>OY728120.1:1028288507-1038288507 GCA_963277665.1 Viscum album | reverse complement strand
GTAAAATATTTATTTTAATGATCTATAAATTGATATAATTATGAAATATTTCTGTTATATTATTTTAAATATTTTCGATTGTATTTGTTATAGATTTTTGATAATTCATATTGATCCATAAGTCACATATAGGAATTTATTAATTCATTCAAAATAAAATGAAATTACCTAAATATAATTCAACATCACAAAATGAAGATTTTATTTTTAGAGGATCTAAAAATGAACCATATTTTTTTCATACAAAATGATATAGGGTTTCATATTTTGATACACAAGTAATTTGTTTTTCCTATTTTATAATGTTGTAAAAAATTATAATTCCATGATTTTAAAGTCCATATTTGAATCCCCCACCCAAAACATGACATTAAATCCCACCTACCCCATGTTTAATAAATTGATTATATCAAATGGAAAACACTCTTCCTACAATGAGTGTACTTCCAACATAAGATCTACTCCATGTGTTGATAGTAAATCTACCTTGTTTTGATATTTATATCCAAATATGAATCTAATATATTAATTAACCGATGTTATATATCACTCTACCATTATATTTCATGCTTCAACCTCGATTATTTTTCAATATTCCAAATTCCTGATCTTTATCTTACATTATAAATATTTATCAATAATACAGTCAATTCATATTTTATGAATAATGTAATATAATCCTAAATATAAAAAGATCATTCACTACATTTTTTATTTTTTATATAGTGATTTTGATTATGGAAACATGATTTCCCACTACACGAGAACATGACTATATCATGGTAACATACAGTAAGATGTCTGACCATGGCATCCCCAATAGGTTATCTCAAACCTGTAATATTCATTAAGATGTTGACATATGTTGGTTGATGATAAATTTAAAGGAACAATGTTGACCAACAATAATTGTTGTCAAATAATGAAACCTAATAATTATCAAGAGTTTCTTTTATTAAACTTATTTCATTAATGGAACCCCATAAATGTGGAATATCAATGACACATAGAAAACATCTAAATCATTAAATTGGAATTATTACTTGAGGTTTATATTTTAGATGTAGTGACCCGACCCTAAATAGCCTACAGTTGGTGACTATTATCAATTAAATCCCCATGAATTGAAGGAATAAAATCATGAAGTACTATGTGATTATTAGTCTTGGTAGACATGATGCATAAATGATTAATGTGTTAAAAATGAATAACCTATTTACAACATAATTTTTTTTATTCTTTTCAAATAAATAACTCTGAGGATTACTCTAATCCATCTCATAAATACTTGATAGTATTTCATAGAACACTTATTGGGTTCCCAGTTAATGGAACATAATAATGGTTAGATCTGATTTTCATTAATTGAAAAATATGGTGGAATAAATAATTAATCAATGAGATTTAGAATTATGGAATGGTAAATAACTGATCACATATACCATTAAATACAAAAAAAATATATAGAAGTGCATAAAAATATATAAGGTAATTACTAGAAACATATGACATTAAAATAACTTGAAAAGAAAAAATCAACCTGGAAAGGTAAGTAACTAAAACATATTCCATTTAGTCAATGAATGAAAATTAAATGTATCCATAGATATTTTGATAGAAAATATCATCGATTAATAATAAATAAAACAAAATGTGGAAAATGATTGTTTAACGGGCATCATGTCTGAGGTGCATGAAAACCTATATCATCATGAAAATTTATAATAAGGTATATAACTATAGATATAAACTTGTTTATTTTTTGCATTTTATTTGTCTCAGGAGAACATGTTGATTCTTTAAGAATATATATATTTTCTGGTTTCCACCCTCCACTTCCAGTTCAAATCATTCCACATATCAAATAATAAAATTAAATAATATATCTTATCAATGGTCAATATTGAATAATAAAATATGTAATTACCAATATTTCTAGAAAAACAGAATATCACTTAATGTAGATACTATATATAAAATGGTATATTGTTTATGAAATAGTAATATACAAGATTAATTTAATGGATAATTATTATAAAATTCAATGTTTTGTGGTCATAGGTGATTGAATATTTTAGTATGAATAAAAAATGATTCAAAGAAGTGGCTATTAACATTATCCTTGTAAAATTAAATAATTAACCATCCAATTTATTAATATGAGTGATATCAAAAAAATCCTAAGTGGAGTAAAAAAAGTGTTGTTATTGTTGATGAATAAAATACAATAAAAATACCATTAAAAACATTCTTTAGGAGAGGATCTTTTTTAAATTACCCATTTAATTTGAAATTAACATTAAAAATTCATTAATATTTATCCTTATAAATAAGAAACAGAATCTTAAATGAAATGATGACGACTAATTCTATACATGTTGTACAAGGTAATATAATGCTCATTTTCAGGGTAATTTTTTTTGAAAATGCCTTTTTGAGAATGTGAAAAGATGATTCATTTGAGAACATGGGAAAAAGACAAAAAAAAATTTAAAATTTCATTACCAAATCATTTTATGATAATTTTTTAAAAAATATAAAAAATATTATTTTCAGGGAAGAAAATAGTTTCTCTGACTAAATAAAATAATCAAGAGGAACATATTGAGTACCAAAGAGTGAAAAAATGTAACTAATAAATTAAATTGATAATGAAAAATAATATAATAATGAAAAGGATATATTTAAAAATGTTTATATAATTTCCACTATTGTAAATACCATTGTATTTTCATTATAATATTCTTTAGGAAAATAATACATAGATATCCCAAAGTGACCCATAACACTTTGAAATTTTTTAAATCATTAGCCTCACAATTTAATGATATTTAATTAATGATTAAAGTTAAATTATGATAAAATAAATCAAAATATAATATATCAAAATGGGAAGTAGATAAAACACACAGAATATATAAAATGTGAACATGACATTTATGTCACAAATGTAAAAAGTGAGATGAAATGTTTCATTACTATTGTTGAAACAAATGAATTTGAAAACCAAAAATGTAATAGTATTTTAATAAAAAATTCACATACCATGGAGATAATATTATTCTTATTATTATAAGTCAATATGGATGTCTGTACACCATATATAAGAAATTTAGTGGAAAAATAATGTATGTATCACACCAAGGAAAGTAATAAAATAATCCTTTACCTTGCATTTGACTTGTCTCATATGTATTTATATTCATGAAGAATGAACATATGTTAGTTATTTAATTTCTTTATAACCATTCTCATGTTTATCATAACAATAATTTTACTTACTATATACTTAATTCAACTACTAAATCAATTATATTAATGACATGTTTCTTGAAAAAAAATTTAAATGTCAAAAAAACATTGGTTTTTCCATTATGGTGAAAGGGGTCCTTAAAAAACATCTCCAAAATAATAATCAAGACATAATTATAATATTTATACATCAATAATTGTCAAAAACCAGCCCGGGTACACTGGTAACCCGAAAACCAAGCCAGCCATGACATATCCTGAAGGGAATTACAGATTTCCATGGGTCAGCGACTAGCACCTAGCATCATACAACATACAAGTGGGAACAATTTTTGACACAAGAATGCAGATGAAAAAGAAACAAGACAGTATGCATAACAAGAAGAAACTCCACTAGGAGTAACGTACTAGAAAACAAAGATGCATAAAAATCCCAAAGTACTACATCCCAAGTACTAAAAAGGAAAAAATATTCCCAAAGTCCCTAAGGACACAACTCAACAACACCAGAGATCAACAACTGGATCCACCTCCAAGAGGTCCCTTCACTTTTCCCTATCCTAGAAGAAGAAAATCTAAAAACACCAATTGGAAAATGTAGGGTGTGAGTCTAAGCCCAGTAGGATAACACCAAAGATTTCATAACAGATGCCAAGTATAGAATATCCAAATAAAAGATTTCAATTTTCAAATAAATAGGTTTGGATAATCAAAAGCATATTCTAAAAAAATATGATATACATTTTTAAATGAGGGAAATAAATAATTTAAGAAAATTCTTTACAATGATATAATATTTCCAAAACAATGTCTTATGTAAAACATTTATATAAAACATTTAATATAAATTCAGAAGGTGTGAAAAATAGTTCACGAGCATTGGAATACATTTATATCTCAAATATAAGTAAACAAGTGAGCAACATGATCATATTCCAAAATGTACCATAGTATTAACCAGTTATAGGATTCCACACTCTCTATGTGAACTCAAAAAAATGTGTATACACATCACCCTATGACACTGGAAAATGGAGACTCGTCACCAACCCATCAGGAATGTGACCCGCCACAAGTATGTTTTAGAACATTGTCGTAGCGTAGAGTGTATCAAAATAACTCACTAACTACCTAATTATTACCAGTGATCTTACATTATGGGAGAACTATTTTAAGAATTCTTAAAATAAGATCACTCCATTTCATCCATTTAAAAAGTTCCAACATCATTCCATTTGGAACCATAATAGGTTTTTTTCAAAATAATTCCTTTTTCAAAATATAAAACCAGTGGGTTTCAATCAAATTATTTTAAGTCATTTACATAAGTTTGAAATCCATTCAAAACCAATTCAATCATTACACATTTCATTTCCAAAATTAAAATAAATAATTTAATTGAAAACATTACCATCAAATCCATAATTTAAATTAAACAATTTAAATCGACCATTTATTCATAAACACACCCAATTTAATGGAATTGGGGGTTTTTACAAATTTCTATGCCAAAACCATTTCAAATATCACAATTCAATGGAATAGAGTTTTTATCAATTTAATTAAATGAAAACATCAGAAATTGAATTTAAATCAATAATTGAAATAAATTAATCAAATACATTGATAATAATTTTGGAAAGTTGGGACGGAACCACCAACCTCGATGGTTTGGACCAAAAACACAACGGTCGATAATGATCAAGAAAACCAGGATGCCTTTTCAAGAACCCACCTAATATCTCCTCTCCTACCACGATCAAGTCTAAATCTCGTCATTAATGGTACCACACACTTATATCTACCCATAATGGGCATAGATCTAAGAAACTGTGAGAAGAAGAGAAGTAGATCTAAGTAGAACTAAGAAACTGATCATGAACGATGAAGAATGATCACATACCTCAAGAATCTTGCTTTGATTCACAAAGAGGAGCCATTGGATCATCTACGGAATAATGGTAGAACCTTCTCTGACCTTAGTAGAAGAAAAATCATGAGTTAGAGCCGCTTAGGAGGAAAATGAGGCACATAGAGGAAAAACCGAGTGAGATCCACAATTTAAAGATCTCATTTATGTGGTCACATGGTTAGTTCTCACGGTTTGACAAACCGTGCGCTAGCCGTGCATCAGCCACTACCTCGGCCACCCTTCACGCATGGTTTGGCCACATGGTTAGAAAAACTCTGTGTCACACGTACAGAATATACTACCTTAACCTCCCTTATTACACGGTTAGTCCACACGGCTTGAAAAACCGTGCACCGCCCATGCACAACTGAAAGTCCCTTAGTTTTACTTAAAAATTCACCCAAACGTACCCCAAGTCTTTACATAAAAACTGAGGTACTTAGAAACATCAAAAGATACCTGATAACGTAACGTGATGTTACAACCTACCCACCATAAGATCTTTATATCCCTAAAAAGCATATGAATAATCCTATACATAAAAAAGATGAGGCCACTGCTCTCTCATAAGTGCCTCCCTTTCCCTCATCTTCTGAGAATCAGAACCATGATTCTGAAGTACTTGGACCAGGGGTATCATTTTCCCATGAAGTACCTTGGTCTCAGAATCAACAACCCTGACTGGTCAATCAATCACAGATAAATCTGGTTCAATATCAAGATTATTCCAGCTCAAAACATGAGATGGATCAGAAAGATACTTTTTCAGCTGCGATACATGTAACATATTATGTATCAATGATAGTTGTGGTGGTAGAGCTAGACAGTAAGAATCTTTACCTAAAAGACCAAAAACCTCAAAAGGTCCTACAAAACGAGGATCAAGCTTCCCTTGCCTCCCAAGCCGTCGATGATCTAATCGTGGTGAAAATTTCAAGAACACCCGGTCACCAAATGAGAACTGTAATGGTTTACGGTGACGGTCCACGTAAGACTTTTATCGACTCTGTGCTTTCATCATTCTCTTACTAATCAACTAGATCTTAGTTGTCGTCTCTTGGACCAAACTTGGTCCTACCATGGAACTTTCAGCAATCTCCAACCAACATAAAGGAGATTTACAAGGATGACCATACAAAGCCTCAAAAGGAACCATTTTGATCGTATAATAAGAACTGTTCTTATAATAAATCGCAACTAGCCCCAGATGATCATCCCAAGAGCCACCAATATAGAGAACACATCCGCCAAGAATATCCTCAAGCATCTGAATAGCTCTCTCTATCAAGCCATCTGAATGTGGATGGTATGCCATGCTCAAATGAACCTGAGATCCCAGTGCCCCTGAAGGCCTCTCCAAATGCAAGAAGTAAACCGAGGATCCCAATGAGAGACTATAGAAAATGGAACTCCGTGAAAACGAAAAACTTCTTTCACAAATATGTTTCCCAACTACTCAACATTGGTTGTATCCCGAATAGGTATTATGTGAGATGACATGGTTAGCTAGTCTTTCACAACCCATATCACATTTTTCTTCATCTAGGTTTGAGTTAATCCAACAAAAATGTCCAAAGAGATTTTATCCCAAATCCATGAAGTTACTGGAAGTGGTTGAAGAAAACCCAAAGGTTTCTGGCGCTCGACATTCACCTGTTGGCATGTATAACAACGAGATACAAACTCATCAATGTCTCGTCTCATACATGGCCTCCAAAACTGCCACCACATGTCAGAGATTATTTTTGTGGTTCATGGGTGTACATCCCACTGAGAGTTATGGCAATCCTCCATTACATCATTCCTTGCTGATAACGGAACAAAGTAATGGTTTCGATAATATAGAACACCTTCTTCAGGGAATGACCATTGAGTGTTGGTATCCACACCATAAAGAGAGTCCATAATGTTATAGAATTCATCATCCATTTGTTGTTCCTGATGAATTAACTCGAGGAGAGAAGAAGTCAACTGATCACTTGCTAATGAAACTTCATTCCCCTTCCACTGAACTCTAATATGCAACTCGGAAAAAAGAGCCATCGAACTCCACTTTTCTGAAGATTCATTCCCAGCCTGTGATGGATGTTTCCTACTTAACACATCTAAAACTACATTACCTTTCCCATGGGTATAGCAATGTTAATGTCGAATGATTGTAGGTACTCAACCCAACGCCTTTGGCGGAGATTCAAATCTTTTTGAGAGAAGATATAACTCATGCTCTTGTGGTCTGAATACACAGTAAATCTTTCTCCATAAAGGTAATTTCACCAAAACATATGTTCTTGCATTACAGCTATAAGTTCAAGGTCATGGGGAGGATAGTTCTTCTCCTGAGTCTTAAGCTGACGAGATCCATGGAAAACAACATGATTACCTTTCATAAGGACACATCCCAAACCTGAACCCGAGGCATCACAGAAAACCATGTAACCTATCCTATCCTCAGGAGGAGTTATCACTGATGTAGTAGTAAAAAGATTCTTTAGATCAGCAAAATAACTCTGACATATTTTATTCCAGGAAAACTTCACTCCCTTTCAAGTCAAAGAAGTCATTGTAGAAGCTAACTTGGAGAAGTCTTTAACAAATCGGTGATAATATCTGGTTGTGCCCAAGAAACTCCAAATCTCGAAAACACTTTGTGGTTGTTCCCAAGTCATAAAATCCTTCTCCTTCTTAGGATCAACTAATATTCTTGTTCTGACACCACATGACCCAATAATTTCACTTCCTGAATCCATAAATCGCACTTTGAAAGCATTGAATATAGTTGGTGATTCCTTAGAGGACTCAAAACTGTTCTCAGATGATGCAGATGATCCTCCTCATACATGGAGTAGACAAGAATGTCATCCAAAAATACTGATGAATTCCTATCGTAGGGCATGGAAAAACAATTATTTTCTATTCTAAAATGTATTAAAGTGGTGGACCTAGGATGTCTCTCGAAGAGGAGTGCACAAAAAACGAGTTGTCACTTTAAAACGAGGGTAAAAAATGTTGTGTTTTTGAAATGAAAATTGAAATTAAAATGATTGAAAAACTATGATATTAAAAAGGGTGATTAGTTCGGGGTCGGTATCCTAATTTTAATGCTATCCTTGTTCAATTGAATTCAAACCTCTTATTCTTAGATGATTAAAGTGAGTTTCCACAATCATTTCCACCCACTTCATTGGTGAAATTATTATTGTGAAAGAAAACCTCACCAAGATCTTGGTTGGGTAAACTCTCCATACATGTGTAAAATAGTTGTATTGAATATCCTTAATTGAAATGGGTAGTACCCGGTCAGGTTTTGTTTATCCCAAACAATCAAGAACATTCACTACACCCTTTACACGTACTGACGATCGTCAAGTACTTCACCACTAATTCCTGGTTTATTCCATCGTATATAAACCAGAAATTAGTGGAGGGAGATTATGATTTTTTTACCAAGGGAAAAATAAATAATGGAATTAATATTCAAGAATGATCTCACATGATTATAACATCCTATATAAGAAATTGAAAACAACATTGAAGAAGAATGAAATTTATTCAATTGTGTCCAAGAACTCAAGCATTACAATATAGAAAACCAACCCTTCCCCAATCACTCCAAATGTTTACCCCACCATGGTAATGGTAATCAAGATGATGGTGAAGAGTAAGGAATTATAAAACAATGAAAAAGAAAATAAATAAATAATAAAGCCGAAAAGATCTTCTTCTTGGTGTCCCAGAAGGAATGGGATGGAGAATGGGATGCTTTGAGAGGGTGGAGCTCTCCTCCTTTTATAGCCAGAATTTGTCCCCCAGATGTTGATGTGTTGTAGACCCATTAAATGACATCTTCACGCATTGAGCCTTTCTTTAATGTTGTTCATAATTATTTTGGTCGTGTACCCTCAATATCACAATGGATTTGGACATGTATTCCAAGAGTTATGGCTGTTTTACTCTGAGCATTTATTTTGTCCAGTCAAACTCTCCAAAACAAAATCCTCCGGATTAAGGTGATCTAATGACCACTTAAACGGCCAATTCACTCGGTGATTCCTTCATAAAAGATTCTCCAAAACGCATTGCGCGTACACCCACTGATGTTCACAACATATGGGCCCACCATGGATGAGTTATAGATCCCACACCAAAACTAGGAAGAAATGAAAAAAGTTTTCTTTCTCCCACATGTGGGCTTCTTTTGAGCTTCCATATAGCTGATTCAGCTTTTTTCCAAAAATAGTAAATGAAGCCCTGGATGAATAGAATATAGAAAAGAAATAATTTTCCAATTTGGATCATTTTAGGTAATGTTATGGCCATACTACAGAAATAATTTAAAACTGTTAAATATCCAAAATGGCCAATTTTTAATATTCAGCTCAAAATAACATCATTATCATAAAAATGAAACAATTCATCTTAGAGGAACACTTTTTTGGGTTTAAAACAATAATATTAAATATATATTAATTGAAAATATTCTCTCTATCAATTCCCCCACACTTAGCACTTGGACTCCTGGACAAGTTATAATCAAATCAAATCAAATCCAAAACACATATCAATGAGATCTATCAAATCAATTCCAAGAAACAAAAAGATATCATGCCTCATAAAAAAATTTGTTTCAAGTTATCTATTTTATATTTTAATATATTTCCACTTCATTTCTTATCCCATGCACACAAAACACCTACCTCAAATTAATTTTCTCTCATCTCATAAATGTAAATGCTGAACAAGGATTTTCTCATCCAAACTCACACAAGAGTCACCATGGGCTTGATAAATTCAAAATTCTCCACCCGATGTGAGTTAAGGACATATGTTTCTCATGAGGGATTTTTAGGGTTGTTTTGTGCTTCCAGATGGTAGGATTTAGATGTTAAATGTTCTGAGGCCGAAAAAGGAAGGCTTGGCTCTTATTGAAGAAAAATTGCAAGATTCTAATTTTCACTCAAGTATGGTCTCCTTCAATTCCCCTTTTTTGAAAATAGGATCCATAATAATTCAATCAGCTCTGTAGAAAAAATTTAAATCTTTTCAAACATGATTTTTTAAAGCCTCCAGATAGGCAAAACTTTATTTTTACATTGGAAGCTCCAAAAAGGAACAGCTTCTCTTATCATGAAATCTCCAGAAAACGTACATCTTTCAACAGAATAATTTTTCAGCATCACAGGCATCACTTCCACAATTTATTTTCCACCCAAAGTATCACCAAATGAGGTATTACACCACAAAACATCTTCCCCCACACTTATGCTCAACTAGATCATGCAATTTCACTTCAAGAGCAGGTAAGATAGGGAAAATTGGCTTGTAATGTGGCTAACATAACAGGAAATTCATTGCTACTAGGGGCTACAATGAAGGATAAATGTAAAGGTGGGCCATATTGAAAAGGATTATTTTCAAAAAGGGTCTTCAAACCAAATAAATGCCTCAATCATTTAAAACACACGTACCCCAAACCCTCATGTTTTGAAAGAAATAAATCAAATTCCGGTTTAAGTCATCATGATCTGGTTCTCTCAAAAAATAAGGCGAATAAAATGAATATTATAAAAAAAATTAGAATCCTCATATGAAAGTGATTTCAAAGATATAGACAGTGAAATATGGCATGATATTCAATAATTAGTGTACTTCTCATGAAATTCCAAATGATTTGAACTGGAAACAAAGTCATTTTCAGCATTCATTTAAACTCAATTTCTTGAAATAAATTGGTTCACTCATTGAAATGGGTTTTACAAATGGTATTTAAAATAATTTTAGCTCAAATTTTTTTGAAACACCGCAAAAATTGAAAAAATAACAAAAAATTTGAAAACACGCAATTTTTTTTTGAAAAAAAACATAAAATGAAAATCCTATACTACAAAGGTTCCCTCCCCAACACTTAAATGATGTAGTGTCCTCAATGCATTCAAATGGATCTAACATGTAAGACAATATTTAAATGACTCAAAACATCAAGCAGGTGTGAAGGAGAGGAACAACCTAATGGATCTTATTGATAGATAGGATGGAGGAGCGGGATCTCCTCCACTGACTCTGATGGCAGGGTCCCAAATAATTTCTTCAACCTAAGCCCATTCACAGTGAATGGATCATTTTCTCCATCCTTGGAAATATGAACAGCACCGAAAGGATATACATGAGTAACTATAAATGGAACCTCTCATTAGGAACGATGTTTACATGGCATTAGCTTGAGTCTGGAATTGAATAGAAACACTTTATCTCAAGGATGGAATTCATTCAGTTGGATTAGCTTGTCCTAGGCCACTCTTGTTTTCTATTTGTAAATATAGGAATTTTCAAATTCTTCTCTTCTAATTTCCTCTATCTCCTATAACTGAAACCTTCTCTCTTTCCCAGCACTTCCAAGATCCATATTTATCTTCCTGATAGCCCAATATACCTTATGCTCCAGTTCCACAGGTATGTGACAAATTTTCCCATAAATCAACCTATATGGACTCATTCCAATCGGGGTCTTGTAGGCTGCCCTATAAGCCCATAATATATCTTCCAACATTTGGATCCAATCCTTTCTAATTTGATTAACAGTCTTTTCTAAAATTCATTTGATTTATCTGTTGGAAACTTTAGCTTTCCCATTAGTCTGTGGATGATAGGGAGTTGATGTTTTATGATGCACCCCATACCTCTTCAGCAAAGTCTCCATTCTCCAATTGCAGAAATGAGTCCCCTGATCACTGATGATTCCTCTAGGCACTCCAAACCTACAAAATATGTTAGACCTGACAAAATCACAAACAACTTTACCATAATCAGTCCTTGTGGATTTTTCTTCCACCCATTTTGAATCATAATCAACTACAAAAAGATATAATAATTTACAAATGACATCGGGAAAGGTCCCATAAAATCTATCCCCCACACTTCAAAAATGTCACAAAAATTCAACAGGTTTTTGGGAATTTCTTGTCTCTATTAAATATTTCCTGAAAATTGACATTGTTCACATATTTTGCCAAATTCATGAGCATCTTTAAAAATGGTGGGCCAATAAATTCCAGATTCTAAAACCTTCCTTGCTGTCCCTTGAGGTCCAAAGTGGATTCCACAAGCTAATATGTGACAAAAATCAAAGACAGATTTAACTTCATTTTCAGGTAAACATCTTCTTTTTACTTGATCATTTCAAATCATCCAATGTAATGGATCATCCCAAATGAAATACCAAGATTCAGATTTTAGTTTCTGAATTTGGTGAGAATTGAAATGAGATGGGACCTGAGATGTTACCATAAAATTGACTATGTCAGCATACCAAGGCGCTTCTTCTTAAATCATGTCAAACTGCACTCTGGGAATTTGATAATTCAGTGGGTCTCTTTCTGGAACTTCAATTTCAGCAGTGCTTGGCACTCTACATAAGTTATCAACCACTTGGTTCTCTGATCCCTTCTTATCATTGATTTATATGTTGAACTATTGAAGCAGTATCATCCATCTCACAAACCTTGGTTTAGCATCAGCTTTCTTTATCAAGTACCTTAATGCTTCATGATCAGAAAACACAATGATTTTAGTTCCAATAAGATATGATCTAAATCTTTCTAAAGAAAAAAAAACTAAAAAGAACTATTTTTCCGTTGTTGTGTAATTGAATTGGGCCACATCTAAAGTTCTTGAGGAATCTGAAATGACTTGTGGTCTGCCCTCAATTCAATGAGAAAGGACTGCTCCAACTACTTGGTTGGAGGCATCACAATGTATTTCAAATGGTTCTTCCCAATTTGGAGGTTGTATCACGGGTGGGGAAATAAATCTCTTTTTCAACTCATCAAAGGATTCCCTACATGCACCATTGAAATCAAAATTAGCATATTTAAAATGTAATCTAGATAGAGGGAGAGAAATCTTACTGAAATCATTGATAAACCTCCAATAGAATCCAATATTTCCTAAAAATGATCTATGTTTTTTCACACAAGTTGGGTATGGAAATGAATTTATCACATCAATTTTTGATTTATCCACTTCAATTCCATTTTGGGAAATGACATGACCAAGTATAATTCCTCTTTGAACCCTGAAATGACACTTTTCAAAATTTAAAACATGATTTCTTTCAATGAAGGTTTTTAAATTTTTTTCTATATTTTTCTAACAATGATTAAAAGAATCTCCAAAAACTATGAAATCATTTAAGAAAACTTCAAAGAAATTTTCAATGTTATCAGAAAATATACTCACCATGCACCACGGAAATGCACCTGGAGCATTACATAATCCAAATGGCATTATTTTATATGAAAAAGTACCAAAAGGGCATGTAAATGTCGTCTCCTCTTGATCCTCGGGAGCAATGGGTACCAGAAAGTAACCTGAAAATCCATCCAAAAAGCAATAATGGGTTCTCCCTGCTAATCATTCTAAAATTCGGTCAATGAAGGGTATGGGGAAATGATCTTTTCGAGTGACCTGGATCAATTTCTTAATGTCAATGCACTCTCTGCAGCTATTTTGAATTCTCATTGGGATTAAATCATTCTTTTCATTCCTCACAGTGGTCATGCTAGTTTTTTTTGGAATGACATGAATAGGGCTGACCCACTGTGAATCAAAAATGGGATAGATGATCCCAGCTTCCAAAAGCTTCTCGACCTCCTTCTTCACAACATCCATCAAGGAGGGATTCAGTATCCTTTGGGGCTGTATAACAGGTTTGGAATCTCCCTCATGAAAAATTCTATGTGAGCATATTTTTGGGTTTATTCCTGGGATATCACCTAAGCTCCATCCAAATGCCTGGAAATTCTATCTCAAAAGCTCAACCAATGATTTTTCTTGGATTTTAGAAAGACTATTAGCAATTATTACTGGTAGTTTTTCTCCCTCCCTAAGGTATACATATTTTAAAATAGTGGGGAGTGGTTTGAGTTCCAGATCAGGGGGATGCTCAAGGGATGAGAATAAATTGACATTCCCCACTTCCAAATTTTGGGCCTCCGCTTCCTCCCGCATGATGTTTGAATCTCCAACATCATCAGCATCCAATTGTTCAATAATATTTCCAAGGGAAGAAGTCTCTCCTATTTCTAAGTATTCATAGAACATATCTGATTCTTCAATTGATTCTACACCAACTTCATGGGAGAGTGAATAGAGGGAGTGATCATCCGATGGGTTCCTAATGGATTCCAAAATATTGAAGTGAACTGTGCTCTCTCAAAAATCCATGGTGACTGTTCCTTCATGCACGTTGATGATCGTCCTTGCTGTTTTCAGGAATGGTCTCCCTATGATGATGGTAGATTGGGATGGTGCTCGGTCTTCCTCCATGGCGAGGACATAAAAGTCTGCTGGAAAGCTTAATCCTCTCACTCCTAAAATTACATCTTCAATGACTCCAGCTGTGAAAAAGGTGGATCTATTTGCTAATTGTACCACCTCCCAAGTTGGTTTTATTTCTCCGATCTGTAAAGATGAAAATACAGAGTGAGGCATCAAATTTATCGAATCTCCAAGATCACATAATGCATCAGTAAAATTTAAATTACCGATAGTGTAGGGAATAGAGAAAGTCCCTGGATCTTGAAATTTTTGTTGTATCGTTGGTGTGATCAATGTTGAGACGCTTCTTCCTAAGTTGATTCCTTCATTTCCATCCGACCTCCTTATTTTAGTACACATCTCCTTCAAAAATGTTGCATATTTAAGGATTTGTATGATTGCATCCAGTAGTGGGATGTTAATCTCAACATTTCGGAATGTTTCTTGAATTTCCTGTTGAATTATTTCTTCTTTACCCTTCTTTGACTCAACCAATGTTGATGGGAATGGTGCTGGGATATCCTTTTTATCCCTTTGTTGTTTTTGAAGAGGTATTTTTGTTCTTTCCTACCGAAACATTGTTCTTTCTCCTTTTTTGTCGACTCCATCTTCTTTTTGGATAGGACGAGCTTTAGAAGATTTCCCAGAATCATCCTCCTCATTTTTTTCTGGTGGTGTGAGCTCCTTCTCGATTCTGGTGGTGATTTCACTAACATTATCCTTTGGATTGGGAATTGTTTGTGAGGGAAGTTTACCTGGGTTCTTGGTGAGAGAATCCATAATGCTTGTAAATTAATCAGCTAGCTTGTTCATTTTATCTTCTAATCCTGCAACTCTTGTCTTAAGCTATTGATCTTCATTTGTCGGTGCACTTGTGGAAGGTCTGTCAAAATTCTTCCGCTGGAAAGGTGGTGGTTGGAAATTTTGTTGTTGTTGGAAGGGCTTCATATAAGGTTGTTAGAATGCAATCGTATTCTGATATTTCTATTGAAAAGGTGCTTTGGCTTGGTTTTGTTGAAACCCATACCCTGGTTGGGCTTGCGGTTGGTATTTCCTTTGTTGATAGGTTGCAGCACAACTTTCTGTCCTCTGCACTTCTGGACACTGATCAGTGAAATAAGATTTAGAAGAGCATAAACAACATACCTAATTCGGCCCTTGTTGTTCATTCACATGGTTCACAGCTATTTGTCGCACCAACCTAGTGAGTTCACCCATTTCATTCCTAATTAAATCTACTGAATCAGATGTTCTTACCTCATGGAATCCTCTGGTGATCGTACCTCTGGTTCCAAACTGCTGTGAGTTTTGTGCAATCTTTTCAATCAATCCTCTAGAATCCGTTGGTGACTTGTCAATCAAGGCTCCTCTAGATGATGCATCAAGAAAGTTTCAATCATTGTCAAGAAACAATTGATAGAATAAAACAATAAAATGGTGTTATTCCTCATTCTAGTGTGGAAAACTGGCGCATAGTTTCTTGAATCGTTCCCAGTATTCGTAAAGTGTTTCATCGGTTGATTGGCGAATGGCATAGATCTCTTTTCGGATAGCTGTGCTCCTGGATGCAGGAAAAAACCTTTTCATGAATCATATTTGATGATACTCCCAATCTTGGACTTCTTTTGGTTATAGACTATACAACCATTCCTTTGATTCTCCCTAGAGTGAGAAGGGAAATTCCCTCCACTTTACCTGTTCTTCTGCAACACCTTGGGGTCTGCAACTAGAGCACACATTTGTAAATTCCTGGATATGCCTGTTGGGGTCTTCACATGAAAGACAATGGAATTTATGTATAATTTGAATCATGTTAATGAGAAATTTAAAAACATTTTCTAATGCAGGAATAGCTAGTTGATTTCGTTGGTTAGCGAATTGTGGGGCGCAAAGATCGCGCAATGTTGGTTGGGATTGTCCGCCATTGGAGGTTCAGAGTGATCACTGGATGTGTCACTTGAAACAATAAGTTTAATTTCATTAAAATATATTTGAAAATTTTTCTTTCTCAATTGGGTTATTGTTCGCTCAATATTGGGATCATATTCAATTAAATTGTTGTTTGAACTACGGTTCATTCAAAAGAACGAAGTAAAAAAAATGTGTTTTTAAGGATTTTGAGGCACTAACTCCCGTCAATAGTGCCATGTTTGACACACGCCTATAATAGGGTGTGGAAAAACAACTATTTCCTAAGCTAAAATGTAGTAAAGTGGTTAACCTTAGATGTCATTCGAAGAGGAGTGCACACAAAATGAGTTGTCACTTTAAAGCGAGGGTAAAAATTGATGTGTTTTTTAAATGAAATTTGAAATTAAAATGATTAAAAAACTATGATATTAAAAAGGGTGATTAGGTCGGGGTAGGTTTCATAATTTTAATGCAATCCTTGTTCAATTTAATTCAAACCACTTCTTATTAGTTGATTAGAGTGAGTTTCCACCATCATTTCCTCTCACTTCCTTGGTGAAATTATTATTGTGAAAGAAAACCTTACCAAGATCTTGGTTAGGTCAACCCTCCTTCCATGTGTAAAATAGTTGTATTGAATATCCTTAATTTAAATGGGAAATACCCGATCAGTTTTTGTTTATCCCAAACAATCAAGAACATTCACTACACCCTTCACACGTACTGACGATCGTCGAGTACTTCACCACTAATTCCTGGTTTATTCCATCCTATATAAACCATAAATTAGTGGAGGGAGATTATTATTATTTTACCATTGAAAAAATAAATAACGGATTTAATATCCAAGACCAATCATGATTTATTATAAAATCTTATATAAGAAATTGAAAACAACTTTGAAGAAGAATGATATTTATTCAATTGCGTCCAAGAACTCAAGCATTACAATGTAGAAAGCCAACCCTTCCCCAATCACTCCAAATGTTTACCCCACAATGGTAAGGGTAATAGAGATGAATGGGGAAGAAGAAGGAATTATAAAACTATGAAAATTAAAATAAATAAAAGATAAATCCGAAAATATCTTCTTCTTGGTGTCCCAGAAGGAATGAAATGGAGAGTGGGATGCTTTGAGAGGGTGGAGCTCTCCTCCTTTTATAGCCAGAAATTGTCCCTCAGATGTTGATGCATCGTAACCCTATTAAATGACATCTTTACGAATTTATCCCTTCTCGAATGTTGTTCATAATTCCCGTGGCCGTGTCCCCTCAATATCTCAGTGGATTTGGACATGTATTCCAAGAGTTATGGACATTTTACTCTGATCATTTATTCTGTCCAGTCAGACTCTCCAAATCGAAATCCTCCGGATTAGGGTGATTTACTGACCCAATAAATGACCAATTCAATCGGTACTTCCTTCATAAAAGATGCTCCAAAACCCCTTTCTCATCCCCAACGAATTTCACAACATATGGTCCCACCATGAATGAGTTATGGATCCCACACAAAAACTAGGAAGAACTGAAAACAATTTTCTTTCTCCCAATTGTGAGCCTCTTGTGAGTTTCCATATGGCCGATTCAGCTTTTAGTCCAAAAAAAGTAAATGAATCTCTGGATGTTTTTAATATTGAAAAGAAATATTTTTTAAATTTGGAGCAGTGTAGATATTGTTATGGCCAAAATAAAGAAATAATTTAAAACTGTTAAAAATCCAAAATGGCCAATTTTTACTATTTAGCACAAAATAACACCATTATCATAAAAATGAAACAATTCATCTTAGAGGAATACTTTAGTGGGATTAAAACAATGATATTCAATATAAATTAATTGAAAATATTTTCACTATCAATTCCCCCACACATAGCACTTGGACTCTTGGACATGTAAAAATCATATCAAATCAAATCCAAAACACATATCAAGGAGATCTATCAAATCAATTCCAAGATACAAAAAGATATCATGCCTCATCGAAGACAATTATTTCAAGTTCTCTATTTTATATTTTAATATATTTCCTCTTCATTTCTTATCCCATCCACAAAAAACACCTACCTCACATGAATTTTCTCTCATCTCACAAATGTAAATACTGAACAAGGCTTTTCTCATCCAAACTCACACAAGAGTCACCATAGGCTTCATAAATTCCAACATCTCCACCCGATGTGAGTTAAGGACATGTGTTTCTAATGAGGACTTTTTAGGGTTGTTCTGTGGATTCCGGTTGGTAGGATTTAGATGCTAAAAGTTCTAAGGCCGAAAAAGGAGGGCTTGGATCTTATTGAAGAAAAATTGTAAGATTCTAATTTTCACTCAAATATGGCCTCCTTCACTTCCCCTTTGTTGAAAATAGGCTCCATAATCATTCAATATGCTCAGAATCAAAAAAATTAAATCTTTACAAACATGATTTTTTTTAAAATCTTCAGATAGGCACAACATTATTTTTACATTGGAAGCTCTAGAAAGGCACAACTTCTCTTATCATGAAAGCTCCAGAAAAAGAACAGCTTTCAACAGAATAATTTTTCAGCATCACACGCATCTCTTCCCCAATTTATTTTCCACCCTATGTAACACCAAATGAGGTAGTACACCACAGGACATCTTCCCCCACACTTAAGTTCAACTAGATCATGCAATTTCACTTCAAGAGCAGGTAGGATAGGGAAAATTGGCTTGTAATATGGCTAACCTAACAGGAAATTCATGGATAATAGGGGCTAAAATGAATGATAAATGTAAAGGTGGTCCATGATGAAAAAGATTATTTTGAAAAGGGGTCTTCAATCCAAATAAATTCCTCAATCATTTAAAACACACAAACCCCAAACCCTCATGTTTAGAAAGAAATAAATCAAATTCTGGTTTAAGCAAGCATGTTATGGTTCTCTCAAGAAATGAGGCGAATAAAAAGAATATGATAAAAATGGTTTAGAAGCCTCACATGAAAGTGATTTCAAAGATATAGACAGTGAAATATGTCATGAGATTCAAAAATCAGTGTACTTTTCATGAAATTCCAAAAGATTTGAACTGGAAAAAAAGTCATTTTTAGCATTCATTTATCCTCAATTTCATGAAATTGATTGGTTCACTCTTTGACATCAGTATTAAATATGGTATTGATAATCATTTCAGCTCAAAAGTTTCAGAAACACAGAAAAAATTGAAAAATAAATAAAAATTTGAAAATGCAAAAAAAAATTAATTTTTTTTATTTTTGAAAACAAAAATAATATGAAAATCCTATACTACAAAGGTTACCTACCCCACACTTAAATGATGTAGTGTTCTCAATTCATTGAAATGGATTTAACATATAAGCCAATTTTCAAATAAATCACAACATCAATCAAGTGTGAAGGATAGGTATAACCTGATGGCTCTTATTGATAGACAGGTTGGAGGAGCGGGATCACCTCCACTGGCTCTGATGGCAGGGTCGCAAGGAATTTCTTCAACATATGCCCATTCACAGTGAATGGATCATTTTCTCCATCCTTCACAATCTGCACAACACCAAAAGGATATACATGAGTAACTATAAATGGACCCTCCCATCTAGAACGAAGCTTACCTTGCATTATCTTGATTCTGGAATTGAATAGAAACAATTTATCTCCATGATTGAATTCTTACTGTGGGATCAGCTTGTCATGGGCCACTCTTGTTCTCTCATTTTAAATCTTGTAATTTTCAAATGCTTCTCTTCTAATTTCCTCTATCTCCTGTAACTGCAACCTTCTCTCTTTCCAAGCACTTCCATGATCCATATTCATCTTCCTCAAAGCCCAATACGCCTTATGCTCCAGTTCCACAGGTAGGTGACAACTTTTCCCATAAATCAACCTATATGGAATCATTCTAATTAGGGTCTTGTAGGATTTCCTACAAGCACATAAAGTATCTTCCAACCTATGGCTCCAATCCTTCCTATTTGGATTAATAGTGTTTTCCAAAATTCCTTTGATTTCCCTATTGGAAACTTCATCTTTCCCATTATTCTGTGGATGATAAGGAGTTGATGTTTTATGATGCACCCCATACTTCATCAGCAAAGTCTCCATTATCCAATTGCAATAATGAGTCCCCTGATCCCTGATGATTGATCTAGGCACCCCAAACCTACAAAATATGTTAGACCTGACAAAATCACAAACAACTTTAGCTTCATCAGTCCTTGTTGATTTTGCTTCCACCGATTTGGAAACATAATCAACTGCAAGCAATATATAAGAAGTTCCAAATGACATCGGGAAATTTCCCATAAAATCTATCCCCCAATCTTCAAAAATGTCACAAAACTTCAATGGGTTTTGGGGCATTTCTTGTCTCTTTGAAATATTTCATGAAAACTGACATTTTTCACATATTTTTCAAAATTTATGAGCATCTTTAAAAATGGTGGGCCAATGAATTCCAGATTCTAAAACCATCCTTGCTGTACTTTGAGGTCCAAAGTGGCCTCCACAAGCTAATGTGTGAAAAAAATCAAAATAAGATTTATCTTTACTTTCAGGTAAACATCTTCTTATTACTTGATCATTGTAAATCTTCCAAAGGAATGTATTATCCAAAATGAAATACCTAGATTCAGCTTTCAGTTTTTGAATTGGGTGAGAATTGAAATGAGATGGGACCTGAGATGTTACCAGAAAATTGACTATGTTCGTATACCAAGGAACTTCTCCTTCAATCTTGTACAACTGCTCTCCTAGAATTTTATCATTCAGTGGGTCTCTTTCTAGAACTTTAATTTCTGCAGTGCTTGGAAGTCTACTTAAGTGATCAGCCACTTGGTTCTCAGATCCCTTATTATCCTTGATTTCTATATTGACCTCCTGAATTAGTATCATCCATCTCACTAACCTTGGTTTAGCATCGGCTTTCTTCATCAAGTACCTCAAAGTTGCATGATCATAAAACACAGTGATTTTAGTGCCAAGAAGATATGATCTAAATACTTCTAAAGAAAAAAACAACTATAAAGAACTCTTTTTCCGTTGTTGTGTAATTGAATTGGGCCGCATCTAAAGTTCTCGAGGCATATGAAATGACTTGTGGTATTCTCTCAATTCGCTGAGAAAGGACTGCTCCAACTTCTTGGTAGGAGGAATCACGAAGTAGTTCAAATCGTTCTTCCCAATTTGGAGGCTGCATCACGGGTGGTGAAATCAATCTCTTTTTCAACTCAACAAAGGATTACCTACATGCACCATCTAAATCAAAATTTGCATCTTTCAAAAGTAATCTAGAGATAGGGAGAGAAATCATACTGAAATCTTTGATAAACCTCTTGTAGAATCCTGCATGTCCTAAAAATGATCTAACATTTTTCATGCAAGTTGGGTAAGGGAATGAATTTATCACTTCAATTATTGATTTATCCACTTCAATTCTATTTTGGGAAATGACATGACCAAGTACAATTCCCCTTTGAACCATCAAATGACACTTTTCAAAATTTAAAACAAGATTACTTTCAATGAAGGTATTCAAAACTTTTTCTAGATTTTCAAACAATGATCAAAAGAATCTCCAAAAACTGTGAAATCATTTAAGTAAACTTCCATTCAATTTTCAATGTGATTAGAAAATATACTCACCATGAACCTCTAAAATGTACTTGGAGCGTTAAATAATCCAAATTGAATTATTTTATATGCAAAAGTACCAAATGGGAATGTAAATGTCGTCTTCTCTTGATCCTTGGGAGCAATGGATACCTAAAATTACCCTAAAAAATCCATCGAAAAAGAAATAATGAGTTCTCACTGCTAATCATTCTAAAAACTGGTCAATGAAGGAGTTAGGGAAATGATCTTTTTGAGTGACCTAGTTCAATTTTCTAAAATCAATGCACACTCTCCAGCTGTTTTGAATTCTCATAGGGATTAACTCATTCTTTTCATTTCTCACAGTGGTCAGGCTAGTTTTTTTGGAATGACATGAATAGGGCTGACCCACTGTGAATCTGAAATTAGATAGATTTTCCCAGCTTCCAAAAGCTTCTCGATATACTTCTTCACAAATTCCATCAAGGTGAGATTCAGTCACCTTTTGGGCTCTCTAACAGGTTTGGAATCTCCCTCAAGAAAAATTCTATGTTAGCATATTTTTGGGTTTATTCCTGGGATATCACCTAAGCTCCATCCAATTGCCTGGAAATTCTCTCTCAAAAGCTCAATCAATTATTTTTCTGGGATTTTAGAGAGAATATTAGCAATTATCACTGGTAGTTTTTATACCTCCATAAGGTATAAATATTTCAAATTAGTGGTGAGTGGATTGAGTTCCAGATCATGGGGATGCTCAAGGGATGAGAATAAATTGAAATTTCCCACTTCCAAATTTTGGGCCTCCTCTTCCTCCCACATGAAGTCATAATATCCAAAATCTTCAGCATCAACATGTTCAATGATATTTCCAATGGAATAAGTCTCTCCTATGTCTAAGAATTCATAGAACATATCTGATTCTTCAATTTATTCTACACCATCTTCATGGGAGAGTGAAAAGAGGGAGTGATCATCCGATGGGTGCCTCATGGATTCAAAAATATTGAAGTAAACCATGATCTCTCCAAACTCCATGGTGAGTGTTCCTTCATGCACATTGATAATCATCCTTGCTGTTTTCAGGAATGGTCTCTCTATGATGATCGGAGATTGGGATGGTTCTCGGTCTTCCTCCATGGCAAGGACATAAAAGTAAGCTGGAATGATTAATCCTCTCACTCCTACAAGTACATCTTCAACGACTTCAGCTTGGAAAACGTGGATCTGTTTGCTAATTGTGCCACCCCCCCTAGTTGGTTTTAGTTCTCCAATCTGCAAAGATGAAAATACTGAGTGAGGCATCACATTTATCGAAGCTCCAAGATCACATAATGCGTTAGTAAAATTTAAAGAACCGATAGTGCAGGGAATAGAGAAAGTCCCTGGATCATGACAATATTCTGATATCGGTGGTTTGATCAATGCTGAGACACTTCTTACTAAGTTGATTCGTTCATTTCAATCCACCCTCCTTCTTTTAGTACACAAATCCTTCAGAAATTTTGCATGTTTGGGGATGTGTTTGATTGCATCCAGTAGTGGGATGTTAATCTCAACTTTTCGGAATGTTTCTTGAATTTACCGTTGAAGTCATTCTTATTCACCCTTCTTTGACTCAACCAATGCTGATGGGAATGGTGCTGGGATATCCTTTTTATCCCTTTGTTGTTCTTGAAGAGTTGTTTCTGTTCTTTCTTTCTGAAACCTTGTTCTTTCTCCTATTTTGTCGACTATATCTTTTTTTTTTGGATTGGACGAGCTTCAGAAGATTCCCCGGAATCATACTCCTCATTTTTGTCTGTGGTGTAAGCTCCTTCCCTCTTTGGGTGGTGATTGCACTAACATTCTCCTTTGGATTTTGAATTGTTTTTTAGGGAATTTTACCTAGGTTCATGGTGTGATCATCCATAATGCTTGTAAATTGATCAGTTAGCTTGTCCATTTTATCTTCTAATCCCACAACTCTTGTCATAAGCTATTGATCTTCATTTTTCGGTGCACTTGTGGATAGTTTCTCATAATTCTTCCACTGGAAAGGTGGTGGTTGGAATGTTTTTTGTTGTTGGAAGGTATTCTTATAAGGTTGTTGGAATGCTATCGGATTCTGATATTACTGCTGAAAAGGTGCTCTGGATTGTTACTGTTGAAACCCATACCCTGGATGGGCTTGAGGTTGGTATTTCCTTTGTTGATAGTCTATATCACAACTTTCTATCCCTTGCACTTTTGGACATTGATTAGTGAAATGAGAATTATAAGAGCATAAACCACAAACCTGATTCGGCCCTTGTTGTTCCTTAACATGGTTCACATCTATTTGTGGCACTAACCAGATGAGTTCACCCATTTCATTCCTAATTAAATCTACTAAATTAGATGTTTATACCTCATGGACTCCTCTGGTGATCGTACCTTTGGTTCCAAATAGCTGTGAGTTTTGTGCAATCTTTTCAATCAATCCTCTGGCATCTGTTGGTCACTTTTCAATCAAGGCTCCTCCAAATGATGCATCAAGAAAGTTTCGATCATTTTAAAGCAATACTAGATAGAAGAAAACAATGAAATGGTGTTGTTCCACATTTTGGTACGGACAACTGGCACATATCTTCTTGAATCGTTCCAAGTATTCGTAAAGTGTTTCACCAGTTGATTGGCGAATGGCATATATCTCTTTCCGGATAGTTGTGCTACTAGATGCGGGAAAAAACCTTTACATGAACCATATTTGAAGATCTTCCCAGTCTTGGACTTCTCCTGGTTATAGACTATACAACCATTCCATTGATGCTCCCTCGAGTGAGAAGTGAAATGCCCTTAACTTTACCTGTTCTTCTACAACACCTCGAGGTCTACACCTACAGCACACATTTGTAAATTCCAGGATATGCCTGTTGGGGTCCGCTCTTGCAAGACCATGTAGTTTAGGAAGAATTTGAATCATGTTAATGTGCAATTCAAAATCATTTTATAATGCAGGAATAGCTAGTTGATTTCGTTGGTTAGCGAATTGTGGGGCGGAAAGACCACGCAATGTTTGGTTGGGATTGTTAGCCATTGGAGGTTCAGTGTGATCACTGGATGTGTCACTTGAATATATTAGTTGAAATTCTTTAAAATATAATTGAAATTTTTTTTCTCAATTGGGTTATTGTTCACTCAATTTCGGGATCAAGTTCAATTAAATTGTTGTTTGAACTACGGGTCATTCAAAAGAAAGATGTAAAATAAATGCTTGTTTTAAGGTTTTTGAGGCACTCCCTCCCCATAAACGGCACCAAGTTTGATGCACGCCTATCGTAGGGCGTGGAAAAAAAATTATTTCCTAAGATAAAATGTATTAATTTGGTTGACCTAGTATGTATCTCGAAGAGGAGTGCACGCAAAACGAGTTGTCACTTTAAAACGAGGGTAAAAAATTTTGTGTTTTTTAAATGAAATTTGAAATTAAAATGATTGAAAAACTATGATATTACAAAGGGTGATTAGGTCGGGGTCGGTTTCCTAATTTTAATGTTATCCTTGTTCAATTTAATTCAAACCTCTTCTTCTTAGTTGATTAAAGTGAGTTTCCACAATCTTTTCCGCTCACTTCCTTGGTGAAATTATTATTGTGAAAGAAAACCTTACAAAGTTCTTGGTTAGGTCAACTCTCCTACCATGTGTAAAATAGTTGTATTGAATATCCTAAATTGAAATGGGCAATAACCGATCGGGTTTTGTTTATCCCAAACAATCAAGAACATTCACTAAACCCTTTACAGGTACTGACGATCGTCAAGTACTTCACCACTAATTCCTGGTTTATTCCATCATATATAAACCATAAATTAGTGGAGGAAGATTATGATTATTTTACCAAGGAAAAAATAAATAACAGAATTAATATTCATGAATGATCACACTTGAATATGAAATCCGCTACATGAAATTGAAAACAACTTTGAAGAATAATGAAATTTATTCAATTGAATCCAAGAACTCAAGAATTACAATGTAGAAAACAAACCCTTCCCGCAATCACTCCAAATGCATACCCCACCATGGTAAGGGTAATAGAGAAGAATGGGGAACAAGAAGGCATTATAAAAGTATGAAAAAGAAATGAAATAAAAAAATAAATCAGAAAATATCTTCTTGGTGTCCCGGAAGGAATGGGATGGAGAATGGGATGCTTTGAGAGGGTGGAGCTCTCCTCCTTTTATAACAAGAATTTTCCCCCCGGATGTTGACGTGTTGTAGCTCCATTAAATGACATATTCACGTGTTGATACCTTCTTGAATGTTTTTTATAATTCTCTTGGTCGTGTCCCCTCAATATCTCAGTGTATTATGACATGTGTTCCAAGAGTTATGGCCATTTTACACTGAGCATTTATTCTGTCCAGTCAGACTCCCCAAAACAAAATCCTTTGTATTAGGGTGATTTTATGACCCCATAAATGCACAATTCACTCGGTTATTCCTTCATAAAAGATGCTAAAAAACTCCTTGTGCGTCCACCCATAGATTTTCACAGCATATGGGCCCACCATGGATGCATTATGGATCCCACACCAAAACTAGGCACAACTGAAAACAATTTTATTTCTCCCACTTGTGAGCTTCTGTTGAGCTCCATATAGCTGATTCATCTTTTAGTCCAAAAATAGTAAATGAAGCCCTGGATGTTTAGAATATGGAAAGGAAATAATTTTTTTATTTTGATTAGTGTAGATAATTTTATGGGCAATCTACAGAAATAATTTAAAACTATTAAAAATCCATAATGGCCAATTTTTACTATTCATCTCAAAATAACACCATTATCATAAAAATTAAACAATTCATCTTTGAGGAACACTTTTTTGGGTTTAAAAAAATGATATTCAATATAAATTAATTGAAAATATTTTTTCTATAAATTCCCCCACACTTAGCACTTGGACTCCTGGACAAGTAAAAATAAAATGAAATCAAATCCAAAACACATATCAATGAGATCTATCAAATCAAATCCAAGAAACAAAAAGCTATATTGACTGTTCAAAAACAATTATTTCAAGTTATCCAATTTAGATTTTAATATATTTCCACTTCATTTCTTATCCCATTCAAACAAAAAACCTACCTCACATGAATTTTCTCTCATCTCACAAATGTAAATACTGAACATGGCTGTTCTCATCCAAACTCACACAAGAGTCACCATAGGCTTGATAAATTCCAACTTCTCCACCCAATGTGTGTCAAGGACATGTGTTTCTCATGAGGACTTTTCTGGGTTGTTCTGTGGCTTCCTGTTGGTAGGATTTATATGTTAAAGGTTCTGAGTCCGAAAAAGGAAGGCTTGGCTCTTATTGAAGAAAAATTGCAAGATTCTAATTTTCACTCAAATATGGTCTCATTCACTTCCCCATTGCTGAAAATAGGCTCCATAATCATTCAATAAGATCAGTAGAAAAAATTTCAATCTTTTAACACATGATTTTTTTTAATGCTCTAGATAGGGACACCATTCATTTTACATTGGAAGCTCCAGAAATACACAACTTCTCATATCATGAAAGCTCCAAAAAAGGAACAGCTTTCAACAGAATAATTTTTCAGCATCACACACATCTCTTCCAAAATATATTTTCCACCCAAAGTATCACCAAATGAAGTAGTACAACACATGACATCTTCCCCCACACTTAAGTTCAACAATATCATGCAATTTCACTTCAAGAGTAGGTAGTATAGGGATGATTGTCTTGTAATGTGGCTAACCTAATAGGAAATTCATGGCTACTAGGGGCTACAATGAAGGATAAATATAAAGGTGGGCCATAATGAAAAGGATTTTTTTGAAAGGGTGGCTTCAAACCAAATAAATGCCTCAATCATTTAAAACACACGTACCCAAAACCCTCATGTTTTGAAAGAAATAATAAAATTCGGATTTAAGTAAGCATGGTCTAGTTCTCTCAAGAAATGAGGTGAATAAAAGAATATGATAAAAATGGTTTAGAAGCCTCAATGGAAAGTTATTTCAAAGTTATAGATAGTGGAATATGGCATGAGATTCAAAAATCAGTGCACTTTTCATGAAATTCCAAAAGATTTGTCCTGGAACCAAAGTCATTTTCAGCATTCATTTAAGGTCAATTTCATGAAATAGATTGGTTCAGTCATTGACATGGGTTTTAAAAATGGTATTGATAATCATTTCAGCTGAAAAGTTTCAGAAACACAGAAAAAATTTAAAAATAAACAAAAATTTGAAAACACGCAATTTTTTTATTTTTTTTATTTTTAAAAACAATCATAATATGAAAATCCTATACTACAAAGGTTACCTCCCCCACACTTAAATGATGAAGTGTCCTCAATGCATTCAAATAGATTTAAGATGTAAGATAATATTAAAATGAATCACAACATCAAGCAAGTGTGAATGAGAGGTACAACCTGATGGCTCTTATTGATAGATAGGTTGGAGGAGAGGGATCTCCTCCACCGGATCTGATGGCAGGTTCCCAAGGAATTTCTTCAACCTATGCCTATTCACAGTGAATGGATCATTTTCTACATCCTTCGCAATCTGAACAGCGCCGAAAGGATATACATGTGTAACTATAAATGGACCCTCCCATCTGGAATGAAGTTTACCTGGCATTAGCTAGAGTCTGGAATTGAATAGGAACACTTTATCACTAGGATGGAATTTTTGCGGTTGGATCAACTTATCATGGGCCACACTTTTTCTCTCTTTTTAAATCAGGGAATTTTCAAATGATTCTCTTCTAATTTCCTCTAGCTCCTGTAACTTCAACCTTCTCTCTTTCCCAGCACTTCCAATACCCATATTCATCTTCCTCACAGCCCAATACGCCTTATTCTCTAGTTCCACTAGTAGGTGACAACTTTTTGCATAAATCAAACTATATGGACTCATTCCAATCGGGGTCTTGTTGGCTATCCTATAAGCCCATAAAGTATCTTCCAACCTTTGGCTCCAATCCTTCCTGTTTGGATTAACAGTATTTTACAAAATACCTTTGATTTCTCTGTTGGAAACTTCAGCTTTCCCATTAGTCTGTGGATAATAGGGAGTTGATGTTTTATTAGGCACCCCATACTTCTTAAGCAAAGTCTCCATTATCCAATTTTATAATTGAGTCTCCTGATCACTGATGATTTCTATAGGAACTCCAAACCTACAAAATATTTTAGACCTGACAAAATCACAAACAACTTAAGCATCATCAGTCCTTGTGGATTTTTCTTCCTCCCATTTGGAAATATAATCATCTCCAAGCAAGATATAATAATTTCCAAATGACATTTGGGAATGGTCCTATAAAATCTATCCCCCAAACTTCAAGAATTTCCAAAAAAAATCAATGGGTTTTGGGGAATTTCTTGTCTGTTAGAAATATTTCCGGAAAAATGACATTTTTCACATATTTTTCAAAATTCATGAGCATCTTTAAAAATGGTGGGCCAATATATTCCAGATTCTAAAACCATCCTTGCTGTCCTTTGAGGTCCAAAGTGGCCTCCACAAGATAATGTGTGACAAAAATCAAAGACAGATTTAACTTCACTTTCTGTTAAACATCTTCTTATTACTTGATTATTGTAAAACTTCCAAAGGAATGGATCATCCCAAATGAAATACCTAGATTCAGATTTCAGTTTTTGAATTTGGTGAGAATTTAAATGAGATGGGACCTGAGATGTTACCAAAAAATTGACTATGTCAGCATACCAAGGCACTTCTCCATCAATCATGTACAACTTCTCTCCTGGAATTTGATCATTTAGTGGGTCTCTTTCTGGAACATCAATTTCAGCAGTGCTTGGCTGTCTACATAAGTGATCAGCCACTTGGTTCTCAGATCCCTTATTATCCTTGATTTCTATATTGAACACCTAACGCAGTATCATCCATCTCACTAACCTTGGTTTAGCATCAGCTTTCATCATCAAGTACCTCAAAGCTGCATGATCAGAAAACCCAGTGATTTTAGTTCCAATAAGATATGATCTAAAACTTTCTAAAGAAAAAACAAATCCAAAGAAATCTTTTTCCATTGTTGTGTAATTGAATTGGGCCGTATATAAATTTCACAAGGCATATGAAATGACTTGTGGTCTACCCTCAATTCGCTAAGAATGGACTGCTCTAACAGCTTGGTTGGAGGCATCACAAAGTAGTTCAAATGGTTCTTCCCAATTTGGAGGTTGCATCATGGGTGGTGAAATCAACCTATTCTTCAACGCATAAAAGGATTCCCTACATGTACCATTGAAATCAAAATTAGAATCTTTTAAAAGTAATCTAGAGAGAGGGGGAGAAATATTACTAAAATATTTGATAAACCTCATGTAGAATACTGAATGTCCTAAAAATGATCTAAAATGTTTCACACAAGTTGGGTAATGCAATGAATTTATCACTTCAATTTTTTATTTATCCCCTTCAATTCCATTTTTTTAAATGACATGACCATGTAAAATTTCTCCTTGAACCATCAAATGAATCTTTTCAAAATTTAAAACATGATTTCTTTCAATGCAGGTTTTCAAAACTTTTTCTAGATTTTTCAAAAAATGATCAAAAGAATCTTCAAAAACTGTGAAATCAATTAAGAAAACTTCCAAGCAATTTTCAATATGATCTGAAAATATACTCACCATGCACCTCTGAAATGTACCTGGAGCATTAAATAATCCAAATGGAATTCTTTTATATGAAAAAGTACCAAAAGGGCATGTAAATGTCATCTTCTCTTGATCCTCAGGAGAAATGGGTACCTGAAAGTAACATGAAAATCCATCCAAAAAGCAATAACGAGATCTCCCTTCTAATCGTTCTAAAATATGGTCAATGAAGGGGATGGGGAAATGATCTTTTTGAGTGACCTGGTTCAATTTCCTAAAATCAATGCACACTCTCCAGCTGTTTTGATTTCTCATAGGGATTAACTCATTCATTTCATTCCTCACAATGGTCAGGCCAGTTTTTTTTGGAATGACATGAATAGGGCTGACCCACTGTGAATCTGAAATGGGATAGATGATCCCAGCTTCCAAAAGCATCTCGATCTTCTTCTTCACAACTTCCATCAAGGTGTGATCCAGTCTCTTTTAGGGCTGTCTAACAGTTTTGGAATCTCCCTCATGAAAAAATCTATGTGAGCATATTTTGGGGTTTGTTCCTGGGATATCATCTAAGCTCCATCCTATTGCCTGGACATTCTCTCTCAAAATCTCAATCAATTATTTTTCATGGATTTTAAATAGATTATTAGCAATTATCACTGGTTGTTTTTCTCCCTCCCTAAGGTATACATATTTCAAATTAGTGTGGAGTGGTTTCAGTTTCAGATCTGGGGGATGCTCAAGGGATGAGAATAAATTGAAATTTCCCACTTCCAAATTTTGGGCCTCCTCTTCCTCCCACATGAAGTCAGAATCTCCATCATCTTCAGCATCCACATGTTCAATGATATTTCCCAGGGAAGAAGCCTCTCCTATGACTAAGAATTCATAGAACATATCTGATTCATCAATTTATTCTACACCAACATCTTGGGAGAGTGAAAAGAGAGAGTGATCATTCGATGGGTGCCTCGTGGATTAAAAAATATTGAAGTGAACCGTTCTCTCTCCAAATTCCAGGGTGAGTGTTCCTTCATGCACATTGATGATCGTCCTTGCTATTTTCAGGAATGGTCTCCCTAGGATGATGGAAGATTGGGATGGTTCTCGGTCTTCCTCTATGGCATGGACATAAAAGTCTGCTAGAATGATTAATCATCTCACTCCTATATGTACTTCTTCAACGACTCCAGCTGGGAAAATGGGGGATCTGTTTACTAATTTTTCCACCACCCGTGTTGGTTTTAATTCTCAGAACTACAAAGATGAAAATACTGAGTGAGGCATCACATTTTTCGAAGCTCCAATATAACATTATGCATCAGAAAAATTTAAAGAACCAATATTGCATGGAATAGAGAATGTCCCTAGATCATGACATTCTTGTGGTAACGGTGGTTTGATCAATGTCGATACTCTTCTTCCTAAGTTTATTACTTCATTTCCATCGAGCCTCCTTCTTTTAGTACACATCTCCTTCAGAAATTTTGCATATTTGGGGATTTGTTTGATTGAAACCAGTAATGGGATGTTAATCTCAACTTTTTGGAATGTTTCTTGATTTTCCAATTGAATTCGTTCTTCTTCACCCTTCTTTGACTCAACCAATGATGATGGGAATGGTGCTAGGATATCCTTTTTAACCCTTTGTTGTTTTTGAAGAGGTGTTTCTATTCTTTCCTTCCAAAACCTTGTTCTTTCTCCTTTTTTGTCGACTCTATCTTTTTGTTGGATAGGACGAGGTTCAGAACATTCCCCAGAATCATCCTCCTAATTTTTTTCTAGTGGTGTGAGCTCCTTCCCGCTTCGGGTGATGATTGTACTAACATTATCCTTTGGATTGGGAATTTTTTGTGAGGGAAGTTTACCTGGGTTATTGGTGAGTGCATCCATAATGCTTGTAAATTGATCAACTAGCTTGTCCATTTTATCTTCTAATCCCGCAACTCATGTCTTAAGATGTTGATCTTCATTTGTCGGTGCACTTGTGGACGGTTGCTCATAATTCTTCTGCTGGAAAGGTGGTGGTTGGAATGTTTGTTGTTGTTTGAAGGGATTCTTATAAGGTTGTTGGAATGATAACGGATTCTGATATTGCGGTTGAAAAGGTGCTCTGACTCAGTTCTGTTGAAACCCATACCCTGGTTGGGCTTGCGGTTAGTATTGCCTTTGCTGATAGGTTGTAGCACAACTTTCTGTCCCCTGAACATCTGGACATTGATCAGTGAAATGAGAATTAGAAGGGTATAAACCACATACCTGATTTGTCCCTTGTTGTTCCTTCACATTGTTCAAATCTATTTGTCACACCAACCAGGTGAGTTCAACAATTTAATTCCTAATTAAATCTACTGAATCTTATGTTCTTACCTCATGGACTCCTCTGGTGATTGTACCTCTAGTGCCAAACTGCTGTGAGTTTTTTGAAATATTTTAAATCAATCCTCTGGAATCCATTGATGACTTGTCAATCAAGGCTCCTCCAGATGATGCATCAATAAATTTTAGATCATTGTCAAGGAATCCTTGATAGAAAAAACAATGAAATTGTGTTCTTCCACATTCTGGTGTGGAAAACTGGCGCATAGCTTCTTGAATCATTCCCAATATTCGTAAAGTGTTTCACCGGTTTATTAGAGAATGGAATAGATCTCTTTTCGGATAGCTGTGCTCCTGGATGCGGGAAAAGTCCTTTGCATGAAGAATCTTTTAAGATCTTACCAGTATTTTAATTCTCCTAGTTGTAGACTATACAACTATTCCTTTGCTTCTCCCTCGAGTGAGAAGGTAAATTCCTTCCACTTTACCTTTTCTTCTGCAACACCTTGGGGTCTGCAGCTAGAGCACACATTTGTAAATTCTTGGGAATGCCTATTGGGGTCTTCACTTGCAAGACCATGGAATTTAAGAAGAAGTTGAATCATGTTAATGCGCAATTCAAAATCATTTTCTAATACAGGAATAACTAGTTGATTTTTTTGGTTAGTGAATTGTTGGGTGCAATGATCACACAATGTTTGGTTTGGATTGTCAGCCATTGGAGGTTCAGAGTGATCACTGGATGTGTCACATGAATCTGTAAGTTGAATTTCTTTAAAATATAATTTCAATTTTTTTTTCTAAATTGGGTTATTGTTCGCTCAATTTCGGGATCAAATTCAATTAAATTGTTGTTCGAACTATGGGTCATTCAAAAGAAATAAGTAAAAAAATGTTTTTATGGTTTTGGAGGCATTGCCTCCCCGGAAACGACGCCAATTTTGACGCAATCCTGTCGTAATTAATGGAAAAAAATTATTTACTATGTTAAAATGTAGTAAATTGGTTGACCTAGGATGTCTCTCGAAGAAAAGTGCACACAAAACGTGTTTTCACTTTAAAACGAGGGTAAAAAATATTGTGTTTTTGAAATGAAATTTTGTAATTAAAATGATTGAAAAACTATGATATTAAAAAGGGTGATTATGTTGGAGTCTCTTTCCTAATTTTAATGCTATCCTTTTTCAATTTAATTCAATCATCTTCTTCTTAGTTGATTAATCTGAGTTTCCACAATTGTTTCCTCTCACTTCTTTGCTGAAATTATTATTGTGAAAGAAATCCTTACCAAGATCTTGGTTAGGTCAACTCTCCTTCTATGTTTAAAATAGTTGTATTGAATATCCTTAATTGAAATGGGAAATACCCGATCGGGTTTTGTTTATCCCAAAAAATCAAGAACATTCACTACACCCTTTACACATACTGACGATCATCAAGTACTTCACCACTAATTCCTGTTTTATTCCATCGAATATAAACCAGAAATTATTGGAGGGAGATTATGATTATTGTACCAAGGAAAACATAAATAACGGAATTAATATTCAAGAAAAATCACACTTGATTATAAAATACACTAAGAAATTGAAAACAACTTTGAAGAAGAATGAAATATATTCAATTGCATCCAAGAACTCAAGAATTACAATATAGAAAACCAACCCTTCCCCAATCACTCCAAATTTTTACCCCACCATGGTAAGGGTAATCAAGATGAATGGGCAAGAAGAAGGCACTATAAAACTTTGAAAAAGAAAAGAAATAAAAAATAAAGTCGAAAAGATCTTATTGGTGTCCCGAAAGGAATGGGATGGAGAATGGGATGCTTTGAGAGGGTGGAGCTCTCCTCCTATTATAGCCATAATTTTTCCCCCGGATGTTGATGCGTTGTATCCCAATTAAATGAAATCTTCACGCATTGAGCACTTCTTGAATGTTATTCATAATTCCCTTGGTCGGGTCCCCTCAATATCTCAGCAGATTTAGACATTTATTCCAAGAGTTACGGATGTTTTACACTGAGCATTTATTCTTTCCAGTCAGACTCTCCAAAACGAAATCCTCCAGAATAGTGTAATTTAATGACCCCATAAACGGCCAATTTACTTGGGGCTTCCTTCATAAAAGATGCTCCAAAACTCCTTTCGCATCCACCCACCGAGGTTCACAACATTTGGGCCCATCATGGATGAGTTATGGATCCCACACCAAAACTAGGCAGAAATGAAAACAGTTTTCTTTCTCCCACTTGTGAGCTTCTTTTGAGCTTCCATATGGTCGATTCAGCTTTTAGTCCAAAAATAGTAAATGGTTCCCTGGATGTTTAGAATATGGAAAATAAATAATTTTTAAATTTTATGAGTGTAGATAATGTTATGTCCAAACTACAAAAATAATTTAAAACTGTTATAAATCCAAAATGGACAATTTTTACTATTAAGCTCAAAATAACACCATTATCATAAAAATGAAAAAATTCATCTTAGAGGAACACTTTTGTGGGTTTTAAACAATGATATTCAATATAAATTAATTGAAAATATTTTCTCTATAAATTCCCCCACACGTAGCACTTGGAATCCGGGACAAGTAAAAATAAAATCAAATCAAATCCAAAACACATATCAATGAGATCTATCAAATCAATTCAAAGAAACAAAAAGATATCATGCCTCATTAAAAACAATTATTTCAAGTTCTGCATTTTAGATTTTAATATATTTCCACTTCATTTCTTATCCCATGCACAAAAAACACCTACCTCACATGAATTTTCTCTCATCTCACAAATGTAAATACTGAACAAGGCATTTCTCATACAAACTCACACAAGAGTCACCATAGGCTTATTAAATTCTAACTTCTCCACCCAATGAGAGTTAAGGACATGTGTTTCTCATGAGAACATTTCAGGTTTGTTCTGTGGATTTCAGTTGGTGGGATTTAGATGTTAAAAGTTCTGAGGCTGAAAAAGGAAGGATTGGCTCTTATTGAAGAAAAATTGAAAGATACTAATATTCACTTTAATATGGCCTCCTTCACTCCCCCTTTATTGAAAATAGGCTCCATCATCATTCAATCAGCTCAACATCAAAAATTTAAATCTTTTCAAACATGATTTTTTTAAATGCTCCAGATAGGCACAACTTTCTTTTTATATTTGAAGCTCTAAAAAGGCAAAGATTACCTTATCATGAAAGATCCAGAAAAGGCACAACTTTCAACAGAATAATTTTTCAGCATCACACACATCTCATACACAATTTATTTTTCACCCAAAGTATCACAAAATGAGGTAGTACACCACAGTACATCTTCCCCCACACTTAAGTTCAACTAGATCATGATATTTCACTTCAAGAGCAGGTAGGATAGGGAAAACTGCCTTCTAATGTGGCTAACCTAACAGGAAATTCATGGATATTAGGGGCTACAATGAAGGATAAATGTAAAGTTGGGCCATAATGAAAAGGATTATTTTGAAAAGGGGGCTTCAAACCAAATAAATGCCTCAATAATTTAAAACACACGTACCCCAAACACTTATGTTTTGAAAGAAATAAATCAAATTCTGGTTTAATCAAGCATGGTCTGGTTCTCTCAAGAAATGAGGTGAATAAAATGAATATGATAAAAATGGTTTAGAAGCCTCAAAAGAAAGTGATTTCAAAGATATAGACAGTGAAATATGTCATGAGATTCAAAAATAAGTGTACTTTTCATGAAATTCCAAAAGATTTGAACTGGAAACAAAGTAATTTTCAGCATTCATTTAAGCTCAATTTCATGAAATAGATTGGTTCACTCATTGACATAGGTTTTAAAAATTTTATTGATAATCATTTCAGCTCAAAAGTTTCAAAAACACAGCAAAAATTGAAAAATAACCAAAAAAATTGAAACACACACACTGTTTTTTTTGTTTATCTTTGAAAAAAACATAAAATGACAATACTATACTAAAAAGTTCCCCCCCACACTTAAATGATGCAGTGTCCTCAATGAATTCAAATGTATTTAACATGTAAGACAATTTTCAAATGAATCACGACATCAAGCAAGTGTGAAGGAGAGGTACAACCTGATGGCTCTTATTGATAGATAGGTTAGAGGAGCGGGATATTTTCCATTGGGTCTGATGGAAGGGTCCCAAGGAATTTCTTCATCCTATGCCCATTAATAGTGAATGGATCATTTTCTCCATCCTTCACAAACTGCACAACACCGAAAAGATATACATGAGTCACTATAAATGGACCCTTCCATCTGGAACGATGTTTACCTGGCATTAGCATGAGTCTGGAATTGAATAGAAACACTTTATCTCTAGGATAGAATTCTTTCAGTTGGATCACCTTGTCATGGGACACTCTTGTTCTATCTTTTTAAATCTTGAAATTTTCAAATGCTTCACTTCTAATTTCCTCTAGATCCTATAACTGAATCCTTCTCTCATTCCCAGCACTTCCAAGATCCATATTCATCTTCCTCACAGCCCAATATTCCTTATTCTCCAGTTCCACATGTAGGTGACAAATTTTCCCATAAATCAACCTATATGGACTCATTCCAATCGGGGTCTTGTAGGATTTCCTATAAGACCATAACGTATCTTCCAACCTTTGGCTCCAATCCATCTTATTTGGATTAACAGTCTTTTAAAAAATTCCATTGATGTCTCTGTCGGAAACATCAGCTTGCCCATTAGTCTGTGGATGATAGGGTGTTGATGTTTTAAAATCCACCCCATACATCTTCAGCAAAGACTTCATTCTCCAATTGCATAAATAAGTCCCCTGCTCGCTGATTATTTTTCTAGGCACTCCAAACCCTCAAAATATGTTAGTCCTGAAAAAATCACAAACAACTTTAGCATCATCAATCCTTGTGGATTTTGCTTCCATCCATTTGGAAACCTAATAAACTGCAAGGAAGATATAAGAATTTACAAATGACATCAGGAATGGTCCCATTAAATCTATCCCCCAAACATCAAAAATGTCACAAAAATTCAATGGGTTTTGGGGAATTTCTTGTCTCTTGGAAATATTTCCTGAAACCTGACATTTTTTACATATTTTGAAAAATTCATGAGCATCTTTAAAAATAGTGGGCCAATAAATTCCAGATTCTAAAACCTTCATTGCTGAACATTGAGGTCCAAAGTGGCCTCCACAAGATAATGTGTGACAAAAATCAAAGATATATTTAACTTCACTTTTAGGTACATCTTCTTATTACTTGATCATTGAAAATCTTCCAAAGGAATGGATCATCCTAACTGAAATACCTAGATTCATCTTTCAGTTTTTGAATATGGTGAGAATTGAAATGAGGCGGGACCTGAGATGTTACTAGAAAATTGACTATGTGAGCATACCATGGCACTTCTCATTCAATCATTTACAACTAATCTCTTGTAATTTTATCATTTAGTGGGTCTCTTTCTGGAACATCAATTTCAGCTGTGCTTGGCAGCCTACTTATGTGATCAGCCACTTGGTTCTCAGATCCCTTCTTATCCTTGATTTCTATATTAAACTCCTGAAGCAGTATCATCCATATCACTAACCTTTGTTTGGAATCAGCTTTCTTCATCATGTACCTCAAAGCTGCATGATCAGATAACACAGTGGTTTTAATTCCTAGAAGATATGATCTTAATCTTTCTAAAGAAAAAACAAATGGAAAGAACTCTTTTTCCGTTGTTGTGTAATTGAATTGGTCTGCATCTAATTTTCTCGAGTCATATTAAATGAATTGTGGTCTTCCCTCAATTTACTGAGAAAGGACTACTCCAACTGCTTGGTTGGAGGCATCACAAAGTAGTTCAAATGGTTCTTCCCAATTTGGTGGCTGCATCACAGGTGGTGAAATCAATCTATTCTTCAACTCATCAAAGGATTCCATACATGCACCATTGAAATCAAAATTATCATCATTCAAAATTAATCTAGATAGAGGGAGATAAATCTTAATGAAATCTTTGATAAACCTCATGTATAATGATTCATGTCCTAAAAATGATCTAACATGCTTCACACAAGTTGGGTAAGGCAATGAATTTATCACTTCAATTTTTGATTTATCCACTTCAATTCCATTTTTGGAAATTACATGACCAAGTAAAATTCCTCTTTGAACCATCAAATGACACATTTTAAAATTTAAAACACGATTTATTTCAATGCAGGTTTTCAAAACTTTTTCTATATTTTTCATACAATGATCAAAAGAATCTCCAAAAACAGAGAAATAATCTAAGAAAACTTCCAAGAAATTTTCAATGTGATCAGAAAATATACCAAGCACCTCTGAAATGTACATGGAGCATTAAATAATCAAAATGGCATTCTTTTATATGCAAAGGTACCAAAGGGGCATGTAAATGTCGTCTTCTCTTGTTACTTGGGAGCAATGGGTTCCTGAATGTAACCTGAAAATCCATCCAAAAAGCAATAATGATTTCTCCATGTTAATCTTTCTAAAATATGGTCAATGTAGGGGATGGGGAAATGATCTTTTCGAGTGACCTGGTTCAATTTCAAAAAATAAATGCACACTCTCCAGCTATTTTGAATTCTCATAGTGATTAACTCATTCTTTTCATTCCTCACTGTGGTCAGTCAAGTTGTTTTTGTAATGACATGAATAGGGGTGACCCACTGTGAATCTGAAATGGGATAGACGATCCCAGCTTCCAAAAGATTCTCGATCTCCTTCTTCACAACATTCATCAAGGTGGGATTCAGACTCCTTTGGGGCTTTCTAACAGGTTTGGAATCTCCCGCAAGAAAAATTCTATGTGATCATATTTTTGGGTTTATTCCTGGGATATCACCTAAGCTCCATCCTATTGCCTGTAAATTCTATCTAAAAAGCTCAATAAATGATTTTTCTTGGATTTTAGAGAGATTATTAGCAATTATCACTCGTAATTTTTCTCCCTCCCTAAGGTATACATATTTCAAATTAGTGGGTAGTGGTTTGAGTTCCAGATCAGGGGGATGGTCAAGGGATGAGAATAAATTAACATTTACCAATTCCAAATTTTGGGCCTCCTCTTCCTCCCACATGAAGTCAGAATCTCCAACATCATCAGCATCCAAATGTTCAATGATATTTCCAAGGGAAGAAGTCTCTCCTATGTCTAAGAATTCATAGAACATATCTGATTCTTCAATTGATTCTACACCAACTTTATGGGAGAGTGAAAAGAGGGAGTGATCATCCGATGGGTGCCTCATGGATTCAATAATATTGAAGTGAACTGTGCTCTCTCCAAACTCCATGGTGAGTGTTCCTTCATGCATTTTGATGATCGTCCTTGTGGTTTTGAGGAATGGTCTCCCTAGGATGATGGGAGATTGGGATGCTGCTCAGTCTTCCTCCATGGAAAGGATATAAAACACTACTGGAAAGATTAATCCTCTCACTCCTATAAGTAAATCTTCAACGACTCCAACTGGGAAAACGGTGGATCTGTTTGCTAATTGTACCACCTCCCGAGTTGGTTTTAGTTATCCAATCTGCAAAGATGAAAATACTGAGTGAGGCATCACATTTATCGAAGCTCCAATATCACATAATGCATTAGTAAAATTTAAAGAACCGATAGTGTAGGGAATAGAGAAAGTCCCTAGATCTTTATATTCATGCGGTATCGGTGGTGTGATCAATTCTGAGACGCTTCTTCCTAAGTTGATTCTTTCATTTCCATCCAGCCTCCTTCTTTTAGTACACAGCTTCTTCAGAAATTTTTCATATTAGGGGATTTTTTTGATTTCATCCTCTACTGGGATGCTAATATCAAATTTTCGGAATGTTTCTTGAATTTCCCGTTGAATTCCATTATTATTCACACTTATTTGACTCAACCAATGCTGATTGGAATGGTTCTAGGATATCCTTTTTATCCCCTTGCTGTTTCTAAAGAGTTGTTTCTGTTCATTCCTTCTAAAACCTTGTTCTTTCGCCTTTTTTGTCGACTCCATCTTTTTGTTGGATAGGACGAGCTTCAGAAGATTCCCCAGAATCATTCTCATCATTTTGTTCTGGTGGTGTGAGCTCCTTCCCGCTTCGGGTGGTGATTTCACTAACATTCTCCTTTGGATTTTGAATTGTTTGTGAGGGAAGATTACCTGGGTTCTTGGTGAGAGCATCCATAATGCTTGTAAATTGATCAGCTAGCTTTTCCATTTTATCTTCTAATCCCGCAAATCTATTCTTAAGCTGTTGATCTTCATTTGTCGGTGCACTTGTGGATGGTTTCTCATAATTCCTCCACTGGAAAGGTGGTGGTTGGAAATTTTGTTGTTGTTGGAAGGGATTCTTATAAGGTTGTTGGAATGCTATCGAATTCTGATATTGCTGTGGATAAGGTGCTCTAGCTTGGTTCTATTGAAACCCATACCCTGGTTGGGCTTGCGGTTGGTATTGCCTTTGATGATAGGCTGCAACACAGCTTTCTGTCCCCTGCACTTCTGGACATAGATCAGTGAAATGAGAATTAGAAGAGCATAAACCACATACCTGATTCGGCCCCTGTCGTTCCTTCACATGGTTCACAGCTATTTGTCGCACCAACCTTGTGAGTTCACCCATTTCATTCCTAATTAAATCTATTGAATTGGATGTCCATACCTCATGGAATCCTCTTGGGATTGTACCTATGGTGCCAAACTGCTATGATTTTTGTGCAATCCTTTCAATCAATCCTCTGGAATCTGTTGGTGACTTGCCAATCAAGGATCCTCCAGATGATGCATCAATCATGTTTTGATCATTATCAAGCAATCCTTGATAGAAGAAAACAATGAAATTGTGTTATTCCACATTCTGGTGTGGGCAACTGGTGCAGATCTTCTTGAATCGTTCCCTGTATTCGTAAAGTGTTTCACCGGTTGATTGGCGAATAACATAGATCTTTTTTCAGATAGATGTGCTCTTGGATGCAGGAAAAGACCTTTGCATGAAGCCTCTTTGAAGATCTTCCCATTCTTGGAATTCTCCTGGTTGTATACTATAAAACCATTCTTTTGCTGCTCCCTCCAGTGCGAAGTAAAATTCCCTCCACTTTACCTATTCTTCTTCAACACCTCGGGGTCTGCAGCTAGCGCACACATTTGTAAATTCCTAGATATGCATGTTGGGGTCTTCACCTACAAGACCATGGAATTTAGGAAGAAGTTGAATCATGTTAATGTGAAATTCAAAATCATTTTCTAATGTAGGAATAACTAGTTGATTTCATTGGTTAGCGAATTTTGGGGTGAAAATATCACGCAATGTTCGATTGGCATTGTCAGCCATTAGTGGTCCAGAGTGATCACTGGATGTGTCACATGAATCTGTAAGTTGAATTTCTTTAAAATATAATTTCAAATTTTTCTTTCTAAATTGGGTTATTGTTCGCTCAATTTCGGGATCAAATTCAATTAAATTTTTGTTTGAACTACGGGTCATTCAAAAGAATGAAGTAAAAAAATGTTATTTTTATGGTTTTTGGGGCATTGCCTCCCCGACAACGGCACCAAGTTTGACGCACACCAGTCATAGGGCGTGGAAAAACAATTATTTTCTATTTTAAAATGTAGAAAAGTGGTTGAACTAGGATGTCTTTTGAAGTGTCGTGCACACAAAATGAGTGGTCACTTTAAAACGAGGGAAAAAATGTTGTGTTTTTGAAATGAAATTTCAAATTAAAATGATTGAAAAACTATGATATTAAAAAGGGTGATTAGGTCGGCATCAGTTTCCTGATTTTAATTATATCCTTTTTCAATTTAATTCAAACCACTTCTTCTTAGTTGATTAATGTGAGTTTCCATAATCGTTTCCTCTCACTTCCTCGGTGAATTTTTTATTGGGAAAGAAAACCTTACCAAGATCTTGGTTAGGTCAACTCTCCTTCCATGTGTAAAATAGTTGTATTGAATATCCTTAATTGAAATGGGCAATACCCGATCAAGTTTTGTTTATCCCAAACAATCAAGAACATTCACTACACCCTTTACACGTACTGACGATCATCGAGTACATCACCACTAATTCCTGGTTTATTCCATCGTATATAAACTAGAAATTAGTGCAGGGAGATTATGATTATTTTACCTAGGAAAAAATAAATAACAGAATTAATATTCAAGAACAATCACACTTGATTATAAAATACTCTATAAGAAATTGAAAACAATTTTGAAGAAGAATTAAATTTATTCAATTGTGTCCAAGAACTCAAGCAATACAATGTAGAAAACCAACCCTTCCCCAATCACTCCAAATATTTACCCCACCATGGTAAGGGGAATAGAGATAAATGGGGAATAAGAAGGAATTATAAAACTATGAAATGGAAAAGAAATAAAAAATAAATTCGAAAAGATCTTCTTCTTGGCGTCCTGGAAGGAATGGGATGGGGAATGGGGTGCTTTGAGAGGGTGGAGCTCTCCTCCTTTTATAGCTAGAATTTGTCCCCCAGAATTTGATGCGTTGTAGCACCATTAAATGACATATTCACACGTGGAGCCCTTCTTGAATGTTGTTCATAATTCCTTTGGCCGTGTCCCCTGAATAGCTCAGTGGATTTGGACATTTATTCTAATAGTTATGGCCGTTTTACTCTGAGCATTTATTTTGTCCAATCAGACTCTGCAAAACGAAATCCTCTGGATTAAGGTGATTTAATGACCCAAATAACGGCCAATTCACTCAGTACCTCCATCATAAAATATGCTCAAAAACCCCATTCACGTCCACCCACAGGATTACGCAACATTTGGGCCCCCCATGGATGAGTTATGGATCCCACACCAAAACTAAGAATAACTGAAAACATTTTTCTTTCTCCCACTTGTGAGCTTCTTTTGAGTTTCCATATGGACGATTCAGCTTTTAGTTCAAAAATAGAAAACTGAAGACCTGGATGTTTAGAATATGGAATAGATATAATGTTTCAATTTGGATCAGTATAGATAATGTTATTTCCAAACTGCAGAAATAATGTAAAACTTTTAAGAATCCAAAATGGCCAAGTTTTACTATTCAGCTCAAAATAACCTAATTATCATAAAAATGAAACAATTCATCTTAGAGGAACACTTTTGTGGGTTTAAAACAATGATATTAAATATAAATTAATTAAAAATATTTTCTCTATCAATTCCCCCACACATAGCACTTGGTCTCCTGGATAAGTAAAAATCAAATCAAGTCAAATCCAAAACACAGATCAATGAGATCTATCAAATCAATTCCAAGAAACAAAAATATATAATGCCTCATAAAAAACAATTATTTCAAGTTATCCATTTTATATTTTAATATATTTCCACTTCATTTTTTCTCCCATGCACACAAAACACCTACCTCACATGAATTTTCTCTCATATCACAAATGTAAATAATGAACAAGGATTTTGTCATCAGAACTCACACAAGAGTCACCATAGGCATGATAAATTCCAACTTCTCCACCTGATGTGAGTTAAGGACATGTGCTTCTCATGAGGACTTTTCAGGGTTGTTCTGTGGCTTCTGGTTGGTAGGATTTAGATATTAAAAGTTCTGAGGCTGAAAAAGGAAGGCTTGGCTCTTATTGAAGCAAAATTGCAAGATTCTAATTTTCATTCAAATATGGCCTCCTTCACTTCCCCATTGTTGAAAATAGGCTCCATCATCATTCAATCAGCTCAGCAAAAAAAAATCAACCTTTTGAAACATGATTTTTTTAAAGCTCCAGATAGGCACATCTTTCTTTTTACCTTGGAACCTCCAGAAAGGCACAGCTTCTCTTATTATGAAAGCTCCAGAAAAGGCACAACTTTCAATAGAATAATTTTTCAGCATCACACGCTTCTCTTCCACAATTTATTTCCCACCCAAAGTATCACCAAATGAGGTAGTACACCACAGGATATCTTCCCACACACTTAAGTTCAACTAGATCATGCAATTTCACTTCAAGAGCAGGTATGATAGGGAAAATTGGCTTGTAATATGGCTAACCAAACCGGAAATTCATGGTTACGAGGGGCTACAATGAAGGATAAATGTAAAGGTGGGCCATAATGAAAAGGATTATTTTGAAAAGGGATCTTCAAACCAAATAAACGCCTCAATCATTTAAAACACATGTACCCCAAACCCTCATGTTTTGAAAGAAATAAATCAAATTCAGGTTTAAGAAAGCATGGTCTGGTTCTCTCAAGAAATGAGGAGAATAAAAATAATATGATAAAAATTGTTTAGAAGCCTCAGAGGAAAGTTATTTCAAAGATATAGACAGTGAAATATGGCATGAGATTAAAAAATCAGGGTACTTTTCATGAAATTCCAAAAGATTTGAACTGGAAACAAAGTCATTTTCATCATTTATTTAAGCTCAGTTTCATGAAATAGATTGGTTCACTCTTTAACATGGGTTTTAAAAAAAGTATTGATAATCATTTCAGTGAAAAAGTTTCAGAAACACAAAAAAATTGAAAAATAAACAAAAATTTGAAAACACACAATTTTTTTTATTTTTTTTATTTTTTAAAACAAACATAAAATGATAATACTATACTACAAATGTTCCCTCCCCCACACTTAAATTATATAGTGTCCTAAATTCATTCAAATTTATTTAACATGTAAGAAAATTTTCAAATGAATAACAACATCAAGCAAGTGTGAAGGAGAGGTACAACCTGATGCCTCTTATTGATAGACAGGTTAGAGGTGCGGGATCTCCTCCACTGGCTCTGAAGGCAGGATCCCAATGAATTACTTCAACCTATGCCCATTCATAGTGAATGGATCATTTTCTCCATCCTTCACAATCTTCACAGCACCGAAAGGATATACATGAGTAACTATAAATGGACCCTACCATCTGGAACGATGTTTACTTGGCATTAGCTTGAGTCTGGAATTGAATAGCAACACTTTATCTCCAGGATGGAATTCGTTTGGTTGGATCAGCTTGTAATGGGCCACTTTTGTTCACTCTTTGTAAATCTTGAAATTTGTAAATGCTTTTCTTCTAATTTCCTCTAACCCCTGTAACTACAACATTATCTCTTTCCCATGACTTCCAAGATTGATTTTCATCTTCCTCACAACCCAATACGCCTTATTCTCCAGTTCCATAGGTTGGTGACAACATTTCCCATAAATCAACCTATATGGACTCATTCCAATTGGGGTCTTGTAGGCTGTCCATTAAGCCCATACAGTATCTTCCAACCTATGGTTCTAATCCATCCTGTTTGGATTAATATTCTTTTCCAAAATTCCTTTGATTTCTCTGTTGGAAACTTCAGCTTGCCCATTAGTCTGTGGATGATAGGGAGTTGATGTTTTATGATGCACCCCATAATTCTTCAGCAAAGTCTCCATTCTACAATTAAAGAAATGAGTCCCCTAATCACTAATGATTCCTCTAGGTGCTCCAAACCTACAGAATATGTTAGACCTGAAAAAATCACAATCAACTTTAGCATCGTCAGTCCTTGTGGATTTTTCTTCCACCCATTTGGAAACATAATCAACTGCAAGCAAGATATAAGAATTTTCAAATGACATCGGGAAAGGTCCCATAAAATCAATCCCCTAAACTTCGAAAAGGTCACAAAAATTCCATGGGTTTTGGGGTATTTCTTGTCTCTTTTAAATATTTCCTAAAAATTGACATTTTTTACATATTTTGCAAAATTCATGAGCATATTTAAAAATGGTGGGCCAATAAATTCCAGATTCTAAAACCTTCCTTGCAATCCTTTGAGGTCCAAAGTGGCCTCCACAAGACAATGTGTGAAAAAAATCAAAGGCAGATTTAACTTCACTTTCTGGTAAACATCTTCTTATTACTTGATCATTGCACATCTTCCAAAGGAATGGATCATCCCAAATGAAATACATAGATTCATATTTCAGTTTTTGAATTTGGTGAGAATTGAAATGAGATGGGACCTGAGATGTTACCAAAAAATTGACTATGTCAGCATACCAAGGCACTTCTCCTTCAATCATGTACAACTACTCTCCTGGAATTTGATCATTTAGTGGGTCTCTTTCTGGAACTTCAATTTCAGCAGTGCTAGGCAGTCTACTGAAGTGATCAGACACTTGGTTCTCAGATACCTTCTTATCATTGATTTCTATATTGAACTCCTGAAGCAGTATCATCCATCTCACTAACCTTGGTTTAGCATCATCTTTCTTCATCAAGTACCTCAAAGCTACATGATCAGAAAACACAGTGATTTTAGTTCCATGAAGATATGATCTAAATCTTTCTAACGAAAAAACAACTGCAAAGAACTCTTTTTCCATTGTTGTGTAATTGAATTGGTCCGCATCTAAAGTTATCGAGGCATATGAAATGACTTGTGGTTTTCCCTCAATTCTCTAAGAAAGTAATACTCCAAATTCTTGGTTGGAGGCATCACAAAGTAGTTTAAATGGTTCTTCAAAATTTGGAGGCTGCATCACGGGTGGTGAAATCAATCTCTTCTTCAACTCATCAAAGGATTACCTACATGAACCATTGAAATCAAAATTTTCATCCTTCAAAAGTAATCTAGACAGAGGGAGAGAAATCTTAATGAAATATTTTATTAACCTTTTGTTGAATCCTGCATGTCCTAAAAATGATCTAACATGTTTCACAAAAGTTGGGTAAGGCAATGAATTTATCACTTCAATTTTTGATTTATCCACTTCAATTCCATTTTAGGAAATGAGATGAACAAGTAAAACTCCTCTTTGAACCATCAAATGACACTTTTCAAAATTTAAAACAAGATTTCATTCAATGTAGGTTTTCAATACTTTTTCTAGATTTTTCAAACAATTATCAAAAGAATATCCAAAAACTGTGAAATCATCTAAGAAAACTTCCAAGAAATTTTCAATGTGATCCGAAAATATACTCACCATGAACCTATGAAATGTACCTGGAGAATTACATAATCCAAATGGCATTCTTTTATATTCAAAAGTACCAAAAGGGCATGTAAATGTCGTCTTCTCTTAATCCTCGCGAGCAATGGGTACTTGAAAGTATCCTGAAAATCCATCCAAAAAGCAATAATGAGTTCTCCCTGCTAATCTTTCAAAAATCTGGGCCATGATGGGTATGGGGAAATTATCTTTTCGAGTGACCTAGTTCAATTTCGTAAAATAAATGCACACTCTCTAGCTGTTTTGAATTCTCATAGGTATTAACTCATTATTTTCTTTCCTCACAGTGGTTAGGCACGTTATTTTTGGAATGACATGAATAGGCTGAACCACTGTGAATCTGAAATGGGATAGATGATCTCAGCATCCAAAAGCATCTCGATCTCCTTCTTCACAAATTCCATCAAGGTGGGATTCAGCCTCCTTTGGGGCTGTCTAACAGGTTTGGAAACTCCCTGAAGAAAAATTCTATGTGAGCATATTTTTGGGTTCATTCCTGGGATATCACCTAAGCTCCATCCTATTGCCTGTACATTCTCTCTCAAAAGATCTATCAATGATTTTTCTTTGATTTTAGAGAGATTATTAGCAATTATCACTGGTATTTTTTATCCCTCCCTAAGTTATACATATTTCAAATTAGTGGGGAGTGGTTTGAGTTCCAGATCAGGGGATACTCAAGGGATGAGAATAAATTGACATTTCCCACTTCCAAATTTTGGGCCTCCTCTTCCTCCCCCATGAAGTCAAAATCTCAAACATCTTCATCATCCACATGTTCAATGATACTTCCAAGGGAAGAAGTCTCTCATATATCTAAGAATTCATAGAACATATCTGATTCTTCAAATGATTCTACACCAACTTCATGGGAGATTGAAAAGAGGGAGTGATCATCCGATGGGTGCCTCATGGATTCAAAAATATTGAAGTGAACTGTGCTCTCTCCAAACTCCATGGTGAGTGTTCCTTCATGCACTTTGATGATCGTCCTTGATATTTTCAAGAATGGTCTCCCAAGGATGATGGGAGATTAGTATGGTGCTCGGTCTTCCTCCAGGGCAAGGATATAAAAGTATGCTGGAATGATTAATCCTCTCACTCCCACAAGTACATCTTCAACGACTCCATCTGGGAAAACGGTGGATCTGTTTTCTAATTTTACCACCACCTAAGTTGGTTTTAGTTCACCGATCTGAAAAGATGAAAATACTGATTGAGGCATCACATTTATCGAAGCTCTAAGATCTCATAATGAATCGATATAATTTAAAGAACCGATAGTGAATGGAATAGTGAATGTCCCTGTATCATGACATTCTTGCGGTATCGGTGGTGTGATCAATGATTAGACGCTTCTTCCTAAGTTGATTCTTTCATTTCCATCCAGCCTCCTTCTTTTAGTACGCAGCTCCTTCAGATATTTTGCATATTTGGGGATTTGTTTGATTGCATCCAGTAGTGGGATGTTAATCACAACTTTTCGAAATGTTTCTTTAATTTCCCGTTGAAGTCGTTCTTCTTCACCCTTCATTGACTCAACCAATGCTGATGGGAATGGTTCTGGGAGATCCTTTTTGTCCCTTTGTGGTTTTTGAATAGGTGATTCTGTTCCTTCCTTCCAAAACCTAGTTCTTTCTTCTTTTTTTTCGACTCCATATTTTTTTTGGATAGGATGAGCTTTATAAGATTCCCCGGAACCATCCTCCTTATTTTTTTCTGGTGGTGTGAGCTCTTTCCCACTTCGGGTGGTGATTGCACTAACATTATCCTTTGGATTGGTAATTTTTTTAGAGGTAAGTTTACCTGGGTTCTTGCTGAGAGCATCCCTAATTCTTGTAAATTGATCAGATAGCTTGTCCATTTTATCTTCTAATCTCGCAACTCTAGTCTTAAGCAGTTGATCTTCATTTTTCGATGCACCTGTGGACAGTTGCTCATAATTCATCCTTTGGAAATGTGTTGGTTGGAAAGTTTTTTGTTGTTGGAAGGGATTCTTATAAGGTTGTTGGAATGCTATCGGATTCGGATATTGCTGCTAAAAAGGTGCTCTGGCTTGGTTCTGTTGAAACCCATACCCTGGTTGGGCTTGCAGTTGGTATTGCCTTTGTTGATAGGCTGCAACACAACTTTTTGTCCCCTGCACTTCTGGACATTGATTAGTGAAATGATAATTAGATGAGCATAAACCACATACCTAATTCAGCCCTTGTTTTTCCTTCACATGGTTCACAGCTATTTGTCGCACCAACATGGTGAGTTCACCCATTTCATTCCTAATTAAATCTACTGAATCATATGTTCTTACCTCAGGGACTCCTCTGGTGATGGTACCTCTGGTGCCAAACTGCTGTGAATTTTGTGCAATCTTTTCAATAAATACTCTAGCATCCGTTGCTGACTTGTCAATCAAGGCTCCTCCAGATGATGGATCAAGAAATTTTCCATCATTGTCAAGCAATCCTTGATAGAATAAAACAATGAAATGGTGTTATTACACATTCTGGTGTGGAAAAATGGCATAGAGCTTCTTGAATCATTCCCATTATTCGTAAAGTGTTTCACCTGTTGATTGGCGAATTTCATAGATGTCTTTTCGGATAGCTGTGCTCCTGGATGCGGGAAAAAACCTTTACATGAAGCATATTTGAAGATCTTCCCAGACACAGACTTCTCCTAGTTGTAGACTATACAACCATTCCTTTTCTACCCCCTCGAGAGATAAGGGAAATTCCCTCCACTTTACCTGTTCTTCTGCAACACCTCGGGGTCTGTAGCTAGAGCATACATTTGTAAATTCCTGGATATTCCTATTGGGCTCTTCACCTGCAAGGCCGTGGAATTTAGGAAGAATTTGAATCATGTTAATGAGAAATAAAAAATCATTTTCTAATGCATGAATAGCTAGTTGATTTCGTTGGTTAGTGAATTGTGGGGTGCAAAGATCGCACAATGTTTGGTTGGGATTGTCAACCATTGGAGGTTCAGAGTGATCACTAGATGTGTCACTTGAATCTGTAAGTTGAATATCGTTAAAATCAAATTGAAAACTTTTTTTTCTCAATTGGGTTATTGTTTGCTCAATTTCGGGATCAAATTCTATTAAATTGTTGTTTGAATTATGGGTTATTCAAAAGAAATAAGTAAAAAAATGTTTTTATGGTTTTTGAGGCACTGCCTCCCCAGAAACGGCGCAAAATTTGACGCACACCTATTGTCGGGAATGGAAATAAAATTATTTCCTATCTTAAAATGTAGTAAAGTTTTTGACCTAGGATGTCTCTCGAAGAGGAGTGCACAGAGAATGAGTTGTCACTTTAAAATGAGGGTAAAAAATGTTGTGTTTTTGAAATGAAATTTGAAATTAAAATGATTGAAAAAAATATGATATTAAAAAGGGTGATTATGTCAGGGTCGGTTTCCAAATTTTAATGCTATCCTTATGCAATTTTATTCAAACCACTTATTCTTGGTTGATTAAAGTGAGTTTCCACAATCATTTCCTCTCACTTCCTTGGTGAAATTATTATTGTGAAAGAAAACCTTACCAAGATCTTGGTTAGTTCAACACTCCTTCCATGTGTAAAATAGTTGTATTGAATATATTTAATTGAAATGGGAAATACCCGATCAGGGTTTGTTTATCCCAAAAAATTATGGACATTCACTACACTCTTTACACATACTGACGATTGTCGAGTACTTCACCACTGATTCCTGGTTTATTCCATCGTATACAAACCAGAAATTAGTGGAGGAAGATTATGATTATTTTACTAAGGAAAAATTAAATAACAAAATTAATATTCATCAACGATAGAACTTTATTATAAAATCCGCTATAAAAAATTGAAAACAACTTTGAAGAAGAATGAAATTTATTCAACTGCGTCCAAGAACTCAAGCATTACAATGTAGAAAACCAACCCTTCCCTAATCACTCCAAATGTTTACCCCACCATGGTAAGGGTAATCGAGATGAATGGGGAGAAATAAGGCATTATAAAACTATGAAAAAAATAATTAAAAAATAAAGCCGAAAAGATCTTCTTCTTGGTGTCTCGGAAGGAATGGGATGGAGAATGGGATGTTTTGAGAGGGTGGAGCTCTCCTCCTTTTATAGCCAGAATTTGTCCCCTGGATGTTGACACATTTTAGCCCCATTAAATGACATATTAATTCGTTGATCCCTTATTGAATGTTGTTCATAATTCCCTTGGACGTTTCACCTCAATATCTCAGTGGATTGGTACATGTATTCCAAGGGTTATGGCCATTTTACTCTGAGCATTTATCCTGTCCAGTCAGACTATCCAAAACGAAATCCTCCGGATTAAGGTGATTTAATGAACCCATAAACGGCCAATTAACTCGGTTCTTCCTTCATAAAATATTCTCCAAAACTCCTTACGCGTCCACCCACAAAATTTCACAACATTTGGGTCCACTGTGGATCTGTTATGAATCCCACACAAAAACTAGGCAGAACTGAAAACAGTTTTCTTTCTCCCATTTGTGAGCTTCTTTTGAGCTTCCATATGGATGATTCAGCTTTTAGTCACAAACTAGTAAATGAATCCCTGGATGTTTATAATATGGAAAAGAATTAATTTTTCAATTTGGATCAGAGTAGATAATGTTATGTCCAAACTACAGAAAAAATTAAAACTTTTAAAAATCCAAAATGGCCAATTTTTACTATTCAGCTCAAAATAACACCATTATCATAAAAATGAAACATTTCATCTTATAGGAAAACATTTGTGGGTTTAAAACAATGAAATTAAATATAAATTAATTTAAAATATTTTCTCTATCAATCCCCCACACTTAGCACTTGGACTCCTGGAAAATTAAAAATCAAATCAAATCAAATCCAAAACACATATCAATGAGATCTATTAAATCAATTCCAAGAAAAAAAAATACATCATTCCTCATCAAAAACAATTATTTCAAGTCTACATTTTATATTTTAATATATTTCCACTTCAGTTCTTATCCCATGCACACAAAACACCTACCTCACATGAATTTTTTATAATCTCACAAACGTAAATACTGAACAAGGCTTTTCTCATCCAAACTCAGACAAGAGTCACCATAGGCTTGATAAATTCCAACTTCTCCACCAGATTTGAGTTAAGGACATGTGTTTCTCATTAAAACTTTTCAGGGTTGTTCTGTGTCTTCTGGTTGGTAGGATTTAGATGTTAAATGTTCTGAGGCCGAAAAAGGAAGGCTTGGCTCTTATTGAAGAAAAATTTCAAGATTCTAATTTTCACTCAAATATTATCTCCTTAACATTCCCTTTGTTGAGAATAGGCTTCATCATCATTAAATCAGATCAGCAGCAAAAATTTAAATCTTTTCAAACATGATTTTTTTTAATGCTCCAGATAGGCACAACTTTATTTTTACATTGGATGCTCCAGAAAGGCAAAACTTCTCTTATCATGAAAGCTCCAAAAAAGGCACAGTTTTCAATAGAGTAATTTTTCAGCATCACACGCATTTCTTACAAAATTTATTTTCATCCCAAAGTATCACCAAATGTGGTAGTACACCACATGACATCTTCCCCCACACTTAAGTTCAACTAGATCATGTAATTTCACATCAAGAGACGGTATGGTAGGGAAAATTGGCTTGTAATGTGGCTAACCTAACAGGACATTCATGGATACTAGGGGATACAATGAAGGATAAATGTAAAGGTGGGCAGTATTGAAAAAGTTATTTTGAAAAGGGGGCTTCAAACCAAATAAATTCCACAATCATTTAAAACACACATACCCCAAACCCTCATGTATTGAAAGAAATAAATCAAATTCTGGTTTAAGCAAGCATGGTCTGGTTCTATCAAGAGATGAGGTGAATAAAAATAATATGATAAAAATGGTTTAGAAGCCTCACAGGAAAGTGATTTCAAAGATATAGACAATGAAATATGGCATGAGATTCAAAAATCAGTGTACTTTTCATGAAATTCCAAAATATTTGTACTGGAAACAATGTCATTTTCAACATTCATTTAAGCTCAATTTCATGAAATAGATTGGTTCACTAGTTGAAATGGGTTTTAAAAATGGTATTGATAATCATTTTATCTCAAAAGTTTCAGAAATACAGCAAAAATTGAAAAATAAACAAAAATTGGAAAATACACAAATTTTTTTATTTTTTTTTATTTTTGAAAAAAAACATAAAATTAAAATCCTATACTAAAAAGGTTCCCTCCCCCACACTTAAATGATGCAGTGTCCTCAATGAATTCAAATGGATTAAAAATGTAAGACAATTTTCAATTGAATCACAACATCAAGCAAGTGTGAAGGAGAGGTACAACCTGATGGCTCTAATTGAAAGACAGGTAAGATGAGCGGGATCTCCTCCACTGGCTCTGATGGCAGGGTACTAGGGAAATCTTTCAACCTATGCCCATTCACATTGAATGGATCATTTTCTCTATCCCTTGCAATCTGCACATCACCGAAAGGATATAAATGAGTAACTATAAATGGACCCTCTCATCTGGAACGAATTTTATCAAGCATTAGCTTGTGTCTGGAATTGAATAGAAACACTTTATCTCAAGGATGGAATTATTTCGATTGGATGAGCTTGTTATGGGCCACTCTTGTTCTCTCTTTGTAAATCTTTGAGTTTTCAAATGGTTATCTTCTAATTTCCTCTAGCTCTTGAAACTACAACCTTCTCTCTTTCCCAACACTTCCAACATCCATATTCATCTTCCTCACAGCCCAATACGCCTTATGCTCCAGTTCCACATGTAGGTTACAACTTTTCCCATAAATCAACCAATATGGACTCATTCCAATAGGGGTCTTCTAGGCTATCCTATAAGCCCATAAAGTATCTTCCAACCTTTTCCCATTAGTCTGTGGATGATAGGGAGTTGATGTTTTATGATGCACCCCATACTTCTTCAGCAAAGTCTCCATTCTCCAACTGCAGAAATGAGTCCCCTGATCACTGATGATTTCTCTAGGTACTCCAAACCTAAAAAATATGTTAGACCTGACAATATCATAAACAACATTAGCATAATCAGTCCTTGTGAATTTTTCTTCCACCCATTTGGAAACACAATCAACTACAAGCAAGATATAAGAATTTACAAATTACATCGGGAAATGTCCCATAAAATCTATCCCCCAAACTTCAAAAATGTCACAAAAATTAAATGGGTTTTGGGGAATTTCTTGTCTCTTTGAAATATTTCCTAAAAACTAACATTTTTCACATATTTTTCAAAATACATGAGCATCATTAATAATGGTGGGCCAATAAATTCCAGATTCTAAAAAATTCCTTGCTATCCTTTGAGGTCCAAAGTTCCCTCCTCAAGCTAATGTGTGACAAAAATCAAAGACAGATTTAACTTCACTTTTAGGTAAACATCTTCTTATTACTTGATCATTGCAAATCATCCAAAGGAATGGATCATCCCAAATGAAATACCTAGATTCAGCTTTTAGTTTTTGAATTTGGTGAGAATTGAAATGATATGGGACCTGAGATGTTACCATAAAATTGATTATGTCAGCATACCAAGGCACTTCTCCTCCAATCATGTACAACTGATCTCCAGGAATTTGATCATTTAGTGGGTCTCTTTCTGGAACATCAATTTCAGCAGTGCTTGGCAGTCTACATAAGTGATCAGCCACTTGGTTCTCAGATCCCTTCTTATCCTTGATTTTTATATTGAAATCGTGAAGCAGTATCATCTATCTCACTAACCTTGGTTTAGCATCAACTTTCTTCATCAAGTACCTCAAAGCTGCATGATCATAAAACCCAATGATTTTAGTACCAAGAAGATATGATCTAAATCATTTTAAAGAAAAAACAACTGCAAAGAACTCTTTTTCCGTTGTTGTGTAATTGAATTGGGACGCATCTAAATTTCACGAGGCATATGAAATGACTTGTGGACTACCCTCAATTCGCTGAGAAAGGACTACTCCAATTGCTTGGTTGGAGGTATTAAATGTAGTTCAAATGGCTCTTCCCAATTTGGAGACTGCATCGCGGGTGGTGAAATCAATCTCTTCCTCAACTAATCAAAGGATTCCCTACATGATCCATTGAAATCAAAATTAGCATCTTTCAGAAGTAATCTAGAGAGAGGGAGAGAAATCTTACTCAAAGCTTTGATAACCCTCCTGTAGAATCCTGCATGTCCTAAAAATGATCTAACAAGTTTCAAACAAGTGGGGTAAGGAAATGAATTTATCACTTCAATTTTTGATTTATCCACTTCAATTCCATTTTGGGAAATGACATGACCACGTACTATTCTTCTTTGAACCATCAAATGACACTTTTAAAAATTTAAAACAAGATTTCTTTCAATGCAGGTTTTCAAAACTTTTTCTAGATTTTTCAAACCATGATAAAAAGAATCTCCAAAAACTGTGAAATCATCTAAGAAAACTTCCAAGCAATTTTCAATGTGATCAGAAAATATACTAACCATGAACCTCTGAAATATACCCGGAGTATTAGATAATCCAAATGGCATTCTTTTATATGAAAATGTACCAAAAGGGCATGAAAATGTCGTCTTCTCTTGATCCTCGGGAGGAATGGGTACCTGAAAGTAACATGAAAATCCATCCAAAACGCAATAATGAGTTCTCCCTGCTAATCTTTCTAGAATCTTGTCAATGAAGGGGATGGGGAAATGATCTTTTCAAGTGACCTGGTTCAATTTCCTAAAATCAATGCACACTCTCCAGCTGTTTTGAATTCGCATAGGGATTAACTCATTATTTTAATTCCTCACAGTGGTCAGGCCAGTTTTTTTTGGAATGACAAGAATAGGTCAGACCCACTATGAATCTGAAATGGGATATATGATCCCAGCTTCCAAAAGCTTCTCGATATCCTTCTTCACAACTTCCATCATGGTGGGATTCAGTCTTCTTTGGGGCTTTCTAACAGGTTCAGAATCTCCCTCAAGAAAAATTCTATGTGAGCATATTTATTGGTTTATTCCTGGGATATCACCTAAGCTCTATCCTATTGCCTATACATTCTCTCTCAAAAGATCAGTCAATGATTTTTCTTGGATTTAAGAGAGATTATTATCAATTATCACTGGTACTTTTTCTCCCTCCCTAAGGTATACACATTTCAAATTAGTGGGGAGTGGTTTGAGTTCCAGGTCAGGGGGATGCTCATGGGATGAGAATAAATTGACATTTCCCACTTCCAAATTTTGGGCCTCCTCTTCCTCCCATATGAAGTCAGAATCTTCAACATCTTCAGCATCCACTTTCTCAATGATATTTCCCAAGGAATAAGTCTCTCCAATGTCTAAGAATTCATAGAACATATCTGATTCTTCAATTGATTCTACACCAAATTCATGGGAGAGTGGATAGAGGGAGTGATCATCTGATGGGTGCCTCATGGAATCAAAAATATTGAAGTGAACCATGCTCTCTCCAAACTCTATGGTGAGTGTTCCTTCAAGCATGTTGATGATCATCCTTGCTGTTTTCAGAAATGGTCTCCCTAGGATGATGGGAGATTGGGATGGTGTTCGGTCTTCCTTTATGGAAATGACATAAAAGTCTACTGAAAGATTAATCCTCTCACTCCTAAAAGTACAACTTCGATGACTCCAGCTAGGAAAATGATGAATATGTTTTCTTATTGTACAACCACCAGAGTTGGTTTTAGTTCTCCGATCTTCAAAGATGAAAATTCTGAGTGAGGCATCACATTTATCGAAGATCCAATATCACATAATGCATCAGTAAAATTTAAAGAACTGATAGTGCAGGGAATAGATAAAGTCCCTGTATCTTGACATTCTTGCGGTATCGCTGGTGTGATCAATTTTGAGATGCTTCTTCCTAAGTTTATTCTTTCATTTCTATCCAGCCTCCTTTTAGTACACAACTCCTTCAGAAATTTTGCATATTTGGGGATTTGTTTGATTGCATCCAGTAGTGGGATGTTAATCTCAACTTTTTGGAATGTTTCTCGAATTTCCTGTTGAAGTCGTTATTCTTCACCCTTCTTTGACTCAACTAATGCTGATGGGAATGGTGCTGGGATATCCTTTTTATCACTTTGTTGTTTTTGAAGAGGTGTTTCGGTTCTTTCCTTCGGAAACCTTGTTCTTTCACCTTTTTTGTCGACTCAATTGTTTTATTGTATAGGACGAGATTTAGACGATTCCCAGGAATCATCCTCCTCATTTTTTTCTGGTGGTGTGAGCTCCTTCCCTCTTCAGGTGGTGATTGCACTAACATTCTCCTTCGGATTGGGAATTGTTTTTGAGGCAATTTTACCTGGGTTCTTGGTGAGAGCATCCATAATTCTTGTAAATTGATTAGCTAGCTTGTCCATTTTATCTTCTAATCCTGCAACTCATGTCTTAAGCTGTTGATCTTCATTTTTCGGTGCACTTGTGGAAGGTTGCTCATAATTCTTCCACTGGAAAGGTGGTGGTTGGAACATTTGTTGTTGTTGGAAGGGATTCTTATAAGGTTGTTGTAATTCAATCAGATTCTGATATTCCTACTGAAATAGTGCTCTGGCTTGGTTCTGTTGAAACCCATACCCTGGTTGGGCTTACGGTTGGTATTGCCTTTATTGATATGCTGCAGCACAACTTTCTGTCCCCTGCACTTCAGGACATTGATCAGTGAAATGAGAATTAAAAGAGCATAAACCACATACCTGATTCGACCCTTCTTTTTCCTTCACATGGTTCACAGCTATTTGTCGCACCAACTTGGTGAGTTCACCCATTTCCTTCCTAATTAAATCTACTAAATCAGATGTTCTTACCTCATGGACTCCTCTTGTGATCGTACATCTGCTTCCAAACGGCTGTGAGTATTATGCAATGTTTTCACTCAATCCTACAGCACCCGTTGGTGACTTTTCAATCGAGGCTCCTCTTGATGATGCATCAAGAAAGTTTCGATCATTGTCAAGAAATCCTTGATAGAAGAAAATAATGAAATGGTGTTCTTACACATTCTAGTGTGGACAACTGGCGTAGATCTTCTTGAATCGTTCCCAGTATTCGTAAAGTGTTTAACCTGTTGATTGGCGAATGGCATAGATCTCTTTTCGGATAGCTGTGCTCTTGGATGCGGGAAAAACCCATTGAATGAAGCATCTTTGAATATCTTCCCAGTCTTGGACTTATCCTGGTTATATACTATACAACCATTCCTTTGCTTCTCCCTCAAGTGAGAAGGGAAATTCCCTCCAATTTACCAATTCTTCGGCAACACTACGGGGTCTGCAGCTAGAGCACACATTTGTAAATTCTTGGATATGCCTGTTGGGATCTTCAACTGCAAGACCATTGAATTTAGGAAGAAATTGTATCATGTTAATGCACAATTAAAAATTATTTTCTAATGTAGGAATAGCTAGTTGATTTCATTGGTTAGCAAATTGTGGGGTGCAAAGATCGCGCAATGTTTGGTTGGGATTGTTAGCCATTGGAGGTTCAGAGTGATCACTAGATGTGTCACTTGAATCTGTAAGTTGAATTTATTTAAAATATAATTGAAAATTTTTCTTTCTCAATTGGGTTATTGTTCCCTCAATTTCAGGATCAAATTCAATTAATTTTTTTTTGAACTATGGGTCATTCAAAATAATGAATTAAAAAAAAAGTTTTTTTTAAGGTTTGTGAGGCAGTACTCCCCAGCAACGGCACCATGTTTGACGCACGCCTGTCATAGGGCATGGTAAAACAGTTATTTCCTAAGTTAAAATGTAGTAATGTGGTTGACCTAGGATGTCTCTCAAAGAGGAGTGCATGCAAAACGAGTTGTCACTTTAAAACGAGGGTAAAAAATGTTGTGTTTTTAAAATGAAATTTGAAATTAAAATGATTAAAAACTATGATATTAAAAAGGGTGATTAGGTCGGGGTTAGTTAACTAATATTAATGCTATCCTTTTTAAATTTAATTCAAACCTCTTCATCTTATTTGATTAATGTGAGTTTCCACAATCGTTTCCTCTCACATCCTTGGTGAAATTATTATTGTGAAAGAAAACTTTACCAAGATATTGGTTAGGTCAACTCTCCTTCCATGTGTAAAATAGTTGTATTGAATATCCTTAATTGAAATGGGAAATACGTGATTTATTTTTTTTATCCCAAACAATCAAGAACATTCACTACACCCGTTACACGTACTGACGATCGTTGAGTACTTCACCACTAATTCCTGGTTTATTTCATCATATATAAACCAGAAATTAGTGGATGGAGATTATGATTATTTTACCAAGGACAAAATAAATAACAGAATTTATATTCAAAAATGATCGCACTTGATTTTAAAATCAGCTATAATAAATTGAGAACAACTTTGAAGAAGAATGAAATTTATTCAATTGCGTCCAAGAACTCAAGCATTACAATGTAGAAAACTAACCCTTCCCCAGTCACTCCAAATTTTTACCCCACCATGGTAAGGGTAATAAAGATGAATGGGGACAAAAGAAGGAATTATAAAACTATGAAAAAGAAAATAAATAAAAAATAAAGCAAAAAAGATCTTCTTCTTGGTGTCCCGGAAGGAATGGGATGGAGAATGGGTTACTTTGAGAGGGTGGAGCTCTCCCCCTTTTATAGACAGAATTTTCTCCCATATGTTGACGCATTTTAGCCCCATAAAATGACATATTCTTGTGTTGAGACCTTCTTGAATGTTGTTCATAATTCCCTTGGACGTGTCCCCTCAATATCTCAGTGGATTTGAACATGTATTCCAAGAGTTATGTCTGTTTTACTCTGAGCATTTATTCTGTCCAGTCAGACTCTCCAAAACTAAATCCTCTGGATTAGGGTGATTTAATGACCCCATAAATGGCCTATTAACTCGGTGATTCCTTCATAAAAGTTTCTCAAAAACTCTCTGCGCGTCCACCCACTGAACTTCACAACCTCTTGGCCCACCATGGATGAGTTATGGATACCACACCAAAAGTAGGCAGAAATGAAAACAGTTTTCTTTCTCCCACTTGTGAGCTTCTTTTGAGCTTCCATATGGACAATTCAACTTTTAGTCCAAAACTAGTAAATGAAGCCCTAGATGTTTATAATATGGAAAAGAAAGAAATTTTCAATTGGGATAAGTGTAGATAATGTTATGTCCAAACAAAAGAAATAAGTTAAAACTTTTAAAAATCTAAAATGACCAATTTTTATTATTCAGCTCAAAATAACACCATTATCATAAAAATTAAACAATTAATTTTTGAGGAACACTTTTGTGGGTTTAAAAAAATAATATTAAATATAAATTAATTGAAAATATTTTCTCTATCAATTCCCCCACACTTAGAACTTGGACTCCAGGACAAGTAAAAATCACATCAAATCAAATTCAAAACACATATCAATGAGATCTATCAAATCAATTAAAAAAAGATATGATGAATCATCAAAAAAAATTATTTCAAGTTCTCCATTTTATATTTTAGTATATTTCCACGTCATTTATTATCCCATTCACACAAAACACCTACCTCACATGAATTTTCTCTCATTTCAGAAATGTAAAAACTGAACAAGGCTTTTCTCATCCAAACTCACACAAGAGTCACCATAGGCTTGATAAATTCCATCTTCTCCACCTGATGTGAGTTAAGGACATGTGTTTCTCATGAGGTATTTTCAGGGTTGATTCAGGGCATCCAGTTTGTAGGATTTATATGTTAAAAGTTCTGAGGATGAAAAAGGAAGGCTTGGATCTTATTGAAGCAAAATTGCAAGATTCTAATTTTCACTCAAATATGGTCTCCTTCACTTCCACTTTGTTGAAAATAGGCTCCATAATAATTCAATAAGCTCAGCAGCAAATATTTAATTCTTTTCAAACATTATTTTTTTAAAGCTCTAGATAGGCACAACTTTTTTTTACATTGGATGCTCTAAAAAGGAACAACTTCTCTTATCATGAAAGCTCCAGAAAAGGCACAGCTTTCAATAGAATAACTTTTCAGCATCACACGCATCTCTTCCACAATTTATTTTCCACCCACAGTATCACCAAATGAGGTATTACACCATATTACATCTTCCCCCACACTTAAGTTCAACTAGATCATGCAATTTCACTTCAAGAGGGGGTAGGATTGGGAAAATTGGCTTGTAATGTGGATAACCTGATAGGAAATTAATGGCTAATAGGGGCTACAATGAAGGATAAATGTAATGGTGGTCCATAATGAAAAGGATTATTTTTAAAAGGGGTCTTCAAACCAAATAAATGCCTCAATAATTTAAAATGCACGTACCCAAAACCCTCATGTTTTGAATGAAATAAATCAAATTCATGTTCAAGCAAGCATGGTCTGGTTCTCTCATGAAATAAGGTGAATAAAAAGAATATGATAAAAATGGTTTAGAAGCCTCACAAGAAAGTGATTTCAAAGATATAGACAGTGAAATATGGCATGATATTCAAATATCAGTGTAATTTTCATGATATTCCAAAAGTTTTGAACAGGAAACAGAGTAATTTTCAGTATTCATTTAAGCTCATTTTCATGAAATATATTGGTTCACTCATTAACATGGATTTTAAAAATGGTATTGATAATCATTTCAGCTCAAAAGTTTCTAAAACACAACAATAATTGAAAAATAAACTAAAATTAGAAAACACACAATTTTTTTGAAAATAAACATAAAATGAAAATCATATACTACAAAGGGTCCCTCCCCCAAAATAAAATGATGCAGTGTCCTCAATGAATTCAAATGGATTTAACATGTAAGCCAATTTTCAAATGAATCACAACATCAAGATAGTGTGAAGGAGAGGTACAACCTGATGGGTCTTATTGATAGACATGTTGGAAGAGCGGGATGTCCTCCATTGGCTCGGATGGAAGGGTCGCAAGGAATATCTTCAACATATGCCCATTCACAGTGAATGGATCATTTTCTCCATCCTTCGCAATCTGCACAGCACCGATAGGAAATGCATCAGTAACTATAAACGGACCCTCCTATCTGGAACGAATTTTACCTGGCATAAGCTTGAGTCTGGAATTGAATAGCAACACATTATCTCCAGGATGGAATTCTTTCGGTTTGATCAGCTTGCCATGGGCCACTCTTGTTCTCTCTTTGTATATATTGTAATTTTCAAATGATTCTTTTCTAATTTCCTCTAGCTCCTGTAACTTCAACCTTCTCTCTTTCCCAGCACTTCCAAGATCCATATTTATCTTCCTCACAGTCCAATATTCCTTATGCTCCAGTTCCATAGACAGGTGACAACTTTCCCCCTAAATCAACCTATATGGACTCATTCCAATCAGGGTCTTATAGGCAGTCCTATAAGCCCATAAAGTATCTTCCAACCTTTGGCTCCAATCCTTCTTGTTTCGATTAACAGTCTTTTCCAAAATTCCTTTGATTTTTCTGTTGGAGACATTAGCTTACCGATTAGTCTGTGGATGATAGGGAGTTGATGTTTTATGATGGAACCCATACTTCTTCAGCAAAGTCTCAATTCTCTAATTGCAGAAATGAGTCTCCTGACCATTGATTATTGCTCTAGGCACTCCAAACCTACAAAATATGTTAGAGCTGACAAAATCACAAACAACATTAGCATCATCAGTCCTTGTGGATTTTGCTTCCACCCATTTGGAAACATAATCTACTACAAGAAAGATATAAGAATTTACAAATTAAATCAGGAAATGTGCCATAAAATCTCTCCCCCAAACTTCAAAAATATCACAAAAATTCAATGTGTTTTGGGGAATTTCTGGCCTCTTTGAAATATTTTCGGAAAACTAACATTTTTCACATATTTTTCAAAATTCATGAGCATCTTTAAAAATGGTGGGCCAGTAAATTCCAGATTCTAAAACCTTCCTTGATATACTTTGAGGTCCAAAGTGGCCTCCACAAGCTAATGTGTGACAAAAATCAATGACAGATTTAAATTCACTTTCAGGTAAACATCTTCTTATTAATTGATCATTGCAAATCTTCCAACAGAATGGATCATCCCAAATGAAATACCAAGATTCAGCTTTCAGTTTTTGAATTCGGTGAGAATTGAAATGAGATGGGACCTTAAGTGTTACAAAAAAATTGACTATGTCAGCATACCAAGGCACTTATCCTTCAATCATGTACAACTGCTATCCTGGAATTTGATCATTCAGTGGGTCTCTTTCTGGAACTTCGATTTCAGTAGTGCATGGTAGTCTACTTATGTGATCAGACACTTGGTTCTCAGATCCCTTCATATCCTTGATTTCTATATTGAACTCCGGAAGCAGTATCATCCATCTCACTAACCTTGGTTTAACATCTGCTTTTATCATAAAGTACCTCAAAGTAGCATGATCAGAAAAAAATAGTGATTTTAGTTCCAAGAAGATATGATCTAAATCTTTCTAATGAAAAAACAACTGCAAAGAACTCTTTTTACATTGTGGTGTAATTGAATTGGGCAGCATCTAATGTTCTTGAGGCATATGAAATGACTTTTGGACTGCCCTCAATTCGCTGAGAAAGGACTGCTCCAACTTCTGGGATGCAGGCATCACAAAGTAGTTCAAATGGTTCTTCCCAATTTGGATGTTGTATCACGGGTGGTGAAATCAATCTCTTCTTCAACTCATCAAAAGATTCCTTACATGCACAATTGAAATCAAAATTAGCATCTATCAAAAGTAATCTAGAGAGAGGGAGAGAAATCTTTCTGAAATCTACGATAAACCTCCTATATAATCCTGCATGTCCTAAAAATGATCTAACATGTTTCACACATGTTGGGAAAGGATGTCACGACCCGTCCTCGGGGCCCGTGCCGTGACTACCCCAAGCCTGCCTTCCATAGGCCAGGGGCTGGCGACTAGCACCAAGGCGTAAATCCCAACAAAAAGGGAAGGCATTGCCTTTGAAAAGTAAACAAGCACCACAGAGTAAGCAAGCGGAAAAGTAAACACTAAGTAAAAACTGTACAAGCTGTGCTGAAAGTAAAAGGGGCCGGAAATACAAGCCCAACTGTAAAGTACAACTGAAAGGAAAAACAGCATCTGAAAGGAAAAACTGCAGCTTCGAGTCGTCCTCTGGAAGTCCCACCTGAAGGGTGGGTACAGATAGCTCCAATGCTCCTCGGGTCCCGCCGTCCGCTCCGAGCACGTCTCGCCCAGTGGTCCACCTCCAGGTACTGACTCGTCGTGTAGTCCACCTCCGGGTACTGACTCGTCGTGTAGTCCACCTCCGGGTACCGCCCAGTCCTCGAACACTCGGTCTCCATCAGCACTGCCTGTCGTCTGCAACCAACACCACGAAGTGCGGGCATAGCCCGTGCAGGGGTGAGTATAAGCTACTCAGTAGGGACCCCGAGATCCCCAAAGGTCTCCCGAAATCCACAAAGGATAAGCCGTGAAGGAGAGATACAATCACGAAGTAACATCTGACACGGCTTAGGTATATGCCCATACATATACCTAAGTCATCAATTCCCCGATCGGCTCCAACGTCCGAGCCCTAGCACAACCCAGTCCACATAGGAAAGCAAAACGCATACCCACGCATGATAGAACAACACAATCCACAAAGGAGAGTAAACAGTAAATCCACACAGGATAACTCAACACAATCCACAAAAGAGAGGAAAACGTAATCCACACAGGAAAACTCAACAGAGAACTCTCATAGGTATATGCCCATACATATATCGAAATTATCAGATAACCCATCTCAATCAAGAGGAAACACAAGGATCATTGACTCAGCTCAAACCAGGATTTTCATTATCAAAAACATAACTGCTGAAGAGCCCCATCTCTGAAGTGTACAGTGGTCCTGTCACGACTCCGAGGTACTTCTCACTAACCTAAGACTACTGAGGTACTCCTCCTGTCGAGTATCGCGGGTCTGCTGCGAACTACTGGGCGCTCCGTCCGTTGAGGGTCTGCTGCCAAATACCGGGCGCTCACCCAAATAGCCTACAGAGATACTCCTCCAGTCGAGTACCGCGGGTCTGCTGCCAACTACCAGGCGCTCCGTCCGCCGTGGGTCTGCCGCCAAATACCGGGCGCTCCGTCCACTGGGCTAGTCGACTCACTCCAAGTTGAGTCGGTCGAGCAGTCTTCAGGTCTCAGCCGGCTACACGGTCTCCGTACTCCGTACGCTCGTCTCCAGTATCACGGATCTGCCGCTACAACCAAGCGCACCACATCTATCGAGGAAAACAGAAGATTAAGCTCACACAGGTATACTTCTTCGGATGACGATAAAGATGATCCATGATCCATATAAGTCGTCGGACCCACGAAGGATCGATAGGTAACTAATCTCTGCAGTGACCCACACAGGATCGGACCCACACAGGATCTGGCCCACGCAGGACCTGAAGCCCTGATCCACGTAGGATCGCTGAGTGCAGTAGTCGTCGCAGTCCGCTGAGGATCTCTGCACAGTCGTCGCCGCAGTCCACTGAGGATCTCTGCACGGTCGTCGTCGGAGTCCACGGAAGATCTCTGCACAGTCGTCGCCGCAGTCCACTGAGGATCTCTGCACGGTCGTCGTTGTCGAAGTAGCAGTCGCAGCCAGCACTAGGGTTCCCGCACACAGCGAGCTCGTTCGGGAGGGTCCGCTCCACGAGCCGAGAGGCTGATACATCAACTGTCACGAAGTCCGAAGTTGATCTATCCAAAAGTTCCGTATCGTCAACAGGAACTCAACGTCGCAGACGGCGCGTCAATCGGACGCCCGGTCTGAGAGATATTGGCATTTTCGTCTCAGGGGCCCGGTTGGTTTTTAAGACCAAACCAACCCGACCGCACTCCACCTGCGTCCGAACCTCGGGCGGAGTATGCCAAAAGATCCGTCTCACATAGAGGAATTCAAAAAAGCTGACGGCACGTCAATCGGACGTCCGTAGATCAAGATATGAGCGTTTCCGCTCCGAGGGCCCGGTTGGTTTCGTGTACGAACCAACCCGGCCGAACCCCAAGTATTCCGAAACTTTGAGTGCGATAAACCAAAAGGACCGTCTCGATCCAAGGATCGCGTTGCCGCTGACGGCGGGTCGTTTGGAGGCCCGCAGCTCGAGATACGGCCATTTGAACGAAGTCCGTCCGAAGACGGGGGGGGGGGGGGGGGGGGGTCCGGGCCCGGGCCGACCCGGCCCGACCCCCCCTGGTTGGCCCGAACCGGGTCGGGTCCGACTCGGTTGGCCCGGCCCGGCCCGGCCAGGGCCGGTCCGGCTCGGCTCGGCCGAGCGGCCGAGCGGCCGATGCGGGGGAAAGCCGCCGCCCCGCGTGACACCCCCGCGACACCCGCGGGGTGCCGCGTCACAACCCCGCGGCACCCGCGGGGTGTCGCGCTGGACACCCGCGGGGGCCGCCGCCTCCGGCCGCCGGCGCCGCCGCGCCGGCGACCAGTGCCACCACCGGCTTCCGCGGGCCGCCGGAGTCGCTCCGGTGACCCGTTTTCCTTCCCGTCTGCGTCGTTGTTCCTCCCGGGTACCGTTCTTTACTGCGGGATCATCAAACACCAGTTGCGGCACGTTCCGTCGTCGCCCGCCAAATTCGAAAAACATGAAGAACGGCGGATGGTTGCCGGGCCGTGTTCGTTTGACCCGCACCCTCCGCGTTAGATAAAAACAACGGGAGAAATTGTTCAACACATGAACCCAGAATTTTAATAAAATAAAATTGTTCATTTGAAACCGGATCTTAAGTTTTTAAAGAACGTTCAAGGGAATATAAAGAGGGGTATTTCAAAATTATAAAATCCCTACCTCGTCGATCGTCGCGCGCGGGCGTTCTTCGCGGAAAAGCTCGTCGCAGAAGAGAGGGATCGTCGCGTCGTCGCTGGGAGACGTCGCGTCGTCGCTGGGAGACGTCGCGTCGTCGCGGAATCCGGTGTTGAGTCGGTGAACTCAAGCAGCCGATCGAAGATCCGTCGCGGAGGAAGAGACGTCGCAGAAGAACGTTGTCAGCGATGCGGATCATGGCGTCGCGTCGCCTATTTCCGGGTTCGGCGTTCTTCGCGTTCTTCGCGAAGGAGGAAGAAGAAACAAGAATTCTGTCTCAACGAGTAATCCCCAAAAGGTTTTGGTTGGTCTTATTTATTAATATTCCAACACACGAAAACAGGTTAAGAAACGATTGAATTAATTCATTGAATTAATTCAATGAAAGAAACAGCCCATTTAATTCACGAAATAAACCGCCCAATTAAATTGTCTGTTAAGATTTTAAGAAACGCGTCAGTTGACTTTCATTAAGACGGGTTTTCGCGGGTGCGTTTCTTAGCGGAAAGAAACGGCGGGGCTCGTGCGGGCCCCACCTCACAAATATCCTACCAAGGGGGTAGGATATTTCTGGATAGCATCCTATCCGGTTCAACTCAGTTCAAGCCGCCTTTAAGTGGCTTCATGTGGCTTCCAAGTGGCTTAAGTGAAATAAAATAAAGTTGTCGCAAAATTATTTTATTTCTTAAATTTAAGCCCGAAAATTAAAAACCACAGCCGAGCAAACGCAACTCCGGAAGAGGCGTTTCTAAGCGAATATTGGCGCTGCGATTTCATCGGTGCCCTCAGAATTCGATTCCGGGCACCGGTTCAAAAGTTAGAAAAACCCGCTCGTCCGTTCACTGAACGTACCCGAGCCAAACTTCGGAAAATGATTCCGGGCACACCGGGCCTCAGAATCAGGCACCGTCAGAAACTGCGTTCTTGTAAAATTCCAAAAAAAATTAAGAAAAAAATTTCCCTGAAATTTACGGGTCTTTACATTACTCCCACCACAGGGCTTTACGTCCCCGTAAAGCTTCAACACAAACTAGGGATACAAAGGCAGTACTGAGCACGCATTTGAGCCTTCCGCTCCATGTGCTCACCTGGACCTTCTCTATCGTGGCCCGGACCACCTCTGGTCCCACTAGAGCTGCTATGATTTCTTCCTTGCCGATAAGAGAAACCTGGTCTCATCCCCTGGATGAACCACGTTCTTCGCCTAATACGGTCAATCCCAACATGGATGATACTAATCCATACCAAGGATGACGTCGTAAGGCCTCGACGCTACTACCAAGAGATCCAACCGTTACTCTCGCCTCCAAGGGTTGAGTCACACTGTCGGCATCAGTGTGTGGTAACTGGGTCTCCTCCAGTAGATGTCTCACAAGTGAGGGTCAAGTCAACAGTCAAAACTGGAACCTCTTAGTAACAACACAAGAGAGGACAGGGAAGTAAATGCCACAAGAAAAGGTGTCTTTTATTACTGCAGCTCAAGTACAAAGACACAAAGCATCTACAAACATACATCAACAAAACTAGAAGCAACATGAACAAAAGTCTCCAGGTCTGGAGCTAGTCCCGCTCCTGTCCATCTGCTCCTGGAGCCCCATGATCGTATGCCTCAACTGCCCGAAGATGAGCTCTCCCATGTCCTCCTGTCCCCTGCGGTCGGGGTGGACCGCCTGGTGGTGGCGGCGGCAGAGCCTCAAAGCGTCGCCCACTACCTGCTGCTCGGCCAGCTCCTCTGCCTCGTCCGCCTCCTCCCTACGGACCGCCACGGTCGAACCTCTGCCTCTGCCTGTGAGGTTCTTCACTTAACTGCTGATCATCAGCATGGCGGGTCGGACAGTCACGAGCCATGTGACCAATCCCGCCACAGGAGTAACACTGCCCACTCTCGGCACGCCTGGCTCTGACTCCACCCAGATCCCTCGCACAACTGAGCCTGAGTCATGCAGTCGGCCACCGGTAGGTCTAGTCTACCTGGAACCCTGAGTCATTCGTCCGCTACCTGCTGCCGAAGACTCCGCTATCTTCCGCCCTGCGGTAGGTCTCGCTGTGGACTCAGCCAGGAAGCTCTCGATCAGAAGGGCTCTCTCTATCACTCCTGCCTGGGTCGGGATGTTACGAGAGATCAGCGATGCCCTGATCTCATGTCTCAATCCCTGCTCGAAGGTCCGGGCCCGAAATAAGGGGTCCCGTACCATGTCTGTCGAGTACCGAGAAAGGTCGGTGAACCTCGCCACGTACTGAGCGACCGTCAAGCTACCCTGCCGCAGCTGAAGAAGCTCCTGTATGCGCACCGCACGGAGGGTGGCCGGGACGAACTATGAGCGGAAGAGGCTCTTGAAGTCCGTCCAGATGAGGGTGGCCTCATCATGTACCTGGAGCATTAGGCTCCACCATCGTCCGGCTGCTGCGTGCAGTAGGCTCACAGCGAGGATCACCATGAGGTCTGCGGGTGTCCTCTCTAGCCTGAAAACTCGGACGACCGCCTCCAGCCAGTCCTCGGCTGCCTGGGGGTCTGACTCCCCACGGAACCTGGGTGGTCGCTGGCGCTGGAACTCGTGCAGAGCTCCGAGGCGTCGTGCGTCGTCAGCTGCCAGTGCTGGAAACATCGGGGGCTCGGTGGGTAAAGGTACCGCCGGTGCCTCTGCTGTCAACGGGCCCTGTACCGAGGCCTCGTCGCTCGGCGGGCTGTCGTCGCGCTCTACTCTAGGAACCCTAGCTGGCTGCTGTCGTCGTGCCATCCTGAAAAGGAAACAAGTATGCCACGGTCAGAACAGTATACCTGGTGAGCTGACATAAATAATCACAAAGAAAACTTGGAACACACAAGCAATCAATGTTTTCGTGCATTAAGTCGGGAATCAGAAGTCAGGGTCCTGGTGTATGGATACGTCAGCCGTCGCACCAACACTGGACTCCCTGGACTGATAACCACAATCAATACGCTAAACACTATTGCTTCACATAGATGAAAGATCAGAGTCTGCGGTAGAACCGACCGCCTCTGATACCAATTTGTCACGACCCGTCCTCGGGGCCTGTGCCGTGACTACCCCAAGCCCGCCTTCCATAGGCCAGGGGCTGGCGACTAGCACCAAGGTGTAAATCCCAACAAAAAGGGAAGGCATTGCCTTTGAAAAGTAAACAAGCACCAAAGAGTAAGCAATCGGAAAAGTAAACACTAAGTAAAAACTGTACAAGCTGTGCTGAAAGTAATAGGGGCCGGAAATACAAGCCCAACTGTAAAGTACAACTGAAAGGAAAAACAGCAACTGAAAGGAAAAACTGCAGCGTCGAGCCGTCCTCTGGAAGTCCCACCTGAAGGGTGGGTACAAATAGCTCCAATGCTCCTCGGGTCCCGCCGTCCGCTCCGAGCACGTCTCGCCCAGTTGTCCACCTCCAGGTACTGACTCGTCGTGTAGTCCACCTCCGGGTACTGACTCGTCGTGTAGTCCACCTCCGGGTACCGCCCAGTCCTCGAACACTCGGTCTTCATCAGCACTGCCTGTCGTCTGCAACCAACACCACGAAGTGCGGGCATAACCCGTGCAGGGGTGAGTATAAGCTACTCAGTAGAGACCCCGAGACCCCCGAAGGTCTCCCGAAATCCACAAAGGATAAGCCACGAAGGAGAGATACAATCACGAAGTAACATCTGACACGGCTTAGGTATATGCCCATACATATACCTAAGTCATCAATTCCCCGATCGGCTCCAACGTCCGAGCCCTAGCACAACCCAGTCCACACAGGAAAGCAAAACGCATACCCACGCAGGATAGAACAACACAATCCACAAAGGAGAGTAAACAGTAAATCCACACAGGATAACTCAACACAATCCACAAAGGAGAGGAAAACGTAATCCACACAGGAAAACTCAACAGATAACTCTCATAGGTATATGCCCATACATATATCGAAATTATCAGATAACCCATCTCAATCAAGAGGAAACACAAGGATCATTGACTCAGCTCAAACCAGGATTTTCATTATCAAAAACATAACTGCTGAAGAGCCCAATCTCTGAAGTGTACAGTGGTCCTGTCACGACTCCGAGGTACTTCTCACTAACCTAAGACTGCTGAGGTACTCCTCCTGTCGAGTACCGCGGGTCTGCTGCCAACTACCGGGCGCTCCGTCCGCTGAGGGTCTGCTACCAAATACCGGGCGCTCACCCAAATAGCCTACAGAGGTACTCCTCCAGTCGAGTACCGCGGGTCTGCTGCCAACTACCAGGCGCTCCGTCCGCCGTGGGTCTGCCGCCAAATACCGGGCGCTCCGTCCACTGGGCTAGTCGACTCACTCCAAGTCGTGTCGGTCGAGCAGTCTTCAGGTCTCAGCCGGCTACACGGTCTCCGTATTCCGTACGCTCGTCTCCAGTATCGCGGATCTGCCGCTACAACCAAGCGCACCACCTCTATCGAGGAAAACAGAAGATTCAGCTCACACAGGTATACTTCTTCGGATGACGATAAAGATGATCCATGATCCATATAAGTCGTTGGAACCACGAAGGATCGATAGGTAACTAATCTCTGCAGTGACCCACACAGGATCGGACCCACACAGGATCGGGCCCACGCAGGACCTAAAGCCCTGATCCACGTAGGATCGCTGAGTGCAGTAGTCGTCGCAGTCCGCTGAGGATCTCTGCACAGTCGTCGCCGCAGTCCACTGAGGATCTCTGCACGGTCGTCGTCGGAGTCCACGGAGGATCTCTGCACAGTCGTCGCCGCAGTCCACTGAGGATCTCTGCACGGTCGTCGCTGTCGAAGTAGCAGTCGCAGCCAGCACAAGGGTTCCCGCACACAGCGAGCTCGTTCGGGAGGGTCCGCTCCACGAGCCGAGAGGCTGATACATCAACTGTCACGAAGTCCGAAGTTGATGTATCCAAAAGTTCCGTATCGTCAACAGGAACTCAACGTCGCAGACGGCGCGTCAACCGGACGCCCGGTCTGAGAGATATTGACATTTTCGTCCGAGGGGCCCGGTTGGTTTTTAAGGCAAAACCAACCCGACCGCACTCCACCTGCGTCCGAACCTCGGGCGGAGTATGCCAAAAGATCCTTCTCATTTAGAGGAATTCAACAAAGCTTACGGCACATCAATAGGACGTCCGTAGCTCAAGATATGAGCGTTTCCGCTCCAAGGGCCCAGTTGGTTTTGTGTACGAACCAACCCGGCCGAACCCCAAGTATTCCGAAACATTGAGTGCGATAAACCAAAATGACCGTCTCGATCCAAGGATCGCGTTTCCGCTGACGGCGGGTCGTTTGGAGGCCCGTAGCTCGAGATACGGCCATTTGAACGAAGTCTGTCCGAAGACGGGGGGGGGGGGGGGTCCGGGCCCGGGCCGACCCGGCCCGACCCCCCTGGTTGGCCCGAACCGGGTCGGGTCCGACTCGGTTGGCCCGGCCCGGCCCGGCCAGGGCCGGTCCGGCTCGGCTCGGCCGAGCGGCCGAGCGGCTGACGCGGGGGAAAGTCGCCGCCCCGCGTGACACCCCCGCGGCACCCGCGGGGTGTCTCCCTGGACACCCGCGGGGTGTCGCGCTGGACACCCGCGGCACCCGCGGGGTGTCACGCTGGACACCAGCGGGTTGCCGCCGCCTCCGGCCGCCGGCGCCGCCGCGCCGGCGACCCGCGCCACCTCCGGCTTCCGCGGGCCGCCGGAGTCGCTTCGGTGACCCGATTTTCTTCCCGTCTGCGCCGTTGTTCCTCCCGGGTTCCGTTCTTTACTGCGGGATCATCAAACACCCGTTGCGGCACGTTCCGTCGTCCCCCGCCAAATTCGCAAAACACGAAGAACGGCGGAGGGTTGCCGGGCCGTGTTCGTTTGACCCGCACCCTCCGCGTTAGATAAAAACAACGGGAGAAATTGTTCAACACATGAACCGACAATTTTAATAAAATAAAATTGTTCATTTGAAACCGGCTCTTAAGTTTTTAAAGAACGTTCACGGGAATATAAAGAGGGGTATTCCAAAATTATAAAATCCCTACCTCGTCGATCGTCGCGCGCGGGCGTTCTTCGCGGAAAAGCTCGTCGCGGAAGAGAGGGATCGTCGCGTCGTCGCGGGGAGACGTCGCGTCGTCGTGGAATCCGGTGTTGAGTCGGCGAACTCAAGCAACCGATCGAAGATCCGTCGCGGAGGAAGAGACGTTGCAGAAGAACGTTGTCGGCGATGCGGATCACAGCGTCGCGTCGTCGATTTCTGGGTTCGGCGTTCTTCGCGTTCTTCGCGTTCTTCGTGAAGGAGGAAGAAGAAACAAGAATTCTGTCTCAACGAGTAATCCCCAAAAGGTTTTGGTTGGTCTTATTTATTAATATGCCAACACACGAAAACAGGTTAAGAAACGATTGAATTAATTCGTTGAATTAATTCAACGAAAGAAACAGCCCATTCAATTCACGAAATAAACCTCCCAATTAAATGGTCTGTTAAAATTTTAAGAAACGCGTCAGTTGACTATCATTAAGACGGGTTTTCGCGGGTGCGTTTCTTAGCGGAAAGAAACGGCGGGGCTCGTGCGGGCCCCACCTCACAAATATCCTACCAAGGGGGTAGGATATTTCTGGATAGCATCCTATCCGGTTCAACTCAGTTCAAGCCGCCTTTATGTGGCTTCAAGTGGCTTCCAAGTGGCTTAAGTGAAATAAAATAAAGTTGTCGCAAAATTATTTTATTTCTTAACTTTAAGCCCGAAAATTAAAAACCACACCCGAGCAAACGCAACTCCGGAAGAGGCATTTCTAAGCGAATACCGGCGCTGTGATTTCATCGGTTCCCTCAGAATTCGATTCCGGGCACCGGTTCAAAAGTTAGAAAAACCCGCTCGTCCGTTCACTGAACGTACCCGAGCCAAACTTCGGAAAATGATTCCGGGAACACCGGGCCTCGGAATCAGGCGCCGTCAGAAACTGAGTTCTTGTAAAATTCCAAAGAAAATTAAGAAACAAATTTCCCTGAAATTTACGGGTCTTTACAAAGGATATGAATTTTTCACTTCAATTTTTGATTTATCTACATCAATTCATTTTTGGGAAATGACATGACCAACTACAATTCATCTTTGAACCATCAAATGACACTTTTCAAAATTTAAAACAAGATTTATTTCAATGCAAGTTTTCAAAACTTTTTCTATATTTTTCAAATAATGATCAAAAGAATCTCCAAAAACTGTGAAATCATCTAAGAAAAATTCCCTGAAATTTTTAATGTGATCAGAAAATATACTCACCATGCAGCTCTGAAATGTAACTAGATCATTACATAATCCAAATGGAATTATTTTATATGAAAATGTACCAAAAGGGTATGTAAATGTCATCTTATCTTGATCCTCGGGAGCAATGGGTACCTGAAAGTGACCTGAAAATCAATCCAAAAAAGGAATAATGAGTTCTCCCTGCTAATCTTTCTAAAATCTGGTCAATAAAGGGGATGGGGAAATGATCTTTTCGATTGACCTGGTTTAATTTCATTAAAATCAATGCACACTCTCCAGCTATTTTGAATTCTCATAGGGATTAACTCATTCTTTTCATTCCTCACAATGGTCAGGCCAGTTTTTTTAGAATGACATGAATAGGGATGACCCACTGTGAATCTGGAATGGGATAGATGATCCCAGCTTCCAAAAGCTTCTCGATCTCCTTCTGCACAACATCCATCAAGGTGGGATTCAGACTCCTTTGGGGATATCTAACAGATTTGGAATCTCCCTTAAGAAAAATTCTATGTGATCATATTTTTGGGTTTATTCCTGGGATATCACCTAAGCTCCATCCTATTGCCTGGAAATTCTCTCTAAAAAGCTCAATAAATGATTTTTCTTGGATTTTAGAGAGAGTATTATCAATTATCACTTGTAATTTTTCTCCCTCCCTAAGGTATACATATTTCAAATTAGTGGGTAGTGGTTTGAGTTCCAGATCAGGGGGATGGTCAAGGGATGAGAATAAATTGACATTTCCCACTTCCAAATTTTGGGCCTCCTCTTCCTCCCACATGAAGTCAGAATCTCCAACATCTTTAGCATCCAGATGATCAATGATATTTCCAAGGGACGAAGTCTCTCCTATGTATAAGAATTCATAGAACATATCTGATTCTTCAATTGATTCTACACCAACTTCATCGGAGAGAGAAAATAGGGAGTGATCATCCGATGGGTGCCTCATGGATTCAAAAATATTGAAGTGAACCATGCTCTCTCCAAACTCCATGGTGAGTGTTCCTTCATGCACGTTGATGATCATCCTTGATGTTTTCAGGAATGGTCTCCCTAGGATGATGGTATATTGGGATGGTGCTCAGTCTTCTTCCATGGAAAGGACATAAAAGTATGCTGGAAATATTAATCCTATCACTCCTACAAGTACATATTCAACGACTCCAGCTGGGAAAACAGTGGATCTATTTGCTAATTGTACCACCACCTGAGTTGGTTTTATTTATCCAATCTCCAAAGATTAAAATACTGAGTGAGGGATCACATTTATCGAAGCTCCAAGATCACATAATGCATCAGTAAAATTTAAAGAACCAATATTGCAGGGAATAGGGAAAGTCCCTGGATAATGACATTCTTGCGGTATCGGTGGTGTGATCAATGCTGAGACGCTTCTTACTAAGTTAATTCTTTCATTTCCATCCATCCTCCTTCTTTTATTACACATCTCCTTCATAAATTTTGCATATTTCTGGATTTTTTTGATTGCATCCAGTAGTGGGATGTTAATATCAACTTTTCGGAATGTTTCTTGAATTTCCCATTGAATTAGTTCTTCTTCACCCTTCTTTGACTCAACCAATGTTGATGGGAATGGTGCTGGAATATCCTTTTTATCCCTTTGTTGTTTTTGAAGAGGTGTTTCTGTTCTTTCCTTCTAAAACCTTGTTCTTTCTCCTTTTTTGTCGACTCCAACATTTTGTTGGATAGGAAGAGCTTCAAAATATTCCCCGGAATCATCCTCCTCATTTTTTTCTGGCAGTGTGAGCTCCTTCACACTTTGGGTGGTGATTGCAATAACATTCTTTTTTGGATTGGGAATTTTTTGTGAGGGAAGTTTACCTGGTTTCTTAGGGAGATCATCCATAATGCTTATAAATTGATCAACTAGCTTGTCCATTTTATCTTCTAATCCAGCAACTCTTGTCTTAAGCTGTTGATCTTCATTTGTCGGTGCACTTGTGAATGATTGATCATAAATATTCCACTGGAATGGTGGTGGTTGGAATGTTTGTTTTTGTTGGAAGGGATTCTTATAAGGTTGTTGGAATGCTATGAGATTCTGATATTGCTGCTGAAAAGGTGCTCTGGCTTGGTTCTGTTGAAACCCATACACTGGTTGGGCTTGCGGTTGGTATTGCCTTTGTTGATAGGCTGCATCACAACTTTCTGTCCCCTGCACTTCTGGACATTGATCAGTGAAATGAAAATTATAAGAGCATAAACCACATACCTAATTCAGCCCTTGTTGTTCCATCACATGGTTCAAAGCTATTTGTCACACCAACCTGGTGAGTTCACCCATTTCATTCCAAATTAAATCTACTGAATTCGATGTTCTTACCTCATGGACTTCTTGGGTGATCGTACCTCTGGTTCCAAACTACTGTGAGTTTTGTGCAATCTTTTCAATCAATCCTCTAGCAGTCGTTGGTGACTTGTCAATCAAGGCTCCTCCAGAAGATGCATCAAGCAAGTTTCGATCATTGTAATGAAATCCTTGATAGAAGAAATGAATGAAATGGTGTTCTTCCACATTCTGTTGTGGACAACTGGTGTAGAGCTTCTTGAATCATTCCCAGTATTCATAAAGTGTTTCACTGGTTGATTGGCGAATGGCATAGATCTCTTTTCGGATAGCTGTGCTCCTGGATGCAGGAAAAAACCTTTGCATGAAGCATCTTTGAAGATCTTCCTAGTCTCGGACATCTCCTGGTTGTAGACTATACAACCATTCCTTTCCTTCTCCCTCAAGTGAGCAGGGAAATTCCCTCCACTTTACCGGTTCTTCTGCAACACCTCGGGGACTGCAGCTAGAGAACACATTTTTAAATTCCTGGATATGACTGTTGGGGTCTTCACCTGCCAGACCATGAAATTTAGGAAGAATTTGAATCATGTTAATGCACAATTGAAAATATTTTTCTAATGAAGGAATAACTAGTTGATTTCGTTTGATATTTAATTGTAGGGTGCAAAGATCGTGTAATGTTTTGTTGGGATTTTCATCCATTGGAGGTTCAGAGTGATCACTGGATGTGTCACCTGAATCTGTAAGTTGAATTTCATTAAAAACTTATTGCAAATTTTTCTTTCTCAATTGGGTTATTGTTCGCTCAATTTCGGGATCAAATTCAATTAAATTTTTGTTTGAACTACGGGTCATTCAAAAGAATGAAGTAAAAAAATGTTTTTAAGGTTTTTTAGGCATGCCTCCCCAGCAACAACGCCATGTTTGATGCACACCTGTCATAGGGCGTGGAAAAAAAATTATTTCTTAAGTTAAAATTTAGTAAAGTGGTTGATCTAGGATGTCTATCGAAGAGGAGTGCTCACAAAATGAGTTGTCACTTTAAAACAAGGGTAAAAATGTTGTGTTTTTGAAATGAAATTTGAAATTAAAATTATTGGAAAACAATGATATTAAAAATGGTGATTAGGTCGGGGTCGGTTTACTAATTTTAATTCTATCCTTTTTCAATTCAATTCAATCCACTTCTTCTTAGTTGAATAAAATGAGTTTCCACAATCGTTTCCTCTCACATCCTTGGTGAAATTATTATTCTGAAAGAAAAACATACCAAGATCATGGTTAGGTCAACTCTCCTTCCATGTGAAAAATAGTTGTATTTAATATCCTTAATTTAAATGGGAAATACCCGATTGAGTTTTATTTATCCCAAATAATCAAGAACATTCACTACACCCTCTACACGTACTGACGATCATCGAGTACTTCACCACTAATTCCTGGTTTGTTCCATCGAATATAAACAAGAAATTAGTGGAGGGAGATTATGATTATTTTACCAAGAAAAAAATAAATAACGGAATTAATATTCAAGAACGATCGCACTTTATTATAAAATCCTCTATAAGATATTGAAAACAACTTTGATGAAGAATGAAATTTATTCAATTGCATCCAAGAACTCAAGCATTATAATGTAGAAAACAAACCCTTCCCCAATCACTCCAAATGTTTACCCCACCATGGTAAGGGTAATAGAGATGAATAGGGAAGAATAAGGCATTATAAAACTATGAAAAAAAAATAAATAAAAAATATAGCCAAAAGATCTTCTTCTTGGTGTCCCGGAAGAAATGGGATAGAGAATGGGATGCTTTGAGAGGGTGGATATCTCCTCCTTTTATAGCTATAATTTTTCACCCGGATGTTGACGCGTTGTAGCCCCAATAAATGACATCTTCACACATTGAGCCCTTCTTGAATGTTGTTTATAATTCCCTTGTCTGTGTCCCCGCAATATCTCAGAGGATTTGGACATGTATTCCAAGAGTTATGTATGTTTTAGTCTGATCATTTATTCTGTCCAGTCAGACTCTCCAAAATGAAATCCTCCGGATTAGGGTGATTTAATGACCCCATAAACGACCAATTCACTCGGTTCTTCCTTCATAAAAGATGATCCAAACTCCTTGGGCGTCCACCCACCGAACATCGCCACATTTGGGCCACCATGGATGAGTTAGGGATCCCACACCAAAAGTAAGCAGAACTGAAAACTGTTTTCTTTCTCCCACTTGTGAGCTTCTTTTGAGCTTCCATATGTCCAATTCAGCTTTTAGACCAAAAATAGTAAATTAATCCCTGGATGTTTTGAATATGGAAAATAAATAGTTTTTCAATTTGGATCAGTGTAGATAATATTGTGGTCAAACTACAGAAATAATTTAAAACATTTAAAAATACAAAATGGCCAATCATTTCTATTCAGCTCAAAATAACACCATTATCATAAAAATGAAACAATTCATCTTAGAGGAACACTTTTGTGGGTTTAAAACAATGATATTCAATATAAATTAATTGTAAATATTTTCTCTATCAATTCCCACACACATAGCACTTGGACTCCTGGACAAGTAAAAATCAAATCAAATAAAATCCAAAACACATATCAATGAGATCTTTCAAATCAATTCCAAGAAACATAAAGATGTCATACCTCATCAAAAACAATTATTTCAAGTTCTCCATTTTAGATTTTAATATATTTGCACTTCATTTCTTATCCCATGCACACAAAACACCTACCTCACATTAATTTTTTCTCATCTCACAAATGTAAATACTGAACAAGGCTTTTCTCATCCAAACTCACACAAGAGTCACCATAGGCTTGATAAATCCCAACTTCTCCACCCGATGTAAGTTAAGGACATGTGTTTCTCATGAGGACTTTTCACGGTTGTTCTGTGGCTTCTGGTTGGTAGGATTTAGATGTTAAAAGTTCTGAGGCAAAAAATGGAAGGCTTGGATCTTATTGATGCAAAATTGTAAGATTCTAATTTTCACTCAAATATGGTCTCCTTCACCACCCCTTTGTTGAAAATAGGCTACATCATCATTCAATCAGCTCAGCAGCAAAAATTTCAATCTTTTCAAACATGATTTTTTTTAAATCTTCAGATAGGCAGAACTTTCTTTTTACAATGGAAGCTCCAGAAAGGCACAACTTCTCTTATCATTAAAGCTCCTGAAAAGGCACAACTTTCAACAATATAATTTTTTAGCATCACACGCATCTCTTCCAAAATTTATTTTCCACCAAATGTATCACCAAATGAGGTAGTACACTACATGACATCTTCCCCCACACTTATGATCAACTAGATCACGCAATTTCACTTCAAGAGAAGGTAGGATATGGAAAATTGGTTTGTAATGTGGCTAACCTAACAAGCAATTCATGGCTACTTGGGGCTACAATGAAGGATAAATGTAAAGGTGGGCCATAATGTAAAGGATTATATTGAAAAGGGGAATTCAAACCAAATAAATTCCTCAATCATTTAAAACACACGTACCCCCAACCCTCATGTTTTGAAAGAAATAAATCAAATTCTGGTTTAAGCAATCATGGTCTGGTTCTCTCAAGAAATGAGGCGAATAAAACGAATATGATAAAAATGGTTTAGAAGCCTCACAGGAAAGCGATTTCAATGATATAGACAGTGAAATATGGCATGAGATTCAAAAATCAGGTTACTTTTCATGAAATTCCAAAATATTTTAACTGGAAACAAAGTCATTTTCAGCATTCATTTAATCTCAATTTCATGAAATAGATTGGTTCACTCTTTGATATGGGTTTTAAAAATGGTATTGATAATCATTTCAGCTCAACCGTTTCAGAAACAAAGCAAAAATTGAAAAATATACAAAAAATTGAAAACACACATTTTTTTATTTTTTTCATTTCTTTTATTTTTGAAAACAAACATAAAATGAAAATCCTATACTACAAAGGTTCCCTCCCCCACACTTAAATGATGCAGTGTACTCAATGCATTCAAATGGATATAGCATGTAAGCTAATTTTTAAATGAATCACAACATCAAGCGAGTGTGAAGGAGAGGTACAACCTGATGGCTCTTATTGATAGACAGGTTGGAGGAGTGAGATCTCCTCCACTGGCTCTGATGGCTGGGTCCCAAGGAATTTCTTCAACCTATGCCCATTCACAGTGAATGGATCATTTTATCCATCCTTCGCAATCTGCACATCACTGAAAGGATATACATGAGTAACTATAAATGGACCCTCCCATCTGGAACGAAGTTTACCTGGAATTATCTTGAGTCTGGAATTGAATAGAAACACTTTATCTCCAAGATGGAATTCTTTCAGTTGGATCAGCTTGTCATGGACCACTCTTGTTCTCTCTTTGTAAATCTTGGAATTTTCAAATGATCTTCTTCTAATATCCTCTAGCTCATTTAAGTGCAACCTTCTCTCTTTCCCAGCACTTCCATGATCCATATTCATCTTCCTCACAGCCCAATACGACTTATGCTCCAGTTCCACAAGTAGGTGACAACTTTTCCCTTAAATCAACCTATATGGACTCATTCCAATCGAGGTCTTGTAGGCTATCCTATAAGCCCATAAAGTATCTTCCAACCATTGGATCCAATCTTTCCTATTAGTATTAATAGTATTTTCTAAAATTCCTTGGATTTCTCTATTGGAAACTTCATCTTGCACATTAGTATGTGGATGATAGGGAGTTGATATTTTATGATTCACCCCATACTTCTTCAGCAATGTGTCCATTATCCAATTGCATAAATGAGTCCCCTGATCACTGATGATTGCTCTAGGAACTTCAATCCTACAAAATATGTTAGACCTGACAAAATCACAAACAACTTTTTCATCGTCGGTCCTTGTGGATTTTCCTTCCACCGATTTGGAAACATAACAAACTGCAAGCATGATATAAGAATTTCCAAATGAAATCGGGAATGGTCCCATACAATCTATACCACATACATCACAAATTTCACAAAAATTCAATGGGTTTTGGGGAATTTATTGTCTCTTTGAAATATTTCCTGAAAACTGACATTTTCACATATTTTGCAAAATTCATGAGCATCTTTAAAAATAGTGGGCCAATAAATTTCAGATTCAAAAACCTTCCTTGTTGTCCTTTGAGGTCCAAAGTGGCCTCCACTAGATAATGTGTGACAAAAATCAAAGACATATTTAACTTCACATTCAGGTAAACATTTTAGTATGACTTGATCATTGCAAATCTTCTAAAGGAATGGATCATCCCAAATGAAATACCTAGATTCAGCTTTCAGTTTTTGAATTTGGTGAGAATTGAAATGAGATGGGACCTAAGGTGTTACCATAAAATTGACTATATCAGCTTACCAGGGAACTTCTCATTCAATCATGTACAACTGCTCTCTTGGAATTTGATCATTCCATGGGCCTCTTTCAGGAACTTTACTTTCAGCAGTGCTTGGCAGTCTAATTAAGTGATCAGCCACTTGGTTCGCAGATCCCTTCATATCCTTGATTTCTATATTGAACTCCTGAAGCAGTATCATCCATCTCACTAACTTTGGTTTAGCATCATCTTTCTTCACCAAGTACCTCAAAGCTGCATAATCAGAAAACACCGTGATTGTAGTTCCAAGAAGATATGATCTAAATCTTTCTAAAGAAAAAAAACTACAATGAACTATTTTTCTGTTGTTGTGTAATTGAATTGGGCCGCATCTAATGTTCTCGAGGAATATGAAATGACTTGTGGTATGCCCTCAATTCTCTAAGAAAGGACTGCTCCAACTTCTTGGTTGGAGGTATCAAATGTAGTTCAAATGGTTCTTCCCAATTTGGAGGCTGCATCACGGGTTGTGAAATCAATCTCTTCTTCAACTCATAAAAGGATTCCCTACATGCACCATTGAAATCAAAATTACAATCTTTCAAAAGTAATCTAGAGAGAGGGAGAGAAATCATACTGAAATATTTGATAATCCTCCTGTAGAATCCTGCATGTCCTAAATATGATTTAACATGTTTCACACAAGTTGGGTAAGGAAATGAATTTATCACTTCAATTTTTGATTTATCCACTTCAATTGCATTTTTGGAAATGACATGACCAAGTACAATTCCTCTTTGAACCATGAAATGAAACTTTTCAAAATTTAAATCAAGATTTCTTTCAATACAGGTCTTCAAAACTTTTTCTAGATTTCTCAAACAATGATCAAAAGAATCTCCAAAAACTCTGAAATCATCTAAGAAAAGTTCCATGAAATTTTCAATGTGATCAGAAAATATACACCCCATGCACCTCTGAAATGTACATGGAGCATTACATAATCCAAATGGCATTATTTTATATGCAAAAGTACCAAAAGGGCATGTAAATGTCGTCTTCCCTTGATCCTCGGGAGCAATGGGAACCTGAATGTAACCTAAAAATCCATCCAAAAAAGCAATAATGAGTTCTCCCTGCTAATCATTCTAAAATCAGGTCAATGAAGGGGATGGGGAAATGATCTTTTCGAGTGACCTAGTTCAATTTCCTAAAATCAATGCACACTCTCTAGCTGTTTTGAATTCTCATAGGGATTAACTCATTCTTTTCATTCCTCACAGTGGTCAGGCCAGTTTTTTTTGGAATGACATGAATAGGGCTGACCCACTGTGAATCTGAAATGGGATAGATGATCCCAGCTTCCAAAAGCTTCTCGATATCCTTCTTCACAACATCCATCAAGGTGTGATTCAGTCTCCTTTGGGGTTGTCTAATAGGTTTTGAATCTCCCTTAAGAAAAATTCTATTTGAGCATATTTTTGGTTTTATTCCTGGGATATCACCTAAGCTCCATCCTATTGCCTGGAAATTCTCTCTCAAAAGATCAATCAATGATTTTTTTTGTATTTTAGAGAGATTATTAGAAATTATCACTGGTAGTTTTTCTCCCTCCCTAAGCTATACATATTTCAAATTAGTGGGGAGTGGTTTGAGTTCCAGATCAGGGGGATGCTCAAGGGATGAGAATAAATTGACATTTCCCACTTCCAAATTTTGGGCCTCCTCTTCCTCCCTCATGAATTCAGAATCTCCAACATCTTCTGCATCCACTTGTTCAATGATATTTCCAAGGGAAGAAGTCTCTCCTATGTCAAAGAATTCATAGAACATTCCTGATTATTCAATTGATTCTTCACCAACAACATGGGAGAGTGAAAAGAGGGAGTGATCATCCGATGGGTGCCTCATGGATTCAAAAATATTGAAGTGAACCGTGCTCTCTCCAAACTCCATGGTGAGTGTTCCTTCATGCACGTTGATGATCGTCCTTGCGGTTTTCAGGAATGGTCTCCCTAGGATAATGGGAGATTGGGATGGTGATCGGTCTTCCTCTATGGAAAGGACATAAAAGTCTGCTGGAAAGATTAATCCTCTCACTCCTACAAGTAAATCTTCAACGACTCCAGCTGGGAAAACGGTGGATCTGTTTACTAATTGTACCACCACCTGGGATGGTTTTAGTTCTCCGATCTGCAAAGATGAAAATACTGAGTGAGGGATCACATTTATCGAAGCTCCATGATCACATAATGCATCAGTAAAATTTAAAGAACCGATAGTGCAAGGAATAGAGAACCTCCCTGGATATTGGCATTTTTGTTGTATCGGTGGTGTGATCAATGCTGAGATGCTTCTTCCTAAGTTGATTCTTTCCCTTCCATCCAGTCTCCTTCTTTTAGTAAACATCTCCTTCATAAATTTTTCATATTTTGGGATTTTTTTGATTGCATCCAGTAGTGGTATGTTAATCTCAAATTTTTGGAATGTTTCTTGAATTTCCCGTTAAAGTCATTCTTCTTCACCCTTCTTTGACTCAACCAATGCTGATGGGAATGGTTCTAGGATATCCTTTTCATCCCTTTGTTGTTTTTGAAGAGGTGTTTCTGTTCTTTCCTTTCGAAACCTTGTTATTTCTCCTTTTTTTTCAAGTTCATCTTTTGGTTGGATAGGACGAGCTTCCGAAGATTCCCCGGAATCATCCTCCTCATTTTTTTCTGGTGGTGTGAGCTCCTTCCCACTTTGGGTGGTTATTCCACTAACATTCTCCTTTGGATTGGGAATTTTTTTTGTGAGGGAAGTATACCTGGGTTATTGGTGAGAGCATCCATTATGCTAGTAAATTGATCAGCTAGCTTGTCCATTTTATCTTCTAATCCCGCAACTGTTGTCTTAAGCTCCTGATCTTCATTTTTTGGTGCACATGTGGATGGTTTATCATAATTCTTCCACTGGAATGGTGGTGGTTGGAATGTTTGTTGTTTTTGGAAGGGCTTCTTATAAGGTTGTTGTAATGCTATCGGATTCAGATATTGCTGCTGGAAAGGTGATCTGGCTTGGTTTTGTTGAAATGCATACCCTGGTTGGGCTTGCGGTTGGTATTTCCTTTGTTGATAGGCTGCAACACAACTTTTTGTCCCTTGCACTTCTGGACATTGATCAGTGAAATGAGAATTAGAAGAGCAGAAACCACATACCTGATTCGGCCCTTATTGTTCCTTCACATGGTTCACAACTATTTTTTGCACCAACCTGGTGAGTTCACCCATTTTATTCCAAATTAAATCTACTGAATCAAATGTTCTTACCTCATGGACTCCTCTGGTGATCGTCCCTCTGGTGCCAAACTGCAGTGAATTTTGTGAAATATTTTCAATCAATCCTCTGGCATCCGTTGGTGACTTGTCAATGAAGGTTCCTCCAGATGATGCATCAAGAAAGTTTCGATCATTGTCAAGAAATCCTTGATAGATGAAAAGAATGAAATGGTGTTCTTCCACATTATGGTGTGGACAACTGGCATAGAGCTTCTTGAATCGGTCCCAGTTTCGTAATGTGTTTCAACGGTTGATTGGCGAATGGCATAGATCTCTTTTCGGATAGATGTGCTCCGGGATGGGGGAAAACGTTGCATGAAGCATCTTTGAATATCTTCCCACTCTTGGACTTCTCCAGGTTTTAGACTATACAACTATTCCTTTTCTACTTCCTCGAGTGAGAAGTGAAATGCCCTCCACTTTACCTGTTCTTCTGCAATACCTCGGGGTCTGCAGCTAGAGCACACATTTGTAAATTCCTAGATATTCTTGTTGGGGTCATCACTTGCAAGACCATGGAATTTAATAATAATTTTAATCATGTTAATGTGCAATTCGAAATCATTTTCTAATGCAAGAATAGGTAGTTGATTTCATTGGTTAGCGAATTGTGGGGCGCAAAGATCGCACAATGTTTGGCTGGGATTGTCAGCCATTAGATGTTCAAAGTGATCACTGGATGTGTCACTTGAATCTGTAAGTTGAATATCTTTAAAATCTAATTGAAAATTTTTCTTTCTCAATTGGGTTATTGTTTTCTCAATTTCGGGATCAAATTCAATTACATTGTTGGTTTAACTATGGGTCATTCAAAAGAAATAAGTAATAAAAATGTTTTTTAAGGTTTTTGAGGCACTGCCTCCCCGGCAACCGTGCCAAGTTTGACACACGCCTGTCGTAGGGAATGGAAATACAATTATTTATTAAGTTAAAATATAGTAAATTGGTTGACCTAATATGTCTCTCGAAGAGGAGTGCACCCAAAACAAGTTGTCACTTTAAAACGAGGGTAAACAATGTTGTGTTTTTGAAATGAAATTTGAAATTAAAATGATTGAAAAACTATGATATTAAAAAGGGTGATTAGGTCAGGGTCGGTTTCCTAATTTTAATTCTATTCTTATTCAATTTAATTCAAACCTCTTCTTCTTAGTTTCTTAATGCGAGTTTCCACAATCATTTCCTCTCACTTCCGTGGTGAAATTATTATTGTGAAAGAAAACCTTACCATGATCTTGGTTAGTTCAACTCTCCTTCCATGTGTAAAATAGTTGAATTGAATATTTTTAATTGAAATGGACAATACCCAATCGGTTTTTGTTTATCCCAAATAATCAATAACATTCACTACACCCTTTACACATACTGACGATCGTAGAGTACTTCACTACTAATTCCTGGTTTATTCAATTGTATATAAACCAGAAATTACTAGAGGGAGATTATGATTTTGTTACCAAGGAAAAAATAAATAATGGAATTAATATTCAATAACGATATCACTTGATTATAAAATCTGCTATAAAAAATTGAAAACAACATTGAAGAAGAATGAAATTTATTCAATTGCATCCAAGAACTCAAGCATTACAATGTAGAAAACCAACCCTTCCCAAATAACTCCGAATGTTTACCCCACCATAGTAAGGGTAATCGAGATGAATGGGGAAAAAGAAGGCATTATAAAAAAATAAAAAATAAAATAAATAAAAAATAAAGCCGAAAAGATCTTCTTCTTGGTGTCTCGGAAGGAATGGGATGGAGAATGAGATGCTTTGAGAGGGTGGAGCTCTCCTCCTTTTATAGCCAGAATTTGTACCCCAGATGATGATGCATTGTAGCCCCATTAAATGGCATCTTCGCACAATTAGAACTTCTTAAATGTTTTTCATAATTCAATTGGTCGTGTCCCCTCAAAATCTTAGCAGATTAGGACATGTATTCCATGAGTTATGGCTGTTTTACTATGAGCATTTATTCTGTCTAGTTAGACTCGCCAAAACGAAATCCTCCAGATTAGGGTGATTTAATGACCCCATAAACGGCCAATTCACTTAGTGAATCATTCATTAAAGATGACCAAAACTCCTTTCGCGTCCACCCACATAATTTCACAACATTTGGGCCGACCATGGATGATTTATGGATCCCACACCAAAACTAGGAAAAACTGAAAACAATTTTCTTTCTCCTACTTGTGAGCTACTTTTATGCTTCCATATGGACAATTTAGCATTTAGTACAAAAATAGTAAATGAATCCATGGATGTTTACAATATGTAAAATAGTGAATTTTTCAATTTGGATCCATGTAGTTATTGTTATGGCCAAACTACAGAAATAAATTAAAAATGTTAAAAATCCAAAATGGCCAATTTTTACTATTCAGCTCAAAATAACACCATTATCATAAAAATGAAACAACTCATCTTAGAGGAACACTTTTGTGTGTTTAAAACAATGATAATCAATATAAATTAATTGAAAATATTTTATCTATCAAATACCACCACGAAAGTATCTAGGTACTCACGGAAAATCGTGTTCATCAAATCCATGAGAACTGTTGGAGCATTTATTATGAAGAAGGGAATAAAAAGGTAATCATAATGGCCATAACTACTCCAAAAAGAGTTCTTATAAATTTCAGATTATTTTATCCTCAACTGATGGTAATCCGATCGATGATCACATTTTTAAAACCACTTCTTCCCTTTTAATTGATCTAACAAATCATCAATTCGTGGTAAATGAAATTTGTTCTTTATCGTAACTAGATTGAGTTTTCAATAATCAACACAAAAGAGAAGTGAAATCTCAGCCTTATAGGAGAAGAGAACAGGTGGTACCCATGGTGAAACACTCTGGAATATACAACCTTTCTCAAGAAGATCTTCTAACTGAGACTTCAGTTCTTTTAGTTCAGTTGGAGCCATTCGGTAACAGGGAATAGAAACTGGTTGAGTAACAGGCATTAGGTCAATAGAAAAATAAACATCTCTTACTGATGGAAAACCAGTGATGTCCGAAGGAAACACATTGAGAAACTTATTGATGACTAGAGGAAGATTGACACTCATTGATTCTCTCTCTAGATCAAAAGAAAACACTAATATAACATTCCCCACCTCTGGAAAAGAGGGTCTGGCACTACTTGACCTTGGGTCCCATTCTCCTTTAAAAACAAGAGGCACACCACTCAGTGTAGTAAGGTAGAACCATCAATGGTAACAATCAATCTGGGCTTTATTTCCAATGATCCAATCCAACCCAAATATGACATCAAAATACATCATGTATAGAACCAAAAAACTCCATGAAATATCAAAATCTGATAGAGAGAAGATACAAGCAGGACTATGAAGACACTTCTCTCTCATTGTACCAAAGGGTGTAGTAATATCCATTACACAAGATAAAATATCCATAGGCAGATTAAGCAGATTAACAAGATGGGTTGAAATAAATGAGTGAGATGCACCAGTATATAAAAGTGATGTCACTAAAGATGAAGTTATAGTAATGTTACCTCTCACAAGTGAAAGACTTGTATCAGCTACCTCTGGTGACTCTTCCACTACATGAAGAAGCTTCGTTCTGGATGCCTGTGGATGGAACCCTTTTGAATGTGAATCATTTGATTTCCCCACATTATTTAGAGGTTCTGATGAACTTGTTTCCCTACATGGAGTAGGGAAGTGATGGAAAAATCTCTGTAAGTTCCCTAAATGTCTGAAAGAGCTATAGATCTTGGGTGACATAGTGCAAACCCTGTTAGAATTTCCTAGCTTACCACACTGGTAGCAAGTCAAAGAAGCCCCTCCTGATGCTACCAGAGGTCTGGAATGACTCTGTTTTTGAGAAATTACATGAGAAAAGTCATGCTTCCGTTTTTCATTAAAGGAGCCCACACTTCCATTAGGATGTAAAAGAACCTTCTTGAACCCTGACTTTCCTACCAAGTCCATATCAACCATCATTGACCTGTCCAGAACATCAGTATAAGTGGTTAGCTTCAGTAGGAAAACCTGAGAATGGATATCAGATCGAAGTCCCAACTCGAATCGTCATGCCTTTATCCTCTCATTAGATACAATCTTAGGAGAAAACTATACCAGCTCAGAAAAACGATTTGAGTACTCAGTCACTGTTTTGCTGGCCTGATCAAGCTTGAAACACTCCTCATGCTTATCCAACACCATTGATTCTGGATAGAACTATTTAGTGAAAAAACCCTAAAGTCCTTCCACTCCAAACCCTCATGTTTCCTAGCCATCACCATCGTGTCCCACCATCTCCTACTTGGTCCCTCCATCACAAAGGTGGCACACTTCACCTTGATCACATCAGGTGTGTCCAAGAACCCAAATAGACGTTCAATCTTACTCAACCATTCCTCATCATGTTGAGGGTCAGTGGATCCTTTGAAAACTGGTGGCTTCTGGCATAGGTACTCTTGAGAATGACATCACAGAATATCATTATGAGGATCTATAGCCGAAGTCTGAACATGAAGTGGAGGTGGTTCTTTTCATAGAGCTTGGATAGTGCGAAAAATCATCTCTACTAGATTCGGATCCACAATAGGACTCGCTTTCTAAGATTCAGTTGCAGCCTCTTTTTAGATCATATTCTCATGTATTCTCGGAGGCATGTTTCTACAAAACAGAAAAAGACATTTGATTAACAGAAAAATAGAGTTACAACGAAAAATATTCTTAATAAAAGGTATTAAAAAGATTTGGATTACACTCCATCCAAATCAAAACAGGTAAAATACTATAAATAATCCACAAGTCATATTTCCCTAACAAACCCAGGTTACATAAGGTTCATTGTGTTGAGAGCCGGCCAGGTTCTCAATCACAACAACCTCACAAGTCCCGACAAGAAAACTCAAATGCATACTGTCATCAAGGAAAGCTGCATAACCACAGTCTGATACCAATTTTTCACGACCCAGCCCGGGTAACCTGGTAACCCGATAACCGAATCGGCCCCGGAAAAGCCCGTAGGGCATTCCCGAACCCCACGGGTCGGTGACTAGTGCCTGGCATCATAGAACATACAAGTGGGGATGATTTTTTCAACAAGAATATAGAAGCAAAAGAAAAAAGATAGAATGCATAACAAGAAGAAACTACACTGGGAGTCATGTGCCAAAAAATAAAGAGGCATAAAAATCCCAAAGAACTACAAACCAAGTACTAAAAAGGGAAAAACATTCCCAATGTCCCTATGGACACAACTCACCAAGACTAGAGATCAATAACTGGGTCCACCTCCGAGAGGTCCCTTCCCTTTGCTCGATCCTAGAAGAAGAAAATAAACAAACACCCAATGGAAAAAGTTGGGTGTGAGCCTAAGCCCTGTAGGATACCACCAAAGATTCTGTAACAAATGCCAAGTATAGATTATCCAAAGAAAATATTTCAATTTTTAAATAAACAGGTTTGGAAAATCAAAAGCATATTCAAACAGAATATGTTATACATTTTCAAATGAGGGAAATAAATATTTTAACCAAAGGAATTACAATGATGGAATATTTCCAAAACAATGGCTTAAGTAAAACATTTATATAAAACACTTTTTATAAATTTAGCAGGCATGAAAAGTAGTTCACGATCATTGTCATTAATTTATATCTCAAATATAAGTAAACAAGCAATCAACATGGTTATCTGCCAAAAGGTACGATAGTATTAAGCAATTATAGGATTCCACACTCTCTATCTGAACTCAGAAAAATGTTTATGCACACGTCTCTATGACACTTTCCAAAGGAGACTCTTCACCAAACCATCAGGTATGTGAACCACCACAAGTAGATTTTAGAACGTTGTTGTAGCGTATAGTGTAACCAAATAACCCACTAAATACATAAGGCTTTCATGTGCCCTTACATGATGGGTAAACTATTTTAAGAATTCTTAAAATATGATCAATCACATTCTTCCATTTTTAAAGTACCAACTTCATTCCATTTTGAACCATAACATGTTTTATTCAAAAACATTCCTTTTTCACATTATAAAACAAATGGGTTTCTATCAAATCATTTTAAGACATTTTCATAAGTTTGAAATCCATTAAAAACCAATTCTATCATAACACATTTAATTTCCACAATTAAATTCAAAAATTTAAAAGAAAACATTCCCATCAAATCCAAAATTTAAATTAAATAATTTAAATCATCCAATTTGGCAGAAACACACCCAATTCAATGGAATTGGGGTTTTTTCCAAATTTCTATTGCAACGCCCCAACCCCTGTTACCCAGAGTCGGTGAAATATTGCGTAACATTGGCATGATCACAAAATATCATGTCTCGAAAGACTGATTAGTTTAGTATCCTTGGAATCACTAGATACATTCATAAATGTTACATTAGATCATAAAGTGAAAAAATACAATAACATGGTCTCCATAGTCCACAATCATATCCCCTTCTGACTATCCCTACAGGTCATTCATAAAATACTTCTTCACATCCTGGAAAATATTAAAACATTGAAAGGGGTGAGCTCAGAAACTCAGTAAGGATAACAATATAGTGGAAGCTTTCATAAAAAAAATTAACATTTAAGGCAATGTATAACTAAAAAAAGACTTTTAAACTTGAACATCATCATAATATAGAAAAATAAAATGAAATAATGCCATTTACTTATTCACATGGATATTCTACTGGTCGAATAATCACATGCAATATCAATAACCACTTTCATAATGATGGAATGCATAATTCTATATTATCATAACCACGTAGCCAAGGCCTCGTACCAATACTACAAATAAGATTTTGTCAAGGCCTCGTGCCAAGACACTAGTTTGTCTCATGAGACATGCCGATGCATCGAGGAGCTATAGCGGGCTCCACCCTTCACTTATTAAGTCCAATGCATTCCTCATATGAACATGTTTAAAAATATCATAAACCATAACATAATCGTATCACATAAAACATGCATAATGGAAACATAAAATTTCCACATTTCAATCACAAGATATCAATACAACACATTGATAGAAAAAAACACTTTCAATACAATTTTCATTACCAAAAAAAATAAAATTAAAACTTTTTATTTATTTTTCATTTTTAAAAAAAGTTATGGCTTGTAGAGGAAGCTAAAACTCAAATAATGGTCACAACGGCGGAGAAGTCGTTGTCTCCACATACGTACGACAAGAAAAACATTCCTTTTTGTCGATTATTAAATCGCTTCATGTAAAAAGATTCCTTTTGAATAAATGTAAAAGTCAAAGGGGTTTATACACCATATAAAAGAAACTTTTATATAAAACAAAATATGCCTCAATGAATGGAGATTGAGATGAAGTCCCTTACAATGATCATGTTTTTTAAAATAAAATAAATCTATTATGTGTATTCAATATAAGAAAACATAAAGAAAGTAAAAATACAATATTGGACATAATAATATCATTAAATAATTTGAAAGTAGGAGATTAACCCAAAGAATAGAAATTGGGGTAAGAAGTTCCCTTACCTCGTGTCCGACTTGACTCGACCGCTTTTTAACATCCTGAATAATAAACTAGAGTTAATATCTACTTGGTTAAGAACATTTTTCAAGTTCATTATCCATTTTATATTACTTATTACAATGTTACGAAAATTATTTAGTCATTTAAGTTAATAACGGTCGTTTTGTCAATATTTAGTACTTGAGTCAACAATAAACTTCTTATAATTAAAAGTTGTTTATGTGGTAGAATATCCATTATCTCCAGACGTATATCCATGATGTAGATATCATATAGATAACTTATATCCAATATATAAATTCATTCATAATGTTACGTAACATTTAGAGGTAAGAAATGAAATGCACCGTTCATGGAGACGGTAAGCCGTACGTACGCATGAACGCTACATTCATTTCTATTTAACATTTAATGGAATGAAGTTATAATTATATAAAGGTATAATATAATTAAAGTAAAATATAATTTATAATACCATTGACTCCATCCTTTATACATCCCACATATGGCATTAACGATTCAAATCACTTTGAGGGGGCGGTAGTCCGCACATCCAAAAATGAAGATATCGCGTTAACCCATATTGGAAACCATAAAGGTATGCCATAAATGAAAAATACAGAATCTTAATTAAAATATAAAAATATTATATATCATATATAAATATAGGTACATCTTAATGTCCACCTTTAAAGGTGTTATATGAGTGGTGAACCATCATCGTTTCATGAGGCAGAAATTCGCCATCCACAGAAACAGTATGTTATTTGACCATTAGATATAGGTGTGTGTAAGTTTAGCTCGAATACTTCTTATAAAAACATCCTAGTATATTTAGGATACTGTTTTTGTTACAAAATAGATGAATAAAAAGAGTTTAGGGGGTTGGAGAAGCAAAATAAAACATAAGAACACAAGAGAAAACAGTACATTTTAAACAGGTATCACTTTTTGATTTGAGCTCAAAGGCTTCCTCGGGAAGACTTCTTCACAAAGTGAGGGTTCTAAGAGTAATAGTTGGATGTGGAGAGACAAAATGGGTAGGGGTTGGCCGATCCAAAGTCTTGAGAGGTGTGGGTATGGTGGTAGAGGTGGGGGACTTTTATAAGAGGAGAGGAGGGCCACTCTTGGAATGTTATAAAAGGTTACTTTATTATAAAATTATTTTCGGATTTAAAAGGTCCCAAAATTATATATTTCGAGTATAAGGTGATAATAGTTCGAAATAAACCCATCCAATAGGTTTTTTTAATGTTTAGGTCTTATATTTTACATTATCTATTTATTTTATTTAAATTGTTAAATAATGAGGTAATCACTGCATCATCATGGTGTCATAAATAATGTAATTTATTTAATGTCTAAAAATTATAAAAAAAATATCATGATGTAGGAAATATTTCTATATTTCTAATGAATATTTATAGTCAAAAATATGAATTTTATAACCCCATTTAAAAATTGTTTTATAAAAACAACTCATGTTTCTGACATTTTTATTTTAACATTAAATAAAAAGTTTTTAATGTCATTTTCCTACCAAAGTGGCTCCATGGGGTCCCCAAGTTGACCCATGGATTTTATGGTTAGACCATGACTCATCCAATAGGGTTAGGACAAGTTTAATGGAATTTTCATATTATTATAACTTTATATTTTACTTTAAATTACAATAATTACCATTAATCTCGATTAATAAAACATAAAAGTTACTATTCACCAAAAAATTATATTAATCTAATTGAACCACATTTTAAATCCTACTGAAAACCATGTATATCAGATTTTTGAAATTAAATTCATAGATGCGGTAATGGTTCATTTAAACGAAAAATCGGTTTTTTAAACTACCACTTAGTGGTTTCACTATTCATCAAAAATTGAAGTTTTTCAGAACAATGCCAAAATTTCACCCTAAGCTATAATTGATATTCCGAATTCCAAAATGATGTCTATTTTACAAAATTCCAAACATATAAGTTGCATTAATTAATTTTATAATTAATTCCCGCTGTCACAATAAATAGCGTGTTTTTAAGAAACAATATATATCAAAAGATTGACAATTGTTCATGTCCAATTTCAATATTAAATTAATTTTAATAACCACCGTTGGATAAAATGGTAAAAATATATTCTAAATATAATTTCAAACCATTCAATGGTATAATTTATCACTATAAATTATTTTTATTAAAAATGTTTTTTTATTTATCTTTCACTTTTCGTAAAAAATTTGATGTTCTCAGAAAAATACCAGAAATTCAACATAGGTTAATTTCGATATTCCAAATCCAAAAATGAAGTCCATTTTGAAATATAAAATATATATAATTTCAAAAAGTGGGTATTACTATTCATAATGGTTATTTTTATTGGTCGCGGTGTGTTAGAATCTCGAACTTTCGTACAATGCAAGCTATTGCATTATTGAAAGAGAAGCGTATCGTGAAAGCTTGGAGTGTTATATTCTACCCTCTAATACATTGCGTCCTCGCAATTTGAAATGTTTCTTTGAAAATAGAAGGTTGAAAATAGAAAATACCTCTATGGAAAACCCACATCGGAAATAAGGTTAATAAAATTATAACATTAAAAGAAAGAAAGAGAAGTACAATGGTCACCCGAGATAGCCCATACTAAGATTCTATGAAAATATGAATATGGAGGAAAAACAAACCATCAAGGTATGATGGAGAGTTGTAGAAAACAGGATTAGGAGAATGTTAACCACAAGAAAATCACAAACTTGTGATTGGATAAACGGTCATTGAATCCCCTATTGGAAATTTTAACCGACAATGTTTTTGTTTTAAGTTACCTTTCATAAAGTTGTGGAATTTATTTAAGAGATTTACTAAGAACATAAGGAAAAATACTTACTTGTCATGTAGACTTTCATTATTTAATAAATTTTTACAACAAACCCATCTTTAACTCCAAATGGTAGCAGAACGCAAAAATATTCTATTTATCCTAATTGTATAAGGTTCCAAATATTACCACATACCATTTAGATTAGGAAAACTATTTTGTAATAACCACAGACTTCCTGTAGGCTAGTGGTAGGTAATAATGTCTTGTCTCTCTATGGTTGTGGGTTCGATTCCTACAACATTATCTGACGCGACGGGTTATCCCCTGACCTATAGGTTGTCCTTTTTATAAAACTATAGTATTATAATATTCCAAAAATAATATTCAGAAATGTTTTAACCTAAAACAATACTATCCAAGGTTCAACTTAATCCATTCCAACATTTATAGTTATCCAAAATACTTCTGTCCAACTCACAGTCCAAATTTTATAAGGAAGGTAAACATAATGAAGATCATTTTTTTACACATAACAACATGTGAACACCTTCATCTTGTATTCTTTTAAAATACGGTAACATCCTGAATTACCATAAATACTTATTTATTACATTCATGATCCCTTATTCCTTATATAATACTTGATATAGTCGTTCTATCCAAAAATGTATACAAATCATTAATCAGTTTCAAGGAAGTTAAGAATATCCAATATAATTTATCCAAATCAATCATGTATTATTTCAAAATGACTATCTCAGTATCAGAACCATATTATGGTTTATCTTTCTCTCAACCATATATTTTCCAAAAATTTAACCTTATATAGATTCACTTTTCTTGGTTCCACACAATCTCAAGCCCTTGATGAAATAGTACTGCAGTATAATCCTTATATACTCCATAATTATTATAACCAGTACATCATTGATACAACACTAAAATGACATAATTCTTTAATAACAACATAAGAAATCTAATCATTCCTCCTCATCTGTGGTAGTATCATAACTTGATTATTATCCAATAACATAATTTGAGGCATACTCTGATGATTTGGACATTGGTTTGTGTAGTGTCCCCACTCCTTGCAGATGAAGCGTTGTATATTTGAAACCTTTTTCTTACCCTTGCAGTCACACACTTAGTGTTCTTTTTCTCCACACATATAACAAACTCTCATTCTCTTCAGTCATGTTCCAAGGTGTTTCTTCCCACAGTTATGACATACTGGGAAATTATTCTTTTCCCTCGTCCCTTTATCCATCATTCTCTCTTCCATCCTTTTCTTCTCTTGCTTCCCTTCAAAGACATAAGACTCAAAGAATTCTTTACTTATCTTATTAACACATGATACTATTTCTTCATATGTTGAGAAAACATGGGGGATTATTTCCTTTCTAAATGTAGGCTTAATACTGTGAAAGATATGATCCTTCTTACGCTTTGGATCATACGTATTGCTGGAGTTCACATTCCTTCTACTGGGGACCATTTCTATACAATGGAATAAACAATGTTAGTTTAATAATTGAAATGAATAATTCCAAACTTGTGAAATACTTAATGTAAATTGAACGGTTTATAGATAAAATCCATAATCATAAAAACAATTCTTTGAGGAAGTATATTCTCATAAACCCTTCATAATGGTTTTTATAAAATTTGAATTATTCTAAGCATATCCCTCGGGAGTGTCATAACCAAGAGTGTAGTAAGGCTCGTTGTCATGCACGAGTTCCCATTCGAGTCTAGCTCAAAGCAGTGTTTTTAGGTTATACCCCTAGGTACATCTGTGGAAGAGCCGCCTCTACCTGCTCGTATCCAGATAGGGATGTCTTGCTTGGAAAATGCACAAATTCCCTATAATACCAAAATTCTAGGAAGTTCTTATATACTAATCCTCAAAGTCTATCTTAGGGCTATGTGCTCTAATCAAGGTTTATATAAATCTAGCTTCCAAGGTTAGTACTAAACTGCCTCTGATACCAACTGTAATGTCCTGACCCCAGTTACCCAGAGTCGGTGCATTATTTTGTAACATTGGCATGATCACAAAAGATAAAGTCTGGAATGACCAATTAGTTTAGTATCCCCGGAAACAATAGATACATTCATAAATGTTACATTACATCATAAAGTGAAAAACTAAAACAACATGGTCTCCATAGTACACAGTCATATCCCCTTCTGACTATCCCTGCAGGTCATTCATAAAATAATTCTTCACATCTTGGATAATATTAAAACATTGGAAGGGGTGAGCTCAGATTCTCAGTAAGGATAACAATATAGAAGAAGCTTTCATAAACAAACATTAACATTTAAGGAAATGTTTAACAAACAAAAAAGCCTTTTAAACTTGAACTTCAGTATAATATGGAAAAATAAAATGAAATAATTCCATTTACTTATTATCATGGATATTCTACCGGTCGAATAATCACATGAAATACCAATAACCACTTTCATAATGATGTATGCAAAATTCCAGACTATCATAACCATGTAGCCAAGGCCTTGTACCAAGACTACAAATAAGACTTTGTCATGGCCTCGTGCCAAGACACTAGTTTGTCTCATGAGACCTGCCGATGCATCGAGGAGCTATAGAGGGCTCCACCCGTCACTAATTAAGTCCAATGAATTCCTCATATGAACAGGTTTAAACATATCATAAACCATAACATAATTGTATCACATAAAACATGCATAAATGAAACATAAAATTTCCACATTTTAATCACAAGATATCAATACAACACAATGATATAAAAAACACTTTCAAAACCATTTTCAATTCCAAAATATAATTAAATTAAAACTTTTTATTTATTTTTCATTTAAAAAAAGTTATGGCTTGTAGAGGAAGCCGAAACTCAAATAATGGTCACGAAAGTGGAGAAGTTGTTGTCGCTGCATACGCACGACAATGAAAACATTCCTTTTTTCATTTAGTAAAATGCTTCGTATAAAATCTACCTTTTGAATAAATGTAAAAGTCAAAGGGGTTTATACACCGTATAAAAGAAATTTGTGTATAAAACAAAATATGCCTCAATGAATGGAGATTGAGACAATGTCCCTTACAAATATCAATTTTTTTTAAAATAAAAGAAAAATATTATGTGTATTCAATATAAGTACACATAATGAACATAAAAATACAATATAGTACATAATAATATCATGACATAATTTGAAAGTAGGAGATTGACCCAAAGAATAGAAATTGGGTCAAGAAGTTCCCTTACCTCGTGTCTGACTTGACTCGACCACTCTTTAACCTCATGAATAATAAACAAGAGTTAATCAATAATTTCGTAAGAACATTTTTCAAGTTCATTATCCCTTTTATATCACTTATTACAATGTTACGAAAATTATGTAGTCATTTAAGTTAATAACGGTCGTTTTGTAGATCTTTGGAACTTGTGTCAACAATAAACTTCTTATAATTACATGTTGTTTATGTGGTAGAATATCTATTATCTCTAAAATTATATCCATGATTTAGATATAAAATATATCATATATATCCAATATATACATTCATTCATAATATTATGTAACATTTAGAGGTAATAAATGAAATGCACCGTTTATGGAGACGGTAAGCCGTACGTATGCATGAACTCTACCTTCATTTCTATTTCATATTTAATGGAAGGAATTTATAATTATATAAAGTTATAATATAATTACAGTATAATATAATGTATAATACCATTTACTCCATCCTTTATACATCCCACATGTGGCATTAACGATTCAAATCACATTGAGGGGGCGGTAGTCCGCACTTCCAAAAATGAAGATATCGCGTTTACCCATAATGGAAACCAGAAAGGTATTCCATAAATGAAAAATAATGAATCTTAAGTAAAACATAAACATATTATATATCATATATAAATATAGTGACCTCTTAATGGCCACCTTTTAAGGTGTTACATGAGTGTTGAACAATCATCGTTTCGTGAGGCAGAAATTCGCCATCCACAGAAACAGTATGTTCTTTAACAATTAGATGTATGTGTGTGTAAGTGTAGCTCAAATACTTCTTATAAAAACATCCTAGTATATTTATGATACTGGTGTTGTTACAAAATAAATTAATAAAAAGAGTTTAGGGGGTTGGAGAAGCAAAATAAAACATAAGAACAAAAGAGAAAACACTACCTTTAAAACGGGTAACACTTTTTGATTTGAGCTCAAAGGCTTCCTCGGGAAGTCTTCTGCCCAAAGTGAGGCTTCTAGGAGTAATAGTGGGATCTGGAGAGACAAAATGGGAAGGGTTTGGCCGAGCGAAAGTCTTGAGAGGTGTGGGTAAGGTGGTAGAGGTCGGGGCCTTTTATAAGAGGAGAGGAGGGCCACTCTTGGAATGTTATAAAATATTACATTATTATAAAATGGTTTTCGGATTTAAAAGGTCCCAAAATTATATATTTCTAGGATAAGGTGATAAGAGTTCTAAATCCACCAATCCAATAGGTTTTTGACATGTGTAGGTCTTAGATTTTACATTATCATTTCATTTCATTTAAATCGTTAAATAATGAGGTAATCGCTGCATCATCATGGTGTCATAAATAATTTAATATATTTAATGTCTAAAAATTATAAAAAAAATATCATAATGTTGGAAATATTTTTATCTTGCTAATTAATATTTATAGTCAAAAATATGACTTGTAAAACCCCATTAAAAATTGTTTTAGTAAAACAACTCATGTTTGTGACATTTTTATTTTAACATTAAATAAAAAGATTTTAATGTCATTTTCCTACCGAAGTGGCTCCATGGGGTCCCCAAGTTGACCCATGGATTGTCCTGGTCAGCCATGAATCATCAAATAGGGGTAGGACAAGTGTAAAGGTCATTTCATATTATTATAACATTTTCTTTACCTTAAATTACAGTAATTACCTTTAATCACCATTAATAAAACATAAAACTTACTATTCACCAAAATATTATTTTAATACCATTGAACAACATTTTACATCATAATGGCAACCATGTATGTCGGATTTTTGAAATCAAATTCATAGAAGCGGTAATGTTTCATTTAAATGAAAAATCTGTTTTTTTAACTACCACTTAGTGGTTTTACTATTCATCAAAAATTGAAGTTTTTCAGAACAATGCCAAAATTTCACCCTAAGCTATAATTGATTTTACAAATTCAAAAATGATGTATATTTTAAAATATTCCAAACATATAAGTTTCATTAATTAATTTTATAATTAATTCCCGCTGTCAGAAAAAATAGCGTGTTTTTATGAAACAATATATATCAAAAGATTGACAATTGTTCATGTCTAATTTCAATGTTAAATTAATTCTAATGACCCCCATAGGATAAAATGGTAAAAATATATTCTAATTATACTTTAAAACCACTCAATAGTATAATTTATCACTATAAATTATTTTCATTAAAAAAGTTGTTTTTAAGTATTTTTCACTCTTCTTAAAATTTTTTGAAGTTCTCAGAAAAATACCAAAAATTCAACATAGGCTAATTTCGATATTCTGAATCCAAAAATGAAGTCCATTGTGAAATATAAAATATATATATAATTTAAAAAGTTGGTATTTCTATTCATAATGGCTATTTTGATTGGTCGTGGTGTGTTAGAATCTCAAACTTGCGTACAACGCAAGCTATTGCATTATTGAAAGAGAAGTGTATCGTGACAGCTTGGGGTGTTACATCTATGCCAAAACAAATTCAAATATCTCAATTCAATGGAATCAAGTTTTTATCAATTTAATTGAAAGAAAATTGAGCGATTGAATTTAAATCAATAATTGAAATAAATTAAGAAAATACAATGATAATAAATTTGGAAAGTCAGGATGGAACCACCTACCTCGAAGGTTTTGACCAAAAACAAAATGGTCCTGAACGCTCAAGAAAATCATGTTGCGTCTTCAAGAACTTTCCTAAGATCTATTCTCCTAGCAAGATCATGACCAAATATCATCATAAATGGTACCACACAATTAGATCTAACCATAACGGGTGTAGATCTAAGAAACCGAGAGAAGGGGAGAAGTAGATCTAAGTAGATCTTAGAAACTGATCAAGAACGATGAAGAACGATCACATACCTCTTGAAATTGGCTTCGATCCACCAAGAGGAGCCTTTGGATTGACTTTGTAACAATGGGAGAACCTTCTCCAACCTTAAGATAATACAATACCCCAGTTAGAGCCGCTTAATAGGACAAACGAGGAACTTAGAGGAAAAACCGAGTGGGATCCACAATTTAAGGATCTCATTTAAGTTATTGCACGGTTAGTTCACACGGTTTGACAAATTGTGCGCTAGTCGTCCATCAGCCACTACCTCGGCCACCCTTCATGCACGGTTTGGTTGCATGGTTAGAAAAACTGTGCGCCGTCGGTGTAGAAGCTACTACTTTAATCTCCCTTCTCGCACGGTTTGGATGCACGATATGACAAATTGTGCGCCGCCCATGCACAACCCATAGTCCCTTAGTTTTCAATAAATGTTCACCCAAGCGTACTCCATGTCTTTACATTTAAATAGAGTTACATAGAAACATAAAAGGATACCTAAAAACGTAACACGATGTTACAATAGTTATTTTAAAAAAATCCTTAAATTTTCGTATAAAAAATGAACCAATTCTAAATTCATGGAGATGATAGGTCGTATGTAGGCATGAGTAATATTCCAATTTTTCAATGATCATCTTAGTAAGAAGAAAATTAAATTAAATCTTTACCTAATTACCATTTTATCTCAAATAACATATTATTTAATCATAAATACTTTTATATAATATTATTTTTATGTTATATGATTCACATCATGTCATGAAGGTGGTAGTCCACACATCCAACAACGACATTATAACATTTTAAGTGTTTGTTAAAGGGTGAGAAAAATGATATATAATTTATGTAATGAAAATAAATTATTTAATTTATATTATATATTTTTTTATATGACATATATTTAACGAAAACAACCATTTATACATTCCATGTATCATGTGAAAAAATCACATTTCATTGAGGGGTGGTATTCCACATTACCACAAATGATGTTATCTTTTTACAAAAATATTAAAATTATAAAGATTTGCATTCAAAAATAATTATTTAAGATTAATGAAATAATACATATGATATATAAAAAATATAAACATAGTGTCCATAATAATTTCAACTATGAGAGGTGGTAAATTAATATTGAACAATGATCATTTCATGAGGTGGTAGTTATCTATACACATAAACAATATGTTTCTTACCCATTAGTTGGATATGTGTGTATTTTTAGCCCAAAAACAAAACATAAACACATCCTGTATTATTGAGGACAATCTAGTTTTAATATAAACATCAAATAAAAGAATATTATTTAGTTATGATTGGAAATAATATTATTGAGTTTTATAAAATATGTTACCTCCTAATCAGGTAATTCCATTATGTTTTCATCAAAATGATTCCATGTATTAAATTCAAAGAAAAGGGAGGCTTCAAGGAGGGAGGTTGGAATTTTATTAAGTGAATTGGATGATATTATATGAAATTATGTGGCCTGAGAGGTGTGAGTAAATTAAATTAATGGTTTCATTTTATAATGTAGGAGGAGTGGAATTATTGTAACATTTTAAAAGAAAAGAACACCACCCACATATTTCATTGAAAGTGGATCAATAGTGGCCCAAAGATGATACAAGGAAGGATAGGGTCAAAATATGACCATGAAATGGATTTTAGATAAGTTTATAAATCAATTTTGGCCTTAGTGTTATAGTTTACTTCTAAAATAAGCATAATTTAACATTAATCATTGTAATTAATTTTAATTTCATTCAATAATCATTTTTGTCAAAAACAAAGTTGAACACATTATAAACTGTAAAATATTATGATTACAAAAATATAATATATTTTTTAAAATTCCAATAACATTAGTGTATGAAATTAAATTAAAATTATTTATAAAGACGGGATGACAATGTAGGGTAATGAGTAAAAATATCCCAAAGAATGTAATTTTTTATAGTCAATTTCAAAGACAAATGTTTTAAAATGACCTAAATTTGATTAATTGATATAAATTTTATATAATTAAACATTTAAAAAATTAAATTTATTATTTAACCTGATAAATAAATTATATTGAAATGATATTTTGAATTAACTTTTTGTGTTTTTAGTATTAATTAAAATATAAAACATTATAAAAAAATTATTCTTTTTAACATAACCTAATATTTATGTTCCTATTTTAATTATTAAGTTTATTTTGACATATATAATATATAAAACGGTCTAAAATTTGATATAAAATGGGTTCTATATTAAATGCTTGTAAAAGTGTCTTAATAAAAATATAGGGTTTTTATGTATAATATTCAGTTCATTATTATGTAATTATTATCAAATCTATTGGATGATTATTAAAAATATTTTATTGAATACATAAAATTAATATTTCATTATGATAACTCACTAATTATAATAAATTTAATTTATTTGGACCAAATTCAATTGTGGGTAAAAATATAATTATATCTCTTTTACATTTAATTGGTTTGTATTTTCATTTATAATTAATTGGTAACATATTAATTAATTTTATATATTTCTAAACCACATATTTTTAAATGTTATTGAATAATATTCAAAACTGATAATTTAACATCTATATTATGTATTATCATATCAAATAATGAAATTTAATAATATATTATTTTTCAAGAAAATTTTTTCTTACGTGTAATGAAACCTATTGAAAAAACTCGTTGGTTTGTGTTTCACAAGATAAATACGTATCATGTGTATCAAAAATGAAAAAATATATTTAATTTAATTAAAATAATATATATATTATAAATTATTGGAATATTATATTCCCTTAGATGCATGATTTTTCTTGTCATACCGACTATCAAATACAATTTACTCTTTAATATATTTATGTTTGTTACATTTTGCCCCAATTAACTAAATTGATTTCATAAAATTTAATCATAGTCATGATAATTGATTTTATGATATTTCTTATTTTGAAATCCCACATCATTAAAAGGGTTTGTAAAACATCCCCTAGAGTAGGGAGAATGGGATGTACTGGTGCCCAATGGAATAACATATAACGAGGTCTCTATGTATGAAAATATCATTATAAAGTAAAGATACACACTTGGATGAAAAATGTAAATATTTATAGGGAGTGAATGAGGTCATCAATAAAAAAGTGAATTATGAATGGAATGTTGAGGGATTCAAATCCATTAATCTAAAATGATTTACTAGACCATAAATTCAATAAAAAATTTGGTATTTGAAGAATAATTTTTTATCTTTTCACTAATGTTGAGTAATTATTTTACTACATAAGAATAAAATGAAGTATAATTTCATAATAACATTAAATTACATAAGAAAAATTTCATCTTATGGTTGTGCTCCAATCAGAATCTAATTCCTCCCATACCTCAAGAAATTTTAATCAAAAAATTAACTTTGATCCATGATGTACTAAAATGTATAATGGATTGTAAGGCCCATAAAAGAGTAACAAGTATAAATATTTTCCTCATACTATATTCCATTGTAAATATGGTTAATATTTTTGTAATTTCCATGATTTTATGTGTATTATTTTTAATTTTTATATGGAATAATTTCAATCTAGGCGCTGAGATGGAGGGTGATTCAGAGACAAGGTGTGCCTAGATTCAAATTTTGAAATATATTTAATATATTCTATTAAACCTGAACACACATATCCTAAATATGTGGAATAAAATCAAAATGGGTTCCATTATTTGAAATATGAGGGCACAATTGAGTTCAAGGAAGTGGAATTATCCTAGGCATTACCAAACATTGGTCATCACAGGTCATCTATAGAAAAAGTCACCAAGGACGTAACTACAAATAAAATAATTAAATAACATTGTTTTATTTTCAATTCTGAATAACTCATGAACAATTACTTGGATTAGAAGTACAATACCTTTTTTGATTTTATAATGTGTTTTTTCCCTAGGCGAGACATAGAATCAGTCTATATTGGATGATTGTGAATCATACATTTCATATATTTTAATGAATAAAATAAATTTTAGACTTTTTTTAAAAATTACATTTGCAAAGTGACACAGTAATGTTGTTTATTTTAAATAAATTGCTAGGCATGGACATAGGGTGAGACTCATAACCCTTAATGTTCCCTAGAGTCTATAAAGGGAATCCGTATAGAATTGTCTTGGGGGACGGAAAGGAGGACAAGATCAGAGATCATTCTTGATGGATCAAAAATAGGAATAAGTATTAAATAGTTAATGATTCAATTCCCAAGTTGGGCATTTTTTATTTAACTTTCCCCATTTTTGGATTCAACGGTGAACACAGACCAACCGACAGATATTTTTATCCATAGTTTGATCAATATTTTGATATGGATTTTGATTGTAGGAATTATGGGGTTTTTTATTATATTTATTTCTCATTATTGATCAATATTACCTGATTGTATCAAGGATGAAGTGTAATATAGTCAAGGTTCGTTCCTTGGGTTTGTTCCTTGTGAACCATTTCTCCACCGTTTTATTCCATGTGTTCTTCCTTCTTCATGGTGTTATGAACGAATTATCATTGTAGCTTATTTTAATGGAATAATGATATGATATTGAAGATCCATCTAGGTAACCCTAGTGGAGACGATACAATGACAGTGACGGATGAATCCAAGCGATTCGGAAGATTTTTTTATGTGGATGGTTTTTTTGGATAGACTTAAATATTGTTTTCAAGCCAATTAATGGCCCAAAAAATCTTTATTAAATATTAGGGGGATGAAAAAAGGGTATATCTTGAGTTTTCTACCTTTTCATGGAAAAAATGGTCGCCAGAGAAACGTTGGATATTACTAGATCATGTACAAGGGATTCTAGAAAATCCTGATCAACACAGTGTGTAAAAAGAGTTACATGTTGTGTGGCCCTCAATAATTGGTGGCTAGTGTTTTTGGAAGTTGATAAATATCCCCTGGTGTGTGACCCTATCACATGGTGTGTAAGGACTTCTGGGAGTCTCAGGGTGTAACTCAGGGTATACATGAACATGGGTTGGAGAACATTGGTTGCGTACATGAGGTGTTACCCACCACACCACTTGGCTAAGACAAAGTACATGGACTACCCCACATAATGGTACATGGGCAGAGTTACCTTGGTCGATACAATCTAGTAGAACAGAGGTAGAGAACATCGGTGTAATTATAATGGAAGGAAACAATGTGTGACTACTTATACACAGCGTGTTCCCATCCCCTATATGACACAGATGGAATGTTATGTTCCTTTATACATGGGTAGTAACTGGGGTCAAGGGACACATCATGTGCCCCAACTACACCCCATGTTTTCTTTTCTACATTGATTTAATATCATTACCAAAATTATGTAGACAAGTCTCATTAGAGTTTCATCCCATTATCTATTCTTGAAAGGTTAATGGGTTTTGTTTCCTACTCATAGAAGTATGATCCTTTCAGAGAAACATACATGATAGAATATTTAGAATCCCCTGAGGCTCATGGTTCCTGATCCTGTATACATTCTACATTCCCAAGGTCGAGTCATCGATATTCAGGTGACCACGTTTAATGGGTGTCAATAATCAACATAGCTGGTTAATCCAAAAGGAATTCATGGTATCACCCCATGTCCCTTGTTGCGATTATCACGTGAAATTATTTCTCATATCATAATCTCTATAGATCTATAATTGTATCCCTCATATACCAGACACATAAGAACATTACATATCGAACAGACATCATCAATGCTATCAGACTCAGGACTGCGTTCTATCATAAGAGTGCATCATGGAATATTCAGACTAAATCCCCAGTGTTGGTATGTAGTGTTTATGGAATTCCCTAGAACATGTTTTATCTATTGAGTATATCTAGATATTATAATTATTTGTACATCATGCATATACTTTTTAGAGCTGACAATAAATTATTTCGTATATTTCATATTAATTTCTTGATTTTCTAATTAGTATTATTTTAATCACCCTTGAATGTGTTTTTCGTACATGTATATTGTCTTTTTTATAAGATAATTTTTTTGAAGGAGTCCTAGGATGACCAAGACCAGACGGTGTATTATGAGATTAGACTAGCCATGTTGTGTTTCTATGGGTACAGATAGTATTCCCAATACCTTTTTTATATAGGTTGTAATGTGTGGTTTATAGACATCCTTTCAGTGGTATTGTATTCTCTCCAAGTTTACATCACTACACATTACTTTCATATGGTAAAAAAGTTGCGATGTAATGGTATGAATGCATTTTTTTCATAGTGGGTTTTAAATTCCAGATTTCTTTAAGAATTGGAGATGTGTTCATGCAAACATTTACAAAGTAAACACCTCCCATGTTAGTGATATTCCTACTCGGTGCTAGTCACTAGCCCATGGAATATAAGATGTGGGCATGGGTAGTCATGACATGATCCCCAATGGGATGGGATGTGATAGAGTGGTTTCATAGGTGGTTAGATCTGTTGTAGGACTAGGAGTCTATGATATTGGATTGGGGAAGCGTAATTATGTGTTTTGAGTTAGACTACCAGGTCGGGGACACCAATGTTGATGTGGGGTGCTGATGAATCCATACACCTTGACCCTAATTACACGATTCTATACAAAATACATGAGAAAACAGTTTTAGTAAAAATTATGGAACATGTATCATATAGGAATGGGTTGTGGTTCCATTTCCATCATATGTCGGCTCTCCATATATAATAATTAACCGTGGTACATCTTATTTTCTTATAGTATGCCCCCCCCAGAGATTCATAATAGCTAGGATTCAGAAACATGATCTTGATGATGACCCCCTCATTGACTAGGCTTCCTTTGAAGGACTTTTTAGCCAAATTTTATCTACTATTGGTGCGCCAGCAATACCACCACTTGAGGACCAGTATTTGGTACCCATAAAACTAGCATATGAGGAGCATAATGTGATAACGCTTCATGATATTCAATGATAGAGACCCCTTAGGGCCCAAGGAAAGCTTGACCCTTTGGAAGATGAGGAATGTCTTGAGGCATTGAACCTTGTTTTTTATCTACTCAGGACACCAGTGGAATAGATGGTGGTTCTAGCATCGAGCCTTCTAGATGGATCAATAGGGAGATGGTGGAGTTTGGATTTCCATATTCAGGATGAGGTGACTCTTTCATGGAATGCATTCAACCATATATTTATAGTGGATTTATCACCAGTTATGTTGTGAGATGTGCATGTGTAAGAGCTTCTTCATCACCAAAAGGGTAGAATGATAGTGGATGATTATCAACCATGTTTCAAAAACCATTCTAGGTACTTGATTGATATGGTTAGATAACATTACATAAATGATCATACCATTAGGCCAGGTCTTCATTAGGACATCTGATCTAGTGTCATCCCTCTATACATTCCAATGTGTGCTGGGGTGATTGTGTTTTCTTAGGTGGTCAAAATCATCTAGGATTAGTATATCCAACTCGTGATAATCCACTATGGACGTGCAGGTGCAGTAGCCTCAATTGCAGGGAGATCAATACATGGGAGATGTTTTAGTAGAAGGTCCTAATAAATATGATATATAATCCAATGTGTGTCCAGTCATCCTAGTGATAGGTGGTAAAATTAATGTGATGGTATGGGAAATATTGCTCGAGATTGTCCAAAATGTAAAAATATTGACGAGGAGAGAGTGGATGGACCATCGATGAAGAGACAATAATAGGAGTAGGATGATCTATAGGGAGTAGGATATGGCAAAGGTATTGGGAGAGTATTAGGAGGTGGTCGATGTTTCGACACATTACCACCACAACCCCAAGGTGGTCTGTACCAAAATCATAGAGCTAAGGGACAGAGGCGAGGATAACTACATGAATTCGAGGAATATAACCCAGGTGCATAAGGAATGATTCGACATAAGATATTTTTCATTTATACCTTAATTGTAGTTTTGAAATACACATGTTCTAGTAATTCCATTATCACCACATATCATTTTTGACTCCTAGATATTCTAGTTGAACTATTTACTCTTCATTATTTTTAGAGAATAATACTATAAAAGGCTTTGAGGTCACACATCTATGCTGATAGTGTGACCACACCCTTTGAGGTAAGATTTTTGGCTGGAACCACTAGGTGGAAGCGTTGAGGATGTATGACAAAATTCCTTGTATGTTTTGGTTATCCACATTCCATGCCCAAATGTATTGCTTTAGGAAAATGCTATAGTATGTCTATAATGAAGGAATCAGGATTTCCTTTATTGGTGAAAAGGAAAAACCATGGAAGAAATGGGTTGACACATGCATAGGTGGTTGTTGATAATTAATCATTAGTCTGTTATGTTGAACCTCAATGATGTAAATGATATGAGCTCTAGTTCGATGTTGTGACATCAGAGTGTGAGGACGCGCTTCTTGAATATGTTCAAGGTTTACACCCCCACATAGAGATATACTTATTCCTTGATATACACCCTTGTATGGAACCTATATCTTCAACATATTATAGGATGTCTCCCATAGAGCTTCTAAATAAGAGGGTGTAGTTGGAAAACATATAGAAAAAGAGCTTTGTCAGACCCAGGGTTACTCCCAGGGCATCCATAGTTTTTTCCCAAGAATTCATACAATAGATTGAGTTTTTTTGTGTACTACCTGTGCATGAACCAGGTGAATATAAAAAAAATTATCCAATATCAAGGATCGAAGTCCACTTTGATTAGTTAAATGTGGAATGATAGTTATTGATAGTTGACCATTGAACATCCAATAATCAGTTGAAAGTACGAGATGAGGCATCTATTAGATGAAAATATTTTCATTATGAGTAATTATTGATGACCTGAAGCATACAGATCACCCTAATATTGTTCATGGGACTCATGATCTAAAGCATCAAGACTTAATTAGTTCAGTTTGTGGTAGTATCCATAGATGATATCATTGTGTACATGGTGTCCAATAAGGAGAATGGGAGGTACATAATTATGGTTTTGGACTTAAGTTTAGAGCATCAAATTTAATATAATATCTTTATGTGAGCATTCTAGATACATGTTACCCACTTAATGGGACATTTTATCTTAGGAGATGGAGTGGATTTGGACAGAGAAAAAGATTATGTAGTCATAGTATGGGAGCCACCTAGGATCACGATAGAGATGAGAAGCATCCTTTGGCTAATAGAATATTACTAGAGAATAATACAAGATTTATCTAGGATATCATCACCAATTAATGATTTGACTCAAGAGGGGTTTTATTTCATGGGGATGGAGAAGTACCTGTAAGATATTTAGTAGTCGAGGATGATTTAGACAAGTGACCAAATCATGTGATATCTAGAGGAATGTGTTGATTATATTGTGTACTATGATTTATTAACAACCACTATTGGTAGTGTTCTAATGCAGATGAAAGAAATTATTTCTTTTGTTTCTTTCTAGTTGATACCACATGATTTGAACTACATGGCCCACAATGTTGAGTTATCATCAGTAGTCTTCGCACTAAAGATGTTGTGACACTACCTGATGGGAAATCAGTTTATCTTCTACTACAATCATAGGAGTCTAATGTATATCTTCTATTAGAGGGATTTGTCAATCATACATAGGCAATGAATAGTGTTACTTTATGAAAAGTATTTTGATATTTTCCTTACTCCTTGGAAGGTGAATTTGGTGGCAGATGCTCTGAGCAAGAGATATAATTATGTGTTGCTGAATAAGGAATCAGAACAGATGGCCTCATTATTATTACCCTTAGTGGATTAATATGTATAAGAATACCTCATGTAGTAGGTTTTTCCCATCAAATATTATAGGGAGTTAGTGAGGCATAATGTGGGAATAACAGATTTGAGACCCTATATACAAAAATGTACATAAGACATGATACTGGTAGATATTCAATTTGTGGAGAGAATGATATTCTTTTCAATGAAATATAGCAGTACCGTCAGCATTGTAGGAGGAGATTCTGACAATGTTTCATAAAGAAAAATAGGTTGTACATCCGGGTGTGGAGAAGATGAACAAGGACCTTCAAACCCAGTTTTGGTGGTGTGGAATGAACAATGTAGTGGAAGAGTTCATCTCTCAATGCCTTACTAGTCATCATGTGAAGGTTGAAAACTAGGTTCCAGTGAGTTTAGCTCAACACCTTGAGGTTCATAAATTGTAGTGGGATGGGATATCAATGGAATTATTGATGGGTTTAAGACATTATTATAGGGGACATGATTATATCTGGGTGATCATTAACTGACACACCAAGTTGGACCAAATCCACTCTATATGATAGCAGAGGTTAGTAATGATATTGGTATGACTCTATATGTAAGAATTAGTTTAATTCCACAGAGTTTCATTGTGGATAGTTTCAGATTTTGATGATCATTTTACATTTTTATTGTGGAGTGTATTTTATGGTTCATTTAGACTTAATACCGATTGAGCACATAATTTCACACATAGAGGGACAACCTGAAAGAGAAGACCATTAAGGTTCTTGGGGATACATAGTGATATTTTATGATGGTCTTCCTCCATTGTTGGAAGGACCAGCTACCTATGGTGGAGTTCATGTACATCAAAATATATCATTCCACTATTGGTATGGCACTATTCGAGGCCTTTAATGGAAAACACTATAGTCACTACTATGTAGAATAACCAAGGAGAGCCAGTACATATTTGGACTATAATAGGAGTTTGTTACTAAAGAGAAGGTGAATATAATCCATGTGTGGATGAAGACCACCAAAAGACATAATATGTATTATGATGATAGGCAGCAGAGGCCTTTGGAGTTTGAGGAAGCCGACTATGTATTCATATGGGTTTCACTATCTTGAGGTTTATAGAGATTATATCAGGGTGGAAATCTATCAATGAGATTCATCATAACTTTCCAGATACTATTTATAGTTAGTGAGGTGGTGTACCGCCTAGCTCTACCCCTTAGTTAGATCGGGTACACAAATTCATCTTAGTGTTGTTATTGAGGAGGTATGGGAATCACCCATAGAACATAACATACTAGGGTGAGTTGGATATCAATGATTGAGAAACATTTGTTGATCTCTTAGTGGATATTGAGGATTTAATGTATAGGATCCTTGGTGGATGAGCGATTCAAATGGTGTGTGTCCAGAGGATGCACATTAATCTCTTTGAAATCACATGGTAGTGGGAGTCTCAGATTCATGATTAGGTCTAACATCATGTTCTATGGACCTTATTTTAGATTTTCAAGGATGTAAATCCCAAATTTTGTGAGATTTAATGTCCCAAAGATTCTATGTATTTCTTTTTAAATATTATATGGTTTAATTTTGAGACAAATAGTTGAGATGGTGTGCTGTTCTGAGTCCTGGTGTGCTAGGAATAATTTATTAAATATAATAGAAAGCACCAGCACATAGTTTTCTTAACAATGTGTAATAACAATGAAACAATTTCTTAGATCCGAAATTTGAGTGCATTGTAGAGATCAGATTAATGGATATACCCTAAGAAAGACCTAAATTTGGTCGGAAGGGGTCATATGTAGAAAAAATCACCAAGGACATAGCAGTTAATAAAATTTTTAAATAAACTTATTTTATATTAAATTCATAATAACTCTTGAGCAATGAATCGTACTAGTTATATGAGACCACCATTGAGTTCTTAGTGTGTTGTTTTCCCATAGAAATGTCAAGCATCAGATAACAAGGGTCTGATGTGAAAAATAATCTCCATAAATTTTAATGAATAAAATAAATTTTAGATTTATTTTATTCATATGTTACACTAACTAAGTGAAAAAAAACACTATTTATTTAAAATAAATATCTAGATAGGGACCTAGGGTTACACTCTAACCATGACTGTTTGCTATAGGATATTGGGGGGATCCTTGGATAATTCTCTCAGAAATTGATTATGAGAACCAGATCAGAGATCATTCGTGATGTAATTCTATCTTCAATCAATCTTTAATAGTGAAAAATCCAATTCGTTGGTAGGGAGTGGTTTTTTGATTTCCCTTTCACTTTTCATGGATTCAATGATAAACATGGACCATCCAATGAACATGTTTTTGAATGGTTTTATTTTTCTTGTAGGATGAATTTTTATTTTTGTATTTGTGGGATTTTTTATTAAATTGATTTCTTAGTTTTGATAAATATTATGTGAATGGATCGAGGTTTTAATGAACATCATTCAAGTTCCTTTCCTTATATTTTTTACTTGTAAATTTTTTAATCCCCATATTATTCTACACAATCTTCATTATTCATGGGGTTATTAATGAATGATAATAGGGCCTTAATTTCATGGTGAAATGATCCAAGATTGATGATACCACACTAGGATGACCTAGTGGATGTTCTAAAGTTACAGTGATGGAAAAAAAATTGATTCAGAAGATATCAATCGTTGAGTAATTTTCAACATATATATTTAAAGATGTTTCCGAGCTAATTGAATGCCAGAAACACCACAATTCTATGTTAGGGTGATGTAAGGAGGTTGGATCTAGATTTTACGAGAATGGAACATATATAATTGTGGTTAGAGAAATGTAGGAGATCACTACTGCATGAACTAGTGATTTTGGAAAATCCCAATCAACACGGCGACTAAATGAGGTTACATGACTTGTGGATCCCATAGAGTCGTGACAAGGGTTTCTTGAAGTGTTTAATATCACACACCATGTTACCCTATCACAAAACATTTAAGACCATTCTTTAAACATGGGTTTTATATCTAGGGGTAAACAGACATGGGGATAGTATACTATTTCCCAACACATTGTGTACCCCACCACTTGACTTTTCCTGGACCAAGTACATGTTTTAACCCATGTACTAGTACACGATAATTGTTGTGTGGGTTAAAACCATGTACTGGCACATTACTCGAGTACATGGGTGAATCCCAGATGGAAGGGCATAGTGTGTGACTTATTCTACACACCTTTTACCCATCTCCTACATGACATAGTTTTAATAACACTGCCCATTGTAAATGGCCAGTACCGAGGGTTAAGGAACATGTAAGTTGACAATAAAACACATCGTATTTACCATTATTCATCACATGAATGTGATTTCCACAATATCCTATATATTATTTTTTGGGTTCATTCCATTTATATCTTCCCTGAAGGAAGCTAGGTATCATTTTCTACTCAAAGGTGTTTGATCCCTTTAGCCAGACTTGTTGATTAGAGTAGTTTGAATCCCCTAAGAGGCCCGGTGCGGGATCCTCTATTCATTATTAATGCACCAATAGATTATTCAGTATTTATTTGAACAAATTCACCAAGAATTGATCATATATATAGAAGGTTAATCTATATGGAGTTGTTGGTATCACACCATAACACTAGATGTGATCATCATCTGTTATAAGGAATCTAATCATATTCTCTTCAGTTATATCTATGTATCCTTCTCATGAAGGTTTTAAATGAATAATAATTATTTGATGGAAAACATCTTTGATATCAAACTCTAGAGTGTGTTGTCTCAAATGAGTTCTTTCTGAAATTTTCGAACTGAATCACTAGTGTTGTTATAAAGTGGTTTTGGATTACCCTAGACAATGTGGTTTGGATTGAGTATATCAATATATTATTATAATATCGGTTGTCAACATATAATATGTAAAGATGATTATTTATTCTATTGTGTATTTATTTTAGGTTTTGGGGTGTCCAAATTAGTATTTATATATACACCCATTCCTAAGCTATGCATGTACATGTCATGTATTGTGTAGATCAGCGATATTTCGATGGATTCCAAGGAGAATAGGGATAAGATAATTTCTTGTGAGATGAGACATGCTAGGGTGTGTTCCTATGACTACAAAAATTTGTCCAAGTACCTTCTTTGTATACAGGCCGGACATTGTGGTTTACCGAATTCTTTTTGGTGGGCTTGTAATCTCTGCCCATTTAATTTTCTGAAATTTACATTTTTTACTCTAGTTGGTATATAGTTGTATGCATGCATTTTGTTCTTCATGTTTTTTTACATTAAATCAATTTTTTTGTTCTTGGAGATGTGAGTGTGTGTGCATAAAGTTAATTGGAAATTCCACCATTGATAGTGATATGCCTACTCGATGCTAGTCACCAGCCCCTGTCCTACTAGAGAGTTGTGACATTGGCCCCACTAGGACATTTCATGAAAACATTAATCTCTTAAACTAAAAAAAGTAACACTATTGGTTGATCAGAATTTTTTATATTCAAATTGTTTAAACAATTACACATTAACCAGTTCATTATGTTGGCTAGTGGTTGGTGTGAAACCATTATTGTCCTTTAATCATGGCTACATGATACGTAGCCTTTTCAGACATGAATGATTTATACTCAACATACTGGTTATCATGTTTTATAATAGTATTAATATAAATTAAAAAATAAATCTAATGGAAATCCTTGTTGTTTAATCATTAAATATACTATTATCTATAGTTTTCAATAAAACATTAATTAATAAATATTTAATCCACATATTTCTTACAAACATCCTTCCATGACCCTGGGATTATCATTTATGAGTGCTTATTGACTTGGGTAAAGCCCTGGTTTCCCACATCTAAGTCAACAAACAACAAATGGTTTTTTTTTGATTATTTTCATTTCCTTCCATCACACTCTTTGTATTTAATTTGAAATCATTTTTTTTATTTCCTTCATTACCAATAATAAATCATTTATTTGATCCATTGAGACCCATTCATATGTGTTTTCTTCCACACTAATCACATGATGAAAATAAATCCTTATTTTCATTATAGTATCCAAATTCCATGATCTTAGAAACCCCCATGATTCTCTTTATTGGTGTGTTTGGGAGTTGGTAAAGGACTATATTATTAATCATATTTTTTTAAAATTGATTTTTCCTAAACATGATATCCTTCATAGATTTCAACAACTCATTTGGTTTCTCATTTTCACTAAATTATCATTCATGTATGATGTTAACATCAATCCTTCAAGTCCCAACCGTTGAAAAAAACTAGAAATAATTTTTTGAGAAGTTATAATCATTTTGAGAGAAGTATATTATCATTTATTAGATGTGTAAATGAGGACATATTATTTTTAAATATAAAAAACCTTAGGTTTATCCATGTTAATTTTGTTGATTATCCATTCAAATTCACCAATATTCAAATAAAAGGAAATGTAGATTATCCAAAGTGTATCCCCTTGGATTGATAAATCCTGTGGGTAGTAAAGTATATTATTGTTTTGTAGGTTACCCTGAGTCATTCCCGAAACACCATGTCCGAGTTCTACCCCAAGGTATATATATCCCAGAACCATGTCCACTTATATTATCCATATTCAGATGTATTTATAGGAAGAACCAAATAATATATACATTACAAAAAATTTAGGGTTTTCATCAATACTTAACATCATATTAGACCTTAGGGTTATGTAATATAATCAACGTTTTCCTAAATAAATTTTCCAATGTTTCTACTAATATTTAATTGATAACAACATTATAAACCCTACCCTGGATGGGATGAAGCTGGTGACTTCTATTAATTACATTTGTCTGATTATAAGGAATCAAATAAAAAAGGACCATGTGTTTAGTTTTCTTTGTAAACCAGATACATAAATTATTCTTTTATTAAAAATGAATACACAGTTGATAACTAATTTTCTTTCTTCTTTCTAAATAAATAATATTGAGGGTATCACTATTGAATCTATAAAATACTTACATTTCATTTATACTATGCTTCATAGATTCTTGTGGAAATAAAAATAATAAAGGTCTTCTATAATTCTCTGTAAGGTAATGATATAGTTAAACCAATAATGAATAAATGAGTGTAATAATTATGGTTTGGTTATCATCTAAACAAGCATACCATGAAATTTACACATAGATAAAGAATTGAATAACACATATGTCTAGGTAATAACTATAATCACATTCCATTAAATTAAATAGATAAAGGAAAATCAACATGGAAAGGTAATAAACTAAAACACATGAAATTTAATCATCGTACTATAATTAAATGTCTCCAAATATATGTCAATGAAAAATCTCATTGATTAATAATAAATAAACCTAAAGGAATTGAATGATTTATAAATAGATTTGATGTTTGATACACATAAAAACCTATACCATCAAGAAAATTTACAACTATTCATAGAAACCCATTTAATTTTCACAACATATATGTCTCATGAGAACCTATTAGGGCATTGATAATATATATAATGTCCAATCTCAACATAGAATTACCAGTCCAAAACATTACACATATCGAATAATAAAAATAAATAATATGCTTTATCAAATATCTTTATTGATTAAATAATGCATAATTATCAATATTTCCTCAAATAATCAAATAAATAACAAATTAGTCACCTATTGTTAAATTTTTTATGGTTTATCCAATAGTAATATCTTTGATAAATGGAATGGAAAATTATAGGGAAACTCAATTTTCAATGATCATAGGATACTGAATATTTTAGGGGAAAAAAAGTGATTCGAGGAAGTGAATTTTAATACCATACATATACATATTAGTAATAAACCATCTATAGCTACATTATGAACGGTAGCAATACAATAAGTACCATGATGAGTAAAAAATGTGATTTTGTTATTGATGAATTTAAATAATATAAAAATTCATTTTAAAAACATTCATGAGGAAAATATTCCTTTGTTTTGAAGAAACAATTTTCATTGAAATTCACTATAGGAAACATTTTCTAAAAAAAGAAACCATTTAAATAAATAGCTGAACAAATTGTTGAAAATGGAAATAATTGTTGAATATGGTGGTGAATAACCATAGGATAATGAAAAGGGCATATTTAAAAATGGTTATATAATTTCCCTTTAATGTAAATACCATTTAATGTTAATTTTCATTTCCTTGATAAAAATAATCATTAAAAACCCCAATGTGTCTCATACAACTTTGAATTGTTTTAAATCAAAGTCCTCATAATGGAATAATATTGATTGAATGTTTTAAATATTATTATGATAAACGAATTCATGATATAATATATAAAAATGGGTGGTCTATACATCACAAAAAATAAGTAAATGGTGAACATGACATTTATCTCATAGATATAAAAAGTCATTAGAACAATCCCTTAACAATGAGGTAATAAATGAATTGGAAAACCCAAACATATTAATAGTTAAATAATGTATGTAAATATCATGATTATAATATAATTCATTATATTATATTTCAATGGTGTAGTATGTACACCATATATAATAAATTAGGTACAATACAATAATGTATGCCTCATTGAAATAAAAGAGAGATTAGAATCCCATACCTTAGGCCCGAGCTGTCTAGTGTCTATTTATAATCATAAATAAATAACCTATATTAATTATTTATATACATGAGTTATTTTTCAATTTTTATCCTAACTTTTATTTCCCTTACTGAAATTGTTTGTTAAATTTCTAAATCAATTAAATTTACATCAGGTGTTTTTACCAATTTAGTTTGATATGTCCAAAAAACATTGGTATGTCAACTATGGTCAAAGGGTTAATTATGAAATTTCTCCATAATAATAATAATCAAATATTTATCATATTTATACAAAAATTATACATTTAAAAATAATATTTAAATACGATTATGAAAAATGATAAAAATGGTACAATAATGGAGAGGATAGGGCATCTACGAATGTGTGTCGTTCCCATTTTTATTGAACATTGGGGAAAGAAGGTAAGTTAATTAAATGTTTCCATAATGATAAATATATCAAAAAAACTTATTATTTAATCATGTATATTTATATTAAAAATTATATTTAGGTAATGTCATCACATCATGTCGAGGAGGTAGTAGTCCGCACAACTATGGATGATGTAATCACTTTTTATGTGTGTTTTAATGGGTGATAATGAATATGATATATATTATATTTTAATAATGATAATTATGTATATTATATCATATAATTCTATTTATGTAACATAATTTTAATTATAACCACCCATTACACATTGCAGGTATCATGTGAACGAATCACATTGCTTTGATGGGGCAATAATCCATACTTCCACAGACGATGTTATCATTTTTACAAAAACCTAAAAGTATAATGGTATGTGTTGTAAAAGAATTTCACAATCATAAATGAATAGTACACATGATATATAAAATATAAAAATAGATTTTACATCATAATGGCCACCCTGGTAGGAGGTAATGGAAAAAATGAACAATGTTCAATTTATGAGATGGTAGTTGACCATACACGTAAACAATATGTTAGTTACCCATTAAATGGATTAGTGTGTATATTTTGCCTAAACCATTTTATAATAAATATTTTTCATTATTGATAGCAGATATACTATATAAATATAGAATAATATGAGTTCATGGAGGGGATAATGGAAGTGATATTAAATTTCTTTAGTAAAGACTTTACCTCTTAATCAGGTAATTCATTTTTTATTGAAAAAAATATTAAATTTTATTTCATTATTCCCAAAGGAAGGCTTCATGAAGGAAGATAGATATTTTTTGGAGCTAATTTTCCAAATATTGTCTTATTATATTTTCCATGAATGGTGTGAAGAAGTGGGAGGAATTTAGGCCATTTATAATGGAGATGGAGATTCACTCTTGTAAAATTTTATAAAAAAGGAATCCCACCCATTTTTTATTGAAAGTGGATAATTAGCGAACCAATTTATTGAAAATGGATGTTAGTTTTGAAATATTTCCATCCAATGGATTTCTAAAAAGTGTATAGGTCATTTTGGGCCATAAGGTTTTGGTTCAGTTCTTTATTAAGAATAATTTTTCCATTAATCATTCAAATTAATTTGAATTACTTTCACTAATATTATTTGGTAAAAAACTAAGTTTTCCATATTATAAATCATAAATTACATTGATACAAAAAATGAAATACATTTTTCCAAATTACTATCACATAAGTAGCATAAATTTAATTAAAACAAATCTCGCATGCAGGATGATAATGAAGGTTTTTAAATTAAAAACATCCTCATGATTGGTATGTTTTAATTTTAAATATCAATTTGAAATTTTTATCAAGGAAATAAATGCAATAAATTGATAAAAAAATCATATAATTATACATTAAAACTACATATAAGTATTATTTAATATTATAAATAAATTATATGGACATAGAGTTTTGAATTTAATTTTTGTATTTTTAATTTTTCATTAAAAAAAATATAAAAACATAGAAAAATATAAAAAATATACAGTAACAAAATATTCATCTTACGTATTCAAATATTATGTTTTTTTGACATATAATATTTAAAATAGGGTAAAAATTGTTTTTAATGTGGGATCTTCATTCAAAGGATGTATAAGTTCTTAAATATAAATTTAGAATTTTATGTGTAATATATATTTTATTCATATCTTATGTCAGTAGAATCTATTAGATGAGTATCAAAATAATTTTATTGAAAATAAAACATATATATTTCATTAAAATTATACAATAATAATAAATTATTTAACTTATTATGGAAAAATTACATTTTGAGAATAAAAATAATAATATTTTTTTTATATTCAATTAGTTTGTATTTACATTTCTAATTAGTTGGTATCCTGTGAATTCATATTATATTTTTGTACACATAATATTTTTTTAATTTTTTTAATCCTCTTAATTAATTAAAATTTAATGACTACATTAAGTATTATCATATTATATAATAATAGTTAAATAATATAATATCTTTCGGTAAAAAATGACATTCGGTGTAACAAAAGACCTTAAAGAGACTAGTTGTTGTGTGTATCACATGGTAACTCAGTATCGCATGTTTCAAAATCTATAAAATATTTTTAGTTAATTTAAAATAATAAATATATTAAAAACTATTAGGATATAATATTACCTTATGAACTTGATGTTTCATGTCATATACACTATCAAATACACTTACTCCTTTTGATATTTCAGTGTGTTTCATATTTATTTGATCATTAATATTCTATTTAATACATATATTAGACCCCTTTTCACTGTAATTGTATAAATTAATTTGATGAAATAAATATATTTTTGGGGTGCTCAAACTCAATTTTCTTTCCAATTTTTTTTATCCTTCTCAGAATGGGAAAATATATTATTAAAAGGAATAAAAAATTAAAATATTTTATCCTAGAACTGGGTTATTACCTATATAATGAGACGATATTAAATAGATCTATTTATTTGGTGAAGGAGTATATCATTCTGTTATTACATTACCCATCATTTATTTTATCCAACTACATTATAAGTATGATCATGATAGTGGAAATCATATATGCCTTAGATGATTTGGATTTTTTCTTAATTTTGGTTGAGGTGGGTATAGATAAAAGTTTTGGATAGGAAGTGTGGGAAAATCTTCCCCAATAATTACCAAATTAAATTATCTAACATGATTTTTATTTAAATAAGAATAAATTTTTTCGTGTAGCTTATTGGTGTGGTTTTACATAGGGAATTGTGTAATGATTTCACTATTTAAAAATATAAAAATATATCTGTTTGTGATTCTCAAAAAATATTGGGATCCTCTAAATGAGAACATGGGAAATTTGATAATGATGTCCGGTTTTTATTTTATTCTTGGATATAATCCAAATAACAATATACTACCCAATAAATTGAAAAATTATCTGTCAAAAAATTATAATAATTCATGGAAAAGATGAGAAATTTTAAGATATGAAACACATTCTATTTGAAGAGGACATCTGTTGATTAAATATATAATAAGTGTGGGTGTAGCTATGAACCATGTCAAAAATAGTGATATCAATCTCCAAATCAATCATTAAATGTTTCTCTCACTCACATAAAGAGGCATTGAGATTCCATAAAAGAAAAATAATACTATCCCAGATGAACATGGTTGGGGAAGATGTCATGGAATATAGTTAGATCATGGTATGGTGGGTATGTGAATACCTATAAGTCATGAAAATATGATGTCGATGGTATGTGAACCCGTAAAAAAGAAGGTTGTAAAATTTATTTTATTTTATCATGATAGATTATGTAATTGTGACTATATGTTTAAGAGTAAGTGGAATTAAGAGAAATCATACCTGTCATGTACTATTAACATTGAACCATCCCTAATTCTCATTGTGACTAAATATAATGATTTGACATGTATGGATTTATGGTATTTGATCCATCTTAATGATGAAATAGTGTTTCCAGAGTACTAAGACACTTAGGAGGATGATATACATAGTAATGTATTATACATGTACAATGGCGGAAGTAATCACAAGAATTTCCACCATGAAATTTTACATGAGTTAGATGGGATAATCCCTCATTATATAATGGGAGATGGAAATGAGGTGGAAATGATCATAAATCTCATAAATTTGTTTAATATGTATTGGAACTAAGTTGGATGTGTTGATGGAAATTATCCGGATCCTATAGAGTAAACTATGCATGAAGACCAATAAAACAAGTTAGTTGTTAGATCACATAAAAACATGATAGGTGAGAAATGTGTTCCAAAATCCCTAAAAGTTGGATAAGATGTAAAAAATCCCATAATGCACATATTGGTAACCCCATGAACCAAAAATACCACACTATTGGTTGGGAATCCACCCATGTATGGAAAAATTATTTGTACACAAAGCACAAATTTGAACAACTCGTTACTATAAGTATGTGGAATTTGTACTACGAACAAAGAGGTGAAACCCTATTATAATATAATTAGTCTCTGGTATTATGTAACGACAACATAACAAATATAATACAATTACTCTTATTTGGAAAAAGTAATGATTATAAACATGGAGTCTAGCAAACATCACATGATGCTCAGAGAATATTTGGATATGGTAGACACTATATAGTACATGATTGTCATCAAGTGTCTCATCATAATTTATAAAGATACGATTGTCAGTTACATGGATAATTTTTATATTACATATTTCTATTATAGATGAATCCTTAAATAAATGTTAATGGATATTTAAAAAAATGATACAATTGGTGTAATGTGAAGACTGTCCAGGCCCCCATAGGAGGATAGGGTTGCAGTCATGGTGGGGCGTGAGGATCCAATCATAAGGTCATGTATATGGTGAATTTTTCTTATTGCATGTGTTTAATAATAGACCCACCATTTAAAGTCCATTTAAAATCAATAATATGGACCACATCTAGATTATTGGGGAGAATATTGGTTGAAATACTAGATGTGGGAGTAAAGTAGAACTTGAATAAATGGTTCCCTATAATGAAACATAATAATTAGTAATAGTTTCTAAAAAACCATTCATTAGTGAAACCCCATAAAATGTTCCAATTAATGACACCTAAAAATGGGAAATAATCTTCCTCCAAAAAAATATGATTAGAATATATTTGTTTAATATTAAATATTTACTATTAAATTTGCTCTAAAATTATATCTATTCTTATTGTAATTATTGAAAATTTATTTTTATTAGACAAATATTTTTTTATTGTTCTCCAATTCCATTTTATTTCAACATTTTATATTTATCCCATTGTGAAAATATATTTTTAAAAGGACAAAATAAATAATATCATCCTTACACTATGAATGTGTGTCATGCATTGTTTTATATCATGCTTATTGTATATATTATACAGTATTAATATACGAATATCAAATTTATAATATTTTTGTTGTTTGAGAACCCACCACACACAAAACATTAAATTTTCACCAAGGAATCATGACAGATTATGCGACCATATGACATCTGTCCGCATGACCACATAGTTATTTCTTGGACCACATACTATATGGGATGACCCAAAATTATAAAGTCTGGACCATGTATTATAGTGTCATAGTCTATTAATTTCCCACAAGTTATAGAACTCATGATGACACTACACTCATGGTCATTTCAACTCTTTACTTATTTTTTCAGAAATAATGAAATTTCAATAATACACTATTATAAAATAATTTTAAAAACTTTATTAACTAAAATTTTATTATGTTGTTAATGTTTATATTTATTCATATTTTTATATTAATGATATATAAACCATGCGATTTTTTTATATTTTATAAGTATTTTAAATTGAGATTAAATATGATCTTAATCGACATACAAACCAACATCAAATTTTTTTATTGTATTATAATTTCAGTTTAATGAATTGTTTATTTATTTTATTTATTCCAAAATATAATTTAGTAACAAAAATCGTATTCAATATTAATTTTTTTATGAAATTAAATGGAATAAACTTTTGAAAAAATATATATATTCTGGAATTTAAAAATGTTTTTTAATTCTAGTTTCAATTTTATTAATATATTATAATATATATTTATGATATAATTTTTTTAATATTATTATGGTCATATTTTGGTTTGTTTAATGATGATTTTTAACTTGTTTGAATTGGAAAAAATATATATGAATTAAAATGATTTATGTCACGAAAATATCAAAAACATAAATTTTTTCCATATTATATAATTATATAGATTCAATTCAAATTTTTTATCTTAGAAAGTGATTGTACTATTAGTTTTATAAATCATATTTAATTTGATTTAGTAATCATTAAAAAAATTTATAGGGCCTACCAATTTCAAAAGGCTGGTATTTATTTTTTTGATGAATTCCAATGAAGTGAACTTTCAAAATTCTTATTATCAAGTGATGTAAAAACTATTTATCTCCAATGATATATTTTAAGAATCTATTAGATGAACTAAAAAGGTTTGAAAAAAGAATCTAAGTGGAATTATCCAAGCTAGTGGTTCTAGTCCAATACTCAGGCCAATTTATGAGCCTCTTAATTCTTCTATGATTTTATATTTCTTGTTCAAATAGATTATACATTAATTAACCCCATATATTCCAATTGTAATCTAATATTGGATTATTATTCTGCTACACAGAAAAAATATCCCCCATTTTTGATTCTTAGGATCTAAATTAGGGATGTTTTGGGTTTTGAATCACAAATTTCAAATTCGGATCTATTCAGGTAGTGACTCCCAAATTCAGATGTTGGGATTGATCAGGTTGTGACTCATCTTATCTGAAGTCATATTTATAACAGACGTGACTTTACTCACAAAAATAAGTGGTTTGCGTTATAAAAACTATAGATAATGTACTATTTTAATGGGTTGTGATTCTGAGACAATAAATAGGATCACATTGTAAAGAAAAACCTCAAAAGGATTTGAGAGATTCAATATTAGAATAAGTACACATTGGGACGAAATACTATAAAAATACCTATGTATTTTCATCAAATATCAACTTATTTTTTCCTCTTCATAATTAACATTGATAATTGAATTTTAATAAATAATTTAACCCTTTAAATTTCATAATAACTTTTATATAAAACTTATAATCCATTAATATTTAAATATTGGACGTAGTAATTATTATTAAACATTGGACTATGTTAATGATATACAATATCTAATGTTTCTTTTACTGATATAAAATAAATATAATTAAGAACCAGAAAATATTGGATAATTTTTATATTATATATTTTTTATGATCACTTGTTTATCCTAGACGTCATTGACTAAGTAAAAATATAAAACTAATATGGAATAAATAAATTCTAACATTGAATGGAATCCTGAGAAGAAACCTTAGTTTGGTAATAACAATTATGGTTGATGGAAGTACAGAAAGAAGGTATACTTCAAGAAGTTGTGTATAGAACAATGGTAATAATTTTAAAATAGTTGAAACAACCTAAATATTATGCCTATACACATTTTATAAATGATTCCATTAAATATTATTTTAATGAAAAGTTAAACAAAATAATATATTTTTATATAAAGAGATGATTTTATAGCCATGTTTCTCCCCATAAGATGACTCAATAAATTTTGAAAAAAAATCAGGTTATTCACCTTGTATCTTTTAAGATGATTAAAATCAATGTTGAATTGATTCAATGGGATTGCCAAGATTTAAATATGGTTGATGATGAATGAATCAACAGAATATTACATCAATTATTATGTAATTTTAATCTAATGAAATCCATTAGAAAATTGTTACATAACTCAACATTTGATGAATGTTTCCTAGGAGATCTACCAATGGAATTTCATGAAAAGTAGGCTGTCACCGAAGATATGTATAATTTAGATGGTCAACCACAAGTTGAAGTCATTATATCACTTATTAAATATGAACATGATTCAATTAAAAAAATAGAATATGTTAATTTAAAATAATAAATATTATTTTTCAAATTAGATATAAATGATACCTCAAAATCATCATAATTCTTGGATCATGAAAGATATCGAGAAGAAATAACATACATAAGATAAATTGTATTACAATGTAATGAAGTACAAATGATTGTATCCCAATATACTAAATAATTTATTAGTATAGAAAAAATAGATACATATTTGAACCTTATATATTGACTCCAAAAGTAAAATATATTAATCCATTTGAGAGAAACATTATTATCAAACATTATCCATGCCCAAAAAATGTGATTAATATTCTAGGAATCCTTGGTAAAAATAAAACATTTTAAAGGGGTGATATCAGATGCTAAATAAGGGAATGTATACAATATAATATAAGAAAAGAAAATCCATAAAGGCAAATAACTGAAATAGATTCCATTTATAAAATGACATGATCATAATATGGATGGTATAAAATATGATCAAATAATTCCTTATAAATAATCATATGATTGAGAAAACATAACCATATTTATTCTTATAATCAAATAATCACATGGAGATCAACAACTATTACCATATTTTCGGAACACATAACTATATATATTTCAATCCTAACGCCAATTCCTCATCCAAGACATCTAAAGATAAATGGGTATTTCCATGGCCAATTCCCAGTCTAGTTTGTCTCCTGATATATACTAATGCATCAAGGGTATATATAGGGACCTTCAAATCACATAAAATTTCCAATTAATTTTTCATTTGAATTGGTTAATGCATAAAAAACATATACATACAAAATGAAAATTACATTCCCCAAAATATTAAACAAAATCACAGATTATACTGAGTAATATGGTTAATGGTATGAAAATACCACTTCCAATATCAAACTGATCATAAACCTTTGAATAATTTAAATTTCAAGTTATCATAATTTATAAATTTAAATTAATAATAATATTCTAAAAAAAGTGATGTCCTAGATTAAAATACTTGAATAAAATATTTGATACTTCCAGAGAGCAATACCCCTTTTTTAAATTTGAAAAATATTATATAAAATGTAACGAATTTATAAAAGAAAAATATATAATTCAATTTAACATTTTAATATTGTATAATATGAAACCAAACATTAAGGTGTCATTGTTAAATAAATATCCATTCATAACACATATGTTATTAAAACAATCCATCCATATTTTTTGTCGAAATGAATATAAATTAACACATTTAAAAAATGAAAAAAATCATTCCTTCAAAACCATTTTAAAAAACATAAAGCGTGGGTAAAACATTATTAACATTAAAATTATAATGGTTACAATATTTTGGAAAACCTTTTTCCGAAAAAATGAACATGGAAGAAAATATTCCCCACTTTAGACATAATCAAAAAAATGAAAATAGCAATGTAATTGTGACATAACCCTTACCATATGTCCAATTTACATTTCATATATATGAAAATCTTGTAATGTATTGTATCCAATTTTTTTAATACATTCCAGAACTATATACATATTTATTAAATAGAATATAATCATATTATATTATATTATCATCTGTTTTAAATAATATTTTTTATTTGAGATCATTCTATCACTACCTTCTTTGGTGGTGATGTCCAAATCATTAAATTCCCATAATAAAATATAATCTCCCACCTTATTATATAAATAAATATCAGAATTATGACATATAATAATTTTAATTTTTTTTATACATTAGAAATTTATAAAATAATTCATTTAATTCCCTTAAAATATTGGATATGATTACATAGTTTAAGGGATAGTTATATTTTTATTTCTAGAATGAGTATAAATATTTTTTATTATGCAATGGAAATAATTGTTAGTGATTTTTAAAATCATTGCATATAATATTGTTAATACTTTGAATATTATTAATTTTTTTCATTGATCCTTACAGAAGTTATTGTTTTTTTCTGGTTGAGGTCTTATAATCGATATTTAATATTATAATTCATTATGAATGATGAAAATATATATTATAGGGAAATGTAACTTGTAATGACCTGACCCCAATTACGCAGAATTGAAGTTTTATGACATAACATTGGAATGATACAAGGAATCATGTCATGAAAGAATGATTAGTTTAGTAGCTTTTGAAGTACAAGATACATATATAGGTTTTACATTATATCATGAAATACAAAAGACATAATTGTGTCCCCATTGAACACTCGTATATCCCATAGCCTATTCTTAGAGGTTAATCGTAATATAATTCTCTACATCCTCTGAAATATAAAACTAAAGAAAGGGGTGAGCTCAAATGCTCAGTAAGGATAACAAAATAGCTGAAACTGTATTAAATTAGAATAAACATTTAAGTCAATGTATAAGAAAAGAACACAAGCCATTTAAACATAAGCATCAGAATAATATGGAAAATATAAAAAAATAATTCCATTTACATTTTCAAATTGATATTCTATTAGTCAAATAATCAAATTTAATATCAATAGAAAATTTCATAATGATGGAATGAGAAATATCAGAAATCCTAACCACATAGTCAAGGCCTCATGCCAAGACTACGAAAACGATTTTTCAAGGCCTTGTACCAAGACAGTAGTTTGTCTCATGAGACCTACCTATGCATCGAGAAGATATAGCATGCTCCAACCATCAAATACTATGTGTAATTCATTCCTCATATGAAAGGCTGAAACATAATCTAAACATTTATATTAAAACTAGCATACGAAATGTAAGTATTTTAACAAAAAACCATGAATGGCATAAAAATAGGACATGAAAATTAAATAATAACTTAATTAATACAATATGGATGATTTTATTATGATAAATCAACCTATACATTGAATAAAATACACTGGAGCATATTAACATTGATGAAAATAATCATTAAAACTATTTTTTGGGAAATATCATCTTTTTCTTAAAAACATATAAATGTCGAACTATTTATCAAAGAAGTCATTTAAAAGTGATTTTTGAATCAAATTTTACTATTCCACATTGAAAATTTTAAATGGAATATTAATTTTAAAACATTAATGTACTTATAACGAAATCCTTAAAAAAAATTTATTACATGGACATTAATGAGAAAGATTAAAAAGAATAAATCCATAAAATATTTAAAATGATATTTTAGTTAGAGATCCTATCAAAATGAGATATTCTTGAATAAAAATAATTTAGGAAATAAAAGAAATATAATATCATGAAAATATAGGGATTCATGATATACTATGTCAATGTACAATATATACACCTTATAAAAATGAATTGGCGCATTACAACAAGGAAGTCTCAATGGAATGTAAATTGAGATAAAGTCCATTATAAAGACTGTATACTTAGAATAAACATAAATCAATAAAATAATTATGTGTGAAAAATATAAATACAGTCCATATGATTGGATATTCAGTGTATTTCAAATAGAGGACATTCACACATATTCTGGTAAAGAACACCACTGACTTGGATGCTTAACTCAATGAATGGAAATTGAGTTAACATTACTCTTATAAATTTCATATCAATGACTTGAGAAATTATCAACGGAGTGATTATGTGTATAAAAATTATATCCACACAAAGGGGAGAGAAAATTACTAAATAAATAATAAATAGTGATTCCAAATATAATCTTGGAGTAAAATAATCAATCAAGTATGCGTAAAGCCCAATGAGTGGAAATTCAAATTTGAAATTTACTTAACGATTTGGTAACATAAGAAAAATAAAATTCATGAAATAAGTATCATATAATGAATATTTTTATACCAATAAATGAAATTATATTACAAAAAGAATACAATCATGGATAGTACATACACGAAACAAAAGGAAGTACTGGTAATATAGAATGAATATCACGGGAATAAGAAGTTAGATGAAAACCCCTTATCTTGTAATTTTTCTAAGTCGATGCTACATTAACCTCTTGTATAATATTTAATTAATTTTAATCAAATTACACATAAAAAACATATATAAATATTATATAATATATGATTTTATAATACATCATTATTAAAAATATTTTAGTAGTATCATTGTTTCATATGGAAACTGATTTGTTTTCCTTTATATGTTTTATTACGTTAGTCATGTTTGTTATGCAAATGATGATTTTGAATAATATCCCATATGATATCATATATTTAAAAATTATTTTTAATTATCAAATTAATGTTAGAATTGAATGTTTCTGATGGGGGATGACATCTCATCACATCGGGGAGACGGTATGTCGTGCGTACGCATGAGCGACAATATCATTCTTTTATTGGTGAATAGTATATAATTGGATAGTATATCCTATATAAAGAATCATTAAAATATTATATTTATTATTTAAATTAGTTAGAATCATTATTATTCCCATCCAAATAATGTTGTTTTTGAATAAAAAACTACACCATGACGTGGAGAATGTAAGTCTTGCGTACACACCTATGGTGACTTTGTCATTCATAGGATGGAGTGAATAAAAAATATGGTTTTATACTACTTATAATAATAACACATTATGTAGGATGTATTGGAATTATTATTTTTGTATGGAATCAACAAAGAATGAAGAAATGTAAGAAGAAAAGAACATGAAATAGGGGGTGAAATTATTACCTCTTCATCAGGTGCTTTCTTTTGATTAGATCAAAAGGGCTCCATATGTTGGATTTATGATCAAAGGAAGTACCTTAGGATGTATTTAATGGAGTTTGGAGGATATTTGGGCTGGGTTTGGCCGAACCAAATTTCTTTGGAAGTGTGAAATTAATAGAAGGTGAAGTACCTTTTTATAAGAGAGGTGAGGGTCACTTTAGAAAAACCTGGAAATATTATTTTATTTTAAATCATTTTCGGGTTGAAAGGGATAAAAATAAATTTATTTCAAAGATAAATTGAGTATGGATTGAAATACTCTCAACTAATAGGTTTTATACATGTTTAGGTCACTATATTAACCTTATCTTTTAGACTAAACCTTTAGTTAAATAGTTTATGTTTTACCGTGTCTTCTTGTATTCTTACACTATATGGATAATAAACATACTATAAACATCCAAGAGAAAATAAATTGCTTCATTAATGGCATATATAATACTATTTATGCCCTTTGGCTAGTCCTTAAATATTTAGGAATATTATATCATCCTATTATATAGTATTTGTTTTAAAAACTCATATAGGTCATTTTTGACATGATTTAGTATTTTGTTTTTGTGAAAATCATAAAATCATGATTAGTTCGAAAAAAACTTTTTAATCAACCCTAACATGTCATATTAACCAATAAAATTATTTTAAATAATCAAAAGTCTCAAATTACATTTATATGGATACTTATAATTTCGATTATTTTAAACATTAATTAATAAGGTATTTAGTGAAACATAATTATGTCATAAATAAATTAAATTATTTAATATCTAAAAGTAATAAATAAAATACCATTATGTATGAAATAATTTTACCACTTTATTGAATTTTTATAGTAGAATTTATCTTATGTATAACACTATATTAAAAAAAATTTATTATTAAACATTTAGTTTAACACTTTTAACTCTTCTTTAAATAAAATAAAAATAAATTTCCTAATATAATAAAAGTGGGAAAAAAGTGTCATATTTTATTACTAAGTCTGTTTTTGGTCAAATTACACTTATCCAATAGAATTATAACATGTGTTAGGGTAATTATAATATCATTTTTACCATTAATTTCCCTATTTAATTTTTAATATGGTAAACAAAAGTCACATGTTACTATACACCAAAAATTATTATCAACTTGTAGTAACACATATTACATTCTGATGTCAACTGTGTTTCTTAGAATTTTGAAATTCAACTCACAAAAGTGGCAATATTATATTTTATGAAAATTTGAAAATGCTACTAGAAGGTGGGTAAAAGAAGGTAAAAGCTTTAACCAAATTTTATAAATCACATTTTGTTAAAAAAATGACTCCAATGATTCAAATTGAACTAATATAGGTTTTATGCATCTATATTTACTTATATAAAAAAATAATTAATTATTTAACTAAAAAGTTTGTTATTAAACAATAAAACATTTTATTCACTATTCATAAAAACTGTTAAGTTTTAAGAAAAATAAAAAAAATTCACTCTAAGATAATTTTGATATTCCAAATTCAAAAAGTAATTCTATTTTACCAAATTAAAAATATAAAAGTTTAATTAATTAATTTTAAATTAATTCCTTTTTCCAAAACCAAATAGTGTGTTTTTAAGAAATAAAACTATCAAATGATTGACATGTGTTTATGTCAAATTTAAATGTGAAATTACTTATAATAACTGACATTGTATTAAATGATATAATTATAATATAATTATTCTTCCAAACCATTAAAATTACTAATTTAACACTATAAATTATTTCGAATAAAAAAGTTGTTTTCAATTTAAATTATTATTTTTCCTTATTCCTCACAATATGAATGTTATTAGAAAGGTACAAAAAATTTATCCAAAATGTATTTATATATCCCAATTCTAAAGAAGAATTTAATTTCAAAAAATTGAATATATAAAAGTGTCAAATATAAGTTATAAAATGGGTTCTCCAATAAAAGGTTGTAAAAATTCATTTATTGAAATATACTTCTTTTATCTAAAAAAATAAATTTGTTCTTATATTATGTCTATGAAAGGAAAAAATTTGTATTCTAAAATTATATGGAATATATAAAATTACAAATTCCATTAATAATATTCATAAATGCTTTTTGAACGGCTTGTTTGGCACGTTGTGGTGCGCTCGAACATGGTGTTGTGTGTAGTTCAAGCTATTGAATTACATTAAAGAAAATAACCTATTAAGAAATTTGGAGGCATTACATTCTTCACCCCTTTTGGAAATTGCATCCTCACAATTGTAAAATTGGTCTTGGGAACATTATTGATAGTCCCTCATCAGAAAAATAGTCAATATTACTATCACATTAAAAGAATGAAAGAAAATCACAAAGGTCACTTATGATAACCCATACTAGGAATCAATTTTGGAAAATAAGGATATGAATGATAAAATAAGAGTCATGTTCTGATGGATTGTGATAGAAAATATTATCAGGAGATATTTAACAACAAAAACCACAAAGTTGTATAGGATAAATGATCATTAGTTTCCTAGTATGAAAAGTAAATAGATAATTATTTTTTGTTTTCTGTTACATTTCATAAATTTGTGGAATTTATTTATGTGATTTATTATGAACATAAATATATATACTTACTTTTTATGTATAGTTTCATCCATTAATAAATTTATACCGCTGACTCATCCATTTTTTAAATAATGAGTTATAAAGATGACTTTGTCACCCCGGAAGAGATAGAATCAACTTCTATAGAATCAAATGATTGACAAAGGAAAAACTATATATTTACCTAATCTTCAGATATTAACCAAAATATAAATGGTTAGTTCTGGATCAGACAATCCCCAAAAAGGATAAAATCCTTTAGAGAATGAAATAGTAAAATTTATATATAAAATTAAACCAAAAATAGCCAATGTTCAAAAAATACCATTCAATAAACAATTGTCCTTAAAATAATTCAATATAATCCAAACTAATATTGAAACACAAAAAATATAAGAATTTGATTACGTAATCTTCAACGTTAAATTGAATATGCAAAAAACATCTACTACAATTAATGTCACATATATAAAAGTAGTTAACCTGATCATTTATTCTCTATGATAGGTCAATAATGTCAATAAATAATCTAAATCTCTATAAAACAATACAACATTTTTCCTCAAATGAAATCCCATAGTATTCTATTTTCCTTATGCATATAGTGTGCCTAATAGAGCAAACATCTTCCAACATAATATTTATCACATAATCACTAAATAATTTTCCTATACTAAGGATACCTATTTGATAAACATATGATCTCAAACCACCTTATTATAGATCAATTAAACCATATAACTAAAAATAATTAGTCACACTAACTAGGGAATTATCGTAGTCTAGTGGTAGACGATAAATCCCAATCACACTTTGGTTGTGGGTTCCATTCCTGCAGCATTTTACGATGAAATAGGTTATCACATGGTCTCTGTGTTGTCCATTTTCAAAAACTATATTTTATAACATTCAAAAAATGATAATTTCCAAAAAATAACCATAAAATAATTTAACCACAAATTTTATCTCATACCTCTCATTTTCATCCAAAAAATATAATAACTTGTAAATGAATCAAATTCAAGAATCACATAATCCCACGTGGTTTTTTATAACTATTTTTATAAGTGAAAATATAATTCTTCCTCAAATAGCATTTTCTCATAACAAACTGTAGGGTTACACATACAAGAGAAAAGTCTTCAAATGTAATCCCATCAACAAAAATAAATAATTATTTTAAAAATTTCTCCATACATTTATATCCACATAGGATATTCCTTGACTAAGAGTTTATCCTATAGAATATGTCATTCACACTGATAATGGCCAGGTTCCCTACATTTACAGAAAATGATTGAAAATAGATTCTTGGGATCGTTTTTATTTTCTTCCATAGTACTCTTCATTTTTCCACATCAATTATTTACATTATGACCATCTATCCCACACATAAATCTTTTATTTATTCCATTTAGACACATTTCTGGGTGTCTCGTTCCACATATCATGCATGAGGCAAATTGAGCTTTCTTTTCTCCATGGTCTCCACTACGGGACCTATTGTCATTCATCACCATTCTCTTATTTATTGAGTATGGGAGTTGGTTAATATATATGTTCTTGATCATATTTTTTGAAAAATAATTTCGCATAAATATAATATCTTTTATGCCTATCAACATTCCATTTTTTTCATTTCCACCATCGTTCCCACCTTGTAAACCATGCTCAATGATACAATAACTTCCTTGGAATCTAGCCATTAACCAAAACCAGAATGTATTGTGTGGGTAACAACAGTCATAAATTCATTTAGACAATATCATGACACATTATTTTCAATCTAAAACGCATTTTCATTTAGAAAGGTTATTTATTATCATCTTAAATTAAAATCATTCTAATAGTGTTTTTAATTGAAATGTGCTGGAGTATCGTAAACAAGAGTGTAGCGAAGCCCGTTATCGTGTACAAGGAATACCCGGGTAAATCCCGAAACTCCTTGTCAGAGTTTTCACTCCTAGGTATATCTGTTCCAGATCCACATCTGTATGCTCATATCAAAGTATGGATTTATTTCATGGGAAACCCACATAATATTTAAATTACCAAAAATTTTGGATGTTCTTCAATACTAATTTTCAATGTATATCTAAGGGTAGTGTTTTCTAATCCGATTTTTCCAAAATCTAGCTTCCAAGGTATGTACTGGACTTTATCTAATACCACTTGTAATGCCCTAACCCCTGTTACCCAGAATCAGTGCCTTATTACATAAAATTGGCCTGATCAACGAATCATGTCCTAAATTACCGATCAGTTTAGTATCCTTAGAAGTACTAGATACATACATTTGTTTTACATTAAATCATGAAAGAAAAAAACAACATTATGTCTGCTTTGAAGACTCTTATATCCCTTATATTATTCCTTTAGGTAAATCATAATATACTTCATTGCATCCTATGAAAAATAAATCATTAAAAAATGGTGAGATCAGATTCTATGGAAGGATAAAAATATAGCAGAAACTGTCTTAAATAAGAAAAACAATTTAAGGAAATATATAATACTAGAACACAAGCATTTTAACCTTAATATTCACCTTAATATGGAAAAGATAAATAAAATAATTCCATTTACTTATTCACATGGATATTCTACTAGTCTAATAATAAAATTTAATATCAATAGCCAACTACATTATGATGGAATGCATAATGCCAGACATCATAAACACATAGTAATGGCCTCGTACCAAGACAACAAATATTATTTTGTCAAGGCCTTGTTCCAAAACACTAGTTTGTCTAATGAGTCGTACCGGTGGATCAGGGATCTATAGAGGGATCCACCCATCAATTAATAAGTAAAATTCATTTCTCATATGAAAGGGTGAAACATAATCTCAACATTCATTTTAAAACTAGAATAAAAATGTCAATATTTTAACCAGAAACCATGAATGGCATTAAAATATCACATCCACAGTCTTAAAGTACTCATTCAATAGAATATGGATTATATTATTATGATAAATAAACCTCAATAAATAATAAAATACTTTAAATAATATTTAAATAGATGAAAATAGTCATTAATGCTATATTTAGAGAAATATGCCCTTTTTCATAAAAAACAATTAATTGTTGCACTATTTATCAAAGAAGTCATTTAAAAGATATGTTTGAATCAAGGTGTACCATTACACATTAAAAATTCCAAATTTTATTTTAATTTTAAAACATTAATGTCCATATAAATAAATTATTAACAACATTTTCAAAACATAGCCATTAATTGGAATTATTTAGAATTATAAATCATTAAAACATTTAAAAAGATATTTTCTAACAAATAAGTCTCAATAGAATGTAAATTGAGATAATGTACCTTATAAAGACTATATCCTTACCTTAAAGGATAAATAAATATATAATTATGTGTGGAAAAAATATAGTTTATATTTTTGGGTATTATGTTTACATCAATCAGAGTCCATTTACACATATTCATGTAAAAATAACACCAATGACTTGGATGCTTAACTCAATGAATGGAAATTGAGTTATGATTACTATTATCAAGTTCACATCAATGACTTGAGAAATTATCAATGGGGTGATAATTTTTATCAAAACTATATCCACATAAAGGGGAGTGGAAGATACTACATAAATAATAAATAGTGATTCCATGTGTAATCTTGGAGAAAAATAATCAATGAAGTATTCGTAAAGCCTAATGAGTGGAAATTGGAATGTGAAATTCCCTTCATGATTTTTTAAATTATGAAACATACACCTCATGAAAGAACAATCATACAATTATGATATAAATTCCAATAAATTAATGTATATTACACAAATAAAACAATAATGGGAAGTATATACACAACACAAAAGGAAATATTGGCAATATAACATGAATCTCACGGGAATAAGAAGTGAAATGAAAACCCCTTACCTTGTACTTTTCCTTAGATTATGGTACGTTAAACTCTTTTGTAATAGTAAAATAATAATTATTAAATTATAAAATAACCACATACATAAATATGATATCATATATGATCTTTTAATATTTCTTAGTTAAGAATATTTTTGAAGTATCACTGTTTCGGGTTTTAACTGATTCATTTTCCTTTATTTGTTTTGTTAGGTAGGTCATGTTTGTTATAGATAGGATGTATTGGATTAATATCCAGAATTATATCATGACATTAAACATTATTTTTATTCATCTAATAATAATTATTCATTAATTGTTATGATGCGGAATGACATCTCATCGCCTCATGGGGACGGAAATTCATACCTACGCACGAGCGACAATATCCTTATTTTGATGGTGAAATAATATATAAATGGTTGGTATATCATTTATATAGAATAAATAAAATTTTATATTTATTATTTTCATCAGTTAAATGCATTATTATACCCACACAAATAATGATGTTTTTGAATAACAAACTACACCATGATGTGGAGACGGTAATTTGTACATAGGCATGTACGGCGACTTCGTCATTTATAGGATGGATATAATAAAAAATATGGTTTTACCATTTTTCATATAAAATAAATGTATGTAAGGGGTATGGGAGTTATTATTTTAATATGTAATCCAAAATTAAATAGAAAGTGGAAGAAGTAGATAACTTGAAATATTGTGGTGAAATAATAACCTCTTCTTCAGGTGCTTCCATTTGATTTGATCAAAAGGCTCATTAGGTTGGATTTCTGATCAATGTAAGGACTCTAGGATGCAGTGATAGTAGTTGGGAGAATATTTGGGCTGGGTTTTTTTAATCCATATGGATTTGGATGTGTGAGATTAAGAGAAGGGTAAGTTCACTTTCATAATAGAGGTGAGGGTCACTTTAGAAAAACCTAGAAATATTATTTTAATTAATAATCATTTTTGGTTTCAAATGCATCCAAATTGATTTATTTCGAAGATAAGGTTGGATTGGGTTGATTTCCTCTCAACCAATAGTTTTTAGACATGTTTATTTCTCCATATTTTCTTTATCATTTTTTAACTATTAGTTAAATAGTTTAACTTTTACCGCGTCTTCTTGTATTTTTACACTATATGGTTAATAAACACACTCCAAACATCCAAGATAACCTCTAGTGGTAACTAATGTCATATATAATATTTATTAAGAAAATTGGTAGAACCATAAATATTTTGGAATATTATATCAACAAATAATAAAGTATTTCCTTTAAAAACTCATTCAGGTCATTTTTGACACTATTTAGTATTTGGTTTATGTGAAAATCATAACAGCATGATTACATCAATTTTTTTTTTGAATCAACTATATCATGTCATTTTAAACTATAAAATTAGTGGAAGTCATCATAATATTCAAATTAAATTTATTTGGATATTTATAATATCAATTACTTTAATCATTAATTAATAACATAATTCCTGTGTCATCATTGTGTCTTTAATAAATTTAATTATTTAATACATTAAAATTATAAATAAAATACCAGTATATAGGAAATAATTTTAGATTTCTAATTAATATTTATTGTCTAATTTTTCTAATGAATTTTCATATATTAAAAAAATTTATTAAACTTTGAATTTAACACTTTTAACTCTTCTTTAAATAAAATAATAATAAATGTTATAATCGAATCCAAGTGGGACAAAAGGATCATATTTTATGTTTAAGTTTTTTTATGGTCTAATTAGACTTATCCAATTGAATTAAGACATGTTTTACGGTAATTATAAAATCATTTTTACCATTAATTACCCTATTTCCTTTTAACTGTTGTAAATAAAAGTCAAAAGTTACTATTCATACAAAATATTTTTTCATCTTATTGAACCAAACATTACTTACGGATGTCAACCATGTCACTTGGATTTTTGAAATTAATCTCACAGAAGCAGTGAAATTATGTTTTATGCAAATTTTCAAATACTCCTAGAAGGTGGGAAAAATACGTTAAAATGTTTAATAAAATTGTATTCATCTAATTTTATTATAAAAATGACACCAATGAATCAAATTAAACTAATATAGGTAATATGTATATATATTTAATTAAATAAATTAATTAAATGATTTTTTATCTAATTTTTTTTAAACAATAACACAATGTTTTTTCACTATTCATAAAAAATTTAAGGTTTTTAGAAAAATACAAAAAAATTTCCCTAACATAATTTAGAAATTTAAAATTAAAAAATGAATTATATTTTATCAAATTCAAATAATAGACATATAATTAAATAATTTTAAATTATTTCCTGTTGTTAAAATCAAAACGTGGGTTTTTAAAATGTAAAAGCTATCAAAAGATTGACTTGTGTTTTTGTCAAATTTAAATGTGAAATTACTTATAATGAGTCAAATTATATTAAATGAAAAAAATATAATCTGATTATAATTCTAAAACATTCAAATACCTAATTTAACACTATAAATTAATTCAAATAAAAATGTTTTTTTCAATTAAAATTTAGTAATTTTCACTATTCATCAAAATATGAATGTTATTAGAAAAGTACCAAAAATTTATCCAAAATAAATTTTTATGTCCCGATTGAAAAGAATAATTTAATATCATTAAATTTAATATATTAAAGATTCATATATTCTTTTAAAAAAGGGTTCCCCATTAAACGGTGGTAAAATTTCATTTTTTTTGAAAAAAACATCTTTTATCTATGAAATTGAACTTGTTCTTATATTATGTCTATGAAACACTTTATATGGATTCAAAAGTTATATGGAGTATATAAAATTCAAAATTCAGTTAATACTATTCATAACCGCTTATTGAATGGCTTGTTGGGTATGTCGTGGTGCACTTGAACTCGGTGTTGCATGTAGCACAAACTATTAAATTACATTAAAGAAAATAACATACTATGAAATCTAGTGGTCTTACAAAACTATTAAAAATAGTTTTATTATTAAATTAATTTATTTTGTTATTTAAATATTTCAACCTTATATTTCATGTTCAGTCTTCTTCTTATATCTTTATATTAGTTGTTATATAAATTTTAACATGTCAATATTTAATATTTTAAAAACCTAAAGCATGTTTTGTTTCGTTTTAAATTTTAAATACAATTTATTAATGAATTATTTAAAAAAATCTTATAATTATTTGTTTATATTTATGGTTATGAATAAATTATATTACTTTTAGATAAAATTACTTTATTTACATGGGGTAATTTTATTACCAAATATATATATTATTATGAATACATTTTTTCTTATGCATGATGTGGATGTATGATTTATTTTTTGAATAATAATAATATCTCTTTAGTGTGAATTATTATTTTATTTCGAAAGGTTAATTTTTATAATTTATAAATTTTTTTAGTATATTTTTTGGGGATGTTTATGTTTTTGATATCATTTATGATTAAATTAATTATAACTATGTTGCATATGAATAGTTTTTGGTTTTTAAATTTCAATACGTTTAAATATAATTTATATTTAAAAGAACATACATTTTATATTTATTCAAAATGGGGATGTTTTTAACTAAATTAATTACTTTTTATTTAATAAAAATAAGGGGGACATTTATTCAAAATATTTCCCAGTATAGTAATAAAAAGATTACTTTTAAGTGATTTTCACTTGTTTTTTATAATATATGTTTGGATATACTGTAATACCTCAAAATAATTCATACTATACATGTAAAATAAAAATAATAAAAATAAAAAACATGTTTTGATATATATTTTTCAGGAATTTGTTATTATTTGAAATGGAAAATTAGTAATTACAAATATTATGGGTATACATACTTCAAATAAAAAAAAATATAAATAGTGATTTTGTGACTTTTTTTATAATTTTATTAATTCATGTTGTTTTTATAAAATCTTGAGCTACAGTACATGAAAATTATAAAATTATCTATTTCATGATATAATAGTTTTACCAATTTTTTTTCGAGTAGAATAATGTAAACCTCATTCTCTAGATGTTAATATTATTGGTATGATGTTAGGGAATGTTTTCAGTTATTTTTTTATGTTTTTGGGGAGGAATTATTAATAAATAATAAATCAATCAACAAATCAAAAAATTTCCTAACTATTTATACAATGTAAATACAATATATTTTTTTTATAATTCATGAAAATTCATAGAAGGATGAAATTTATAATTGGATTCTCTAAAAACGGATATAATTCTCTACAATATTTCAGTTATATTAATGTTATATTTTTTTTTCCATGATATGTTATAGTAATGATTTTTGATGAAGGTGTTATTTGATTCATTTGAAAGATCATGAATTTATCTAAATATATTTTTGATGATATAATGATGAATCTAATGTTTATAGGGCATAAAAATTAATGAAATTATTTGTTAAAAAGAACAAAAGTTTTTTTCAAATTTTCTATGAGAATAATTTGGTAATATAGTGACTTTTTCATCATGATTTTTTTTTCATTGTGACAATTTGGTTACATGAAATTATTTATGTCCCAAATTATTTTAGTTATAGAAATAACAAGCCCATTTTGAATCAACCCACTAGACTCATGATTTTAACTCTATCATACCACATGTGTTATCATAGTAAGCTATTGTATGATGGATACTCAACTGATTCGGATGGTACACAAAACTCATTATGCACTACATGTATTTATGTCGAAGCTACATCATTTGTAAATCATTATCCTACCATGAAGCCAATATCATTCTCTAATCCTCTCGTGTATAATGATACCATGTATTTGCATGATTCTACATGATTGAACCCTCAATATAGCACATTTCTGGTATCTATCCAACCTCATGAATATTTTACATCCTCATAATTAGTTCATTAATTATGATCATATGAAAATTGTAAGTTATAGAATGATGTTTTCTATGTTTTGAGTTTTCATTTTGTGATTTTTTGACATAGATGAATGATCCTGAACCACATGAACAACTTCATGTATTATTCTGAATGAAAACAAAATTTCAAAGACATAGAATCTCTATCAAATACACCTGATCCTAGAATATTTTCAATGAAGTGGATAAAATCCTTATATATAGAATTTGGGTTATCCATTTAATACATATCATGTTGATCACATATAAAATAAAATATTCATATGTTTAGATAAATTTTATTGTCTTCCTGTGGTATGAGAACCCACAACATTTTGAACATTTGACCTATATCATGAGAACAAAGTTAATGAATCGATATTTATATTGAATACATGTTATATAGATCAATCAAATGTTATGAGGGAATTGAAATTCAATCACATATTAGGTATATTCCTCACAGTTTTTCGGTATCCACAGTCATATGAGAAATCATTATGTTTTAATAATCTAGAAATTCCAATTACACTATGTTATAGGTTTATTTTTATAATTTTATATAGTAAATTTTTATTTAAGATGATTGATATTTATTGATATAATCATAAGATAATATTAAAATATATACAATCCATGGAAATAATTTTTAGTGTATTCTAAAAATATTTTTAATAGATGTTATATGTAATCATAATTTATGCATAAACCTACAAAATTAATTTTTCAGAAAAAATATATTTGAATTCATGTTTTATGAAGTATTTATTTTATTTATTAATTCAATAAGTAATATATAATGATAACAAACTTATTCAAACTTATTTTTAATACATTATTTAGATACATTATTTTTTTAATAATTACATATCATCATGATATTGGAAAATGTATTTAGGAATTAATGTATGAATTTTTAGGAAAATATATTTGATATTTATGGGATATTATTAGACTATTATTAAGGAGATACATTGTTCTATTTAATAATTAAATTAAACATATTTTAATTAGACATACCATTAATTAATTAGAATATTTTTTACAGTAATAATTTTGAAATTCTAATTTCCTCTCTCTTTGATAATGATAATGAGTGTTTTTTTGGATTTTCATATTGGGTATTGGCATGTTAGATTCATTGATTATATATATAGGGAATCAAGACTAATTCAATTAATATATTACACACTAGTTATGACACATTGATATACATCTTGGTTAACATTTCCTTAGACATGAAATTTGAACGTACATATTTTATTCTGTTATGAAAATATATGAAGACATATGTGATCATTGTTTCATATAAAAGAAGATATCTCAACCGGAACCAAAATTATATATATATAATACTTCATTAGAGCTATATTTTTATCCACTACTCAAGTAGAAGTGCTTATCCTTCATCATACATCTATGATTCCATATATCGATTTATATTTGATCCAACATTAATTCTTCCCATCTCGTACAATATTAATGTAAGGGTGGTTTTTGTTTTTCTAAACTAAATTTGTTTTATCTCTCAATTTTTTACTCTATAATTCTAATGTCAATAATGTTAAACATGTTAATCCTAGATTCTATATAAATTATTTTGTCATTATGAATCCTGAAATCTATATTGAATATCATTTTTGTTGTTAATATAATTTTCAATAGTCATTTGTTTTGTGATTCTACATGAAATAAATAGTTTTTTTCAAATATAAAATCCATATACTCGTTTTATTTTATAGAAAAATATGTTTGTACTGATACTCATCCTCTCATTTACTCTAATCATCAAACACCACATATCCCTATTACTCTATAATTTGTTTTTCAAATTATAATTCTAGAATCTTTTTAATAAACATGGACCAATAATGGGTCCTTCTTTGTCTCCTCAACTAAAATTACACATTATCCCTTGAAGCACCTTTGCTATAGAGTCACCTAACATATCAACCATTCAATTTGATTACCGGATATGTTTTGTTGTTATTATCTCCAGTTCATATTCCATTAATGAGAGTGAAGAGAGAACTTATAGGTTATCTGTTGAATTTTTTTAAAGGAATAATTTCCCCTTAAATAGTAATACAATTTAACATATAGTTTTTAAAATAAAATATCTATGTGGGTTAGTGTTTTTTCAAATATGATCATCTATAGTTGTCCCATTAAACCCTTTCAATGAGTGACCTCTCATGTTAATCGTGTAGGAAAAATAATTTAAAGGAATTTATATTCCATTCTTATATCATTACTACATTCTTACACTTATTTATTTTTTAATCAATGTGTGTTTGTGTGTTTGTTTACATCCATTTATTGTGAATAAAGTACCATAATCATTCAATATATTATAGATGACCTGTGGATTGTCAAGGTCCCTATACTAGGAAAGCGTATGTGGTCAGTGTGTTTTTATTTTTCATCCACTTCATTATTTTTTCCAGGGTATTTTTTTGTACATAATAATTAATCAAGATGGGGGCGTTCGTTTAATACATGTAGGACCAAGGGGTTTTCATGTATGTAAATTATTTTTTATATTATATTTATTTTATTTTCCAATTTCATTTAGTATTTCTATGATTCAATTTTTTTTGTTTCTTCTTTCTCATGTATGAAATGATCTAGTTATGATACCATTTAACAATTTTTTGTGTCAGACTCCTTATATCAATACTATTTCTACAATGAAATTTGTATCAGTGATTCTGAACATACATAGTGACACCATTAGTGAGGTTCAATGTTGGAAATATTGATGGTGTGAGTGAATTAAGTATGATGATAGATAATATGTGTGTCTAAATAGTACATAGTGTAATTGAAAATTATTTAAAAGGTCCCAATAATCATGTTGTTATAGTAACTCCAAATTTACATTTTAAAACTATATATTTTGATGGGAACCCTAGATAGTGTTCAAAAAAAATCTTCTAAACTTTTCTTTTAAAGATTAATGAAAATTATTTACTTGATGTTTCCCACGAAACTAATAATTGGTAAATTTATATTAAGATAAATATTCTATATATGATGAAGACACATGTTGTGATATTTCTAAAAATAACCTTTTAGGTATGTTAATTCATTTTTTTCAAAATTTGCATTGAACCATTCATTGGTGTTTTGGGTGATTTTTTGTAGTTTTGGAGGTTTTTAGGAATGTGAGAAGTACGTGTATGGTATGTCCATACAATACAATATTACCATGAAACTTTGACATTTATAGTGTTTAGTGATAGTGGTGTCTTACATGTATGGTGATATTATACAAAAAAATCATTTTAAACAGGAAATATATCCCATTTTATTTATTTCTTCTATGAACTACTATTTGGATTCCTAGGGTTCATTATAGAGATTTTCGTGATCTCAAATCAATGAGAGAGAAATTTTGGTGTACCTTGTGATGTTGGATCTTGTAAATGAAAGGTTTGATGTAATTATATGTTATTCTTCACCACTAGTCCATATCTTATTGATATTTCAATGGGGTTACATAGATTAGGGATTTTATGAAAATAATTAAGGGTAGATTCATTATATAGTAAAAAATCTATTGCCTCCATTTTATTGTAAAATTAAATAAGTTGGATATACATTAGTCAATGGTTTATTCTTCATGAATTATCCTAGTAAGTTAATTTCATTGTATTAATTTTTATTGGGGTTTTTAATACAACATTCATTATATGTTATTCATATTTTTTGGATCTCTTTTTCTTAATAATATCCTTCATTCCATTTAGAGTGGATTCATTTTAATTTTGGATGAATGAAATGTCTAATGTTGGAGATTTCATGAAAATAAATTATTTATTAATTTATGATCACTTTATCATTTAAAATAAGCTTTCCAAATAGGCTTATGACATGATATATTAATCAAGAAATTAGAATATTTGTTCTTATTTTATAAAATGGGTTTCCCCTTATGTATTTAAAATGAAATAAAATTTCATATAATGTTTTGATGTGTTTGAAGTAACATTTAATTTATTATGTGTGAAATTATTTTTTCAATAATGTAAACATTGAAATCATAAGCCTTTAAGTTTAGACTATTTATGAAATTGAAATCCACCAAGTGTGGTATTTGTAAAATATGTACCTGGGGTACATAAATGTTGGATTAATTAGGGAAATAATCCAATGATGGTATGATGTACAAATAAATAGATTATAGAAAAAAATATATCTAAAAATTTTTATGATAGCGGTTCACTTTTCAGTATGTTATATCAATTATTGAAAATTTTTCTAGGGATATGTGAAAACATGGGAATTTTGTCATTGAGATGTACGGTTCCTAGATAACCCAAACATAACCTAACCTAGAACTAGTTTACATGGTGCTTCATTATGAACTGAATAATAAATGATTTATGAAATGATTTATATGTATATTGTTTGATGATGGTATGCATATATATATTTTATAAACTATAATAAAAATGATAGATATAAATGATTTACATTAATCTTTGAAAACAATATTTAGTGAATTTTTTATTTAAGCTAGAATTAATTTTTTGTATAAAGGATTCTTGTCGTACTAATGGGGGCAATACAAGTAAATTTCATGACACATGATACACAAACCATTGGTTTTATGTCGAAAATGTTTTTTCTAATTCAAATAAATCCAAGTTCTGCATGGTAGATGAGGGTTACTTTGTTAGTGGGGTGTTCAGTTTGGTGGTGAAATAGTCATATTTTGATACAAATGTAACAAGGAGATAAGAGGTAATTTATCTTGTGTACATGGTTTATTTATGTGGGTTTATAAGTAGTATTTTCCTTATATTATTTAACGTTAATTTTCTATAATTTTATTATCATGTTTTCAATTTTTGTATATATTTCACCTATTTTATGGATTACTTGGTGATAAATCATTCCCAATTGTTGTTCTTGATGACTAGGTTCTTATCTCCCACCCATGGGTATCTGGAATGCCATTCAATCCAGGCCACAATATGGATAATGTCTCAATTTTAGGGATGTATGAGGCTGTAATGTACCTAATTTGTTCCAGAGAGAATATTTTTGTGACATCATCTTTGTGTCTTTTAGAGATTTCATTGAAAGGGGATTGGATTGTCAAAAACTAAGTCTTAGTTAATTGGAATGACTCTGACCATTTCTCTATATAATATGAGCTATTTTACCACATGATGTGGGGATGTGTGTATATTATTTTTTTGTTTTTATTTAATATATGTTATCAATAAATGATCTCATGGTTGAAACTATCATTAATCAGTTAAATGGTGCCCTATATTCCCACTTTTATTTTTACCGTGCCACCATAAGTCATCCAAAAGATTATCCAGATGGTGTTGTAGGTGGAGTTCCATTAGGAAAAACTCTATCCAATATTAATCTTGTAGAAATAGTGGTTTAAGAGATATTTTTTACTGTATAGTTTTTTCCCTCATCAATAAATTATAGGGATGTGAAACAAAGAATTGTAGGATATAATAATTAGTCATATTCGTTTCATTACAAGAAAGAAATATACATAAAATGAATTAATGATCCTATAGAAGTATAAGACTGGTTGGAGGAGATCTATTAGAATTTTGAGTTCATGGAAACCCCATATTATTTCAATGTGAAGCTAACCACCTTGAAGATAAATGGGAAAAGAAGGAGAATGTGGGACACGGTGATTCATGAAGATGAACATGATGGTTTAGAGTATAAATAACTCATGAATGTTTACTTCTAGAAATATTTTCATAAATCATTGATGATGGCTAAATCCACGATGGTCCCCAACCTTCAAAAAGGGGAAAAAACTATTATATATTAAACATAACACTTCATGAAGATGGTTTATTTCCCTCATGATATTTTACTGACTAATATGTTGAAGGCTCATAAGTTTTATAATGGGTAGTTACTTGATATATAATCTCATTTTTGATGGGTCTAGTTGGATTCCTTTACAACCTAATGGTGGATTCAATGTAACTGAGAGAAATAAGAGGAAGTTGAATACAGATTGTAAGTGTGGTGGTAGTTTCTTCCATGATAGTACATATTCTATAATTTTGGTGGATGTAAAAAAGTGAAAATTTGCATTGCTAATATCATAGAAGAATAAGGAAAAAATAATTACATTCCCCATGACTCCAAAAATCTTTAACTCCTGTTGATATAGATTCCAGTTATAGATGTTTTATCAGGAATTTTTTCAATGCTATTATATAGGCTCTTCTATAGCTAAAATTTTTGTGATTCACTCAGATTATTAGAAGGATTAAATGTCTTATTCAGTGGGCTAAAAGGTGATGTAGTTTCATGTAATAAAATATCCTGATGTGTATGTTTATGTGGACCCTACAACTGTGACTATAACTATCACTATTTTTTCATGTTTAATGATGGGTTTTTTTATACCAATACCTCTTACACCATTACAACAACCCACTTCAGAAACTACTAAAACATCATATAGAACTCATATTGCATGTTACATGGTTAACAATTCCAATTTCTATGAAGGGGTGTGGTTTTTGTTTTCCCTCATAGTCTATTATAATATCAAAAGTTGTTCTAGTTTTGGATTTTTGTATTGATTACATGGATCCAATTTATGTTATCCTCAATATAGATCTATTGGTTTCATATAAAGAATATATTGATTTTAAATAATTTATTAGTGTTCTTTATGGCTTCTGATGGTAAACTTTAGATATTCCAAAAATAATGGGATACTAGATCTTGTTGAGCATGAACTCTTTTAATGGAATATAGAAAACTTATTAAATCATTTTTACTAATGGTTTGGGATATACATTTTAGTTATTATATTCTTTAAGTGGTTACATAATTTCAAGATTTTTTTTCCATTGATTTACCAATTTATCCTTCAGAGAAGGAAATAATGTTTTGGATCAATTTGGTGTGGTGAAATCATTAGATATCCTTTCCTTTATACCATATCTCTCTAGATGAATAATTAGAATTGAATCCTTAGTATGATGTTTTGAAATATAATGGCTCAATTATTTCTTGTTTATTTCTATGAGAAAACCAATATTCTTTACATCAAAAATGATGATGGGACTCTCCATTTCTGTGTTGATTTTTAGAATCTCAAAAGATTGAAGATAAAGAATAATTATCTTTTAACTATATCAATGACTTGTTTTATGAGTAAAAGATAGAATTATATTTCCAAAAAATAGGCCTCCCATCAGCATATTGTCAACTCAGAATCAAGGAATTAGTTATTCCAAAGACATTATTCAACTATCAGAATGACGACATTTAATATCTTCTAATTTCTTTTAGACTAACTAATGATGAAGTTATTATCATGGATCTAATTTATCATGTTTTTTTCTTTTGTACAATGATTTTGTTTTAATTTTATTCATGGATTATATTTTGTTTCACTCATGTACAGAATAAGTTCATGATCATCACCCTACATGAATTCTTTATGTATTTAGGTTTCACTTATTTTATGGCAATTTTTTGAAATGATATTTTTTGATCTGATATGCTATGTTCTTAGTACATTCTTTTCTATAACATAGAATAATAGATGATCCTGGGAAGGATTAACATATATTTTCATGGGGAAAACAAAATACCATTTATATTTTAAGATTTTATGTTTTATAATATATTATAGGTGCTTTTTGAATGACATCTATAATCATGAGTCATCATGGACATATCTTATCAATAAATAGGTAAACATAAAATGTTACTATGAATGTTAGAAATACATTTAAAAATTGATTTGATGTTTGACCTCAACAACAATATTGATTTTAATAGAAAATGAAAGGTCTATAAATTGTTTTTATAATCTCTAATTACTAGTTTTAGTTTTTTCATATATAAGATGATCATATACTGGTTTATGAATCTCTTCATCTTTATCCCGATAAGAATTATTATTGAACTCATGATTTAGAATATTGAAAAAGTATTTATTTTCACATGATTATAAGACAAAATATTTTTGGGGAAAGGTTCACTATAATGTTGCGACCCCATATACTCCGAGTTGGTGCATTATTTTTTTAAACTTGCATTATTATATTGAATCTAATCCTAAGAGACCGATCCATTTAGTAGTCATGGATGACTATATTAAAATAATGTTACCCAAAATAAATATGGAAATTAAAATAAAATAAAAAATGAAGTAAAATTCGTCCTCGAAATATTATTTAATGATTTATTCTTCATAACATGGGGAAAAGAAACATAAGAAATGGGTGAGCTCATATGCTCATAAATATAAAGTATAATAGTGGAATCATAAATGATAATCTTGGTGTATTACTAAAAGTACAAATTAAATTAATAAAAAAATTGATATTAATAAGCTATTAATAAAAGGGGATTCAATAATATCATAATGAAACATTACCATGGATATCATACTATTTAAATAAAAACTTGGAATATAAATTTTTATTTTCATAATGAGGTAATGCATAATGCGGGACGTCATAACCATATTTTCATGGCCTCATGCCAAGACCATACATAAAAAGGTAAAACCCCAAACTTGTTTGTCTCATGAAACAAATTGATGCATTGAGGTTCTATAAAGGGCCCGACCTGTAAATTATTATCTATAATACATTCATCATATTAAAAGGGTGGGACAAGAAAAACATAAATATTCATACTGAAAAACCAGCAAATGAAATATGAATATTTCAATTGTAACCCATGAATTTTATAAAATTTCCACATCCACAAGAAATTGATCATCATACCCTAAATAACATATGGAATATGGTATGATAAGTGATAAACATAAATGAATTTCATGACTCCTTAATGTTTTTTGACATAGATGATGATAATTTTAAATGATTCCATTAAAAAATTGATGAATATATAATCATTAATCATTCCAAATTATCCCATACCTCTTTGAAACATTACAATCATAATCCCATAGAATATCATCAGAAAAAGGAGAATATTTATATGATACATAAAAGGTCATTACATATACCACATGAATGTAATTCGTTGCTAAAAATACATATACCCATAAAATTGAAGGTGTGTTGAGAAAAATCCCTTCTTTACATTGCAATGAAGAGTTATTTTCCAAAAAACATTAGTATTTGACATAAAATAATATTTTAAAATTTTATATCCTAAAAATTAAATGGAAAGGATATAGAAATTACATTTTAAGCATAAATTATGTAACATTGATGTAAAATCACGTAAAATGGTTTTTTATGAATCATTAAAATGAAAAAAAAATTAGTATGGCTTAAGGAAATGTTTTATTTGATTTTAAAGAAGAAAAAAATTATTGATTTCATATAACCAGAAATAAAAGACATAGTATTTTTATAATTAAATGATTTATTTTTGGAAAATTATCATTCCTTTAAATTGATTATATATTTTACATCAAAATGGTTAAAAATTAGAGAGGTTCCCTTGAATCAGGATTTTATATTGGAAATAATTTAGAGGGGAATCATTTTAAAACATGTATATACAATAAAATAACTGTTATATGATATTAATATTTTATTTCAGAACATTTCATTATAATTTAGAAGAAATATACAAAAAATAATAATAAATACATTTGTGTAAAGGTAGAGAGAGTTACCCATTGGAAAAATGGGGGATTGGGATGAATCCTTTACCAAATTCTGATCAATTGAATCATATGCCCCAAAATTAATATTATATAATTGATACATTTTATACCATAAAAATAAATATATTCTTGATATGAAAAATCAATGTGAATTATTCATACACCATACACAATAAATAGTGGTGAAAATGAATATCTCCTACAAGGGATGTCAGATTAGAAAACCCTTAGTACTATTTAATCAATTGAATCATATGTCAATAAATAAATAATAATCAAATGAATAATTTAATACCATGAATATAAATTAATTCATTATATTATCTAATAAATATCACTATACATACACTAAGTACCATAAATAACTGTAGAATAATACATATCTCATAAAAAACAAAGTGAGATGAGAAAACCCATACCTAATGTCTAAATGTCTTCTACACTTGAACTTGATGTACTTGATAATCAAATTTAAATTAATTCAAAACCATATATATTTATATATTTTATTTATTATAATATTATTATGTTTATTTATTTAATTTTTTATAAGCTATATGATACAATTTTTATCACTCTGGAGCATTCGTTTCCTAGGTTATCGCGATCTCTATTCATGTATATGAGTATGGAAGTTCATGGGGAATGGATATAATTCCCTTGGATTTTATAAATTTATTATTAATTAAAATATAAATGTTTAAATGTATAGATATATATATATCATTCGTTAACATGGCATGGGGATGAAACATTATATTATACATTTACTGGTAATCGTGTAGATTTTTATGGCTGGTTTTCAATTACAATGAACAAGTTTTTTACTATTATATAATATCATATATAAATGATGGTTTCATAATCATTAAATAATATATAATAATTATTTTCTAATCTTTTTTTACTATAATATTTAGTTGATGAGAATCATGAAAGAGGAATAGAATAACCAAAGTTCGTTATCCACGATGTTTGTAAATGGGCATCTCACGGACAATGATTTCATTTAAAAATTTGAGGAGAGAGAGAGAAACACATTTTTTAAAAATTATATTCAATTAACATGATATAATTCAATTATATAGAATATAATGTATTTATTATTATAATTTGTATACTTCATTTGAATATATTATAAAAAATAACATAAATTTAAATCATTTTTAACGAAAAAGGAAGAGGGTTTACATCTTAAATTATCCTCCCTGAGAACCACCATAGGGTTACGGGTTTTAGAATTTTGGAAATCAAAAGAGCTTATATAATTAAAGAGTGACTAGGTTAGAGGATTAGGGATGAACATGGAGAGGACTCCCAGCTTAGATGAGTGAACATAATAGGGAGTGATGGGTTGCCTTTATAGTGTATGAGAGGATATTTTTTCGAATGTTTAATTCATATGTATATTATTTTGGATTTATAATAAGAATATTTTGAGAATTATAAAAATATATCTGAGGAAAATTATAGGAGGATATATTTATTGGTTCTTACCTAATTCATCACTCAAGGAATATTTTATTTAGCTTCAAATGTATTTATAATGTAGACTAATTTATTTTACAATTCACAAAAAAATCAATTATTTTCATAAAATATGTTATATTCAACACAACACTTTTTGACATGTTGAATTAAAAAATGGAATCCATTTTATCGAAATAATTTTCTATATATGTGAAATTTAATTTTGAAATAAAATAATTATTTACATAAAAAATAATTACATTAAATTTAAAACTAATTTTTTAACACTGTGGAAAATTATCTAAGGTCTCTTAAAACTATACAAAAATACGTAGACCAAAACATTTTGTTCTATAAATCCCATTATTGAAACAAAACTATCTATAAAGTAATAATAATATTTAAAAAATTGTAATGAAATATTTTTGACTTATAAAAATACCAAAAGTTAAAAATAAATTTAAAAAATAATCACTTACATTTACTACAATTTAATTATATTATACTTTTATTTATTATATTCATAAAATTGATTTATAATTTTATGGGTGAGGTTACTATTTATTAGTCCAATTTACTATTAATTTTGTTATATAACTATTCCTAAGGGAATATTAATATTCTATCGGTATATGTTTTTTATAATATTGAAATATAATTAATTTATTTCATTAATCATTTATAAGGTTTTTATTATTTTCTATAAGTAATTATAATTTATCTATACTATATAAAATAATCATAAGTTTGAAAATACCAATGATAGATTTTGGGTCGTTATATTCTACCCTCCAACAAAAATAGTGTTCTCACAATTTTATATTTCACATTAATAATTAAATGTTGATTCTTGAAAATTAACTTGTGGGAAACCCACATAATAAATAAGGTTAATTAAAAAATTATTAAGAAAAGGGGAATGTAAATTCAATGTTCACCCCTAAAATAAGAATTTTGAATAGGGTTTCATTACTCTAAAGAGAAAATATAGACATTGGAGAGTAATATAACCATCATGTATTGATGGAGAGTGATAGATAACATGGTAATTAGAATGTATACAATAAAAAATCATTAAATTTTTTGACCTCTTAAAATATGATTTATTTCTTAGATATAAAAATAAAAATATAATATTTTTTTTGAAAAATATTTTTCCTATAGTTAAGTGATTCCTTTTCTGTATATATATGAACTCGAATAATTAAAGAAACAGGATTAATTTCCTTTTCATAAGAGTAATATCATTCTTTGTTATCGATTCGATCAATTTTCAAAATATTACTAATACCATGAAATGGTTATTCAAGTGTAATTTTTTTATGCCTGAAGAATTCAAATAAAATTATATGGAAACCTAATGATGAATAATTATATTATCTATTAAACAAATAAACAATTGTTAAGATTATATTAGATAATTATTCACAAATAATAAAACAATTTTTGATGAAAAAAATTATAATCATTAAATTTCAAATGTAAAACACACTTTTCATCATATATCATTTTGTGAGTTACTATCATTCTACCAAAAAAAATATAGACTATGACCCCAATATCAGAAGAATTTGTTCATATAGTTATCCAAATGAAATCTATACCTCATCATCTCTTACTCCAAAAAATTAACTTCCCCCATTACATAATCTCTATGATATTATTTCCATTTCCATAAATAACATTGTTCAGTATATGTAAAAAATAAAATAATATTTGACTCCAAAATATAATTCATGTTTTATTTATCAAAATATTATACTTATGAATGACTTATAGTATTCCCAAAATATTAAACATCTTCCAAAATTAAATTATTCCCTTAACCAAAAAATCTTTTTCCAATCCCAAATTTATCTCTTTCATAAAACAGAAAGTCCCTAAAATCTAGATAACATTTATCAATTAGATGTTTAAACATATAAAATTCATGATAACCAGGGCTTTATGTAGTCTTGTGGTAGGAGATTCAACCTTATCAGCATTTGATTGTGGGATCAAACCCTTCAACCCCACCAGACGCAATGGGTTCTCACCTAGAATACATTTTATCCTTTTTTTCAAACCATATAACATCCCTAATAAATATTATATACATCCCCAAAGTAAGGCGAACCATTGAAAATTCCTTTAACATTGATTTTAAATACAACCACAATACATAAATAAAACACACATTATTTCCACATAGGGCCCTTTTGGTCTAGAGGTTATCCTATTGAATTGTGAATTGACATTATTAATCCACATGTCCAATACATTTATTGAATATTACTACAATTGAATTCCTATGATGAGTATTATTTCCTTCCATTATACTATTCATCTTCACTTGTAAATTCATTGCATTATATCCTTATATTGTACAATTAATGCATTTCTCCACTCCATTGAAACACTTACCTGGTGTTCCCCTGCCAATTTTCATACATGATGGAAATCAATCATTATTTTTTCTAGGTTGTCCAACACTGGAGCTCTTAGAAAATGCCAATCATCTAATATTTTTTGGTTCAGTAATTTGTTAAGGTATATGTAGTTAATAATATTTTAAGAAAAAAGGTTAGGAATGAACACAATATTTATTACTCCAATCAACATCCCATTTTGTTTCTCATTACAACCAACTTTCCCATTATTTTCAATGATAAAATGACTCAGTTGGGTTCCAGCCATTTATGAAAACCAGAAAACATAGTGTGACTAAAAATATTCTTAGTTAGAAAAACATATAATCATTTATAGAATATCTAGAAAATATATTTTTAACCTCATACACCATAGGATTAACATAGGTTATTAATTTTCATTATATATTAAAATCAATAATAATGTCTTCTAATAAAAGTGTGAATTATCCTAAGGATATCAGCTTGGAGGTTCAAATAATTTGTGTAGTAAGGTCTATTATTATGTACCATGTTACAAAAAGATAGGATTAGAACACCTTTGTATAGTTATTATTCCTAGGTATATCTTTTCTAAAACAACTTCCACTTTTATTATCCAGACATGGATGTCTTTTCAAAGAATATTCACATAATCGGTAACTTTAATAATCTCTTGGATGCACTTAGTATCTTATCATAAAATTCTATCAAAGGGTGATGTTTACTAACCTATGTTTTATAAATCAAGTTCCAAAGGATACTGCTAAACATCCATTGGATCCAAATATAACACCCCAACACTAGAATCCCAGAGTTGGTGCATTATTTAATTACATTGTAATTATTGCAATTAATGAAATTTTGAATAACCGTTCAAATTAGAAGTATTATAAGAAAATTTTATATTAATAAAACACATAAGACATTGATAAATGAAAATAAATTATAAAATTAAATTTATTGATTCCATGAAATATTATTAAAATTTTCATACTTCATAACATGGGAAAAAACATAAGAAAGTAGTGAGCATAGATTCTTTGAAAAGGTATGTAAAATAGCCGAGTCATATGTAAAAAGGCATCATGGATAACTAAAAGTACACAATCCAATAAAATAAACATGAGAATAATATGGAAGGAATGAAAGACGAATCAATAATTCCATAAAAATAACCAGTGATATTATATTAGTTCAATAACCACAAGGGATATCAATTAAGAGTTTCATAATGAGGAAATTCATAATGTGGAATGCCATAAACATACTGCAAAGGCGTATTTCAATGACGATAAATAAAAGTATAAAAATCAAAAAAAAAATGTTTGTCTCATTACACCTACCGATGCATTGAGGGGTTATATAGGACCCCACCAATCATATACTAAGACCAATATATTCCACATTGGAATAGGGTGCAACATAATCAACATAATCAATTGTATTGAAAAAATAGCATTCAAAAAGTTAATTCATTAACAATAACCCATGAATGGTATCATGTTAGCTCATCATTAGTAAAATTATTATAAAACAGTTAAAAACATATGTTTTATGTTATGATAATAGATAAATCACAATGAATTCCATGATTCAACATTTGTTGTTAACATTGATTAAGATACATTTAAATGATACCATTGAAAATTTAATGAGTAAATAATATTTAAACATTCTAATGTGCCACATACCCCATTGAACAATTAATATCATAATCCCATAAAATATCTTTAAAATAAGGATAATCATTATATAATATGTTTAACAAAAGTATATACACCACATGGTAGGAATAATTAGTTAAAAAAATATATCTAATAAATGTTTAGGTGAGATGATAAAACCCCTTTTTATATAAAGAAGTGATATCTATGAAAAAAAATATATTTGATGAAAAATAAAATTGTAAAAATATATATTCTATAATATAAATTGTAAGTAAATTTAAAAAAAAATTTGGAATGTATAATGTATTATTTATGTGAATTATTTTTAAAAGAGTTTTTTTGAATCTTTATAAATAAATCATTTTTGTATAACTTAAGAAAAATATTATATAGATTTTAAAGAAGAATGGAATATTTTATTTAATAAAAATAGAAATGAAAAAAATGGTTTTCCATAATAACATGAGTTATTTTAGAAAAATAATCATGGCTTAAAATAGATTATATATTTCAATTTAAAATGGGTTATAATTCGTGGGGATCCCTTGAATTGGGCATGTTTATCTGGATGAATTATGAAGGTAACCATTTTAAAACATGTACGTCATCATTAATGAATTATGATAATATGGATATACCAATTTTTAAAATATACATATAATTGATAATAAATATGTGAAATTAATGAAGCATTCTCTGGGTGTGCTTTTCAGATCCAAGGCAACGGTGGCTTCCTGTCTTTAGCAGCTTATTTTTCCTCACCCTGTGATATGGATTTCAATTTCGGAAGGATTTATTTGCGGGTGTGCTTGGATTTCGTCGGGCTCGGCGCTTGTGCGGTTTCTTCTGGTCCATGATCGATCAGATATGGTCTGCGGAGAAGTTGTTGACTCTATGGTGGTCAGGACCCTTGTTGGGAATCTGCTGTGGTTTGGAGTTGACTTTTCAGATCTGAGTTTACCCTGTGCAGTCTGGTGTTGGGTGCCTCTACGATGATGCAGTCTTGGCGAGGAGGAGCTTTCGAGTTCGGTTTGGCAGTTTTTTGCGCAAAGGATGCAGTCCGGGACTTGGGTTGTTGATGGGTATTTGTTGGAGCGCTGCGTCAATGGCCTACAGTTTGGTGCCTTTCTATGGATCTTCTGGCATTATGATGGTTTATGGCGCTTGGAGATGGATGCTGCGGGGGCTCCCGGTTCTTCGTCGAGGTTGCAGGAGGCACCTCTAAAGCAGTGGGGGGGAACACACCGGTGATGTTGGCTATGGATGGTCAAATCTCCAAATTTTTTGCCTCGGTTCTACTTTGTGGATGCCTCCTTGATGCTGCTTCAAATATGGTATCTTGGTGTTTTTTCTGCGAATTTTCTATGGTTTTGGTGTGCCGTTGGATTTTGAAATTTTGCTCCGCGGGTTCATTCTGCTGCTTTGGATTGCTTTGCTGGTGGCTTGGTTTGTTGGTTTCGTTATGGTTATGGTTCCGAATGAGCTGCTGGTCGAGATGATGTGGGTGGATTTTGGTAACACTTTCTGGAATTGGAGCTGTTGGATGCATGTTGCGGCTTGGATGAGAGTGGAATGGTTGGGAGTTTTTGATTTCTGTGATGAAAATGCGGGTTCCTGGATTGGTTGTGATGCTGGATGTGGCTGGATGTTTGGCTATGATTTACTGGTAGGGATGGCTTTTTGTGGCTGGTTTGGTAGTGATCTTTTACTAGTTCTAGCTGTTGGAAGGGAAGAAGAGTTGCTGGGGTCTGGAGGCTTGGTGTTATGGGATGCTTGCTCTATTTGGTTGGGTGATGCTTGTTTTGTTTGGCTGGGTGATGCTATTGGTGATGCTATTGGTGGGAAGGTGATAGATGCTGGTACATGAGAGTTTGGAAACTGTATTTCTCTTGGTAGTGGGCTGGTGGTTGCTGGATGTTACTGGATGATGGTGATGGTTTCTGCTTGTACCTGGGTGTGCTTGTTGGGTTTTTTATTTTCATTTTTGTTTTTTCGTTTTTTGCGTGAGTTGTAAGGGGTTTTCGGGTGTTGGTCATTTGACCCCTCCCCTCCCTTGTCTATTGTGTCTCTATTTTCTTTCTAATAAATTTGGGGGGTCGGGAATAGCCCGACCCTCGCACCTTCCTTGCCAATAAATTAATAATAATAAATGATACATTTAACAACATTAAAATAAATATATTCATGATAAGACACATTTATGTGTAGTATTCATACAACATACATAATAAATATTTGTTGAAAAGAGCTATATCACAAAAATAGAAGTCAGATGAGAAAACCCTGACTACTTTGTAATGAGTTTAATCATACGATAAAAAATTAATAAACATCCATTGAATAATTTAATACCATGAAGATAAATATATTCATGAAATTATATAATAAATATAAATATACATATATCCCTTAATGAAATAAGTGGCACATAATGGAAATCTCATGGATATAAAAGTTAGAAGAGAAACCCTAAACCTTATGTCTGAATGTGTTCTACCATTATCCTTAATGTACTAGATAATAAGAATTAAAAAATTTATTCCAAACCTTATCTACATTTATTTTATTTAATATTATTTTTTTGGGTTCATTTATGGAATTTTTGCGGAGTTATAAGATATCTTTTTTCACTCGGGAGAATTTGTTTCCTTGGTTTTCACGATCTGTGTAATTGAATATGAGTATAGATGTTCTTGTGGAATCAATATAATTCCCAATAATTGAATTTATATATTAATAATTAATATCCGGAATTTTAAATTTATATATTAATATATATCATTTGGTTACATGTCATGAGGATGATCCATTGTTTTAGACATTTATTAATAATCTATTAAAATATTATAGCGGTTTTTTAATACAAAAAAACTTGTTTTGTTCTGAAAATTAATATCTTGTATAAATATGGTTCTATAATAATTAAAAAACAAAATAAAAAAATAATATAATCTAGATCTACCATAAAAATGGTTTCAACAACATCGTTGAAGGATAAATAGAATAAAAAAAGTTCATTGTCCACAAATGATGTATATCAGCACCTCCCGAAAATTATTTCATTTTAAAAATAAAAAATATAGAGATAAATTTTTGAAAAATTATAATACCTTAACATGATATCCTTAAATTATATAAATGATACGGGTTTTATCATTATCATTGGGACAGAGGATGTGAGGAGAAGATAAAAAATAAAATTAAATTGAAAATGAAATTAAACTAAAAAGGAAGAGAGTTTACCTCTTAAATTATCTTCTTTGAGAACCTCATTAGAAAAAGTGGTTTTAGTATTTTGAAAATAAAAAGTTCTGATATATGTGGGCAGTGACTAGGGAAGATTATTTTGGAAGCACTTTGAGATGCTTCATGTCTTAGAGGAGTGAACTGTAGAGGGAGTAATGGGTGGCCTTTATAGTGGAGGAGAGGAGTTATTTTTGAATATTTAATTCATTTTGTTATTATTATGCAACAACAGTATAAATATTTTGAGATTTACCCACATCAAATTAAAATAATGAATAAATTTTCTAGATTTTGGTTCTTAGTTCATTCATGACTCATGGAATATAGTATTTAGTTTCTAATGTATTTAAACATTAAACTACCATATTTTAATATTCACCAATAAATCAAGTAATTTTTTTAAAAAAATCACATTAACCATTTCTCAAGGTGTATAATTAAAAAATAGACTCCATTTTACCATAATATTTTTTTAAATAGGTTAAATTTAATTTTTAATTAAAATCCTTATTTACTTGAAAAATATAAATTTTAAATTTAAAAACGATTTTATAACACTATAAAATTTTAAATAAGGTCTCATAAAACCATCCTAAAATAGAAGGACAAAAAATAATGTTTTTTTGAATCCCTTTTATGAAACTGAAAATTTCATTAAATGATATTACTATTTATATAAATGAAATTAAATATTTTTGACTTATACTAATACATACCATTAAATATTGATTTTTAAAATATTCACATAATTTTACAATGATTTCATTATATCAATGATTAACATATTATATGGCTAAATTTTATTTTTACTATCCAGGGTGAGGTGACTATTAGTTAGGCTGATTTACTATTCCTAAAGATCATACTACTATTTCTAGAGGAATGTTACTATTTCATCGGTATTGGTTACTAAACATCTTTATATACCTGTTATTTAATTCATACATCATTTATATGGTTTTTATTATGTTATATAAGTAATTATAAATGACCTACACTATATGAAATTATCATAAGAATGGAAATCCTAGTGATTTAATTCTTGGCCGTTACAATCATTCCTCCTAAAAAAATTATATCCCCTCATTTTTAAATTCCAATTCGAAGGATAACGGTTGATTCTTCAAAATTACCTTTTAAGAAATTTTAAATGTAATTATGGATAATTAAATAAATTAGTAATAATAGGGAGAAGGAAATGCCATGGTCACCATATAACTTGGAATTAGAATAGGATGTCATTAGTGTGATGCAAAAATATGGACATCAAAGAATAATATAACCATCATTTTTTAATGAAGATTGATAGATAACATGGTTAGTAGAATGTTAACCATCACGAAACTATAAATCATGTTATCAGTTAAAATACCATTAATTTATCAGATAGGAAAATATAAAGATAATGATTTTTTAGAAAATATTTTTCCTAGAATTGAGTGATTCCTTTACTATCTATATAATCAAATGACGAATTAAATAAATTTGATTACTTTAAATCTCATAAGAATAATATAAATATTTAGTTATTCTTTGATAAATTTTAATTTCATTCCTAAAACATAAAAAGGAATATTCAATCTGATTAATCTTACGCTACAATAATTCAAATAACATTTTATGGAACACAGATCCCCCAAAAGTATAATTATATATAATCAAAATCCTAAAATGGTTAGGATAAGGTTAGATAATTATTAAAAAATTAATATCATTTTTATGATGAAAAACTACTTGAATCTCCAAACATAAAATGTAAAACTAAATGTTAATCATTGATATTTTATCAAGTTACTTTTATTCTTAAAAAATTATTCTAAACTATGAACCAAAAAATAGAAGGAATTGTTTATATATTCATCCAAATGACATTGATACATCCTCATCTACTAATACAAAAATTTAATTTCCCCTGTCACATAATCTACAAGGTATTATACCCATTTCTATAAATAACATAGATCACCATATTTCCGCAATAAAATCATATTTGAATCCAAAATATAATTCTACATTTCTTCATCAACGATTTCTATTTACAAAAGTCCTCACAAAATCCAATAATTCTGAATATCTTCTAAAATGAAATTAATCTCATAACCATGAAATCAATTTTCAATTACAAATTTATCTATTGGATAAAAAATTCTCCAAAATATAGAAATTATTTATCCATTATATGATTAGACATAAAATAATTCAAGATAACTGACGATTTATGCGGGCTAGTGTTTGGCACTATGCACATATCACCATTAATTTGTGGGTTTAAACCCTGTGACCATGCTGGATGTGACCAATTTTTACATAGAAAGTAGGATGACCATTTTATAAAACCATATAACATCCAAAATAAATATGAAGTATATCCCCAAAATAAGGCCAATGAATAAACAATATTTTAAATAATATTTCTAATGGAACCTAAATACATAAATACATAATACATTTATTTCCACATAGGGCCTTATATGGTCTAAGAGTTGTCCCATAGAATAGGGAATTTAATCTGTTAATACCTAGGTCCCTTATATTTAATGAAAATAACTACAAATGAATTATTAGGATATATTATATTTCCTTCCATTGTACTATTCATTTTAACAAGTTAATTCATTTCTATATCTCATTCATTACACTTAATAATTAAATTCTCATTTCCATAGAGACACTTCTTTGAGTTTCTCCATCCACATTTCTTTCCTGATGGAAGTAAATAGTTATTTTCCCATTGATATACACAACATGAGCTCTTTGAAAAGTCCATTATTCTTTTATTGGTTGGGTTCGAGCGTTTCTTTAGGTATATGTTTATAATAATATTTATAGAAAACTAAAAATGAATAAACATTATATCTTTCAATCCTATCAACATCCCATTTCTTTATCATAACCACCACCTTGAACATGTTGATAAATTTTAACATGACTATTTTGGGTTATATCCATTGAATAAAACTAGAAATCATAATGTGGGAAAAAAGTTCATAGTGAGAAAAACATGTAATATTTAATAAAATATCATGAAATTTTATTTTTAAACTATAAAACATATGTTTAACCTAGGTTATTAATTTTAATTAAATATTTATATCCATAACAATTGTTTATAATGAATATTTTAATTATCCTATTTATATCTCCCATGAGTTTCATACCTGGAGCATAGTAAGGCCCATTATCGTGTACCAGGATATCCCAAGTTAGGTATGGAACACCCTGTTAGATATGTTACTCCAAGGTACAACTTTTCCAAACCACTTCCACTTATAGTATCTAGACAGGGATGTAATTTCATTTAAGTTGCAAGAAATATATAAATTACCATAATTATAGGATGCTCTTATATTCTTATCCTCAATATTAATCTAAGGGTTTTTTTCACTAACCAATGTCTTCTAAATCTAGTTTACAAGGATATTTATAAACATCATTTGATACCAAATATAACATAAAGACCCTAGATTCCAAGAGTCGGTGGATTATTTTATTACATTTGCAAGATTACATGGAGTCAAATCTCAAAGGACCAATCATTTTAGCAGTCCTCTAAGAACATATTACATTCATTATACCCATAATACAATGGTAACTAATAATAAAATATAAGCTAAAATAGAATATATCCTTGAAAGCTTATTCAATGTTTTATTCTTCATAACCTAGGGAAAAGAAATGTAATAAAGCGGTGATATAATAATCTCATTAAGGGGACAAAAAATAGAAGAATCATTAAAAATAAGGAATGATGTATAACTAAAATCACACATGCCATTAAAATAAAATGGATCCTAATATTTCATGAATAACACATTACTAAATAATAACATAGTGAATAATAACCATGTATATTCTACAAGTCTAATGACCAGATGAACTATAATGACCCAACCCCATTTACCCAGAATCAGTGCATTATTACACAAAATTGGCATTATACAAGGAATCATGTCCCAAAAGACCGATTAGTTTAGTAGTAATGGAAGTTCTAGAAACATACATAGGTTTAACATTACATAATGAAATAAAAAACAAAATTTTGTTCCCTTTGAAAACTCTTATATCCCTTAGCATATTCCTCCAGGTTAGTCATAATATACATCTATACATCCTAGAATGAATAAAACATAGGAAATGGGTGAGATCAGATGCTCAGTACGGTTAACAATATAGTGGAAACTGGATTAAATAAGGATAATCATTTAAGTAAATTTATAATCCTAGAACAGAATCCTTTTAAACATATGTTTCTTCATAATATAGAAAAGATAAATCAAATAATTCCATTTACATATTCACATGGATATCTACTATTCGAACAATCACATTTAATATTGATATCAAATTTCATAATGATGGAATGCATAATGTCAAACATCATAACAACATAGTCAAGGCCTCGTTCCAACACTACAAATGAGATTTTGTCAAGGAATTTTTCCAAGACACTGGATTGTCTCATGAGACCAACAGATCATCAAGGAGCTATAGCGGGATCCACCCGTCTCTTACTAAGTCCAATACATTCCTCTTATTTATGGGTGAAACATAATCTGAACATTCATATTAAAACTACCATATGAAATGTCGATATTTTTACCACAAACCATGAATGGCATAAAAATAGGAAATCCAATGTCAAACAAAACACTATTCAATACAATATAGATGAATATATTATGATAAATCAACCTAAATCAAGAATAAAATACATTAAAGGATATTGACATAGATGAAAATAGTCATTAAATTTTTTAGATAAATATCCCCTTTTTCATGAAAACATTTAAATGTCACACTATTTAACAAACATGTCATTTAAAAAGGATTTTTGAAAAAAATTGTCCCATATAACATTGAAAAATTTAAATGTAAATTTAATTTTAAAAAATCAATGTCCATATAAATAAATCCTTAAAACCATTTTTAAAACATGGACATTATTGAGATAGATTTAGAAAAATAAAATCATTAAAACATAAATAATGATATTTTAGTTAGATTTATTAACTAAATGAGATATGGTTGAATACAAATAATTGAGGTAATAAAAACATTATAATATCATGAGAATAATGGGAATAATGACATACTATGTCAGAGTACATTATATACACCATTTAAAAATGAATTGGTTCATAACAATAAAAAATATTCAATGATATTTAAATTGAGATAAAGTCCCTAATAAAGACAATATCTTTAGGTTAAAGATAAATAAATAACATAACTATATTTGAAAATTATAAATAAACTCAATATTATTTGATATTTATTGTAAATAATTTTGAAAACCATCACACATATTCTTGTAAAAAACACCAACGACTTGGATGCTTAACTCAATGAATGGAAACTAATATAAGATAACTCTAATCAAGTTCATATAAATGTCATGAGAAATTATCAATGGAGTGATTATGTGTATCAAAATTATATCCACACAAAGGGTAGTGGAAATTAAAGCATAAATAATAAATATTTATTCCATAAATAATCTTGGACTAAAATAATCAATGAAATATGTGTAAAGCCCAATATGTGGAAATTGAAATTTGAAATTCCCATACCAGTTTGGTAAATTATAAAAAATAACCACCATTAAATAATTATCATTAAATTTAGATGTAAATATTCATAAATTAATGTATATTACACATAAAATAAAAACAAGGGCTATACATACACCACACAAAAGGAAATAGTGGCAATATAGCATGAATCTCGTTAGGATAAGAAGTGATATGAAAACCCCTTAACTTGTACTTTTCATTAATAGATGGTACGTTAACCTCTAGTATAATAGTTAAATAATTGTTAATATATTATACCGGAACCACATAAAAAATAGGATATCATATATGATGTTCTAATATTACTTTCATAATAATATTTTTGTACTATCACTATTTTGGGTGTTAATTAATTCATTTTCATTTATATATTTTTTTACATAAGTCATGATTTGTTATAAATAGGATTTATTTGATTCATATTCAAAATTATATAAATTCATTAAAGATTATTTTTAATAATAAAATTAAAATTAGTCTTCAATTGTTACGATGGGGAATGACACCTCATTGCGTCGTGGAGACGGTAAGCCGTACGTATGCATGAGTGACAATATCTTTTTTTGATGGTGAAATACTATATATTTGGACTGTATATCCTATATAAAGAATAATTATCATTTTATATTTATTATTTACATCAGTTATACTCATTTTAATACACTTCCAAATAATGATGTTTTTGAATAACAAACTACACCATGATGTGGAGACTATAAGCCGTACGCAAGCATGTATGGTGATATTGTAATTTATAGGATGGATAGAATAATGAATATGGTTGTAAAATATTTTAAATAACATCACAGTATGTATGAGGTACAAGATTTATTATTTGGTATGGAATGAACAAATAAAGAGAATGTGGAAGCAGAAAATAACTTGAAAGCGGGTGGTGAAATTATTACCTCTTCTTTGGGTGCTTCCTTATGATTTGATAAACATAACTCATTAGGATGGCTTTATGATAAATGTAAGGACTATATGATGTAGAAAATGTTTTTGGGAAGATATTTGGACCAAGGTTGTCCAGGAAAAATGGCTTTGGGTGTGTTAAATTGTGATAAGTGGATGTACCTTTTTATAAGAGGGGTGAGGGTAACTTTCGAAAAACCTTGAAATATTATTTTATTATAAATCATTTTCAGTTTCAAATGGATAAAAATTGATGTATTTAAATGATAATATTTTTATGGTTCGAAATCCATTCAACCAATAGGTTTTAGACAATTTTATTTCACCATATTAACCATATCCTTTATGTTTAACTATTAGTTAAATAGTTTAACTTTTATCGTGTATTCTTATATTTTTACACTATATGGTTAATAAACTTATTATAAACATCCAAGATATTCTCAAGTGGTTCTTTAATGAGATATATAATATTATTTATGCCTTTTTCCCAAAATGTATTTTTTTAGTAATATTATATCAACTAATAATATTGTATTCATTTAAAAAAAATAATTTAAGTCAATTTTGACACTATATTGTATTTGGTTTTTTTGAAAATCATAACAGCATGATTAATTTAAATTAAATTATTTAAACAACCCAAACATGTCCAATTAACCTATAAAATTAGTATAATTCATCAAAAGTCTCATATTATATTTATTTTGATATTTATAATATGAATTCTTTTAATTGTTCATTAATAAGGTAATTACTTCATCATTAATGTGTCATAATTATATTTAATTTTTTATAGTATAAAAATTATAAATAAAATACTATAATGCAAAAAAATATTTTCAGCTTTATAATGAATATTTATAGTCGAATTTATCTTATGTATAAACCTATATTGAATATATTTTTCTAATTAAACATTCAATTTTACACTTTTAACTCTTCTTTAAATAACATAATAATAAATGACGTAATCCAATCCAAGTGGACCAAAATGATCATATTTTATTACTAAGGTTATTTTTGGTTGAATTACACTTATACAGTAGAATTAGGACATGTGTTAGGATAATTATAATATCATTTTTACCTTTAATTAACCTATTAACTTTTAACTCTAGTAAATAAAAGTCAAAAGTAACTATTCACCAAAAAATTATTTTCATCTTATTGAACCACATTTTACATATTGAAGTCAACTGTGTCACTTAGTGTTTTGAAATTCAACTCAATGAAGCGATAAAATTATGTTTTATGAAAATTTTCAAATGCTCCTAGAATAGGGGTAAAAGACGGTAAAAAGTTCAATAAAATTTTATATATCTAATTTTAATCTAAAAATGATTCTAATGAATTACATTGAACTAAGATGGGAATTATGTATCTCTATTGACTTAAATAAATTAATGAAATAATTATTTAAACAAAAACTCGAGTTTCAAACAATAATGCAATGTTTTTCACTATTCATAAAACATTGAAATTTTTTCCAAAATACCAAAAATTCACACTAAGCTAATTTTGATATTATTAATTAAAAAATGAATTAAATTTTCAAAAATTCAAAACATATAAGTAGTAATAATTAATTTAATAATAATTCCTGTTGTCAAACCCAAAAGCGGTTTTGTAAGAGGGAAAAACTATGTAATGATTAAAATGTGTTTATGTCAAATATAAATGTGAAATTACATATAATGACCAACATTATATTAAATGATAAAAATATAATCTTAATATACTTCAAAACCATTCAAATTCAAAATTTAACACTATAAATTATTTCAATCAAAAATGTTGTTTCCAATAAAAATTTAGTATTTTTCACTATTTATAAAAATATGAATGTTATAAAAAAAGTATCAAAAAATTATCCAAAATAAATTTTTATGTCATGATTATAAAGAGGAATTTAGTTTCATTAAATTCAATATATAAAAGTCTCAAATATTTGTTTTAAAAAGGATTCACCATTAAAAGGTGGTAAAATTTCATTTTTTGTAAAATAATTCTTTTAGCTGAAAAAATGAATTTCATCTTTTATTATGTATAAGAAACAACAAATATAGATTCTAAAATTATATGGATATATAAAATTTAAAATTCAGTTAATACTATTCATAACTGCTTTTTGAACGGCTAGTTTGGTATGTCATGGGGCGCTCAAACTCGGTGTTACGTGTACCACAAGCTACTGAATTACATTAAAGAAAATAACTTACGATTAATCATGGTGTGTTACATTATTCCCACCTTTTGGAAATTGTTTTCTTACAATTTTAAAATTGGGCTTGAAAACATCAATTAAAGTCCCACATTGGAAAAAGAGTCAATAAAATGATCACATTAAAAGAAGGAAAGAAAAGTACAAAGTTCACCCGAGAAAACATATTCTAGGATTCCATGTAGGAAAACATGGGTATGGAAGATAAACAAAGTGTAATGTTCTGATGGAGGGAGACAGAAAACATGATCAAGAGAACATTAGCAGTAAGAAAACCACAAAATTGTGATGGAAAAAATAGTAATCAGTTTCCCTGTAGGAAAAGTAAATGGATAATGTTTTTTGTTTTAAATTCTGTTTCATAAATATGAGGAATTTATTTATGAGATTAACTATGAACATAAAGAGATATAGTTAATTTTTAAGTAGAGTTACGTCCTTTAATTAATTTCTACCACTAACTCATCATTTTTATAAATGATGAGTTTTCACGATGACTTAGTCACACTTGAGGCGCTAGAATAAAATTCTATAGAATCACATGATCCACGAAGGATAAATTATATATTTCCCTCACCTTTAGAGATTAACCAAAACCAAAATGGTTAGTACAAGATAAGAAGTTCCCAAAAAAGGAAAATATTTTAGAGAACGAAATAATAATATTAATTTCTAATATTAAACCAACAATACTCAATGTTCAATAAATATCATTCAATAAAAAATTGTCCTTGAAACCCTTCAATATAATAAAAATTAATACTGAAACACAAATATTTGAAGAATTTGATTATGTAGTCTTCCACATTAAATTGTATCTCCAAATAAAATCATATAATATTAAAGTCTCATACTTAAACATAGTTAACCAAATCACATATTTTCTATGATATGTTAATAATGTCATTATATAACCTAAATATATTTAAAAATCCATCATTATTCCTCAAATCAAATCCCACTGTATTTTATTTTCATTAGTTATATAGTTTTCCCAAGAGATCAATCATATTCCAACATAACATTTATCACTTCTCCAAAAATAATTTTCCTTTAATAAGTATATCAATTTGATAAACATATGATCCCAAATCAACATATTTTTGAATAATAAATTCATTTAACTAAAATGAATTAGTCACAATAACCAAGGACTTCTCATAGACTATTGGTGGGTGATAAATACCAGTGGAACATTGGGTGTGGGTTCAATTCCCGAATACTTTTCCAATGTGATGTGTTTTTACACTTTCTGTGTGTTTTCCTTTTTCAAAAACTATATTTTATAACATTCCCTAAATGATAAATTCTTCAAAATAACCATAAAACAATTTAACCAAAAATGTTATCTCATACCTCACATTTTCATGTCAAAATATAATCACTTTAATTGCCTCAAAATCAAGGATCATATAAAACCAAATGTTTATTTATAAATCTATACATAATAGAATAGAATATTCTTCCTCAAATAATATATTCTCATTACAAACTGTAGGGTAACACATAAAAGAGAAAATTCATCCAAATTATTCCCATAAATAAAAGAGCACTAATACTTTTAAACATTTCACTATCCATTTATATCCAAATAGGTTCGTCCTTGACCAATATGTTATCCTATATAGTAGGGAATTCACTCAGGTAATGGCTATGTCCCCTACAGTTATGAAAAATGACACTATAATTGGATTCATGGGATCAATTTTATTTTCTTCCATAATAATCTTCATTGCTATATGGAAATTCATTACTTTATGTCCTTCTTTCCCACAAACAAAGAATATCATGGTTCCACTGAGTCACATTCCTAGGTGTCTCCTTGCACATTTTCTATTTGATGGAAATTGAACATTCTTTCCTCCATGGTATCCGCTGCTAGAGCTCTTATCATTCATCACATTTCTCTTCTTGGTTGATTCCGAGAGCTGGTTAATATATATTATGTTGATCATATTTTTGGAAAACTAATTGGGCATGAACATGATATATTTAACGCCAATAAACATTCCATTTTTTTCTCATTTCCACCAACATTCCCATCTTTTACATCATGCTCAATGTTATAATTACTTTTTTGTAATCCAACCATTGACTAAAACAAGAAAGCATTTGTGTGAGTAAAAATAGTCATAAAATCATTTACGGATTATCAAGACACATTATTTTCAATCTAAAATGCCTTAGGATAAAACAAAGTTTTTTATTCTTATCATATAATAAATTCCATCAAATAGGCTTGTAAGGAAAATATGAATTATCTTAAGCATTTCCCCTGGGAGTGTCATAACCAATAGTTCAGCAATGCTTGTTGTTGTGTACTAGGATTATAGGGGTCTGCCCAAAATTCCTTGTCAGAGTTTTCCCTCCTAGGTACACATGTTCCAGAGCCACCTATACCTTCTCGTATCTAGATAGGGATTTATTTCTTGGAAACCCCACCTAATATTTATATTTCCAATTTTTTTATGTTTTTCAATACTAATCCAAATATTTTATCTTGGAGTAGTGTTTTGTAGTCTGAGGTTTTCTAAATATTGCTTCTGTGGTTTGTACTAAACTTCTCTGATACAAACTATAATGCCCCGACCCCATTTACCCAAAATCAGTTTGTTATTACATAACATTGGTATGATACAAAGTATCATGTCCCATAATACCGATCAGTTTAGTATCCTAGGAAGTACTAGATACATACATAGGTTTGACATTAGATCATGAAATAAAAAAACAACATTGTGTCCCATTTTAACACTCTTATATTCAATAACCTATTCCATCAGTTTAATCATAACATAATTCATTTCATCTTATGAAAAATAAATCATTATAAAGTGGTGAGCTCAGATGCTCAGTATGGTTAACAATATAGTGGGGATTGTCTTAAATAAGATGAAACATTTAACGCAATGCATATGACTAGAAAACTATCCATTTAAACTTAAGAATCATCATAATATGGAAATGATAAATCAAATAATTCCATTTACATATTCACAAGGATATTATACAAGTATAATAAACACATGTATTATCAATATTCAATTTCATAATGATAGAATGCATAATGTTGGACATCTTAACCACATTGTCAAGGTCTCATGCCAATACTTCAAATATAGCATTGTTAATAATATTTTAGTAGTGTTATTGTTAAATATAGAATTGTTAAATAATTGTTATTATATTATAAATGAACCACATACATAGATATGATATAATATTTTATCGTCTAATAGAGCATTGTTAATTATATTTTAGTAGTATTATTGTTTCAGGTGTTAACTGATTATTTTATCTTTAAATGTTTTGTTTCGCAAGTCATGTTTGTTATGGATAGGATGTATTTGATTAAAATACAGAATTATATATAGTTTTAAATATTATTTTTAATCATCAATTTAAAATTATTCTTGAATGGTTACGATGGGGAATGACATCACATCACATCGTGGAGACGGTAATCCATACATATGCACGAGCGACAATATCATTCTTCTAGAGGTAAAATAATATATAATTGTAGTGTATAACATATATAAAGAATCATTAAAATTTTATATCTAATATTTAAATCAGTTATACTCAATATTATACCCATACAAATAATTAATATTTTAAATTAAAAAAATCAACACGACGTGGAGACGGTTAGTCGTACGTATACACGTATAGAGACTTTGTCATTTATAGGATGGATAGAATAACGAATATGGTTGTTCAATATTTATAAAAACATCACAGTATTTAGGAGGTACTTGGGTTCTTATTTTGTTATGGAATCAACAAAAAAAGTGGAAGTGTAAGAATAAAAGAACATGAAAGAGGGTGGTTAAATTATTATCTCATCTTCGGGTGTGTCCTTTAGATTTGATCTAAAGGGCTTTATAGGATTGATTTATGATCAAAGGAAGGAATCTAGGATATAGTGAATGTATTTTGGTGGATATATCTGTAGACTATGGCTGATCGAAATGGCTTTGGAGGTGTGAAATTATGAGAAGATGAAGTACCCTTTTATAAGAGAGGTGAGGGTAACTTTAGGAAAACTTTGAAAAATTATTTAATTATAAATTCTTTTCCATTTAAAATTGAATCAAATTGTTTAATTTTATAATATAAGGTGGTTATGGGTCTCAATAATCTCCACAAATGGGTTATATATAATCTTAGGTCACCATATTAGCCTTATCTTTTAGATTTAACTATTAGTTAAATAGTATAACATTTACCGTGTCTTCTTGAATTCATACATTATATGGTTTATAAACATACTAAAAAATCCAAGAGAACCTCAATTGGTTCCTTAATGAATCATATAATCTTATTTATGACCTTTGGTAGATAATTTGTTTTTTCGGAATATTAATCATCTAATAATATAATATTTGTTTAAAAAACCCATTGAGGTCAATTTTGACACTATTTAGTATTTGGTTTTTGTGTAAATCATTAAAGCATGGTTTTATCGAAAAAAATTATTTAATCAACCCTAAAATGTAGTATTAACCTATAAAATTTGTGTAATTCATCAAAATACTCTGATTAAATTTATTTGGATATTTATAAGATCAATAATTTTAATCATTCATCAATAAGTTAATTACTGAATCATAATTGTGTCATAAATAAATTTCATTATATAATCCTTAAAAATTATAAATAAAATACCATTATGTATGAAATATTTTTAGATTTATATTGAATGTTTATAGTCGATTTTATCTTATGTATGACCCTATATTAAAAATAGTTTTTATTAAACATTGAATTTAAACCATTTAACTCTTCTACAAATAAATTAATAACAAATACCCTAATGAAATACATGTGGACCAAAAAGATCATATTTTATTGCTAAGGACTTTTTTGTTCTAAATAAACTTATCCAATATAATTATGACATGTTTTTTTGGTAATTATGATATCATATTTAACTTTAATTATACTATTTATATTTAACCGTGGTAAATAAAAGTCAAAAGTTTCTATTCACCAAAAAAATTGTTTTCATCTTATTGATCCACATTTTACTTACTGATGACAACTGTGTCTCTCTTATTTTTTAAATTCAACTCATATAAGCAGTAAAAATTTATTTTATGTAAATTTTCATATGCTCCTCGAACGTAGGTAAAAAATGGTAAAATGACAAATAAAATTGTATACATCTAATTTTATTCTAAAAATTACTCCAATGAATAACAATGAACTAATATAGGTATTATGTACCTATATTTTCATAATTAAATAAGATAATTAATTAATGATTGAAAGATTGTTTTTATACAATTATATAGTGTTTTCATTGTCCATCAAAAATTGAAAGTTTTAAAAAAAATACAAAAAATTCACTTTAAGATAATCATGATATTCCAAATTCAAAACTGAATTCTATTTTACAAAATTCAAAACATAAATATAACATTAATTAATTTATAATTAATTCCCATTGTCAAAACCAAAAGGCTTGTTTTTTAAAAGTAAAAACTATCAAAATATTGACATGTGTTTGTGTCAAATTTAAATTTGAAATTACTTATAATGACATACATTGTATTAAATGATATAAATATAATCTGATTTTGCTTCCAACCAATTAAAATTCATAATTCATCGCTATATGTTATTTCGATTCAAAACATTATTTTCAACTAAAATGTAGTATTTTTTCACTATTCATCAACATATGAATGCTATCAGAAAAGTAAAAAATAATTAACAAAAAAAAATATTTATGTCCCAATTCTATAGAGTAATTTAATTTCATTAAATTCAATATATATAAATGTGTCAAATATTGGTTTCAAAAAGGGCTCTCTATTAAAAGGTGGTAAAATTGTATTTTTTGAAAAATACATCCTTTATATGAAAAAATATATTTGTTCTTATATTATGTCTATGAAACAAATAATATGAATTCTAAAATTATATTGAGAATATAAAATTAAAAATTCAATTAATACAATTCATAACCGCTTTTTAAACGTCTAGTTTGATAAGTTGTGGTGTGCTCGAACTCGGTTTTGCATATAACATCAGCTATTCTAATACATTAAAGAAAATAACTTACTATGAAATCTTGGGGTGTTAAATTCTTCCCCATTTTGTATATTTAATCCTCGAAATAATAAAATTGTGCTTGGGAAATTCATTTAATGTTTCACACTGAAAAAAGAGTCTGTAAAACTGTCACATTAAAACAAAGAAAGAGAAGTACAATCGTCACCCAAGATAACCCATACTAGGATTCCATGTAGGAAAATATGGATATGGTAGAAAAACTATGTGTCATGTTCTTATGGAGAGTGATAGAAAACAAGATCCAGATAAAGTTAACAAAAAGAAACCCATAATCTTGTGATGGAATACACGATCAATAGTTTACAGTATGAAAAGTAAACAGATAACATTATTTGTTTGAAGTTCCATTTCAGAAAGATGAGGAATTTATTTATGAGATTTACTAAGAACATAAAGATATATACGGACTTTTTATGTAGAGTTTCATCCATTAATAAATTTCTACCACTAACTCATCCTTTTTTATAAATGATGAATTTTCCCGATGACTTAGTGACACCTGAAGCGCTAGAATCTTCTTCTAGAGAATCAAATGATCCATAAAGGATAAAATATTTATTTATATTGTTTTAGAGATTATCCAATACCAAAATGGTTATTATTAGATCATATAATCCCCAAAATGGATAATTCTTTATAGAAACAAAAACTAATATTAAATTATGAAATTGAAGCAAAAATACACAATGTTCAATAATTACAATTTAGTAAATAATTGTCCTTAAAATCCTTCAATACAATCCAAACTAATATTGAAACCCAAAAATTATATGAATTTGATTACATAGTCATCCACGTTAAATTATATCTCCAAATAACATAGACTAAAATTAAATTCACAAACATAAATGTAGGTAATCTAATCACATATTCTCTATGATAGGTTAATAATGTCCATAAATAACCTATAACTCTATAAAAGAATACATCATTATTCCTCAAATGAAATATCATAAAAATCAATTTTCCTTAGGCATATAGTATTCCCAAAAGAGAAAATGTATTTTATCATAACATTAATCACATAATCACCAAATCATATTCCTATACTATGGATATTCATTTGATAAACATATAATCCTAAATAAACTTATAATTTATCAATAAAATCGTTTAACTAAAAAAATTAGTCACACAATCTGGGGACTTCTCCTAGTCTAGTGGAAGATGTTAAATCCTAGTCACACTTTGGTTGTGGGTTTGATTCACACATCTTTTTCTGACGCAATAAGCTATCACACTGTCAACATGATTTCCATTTTCAAAAACTATATTTAATAACATTTCAAAAATGATAAATTCCTAAATATAACCATAAAATAATCTAACCGCCAATGTTATCTCATACCACGCATTTTCATCCCAAAAATCTAATAACTGGTTATTTCCTCAAGTTCAAGGATTATATAAACCCAAATGGTCATTTATAACTATATCCACAAGTGAAAAGTCAATTTTTCCTCAAATATAATTTTCTCATATCAAATAGCATGGTGAAACATTCAAGAGAAAAGTCTTCCAATGTAATCCAATAAACAAAGAGCACTAATACATTTAAACATTTCCCCATACATTTATTCCCACATTGGTTCTTCCTTGACTCAATGGTTATCCAATAGAATTGGGAATTCACTCGGGTAATGTCCATGTCCCCTACATTTATAGAAAATGAGTGTAAATGGATTCTTCAGATCATTTTTATTTTCATCCATTGTACTCCACATTTTTACATATCCATTATTTAATTTAGGTCATTCTTTCCCACACCTAAATCAATTAATTACTCCATTGAGACACTTTCCTAGGTGTCTCCTTTCACATTTCCTCCATGATGGAAATTCAGCTTCCTTTTTCTCCATGGTCTCCACTACGGTAGCTCTTATCATTTATCACCAATAACTTCTTTGTTGAGTCGGGGAGTTGGTTAATATATATGTTGTAGATAATATATTTGGAAAATAGATTTGGCATGAACATGATATCTTTTATGCCTATCAACATTCCATTGTGTTGCTCATTTCCACCACCATTCCATCATTGTACATCTTGCTCAATGTTACAATGACTTCCTTGGAATCCAGTCATTGAATAAAACCAAAAAGCATTGTGTGAGTAACAATAGTCATAAAAACATTTAGAGAATCTCATGTCACTTCATTTTCAATCCAAAACACCTTATGATTAACCATGGTTATTTTTTCCCATATTATATTAAAATCCTAAAAATCGATTTGTAAATAAAATGTGAATTATCCTAATCATATCCCCTGGAGTATCGTAACCCATTGTGCAACAAGGTCTGTTGTCGTGTACCAGGATAACCCAGGTCAATCACAAAACTCTTTTTAATAGATTTCATGCCCAGGTACATCAATTCCAGAGCTTCCTCTACCTACTTGTATACATACATTGATTTATTTCCTGTAATAACAACATAATATTTAAATTACCAAAATTTTTGGATGTTCATCTATAATAATCCGCAAAGTGAATCTTAGGGTAGTGTTTTTTAATTAGAGTTTTTCTAAATATATCTTTCATGGTATGTACTAAACTCCCTCTAATACTAACTATAATGCCCTGACCCCAGTTACCCCAAATCAGTTCATTATTACATAGCATTGACATGATACAATGAATCATGTCTCGAAAGACCGATAGTTTTAGTATCTTTGGAAGTACTAGATACAATCATCAGTTTTACATTACCTCAAGAAATAAAAAACAACATTGTGTGCCCTTTGAACACTCTTATATCTCTTAGCTTATTCCTGGAGGTTAATTGTAATATACTTCTTTTCATCCACTGAAAAAGAAAACAAAATAAAGGGGTGATCTCAGATGTTCAGTAAGGGTAACAATAAAAGAGAAACTATCTTAAATAAGAGTAAACATTTTAGGCAATGTATACGACTAGATCACATGAATTTTAAACATAAACATCAGCATAAAATTGAAATTATAAATAAAATAATTCCATTTACTTATTCACAAGTATTTAATAATTTTTAATAATCACATGTTATGTCAATATCCAATTTTATAATGATGGAATGCATAATGTCAGACATCATAAAACCATAGTGAAGGCCTCGTGCCAAGACTACAAATTAGATTTTGTCAAGGCCTTGTACAAAGACACTAGTTTGTCTCATGAGACCTACCGATGCATCGAGGAGCTATAGCTGGATCCACTCATCACTTAATAAGTCCAATGCGTTCCTAATTTGAAACGGAGAAACATAATCTAAACATTCTTATTAAAACTAGCATACGAAATGTCAATATTTTATCCAGAATCCACGAGTGACATAAAAATATCACATCTATAGTCAAACATAACTCATTCAATACAATATAGTTGATTGTATTGTGATAAATCAACCTCAATCAATAATAAAATACCCCGAAGGATATAGAAATTGTTGAAAATAGTCATTAAATCTATTTTTAGAGAAATTTTTCCTTTTTCTTGAAAACATTTAAATGTCAAAGTATTTATCAATGAAGTAAAATAAAATATATTTTTTGATCAATGTGTCCCATTCCACATTGAAAATATTAAATGGAATTTTAATTTTAAAACATTATTGTCTATAAAAAAATCCTTAAACCCATTTTAAATCATGGACATTAATGAGAATGATTTAAAAGAATTAATCTTTAAAACATTTAAAATGGTATTTTAGTTAGAGTTCATGACAAAATGAAAGATGCTAGAATTAAAATAATTTAGGTAATAAAAACATTATAATATCATGATAATAAAGGTATTCATGATATACTATGTCAATTTATAGTATATACAACCGAGAAAATGAATTCACACATTACAATGAAGAAGTCACAATAAAATGTAAATTGATATAAGGTACCTTATAAATATTGCATCCTTAGTTTAAGGATAAATAAATAACATAATTATTTGTAAAAAATATAAATACGCTCAATATGATTGGATTTTCATTATAAATAAATCAGATAATATTCCCAAATATTCAAGTAAAAAATACCAATGACATGGATTCTTAACTCAATTAATGAAAATTGAGTTAAGATTAATCTTATCAAGTTCATATCGATGACTTGAGAAATAATAAATGGAGTAATTATGTGTATCAAAATAATATCCACATAATGGGGAGTGGAAATTACTACACAATGAATAAATGGTGATTCCACGCATCATCATGGAGTAAAATAATCAATGTTGTATGCATAAATCCTAACAATGAGTGGAAATTGAAATCTGTAATTCCTTTAAAGATTTAGTAACTTATGAAACATACACCCCATGAAAGAAGTATCATACAATGATTTTTTAAATACCCATTAATAAAAGTATATTACACAAATAATATAATCATGGGTAGTGAATACACCACACAAATTGAAATAGTGTCCATATAGCATGAATCTCATGGGAATAAGAAGTGTGATGAAAATCCATTACCTTGTACTTTTCCATAGTCAAGGGTATGTTAAACTCCTATATAAAAGTTAAATAATTTTTACTAAATTATAAAATATCAATATAAATAAATATGATATCATATATGATCTAAAATTATTTCTTTGTTATTAATATTTTAGTAGTATCGTTGTTTCTGGTGTTAACTAATTCATTTTCCTTTATATGATTTGTTACGTATGTCATGTATTTTATAGATAAGATGTATTAGATTCATATAGTGATTAATATAAATTCCTTAAAAATTCTTTTTAATCATCAAATAAAAATTATCCCTAAATGGTAATGATGGGGAATGACATCTCTTCGTGTCATAGAGACGGTAAGCCGTACGTACGCACAAGAGACAGTATCATTCTGTTGATGGTGAAATCAAATATAAATGGATGTTATATCATATAAAAATATTCATTAACAAGTTATATTTACTATTTTCATCAGTTATACTCATTAATAAACCCATCCAAATAATTATGTTTTTGAATAAAAAACTACACCACGACTTGGAGACGGTTAGCCGTAAGTACGCACATATATGAAATTTTTCATTTATTGAATGGATAGAATAAATAAATATGGTAGTACCATATTTATAATAATATCACAGTATATAAAAGGTACAAGATTTATTATTTTGATATGTAATCAACAAAGAATGAGAAAGTGGAAGAAGAAAAGAACTTCGAAGAGGGTGATGAAATTATTACCTCTTCTTCGGGTGCTTCCTTTTGATTTGATCAAAAGTGCTAATTAGGTTAGAATTATAATCCATGGAATCTAGGATGTAGTGACAGTAGTTGGGAGGATATTTGTGATGAGGTTGGCCGAGCCAAATGGATTTGGAGGTGTGATATTAAGAGAAGGGAAAATACCCTTTTATAAGAGAGGTGAGGGTCACTTTAAGAAAAAATTAAAATATTATTTTATTATAAATAATTTTCGGTTTCATGTAGATACAAATAGATTTATTTATATGATATGGGGGTATGAGTCGAAATACACTAAACCAATAGGATTTATAGATGTATAGTTCACCAAATTAACCTTACCATTTCGATTTTACTATTTGTGAAATAGTGTAACTTTTACCATGCCTTCTGGTATTCTTACACTACATGGTTAATTAACTTACTCTAAACATCGTTGAGAATATAAAGTTGTTAATTAATGACATGTATAATATTATTTAATCCCTTTGACCGAACATTATTTTTTTAGTAATATTATATCTACCAAAAATATATTATTTGTTTTAAAAAGTCATTTAGGTCAATTTTGATACTATTTAATATTTGTTTTTTTGAAAATCATAACAGCATGAATACATCATATTTTTTATAATCAACCCTAACTTGTCATCGTATCCTATATAAATAGCCTAATTTCTCAAAAGTATCAAATTAAATTTATTTGGATATTTATAATATCAATTATTTTAATATTTCATTAATAAGGTAATTACTCATAATTGTTGTGTCATAAATAGTTTTAATTATTTAATGTCTAAAAATTATAAATAAAATTTAATTATGTAGGATATATTAAAATATTTATAATTAATATTTGTAGTCTAATTTATCTAATTATAAACCCTATATTTAAAATACATTGGTTAGTAAACTTTGAATTTAACACTTTTAAGTCTTCTTTAAATAAAATAATAAAAAATGTCCTAATCTAATCCATGTGGACCAAAAGGATCATATTTTATTTATAAGGTTATTTTTGGTCAAATTAAACTTATAAAATAGTATTAGGACATGATTCTGGATAATTATAAAATAAAATTTAACTCTAATTACCATATTTACTTTTAACCGCGGTAAATAAAAGTCAAAAGATACTATTCACCAAAAAAATATTTTCATCTTATTGGACCAAATTTTACACACTGATGTCAATTATGCCTCTCGGATTTTTGAAATTTAAATAATAGAAGAACTAAAATTATTTTTTAAGAAATTTGCAAATGCTCTTTGAAGGTGGGTAAAAGTTGATAAAAAGATAAATAAAATTTTATAAATCTAATATTATTATAAAATGACCACAATGGTTCATATTCAACTAATATATGTATTATGTATCAATGACGAATTAAATAAATAAAATAATAAATTATTTAGTCAAAAAGTCATGTTTTAAAACATAACACAATGTTTTTTACTATTCATCAAATATTGAAAGTTTTCATTAAAATATCAAAACACCACCCTAAGCTAATTTTGATATTCCAAATTCAAACATTAATTCTATTTAACCAATTTCAAAACATAGAAGTAGTATTAATTAATTTGAAATGAATTCCCATTGTCAAAACTAAAAAGTTATTTTTTAAGAAGTTAAACTATTAAAATACTAACATGTGTTTATTTTAAATTAAAATTTTGAGATTACTTATAATGACCTACATTGTATTAAATGATAAAAATATAATCTGATTATACTTCCAAACCATTAAAATTCATAATTTTCCACAATAAAATATTTTGGTTAAATAATTCATCTTCAATTAAAATTTAGTGTTTTTCATTCTTCATCAAAATATGAATGTTATCAGAAAAGTTCAAAAAATTTATCCAAAATAAATTCGTATGTCCCTATTATGAAGAAAAATTTAATTTCATTAAATTGAATATGTAAATGTGTCAAATATTGGTTTTAAAAAGGGATCCCCATTAAAATGTGGTAAAATTGAATTTTGTGAAAAATACTTCTTTAATATGAAAAAATGAATTTGTTCTTATATTATTTTTAAGAAACACCTAATATAGATTCTATAATTATATTGAGTATATTAAATTAAAATTTTCATTAATACTATTCATAACCACGTTTCGATCGACTAGTTTGGTAAGTCATGGTGCTCTCGAACTCAGTGTTGCCTATAAAGAAAGCTATTGAATTACATTAAATAAAATAACATACTAATAAATCATGGGTTGTAACATGATCTATCAATTACAAGATTCATAATGAGGGATTGTATAATTGAGGATGTCATAACCATTCTATTAAGGCCTCATGGAAATACGATAACTAAAGAGGTAAAAATCTGTACTAGTGTGTCTAATGAGACCTAACGATGAATAAAGAGGCTATAGAGGCCCCCTAATATCACATATAATGTCCAACAGAATCCTCAAATAAAAAGGGTGAATCATAAACAACATAAACATTCATATAGAAAATCAATAATATAAAATGTTAATACTTTAACTATAACCCATTAATGCTATGAAATTAACACATCCACAGTCAAACTGATCATCAAATCTTCTACTACATATGGTATATGGTATGATTATAGATAAAACTAAATTAAAACCATGATTAAATAATGGATTTTTCCATAAATGAACCTACTTTAAAAAGAGACCATTGAAAAACATCATTTAGCAATAATATATAAACAATCCAATAGGGTGCCATAAAACATTCATGCATTCAAATCATAATCCATTAAATATAAGGATAATAAGGAGAATCATATTATGATATATCAAAGGTACGTACATAAACAACATGAAATTATTATGTGGTGAACAATGAAAATATCTCATAATAGTTTAGTTGGAATGAAAAAAGAACTATTAACTTTAGAAATATGGCTTATGCAAGAAAAACATTTTTAATTTTCATAAAATAAAATTTTAATCATTTATATCCTAGAAAAATAATGTGATGGAAATTTAAATTACAGTTTTTTCATAAATTATTTACCATTTATGTGAAATTATGTTAAATTAGAATTTATGAAACTATAGAAACAAGGAATTTTAGTATGGTTTATGAAAAATATAAAATAGATTTTAAAGGAGAAATGAATGATTGATTTTATAAAAGTAGAAATGAACAGACTAATTTATTCATGAAAATATGAGTTATTATAGAAAAATAATAATGGTTTAATCTATATTATATAGTTCCCTTGAAAATGTGTAACAATTAGAGAGGTTCCATTGAATTAGGCTTGTTTATCAAGTTGAATTGAGAAGGGAACCATTTTAAAACATGTATATATTCATAAAAAATGTATAATATGGATATGGAAATAATTTTTTGTGACATATACATATATTTAATATGTTATATGCAAATATAAATAAGCATTACATTTTGGTAAACGTAGAGAGAGTAACCCGAAGGGAAAATTGGGGTTCATAGATAATATTTTTCGAGTTTGTAATCAATTGAATTGTATGACCCAAAATTTATATCATAAAATGATACATTAAATAAAAATAAAATAAATATATTAATGATATGATACATCAATGGGAAGTATACATGAAACATACACAATAATTAGTGGTGAATAAATAATATCTCAGAAAAATGGAAGTGAGATGAGATATCCCTTACAACTAGGTAATCAATTAAATCCTATCTCTAAAAATTCATAATCATCTAATGAATAATTTAATAACATAAATGTAAATAGATTCATGATATTATATAACAATTTTCAGTATACATACACCTCATACAGGAAATTAGTTGTGAATGATGGAAATCCCATGGAAGTAAAAGAGAGATAAGAAACACCTAACCTTATGTATGAATGAGTTTTGAACATGACCATAATATCATGGATAAAAAAATTTAAATAATTAATTCTATACCATATATATATATAATTTTATTATGTTCAGTTATTTAATTTTAGATCATTTAAAAGAAACATTTTATATAGCATGGGAGCATTTATTTATGTGGGTATCCCGATCGATATACTTGTATATGTGTATGTCATATCTTTTGGAACAAATATCATTATCCAAAATTTAATTTATGTATTATTAATGAAAATCAAAAAAAATTAATGGATTCATATATACTATTTTTACTTGGCAGGAGGATGAATCATTAGATACTACATATACTGATATGCGTTTGGATATTTATGGAATTTCATTGATTACAATGTACTAGTTTTGTTATATTAATTTATATCATGTATATATGATTGTTATGGAATCATTAAATTTGATATAAATATATTTTATAATCTATTTCACCCGAAATAATGGTTTCATGACCATCATTGAATTATAAATTTATGAACAAAAGTTCGTCATCCATGAAGGTTGTAAGTCGACACCTCTCGGAAGAAGATTTCATTTTAAAAATAAATATAGTGAGAGAAATAGTAATTTGATGAAGGATATTCAATTAGCATGATAAAATTAATATATATATATATATAAGTTACATGAGTTATCATTATCATTTGGATAGAGGATATAAAGAGAAGATAAGAAAATAACATAAATTTAAAATGAAATTAAATGAAAAATGAAGAGGGTTTACCTCTTGAATTATTCACCATGAGAACCTATATAGGTAAATGGGGTTTTGGTATTTTAGAAATACCAAGAGCTATTGGACATGTGTTAAGTCTAGGTAAGTGTATTTGGGAAGATAATTGACAATAATCAAGACATAGTAGAGTGAATACTGTAAGAATTGGTGACCTAGACCAAACTGTTTGTACATTGATTACATGAATATTTAATATATTTAATATATTAAAAATATTGTTACATATTGTTCTCCATTCTTCATGACTATGGTGTAATAATTCTCTAGAGTATTTTTCACATTAACATGGCCCTAGATGATCTTTGATATGATGAGAGCCTTGAATATCTATTACAATATTCATAAATATAGTTCTGCTGTTGAATGATATACCATAATGGTACATCTGGTATACAGACAAATAGGTTCGAGTAATCATAAGCAGATGAGACTTATCCTCATAATGTTTTCACTAGGTAATCACAAAGACATGAGATTATTAGAATAGACCAACCTGTATGAATTATTCATGTTTTGGTTTCATTGGATATTCAAATCCGCGAGTATGTATAATATTCCTTAGAAATTATGATTATATTTAATATGTGTCAGGACTCAAACACTTTGATATACTAACGAAAGCCATAATACCATATATTGGTGCGAAGTAGTGTCCATTGGATGCATTATGAGTGGCATGATATTAATGGATAAGTCATAGAGGTATTTTTCCCTTCTATATATGGATGTTGATATCTCGGGCCATTTATTGAAATAGATCTGTCGCATGAAAATTCATGGGCCTAGTGTAATGACAAGTTTATTTTAGATAATCAATGAATGAAGTATCAAGCTGAAAAGTTGATGACACTATAATGAATACTTCATGATTATATATTGAGAAAAGGGTTTTACATTTAACAATGATAGTTCATATTTGGATGTCATTTTTGCAGCATTATGTTATTACTCTTGTGTACCTTGACCCATTCATAGACATTACTCTTGAAATCTATGCAATCCCAACTAATACCAACAAGAAAGAATCTTAGAGGGTCCAACAATAAGTGTTCCTGGTGGTCTCAGTTAAATAATATTTTTTTCACATTAATGGAATAAATATATTTTTCAACAAAGTGGAATAATTTTATTGATGTTAAAATGTTTTCATAAATGATATTAATGAATATTCAATGGATTGGGGGAAAATATATTTATTGAACATTTAATAAATATTTATTTACTAGTTTGTAAATTAAATATTTATTTAGAAGAATAAATCATTTATTTATTTATTTAGGTGTACAATAAAATGATGTGGAGTTCGATCATACCAAAGGCAGGTCTGGTAGAAAAATATATATTTTCAAAATGGTAAATAAATATTTAACTATTTGGAACAAGTTAAAATAATAATAATGCAATTATTATTTTATGATGCTGATTTTTGTTTATAATACCATTTATCGCCAGTTGGAACCCCATAAATAATTAAAATATATTATTATTAAAATCATTGGTATTCACTAAGGTTATGAATATATTTAATTTCTCTTTAGGAATTAAATATAGTAACAGATTCCCCATGTCCAAAAATAGACACTTACATCGATTGTTCCATGTACCAAACTGCATGACCAGTGAATTGATAATTGTTATGATGAACAATTTCTCTCTCGAATCCTCTTCTCGACCATCTCATGAATGAGAGACATTATTCATGATCAATGAATAGGAGATGAATAAAAACTGACAAAAGACACTGGTATCACCGTGCTAGCACCTAGAGAATGAGTGGTGTTGATCAGAGGCCATTGGAGCACATGTGGACCACCTCTTGAGGGATTATTGTTTGGATCAACACAATCACAATGAAAAAAATCCTAAAGGGTATTTTCAGATGATCAACATCAACAAAATTTAAACTACCTAAGATCCATCTCATATTTTCTTAATAAAATTAATTAAATGAATTATAAACATGATGCAAATGATCATATCTAATGGTGCTGGGACTCTTCCTTCCATATCTAAATCATTGATTCTATTTCATGAAGACAAGAATTCATCATCGTATTGATAATAGAATAATCAATTATCATGGTAAAAATTAATAACTGGTGTCGGCCCAGCGACTCTTCCACAACACTCAGAACCATCATATATAGATGTAATTGTTGCGACATTATATTATTTATCACTGGTTCCCAGACCGTTTTTTATACAGTAATCTTGGACATTAGGCAAGCTTCCTTAATCCCAACATGAATGAATACTATAGGGTCACATACTAAGTGTATCTAGTGGTCTCGGTTAAATTGAATTTGAATTTAATTAATTTCATAAATATTTCCCTCATGAATGTGGAATAATTTTATTCATGTTATATGATTTCATATATTAAATACATATTTATTCACTAGACTATTGATAAAATATCATTTTTAAATATTTATAAATATTTATTTACATGTTTGTAAATAATATATTTATTTAATAGAATAAAATATTTATTTATTTATTCGGGTGTTCAATTTATGGAAGTCGAGTTTGAGCGGAACAGGTCTGGTCTGATAGTGAAGTAGTTATTTTATAAATGTAAATAATTATTTAACTTGTTTTCTCATGTTAAAATAGAAATAACATAGCTATTATTTTCTTATGTGTAATTTCATTTATAATTATGTTTAGTGCATTTTAGTGAACCATAAATAATTTTGTGGTATTATTATTAAAATCACAGGTTTTTTATAATGTTATGAATGTATATAATTATTGTTTCACAATTAAATATTGTAATTGAATCCCCATGTTGATAAATAGACACAATTGTTTATTGTGCCATGTACCGAATTGCCCGCCAGGTGAATTGAGAATTGTTGAGCTAAACGATTTCTGTCTCAAATCCTCTTCATTCCATACTCAAGAACGATGGGAGTTTTTCAGGACCAAAGAACAAGTGATCAAGTTCAACCGACACATGACACTCACATCACTGCACTAGAACCCCGAGAATGAGTGTGGTCGATCAGAGGCCATCGGAGAACATGTGTATCACAGGTAGAGGGATTCAGGTTTAGATAATCACAAGCGCAATGAAACAATCATGAAGGGTCATTCCAGATGATCAACATCATAAAAAAGAAACTACCAAAGATCCTTATATTCTTTTCTTTATGAAATTAATTAAATTAATTATAAATATGATGTGAAAGAGACTCTATAATGTTTTCGGGCCTCTTCCTCCTTTATCTAAATCTTTGATTCCATTCTGTGGAGACTAAAATTAATTGTAGTATTGATCACAGAATAATCCTTGATCATGGTAAAAATTAAATATGGGTGCCATCCCAACCATGCTTCCACTATGTCTGAAACCATCAAAGAGAAGAGGGAGTGATGTGTGGCTTTTATAATTGAGGAGAGGAGTGATTCTTGAATATTTAATCAATGTTTTCATTTTTTTGGATCAAGACAGTGAATAGTTTAAGAACAATAAAAATATATATTAATATAATTAAGGGAGGTTCAATAAATGGGGTCTTACATTATTCCTTACTCAAGAAATTGTAATTTTGATTCAAATGTGTTTATTCTGTAAATTACTATATTTAACTATTCACTATAAATTCATGAATTTTAGAAAAATCCAAAAATTGCATTGTAACCAATTTTCAATATGTATAATTAAAAAATAGAATCCATATTATGAAAATATTTTACTAAATAAGGGGTATTTAATTTTTAAATAAAATCATTATTTACATGAAAAATACAGAACTTAAATATATACCCGATTTTATAACACTCTAAAAAATTAACTAAGGTATTATAAAATTATGATAAAATTTAAAGATAACAAGATATAATTTTATGAATAAATTTTATGAAAAATAAATTTATTATAAATAATATTATAAATTATAAAATTGTAACTAAGTATTTATAAATTATATAATAACCAACTCATAAATATTAATTTTTAAAATATTCACTTACGTTAACATTGATATAATTATATCATACTTCCACATATGATATGGATAAATTATATTTATACTTTCATGAGTGGGGTTTATATTCATTAGGCCAATTTAATATTTATATGAGTCATTTTACAATCCTATGGGAAAGTAAGTATTTGATTAGTATAGGTTCCTTAACATCTTGATATACCTTTTAATTCAATCTTTTATCATTAATAAGGTTATTATTGACTTATATAAATAATTATAAGTGATATATAATATATGAAATAAATAGATGACGTAAAATATCTTAGATATAATTCTAGGTCCGTCATTCACTTTCAATTCTAACCAAGTGATTTTATGTAAGATATTTTCTCAAAAAAACCAATCCTTATGAAATTGTGATGGGTGTTGGGTATCCTATTATTCAAAAATGACATTTTATATACACTGGAAAATTGAAATTATTTTCTAAATACCTTGAAGTGAAATTTTTCTTCTCAATCATTAATGGAATCAAACAATTAATGAAACATAATGGGACACATCACTTGGTTGCACCTGAAAGTGAAAAAGGAAGAGACCTATATCATTCTTCCTAGTTATTAGTTGACATTATATCTCTAAATGTTTAATATTCATGTATAAATTTTTGAAAAATAGATTAGGAGTATGAAGAACGCTTCAAATGGAAATGCCTCCAATTCAAAGTGGTATTTATACATTGATGGTATTCATTGTTTCTGAAGCATGTTTTTCATCCGTTTATCTAGTAGAAAGTCTATGATTTATTTTTATCATTATTATCAGTAGTTTATTAAAACATTTATAATGGATAAGAACTATGATACATAGTTTTGGTATTGGGGGATAGGTTTATAACATGACATATCTTATTTTGTGTCTCATTTTAATAAATTTTAGCATATAAATTTCGAATGAAAAAATCCACATATCCTACTTTAGCCTCTCCCAATACCCATCTATAAATGGATTCAGATATCTATTTATTGTTATATGGAGTTACCATCTAATACACAAAGGAATATTTCAATATCGGTGGTGAGTGATTGAATAACAATTTCATCTATTTTTTTTTCATTTATTTGAGAAACCACTAATTTTGATGATGTTTGAAAGATGTATTTTCAGAAGATCAAGAGGTTGTAAGGGTTGTCATTAACAATTATTAAACATAGGAAACACTAGATTAAAATGAAAATTTTAATGTCCTCTATGGGGTTATATATTCTTAGGTTAATTTTTATCCAACTTACCATCCTCATATAAGTATAAAATATAGAGTGATCTATTCATATTTTGGAGTATATGATTCATTATTATGTTGTGATATTTTGAGGCTCTTATGATGGATATTTTGGAAAGGTTGAGTATTCATAAAAAAATTAACGTGTCATACATCATAATTGATCTGTTTGAAGAATTTTAGGGTTGGACCTACAAATCACCTCTTTATTATGAAAATGTGGGTGAGGACTATCTTTCCAGACTAAGAGTTTTATAGGGGAGGATTGTAAAAATTTGAATATTAATTAATGATTGGTGAATGATAAGTGTCTATATATGTCAATTATGTATTATTTAAACTATATAATTTATTTTCTGGCAGGTTACCATGTGTTATTCTAACTTATTCCTTAGATTGGTCATATTCATCTTGGGATGAAAGGTATATAAGTTACCAAATATGTGGGACCTTTTGAGATCACTATATAGATCATTAAAGTGTCTTATCAGTTATATTTTCCATATTAGTTGAATTTCATACATTATTTTTTTTAACATGACCTAGCATTAGAAGTATCATCATGATCTATTTCGTGTTCTACAATTGAACGAGAATGAATTCGAACTACATAAGTAAGTCATAACATAAAAAGTTTTTATTATTTTTTCTCATAAAAGTATTCTTCATAAGAGTTTTATTCCATTTATTTGAATATTTTTTTTGGATGGAATAGATTTTAATGAGATTTGAAAATTAGAACAAATGATGAGGGAGATATGGCCTCATCTTTTCAAAGATTAGTCCACTGCATCTTGACATTTCAGCTATAAAAATTTATATTTTGGATATAATTTCTACATCCTAATATAATTATGAAGTTAATAAATATATATTTTATTAATTTTATTTCACTGAAAACATTATTTAGTTTTTTTGGGTTGATATTTTTGTGTTTTTTATGTTTTAGGGGATTACACTATTGGAACACAGGTTTTCCATACCACATGGGATAGAAATAATTACATGTGGATTGTGGTGTTTTTTTATATTAGTGATTCTCATTATTGGTGAAAAGTTATAAAAACAATGAGATTGTATATAATAGTAAAAAATGGGTACATGGTTTGTTAAATACATCAGATAAACAGTGAAACATAAATTAATTAATATAAAATTTTCATTTTGATTAGAATAAAATATCACATTGATCTCGTTGTTCCTCCTATTACCTAGGATCCAAACTCTATGGGTTCAAATATATGTTTTTGATGTACCGATTATTCTATATATGAATTTCAATGGATATTGTGATTTTTGATCTAGGAAAAGAAATATTAGAGATCATTCTTTGTTATTTATCACTATTCCCCAAGATCCCTCCCTTATTTATTAATAGAATGTATTCTTTGTGGATATAATATATATGGGTGTAAGGGATGAGTAAGGAATAATGAAAATTATATTGGATCTTAATTAATGAATGATGGAACAGTTCGAATCTACAGTAGTCATTTCATACATATTTTGGAGTTTTTTTAATATATTTTCCATTTCATAAATCATTCTACGATTATTGAAATAGGTTTTCATGATATGGATTTTATTGTATAAATATCTCATTTTATTCATTGTATCCTTCCTTTTACTTTCTATGGATTCCATTAGTTTATATAACATCAATGTGCTTATGTTGGGTGGGTTTATGAAAAAAACATAATTTTTAAACCATGATTTCATTCTTATTCGAGATTTGTTTTATAAATTTATTTTTTATGATGTATTTTTCTTATAATATGAATGTTTTAGATTCATTTAAAAAATAGATTTCCATATTTTATTTAAAATTGTATTAAATTTGAATTCATATTTTAATATTTTATGTGGGATATTTAATTATTTATGTGTGAAATTCCATTTGAATGATTTATACATTGAAATTAGAATCCACTAAGTGTGGGATATATTTTAAAGTGTAATCATCCAAGTGTAGGTTATTGTATATTGGAACATGTGGTACATAAGAGGGGTAGATTGTAACATGAATTCCAGTAATGTTTATGGATACATAGAATGGACATAAGAAAAAACACTAAATAAACATTTCTATGACTGAAGATTTACTTATCACGGTGTTCTCACAATCCTTGACACATGTTCTAATTATATGTGTTCCCAAAGTCACCTGATCATTATGGTGTGAGGATTCCTGAAAACCCATATAATACTTACCCAAGGAAAAATATCCATGGCACATCCTTTCTCTTTAAATCCATAAATGATTTTATTAATTGTTTATTTTTAAATTATTGTGTGATGGTTCATTTAGTTATGTTCTACAAACAATATATAAAAGGGTGGATTTCATGGATTTACCTAAAATTGTGTCAAATAATATTTATTTATTTTCATTTTATAAAATATAATAACTATTTAATTATATAAAAGAACCCCATGGAACAAATAAGGAGATACTTCTGGGATTATATTGATCACACCCTTTAAATACCATTAAGAGACTATGGATCTTGGTTTTTAAATGCATGTAAAGGAAAAGTGATATTTGGTGGTGGAATGTATCCTTGTTATCATGGTGTGGTGTTTGGTAGTGACATGGTGGGTTATTTACCCACATAACACACCAATATGAGATGTTTTTTATCATGTGTACTATTTTTTATTATGATTTGAGAAATTTTTTCCCCTTTATATTCTTCTACATCAATTTCTTGACATTTTATTGGAATGTTTCCTTCATTTTATATATTTTATATATTGTCTATTAGGTTTTTTTAGATATATATTGATCTGAATGGTTGTTATTGAAGATAATGATTTTATCACCAGCCAGTGGGGATCGTGTATTCACTTTCCCCCTCTCCATAGGTCACATAGGTGTCCTATTTATGGATACATTCAGTTTTATTGTGGAACCATGGTCATCTATTTAGGAAAATGAGGCTTTATACCATGAAAATAACAACAAGTTCTTATATTCATGATTATATTGAAGAGTGTAATAAATTTATCTATGATCTTGATTATATTTTTGTTGAGGATAAGGATAAATAACAATATGTAATACATATGTCCCCCCTTCTTGATTATTTTATCATGATAGAATAATCAATGATGTATAGTGGGAATCAAATGATTTAGAAGATGTTAAGGTTTAGTTTTCATATCACGATCATCAAAAAAATAGTTTTTAATATTTGGTAAGTTGGTAAATGGTGAAACCATGATGATGAGAATTAAGGGTTTGGCAAGAAATTTAAATAATGAAATAATCGTTACAATCGATTTAAGAATTTCTATTTTTTTGTGTGTTGAAAAACAATATGTAATAAAAAAAATTTCTTGATCTATAAAAATTGTAATTTTTTGTTCTAGAGTAATATATAATGCAATAGTTTCAACGCTATTTATTTTTTAGTTTGAAATACTCATTAATAATTTCATGTACTCCTTTTCTCATGTTTTGTTCATCATCCTTGTTTTTTTTGTTTCTCTACTGAAACTGGGTGAAGAACTATCTGATGTGATTTTATATTCCATTTAATGGGATTAAAGGTAAATCAATTCTCACTAATAAGATGTCATGATTCTGGTTCTTATCATGAGAGGTTTACAAGTTGGGTAATTGGTTGAGGTCACGTAATCATTGCTCTCTGGATTTTTATTGATGATGAAACAATTTTTGGTGTCTTTATAATTAATTTTATTACAAGATATGTAAAGTTTTCTTGATGTGTAAACATCATACACAATTATTTCTTACACACATATCACATGATTTGTGTGTTATTCAGACAAAAATAATTCCACTCAAATACTTAGGTGACTTAAGTTGATTTTTGCGATCTCTACCCATTTCAGATCATTTTTTCAACAATCGATCTTCTTTTTTGATCCATTTCATCTCTCTATGTTTGAGTATCATAGAAATATAAATTCAATAAGTCACATGATCTATTTTGGATATGTTTTTGGTTTATATTTATAACCTATTTATGTTGGGATAGTTAAATTGTAGTTTCATGCCGATCCTTGTCAAACGAATACATATTCATTGATTGCTAGTCTCTGATTTCAAATTCCGATTCGTATCCCTCATTATTGGTGTAGTTGATAACATAAAATGGGTTAATTTTATATATTTCATATCATTTTCTTAAATTTACAATACTGTTTTCATTGAATTGATGTGATTTTAGTTTAAATGTATATCTTGTATGGATAAATGTTTTAAAGTTGTTTTCTATCAATATAGATTTTCAAACATTGAAGTAGATTAGGATGGATTTTAAAATGTTTTATAAATTGGTATAATTTTTTTGAAATGGATTTATTACATTTTAACCATAGGAACCTTGATTTAGTGGTGAAATAATCATAGGTGACTCTAGAGTGTCTGTGGAATTACTAGGTTTTGATTTAGGGATATCGATGAACTTTGGACAAACACTATAATGGTTGGTATCAAAATTAGGCCACATTTAGGATATATTATATCTAGTATGTATTATCATAGGATAGGGACCGATATATAGTGATTTTAAATATATAGTTATTTACCAATTAATAAATTTATCATGTATTTTTTGTTATAATATCTCTATTGGATGTTGTAGCGCATGGGTTCACATGATAGCTAATTTTATAGATAAGTGTTTAGATTAATTACTCATATTTTAAGGTTTTATATCCCAATTTTATTACTTCTTCTTGAAATATTTCTATATTAGATAATGATGGAGGATTTTATGAAAAAAAGGAAAATAATTTACACATGGATTGGGATTTAGTAAAAATTCATTTTAAAACATTATTTTTTTAAAAATATAGAGTTGTTTATTTATTTTTATTATGATTTGTATTGAATATACAGTTTTATTCTACTGGTTTTTCTCTCAAACCATTCTTTTTTCCTTTGGGTGGTTGAAGAATTTTTATAGAAATATCGATGTAAAGGGGAGTGTTTTTTGGTAGAATGCTATATTATATTGGTGACAATGACCTCATTATGGTATGATTTTTATGTGTTCGATGGTTACATATATATTTGATAATAGTTTTATATTTATACTTTACAGGTTTAACCTTTTGGGATTTAGTTTTATAGATATAGTTGTATCATTTTCTTCCGCGTTGTCCACTAGTTTCATGTGTTGTTTTTCTTATATTCATGACATGTTTCATTTATGTCATTTTTTTACCATGCGAAGATAGGCCTGATCAGGTGCCTTGTCAATTTTACACAGAAATACATTTTAATATTTGGTATCAAAAGTATACTCATCCTAAAGTGTGTTAAAAATACCAACATTTGGTTCTATGTCCCTGATAGACATGAGTTTGGATAGTCCGAATTTGGGAAGTAAGTATCGGAGGCTTCCTGGACATATCAATTTGTGTCTGAACAAGATATAGAATGAGGGATCATAAATTGTTCACAAGAGAAATCTAAAGGATGACCATCTACATTTAGGGGTACGTTTATTATTTTATCTTCAATAGTTCACTTTTTGTTTGACGCAACTTCTACCCATTGTTTTATATAATCAAATCTATTTTATGTGTTAGGTTTACATTCATAATTGTTTTAATACAATTTGGATATTTCCATGACATTGGGATATAGGAATGAATATGTTATTTATTTCCCCACATGTCCAGTGGTAATATCAAACTATGAGGTGATATGAGACTTTTTAGTATTTGAAAATGAAATCTTTTACTTGACTATCAGCACCGATTCAGTGATCATTGTTATGGCCCAGAGACCCTATTATTATCATCGCATTTTTTTCTCCCCATCCAATGGGTTCACTCATAATTTTTGGGGAGATCATTATTTTAATTAATTATTAAAAAATATTATTATATCTGTTTTGTTATTGTTTTTAATTCTTTCATTGAGTATTTTTCATGTTTCGATACCTTGTACTAAATATTTATATCTCTTTGTGTATTTTGGTTTTATATATTATTTAGCTAATCAATGTTCAATATTAAATTTATTTTAATTACATAACAATTTAACAATTTGTTACATTTATTTTTGGTGTATTTATTAAATATAAATTTTCATTATTTAGTGAAACAATTACTCATATAATAATTTTATGTGTATTGTTTTAAATTTTTAATCTTGAATCATATAAAAAATTTAGATAATGTATTTTGAGATAAATTTTAATCACCTATAATTAATTTTTATGTAGATAATATTTTTCTGGACCCCATAAAATAATTTTTGGGATTTCCCAAAAATATCTATCCACATCCATCATTAAATATATGATAAATCAGGTTTGGTATAAGATATCTTCTATGGAAATATGAAAAGGTAATATTGAAAAAAAACATTATAAGGGAATTTAAATTCAGTACTAAATGAACTATCTCAAGCGCATATGTCAAGAAACATAATGATTAACATGATGAAGATGAACTAGACATGAAATTTTTTTGTTCACACTGAACAGAAAAAATATGAAAATCATGATATCATATTCGTGATGTAAAACAATTTGACTGAAGTTGAACCAATTTTGAAAATAAATCAGAGCCCTTGAGAAAGTCAACTGACCTAGTGTCATTGCTTGAGGATTCCAGGTTGGGAATGATGTTGGATGAGATTTTTGTTTCTTTGTAAAATAGTGGAAGTGGGCGAATCATTTCCCTTTTCAAATATGAAACTAGTTTTTTGGTGGTAATTAATAGATAATATTTATTTATCAAAAAAAATGTTTTGATGAGGAAGACCAAGATGATGGTTCCCATGCATTTCCATTTTTTGCAAGTGATTAACTAAATTTGTGTTCACTGTATCTATCTAATTAATTCATTTTAGGGAGACTAGTTTTAAGAATCATTACTTCTTAGTAGCTCATTTATTTCAATATTTTGGTGTTTTCATGACCTATTTAACCACAAGCTCTAAAATATAGACAAGGAGTTTCTCCCATCATGAGAAATTAAATATATTTTTAGAACAACCAATGGCATTATGTTTTTGAATTTACTAGTTGAGGTAGAAATTGATGAACCTAATTTTAATGGGTATTCAAAAAAGATGAGTAAACCTCAACATTTAATGACACTTAGGAAGAGTCAGTACCAACTAATGATATATATTACTTAAGAGATGAAGACTGTCACATTATGTCAAAAAATAATTCATTAATTATTTTTTTATATTTATGTTCTTCTATATTTTCCATGATTTTTAAAATAGTTTTTGTTTTTTATAATCAGCAACCACTTTTCATATTTAGGGTTATGAGATTGTGATGCATTTAAATTTTACCTCAATTGTTATCTTATTGTAACTTTTAATTTTGTGTATATTTTCATTAAATATTATCATTTTTATTCAAAATAAGAAACATTTTTACACTATAATACATACCAATGTGTGAAGATAGTGGATTATTTGATTTATTTCATCAACTGATCTGTTTAAATTTGTAACATATTGATCATATACTTATCCATTAAGGTAGTAATCATATCCTCAGTTTTGAATTATTAATATTTATTAAGGATTTTTTTGGACTATGTTAAACATTTAATGATAGTTTTATGATCAAAACACATTATATACAGAACAATAATAGAGTGTATATCTTGATGTTTGAGAAGAAAATATCTTTTATCAACGAAACACAAGCTGATTCCATAATTTTATTACAGCTAGCCTCACTATATACTATTTAACAATCTTTATAATCATTAACATCCATTATTTTAGTAATTTTATGTTTTCATTTTTTTTATTGAAATTTTTTAGAGAAGGGAATATCTATGGATATAGAAAATATAATATCTATTATTTCATGTTAGAATACTTGAAATGTGGTTGATATCTGAAACTTCTATTGATTGTCTAGTTATTATAAATATTTTGTTCACAACTTCTCTAAAATTGCATCTTTGAAGACATATTTAACCAATATGGGTGTAATATTTGAATGGAATGATAATTTTTATTGATCTTTGTAGGAGTAAAAGTTATGGTTTGACATCAAAATTGATTTTTATTCTCTTGGAACTATGTTTGGGTTATGATTTATTATGATACTTCACATATGGTTATGATAAGTGTCTTAATGTAGGTGAAACTAGAGGTTTCTATTGTCTCATTTTGGTTAAACCCTAAGGATATTGGCTACCCTATACACTATCTTGAGTTTGTAGTGGTTATGCATGAGCTAATAACATGGTGTCACTATCTCTATTAGGATCAATTTATAATGTATTCTGATCAGAAGTGTTGGAATTTTTGTTACTCATAGGGATCAGAACATGAGAATGATATTTTTGGTGGAGTATCCTTAAAGTTTTAATTTTGATATTGCATACTTTACTCGGAAAGAGAATTCGGTTTTTGTTGTGCAACAATGATATTTTTTGACACAAGCTGTTAGGGAATCATTTGAAGAGAGGTCTCGAATGAATTCTTTCAGATGAACTTGGTAAAATAGAGAATGTGGTAAATGTGTTATTTGTTTTGATGAGAGATGAATTTCCTTTTGACGAGAGAGTTTAGATCAAGATGGTGATTGACATCTAGTAACCATGATTGAGTAAAATCCTTTATTTTAATGACCTCACCTAATGAGGCCTGAACAATGACTACCCCTAGCCGTCCTCTAATTTTTCATTGGTTGTTGACCAGTGCTGTGTAGTAATTTCCCACATATGGGAGACATTATCCAAAAATTAATTTTCACACGACAATATCTCCAAGGACACAAAATATTTAAATGTAAAAAAAAACAAAACCAATTCATTCATAAATCTATGATCCAAAAATCAATTTATAAAAGTAATATACATAAATTGATAAAAGGGTCCAAATACGAACAATAAGAAAATAAAAATATATTTCATCCTACTCCAGGTAGAAAGCTGTGGTCAAATAAAACCACCTAGAAAACAACTCATTCTATTAATGTCAAGTTATGCTCCACCGACTTCATGTCATCCCAATAGACCATTAACTATTTCATAATCTACAAAAGATATGAAATGTTCGAGCAGATCTCATTCATGGATGAGTATAATAATACCATTTAATGTACCACAAAAACACTAAACATGAATCATCATGAAAAATCAGATCAAATAGTAACAGAATACTCAATAGAAATATAAAAACCCAAATATATTCGTGATTAGCACCACCCCACTAAGAGGTCTCAACCAAATGAAACCCATCTGATTATATTCAACGAAATGATTAATCTTTTAAATTCCACTACATGATCAACTCCATCACTGGATACATTCATTCATGTAGTCTAGATCAATGGTCCCTTCCCATGAAAGCTCAATGGTATTAGAAGACCCTGAGACATAGATAGGGGGTCACACCTAAGAATAATGGGGGACACCATGATACAAATCTGGATCAACCAACTACATAGGGGATCAAATTCCAATTATAATAAAAACCCAATTGAAATGGATAGCTAGAAGGAGGATTTATGCCCTACATAAGGATGTCATAATGATTCCACAAAACCCACAATGTGTATAAATATGCAAGAGGGTCATACTCTAGTCTCTTAGAGGGACACCATGACCTCTATATAAGAGTCATCCTCTAGAGGGGATCACAATCCTGACATGTGAATACAATGTTGCAATATTCCCTTATGGTAATGGGCCAAGGGAACACACTCATCATATACTTGTCAAAGACATAAGAAATAAAGGGCTATAAAAAACACAAATGCGGAAGGGGTTACATGTTGTATACCAGGGGTACAAAGTTTGTACCGGGGGTACACAGTGTATACTAGGGGTATAATATTTGTCCATCTTAACTGTGTCATCCCACATGGTGCTACCTCACACTGAATATAAATATATGAATATGTAGTGTGTAGGAGTATTACATGGCCTGCATAGATCACATGACACCATTCTCATTCCATCATCTCACGCTTGTATACTTCACACCATACCGATTTATTGACCCATGTAAACCAATTCATTCCCATGTATACATTAATGTAACCATTCCCATGCACTATTCATTGTATGTGTACATATAATGCCTTTTCTATCCTCTGAGACGCACGATGAACCACCGACCTTATGTCACACGACTTGTGATTATATAATCACTGTATAATTCCAAGAGCTACACATGGTGGTGGGGGGGGGGGGGTCCCAAATATTTTGTAAATTCTAGTTAAATGTTGTGAAACATAGGATTTTTCTATATCCAATGGGATATTACTTGGTGTCTTCATTAATTCTCCTTCACTTCTTTTCTTAGTGAAAAATCAGATCCACAGTCTGCCAACCTTCCCACCACTAGAGATCGTGACTACGAGATTCAAATATTCTCAGGAAACACTGATAGACATTTACAATAGCCACATAATGAAAAGAATAATGAATAGGAACTGGAAATCCACTATAATGTATCTATAATCATCATCCATCATTAAAAATCTAGGATCATCACCTTGACAATGAACTGTAGTCATGGTATTGACTCATTGTGACAATGAACAGTTATGCAACGATCAAATACCTTGTATTGTTTAAACCATGGGATTAGAAGTTTACCAAAATATATGTGAAATTAAATAGTTGTAGAATCTATTGGAAATCAAAAATGAGGATTGAACCTCATCCATTGTTCATTTGGCCTCGATCCACTGTCATAGAATTGATGAATGAAGAGGTATAAATTAACACCAAACAATATTAATTTTTAACAATTAATTCAATCATCAATGAACATATCAATTCTGTTCACTAAAATTGATATGTGATCGATCAACAAAAAATATCTTGGAAAATAAGAAATCGTACATCCTACCTTGATTTTTGATTTTCTAGTAAGGAAGAACGGTCATGTATTATCGTCATTGGTGAGACCCATGAACTCAAACTGTGTTGTAATCCTCGATCCGGATCTGATCCATTTTTTTCAAACAAGGATGATATATAATGGTCCTCTAGGTCTTTATATAATTTCATCTATAGTTAAGACAATTATAAAATACTATATTTATAGAAGAACTTAGTCTCTACCTAAAAAATTAATGTAAAATATTTATTTATATATTTTATCATTTACACACCCTGGATAAGTATTTCACCAACACCCCAGGTAGATAATGTTTATCTCATGCCTAGGGTAAGACCTAGTCTCTAAACTTAATGGTGTCCGCATATTTCTGATTTAGGCACCCATTTGAGATTTATTCTCCTTTTTCAGGAAAATTGCATGCGTGCGAAATAAAATAAATTTTAAAAGTTATTAACAATAAAATAGATCCTCTATATATTTCCATATATCATTGTTTGGATCAAAAAACAAACAATATAATATCAAGAAATAAAAAATGGAAAAAAAATTGTCGTTAGATTCTCCACACATTAGGTATTCTCATCCAAAAAGGTGAATAACCTTCTAAAATATATGAGGTTACTAGGGTCACATCTTATTATCCCTATAACATTCCATTTTTTTGAACTGAATCAAAAAGTGACGAAAATTAACTTTTTCTCATAACTGGGTAGGCCAGTTTTAAAACTGAGCATTGGAATATTTTATTTCTGATAGTTGACATTGCGATTTGACTTTCAATTAAATTTCATAAAATTAATTAGATTAAAATTAAAATAGAAACAAATTAAATAAATGGTAAAATCTTTTTAAACCTTTTGAAATATTCTATATAATATTCTCTGAGGTAAACAATGAGTCAGTGCATGGTTCTGAGACCCGTAGACTCTCGGTGTTAATAGAATACAAATAGTAAATTTATTTTATTCATACGTGTGTTTTTTCCTTTCAAAATTTTTTTAATAACTCTTAAATGGTTTGTCATATGAGAATTCTAAGACCACTGTTAGGTCCGAAATAATGGATTTACCCTAGGTAGGTTATACCCTTGATTTGAATCTGGTGTTTGGATCCCCCCTCACATGAAAATAATCTCGTCAATTTTAATTATTTTATTATTACGATTTTTTAATAATAAATAATTATTGTCTAAAAAACAGTGTGTCAAATGAGAAATCTAATACCACCGATATTTTTTAGACATGGGGTTTACCTTATGAAGGGTATAAGTTTTTCATGCATCAGAAGTTTTGTCATATTGCACCAGAATATAATTTAATCAGGTAATAAATATTTTTTGTTGGACAGTTAGAAATAATAATAATAATCTTATTATTAATATTATTATAGGAATTGAATATCTAAAAATAGAAAAATTCACTTCCACAATGATAAAATCAGGTCGCATTGTAAATAAATAATTCACAATTTAAAAAATATGATTTTATAAATTGTTTCTATTAAATAAAAATGCACAAGTAATATTTATTTAATAACTGTTATCCTTTTTTAGTGGTTGTTGTTTTAATTTTTTTTAATTGTGTCAATGATAAGTTTTATTAAATATTAATAATTTTAATTATTTAAACATGTCAACTTAAATAAATGTGAGGACCATTTAATTTTTGTTTTATAAATTCTTAATAAGACCGAGGGTGTGCACTTGTGCACCCTATTATAGCTCCCGAGCAGCTATTAAATTATTTAAATTATTTATATGGTTTTATGTAAATGTTTTACATCACACCCTAGCATTACATTCAGGCTAAATATAATTTAAAAGTGGTCAAAGGGAATAAAAAGTGTCTAATGAAATTAATGGAATTTAAATAGAGATAAAAATAATTAATAAAATATTGGTGGTTGGAGATAAATTAAATAAAAATAAAATGGGGTTAACCCATTTTAATTATTTCTTTCATTTCTTCCACCATTTTATTTTTATTATTTTATTTATTTCTTTTTTATTTAAATTCTCTTTTTTCCTTTCCAATTAATTTCATTATTTTGTTTTCTTCTCTCCTCCCCACTCTAGTTCATGGTGCACCTCCCTCCTTAGGTGGTGTGCACCACCTCCTTCTCTTTATAGTAGATTGGCACTCCACCATTCATCATTTGTTTTCATCGTCGTCAGGTGCGTAGTAAACCTCTCAGTAAGGATTATCCCACGCAACAAGAATCAATCGACCTCATTCCAAATCCATCAAGAAATCTATCACGGAAGTATTTTTCCATATTTGGGGGTCATTATAAAATCATCCCTTTTCTTCACTTTTTAGTCAAATCAAAGCCTACTGTAGTTCAGAAGATCATCTACAACCATAAGGTAGGGAGTATACTCTCTTGAACTCATTTTTTTTGTGATTTAAAAAACGCACGGTTGGGCCGTTCATCAGTGTCTTCCGATGTTGTGTATAATCATAAAATCATTTCAATTTAATTATTCCGAATAATTTTTGCAGCCATCTTAATAATAAATTAAAATTTTAAATTCTTACAATGTGGTCAGACACCCCATTGGTTGTGTCAATGTGGTCTGTATAAATTCTATTAGCCTGAGTATTTAATTCAATTAACTGCATGTAATGCATAGCCTATTTTTTGTATTTACACAAAATAATTTGTTTATAATAATTATAAACCTTGAATTTATAGGTCATTGGTAGTAGTTGGTTCGGATTTATATATTTATTTAAATATTCATTCCCAAAAAATTAATTTAATTAACTGAATGTGTTTCAGAACCTATTTTTGTTGTGTTTATTTTAAAAAAATATTTTAGATTTATTATGAACATTTAATTGTTGGATCCTTTGTAGTTGTTTGAACTGAATTATTTATTTATTAAAAAGTGACTTTGTCCTCTAATTTGGATGACCTATCTTGCCCGGTTATGATTTTTATGCTGCAAAATTTAATTTATACCTTGTGATGCAAGGGTGTATTTTTTTAGTAACCATGAAGTAATTTTATATCCTTATTATTTCATATCAACTAAATTGAATGATTTAATTAAATTCAGTGCGGGGAGAGAAGGTGGTACTCGTATTAAGGTCTATGCATAGCCCCCCCATTCTTGATTGGTTACCACTACGCATCGGGAGGATGTGTCTTTGACTATTCCAGACCAAGACTTCCCATGGCTTTCTAATACATATGGGTGATATCGGTTCCAAAAGGGCCAATCGGTGACAGATCCGTTGGAAATGTTGTTATGCCAGCCATGGATGATGGTCAACCCCATTTTTCATGATCAGGACAGACTTAGGGTTTTGTCATTACTCGAGCAATACTTGGTCTTTCGAAGTATTTTCTTGGATCAGATCAGTGGTATTGGATAATTTGAAGGATGTTCCAAATAGATACCTTATTGATGGGCTCAGACTCCAACTCTCATCCTGAACCACAATAATGAGGCAGTGAAGGTTTATATTAATGCTTCTTGAGTCTCTTTTGATTTTTGATATTTTTCAGGTATGTTGAAGCACGCGTGGTTAACACATGGATTAAACCCCAAGTTAAACCTCATGCTTGGGGTATTCCTCATCATTATTTTACCTTTATTTTCCATGCTTATTTATATATCTTCATTTTATCAGTCTTCGTATTACACGTACATCCTTCAGACTCCCAGATTAAGCCGAAGCAAGGGATTTGTGACGGGTGTCGTTGGGAACCCAGGTTGAGTTAATTATTTTATTGTGATTAGTTCATTATATGAATTTATTATATAATGAAACACTAGGATTTATTACTAAATTAAATATGATGTTTTATCCACGGTGGGTGATGGTATACTGGGATTTTATCTCACACCCTGCTCGGGCATCGTTGACACACGCATAAATTACATACATTCATGTATTGGAAATTGGAATTCTACTGCTTCTGATGTTTTATTGTTTCATGGTGCTTAGGATGGAGGTTGGGGTAGAGGGTAGATCCTTGATAATGATTTAGTGGTTTCTTTTTGTATTTTCTATTAGTTCATAGTACGCATGAGTTTCATTTTTCTGTAACTTTAGTTTAGACATACATCATGGCATGACTTCATTTTATGAGCTTTCACACTTGAGTATTATTTATATTACATCTTCTGCATTTTTTCATTTATATTATTCTGATATTTATTATTAGTTGTCGTTAACATCCATTGTGTATTACCAATTACCTATGATGGCATAGTCCCACCCACAAACATGTTAAAAAGGCTCTCGCTGCTAGTTGGAAGCCTCTAGGGTTTGGGAAGATGCGCGTGAGGTCACCGGTCTGAAAACCATCTTAGAGGAGAGCCTGGTCAGGATGTTAAAAATTGGTATCAGTGTTGGTTTGTTTCCTTTGTCTTATTGTTTTGGGTTGAGAGACAGGAGACTAGGAATGTGTCGGATCTTGGTTAATAGTTATGCCTGGGACTAATTACCCCATGTATAGGAAATGACCGAGGGGCCTGGGTTGGGATTGTTGATCATTATTTTCGATGTAACTATTGATATAATTTCACCTCGTTTGATTGGTGTAATTTTCACTGCTTATGAATTTATGGACTTTATGATATTTTACCACTGGACTGTTAAGGTAAGGATGAATAATTGAATTCATCATAATAGGCGCATATGAATTCACATGCCAAGCGTAGTTCCATTCCATGTAGTTTCATTTTATGTTGCCTATTGTTTCAAATTGTGTTCCTTGAAGGTATTCCATGTCTTGAAACTTTTTATCATTAATTTTTAGATAACATATTTCTGTAATATATTTATCATGTTAGCAAGTTTCCATGCGGCCTATTTAATACCATGTTTTCCTTATTTCATTCTTATGTTCCTATTAGCAATTATTTGTGATTATAATGTTATGATTTTGTTATTATGACATGTCTCTCTCTTTTATCATCTTGTAGTGACCTTCTAGCTAGTTTGTTATATAATTTGTTGCTTTTCCAAAATTTATCCGTTTCCTTTTTATGGGATCCAAATGTTGAAAACTATAAAGTGTATAGTTTCTTATTAGGTTGATAGCCACCCATATATCTTGGTTGATATGTTTTTGAGATTGTTAAAATTTAAAATTAATTGGTTAACACCTAAAGGTACAAGATGGACCGATTAGGCTAGTTTGTGCATGTTTCTTATGAGATAGCCCTGTATGAGTGTTGTGACTCGTAATAATTTATTTGTCTTTTGGGTTTTGTTCTATTGAAACCAGGTCGGCATAGTGGGAACCTTATAGGTCTCCTTATCTTTTGAAAAGAAATTTATATGGTAGATTTCATAATTTGGGATATGCTTTCAATTAATGTAAGATGTTTCAAAATGGAATTTAATAAAATATGAATATTTTTTTATGAGGTGTTGGTTAAGCTCAATTATATAGTCTTTTGTTTTGAAAAATTGTACATAATGATTTGATTAAATCATCTGAGGAGTAATGGTTAAATTTGATTAAATATAAAGAGCTTGGATATGGAACCTGTAGATATTTCATCTATTTATGACCTTAGTATAATGGTATTTTGAGTTTCTCCATGAGTTTATATGGAATAGAACCATTCACATTTCATTGACCCTAGTCGGATCACATTTCTTAAAATGACACCCTTGTTTGGATTGTTGGTCATGTTTTTCTTTGACCATTGCTTTAGAATTGAGAATTGGGTACTGCTCATTTATTTTAGGTTTTGAATGAATAAAGAATGGTCAGTTGCTTCATAGTTCTTTTGACCCTTTCTTCTCCATAGTGATGGATGATTTAGTATGTCATCCTTTGAGTTAAAAGTCATATTTCTTCTGTATCGCCATAGGGTAGTATGCGTTCACATATGTGTTGTAGTTGAGTTCATAATGTTGTGATGAACTGGTTGAGTTCAATGTAATCATCATGTATGACACTGTAAAATATATTTTGGGTCATCTCTATAGTACAATGACATATTTTTTAAAGGAATCAAGTTCGTCCCAATGCTTGGGATGACTTCTAGAGACTATGGATTTTTTACACACCGGCTAGTTTGGTTGGTCTTTCATGCCAACTGTATAAATTTTTTTCAATTGTTAATCTCAAAATACTCTTAGTGTATATTTCCTTAAGTGGTGATCATGTCCCCTATCTTGACTTTGTCCTTGAAGCACTAAGAGAGCATCAGTATTACGCCATGCTAAATAGTTAAAATTTGTTGTGCTTGTTTATGGTTTTTTTCTCAGCATTGAACGCTAAATTCATGGTTCATATATGGAATTTATGATTCTTGAGAGTCACTTGGATTTCAATATGGGAATTCCTGACAAACTGTTGTATACCAGTCATTTCTTCTAATATGACCACCATGCCAATGACTCTCTGGGCTTAGTCAATGACCTGTTTTGGACATCTTATCCTTGTACCAATGTATCACACATAAAAATGGTGTACGTAATACCTTAGGTTGGTTCCTTATACTCATGTCGTGTCGATCAGTGGTTTACTCGGACATGATATCGGGCTCAGTGATGCCTAAATCATATAACATCACCAGAGGTAAGGTATGAACATCGGGTGTCGTGTTCGCAGTAAATGAGAGATACCTTTCAATAAGACATCATAGTTTAGTTTGTAAAACACCTACCATCTATGTAGAGAAATATCCTGAATGGTTATTCAGAGTGGCTCGACTAGTTATCTCTCTTGTTCAATGATGTGGTTAGTAAAAGTCTTTTTTCTTGCATGTCATTATGTGAGAGGAGTTAAGCTTGGGTCGATCAGGGATTTTCATGAAAAAATAGATTTACTTGGGATTTTAGTTCAATGGGATTATACTTTTTTATCAGTTTTATAAATAATGTGAGAAATGCCACTTGAACGCTTAAGGGAATACTTTATTGGAAATTCTGATGCTGGTAGGTGTCGTGACTTGAAATTTTCTTCAATATAACGTTAATACCTTTATAGGGAAGTAACACTAGCCAGATGTTAATGATATGATTACATGGTCCTGTCACTAGAAAAAAAGTCTTGGATAAATACAGTCTCGGTATTTTAGTTGGAAAATGTGCATTGGATCATATCTTAATTTTTTTTGTTCTGTTTTCCTATCAAATGTATGGACTTCTATTGGGCATTTAGAAATGTAAAATAATCATTTGTATGAGACTCCATTACCCTGTAGATCGGTTGAAGGATACGTTTTTTCCAAAGGGATCTCAGAGAAGATAAATTCTATGTTGGGAAGGTTGTAATGTTTCCTATTTTGAACCGAATGAAAAAGTGGAAGGAAATTAAATTTTTCTATTAACTAGGCCAGCTGGTTTTGAAATCTAGCATCAGAACTATTCATTTAAAATACTCAACATTTTGATTGTATTTTAAATAAATTTTTTAAGTTATTTAGATTAGAATTATAATTGAAACAAAATAATTGAAGGTTAATAGCCTTATTTAAACTTTTTAATATTATATATAATATTTTTAGAATTAAGAAAAGAGTTAGTGCGGGGTTTTAAATCCAGTAGACTCTCGACGTTGATAGATTAAAAATATAGAATTTAATTTTTTCATATGCATGTTTGTTTCCATTAAAAAAATGAAATAGCACTCAAACAGTGCATCATATGGGAAATTTGAGACCCCCATTGGGTTCTGAATGAATACATTACCCTAAGTAGGGTATAACCTTGATTCGCCTCAGGTTTTTTGAACCCTTGAAAATGAAAATACTCTCCAAATTTTTTTAAAAATATTTATTTTGAATTATTTATAATAAATATTTATTTTTTCACAAACAGTGCATCAAATGATAATTAGAGACCATAAATAGTTTTGGGACGTGCGGTTTACCCTATGGAGGGAATTAATTATGTGAGTATCAGACGTTTTGTCAGATCTCGCATGAAGATAATTTAATTGGGTTGTGAATATTTTTTTTGGGGAGTTATAAATAAAAATAATAATTTTATTATTAATATTATGATATGCGTTGAAGACAAGAAAAAATAAAAAAATACACTAACCAAATTAATGAATTATGTCACATTGTAAATAATGAATGTTAAATTTAATAAATGTGATATTATAAATTGGTCAAATTAAATAAAAATCCCCTAGTAATATTTATTTAATAACCATTATCCTTTTTTTAATAGTTGTAGTTTTAATTTTTTTAATGGTTTCATTGATAATTTTTGTAAAATAATAATAATTTTAACTATTATAATGTGTACACATAAATCAATTTGAAAACCAATTATGTTTTGTTGTCTAATTTATTAGTGCAACTAAGGGTGTGTTCTTGCACACCCTGTTGCTGCTCTTGAGTTTCTATTAAATTAATTAAATAATTTGTTGGGTTTTATGAATTTTTTTTGAATCGCACCCACCCACTGTGTTCAGGCTAAATATAATTTATATGATTTGAAAGAGAATAAAAATATTCTTAAGGATATTAATGAAATTTAAAATGGGATAAAAATAAAAAATTAAATATACAAGGTTATAGAGAAATTTAAAAAAATAAAATGGGTTAAACCCATTGTTAATATTTCTTTCATTTCTTCCTCAATTTTATTTTTAATATTTTAGCTATTTTTTTCCTTTTTCATTTCTTTCCATTCATGATTATTTCATTCGATACTCTCCACTAATCCCCTCTCATGTGTGTAGCACACCCCCAACCCTAGGTGGTCCGCACCACCTCGTTTTCTCTTCGGAACATCATCACATATTAGTTTGTCCTCCATTTTCAACACTGTTAGGTGCACTATAAAGCTCTCAGTATGACTTATCTAACACACCACGAATCGTGCGATCTCATTCCAAATCTATCAGGCATTCTACCGTAGAATGATTTTACCATATTTTAGAATTTTTCTAAAATCATATATTTTCTTCCATTTTAGGTCAAATTAAATCCTTCCATAGATCATATGATCATATACGACCATAAGGTTGGGCGTCTACTCTCTTTCCCCCCATTTTTTTGGGATTTATAATGATGCACGGTTGTGACATTCATCGGTACCTTTTGATGTTTTGTAAATTCACCAAATCATTTCAATTTAATTATTCGTCAAAATTGTTGCATCCATATTTGTTATAAATTAAATTGATTAAATTGTTCCAACATGGTCGGACACCACTTCGGGTGATCCAATGTGGTTGATAATAATTCTGTTAGCCAGGGTATTAATTTTTTTTAATTTCATGTGATGTACATGCAATTTTTGTTGTGTTTAATTTAAAACATTATTTTAGAATAATTATAGTCATTGAATTGTTGGATCTTTTGTAATTTTTTGAGATGAATTATTTACATATTTAAATGGGAATGACTGAGAATTCAATTTAATTAGTTGCATGTGTTGTGGTGCCTAATTTTTTTGTTTTTAATTTAAATAAATAATTTAGATTAATTATGAAAATTGAATTGTTGAATCCATGAATTTTTTTTGTGCAAAATTATTTATTTTTTAAAATTTAATTCGTCTTCTTTTGTTAATATTTTATATTTCATTTTTAATATTGTTATACTCTAATATTTAATTTATACCATCTGATGTTGGGGTGTATCTATTTATTTTTCAAGTTGTAATTTCATATGTTTATTATGACATATCTTCTATTGTGAAAACATTAATTAAATTATGGGTAGGTAATGAAGGTTGGTCCCATAGTATGGGTCACACTTATACCCCCCCCCTTCTTGAAAGGATATAACTATGCACTAGGGGGGTGTCTTTGCCTTTTCCAGACAGAGACTTCCTCCGGCTTTCCAATACTTATGAGTGATACCAGTTCCAAAAGGACCCATCAGGGAAGGATCCTTTGGCAATGTGGCTATGACAACCTCATATGATTCCTAACACCTTTTTGCGAGATCGGGATAGACTTTAGGTAAATACATGCCACAAATATTACTTGGTCATTCGAAATAATTCATTGGATGTGCTTGATGGTATTCTATAATTTGAAGGATGTTTCATAGAGATACCTTCAGTATGAGATCAGAATACGACTCTAAAATAGAACCTTAATAATTATTTACTGAAGGTTTATATTAATTTCACTTTATTCTCTTGATATTGGGGATATTTTTCAGTTATGTTGATACACACCTAGTCAACACATGGCTTAGACCCCATGTAAAAGAACAATCTGGGGGTGTTCCTCTTCCATGTATTACCATGATTTTCCAAGCATATACATATCTTTGTTTGTGCAATTTTTTTATTTCATGTACTTCCTTTAAACTCTTGACTTAGGCCGAAGAAGGCTATATGGGACGAGTGTCTTTGGCTACCTGGGTAGAGTTAATTATTTTATTGATCTTAGTTAATTACCTAATTTTATTATATAATAATACACTGTTCTTTATTACTGCACAAAATGGAAAGGATTAGATATCATTGGTGCCAGCCTACTTGGATTTTTTCTCACACCCAACTATAGCATTTTTGACACCAGAGTAGATTACACACTTGTTGGTATTTACCAAGGTAAGAATGAATCTTCCAATGCTTGATTGTTTCTTCCTACATATGGTGGAGACTGGGGAAGTGGACCGATCATTACTCATGATGTAGTTGTTGCTTTGTGTCCCTTATTTTATTGGATTGTATGCCTGATTTTCTATTTTCTGTCCCTTATTTTAGATAGACATCATGCCATAACATCATTTTGTGACCTTCTACACATTAGTATTATTCATTTTGAATATTTATTTTCTTATAAAGCAGTTTATTAATTTATATGATTCTGCAATTTATTATTAATTGTTGTTTGCTTCTTTTTTGTATTACCTATTACCTATTATGGAATAGTCTCCACCATGTACATGTTAAAAAGTCCATTGCTTCTAGTTTGTATCCTTTGGCATTTGGGGAGATGTGTTTGAGGTCATGTAACCCACTGGTACAACCATCGTCTTAGAGGTGAGCCGGGTATGGACGTTACAATCCCACTCCCTAGTGCTCTCCTAAATATTCATTTGAGGGAAATTGTCATGCGCTAGTGGAATCAATAACTCACAAAGGATCCTCCCATGATGATACTTGATCTCCACTAGGTATTGAGAAATTGTATCTCCATCCTCAATGTGAAACTCACCAAAATCTATAACATGTGACATGTTTGGATATACCTGTTCATTTTTGACATGCTTAAGGTGATTTTTTACTCGGTCCATGAATAGAGATATATCTAAGTAGTACGCCACCTCTCCAACTATATTGAGTATCTAAAATGGTCTAACGAATCTCAGAGACAACATATTTCCATGGAAAATCATCCACAATCCACATTGTGGTGAGACCCCTAGGAACACATGGTCATCCACCTTGTACTCTAGAGGCCCCTGTATTTTTCTCATAGAAGATTTATTTTATCTATGTTTAGTCTACATCTTCTACACGATGATTTCCACTTTTATATAGTATCTCACACCAACTATATGCCCACGAGTGTTGACTCGCCTGGATTAGTCCAACAACATGGTGACCTATAGTGTGACCCATATAAGGCCTCGAATTGTTACATTCAATTTTTGGAATGGTATATTGTGTGGTATTCAAACTCCACCAAGGGTCGATGGTCCATACAACTATGAAAAGGCCCCATCATGGAGGACCACATCATTTTCTCCAAAACCAGAATGGTCATCTTATTCTGTCCGTCAAAATGGGGGTAAAATGATGTGATTAGATGAAACTAATTCCCAATTTCATCATTCAATACTCTCCATAAGCATTAGGTGATTAATGTTTCATTTCTTCAATTGATCATCAGGAGACCACCATGTAATAAAATAGTCACCTACATGTACATGTTTCCCAAGATCTCTATTTATCTCTTCTATCGAATGGCTAGGTAGTGGTTCCAATTGTTGATTTGGTCTACTATCACCAAAATGGAATCATGTCCCCTTGACGTGTTGGGTAGCCATGCCATGTTGTCGATGTATATCCCATCACAGATCCACGCAGGAACCTCCAAGGGTAGAGATAATATTTTTTTAACCTAGTTCTTATCCTTACATAGCTGAGTTGTGAGGCATTAGAAGTCAAAATCTCCTACACACCTCTTCATGCTTTTCCAAAAAAAACTAACCATAGAGATCTAGATACAAATTTTCCACACCTTGATGGACCACCAAAGGGGTTGAATGAATCTCCAAAATCACTATTTCTTGCAACTTCAATTGCACTATCACCCATCCTCCAAAAGGATAAAATGATCCCCACATTCATAATATCCTTTAGGAGCACTTATATTGGATATCTGAGTATGTATCATCTCATAGTCGGTATCTTAAAACCAAGATTCAAGAAAATTCTCTAAAATTTATGGGTTAATAACCATAAATTTATGATATGAATCACCATGATTTAACAATAACAATAACTTCAAGGTGGTTAACTTCCTCTTTTCCTCATCTAATAACTGAGATCAATATATTATGTTTGAGAGTGTCCAACACCATGTTCCACTACATGGAATTATAAAAAATATATATTTCATATTCATAGAGTAACTCTAGAAATCACCTAAATCTCATGTTATGATCCTCATAAGATAATATATATAATTGATACTCTTGTGGTCAAAGTGGAAGATAAACCTCTCACCCATCTGGTAGTCTCTCCATAGATTCAATGTGAAGACTACAACTACCAACTCCAGAACATGGGTTGTGTAGTTGTGATCATTTAGTATCAATAGTAATGAACCATAGGCAATCATTTATAAACTCATCATTAGAGGACCAATCCATGATGCCTCTTATAACACTTCGTACTCTAAACCCTACTCTAGAATTATCAATATGGTAGTGGTAATCAACCTCTGTAAAAACATGTGAATGAAATAGTGACACATTTTCATCAACATCAAAGTCTACATATTTATTGTCAATTTCATCAAGGATGTTTGCAGTCCAGATAAATTTGATACAGACCACATATAGTACCCTGCTGACCCAAGGAAACTCTACACATCATTAGTACTAATGGATGGATCTAATGAAAGAACAACCTCAAACATTAGTAGGTCCACTTTCACTATTTCCTTTGAGATGACATTCCTTATTATATAGACATCCTGAATCCATATATGACTCTACAATTGATTCTAATAAATTTGGTGCTCATAGAGTGTGTCCAAGAGCATCTTTAGGGGTATTTCAAGCTATTTCATAGACACAAAGTACACTGCAATATCATTGAAGAAATCAACCAAAAACTATTCATTGAAAGACTGTGTGATCACATTCATGAGTACCAATAAAACAATATGGGAGTTCGTCATGTCAATAATAATTAATATGTACTGATGTTTACCATAGAAACATTTTACTAAAAAAATTGATATATCCTTATCTCATTCACTTAGTTGGTGATATATTGTTTTGTTTTCAATCTTTGAGAACCATCTACTACTCTCAACATAAAAAATGCACCTTTGGTACTCGGTACTTGAAAAATATTCTTCAAAGTCACCAAGAACATGAAAAATTAGTACACACATAACCTCACTCTCTAATCAACATTCATGGTGAACAATATTGGGGATACCCAGGGGGAAACATTGTGGCCCATATGTCCCTTATCTAATAAATAATCTAAATATAACCTCAACTTTTGATGTTATCTGGTATCCATATAATATGATATTTTAGAAATAAGGTCCATTACAATCTGTAACAAAATTCATAATCCTAACTCTCAGTGGGGGGTATGCCCAAAACATCAACAATAAAGACATATTAATACTCTTCCACTGTCACAATGAACTGGTATCCCATAACATCGCTTTCTCCACCAGAATGTTTTTTCAACAAGTAAGTAATTGACGATACTCTTCTACGACTGATCCCATCCTACCCCTCCATAGATTACATTTATCACAAATATAAAAACCTCAACCAAACATTGTGTAAAAACCACATCCTATGCATAAAAGTTTAAACACCGGTATGAACACTAGATAGATAGTACTTACATAAGATGATGTTTTAATGCCTCCTCAATTATAAAAACAGATCTTGCAAATAGATTTCACATATAAGAATTATATAAAACTATAAGAAAAAGAGAAAAATCTCTATTTTATCACCTATCATAGTCTATAAACATAAGGGATGAGCTAATGGATCAACCATAATATCTAAATCTACACTTATAAAGTGTTATAATGCAACGAATCACACCCATGTTTATCAATACTTCATAGAAGGATGAAAAGAAATAGATCATACCTTGAATAATACCTAGATCTATTAGGACATATGTATCCATAGCTTGTAACATTCATCAAACTATACCACAAACCCCCTAAGCCTAGAACATACCACATTGGGTTGTGGTGGTAATAGGACAAACAACCAATCAACTTATTTTTTTCTACCAGACCCTCTCCCACATCTGTCCCCCTGTGGACCAAACTACTCATACCATGTTTTCATCCTCGATTATACCTCAACCACCTTTTAATAAGCTAAAATATGAGTTAGAATGTCTGTTACAAAATGACCCTACCATCACATCAGAAACAGCACATCTACCTCGACCGATTCATTCATTCTTGAAATCCACATGAAACTGACCTTTTTTCCAAGGATCATCACCTAAAGAAACATAATTTCATGGGTAACTCTGACTATCTTCGGCTACCTACTACCATGGTCTTAGCTCCATGGTTCCCACTACATGTAACCATTGTCAGATCCTTCTTATCCAAGAATCCCCCTAACACGAAGGCCCAATCAAGCACCATATCATACGTGGGAATACATAGACACATCACTAATGCCCTGATGTCCCAGATTATAAACTATTCCACGATCTAGGATATGAATAATTTAACCCACACCATATCCATTGAGTATCATGAGTGATCAGTAAAACACAGTTATTCGTGGTTGTACTTCCCTATTACATATGTAGAATCTATTCAATTCACACTGATCCTAATCTGGTGAGATAAAACTCTTCCCTTGAGAGAATCATGAAGTCTAACATAGTGATAACTATCTCTAGGTGGGAATGAGTCACAAAACACCACCATATCCTACATGATCCAAAAAGGGGAATCACTATGATGACCACTATAATATCTTCAATATCCCTCATAAGTAAAAAAATTCTTCTGAATGACTCTAGATAGTCTTCTCCCACATGGGAGTCTAGCTCACCTTGAAACCAGGGACGTCACTACATCTATAACTCGTGAAACGCACTCATCCTTCATTTATCCTATACTGGAACTACCAGTTCTATTTTTTACACATTGTGTTTTTGTGTAGATGGTTGACCACCTAGAGTTTCCATCTCGATAACATGTCCCTATACTGAAGTCACTTCAGTCAGTGGATCACCCTCATGATCACAGAGTAGAATCCTAGATGGTTATCTTTGTGGAGGAATTAGGAAATAAACAATATATTCCATGGATAATGAGTATGTATGGGGAAATAATTGAATAATTACATAGAAACAAAAACTCATTCCTATATGATTAATGTACCAATGGTTTACCTAAAAAATCTATATTTATTGATTTAAAAGGAAGTTGAGAAGAGTCCTGGTGTGTGAATACATGAACCTCCACACCAACATTGGAGCCTCTATCCTAATATACAAGATGATAACACTTAAAATCCTCACCCCATGACTAGATTAGAGACATAAATCATATGGTATAATCAAATACTCATATATAAATCTATTACGACCCAACACAAATGGTCTCAAACTAGGACTACATCAACCTGACCTCCAATCGGCTAGGGGATGATGACTAATATTGAGTAGTTGTATCCAACATTTGGGAGGTAATAGAATAATGTTCCTATAAAGACTCACACTTCTCCATGGACATCTAATTTTGAAATTGAAATCAATAGAAAAAATTCATGCATACATTTATTTCCCTATAATCAAAGTACAATAGTAATGTATTGATTGTGATAAAAGAGACCAAATACATGCCCAACCAAAAAATAGTATATAGTCAATCCTGATCCAATGGTGTGAACTATGATAAAATGAAACCACCCAAAAGAACCATGGTTATTCAAGATCATGCTATGCCCCACCCACTCCCTATCCTACCAAGTGACCATAAAATGAGATTTTTTGGAAAAATACCTGACACATGTAGGTAGAACTCATGCATAGATGAGTATAACACTACATAGTAAGACACCCTAAAAACACTGAACAAAAATTATCAAGAATAGTCAGATGAAATTGTAATACAATAATAAAGAGAAAAATAATATGCCAGTTTGCTCAATAGGAACACTGAACCACCAGGTGGTCACAACAGTCTTCAAGACACAATATTGTTCTTGAATCATTGCTCATTCGAGGAAAATCCACACCATGATCGATGATATAACTAATAAAACTCATATAAGAGGCCAAGATCATTGGTCCCTACCTAAGAAAAAATGCGGTTGTCTCGGATGACCCTGCTACTCAGATAGAAGGTCATTCAAAAGAATGTTATGTGACACCATTAACAAAATCTTAATGAACCCACAATACAGGGGTCATATTCCATGATACCATGTACCCTACCTATATAGCTAGCTATATGAAGGATTGAAGTCACTTTCAATGTGGTCATGTTGAGTCCAAAAACCCCATAAAAGGTATAGATATGACACTGTATGATACAATAGTCTCATGAAGGGACATCATGAACTATATATTAGACTCATCCTCCATAGGGGATATAAATACAGAGATGTGAATGCGATTCATCACTTTACCATTGAGGAATTGAGTCAAGGGAATAAACACAACCTATAATGGTCCATACTAAAGAAATGAAGGGCTACAATTACCCATTAAGGGGGGTACATTTTTTGTATTAAGGGTACTCTGTGAGTCCTCCTAACCATTAGTATCAATGTTTGGTGCTTCCTAACAAACTATATAATGATCCAATTACCCAATATGAAGGATTAGTACATAGAATATAAAGATCTACCAACACCATTCATGTTCTGTCTATCCATGTATGTTTATCAATGGTAGTTTATGTATTCCATCCTACCTACACCTAGCAATTACCATGTACACATGGTCATTTCTATACTTATTTACAACTAGACATGTACACTAGTCATGGCTTTATAATTGGCCTTCTTGGTCCTTTGTTTCCTTATAGATACATGATATGAATCAAAGAACACATGGCATAGAATGTGATATTTAACTCACCATGGATGTTGTACTGCCTCGTAGGGGGTTCTCACATGATTTTTATCTCTAGATTACACTTTGTGCAACCTGAGATTTCCCATATTAGTTAGGTTCCTTCTTCAAATTGACCCCTAGGTCTCCATCACTATCATTATCGCAATAAATTTTTGATCTGTGGATGAAAGAACATCCCATCACTATAAACATTTTCATTGGGTTTTGAATTCACTCTAGAAACACCCACAAGAACAATCCATAACCACATCTTCAAAACCTAGGTGTACAAAAACCACACATATACACTGATCCTCCCCCTATAATATTATATCTTATTTGAAACCTTGATTAAAAAATTGATCATGAACAACACCCATGGTATCGATCAGTTACACCAAATAATGTCCACACAATGATCGAATAACATGTATTTTTTAATCCACATGCCAAGAAATTACTCATGATGAACATGTTATGAAATATGAGAGAAATATATTATCCATAAACACTGTGGAATGAACCTTAACCTTTGTTCACTAAACCATGATCTAATTTTGTAAAATTGATGAATGAAAAGGGATAAAAAATCTGAACAAGGAAAATTACCATCAATTTAAAATACAGTTAAAAACAAAATCAACTCTATTTATCAAAAATATATGAATTTTATCAGAATAAAATAATGAGTTTTAAAATCATAAAAAAATACATGAACTATATTTTTGATTTATCAGTAATGAAAAATGGTTATGTGTTTCCATCCTTGGGGGGATTAAATAAATAAAAGGGTGTAATGATCCTCAACCCCGATCTTGATAAGTTTGCATCTACGATGAATTATTTTCAGTATTCCTGTAGGTATCTAGGGTCTAGTGACTAATCCATAGAAAAATATACAATTGTATATTTATAGATGATCTCAATCACTATGTAAAACATAAGATATAAATTAATTTTCTTAACAATTCTATGACCATGATATTTTTTTCAAAAACAACCTACACCGAAAAGGATATGGAATCCTACACTAAAACACATTCTACAAACTCATGATTTCCTCATATTTCTAATATCAGAATTCAATTATGAGGAATTCCAATTTTTTTAAAACAGTGTGGGTGTGATATTGAAAATATTTAATATATTTATAAAATTAATTATTGGAACACTAGGCCTTAGAATTTCACACTTTCTCAACACGTGGAATAAAAAATAATCCATATAGACTCTTAAATTAATACATTGAAAATATGAGTCATTAAATTTATGGTTTGGATAACTCAATTGAGTGGTATTGGTCTTATACTAGATCCTTGTTTATTCAAAATAGGTTGGTAGTTCCTTTATCCCTAATAATGGATTTTATAGTTGGTGGACACTAGCCATGTAGGTCCACACACCTCAAGGCTACCAAGATGTATCATGACCAGATAAATCAATTTTTTTTTGTTTCTAGAGATTGGATAGTTAGATTTATATTTTGTTACAATATGTATTAATTATTTTCGAATCAAGAAGGAACATCAAATACAAGCAGGTTAGTTATAGCCCTAACCCATTCCTGTATGGAAATGGGAAGATATTTCCATTTATCTAACCATTGGTATAAAATGGAATCTTTGTGGGAAGGATCATATTTGGGTTATCACTAACTGGCTCACCAATAATTACATTTCCGTCATTTCAAAGAGATGATATAAGTGTAACTACATAGATACTTGTATGACTGAGAGATTATGAGAGTCTGTGGGGTTCCCTCTACAAGTTTTTCTAACAGGGTCTTGAGGTTCAAATATAGGCATTGAAATGATTTTTCCATAGGTGATGGGTTAATTGATGAAATTGATATTTGATTATCATTCATATATGTATGGATATGTATGGAGATATATCCATATTCATGACAGTTTTCTTTAGGATTTGATGTTTTATTTTGGGGGATCTTGATATATTTTCTACATATGGTCAATCTTTTTAATAACAATAGTTATCATCAATAGAAAAATAGGTCTCCCTTCATGTCTTTGTATGCATGGCCACAACCTTGTGCTAAGAAGTTTTTGGAGAGAGGTCCATAGTTGGGTCGTGTCTCATTATGTAGACAATAATAATGGTGCAGTTGATTTGGAAGATGTTAGTCAAATCATAGAGCCATCAGAAACAATATTTGGACTATCATCTTCAACTTCTTGGTATTGAGGTTTGTGATCAAGTGATTCTTGAAGTTTCTCCTTAATAGGAAAATTGTCGTTTGGTTATTTGGGGTATGCAGGCACTATGGTTTGTGGGCCTCTTTTAGATCATTTGATGATTGGGGAAGGTGGCATATCTGTTGGAATTTCCATATCCTTTTAACTATATACATAATTTGTTTCATAATTCCTTTTTCATGTGGTATATACTATATCTTATCAATGTTATAGGGTGGGTGGATTTTGATCTTGAGCATTACACCACTTTGGTTGATTATCTAGTTCAAATTATGGATCTCTAGGAGAATGTACTATTTTGTAAATTGATTCCTCTTTACAGGGTAATGTGGAAGTGTAGATGGGAATGACATGAGATGTGGGAAAAATAATCATAGATAAATAAGAAATGGAATGAAATATTTATCTAAAAAGTATCATGATAATATTTTGGGGTTAGGAATAATTTATTGCGAAGAGACTAAAACACCCCAATACACTTTCTAGAAACTCCCTTTCTCATGATTTGGTCATCATACTTGGATTTTAGTTTTTATTTATATATTTGGAATTGAACTATTTTTATTGTGCTTAAACATCCTATTACATGATTAGAAATCATGTAACGGTCTCAGGGTAGATATCGTGAATATGTTTTATGTAGTGAGGGGATTTCACACCATATAAATGGATCACATCCTATAATAGATGAAGTCTTAATTTTTTTAGAGGCTACACAGTTTATAAAATATTTATAATTCTTGGGATTATAAACCATGTCAAGGATTAAAGTGATTTATTCCAACATTCCAATGTTTTTGAGGAATGAAACTCCAATTTGTTAGTTAATTCAACCCAAAACTAATAATTTCAAACCTATAATTGATTTAGGGTAGTTTTTAGGATCACTTCCTCATTCAGGACGTTCATTCCAAAATTTATCATTATGTTTGGTGTAATTTATTTATCTTGGTAGGATAAAAATCTGACTCTTCATTCCTTTTGTCAAAAATTATATGTAGTCTATGTTCGTGGATTATATTTTTCTTCAACTGATTATTTTATCAATCAAATGTAGTTTTTTTCATTCCTTTTATTTCAAAGGACAATCTATGGGTTTAAAATCTCCTTCATAAATGGTGAATATGTTTACATCATTTTTGGGGTTGTATTCTCTATGAAATGGTATAATTATACAAGTTTTGTGTCAATCATCTAATTTTTTACCGGTGTTCACTAAATTGAAGTGATTTTAACTGATTTCATGGAATGATAAGTGTTTTAATTGAAAACATGTATTCCGACCCTAAATAGACTTGTATTGGATTTGAAAACATTGTATAAATATTTTTTAGGGTTTTATAATGTATTATTGACATTAGAACATTAGGATCCATGGATGAATTGGGAAATATACATAGGTGACCACATTGTGTTGAGAACTAATAAGGATTCTATTCAGGATATGAAGGAGTATTAGTAAGACTCAATATTATTGTTACACACATTTTTTTATAGTTTATGGTATAAAATATATAGTATGAATTTCCATAAGCTAGGTCAAGATACAGATGGATTTTCCATATATGATTAATTATTTCATGGGGGATTTTATCATGGATTTTTTCTCAAATGTTTTTATATGTGTTTGTAGAACATGTATTCACATGATAGGTTATTTCATGGATATGTTTTCACATTCTTAACTCAGGATTAATGGTTTGGAATCCCAATTTTATTACTTCGAATTTTTCTAATTATGTCTTTGAGAATATGAAATGATTTTATAAAAAAACTATTGGATACTTAATTAAAAATGGATTTGGAGTTTTGAAAATATGTTCTATAACTATTTAGACATAAAATCATGAGCTATATAATTATTGAAATTAGAACATGTATATACATTATTGTTGTATTCTTTTGGAATGTGGTTCCCCACCCAACTATTTATTATGGGAAGTTGAGGATATGTTATTTCAGAATCCGAGTAATTGGAAGGGCATCATGTAGAGGGGTGGCTTCACGTATTTCCACTACCTTGGGCATGGGATGGTTTACAGGTTATAGTTAGTGACATGGAGAATTTTGGGACTTGTTAGATTCATTATATTATTTTTTATCATATTATAATTGGTGTGTATGGACCTTGTTGTATATTTTTATTCCATGTTCTAATTGTGATTTTATTTCTTCTTTTGGTTATATATAATATTTTTTTACTTTATTATATAATCTTTATTAATGTTATGAATATTCTATAGGTTGTCTCATTTTTTTGATCTTAGGACTTTCCCAACAGAGAAATTTCATGGGGACCTAATGGAATAGTTGGGTTTTTGTTGTAAATTAATTGTTTCTTGTGCTTAGGTGGTGTTAATATATCATGTTGGAATCATGGTTTTGGTTTTTCTTCATTTCAAAATCTTTTAAATTTCTTCATTGTTTGATTTTTTCTATCTTTTACTTTTTTTCACTACTATTTATTCTATCGAGTAATGTAATTTCATATTTCTAGTTATCCAGTCATCGATGTAATTGATTATGATATTTATTTTCTATAAAAAATAATAACGGTGTTATGATACATTTTAATTATATTTTTTATGTTTTTTTTAAATTTATGATGATATTTTATCAGTCTTGATAGAAGTGGATGGGTGGTAAGAGAATATTTTGTGTATTATGGATCATGCGATGTGTAATAAATGTTAGTAGAATATTTATTTTGTTAGGTATTCATATTATATAGTGATATAAATTATACAACTAGTATGATGGTTAGATATTTCAAGAATATAATGGGTTTTTATTATTTTTATTTATATTGGAAAATGAGGTGATTTGTGAAATCATGTGTTTGACTTCAAATAAAAATATTTTACTATATTGTATTTATTGTTATTTTTGATGAAAATTTAAATATATATTTTATTATTATTAAATTAACTATAGGAGATTAAACTTTTTAATCCTTTACCCCCTACGTGGGGATATTTTTCTACATTTTCCTTTCATTTTTTGGTTATTTGGCCTCATTGGGGGTCTGTTTCATCGAGCCTATTTTGGTTGGATGATTCTGAAGGTATCCTCACATGTGCTTTATGTATTTGATTAAGGGTGTTCAAATGTAATGTTTTTGGTAGTTCCCATATATATATATTTTCTGATAAAATTGTTTTCATGATACCCAATGATCATTTTTCTATAATAAATGACTTCTACATTTTCCTAACATTTCATATTATTTCCGGATATGGTTCATGAATAATACTACTCATAAGGGAATAAACATTTTTCTTCATCAATTTCCTCATCAAAAACACTATTTTATTCTTAGATTTTCCATTATTATAACATCAAATATCCTCCCATGTATTTTATTAAATTATTCAAGACACATTGTTGAACTCTATAATAGGGATTCCATTTCAGTGAATGAAGAGAGAACTTGTAGGAAATATGATTTCCTTCCACCACATCTTCACAAACCCCAATCTAATAATATTCTCTAGTGTAGTATTTATGTTTTATGGGGTCTATGAGAGTCATAGTGTTTTCCAATATAATATTCTATAGTTTTCCAAGTCCCTGCATTTATTGAGTTATATTTGGGGTTATTAGTGTAGGATTGATCTTTTAAGGGAATTTAAATTCTATTTTTTATATTCACTATATTATTAATATTTTCTATAACTTTATGTCTATATGGGGTTCTATGTGAGAGTCTATCACATTTTATTAAAGGCATTACCATATTTAAAGTCGGATTTACTATTATCCCATGGATTTATGAGGTCACTGTGATCAGATAGCTTATTTGGTGTATGTGTATTTATTTTCGCACATCAGTGTTTGTATCCGTCTTATATTTTTTTATATGAATAATAATATATCATGAAGGTGGTGTTATTGTCATTAATGTTGAACCAATCTTTTCTGGAAGCATCTAAATATATTTTCCTCTGTACATTAATATAATTTTCAATACTTAATTTGTTTAATCTATCTCTAATATGATTCTATTTTTCTTTATATTTATTCATTAGAATGAAAAATAGTAATTATGCCACCATCCAACATTCTTGTTGTGATTAGGATTCCATTAATAAAACTATTCCCAGCACGACATGAATCTATCCATAAAAAAGTTAGTGTATTTGGTTGTATTCCCTATAGATAAGGTATGATTAAAATGGGTTACGATTCCCTAAAAATCAGTTTATTATGTAAAACACAAATCGTAATGAGTTTAGGGTTTTAAGAATAGAGAAGATTCACCTTAGACCGAACTAATTTATAAAATATGGGTCTATTAATTACATATACTCTACATTTTTACAAAATATAATAATCACTAATAATAAATTAAGTTAATTTATTAATACCTTTAGCATTTTCAATTTGGTCGAATCAAACACCACCTAAATATATGATATTTCCATCTCGGACATAACAATTAATATCAAATATTGGATATATTTAAATATAGAACAACTTTAATAATTAATTTACTGATATCAAAACCCCTTTTCTCAATAAATGACTCCACTATAATATAGATTCTATTACTAATATTGTATATTGTTAACAAAATATCACAGATCACAAAATATATGGAAACAGTTCAATGTAATGTGGCATGAATAATTATAAATTATTCATGGATTGCTCATAAGACACCTCAAACTGATGGTGAGCAATAATTATCACTTGAAATCTAGAATTGTGGCATACCTTGGGGAGTTATTCATAAAAAACATGTCAATTTTTAGAATGCCAAACAAAATAATTATAGATAATTAAGGTGCACTTACATAAAAATTAAATCATTTAATATTTTTTGAATTTCTATGTATTAATTATTTTATATTTTTCTTTTATGAGAAGTGTGTTTATTCATCTGTATGCATATATAATAATACAATAAATTTGAATGATTTCAAAAGTCACTCACCTTTTATCATATTAGTTTACTAGAACCAATAATTGAATGCATTGAATATAGTACCAACAGTTCAAAATATGAGAAAAAAAAGACATCTATGTTTTACCCATATTCAAAATTATTTTAATTGGTATGAATTACCTTAGATAAAACATTGATAATCATGTGCTTGTTGAATATTTCCAAAGATCTATTCCAACGAAATGTCAAAAATGGTTGTTTTTGAACCATGGTGCAAATAATTTCATAGGGGAAACATTAGAAGAAATCATCAACTCATCTATTCAATATGAACTTGAGTTAGTGAACCTTTTGTAAAAAGTTATTCATAAAAGAAATGTATTTCATTCAAATGACATAAAAATGATACATGTAACTCTTATAAATTTCATTAATAGTAATGTTAAAATAATAAGAATATAATGTAATAAAAGGAATGTATAATCTGATGATGAAAAGTATAATTTTCATTAATTGAACCATAAATGATCATAAGGATGATCTATATGGATATAATGGAAGATCATGTTATTATAATAGTGTTTCAGACCTAACATTTTTTGAATGTTGGAAAAAATGACAAAAGAAACATGATTTTCATAAAATAAACAAGATGAAAGTGATAAGAAATAAAAAATGATGTTTCATTTATATAATAATGGATTGATATATGCCGGAGAATCATATTTCCATGATGAACCTTGTAGTTATAATCAGTCGAGTATCTTTTGTGTGATGGAAAAAAAATAAATGATTTTTGTAAGGATTCAAATTTTAGTTCTTTATATTATTTTTATACAGATGGTTATAGATTATAATAAATATATAAATAAAAATAATGAAAAGTTTGATTGAAGGGTTAATTAATTTTATAAATAAATACATTAACATAATAGGATGTTTATCAAGGAACATAAAAAACAACAAAGAAAATGTAAATTTAATTAACATGGTTACATGTTTAAATAAATTTCAATATAATGATGTAAAAATTGTTTTGAATGAAAATTACAATGTTAAGGAATATAATTACATAATGATAATCATTCATCATGTTGAAAAGTAAGATTTATTATAATTTTGAATCTTAAAAAAAGGGTAATGAAAATTAAAAAAAGAAATTAGCTAGTTTGAATGAAATAATATCAATACTAGTTGAAGGAAAACAAAAATATCATAAAATTATGGGCATTATGAATTTAAATAAAGATAAATATTTTTTTTCTTAATATCCATGTATTCTTAAACAATTGAAGAGTTATTTTTTTAAGATTAATAAATTATGTTTTTATAATGTGATATTTTTTAGATGTGTAATTAATGGAATTGACGATAATGAATATTCAATGATTTTTCCTCAATCATTATGTCAAAATTTAATATTTATTTGAAATAATGTATATTTTAAATTACCCATTAACCTTTTAATGTCAACTTGAGTTCTTAATATTTTATATTATAATCTTGTTGGACCGAAATTAGTCTGGATAATATTTTAATGTAAATTTTAGATATATATCCAACATTATAACTTGAAATAGTTTTATTTATAGGTATATTAAAATGGGTTGTTTTGAAAATATTTTATAATCAACTGGTCATTTATTTATCATGTAACATTCATTGTACTGTTTTATTAATTAATTTTATTATGTTATAAATTTACAATTATTTTTTATGTATTATTTCATTATAATCTATGATTAATATATATGAAATGTAATAGTACTATTTTTTTAATTAACTAAAAATATTTTAGATACGAATTTTTTGGGGTAGATTTATATTTTTATTTCAACATGTGTTTACATATTTTTCTTATATAGTAAACATAATTATTTATTAGTTTTTAATTGAATGTATTTTTGTTTTTCGATATTGAGAATATTATCAACTAATTTTATTGATCCCAATAGGTATTTGGGTCTTATATAGCACTAGGTGTTAAATTTATATTCATTAATACATCTTTATAAAATGGAATTGAATAACAAATTAATGGTGGATATATAATTTTAATATTTTAATATTTTTGACTTATCATGTAATATATTAAATTAAATGTATTTTTTAATAAGGTAAATTAATTTTTGATCATGTGATATATTCATTTTATAGGGTGATATAAATATTAACATAGTCAACATTATTGTTTTTAAATCTACCCTCTGGTATTCTTTATTATAATGTTTGAAAATCACATTAAATTATGACATATGAAAATATTTTAAATTTCAAGATTTTTTAAGAATATGGTTAATAAAATATTATTTCGATTTTTTGAAATATTATTTATTTTATGCTGAGTTTTTATAATATTCATTAAAAATTAACTATTTAGTTTTACTATAAAATTTCATAGTTATTTTTATTGATTTCTTTAATCGTAGTTCATTTTGAATTATTTTCATTGGTATTTTCTTTAGGAGAAGAATATTATCTTATATTATTTAACTATTAATTTAAGGTATTTGTTTTTGGGGAGGTTTGTTTATCATTAATTATGTTAAAATTCATTATAAATGAGTTATAGATTTAAAATTTCTGATTTTTTAATATAAAATTTGATTAAATTTATTTTATATACTGAATAATATATTTCCATATTTTTTTTCAGAAATGGGAGATGATTATTTAAATAAAATAAATATTTTTATTTAATTATAAAATTGGATAATTTTTTGGGATATTTTCAAATTTTAATAACTATTATGTTGTACAGTGATATGGGAAATTGTTGTTTCTTATTTATATTTTTTGTTTTTATATATTGAAGTAACTCAAAATAATTATTGTTATACCTCTAACATGAGAATTATATATATAAACTATAGGTTTTAAATATCAAATATTCATGAAATTATATTTATTTTAATTATATGATAATGATCTCTATATATTATTTTTATAGTTCAGGAAATTACAAACTCCCAAAACAGTGAATGAAGAAAAAATGTTTCTATTTTTATTAATTATGAATATATTATTTATATATTGATCCACATTATTTTTAAATTTTCACGTTTCTTTTAGAAATATAAGATGTTAATATATGTTTTATTAAACCATGATGATGATATTGTTTGTCTCTAGATGTTTTCATTTTTGGTTTTGAATTTGATTCATATTTTCAATAATAGAAATCATTTTAGTTTTTAGTAAGATTCTAATTTGTAATGATAAAAATAGTTAGGTAACATAAAAGTGAACTCTTATTTTTACAATGGAATGATATGATATTTTTTTATTACATTCTAACACAATTATAGATAAAATAGTCATTTTAATTTTATATAAAATGACTGAATTCTATAATATTTCAGTAATATTTTATATAGATTTAAGAATAAATTTTTTCTAATTTTTTATGATTTAAAAGGATACATTAGTCACACATGGTTTTTATTGTGTAATTGTAAATCCATTGAAATTACATAAATATAATTCAATTTGGGTGATTGATCATTATAGTGTTGTGATTTTCTAAAAATTATCCAAATAATATGACGATAAGATGATATAGGATTTTAGATTTTGATACGTGAGTAATTTGATTATGTACATTTGATTGAGTCCCAAACGATTACAGTTTCCATAATTTCATTACAATATTTCAATTCCCCACCCACCACATGACATAAACACTTACCTACCACATGTGTAAATATTCTAATATACAACATGAAAAAAATATTCCAACAAATAGTGTACTACCAATACATGATCTACTACCTGTGTTAATCATTAAGATACCATGATTTTAAATTTTCATCTTACTATGATGATAATATAGAGATTAACTAAATATATATATCATGAAACCATAAAATTTAATTCTTAAACATTAGGTAACTATCAATATACCACATTTAATAACTATGTATTCAATTCAATTTTTTATGAAGCATATAATATACTTATGAATATTAGAAGAACATTAACTGTATATTTGAGTTTTTATATACTTATGATGATCATGGATACATGATCTACCACCACATGAGCTTATTTATGTATCTAGGAATGTTGTCATATGTTCTCTTCTATCTATGTCTTGCCCATTAGGTTCTCTCTAACATGAAATATTAATGAATTAGTAGACATATGTTGTTTAGTGATAAATTATTGGGAACAGAGTTGAAAAAAATGGTGTCAAATAATGACCCCTAATAATTATTATGAGTATAATTTAGCAAACTGGTTTCATTAATGGGACACCATATAAGTTTCAAAATAATGACACCTGAAAAGGTTGAAATTAATTAATAATAATTTTATATTGTCCATTTTTTGTATATATTTCATCTTTATTATTTTATTTTTCCTATAGATTATATCTCCTCTCACTATAGTTATATAAAATATATTTTGATAAATGATATTATTTGTTGGGGTGAACCTACTTGATTTTATTTATTCTATTTTTTCTCATTCTCATACTTGGAAAATATTATTTGAAAAGGAAAAATATCAATATTTAGAACCATAAAACTCGGTTTGTTCCCAATGTTATGAGATGATTGTAAATAACACCTTGTAAATGGTGATAGAGAGAATCCATTTATTATTCTATTTCCCATAAATGGCGTTATCCTTTTAAGACCCATATATGATCAAGATAGATGCAACCCTGGAGGCCTAAGAAGCTTGGTATGTTTTATTACTTCTGTTTGGGAAGGTTATGTAGATAAGGAAGGTTAAAAATATTGGAAATATATACTCCATGAATTACATGAGGAAATATTCTAACATGTTTTATAGGTGAATAATATTCAATATTTGTGGGATTTTGTAAGGTGTGGTTTTCATGAGTGGATCATATCATGAATTCATAGCTACTTGATCTTAAAAGATATTTTGTTGTGATACACTTGAACAAGGGAGATCCTCTCAATTATTTCATAGGGTACCCATGAATCATGTATGATTATTATAGTAGTCTTGTTTCCTCTCTAATCAACACAACACTACACATAAAATTCAAAAATTATGTTCGATATAATTTCGAAAAATTCATGTAAGGAATTAAGAAATATTATTAATTCATTATCATTCTATTTGAGGATGAAATCAATCGTATGAATGTATATGGGGAGTAGTTTTACCTCTGTTAAATGTTAATAATTGATATTTCCCAATCCAACTCAATAAATAAATTATCCTTGTAGTCCCGTGGATATGCATTGAGATTACGTCAAATAATTATACTAGTGACCCTGCTAGGATTGGATGGGGATGATGGAATTGAATGTAGTGAAATCTAGGGAAGTTAGGTCATGAGAATAACTATATGTCATAAAAAGATGATACAACTGGAATGAGATTCAGAAATAATATATATGACTAAATTTGAATTCGTTAATCATTAAATAATGGTTCATTGTTCCCCTTAGTGTAGGTGAAGGTGGAATTATAAATAATTATACCTAAAACATTCTCTTGACATGGAACTCTTATAATGTTCAACGTGACACTGGAGGAAGATTTTTCTTGGAGGACTGATATAATATGATCCCTTTTGATGAATAACAAGTATTTCATGAACATTATTACACTTATAATTAACCTATAAATACTTTTATGATACTTCGATAATTGGGGAAGTAATATAATGTATTTATTCCATGAAGTGTTCCATAAGGGAGATATGAAAATCACTATTTAAATGTTGAAAGATTTAAATGAGTTATTGATGATCCAAAATCACAGAGATGTGTATAATATTTATTTTCATAAGAATGTATGTGTTGATGTATATTACCATGATCTAATAGAGTATATCATTAATGATGGGAAAAAACATGATTTAGTGGCAGGAGAACTCCAGAACATGATAGGTGATGCATATGTTCCAAAATACATAAAATGTGGGTAAAATGTAAAGAATACCACAATTCGCAGAGTGACATCACCTTGAACCTAAAATAAACCAATATTGGAAGGGAAACCACACATTTCACTAGATATTATGATGACACAAATCACTATTTTGGTACTAGCTAGTCCTTGTATGTTTGTCGAATCTATACTGAGATTAAAGAGGTGAAACACTTTTATGATCTATTTCATTAGAAGGATGAAAATAAAAATACATTCCCTAAATAATTCAATGAATCTTATTTGGAATATTTTATTATTAACAATATGGATTCCATTAAAAATCCATTCGATATTTCAGAATGATTGGATCTAGTTGAAAAAATAGAGTACATTTGTGTCATCAATTGTGTCAATCAAATTTTTGTAGATGAGATTGTTTGATAATTTTAATATAGTTCTATTGGGGATATTGATTATAAGATAGAAAATAAAGACACATGAAATTATATTTTGAAAAATTAACAAATATTTATAATGTAAATACTTCTATACTGCATGAATGTAGACCACATTTGGATTATTAGGGAGAATATTGGTTGAATGTCAGGATGTGGGCCTAATGTAGACCATGAATAAATTGTTCTACACAATGAAACATAATAATCCTTAGTATTTTCTACAAAAAATATATATTCATTAATTACACCCCATAAAATTTTTATTTTATTGAATCCTAATTTTTTTTATTTGACTAGAAATTTTGACTATAATTTGTTTATTTTTAATTATAATATTATTTTTCAATATTCTCTACAAATTAGATCAATTCCAATGGAAATTATAGAATATATAATTTGATTAAATGAATATTTTTCATTGTTATCTTCCTCTATTTTCTTTAAAATATTATTCCTACTCCCACTATGAAAATATATTGTTAAATATAAATAAACAAACAAAATCATCCTTATATAGAGCATGCGGGTGATCCATGATTTCATTTCATGGTTATTGCATATAATAGAAAATTTTAATTTATTATGTTCACACATGTTATCTTATTGTGGTATTTCAACCCACCACACACTAAACATGAAATTCTACCAAAGGAATAATGACACATCATGTGCCCAAATGGCCCGATGGCCTTCTAATTTTTATTTTTATTATAGATAATCCCCCTTTTAGGGTTCGAAGGGGAACCCGTACATGACCCATAGGTCCAAGGCACAAGGCATGACAAGACCTGAAATACATGACCTGAAGGCCCAGAGGAATACGACACCCAATACATGAACCATAGGCCTATCCGACTAGAACTTCCCCTCCCAAGGTTCTTCATCATTGATTGCCTTTAGCTCCCCACCTGCATTGCTGATCGGCTAGAATTTCCCCTTACAAAGCTGCACGGTGCCTGGTCCCAATGGTAGTTTCCATACCCTCTCATTCTTCTAATATGGTTAGCTCTGCTTCTGGTGACTGCTACTGGTCCTCTGATCCTAATCTGGGGCCTACTCTGTGTGAACTGGGCTACTTCATGGTCTTCGATGGCCCGAAGGCCCTGTGGCCTGAAGGCCTCTGATGGCCCGAAGGCCCTGAGACCCGTAGGCCCAAACCGGTGGCCTGAAAGCCGAAATCAGGTGAATAGTATGACTGATACAGTACCAGACAGTGACTTCTACATTACTGCTACAGTAAACCAGTTTTGAACCTGGTTCTCTTGGATTCCAAGCAGGAGCCCTTACCACTCGGGTACGAGAACATTGGCTAATGAAACATTATGTGACCATAAGAAAACTGACCGCATGACCACATAGTTAGTTCATGGACCACCTTCTATATGGGTTGACCCTAAATTATAAATACTAACCACAAATTATTGTGGAATAATATGTTAATAGACCGCATGTTTTATACCTCATGATCACTCTATACTCATGATCATTTCCACCCCTTCCTTATTTGTCATGAATATGGAATCTTCCATAATATTACATTTTTAAATTATTTGGAAATTTTAAATTGAATTATTTTTATTTTAAGTTTTTTAAATTTTCTATTTGATTCTTATGTTCATATTTATGATATATAAACTATGTGGATAATATTTAGTATATTTTAAACATATATTAAATTTTTATTTAATATGTTCATAATCTATGTATAAACCAACAACTGATTTTTTAAAATAATTTTAATTAAGGATTTATGAATTATTTATTTATTTTAATGACTAAAAATTTGAAAATAGTGACCATAAACTTGTTCATTCTTATTTTATAGTATTTAATATAAAGATATTAGTTTTGGATAAAATATTTCTTTTATTTATTATAGAATTTGTATTTAAAAATTATCGTTAGAATTTAATAAAAATAATCTATGATATATATATGACATATTTTTCTCCTATTATTACATACATATTTTGGTTTTTATTATGTATTTAAAAAATTTCTGTATTATAATTTATGTGTATGAATTCAAATGAGTTATGTTAAATAATATCACAACAACGATTATTTCTATACATGATATTTTAGTAGTTTAAATTTCAATTCATTTACGTAGATGGATATTTTATTATTAGGTTTATAGATCAAATTTAGTGATATATGAATTATTAAAATATTTGTTGGCCCATATTTATTTCACCAGAAAAATGTAGATTATTTTGATGAATTAAATAGTTGTGGCCTCACAAATTTCATAATTTCTTGTGCTAAAAAAATTTATGATTTCCTATTATATAGTTTATTAATCTTTTGAATGTTCTCAAAAGGGTGGGAAAAAATATTTAACTAAAACTATCAAGGATCAAAGTTCTTATCCACTACTCACGTAATAATTCTTATACCCTGTATATATTCCATGTATTTAATAGTCATGTTCTATTTGAATCTCATTTAATTTAACAAATATCATTAAACTGTAATCTAATATTGTTTTATTATTTTCCAAAAAAATCATATTCCCTTTAATGTTTTGAATCATAGAGTCTAATTCCACGACCCTTTGGGGTTTTAATCACATATTATAAATTCATAACAATTTAGGTTGTGCTACCCAGATTCTAAAGTTAGTATTGCTCGGTTTATGAAGGATATTGTCTAAAATTGATTTTATAATGGTAGTAACATCCCACAAAAAAAATTTAGTGGTAATACTAACTATAGAAAAGTTTGTATTTTAATGGGTTATGATTCCCAGATAATAAATATCCGTACAGTATAAAAAATAACTAATTAATCCCCTTAAATTTTATTAATTAGGTTTATTCATCCCCCAAAAAAACGTTTTATTTCAATATGGGGCCAAAAAACTTGTATCTAATCATTGACCCTATTAGGTATTGACTATGTATACTATTTATTATAGTAAAAAACTAATTAAAAAACAAACCAAATTGGATATATATCTTCTTTTTTATATTTTATTATTCAAACATTTTTTATCTGAGACCTCATAGTATGATGAATATGATAAATGTATCCTGGAATGTGTAAACATTAAAAATGAATGAAATCCTATGGGTATACAGTAGTTTGATAATAATGATTATTATTGAAGGAAATATAGAATGGTGTTATTCTTCATGAATATAAGAATAGAACACTGCATAAAATTCGTAAAACCAATGAAACTTCTTAAATATTTTCCAAAAAGTATTTGTATAAATGATTCCAATAAATATATTTTTAATTGAAAGGTAAAAAATATATATTATGTTTTGACATTAAGATAAGTCTGTTTATTCATTTGACTCCCTTTAAGATTACACATGAAATTTAAAAAAAATCACCTAGGATTAAATATTTTGATTGAAACCAAAGATGAATTACCATGATGGGATTTCTAATATTTCTATATGGTTAATGATGGAAGGGATCAAAAATATATTCCAATAATTCATTTTTAAATTTAATTATAAAAAATCCATTGGGTATTATTTAAAGAACTCAACTCTTGTTTTATGAGTCCAAATTTCTCTTCCAAATATGTTTCATTAAAATAACGTTCTGACTAAAATGACAAAGAATTAAAATTACCAATAATTGGATAGGGTGTCCAAATAACTTATTCAATATGAACAAGATTTAAATACAAATGTTAAAGAGGTGAATACAAATAAATAATAATTTTTAAAATTATATATTAATGTCACATCCAAATCATCTAGATTTAGGAATAATTAATGTTATAATGTTGAAATAATATGTATATATATATGAGTGATATTCAAAATCTGATAAAAATATAAATTTTAAGAAGAATCCTATAATACATATTATTGATAGAAAAATGGATATAAAGATACTTTAAATAATTATATTATATTTCCATGAGGAACATGTTATGAATGTAGGATAAAGAGTATCATAAAATCTGATTTTAGAGGATTTTAAAATCATATGTGTGATATGAAATAAATTAATTTATTTCATATAATTTTATATTCTGTTTTATAGAATAATCTGATTATAATGAAGAATCTAGAAGGGAATACACTTGGATAACCAATGAACTTTGTTCAAAAATTTAATGAGGTTATTAATAATTATGATTATAAATATTTTAATGATTCTGAATTTGATTATTATTATTATTATTATTTACATAAGGGTAATAAAAAACATTATAATAATTTTTTATGGGATACAAATTTGTATAATGAATCAAAAGTGGGGAATAATTATGTTTTCAAGGAAATTAATAAATTCTATAAAGAAAATGTAAATTAAATATGCTCAGTTTTGTATTGAAATTAATATTAATCAAATGAATTCTATTTTCCATGAATATAAATGGTTAATACTATGGAAGAAATGAAAAATTGAGAAAATATTCATCCTGATAAAAAAGATTTAAAATTACATTGAATATTTTAAAAATGAGATTTAAAAACTCAAAATGGAAGTAAAAATAATAAAAGGTATGTAATCGTTTTATGTTCAAGTTAATGAAAAATATGATAAGATAATGGGAATGATGAACTAAAATAAATATAATTTTTTTGGTTATAATCTACTTATTTATAAATAGTTAAATAAATGTTATGTTAAAATTACTAAATGAAATTTATCTATTGTTATATGTTTTAGATGTGGAATAAAATTAAACTATTTTAAAAAACTTTATTTAAGATTTTCTATGTATTTAGGCTAAATTTTTTTTTAACTCCTTGATTTTTATTTGTATATTACCCTCTAATAATTTTTTAATATAATCTTAAGTTCCTTAAGGTTATTATTATTATTATTATATTTTACTAAACATTGGATGGATTCCAATTTAATGTAATTTGAATATTTTCTTCGTAGCTTGTATACTTGATTTTTTTTATTTATGTCCATGTTTGCTTCAGTTCATTTGAAAATATTTGTAAAACATGTGTTAAATTATTTATTATTTAACATGCTTTGAAAAATTTTATTATTCTGTTTGAAGCTCTTAATAATTAATTATACTTTTTTTTATTCAAAAATTTTGTAAAAATCTTCTATCATAAATGTATCAAATATGAAACCATAGAATTCATTTATTTCACCAGAAATCATTGATTTTATTTTATATATTTTTTGTGTGTGTAATATTTGATATTTTATAAAGTGTATAACTATTTTAACAGCATCGAATATGATGTTATATTTTTTAAAATTCATTGCACATTATTTTATGAGTATATTGAATATTATTAACCATTTTTTATGGATCATTGAAGATAGTGTAGTATATATTGGATGACGTATTGAAATATATATTAATTATTAAATCTCTTTAATTTGGAATTGAATCATATATTAACGGTGACATATTACCTAAAAGTTTTTATTGTTTAGAATTCATTTCATGTAAAATGTTTTTTATAATTTTCAATTGGTGCATGGTAATTTTTTTATCTTGTTATATAATTATATTAGGGGATTATATATGTTTTAACATGTTGAAATTTAATTTCTTCATGTAATCATGAATATTTTTTTATATAGTTATTAAATAATGATAAAGATAAAAAAAATTTAAAAATTATCCACAGTGTCATTTGGTTATTTTTATGGTAATGAATTAAGTCTTTTAAATATAGTTTTTATTATTCAAATTATGGGGTATTGTTATATAATCAAATATTATTATTTTTATGTATTTATTTTTTAATTATAATGATATTATTGTGTGATTGATTTTTTATTTCATATTAAATATTATTTGATTTGTTTTAGTACTTTATTCAGTAGAATATCATTTTTAGGTTTGTTTTATCTGTTAATTTATATTATATTTTTTGGGTATGACAATTTTTTATAAATGAAACATATAGTTTTTTCTAACTGATTTAAGTTATTAATATTTCATATTATGAAATATCAATATGTTTAAATCTATTTAAAATTTTACAAAATTAGTTTATATATGTTTTTAAAATGGTAATTTCATTTTCAAAATATTTTCTCACTATTTTTTTAATTTCAAAAGGGAGTATAATTTTTGTTATTAATGATCAATTTTTTAATTAAAAAGGTTTTGTTGTTTATTTCTATTTTTATTTTATGTTTTGATATATTGTATATGAAAAAATAACTCTTGTTAAATTTATAACCTGAGAATTACTAAATCAAACTTTGTTTTTTGATATAATATATACATGAGTTTTTTTATATTAAATTGATAATTATGTGGTATATGAATTATTTTTAATCAAGCAATAATTAAAATTTCCATAAATAGTGAATGGAAAATATATGTTTCTAGTTTATAAAATTCTCATTTTTTATATTGATCTATAATATAATGATTTTTTCAACTACAATTTTTTTGAAATATAATAATCAAATTTGTGATTTATTTAACTAAAATAATGTTGGAATTAGTCTGTATAATTTCTCATTCTAGGTTTGATGTTGGAGCATGTTTTTGGTTATTTTATTGTTTATATTATTTATATCAAAAGTTTTTTAAATTATTTATATAGTTGGATAATTCATAATTTCAAATTCCATGTTGAGTTAGAAGAATATGGAATATATAAATTTTTATTCAATTAATCATAATAATGGATTGGCCATTTTTAATGTTTAAAAGCTGGACAAATTCTATGAATTATTTCAGTAATATTTTTGAATGTTTTTGATAATGTTATTTACTATTATCCCAGATATCTCATGATATAGAAGTTTTTTTTAGGTTGTCACTAATCAATACAATATCTATATCAATGGGTCTATACATATGGTTTTCCCCAATCGTGGGAATATAATTCAGAAATTATCATGTCACAATGGTTTAAATAAAACTGTTGGAATATGTGGGCAAATTATATTGTATACCAACAACTTTTTAAAAATATTGGTATAAGACTAATATTAGAATTCAATTCATACAGTTTTAATTAATCAAGGTATATATTTATCATAATAAATCTTCAAATGGATTCAAAAAACGGTTTCAGTAGAGTTCTTCTGAAATCCCATCCATGTCCATGATCTCCTAAAATACAATTTTTCAAAATAGTGGGTCCTGTAGTGCCTTCCATATTCATCCCCAAAAATGGATACCCATCATAAATCATTACTTTTCTTCTAGTTTTTCATCAAAACAAAATTGATGAGTTATTGATCTATTATTTCGTAATATCGTCTTGCTATTTCACCATATTTGATTGTTGATACGATAAAAATGTACCCTCTATGTGTAGACTTATGATTACCCAATATGTTTCCATTATTTCTTATGAAATGGTCTAACCTGTATTGATATTCTAACTATTTACACTTATAGATTCTAAAATAAGTTGTGTTAGTGAGATGATGTGGGTGGAGTTTGGATGTGTGTAGGATTTGTGCCAGACACTTATTTGGTTGAATGTTTGGTCCTCTTTGACTTCCCATTTTTGATTGATTAAAGAATTGTATTTGTTTCATTATTTTATTTTTTTTCTTCATTAATGGCTAATTTTAGTCATTATTTAAGTGAAATATATATTTTTTAATATTCATCCAACCATGATGAACCGTTTTGATATTATTTTAGTGATAATGATTTTCTATAATATATTTTGATTTTATTTTGGTGAGTAGTGATATTATTGATGTAATATGTTACATTATGATGATTTTTCGGTATTTTTTTTTTAAATAATTTTATTTTATTGGTTAATTGTAAAATTTATAATATTATAATCTATTCTTTTGGGATGAGTATCATAACCATGATATGGGATATAATATTATTTTGAACTATGTTGTCTCATTGTTTATATAATGTATATATTACTTACACTATGAGATTTATGACACATTATTTTATATGTATAGATAGTTTTTTTATGCTAGTATGTTTTACTTACATTAATTGTTGAGTGAAATTATTTTGAGGAATCATTAATCTAAGAATAAGTTTTGAGAGTATATTAGGTAATGGGATCACCTTATGAATTACATAATGGTGGCATGATATATGATTTATGTTGAGATCATTTTAATATATAGTTGATTGACTTATTATGTCAACATTATGAATGTTATCATGGTTGATTGATTGAAAAATATCAATTGTATTGATTCTTACATCAAGATAAATTGTTAAACAATTTTTTAAATGATAAAGTAATCCTAGGGTAGATTTGATATAAGTGAATCAAATGACTTCCTATATTCACCCCTCAAAACAATCATACATAAATTAGACTCAATAAAAATTCCACATCAGCCCTCAAGAATACATGTATTAAAATAATCTAACACATTTACACTAATATTTGATACTAATAGTTCTAAATCAGTACTTATAGATAATAAATAATTGAATCCTTTAAAGAATAAATATTATTCTGTGACACCACATATCATGAATGTAGATTGTTTTTATATCTAACACATATATTTTTTCATGTATTATTCTAATTGATGGTTTTGGTGCATTATATAATCCATCTACCTTATTGATCAAATTTTCAAAATAGTTTAAAAACATGAATAATAAATTAAATTCCCTACTAACCCAACACATTAATTTATAAATAATGTAGAAACCATCATCCTTCATAACCATTTACAATACTATGTACTAACACCTCACCATCTTGTAAAGAAATAATCATTAAATAAATTAACAATCAAACTGTAATATAAAACCACATTCACTATGAACAGACTAAAGATATATTGAACTAAAAAACTAATCAAATGGGACCCAATCCTATATCAATGTAAATTATTTAGACTGAGAAAAATCAAAACTAAACTGATTTGACATTACCCAAATCAACCTAACTCTAATGGGATGAAATGGATAAAAATTAACACTTAAACAAACAAAAATAATTCTATTGAAATGAGTAGACAGTAAAAAATGGAGGAAGACCAATCTAATCAAATGTGAAATGCACCATGATTACCTAATTGAACACCAAATAATCTAAATTGAAATGAATTTATTTTACTGTGATAAAAAAATTGTACCAAACCAACCTAACAAGGCATTAAAATAAATCAATATAACCAAGAATCAACATACACACTAATACCTAACCAAGATAACAAATCATATCTATATTATAACCTATCCCACTTGAAAAAAATTAACAAATATGATTATAAAGTACATTATTTAATGCAAGTAGACTTGAACAATAGTAAAATGAATCAAAATGAACTAGAATTAAAAGAATTGAACTAAAATCAACATAAAAAAATAGGCTCTACAATAGTGATCAAACCTGTATAGACTTGATCAATATTAAGTAAATAACTACTATACATGAACAGACCCAAACCAAAAAAAACTTACCTAACAAAAATAATCGACATTAACTAAAATAATCATAAAAAACAAAACTGACCAAAATTTATACAAAAAATATATATAACAATGGAAAAAAATATAATTAATGTATTGAATTTTCATTACCTAACCCAATACAAACAAAAAAACACATGTTAAACTATCACAGTAAAACCGAAATCAAATAAACTAACTCGAACATAAAAAATTTGAATTAATGAAATCCAAAGTGAAGATAATTTAATTTAATTTATCTAAACCAATCTTATCCTACCTAAATGATATATTATATATTTAAACTAAACCAAATGAGAAAAAAATCTATATTGGAAAATAGTTGAACTAACCAAACCTAAAAAGATCCAACATGAATTGAATAGTGATATACTAAATTGAAATCAACAATATCAAACAACACCAAACCTAATATAGTTGATTTGAACCAAAGTAAATAGGTCTAATTATAACCAAAATAACACTTTTTGAATTAAGCTATCCATAATTGAATCAAAAAAATTTAACCAAACCATATTAATTTGATCTAAATATACACAACATGAACCATGTGACTATACTACATAGAATATGGTTACCAATAAGTACACATAGTTTATACATCAATTTATAGAATAAGAATAAACATATTTATAATTATAATAGATGAAGTGAAAAAAATAAAATAGAAACTATAAGAAAAATGTAGTGTAGTATCATGTGTTGTCATTACCCATTGATATAATTTAATTCAATATCATGGTATTATATTTATATTATTGTGTTATATATATATTATTTTTTTTCTTTTAAATTATGATTCTCATATTGAATAGTGATGCATTTATGGATCCATATAAAATGATAAATTAAAATTTATGTACATATATTTATAATAAAACATAATTATTATTTAATTACTTATAAAACATGAACTATTTCATTTTTCAATGAATGGATAAAATCTATATATATTAAACTGGTCATATCTCAAGAAATATTCTAACAATTTTGAGTTATTTATATATTTTCATTTTACACTTCTTCATATAGTGGTCACACACACTTCATATTTTATAATTTGGTTGTATTACCTTGGATGAGCAGTGCAGATGTTATCTACCATATAACTAATCATTTAATTAAAACAAACTAGTATGTGTGAAATATAAATGGGGATAAAATGCAACCTAAAAATTTTAATGATCTAAATGACAGGGATGGATTATATAATTTTTTAGATGAATGGATTCAATTTCTGTGTCATCTTGATATGGAATAGTTGTAGAATTTATAAGGATTTGATACGTGAACAAAAGTCGCATCTAATGAAAATTTGATGTTGATATGGTGAAAAAATGAATGATGTCGTCAAGACTCTAGTATATCATCAATGTTGTAAATTGAAAAATAATGTATTCATAGTCCAAATGATTCATGGAAAAATAATGTATAGGATATCTAATTATACCATCATTTAAAATTTTTCCTTATTAATGGAATTACCTCTAAATTATGTAGATATTCCATCAAACCATTTTATAAAAAGGAGTTTATTTGATTAACATGGATTCTCAAAAAACAAAATTCATCATTTTGCAATATATTTCATCTTATTATGTAACGAAACTATTGAATGAAATGATTATATAAAATGTGATAAATCCTTATGGAATCCTATATATGTTGGAACACTATCCCTTCTTCCATATAAATTAATGCATCACTTTACATTGATCCCCATACTCAGTAATATTTTCATGTTTGAAGAAATATCAATAAATATATACTAAAATGATACGAAGAGAAATAAGAATAAGGATTAATTGGTTCACCCTATAGATGGATTTTAAATTAATAAATGTAATGATCAATGCCCTAATTTCGCAATTGATGTGGGTATTTTTATGGTGGTTATTTCATGTTACTGTATTAATTCATTTGGATAGGTTATTAATTTTCATAAAACATGGCTATTTTTCATACACCTATATAACCTTCCTCTATGGATGTATCTGAAAAAACATTTGACATCTATGTATGTATTCATAACTAGAAATCATGATCCTAAAAATTATATAGATGAATACCTTAAACCTATAAAAATATAATTTTTACATCTTCTTAATTTTTCTACGCGCACATACAAATCATGTTCAAAAGACATAATTCATATGCATGATGCACTTATGTGGATGATCATTGATTTACCATATTATGAAATTATATATTCATGGTGCATAAATGGAAAAAAGTCAAGTTTTATTTATATTAATATTACATGATCCATACCTCTTAAATATTATAGTAGTTTCGGTTTTATGTGGCATATACAATTTTCACCAATGGACGTTCCATATTGGAATAATTTTTGAAAATTTAAAAATTTCATGGGGAACAATTTTCCCCCTTAGTTTATGTATGGAAAAGATTTGTATAATAAATTTCAGGATTTAATTTTTTTCATTTTGGAAGGGTCAATACAAATCTAGATAGTGGAAGAATGAGTAAACTAAAAACTGTATTAATTGGAAGAAGAGATATATCTTCATTTACTATCCAAATTCATCCCCCAATTTGTTATGTGATTTGCTTAAACGTAATGCACATTGAAAATAATATATGTGAAAAAATGATTTCAATTATTTTATATTTAAATGGAAAATAATGTATGATTTATGAACTCATCATGACTTGGTGGATTCAAGAATCAGACCAAAATTGTATCATGTGTATATGAGTGAAAATAAATGGATTGTTCTGTTTTCTTCATATGTAAGGAATCATACAGAAAAAAATCATTTTCTAGAAGTAATATAGAATATTAATCTTTTATGTGACTATTTATAAAACATATCAAAATGGTAAAAATAAGGGATTTTGGATGAATTCATAGAAGACACATGAATATAACATCCGTTTGAATGAGAATATTCCAATAGAAATCTATCATCTTCTGCGTATAATGTTAGATTATCAGTTATTCAGTTGTTCAGATTTTATAGATGTATATGCATTAATAATTGTTGAATTTATTTATTGAATAAATTTAATTAGTGGAACCATTAATGTTTTCTCGTGTCAGAGAAAATATCTTCACCATTATTTTTCACCTCCATGCTACATCTAACGGTCCATCTTATAAAAAAATATTTATTTGATGACCAGTTTTTTTTATTCGATGTATTAAACTACAAAAAATTTGTATTCATTTATTTTTTATTTCCAGATACAGTCTCATCCAAATTTTTATATCATCAATAGATACATATATCATCAAAGTATGTATTTATGTTCAATGTATTTATCTAATATTACAAATAAAATGAAGAGAAAAATGAGAAATGAATATGAAAAATATTAGAAAATTGAATACAATGTTCCATCACATACCCATACCGGGAAATACCCATAAAAAATTATTGAACACGTTAATCCATGATGATTAGGAGATGTTGTATCCCACATTTTGGTTAAATAGTGATTCTCGTGATGACTAAATCACACATGTAAATTAAAAATGGTTATCTTATCTCATATAACAAAATTTTACAAATATATTTAAACATTTCCTTATTGTTTTGGTCAGGAAAAAATTCATAAATATAATGAATCGTTACTTATATTTGATAATGAGAGATATATTATATAACAATGATATTTCTGTTTTGTTGAAATTGATGGTAGAAAAATTAAATTATTTAATTAATAAAATCACTACTTATTTAAGTATTATATTCATTTATATTTAGGGTGTTGAGTATTAGTGGTGGTTATCTCTCTATGGAAATATGATAATTGTCTTTTGGTCTTAATTATGTGGGTTTTTTATTCAAATCAATTTTTATCAATTGGTAAAAATTTATTATCATTGAACGAGTAGTGAAATTAGAGCACAAAAATGATGGTTTTTTGGTAATTTTTTTAACGACCCAAATATTTATCAACAAAATTACCTTTTTATAATTATTATATATAGTGTAATAACATTATCAAGCACAATTTAATATAATGATACTAAATATTATGTGACCATTAAATATAATTTTTCCACTTCTATGGTTTGAATTTCAAAAATATGACATACACGGTTCTGTTCAAGGTGATTTTTTGAGTCTAATAAACAAATTTATTTTTTAGGCAATAGTAACAAACCCTTTTGAATAGTTATATACCCTTATGAATTATAACCTCGCCTATGTTAGTATATGTGTATGATTTCTGTGAAAGCATAATGTACCTATATTTTGGAATAAGTAAATAATTATTTTAGAAAAAGTATTTTTTAAGTAAATAATGATTTAAAAAAAATAAATTATTCATATATAGAAAATTAATTAAGATAAATGGACATAATTTTTGGATTCTACATGTTGAAATATTATTGGGGTTATTTTTTAGTATTTTTCTGAAATACATGAATTTTTTAGAAATAGTGAAATACCAATATTTAAAATATAAGATAAATACATTAATTATAGAGTCAAGGATCTTATTTTAATGATGTATGCACATCAATTTTGGATTCAACATATGAAATTACTATATTTATCCATGTAATTATAACTATTACTTGTATTTTGGAGAAATAAAAAATTAATGAATATAATATTGATAATACTTCTCTCCCATCTACAATAAATATCACCCATCACACCCTCATTTCCTCAGACGTCTCCTACTTAAATACACATCTAAAATAATCTATATAATCATCCCTAGACTATACCCCATGTTAAATCACTTTTTGTCTCATAAAAATTCCAAGCCTTAGTTCTTAATGGAGATCTCAAGAGGAGTATTGAAGAGGTAATTTTCCTTTTCCAATAATTTCCTTTCAATTTCATGTTTTTTTCTTAACCTATGACCACCAATCCCCTTCTACATGGTATGGTAACTAAATTAACATAACAATATTGAACTTTTATGTTACTAATGGGTTAATATATCATCAAACCCCATTCTCCTCTTCTTTTTATTTTAGAAAAGAAAACGTTGTTTGTGCGGTGTTAATTTATCACCTTCATGAACGACATGTTTTCATTTTCCTTTACATCCTTCAGATCATTTCATGAAACCATTTTTATGGTAGAACCATATTATATTATATTTATTATTTCCTATTTAATGTTATGGAACTATATTATGTACATATTACTAAATGAGTAAACAAAACAAGTTCGATGTGTTCGACAAACCGGCCGAATTACCCCAAATTATCATAATAAAATTTTTAAATAATGATTCATCTACATGGTATATATCATAATTAATTATAAGATTATTTATACTAAATTCATATCATCAATTACTTGTAATAATAGTTCTTTATGTTTATTTATTTTCTACTCTAACCTCCATTCATGAATACAAGTGAATCATTCAAGAAAGACATAAAAACGAACATTCCCGAACAATGGATTTAAACACTATAACTCATCAGAAGGCATATAAAATAACATAATAAAACTGTAATTAAACATATTCATTTAAAAAAATTTCTTTAATTGTTAATTAATGAATCTAATGTGGTTATGCCAAACATTAATGTGAAGAAAACGTTCAGATACAAGGTAAGGCAAAATTCTCGAACACAACATTCTTTCTTCGGGTTATCCCTCTTTCAATCCATATTTAGTATGGGTTCTCTATAAATATCTTTTATTATCATTATATTACCTTTCTTTGGATATACATGTTGTCTAATTTAGTTTATGAAAAAACCCAATGTTTTCCAATAGAACTCTTCCTTCAAATAAACACACCATTTTAACTTCATGAATATTGTTTCAATATTCACTCGTGGATAATGTTTCAACATAAAAAATGATATTCCATCTTTATTTTGATGACAAAATGTTTATTAATTTATTATTTATTATGTGAATCCCATTTCCTTCCATGTATTATGTTATTTTAATGTTTTACATATTTTTATTATGTCATGCATGATAATGTAAATATTATGATGTAATGGGTGAGAACGAAATTCTATAGTGAAATATGAATGATTGAATGTGACATGTGCACCTAAAATTATACAGTTCTCAAATTAATTGGGTAAAGTGATTAATCTTAAGATTGAAATGGAAATGATGTGTGATCATGATGCAAGAATTGATCACAGTTATGTGTGGTATTTGACCACTAAGAGGTGATGTTTCATTTTTATGCATTATAACATTTCATGCCATTAATTTATGATTCCTCTCATGGTCATAATCATTTCCTATCTGATGGTTATTCTCACTCCATGTTATACTGTTTTGATGTATCCTCTTACTGGGATTTTCGCTCCCATCGTTTTTGATATATATCCTTTGGTGACTACATGTACTATGGAGAGGGAAAATTCCAATAAGAAGTTAGAGATGATGGAATTTAATAAATTATTATGATTGATATTGTAAATGTTATGTATGGTCCTAGTTTTCCAAATACAAAAAACCCTTGTATCCTCATGGTGCAATAATATTATGTTAGTTATCTTCATAATTATGTAATAGTAATATAAGAAATATTTTGGTCACTATAGTTGGTATCAGAGGAAAGGTTTAGTTAATTTGGGAATTAGGATTAGTGAACCCTAGAGAAAACCTCTATTTTGAGATTAATTACAAATATACAAACAAAAATATTTACAAAGGGATCCCATAAGTTATTATTTCAGTGTAAATTGTATAAATAAATCTATTATTCGTGAATTTTTTACTTATGTTTTCTTATAACCTTTTCTATTTTGTATGATGGTGGAACTAAGAGAAATCATGACAACGGCCCATGTGAGGGCCATTGCAATGATTGCATGAATGACATTACTAATTCTTGGGAAGGTGGAGTTAAAAAAATTCAGTTATTCTTACACTACTATATCATTTTATGAACAATAAACAAAATAATGGGTTATGTCATCATTCACCAATGATGGAGAAACTAGATATTGAGTGTTTTACATGGAAACGATCACCGACGTTCAGTGGATCTTTTGATCCACTAGTAACGATTTAGTGGGTCAACTCCCTGGGGAAGATCATTTATGTGTTCCACTATTCTGAGATAGAGAAGGTGACTCTATAAATTTAACATCAAAATGTAGAGGCCGATCAATGGAGGGATTTGATTAAGAACCCCAATCCAAGTGATGAAATTTAAAAGATGGAATGGGAAGACTTTAAGATCAGGTTTCTTAAAATGTATTTTCGATGAACTCTTTGTTCCAACACCAAAAGACATTTTATAGATCTCAAGAAAAAAGAAGGATAACCTGTCACAACATACAATGTGAATTTCACGAGGATTTTGAGGAACAATTTGGCTATTGATATCCACAACGATTGCCAAATTGATATATTCTTTAGTGGATTAAAACCACATTGTCAAAATGCCCTTGCTTTTAAAGACTTTTGGAGTTATAGAAAATTTGATTGATGTGCTATAAAATTGGAGATGGTGTTTAGAGAATGGTCACATGGTGATGGTGATATGAAAATATAGATTAAGTTTCAATCATGGAGGTTCTAATGATAAACGTGGGACGAAAACTCAAAGATGCGCATGCCAGAAATGTGGGTAAATTAATCCTAGGAACTACTTTAAATGTATGGGAAAATGATTCATGTTTGGTAAAGAAGGACATCGAGCTCAAGAGTTTTTAAATGAAATGAAAAGGAAAGATAATGTAGTGGAAGAATGGGTAGCACCACCCGTGGTCCAATGCTATAATTATAGGGAGCAAGGGATCTATTAAAGATGGTTCACTAAATCTAGCGTTCTCAAGTTTAATCTATGTCAACAGCCACCAATAGAAAAAAACAAGGGAAGGCTTATACCATCCATATTGTGGAAGTGGATCAAGATAATGAAGGAGTACTAGGTACACTTTTTATTCACACTAGAATGAAAAAAATAGATATATGATTTTGAATCTACGCATTCCTTTATATCATGCATGTTTTATAGAACTATAGAATTGAAGCCCTGAAACCTTGAATTAGAGATATCTTTAAAACACCAAATGGTTCAATCATTACAAAAAAAAGTGTTTGAATCATCTTCTATTTGTGTATGTGGGAACATTCTTTAAACTAATCTGGTAATTAATCCTTTTGTGGATTTCGATGCTATACTAGGAATGGAATGGCTCGCGTTTTATAGAGCACATATCAACAGTCATGAAAAGAAAATATCTTTTCATATTCAGAATGATCCAATGGTCCTATAAAAATGTAAGGAATATCATGAATATCCTTTAAAAAATACTTAAATAGTGTGTGTGTTGGTTCTCTAAGATGAAGAATACCAATCCTAAATGGTTGAGTCAAAGGAAAGTCCCCACCTTGAAGAAATACCCATCATGATGGAATATGGTGATGTATTTCCTAAAGAGTTACACAGACATCCACCATATCATGAGGTATAGTTCTCAATAAAACTCATACCTGGAGGTACTTCTATATCTAAGTGTCCTTATAGGATAGCTCCTATCGAATTAGAGGAGATAAAGAAGAAGCTTTATGAGAATTTGAAGAAAGGCTTCATATACCCGAGTGCATTACCTTGGGGTGCCCGGGTAATTTTTGTGAAGAAGAAGGATGGAACAATGTGGTTGTGTAACAATTATAGGGAAATTGACAAGATCACCAATAATGAAAAAGTATCATATTACGACTGTTAACAACTTGTTCAATCTGTTAAGTGGAGCTCAATACCTCTAAATTGAGTATCATCATTCTGGATATCACAAGAAAATAGTGATGAAAGAAGATTTTCATAAGACTGTCTTCTGTACATGGTATGGGCACTATGAGATTTTTGGCTATGCCCTTTTAACTTAGTAATTCCCTTGTAATCATCATGGATTTTGATGAATAGTTTCTTTAGACCTTACCTTGAAAAATGAGTTGTAGTGTTTATTGATGATATACTCATATACTCCAAGAGCAACAAAGAACATTAAGAACATATAAGACTAGTGTTGGAAATTTTGAGAAAGGAAAATTTGTACGCAATGTTAATTAAGTGTGACTTTGGGATGAAGAAAGTCAGGATCTCGGGACATGTTATAACAAGTGATGGATTTTCTACGGACCCTTCAAAAACAAATGTGATTAGGGAATGGACCATGCCGTCTAGGGTCCCATAAATCAGTAGTTTTCAGAGATTAGCTGGGAACTACTGATAATTTGTGTGACATTTCACCCAATTGTCAAGCTGGATAAAATAGTTAACAAGGAAAGGGGTAAAGTATGTATGGATGAAAAAATTTTGTGGAAGCATCAAGGAGGTAATTTGAATGCTGATCACTACACCTGTACTCACACTACTAAGAATTGGAGAATGATTTGTGATATATTATGATGTTTCAAAGAAAGGATCTGGTTTTGTACTCATGAAAAATGATAATGTGATAGCGAATGACTCACCACAGCTAATGGTCCAGGAGAAGAAGAATTAGACGCATGATCTAGAGCAAGCAACCATGATTTTTTCCTTCAAAGTCTTGTAGCACTACATTTATGGTGAGAAGTGTGACACATAAACTGACCAAAAAATCCTAATGTATGTATTCACACAAAATGAGATCAACATGTGTCATATGAGATGGTTAGAAATAATAATGGAATACGATTTCTCTATTCACAATCATTTTGGAAAGGTAAAAAAGGTAGCTGATGCTCTATGTAGAAAATAACCAGCTACTCTATCCATCTTATGGATTGAGAAAGACCCCATCTTCTTGGATATAAAATGAATGGATTTTGAAATTATATTTTAAGGGGATACATTGTACCCGGAACATATTATTACACAACCATTTATCCAATATATGATTAAGGAGGCACCATGTTATGATCTAGAGTTACAAAAAAGGTGAATGTAGTAAGGGTAGAGAAGCTGTAAGAGTTCTATATCGACAATGGTAGTGTGATTTGGTTTGGAACATGGCATTGTGTTCCTTCATCAACTGAGATAATGAAGGATCTATTGTACAGTGCACGTTTCTCATCATTCTCAATCTATACATGGAGTACCATGATGTAATATGATCTCTGAGAACACTTCAGGTGGGATACCATGAAGAAGGAGATTGCAGAATATATATCAATGTTCTTGGTTTGTCAGCATGTTAATGTAGAGGAAAAAATGTCCAATGGGATGATTCAACCATTGCATATACCCATGTGGAAATGGGAGAATGTTACTATGGACATTGTCACGGGTCTCCTGAAAACGTCGAAGGGAAATAATGCGACATGGGTTGTGGTTGACCGACTCACCAAGAATGATCATTTTATTAATATTTTGGGAGATATATCTCTTAAATAAATTCAATTATATATGTGAAGGATGTTGGAGACTACATGAAGTTCCTATATCGATTGTCTCTAACCTTGATCCAAGGTTCACATCTATATTCTGGATGATCCTTCAACAATCATTGAGTAATGAATTAATTTTCAGCATGCCCTATCACCCCAAAACTGATGGCCAATCTGAAAAGTCTACTCAGGAACATGAATTCATGCTAATATATTTCTCTATAGAATTCTTATGTGGATGGGATAAGAATCCCCTATTGGTTGAGTTCTTATAAAATAATAACTTCAACTTGAGTATTTAGATGGCTCTATATTAATATTTTTTTTGGAAAGTGATGTAGAACCCCAACCTGTTGGGATGAAGTAGGAAAAAGAATGATTCATGGACATGATATTGTGCAAGAGATGACAAAGATGGTTTAAGTCATCCAAGCACATTTGAAAGCTTCTCAGATTCAGAAAAATAACTATGTAGGAAACCGTCGAAGGAACATGGAGTTCGATGTAGGGGATAATGTCTTCTTTCTAATATCCCCATGGAATAGATTCATGCTAGTTGGAAAGAAAGGTATTCTAAGATGAAGGTACATTAGCACATTTTAGATCCATGAAATCATAAGATCCATGGACTATCTTCATTCACATCCATCAAATATGTCTGATGTTCATGAGGTGTTTCAAATATAACTCTTTATGATGTACATACTAGATACCTCAAATTTAATGAACTCATAGGTGGTGTAGTTGTAAGATGATCTCTCCTATGAGGAACAACCAGTATAGATTTTAGAAATGAGAGATATGGTTCTACTAAATAAAACACCCCTCCTTTAAAATGTTCTATGGAGGAATTATAAGTTTGATGATGCTACATGGGAACAAGAAGATGCGATGAATAAGATGTACCCACACATGTTGATGTAAAACGAAATTTTGAGGGAGAAATTTCATACGGGGGCAGAGTGTTACTACCCAAAGTATTATAAAGGAAGTTCCTTTATTATAATGATGCCTTATTGTATAATAAAATTAGAAATCAAATTTCCATATAATGATAATAAATACAATGTGACCATTAAACATAATTTTTCCACCTCTATAGTTTGAATTTCAAAATTCTGACTTACAGGGTTCTGTCCATGGTGATTTTTTGAGTCTAATAGATCAAACGTATTTTTTTGGTGAATAGTTGCATAACCTTATTAAAAGAAATGTTAACCTTATGAATAGTGATATACAATTATGAATTTTATCCTCGCGTATGATAGTATATTTATGTGAATTATATGAAATCATGATGTACCTATGTGTTTGAATACGTAAACAAATGTTTTAAAAACTGTACGTTTCCTGTAAATTATGATTTTAATTAAATATATAAATAATCATATTTAAAAAATATATTTTGAGTAATTGAATTCTTTTTTATATTCTACCCATTAAAAAATGTTTTGTGTTAGTTTTTGGTATTTTTCTAAAATACATGAAAATTTTATCAATATTGAAATATCATAATTTTCAAAATTTGCTAAATACACTAATTATAGGGTCATGGGTGAGGTTATAATGCTATAAGAAGTTATGTCTTTGATTCACCTGATAAAATTACTTTATTTATACATGGTATACTCACTATTCCTTTTCTTTTGGAGAAATAATAAATTAATGAATATTATATTTAAAAACTCCTCTCCCCTCCACTATAAATACCACACTTCACACCCTAATTCACTCAAACCAATCAAGCTTCAAGACTTGTCTAAACTCTTCAAAACTATCTTACCACACTCTTAACCCATGTAAAAGTGATTATGGTCCCATCAAAAGACCAAGCATATGTTCATTAAGGAGGATATCATGAGGAGGATTGAAGATGTAATTTCACTTTTCATTTGATTTCCTTTCAATTTCATGTTATTTTCTTATCCACTCCCCATCTATACTCTTCCAAATGGTATTTTAACCATATTATAATGAATAAAATTTAATTTAATGATAATAATTGGGTAATAAGTCATCCAATCTCCATATAATTTTCATTTTATTTTAGAAACAAAAACATTTTTCGTCAGGTGTTAATTTACCACCTTCCAGAATGTCCTATTTCTTTTTTTATTCACCACCTTCAGAACTGGTCCTGAAACAATTTTAATTATTGAAAAAGATTATATTATATGTATTAACTCCTATTTAGCGTTCTCTAACTATCTTATGTACATATTATTAAATTATTAATGAAAATAAGTTCGTTTTGGTTAAAACCCCGCCTGAATTAAGTGAAACGATCATTAGTAAATTCTTAACTAATGATTCATCCACATTGTATAAAAAATAATTATTGTAAGAACATTTAAACTCCTTTAATATCATTAATAACATATAATATCAGTTCTGGATGTTTATCCATGTTCTACATGAACTTCCATTCATGAATAATAGTGAATCGTTCAAGAAAACCATAAAAACGAATAGTCCGGAACAATGGATTTAAACTATATAACTCATCGAATGGCCCATTAAATTACTTAATGAAACCATAATGATCCATATTCATGTAAAAATGTTCAGTAATTTTTAATTAATTAATCTAATTTTGTTATACATGACATTAAAGTGAATAAATCATTCAGATACAAAGTAATGGAAGATTCTTAAACAAAAATTTCTTTCTTCGGGTCCTCGCTCTTTCACTACGTGTTTAGTATGGGTTATCCTTATAGAAAATTTATTCATAATTATATGAACTTTTCTGGGATATAAATTTTCTATAATATATTTTATGTAAAATCCAATGTTTTTCAAAAGAACCAATCTTTCCAATTGACACGCAATTTTCACTTCTAGAATATTATTTAACTCTTCATTAATTGTTAAGAATTCTATTTCAAGAATTATATTCACACTTTATATTGGGGTAAAATGTTTATGATAGTATTCTTTATTATTTGAAACCCATTTATTTCAATGTTTTAGTTTATTTTCTTGTTTTTCATATTTTTAATGTGGGATTCAAGATAATGTAAATATTATGATGTAAGGGGTGTACCCAGAATTATAAAGCGCAATATGAATGTTTGAATTTGATGGGTGTGCCAAGAATTATAATGAACTCTAATTCCTTAGATTATTTGATGAAAATAATTAGTAAAATAGATATGATTCTTGAACATGATAATAAGAATTTTTACAATTATGCAAGGTAGATAACCACTACGAAGTTATGTTTTATTTTTAGGGATCACCCCATTTCATGTATTTTATTTATGTTCCCTATCATGTTCATGATCCTTTTACTATGTGATTATTATGCTCAACACATGATATTTTGTTGATATATAACCTTATACTAGGATATTAAATCATCCCTTTTTTTATTTATATCCTGAGGTGACTATATGCACTGAGTAGAGTTCATGTTCTATTAAGAAGCTAGAGAAGAAGGAATTAAATAAATATTTATGATTCATGTTGTAAATGTTTTGTATTGTCCCAGTTTCCCCAAGACACAAAACATATGGATTCTCATGGTGTAATAATATTATGTTCTTTATCTTTATAATGATGTAATATTAATGTATTTAAAAGGTGGGTAGCATTAATTTCCAAACTATTTTATTATGCAGGGTGATTAGTTAGTAGTCCACAATTTGAAAAAGAATCTTATAATAGATTTCGTGAGAAAATAATAATATTGGATTATTGATTTCATGGTTAAATCAATATGAAGAAATTTTAGTGGTTCAATTTGATTATGATTCATGGAAAATTTATAGATGATTGAATATTTTCAGTTATTGACAAGACTCACAATAATGTAATCGATTAAATATATGTATTTTCATAAATAGAGAAATAATTGTTTATGTGAAACATAATATTTAACACAAATTTTGTGTCCTTAATAATCTATTTCCAAAAAATATTTTTGAAGAACGAGATGATGGAATTGACAACCTCCCTTCTTCCATTGGCCCCGATCTAGTTAGTACTTTTGTTGACTCGAATAGTTCAATTGTCATAGATTGTTGTGAACTTGATGTTGTGGTGGAAACTATATAGGATCATCCATATTATTTACCTTTTCATTTGGTTTTCCTTTGAATTGGTTTGTTAATGTTTTTACTATTTAAATATAATTAATATTTATTACAAATATTTTATAGCCAACATATCCGTCATGTGAGTTTTCAATATTTAGGGGTTGTAATTTTCATTGAACTGGAATATCTAATATTGAAATGAGATTTATTTGAACCTAAAAAACTTAACCACACATAAAATATTAAATTTGAACAATAAATAAATAATTGAATTTTTCATATTAAACTAATTAATATATAAATCTATACCAATGAAAACAATCACCAAATGGATTGATCAAAATGAATTAAATGACATAATCAATTGACCAAATAGAACAAATTTAACAAACCATAATTTAGTTGGATAAAATTCAAAATATTTTAAAACTATATCATACCCATACTATATGTGCTTATCTTATTATTTTTATATTTCTATCACTTTTAATATTATTTAATATGCTTCTCATTAAAAATAAATTTACTTGTATCACTATATTTATTGTATTTCCTTTGTCATTTGTTATTACTTAGTGATGTCATGTAACATCTTATTTCTCTTTTGTATTAATTAATTAGTTATGGATTTTTAAATTATTCCAAGTTTGTTTTCAAATCCATGAAATGAAATACAGTTAGGATATACATTGGAAAAGGATAATAGTCTATAATCGCTAAATGAGTGATCATAGTGTCCATATTTTTGTCGCTTTTCAGATTATTTTATATCAAATATATAAATAAATATCATATAGCGTTATGTGATTAATTTTTTTATCTTTTAATTAGTATCAACCACATAGGTGATAGTTACTCCCCAACCACCCTTACAATATATGTTTTATAGATAATGATACAACGATGTGTGGTACTATAGAAATGCACTACAATTGGTGTACCTAATGACACCCAATACCTACCCATGGAATCCCATTTACTCAATCTTCTTACACTATAGTGTAATTAGAGTCACCTAGGATATTTTAGTTTCCCATGTTTTTACCACCATTTTAATTAGAGCCTCAACACATATCCTTCCATATTTGATATTGATTCCTACTTTTCATCCATATTACACATTTGAAATCCATTTATGTCATACACCTTTCACTCTTCTTCTTTCTCCCCTTGATTCTATAATCCTGCAACATTTACTTTTCTCCAAACATTTTGAGCCTTTTTAGAATACATTGGGGCAAAATCCATCTATATAGGTTTTTGCAACATTAGATCATGGAGATCCCACTTCACCCACTATTATTCATTCCTCAAGTATATTTTTATATACCTGGGAAATATTATCACCATAATTTGTTAATATGTATTGAAACTTTTTTTTTCGTTTTTATTATATTTACATTTATATAGGTGGGGTGGGTGTCAAATCATGCATCAGGTGTTGAACTAACCTACACATCTCATGGTGGTGTTTAATGAGGAAAAACGAATTATTTGGAATAAAAATCAGTAATGTAGGAGTTTTATGGTGATTCTTTCCAAGAATGAAAAATTCATTCGCATCCGGTCACTCTCCAATTGAAACCTACCAACTGAATTAAAGGATAATGCAAGGGAAAATTAATGAGTAAACAAATTCATCAGATTTAATGTTATGTTATAATTTTATTTATATGAATTATTATACAGGTTCCAAATTTTGTTAAACATTCATGATGGTGAGGCTATGATGAGAGTATGACTCATGGAATTAGAAGAGCCTTGGAGAGAATACATGATTTAGCTTAACAGTGTCTAGCATGATAGGAATAGTACAGTTTTAGATCGCATGATTTTATAATATGGTTCTGTGGTTGAATATTATCATGAAATGATTACTCAATCGATAAGTACCGTTTTCAGTATATAAATTAAATTTTAGGTTTTCCAATGAAAATTACCATGACTATAAATAATATATAATATTTTATTTTTGAAAATTATATTTTATGAATTATTTAGAAGAAAAAAAATTCATGGTTTCTATGAAATACCTGCACATATTGGGGAAGACTTCGAATCTAGAACATGATAGAAATTATTTACGTCACTAAATTAATATTATAAGTGAGTATTATTTCTATACAATGTTTATTATTGAATCAAAAATGGTCCACATGAAGAAAAAAAATTCAATCATGGAGACTTAATATCGATTCTCTACAAAAAATCCTCCCTCACATTATAGATTGATTAACATATGGATAATCCATAAGTATCTTTCCTTTTTGGACATATTATAGGTATTTTCACCATGATCATGTATGTAATATGCACATCCTGTGATGGGATTCCCACATTGAACAGGTTGAGTGTACAAATTTTTTCCAACGAGGGATATGTTGTTTTGGGATCCTTCAATAAATTACACCCTCAAAAATAAATATTTATATAAACATTCCATTTTTATACTAATTTATAATTTTAGGTTGATTAATTAGTTTACAATATAATGGGTTTAAACCACTTAGGGAACGTCATGCTTCATTGGGATTCGTACGATGGACATCCCACAAACATGTATATTTCCAACTGCTTATTTTATGTGTTATATATGAATATTTTTTAAAAGGATGTTGAATCAATATATTATGTTTTATTACAATAATCCTTTACTAAATCTACATGATCTATTTATTATAAAGATTTTTAAACTATTTACCTTCTGGTATCCATCTTTCAAATCATGTGTGACCTTTTTTTGAACCTACCCAACATTAGGACATTTAAAAACATATTTATTGATTATGAATATTAATCATGGTAGTTTTTATTGATGAAAATAAACCACTATTGGTTGAAGACCATATATGTAAATATGAATTATCCTATTTTATAAATTTTCTAAATTGTTAAGCAGACTGACACTACATAGTGGAGCATATTAAATGTAGTTCTATGATATCTAATTACGGTTCCCATGTCATAACTCTTGAGTGATACATATAATGAAATTCCGTTATAATAGTATTCATAAAATCATTCTATACATCCATTTTATTCCAAATTCTCATTTATGATGTTGTTATTAGATAAATCCATTAAATGTGATATTTTTCTAACAATAATTCATCCACCATTTTTTATTTCCATATTCATTTAGAGTTAATATTAATTTCATTTCAGTAATTAATGTACTTATTAATAAAATATTTTAAATTATTATTTTCTACATTTAATAGAATTCTAGTTGTAGGCTTTGATTATTGAATTATTTGATCCTGGAGATTTTTTTTCATGATCTTAGAGAAAAAAATATAGTATAACGAGAAATGAACTGAAATCGTGTAATATATTAGGTTTTAATTTGTTGATTTCAAATTTTAATGTCTAGATTGTGAATTATAGTAAATTTATATTTTTTATAGAGTTTTTTTGAGGTACTTTATGAGCATTAATTTGAAGATTTCTTGAAAAAACGGTCACTTACATTAGGTTTTGGAAGATGATCCATGTGTCAGAGTACACTATTTTATAGGGAAGTGTATTGTCCAAAATAGATATTAGACCACATCATGAGCTATTAATGATAGAACCAATTTTGAAAATGATAATGAATAGTTATTATAGGTTCATTCTTTGGGAAAAATACCCGAAATATGGTCATACCAAAGCATTAATGAAATCAAAATTCTGATGACACATTTTTTTAATTTGTGAATGTTTTATGTAAAACACATATTTTATATATATGCATGTCATTTGATACTTATATTTCCACGATGAGTACATTATAATTGACATAAAACAATATTACTTGTGGTTTTTTGGAAAATGACGCTCCAAAAAATATTGACTAAGAGAAAGAGGTCAAGGAATGTGGCGTTGAAGAGGGTGAGGAAGAGGGTGATGTCCAGGATGAGGATGATTTTTATGTTGTGTTCAAGGATGATGATGATGACGATGGTGATGATAGTGATGGTTATGTGGGAAGGATTGATCCTTTACATTTTTTGAATTATATTTTTGAGATTTTATGTTTGAAAATTTATTCTAAATGAATTAATGTGATTTTTTGTATGTGTGTTATGATTGGTTAAATGAATTAACATGATTATTGTGTTATAATTTTTTTTATTGGTTGTTGGTGTCTATTTTTAAGAGATTTACTAAATTGGGGTGATGGTATGGCTTCTCATAGCAATTTGAGGTGGTTTTGCTTTTTTAATTGCAGGTTCTATTATATTTTTTCATTGTTTATTGTTTTATTTATAGGGTGAGGTGATCTTTGAATGTAATTGGTGGGGTCTATAGAAATATAATCAAGTTTATTGGTATAGCCAAAAACCAATGGATAATAGTGATCTATTGGAATAGGAATATACCAAAAATTCAAACTATTAGTATAATTATATATTGTGGGTTCTGAACTATTGGTATATATATATACCAATGGTTTTCATTGAAATTTTGGATAAAAATAATCTTTGAAGATTTTAAAAAAATGGATCACTAAGAAATATTGGTAATGGAATTTCCAAATTGTTTCCTATGAAATAGTTTGGTGGACCATTATTATAATCTATACCAATGGTAATCCATCCTTTCCAAATAGTTTTGAACCCTTACTATAGATTAAAATTCCAAATGTGTTTCTTCAATTCAATTGAAGTATCCTGAAATAACCTAAATATAACATAATATGAATGAATTATGATCTGAATGTTTATTGGTTGTGAAAATTCACTAATTTTTTTAACGGATTGATGATTCAATATTTTTGATTTTTATATATGAGTACTTTGTCTAAGTGGTGATTTGGGATACATGAGTAGCCTGTGTATATATTGATTCGGTAGTACGAAATTGAATATATCAAAATGGATTTAAATTTCCAAAATATTAATTATTTATTAGAATCGTCCAACCTAGTAGTCAAATTAAAATCAAACCTACCACATGTTTTAATTTAGAATGCTAGCACCTGGGGAACACTCAAACTACCATGAGTATACTTCTAGCCCATGATCTAGAAGATGTGTTATGCATGTAGCTAATTAACTTGTATGTTTTTATCCTAAAGTAATGAAAATTTATTTTTGAACTCATCTCATTTATAAATCTATTGTGAAATTTGAGGTTCCTACATGGGTGAACCCTCAATCTCTCACATGCATAGTCTTTATCCCACCACATGTATATTTAACAACATCATCTTATGTTTATTATTTTGGAAATATTTTAATATAATAATTAATGCTAAAATATCATTAATTCCATATATTAGTTTTCATTGTGTGATGTTGATTATCGGTACATGGTCTCCCACTATATAAATACATACATGCAGAATGCTAACTAATAGAATAATGAACTATATTAGTTTCTCCATAACATTCATTTATGAAATAATTATTCATGGGGAATTAGATTTCATCCCCCTACAATTAATATTTTTTTCTCCTTGATAGTAAAAAAAATTTATAACAAAAAATATAAATAATTCATTTATTAATATCAAAGAAATTTTCTTTTGTTGGTATGTGAAATTTCCACACACCAAACATTCAACTAACTGAAAAACTACCTGGTCGGTGCATCGACATATAGACTGAAATCAATCTATACAAACAATAAGCCAATAATAAAAATATCTACAAGAAAAAGGCTAACTGATAAGACAATAACATACCATATCCTCTCCATTACATTCATTTTTGCATGAATTATTCATGAGGATGTATATGTCATCCTCTAAAATTAATATTGGTTTCACCTTGACAGTTAACATTTCTTCTGATAGAAAATATAAGTGATTCATTTTTAAATATCAAAATAATTCACTTTTGTTGGTATGTGAACATTCCACACAACAAAAGTTAAACTAATTGCAAAACCACATGGTGGGTGCATTAATATTTAGGTTGAAATCAAGCTATACCACCATGTTTAAAATTAAAATGGTGTAATATTAAATCAACAGAATTAAATAACCTTAATAATTTCTCTTATCAAATTGTATTTTCAAAACATGTTAATTTTTAAATATATGGAAATTTCAAAAATATTTTATTTTATGATTCAAATGATAATTAGATTTACATCATGTCAATTATAATGGCATTTAATATTTTAATTGATTCATAAGATCAAATATAATTATATAGGATGAATCATAATAATTTTTAATTTATGTTAAATTAATTTTTAAATTTATATTAAATTTCTTCTTAATTTATATAAAAACCTAATACATAAATTTTTATATTTATTTGAATTCATGTATTTTTTTTGTTTTGTTCAATTAAATATTAATATTTGGTGAAAAACATATTTAATCATATTTTTTAGTACTTAATATAGTTTCATTAATTTTCGAATAATTATTAATCTTCTTGAATGTGGAATGTGTTTTTTTAAAATTCAAGTTATAATATAATAGAAATAATCAAAAAAATTTATGAAATTTTCATTAATAAAAATTATTGAAATATATTACATTATTTTTTGATGATTAGAAACATTCTAGAATTAATATTTAATTATTGGAATTGAAATAATTTTTTTATTAATAATATTTGGAATGATAATTTTCTCTATAAGATAATTATAAATATTTAATTGGATTTATTTTGATCTTTTAGATATCAGATTTTATGTTTTATAAAATCTATTTACTAGGTTTTGAGACTCATTCATATATATTATGACACATACAAGTAATGAGATAATGATATACATTATTTTACGGAATTTATCTTACATGAACATTCAAAATTAATATTTTCTTTTTTAAAAGAAGTTATGTTCTTTGTAGTCATTGTTTCATCTATTGTATGATATCTTAAAGAGAATAAGAAAATATTTTAATATTACTACACTGATGATACATTCTGAAATACTAGTCATACAGAAGTTCATATACATCCTCAATCCTATAATTATTTGAGTCTGCTTTAATTATTCTCATCTCTTTAAATTATACTCGGTCTATGGATTTTTCTTTCCTAAAGAAAAAATATTTTCCCATTGGGGATGTTACTCATATATTCTAAATTAAATTACATTTGTGTTTTGATACACAGATAATAAAAATTTTTATAGTTCGCGTTGTGACTTTTGAATACTAATGTCATTATCATTTTGGTTGTTACTCTCTTCGTATAATGTCAACATTAAAATGGTAGTGACTCCCCACACAAAATTCATTGTTTATTTTTAAACCAATTATATAAAATATTTGATATTAATAGATTCTGACTCCCTACAAATATCATCTTCAAACTTCCCAATTCATCTATGAAGGAGAGGTGTAAGAGTAGTGTTAGTCCACATTGGATATAAGTTATAGAAATAACCTATGTTCATTCATTACATATCTGATTCATTTTATATAACTAATCAACCAATTCCAACTAGACCAGAAACCCATACTGGCCCATCACATGATATGTGTAGAACAGGGGAATTAAAACAACTCTTGAATATAATAAAAAAAGACATTAAACTAGAGTATGAATAAAAATGGAAAGGAATACATAAAAACATACAATATAAGATGAATAAAGTTATCTAGAATGTAATTCATAAACCCAAAAGGCCAACAATAACCTCTAGACTTACATGAACTAAAAGTAATTGTATCAAGAGAAGACAACATTCTATAAGATGGTCTTCCCTTTAACAGAATCAAAAAACTAATAATATAAAAATTCAAAAATACATAATATGGTGAAATAAAACTCCTAGTAGGATACCAATACAATATATTTAAATGTTTGAATATCAATAATTCAATAATTCCATATTTTAAAAAAAAATTACAAATGATTTTCATAAATCCGACCCAATGGTAAATCAATTTCCATTTTTTATACATTAGTTTTTGTAAGGTCCTTCCATATTCTGTAACCGAAAAATTTATATGTATAAGTGATTGAAATATTAACACATATCCATGAGCCTATAGGTATAAAATTAAACACATATCCATGGAAAATCAATCGTGAAAAACTATGTAATATAACCTCACATAAAAAATTATGAAAAAAATCCAGCAGATAAATGATATCAAGTGATAAATAAAAAAGAATGAAAAAATAAAAAACACCGAATATTGATATCAATACTATGGTACACATTGCACTAGACACTCACATGTTTAAAAAGGAATACATTTTATCAATAATATATTGAGTCATGCAAAAAAATACCATGAATGCCACCTTTTAGTGGTTCAACACAACTAAGACTACACACATATCTATCCCAACACACCCAACTTTCCTATTGCGATTTTTTCAAAATAAAATCCCAATACATTACCAAAATTTTATAAGTCATTCTCTATGACATTTTAATCTTCTTTGGAGATTGGAAACCCATTTCCAAATAAGGAAAATATATTTTAAATGAAAACCCTCTTTTTGAAAAATATTTTCTATTCCATGAAATAATTTGAAAAAAATACCACATATTTTCAAGGAAAACCCAATATAAATAATTGATAACAACATGAAATTAAACAATTTAACACATTTTATGAAATAACTATTTATACACATTATAAGACGTTTTTCCATTCAACAATGGTTACTGGAAACCTAAATAACGATCTTTATAATGTGAGGGACATCAAGAAACTGAAAAATGATCAATAAACAATGTTGTGTGATAAAAAAATTTCATCCAAACCTAATAAAAACTAAAATATAAGAATAAATAGAAGTAAAACTTATCAGGTATGAATAAATGAAGCCAAGATGTGGATCAATCCCTAAAAAAAGTGATCTAAATGGAAATATGTCATCGAAATTCTCATAGGGGGATCTCTGAATTTAGAATTTATGGATTAATAGGTAATTATTGAATCATATAATCCCAATAGTTCCCTAATAACCAACACCATGATATTTATATAGCATTTATCCTATTCAAAAGTCATTCAATCATTGAGGTAATCGTAATCCAAAAAAAAATCATCTCCTTTTTATTTACAACTATACATTTATACATAGATGGTGTGTACCAATTATAAGAAATATAAACTATTCTTTCCATGCATCTAGTTCATTGATTCATCACAAAAACCAATAAATAGTGTGAAACTCACTTATATGGTGTGTTAGGGACCAATGAGTAACTCAAACCATATGTTTTTATGTCAATAATTAAAAACATTTATAACATCTCTGTTATATGTATCCTACATATTTTTTTACCAACATTCCATGACTAATGAAATAGGAAAAATCATTGGTATAAATATACCTTATTGATATGTAACATAGTGTTATAATATCACCACCATAAATTCTTTATGTCCCCATCAATCCATAATGATCATAGATGTGACAAAAGAGATGAAAAATACATCATCATCAACAAATATCTATATAAAGCATCATGGATATCATATATGCTTTACCACAATACCTGAAAAAAATATCATTTTACAACACAATACAATATCTTATAGATTTATATTCCCAATTAGCTACTCTACAAAAATGGTATCAGGCTGAATATCAGAAATACCCTCATCTTATCAAATTGGAAGGATCTGGTAAATACCTCCCGAATTGGAAAAAATGAAACATGATGTGTATAAGAAATAAGAAATATGATAAAATAGACTAATTTTCCACCCTAACAAGTTTTCCAATGATCTAAAATTGGCACAAAAACCGCAGTTTAAACATTCCTTTCTTACCCAATTGGCAATGTCCGAGGAGATTTGAATGTCAGTGAAACAACTGATCACTAAACTCAAACACCAGTAGTCAAATAACATGGTACATATAGTATTTATAAAAACATTTATCCATGAGCAACAACCTACAGATCTATAACACTATCTCTATAATCTCCTGAAAAAAATGGCCCATCTAAGGAATACTCTATCAACACCCACTACCACATGATAGAACATAATGGATTCTCATAAAAATCATAGAGTGGAAACATATTTATCAAATCATGATAACTATTTTTATAGGAAAATACAACCAAAGGATAATTCCTTTCAAATGATCCTCTGAAACCATGAATTTAATTCCAAAGTATATCCTCAAGATTCTGAATATCCCTATCTTTTTATCCATCCTTCCACAATTGATATGTTGTTTTTAATTTAATCTAGAATCTCATCACCTCTAAAAAATTTCAAGAATATGGATGTTAAACACCTATCCCTACCAAAAAACACAGATGAATCCCCATAAAGGATCAAAATCACTTAGACATACATGTCCCAATTATATTCAACATTCATCACATCCTAGATATGTTGTAAATGTAATGAGTTCATGATTAAATAAATGATGATCCAAATTGAATCCTTCCCTCTAGAGGTCTATGAAAAACCATTGATGAAATCCATTGAATTATCATCCCATTTCCTTAGAAAAATGGTTAATGTTTGTAATAACCTATCAATCCATTGGTACTCTACCATAATTTTCAAACAAATAAGGCACAACAAAACAAAACACATTGTCGACAACCATATACCCTTACTTGAATATGGATTCCTTAGGTCATGAAACATCTTCGTAACCCCATGTTAAATTGAAAAAAAGTAATGATGTTAATATTCCAACAAACCATGTCTCAAGTAAAATTGGACAAACAACTAGCGACGGAAGCATAATGCTCCACTAGTCGATGAAGATAACGAACACATGTTCTCCCAACAAAAAAGAAACTCACTAATGTTTTGGTGCATTATTTATGAAACATGATCAAGTTAAAATTGTTATTCAAGTTATGAATCAACTTTCATCAAATCCAAGAACACCATCCCACCAAACTCTTCCACTTTTATGCTTATATCAGTCTAAAAATCATAATATAAAATTCCTCAATTGATTCAATCATATCATCGTTTAGTAATTTTATTCTTAACACACCAGAAACAATATTTCCATTCACAAGGGTATATTAAATATCAAAATATAATGTATGATGATACTATACCTATTTTAACAATTTTAAATTCATATCCCTTTAGAAAAAAATATATTTAACAAAATTATTATCTAAATACCCTAAAAAACACAACCCAAAGAGATGGTGACACCATTTTTTTAATTCCATCAAAAATGCTTCAAACTCAAGATCATGAGTTTTGTAGTTCATAACTTGAGGGTGTAATTGGTGAGATCCATAAGTCATATCATGTTTCCCCTGCATCAAGAAACATCCAAAACACAAACTAAAATTATTGATGAAAAATTAGTAACACTACAACAGTTCTAGAATAATCGAAACTAGTTATGAACTATAACTCATATTCAAAAACAAGGAATTTCTCTCACACTTTGATATCCATTCGAACATTACTCCCTTTTGGGTTAATGATTCTATCGTTGATTCAATGTTGGAAATATATTTTACCAATAATAAATATTAACCTTCAAAATCCAATATGATAAATATATCTACCAAATTTATAAGATAATCAAAAAACATAAAATCTAATATCTTTTTAGGGACTATTTAATGACCCCTCTTGGATTTATCATTCTTTTGAAACATTACCTCTCAAATCCAAAACTCAATCTTAGAAGGATTACAATATAGTAGATTTTATTTCATGGTTTGATGAGTAATATCCAATTAGTCCACAAGATCCTCCTATAACATGGAGTATACCAATATATAATCCAATCAATTTTAATTATAAATTCTAAGAGTTCATGATAAAGTACTATGATTTCCCAGATCTCAACAATTTCAGTTATCCTCACCATACATATGGGACATCTAAAACATTGTTTGGACCTTTATTCCAACATCATTTCATGATCCAAAAGAAATGAAATATTTTATGAACTAAATCACAAAACATCATCTCAATTAGAAGATTTAAAAGAAGAAGTATCACACATATCAAACAAATCATGCACTCTATAAATGAATATGGATCAAAACATTAGTAGTCAACGTCCCTGCTTCAAATATTGTAGTGTATAATCTACTTTATAAAATCATCCTGATATATCTACATAAAAATATGCCTAATCAGGAAGAATATATGTACCACCCTAGGAATCATCTACACGATCCCGAAAACCCTTATTGTGAGTGGATCTCACCCAACTGCCCTAAAATTTCAATTTCAGGAAGCATTGTTGTAGACCCGATCATCCAAAAAAACATAAGACTTATAAGAATCCATATTGTTATTTTTTATATGAAATATACTTGAACACTGGAATTACACAACCCCTACATTCCTATCATTTCCCCTGAGACAGGACATGAGTAAAACTGCCAACTCTCAAAATTCTTTTTCATTCTATAAGATACACCCAAGAGATCCAAAAAAACATGTATAGCTCCAACTAAAACATTATACTTTCTATTTATACCTCAACTGAAGCTGCCACTTAAACTAACACCATAATGTTCAAAAGAAACAAGAGTATAATAATTTCCCAAATATCATACGTCAGACCTAATTAAATCTTCTGATCGTTCGAGTACTCATTTGTTACAATATTTAGTTCTAGGTTCACTAACTCAGTAAAATGGGATGAATATTCCAGAATGATAACATTAAAAATAGAGGCCCCATATTATTCCGAATCTACTGATACTATATGTGGAAACACCCATCGTAGTTTCATTAGAAGACACCAAGAAGTTGAAGTTCATTTTTATCCTCTTAATCCATTATTTATATTCTAGGGGTCCATTGAAAGCTAGAAAGAGGGATGGATTTTTCATGGTAAATTATGATCCCTGATACACTATGAATCCTTGGTTAGGAACACCCACTTTACCTAAAGTACAAAGAGTACAAATAACTACTTATGCCACATTAGGATCCACTAGAGGTATATCATGTGGAACCTATCTCATAAATAACTCTATAAAATTATAATTTGATATTCTCGAAGGTATTATGTCACAAAAGATAGAAATGGCATCAGTCATGATCAATTTTCATAATCAAAGGACCAACTTACAACATTAAACAAAATATTTTAAAAAATTATAATTTTATGATTAAAAAAATTACTAAATATGAATAATAAAATTAAAATAATAATTCAATATAGCTCATACATACTTCATTAAAGTAAAAGGATCAATCCAATTTAAATTTTATGTCCACCCATGGTAACTCAGGTTATATCCTGAAATTCAGGAAGCGAGGACCATTTCCTACAACTACTATCTTATGTCTGACTATCCTAACTCTAGTCAAACCAGGACCAAACAATGATCATTCAATGTACTAATACACTTTAGGCCGAGTAACCCATTTGAACCATATTATTACAAACCAAATGGGACAACTAGACATTCAACCCCAACCAGACAATGACATGATATGGGGAGGACAATATAATGGAAACAAGTCTCAAATATAAAAGCAGAAGTATATATAACAAGATTATGAAGGCTAAATAGACAGGATACCACGAAAACATACAATCTTATCCAAATAGGATAAACTAGAAACTATATAATAACCCTACATGACTAATATCCACCTCTAGAACAAATTTAATAGAATAAAACAACAATAAGTTAATCTAGTTAGCTACTAGGTCCTCTTCCATTTAAATGAATCCTAAAACACAACATCATCAAATTCCTAAAGGCATAATTAGGGTGTTAGAAATTTCCAATATGATACCACCAATGTTTCTATATAAGGTCATATGACAATACTGAAAAAAATCCATCCTAATAAATAGTTATACAAAATATTTTTATATATTCTAACAATTTTGAATCATTTCCCATTTGTCCTCCTTGGATTATCATACTATCCTTTCATTTTCTATATACAAAAATATGAAATATAGATGTGATAATAATAACATATTTGATAAATGCTTCGAGAGGTATAAAAGTAAACATATATCCATGAAAAATCTATCATGAAACAATATGTGAAACTACATCATATAAAATCCCATGAGAAACAATCCATGATAGAAAAATTATAATTCAATAAATAATAAATCATAAATAATGATAAATAAAATTGTATAATGGGATATCCTATTTGGAACTATTTAATATAGAATGAAAAAATATATAAATTATATGAAAATGATATTGAGATCTACCAATTTATAACACAAAATTTACTTCCTAGTGGTGCAACAAACCCTATTTATAATCGCATCTATATATGAATGAACCCAAGGTTCCACATGTTAATAAATCAAAATTATATCCAAAATCATGTCCTAAATTTTTTAAAATGTTCTCAAATCCATGCCAAAATATTTAGGATTTTGAAATCCCATTTCCAAAAAAACAAATTTCAATGAAAAAAAAGCTATTTCTGAAGAAGATTATAATTTCTATAAAATCATTTCAAACAAATTATCACTTAAAATAATATAACCACCCAAAAATAATAAAATTTAATAAAATTTAATTCATCATATAAACAAGTTTTATTGAAAAACCTGCCTCAACATTGTAGAAATCCTATATGTTTTCGACAATGGTGAATGAAAACTAATAGAACAGCCTTAAGAAGAAGAGGAATGTCAAGGAACTGAAAATGATGAATGGAAAATTCAATCTGATCACATATTTATATCCAAACCAAATCCACCATTGTATCCTCTAAATAACCAGAAGGAGCTCTTACATAGTGTGAATACATCCATCCAAAAAATGCAACAAATCATTGAATGAAATTATCTATATGGAAAGGAGTCACCAAAAATAGCCTAGGGAGAACGTCTTGTTGAGAGTTGAGGTCTTCATAGAGAATTAATTAAACATATCACCCATAAAATTCCCCAAAAAAATATAATTCCATTTACATAATGTGTAACCTAGTTAACAGTTGTATAATATTCTAAGAATATATATAGAGAAAACTCCATCACCTTTTTAAGTAAAACAAGATGTCAATATATACATGGTGTGTTCCTAATACATGACATGAAATCCACTGATTCCATGAACCCTATTCTTGGATTCATCCATGAATCCATCACACAACATGTAATTCACATAAATGACATATAAGTTCAATTAAAGGAACAAAATTTATAGGTTAGTATGTTGAAAATCCAAACAAAATAAAAACTTTACCAATAATGAATTCCTCCCAATTAACTATATAGCATAACAAAAAATGGATAACAAAAAAAGTAGATAAATAAAAAACATAAAGGGAATAGGGAGTTACATTTCATCCCATGGTAATAAAATTAGAAAATAAATTTAGATAATTAACCCATCTCATTAAAATGTTTAATATACACCACCAACCACCTCTGGACCTTTTTCCTTTCCTATGTTGGACCTAAAATTCATCTCATCACTTAGAAAAATATTTGTAAAGAACTAATCCAAACACAGTAGTTCGGATTCTTTGATTGATGAGAAAATAAATCATTATACAAATCAATTATGTGGATATAACCAACTCTATTCCATTGGTATCACTGAAGTTATTGTTTATAAACTAGTGTAAGAAAAAGAAGACATCCCAAAACAAGATAACACTAGGTTATTAAAGGGGTCCATTATTGTGGCATGAAAATATCCAATATGAAAATTTATTATTACTTATTACTTTATTTCCAATCAAAACATAACCCATGGGCACCCGAATATGGGGCCAAATTACCTAGGTTTTTAATGGAAGTCATGAAAAGTTCTAGATACGATGGAATATACTACTTTTTATTTTGAGAGAGGGATTAAATCATCATTGATTTAATATAAAACATATTTATAAATAACTAAGAATTATTACATCTTATATAATAATAATATTCATATATTTACTTCACTTTTTTGAATGTGTTATTATAATGATTTAGTGTTTAAAATACCTATTCTAACAGCCAAATTATTATGATGATGTCAAACTAATGGGTAACTGTTAACAGAACACACAATACATGTTATTCACCCAAAAATAGAATACAAATATATTCGTATTTTTCAAAATGAATCATATTCATTACTTACATGTGATGTTCATTTAACGACATAATAATATACTAAATATAAAATAACCGTATGAGTAATCCTAAAGTGATATATAAGATCCTTGATCAATAATAATAGAATATTTCATTAGCTTCTAGGATGATAGTTGTTTCGTCCACAATTACCTCTCCCAAAGTAGTCATAACTCAACAGAGAATCCAATTCCTAGTATTTCACAACCTAATATGCACAAATTATTATCAACCAATAAATTTACTCTAATAACATTAATTGGAAACATAGGTCAATATTGAATAAAAATACATTTTTTGCAGTTGTACCAAGAATGTATAGCAGTGATCTACCCCTAGAAGTATTTTAAAAGTTAAAAAATGAGTACACATTGTTAATATATATGATTTAAAACACCAAATAAATTATTGAATAAATATTAAATAAATAAAAACTTTAAATATTCAATAATGAGATACATGTTTATGATCAATTCAAAAATAAAAGAAAAAACCCATTCATAAATTTTCTACATTTATGTACATTAAATTATTTTTAATATAATATTTTTTTATCAAAATGTAAATAAAATAATTTATATTATTTATTGTTGGTCATTTAATTTATTATTTATCGTATTTATCAAATAAATTAGGAAAACTATTTTTATAATGTTTGAAAAATAACATTAATTACTGTCCAATTTTAATATAAACAATTTAAAATTAATAAATTAATAAATATTTAAATTTATAAATATAAATCACATTTATATGCTGAAATTATATATTCAATTTATAATCTATTTTATAAAAACCCATTAAAATCCTCAAATAAACCCCTTTTAATGATAAAAATGATTCCATATATTTTTTTTTGTGGGGGTTTTAATGCCTGTTATTATTATTTATAAAATTTATAAATCTTATTTATTTGAAAAGAATATTAATAATATTAACTATTAAATTTTATTGGAATATTAGTAATAAATGTTCAAAAAACATATAATTGATTAACCATAAAATTTTCATAGGTATTTATTGTCCAAACTCAATTTTATAAATTTTACAAAAATTACATAATTATGAATGTAATCATTTTATATTCTTATTCAGTATAAAAATCATATAGCCTTAAATATATGGAACTACCCATTAAATTTTTGATATTATATAAATTATAAAAAAATTCTAATCCAATTACCATTTATTTACAATTTTACAAAATAAAAATATCTAATAATTTAATATTATTTAAAACATTATTAAAGTATTTATCCAAACCATTATTGATATGATTTAAATAATTTATAAAAATAAAGCCCCACGTAATATGATCATTATCAAATAAAATATAAGAAAATCATTAAATTTAAAATTCGTTAGATTTTTTCTATATTAAGGAAATTTATAAACTCTTTGTAAATTACTCTTTTGAACTCTATATACCCAAATTATTTAATAATCATAAGGATTGTCATATATTTAGGTAAAATTAATTTTAAATAATTTTATAAATATTTAGAAATTTTCATCTATAATATTTTCTTATACATTTATATTATGAATTATAAACTATTTTTTTCATGAAGTTATTCTCATTAATAATTTAAATATTCTGAAAATATCATTTAAAACTATTTATAATCATTTTACTAACTAGACATATTTTAGAAAAACAATCTATTAATCAAATAACTTTTATAGTTAATTAATTAAGAAAAAATAAGATAATTTTTTTAAATTTTTCAAATTGTATTTTATATTATTTATGACCAATTTAAAAATAATCTATCCCAGGACACCATAACATTATCTTGATAAAAATAAACATGTTACTTAATTTCATAAATATGATTTATAAATATGAAATATAGGTAATTTAAAAAGGATATTAAATAATTTTTTATTAATAAATTATTAAAATAATTAATCCTCTTTTATAATCCTAAAAAATAAGAAAGAAATGAATAATTAAGTAAATATTCATTTAAAAAATAAATATAAATATGTAATTTTATATTTAATTATAGGCTTGAAAAATCCAATTTTAAATTTTATTAAAAATTTCATGATTAGATAATAAATCTAACACTATTATTCATCAAAGATTCCTTACTATAACACAACTATTGTATTTTTTTATGTCCATCATATAAGCATTTCATTGGATATAAAACTCATTATAACGTCCATCCATGACAAAGTCAATGTTAAATATAAATAAATAATATTAAATAGGCATACCATGATTTTCGATGCAGTACCATCAATCATTAATCCACAGTTGAGAATGTATGATGATGATCACTAAATAAGAAATCATATGATACTTTTATCTAAGGGACTTCAATGGCCTTATATCCCAAAATATATCTTCATACACATAATGCTATCGAAGGGGTGTGAGGGCCTTCATTGGGAGAGATGAATGTAGCTCGAGAAGAATGACGAATTTGTGGGTTTTCTTGCAATCATTGTAAACAATATGAGGCATCATATCCCATCATATAGACAGTTTCACCATGTATTATTTAATGAAACAAATTTATCATATTCATCGTATATGCACATGATATAGACCACTGATTATGGGAAATGAGATTGGGGTTTTTTCATTACTCCCACTATGGATTTGGTGATGATGATTAGGGTCTTTCTAGAATTTTGTTCTCAAATGAAATTGATATTAATATTTTTTTGGTGGCCTTTTGCTGGGAAATAATAATAATTTTTTGATGGAATAATGTTTTTTTAATCAACTCAATGTGATGGTCTTCGAGAGTCTAAAATTATAAACTCTCTAGTTGATACATTTCAAAATCAAATTTTCCAAAATTTTAATTTCTCTTATAAAATATATAATCAAAATTACATTTCAATTTGATTAAAAATGATTAGACACTATATTGTAGATCATATTTATTTTCCAATTAATGAAAACCCATAGAGTGTAAATGAACTCATATAGAGGATTATAGTTGTTTGGTGTCTTTTAGATTAGATGTGTTTTTCTATGGGTAATGGATTTTCCATATCATCTTTACATTGAAGTGGTACAATATGAAGACATGGGTTTATGAAAATATTGTGTTAATGGTGGAGAACTAGAATATCCAAGTGTGAGACCACATATTTAATCGCATTTCCAAAATTTATATCCAAAACACACATGGATTAAATCATACTCTCTCAATTAAGAAATATAAGAGTAATATTATTTCTTATATGGTTGTCCAACAAGGGTTTACTGGATATATTATCACATTAAACACTAATATTGATTCTAATACCCCCAAATGTTATCAATGGGGTACATATTTTTCACTAGGATCAAGACCATTAAACATGGAATGAGATGTCTATTGATATGGTTTAGGGAGATGCATTGATTGATATTGGAATTTGAGTTGATATTGGATCCCTAGTGAGTATGTATGGAATGGAATTACTATATGTTTGTGTTTGTTCTATTGGGTATCTCATAGTTGGTCATAGTTCATCATTTGGTTTCCGTTGGTTTGATGTTTCAAAATGTTTGCATATTTTGAATCCTTAGGTTCCAAAATTCACACAAGAATGTATTGGATTTGTTGGTGATGATCATGGAGATGTGGTTATCAGTATCCTTTCCCAATAAAGGACCTTTATTGATGATTCAAATATGTGTAATGATTAGGATGAAGTGGTTTCGATGAATAAAGGGAGAATGACCTTGCATAGGTAATGTTCTAAATATTGGGATGTTTGAATGGTTTTAGAGTCTCATATGGTTGGTATGTTTGTTACTACCAGTTTAATTGTTTTGTGATTTTTATGTTGGAATATGTGAATTATCAACAAAATATGAAGTATAATAATTCTATTGAGGATATTAATAAATTCTCTATAATTTTCGGAATCTTGGGTGATGATTCAAATTTGGATGATGAATAAGTAGTCAAAAAGTCTACCTAATGTTCATCAACATAAAGGGATACAAATTATAAAGGAAAATAAAAGGATAATGATTAAATCAAATCTATTTCAAGAAATAATTCATAACGTTCGAAGTAATTTTCATATCTTAGACCCATTATTATGACTATGAAAAAATATATATTAGAAAGGGGATGCATCAAGATAAATCTTTTATTTCATTAAGGTAAGATTCTGAAAATTCTCTAGACTATTAAGATTATACTCTATTAGAATTTTAATTTTATTGAAATTTTTATTGTGATTTGATTTACCTTTTTTGAATGAGGGTAGGGATTCATTTTTTGGCCCCATTATTTTATTCCCACTATGCCTACAAATTTATTTACTAATAAAGATTATTTAACCTAGCCATTTGTTATCAATGTGTCTACATATAATTATTCCAATTATCATTAATTCATTGAATCAAATTTAAATTAATATATTAACTATTAAGACCACACATAACATTAAAAACACATGTTAAGACACATGACCTAATTAATATGGTTTTAGTGAACATGTAAAATATTGCAATCATGGGACATCAATGGGCTTTAGCTGATATAAAATTTATTTTTAAATCGAACTCCCATTTGGTACTCGAGTTTTGGATATATTGATCACCAATTAGAAATTCATCTAAAAATATGTTATACAATATTGTACTTCATAATTCATTTTTTTCAAACTATTTACACACTATATTATTATTTTTTACCATTATATTTAACCGTTTTTAATATCACAACCCTATCCAATTGGTTTGAAAAGGACCACAATGCGAAAAATAATAGGTGTATCACCCCTACCACAAATGTAATTTCCCGGACCCGGGTGCCACGCAACGGGTGCCCCGAACCTGGTTCACCACGCGACCTCAAGTGCATTTCCCCAAATGCTAGAGGCTACCGACTAGTAGTGAGGGCCCAGGCCTGATAGTGGGGAAACTATGCCCTCATTTGTCAAAGTTTAGCGCAGCGGAATGCAGAATAAAACATGCATCAAACAGTGGAAGCAGTAACCCATACACAACTAAAATAAACAATAGTAGTGGATATAACAAAAAATATATAAATAATGATGCTACATGTCTCAAGTTCTAAGAAAATAGACATAACATGTTATACATTAATATATTACAACCAAAAGTAGAGTACAAAAAAGAAAATTATAATAGAAGGCAGCGGCATCACGAGCCTAGGCTCGGTCCCATGCCCTCCTACTCTTCAGCAACAGTCATGTACCTGTATAGGGACTCTTTCCCATAACCACACCTGTAGAAACGTAATCTATTTGGGCCAAAAAGCATGAACCAAACATGGTGTGATAAATATATGTCAATAGGAACCCACCAAAGGCATGTGCCCAACTGTGTGTAAGCATGCAACAATATTGTTCTGTAGTGAAATGCAATAAGGTAAGCAGTACTCAAAAGTAACTAATTTCCTATTATATTGCCATTTTATTTTCCATTTAATTCATTTAATTTAAAATACCACCACAGTGAATATTCTAAATATCCAGCTAATTTCCTCAGACATGTAAACCCCTACCCTCAGGTAAAGATTATCCAACATAAGAATCTACCCTCAGGCATAACAGAGATTTCCCTCAGGCATAGGTAGTGGCGCCCTCAAGCTAGAGTCTATTTCCCTCAACCACAGAAGAAGTTGCCCTCAGTCCGTAATAACTACTGCCCTCAATATAAATAGTACAGTTCCCACAACCTAATCACAACAATGCCCTCAGGCTAAAGACAAAAACGCCCTTAGGCTAAACAGGTAATCGGTCCATGCCCAACAGGTAAAAAAGAAGTAACAAGAAATTCCTCTCAAGGAAATTCTACAATTACTACATTAAAGGCATACCCTCAGGTAACCTGGCCAAATGGCTAAACAGTGGAACACACCCCCGGGGTGGTTCCAGATCCAAGCAATAATCCCAAACAGCATTTTAATATCATAATTAAATACCTAATTAATTATAGGTGTTTAATATAGCTACAGCCTCAGCCACACGACACCCCAACATGGGTTTGTGGCACAAAAACACACAAAACACATGACAGTTGGAATGATTAACATCAAGACACCTACCTTATACAACAACAAGCATTATACCCGAACACCGACTTCATAAACTCCCATGAACGGTGTAGATTTGACGAAGAACAAAACTCGCTTAAGCTCAAATAACTCATGTTAGGAGAATAATTGGTAAGAAGTGTCTTAGGAGAAGGAAGCCCTTACCCGTGCGGTTCCAATGGGATCGTCCGAGGCGAAACCGATTCCAAATGAACACTCAGTGGATCTTCAAAGGTTCGACCTACTCCTTGGGCTCTAAATCGGTTCAAATTCCTCCTCTACCAAATGAAGAGGCTACTGACTGTTTTAAGATGAAAAAACAGTTTACATGACGTGTAATTCCAAGTACACATTGTGTACTCCTTTCATTTAACTATTCCTCTAGCGGCACCACCATACTGTTCACCCGTCGACATGAGTACACGACATGTACTTCCAAATACACGGCGTGTACTATAGCCCAGCTGGCGGCTGCTCCACCGCCTTACTGTTTTGGCATGCCGACTGACTACACAGCGTGTAAGGGACCACTACACGGCATGTAGTCAGTTCTTACACCCTTCGTCACCGACATTGCTACATTCCCCATGTACCCATCTCGACACGGCCAAATGTACATATCATGTGGAAAAAGTACACGGCGTGTAGTTCCAAAATTTAGGATTTTCCCCATTTTCCATATTTTCTCAAAAACACATTAGGAAAAGGAAAAACAAGAAGCTCGTACCTCAAAACTATGAACCATGTTCTTACAAACTTCCCCCCTTATAGTAATTCATCCCCGAATTTCCATTCCATGGGAGGAGAAGATATAGCTGTGAACAACTCCGTCCACTGAGCATGTATGTCGGCCTCCCACTCCCAGGTCTCGTCCTGTACTTGGTCATGCTGCCATAGCACCCATATGAGAGGAACTGGCCAGCCTCAGAGAACCTTCGTGCTCCTGTCAACAATACGGATCAGATGCTCCTCAATGGATGCGTCTATCTGATGCTCAACATCCTCGGTCTGAAGGATGTGAGACGGGTCTAAATGATAGCGGCGTAACTGAGATACATGGAAGACGGCGTGCATGGCTCGGTACCGCTATGGTAACTGCAACCGATAGGAAACCAGACCGAATCTCTCAAGAATCTCAAATGGCCCCACATACCTCGGTGAAAGTTTACCATGTCTCCTGATCGGGTTGGGTCCCTGCCTCGGCGAAACACGTCGAAAAACCGAGTCCCCGGCCACAGACTCCAGCGGTCGTCTGTGGCGATTAACATATGATTGATGTCGAGACTATGCGGTCGCCATATACTTATGAATCAACTGGACCTGCTCAGATGTCTCCTGCAAGAGCTATGGCCCTAGTAAAGCTGCCTCACCTGCCTCCAACTAGCACAAAGGTGATCGGCATGGACTACCATATAAAGCCTCGTATGGTTCCATCTCAATATACTCCTGAAAACTATTGTTATAGGCTAACTCGACTAGGGGTATATGCTTCTCCCAAGATCCCCCAAATTCTAACATGCATGAAGGAAGAATGTCCTCTAGAACCTTTATCGTACGCTCTGACTGGCCATCGGTATGAGGGTGGTAATCTGTGCTCAGAAGCACCTGTGTACCCAGTGCCCTCTGAAAACTCTGCCAGAAACGAGTCATAAAGCGGGCGTCCCTATCTGAAACGATAGAACAAGGGACCCCACAAAGATGCACGATCTCTCAGATATACAGCCTCCTGGTTTCGTCAACACTGAAGGTCTCCTTAATCGGCATGAAGTGTGCTACCTTCATGAGTCTATCTACAACAACCCACACGACGTCATTTCCAAGAGGTGAACTCGGTAATCCAGTCACGAAATCCATCGCCACATAATCCCACTTCCACTCTAAAATTGGTAACTGTTGTAACATCCCGGCTAGTCTTTGCTGCTCCGCCTTTACCTGCTGACAGGTGGAACACCTCATAACAAAACCAGCAACACCCCTCTTCATACCCGGCCACTAGTACTGATGTCTCAAGTCACTGTACATCTTGGTAACCCCGAGATGAACTGCCCAAGCTGAAGCATGGAAATATCTCATCATATCCTCGTGTATATCCCATGGAACCCATACTCGTCCATGGAAACGCAAAAACTCATCATCGCCTATCATCCAACCAGGAGAAGGGTCTTCACCTGCCATCGACTCCCGTAGAACTAGGCCTTCTAAATCAGATAGCTATCTCATCCTCACTATATCCAGGAGGGTAAAAGTAACATCAAACGATGAAAGATAAGCCTTCCCCTGACTGTCATGCCCCTCCAGATGCATCTCAGAGAATAAATCCATGAGCTCCCACTCACCACTGGCCTCCTGAACTGCATGTATCTGAGTCTTCATGCTCAGTGCATCAGCTACTGCATTTCCTTTACCAGGTGTATAGGCAAGATCAAAATCGAAGGATTGTAGGTACTCAACCCATCTCCTCTGCCTCGGATTCAGGTCATGTTGAGTAAAGATATACATGAGGCTTTTGTGGTCTGTGAAAACCACAAAATGCTCCCCCAATAGATAACGTCTCCAACAGCGCAACACATGTACAACTACAGCTAACTCGAGATCATGCATCGAGTAATTCCTCTCATGTGGCCTCAACTGCCGAGACCCGTATGCCACAACTCTGTCTCCCAGCATCAACAATGCCCCCAACCCAATACCTGATGCCTCATAGTAAACTGTATAGCCCATTCCCTTCTCTGGGAGTATCAGGATCGGTGATGATGTCAACCTTCCCTTCAGGTCCTAAAAAGCTGTCTCACAAGCTTCTGACCAAACGAAATTCACACCCTTCTTAGTCAGACCTGTCAACGGTGCTACTAAGTTGGATAAGTCTTGTATGACAAGTTTTTAGTAACCAGCCAGCCCCAAGAAACTCCGTATATCAAACATGTTCTTAGGCTGCTCCCAGGAAACTACCGCTCTTACCTTCTCTGGGTCTACAACAACTCCTTCCTCTGAGATGATATGACCCAGGAAGTGAATCTGGTCCATCAAAAAGTGGCACTTTGAGAGCTTAGCATATATCTGATGCTCCCGCAGTGTACTCAATACGATCACAAGATGAATGGCATGGTCGTGTCGAGTGTGAGAGTACACCAAAATGTCATCCATGGATACTACCACAAAAGAATAAAGATACGGATGGAACACATGATTCATCAGAGCCATGAAAACTGCTGGCATGTCTGTGAGTCGCAAAGTCATAACCGTATACTCATATAGACCATAACTACTCCTGAAAGCTGTTAGAGGTATATCATATGGTCTCACGCGCAACTGATGATATCCTGATCTCAGTTCAATCTTCGAGAACACTCGTTCTCCACGAAGCTGACCAAAAAGATCATCAATACTTGGTAAATGATATTAGTTCTTAATAGTTATCTGATTTAGCTTATGATAATCCATGAAAAGTCTGAGGGTGCCATCTGCCTTTGTCGTAAAAAGGACCAGCGAACCCCAAGGAGAAGTACTCGGTCAGACAAAGACATTCTCTTGTAACTCCTCTAACTGCCTCTTGAGCTCTTGCAACACTGGTGTAGCCATCATATATGGAGGAATGGACACCGGTGTTGTTCCTGGAACGAGATCAATAGATAAATCCACCTCTCAAACAGGAGGTAGACCCGAAAAGTCATCCGGGGAGACATCCAGGGAGACATCCCTGAAACGATCAACAACTGGAAGGAAATCTGTCTAACAAGTCCCCTGATCATCCAGATAAAAACTCGCAATCTGGGTTGTGACTCCACCTTGCCCAAGATGATCTAGTCCAGCTCGACTGGCCTGAACATCCCACTCGCCTTTGTATAGATACTCTCCGCCATCTGGTGATGTGAAACTCAACCTGCAACAATAGTAGTCTACGAAGGCCCGAAATGGATCCAACCAGTGCATCCTAAGAATGAAGTCATAGCTCGTCATCTCTAAGATATAGAGGTCCCATAGAAAGTGACACCAACCAACCTCAAGGGGGAACTCCTTGCACAGATGTACACCAGCCGTCCTAGTCCCCAACGGAGTGTCTAGATTCATGAAATCGGAAGATGTAGAAACACAGAGCCCAAGGCTCTTCACAATGGGTACAGATATGAAACTATGCGTAGCACCCGTATCAAAAGGTACTGAAGATATGACAGAAGCTACTAGAATAGTACCTCTGACTGTAGAAGGTCTGGGATCATGCTCCTACTGGGTCTATTGAACTGCATATGCCTACCCAGTGTCGCGGCCTGTGACACAGCCAGCCTTCCCTGAGTGTCCCGCCCCGCTGCCTCTATGATCCTGGTGTCTGGCTTCCACGGCCATGACCACCATCACTACCTGTACACCCTTACTTATTCCAATTCCCGGACTGGTAAAAATCCAGTAGTCCTTCTCCCGCACGCGGAAAGAAATATAATAATGGATTAATCTAGGTTCACCCAATAATGGGACCAAACAACCATATAGGGAACTTTAGAATAAAATATTACATTATATACATTCAAAAAATATTCCATGTGACCCTAGATATGGTACAAAACTACCATGTTTAATAATTTAGGTCATTAAATATGTCCCCTTGTATGGAATCTCACACACAGTATTTTGAGGGGGGGTATTAAGTAACAAAGAAAAAATATGAATCATAGTAGTATTACATTAAATTTTATTACATAAAATGTAATCATTATCTTCTCATGTTTTGTGCCCTTTTTAGGATATATTCTAATTATTTATTTATTAAAATATCTATTCTATACACTATTTTAATGTGTTGACACCACATTACTATGCAACTAGTTACACAACCCAAAATATGTGTTACTAAAATAATAGAAGTAATATATACACATTAATATCGATAATAATCTATTGAAAATCTATAGTAAATATTCTTATAATGGTAACTATAAATTTGAATTTAAAAACCTCTATATGAGTAAGACATGGGGGATAGATAACCAACCAAAATCACCTTTACTAAAGATGTCATAGAACTCCATGTTGGTATGTTGTCCAACCCCATGTGCATCTCTATAGGAGTACATCATTAAAGATATAAAATAATCAATAATATATATTCTACCTAATAATCACAAATTAATCAGGTCTTCAATAATAAATCTAAAAAACTCAATTTTAAACAATGGTAATTATAATTGAAAACTATATTTTATAAAGTCACACTTATAATATAATGGTGGGATTTATTCCCTATAATACGTTTAATAGTTAAACTAAAACATAAAAATTCATAATTAAAAAAATCATATCTATTAATAAAGATGGAAATAAACCATAAATTAATTAATAATTCAAATATTTTTACTTGAGATAAACATTTATAATTTATTCATAAATAAAATTTAACTATATACACTTTTATAAATAAGCGACCATTATAGAAATTATGTAATTTAAAATATATAAACATATATAACCATAAAATATAAAAACATATATATTATTTATTATATTCAAATTCAATTTTAGTTTTATAACCCTATGAAATATAAAAAATGAAAACAATTTTTTGATGAATTTTAAAAAATTTAATTTTAAACAATTCCTCCATTTTAGATGAAAAAATTCAAAACAATTAATTATGAATTTCTCATAATAATATATACTAACATGTTTTATATTTTGACCTTAGTTATGATATTTTAAAACTCTTTTATAATGTAATTTTATAATCCTTAAATAAACAGTTTGACTAATCATTTCAATGATTCCATATAATTTTAGGTAAAATGTTTTTAATTCCCTTAAATAGGATTTAGAAAATTTATAAATCAAAATAATTTATAAGGAAATTCTTAGTATTCACTCAATAATATTAAATATATATATTTAATAAATTTTGTAAAAGAAATTAATCCTTTATAGTTTTATTTTATAGTTAGTTAATTTTTAAAACAGATTTTATAAAATTAATAAAAATTTCATTGTTATGATAAAATAATTTCATATTCTAATTAATTATAACCATTTAATTTTCAACAATATATGTTTTTAGACTTGAAATAATTTATATTATATGAATTATAAACAATTTTATATTAATTTATGACTTTGTAATAATTTCCATTATCATAAAATAAAATATTTAATTTTTTTTAAGAATATATTAAATTAATCATCAAAACCAATTTTTTTCTTTAAATAATTTCAAAAAAAAATTGAAACATTTATTTGGAAATATTGCAAATTTAATATGAAAAATACTTTCAATATTAAAGTCATTATATTTTTTCCCTTATTTGTCTTATTTTAAAACTCTTTGTATATTAATCTTATGATATCTAAATAAATAATTTATTTCATAACTATAATGATTTCTGTAAAATTAGGAAAAATGAATTTTAATTTTTTATATTTTATATTTGAAATAAATTAATAATAAACATTTCAAAAAAATTATTATTATTAATTGTAAAAAAATTATAATCATTCAATCTATTCTCTTTGGAAATATAATATCCCAAAATAGATTTTACTATTAATTATTAACATTTCAAAAACAATTCACACATGAGGAATATTTATTGATTAACTATAAATATTTTATTGTTTGTTAATTTATATAACACATTGATAAAAAAATATAAATATTTCAAAAAAACTATTCCATTTTTTATAAACAAAAATATTAAATATAAATTTTCCATTTTTTGAGATGGCTAATACAAAAATAATTAATGATTTATTATGGATGTAATTAAAGTTTTATAAACCATTTTAAAAACATGACTGAAAGTTATATATTTTTTACAATAACTAGGGTGCACCACCCCATGATATGTTTAACAATCATGGGGTAAAAAAATGATGGAAACCTAAGGCAACTCATTTATAAAAGAGATCACATGAATCTGATAAAGATCTAGTATAGATTTAGAGACTAATACACTCACTTGGATACTGTTTAGTATCTAAAGCATCGACAACAAAATTACCATCTCTCCATGTGTGTCTCAACTATATAAACTAATCTACAATTATCCTAAATTTACTGTTAAGGTAGGGCAATTTCCATGTATTAATTCTTTCACTTTCATCAGCCCCACCAACACTTTATAGTCAGATTCCACCTCTATAATGTTAATTTTTAATATATTGCACATCATGCGACCACTGCTCGTATCTATTAATTCCATTACCTTGAAGTTATATGTTCCATAGTAGTGATAAAAGTTAAAAGAACTGTGATACTTCCATCCCAAACTAAACATCCTTTTATCATAATCCATTTTGATCATGTACCATATTAATTTATCTAGATCCCATTTGAGGGAGGTTAATATTAAACTCACACCATTGTACTTCTCCTTCCTCCCCCTCTATGTCATGGGAAAATAATTCAATAAATCTGTGAATCAACGTAGTGGAACCCCCATAAAATATATGGAATTCTAGATCTACCACCATGGATTTAATCTATACATGAATGTAATAGATTGAGTTGAAATTTCCATCCCTAGAATTTTTTCAAGAATCTCAAAGGAAACATAAAGATGCTACAAAATAAAGAAATGAGATAATATATTATTGACATTCTTACAAAAACATTGTAATCATGATTGTTTGTAAATAGAAATGAATAAATAGGACCATCAATTCAAATACATAGAGCGAGATAGCCCCATATTATATTTTCATATTCTCCCATAATTAAATAGATTTATATTTATTCAATCCCTAATGAGATACAAAAATAGTAATAAGAATCCAGCTGTATCCCCCTCATTGTAACGTTTTCATATGTAGGAAAGGCCAATATTCACAGATTTTGTATTAGGATGTTCATCTTCAGTGCAAAATGATTACACAAAATCATTCTACCCATTCCTTAATACCAATAGTGACTTGCATTTCCCCATAGAAAACCCTACTTTTAATGTTTCCAAATATAAATCAATTTAGTTTTTAAATAATGAAATGAATATATAAATTTTTGAAATATAATTTTCAATGAAACCATTATTGTTTTTTCAAGATTCATCATATATAAATCTAAATGGAAGAAAAACTCAATATCTGATCTAATATAATAAATGTAGGTTTTAAAAAAGAAATTATTTAAAATATAATCAAATGTCTTAGTGATAAAGTCCCATCAATTATTAATCCTAAATATATTCTTCAAGATTATTATCTCCAATCAAAAAATAAATGAATTCCTTTCATTGAGGGATATAATTAATATATATCTAGGACTCTGTAGTGTGATTCTAAAATCTCTCAATGGAGTACTAGTTCATTCTATGGAAGAGATAAATGATGCTTATAAAGAACAATGTATAATGATGTTTTCTTTAAATCATGTAAAAAAAGAGGGAACATATACATTTATATACCCATTGTAGATACATTTTATTTAATTAACTATGTTAACCATATTCCATGTATCTATTTAATATTCAGATCACTAATTTTGGGTGATTAGAATGGTGGCCTGGATATTATCTATCTTTGGATTTGGTGATTTTGATTAGGTTTTTGAAAACATGGAATCCTTCTATGAAATTGATCTTGATATTTTTACTGTAGGTCCACTAGTAGAATCATAGAATAATGTCCCACAGGAAGCAAGATCATTTGAAGAAGCTCTATGTGATGATATCCCAGTTTTTTCAATATATCGATTTATTGATATTTTTTTTCTAGAAATATTTTTATCGAAATGTAATGTATCATATGATATTGATATGACAAATACAATTTTCAAGGAATCATAAATTTATAAAAACTTTATTAGATTTTCTTCTATTTTCCTACTAGTTAAAATTCATTGAGAGTGGATGAATTACAGAAGAAGATAATTGTTTTTTGGGGATTTATCTATGATATGCATTCTCCTATTTGTAAATGTTTTTATTTAATTTCCTATAATATTTGAACATGTAAATGATGTAGACATAAGGCCATGAATATATTGCTTTGAATCCAAGGATATTGTGTATCTATGAGTGGGACTGCAAATTTAACTAATTTCCATAATGAAATATTATATATAAACATGGATCTATACTAATGGTCTCAATTTAATGTTTTGGAATCATTTTATTCACTAAGAAATTATTCCTTTAGGGGGGGGGGCAATTAAAATGGATTATGTCCCAAAACCTTCCAAATATAGATTCTATAGAAGGATATTTGTGGAAATTGATATTTCGAATATTCTAGTACACAATATTATTATTTGTACTGCAAATGATGATATATCTATGATTATTATCTTTGAAAGGTTACATATTTTCTTGGTTTATAATGCATTGGGAATGTTATGAATCAATTCTAATGAAATGAGAAGTGTTATTTATACTCTATTGTGTGTCATGATTATGATATATTCTATAAGTCTTTTTAGAATAAACATATTTAACATGTGAAGTATGATAGTGATATTGATCAATCTATGAGATGACATTCATCTACTAAATATGTACATCATAGTATTACTATGGATAGTAACTCGAGATTCTGCAATATGAATTCTCATACACTACATGTTCAGCATTATTCTCATGTAGATCACCATGATAAAAAAATATTAACCTGGAAATAGAGGACTATGTGTGTATATTTATACTCCTCAGGTTCATAAATCCATGATTAAATTTATGGTCTTTTCCATTTATGTTGGAGTATATATTGTATTGGGTTTTTATTTTCAATAAGGGGAAAATTTAGCTTAAATATTGAATGGTAAAGATACCTATGTAGTTTTTTGGTAGATTTATTGGAGATTATCATAATGGGGGTCTTACTCTATTGATTGGGATTTTTGGTAGTCTTTGGAGGTACATGTTCCAGGTATTATGGAGAGTTCTGGAACAACATTTAGGGTTTTTAGGGTAATAAAATGTTAAATTCCCTAGAATATAGAATATCATAACTCCACTCAAGATATTAGAAAATCGATTTGAATTATAGGTAACATGGGGAATATTTGGATCATGGATGATGAAGAAAGGGTGGACATGTCTGCTTAATTTTATTCTCCTTAAAAGGTTATAACTATTACTGTAAAACAAATGATGACGTGGGATTCAAATTTGTTTGAGTCAATATTAACATTACTAGGAAGGATTATTATTATCTTAGGACAACTATAATTACTAGGTCAACTTATAAGGTAGAAAAGAGGATTCATCAGGATTATTCATATAGTTCATTAAGTGATTATTCTGACTAGTCACAAGATTATCATAATATAATTTTTTATATTATGATTATGATTTTTGATAAACTTGGTTATTTTTCTTTCAGAAAGAGGGAAGTGTGTCTATATTAGATTTTGTTCTTATCATCAAATTTTGACTTTATTCTTTTTTATTTTCCTTAACATAGGTTATTGGGCACAAAAATTTTTTTTATTATTTTATATGTGTATATATTTTCACATTTTCATTAACACATTAATTGATTTGAAAATAATTACACCCATTAATATTTTATCAAATAACATATGAAGATACATACATATAATTAATATTTTTATAGAGAAAATATCAAGAATGTCAATGGTAGGCCCTCCCCATGATTTGGTTGATAAACCAATGTAGTTGTGAATGTTATTAAAATGTGGGAGTACTATTAAGAATTTATTGTACTATGATTGAAAATTCATGTGATACTAACATAAAAAATGTTATTTTCCATCATATTAGTCATCCCCTTACTATTTACACACTATGCCAATATTCTTGATGATATATAGAACAATTTTTAACTTCTTTTACATTAGTTTAAGATGAAAATTAAATCCACGAACCTTTACAGAATCCTGATAATAGAAAAATATGTAAATAAATTAAAATTGTATACAACATCCTTGGTGGAAGATTTTCCCTAATACTAAACATCATCTTGTAACAAAAAATGATAAAGGCATGAAAATATATGATTTATGAAAATGAAAATTCAATACTCATTAGGAAAACATAAACCTATTAGAATTACCAATGATAGAAAATATAACAACTTAATTTAATAGGACTGAAAACAACAAATGACCACAAGGCTCTACTAGTTTTACTACACTTTAATTTATCCCTTGAATATATTTGTGATCTAAAAATCATAATCCATGAAAAGAACATCTAGATTCTCATCTAGGGATGTTTGAAACTACCCCCATACCTATATCATGATGAAGAACATATCCATACACACTGAAGGGTCACATAAACTGGTTTATTATACAACCCAATAATCAATCCCCATAGAATTCCCACAAACACCACCAAAATCCAGACATGCTATCTCAAAATAATTAAAATTCATTTATATTAAAAGGAAGCATAAAAACTAGAAAAAAAATTTGATGTGAGTATATAAGTTGTTCGAAATAAACCATGATGTTCCTTAAATACCTCCCCGACGAAACCATGCAGTAATCCCAATTCATTCCATATCCTACAAGACTCCCTGAATGGATCAAACTCACCGGTAGATCCCCATTCCACTAATCCAAGCCATAAATTGGTGGTTACGCAACCAAGGTGCCCAAATTTCAACAAAATAGTAAATTTTGAATTATAAACCCCATCAAATGAAGTATCAAGGTACACCCACCCACCATTATACCTAGTTTACAAAAAAACCATTTTATTTTGGAAAAAAAACTTAATAATCTTGAAATATAAATTTATTTTTCCAAATATTTAATATGAAGTACAAGATGTTTATATTAGATATAGTAACCCAAATATTTAATAATAAAAGTGGGGTGGGAGAGAATCCACCTACCCAAAAAATATTCATAAAACAAAGTCCAAGAGGGAAGGATTAAAATTAAATGATTCATCCATGAGAAACTTCTTAAAACATTATGTTTGATTTTTCTACCAAGGAGGAAATGAATAAGTTTTTTTGGGTAAACAATCAAGTATAATAGGAGTGAAAATTCCACCTTCCCATATTGAAAATATTTATATCACTCTACAACTCACTATTTTTTTTATGACCCACGAATATAATAGTGTACAATTTCCACACCAATTTTTATTTGATAGTATTTCTTGTTAGTTGAGCCAGTGGGCCTTAGGGCCATAAAATTTTAATAAGGTTTAAATGGGTCTTTTAAAATCCTCAGGGGGGTGTTCAGGATGAGACATGACTCTATAGGGTTCCAAGGTTGTTTGTGTTCTTAGTTTTTTGTAAAAATAAACCCTACCAATATATTGATATATATATATATATTTAATTATGATAGAAAAATTATTATTATATTAATTAATATTGAAAAATTGTACCTTCCCTTAGACATAGATGTACACCATGGAAATATTTGACTCTCTATGTATTTAGTGAGGAATAAATGAGATATCAGGTGTTGTTCCATATTGATTTAAAACAAATACATTTTAAGGAAATTATATTATGGGATTATTATTATTAAATTTTATTATATAAATTTAAAATCAATTGATGTTACAAAATATAATTATTGATTTATTAAATTATATATAATATATTGTATTCCATAAATTAAATTTATCAGTAAAACACCTTTAATTCATCCAAATTAAATTATAAATTTAATATCATTTTTAAAAAATAAAAAAGATTTGTAATATACATTTCTATAATAAATGTTATCTGTTGGAAAAATGAATGAATTAAATTATTCCAAAATTATAATAAATTTATTACTGATTAGAAAGACAACTAAAAATTATTACATATTTAAAAATAAATAAATAAATAAAAATTGATATAAAAATTTATGAATCTAATATTCCTGAAATAATAGCACTACAAAAATATAAAAACAATTAAAAAAATGACTAAAAATTAATATAAACCAGAAAAATTTATAAAAAATTAGAATAAATAAATAACCAATTTTTTTACAATTAAACTACCACAATATCTTTTAAAATATAATAGGAATTATTATAAACCAACACCACAACTTTTACGCATGAAATTTTATTTATAACATCTAATATCAAAATAAAAAATAATTTAAAACAAATGTTGATTTATATTAAAGATAAACATGTTGCTTGATGAAGGTATGGGGCATTGTGAAGGAAAACCCCTAAAAATGTGGACATTTTCACAAAGTCAGGTTGGAGATTAAATAATAGGAAATATACAGGGGTCATTAAAAATATGTAATTGAAGAAGAATAATGAAGACCAGACTTGGGTGATTTGAAAGGCCTCAAAATATCCATTAAACACATGGAACCTTATGGGAGAAGGTTTTGTGAAATTGGGTCTATGATTCCTAGAAGTGGTCTCTCAATTCACAGAACTGGTTGCAAAATGAGAGAGGGGAAGAACCATATAAATTAGAAATATAATATATTTTTCAATATTTTATTCAACTATGACATTTTCTAAATTATCCCTTATATGTTTTCATGTTTTTTCTAATTTTCATGTTAGTTTTCGATTATATTAATGTTTTTTTTGTTATAACAGATTTATCATAGATAACTCTTTAAAAAAATTATTCCAAATATATAATTAAAATTACAATACTTTTATCTATTTTTAATTTAAGTATACATAGTGAAAAAATAGAAATGTATATTCCCTAAAAATTTAAATAATTATCTATAATATTTTATTTAAATTTTCTTCATATTGGAGATTATTTTTTTAAAGTTTTTGGATGATATCACCTGATAGAAAATTAGATTGTGGTGTACATTGATTCATGGGAAAGGTAATGTCTCGGATTTTTTCATGTATTATTTTAATATTATATGGGAATTATTTTGAGACTAGGCTCTGAGACAACGTGCACTTCTGAGGCCCAGTGAGCCCGGAACAAATGTTTGAATTTAATTTAATAATCAAATTATGTGCGCATGTGGTTTTCTTGAAAAAGTGGAATTACTCCCGAAGAGGTGCTCGGATCAGAAATCTGAGGGCACCGTTGCATTTGTAATATTGTTTTTACCATAGGTGAGGCCTAACATTGGCCGGCACAGGTCGGTAGTGAAATATGTTTTTTGGAAATAACTGTAATAAAATATTTAATTAAAATATATTATTTAAATCCTTTTTGAAATTAAATATTTTATTCTTTTAAATAGATATTTCATAGGGAGGGTTAGGGTTACAATCCCCCTAACTCTGAATTCCTCTAGAGAGCTCTGGAGAAGACCTCCTGAGGCGGCGACGACGTTCATGACGATTTTCACTGGCGACGACGACGCGGCAACCGGATCATCGCCAACGAACGTCGTGGAACCCAGGTAGGATGTTTGTTTGTGATTTTTTCCCTGTTGTTGATTTCTACGACGGACGTGGGCTAATCCACGAACAGATTAGTCCGCAGATGGATCGTTCTTGCGAGGTGGGCTTTTGTGGGGATTTATGGGAGATTAAATCCATGTTAATCCAATTTTGTTGATTTTTTTCTCTGTTTAATCCAACTAACAGGAGCGGATCAATGCCATGACGAACGACGGCGGAATTTTGTTCCTTAAGTTCGTTTCTTTGGATTTATCCCTTTTAATTTCTTCACATTATTTTCGTTCTTCACGGGGCGATGAACGACGGATTGTTGCGCATCCGTTCTGTGATGCAATGATCCCAAACTGTGGATCCAACCCAGAAGCGGTGTCATGGAGGTGCGACAGCAATATCAGAGGATGATTCAGAGCGGATCGAGAGTTGTGAGTTTTCGGTTGTTTTGCTTCGGATAGATTGGTCAAGGTTTATGATTAGTTTTAAAGGCCAAAAACACTCGTTGTGGTGTTCATATGATGAACTGAACCAATCCATGGAGTCTCAGGATGAACATATGAGAAATCGTGGATCCGGATGATCGGCCGAAGCGTGAGGAAGAAGAGGCATTCTAGAAATCTCCCGACTACACGCCACGTAGTATGGGCTACATGGCATGGGTTTGTCAATAGGTTCACATGGCGTATACTTCGGGAGTACAAGGACACAAGAAGAGTACACATCCAAAGACACGCCATGTATACCCCTCCCCGGCCAGAGCTGGCCTGATACACGGGATACCCGTGTACTGGTACATGGGCAGGCGACAAGGACATGGGCAGAGACCGTGTACAGGCACATGGCCACCGTACACGGAGTGACCCCCGGTGCTCGGACACGGCGTGTGATTCTTCTTCACGCCGTGTAGTTTCTTTCTAACTGACAATCCGAATTACATAGGCCAGTTACACGGGTATTACCTGGGGTCAAGGAACACGGCGTGTACATTTTCTACATGCTGTGTAGTTTGGTTTTACACGACATAAACAAATGGGACAAGCCGTTTACACGGGCATTACCCGGTGTCATCGAACACGGCGTGTAACCATACTACACACCTTGTAATATTTACTTCATGTCATGATACACTTTTCCTCCATGACTATGACTAGTTTCATTAGGGTTCGTACCCTTGGTCTTTTCTCTGAAGGATCTAGTATCATTTCCTTTACACAAGAGTATGATCCCTTTGGTAGAACTTCTTGAATAGAGTTGTTGGAATCCCCTCTATGTGACTTAGAGCTGGATCCTCAATTCATTGCCAGAACCCTAGGTAGTGTTCTTGGTATTGATGTGACCAGCTTTACCCAGGAGCCGATCATCTTCTTAGCGGATTAGCTCAGACTGAGTTGTCGGAATCACCCCATTACTTGGTTATGATCCTCATCTGAGCATCATGTTATCACAGTACTTGTGGAGTGTGTTCTCCTAGAATGGGTACTTCGTATCTCTCTCTTCGGACCTAGGAGTGTGTTATCCCAGTTGCACGCTTAGTGGAAATCCTTGTGATGGATCCTAAGGGTGGTATCACGATGGTCATTTTTGTATGAGTATATCTGGATATTTTTGTTATATGTTCGGTAGACATATACTGTGTAGAGCTGACTGTATCATTCCTTTGTGGTATTTTTCCCTTTTTTTATTTTCTTTTGTGGTTTCAAGGTGTCCTACTAGGTATTGTTATACTCACCCCTGCATGGGACATTCCTGCACGTGTCGTGTCTTGTGCAGACGAGTGAGCCTTTGAAAGGATTATAGATGTACCAGGGCCGGACGACGCTATGTGATATCAGGCATGCCAAGGTGTGTTCCTACGGTGACATATTGTTGTCCCAGTACCTTTCCTTATAGGTTGGACTTTGTTACAGACTTTATTTTTGGTGGGATTGTACTTTTGGCACAGGTTTTTACTTTATTTCACTTTACTTTTCTGTCATACTATGTGGTTAGGTTTTATTGTATGCATGCATATTTTCCTTTTAGTAGTTTTTACTTTTCAGCTTTGTGGTTTGGAGTTGTTTGTGTGTGCGTACAGGTGTATAGACAATGCCTCCCAAGTTAGTAGCATTCCTACTCGGTGCTAGTCACCTGCCCCTGGCCTATTGGAGGCGGGCTTGGGGAGTTGCGGCTCGGGCCCCACGTGGACGGGTCGTGACAGAGTGGTATCAGAGGAGATCCTAGGATAGGGGATCTGGTGTACATGGTTCACAGGGCGCATCCAGTCAACCTCGGGAGAGGTGATGGTACTCATGTGATGGTAGGGGACATCACGCTCGAGAGTGTCTGACCCGCTGTAATACTGACATGGGAGCAGTGGATGGACCACCAAGTAGAGGCAACGTGTGGAGTAGACAGATCTGCGGGGTGGTGGACGTGGTAGGGGCGCTGGGAGAGCAGCTGGAGGAGGTTGGCGTTTTTATCTTTTACCACCACCACACGTAGGAGGTCCCCCCAAGCTCAGGGAGCTGGTGGACAGAGGCAGGGACAGCTGCAGGTGGCATAGGATTATGAACCAGGTACTCCCGGAATGATTAGAGGTTCTATTTGTGTATTTTCTACTTTCACTTCCATACTGATAGACATAGGTTCTATTCATTCATTTATGGCTGCTTATCTTGTTTGATACCTTTAGAATCTTGTTGTGCCGTTGACTCGACCCTTTCGCTTAGAAACACCGACTGGAGAAGATTCAAAGATCACACACCTCTGTATACAGTGTGACCTGACCCTTGGAGGTGAGAGTTATGGTTAGAACCTCTTGTTGGTAGCATCTATGCCTTACAATGTAATTCATGGTATGGATTGGCTATCCATAGTTCATGACCAGATCGTCTGTTTTAGGGGAAGGGTGCGGTGTGTCCGTAGTGATAGAACAATGGTCACTTTATTCGGTGAAAGAGAGACCCAGGCAGCGCAGGATGGACTCGTGCATAGGAGGGAATAGCTGATTTCACATCTGTTGGAAAGCCTACCCCATGGCGCAGCAGATGTTACGAGTTTCCAGTTTCCAGTAGTAGTGGTTTAGTATGAGGACGTCTTTTCAGAGGATTTCCCTGGGCTACCACCCCATCGAGAGATTGATTTTTGCATTGAGTTGCAACCCGAGAAGACACTGATATCAGCATCAACATATCGGATGGCTCCAGTAGAGCTTCGTGAGTTGAGGGTGTAGCTGGACGACATGAAGAAGAAGGGCTTTGTGAGACCCAGCGTTTCACCCTGGGCGGCCCCAATGCTGTTTTCCAAGAAAGCAGAAGGGATCTTTAGGCTATGTTTGGATTATCGAAGCATGAATCAGGTGACTGTGAAGAACCGGTATCCACTACCGAGGATCGATGACCTCTTCGACCAGCTGAGAGGGGAACGATGGTTCTCGAAGGTTGATCTACGATCCGGCTAACACCTGCTGCAAGTACGGTATAATGATATACGGAAGATGGCTTTCTGATGTCGCTACGGTGACTATGAGAACTTGGTGATGCCCTTCGACGTAACGAACGCCCCAGCAGTGTTCATGGGACTCATAAACCGGATTGTTTAGCCATACCTAGATCGGTTTGTAGTGGTCTTCATCGACGATATCCTTGTGTACTCTGCATCCGAGGAGGATCACTTGAGAGGCCTAAGGATGGTTTTGGACACACTACGAGAGCACCATTTGTATGGGAAAATCTTGATGTGTCAGTTCTGGTTATAGGAGGTCGATTGTTTGGGACACGTTATCTCGTAAGATGGTGTATCAGTGGACCCAGCCAAGGTGGAGGTAGTGCTAGCATGGGAGCCACCCTGAAGCGTGATGGAGGTGTGAAGTTTCCTTGGGTTGGCAGGCTACTATTGGAGATTCATCCTTGATTTCTCCAACATTGCAGCACCCATGACATCATTGACCCGAAAGGGGAAACCTTTCATGTGGACCGAGAGATGCTAGCAGGCTTTCCTGTAGTAGAGACCGAGTTTGAAGAGTGACCCGATCATGAAATTACCAGAGGAGGAGGTCGAGTACGCAGTGTTCTGCGACGCATCAGGAACCGGGCTTGGTTGCGTCCTAATGCAGAGGAAAGAGGTTATTTCCAATGGCTCGTGTCAATTGAGACCACACGAGAAGAACTACATGACCAATGATCTTGAGTTGGTAGCGGTAATCTTCATGTTGAAGATGTGGCGGCACTACCTGATGGGAGAGCAGTTTACTGTCTACTATGATCACAAGAGTCTCAGATATATCTTTTCATAGAAGGATCTGAATTTGAGACAGAGGCGATGGCATGAGTTCCTCCAGGGTTACGACTTTGAGATCGTTTATACTCCTGGGAAGGGGAACGTGGTGGAAGATTATCTCAGTAGAAAATCCATATCACTATTGCTGGATGAGGTGAAGAGGTAGTTGGCCTCCTTACAGTTATCCTTCGTGGATGGGGATGAGGGATTTTACCTTCATTTGATTGTTGTTACCCCTCCACTCTTGCAGCGAGTGAGGGAAGTACAACGCGAGGATGCAAGTTGTGAGACTCTATGTGCTGAGATATCCAGAGGTGAAGCTGTTGATGGATATTCATAAGGTGGGGAGCATGTTGTTCTTTTAAGAGGGAACATGGTAGTACCGGTGACGTTGCAGGAGGAGGTTTTATGGGAGTTCCATACATCTCCATTGGCGGTGCATCCAGGCATGGAAAAGGTGTATCGGGACCTTCGACATCAGTTCTGGTGGCCACGATTGAAGAAGAGTGTGGCAGAGTTTGTTTCTCAGTGCCATACTTGTCAGCATGTAATGGCTGAGCACCAGGTGCCAACAGATTTAACTCGGCCCCTTGAGGTGCCATAGAGGAAGTGGGATGGGATATCCATGGACTTCCTGACAGGTTTTCCACGTACATCCAGGGGACACGATGCCATCTGGGTGATCGTCGATCGATTCACCAAGTCGGCCCACATCCTAGCCATAAAGGAGCAGAGTTCGGTAGAGAGCATGGGATGCCTCTACGTGCAGGAGATAGTTTGACATCATGTAGTTCCATGCACGATCATCTCAGATCAGGATGCTCATTTCACATCCTGGTTGTGGAAGGGATTGCAGGAAGGTTTTGGGACTTAGTTACGTTTGAGCACAACGTTTCATCCTCAGACTGATGGTCAGACGGAGCGGACGATCCAGGTTCGGGAGGATATGCTTCGAGAATGAATACTTGACATCGGCTGTATCTGGGAGGATCACCAACCACTGGTAGAATTTTCATATAAAAATAGTTATCATTCCACTATTGGTATGGCACCATTTGAGGATCTGTACGGGCGACTTTTCAGGTCTCCACCTTCTTGGACTGACCCAGGAGAGTCAGCACTCATGGGACTTGAGATGATGAGAGGAACTACAGAAAAGCTGCAGGTCATCCAGAAGCAGATGAGGACTTCATAGAGTCGGCAGAAATCATATGTTATTAGGAGTCAGAGGCCCTTGGAGTTCGACAAGCGAGACCATGTGTTCCTTCGGGTCTCACCTCGATGGGGATTACATAGATTTGGCCGAGGCGGCAAGCTATCTCCGAGGTTCGTGGGAACTTTTCAGATTCTGAGTAGGGTTGGTGAGGTGGCGTATCTCTTGGATCTACCTCCTCAGATGGACTAGGTACCCAACATCTTCCATGTGTCGCAGCTACAGAGGTACGTTCATGATCTATCACACGTTATCGACTGAGGTGATCTCGACATCGATGATGGGGTGACCATTGTAGAGTACCCAGTAGAGATCGAGGATCAACAGGAGAAGATCTTTCATGGATAAGATATTCCCTTGGTGCATGTTCGGTGGCAGCACGAGAATCTCCAGGAGAGAACTTGGGAGCGGGAGGCTCAGATTCGCATGCAGTACCCACATATTTTTTAGTATCCCTTGTATTGGCTTTTCAGGGACGTAAAAGCTCTAAGATGGGTTTGATGTAATGTCTTAGATTTTTCCATGTTTTATTTTTATATTATATGGGAATTATTTCGAGACCGGGCTCTAAGACGGCATGCAGTTCCGAGGCCCGGGGAGCCTGGAACAAATGTTTGAATTTAATTTAGTAATTAAATTACACGGACATGTGGTTTTCCTGAAAACTGGAATAACTCCCGAATGGGTGCTCGAATCAGAAATATGATGGTACCGTTTCGTTCAGAACAACGTTTTTACCTTAGGCGAGGCCTAACTTCGGACGACGGAGGTTGGTAGTGAAATATGGTGTTTGGAAACAACCGTAATAAAATATTTTATTTAAATATTTTATTTAAATCCTTTTTGAAATGAAATATTTTATTCTTTTAAATAGAGATTTCGCAGGGAGGGTCAGGGTTACAATCCCCCTAACTCTGAATTCCTCTGGGGAGCTCTGGAGATGACCTCCCGACGCGGTGACGATGTTCTTGACAATTTTCACTAGCGACGACGACGCAACAGCAATATCATCGCCAATGAATGCCGCAGAACCTAGGTAGGATGTTTTTTTTGTGATTTCAACCCTCTTGTTTATTTCTATGATGGACGTGGGCTTATCCACGAACAGATTAGTCCGCGGATCGATCATTCTTACAGGATGTGGTTTTTGCGGGGATTTATGGGAGATTGAATCCATGTTAATCGATTGCTATTGATTTTATAGCCTGTTTAATCCCATTAACGGGAGTGGATCAATGCCGTGACGAACGACGATGGAGGTTCGTTCCTCAAGTTCGTTTCGTTGGATTTCTCCCCTTTCTTTTCATGACGTTATTCGCGTTCTTCGTGGGGCAATGAACGACGGATTGTTGCGCATTCGTTCTGTGACTCAACGATCCCAAACTATGGATCCAACCCTGGAGTAGTGTCCCGGAGGTGTGACGGTGATATCAGCGGACGATTCAGAGAAAATTGAGAGTTATGAGTTTTTGAGCGTTTTTCTTCGGATAGACTGTTTGAGGTTTATGATCCATTTTAACGGCTGAAAACACCCGTCGCGGTGTTCGTATAATGAATGAAACCAATCCATGGAGTATCTGGATGAACGGACGAGAGATCATGGATTCGGAAGATCGGCCGGAGCGCGAGGAAGAAGACAGCGTTCTGGAAATTTCCCAACTACACGCCGTGTAGTATGGGCTACAAGGCGTGTGTTCATCAGCAGGTTCACATGGCGTATACTTCGGGAGTACATGGACATGGGAAAAGTACACAGCAAAAGACATGCCGTGTATACCCCTCCTCGGCCAGACCCAGCCAGATACACGGGATACCCTGTGTACTGGTACATGGGCAGGCGACACGGACACGGTCAGAGACCGTGTACGGGCACATAGCCAGCATACACGGAGCGAACCCTAGGTGCTCGGACAAGGTGTGTGATTATTCTACATGTCGTGTAGTTTATTCCAATCTGACAAGCCATGTAACGCAGACCAGTTACACAGGCAGTACCCGAGGTCAAGGAACACGGCGTGTACTTTTTCTACACGCTGTGTAGTTTGGTTTTACACGACCTTAACAAATGGAATGGGCCATTTACATGGGCAGTACCTGGGGTCAAGGAACACAGTGTGTAACCATACTACACTCCATGTAACCTTTTCTTCATGGATTGATCCACTTGTCCTATGTGACATGGACTTGTTCTCTTAGGGTTAGTACCCTTGGTCATTTCCCTGAAGCTTCTAGTATCATTTTCTTTACACGGGAGTATGATCCCTTCGATAAAACTTCCCGAATAGAGTTTTTGGAATCCTCTATATGAGTCTTGAAAATGGATCCTCTATTCATTCATGGAAACCTAGGTAGAGTTCTTTGTATCGACATTACCAACTTTACCCGGGCGCCGATCCTCTGCTTAGCGGATTAACTCAGACTGAGTTTTCAGAATCACCCCAGGACTTGGTTGTGATCATCATCTGAGCATCATGTTCTCAAGGGACTTTTGGAGTGTGTTCTCTCGGAAAGGGTACTTCGTATCTCTCTCTTTTCAGACATAGGAGTGTGTTCTCCCGGTTTCACGCTTAGTGGAAATCTCAGAGCTGGATCCTAGGGGCGGTATCACGATGGTCGTTTGTGTATGAGTATATCTGGATATTCTTGTTATATGTTCAGTAGAAATATACTATGTAGAGCTGACTATAACATTCTTTTGTGGTATTTTCCCTTGTTGTATTTCTTTTGTGGTTTTGGGGTGTCCTACTGGGTATTGTTATACTCACACTTGCATGGGCCTTGCCCGCATGTGTCATGTCTTGTGTAGACGAGAGTGCCTTTGACAGGATTCTAGGTGGACTAGGGCTGGACGATGCTCAGTGAGATCAGGTGGGCCGAGGAGTATTCCTACAGCTACATATTGTATTCCTAGTACCTTTCCATACCGGTTGGACTTTGTTACAAACTTTCTTTTTGGTGGGCTTGTACTTTTGGCCCAAGGTTTTACTTTCTTGCACTTTACTTTCCTGTCGTACTATGTGGTTGGGTTTTAGTGTATGGATGCATCTTTTCTTTTTAGTAGTTTTTACTTTTCATCTTTTTGGGCTTGGATATGTGTGTCGGTGTGTGTACTAGTGTATAAGAAATGCCTCCCATGTAAGTAGCATGCCCACTCGGTGCTAGTCACCAGCCCCTAGCCTATTGGAGCGGCCATGGGGAGTCGCGGCTCAGTCCCCACTTGGATGGGTCGTGACCGTAAATATCATGAAATTATATAAATATAAATCTAAAGGATGTAATGATGGATTTTATTTTTATATTTCCTAAAATAAAACAAATATTGTGAAGAAATGATGGCAAAAGATTTTATATTTGACTACATTGTTATTTTGGCATCATGAGTAGTTTTTCTCTCTGATTATTATGATATGTTAATTTAATTTTTTTTCAAAGTAATGATTTATCCTAAATCACAAGACATTCATTATATAATCCCACATACCACATGACTTAATCTAGATCCAACCCCATGTGTAAAAATGGATTATTACTGCATGGTAAACACTCAAAATTTTGTTAGTGTATTGTCATCCCATGATATACTACATGTGTTGATCCTAAAGCGACCACATCATTAAATTTAAATCCTATAATAAATTTAATATATTTTCACAATCCTCTAACAAATGATGTTATCATGAGTTTACATGTTGACACGTGAAACAAACAATATTCTATAACTTATATATCCTTCATCCTACAACATGTGGATTTAATGAATACACATTCTTTTAATTTTTTTGGATACTTATAACATAGTCCTGACAAGTAGAATCTTGTTCCCTGAATATTTTTATGTTTCGAAGGGATCATTCAATCTGACGAGGATGGGGCGGAATCCATTTTGACATGCTTTATGAATATTTTCCTTTTAAATTTTACCCATTTCTAATTGAACCCTCCATCACCTACTATGATTAATGGATATTTTATGAAATGAGGAATGATAATGAATGTAACATCCCAATAAAATAAATAATATTAAATTTTAATATTTATTAATTTATTGAACTAAATATTAATTCTACATTAAAGAGGTTTCTATGTTCGACAGTGTACCCAATACACAACAATGGGTATATTTGAAATCATATGTTGCACACTAATAATATAAAATTATTATTTTAAATGGAAGTTAATGTGTACCCATTGTATTGGTGGTAATGAATATAACCAACTACAAATATGATGATACATGTTTGTTCAATTTTTTTAACATTTATCTAATAAAATTTAGAGGCTTAAAATTAGTATATAATTCTATCTTAAGCATAAATACTCTAATATTGACTAAAAGTTAGATTATCTGCCTTCTAATGGTGAACTCTCTTTAAATGTAGTTTTTTCATTTATATATGTTCTATTTGACAAAATAAAATTCTTATTTAGAATGGGGATAGCTAAATTTCATTCTGGATGAAATTGTCTTATTTTTCTAATAAATATAATTTTTTAATGAATAGTGAAAAATAATGTATTTTTTATTCAAAAGTTCCTTATAATATTATTTATTTATATGGTTATATTATCTTTTTAATTGGTTTTAAAGTGTAATTAGAATATATTATTACCATTTAATCTAATTTTGGTCATTTTAATTATTTAATTTTGAAATTGGACATAAACATGTGTCAATGTTTTGATAGTTACTATTTGTTTAAAACATGATATTTGTTTTAACAACAGGAATAAATTTTAAATTAATTTATGACACTTATATGATTTGAATTTGGATAAATGGATTCCAAATTTGGAATCATTAGGTACAAAATGTGTAAATAGGTAGCTTTTATTTTTAGTCATTTTAAATATTTACTTCATTAAATATTTTATTACCAGGATTAAAATGTAAACTTGATAAATAAGGGTAAAATATAATAATATAATAATATTAAATCACCCTAACAAGTTTCATAATCCTTTAGGATGATACATATCCGACCATGGGCATCCATGGGTAGAATTTGGAACCCCATGGAGCCACATTGGAGTAACAATGACATTTTATATTAATTAATTTAATGTAAAGACAAAAATAAAATAACATATATCTTTTAGTAAATAAAATTTTACATGAGGTTTTAAAAGATATCTATTAGACTATAAATATTATTTAGAAAGATAAAGATTTTTCTTACATAATGGTATTTTTTTTATAATTATTGGACATCAAATAAATGAAAATATTTATGACAAAATAATGATACAAAATTTACCTCCTTAACAAATGATTTAAATATACATGATTATAAATATCAAAACAATATAAAAAACTAGTCCAATTATTTATGGATTATTTTATTTCGACCATGAGTCACCTTAACTTTGATATTAACGAATATTTGAACTTTTGAAACCTAAAATGAGGTTATAGTAAAATAATCATTTCAAACATTTCTAAAGAGCCCATCCTCTCCGTTATTAAAAGCCTCCACTTCTAACCCTTTTCTCACATTTCACAATAATTTGGCTCATGAAACCTCTTCTCAAATAAGCTCCCAAGATCCCTCTATTCATCCTAGAAGCCTTACCTTAGGCATAAAACACATCAGGAAACCAATTTGGTTAAAATCAATGGGAGTTACCTGATTTAATGGTAAGATATTCTCTTACATTATTTTGTTTTATTTTACTTCTCCAACCCATAAACACTTTTTATTTAATTATTTTATAAAAAAATATGTATCCAAAATATACAAGGATGTTTTTATGAAAATTATTCAAACTAAACTTACACACACCTCATTTTAGTGGGTAAATAACATAATGTTTCTCTGGATGGAAAACTAACGCCTCACGAAACGATGACTGTTCAATTAAATTCTACCACCTCTCATGGTGGCCATTATAATGGAACAATATTTATATATGATATATATTATTTTTAAGTTTTCTTAATTCTTCTTTATTTTTCATTTTTAACATACCTTTATGGTTCCCATAATGATTAAAGGCGATAATTTCATTTTAGGAAGTGCGGACTATCGCACCCTCAAAGTGATGTGACTCGTTAATGCCTTATCGGGATATATAGAGGATGGGATTAATGATACTACATATGATATTATAATTTAATTATAATATACCTATGTATCATTAAATTTTCATTCCATTAAATATTAAGTAGAAATGAAAGTAGCGACCATGGGTACGTACGGCTTTCCGTCTCCATTAATGGTGTATTTTATTTCTTATCTCCAAATGTTATGTACTAATGTAAATACATGTATATCATGAATATATATGATATATATGATATCTAAATAATTAATATCATTTTGGAGATAATGTATTATTGACCACATGGACAAATTGTAATTATAACCAGTTCATTTCAAACTCAAATTCTGAACATTGACAAAATGTCCGATATGAACTCAAATAGTTAATTAACTATTATTACAATGTAATAAATGATATAAATTTAAAATTAAAAATTAACAATTTTATGAAGAAATTATAAATTAACTTAATTATATTATTCATTAATAACATGAAACATACGAGTCAAGTCTGACACAAGGTAAGTGATTTCTTATCTCACTTTTAATTCTATGAGATTTCCATTGTTCGCCACATATTTATTGCATGTGGTGAATTGGGTACTGCCATTGGATATATATATATTATCAGTATTATATTTATATTCATGGAATTATGTGATTCATTTTGTCGTTATTCACTTTTCTCAAATGACTCGATTAATTACAGTGTGGTAAGGGTATTTCATATCACTTTTTATTCCCGTGAGATTCATGCTATATTAGCCACTAATTCCTTTTGTATCGTGGATGCAATACCCATGATTGTATTAATTTTTTAATATACTTTAATTTATGGGTATTTACATATTCATTGTGTGATATTTCTTTCATGGGGTGTATGTTTCATATGTTCCCAAATCAGTAAAGGAACCTTTCACCATCAGCTTTTTAAAAGACTTCTTTTTGTAATGACTTTTACTTGAAATCTTATTATGTTGTCATATGTTCTTATATATCCATATTTATGTAAATTTTATTTCCATGTGATGAGATATAATTTTCTATCTCATCAAATTATTTTCTGAATTTTAAAATGATGACGTTAGGCAGTCGAATTTATGTAAGACAACATAACCCAATTTCAATTTTTAGGTTAAACATCTACTTCTTGATTATGTCGTTCTATGAATATGTGTGAATTACCACTAATTGTTTTACAATTAATATCCACTTATATTGTGTGTATTTATATTTGTCACACCAAATTATGTAATTGATTTATCCTTAATCTAAGGATAACGCCTTTATAAGAGATTTTGTCTCAATTTACATTTCCATTGAGACTTCCTTGTTGATATGCACCAATTCACTCTTATATGGTGTATATACTGTCCTTTGGAATATTATATCATGAATACCATTATTGTCAAGATATTATTACGTTGTGATTAAATTTTATTCCTCAATTATTCATATTCTATGAAATCTCATTTTGTCAAAAACTCTAACTAAAATATGGTTTTAAATGTTTTAAATGATTATTCATCTAAATGTTTCACATAATTATCCATGGTTTATAAATGATTTTAAAAATTTATTCATAAAGACATGAATGTTTTGAAATTGAAATTTCTTTCAAAATCTTAAAATTGGTATGGGATACATTGATTCAAAAATCTCATTAATTAATATTTTAAATGGGTTTGAAAATGGTTTTATAAAAGTTTTTTTTTTGTCAACATTTTGGAATGATGTATTGTGATTGAAATGTGGAAATGTTATCTTTTCACATTCCATTAATGTGGAATAAATGATTATTTTTTAGGTGAAATGGGTGTTGACTCATGCTAATTCATGTGAAATGAGGGTTGAATCGTGCTTCATGTGAAATGAGGGTTTACTCACGCTCTATGTGCAATGAGTCTCGGCTTATGTTAATTCCTTGTTAAGAGTTGTTGCCACATTTCCTTGTTATGATTATCATGTGTTATCATACCATTATGTTTATGTGTCTCTTGTTCTATGTTGATATGCCTATGGTCTAACCAGTATTTTATTACTCATGTTATCCCATGATTATTCCCTTACTGGGCTTTATGGCTCACCCTTTTATTATGCATGTCCTCAAGTTATCCCATGCAATGCTAAGTACGAGGTAATGTAGTGCTCATGTAAATGAGTGTTTTAATAATGATGTTTTATTTCATGTTTTATGTTGTTATGTAATGATCCTAATCCCCAAAGACACTATACCTCTCTATATTCTATGTTTAATCAAGTGAATTTTATGTAATAAATCAGGTTTAATTTTGTAATAAAAGAGCAGGGTTGTCATAGTTGGTATCATAGGATAGGTTTAGTTATTTTTGGGATTATGATTAGAAAACCCTAGCAATCCTTTAGAGACAAGACTATGTATAATAAAAACATCCCTTTGTATTGGTGAGTATTTAGTAAGTGGTTTATCATGAAAATACATCCTTCTCTGGATACGAGCAGAAATATCTTAATGTATTGGGATGAAAATTAAAGGTTTAAGAAAACCATTTAGGATAAAATATGTTATGTTTTTTTTGTTTTATAAAAATGAAAACACATAAACCATGTGACAACCCTTCACATTGGACAAATATGTGGGATTCAAACCCACAACCAATGTGTGATTGGGGTTAATCGCCTACCACTGGCCTATATGAAGTACCTGGTCAGTAAGACTTATTCTATTTAATTAAATGATTATATCGATCAAGAATAAGTTTATTTTGGGAACTTATGATTTATAAAATGGATAACCATAGTATAGGAAAAGTATTTTGTTATTATATGATTAAGGTTATTTTGGATGATGTTTTCCCTTTGGGAATACTATATGCCTAAGGAAAATAAAATAATACAAGACTTCAATTGTAGAGGAATGGTTGATTTTTTTTTAGAATCTATGTATTTATTGTGGACATATGATGATTTGGGTTATTTTTTGAAAATTATTAACATACCATAGATAATATGTGATTAGGTTAATTATGCTTTAGTATCTAACATTAAGAGTAGTTGATAATATTTTAAGGTAAATGTTATGACTTATTGTGGAAGACTATGTGATTAAACCCTTTTTAGATTTGGAGTTTCAATCTTAGTTTAGAGTATTTTGAGGAATTTTAAGGACGATTGTGTATTGAATGGATTTTCTAGAACATTGGGTACTTTTTGTTGAATTTTGGAGATTAGTAGTAGTATTTATATTTATAATGGATTATCCTTTTGGGGGATTATATGATCTTCTGCTAACCATTTTGGTTTTAGTTCCTATCTAAAGACAAGGGAAATATATAGTTATTCTTTTTTAGATTATGTAATTCTCTAGAAGTAGATTCTTGTGCTTTGATGTGACCAAGTCTTTTTGAATGCTCATTGTTTGTAGAAAAGATTAGTTTTTGGTAGATACTTATTAAAGGAAGAAACTATACATGAAAGTAAGTATATTTCCTTATGATTTTATTCTATGTAGTAAATGAATTCATAAAAATTATGAAAAGGAGTAAAAAAAGTTGTTGGTTTGTGTTTCTTACAAGGGAATCAAAGACCTTTTAAGACATCATAAGTTTGTGATTTTATTGTGGTTAACTTTCTCCTGATCCTGTTTTCTATCAGTCTCCATAGAACATGAACATTTTTTTCTCTTCCATATACATGTTTTCCTACATGGAATCCTAGTATTGGTTATCTTGGTTGACCGTAGAACTTTTCCTTATTTCTTTTAAAGTGATAGTTTTACGGACTCTTTTTCTGATGTGGGACATTCAATGAAGTTTCGAAGCCCAATTTTAAAATTGCGAGGATTAAATTTCCTAAATGGTGGAATAATGTATCATCCCATGAAAATAAATTATTTTAAATTTTCATATTTATTAATTTTTTGAATTAAATATTAATTCAACTTTAAAGGGGCTGCTATGTTTGACGGTGTACCTGATACACAACAATGAGTATCTTTGAAATCTTGCGTTGTTGACTAATAATATAACATAATTATTTAAAATGGTGGTTAACATGTTTCAATTGTATTGGTGGGAATGAATAGAACTAACTAAAATAATATGATACATGTTTGTTGAATAATATTTTACATTAATCAAATAAAATTTAGAGGCTTAATATATGTAATGAATTCGATCTTAAGCATAAATACTAGAATATTCACTAAAATTTCAATTTTCATCCATATAACGACGAACCCTCATTATATCTAGTTTTCTTAAATTTTATATGTTCTATATGAAAAATTAAAATTATTCTTTATAATCAGGACACTGAAATTTACATTGGATGAAATTAGGGTATTTTTCTAATAAAGTTCATTTTTAATGAATAGTGAAAAATACTGTATTTTAATTCAAAAATGCCTTTAAATAAAATTTATTTATATACTTATATTATCTTTTTAATTGGATTTAATGTGTAATTAGAATATATTTTTACCATTTAATATAATTTTGGTCATTGGTAGTAATTTTATTTTTAAATTGGACATAAACAGGTGTCAATATTTTGATATTTATTATTTCTTAAAAACATGCTATTTGTTTTAACAGTGGGAATTAGTTTTATATTAATTTCATCCACTTTAGTGTTTTTTATTTGGAAAAATGGATTCCAAAAATTGAATCTCTAGGTCCATATTGTGTAAATAGGTAACTTTTATTTTTAGTCATTTTATATATTTACTTTAGTAAATATTTTATTTACCATGATTAAAAGGTAAAAATAATAAATAAGGGTAAAATATAACATTATAATAATAATAAATTACACTAAAAAGTCTCCTATTCCTATTGGATGATACATATCCAACCATGAGAATCCTTGGGTTGAATTTCGGACCCAATGTAGCATCATTGGTGTAATAATGACAATTTATATTAATTAATTTAATGTAAAGACAAAAATGACAAAAACAAGAATCTTTTAGTAAATAAATTTTTACATGTTGTTATATAAGATATCTATTCGAATATAAATATTCTTTGGAAATTTAAAATGATTTCATACATCATGTTTTTTTATAATCTTTGGACATAAAATAAATTAAAATATTTATGACACAATAATGATACAATATTTACCTCATTAATAAATGAATTAAATAAACATGATTATAAATATTAAAACAATATCCAAAACCTGACAAATTCTTATTCGATTATTTTATTCTAACCATGAGTCATCATAAATTTTATATTTTTGAATATTTGACCTTTTGAAACTGAAAATGAGGTTATAATAAAATAATTGTTTCAAACATTCTTAAAGAGACACTCCTCTCCCTTATAAAAAGCCCTTACTTCTAATGCATTTCTCACACATCTTAAGCTTTTGGCCAGTGAAAAATCTGATCATATAAGCTCTCAAGATCCCTATATTCATCCTAGAAGCCTTACCTTTGTCATAAAACACATAAAGAAACCCATTTGGTTCAAACCAAGGGGAGTTACCCGATTTAAAGGTAACATCTTCTCTTAAGTTATTTGGTTTTATTTTACTTTTACAACCACAAAAACTATTTATTACATTATTTTCTAACCACAAAAGTATCATAATTATAATAGGATGTTTTAAGGGAAATATTTGAACTACACTTACACACACCTCCAACTAATGGGTAAGAACATAATGTTTCTGTCGATAGCAAACTAACGCCTAACGAAACAATGATTGTTCAATTAACTTCTATCACCAATCATGGTGTAAATTATGAATGAACTTTATTATTATATGATATTTATTATGATTATGTTTTCTTTATGCTTCTCTATTTTTTATTTATATCATACCTTTATGGTTCCCATAATGGGTAAATGCGATAATTTCATTTTAGGATGGGTGGACCACCGCCCCCTCAAAGTGATGTGACTCATTAATGACTTATATGGGGTGTATAAAGTATGGAGTTAATGATATTATATATGATATTATAAATTAATTATAATATACATATGTATCAATAAATTTTCATTCCCTTGAATATTAAATAGAAATGAATGTAGTGTTAATGCGTACGTACGACTTATCATCTCCATGAATGGTGAATTTTATTTCTTATCTCCAAAAGTTATATATAATATAAATACATTTATATACTGGATATATATGATATATATTATATCTAAATCATTAATATTATTCTGGAGATAACGGAGTATTGACCACATAGAGAAATTGTAATTATAACCAGTACAATTTTAACTCAAATTCTGAACATCAACAAAATGATCGATATGAACTACAATAATTGACTAACTGTTATTGCAAGGTAATAAGTGATATAAAAGTAATAATAAAAATTAAAAATGTTACAAAGAAAGTATAAATTAACTTATGTTTATTATTCTGGAATAACAAGGAACATATGAGTCAAGTCAGACACAAAGTAAGGGATTTCTTATCTCACTTTTAATTCCAGGATATTCCCATTGTTCTCCACTTATTTATTTCATGTAGTGTATCGTGTACTTCCATTTGATATATATATATATATTATCATTATTATATTTATATTCATTTTATTATGTTATTCATTTGGTTGATATTAACTTTTCTCATACGACTCGATCGATTACAATGTGGTAAGGGTTTTTCATCTCACTTTTCATTCCTTTGAGATTCATGCTATATTAGCTACTATTTCCTTTTGTGGGGTGGATGTAATTCCCATGATTGTAATATTTTTGTAATATAATTTAATTTATTGTTATTTACATATTCATTGTGTGATCTTTCTTTCATGGTGTGTATGTTTCGTAAGTTACCAAATCGTTATTGGAACCATTCACCCTCCTCTTTTTAAAAGACTTGTTTTTGTAATGTATTTTAATTTACATCTTATTATGTTTGGGTATGTTCTTATATATCCATATTGATGTAAATTTTATGTCCATGTGATGAGATATATTTTGTTCTATCATCAACTTTTTTTCTGAATTTGAATGTGATGCCTTTAGGCTATCGAATTTCTGTAAGAAAACATCTTATAACAATTTCAATTTTTGTGTTAAACATACACTTATTGATTATGTAGTGCTATGAATATATTTCAATAACCTATGATTTTTTTACACATAATATTCACTTATATTGGGTGTATTTATATTTTTCCCAAATATTTATGTAATTGATTTATCCTTAATCTAAGGATACTATCTTTATAAGGGATTTCATCTCAATTTACATTTCCATTAAGACTTCTTTGTTGATATACACCAATTCAATCTTATATGGTGTATATACTATCCATTGGCATATTATATAATTAATACCTTTATTATCATGATATTATTATGTTATAATTAAATGTTATTCCTCAATTATTTTTATTCCGGTAACTCTCATTTTGTTAAAAACTCTTTAACTAAAATATCATTTTAAATGTTTTAAGGGTTTATTATTGTAAATAATTCACATTATTGTCAATTTTTTAAAAATGGTTTTAAGGATTTATTCATATGGACAAGAATATTTGACATTTAAATTTCTTTCAAAATATTCAAAGTGTTATGGAACACTTTGATTCAAAAATATAGTTATTTAATATTTTAAATGGTTTGGAAAATGGTTTAATGAAATCTTTGAATTTTTTAATATTTTTAAATGATATATTGTGAATTCAATGTGGAAATGTTATCTTTACACATTTATTTATTGTGTAATAAATTATTATGTTTTATGAATCCATGTTATATGATTCATGTGACACACTTATGCATGAAATGAAATGTTTAAGAAGGCGTGGCCTTATATCACTCCAATGCATTGGGTAAAGTATAGTATCATGATATGTTATGTGTAATGGGTGTTGAATCATGTTAATTAAAATTAAATTAGGTTTTACTCGTGCTTCAAGTGCAATGATGGTTTACTCATGCTCTATGTGCAATGAGCCTCATCTCATGCTAATTCCATGTTAAGAGTTGTTGCCACATTTCAATGTTATGATTATCATTCTTTATCATGCCTTTATGTTTATGTTTCTATTGTGGTCTATTGATATTACTATTTTCTAACATGTATTGTATTCCTCATGTTATCCCATCATTATTCCCTTACTGGGCTTTCTAGCTAACCCTTTTCTTATGCATGTCCTCAGGTTATCGCATGCAATGCTATGTACGAGGGAATGTAGTGGTCATGTAAAGGATGTTTTTAATAATTATGATGTATTTCATGTTTTATGTTTTTATGTAATGGTCCTAATCCCCAAAGAAACTAGACCTCTCGATCTTCTCTATTGTATCAAGTAATGTTTATGTAGTAAATCATGTTTAATTTTTTAATAAAAGAACAGAGTTTTCATAATGAAACACAAGAAAAAACATTTTTTAAAAGGTTTGGTATTAAGACCTACTCCTTGATAAAACTAGTTAGACCTCATAGTTATATATTTCAAATAATAATATTACGAACAATTATATTTTAAAAATGTTTACAAAACAATGTAAATGATCTTATAGTTGTTCCTAGTTATACCCCGTAAATTATCCAACTATTCAGGATCATTTTGTATGACCACAAACATTTTATTGGTTAGAACGTTAGTATATTGATCCAATTATAAAATTAGTTTAACACCCCTCATTCACATGTTCATTTTTCTAAATTAGTTGATCTTATCCATTATAGGATGATATCATGGTTTTTTATATGGTCTTATTCGATCACACTTCATCCTATAAAATTTCATATACCCTATCATAAAATTTGGTCTATCTCAATGAATTTTCAAACACAATATATAATCTGTTACCTTAGTGTAATAATTAACTATCTATGATTAATTATGTCTTAAGTCCATTCCTCACTTACTATAAATTTATATTCACTTATATAAACTGATCTCAATACATTGAGAAATATAAATTAATTTTTTCTATAATAATTCCAATAATCAGTATCATATCATTTGAAAATACTAACATTACATATCTTGTGCATTTCTTCAAACATCTTAGATGTATGTAATACACTACATATTATTCCAAACATAATGTGTGAAACAATAAAAATTCATGAACATGTCTATTTTAATCATGAATTATTTCATGTTCATTCATGTGTTGAGTAATGAAATAACATTACACTACCCCATTCATTATTTTACTATTTCACTAGGACACTATATATCAAACATACCTCTTCTCAACATGTCGTATCTCATGTTTAATAATATTTTCACTTAATATCATCTATATATACTATGATATACATATATCTAGTATATGTGTTAGATCACTTCTTTTTTTAATAATTCCACTCTTTTTCTATATGTTTTTTTTTGGATTTTCCAAATGACATTTAACCTTGGTGAGAGTGTCTCATTAAAATATTCATATATGTTTATGGGTAAAAAGAAATAAATAATTGGCAAGAATAGTTATTTTAATTAATTGGTTCTTTCTATAAGATTATAGAAGCGATTAAAATGGATTTCTAGGAGTTTGAATGTCTTCAGAGGTTGTTTTGTATTTTATGCATAATTTGGGCTTAATGCATGATGTATAATAATTACACAATGTGTAAATGTATTAAATTATGATTAACTATCAATTTGAAGATACCATGAAATAATAAAATATATTAACTAGTTTTTGGAGTGATATTTTTACATATTATTAATCAATACTACCAAAAAATTAATTGTGGAACAAGGTTGAATTCACCAGAAGTGATCGATTTTTCAGCGTACTCGAAAATTGGGAATTACGCACTATGTAATGTATTTAGATATCATGTACTTCACTGGATGAGTATTTATAACACTGTATCTACACAAGTTATTTTTTCCTCCTTCATGAAAATCTCTACATTTAATCCCTATGTATTTTCAATTAAATTTTGGAGTCTCAGCATCCCTTCACGTTGTCCCATTGAAGCTGTCAACCTATGGTGAATAGTTTTGATTCGGTCTTCCTCTCTTTAATTTCCCTTCATAATTATGGTGTAAATCATTTGAAAGTTTTTTATTTCATATTCAATACTGATCTATTATGATATATGTTTGATCTTGTGAACATGATCATATTTTTTAATTCTAATTCCAGTTGGAAAGGATTCTTATTCCCCAAATAATGGTAGGTGATGTAAAACATAATCCAATGTTATGTTTAATTGTTATGTACTTGAAATATTTTCATTATGCTATCAAATCATGATTCATAAATTCATTGAATAATTGATATGGAAACTTTAGATGTTGGATACCCTTGGATTTAAATTTATATTCTGACCTAGCTTGTGGATACCCCTTTGGTGAGGTAACCATTGAAAAATAAAAAAATATAAAATGGATTAAAGTGTGTTTAGCATGAAATGAGACATGAGGTGGTTGTGTGATATAGAATCAATTTGATAATGGATTAATATTTATTAATTTGACTTTGTAATGTTGGATAATAAAAATTTGTATGGGTAATTGAATGAAAAGTCATAATTTGTAGAAATAAACACGGTGGTTTATGATATTATATTGAGATATCCATGATGTTATGAACTGTGTAGTGATACATGATGAAACTAATTATTGTGTGATTGGTCCATTTGGATTATTATATTCTCAAATAAAGGGTGATTCCCTATGATTATGAAATTCTTATCTTGAGGGATCTCCACAGAATCTGAAATGATTATACATAGGTATATTCTTGCTGATACAGAAATGGGTATATAGATGGATTATTTGACATTTTAGGGTAAATTGATTATATATATTTCTATGAACAATGTATAACATTCTTATATAATGGGCTTGGTACAGAGGTTGATTTTGAAATTCTTATTTATATGACTATTCCTGGAGGCTGAATATCATATGTAGAGGGTTATTTATAGTGGTGTGATTTTGTTTTGTCTAAGTTTATGGATAGCATGGTTGTGCTACATGATCCATGACATTATATTGTGGTTCTAAATTAGGTTGATTCTTATAATTAATTAGTTTTTTAATTAAAAAACATGTTATATCTATGTTGCATGAACATATTATTAGATTAGTTTTGTTTAGACATGGTGGTCTCAGCCTTCCATGTTTTACTGAAACTTTATTCTTGTTGATGGATGATAAATAGTAATATAACATTGATGTAGATTTGAACAATGATAGGGAACCTTATTGTTGATTTTTTTTCTAGATGGGTTGTATCTTGGAGATGGGACCAAAATGGGTTTCAGGACCATGGCCTTTTGAGTTTATTACATTTTCTTGTTCTTTTCTTTTATTAATTTTAGTTTAACAATTGATACATTCCATCCAATAAATATACTAATTATTATTTGATTATTTTGTTTATAAATTCCATCCATGGCATATGACATATTTTTTTACTATTTTCCAATACCAATATAATTATTTACTTCCACTATAACGTGTCTCCATACTAGGGGATATATTCTCCCCCACAATATTCTCAATACCACAATTACTATTATATAGCCTATAGTGAATGGGGAGACATACCTGAATTCCCATAACTAACCCATTCTGAAAACATAAGAGGGTTTCAGGTAAGGGAATGTTATGAAGTATTAATGATATTATACATTAATGTACCTAACCCATATACTATGAAAATACGAGTACACAAATATGGTATTTTTTTCTTGATGTTCACATATATCAGTTGATGTTATTTCACCTTGGGTGATTAAAATGGATTAATATGTTTTTGATTCTTGAAATTCATACCTACTTCCTGACATGGAATGACATAATTATTCATGCATCATGATAAGAAAATTATGATAAATCATGACATGAATTGTTAATGATAGTGACATAATTATTTTATGTGATATATTTTATTATATGAACTATGAAATTATATACCTACCATATCATATATTTTCAAATGAAAGGTAGTAATTATGTCATAGTGATACACTTGTAATCTATCATAAAAGAAACAATTATCCTATTTTTCTTTGTTGGTTTTCACCTTTTTGGGTTGACCTTGTTTTATCCAGTGTTGTGAGGAGTGTGATTTTCATATAGTTAAAATTCATCCTCACCATCATTTATTATTGATTTAGGAGAGTGGAAATAATAAATCACCTAACAGAAGTGAATTGGAGATTTTTGTATTTTCAATGTATTGTATGGATGTTTTTTATTGAGATTGATTCCTAAAGATCGCATTATCCAAGGAATGGGAGATTGTTTTTACAGTTCGTTCATTTTCTAAGATGATGGGAGAGTTTATGCTACAGTATACATCTAGGTTCAATGGGTAATGAGGTCCCTTGAATGATGAGATCAGTATTGAGTCAATGCTGATGATGTTTGAGAATATACAGTCACCCTCATATATGTGATGGAGGATTTATATGTTCATATATCATTTTCCTTCCAGGAATTGGTGGGATATTCTAAATAATGTTGGGAATAAAGTTGAGTTATCTTTTAAATATATCTATGTGAAGTTCAAATGGCACATCCTTAAATAGACATCGAGGGCAGAAAAGTTTTGTGATTTATTGTATCTAACATTAGAGAGAATTTTCGTGATGGAATGTACTGAATGTTTCACTGACATGTAGCGCTTTGTTCTATCTTTATGTACTAATGATATTTCTATAGTGAGGAATTACAAGATGATAATCACTATTAGATTAGATCCCTGGTGAATTTTTTTTTCTATGTATCATTTCAGATGTGACAAATCTTGCATTCATAAAATATGGGATTTTGAGAGAGTCTTAGAATAAAATTCATGTTATTTAATTAAGGAAAACTGAGATTTATGATTATTGTGGAATAAAGAATCACTATGATATTTATCACAAAGATAACATTGGTAAGAGCCGTTTGGGTAGTTGGTATCCATTTGGGGACCATGTTGTTTTATAGTGCAATCAATGAGGAATGATGGGATATAAGTGGACGTAGTGTTAGTACCCTGTATTAGAGTGTCTAATTTTGGATAGTAGGGTCATCCATAGAAGTTTTATGTTTTATAAAAAATTATCATAGTAAAATAGTGTTAAAGGAATAGTATAGGTACTGTAGTCTAGGTCGGACTCATCTATCTCTAATTAGATAGGTAGTTATAGTTCCACAAAATGTTTTTTCAAGGATTGGGATGTGGTACTTCATTAAAAGAACATGAGAACCAAGAAAATGGAGCAACCAATAAGAGTCATATAAAGCCTATGATAGAGGGAATAGTTAGCTTCATGTTATGTTCTCTACTATGGATAGTGTGGATTTCTAACATTCTGCCATCAGAGGTATGATTCTTATATCATCTACCCCTACATAGTTTTTGTATAATTCAATAGAATCACATTAAATTATGTGTTAATTTTTTTTCAAATGTTTTTGTCTTGGATATGGGAATATAGGATGGTTTCATGATCATCGACACACTTTTGGGATTGCAATTGGAGAATTTAAAATATTTCAAGCTGTGTTCTCTAAAAATTAGTGGATATTGATTCTTTTGTGAGAATTTTATAACTAAAAATAATGGATTTTATTTAATTCTTTTTATGGAATGGCTAGTTCTATTTATTGATCCTATTGACTATTTCTGTAAGAGAGTTACATTTCTTCTCAAGAAGGGGAATGTTATATCCACCTTGTGAGTGGGATATTTAGGCCATTCATATTGGACCCATTCAGTAAATATTGTATTGTATCGTGTCTAAGTTAGAAATACCTGTTCTAGATGGTGGTGGGATACCATAAAAAATATTTCCTCGATTAGTATAATTTTTTCATGATGTAATTATTGGCGATTAATATGTCTTACCACCCGAACTGATGTTTTTTTTCTTGATGTAGTAGGTCATAAGAGAATATTAATTCTATAGAAAAACATATATGTTGGTACCGTTAGAAATTTAGGGGTTGAATGTTTAGTCGGACGATATGTGAGAAATAAAATTACACCCCATAGTCCATCTAAATGGAATTTTCATGTTATCTTCACCAAGAATGTTGATGGGAATTTTCACATAGATGTAGTTTATCCAAAATTGAACTAGATGATAGTAAAAAATTGATATCCCCTTCCAGATATATATTATCTCTTCAATCATATAAGAGGTTACGTATCTTCTCCAAGATCTACTGGTTATTTGGAGACCAACTTTTGAGGGTGAGACCATCATACATATATCAAACTAATTATAAGAGAATGTATGGATTTTATAGGTTTATTTTGATGCCATTTTTTAAAAAAATCACTGAAATTATTCATGGAATTGATGAATTGAATTTTTAATCCTTTAATATTTTGTTTTGGGGTGGTTTTTTGATGACACCGTATTCTACTCATTGTGAGAAGATGATCCTTCCCAACAACATGACATACTCTAGAATACAATGAGAGAGAATCCAATATATGACTACATAACCAAATATAGAATCTAAATTGATAATGTGACCTTCTTGGTCCATGTCATCTAAGAGGAAGGTGTGTTAGTTGACCTAGATAAAGTGATGAACATATTATATTTGGAGTGACCACATAATGACTTTGAGATTTGGAGTATAATATGTTTAAAAGGTTATCATGAACACATTTTGAAATACACTCTCTTATAGAAGACATTATTTCCAGTATTACCACGAGTGTGATGATGTTTCTCCTGTGTGATTCTTTTGAGATATATTTTCTAGAGATTGACGGTAGTCTGACCAGAACACATTTTCCATCTTTACCAATATTGGGTGATGCATCCAGAGATATATTCAGAGTTGTTATGATGTTGGATGATTGAGTAATGGGTTATGTCTCTATATATCTGAGAAAACATGAGAGTAATTATACTTTTCATGATATATAGATAGTTTCAATGGTAAATCAACAATTATAACAAAGGAATTATCTTAGAGTAAATATATTTTGTGGGGTACATTGATGTATTGTCCCAGATTTTTCATAAGGTGTGTTTTTTTTATTGTTTGGGACTCTTCTATTTTTCCAGATAATTGAATCCCCATTTATATGGGAAGGATCAGGGGAGATCCAGGGTTCGAGACATGACAAAGGAAGTAAAATGTAGTTCCTAGGCATGTTGCACAGTTTTCACATAGTTAGTGCAAACTATGTGGGAATACTTAGTAACCGTTTATCATTGGGTAGAGGATTACCCATGGTTGGAACGTGGTTAAGAAAACCATGCATGTAAACCAAGTGAAAGGGGTGATTTTTCAGATAGTTTCTCAGGAAATGTTTACCTATAGTTTGATAAACTATGCGGGTAAACCGTATGACTAAGTAATTCTGGAAAATTTACAAAACTGCCACTCCAAGATTTAAAAACCAATCTTGAAATTTTACTCCATTATTCATCTCTCACCCTAGTTTTGAACCAAGACCTTCAATAACATCAATGAATCATTCTCCTTCATGTCTTGGGCATTTGGAGCTTCATTGGTTACGGATCGAAGCCCCATGTATGTATACCACTCCTCTTGGTACTCTTTTGAGGGTAAGGGTTTGTAGTTTCATTCATATCCTTCTTAATCTCTAGAAACCACTTTTCTGGTATGATTTAGGTTGAGGCTTTTTGGGATACCTGAACTCAGATCACATGCCATGATTAAGAGTGCCTTCATAAATAGATTCGAGTTAGGTGGTCTACATGTTTTATCACAATGTTTTATTTAGATTTTTAATGGATGTTTTCATTCATGTTTTCAATTATTTTTTTTCTTTGTTATGTTGGATGATTTCATAAAATTAGTTGTATAAGTTACCAATTAAAACCCTGATGATCCCCATGGTAAGAATCGGGGATGGCATTTCCTTGTTAGGGCTACCCATGGGGTGTTCCTGCATTCCCAGACCAAGAGAGTGGTGGTGATAAGTGAAATCTCACTGAATAATAATGTATAACCCTTAGAGAAAATGTTTTAATGATTAATAAAGTTGTAAATGTAATGATTATTGATTTACCTTGGGTGATAAGAGAATAAGGGGTTATTTGGCATGACATGGAAAAGGGAATATTGGGTCGAATGGGATTAAGTCCATAATTTCAGGAATCTTGAATAGAAATTCCTAAGAGGATTAGTTCATATTAAATGGTGAACTTGTAATTGGATAATGTAATGAAAAAAAAGTGAAATATGTAAATGGGATGTAACAATGAAATGAATGAATATATTGAACATGGTTAATACAGGTGAATTGTGGTACACCTAATGGTTAAATGTAATAAATGGTTACGTTATCAGATATGAGAAACGTGATTGAAATTCATAAGTGGGTAAATGCTTATGAAATAATAAGTGAGAAAAATCAATTCATTTATTTTCAGTGATGGATATTGGCTATGAAATAAGGGTCGTTGGATAAACATTATGGGGTAATGCATGAGAATGGAAAATTGGATAAATGGATATGAATTGAAATTGGTAAATGTGATAATTATTTATTTAATTGTATTAATTTCCATGTTTTTTCTTATTAATTGTTATTTCAAAAGGCATTTTGTAACACCCCAAGCTTCCACGGTACACTTCTCTTTGAAGAATACAGTAGCGTGTGTTGTACGCAACTTCGAGTTCTAACACACACCACAACCAATCAAACTAGCCGTTATGAATAGTAATACCCACTTTTTGAAATTTAATACATTTTACCTTTCAAAATGGACGTCATTTTCAATTCAAAATATCGAAATTAGCATAGGGTGAACTTTTTGTATTTTTCTGAAAACATTCAATTTTTGATGAATAGTGAAAAAACACTGAGATATTGTTTAAAATAGAATTTTTATTTAAATAATTGTTTATTTTATTTAAATTTATTTTAGTTCAAAATTGATACATAATACCTATATAAGTTCAATGTAATTCATTGGAGTATGTTTTGAATAATTTTAGATATATAATTTTTTTTTGAACTTTTCACATTCTTTTACCCACCTCCTAGGAGAATTTGGAAATTCACATAAAACATAATTTTACCTCATCTAGCAGTGGAATTTAGAAAATCTTAGAGACACTGTTAATATCAAGGAGTAAAATGTGGTTTAATCTGATAAAAATATTTTTATGGTGAATATTAACTTTTTACTTTTATTTACAACTGTTAAAAGTAAATAGGATAATTAAGGGTAAAAATTATATTAATATTACACTAAAACATATCCTAATTCTATTGGACAAGTGTATCTCGACCAAAAAATACCTTAGGAAAAACTTATTATCTTTTAGGTCTATTTGGATTAGATTAGGACATTTATTATTATTTAATTCAAAGAAGATTAAAAACAGTTAAAATCAATGATTAATAACTAATACATTTCTAATATAGGGTTATACATAATATAAATTAGATTATAATTATACTTTAGAAAGATAAATATATTTCTTAAATAATGGTTTTCTATTTAGAATTTTTAGACACTAAATAATTTAATTTATTTATGACACAATGGTGATGTAGTAATTTTCTAATTGATGAAATATTAAAATAATTGATATTATAAACATCAAAATTAATATAATTTGAGACTTTTTATGAATTAAACTAATTATCTAGGTTTATATAAAATATTAGGACTTATTATTTAAATTTTATTCGATGTAATAATGCTGTTATGAAATTATCAAAATCAAAATACCTAATAGTGTCAAAATTGACATAAAAGAGTTTTTAAAACAAATATTATATTATTAATTTATATTTTATTCCTAAAAATCTAATGATCGTCCAAGATACTTAAATAATGATAGGTGAATTACTAATGGACCACTTGGAAGTCTCTTGGAAGTTTATAGTATGTTTATTGAATATATAATATAAATATACAAAGAGACATGGTAAGTGTCAAACTAATTAACTAAGAGTTAAAACTAAAAGATAAGGTTAATATAGTGAACCAACCCAGTATAAAACCTATTGGATAAATTTTCTTCAACATATCCCCAACTTAAACATTAAATAATTCACATTAGAGCCATTAGAAACCAAATATTAATTTATTATATAATAATATTTCTAGATTTTCCTAAGGTTCCCCACACCCATCTTATAAAAGGGAACTCCCCCTTCTCTCAAATCCATACCTTAAAATCCTTTGGCCTCAGACAAAATCAGACTAAATACCCTCTCAAATATCATCCCTTCATCCTAGAGGCCTTCCTTTAGTCATAAATCCAACCTAAGTATCCATTTTGATCAAATCAAAAGGAAGAACCTGAAGATAAGGTTATGTTTTCACCACACTCATTCAAGTTACTTTCTTTTTCAAATTCTTATTTATTTGTTATTTCCATTATATAATAATAACAACATTCTTTTCTATATACTATGATGTTATTATAAATATGGTACAACTATATTCAGTATTATATCCATCCTTTGAATGACATGTCACCATACCTGTGAACGTACGACTTACAGTCTCCACGTCGTGGTGTAATTGTTATTCAATATATTATTATTTGAATGGGTATAATAATGATGTTTAATTCATTTAAATAATAAATATAACATGGTAATTATTTTTTATATATGATATATCATCAAATAATATATTATTTTAATATCAAAAGAATGATATTGTCGCACGTGCGTACGTATGGACTACCGTCTCCACGGACACGAAGAGATTCATTCCCCATCGTATCCATTCAAGACTAATTCTAATTTGATGACTAAAAGTAATGTTTAAGAACATGATATCATTATGTATATGAATAAGATACAACATATCCATAACAAACACAACTTATGTAACAAAACATATAAAAGAAAACAAGTAAGTTAACACCCGAAACAACGATAATACTATGATATTATTATCAAAGCAATTTTAAAAGATCATATATGATATCATATAAATTTAAATGATTATTGTATAATTTAATATAATTTATTTCACTATTATGAAAGACGTTAACCTACCATCGACCAAGGAAAACTACAAGGTAAGGGTTTATTTCACGTTCTCTTCTTTATCCGAGGTTGTTTATATGTAATTATCTATTGGGACCTCTTTATCATCCACATCCATGTTTCATAAAAATGTATTTCAAATCATTCATACTATTTTATATACTATGGGTTAAATTCATTTATACCCTTGTTTTACTTTTTATATGATGTTTATAAAGGAATCATTCTGTCATTTTCCAAAGAAGGTCATTTTTAAACTTTTCAACAGAATTATGGTAGGAATGTTTTTTTAACTTATAAAGAGGATAAAGTTATTCTCCATCATTATTACACCTTTGAATCTTACCTTACAATATTATATGAATATTGTCAATGTAAATTTTTTAGTTTATAATTATGTGACATTTAAATGATTTAAAATATAGATATATTTCTCTCAAATAGTTTTGATTTCATCTATGTCAACATCCTTTGAGGGATTTTAAGATTATTTGAATGTGATTTATTATGATACAGAACATCCATATTGTATTGAAGGTTTTGTGATATGTTTGACTGTGGATGTGTTATTTTAATACCATTCCTGGTTTATGGGTAAAGTATTGACATTTCGAATGCTAGTTTTAATATGAATATTTATGTTATGTTTAAACCTCTTTATATGAAGAATACATTGGACTTAATAAGTGACAGGTGGATCCCGCTATAGCTCCTCAATGTATCAGTAGATCGCATGTGACAAACTATTTTCTTGACATAAGGCTTTGACAAAATATTATTTGTAGTCTTGGCACAAGGCCTTGACTATGTGGTTATGATAGTCTTCCATTATGCATTCCATCATTATGAAAGTGGTTATACATATTTCATGTGACTATTAGACTGGTATAATATCCAATTGAATAAGTAAATGACATTATTTCATTTTATTTCTTCCATATTATGCTGAATTTCATGTTTAAAAGGATTTTTTTAGTTATATATTGCATTAAATGTTTATGCTTATTTATTAAAGATTCCGCTATATTGTTATCCTTACTGAGCATTTGAGCCCACCCCTTTCTATGTTTTATTTTTCCCAGGATGTGAAGAAGTAATTTAGGAATGAACTGCAGGGATAATATGAGGGGATAAGATTGTAGATTATGGAGAATATATTGCTCTAGATTTCATTGTATGATGTAATGAAAACTTTATGAATATATCTAGTGATTTTAGGGCTACTAAACTAATCGGTCGTTAGAGAATTGATCCTTTGTGATCATTCTAATTTTATATAATAAGGCACCGGCTCTGGGTAACTGGGGTCAGGGCGTTATAGTTGGAATCAAAGGATGTTTTGTACAAACCTTGGAAGCTAGATTCAGATAAACTATAATTAGCGCACATAGAAAAAAGATGGAATTTAAGGATTAGTATAGAAGAACTTCATATAATTTTGGTATTGTATAGATTTTATGAGTTTTACAAAGAATACATACATGTCTGGATATGAGCAGTTAGAGGCGGCTCTGGCACAGATGTAGCTAGGGGTAAAACCCGAAAACAATGCATTGAGCTAGACTCGAACGAGAACTGGTGCACGACAATGGGCCTTATTGAACTCTTGGTTAAAAAACTCCTGGGGGATATGATTAGGATAATTATCATTTTAATTATAAACAATTATGAAGGGTTTTTTAGTATATACATTCTCAAAGAAAACATTTTTATGATTATGGATTATATCTATAAATAGTTCAATTTATGTTAAGTGTTTTACATGTATGGAATTATGTATTTTGATTCATAAAATGATCTAGTTTATGCCATTATTTAGAAATGGTGTCTGGTGGAAAAAATAGAAACCATATCAATGCACGCACTCCATATAAGGATTTCCCTCCTACTCAAGATAATTATAGTGGAGTTGGTGATACAACTGGTGCTGATCAACTAATCACCATACTGGGAAAACTCACTCAGGTTATGAATAATAACCTTACCTGTATGGAGCACACTGATCCACAGCATGGAGGATCAATTATAGATCTCTTCATGAGGAAAAAACCACCAACATTCCATGGAAGTACAAATCCCTTAGTAGGTAAGCAATGGATAAATTCCATAGAGAAAATATTTTAGGCTTTGGGGAGTAGTGAAAGGGAAAAAGTTATCATGGCATTTTATCACCTCAATGGAGATACTGATCAATGGTGGTTGTTGATACAAAACAAAAAAGATGATGATGAAGTTTCAAATATGGAATGGAGGGAGTTCAAAGAGATTTTATTTGAAAAATACTTTCCTCGTGACAATCGAGCAGATATGGAATGGGAATTTTTGAGTCTGAGGAAAAAGGAGGATGATAATGTTGCAAAGTATGAGGCTAATATTACATGGTTAGAGAGGTATGCTAAAAATTATATACGTAACCCATGAAGTATGATTGATCGTCTCTTTGATGGGTTAAAATCGTTTCTCATGTTCTATCAAGAAAGAAAATGAATTCTCTCAGTCTTATGACTTTAAATCAAAGCAGGAGAAGAAGAGATCTGCTGATCACACTGGGAATGGAAGTAAGGGGAAGAAGGGAAAAGTTGAATATCCATCATTCAGTAAATGTGGGAAGAAACAACCCGGTACTTGCTTAAATGGAATTGGAGTCTGTTACAAGTGTGGTTAAAAAGGCCACCAAGATCCTGATTGCAAGGGGAATAAGGAATCTACCGATGTCCAATGCTACAATTGTAGGGAGATGGGACATTATGAAAATTAATGTCCTAAGAGTCAAGGGAACTTACCTTATAAAAGGCCAAGGGATCAAGGCCAACCTTATTCTATCACTATTTCTAAGGTAGAAGCACCAAAAGACGTGGTGGCAGTTCATTAATCCCTTAAAGGAATCATGATATGTGGATGAAGCTCCATGAGATTGTGTCCCAGTTCATTGAAATTTTAATTCATTGATTGATGTGGTTATGGATTGAAATTTATAGAAATGTAATTGTACTCACTTTATTTCTAACCAAATTTCCATTTCAATGTGATTCCCGATTTTTGAACACTATCAAAAATATTATATTTTTTTTCTTTCTAGTGTAATCACATTGAGACTCTATGACTGAATGAATAGGTTAATAGTTTTGGGGGTTTTTTAAATTGGATGTATATTCCTATGATTTTGTATTTGATTCATTTCCCATTTTCATTGACGAAGTTCATGATGAAAACCTATGGGCATGATTCTATTTTGTTGAATCTATAGAAATTGTACATCCAATAGTGGGATGATAGATTTAAAACCATTTCAATGAATAAATCTAAAATACAAGCATGGATTAATGTTAATAGTCTCAATTTGATTTTTTGTAATTATAATATTCTATATTACATTGAATCCTTTATTAGGGTTCCAATAAGAATGGATGATGACATTAAATTTTCCAAATACATAAATTATTCTGGGATATTGGGTAATGTTAATCATTCAACCCTGATGATGGATAATGTATTTTTTTCTACTCATAATGATTAAATTTTTAAGCATGTTAATTAAGAGAGGTAAAATAATTTAAGTAGTGGTTGAAAATGAATTGGGAGTTTTATGGTTTAGTTTTTATGAAATGTAACATATTATTTCTTCATAGATAAGGGGAAATATCTAGATAAAATACCTAAGGATTATAGGATAATTATTGTAATGGACCAGACCCTCCTAGTCAATTAAATTTCCAAAATTCAAAGTTTTGCGGTGTCCTGGACTCATCAATCAGTCCCACCCATCCGCTCCACAGATCAGCTCCACAGATCAGCTCCACTGATCATCTCCATAGATCAGCTTCACATATCAGCTGCACTAATCAGCTCCAAATATTAGATCCACTGATCAGCTTCCCTGATCAGCTGCACATATCGGCTTCACTAATCAGCTTCATTGATCAGCTGGACTTATCAGCTCCACATATCAAATGCACTGATCCGCTCCACTGATCAGCTCCACTGACTAGCTCCACTGACCAGCTCCACTGATCAGCTTTACTGATCAGCTCCTCTAATTAGATACATTGATCAGAAAAACTGATCAGCTTCACAGAACATCTCCACTCATCATCTCCACTGACCAGCTTCACATATCAGCTTTGTTGATCTACTTCATTGATCAGCTTCGCTGGTATTCTCCATATATCATATTCACTGATCTGCTCCACTAATTAGATTCACCAAATCAGTTTCACATATCAGTTTCACCAAATTCAATTCAGAGATCAATTTCCCCAAATAGGTTTCACAGATCAGTTTCACCAAATCGGTTTCCCAGATCAGTTTCGCTGAATCGGTTTCACAGATTCGTTTTCCCTAATCGGTTTCACTGGTCAGTTTCTCCAAATAGGTTTCACAGATCTGTTTCACCATGTCTCGTTCACATATCGGTTTCACCAAATCAGTTTCACAGATCGATTTCACGAAATCAGTTTCACAGATCGGTTTTTACCAAATCGTTTTCACAGTTTGGTTTCACCAAATTCTTTTCACAGATCAAATTAACCAAATTAGTTTCACATATCAGTGTCACAAAATCAGTTTCACATATCGGTGTCACCAAATCGGTTTCACTGATCGGTATCATCAAATCGGTTTCACGGATCAGTTTCATCAAATCAGTTTCACAGATCTGTTTCACCAAATCAGTTTCACATATTAGTTTCACCAAATCGGTTTCACAGAACAGTTTCACCAAATCAGTTTCATATATCGATTTCACCAAATAGGTTTCACAGATCAGTTTCACCAAATCAGAATCACAGATTGGTTTCACCAAATCAGTTTCACAGATTAGTTTCCATAAATCGGTTTTATATATCAGTTTCACCAAATCAGTTTCATAGATCGGTTTCACAGATCGGTTTCATTAAATTGGTTTCACAGATCGGTTTAATTGATGAGAATCACATGATCATCTTCACAAGATCACCTTCACAGGATCAGCTTCACATGATCAGCTTCATAAGAACAGCTTCGTAATTTCATCTTCTCACTATCAGCTTCATGGGATCATCTTCACTCGATCCACTCCACTGATGGGTTTCAACAATCAGTCTCACCCATCGGCCATAAAGAGGTGTCAGGATTTTCCTGCCCCTGTTTTTCCCGTAACACTACTTTTAAGTATTTTAAACTTTTTAATATGGTTCAAAGAAATTTTTAGCTACATAAAAAATGTTATAAATCCCCTAGGAGTTGGGAGACCCCCAATTGACCTATTTTACTCTCATAAATGAAATCCTTTAACGCAAAATTTTTTTGGCCACCCCTCCGATGTGAATTATTAAATAAACTATTAATTCCATCATGTGAAACCGTCTAACCGCGAGGTGAAACCACAATCCACCTTTAAACCCGCTCAAGATCCTCATATCCTGTATTGCCAGGATCTCACCTTTTTATAGAACGTGAATTATTTCTTCCTAGCTGATCTATTTTCCTTTTTTTCTTAGTGTGTTTGGAGTCACCCTTCTTGAGGTGAGTGGTGCGCCTATGCTGGAGCCTTTACTGCTCATTCTTAGATTCTTCCAACTTCCTCCCATGTAATTCGTGCATCCCTAGTTGATGGAACCTGGATAAAAACATCGATCAGTGATCATTCAAGTAGGGGTTTTCCATCTTCCCTCCTTATTTTGTATCATCCGAGGTGGGAATGACAATGTTTTTGTGGGGGTGGATGAAACCAAACCATAATGAAGATATTAAAGATAATTTTAATTAATTAAGGGGATGTGATCGATGTTTCTGCTGTACTCCTTATCCTTGATTTTGTTTTTTGAATTTATGAGCTTATGCCCACTGAAAATCATTGAAATTAGAGGTGTTTTCTTTTGCACTAATGAACCTCTATTTTTCTAGATATTTATGTGATTGAATGGGTGTAACTTGGCCACTGGTTAATCACGTAAACTCTGTTGATTAAATGGATTCCCAGTGAATAAGAATCCTTAGGTGATCACCCTGATTAACCAAACAGAATGACTAAACTAAATGAATGGATTATTCAAATTTGAATACTCCCTTGCTCTGTTCTGGTGATGTTGACGGTTGGTGCTTGGGAAGCGATGTGGATGGGGATGCAATTTTCTATTGGGGTGCAGTTGTTGACTTCTGGATCTGAGGTTGTGTGGTGATGTATGGTGGGTCTTGGTTTGGTTCCAATACTTCTAGGGATATCACAGATCCCTTTAGTTATTGTGACTTTACAACAGAGCCAGGTGTGAATCCTTAATTTTCTGTTTGGTTGTTTTCCTTTACATGGATTTTGGTTACACCAGTTAGTTTCCCAGTAGTGTAGAATTTAATTAAATGGAATTTTTTGAATATGAAAATATGAATGGGTTCAATGGAGAATTGTTTTCTGGGAATGATTTAAGACAGGTTTAAGGATGTTATGCCTCTTATGAAAGAATTGTAATGAGGGTTCTTGTGTATGGGATGGTTTTGTAAACCCTTGGATGGGATGAGTGCTTGATACCTATATATATAATTGTAGTTTTTCTGTTTCTTATTCACACCCCACCCATATTAATCCATTCGTTCCGAACCCCCACATTTCATGGGGGGTGTTTTTCCAACACTCCTATGAGTGGCTGGTAATTAGCTCCTTTTCTGCTCCCTTTCCGAAATAGCCCAAGAATCTTCATGCAGGATGTGACGGCCTGAGGTCCATTATAGACCTAGATTTTTTAGGGAGGGTACCTGGTGGTGGTTGACCCAGGTGTGTGTGGGCAGGTTGTTTACCCTGTGTCTTCGGGATTAGGCCTAGGTGTCTTCGGGTGTGGCAGTAGTTTTTTGGACCTTGGTGTGTGCGGGATGTGTGGTAGTGATTTCCCAAGTGTTTGGGGGTGGGATGTGTTATTGTGGTAGCCCAGGTGTGTGCGGGTAGGGTATGGCAGTGGGACTGGGGTGAGGATAGCAGGAGAGGATTGACACGTTGGATATCCTCAATAACTAGTGGGAAAGTGGTGCGGGGTACCCAAATATCGATGTGTTGTTTCAATTACATTACTTGAATTGCGTTATTTGGGGAGTGTGACTTGGAAATGATTCAGTGGATAGTTTCCTTGATAGGTGCTCTGGTTATCTCCTTTTATCACATGGAATTAGAATACCTCCCCACCTTTGCACGAGAGCCTTTAGTTTTCCATACTGAGTATAACTGTATACTCACCCTACATATATAAACTGCTTTCAGGTTTCTAGGAGGACATAAGGGATCATGCGGGACCTTACTAGCTCAGACATTGGGACAATTGTTGTTGCTATTTTTTTATTTGGTTCTTTCCTTGGAGTTTTCTTGTACATTATTAGAATTTAATTTTGGAACATGAATATTGGAATGGATTGTTTTTTCATTACTTTTACTTATAGTTTCAGTGTTGATTAGGAAGGTACCATCTTATCTTCTGATTATACTAAATAAAAAGAGTATTTCCTTCCATTTGTGTGTGTGATTCTATACCAGGGGTGCTAATATCCACTCTGCGACCTATTGAATGTGGGTTTCTAGGGTCATTATCTCTCCTTCAACTGGAAGAAGGATGGGTCTGGAAATCGATTGTCCCTTCTCTCATCTTGGTGAAGGAGGGTATACCAGAATGGAATCAAAGGGAGATTGAGAGATAGGATGGAGGTCGATGTAAGAAAAAGTGGGGATTTCATGGGACTGCATGGCAACAATGTTCGACAATCATGGTGTTTGAAATAGGATACGTAAGACCGGCTAGGAAACATGATTTTAGGGCCCCATGTGGTCCGATGAAAGGACTCTGGGCCTACCGAATGACAAATTGAGGCTACATTGATTGTAGGGTAGAGACCCTAGGAAAGGTACATGCATCTTAATGACTTGTATTCATCTGTGTCTTGGGTATTTTTTATATTTAAAAGAAATCTTCTACACTACTCAGGCTTAGGCATTCCTTGTTTACCATGAAACAATGGGGAGTGATATCTTATGGGTCTAGGCAGTTATGTCCTCATGAGCATAACTACTCCGCCCATGACCTAGTGCTTGTAGTAGTAGTGTTCGCATTGAAGATGTGGTGGCATTACCTAATCGGGGAGCACATTGTGGTATTAACAAATCAAAAGAGTTTGAGGCATTTATTTACACAGCGGGACCAGAACTTATGACAACGAAGGTGGGTGGAGTTTCAACAAGACTACAACATTGAGATCTCATACATTGAATGTAAGTGGAATTTTGTGGCTGATGCCTAGAGTAGGAAGTCATGGAGGGAAGCTGTTCAGGAATATGTGGATGCTTGGAATGAAAATGGAGGAGTTGGATTCTCTACACCTAGATGAAACTGAGTATGGTGGTAGAGGTTGTCTATTTTAGATGACAGTGTATTAATCTCTGTTGTGGCAGGTGGAGGAGTATTAGTGGGGAGTCATAGAGAGTGATGTGATGCGTGATCGGTTTAACCAAGGCAATGCTCTAGAAGGGTGGTCAGAGGGTGGTCAGAATCAGATGCTTTTCCAAGGGAAGTTGTTTTTCCCAGAGATGATGCATGAGGGAGTTCTATGTAACTTCTATAACTAACTTGTAGCGGTACACCTAGGAGTTTTCAATATATACCGAGGCCCGAGGGAACCGTTATCGTGGCCTAGGATGAAATGGGAGTGGCAGAGTTCTTGGAAAGGTTCTTGGTATGTCAGCATGTGAAGGGTGAACACATTGTCCCATGAGGATTGTTGCAGCATTTAGATGTCCCCGAGAAGAAGTGGGATTACATATTTAAGGATTTCTTTACAGGACTACCAAGGGTTCAAGGTGGCTACGATTCTATATGGGTAGTGGTTGACCGACTGACGAAATCAGCTCACTTTCTGGCGATGAAGGAGTCGAGTGTGGTGGATGCATTAACACAGAGATATGTGGATGAGGTGGTGTGGTTTTATGGATTTCTAAGGTCCCTAGTCTTTTATAGGGATTCACAGTTTACCTCCCATGTTTTGAGGGGATTGCAACATGATTTTGGCACCCAGCTACGTCTTTGCACTGCTTTCCACCTCCAAACAAATGGGAAAATAGATCTGACCATCCAAACATTGGAGGTTATGCTATGAGCATGTGTTTTGGACTTTGGGGGATCATGGGAAAAAAAATTTCTTATTAGTGTTTCCATATAATAACATATATCACTCTACTATTGGAATGACACTATTTGATGCCTTATATGGGAGGTCGTGTCGTTCGCCCCTGTGTTAGAACGAGGTTGGGGAGGAAGGTGTTCTTGGCCTAGAGGTGGTGTAGAGAACAACGAATAAGGTTCAACATGTGCGTGAGAGGATGAAGGAAACCCAATACCGAAAGAAGTCATATGCCTATCATAGGAGGAGGCCCTTGGAGTTCGAGGTTAGAGACTATGTGTTCTTAATGGTTTCCCCTCGACATGGGCAGTGATGGTTCAACAAGGGGAGCAAGCTCTCTCCTAGGTTCATTGGGACCTTTGAAGTGTTGGGGCGAGTCTATGAGGTGGCATATCATTTGGCATTCCTACCTCAGTTGGAATGGATCCATGATGTTTTCCACTTCTCCTAGCTTCTTTGATATCTACATGATGATTCCCATGTCATTGACTATGGAGAATTGGATATAGGGGATTATGCTATTTTTGTGGAGTGACCCGTGATGATTGAGGATCAAAAGGAAAAAGTTATTCATGGATGAAACATCCATTTGGTTCGTGTGTTGTGGATGCACGGTGGACTTGAGGAGAGTACATGTGAGTGAGAAGCTCATATGCGCACCCAGTACCCAAAGTAGTTTTGTGTTGCTGTTTTGAGCCTCCCTTATTGTTCTTGTTTTTATGACATAGTGTGATGTAATGCAAGACTTGTTGGTTTATGAGAAGTTATGCTTCCTTACCATGTGAATGGGTATGAAAAGTCATGATACGTGGGTAAGGGAGGACCTGAACCCTAATCAATACAAATTAAGGTGGATGCGATTAAACAGGTGCATGCGAGTCAGTGCACCCCAAAGCGAATAGTATCTTGACATGTCGAAACAAACTCCCATATCTGTGTGCTGGGAAAATGTGATCCTTCTGATTCGTATGGCTGTTTGGGGTGGTTTTTTTCTGAGAGGAATCTTATAGAGGGGTTTTTTGGGTTACTCTTGTATTCTCGACGGAGAGAATAATTTTTAGAGGTATCTGATGTAATGGCCCAGACCCTACTGGTCAATTACTTTGCCAAAATTCTATGTGTTGGGGTGTCCTGGACTCATCGATTAGTCCCACCCATCAGTTCCACAGAGGTGCTCCACTGATCAGCTCCACTGATCATATTTGATTATCAGCTCCACAGATCGGCTCCCCAGATAAACTCCTCTGATCGGCTTCTCTGATCAGCTTCATATATCAGCTTCACTAATCAGCTACACTGATCAGCTGCACTTATCAGCTCCACACATCTGCTTCACTGATCAGCTCCACTGATGAGCATCACTGATCAGCTCCTCTGATCAGCTTCACTGCTCAGCTCGACTGATCAGCTACACTAATCTGGGTCACATATCAGCTACACTGATCTTCATCACATATCTGCTCCACTGATCATATTCACTGACCAGCTTCACATATCAGCTTAACTGATTAGCTGCACTAATCAGCTTCAGTGACCAGCTCCACAGATCAGCTTCACTGTTTATCTCCACAGATTAGCTTCACTGATCTGCTCCACTGATCAGTTTCACCAAATCGGTTTCAAAGATTGGTTTCACCAAATCAGTTTCACAGATGGGTTTCGCCAAATTTGTTTCACATATTGGTTTCACGAAATTATTTTCAGTGATTGGTCTCACCAAATCGGTTTCAAAGATCGGTTTCACCAAATCGGATTCACAGATCGGTTTCACCAATTTGGTTTCATTGATCAGTTTCATTGATGGGTTTCACCAAATCGGTTTCACAAATCATTTTCACCAAATCGGTTTCACATATCGGTTTCACCACATCGGTTTCACAAATAGGTTTCAACAAATCTGTTTCACATATCGATTTCTCCAAATCAGTTTCACAGATCGGTTTCACAAAATCTATTTCACAGATAGGTTTCACAAAATCGGTTTCCCAGATCGGTTTCACCAAATCGGTTTCACAGATCCATTTTACCAAATCTGTTTCACAGATAGTTTTCAACAAAACAGTTTCACAAATCGGTTTGACCAGATTGGTTTCACAAATCGGTTTCACCAAATATGTTTCATAGATCGGTGTCACCATATCGGTTTCACAGATCACTTTCACCAAATCGGTTTCACCAAATCGGTTTCACTGATTGGTTTCCCCGAATCACTTTCACAGATCGGTTTCACTAAATTGGTTTCATAGACCGGTTTCACCAGATCAGTTTCACATATCGGTTTCACAGATCAGCTTCACAGGGTCGTCTTGATAAGATTATCTTCATAGGATAATCTTCATAGGATCATCTTTATAGATCGGCTTCTCCCCATTAGCTTCCTGGGATCAGCTTCACCTGATCATCTCCACTGATCAGTTTCAACTATCAGTCTCACCCATCAGCCACATAGGGGTGTCAAGATTTTCCTTCCCCAGTTTTCCCATAATGCTAATTTTATTTCTTTTAACCTTTTTAATGTGGTTCAAAGGCGTTTTTAGAACCATAAAAAACGTTTTAAATCTCATAGGAGTGGGGAGACCCTCAATTGACCAGTTTTCCTCTCTTAAATGAAATCCTTTTACGCACAACTATTTTGACCACCCCTATAATGTGAATTATTAAATAAACAATTAATTCCATCATGGGTAACCATCTATCAATGAGGTGAAACCACAAACCACATATAAACCCACTCAAGATCTTAATATCAAGTAACGCCAAGATCTCACCTTTTTATCGCACAACAATTCTTTCTTCCCGCCTAGTCTCTATTCCTTCTTTTTCTTCGTGCGATTGGATTCCCCCTTCCTAAGGAGAGTGGTACGCCTGTACTAGAGCCTTTTCTACTCATTCTTAGAGTATTCTTAGTTCCTCCCCAATAATTCATGCATCCCCTATTGTTAGCGCTAGGAGAAAAACGTCATTCTTTGATCATTCAAGTAGGGATTTTCCTTCGGTGCTTCTTATTGTGTATCATGCGGGGTGGGTATGCTATTGTTTCTGTGGGGATAAATGAAACCAACCCTTAATGAAAATAATAAATAGAATTTTAAATAATGAAGGGGTTGTGCTTGATGTTTCTATTATACTCCTTATCATTGATTATGTGTTGTGAATTGTATGAGATTATGCCCACTGAAAATCATGCCCAGTGGTGGCCTTTTCTTATGCACTAATAAAACGATGTTTTTCTAGATATTAATTTGATTAAATCAGTGTAACATGGATACTATTTATTCATGTAAACTCAGTAGATTAAATGGATGCCCAGAGAATAATAATCCTTGTGTGATCACCCAAGTTAACCAAACAGAATGACGGAACTGAATGAATGGCATATTAAAATATGAAAACTCCAATTCTCTATTCAGGTGATGTTGATGATTTATGATTTGGAAGCGACATGGATGGAGATAGGATCCTATGTTGTGGTGTACTTGTGGGATTTTGGATCTGAGGCCGTGTGGGGAAGTATCGTGGGGCTTGGTTTGGTTCTAATACTTTGAGTGATATCACTGGTCCCTTTTGTTGTTGTGACATTACAAGATAACTGGGTGTGAATTATTAATTTATTGTTTGGAAGTTATCCTTTCCTTGTCTTGTGGTTATTTCTGTTTGTTTCCCAGTAGTGTAGAATTTAAATAAATGGAATTACATGAATATGAAAACAAGAATGGGATCAATGGGGAATTGTTTTCTGGGAATGAGTTATGAAAGGGTTGTGGACTTTATTCTTCATATGAATGAATAGTAATGAGTGTTCTTGTGTATGGGATGGTTTTGGAAACCCTAGGCTGGGATGAGTTATTTTGGTCATATATATATAATTGTAGTTCTTATGCATCTTATTCACTCCCCACCCATGTTAATAACTTCATGCCAAACACCCACATTTCTTGGGGGTTTTTTTCCCAAAACTCCAATGACTGGATGGTTATTATATTTTTTCTACTCCCATTCCTGAATAGCCCAATACTATTTGGGTGGGTTTTGACAGCCTGAGTTCCATTAGAGCCCTAGATTCTTTGGGCATGGTACGTGGTGGTGGTTGGCCCTGGTGTGTGCGGTAAGGTTGTTTCCAAAGTGTATTCGGGAAGAGGCCGAGGTGTCTTTGGGTGTGGAAGTAGTTGTTCGAACCAAGGTGTGTGTGGTATGTGTGGCAGTGATTGCCCAGGTGTTTTCGGGCAGGATGTGTGATTGTGGATTCCCAGGTGTGTGCAGGCGGGGGATGGTAGTGGGACTGCAGTGACGATGGAAGGAGAGGTTTGACACGTAGGATGTCCTCAATAACCAGTGGGTATGTGGTGTGGGGTAAAAAAATATGGATGTGCTATTACTATTAATTTACTTGACATGTGTAATTTGGGGAGTGTAACATGGTATGGTTCAGACAGAGATTTTCCTTGCTAGGTGCTCCAGTTATCTCCTTTTCTCACGGGCCATTAGAATGCCTTCCCACTTGTGCACGAGAGCCATTGGTTTTCCCTACTGAGTTTACCTTTATACTCACCCTACATATATAAACTACTTTCAGGTTTCTAGGAGGACATCAGGGATCATCCAGGGCCTTACTATCTCGGACGTTGGGACAATTGTTGCTATTTTTTTATTTTCTTTGGTACTTTCCTTGGAGTTTTCTTGTACTTTTGTAGCACTTACATTTGGAACAAGAATATGGGAATGGTTTGTCTTTTCCTTACTATTACTTCCAGTTTTGGTTTTGATTAAGGATGTACCTTTTAATATCTTGATTCTACTAAATAAAAAGGGTACTGCCTTCCATTTTGGGTGTGATTCTATACCCTTGATGCTAGTCGCCACTCTGGGACCTATTGAACGCGTCTTTCGGGGGTCAATATCTCTCTTACAACTGGAAGAAGGTTGGGTATGTAGATCTACTATCCCTTCTCTCAACATGGTGAAGGAGGATTGTGACAAATATATTCACAAAAGTAAATATGGATGTGTTATTTCGAAGTATAAAATTCTACCTACTTTTTCTAAGGATGTCCAACATGGTTTTACTAGTCTAATTAACTCTGGTTCCGGTAACATTTAATTTCATACCTCATGGGTTATTCCTTATTCTTAGGTGTAGATATAGGATAAATATTTTTCAAATTGGGAATATTGGATTGGTGATAATGGTTTGGGGGATGCCTTGATTCATTTTTTAGTTTGTTGTGATTGTGGAACTAAAGAATGGATTCATGGAAATGAATATAAATTTGTTAGTGTTCTTATTGTTTAGACTCTAATGGGGGGTAATGGAGTTTCCATTAATTCAATTAGGCTGGTTATTTCAATATATGTGCATATTTCATCTCTTCAGGTTCCTGAATCCATGATAGAATGTGATAGATTGGCATTTTAGGTTAGATGAGGTGATTTTTAGGGTTTTCATTATCCCAGAGGTCCCTGTATACCTTATTTGGGGTATGTTAAATATCAATATAATTTTTCTAGGAAACATTAAGGGAGGTTTTCCAACTATATGTATTATTTTATTATTTGGTAAGTCTAGAAGTCTTCATATGTACATGTGTCTAATATGTGTGATGATGAAGGATCAATAATGTATGATATTTTGGATCATTTAAATGATAATTTTCTAAATAATATTGAAATTAAAAACACTATCTATGATCATAGAAAATAAAATAGAATTCTTGGTATCTGAGGGGGTATATTGGATTTTGATGATGAAGAATTGGATAACAATACTAATTATAGTTATTATACTTACATGGATGTATCTGGTAATGGAAAATTAAAACATGATGAGGGTGTATAATCTATTCCAAGAATGAATTCCATGTCTAAGAAATAATATTCTAATCTTAGGCCCACTATGATTAATAGGTCAAATACTATATTTTGAAGGTGAAAGAATTTGGATATTTATTTTAGTTCTTTGGGAGATGATTTATATTATTCTAAATATTATAAATATTTTAATTTGTTAAATCATTATTTTTGAGAATTTTTTTGAGTGGACGATGTGTCACTATTTCCAAACAAATTTAAACCTACTTTTTATTTCATTACTCCTTTCACTTTTCATTAATAAGAGTTATTAACCCAGATTGTGATGATAAATATATTTATATACATTTATTCACACAGTCATTAATTAATTGAATCTTTTTCAAGATAATATAAAAACTAGTAAATTCATTCATAATTGATAAAATCACATGTGATGATATATGAAACAAATTTATATGGTTTTATTGACCATATCGAACATTTAAATCGAAAAAACATTTCATTGTTTTGTTGAAAAACAAATATAATCATAATTTTCATTCGAATGTTTTACTTTCCTTAAGGATATAGTTTGGATTGATAAAAACGTATACAATACATAGATATACAATGTTTTTATCCATCATATTATTCCATACCTAATAGGTTACAGATGGTTCTATAATTTAGGATGTTTTATTACTCAATTTTTAACACCTTGAAACCTATAATTTATCTTAAGAATGACCATAATTACACTAAAATTATGCATATAATACAGACACCAAAGGATGGAAATAAATTCCAAGGGTATACATTATTATTGTTTGATTAGTTAAATGAATATAGAACTTCACAAATAACAAGAAAATATAATGACATGTAATGATATATTTTTCATAAAAAAATACAATACTCATAATGATAACATAAACCAATCAAAAGTAATGATGATAAAAACATAAAAATGATGTCAACAAGCCTCAAAACTATAAAAGTCATCAAAGTTCACACACTACTAGAAATAAGATTAATTCTCATTGATCTATACCAATGGTTTAAAGATTCATTATGTATAGACATTTTTCTTAAACATATACCCACATTTTTTAAAATCCAAGGGTATAGGTTCAGTTATATTTATATTTTCTTAAAGGTGTGAGTATAGCCCCTTACATAGCCATCCTCACTCAGGATCCTACCCCCTTCTTTATTTTATTCCCTTGCTCCCTTCTCTCCCACCAACTTTATGTGACTTTTGTGTCCCCCCCACCCCTCCTCATGCTACATTTCACCCAACGGCCAGGTGTTCATCCACTTTTTTATTTCCCTATTGTAGTCTCTAAGAGGTAAGATCTATTTACCTCATCTGGTTTGATCACATGATTTCTCCGACGTATATCTGTTAATTATATCATAATTCTCCATATAGGGTTTGGAAATGTTGTGATTATTCAATTGATTCCAAAAAAGGATTTTTTTAGTTTTAAAAATGGATTCCACGACGTAAATATTTTTTATTTGATATTATTCATTAATATTTGTTTTTAAAATGAAAAATATATATGTATTATCTTTTTAATATTCCTACAAATGAAATTATACCATCATGAAGGGTATTTCAAGTCTAGTTATTTTTTACATGTGAGGTGTGTGGGGTTTTATTTAATTAAACTAGATTGAAACACTATGAAAAAAAATATAATTAAAGGAAAGTTTATAAGGGTAATTTGTTTCAAAAATATGATACAATTATGCCTTCAAAAATCATTTTTTGGAATTAATATTTAAAAAAAATTAGTGATTTCCAAAAATATATTTTTTAACATGATGGGGATTTTTCTCATTAGTGAGTGGATTTAAATTGTATCAAAATTTTAATGTTACATATTTCAAAATGGTAGTTATTTTTTGAATTTTTTGTGAAGGTGTTTCCTCTTTGGTGGTTTAATAATTGTTATTTATCAATTATTTTGTTTTGGAATACATATTATAATGTATTCTATATTTATAAAAAGTGTAATTTTTTAAAATCATTTTAGTTATTTGAGATTGAGGGATTTTTTAGGTATAATGACCATATAAGGTTGATTTATCATATTAATTTAACATAGGCCTCCTAGAATGTTCTATTGTGAATATGAAGTACTTATCTTTGTGGGTAATTTCACCTTCTAAATATACACATACCTTTCTATGATAATAGTTCCAAATTGTATATTCTATTCATTGTTTGAAATTTTATATTTTTATAAAAATTTGATATCTAATAAGAATGTATATAATCTTTATAGTTCATCTGGATTAAATTTTCATCCTAGTCTGATATTCATATTTGTGATGGATTTTTATAAACATACATACATGTGTGATTGTGTTCTGGCATCAATTATATGATTATTCCCATTTTTTTACTTATGATATGTTTTATTAATTTTTTTTAATGATAATTGATTATTTTATAATGGTTAGTTAAATATAGAATTATATTCATGTTGGTATACTATTAATGTTGATTAATTTCCACTACACTATATTTCTTGATTTTTCTTTAAATTTGTATACCATTGTTTTCAATGTCTACATTTATGATTTTAATATATTTTTCCCTATAATAGAATTAATAGAAGATGGATGTATCCTAAGGATCTAATTTTCAATGAGTTTCAAGGTAATTTGTAATTTTTTTAGATTTTTTATTTAACCATGCTAAAGATGGATGTCTTATAAAGTGTCTAGGTTATAGTTTTGTTGGAAGAACATGATTGATCCAGGAAGAAGATAGCTACCATTTAATGAATTTATTATTTTATAAAACAATAATATAATGTATTATAGGGGAGTGTGGAGACAATGTTCTACAATTCAATAACAGAGAAATGAACTGTTATAGAGAATTTGATAATTCAACTGTTTCCATTTGTGGATCGTCACTATAGAGATAGTATTCCAATGCACGAATTAAATGATGACAATTTACATGAGGAACAAAATTATGATGATGATTTTGAGCAATTGAAAAAAATTAATAAATGACTCCAGAAGTCCTATATATTAGACAATATGAATAGTGATGTAATATACTAATTGTCAAATGTAATATTTTCCTAATGGCCTGATAAACTACTATCTTAATTTCCTAATGGATTAACATCTAATTGTCCACATTTCCATAATGCACTAATGTCCAATTGGATTTAATACCCATAATTCCTATTAGAATATTTTCCTAATGGACTAATAAAAATTAGGCCAATTGGAATTATGATCCAATGACAAAAGTTTTCTAAATGGACTAACGATCTAATGTCCAATTGGAAACATAAATATATGGCCAAATGAACAAATGAATAATTGTACAATTATCTTAATTGTCTCATGGCCTAATGGCTCATTGTAATAATAGCCTAATGATCAAACTGAAAAATCTCATAGTGTCCTAATTTAAAATTATTCTAATCACCTAATGGAAAATTCTATAGTTGAAATAATCACATAACAGTCATAAGGCATAATTATCCCAATATCCTGATGGATAATTGGAAAGATGGGGTAATGGACTAACATTATAATGAACAATTGTCCAAATTTACTACTGGACTAATTTCCAATTATCTAACTGTCTGAATGACCATTAGACAACCATCCAATTGGAATTCCATATGACTTAGAAATAATGTATTTATATATAATGAATTTGTATTTTTAGAAATTCTTAATTTGATTTATTCATATTAAGGGACTTATTTTGATATTATTGAAACCACCTCAAAAAATTTATGATGATTTATTTTATCATGGAAGAAATAGTTTCAACTATATTATATTTGGAATATTAAAATATATTTTCTAATAAATTTAAATAAAAAATCATTATATTTATTTAAACTGTAGTATTTATATTGTAAATTCCATATAATTCATAACATGGAGTTTTTATAATGAAATGAATATAAATAATTCATGTTAAATATAATATAAATGTTCATATTGAGTAGCTGAAATTATAAACTATTTGTGATAAGCTTTTATATTCAATTTATCATCAATGTTTATCAGCTGCTTAAAATTTTTAATTATTTATTCATAAAAATATTATTATATTTTATAATTACTCAAGATTATAAAATGATAATATTTTCAGTATGTTTATTCTAATAAATGTCATCTGCATTATGTTGTATTGGGTATCGTAGTATGTGTTGTTCCTAAAAAAATATTTTTCTAAAGTAGGAATAAAAATTATTAAATTATAGTAAATGAATAAAAAAATGTTAAAAATTGTATGTTACTTATTTATATTTAAAAGTATTATATAAAATTAATAATTAAATATATTATTTATATTTTTATCAGACTTCCCTAGGGGCCCTCGATCATAAAGAAGAGCATAGATTCGGGAAAAATGGTCATTTGAGTTAGGTATTATGTGAGGAGCACTATGGGAGACTCTGACGATGACATGGGTGAAACAACATCCCCTATACACACTAGTCCTTATCTGGATCCTCTAAAAACTATCAGACCACTAAGCTAAAAATCATTTGTACAGAAATATCTTAGGAAAAAGGAATAGCTTTACAAGAGCATAAAATGACTAAACTAATCTCCAAAACATCTGGAAATCTATGTCAGTTACAATTCAATAACATCTATTATAGGTTCAAACTACTCTTGATTTGAAAATTGAATTGGTTTCCTCTTCAAATGATGCCCTAAGTGATGCCAATGAGGGTCATGGTGGTGCTTGAGGTGATGATGTTGAAAATTAAAAGGATGATGTTGTTGATGATTCTATAGATGATTCTATTTGTGATGAGGATGTTACTGACGGTGATGGGGAAAAGGATGTTAGTGATGGGGGATATATTGATCCCCTCTATTATTGACTTATCAAGAATGAGACATGTGGATGATGTTTAATGTCTTGAATTTATTGTTTATATGTATATATTTTTATATAATAGTATTGTAAATTGTGTGAAAATTATTAAAATTTGTTAGTTTAATTATAAATGTACAATATTTTAATTTCATTAAATGTGTGGTATAATTATAATTTAATTTGTTTGTTAGGGGAATGAAGAGATTATTCTACTACCAAACGGGGTCAACTACAAATATCAATAGTATTGAGAGATATGGGAATATGTTTTCACTGGGAAAATATATACCCATGGTTTTGGTTAAACCATAGTATGATAAAATTATGCAATTCTATACCCATATTTTTAGAGGTTATACCCATTGTTCTAAACCATAGATATATGGTGTATTTATATTAGTACAATAGTATTAAGTACACTAGAATCAATACCATAAAAGCCTGAATCCTCTAAACATCCAAAACCATTACCACCAAATTATGTTTCTCTGATAAATAATTATATAGATTCCCATTACAAATATCAAGTTGAAAATCCTCCGAAAATACATCTATTGATAATTTACATAGGGTTAGAAAACAAACCATTAGGTAATCCAAATTCACAAATAATAAACACCAGTAAGACAAGAATATGTTATATAATAATAATTCAAAATTCATGTATATCAAAATGAAACATAATAACCCTAAATCAAGGTGAATTTAAAGAAATACTGTGATATAAATAGCCCATGTTCTCCCTCCAAGAGCCCTATATGAATCCTATGTATTAAACCCAATGCATCCCTCATCAACATGGCTCCCAGAATAAATCAAACTAGTTAAACCAACCTCATTACAACATCCTATGATGTCACTCTATGTTATAACAACCAAGGTTCCCCTAAGTCATTACATCAATCATGTGTAAATGAAGATTATCCCGTAAATTGAAGTATTACTGCACACCCACTCATGCTATAATTGGGGGTTCACATACAAAATTTATTTTTTGGAAAAATATTTAATAATCTCTATTTTCAAGGATTTTTTAGAATGTTTTCAAGAGAAATAAAAATTTTATACATATGTATCCAAATAACTGGTTTCAATGATAATATTTTTTAGGAGATAATTACATACCAATATCACATTCATCCAATAATGACAAAAAATATGAGCTTGAAATGATAATGTGTAATTCAAGAATCACTCCCAAAAGTGTTTGTCTTGAGTTCCCTATAGTGTATGAAAAAAATTAGAACTTATTTGGAATCAATTGGTTTATGTAAAATAGTTTATAACACACCTTCCTTCATTGAAAATAATTTCGAAACTATGTTCCTCTTCATGAATTTAGTTTGGATTTAATAGAATAGTGGGTATCATGTTATCCTGATTTTAGTTGATTCATTTTTACATTATATATACAAAAATTATTATTCAGTAATATATTAATATATTAACGAATGGCGTGTAATGGAATACACTATTTCCATTATTTAACATCCCATGTAAGTATCTATAGTGAGATATAAGTGTAATAGTTTCTCCTAAGAACTACTATTTTCAATTAAAAATTTTTAAATGAAAACATTTATTATAATATATTTATTTAAATAAATAATTATATATAAAAAAAAAATTCTTTCCCAAATAAAATATTTAATTAACTAAAATATATATAATTGAATATTATTTTTAATTAAATTATTTTTTTATAAAAAAAAATTATTTTATCTAATAAAATTACAAATGAAATAACTAATTTTTAATTTAAATAATGTGCATAATTGTTTTATATTAAATATTATATAAATTAAAAATGATTAATAATAAGTATTATAAAAATTATAATTACTTTAATAACTATTTAAAAAATATTTTCAAATTATTAAAATTATATATAATTATAAGTAAAATAATAATATAATCACAAAAATAAGTAATGTAATTGATAAAATTTTAATCCAATATAAAAATCCTAATTTTTTTAAACATACTAAATTAAAAATAATGCCAAAAATTATATGAAACCATAAAAATAATTCAAAAAAACATTATTTAGAAATATTAAAAATATTTGTATATTAAAAATACCACAAAATGTATAATTTTGAAACAACCCAGTAATTTTAATAAACTAAATCCAAAAAAATAATACCATATAATTAATATTTAAAACTAATAATTTCAAAATTATAATTTATTTTAACTGAAAAAATTTGGAAAAAATTAAATAAAAAATATCCATGTTGCTTCTAGGTTTGTGAGGGGCTTTACAAATGGATAAACCCCACAAAGATCTGGGGTTCGTGAATGGGAGCCCTAAAAAATTGGAAAAATAGAGGGATTACAAAAATCAATGAATTACAGAAGAATCATAAAGGACATAACTCATTGAAAGGGACACACAATGAAATAGTCACGAATCGTAGAGAACATTTCAAAAATGGGTTTCCTAAAACAAGATACACAATTTTTTAATAGGTCTTTCAAGTCATGGATTTTTTTGGACAATGAGAAAAGAGAAAAAACCCCTATAAGGGTAGTATGATCGGGACAATGAACATGGTTAAGAATTATGGGTCTAAATTACCAATTTAAAATGAGATCACTACACCACATCCATATGATCAATTTAGTGATAAACATTTGAACAAACACTATAATAATAGTTAAATTGGATAATCCATTCAAGTCACCTATAAACATGAAAATTCCATATTCGATGACGTTGAATTATTTCATAGGGGAAATGATATTGGAGGACCTAAATGGGTCATTTTTTCTATTTATAGACCGATATCGTTAAAATTACATTGGTGGAAATCATTTAATTTTATGATTTTAATTGTTAAAATTTAATACAAACCAAAACCTATTTGAGTTACATCACATGTATATGGTCACTCCAATTAAATTTGGGAATCTTAAAATTTAAAAAAAATTAATAATTATAAATTCATGTAAAAGTTTAGAAGATAAAAATTATATTATTCATATTTTATGAAAAATACTCCAGTTCTAAAAATGGAGAGAAATAATGTGAGGATTACTAGTAAAGGGGTTAATAATATCAAATATAATCATTATAGGTTATAAAAATAAAATCAAATAATCCAAAATAAGTGGAAAATATTTATCCCATGTTATAAGAGTCTTAATTTCATTAATAGCATAAAACTAGTTCAACATTCCTGTAATAAAAATTAATAAACCATCAAACTTATCAGTCATTTTTTCATTATGTGATCTCTATTAAACATATTATATTTCTTCAAAAAATTGAACTGTAAAATAATGATAAATTTTTTGACTGAAAAATAAAGAAGACTAGCCAATTACCCAAAATTGGAACACAATGAGATTAAGGATGTGAATTCAACATATACCATTATAATTGATCATATATTAAATATATTATTATATCCTAGGGATTAATGAATTTTCAATTCATTGGAAAACAATTGGATATCATATCTAACAGTTTGATAAAATTAACAACCATTAAAATATAAATAATTATATATAATAATTAAAACAAAATTCCATAATCATAACTCTTCACACAAAGAATTACTCATTCCACAATATATATTTAGAAGATTCAAACTATATAATAAGTAATAGAATAATATTAAATCAGAGTTGATGTGATACAATAATATTATTCAGGGTTTAAATTTTGTATTCACATGTCTAATATAAATAAGCAATTTTCTTGACATTTTATATATTTTTCTTCCACGTAAATCAATATATCTATATTCAACATGATATACCATTATAATGATCACCTTATTTTCATAACAATCAGTTCTCCATAATTTCATTATCTTTAAAAGAATAAGTGTGTGCATATAAGGTTTCATGTTTAAATTCAAATAAAGAATAGGCTGGGTATTTCATTGATCTATAAATATCAATATAAAAATTTGATCATAGTTTTAATCATAATTTTAATTTTAAGTATTAAATTACAACAACTTATCTAATTCCAATATATATAACTATTCATATTTATGTTTAATAAAATTGTAAATTTTAGAATCCAATTTTTTAATGTAGAAAAAATGTTCCTACTTTATATATGGAGATGAATGGAAATCATATATGAAATTAAAAAAATAGTCAAAATTTAGTTATTTAATTGAATGGAAATGATAATGAAATAGATAATTGAAAAAAATATTTATGTGTAAATTTATTATAAAATTTAATATAATTAATTTGCTTTTGTGATGTGGTAGGCTTTGATAATGGTGTATAATTATATTCTGATAAATGTACTGATTAATAGAATAATTAAAATAAATATATTTTTCATACATGAAAAATCATATATGTGTGATTATTAATTTAAAAAAAAGTTAAAAAATACATGAATAATTTCTTTATATAGTAATATATCATAAATATATATATTCAAATATTTAGTGATAATACGGTATGAAAAAAAATTCTATGAAGATGAAATATTCAGGTTTGTAAATAATATATCAAAAATATATATATTCCTTATTCCAGCTTGTCGCACTACCGGCCAGGTCGCACCCTCAACTCCCAGCATCGTCCTCCCCTCCTCACTTCCCAGTCACACCATCTGGCGACCCAAATCCCTATGCGGGTGTGGTTTTGGGAGACCCAACCCCTCTGCCCTCCTTGTTCCAACCAGCAATGAAACTGAACCCCTGCGTGGTGCCCCTTCCGTGGACTCGTTTGGCTGCACCCCCCCTTTCTTGCAATCATTTCCTCCTCCAGTATATATAGTCATTTATTTATTTCTTAATTATTTTATTTATTCATTTATTTATTTATTCTATTATTAATTAATTTATTTATTCTTTCATTTATGTAATTATTTGTTTATTTATTTATTTATTCATTTATTCATTTAATTATTTATTTAATTATTTTTTATTTATTTGTTTATTATTTTATATATTTATTATTTTTTTATTTATTTATTTTCCCTTCATTCCAACTTGGTGTTTTTATTTAATTTGGATTAATCCAAATACTGTCATGGGTTGGGTGTCATGTTCTTTTATCACTGTTCAGCATACACAGTCAGTCAGGAAGGGATTGTTCTACCTTTCTCCTGAGTTTCATCGCAGTCGCCCACAATTGAGGTAGGTGTCTCCGTAATTCTCCTTTACGATGAAATTTATTTGAATCATGGGTGTTTTTATAAGTTTATTATATATTGACAACACACTGGTAATGTGTGTCCTTTTATTGTTATGGATTTGTGATGGTAGTTTGATCTTCTAAAGATAGTTTTGAATCAATTCATTATCAATCCATGTACACTTGAACCTTTTTTTAATAAATATATGGACAGTTTTGACACGTTTTATAAAAAACAATTTTTTTACTATTATTTGAAAATGCTTGTTTGATAAACACATGGGAAAGTAGAGTTTCACATGACTTTAGAAACATTTTTGAAAACTCCTTTGGTTAGAGTATTTTGGTTAAAATTTATTTAGTGTGTGGTCCTTAGGGAATGTGTGTTTGGTTGGTTGCTTGAAAATTTTTTGGGTGTGGGTTTGGTGTAAAGGATTTTTGGCACATTTTTTTGGAGTGGCATGTTTTACTCAAAGCTAGAATTAATAATGTTTTAAAGGGGAACATCTTCTGGAAGATAGAAATATTTTGAATGGTGTGAATGTAATTTTTAAAGGTTTGAGTATGCAATTGGATTAATCGTGGAATCCACATGTGGAATTTGTGGAACTGTGATAAAAGAATTTTTTATGTACTTTTAAAACCTTTTATTGGTTGGGTAAATGATTTATTTAATGATCCATGCAATGTAATGCATGGGTGCATGGTGTTTTTGTGTATGTGTAGGTTTGATTTGAATGTTAATGGTAACATTGTGAAAATGGTCCCTATTTTGAAAATGAAGTTTGGGTCCCTTTGCAGGATTTTTTGAATGGTTTATAGTGTTCTTTAAAAAATGGATATTTAGCTTTGAAACGTGTTTTTGTGTGTGTTAGTGAATGTTAAAGGCCCATCTAATATAGTACACATGGAAATGGATTTAAAAATTATTTGAAACTATTTTGGTAATTTTATTTGGGTGTATAAAAGATAATTCCCTTGTGGTGTTGTACTTCTAAAGGTGATGTTCTGTGTTGATTTTTTAAAAGCATGTGATTCAGAAAATGTGAATGTCTAGTTGGAAACATAAGGTGTTTTAAAAGATGGTTTGAAAGATTATGTGTTGTGACAGCCCAGTTGGCACTTTGTTAATTTGAAATTGTTGAATGTGTATTTTGGGGCTCTCATGTCTAGTGTAATCCATTTTGGGTGAACGCACAAGAAGCATTTGTGTTAGGGGAAGGAAATTGTGGTGCGATATGTCACGTGTGCGAGAGCCTTCCAACATACACAGAATTATTGTATCCACCATTGGTTTTGGGGTGACTTTTGATGATCATGTGATGGTTTCTTATCGACCCCGATTAGATGGGTTGGTACCCCTTGGATTTGTTGTTTATCCAGGTGGGGATTTCCATAGGATTGTTCAGTTTAGGGCAGCAAGTTGGTTATAGACTTAGGAGCTTCACCATACGCCTGTAGGTGGTTCCGAAACTGAGTTTTTTTTGTGTGAATTCTAGGGATGTTTATGATCACCCATGGTTACTGGATTATTTACATTTCTTATTTACTTTCTGTTTCACTACTTTATTTTTAGTATCCATAATTTACATATTTTACTATGGCCCAATTTTTAGTACATTCAATTTTGGATTTTATATACAGAATGACATATGATTTTGGAAATTGTATGTTGCGTGTCATTTTTTTAAAATTGCGAAAACATGTTATTTACATAAAAATTTGAAAACACTACATTTATATTTTTATTTAAAACTTGTTTCATTGTATTGTTTTGGGAAAGGGAGTTATTGGATTCTGTGTTTATATATGGCAAACCAAATTGACATTTTTAATGCTCATGAAAATTTATCATTTCAGTTGCAGGTTCAGTCTCTTGTTCAATTTTTGATGGAAATGTTGCTCATTATAGGATCATGGTCACCCTTTGGTCGGGAGGTGACCACGAAGGTCACATAGAGGTATTTTTTATTTTACTTTTTTTCTACTACTAGTTTTAATTTTTATTGTCAGTTTTTATTTTTATGTATGACTTTTCTTGGTGGTCCAAATCACTCCCAACAATTAGAATTTGATTGTTGGCACATTTTTCCCACTAGTGGGGATCATGAAAGCCCCTCAGGCCATGTCGTGGTCCATCTCGGGTGACCCGTTCGTGTCTGACCAAGGATGGTTCGTGAAAAAATGAAATTAGAGAGAGTTATTTTTATTTGGGGTGTTTAGTATATGGTGATTAGTACTTTAAGAACTCTATAGGAAGGTATGAGATGGAATTCATGAGCCCTTGCCCATTCTAAACCTCAAGATTCCAAGGGTAGTCTTGGAATTGATTCCAGGTTTTTTCTGTTATGTTATAGACTGAGGGATGATAATGGAGGCAAGTTGATGATACATAGTGATTTCACATGGAGCAGTGTCCCATGTGGAGTCAGATTACATGGTTTAAGTTCCTCTGTGCTATTAATTCTTACATGTGGCGTGTCCCACTACCATATCGCTAGGTTAATCATGACTATAAGTCCCTCACTCTGGTAGTATAATGCATGTTAATTGGCGTCCTGATTCTAATTGGAGTAAGTTCTATCACAAAAATTTAAAAGGGTTTTTGAAAGGAGAATTATTTCTTCCAAATGGATTTAAATATGTGAAATTTATTTTTATAACTGAAATCTCTTGGTCTAAAAATCTGGTGTTTTCTTGGAACTGGTAGTTATATTTTTTGGGGGAAACCTTGAGAACACTTTATAAACGTTTTATCATGTGAGGTAATTCATGGGAAGTGCATGTCGGTGCATATGGATGAATGTGGTGGAAGAAATTTTCAACTTTTCATTGGATTACTGGGGTTTTCACTTGGAATTAAAAGCTTGGAATTTTTTTTCTAAAGATATTTTAAAAAGGTAAAATGATTTTTGGAAAAATTGAATTTGGTATGAAAAATGGGGTTGTTATTTGTGAAGTGGCCTTGATGAAATTTGGTTTTGAAATAAATAATGAAAAAAATAATTTTTGGGTTTTATTTGTATTTGTTTGGTTTTTTGGGAATGTTGTTTTTGTTTTAAAGTGTTTTCATTGTTATTTCTTAATCTTGATGTTAGTTTTGGCCTTGTTTTTTTATGATGTTCAAAAAATTCCACCCCAAAAGGTCGCCAAGGTTTCTGACAAGTCATGCCCAGTTTTTGGCCCTTCTCATACATTGCCTATCTTTCATGGTGAATGTGGTCCATTAGAAGTAGCATAGTGGGTTGAATATGTCAAACAAATATTTAGGGTATTTGGAACTCTTGAAGTTTCCAGAGTGCGTGCTATTTTGGGATTGTGTGAAGGTCATGCTCTGGACGAATGGGAGTCAGTTTTCCCACTGTCAATGCGAATTGGAATGTCTAGGGATGTCTTTAAATCTATCTTCGTCCGATGATTTATACTTGAAGAGGTGAAGATGAAGTGAACGGAAAAGCTAATGATCATTCAACAGGGACAACAGATAGTGAAGACATATGTTGACAATTTCTTGGTGCTTGTGTCCTTTTCTCTGAAGGTGGAATAACAAGATATTATGTATAATTCTCTCTTCATCGTGGGTCTTCATCCATAGATTATGAAGAGGGTCTTCCATTCTATGTGTCATTGTTTCGAGAAGCTAGTGGATGAGGAATTCTTGGCTGAGATGGACTTCAGAGCACAGATGGTTGGAAAACCATTGTATCAAATTTCTCATGAAGGTTCCCTATTTGGTGAGAATGTTATGTCAGAGGTATCTATTTATAAAGAGTAATATGAAGGGTATTGTCTTCCAGTTCTTCATAATGTTCAGTGGTGTGCCACCAGTGTGGCTGGTTCAGGCATGTGAAGTCGTCATGTCACATCCCTTCGAAGACATGTCATTGTTGCAAATGTATGGATCATCTAGAGAAGTTTTGCAGGTAGTGTTGCATGAAGAAGACGATGTGAACAAGGGTTTCCAGTTCCTGACATTGCTGTAGGAGATGCTTCAACCATCAGAGCCCCAGCCATTGGTCTTGGGGTGAAGCCAGCGCGCGGTATGGAGTACCCAGGGGTGTAGAGCCTCAGTACGGGTTTTTTGTTCTATGTTAGTAGTGGAACATTTAATGTCATTTCGTTATCATTCTTATAATGTTATAGTTTTTACGTTGTTGTTAGTTAATCATTTTATCATGCGGTTATGGTGGGATCGTACTATTTTAATCCAAGCAATATTGGTTGTGTGAATGTTGTTATCCAAATCGTGCATTTTTCTTAAAAGTATGTTTGGACCTTGTGAGGTTCAATCTCAGTTTGGTTGTGTTCGTTAGGTGATTTATGATTATGTGGATGAATCGATGTTTCTGGTTATGAATGGATTCACTGTTTGGGATATTCTTTTCTAGGAAGTTTTCCTCTAGTTTTGGGGGTATTTGGTCTAGGTTGAGAGTTTCAAGCTTCAACAGAGGTGTTGTTTGCTCGTGGTATAAATGATAATTTGGATCTGGTGGGAGTTTTCGTGTCACCCACCACCCTTCTCGGGGTGGTATTTTTTGTTGTTATATTTCCGCAGTAGATGATTTATTATGGTAGAGTGAACCCACTCGGGTTCTCTTATTATATTGTATTGTGGTTTCATTTGGTCTCAATCAGGCATGGGTTCTTGTTTTTCCTTTTTTCCGCCTGGGTTCTTTTCTGGGGAAGAATGTGTCTGTGGTGGGGAGAATTTTCTAATCCATCTTTTTAAATAAATTTTCATATTAATAATTCATGGCTCCTAGACCTCGCGCCATGGTTTGGGCTGGGTCCCTAATTAATTGTTTTTCATTTGATAATTTTACTTGGTTTCAGACCCATGCACAGTTACCTCATGGTTGGCAGTAGCTGTGCAACCAGGCCTAGTGCCATGAAATTGCTCACTATTATTATTATTATTATTATTATTATTCTGTTTTTTTCATTATTATTATTTTTATTATCATTAATCAATATATTATTATTGTATTATTATCATTATCATTATCATTATTATTTATATTATTATAATTGTAATGGTTGTTCATTAAATTATTTTTATTACTATTATTCTTAATATTGTCATTATTAATTTTATTATCATTATTATATTTATTTTTAGTATTATTATTAGTATTATTATTATTATTATTATTAATTTAATATTATTAATAATATACGATAAAATGGAGAAAAATTATCTAAAGCTATCCATAGCTACCCTAGACCCATGATGACCCTTTTTCCTGCCTTTATCCTACATCGTGCATAGCCCCACTCACCCCTTCCGCAACTGTCACCTCCTTCCAGCCCTCGGCGCGCCTAGGCCCTCGCCCTCCGCTACAGACGCACCTCCAAGACAGTTCCCGGCCTCGTCCAGCACCCTCCTCCAGCGTCTACGACCCCGTGTCATGCCTCCATCGCCCTTCGCCCCCACCTGCCATCCGACCATACCCAGCGGCCCTCCGCCTTGCACCCCGTGGATCTGGCCACCTACCTCACCCTGCCGCGCTCCATCCTACAGGCTCTAATAGGTCGTTGTGCCCATCCCCACATACCGCTCCGACCTTCCTCATTCTAGATCATCACTGCACTGGCCAGGCAGCGCCCTCAACCCCCATCAATGGCCTACCCTCCTCACTTCCCATCCTCACCTTCCAATGGCCAGAATCCCTAAGTGTGTGCGATTTCTTTTGACCTGATCCCCCATTCTATCCTTGTTCTGATGAGCAGTGCAACTGAACCACTACATTGCGCCCCTACATTGCTCAGGTGGGGCCACACCCCCTTTCCAGCAACTGTATCCTCCTTTGGTATATCTAGTAATTTATTTATCTATTTTAGTATTTATTTATTTATTTTATTATTTATTTATTTATTATTTTATTATTTCATTTATATATTTATTTATACTTTTATATATTTATATATTTATTTATTATTTTATTCATTTGTTTATTTTCTTATTTCTTTATTTACATATTTATTTATTATTTTATTTATTTATATATTTGTTTCATTATTTATTTATATCCCCTTCATTCCATCATGATGTTTTTATTTAATTTGGATAAATCCGAATACTATTCCGGGTTGACTGTCATGTGCTTTTATCACTATTTAGCATTCATGGTTAGTTCACTAGAGATTTTTCTACCTTCCATCAGAGTTTCATCGCAGTAACTCACCATTGAGGTAGGTGTCTCCTTCATTCTTCTTTCCGATGAAATTTATTTGATTTTTCGGTGTTTTAATAAATTTGTTATATGGTATGCACAATGGTAATGCATGTCTTTTTATTATTAGGGTGTTGTGATGGTAGTTGGATATGCTAATGATTGTTTTGAATCCATTATTTATATGTGCATATACACTTGCACATATTCTAATAAATCTATAGTCATGTTTGACACATTTTCTAAAACAGAATTTTTATACTAATGATTGAAAATGCTCGTTTGATAAACTCTTGGGAAAGTGGAGTTTCACATGACATTAGAAACATTTTGGAATATTCCTTTGGTATGAGTATTTTGAATAAAATTTATTTAGTGCTTGGACCTTAATGAACATTTATTTTTTTTGTTGTATGAAAATTTTTTGTTCATGGGTTTGGCATAGGGTCTTTTTGGCACATTTCATGGAGTGGCATGTTTTACTCAAAGCTAGAGTGATTTTTTTAAAGGGGAACACCATCTGAAACATTGAAATGTTTTGAATAGTGCATTCGAAAATTTTAACGGTTTGAGTATGAAATTGGTTTTAAATTGGAATTTGGGTGTGTAATTGGTGGAATGGGTTTAATGTGTTCGTTAAAACATTGTTGTTTTACATTGGAACGTGTTTTTGCATGAGTTTCCGAATGTTAAATTTATGTTTGATATAGTATACATAGAAATGGGTTTAAAAATGATTTGAAAATATTTTGGTCAATGAATTTGGGTGTGTAAACATGAAGGCCCATGTGGCGTTGTACATCTAAAGGTGATGTTTTGTGGTGATTTTCAAAAATAATGTGATTCGTAAAATGTGAATTTTCTGTTGGAAACATAATGTGTGTTGAAAGATGGTTTGAAATCTTATGTGATGTGATGTCATGTTTGGAAATTTGTTATAAACATAGGATTTTCACCATACGCCGGTAGGTGGTTCCAAAACTAATTACATATAGGGGTCTTCTAGGGATGTTTAGGCTCACCCATGGTTACTGGATTATTTTAATTGCAGGTTTACTTTCCATTGATGTAGATTATTTTTAGTTTTCACAACTTACGTATTTTACTCTAGCCAGTTTCAGTACATTCTATTTTCAATTTTACTTGTAGAATGTCAAATGATTTTGGAAAGGGTATGTCACATGTGTTGGGTTTTGATATGAAAAACATGATAATTTATTAATGTTAATATCCTACATTTATATTTTTATTTCAAACTTGTGTCATTAGATTTTTTTGTAACGGAATATAAGGACCCGACCTTATTACATACATAATCTGGAATTTAGTCAAGAAAACACATCCTTTTACATTGAAGATATTTTGAGGTTTAGATCTTTAGAGAATTAGGACAATACATTCATGACATTACACATTATTATATAGTGGAAAAGATAAAAACAGTTTCCATTTTTTTCAAAATATAAAACATTAAAACATAAAACAAGACTCCTTGACAATTCTTCAACATTTAACATGTATTTATTCCTTGTATTACACTTCCATTAACCTGTGAAAAATAATTTAAAAACTTGGGATGAGCAGAAATGCTCAGTAAGGGATGGACAGGAAGGAAATATCACATTAGTCCCTGAATACTCATAACATATGAAAGCATTTTCAAAAGAAATTAATGTCACACAAATATACATACTTTGTGTAACATGATATTCAAAATAGATCAACAAAAAACATGATAACATAAATATAATAATAAAGGTATCTTGGGTCATTACTTACATAATCTCCTAACCATTCCTGGCTACCTTATAATTTGTAACCCTCAAGGCTACCTTACTTTGTGTAACCATCACAGTTACACGTTGAGTAACCATGCGACCAACCTCCAACATACTCATACCCAATGTGTTGGAAGGAAATATAGGTCCCACCCTTCATCATAAATAATTCCCAAGAACCAAAACATTAACATACAACATGAATAATTCCATAACAACATTACTTTGGAATTTCGTAAAACCGAATTTAAAAAGAGTATTTTTAAAGAAAATCCGGTTATAAATATCATAGAATTTAAGAGACACATAATAGAGTAGATGTAGTAATTATATATACTTTAAATACACATGATAAAACATAATATAAACATAACCCATCACACAAACAATTTAAATAGCACAAAAATAATGAAGTAGAAGGTTAACCCAAAGAATATAAATTGGGTTAAGAATTCCCTTACCTTGGGTTTGTCTTACTTCAATATTTTTTAAACCTCCTGTATAATGGTTAAAATAGTGTTATTAATATTTTATAGAAACAAGATCATGTTTATAAAATCTTATATGATCATTTCATAACATCATTTAACCCTTAATTGTTAGTATCTTTTTTCATTGCACAGTTTTTGGGTGAGTTCTTAACATGATTTCCATGATTGGTTCTTGATGGACATTCTTCTAGATTTTACGATAGACTCCATAATTGGAATGGAGTAGTATTTAAATATATCTAGTAACATAAATTATCCCATTCATCATTTTTAATTCTTACATGAGGAAGATTCATAAGTTAGAACATTAATGATGTTTGTTTAGATCATTTTAGTGGTTATTTTATATTAACAAACCCATTTGTCTTATAAATTAGAACGATGAGTAAAAAATAATTCCAGAACCATGGGTGAGTCATAGATCATTTATTATAACCTAGTTCAACCATATAAATGGTTTCATGACCAGACGTGAAAGAATTAATGGAAATTGAAATCACATCGTCCACGATGTCGATAATTCAACACAAACGGAAAATGTTTTTACTCATTGAAAAAGTGGGGGAGGATAAGAATAAAGAAGATTAATTTTCCATAAACATGATAAAATTTAGAATATAAATGATTTCTGGATATTTCATGTCTCTTGGGTAAGGATATATGAATAAATAATAATCAAAGAACTCAAAATAAAAGAATAATCGTGAAATCGCTTACAAAAATATGGCAACCTAACGTCTATGCAACAAGGTTTTAGAAAATAATAAAAAGAGTGGGGAAAAGGGTCACCCATCTAGAAATGAATCATAATATTGAGGAGGTCAATAATATAAGTATGTAAGAACATGGTATGGAAACTTGAAAATTATACCACATAAAAGAGAACTTGAAAGGGAAAAAGAAAGAAATTGAGAATTTTCTTACCTTGTAGAGTAACCCTTAGAACATGATGGTTAGGACCTTGGGGGCATGAAGAAACCTTGGGAGGACAACTATGAAGGTAAGGAGTCTAGTGCTTCATTGAGGGATAATTGGGAATGAATTCAATGAAGTTAAATGTTGTTATTTATAGGAAAAGTGATGGATTATTTTAATAATTTACAAGGGGCACCTCATAAGTGGTATTTACAAAACCATGGGCTTTACCTTGGTATTTGACCATCGTATAAGAAAATTGGGACACCTCACATATTATTTAACTATACACATGTCGACCAGATTTATGACATCATTATTATATCATAAATTATGTCATTAACACAACAAAACTACATACTGTATTTTATACTATTCACCGATAAATCAACTATTTCATAAAAACTCCCAAAATTCACCCTAACCATTTATCGACAGGTAGATTTCAAAAATGAAGTCCATTTTTTGAAAATAATTTTCTAAATATTACTAATTAAATTTTTAATTAAAATCAAACAAAGTTAAAAATTTAACAATTCTAATTTTGTAACTACTTCTATATAATAATGGAAAATTAACCTGAATGCTATTATCTCAAAGTCTTAATAAAATAAAATAATAATAAAATTTACTATTCATTGCGTTAATATTACTATTCATATTAATATTCATAAGGGTATGTTAGTATTCACCAAAAAAACATGTTGGTTCTAATAGACTCCAAATAATATACTGAACACAATTGTCGATGATAGTTTCTTGAAATTAAAAACAGAGAAGTGGAAAAAAAATTATGTTAAAAGGCTAGTTATAATTATCTTCTAAAAACAAAGTTCCATGAATATTGATTTATTTATTGAAAAACATGGGGTGTTACATTATCCCCACCTTCTTGAAACTGTGTCCTCGCAATTGTATTTAATTATTAATAAACATAGGGTATTTTTCGCTCATAACATTTTCAGACTCCCATGTTGCTTCTTCAACCATGGGGTTTTCCACAAAACCTTTACCTAGTGGATTACCTTATTCCGAAATACCTATTCTCTTCGATCAAGAATCCGAACTGGTTTATCTTCATAAAAAAGGTATCTTCTAGCTGAACTGCTTCTGGGATCAAGACATGTGATGAATCTAGCATATATTTTCTCAACATCGAAACCTGAAAAACATTGTGTACCTGAATCAAACTCGGAGTCAAAGCTTCACGGTATGAAACATTTCCAACTTTCTCCATGATTTTAAACAGACTGATGAACAATGGACTTAGCTTCCCTTTCTTACCGAAATGCATCACACTATTCCAAGGAGTGATTTTTAGGAAATCATGGTCACATACCTCGAAAGAGAAGTCTTTCCATCTGTTATCGGAATAAATTTTCAGCCTACTCTAAGCATTCGTCATGTGATGCTGAATCATCCTCACTTTCTCAGCCAATTCTTTTATTAATTCTAGCCCCATCAAATTTCTTTCACCAACATCATCCCAAAATGCTGGAGTCTGACACCGCTTCCCATACAAGGCCTCAAAAGTTTCCATATGAATACTGGAATGAAAATTGTAATTATAAGAAAACTCAACTAATGAAAGATGATGATCCCAACATCCCTAATAGTCCATTGAACAAGCTCGAAGCATATCCTCCAAATATTCAATCATTTGATCTGACTGCCCATCTGATTGAGGATGAAATGTTGTACTGAAATTTAACTCTGTTCCCAACAACTTCTGATGTCCCTTTCAAAAGTTAGAAGTGAACCTGGGATCTCAATCAGACAGTATGGAAAGAGGGACTCAATGTAATGTAACAATCTCCTTGAGGTACAATCAATAAAGCTAATCCATATACATTGTATCTCGAAGAGAAATAAAATATGAATATTTTGTCAGCTAATCAACAATAAACCAAATTACATTGTTACTTCAAGAATTCTTTGGTTGTACCAACATGAAGTCCATGGATACATTCTCCCATTTCCACCCTGGCACTGGCAATGGCTGAAGCATCCCCTTTGATAATTGTCGCTCTGCTTTAACCTGTTGACATGTTAAACATCTCATGGTAAAATCAACAGTATCTCTTTTCATTCCATCCCACCAATAATACTCCTGAAGGTCTTTCTACATCTTAGTACTTCCAGGATGAATAGAAAATGGAAAACTATGAGCTCCACAAAAAAAATCTTTCTTCAACTGGGAATCACAAGGCACACACAACCTTTATCCAAATCATAAAACACAATATTTATCAAGATTAAATTATAGAAACTTATCCATTTTAACCAATTCTACCTTTTTCTATAGCTCACGGTCTTCCTTCTGCCGTTGCATAATTCTGTCTGACAATAAAGACTACACTGGAACCTGAAACAAAACAGTTGTATTCCCTTCCCCAACAATTTCTAATCAAAAATTCATCAAATCATTAATCAAGGGATCATGTTCCAAGCGTATCATGTTTAATGATGCATGATGTTTCTGACTTAAGGAATCTTCCACTTTATTGGATTTCCTAGGATAATAATTGATCGTGCAATCATAATCCTTTATCAGTTCTATCCATCTTCTCTACCTCATGGTTAATTCCAAATGAGAAAATATATACTTTAGACTTTTATGGATAGTATATATTTGGCATTTGGTTCTGTATAGATGATGCCTCCAAATTTTCAAAGAAAAAAACCACAGATGCCAATTCCAAATAATGTGTGGGATAATTTAGCTCATAAGGTTTAAGTTGTCTTAAAGAAAAGAAGATTACTTGATCATTCTGCATCAAAACACAACCATGTTCTTTCAAAGAAGCATCACTATAGATGACAAACTCACCATTTTGGGAAGATAAGTCCAAAACTAGAGCATTCACCAATCTATTCGTCAGTTCCTGAAAACAAACATCACCTTCCTCTGTCCAAACAAATTTAACTCCTTTCTATGATAACATAGTTTTTAGGCTAGATAACAGTGCAAAGATCTTAACAAAACATCAGTATTATCTTGCTAAGCCCAGAAAACTGTGAATCTCTATATCATTTGTGGGTCTTGGCCATTCATCAACTACTTTTGTTTTGGAAGGATCAATTATTATTCCATTCTTGTTTACAATTTTCCCAAGAAAATAAATCAGTTGCTTCCAAAAATCACACTTGATAAATTTTCCATATAGTTTCTTTTCTTGTAATGTTTTTAAAACAACCCCTAGATGTTTTTCATACTCCTCTTTATTTTTAGAAAATAAAATAATTTCATCAATAAATACAACAAAAAACATATCCAAGAACTCCTGAAATACTCCTTTTATAAGATTCATGAATACAATAAGTGCATTAGTTAATCAAAATGGCATAAAAACAAATTCATAATGCCCATATCTAGTACGAAAGGTTATTTTCAGGATGTCACCTTCCATAACATTCAGATGATGGTATCCGGACCTCATGTCAACATTGGAAAAGTACTGAGATCCCTAAAGCTGATCCAAAAGTTCATCAATATGAGGAAAAGGATACTTTTTTTAATAGTGATGTTATTCAATGCTCTATAATCAATGCAAAGTCTCACGGAAGCATCTTTATTTTTAACAAACAAAAAAGTGGCTCCCCATAGTGAAGTGCTAGGATGAATGATGCCTTTTTCAAGAAACTCCTGCAACTGATTTTTCAATTCATGAAGTTCTATTGGAGCCATATGATATGGTGGTTTTTAAATTGTCTTAGTATCATTAACTATGCCAATTTTGAATTCAACTTCTCGATCAGGTATGACACCGGGTAACTCATGAGAAAAAACATCAAGGTATTCATTTACCGATGGAACAAAATTTATTTGAATAGTTCCCTTGTTTTCAACAATATGAGCAAGATAACATTCATTTTCATCTTTCAATAGTTTTTCAGCTTCCTGATATGTTATCTATTGTATGGGTTCATTATTTTATACAAACTGAAACTCTTTCTGAAAAAAAATTTCTATAGCTCTACAATCAATATTAGCATGATAATCAGAAAGCCAATCCATCCCCAGAATAACGTCAAACTCAACTAAGGTTAAAACAACAAGGTTTTTTGTTAATTTCTTTCCACAGACCACAATAAAAATATTATTTTAATTTCTCTTTGCTATAAAATTTCCCCCTTGTGATTTAACAACAAGTTAGAGTCTCATTTGTTGAGGTGATATTTTCAATTTTCTAGAAAAATTTTCGGAGATGAAGGAATGCGTAGGCTCCGTATCAAACAAAACATTAGCAAAATATGAGTGAACAAAAAATGTACCTGACACAACTTCATTGGATGGACCAACATCTACTGATGTAGTCGTAAAGGATCTCACTACACCTTTCTTCTTGTAGTCTGGATTCTTTTCATCATTCGGATCTCTCTTTGGGAAAACATTTGCATAATGACCCATTTCACCAAATTTAAAGAACATTAAAGTTTTCTGAGAAGGATTATTCTTAAAATCATTTTCATTGCAATCTCGGGCCATATGCCCAAACATACCACATTTAAAACACATCCCAGTTTTTATAAGACATTCCCCAGGGTGTTTCTTTCCACAAATTTCACAAACTGGAAATTGTATTTTCTTACCATCAGCTTTATTTGGTTGATTCTTACCAATTTCTTGCCAACTGGACCTATTCTTCTCTTTGTTTCCAAAATGCACATGATCATCAGAAATCTCCATCTCTACCCTCTCAGAACATCGGACAAGTATCTTATAACATTTGAATTCACGGGAGGCCAACACCCTTCGATACCTTGGCTTCAGTCCTGAGTAAAAGAGGATGATTTTGATATCAAGATCTAGAAGAAGATTTGGTGTATAACTCGCCAGTTGGGTGAATTTCACTTCATACAAAACAACTGAATCTTCATCCTTCTGTTTCAAGTCAAGTAATTGCTTCTCCATTCTATGTCTTACCACCTTATGAAAATATTTTTCAAGGAAAAGACATTTAAATACATCCCACTATAATGCATCAAAATCCTCTGTACCCCTGATATTCCTTACCATTAACCACAAAAGATCAAATTCCCCTTAAAAACGATAAATTTCAAGACTTACCTTATGATTGTATTAACATCCCATAACATCGATTATCTTTTCAAGGGATTTGATCCATCGTTCAACTCCTACTGGGTTAGAAGATCCATTGAATGCAGGAGGATGATGTCTCATAAAATGTTCCACTACTTTCATGTTCCGTTGGGGAACCTATATCGGTTATATTTCATGGATTCCACCACCATTTATTTCCTGTGTTAGCTGAGCCATTACTGGCACAGACTGCTCTGTTCCAATCCCTACCATTTTGGGAAGTAGTTTCAGAAGGATGTCATTCTGTTAGTGCCTCTCCTATTCATCATCCTTTTTCCTTCTATGGGAAACCATTCTTAACAAACATGTATTAGATAAAGAAACATGGTAATATTAAATGATATAACTTTTCAAATTAGACATAGAGTGAACATAATTTATGTTATTCTATTAACATCACCCAAACCCCTAATGTTATCTAAACCATCCTCTGATACCAACTTTAAGGACCCAACCTTATTACATACATAATCTCGAATTTAGTCAGGAAAACAATTCCTTTTACCTTTAATATCTTTTCAAGTTTAGAGATCTTGATAATTAGGACAATACATTCATGATATTACACATTATTAGAGAGTGGATACCAAAAATACAGTTTCCATTTTTTTCAAAATATAAAACATTAAAACATAAAACATGACTCCTTGAAAATTATTCAAAATTTATCATGTCTTCAATCCATGTATTAAACATCCATTAACCTATGAAAATTCATTTAAAAACTTGGGATGAGGACCAAATCTCAGTAAGGGATGGAAATGATGGAAACATCACATTAGTCCATGAATAATCAAAATGTATGAAAGCATTTTCAAAATACATTCTTGTCACCCATATATACTTACTTTTTGTAACATGATATTAACAAAAGAAACAAAGAAAACATGAGAACATAAATATAATCATAATGGTATCTTGGGGAATTACTTACATAATCTTTTAACCATTCTTGGCTACCTTATAATTTTTAACCCTCACGGCTACCTTACTTTGTGTAACCATCACAGTTACACTTGGAGTAACCATACGACCGACCTCCAACATACTCATACCCAAAGCATTGGAGGTAAATATAGTTCCCACCCTTCATCATAAATAATTCCCATGAACCAAAATATAATCATACCACATGAATAATTCTATAACAACATTACTTTGTAATTTCGTAAAACAGAATTGAAAAATAGGATTTTTAATGAAAATCCCCTTATAAAAATCATACAATTGATGAGATACTTAATACAATAGATGTAGTATTTATATATACTACAAATACACATAATGAAACATAATATAAACATAACCCATCACACAAAAAATTTAAATAGCACATAAATAATGAAGTATAAGGTTAACCCAAAGAATGGAAATTGGGTTAAGAATTCCCTTACCTCGGTTTTTTCTTACATAGAACTTGTTTAAACCTCCTGTATAATGGTTAAAAGATTTTTGATAATATTTTACTGAAACATATTCATGTTTATGACATCTTATATGATCATTTAATAAAATAATTTAACCGTTAATTGTTAGTTTTTTTCTCTTTGCACTGTTTTTTGGTGAGTTCTTAAAATGATTTCCATGGTGGGTTCATGATGAAAATTTTTGTTGATTTGAAGTGAAACTCCAGAATTGGAATAGACTAGTATTTAAATATATCCCATAACATAAATTATTCCATTCACCATTTTTAATTATTACATGATGATGATTCATAAGTTAGAACATTAATAATGTTTGTTTATATCATTTTAGTAGTTACTTGATAATACCAACCTCGTTTTCACTTATAAATTAGAACAATGAGTACAAAATAATTCCAGAACCATGGGTTAGTCATAAAACATATATGATAACTTAGTTCAACCATATAAATGGTTTTAATGACATGACATGAATGAATTATTGGAAATTGAAACCACATCATCCATGATGTCGATAATTCGACACAAATGGACAATGTTTTTATTCTTTAAAAAAGTGGGAGAGGAAAAGAATAATGAAGAATATTTTTCCATAAAAATGATAAAATATAGAATATAAATGATTTCAGGAAATTTCATGCCTCTTGGGTAAGGAGCTATTAACAATGAATACTGATAGAACTAAAAATAAAAGAATAATTGGGAAAGTGCTTATAAAAATTTGGCAGCCTAACAGCTGCGCAACATGGTTTTAGAAAATATTAAAATGAGAGGGGAAAATGGTCCCCCATCCAGAAATGAATCCTAATTTAGAGAATATCAAGAAGAAGAAGGAATTAAGAACATAGTATAGAAAATTGAAAATTATACCACATAAAAGAGAACTTGAAAGGAAATAAGAATGAAATTGAGAATTTTCATACCTTGTAGAGTAACCCTTAGAACATGAAGGTTGGGACCTTGGGGGCTTGAGGAAACCATGGGAGGAATACTATGAAGTTAAGGAGGAAAGATATTCGTTGAGGGGGAATTGGGAATGACTTCAATTAATGGAAGTGTTGGTATTTATAGCAAAAGTGAGTGATTAGTTTAATAATTTTCAAGGGACATCTCATGACTGGTATTTACAAAACCATGGGATTTCCAATGGTATTTTCCCATGGCATAAGCCACTTATGACACCTCACATATTTTTAAATTATACACAAGTCTACCAGATTTATGAAATCAATATTATATCACTAATGATGTCATTAACACACCGAAACTGAAAACTGTATTTTTTACTATTCACCAAAAAAATAACTTTATCACAAAAACTCCCAAAATTCACCATAAACATTTATTAATGGGTAGATTAAAAAAATGATGTCCATTTTTTGAAACTAATTTTCTAAATATTATTAATTTATTTTTTAAATAAAATCATACTAAATTCAAAAATTAAGAATTCTAATTATATAACCACTTCTATATCACAATGAAAAATTAACCCAAATGTTATTATATTAAAGCCTTAATAAAATAAAATAATAATAAAATTTACTATTCAGCAGTGTTATATTTCTATTCATATTACTATTCATAAGGGTATGTTACTATTCACTAAGAAAACAAGTTGGTTCTAATAGAATCCAAATAATATACTGAACACAATTGTAGATGACCGTTTTTGAAATTCCAAACATAGAAGTGGAAACAATTATGTTTAAAGGCTAGTTATAAATATATACTTAAAACAATGATTCATGCATTTGTATTTATTTTTAGTAAAACTTGGTTTGTTGTAGGGAATTCTTGGATTCTGTGGTTATATTTGGAAACCCTACTGAGCATTTTAATGCTCATGCATATTTATCTTTTTAGTTGCATGTACTTTCTCTTGTTCATGTTTTCATGGTTGATTTTCTCTTTATAGGAGCAAGGTCGACCATCGGTTAGGATGTGACCTGGACGGTTATGTGGATGTATGTTCGGTTTTACTTTCGTTCTGCTGGTAGTTTTATTTTTTTGTTGTCAGTTTTTATTTATCTGTTTGTCTTGGTTCTTGGGCTAAATTGTTCCCAACGATTAAATTTTGATGCCCGACAGTAGTTGTTAGCCAGTGGGGATCAGGAATGCCTCTCGGGCCATGTCACGGGCCGGCTCGGGTGACATATTCACATTCGACCCGGGTTGGTTCTGGAAAATTTCACTGTGAGAAAGTTGCGAGTAAATGAGCTATTGGAAAAAAGAATATCCTTCAATCCACATGAAATTGTGTCACCCATAAATAGTTGTAATTAAGTAGACATAGTTGTAATTATTTATCATCACTTTTTTGGATAGCGCTTTTCATATTTCAAATTATTCAAAAACCATAATGATTTTATATTTTGTAGAAAAATATGGAACAAACAAGTAGATAACAATCATTATTATTGGATCGCCCTTGGATTAATCAGTGCAGAAATCCAAATAGTTCTTGTTTAAATCTTGTATATATTGAGGGTGTTAAAACTTTCATATCATTTGAATAATAAATACCAGTATTTGTTTCAGAAGGCACATTATTTGATGATCGTGCATGGTTTAACCACTGATAGTAAGTTATGTTATCGAAGGTATTATGGACTGGTCCCACCTCAAATAGTATTACATGTGACGGGTGTCCCATCACAATTATTATTTTCCCAAATAATCTAACCTATATATACCCCACATAGGTTTTTTTCATCCTTCCTATCGATTTCAAATTTCTCTCTCTCTCTAAACACTATATTAGAGTTAAAATTTCTCTCAGCAAAATATTTCTAAGTAAAACTATTGAAGTCATCTACATTTACCGAAGATCCTGTTTAAAGATATTTATGTTTTATTTAATTTCGTATTAATTTCATTTTTATTTTAAATTTAATTATTGTTAATTTTTTGTAATTAAATTATATTTCGATTGTTCTATCATTAGTATTTTTTTTTGTAATAACAAATTGAAATTATTAGTACTAATTATTAGTAATTAGTATTCATTAGTAATTATTAACGATACCTGTAATGAATATAAATAATTAGCAGTAATTAGAAAATAGTAGCTGTAATTTGAGGTAATTAAAAATAATTAACACTAATTAGTAATAATTAGCGATAATTAGTGATAATTAGTGATAATTAGAAATAATTAGAGGCAAATAGTAATACTTAGGAAAAATAAAAATTATTAGTAAAATATAGTAATAAATTGGAAAAAATAGAAATAAATACTAATAATTTGAAATAAATATTTACAATTAGTAATAAATTGTAATAATTAGTAATTAATACTAATAAAATTTCATAAATACTAATAATTAGTAAAAAATACAAATAATTAGAGCTAAATACAAATAATTACTAATAATTATTAATAAATACTAATAATTAGTAATAAATACTAATAATTAGAAATAAATAGTAATAATTAGTAATAAGTACTAACAATTAATATTAAATTAGTAATAAATTAGTAATAATTAGTATTAATTATTATTAAATACTAATAATTAGTAATAAATACTAATAATTTGTATTAATTACTAATAATTAGTAATAAATAGTAATAAATAGTTATAATTTTTAATAAATACTAAAAATATGAAATAAATGAGTAAAAAATAGAAATAAATAGTAATAAATAGTTATAAATAGCTATAATTCATAATAAATTGTAATAAATTGTAATAAATGTTATTAAATACTAATAAATAGTAATAAATAGTAATAAATAGTAATATATATGAATAAATATTAATAATTAATAATAATTTTTAATAATTAGTAATTATATGTAATAATTAGTAATAATTATTAATAATTAGTAATAAATACTAATAAATAGGAATGAATAGCAATAAGAAGCAATAAATAGAAGTAAATAACAATAACATGAAATAAATAACAATAATTAGAAATAATGAGCAATAATTAGAAATAATTATCAACAATTTGAAATAATTAGAAATAATAACCAATAATTAGAAATAATTAGGAATAATTAGGAATAATTTTCATTAATTAGAAGTAAATAGAAATAATTAAAAATAATTAGAAATAATTAGCAATAATTGAGAATAATTAGGAATAATTAGAAATAAGTTTTAATAATTAAGAAGAATTAGAAAAAATAGAAATAATTAGCAAAAATTAAGAGTAATTAGCAATAAATAGAAATAGATAACATTAAGTAGGAATAATTAGGAATAATTTGATATCATTATGAATAATTATGAATTATTGGGAATAATTATAAATGATTGTAATAAATTGTAATAAATGGTAAGAACATGGAATAATTTTCAGTGGATTGGCAACACTCCTTTTGCTCGATGACTCTTCTCTTTTCAACTCTCACCAACACAAATCATTATGGAAAATATGTTTCAATGTATGCATATCCAATATCATTTGAATGAGATTGGATATATATTCATAGGAAAACATTTTTCAAAACGTTTTCAAGAAGTGACAATTGCAAGAAGGCGATTTATCGACAAAACATGGGCTCTTATTACCGACGAGTTGTTTACTTACTTCTTACTCACACTGAATTCAAAAAGAAGAATATTCTCAAAGGTACAATTATACATTCTAGTATTGACAAGAATGAATATGCATACCTATGAGATGATTCATCTTTGTTATTTTAGATTGGGATTGCTGCAAGTAAATGAGTCGTCAGACCAAAGTGTAGCCGTCAATCCAATGGAAATTGTGTCATCCATAATTAGTTGTAATTAGTAAGAAGTAGATTTAAATATTTATCATCACATTTTTTGATAGTGTTTTTCTTATTTCAAATTATTAATAAACAATAATAATTTTATATTTAATAGAAAAATATGGAACAAGGAAGTCGACAATAGTCATTATTAGATGATATCGCTTGGATAAATCCGGGCAGAAACCCAAACTGTTCTGGTTTAAATCCTATATATAATGACGATGCTGGAGCTTTCTTATAATTTGGATCATCAAAGATACAATTTGTTTCAGAAGGCACATTATTAGATGATAACACTTGTTTTAACCATTGACAATAATTAATGTGATCGAAGGAATTTGTGACGCGTCCCGTCACAAATGGTATTATTTGTTACGGGCGACCCGTCACAAAAAATTTGGCCTATATATACCCCACATCCATTTTTTCATTCATCCTTTCAATTTCTACATTCTCTCTCTCTAAACACTAATTTTAGATTTAAAATTTCTCTGAGTGGAATTTTTTTACGAACATGTATTGAAGTCGTTTAGAGTTATAAAAAATCTTATTTAAAGGTATTTATGTTTTATTTAATTTATTATTTTTTAATATTTTTAATATTATTTTTAATTATTGTTAATTAGATGTAATTAAATTAGATTTCAATTGTTTTGGAAATAGTATTTATTTGTAATAATAAATTGAAATTATTAGTACTAATTTTTAGTAATTAGTAGAAATTAATAATAATTAATGATAATTATAAAGAAAGAAAATAATTAGTAGGAAATAATAATTAGTATTTGTAATTTGAGATAATTAATATTAATTAACGCTAATTAGTAGTAATTGGAGCTAATCCGTAACAGTTATCAGTAATTAGTAATAATTAGTGGTAAATAGCAATACTTAGGAATAATAATAAAAACTAGTAAAAATATTTATAAATAGTAAAAAATACTAATAACTAGAAATAAATACTAATAATTAGTAAAAAATACTAATAATTAGTAATAAATTGTAATAATTAGTAATTATTGAAAATTATTTGTAATAAATACTAATAAAAAAATAATTAGAAATAAATACTAATAATTTTTAATAAATAGTAACATTTTGTAATAAGTAGTAATAATTAGTAATAAATTAATAATAAATTAGTCATAAATTAGTTATAAATAGTAATTTTTTTTAATAAATAGATATAATTTTTATGAATTTTTAATAAATAGTAATAAATAATAATAATTAGAAAAAATATTAATAATTACTGGTAATTTGTTATAATAAGTAATAAATACTAATTATTAGTAACAATTAGTAATAATTAATAATATATAAATGAATAATTAGAAATAAATTACTAATAAATAGTAATAAATAGTAATAATTAGTAATAAATAGTAATAAATAGTATTAAATAGTAATAATTAGTAATAAATAGTTATAAATAGTAATAAATAAAAATAAATACTAATAAATAGTAATAAAAAGTAATAACTAGTAATAAATATTAACTAATATTAATAAATAATAATAAATAGTAATAAATAGTAATATAAAAAATAATTAATAACAATTATTAATAATTATCAATAATTATTAATAAATATTAATTAATAGTAATAAAAACAATAAATAGAAATAAATAGAAGGAATTATCAATGATTAACAATAAATTAGAAATAACTAGAAATAATTAGCAATAATTATCTATAAATTGCAATAAATTGGAATAAATTGTAATAATTAGGAATAATTAGATATAATTAGAAATATTTATCAATATTTAGAAATAAAAAGGAATAATTAGGAATAACTAGAAATAATTAGCAACAATTGGAAATAATTGGCAATAATCAGTAATAATCTGCTATAATTAGAAATAATTACCAATAATTAGCACTAATTAGCAACAATTAGAAATAATTAGAAATAAATAGCTATAATTAACAATAATTAGGAATAATGAGCAATAATTAGGAATAATTAAGAATAATTTAAAATAATTAGAAATAATTAGAAATAATTAGCAATAAATAGCAATAAATAGCAATAATTAGCAATAATTAGAATGAATTAGAAATAATTAGAAATATGGGACAATAATTAGAAATAAATAGGAACAATTTGGAATAATTATGATTATTTTTCAATAATAAGAAATAATTTGGAATAAATAGAAATAATTAGCAATAATTAACATTAACATTGAATAATTAGAAATAATTAAGAATAATTCGGAAGAATTATGAATAAGTAGGAATATGTTGGAATAAATTGGATTAATTGTAATAAATATTAAGAACATGGAATAATTTCTAGTGGATTAGTGGAACTCCTTTTTATCAGTGACTCTTCTCCTTCTAACTCTCACAGACTCAAAACATATTGTAAAATATGCTTCTATATATGAATATCTAATCTTGCATGAACGAGTTTGGATATGCATTTGTACAATAACATTTTTTATAATTTATTTCGGTGGTGAATGTTGCGAGAAGATAATTTATGGATGAAAATGGGGTTATTTTGCAGGAAAACACAATTACTTCCATCTTTCTCTCACTGAAATCACAAAGATGATTCTCTTAGGAGGTAGGCTTATATATTTTTTTATGCACAAGAATGGATATGTGTACCAACGAAAATATTATTCATTGTGATTTCATTATGAGAATGTTTCAAGTAAATGATCTATTAGAAAAAAGAGTAGCATCCAATCCACTGAAAATTTTGTTGCTTGTAATTAGTGGTGAATAGTAGAAAATAGCTGTAATTATTTATCTTCACTTTATTTGATAACATTTTTTTTATTTCAAATTATTCAAAAATAATAATCATTTCATATTTTGTAGAAAAATATGGATCAAGGAAATCACTAACAGCCGTAATTAGATGATCATGCTTGGATAAATTAGCACATAAATTCAAATAGAGTCAGTTTAAATCCTATATATATTCTGGGTGTTGAAGCTTAATTATCATTTAAATTATAAAAAATCAGAATTTTTTAGAAGAAAAAAATTAAGTTTCCTTCTAAAAAATGTACTCTGAGAACATTTGACACATTTGAAAATGATGGGGATCATCTCTTGCATTTTGGTAATCAATGAGATTATGTTCATTATTATAAACATGGAGAACATTGTTCAAGAGAAGATACTATGAATTTGATTCTAGATCTATCACATTTTCAAATTTTTTTACATGATGTTGCAGGTCCATCTGTTCAATAAACTGAAACTCAGGATGATATTGATTTAACTCCCAAGTGGGCACCATCCAAATTTTAGGAGTTATTGAGGTCTGCTGAGGATGCATTATATCTTGGTTTCAAGATAATAAAATTAGAAGTGATTGAAAATGTTATGGATATTAAATTAGATAATGGAATTTCAAACAATAGTTTTGATAAGATATTTTCTTTGGTTAATACACTATTACCTGAATGAAATATGTTTCCAATAAATTAAGATAAGAGAAAGTGGTTGGTTTGTAATATGGGCCTTGGTTATCATAAGATTCCTGCATGAGAAATTGATTGCATCCTATATTCTGGTGAAAATGAGTCATTGGATAGTTGTCCCACATTTGGATAATCGATGTAAAAAGAAGCTCAACTTGGGAAGTCTTGATGAATTTCTGTAAAACAGTTGAGGCATTTCCCTCTTTCACCTTGGTTGCACCATTTATTTATGTTTGAGAACACAACGACAATGATGTCATGGAACAAGACCATGATATCAATATTTAAAATCTCTTTTCATCTATCTGATAGTGATTCATGAAATCATTTTGACCGAGTCCATCTGTCTTTTTCTTTAGAAGCCCAAAATAAGCTATTGGATTTTTCTATCGATAGATTCTGTTCGTTTAGTTCTTATGGTAGTCAGTATTAATATTGTATTGTCATTATAACTATATGCAATTTACCTCTATTGATGTTGATGAATGAGATCTATATTTTTGTCATTCTTAATCCCAGGACATCTATAAAATAATATTGATGTTTATATGAAACCATTTATTGATTAGTTAAATTCATAATGGAGTAATGGTGTTAGTACATATGATGCTAAGACAAAACAAAATTTCCTACTAAAAGCAGCATTGATGTGGACAATTAGTGACTTCCAGGCATATGGCATGTTTTCAAGATGAAGTACACGTGGTCTGAAATCATGTCATTACTATATGAATCACAAAAATTAATTTATGCTCGTCAATAGAAAAAATATTTCTATTTTGACTATCATCGCAGATTTTATACAACCGATCATCCTTTTCGGAAGAACAAATATCATTTTAGAAAAATAACAATTGAAAGGGATAAAGACACAAAAATTATCTTAGGTATAGATTTAAAATCAGTTTTATTTTCATTACCTCCCATCAAATTTGGACAGCCAATAAACCAACAAAAAATTCATGGCTTTGGGAATGAACACAATTGGATAAAACATAACATTTTTTGGGATCTTCCATATTAGTCTCACTTGTTGGTCTTCCAAATGTTGGATGTCATGAATATTGAGAAGAACATTATTGATAATTTATTTCATATTATGTTGGATAAACCATTTAAAACCAAAGTAATGTAATGGAATGGTTGGATATTGCATAAATTCTCAGGAGACCAGAACTTGAACAGTTTGAAAATGTCAGATCACAGAGGTTAATAAATCCAAAAGAATATTTTTAACTGTCCAATCAGTGTCTTTTATTATTTTGTCGGTGGATTTCATATTTGATACTTCTAGATAGCTATGCGTCTAATTTTTTTAGGTGTTTTAAGAATGATAATATTACCAAATTAAAAACTCATGATTGTCATGTTATAATGGAATGAATTATACCGATTGGATTCAAATGTTTTCTGAATTATATGATTTGGGATTCAAAAACATATATATCATATATTTTATATGAGACATTTTTTCTATGATAATAAACTATTATTCACTAATAAAACTAGAATAAGTTGTTATTGTAATTATATGAAAAGTGGAAAAAATATTTCCTCCAGTTTTCTTTGACTCAATGGAACATCTGATATTACATTTCCCACACGACGTAAAATTTGGACGACTTGTACAGTTTAAATGGATGTATCCATTTTATAGATACCTTTAGAAATTGATGAAAAATGTATGTAAGAAATCATTAGTTAAAGGATCAATTAATGATACTTATTTGAAAGAGGAAATTTCTTTTTTCAGATCCCATTATTTTTAATATGAATATCCCTCAAAACAAAACCACAATGGGAAGAACAAGGGGAATGATGACGATGAAATTGACAATAAATTTTCAGATTTTAATTAGCCAGAGATTGGCTTCCATGGAGTTCATGAATGATGGCATTCAGATGATGAACATAATAGATCTCAAACATATGTTTTTATGAAATATAACTAAATGACATCATTTTTAGTGTGAGTGCATCTATGAAATATATATAAGTTATGTTCTAGTAAGTAAACATTTTTCATTTGGAGGTAATATGATAATCATATAATGAAATAGATTCCACAAATTACAGTAGCTTCTCTTGAAAAAATGACTGGAAAAAAAATTCTCAGTGGTTTCAAAAACTCTTAACCAAAATTATTGATGTTTTAACATATCTATTTTATTTATTAATTATTATATTGACAGTTTTTTATTTTAAAAAAAATCGGGTCTCAACATGCTGATAAGATTGATAATCTACTATATATATTTAGTAACCCACTGTACACAATACATAAATCTAATAATTCATATTTTTTGAATGGTTTTAGAGTTCATACACAGTCATATGGGGAATAAAAAAAAACAATTAACGGTGGAGTTTTCTTGAGAGGATCACATCATAGACAAAATAATGTAGATTTGTATGGAATGTAGAATGAAATTATAGAACAATATTATCTAGGGAATAACATATTGATGTTTAAATATCAATGGTTGGATACTGAGAGAAGCTTGAATTTTCAACCGACACTTGAAATAGTGGATATTAAAAATAAAAATATTCGTCTATTAAATGGTCCATTTTTACTGGCTTAAAGGGAACATAAAATTTTTTATGCAATGTATTGTTCTACTTCAAGAGACCCGAGTGATTGGTGGAGCAAAATAAAAATGAAATCTCGAAAAAATAAATTTACTCAAACTGAATGTTGTTCCACTTAAGTGCATGAAATTTAAATATTACTAGAGACTATTCAAAATCCATAATTTCCAAAAAGAGACCAGAATATCGATGATGTCACCTCACAATTAATGCTCGATGGTGATGATGACGCCAATGATGTTATAAATGAATTTGAAATGGAATGATATGATGTAACTGAAACTCATATGGATATCAATGATACCGAGGTGGAATATGAAGATATTGAAATCGTCGGATATGATGATGATAATGAAGGTGAATATTGTCATAGTTAAATGATGGTTATAATAATAACTAATATATATATATATATAACAGTTATTTTCAACTATTATCTAACAACATTGATTCTGTGTTTCTGATGGATGATGATCAATTTCCTGAGTTGCAGGAGGCTAAGATACCTTTTAATGAGGAGGATTTGGTATCATCTGACAGTCAACCTATTTGCAGTTTTCGGGGGTACATGGAAGGGGTGTGGTCTTGCATGACTGATGATTCATGACCCTATCCCCGAGTGAAATCCATGTCTTGGTTGCGATCCACGCATGAAGAGGTATGATAACCTCTGTAATTTATTTATCTTTAATTTATTTATTTATATACTAATTGTTTGATTATTTTTTATTTATTCACAGTATTACACATATATCTATTATACAGGGGAGAGCTATCTTGCAAAATTATTTTTCACAGCCATGGATCACATATGAACAAATTCCCATTGATGTGAAGCTCAGAATGTTGAATAATTTTCTGGTACATAAATAAATAATATTTATTTTGAAATTTATTTCATTATTAACATAATATTATAAATTATTTGTAGGGTTTATGGTATACCATCGATGATTGAATTAGTGATACTATCCATGCTGCATCGGTGGTGTCTATGTGGGACCGTTTTAGTCAATTTTTTCACAATTTGAGGACGTCCATGAAAAAGAAGGATTGATAGTATTTGATGAGTCGTGTAGAGCCCACCGACCAGAGTACATTGCAACTCCTATTAGGGATGGATTATGTTAACACTGGTTGGGTGGTTTATTTGGGAGGATATCATCATTGGGCCGACATAACCAGGGATGATAGTAGGTGACACATCTAACTGGTAGGCGTACATTTAGTACGCATAGAGAGCATCTGATAAGTAATTTTTTAATTATTTTATATAACTTTATACATAATGAGTTTATATTATATTAATATTTTCATTTGAGCATCCAAATGTTAAGGAGTATGACATTTATCAGAGGATGTATAGTGTTCTATCCAGTAGAGAGATTAAAGGTGACCACTAGCATCAAATTATAGTGAATATTTTTTTTCAGTTTGAAAATTAATACATATCATATTTTCACATTTTAAATTTCAAATTGTAACTGAAGGAGTCATATGAGGCCTCTCCATCTCAAACACAGGATAAGAGTCAGGCCAAGAAGACTGATCAAACTAGATCCTAATATTTTTATGAGGTGTGATTGATGCAAGAAACCGAGTATCACTTCTAGAATGCCCAATCAATAGCTACAATAGCAGTAACAGAACTAGGAGGAGATGCGTCGATGGATGTAGCAGCATTACAAGAAGAAGGAGTACATGCGCCATCTGGATCATAGATTAGGGATGTATTTTCCACCACCATCCCCTCCATCTCATCCACCTCCTCCAGAAGACTACCCATAATGACTTTATTTAATGTTAAAAACTTTCGAATTCAATGATTGGTGTAATATTAACTATTTACAGTTTCTATCTTTTATATTGGTGATAATATTGCATAATTTTTGTAATTATTAATATTTTATTATATAATTATTTATGATTAGAGTTATATTTTTTTATTACTTGTACATTTTACTACTAATAATACAAACATTTAATTGTTTTTCTCTATTTTTTGCGACTGTTGAGATTTTAGTATTTTAAAATTGTTTTTATTATTTTAATAATATTAATATTAATTTTTCAAAAATATTATTAATGATAATAACATTATTATATTATTAGTATTATGTTATTATTAATATTTTAATAAAATAATTTTTTTATATTTTTAATAAAAATACGGTTATTATATAATATAATATTATTTATATTATTATTATTATTATTATTATATTTTAATATTAATTTATCATTATTTTATTGAATATATTTTTTTATGTTAATAAGTATTTGTGATAGGTCCTCTTGAGATGAGACCTTTTCCCTAATAGATTATATATTTTTAAATATGTATTTTCAACATGAAAACTGGCACATCGCATATACTTATTTGTGACATGCCCATCACAACTGGATTATATATATATAATCTATATAAACAGAGAACTATTTAAGAATCCATTTTCTAAAATGGGTTATTCGGGATGTGTCCCCATCGTAAAAGCTCATTAGTGACGGGATCCCATCACTAATACCTCAAATTCCAATAGTGTACATCCCTTCTTTTTTCATGATTTCACTTTATGTTATTCTTTTTAATTTCAATTACATAATGTTGGGATGTATTATTTCAAATCTCCTTATCTTTCCAAATTATATAAGAATGATGAGATAACCCTTATTTCTCTCATCAAAATATTTTATAAAATTTTAATCAACATCATTACGCTTCCGAATTTTCTTAATGGATCTCTCAACTTTTATTTTATTTTCATGTTCATTTGTTTCAGTTTTCATTATTCACCTCTATTCATCCAATTGTTGTGATAACTAATATACATTAAATGTGATGGAATTTTGTCCTAATAATGTAATAATTCTTCATCATCTGTCCTTTTGGTTTCATTTATTCTAAAAATGAAAACACTTTCTGAGATGGGCTAATTTTCCACATTCAAGGACTATAGGTTTTTCAATTTCTATTACCATCTTCAATTATGGTAATGAAACCATTCATATGGTTGAAAAAAACTATAAAATATGTATGGTTATAGAATCTTTTTTACACAATGTTTTTATTTATAAATAGAAATGAATTCAGTGTGTTCAAAAACTGCCAATTAACCTAAACTATTATGATTAAATAATTAATATAATGATTAATCATCACGCCAAATATCCAACTATATTTTCCAACCATGAAACCTTTTATATTTTTATTAATTACATATAAATTCAATTTTGTACAACCACTTTCATCATACATTTCTATACAAAAATTAATACAAGTAAAATAATCATTAAAACCAAGGAATCAAGTTGACCCAAATAATGAAATTGAACCTCATATCCAATAAAAATGATATTGATAAACATGAAAATGTTATACTGAATCATTTACATGTAAAATAGTATATTTAATTATGAATTATGGAACATAATTTTATTATTCAGGTCATTAATACCAAGTGGAGAATGCCATCAGACTTATGATAAGGGATCCTCTCTATTTCTCTTTTATTCAAGAATTTCCTCTATGTTTAACCACTTCAAATATAATTTATAATGATGGGCTATGATTTTGAACGTTCCCCATACTTCCCCCATGATGTATAAAAGATGATAAATCAAATTCTCTCTCATTAAGACATCATATTTACACCTGATACCGTGTTGATATTTTGTAAAGGATTCCACCCGAACTACCATTATTCCTTTGGCTTGCTCTATCCATATTTTCACCCAAATGAAGTTGTTCTTTATTTTTATAAAAAATGTAAACATAATATGTATTTTATGCAAAATCATGTTTCATGACCCATCTCGTATTCCCTTTTAGGGATATACATTCTTTTATGTGACTCCCTCCACGATAGTTCCAAATAAGCATACTCATTTTAAGGGAACATCCCAAATTTTAACCCAATTTCTAGTTCACTATAAAATTCATTTTAAGAAACCATATTTTAAAAAAATATAAATTTTATAATGAAAATATTCTTGTTTCACTATTTATTTTATATAAAATTTTATTCCCTTTTCTATTTAACATTCTCTTTAGAATATTGCTTAAAACCACACTAAAATGATTTAATGATAGGAATTACATAATTACACTTCTTACATGATATCACATATGTTTACATCACTTACCATGATATATTAAATTATTTCCATATTAATTTCCACGAATGTTTTAATCCATTACCCTCTTGAATACATTTATGATACACCCATTCATTATGCTTTAAGACATGTATGTGATACACATTTTTCTCCATGGGCTCCCTTATGTTTATATATGATTGATTATCTATAATTATTTATGTGGAATTCATATTCATGAACATGATAATATGGGTTCACCTACATAGTTATCTAATTCATTCGGTAATGTTTAGAGTCATGAGAAGATATTTTCAATAGTCTTGGAGGTTAGCCTTAAATCATGATATCATGTGAAATAGTCTCTGTGGATAACCTTGAGTTTTGATCCCCATTGTTAAATGATCCTTAACTCTTTCTAATGTAAGGATTTATGTTGCTGAAACATTAAAATGAATACATGTTTATATGATCCCATTTTTATATGTTATGATTCTATATTCCATTTTATATCATCATGTCATGATCTATAACCCTTATGTTAATGCCTTATTCTTATGATTAATTCATTAATGGGATTTTAGATTATGAAATTTTTCATGAAATCCCCAGGGTACCCTATGTTGATGTAAGTTCTCAATGGAAGTTTGGATGTCTTTATTAAGATTAAATAATGATGTTTTATTGTCCCATGATTTATCATTTATTTACTCAATCTTCTAAGACAACAGACATTACGATCATTGGAACGTACTCAGATGTATAATTATTCTTTAAATCCTGTAATTTTGAGTGTAAAAGTATAGAGTCTCGATAGTTTGAATGAATGGATTGACATGTTATTTATCGAAGATAGGAATAGATAACATTATTAATAACATTAATTATGAGACTAAGAATAAGAAAACATCCCTCAATTGTGGTAAGTATAGAGTAATTTTTTTATCAAGAATATACATCCCTCTCTAGATAGAAATAGGTAGAGGTGGCTCTGGCACAGATCTCTCCTGGGGTAAAACCTGAAAACACTGCTTTGAGAAAGACTTGAATGGGAACTGGTGCACAATAATGGGACATGCTACTCTATTTGTTTGACACTACTAGGGGATATTCTTTGGTAAATTAATTATCTCGTTACAAATCATTACTAATGGAATGATAAATACCTATAAGAATATAAGTAATTAAATAGATCGATGATATACTAGATTTAATCCTATTAAATCACATGTTATGATATACTTCTCCATTACATGTTTATACTTTTATGTTCAATGTTTCATTTTTATGATCAATAACAATGTATTCAAGTCCTCTAATTGTATGTTTTTTCCTAGCTAATGGCTGGAAATAAAAGAACATGTGACAACAATAAATGTGATATGGAATGTGAAAATTTCAAAAATGATATGCCTGATGTGATGGGAATGGGTGATAAAAACATCATGATAGTACATGCTAAGCTAGCTTATGTTATGAATAATGACATATATCATGTGTAACAACCTAATCCTCCAAGTAAATAAAAAGTTTCTGTAGAATAATTCATGTAGAAATAGACTCCCATGTTTAGTGTCTATTCCAATACCCTCCTCATAGAATAGTTGATTAACTCCATTGAAATGATATTATCTGTACACAAGTGATCAAAAGAATTGAAATTCATACTAGTAGTCTATCATTTTCAGGGGAAATCTGATCAATTGTGGACACTGATCAAGAATATTAAGCACTTGGAAGAAAATTATTCCATGGATTGATAGGTATTCAAGAGAATGGTTTTAAATAAATAGTTTTCCCAAACCCTCCATCTAACAATGGATATAGAGTTCCTCAGACTCAAGAAGAAGGAAGATGAATCCATCGTGGCATATGAAGAACACATTACAAGGCCTTCAAGTTACACCAATGGATTGTTCATGAAAACTGAAACCAATGTAGATCACTTTTCTATTATAATGAATAAGAATATACAAACCATATTGGAAATTCAATACTTCGACACCTATGAATAGATTTTATGTTTTATCCAAAATGTTTAAATAGATATTTGAGACTCCCAGTGGTATCATGGGCCTACAGTCAAGAATACGAAAATTAAATCTCACATGGGAGGTCATGAAAATAAATTCAATGATGGGAAGAATACAAATCATCACATGTGTAAAAATTGTGGGAAAAACATATTTGGAACTATCTAAATGGAACCAAGAATCGATTCAAATGTATAATGATTATAATCTCGATAAAAAATAAAAAAGGGTTATAAAATATAAAACAAATGTTTAAGAAGAATTGATGATTCAGATAAATGCTCAGCTTGTGGTGCAGTGTTACAACTGTAAGGAATATCGGTATTATGAAAAAAAATTCCCAAATCCAGTAGTTTTTATAGGAAATAAAAAAATATCTTTAACGAAACAAGGAATGTATTATGATAACACTAATACTGAGGTGCATCAAAAAATGATGTGTTGATAGGTATGATGGTTATTCACTCAAATGTAGTGAACATACTATTTGATTCTAGTTCTACGTAGTCTTTATTGTCTTTCATGTTTAGTAGAACTATTCAAACCCAACCTCAAAATTTGGAGGATATGTAATCTATGAGAACATGGAATGAGGAAATAATTTCATCCATGGTTTTTATCACCCGCCCGGTTAATGGTTGTGGACTGAACCTCCAAGTAAATCTTTGCGTACTTCCATTAGTGGAGTTCAATGTTATCATGGGCATGTATTAGATATATTATTCAATGCCAAAATCAATTTTCAGGAAAGGAAGTTCACTATTAACATCCCAATGAATCCTACAATTCATTACATGTGTAAAGAGGAAAATGATTATATTTTAGAATAAGTGTCTCAAGTGTGGATATTAATTCCTTGTGATCATGAATATCTAGCTCCTATGATTGATACAAAGGATAGAATCATGAACGAATACATGTGCATCATGAGGGACAATGATGTATTCCATGAAGAGTTTCATGGACTTCCATCTAATTGAGAGGTTGATTTCTCAATTGAACATATTCTAGTATCTCTGCCTATATCAAATAAACCTTAGAGAATGGCCACCATAGCACCGAAAGATCTGATGAAGCAGTTACTGTAGAATATGGAGAAGGGTTTTATAAATCCGAGTGATTCACCATAGGGAGTGCATGTCCCCTTTGTCAAGAATAAAGATAGATCAATGATATTATTCATTTATTTTCATGATCTCAATAAAACCACAATAAAGAACAAGTATCCACTCCCATAGATAGATTAATTGTTTTATTAGCTTCTGGGGCCCAATTTTTTCTCTATGGTGGACCTTCGGTCGAGATATCACAAATTAAATGCGAGGAAGGATGATATTCCAAATAATTCCACAAGACCAAGTTTTTGGACAATATGAGTTCATAGTGATTACTTTCAGACTCTCTAAGGCTATAGAAATTTTCATGGATTATAAGAATCGAGTCATTAGTTATTACCATGAAAAATTTGTTGTAGTCATTATTGACAATATTCTGATATACTCCACGAGCAAGGAAGAACACAATGAGCAATTGAATATTGTGTTATATACTTTGCGAAGGGAGAAGTAATATTCAATGTATAGTAAATGTGATTTACATAGTGATTATGTATCATTCTTTGGGAATGTTATCACCAGCAAAGGGATATCAATTCACCCTTCCAAGACCAAGGAAATTGAAGAGTAGCATTGGAAAATATATGTAACATAGATTTGTAATTTTCAAAACTTGTAGGGTATTATCAAGGGTTTGTGGAAAACATTACATGATTTTCAAACCCAATGACCAATCTAACACCGAAGGGAGTAATGTTTCTAGACTCATGAATGTGAAGACTGTTATAATGAGTTGAAAAAGAAGAAAATTATTGCGCCTGTACTCACTCTCCCAACAGGTGGAGAACACTTTATGGTGATTATTGATACTTTAAAGAAGGGTTTATGTAGCGTAATGATTGAAAATGATAAATTGATATCTAATTCCTCATGGAATATTACAATCAATTAGAAAAAACTATACTATTCATGATCTAGAGTTGGAAGCTATGTTCATTGCATTAAAAATATGGCGGCATTATCTCCATGGGGATAAGGGTGAGATATATAATGATCATAAGTGTATCAAAAATATTTTCACACAAAAAGAGATTAATATAAACCAACAAAGATGGATATAGCTCAATAGGGATTAGGACTACTCAATCCACATCCATCCCGATATAGAAAAAACGGTTGATGAGGCTCTAAATAGAATGGATCAAACATATTATTCAATTATTAGGATTTAAAAGGATCCAAACTTCATAGATTTGCAAGGGATTGAAATGGAATTCATTAAATGTGGAACATCATCGATACATTCTCAAATGATTTCTCAACCATCCCATATGTTAAAAGTAAATGATACTCAACGAAAATATGTGGAAATTATAAAAATGGTGGAAGCTAATAGAAATTACAAATCCTCTTAGGCCATGATTGATGAGGAATGAGTTGTCTTATTTGGGTCATGATTATTATACCATCCGATCAAGATATAAAGAAGGAGATTATGAATGACACATATATCTCAACCCTCTCTATCAACCTAGATATCACAAAGATGAATCGAGATCTCTGTCAGAACTTTTGCTAAGACAATATGAAGAAGGAGATTACTGAGTATACATCAATGTTCTAGGTATGTCATCAAGTGAATTCTAAAAGGCAGAAGTCTTAGAGGATTATAAATCCACTACCCATTCTACATGGGAGTGGGAGAACATCACCATGGACATTGTCACTGGACTTCTAAGGACATCCATGGGAAACAATGCCATAGGGTCCATTGTGTATTGTCTTACAATGAAATCTCAATTTATCACAATTCGATAGGAATTATTATTTGATAAAAATTCATGAATACATATCAATGTGGTGGTAGGTCTACATAAAGACCCAATATCTACTATATCCAATCAATCTCCATGATTCTCCTTGATGTTCTGGAAATGTGTTTAATAGGCTATAAGAATTGAATATAACTTCTGTATGGCCTATGATCTTCAAACCAATGGCCAATATGAGAAAAATATTCAAACACCAGAATAAATGTTGATATAATGCTCCATCGACATAAAAGGAGGATGGGACCCATATATTCCACTGTTAGAATTCTCTGACAACAATAGTAACCACTCGATCATCTGACTGGTACCATACGAAGACCTTTATGGGAAATGGTGGAGAAAACTTGTGACTTGGGATGAAGTCAGTGAGGATATGTTTCTAAGACCTTAAATGGTCGATGAAATAATATAGAATGTGAAAACCATCCAACAAAACCTCAAGGAAGCCTAAATATGATAGAGGAGTTATGCAGACATTCATTGATTATAATTTGAGTCCAACGTTGGAGACATGGTATTTATCATCATATCACCATAGAAAAAGGTCATGATATTATGATGAAAGGGATGCTATGTTCCAGGTTCATCGGCCCCTTCGACATACTTGATTAATAAGTATATGTGGCCTATCGACTCGAAATTACACATACCATGTCCAATGTACATGATGTATTTCATTTACCCCTATTAAGAAAGTATATACCAGACCCTTCACATATACTCTATTTAGAAGTGGTATAGTAGGAGAATGATCATTCCTATAAGAAGCTACTGATGAAATTCTTGGATCACAGAGATATTGTTCTACCTAACATTAATACTCACCTTGTTAACATACTATGGCGGATCCATAAGTAAAAAAGTCGAAATGTGTGAACTATGTAAGTTATTGAAGGAAACATTCACGCACATATATTTGAAATACATTGTAAAAAAAAAGAAAAAATGATATTTTTAGGGAGAAATATTAAAAGGGGGGAACAATTTAATGACCAATTTTTTTTCAATGGAAATTTACCAAATATAATTATGTCATATAATCACATGAAATAACAACCCAATAAAAAACAGTGTACTATGACTCCTTAATACATAATATAGTAACTTATGTGTTTTTAATTTCAAAAAACTGAAAGGCAAAATTGTGTCTGGTAAGATATTTAGAGTATGATAACACAAATATAATTTTTGAGGAAGAGTAACTATCCCTAAAGAATAGTAAAATAAAATTATGAATATTAATGAATAGAAAATAGGCCAAAAAATATAATCTTCACCCATGAATGTATAAATACAATTTAGACATCTTAAATGTGAAAAATGATCGTAGTACCAGTATTGGTATTTTTGTATATCATTAATATTTTATTTACGATTTTAGGATTAATTTAATAATGTAAAATTGAAATTTATTTTCATAAAATGGAATATTAAATTATTAATTTATTTTCTTATGGTTATAAGATAATTTTATGGGACCTTGTTTAATTTTTCAAGGTCTTATAAAATGAGTTTTAGTTTTAATATTATTTTGTGAATAAAAAATTATTTTATTTAAAAATTAAATAAAAAATATCTAAAGAATTATTTTTAAAAAATGGATTTCAATTCAGAACGCTACATGTTGGAAAAGGTTAGGGTGAATTTTTGGGATTTTTCATAAATACTAGATTTTTTCGTCAATAGTTAAAATACAGTTTTAAAGTTATAATATGTTTAATGACATCATAATGTTGTAATAATTAATATAAAAAGTTGGTCGACTTGTTTATAGTAAAATATGTTATGTGGTGTCCCATGTGTATAATACAAAGTCCAAATACCATGGGAATGGACATGGTTTTTCAAAAACAACTAATGTAGTGTCCTTTGAAATAAATATACAACTCTCTCACTTTTACTATAAATACACTCTCATTCCTTCATTTCTATTCTTTCAAAATACATAATCCTATAATATCGGTAAGTTATAACTCTTTAGGAGTACTCATAAGGTTTCCTCATTCCCCCATGGTCCCAAAAATCATCTATTATGAGTTACTCTATGATGTAATGGAATCTACCTCCATTCTATTTTTCAAACATTCATTTTATGTTATTATTTTTAATTAAAATTTGATTATGTTGGGATACATCATTTCATATCACAATTATAGTACATATTATCAAATAATGATTATATAACACTTCTCTCCTTCATTAAAATAATTTATAAAATTTTAATCAATGGCGTTAGGCTATAGATATTTCGTATCAGATCTCTCAAATTTTCTTTTATTTCCATGTTCATTTCTTTTCATTTTATTACCTCACCTCCATTCATAAAAATGTTGTGATGAATCCAGTACCATACCTATACATGAATATTTTCTTGATAAATGAATAATTCTTCATAATCTATCCTTTCACATTCATTAATTCTAAAAATGAAAAATACATCCGAGATGTGCTAATTTACCACATTCAAGGATGCTGAGTTTTTTAATTACTATTATCATCTTCAATGTTGGTAATGAAGTCATTCATATGGTTGAATTAAACTATAATATATTAATGGTTCTAGAATCAATTTTTATACATGGTTTTGATTTATAAATCAAAATGAGTTCATTATGTTTTAAAAAACAGCCATTTATCCCCGAACAATTATCATTAAATAATGTATATAATGAATCGTCTTCACACCATGTAACAGAATTAAATCTTCAAACATGTAAACTTATTTAATTTCACTAATAACATATAACATCAATACTATACAACCACATTCATCATACATGCGTATTTGAACATGAATATATGTGAACTTTTCATTGAAACCAAGGAAACAAACAGACCAAACAATGAAATTTTACCTCATAACCAATAAAAAGGATATTAATGAACATAAAATGGTTACATTAAAGAATTTACCTGTAAAATTTCTTCTAGAATTATTAATTAATGAACCTAATTTTACAATATAGGTCATTGATACCATGTGGAGAACATTATCAGACTTAAGGTAAGGGATCCCATCAATTTCACTTTTATTAAAGAATGTACTCTATGTTATTCCATTTAATGTATAATTTATAATGATGAGGTATGATATCTATCCTTCCCCATACATAACTCATGATGTATAAAATATGATAAATACCTTCTTTTATAATTATGACCTCTAAAGTACACTTGACACCATGCCGATAATCTAGAGGGGATTCCACCTGAACGACTTTTATTCAATTAGGTTGCTCATTCTCTATTTTTTACCCGAATGATGCTATCCATTATTTTTATGTAAAACGTCTAAATACTGTTTAAATTCTCCAAAACTATGTTTTAGGACCTATCTCTCATTCTCTCTCTGTGATATACAATCTTTTAAGTGTTTCCTTCCTCGATACATCCCAATAAGAAAACTCATTTTAAGGGAACTTCCCAATATTTTAGCCAATTTCATGTCAAATCTACCATTTGTTTTAACCCACAATTTTTTTATAAAATCAGTGTTTTTATTATGAAAACCTACTTGTTTCTCTTAATTTTTTTGTATAAAATTTCTTCCCCTGTTAGATTTTAAATTCTCAATATTAGATACATTAAAACCACACAAAAATGTTTTAATGCTAAGAATTTATTAGACACTCTTCTTGCATGATTTCACTTAAGTTTGACATCACTTAACCTGCTATATATATATTCTACCTTATTAATTTACATTAATATTTTATTTCATTTCACTCTTGAATACTTTTATGGTAATTCAATAAAATATGTTTTATGACATGAATGTGATACACATTTCTCTCCATGGGTTTCCATATGTTTATGTATGATTGATTATGTATGATTATTTCCGTGGAATGAATATTCATTAACATCTTAATATGTGTTTTTCTAGATAGTAGTTCAATACATTGTGTTAATTATAGTACCAAGAGACATTTTGTGCAATAGTCTTGGCTGTATGTCTTGACTTGTGCTACCTTGTGCAAAAATATTTGTGGTTAACCTTGACTTGGGCTCCTCTATGTTAAATGAACACTGAATCATGCTAAAGTCATGATTTATGTTACGTCCATGTTACTATGAATTCATGTTTATATGATTCCATGTTTATATGTTAAGATTCTTTATTCCATTTTATATCATTATACCATGATCTATAACCATTGTGCTAAAGCCTTATTCAAATGTTTAATCCCTTATTTGGAATTCAGATAATGCCTTCATTCATGTATCCCACAGGGAACCCTATGTAGACATATGTGATAAATGGATTTTAGGCTCTTTTACTGAAGATTAAATAATGTTTTTTCCCATGTTTTAGGTTTTATGAGCCTATTCTTCCAAGACACTAGGCTTTACAATCCTTGGATTGTACACTGATGTTTAATTATTCATAATATAATGTAATGTTGTCTGTAAATGTCTAGGGTGTCTATATTTTTTTTTCTAATATATTCCACCAAATTAATGAATGGTCTAGATATAATCAAATCCAATTTTCATGAACTCCATCCAATAATATTTCTTAGGAAATACAAGTCTTCTAAGTATCTATTTAGTATTCTATCTCTACATTTCCAAATTATAGTGCGGTATATCAGACACAACTTCATTTGGTACATGTTATTCCAAAATTGTATATCTATGTACTCATTCTAGTAATCCCCAATATGATTCTACTTTTTCTAAGGAATACAAGTTTAATGATATTCATATTTAACAAAGTATAATCATTAGAGGAATTCATGATTCTAAAACATCATAAATTTTTCTCTATGATCATATCAATAAAAAAATGAATAAAAAGAACCCAACCATCTATATTGGACAACATCAACCAAAAATTATGTAGGAGGTATGATCCCCAATTTGAATTTTACTTCTCCACAAAACCTTTATTTTAGTTCCTTTAATCCTTATGAAATTTTGTGGTCAACAAACATAATATGGGTTTAATAAAATAACAGATTCAATGATATCCATCCAATATTACATAAATCTCATATAGACTAATGTTTTTTGAATGAATAGATAATCATAATATCATTTAGTTGATTTAAAATTATTTGTAAATATTTTCATAACTTTATCTTCTATATGTCTATCTGATTATCTTGTTAATAATTATTTCATATAGTATTAGTATGTCTAACATCCCTCCTTCTGATCTTCCTCATTTTATTAACCTGGTTCGGTAAACTCAAATATTATATATTTGGTGAACATCCCAACATGGTATGGATGATGAGATGGAATAACTCTTCCCTATCATGATATGTCTATTTAAACTCTATACAGAGATCAGTATGTTAAAATTACTATAGTGTAACTTTATATAATCATTCATTAGATGCAATCATATTTTATTGTTTGATTCACACCTATGAAATGATATATTGGTTAAACATAATAAAATGATTCATTGATGGAAGTTAGTTCCTTTTTTTGATTGACTTTTTTAGTTATACATCATTCATCTATGTTCATTCATTGGTTATAAAGTCATAACATTGATGCATGATCCTTATACAACTACAAAATTAAATTCATAACTTAAAATTTTTGAACATCGAAACTACATCCATTATATTTAATAATAATAACTCAGTACAATGTGTATTAATGCTTTAAATATTGTATAATTTTCAGCATCTCCACATTATATTATGAAATTCCTAAAAAAAATTTCCATATAGAAATATATTCTTTGACCATGATAACCATTAATTAATCATGATTTTAGAAACATTGAAGATTATATCATCCCTTGTTTTTGTACTGGATAGAAATCCATGTGAATATGAATTCTATTTTCTGGTTGATGTTCTAATTTAAAAACCATGATTTCTATATAAATTATGAGAGTTGAAACACATCCACTTGTTATTCTTATATGTCGTTCAATTCTTAAGAGGTCCCTTACGTGTTTTTTTCAGTAGTACTAGACCAAAAAACCTCAAAATTAGAGGACACATCCAAGGGAACACCATTTTTCTAAAGATGTTCATCCCTCGAAAAAAACCATGTGTCAAGGCCTAGTGGATCAGGTCGTGTTGTTTGGTTTTTTCTAATTGTGAGAGTGGATCAACATGTTTGTGTGGGAAATTTCTAGTTTTTGATAGCGAATTTTTGTACATTTTTCAAATGGTTTGGTAATCCATATTCCTAAACTGTGCAGGGATATCCATGGGAAATTTATTAGGACATTGTTGGAAAATGGTTTGTCTAGCTATTTTGACAATTATTCTTCCGTATTTATTTTGGGTGAATTTACAATTCTACCCTTAATGATCATAAAAATCAAACCCTCACTTTATCCCTCATTATCCTCTTCCATGCATTTCCCTATCATACCTGTACTCATTCTTCTCTATTCTAGCAATACATATTTCCAACTCATAATATGTCGGTTTGAATTCCAATATGCCCATATGAACTACATTCGATAATCTATATATTCCCCTTTATTTTATTCATGGTTTTTCTTCTCTCCCTATATGTGATTTTGTTGCGGCATAAACATCTCTTTTTTTTCAGTGTGTTGGTCTTTTTTTAAGATTTATTTCAAAACAATCATAATAAATGCTTGATATATGTTGTGTGGGTCCCCATTGGTATAAGTCAGGTTTTCCAGTTGTTTCTCAAATGATTCTTAATTTTTATATACAACACGTTATTTTTCTACATGACAAAAACATCTGACAATGAATCAACAATACTGATTAAATTAATTTTAATTCATAAGCATGTCTGGTATGTCCCTTGTGAGTGGTGAATCATCACCTTTGGTTATTTTCTAGAATTTAGCTACATTGATCGGTGTGATTCCTCCTTTAAGAAACAATTCCTAGAGCACTGTATAATTTAAACACCATTTAGGGTGTGTTTCATAGTTAGTAAATCACATAAATTAATTAGAAGAATTATATTAAATGATTGAAAAAGAGTTAATCCCATAGGATCAATAATTTAATACATGGAAAGACCACTTGACTGAAGTGAATTAATTATATTTGATGACCAACTATAATGAACTGATTAATACCTTATGCATAGGTTTTATATATTGTTCTATGTGTTTACTTTAATATAACATTATCTTATTCCCTACCACGTTCCCTAAACTTATGTCTTGTTGTATATTTCATGTCATTATGCGTAAATCCACGTGAGCTTGGTTTGTAGCCTAATGCTAATTTTATGTTTAGTTCCTTGGTCATGTGGTCTTATGCCATAGTTTAAGACATGAGTTGAATGATATGCATGGGAAAAATAGTATAAAAAGAGTAATTTCCATTCCTTATCCTTGTATTATGATTGTATGTGTCGTACCTTATGTTACATTCCTTTTCTACTATGATTAACCAACTAATGGATGAAAGAGATAGTGTTTCCTGATTTTATGACATTGTGGATGGAGTAGACATGTTTTGTTTAGATCTACTAGATACATTAGTAGATGTAATTTGTATTTCCAGGTATGGGTTCTATGAGCATATTATTTATACTCGTGAGTGAAACTAGTTCCCAAGGGTAGAAAGTATAGATAGAATCCTTTAATAATGTTTATTACTGGACTCAGGTTACACCCTATCATCTATGTGAGATACTTGGTTTGGAAATTAACATTACCATAAAATGATTTATATGAGGGACTCTGTTATGGTTCACATTGGATGGGCTAAGTGGTATTGGTTACGTCAAGGGAACCTATCGTGACCCATGGGATTCCATTATGGATATCGTTGGATGGACTCACACTTAAATTAATGTATTTTAGGGACAACTTGTTTGTATTTTGTGTGGTGCATTATTAACATTACTATTACATTTAAAATGTTTTATCTAAATGGTTGGATGATGTCATAGGGTTGTGACCAATATGATAATATCCAATATTAGGGTCAAACAAAATATCTGATCCCGATTTAGGATGCCTTACATATTACCATATTATGTCTACATGTTTCCATGGTTCAAACATACATCTTATTCTGAAGCTGTTATAATTGTCTAGGTATCCATTTAGTAACCCGTATGAAAGTGTTATTTATAAATTTCTTCATTTCACTATATTAACTTGTGTGGCACACTATTCTCATAATAGAGAACTAAATTGTAGATGTAGACACGTTTGTTTGTGCACTACTGGGAATATATCTCACACATTTCCGAGGGTGCCATTTCCCTGGGGTACCCAAAAATTTCAACATTCTTATATGTCCATGGATTTAATGAATGTTCTATGATATGTACTTGGGATCTAGAGAGCACCGATCTGAAATAGTACTCAAGATTCTCCTGGATTTATCCTTTGTGATCCTTTTTGTTCATTATGTTTTAATTCTTATTATATATCATGCTCTTATTTTTGAGAATATTCTGTAAATTCTTTCAATATTATATGTGTTGGAATTGCACAATTACTTTATTTCATTCATTATATTTTACTTTTTCTTCTCTTATTCACTATTACTAATTATTTTATTATCTATTATTTACATTTTTATATTCAACAATTCTATAATGGTTATGAGGGTATACTCCACCCACTATACCATCATTAGACACTCGCTACTAGTTGGTAGCCACCAGCATATGGGGAGGCCTCCTTGAGATCATGTGATAATCAGTCTGACTTGCAGTTTTGAGGTTAGTAGAGCCAAGATGTTTCAAAGATCTATTAGTGTTTTTTTACATTTTTCTTACTATTTGGGATAGTTGATATAAGAAATTTAATGTGTTGTCGCTTGCTAACTAGTCATGAAAGAGAGTAATTAACCCACTTAATGGGAAATGTCCAAGTGGTGGGGGCCAGGATTTTTCTTCTTGCTTCTCATTATTGTAGTGGATTGAGATTTAACATTGTGTGATTGGAGTGCATTACAATACATTTTGTTTTATGAGAATTAGAATTTCACCATGGAAATGAATGGAAAAGTGGAATCATTACAGCTATCATTATAGGCATGTAGGAACTCAAACGCCATGAATATAACATGCCATGTATATTGCATTGAATTGGCTATATGAATAATAACTCTAATTCACCTTGTGTGCCAACTACTGACCTTTTGTATTCCATATTTGATTTTTCTAGTACCATTATTATCCCTTACCTTCTTAAATATTTTATTCACATTCATTTGTAATTTAAATTTTCATGCATTTCTTATATTCCATGTTTGTGTTTTTCATCATTATGTATAAAATTTTGGTTCCTAATTTTCATGATTGTGATTATTTATCATACCTAGGAATTCAATTTACATTACTAATTTGTCACAATGTTAATCCATATGTAAATTTTTTTGAACTCTTAGTTATTTTTCTAAACTCTGTATATGTGTAGATGAAAATAACAAACTAATAAAATCTAACATGTTTGAGGCCCTAAACCATTGGTTTTATGTGTTGAAACTATATATTAATATTAAAATTGGAGACATAACAAATATTTTTTTATAGAAATTTAATAAACTTATAGAATGGTAACAATAAAATTGAATCAATTTAGATGAAGTTATATATTTTAAGGCATTTCCATACTTGTTAAGGTTGTTGAATTTTTTTTGTTGAAGATAAAATTGTTTCTATTAGATGGGATACACCTACAAGTTGTAAAGTTCACGAGAACATTAAATTTTGATGATGTGAATGTATAAAACCAAATAATGTTTTACGAGCACCATTTTTAAATATTGATGTGTAATATATATGATGTTTACCCACAAATTAAATGGTTTCCTTATTAATGGTACTACCCTTATTGTTTTTGAAAAACGACCCATAGGAAAAAATTTACAAATTTGAAATGAAACCAAAGTAGGTTAACCAGTTCATTATAATTTAGTAATGAACCTCTGAGGGTGTTTAAAATATTAATGTTATAAAATGTTTTGGATTTGTGTAATTTTAACTATAATATTTGTAATGGTACCCACATAGGCCGCCCATAATCTTGTTAATCCTTTTTCCCTCAACCCATGGGGGTACATATTCCTTTTGATGATGGGCCATTAAACGTTTATGTGGCAACATATTAGGTTTTTCAGGTAAATGTAATGTGTATTTATTTTTTAATATTACATTTTTAATAAGTAGAATATGTTTAATTAGTATTGAGTTGAAATAGAGTGAGGCCATGTAAATTAATGGATGATGTTTATAATTGGGTTTTGTGATTAAATGTTTTAATTATAATTAGATGTCAAAAAATTAATAATACATAAAAATAAGGATAATGTAACTTGCCTATATTTCATCGTCTACTTAGGTAAATAATGTTTCTGATCCTCTAAATTTTGAACAGTTAGTAATTATTTAATCTATAACATTGAAATGATTAATGTGAAAAAATGGTTTTTGGTTAAATTCATTAAATTGATCCTTAAGAGGTTTTTTATACCCTAAACATCATGTTAGGATTTATTTAATGTTTTCTTGTGTTCTTCCATCAAATGTTATGAAAGCATTTTCCAAAGGCTTCATCCATATTATGTTGAATGTAAATCATATGCCTTTAGGATTCAATAAAATTTGATAGAGTGAACTTATATTGGACCAATTCATATAGATTTGGTATGGAGATATACCATTATAGGTAGTTCCACTATATATTTAAATCCCTTATCAATTTCATATGAGGAATTTCTCTTTCATAAAAATTTTCTCGTTCCATTATCCCTTATAAGAATCTTAGCTTTTAAAAGAGACACAATTATCATGATGGATGGTCATTATATATATTGATTTTAATTATAGGAATTATAATCATGTAGTTCTCAATTTCAACATTTTAGGTATTCCTAGGTAATGTTCAATAGCTTAGTTAGTCCTGTGAACTTTACTTTATTTGAAAATGAGATTGTAAAACTTAGAGCATTGTTAGATGAATCAAACCAATTGGTTTAACGTGACATGAGGCTGGTTATATTTTTAATAAATAAAATTATTGGATGCATATGGATGATAATAAAATGGATAGCATCTAGGATTTTACATTTTTATAATGATCCCCCGATTGGTGTGCACTGATATACATGTTACTATCATTTTTATTATTGTACAACAAACCATTTGAGTTGAGTAGAAATTAGGTAAGCCTAAAGTGGTTTCACATTGATCGAAATTCCACTTTAAAATAGAGTTAACTGAGTACATATTTAATTGAATGTAAACCCAATGTTATGAATGATGTTCTAAGAGGAAAACCTATTTGATATGCTAGTCAGTCCTTTTGGAATTTCATCATAATGTAATGTCATGTGTGAAGGAAAATACGGAAGAGTGTCATGTGTATGTCTTGGGTATGTCATTCATGAACCCTTTTGAGTTTCTAGATTTTTATGATTTGGTTTAGTTCTTGTCAATGCATTCTGACCACATCTAGTAGCAGTAGTAGTAGAAATAGGAGGTTATAACATTGGATGAGTTCTGTTTATCTGTATTTTTAATGGTGAGAACACTCATAAGATGGCGAACATTGTGTAAATAATTATAATGAGTTTACTTCCATGTATAACAAACACCCTCGATAGACCATTTGGAAATGTTTTGTATCTATTTTAATGGTTGGTGAGAATGGTAATATTTCATTTTGTTATTGCTTGCAAGGAGACATGAAAATGATTGTGTGGCTACATATACAACCTTTTTACATACTTTTGGTAATGGATGAAATTATTTGTTAAAAACTTTTTGTTCAAAGGATGAACTATGTTATAAGTGAATTTTGATTATTTGGTAATGATGTGTTGGTCAGTGAATCCAAGATTCATAAAAAATAATTCAATTAATGATATTTCGACTACTCTTTTTTCTAGTTGTCAAGTATGGTTAAATAGAAACCAAACTAAAAAAATCATCCATATATGGAAGCAGTGTCTGTGTATATCTAGGTAATTTATGGTATCATATTATTGATTTCATTATATAGTAATTATCATGATTCATAGATTGATATCATTCAAGGTGTATTAAGGGAGTGTCAATTTTAAACAATGAGAAATTTAAAATTCATTTGTCTTGATGAGTGTTCCCTATCAGAGAGAACTCTAGAAGCATAGTTATTCCTATGTGATACAAAAGGACCCATGTAATAGTGCCCTATATGGACTCAGGGACACCATATCCTCTTATTTTTCTAATTTCTAGGTGGATTTCATTTTGGAATTTAGAAGTGTTTGTGGAATGTAGAATATCAATTTCAATAGAAGTATTTATTGTAAATGCCTGGGGGAAGGGAAACAACGATGAGATCCATTGTTCCAAGTGCTTGATTATGAGGCTACCCAAGAATTACCATTGTATTCTAATGAATGTTTTCACCTGGTAACGATCCATGAATACTAGATCATGTTTACACTAATGTTCATGTCAAGGAACAAAATATTAACTGGGCATTTTGTGTTGAGAGGTCATAGGATGCTAGGATGGAGCATCAGTTATAATTATTGAAGTAAAAATGAGGTTCCTTCTTCAAAAGGTAATTGTGTCAATTTTTTTTGGCATACACAGGATATATATTCCAGTTTTATTGACGGTTGATGGCCAGAGTTTGCTTGACATGTTATCAATCTTTCATTTAGTATTGTTAATGGGGAACCAATCACTGTCACATTTTCGGGTTGAGGAATGTGAGGTAATTTTATAAAAAACATTAATGGAAATTATACTTGACCAGATCTATAGGACTGTATGGGAGGTAACTAATAATTTATTTGTGGGTCATTCACGGACAGATTAGGGAATACTAAAAATGGTAGTTCTATCAGTGGAATTATCTGACTCATTTTTGGCCTATCAAATTATAAAACATTATGATAATGGTGAAGTTGATGTGATTGTTTGTCAAGTAAAAATAGAATAATTAAGACCCGTATCGATTCATTAGTTTAGAAAAAAATCATTCTCTTAATTTTATATGACTAATGTGTTATATGGTAAGGTTATACTCAGAGGTGTGTTGGGTGTTTGGAACTGCAACCTAGTCATTTTTAGAAGACCTAATAACCTAATTTGATTGAATTATGCTATCAACATTACTCCATGGAATCTCGTGGATGAAATTTATATGTATGGGAGGCTGTAGGGTCCTATGTTTTTAGACCATTTGAAATTACATGGGAATTTCAATATTTTCATTGTGTGGATGATGTGATTGGTAAACCTTGTTTCATAAGAAAATATTTAATTTAGAAACAAATCAATGTGTTTATTAGATGTTGTTCATCGATTAAGCGGTACCTCAAGTATTCATTCATGTTTGAAGTGTCTTGGACCATGAAATATAAAAATATAAATATGTTTTCAAGGGAGCATGGTTTTACTGAAACCATGTTTCCCCCAAAAATAAATGGCATGGCTGGGTCCAATTGAGATGGAGGTGCTTCATGATTTGGCATAACATTGTAAGTGTAGCCACACGATCATAAGACTAATTGAATTTTTTTAATAGTGTTTTTTTGATGAATTTTTGAATGATTAATAAAACTAACCACATTAATATTGTTAGATTATCCATTGGATTTGACTTAGCACACTTTTGGCATAAAGTTTGGCTAACCATGAAACCAAAACAGTCACCCTCTTATATTTGGGTAAATCCTGAATTTTATCATTAATTATCCTAAGAATTAAACCCAGTATTATTACCTCATTTTTCTACTATTCATTTAGCACTCAATTACTTGATCTCCACCTTCTACATGCTAAAAATGTTGACTTCACCATCAAACAATGTTGGTATCAAGATTCACCAGTCTCTATAGATTCGTCTTGGTAATCTCTATGTTCACCTTTCCTCCTTTCTAGGAATATCTTCACTCTCTATGCAAAAAACATTTGTGATATAATTCAACCTATTTTTAGGGTGATTGTCTGTTTCTATGATCTATCCTGAACTGGATGGAATCAATAGAAAATATTGGATTTTTAAGATGTCCATGGTACAAGGTAGGTGGACCATTTCTTTTACTTATGTTTCATTATTTTTAATATACAGCTCCATCGTTCAGCATTCTTGATCAATCTAGTGATTCTTAAAAATTTCTAAATTAATTAATATGAACCCATTACCATGTACGATACAACTATTGTGACTGGAAACTCACCACCATGGGTGATCACTGTGACTTTTTCCTCTCTTATGTGTGTGATTCCACTTTTTAGACAATTTTCCTAGAGCACTATTTTGAATAAACACCCTTGAGATTGTATTTCGCATTTAATAATTTTCATAAATTACTGAATTGAATTATGATAAATAGTTTTCCATGAATTTGGACATTAATATTAATTCTTTCTTCTATGGTTGGAATCCAAAAATAATATGAACGAATTAAATTGGTGGAATGATGCCAATATAATTCTTTATTCATTATTTATATGGAATATATCTTTTACTTTTTGTCTCTATTATTATGAATTTTTCTTATGACATACCATGTGCACTGAAATTAAGGCATATATTTTATTTCTTGTTATTATGCATAATGTAATGCATCCATTCCTTATATCCTAGTTCATATATCATTCTTCATTAATTAATATTGTGGTCTTAAGTCATAGTTTAAGGCCCTGAGTTAGATGATATGAATTGTCTAATATGTATATAATTTTTATTTCCATACCTTATTCATGTATTTTGATTATATATGATATGACTTGTGGTATGAGACTTGGTTTCAACTCCTCACCTTCTACGGTCTAGGAGAGATCACATGTCTCGATTTAAAGACACTAAGGTTGGATTCAATTTTCCTATTTTGGTACAACATCACACACATGGATATAATTGTTGTATTGTAGATATGGGCTCTCCAGGAAGACTTTTTATACTCATGATTAACTCTGGTTCTCTAGGTGAGAATCCAATGATGGACATATATTAAAGATGACTACATTAGAACTCTACTGATACAAGGTCTCTTATGTTAGATACATGGGAATTAATTTGATATTACCATACCATGAGTGATATGAGGGTTTTTGTTATGGGTCACCTTAGACAGAGTTAGTAGTATTGGTTATATCGAAGGTGCCTACAGCAACCATTGAGATTCTATTTTGGATCTCCCTGTATGGGTTCTAGTATCCATTACATTATTTGATCGATACCTTGTATAGATTTAATGTGATAAACTATTAATATTTGTATTATTATTATAAAGTGTTATCTAAATACTTGGATGATGTCTTAGGGGTGTCATGTCACGACACGTCCTCGGGGCCCGTGCCGTGACTACCTCAAGCCCGCCATCCATAGACCAGGGTCTAGCGACTAGCACCAAAGGCGTAAATCCCGATAAAAGTGATGGAATAGACTTTATAAAAGTAAAAAAACAAAATAGAGTACGCAACAGAAGTAAGCACTAAGTAATATTGAATACAAAAATAAGTGCTGAAAAGAAAATGGGCCACTTTACAAACCCAACTGTAAAGTACAGTACAACTGAAATGCTAGTACAACTGCAGTAAAGTAACACAGCAACCATTGAGCCTTCCTCCAGGAATCCCACCTGAAGGGTGGGTATAGATGGAATCCTCAGCACCTCAAGTCTGACCATCCGCTCTATGTATGTTTCACCATGTGGTCCACCTCCGGGTATCGTCCAGCTTCACAAGCCCCCACCTCGATTATTATTTTTCGTTGTCCGCATCCCACACATCGTAGTGTGGGCATAGCCCATGCAGGGGTGAGTATACAAAACTCAGTAAGGACCCTGAGACCCCCGAAGGTCTCATAGAATCCACGAAGGATAAACCACAAACGAAAAATACAATCATGAAGTATATCATCCAACTCTAATTAGGTATATTCCCATACATATACCTAAGTTATCAATCACAGTTCGGCTCCAAATATTGAGCACAAGAACAACCCAATCCATACATGTAGTAAAGTCAATCACATCGATGATAATGATTTAAATCCAATACTTAGATCACACAGGTATAAATCTCTCATGTAGAGATAGAGATGATCATATCTAGTCACTGATTCATATAAGTTGTCGAACCCACAGAGGATTCCAGTACAATTTTTGTCTCCAGCAAAGCCACGAAGGATTTTATTACACCAGTCCTCATTGCCAAAACCACGGAGGATTCAAGTACAGTTGTCATCAGTACCAAAACCACGGAGGATTCCAGTACAGTTATTATCACTTCTGAAACCACCGAGGATTCCAATATATTTATCATCACTGCCGAACCGATGGAGGATTCCAATACATTTGTTGACACTGCCGAAACCATAGATTATTCCCGTATAGTTGTCCTCGCTGCAGAACCCACAGAGGATTCCAGTACAGTTGTCGTCGCAGTCGCAACTAGCTCTAGGGTTCTTGCACACAGCACGCTCGATTACGGGAGGGTCTGCTCCTTCTGCCAATGGGGTCCACACATCAACTATCACGAAGTCCAGAGATGACGTATCCAAGTGATCTATCTCGTCAAAAGGAACCCAATGTGAAAGACGGTGCGTCAATTAGACGCCCGGTCTGAGAGATATTGGTTTTTCCATTCTAGGGGCCCGATTGGTTTTTCTAGCTAAAACCATCCTAATGGTTCTCCAACTACGTCTAATCCTAAAGTGGATTATGAAAAAAGTACCATCTCATCAAAAGGATTCTATCGTAGTGGACGACACGTCAATCAGACGTCTGGTCCTTATGTTATAAGCGTTTTCTCTTCGAGGGCCCCGTGGGAATCCCGCTCGTTCCAAACTCGGCCATTTTCCAAAGTTGTCAACAACTCACTTAGAGTATCCCAAGAGGTCCGTCTCTTAATGAGGATTCCAGTGCCGCATATGGTGCCTCGATTAGATGAGTGACCCTAATTTATTCATATTTAAGCGTAACAGGCCTGACCCGTTAAGCCCAGTGGGCTAGCGGGTCGGGTCAACCCTATTTTTGCGGGTCTGACCCACCTCGTGTCCAAACTTCCTAGTGAAGCACGTAGCCCGGATCGGTTCACCTGCCGAAGTGGCCCAAAAAGTGCAGGCTGCAGACATCCGTAGTGTGTATCCCCTTATGGAATCGCAGTCTCTTCGTTCCGGCCGGCTTTAGCCGGTCGGTTCTTCATCGGTCGAGCGGCCCGCGGTTGTAGGTCGCCATCTTTCCCTCATTGTGCGGCACCCACTTTCGTGACCCTCTTCGATCGTCTCCACCCCTTTTGTCATTGTCTCCTTCAAAATAAAACAAGGATCAATGGAGGGTCATCGGGCCATGTTCGTTCAGCCCACGCCCTCCATGTTAGGCGATATCAAAAGGACGAAGATAAAACATGTTTCAACGAGGGATGAAGAATAATTTTAATCAATTAAAATTGAAACAAACCCCCTACCTCGTAATTTTCATCACACTCCGTCAAGCCGTGGAAGTCTATCGTCGCAATAGTCGGGCGTCGCAGAAGAAGGGTGTCACCCCTTCAACGTTGGAGGAAGAGTCATTGATTCCGTTGACATCAGGGAAAGAAGAAAGGATGAAGTTGCTTCATGTCCATTGATTCATGGAGCGTTCTTCATGTTCTTCGTCAGAGAAGAACACTTTTCTTTTTATTTCTCCAGAGCCTTCCCAAGAGAAATATTTTCCAACCCAAAAATGAAACAATAGGCTTCTCAAATTAAAAAAATATTTCCATGCCTTTTGAACTAATTCAAATTGAATCAATTAATTAAGGGTGCTCACTTAATTGAATTGATGAGGTTGGCACATTTATTAGAAGAGGGTGGAATGTGGAGAGGCTCCACCAAAATAAATGAGAGGGAGTTTTCAAATAAATTAAAGGGGATGTTAATGGGGAGTTCAAGGGAGTTGAAAGGTTAGGGGTTTGTGTGGGCCCCACCACACATTATCCTCTCATGGGAGGTTATGTGGGTGTGGACCCCACCTCTAACTCCCCCTTGTAAGAAATAACGAACTAATTAATCAATATAATTGTGTAAAATATTTTTATTTAATTTAATATAAATCCCCAAAATTAACTTCTCCGCTTGAGCAAACGCAACTGCGATGATAGACCCTTTAAGAGAATACCGGTGATGTGAGTTCATCAGTTCCCTCACATTTCAATTATGAGCACTGGTTCAAAAGATATAAAATCCCAAACATACCATTACCAGACGTACCCATAAAAAAGTTCGGAAAATTATTAATAGCCACCCTAGACCCACAGTAGTCGATGTTAGACTCTGCCTTGGTGAAACATAGCCCAAAGAACCCAAAGATACTCTCTGATTACCAATCCAAGTTACCGATTAAATGTTATGAAATTTAACAATAAAATAATTTTAACTTAATTATTTTACTTGCGGCCAAAATCTAACATTCTCTGGTGGCCCTTGCCAACCCATGTAAGTATCTGCTTAATAAAAGCTAACCCTCACGTGTTCAGCGGTTGTCTCTGATTTGTAATCCGAGTTACCGTTTGTGAGCTATATGCATTTGATAAATAAAATAACTTTATTTAATTGTTTTATTTAAGGTTATTACATTTTTGGGTTTTCTCATAGGAGGCTCACGCTGACTAAACATAAGTCACACAAAGGGTAAAACTGCCATCCTAAGCGCAACGGTGGCCTCAGATTTCTGATCTGAGAAAATGTTTAATAGTTATTCCACTTTTTCATGAAAACTGATTAAACATGTTAATTTAAGATTAAAAATACTTCGAAGGATCAATCCAGGCACTCTGGGCCTCAGAACCACGCGCCGTCAGAAACTGCGAACTCGTAAAATTCCAAATAATTTAAAAAAATGACATTGAAATTTCCAGGTCATTACATTACCCCCACCTCAGGGATTTATGTACTTTTAAAGCTACAAAATACACTAGGGAAACAAAAGTGGGTACTAAGCACGCATCTGAGCATCCCGCTCCCATGTGCTCTTTGAGAGGTTATCGTGTTGCCAGCGAACGTGCACTAGAGGAATTGAACATCCACGTAGGACCCACTACTGTCAATCCTCAATCTCCACTAGGACCTCCGTGAATGTTTCTTTGTCATCGATGTCCAGCTCCCCGTGGTCAATGATGTGGGATGGGTCTTGTGTGTATCTTCCCAGCTGAGATATCTGGTAGACGTCATGCACCCGGTGCAACTGAGGTGGAAGGGCAAGGAGGTAATCCACCTCACCTACTATGCTGAGGACCTCGAAACGCCCGATGAAACAAAGACATAAATTTTCATCCCGACCAATTCTACGTAGAAATCATAGTGGTGAGACCCGTAAGAATCCGTTGTCGCCATCCTCAAACTCCAGTGGTCTTTGTCTACTATCAGCATAAGACTTTTGTCTGCTCTCTATAGTCTTCATCAACTCCTAGATGATCTGCACCTTCTCTGTTGTATCCTGAAGATGGGCGCACTAGTCAACCTCTGCCTCAGCTCCTGAAATCTCTACTGGAATCTATATGTCCAAATTAAAGGTTTCCCCTTATTCGTTAAAGATGATAGTGGTTCTGCAACTCAGGATAATTCTAGCACAAAGGTGAGTCTGACCGACACCTGAGTGATCGACTGCAGTCTCTTATGCATGATTTCATTCTGTGCTGTATGGCTTTCCTTTTCGCTGAACAAGGACAACATCATCCCAACATAGTAGTTAAACCACAACATTTTTCCTAATACAATCAATCTGTGTATGAACTGTAGTTGCCCAGTCCATACCCAAATTAATGTCGTAAGTCCTCGACGCTGCCACCAAGAGGTTCTAACTGAAACTCTCACCACAAGGGTCGGATCAAACCGTCAGCATAAGTTTGATTATCAAGTCTCCTCCCAAAGGTATCTCCATACATGAGGGTCAAGTCAACGGCTTAACCAGAAACTCTAGGTTTGAGACAAGATTCATGGATGGAAGGAATGATTGGTACCTATGTCTATTGATACAGTAGCTAGAATTAGACACATACCTAAAATCATCCTTAGAGCCCTTGGGTAACACTCCTTGACCACATGCAACCAATCTCTTCCCCTACACTCCAGCTCCATTTTCCTAGCGGGGACTACAAATGTGGTTGGTTGTAACGTGTCGAAATAATCACCACCTCATTATTCTCTCCTAGCTTTGCTTCCATGTTTCCTACCTTGTGGATTAATCTGTCCTTAACACTTCCTCTTCACGAAAAATTTTACACGCTCCAGTCTCTAAGGCTGACGTCAGTTTCATGCTTTCCAACTGTTAACATTCACTGGATGTCTCTGCTCACCCTGTGAACATTCAACCACAAAGGTTCCCTCTATCACCCTAACACAAGTAGGAATGCATAGAGGAAAAAGTGCTGGCTTAGATATCCTTAAACACACCTCGCTCAGAGGTATGATATCTAAGGAACTGATCGAATCATATTCATCGGGTACTAGGAAATATCGGTATACTTCGATGAATACTCAACTACTGACATGTCGTATTGCTGAAGCTGTATAAGCTCTAAAAAACTCTCAGTAAACACCTCAAGATAGTCCTTAGCTACTTGTGGGTCAGGCTCACCTCAGAACTAGAGGGATATCCAGTGTTGAAACACATGTAAGGCAATAATCCTATAAGTGTTCTCTACCGGTACCGTCGGTAGTGTCTGCTGACTAACGGGCAGTGATATTGTTGGAACACTACCCGAAGATACCATCTCGGAAAATGGTCTAAGTACTGAAACATCATCCTTATGTGGACCATCTTCATGTTCAGTCACTGAAAAAGAAAAGTATCTATGATCAACATCTGCTCTACTAGTGTCTCAACTAGGTGGAAAACTCTAGTAATCGCCTCCATCCAGTCCTCTGCTACATGGGAATCTGTCTCGCCTTGAACCTCAGAGGCCACTTCTGCTAGAATTCTTGCAACTTGATCTTTCAGCGTGCACCGTCTGCTAGTACGGATGATGGAAGATACATACCAATGGGTGGTGGTGCTGCTGGTACACCACCTAAAGGTTCCAACATAGTAAGAGGTCCCGGCACCGGAGCCTCGGTGCTCGGTGGGCTGTCATCGTGTACTCTCTCTCAGGAACCCTAGCTGGCTGTCTTCGCAGCGGAATCCCGATAAGGAACAGGTGCACCACAATCAATATTTTATACCTGGTGAGCTAACTCAAATATAACACAATGGAAACTCATGAAGCACACATGAAAACACTGTTTCTATGCACTAAGTCAGAAATTAGAGGTTAGGGTCCTGGTGTATGGATATGTCATCCACTTCACCAACACTGGAATCCTAGGACTGAAAACCATACTAAAAAATTTTAACACTATTTCATCACAAAAAATAATGATTAGAGTCATGAGTTATGTGATATAACTGACTCCTCTGATACAAATTTGTCATGACCCATCCTCGGGGCCCATGTCGTGACTACCCCAAGACTGCCTTCAAAAGGCCAGGGGATGGCGACTAGATCCAAAGTCGTAAATCCTGATAAAAGGGAAGACATGGCCTTTATAAAAGTAAACAGACACAATAGAGTGTGAAATAAAAGTAAGCACTAAGTAATACTGAATACCAAAGTAAGTGCTAAAAAGTAAAAGGGCCAGTATACAAACCCAACTATAAAGTAAAGTACAACTGAAAAGCTAGTACAAATGTAGTAAAGTAAAACAACAACCACTGATTCATCCTCCGAGAATCCCACCTAAAGGGTGGGTATAGCTGGCCACCTCAGCACCTCATGTATGACAGTCTGCTCCATGTACATCTCGCAAAGTTGTCCACCTCTAGGTACTGTCTGGCTCCACAATCCTCCACCTCGATCAGTGTTTTCTGTCGTCTGCATCTAACATTACGTTGTGCGGGCATAGCCCGTGCATGGGTGAGTATATGATACTCAGTAGGGACACCGAGTCCCCAAAATGTCTCCCAGAATCTATGAAGAATAAAACATAGAAGAAAGATACAATCAAGAAGTATCATCCAACTCTACTTAGGTATATTCCCACACATATACCTAAATTATCAATCACAATTCGGCTCCAACTCTCGAGCCCAAGCACAACCCTGTCAACCAGGGTGTAAAGTCAATCACATCGATGATAATTATCGAAAGTCAAGACTCATATCACACATGTATACATCTTTCCTGTAGAGATAGAGATGATTAGATGTAGTCACTGATTCATATAAGTTGTAGAACCCATGGAGGATTCCGGTACAGTTGTCATCGATGCCGAACCCACGGAGGATTCTAGTACACTTGTCACCGCTTCCCAACCCACGGAGGATTCTAGTATAGTTATCTTTGCTGCCAAACAAACAGAGGATTCCAGTACAGTTGTCGTCCCTACCAAACCCATGGAGGATTCCAGTACAGTTGTCTTCACTGCTGAACCCACAACGGATTCCAGTACAGTTGTCGTTGCTACCGAACCCACGGAGGATTCCAGTAAAGTTGTATTCATTGCCGAACACATGGAGGATTCCAGTAAAGTGGTCATCGCTGCCAAACCCATGGACGATTCCAGTACAGTTTTCGTCACTGCCGAACCCATGAAGGATTACAGTGTAGTTGTTGTCGCTGCCGAACCCACAGAGGATTCGAGTACAATTGTCGTCGCAGTCGCAACCAACTCTAGGGTTCCCGCACATAGTACACTCGAGTTTGGGTGGGTCCACTTCTCTAGCAAAGGGGGTAGATACATCAACTATCATGAAGTCTAGAGTTTATGTATCCAAAATTTCCATCTCTTCAAAATGGAACCCAATGTGATAGATGGTGCGCCAATCTGACTCCCGGTCTGAGAGATATAGGCTTTTCCGTTCAAGGGACCCGGTTTGTTTTTTTAAGCTAATACCATCCCGACCATTCTCCAACTGCGTCTAATCCTCATGTGGAGTATTCTGAATGTACCGTATCATCAAAACTATTCCAACTTAGTTGACGGCATGTCAATCGGATTTAAAGTCCTTATGTTATAAGTGTTTCCGCTCCGAGGGCCCGGTTGGAATCATGGTCGTTCCAAAGCCAGTCGTTTTCAAAAGTTTTCCAAATATCACTTAGAGCATCCCAAGAGGTCAGTATCATCACGAGGATTAGAGTTCCGCAGAAGGCGCGTTGATCAGACACGTGGTCTTAAAGTTATTCACATTTAAGCGTAATGGGCCCGTCCCATTAAGCCCAGTGGGCTAGCGGGTCGGGTCGACCTGGCATTGGCAGGTTCGACCCGGCTGGTGGCAGACCAGCCTAGTGAAGCACACAGCCGGGCCTGGCAGGGCACGGCCCAGCCCGGTAGGGCGCGGCCCGACCCGGCTTGCCGAGCGATGCGGGGGGTTTGGGCTCCCTCTTTCTCGAACCGATGGTGTCGCCCTCCTATCTGGCCGGCCAAAGCTGGATGGTCTTCCCGGTGTGAGCATCCCATGTGGGCCGCTCTCCTCCAACACGACACCTGTGGGTGCCAAGCCATCTCCAACCTGGCCGCCCGACGAGCAGGCCGGTTCACCCGCCGAAGCGGCCCGCAGAGCACGGGCCGTAGTCCTCCGTAGCGCTGAGCTGCGGTCTCTTCGGTCCGGACGGCATTAGCCGGCCGGTAATTCGTCAGCCGAGCAACCCGCGGTTGTAGGTCTCGGTCTTTCCCTCTCCGCATGACACCCAGTGTCGCGGTCTTCTTCCGTCGCCACAACCTCTTCCGTTGTCATCTCCATCGTAATAAAAAGAGAATCAATGGAGGGTCGTCAGGCCGTGTTCGTTCGGCCCTTTCCCTCTGTGTTAGGCGGTATCAAACGTCCTAATATAAAACATGGTTTCAATGAGGGATGAATAAAATTTTAATCAATTAAAATTGACACAAACCCCCTACCACGTAATTGACGTCGCACGTCATCGAGACACGGAAGTCGATTGTCGCGGTAGTCGGGCGTCGCAGAAGAATGGTGTCGCCCCGTCAACATTGTAGGAAGAGTCATTGATTCCGTTGATGTCGAGGAATGAAGAAATGATGATGTTTCTTCATGTTCTTCGAGTCGTGGAGTGTTCTTCGTGTTCTTCGTCGGAGAAGAACACTTTTTTTCCAGAGCCTTACCATGAGAAATAATTTCCAACCCAAAAATGTAATAATAGGCTTCTCATATTAAAACAATATTTCCATTCCTTTAAAACTAATTCAAATTGAATCAATTATTTAAGGTTTCTCTCTTAATTGAATTGGTGAGGTTAGCACATTAATTAGAAGAGGGTGGAATTTGCAGAGGCTCCAAACAAAATAAATGAGAGGGAGTTGTTAAATAAAATAAAAGGGGTGTTAATAGAGAGTTTAAGGGATTTGAATATTTAAGGGTTCATGTGGGCCCCACTCAACATTATCCTATCATTGGAGGTTATGTCAGTGTGGTCCCCACCTCTATCTCCCCCTTGTTGGAAATAACTAAGTCTTTAAACAGTAAAATTATGTACAATAATATTTTTTAATTTATGATAAATCCTCAAAATTAACTTCTCCTCCCTAGAAAACGCAACTGCAGTAAAGGTCCCCTTAAAGGAATACCAGTGCTGCGAGTTCATCAGTACCCTCATATTTCAATTTCGTGCACTACAACAAAAGATAATAAATCCCAAATGTACGTTCACTGAAAGTACCTGAAAAAAGTATTGGAAAATTATTAACAACCACCCTAGACCCACGTCAGTCGAGATTAGGATCTACCTTAATGAAACAAAACCCAACGAACCCAACGGTACCCTCAGATTTCCAATCCAAGTTACCATTTAAATGTTATAAATTTTATAATAAAATAATTGTCACTTATGTATTTTATTTGCGGCCAAAAAAAAAACTTTCTCTAGAGGCCCTCGCCGACCCAAGTTAGTATCTACTTAAGGAAAGCATACCCTCACGAGTTCAGCGGTGGTATTAGATTTTTAATCTGAGTTACTGTTTGTGAGTTATAAGTAGTTGAAAAATATACTAACTTTATTTAATTATTTTATTTACGGTTATGCCATTTTCGGGTTTTCTCACAGGGGGCTCGCGCCGACTAAAAATAACTCATGCCTAGGGTAAAACCGCCATCCTGAGTGCAACGGTGACCTCGGATTTCTGATCTGAGTAACCATTTAAGAGTTATTTCACATTTTAAGGAAAACTGCTTATGTGCATTATTTTAAGCTTAAAAAAACTTCGACGGATCATTTCAGGCACTCTGGGCCTCGGAATCCCGCAACGTCAAAAAATGTGGATTCATAAAATTCTAAATAATTTACGAAAACAATTTTCATTGAAATTTCCGTGTCTTTACATGTCACTGCCATGAAAAATCACAACAATGGGTTGACAACTTTTTGAGTTTCTCATATATGATTCATTATATAATAACTTGTTACTTATATAGTATTCAATGGTTTAGAAATCCATATTAGGCCAATGTATATAGAATTAGAAAGGTATCTATTTTGGAACCCGGATCACAGAGTTGTTTATCTATTTGATCATTGGGTATTATTAACCTATGTTGAATAATATTCATGTTATAGGAATTAATTTGATTAATAAAGATATTATTAGGGGTGGATTTCTTGGATAATATCTAACACCCAACTCGGGCCTCCATTGTGCTAGAGTACTTGAAAAATTTTATATGATGGAAGGTCCATAGATTTATTTATTATTCTATTATGTGTACTAGGGTTCTAGGTAGCACATGACTGAGTTAGTTATCAGGATTGTCATGGATTTAGCCTTGCATATATATTTTTATTTAGTTTTTTGAATTATTGAACCTCTTTGTTATACCATGTAGAATCATATATTCATAAATTCATTTTTATATGCATGGGCCTTGGCCATTTAATTTATTTATTCCATTATATTTATCATATACTATACTTTCATTTATTATTAATACATCTTCTATTATCTATTATTTAATTTCATATATAAAATTCCTCTTCTTTAATTATAATGATATATCCCCCCATTGTACCATTATTATACCCTCACTAGTAATCAAAAGCCTATGACATATGAGTAGGTGCACTTGAGGTCATGTGGTGACTGGTCCTTCTACCATTTTAGTAGTTAGTTGGACTAAGATGTTATAAATATCTTCATAATATCATATGACATAATAATCATGCTCCAAACATGGGAAAATATCTTCTATCAAACATCTCTATGTCTCTAAAAGTAACTTATCACTATAGAAACATATTGGAATATTTATAACTAATGAAAAAACCATATTGGGAATAATAATATCCCCCATTGTGATTATTGTTAATACTCCCACACTTATTCACACATATTTGAAAGCAATATGTGCATTAAATTTATTCTCCCTCATGTTATTTCTCACCCAATGATCTGTCTTCCACTTATTTACAATAAAATGAAATGTATTACATAGGATTAGCCTCAATTCTTCTTCTATCCTATCAAAATACTAATAAATTTTGTGAAAAAAATAGTATAAAATTAATCACAAAAAAATATCCTTTAATAAAAAATCTCTTGTACTATATCGGTGAAATTGTTATAGAAAACATGTCGTTACAATAATGGTGAAATATTTTATATATAACACATTTAATATGTAATACATTCCCAATGAACATTCCATTATTTTTTTAAAATCATTCCATTTTCTTTATAGTAGGGGAAATGTCAGTAGGTTTGTCAAGATAAATTATACATCTATTTAAAACAAACACATCAAACCGATTAATGTTTATGGTGAAAACTCCCCCTATGTATCATATTTATAATCTATAATCAACCCACCCTGATTATCATTTTGATAAAACCTACTAGTCTTTGAAACACATATGATGACTTCGTGTTTCCCCTGCAGGGTAGCACAACATCCTTCATTATGGTGGTAATATTGTTTTATGATGGATATGACCTATTCATATTAAATATACTACAATAATAAGATAACTCCATTTATTCATGACATTTAATTCTTTAAGACTTAGTTCAAAAAAAATTTGAGAATAATGAGGAACATCTGTGTTCCATAGAAGTATCATTCATACTCAGAGTCTTATTTTAGTCTATATTTATTCATCATCTTATATGATGTTAAATTTTGTGTCCTTTATTAAATATTATTAAACATAAATGATATTATAATGGGTATATTCACATAAATTTATTCATAAAATGAAGCTATCAACATCATTTTAGTTTTATAAGAATCAATATTTCATTTTGTTTGAAACATAATTTTAATGATTTCCACTTGGAATTGCAAGATAGTAATAAAATATGTAGTATCATTCCCTTCATTCCCAAACCTCTCAAATTATATCTTATTATGTAAACTATGATATGTAAATGGATTATAACCTTCTTTGTCTTAATCATTTAAATATTGTCTCTTCCATTTATGATAAGTGGTATTTTATGCATCCACCATAATTCTTACCATTCCATATTTAACAATATTAATCTCTATTCACAATTTCATTACTTGATCAACATTCATGAGATACTCACATTCCTCATTTAATGATTAATCATTTTTCACCTTATGGACATTCTATTATTCATATTACTTTATCAAAATATTATCTTTTATATAAATATTATACCTCCTCCTAGATTCAATCCCATTTCCCGATAAAGAATAATTAAACTGAAATGAGTAGGTTTTGTGCCAAAATTCTCCACAACACCAGTAGTGTCTTATGAATCCTTATATTTCAAGATAATAGTAGTAATTCAATGAAAATATTTCTTTTTGTTTTTTACAAACTTTAGATACCTTTAATCGGGGAGACACTTTTTGTTGAATTTAAAAGTTTCATTATGGAATATTATTTTCTTCCAATCTTCATGGTATATTTTGATACAATATTATATTTTAAACATTCACTGTTAACAAAGGAAGATATATATTGAGATTTAATCAGGATAAAATCAAACTACATATGAGTATTGTATTATTAAATTCATGATAAGATTAAAAATTAACCCCAAAAATATTGGGGAAGTCTTCAATAATCTTATTTACCTAACATTGTGTTTTGGAAAACATTGATTTTTTCTTTAATTACTCTTCCAATTTATTATATAACCCTTATTAAATTAATTTTAACATCTTCAAAAATGCTACCATCTTTATCCTATCATTATTACATTCCTCAACTTGTGTTGATCCATACTCATTATGCATCTCTTATCCAGTAAATATTTCTTCATGATCATTCATATTCATTTCCTCCTCATCAAAAAATACAGTATATGATCATATATAATTATAGATTGTATCTTTCTATTTTATATGATAAAAATTCTCTATATGTTTTTCCTCAAATTATTTCTTCAACTTTTTTCTCTTTCTTCATTGGTTCATTTTTAATAAGGCTTTCTCAAAAAAAATTATTTTAGAATCCATTATAGATCTGATATAATTTATCCTTTTAAATAATCACTATTCGTTGAATTGATTGAAATTTAACATGATTTTATAAGGTGACCTGACCATTAGATTCATAATTAGATGATAAATCATTTTCCACTTTTCTACTTAGTAGATGCCTATTTTTTATAAGAATCATTTTCTTAGGTTTATACAACATCTATTTACATGAATTATCATCATATTATTTTGACATTGAATCAATGATATTTTTCTTTTCAACGCATAATGAAAAAAAATTCTTTCATTTCAATTCAAAAAATTAATAAAATTGGTCTATTTCTCCCTTTTGATTTCTCTTTTTTTTTACCTCTTATAAATAATTGAAATGATTTTCACGGAGTTGAGCTAAACCTCATTAGATCTAAATCACTTCATTATTCTAATTTGTTTATCTATGAACATCCCATCTAGCAACGATACATAATGTATTTCATATGAAACATTTTTATTATAGTCATTCTCTAAAAATTTCATATAATATAACTATGTTATGAATTTTATCTAGACATGGATCCTCTCAATATTCTTGTTCTCAGAACATATCTACAAACATATCTAAATGATTTGTCATCAGTTTCATTGAAATAATAGAATTTTCTAGATTCTCTATAAAATGTAATATATTTCTAACAATTTCATTGACCCTTGAAATTTAATCATCACGATCTAGATAATATGTATCTTGATATCAACAAATTTTCCCCTACATAACTAAATTACAACTTCCATGATTTCCTCAATTCCTTCATAGCTACACCTGAACCAAACTAACATCTCCATATTAATGAAAAACCATGTTATCATTTTATAAAAAATCGTTAAGAGTAACATGAAAATGTAATTTTGATATTTTTCATCATAATAAAAATTTCAATCATTAGAAGTTATCATTGAAACCAAATTAATAGGAGGAGATCCCACTATTTTAAAATCTCAAACTTGTAGTCTATATGATAAAAGATATAGTCACATCATATTTTTCAATTAGTGATAATTCATTTGATAAAATATAGAGACTCACCGATTATTCACAAAATTCATATTCTCTATCCTCGATATACATTTGGATAAATATGGTGAATCATATTCTCTGTTAAAAATTTATGTTCTTATAACAGTTGGAGATCACTAAGAGGGGTAACTGTGAATTAGTGAAACCTTTTCTTTTTGTAATTCTTATTCTCAACACAATCTAAAAAATAATTATAGTTTTAATCCACTCAAATATATCTCTCAATCTAACATCAAATGATATAAATTTAAACAGTTATGAACACATGATATTTAAATGATTATGTAAAAAGACATACTCCATTACATATTGGTAATAAAACCCCACATTGAATCAATATTTATAACAGAATGTCCAAAAACTATTTCTACTCCCCAGTATTCATTCCTCTATATAACAATGTTTCTACACCCAAATAATCAATTCTTGTATCACATTCATTTATAAACCCAATTTACTGTCTTGTATATTCATACATCCCCTATAATTATAAAATAAATGATCATATAAGCTAGTTAATAGCTCCTGATTATTCATTATTGACACAAATTAGATATATCATCTTCTTCATATGATCTATCCACTAATATAATTTTTACCTCCGTCAACTACATACAATTTCTCCCCAATCATCAACTTCTCATTGAAGAGATATTTTTTCATAAAAATTAATCATAATCTTATAAATACATAGATATTCTAAATATAACATTTTAAAAACATTTTAATGAAATATACCTTATAAAAGTATCATCTGGTATGAACTCATATTGTATTATTGTCCATATTTTCCCCATTCAAGTGTTCCTTGTATGATTACCCTCCTTTCAGTACACCAAGGTCGATCATGCTCTCTCTAATGCACTATATCTATTGAACCTCTATCTAATGCCCATCTGTCTGATGAAACTATGTCTAATTCTCCTCCCAATCAACCATGTAGAATTGTTTTTGGATACTAACACTATTTAACGTCAACAATTCCACACAATGATCACCATAGTAACAATAAATCAATGATTATTCACCCCTTAATAATGTAAAACATCATCAGATAATGAAGTAAAATGAACATAATCAAATTTCAATTTTCCCTCTAAACTCAAAATTCATTGTAATACCATAAATTATCATAAAATTTTAGATTTAAAAATATTCATATGAAAATTTTTAAATCTCAAAATCATTGATTTATTTCAAATCATATATTCATATATTCTTAAAATATTTTCTATGAAAAAACATCTCAAAAAAATCAAATATTATTTAATTAAAAAGTGTTGTAATGTTTTCAAATGCTTTATTAGATGATTTTATATATGATTAATTTATTAATAAACCATCAAACAAGTATTTTTCCAGAATCCACTATATCCAATAATTATTTTAATATTGAATTTGTATATTAAACTCCACCATTCTTCACTAAAATTACATTAAAAATTTTACCGTTCAAGAGGAATTATAGAAGATAATTAGGAGTGAAATTTATGATGAGATGGAATTTATCAATCCAGTCATCCTATAAATGAACATACATTACAGAGATCTCAGTATACTAAACAAGGTCTTTTACAACGTCAGAGAATAAACCAACCAATGATTTTTTTTTTCTATATATGAAGCTTGTTCATTTGAAAATTCCCTAGAATCATATATAATTAATATTCTATAAAAGATTTTAATATATAAATTGATTCATATATTTAATTGACCAATTATGATAGCCTTCATATATATTTTTCTTATCATTGGATACAACTTCATGACATTAATGATTGAAATTTGTATAGATGCATCCCTATTTTTGTAACATAAATAGGATGAACATCACCTCTCTAGTCATATAATGGACATTATTTATCTAAATTAATTGTGAATTCATAGTTCTATATTGGAAAATTTTTCATCTTCATCACTTTATTACTAGAACATCATACAATCTATCCTTTTCATTAAAATGCACATAGACCATTAGATCTATTTATTAACCATGATCTTATAAATAATTTGAAGCATTACCACAACATATGTATTAATAATGATTCTTTAAATAAGGAAATAAGTATTATCTCAATCTTCTCCATATTTCATCGTGTAACATTTTATATAAAAAATATTATAATATTTATAAAATTTAGTCAAATGAACATGGCTACAGAAATATATATTGACACACAACAACCACACATAAAACTAGTCTAGAGGATTTCACAATTTATATATTGACATGTTTGTCTATATATATAATTAGTATATATATATATATATATTAATAAATAAACAAAAATATATTTATTTCCCTATGAATTTGGGATAATGGACACATATTGGTATCCATGATAAAAATGTATTATGGTCATAGGGCCACATATAGCCACATGATTAATCAATGCATTGCTATAGTGATTCCATTTTATACTCCATTTAAATATCCCACACCACACCTTAGATGATACCTCTTGTTCATTCCCATTTCCTTTGAATCGAAACTATCAGTGGTTCACCTGAACCCCTATTGAACAGTAGTTTTATCTCACCATTGGTAGAATTGGATTTTGATCACATATCAGGGACACCAAAACCATTCCCTTTATATTATTTTCACCACCTAAGATCATACAACCTAATCATCAATCTCTAATCGATAATTTCCCCTTCCCTCCATTTTAATAAGAGAAACATGGTGATTGAGTGTTACAAACATCAAATTAACTATTAATTCTCTACTTCTATTCGATCTGTGAAATTAATTATGTTTTAGAGAATTTTTTACACCGATCATTATTTTTTGATTTTGTAAATTTTTTTATTAAAATTTTTTTAATCTCTATAAAATAAGGCTATGATTATTTTTTATTGATTATAATTAATTAAATGTCTCTAACTTATTACAAATAATTTGTTAAATTATTAATCTGGTGGTGAGTCAATCATCTAGTTAATTATTATGAAAATATTTGATTGGTTTATTTATACTATATGGGATGATGTAAATGTTAAGTAATATTTTAGTAATTAAACATATATTAATAAAATTACTCTAAATTTTGTTTAAATGAGTTTTTTTTATTTTTTTTACATTTAAATGTTTTCATAATGAACATATGGAGATAATGGTTTTAACATAGAGGTATACTATTTGATATTATTAAATATGGGTTACTATTTGAATTAGGATGATATAGAAAATATTATCAATAATATTACATTGAATTTTATTGTTTTGAATCCAAAAAATGTTTTATTTTATGAGAATTTCCATATTTTATGATTTTTAGTTCAATTTTGAGCACAACAGTTAAAATTGCTGATTATATATATATATATTTGTTTTTAAATATTATTATATTTAATCCATTACTAAATTTTTTATCCAAATCACGAAATTATTTAATTATATTTATTCATATATCCTGGGATTCGTTTCATCCTTCTAGACCAAAAAGTTGAATCGGCCATATGGAAGTTCAAAATAACGTTATAATTGGGCCTTGAAATCAGTTTTAAAAACATTCTGTTTTTGGTAAAGGTCTTTATATCCACAATGGTAGGTCTAAAAACTTTAATATTCAGTGGGTGGACATGCAAGAAGTTTTGGAAAAACTTTTATGAAGTATCCCATGTGTGAAGATTCCATTTTCATGGTCATTAATGAATTATAATATGGTGGAATGAAATTGTTAGAGTATGACCAGACAGAATAAATTTATAGAGTAAAATGGACACAACTCCCATGGAAAACACCACAATAATAAAAATTATTATGGTAGATTCCATGGATATTTTTATGATCATTCATGAAGATGAAAATGCATGATTCTGTCATTTATTTGGGCTAATTTTCTTGACTATTCAAAGGAAAATTATGCCTATAAAAGGAGGGGAGTTCCTCCCTCTCATAGAATCTCATTTCATCCCATATCATTCCTTCCCATTCCTTCCAAGGAAGTATGAGAATAATTTTTTTGGATTTTTAATATTTATTTATTTTTTCATATATTTTTAATTCCTTCATCTTCAACATTCATATTGATTACCCTTGTCATAGATGGGTAATGATTTCGAGTGATCAAGGAAGGGGGGGATTCCATTTTATAATATTAGAGTCTTGAGATTTATCATTAAATTCTATTTTTATATTTAATAATATATATTTTCTGTGGTGTTCTATTTTATTAATGTGATTGTATTTTTGTCTTTGATTTAAATAATTCTTTATATCATTGGGTGAAAAAAATTAAACTCCCTCTACCTAGCGAAATTAATCCTGATTGATCAAAATGTGTTAGGTTGTGAGTGTTAGGAAATAATTGCAATTTCTGTGAAATAAGTGAACAGTTTTTATATTTTTATTGGACACAATTTACTGATCGAGAGTTTCCTTAATTGTTTGGGATTTATTTGTGCACTTTCATTAAAATAGGTGTTATTTTCATTACTTATTTCAACAAAGTGTGAATAAAAACTCAATAAAAGATCCATTAATTTAACATTCAATAGGAATAGAGGGGAACTTATTTTTATGACCATGATGTCAATGAAAAAAGAGACTTTTCCCTAACCTTGTAACTCTCTCCATCACTTTTTTTTTTCAAACTGTATTTTATACTTCATACTTATTTTAAAAAGCCTGAAATTTTTTAAAAAACATCATATAATTATTTATATAATAAATGTAAAAAATAATATTTTGTGAAATAATATTCAGGATAAATCCTAGTTCAATGCACATTACATCATTTTAATATAGGAAATATTTTTTCCAAGACTCACAATAGTCATGCATCAATCTGGGCGCCATTTCCGTGGAGTCATTTCCACAATCTAATTGTAAATATTTTAATCTTTTCAAATTTAATTTAAAAAACCAATATTCCATTTTTTTAAATGATTATTGATTTAATTCATGGAACATCTTCCCAGAAGTGTAAGAAAAAAATTTCTAACTCACATGGGTCAAAATATTATAGCATTTCGTTATTGGGTAAGATGGTTCTGGGAGCTCGAATCCAAATCATAAAGGTGGATTAATTCATGGATTCCATTAAAAATCATAATAGAAACATTGAATACCCATTTATTGGATAGTTTGGATGGAGAATTAATTGAACTCCTTGAATATTTTTCAGAGTTTAATCAAAAAATGGTTGAGGTTCCAAATGAAATTTCACAGGTGAAACACCGAGAAGGATAAGTTCTCCAGGATATTGAATCCCAATTTGAAATAATTTGTTGAACATTTAAACACCTGGAGAGAAAAATGGAGTGTATAGAAAAACATGTACATGAATACAAATATATAAAACAAGATATAGAACATTAACTAGAACCGAAACTAGAAATTTTAGTGGAATAAGTAGACCCATATATAATTCATGTTGAAGAACCCATGGAGTCGTTGATTAAATTAAAAGAATATCCTTTAAGCCCTGGTCAATAATTGTTGGGGCAGGTTGATGGAGAATATTTTCCTACTAAAATTCATATTTTTGATAAGAAAATATTTGGATAATTTCTTGAATGAGTGTTAGGAAATACATGTTCCAAGTATTTCTCATAATATAGAAGGTCCAACACCATTGAAGGATGAAATAACCATGGTGGTGTAATTTTAAGAGAATATGGAGTAGTATGACTACATACCAATATATAATGAAATTATACTACCTACGGAACCTCCCATCAATGAATAATGTCATGAAAACAAACTCTAAGAGATAATCATTTCTTGAACTCATTGTCAAGTGATTTTGTTGAAACTAAATTTTTCATTACCTCACCTTGATTTAATTTTTAAGATTCTAACAATACATAAATTCCCATGAAGAAATATTAGGAAAAATAATATTCATATGATGTAGAAAATATATATATCCATTAACATGTTGAACATTTATTAGGGGGTGTTCAAGTGGAGATCAAGGTGTCTTCACCTGAGGAAAATGAAGTGATGTTTTAGATTTTGAATGGGAAGAATTTGTTATTGACAATTAATGATTTAATTTCATTAAAATACATTTACCGTCAGATTTTCCCTTTTATTTTTCCATTGAATTAGAATACCATCAGAAATCACTAAAGATTAGAAATGGTGTTGTGCTAGTGGAGACAAAAAAAGATGTGGACTCATAAATATTCCAAACCTCACCATGGATGTTGTATCCAATTATAATGTGGTTGGAAATGGTATTCTATATCCATGGAGTCCTAACCAATGTAACAAGTTCATTATAGAATGAATAATTATTGTTGGTTCCTGAGCTAGAAACTTCTCCCACCATCAGACTGTGGATAAATGACTTGAACATCCCATCTGGAGGAAATCAAAACCCGATGCCCACATGGGGGAATGAACAAAGATCTAATCATATTTTCTAAATATAATTATATTTTATTTTATACCAATAAATTTATTATGCTTTTTTTTCTTCTCTTGGATGTTGGTTATTAGTGTTCAACACATTAGATCATAACTCAATGTTGCACGACCAATAAGTCAAGTTATACATCTCCTTTACAATTACTTTCTTCATGCGATTAATTTACAAATATTAATACATGTTAAATCCATATTAATTAATTGAGGACATTGAATCATTTATCAGTGGTGGAGGTAAAGTTTTTTGTCTATGATTTTCAATTATTATTTGTTTTTCATTTCAAAATTTAAAAAATTATTGATTTCAAATTTTTGTGTGGTTAATTTTTTTTCGGTGTTTCTGAATTTTTTAGGATGAAATGATTATGGTTGAAATTTTTGAAACCTATTTTTATGAGTGAAAAAATTTATTCTATGAAACTCACCTTAAAAGAATTCTTTAATTGAATTTATTTTGAGTTCAAATATTTGGGAATTTCAGGAAAACTACTCTAATTTTTGAATTTCAAGATGCATCTTAGTGTCATTAATTTTTTAAAACACATTATTTTGATATTTATGGACCATTTTTATCATATTATTTACATTAACCTCATTTATTGAGAGAACTAGACCTTGTTGGACGTAACCAGAATTTGATTTATTCCTATCAGAACATGAGGGTTTTCGGTACTAGTGTTTTATAAGATTGAGGCATTTATTTGGTTTTAAAGCCATATTTTCATTAAAATACTTTTTATTATAGCATACCTCATATATATAATCCTTTTATACCTTATAATCCACGAAAAACTAGTTAGGATAGCCACATTAGAATCCAATTTTCCCTATCCAACCTTCTTTTTTTGTGATAATACATGATCTATTTGGACGTAAGTGTTAGTGAAGTTGTCTTATGGTCTTCCATATCAATTGGTGATATATTGTTGGAAAAATAAATTTTGAAGAGTTTATGTTACTACTAAATATTTCCTTCTGTTTAAATCATTTCTCATCTAGAGATTTAATGATTACAAATGGTGTTCCTTTTTTGAGATTCCTATACAGAAAGAGAGATATGCCTATCTGGATATTTCATAAAAATAAACGATTGAAAAGAATGTAAATATTTTGGGTGAATTGATTAATGTTGTGAACATTCATTTGGTTTTCATGATGATAGAGATGATTATCCACAACAAGGAGTGTGACAGATACCATAATTGAGTGAAAATTAGAATAATTTAATTTTTCTTCAAAAATGTTCCAAGACCTCCTCATTCGGCCTCATAATTTTAACATCTAAATACAACCATCCAAAATCCATAAAATGACCCTGGAAAGTCCTCGTGATAAAAATATTCCCTTGACTCACATCAGGTGTATATTTTGGAATTTATCAAGCCTATAGTGACCCATGCATGGGTTTGGATGAGAATATCCATCTTGAAAATTAACATTTGTGACATGAGAGAAAATTCATGTGATGTAGGTGTCTTCTGTTCATGGGATGATAAAGAAAGTGGAAACACATTAATGTATTTAATTGGTGAAATTTAAATCTTTCTTTTTTATGAGGCATGACATATTAATGGTTTTTAGTGTATATTTGGATGATCTCATGTGTATGTGTTTTGAATTTTCCTTGATTTGATTTTGATGCTTATTTTTCTAGGAGTAGAAGTGCTAAGTGTGGGGTAATTGATAGGGAAAACATTTTCAATAATTTTACATTTAATTTATTTTTCTGAATCCCATAATTTAGTTATTTTATGATAATTGATAGATTTAATGATTTTTTGGTTGTATTTTAAAATTAAACATTAAAATAGCTTAATATGGATTTTTAAAAATTTTGTTTAATTTTTGAATTTTATACATTAATTTTTTTATCAAAATATTGAAATTATTTCTTAATAGTTTCATACACATCATGGTATTCATTTCATCCTTTTGGACCAAAAGATGAATCAGAAAATAGGAATCTCAAAATAATCCTCTAATTTTGGCTTTGGAATTTATTTTCGAACTGTTTTTTTGTGCTTTGTCTATATCTCAGGAATGGTTGACCCAAACACTCTCCAATTCAGTGGGTGGATGTAAATTTTATTTCATAACACCTTTTATGAAGTCTCCCAAGTGTTTAGATTCCATTTAGATGGTTACTGATTCATTCTATCAAGGAAGATTGAAATATGGAGAGTCTGAATAGACATAATAAAGAATCAGAGTAAAAAGGCCCTAACTCCCATGAAACATGTCTATGTACTCTGACATTTTTAGGGTAGACAGATATGGAAAATTTTAGGAATATCCATTAAGGAAAAAATGTGTGATTCCATTATTTATTTCAGCTTTAGTACATAACCATTTTATGTAAATTTCTACCTATAAAATAAGGGGACCTCGTCCCTCTCATGGAATCTCATATCATTCCATCCCATTCCATTTGGGGAACAATGAGGATAATTTTTTTGGATTGATCATTTTTATTTATTTTTGTTCTTATAGATTTGTATTACCTTCCTCTTCGCCATTCTTCTGGGTGACACTTCTCATGGAGGGGTAATGATTTTGATTGATCGGTGTAGGGAGAATTTTCGTTTTGTAATGTTGATGTCTTGAGATTTAATGTTAAAATATCTTCTTATATTTAATTATATCTATTTTTAGTGCTTTTCAATTTTTTTAATGTGATTGTATTTTGGGGGTTTATTTCATTAACTCTCTATAGCATTGGTGGAAGAACATTAAACTCCCTCCACCAAGTGAAATTTGTCTATATCGATAAAATTAGGGTAGGTGGGGAGTGTCAAGAGAACGTTGTCTAGTGTGTGAAGTAAGTTAATTGTTTCTAGATTTAATAGGGTCAAAAATTCCAAATCATGGATTTCAATAATCTTTTTTAATTGATTTATTATCTTTCATAAACATATGAGTAATTTTGATTTCTTCCATTATCCAAAGGTTAATGACAATTCGATAGTAGGTTCATTCATTTATAATTCAATTGGAAGAGAGGGGAATTTATTTTTATCACCATGATGAAAATGGGAAATTAGAGCTTTCCATAACCCTATTACTCTCTCAATCACTTATTTCATACCTTGTTTTTTATTGACTTATTCTTTTAAAAAACACAAACATCTTTAAAAAAACCAATAATTATTTATTTAATAAAAGTGACAAACTATTTTGTGGGCACTACTCTTCATGAGACATCTTAGTTCAAACCACTTTACTGCAATTTACATAGTAATCCACACCCCATGAAAGGCGTGCTTCATGAGTTATGTATTAATTTTAATTTTTTAATTATGTTAACAAATTTATGGTATTTATAATGGATTACATACTTAATTAATGTTTATATAATTATAGGAATTCGGGATTTAAATATAATAGTGGTTGTGATTGAATTGTGGAATGAATTTTAGAATGCGTTGATAAATTTTTGTGGTGTATGAGCTGACTACAAGACTATTTATTTTTTGATTGGTTGATTTTTCATAGGGAGATGTCATAGAAATTATTACGTACATGAACCTTATAAATTAATTTTTATTTATTCTATTTATTTATTCACTCTAAATGTTTTTCGATGATTTTATTTTTAACATTAATAATATGTTAAATATTTAATATGATAAAAAAATATTAGTTATATAATATGACATTGCGAAAACATATTTGATGTTATATGTTTCAAAATGTAACTATTATAAAGTTGTACATTATTTAATATTAATATTTATTTCATATAATATCTAATTTCAATGCAATTGAGTTGTAATTGAAATTTTCTTCATTTATAATTATATCTTTTTTTAATTGGTTTTTATTATCATGATTATTTCTTTTTATATAATATTGGATATCAGTTTGATGTATATCACTATTTATATCTAATTTGACATTCAAAATGTGTTGTAATTATTTATATATTTTTTCCTTTGTCATATCTTAGATTGATTTTTTGATTTGATTCCCTTATTGTGATCACATTACAAGACCATTTTTTAAATATTAAGAATTATGCTTACATCTATAAAAAGTCAATTTATAATGGAAATAATAATTGTCATATCATAATGGTTTTAATGAAAAAATAGGGGAATAATGTGAATTTGTTGAAACAATTTTTAAGGATAATTTAATATATTATCAATTCAACATAATTACTCATGAAAACACACGTTATAGTCATGTTGATAGTGAAATGAATATGGTTAAACAATATAAAATTAATCATCATGATGAAGAGGATAAAAAAGATAAAATTTTGAGGAACATGTAATGACCCTTATATATCACACATATCCTAATGTGATATGGTTGCGTATTTGAATGTAATTGTTTAATAATAAATATCAATTTTTTTTGAATTAGTAATGTTTTAATTGATTATTTCCTTTCATTTTTTATGTAAATACTATATGATTATAATGTTATTCAAAAACATGTTTACATGAAATCAATTTTAATTCAAAAGACTGTATTTCCATTTAATATGATTTATACCTTCATAATGAATGTATTTTTTTAATAAGGAATGTGTAATAACTAATGAGTTTGAACAATATTGTCCATTAAGAAGGAATCACAATAACTATGTGTCACAATATCATGTACCAAAAACGGTAATTTTTCACGTTCAATTGATTCCAATAAACCAATATTAATAATTGATTATTTGTTAAAAGAAATTGTGTTTCCATGAAGTTGAGAGGATTTAAAACAATGATGAAATTTTTCATCCTATAAATGGATTTCCAGGGAATAGATTTTATAGAGAACATAATTATTTTTCTATAAGTCAACTTATTTTAGATTTGGATTATAAGTTGATGGATTTTACCACTATGGATATATTTATTCTTTATATAGTATGTGGCCTTTTTTAGTACACATTTATAATCTTCTTCCATTATTATTATGTATTACCAAAACAATTATTATTCTTTTTTTCACTGATATCTATACCCACAGATACTACAAATGATATCGACATATACATGGAACCCTTAATCCATGAGCGGAAGGTGTTTTGGAATTTCTATTTTTTTATATTATAAGATTCAATAATGGAGATATTAGTAATGATTGTTTCATTTCAATAAATGATAAATGATTTCCCCCTTATGGATGGTTTCCTTCATGGAGTATAAAGGGAAAAAAATATGCCTAATTTACATTAAAAATTCACATTCTTTAATTTTAGATCATTGATTATCATTCATGATAGTTGGTTATTTGTTATTTATACCTTTGGAACATATAAAATGATAAACGTATCCATAATTTTACCCTATTTTTGAGTGAGAAGAACCACTTCATCATATTTTAGGGGAATAATTTTTTAAAGAAGTTTTTTTATCATTGTAATAGTAAATAAAATAAAAATGTAGAACGAATGAAAATAAATATTATAATAGGAATGGGAGGAAAAAAATTATTATTATTTTTTCTAATTTCTATATTGGACAGAAACTTTTTCTGACATTTTTTTGATGTAATACATATTGAGAAAATAATTTTGGAAATGTTAGTTGTGACAATTCTAAATGTGAAGGGAAACATAAGATGATCGATGATATGGGTAGGACCTAATGTTTCAGGGTATAAGTATTTATTACATCTATTTGTTATTATATATTAATATACACCCACACATTTATATATAAGCATTATATATATATGTATAGGAATATATGAAATCATAATTTATTATATGGTAAATTAAATTCATATGTATTAAATTTAATTATAATATATCATAATTATTTATTTCTATTTGGTTTATATATTCAGAAATATATTCCACATCTTAAAATGATTATGTATTTATTAAAATAATAATTTTTATAATTGAAAATATATGAAAATATGTATGTATATATATATAAATTAATAAATTAAACTAAAATATGATATTTGATAAAATTATAACACCATAATAGCAATGTGAATGGAATGTCAAGGAATAAATTTAGTCACCAAAAAAAATTACAATAATATACTCTAAAAAAAGATGATGTCCATTCATCAAATGTTAAAGAGTTTGTGTATCCCAACAAAAAACTGAATTTTATACTCATTTTAGACCTTTTTTACTATTAAAAAACATGGTAGGGTGTAAACCTCATGATAAATTCAAGGGATATATTTCCAATAATCAATATGATATCTCATGAAGCCCATATTGACAACTAGATCAAATGTTAAAATAGTTTGAATTTAGAGAAATGTTATCGAATTATCTTAAGATTTGTATTAATTTATTATTTTTTTATATCATCAAATTATTATTAAATGTCTATTACTCAATAGAAATTTTTACTTATTTTAATGTAATATTAAAATTATAAACCATTTTCACAATATCTATTATATTTGAAGTGAATATTCTTATCTAGTATCAAAAAATAATATTTTTTATTATTACTATATCAATATATATATTTTTATAACAAAAAAAATGATATTTTAGAGTATTTAAATTTTTTCTCAAGAATTATATCATGTATGAACAGAAAAATAACAGCTTTAACACTGATATATGATACCCCATTATTAGCACTAATAAAATAATTGAAAAATGTGTACCTTGATTTGATCTAAAATCATGCTAATAAAGTGTACCCTATTATCAAAACCTTTCTAGTAGTTTTAATGTTAAACATAATCCACAAATATAATTATCATTTTTAAAAGGAGAACCATTATCAATATTTTTGATCACTAATATGGAGAATAGAATAATAAATACATTTTTGTTGTTGTGTGTGTTAGAAGTCATTACATCTCATCTCCCCTACAACCCAACCACTGCATCTTGTTTCCCTTTCTCTCCCTTGTAGGTCACCCAACCAGCCCCCATCAGATCAATGTTTTAATATATGACAATACAAAATGTAATACTACACCCATCAATGGTTAGATCCACATATCTAGTGATATTATCATGTATTGACAAAGCATCGCCTAAAGGTCTCAAGGACTTTTTTTGCCTCATCACATAGGTAATGGCATCACCAATCAGCATTCTGTGACATCCCACTACCAGTATTCGCAACATCTTACTTCCCCGTAACATTTTATGAAAATGGAGTTCCTATATCCAACATTAGAAAGTCATGTTGGATAATTTCACGGAGGATAAGCACTAACACGCCTATCGAACTTTTTATTTTCCCACCAAACGATGCATATATGATAACATTTCAAAAATCTGATCTAGTAACACAAAATTATTTACTTTTCCCAATATAAATCCTGTATTATTGATTTTGGTGGCCTATATTTTTCATGGACCATAAGGATAGTGATATGGAGTCCCAGTTACCAATCATGGAAGTCCATATTAGGTGAATAGTTTAATTACTCTAGTAACACCACTATAGTAAAATATTTATCTAGTATTCACACAAATGATTTTAATAATTTAAGTAAAAAATCATCACATATTATTATAAACACTTAAAATATTTAATTTCATTATTGTCGTTTAATTTTTCGAACATGGAATCTACCTGACCCCCTTCACGGGGCCCACCATGTTAGAAACTCCAACTCATTAGAATTAGACAATATTTTTTGGAGAAATTTATATATTATAATCAGTGACCTTATCTTTATAGTGGTGTATGAAACACATAAATCATAAGTAGTGTCTAGTAACATATCAAGGCCCCTAAATAGGTATAATAAATCCACTTTAATGACAACGTCTCCTATAAACATTTATTGTGTAGTATAATATTTTTTCTAATTATATTTCATAAATAAAAATACATATCCTTTTTAACAATAATTATATTGAATATTATATCTTTATTTGGCCATAGCCGATGGAATTACCTCATTCCACCATTTTCAATTATTTTATGATGGTATAACCAACCTGGTCAACAAGGCCTAAATATATATATTGATATACTCATAAGAAATAAATCTTTTTTAATTTATTCAATAAATTACATATAATTAATGATGAAACTAATACAGTATAAACTTCTGAAAACATATATTTCTTTGGTTTTCATCATGCATCAAATTATGTGACCAATGAAATGAATTTTTAATAATTTCATGTTTAGAAACCAATACACATGCTTTTAAACATGAACACACTATGAAACAAAAAACAGTTGGTGTTCCTATTGGCATGTAAGACATTATTCTCTCATGTAATCAAGAACACCATGTGTGAACATCATTAAAAAAGGATCAATGCTTATTATACCCTAATACATAATAGTTAAATATCTATTTTGTCTTTTAAAAAGATGATGTTCCTAGATGATATCACATAACATAATGATTACAATCATTGTTTTTTAGGATCTCATTAATGCTTGGAATTTATTTAATAACATGATATGTCATGAAGTATAAGGACATTAGAATACATCATACATGAAAAAGTAATATTACAATAATGGAATGTGAAACACATGAATATATAATGAAATAAAATTTTAATGGTAATAAAAGTACACATAGGAGTTGTTCATGGGGAACATACTATCCCAATATGGAAACTTATACAGGATCCATCTTCTAACAACTCTTAATCAACTATATTTTAAATGAGAATCATGTTTCAATGACTTATATATTTATTTCGGGTGGTTTACATGTTATACTCTATGGATAATATGCCAAATGTGACTTCAACTCTTTGTCTGAAATCCTCTAATAGTTGATTATTTAAATGTATATGGTTTATAATCTACTGATTCCTAGGTTCCATGGAATTTACTAATATTTAATTACTATTAAAGTATAATATAATTCATTATTCACTAAAAATTAAAATTAAACTATCAATGAAAAATTTATGTATCCATATTACATCATTATCTACATTAATAAAAATAAAATGATATTATAGTGTATTATTGATATCCATGTATTAATTTCAGCTTCCTTAGGTCACATATCTATCATTAATGTAAAATAGAAAACCAAAATGTGATTTATGATAATTGTGATCTATATGAAAGGAATAATAAGTATTTACCACCACCATTATCATCAATTATACTCTATATAATAAAACATAACTTTTGTACATCTCAAATACATGGGGATAGTTTTTTACTACCACCTACAACAGATCTAAATAATTTTCTAAATATACCCCATCCATGTGTATGGAATAGTGAATAAAAATCCGTGTACTTAACATGGAATACATGTTAGATCCCAATTCCATATAGAAGGAAATTGTTCTCATTTTATTTATCAACTCTTATATTTTTGTACACATTTTTATAGAGTGACTAATGTTATGTGGAATTTGTAAGATACCACTCTCAGATAGTTCCATATTATTCCTTTTTAATACCTTGTTATAATATGTACTCTAACATAGTACAAAAATATTTTCATATCAAAAACTATATATCTTGATCCCTAAAATATAGGTTTATTTTCATATTTATTTCATGAAAAAGTATGTATTTTACAATGAAATTAATAACTATAAGTAATAAACTTAAATTGATTTTAATATAATATATTTTTTATATAATTCATGAAAAACTTTGGTATATCTAATAACATTATTAGAGAAACTTTATTAGCATTAATAATTTATGAAAACAATTTTTTCATGTACTCTTTAAAATGACCATTGAATGATCATGATTCCTATGTTAATCCATAAATAGATATTTACAGATTTTGTACTTTATTTTAATCCGCAGTCATAAAAAAACGTTTTTATTAAATCACATAGACATCTTAATCCAATTCAAAATTCAAGAAAGTAATTTGGAAATAAATTTTCCAAATCATATAATCGTGGTATGGTATTTTTTCATGTAAACATTTACTAGATTTTTAGTATTAAAAATGGGGAGAATGTTTTTCATTGTAAATTCCATGATGTTATTTGAAATTATTTATAACTATTCATCCATTCTAGTAATTAACTCAACCATCCATGTCTATATTTGTCTTGGATATCCATTAACATGAAATAGTTTTCACATCAACTTGTGGATCTAAAAATCTCAAAAAATGATTTTGGTACAAAGATAGTTATTCATAATTCATGAATTCGTTCCATTTTGTAGAATAATTTGAATGTATTAATTTTTTATATGTTAAAATTTTATTATAATAAAGTAACGATTTTCCACCATACTTAGTTAATTTAATATTGTATCTCAATCATTTCCAAAATCCCTTAGAGACCTAGAGTAATTATGGATCAAAAAGTCATCATCTAATACATTATAATTCGATTTTTTTCTTGTTCTAAGTATTTTTATTCAAAATAATCAACATTTTACAAATAAATATTTGTCCAACTATTTACATTATAAATAAGATCCCTTTCTGGAAAAATGAAATATAATTCGACAATGATTATCAAACATTATTTTTTAATTTTTATATAGGAAAATCACATTAATATTTAGTGAGAACTAACGAGTAGAATAATCCAATGATTGTCACTAAATGGGTCGGCCAAGGTACCATTTATAGGGCCAAACATGACCAAAAAATTTGAAATTGTCATGCCCTATGACATACCATTTCCACCCTACACAGAGCCCAACAAATAGTTTCCTTTGACCCACACACACATGCCATGGCTACATAAGGGCCACCACACCACATTGAGTGGTGGATGCCAAAAAACATGTCGGTGATGCTCATAGCCCCACCATATCGGTGAGAATGTACCAATTAGAATACCTCCCACAATGACACTGAGGACAAACACCCATTGAGCCACCACGATCCTAAAAAAAGGATCTACAAAATAACAAGCATCCAAACACTGAAGGATGGTTTTTAACATGCAGCCAAACACTGAAGGATGGTTTTTCTATAGTATGTTTTCTGATTGGTCGTGGAAGAAAGGTTTAACCAGATTGATATCATGTAACACAATATTTTTAATGATTTTTTTAATAAATAATATTTTATTCATGGTGTGCACAGTGCATAATAATTGGCTATCTTGTGTTTTACATGATATTGTGTCTTAAAAAAACAATGATATATTATTACTATTATGAAAACATGACCATCATAACCATGAAATTAAATCAATAAATACGATTATTAAAAGAAATTAGAGTTAATTTTAAATATATTAATTAATGAAATCATATTTATAATAAAATACATAATTTTTGGTAATGTCTTTTATGATTTGTAAATATTGTTTTCTCTCAAAATGGGTTTTTATTAATTTTTGAGAAGAACAATAAAAATAATTTTGTAACGTTTTAGAAAAATAAGATTATAATATAAATATACTTTTAAATTACATAATGTCAAAACTATCTTTTTTTTATTTTTTAATCATTATGATTTATTATATTTTTTGATTATTAGAAAAAATTACGAAATTTTAAATGAAAACATCATTTTCATTCATTTAATTTATAGTATTAAATTTTATTTTGAATATGATTTAATAAAAAATTAGATAAAATGAATATAAATCGTTCATGTTTAGGTCATTGTCATCAATTTAAAATAAAATATAAGTATTAAAACACCATCAAATTTTGATCATTTTCTCCATAAAACTAACTTGCTCACCATGTATTTGGGAATAATTTTAAATTTAAATTTGAAACTTATTGAAATTTAATTTCAAAAAAATAATTCCATATATTGAATCAGAATAATATATATTATCTAAGAATGCCAATTAATTTTTTTCACCACAATGAATAGTGAATGTAGTAAAAATTATGTTGGGGGATTAAAAAAATCGGTTCACTAGGGGTTAAAATTAAAAGATAAGGGTAAAATAACCTATAAATTTTTCTAAAATCAATTGGGTGTCAATATTTCGTTCATCATACATTTTAAATTAAATAATGGACTAATTTTGACACTTGTGACATGAAAAAAATGGGTTCACTTTTTTCATTTCAAAAATACCAAGTGTATCCTCTCTACCCCACATATAAAAGTCCACCATCAGTACTCTCTTCTTCAAACCCTCAAAAGACATTAATTTCGACAAAACCTAACCTAATCACTTACCAAAATCTAGACACACATCCTATAATATTTATTTTTTTCATAAAGATTTCATTGTAATCATTTTACTAAAAACATAATGAGGATACCTGAAGAAGGGATAACATTCATCAAAGTCTGATTTTATTTTATTTATTCCTCTATGCCATTTAATATTTATATAATTATTATATAATAAACTAAAAATATTCCATATATTCATATTTTTATGATAATTTCATGACATAAAATATATCTAAATTCTATTAAATGGGTTACAAAATCCTAATTCCAGTATACAATAGACTACCACCTCATGAACTGATGTCACTCATTTTTCATTTACCACCATTGATGGTTGAACATAATGATTTAGTTTTTATATATATATTATATTAATTTTATGTATGATTTTTTATGACACTATAGTTATTTGAAAAAAATCATTAATACTCTCCATTGTGTTGGAATGTGATAACATCGTTCATGTGTACAGTGAACTATCACCTTATGAAGCGTCATTATTAATAAACTCATTAAATTTATTTTTGTCATGACCCGTCCTTGGGGCCCGTTCCGTGACTACCCCAAGCCCGCCTTCCATAGGCCAGGGGCTGGCGACTAGCACCAAGGCGTAAATCCCAACAAAAAAGGGAAGGCATTGCCTTTGAAAAGTAAATAAGCACCACATAGTAAGAAAGCGGAAAAGTAAACACTAAGTAAAACTGTACAAGCTGTGCTGAAAGTAAAAGGGGCCGGAAATACAAGCCCAACTGTAAAGTACAACTGAAAGGAAAAAAAACAGCCACTGAAAGGAAAAGCCGTAGTGTCGAGCCGTCCTCTGAAAGTCCCACCTGAAGGGTGGGTACAGATAGCCTCCACTGCACCTCGGGTCCACCTGACCGCTCCGAGTACGTCCCACCCAGTGGTCCACCTCCAGGTACCGTCCTGCTCTGAACACCTCCACCACGATCAGCGCTGTCCGCCGTCTGCAACCAACACAATGTAGTGTGGGCATAGCCCGTGTAGGGGTGAGTATAACGATACTCAGTAGGGACCACGAGACCCTCAAGGTCTCACTAAAACCAACAAGGATAACCACAAGAATATCTCAATAGATAACCTCTACTTAGATATGTTCCCATACATATAACTAAGTTATCAAGTAACCCATCTCAATCATGAGGCAAACACAAGGTCAAAAGTCTCAGCTCAAACCAGGATTTTCATCATCGAAACCGTAACTGCTGAAGAGCTCCGTCTCTGGAGTGTACAGTGGTCCTGTCACAACTCCGAGGTACTGCCCACTAACTTAAGACCGTTGTAGTACTCCACCTAACGAGTATTGTGGGCCAGCCGCTACCACCAAGTGCCCCCATGTGTCGCTACAACCAAGCGCACCTCTATCGTGGGTATGCCGCTACAACCAAGCGCTCCCATGTGCCGCTACAACCAAGCGCATCTCTATCGTGGGTCTGCCGCTACAACCAACTGCTCCCATGTGCCGCTACAACCAAGCGCACCTCTATCGTGGGTCTGCCGCTACAACCAAGCGGCACATGGGATCGCTTGGTTGTAGCGGCACATGGGAGTGCTTGGTTGTAGTGGAAGACCCACGACAGAGGTGCGCTTGGTTGTAGCGGCACATGGGAGCGCTTGGTTGTAGCGGCAGACCCACGACAGAGGTGCGCTTGGTTGTAGCAGAACATGGGAGCGCTTGGTTGTAGCGGCAGACCCACGACAGAGGTGCGCTTGGTTGTATCGGCACATGGGAGCGCTTGGTTGTAGCGGCAGACCCACGACAGAGGTGCGCTTGGTTGTAGCGGCACATGGGAGCGCTTGGTTGTAGCGGCAGACCCACGACAGAGGTGCGCTTGGTTGTAGCGGCACATGGGAGCGCTTGGTTGTAGCGGCAGACCCACGACAGAGGTGCGCTTGGTTGTAGCGGCACAGGGGAGCGCTTGGTTTTAGCAGCAGACCCACGACAGAGGTGCGCTTGGTTGTAGCGGCACATGGGAGCTCTTGGTTGTAGCGGCAGACCCACGACAGAGGTTCGCTTGGTTGTAGCGGCACATAGGAGCACTTGGTTGTAGCGGCAGACCCAAGACAGAGGTGCGATTGGTTGTAGCGGCACATGGGAGCGCTTGGTTGTAGCGGCAGACCCACGACAGAGGTGCGCTTGGTTGTAGCGGCACATGGGAGCGCTTGGTTGTAGCGGCAGACCCACGATAGAGGTGCGTAAGGTTGTAGCGGAACATGGGAGCGCTTGGTGGTAGAGGCTGGCCCGCAATAATCATTAGGTGGAGTACTACAGCATTCTTATGTTAGTGGGCAGTACCTCGGAGTTGTGACAGGACCACTGTACACTCCAGAGACGGAGCTCTTCAGCAGTTACGGTTTCGATGATGAAAATCCTGGTTTGAGCTGAGACTTTTGACCTTGTGTTTGCCTCATGATTGAGATGGGTTACTTGATAACTTAGGTATATGTATGGGCATATATCTAAGTAGAGGTTATCTGTTGAGATCTTCTTGTGCTTATCCTTGTTGGTTTTAGTGAGACCTTGAGGGTCTTGGGGTCCGTACTGAGTATCGTTATACTCACCCCTGCACGGGCTATGCCCGCACTACGTTGTGTTGGTTGCAGACGGCGGACAGCGCTGATCGTGGTGGAGGTGTGCGGAGCAGGACGGTACCTGGAGGTGGACCACTGGGCGGGACGTACTCGGAGCGGTCAGGTGGACCCGAGGTTCAGTGGAGGCTATCTGTACCCACCCTTCAGGTGGGACTTCCAGAGGACGGCTCGACGCTGTGGCTTTTCCTTTCAGTGGCTGTTTTTTTTCCGTTCAGTTGTACTTTACAGTTGGGCTTGTATTTCTGGCCCCTTTTACTTTCAGCACAGCTTGTACAGTTTTTACTTAGTGTTTACTTTTCTGCTTGCTTACTCTGTGGTGTTTGTTTACTTTTCAAAGGCAATTCATTCCCTTTTTTTGTTGGGATTTACGCCTTGGTGCTAGTCGCCAGCTCCTGGCCTATGGAAGGCGGGCTTGGGGTAGTCACGGCACGGGCCCCAAGGACGGGTCGTGAAAAATTGGTATCAAAGGGGGGTGATTGTAACATCTCCAAATGATAAAGGGTTAAATGAATAAATTATATTACTCATGTCAACAAGGTGCACCTTCCTTTTCGGGAGCCTGTCTGATTAGAACTCTACAGTTAAGCATGCTTGTCCTGGAGTAGTGATGAGGATGGGTGACCTCCTGGGAAGTATCTCAGGGTGTGTGTGAGTGAGGACAAAACACACCGGAAAGGGCATATGTTGGCATGTGGGGACTATCTTTAGTTAGGTGACTCGTTCAGGCACGTGGGTGGACCCTAGGGTGGGCCCCATGTGTCTGTAGGGAAACTGGTGGTTCCTGGTGGGCCAGGACCTTACGGCCATGTTAAGGCGGGGTGGTTGTGCTGTCACCGGGACCCAGTTGTCACAATTTTATTAAGGATGAGTTTTTAAAAAATTATTATTGATAATGGATATTAATGATTTTGGATATAAAATATATATCATTAATTTATCTTTATTTCATCCATATATATAAATAAAATAAAGTTGCATTCATGCATAAGTACAACCTAACATGTCAATGAAATATGAAATTCATTTCCTATCACTAAATTTTATGTATAAAAATTAATAAATATATAATAAATATATATTATAATTATATCTTGGGTATTTTTTTGGATATAATGGAACCATGATCAATGTAATAGTTCCCAAAATACTAAATAAAATCATTTATGAAAAACAAAGCGGTTATTACCCAAAATAAAATATTAACATCGAATTGTTATCAAATAGGTAATAAATGGTCCTAGGAAAACCATATATGGTATTATATATAATTATATAGTTATTTAATATATATATATAATAAACATAAATATCTTATACAAGTTTATTTAATGTTTAAGATAAATGTTAAGGCATAAGGTAAGATATTTGAATCTCAATTTTATTTCCGATTGAAAAAATTCCATATTCTTCTAGTCTTTCTTTTAGGCTTTCCATGTAAATAACATGAATTTATATAATTACTATATTCAGGAATATTATGGTAATTTTAAAATAAATTATTTAATATATCATTCATATTGGTTACTATAAAAATGTAATAAAAGTGGGAATTTTTCTTTCTTAAATATTTCTTCTTTGAGAAGAAAATTATGATATGCCCTAATATTCATTAATGAAGTGTATAGAGAAACATTGATATTTATTATCACAAAATTATTCTTAAACTTTATAGTTGAAGATTAATTTTATGTTACACCATAATAGGGAATACAATTTAATGTTATAACTATGGTAATGATTTTATGTTTCAATTACCTCATTTAACGAGATTTATTTACATTCAGACTCTAATGATAAAATATTAGGATCCAAATGTCATAAATTATTTGGAATATTTTTTCTACTATCGTAATTCATGATATATTCATGTAATTTATCATTTTACCACTCAATGTTACTTAATATAAATAAGATTTATTTAAATGAAATCCGACATTATTTCTATCATTAGTATGATATTTTTTTATTTGAAAATATATTTTCCTAAAAAAATTTTAAAAAACGGTTTCAAACACATATATAATTATTAATTTTTATTTTTTAACAATGATTATAATTTTATAAAATTTAATATAAGTAATCATAATTTAATTTTTATAAACAATGACAATTTGGATTTACTGAAAATGTGAATGTAAAATTTGTTTTTATGTTTACGACATGAATGGAATTTTCAAACGCCATAAACAAAAAAAATTTCTAAGACTACATTATACGTTTTCATGTTCATTTTTTAAAAATAATACTTTAGAATTTTTTTATAGATTTCAATAAATTCAAAAAAATAAATGATATTTTATTGAAGAAATGTTTTTAATGATTGACCAATAATCATTTTCAATCAAAGATGAAATCCATTATTGTTAACTATTCCTTCATTAGGATATGGTTAAAGGAAGAAATTTATATTCAGTTTATAATATTTTTACGTTTTTATTGAATTTTTTTATTGAACCCTCTACTCTTCTACATACTATACCATGATATTATTCTTATGAAGACCACATCTTAACACGTGTTATGCTATGATGAAAAGTTTATAGAACCAATCCCTTTTCCATATGTTATGAAATGATTAAATGATTATAATACCCATTAAATTTAATGTGTTATGATTTTATTAATGTTTTTTTTATCTTTTTGAACACATAAATATGGATTTAATTATGTTATGGGTGGGTCTTATATATCCCTCAAATGAATTGGGTCATTATTTATTTGTCATGATATAGACTAGGATTGAACTAGTTGTGAACCCGATTTACTAAGGCAAAGCGTGAAGGTGTTGTGATCCCAGTTAACTTAAATTGGGCTAGAATGAGAGCGAACATGGCTGTGTATGATAGTACTAGAAGGGTAGTGAACCTGATTCAATATGGTACTTCTCCCGCAATGACGATCTTAGGAGTAAAACATCATTAATATGGAAAAGGCATTCTATGATTTTGTGTATTCACCCAATTAAATGTTGTATAACAATGTTATACTCCAATGGATCATGATAAATGAATCCATTATGATTAAATTCATATGTACCACCAGCCATTATTCCATTACTAAATATTAAAATGTTTGTTATGCATGGTATTGTTATAAAAAGAAATTCTCTAGTTCTAAAAAAATTATGTTCATGTTATGAATATGTATCTCTATTTTTACACTTTTTGAGCATCTAATACCACCAAATATTATGTTTTATTTCCACATTTTATGAATATATGTATCATGTATTATATTTCTTATATGGGTTATAGTTGTTTTGAACGTTGTGGGATAATATGGAAGTCACTTTTTGATTAGTGTTTCTATTTACATGATTCTAAAGTCTCTAAACAATTATAGTTTGAAGACATGTGTTTATGCAATGTAAATAATATTCATGAAGCATTATTTAATATCCATGTGTGATATTATGGAATCACTACAGTTGTTATCATAGGATATGTTTACTTATACTTTGGAAACTCGGATGATAAAACCTTAGGGATATCCCTTAAGAAATGTCTATGGATGGGATTGACGATGATTACAAATATATGAAATGGTAATAGATGTTTTTAAATGATAGAGTGGGTTATTTATGTGAAATTTCATCTATGTATAGATAATATAACAATTTTTTATCTATAAGAGATGTACCTAGTGTTAAAAAACTTGAAAACACCATATTGAACTAGTATCAAACTGAAACTGGTACATAATATTGAGCATTATTTTACCTCAACTTGGACACACCCATAAGACATTCGTTTGGAAGTAAAAATATGATATATAAAACATCATAAGGGAGATAAATAGAAAATGACTATGAATGTCCAAGGATAAACCTATGGTTTTATATATTAAATAATATGGCGTCATGTTTTAGAAATCATATAATTTATTTTTCATGATTATGTGGTTCCTCGCATTGATTATTGAATCTTACATAGTTGTTTTATCTATTATTGAATGGATGGAACACATAGGAACCTTGATAATGGTGAGGGAGATGGAAAATTAAATTATTATCGTCTCTATTATACAAATTTTTTTGGATAGGTAATAAAAAACCTTGTTTATATGATCAAGAAACATTTTTAAGGCATGACTCATACTAGAAATCCTAATGAATAAAGGAGTGAACAACATTCTGTTGATTCTTCATGAGGAAATTTCTACATTCTATTATTGGGACGTATGATCAACTAGTTTTTGAAAAATGGATCAGTACTAATAAAATGTTATTTTCTATTATCTAATTTATTAAAAATTAAAGTGTCATTTTGAATTTATACCATTTGTATATTGACGATGATCAATGGTGGAATCTTTCCAAGAATTTGTGGGTGCATGATTAGATTATCTACATGGATTGGTGAAAGTTCTAGAATGTATTTTTCAATATTTACATTCCTTATATTCTCTTACCAAATACGTAGAAGGATCTCCATGAGCAAGATCCAAATGATGAATAATCCCTTGGTACCCATGGGGATAATTTTGGGAGACTTGTGAGGTACAAATATTGTATTATGAACCATCCAAAATTTAATGATTGTTGATTCATAATTAACTTATAACCAAATATCTATTGGGAGATAGAATAAAATTATTTAATATATATAAATAGAATGTTCGATGTGCTATCAAGGTTGATAGAATGTTGGAGTTATTTATCAATCTAATGTGTTGGATATTAATAGTATGACTGAGTTCAAAAGAAAATTTAAGATCTATGGAGAGATGAATATGAGATTTCAATTATTCTTAATATGTTTAAAGAATACCATAAGAAATTATCTATTTGCAGCAGTAAATGTTTTATGAATTTAAGGGATGATCAATGGTAAAATGTTTTGTAATGTTTTTGGAAGAAGATTCCAAATGATACGAATACAGATAATGATTCATATAAAGAACCACAAAAACATTAGAGCTTAATTTGTAAGTATAATGTTAATTATGATAACCTAGAACCAAAAATAATGGTTAATGATGATTATTGAGGTTAACAACCTCTTAATCTCATTGAAAAGGGGAAATCTCATGAAATCATTGTTTTTGATAATGGGTGAAGAAATTATGGTAACTAGTTTACTAACCATTCATTCTAGAACTGCTAATATATTAATTTAATATAGATCTAACAAGTATTTCATATCTATAGAGTTTTTAGGTTATCAAGGATCACCCAAAATTCATATATGTATAATTATTAGTAAAAACCCCTAATGGTATGATGATTTCATATGATTTATTTGATTTTTATCTAGATAATTTGGGGGAAAATTTATTTCATGTAAATATCACCATTAATCATTTTGTTGAATTTGATGAAATCATAGTAATGTAATTGATTTCTTTTCGTAAATCCCACAAAAATTATTGAGGAAGGTAAGTATCATTTGATATTATAAACCATCCAATGATCACCTATTAATGTAATGATATGTATAAAATCATGATGGAGATCACATCTATTATATGGGTCAAAATTATTATTAAAAAGTGTTTTTTTAACATATGGTTAGGGATAAACATGATATCAATAATATTCCAATTTTCAAAAATTTAATGAAGCATTTTTTGGATGAGTTACCGAGACTTCCACTAAAGCATTATACCGAGTTCTTAATTGTATGCATAACTTGTTCCACACCAATTTCAAATATTACCTATATAATGGCCATGATTTACTTAATGTAATTGATGTTGAATATATTATAATAACATGAAAATGGATTCATTCATCCAATTGTTACCCCATTGGGAACTCTGATTCCTAATATTAATAAAAATGATGGATTTATGTGACATTCACTACTGAAAATATGATCTATACCAATGGTTTTGGGCAAACCATTGGTATAGTTCACTAATTTGGACCTATACCAACTGTTTGAAAAAACCCATTGGTACAGGTCACTTATATGGACCTATACCAATAGTTTTGGATAGACCATTGGTATAGGTCCCAAAATGAATTAACATATACCAACGGTTCTCAAAACTGTTTGTATTAGTCCTTACTAACTATTTTGAGAACCTTTTGTATATGTATATTTATTTTTAAAGGAATCTTATTAAAGGGGACATTAAATAAATCAAAATTTAAACTACTTATGATAATACATATAGATTTATGAAATTTTTTTCACATATGTTTTTTAGGAGAGTGGTTAGGTCGTCAATCACAAATGGGAGGTGTTGGGATCAAAACCAACCGAATAATTTTTTTTGAATTAAATATACCAACGGTGTTATGGAACTATTGCTATAGATTTTCATATTACATACACCAATGGTTTTCAAAACCATTGGTAAAGACTTATCCACATGGAATACTTGGCCACGGTTCTCCAAACCGTTGGCATTCGCTATACCAACAATTTAGAGGCATATACCAACAGTTCCAAACCGATTGTGTAGGGTATTTTTTCAGTAGTGATTGCATTAACTATAATGAGATAAACAAGATAAAAATTTAGAAAAAGTATCTTATTCCCTATATTTAATTCTTTATTGAACAACTATGTAATTCCCAATACTATTTAATGATTGAACATAAATTTGGAAATAAATCATTTATGGTCATGAAGGAGAATATACCTAACACAATATTCCATACATATTATGGAAACTATGTATAAATAGTGATGAATTTTGGTCTATTATATTCCCTTGATTTCATAATGAGTTTAATAAACAGATTATTTTAATATTCAATTGTTCAGTTTATGGTTATAATTATAGATTATATTCTTATCAATTTAAATATCATTGAAAAGCATGAATATTAATTGAAAATTTTACAAAATAACATAATGATGGATACACCATATAAAACTTTTACAATGTGTCGATTTTGGATTTAAAAGGATTAATTTTTAGGTTAAGTAATATCAATGGAGGTAATACCAGTATATCCATAAATAATAGATGCTATTGAATATAGTACCAGATAAAGAAATGTGTCCAAGATTAATATTTTTCATGGATTAGAGGAATATTATTGATTGTTTTTTGGGTATTTTTATTTGAAATATATTACACTCACCATGATAAATCAGAAGGGAGAAATGTTCATCAGGAAAGATGAATATGAGGAAATTTTTGTGGAACTGAAGATAAGGTCTTCCATTATACATGTTCTTACATTACCCTCAACAGGATAAGTGTTTCTTATCTATAGTGATGCATGAAATAAGTGATTCAAATTTGTACATGTATAGAATGACATGGTTATGGAGTTTGAATATAGGAAATTGGGGATTCATGAATGAAATTACCCAAATCATTATTTGGAGTTAACCATTGGGTTTTATTAATTAATTATCTAGAGCCATTATCTTTATCGGTAAAATTCAGATATATATATTGATAATAAAATATCATATTATATATTCTCACATAAAGAGTTGAATATGTTCTAGATAAAATGTATATTGATGATTAATGATTATGTATTATCTATGAATTACCACCCTAGGAAAAGAAAAAGATTTATGAGGATTTGTGTTGAAAGGATCATGCTAACTAATGCATTATGGGGAAAAAATAACCAAATGTTTATATATATGAAAAGGAATGATCTAGGAATTTTTATGGTTGGGGGAAAATGTTATATTTCTCAATTAAATGACCAATAATCAATGAATGTGAGGATTAATGAGGCTTAGAAGGAGGATGAATAAGTGAAAATGAATTTTTGAGATGATAAGGATTTTAATAATGATTAGGATGGAATGATATTGGTCATAAAGTATGTATGAATTACTTCTCTAGAAATATTGTTGAAGGAGTTGTTAGAGGAATCACATGGTTCTTCATTCTCTATTAATTCATGATTTAGGAAGATGAATATGGATTTCAAAGATTACTTATTCAAGTATGGAATGAATAATGATATTTGAGATTTTTTGTTTTTATGCTTGGCATGAAAACATTTTAAGAATAAAAGATAAAATTATATGGGGTTGTCGCATCCATTTCTAATACTACAATGAAAATGGGAAAATCTCACCCATAGTTTTGTCTCTGGACTCCCAAGAACATCTTAAAGGAATAATGATATATGGATTCTAGTTGACTACAACACATAGACAACAAACTTCATAATTTTTAATGAATAATTATATGTGGATTAGTTTTTCAGGAAATATACTATTGAAGTTGTATGGTTTCAAGGATTTCCAAATTCCATTGAATATGATCGAGATCATAGTAATGCCTCAAATTATCAGTGAATTAATCAAAAATCTATTGATATTGATATGTGATTCATCATTATGCATCATCCTCATATAAATGGACATTCTAAATGAAAAATTTAAACCCCAAAGGATATGTTGATATCAATTTATATGGATTTCAAATGTGGTCTGGGTCAACACCTTACACTAGTTGTTTATTTATACAACAATATATTTAACTCAAGAATTTAGATGGATACTTATAAAGAAATATGTAATGAAATTTGCTTCTCCAACATGATTGGAGGAAGTTGGGGAAAAATTCTATTGGGACTTGAGATAGTTGATGAAATTGTAGAGAAGGCCTGACTATTTCATAAAAACATTAAGGTAGATAAATCTAGGGAGAAATGTTATAATGATAATTTCTAGACTGATCTAGAGTTTTATGTTGGAGATAAGGTGTTTTTAAGTGTTTCCCCATAGAAAATGGTTATGATATTTGTGAATAAAGGGAATCTAAAATTTATGCATTCCATTCCCTTTTAAATAATTGATCATATCATTATGGTATTAAATCTCTTTGTGCCTCCACTAAACATTCTTCAATGACATAATGTGTTCAATGTATGTCTCTTAAGGAAGTAAACAACAGACCCTTCAGTTGTACTAAACTTAATAGGCATACCACTAGATAAATATCTTCTTTTTCGAGAAAATTTAGTAGAGAAACTAGATCATGTAGGAAAATATCTAAAAAATAATACCACTCACCCAATAATTTTTTTGTGATGAAACCATTATTTTGTGGAAACTACATGGGAAATTAAAGATACAATGATGAAAAATGATACTCATTTTTTATGAAATAAAATTAGAAATGAAATTCATTTCAGTGGGGCTATAAATTAAAAAAATGAGTTTTTATGAATTTATTTTGTTGAGATTTTATTTAATTGATGTCTTGCACAATACACAACACTCAAATAGTTCTCATTGGAAACAATATCGAGTTTAAAAAAGCTATCATATATTATTAATGTTATTCAAATGTTACACAAATAAAATATTTGTTAAACATAGAAATATTAACTCTAATAATGAATTTTAAAATTATATTTATAATGTTATTATAAAAATAAAATATATAGATTCAATAATACATAATATTAATCAAATTACTTACATACTACAAAAATATTATTTTCTAAAGAAATCTAATTTTGAACAATTTCTATGAACAATAAGAAAATTAATTGTTGAAAATAATAGAATATTTACTTCATAAAATAAGAATCCGTTTTTTTAAAAGATAAAAAATAATTTTAATTTTATTTTTAGGTATTTTTCATAAATATTACATATTTTGGTGTATAGTAAAATATACTGAATTTGAATAGATAATTGAATATTCATGAAATTTATTTTTATTAATTGCATTTTTTTAATTTCATTTAATGTAACATTATATTTGATTTATTTCAACAAATATAACTTATGTAAATGGAATTAGTTTCATATAATATTTTTTAATAAAAAAGTTTTCATCTTTTAAATAGTTTTACTTTTAAAACTTTTTTTCTCACCTTGACTATGAGATTAATTTAAAAAAAAATTGACAGTTTTTTTAATATAATATTTAAAAATTGATAACATATTTAAAATAATATTATTATACATAATTTAATATGTTAAAATTAAATTTTTACCAAAATTAATATTGAATGTAGTTGATAATAATATTAAATATAGTAGAAAATAATTATTGTAGTTAAGGAAAAAACTTGTTTACCAAGGGGATAAACTAATATTATAAGTGAGAAAATATCCCTTAAGCATGTCTAAAAACATTTTGAGGACCATATTAAATCTATAAAACCCCTATTGTTTAATAATTGACTAATTTTTATTGTTTTTATATATGAATAATTTGGGATAACTTTTTTCATTCCAAAAATACAAAGTGTATCCACCCCCTACACTTATAAAAGGCCACTCATCTCCTCTCTTCTTCACACCATCAAACCTATTTTTTTTATACTAGAACTACCCAATTCACATCCCAATATTCACTTCTTCTTATTATATTCCATACATATTTATCAAACGAACATTTTTATTCTTTTAGTTCAAACCTAAGGAGGATACCCTGAATGGAATTAATGTTCATCAACTAGAACTTTTATTTTATTTCTTAGTCCAAGAAAATAAATTCATATTATATAATTATGATATAAAAAATCTAATATATATTATATACTACAATTTTTAGTGTCACATTCAAGACATAAAAACATATCTACCTCCATAAAATAGGTTACAAAATCATAATTTCTGTGGATGAAAGACAAACGCATCACGAAATGATGTCATTTTTGTTTCCATTACCACCTCCAATGGCTTGAAATAATGATGGATTTATAGTTTAAAAATTATATCCATTATAATTAGGATTTTATTTTTATATTTTTTTTTTATATCACATATGCCATCAAACTCCAAATTTAGTGGGAATACAATAACGTCATTCATTGTACGGTGAACTAACACCTCAAGAAGCAATGTGACTCATTCCATCTTTACATAGAATCTAGTAAATTTTTTTAATAAATATATCTGATATATATGAAATAAACAAGATTATATGATGATACAATATATCATTTACTTTTATTTCATTCAACCAAACATTAAAATGAATAAAATTGTGTTCATGTGTATGTATGAACCACCATATTCATCAACATTGAATTTCATTTCATATAATTTTTTCATTATTAATATAAATAAATATATAATAAATATATAAGTTAATTATATAATGGTTATATTTTTGGTGATTATTTAACCATGAGGAATTTATGAGGACCAGAATTTTAAGAAATCAAAACATATATGAAAAATGTAGTGGTAATTACCCAAAACAAAACATTCGCATGGGATTCTTAAAAAATGGTTAATAATTGATCATAAGAAAATAATATATGGAATTACATAAAAATATATGGTTCTTTATTATATTTATAATAATCATTTGTATATTATTCATGGTTTTTGAACATTTATAATGAATGTAATGACCCATGGTAAGGGATTTCCATATAAATTTTCATTTATGTGATAAAATTTCTTATTAACCATTGGTTTATTCTATGTGGTGTATATATATACAATGATTTTATTTTATAAATATTTTCTAAATAATTATAGAAATATAAAAATCCCTTTAATGATCTCACTTCCACGGGGTATATGGTTTCAATGTTATCAATGTGGTAAGGAATTTTTTCTTGAATTTTATTTCATTAATACGTACATTATGTTATGAACATATATTATTTCACAAGGTCTATATAAATCCATTTTGAATGATAATTTCATTATCTTCTTCATCCTTATGATATTTTATGTTCCATTTATTATAAACCTTTATCGGGATTATGATATAATTCCCCCAGATGGGAAATGCTTTAATGTTATAATCTAATCATTTATAGGGATTGTTAAAGATTTTGATTACCATGATTTAATATTACAATCCATCTATCTAAAAATAACATATATATTATTCAACTATTATTATTGAATATATCGTCATGTAATGGTATAATATTCCCACTATATTGTAATAATGATAATAAAGAAAATGTTTTAATGAAAATTATACATTAATATTTTTTCAGTAGGAATTATGTTATCATTATGAAAATGATTTAAAAAATTGATCTCAATTTTTTTATCTATCTCCAATGATTTTGGAAGGAGGTTTTTTACCAATATTTCACCTATTTATAAATTATATAAAAGGAATCTTCATATTATATTCAATAAAATTTTGTATTTATTTTATCAAAAATGTGAATGGAATCATCATTGTTTTTGTTTAGAACAAATAAAATTTAACAATGTGAAGACCAATAAGTGAATTTTTTATTTTTTATATGTTATCATGAATTTTTTTTAATTTTTCGATGTTTACAAAATAGTTTAGGTTTAATGATTTTCAAAATGGCAGAGATATTTTCCTGAAAAAAAGTTTAAAAGGATTCGTCAAAAAAATTCTATATAATATGACGTACATTTGTGTTACATTTTATATTTTAGTGATATTATCCAATGATACCATTCACATTCATTATTTTAATGGTTTTCATTTTTATGGTATTATTTTTATGAAACCTGTTTCACTTCCATGTGTATTAACATGATAAAATAACTATAAAACACGTTTCTTTTTACAATTTATTCTAAGAGAAAATGATTATTGAATATGTGACATTTCATAATGTTATTATTTGATTAAATGTTTATGATATAAATATGATTTTATAGGTTATGATATTTTGAATATTTATGATATTTTGGCACAAAAAATATATTTTTCATGATGTGACAGTTGGGAACTATACCTCCCTCAAATGCATTGGGAAATGATTTATAATCCATGAGACTGAAAAGGATGGAATTGAGAGTCAGTCCAGTTCAATAAGACAAGGGTGGAATATGGATTGAACTCTATTTAGTATCATATATATGGAATGAGAAGTGATCCAGGTTCCTGAATATAGGGTTGGAATATGGAAATGATTTTATATGATTATGTGTATCAAAGATATTCCAAATACTATACTAATTTAATTCCCTCATGGATATTGTTATTTTATTCCCCTTTTAATCATGTCTCATATACTATCAATAATATTGAAATGAATCATTATTATTATATTTGATAAAGAAGGTATGTTGTTCAAATATTCCCATTCCCTTATGTTCATTTTATGCTTATGTGTCTTCTTATTTTACCCATACTGACCATATGATCTCAAAAATTATTATGTTTCGTTTACCTTTTTTAAGAATATGTTTATTATCTATGATATGTATAATATGGTTTCATGTTTTGGATAATGTAGTGGGAGATAATATATCTCACTTATGGACCAAAATTTTTGATATCTTGTTTCTAATGGTAATAATATAATATGGGCCTTAAGAGTTTTGTTTGTGAAATTTAATCACTATTCATATAAAATGATGTAATATCTATCTATTATATGCACGGGTAACCCAAAAGTTATCACATGGAGTCCATAAAATAGTTATCATAAAAAATTTAGATATATTATTTTTATAGTCATGTTTTAGTGTCATCTGACAGGGATAATCTGATTATGTCATTAGATGGAACTCCCATAAATAGATTCCACTTGGGAGGAAAAAAAAGAATGCATTTTAATAGGTTTAACAATAATGGGATCCTTAATTATAGGTATGAATTTGGTATATATGATTTCATATGTAAAATAGAGGTCGACCATAAATATCAATGGTCAGTGCAACATGTTCAATGGTATAAAGTGTAGTGGTGGTTCAAATATAATGCATATGGTTCCTATGGTGATTTGAATAGAGTTTATATCGTAATTATAGTATAAATATTAATTATATAGTGGATTTTAGTATTTAAGGATGTATTTACTTGTATAAATATAAATGAAAATTCTTGAAGTGTTCTCCTCTATAAATAATTATATTTTTTGAACCATGTAAATCTTGTTTATGAATATGATTTACTGTTTTTTGTGAAGTTTGGTGTAACTTAATCTTTTTATTATTAGGTGGAATATCGTTGATGATTTATTCTAATTAATCAGAGTATATGTTAAACATGACATCATGTGGCTGAGAGAGTTTCAATCATTTCTGTTGTGCAGCCTGAGGTGATCAGATGAATATCTTTACAGTGTATGATTTTTAAGATATATCCATATAGTTGATCATACATAGAATATATAATCCTTTTCTCCATCACCCAATAATTTTTTTCAATGCATTAATTATTTAACCCACATGGAATTTGGGTTTCGTCATCCCCTGTCTTGAGAATTATTTTATTTCATTATGTTTTACTATTATCTTAATATAAAATTTAGTGTACAGAACAGTTCGTGTTGATAATATTGATGGAATCTAATTATCCTTTTATAAAATTCACCTATAATATTTTTGATAAAAAAATTAACTTGATCCCTCAGCATTGGGTAACTGTCTCGAAACAAATAAAAAATATAATGAGGGAAGTTGGTTAAGAAGGGGTTAGTCATAATGAGGAATTCACTATCATAGAATGTCTGATTAAAAAATATGAGAGGAAAATACTAAATTGGTTATAAATTAATTAGATGAAATTTATGATGATCCCAAAAATCATATTAAATCATTCATTTTTTATGATTATTCTTCTTGATGATATCATATGGAAATCTTGGAGTTGATCATGTGAATGACATCAATATGCGTGGGGCTTATCGATGATATTGGTTTTAGTTTTTTTCAAATGGAGTCTTGAAGGCAACAAGAGGGTCCAAGATGATTGAACATAGAGTAATTAGTTGAACTGTATACGTAACCAGATGAAAGGATAAAGTTACAGTGATCCAAATCATTTCATGGATAGTTTAAAAAAGTGTAACTATAGGTTTGGTCCCTTAAGAGAATGTAAATTTAATTTTCATGTATTTAAATTCATATATAAGATCAATCACAAAGACCATAGATGATATTAGATTAATATATTTAGAGAACAAGATTTTTTTTCCATTAACATAGATTGTAGAAAATCGAGGAATCAAACACTAAAACTTTTTAATTCTGATGATTGGGCACCTTCCCCTATTCAAAAAAATTTAGGATCATAATACTATTTAACCATTATTAATTATTCTAATTTGATGGACTCGGTGATGTTCTAAAATAATGAATCAATTATGATTCCATAATTTATTCAGTATATTTTTTTGTCTAGAAAAGTGAGTAAATCAAAGTTGATATGTCTCTGGATAAATAACAGTGTGGCATACTCCAGACATAAATTCAACATTTAAAATTTCTAATGATGAAGGTAACATTTATATTTTAGTTATAAGATTCATTTTTATATAAATTAAATTGATAATGTGTTGAATTGACATCAATTTTTCATTTTAGATTTTTTAATGTTCGAGGATCCGGTTTTTTAGGAAAATAGACTGAGGAACATTATTCGAGAAAAATTTAAAATAATTGGGATACTCAACTATGGGGGCCAAAGGAGGATGATTATTTTTTGAAATCTATGAATGGTAGGATGCATAACTATGTTTAATTTCACATACTTGTGAAAGAGCATAAATACCCTATCCGCACATAGTTTTTTCTAATCATGTTCAGGGACCATGCAAGGGAATTTCTATGGTAGTGGGACATTCACGGTTCGTGTTTGGTTTAAATGACTATGTAGATAGACTATAAAACTCAAAAAAATGTGATAAATTATAAAAAAATACCAGTATAGATATTAAAATTATTTCCTTTTAATTCTCCACCCTTTTATCATTCCATACACTACTGGTCAATCTTCCTTTCCTCCTCTATAAGGATTTTCTCCATCTCCCTCAAATAATGTCTGAATATTGTGTTGTTTGTCATGTTGGATCTATTACTATAAGATAATAAATAAAAATATTTATATTAAACATTTATCACATATTATGATATTTGAAAACTATGTGATCTAATATTCCATATTTTTTAGGTGTCTTCCTATTTCATTAATTCCTTCTGATCTTGCTTGAAAATGAACCTAATATCCAATGTGGAGTTTTCTTCCAAGATAAGGTAAGAGTATTGATGATTTCCGTAATAGTTTGGGTGATTATATAAGGTTTTCATTATTCCACATGCTATAATGTTTTTGGAGATTTTCTTAAAATTTACACAACCTTATATTAATTGTTTAAATTATGAAATGGACACGATATGAAATCATCTTACCTTATTGGAGATAATGACCTAAACCTAAACCAACCCTGGGGTGAGTTCAGTTATATTCCTTATATAATTTTTTATTCCCCTTTATCCAAAACATCATGAATTTATGTTTTTCTTGGTGTGGTCTAGTAAAATTGGATGAAGTGATTAAATGATAGAATGTAGTGGTATGGATTATACTTGTTGGTTCCCTTTCCATTATATTATGGAGTAGGAAAAAAATGATGAAATGAGTTGAATTATGGAAATTTCAATATTTTTTATAATTTAATATAATTAACCAATGATATGATTGCATCATGATTATAAAAAATATAGGAAGTGATGATCTTTAGTATTTATTGACAAATTAAGGGAAAAACACTGCTTAATTTTTACATAAAATTTATGAAAATGACAAGAAAAATTGTTTAAATTGAATCTAATAGACATAACAATCTATATTGGTTATTTATAATTATCACACATGGAATTACATATTGTTTATTTTCAATAAATTAACATGTTTTTAAATATTTTTTATTTATAATTAATGGAATTGTCATTCCACATTGGTTATTTAGAATTGATGGACATTAAATTCCACATTTCCTATGATATGTTAATGTAAATTGAATTCTATATTGACAATAAATAATTCATATACATGAAACTCATTATTATTATAAGGTAATAAATATTTAGTGGAATTATGGATTATTCTGAAACAGGTAAAACTGTATGGGTGTCCAATTGGGGACCCGTGAAGATATGAGTTTTATTTTTTTATTTGTTTCCCTATTTATTACTTTTAAGCTATTTTATTATATATTAATATACTATATATCACTACAATCCATTAATAGAGGCCAAATTTGTTTCACACCCAATTAGTCCAACTATTCGATACTAAAAAGATTATACAGTATTAGTTATAGAATATTAAAAGCATTGTGACTTAGATGATTGATTTATAGTACTATAATGGATTATAAGAGTATAGAAACTATCTTGAGATCATGATGCTATTGGATGTAGCTTGTGGTATTTTGTGAGTTTTTATATCTTGTTTTCTATCCTCGTAACAATTTTGTTCTTCCATTTTTATATAGCGTATAGAAATGAAGTCATTTTTTTATTATGTTGAGTACTAGTTATTATTTATACCCATTTAATTATTATTATAAATGTTCTCCATTTTCACTAAATTATGGTATTTTCAATTTCTGATGTGTTATTTTTCATTTTCATTCTATTTTTTCACTCTAATCATGAGTGAATAGTCTCCCTATCATAAAAATATAGACCACATCAACTAGTTTGAATCCTATATTATATGAGGATGTGATCTTGATGCTAGGTTTACCAAAGTCTCATTAACATATTAGTTAAATAAACCTATGATGTTACAATGTTTTATCAGAGTAGGTCCTTTTTCATTTTTATTTTTATTTGGGTTGTTATGCTAGAGAATAGGATGTTTAAAAAAAATTTAACCATCCAATGATTTGGAGTAGTATTATAATATATGGGGAAACAACATATTACCTCATATGTAAATTTTGTTCTTAATTATGACAATTATGTTTGTATTGATTTCATTTATTGGTGAAACACAAGATTTGAGGAATTTATGATTTTTTATAGATTCTTATTATCCCATATCTTAGTATGTAAGGGGAGTATTATGTCATGCATCATAATAGGGTCATAGTGATTTCTATCACTTGTATATGCTTTTCCATGTATATTTAGTGAATCATGTTCTTAAATCATGCATTAGTTTCATGGATACTATCTTCTAAAATGGGATAATTCTTCTTGTAGAGAAATAGAAATTGATGGATTTTTTCAATGTTTTCCCCAGCCTAAATGGTGTTTCATAGTATTCCATGGGGGATACAAATTAACTAACCAATTATTATATTTTTAATCTTGGTAACATTGTTTATAAGAGTTGAGATGGTATTTCTATTGATTAAATGAAGGAAATATATAATTTATAGCTTCTTTTGGACTTTATAAATATGGAATAGTGATTCCACTAATCGATACATCAATTATGTAATACTACATTTTAAGAACAATTTTAAAATATTGGTTTCCGTTTCATGATGTGGAAATTGTTACTTATAGAGGATATGAATTTATAACATGTGAATGGTAAAATATCTGACTATAACTCAATATATTTATGTGTACATATGAATTTATGAGTTATATATTTATGTAGATCCAGTTAAAAATAAATGGGTTTACATTTTTAATAAAAATGTTTTTTATTGAATATCATGAAATTGAAAGTTCCTATACTGTTGCCTTGATGTGAAATTAAGAACATGACACTAACCCGACCATGGTAGTGGGTAATTAAAAAGGCATCTATGTCCTCATGTGATATTCTCTTCCACCTAGACCTAGATTTTTTAGTTGGAATATGGATGTGGAATCTTTTATGAAATTTATAATACCTTTAAATATTATTTATTTATGATCATTATTTTGTAAAAATATATTCTAAGTAATGAATTTTTATAAATAGTATTATTATCCTATTATGGAATGAGAATGAATCCCATGAAGGTGGTGGTGACCGTTCTCTTTAGGTGGTGGGCCCTGATATTGTAGTATTACCTTTTGTATTGCCAAATATGGATCCTTCTAGTATGCCTCATATAGTCATTGATGTGTATTATAGAGAGGTTTTCAAGTGATTTATGTAGACTAATAATGGAGCTCTATGAACACCCCCTAATATGGAAGAGTTGAATATAGATTTCTTGTAAATGTACCCGTCTACTTTTGTAAAGGAAGGAAGAATATATGATACTATTCCATGGATGTATTCCATTTTTTTAAATATTTGACCATCATGAAACACCTCTCAATAGGATAATGAGTCAGAACACATACACTCTTTGTTGATCCATTATGAGACATTTGTTATTCATCATGCATCCTGATGATCATCGAGATATGGTTTTGATGGATTTCTAAATGTCCTATGATGATTAATCTTATCCCAACATAGTTTCTATTAACCATGATTGCTTTTTTATGAAGCAGAATTAGGTAAATATGACTAAAATATTCCATTATGCTGATATTAATGAGTTTCACTACATATAACCTACAATTCTAGGTGACGAGTAGTTTAGAGCCATGTGATTCATGGATGGACTGAGGATTGATATATAATTACATATGAATATCCTCTGATTGACTTCTATATCTGGGGAAGTGAATTATTCCATCATCACTTATTGTAATTTGATTGAGGATGTATGTGTCAACTGTAGAGGATTAGAATCTGGACCATATTTTACTTCGACCAGTGGTAGGAAGCGTCACCTAAAGGGTTCTCTTGGGGTGATTTTGGTTATAGTAATGGCACTAGTTGTTAGGTGAAATTCCATTACCAAGGGATTGTTGTCAGCCGAATCCCTCGAATGATAATAATCTCATTGAGTGTTGATATTGTGGAAATAATAGGAATTATAAGAAAATTTATTCAACCATTACTCCACTGGCCTATGAGAGAGTGTATACACCAACACCATGTTCATGTGTGAAGGATGATTGTCCTTGGATGGAAGGGAGTTTATTTTTAACTCACTGATCAAACCAAGGAGGTGGTCATTGTCAGGGGAGAAATAATTTTTCCATATTGTGAAAGCAAATAGAACATAGTCATGGTCATTGGGTTGTATCTCGTGGTCATGGATCAGGATAGATATATTCAGTGAAACCTATACCCAACGAGTATTGTGTCAAGACTTATGTAGTTCAAGGTAGTATTTTTGTAGAGCCCACTTTATTATATTCCTTTTTTGATATCGGTTCATCAAATTCATTCATTTATATCAATATTATAGAATGTATTTCCCTCTACTTTGTGAATTTATATTCTGTTATGACACATAATACTCTATTCAGGACTTGATAAATGATTGTATTTCAATGAACGAAATTCCAACTTGATATAATGAATTAAATTTCCTATTGGTAACTTTTTTCCTAATGATAATGGGGTTTCATGTGATTATTTGGATTGAATTGTTCATTCCCTATAAATCCAACATCAGTTCATATCTTCACTAGGATAACATTACCTATCCTGAGTGTAGTAACTAAATTCACAAAGGAGAGTGGGGTGTTAAAGGGTCGAGAAACAAATGAGAATATGTTGTCGAGTTGAGTTCAAAACTACATGACTAGTATTTATTTTCCTTATTATGGAAGACAAAATAAATATTTACCTCTCATAGTGGATAGTTTCAAGGATTTATTCCTTGATTATTTTTCTTGACAACCTCCTCAGAGATATGCACAACATACCATTATGATATTTTTGGGGGAAAATGATATATATTCTTCTTTAAAAGATGAATCCCATAGAGATTTATGAACTCATTTGAAATTTGGTGGACCTATAATCTAAAGGGTTTATATAACTCTTTACTTCACTATGGGTTCACCTGTCCTTTTCATCAAGATGGTGAATGGTACACGAAGAAATTTTTTAGATAAAAATAAATTGAATCAACTCAAATTTAGTAAATGAAATAATTTTTCACATATAGATAATTGTTTTGACCAGTTTATAAAATTGATATTATTTAGGAAAATTGAATTATGGCTGGTTTATAATCTAGAAAATTATAGGGTTTCATATATTCTCTATATAAAAAATTGTGTTAGATATGGCTTGTATGAGCACATGGTTATATATTTCTGCCTCATGAATGCACACATAGTTTTCATTGATCTAATTAATTGGTATTTCCACCAATACATGAACTCATCCACAATTGTTTTGAAGGAATAAATCAAGTTTTATTATTATACTCAACAAAGTCAGAAAAAACAATTTCAGTCATCTTGAATAAAAAAAAATATCATATTTTCTATTACAATCTCATGAAATGGCGCTTTGAAATTCATAAAATTCACTACATACATCATAATATCTCAGGGTTAGTAGTATCTATTGATCTAGAGAAGGTGATAAATATGTTTTCAAATTTTGTACAATAGAAACATGTTTTGATAATAATGTTTCATAGGTTCAGCTAAATACCATTGGAATATTATTTTGGACTATTAATGAAATGAAAAACCTTTTCTATTCTAGAAAATGAAGGGTTTGAAATCCCTATGTTCTGATTCATGTTATGAATCCATTCAAGATTTTTAAGGAAGATTGAATTTAGTTCATATATTGATTCTACCAGTTACTGGAATATGTTATATGGTTTATAGTGGTGAATTAAACATTAGGATGGGGGAAGTCTTAATAAATTATGTGTGATTTGTGGAGTACAAGTCTAAAAAATTGAGACCTCATGAATGAAATTACCCTGAGGAACAATCTTTAGATATAATCTATGGTTTATGCCTTATTTTATTGGAGAAACTACATTCATAGAGAGAATTTTTGGGTGAATTGACAACACAAAATCAAAAAAACAAATCATCAAACCTTATGATTTGATTGTCAGAAAATGAATGATGGTAGAATTACTACATTATTTTGATTTTTATCTTCCATATCACATGGGAATGTATATATATTGTCTTACGTTCTGAACTAGAAGTCTTAAAATAGGTTGTCTAGGAATCTAATAGTGAGTGGTAGCATGTGGATTTTATTTCAAGGATGAATTTATAGGCGCATTACTATATCAATATGTATTTAAACATATCATAAATAGTGACTTATTCACTTATAAAAATAGTGAAAGTGATATATCTATCGAATAATGGTGTATTTTCCATATAGGATAGTGTTTCTGGTGAGGACTAACCACCAGGTAGGTTCATTGATGGAGGTGAAATCTTCCATATTAATGTGTGTGATTAGGTTTATATAGATGTGAAGGGGGAATTTATATTTGAGTAACATGCCTATTCTTGGGAAGTTCACCTTATACATAATGTGATGTACTGTGATTTACAATCCTAGTATTATGTTCCAAGACTGAGTGGAATATAGTGAGTTTAATTATATGTAATGACATGTGTTAGTGTGTTGAGGAGAAACATTGTTGAAAAATATGACAATTGAATCCATTTACCATTCCTATGTGTAAATTGTATGAGGTCATTCAATATTTTGTGATAGGTTTTCCAAGATCTACTCAGGTTAATGACGCATTTTTGGGGTTCATAGATAGGTTAAAAAAGGTCACTAACTTCATACATATGAGAGATACATTTTCATTCGAAGATCAATAAAGGATATATTTAAGGGATATCATATGACTCAAATGAGTTCCACTTAATATTTAATAATATATATATTCTTAATACATTTCCAGGTTCATGAAGGGGTTATAGATATCTTTGGGATCATTGGTACAAATGAGTATAAAATATCACCATTAGAACAATAGTTATTCCGGGTGTGAAATTTTGGTATTAATGAACATTATCCATGCCTAAGTCCTTAATTTTAGTTTTTTATAGAAGAGCATACCATGTATTTAAATTTAATAAAATAAAAAATTATGTGATACAATATAGATGAATCCTTTTGGGGCATAAGAAGGTAATTAAAGGTTTTCTCTCCTATGATTGTTAGAGGTAGGCGAGGAAGTGTAAATAAGACCTCCTCTCATTTATGAGACATTAGAGAAGTTAAAAGTTATCTAAAAGAATATTTCTATAGATAATCATAGGAAGATGTCTAATTTCTATTTTCATTAATGGACATTGATGTTGATTTTTTACGATTAAATATTTCTCAATGTTTTGGATATACTGGGGAATCAATGGATTAGGTGGAATGGAATGATCACTCATAGATTCAGTGGAGCTTTTATGGTTTGGGCTAGGGTCGGACTAGTTTCTCAGCAGACCAAACAATCTCTGAGACATAATGTTATGCATGACGTCATCCATGTTTCTCAGTGATATCATTATTATATCAACCCCTCTGATTGTATTGATCAATATGTGGTTCAACTGGATATTCATTATTAAATTATTGAATATCTATTGTGTAATGTTTATTAGAAAAAGAAGGATATCCAAGAAATTTTGGTTCCTTAGGTATGGGTATAATATATGAATGATTGTGGATAAAATGATACCATATAATAAGAGGACGATATACATTCTTAGCGGCTACAAATTTTATCAATTCCATACTGATCATAGCTCCATGCTCTAGATTTTAATGAAATAGAATGAGGTTCATAGTTGGTGTATTTTTATTCTAAACATTGCGGATCAACTGTGTGGCCCCATTGAGATGGATCATGGCTAGATGAACTACTTGAGGCAGTATTTATCCCCATGTTTGAGGCTATAGAATTATGATTGAGGTTAAATTAATGTATGGTGCATGGTTTTGATAACCAATTTTATGGAACAAGCGAGGTAAGTTCTTAAGTAGAGAGCCTTGAAATTTTGCTGAACGATTTGACCCAACATGCTAACAAACCATATTCCCCATATAATATGGTTAAATTTAATATCATCACTTAAATACCATAAACATAATTTCCTTTCATTTGTTAGAAAAATCCTCTCCCACATACATCCACTCAAGCTTCCCTTCCTACATCCTTTGGATTTACCATCCCTCCCCCCATACAATGTATGATTTATATATAGTTTTTCTCATTAGATCTATCTTAGAAATATATTAACTCCTATTTCATATTTTTTGATTAATATTTTCACATGAAATTATAAATAAATCCTAGCTAATATGATATATTTTTAGGATCATTATTTATTTCTTTAATCTCATTGGTTCTATAACGAATCATTAGCTGACAGTGGAAAAGAGTTTATCCTGAAAGATAATGTATGTGGTCTCATATTTTTCCCTAAATGTTTTACTGATTAAATTATTTTGTGGTTAGGAAGCATGCCAAAATTTATGGGGTTTTCAAATTAAATTGATAAACCCTAAAAAAAATTGTAAAAAATTTGAAATTGAAATGTTTTAACATCCTTATAGCACGTTGAAAATTGACATACTTCACCCAATTCATAAATTTGGTTGGGTTTGATATATGCATTAAGATCTTATGATTCCCTTTTTAAAAAGCACCATTATTCTCTATTTTTTTATTATTTTTTCCTTTGATATTTTATTAATTGTGTAAATTAATGAATGTAGTGGACCAGATTATATGATTTTATAAATTTACCTTTCATTTCATTTATGTGACTTAAATGATGAATTGAATTTAATAATGTAAATACTGATATTATATATCCACAAATATAATTTAACATTTATGTGGTCACATAATTCTTATACATAATAATGGAAACGAATATCCCTAATAATCACTTGGAAATTATAGATATGATTGTCCATATTACTCACCCTAAATTTATGAATGTTATGTTCCACATTATTTACAAAAAATATAATATGTATGTAACTGTATATTGGTTATTTATAATAATATTGGGTGTTGTTCAATATTGATTTTTTATAATTATTGTAAATGAAATTCTTTATGGTTTTTTAATAATTAAATTGAATAGAGTTCCATACTAGTTATTAAGTATTTTTATACATGGAGTTCCACAATACATATTAGTAATTGTGGGACATGGAATTTCAAGTTCACTATTCCAAAATAATAGAAATGAAAATAAATATATTTATAAGGAAATCAAATGTAAAAGTCCCTCATGATTATTTCAAAGAAGGTATAACTAGATGGCGTTTTAAGGGGAACCCATGCCAACATGATTCCTGTTTAGTAGTTTACTATACTATATATTACATTCACACTATATAATTATATACTCATGGACTTGATATTATTAGAATTCATTGTTGGGGGCCTACTAAGTTATTCTAACACCCTATTTAGGTCACCAATTGAACCCCATGAAGATAGTATGATTATAAGTGTGTAAAAGGGATGAAACTTTCTTTAAATTCATGGTACCAAAAAATTGTATGGAGTGTGGGAGAAGTGGACAAAGCATGGGATTATGATGCTATTATATATATCATTTGGGTTTTTGTTAAATTTCATATAATATGTATTATATAAATGTTTCCTTTATATTCCCCCTTTTATATAACATTCAGAAATTTCATTTATAATTATATGATACTATGTATTGGTTATGGTTTATAATTGTTTACATAGTATTATTCAAGTCACTCTTTATAATTAAATTATATATTTTTTATTTCTATTTTTTATTATTTTATTATAGTAGTACACACTGATCATGAATGTATATAATCCACATAATACAACAATAGACACTTAATGATAGTTGGTATCTTCTAGAATAAGGTGAGTCATTCTGGAGGCCATGTTTCACCCAAGATCATCTACATATTAGTGAACAGAAAACATGAAATTACCAAAAAAAACATATCTTTCATTGAAGATTGTGCTTGAGGTAGAATAATATTTTTTTTAGAAACTCCCCCAAAAATGGTGTATATAGATGGATGAATCTGATATTCTAAAAGAAATATATGTATATTATGTTTTACACTAGAATAATAAGGAGATTTATACAGAGGAAACACATAGAACATCTTATTTAGTCATAAACAGTATGCCTTTAGTGGTGGGAAGTGAGAATCCAGAGGAACATTGTTTATGTATGTAAGGATATATTCCTCTCTAGGACAATAAATTTATAATGTTTTTGTTTGAGACTATTTTTATAAGGCATGAATATTTTCTGTGGACATGGGGCTACAACTATATAGAAACAACTGGTTTTCTATCATTAAATATATATTTATGTAATAATTTATTGTTTTAAAGATGTATGGAGGAATATATTATGGCATGTGTGTGGGGAGGGAAGGTGTGAAATTGATGTATATATTAAAAAATAGATGTTTACAATGTTATATTGTATTTTCCCAAGGTTCTATGTTTTTCAATGGATGAAAAGTTTTTGACGGTTTTACGACCTAAAAAGTGATTTGATGTTAATAGTTATAAATCCCAGGGGATTTACTACATATATATGTCAATTGAACCATAATTCATGTGAGTCACATAATTTTTCTATGTTTTCCCATGTTCCATTTTACGTTCATTCAACTCAACTCTTGTGTGAACATAAGGTGCATTGTAGGATCCCCCATCCCCTTTCAGATTTCTTTAATTCATGGATTTTTGTGGATGTGTTTTCGTAATAAATGGTGAGACCCCTCTTTTTTCACCATGTATGTATTTTCTAATTTCCCTACAGATATATTGTGGTGATGTTTAATGGGATTGAATTTCATTTCGGCTTTATTTTAGGTGATCCTTGAAGTGGTTTAGGTAGAATAATGTATTCGTATTGTGGTTACATGCATTAGTTTTTTTGGGAGATATGTTTGGTATTTATAATGATTGATTAGTACAGTGATATGACTTGTGATATGTGGAATAATAATTATGGATGATATTTTATACTATAGTGGTAGTTGTGTGAGTTGGGGTTGTCATTGTGTGTAATTGTTTTGTCATTTTCATAGGTAATAGTGGATTAAATGATGATGATTAATGAAATAGAAAATTGAATCGGGTAATAAGTTTAAAATAAATCAATTTTTAAAGGTGAAATTGGAGGATTAGTTAATGAATGTTTGTGTAAAAATGATATTTTTTTAAAATCGTGAACTAGAAATGGAATGTTGAAATATATGTAGATAATTATCTAGTTGTTTTGTGTTGTGTTGTATAATGTGATGGAAATAGTTGTGACGGTTGATGTGTGGTACATTAGTGGTGGTGTGTTGTACACTAGTGTAGTTGATATAATCCCGCATGCTAGGAATTGTGTCCTACCTATATATAAGGTATTTTATGACATTTTTCTATGTTCCCCACCAGAGTTGGATAAACATAAAACTGATCAGAGGTTCTAGGTTCTGGGTGTTTACCCAACATCTAGGATGGTGTCGATAAAGATGGCTGGCTACACACTCTTCCTCATTCATCATTGGGCTATAGTGACATTCCATGTTTCATTGGGTGAAATGTAATGTGAGATAATTGATGTATTTTGGAGATATGTGGTGTGATGAGGATGTGATGTGATATGATATGTGGTGGGGTCACACATGGTAGTTTTTGGTCACAAAGCTGATGTCCTTCACCTTTATGATACTGCACTCCCCTAGTTATATGATGTGGTTTAATGTTTCTTGTTGACTAGGTGTGTGTGGGAGAGATGTGATGAAATTATTCTAAATGATAATAGTAGATAATGAACCATAATATTGTCGTGTAGGACATGATGGGTCTTAAATAACATCATAGATTTCCTAGTTGTTTTTGGATGACATGATATTTTATGTTATGTGATTTATTATGTATATTAGTGGTTGGAGAATATGATTTTTGATATTGGGTTATGAGAGGTTAAATAAGTGGGGTCATAGTTATTTGGTTCTTCTATTTTTAATGATCTCAATGATATATTATTTTATTTTATGCATGATTTGCGAAATGAAACATGGTGTGACTTTGTTTGGTTTGATGACCTGTATTGGTGCATTTTAGTTCTATTTTTTGTTCACTACCTCGTTATAATCTCTTTTACAATTTAAAAATTAGACAATGTATATTTATAATGAAAATACCTATTTTTCTTAGCATATGTATATGAACAGTTTTCCAAGTTTCTATGAGGTCTTAGGGATTTGAATATGATATTTGCAATCATGGGATATAGTTGTTGATGGGTAACTACTATTAGTATTGTATTTTGGTTCATTATATTAGAGAAATAATTTATATGAGATTAAATAAAAATTATCATAATGGTATGGTTTTGGGTTTGAAAATATATTTTCTATCTTAATATGTTGGTGGTTTTTTTATCCTATATCCTAATAATTTTTTAATATAATGGGTCATTCCACCCATAATGTGAGATTCTCATACCATCTGTGCGGTTCACCAAATCGAGGACTACTAGAGGAGTGACTCAGGGGTCATTATATCTCTACTCAAAATTCAGTATCCACAGAGGGAGGAGTTCATGATAGATTGGTGTGATAAGTTGATGGATGGGAGATACAATTTTATTTCCGAACTCGACATAGTGAGGATTTAATATGTTGTTTGGACCGTAGTTCCAGATGAACTTGGAGCATGACATGGGCACAATAGATAGAATAAGACATTAGATTTTATCCCCCTCGTGATCTATTGCACATACACTGTGATTATTGAAAACACTAGTGAGTTTTACCTATTGTTAGGTTGGAGAACTTTGGTATGTACATGTATAATAATTGATTTTGAACATGAATAAATTATATGTTTATGGGAAATTAAATTTAAAAAATTGATTAAAACCATGATAAAATTACAGGATATTGGATATAGAATATAATCCCTAATTATAAATAATGGATCTAGACTTCATCTATGAGGGGCTTAGGTATTTTATGATAAATTGTACGGTTTGATTGATCATAATGGGATTGAACCAGCAGAGGAGGATACGACATGGTAGAGGGCCTTATATGCCATTCAATGGAAGTGTTTGGTAATGTGAGAGGGGGTCATCTAATGTATGGGGATGGAGTGTTTTTTTGTTATATATTGGGATCTATTTTAGTCTAATCTAGGAATGAGTTGATTAAAGGGTGTCATTAGAAACTATTTAGATACCTGGTGATATGAGTATGTGGTGAATAGTCTACATTGGATATCATATAGAGGAAGGTGTGTCTTTGATAAAAATATTAAGGAGTTTTATATAGAATTTCTATATGTGAAGATGATGATTCCCCATATTCAAGAGTAAATATCCCTTTAGTATGGTAGATTGAGTGTGTGGGAGCATGGGAATGATTTTAAGGTCCTCTTTATCATTTTTCATATAAAATTCAAGATTACAAGAGAACATCACGTTGTATAGAAGAGGCTTTTAACATAGTGATCAGATATGTGGTCACAAAACATATTATACTTCTTTGTCTAGAGGCGTGGAAAAAGGTGGACATTATAATTTAGATGTTTAATAAGGGATTTGAGACACACGATAGTGTCCATGATAGTGTTTTTAGGATATCGTAGTTTGATGAAAGTGCTAACATTGATAGGGTTCCCTCCGGGGGGGAACATACCCTAACAAAAATATTTTTATACTTAATTGGATGTTGGATATGAAGCACCAACCAAAGGATTCCGTTTATCATGTAATATAAATGGGGTTATTGGGAACCCCCTGTGATCAATGTCTAATTTCTACATAAGGAATATATCAGTTGTATTTTTGAGTCCCTTTTTGTCAGCAGCAGAAAATTCCTAGGAATTTTTTATTGTAGGGACTGCCAATGTTTTGCAATAGCTATGAAATGATTGTTTTGATATAGGACAACCTTGTGATGGTTTAATTCCATAGGGACCAATGCAAAATCATGGTTTTGGAGGCTGAAGACAATGATTTAGAGGAGTAGGGAATGGTTAGATGAAAATTTGATAAGTGGAATCATGAAAAGATACATGGGATAATTGAGATAGAATATCTATATAATCTACGCATTATAACAAATTATTTGTTTCAGGTGCATTAAAATCATTATCTTCAACCGCATTTATTAATTAGTTGGGATTGGATTTAGATATAGTTTTAGTTCTGTGGGTTTTATCTATGCTAGATGGATGTTAGAATTATATATAGGATGTGATCCAATAGTGTAGACTAGTTACAGGGTGTTAGAAGATAGATTGAGATTTTATCCCACTTCAGAAACTACAATAAAATGTTATCCTTTTTATTGATTTTCATTATTACACTAATGTATTCATCAAATATTTCGGGATGATATGTTTTTAAAATTAGTTGGACATTGATTTTCATTAATCTGTTTATGAGGTTATCATATCAATGTTAGAAATGTGGAATCTCATTTCTCTAATTTGGATGATATATTAGTTTAGGCTCATGTGGATGATATTCCCATTTTTTTGGATGAGTTCTTAAATGTTCTCTTGGATGTAGTTATATCACTACCCCCTCAATGCGATTTCACATATTTCATAGACTTCCAGCAAGGTACATCTCTGATTTCAATGGATATTTATCGAATACCACATATAGAGATACATATGGTGAGGCTGCATGTGGATTATTTCCTAAATATGGGTTTTATACAAAAAATTTTATCTCCTTGGAGTGATCTGGTGTTGTTCCCTACGAAGGATAAATGAAGTCTATGTTTTTTGTAGAGTACCAAAGGAATAATTAGGTACTTTTCAAGATTAATTACCAGCTTCTTGCAATTGAAAATATGTTCATCTAAATAAGGGATCTATTTGGTTTTCAAAGGTTTATATATTGTCCAAATTTCACAAGAAGAGTATTTATGATGTCGATATATTTAAGACATCCATTAGGTGTAGGTATAAGAACTTTGTGTTTATGGTCAAGCCATTTGGTTACATGAATGTAGTAGTTGTGTTCATTGGCCGCATGAGATCAAAATTTCAGTATTTCATGGTCCATTTTATCATGATATTCATCCATGATATCATTATATACCCGATGTTATAGGAGGATGATGCTAAGAATATTAGAGTTATTTTGTATGTTTGTTGACACCACCATCTCTATGTGATTATGTCCATGATTGAGTTATGGACTCAATATGTGTGTTTACATGGACATGTGGTATATCATTAAGATGAGGTCACAGACCCATCAATAATTGAGGATATTGCTTCTTAGTAAACACCCAAGTACACAGGGTATCTTTTCTATTTTCTTGGTCTCAATTATTATTATCATGGGGTTTTTTCCAATTTCTTTTTGGATTCATACACATAGATAGATTTGACTAGAAACATCAATTATTTTGTTTAGACTAATATATGTTAGTCTGCAATTAGTAACATGAAGGGGAAGGCATATATATTACAATTTCTTCAGTTTCCTAAGGATGGTGTGATGTTTGAGGTTTTCCAATTACTCTTACCAACACAGATTGTGATGTAAATTGATAAAATTGAGAAAAGTGATCCCTTATGTTTTTAAGAAGTGATTTCCAACTGAGATTAATAATTCCTCCCCTGCTCTAATGGTTGATATGATTGTGTTTGATCTGGGTTTGTGTTAGAATTACGTTATCGTTGAGTGCTTTTTGGTTTTCACGAACCATGAGATCTTAAAATATATCATTTATCAGTTTTATTTGATCCTAAAATGGTGTAGGGGGATATATATTCAATAATATTAATATTTTCAGATTATATAACCATTAAGAAAGGGTAATGTGTAATTATATGTGTTATGTAAGAAATCTAAAGGAGATATAGTATGGTACTGTATACTTTTTTGGAATGGAATTGAGGAGAATTTATTGATGATCCTTGGTGTGTTAGAAAGTAGTGGCTGAAGACCTTATTTTCATATAAATGTGGATCCATCCATGATGTGAATAGTGTGGGAGCCTTAGTGGGGATATTCAGAGGAAAAGGAAACTTGTGAATGTGTTTTCCATGGTGTTTCTCCAATGGTTTCAATATAGGACAATTTGAATTGAATGTTTTTCAAAGGGTTTAAATTTATTTTCTTATGAATTTAAAAAGTAATGTGTCCATGAGTTTAAAAAATCACCTTTATAAGTTAATCATGGTGTGCCAAATATGTGTAGACTTTCTTCTGGGTAGCTTTATTGGGAAAGGATGAAACAGTCGGTGAAAGATTTTGTGGTAATGTATCTTTTTATTCATCAAGTGAAAATAGAAAACCATGTACATTGATGTTTTTTACAAAACATAGATATTTCAAAGTGGAAATGGGACGGAATTTAAATGGACATTATCACTAATTTACCCCATGATCATGGTGGATGCGATTCAATTTGGGTGATAGTGGACTAACTGATGATGTTATGCCATTTTTGGGTGATCTGAGAATCATGATTCATGGATTCCAGGCAATGATGTATTTGGATGATGAGGATTGGTTTCATGGGATACCATTGACTATTATATCACATCAATATACTTATTTAACCTCATAGGTCTGGAGGGGATTGCAACATGCTTTTTTATTTCAGTTATTCCTTAACACTAATTCCTACCTCAAGATAGATGGGTAGTCGAGGATATAGAGTAGAAAGAATCTTTTACAGTAGGTTTTTGTGTCCTTTTAGGTATTGGGCTGAGTTAGTGATGTGGTGCATCAATTGGAAATGCCACTAAAGCTGTAGATGATCCATGAAATCTTCCATGTGACTCATTTTCATCAATATATTCATGAGGATTCCCATTATATCTACTAGGGAGTGTTTGATATTAAGGTGACACAATAATCAAGGAACAAACCATATAGATTTAGGATCGGTAATATAAGGTGATTCATGGGATAACCATTGCCAAGGTTCATCTATTGTTATGGAATGGTGGCCTAGAGGAGATTACACTAGAGTGAGAGTTGTAGATGCATTCCTATTATCCATATATATTTAAAGGCTTTTCATTCCTAGTGTTCATGTTTTCATTGATGGTCTGACATTTAGATATTGTTGTTTTTTTGAGAAGTGATATTTACAATTATGTCTATTGTGTCTTATTAAATAATTCATCAAAAACATGAAACATGGGAAATGATATTACTAATAAGGGAAAATTATACTTTCTCCTGATGAATTTCTTTAGGAGATTCATTTCGAACCAAATATGAAAATATCATGACATATAAGTTGGAATTCCATGATTTGGGTGCTTAGGACTATGATTGTGTCGGTTTTGGATATATCATATTTGGACATTGTGGAGGTTGATATAGCCATATAGTGTTGTTGTTAGTGTAAATTTTGTGGGTTGTTGACAATGACATATAATGTGGTGTAATGAACTGTGAGGGGTGGTTATGTGGTTGTTATAGATGATTCATTGTAATTAAATTTTGGAAATTTTTTATGGTGGTTTAGTTTAGGGGCAATGAGAACCTTATTAGTTATCTCATGTTGTAGTTTTTCAAAAACATTATGTTATTTGGGATTGTATTTGATTATGATGGATGATAATAATTTTCAAGGTATATAATAAAATTGTATATGCCTTTCTAGCCTATTAAGTTGTTGGTTATTTGATTTTATAACTATTTAGGGAGGAATGAAAAGTTTCTATCGAGATGTGACTGCCAATATATAACAAAAATTTGACTTAATATGTAAAAGTGGGATTTATTTCCTAAATTAGTAATAATATCTTGTAATGGATGTTATTTTAGGGGCTCTGTGAGGCATGTGAAAGGAATGAAAAGACATTATGTGCCATAATAGAGGGGTATAATATGTAATATAATTATAGGATGACATTTATTATTTTTCCAACATTATTGTGTTATTTAATGTTTTACAGCTGAAAATTGGTTTTTTGGATTATTTTTTTAGGAATATTGAAATAAGAATGTAAAAATTTATTTTATGTCATAATTTATTTTAGTTACAACATTTGTGTTTGGTCTATTATATTTCCATACCCATTTATTTGAACATCATTTGTAGGATCCCGTGTATTTTTATAACAATAAATTTTCATGTACCTTAATATTTTTTAATAAGATATTATTTTAATGTTAAAGGGGATGTTTTTTCTGATATCATACACTATAAGCCGGAATGGTTTACTTCAAAATCTCACAATAGACACTACTTTGAGATGTACTTAAAAATAATATAATATTATTAATATTTAAAATGGTAGTTAATGCATAGACATTGTATTTGAGGGGTTTAACAGAACTAACTAAAATATTAGTATACATGTTTTTCAAATGATTTTATATTTATCCAATATATTTTAGAGGATTATAATAATAATTAATCTTATTTTATGCATGAAATACTCTTATATTTTTAAAAGTTATGTTTCCCTCTTTTTGATGGGAAAACCATTTTAAATGAAGTAATTTTCACTTTTATATGTTCTATTTGAAAATAATAATAATATTCAATAGAACCGGGATATCAAAATTTACTACATAAATATTTTCATTAATTTTCTAATAAAGTTCATTTTTTAGTGAATATCGAAAAATACAGCATTTTAAGTCAGAATTGTTTTTAATAAAATTTAATTATATATATATATTATACTTTTTATTGGTATTAAAGAGTAATTTGATTATATTTTGTTATCATTTAATCCAATGTGGGTCATTGGAATAAATTTCACTTTTATATTGGACATAAACACATGCTAATATTTTGATAGTTATTAGTTTTAAAAAACATTTTTTGACAATAGGAATTAATTTGAAATTAATTTATTAAACTTTTGTGTTTTTAATGTTGAAAAAATGATTCCATATTTGGATTTAGGAGGTCCAAATTGTGTAAATATTTACATATTATTTTTGGACATTATGAATAGTAACTTCTTAATTATTTTATTTGGCATGGTTAAAGAAAAATATGTTAATTATGGCTAAAGAATAATATTATAATAATATAAAACTACCATAACAGAAGTCCTAATCCTATTTGATGAAATATTTCTGATCAAGGTCATCCTTGGGATGATTTTGTGACCCCATGGATCCACTTGGGTGTGATAATGACATTTTATTAGAAATAACTAAATGGAATGAAAAATAAAACATAAACACAACTTTTTTACAATTTTTTTTATTTGGGGTTATATAAGTGATATCTTATTTTGTAAATATTAATTAAAATATAAAACATTTTAGTGCATCATTTTATTTTATTTATAATTTTTAGACATCATATAAATAAATATATTTATCACACAATGATGACTTAATGATTTAATCATTATTAAAGGATTCAAATAAATGATATTATAAATTTTAATACAAATGTAATTTGAATATTTTGATTCAATACACCCATTTTATGGGTGATATTGACATATTATCTTTGAATTACTGCCTTTGGTTCTATGCAATATAATTATTATGACATTAACAAATCTCTATTACTTAATAGTAGAAAAATTGACATAAATGAGATTTTAAAACAATTACTTTTTTATTAATTGATTCAATAGTCCTAAAAATCTACGATTCTTCCAAATAACATAGATAATGATGAACATATCATTAATGAAACACTTGATTTTATATTGTAATTTTATATTAACTATATATACCATATAGTATGAATATTCAAGAAGACATGATAAGAGTTAAATTAGTTAACTATGGGTTAAAGATAAAAGATATTGTTAAATTTGGGACCTATAATTGTCTAAAACCTATTGGTTGAGAGGTGTTAAATAAAATCTTATCTTCAAAATTAATGACATTGGGACCATTTTAAAGTAAAAATAACTGTATAATAAAATAATTCATAAAAACATTCCTAATGTGCCCCTCCTCCCTATCATAAAAGGGTATCACATGAACCCATTTAATCACTCCTCTAGAGACCCTTGTATCATCCTAAAACTACTGAAATAAGCTCCAAATATCACTAATTTACCCATAGAGGACATACCGTTTGAAGAAGGAAATTCAACAAATCCTTTTGGCCCAAATCAAAAGAAGTTACCCGATTTTGTTATAACGTCTTCCCTCAAATTCCTTTAAATTATTTTCCTTCTATACTCCCTATGCTCTTAATATTTTATTATTAAATAAAGAAACCAATATAAATAATTTAATAGTATGTTTTTATGAGAATTATTGAAACTACACTTGCACCCACAGCCACATAATGGATATAATCATACCATTTCTATATACGACGAATTACTACCTCACGAAAAGATGGTTGTTCACATTTCCGCTACCACATCTGAAGAAGTAAATTATGATGGAAATATATTATATATATTATATATATTATATTTATATTTTCTCTATTATTCTTTTTATTATTTACTACATTACTTTACTCTTTCCATTATGAGTAATTATGATAATTTCATTTGACGAAGTGCGAACTGTCGCCCCCTCAAAGTGATTTGACACATTCATGCCATACATCGAACATATAAAGGGTCAAATTAATAAAATTGTGTATAGTATATAAAATTTGATATTGTAATGGAATTATAAAATACATATATATCATTTAGATTCCATTCTGTTAAATATGAAAAAATTAATGTAGCGTTAATGCGTACGTATGGATTAACGTCTCCATGAACGGTGCATTTAATTAGTTATCTCCAAATGTTATGTAATGTTATAGAGAAATATATATACTGGATATATATTAAATTTAAATAATGAATATATTTCTGGATATGATGTTCTTTTGACTGCATGGAAAATTTACCTCAAAATAAGTTCAATTTCAACTCAATTACCGAATATTGACAAAATTACAAATATTAACTTAAATAATTATTTAATGATTAAAATGTGGTAATAAGTGATATTAAAGGAATAATAAAATTGAAAATGGTTATTAATAAATTATACATTAACTTATGTTTATTATTTAGGAAGAATAATAAACATACATGATGAGTTAGACACAAGGTAAGGGACTTCGTCTCAATCTTCTTTTATTGAGGCATATTTTGATTTATACACGAATTTTTTTGGTATGATGTATAATAAAACCCTTTTAATTTTTTTACATTCAAATAGAATCCTTTTTATTCGAAGCATTTTAGTAATCAAAAAAAATTAATGTTTCTTTTTAACATTTATGGTGACAATGACCTTTCCTCCATCGGGAGCATTATTTGATATTTGGCTTCCATAAAAATATATAATGTTTATAATGGTAAAATAAATACAATATTACATTATTAGGTATTTTGGTATTGAATATTTTTTTAGAAATATTTTATTATGTTAATATCTTTAAATGATATATTGTTATTGAAATGTGGAAGTGTTATGCTTCCTTTATTCTGGTTTTATGTGATACGAATATATAATAGTTCTTGGTAATTCATTACGTATATGGGTGGTTCCATAATAAACCAATGGAAGTTGAGCCTGAGATAGATCTCCAATTCACTAGGTAACACGATGGAGATAAATGTTAATTTTTCCCCAAATATATTTAGGGAATATACAATGATGGGTATTCCAAACGTAACTCCCAATGTAGCTGTGAAAGCAATAGTGTAGGTATGTTATGGATACAACATGATACCTTAATGATTTAGGATTTCTATATGTTATTCAAAAATCATATAATTTCATGTGGTATATTAAATATCATATGTTTTATGAGTGAAAATTATATTTCATTGATTTGTAAATATTTATGGACTAATGTTTTGGTTCCTTATTTTATAACCCATACTGAGATTTTTATTCTCATCCCGTGTTTTTAATTGTTTTTCACATGGTATAAGGAAGGGTAAGATAATGGAAGAAGTCATGAAGATTTATGTCATGAAAAGAATTGTTTCTTTATTTAAGGAGTTCTATTATTGTAAAAATAATTTGATAGAGTAGAAGTGTCTACATTTAAATTTTTTAGATTTAATGTAATAGGTATGGGCATCATTTATAAATTCAAAACATGAAAAGATCCTCACTATATAATTATTTACATAACTGAATATTTTGTACCGTTTGAGGCTAAGGCCTTACAGTTGGTATCAGAGGTCAGTTTAGATAACATTACGAGTAATTATATTGTTAAATGAATATCTATAAATTATTTTACTTTATGGTAAAATTAAAATGATATTGCATTTGAAAATTACCATGTTTCTTCATCTATGATATTGTTATGTTCATTATTTTTTTCATAGAGGAAATAGTGTATATTTTAAGGGAAGGAATATGTGGCTAAATGAACTTCAAAATTATCATCCTAAGAGGGTTGGAATCAGATTTGAACATTTTTTTGTAGTGATGGATCAGTTGTCTCAGGTGGTAAATGGTGGTTGTATTTATTGATGACATTTTCGAATATTATAAAAGTAAATAGGATCATGAATTTCATTTAAGGATTTTCTTGAAAACATTTAGAGAAATGAAATTGAAAGGGAAATTTAGAAAATTTGAGTTTTGGTTACAACAAATTCCATTCCTCGGTCACATTTTTTAAAAAATTGTGTAACTATTGATCCTGATAAAACCAAAGTTGTTGAATAAGTGAAAAAACCCAATAATATAACCATGATTCATAGTTTTCTTAGTTTAATAGGTTATTATCAATGGTTTTTTGTAAATTTTGCATGGTTATCTAGTCCACTAATTATGTTAACACAAAAAGGTGTTATGTTCATATAGACTAAAGAATGTGATTAATATATTCAGGAATTGAAATGATGATTGGTGAATGATACAGGCTCGACCCAAAATTTCAGAAATGGTGAAATTTTTTATCTATAGTGATGCTTCATTGAATGAACATGGTCATTTCCTAATGCAGAATGATCAGGTAATATATTATTCTTCACATGAGTTGAAACCTCATGAGTTAAATTATCCTACACATTATTTGGAAATAGATGCAGTTTTTTTTCATTAAAAATTTTGACACATAATTCTTAGGGTGTAACGTATTAAATATATACTGATCACAAAATATTTAAGTATATATTTACTCAGAATTAATTGAATATTCTACAAAGAAGATGGATGGAATTAATCAAGGATTATGATTGCATGATTCATCAAAATCATGGAAGAGAAAATAATGTGTTTGATGGTTGCGTCAGAAATAAAATTCTACAATGACCATGATACGTTTGGAATGGGATCCTTTGGTTTTATATTTGATGAATTTTGGGTTGTAAGATGTTAGTGTTGGGAATTCCTTTGTTTTGATTCAAGTGGCAGTGAAATGGTCTCTAGCAGAAAGAATAAAGAAAGCGTAGAAGGAAGATGGTGAGTTGCAGAAAAAGGTAGAATTGGTTCATAATGGTAAGTAACAAAAATTTAAAATTGATAAAGTCATTATTCTTAGTAATGGAAATATATTATGTGTTCCATGTGATTTATAGTTGAACAAAGAGTTATTATGTGAAGCTCATAGTTCTCTGTTTTCGGTTTATCTTGGAAGTACGAAGATGTAATAAGATCATCAGTAGTATTGTTGTTGGGATGGAATGAAAAGATATATTGCTGACATTACCCAGAGATGTTTGATTGTTCAACATGTTAAAGTAGAGTAGCAGTTACTGAATGAGATTCTTCATCCTTTTACAATTCTAGAGTGGAAATGGGAAAATGTGTCAATGGATTTGGTAGTGGGATTTCCAAAGACTTCTCCAGGTAACAAAGCAATCTTGGTTATTAATGATTGATAGAATAAATTTTCTCATTTTCTTCCAATTCTAGATAATCTATCTCTATATCAACTTAATCGATTGTATATTAAAGATATAGTCATTTCTTATGGAGTTCCTGTCCCCATTGTATCTATTCTTCATCCCATGTTAACGTATATCTTTTGGAATGGAATTCAGAATTCATTGTTTACTGAATTAAATTTTAGTATATCTTTTCCACAGTAATCAGATATGTAGTAAGAATGAATAAATTCTGACCATGGAAGATATGATATGTTCTTGTTAAATGGATTACAAGGGAACATGGGACCAACATATTTCTTTGGTTTACTTTTTTTATAATTACATATTTCATTACAGTAAACAGATAGAACCATTTGAGGAATTATATGGAAAGTGGTGTCGAAATCTTGGTTTTGGGGATGAAGTAGGTGATAGGAAAGTGATGAGACTAGAATTGGTAGAAGATATGGATGAAAACGTTTTGTTGATTTAGCAGCACATGAGAATAGCTTAGAGATGGTTGAAAATTTATGTGGATAAATGGAGGTTGGATTTTTCATTCAAGGTAGGTGATCATGTATTTCTCAATATTTCTCCATGGAAATGTGTGATGGGTTTTGGTAAAAAAGGGAAAGCTGAGTCCGAGGTTCATTAGACCCTATGAAATCCTAGATAATGTTGGATTGGTTTCCTAGAAAGTGTATTTACCTTCATGTTTATCCCAGGTATACAATGTTTTTTATGTTTCAATTTGGATAAAGTATATGTGAGATCCACCTCATGTTTTGAGTCCAAATATTGTTCATTTTGAAGATAATATTTCTTATAATGAACAACCAGTTAATATTTTTGACTGAAAATAGAAAGTGTTTTGGAATAAGGAAATAAATTAGGTATGGTTTTTTTGAAAAACCTATATGGTTGAAGAGGCAACACCGAAATCTGAAATTTTTTATTTGGGATTAACACCCCCACTTATTTGATAAGTGAATAGAATTGAGAGGACATAATTTTTAAAAGGTGGAATGATGTAGGACCCAATGTATTTATAGAATAATATATTTTCATTTCTATTTATATTTATGAATAAGATAATATTTTTTTTGTTATCGGAGACACTTTTTCTTATAGTGAACTCGACACAGAACAACGAGTTTCGACGAAATCTAACATTGCACACAACATTGAGTTATATTGAAAAATAAAATATTATTATTATTATGTTAAATTGTTGTAAATACATAGACATTGTATTTGAAGGGATGAATAAAACTAACCTCACCGTGATTGTACATGTTTGATAAATTTCATTACATTTATTCAATAAATTTTATAGCCTTAAAATAAGAAATAATCCAATTTTAAGCATGAAATACTATAATATTTTTAAAACATCAGGTTACTGGTTTTTAATGGATAATCACTTTTTAAATATAGGGTTTTTCACTTTTATATAATTTATTTGATAAAATAAACATATTCTATAGAATCAAGACATAAAAATTTACTTTGAATACATTTTTTGTATTTTTCTGATAATGATCATTTTTATGAATAGTGAAATCTACCGTACCTTAAGTCAAAAATTGACTTTTCATCTAATTTATTTATAAAGATAGATTATATTTTTAATTTTTTTAATTTGTAATTGGATTATATTTTTATAATTTAATCAAATATTGGTCATTTTATGTTATTTGACTTTTAAATTTGACATAAACACATGAAAATATTTTAATAGTTATTATTTCTAAAGATCTATCATTTGGTTTTGACAACATGAATTGATATTAATTTAATTTTTGCAACTTTTTTGTTTTGAATTTGGAAAAATGGATTCCATATTTGGAATCAGAAGGTCCAATTTCTTTAAATAGGTACCTATTATTTTTGAATATTATGAATAGTAATTTCAGTAAATTTTTAATTTAACAAAGTCAAAGGGTAAATATTGTAAATAAAAATAAAAATTAGTATTATAATAATAAAAAACTACCCCAACTCACACTAGTAAAATTAGTACCTATAACAATGGTTTGGTTGAACAATTGGTAATGGTCACTTATTTGGACCTATACCAACGATTTGGCCAAAACCGTTGGTATAGGTAACTTATATGGACATATACCAACAGTTTGGGCCAAACCATTGGTGTAGGTAACTAATCTGGACCTATAAAAATGGTTTGGAGAAAACTGTTGTTACAGGTCACTTCTATGAACCTATAACAACAGTTTTGGGAAAAACATTTGGTATAAGACAAATATAGAGACCCTATACAAACAGTTATTCCCAACCAGTTGGTATTGTGTGGGACTATACCAACGGTTTCACCAAAACCATTGGTATAGCTCGAAAAATCAAAACACATATATCAAAGGTTCTCAAAACGATTGGAATATGTCTATACCAATGGTTTCAAGAGCTGTTGGTATATGTACATACATTCTTTTATGGATTAATTTGTAAAATATTGTTAAAAAATGAAAAGTTAAAATACTTATGAATATACATATATATATTTATGAAATTATTTTCACAAAAGTCATGTTATTTTAGTGGTTAGGTCATTGTATAATAAATTGGTGGTGCTGCGATCAAAACCAAGAAAGGATTATTTTTTTGAATTACCTATACCAATGGTTTTATGAAACCATTGTTCTAGTATTTTCATATTACATAATCCAATGTTTTTTCAAACTGTTGGTATAGGTCTATACCAACGGTTTTCCTAGAACAATTGTAATAGATCTATACCCACGCCAAACTAGCCCACGGTTCTCTAAAACATTGGTATAGGAAATACCAACGGTTTGGAGACCAATACCAATAGGTATAAACCATTTATATATGGTATTTTTCTATTATTGAAAGGTTCTAATCCTATCAGATGAGATTTGTTTAACCAAGGGAACCCTTGGATCGATTTTGGGACCCCATGAATCCACTTGGGTGTGATAATGATATTTTTTAAGAATTAATTTAATGTAATAAAAAATATAATATAAACAATTATTTTTACTAAAATATTTATTATATGGGGTTATATAAGTGATATCATCAACTATAAAAATTCATTATAAATAAAAAAAGATTTCATAGGTCATGGTATTTTATTTATAATTTTATGACAGCTTATATATAAAAATATTTATGAAACAATGATGATGAATGGATTACTTCATTAATAATGAATTCAAATAAATTATACTATAAATTTTAAAATAAATTTAATTTGAATATTTAGATTCCATCCACTAATTTTAAGGATTATATTGAAATAAATGAGTTTTAAAAAAAATTAATTTTATTAAATTATATAACAGTCCTAAAAATATGTGATTTGAAAAAATGACATAGATAATATTGAAAAATTCATAAATGAATCAATTTAGGATTTTTCATATTTTATTGTAACTATGTTAACCATATCGTATGAATATACAAGAAAAATGGTAAGAGGTAAATTACGTAACTAAGGGGTAATGTAGAAAGATAAGGTTAAATTAGAGACATAGAAATGTCTAAAAACTTTGGGTTTAATGGTTTTTGATTCAAATACATATTATATTTGAAATAAATTATTTTGGAACCTTTTAAAAATGAAAATCATTTTATAATAAAAAATTCTTCAAAAACAATCTTAATATGCCACTCCACTCTCTTATAAATGGGAGTCACCTCTTCCAATTTATTCACACCTCTCAAACCCCTTGTCTCATAAACAAATGGAAAAATAAGCTCCTAATTTTCCTCTATTACTCCTAGAATCATTACCCTAGAAATAAAGAAATTCAAGAAATCCTTTGGCACAAATAAAATGAAGTTACCTGATTTAGAGGTAATGTCTTCCCTCAGGTTCCTTTCCTTTATTTTCTATCACTAATCCCTGTGATCATATAATTTTTTGATTAGAAAATACACGATTATAATTAATATACTAGGATTTTTTTATGATATGTATTCATACTAAATGTACAAACACCTCCATATAATAGATACCAACATACTATTTTTGTGTACATCGAACTACGACCTCATGAAAAAATGATTGTTCAATTTTACACTACAACCTCTCATGGTGGACATTATGATTGGAATGTATTTACATATGATATATATTATTTTTATATTGACTATATTATTCAAATATTTATTTACAATATACCATTACGATTTCCATAATGTTTAAATATGATAATTTCATTTGAGGATGTACGGACTACAACCCCTCAAATTGATATGAGTCACTAATTCCATACATGGAACCTATAAATAATTCCATTAATGAAATTATGTAATTTATATAAAATATTATATTATAAAAGAATTATAATATACTTATCTATCATTTAGTTTTTATTCCATTAAATATGAAAAAAGAAATAAAAGTTTCATTCATGCGTACGTACGACTTACCGTCTCCATTAATGGTGAATTTCAGTTCGTATCTCCAAATGTTATGTACTATTATAAATATATATATATGTATTGGATATATATGATATTTAAATAATTAATATCATATTTGAGATGATTTTGTTTTGACAACATGGATAGTTTAGATCAAAATAGGTTCATTTTCGACTCAAATACCAAATATCAAAAAAATGACCAATATTAACAAAAATAATTACGTAATGATTATAACATAGTAATAAGTGGAATAAAAGGAATAATAAACATGAAAAATGTTTTTATTAATGTATAAATTATGTTATGTTTATTATTCATGAAGAACAAGGAACATACGGGATGAGTCAGACACATAGAAAGGGACATCATCTCAATCTCATTTCCTTGAGGAATGTTTTGATTTATACAAGATATTTTTTTATAAAATGTAGAGTAAAAACACTGGAATTTTAATTTCATCTAAATGGAATATTTTTTATATGAATAATTTTACTAAAAAAAGGAATTATTCTTTTTAAAGTACATGGAGACATGGCCTTTATGCCACCGTGAGCATTATTTGATATTAAGACTTCTTAACAATACATAATGTTTTTAAAAGAAAAATAAATAAAATATACCCTTTTACATATTTTGGTTTTGAAAATAGTTTCTATAATTATTAGTTCATGTGTATATCATGAAATGATATATTATGATTGTAATGTATAAATGTTTCCATTATGCTTGTTTTATGTGTTCAGAATATGTGATGGTTCATGGGATTTGTTTAGATATATGGGTGGTTCCATGAAAAACCAAGGGTGTGTGACCATGAAATCTCTCTAATTCATTGCATAACGTGAAAAAAGGAAATGTTAATGTTTCTCCTATAATAATTAGGGACTATTATATCATGGTTATTCCAAACATAACGCCCAATATAGCTGTTAAAGCTACAATGTACGTATTTTATCGATGTAACAAGATTCCATTATGATTTAGGAATTGGATATCTTATTTATAAATCAAATGATTTCATGAGGTATGTTAAATAACATATATTTTATGAGTGAAAAGTATGACTTTATTGATTTTTATGTATAGAAGGACTAATGTATTATTTCCATATTTTATAAACCTTTCTGTGTTTTTTTGACCTTCCCATGTTTTGGAAAAATATTTCACAGGTTATAAGGAAGGGTAAGAGAAATGAATAAATCAATAATATTTATATCAATAAAACAATTTATTCATTATTTATGTAGTTTTGTTATTGCTAAAAAATTACTTAGAGTAGAAGTGTTTATTTTGCAGTACTAGATATGAAATGTAATATTTATGGCCTAATTCTCAAAAACTATTAACCTAAAAAGATCCTTAATGTATAATTCATTACATAACTCAAGATATTGTAAGGTTTAATGCTGGGGCCTTACTCGATTCCTCTATTCTCTCATATGAACTTGAGGGTCTTTAAAGGATCTCTCATCCCTTATCCTCTTATTTCAAGGCATATGTACCAGTGTTTGTGATATTAAGATTAGTGATGGGTTCCTTATCATATCATCTTATTCATGTTACTTTAATTCCCAATATATCATTATTGGCCTTATTTCAGAGGTTTAATGTGCATTTGAACTATTTTTTTTATGATCATTGATATTGTACAGCTTGATCTATATTTTCTTGTGTGTGTTTATGTGGAAATTATTTCGTGAGATGTGGTTAAGATGTGCGATGTGTGGGTACTATGGTGAGATACCAAGGGTGATGTAACATGATGAAGATGGTGGAAGTGGGGTGCTATGGTGGTGTTTGTGTGAATTTTTCCAATCATTGTGTTGCATGGTTGTGTTTTTTGGAGTAGTACATATGGAATAAATGTCAATAATAAATGAAATGAATAAATGAGTTGGTTGATAAGTGAACAAGAATAATATATATAGATATGAATGATGTGGATAAGTAAAGTAATGATAGTGGAAACTTGATATATTTATTAAATGGTGCACCATAAAATGAACGTATGAATATATGTGTGGCTTTATGTTGTGGTTGTGTAGTGTGCTGCAAATAGAGCTAGTCGAGGTTGTGATGTTTGATGTGCGTTGTAGTGATTTTCATGTATTGTATGCTTTTGTAGTTGATGTGAAAACATAGGATGGGTATTGTGTCCAATGTATATGGCATGTACATTATGTTATTTCTATATGTTCCCCTCATGAGTTTTATAACCTTACGTATTCTCTATGGTTCTGGGGTCTTTGTGTTTTCTCCAATATCATGCATGGTGGTGATATGGATGGATAGATACCCCTATTCCGTTCACTACATTTGTACATATTAATATCCCAAGTGACTTTTGGTGATATGGGATGTAACCGCCCGAGTGTCTTTGGGTGAGTTTTGGGGTGATGACGAACTTTTGTGATGAGAAATGTGGTGGGAGTTATGATTTGTAGGTGGTGGTCATGAGGTTTAGGTCCTTCAAATTTATGACACCCTACATCCTGAATTATTTGATGAGGTGTGATTTGATGTGTGGCCCATGTGTCTGCAGGCGAGATGGGATAATATTTCTCATGATGATATCATAATATACGAGAACATTCCAGGTTGGGGTAGGTATGGATTCATCCGATACTTCATCATTTATACCCCATGTGTTTTCTATTGAGATGAGAAGTGATTTTATGTTATGTGATATGTACAGAAGTTATGGGAGCACATGATTTTTGATTTTCGAGAATGAAATTCGATAATCAATGTGTAAGTTACAGCTGGGTGAGTTTATTTGCTGCTATTTTAATTATATACTATTATAATGGATGCATTATTTGATGAGTGAGCCAAAATGAATATTGGTCTGGTTATATGAACATTATTGGTTCTTTCTAGGTTATATGTTTGTTCAATATATCATTATCATTCTCTTTTCATATGTGAAGATGATACCTTGGATATTCCTAATGAGTATACTAGTTATAATCACCATAAATATAAGAAATATATTATTTGTTTCTTTTGAGAAATTGAAAAATGATATGTACATTTCTATCTTGGGTTATAGAGGTTATTGAATCATTAAGGGGGGACTAACCATTTTTGAACTTTACATTGGGGAATTTATTTGTATTGTTTTATCTCATTCAAAAAATTCAGCATGCTTTTTTATTTTCCATAATTTTATATGATAGATTTCTTTTTTTTGTTTATCCCTGATCTTGTTTTTAATATAGAGGGTAACACAACCCATAATATATGTTTTTTATAACCTCAGTGCATGCCAGAAACCTTAGGCCATGTGGAGGCAAGACTAAAGGATCATTATATCCCTCCTCGAAGTTACTTTTTAGGGAGATTTTCAGGAATGCGTAAGGGGAAAATGGTGACCCATCTCAATATATTTATAAGTATCGAAAATGATCATATCGATGTTAAAGATAGTGATACATTATAGGTGATTAAACAACCATGACTCTAGTAACCTTGAGATGGTGTCTTCTCTATCACTATTTCATAGGATACAATGAATCACATCCTGAAGTATAGAAATGTTTACTAGAATTGGTAACTAGAACCATACATGAGTGTTGAATTACATTTTAAATCCTAGATTACAACATTATTCTTTTTTTATATATCATTTTTCCCTCTAGCATATCCTTATATATCAATATTAGTAAACTTACTTGATTCCATTGAATGGGAAAATATAAGGGAGATATCAAATTGAGAATAATGGTTATGTATAGTTGGTTCTATCATGAATCCATAATAATAATAAATATTTAATGTTGAATACTGAAACCTGTATTCCTTTTTAATAACATGAACATCATGACAATATAAGAAATAATAAATATGTCCTGGTAAATAAATGAAAAAAATTCATTTAATCCCAAAACTAAGAATTAAATACCTTAAAAAATAATATAATTCATAATATATCATGGATAATAAGAAAAATAACATTAAATATGGGAAGGTAATTATATAAAATCACATAAAATTTACAAAACTAACTAAGAATGAAATGACTATATATATTATTTCATTTTGAAAATATCATGGATAATAATTAAAAAATTATAAATAAAGGAAACAAATAATTATTGGATTTTATGATCTTATTAATCATGAAAATATATACTTTCGAGACCTTTATCTAGAATTTTTAAATCTATAGTTAGAATTTTGATTAATTTTAAAAACTGATTTGTCTCATAAGACATAAAAATGTAATAAGGGGACATATAATTCTGATCCCCACCCATCGCAGTAGTTCCAAATCATTCTTCTCATTTCAAAAAATTAATTTTATTCATGAATTGATATTTACTATGTACAAGTATTCGTATTGTGTAAATGATACAGAATTACAACATTTTCCAAGTTAATGACATAATCAGTAACGTAAAAACCACATATAAAATTGGTGTAGTACATAGTAAATAATAATATCCATTATAAATTAATATATATATATATATATATATATATTTAATATAAATGTAATTGCAAATGAAAATTTATGATAATAAACATAGTGTTTCAAGATAAAGTATACAATCAAAAAAGAATACGAGATTGAAAAATAATTATTACCAGTTGGTAATTTTAAAATCTTATCCATAGATGAAATTATTATATTGGAAACATGAAATATAATTAATTATTTATAAATCTGGATATAACATTTCAATGGAATAATATATACAAATTATAAAATAATTTAGATTTAAATTATTACAATATTACTCAGTGATGAGAAATCAAGATAATGTCACCACATGATTCCTACTAGTTTAACAACATTTAAGATAATATATAGTGGTTCTTAAAATGAAAAGAAATTATACTAGAAACATATTAATTTTTATAATAACATATATGATCCTTTTATAACTACTTATCAACAGTTTATTAATTTCCTATCATTATTTTAATTGTTCTGAGTTTTAATTTCCTTGTTTTCTCATTCAATCGTTATCATGAATTTGTCGATTCATATGAATATCATATAATTTAATCCTTAATATAATAATGATTATTATATATTTATATTATTTAAACATACACTATAGATTATATAAAATTCATGAATTATTGTACCGATTAATTAATTACATTTCAATCATTGAGGTAATTGATATTTTATGTTTAAATAAATATCATAATATAATATTATTTATTTGAACACACATATATATATCATCCATGTGGTATGTTTATTATAATGGATAGTCACATCACTTTGTGAAGTTAGAAGACTACATCTACATAGATGACATTATAATATTTCTCTGAGTGAAAAAGTATGAATTAAAATGATATATAAAATTTCTAAATTATAATCATGTAATTTATATATAAAATATATCATTTACCACACATATATAAAATATATTATTCCGTATTATCTTCTATGTATATTTTTACTGAAATAAGAATAACATTGCATCGTGATGCAGTAGTCGGCCATACATATGACCATTGTTGTCGTACCCCATATGGAATGGAGCATAAAATGGTATATATCATATGATGACACCGGAGGTATATATATGATAAGAATATTATATATAAATATATATTATATAAATAATCATACCCAACTATGAAAGGTGTTGATGGAAAACATGGTTTATAGGGCGATAGTCCACCGTCTACATGAGCGACATTATTGTACCCATTTGAAGAAATATGAGATAGATACTAGACATTTTCCTAACATAATAATATCTTAGTATATTGGAGATACTAGTGTCATTATTTAATCATAAATTAATTTTTCTTAAATATATGGGAGTAGAAATAAAACAAAAAATCACACATAAGAATTTTACCACCCCTCAAATCACCTCTATAGTATTACACCTACTATATTATAAGAACTGATTTATAAAAAAAACAATACATTTAGGATGTGGGGATAGAATGTTTTGTTTTTCAAACACTTTTTTGTGATATATATATATATATATTTATTATTTTAAATAATTCTCTTTACACGTAACATTATGTTTTTTTCCTTAGATGAAACACTAAGCATAACTTTCCCCAAATGTAACACAGAAATTAATTGAAATAAGGAATATTATTAAAATATTATAATTTAATAAGATTGTTTTCAACATTTTACTAGAATATATTTTATGAATAAGATTAGATTTATTAGGAAAATATGTTTTACACATGAATAAAAAAGGAATTTTTGGGTGAAAAATTAATATAAAATGAAAAATAAACACCTTTTGAAATTAAATGGAAATATTTCACTAAAAAACTATTTTATTGTTCACAAGTGTTTTATATATATATAAATTTAAAAAATAATATTTGTTTAATGATATTAATTAAATTTATATTTTATTTATATTCAATCGTCTATTTTACATTAATCGTTTCTGTATTCAAGAAAACAAATAAAAAATATATAAAATTTTATGCATATATATCATTTTTTTCTAAAAATATATTTTTAGAATTTAATTGAGAACATATTTTAATATAATTTTTAAATATAGAAAAATAATTTTCTAAAATAAATATATTTGAAACCTTCATATTAAAATCTTATTGACATTAAATTTTGGAATTTTTTTTAATGGTTACATTTTTTTATAAATATTTAAAATAAATAAATTTTAATTGAGAACTATCATGTAGTATATTTTATATAAAATAATAAATTATATTATAAATTAGTTTTAAATATGATAATTGATATTTTACATATAGTAATAAAATTGATGTCTTTCAATTCAGTTTCTTATTAAAATTCTATATAAAAACACTTTAATTTTTTTGAAATGTTTCTCATAAAAAACTGGTTTTCTCATCTCATATGTGATGATAGATTTGAAAAAAATAGTTCCATTTATTTTATTAGAATTTTGAAAAATGTATTCCATATTTGGAATAATAAATATTTATATTATCTAAAATTTTCAAATTAATTTTATACCATAATTATTAGTGAAATAGTTAGCATTAAATACTATGAATAATGTTAAAATATATTTTATAACATTACATATGTTGTTATAAATATTAATTGTACATGAAAATGGGATTTTGATTTAACAAATTTATTTCATATTTATAATAATTAGTTCTAAATTAGCTATTAAATCTATTTAATATTCTTTTATTAATGGATAAATTACCTAGGTAAATATAAATATATATGTTACCTTAGTAAATGATAAAAGGGTAAAATTGGGTAAAAAACTAATAAAGAAATACATGATAAAAAATTAATCTATGTTTGTGTGGTGGAAGTGTCTATCGATCAAATATACATTCCAATATATTGATGGTCTATTTTGGTGTATTGTGAGGTATGTGAAACCTCCAAAAAGTGGATACTTTATGGTACCTATAATAATTTCCTTCTTAAATTATAAATTATCACACTCTCCCCCAATATTCATCCCTCTAGAGGCATTAGGACCAAAAAACCATGAAAAACAAACTCCCAAATTCCATCCCCTAATCATAAAAGAATTATTATTGGTATAAATCTATCTTTTTAATGATTTAGCTAAATTCATTAAAGGATACCTGAAGATGAGGTCATGTTATTCATTGAGCGTATTTATTTTATTTCATCCTCTATAATTTTAAATTACTAATTTAAATATTCTACATAGAAATCAAAAATTATTATATATTTTTATAATTTTTTTATTTTTTGGGAATTACCAACTACACACACTTCCAAGAAATGGGTTACAAAATAATTATTCGTGTGTACAATAGATTACCACCAGAAAACTGATATCATTCGTTTTTTCATTTACACTTCCTCATGGGTGGTCATAATAATATATTTTTTATTTAAATTTTATAGTTATGATGTTATTATGGTTAAGTAAATATTATATCACACATACATTCATACTATATAATTTTTTGAAATATAATAATATCATTCATGTTGAGAGAGAAATATTATCTTTTAGATAAATGGTATTCATTCTCGTTTTACGTTGAATATATTAAGGATGGTACTATTAATAATATTTGATATATATTTTATAACAATTATAATGAAATATATATATATATATATAATTTACATTTCTTTTATTGAATATGACATGATAATTGAAACAATTTTCACACTATGTACATCCTTCCATCTCTATGAATGCTTTATTTCATTTCAAATAAATAAATTTTATGAATTAAAATAAACAAATATATAAGGAATTTAAACGTTATTTATATCATGGTTTAAATTGTAGATATTATTAGACCATGATCAATGAACATGGTCTAAAAATGAAACGTCAATCATATATGAAAAACAAATCAGTAGTTACCCGAAATGTAAATTTAACGTGGAATTATCAATTAACGGGTAATAAATGGGTCATAATAAAAAATAAATTGTTTGAAATATTTATTTATGATCCTTTATTATATGTATAACGATGATATGTCAATTATATAGCTTTTTTGAATGAGTACGATATGAAGTACATTCTTTTGTTAAGGAATTTCTGTATCACTGTTTAATTCTATTACACATGTGCCATATTCACCACCGATTTATTCTATAAGGATTATATACTAACAATGTATTTATATTTTAATTACTCTCATGAAAAATATAGGGGTATAAAATATAGATTTTATAATCTCTATTTTAGGGGGTTTATGGTTCAAAAGTAAACTTATCATAAAGGTATTTTTGTCTCAATTTTCATTCATTGAGATGCATATTATTTTGTGATCCTCTATTATTCAATGTGGTGTATATAAATCCCCTTTTACTAGTAATATGATGAATTTAATCTTCCTTATGATATTTACTGTTTCTTATAATCTTTACCATTTATGGGGATTATTATTCAAGGTTACCAAAGTGTTAATTATTTCATGTTACATTCTTATTATTTATTAGGATTTTTTAGGATTATGTTTCCAATGATTAGATATTATGATTAAAATATAAAAAATTCTAAATAATTTTATAATTGTTTATTTTTTCATTACATTTTTATGAAATGGTATCATTTTCCAACTCATTGGTACATAAAACAATTGATAAAAAAATTTGATGATCCAAATATCTTATCTCTTCACTAAGATATATATTTTCTTCCAAAGACTTGTTTTATAAAAAATATTTAAAAAATGATTTGAAATTATATTTTAAGAAAATTTTAAAATATATGGATTAATAATTTTTTAATATTTTGTAAATTATTTTCAAATATTCTTATATATGATTTCGAATAAATTTTCAATTTTTTTTAAAATGTATTTTATTTTAAATATAGTTTTTAACAGACATAATATTTTCTTCATGAAATGTTTTAATTTATTTTTAATGACTAATTTATAATTGTTAATGTTTAATAATAAACAAAAGTATCATTAATATATATTATGGATTCCATAAGTCAACATTAGGATTTATTTTTTCTATTTGTCATTATTAAATCTTATAATTTCATGAGGTATGTAAAATAGAATATATTTTAAAAGTGCAAAGATTGTTTTCATTGATTTGTATATATCAATGGACTAATTATTTCTTTCATTATTATATAACCTTTATGAACTTTTTAGGCCCATACCACTTTTTTAAAATATTTTACAAAGGGTTTAATGAAGGGTGATAGAAATAGATAATTCATGACGATTTATTTGAATAACAAAATTCTTGGTTTTTTAAAAGAGTTTTCTTATTGTTAAAAAAATTGGATAGAGTAGAAGTGTCTACTATATAATTTTTTAGACTTAATGTAATAGTTATTTCCTAATTCCCTAAAAATATATACACGAAAATATCTTTAATGTTGATTTATTGACTTAGTCAAGATTATTAAATGTTTAAATATGTGGCCTTACATTATTCCTCTCTTCTCTCATATGAACTTGATGTGATCTGGTGGATATCCCATCTGCTATCCTCCTATGTCAATGACTGGGTACCATTGATGATTATTTAAGGATTGGTTGTGGGTTCCTTATTCTATCAACATATTTCAATTACATTCTTTCAAATGTGATCTTCATTGGTGATGTTTTAAAGGGTTTGATGTAAATTTGAACTATTTTTTTATGATTGTTTATTTTGTGTAGCATGAAATAGATTTTCTGGTGTGTTTGTGTGTAGAACATTTTTTTGTGAGATGTGTTTGGGATGTGTGACATGTGGGTACTATGGAGAGATATAATGGGTGATGTAACATGAGTACGATGGTAGATGTGGGGTAATATGGTTGTGTTTTTGTGAGTTTTTCTACTTATAGTGTTGAATGGTTGTGTTTGTTGGATTAGTAGTTATGGAATAAATGTAAATACTAAATGAAATAAATAAAAGAATTTGTTGAAAAGTGAACCATAATGAGATGGGTAGATATTAATTAAGTATATATGTAACTGAATGATAATGGAAACTTGATATATCTATTAAATGGTGATCCATAAAAATAATGTTGGAGTATATGTGTGGAATTGTCTTGTGGTTGTGTGGTGTGCTGAAAATAGTGGTGGTAGAGGTTGTGATGTATGATGTGTAGTTTAGTGGTTGTGATGTAATGTATGCTATTATAGTTAATTTGAACCAATTGTATGGATATTGTGTCTAATATATATAGAATGAATTTTATTTTTTTCTATACATTCCCCTACCGAGTTGGATAACCATAAAAATGATCTATGGTTTTGGGTTCCATGTGTTTTCTCCATCCTCATGGATGGTGGTTATATGGAAGGATAGATAACCCTCTTCCATTATTTTCCATTGGTAGTTGTAATTTCCCAGGATACCAAGGGTGATATGGGATGTGATAGCTTGAGTTTCATGGGATGAGTTGTAGTCTGACGGGGTACTGATATGATGGGATATGTTGTGGGAGTTATTATTTATAGGTGGGGGTCATTAGGTTTAGGTCTTTCATCATTATGAAACCCTAATTCCCTATTTATATGACCTGGTGTGATGTGATGTGTGGAAAATGTGTCTGTATGCGAGATTTGATCAGAGTTTTCATGATGATAACATATGACACGACACCATGAAAGGGTGGGGTAGCCATGTTTTCATCCAGAACATCATTATTGATATCCCATGTGACTTTTATTGAGATAAGATGTGATTTTATGTTATTTGATGTGTATAGAAGTGATGGGATCAGATGATATTTGATGTTGGGTCATGAGAGTTGAAAATAATAATGGAAGTGAAAGTTGGGACCCATTATTTGTTATGATATTAATTATATATTATTATACTTGATGAATTTTTTGGTGACTGATCCATAATGAATCTAGGTTTGATTATATGATCTGTATTGGTTATTCTTGGTTTTGATGATTATTCTCATTCGCATTTTCATGCTATTTTAATATGTTAATTTGAGACATTGGATATTCATACTCATTATACTACTTTTAATCACCCTAAATATAAAAAAAATATTTTTTGTTTCCATGAGGACATTGAGAACTATTATTTACATTACTATCTTGGGTTACAGGTGCTATTGAATGATTATGGTTGGACTTATCAGTTTGAATATAACATTGGGAAATTTATTTATATTGGTTTATCATATTCAAAAATTTCATAATTCTTATTTGGTTTCCATTATTTTATATGATAGATTGGTTTGTTTTGGGTTATTCCCATATCTTGATCATGTTTTTAATATATACGGTAACACCAACAATAATATATGTTCATTATACCCTCAGTTCTAGTCACCATCCATGGGCCTATTAGAGGCGAGACTCATGGATCATTATATTCATAATTTAGGTAATTTTTCTTGGATGTGGTCATGAATGTGTAAGGGAAATTAGGTGAACCATCTCAAACCGATTAAAAGAATGGAACATGTTCATATCAATGATAAAGTTAGTGATATATTAGAGGTGATAAGACTACCTTGACTCTAGTAACCCATAGATGATATCTTCATTATTATTATGTCATAAGATACATGGAATAACATCCTTAAGGATAGAAATTTTTATTATACATGGTAACTTGAAACATACTTGGGTGTTGTATTACAATTTAAAACCAAAATTACAACATAATTCTTTTTCAAGGCTATCATTATTCCCTCTACAATGTAATTATATATCATTCATAATAAACTTCTTCGAATCAATGAAAAGGGAAAAATAAGGTCGAGATCAAATTCCAAATAAGGGTTATATATAGTGGGTGAAATAATGAATCAATATGAATAATTTATTTGGAAAGTTGAATAAAAAACCCAGATGACATTTTTTAAACATCACTATCATGAAAATATAAGACATAATCAAATGGCATGGTAAATAACAGTAAATAAGAATCATTCATTCCATAAAATGAGAATTAAATTCATAACAAAATAATATAGTTGTTAATGTATCAGGGATATTAAGATAAGTCACAACAATTATGGGATGGTAATTAATTATAATCACATTCAATTTACTAAATAAACTAAGAATGGAGTGACTACATATTTAATTTCATTTTGAAAATATCATGTATAATAATTATAAAATTATAAATTAATGAAATAAATAATTATTGAATTTTATGATCTTAGTAATCATGAAAAAATATATTTTCAAGACCATCATCTAGAATATTTAAAACTATAGGTAGAATTATGATTTATTTTGACAACTAATTTTTCTCATAAGACAAACCAATTCATCGAGAGGATATATAATTCTGAGACCCACCCATTATTGTAATTCAAAATCATTTCTCTAAATTTAAAAAAATAATATTGTTCATGAATTAATATTTCTTATAATCATATATTCATATTGGGTAAATGATATAGTTTTAACTATATTTTCCTAGTTAATGAAATAATCATTAATGTAAAAAACACATATAAAATTGGTGTAGTACATAGTAAATAATAATATCCATCGTAAATAAATATAAATATTTATTGTGACTTTAATTTTAAATGAAAAAAGATCCTATGAAACTTATTCATTCAAGATAAAGTCAACAATCACAAAAGAATATGAGATTGAACAATAATTAATACCAATTAGTAATTTTAAATTCATGTCCACCGAGGAAATTTTTATATTGGAAACTTAATATAAATTAAATTATTTATAAATCATGATATTAAAATTTAACGGCGTATTATATACACCATATAAAATAAATATGTTTTATATCATTATAATATGACTCAGTGAAGAGAAATCGAGAAAATGACACGTACCATATCATTAATAGTGGATTAAAAAGATTTAACCTCATATATAGTGGTTCATAACAAGTTATTAAATCATAATAGAAAAATATTAATTATTATAATAACATAGATTATCCTTTTCTAACTATGTATAACCAGTTCATTAACAACCTTTCATTAATTTCATTGTTTCAGTAGATAATTTACGAGTTTTCTCTTTCACTCATTATCATGAAGATTTTTCTTCTTATTAATATCATATAGTTTAATACTCTATATAATAATAATTATGAAATAAATCTATTATTTTAACACCAAAAATACATTTAATACAATTTATTAATGATTTTTTTTATAAATTAATTATGTTACAATCATTGAGGTAATTAATATTTTTTACGTAAATATATATTATATTATAATATTATTTATTAAAATATACATATAAATATCATCCATGTGGGATGTTGATGAAAATGGATAGTCACATCTCATTGTGAAGGCGGTAGTCCACACATACATAGATAACACAATCACATTTATATGAGTGAAATGGTATGAAAGATAATGATATAAAATATTTTTATAAATTATAATCATGTCATTAGAATATAAAATATATCATTTATAAAACATATATTAATTATATTAATACTTATTATCCTCAATTTATAGAGTTATTGAAAAATGAATCACATTCCTATTTGAGGCGTTAGTCTTCCACACACATGTGCGATGTTAGCATACCCTATGTAGAATGGAAAGTCAAATGGTATTTATGATGTGATGACTTTATAGTTAAAAATATGATAAAAATATTATATATATATATATATATATATATTATAAACACACCATCATACCCAACTATTAGAGTTGTTTATAAAAAACTTGTCACCTTAGTTTGTAGGGTGATAGTCCGTCGTATACATGAGTAGCATTATTATTCCCATTTGAGGAAATAAAGGATAGATAAAGGAAATTTACATAACACAATAATATCTCAGAATATGGGAGATAATGGAGTTATTATTTAATCATGAATTAAGATATTTTGACGGATATTTATGATGAAAAAAAACAAAAAATCATAGATAACAGTTTTACCACCCCTCAAACAAAATATTTAGTTTTACTCCTAAAGTATTCTTAGAATGGATTTATGAAAAAAACATTGCATATAGTTTAAGGTGATGGAATGTTTTGTGTGTTACACCCTGTGTTTTTTTTGAAATATATATTTTTTAAATTAATTTAATATTATTAAAATTCTTATTTACATGAATTTTTTTTCATTTCTTACAGGCAACAGTAATCTTAGCTTTCCCCATATGTAACACTGAGATTAAATGAAACATGCAATATTATCCTTACAATATTATTTAATATGGTAGTTTTATCCTTACAATTTGAATAGAGGATGTGAATAATATTGGATAAATTAGGATAATTTTTATTTTCATAGGAATAGAAAAAATATTATTTGGTGACAAAGTTAATATAAAATGAAAATAAATGCCTTTCGAAAATAAAAGGAAATATTTGTCTCAAAAAAAATATTTATGTTCATATGTGTTTTTATATATCTAAATTATAAAAAACATATTTGATGAATGATATTAAAGAAAATTTATGTTTTAATTATATTCAATCATCTATATTATATGAAACATTTCGTTCAAGAAAATAATTAAGAATAAATCCAATTTTATGCATTGAAATCATATTTTTTTAAAAAAATAATTTATTCATATTTTATTGAGAACATATTTTATTTTTATTTTCAATTATATAAAATATATGTGATAAAATAAAAATAATTTGTGAATCCTTAAAATTAAAATTAGATTACTGTTAAATTTTTTATTTTTTATAAAAGGTTTCATTTTTCGAAATTTAGTGAAAATTAATAATGTTTAATTTAGAACTGTCATGTCATTTAATTTATTTATAACGATAAATTATATATTTAATTTTTTTAAATATAAGCATTTCTATTAATCCTTTATTAATCAAATTCATCTCATTTGAGTCAATTTAATGTTGAAATTGGATATAAAAACATTGTGAACTTTTGTAATTTTTTTCATAGAAAACATTTTTTCTCCTCTCATCTGTTATATTAATTTTGAAACAAATTATTCCACTTATGGGATTTTAATTTTGAAAAATTTCTTCCAAATTTTGAATAATAATAATTTATACTATTTAATAATTTTAAATTATGTTATCCCTATATTTATTAGAGAAATAATTGAAAATAATTACTATGAATAAGGTAAAAATATTATTTTTCACATTACATATGTTTGTATTAATATTAATTGTACACGCACAAGTCAATTTAATTTAATATATTTATTTCATATATATAATAATTATTTCTTAATTAACTAGTAAATATTATTAATATTCTAGTATTTATTGTTAAATTACCTTGGTAAATTTAACGATGCTACCACGGTAACTGCTAAAAGAAAAATATTGAGTAATCATAAAGAATAAGGAACGACCTGATAAAAAAAGAATTTATGTTTGTGTGGGGGAAGAGTTTATTGACCAAATATACATTCCCCTATAATAATGATCTATTTTGGAGGCCTGTTTGTTATGGGAAACATCCCAATAGTGGATACATTCAGGTACTTACAAGAATGACCCTTACAAATTATGTATTGGAAGTAACTCCCCCGTTATTCAGACCAATTTATGAATTAGGATAAATAATCCCTTGTAAAAAAACTTCCCAAATTAATTCACCTAATCATAGAAGAATTAGTTTTGGTATAAATCCATATTTGGAATGAGTTAGCTCAATACTTTCAATGATACCTGAAGATGAGGAAATTTTATTCATCAATAATATTTATTTTATGTCATTGTCCATATTTTAAATTATTAATATAAATTTCCTAAATAATAAAAAATTATTTTATATAATTTTTTTTTGGGTATGACCAACTACACACACGTCAATAAAATTGGCTTTCAAGCCTTGTATTTAGGCCACATTGCATGGGCCCTTAGGTCAATTTAATGGGTCTCCCTCTACCCAGTCTAAAGTTGTATTTTCTTTAAATAATAAATTAGGTCTTCTGCCCAACCCTTTTTAAAAAAAACCACATTTACCAATGTCTTCCACTTTTTCATTGCATCTTCCGTAAGGATAGGGAATAATAATGGATTTATTTTTTATATATGATAGTTATTATGTTATTATTGCTCAGTAAATATTAAATCACTCATACCTTCATACTCTCTATTTATTAGGAATTTAATAATGTCATTCCTGTCTACAATAAACTATTATCATATAGAGATATGTGATTCATTCACGTTTTACATGGGATATATTAAAAATGGTATTACTAAACATATTTGATATACGTGGTATAATAATGATAAGTAAAATATAATAAGATATATTATATATCATTAACGTCTCTTTCATTAAATATGACATGGAAATGGAAACAATGTTCACACTAAGTGAGGCCTACCATATCTATGAATGGTTACATTCATTTCAAATAAATAAATTGTATGAATTATAATTAATAAATATAAAATGAATTTAATTGTTATTTATATCATGGTTTAAATTTTAGATATTATTATACCATGATCTATGAACATGGACTAAACAATGACATTTCAAAACATATAATAAAATTAAATCTTTTATTACCCAAAACAGAAATTTAACATGGAATTTTAAATAAAGTAGTAATAAAATTGTCATAATAAAATAATATATGGTTCTAAATATATAAGTATGATTTGTTATTATATTTATAACAAAATTATAGTTATAAAATATGAGTTTTTACTGAGTACTATAGAAGTACAAACATCAGTTAAGGGATTTCTATATCACTAATTAATTCTATTACACACATGTTAAATTCACCACTTATTTCATTTATAAATATTTTATTTTATCCATGTATTTATATTATGATTTTTCTCATTAACAATTTTGGGGTTTTAAATATATATTTTATAATATCTATATTATGGGGTTTGTGGTTCAAGAGTTATCATATCAAAAAGGGATTTTTGTCTCAATTTTCCTTTATTGAGACGTACATTAAGTTATGATCCTATATTATTCAAAGTGGTTTATATAAATCCTCATTGACATGTTATATGATGAATTTATTATTCCATAGGGTATTTAATATTTCATATCATATTTTCCCTTCATGGGGATTATGATTATTTTTTAGAAAAATTGTAAATATTTCATGTTACAATATCATTATTTATTAAAATTTTTTATGGTTATATTTTTGATTATTAGATATTATGATTAAAATATAAATTATTATCAAGTATTTTATTTTCCTCTTTCTAATAATTATATATTTTTGAAATGGTATTATTTTCCTACTCATTGGTATTTAATAAAAAATAATAAAATTAAAAGATCAAATTTTTTTAACTTTTGGGTAAAAAATTATTTTCTTCCAATGCCTTGTTTTATAAAAAAATTAAATAATATTTTTAATTTATATTTTAAGGAAATTTTATAATATATGTATTATGATTTTTAAATGTTTTTAAAATTATATTTAAATCATATTATATATAATTTCTAATAAAATTTCGATGTTTTCTTCCAAAATTTATTTTATTTAAAATATAGTTTTTTAATAGAAATAAAATTTTCTTTATTTAATGATTTGGTTTATTTTTAATTCATAATTTATACTTTTTCATTTTTATTTAAAAAAAGTATTTTCAAGATATTTTATGCTTCGAAATACAATTTTAAAAAAGAAAATTATATTTTCATCATAATTTTATTAATGATACTGTAATGATATTTTCATTAATCCATGTTGAAAACCATAATTATTACTTATAATGAAAAGGGTATATTTTTTAATGATAACATCCTAATAAATTATATTGAAGGATTAATCATATTTCAAATATATTGACATTATACACATTTCATTTTCATGGGTTAATCATGTTATGAATGAAAAATGATTTTTTATATGAGTTTTATTATGAAAAGAAATTTCATTACACGTTTCTAACAATGCAGTTTTTGCTAATTACATATATAATGTAGATACCCAAATATGATATGTTAGTATAGTTATATTAGTAAATTTTGGGAGACATAGATATCACATTGAAAACAATTTACATCCTATACGATGGTGTAACCCAGATAGTGTTGTTCCTTCCGATTACACCTCATAAAAGGGGCTACATAGATAAAGGTATGTATGATCGTTATAGATTGTATGATTGGGATGCCTAGATATTATTATATAGTCAAATTGTATCTTATATGAAGGGATAAATTATACAACATTATGTAAGCCCATTTTATCTTTTATGATGGGGTGACCTAGATATCATGTGGTAATCCGGTTATAGATTTTTTGATGGGTTAGACCAAACGGTTTCGAATAATCCGATTACTACATATGTGATATGGAAGAACAAATAATGTTAAAAAAGCCTGTTAAAACTTATATAATGGGGTGGCACATACATCACAACAATAAAATGGGTAACAATGGAAAACTCAAGAGTAAAAATATTATGCATGAACCTAACTACATCTTCACAATGATAGGTGTGGCCCAGATTACATGTGCACAATATTGTTTGTGAACTAGATTACTAGTTTATAATTAATTATTGGAACATTAATTCATATCCAAAATGTTTGGTGTGGACATTGTTTCCTATCAATATATTTATGTGATGCCTTAATTTATATTCCATAACATAATGATTGAACCTGTTTATATTGATACATTTTCAAAAAGATATTATCCAATGTGTATATCCCAAATAAATGATTGATGTTAATGTCATTCTATAGTGGATCATGTTCATTGATTCCATATATATTGTCAACTATAATTATTTATTTCATAAATCATGTTTATGATATTTTAAACATAGGATATGATGTCTGTATGTTTTTTACATTATCAAAAACCATTATACATATCTTATTCTTTAATAAAATCATATATTTATATCCCTTATTTTTAACCATATTATGAAACTGATGACACACTTTAATATGCTTCCATTCCATATGTTATAAATAATGATTTCATTTTTGTTATGTATAAGAATAATTCTAAATGGGAAGATATTTTTGTGAAAAATAAGTGTCCATTAAATATATTTGAATATTTTGGTAATGATTTCCATAGGAACTATACTATTACCATCCTCTGGTGCATGTTTTCTAAAATTAATGACCAATTTTCTTGAAATATATAATATCCTTGTATGAGAAGACAATGAATTTAATGTTTTTATTAATGGAAAGGATGACTTATCCTTTGGAAACTCGGATAAGAATCAATTTTGTGGACCCTGGTGTTTTTTCTAAACATATTTTAAGGGATGTATTTAGGGATAATTCCAAGGATGGTTTTAAGTGTACAAAAATTTCATGTAACATTGGTAATGGAGAGGGTGACTAGTTTCATAGTAAAAATTCACTATCTAGATAATACATGTGGATGTGGATGTGGATTAGTTTTACCTAGGTGTTACAGCCAGAAAACAATTTCTGGAGGTAGATTCGATCAGGAACTAGTCGATGAAAATAGGACTTACTACACACTTGGATTGAAAATCCCGATGGATAATCTTTTCGAACTCACAAAAAAAGTTATGAAGCATTATGACGGATATAGATAGATGATGACTATTTATGAAATAGGATAAACCTATAGTTTTTGGGATTAAATATGAAGGTGTCGTGATTTAGAAATAAAATATGTTATTTTCATGATTATTTTGTTTCCCATTAAGAATAGATTTTGGTCACACATGGATTTTTGTTTTAAATCAATGATGGGATCTATATGAATGTGGTTTACATTGAATGTTAAGGACAATTTCATGATGAGTATAAAAAATGGATGGTAACATTTGTGTAAAAAAATATGATTATTTCAAATCATTTTTCACATAACACACATAATAATGTGTTAATTAACTAACAGTTAGACTAACTAATTAATTGATGGATAACATTAAATAAGTTTTCAGGTAGTATAGACCATAGAGGAATGATTATTCAAATAACAATATTTCCAAAATGTTGAATGAATCACTTATGGTAATCTATCAGTTTAATGAGGGAATTTTTTTTCTATGGTGAGAATAAGGACACAAACTAAGATATTGTATAGGAAATTTTAAAAGTTTTATTAAGGAACTAGATGTAAATATTGGACTCCCAATGGTAATATTAATTAATGAATGGTTTAATTATGCAATGTATTGTAATTATTTATATCAACATAAAAATGGGAAATCACATTATGAAAATAAACATGGTTGTATGAGTTATTTTTTATATTATTGATAATAAAGAGACTACAGAATACATATTAATGTAAATCGGGAAAAACGAATAAAATGATGAAGTGTATTAAATGGATTATGGATGATTTGGAATAATAGAGGTGTTTACTTATTTTAATTCATGAATTATGAAATATATGAATAATTTTAGAGGATGTTTTTCAACATGGATATTCATTTTTGTATTAAATTGAAATGATTGACTACAATAGTTATATTTTTTACATAATATGATCCGTAATATGCTATTTTTGTTGATATAAAGATGTTGGGAAACAAATATTATGGATATTAATAATGTAAATTTTATAGTACAACTTACCCTGAATCTTATAAATTATTTGTGAACACTTTTTATAGTACTATTGATGGAGTTTAAAACTTTTTTCAATTTAAGGTATATATCCAATAATCTTTGATTATTTTTTGAAATAAGGATTCATGTAAATATTCAATAAGGTTTTATAGTAATTTATATTATGACAATGTTTTAATATAATATGCGATGAATGAATTCACAATATTAATATATTAATATTAAGAGCCACTTTAAGATATATGGGGGTTTATTGTTATGTTCATTTAGAGGAATTGAGTGAAATAATTTATAAAAATTTGAAAATTTTATGGTCAATATTGATAACCATTTGTAAAATTGGTTTAGATCGAATTTGGATGAGTCTTAAGGGGTTAATGTATTACATCCCCATATGAGGATTTATCCAGTGTGGATAACTTGTGCTAAGCTTTTTTTGATGATATTTATATATAGACAGAATGAAATATCATTCAATTTAGGGATATTATGGTCAGTTAGAGCTTCAGGAATAAAAAATTCACCATTATTTCTGGGAGTAAGAGATTTATTGGATATTAACCATAGATAACCAATTAATAAAATTTTTCCTATAATATAAAAATATAACATGTAAATTGTAATTTATTTTCATCCCAAATGGTACAAAAAATTCTTGATCATTAGGAAAAAGACCTTGAAGTACTATATTGTCATTTTATCATCATTTTAATGAAATAAATGTACTTTTTTAATCTCTTAGGTCTCTGTATTTGTGATCACGAACATTCATACTTCCATGTCTTCAATCAAATTACATCTTTTTTATTGTGTTACTTTAGTCTTATAAGTCCCAATTTTCACTTCCCACAGATGCTATCCAATTTGGAAAACTATTTTGAGTTATTAAAAAAGAATCTTTGACATCAAATTCCATTATTCTAGGGAATTTATTGTTAACCATTTTTACTATGTGTACTTATATGTATAATTTTTTCAAGTGTTAAACATTTTATGAATGAGAGAAATTTAAAATAATAAATTCATTTTAAGGGGGTTAGAAGGTAACATCTCGAGGTATAGTGAATTATTTTTCAAATTAATTTAATAATTTTGCTATTTTATTTACATGAAAAACATTGTTTATATTGTTTTACATGGAACCCCAAGATTTCATTACTTTATACAAAACATTGATTTCAAATGAAATGTGTCATGTTAATAAAATATTATTATTTATTATTATAGTTGAAAACTAAATGTTTGAATGTAAGTTAAAAATAATATTGAAAAAATTATGAAAATATTCATTACACGTATATATTAAATTAATTGTTTGGTTATAATATAATTATAAAATAAAATAAAAACATTTTCAAAATAATGGAAAATCTATCTCTAGAAAAATATTTGTATGCACATAAGTGTGTTTTTAATAACAAATTAACCAAAGGATTTTTTTGAAATGATTTAATGAAATTTTTATTATATGTATATATATATATTCAATATAATATTTTACATTAATATTATGTGTTTTTTATAATGTAAATAAGAATAAATCCAAATATATGCTTAAAATCATTGTTTTTCTGAATTTTTTTTTGGAAACTTTTCAATACAAAGTATCATTAAAAATATCATGAATCATTTTAAAAACAAATTTGTTAAAATATTTTTTTTATATTGTTATTATATATAGATTTTGAATATTTTTCTATGTTTTATCTTAAAAGATTCATTTTTTGATATATATAGATTTTTTTTAAATTAAAATATTCTTGCGATCTAAATTGTTTAACAAGATATATTTTTTAAAATTTCTTTTAAAGAATAATTAATCCAAATATATGTATATTAATAAAATTCATATCATTAAACTATATTTCATATTTAAATTGGATATAAAATCTATGTATACATTTTACCTCATCAATTTCAAAAACCATTTTTCTCAGTATGTATGTAAGAATAATATTAAATATAAATATGCCAATTATGTGAGTTAAATTTGAAAAATGGATTCCATATTTTTAATAATAATAATTTATATTATAATTATGGTTAAACTAATTATTGAGGAAAAAATTTTTGAAAAAAATATTGCACTAATTATTTTGATTAATGTTAAAACATGGGGTTTCACATTAGATGAATTTGTATTATAATTAATTTTACACACACATAAGATTTTAATTTGATAAATAGGATTTATTATTCAGAATAATTTGGTTCAAATCATATACTACTAGTAATTTTAGTTCTAGTTTTATTGGATAAATAACATAACTAAATAAAAATAAACAATTTACAATGGTATAATCTAAAAGGGTAAAATTGAGTAATCATATATAATCAGGAAAATAAAAATAAAAATATATTTATCATTATATGGTTCAAGGGTTTTATTTAAATAGAAACCCTTCCTTCCATTATACATTTATTTTTGTAGAAGATGTGGCGAGGGAGATCTCTCAACAGTGATATCCTTTGGGTAATTACAAGATTTTCCCACCCTCCATTATAAAAGAGAACTCAATCTCCCACCACCTTTCAACAAATAAATCAATTTGTATTGACCATAACATTCCCAAATCTCATCCCCATGATACTACCATCATAAAATATTCTTTATTTTGGTCTTAAATCCAACCTATGATGTATTTTGTAAAAACAAAAATAGGACAATCGACAAAGAGTTAATTTTATTCAATGTGTGTATTTATTTTATGCCCCTATACACCTCCTTAACTTGTTATTGTATCATGTTTATATAATAAAACCATTTTTTCTCTTTAATAATATATTATTATTTTGTTTTTTAAACCAACAACCACAAAACATCCATCATAGGGGTTAATAAATAATCATTCGTGTCTATGGTGGACTAACGCCCAACAAACTGATGACGTTAGTTTTTTCAAAAAAAACACCCAATGATGGTAATAAAAAAACACCCTTGCGATGTTATGTGATTACTTAATACATTTCAAGGTATGGATTAACGGTCTAATTAATAAAAATATGAGAAATATATGACATAATAATTATAATTAAATTATAATATATTTATATATTTTTTAATTATATATTTTTTCAATAGAACAAGAAAATTAAAACCACCATCATCCGTACGTACGATCTACCATCACTATAAATGATGTATTACATTTTCTATCATTAAATTATATGAATTAATATAAAAACACATATAATAAATTTATATGGTATTCATATCATGATTAAAATTCTATATATAATCAAATTGTTATTTATGTTGGAGGACCAAAAAATTACATGTAAAAATATATACAAAAAACAAATATGTTTTTTCCTAAAACATAAATTCAACATGGAATTGTCAATTAATGGGTATAAAATGCTCCATATGAAAAGAAAATATGGTATTATATATATATATTTCTGATAAGGTAATATATTTATAAAAAATGGATTTATTATATAGGAGGTTTGAACGAGTATGAAAGAAGTCAATACATAAGGTGAGATATTTTTGTCTCACTATTACATCCACGAGACAGGTGTCAAATGCACCACCTATTTAATTTTTTAGGTGAATGTACTAAACCATAAATTATAATAAATGTATTCATCAATAAATTATTGTTTTTTATATATCCATTTGTTGATAATTCTTGCATGATATATAATTTTTAAATGATAACAAATCAGTAAGGGGTTTTGTCTCAATTTGACTCTTTGATACATACATTATGTTATAAACCTATATAAAATCAAGAGGTGAATATGAAACCCATTTTAAATGAAATATAATTAATTGATTATTTTTCATGATATTTCAGGTTTTATTTAATTAAATTCCTATATGGGGTTTATGATTCAATGTTACCAAATAGGTAACAAATTCATTTTATTATCTCATTGTTTATCATGATTGTTTATGTTTATGATTCTAATGAAAAAATCAAAAGATAAATCTCTCAATAATTCCCATGAATTTTCACATTCTAGGTCTATTCATGATTTCCTCATTTAGTGGAACAATTATGTTTTTATCATTTTCGTACTTATTATAATTGAAGAAATGTTTTTAGGAAAATTCGAATTTATTTATATCTTCACTCAGAAGAATATATTCTTCCAAAACCGTGTTTTCAAAAAACAATTTAAATTTTTTAAATTAAAATTTAATGTAATTTTAAAATAAAATATTCATGAAAGAAGGTTTATGCCTAATTTTTTTGAATAATTTTCAAAATTTCATTTTATATTTTTTTAATTATTTTTTCAATGATAAATATTTTCTGAATGTTTTTGTCTGAAAAATATTATTTAAAATTAGAAATAATATAATAATTATGAAAAATATTTATTAAATTTTAATGAAATAATAATAATTTATTATGTATTATTTAATATAATATAGTTATAAAAATAGTTATTCATTATGTAGTTTTTTTAAAATGAAATTAATATTTTATTAAAGAATTTATTTAATAATCTTGTAATGTTATTATAATTCAAAAATGTCAAAAATACTCATTATTAATTACTATACATGGATTATATTTTTTAATGATACTATATAAATTAATTATTTGGATGTGATTTTAATTTTTTAAAAAGAGTTACATGGAACCCATTTCATTTCCATGTGTTAATCATGTTGTTAAAGAATATTGTATATTTTTCTATGTATTATAACAAAATGAAAAATCTTTTTACAGTATTCAGGATATAGTTCTTGGATTGTAAATATATTATGGGTTGTCCATGTTATCTTTTGGTAATACAATAACTTCTTATACTATTGTAATCCCAGATAGAATCTAGAAATCCCATTACAACTTATACGATGGTGTGGCTCAGATAGTGTCAGTTAAGCTCGTTGCATCTTAAATGGTGGGGTGTCCCAAATATCACTGAGTTAATATATTATTACTTATATTATGGGGGTAGTAGATAGTATTAGTTAATAATAATAAAAATTATTTGACAGGTTGGACCATTTAGATCCCTGAAAGAGAATTATATCTTATATAACGGGGCATCCAAGATAGCATCGGGTAATCCAGTTAAATCTTATACAAAGAGGTGGCTAAGATAGCATCGAGTAGGACCATTGAGGCTTATATAATTTGTAGTCTAGGATTAAACACTAATTTATTACTAAAATATGGATGAATAATGATTAAATAAGTTATGGACATCTTCAAAATGTTATGCTTGAACCCGATTACATGGCCAAAATGTTATGCGTGAACATGATAACAATATCATAGTGTTATACATGGAAAATTATTTCATGCATGTAATGTTATGTTTGGAACTATATTCATGTAAATATGTTTATTTGAGGGATTAATTTCATGTATTTAGATTAATGAGTGAACATGTTTTTATTTACACTTTTTCATAATGTTATTAGTTCAAATGTATTCCAAAAAGAACTATTTTATGAAAATGTTATGCTCCCATGGATCATTTATTTTATTCCCATTTGGTTGATGTTTTATTAAATATCAATCATTATTAGATGATTCTTTGTCAGGATCAAGGAAATTTTGGGTGTTGAATTTATAAGTTTATTTTATTATAACTTATCCTTATTTTTATATTGTACTTTCATGTGATCATGGATTTATATCTATTATGGTTACCCTTACTAGAAATATAAGCGAAACCATTATAATATTTTATGTACCCAAGTTATGAATAAAGGATTCATATAGGTTATGTCCATAAAGATTACTAAATGGGATGATCATTGTTGGAATCATAGAATATATTACACTATATTGGAAGATTTTGTTCTATGATTCCAAGTGGACTAAACTATTACATTCATCAGTCATGTGATTCTGTAATGTAATGAATATTGATATAATAATATATAATATCAATGTATGATATTAGTGGGATACTATAGCATGTTATATGGGATGGTATTGTCTAAATTGAAAGGGTTTGAAGTTGTGAATAAGAGAGGAGAGGTGGCGACATTTTATAAGCGGAGAGAGTGGAACACTTGCAATTAATGGAATTATAATGTTTTCCCATGTATCTCCTAATCCAAAGGGGTCCAAAAAGGTTAAATATAGATCCTTATACATTATATTTTATTACTATGGAATTACAAAATATTTTAGACTGTTGTTTTTATTTTAACCTTTATCCTTTTAGTTTAACCACCAAGTAAACCCATTATCAAATTAATCGCGGTAAATAATTTTTACTAATATTATTTTTTATCATGGTATAAAATTAAGGAAATCATATTATAAAAAATTAATTATTATTAGTTAAACCATAGAATAATATTTTCAATATTACATTAATATAATATGTCATTTTTAATTTAAACATAACATTGAATACACAATGAGAATCCATGTTTAAAAAAAAGATCAAATGATTACAATGATTTATATAAAAATTAAATATGAAAATGATAAAAATTACATAAATTTTACTATTGGATATATAATAGAATTATTTGACAGTAATATAATTTTATAATTTACTTTTACTCTTTAATTTACATAAACTATAATCCAGTTTTCATTTAAAACATTGTAGTTTTCACTATTAATTAAAAAATGAAACATAATAGAAAAATTAAATAAGAAAACCTAATTTAATTTTTATATTTTTTATAAAAAAAGTTTAATTTCAGATTATAAAATTTATAAAACATAATTTTAAATTATGTGAAAAATTCTCAACTAAAAAATATTTTTATTAAAATATAATTTTTTAGAGAACATTTATTTTTCTTTTAAATGTTTCCTTTAATTTTCCAAGTCAATAAATAAATATAATTTTAATAATCTTTTAGTTGAAAATTACAAAAACATATATAATAAATATGTTCTGATAGTATGAGAATTTATGATTAATTTAGACTTAGAGTTGTAAATTCTGCAAACATCAAAAGAGATTAAATTTAATGAAATATATTATAGGGACTCTTTAATCTCCTTGTTATGTGTCACATATTGTATTGAATACAATGTTATTATTTTATAATATTTCATTGTTCAATTATCCCCATAATAAATAATTTTTTCCTCACGATGTAAACTTGTTCTTGGAAACCACATATTACATATTTGAAAATTATTTTATTAAAAACCATCATATTGAAACGAGTTAATAAATCATCCTCTAAAATGGTAGAAATGGAAGTGTTGTGGTACTGTATATTAACACAATAATATGTTTCTATGTAGAAGAACATTGGTGATATTTATGGACATATATATTGAATAAAATCATAAATAATTATAGAGAGTGATAAAGGTTATTGATCAATATAAATATTGTGATAAATTTAATGTTAAGACCTCAAAACGCTAAATATTTTTGATTTAAGAGAACATTGTATTAATATCATATGAGTGTAATAAGATATATTATTGTTTTCAAGAACTTTTTACTGATGTTGAGGAATCAATTTATTATCTGTGAATACAATGAAGTATACATACTTGATATCCTTCAATTTTAGAAGAACAATTTTATTCTTTCAATATACTACTGTTAATTTTTAATTCATCACTCAATAAATGAAATGAAGATCCAAAATTGATCTTTTTATGACTGAAGCAATAAGACGTAATTTTATTGGATCATATTATACATAAATCAGTGATAATTTTTTCTGTATATTTCTATCTTTTATCCAAATCAAAAAGCTAAATATTTTTGATTTAAGATAACATTGTATTCATATCATAAGAGTGTAATAAGATATATTATTGTTTTCAAGAATGTTTTACTGATGTTGAGGAATCAATTAACTATAATTGAATACAATGAATTATACATACTTGATATCCTTCAATTTTAGAAGAACAATTTTATCCTTTCAATATACTACTATTAATTTTTAATTAATAACTTAATCAATGAAATGAAGATCCAAAATTGATCTTTTTATGACTGAAGCACTAACACCTAATTTTATTGGATCATATTATCCATAAATCGGTGATAAATTTTTTGGTATATTTCTATCTTTTCTCCAAATAAAATATGGATTGCACAAGATGTCTGATTTAATAAATTAATCTCTAATTGTCAATTATTACTCCACTAGTTCTAAATTAATATTCATATATCAAATATATTAACTAAAAATAAAAAAATAAAAACTAGGACACTATGGATTGCACAAGGAATTCCTTCCATGTTCTATGGTTTAAAAACTTAAGGGGGGATTATTTATGATAATTCATAGGATCCCCACATTTAAACAATGAACTATAAATTAATCCCTATGATAAGATTGAATTCCTTGTATTGTACTCTTCATAATTCCACAATAACTCATTACAAATTTATGAAATGACAGAAAAAGAGACGTCTTCCGTATATGGTCTCTTGCACTCGAGATATTAGGGAACATTATCTTTATTATTTAGTGAGTGTGGGTGTTTGTGATTATATATGTTTTTAATCGTATTTTGGGAGAAATAATTAAGCATAATCACAATATCATTCACTTCGGCCAACATCTCATTTTTTCTCTTAATCACCACATATCCCAATATATTCAATGATAACATGATTACTTTAGGTTCCATCTGTTTATCAAAACCAAAAAATCAAGTGCATGAAACAATAATAATAGTGGAAAAAAGATTAAATCAATTATATGATTTAAAAAACATGACACTTTTATTCAACTAACAATCCATAGGCTTAAATAAAGAGACAATAGGTTTAAACAAGTTCATTAATTTTATGGAATATATTCAAATCCATTATAATGTCTTATATTGAGAATTTTAATTATCATAAGCATATCCTTTGGAGTGCTAAACCGGGTGTGTCTTTTGGATCGTTCTCATCGGCCATATGACAATAGATACTATCCCAATAATTTGTTCTGATATATATAACCCCTAAGTGAAATTGTACTCCAAAATTTCCACTTGTAGTATCCATACCCAGATTTATTATTTGGATTAACTATATATTATTACCTTACCAAAACATTAGAATGTTTTTCTACAATTATCCTCATGAAATACTTTATGGTTATGATTAATAATCTCTATGTTCCTATATCTTGCTCCTATGGATTATTCAAAAAAAATTGGCTCCAACAATAATGACCTTAAATCTGGTAACTCAGATCTGTTCTCTACTTTATGAAAATTGTTATATGATAAATATATTTACATCGTGATGGAATAAATAGTTTAATAGACATAGTATAGTAGATACATACTTGAGTCTTGCATTACATTTTAAAAAACCAATGACAACATAATTTGTTTTCAATACAATAATTATTACCTCAAAAATACCCATTCATGTTAATTAAACTACACTTCCTAGATAATTGTGAAAGGAATCAAAATAATTTTGAGATAAAATTCTTAATAATTATTATGAACAATGGAATAAATCATGAATTAATAATAATAATCAACATGTAAAGGAAAATAATTGAACAAAAAATCCATTTAAAAAACATGATCATATTGATATGATAATACATATTCAATATGGTTGGATAAATAACCCAAAACACGTGTCATTTAATCAATAATATGTTAAAGAAATTAATATATAGATAATATAATTTTTAGAATTTCATTTCTAGTAAGATTATGAATAAAAAATATTTAATGGTAAATAACAAAAAACACATTTCAAATAACTAAAAAACATATAATGAAATGATTCTAGTGAAATTAACATTGCCAAAATATCCTAGTTATTAATAAGTGAATTACCTATGAATTAAATAATTAATTATATGATTGGATATTATTATGAATGACGTAAAATATAAAAACCTAGCTATAAGAATTACTTATTCAAGTTTCAATACACTAAAATTTCTATTTCATAAAATTCCAATGATATTTTAGGATTACAGTATTATAGAATTATAATAAATTGCTAAATAAAAAATGCTCACATTACAATATGATACTTATACAAGGCGTTCATTCGTAACCCCAAAAAACATTTTCTATATATAAAATTGTTCCCTTCCATCTTAAATCTTTATTAAATTCATATTCGGTTATTCATTTCACATACCCATCGAAACACCCTATGAAAAACACTTTATAATGTTGGGTGAGCATAAAAAAATAAATGTGAAAAAAAAATCCCATTAGAGTAGTGGAAAATTGAAAAATCAACTAATTACCTTATCAGGAAAAGCATACATTCCTAACCTAATATTATATAATTGTTATTTCAAAACAAATTATATACATAATACCTTTTAAATTTAATGATTTCCATGAAAAAACATATTCCATCAATGAATATTCATGTATGTTTGTTGGGACATCATTACCATGTTAGACTTCAAAATTAAATAACCATACTAGAGAGTCACACAACCAACAAACCCAACATATTAACACACTATATCAGTGCACCCATAATATAATCTATAACTGGCATACTGTGTGAAATGTTGTTGAACCAAACATATATGTCATGACCCATCTTTGGGGCTCGTCTCGTGAATACCCTAAGCCCACCTTCATTGGCCAGGAGATGGCGACTAGTACCAAAGGAGAATCTCTGATAAAAGGGAAGTCATTTCCGTTAAACTTGTAACACACACAGTCTAAACACAAGCAGCAGAAGCAAAAAGTAAAAATATAGAAAAGAGAGTTGTGCTGAAGGTATGTGGGCCAGTATACAAACCCTACTGAACAACAAGTACGAGTAGAAGTAAAAAGGAAAAAGAGCTCCTAGATCGTCCACTGGGGAAGACTACCTGATGGGTAGGTATAGATCTTGAACAACTTGTCCCTTAGGTACATCCCCTCTAGTCCGGCTCTGAGCAGCCTCTTGTCCATCACCCTCAGCCTCGATCACTACTGACTGTCGTCTACACAGAACACATCAAGGTGTCGGCGAAGCCTGTTCATGGGTGAGTATAACAATACTCTATAAGGGAACCCGAGACCCCAGATGGTTCCCCAGAATCCACTAAGGATAAACCATATTAGTAAGATACAATCACAAAGTATCAACCATCCATACATAGGTATATTACCATACATATACCTATGTTACCAATCACAGTACGACTCCTACACTCGATCCTAGGCACTACCCATTCCACAAAGGAAGTGGAGTCAATTATCTCGATGATAAAAAATAAATGTTATGACTCGGATCACATTGGTATAATACTCATGTAGCGGGGTGGAGATGATAAGATGTAGCTACTGAATCATCTCCTCTGTTGAAACCACATAGGATCGGAGAACAGTATCAGCACTGTCGAACCCACAGTGGATCCCGATAGAGAAGTCATCACTGTCGAACCCATAGAGGATCCCGGTCCAGTACTGTTGTTGTCAAACCCACAGAGGGTCCCAGTACATTATCATCACTATCGAAACCATGGAGGATCCGGGTAATGTTGTAGGTCCACATAGGAACCTATCATCTTAGTCGCAAATAGCCATAGGGTCCCACACACAGCACACTCAATTCCAGAAGGGCCTGCTCCTCGAGCCATGTTTCAATATATCAACTACCACAACTTCTCGGGTTGATTTATCCCATAGTTTCATCTCATCATAAGGAACCCAACGAGATAGATGACGTGTCAATCGGATGCCCGATCTATGTGTTATTGGAATTTCTGTTCCATGGGCCCAGTTGGTTTTTAGGTTCAAACCAACCTGACCGTACCCCAAACCTATCTAAACCTCAAGTAAGGTATGCCAAAAGTACTTCCTCATTCAAATCATTCTGGCGCAGAAGAAGTTTGGTCGATCAGACAATCATAGCGTAGGATATAGGAAAAAAGGTGTAATCTGGAAAACTGGGTACGGACTGGGGTCCGACCCGGTCCGTGGGTCCGAAACGGTCTGAATGGGGCAGCCCGGCCCAAGGGTGGCCCGACCCTAGGGGGGACCGGCTGATGGCGGGCCGACCAAAGGTGGCCAGGAAGCCTGCCATAGTCGCGCCCAGGGGGGAGGCGAACACCCCCCTCGCACCCAAATAGTTGAATGATTCAGGTGGAACTGAAACCAGTTCCAGGTGGCTACGGTCAAGAACACATGGGACTCGATGTGATGTTGCTTCTCTAGGATCGCATGAGTGTTCATCCTATCCATGCCACAGGCGCATCACAACAGCATCGCGCCCCTCCGCATCTGCTCGCCCTAGTTGTGGCTTCCGAGCTCTACTGGTGCGGCGCGACAGTGCCGCGGCCATCTACCATGGCTCGTTGAGGTCGTGGCTCTCCTTCTATGCAGCACGACAGAGTCGCGCTGTCTTGGAGACCCAGTGGCCTTGCACCACTGGTTTCTTCATGACTGGCCCATCTCTGGCCATCGTTGCTTCGTTGTGGTCCATTCCTCATGCGGTGCCATTGTGTCATTGCCATCGTCAACATACGAGATAAAAAAAGAGGGAGGGTTGGACCATGTTCGTGTGGTCCGATCCCACCTCTTTACATTGGTATCATTCAGCTCTCAAACCATAAAATGAACGAAAAATATTGGGAATAAATTCAACTCAGATCCCTCTACATCGTTTCTTGATGATCGCTGATGATGTCCCTAGAAAAGGGTGGATGTAGATTCATTGATGTAATGAAGCATACAGGGTAGGAGACCATGGAAGAATCTTCATCGGAGTTCATTGTGGAATCCTCATCCTCATTTGGCACTGTTGATGATTAATGAAGACTTTCGTCATTCGTCATTGGAAATACGATGATCTGCAAGGGTTCTCTAAAGCTCCACCAAAAGGAAAGTGCCAACCAAAAATAATGGGTCAAGAAAACCCATTATTTAATTGTTGGCCAAAAGAATTCAAAATAATTCAAAATGGTTTTAATAAATTAATTAAAGGGGATAAATTAATTAATAGAGGGGGTTTGTCACTTTAATGTATGGAGTTCAAGAGCTTTCACCCACTTATGGGGAGTTCAAGGAGGTTTAAACCTTGTGTGGGTCCCACCAAATAATATCCTCCTAAGGGAGGTTAGGTGAAGGTGGGACCCACCTCCATAACCTCTCATGGGAGGTTATGGTGTGGTGGCTCCCACCACTAACCTCTTCTTGGAGATTTAAACACCAAAAATAGAAATTCACCTAACACATTATTTTTATTCGATTTTAATATAGAACCACAAAAACTAACTTCCATTCTTGTTAAAACACAAAAAATATAAAGGTTTCACAAAGTAATCACTGATGCAACGAGTTTAACGGCTCCCTCAGATTTGAATTCTGAGCAATGGTTCAAAAGTTATAAAATCATGCTCGCACATTTACTAAACGTACCCGAACAAAAATTCAGAAATTGATTTTGGGCACACCGGGTCTCGAAATCAGGCGCCATAAATTTTTTCAGACTCGTAAAATCCCCTGAATTTAAGAAAAACAAAAATCACAGAATTTCAAAGTCATTACATTCTCCCCACCTCAGGGATTTATGTCCCTGTAATCTAAAACTCACACTAAGGGAAAAAATGGGGGTACTGACCTCATATTTGAGCCTCCCGCTCCCTTTTTCTCTTCTTGAGGTTACCGTGATGCTAGAAAACACGCACCAGAGGTATCGACTGTCCACGAAGGACCTGCTCCTGTCGATCCTTAATCTCTACTGGAACCTCCATGAAAGTCACCCCATAATCGATGTCCATCTCTCCATGGTAGATGTTTTGGGAAGGGTCATTCACATATCTCCTCAACTAAGATACAGGGAAGATGTCGTGCACCCAGTGCAACTGAGGTAGAAGAGCTAAGCGGTAAGACAACTCACCTACTCTGATGGGGACCTAGAAAGGTCTAATGAATCGCATATATAACATGCCTCCTGGGAAAAATCTCTGTAGACCTCATCGAGTTAAGACCCATAGGAAGATTTTGTCACAATACTCGAACTCCATAGGTCTCCGTCTCTTATCAGAATAGGATTTATGCCTGGTTTGTGCAGTCTTCATCCTCTCCTGGATGACCTGCACATTCTCCGTCGCAGCCTGCACCATCACTGGTCCCATTAGTGCGGACTCCCCTGGGTCTGTCCAGCACTAAAGCCATCTGCAAGGTCGGTCATATAGTTCCTCGAAAGGTTTCATCCCGATGGTGGAGTGCTAGCTGTTGTTGTACGCAAACTCTACCAAGGGTAAGTGATCCTACCAGCTACGACCAAAGTCAAGGAAGCATGCACGAAGCATGTCCTCGAGAGTCTGGATGGTCCTCTTAGTTCGACAATCTTTTGGAGGATGGATTCCAGTGCTCAAGAGAAGTTGTGTCCTGAAACCCTCATGTAACCCCTTTCATAGCCGGGATGTGAAACGAGCATCTCGATTGGATATGAATGTCGATGGCACACCATGAAGCCGTACGATCTCCAGTATATAGAGGCATCCCAAGCTCTCTACAGAACCCTGCTCTCTGATCGGTAGGAAGTGGGCTGACTTGGTCTGTCTGTCAATGATCACCCATATAGAGTTGTGTCCTCAGGATGTACATGGAAGTCCCATCACAAAATACATGGATATCTCACCCCACTTCCACTCTGGAAAATCTAAGGGCTGAACTAAACCTACTGGAACCTGGTGCTCCACCTTCACTTGCTGACAAGTGAGGCATCTTGAGACAAACTCTGCTACTTCCTTCTTCATACCTGGCCTCCAGTGTTGTCATCGGAGGTCCTGATACATATTCTACACAACTTAATGTACCACTAGAAGAGATGTGTGGAAATCCCACAAAACTTCTTCCTGAAGAGCCACTGGTACCATAGTACGTTCTCTGAAGATAATGTCGTGCTCCCCACCTACAGAAAATCAATCAGGTGCCTTCCCTAGGGATATCTATGCACGTAGAGCCTCGAAGTCAACATCCCCATGTTTCACATCCCTAACACTCTGATGAAGTGGAGGTATGGCTGTAAGAGAATGTAGAAAGGCTCCTCCATCCCGATCCACAAAGGATAACTACAATGCTTCCAGCTGCTTCGTATCCTCTCCTTACAGCTGAATTACGGAACTTCTACTGAGAGCATCTGATACCACATTCCCCTTCATAGGAGTATAGAATATCGCAAAGTCATAGACCTGGAGGAACTCAAGCCAATGTCGATGTCTCAGGTTCAGGTCCTTCTATAAGAATATGTACCTAAGCCTTTGTATTTGAGAGTATACAGTAAAATGATTTCCCATTAGATAGGGCTGCTACATCTTCAAGTTGAAGACCATTGCTACTAACTCCAGGTCATAGGTAGAGTAGTTCTACTCATTTTTTCTCAGCTGATGAGAACCACAAGGTATCACTGCTCACTCCTACTTCAGGATGCATCCGAGCCCGGTCCCTAATGCATCACAATAGAATACATACCCAACTCCCTCTTCCAGTAACCTCAAGATGGGCGCACTAGTAAGCCTATACCTCATCTCATGAAAACTCCGCTAGCCTATCTATGTCCACATGAAGGGTTTCCCCTTCTTCCTAAATGCTGAAAGTGGTGATGCAACTCTGGAGAACCCTGGCACAAATCTCCGATAGTACCCATCCAGTCCAAGAAAACTCCATATCTCCATCACACTCTTGGGTGGCTCCCAAGGAAGTACTACCTCGATATTTTTTGGATCCACTGCAACTCTATCCTTTGAGAGGATATGTCCCATAAAATGTACCTCTCATATCTAGAACTGGAACTTATAGAGCTTACCATAAAGCTAGTGCTCTCCGAGTGTGTCCTGTACTACCCGCAAATGGTAGGCGTGATCCTCCTCGGTAGCTGAGTAGATCAAAATTTCTTCGATGAAGACTACCACAAAGCGATCAAAGTATGGATGAATGTTCATGTTCATGAGTCCCATGAACACTACTGGTGCGTTGGTTACGCCAAAAGGCATTACCAAGAACTTGTAGTGGCCATACCAGCTACTTAAGTCCGTCTTATTCACATCCTCAACTCGTACTCTGAGCTTGTGATAGCCTAAACGAAGTTCTATCATCTAGAACCTACGCTATCCTTATAGATGATCAAAGAGGTCGTTAGTCCTCTGGAGTGGGTACTTGTTCTTCACAGTCACCTATTTTAGCCGCCGATAATCAACACATAGATGTAAGCTCCCATCAACCTTATTGGTGAACAAAATTGTGGATTCCCAGGGTGAATCACTTGGTCAGATAAATCCCTTCCACCGCATGTCCTCTAGCTGTACCCATAGCTCACGAAGCTCCACGAGATCCATCTGATATACTGGAGTGGATATCGTTGTTTTATCGGGGTAGAATCCAATGTAAATGTCTATATCTCTGTGAAGAGGTAGCCCTGGAACATCGTCATGGAAAACATCTGAATACTGATCCACCACTACAGGATAAGTTAGACTCTCTTCATATACTACTCCGAGGGAATGGTAAGCCAACTGGCAAGTGATCAGCTGCACCCTCCTCTGAGTATGTCTGTCCTGCACTACATAGGTTTCCTTTTCACTGGTGAAGTTAAACCTCATCCCATCCTCACAGACACACCACACTGTCCTCATAATGTAGTCAATTTGATCATGAACTGTTGTTAACCAATTCATACCCAAGATGATGTCGTAAGGCCTCAACGCTGCAACGAGGAGATCCTAAATGAAGCTCTATCCTCCTAGAGTATGGTCACACAGTCGACACCAGTGTGTAATCATCGATTCTGCTTAACTAGGAGTCTCTAGCATAAGGATAGAGCTAGCATCTCCTTAAAAATATCCGAGCTCCGAAAGAGGGTAGCAACAATAAACGAATGACTCAGACCTGGTTTTATAAGTACAGTAGAAAGGTGGAGTAGACACAAATATTACCTCGAATTATCTCAAGTGTTCCATGGTCATAGGACACGACTTCTTGGAGATAAGCCCACCCCAGTCCACCAGCTCCCCATGGTCGGGGTCGTCCTCCTGGTAGTGGTGGTGCTAAGACCTCTAAACGCCATCCCCCACCTACTGCTCGCCCAGCTCCTCTGCCACATCTGTCTGCTCCTAGAGGACCACCACAGTTGAACCTCTGCCTTTTCATATGAGGTCCCTCTACTGTTTGATGCTCATCTGAATGGTAGTTCAGGATGTCACGATCCATGTGACCCTTCCCGCAACAAGTATAACACTGCCTGATCCTCGTATGGTTGGCTCTGTCTTGTCCACCCCTCACTACCGAACCTAAATCCTATGGTCACCCACCTGATGGCCTAGTCTTCTTGGACCCATGCGTCATATATCTACTGCTAGCTACAGAAAACTCCACTACATTTTCCCTATGGTGGGTCCCGCTGCTGGTGATTTCCCAGAAAGAAAACAATCCACAAGAAGGGCTCGCTCCAGCACCCCTACCAAGGTCGGAATGCTGAGTGAGATCATCGAAGCCCTGATATCATGACTGAGTCCCTAATCGAATGTCTGGACCCTAAATAATGGGTTTCGTACCATATTCGTGTAGTAGCGTGAGAGATCGATGAACCTCACTAATTACTGAGCTACCGTCATGCTACCCTATTGTAGATGTAATAACTACTGTATCTGCATCACACGAAGGGGGGATGGTACAAACATTACCCAAAACAGGCTCTTGAAGTCTCTCTAGAGTAGTGATGCATCTTCATGCACCTGGAGCATCAGGATCCACCATCTTCCTGCTACTTCCTATAGGAGACTCGTGGTAAGGATCACCATGAGGTCGGCTGGTGTCCCTACCAATCTGAAAAATCTCACAACATCCTCTAGCCAATCCTCAGCTTCCTCTGGGTCAAACTCTCCCCTGAACCTAGGTAGCCTCTAACGCTATAACTCATTCAACACTCTTAGACAGCGTGCACTCTCTAATGCGGGAGCTGGTGGTATTAGTGACCCAGTGGGTTGTGGTACCACTGGTACCTCCACTGTGATGTGGCCCTGCACAGAGTCCTCATCGCTCGGTGGGCTACCATCTCGTACAAAACTCCGAACCCTGGCTGGCTGCCAACATTGGGAAATCCTGAAAAGAAACCACCGCGCCATGGTCCAAATAATATAACTAGTGATCTAACACAAATTAATCGTGAAGAAATACTTTTCAAAGTAAACACACATGCAATCCGTCTTTTCTTGCACCGAGTCGTATGTCATATGTCAGAGTCCTAGTGTGTGGATATGTCGACTGCCGCACCAACACCGGTTTCCCTAAACTGATAACCCCACTCAAAACACATAACAATATTTCCATTAAAATAATTAGAATCGAATTTTTATGGTTGAACCAATTCCTATGATACCAATTTGTGACGACCCCTCCTCAGGGCCCATGCCGTGACTACCCTAAGCCCACCTTCTAGAGGCCAGGGGCTAGAGACTAGCCCCAAGGGAGAATCCTCAATAGAAACGGAAGGCATTGCCTTTAAACTGGTAACAGACATAGCCTGAACCCAAGTAGTAAAAGCAACAAGTAATACTATAGAAAAGAATGGTGTGTTGAAAGTAAGTGGGTCAGTATACAAACCCAACTAAACAACAAGTACAAGTACAAGTAAAAAAGGGAAAACAACTCCTCAATCGTCCACTGGAGAATCCTACCTGATGGTTTGGTACAGATCTTGAACAACTCATCCCTAAGTTATGTTGTGTCTAGTCTAGCTCCGAGTAGCCTCTCGTCCATCACCCTCAGCCTCGATCACTACTGACCTTCATCTTCACATAACACAACAAGGTGCGGGCGAAGCCCGTGTAGGGGTGAGTATAACAATACTCAATAGGGGACCCCGAGACCCATGAAGGTCTCCCAGAATCCACTAAGGATAAACCACAGTAGTAAGATACAATCTCTAAGTATCAACCATCCCTAATTAGGTATATTACCATACATATACCTATGTTACCAATCACAGTCTGTCTCCAACACTTGAGCCCAAGCACAACCCTTTCCACAATGAAAGTAAAGTCAATTATCTTGATGATAACAACTAAATGTCAAGACTCAACTCACACAGGTATACAACTCATGTAAAGGGGTAGATATTATTAGATGTATCCATGTAATCATCTCCTCTGTCAAACCCATGTGGGATCCTAGAATAGTATTAGTGCGGTCGAACCCATGGAGGATACCGGTACAGAAGTCATCATTGTCAAACCCATGGAGGATCCTGGCCTAGTACTCTCGTTGTCGAACCCATGAAGGATCCTGGTATAGTATCGTCGTTGACGAAGCCACGAATGATCCTGGTACAATAGTAGGTCCACTTAGGATCCTATCATCTTAGTCGCAACCATCCATTGGGTTCCCGCACACAGCACGCTCGATTATGAAGGGTCCACTCCTCGACCCAAGTGATGATACAACAACTACCATGAACCCTTGTGTTGATGTATCTTACAGTTGCAGATCATCATAAGGAACCCAATGCGATAGACGACACGTCAATCAGACGCCCAATCTATGAGTTATTGTCATTTCCGTTCAAGAGGCCTGGTTGGTTTTTAGGTTCAAACCAACCAAAAAATACCCCAGATATGTCCAATCATCATGTAGGGTATTTCAAAAGTACCATCATGTTCTAATATTTCTGTCGCTGCAGATGGTTCGTCGATCAGACCCTCGTAGCCCAAGATATGGGCAAAAAGGTGTAATCTGGCCAATCGGGTCTGGACTGGGGTCCGACCCGGTCCGCGGGTCTGACCTAGTCTGCGGGTCCGAACCGTTATGAAGGGGAGCCCGACCCGAGGGCATCCTTGCTGAGGGAGGCCCGGCCGAAGGTGGCATGGCGGCCTTCGCTAGATATGCCCAATGGGGAGGCACATGCCCCCTCTGGCACCCTAAATGTACCACCCCAAGCTTCCATGGTACACTTCACATTGAATAATACAGTAGCATGTGTTGTACACAACTTCGAGTTCTAACACACCACAACCAATAAAACTAGCCGTTTGGAATAGTAATACTGATTTTTGAAATTTTATAAATTTTATCATTCAAAATGGACTTCATTTTTGGATTCGGAATATCGAAATTAGCCTTGGGTGAATTTGTGGTATTTTTCTGAAAACATTCAATTTTTTATGAATAGTGAAAAAACACTACGTTATACTTTAAAACAAAAATTTTATGTAAATAATATTTTACTTTTAAATTTATTTTTGGTCAAAATAGATACATAATACGTATATATGTTCAATGTAATTCATTGCAGTGAGTTTATAATAATTTTAGATATATAAAAATTTTATTGAACTTTTCACCGTCTTTTACCCACCTCCTAGGAGAATTTTCAAATTCACATAAAACATAATTTTACCACTTCTGTGAATGGAATTTTTAAAAATATGAGAGACACGGTTAATAGAAAGGAGTAAAATGTGGTTCAATAAGAATAAAATACTATTTTGTGAATAGTATCTTTTAATTTTTATTTACCACTGTTAAAAGTAAATAGGGTAATTAAGGGTAAAAATGAAATTATTGTTACCCTAAAACATGTACTAATTCTATTGGCTAAGTAAAATTCGACCAAAACCATCCTTAGGAATAAAATATGAACCTCTTTGGTCCATTTGGATTAGATCAGGAAATTTATTATTATTTAATTCAATGAAGATTTAAAAGAGTTAAAATCAATGTTTAATAACTACAATTTTTTTAATATATGGTTATACATAAGATAAATTCGATTTTAAATATTCATTATTATGATAAAAATATTTACTACATAATGGTATTTTATTTATTATTTTTAGACATTGAATAATTTAATTTATTTATGACACAATGGTGATGCAGTAATTACCTAATTAATGAAATATTAAAATAATTGATATAATAAAAATCAAAATAAATGTAATTTAAGAGTTTTTATGAATTACACAAATTTTTTAGTTTAATATGACATATAATTGTCAGTTATATTATTCTTGTTTGAAGTAATAGCGTTTTTATGAATTTAGAAAAACACAAATACCAAATAGTGTCAAAATTGACATATAAATAGTTTTAAAAACAAATATTATATTATCAATTGCAATTATATTCAAAAAAATCTAATGGTCGGCCAATGGACTTATATAATGATAGGTGTATCATTAATTAACCACTTGTGGTTCTATTGGTTGGATATAATATTTTTAATAATCATATAATATAAAAATACAAAGTGACATGGTAAATGTCAAACTATTTAACTAAGAGTTAAATCTCTAAGATAAAGGTAATATAGTGACCCAAACCTATCTAAAACCTATTGGTTGAGTGGTTTTAGACCAATCCCCACATTATAATTTAAATAATTCATTTTGGAGAAATTATAAACTAAAAATTTCTTTTATGATAAAATAATATTTCCTGCTTTTCCAAAGGTGCCCCTCACCCCTCTTATAAAAGGGAACTCCCCATTCTCTCTAATTTACACCTTCAAAGCCATTTGGCTTGGCCAACACCTACCCAAATATCCTCTCAAATTTCCTCAATTAATCCGACAGGACTTTCTTTAGTCATAAAGCCAACCTATGAAGCCCTTTTGATCAAATCAAAAGGAAGAACCCGAAAAAGAGGTAATAATTTCACCACCCTCTTTCAAGTTATTTTCTTCCTCCAATTCTTCTTTAATTGTTATTTCAATTATAAAATAATAAATATAGTATCATCTATATACTGTGATTTTATTATAAATATAGTACAACCATATTCATTATTCTATCCATCCATTGAATGACATGTCACCATACGTGTGTACGTACGGATTACCGTCTCCACGTCATGGTGTAATTGTTATTCAATTCATTATTATTTGGATGGGTATAATACTGATGTTTAATTCATGTAAATAATAAATATAACATGATAATGATTCTGTATATATATGATAGACCATCCAATTATATATTATTTTTATATCAAAAGAATGATATTGTTGCTCGTGCGTATGTACAGATTACCGTCTCTATGAACACGATGAGATTCATTTCCCATCGTGTCCATTCAAGAATGATATTCATTTGATGATTAAAAATAATGATGTTTAGATAATTCATATCATTCTGGATATGAATAAGATACATCCCATCCATAAAAAAATGACTCACATAATAAAGAATATAAAGGAAAACGAATCCATTAACACTCGAAATGATGATAATTCTAAGATATTATTAATAAAACAATGTTAAAAGATAATATACGATATCATTATAATGTATATTATTACTGTATAATTTAGTAACAGTTATTCAACCATTATTCAGGAGGTTTACCTACCCTCAACCAAGGATAATTACAAGAAAAGGGTAAATTTCCCAATCTCTTTATTATCCGAGGCTGTTTTTATATAAGTATCTACTGGGACCTCTTTATCATCCACATCCATATTTCAAAAAAAATTATTTCAAAACAATATTATTAATTTATAGATTATGGGTTAATGTAATTAATTTCCTTTATTGACTTTATATAAGATGTTTATAAATGAATCATTATGTCATTTTCCAAACAATGTCCTTTTTATCCTTTTCGACAGAATTAAGCTTAGAATGTCTTTTTTAACTTATACGGCGGGTGAGGCTATTTTCCATCGTTATAAAATTTTCGATGCTTCCATTACAAGATTATATGAATATTTTCAATGTAAATGTTTTCTTTTATAGTTATGTTACATTTAATTGATTTCAAAAAAGAGATATTTTTCTCAAATAATTTTGATTTCATCTATTTCAACATCCTTTTGTGGATTTTATGCTTATTTAAAGTTGATTTATTATAATACAAAACATACATATTATATTGATGGTTTTGTGATATGTTTTACTGTGGATCTGTTATTTTTATACCACTCATGGTTTATGGAGAAAGTATTGACATTTTATATGCTAGTTTTAATACGAATGTTTATGTTATGTCTAAACCTGTTTATATGTTGAATTAATTGGACTTACTAAGTGATGGGGGGGCCCGCTATAGATCCTCTATGAATTGATAGGTCTCATGAGACAAACTAGTTTCTTGGCACAAGACCTTGATAAATTCTTATTTTTAGTCTTTGCAGAAGGCCTTGACTATGTGTTTATGATAGTCTGGCATTATGAAGTCCATCATTATGAAAGTTGTTATTTATATTTCATGTGATTATTCTACTAGTAGAATATCCATGTGAATATGTAAATGGCATTATTTCATTTTATTTTTTCCATATAATGTTGAATTTAAAGTTTAAAATACTTTTGTTTTAGTTATACATTGCGTTAAATGTTTATACTTCTTTATGAGAGTTTCTGTTATATTGTTATCCTTATTGAGCATCTAAGGTCACCCCTTTCTATGATTTATTTTTTCCTAGATGTGAAGATGTATTTTATGACTAACCTTTAGGGCTAGTCTGACGGGATATGAGTGGGGACTATGGAGACTATGTTGTTTTAGTTTTTAACTTTATGATTTAATGTAAGACTTATGATTGTATCTAGTGTTTCCAAGGCTACTAAACTAATCAGTCTTTTGACACATGATATTTTTTGATCATTCCAATGTTATGTAATGATTCATTGACTCTAGCTAACTGGTGTCAGGGCATTAAAGTTAGTATTAGAGGAAGTTTATATTAAACCTTGGAAGCTAGATTTATATAAACTCTGATTAGTGAATATTAACAAAAGATAGACTTCAGGGATTAGTAATGATGAACTTCCTAGAATTTTGGTATTGTAGAGATTTTGTGAGTTTTCCGAGAAATACACCCCTTTCAGGATACGAGCAGGCAGAGGCGGCTCTGTCACAGATTTACCTAGGGGTAAAACCTAAAAACACTTCTTTGAGATAGAATCGAACTAGAACTAGTGTATGGCACGGGCCTTGGTGCACTCTTGGTGACGAAACTCCTAGGAGATATTCTTAGGATAATTCTAATTTTAATTAAAACCCATTATGAAAGGATTATGAGTATATATAATTCGTCAAAGAAAACATTTTTATGATTATGGATTGTATCCATAAACTGTTCATTTTATGTTAAGTGGTTTTCAAGTTTGGATTTATGTATTTCGATTCATAAACTAATATAGTGTATGCCATTGTTTAGAAATGGAACCTAGGGGAAGGAATTGAAACTATATCAATGCATGCACTCCATGTAGGGATTTACCTCCTGATCAAGATAATTATAGTGGAGTTGGTGATGCAACTGGTGTTGATCAGCTAATCACCATACTGAGACAACTCACTTAGGTTGTTAATAATAACCTTACCCATATGGAGGACCCTGATCTACTGTGTGGAGGATCAATGTTAGATCACTTCATGAGGCAACAACCAGAAACATTCAATGGGAGTACAAATACATTAGTAGCTGAGAAATGGATAAATTCCGTAGAGAAAATCATCCATGCCATGGGGAGTAGTGAAAGGGAAAAATTTATCATGGAAGTTTACCGCCTCACTGAAGATGGTGATCAATGGTGGTCATTTATTTAAAATAAATAGGAAGATGATGAAGTATCAAATATGGAATGGAGGGAGTCTAAAGATATTTCTTAGAAAAAATACATTTCTCGTGACCATCGAGTAGATATAGAAAGGAAATTTATGAGTCTGAGGAAAAAGGAGGAAGAGATTAGTGCAATGTATCTATCTAACATTACAAGGTTATCAAGACATGCTGCAGATTATATACTTAACCCAAGAAGTTAGATTGATCATTAATTTATGGGTTAAAACCATTTATCCTTTGAGCATTAGTCACTCAATCCTTCTCAACGTTCGATGATATTGTCTCGTGTGCTATAAAGACAGAAATGGAATTCTCTAAGTCTTACGACTTTAATGACTAGCAGTAGAAGAAGACATCTGCTGAAAAGTCTTGAAATAGAAATAAGGGGATGAGGGGAAAAATTTGAATATCCACCCTTTAGTAAATATAGGAAAAAACACCCTGGTACTTCTTTGAAGGGAATGAGAGTCTGTTACATGTGTGGTGAAAAATTCCACCATGCTTGTGATTACAAGGGGATAAATGAAGCTACCGATGTTCAATGATATAATTGTAAGTAGATGGGATATTATGAAAATGAATATCCTAAGCATTAGGGGAACATAACTCCGAAAAGGACAATGGATCAAGGCCAAGCTTATTCTATAACTACTACTAAGGTTGATGTTCCAAAACATGTGGTTTTAGGTAATTTTATGGTTTTCTCAAGTTTAGAAAATTCATTATTTGATTCTGAAGAATCACATTGTTCCATATATTTCCAGTTTTTTGAGAAAATTAAATATTTCCAATTTGATTTGACAAGGGAGTTATCGGTCAAAACTCATAAGGGTGGTATCAGTACTACAATGTTCTATGAATCAGTTCCCATTAGGGCATATAAATGTTCTTTATCTTCTGATCTCATCATCATACCCGTGATTTAATTTGATATAATCCTCATTATGGATTTTCTTTCGGACCATGATGCAAAAATTTATTGTAAGAAGAAGAATATTACTATTTTTGATGACGATGATAAAGAAAACATTATCTTTAGAGAAGAATCATCACCACCTAATTCATATTTAGATCCACCACTAGTAGCTCAACTAAATTCAATTATTAGGGAGGAAGAGAATGAAACGACTATGGGTGAGAAATGAATGTTCAAATGTAGGATGTAACTATTGTGAGAGAATATGTTGATGTGTTTCCAGAAGATTTACATGGACATCCTCTAGGACAAGAAATTGAGTTTTCCATTGATTTAATTCCTTGTTCAAGGCCCATATCGAAGACCCCTTATAGAATGGCCACTGCAGAATTAGTGGAACTAATGAAACAACTAGATAAATTGAGTAATAAAGTATTTATTCACCCTAGGGGTTTTCCATGGGGATCCCCTAACCTTTTTGTTAAGAATAATGATGAATCTATGAGGTTATGTATCAACTATAGGGAGATCAATGCTATAACAATAAAAAAAACAAGTACCACATACATCACATTGATGATTTATTTGACCTACTGCAAGGAGCTCAATAATTTTCAATGATGGACCTTCGATCTAGAGACCATCAACTGTGTGTGCTGAAGACATTCTAAAGACAACATTTCGAACCAGGTACGCGCATTATGAGTTTACAATAATTCCTTTTGGGCTGTCTAATGCACCCTCTATTTCATGGATCTAATTAACAGAGTTTTCATGGAATATCTTGATGACTTTGTAGTGGTATTTATTAACTATATCATTGTATTCTCCAAAATCTACGAGGATCCTGAAAATCACTTGTGCATTATTCAAAAAACTCTTAGAAGACATGAATTATACAGGATGTTTAGAATGTGTGAATTTCAGCTTCAATATATTTCCTTTCTTGTCCATATTGTTTCTAAGGATGGAATCTATGTTTATCCTTATAAGACTAGAGCAATCCAAGAATATCTAGCACCAATGAGTATAACCGAGTTATGCAGTTTTATTGGTTTAGCAGATTATTATCAATGTTTCATCCATAATTTTGCCCGGTTGGTTAGCCATTAATAAAGCTCACACGTAATGGGGTTAAATTTGTTTCGAAAAAAGAGTGTGAAGAATTTTTTGAAGAACTAAATTGAAGATTAGTCAATGCTCCTATATTGAATATACTATCGGGGAATGATGGGTGAGTTATTTATAGTGATGCATAAAAGAAATGATTTGGTTGTGTCCTTATGCAGAATGATTGAGGTATTTCCTATGCATCACTAAAGATGAAAATTAATGAGAAAAACTATCATACTCATGATCTTGAGTTAGCAGCTGTAATGTTTGATTTGAAGATATGGAGACATTATCCCTATGATAAAAAATGTGAGATATATATTGATCACAAGAGTTTGAAGTATATTTTATCATAGAAATAACTCAACATGAGTAAATGTTGATGGCTTGAACTACTCAAGGATTATGATTGCACGATATAAAACCACTCGGGGAAGGAAAATAAGGTGGAAGATTCTTTGTGCACAAAAGATCATGGTGTTTTGAACAATATGAGAGTTGAAAAGGATCCTATATACATGTTTCTAGTCAAGATGGATATTGGAATAACCATGGAAGGTGAAACATAAATACTTATTCAAATGGTTTCCAAATCACATTTACTAGAAAGGATAAAGAGTTCTCAGTCCAATGATGAAGAGTTTCAAAAGAATATTAAAGCATTGAATGATAGAAGATTGAGTGACATTGTGTATGAAGATGGAATTTTGAAATTTGGGAAAAGACTTTGTGTTCCCGATATACTTGATCTTAAAAGGTAATTGTTGGATGATTCTCATTGTTTAAATTTCTCTATACACCTTGGTAGCACTATTATGAATAGATATTTTACGGAAAATTTTTGGTGGGACAACATGAAGAGGGAGATTGCTGATTTTGTGTCAATATGTATGGTTTTTCAACAATTGAAAGCTGGTAGGCAACAGCTTGGAAGAGTATTGTAACATCTTCTCATAACTGATTGGAAATGAGATAATATCACGAAAGACTTTGTTATAGGACTAACGAAGACTCCTAGATGGAACAATGAAATATGGGTCATTATTGATCGTCATACCAAGTCAGTGCATTTTCATTATATAAAAGAAGATCTACCACTTGAACATCTAGAACGACTATATATTAATTAAGTTGTGGGACTTCATGGAGTACCTATATCAATTGTTTCTTATCATGATCCATGTTTTACTACAAGAGTCTGGAAAAGTCTTCAGAAATCCCCAGATACAGAACATCATTTGATCATGGCCTAGAACCCTCAAACTGATGGAAAATCAGAATAGACTATTCAAACATTAGATGACATGTTGAGATCCTGATCACTTGATATTCTGGGTATGTGCGACCAATATTTACCTTTGGTAGAATTTTCCTATAACAATAGCTTCCAATCAAGTATTCAGATGGAAACATATGAAGCGTTATATGGAAATTAATGTCACACACAAACATGTTGGGTTGATTTTGTTGAAAAAAATCTTGTAGGCCAAGAACTAGAGGAGGAAACGATGGAAAAGGTGAAGGTAATCCAAAACTAAATCAAAGCAGCTCAGTGTAGGAAGTAGAGCTATGCTGATAACCGAAGGAAGGATTTGTAATTTCAGGTTGGAGATCATGTTATTGTGAAGGTATCTCCATGGATGGGTGGTATACGTTTTGGTAAGAATGGTAAATTGAGTCCCAGGAACATCAGACCTTTTAAAATTTTAGAACGAATTTGGGTTGTAGCTTACCGTTTGGCAATGCCACCAAGTCTCTCCAAAGTTCACGATGTGTTCCACGTATCACTATTGAGAAAATACATGTCTGACCCAACACATGTACTCACCTATCAGGAATTAGAAATGAAACCTGATCTGTCTTATTGCAAAGAGCTCGTTAGGATTCTTGATATAAGGGAGTAAGTGCTGAGAAACCGGATGACTCGTCTGGTAAAAGTTCTATGGAGAAACAATAATATTGAAAGGCAATGTGGGAACCCAAGGAAATTATGATGAAGAACCACCTGAGTCTTTTTATGCAGTAATATTCTCATAATTTCGAGGATGAAATTATTTGAAGGAGGGGATAATGTAACACCCCATGCTTCCACGGTACACTTCTCTTTGAATAATACAACAGGGTGTGTTGTACACAACTTCAAATTCTTACACACCACAACCAATCAAACTAGCAGTTATGAATAGTAATACCAACTTTTTTGAAATTTTATAAATTTTTTATTTCAAAATGGACTTCATTTTTGGATTCAGAACATCGAAATTAGCCTAGGGTGTATTTTTTGGATTTTTTCAGAAAACATTATATTTTTTATGAATAGTGAAAAAACACTTAGTGTTTATAACCGAATTTTTAATAATTTTTTTTATTTTATTTAAATATATTTTAGGTCAAAATAGAGACATAATACCTCTATATTTTCTATGTAATTCATTGAAGTCAGTTTATAATAATTTTAGATATATTTAAATTTTATTGAACTTTTCACCATCTTTTACCCACCTCCTAGGAGAATTTGAAAATTTACATAAATCATAATTTTACCACTTCTATGAGTGGAATTTAGAAAATCCGAGAGGCACAGTTAATATCAAGGAGTAAAATGTTGTTCAATAAGATAAGGATAATTTTTGTTGAATAATAACTTTTTACTTTTATTTACCACGGTTAAATGTAAACAGGGTTATTAAAGGGAAACATGATATTATTATTACCCTAACACTTGTAATAATTAATTGGACAAGTATAATTCGACCAAAAACAACCTTAGGAATAAAATATGAACCTCATTAGTCCATATGGATTAGATTAGGACATTTATTATTATTTAATTAAAAGATGAGTTAAAAGAGTTAAAATCAATGATTAATAAATAAATCATTTTTAATTTAGGTTTATACATAAGATAAATTCAATTATAAATATTAATTAAAAAGATAAAAATATTTCCTACATAAAGTAATTTTATTTAAAAATTTTAGACGTTATATAATTTAATTTATTTATGACACAATGGTGATGAAATCATTACCTAATTAATGAAATATTAAAATAAATGATATTATAAATACAGAAAAAAATGTTATTTGGGACATTATTTGAATTGAACTAATTTTCTAGGTTAATATGAAATATTAGGGTTTGGTATATGATTTATGTTTTATGTAATAATGCTTTTATGAATTTATCAAAAACAAAATACAAAATAGTGTCAAAATTAACATAAAAGATTTTTGAAAAAAAATATTATATTATTCATTGATATTCTTTTTCTAAAAATCAATGGTTCTGCGAAAGGACATATATAATGATATTTGTATTATTAATGAACCACTTGGGGTTCTCTTGGATGTATATTGTTTTTTATTAACCATGTAATATAAAAATACAAAGTGACATTGTAAATTTCAAACTATTTAACTACGAGTTAAATCTAAAAGGTAAAGTTATATAGTGCCCCAAAACTGTCCAAAACATATTGTTTGAGTGATTTTAAACCCATCCCCACCTTAGAATTTAAATATTATATTTTGGATCCATTAGAAACCGAAAAATGATTTTATTATTAAATAATATTTATATCGTTTCCTATGGTTCCCCTAACCCCTCTTATAAAAAGGACCTCCACCTTCTCTCTAATAAACACTTTCAAATCCATTCGGCTCGATGAACCCCTCCCAAAATATCCTCTCAACATCCATCAATTTATCTTAATGTCCTTTAATTAGTTTGAAAGCCAAACTATGGAGCCCTTTTGATCAAATCAAAAAGAAGAACCCGAAGAAGAGGCAATAATTTCACCCCCCTCTTTCATGATCTTTTTTTCTTCCACTTATTATTTTTTTGTTATTTCCATTATAGAATAATAACTCCAGTATCTAATGTATACATTGATGTTATTATAAATATGTTACATCCATATTCATTATTCTATACATCTTTTGAATGACATGTCACCATACATGTGTACGTACAGATTACCGTCTCCATGTCGTGGTGTAATTTTTATTTAATACATTATTATTTGTATGGGTATAACAATGATGTTTAATTCATGAAAATAATAAATATAACATGATAATTATTCTGTATATATGATATACAATCAAATTATTTATTATTTTAATATTGAAATAATGATATTGTCGCTCGTGCATACGTACGGATTACTGTCTCCAGGAACATGATTAGATTCTTTCCTCATCGTATCCATTCAAGACTTATTTTTTATTTTATGATTAAAAATAATGTTTTTTAAAGACATGATATCATTTTGGATATGAATAAAATACACCCCATCCATAAAAAATTTGACTCACATAACAAAGAATATAATGGAAAAATCTGTTAACACCTGAAACGACGATAATACTAAGATATTGCTATCAAAACAACGTTAAAAGATCATATATTATATCATATTAATGTATATGATTCTTGCATAATTTAATAACAATTATTTCAACCTTATACAGGAGGTTAACCTACCCTCAACCAAGGAAATTTACAGGGTAAGGGTTAATTTCACAATCTCTATATTATCCGAGGTTGTTTTTATGTATGTATTAATTGGAAACACTTTATCATCCCCATCCATGTTTCTTAAAAAAGTATTTCAAAACATTCATACTATTTTATATACTATTGGTTAAAGTTATTTATACCCTTACTTGACTTTTTATATGTTTTTTATAAATGAATCTTTCCTTCATATTCCAAATAAGATCTTTTTTAACCTTTTTGACAAAATTATGGTAAGAATGCATTTTTTAACTTATACAGAGGGTGCAACTATTTTCCATCTTTATAAAATCGTCGAAGCATCCCTTATAAGCTTATAAAAATAGTTTCAAAGTAAATGTTTTATTTTATAATTATGTGAATTTTAATTGATTTAAAAAAAGAGATATCTCTATCAAATTGTTTTGATTTCATCTTTGTCAACATCCTTTGATGGATTTTAAGATTATTTGAAGTTGATTTATTATGATAAAAAACATCCATACTACATTGAAGGTCATGTGATATGTTTTACTATGGATGTTTTATTTTTATAACATTCATGGTTTATGGAGAGAGTATTGACATTTCATATGATAATTTTAATACGAATGTTTATATTAGGTTAAAACATGTTCATATGAAGAATGAATTGGACTTAGTAAGTGACGGGTGGAGCCCGCTATAGCTCCTCGATGCATTGGTAGGTCTTATGAGAAAAATTAGTTTTTTGGAAAAGGACCATGACAAAATCTTATTTGTAGTCTTGGAAGAAGGCCTTGACTATGTGGTTATGATATTCTGGCATTATGCATTCCATCATTATGAATGTGGTTATTGATATTGCGTATGATTATTCCAGTACTAGAATATCCATATAAATATGTTAATGGAATAATTTCATTTTAGTTTTTCCATATTATGTTGAAGTTAAATTTTAAAAGGATTTTGTTTTAGTTATACATTTCATTAAATGTTTATGATTATTTATGAATGTTTCCTCTATATTTTTATCCTTATGGAGCATCTGAGCTCACCCCTTTCTATGTTTTATTTTTCCCAGGATGTGGATAAGTATTTTATGACTAAAATTTAGGGACAATATGAGGGGATATGAGTGTGGACTATGAAGACTAAGTTGTTGTAGTTTTTCACATTATGATGTATTGTAAGACTTGTGAATGTATCTTGTGTTTTCAAGGCCACTAAACTAATCTGTCTTTTGGGGCATGATGTTTTGAGATCATAAAAATGTTATGTAATAATGCACCGACTCGGTGTAACTAGGGTAGGGGAGTTACAAGAAAGGTTGAACCATTTAGGTGGAACCGAAACTGGTGCCAGGTGGCGTGAGTATATCACCCTCGGGACCCGACGGTGTCCCGCTCCTCCCGGCTGGACCGAGAAGCTAGCCGCTCCTTACCACCAGAACGTCGTGACCCCCCTACCATGGCCCGCCTGGGCTATGGCCCTCTGCTGGCCTCTTCACGGTGCGATGGAACCATGCACCTCTGTCGTGAGTCGTCGTGGATGTGACTATCCTTCCACACGGCATGACAGTGTTGCGCCCTCTGGGAGACCCGATGGCCTTGCGCCCGCCTGTTTCATCAAGGCTGGACTATCACCAGCCGCTGTTGCATCACCATGGTCCCTTCCCCTAGTGTCGCTATTGTATAGACGCCATTTTCAACAAACGGGATGAAAAAAGGGGGAGGGTCGGGCCGGGTTTGTGCGGTCTGAGCCCTCCTTATTACAATGTTATCATTCAGTTCTCAAACATTAAAATTAATGACGAAGATTGGGAAAACATTCAACCAAAATCCCCGTACCTCATTTGTCAATGATCATTGATGAAGTTGTGGGAAAAGGGATGACGTCGATTCGTGGACGTTGGGAAGCGTCCGAGGTAAGATAATAAGGAAGAATCGTTGTTGGCGTTCATCACGGTCGACTCCTCCACTTTTGGCACAATTGAAGATCGATGAAGATGTTTGTCATTATTTGTTGGAAGGATGAATTTCTCCAAGGTTATTCCAAAGCTCCACCAAATTGAATGTTCCAACAAAAAATAATGGGTTAAGCTAACCCACTATTTAATTTTTGGCCAATGGAATTCTAATGAATTCAAATGGGTTTTAATTAATTAATTGAAGGAGCTAAATTAATTAATAGAGGGGGTTGGCACATTAATGAAGGGAGTTAAAGATCCTTCCTCCACTTATGGGGAGTTCAAAGGTGTTTAAATCTTGTGTGGAACCCACCTAATAATATACTCCCAAAGGAGGTTATCTTCTGGTGGGCCCCACCACCATAACCTCTCATGGAAGGTTATGGTGTGGTGGCCGCCACTGATAAACTTGTCTTGAAGATTTGACAACAAAAAATAAAAAAAAAAAAAACACATTATTTTAATTCAATTTTAATTTAAAATCCAAAAAACTAACTTCCATTCTTGTTAGAACACAACTGCGATGAAGGTTTTACTAAGAAATCACTGATGTTGTGAGTTCAACAGTGCCATCAGATTTCAATTCCAAGCACCAGTTCCAATATTATAAAATCCCACATGCATGTCTACTAAACGTACCTGAACAAAACTTCAGAAATTGATTTCGAGCACACCAGGCCTCAGAATCAAGCGCCGTAAATCTTCATAGACTCATAAAATCCCATGAATTTATGAAAAAGATTTCACATAATTAACGGGTCTTTACAATATAAGCCAAAACTGGATAATCCATTATCTATAATTTTGATAAACCCATCATAAAATAAGTTTGAAAGGAAAAAATAATAAGTAATACCCTTGAAAATCTTTTTAAATCCATACACCAATCATTTTTGGATATAAAATTACACTTCTATTTTATAATAACAATTAAAATATAATAAATTACCACATAACAAATTTTTTTTTTTGTAAAAATAACTATGAGACCTTATAAATGAAACATCTATTCATTATGGTTTCAATAAGTATGGAAAAACTGCTAATGTTGTATATGAAAAAAATATGAATCCATATTTCAGTTAAAAATTTTATAAATCGCCTCATTCAAAAAATATAAAAATTTCAATTTAATTTTTTTTCTAAAATTTTTATCATGTGTAATAATTAATTTCAACAATAAAATAAGAATAGTAAAATTATTCAAAAAAATATATTATAAATTATGAATATAGACAAAAATTATGTTTTGAATGAAACATTAAAATATATTTTTTTAATGAAATTCCTTTACAAATTTGGAAACAGTTGAACCGTTTCCTTCAGATTCCTTTAGAAAATCCATTCTTATACTCAAATATCAAATGGTTGGTTTTACCAGATGGATTTATCATCATCAGTGGTGGCTTAGTGAATGTATAAAATCAAGATCATTGAGGATCACTACAGAATCTCCAATTTCAAACATCCTTTTGGGATTATTACTTCACCATATTTTTTCTTCTCCTCTTTCATCACTTGTTTTTCATCTGATATCATCTCCTATGATATCATAAGGATGGTTTCTAAAAGGAAAATGGTATCATGGTTCCACCCATTATTATGTGTCGATTGGTTTTTGATCTATTGTGAATTAGTTATTATTCTATTTAGATCTGGACACCATAATTACTTCTCCCATTTTTGTGATCTCATGAGAGGTGGATGATTGGTGGGTGACGCTTGTTCTAGGATGCACATGACTAGTGGTATGGGGTTCCCTTGGGTTGGGGCATCAAGGATTCCACAATTATAATATTAGTAGTTGTTCTAATTTTCTTGATATAGATAATGCTATAGTTCTATATATAAGGATGGAATATCTCTAGGGATTTTGGATGTTATTATTTTTAGTTATTATTACACTGTGATTGTTTCATATGTGTGTTTGTTTTGGTTTTTCAATTTATAGGTGTCATAAACATGAATTTTATCCAATTTTACCTGGGTATTAGTGGTTAGTTTTATTCTTGGGGAGCATTTTTCTTCATGGGTACTAGTTTTTATATTGTATTTGGAAGAGACTCAACATTATTTAGGTGTCGTTGTGTGGGAGGCCTCAATAGAGGCTTGTGTGTGATGACACCCTTCATTCATCAAGTTATCATCTTTTTTATGGATATATGGGTACCATTCCATTACAATTTCTCAGTGTTATCCTGAAAAATATTTGGTTGCATAATTTTTTCATTACTATGAGTTCATTTTATCCTTTGTCGTGTGGGTGGTTCAAAAGGGGGAAGGGTGTGCTGGAACATTTCATCCAAATCTACTCCTTATTTCATTTTTGGTTAGAGAGTTTTTCTACCAAATTGTATTTAAATAATTTTTAATCTTCGTGGAAGATTGTGTTTCACATTAATTTTATTGATGTCAATATTTAATGCTATCTAATGAAGGGGCCCTGAGGTTTTAAGGTGCTTTCTTATATTTTTGTTCCTTCTGGTATTCTTGGTTTAATTTGACATTTATTTATTTTTTAATAATATGGTAATTTTCCATTTTTAATGGATTCCCACATTTCTATTCCTAAAAGAGGTTCTAATTTTTTTGTTCAATATGGGGGGGGGGGTGTCCATAAATATTTTCACAAGATTTTCAAGACAAGTTCCTTACCTCGCATCAGACTCATCATATATGTTACTTATCTTCCTCAATAATTAAAATATTTTAATTTATAACTTATATAATAACGTTTTTATATTTTATTAATCCTTTTACATCACTTATTTCAATGTTATATACAATTCTATAATCCCCTATGTTCAGGTCAGACATTATGATGATATTCTCTTTATAAGTCCAAAATGTTCTCAGTAAGATAACTATGGTAAAAATGTTTGTTTTCCAGTATCTCTATAAAAATATTAAATTTATAATTATATTTTTTTATAAATTAAATATAATTTCAAATAAAACTATTTAATATGATTATTAAAAATGAACTATGTTACAATAATTGATATGATTGTTCTATTTTATGCATTAGTAAATCATTCATTTTTCAAATATAATTATTGAAATAATGTATGTATTAATATTTCCTAAAATAATTAAAATAATATAATATATATCATTTTATTTCTATAAATATTATCACATATATCATCCATGTAATTTGATTTTCAAAAATGAATCACATATCATCATGGAGGAAGTAGTCATCATATTTTTACAAACGACATTATCATTTCTCCATCCATGGAAATATATGATTGTAAATGAAACATTATAATTCCATAATGATTAATATATCATTAATACCATATAAAACATAAAAAATCTCATTATATAATGTCTTGAGAGAGGGTGATGGTATGGAAATTACATCGGTTATTGAGGCGGTAATAAGTTGTAACACCCCGAGATTTTATGAATAATATTCTATTAATTTAGTTGATGTCTTGTGTTATATGCTACACCAACATTAGCTTGTGCTATATGTGACACCGTATTAGCTTGGAGTATACACAACACTATTCTTGTCTTATGTTACACACAATTCCATGTTCATTTTGTTGAAATTATTCTACGCAACATTAAGTATATATATTGTTTAATTTATAAATGAAATAAGATTTTAATTATGTTATATGAAACACCAAAGGGAGATTGCACAACACACAACCCTGGCCTGGCTTTCATTACATGCAATTGTGACCTTCCTCGATAGCGTGTGTTGTACGCAATACCGGGCTTCACTAAATAATGATATAGGGTTATAATATTATTATTAACTTGCCGTATGGAATATTATTATCTAAATTTTTAATTTTATAACATTATTATTTCATCTTACACATTTTATAGAACATGATATGTGAATAAAATAATTTTTTAAGGTAAAATGAGTATTTTTATAAAAATACAGTTTTGCCGCCTTTTGATGGCGCACCAAAATTAAATATAGTTTTTGAAAAGTTTATAAGTTCAATTTGACAAAATAAAATTATTATTTAGAATCAAGATATAAAAATTTACTTTGGATAAAATTTTCATATTATTCTGATAACATTCATATTTTAATGAATAATAAAAACACGCTATATTTTAATTAAAAACAAAATTTTTCATTGTAATAATTTTTGGGGTTAAATTATAAAATTGAATGATTTTAAAGTGTAAATTGAATATATTTTTACCATTTATTATAATTTATGTTATTATCATTTATTTTACGCTGAATTCATAGGTCAAATAAATTCAATCTTTTGCAATGTTTTAAACAAAAACCCGTTTTCTTTCGACAACATGATTAATTTTAATATAATTTCTGCAACTTCTGTGTATTAAATTTGGAAAAATGGATTCCATGTTTGGAATCAGTTGGCCCAAATTATATTAATATACTACTTTTTATTTTTTGGCATTATGAATAGTAACTATGGTAAATTTTATTTACCATAGTAAATGGTAAATCTTTTAATTAAGGGTAAATATAATATTATAAAATTACCCTAAAACTTGACTTAATAAATTTGGATGATTATATTTCGTCCTAAGTCATATTTGATTCTAAATGGAATCCATTATAACCCACTTGGAGGTGATTAAGACCTTTAGTTTATTTTATTTAAAGGTAAGTGAAATATGTCTCACTCAAACTTTAATAATTAAAGTATTTCTAATATAAGGATACATAGAATATAAATTCAATTATTAATACTCATTTGAAATCTAAATTTTTTTTATTTATCATGGTAATTTATTTGTAATTTTTAAGAGTTATTTAATTACCTTATTATCTTATACATTAATGATGCAAAAATTATTTATTTAGTAAAAAAATCAATAATATTGTTTTTATTGAAATAGTAATACATATTAAAGGGATAAAAAACCTGACAAAAACTTAATGTTAGTGCATATATACACCATAACCATCCTATGACCTAATAAAGGACTGTTTGGAGTCTTATAAAAGTGATTATGAAACTTATATTATTTTATTTTATATGATGTCAAAGTTTTCACCTTCCTAATATAATAAAAATAACATTTTAAAATTTGGGTGTTTTAGAAGATAAATCCCACTAAATGTGTTCTTATGAAATATATAATATTTATCTTCATCCTAATTTTTAAATTTTATTTTTTATACAACTAATAAGTATATTTAATAATTATACAAAAATGTTGTAGTAACTATTTTATTAAGAGAAATATCAAATAAATGTTTTTACAAATAGTAAAATAAATATTATATGAACTATTTAACGTGACCCACTAATTTTATAGAGTACTATGACATGTTAGGAACCTATTAAAAATTTTAGTTCGAATATATCCTCTGTGTGGATATCATTTAAAGTCAAATAAATGAATAGTGTCAAAATTGATAGTATTGTTATTTTATAAACAGAATATATTATTTAATTGTTTAAAAATCACAAAAATATTTAAAAATTATAAATTGAAATTTATATAGTCTAAAATTTCATTAATTATCTAATTATGGATAATTCACCGCACATATGTAATTATTTATAAAAATTTAAAATTTAGAATCTTATTACCACAAATAAAATTTAATAGATTAAATAAGGATAAATCAAGTTGATAATGATTAAAAATAAACTACCTATATGTCTAAATATTATTTTTTGATGATATTACAACCCTATATCTTCTAATATTAGATTATGAGTCATTGGTGGTTTTTAAGTGGGGTAAATTTTATTATTAATTAATATTTTTAAGATTTCCAAAGGTGCCCCTCTCCTCCCTTATAAAAAGGAAACCCCTTCACACATCTCTTCACACCCTTTTGATCCTTGATGCTCTGAAAACCCCTAACCATTTAAATTCTCAACCTCCTTATAAACATACTAGTGGTCATGTTCATCTTTAAAGACGAATTTTAGCGCCCTAAAAGGAGGTTACAAAGAGGCGTGTCGAAGAAGAGGTTATATCCATTACCGATTCTTTCATGTTTCTTTATTCTTCTACTTCAATTCATTAGTTGTTTCCTTATGGAGTAATAAAATCAGTATTACTTATATACTGATATTTTATTATAAATATTTAACAACCCTATTTCACCTTCTATCCATCCTATAGAAAATGAAATCACCACGCGTGCGTACGTATGGAATACTGTCTCCACGCTGTGGTGTAATCTATTTTTCCACTACCACCTAACTTGGATGGGTATAATGGTGTAAAGAATAACTATATATGCTTATTGGAACATCATACTGATTCTATGATATTATATCATCCACTCCAATTCCATTCAATAAATATGGGAACGATTTCATCGCTCGTACATACGTAAGGATTACCGTCTCCACAACGCGATGAGATTAATTTTCCATGATAACAATTAAAGAATTATTATAAAGTATGTATAATAAGTGATCATGAAATATATGACATAATAATTCTGCTGTATTTATGTATATATATATGTATGTCATCTACTTAATTCCATTCAATTTAATAAGGAAACGAAAAAAACATTCATGCGTACATACAACCTACCGTCTCAATGAACCGTGTATTTCGTTCCCTTTATCGATCAATTATATATATGTATATTCTGAATATATATTATATATAAATCATGTTTTAAATTATAGAATTATTTAATCATGATATACGTAATCATATTAATAATTACAGGTTAAAACATGGACGAAAAATGAAACGATTTTACCCAAAATGCTACTTTAACATGAATTTCAAAAGAATGGGTAATATAAAGTCATAAGTGAAAAATATATAATATCATAACAATGAATATGATTCTGTTATAATTCAATGACTTTATTTAAATCATTATACAGGTGGTTTGGATACGTACTAATCATATCAAACCTAAGGTAAGGGATAATTATTTCAATCTCGTTCTTATCCGAGATTTTTTATTCATAAGTATTTACTAGGGTTTTTATTATCATCCATTTCCATGATTCCTAAAAATGGATTAATTTATGTTTAATGTCCTTTTTAACCATTTTTGACTTTTACTACATGGTATGTAAGGAATCATTCTTTTTTTTACCATAATAGGTACTTTTTTTCTTTTCCGAAAAAAGTACGAGGAGAATGTTATTTTTAACATATACGGAGTAAACGGATTTTTACGGTTTCATAACACCTCATTTTCATGAAGATTACTATAAAATATTGCATGATTATTTTCAAGAAAAACCTTTTCTTTTAAAATTTCATGGAATTTTGTGAAATGAAAATGATTTTGAAGAAGAAAGGATATTTTCCTCATGAATTCATTTAAAGTGTTTTATCAAAACTATTTTACATATAAAATGAAATTATTTAATATGTTTCATGAATAATGTCTCCATTATTTACATGGTTTTATTCTTATTATGATGAAATGCTATCCATTTTTTATATGTATTATGTTATGATGGCATGATGTTTAAGAATCCCATTTTATTACATGGGTTATGCTATGATGTATGATTTATGATTTTGTGTCACACGAAAGAATGATTTCATTATGAGATGGGTGGTACCTATATCTCCCACCAATGCATTGGGTAATGATTTATATCTCAGAATATAGACATGGCTAGAATGGTAAGTTAATCCGGTTCAGTGTTACAGGACTGAAACGAGGAGTGAACTCGATTCAGAAAGGGTCTTTGTCTACTAAGATGGTCTTGGCAGCAATGCCTTGGCTACTATGGAAATCATAACATGTGCTGAATGGTTTCCATAATTACATGTTTTATTACCATTATATATTATCATGTTTTATGTTCCATTATGATATATTCCTTACGCACTACCATGATTTATGTCTTTGATCACGATTTTGTTTTTTAAATTTTATGTTCAAGTTTTTTTTCTTTCAAAAGTTTATGGATTGTTTTATGTTCTCTATGTTTTCCCTTACTAAGCATTTGAGCTCACCCTTTTTATTTTTTTCTTTCACCATGATATAAATAAAGGTTTTTGGTATCAAAAATAGGAAGATCTTTATGGGAGATGTTGAGGATCTTTCACTAAGATTAAATATTATGTTCCATGTTTCCAAAGGCACTAAACTATTACAGTCGTTTGGTGTCTGTTTTAGTTATGTATTAATTATTCTACAAAAGTAATGTAATGTCCATGTACGTCAAGCTTTGGGTCTCTACAGTTGGTATCCGAGGAAGGGTCTAGATAACCTTTGGAAACTAGGATGCAAAAACTTTAGTGATATCCATAGAGATATTTCTAATGTATGTCTATGGATGTCCCTAAGGTTTAGTATAACTATAGGTTATAATAATAGAGTTATGTTGACAATCATGAATAACCTAGGGTGAACCTAAGGTGTCATGGATTAATTAATGTGTGATAAGTTATACATCCCATAATTGAATTTTAATAATTATTTTGTTCATTGTTATTTTAACTATTTCTTACACTATGGTTTCTGGTTTTAGTCAATAGAGGGAACGTGAAGGAATTCAATTAACGTTGATTCCAATGGAAAAATTGGTGACTGTGATCAAAAAAATTGTGTAATCCCTAGAGAGAATGATATTTTGATTATGCAGAATAAGTCATCATGATATATGATTAACAATGTGAACTTTGGTGGTATTCCTAATTCATCATATAAGAGGAAGATGGGATTTTATGCATGTTCACATGGTGAGGAGCATAGAGAAAGGAAGATTGATATTTCTAAAGAAGGGAAGAAGAACCTTGAAAAATACCTCAAATGGAGGGGAAGATGTTATCTGTGTGGAGAAAAGGGTCATAGATTGACAGACTATTATAGAGTTCAATGTCTTATTTGTGGAGAACATGGGCATTGCCCAACTCAATTCCATAACCTAAGAGGTTACATATAAATCAAGGAAGTACCTAATCCATGACAATCATTGAAGAGGATGGATTGATGTGTTTATGTATTTGTATTAAAGAATAATGTTGTTGAGATACTTTTATTGTATATTGGAATATCTATGTATTGGTCAATTGTGGTTTTCATTAAGAATATGGTACTGGTAACCATGAAAAGTGACAGAAATATTTTTGGAAAGAAGATGATATACCCATAATGAATAGATAAGGAGAAAAAAATATGTTTGATAGTATTCATGAGCTCATGACTGATATAAGGACAATGTGATACCATGGATTCAGTATATCGAAATTTTGGGATTTTGGTATGTGGAATGATTTAAATTTTGACAGCATTCATGTTTTCAGTAAGGTTCAATGGGTAATCATTTTTCCCGAGAATACAAGATTAAGGTATTCATATATTTGGAATGCAATCAAAAAGATATATCTTATGAAATATGAGGAATAAATGATGGTATTCACATGATTTTTATATGACCTTTTTAGTAATCATTCTCTTTATACTATAAGATTAGATAGAAGTATTTTGGATAAGCCTAATGATTTGAAAAAATTATGTTGGACATAAGTTAGTATTGTTAAAGGCTAGAACATTTTTCGATATTATTGATGGAATGTTATAATAGTGTAGCTTAAGAAAAGGGACAACATGCGGAATAGGTGACAACCCATCATGTTGGACAAGGTTGCGGAAATCGAACACTCAACTGAAGTGCAATAGGCCTTATCGCCTACCACTAGCCTATTGGAAGTCCCTAGTTAGTAGAAACTAGTTTTTTTATTAAGTGGTATGATAGATGAAGTATAAGTTCATATTTGTAATCATATATTATTAACCTCGCCATAGATGGACTTATGTATATTTGATAAATTTAGCCAACCTTTTGTTTGAAACAGATGGAATAACCCATCGTTCTATCACATGATCTGCTAACACTTCACGAATAACAAATTCAACTTCATTTCATTAAGAGATGAATTGGAAATTGTTCTTGGCATGAACAACAGTGACATTGTACCGAAATCATGTAATTATTTGTTTAAATTCACCAAATATAGGGAAATGATCTTGAAAACAAAATTTTTTGTCCTAGTGCTCTCATATCTGATGAATTAGATGGTCTCTTTGATTATCAAAAATTCATCGCATTGTGACTATTGGATTTATCATAGCCATGTCCTCTACCACTCTCCATCAGAACTTGATGGTTATATTTCTCTTGCATATCCATATTTTTCACCTATATTCTCCTATGTGGAAACCCCGTGATTAGTTAATTTGGGTAACCGTTATGTTTCATAATTTATTTTTTAATGTTATTTTTTGGTATTTCTTTTTACTATGTGGGTTTCTGTTTAAGAAACTTTCAAGAGGTAAACCATTTAGAACCCCGACAAATTTTGAGGGTGAAATTCATTTTAAGTGGGGTAGAATGTAACACCCCAAGATTTTATGAAGAATATTCTTTTAATTTCATTGATTTCTTGTGTTGTATAGTACACCAAAATTAGCTTGTGCTATATGCAACACCGTATTAGCGTGCAATATATGCAACACTATTCTTGGCTCATGTTACAAACAATTTCAAGTTCGTTTTGTAGAAATTATTCTATGAAACATTAAGTATATATTTTTTTTAATGTATTAATGAAATATGTTTTGAATTATGTTCTAGGAAACACTAAAGGTATATTTCACTACACGCAACCCTGACCTGGCTTACATTACACACAATCACGACCTTCCTTGATAGCGTGTGTTGAACGCAATACCGGGTTTCACTAAACAACGATATATGGTTATAATATTATTATGAACTAGCCGTTATGAATAGTATGACCAAAACTTTGAATGTTATAACCTTATTATTTCATCTTACACATTTTCTAGAACATGATATGTGAACAAAATAATTTTTTCAGGTAAAATGAGTATTTTTAAAAAAATGCAGTTTTGTCGCCTTTTGATGGCACACACACTTTATATCTAGTGTTTGACATGTTTATAAGTTCAATTTGACAAAATAAAATTCTTATTTGGAATCAGGATATAAAAATTTACATTGGATAAATTTTTCATATTACACTGAAAACTTTCATATTTTAATGAATAGTAAAAACACGCTTTATTTTAATTAAAAACAACAATTTTCATCGTAATAATTTATGTGGTTAAATTATAATATTTAATGTTTTTAAAGTACAAATAGAATCTATTTTTACCATTAAATATAATTTATGTAATTAGAGTTGCTTTTACATTGAATTTGTAAGTTAAATGATTTCAATCTTTTGTAATGTTTTAAACAAAAAGCAGTTTTCTTTCTACAATGTGATTAATTTTAATTTAATTTTCGCAACTTATATGTATTGAATTTGGAAAAATTGATTCCATATTTGGAATCAGTGGGTCCAAATTATATTAATAGACTACTTTTTATTTCTGGGCATTATGAATAGTAGCTATGGTAAATTTTATTTACCATAGAAAAAGGTTATTTGGGTAATTAAGGGTAAATATAATATTATAAAATTCCCTAAAACTTGTATTAATTCAATTGGATTATTATATTTCGTCCTAAGTCATATTTTATTCTAAAAGGAATCCATTAGAACGCACTTGGAGGTGATTAAGACCTTTAGTTTATTTTATTTAAAGATAAGTGAAATATGTCTCACTCAAACTTTAATAATTAATGTGTTTCTAATATAAGGTTACATAGAATATAAATTATTTTATAAATATTATTTTTAAAAGATAAATTTTTTTATTTATCATGGTAATTTATTTTTAATTTTTATGATTTATTTAATTACCTTATTAGCTTATACATTAATGATGCATAAATTATTTATTTAGTAAAAAATATATAATTTTGTTATTATTGAAATAGAAATACATATTAATGTGCTCAAAAACCTGACCAAAACATATTGGTAGTGTATATATACACCATAATAATCCAATGACCTAATATATGACCGTTTTGAGTCTTATAAAAGTGATTATGACACATATATTATTTTATTTTAAATGATTTCAAAGTTGTGACCTTCATAATTTAAAAGATATAACATTTTAAAATTTGGGTTTTTTAGAAGATAAATCCTACTGAATGTATTCTTATGAATGTATAAGAGTTATATTCATCCTATTATTTTATTTTTAATTTTTATAAAACAAATAAGTACATTTAATAATTATACAAAAATGTTGTCGTAATTATTTTATTAATAGAAATATAAAATAAATGGTTTTACAAATAGTAAAATAGATATTATAAGAACTATTTAATGTGCTCCACTAATTTTCTAGATTACTATGACATGTTATAAAACTATTAAATATTTTATTTCTAATATATCCTCTGTGTATAATTTTTTTAAATTCAAATAAATGAATAATGTCAAAATTGACACAATTGGTATTTTATAAACATAACATGTTATTAAATTGTTTAAAAATCACAAAAATATTTAAAAATTATAAATTCAAATTTATATAGTATAAAATGTCATAAATTATCTAATTATGGATAATTCACCGCACATAAGTAATTATTTATAACATATTAAAATTTAGAATCTTATTACCACAAATAAAATTTAATAGATTAAATAAGGATAAATCATGGTGATAATGTTTAAAATAAATTACCTATATGTCTAAATTATATTGGTTGATGAAATGAAAACCCTATATATTATAATATTATAATATTAGTCATTTTTTTGTGGTTTTTAAGTGGGGATAGATTTATTATAAATTAATATTTTTAATATTTCCAAAGGTGCCCCTCTCATCCCTTATAAAAAGGGAACCCCTTCCCACTTCTCTACACACCGTTTTGAGCCCTGAAGCTCGGTCAAACCATGACCATTTCCATTAAAAACCTACTTAGAAACATACTATAGGTCCTGGTATTATTCAAAGACCAATTATAGTACCCTAAGAGGAGGTTTCAAAGAGGTGTGTTGAAGAAGAGGTAATATCTGTTACCGATTCTTTCAAGTTTCTTTCATCTTCTACTTCCTCTTCATTAGTTGTTTCCTTATAAAGTAATAACATCAGTATTAATTATATAATGATATGTTATTATAAATATTAAACAACCCTATTTCACATTATATCCATCCTACGGAAAACAAAATCACTACACGTGCGTACGTACGGAATATCGTCTCCACGCCGTTATGTAATCTGTTTTTCCATCACCACCTTACATGGATGGGTATAACGGTGTAAAGAATAACTATATATGGTTATTATAACATCATAATGGTTACAAGATATTATATCATCCACAATAATTCCATTCAGTAAATATGGGAAGGATATCATTGCTCATGCGTACGTACGGATTACCATCTCCACGACGCGATGAGATTCATTTTCCATGATATCAATTCAAAAATGATTATAAATTACATATAATAAGTGATCATGAAATATATGACATAATAATTCTACTGTATTTATGTATATATATATGTATTTCATCTACTTAATTCCATTCAATTCAATAAGGAAACGAAAATAGCGTTCATGTGTACGTACGACCTACCGTCTCCATGAATAGTGTATTTATGTCCCTTTATCGGTCTATTATATAATTGTTTATTCTGAATATATATTATATATAAATGATGTTTTAAATTATTTAATTAAGTAATCATGATCTATGTAATCATATTAATAATTAAAAGTCAAAACATGAACGATTAATGAAACGATTTTACCCAAAATGCTACTTTATCATGAATTTACAAAAGAACGGGTAATATAAAGTCATAAGTGAACCAAATATGATATCATAACAATGAATATGATTCTGTAATAATTCAATGACATTATTTAAATAATTATACAGGAGTTTCGGATAAGTACGAAGTATATCAGACCTAAGTTAAGGGATAACTATTCCATTCTCGTTCTTATCTGAGATTGTTTATTCGTAAGTATTTACTGGGGTTATTGTTATCATCCATTTCCATGTTTCCTAAAAATGGTTTCATGTATTTTTAAAGTCCTTTTTAACCATTTTTTACTTTTACTACATGGCATGTATGGAATCTTTCTTTTTTTACCATATGAGGTACTTTTTGACTATTCCGACAAAAGTATACGGAGAATGTTATTTTTAACTTATACGGTGTGAACGGATTTTAAGGTTTCATAATGCCTTATTTTCATGAAGCTTCCTATAAAATATTGCATGATTATTTTCAACAAAACCCTTTTCTTTTAATATTGCAAGAAATTTTGTGAAAAGAAAATGATTTTGAAGAAGAAAGGATATTTTCTTCAAGAATTCATTTCAAGTTAATTATCAAAAACTTTTTACATCTAAAATGACATTATTTAATATGTTTCAAGTATAATGCCTCCATTAATTACATGGTTTGATTCTTCTTATGATGAAATTATATCCATTTTTTATATGGATTGTGTTATGATGGCATGATGTTTAAGAATCCCATTTTATTACGTGGGATATGCTATGATGTATGATTTATGATTTTGTGGCACATGAAAGAATGTTTTCATTATGAGATGGGTGGGACCTATACCTCCATCCAATTAATTGTGTAATGATTTATATCTCCTGAGATAGACATGGCAGGAATGGCAAGTTAATCCGGTTCAGTGTTACAATACTGAAATGAGCAGTGAACTCGATTCAGAAAGGGACTTTTTCCACTAAGATGGTATTGGCAGTAATTCTTTGGCCACTATGGAAATCATTACATGTGTTGAATGGTTGCCAAAATTACATGTCTTATTCCCATTATATTTTATCATGATTGATGTTACATTATGATATATACCTTAGGTACTTCCACGATTTATTTCATTGCTCAATATTTTGATGTTTAAATTTCATATTCAAGTTTTTTTCTTTTAAATGATTATGGATTGTTTTATGTTCTCTATGTCTGACCTTATTGAGCATTTGAGCTAACCTTTTTTAAGTTTTCTTTTCCACAGGATATAAAGAATGGTTTTTGGAAAGAAAAAAAATGAAGATCTTTATGGGAGATGTTGAGGATCTTTAACTAATATTAGAATATTATCTTCAATGTTTCCAAAGGCACTAAACTATTACGGTCCTTTGGTGTCTGTTTTTGTTATGTATTAAGTATTCCTAAAAATTAATCTAATGTCCATGTATGTCAAGCTTTGGGTCTCTACATAAGCCATACAGATGAACAGATGATTATTATCCTATTTGATGGAATATTATTTGGATATCAGACATTAAAATAACATAATATGATCTAAGAATATTGTTGTTAAAAATATTTTATTGTCGTAGTTTTTTATTTTTTGAAATATTTTTAATATAAAACAATACTAAATCATTCAAATAAAAACTATACATCTTCTTTGGAAAAAATATTTTTCAAAACACCTTAAGTCCTCTAAGAAAGGAATTATGCCTAAAAAGGGTCCCCGAGAACATATTCAAACATTCCTGAATGTTTTTTTATATAAATTTTAGGAACAAAATTTTTTTAACTGATAATAAACGCGAAGAAGATGCTAAATTTTATAAGAGGGGGTGGGAACCTATTGGAATTTATCAAAATATTATAAAAATACTAATTAATTTTCCATTATATATAGATAAGAAGTTATTAATTTAAAATATTAAATTATTATGGTTCAAAATAAAATAATTCATTAAAAATTAAATAAGTTATGACTATACTTATAGATATATAGTTTTTATTTTACATTATATTTAATCCCAATAACTCATACCATGACAAAATTGACTTTTCACTCTTAGATTGCTAATATAGTTACAATTAAATGATAAATCACCCTAAAATAGATAGTGGAATAAATTTTCAACCTTATCCTAATAAATTTATATTATTTAATATTTTTTGTTATTTAATTTCTTTTAATAAAATTTCAATATTATAAAATATAAATATCATAAATTTTCATAAGAATTCATTACATTGATATTAATAATTTCATGAACAAAAATAAAATTAAAACCATATATTTTACCATATCCCTTACAATTCAAGAAAATATATAAAATTCATTGTCAAATTTTTTGTCTCATCAAAGATTTATTTTAATATTGTTAATATCTCATATTATATTCTCCCTTTAGTTATTTAATTGTCGAATAAACATTGTGTAGGAATTGATTGTAATTACTATAAAAAAAAATTAAAAAAAATTACCATAATGAATATAGAAAATGCATATTTCCAAATAAAATATATAGTTGAAAATATAATATAGATTACACTATATAAAAAATATTAACCTTATTAATGACTACTGCATGTTATTTTTGAAATTTAATTAAATAAAATACTATATTGGTCATGATATCAACTATGTAGTCCAAAAATTTCATAAATTAAAAACTAAAATGACTACGGTGGATACCTACACAATAAATACTATTATGTAAATTTTGGGATCTATTTATGGATCCTATAGTTTATTTTTTATCCTAAAGTACCTAATTTAAACATTACATTAGAAACAAAAATGAAAAATTTAGTCTTCATACTATCCAAAAAAGTACCATTTAATAAATTTTTTCCATCTAATTGTTATTTTGGAATCCATTTTTAAAAATTACAATAAAATTGGCTGGTTATTTTATTTTAAAAATTAACTGAAAAAATCCAATTAAACATAGGTATTTCAAAAATTTCAATTTTATATCTAAAATCTAACAATCATAAATTCATGTTTAAAATACATTAAAATCCCATAACAATATTATATTATGTAGAAATGAACTATTTAAAATTTATAACTAATGAAAGAACAAATTTTACCATGTATTTTATTTAAATTAAAATAAATTTTTAAAAATCATTGTTTTTAATTAATTATTGAAAAATCGATATTTAAAGAAAATTCTCAAAATACCATACTGTCATATTTTTAATGATATTAAGTAAAAAATGAAATGAATTTTTTAATTAAAATGATATATTTTTTAAAATAAATCATTTATTTAAAATCTCATAAAAATTGAGTTTAAAAACAAATTTTTTTTGATTTTATGATTTATTTAATATATAAGTAATGAATATTACACCATAATTAATGAATAAAATTATTTATTATAAGGTATTTTTTATATTAATAACTTGTTTTTTATAATTATCCCCTTAGGAAAATTGAATCCTCGCAATTTTGGAACATAGCCTCAATAACTATTGTTTGACTTTTCAAAATACCTTTATTTAAAACCCACCTCATAAGAATGGTCAATAAACCAACCACATGAAAATGGATATGAGGAAGTATGATGGTCCTATTGAATACAATATAATATAAATGCATGTAATAGATCATTAATTAGATTTTATGTCATGTATGTTGAGGAGAAATTAAACTCTCATGGATTTAAATAGGTCGTTAGAGAAGATGGTCATGAGATTGTTAATAATCCAAAAATAAAAAAATATGTATAGGTATAAAATGCCATTAATTTCCAGATAGAAAAGTAAAAAAAATAATTTTTTAGAAAATAATTTCTAAAATGTTTAAATGTTTCTTTACTACCTAGTATAAGAACATGAGAATGTATACTAACTAGAAATGTACATTTTCTTCCTTTAATTGCATTCCACCACAATCTTAATTTTTACCCTAAGCAATGACTATTGAATATTATTTTTCAATCATAGATCACCAGAATCGACATAAACATTTCACAACATCCAAAAAATAATTATTATCAATTCCAATATCTTTATAAATTTTCTAAAATAATTTATTTAGTAATGTATAATATATTTCCTAAAAATAAATCTTTTGATGAGGAAAAACAACATTTAATATCCAAAATTCGACAATTATACAAAAAGTTCAATGTAAATAATTATATAAATAATTACCCTTAAAATTAATGAAAACATTCTAGTTTATTATTGATAACCATAAATCAAAATGAAATGATCAAATAGTCTTCCAATAAAAATATTACAATTATATCCGAAAATAGAACCAATCACGCTTAATGTCTCATAACAAAAATTCAATTTCAATAATCATATAATCGCCATGATAAGATAACCATTTCCATAAATAACCAAAAGCATTACAATTTCTAAAAATTAATCTATTAATTGAATTATAATTCATCATATATTCCTCTTATAAAATCCTATAGTATTGTTTTTTACATTAACCATTTTTTTGTTAAAAAATAGTGAAGAAATTTTAAAATAACATTAAGAACTTAACACTGAATATATTTCCAATATCATTGATATCTATTTTCTAAAAAATATATTAAAAATTGAAATTTTACACTATCCATCAGATTTTTTATATAATGGTGATAAATTTCACATTAACCAGGACATCATATAGGCCAACAGTAAGCAATTCACCCTTATTCTCTCTGTTTTTGGGTTCAAAACATCATGAAACTTCCATATGGGAAGTGTTTACTCCGGTCTTATATTTTTCCTATTTAAAAAACTACATTAATATAATCCTTATAAAATTACAAAAATGTGAGAATCAACCTAAAAATAATGGTAATCTATTCAATAATAATGGAATTTTTTAACCATATAGGATATCTCATAACTTTCATTTTTCCTCAAAAAAATAAGATCTCAGAATTTAATCAAAATTATTGTTCTTATAAAACATAAACTATATGAATAAAATTTAAAATAATTCACCAAAAAATACTAGAATTTTTCTTCAATTTTTTTTTCAATAAAATCAATTCTAATATTAAGGGTTATATTCATATGAATGTCTCTGAAAATAATTTTAATATTCTTCATCATCTAGAAATTGAAAACTGAAAATGAGGTGTCTAAGTATTTATATTTAAGATTAGGCAAAAAATTATAAACTCCCGATGGAATACATAACTCTTTACAAAATGAGACATGAAAAAAATTTAAATATATATATTTATAAATACTTCTTTAATATAAGCATTAAGGATGCATAAAAAATGATTACAAGTTCTATTATCCTTGAGTATAATTCTATTCTAATCAATCTTGAGTATCTTTTAGTTTTAGTTCATTCCATAATTAGGAAAAAAATTAAATAGTAAACTCATACATTATAAATGGACAATTATACTAAATATCCATTTTCCCACTAAATAAAAAGTTTTCTATAATAAAAAATGTTTTCCTTTTAGGGATAATATTTACAAATTTCAACATGGATTTTTACTTTCACTTAACATAAATAAACCCAATAAAAACATTTTAAAATGTTTGGTGAGAAAATAACACTCATTATGGGAAATTAAAGAATAAAATAATTTTTTAGTGAAATACATTAAAATTAATTATGGTTATCTTCTCAAATAACATAATTTTGTAAACTAATTGAAATGAAAATTGTTTCGATGAAAATGATATTTATTTTAGATTTTGAAATCAATGATACCCATGAAAACACATATTTCATTCTATAAAATTATGTAGGTGCGATGGGAAATCATTACAATAACTCTCAAAAACTTTATCTTACAAATGAAATAACCATAGGTTCTACATAATTTTTTGGGGAACCCAATGCATTTTAGAATTATATGTACCCACCCAACATATATGATAAAACAGGCACTCCTAATGTAATTTGGTTTCACACAATGTATAATTTTTAACTAGATGACATGTGATTTATAATGAGGCCCAATCCGTCAAATAGATAATTTAGAAGTACTATATAGTGAATTAAAACCAAGAAAAACAATTTTAACCAGATATTCTAAAAAATATTTATATATAAAACATTCATTTAAATAACACATTGGAAAACAATAAAATCCCAATACCCTAATTAAACCATTATATTTTAAACTAATTATGAAAAAATTAAATTTAAATATCATGTCATTAATTAATTAGAAGGGATTGAAATGTTTCTCATGATTTATAATTTAATAAGATATTATGTATTTATATTTTTCAGAGAAGTCCCAAAGTATGACATTTAGAAAATGAAAAATAATTTTTTTAAACTGATTTTTTAAAAAGTCACACATGGGTAAAAATATTTTTAAATAATTTTGAAATCAAATTAAAATAATAATTAACTAATTTTCAAAAAAATTTATTTGTAAATATGAGACATTTATTGGAAACTATATATGATTATTTTTAAAATAATGTCTCTTACCACCTTTGATATGTTTGAATCACAAGACTCATGAAATAATTACATTAATAAAATTTAAATTTAAATTTAATATAAAAATTTGCTTTATAATATATCAAAGGGGCCATATATACTCCTCATAAAATAATATAGGTTCATAACATCAAAATAAGCCTTAATGAAATGAAATTGAGGAAAAGTCACCTACCTTGAGTTTGGATCATCACATACAGTCTTTATCTAGCAGAATAATAAAACATGGATAATTATTTAAATTCATATGTAAAGTATTTATATAAATTTATTTCATTTATATATTTTATTTCCATTTTATATAAAATTTCGTAATCACTCAAGTTCACAATATAATTTTTGATGATATTTGGTTCATTTGTAAAAAACGGCCATGATCAGTTGACTGTGGTAAAAAATGACAATATTCCATCACATGCATGACTATTATCATAAAATATGTATATTTTTATATATAAATTATATATTTAAATTTAAAAATTAAATATGGTAATGAAGTATAAAATATGTTACAATAATAGAGACAATATATCCAACGTATGCAGAGTAATGTTTCTATTTTAAACGATCATTTTTGTAATGATGGTAAGTATTATTTTGCCATTAATGATTTATAAAAACAACATATATAACATATTAATTATTTAAATATACATATATAGGTCATCCATGTGATTTCCTAATGAGATACATATCACATCGCTTTTTGTAGGTGGTAGTCCGCACATACGCACAAACAATGTCAACAATTTTCTATTCATTTAAATGTAAGAACATAAGTGATATGTTATATTTTCATAATTTTAAATATTTAATGAATTTAAATATTAGACATTAATTCAATAATATTATCTAATCATGAGTGATAGTGTTGGAAAAAATAATTATATAGGTTTTCAAGGTGGTAGTACTCAGTACACATGGACGACGAATTGTTTTCACATTTGATAGAAGATGATATGGATATTGGTAGTGGAAGACAAATTATAAAATATAATTATATGTAGTTTAATTTTTTTTTCATTGATTAAGTAGGTTTTAATTATGTGTATGAAAAAAATAAATCAAGCAGATAAATACTACACTTCTTCATTGGGAAACATTATCTTCTAAAAAACATAAGACCTATAAGATTTTAATTCTTCAAAAACAATGAACTCTAGATTATGTTTCAGGAACTTATAATGGAATTAGGGTATTTATATATTGAAATTAAGTTTTTATATGTTATAATATATGAATTCGGCGTTCACTTTTATAAGAGATAAGTTGGTCACTCGTGATAGTTATCAAAATATTATATAAATACAAAATAACTTCCAAAAGATATTTTCTAATAGTGAGTTATTTAGAAAATAATATGATCATGATTAGAAATAAACTCATATAATAAAAATTATATATTTTTTTACTAAATTTAATGTCTTATAGTTTGGTTTTAATTCATATTTAACCCCTTTTATAGTTACCTTAAGAAGATAGAGTTTCACTCGTTATTGGATTATATAGTTACTATAAAAATTTACCCATAAATGGAACATGGTTAATAAAATCATCATTATAAAAATTAACTGTCTTATTATAATATATTAAGTAATTTTTTATCATTTAATAAAATATTATTTTCGATAAAATATCTATAATGTCAATTTATAGAACTATTGTTTGAGATTAACATAATCAAATATATAGGACATCAAAATTTTTGAAAAAATATATTATTATATCTTAATAATGTAATCATACTATTTAGAATTCCTTTATCACATTATTTATCTCAAATTATATTTATTTTAATATTTAATATATATTTTATTATAATTTTTAATTAATTTATTAATTACTCTATCAATGTTGTGATGAAATTTATAGTACATATATCATCACTAAAAATTAAAAATAAATTACCATGATGAATATACATATTTTATAATTAAAAAAAATATTTAAAGTCTATCATATTGTATCTATTAAACTATATTATGAAATATTGAACATATTAGTAGTAATTGTGTGTGATGTTTGACTTTTCTTAATATAAAAACTGTAAAAGACAAAATCTCATCTATGAGGCCCCAAAAGGTCAAATATTCTTCTATAAAATAACTTATGTCGATAATTATAAACTATATAATATTTAAGGGAGTGTTTTTTTATTTTATGAGTCTTATAATATTATTGTTTTACCTCAATTACAAAATTTACAATTTTACATGGCTAAAATATAACTCATGATACGTTTCATATTGAACAAATATAAAATGAAACTATTTAGAAAACTATTGAATTTTAATTTGAAATATTGAATCTGTTCATTAAAATCTATAACATAGATTTTTTAAATTTAAAATAATGTTATACTGAAAAAATGACATGGGAAACAGTTTTTGAGAGAAATTATCTTTCTAAATATAAAATGTCAATGTCCCAAATTTCAGAATAAACTAAAAATTTAAACCTATAATTAGAGTATCTTAAATAAACAATAAGTATTGAAAATTTAAAACTAACCCTTAATATAATTTCACACTATAAATAAAATAAAATTAAATAATGTCTTAAAAAATTAAGTATTTTTCTATTTTCCTGGAAACATTTACATTTTCCAAAAAACTTTTGCAAATTTATAATATGAAAATTTTGACATTATTAATTTAATAATAATAATATTTTTTAAAAAATTTCAATTATTTAATTTCAAAATATAAATTTTAACCAAATTCATGTAATAAATGAGTTTAATAAAATAATTTCATTTATTGATTTTAATAAAAACATAATATATTCAATATGAATATAAATACAAAATTTATGAATAATATTTAATATAGAAATTATTTATTCAATCATTGCATGGTTTATTAAGAAAACCTCTACTATCATGACATCCTTTTTGATAGTTTAAAACTACATGTAAAAACACTTTTAATATGGAAAACTGATTTGTCTCATGAGGCCTACAAACGTATCATAGGGGTGTATTATTCTAGTAACTATTCATAATTATAGGTAAAAATAATTCCTCACTAATATAATGATATATATAGTTCATGAATAAATATTCATAATCATCAAATATCTCAATTGAGAAAATGATACAAATTTATCCATATTTCCCCAGTTAATCAAATAATATTAAAGTAAAAATATTGTAAAATAGTTATTTGATAAATGAAATAATCATATAAATCATAAAATAATATTTATATTTATTATAAATTTAATTTAAAATGGGAATGGATCATTATTAAGTGATTGTTTTAATATAATTATTACAATTATAAAAGAAAGTGAGACTATATAATAACTTTTACCACTGTGTATTTTTCAAGTCTAATCCCCTTAGACAAAAAAAATCACTATGAATCAAAAATAACATTAAATATTAAATAATCATGCTCTTATATTTAAAAGGGTTAGTATATACATAATATATAAAAAACATTAAGTGAAAACCGTAAAATATGACCCAATGAAGGGGAGTTGTAATAAAATCCCATTCTTCACACTTCCTTTTTGTTGTACGCGATTTAACCACTTTTATATAGGTTTTAAAATTTATTTTAACTTATAATAGAACCATATTAATATTAATAATGTCATATAGGTTACTTTTAATCAAATTTATCACACATTATTTAATAATCATTCACTATTATCATGGTTTTGGTATTTATTACCTTGTTTTCTAATTAATTATTTTTCATGAATGATCGTGAACTTTTTAATATAATATATTTTCATAATATTTGAAAAAATATATTTAATAAATAATATATCGATATATATATTTTATTTTGAGGAAAAATAATGAATTTTTTTTTGAGAAATTAAGTATGATATGATTATGGAGATGGTAGGTTCAATATATGCATGAGTAAATTTTTCATTTTTGAATAAATTTATTGGAAAGTAGGTAATTAAATTATTATCTATATATAATTATAATAATATTATATAAATTATATAAATAAACATATACCTATAATCCATGTGGTGTGGTGATTAAAAGAGAGAGATACTTCACTTAATGAGGGAGGTAGTCCCCACATACATGAACAACATTATCAACTTTCAGTGATTAAAAAAAGTAAGTATAATACTTTGATATATTTTCATATAATAATTACTAATATATAATTAATATAATAATTATTTCATGTATATATTATATATTCAGAAAAATTATCCATATTATCATCCATTTATTGCATTAATGAACATTTAATCACATCGCTTCTTGATGTGGTTCTTCACCATACAGATGAGAAATGTTATCGTATCAACTACAAAATGGAATATAAAAGAGATATATATGATATAATTAAATCTTAGGTATAATAATGTTTTTAATATCATATATATACTTTAAATCCACTATCATATTCTATAATGGGTGCTGCAGATTGAAAACATGTCATATCATTTCGCAAGTTGGTAGTTTTCCGTACACAAGAGCAAAGTTGTCATCTCCCATCTGATGGAAGAAGAGATAAATATAAGTCATGTACATAAAAGAATTAAATATTATTATTATTTATATACTATGGTTATTATATAATCATAAATTTTTTGAATTTTAAGGATTTAGGGAAATAAACAAAACCAAAACACATAGTTCTGAATTTTACCTCTTCTTGAATAACCTCATCAGGATTAAACATACAGTTTTTATATAATGTATTTATGATCAAAATAATGAATCTAGGATTATTGTAAGGCTATTTTTATTTTACTTGTAAAAATATTGGTTGATATAAAGTTTTTTTGACTATTTGGGGAAGAGAATATTTTGGTGGAATTTTATAAGTGATGTGCGTGACATACTTATAATATTTGGAATGGAAAAAAGTGTAACAATTTTATTCACTTAAGAAAAATTTGGAACATTAATTATTCATGAGAATGAAACATTAAAATAAATAAATATTTCCATAAAATAACTTTTAGAATATTTTTTATGACATTTTAATCATTTTATTTTATGTTTATCCACCCATTAAACACATTCTAAATTAAACTCGGTAAATAACTTTTACTATTTTTACTTTTAATGATGGTGTAGAATAATATTTAAATAATTTTATATTATAAATTAATTTGATGAAAAATATGTAATACATTTTTCCAACTACCATTCAAACAAGTGAAATATTTAAATTTTAAATTAATCCCCATAAGAAATAAGAACAAGTTGATTCAAAAAGAAAATTTTCAAAAGTTCACATAGTATTTATATGAAAATTAATATAAAAATGATTCCAATAACATAAATCATATTAAAAGATATAAATTTGAAATATTTATAATTTTAAATAAATTATAATATAATTTAATAATGATAATTATTTAAATGCAGGCGATGCATTCAATTAATATTCAATGATATTAATTATTCATAAAAAATGAGACAGATTAAAAAATAATAAAAAAATAACCATAATATAATTTTTTATGATGATATTAAAATTGATTTTATTTTATAGAATAATTTTTCTGAATTTTGTTGAAATTATTTTTAAATTTTTTATGAAAGGCGCAACTAAAGATTTTTTAGATAAAAAATAGTTTTTCATAAAAATATTATTATTCATTTAAATGATTTTTTTTTCTAATCAATATATAAAAATAATTTTAATTTTTTTATTAGTATTCATAACCACCAATTTATTGGGAATGTAATAATGGTAAACTATATTACCAATCATTTAGACTAGGAGTTTCATTTTCCATTTGAAATTGAAGAGATTACATTCAATGAAATATATTGCATGGGTTCTTTAAGTGTGTGTTTTATTGATTAATGTGATGTATAAAACAATGTAAATTGTTTATAATTTATGGATGTTAGATTCAACCCAAAATAAATAATTTAATTCATCACAAACAAATTTAGATCTCCATAATCATGGATTTTATATTTGAAAAATCATTTTTTGAAAACGCACACTGTTAAATGAATTATTAAAACATCATCTTAATAAGAGATGAAGGGAAAAACGTAAAATTTAATAAAACATAAATTTGATTCAATATAGTATATAATTGGTCTATGGACACTCTAAAATCCTATAAATAGGATAATTTTAAATATTTAAAATACCACTTTACTATAGATTTCACAACAGCACTTGATACCGTGTAGCCTCCACTAGTTAGTTTGTTGGATTCCTTGAATGATGGAAAACATTTAAAACCCCACAAAACATTTGTGGCTACCTACCAGATAGTGGAATGAATCTGAATAGAATAATTTCTATTAGGTGATCCCCTTATTGGTCAGTAGTGCAAAATCTAGATGATGGAACATCTAAAAGAAATAGATTCTTCCACCATCGAACCGAGTAACACGTTTAACATGAACAATTACACGTAATATAATGCCTCCAACTATTCTTTAAAAATCCTTACCTTGATCATTTTATATGATTAAATTTTCATTAATAGATTATAGGATGTTTCCAATCCGTTATGAAGATTTCAATGATGAATGAATATTTAATAAATTTCACGACATTGAATTCAGAAAAAAAAATTACTAAAACTCACATAAATGAAATATGTAGAAAGTTTAGTGATTGCTTTGATAATTAAAACAAAATGACTGTAACACCCCATTTTTTTTAAAAATAAATTTAAATGAATGAATCTTTTTTTGAAGTATGAATTTATCAATAACCTTTAAATAAATTTTTTTTGCTTCTCTGTTTTGAATTAAAAAAAATAGTCATCTACACTTGTGATCAATAAGTTATTTGGAGTCTAATGGAACCAACATTATATTTGGTTAATAGTTTCCTACCCTTATAAATATAAATATTAATAGTAATATGAAACTAATGAATAGTAAAATTTATTATTATTTTATTTTCTTAATATTATATGATAATGTGATGTTGATTAATTTTTCAAGGTGATAAAAATGAGTTATAGATTTAAAATTGTAACTTTTTAATAAATTATTATATTATTAAAAATTTAATTTAATAAGATATAAGTAAAATCAATTATAAAAAATGGAGTCAATTATTGAATTCTTCATGTAAAAAAATGGTTGGGGTGATCTTTTGGGATTTTTATGAAATAGTTGAATTTTTGGTGAATAGTACAAATACAATTTTGAGTTTTCAGTATGTTTAATAACACCTTTAGTAATGTATTAATTATTCAATTATTTTGGTAGACTCTTGAGTAATAAAATAATTTATGAGGTGTCCCACGTGGCCCATTCCATTGTAAAATACCATTAAATTCTTATTTTTTTTTTCAAATTCCACTATTGATGTGTCCCTTGGAAATTAATAAAATATTCCCTCACTTTTTCAATAAATACCAACCCATTCATCCTTTCCATTTTTTAAAAATTATTCATAAATTATCCTCTGGTATTATTATTTCCATATTAGTCCTCCCACGGTGTCCTAAATCCCCCATTGTCTAAACCGTCATGTCATTGGAGTTACTCTATAAGGTAAGAGAATACTAAAATTCTTCATTTTTTCCATTGAAGTTATCTATTATGTGGTATGGCATTCATGTTTCCATACCATGTACATATTTATATATTATTATACATCTATATTTTATTCTGATTCATTTATGTTTGGGTGACCCCTTTCCTTTCTCTTTTTAATGTTTTCTAAAACCATGTGGCGTAGTAGTTATGTTGCAGAATTTGCATTTCAAAATCTCTCTCTTTTCGAGAGTTCTTATTATGTTATTATATTTTAGTTTAAAATTTATTATGTTGAAATATGACATTAAATATCCCCATTAATTTGATTATAATGTATAAATAATGAGATACCATTTTTCTCTAATCAAAATATTTTATGAATTTTTTTGTTACGTCGTTAGGCTGCCGATTTTTCGTAAGTGATTTCCCAACATTTCTTTTATTTCGAGTTCAATTATTTGTTTTCTAATTTATACAAAATATCTTATCTAAGAGTAATGAATGATCCTTTATATTACATATTCTGTAATTTATCATGTTTATAAATGATTCACCCTTATAATTCTATTCCTCTACCACTTAATCACGAAATTAAAACACCACTCGTGAAGTGTCAATTTACCGATATTGTGGATGATGTGGTTTCAATAAATTTTACATACATCAAGATAGGCCATGAAAAAATTATTATGTTTAATCCGGATATTAATTTATGTAATATATATTATATACGGTTCTGGAATCTATGTTAAGAAATGAGATTATTTAATAAAAAAAATGAGTTCATTACGATCGAAGAATCACCAAAATGACCTAAAAAATGTCAATAATATTTTAACATATGAATCATACACATGTAAGAATTAAAAATGATAAATGGTATAATTTATTTTTAAGTAAATATTTAAATACCATTCCATTCCCATTCTGTAGTTTCACATACAATCGAAATAATATCTATGATAAACTAATCATGGAAACCACATAATGAACGCACCCAAAACAATGTAAGTAAAAAAATATTTATAATAAATGTGTCGAATGATGATTTAAAATGATCATATATGTTTTTATAAACATTTATATCTGTTAATAAGATTTTAATAACACTCTTTTATCCATTATAAAAGTTAATTAACAAAATTTTAAGTCAGAAGAACCCAAGGATAAGGAATTCTTAACCCAATTTCCAATATTTGGTTTAACCTTCTAATTTATCCATTATGATGTATTAAGATTATTGATTTGATGAATATTTGTTTATATTATATTGTACTATGTGTATTTATAATTTATACACATTTCGATTTCATTATATTCATTTTCACTCCAATTATATTTTAAGTGACTTTTCTTTTAAAATCATTTCCAAAGAATATTTAACAAATTTAAAAGGGATTATATATATATATTAATGGAACGAGTTTTTTATACTAATTTCATGATACTTTATTAAAATTATTTGTCACTTGGACTTAGTTATGTATTTATGATCCAATTATAACTCAATATATGTTGAGTTTATCCCATTATTTCACAAGATATGACGGATGAGCTGTATTATAGCTCTCCAAGGCACTGGGTACTATGGAGTTGGAATTTAACCAAATAGTAATTCCATGTGTAAGAGTGATATTGTGAAAATTTCCCATGAAAACTACATGATGTTTCAATAAAAATTAAAATGTTTTTATAAAATGTGTTTTATTATTTTTATGTAATAACTTGACTAACGAATTCATTCCTTATAAACCTTACAGAGTAATTTGTGATCATCCAGGGATTTTAAATGTTTCAATATGTTATAAGGATGTGTAAGATAAATAAAGAAGTCAATTTAAATGTCCTGATTATTTATCAATAAAAATATGAAAAATATGAAAATGTTTATATTTAAACAATATATATATTTTTAAGAGTATCTTCATGTAAGGTTATGATATGTTATGTATGTTTTATATCAAAATTACCAAATAATATAAACCTGAAAATATCCTCACTACGTAGAAATGTATGTTATTTTCTAAAAATTATGATTATGTAATGTTTTAAGGCCAATTTCTTATAGTTGGATTTAGAGGATGGATTAGATAACATTAAGGGTTTTTGTGATGTTAAAATAATACCATAAATTTTTTTACTCTATACTAATTTTAAATGTTATAGAATTTGAAGATTACCATTTTTCCTCATTTAATTTATGTCTGTTGAGAAATATTTTCCACAAAAGAAACCTGAATGATGAAATAGGAAGGCACTATGAGGCTGATGTATGTCCGAATCAACATCCCAAAATGGTGGAAATGGGAACTGAGCAGTTTGTGAGAGAAATGGCTCACTTTACTTAATAAATAAATATTGGTGGTATCCATGCTGTTGAGGAACATGATCTACCATGATGAAACAAGTCTTTTGTGGATCATTTTATGAGTAATCATCCTTTAGAAATCAATTTAAGCACAAATATATTGATTGACAAAGAATGGATCAATGTTCTAGAAAAAGATATTCTATATAATAGGATGTTCATAACATCAAAAGATAATACTATAAATTTATGGATAGTAAGTTGAAACCGATAAATGGTGGAATATAGTTAGTAATATGAGAGAAGGAGATTCCATTGAAATTCTGGAATGGGATGATTTTAATGGTCAATTTCTATAAAACTATTTTCCCAAAACTGTTAGACTCAAAATGGAGAAATAATTCTTGGAACTGATGTAGATTGATGATGATATATGAAAGCATATGAAGAAATTTTTACAAGACTTTCTAGGTAGGTACTAGATTTTAATTTGTATTTTGATATAAAAATTAATAGATTTTACATTACTTTGAATCCAGTTTTGTGAGGAGCTTTGGCTTCATGAGAGTTTAAAATCTATGGGAAACATCTTCATTTTGATAAAAATGAGGAGATATATATTCATGAAATGTATGTACCTCATGATGACAAGAATAAGAAGTGTTCAGGTGGCCATGATTTGGGTAAGAATTCGTCAATGAAATATGGAACTAAGAAAATCAATTTCTCTTATTGTGAAATGTATTGTAAAATGCAATGTTGTGAATGATTTGTAAATTATAGGAAATGATATTGATGTGGAATGTTTTTTCACATGTATCATGAGTTCATGAAAAATGATAAGAAAATTGATGATAATTTGATGGTGATATGCATTAACTGTATGGAATTGGGTCAGTTTTCATTCGTTTTTCCGAAGCTAGTCACTCAAGTAAATAATTTACAAGATTGGAAGTAAAAGGGCCTGGTAAATTTATTTTCAACCACTTCATCAGGTATTGAGCCTTAAAATGAAGTGGTACCATGTACAATTCTTGTTTTTACAAATTTTTAAAAACATTAATTTGATTCGTGTTCTATGAATTCTGTCATTTTTAGGAATTTTTTAGAAAAATAGGAAATTAAACCTCATGAAATGAAACTAGTTCCCAAGGTAGAAACACTTGGAGGAAATATTATGGGGAAATGAAATTAAAATAATGTACCTATCTTTGAATGATGAAAGATTTTACCAATAAACCTTGCTATTTATGCTCTAGTAGAGTTATGATGTCATTCTAGGTATGAAATGGATTTATTTTTATCATGAAAATATATATATTAGTGAAAAAGAAGTTGTTTTTCAGAAATAATTCCAGTATGTGTTCACGATTTAACCCATACCGTGGATAACATATCAAAAAGCTCATAAACTAATAAAATATTTGCACGATTGTATACATTCTCATATTCATGAATATAAGGGAAGTATCCAAATTAATGATGTACTAGTCATTAATGAATAACATGATGTTTTTTACTGAGGATTTACCTGGTGCTATTCATTATTGAAAAGTTATGTTTACTATTGACTAAGTTCCTGATGCCATGACAATTTCTAAACCCCCTAAATTAATAAACTAAATGGAACTTATTGAATAAAAAAAATTAGTTGTAAGAATTATTAGAAAAAGGAATCATCTTACATGGAACATCACCCTGAGGTGACCTGTACTATTTGATTAGAAGAAAGATGGTTCAACAATACTTTTCATTCTTTATAGATCATGTAATATCAATCATGTTAACCAAACTATCCTCTTCCTCAAATAAAAGATGTGTCTGGTCATCTCTAAGGAGCATTACATATTATGATGGTTGACCTGAGGTTGGGGTACCATCATTTGAAAGTGAAGGACTGAAACAGCCTGAAGACTTTGTTTTGAACTAGATATGGTCATTATGTATTTTTATTTACTAATTTTGGGTTGACTAATGAACATATTATATTAATGTATCTTTTTAATTGAATAATTAATGGGTTCATGTATAATTTTATGGTTATTTTTATTGACGACATTATGATATATTCTATAAGAAAAAATATCTATAAAAAAATATGGGTTGTTTTTCAAACATTAAAATAAAATAATCTGTAAAGAAAATTATGAAAGTGTGATTTTTGGTGGAAACATTTTTTTTTTCTTGGGAACATTGTAAATAAGGATGCAAAAACAGTTGATACTGCCAAAACAAAAGTGGTTGATAAATGACCAAGACCTACAAATGATACAGTGATTCGTAGTACCAATGGATTACTAGGTTTTTAATGATTGTTTTCTAAAATCATATCATTGTTATCTGTACCTATAACCAATTTTACATGACAATGGGTTAATTTTTTTGGATATAATAATGTGATGTTTTCTTTCAGGAACAAAAGTTGACATTGTTGAATGCTCCCATTATGGCGTTTCCTTCCTAAAACGGTGAGATTTTCATCTATAGATATACTTCATCAAAGGGACTTGGTTTCCTTTTGAGGTAGAAGGATCATGTAATTGCTTATTTTTCAAGACAACTAAATCCTTAGAAGATAAATTATCCCCCACATGATTTGGAAATGTATGCTAAGGTTTTTTCATTGAAAATTTTGAGGTACCATTTTTGCTGATCCAAATATCAAATATATACTGACCATAAAAAATTGATGTATATATTCACTATAGATGGAATTAAACATGAAGCATAAAATACATGTTAAGATGATAAGGTATAATGATTACACAATCAATTACCATTCTAGATTAGAAAACAATGTGGAATAATCTGTGAGTCAAAAACATCATGCATAATTAACCATGTTTTGTTTGGAACATGGTACCTCGATTAATGTTTTGATTAATTTTGATTTTGATGTTTTTTGGTGGAGGAAATACCTATTTATTGTTTTAGGTTTTAGTGTTTCCATCATTATTAGACATAATAAAACTATCAGAGAAGGAATACCATGAGCTAGAGAAAATCACAGAATTGGTGAAAATGGTTTGGATTCTCAAATTTAACCTTGATAAAGATTGTGTTTTAAGATTTAGAAAAGGGTTTTCTGTGTCTTGTGATTCCTAGTTGAATAAATGATTGTTGTGAGATGCACATATTTCACTATTTTCAGTTCATCCGGGATGTACTACAATTTACAATGAAAATTGGGGATATTACAAGTGGGATGGAATGAAAAGGGATATTTCATAATTTAATATGAATTATATGACATGTCATTAGGTTAATGAAGAAAGGAAGTTACCAAATGGGATGATTCATCATTTTCCAATTCTAGATTGGAAATTATAGAATTTTTCCATGGACTTCATGGTGGGACTACCTAATACATATTGAGGTAACAATGTGATTGGGGTTATTGTTTATCAGGTGACAAAATATGCATATTATAATTCTATATGAGATAAAATGCCATTATATCAGCTTTCTAGATTGTACATCAATGAATTTTTTTGGTTAAAATGAGTTCGTATTTCCATTTTATATGACCGGGATCCCAAGATCACTTATATTTTTTGGGATGGGCTTCAGAAGTCATTGGGCGCAGAATAAACTTCAGTACTACATTTCATCCACAATTAGATGGGCTGTCAGAACATACGATTCCGAAATAGGAGGATGTTCGTCGATCTTGTTGAATGGATTAACTAGTTAATTGGGATCAACATACATCTTTAGTTTATTTTTTTTAATAATGTTTTTCATTAAAGTATACTTGTGGATCTTTTGGATGTGTTGTATGGGAAGCGGTGTTGAACTCCATATTTTTGGGATAAAGTCAGGGAAAACAAGATGATGGGACCCAAATGAGTTGAGGAAGTGGCTGTGACCGTGAAGATGATCTAACAATATATGTGGATAACTCAGAGTAGTCATAAATGTTATGAAGACAACAAGAGGAAAGACCTTTCTTTTATGATTGGTGATCATGTTTTTCATAGAATCTCACCATACAAAAGCATTATGCATTTTGGTAAGAAAGGAAAGATAAGACCACATTTCATTGGAACTTATGAAATTCTAGATGTGGTTGGGCCAGTCACCTAGCATGTCTATTTGCCTTTTATTTTATCTCAGGTACATAATGTTTTTCATGTTTCAATGTTGATATTGTTTGCGATAGATTCATCTCATGTCTTGATCCCAGAAGAAGTTCAACTGGAAGAGAACCTTTCATATGAAGAGAAACTAGGTCAGATTCATGATCAAAGGGAACAAGTATAGTAGAATATGGTAATCCTGAAGGTAATGTTATTTTAGAGAAACCAGATGGTTGTATAATCAACATGGGAATTATAAAATTCTAGGAGGGAATGGAACCCTCACTTGTTTAATGAATAAATAAAAATTTCAAGGATGCAATTTCCAGAAGGTGGGGATAAGGTAAACCCCTAATATTTTTTAAAATAAATTAAAATTCATGAATATTTTTTATGAAGATATTTATCACTATCCATTAAACGTAATTTTATATATTCTATGTATTGAATTTTTAAAAAATTCCATCAAAAATTGAAATCAATATGTTATTTGGAGTATAAGGGAAAAAACATGATTTTTAGTGAATAGTAAACTACCCGTCTGAATAGTAATATGACCATAATGAAGAGTAAAGTGTATTAAAATATTATTTTCTTAAGGTTATATGATAATGAAATGTTGATTAATTTTTCAAGGAGATAAAAAATTATTTATAGATTTAAAAATGCTATTTTTGAATAAATTTTTATTTTTCTTAAAATCATAATTAATAATTTATAGAAATTTATTTTAAAAAATGGTGTTTTTTATATTTAAACACGTTGAAAATGGTCAGGTTGAGTTTTTGTGATTTTTCTAATACATTTGTATTTTTAGTGAATAGTAAAAATACAGTTTGGAGTTTTTCATTTGTTTAATGAAATCATTAATGATGTAATAAGGATTTAATAATTTTGGAATACTCATAAAAAATAAAATATGTTATGAGGTGTCCTAATGGTCCAATGCCATTAGAAAATATAGCGGGAAACCCCATTGTTATTTATATACCACTATTGAGGTGTCTCTTGGAAATTAATAAAATATTCCCTCACTTTTCCAATAAATAACAACACAATCCTTCATTCCATTCATTAGAAATTCATCCTTATCAAATATATGGTTTTCTTAAACCCTAGTAGTCTTTCCAAGGTTTCTTCAAGCCCCCAAGGACCCAACATTTATGTTTCTATAGTTACATTACAAGGTATGAGAAATCTCTATATATTTATTTTTCCCATTCAAGTTCTCTTTTATGTGGTATTATATTCATTATCATTACCATGATCTTATTATTATTTTATTATATCTCTATACTATATTATGATTCATTTATGTATTGGTGCCCCTATCCCATAACTTTATAAAGTTTTCTAAAACCATGTTGCATAGCTATTATGCTGCAAAATTTTTGTCACAAAATATCTCTTTACCAAGCACTCTTATTATGTTATTATATATTAATTTAAATTTTATTATGTTGGGATATGTTATTAAATATCCAAATTAATGTACATATTTTTTAATAATTATGAGATAAACCTTTTCTATAATCCAAATATTTTATGAATTCTTTAATGACGCCATTATGGTGCCTAATTTTCGTATGGGATATCTCATCTTTTCTGTTATTTCATGTTCCCTTATTTTATTATCCTTTCCAAACCTCCCACTATCTAATAACTATGAATCATACAGTATCTTAAATATTCATGATTTCATATATTTTAATGAATATTCACATATATAATTCTTCTACACCTCCACTTATTCAAGAAATTAGGACACTGCCTGTGATGTGTCAATTTACCAACATCGTGGACGATTTGATTTCAATTTTTTTGATTCCTTAAATATTGGTAATTAAAAAAATTATGGTTTAAAAAGATTATAATTTATTTATTATGTATTATATAATTTTATGTAATCATTTTGTACACATGTTATTAATTTAGAAAAGAAAATGAGTACATTGCAATCGAACAATCGTCAAAATGACCTAAATAAATATCAATAATGTTTTAACATACGAGTATCCTCATGTCATAATTCAAAATGATAAATGGTATAATTTATATTATTGTAAATATGTAAATTCCTTTCTATTCGAACTCTGGTGTTTCACTTCCAATTGAAAATAATATCCGTCATGAACCGATTGTGGAAACAATGTAAATAACTCACCCAAAACAATGTAAATAACAAAATATTACTAATAAATGTGTCCAATGATGGTGTAAAATTATCATATAAGGTGATATAAAAATGAATAAGTGTAATTTATATATTAATAACACTACTTTATCCATTATACAGGAGGATTAATCAAATTTAATGTATGAAGATTAAAAAGAAATGGAATTCAAAACCAAATTTTCAATCTTTCAGTTAAGATTCTACTTTATCTGTTATGTGGTAGTAAGATTATTACTTTCCTGATTTTTTTTATTTTGTTTTATTAAGTTTATTTATATTTTAAAAACATATCTATTTAGTTATATTATTTCTCTCTCCTATTATATTTTTAGGGACTTTTCATTGAAAATAATTTTAAAAGACTCATTAATAAATTTCAAAGGGATAGTTTTTATGTGTATCTAGAATGAGTGGTTTAACCTAATTTAATGATGTTTTATTACCATGATATGTTCCTTGAACATTTTTATGTTGTTTTGATTCCATTTTAGCTCAATAAATGTGGGTTTGGGCCTAATATTTCTCATGATAAGATGGGTGATCCACATTATAGCTCTCTAATGCATTTGTTATATCGATGGTGGAATTATACCAAATGGTTATTACTTGTGTATGTGTGATTATAATATTGATTTTGAAAATAAGTCCCAAGGAAACTATATTATTTATCCATGCATGTTAACATGTTTTTATGAAATGTATTTTATTGGTTTTTATGTCATCACTTGAATAACAAATTCTTTCCTTTATCCCTTATAGGGAATTTTGTGATCATCCCATGTTTGTAAATGGTTTACACTAGTTATAAGGAGTTTTAAGAGAAATAATGATGGCAATTTAATTTTCATGAAATCTTTTCAAAGGAATGGTTTGTTATTTTAAAATTTTTATATTTTAAAAAAATGGATATTTTTTTAATAGTATACACATGTAAAGTTGTGAGATGTTATGTATGTTCTATTTTCTAGTAATCAAAAACTATAATCCATAAAAAGATCTTCATTATGAAATAATATATGGTCCCACCTAAAATTCCGTATTATGCAAAGTTTTATGGCTGGGTCCTTATAATGAGAGATGGAGGGGTAAAACAGTATCACCATTTTAATGATCACAAACACAAAACTAAAAAAAGACCTTAAATGATGAGTAAATGTGTTGGTTAATTTCATTTAAAATTAAAGATATAATAATTTTAAAATCATTATTTTATAAACCAAAATACATTTACACGGAAAAATATATTATCATGATTTAAACATATCAGGAAATATATTATGAAAAATAATGAATATCTTAAAATCACCCCTTTTGAAAACCAAATTTTGTAAATTTATCACCTTTGTGAAGCATCATTTTTAGAACATCCCCCATAAATTTTAAAATATTTTTCCACCATTGTGACATTTATAAATTGGCAACATTGGAAATGAAAAATAGGAATTGGAGTGAGATGCATGAGAGATAGTTTTAAATAAACACAATTGGGATTTGTAAGAATAAAAATAATTTTGAAAAACAAAATTTCAGAGAAAACTGTTTAAAAAAAATTAAAATAAACCTTTTAATTTCCAAAACATCCCAAATAATATTTTCTTTAATTATAAATATTTTAATTTCTATGAAAAAGATGACATAATAGGAGAATAAATTTAATAAAAAAGAAATTTTTAACATTACATAACTTTTCCATTATATCCCCTTTCCAAAAAAGTAACTATATCTCCATCAAAATAAATATTATCTAGATGAGCATGGGCAAGGAGTGTCTATTGGAATGTGAATTTATAAATTTTAAACATCCATCAATTTACATTACATCATGGTCAACTCAAATTTTTTTTATTGAGGCCAGTATATAACATATTTTTGACACATCCTTAGTCTTCTTTTAAAGAGTTATCTTTTTAAAAAAAAGTTATTGAATATATATATATATATATATATTTATTTATATTGTAAAATAAATATGAATAAAAGAATAAAATTTTAATTTTTTTTTATAAAATCACATTTTATTTTGAAAATTTTTTATTTTAAAATATTATTTTGAAATCTTAAAAATAGGATAATTTTTTATAAAAATAATTTTGATAAAAATCTACCATAAAATTGAATTCATAAATTTTAAATAGATATGATTCCCCCTAAAATGGTTACATTGATTAGATAAAGTGATCATTGAAAAAAAATATTATAACAATATAATAAGATCATGTATTATTAAAAATTTAAATATTATTATATAAAAAAATAATGTTATATATAGATCATATGATTATTTTCATTAGAGAACCAATCTTAATAAACATCTAATTATTTTTAAATGATCATGTACTACAGTTTTGGTGAATTTATCTACAATTTGATATTATATTGGATAAGAATATATTAATATATCTACATTTTGGATGTTTTCTAGTAGGAAAAGGTAACAAAGGTCAATTTTATTGGTGTGAGACTAATAGATAATATTTTTAGAGATATTTATTGAACTCATATTATATCAATTGATATATATATATATTTAATTTTTAGGAAATTTAAAATTTTAAATATGATATTATAATTAAAAATGGTTAAATTCATTATTAATAAATGAAATTATAGAAAAGGAATCCACTGTATTGGTTATATTAAACCATCTTATTCTATATACCAACATATTTAAATGATCTATAAGCATCACAACCATTGTTACTATAGAAATTATACAAGTATCAATAGATAACTATTTTTAAAGTCCTGGATATTTCTAAATGATAGTGAAAATTATATTTTTGGCCTAGACCATATGAATCATTCCCTATAAATTTATTTGATCATATCATCTGAGGTAGATAGCATCACATTTCTTTTCCTTTGACCAAAAACAAGATGACAATCACCAACTAAAGTAGGATCTAAATTGTTGTATCAAGAAAAACCCAAAATCCCATTCCACATAACTAATAACCCTTAGAGTTGGACATTACTATGTACTTCCCTCTATAAAAACATCCCATGGTACCACCAAGAACATATAAAGCTCATAAAAAGATTTTAGAATATTCCTCTTAGGGTAAGGGATATCTCCTTCCCATTATATAAGAACCACTTTTAAATTCTTCCATTTGATATTTTATTTTTCATGTTGTGGTAGGTTTTTACACATCCCTATACCTATACTTATTACATCCAGGTTATGACTTACACATTTCACTCTAATTCTCCATTTACATAACCTGTTATGTACACCTATTATGCTACTCAAATAATCCTAAAATATTTCTATAAAAACATTATTGTTATAAGTAATCATCCTTATTCCATTCAAGGGTATTCACCTATATATTATTATCCATTATTAATTTTGGAAACCCATTTATGTATACCAAAATTCTAGATAATGGGATTAAAATTGATGAATGTAATTTTTAGGTTGTACAATATTTATCCTTTACTTATGCATTGTCATGATATTAAAATGTTGGAGACTCCCAAAGAGTACTCCAACACGTTATGTAATGGTTTCTATCGAATGTGATATTTTTTATGGGATTAGGGTGTTAATGTAACTCTTTTTGGGACTTTTTCAACAGTGTGATGTTTTCTTATTAGTAATATTTTTTGTTTCCGTGTTTTATTTTTTTATTGATTCTATATTCCCATATAGCCTTTCTGAAATAATGATATATCTCGAAAAATTGAAAAATAATAAGATTAACAAGATTTTATTGTTAAATTTTTATACTTATTGGATTACATTTACATCTATTTTTTTATGATTTATTTATTATGTCACAAGGCTTATAGAATACACCTTTATTATGTGCATCCCAAGGTTATCCCATGTAGTTTAAGAAGAATTGTGTGATTTTAGTAGTTTGATATTGATGTTTTCAATATTATCATTTAATTTATATTTAATTTTATAACAATATATACCTAATTTCCAAAACATACTACACATGACGTTCTTGTTGGATTTTTATGGGTAACATTATATAATAAATCCTGAATTAATTATTAATAAATTATGGTTGTTCATATTTGATATTAGTGGAATGATTAGTTATTTTGAGTATTATGAATAGAAAATTTTTGTAAATTCAATAAGTCGAAGAAATAAATATAAAACATTGTATTTTTATTTTGGTATAGACAGTCGTTTTATCATGATAGTACAACCCTTTACAGAAAATAGCAGTGGATGAGACTCTTTCACAATGGTACTTATGTGTAATTGCCCCGATAAGGGATCAATGATCTGAGCTCAATCACAATAAGGTGCATGATAATGAGTCCCTATTAAATCCTATTATGACACTCCTAGGGGATATGATTTCATAAACTTACAATCTCGCTATAAGCAATTAACAAGGAAACAAAAATTCCAAAAAGATTTTATTTTGTCAAATTCATCCTTAATAGACTATATTGAAAACATGAAAAACATAGTCTAAAAAATTATATTTATGAGTTATCCCTTTAATTATTAATATTTATCATTTATGTATTTAATATTTTAAAAATTATACAAAATAATATTCTCTTTGTTTATAGTCAATGTGTAGAAATATGATAAACTAGGTCAATAACCAGTGTGATGGGAAATATAATGACAGTCTAAATGAAATTCCAAACTAATATAGAGTAGTAATCATGAACATTGTTATTAAATTTTTTCCATTGATTAATTTTTGATAATAATATCTTGATCATGATGAACAACAAAACTCCACTATGAAATGACAAGTTGTAGTTGATGCTTTATTCCTGAATAAAAGTGTCACGTCCCATCCATCGGGGCTCGTGTCGTGACTACACCGAAGCCTGCCTTCCTTAGGCCATGTGTTGGCGACTAGCGCCAAATTGGTAATTCCCTAAAACCGGGATGGAATTACCTTTTGAAAGTCTAAACACACCCAACAGATCACACAACTGGATATGAAACACTAAGCAAACTGTATATCCAAAAGAGAGTACTAAAAGTAATGGGGTTGGAATACCAGACCAACAGGAAAGTAAAAGTACAACTAGAATGAGGTGCAGGCATAGCCCATGCAGGGGTGAGTATAAAGATACTTAGTAGGGACCCCGAGACCCTCAATGTCTCAACGAATCCAACAAGGATATACCAAAAAGTATAAATTCAACAGATAACCTCACTTAGGTATATTCAAATACATATACCTAAGTTATCAATTAATCCATCTCAAACATGAGATAAACACAAAAGTTACTAACTCTGCTCAAAACATGATATTAATCTAGAGGTAGTATCAAATAATGTCCCTAGAGACATTGTCGAAACCTTGGATTCTGGAGAACTCCTCCTCTATCTAGTATAGTGGGCCTGCCACAACACCAAGGCGCTCTCCAATGGGCTAGTCAAATCAATCCATGTTGACTCAATAAGATATCTCTAGGTGCAGCTAACTACTAGGTCTTTGCACATCAAATCTGTCTTATCACTGAACTGTACAATGAAGGGTCCCGCTCTGGTAGTCATGGAGAAAAGTCACTAACTATCCTAACAGAATGGGCTGAGTTTGAAAGAATTCATCGGGTAACCCACAACCCATCCCAGCTGGAGGGTAAAACCTTAGAGGTTGTCAGATAACACACTGACTAACCTAGTTTGAGGGTAAAACCTAAGGTCACTGGGTAACCCACTGCCCAGCCCAGCTTGAGGGTAAACCCTAAGACGTCGTCGGTTAACCCACTGCCCAGCCCAGCTGGAGGGTAAACCCTAAAGGTCAACGGGTAACCCACTGCCCAGCCTAACTGGAGGACAAACCATATGATTAATGGGTAAACCACTTCCCATTCCTGCTGGAGGGTAAACCAGGAACTGGTCTTATATCTCCGCACTATGCTCGCTAATCTCCGAGTGGGTGCGCTTCATGAGCTACAGGTCGAAAATCCAACTGTCACAGAGTCCCAGGTAGATATATCTCAATGTTCTGCGTCGTCATAGAGGTCTCAATGCAATAGAAGGTGAGTCAATAATATGTTCATTCTGTGAGTTATTAGAATTTTAGTCTCGAGGCCCTGGTTGGATTCGTGCACGATCCAACCTGACTGTATTTCAACATTACTGCAAACACCAGTGGGGTATACTCAAAGGGACTATCACGATCTTGGAAAACTATTTCCACTAAGAGTTCATCAAATGGACGTCTGGTGCCCAAGATACAGCAGAATGAATGTAAAGGATCGGTAATATGTATGGGTTCGGTCCGACCCAGTCTGGGTAAACCCTATCAGACCTGATGGGTTTGGACTGGCCAATTGGGCGGGCTTTCCTGTTAAGTTCGTCCCGTCCAGCTAGGCTCAACCCATCCGGCCGCATGGGCGTTTAGGCCCTGGATCGGTGCTGGTTATTCCAGGAGTGTCATGAGGGCGCATCCCGGCGCGGCTCAGCCCGTAGGGCATGGCCGGGCCAGTTCTTCCAGGGCACAGCGAGGGGGGGCCGCGGGCCGGCTCGGGAGGTCGACGCAGCCAGGGCGCCGGTTCAATCGGGTAGCGACCGGGCATGCCAGAAGGTGGGCCTTTAGGAAACATGGTAGGGTGCCATGCAGGCCGGCAGGCGGCCAGGCACGACACGTCAATGCGGGAAGGTGGGTGGCCGGGTAGGGCACGACCAGGCGGGTCGGCGGGCGGCTGGGCTGGGAGCCGGGAGGTGTGGGCCATCGGTGGCACGACCAGGGTGGCTCGGCAGAAGGGTGATGGTTCATCCTGGAGCCTCAGAGTGTCGTAGGGGTGGCTCAGTTTGCAGAGGTCGCGAGTAGCGTGGCCTTTGTATTTGATTTCTTCGACATTATGTCACCTCATCCCCATGCCAATGATCGTCACAAACAAGAACAACGGAGGGGCCGGGCCATTTTGGTTTGGCCCGCACCCTCCGTGATTAGGGTGGTATCAATTGGCTCATCAAGAAATAAGTATATTAACCACATCTCACCAAAAAAAATCGATTCCAACCATTGAAAAGGATTCTAAGAATCCATCAACAAGTAAAACCCCCTACCTTTGTTTTTCATCCATCGTTCATTGACAGAGTCGCAGAAAGTAGACGAAGAAAATTGTCATTTGTCACATCCTCTACACGCTTCCAATCTTGAGCTGCATCATCTCATTGATGACGATGCAGAGGGTTGGTCAGTTGAAGTCGTCCCACATCGGTATAAGCTCTTTGGAAGAAGTCGATGATCGTCTGCATTCTTCATTCTTCATTGGGATAGTTCTTCCCTATTCTCCCAAGTTTCCACCAAGATTCCAAAAAATAATAATACATAGGATTATCTATTAGTTAGTTGGCACAAAATAAAAAATGGTGAAATAAATTAATTGGATCCACCTAATTAATGTGAAGGAATGGCACAAGTAAATTAGGAGGGATGGTACAAATTAATTAAAGGAATGGTGGCATTATAAAGGAGGGAGGGTGTGGAAAAACTATCCTTCATTAATGAGGAGAGTTTTGAGGTTTTCTGATCCCGCCATTAATAGGTGAGTTTATCCACGTGTGGTCCCCACATCATAACCCGTTGTGGGAGGTTAGGTTAAGGTGGTCCTTACCACCAAAACATCTACTAGAGGTTAAGGTGTGGTGGCCCCACCACCAATTTCCATGAGGAGATTTTAACCGTAAAAAAAGAAAGAAAGACACATTATTTTTAATTAATTCAACCTCTAAAAACCTTAAATAAATATATTTTATTAAAGAGTCACTGCGATCGATGTGATTGTCTCCATAAGTGCATACCAATGATGCGTGTTCAACTATGCCCTCAGATATCAATTCATAGCATTGGTTCAAAATTTACAAATCGCCACTCGCGCGTTTTCTGAATTTACCCGAAAAAAAGTTCTGAAAATTATTATTAGTCACCCTCGACCTGTGCTGGGCAAGGTTAGGCTCTGCCTAAGTGAAAGACACCCTAAAGAACACAACTATACTCTCACATTTTTCATCACAATTACAGTTTATACGTTATGAATTTTCAATAAAATAATAGTCACTTAATTATTTTATTTTCGGACAAAAATTAACTTCTTTTCTAGTGGCATGTGCCAGCCAACGATAGTATCTTCCTAAATAAATCATTATCTCATGAGTTCAGTGGTGGTATCCGATTTTTAATCTGAGTTACTGTTTGTGATTTATAAGCATTTGAAGAATAAAATAATTTATTTAATTATATTATATACGATTGTTCTATTTTTTGGTTTTCTAACAAGAGGCTCGCATGGACTAATCATAAGTAGTGCCTAGGGTAAACAAACCATACAAAACACAACAGTGCCCTAAGATTTAAGATCTATGTAACTATTTATGATTTATTCTACTTTTTCAGGAAAACATCTTACTTGCGTCAACATAAGCATAAGGAAACATCTATGGATCATTCCGGGTATTCCGAGCATTGGAATCGTGCGCCGTCATATTTCACGGACTCAAAAAATTCCAATACATTTAAAAAAAATTACGTGGAAATTCCGGGACTTTATATTCTTCTCACCTCAGGGCTATACGTCCCCGTAAGCCAGAACTCCAACTAAGAAAACAAATGGAGGGTACTGTGCATCCATTTGAGCCTCCAACTCCAATGTGTTCTCCTGGTGGTTCCTGTGTTTTCAACGAACACTCACAAGAGGTATCAACCATCCACAAAGGACCCACTCTGGTCGATCCTCAATATCTACTTAAACCACCGAAAATTTCACCCCATAGTTGATGTCCATCTCTCCGTGGTCGATGACGTTAGAACGGTAATGCATGTATTTCCTCAGCTGGGATACATGGAAGATTCCATGCACCTAGTGCAACTATGGTGGATGAGCTATGTGGTAAGAAACCTCACCAACTCTGCTGAGGACCAGGAAAGGTCTGATGATCCTTGGAGATAACCTGCCACCTCAGCCAAATCTCTGCAAACATCATCAAGATGAGACTCATAGAAATACGTTCTCTCCATCCTCGAATAGTAGAGGTATATCTATTCTGCCAGCATAGAACTTATTCCTTCTCTCTATAGTCGTCATCCACTCCTTTATTTTTTTCAATTTTTTATGGTAGAATGTAACAATTGTGGTCCCACGAGTGCTGACTCCCCTAGGTCAGTCCTGCACAAACGTGTTTTGTATGGTCGCCCGTAAAACACCTTGTATGGTGACAACCTGAAGGTGGGGTAATAGCTGTTGTTGTTTGCAAACTCCAATAAATGTATGTGATCCTCCCAACTATGACAGAAGTCGAGGACACAAGCATATGGAAAGTCTTTGAGGGCCTAAATGGTCCGCTCAGTGTGAACATCGGTCTGAGGATTGAAGGAGTTGCTCAAATGAAGATGCGTCCCAAAAGTCTCTTACAACCCATTCCATAGATGAGAAGTAAAATGTGCATCACAATAAGAGAAAATCGTTAAATGTACTATATGTAGCCACGCAATCTCCAACACATAGAGGCGTCCCATGCCTTCAACTGAATCCTGATCTCTATGTGGTAGGAAGTGGGCTGACATGGTGAGTCACTCGACGATCAACCAAATTGAGTCATGTCCTCTAGATGAATGTGGAAGTACAATCACGATGTCCATGGATATCTCATCACACTTTTATCTGGGACCTCTAAAGGCAGACCTAAGCCCACTGGTACTTTATATTCCACCTTCACATGCTGACAAGTGAGCATCGAGAGTGAAACTATGCATCTACATTCATCATTCCCGGCCACCATTCCCATCGCTGGATGTCATGGTTGATATTCGCCACTCCTGGATGTTCCGCTAGAAGGGATGTTTGTAACTCCCTCCACACATCCTATTGATGTGAGAATGGTTCCATAGTACGTCATATGAAGAGGATGACGTGCTCCCCACCTTCAGAAAATCAATCATGTACTTGCCCTGTGGATATCTAAGCACGTAGTGTCTCACACTCAGCGTCTCCATGTTGTGCAACCCAAACTCATTGATGAAGTGGGGGAGTGACAGTAAGAGATTGAAGGAATGATGATTTATCTCAATCCACAAAGGATATCTGTAATGAAGCCAGCTGCTCTGTTGCCTCACTCAACAGATGTAGGAGAGACCTACAACTGAGTGCATCTGCTACCATGTTCCCCTTCCAAAGAGTATGTACTATCTCAAAGTCAACATCTGTGCCACGAGGGTGTGGTAGGATGACTCATGAGTGATCGGATGCACCCTCCAATGAAGGAGTTTATCCTATTCTTCCTGGGCAACCTTTTTCTCCAACCATAGAAAACACCATCCCAATGCTGTATATAAATAAAAACCACTTTTCCTAATACAATTAATCTAAGTGTGATCTATGGATGTCATGTCGGAACCCAAACTAATGTCTTAAGGCCTCGACGATGCCACCTGGAGGTTCCAATTCAAACTTCCACCTCTAGGGTCATATCACACCATCGGCATAAGTGTGATTATAAATTTTCTTCCCAAAGATATCTATAGACGTGAGGGTCATGTAAACAGTTTAGCCAGAAACTCTAGGTCCTGGACAAATTCTTGGAAAAAAGGAATGATTGGTACCTATAACTGTTGAAACATAAGCTAGTAGTAGAAATAGATCATACCTAGAATCATTCCTATAGCCCTTGGGTCGAATTATTTTACCGCATGAAATAACATTCTTCCCCTATCCTCCAGCCCCATGAGCATGGCAGGGTCCACAAAAAGTGGGTGGTTGTAACATGTCGAAAAGTACACAACCACATGCTGCTCTACTAGATCTGCTTCCAAATCTGCTACACTACTGATTCATCTTTCATTAACACATTTTATACGCCACAGCCTCTGAGACTAGTGCTAGATCACTGTATTCCCACTGCTAACATTCATTGTCTGTATTCGTTCAGCCAAAGAACATTCAACCAAAATGGTTCTCTCTAGAACCCTAGAATAAGTAGGAATGAATTGAGGAATAGTTTTAGATTGTATGGCCATTAAACACACCTCTCTCAGAAGATCTAGCCTTGAAGCAGTTATCGTATCGTATTTATCAAGTACTAGGAATGATCGGTATGCCTCGATTAATACTCACCTACCGACATGTCATCCTACCAAAGCTATAGAAGTTATAGTGAACTCTTAGCCACCTCATTTATCTAGTCCTCAGTCGCTTGTGAGTCTGGCTCGCCTCGGAACCTGAGGGGTATCTGATGCTGAAACACGTGTAAGTCACTATGCCTACAAGTGTCCTCTACCGGTACCGCCGACTTTAACTGGTGACCAACAGGTAGTGATATAGCTTGCACACTACCCAAAGGTATTATCTCGGGAAACAATCCATGTACCAAATCATCATCACTAATCGGACCATCCTCACGATAACACACTAAAAAGAAAGAGTATCTAGGATCACCGTCTGCTTTACTGGTGTCTAAACTAGATAGGAAACTCAAGGAACTACCTCAAGCTAGCCCTCAACTGTGTGGAAATCTGTCTCACCTCGAAACCCCAGAGGCCTCTACTGCTAGAACTCGTGCAACATGCTCAGTCGGCGTCCACCATCTGCCAGTGCGGCTAGTGGTATCTGCATCCCAAAGAGTGGTGGTGCTGCTGGTACACCACATGAAGGATCCAATATAGTAAGAAGGCCCTGCACCATATCCTTGTACCACAGTGGGCTATCTGTGCGAACAACTATTTAAACTCTTACTAGCTATCTGCGTGGAGACATTCTAAAAGAAACAGATGCGACCAGGTCAAAATATTATACGTGGTGAGCTAACTTAAGAAATCACCAAGAAAAGAGACATGAATTCAGTGTTTTCATACACTGAGTCGAAAATCAGAAGTCAGGGTCCTAATTTATGGATATTTCGGTCGCCGCACCAACACTGGACTCCCTGAACTGAAACCATACTCAATACACATAACACTATTTTTTCACAGAATAGATCAGAGTCATATGTTCTGTAGTAGAACTGACTCCTATGATACCCATTTATCACTACCCGTCCCTTGGGGCCCGTGTCGTGACTACCCCAAGCCCGCCTTCCATAGGACATGGGCTGGAGACTAGCATCAAAGGCCTAATTCCCTAAAATTGGGAAGGCATTACCTTTACAATGTGTAAACACACACAACAGAGCACACAACTATATATGAAACACTCTGCAAAATGTATAACCAATATAGAGTGTTGAAAGTAAAGGGGCCAGAATACAAGCCCAAAAGGAAAGTACAAGTACAACTGAAAAACAAGTACAACCAAGGAAAGGTAAAACAACTATTGGGTCATCCTCCGTGATTCCTACCTGAAGGGTAGGTATAGATAGCCTCCTCAATACTCCATGTCTGTTAGTATCCTCTGTGTACTGACTCTTTGTAAGGTCCACCTCCGGGTAACGTCAAGTCCTGCTAGACTCAGCCTCAGTCAGCGTTGTATTTCACCTGCATCCAACACAACGTGGTATGGGCATAGCCCGTACATGGGTGAGAATAACGATACTATGTAGGGATCCCAAGACCCCCATGGTCTCACAGTATTTAACAAGGATAAACAACAAAGTATGAATTCAATAGATAACCTAACATAGGTAATTGGCCATATATATCCCTAAGTTATCATGTAATACATCTCAAACATGAGGTAAACACAAAAGTTAAACACTCAGCTCAAACCAGGATTCTAATCAAGGGATAGTATCAAATAACATCCCCGGACACATTGTTGAAACATCGAATGATAGAGAACTGCTCCTCTATCAAGTACAGTGGGCCTGCCGTGACACCAAGGCGCTCCCCACTAGGCTAGTCGAATCACTCCGAGTCGATTCTGTCAACATTCGCCAGGTCTCAGCCAGCAACTAGGTCATTGCACGTAAAAGTTGTCTTATCGCTGAACCATACAACCATGTCTCTGGTAATCACGGAGAAAATCACTGACTAGCCTCATAGAGAGGGATGAGTCTGAATGAAGTCATCGGGTAAGGCACTGGCCAGTCCAGTTGGAGGGTAAAACCTAAGAGGTCATTGGCTAACCCACTGCAAAGCCCAACTGGATGGTAAACCCTATGGTCAAAGTTTAACGCACTGCATAGCCGAGCTGGAGGGTAAACCCTAAGAGGTTTTCGGGTAAACCACTACCTAGCCCAGATGGAGGGTAAACCCTAAAGGTCAATAAGAAACCCACTGCCCAGCCCAGCATGAGGGTAAACCCAAAGCTCAATAGGTAACCCATTTCCCAACCCCACTGGAGGGTAAACCTGGAACTGGTTTGATATCTCTGCACTATGCTCACTAGTCTCTGGGAGGATATTCTCTATGAGCTACATGTCGATACTACAACTATCACGAAGCCACACGTGTATCTATCTCAAAAGTCCACCTAATCATTGGGGTTTTAATGCAATAGAAGGTGCGTCAATCAGATGCATGGTCTATGAGTTATTAGAATTTTAGTCCCAGGGGCCCGGTTAGATTCGTACACGATCCAACCTGACCGTAATTCATCATTACCATGAACTCTAGTAATGTAAGGCCCCGACCCCAATTACCCAGAGTCTCTACGTTACTTCGTAAAATTTTCATGATCACAAAATATCAATTCTCAAAAGACCGATTAGTTTAGTATCCTTGGAAACACTAGATACATTCATAAATGTTACATTACATCATATAGTGAAAAACTACAATAACATAGTCTCCATTTTCTACACTCATATTCCCTTCAGACTATCCCTGTAGGTCATTCCTAAAATAGTTCTTCACATCCTGGAAAAAAATTAAAACATTGAAAGGGGTGAGCCAAGATGATCAGCCAGGATAACAATATAGCGCAAGCTTTCATAAATAAACACAAACATTTAAGGCAATGTATAACTAAAAAAATACTTTTAAACATGAACTTCAACATAATATGGAAAAAGCAAAATGAAATAATTCCATTTACTTATTCATATGGATATTCTACTGGTCGAATAATAAAATGAAATATCAATAACCACATTCATAATGATGGAATTCATAATGCCATACTATCATAACCATGTAGCCAAGGCCTTGTGCCAAGGCCACAAATAAGATTTTGTCAAGGCCTCGTGCCCAGACACTAGTCTATCTCATGAGACCTACCAATGCATCAAGGAGCTATAGCGGGCTCCACCCGTCACTTATTAAGTCCAATGCATTCCTTATATGAACAAGTTTAAAAATATCATAAACCCTAACATAATTGTATCATATAAAACAAGCATAAAGGAAACATAACATTTCCAAATTTCAATTACAATATATCAATACAACACATTGATATAATAAAAACATTTTCAAAACCATTTTCAATACCAAAATAAATGAAAATTAAAACATTGTAATTATTTTTCATTAAAAAAGGTTATGGCTTGTAGAGGAAGCCGAAACTCAAATAATGGTCACGGTGGCAGAGAAGTCGTTGTCACCTCATACGTACAACAAGAAAAACATTACTTTTTGTTGTTTAGTAAAACGCTTCATATAAAAAGATTCCTTTTGAATAACCGTAAAAGTCAAAGGGGTTTATACACCGTATAAAAGGAATTTGTGTATAAAACAAAATATTCCTCAATGAATGGAGATTGAGAATAAGTACCTCACAAAGATCATTTTTTAAATAAAATAGATCAATTATGTGTATTCACTATAATTACAGATAATGAAATTACAAATACAAGATAGGATATAATAATATCATGACATAATTTGAAAGTAGGAGATTAACCCAAAGAACAGAAATTGGGTTTAGAAGTTTTCTTACAAAGATTATTTTTTAAATAAAATAGATCTATTATGTGTATTCAATATAAGTACACATAATAAAAGTACAAATACAAGATTTGACATAATAATATCATGACATAATTTGAAATTATAATATTAACCCAAAGAATGGAAATTGGGTTAAGAAGTTCCCTTACTTCGTGTCCGACTTGACTCGATCATTATTTAACCTCATGAAGAATAAAATAGAGTTAATTTATATTTTCATAAGAACCTTTTCCATGTTCATTATACCACTTATATTACTTTTTACCATGTTATGAACATTATATAATTATTTAAGTTAATAAAGGTCATTTTGTCGATCTTTGGTACTTGAGTCAAAAAAAACTTCTTATAATTACAAGTTGTTCGTGTGGTGAAATATACATTAGAACCAGAATTATTTTAATGATGTAGATATCATATATATCATATATATCCAGTATATACATGAATTTATAATATTACATAACATTTAGAGGTAAGAAATGAAATGCACCGTTCATGGAGACGGTAAGCCATACGTACGCATGAACGCTACTTTCATTTCTATTTCGTATTTAATGGAATGAAATAATAATCATATAAAGGTATAATATAATTCCAGTATAATATAATGTATAATACCATTTACTCCATCCTTTATACATCCCACATATGGTATTAACGATTCAAATCACTTTGAGGGGGCGGTAGTCCGCACTTCCTAAAATGAAAATATCACATTTACCCATAATGGAAACCATAAAGGTATGTAATAAATGTAAAATACAGAAGCTTAAGTAAAATATAAACGTATTATATATCATATATAAATATAGTGACATCTTAATGGACACATTTGAAGGTGTTATATGAGTGTTGAACAATCATCGTTTCGTGAGGAAGAAATTCTCCATCCACAGAAACATTATGTTCTTTAACCATTAGATGTAGGTGTGTGTAAGTGTAGATAGAATAATTCTCATAAAAACATCATAGTATATTGATAATACTGGTGTTTTTTACAACAGAAAAGGTTAAAAAGAGTTTAGGGGGTTGGAGATGGAAAATAAAACATAAGAACACAAGAGAAAACACTACCTTTAAAACGGGTAACTCTTTTTGATTTGAGCTCAAAGGCTTCCTTGGGAAGACTTATTCCCAAGGTGAGGCTTCTTGGAGTAAGAATGGGATGTAGAGAGACAAAATGGGTAGGGGTTGGCCTAGACAAAGGCTTGAGAGGTGTGGGTAAGGTGGTAGAGGTGGGGGCCTTTTATAAGAGGAGAGGAGGGGCACTCTTGGAAAGTTATAAAAGGTTACATTATCATAAAATGCTTTTCGGATATAAAAGGTCCCAAAATTATATATTTCGTGGATAAGGTGATAAGAGTTTTAAATCCACCCTTCCAATTGGTTTTTTACATGTTTAGGTCTTAGATTTTACATTATCTTTTCATTTTATTTAAATTGTTAAATAATGAGGTAATCGATACATCATCATGGTGTCATAAATAATTTAATTTATTTAATGTCTAAAAATTAAAAAAACAATAATGATGTATGAAATCTTTTCATATTTCTAATGAATATTTACAGTAAAAAATTTGACTTGTATAACACCATTTAAAAATTGTTTTAGAAAAAAAACTCATGTTTGTGGCATTTTTATTTTAACATTAAATAAAAGGTTTTTAATGTCATTTTCCTATCAATGTGACTCCACGGGGTCCCCAAGTTGACCCATGGATTTTCTTGGTCGGCCATGACTCATAAAATAGGGTTAAGACACGTGTCATGGTCATTTTATATTATTATAACATTATCATTACCATAAATTTCACTAATTACCTTTAATCGCGATTAATTAAACTTAAAAGTTACTATTCACCAAAAAATTATTTTAATCCCATTGAACCACATTTTACATCCAAATGACAACCATGTATGTCGGATTTTTTAAAATCAAATCATAGAAGTGGTAATGTTTTATTTAAACGAAAAATCAGTTTTTTAACTACCACTTAGTGGTTTCACAATTCATCAAAAATTGATGTTTTTCAGAACAATGCCAAAATTTCACAATAAGCTATAATTGATATTCCGAATTTAAAAATGATGACTATTTTAAAAAATTCCAAACATATAAGTTTCATTAATTAATTTTAATAATTAATTCTCACTGTCACAACAAATAGCGTGTTTTCACAAAACAATATATATCAAAAGATTGACAATTGTTAATGTCCAATTTCAAAGTGAAATTAATTCTAATGACCACCATTGGATAAAATGGTAAAAATATAATCTAATTATAATTTATAAACACTCATTAGTATAGTTTATCACTATAAATTATTTTTATTAAAAAAGTTGTTTTTAAGTATTTTTCACTATTCATAAAAAAATTCGATGTTCTCAGAAAAATACCAAAAATTCAACATAGGCTAATTTCGATATTCCGAATCCAAAAATGAAGTCCATTTTGAAATATAAAATTTATATAATTTAAAAAATTTGGTATTAATATTCACAACTGCTACTTTGATTGGTCGCATTGTGTTAGAATCTTGAACTTGCGTAGAATGCAAGCTATTGCATTATTTAAAGAGAGGCGTATCGTGGAAGCTCGGAGTGTTACATTATCCCCTCCTTCAATAAATTTCATCCTCGCAATTTGAAATTTTTATTTGAAAATAAAAGGTTGAAAATAGAAAATACCTTTGTGGAAAACCCACATCGGAAATAGGGTTAATAAAAATATAACTTTAAAAGAAATAAAGAGAAGTATAAAGGTCACCCAAGATAGCCCATACAAGGATTCTATGAAAATATGGATATGGAGGAAAAAACCCATCAAGGTCTAATGGAGAGTTGTATAAAACATGATTAGGAGAAAGTTAACCACATGAAATTCACAAACTTGTGATTGTTTAAACGGTCCTTGAATCCCCAGTTGGAAAAGTTAACCGACAACGTTTTTGTTTTAAGTTACCTTTTATAATGTTGAGTAATTTATTTAGGAGATTTTCTAATAACGTATGAAAATATACTTACTTGTCATGTAGACTTTCATTCTTTAAATATTTTTTACCACAAACCCATCATTCACTCCAAAATGTAATAGAACTCAAAAATATTCTATTTATCCTAATTGTATAAGGTTCCAAATATCAACACAAACCATTTAGATTAGGAAAACGTTTTTGTAATAACCAGGGACTTCCTGTAGGCTAGTGGTATGTAATAAAGGCCTATCGCACTATGGTTGTGGGTTCGATTCCTGCAATTTTGTCTGACGCGTCGGGTTATCCCTCAACCTGCAGGTTGTCCTTTTCCTAAAAATATAGTATTATAATATTCCAATATAAATATTTAGAAATGTTTTAACCTTAAAAAATACTATCCAAGGTTCAACCTAATCCATTCCATCCTTTATAGTTAGCCAAAATACCTTTGTCCAGACTTTCTCTAAAAGGTCTCTAAATTCCAAAATCAATTGTAACATCAGATTCCCCAAACAATGTAAATTTTCTCTTATTGTCACATATAAAAATATATTTAACTTCATCATATTAAAACCTTAATGAAGAAAACAAGTACTTCAGTACAATCCTTATATATATCACATTATTCATATAACCCGAATATAACCCTTGAGTCCAAAAGCACCAATACATTAATTATTCCACTTGAACTGTAGTAACAACATATGATTGCCCATGATCTCTTGGACTTTTCTGAGGTAATTTTACCCGACGCTTAGGAAATTCATTTGTATAATGCCCCATTTCCCTACAATTTTAGCATTCAAAGTTGATAGTCTATTTCTTTCCCTTGCAATCACGAGCCTGGTGACCTTTTTCTCCACATTTATAACAAACTTCCATTACTTTTAGGAATTTACCAGGGTGATTCTTCCCACATTTATCACATAATGGAAAATCATTCTTTCCCATTTTCCCTTTATCTGTCTCTTGTTCCACCGTTCTCTTCTTCCTTTGCTTTACTTTGTTGTCATAAGACTTAGAGAATTCATTTTTTGTCTTGATAGCATACGAGAATATATCTTCGTATGTTGAAAAATATTATGATACTAAATCTCGATGGAGAAATTGTTTTAACCCATCAAAGATATGGTCATTCTTACTTCTTGGGTTATGTATATAATTTTCAGAATGCCTCACTAACCTTGTAATGTTAGCCTCATATTTTGTGACATTCTCATCCTCCTTTTTTCTCAGACTTAGAAATTGCCTTTCCATATCTGCTCAACGGTCAAGAGGGAAGTATTTTTCTAAGAAAAGATCTTTGAACTCCCTACATTCGATATTTGATACTTCATCATCTTCCTTTGTATTTTGAATCAACGACCACCATTGATCAGCATCTCCAGTGAGGCGGTAAACTGCCATGACAACCTTCTCCCTTTCGCTACTCCCCAAGGTATTGAATATTTTCTCTAAGGAGTTTACCCATTCCTCAGATAATAATGGACTTGTACCCCCATTAAATGTTGGCGGTTGCTGCCTCATGAAGCGGTCTAAAATTGATCCTCCACGCTATGGATCAGGGTGCTCCATAAAAGTAAGGTTATTATTCATAACCTAAGTGAGTTGTCCCAGTATGGTGATAAGTTGATCAGCACCAGTTTTATCTCTAGCTCCACAATAATTATCTTGAGCAGGAGGGAAATCCCTACATGGATTGTGTGCATTGATACAGTTTCCATTCCTCCCACTAGGCGCCATTTCTAAACAATGGCATAAACTAGTTTAGTTTATTAATTGCGATGAATAATTCAAAACATGTAAAATACTTAATGTAAATTGAACGGTTTATGGATATAATCCATTATAATAAAAAATACTTTCTTTTAGGATGTATATACTCCTAAACCCTTCATAATGGTTTGTAAAAAAATGAGAATTATCCTAAGCATATCCCATGAGAGTGTCATAACCAAGAGTGCAGTAAGGCCCATTATCGTGCACCAGTTCCCATTCGATTCTAGCTCAAAGTGGTGTTTTCGGGTTTTACCCCTATGTACATCTGTGCCAGATCCGCTCCTACCTTCTCGTATCCAGACAGGGATGTATTGCTCGGAAAACTCACAAAATCTATATAAAACCAAAATTATTGTAAGTTATTCTATACTAATCCTCAATGTCTATCTTAGGGATATGTGATCTAATCAGAGTTTATCTAAATCAAGCTTCCAAGGTTAGTACTAAACTGACTCTGATACCAACTATAAGGCCCCGAACCCAGTTACCCAGAGTCGATGCGTTACTTCTTAACATTGGCATGATCACAAAAGATCATGTCTTGAAATACCGATTCGTTTTTTATCCTTGGAAACACTAGATAAATTCATAAATGTAACATTACATCATAAAGTGAAGAACTACAATAACATAGTCTCCATTTTCCACACTCATATCCCCTTCAGACTATCCCTGCAGGTCATTCCTAAAATACTTCTTCACATCCTGGAAAAAAATTAAAACATTGAAAGGGGTGAGCTCAGATTCTCAGAAAGGATAACAAAATAGGAGAAGCTTTCATAAATAAACATAAACATTTAAGGCAATGTATAACTAAAACAACATCCTTTTAAACTTGAACTTCAACATAATATGGCAAATGTAAAATGAAATAATTCCATTTACTTATCCACATGGATATTTTACTGGTCGAATAATCACATGCAATATCAATAACCACTTTCATAATGATGGAATGCATAATTCCACACTATCATAACCACGTATCCAAGTCCTCGTGCCAAGACCACAAATAAGATTTTGTCAAGGCCTCGTGACAAGTCACTATTTTGGCTCATGAGACCTACCGATGCAACGAGGAGCTATATCGGGCTCCACCCATCACTTATTAAGTCCAATGCATTCCTCATATAAACAGGTTTAAACATATCGTAATCCATAACATAATCATATCACATAAAACATGCATAAAGGAAACATAACATTTCCACATTTCAATTACAAGATATCAATACAACACATTGATATAATAAAAACATTTGCAAAACCATTTTCAATACCAAAATTAATGAAAATAAAAAATTTGTAATTATTTTTCATTAAAAAATAGTTATGGCTTATAGAGGAAGCCGAAACTCAAATAATGGTCACGGAGGCGGAGAATTTTTTGTCGCCGCATGCGTACAACAATAAAAAAATTCCTTTTTTCCGTTTAGTAAAATTATTTGTATAAAAATATTCCTTTTGAATAAACGTAAAAATCAAAGGGGTTTATACACCGTATAAAAGAAATTTGTGTATAAAACAAAATATACCTCAATGAATGGAGATTGAGACAAAGTACCTTACAAAAATCATTTTTTAAATAAATTAGATCTATTATGTGTATTCACTATAAGTACACATAATGAAATTACAAATAAAAGATAGGATATAATAATATCATGACATAATTTGAAAGTAGGAGATTAACCCAATGAACGGAAATTGGGTTAAAAAGTTCCCTTTAAAATATTATTTTTTAAATAAAATAGATCTATTATGTGTATTCACTATAATTACACATAAAGAATGTACAAATACAAGATTGGACATACTAATATCATGACATTATTTGAAATTAGGAGATTAACCCAAAGAATGGAAATTGGATTAAGAAGTTCCCTTACCTCGTGTCCGGCATGACTCGATCGTTCTGTAACCACCTGAATAATAAACTAGAGTTAATTTACATTTTCTTAAGAACCTTTTCCTTGTTCATTATTCTTTTTATATCACTTGTTACCATGTTATGATCATTATGTAATTATTTATGTTAATAACGATCATTTTTTCGATCATTGGTAATTGAGTAAAAAATAAACTAATTATAATTACAAGTTGTTCATGTGGTGAAATATCCATTATATATAGAATTATATTCATGATGTAGATATAATATATATAATATATATCCGGTATATACCTGAATTTATAATATTACTTAACATTTAGAGGAAAGAAATGAAATGCACTATTCATGGAGATGGTAAGACGTACGAACGCATGAACGCTACTTTCATTTCTATTTCTTATTTAATGGAATGAAATCATAATTATATAAAAGTATACTATAATTACAGTATAATATAATTTATAATACGATTTAATCCATCCTTTATACATCCCACACATGGTATTAATGATTCAAATCACTTTGAGGGGGCAGTAGTCCGCACTTCCTAAAATGAAAATATCGTGTTTACCCATAATGGAAACCATAAAGGTATGCCATAAATGAAAAATACAGAATATTAAGTAAAACATAAACATATTATATATCATATATAAATATTTTGACATCTTAATGGCCACCTTTTAAGATGTTATATGAGTTTTGAACAATCATCGTTTCGTGAGGTAGAAATTTTCCATCCACAGAAACAGTATGTTCTTTAACAATTAAGTGTAGGTGTGTGTAAGTGTAGCTCGAATCCTTCTTATAAAAACATCCTAGTATATTGATGATACGGGTGTTGTTACAAAAGAAATGAATAAAAAGAGTTTAGAGGGTTTGAGAAGCAAAATGAAACATAAGAACACAAGAGAAAACACTACCTTTAAAACGGGTAACTCTTTTTGATTTGAGGTCAAAGGCTTCCTTGGTAAGACTTCTCCCAAAAGTGAGGCTTCTAGTAGTAATAGTGTGATGTGGAGAGACAAAATGCGTAGGGTTTGGATGAGCCAAAGGCTTGAGAGGTGTGGGTAAGGTGGTAGAGGTGGGGGCCTTTTATAAGAGGAGCGGCGGGGCACACATGAAAAGTTATAAAAGGTTACTTTATCATAAAATGATTTTCGGATTTAAAAGGTCCCAAAATTATAGATTTCTAGGATAAGGTGATGAGAGTTCGAAATCCACCCATCCAATAGGTTTTGGACATGTTTAGGTCTTAGATTTTACATTGTCTTTTCATTTTATTCAAATCGTTAAATAATGAGGTAATAACTTCATCATCATGGTGTCATAAATAATTTAATTTATTTAAAGTCTAAATTTTTTTAAAAAAATATCATTATTTAGGAAATATTTTTATATTTATAATGAATATTTATAGTCAAAAATATTACTTGTATAACCCCATTTAAAAATTGTTTTAGTAAAAAAACTCATGATTGTGACATTTTTTTAACATTAAATAAAAAGATTTTAATGTCATTTTCCTACCAAAGTTGCTCCATGGGGTCCCTAAGTTGACCCATGGATTTTCTTGGTCGTCCATGACTCATCCAATAGGGGTAGTACATGTTTCATGGTCATTTCATATTATTATAACATTATCCTTACATTAAATTTCACTAATTACCTTTAATCGCAATTAATTAAAGTTAAAAGTTACTATTCAACAAAAAACTAATTTAATCCCATTGAACAACATTTTACATTCTAATGACAACCATGTATGTCGGATTTTTGAAAATAAAATCACAGAAGTGGTAATGTTTCATTTAAATGAAAAATCACTTTTTAACTACCACTTAGTGGTTTCACTATTCATCAAAAATTGAAGTTTTTTAGAACAATGCCAAAATTTCACCCTAGGAAATAATTGATATTCCGAATTCAAAAATGATTTATATTTTAAAAAATTCGTCACATATAAGTTGCATTAATTTATTTTATAATTAATTCCCGCTGTCACAACAAATAGCGTGTTTTTAAGAAACAATATATATCAAACGATTGACAATTGTTTATGTCCAATTTCAATGTGAAATTAATTATAATGACCAACATTGGATAAAATGGTAAAAATATATTCTAATTATACTTTATAACCAATCAATAGTATAATTTATCACTATAAATTATTTTGATTAAAAATGTTGGTTTTAAGTATTTTTCACTATTTATAAAAAAATTGGAAGTTCTCAGAAAAATACCAAAAATTCAACATAGGCTAATTTCGATATTCCGAATCCAAAAATGAAGTCCATTTTGAAATATAAAATTTATATAATTTCAAAAATTGGGTATTACTATTCATAACTGCTACTTTGATTGGTCGCGATGTGTTAGAATCTCGAACATGCGTACAATGCAAGCTATTGCATTATTGAAAGAGAGTCGTATCGTGGAATCATGGGGTGTTACAAGTAAGGTATATTACAAGGGACCGTCATGCTCCAGGAAAACCAGCACCACTGACAGTTCGTCAAACGGACGTCCAGGGCCAAAGATATGGCCAAAAGAAAGTAAAGGGTCTGTAATAGGTCCGAGTCCGGTCCAACCCGGTCGGACTCACCCGGTCTGACCTCGTCTGGGACAACCCAGTCTGGGTTGACCCGGCTAGACCTGACGAGACTGGCCCGACCCATTGGGTGGGCCAGCCTGTGAGGTTCGGCCCGACCCCCTAGGGACAACCCAGCCGGCCGCGTGGGTGGTTAGGCCCTCGGTCGGGGCCGGTTCGGCCGAGAGCGTCGAGTGGGTGCGACCTGGCTGATTCGGCCAGAGCACCGTGATGGGTGGGCTCGGGCAGGCATGGGAGGATGGCGTGACCAGGGCTCCGGTTCGGTCGGGTGACGACAGGGCAGGCCGGCAGGCGGCCGGTTAGGCCGACAGGTAGGCAAACGGGTGGCCGAGCAGGCCGGCATGTGGCCGGGTAGGGCGTGAGGCAGGTTGGATGGTAGCTAGTCAGGGCGCTAGGCAGGTCGGTGGGCAGTCGTGCAGGGCGCATCCATGCAGGCAGGCAGCCGGCCGGGCAGGGCGCAGCCATGCGGGCCAGCAAGCGACCGAACCAGGAGCTGGGGGCATGAGCTGGCAGAAATGTGGCTGGGGGGATGTTCTGTGGGCCGTGGTTCGGCCCGGAGCACCAAAGCGCCATGGGGGACGTGCGGTTTGTGGAGGTAGTGGGTAGTGAGGCCTTTATCGTCACTGTATTCGTCGTTCCATCACCTCATCACCATGCCAAATATAGTCACAAACAAGAACAGTGGAGGGGTCGGGTCAAATGGGTTTGGCCCGCACCCTCCGCGTCTAGGGAGGTATCAACTGACTCATCATGAAGTAAGAAGATGAAAAAAAACTCACCCGAAAACAAATCCTTTACAACCGTTTAAGAATATTAAATGAATTAATCAACATGTAAAACCCCCCTTCCTTATCGTTCGTTGACGGAGTAGCAGATAGTAGATGAATAAGATCATTGTTCGTCATGTCTGTTGCACGCTTCCAATCCCAAGTTGTATCGGCTCATTGACAACGATGCTGAGGGTAGGTCGATTGAACACATCCCACGTCGGTAGAAGCTCTGAGGAAGATGTTGAAGAAGTTTGGCATTCACCATTCTTTATTGGGAGATATCTTCTCTCATCATCCATGTTTACTCCATGATGCAACAGAAAAAATAATAACAGATAGGTTTATTTATTATTTCATAGGAACAGAATTCAAGATGGGGAAGTAAGTTAATTGGATCCACCTAATTAATGTGAAGGATTGGAACAAGTTAATAAGGGGAGTTGGAATAAATTAATTAAAGGGAAGATGGATCCATAAAAGAGGGAGGGTGAGGTGAAACTCTCCCTCATTAATGAGTGGAGTTGAGAAGTTTTCTGCTCCTACCATTAATAAAAGATTTTAGCCCCCTATGGTCCCCACATCAGAACTCCTTAGGATAGTAGAGGTTTGGGTGAGATCCACCACCATAATCTCTCATGGGAGGATAAGGGTTGGTAGTCCCACCTCCAACTTCGATGAGTAGATTTTAACCATCAAATAAAAATATATCCACACACTTTATTTTTATTTAATTAAAACTCTAAAAACCCCAAAAAACTATCTTTTATTTTCAACTCACTATCGTCGATGTGAAGGTCTCCTTATGTAAATATTTGAACTACGAGTTCAACGGTTCCCTAAAATTTCAATTCCGAATACCGGTTCTAATGTTACAAAACACCACATGTGCGTTTACTGAACGCACCCGAAAAAATGTTCGGAAAATAATTATCAGTCACCCTTGACTAGATGTGCTCAAGGTTAAGCTCTGCCTATGTGAAACACACCCAAATTAGCATTACGGTACTCTCATATTTTTAATCATAGTTACCTTTTAGATGATATGAATTTTACAATAAAATAATTGTCACATAATTATTTTATTTACAGCCAAAAACTAACTTTTTTCTAGTGGCCCGCACCTGCCAATTTTTTTATTTTCATAAATAAAGCATGCCCTCATGAGTTTATCCGTTGTTTTGGATTTTTAAGCCGAGTTACCATTTTTGAGTTATAATCAATTGAAAAATAATATATTTTATATAAATATTTTATTTACGATTATTCGATTTTTGAGATTTCTCATAGGAGGCCAGCACCAACTAATAATAAGTCGTGCCTAGGGTAAACCTGCCATCCTGAGCGCAACAATGCCATCAGATTTATGCTCTGAGTGACTGTTCAAGTGTTATTACACATTTTCAAGAAATCTACCTAAGCATGTTAACTTAAGATTAAAAAAACATCGACGAATAATTCTGGGAACACCGGGCCTCGGAATTGGGTTCCGTCAGATTTAAAGGACTCATAAAATTAACATATATTTAAAAACAATTACATGGAAATTATGGGTCTTTACAAAAACTATTAGTTCTATTGGAAATTTCAATCAAATTAACCATGGAGAAACTAATCAAATCCATTGAAAATATCTTATTTTTATTCATTTTTGGAGGAATTTGATGGTCATGATTTATGTTTTTTGTATTGAGGTATATGAAGGCCAATCATTGAAACTGGTAAAAAAATACCTGAAGACATGGTAATTGTCATAGAGTGTAATGAATTATTGGGAAACAAATTTGAAAAATATTTTTGTCACAATCTATGAAATAAAAAATAGAGGTATTTCTTTAGGCCCATGAAAAACTATGATGAATATATGAGGGTGTATGAAGAAAAAATCTCAAGACATTCATTATGCTCCAACGACATTTTCCATGACCATGATCATACTGTTGTCTCCTTCGTCAGAGGTATGAATCCGAATTTTATAAATTAATTTTATATTTAGGTGTTTTGTAGATATAACTATATTCAATGATATTCCATTATAGTCGAAATAGAGAAAATATTATCCCAATTTTCTCATGGGTATGGAGATAAGATGTTGACAATGGATTTTATTTTTTGTGTATTTATGGACATATCTAACTGGTGTAAAAAATACCAACATAAAACATGTCAATACTATAGAAAGTGGGATCACATAAATTTCATAATGGATATAATGGATTACTTTAGGTGATCTAAAGAAATAAACCTCGATAATTAATATAGTTATGAGAATCCTTCCAATGTGATGGAAGAAAAGAATTTTCTGGACAACCATCCACATATTTTCCAATGTTTCAAATTCATGGATCCTTAAAACTGTGAATATATATTCAAAAATACAATGCATTTCAATGATAACTTGTTATTACAAACAAAAATCCAAGAGATTATTGTTTTGATTATGCAATCACAACTACTAAGGTTGATCCTGACTATGATGTGGTAAAATGAACAGAATTTATACATCCATGCATAGAAAATGTATTATTTTATTATAGTTCTACACATTCATCCGTATAAAGTGAGTTAAGTAAAATTATTCAAAGAACACTTCAAAATATTGACAATGTGTTATCATTTAAAATGGAAATTTGGGGATTTATCGCATCCCAAGAATATAACTCCTCCTAGAAATTTGTAGTTTTAAAATACCTACGATCTATTTGTTACTACATTTATTGGAATTAAATACTATATTATGTATTTAATGGATTTACATATATATAGAAATCATAGACATCTAGGAGAATTAAATCCTCATCCAAATCCAAAACCATCCTCCAATTCAGTACAAGTTCTTGGTGGTTGTTGAATATACATTGATATCATCATTTCCATCATGGATATTATTTCCTTTTGGGAAATAATATCTTTTTCAAATGATTGAGAATAAGGAAAACATCATCCTTGATGTAAATCACATAATAACATAATTTGAGGATGTGTTTCTTGATTAATTGACTAGTCTTCATCAAATATGTGTGGTAGAGTTCTTAATTAAGCTTATACCTTGAGCGTGTACAATATATGAGACTGCACATGTAATTGTTGTTGTTGAATTATATGGGATAAAGAAGAAGCAATAAGAAAATCTATATAAATTAATCATATGACCCTGTTTTCACCATGGGTTAAAATTTACTTCTACATCAAAAATATGGATGGGTCGATACACCTTTTCATTTATTATAACGATCTCATCATGATCATGATAATGATCAAGTATCCCATTTAATGGATTGGGGAATTTTTTGATCATATGATTGGATCCTTATACTTGATGAAGGTGTATCATCATTATGTATATTATTATGTAATGTTGATGAATTAGGATATCAAAAATACTAAATTTTATAATCGTTATGGGAACTATGCGTTAATTTTTATACCATTTGGACTAACTATTGCATCAAAAAATATTCATGGACATAATGAATAGAGTCTTTTTGGATTACCTCCACATATTTTTTATATCCTTCATAGTTTATATTTTTATGTATTAAAAAACAAAGGAGGACCATGTGTTGAATTTGATAATTTAATAACATATTCCTCTTTCACAATTATTATTATGTAGAAAAACTACACTACTCATATAGAATTTGATGTCGTGATATTCATTTTAATGATTTTTTGACGTTGTCTCAATAAGGAGATGAGTGAAAAATATATGGATTATAGAAGTATAATTTATATATTAATACATAAGTATCAATATATGATCCAAAATTTATAGTTTCATATGGTCCAGTATTGGGATTGTACAATAAATTACCATCCTAGAAGAGAAAACAATGTGTTAGATGCTCTATTTATAAAGGATCATAAAACCCTATAGATGATGAGGATTGAAAGGGATCTAATCCTCATTATGTTTTTTAGGATGAAAAAATGAATACTTGAAATATTAACATCCTTGATTACCAATATAATTCATTAGCCATATATCCTTGACAGGAACGAAGTCACACACAATGCTGATGAGTTTCTATAGTGGAAGAGGGCAGGGATTCTGGATTTAACATTTACTGAGGATGAAGTTATATGGTTTGAAAACATGATACAAGTCCCATGATAATCATAACTAGAGATTTACCTAATTAATTATTTGAAAATAAGAACCATCTCTATATATATCACATGAACAAATATGTATAAAGATTTAATAAAATATCAAGCGGGATAACATGATTTTTGTGACTGCAAAATTGTAATCTCAATGATTGATATATAAAAATTTGAAGATTGGATGATATTATTTTTTCGGTATGATTTAACCATTTACCATAGGAGTATGAAAATTGAAATACAAAAACAAATATTTCATCATATGACACCCCATGTGACCTAAAACCAGCAACACCATATGTGTGGTATTCAATCAACATACCATTATAGTTATTTCATTTATATCTAGGAAAATTTATATATTTCTCACCACTACATGAGATTCATAGGGTAAGTTGAAATAGTTAATGGAATAAAAATCACTATTGAATCTGATCGAGATTTGAGGTTTGCCATAAGGATCTAGAGAATCCAAAATCAAGTATTAGATATAGATCTATGTTTGAGAACTACATTTCAACCTCAATTTAATTTTAAATATAAAAAATCCTTTTAAATTAAGGATGATATGTTGATAAAAAATTCATTTAATTTCCATATATGTCTGTATAAACAACTTATTATAGTGGGGTTATCATATAAAAAAATTTACAATATAGAACATAGATGGATTACTCTTTGGGTTTATATGGGAAGAGGTTTTAGTTTATGAAATTCTGAAATTAATTTTGGGAATGAAATATTATTGGACCAAATATAGTCCATCAAATTATAGAGAAGTTCCATACTCTTGATGATCACATGACATAAATAAAATGTAGTCAAAAAAGAAATAAAAAAATCATTAATGTGATTATGGGTTTGAGGTTCACGAATAATTTTTCCTTCGCATATCATCCTGGAATAAATAAATATATTACTAGAATAAGGTAATGATTATTTTAGGACACATTGGTCCGTTTTAGAAACTTTATCACATCAGAGTACTGGATTATTGGCCATTACTAAATCCTAACATATATCAAGTAATGATGTGTTCCATATATCCCTCCTGAAAATGTTCGTACAAGAGAAATCACTTGTAAAGAATGTTGAGTTATTTCATTTAGAGAATGATTAATTATATTAGGATAATGATATTAATATATTACGTCCTTAGAAAATGTCATCTAAAATTTAACACTCCTGTTGTTAAAATGTTTTGGAAAAACAAAATGTTTGAGGAAGATATTGAATAAATATAAGTGGTGATGAAATAGAAGTAACCTCATTGGTGTTGTTTTACATATGAAATTTAGGGGGATAAATTTTGGAATTTGTGAATAATGTATTTTACCTAGAATCTCTAAATGAAATTCATATATTATGTGAATTAATGATTTATTAGGGAATAAAATAATAGAAATCACTTTCACTACATTGATTTTTTGGACATTTTTTTGTTATATCCTTCTAGATTTTAACGAATTTTTGGAATCATGACCAATATTAGTATTATAATTATATAGTAATCATATTATATATATAGGGTTTTGATATATCCAAATATCAAGTAAAATTTACGTGATGTCCTTGACATGTGGGATTGTACCCTATGATGCCAATTTATTAGAGCTTAAGAGGAATATAGATTCGTTACAATTTTCACATATCCATGACCAATCGAGTGTTCTATAGAAAACAAAAATTAAAACTATTTATGGGATAATTACTACATCATCGATAACAAGACCCAAACTATATTCTCTGATGAATCCCAAGAAATTCTCACCATCACACACGTCAACCATAGAGAATTCACACATATAATAATATGATCTGTACATAGACCATAAAATTATATACTTCTCTTTATTTATAACATAAAAATTATATTTATATTTTATTATTACATCATAATTATTAAACAATGTCTTCTATAAAAAATAGTCATTGATATAATGATAAACATTTTCTATTTTGGTGAAATTTATAGTTGCAATTAAGACACCATGTCGAAAAATTATTGAAACATAGAAATAAATGTTATTTTTTTGAAATAAAATAATTAAATAATATGATAAAAATAAAAATGGTAATATTATTTTATGATTTCAAATGTGATTTATATAAAGTTTGGGGAAAAAATATTCTAAAAAAGAATCATTACAGTTCAGTAAAAGTGGATTTTTTTTATTAAATGTGTAAATTCTAATATTTACAAGCACATATTGATTAATTAAATATTATTATTGAAATAATCATGTAAAAAAATTACGATGAGTATTATATAATAATTTTCCAAGACAGATTAATATTTGGTTCAAAATTTATTATTGTATAAATATATGGTATGAATTATTAAATCATAATGACCCAAATGTGATGTAATATATACCAGAAAATGTATCCATGTATATATATATAATTTAAATATAAAATTATTTTTTATAATGTTGTTATAAACCATTAATATATCCACCAAAACTTGTATTATATTTTAAGGGTTTGAAATCAATTCATCATAGCCATGAATCACTTATGCATCACCAAGGGTATAATATTAATTTTAATTGTTCATAAACATATTAAATAAAAATAAAAACTTAAAATTAGTTTAATCCCTTGGAAATAACAATGGTATTGTTTTTGGTTTGTACTATAATATAAAATCAATTCAAAAAAATATATTTAAAATTTAATACATATTTAACTTATCATTTCTAATATAAATACTATAAAACAACATTCCTCTTCAATGTAAACCATAGGATCATGAAATTACTATGACATTTCACGTATATTCTTCCAATAGTACCCCCTAATCTAAATAATGACCAATTATGATTTGAGAAGAATTATCATAAGTTAGGGGATCCTCTCTTTATCTTTTTATGAACCTACTTTACATTATTCCATTTTATTTTTGATTGATCAAGTTGGTGTATGTTTTTACAGAACCAACAATGTATACCTTCTATTTAAAAGTAAATAGATGCCCATTTCACATTCAATATCCCTTTAAATAAACCTTTATCTACAACTATTATTCCACCAAATTATCTAATGATTTTTCCATGAAAAACTTGTTTTTGTGATTTCCCATCATTTTTACCCTAAAGTGTATTCACATAGATATACATATCATTAATTTAAAGGGTTTTCTTTTTAGTTTTACACACACTCCATGGTCAAGGGATTATAATCTATTAATTACATCTTTATGTTGTATAATCTACATGGAACATTAATGTATGAAATTGAATTGAAAATAATGAGTACACCTAGATTACCCTCTAATATATTGGGAAATATATTTGTCTCTTGTGAAATTATATCAGGTACGATGGTGTGAACATAATAAATTAAGGAATTATTAGACCATGTGATGTTGTTTGGGAGTTTATCAAATAATTATGAAAATTTCATGATTTATGTGGACTCCACTTTCCCATTTTTTCTCTAATATATAATTTTATATGATCACTCATTTGTAAAAATTATCATTCCCTACCATATTATATAATATTCACATGCCTCTTGGATTAAATGTATCGATATAACATATTCAATGATATTTTTATTCCTTTTCCCTACCATATTACTCACCCAATTCATATATATATATAAATATATCTATCTATATTATGCCATGTAGTTTTATATGAATGATGAAAATTTAACAACATGTTAGGTATTTTTTAATACATTCATTTTATTTAGGAAGAAGATGTTATGATATTTACCATATTTCAATAAAACACTATAATTCACAATATTCTAGGATTTTATTATTTCTACATTTATATAAAATATTTTGAATTAATGTGTATTAAAAAAATTCATTTTCCTAAAGAGTATGTGATTCATTAATATAATTTGTGTATAATAAGTCCTAGTGACATTGAATTCTCATTCAACAAAATAAATGTAATTTTTTTAATAATTATTACTACTCTCCGAGATGGGTAATATTCAAAAAAAAATATAATGAGGCACTAGTACATTTCATATCTAGATGAAATAAATTGAAATCATTATCATAAAAAGAAGTTAATTCAAAAGATATTCTTTTTAGATAAAATAATTTGCTATTTTTTTCGAACCCTTAAATGAATAAAATCATTTTTAATGATTTTGAATTCCAAATGGTACTTTTATAAATAATTTTATTTTCATTCTTACTAGATCTATCTTGTTTAATCTTGTATGTTATACTAATGGGAGTACTAATTTACTTATCGTGATTCATTGAAAGTTGTTTTATGATATCATTTGTGTGATTTCCATCTTTTAAAATGAAGAAAAATTTTAATGAAATATATAAAAATGGAGGAAGAAATTTGGTTATCAAACAAAAGTAATATAAAATTATCTTTTTATTTAATTTGAATTTAGAAAATCATATTTTGTATATTTTTTAGAAAAAATATACCATCCTCCAAATTAATTAGAATGATAAGATTATCAATGTATATATTTTATAAAACAATATTTGAATTATATTTTACAATTTTAAACCCATTTTAAATAATTTAATTTGAAATTATATCATATAATTCTCATGAGGGTTATATTAAACATAATGATTATTTTTATGTTTGAAAATAAACTTTTTAAATGGTTGTTTTTCTAAAAACTATGTGGTTGTTACTCATTAAAAGTTACATAAAAAATTTAATTAAAAAATCACATTTGAATACCATTTGAATGAGTTTGAAATTTCAATGAGAGTAAAATTCCAACAAGATTTTAATGAATTCTAACTGAGTGATATTTTTATGGGTTTTAATATATCCTATTCTTTCTTCTTGTATATAATGTTTTTCAAAAAATGAACTTTTTTACTAGTAATATTAACATATTCATGTAGTTTATTTTAGAAAACCGATTTTGATGCTATAATTTTTTTTATTAATATATAATTCCATGAAATTAAAATCATAATTTCATGTGAATTTATTTAATTCATATTTCATGGAATTTACCAAAATTTTATTTTTATTTGTAATTCATAAGGTTTTGGGGTTCATGTTTAGTGATATTGTTAAGAAGCTCAACTACATTTATGACTAGTCTATAAGAATGATACGAAAAATAAAAACCATCGACGATATTTCTCGGTGATGGTGTACTTATTTTTTGACATATTTTTGAAGATAATTTCAAAGAGATTATTATTGTTTTTCTTCTTCTTTACTTATAATGTTTTCATTTAAAGAATTATTTTAAAAATCATTTTATGATGAATTATGTTGGAATAATTTCATTAAAAACATGGATGAATTCATAAATAATTTTATTCCTTTTATTAAATAGATAGTATAGTTTTTGAGTTTCTCTACCTATAAAACATACATATATTAGATATATAATTAAATTTTCCATGATATAATTTATTTTTTAAAATATTTCACTTAACGATATAATATGAAAACTCATAATTTGTGGTTTTTGATTAATGTAATGATAATAATATATTTTCATTTGAAAATGAATAATGAGGACCTGATTATTGACATAACAAGAATCATGTCCATGACCCAAACTTATTTTCGATCAAAAAATTACATTAAAATATTTCGGTTGATTTCATGTGTTATTTTATTATACCTCTCTACTAAACCCATTATTTGAGTAGTTCAATTACCAAATAAATAATAACTATGTACATTAAAAGTTCAAAAAAATTTAAATTCATAATTAATGAATTATAAAGCATGATTACTATTAATTGAAATATTATTAAATAAATTTCAACATTAATATATTTCAAAAAATTAATAAATGATTTACAAGATTTAATTTTATTAGTTGTGAAATAATCCAATGGGAATCTCAAAAATTCATCAATAATATTTGGAATATAGGGTATTTTAGTTGATATTAAATTTTAATTTGAAGAAAATGTCCAACATAAACCATTTTAATATATTATTAAGTAAAAATCATTGATTAGATTTAATTGAAGTTGAGTTTTTCCTAACAAACCATAACTCTTCACATACTATATCATCATTGAATTTAAATTTTTTAAGATTACATTATAGTTGGTAAATTTTGAGTTTCTAAAGATAATGTGATCTAAATGATGGAGATATCTATTACATGTAGGTGGATCCTTCTCATTTTCTCTAAAAAATTTAATTTTTAGGATAATAATAGAATATAAATTATATGTATTAATATATTAAAATAGATATTTGTTTAATAAATGTTTCCCATTAAATTAAAAACTCTAAAAAACAATTTTCTATGATATTGTGTAACTGTAACATCAATCATGAAAAATATTTAGTATTTTTTTATCCTTTTTTGAATAATTTTTTTATAAGGGTTTATTTTGAAAAATTTATGGAACAACTACTGATTATATTTACACTATAAATAATTTTAATGGGGACATGATATATTTCATGTTTATATATTAGATTTAACTCAAAGTGTTTACAACACATGTGTCTTGAGAATCCAGTGTCTTGTTACCAAATTGATTCATTATTTCTGCTTGAATGAATGTTTTCTAGGATGTGTTCATTAACATGTTCTATAAGGAACATCTGGATTTAGTCAGTATAAGGGGATATTAATGTTAATTCCCTAAAACAATTGCTTGTACCTGATATTTTTTCTTCATTTATTTCATCTTATTCTTTTAGATGAGGTTACCCGATTTAATGTGACCTTTATTTTTCACATTTATAGAGTGTTAATTTAGGATCTATATTTTTTTTTTCAAATTTGGAATTGTAATTTAATTCTTTACCATTTATGAATATTTCCTTGTTCCTTTAATAATAAGAATATTCTAAAACCAGAAATACAAATTGTTCATCCTGAGATATTTTACAGGTGATGTTTTTCTTCAATTATTTGTAATTGTTGTCATCCTTAACCACTTGATATATCCCAATTATTTAATATGTTATAAAGGAGTATATTTTTTCATTAACCACCATATTTATCAAGTCACTATCTTCTCAAATAGTCATTAATTGTGATCCCATGTTATAGGTAAAACCAAATATATTTTATATATGATCATTTATTTAATGATTGCAAATGCATAAAATTTTTAACATTTTAGATGTTTTTAAATTTCATAAACATGGAATTAATAGGAAATATTCAAATCAGAGGAATTTTTTTTGAGTTATGATTTTAGATATCTAATATATTGTCTTATCTTTAATTGGTTCTTAAGGTGTCCCTTCAATTAACTTCTAAATATCATAAGTTGTTTGTCATGAAAACAACCCTAGAGATTTGAGTTCCTTTAAATGGATTATTAGTGATGAGATCCCATCATATCATTTTGTTTGTTATGGAAGACAAACTCAATTCATATGTCATGAAAAATGACATCACAATTGTCTTTTTTGAATTGGAAAATAAGAAATAGTAATTATTTCTGATGGATAAAACATAAATGAAAAATAAATCATGAAAATATGTTACAAAAGTAAATATGATTGATTCATCCTATATAAATAATTATGATGGATACATAGATCCATCACAATTAATATTTTTGATTAAAAACAATAAACTTTTAATATTTAAAATATAAAAAATTTATCATTTTTAAAAATAAATAATTAATTAAAAAAACATAATATTAATACATTATATCAGACATAATATGTCTATCACCTAATAATGAAAAAATTCATTTAAATCAGAAAACATCAACTGGGAGCATGTGGAGGAGGATACCTCTAAGGATTACTTGGAGGAAACTCCATACCAAAACCGTGTGCATGTCATATCATATAATACATAATCTAGTTATCTCTTATATGTTAATTTCCAAGCTCCTCCACTATATCCCTCTCTACATCCAATTTATCTTTTAATTATGAGCTCTCATTCAATCCTTATGATATGAATTTGAAATATTCATTGAAAAGAACTCTCACAGATATAACTCCCCGAACCCAGTTACTCAGAGTCGGTGAATTATTAAATAATATTGTAATGATCACAAAAGATCAAGTCTCGAAAGACCGATTAGTTTAGTAGCCTTGGAGTAACTAGATACATTCATAATGATTACATTACATCATAAAGTGAAAACTACTACAACCAAATCTTGTATTCATATCCCCTCATACTATCCCTGTAGGTCATTCATAAATTACTTCATCACATCCTGGGAAAAATAAAACATTGAAATGGGTGACCTCAGATTCTCTGTAAGGATAACAATATAGTGAAAACATTCATAAACAAGCATAAAAATTTAAGGCAATGTACAACTAAAACAAAATCCTTTTAAACTTGAACTTTAGCATAATATGGAAAAGATAAAATGAAATAATTCCATTAACTTATTCACATGGATATTCTACCCTTAGAGTAACCACATGCAATATCAATAACCACTTTCATAATGATGGAATTAATAATACCAGACTATCATAACCATATAGAGAAGGCCTCGTTCCAAGACTAAAAATAATATTTGGTCAAGGCATTATGCCAAGACACTAGTTTGTCTCATAAGACCCACTGATGCATCGATGAGCTATAGCGGGCTCCACCCATCACTTATTAAGCCCAACTTATTCCTCATATGAACATGTTTAAACATGACATAAATATTCATATTAAAACTATCATATGAAATGTTAATACTTTGTCCATAAAACATGAATGGTATAAAAATAACACATCCACTATCAATCATATCACAAAACCATCAATACAATTTAGAATTTTTTTATTGTAATAAATCAACTTGATATAAGCTTAAAATCCATCAAAGGATGTTGACATAGATGAAATAAAAACTGTTTGAGAGAAATATCTGTTTTTTTAAATCATTTACAAGTCACATAATTATAAAATAAAACATTTAATTTGAAAATATCTTTATATTCATGCAAGGTATTCTTCGACGATATTTATAATGGTGGAAAATAGTCGCACCCGCCGTATAAGTTAAAAAAACATTCTTACCTTAATTGTGTCGAAAAGGTTAAAAAGGACCTTTTTTGGAAAAAGATAGAAATATTCCTTTCTAAACATCTTATAAAAATTCAACATGGGTATACATGACATTATCCAATAGTTGGTAAAATAGTAAGAATGAGTTGAAATATATTTTTAAGAAACATGGATGTGGATGATAAAGAAGTCATAGTGCATAATTACGTATAAACAACGTCAGATAATGAAGAGATTGTAAAATAAACCCTTACCCTGTACTTTTCCTAGGTCGAGAGTAGGTTAAAATCCTGTATAATGGTGAAATAATTTTTATTATATTATACAAGAATCATTTAAATTAATATGATATCATATATGATCTTTTAAAATTACTTTGTTAATAATATCATAGTTTTATTGTTGTTTCAAGGGTTAACTTACTCGTTTTATTTTATATGTTTTGTTACATAAGCCATGTTTTTTATAGATAGTTTTTATATTATTCGTATCTAGAATGATATAATGTTCTTAAAAATTAATTTTAATCATCAAATGAGAATTAGTCTTGAATGGATACGATGGAGAATGAATCTCATCGCATTCGTGGAGACGGTAGTCCGTACATACGCACGAGCAACAATATCATTCTTTTGATATTAAAATAATATATGATTTTATTGTATATCATATATAAATAATCATTATCATGTTATATTTACTATTTTAATCAATTACAAATCATTATTATACTAATCCAAATAATAATATATTGAATAACATTTACACCACGACGTGGAGACGGCAAGTAGTACGTACACACGTATGGTGACATGTCATTAAAATGATGGATATGATACTGAATATGGTTGTAACATATTTATAATAACATCACATTATATAAATGATACTGGAGTAATTATTTTAGAATGGAAATAACAAAGAAAGAAGAAGATGAAGAAGAAAGGAACTTGAAAGAGGGTGGTGAAAACATCACATCTTCTTCGGGTTCTTGCTTTTGATTTGATCAAAAGGGATCAATAGGTTGGCTTTTTGACTAAAGGAATGCCTCTAGGATTAAGGGTGGATATTTGAGAGGGAATTTGGGCAGAGTTTGGCCGAGCCCAAAGGCTTTTAAGATGTGAAATCGAGAGAAGAGGGAGTTCCCTTTTATAGGAGGGGTGAGGGGCACCTTTGGAAAAGTTAGAAATATTATTTTATAATAAATTAATATTCGGTATCTAATGGCTTAAAAGTGGATTTTTTAACGTTTAAGGTGGGTATAGGTAAAAAAACACTCAACAAATAGGTTATAAATAGTTTTGGGTCATTTTTTAACCTTATCTTTTAGTTTTAACTCTTAGTTAATTAGTTTGACACTTACCATGTCTCTTTGTATTTTTATATAATATAGTCAATAAACATACTATAATCATCCAAAAGACCACCAAGAGGTACACTAATGATAAAACTATCATTATTTAAGTCTCTTGTAATATCCTTAGATTTTCAGGAATAGAATAGAAATTAATAATATAATATTTGTTTTAAAAACTTTTTTATGACAATTTTGACACTATTGGGTTTTTTTTTTGATAATTTCATAAAAGCATTATTACTTAGAAACAAATTTATATAATCAGTAATAATATTTCCTATTAACCTATAAAATTATTGGAATTCATAAAAAGTCTCAAATTACATTTATTTTGATATTTATAATATCAGTTATTTTACTATTTCATTAATTAGGTAATTACTGCATCACAATTGTGTCATAAATAAATTATCATATATAGTGTCTAAAAACTATAAATAAAATACCATTATGTAATAAATATTTTTATATTTCTAATTAATATTTATAATCTAATTTAGCTTATGTATAACCCTATATTAAAAATGGTTTAGTTATTAAACATTGATTTTAACTCATTTAACTCTTCTTTGAATTAAATAAAAATAAATGTCCTAATCTAATTCAAGTGGACCTAAATGATAATATATTATTCCTATGGCTGTTTTTGGTCGAGATACCCTTGTAAAATAGAGTGAGGACATGTTTTAGGGTAATATTAATATCATTTTTACCCTTAATTACCCTATTTACTTTTAACTGTGGTAAATAAATGTCAAAAGTTACTATTCACCAAAAATTAATTTTAACTTATTGAACCAAATTTTTCTACTTGATATTAACAGTGTCTTTTTGTTTTTCTAAATTCCACTCACAGATGCGGTAAAATTATGTTTTATGAGAATTTCCAAATTCTCCTAGGATGTGGGTAAAAGACGGTGAAAACATCCATAAAATTTAAATATATCCAAAATTATTCTAAACTAACTCCAATGAATTAAATTGAACATATATAGGTATTATGTATCTATTTTTACCATAATTAAATTTAAATAAAATAAATAATTATTTAAATAAAAAGATGGTTTTAAATTATAACTCAGTGTTTTTTCACTATTCATCAAAAATTGAATGTTTTTAGAAAAATACCAAAAATTCACCCTAAGCTAACATCGATATTCTAAATCCAAAAATGAAGTCCATTTTGAAAGATGAAATTTATAAATGTTCAGAAAGTGGGTATTACTATTCATAACAGCTAGTTTGATTGGTTGTGGTGTGTGTTAGAACTCGAAGTTCTACACAGCACACGCTACTGTATTATTCAAAGAGAAGCGTAACATGGAATCTTGGGGTGTTACATTCTCCTATCCTTCAAATAATTTCATCCTCAAAATTTATAGAATACTACAACATGAAAAGACTAGAGTGTTTCTTCCACATATGTTCCTCAGGTTCCCACATTGATTCTTCCATCGTATGGTTTCTCCACAAAATTTTTACCTGACAAGTCGTCTGGTTTATGAGAACTTGTTCTCTCATATCAAGAATCCTGACGGGCTCTTCTCAATAAGACAAATTGGGTTCTCATTATAATTCCTCATAGGTGAGTACATGAGTTGGGTCAGGCTTGTATTTCCTCAACAGTGATACGTGGAACACATCGTGAACTTTGGAGAGACATTGCAGCATTTCCAAACAGTAAGCTACAACCCCAATTCGTTCTAGAATTTTGAAAGGTCTGATGTACCTAGGACTAAATTTACTCTTCTTACCGAAACATATTACTCCCTTACATGGAGATACTTTCATGAAAACATGATCTCATACCTAAAATTCCAAATCCTTACTTCAGTTATCGGTATAGCTCTTATGCCTACTTTGTGCTACTTTGATGTGGTTTTGTGTTACCTTTACCTTTTCTATTTTTTCCTCCACCATTTCTGGGCCTGCAAGTTTTTTTTCACCAACGTCATCCCAACAGGTTGGTGTGCGACATCTCTTTCCATATAATGCTTCATATGGTGCCATCTGAATACTCGAATGGAAGTTATTGTTATAAGAACATTCTACTAGAGGTAAATATTGATCCCACATACCCTAAAAGTCAAGTAAGAAATATCTCAACATGTCTTCTAAGGTTTGAATAATCCGTTCTCATTGTCCATCTATTTGAGGGTGGTAGGAAGTTCTCAAATGAAGTTTAGTATCCATGGCCTTCTGAAGACACTTCCAGAATATTGAAGTAAAATGGGGATCATGATCAGAAACAATCGATAGGGATACTCCATGAAGTCTCACAACTTTATTAATATATAGTATTTCTAGACATTCTAGTGGTATATATTCTCTTATAGCAAGAAAATGCGATGACATGGTAAGACGATCAACAATAACCCATATTGCATAATTCCTTCTAAGAGTCTTTGGTAGTCCCATGACAATGTCCATGGTAATATTGTCCCATTTCCACTCTGGTATGGCAAGAGGGTGCATGACTCCTCCAGGATGTTGCCTTCCAGATTTCACTTATTGACAATCCATCCATCTTGATACAAAATATGCAATCTATCTCTTCATTTTGTCCCACCAAAAGTGTTCTTTCAAATCACTATACATTTTGGTGCTCCCATGGTTTATAGAGAAATTGGGGTTATGTGAATCATCTAACAATTCCCTTTTCTGATCAGGTTTATCAGGACCACAATGTATCTTCCCAAATTTTAAAATTCATTCTTTATATACAATGTCTCTCAATATCCCATCATTCACAGCTTTAATCTTCTTTTGAAGTTCTTCATCACCGGTTGAGAACTCTTAATCCATTCTAGTAATGATGGTTTGGAAACCATTAGAAAAAGCATTGATGTTTCACCTTCCATGGTTATTCCCATGTCCATCTTCACTAGATCCATGAAAATTGGATCCCTTTCAATTCACATATTGTTCTAAACTCCATGATTTTTTCTTCTCAAAGAATCTGCCACATTATTTACCTTCCCCAGGTGGTAGTGTATCGTGCAATCATAATCCTTGAGTAATTCAAGCCATCTCCTTTTATACATGATGAGTTCATTTTGTGAGAAAATATAATTCAAACTCCTGTGATCAGTATAAATCTCACATTTTTCACCATATAGTTAGTCTATCCATATATTCAAAGCTAAGACCACAACTGTTAACTAGAGATCATGGGTAGGATAGTTTTTCTCAATAATTTTCAACTGTCGTGACGCATAGGGAAAAACCCTATCATTCTGTATAAGGAAACAACCAAGTCATTTCTTCGATGCATCACTATAAAAAACTAACCCATCATTCCATGATGCTAGAGTCAATGTATGAGCATTTACTAATCTTATTTATAGTTCTTTGAAACATTATTCCCACTCTTTTGTCCAAACAAATTTAACCCCTTTGCGTGTGAGATTTATTAATGGGTTAGCCAACCGGGAAAAATTCTTGACCAAACATCAATAATAACTAGCTAAACCAATAAAACTATTTACCTCAATTATACTCGTTGGTGCAGGCCATTCTTGGATTGTCGTGGTATTAGAAGGATCCACAGAGATTTCATTTTTAGAGACAATATGGCCAAAAAAAGAAATCTCCTGACTCCAAAATTCACACTTGTTAAACTTCCCATATAATTCATGTCTTCTCAGAGACATTAGGATAATGCGCAAGTGATTTTCATGATCTTCGTATCTTCTGGAGTATACTAAGATATCATCAATAAATACCACCAAATATTCATCTAGATATTCATTGAAAACTCTATTCATTAGATCCATGACTACAGATGGTGCATTAGTCAATCCAAAAGGCATTACTGTAAACACGTAATGCACGTACATAGTTCGAAAGGCTGTATTCGGAATGTATTCCTTCTTCACACAGAACTGATGATATCCAGATCAAAGGTCAATCTTTGAAGAGTATTGTTCTCTATGGAGTTGGCCAAAAAATAATCAATGCAAGGTAGGGGATACTTGTTCATTATTGTTATAGCATTGATCTCCCTGTAGTCGATACATAACCTGATAGATCCATCTTTTTTCTAAACAAAAAGTACATGGGCTCCCCATGGAGAAAAACATGGGCGAATAAATCCCTTATTACTCAATTCCTATAGTTGTTTATTTATTTTCACTAATTCCATAGTGGCCATTCTATAAGGGGTATTCGATATGGTCCTTGAACCAGGAATTAAATCAATGGAAAACTCAATTTCTTGTTCTGGAGGATGTCCTAGTAAATCATCCGGAAACACAACTACATATTCTTTCACAAAAGTCACATCATCTATTTGAACATTCCTTTCCTTACACTACTGGAAAAAAGGCCTATACCCACGGTTCAAAACCGTGGGTATAGCCCCCAAAACCGTGGGTATAGGCTATACCCACGGTTTTGGGAACCGTGGGCTGGAACGCCGTCGGTATAGGTCCCCAGCCTATACCCACGGATTTCCAAAACCGTGGGTATAGGTGTTCTGCCACCGTGTCAACAAAACATTCCCAATTGCCACGGTGTCAATGGCTTTTACCCACGGTTTCCAAACTGTGGGTATAGATCCTAAAATAAAGCCGCAGGCGGGTTTCGATCCCACGACCTCTTCGCTGCAAAGTACAGCGTCTACCACTACCCCACTATCAATTATGTGTATATATATATAGTTAAATATAGTTATATAAACCGTGGGTATAGAGGGAACAACCGTAGGTAAAGGACTCCCGCCAAAAAAAAATCTTTCCCACGGAAACTTTTTTTTCCCGTGCACACATGGGAAACCTATACCAACGGTTTTGAAAAACCGTGGGTATAGGTTTTTTATCCTATACCTATCCCATGGTTCCCCTCAAAACCGTGGGGATATGTACCCCTATACCCACGGTTCTTGAAAACCGTGGGTATAGGTCATTTTTCATGACCTATCCCCACGGTTTTGGAAAACCGTGGGGATAGACCCCCCTATGCTCACGGTTTTTGAAACCTGTGGGTACAGGTCTTGAAAATTGACCTATACCCACGGTTTTCCAAAACTGTGGGTATAGGGGGTACATATCCCCATGGTTTTGAGGAAAACCGTGGGGATAGGTCCATTTTCCAGTAGTGTTACCCAAATTGTTTTCATTCTCTTCCTCCCCAATAATTGAATTTAGTTGAGCTACTGGGGGTGGATGTAGCTAAGAATTAGGTGGTGTTGATTCCACTCTAAAGATAAGGTGTTCCTTATCATCGTCATAAAAAATAGTAACCTCCTTCTTAAAATAAATTTTTTCATAATGGTCTGAAATCCAATCCATACTGAGGATTATATCAAATTCAATCATAGGTATGACGATGAGATCAACAGATAAAGAAAATTTATTTTCTCTAATGGGGACTGATTCACAAAACTTTGTTGTAATGATACATCCCTTAGGATTTTTAACTGAAAACTCCCTTTTTAAATAAAATTGGAAATATCTAATTTTCTTAGAAAATTGTGATGATATGAAACAATGCGATGATCCTGAATCAAATAAAGCATTTTCTGAACGTGAGGAGACCATTGAATTACATGCTACCACATCTTTCAATGCTTCTACCTCAATAGTTGTGATAGCATAATCTTGGCATTAATCCCTTGGCGTTTTCTAAGGTATGTTCTCGTGACACTTAGGACATTCATTTGCATAATGTCCCATCTCCCTGCAATTGTAGCATTGGAAATCATTATCTTCCTTCATTCCCTTGCAATGACGAGCTTGGTGGCCTTATTCACCACACAAGTAACAGTCTCTCATTCCTTTTAAGCAAGTACCGAGGTGTTTCTTCCCACATTTACTGCAGGATTGATATTCAAATTTTCCATTCTTCACCTTATTTCCATTCCCAGAGTGATTAGAATATCTCTTCTTCTCCCCTTTTTCTTTAATGTCATAATATTTAAAGAAATCATTTTTCTGTCTTGATAGCACATGAGACAATATCTTCGTACAACGATATGGTTTGTGAGACTAATTCTTGATGGAGAAAGGGATTTAAGCCATCAAAGAAAGGATCAATATTACTTGTTGGGTTATGTATATAATCTCTAGCATAACTTGCTAACCTTTCATTGTTAGCCTCATACTTTGTGACATTCTCATCCTCCTTTCGCCTCAGACTCAAAATTGACTTTCCATATCTTCTCGATTGTCACGAGGGAAGTATATTTCTAAGAAATGATCTTTGAACTCCCACCATTCCATATTTGATACATTCTTGTCATCCTTTGTGTTTTAAATCAAGTACCACCTTTGATCAGCATCTCCAGTGAGGTGGTAAAATGCCATGATAATTTTTTCCCTTTCACTACTCCCCAATGCCTGAAATATTTTCTATAGGGAATTTATCCATTTCTCAACTACTAAGGTATTTCTAATCTCATTGAACATTGGTGGTTTTATCCTCATGAAGTGATCTATCATTGATCATCCATGCTGTGGATCAGGGTGCTCGATGCGGGTAAGGTTATTATTTATAACCTGAGTGAGGTGCCCCAGTATGGTAACTAGCTGATTAGCACTAGTTGCATAACTAGTTCCACTATAATTATCTTGAGCATGAGGGAAATCCCTACGTAGAGTGCGTGCATTGATTCAGTTTCAATTTCATCAACTAGGAGCCATTTCTAAACAATGTCATAAACTAGATTAATTTATGAATCAAAATACAGAATTCCATACTTGTAAAACACTTAACATAAATTGAACAATTTATGGATATAATCCATAATCATAAAAATGTTTTCTTTGAGGAAGTATATACTCATAAACCCTTCATAATTTTTTTTAATGAAAATGAGAATTATCCTAAGCATATCCCCCAGGTGTGTCATAACCAATAGTGCAGCAAGGCCCGTTGTCGTGCACCAGTTCCCATTCGAGTCTATCTCAAAGCGGTGTTTTTGGGTTTTACCCAAAGGTACATCTATACCAGAGCCACCTCTACCTGCTCGTATCCAGACAAGGTTGTATTTATTTGAAAAAACACAAAAGATCAAGTCTTGAAAGACCAACTAGTTTAGTAGGCTTGGAATAACTAAATACATTCATAAAGTTTACATTACATCATAAATTGAAAACTACTACAACAACATATTGTCCTTATATCCCCTAATACAATCCTTGCAGGTCATTCATATATTAATTCTTCACATCCTGGAAAAAAAACAGTGAAAGAGGTGAGCTCAGATGCTCAGTAAGGATAACAATATAGTGGAAACTCTCATAAATAAGCATAAACATTTAAGGCAACGTTCAACTAAAACAAAAGCCTTTTAAACATGAACTTATGCATAATATAGTAATGATAAAATAAAATAATTAAATTTACTTATTCACATGGATATTCTACTAGTCGAATAATCACATTAAAATATCAATAACCACTTTCATAATGATGAAATGCATAATTCCAGACTATCATAACCACATAGCCAAGGCCTCATGGCAAGACTACAAATAATATTTTGTCAAGGCCTTGTTCCAAGACACTATTTTGTCTCATGAGACCTACCGATGCATCAAGGAGCTATAGCAGGCTCCACCTGTCACTTATTAAGGCCAATACATTCCTCATATGAATAGGATTAAACATAACATAAACATTCGTATTTAAACTAGCATACGAAATGTCAATAATTTATCAATAAGCCATGAATGGTATAAAAATAACACATCCACAGTCAAACATATCAAAAAACCATAAATACAATATGGATGTTTTGTATCATATTAAATCAACTTCAAATAAACTTAAAATCCATCAATGGATGTTGACATAGATGAAATCAAAACTGTTTGAGAAAAATATCTCTTTTTTTAAATAATTTAAAAGTCACATAATTATAAAATAAAACATTGACTTTGAAAATATACTTATAAGATTTTATGGAATTCTTTGAAGATTTTTATAATGGCGGAAAATAGCCGCACCCACCGTATAAGTTAAAAAACATTCTTACCTTAATTCTGTAGAAAAGGTTAAAAAGGAACTTTTTTAGAAAATGACAGAAATATTCCATTATAGACATCTTATAAAAAGTCAGGAAGGGTATAAATGACTTTATCCCATAGTATTTAAAATAGAAATAATGATCTGAAATATATTTTTAAGAAACATGGATGTGGATGATAAAGAAGTCCCAGTAGATAATTACGTATAAACAACCTCGGATAATGAAGAGATTGTGAAATAAACCCTTACCGTTTACTTTTCCTTTGTCGAGGGTAGTTTAAAATCCTGTATAATGGTAAAATAATTGTAATTTAATTATATAATAATCATTTAAATTAATATGATACCATATATGATCTTTTAACATTTCTTTGTTAATAATATATTAGTATTATCATTGTTTTGGATGTTAACTTACTCGTTTTCTTTTATATGTTTTGTCACATAAGTCATGTTTATCATGGATAGGTTGTATCTTATTAATATACATAATTATATAAAGTTCTTAGACATTAATTTTAATCATCAAATAATAATCAGTCTTGAATGGATATGATGGGGAATGAATCTCATCACGTTCGTGGAGACGGTAGTCCGCACGTAAGCACGAGCGACAATATCATTATTTTGATATCAAAATAATATATGACTGGATGGTATATCATATATACAGAATAATTATCTTGTTTTATTTATTTTTACATGAATTACACATCATTATTATACCAATCCAAATAAAAATATATTGAATAACAATTACACCACAACGTGGAGATGGTAAGTTGTACCTACGCACGTATGGTGAAATGTCTTTCAAAGGATGGATAAAATACTGAATATGGATGTACCATATTTATAATAACATACAATTATATATATGATACTGGAGTTATTATTTTACAATGGAAATAACAAAGAAAGAAGAAGTTGAAGAAGAAAGGAACTTGGAAGAGGGTGGTGAAAATATTACCTCTTCTTCGGGTTCTTCCATTTGATTTGATCAAAAGGGCTCCATAGGTTGGATTTCATACTAAAGGAAGGCCACTAGGATTAAGGGAGTATATTTTAGAGGGTATTTGGGAATAGGTTGGCAGATCCCAAAGGCTTTTAAGATGTGAAATTGAGAGAAGGGGGAGTGCCCTTTTATAAGAGGGGTGAGGGGAACCTTTGGAAAAGATTGAAATATTATTTTAAAATAAATTCATATTCGGTTTTGAATGGATTCAAAGTGTATTATTTAATGTTTAAGGTGGGGATAGGTCTCAAAACACACATCCAATAGTTTTTAGACAGGTTTGGGTCACTTTAATAACCTTATCGTTTTGTTTTAACTCTTAGTTAATTAGTTTGACACTTACCATGTCTCTTTGTATTTTTATATTATGTAGTCTATAACCATACTATAAAATTCCAAGAGACCCCCAAGTGGTTAACTAATGATACAAATATCATTATTTATGTCTCTTGGGCGAGGGTTAGATTTCTATAAATAGAATATAAATTAATAATATAATATTTGTTTTAAAAACACATTTATGTCAATTTTGACACTATTGGGTATTTTGTTTTTTATAATTTTATAACAACATTATTAATTAGAAAAAATTATATATAATCAGTCCTAATATGTCATATGAACATAATAAATTTGTGTAATTCATAAAAAGTCTCAAATTACATTTATTTGGATATTTATAAAATCAATTATTTTAATATTTCATTAATTAGGTAATTACTACATCACCATTGTGTCATAAATAAATTAAATTATTTAGCATCTAAAAATTAAAAATAAAATAAAATAATGTGAGAAATATTTTTATATTTCTAATGAATATTTATAATAGAATTTATCTTATGTATAACCCCATATTAAAAATGATTTCATTATTAAACATTGATTTTAACTCTTTTAACTCTTCTTTGAATTAAATAATAATAAATGTCCTAATCTAATCCAAGTGGAAGTAAATGATAATATTTTATTCCTAAGGTTGTTTTTGTTCGAGATACATTTTTCCAATAATATTAGGACAAGTGACAGGGTAATATTAATAGTATTTTTACCCTTAATTACCCTATTTAGTTTTACGGTGGTAAATAAAAGTAAAAAGTTACTATTCACAAAAAATTATTTTTATCATATTGAACCAAATTTTACTCCTTGATATTAACCGTGTCTCTCATATTTTTACATTTCCACTCTCAGAAGTGGTAAAATTATGTTTTATGCGAATTTCCAAATTCTCTTAGGAGGTGGGTAAAAGACGGCGAAACGTTCCATAACATTTTTATATATCTAAAATTATTCTAAACGAACTCCAATGAATTACATTGAACATATATAGGTATTATGTATTTATTTTGACCTTAATTAAATTTAAATAAAATAATTGTTGAACCCTCCAGAAATTGAGTTGCATTATTATATTTTTCTAATCCCAAACTATATTTTATTTATATCTTAAATTATGGTTGATACATCTCCAATATGATTTATTATATGTTGTTACATTCAATTATGCTTAATATAAGTCTTTTGGATATATGTACTCTGACCTAACTCATTCTACCAATAGAATGCTTAAATAGTTTATAGCTACCGATACAGAACAGTAGCCACCATTATGGATTAGAGCTACCGATATCAAATAGAGCTACTGATACCACCGTTATGGATTAGAGCTACCGATATCGAATAGATCTACCGATATGGAGTTCACCGATAAATCAAGTTCACCGGTACTCAATGTTCACCGCTACATCAAAGTCTACCAATATGTTACATCAAGACTACCAATAGAGTTATTGTTACAAGATCACCGATATACTCAAGTATACCGCTACATCGAAGTCGAAAGCTACCGATACAGAGCTACTGATATGCTGATGTCCACCAATATGCAAAGTCTACGGATACATCAAGTAAGCTACTGATAGGGACTTACCGCTACCGATACATGGCAAGGCCATAGCAACCGTTACAAGTCCACCGCTACTGATGCGATCAAGTCTACTGTTGCAGCTACTGATACAAGTCTACCGTTATCAAGATCTACCGTTCCAGAGACAAAACCTGACACTGCTTTAATTTCATTATCATTGTTTAATCTAACCAATGGTCATATCAGGTATATTTTAAAACACTGACATTTATTTAATGTGTGATGTTGGATTTCAAGGAACCATACCTCATACCTACAAAAAGTAAATCATCTTTTGTCAGAGCACGTGTTTAAATAAAGGAAGTATGTGCTACTACAAAGAAGGATGTATAGACGAATACAAAGATATATACATTCCACGAGGTGTGCAAGAAGAACAACCGACTGTGAATGCAAAGAGACGACAGAACATACATGAATTTACTGCATACCAGTGAAGAGATGAGAGAAAGAACATAACACAAGAACATCATCAACTACTATCTCCTCTCTCTCTACACCTGGAAGTCAAGGAAGCAAACGACACTCTGTTTTGCAGACAAAAAACAAAAGAGGACTCAGAGTGAATTCTGATCAATGAAAGGAGTCCAGAACAACACGACAATCACTAGAGCCATTTCTAATCTCTAAATATTTTCTCTGTGATTTATCTTTTTACATATTGATCATCGTGTGTTATCTGATGTATTTTACACACACATTGTCTCCTGTACTTTAACTAGAGGATTAGTAAATCCTCACATGACACTCTTACAAAATTTTATTTCCCACTGGGATAGTGGTAGAGGTCATGTGACCTGGACAGCTGGTTTTCTGTTGCTTCTGTTCCCAGAGATAACAGTGGTAGAGGTCTTGGACCTGGACAGTTGTATACTGTTGATTATCCCCGATCCAGGGTGTGGATCACTTTTATATATCGTTTTGAGAGGACTAAGTCTCAGCTTGAGACTGAACCTCTTGGTTAAACCTACTGTGCTTATTTATTTTCTAAGTTATTGTTATTCCTCTGCAAACTACTGTAAAACCAAAACTGTTTTAAAGTCACTTTGATAATTAAACTCAAAAGTGTTTATATTAGTTGTAAATCAGTAAGTTAGTTTCAAAAGTTAATCAATTATTCTAATTTGATTAACTGGGAAATAATCAATCCTTTGAGAACCTAACCGAACCTTTATTTTGATATAAATTCACTACAGTTTAATTCTGTGTTTTATTTGGGGGTTTTTAAGACAAAGTTATAAAATAAAAATTTAAATTGGAACTCAATTCACCCACCTCTTGAGTGTCCACTCTGACCAACATTTGGTATCAGAGGTTGTTTAAATATTTTCTAAAAGTACTCTGTTTTTCAACTGTGATTTTAGTTGTATTTTATAGTTCTTAAAATTTCTGTTATTTCTAATTTTTTATCTCTTTTAAATATTTTCTTTATGTAATCTATCATGGATAATAGACTTGAAGGTGTTGCTACCAATAGACCACCATTTTTCAATGGCACCAACTATGCTCAGTGGACAATCAAGATGAAAATTCATTTAGAGAGCATGGGTTTTCATATTGGTACTGCTATATAATTAGAATATAAAATTCCTACATCTATTAGATCTACTTGGAATGAAGCTACTAAGACAGCCTACAATAATAATTGTAAAGCTATGAATGCTTTCTACTGTGGTTTAAAAGATGATGAATTTAATAGAATATTTTCTTGTAAAACTGCATATGAAATTTGGGATACCTTAGCTGTTTCTCATGAAGGAACAAATTGTGTTAAGTAAATGAGATTGAACACCTATACTATTAAGTATGAAAATTTTAAGATGAATCCTGATGAACCCATTTCTGACATGTATCTCAGGTTCAACGAAATTTTCAACACAATGACTTCACTGGGAAAGGATGTTCCAGCAAAGGAACAAATCATGAGAATTCTGAGATGTCTACCTGAAAGATGGAGAGGAACTTCTATCTCAATTAGAGAATCGTGTGACATTGGAGAACTGCCAGTCAAAGAATTAATTGGAAAACTAATGATGTATGAAGAGGAACTCAAGGTGAACAATGAAGAGGAAGATGAACCGAGAAGGAAGTCTGTTGCTTTCAAAACTACAACTTCCAAGAACAAGGATAAGGAAAAGCTTCACATTATAAATGAAAGTTCAAGCTGTGAAGACAGTTAAAGTGTTTCTGATAGTGATGCTGAGATGGCTCACATTTCCAGAAGATTTAAAAAGTTTTATAAGAAGAAGATGTTTTTTAGAAAATCAAATTACAAAAATAAGTATGATAGAAAGGGTCATTGGAAAAAGGAATGGAAGAAATATGACAAAATAGATGATGTTGTCTGCTATGAGTGCAAAAGAAAAGGACATATAAAAGCAGACTCTACAAAGGTGAAATACAAGAAGAAGTATGAATACAAGGATAATAAGTCTAAGAAAGCCATGAAGGCTACTTGGAGTGCTTCTGAGGATAACTCCACTGAATCTGATGTTTCTGAAACTGAACATAGAAATAAGGCAAACATGAATTTTATGATAAACACATATGAGGTAACATCAGAAACTATTGCTTTAGATTCGTATTACTCTGGAGATAATTTTGACTCTGATAACATGTCATAATCTGAACTATTTGAATATTGTGATATTTTAGAAGAAACCATAAATGAGCTGAAAGACAAATACAAAGGTTTAAAGAAACAATATGCTTTAACTGTTAAACATAAATCTGATCATGATATTGAAGTAGAAAAGAATTCTTAGTTGCTTAAAGAGAATACTGAACTGAAATTATCTAATGAATAACTCAAGAAAGACTTAGAGAAATTTACCAATGGTAATGATACTCTTACTCAAATTCTAGGTAAGCAAATAGCACCTAGATACACTACTGGTATAGGATACCAACCTGGAAAAAGGAAAATTACCAAAACTAGATTCATTCCTAAATCTGGACAGAATGTAGCTAGCTCTGGAACTTCATATGCTTCAACTAGTTATATTCAAAGTTATGGATCTAATAAGGTTTACCTTTCAAAATCTGTTTATTTTACAAAGTTTATGAGACCCATTAGACAAATATGGGTACCAAAAGTGTTATTTGCTAACCTGTTTGGACCCAAAAAAATATGGGTACCAAAATCATTTCCTATTTAAATCTATTTTGTAGGAAACCTGCTTAAAAAGTTCCTGTAAAAAGACCTGGTACTTGGACAGTGGATGTTCAAGACATATGTCAGGAGACTTCTCATGCTTTAAAATCTAAGTCAGAGTTGATGGAGGTTTTTTCACTTTTGTTGATAACTCAAAAGGAAAAATCATCGGCTTAGGCCAGATTGGTAACACTGACTCTATATTAATTTCTAAGGTTTTATTTGTTGATGGACTTAAATACAATTTGTTAAGTATTTCTCAGTTATGTGATGATGGTTTTTATGTTAAATTTGAAAATTATTCTTGCAATGTTTTTAATTCTAAAAATGTTTTAGTGTTTGCTGCTTTGAGAAATGAAAATGTTTATGCTGTTGATTTAAATTCTTTAGCTAAGCAAGATATTACTTGTTTAAATGCTTATCAAAAAGAGTCTTGGCTTTGGCATAGAAGATTAAAACTCTGCAATGTTCATTCACATAGAAAACATTCTAGGAAGAATTTAGTTAGAGACCTACCCAAACTTGAATTTCTAGTAGACAAAGTTTGCAATCCCTGTCAAAAGGGAAAGAAACATAATGTTTCTTTTAAATCAAAGAAAGAAGTGTCAACTTCTCAACCTCTTGAGATGGTTCGGATGGATTTATTTGGACCTTATATAGTTTCTAGTTTAAATGGGAAGCATTATGTCTATGTTCTTGTAGATGACTATTCTAGATATACTTGGGTATATTTTCTAGCTCACAAAAGTGAAGCTTGTTCTTACTTTGTTAAATATTCCAAGTCTGTAGAGAACCTTAGTGGACTAAAGATTAAAACCCTGAGAAGTGATCATGGTCATGAGTTTGAAAATCATGAGTTTGAATCTTACTGCTCACATAATGGCAATAGTCACAATTTCTCTGCCCCTAGGACACCTCAACAGAATGGTGTAGTAGAAAGAAGGAATAGAACCCTGCAACAAATTGCTAGGACTATGCTTAATGAGTATGACCTACCCGTTTATTTTTGGGTTGAAGCTGTAAATACATCTTGTTATGTTATTAATAGAGTCTTGATCAGACATGTTCTTAAGAGGACCCGTTATGAGTTGTGGAACCATAGGAAACCTAGGGTTATCTACTTCAATGTTTTTGGCTGAAAATTATTTATTCTTAATACTAAATATAATCTTGACAAGTTTGCATCCATGAGTGATGATGGAATTTTCCTAGGTTAATATATTTCTAGTAAAGCATATAGAGTTTTCAATAAGAGAACCAAATGTGTGGAAGAATCTGTTCACATAAAATTTGATGAAACTGATCCACATGAACCTAAGACCTCTCTTGAAAATCTTGAAGATGATCTCACTGATTTTAACCTTAATGATAAAGACAGTGGACCTGTAGTTAAAACATCCAGTTCTAGAAATTTCCCAGAACCTGCTTCTGTTGAACCTCAACCTATAGATGAACCTAAAATCTCGAGTCCTACCTTTTCATGACCAACTAGGATTCTAAAGAACCATCCTTTAGATGCTTTTGAAGGTAATTTAGATAGAGGAAAACAGACAAGAGCTTCTCTAAGAAATCAGGTTGAACATCAAGATTTTCTTTCACAGTTAGAACCTAAAAATGTCAATGATGCTATCAATGATGAATTTTGGGTAATAGATATGCAAGGGAAACTAATTCAATTTGAAAGAAACAAAGTCTGGAAATTAGTATAAAGACCTAAGGACACTATAACCATAGGAACAAAATGGGTGTTTAGAAACAAAGTTGATGAATCTGGAAACATCTTTAGAAACAAAGATAGGCTAGTTGCACAAGGTTACAATCAAGAAGAAGGAATTGACTATGAGGAAACCATTGCACCTATAGCTATATTAGAGGCTATTAGGATCTTACTTGCCTATGCATCACATCTAAATTTCAAGTAATATCAAATGGATGTGAAAAGTGCTTTTCTAAATGGTTTTATTGTTGAAGATGTTTTTGTAGAACAACAACCTGGTTTTTCAAATCCTCATTTTCAAAATAATTTTTTTAAACATTCTAATTCTTTATATGGTTTAAAACAAGCCCCAAGAGCTTGGTATGAAAGGCTTTCAATCTTTATTATTTCAAAAGGATTTTCAAAAGGAATTGCTGATCCCACTCTTTTTATAAAAAGAATTTCAAAAGATGTATTAACAGTAAAAATCTATATTGGTTATATAATTTTTGGATCATCGAAAAATTCTTTATGTACTGATTTTTCAAAGGTTATGCAAAATGAATTTGAAATGAGCTTAATAGGAGAGCTTAAGTATTTTCTTGGATTTCAAAATTTACAAACTAAAGATGGAATTATTTTAAATCGAAGTAAATATACTAAGGATTTATTAAAACGTTTTGGTTTGGATAGTATTAAGAAAAGTGATATACCTATGAGTACCACCTGTAAATTGGATATTGATGAAACTGGTAAACCAGTAGATCAAACTAAATATAGAGGTATGATGGGGAGTTTACTTTATCTTACTACTAGTCGACCAGATATTATGTTTAGTGTGTGTATGTGTTCAAGATTTCAAGTTAATCCTAATGAATCATACTTACTGGCTGTTAAAGAAATTTTAAATATCTTCAGTGTACTATGAATTTAGGTTTGTTATATCCAAAAGGACAATCATTTGACCTAACTAGTTATTCAGATGCTGACCTTGCTAGATGTATGTTAGATAGGAAGAGAACATCTGGAACATTTCATTTACATTGAAAGTCCCAAGTATCATAGTGTAGTAAGAAACAGAACTCAGTTGCATTGTCTACTGCTGAAGCAGAGTATATAGCTGCTGGTAGTTGCTGTGCACAGATTCTGTGGATGAAACACACATTAATCGACTATGGATTTAATTTTAAACATGTTTCAATCAACTGTGACAACACTAGTGCGATCAACATCTCTAAGAATCATGTTTCTATCTCTAGAACCAAACACATTGATGTTAGACACCACTTTTTAAGAGATCATTATCAAAGAGGTGATATAACACTTGAATTTATAGGCACTGAACTTCAATTAGCAGATATTTTCACTATGATTTTAAGTTCAGAAAGATTAAGTTTCATTATACACGAATTAGGAATGATAACATAACCTTAAACCGTTAGAAAATCCTCACCGTTAGAAAATCCTCACCATTAGAAAATCCTAACCATTAGAGAATCCTCACCGTTAGAAAATCCTCACAGTTAGAAAATCCTCACCATTAGAAAATCATCACCACTAGAAGGCCTCACCGTTAGGAGACTTTACTGGTACATCTCGCGCTGTTTTAAACATCATTAAAGCCGATACATCGAGTTTTTTATATGATTTATTTTATTTGTGGATCCTAAATGATATTAAACCAAGTCTAGATTTCACTCAATCTCACTACGAACTCGTCTGATCGACTCCCTCCAACCTAACCCTCTCAAGACGCAAAACCCTAAACTTCGAATTTGTAATGGCCCGCGTCAAGAGACCCCAAGTCACAGATGAGAGTGATGAGCCGCAAGAAAAACGACAGAAAGTATCGAATACTAGTACTGGTGGAAGTGGAAGTGTAGCTCGAAGGAATCCAGTAAACCTGCATCTCTCAAGGAGAGAGATTGTTGTTGAAAAAGAGGTGTGTGCAGAATGGCTTATAGAGATGAAGTCCTTGATTCTTAGAGTGTTAGAAGAACAAGTTTGGCTAGAATGCTTCGCGAACAACAAAGGACCTTATTATCCAGGACTGGTGAAACAGTTCTACAAATTCTTTCATTTTGAAAAGTCTGAAGAAGAAAGAAGAATGATTTCTGTTGTAAATGGTCAGGAAGTATCTTTTACGTCAGTGGAATGGTCTAGGAACTTAAGAGTTCCACATGAAGGAGATTATGTGTTCTACTGAAAGTCTGTACCTTCGACCACTGATGTGTTTCAATATGAAGATTCTTTGCTAGAGATCACAGGGGATAGGACCCCTAGAAAGGTGATTGCTGCAGAGATGGTAGGAGAAGATAAGCTGTTGTTTAAATTTATTCAGCATGTTTTTAGTCCGAGAAGAGGAGACTTTTCCACTTTGAGATTCCAAGACATTTATCTGTTATACATGCTAAAGCACAGTGTAAGAATCAATCTATGTAGATTGATTATGGTTCAAGTGGAAGAGATTACTAGACCGTAGTCCAAATCAAATGCACTATTTCTCTCAAAGCTGATTTCTATGATTCTAAAAGTGAAAGAGTTTGCTGGACCTCAGGATGAGCAGGTAGTGGTTAAGGAAGACTTCTATATTACAAGAACTGGTTTTAAATACATGAAAGTCAGCTGGAATCCTTGGAAGAAAACATGGGTGAATGATGATGGAAAAATTTATGACAAGTTCACTCCTGTGGATCATCCGTCTAGACCAAAGGATGTGAGAGATCCTGGTCTTGGACTAGATGATCCAGAACCGGTCTACAGTGATGATGAAGCTAAGGAGGAAGAGACATCAGTAGAAGAAGGAGGAGACCCAGACATACCCCCTAGTCCTGTGCATCAAGTTATTTCTTATGGAGCAGCTAGCCCTCCAAAAGAACTACCAAAGAGAGAAACTATCTTGAAGGACAATGATACAGAGACTACAGAAGAAGGAGAAGAAGCATGCCAATATGTTGTCATGGACATCTCTGAGGAGGATGAGGCAACCGAATCTGATCATGATGTCAATGATGAAAAGGAGGCTGATGGTGAAGCAGATGATGAGGAAAATGTTGAAAAAGAGCTCAGTTTGAGTCCTCTAATAGTCAGTACAGTCAGGACAATGGCTGATCAGGAAGACATAGCAGCAGCACCTCTTGATGAGAGAGTCATTAATGACACAGAACAAATGGCTATTGAATCTGCTTCAATTATAGAGGAAATTGAAGAATTACCTTAGGAAGAACAGTTGGAAGAGATACCTCAGGAGAATGTTCCAAGTGAGGGGGAGAATTTTGGCTCAGTATCTGTGTTATATGACATTGAAGGTTGGACATCAGATCCCAGATATATGATTTTTGGAATTTCTTATGGAGATTCAGATGAGGAAGACCAACCCCAAAAGGAATCAGTTACCTTACCCACTATGGATGAAAATGTGGCAACCAAGGAGGACCTTGAGTCCTTAAAAGCTTATTTGAAAGAAGCAAGAAGAGAATCAGTGACATATATGGAGTAAAGTATGGTTGAAGAGATGAAATGTGTTGAGAAATACCTTGAGTTATCCATTGTATGTGGTGTGTCCAGTCCTATAGAAGTAATGGTGGATGAACTTAATGTGTGCCACACTCAGATTGAGAGTTGGACATGAGCTGTAGTTGCTCTTAGACAATCAATTACTTCATTGACTGCCTTGGACAGTTCTCAAACCCAAGTGCACACTTACATTCATTATATCAAAGAAGTGGTCAAATAGTTTGTGGATGTTTTGAGGCCTTTAAGAAGTCAGTCAAAGAAAATATGAACAGTCGGGATGAACTTGTTCAGAAGGTAGTTAGTAGTCTGACTCAATCTTTCAAGGAGATAGTGGCCTTCTCAATGAAACCTCTTCCCTCAACTAGCTCCAATGTGAACCTTGACCAGATCCGCACTATTGTTCCGGAAGAATTGGCTAAGGCAAGTCCCAATGGTGCATCAGATACTCAGATTCTTGATACCACTTGGGAAGTTAGTAGTTTTGATCGTGATCACCTACGGGCGGCTACTACTTCTCAAGAGGCAATCAAAAATAAGGTGGATGATTATTTTGAAAAGTTTTATACGAAGCACCAAATGACAAACCATTTCAATATTTTGATTGAGAATATGATGTTACCTCCAGTTACCCATGCCTTCAGGGAACAAGTTAGTAAGCTCAGGGAGCTTACTCCTGCTTTAGATAAGTTCATTGAAAATATGGATGATTTTGTGTCTGCAATGGAGAGAGGAGGAAGAATTATAATGGATTTCCGAAACCTGTTTTTGCCCTTCCTACATGTGGATTTCAGACCAGTGATTATACCTCATGCACTTCCTTCTTATGCCTTTGGGATTACTCCTCAATTGACTCCAGTTCAAGCCATCAGGTGCTTGACACCGATGATCACTTAGAGGAGAACATATTTCAGATCCGGTACAATTTCTGTAGCTGAACCACCAGTTGTGCCATCCGCCATTCCGAATCCCTCTGCTAACCCTGAATCTGAAACCTCTGCTGATCCTAAGGGAAAGACATCTGTTCAAGAGGAGGATTGAGTGTTTTTAGATCTTTTTTATAGGATTTTTTTTGTTTTGTTGTTCTGATTTTATCAGTGTATCTTTTGTATATTAATGAAATTCCTTTTCATTATCTACATTACTGTGTTTCTATTACATTGTCATTTATTCTCTCCTAATCTTTATCTATTCTCTTCTACCCTTCTTTTTGTTAATCACAAAGGGGGAGAGAGCCAATGAGCCAATAAGAACCAATGAGATAATGGGAGAAAATAAGAAATGAGACCTAAGAGTTAACAAAGGGGGAGTGAGAAACTGTGACTTGCAAAACAGACATAAGAGAGAATCATGCAGTATAATTGAAAGAGGGAGGAATATAGGAGTTTTGTTCTGAACAAAACAAAAGAACCTTTTCCTATGATGCTAATTTCTTTTCCACGTTCCATTCTCTTGGCATATGTTGTGATTATCAAAAAGGGGGAGATTGTTGAACCCTTTGGAAATTGAGTTTCTTTATTATATTTTGTTAATCCCAAACTATATTAAATTTATATCTTAAATTATGGTTGATACATATCCAATATGCTTTATTATATGTTGTTACTTTCAATTATGCTTAATATAAGTCTTTTGGATATATGTACTCTGACCTAACTCATTCTTCCAATAGAATGCTTAAACAGTTTATAGCTACCGATATAGAACAGTAGCCACCGTTATGGATTAGAGCTACAGATATCAAATAGAGCTACCGATACCACCATTATGGATTAGAGCTACCGATATCGAATAGATCTACTGATACGGAGTTCTCCGATACATCATGTTCACCGGTACTCAAAGTTCATCGCTACATCAAAGTATTCCGATATAGTACATCAAGTCTACCGATAGAGTTATAGTTACAAGATCATTGATATACTCAAGTCTACCGCTACATCGAAGTCGATAGCTACCGATACAGAGCTACCGATACAGAGCTACCGATATGATGAAGTTCACCGATACGCAAAGTCTACCGATACATCAAGGAAGCTACCGATAGGGACTTACCGCTACCGATACAAGGCAGAGCCACATCTACAGTTACAAGTCCACCACTACTGATGCGATCAAGTCTACTATTGCAGCTATCGATACAAGTCTACCATTATCAAGAGCTACCGTTCCAGAGACAGAACCCAACACTGATTTAATTTATTTAGCATTTTTTAATCTAACCAACGGTCATATCAGGTATATTTTAATACACTGACATTTATTTAATGTGTGCTGTTGGATGTCAGGGAACCGTACCTCGTACCTGCAAAAAGTAAATCATCTTTTTCTGGAGCACATGCTTTAAATAAACTAAGGATGTGCTACGACAAAGAAGGATTTATAGACGAATACAAAGAGATATACATTCCACGAGGTGTGCAAGAAGAACAACCGACTGTGAATTCAAAGAGACGACAGAACATGCACGAATTTACTGCATACCAGTGAAGAGATGAGAGCAAGAACATAACACAAGAACTTCATCAACTACTATATCCTCTGTCTCTATACCTATAAGTCAAGGAAGCAGACGACACTCTTTTTTCCAGAAAAAAACCAAAAGAGGACTCAGAGCGAATTTTGATCAATAAAAGGAGTCCAGAACTGCACAACAATCACTAGAGCCATTTCTAAACTCTAAATATTTTCTCTGTGATTTATCTTTTTACATATTGAGCAGTGTGTGTTATCTGTTGTATTTTACACACACACTGTCTCCTATACATTAACTGGAGGATTTGTAAATCCTCACTCAACAATATTACATCTTTTATTTCCCACTGGGATAGTGGTAGAGGTTGTGTAACCTGGACAGCTGGTTTGCTGTTGCTTCTGTTCCCACGGATAACAGTGGTAGAGGTCGTGGACCTGGATAGTTGTATATTGTTGTTGATCCCCGATACAGGGTGTCGATCACTTTTATATAATGTTTTGAGAGGACTAAGTCTCATCTTGAGACTGAACCTCTTTGTTAAACCTGCTATGCTTATTTATTTTCTAAGTTATTGTTATTCCTCTACAAGCTGCATTAAAACCAAAACTGTTTTAAAGTCACTTTTATAATTAAACTCGCATGGGTTTATATTATTTGTAAATCAGTAAGTTAGTTTCAAAAGTTAATCAATTCTTCTGATTTGATTAACTGGGAAATAATCAATCCTTTGAGAACCTAACAGAACCCTTATTTTGATATAAATTCACTAGAGTTTAATTTTGTGTTTTATTTGGGGGTTTTTAAGTCAATGTTTTAAAACAGAAATTTAATTGGAACTCAATTCACCCCCCTCTTGAGTGTCCACTGCGACCAACAATAAATAATTATTTAAATAAAAATTATGTTTTAAACTATAACTCGGTGTTTTTTCACAATTCATCAAAAATTGAATGTTTTCAGAAAAATACCAAAAATTCACCATAAGATAATTTCGATATTTTGAATCCAAAAATTAAGTCCATATTGAAAGATAAAATTTATAAATGTTCAAAATGTGGGTATTACTATTCATAACGTATATTTTGATTGGTTGTGGTGTGTGTTAGAACTAAAAGACGCGTACAACATGCACACCTGTATTATTAAAAGAGAAGTGTACCGTGGAAGCTTGGGGTGTTACAACAGATGTCCCTTTGATCTCACCAGTTTCATTTAATATGTTCTATAATAACATATATTTGTCATCCAGGGACCGAAACCAATCACACGGCCATTATTTTCATCATGGAAAGTCCCCTACATATAGGACCCATTATTGAAACCTGAATCACTATAGGAAAATTATTCACTCTCATATTAACTCTATCGTGAAAGAGATGTCATAGAATCATATTATTCCTTAAAATATGATTAGAAATTAGAATAAAAATAAATTTAATCATATTGATTTTTTTTTAAAAATTATTATCTACAATAGGGCGATGTCAATTTCGCATAAGTTAACTTATATATGGATATTTAAAAACCATCCTATAAAATAAAAAAAATTATCAAAGGGGTGATTAATGGTTTATATAATATAACATTCAATTTATATTTAATGTACATATACAAATAACACATACCATATATCGTCATTTTATGAAAAATATATGATGTTCAAACCTATGTGTCACTGCTTTCCTCCCCTAGATCTAACGTCTAGATGACGACCTCCTATTAAAATTATCTTATAGCTTATAGAATGAAACTTTTTCTCATAATTGAGCTATGATATAGTCGGGTTTATTAGAGATTCACAACTAGGTGAAAATAGTAGTAGAATATAGAACCGGAGATTACAATTTATGGTCTTGTAAAAATTAATGAAAACACTAATATATAAAAATCATTAAATCTTCCTAGATGGGATCTATCTCGATATCAATAATCATAGACCATAATAAAAATTTCACAATCTAAAACAATATTTCTAAATTATTTTTTTTAAAAGTATATATCACTTAATAACATGTAATCCAATAGTCAAAAATCTTGTGATAAATGGAAATGGGAACCTGATCCCATAACACCATTAGCTCAGAAAAAAAATTATATATAATTATACTATCCTTCCCAATATATAAATGTGAAAGACCAGGAAAATAAAAAAAAATTACCATAATATATTTTCTAAATTTAATAAAAAAATATAGAGACAATATCTTCAACAATTAAACATACCTATGTAAATGAGAATATATATAATAAAATGGGTGAATCTATGGAATATGTTCTATAATAATCAGGGGATCTAGACAATTATCCAACTAATTAGGCATCAAATTTATTGGATTAGTAGGATTTGGATCATTATCATGATGTCTGATATAACTGTGAGATTGAAAAAGATACTAAGAAGAATCCCTATCCATCTGAAATAAATAATATTACTTATAAGATGTTGTCAATAAAAACATAAAATATTGAAAATATAATAACTGAAATATTCTATTATTACCCATATAAAATTTTTAATACATTTATAAAATATAAAAAAAAGTCAAATTATAATAATTCCCTATTAAATAAATTATTTAACAAAATAATTTTACCTATACTTTTTTCATTATACTGATTTAGAAAATAAAGTAAATAATTAAAACCATAAAGACACAATATTATTACCTATCATGAAATTTTAATAGGAATAATAAATATAAACCAAAAATAATTATTATAATTAGTGAATGAATGAAATAGATCATATAGTCATTCCTTTTGAAAGAAAAAATCATACGTATAAATAATGATTAATAAATGTGTAAAATAAAAATAAAAAAATAATACTATGAATATAACACATATATCATCGTCATCATTATCATTTTCATTGAGGAAAATGACACCACCCTAAACTTCTACATCATTAAATTCCATTTGTCTTTTGGTTTCATCATCCACTATTACATCATTAATATTATAAATAGCATTAGACCTTAACATGGGGGAGGTCATCAGAGATTTTTAAATATTCATAGTATGGATACCTATATTTGTATGTTTTTCTGAAAAATTCAATATATTGGTCTTCTAAATAACCTATTTAATTTTTAATTAATTTATTTTTATGTAATATCAATTTAATTAAACTCCAATAGTCATTTATATTTCTCAATACATCACAGTAATTTGAAATATAAAATATATTTTCTTGATTTTCCAATATTAATTTTTTATTTCATAAATGAATACTCATATATTTAATTTCAATGACTAAATGTCACTGAGAATATTAGAATGATCAATCAATATCAAACCACATATATTTAATCATTATTAGATAATTTTTTCCCAGATAACATAACAAAATTATTTCACCTCGCAATATCAATGAATAATATTTTTATATTTATATAGGAATTTCATAGAATAAATATGATATTTTTAACACATCCCAAATAGAAGAATTAAACATCACTCTATGTCCAACATGTTGTAATCATACTATTATGAGATGGTATTCATAACTTTTTTCAACTAGAAGTATACCCATTTGTTGACACAATGCGACAAATTAAACGATTAAATATCAAGTAGACTAAAATATTATATCCATTGATAGAATAATAATATAATTTCTATATAATGTTTTAATGTTTCTTTTGGATTCATTAAATTTCGTGTTCTTTTCTCATCAAATAATACAATTTTTGGATGACTGAAATTTTTTGAAAGATATAATTGTACCATTGAATTATATTTGGTCTTATAAGGTTTTTTAACACATTATAAAATATTTAATCAAAAATAATATTTTTACTATTTATTGCCACTAACATTTGATGAACCAATATATCATACAAAAATTGAAGGTCCTACAAAAATAATCATATTTACCCAATTATGTTATATCCTAAAACCATTTTTTTTTCATTTATTATTTTTCCAAATGTATGATGTTGTAATAAACCTATAATATATTTTACCTTAATACCTAGGCGAACTGTTGGAGGTTCATTTATTTCAATTATACATTTTGTAAAATTATTTATGTTTCTTTCAAAAGGGTGATCTCTAGGAAAAAATATCTAAATGTTGTCAAATTAAAATTTTATTATCATTTTAATAAAAACAATTACTTTTTTCTCAAACATGAAGAATGAAGATGATTTTAGGTCATGTGTACACCAACCATATATCATAAAAAAAGTCATAAATAGAATTCTAATCCATATTAATGCAACATTCTGTGAGAAATTTAGAACAACAACTATAACAAATTTTATCATACCATTATTCCATAATTAAATTAACTCATCAATTAGTGTCTAAAATTAAACATCAATATTATTATTTTATTTATATGAATTATTAGTGACACATATAAATATAGTACCCTCATCATCATCCAAGGTGGTATGTTTTATGATGTACTGAAAATATTCCTATAAGAATATTCAGTGTCCTAAGGTCCAAATGGATAACAAGAATCAGTATAAATAGTCAACTATATGTTTTGAGGATATAATGATATAAAGGGAATTATGTGATCAATGTTTTCCCATGATTCATCATCACATTAATTATTTTATATTTTACAATTGGAAATATTTGTTTTATTAAATTATGTTAGTGGAGTTGTGTTATAAGAGAAAAATAAATATTATAAACTAGATGTAATTGGAAAACACCAAAATTGATTCATAGGAATCCAAGAAATTTTTATTACGACCATTTATTCCACTATTATCTTGATTTATAATAATTAACAAGTGATTCATAATTGTGTTAATATAAGATGCATACATTTGAAGATACCAAGATCATCTGATAAATGTGGCTCAATTCTGGACCTACCACTTACACTTATATAAGATTATGTATAATGTTTCTACACCCTCAATGTATATATGATTCATACCAAATACATTTTGATTTTTGAGATGATCAATTTTATCATGGTCATGTAATTGGAACCACAGACTACATGATTAGTTAATATTTTTTTAAAAACAGAAGAAATAATAGCAATCATTACTCATTGTAAAAAACTACAAATATATATTATATTTTAACACTTTTGAATATACAATGGAATATACATAGAGTGATGTGATGGGTTAGCATTGGATTCAAGGGACCATCGAGTATCACTGATGATATAATAAAAATATTAAATATATTATAATAGATAGACAGTAATCTGAAAAAATTATGCAATGCCATCTAGATTGTTTCACATATTGGAAATATAATACTACATTTCAGTTCAATATATGGTGTTTACAATAGGTACGACATAACATTTTGGTACACTACGTGATTGGTTCCATTTAACATGAGGGTAATTCATTTAATTATTTTATTGCAATTTTAAATAAAATATTGAAGAATCTACCGAACTGTATATCATATGAGAAATCAGAGGCTTCCATTTGGACAAAGATAAATGGTTAACACTAGGTGTGACATAAAATTTTATTGCCTCAATTGTTTTTGTAAAATCACATGTGTGGGTAATTCATTAAATATTTTTGTTATATTTTATTATAAAATTTCGGAGTATTTCCATAACGGTGTATCATATCAAAAATCATACGAGGCAATATTATTTATTATGAATATTTTTTAAAAAAATTAACAATATTTTTAATCAACAATAATATTTTTATATATTAATAATATTAAATAATTAATAATTAATAATTAAATATTATATAATGATTTTGAAATATTATTTAAATATTTTCTACTTTTAAAATAATTTCTAACATTTACTAATTTTATAAAATTCATAGAATGTTTTTATTTATATACAAGGTAATAAAATAAATTTTTAATAATTATTAGTTTAATTTTTATTAAATATTATTTATTTTTAATCGGTATTTTTTTTGTGAAAACATTCATTTTTTGAGTTGTTTTTAACAAAAACATTACTATAAATAACATTTCATTTAAATGTTGTCTTTAAATTACTTTCCTGATCATATTTATAATAAAAACGTACCATATTTTTTCATAAGTTACACACACACGCATGTAGATATATATATATTTATTTCATATGGTGGGGATTGGGAGGTCTCAATATCGAGCCTCCCCATGCGTATATAAAGTAGATGTAAGTTGTTTCACACCATCCATGAACTGATCTAATATATAAATATATTATATATAACATATTTTCTAAATAAAAATTAAACACATCAAGTTTATTTTTAACCATAATTTGAACAAATATACATATCAAATCTATATACATAAAAATATACATAGGAAAATTGAAGTTTTTTAGAACAATGCCAAAATTTCACCCTAGGAAATAATTGATATTCCGAATTAAAAAATGAAGTATATGTTACAAAATTCCTAACATATAAGTTGCATTAATTTATTTTATAATTAATTCCCGCTATCACAACAAATATCGTGTTTTTAAGAAACAATATATATCAAATGATTGACAATTGTTTATGTCCAATTTCGAAGTGAAATTAATTATAATGACCACCATTGGATAAAATGGTAAAAATATATTCTAATTATACTTTAAAACCACTCAACAATATAATTTATCACTATAAATTATTTTGATTAAAAAAGTTGTTTTTAAGTATTTTTCACTATTCATAAAAAAATTGGAAGTTCTCAGAAAAATACCAAAAATTCAACATAGGCTAATTTTGATATTCCGAATCCAAAAATGAATTCCATTTTGAAATTTAAAATTTATACAATTTCAACAATTGGGTATTACTATTCATAACTGCAACTTTGATTGGTCGCAGTGTGTTAGAATCTCGAACTTGCATACAATTCAAGCTATTGCATTATTGAAAGAGAGGCGTATCGTGGAATCATGGGGTGTTACAAGTAAGGTATACTCCAAGGGACCGTCACGCTCTAGGAAAACCAGCACCACTGACGGTTCGTCAAACGGACGTCCAGTGCCAAAGATATGGCCAAAAGAAAGTAAAGGGTCAGTAATAGGTCCGAGTCCGGTCCAACCCGGTCGGACTCACCCGGTCTGACCTTGTCTGGGCCAACCCAGTCTGGGTCGACCCGGCCAAACCTGACGAGACTGGCCCGACCAATTGGGTGGGCCAGCCTGTGAGGTTCGGACCGACCCCCTAGGGACAACCCAGCCGACCGCGTGGGTGGTTAGGCCCTGGGTCGGGGCCAGTTCGGCCTAGAGCGTTGCGTGGGCGCAACCTGGCTAATTCGTCCAGGGCACCGTAATGGGGGGGATCATGTAGGCATGGAAGGATGGCGTGACTAGGGGTTCGGTTTGGTCAGGTGACGACAGGGCAGTCCGGCAGGCGGCCGGTTAGGCCGACAGGTAGGCAAATGGGCGGCCGAGCAGGCCAGCATGCGGCCGGGTAGGGCGTGAGGCAGGTTGGATGGTAGCTATTCAGGGCGCTAGGCAGGTCGGTGGGCAGTCGTGCAGGGCGCATCCATGTAGGCAGGAAGCCGGCCGGGTAGGGCGTGGCCATGCGGGCCAGTAGGCGACCGAACCAGGAGCTGGGGGGCGCAATCTGGCAGAAATGTGGCTGGGTGGCCGTTCTGTGGGCCGTGGTGAGGCCCGGAGCACCGAAGTGCCATGGGGGCCATGCGGTTTGCGGAGGATGTGGGTAGTGAGTCCTTTATTGTCACCGTATTCGTCGTTCTGTCACCTCATCACCATGCCAAATATAGTCACAAACAAGAACGGTGGAGGGGTCGGGCCAAATGGGTTTGGCCCGCACCCTCCCCGTCTAGGGTGGTATCAATTGACTCATCATGAAGTAAGAAGATGAAAAACAACCCACGCAAAAACAAATCCTTTCCAACTGTTTAAGAATATTCATGGAATTAATCAACATGTAAAACCCCCCCTTCCTTATCGTTCGATGACGTAGTAGCAAATAGTAGATGAAGAAGATCGTTGTTCGTCGTGTCCGCTGCACACTTCCAATCCCATGCTATGTCGGCTCATTGACGACGATGTTGAGGGTAGGTCTGTTGAACACATCCCATGTCGGTAGAAGCTCTGAGGAAGATGTTGAAGAAGGTTGGCATTCTCCATTCTTTATTGGGAGAGATCTTCTCTCATCATCCATGTTTACACCATGATGCCATAGAAAAAATAATAATAGATAGGTTTATCTATTATTTCATTGGCAAAGAATTCAAAATGGGGAAGTAAGTTAATTGGATCCACCACATTAATGTGAAGGATTGGAACAAGTTAATAAGGGGAGTTGTAATAAATTAATTAAAGGGAAGGTGGAACCATAAAAGAGGGAGGTTGAGGTGAAACTCTCCCTAATTAATGAGGGGAGTTGAGAAGTTTTCTGCTCCTACCATTAATAAAAGAGTTTATCCCCCTGTGGTCCCCATGTCAGAACTCCATGGGAGAGTATAGGTTTGGGTGAGACCCACCACCATAATCTCTCATGGGAGGATATGGTTTGGTGGTCCCACCTCCAACTTCGATGAGTATATTTTAACCGTCAAATAAAAATAAATCCACACACATTATTATTATTTAATTAAAACTCTAAAAACCCCAAAAAACTATCTTTTATTTTCAAATCACTATCGTCGATGTGAAGGTATCCTTATGTAAATATTGTCACTATGAGTTCAATGGTTCCCTAAAATTTCAATTCTGAACACCGGTTCTAATGTTACAAAACACCACATGTGCGTTTACTAAACGCACCCGAAAAAATGTTCGGAAAATAATAATCAGTCACCCTTGACTAGATCTGCTCAAGGTTAAGCTCTGCCTATGTGAAACACACCCAAATTAGCATTACGGTACTCTCATATTTTTAATCATAGTTACCTTTTAGATGATATTAATTTTACAATAAAATAATTGTCACATAATTATTTTATTTACAGCCAGAATCTAACTTTTGTCTAGTGGCCCGCACCGGCCAATGTTTTTATTTTCATAAATAAAGAATGCCCTCATGAGTTTATCCGTGGTTTTGGATTTTTAATCCGAGTTACCATTTTTGAGTTATAATCATTTAAAAAATAAAATAATTTATATAATTATTTTATTTACGATTATTCCATTTTTGAGATTTCTCATAGGAGGCCAGCACCAACTAATAATAAGTCGGGCCTAGGGTAAACCTGACATCCTGAGCGCAACAATGCCATCGGATTTATGATCCGAGTGACTGTTCAAGAGTTATTACAAATTTTCAAGAAATATACTTAAGCATGTTAACTTAAGATTAACAAACCATCGACGAATCATTCTGGGAACCCCGGACCTCGGAATTGGGTGTCGTCAGATTTCAAGGACTCATAAAATTAACATATATTTAAAGACAATTACATGGAAATTATGGGTCATTACAAAAACTATTATTTTTAGTGGAAATTTCAATAAAATTAACCATAGATAAACTAATCAAATCCATTGAAAATATATTATTTTTATTCATTTTTTGAGGAATGTGATGGTCATGATTTATGTTTTTAGTATTGAGGTATATGAAGGCCAATCATTGAAACTGGTAAAAAAATACCTGAATACATGGTCATTGTCATAGAGTGTAATGAATTATTGGGAAAAAAATTTGAAAAATATTTTTGTCACAATCTATAAAATAAAAAGTAGAGGTATTTCTTTAGGACCATGAAAAACTATGATGAATATATTAGGGTGTATGAAGAAAAAATCTCAAGACATTCATTATGCTCCAACGACATTTTCCATGATCATGATCATATTGTTGTCTCCTTCGTCAGAGGTATGAATCCGAATTTTATAAATTAATTTTATATTTAGGTGTTTTATAGATATAACTATATTCAATGATATTCCATTATAGTCGAAATAGAGATAAGATAATCCCAATTGTCTCATGGGTCTGGAGATAAGATGTTGACAATGGATTTTATTTTTTGTGTATTTATTGACATATCTAACTGGTGTAAGAATGTCCAACATAAAACATGTCAATAGAATAGAAATAGGGATCCCATAAATTTCATAATGGATATAAGGGATTACTTTAGGTGATGTAATGAAATAAACCTAGATAATTAATATAGATATGAGAATCCTGCCAATGTGATGGAAGAAAAGAATTTTCTGGACAACCATCCACATATTGTCCAATGTTTCAAATTCATGGATCCTTAAAACTGTGAAAATATATTCAAAAATACAATGCATTTCAATTATAACCTGGTATTACAAACAAAAATCCAAGAGATTATTTTTTTGATTATGCAATCACAACTACTGAGGGGGATCCTGACTATGATGTGGTAAAATGCACACAGGTTATACATCCATGCATAGAAAATTTATTGTTTTATTATAGTTCTACACATTCATCCGTATAAAGTGAGTTAAGTAAAATTATTCAAAGAACACCTGAAAATATTTTCAATGTGTTATCATTTAAAATTGAAATTTGGGGATTTATCGCATCCCAAGAATATAACTCCCAGAAAATTTTTAGTTTTAAAATACCTATGATCTTTTTGTTACTACATTTATTGGAATTAAATACTATATTATGTATTTAATGGATTTCCATATATATAGAAATCATAGAAATCCAGGAGAATTAAATCCTCGTCCAAATCCAAAACCATCCTCCAATTCAGTACAAGTTGTTGGTGGTGGTTGAATATACATTGATATCATCATTTCAATCATGGATGTTATTTCCTTATGGGAAATAATATATTTTTCAAATGTTTTAGAATAAGGAAAACATCATCTTTGATGTAATTCCCATAATAACATAATTTGAGGATGTGTTTCTTGATTAATTGACTAGTCTTCGTCAAATATGTGTTGTAGAGTTCTTAATTAAGCTTATAACTTGATCGTGTACAATATATGAGACTGCACATGTAATTGTTATTGTTGAATTATATGGGATAAAGAAGAAACAATAAGAAAATCTATATAATTTAATTATATGAAAGTGTTCTTCACCATGGGGTAAAATTTACTTCTTCATCAAAAATATGGATGGGTCGATACACCTTTTGATTTATTATAACGATCTCATCATGATCATGATAATGATCAAGTATCCCATTTAGTGGATTGGTGAATTTTTTTATCATATGATTGGATCCTTATTCTTGATGAAGGTGGATCCTCATTATGTATATTATTATGTAATTTTGATTCATTAGGATATCACAAATACTTAATTTTAAATAGTTTATGGGAACTATGAGTTAATTTTTATGCCATTTGGACTAACTATTGCTTCAAAAAATATTCATGGACATAATGAATAGAGTCTTTTTGGATTACCTCCACATATTTTTTATATCCTTCATAGTTTATATTTTTATGTATTAAAAAACAAAGGAGGAACATGTGTTGAATTTGATAATTTAATAACATATTCCTCTTTCACAATTATTATAATGTAGAAAACCTACACTACTCCTCATATAGAATTTGTGGTCATGATATTCATTTTAATGATTTTTTGACGTTGTCTCAATAAGGTGAAGAGTGAAAAATATATGGATTATAGAAGTATAAATTATATATTCATACATAAGTATCAATATATGTTCCAAAATTGATAGTTTCATATGGTCCAGTATTAGGATTTTACAATAAATTACCATCCCAGAAGAGAAAACGATGTGTTAGATGCTCTATGTATAAAGGATCATAAAACCCTATACATGATGAAGATTTAAAGGGATCTAATCCTAATTATGTTTTTTAGGATGGAAAAATGAATACTTGAAATATTAACATCCTTGATTACCAATATAATTCATCAGCCATATATCCTTGACAGGACCGAAGTCACACAAAATGTTAATGAGTTTCTATAGAGGAAGAGGGCATGGATTCTAGATTTAACATTTACTGAGGATGAAGTTATATTGTTTGAAAACAAGATACAAGTCCCATGATAAACATAACTATAGATTTAACTAATGAATTATTTGAAAAGAAGAACCATCTCTATACATATCACATGAACAAATATGTATAAAGATTTAATAAAATATCTAGTGGGATAACATGATGTTTGTGACTGCAAAATTTTAATCTCAATGACTGATATATAAAAATTTCAAGATTGAATGATATAAGTTTAAGGGTATGATTTATCCATTTACCATAGGAGTATGAAAATTGAAATACATAAACAAATATTTCATCATATGACACCCCATGTGACCTAAAACCAGCAACACCATAAGTGGGGTATTCAATCAACATACCATTATAGTTATTTCATTTATATCTAGGAAAATTTATATATTTCTCACCACTCCATGAAATATATAGGGTATGTTGAAATAGTTAAGGGAATAAAAATCACTATTGAATCTGATCGAGATTTGAGGTTTACCATAAGGATCTAGAGAATCCAAAATCAAGTATTAGATATATATCCAGGTTTGAGAACTACATTTCAACCTCAATTTAATTTTAAATATAAAAACCCCTTTTAAATTAAGGTTTATATGTTTAGGAAACATTCATTTAATTTCCATATATGTCTGTATAAACACCTTCTTATAGTGGAGTTATCATATAAAAACATTTACAATATAGAACATAGATGGATTACTCTTTGGGTTTATATGGGAAGAGGTTTTAGTTTATGAAATGCTGAAATTAATTTTGAGAATGAAATATTATTGGACCAAATGTAGTCCATCAAATTATTGAGAAGATCCATACTCTTGATGATCACATGACATAAATAAAATGTAGTCAAAAAAGAAATAAAAAAATCATTAATGTGATTATGGGTTTGAGGTTCATGAATAATTTTTCCTTCACATATCATCATGGAATAAATTAATATATTACTAGAATAAGGTAATGATTATTTTAGGATAGATTGGTCCGTTTTAAAAACATTATCACATCAGAGTACTGGATTATTGGCCATGACTAAATCCTAACATATATCATGTAATGATGTGTTCCATATATCCCTCCTGAAAATGTTCTTACAGGACAACTCACTTGTAAATAATGTTGAGTTATTTCATGTTGAGAATGATAAATAATATTAGGATAATGATATTAATATATTAGGTCCTTAGAAAATGTCATCTAAAATTTAACACTCCTGTTGTTAAAATGTTTTGAAAAAACAAAATGTTTGAGGAAGATATTTAAGAAATATAAGTGGTGATGAAATAGAAGTGACCTCATTGGTGTTGTTTTACATATGAAATTTTGGGGGATAAATTTTGGAATTGGTGAATAATGTATTTTACCTAGAATCTCTAAATGAAATTCACATATTATGTGAATTAATGATCTATTAGGGAATAAAATAATAGAAATCACTTTCACTACATTGATTTTTTGGACATTTTTTTTTGTTATATCCTTTTAGATTTTAACGAATTTTTGGAATCATGACCAATATTAGTATTATAATTATATAGTAATCATATTATATATATATAGGGTTTTGATATATCCAAATAACAAGTAAAATTTACGTGATATCCTTGACATGTGGGATTATACCCTATGATGCCAATTTATTAGAGCTTAAGAGGAATATAGATTTGTTACAATTTTCACATTTCCATGACCAATCTAGTGTTCTATAGAAAAAAAAATTAAAACTATTTGCGGGATAATTACTACATCATCGATAACAAGACCCAAACTATATTCTCTGATGAAACCCAAGAAATTCTCACCATCACACACGTTAACCATAGAGAATTCACACATATAATAATGTGATCTATACATAGACCATAAAATTATATATTTCTCTTTATTTATAACATAAAAATTATATTTATATTTTATTATTACATCATTGTTATTAAACAATGTCTTCTATAAAAAATAGATATTGATATAATGATAAACATATTCTATTTTGGTGAAATTTATGGTTTCAATTAAGACACCATGTCGACAAATTAATGAAACATGGAAATAAATGATATTTTTTTGAAATAAAATAATTAAATAATATGATTAAAATAAAAATGGTAATATTATTTTATGAATTCAAATGTGATTTATATAAAGTTCGAGGAAAAAATATTCTAAAAAAGAATCATTACATTTCAGTAAAAGTGGATTTTTTTGATTAAATGTGTAAATTCTAATATTTACAAGCACATATTGATTAATTAAATATTATTATTGAAATCATCATGTAAAAACATTATGATGAGTATTATATAATAATTTTCCATGATAGATGAATATTTGGTTCAAAATTTATTATTGTATAAATATACGGTATGAATTATTAAATCATAATGACCCAACTGTGATGTAATATATACCAGAAAATGTATCCAAGTCCATATATATAATTTTAATATAAAATTATTTTTCATAATGTTGTTATAAACCATTAATATATCCACCAAAACCTATATTATATTTTAAGGGTTTGAAATCAGTTCATCATAGCCATGAATCACTTATACATCACCAAGGGTATAGTATTAATTATAATGGTTCATAAACATATTAAATAAAAATAAAAACTTAAAATTAGTTTAATCTATTGGAAACAACAATGGTATTGTTTTTGGTTTGTACTATATTATAAAATCAATTCAAAAAAATATATTTAAAATGTAATACATATTTAACTTATAATTTCCAATATAAATACTATAAAACAACATTCCTCTTCAATATAAACCATATAATCATGAAATTACTAGGACATTTCACGTATATTCATCCAATGGTACCCCCTGATCTAAATAATCACCAATTATGATTTGAGAAGAATTATCTTAAGGTAGGGGATCCTCTCCTCATCTTTTTATGATCCTACTTTACATTATTCCCTTTTATTTTTTATTGATCAAGTTGGTGTATGTTTTTACAGAACCAACAATGTATACTTTCTATTTAAAAGTAAATAGATGCCCATTTCACATTCAATATCCCTTTAAATAAACCTTTATCTACAACTATTATTCCACCAAATTATCTAATGATTTTTCCATGAAAAACTTGTTTTTGTGATTTCCCATCATTTTTACACTAACGTGTATTCACATAGATATACATATCATTAATTTAAAGGGTTTTCTTTTTAATTTTACACACACTCCATGGTCAAGGGATTAAAGTCTATGAATTACATCTTTATGTTTTATGATCTACATGGAACATTAATGTATGTAATTGATATGAAAATAATGCGTACACTTAGATTACACTCTAATATATTGGGAAATATATTTGTCTCTTGTGAAATTATATTAGGTATGATGGTGTGAACCAAATAAATCAAGGAATTATTAGACCATGTGATGTTTTTTGGGAGTTAATCAAATAATTATGAAAATTTCATGATTTATGTGGACTCCACTTTCCCTTTATTCCTCTAATATATAATTTTATGTCATCCCTCATTTGTACAAATTATCATTCCCCGCCATATTATATAATATTCACATGCCTCTTGGATTAAATGTATCGATATAACATATTCAATGATATTTTTATTCCCTTTCCCTACCATATTACTCACTCATTTCATATATATATATATCTATATCTGTCTATCTTATCCCATGTATTTTTAGATGAATGATGGAAATTTAACAACATGTTAGGGATTTTTTTAATACATTCATTTTATTTAGGAAGAATATGTTATGATATTTACCATATTTCAATAAAACACTATAATTCACAATATTCTAGGATTTTATTATTTCTATATTTATATAAAATATTTTGAATTAATGTGTAATAAAAAATTCATTTTCCTAAAGAGTATGTGATTCATTAATATAATTTTTTTATAATAAGTCCTAGTGACATTGAATTCTCATTCATCAAAATAAATGGAATTTTTTTTAATAATTATTACTACTCTCCGAGATGGGTAATATTCAAAAAAAACATATAATGATGCACTAGTACATTTCCTATCTAGATGAAATACATTGAAATCATTATCATAAAAAGAAGTTAATTCAAAAGATATTATTTTTAGATAAAATAATTTGGTATTTTTTCGAACCCTTAAATGAATAAAATCATTTTTAATGATTTTTAATTCCAAATGGTACTTTTATAAATAATTTTATTTCCATTCTTACTAGATCTATCTTATTTAATCTTGTATGTTATACTAATGGGAGTACTAATTTACTTATCATGATCCATTCCAAGTTGTTTTATGATATCATTTGTGTGATTTCCATCTTTTAAAAAGAAGAACAATTTTTATGAAATATATAAAAATGTAGGAAGAAATTGGGTTATCAAACAAAACTAATATAAAATTATATTTTTATTTAATTTGAATTTAGAAAAACATATTTTGTATATTTTTTAGAAAATATATACCATCCACCAAATTAATTAGAATGATAAGATTATCAATGTATATATTTTATAAAACAATATTTGAATTATATTTTACAATTTTAATCCCATTTTAAATAATTTAATTTGAAATTATATCATATAATTATCATGAGGGTTATATCAAACATAATGATCATTTGTATGTTTGAAAATATACTTTATAAATGGTTGTTTTTCTAAAAACTATGTGTTTTTTACTCATTAAAAGTTACATAAAAAATTTAATTAAAAAATCACATTTGAATACCATTTAAAAGAGTTTGAAATTTCAATAAGAGGAAAATTCCAACAAGATTTTAATGAATTCTAACTGAGTGATATTTTTATGGGTTTTAATATAGCCTATTATTTCTTCTTGTTTATAACTTTTTTCACAAAATGAACCTTTTTACTAGTAATATTACCATATTCATGTAGTTTATTTTAGAAAAACGATTTTGATGCTATAATTATTTTTATTAATATATAATTCCATGAAATTAAAATCATAATTTCATATGAATTTATTTAATTCATATTTCATGGAATATACCATAATTTTATTTTTATTTGTAATTCTTAAGGTTTTGGGGTTCATGTTTAGTGACATTGTTAAGAAGCTGAACTACATTTATGACTAGTCCATAAGAATGATACAAAAAATAAAAAACATCGACGATATTTTTCGGTGATGGTGTACTTATTTTTTAACATATTTTTGAAGATAATTTCAAGGAGATTATTATTGTTTTTCTTCTTATTTACTTATAATGTTTCCATTTAAATAATTATTTTAAAAATTATTTAATGATGAATTATTTTGGAATAATTTCATTAAAAAACATGGATGAATTCATAAATAATTTTATTCCTTTTATTAAATTCATAGTATAGTTTTTGAGTTTCTCTACCTATAAAACATACATATATTAGATATATAATTAAATTTTCCATGATATAATTTATTTTTTAAAATAATTCACTTAACGATATAATATGAAAACTCATAATTTGGGGTTTTTGATTAATGTAATGATGATAATATATTTTCATTTGAAAAAGAATAATGAGGACCTGATTATTGACATAACAAGAATCATGTCCATGACCCAAACTTATTTTCGATCAAAAAATTACATTAAAATATTTCGATCGATTTCATGTGTTATTTTAGTTTACCTCTCTACTAAACCCATTATTTGAGTAGTTCAATTACCAAATAAATAATAACTATGTACATTGAAAGTTCAAAAAAATTTAAATTCATAATTAATAAATTATAATGCATGATTACTATTAATTGAAATAGTATTAAATAAATTTCAACATTCATATATTTCAAGAAATTAATAAAGGATTTACAGGATTTAATTTTATTAGTTGTGAAATAATCCAATGGGAATCTCAAAAATTCATCAGTAATATTTGGATTATAGGGTATTTTAGTTGATATTAAATTTTAATTTGAAGAAAATGTCCAACATAAACCATTTTAATATATTATTAAGTAAAAATCATTCATTAGATTTAATTGAAGTTGATCTGTTCCTAACAAAACATAACTCTTCACATACTATATCTTCATTGAATCTAAATTTTTTAAGATTACATTATAGTTGGTAAATTTTTATTTTTTAATGATAATGTGATCTAAATGATGGATATGTCTATTACATGTAGGTGGATCCTTCTCATTTTCTCTAAAAAATTTAATTTTTTGGATAATAATAGAATATAAATTATATGTATTAATATATTAAAATAGATATGTGTTTAATAAATGTTTCCCATTAAATTAAAAACTCTAAAAAAAATTCAATGATATTGTGTAACTATAACATCAATCCTGACAAATATTTAGTTTTTTTTTATCCTTTTTTGAATAATTTTTTTATAAGGGTTGATTTAGAAAAATTTATGGAACAACTACTGATTATATTTACACTATAAATTATTCTAATGGGGATATGATATATTTCAGGTTTATCGATTAGATTTTACTCAAAGTGTTTACAACAAATGTGTCTTGAGAAACCAGTGTCTTTTTACCAAATTGGTTAATTGTTTCTGCTTGAATGAATGTTTTCTGGGATGTGTTCAATAACATGTTCTATAAGGAACATCTAGATTTAGTCAGCATAAGGGGATATTAATGTTAATTACCTAAAACAATTTCTTGTACCTAATATTTTTTCTTCATTTATTTCATCTTATTCTTTTAGATGAGGTTACCCGATTTAATTTGACCTTTATTTTTCGCATTTCTAGAGTGTTAATTTAGGATCTATATTTTTATTTTCAAATTTGGAATTGTAATTTAATTTTTTCCCATTTAGGAATATTTACTTGTTCCATTAATAATAAGAATATTCTAAAACCACAAATACTAATTGTTTATCCTAAGATATTTTATAGCTGATGTTTTTCATCAATTATTTGTAATTGTTGTCAACCTTAACCACTTTATATATCCCAATTATTTCATATGTTATAAAGAAGTATATTTTTTCATTAACCACTATATTTATCAAGTCACTATATTCTCAAATAGTCATTAATTGTGATCCCATGTTATAGGTAAAACCAAATATATTTTATTTATGATCATTTATTTAATGATTGAAAATGCATAAAATTTATAACATTTTAGATGTTTTTAATTTTCATAAACATGGAATTAATAGGTTATATTCAAATCAGAGGAAATTTTTTTGAATTACGATTTTAGATATCTAATATATTGTCTTATCTTTAATTGGTTCTTAAGGTGTCCCTTCAATTAACTTCTAAATATCATAAGTTGTTTGTCATGAAAACAACCATAGATATTGGAGTTTTTTTAAATGGATTATTAGTGATGAGATCCCATCATAACATTTTGTTTGTTATGGGAGTCAAACTCAATTCATATGTCATGAAGAAGGACATCACAATTGTCTTTTTTGAAATGGAAAATAAGAAATAGTTATTATTTCTGATGGATAAAACATAAATAAAAAATAAATCATGAAAATATGTTAGAAAAGTAAATATGATTGATTCGTCCTATATAAATAATTATGAGGGACACATAGATCCATCACAATTAATATTTTTCATTAAAAACAATAAACTTTTAATATTTAAAATATAAAAAATTTATCATTTTTAAAAATAAATAATTAATTAAAAAAATAATATTAATACATTATATCAGACATAATATGTCTATCACCCAATAATGAAAAAAATAATTTAAATCAGAAAACATCAATTGGGAGCATGTGGAGGAGGATAACTCTAAGGATTACTTGGAGGAAACTCCATACCAAAACCATGTGCATGTCATATCATATAATACATAATCTAGTTATCTCTTATATGTTAATTTCCAAGCTCCTCCTCTATATCCCTCTCTACATCCAATTTATCTTTTAATTATGAGCTCTCATTCATTCCTTATGATAGGAATTTGACATAGTCATTGAAAAGAACTCTCACAGTTGTAACTCCCATACCACAGTTACTCAGAGTCGGTGAATTATTAAATAATATTGGCAAGATCACAAGAGATCATGTCTCTAAAGACCAATTAGTTTAGTAGCCTTGGAGTAACTAGATACATTCATAAAGTTTACATTACATCATAAAGTGAAAACTACTACAACAACATCTTTTCTTCATATCCCCTCATACTATACCTGTAGGTCATTCATAAATCACTTCATCACATCCTGGAAAAAATAAAACATTGAAATGGGTGACCTCAGATGCTCAGTAAGGATAACTATATAGCAGAAAATTTCATAAATAAGAATAAATATTTAAGGTATTGTACAACTAAAACAAAATCCTTTTAAACTTGAAATTAATCATAATATGGCAATGATAAAATGAAATAATTCCATTCACTTATTCACATGGATATTCTACGATTAGAGTAACCACATGCAATATCAATAACCACTTTCATAATAATGGAATTAATAATTCCAGACTATCATAACCATATAGAGAAGGCCTCGTTCCAAGACAACAAATAATATTTGGTCAAGGAATTGTGCCAAGACACTATTTTGTCTCATAAGACCCACCGATTCATCGATGAGCTATAGAGGGCTCCACCCATATCTTATTAAGCCCAATGTATTCCTCATATGAACAGGTTTAAACATAACATAAATATTAATATTAAAACTAGCATATGAAATGTCAATACTTTGTCCAATAAACATGAATGGTATAAAAATAACACATCCACTATCAAACATATCACAAAACCATAAATACAATATAGAAGTTTTTTATTGTAATAAATCAACTTGATATAAGCTTAAAATCTATCAATGGATGTTGACATAGATGAAATCAAAACTGTTTGAGAGAAATATCTATGTTTTTAAATCATTTACAAGTCACATAATTATAAAATAAAACATTTAATTTGAAAATATCTTTATATTCATGAAAGGCATGCTTCGACGATTTTTATAATGGCGTAAAATAGTCGCACCCGCCGTATAAGTTAAAAAAACATTCTCACCTTAATTGTGTCGAAAAGGTTAAAAAGGACCTTGTTTGGAAAAAGATAGAAATATTCCTTTCTAAACATCTTATAAAAATTCAACATGGGTATAAATGACATTATCCCACAGTCTATAAAATAGTAAGAATGAGTTGAAATATATTTTTAAGAAACTCGGATGTGGATGATAAAGAAGTTATATTGCATAATTACGTATAAACAACCTCAGATAATGAAGAGATTGTAAAATAAACCATTACCCTGTACTTTTCCTAGGTCGAGAGTAGGTTAAACTCCTGTATAATGGTGAAATAATTGTTATTAAGTTATTCAAGAATAATTTAAATTAATATGATATCATATATGATCTTTTAACATTACTTTGTTAATAATATCTTAGTATTATTATTGTTTCAAGGGTTAACTTATTCGTTTTATTTTATATATTTTGTTACATAAGCCATGTTTGTTATAGATAGGTTTTATATTATTCGTATCTAGAATTATATAAATTTCTTAAAATTTAATTTTAATCATCAAATGAGAATTAGTCTTGAATGGATACGATGGGTAATGAATCTCATCGCGTTCGTGGAGACGGTAGTCCGTACATACGCACGAGCAACAATATCATTTTTTTGATATTAAAATAATATATGATTGTATGGTATATCATATAAAAATAATAATTATCATGTTATATTTATTATTTTAATCAATTACAAATCATTATTATACTAATCCAAATAATAATATATTGAATAACAATTACACTACAACGTGGAGACGATAAGTAGTACGTACACACGTATGGTGACATGTCATTGAAAGGATGGATATGATACTGAATATGGTTGTAACATATTTATAATTACATCACAGTATATAAAATATACTAGAGTTATTATTCTAGAATAGAAATAACAAAGAAAGAAGAAGATGAAGAAGAAAGGAACTTGAAAGAGTGTGGTGAAAACATCACCACTTCTTCGGGATCTTGCTTTTGATTTGATCAAAAGGGATCCGTAGGATGGATTTTTGACTAAAGGAATGCCTCTAGGATGAAGGGAGAATATTTGAGAGGGTATTTGGGAAGAGTTTGGCCGATCCCAAAGGCTTTTAACGTGTGAAATCGAGAGAAGAGCGAGTGCCCTTTTATAAGAGGGGTGAGTGGCACCTTTGGAAAAGTTAGAAATATTATTTTATAATAAATTAATATTCGGTATATAATGGCTAAAAAGTGGAATTTATAATTTTTAAGGTGGGTATAGGAAACAAAACACTCAACAAATAGGTTCTAGATAGTTTTGGGTCATTATTTAAACTTATCTTTTAGTTTTAACTCTTAGTTAATTAGTTTGACACTTACCATGCCTCTTTGTATTTTTATATAATATAGTCAATAAACATACTATAAACGTTCAAACGACCACCAAGAGGTCCACTAATGATACAAATATCATTATTTAATTCTCTTGTAAGAACCTTAGATTTTCAGGAATAGAATAGAAATTAATAATATAATATTTGTTTTAAAAACTTTTTTATGACAATTTTGACACTATTGGGTATTTTTTTTGATAATTTCATAAAAGAATTATTACTTAGAAAAAATTTATATAATCAGTAATAATATGTACTATTAAACTTTAAAATTATTGGAATTCATAAAAGTCTCAAATTACATTTATTTTGATATTTATAATATCAGTTATTTTAATATTTCATTAATTAGGTAATTACTGCATCACAATTGTGTCATAAATAAATTAACATATATAGTGTATAAAAACTATAAATAAAATACCATTATGTAATAAATATTTTTATATTTCTAATTATTATTTATAATCGAATTTATCTTATGTATAACCCTATATTAAAAATGTTTTAGTTATTAAACATTGATTTTAACTTTATTAACTCTTCATTGAATTAAATAAAAATAAATGTCCTAATCTAAATCAAGTGGACCTAAATGATAATATATTATTCCTAAGGCTGTTTTTGGTCGATATACACTTGTAAAATAGAGTTAGGACATGTTTTAGGGTAATATTAATATCATTTTTACCCTTAATTACCCTATTTACTTTTAACTGTGGTAAATAAATGTCAAAAGTTACTATTCACCAAAAAATTAATTTTAACTTATTGAACCAAATTGTACTCCTTGATATTAACCGTGTCTCTTTGGTTTTCTAAATTCCACTCACATATGCGGTAAAATTATGTTTTATGAGAATTTCTAAATTCTTCTAGGAGGTGGGTAAAAGACGGTGAAATGTTCCATAAAATTTTAATATATCTAAAATTATTCTAAACTAACTCCAATGAATTAAATTGATCATATATAGGAATTATGTATCTATTTTTACCTTCATTAAATTTAAATAATATAAATAATTATTTAAATAAAAAGTTGGTTTTAAATTATAATTCAGTGTTTTTTCACTATTCATCAAAAATTGAATGTTTTTAGAAAAATACCAAAAATTCACCCTAAGCTAACATCGATATTATGAATCCAAAAATGAAGTCCATTTTGAAAGATAAAATTTATAAAATTTCAGAAAGTGAGTATTATTATTCGTAACGGCTAGTTTGATTGGTTGTGGTGTGTGTTAGAACTCGATGTTCTACACAACACACGATACTGTATTATTCAAAGAGAAGCGTACCACGGAATCTTGGGGTGTTACATTCTCCTATCCTTCAAATAATTTCGCCCTCAAAATTTCTAGAATACAACGGCATGAAAAGACTAGAGTGGTTCTTCCTCATATGTTCCTCGGGTTCCCATGTTGATTCTTCCATCTTATGGTTTCTCCATAAAATTTTTACCAGACGAGCCGTCTGGTTTCTTAGTACTTGTTCTCTCATATCAAGAATCCTGGCGGGCTCTTCGCAATAAGACAAATCGGGTTCTCTTTCTAATTCCTCATAGGTGAGTACATGAGTTGGGTCAGGCATGTATTTCCTCAACAGTGATACGTGGAACACATCGTGAACTTTGGAGAGACATTGCAGCATTTCCAAACGGTAAGCTACAACCCCAATTCGTTCTAGAATTTCAAAAGGTCTGATGTACCTAGGACTAAATTTACTCTTCTTACTGAAACATAATACTCCCTTACATGGAGATACCTTCATGAAAACATGATCTCATACCTAAAATTCCAAATCCTTCCTTCAGTTATCGGTATAGCTCTTTTGCCTACTTTGAGCTACATTGATGTGGTTTTGGGTTACCTTTACCTTTTCCATTTTTTCCTCCACCATTTCTAGGACTACAAGTTTTCATTCACCAACGGCATCCCAACAGGTTGGTGTGCGACATCTCTTTCCATATAATGCTTCATATGGTGCCATCTGAATACTCGAATGGAAGTTATTATTATAAGAAAATTCTACTAGAGGTAAATATTTATCCCACATACCCTAAAAGTCAAGTGAGAAATATCTCAACATGTCTTCTAAGGTTTGAATAGTCTGTTCTGATTGTCCATCTATTTGAGGGCATTAGGAAGTTCTCAAATGAAGTTTAGTATCCATGGCCTTATGAAGAATCTTCTAGAATCTTGAATTAAAATGGGGATCACGATCAGAAACAATCGATAGGGATACTCTATGAAGTCTCACAACTTCATCAATATATAGAATTGCTAGACATTCTAGTGGTAGATCTTATAATATAGAAATAAAATGTGATGACATGGTAAGACGATCAACAATAACCCATATTGCATAATTCCTTCTTGGAGTCTTTGGTAGCCCCATGACAAAGTCCATCGTAATATTGTCCCATTTCCACTCTCGTATGGAAAGAGGTTGCATGACTCCTCTAGGCTGTTGCCTTCCAGATTTCACTTGTTGACAATCCATCCATCTTGACACAAAATCTGCAATCTCTCTCTTCATTTTGTCCCACCAAAAGTGTTCCTTCAAATCTCTATACATTTTGGTGCTCCCAGGGTTTATAGAGAAATTGGGGATATGAGAATCATCTAACAATTCCCTTTTCAGATCAGGTTTATCGGGAACACAATGTATCTTCCCAAATTTTAAAATTCATTCTTTATACACAAAGTCTCTCAATCTCCCATCATTCACAGCTTTAATCTTCTTTTGAAGTTCTTCATCACTGGTCTGAGAACTCTTAATCCATTCTAGAAATGATGGTTTGGAAACCATTAGAAAAAGCATTGATGTTTCACCTTCCATGGTTATTCCCATGTCCATCTTCACTAGATCGTTGAAAATTGTATCCCTTTCAATTAACATATTGTTCTAAACTGTATGATCATTTCTTCTCATAGAATCTGCCACATTATTTTCCTTCCCCAGGTGGTATTTTATCGTGCAATCATAATCCTTGAGTAATTCAAGTCATCTCCTTTTCCACATGATGAGGTCTTTTTTTGAGAAAATATAATTCAAACTCTTGTGATCAATATAAATCTCACATTTTTCACCATATAGGTAGTCTATCCATACCTTAAAAGCAATGATCACAACTGTTAACTAGAGATAATGAGTATGATAGTTTTTCTCAATAATTTTCAACTCTCGTGACGCATATGAAAAAAACCTATCATTTTGTATAAGGAAACAACCGAGTCATTTCTTCGATGCATCACTATAAAAAACTAACCCATCATTCCATGATGCTAGAGTCAATGTAGGAGCATTTACTAATCTTCATTATAGTTCTTCGAAACATTATTCACACACTTTTGTCCAAACAAATTTAACACCTTTGCGTGTGATCTTTATTAATGGGTTAGCCAACCGGGAAACATTCTGGACCAAACATCGATAATAACCTGCTAAACCAATAAAACTATTTACCTCAATTATACTCGTTGGTGCAGGCCATTCCTGGATTGCCGTGGTATCAGAAGGATCCATAGAGATTTCATTTTTAGAGACAATATGGCCAAAAAAAGAAATCTCCGGAATCCAGAATTCACACTTGCTAAACTTCCAATATAATTCATGTCTTCTCAGAGTCTTTAGGATAATGTGCATGTGATTTTCATGATCTTCCTAGCTTCTGGAGTATACCAAGATATCATAAATAAATACGACCAAAAATGAATCTAGATATTCTTTGAAAACTCTATTCATTAGAGCCATGACTACAGATGGTGCATTAGTCAATCCAAAAGGCATTACTGTAAACTCGTAATGCATGTACCTAGTTCGAAAGGCTGTATTCAGAATGTCTTCCTTCTTCACACACAACTGATGATATCCAGATCAAAGTTCAATCTTTTAAGAGTATTGATCTCTATGGAGTTGGCCAAAAAATCATCAATGAAAGGTAGGGGATACTTGTTCATTATTGTTATAGCATTGATCTCCCTGTAGTCGATACATAACCTCATAGATCCATCTTTTTTCTAAACAAAAAGTACATGGGCTCCCCATGGAGAAAAACTAGGGCGAATAAATCCCTTATTACTCAATTCCTATAGTTGTTTATTTAATTTCACTAATTCCATAGTGGCCATTCTATAAGGGGTCTTCGATATGGGCCATGAAACAGGAATTAAATCAATGGAAAACTCAATTTCTTGTTCTGGAGGATGTCCCGGTAAATCTTCCAGAAACACAACTACATATTCTTTCACAATAGGAACATAATCTATTTGAACATTCCTTTCCTTACCCAAATTCTTTTCATCCACTTCCTCCCCAATAATTGAATTTAGTTGAGCTACTGGGGGTGGATCTAGGTAAGAATTAAGTGGTGTTGATTCCGCTCTAAAGATAAGGTGTTCCTTATCATCGTCTTAAAAAATAGTAACCTCCTTCTTCTTAAAATAATTTTTTTCATAATGGTCTGAAATCCAATCCATACCGAGGATTATATCAAATTAAATCATAGGTATGATGATGAGATCAACGGATAAAGAACATTTATTTTCTCTAATTGGGACTGATTCACAAAACATTGTTGTAATGATACTTCCCTTAGGATTTTTATCTGAAAACTCCATTGTTAAATCAAATTGGAAATATCTAATTTTCATAAAAAATTGTGATGATATGAAACAATGCGATGATCTTGAATCAAATAAAGCATTTTCTGAACGTGAGGAGACCATTGAATTACATGCTACCACATCTTTCAAAGCTCTTACCTCAATAGTTGTGATAGCATAATCTTGGCATTAATCCCTTGTCATTTTCTAAGGTATGATCCCCTGACTCTTAGGACATTCATTTGCATAATGTCTCATCTCCTTGAAATTGTAGCATTGGAAATCAGTATCTTCCTTCATTCCCTTGCAAATACGAGCTTGGTGGCCTTATTCACCGCACTTGTAACAGACTCTCATTCCTTTTAAGCAAGTACCGGGGTGTTTCTTCCCACATTTACTGCAGGATGGATATTCAAATTTTCCATTCTTCACCTTATTTCCATTCCCAGAGTGATTAGAATATCTCTTCTTCTCCTCTTTTTCTTTAATGTAATAAAATTTAGAGAATTCATTTTTCTATCTTGATAGCACATGAGACAATATCTTTGTACAACGAGATGGTTTCTGAGACTAATTCTCGATGGAGAAAGGGATTTAACCCATCAAAGAAAGGATCAATATTACTTCTTGGGTTACGTATATAATCTCTAGCATACCTTGATAACCTTTTATTGTTAGCCTCATACATTGTGATATTCTAATCCTCCTTTCGCCTCAGACTAAAAATTGACTTCCCATATCTTCTCGATTGTCACGAGGGAATTATATTTCTAAGAAATGTTCTTTGAACTCCCACCATTCCATATTTGATACTTTCTTGTCATCCTTTGTGTTTTAAATCAAGGACCTCCTTTGATCAGCATCCCCAGTGAGGTGGTAAACTTCCATGATATCTTTTTCCCTTTCACTACTCCCCAATGCCTGAAATATTTTCTATAGGGAATTTATCCATTGCTCAACTACTAAGGGATTTTTAATCTCATTGAACATTGGTGGTTTTAACCTCATGAAGTGATCTAACATTGATCCTCCACGCTGTGGATTAGGGTGCTCGATATGGGTAAGGTTATTATTTATAACCTGAGTGAGGTGCCCTAGTATGGTAACTAGCTGATCAGCACCAGTTGCATCACCAGTTCCACTATAATTATCTTGAGCAGGAGGGAAATCCCTACGTAGAGTGCGTGCATTGATTCAGTTTCAATTTCATCCACTAGGCGCCATTTCTAAACAATGTCATAAACTAGATCAGTTTATGAATCAAAATACATAATTCCATACTTGTAAAACACTTAACATAAATTGAACAATTTATGGATATAATCCATAATCATAAAAATGTTTTCTTTGAGGAAGTATATACTCATAAACCCTTAATAATTGTTTGTAATTAAAATGAGAATTATCCTATGAATATCCCCCAGGTGTGGCATAACCAATAGTGCAGCAAGGCCCGTTGTCGTGCACCAGTTCCCATTCGAGTCTTTCTCAAAGCAGTGTTTTTGGGTTTTACCCAAAGGTACATCTGTGCCAGATCCACCTCTACCTGCTCGTATCCAGACATGGATGTATTTCTCTGAAAAAACACAAAATATCATGTCTCGAAAGACCGATTAGTTTAGTAGGCTTGGAATAACTAGATACATTCATAAATTTTATATTACATCATAAAATGAAAACTACTACAACAACATCTTGTCTTTATATCCCCTCATACTATCCCTGCAGGTCATTCATATATTAATTCTTCACATCCTGGGAAAAATAAAACATTTAAAGGGGTGAGCTCAGATGCTCAGTATGGATAAAAATATAGTGGAAACTTTCATAAATAAGCATAAACATTTAAGGAAATGTTCAACTAAAACAAAAGCCTTTTAAACAAGAACTTATGCATAATATAGTAATGATAAAATAAAATAATGCCTTTTACTTATTCACGTGGATATTCTACTAGTAGAATAATCACATGAAATATCAATATCCACTTTCATAATGATGAAATGCATAATTCCAAACTATCATAACCTCATAGCCAAGGCCTCATGCCAAAACTACAAATAAGATTTTGTCAAGGCCTTGTTCCAAGACACTATTTTGTCTCATGAGACCTACCGATGCATCGAGGAGCTATAGCGGGATCCACCCGTCACTTATTAAGGCCAATACATTCCTCATATGAACATGATTAAACATAACATAAACATTCGTATTTAAACTAGCATACGAAATGTCAATAATTTATCAATAAGCCATGAATGGTATAAAAATAACACATCCACAGTCAAACATATCAAAAAACCATAAATACAATATGGATGTTTTGTATTATATTAAATCAACTTCAAATAAACTTAAAATCCATCAATGGATGTTGACATAGATGAAATCTAAACTGTTTGAGAAAAATATCACTTTTTTTAAATAATTTAAAATTGACATAATTATAAAATAAAACATTGACTTTGAAAATATACTTATAAGCTTTTATGGAAATCTTTGAAGATTTTTATAATGGCGTAAAATAGCCGCACCCACCGGATAAGTTAAAAAACATTCTTACCTTAATTCTGTAGAAAAGGATAAAAAGGAACGTTTTCAAAAAATGAAAGAAATATTCCATTATAGACATCTTATAAAAAGTCATAAAGGGTATAAATTACTTTAACCCATAGTATTTAAAATAGCAATAATGATTTGAATTATATTTTTAAGAAACATGGATGTGTATGATAAAGAAGTCCTAGTAGATAATTACGTATAAAAAACCTCGGATAATGAAGAGATTGTGAAATAAACCCTTACCGTTTACTTTTCCTTTGTCGAGAATAGGTTAAAATCCTTTATAATGGTGAAATAATTGTAATTTAATTATATAATAATAATTTAAATTAATATGATACCATATATGATCTTTTAACATTTCTTTGTTAATAATATCTTAGTATTATCATTGTTTTGGATGTTAACTTACTTGTTTTCTTTTATATGTTTTGTTACATAAGTCGTGTTTGTTATGGATAGGTTGTATCTTATTAATATACATAACTATATAAAGTTCTTAAACATTAATTTTAATCATCAAATGATAATTAGTCTTGAATGGATATGATGGGGAATGAATCTCATCACGTTCGTGGAGACGGTAGTCCGCACGTATGCACGAGCGATAATATCATTATTTTGATATTAAAATTATATATGACTGGATGCTATATCATATATACATAATAATTATCTTGTTATATTTATTTTTTACATGAATTACACATCATTATTATACCAATCCATATGATAATATATTGAATAACAATTACACCACAACGTGGAGATGGTAAGTTGTACCTACGCACGTATGGTGACATGTCTTTCAAAGGATGGATAAAATACTGAATATGGATGTACCATATTTATAATAACATAAAATTATATATATGATACAAGATTTATTATTTTACAATGGAAATAACAAAGAAAAAAGAAGTTGAAGAAGAAAGGAACTTGGAAGAGGGTGGTGAAAACTTTATCTCTTCTTCGGGTTCTTCCATTTGATTTGATCTAAAGGGCTCCGTAGGTTGGATTTCATACTAAAGTAATGACTCTAGGATTAAGGGAGGATATTTTAGAGGGTATTTGGGAATAGGTTTGCAGATCCCAAAGGCTTTTAATGTGTGAAATTGAGAGAAGGGGGAGTGCCCTTTTATAAGAGGGGTGAGGGGAACCTTTGGAAAAGATAGAAATATTATTTTATAATAAATTCATATTCGGTTTTGAATGGCATTAAAGTCTTTATTTAATGTTTAAGGTGGGGATAGGCCTCAAAACACACAACCAATAGTTTTTAGACAGGTTTGGGTCACTTTAATAACCTTATCATTTTGTTTTAACTCTTAGTTAATTAGTTTGACACTTACCATGTCTCTTTGTATTTTTATATTATGTAGTCAATAAACATACTATAAACTTCCAAGAGACCCCCATGTGGTTCATTAATGATACAAATATCATTTTTTATGTCACTTGGCCGAGTGTTAGATTTCTATAAATAGAATATAAATTAATAATATAATATTTGTTTTAAAAACACTTTTATGTCAATTTTGACACTATTGGGTATTTTGTTTTTTATAATTTTATAACAGCATTATTAATTCGAAAAAATTATATATAATCAGTCCTAATATGTCATATGATCCTAAGAAATTTGTGTAATTCATAAAAAGTCTCAAATTACATTTATTTGGATATTTATAATATCAATTATTTTAATATTTCATTAATTAGGTAATTACTACATCACCATTGTGTCATAAATAGATTAAATTATTTAGCATCTAAAAATTATAAATAAAATACAATTATTTGAGAAATATTTTTATATTTCTAATGAATATTTACAATAGAATTTATCTTATGTATAACCCTATATTAAAAATGCTTTCGTTATTAAACATTGATTTTAACTCTTTTAACTCTTCTTGGAATTAAATAATAATAAATGTCCTAATCTAATCCATGTGGAACTAAATGATAATATTTTATTCCTAAGCTTGTTTTTGTTCGAGATACACTTTTCCAATAATATTAGAACTTGTGACAGGGTAATATTAATAGTATTTTTACCCTTAATTACCCTATTTACTTTTACAGTGGTAAATTAAAGTAAAAAGTTACTATTCACCAAAAATTATTTTTATCTTATTTAACCAAATTTTACTCTTTGATATTAACCATGTCTCTCAGATTTTTAAAATTCCACTCTCAGAAGCGGTAAAATTATGTTTTATGTGAATTTCCAAATTCTCTTAGGAGGTGGGTAAAAGACGGTGAAACGTTCCATAACATTTTTATATATCTAAAATTATTCTAAACTAACTCCAATGAATTACATTGAACATATATAGGTATTATGTATTTATTTTGACCATAATTAAATTTAAATAAAATAATTGTTGAACCCTCCAGAAATTGAGTTGCATTATTATATTTTGATAATCCCAAACTATATTTTATTTATATCTTAAATTATGGTCGATACATCTCCAATATGGTTTATTATATGTTGTTACTTTCAATTATTCTTAATATCAGTCTTTTGGATATATGTACTCTGACCTAACTCATTCTGCCAATAGAATGCATAAACAGTTTATAGCTACAGATACAGAACAGTAGCCGCCGTTATGGATTATTGCTACCGATATCAAATAGAGCTACTGATACCATCGTTATGGATTAGAGCTACTGATATCGAATAGAGCTACCGATACGGAGTTCACCGATACATCAAGTTCACCGGTACTCAAAGTCAACCAATATGGTACATCAAGTCTACCAATAGAGTTATAGTTACAAGATAACCGGTACACTCAAGTCTACCGCTACATCGAAGTCGACAGCTACCGATACAGAGCTACCGATATGCTGAAGTCCACCAATACGCAAAGTCTACCGATACATCAAGGAAGCTACTGATAGGGACTTACCGCTACCGATACAAGGAAGAGCCATAGCTACCGTTACAAGTCCACCGCTACTGATGCGATCAAGTCTACTGTTGCAGCTACCGATACAAGTCTACCGTTATCAAGAGTTGCCGTTCCAGAGATAGAACCCGACACTGCTTTAATTTATTTATCTTTGTTTAATCTAACCAACGGTCATATCAGCTATATTTTAATACACTGCCATTTATTTAATGTGTGTTGTTGGATGTCAGGGAACCGTACCTCATACCTGCAAAAAGTAAATCATCTTTTGTCAGAGCACGTCCTTTAAATAAAGGAAGTATGTGCTACTACAAAGAAGGATTTATAGACGAATACAAAGAGATATACATCCCACGAGGTGTGCAAGAAGAACAACAGACTGTGAATGAAAAGAGATGACAGAACTTACACGAATTTATTGCATACCAGTGAAGAGCCGAGAGCAAGAACATAACACAAGAACTTCATCAACTACTATCTCCTTTGTCTCTACACCTATAAGTCAAGGAAGCAAACGACACTCTGTTTTCCAGACAAAAACCAAAAGAGGACTCAGAGCGAATTTTGATAAATAAAAGAAGTCCAGAACTTCACAACAATCACTAGAGCCATTTCTAAACTCTAAATATTTGCTCTGTGATATATCTTTTTACATATTGATCATTGTGTGTTATCTGCTGTATTTTACACACACACTGTCTCCTGTACATTAACTAGAGGATTAGTAAATCCTCACTCGACACTCTTACATCTTTTATTTCCCATTAGGATAGTGGTAGAGGTCGTGTGACCTAGACAGCTGGTTTGTTGTTGCTTCTGTTCCCACAGATAACAGTGGTAGAGGTCTTGGACCTGGACAGTTGTATACTATTGTTTATCCCCGATCCATGGTGTGGATCACTTTTATATAATGGTTTGAGAGGACTAAGTCTCAGCTTGAGACTGAACCTCTTGGTTAAACCTGTTGTGCTTATTTATTTTCTATGTTATTGTTATTCCTCTACAAACTACTTTAAAACCAAAATTGCTTTAAAGTCAGATTGATAATTAAACTCTCAAGGTTTTATATTAGTTGTAAATCAGTAAGTTAGTTTCAAAAGTTAATCAATTCTTCTGATTTGATTAACTGGGAAACAATCAATCCTTTGAGAACCTAAGAGAACCTTTAATTTGAAATAAATTCACTACAGTTTAATTCTGTGTTTTATTTGGGGGTTTTTAAGACAATGTTTTAAAATAGAAATTTTAATTGGAACTCAATTCACCCCCCTCTTGAGTGTCCACTCCAACCAACATTTGGTATCAGTGTTTGTTTAAATATTTTCTAAAAGTACTCTGTTTTTCAACTGTGATTTTAGTTATATTTTAAAGTTCTTAAAATTTCTGTTATTTCTAAATTTTTATCTCTTTAAAATATTTTCTTTATGTAATCCATCATAGATAATAGACATGAAGGTTTTGCTACCAATAGACCACCATTTTTCAATGGAACCAACTATGCTCAGTGGAAAATCAAGATGAAAATTAATTTAGAGAGCATGGGTTTTCATATTTGGACTTCTATAGAATTAGAATATAAAATTCCTACAACTATTAGATATACATGGAATAAAGCTACTAAGACGGCCTACAATAATAATTGTAAAGCTATGAATTCTTTCTACTGTTCTATAGAAGATGAGGAATTTAATATAATATTTGCTTGTAAAACTGCATATGAAATTTGGGATACCTAAGCTGTTTCTCATGAAGGAACAACTTATGTTAAGGAAATGAGATTGAAAACCTATACAATTAAGTATGAAAATTTTAAGATGAATCCTGATGAACCCATTTCTGACATGTATCTCAGGTTCAACGAAATTGTCAACACAATGACTTCTCTAGGAAAGGATGTTCCAGCAAAGGAACAAATCATGAAAATTCTGAGATGTCTACCTGAAATATGGAGAGGAACTTCTGTCTCAATTAGAGAATCGTGTGACATTGGAGAACTGAAAGTCAAAGAATTAATTGGAAAACTGATTATGTATGAAGAGGAACTCAAGGTGAACAAAGAAGAGGAAGATGAAGCTAGAACGATGTCTATTTCTTTCAAAACTACAACTTCAAATAACAAGGATAAGGAAAATCTGCACGTTATAAATGAAAGTTCAAGTTGTGAAGACAGTGAAAGTGTTTCTGATAGTGATGCTGAGATGGCTCACATTTCCAGAAGATTTAAAAAGTTTTATAGGAAGAAGATGTTTTTCAGAAAATTGAATTACAAAAATAAGTATGACAGCAAGGGTCATTGGAAAAAGGATTGTAAGAAATCTGACAAAACAGATGAGGTTGTCTGCTATGAGTGCAAAAGAAAAGGCCATATAAAAGCAGACTGTCCAAAGGTGAAATAAAAGAAGAAGTATGAATGCAAGGACAATAAGTTTAAGAAAGCCATGAAGGCTACTTGGAGTGATTCTGAGGATAACTCCACTGAATCTGATGTTTCTGAAACTTAACATATAAATAAGGCAAACATGTGTTTTATGATAAACACATATGAGGTAACATCAGAAACTCTTGTTTTAGATTCGTATTATTCTGGAGACAATTTTGACTCTGATAACATGTCAAAATATGAACTATTTGAATATTGTGATATGTTAGAAGACACCAGTAATGAGCTGAAAGACAAATACAATGGTTTAGAGAAATAGTATTCTTTAACTTATAAACATAAATCTGATCCTGATATTGAAGTAGAAAAGAATTCTCAGTTGCATAAAGAGAATATTGAACTGAAATTATCTAATGAAGAACCCAAGAAAGACTTATAGAAATTTACCATTGGTAAAGATACTCTTACTCAAATTCTAGGTAAGAAAATAGCACCTAGATACACTACTGGTATAGGATACCAACCTGGACAAAGGAAAATTACCAAAACTAGATTCATTCCTAAATATGTACAGAATGTATCTAGCTCTGGAACTTCATATGCTTCGACTAGTTATATTCATAGTTAAGGATCTAATAAGTTTTACCTTTCAAAATCTGTTGATTATACAATGTTTATGAGACCCATTAGACAAATATGGGTACCTAAAGTGTTATTGGCTAACCTGTTTGGACCCAAGAAAATTTGGGTACCAAAATCATTTCCTATTTAAATCTGTTTTGTAGGAAACCTACTTAAAAAGCTCCTGTAAAAAGACCTGGTACTTGGACAGTGGATGTTTAAGACATATGTCAGGAGACTTCTCATTCTTTAAAATCTTAGTCAGAGTTGATGGAGGTTTTGTCACTATTGGTGATAACTCAAATGGAAAAATCATCAGCTTAGGCCAGATTGGTAACACTGACTCAGTATTATTTTAAATGTTTTTATTTTTTGATGGACTTAAATACAATTTGTTAAGTATTTTTCAGTTATGTGATGATGGTTTTTATGTTAAATTTGAAAATTATTCTTGCAATGTTTTTAATTCTAAAAATGTTTTAGTGTTTGCTACTTTGAGAAATGAAAATGTTTATGTTGTTGATTTAAATTCACTAGCTAAGAAAAATATTACTTGGTTAAATGATTTTCATAAAGAGTCTTGGCTTTGGAATTGAAGATTAGGACACTGCAATGTGCATTCACTTAGAAAACATTCCAGGAAGAATTTAGATAGAGACCTACCCAAACTTGAATTTACAGCAGACAAAGTTTGCAATCCCTATCAAAATGGAAAGCAACATAAATTTTATTTTAAATCATAGAAATAAGTGTCAACTTCTCAACCTCTTGAGTTGGTTCACATCGATTTATTTGGACCTTCTAGAGTTTCTAGTTTAAATGGGAAGCATTGTGTTTATGTTCTTGTAGATGACTATTCTAGATATACATGGGTATATTTTATAGCTCACAAAAGTGAAGCTTTTCTTACTTTGTTAAATATTCCAAATCTATAGAGAACCTTAGTGGACTTAAGATTAAAAACCTGAGAAGTGATCATGGTCATGAGTTTGAAAATCATGAGTTTGAATCATACTGCTCACATAATGCCTATAGTCACAATTTCTCTGCCCCTAGGACACCTCAACAGAATGGTGTAGTAGAAAGAAGGAATAGAACCCTGGAAGAAATTGCTAGGACTATGCTTAATGATTATGACCTACCCGTTTATTTTTGGGCTGAAGCTGTAAATACAGATTGATATGTAATTAATAGAGTTTTGATCAGACCTGTTCTTAAGAGGACCCCTTATGAGTTGTGGAACCATATGAAATCTAAGGTTAACTAGTTCAAAGTTTTTGGATGAAACGTCTTTTTTCTTAATACTAAAGATAATCTTGACAAGTTTGCATCCAAGAGTGATGAAGGAATTTTCCTAGGTAACTATATTTCTAGTAAAGCATATAGTGTTTTCAATAAGAGAACCAAATGTGGGGAAGAATATTTTCACATAAAATTTGATGAAATTGATCCACATGAACCTAAGTCCTCTCTTGAAAATATTGAAGATGATCTCTCTATTTTTAACCTTAATGATAAAGACAGTGGACCTGTAGTTAAAACATCCAGTTCTGGAAATTTCCCAGAACCTCCTTCTGTTTAACCTCAACCTGTTGATGAACCTAAAATCTCGACTCCTACCTTTTCAAGACCAACTAGGATTCTAAATAACCATCCTTTAGATGCTGTTGTAGGTAATTTAGATAGAGGAACACATAATATAGCTTCTCTAAGAAATCAGGTTGAACATCAAGCTTTTCATTCACAGTTAGAACCTAAAAATGTCAATGATTCTATCAATGATGAATTTTGGGTAATAGTTATGCAATAGGAACTAAATCAATTTGAAATAAACAAAGTCTGTAAATTAGTAGAAAGACCTAAGGACACAATAACCATAGACACAAAATGGGTGTTTAGAAACAATGTTGATGAATCTGGAAACATCATTAGAAACAAAGATAAGCTAGTTGCACAAGGTTACAATCAAGAAGAAGGAATTGACTATGAGGAAACCTTTTCACCTGTAGCTATATTAGAGGAAATTAGGATCTCACTTGCCTATGCATCACATCTAAATTTCAAGTTATATCAAATGGATGTGAAAAGTGAATTTCTAAATGGTTTTATTGTTGAAGATGTTTTTGTAGAATAACCACCTGGTTTTTCAAATCCTCATTTTCAAAATCATGTTTTTAAACTTTCTAATGCTTTATATGGTTTAAAACAAGCTCGAAGATCTTGGTATGAAAGGCTTTCAAACATTCTTATTTCAAAAGGATTTTCAAAAGGAATTGCTGATCCCACTCTTTTTATAAAAAAAATTTCAACAGATGTATTAATAGTACAAATCTATGTTGATGATATTATTTTTGGATCTTCGAAAAATTATTTATGTACTGTTTTTTCAAAGGTTATGAAAAATGAATTTGAAATGTGCTTAATGGGAGAGCTTAAGTATTTTCTTGGATTTCAACATTTTCAAACTAATGATGGAATTATTTTAAATCAAAGTAAATATACTAAGGATTTATTAAAACGTTTTGGTTTGGATAGTATTATGGAAATTGATATACCTATGAGTACCACCTGTAAATTGGATATTGATGAAACTGGTAAACCAGTAGATCAAAATAATTTTAGAGGTATGATTGGGAGTTTACTTTATCTTACTGCTAGTCGACCAGATATTATGTTTAGTGTGTGTATGTGTGCTAGATTTCAAGATAATCCTAAAGAATCACACTTACTGGCTGTTAAAAGGAATTTTAAATATCTTAAGTGTACTATGAATTTAGGTTTGTTTTATCCAAAAGGAAAATCATTTGACCTAACTAGTTATTCAGATGCTGACTTTGCTGGATGTACGTTAGATAGGAAGAGCACATCTGGAACATGTCATTTACTTGGAAAGTCCCTAGTATCATGGTGTAGTAAGAAACATAACTCAGTTGCATTGTCTACTGCTGAAGCAGAGTATATAGCTGCGGGTAGTTGCTGTGCACAGATTCTGTGGATGAAACACACTTTACTCGAATATGGATTTAATTTTAAACATGTTTCAATCAACTGTGACAACACTAGTGCGATCAACATCTCTAAGAATCATGTGTCTCACTCTAGAACCAAACACATTGATGTTAGACACCACTTTTTAAGAGATCATTATCAAAGAGGTGATATAACACTTGAATTTATAGGCACTGAACTTCAATTAGCAGATATTTTTACTAAACCTTTATGTTCAGAATGATTAAGTTTCATTAGACACGAATTAGGAATGATAACATACCCTTAAACCGTTAGAAAATCCTCACCGTTAGAAAATCCTCACCATTAGAAAATCCTAACCATTAGAGAATCCTCACCGTTAGAAAATCCTCACCGTTAGAAAATACTCACCGTTAGAAAATCCTCACTGTTAGAAAATCCTCACCGTTAGAAAACCCTCACCACTAGAAGGAATCACCGTTAGGAGACTTTACCGGTACATCTCGCGCTGTTTTAAACTTCATTAAAGTCGTTACATCGACTTTTTTTATATGATTTATTTTATTTGTGGATCCAAAATTATATTAAACCATGTCTGGATTTCACTCAATCTCACTACAAACTCATCTGATCGACTCCCTCCAACCTAACCCTCTCAAGACGCAAAACACTAAACCTCGAATCTGTAATGGCCCGAGTCAAGAGACCCCAAGTCACAGATGGGAGTGATGAGCCTCAAGAAAATAGACAGAAAGTATCGAATACTAGTACCAGTGGAAGTGGAAGTGTAGCTCGAAGGAATCCAGTAAACCCGCTTCTCTCAAGGAGAGAGATTGTTGTTGAAAAAGAGGTGTGTGCAGAATGGCTTATAGAGAGAAAGTCCTTGGTTCTTAGAGTGTTAGAAGAACAAGTATGGATAGAATACTTTGCAAACAACAACGGAACTTATTATACCGGACTTCTGAAACAGTTCTATGAATTCGTTCTTTTTGAAAAGTCTGAAGAAGAAAGAAGAATGATTTCTGTGGTAAATGGTCAGGAAGATTCTTTTACTTCAGTGGAATGGGCTAGAATCTTAAGAGTTCCACATGAAGGAGATTATGTGTTCTACTCAAAGTCTGTACCTTCGACCACTGATGTGTTTCAATATGAAGATGATTTTATGGAGCTCACAGGGGATGGGACCCCTAGAAAGGTGATTGCTGCAGAGATGGTAGGAGAAGATAAGCTGTTGTCTAAATTTATTCAGCATGTTTTTAATCTGAGAAGAGGAGACTTTGCCACTTTGAGATTCCAAGACATATAAATGTTATACATGATAAAGCAAAGTGTAAGAATCAATCTATATAGATTTATTATGGTTCAAGTGGAAGAGATGACTAGACCGAAGTCCAAATCAAATGCACTGTTTTTCTGAAAGCTGATTTCTATGATGCTAAAAGTGAAAGAGGTTGCTGGACCTCATGATGAGATAGTAGTGGTTAAGTAAAACTTCTGTATTAAAATAACTGTCTATAAATACATGAAAGTCAGCTGGAATCATTGGTAGAAAACATGGGTGAATGATGATGGAAAACTTTATGACAAGTTCACTCTTGTGGATCATCAGTCAAGACCAAAGGATGTGAGAGATCATGGACTTGGACTAGATGGTCCAGAACCGGTCTACAATGATAAAGAAGCTAAGGAGGAAGAGACATCAGAAGAAGAAGGAGGAGACCCGGACTTACCCCCTAGTCTTGTGCATCAAGTTATCTCTTATGGAGCAGCTAGCCCTCCAAAAGAACTACCAAAGAGAGAAACTGTCTTAAAGGACAATGATACAGAGACTATAGAATAAGGAGAAGAAGCATGCCAGTATGTTGTCATGGACACCACTGAGGAGGATGAGACAACTAAATCTAATCATGATGTCAATGAAGAAAAGGAGGCTGATGGTGAAGAAGATGATGATGAAAATGTGGAAAAAGAGCTCGGTTTGAGTCCTCTAATAGTTAGTACAGTCAGGACAATTGCTGATCAGGAAGACATAGCAGCAACACCTGTTGTTGAGAGATTCATTAATGAATCAGAACAAATGGCTATTGAATCTGCTGCAATTGTAGAGGAAATTGCAGAATTACCTTAGGAAGAACATTTGGAAGAGATACCTCATGAGAATGTTCCATGTGAGGGGGAGAATCTTGGCTCAGTATCAGTGTTATATGACATTGAAGGTTGGACATCAGATCCCAAATATATGATTCTTGGAATTTCTTATGGAGATTCGGATGAGGAAGACCAAACCCAAAAGGAATCAGTTACCTTACCCACTGTGGATGAAAATGTGGCAACCAAGGAGGACCTTGAGCCCTTAAAAGCTTATTTGAAAGATGCAATAAGAGAATCAATGACAGATATGAAGAAAAGTATGGTTGAAGAGATGAAATGTGTGGAGAAATACCTTGAGTTATCCATTGGATGCAGTGTGTCCAGTCCTATGAATGAAATGGTGGATGAACATAAGGTGTTCCTAACTCAGATTGAGAGTTGGACATGAGCTGTAGTTGCTCTTAGACAATCAATTGCTTCATTGACTACCTTGAACAGTTCTCAAACCCAAGTGCACACTGACATTCGTTATATCAAAGAAGTGGTCAAATAGTTTGTGGATGTTTTTGAGGCCTTTAAGAAGTCATTGAAAGAAAATCTGAACAGTCCGGATGAACTTGTTCAGAAGGTAGTTAGTAGTATGACTCAATCTTTCAAGGAGATAGTGGCCTTCTCAATGAAACCTCTTCCCTCGACTAGCTCCAATGTGAACCTTGACCAGATCCGCACTATTGTTCAAGAAGAATTGGCTATGGAAAGTCCCAGTGGTGCATCAGATACTTATATTCTTGCTACCACTAGGGAAGTTAGTAGTTTTGTTTGTGATCACCTGCGGGCAGCTACTACTTCTCAAGAGGCAATCAAAAATAAGGTGGATGCTTATTTTGAAAAGGTTTATACCAAGAACCAAATGACAAACCATTTCATGCTTTTGATTGAGAATATGATGTTACCTCCAGTTACCCATGTCTTTATGGAACAAGTTAGTAAGCTCAGGGAGCTTACTCCTGCTTTAGATAAGTTCATTGAAAATAGGGATGATTTTGTGTCTGCAATGGAGAGAGGAGGAAGCATTATAATGGATTTCCGAAACCTGTTGCTTCCCTTCCTGCATGTGGATTCCAGACCAGTGATTATACCTCCTACACTTCCTTCTTATACCTTTGGTATTACTCCTCAATTGACTCCAGTTCAAGCCATCAGGTGCATGACACCGATGATCACTCAGAGGAGCACATATTTCAGATCCGGTACAATTTCTGTAGCTGAACCACCAGTTGTGCCATCCGCCATTCCGAATCCCTCTGCTAACCCTGAATCTGAAAAATCTACTGATCCTAAGTTAAAGACATCTATTCAGGAGGAGGATTGAGTGTTTTTAGATCTTTTTGATAGGATTCAATTTTTTGTTTGTTTTGTTGTTCTGATTTTATCAGTGTATCTTTTTTATATTAATGAAATTCCTTTTCATTATCTACTTTACTGTGTTTCTATTACATTTTCATTTATTCTCTGATAATCATTATCTATTCTCTGCTAACCTTTTTTTTGTTAATCACAAAGGGGGAGAGAGCCAATGAGCCAATAAGATCCAATGATCCAATGAGAGAAAATAAGAAATGAGACATAAGAGTTAACAAAGGGGGAGTGAGAAACTGTGACTTGCGAAACAGACATAAGAGAGAATCTTGCAGTACAATTAAAAGGGGGAGGAATATGGGAGTTTTGTTATGAACAAAACAAAAGAACCTTTTCCTCTGATGCTAATTTCTTTTCCACTTTCCATTCTCTTGGCATAAGTTGTGATTATCAAAAAGGGGGAGATTGTTGAACCCTCTGTAAATTGAGTTGCTTTATTATATTTTGATAATCCCAAAATATATTTTATTTATATCTTAAATTATGGTTGATACATCTCTAATATGCTTTATTATATGTTGTAACATTCAATTATTCTTAATATAAGTCTTTTGGATATATGTACTCTGACCTAACTCATTCTTCCAATAGAATGCTTAAATAGTTTATAGCTACCGATACAGAACAGTAGTCACCGTTATGGATTAGAGCTACCAATATCAAATAGAGCTACTGATACCACCGTTATGGATTGGAGCTACCGATATCGAATAGAGCTACCAATACGGAGTTCACCGATACATCATGTTCACCGGTACTCAAAGATAACCGCTACATCAAAGTATACCAATACGGTACATCAAGTCTACCTATAGAGTTATAGTTACAAGATCACCGATATACTCAAGTCTACCACTACATTGAAGTCGATAGCTACCGATACAGAGCTACCGATATGATGAATTCCACTGATACAAAAAGTCTACAGATACATCAAGGAAGCTACCGATAGAGACTTACTGATACCGATACAAGGTAGAGACACAACTACCGTTACAATTCCACCACTACTGATGCGATCAAGTCTACTGTTGCAGATACCGATACAATTCTACCGTTATCAAGTGCTACCGTTCCAGAGACAGAACCCGACCCTGATTTAATTTATTTATCTTTGTTTAATCTAACCAACAGTCATATCAGGTATATTTTAATACACTGACATTTATTTAATGTGGGCTGTTGGATGTCAGGGAACCGTACCTCGTACCTGCAAAAAGTAAATTATCTTCTTCCGGAGCACGTGCTTTAAATAAAGGAAGGATGTGCTACTACAAAGAAGGATGTATAGACAAATACAAAGAGATATACATTCCACGAGGTGTGCAAGAAGAACAACTGACTGTGAATTCAAAGAGACGACAGAACTTGCACGAATTTACTGCATACTAGTGAAGAGCTGAGAGAAAGAACATAACAGAAGAACTTCATCAACTACTATCTCCTCTATCTCTACACCTGGAAGTCAAGGAAGCAGACGGCACTCTGTTTTCCAGAAAAAACCAAAAGAGGACTCAGAGCGAATTCTGATCAATAAAAGGAGTCCATAACTGCACGACAATCACTAGAGCCATTTCTAAACTCTAAATATTTGCTCTGTGATTTATCTTTTTACATATTGAGCAGCGTGTGTTATCTGTTGTATTTTATACACACAATGTCTCCTGTACTTTAACTGGAGGTTTTGTAAATCCTCACTCAACACTCTTACATATTTTATTTCCCACTGGGATAGTGTTAGAGGTCGTGTGACCTGGACAGCTAGTTTGCTGTTGCTTCTATTCCCACGGATAACAGTGGTAGAGGTCTTGGGCCTGGATAGTTGTATACTATTGTTTATCCTCGATCCAGTGTGTGGATCACATTTATATAATGTTTTGAGAGGACTAAGTCTCATCTTGAGACTGAACCTCTTGGTTAAACCTGCTGTGCTTATTTATTTTATATGTTATTGTTATTCCGCTGAAAACTACTTTAAAACCAAAACTGTTTTAAAGTCAATTTGATAATTAAACTCGCAAGTGTTTATATTAGTTGTAAATCAGTAAGTTAGTTTCAAAAGTTAATCAATTATTCTGATTTGATTAACTGGGAAATAATCAATCCTTTGAAAACCTAACAGAACCTTTATTTTGATATAAATTCACTAGAGTTTAATTTTGTGTTTTATTTGGGGGTTTTTAAGACAATGTTTTAAAACAGAAATTTAATTGGAACTCAATTCACCCCCCTCTTGAGTGTCCACTCCGACCAACAATAAATAATTAATTAAATAAAAATTAGGTTTTAAACTATAACTCGGTGTTTTTTCACAATTCATCAAAAATTGAATGTTTTCAGAAAAATACCAAAAATTCACCCTAAGATAATTTCGATATTTTGAATCCAAAAATTAAGTCCATATTGAAAGATAAAATTAATAAATGTTCAAAATGTGGGTATTACTATTCATAACGTCTATTTTGATTGGTTGTGGTGTGTGTTAGAACTAAAAGATGCGTACAACATGCGCACCTGTATTATTAAAACAGAAGTGTACCGTGGATGCTTGGGGTGTTACAACAAAAGTCCCTTTGATCTCACCAGTTTCATTTAATATGTTCTATAATAACATAGATTTTTCATTCAGGGACCAAAACCAATCACATGGCCTTTGTTTTCATCATGGAAAGTCCCCTACATATAGGACCCATTATTGAAACCTGAATCACTATAGGAAAATTATTCACTCTCATATTAACTCTATCGTGAAAAAGATGTCAGAGAATCATATGATTCTTTAAAATATGATTAGAAAATAGAATAAAAATAAATTTAATCATATTGATTTTTTGAAAAAAAATTATTATCCACAATAGGGTGATGTTAGTTTCACATAAGTTAACTTATATATGGATATTTAAAAACCATCCTATAAAATAAAAAAAATTATCAAAGGGGTGATTAATGGTTTATATAATATAACATTCAATTTATATTTAATGTACATATACAAATAACACAGACCATATATCGTCATTTTATGAATAATATATGATGTTCAAACCTATGTGTCACTGCTTTCCTCCCCTAGATCTAATGTCTATATGATGACCTCCTATTAAAATTATCTTATAGCTTATAGGTGAATATTTTTCTCATAATTGAGCTATCATATAGTCGGGTTTATTAGAGATGCACAATTAGTTGAAAATAGTAGTAGAATATAGAACCAAAGATTACAATTTATGGTCTTGTAAAAATTAATGAAAACACTAATATATAAAAATCATTAAATCTTCCTAGATGGGATCTATCTCGATATCAATAATCATAGACCATAATAAAAATTTCACAATCTAAAACAATATTTCTAAATAAATTTTTTTAAAAGTATATATCACTTAATAACATATTATCCACTAGTCAAAAATCTAGTGATAAATGGAAATGGGAACCTGATCCCATAACAGCACTAGCTCAGAAAAAAAAATTATATATAATTATACTATCCTTCCCAATATATAAATGTGAAAAACCAGGAAAATAAAAACAAATTACCATAATATATTTTCTAAATTTAATAAAAAAATATAGAGACAACATCTTCAACAATTAAACATACCTATATAATTTAGAATATATATAATAAAATGGGTGAATCTATGGAATATGTTCTATAATAATCAGGGGATCTAGACAATTACCCCACTAATTAGGCATCAAATTTATTGGATTAGTAGGATTTGGATCATTATCAGGATGTCTAATATAACTGTGAGATTGAAAAAGATACTAAGAAGAGTCCCTATCCATCTGAAATAAATAATATTACCTATAAGATGTTTTCAATCAAAACATAAAATATTGAAAACATAATAACTAAAATATTCTATTATTACCAATATAAAATTGTTAATACATTTATAAAATATATAAAAAATCAATTTCAAAATATAATAATTCCCTATCAATAAATTATTTAACAAAATACTTTTACCTATAATTTTTTCATTATAATGATTTAAAAAATAAAGAAAATAATTAAAACCATAAAGACACAATATTATTACCTATCATGAAATTTTAATAGGAATAATAAATATAAACCAAAAATAATTATGATAATTAGTGAATGAATGAAATAGATCATGTAGTCTTTCCTTTTGAAAGAATAAATCTTACATATAAATAATGATTAATAAATGTGTAAAATAAAAATAAAAAAATAAAACTATGAATATAACTCATATATCATCGTCATCATTATCATTTTCATTGAGGAAAATGACACCACCATCAACTTATACATCATTAAATTCCATTTGTCTTTTGGTTTCATCATCCACTATTACATCATTGATATTATAAATAGCATTAGACCTTAACATGGGGGAGGTCATCATAGATTTTTAAATATTCATAGTATGGATACCTATATTGGTTTGTTTTTCAGAAAAATTCAATATATTGGTCTTCTAATTAACCTATTTAATTTTTAATTAAGTTATTTTTATGCAATATAAATTTAATTAAACTCCAATAGTCATTCATATCGCTCAATACATCACAGTAATTTGAAATATAAAATATATTTTCATGATTTTCCAATGTTAATTTTTTATTTCATAAATGAATACTATTATATTTAATGTCAATGACTAAATGTCATTGAGAAACTTATAATGATTGATCAGTATCAAACCACATACATTTAATCATTATCAGATAATTTTTTCCCAGATAACATAACAAAATTATTTCACCTCGCAATCTCAATGAATAATATTTTTATATTTCTATAGGAATTTCATAAAATAAATATGATATTTTTTAACACATACCAAATAGAAGAATTAAACATCAATCTAAGTCCAACATGTTGTAATCATATTATTATGACAAGGTATTCATAACATTTTTCAACTAGAAGTATACCCATTTGTTGAAACAATGCGAAAAATTAAAAGATTAAATATCTAGTAGCCTAAAATATTATATCCATTGATATAATAATAATAGAATTTCTTTATAATGTTTTAATGATTCTTTTGGATTCATTAAATTTCTTGTTCTTTTCTCATCAAATAATACAATTTTTGGATGACTGAAATTTTTTGAAAGATATAATTGTATCATTGGATTATATTTGATCATATAAGTTTTTTTAACACATTATAAAATATTTAATCAAAAATAATCTTTTTACCATTTCTTACCACTAACATGTGATGAACCAATATATCATAGAAAAATGGAAGGACCTACAAAAATAATCATATTTACCCAATTATGTTATATCCTAAAACCATTTTTTTTCATTTATTATTTTTCCAAATGTATCATGTTGTAATAAACAGATAATATATTTTACCTTTATATATAGGCGAACTGTTGGAGGTTCATTTATTTCAATTATACATTTTGTAAAATTATTTCTGTTTCTTTCAAAAGGGTGATCTCTAGGAAAAAATATCTAAAAGTTGTCAAATTAAAATTTTATTATCCTTTTAATAAAAACAATTACTATGTTCTCAAACATGAAAAATGAAGATGATTTTAGGTCACGTGTACACCATCCATATATCATAAACAAAGTCATAAATAAAATGCTAATCCATATTAATGCAACATTCTGTGAGAAATTTAGAATAACAACTATACCAAATTTTATCATACCATTATTCCATAATTAAATTAACTCATCAATTAGTGTCTAAAATTAAACATCAATATTATTATTTTATTTATAGGAATTATTAGTGACACATATAAATATAGTACCCTCATCATCATCCAAGGTGGTATGTTTTATGATGTACTGAAAATATTCCTATAAGAATATTCAGTGTCCTAAGGTCCAAATGGATAACAAAAATCAGTATAAATAGTCGACTATATGTTTTGAGGATATAATTATATAAAGGGAATTATGTGATCAATTTTTTCCCATGATTCACCATCAAATTAATTATTTTATATTTTACAATTGGAAATATTTGTTTTATGAAATTATGTTAGTGGAGTTGTGTTATAAGAGAAAAATAAATATTGTAAACTAGATGTAACTGGAAAATACCAAAATTGATTCATAGGAATCCAAGACATTTTTATTACGACCATTTATTCCTCTATTATCTTGATTTATAATAATTGACAAGTGATTCATAATTGTGTTAATATAAGATGCATACATTTGAAGATACCAAGATCATCTGATAAATGTGGCTCAATTCTGGACCTACCACTTACACTCATATAAGATTATGTATAATGTTTCTACACCCTCAATGTATATATGATTTATACCAAATAAATTTTGATTTTTGAGATGATCAATTTTATGATGGTCATATAATTGGAACCACAGACTACTTGATTAGTTAATATTTTTTAAAAAACAGAAGAAATAATAGCAATCATTACTCATTGTAAAAAACTACAAATGTATATTATATTTTTACACTTTGGAATATACAATGGAATATACATAGAGTGAGGTGATGGGATAGCATTGGATTCAAGGTACCGTCGAGTATCACTGATGATATAATAAAAATATTAAATATATTGTAATAGATAGACAGTAATCTGAAAAAATTATGGAATGTCATCTAGATTGTTTCGCATATTGGAAATATAATACTACATTTCAGTTCAATATATGGCATTTACAATAGGTACGACATAACATTTGTGTACACTATGTGATTTGTTGCATTTAACATGAGGGTAATTCATTAAATTATTTTATTGCAATTTTAAATAAAATATTGAAGAATTTACCGAACTGTATATCATATGAGAAATCAGAGGCTTCCATTTGGACAAAGATAAATGGTTAACCCTAGGTGTGACATAAAATTTTATTGCCTCATTTTTTTTTTGTAAAATCACATGTGTGGGTAATTCATTGAAATTTTTTGTTATATTTTATTATAAAATTTCGGAGTATTTCCATAACGGTGTATCATATCAAAAATCATACGAGGCAATATTATTTATTATGAATATATTTAAAAAAAATTAACAATATTTTTAATCAACAATCATATTTTTATTTATTTATTATATTAAATAATAAATATTAAATAATTAAATATTATATAATGATTTTGAAATATTATTTAAGTATTTTCTACTTTTAAAATAATTTCTAACATTTACTAATTTTATAAAATTCTTAGAATGTTTTTATCTATATACAAGGTAATAAAATAAATTTTTAATAATTATTAGTTTAATTTGTATTAAATATTTTTTATTTTTAATTGGTATTTTTTTTCTGAAAACATACATTTGTTTGAGTTTTTTTAACAAAAAAATTATTATAAATAACTTTTCATTTAAATGTTTTCATTAAATTACTTTTCTAATCATATTTATTATAAAAACGTAGCATATTTTTTCATAAGTTACACACACACGCATGTAGATATATATATATGTCATATGGTGGGGATTGTGAGGTCTCAATATCGAGCCTCCCCATGCGTATATAAAGTAGATGTTAGTTGTTTCACACCATCCATGAACTGATCTAATATATAAATATATTATATATAACATATTTTCTAAATAAAAATTAAACACAGCAAGTTTATTTTTAACAATAATTTGAACAAATATACATATCAAATCTATATACATAAATATATACATATATTCATATATATATATTTATATAAAACCAAACATATTTTTTTAATTTATTTATAAATATTTAAATTGTTAAATATATATATAATTACAAAATTCATTTATCCAAATACATTTTTAATTTTTTTTAAAATAATATACTTATCAACTCAATATAAACAAACATACATATATAAATATATAAATATATAAATATATGAAAATCCATTTACATTTTGAAATCAAACATATATATGTATATTCACATATTATTATACAGAAATACATTTATATAAATATATATACATATATATCAACAAAATTAACTTTTTAAAAAGTAAATCATTTCAGTATATTCACCTGTTAATATAAAAACACATATAAAAAAATATATTTATAAAAAATTATACACATATTTTAATATAATTCTCAATATATTTAATACATAATTTTTATTAAAACATTTATATATATATTATAAAAGTGATATTTATATATATATATATATTAAAAAAGTTATCAATTAATATAAATATATGTGATATATTATTAAATTTTTTAAAAACAAATATACGTATCAAATATATATACAGACATATAAACATACATACGTACATAGATAAAATAAGAGATATATATATATCTGTGAAATTGTTTTTACATTTTTTATAATACACTTATGCATAGATACTCCCATGATAATAAATAAATAAATAAATATATATATATATATCCAAATATTTATAAAAATATATTCACATGAATTGTATTAAATAATAAACAATCAAAATGTATCATTCAAACATGGTTTAACGTCCTATCCATAATTAAAATATTATTAAAATTCACAAAAAATAGTATCAAAATAAACAATAAATACTATTGACTAATCAAATATATTTCAATAAATATTTTAAATATAATATATTCCTAAATAATTTTTTTAGTTCAAATATTTATAATCAAAACATAAAATAATATTCTTTTATAACCTAATATACCAAAAGAACTATTGATTAGAAAGATAATTTTGGAGCTGATGAACAAACAGACATTTTTTAATAATCTTTTTTTTTCAGTAATAAATACTAATAAATCATTAAAATCAGGTAATTTTTAAAATCATTGATTTTGAAAAACTAAATATTTTATTATTATACTAAAAAATTGGAAATAATGTATTTGTATATAGGATGAGTTCATACCAAGATGACTCAGATGATGATGTATAACAAAAGGACTACATAGGAGGATTTTAGGGGATGTCGAGCCATGGGGGTTCCCTAACAATAGAGGGGATATTGGTTTCAAGAGAAGATTGGAAAAGTAAAAGGTTCATTATTTTATAGTTTAAGATTATTTTTGATGGGTTATTAATTACAAATTTAATTTTTTCGCTATTAAACAATATATCAAAACCTTTTATGATGAAAAATAATTCTTGTTGTAAAAGGCTAGTATGGAATGTTTAATTGCAATGGAATAAATGATCTGTCTCTAATACCCTTCTTAAGTGACATTCATGCGCGATAGAACATTATGGATGTATTATTATTATTAATTTAAATAATTAACCAATCAAAATTATTCACTAATTTGAATGTTATTATATTTATGTCTCAAATACCACTTTTTTGAACTACTTTCCATATATTATTTTCATTCATAATTAATCCATCACAAATAAATATTTTCTAGAATTTTAACACGCTTGATCTAATTTCATGCAAGATCATAATCCAAGTCCTTCATATCGTTGTTAATTAATTATAAATTCCTAAAATAACTTAGATCCAACATTTCCAAAGTTCGATTTGTGTGATAATAATCATGAATTTCCATATTTTATGTTGGATAAGAAATAATACTACAAAAAACTCATATTTTCTACATCGAATATATGTAATTTGTGTAATTAAAAATACATTTTTTCAAATTGGAATTTTATTCCATCCTTATTCTAGTTTCAAATTGGATATTGATTTTTAAAAAATGTAATAAAAAATTTAGTAAAAAATTATGTTTGAATATGATTTAAAACAACTCATTTGAAACCAATTCCATGTTAGAAATTATTTCAAGAGGGGTGGAGTTTTATTTATATTTTAAAAAATAATAAATATAAGGTAAATTTATACATAAAATAATTTTAAATTAACTTTTGTTAAATTTACTAATTTATTGTTCATAAATATTATTCATGTATATAATGATAATATCAATGAAATTAAAGAGATTATTAGAATAGGCTAAAATTATGATAGTATGATAGTTGATGTAAAATGATGCATTGTAGATATGTAATAAAGATAAAAAACATTTAATATTGAGTTTTGTTAAAGATTGATGTGGACTTCAACATTTCCACCCATCAGCTTGATAGTTATACTATATAAATATCATGGTCTCAGTTGAATTCATTAATCCCATCCCTCTCATTTATATCTTATGAGAACTACTTTCTTCATTTTCAGAATCCATGTAATCCATACCACAATTTTTGAGCAGTTTGATCCACTGAATAATGGTATATGTGAAAATGGGTGTTCTCATTAGTCTAACCCATTAAAAATTTCTCACCAATATCAAATTTGAATGATTTAAAATGATAAAAGATGGATATGATTCAATATAAAAAAACAATTTAATGATTTTTTTCATTTGTGTTGGTACTTTAAAAAAGATTCTATGATTTAGAAAATTATTGTTTATTTAAATCAGGAATGTTGTTTTGAAGGAATTCAAAAATTAAAGGGTACCAATAACATCCTCCAATAAGCACAAAAATTGAAAAGAAGGGTTTTATATACATTATCTGTAATAAATCTATCAGAAGTAATACATATAGAAATTTTTACCATAATAAATTCAACTTCCCTGGATTATTATATATGTATCAAGGTACATGGTACCCTCTAATAGATTTCTAGTTTTATTCTTACAATATAAAAGATCATAAAAAAACCATTAGTGAGACACTATTGGGAATAAGATAGATTATGGCCTAATAACTACAAGAGGTACATCAATGATACACACCAGCTGGCTGGGGTAACTTCCTTAAAAAATGGATATTTCCACCAGCGCATCAGGTAGCTAGTGCACTTCAATGAGTAGCAAGATAGGTTTTCATATGTTATTAATCATGTATGTAATCATCTACTTCACTCCAAATATGTAAATTGGTTATATTAAATTATTCTATGATATTTAATATATAGTAAATGATGTATCCAATCCTTTATTAGTATATCAGAGATTCTTGATGATTCTATGAATTTCACCTTTTTTTAATTGATTAGAAACACTAAAACTCGCTTAAATGAAAAATTTAGAATGTTATGTTTGTTTTGGTCATCATGAAAATACAATGAGAGAGAGAAGAGAAAAAATTAAACCCACAAATCACTGGACATTCAATTGAATTTTAAGAAAACATTACACTATGATAGATAGTTAGAAAATGGGCTGAAAAACCACATAGTTTTTGAATTTACCAAACCCTATATGGTTTTACCCTAACTATATTCAATGGAGTCTCCATGGAAGAATGTTTTCTAAAATTCATAGACCTCAATTTGATTATATGATTATTAATTATGGTATTGGTTGATATTCTGATTGTGTATGGAACGATTTCCCACATTTTCCTTAAAAGTTTGTTCTCAATAAAATAAATATAATTTGGAGTGGATTGTCAATATATAACAACAAATATACCTCATGATCACAATTAAATCACAGAAAATTCTTCTCATTACATATTATGATAAAATAAAGAAATTTCAATAGTCTTATTTTTTTATTCATGATTTTATTTATATGATTTTTAATTTGTTCTAAAAGTTATGATTGCTTCATATTCTCATATTAATGATCTAGAAACCTTTTAAATAAATTTTACTAAAAATTTAAAATAATTATTAATTATGACTAAATATATTCTAATATATGATATAAACCTAAAGCATACAATTTCATAAATTATTCAAATAATCATTCTTATGAATTATATATCTTTTATTAATTTAATAATTAAAATTTAGTGATAATAAACAACATCAGTGAAATTTTATAGTTTTTAATGTAGTGGTGTGGCTATTTTATAAATTATTTTTTAGCTTGAATATAGATTGTGTATCTCAAAATTAATGTTTTAATTTTATTGAAATATTATTATCTAAATTTTTGTGATTTTCTCGACCAATTTTTATTGAGATATTTGGAAATGTTTAAAAATTATTTCAGACTTATTTAAATCATACATTATGTTTATTAATAAAATTAATGATTTTTGAAAAATAATTTTCTCACTCTTATAAAATTATATTGTTCAAACATGAATTATTTTTCATGGTTTGAGATTGGATTGTTAAATTTATAGTTCAAATTTATATTCATTAGAGGATCATTCAATGATGATATGGAATACAATAGGATTTATATGTAATTGACTATGCGTTCATGGACCGTTACTTTGCTAATTTTGTGGTTGAAGAGTTCATAGTGGAAGTTCCAGAGGGTTCGATGTGGTTGGAGCTATAAGAGTGTTGTAGTAGGTGGTTCATGTTGTGGATAAGATTAAAATCATGAGATGGTGGTTCAAGGCTTGTGTAGCTAGCTGGTCTCATGACCTATGCGAGGGAGTGTTGGAATCCATGAAATGGATTCATTTCGGGAAATTTTAATTAACATCGTTTAAATAATTATTCCTATGTTGACTATATTTTTGTTAAAATCCATAATATAGTATTTTCATGATCTATATGGAATTAAATTATTATAAACAATGTCCCCATGAAATTTTCATCATTAACATAATTCATGATTTTAAAGGGTTGGAATTCCATTATTTTAACCCTCTTTCAGCCATTTCCATAACTATTTAGGCGTACCCACTCTCTCAAATTTCTAGGGTAACCCTTTGAAATCATGGATTTTAACATTTCACAATTCAAATAAATTTATCATTTTATTTTAATGGATTAAATTTGAAAATCCTTGCTACATTATTCTCACATTATTGGGATTTTTCTATTGGTCATGTCTCTACAATTATCTAAAACTCTGTGGATTTGGTTTGGGTTAGGTGTGGTCTATTTCTTGATGGATCCATGGTGATTTTTCGGTTGACCCATCATTTACATGTGATTTTTTGATTTGTGGTAGTTTATTTATTTTCCATGCGGTGAACAACAAGATAAAATATCAATTTTCATATTTTTAATCTTTTATTTATCTATTTTCTATGACATCTTGGAACAATTTTCTCATATTTATCTTGAGTAAGACAACCATTTTGTATTAATAAAGGTAATAAACTTGTTAATTGAAACTAAATCGATAAGTGTAATGGCTCAAATTAGTTTACTACATTCATATAATTTGATGTTTCGATTATCAGTTCTCGAAACCCCACTAAAAAGTTTTTTTCATTTGGGAATTTATTGGGCACATCTAGTATTTTTTTGGATCTCTTGTTTCATGGTTATAGGAATTTAATCTAAAATGGATGTTTTTTGACCAAATATATTGGTATATAATAATGGTTTCCCAATGATTTTTGGATTGTGTGATAATTCCCATATTATAAGGATATGGTTTTAATAAAAAAACATTCTAAATATAAAAAATTTAAAGTTATTTTTTCATAGTGTGTGGCCTTATTTTTTGGTTGAAATTTCTAGTTGTGGAATGCAAGGATACTGAGTTGTGTAACAATTATACCACGTGGTTAGATGTGATACATTTATTTGGTAATTTTATTGGGAATTGGTGTGATGTTTTTGTATTGTCATGTAGTGGCTGGTAATATATAGTTATGTTTTTAGAAAGTGGTGTGTGGTTAGTATGCATCCATTCTATGGGGGGAAAGGAGTTGTAATAAGATGTGTGGATGGGTTATATGTGTCATGAAATGAGAATAATGATGTTATGTTATTTTCTACGGATTTTATGAAATCAATATATGATTTAAATTTGAAATGGATGTTTCTTGTTTTGGTTAATGGGATGGTAATGGATTCTGAATAAAATAATTAGTTTGGAATGAGTTCTCTGTTTGTAAAGAAAGTTGTGGTTAATAGATTGTGTGGTGTTGTGCATTTTGAGGAGTAATTGAAAGTGGGGATGTTTTGAATTTATTATTTCATTGTAGACATCCCTTTTGTTGGTATTTTATGTGGATATATATACCCTTTATATTCCACATAAATTTTTATATTCACAGTATCCATATTAAGAGATATGTTCAAACAAATTTATATTTTATGAGATTGTTTTTCCAGAAATATTGGTAATGAGGATGATTTTTTGGATTCCCAGTATTCATTTTTATCTCTTTCAAGTGATTAGATATACATAGGTAGTGATTTCCAAAGGGGATTTTTCTACATTATGTAATTGAATAGTTTTATATGTGTGAGAGATGATGGTTGGGGAGTATATGAACGAGATGTGATGTGACTATGTAGTGGGGAAGTGGGATGTGATATAACGGTGCTATGTATCAGCTTATGGGGGGTTTTTTCATGGTAAGAGGAGGGAATGTGGTTGAACTCCTTCATGGACACGATAGCATACTACTATAGATATGTATGTGGTTGTTGTGTGATCGACTATGTGTATATAGGTGAGATGTGAGATGATTGTATTGTGGGGATTTGAGATTTGATAGGACCATATTATGCGGAGGTGGCTTATGATATGTTTTATGGATGATATGGATGCTCTATGAGGTAAAACATTTTGATGTCACAAAAAACCCATAGTTGGAAAGTGGTGTGGGATACCCATTATTGATATAATTCATACTACTTTCTTATAAATGGTTTTTTTAATTTTTAGCACATTCATTTTTTATGATGGTTTGAACAGTTTACATGTTTTAGTTTTGTTAGTTAGTTTGTTTTCTCATAGGTGAATTTGTATGACTCTTATCAATGTACACAAGAGACTTTGGATTTACTTCTAGTCGTACGGGTGTGATCACCATATGTATATGAATTTATTTTCATGTTTATAAGTGTATTATGTGAACTATATTTTATATTTCTAGATTAGACCATTGAAAATATTTATTTCACTACTTTATCTTTATAATTGGGTAATTATATTTGTTGAATTTCCTAAAGATAATTTTTAATTGAACATACTTTTTTTTGGTTTTTTACTTTAAATAGTATTTGAGTTATTTAGTTGTTATTTATTCATCATATATCAAAATCATGTATTATTCCAGATGATAAATATTCCAATTTATAAATTTTTCTATACCATTGTTTCAAGTCTCCAACCTAGGGACTATTGGAGTAGGGATTTGGGATTCATTATATCTCATCTATTATTGTGGATTCATTGGTTGGATGGGTACATGAAAGAGTTTTATCAGTGGAATATGGTTGAGAGATATTATGGAGTTTGAAGTAATGAACTATGTTCTCTTCATGGGTTGGTAGGGAAAAAAATAATATTTCTCATTTGTACATGAAATAGCAATGGGAGGCCATCAACGAAAAGTTGTTTGAGGCGATTTATTGCAAGAACTATAAGCTAATTGAACAACAATGTGTCCAGAACCCAATTTTAGGTCAGTGACCTAGGAGACATAAATTCATTTGACCAGCGTTTCATTTTTAATTTGATTGTTCTGTGATGTCCAAGGATGTAAAATGAATTAAAATGATTCTTAATATAATTCCGTATTATGAATTTTTAAATCACTATTTCCATTCATATATGGATCCTATTCATCATACACATGATTCTTAGTTATATGAGGTTCATAAGGAAGACATAGTAGATTTTTAGAGGGTTGATCTGGTCAGGGAAGATGGCCAGTAGTTGAAGTTTTTTCACACTCTCAATCATCAAGAATATTGAATTTGTGGAGTAATATTTATTGATGTTTGAGATAAAGGGGAATATTGATGGGCATAGTATTTCAATTATTTTTATCTGGACCATGGTGATGTATTGGGTCCATAAGATTTCAGTCATTTTTGAGGATATGTGAATCAATGGTTGATTCTATTTATAGGTGAGTCGAAATAGGATGATGTTTCATGGGACCTAATTCAAATTGAGTTTTGAGAATATAATCTTTTATTGATCATGAAGATAGTTAAGTGTAATGAGTTTATTTCTCATTATCAATAGTATTTCTATTCTAGATATTGTTATTTTATTAATGAATTTTTTGTTTTTCCTCAGACCCTTTCTCATTTGAGTTGTCCTAACCAAGGAGCCTTGTGGAGGTACTCCATCCATTTATCTAGTACGCAGTAACCCACATCAGATTTTTAGCATATCTGGAGGTTCAAAATAATGAGTATTTAACTAGGTGGTCTCACTCATGTATAGGTTTTCCATAATAGGGGAGACCGTGGAATTATTCATTGATCAATGTTTTTGTAATAACGTCTTAGGTGATGGTACTTTCATGGTTTTGACCAGTAAGGCGTTGAACTATGTAGCTTCCATGCTAGAGTATTTGTTTTGATAGTTACCATGATCCCCCCTATAGTCTTTATGACATTGTTTTATATCTATAGGGTTTTTTCCATCAAAATAATTGAAGCCTAGGGTTTCATTAAGCACATTTTTTTAGATCCATTCAGGTGACACATCAACCTTTAGTAGTATTTGGTCATGATGCCATTTCCAATGGAGGAAATGTATGTTCATAGTCCACTGAGGGGATATGAAACATGTATATGATGATAGAAGGATGTTACTTGAGTTTAGGGACTGCTAAACAAGTGTGGTTATTGAGGAGGACATTGGAAGTGATTTTGGGATGGTGGGAATGGATAGTTACATACAACAATGGCCATAATGCAAGAATATCATCAGATTGTTCGAGGTACTCTTAACTGGTGGTGTACCATGGTTTAAGAATTATTTGATTCAATTGAATCATAATTATTTTTATAACCCACCCTATACGGTGCTTCAAGACTGTACATATAATCCTATATCGTTCATCTAGTGTTTACTATGGTAGTTGGAGGCCACACATGCCTATTTGATGTTTACTGGATGAGAGTGTATACTAATGGTGGCTCCACACCAATATTTTAGGCATTTTAAATTCTAAGAATTAGTATATATATATATATATATTTCTCCATAACATTTATATGTTTTATTCATTGAGTTCTACTATTGACTACACCCCGAGGGGAGTGGTGTTCTCATATATAGATGAACACTGTGTGGATTTAATTATAATATAGGGTTTTGATTTGGGAAGTAGGTGTATTGATTAAATTCATTCCATGATGTTCGAGTTTTTTTTTGAATTAGTGGGAAATGAGATAGTGGTGGTTTCCACGGTTTTTGGGAGCTTCTAGATGTTTTCTCATAGAAGATTGTGGTGATACACCCTAGACATTATTATGAGATTATGATAGACTTAAAGCACCATGATCATATGAATTTATAGGCTCATTATGTAATGGAACCTTTTATATTGTGGGACCTGAGTATTCCAAAATATTATTTGATGAAGAAGGCATTAATCCATCCCAGTTTGTTTTTGGGGGGTGATCCAGTGTTATTTTTTAAGAATGCGGATAGTAGAATAAGGTTGTGTATATACTATTAACTGTTTATTAAGGAAATGGTCATGATCCCTTACCATATTATGATGTTAAATTATATCTTCATCAAATTGAGTGGGATCAATTAATTTTATATGATTTATTTTTGGTACGGGTATGACCACTTGACGATGCATGAGAGAGATATCAAGATGGAAACCAAAAGTTACAGGTTTGGGAACATCGAGTTCCTTGAAATTTTCCTTTGGTGCCAAAAATTCAATATCTAGGTTTATAAGTCTCGTGAACAACATGTTCAGTGAATTCTAATACATTCCATTATCATTTTTATGTGAAAAATATTGATATAGTCACAGATATATGAATAAAATGTCGATCAACTCAAATCCATCTTGATGGTTCATGAACACCACTACTCAATTTAATGTTTTCCAAATGTATATTTCAGACTTTATAAGTTCATATATATGTGGATTTTGTGTAACAGATGAGTGTGTATATAGACCAATTGAATTTTGGGGAAATTTTCCATGGAAATCACCCAAAACATTGTCTAAGATAATATATTACATAGTCTCATAAGCTATTATATGTGGTTGGTGATTAGTTTTTCATTAGTTTTGGTACTATTATCTATATTAACTAGGAAGGAAAAGATTTTTTGAAGAGTTAACAATTTCCAAAAGTGTATGGCTTCCAAAAAGATATGTTTCGCAGTGAATTAGTGATTCTATTTCGAAATGAAGATATGTTGTTTGACATTTTTTTGAAGCTTCATATAATGTTTAGGTAAGAATGTTTATGAAGAATAGGTTTTTGGACTCTTATATCTAATTGATGTTATTCCACCATGAATGTAACTATTCCACCTATGATTTCGAGCTAGTCGTAGTTGTGTATTCACTGCGCTTGTGAAGACACTACCTAATTGGGGAGAACATTGAGTTCTTCATGGTTCACCAGATCATGAGGTTTATCTTTTCTATGTGTTATCTATATCTGAAATTTTATATGTTAATAGAGTATCTATAGGTGTATGGTTTTGTGATATCATACAACATTAAATAATAATTTTTTTATTCACACATCCTGTTGGAAGACTAGAGAATATGTTTTTCTAGAGACTGTGGTTTTTTAAGAAGGGATCAAAAATCAAATAATAATTCACTATGAATCTTATAGATAATTGGATGAGTTTTTATTTATCACATGTCTTTGATGTATTTTCTTATGAAATTGGTGCTTCCATGTCACTGATGAGACTCAAATAAAATGGCGATGTGTGATCAATATTCCGATTATGAGGCTCTAGAGGGATTTTCTGAGGATGGAAAAAATAGGTTGTTGTTTCATTGAATGTTTTTTTTATTTTGGAAATGATGGGTGGGGGACTTATCTATGTCATTAACAATAAGTCTTTTTTGTACATATTCTATTGAAAAAGATATACACTATTGGAGAAGGTATTTTTGGTGGTCGGAGATGATATAGGATGTGTTAGTGTTTGGGGAATGGTGTCAACTTTTCCAACAGGTAAAGTAAGATCACCATGTTCCTTGATATTTTCTATAACCTATAAATGTTCTTTAAATGAAGTTAGAGGAAAATGAAATAGGTTTCTTTATATGATTACCCTGATATTATGGATTTTTTGATGCCATATTGGTATTCTTGTACCAATTGATGATGTGTACCATTTTCCTAGTTATCAAGGAGTCAGGTGTAGTGGTTTTTTTTGTTAAGAGGTATCATTATATGGTGTTTTAGTTTCTTGGAGTTACCATATCAATTGTTTTGGATTGGTACACTTACTTTGCCTCAAGAGTCTGGATTGGATTTTACTATGTTATTGGTACTCATTTACTCTTCAACTATATTTTACACCCTCAGATAGATGGAATATGGAGAAGACTATTTGTATACTACAGGAGATATTGTGGGGAGGTTTATTGGACTATGGTGGATCAGGGGTAAGGATTATTTCCTGGATTGAGTTTCCATAGAACAAAATATATCACCTATCAATTATAATGGAACTATTAGGGTTGATACAAAAAAGTCCGTTTCCATATCAATAATGTTTGTGGGATGTTGTGGAGTCATCAGTTCGTGTGTCCAATATTGTTAAGATTACAATAGAGTAGGTTCTATTTGGTCATGAGGGGATTAACGTTGTGGAGGACTTGAATATGTTGTATTTCGACCATAGGGAGAGTCCTAAAGAGATCAATGTCCGAGAACATTTGTTCTTGAGAGTATCCAATCGACAAGGGATTTGGAGGTTTGGAAAAGAGAGTATGATTTATCCAAAGATTTGGAGGCCTTTGAGGTGTTGTCATGAGTTACTTGGTGGAATATTGGTTGAAATATACCTTAGGGATGAGAGGGTCCATGACATCATTCAAATCAATTAACATCATAGGTATCTTTACGATAAATCTTATGTCATCAACAAGGGAGAGTTGGATGTCAAGGAGGAAACTGTATTTTTAGAAAATCACATAGAGATATTGGATATTCTATTGAATGTTATATGTGGATAGAACATTAAATCTGATCTTATTTCATGGTGTCATGCTTTCTTGGAAGATAATACATGGGAGAAAGAGATATTTATTCCTTCAATGTACCTATAGTTGTATTGAGTTTTCCTTTTATCTATATTTCGTTTAATTATTGGATATCGTTTTTATGAGATGTTCTATTATGATTATGTGTGATAATGTGTCGATATATGAAAAGGGGATGAACTAATTCTTAATTAATTCACATTATATTACGATGTGATTAAACATGTCTGAATGAGCCAATGACTCTTAGAGAAGATAGAATCCTGATATATAGAATGTAATTCCATAATTCATTTGTTCATTAGAGTATATTCTTTTGGTTACATTGGTTTTTTGTTAGGACATTATAGAGTTTATAATGTTATTGATAAAGGTCAAGGAAATTAGTAATGATTAGTGTTGGTATGTGGTTAGTAGTTTAATGATGTAGTTTTGTGTAAAAGTAGTTATTTTTTAAAAAGTAACAAATGTGATGGTATGGTGAATGATGATAGGTGGAAGTGTGGGTGTAATATGTCTAGTGTGGGTGTTTTTTTTGGGTTTTTATGGTATTAGATTTTGTGGAATGAAGAGGTCCATGAGTTGAATTTCATGGGATTTGGGATTAGATCCCCTTCATTACCTTGTATTGATTTTTATTTTATTGGATTAGAATACTTTTATAGGTTTATGATGTAATAGAACATTTCTTAACAATCCATTACATTACAAATTTTGTATTATTAGATTTCGTTGTGGTTTTCTGAGTTAGTTGGGGGATTCAAGATCTATATGAGTGATAAAATATATGGGTTACAACATGAATCAATATCATGTCCTGGGTTAATGGAACATTACTTTTATAGTTTTCTATTTTCAAATCTAGTGTCTAGTAGTAGAGGAATCATTAAAATAGAATCCGGTTGTGAAAGGGAAATACACAGTTTGAAATAATTCAGGCAGAGGAAACCATGTTTTCAGTATAAAAAAATATGGAATTTTCATACAACATATTGAATTCGAAGCTTGTAAATGACGGGCCCCATTTAATTAATACCATGATCAAAATTCATGATGATAACTGGGTTTATATCCATGTTTTAACCCTTTAATTATATTTCCTATAATTTCATTATTACCCCTATATATCATTAATAAGTTTATCATGGGTGATTTTGGATTAACATTAATCCCCCTTTCTCCTATATCTATCCTCTATTTTTATTGATTTTTTTCCATTCCATACTTTTGTCTTCTACCATTATTGTTATTTTTATATATTTCATCTCTTAGAGATTTGTTGTGTCATTGTGGATTTTGATTTGGGTGTGTGTGAGATCTATTATTAAGGATAATTTTTGTGATTTAGGTTTATCTATCATTACCTTATGTGATTTTGGTTTATTATCCCTTCATACTTCATCTTGTGGTGTGCAGTGAGATAAGAAAACTCTTATAAGGTAATGAATCCCTTATTAATACATGTTTTGTATCATTTAGGTTGGTTTTTACATTTTCATATCTATGGGATGGAAGTTTCTGTTTCCTAAAATGATAGTGAATGGGTTAAATTAATCATAATGGGAAAAGGTAATGAATCATGTGATTTTACATATTTTATATTATTATGATATTATAATTGTATGTATATGACACCTCTTTGAATATTTTGGAAATTGGTGGATATTTTTTTCTTAATTTCTATTTTTTGAGGATCCATTATTAAGGGGATGTAGTTATATCACCATAAAATGGAAATTATCAAACAATTTGTATTCTGACAAAGAAATAGTAAGCCTGGTATTTATGGATAATACGATAATTCCACCAAAATAATGTAGTGTAATTGATAAATTGACCCCTGATAAGTCACTAATGTTTTTTGTGTCATGGTGTGTGGTAATGTTTTGTGGTGGAGATGTGTGGCTGTGTAACATGGGGATTATTTTTGTTTAGTGGTGCTATTTTGTAGTGATTTGAGAGGGTTTTAATTGTCTATGATATTTGGAGGAAGTGTAACAGGTTTGTGTGTCCATGATTTGAGGTGTTTATGTGTGGTCCTAATACTGGATGGTTATTTTTTTTATAAAGATGTATTTTTGTAAGGAGGATTGGGGTTATCTGATGGGTGATTTTGAAAAGTAGATGATGAGATGAAAATGGTTGGTTTTTGACAGTTTTCCATAATTTTATGGAATTGAATCATAATTTGAAATTTCAAATGGCTGGGGTTTAATTTGGTTAAAAAGATGGAAATGGTTTATAAATAAAAAAAGTTATGATTTTAGCGACTTAATGTGCTCCAATTGGTTGTATTATTTGTTGTTAATATATATATATATATATTCCTCTTATATTTCTCATGATTTTATATATTCACCTCACCCATGTTGGGAACTATGTTCTGACACTCGTATATTATTTGTGGAGTGTACTTTCTAGCAGCAGGGTGATGATGATATTTGGATGGTTAAATTCATGATCCCAGTCTCTCTTTCATACAAGTATATATGAGCATAATGTGATGGATGAAGGTATATTATTCCACTAGGTGATGGCCTAGGTGTTTACATGTGAGATGTGAAGACCCATATTTCTATGGGTGTGATGTTATGTGATCACACTATGGGTCCATGAGATATGATATGACTATGTTTTGGGTGTCTAATTGTGGGTATATTCATGGTTGGAGAGGGGAGAGTGGTTTTTATCCATCAAGTGTAGGATACCCAACTATAATAATTATTTAATTGGACGTAGTGTGATGGCCCAAATTTATATGGGCTAGATGTTATGTGACATTTTTTTAAGGAAATGTGTCTTGATATGACCATGTTGTGGGAGGGTGTGTCTTATGATTTGTTATATAAAATGGATGGAATCTGTAGGATGTACGATGTGGTGGTCCAAGAGAGGAACCATAGTGGGAAAGTGGTTGGGGTACCCATTATCAATATCCTTCTTATTATGTTATTATAATTTGATTACATTATTTAGTGAGTATTTCTTGGTTCAGTTTGGTAGGATGGTTGACCGATTAAGGTATTTCTGGTTGTGTTATTTTCCTACAGGTAAATTAGAATTTATCATTCAAATGTTCAAGAGAGACCAAAAATTTTCTAATGTATATACATGTATATTCCACTTCATGAACTAATTTTATGGTCTTTATGATAGTGCGGACCTTATGGGACATTACAAGCTTGGATAATTTACTGTTACTGTGTCACTACCATTACATTACTTTTATGTATTTACATTTTGGGGACCTTCATTGTATTTTTTTAATTATTGATTCTTTTTGGGATGGTTTTGGATTCATATTTACATTATGTCATGGAGTTCCTTGCATCAATTAATCGTATATCCCGATAATGTATTATCCTATATGGTAATGCTTCCCATTTATGAGGTCCTTTATACCCTTAGACTTATTTTCACACTTGAGTCCTACTAAAGGTAGGACTCCTAGGTCATTCTATTTATCCCTTTCTCTTGGTATCTTTATTTGGACTGGGTCAAGACATTATATACTGATATACATTTTGATGATTAATTACCTATATGTGAAGTTTAAACCTACATATATTAATATTTTGAGAAAATATATGAAATACAATGAGATCTTTTTTCTAAAATTCTATATTATCTATCAAGGGGAACCGAAGCATCTTTATATACTAGAGTCTTTGCTAGACATTCTGATCGAATACTAATTGAACAATGATTGATCTTCCTTGGATTTCTATGACACAATATTCCTAATTCTATTTTAGTCATTTATAATTATACCCATCTATTTAAATTTTACAACAACGATGATTTTTTATTTTTCATCCAAAAAACCATTTCCCTATGTTATTTTTCATGTCATAGAATCTATGGTTTGCACAATTCTGGTTGCGAATCATATATAATAAATTCATTAGAGTTTAATTTATGACTAATGTAATATAAAGGTATCATCCTTATGTTCTGAATCACATTGTCCCTCAGACAAATTTTTATATATGTTGTGGTACCTCTTATATGAATTTTCATATTGTAACATTTAATAAATACCCAATAGAAATAATTTTCATAGTAAAGTGTGCATCACTTAAAGTGAATAGTTTTGTTAGATCTGATAATGTACTCTTGCGATCTAACAAATAAAAAAATATATTTTTATTTGTTTACTTAACCAAAATACTTTATCACTGGATAATTAGCCCTCCTAACTAATTAATATAATTAATTCATATAATTAAAATTATTAATATTCTTCATCCCCCTTTCCCATAAAACACAGTTTATTTCCATTTCCCTTTAAAAAGATAGTATACAATTTTGGACCATGTGAAGGATATAATAGATCTACTATTTTTTAAACATTTATAACATATAGAATCAAAAAAAAATTCCTCTAGGATATAGATGTTTTTTTTAATATTTATTGTTTCATTTTTTTCAGAATACCATCAGTCTTTTGATAGAAAATATATTATTATGATGGTTGAAATAAATGTACACCGTGTATGGATTTCTAAAAAACCACCTCACCAAGATGGAATTAATTATGGTTGTTTATAATCCTGACTAGAGGCATACCACAAGTAGTGAATATTAAAACATTGTCCAATCATTTTAAAACAACCCATATTACATAAATTTGAACAATATAATCTTTATAAAAATACTGTTATTATATATGTTTTTAATTTCAATTGAATATATAATTTTTATTAGCATATTAATAGTTATATGTTATATTTTCTATATACATTCACGACAGATCCTGAAATATGGGTGATTTATCAAGATAATCACATTTGATTTTATAAGATGATTTGAAACAAACATGAAATTATTGATGAGAGAACGAGAATATCATGATGATTAAACAATAAAGCATCAACTTAATGCCTCAAAAAATCACAAGTATTGTTAATGGAATTAATTCATTCATAGAATCATTGGATAACCATGTGGTTGTAGGAATAGTCAGAAGTGATCTTAAAGTGATATCTAATTGTATTAATATTTTTATCATTAAGACTATGAATTTCAAAAAGTTCTCATTGGACGATTTCATTGGATCAATTCACCAATATGTAATTCATTTAATGAATATACTTGATGAAGAGATATTTAAAAATAATGGTATACTTTCAAATCCAATATAGTTGATACCTATATCAATTCTATAATTATGGCATATGAATTTGATCATGGAAAAATAGTTAATATATTAAAATTTATTTAGAATATAATGAAGAAGATGTGAAAATAAAATAATATTCTTGGAATGGAAAAGGAGGATGAGGAAAAAAGAATGAAAGAAGAAAAAAGTATGTTTAATTGTATTTTTAAACAATCCAATTATGAATGTAGGAAAAACTGACACATCAAATTTCATTGTCCAAAATTTAATGAAAATATGTAAAGGATATAAAATAAAAAAAAATTATAAAGGATTATAATAATATAAGTCATATAATTAATTAATAAGATTACCATGGTGAATATGGGAGTGAAAAGGTATTAGTTAACATATGATTAAAGGAGAAAAATATTAATATGGTTACTAATTATTCATATTCTTGATTTATTTAGGATTTTTCTACAACTTATTATAGTCTTTATCATGATCCCATAACTTATAGGATAAAACACTATCGATAGTGAAATAGACAGTGACACATTGTCCTATCTACAGTACTCCTCGAGATGGTGACTAGCACTACGAGTTTAAAGATATAATAGTATGGGAGGCATTAGCATAAAAAATTAAAAGAGGATTTGGTGATAGGATTAAAAACCACCAAAAAACCCCATATGACAATATAAGGGTAACTGAAAAACCATACATCAATTATTGTAAATGTCGAACACATATATATATATACATAAAAATTTTCCTTATGAAATTTCCAAAAGTCAAATATGTTGATGTTAATCAACAATAGCTCCATCTGAGCATGTAATATCATGATCAAACCATTAATTCCTCCTAGATACATGAAATTATTATATATACATATATATATATTCTAGTAATAATATGAATACAAATTATGGACCTAACCAAGGACTCAAGTGCATAAGTGAAAAATAAATTCCAATGTTCACTAGATCAGAATAAAAAACCAACAATAACCTATACATGTCATCATACCAATCGTAGCCTCGCCAAAGACTGCTCCTCAATTCATTAATCCAATATAATAATATTTCATTAGTGTTATAAAAATTCATGGACCTTTAATTCCACATTATAATTTATTTATTGCTATCTTATGATCCCCTCACATCCAAACATAACACATCATGTCACAACAGACCCATAGAAACTTATTCCACACATCAAATCACATCACATTATTCCTTTAGAAAATTGGTCATAACATCCCATCTCATCACATTACTTCACATTCCACTTGAAGACATTTGGACCATGAATCTCATCATAACTAGAGAAAATGTATTAGGGTATAACAGACATGAAGAATAGAAAACACAGACACTCCAACATCCACACCTGTCTCCCAACACATATCCCATAACTACATATCATGTATCAGTCATTAAAACCTAGTATAATACATCACATCACATTATATACCTCTCACAGACACCAGGTAAAACTAATCACATATCACCAACTAAAACTAGGACACTAACATATCTACTGGTGAAAGAGTGGGAGAGAGGGGGGAAATTAAAATTTGTATCTCTACCATCCCAAATAATGGGGAGAAAACCCAAAACTCAACACCTTATAATGATTGTATGGTTATACATATCAGATGGGTTTCATGTAAAAATTACATAAATAATCATATTATATAGACACCTCATAATACTAAACCAAAGGGTTCTATCCAATAATACAAAATAATAATAAATAACCACCATGTACCACACTTATAACACCTCAACTGTTTCCACCACTATATGAAACACCAAAAACAAACAAATATGAAACATATGATTTCCCACTTCTAGTTATAGCTTTCGAAACTTTTTTTCATAAGAAAATTAATTTAGCATTTAGAACTCAATCACTGATTCAATTTAGATATGGAATAACCACACATCCATTTCCAGCCCAAATTGTTTATTTTCCATCCTATACTATCATTAATCACCATAGTTCATCCCTTGTCTAACATGGTAACTATTCTAATTGTCCCAGATAACAGGATGTACAAATCACACAAACATCCCCAAAGCACCACATATCCACCATAATAATCCATCACATTACTAATTCCATCATACAAAATAATTGAAATAAAATCATATCACCACATTAAACAACAATACTACTGTCCAACAACCCCCACACTAGAACCATTATCCAACAACCATTGCATCAAATAAACTACGCCACAATTACTCTCTAACAATAACTATACTAAAACCATAGAACCACAACAACCTCACCATAAAAACTATGCCACAACTATAGTTCCCCAACCACATTGCATCACACCACCTAAATTACCACATCACATTGAAGATAACCAATCACCACATAACATCCCCACATAAAGCATACCCCAGCTGATCACAATCATCCCAAACTAGATAAATTAAACACAACAACAACAAGAACATAACATCAATACAACATGTGTTCTAAAATTATTTAGGTGAATTTACATATATCTTCCTTATTTATCATGGGTATTATCACAAAAACAAGATTTTTAATGAAAACTAATTATTATCCAAATTTATATTCCTAACATATTTTATTCACGATGTGATTACACAATAATACATCAAGAGTCGTAACAACATAATAAGTAATGAACAAACAAGGGCCCCAATAGTTATTATATTTTGAAATTGAAATAGTCATGAATAATATCATAAAATACATTTATAAAATTATTAAAACATGTAACAACTAAAAATACAAATAAAATTTTGACATGAAAAATAATTATCCCGTATGTTGACTATTTTAAATGACCCAAAGGTAATAAAAAGAATGAAAAAAAATCTCATATAGAGAATAATAATTTGAGAATTAGGATGTCTTACTCAAGTAATTTTTCTGATGTCATTGCACACCATTGAGAGATGAAAAAACCACCCAAAAACCCCTACTGCAGAAGGATCTCATCAATCAACATAAACAGAACAAAAATGATTGTATGAAACACAACCCATACACACCTCAAAACTAAATCAGACTACTATAATGGATATGAAAACAACAATGCACAGAACCAAAGGGAAAGAGATGAGAACTCACCATATATTGAGAATGGGAATAAACTAGAAACATGGGTCGATAAAAGGGAGATGTTGGCAAGAATTTCATCCCAGGGCGCCTAGGATTAATTTTGAATGAGAGATAGAGGTGCGACTGAATTAGATGAAATGACCGAAAATTGTTATAAAATATCATGGATCATCACACATTGACATCATGTAACACATTTATGATATGAATTTCTTTTTTCACCAAATTCCACCAAAATTCATGTTGAATTATCACAAATTCATTACACCACATGAATTTACCTTTGAAAATTTCATTCATTGAATGATACATACCACATTCAAAAAGAAGACATGATATATCTAGCATTAAAAGACACTAATTACCAATTAACATCATATAAAACATTTATGATTTGAAATATCCTCAATTAGATATGTTTCACCTCTAAACACCATAAAACCTCCTTTATCCCGCTTTTAAACAAATCCCACAATAAATAAAACCGGTTATTTCCTAAAATAAGAAGACATGGACCATTATTGTATTAATGATATATATGATGACAATGAAAAACATCAAAATTAAGTTCTATAGTTTCTGAATTGTACAAATATTTTAAAAGAGATTGATAAAGTAATCATGGAATGTAAGAAACGTGATATAAAAATGAAAATTTATGATAATAGTATCTTAATTAAACTTTTTTAAATCAATAGAAGTGGACATAGTATATAAATAAAATATTCAATTAATGAATAAAATGAAAAATTGTGAAATTTTTTCATGTTAAAAAAGAATGATTTTTGATGCTTTTGAATCTATTAAAAAGGGGGATAAAATTCTCAAAAATTATGTTTCTAGTTTAACATATAATTTATAAATAAATGAGGAAAATATATATATGATATTTTTATGGGAATGATTAAATTAAATATGGAGAAAATGGTTTTCATTACAATACAAACAATCCTAAATGGTTGAAATTTTTTTTAATTATACTATTGGAAATTTATCTAATTCTACTTGATTTATGATTGGAATGAAATGGAACTATTCTATTGAATGTTCCTTGAGATATACTTATTTGTTTGGGTATATTAAATTTTTCCTTTCATTCAAATTACTTTCATGATTTCCAACTAATACTTCAATAAATCCATCTTGGGTCCCTAAAGTATTGTATTCTAGACCTATTGGTCAAAAAATCATATGGATACGTATGTAAATAAATTTTTATATTATATTAACAGCTAACATACTTGTATTATTTTTTATATTGGAATGTTTTTATTTGAAAATATTAATGAATAATGTGTTTATTTATTATCATTTAAAATGTGTTCAATTATTTTATTATTTCATATGACAATGTAATTAATTTATGATTATTATTGGTTTGTAATGTATTATGTAATTTTAATCAATTGTGATTATACATGACATGTATCCAAATAGTGCATTTAATTATTTTATTTTTTATTATATTCTTTCATTATTTAATGGAGATTAATATTTGGATTTTTAGCATCCATATAAGTAAATTTCTAATGGAATTGACATTGTTGTTAGCTATATTTTTTTAATTCATTACATATTATTTTATGAATACATTGATTCTTAATGACCTGTTTGTATAAATATTTATACATATTCTGTTTTTATTTAGGTTGAGCATAAAAAATTGATATTCGTTATTCCATCTAATTAATATTGAAGATAATATTAAAATAATGGGGATATATATATTTAATTTTTTATTTTTTATGCATGTCGTGTATTAGGATTTATTTATTTTTCTATTTATTCGTGATAAACTTTTCCTTATTTATATCTTCATAACAAGGGATTATATTTTTTAATATATATATATTTTTTAATTTATAAATTTACATTCTTGAGTAGTTTTTAAATATAGTTTTTATATAACATAAAGGAAAAACATATTTAAATATTTATCATTACCTGAATTTTCTATTCTTATTATTAAAAAAATTTATTTTAATTGTAGTTGTTATTATTTATATTAAGTGGATTTATTCTATTATAAAATTTGTTTATTTTTATTTGTATAGTTATTCTTATTCATGATAAGGTTATTTGATTGATTTTTTTAAATCACATTAGATATTTTAAAATGTTCATTATCATTTTATTTTGGAGAATTGTTTTTATTCGTAGTTATCTATTGATTTATAGAATATGTTTTGGGGGAGATTATGGATTTTCATTCATTTATGTTTAAATAATTTCAAAATATAATATTTATATTTTATTAGCGTTTTTAAATTTAAATATGTTTAAATATATTTTAAATGATAAAAAATTATATATTTTTATTCAAAATGTGGGATATTTTTAATGAATATTTATACTTATTATTTATTTTCAAAAGATGGTGACTTTTTATAATTTTTATCTGATTTCATAAAAAATGGGGAGATTGTTAAGGGTTTTTTGTGGTTTGTTTATATTCTATGTTTTGATTCATTTTAAGACCTCACAATATATATTATTTTAGCTATAACATGAGTGTTATAAAACACACTATGTTCATTTATATATAATTTACATTAATTGATTTTTTTAATTAAAATTATGTTCTATATATATTATTTTTACAGAATATGAAATTAAAAATTCCATAAACATCGAATGCGAAACATATTATTCCATTTCCAACAATTCTACATATTTTGATTATATATTGAGATATTGTACATGTAATATTAAAAAACATATTTTTTTTAACAAATATTAATATTTTATCTCTATTTTCATAAACTATGACAATTTTTTATTCAAACACTATATGTTATCAATTTTTTTCAAAGATAGTGCATATTTTCTATTATATATAAGTTGTATGTTTTTAGTTAGTCATTCTTATAAATTATAAGTATTGATAAAAGATAGAAATTGAAAACTACTTATTGAGTGGAAATATATAATAGTTATCTATGTTTAATTCATATAAAAGGGTTAAATGGAACTTTTGTTTCCTTATAAATTTACAAAAATATCTAATTTTTTTAAATTGATTTTAAATTATATTTGTTATAGATTTAAATTATATGTAAAGATAAATAAGTCATAATGAGGTGTTATTTTATTCATTGGAAATATAATTAAATTATATAGATATAATTGAAATGATTTAATGATTAATTATATGATTAGAGTGATGAATAATATAAAAAATATAGTAATGTTAAGAGGATACAACATTCCAAAATTTTCAATTTGAGTAATTTTGTATGTGGTGAATTTTTAAATATGATTATCTTTTCATCATGAGTATATGATTATGTGAATTTTATTATATTGTAATTTATTTCAGTTACATGAATTTCAAAACAATCTTTAACACTTCACATGTTCCTAATGACTTACAGTTAAACATGTCGCGTGTGTTCACATAGTAAGTATTCTATTTGTGAACAAAAAACACTATCCAGTGTACAATCAACACTTGATCTAACATATGTGTCGACTCTAAATCTATGGAATTTAAGTGTTCCGTATTTTTTATATGTAGATTCATCTTCTACATATTTTGTTGAAATTTTTTAATCATGTAATATACTCATGACGTAAATAAGATTATTTTATATGTATTTTATTTTATATAATATGAATTGGAACATGAATAAATTCTCTCCTACCACATAGAAACCTACATGTAGTATAAAAAACTACCATAAGATGTTAGATAGTGGTTTCTCCATCACATTCAATCAGTCCTACATTATTAACATAAAATTTGATGTCATCCCCATATAGAGCTTGTAGTTTACAAATTGAATTCATATCTTATTGATTGAATATAATAAAAATTATTCATATATGGAGATTAAATGTAATCCAATTATGTTGTAATTGAACCAACAACACATAGAGAATTCATTTTACTGCATGACCACATAGTTATTGCATCAATATATAGATTTAAACCATATTATTCTGTTCATTCTTGAATTATAAGGTCCTATGAATTCAATCAAACACATAGTATATACCGCATGGTCACAAAATATCCACCCACAGTTCAACATATATATTCTTTAGAAATATAAAATTTTCAATAATACTAAATTTTATTATTGTCTTTATAATTTTATTTACAACATTTTTATTTTAAATTTTTGAGATATTTTAATTTTTTTCATATGTTTATATCAATGAAATATAAACAATGAGAATATATTAGTGTTTTAAAAAATATTTAATTGTTGATTATTGATATTCATAATTTACATATAATCCTACAACCTACAATTTCTAAAAAATATTTAAATTCATGTGTTATGATGTATTTCCTTGCTATATTCATTTATAATATAATATATATTGAAAAAATATATTCCAAATTATTTTTTGTTACCGATTTTAGTGTCTTTATTTTTTTTATAGTTACATATCATCTTGAACATGTTAAATATTTTTGAAAATTCAAATTAGAAATTTATAGGAAAAAACTATATGATATTTATGTGATACTATTGATATATAATAAAATAGATATTTTGGTTTATATAATTATGAATTCCAACATGTTTGAATTAGTATATTTGTGTTTTAATTCAAATGATTTTTGTTACCAAAATTTTGGAATTCCTATTTTCACTCTCTGAGAAAAATAAAATGATTGTATTGGAATATTTTTACCAATTTGGAGATTCAGTTATTAATTTTATATATCCAATTTACATGTAATGAATACTCATTTTAAGATGATATGGAATACCAGTTATAATACATCAATATACACAATTGTGACTAATTTCTTTGATATGAACATTCAACATGCACATTTTCATGTGTAGTAAAAATATATGAAGACCTATTGGATCATTTTTCATTTCCTCGAGGATATCATATGGGGAACCAAAATGAATTTAAAAACAACATACATGGTGATACATTTCTATTTTCTACACTAAGGATAGTTCTTATAAATTATGAGTCTTCTTTGACATCATAGGTCTGGATCTATTTTTGTTTGATTTAATTATTAAAAATAGTTCCAATTGTTCTATAACATAGGTTTATTAATTTCCAACCAAAAAAATATTATACCTCATGATTTGAATCCAATATTATCATTTCAATACCATTCATCTATTGAATAATTTATACTAAATTCAATATAGTTTGTGTTGTCACTCCGGTATTCTATAGTCAAGACTGTCAAGGTTTATACTTTTATTATCTAATGTAATTTTTTGTAAGGTTTGTGTCTACCTAAAAAATCATTGTTTATAGTTGTAACACAAATAGAAATGGTTGAATTAAAATAATTTCTGATTACCAATTAAGAATTAGGTTAATACTACAAAGTTCTTCTATAAAAGAGTATAGAGGTGTATGAAAATAGTATATAGAATTTGGAACCAAATTCTATAAAAAATAAATTGGTTAATAATATGAATCTCTATTCCATTTTATCACCCATTAATTAAATTATAAATTTAGTTATAAAATTATTTTATTTCTATAAAAAAATTATCTTCTCTATTAACCTCCCCATATAGTCCATTTTCTATTTCCATCTCGAAGTAAACAATAATCTTATTAAAAAATTATGTTGGTAGGGAATAATCCTAATAAAAATAATTTTTATTATTGTATATTTTAGATAATAAAACATTATTTGAATCCATAATATGCATACACTTGGGTATCATTAATTGTTCTTATGGATAAGAAAACCATATTTCAAAATAATTTAAGAGTATTTTATCAGAAAATTTAAATTTCAAATAAAAATAACTTAATATATGATTTCAAGGCTTTATGTTTTGATAATAACTCTGTTAAAAAATTGGAATATTATATAGAATATTTTTGGAGTCAGCCACATTGATTATATTTAATTAAGAGTAACATATATCCTAGATGTTAATGAAAAAAAAATTTACATATATTAAATTATGAGTGTGGGCTATTTTATCAAATCTAATAAAATATCTCTCAATCAGTGTCTCCTATAGGTATTTTAAGACCAACATTATGTCCAAGATATCTATTTTTCGATAGGCACGAATATAATCATGTGTGCATCAAGAGTTTGGTCAAATCATTTGTGATTTTTATTTATTTAATATTTTTATTATATTTTTTCTGAATATAATATAATATTTCATAAATGGTGTATGACATGAGAAATATTGAACAACTATTCGGTATGAAATATGATTTTTACCCTATATGTAACATAAGTTTTTTCTGTGTTGAGTGTCTTGTTACATATTATACATGGGTAATAATTATTATATTATAATCTTTTTTTCTGAAAAATTAAAATGGAAATTACATGTGTAATTAAATTATCATAATTAATGAGTGATGTTTCCAAATGATTGTATATTTATTATTTATAAATTTAATACTTTTGAAATTATAAATTTAGATAAATAAATATAATTGTGCTGTAAATAAAAAATATATTAAATAATATATTTTCAATAGATGTTATATTTATGTTGAAAATAGAGGAAGTGATGTGTAAAAAGTTGCTAATAATAATAATAATTGTTTTTGTTATTGAATTATAATAATTAAAATGGTAATTTAATATTTATTATGTGATAATTTAAAATGTGTCTATATATATAGGATGGATATATATATATATACTCCTATGTCTGCGGGTGTGAGCGTGTGTATATATTAATGTATGTATATATATGTGGGTAAAATGTGTATGAATATATATATATATATATATGGTTGTATATATATAAATAATATGTTTGAGTGTATTTATGTGAGTGTATTTATCTATATATGGATATGTGTATATATAATATATTTATATATATATGGATGAATTTTAAATATATATATTAAATGAAATATTTAATATATTTAAATAGCTAAATAAAAATACAGGGTGTCATGTATAGAGATAAATAATAATATTAAAATAAATGAAGTAATTAATTGATGAACAAATTTTGTGTTTGTGCATGGAATAGAGGTATTTAAAGCATTATTCATGTAATGCATTGTGGATAGAGGATATTTATTTTTTTATCAATTGCATAAAGGTATAAAATGAGAGACACATGGTATCCTGGAATCCACTCTCCTCCCTCTATCTACAATCCAATTAAATTCTTTTTTTATTATTTTACCTTGAATTTAACTTCAATAACTCAAGCATTAATAACCAGATTGACTTGATGATAGTGCTATTGGGTTCATCAAAATGAGAAGAATCTGAATTGAGATTTTGTTTTTGAATGTATTGGGGAATTTTTAATCCTATTATTCACATTTTAAATATTAAATTTAAAATAAAATATTAGAAATTAATTTAAATGATATTAATAGAAGATAGCAATAAAAAGATAATTTACGAAAAATTGATAAAATAATGTTTCTGTTAAGTGGAATATTTCAAATCCATTTGTTGAAATAAAATTATAATTCATAAATTATCAGGGATAGAGAATGTTTCAACGAATATCATATTTATTTTCTTATAGAAATAAAATACACCACTCTATATGAAACATTAAAAATTGATGTGTTTTGTCGGTGTTAAATATAATGAGATGATATAATGGTAAATTTTATATCTGCTACCTAAATGTAGAAATAAATGTATATTTTGTCAATGGATATGAAAACATAGATAACATGTACCCTTAATTAGATTCTATAGTGGTGAATCAATATGACGATTCACATAGAACATATATGATCAGTTCTCATAGGGATGATGAAATACATACCAGAGTGGGTTACAAGCATAGATCTATGATGGAAATGGATGTTGAAATTTTGAATAGAGAAGATGTTGTGTGTAGATGAGATTAGAATGATGTTTTGTTAATTATCAATGGAAGAGTGGATGTGATATTGAATCTAAAATGCAACAGTTTCAAGATGTCCATGGTATCATTTAATGAATCTTGCACTGGAATAATCCTTAGAAAGTGATCTACATATCTTGTTGAAAAATGTTATGAAGTTTTTGTCAAGAGAAATAAAATGTTTGAAAACTCCCCAACTGAACAACTCGTTTCTCATAAATATGGGAAGCCCCAGATGATGGATGAATTCAGTTATCAGATATCAATTTATTGGGGCTTAAAAGATTCAATTTGTGTCTCATTTGGTTGCAATTTTTTTCACATCCACTTCTATTTAGATTAATCTATGCTTCAAATGTGGATTCTTGGATCTCTATTCTTGAATCCCAGATGGCTTCAACTATATGAATATTCATTCAATTTCAACATTTTTTGATTATGAAAATCCATCTCTAAGTTACGGGTTAGTCCTTATAGACTCAATTGGTTTATTTGGAACCAAAGTATTCTTCATGATATTAGCACCGAAATTTGGAAAACCATCGAGAATGAAAATTAAATTGAGTATGTGTATATGGTTATTTTTTTGGGATTTTAGTGGTGATTGATCTTAGCACTACCAATTAAAATAATATAACTTTATCCACTCCCACAAATTACATTCACATTAATGTTGTTAATGAGTGAAAAAAATCTATTTTTGAATGCTTGTATGGTTTTGGATCATTCACTGGTGTAATGTAAGAGGAAGGTATCCTGTGAGAGGTGTTAAATGAATATAAACCACCTATTCTTTTTTTGTATGAAGTCCAAAATAAAGGATGTTGATATGTTAAATCCTCTAGATAATGATATATATTTTCCTAAAATTCCCTTTTCTAATGGTGTTGAGGTGTATGAATATGATAAATCTTATTATCATTATCCTAATGAAAATGGAAATGAGCTTTTATGGAATGAGAATTCTCCGGATGGAGTTATATGTGGACCCTCTAATGGTCACGTAGATCATTCATAGGATGTAATGTTGAATTATTGTCACAATATTCCTTCTATATGATTGGATGCAACTAGAGTTTCAATGAAGATTATTGTTGTGTCATCTAATGTGGTAAGTGATGGTAATATCACTATTCTAGACAATAATCGTCAACATAGAGAAAATTTGGATCCCAGTGCTCTCACTACTATGGATGTGGGTTCATATCCTGCATTAAATGGCCCAAATGACGTAATTTTATAGAAAATCCCTCTTTTTATGTTTGAGAGGGAACCCTTACATGACCCATTGTCCCAGTGGAACAAACCCCAGAACAAGACCCGATGTCCCATAGCATAATGGACAATACATGAACCGAAGACCCATCAAAACTACACAAGAACTAGACCTCTCTAGCGTCTGTATCATTGATAGGGCATAGCTCCCCACCTTGAATTGATGATCAACTATAATTTCCCTATGAAAAAATGAATGGTGCCTGGTCACGATGGCCGTTTCTATATCCTCTCATTCTTCTATCTATTTAGCTCTTCTTTGGAAGCTGCCAAATGCTTGAAATCCTTTTCTATGGCCTTCCCTATGTGGTCTTCCTAGGATCCTTCACGGTCTATTTGGCGATTAGGGCTTGTGACTCAAAGGCTATTGGTGTCCCAAAATCCATGTGGCTCATTGGCCCAAACCACTTGTCCAAAGACCCATATAGATGAATAATTATGACAGCTTCAATACAGCTATAATATTTCTACAGTAACTCATATATATTCATCCATTGGGATTTTATCCTGGGTTTCTTGTAGGTTTACGGGTTGTGTAAACCCATAAATATGTGGCTGTTTATCCTTGTGGGGTTTTAATATTCAGGTTATCCTTTTTCCAATCAGTCTATATAAATGTGTAGTCAGACTTTAGTTTTTATTTGTGGGGTTTTTAATATTCAAGAGAATTTATTCTGGAATGACTGTTTTTGTTAATAATTTATTTTATCATTCTCTATGTGCATCGATCTGTATGTATTTTGTTTTGTGTGTGTGTGTGTGTTTTGTTTATGCGTACATATAGATGTTGTAAGTGTATAGATATATGTATGTTTTTGTATAAATATGTACACATGTAAGTGGAATGCACATAAATATATAACATGTGTACAAGTGTATGTAGTCCTTGTACGTAAATTGTTAGTTACAAAATTATAAAAATATATAATTATTTATTAAAGTATATTTGAAAATTTAATTAATATTATATATATTATATTAATTACATAATTATATTAAATATAAATAAATAATAAATATATTTAGAAAAATTCTAAATATATATACTTATATATATATATAAAAATATTTATAGTTATAAAAATATATTTTAAAATATATCAAAATATTTTTAAATATAATTACTTATAAACTTAATTATATATGTATATTCAATTTTTTATAAATTCGTAGTAAATATATTTTAAATAATATTTTTATTATATTTATATTATATATATTTATAAATTAATTTGTATAAATATAATTATATAAAAATATTTTGAATTATAGACAAATATTTATAAATATATTTATATATCATTATAAATTGAAATTATTAAATTTTTGTTAAATTTTTTATAAATTTATTATAAATATATTTGAATAATAAATATATTTATTATATTTACTATTATATATATATATAAAAATATTTATATAATTATATTTGTACATTGAAAAATATATGAATTAATATAAATATATTAATTATTATAAATAAATAATATATAAATATATTTATTTGACAGATAATTATAAATAAACATTTATGATATTATAATAAATATAGTAAATAAAAATATATATTTATTATATTTTTAACTATTTTATTTTCTATATTAATATATATATATTCTATAAATTTATTAATAAGTATATACAAATACTTATTAAATTGATAAAATTATAATAATAACCAAAATAAAAATATTTATTTAAATAATTCTAATAAATTCTAATAATATAATAATTATATTTTTTATAATCGAATAATATTGAGTGTGAGTTGGAAATCCAACCCATACCATCACAATTTATTGAAAAAAATGAAATTGCACCAAACAAGGGGAGGCTGGAACTGACAAAGCAGGAGATTCCCAAGATAAAGAAAAAAAATCAAATATTGGTGCACCCTCTGGAGCCCAGCTTCCATGGTAAATGGCATATATTAATTTGATATTGACCACTATTTCATGATGTTGTTAATTATGGCAGCACAAAATCAACATCAAATGATGAGTCAGAGGAGTCCTTTGCAATTATACAACTATTGCATTTCTAACAGATATATAAAAAATCCAGAACTGGACTATGAAAGATACCATAAAAAAATTTACAACTGTTTTTGGACTATAAGATATTTCATGTCACCAAAATAAAAATTTGTCCATTTTAGTGAAGGTAGAATCAATATGTAGGCCAAAACATTTTTCTATATCTTCTGTGAAACCCTTGAAGTACCATTCACTTGAATAATCAATCGATGGTGCTTTTAAAATTTTTCCCTTGAGGATTTATAGGTTTTTATTTAGGAATATACAAAACCACTATAATATGTCTTTATAACATTATAATATTATTCTAGGAATGAATATTGAACATTTATTATACCATTAAAAGTCATTCATCCACCACACCAACAACAGGAGAAACCCTGACTGCATGCTTGACTACCCCTCTTCTAATGCTTTGGGTTTTGCATCTTTTTGTCTTGGTTATCCTCAGTGTCATCCTGTGGGCCTTGTCAATGGAGTAAATACCCTATAATAAGGATCAAACACATTACCTAGTCCATTACTAGAGAGGCATCATCATGGGTATCTCTGGAAATCTCATGTGTAGAAACTATAACATCTTCACTAATAAGAAATGCCGAAACGAGTATTTTTTTTTTCTTTTAAATTGATAGTACACATAGTAGAGAGATAACACACTATTTTTGGGTCAATAATTGTAGATAAAGATTCAACCCAACCAAGTTAACCCGCATTTTATGGATCAACTACTATCTACATGTTGGTAGAAACAAATGAGATTGTATCTTCTATGAAACAATTTCAATCCTGGTCCTCATACTACTCAAAAGCCTTTAAAAAAAACCTGATATTCAAAAGAATCACTACGAACATTTAATTAAAACCCATAATTCCCAATATTCCATTCTAATCCCTTTAATTGGCCTTCTCCTAGTTCAGGTTGTGATCTCCCTTGGTCTTAAACATGCTAACATCCATTATACTTATTGAATGAGATTTATCATATAATAATACAGTGACATCCCCTTTAATCACAATGCATGAGTCCAACATCATAGTATCATCATGGGTCATGTTAGTCTCTCCTATACCACTTACGTAATCCTAGAAAAGATAATTAATTCAAGAATATTTAAGGACAAAATTAATTCAAAATGATTCTCAAAATATTTTATCAATAGAATTGAAATGGCACAAGAAACCACAACTGAATAAGAAGCTGTATTTTGTAGTATTCTAGTGATTGAGGGATTAGTGACACTCACAGTAATATGTTTTCTAGTCTTTTATGGTAGGGGGGCACTATATTGATCCTCATAACTCTATATTCCTCCTTTCCCTGACACACTCTTCTTTCCAACCACAAGAATAAATCCATCAGGGATAGGTAAGTGAAACATATAATTCTAAATCTTATACCATATGTTTTTTAAATTAAAGAATCAATAACATATATGAAAACTATATCTTACATTCTCAAATAATAAAATAATAACATAGGTGTCCATAACATTTTCATATTCAATATCTAGTTTTAATATAAAATCACAAAAACAAAATACACATTACACACCAACGTTTAATAAAGGTCAATATTTTCCAAAATATTAGTGTAATTTCCACACCTGTCTATATCATATTCCTATTAAAATTTAATTTGATTATGTAAAACTAATGTAACATTGAAAAGAATAATTTTATTCCAAAAAAAAATTTCATCCCCTTCACTGAAATCCATGAATTAATAAGACAGTTAGTGGCTTGATAAAATCATTTCATTGTCTTTTAAATGGAACCCATTAAAAGTCGCAAGGGTTGTGCTATTTAATCTCCCTGGTAATTTTTCTTATCATCAGTATAACGCTTCATTTTCCTTCATGAATAATACATAACTTAAAATTCTTCTTTACATGTCGATTATTTTTTTATCACATGATAATCCACAACTAACCACATGAAACCGTGCTACTCTGATAACAATATGATCATTCCGACTATTCCTCAATAATCCATGGTTAACTCTCAAAAAACACCGATTTTTTTAAAACTAGATAAATCAATTATCATTATCTATTACTCATTATAATTTTCAAGGTTCAATGAAATCATATTTTGAGTCATGAGTTTAAATTTTTTTACTTATATCATGTTGGGGAAATTTGATTTATATTGATGATGATTTCTCATTAATTAAACAATTTTTATGTTTTTTATAAACATATTATATTTTTGAGTGTTGTGGGAGTTGTAAAAATGACACATGAAGAGTCACTCATTTTTTATTACTTTGGAAACTATTGTACATAGTTTTGAGTGGATCCTTCAAATGATAATGTTACTAGAACACAGATTTACAACAATGGGTTCTAGTCTATTTCAATCACTAATTATCATTATATTTTCTTGAAAATTTTAAATTTCTATAAACATTAATTATTATATTATTATATTTTTATTTTTGTGACTCATTATTTTAAAACATTTAAATCGAGGTACAAATTTTAAATGGATTGGTTTTGAACATTCTTATGAGTTTTATGTGGTATTTTGAAAATGATGTATACCTTTGATTATATAACTAATTATATCAATTTGTAATAATTTTGTTAATATGTCAATAAAAAAAAGTCTAAAGTGTTTTTAGTGGTGAGTATTATTTTTAAAAACTAATAAACAGTTTTCCAATTATTTATTAGGTCATGATTAATTGGAATTTTATAATTTATTTTTGATTTAATGGGTAAATGAATGATTTTAATGTTTTAATATAGTATTTATATTATGTTTTCAGAATGACGATGATATATCAGAATTTAATGATTATCCTAGAAATGGATTTAAAAAATTCAACAATGTCATTAAAGAGGAGTTTTTTATTTTAAATTAGAGTGAATAAATTCATATGGTTTTAAAATGTAAATTATGATTAGTTTAGAGGTTGTGAGTTTATAATATTATTCAATTATTATTTTTATTTAATATATATTCTGAATTAATATTTTTTTGGAACTAATAATTTTGATTTAATTTTTTTAATATATTTAATTAATAATTTTGAATTAATAAATTATATAAATAATTTTAAAGTAATATTGATTTTGTTGATTAAATAATTTTTATTACTTATATATAAATAATTTTGATGACGGGTATAGTAAAAATTGTGATTATAAATTACTATTTTTCATATAAATAACCTCTATTATGGTTATATAAATATTCTTATCACTTTATTTTATAAATAATTGGGACGAAAAATTAAAAATATATTTTTAATAATAGATTTAATATATTTAGAAATTAATTATATTTAAATATCAATAAATTTGTTTTATAAATATATTTTTGTGTGTTAATGAATATTTATATTATTATATATTTATATATATTTATATTTATACATATATATAGATATATATATATATATATATTAGTTCATAATTGTATAAATATTTTTTAATATATATATATATACATATATATATATATATTTACAATTAATATATATATTTATACAGTTATTTTTCATTCAAAATTATAATATATTATTTTAGAAAAATTATGTGTTGGAAAAATATAGTTTCATTCAGTTTCTACTATATCATATTTCCAATTCATTTTTTACATTTTTTTCAAAAATCTTATCCAAAAATGATGTAGAGAAAAAACGATCATTTATTGTTCATTCAAAAAATTCCACATTGAAACTAAATGATGAAAAAATTAAATTATAACAATTTAATTATTTAATTTTTTAGAAAATTTAAAATTTATATTAATATATTTGTCTTAGTTTAAGGTTTATATCATTTTGTTTTAATAAAATATAATGATATATTAATATTAAGGTAAGTGATAACTTGTTATCTGTTGAAAAAATGTGGAAACCTTGGTTTGTTTCTAATTTTAAAAAATGGTTTGACCAATGTGCACGTAAGTGATCATATCTGAACGTGATCTACCTCAATGATTTTCCACCCAACCCTGTGGTAACTAGGTCCACAATCAATGGTAAACCTCCATTGAAAACATGTAATGTTGTCGGCAGGCTAGTGAGGGTTTCTGTCTCACAAGATGTGGTTGGTTAGGTGCACCTTGTGGCTGACCCTCCCCTGACGCATGATGCATACCCTCCATGGCTGTAGAGTGAGGATGTGCAGCCTGCTCATCCTCCTAGGCATCAACATGAGGTAGATACTCATTTTGACTCCCTGAAATCGATTAGATTAGTGATGAATTACATGGACCTTCTTCTCCACTGAAATAAATAAATGGTCGATCAAATCTTAGATATTATGGCTCCGCAGGAAGTCATCAACCAAATGTTGGGGAAAATTAATAGATTGGGAAAGACAAAGGTGCATGGTAAATGGATCGATAGGCAGAACCATATTTAGATTGGAGGATTAAACATTGGGAATATTCATTTGGATGAATATATGAAGTCTTGGGACATTTTGGTTGAACATTATGAAGACATCTTGAGGGTCGATCCTAGCACTCAGGTAAGCTATATTCCCTGGATAATGTTTAGGGCGTTTGATTCTAATCAGCTCTAATTGTTCTACAAAAAATTATCATTTCTTTTGGGGAATAATCTGTACTACTGTATGCATTCTCACTTCCCATTAAAAGCATCTAGAAATAAAAAAAATGATATTCGATAGATGCATATGACACATCTAAAATCCATTTTCCATGTTAATACTATTTTTATTGAAGACTAATTATTCAAAAGGAGATGAAAGAAAACATACTCTATCATGGAAGTGATCTGAGTAATTAATGTTAGAGTAAACAAAATGAAAAAATAACCATAAAAACTCAATGGTATATGATTTGGTTTTTTGGATCATATGATTTTGTTACATGTTTGGTAAATGATGAAGATTTTATTGAGGATGGGATTATAGTTGTGAAAAATAAATCAGATCATATTGTGGAAACAAAAATGAAATTTGAAGATGAACCTTTTGATTTTTCACACAAGTTTATGTGGATTAAGAGTTGTATGAATATGGTATTATATGTTTGTTGTACTTAATATAATTCACCATCATCCATAGTGAATTTATATAATTTAAAAGATATAATTTGATGGAAGGATTTTGAAGGTAAATTGTTTTATTATAGAACAAAAACCACTAGAGTAAAATACACTAATTCCACTAAGGATGACCCTTTTAATGGGACGTAACAATAATTTCATAGTGTTCCAATCTAGATGTGTTCATTTATGTAGAAGGATTCCACACTAAAGTGATTTGGATTATTGGTTGTGGTGTAAAATCTATCTATCCATAATGAATTGGTGTTCAATAAAGAGGTTATAATTTTTTATGTTATATATTGTGTAGGGCATATTATTATCAATTCCATTATACATATGTATTATCTAAATTAAATAGTCAAACACATTTACATAAATTTAATTATATAATTGATGATACTCCCATTCCTATGGAATACCTAGTTTCCCAACATTCTAGGGTTCCCATTGTAGAGAAACAAAAACCTTATACATATTTAAATGTTACAAATATAACATAACAATATATTTGATGATGATAAACCCAATGAAATGGTTGATATTGAATAATAAGAATCCAAAAAACTAAATATCATCATAGAATATTTATTTTTGAAAAAATAACAAATGTTATTAAAAAAGAAATCGAATTCAAGGTTTGATGTATTTCATGTGCCAACCTATTAACCCCATCATTCCCTTTTTCAGTTTTTACATTATGCTCTCCACTTTTATGTTAGTGATGATTGATGTAGGTTCATGTAAAAATGTTGTTCCTGGACATAGGAATATAATTTGGGATGATATTAGTGCTACATTATGTTTTACTTTATTTAAAATAATAATAATTAATAATTTAATAACTCATTCTTATCACATGAAGAGTGAATGTATTGTAGACGAGACATGAATGATATTGGAATTAATTCCCCAAGAATTCCCCACATGTTATTTCACATAATTATTATTATGTTTCATATTAATTAATTTTAATGGATAATAAAACTTCACCTACTTTAGAATTATGGAAAATTGAAAAAAAAACCAACATGTGATACATCTATTAGTTGTTGATAGAAGACACATATTCAGGTTTGTTGTAACTGGAAATACATATTAGGACAAAATGTGTATTAAAAACAATCATTATGTTTTTTTTATTTAGGAAACAACAAACCAATTCAGAAAATAAGAAAAAGTATCAAAAATCAATGTACCCCTACAACAAATCCCGGATGGGGTACGCATCACCAGGAAAAATGGTAAATATTTTAAATCTATTGAAATAATTTAAAATGATGGGACCCAAAAACATAATTGGATTCCACCATTTAAATATTTATTTATGAATTCACATTCAAATAAACATCCAAGCCATATCATGTGCTATAAATGGAGGCACATGTAAATATAGAAGAGATACCAATACAGGAAAACTGACAAAAATTTGAGGAAGCATGTGTTTCTCGACATCATTAGTAAAATTCATTAAATTGATATTTCATAATAATTGTATATTAATTTTATATAATCTTTATAAAATAAAGACTAAATAATAATATACATATACCTGATGAATAACTAATATTATTGGACCTGAGGTATCCAAAAGTGAATGGTTGTGTTAGAGGATTGGGTTTTACAGTTTCAACCAAAACATATTTTAAAAAAAATGAACTGGGGGATAAAGATAAGAAAAAAGAGGAGTTGAGAAAATGATTATCTATTATAGAATAAAAACATAATTTTATGACATATTGTTTATAAAATATTATTATAATGAATAAAAGAGACAAAAAAATATGAAAACAACTACATGAAGATCCCCTCACCCTATCTAACATTGAGGTGATCCATTAACCAAAAAGAGATTTCCTAGAAGGGGTGATTACTAGTAAAATAAATTCTTATATTAAATTTGAATCGATAATTCCGTTATACCTTTCCTATATATATATTCAATAGAGTTAAAATGATGAGATTCATATCTATCAATACCAATCCAACAACTTGTTGCGAGAAAGATCATTAACAACATCGAATGATATTTTATAAGAAAGAGAAAACATAAAAATGGACATGTTACGGTAGGGATAAACAGAGCACATCTGCCAATTGTTGAGCTACCTATTCCACATGATGGTATAGATATTCAAACAACTAAGAAATATATTGTAAAATTTGAATACTTTTTGTAATATCTTTTAAAAAAACATACTTTTAAGGATGAATTCAATTCAAATTTATTTTCAATGAAAAAAATTCACAATTAATTGAAAAAGGTCTAAATTGATGAATGATATAATTTATGTGTAAAGGGATGGTGATGAAAGTTATTCTCAATTCACAATAATAGAAGGGATCAACCTACTGATTGAAACTATCTTCACAAAGTTACTTAACCCCACTTGTTCTACATTTTCAAAACATAATGGTTCATGTGGAAACATAATTACCAAATGGTGAAACAAAACATATTCATTTTGAAGAATAGATTGTTAAATATTCCATTACACACTATATAGGTCTGGATAATATAAATTTCCTCCTCAAGAATGATATTTTTGGTTCCATAATTTTTAAATAATTCCTGATTTCTATTTTCATGATTTTCGTATCCAATATCTAATCCACTGTTCTTATTATGATAAAATAGTATTCAAAAATTTATAGGTGTATATTTTATTTAAATTTTAATGGAAAAACTTTTGAATATAAAATTTCTCTATTTTTTCCTATTATTAATTATACAAAACAATTCACATTAGAATCAATGAAATTTTCATTAATATTAGACAAATTGTCCGAAATTTTGGAACTAAATATAAGGGATGATGTATTTTTCTAAATACCTTTGATTCTTGGATAAAACTATAAAACATATTCATATCGAATATATATACATTCATTTCATTACATATTTATTTTTAGCCATCATTGGTAACCCATTACATACAACTTTAAATCATCAATGTTATTTTTGGAATTCAATGCATGAATTCCAATACCAACCACACATGAAGAAACATATCAACTTGTAACACACTTCATACAATGTTATAAAACAAAACATCGTGTTGAATATTATAAATTATGAATTAATCAAAATATTTTAATGATAGGGAGGATTTGAAATATCATCAAATTCCCTGCATGAGGATGGTCTTTGAATACAAAGATCCTATAAACATCTAAATGTTTATATGTAATAATTTATATATATTATGATTTCACTATAAAATCATATATCAAATCAAATTATTTTTATTACTCAATGTTTCTGTAGTGTAAAAAAATAAATGTAAATATTACGGTTATAATGTTGGTAAAATTATGTTTGATATCGTATATAGTCAACCAACATGTGTACCCACCGTTTATTTTGAAGATAATTACATTTTCATTGAAATATATTATTAATCCATTGTTTATTTATATTTTTATAGTAATACCAGGTCTTTAGAATATACTCATATTCATAAGAAGAAATAATTTTTTTATCAAATGAAGAGTACACCTACTGAACAGATGTATATAGAAATCTTGAATTGGAGACAACCTACTACTTGTCATGTTGATTTTCAAATAATTTTATATATAATATAAACCTAATTTATTTATGACTTTTATATTATATTTTAGGATAAAAATAAATAATCTGTTACTGACATGTGGTAATCAAACAGAACTTAATCAGATACATAGTGTGTCTAGTATGACTCAATGTGCATTGTTTCAATTTAGAAATTTTCTTTTAGTTAAAAAACATGACATACTAAAAATCCATAATAATTTTTGGATCATTTATTTAAACTGTTAAAATGATATATATGTTAGATTTTATGTCTATGAATTAGACACACCACAATTTGATATGTCGTGTCCTCAACAGGATGCAATGTTTCCATTATCAATTTAAAATTGAGAATTTAGTTCATAATGTATTCCACTCATTGAAAAATTAGCACAAAAATGAAAAAATTATCATGATAAATTTGTAAAAGGATTTTTAATTCATTTCATATGTGTAGGAATCAGTTTCGCTTCAAAAGAAACACATGATGAGATTGGTATGACTCAAAGTGTGTTTTTTTGAGTTAAAATTATCTTTAAAAAAATGAAATATAAAATACTATAAAATGAGAAAACACATTTATATTATGTTTCTACATTAATAAAATCATTGTTAAGTCATTTATGATGAATATGAATCAATAACATTTCAATTTGATGCACGGTGCGACCATTATTACTCCATGTTCATGATTTCAATTTAAAATTATGTTTTATTAAACACCACAGATGACAAAATAAAAACATAACAATAATAATCATATGTTTGAAAACATAATTAAAATTTTACATATGATATTTGTGACATAAAGAAACTAATTGACCCTAATTAGGATGCATGGTGCAACATGTATGAATTCAAGTGTAATGTTTTATTTAAAATAGACATTTTAATATATAATAATGTCTAATACAATCAAAACTATGAAAATCCATTTATATTATATTGATATAGTATGAAAATGATCAAAAGTTCTTTTTTATCATCTATGAATTAGCCACACCTCAATATGATGTATGGTGAGACCTTAATAAATATAAGTTTAAAATTTTATTTTAAATTGAAATTTTAGTATAAAAGAAAAGTGACATAGAAAAAAATATTTCTCATGGTATGATGACACATCTAGCGAGGCATGTGTTGTGACTCCCCAAGCCCACCTCATATATTCTGGGTGCTAGATATTCATTCTAAATTGGTTTATCAACAACATGCTTGGCCATTGCATATGAACATTTACCCACACACATCTCTAATAACAAATAATGCTAAAATATAATGACAACAAATTCATTATTTATCCATACATCAAAATTCCACAACCATACTACAAAAGGATGTGATGGAATAATAATATGTCCAAATAAAATCCATCCAAAAAGAGTTATAAAATATGCCAAACATGAATGTAACCCAAGGTATTTCTATCAACTTATCGTAGGAAAAATAATTGGTTTGTTCAGTATCAATATGCACTATTTGTTCATGGTCCTTCTAGGACTCTATCAAAAGGTCGATAATCTACACAAGACATGACATGTGAGGTAGAATAATATATAGCGGTGAGTATTACAATACTCAATATGTCACCCTAAAAATATCATTAAACAATATACATATAGTCTACACTATATAGGTGTATGTGCAGTACACGTATAATAATAATATATAGATATTCTCAATGAACACACATAATATCAATGTCAAGTCACAACTATAATAACTATCCTAGGATTGGGGCACCATGGATCCACATATAACACATCCATGAGAACACACTCCAGAGTCTAAAAACAGCAATGACATCTATCGGAGGGGTCATGCTTACCATGTCTACACATTATAAGATTATTTTTACAGTTGTATGTTATCTGATTCTAATAAGAGGATCACACCAAAGCACATTAGGTATATCAACAACTCCATTTATATTTTTCCACTATGTAGATGATTGGAACCCACATAGTGTTGATGACAATGATTTCATGAACACCATATAAGGAATGAAGACGAATAAAGGATCTCACAAAAGGAATTATGGAAGAATTCCAAGAACTCTATTCTAGAAGTCATGTTTAAGGGTTTGATTTCCTATGTGCATGTGGAGATTCCATATTTACCCATATAGAGAAGTATATAGGGAACTCACCTTAACAAACATGTACATGATATAGAGGAAATATTCTCAAATCATTGAATTTAGGAGTACATTGTGTGTATAAGGGTTAAACACCATGTCCCCTGAACCCAATTCCTATATGAGTAAATGGCTCATGTCTGAAGCACATTTATGTGTAATAAAAAAAGATGTTTCATCTGCATTTATAATCTATCCCATGTCTGTTTGACCATTGAGGTATATATCGAGATCATCAAATGGGACCACACACAGTATGATAGGGTCTCACTCCTTATGATACACATCTACATCTAAAACCTTAGTTTCTGGTAGGAGGGGCCCAAAATATGTGTGACTCCTTGTTACACACACTGTTGTGTGAAATTCCTAGAATCTCATATCTGGTTCCAAGAATCATATTTGATGTTCTGAACACCATTTTTCAATGCATCATATATAAAATAATGAACACTCATTGGCAGAGAATTGACATTAATGACTAATAACATCCAATTATTTGATTCCTTGGGAAAAATCATCAAACACAATTCATAATGTCACTCAAAAGAATGATAAATTTTATATTTGAAACCATCTGATTATTCACTAATCTCTTCATCACACCACCTTCATGTAATTCTAATCATATATGTACAATATTTAATCATAGAGACAAGAAATAGGTGCGTAATGAATGATTCAATGGGATATTATGAACCATGAGAAAAATGATGAATATCCGAAGTGAATAAATATTTAGGGGACAAATGTATACGAATTTTCAACAGTAAAAGTCCTCCTTCAATGTTTGTGTCAACATAAATTTGTTGTTGTTAGAATGAGAAATGAAGAATCAACAATTTTATTGTGAATAATTTCTCCCAAAAATATGTTAATCTACACCATCATAAAAAATGACCAATCCCCAAATCAATCCATTCATTTATTAATTTGGCTTCATTGTAGAAATTATAATTGGGGAAAGAATCAAATACAAAAAATACCCTACCTTGACATGAATCTATTGCTAATAATGAAAGAAGTAATTTTTGATAGGGGTGAGATTTTTTGATTATTTTCTAGTTGATCGTTGTTCTTTGATTCAATTTACACTTCCCTGAAAAAGATCCTTCAATGCTCTATTGAACCAAAATCTAATGGATCTAAGGATATGTGTCTAACCAAACCGTTTAAACATAAAAAAATGTATTTAAGGACTTTTTAATGACTCTATCAATGAAATAGAATGAAAAGAACTATATTAATTACTTTATTCACTTTTGTGCATGTGATGAATATTAAAAAAAATAGCCCATGCTCTCCCATGTTATGTGACACCTCAGATAAACCTCGTGTTCGGAACTAAATGGTACCTCCATATCTCTAATGATGACCCCTTTCATAGGTTATTCCACATTATATGGAAATCCAAATGTTCATGATATTAAATATATTTAATATATCTCATGAATTTATTTGGGCAACACTAGGCCTTGGAATTTCATGCCATCATAATTTTAATTTCCAAATATAGTTAATATAATATCCAATAATAGTTCCCAAAAAATCCCAGTCACTAAATTCTCTCCAACTTAAGGATTTACATCATAAAAAAATAAACAGGGGATACATAAAGAGACATGAGTATTATGCATGTATCTGTGCCTCCATTTCCAGTTTTCTTTCTTATATATTCATATAATACCACAACACATGCACTAAACTAATAGATCGCCCCATAAAGATACTCTCATGCTGAACATGATCTCTAATGGGTACTCTAAAAATGTATCATTGTCCTCATTGAAAATATTTCCCAAGTCAATAACATGTGATGGTTCTGGCATGTACCTCCTTGTTTGTGAAATTTGGAAGAAATCATGTAACCGATATAACTAGAGATATAGATTAAAGTGGTACAACACCACGAAAAATAAACAGATTATCTAAAAAGTTCTAATTAATCATAGATACAACATTCTGCCATGACAGTGTATTTGTAATATACATCATGGTGAAACTCTTAAGAACGCATGGAATCCAGCCTCAAACTCCAAAGTCATTATTCATCTATTATAATAAAAATTATGATCTCTCTGTGTAGTCTAAATCTGATATTTGATGACCTATACATTATTGGTAGTTTCTCACATCAACGATGGTCTCATAACGGCTTACTCACCTGGGTCTGTCTAGCAAAGTGTTCTTCTACTAGGTCACCCATATAAATCCTAGAATGGTGCCAAAATAATGGATGAAAGGTTGTAGATTTAAAAAAACACCACCATAGATTGGCGATCTTCCAAAAATAAGAAACAATTGAAAATTAAAGCTCAAATTATGTCTTCTAGAACATGAAGGGTCCTCTTAATCTTTCAATCACTTGTAGGTGAAACATTTTGCATTAGAAAAACTAAGCCCGAAAGGCCTCCTTTAGTCCCCTTCATAACCAATAAGTGAAGTGATATTCATGTTTAAATATAATATTTCATGAAACTCCATTTATTCTTTACTATCTACTATATATGTTTCCCAATATCACTACCAAAATATACTACCAATGAAGAAATAAGTGGACTGGCTTGATGATTCAGTCTACGATCACCAAGGTTGAATCATTTCCCCTAGAAGTATATGGTAATTCCATCATTAAACTATTGGATACCCCATCTGACACCCATTCCATAACCTCAAGGGATCAATCTAAAAATAGTAGAACATAGTTCTCGAACTTCACTTTCCTACATAAAAGACATCAAGAGACCAACTCTACATCTCTTTTATTCATCCATGGAAACCAAAAATGACGTTTTGGGTCGATGAACATAATTTCCACACTTGTATGTACCACCAATGAAGATGTATAAAACATTATTAGAACCTTCTCATATAGAATCTATGGTACCATCTCGTATCTTATGGAAAGAATGAACTACTCCCCACCATTATAAAATCCATGTGGAACAAGTCTATAGGATATCTGACTTTGTAGGTTCTCATAGTCCACAAATCGAAGATGTGCGAAATTGACGCAATATATAATAGGTGGGGTAAAAACCATTGTCTGGAGGTAATATACTCCATCAACATCAACAATGGATAAATATAACTAGGAAAACTACTATGAGGTCTTGCTCAGTAAATTTGAATGTGATCTCCATCTGAGATCATCTTCTTCCACGTTCTACTTCTCGAGAGTATTGAAAATATCAACGTAATAATCCTAGAGGAACACTATTCGAATTCTTTGTGTCATGTTATTTCTATTACTAGTGAAGATTTAATTGATACACTTTTGATAATCATAGATTATAACCCACTCTCTAATCATGTATTGTATCCAAATAATTTTTTTGATGAATACAAAGTAACTGAAGATAATGGGTTGTACAGTTCTTCTCATGTGATCTCAAATAATGTGAATGATAAAAATCACCGACTACCTCTGTATAAGAACACAGACATTCCTAGTACTAGTTTAATCATAGAACATTATGTACTCGACACCCTCTTTTGACAATCTCATGATTAGAGGTGTCATCATACTCCTCTATAACAGATGAAAGGATTTTTGGCACCACTCTGTCAACATGAAAGGCCTACCATTTTCTGTGAATGACTCAATGGGTGATGATATCAAAGAGATATTAGGTATGAATCTATAGCAATATCATAACAAATTAAGGAACTACCACACCTCCTTCATGTTCATGGGTATATCCTATTCTAACACATCCTCAACCTGCTTCGAGTCCACCGCTACTCCATCTGGTGAGATAACATGTCCTCGAAATAGGTAATTATATATCGAGAACATAAATTCTGAGTGCTTTTTACCAATTTAGAGCTTTATTATTACATATATAACCATCATCAATTTACATTTAGGCTCTTCCTCAAAACACAATTTTTAAGGGATATCGTCTATGAACACAACCACCAATTTGTCTAGGAAAAGATTAATGATATAGTTCACGAGCCCCATGAACACTGATGGGGTGTTATTCATACCAAGGATAATCACCATGTACTAATAGTGATCATAGATAAATCATAATTCATTTTTCATTATATCCATATCATTTACATGAAACTATTGATAGCCAAACCTAAGGTCGGTCGTTGAGAAAAATCATTCCCCTGTCCACAGATCAAAGAGTTCATCAATCCTTTATAGTGGATATTTGTTTAGTGTAGTCACCTTATTCATGTTACATTAGTACATACATAACATGAATCTCATCTATTCCAACTATGCATATAGAACAATTCGTCCGAGATTGAAACACTAGGTATAACCCCCATGCATTCCCTCTAACTGTACTATCATCTCGCCAAGATATTAATGTGCTATCAGATATATTGGAAAAAATATCTATGTTGTCATGGGTTGTTGATCAATTCATATGTCTATATTTCTATGGGGTGGTAATCCTTTAACATAATCATGTAATGAATCCTCATATTCCACAATCACATTGGGAAACTGTAAACTCATCACATTTAATTCACCAAGGGTTAAACTTGAAAATAAATTAGGAATTGGTTACACACTCCTATTCTTGAGTGTGTCACACTCTTTCTAGGATTTATTTTCACTAAAAAAGTGTTAGGTCCACTAGGATAGATACCTTGAGGGGGGGGGAGGTGAATCATGGTATGAAATATTAAATTAACTTCCACTATTGATCTTTTTTCATAGTTAAGAAAAACTATTTTCTCTCACTTTCTTGTTGCAATAAATAGACATAAATTAAATCATGCGCGAGATACAAAGATCTTTACTTGGTTTACCCTCACTGGGCTACGTACTAGGATCATACACCAGATATTTTCCGAAGTACCAAATCCACTATAAGCACACTACTGTTTGTGAGTTTGATGCAGACTCACTGTCCCTCGTTATTTACAAAAACTCACAATTTGAAAACTCACTACTCTCTCAATTGAAGTTTGATCACTACTTCATTAGAATATCCAATAACAGTTTATAGACCAGTAGGTCTCTTCATTATCTCTAATGAAATATTTATCCTTAACTGTTTATAGATTATTGGTTGATGACCAACTTTCACCCGTAGATGAATCTCTCTTTGCACTGGGTGTATCGGGAAACCACAATTTTTACGCATAGCCATTACGACACCTTGCACTTAATTCCCTTGCCTTGCGCAAAATAAAATTTTTCCACCACAACTATTTTACACACCACCACCAAATTTTACGCGCAGCCTCTACACCGCCTTGTGCGTAATTTTCTGTTTTTTCGGGAAATCCACTTTTCACGCAACACCGGACTTTACGCGCAGACTTAATGTTTATGCGCAACTCCCTTGAAAAAATCAATTTTGCACGCCACTACTCAGGTATTCTATATTTATTGATCTTCCTCTAATGGAGGGGGTAACTTCATATTTATAGGCAAAAACAATCTCGTGTGAAAAACCTTCCATGAGTGTGTAGTCCACTTCGAGCGCGGAAAAAAAATATTCCGTGCCACATCATTTTTTGTGAACTACTCCAATACTTTTCACACCTTATCCCTTTTCCAATTTTCGAGTTTCCAAACTTGAATCACCTCTTGCATGAAAAACTTCATCCCACTATTTCGCGCATGACATTACTTTTTCACACACGGGGCAAATATTTCACGCACCATGATGATTTTTCGCGCGCCACAATATTTTTCACGCATCCCTCTAATTTTTTGTGCCGCAAATTATTTTTCTCACACCAATATAATTTTTCTCGGACTTCCCTTTTCCAAAAAATCATATCTCCATTATCTGATTTTCAGGCCCAAAAATTTGGCAGCGACTGGATAACAGCCCCACCTCACATCTGCTCTTTTTGTACCTCCACCAGATCGTCCATTCCATTGTCAAGGATCTTTAATCAATCATGTATTTTTGAAATAATCCCTTGAACCCAAAAAAGCACCATGTAAACCCCCTTTTTCATAAAACTCATACATCATGGTCTGCTTTTTTAACAAACAAAACATGGACGCCCACTTTGTCAACAAACACAATCACCTAAAAAATGATTCAATGATGCCTTGAGGGATTTTTTCCCCAAAACAATATAATTGTTCTATCAATGGAGATGAAATTCATAATCCTCCAATAATAGTAAATCTAGGATTTAACAATGAATAACCATTCCATACTGAGAAATACGACGTAATTCCTCATCGCTAAAACAAAGAGACCCCAAAAGAATATTTACTCTATGTATGTCAAGTCACTCTATCAAAAATATTTATTGATCACTATATAATAACTATATGGAGTCTCTAATCACATGGGTTGAGTTGAGGGTTCAAATAGAATAACTATGTTTTGAACATGGTATGTGACATGAAAGGAATAGATTTATACTATTTTAATCATTACTACAGTTGTGGTAAAAATTACATAGAACCTACATAGAATAATTCTTATAGACTATGGGCTATATTCGTTGACCTTCTATAGTAATTACATCTAATTTCCAACATTCCACTAAGCCATGTGTGGAATACCCAAGGTGGTAGTGATAACTAGTCAAATAAATTACAACCTCCTGATCCTCTCTCTTTTCCACTACTATGTCCACCGCCAAGACGATATGTCTAATCCTTCCCCCACATTTTCCCCATCTTTCATTCCATTGTCTCTATATCAGCTATATGAAGATATGGACAATATAATGTAATATTTACCAAACCATTATAAGTGTAGTGCTACTTCCCATTGGGATGACTGGACACACCCTCTTATCATTGAATCTATAAAGACCCGAAAATTTCAAGGAATTTTTTTAATACTGTGGAACTTTATGAGTCTGCGGCTTCTGAAGGTGGTTCATTCCGAGGCTCAATGTGGTCGGAATAAATTTATGATGTTTAGATCAGGTACGTTCAGTGAACGATCGAGTGGGTTTTTCTATATTTTGAACCAGTGCTCGGAATTAAAATCAGGTGGCACCGATGAACTCAAAGCACCAGTTTTTTCTTAAGGGGACCTTTAATGAAGTTTCATTTTTTGCGGGTTGAAAGTTAGTTCTCGATGTTTCTTACAAAAAAAAATTTAAAAAATTTGTTGGAGCAGAATTTTTTTTTTGTGGTGGGGCCCACACATGTCCCACCATTTAATTCCATCTAACCACATTTATTCCCCTACTATTTGCTTTGACAATCCCCACCATTAATACCCATTGTTTAACTCTTTGTAAACCCCACATATTTATTATGATGGAGCCTTCCTACCTCCCACATCAATTTAAATGTGCTAACCAATTAATTTATGTCAGCATAAATAAATTTGGCACCACATTGAAATTAATCATAATTTTATGACAATTATATTAATTTGTGAGCCACCATAATCATTTGGTGTGGGAAAAACACTTTTGAGAAAGGCACTGGAAAGAATTAAAAACCGGAAGAGAACAGTTCTTCAATGATGAATGATGAAAAACATCGGTTCCTTAATGGAAAAAGAAACTCCACCAATCCTCTTCCCCGTGACAAGAGAGGAGACGCCGCTTCCTCCTCGGCGCACTCTGACGACACAGACGAATCGCTTTCCCTGCAATGCTGACGATCATCATCTTTGTTAAGGTAGGGGAAAATTTTTAATATTCTTCTTTTATGAGAATTATACCCTTGGCATGGCGTGTATTTTTTTTGTGATGCTTTCAACAAAAAACGCGGTGGGTGCGGACTAACAAAAAAGTCTGAACCCACCGATACTTTTTTCTTGATGTGCGGAATAATTGCTGATGATAAAGTGCGACCGTATTGGCGATTGGATGCCTTCGCAGTGATGTACGGGTCCCGAGATGACCGCTGGTGCATACGAGAATGAACTCGGACCACCGGAATGACTTCGGCGGCCCACAGAAGTCACTGGTGGCATGGGTCGCCCGGAGCCGGTGGCGCGCCCGCGCAAAGGAGGGACCCCCCCCCCCCTGCTCGGCTCGCTGGCCGACCCAGCGCACCCCCCAGCCGGGCCAGGGCGGGTCGCGCGGACCGGGCCGGGCCACGCCCCGCCAGTCGGCCACCGCCCTTCCGTGCTGGACCTGGACCCGGGTCGGGTGGGCCCGGTTCGGGCCGAACTAGGGGAGTTGGGCAAGGTCGGACAGGGCCCAGAACCCCCACTTCGGACCGTTTTTGGTATTTTTCCAATAACGTGATCTACGAACCCTTGATCGATGCACAATTAGTTGCGTAGGAATCCTTGGATTGAGACGGTCATTTCGGGATTTTACACTCGTGGTTTCGGCATAGTTTGGGTATGGTATGGTTGGTTCGAACTCGAAACCAACCAGACCCCTGGAGCAGAATTGCTTATATCTTAAAGACTAGACGTCCGTTTGAAGTGCCATCAATTGTGTTGAATCCTTTTGCTGAGATGGAACATTTGGCTTACCCCACATGAGGTTTGTATGCAATTGGAGTACAATCAGGTTGGTTTTATCTTAAAAACCAACCGGGCCCCTCGGACGGAAAAGCCAATAACTCTCGGACCGGGCGTCCGATTGACGCACCATCTGTCGTCTTGGGGTTCTTTTGACGAGACGGAACACTGGGATACATAAACTCTTGACTTAGTGACAATTGATGTATCAACTATCTTCTTCTCGAGGAGCCGACCCTCCCAGAATTGATCATGCTGTGTGTGGGAACCCTAGATCTGGCTACGACTGCGATGATGAAGACTGAACTTAGTTCCTCCGGGGGTTCGGCAGCGAGGACGACTATACATAGATCCTTCGTGGGTTCGGCAGTGACGACGACCGTACTGGAATCCTCCGTGGGTTGAACTGCGATGACTACTATTCTTGTATCCTATGTCAGTCCAGCAGTATTGGCATCTGTAATTGTATCATGTGTGGGTCCGACAGAGTAGCTGGTCTTGTATCCTTTGTGGGTCCGACAACTTAGCAGGTCTTGTATCCTATGTGGGTCCGACAAATTAGATGAATCAGTGGCTACATCTGATCATCTCTGTCGCCTTACGAAATGTATACCTGTGTGAGCTGAGTCTTGATTCTCAATCATTATCATCGATGTGATTATCTTGCTTTCCTGTGTGGACTGGGTTTTGTTTCCCTATGCGGACTAGATTGTGTTTTCCTATGTGGACTGTGTTGTGCCTGGGATCGAGAGTTGGAGACGTTCTGTAACTGATGACTTAGGTATGTGTATGGGAATATACTTAAGTAGAGTCGTTTGATACTTCGTAATTGTATCTTTTCCTTTGTGGTTTATCCTTCATGGATTCTGAGAGACCTTCGGGGGTCTTGGGATCCCTACTGTGCATCGTATACTCACCCCTGCATGGGCTATGCCTTCACTATGTTGTGTTGGATGCAGATGATAGACAGAACTAATCGAGGTGGAGGCTTGTTGAGCTGGACGGTATCCGGAGGTGGACCACTTAGCGGGACCTACACGGAGCGGACGACCGAACCCGTGGAGCAGAGGAGACAATCGGTACCCACCCTTTAGGTGGGACTTCCGGAGGACGAATCGGTGTTGCTGTTTTAATTACTGCTGTTTTACGTTCCATTCAGTTTTACTATAATTTCAGTTGGGTTTGTATACTGGCCCATTTACTTTCCAGCACGTATCATGTACCCAGTTTTAATTAGTGCATATTTCACTTGCGTACTCTATTGTGTATGATACTTTATAAAGGAAATACCTTCCTTTTTTTATTTATTCCTTTGGTGCTAGTCACCAGCCCCTAGCATATGGAAGGCAGGCTTGGGGTAGTCACGGCACGGGCCCCGAGGACGGTTCGTGACAAATTGGTATCAGAGGAGTCGGTTCTACCGCGGAACATAGGACTCTGATAATTTCTTATTTGTGTAGAAATATAGTTAAGGATATTGAGTGTGGTTTTCAGTCCATGGAGTCCAGTGTTGGTACGGCGGCCGACATATCCATACACCAGGACCCTGACTGCTGATTTCCGACTCTGTGCACGAAAGCCCTGATTGCGTGTGTGTTTCATTTCAAAGATTTATTTGTGATTACTTTGTGTCAGCTCACCAGGTATACTCTAATAATCTTGGCACACCTGTTGCTTTTCAGGATGTCCCCATTAAGGCAGCCAGCTAGGGTTCTGAGTTACATGCCGGATGGAAAACCACTGAGTAGGGAGGCCTTGGTATAGGGCCCCATTACATCGGAGGCACAAGCGGTACCTCTTCCAGCAGAGCCACTGATTCTACCCACCCCAGCAGCGTAGAGTGCACACAACCTGACCATGTCGCACGTGTTTCAGAGACAGAGGCCGCCTATGTTTTGGGGAGAGACGGATCCTCAGGAAACTGAGGATTGGATGGAGGCTATCGTCAGAGTCTTCACGTTGGTAGGGACACCAACATACCTCATGGTGATCATTTCCGTGAGTCACCTCTATGCCGCAACAAGTAGATAGTGGAGCCTGATGCTCTAGGTGTACAATGAGGAATCTCTTCTACGGACGGACGTCAAGAGCCTCTTCTACTTGGAGTTTTTTCCATCCACCCTCTATGCGGTGCGCATCCAGGAGTTACTGTAGTTACGACAGGGCATCATGACAGTAGCCCAGTACTCGACGAGATTTATAGACCTCTCACGCTACTCCACGGACATGGTTTGGGACACATTTTTTAAGGCCCGGAACATTGAGCAGGGAATGAGGCATGATATTAGAGCATCAAGGATTCCCCTCAACATCCCAATGCTAAAAGGGGTGATGGAGTGAGACCTGCTTGTGGAGATATTTCGACGAGAAGTCATCAGTAGAGAGACCCACCGCAGGATGGTAGAGTGCAGAGTCTTCTACAGTCGGTCGTCGATAGATGACGCAGGGGTCCATGAGGACCAGGTCGTCGGGTGGGCGACCTCATGATACAGGTTCGGCTGTGCAGGGAGCACGGTGCCGAGCCAGCCTTACGAGGACCAGACAGTGCTCTGAATGCAGCGGGCATGGCCACATGGCTCGTGACTGCCCGACCTGCAATGTAGATGAGTAACAGACAGTGGAGGGACCTCCCATGTAGAGGTAGGGGTTCGACCATGGTGGTCTGCAGGGAGAAGGCGGACAAGGCAGAGGAGCTGGCCGAGCAGCGGGTGGTGGACAATGCTTCGAGGCTCTACCACGACCACCCCCAATGAGGTCCACCCCGACATCATGGAGCTAGAGGGGAGAGGCGGGCTCAGCTCCAGGCAGCAGTGGCTTCTGACCACGACGCACCTGAGATGATTCGAGGTACTATCTGTGTCAAATACACCCTTTCTGCAGTTCTTATAGACACCGGTGTGAGTCCTTCTTTTATTTCCACTGCCCTTGTTCGGAGCTCATAGATTCCGACGGAGCCGTTGGCTCGATCCATACTTCTAGAGACTCCTACGGGAGCAGACTCGACAATTACGCACTAGTTCCGGCAGTGTGAGCTTACTCTAGGAGGTGAGAGCATCGTCTTGGATCTTCTTGTAGCGGCTTAGAGGCCTTACGACGTCATCTTGGGTATGGACTACTTATCTACAGTCCATGCTTAGATCGACTATATTAGGAACAAGGTGCGGTGTGTCTGCATGGATGGGACCAGTTGCACCATCACCAGTGAAACAGGAACCTTTGTAGCATAGGATGGACTCATGCAGAGGAGAGGGCAGCAGATCAAAAATCAGTTGGCTAGTCTCAACCTCGGAGCAATCGACGTGCGGAGTCTGAGTTTTCCTGTTGTGGTGGATCAGTATGAAAACGTTTTTCTAGACGATGTTGAAGGACTACCTCCTCGCAAAGAGGTAAAATTCTATATAGACTTGTACCCCGGGACATCACATATATCTACTCCAGTATATCGGATGGCTCCCGCCGAGCATCGTGAGCTGCAGGTACAATTAGAGTACTTATAGGGGAAAGGTGTCATCCGACCTAGTGTTTCACCTTGTGCTTCTCCGATTCTATTCACCACAAAGGCGGATGGAATATTGCGATTGTGTGTCAACAATCGTCGCTTGAACCAGGTGACTGTGAGGAACAAGTATCCGCTTATGAGGATTGATTACCTATTTGATCAGCTCAAAGGAGCACATTGGTTCTCGAAGATATACCTCTGGACATGATATCATCAACTCTGAGTTTGAGACGAGGATTTGCAGAAAACATCCTTCAGGTGTCGATATGTCCACTATGAGTTCTTGGTCATGCCCTTCGGTGTGACCAACGCTCGAGCAGTGTTAATGAGTATAATGAACAGGATCCTCCAGCCCTACCTTGATAGGTTTGTTGTAGTCTTCATTGATGACATACTGATTTACTCGACTACCAAGTAGGAGCACGCCTACCACTTACAGGTTGTACTGGATACACTCTGAGAGCACCAACTTTATGGTTATCTCTCAATGTGCCAGTTATGTCTTCGAGAGGTTCACAACTTGGGGAACGTCATGTCAGAGGTATGAGTTGCAGTGGATCACGCGATGGTCGAGGAGGTACTTTCTTGGGAGCCGCCCAGGAGCATGGCAGAGGTGCGTAGTTTCCTAGGTCTGCCTGGGTACTATTGGAGATTTGTGCCAGACTTCTCCAGAGTTGCAGCACTACTTACAGCATTAACGAAGAAGGGGAAACCCTTCGGGAGGTCAAAAAGATGTCAGCAGAGCATCCAGGAGCTGAGGCAGAGATTGACTAGTGCTCCCATCTTGTGGCTACTAGAGGAGGGCGTAGGGTACATAGTATATCGCGACGCATCAGGGACGGGAATCGGGTGTGTCCTAATGCAGGAGAGAGCAATGATCGCTTATGGTTTATGGAATTTGAGGCAGCATGAGCAGAACTACGCCACCCATGACCTGGAGTTAGCGGAAGTGGTCTTTGCCCTGAAGATGTGGTGGCACTATCTGATGGGTGAGCGCTTTACAGTCCACTCTGACCACCGGAGTCTCAGGTACATCTTCTCACAGAAGGAACTGAACCTGAGAGAGAGGCGATGGATCACGTTCCTCCAATATTATGACTTTGAGATTGTCTATATTCTTGGGTAGTAGAGCATTGTGGCTGATGCTCTCTGCATAAGATTGGGCATTCAACTACATGGGTAGGCGATAGAGCAGTTAGCGGTTTGCAGATATCCTTCATGGATAAAGATGGGGTAGCCTATCTAAAGTCCCTCACAGTAACTCCTCCACTACTTCAGCAGGTCAGAGAGGCACATCATGGGGATGTTGACTATGAGGTGTGACATGCTCTGATATCAGCAGGGCTGGCACCTGATGGATTTTCTGAATACATGGAGCACATCATCCTCTTCAGGGGACGTACCATGGTACCAGTTTCACTATAGGAGGAGCTGCTGATGGAGTTCCACACTTCTCCTATAGTAGTACATCCTGGAGTGGCGAAGATGTACCAGCACCTCAGATGAAAGTACTGGTAGCCGGGTATGAAGAAGGCTATAGTCGAGTTCTTTTCCCAATGCCTCACTTGCCAGCAAGTGAAGGCGGAGCATCAGGAACCAGCAAGCTTGGTACAACACTAGGAGGTCCCAGAGTGGATGTTGGATGGGATATCCATGGATTTCATGATGGTGCGTCCACGTACTTCTAGAGGACATGACTCCATCTGGGTGATTGTGGACCGACTCACTATGTCGACCCACTTCCTACCGATCTGAGAGTAGGGCTCAGTAGAGAGCATGAGACACCTCTATGATCAAGAGATTGTATGGATTCATGGTGTTCCATCGTCTATCATCACCATTCGGGATGCTCGCTTTACTTCCTGGAATTGAAAGGGGTTACATGAGGCTTTTGGGATGCAACTATGAATGAGCACTGCCTTTCATCCTCCGACGGATGGCCAGACGGAAAGGACCATTCATACACTGAAGGACATACTCTATGCATTTTTCCTGGACATTGGTCGCAGTTGGGGGGATCACATAACCTTGGTGGAGTTTGTGTACAACAAACACTACCACTACACCATTGTGGTGGTACCATACGAGTCACTGTACAACCGACCTTGCAGATAACCTCTGTGCAAGACTGACCCTAGGAATTCGGCACTCTTAGGACCAGAGATGGTTCAGGCTATGATGGAGAAGTTGCAGATCATCCAGGAGAGGATGAGGACTGCACTGAGCAGACAGAAGTCCTATGATTATAGGAGGTGGGGACCACTGGAGTTCGAGTATGGAGACCACGTTTTCTTATGGGTCTCACCTCGACCTGGATTGCGGAGATTTGGCAGGGGAGGCAAGTTGTCTCCACGCTTAATCAGATCATTTCAGGTCCTCAGCAGGATAGGCAAGGTGGCCTACCACCTGCTTCTTCTACCTCAGTTGCACCGGGTGTATGATGTCTTCGGCGTATATCAGTTGAGTAGATACGTGCACGACCAGACACATATCATCGACCACGGGGAGCTAGACATCGATGCTAGGGAGAATTTTGCAGAGGTCTCGGTGGAGATCGAGGATCGATAGGAGCAGGTACTACATGGTCAGTTGATTCCTCTTGTGCGCATTTGTTGGCAGCACAGGAACCTCCAGGAGAGCACATGGGAGTGGGAGGGTCAAATGCATGCTCAGTACCCCCATTTGTTTACCTAGTTTTTATTATAGATTTAGAGGGATGCAAAGCCCTGTGGTGGGAGTGATTTAAGGACCAATAAATTTCAAGGAGTTTTTTAAATACATTGGAATTTTACGAATCTGTGGCTTTTGACGTCACTTGATTCTGAGGCCCGGTGTTTCTGAAATAAATTTCAGAAGTTTAGTTCGGGTATGTTCAGTGAACAAACGAGTGGGTTTTTCAATATTTTCAACCGGTGCTCGGAATTAAAATCGGAGGGCTCCGATGAACTCACAACACCCTTTTTTTCTTAAGGGGTCCTTTTCTGTAGTTTCATTTTGTGTGGGTTGAATGCTAGTTCTTGGGGTTTCTTACAAAATAAATTAAATAAAATTTGTTGGTGCACAAATTTTATTTTTGTGATGTGGGGCCCACATGAGCCCCACCCTTTAATTTCCTCTGACCTCATTTATTCCCCTGTTGTTTTCCTTGACAATCCCCCATTAATACCCATTGTTTAATTCATTGGTAACCCCACATATTGATTATGATGGAGCCTTCTTACCTCCCTCATCAATTTAAACGTGCCAACCAATTAATTTATATCAGCATAAATTAATTTGGCACCACATTGAAATTAATAAGAATTGTATGAAAATTCTATTAATTTTTGAGCCCCCTTAATCTTTTGCAATTGGCGAAACACTTTTGAGAAAGTATATAGAATGAATTAAAAAGAGGGGGCGAACCGTTATTCAATGAAGAACGAAGAAGAATCTCGGTTCCTCAAAGAACAACGACGCACCACTAATCTTCTTCCCCGCGACAAGATAGGAGATGTCAATTCCTCCTCAGTGCACTCTGACGACACCTACGAACCCTTATCCACGTGACGACGATGATCGAATTATTTGTTGAGGTTTGGGAAAAATTTCTATATTCTTATTTTATGAGAATTATACCCTCGACATGGCGTGTATTTTTTTCATGATGCTTTGAAAAACTAACACGGTGGGTAAAGACTAACAAACAAATAAGAACCCACCGCTAAATTGTTCTTGATGTGTGGAATAATTTGCGACGACGAAGAGGGAATGTTTTGGCGATTGGAGGCCTTCACAGTGATGTATGGGTCCCGAGACGACTGTTGGCACAGACGGGAGCAAAATCAGACAACTGGAATGACTCTGATTGCCTGCGGAAGCAACTGTCGGTGCCCTGGCGCACCGCGGCGGCGACGAGGAATTGAATCCCGCAGCCACGCAGGATCCAGGGGAGACGCGACCTTTGTCGCCACATCCGTAGAACAAATAGGGGGGACCACGTCCCCCCTGCTTGGCTCGCTGGTCGAGCCAGTGCACCCTCCGACGGGGCCGGAGTGGGTCGCGCGGACTGGGGCCGGCTGCGCCCCACCAGGCTGGACCAGGACCCGGGTCAGGTTGACCTGGTTTGGGTCGATCCAGGGGGGTTGGTCCAGGTCGGACCGGGCCCAGACCCCCCCACTTCGGACCTTTTTCAGTCTTTTACCCATAACATGATCTACGGACCTCTGATCGACGAACTGTCAGTTGCGTAGGAATCCTTGGATTGAAACAGTCGTCTCTTTATATTAAACTCTAGGTTTTGGAAATGTTTGTGTACCTCCGGGTTGGTTTAAACTCGAAACCAACCTGGCCTTTGGAGTAGAATCACTTATATCTTAAGGACCAGACGTCTGTTTGGCATGCCGTCAATTGCGTTTGAATCCTTTTGTTGTGATAGTCCATTTTACATACTCCACTTGAGGTTTGGATGTAGTTGGAGTATGGTTGGATTGGTTTAGTTTAAAAACAAACTGGGCCCCTCGGACGAAAAAACCAATAACTCTCAAACCGGGCATCTGATTGATGAACCGTCTATCTCGTTGGGTTTCTTTTGACGAGATGGAAATTTGGGATACAACAAATATGGACTTTGTGACCATTTATGTATCAAATCTTTTTTTCTCGAGGATTGGATCCTCCTAGAATCAAGCATGCTGTGAGTAGAAACCCTAGAGCTAGTTGCGACTGCGATGATGACGACCGCACTGGGATCCTCCGTGGGTTCGACAGTGAGGACCACTGTACATGGATCCTCTGTGGGTTCGACAGCGATGACGACCATACTAGAATCCTCCATGGGTTCGATGTCGATAACTACTATTCTTGTATCCTATGTGGGTCTGGTAGTATTGAACTCTATACTTGTATACTATGTGGGTCTGGTAGAGTAGCTGGTATTTTATCTTTTGTGGGTCCGACAACTTAGCTGGTCTTGTATCCTATGTGAGTCTGATAGCCTAGATGAATCAGTGGCTACATCTGATCATCTCTATAACCTTAAGATGTGTATACCTTTGTATGTTATAACATCCCAAGCATCTATGGTATATTTCTCTTTGAATAATGTGATAGCATGTGTTGTACGTAACATCGAGTTCTAACACACACCACAACCGATCAAACTATCCGTTATGAATAGTAATACCTACTTTTTGAAATTATATATATTTTATATTTCAAAATGGACTACATTTTTGGATTTTTAATATCGAATTTAGCCTAAGGTGATATTTTGGTACTTTTTGGATAACTTTAATATTTTGATGAATAGTGAAAATTACTAAATTTTAATTAAAAACAACTTTTTTAATAAAAATAATTAATAATGATAAATTATGAATTTGAGTGGTTTTAAAGTATATTTAGAATATATTTTTACCATTTAATACAATTTTGGTCATTGGAAATGATTTTATTATTTAAACCGGACATTAAGAAGTGTCAATCTTTTGATAGTTATTATTTCTTAAAAACACGCTTTTTGTTTTAACAACTGGAATTAATTTTAAATCAATTTCTGCCACTTCTGTGTTTTGAATTTGGAAAAATGTATTCCATATTTAGAATCATGATGTTCAAATTGTGTAAATATGTAACTTTTATTTTTAGACATTTTGAATAATTACATCGGTAAATATTTTATTTACCATGGTTAAGGGTAAATCCAGTAAATAAGTGTTAAAAAATAATATTATAATAATACTAAATTACCCTAAAACGTGTCCTAAAATTATTGGTTGATACATATTCGACCATAGGAATATTTGGGACGATTTTGGGACCCCATGGAGACACTTTTAGGTGATAGGGACACTTTATTTTAATTATGTTAAAATAAGTACAAAAATGACATAAGCATATATCTTTTAGAAAAACAATTTTTATGTAAGGTTATATATATGATAAATTCGATTGTAAATATTAATTAGAAAGATAATAGGATTTCCTACATAATGATAGTTTATTTATAATTTTTATACTTTAAATAATTTAATTTATTTATGACACAATGATGATGCAGTAATTACCATAATAGTGACAAATTAGAATAATTGATATTATAAATACCCAAATAAATATAATTTCAGAATTTTAATGAATTACACTAATTTTATAGGATAATATGACATATTAGGAATGCTTTAATCGACTTTTTTCGAAGTAATAATTCTGTTATGAGTTTCACAAAAATCAACTATTGAATAGTGTCAAAATTGACATAAAAGAGTTTTTAAAACAAATATTATATTATTAATTGATATTAAATTCCTAAAAATCTACGGTTAGGCCAAGAGACTTATATCATGATTTATGTATCATTAATGGACCACTTGGGGGGTCTCTTGGATGTATATAGTATGTTTATTAACTATATAATATAATAATACAAGGTGACATGGTAAATGTCAAACTAATTAACTAATAGTTAAAAATAAAAGATAAGGTCAATATAATGACCCAAACCTATCTAAATTCTATTGGTTGAATTTTTTCCGACCTATCCCAACCTTAAGATTTAAATAATCCACTTTTAAGCCATTAGAAACTGTATATGAATTTATTATAATTTAATATTTCTAGATTCTCCAAAGGTGCCCCTCACCCCTCTTATAAAAGGGCACTCCTCCTTCTCATTAATTCACACCTTCAAAGCCTTTTGGTTCGGCCAAACTCTGCCCAAATACTCTACCAACTTCCCTCAATACAACCTAGAGGCCTTAGTTCGATCTGAAAGCCAACCTATGGAGCCATTTTGATCAAATCACAAGGAAGAACCCGAAGAAGATGTAATGATTTCACCACCTTTTTCCAAGTTACTTTCTTCTTCCACTTCTTATTCCTTTGTTATTAACATTATAAAAAAATAAATCCAGTATCATATATATACTGTGATGTTATTATAAATATGGTACAACCATATTCAGTATTCTATCCATCCTTTGAGTAACATGTCACCATGCGTGCATACGTAAGGCTTACCTTCTCCACGTCGTGGTGTCATTGTTATTCAATAAATTATTATTTGGATGGGTATAATAATGATATGTAATTCATGAAAATAATAAATATGACATGATAATTATTATATATATATGATATACCATCCAATTATACATTATTTTAATATCAAAAGAATGATATTGTTGCTCGTGCGTACGTACAGACTACCGTCTCCACGACCGTGATGAGATTCATTCTCCATAGTATCCATTCAAGTATAATTCTCATTTGATGATTAATAATAGTATCTAAGGACTTGATATCATTCTGGATATGATTAAGATACAACCTATCAACTACACACATGTCTTATGTAACAAAACATATAAACGAAAACAAGTAAGCTAACACCCGAAACAATGATAATACTAAGATATTATTAACAAATCAATGTTAAAAGATCATAGATATCATATTAATGTATATGATTCTTGTATAATTTAATAACAATTATTTCACGGTTATATAGGAGGTTAACCTACCCCAACCCATGAAAAGTACAAGGTAAGGGTTATTTTACAATCTCTTCATTATCCGAGGTTGTTTATACGTAATAATTTACTGGGATCTTTTTATCATCCACGTCCATTTTTCATAAAAATGTATTTCAAAACATTTTTACTATTTAAATGAATATGGTTTAATGTCATTTATACCCTTGTTTGAATTTTTATAAGAGTTTTATAAAGGAATCATTCCGTCATTTTCCAAAAAAGGTGCTTTTTAACCTTTTCGACAGAATTAAGGTAAGAATGTTTTTTTAACTTATACGGCGGGTGCGGTTGTTTTCCGTCGTTATAAAATCATCGAAGCTTCCCTTACAAGATTATAAAAATATTTTCAATGAAAATGTTTTATTTTATAAATATATGACTCTTAAATGATTTCAAAATAGAAAGAGATAATTCTCTAAAAAGAGTTTGATCTCATTTATGTCAACATCCTTTGATGGATTTTAAGTTTATTTGGAGTTGATTTATTATGATACAAAACTTCCATATTGTTTTGATGGTTTTGTGATAGGTTTGACTGTGGATGTGTTATTTTAATACAATTCATGGTTTATATATAAAGTATTGACATTTTGTATGCTAGTTTTAATACGAATTTTTATTTTATGTTTAAACCTGTTCATATGAGGAATTCATTGGACTTAATAAGTTACAGGTGGATCCTGCTATAGCTCCTAGATGCCTCGGTAGGTCTCATGAGACAAACTAGTATCTTGGAACAAGGCCTTGGAAAAATCTTATTTGTAGTCTTGGCATGAGGCCTTGGCTCTGTTGTTATGATAGTCTGGCATTATGAATTCTATCATTATCAAATTGGTTATTGATATTGCATGTGATTATTTGATTAGTAGAATATACATGTGAATAAGTAAATGGAATTATTTCATTTTATCTTTGACATACTATGTTGAAGTTCAAGTTTAAAAGGATTTTGTTTTAAGTTACACATTGCCTTAAATTTTTATTCTTATTTATGAAATTTTCATCTATATTGTTATCCTTACTGGGCATTTGAGATCACCCCTTTTCTATAATTTATTTTTCCCAGGATGTGAAGAAGTTATTTATGAATGACCTGCAAGGATAGTATGTGGGGATATGAGTGTGGAATATGGAGACTATGTTGTTGTAGTAGTTTATCACTTTATGATGTAATGTAAAACTTTATGAATATATCTAGTGTTTCCAACGCTACAAAACCAATCGGTATTTCGAGATTTGATCTTTCTTGTGATCATGCCAATGTTATGTAATAATGCACCAACTCTAGGTAACTGGGGTCGGGGCATTACAGTTGGTTTCAGAGAAAGTTTAGTACAAACCTTGGAAGCTAGATTTAGATAAACTCTGATTAGATCACATAGATTTAAGATAGACTTTGAGGATTAGTATAGAAGAACTTCCTAGAATTTTGGTATTGTAGAGATTTTGTGAGTTTTTCAAGCAATACATCCCTCTCTAGACACGAGTAGGTAGAGGCGGCTCTGGCACAGATGTACCTAGGGGTAAAACCCGGAAACATCGCTTTAAGCTAGAATCGAATGGGAACTGGTGCACGACAACGGGCCTTGCTGCACTCTTGGTTACGACACTCCTACGGGATATGCTTAGGATAACTCTCATTTTATTTACAAATAATTATGAAGGGTTTATGAGTATATACTTTTGCAAAGAAATTTTTTTTATGATTATGGATTATATCCATAAATAGTTCAATTTATGTTAAGTGTTTTATAAGTATGGGATTATGAATTTTGATTCATAAACTGATCTAGTTTATGCCATTATTTAGAAATGGTGCCTAGTTGAAGAAATGGAAACCGTATCAATACACGCAATCCATGTAGGGATTTCCCTCCCACTCAAGATAATTTTAGTGGAGCTGGTGATGCAACTGGTGCCGATCAGCTAATCACCATACTGGGACAACTCACTCAGGTTATGAATAATAACCTTACCCGTATGGAGCACCCTGATCCACAGCGTCGAGGATCAATGTTAGATCGATTCATGAGGAAACAACCACAAACGTTCAATGGAAGTAAAAATCCCTTAGTAGCTGATCAATGGATAAATTCCCTAGAGAAAATATTTCAGGCTTTGGGGAGTAGTGAAAGGTAAAAAGATATCATGGCATTTTACTGCCTCAATGGAGATGCTGATCAATGGTGGTCATTGATTCAAAATATGAAGGAAGATGATGAAGTATCAAATATGGAATGGAGGGAGTTCAATAATCTGTTTTTAGAAAAATACATTCCTCACGACCATCGAGCAAATATGGAAAGGCAATTTCTGAGTCTGTGATAAAAGGAGGATGAGAATGTCGCAAAGTATGAGGCTAACTTTACAAGGTTAGCAAGGTATGCTGGAGATTATATATGTAACCCAAGAAGTAAGATTGATCATTTCTTTTATGGGTTAAAACCATTTATCTGTCGACCATTAGTCTCACAATCCTTCTCATCGTACGAAGTCATTATCTCATGTGCTATCAAGATAGAAAAGGAATTATCTAAGTCATATGACTTTAAAGCAAAGAAAGAGAAGAAGAGATCTTCTGGTCAATATGGGAATGGAAATAAGGGGAAGAAGGGAATGGTTGAATATCCATCATGTGGTAAATGTGGGAAGAAACACCCTGGTACTTGCTTAAAGGGAATGGGTTTCTGTTACAAATGTGGCGAAAAAGGCCACAAAGCTCGTGAATGCAAAGGGAAGAAGGAAGCTACCTATGTTCAATGCTACAATTCCAGGGAGATAGGGAATTATGCAAATGAATGTCCTAAGATTTAAGAGAAATTACCTCAGAAAAGACCAAGGGATCAAGGCCAAGCTTATGTTATCACTACTGCTGAGGTAGAAGCTCCGAATGACGTGGTGGAAGGTAATTTAATGGTTTCCTCATGTTTAGAAAATGCTTTATTTGATTCTAGATCACCGCATTGTTTCATATCTTCCTTGTTTGCAAAGAAAATTAGATATTTCCATTTTGATTTAACAAGGGAGTTGCCAGTTACAACTCTTAAGGGAAGTATCATTTCAACAATGTTTTGTGAATCAGTCCCCATTAGAGCATATAAATTTTCTTTATCCGCTGATCTCATCGTCATACCTATGACTGAGTTTGATATAATCCTCGGTATGGATTGGATTTCGGATTATGATGCGAAGATTTATTGTAAGAAGAAAGAGGTTATGATTTTTGATGATGACGATAAGGAACACCTTATCTTTAGAGAAGAATCTTCACCGCCTTATTCTTATCTAGATCCACCCCCAGTAGCTCAACTAATTTCAATTATTGGGGAGGAAGAGAATGAAATGACTATGGGTGAGGAAAGGAATGTTAAAATAGAGGATGTACCTGTTGTGAAATAATATGTAGATGTATTTCCGGAAGATTTACCTGGACATCCTCCAGAATGAGAAGTTGAGTTTTCCATTGATTTAATTCCTAGATCAAGGCCTATATCGAAGACCCCTTATAGAATGGCCACTATAGAATTACATGAACTAAAGAAATGACTAGAGGAATTGAGTAATAAGTGATTGATTCTCCCTAGTGTTTCTCCAGGGGGAGCCCCTGTTCTTTTTGTTAAAAAGAAAGATGGATCTATGAGGTTATGTATCGAATATAGGGAGATCAATGCTATAACAATAAAGAACAAGTATCCCCTACCTCGCATTGATGATTTATTTGACCAACTACATGGAGCTCAATACATTTCAAAGATTGACCATTGATCTGGATACCATCATTTGTGTGTGAAGAAGGAAGAAATTCTGAAGACCGCATTTTGAACCACGTACGGGCATTACGAGTTTACTGTAATGCCATTCGGATTGACTAATGCACCCTCTGTATTCATGGATCAGATGAATAGAGTTTTCAAGGAGTATCTCGATGAATTTGTGGTGGTATTTATTAATGATATCTTGGTATACTCCAAAAGCTACGAAGATCATGAAAATCACTTGAGAATTATCCTGAAGACTCTGAGAAGACATGAATTATATGGGAAATTTAGCAAGTGTGAATTCTGGATTCAAGAGAATTCTTTTCGTGGCCATATTGTCTCTAAATATGGAATCCTTGTTTATCCTTCTAAGACCAAGGCAATCCAAGAATGTCCAGCACCTACGAGTATAACTGAGGTACGTAGTTTTATTGGTTTGGTAGGTTATTATCGACGTTTCTTACAGAACTTTGCCCGACTGGCTAACCCATTAGTGAAGCTCACACGTAAAGGGGTTAAATTTGTTTGGACAAAAGAGTGTGAAGAATTTTTCGAAGAACTGAAGAGAAGATTAGTCAATGCTACTATATTGACTCTACCATCGGGGAATGATGGGTTCGTTATTTATAGTTATCCATCAAAGAAAGAACATGGTTGTGTCCTTATGAACAATGATAGGGTTATTGCCTACGAATCACGACAGTTGAAAATTCATGAGAAAAACTATCCTACTCATGATCTCGAGTTAGGAGCTGTGATCTTTTCTTTGAAGATATGGAGGAACTACCTCTATGGTGAAAAATGTGAGATTTATAATGATCACAAGATTTTGATGTATATTTTCTCATAAAAAGAACTCAACATGAGGAAAAGGAGATGGATTTAATTACTCAAGGATTATGATTGTACGATACACTACCACCCGAGTAAAGAAAACATGCTGGTAGATTCTTTGAGCAGAAAAGACCATGAGTTTTGAAATGGATGAGAATTGAAAGGGATCCAATTTTAATGGATCTAGTGAAGATGGACATGGGAATAACCAGGGATGGTGAAACATCAATTCTTTTTCAAATGGTTGCCAAATCATCTTTACTATAAAGGATTAAGAGTTTTCAGACAAATGATAAAGAATTTAAAAAGAAGATTAAAGCTGTGAATGATGGGAGATTGAGATAATTTGTGTATGAAGATGGAATTTTTAAATTAGGGAAGAGGCTTTGTGTTCCCGATATACCTGATCTAAAAAGGGAGTTGCTGGATGATCCTCATAGTTCCAATTTCTCTATACACCCTGGGAGCACCAAAATGTAGAGAGATTTGAAGGAACATTTTTGGTGGGAAAATATGAAGATGGATATTTCTGATTTTGTGTCAAGATGTATGGTTTTTCAACAAGTGAAAGCTGTAAGGCAACACCCTGGAGGAGTCATGTAACCTATTCCCATACCGGAGTGGAAATGGGACAATATTATGATGGACTTTTTCATGGGGCTACCAAAAAATCCTATAAGGAATGATGCAATATGGGTTATTGTTCATCGTCTTACCAAGTCAGTATATTTTCTTTCTATAAGTGAAGATCTACCACTGGAACGTCTAGAAAGACTATATATTAATGAAGTTGTGAGACTTCATGGAGTAACCCTATCGATTGTTTTTTATCGTGATCCCTGTTTTACTTCAAGATTCTGGAAGAGTCTTCAGAAATCCCTGGATACTGAAATTCATTTGAGCATTGTCTAAAACCCTCAAATAGATGGAAAGTCAGAATGAACTATTCAAACCTTAGAAGACATGTTGAGATCCTGCTCACTTGACTTTCAGGGTTTGTGGGATCAATATTTCCCTTTGGTTGAATTTTCCTATAACAATAGTTTCCATTCGAGTATTCAGATGGCACCATATTAAGCGTTATAAGGAAAGAGATGTCTTACACCAACCAGTTGGGATGACGTTGGTGAAAGAAAACTAGTAGGTCCAGAACTGGTGGAGGAAGTGATGGAAAAGGTGAAGGTAATCCAAAATCACATCAAAATAGCTCAAAGTAGGCAGAAGAGCTATGTCGATAATCAATGGAAGGATTTGGAATTCCAAGTTGGTGATCTTGTTTTCCTAAGGTATCTCCATGGAAGGGAGTCATATGATTTGGTAAGAAAGGTAAATTGGGTCCCAGGTACATCGGACCTTTCGAAATTATAGAACGAATTGGGGCTGTAGCTTACCGATTACCAATGCCGCCAACTCTCCCCAAAGTTCACGATGTGTTCCACGTATCTCTATTGAGGAAATACATGCCTGACCCAACGCATGTACTCACCTATGAGGAATTGGAACTGGAACCCAATCTGTCTTATTGTGAAGAACCCGTCAAGATTTTTGATACAAGAGAAGAAGTACTGAGAAACCGGACTACGCGTCTGGTAAAAGTTTTGTGGAGAAACCATAAGATGGAAGAGGCCACGTGGGAACCTGAGGAACTTATGATGAAGAACCACCCGAGTCTTTTCATGCGGTATTATTCTAGAAATTTCGAGGACTAAATTATTTGAAGGAAGGGATAATGTAACACCCTAAGTTTCTACGGTACGTTTCTCTTTGAATAATGTGATAGCGTGTGTTGTACGCAACATTGAGTTCTAACACACACCACAACCGATCAAACAAGCCGTTATGAATAGTAAAACCTACTTTTTGAAATTATATATATTTTATATTTCATAATGGACATCATTTCTTGATTCGGAATATCGAATTTAGCAAAAGTTGAAATTTTGGTACTTTTCGGATAACTTTAGTATTTTGATGAATAGTGAAAATTACTAAATTTTAATTAAAAACAACTTTTTTAATAAAAATAATTAATAGTGATAAATTATGAATTTGAGTGGTTTTAAAGTATATTTAGAATATATTTTTACCATTTAATACAATTTTGGTCATTGGACATAATTTTTCAATTAAACCGGACATAAACAAGTGTCAGTCTTTTGATAGTTATTATCTCTTAAAAACAAGCTTTTTGTTTTAACAACGGGAATTAATTTTAAATTAATTTTTACCACTTCTATGTTTTGAATTTGGAAAAATGGATTCCATATTTGGAATAAGGATTTTCAAATTGTGTAAATAGTTAACTTTTATTTTTAGACATTTTGAATAATTACTTCGGTAAATATTTTATTTACCATGGTTAAGGGTAAATCTGGTAAATAAGGGTTAAAAAATAATATTATAATAATACTAAATTACCCTAAAACGTGTCCTAACCTTATATTTTGATACATGTTCGACAATAGGAATCTTTGGGTCGATTTTGGGACCCCATGAAGCAACCTGTAGGTGATGGGGATACTTTATTTTAATTAAGTTAAAATAAGTACAAAAATGACATAAGCATATATCTTTTAGAAAAACAATTTTTACATAGAGTTATATATAAGTTAATTTGATTGTAAATATTCATTAGAAATATAATAATATTTCCCACATAATTAAATTTTATTTATAATTTTTAGACTTTAAATAATTTAATTTATTTATCACACAATGACGATGAAATAATTACTAAAATAGTGACAAATTAAAATAATCGATATTATAAATAACTAAATAAATATAATTTGAGACTTTTAATGAATTATACTAATTTTATAGGATACAATTACATATTAGGATTGATTTAATTGAATTTTTTCGAAGTAATAATTATGTTATGAGTTTCAAAAAAATAAACTATTTAATATTGTCAAAATTGACATAAAAGAGTTTTTAAAACAAATATTATATTATTAATTGATATTAAATTCCTAAAAATATATGGTTCGTCCGAGAGACTTATATCATGATAGTTGTATCATTAATGGACCACTTGGGGGGTCTCTTGGATGTATATAGTATGTTTATTGACTATATAATATTTAAATACAAAGTGAGATGGTAAATGTCAATCTAATTAACTAAGAGTTAAAACTAAAAGATAAGGTTAATATAATGACCCAAACCGGTCTAAATTCTATTGGATGAATGTTTTAAGACCTATCCCCACCTTAACATTTAAATAATCCATGTTGGAGAAATTATAATATGAATATGAATTTATTATAAATTAATATTTCTAGTTTTTCCAAAGGTGCCCCTCACCCCTCTTATAAAAGGGCACTCCTCCTTCTCATTTCTCCACACCTTCAAAGCCTTTTCGTTCATCTAAAATCTGCCCAAATACTCTGCCAACTTCCCTCACTACAACCTAGAGGCCTTAGTTTGATCAGAAATCCAACCTATGGAGCCATTTTGATCAAATCAATAGGAAGAACCCGAAGAAGAGGTAGTGATTTCACCACCATTTTCCATGTTCCTTTCTTCTTCCACTACTTCTTCCTTTGTTATTACCAATCTAAAATAATAACTCCAGTATCATATATATAATGTGATGTTATTATAAATATGGTACAACCATATTCAGTATTCTATCCATCATTTGAATAACATGTCACCATACGTGCGTACGTACGGCTTACCGTCACCACGTCGTGGTGTAATTGTTATTCAATAAATTATAATTATTATGGGTATAATAATGATGTGTAATTCATGTAAATAATAAATATAACATGATAATTATTCTTTATATATTATATACAATCCAGTTATATATTATTTAAATATCTAAATAATGATATTGTCACTCGTGCGTACGTACAGACTACCGTCTCCACGAACGTGATGAGATTTATTCTCCATCGTATCAATTCAAGTATAATTCTCATTTGATGATTAATAATAGTATCTAAGGACTTGATATCATTATGGATATGATTATTATAAAACCTATCCATTACAAACATTTCTTATGTAACAAAACATATAAAAGAAAACGAGTAAGTTAACACCCAAAACAACGATAATACTAAGATATTATTAACAAATCAATGTTAAAAGATCATATATGATATCATATTAATGTATATTATTCTTGTAGAATTTAATAACAATTATTTCACCATTATATAGGAGGTGAACCTACACCAACCAAGGAAAACTACAATGTAAGGGTTATTTCAAAATCTCTTCATTATCCGAAGTTGTTTATACGTAATAATCTACTAGGATCTCTTTATCATCCACATACGTGTTTCTTAAAAATGAATTTCAATTTTTTTACTATTTAAAAGAATATGGGTTAAATTCATTTATACCCTTGTTTGACTTTTTATAAGAGTTTTATAAAGGAATCATTCTGTCGTTTTCCAAACAAGGTGCCTTTTATCCTTTTCAACAGAATTAAGGTAAGAATGTTTTTTTAACTTATACGGCCGGTGTAGTTATTTTCCACCATTATAAAATCGTCGAAGCTTCCCTTACAAGCATATAAGAATATTTTCAATGAAAATGTTTTATTTTATAAATATATGACTCTGAAATGATTTCAGAATAGAAAGAGATAACTCTCTAAAAAGAGTTTGATTTCATATATGTCAACATCCTTTGATGGATTTTATGTTTATTTGGTGTTGATTTATTATGATACAAAACTTACATATTGTATTGATGTTTTTGTGATATGTTTGACTGTGGATGTGTTATTTTTATACCATTCATGGTTTATGAAGAAAGTATTGACATTTCGTATGCTAGTTTTAATACGAATGTTTATGTTATGTTTAAACCTGTTCATATGAGGAATGCATTGGAGTTAATAAGTGACGGGTGGAGCCCGCTATAGTTCCTCGGTGCATCGGTAGGTCCCATGAGACAAACTAGTGTCTTGGAACAAGGCCTTGGAAAAATCTTATTTGTAGTCTTGGCTCGAGGCCTTGGCTATGTGGTTATGATAGTCTGGCATTATGCATTCCATCATTAAGAAAGTGATTATTGATATTGCACGTGATTATTCGATTAGTAGAATATCCATGTGAATAAGTAAATGGCATTATTTCATTTTATCTTTTCCATACTATGTTGAAGTTAATGATTAAAAGGATTTTGTTTTAAGTTATACATTTCCTTAAATGATTATTATTATTTATGAAAGTTTCCACTATATTGTTATCCTTACTAAGAATTTGAGCTCACCCCTTTTCTATGTTTTATTTTTTCCAGGATGTGAAGAAGTAAATTATGAATGGCCTGCAGGGATAGTATGTGGGGATATGAGTGTGGAATATGGAGACTATGTTGTTGTAGTAGTTTTTCACTTTATGATGTAATGTAATACTTTATGAATATATCTAGTGTTTCCAAGGATACTAAACCAATCGGTCTTTCGAGATTTGATCTTTCTTGTCACCATGCCAATGTTTTGTAATAATTCACCGACTCTAGGTAACTGGGGTCGGGGCATTACATAAGCTGAGTCTTGATTCTCAATCATTATCATCGATGTGACTGTCTTGATTTCCTATGTGGACTGGGTTGTGTTTTTTTGTGTGGACTGAATTGTGTTTTCTTGTGTGGACTAGGTTGTTCCTAGGCTCGAGAGTTGGATCCGTTCTATAACTGATGAATTAGGTATATGTATGGGCATATACCTAAGAAGAGTCATTTGATACTTCGTAATTGTATCTTTTCTATTTTGGTTTACCCTTAGTGGATTCTGAGAGACATTCGGCGGACTCGGGGTCCCTACTAAGTATCGTGTACACACCCCTACACAGGATATGACCACACTATGTTGTGTTGGATGAAAATGATGGACAACAATGATCGAGGTGGAGGCTTGTGGTCCTGGACAGTATCCGGAGGTGGACCACTTGGCGGGACGTACACAGAGCGGACGGCCGGACCTGAGGAGATGAGGAGACTATCTGTACCCACCCTTCATGTGGTACTTCCAGAGTACAATTAGTGTTGTTGTTTTTCTTACTATTGTTGTACTTTCCTTTAAGTTGCACTTTACTTTCAGCTGGGTTTGTATACTAGCCCGTTTACATTCCAGAACATCAGTGTACCCAGTTTTACTAAGTGCTTACATCACATGAGTACTATGTTGTGTATGTTACTTCAAAAAAGAAATGCCTCCCCTTTTTTTGCTTTACACCTTTGGTGCTAGCCACCAGCCCCTGGCCTATGGAAGGTGTGATTGGGGTAGTCATGGCACGGGCCCCGAGGATGGGTCATGACAGAATCATTAACCCTCCATCGTAGGGACTCCTCCTAAAATTTCCCACATAGTCAGGTATGTGATATTTAAATAAGATCCAAGGAGCCAAGGTCTCTATTCCATATTATTCGCTACCGGTAACCACTGGTTATATCTTCTTAGACATGAAACTCTAAATAAATAAATCTTTCTCTATCTTCCCAGCATAGGATTGAGTGAATAGTGGGATAAAACTGATTCATATGTCTCTATGATGCCCCTTCTCAATGTTCGAAGCCCAGAAGTACTGGTTATGAACCGTATACATAGAGTACCTAGGTATTTAGGAAAACATTTATAAATAATCTCATACTCTCATACTACCATACCGATACTACACAATCTCATGAATATGTACAACCCTCTGTGTATTAGGACATAAATCCACTCTGAAAATTCACTAAAACACTAACCATGATAAATTCTACTCATCATAATATAGAGTCAGTAAACCCCGCCACCATCATATGGATCCATGATGAAGGCTCGCTTCAAGGGCCACTAACTTATCAACTTGTGTCTTGACCAGATGAAAAAATCAAGACACCAACATTTGAAAATCTTCAACCGCCTATGGGTTAGGATCAGCATAGAACATGAGTGGTATCTACCAATGAAACTCATGATGTTTTATCTGCCTGTGCAACTCTTCCGCTAGTACATTAGGTACAATGTTTTTTCCTATAGGTGGTGGTATAGTTTTTACACCACATGGAGGTAACATATCTAGAATTGGACTATGTATTGATTCCCCATCACCGAGGAGATCATCCACATGATCTTGATATTGAATCTTAGCTATTATACATTAAATAAACATGTTAAATAAAAAAATATTTTCCACAGTCAATTAGTATATCTGTAGAGTTGACTCAATAAGGGATTAGAAACTACAACCCATTACTATATGACACATGAACTATTGTGTTACCTAGAACAATTGTTCTAAAGTATCGAGTAGACATGAAATTAATTCGAAACCTTATGTAAGGATACAATGGTTTCTGCCCCAATATTGGTTTCCTTGGCTAGAAATTGGACTGAAAACATGTTACATTGTTTCCCAACCCAATATCAAAGACACTACTCCTAAGGTGGAACTGACTGAGCCAATAAAACTCTATCTCGAGTCGTCCTAGTGGGGCCCATGCCGTGACTCCACAGGAACAGATCTTGTCACACCCATGACTTATTTTAAAGGTATATTTCATTTAATTTCCATTCATACCTTGTTTTGGGGGGGTTCCCAATCTTTTATGGAGGAATGAGAGAGTGTTCATTAATTGGGCCAAACCGCGAGCCCAATTCCAGATTTAAAAACCAATTTTGTTTCTTTTATAACTTTTTCATTTTTTAATATTTTTCACCCATTCAACTTCCCAAATGACCTCCCCTGACCTATTAACACCACCATTTCAATTTGGAGCTTTTATAAATCAATAACCAGGGTTTATGTGGGTTTTGTATCTAAGGGGTTGGGCCAGCCCGAAAGCCCAATTCCTGTTTTAAAAATAAATTTTGAATATGTTATAACTTATTCAATTGTTGGTCTTTTTCGGTGATTCCAAGTGGAGCCCAAACCCAATGAACCCGGCCACCCGAAAATTCCCTCTCCCACCTCTTTAAGCTCTGGTAAATCACGATTTGATGCCGAACTTTAGAGAGTTCTTCAAATATCCTAGATTTGAAGAGGTAAAGTCTTTCTTTCATAACTATTCAATTATCAATATTTTTCATCCATTCCAGTTTCTAAATGACCTAATACATCTTTTGCGTACGAAACCTAAATTTTGGATCTTATAAATTTCAGATACTGGTGTATTGGAGTGATTATTTCAAGATACTTCAAGTAAATGAGCCTTTTCCTTTCCTCTTTCAAATTACTTTGGGTCTAACTCATTGTTCTTTGTGTATCATTGGTTATAATTGAGTTTAATAAAGTCCAGAAACTAGGTTTTAGAACCTAGGGTTTAACTTTGGGCTTTCTTGGCCAATTTATGTGGTTTTAGGTTTGATCTAGTTCTCTCTTGGTGTGGCGGGGGTGCGATTTGATTTTCACACGGAGATTCAAGGGTTTCCTTGGTTTTGGTTGGTGATTCCATTGTGTGTGCAATTTTTGTGAATTAGCTTTCTGTGTTAATGGTAACTTAATGTTTATTTCACTTGAATGTTTCTGTAAAAATTGGTTTTAGTTGCATTTATAATGCAAATGAATTTTAAGTTCCATTTTTGGTGAGATTGGGGGTTTTTCATTCAAATATTTTATTGGTTCATTTTGGGCTGACCTATAAGTAATTAGTTGATTTTAATGAACTGTAATAGGATTGAAAATACTGTTTTGATGATTGTCCCATGTGTTTGATGCTGTGAAAGTTGGTTTTAATGGTGTCTGTGAAACACATGAATTTCTAAGAGCCGTGTTGTGTAAAAATGGAGGTTTTACAATGATGTCACTTCTTGAACCATATGAGGATTCCCAGAAAATGATTTGTTGTTTTAATTTAAATGAATTGGTATTCCATTTATGTTTTGGTAATTCAAAAATGTGCACATAGTGTGAAATTGGTGTTCTCAAGGTGTTTTTTTGTGCAAGACACTACGTGATTTTGAAGAATTGTTTTATTACAAATCAAAGTGTTTTATTGTGTGTTATAAGTGGTATAAAAATGTGATATATACTGTATTGATTGTGTGTGACCAGTATTGGTGTTTTATTTGAAAATGGATTTATGTTTCATGCTGAAATGTTTTGGGAAAAAAGGGGAAACCCAGGTACTTAGGTGGGCTGATTTGTACTAGTACGGCTAGTGGACCGGATGGGTGTTGTCCCTGTTTCACTTAGCATTTGGATAACGAAAACTCTAACTAAACTATGTGGATGATGATTGTAAACCACTATGTTGTGGGTATGATCCCTACTAGTGGCTCGTGCACGAGAATGGATTTTACTATGGATGCTTTACGCCGAGGTACGAGGTACATAGGGCCCGAGACAACCTAGTGCCTAGGGGTGTTCCTAGTTTGTTGCTTACTGGATTTTTAGTATTTACCCATGTATTTGGGTGTTTTTTTCAGTACATTACAGTATCTATAATTTCCATTTAGATATGTTAACATTCTGGAAATTCTAGTTTGAAAACTATTCTTTTAAATGAAAGTTGTATTTCTTGGAATTTCATCGTCGTTTTTCTTTACGAATTAAAAATGTTTGCTTCTTCACCTTATATTGAATGCACTTTGGAATCATTGGGTGGTATCCTATTGGGCTTAGGCTCACACCCTACTTACACCCCTTGGGTGTATGTAGACTTTGTTATGCTTGACTCAGGTAAAGGGAAGGATATGGGCGATGGCAGTTCAGGGTGTTAGTCTTCATCGTTGGGGTGGAGTTGCGGAGAAGGTTTGTGGGTGATGACCCCCTTGTCATGTGGAGTCCATGGGGATTTCATTATGTTGTCATTATTTGTTTTTAGACCACTTTTAGTGTCTTTAAACATATTTATTCAGTTCTGGTTTTTGTGTAAACATCGTTTGGTTTACATTTTTCAGATTCAGTTTATTGATTGTTTTTAATGTTTTATGCCTTCATATTCGGGTAAATCATTCCCAAACAAAAATAAATGATACCCAGGAACTTGTGCCAGCCCTTGGGGATAGGGAATGCCCTTCGGGTCATGTCACGGGCTGGGTTTGGTGCCAGTTTTGGTGGTGACCAGATTCGGTTCGTGACAAAATGGTATCAGAGGAGGTTCACTCCTTGGGTCATGTTATTTGGGGAAGAGTCAGGATAGTCTGAAGCTAGGATTTTTGGGACTTGACATTTCAGTCATGGGTAGTGTGCCTGGCCAGCACACCTCAGGATGGGATTCAAGTCACCAGGGGATTAATGGATTTATCTGATTCATTTGGTTTTCTTGGTTTAATGATGACTATGGGAAATGAAAAGAGAGTTGGGCGAATAATCTCAGTGAGCTCGCAGGGCCTGGCAAGCCATGTGGAGCCGTGGATATTTCCCTAGAATACTCTCTGTGACGTAGAAGTGATTGGAATATGGCTTCCAACCATATGTCCAAGTCACCCACCGAAACTAGTTTCCTCTCACATTGTCTTGTGTCTCTTTGTTTTGGAATCTTGGAAACATTTTTTTTTGAAGCAAAAAAAAATGACTTCACAATAAGGAGTGTGAATTTTTGTGAAGTTATTTTCTAGTAAAGTGAAAATGGTTTTTTTTAAAGTCTATAAATGAAATTTTACAATTATTTCAAAAGGTTAAATTATGTGTTTATACCTCTTTTGAAAGTATGAATTATGTTATTTGGGGTTTTGAAAATATGTTTCTAGTGGAATTTTTTTTTAAACCGTGGAAAAGTGTTTTGGATTGAATTAAGTGTTCTATAATTTTAGTGTGGGGGTTGAATATGGATTTTGGGTTTGGTTACTACTGAACAAAAAAAATTATGAACTTTTAGAACCTTGTCTTGAAATGAGAAGAGTTGAGTTCTTAATTATATGGAGATTTATGAAATGTTGTTTTTCATGAAATTAGAAGTGTTTTGAAATGGGTTGAAATGTTTTTTAAACAATTGTGAAAGGCATGAATAAGAGATTTTATTGAATTATGTATTCTTTTCAATATTGGTTTGTGAGATGAAAAATTGGGTTTTTATATTATGGTTAGTGCTTTTGAGAAAGGAAAATTGTGGTTAAAAGTTTGATTTTAAAAAGAGGAAAGGTTTGATTTTTGGTATTTGGTATTCTCAAGGGTGACCACATGCATAGGTTTATTTGGGAATATGGATGGATATGAGGTGGGTTCCGAGTCTGGCATGTAAACATGCATGTGTGAGGCTCATGAGATACCATCAGTAAATGCGTAACCGACCAACACTGTTTTTTTAAATAGTGTTTTTTAAGGAAAGTGTTGTGTTTTGATAATGTATGGTTGGGAGGTATGGAATATGTTTTTTTTCAGGATTATTATGATGGGATGTTTTGAGTTCAATAACCCCTCTTGTTTTAACAATGTTTTGGATTTGTGTTTCATTGATAAGTTGGAATGAAGTGTTGGTCAGTGGTCTCTTTTGAGGAAAAGTTTGGGAGGCCAATGTGGTGGCTCACCTCATGTGTTCGGTTCAGGATTGTGGTTTGTTGTTACCAAATGACCAGATTGGCTGGGTCCTTGGGTTTTCCTATAGGCTAAAGACGCCCCCATAAATTGTTAATGTATGATTCATCTTTGGCCAATGGTGATTCACCGTTGGATGATCCTCCAGTTAATCAACATAAGGACTTTTTTCTTGAGGTTTGGAGATTTAGTTTACACCTCTTCTTTTTCAATTATGTGGATCCCCCTATAGTGGGAGAGTGATTGTGGGAGGTTGAAAGAGACCTTAGTTTCTTATGATTCCTATGTTTTTGAAGGTCAATGAAGTCCAGGGTTGTCATTGTAGAATGATGTCTTAAAGGGCCTCTGGGTCTTTCGTCAGTCTCATTGAATCAAGAGTTCATGTTAGTCCACTGGTGTGCAAGATCTGGCCAAGAGTGGCTATTATGGACACTTGATGGAATCATGTGCTATTTTGGGCTTAGTATAAGGTCCCTCTCTTTTTGTTTTCTTTTATCCACAACGGTTATGTTTGGTGATGGCTTGCGATGTCATGTGTTCATTTGACTATAAGGGTGAAGATTGTGAAATCTTATGAGAGTCTCTATTTTGTTGGATATGTGTCTCCCTATAAGGAATTATAAATTCTATGTTCTAGAGGAATGTGTTTCTATATGTCCTTTCATTCCGCTATTTAGCATCCGAAGAAAAAAATGGGCGATTTGTGTGCATCCTCTAAGTTCTGGTTTTGGTAAAATGATGGGTTGTGGAAAAGCGGGTTTGAAGTGTGTCATGTCTCAATGAGACCATATGAGATTACAGTATAATTGTTTTTGGCACTGGAAGAAGATGTTCGGTTTAGGGGTTTCCAAATCCTAACTTCGAGGCCGAAGATGCTTCAATCCATTGAGCTCCAGCCATAGGCCTCAGAGAGAAGCTGGCGCATAGTTAGGGGAAATCCTAGAGTCATTCAAACTTTTGGTCAAGGTCATATCCTCAATATGAAAGATAAGAATAGTTTAAACCTCTGGTGTCGTCTTCTTGTTCCAATTTCTCACATTTGGTGGAAAGAGGTGTGAGTACCTTCTTCCCATGTCATACCCTGAATTGATTTTTCCCCCCCTTTGGGTTCCCTTGTGTTTTTTGAGAAAAGTTTAAAATTTGGGTTAAGCAGGTTGAAGTGCCTAGTTTGTGTGCGGTTATCAGTAACCGTGTGCCAACCCAGGGGACCATGTGATAAGAGATAGTAGCTACTGCATGGTCTCCGCACATCCATTGGCCAAGGAAACTGTGTGAAGTTTCCTCTTTGGACAGAATTATCCGCACGGTTAACTCACAGTTTCCCAAACCGTGTGAACCAACCGTGCGGCCATGCCAACTCCTTAAAATTTTGTTGTTTTTGTTGTTGTTGTTATCCCATACTATTTAGTTAATATGGTTGGGTTTTGTTTGGGGTATACCCACAATGGGATTCATGTAAGTTTCATTGGAAGAATTCTGATATTAATCTACCCCTAATGTTGTGAAGTCCGTTCGAGGCCCTCTATTATTGTCTTGATTTTGTCTTAAGGAAAGTTGTGTTCGTTATTATAGTGGGGAGACCCATCATGGGTATCATGTATGTTATCTTGGAAAAGGTATAATTTTATATTAAACCTTATGATGGGGAGACCGTTCGTTCCTTCCCCAATTGTTATCCTTATTCTATCTTTGAAATTGAGTTGTCCCTCGTGGTGGGATGTCCAGATTGGGTCACCCCGTACTAGTGACTCAGTTTTCTCCTTGGTGTATTCTAGGTAGGAGGTAGTATAGTTAAAGTCTATAAATCCACAAATTTGTTACCTGGGTAAATTTGGGGCTGGATAACACCCAATGGTTTTGTTTACATAATGTTGTGGTAGCATTATTCGAGTTCGTTGTTCGTTTCAAGTGGATTGCTTGAGCGTCGTCTTGTAGTGTTTGAGGTGTTTTGTTTTGGGATGTGTTTCTAACGTGTCTCATAATTTTAAGTAAGTGGGGTTGTTTTTGGTTGATGAGATTATTATCTTCCTTTGTTTGATCAACTGGAGATGTTCGTCCTTTTTGAAGTGGGTGAAAACGTGGTAAGGAAGTTTGTCTTGGTCTATCGTTTGGGCTTTGATTTTGCATCTGGTCTTGTTGTGGCATATCGGGGGTGGAATGCTTTATGGTGGGGAGAATTGTCACACCCATGACTTATTATAAAGGTAAATTTCATTTAATTTCCATTCATACCTTGTTTTGGGGGGGTCCCCAATCTTTTATGGAGGAATGAGAGAGTGTTCATTAATTGGGCCAAACCGTGAGCCCAATTCCAGATTTAAAAACCAATTTTGTTTCTTTTATAACTTTTACATTTATTAATATTTTTCACCCATTAAACTTTAAAAATGACCTCCCATGACCTATTAACACCACCATTTCAATTTGGAGCTTTTATAAATCCATAACCAGGGTTTATGTTGGTTTTTATCTAAGGGTTTGGGCCAGCCCGAAAGCCCAATTCCTGTTTTAAAAATAAATTTTGAATATGTTATAACTTATTCAATTGTTGGGGTTTTTCGGTGATTCCAAGTGGAGCCCAACCCCAATGAACCCAGACGCCCGAAAATTTCCTCTCCCATCTCTTTGAAGCTCTGGTAAATCGCGATTTGATGCCGAACATTAGAGGGTTCCTCAAATCTCCCATATTTGAAGAGGTAAAGTCTTTCTTTCATAACTCTCTAAATTCTCAATATTTTTCCTCCATTCTAGTTTCTTAATGACCTAATACATCTTTTGCGTACGAAACCTAAATTTTGGATCTTTTAAATTTCAGATACGGGTGTTTTGGAGTGATTATTTCAAGATACTTCAAGTAAATGAGTCTTTTCCTCTCCTCTTTCAAATTAATTTGGGTCTAACTCATTGTTCATTGTGTATCATTTGTTATAATTGAGTTTAATAATGTCCAGAAACTAGGTTTTTGAACCTAGGGTTTAACTTTGGGCTTTCTTGGCCAATTTATGTGGTTTTAGGTTTGATCTAGTTCTCTCTTGGTGTGGCGGGGGTGCGATTTGATTTTCGCACGAAGATTCAAGGGTTTCCTTGGTTTTGGTTGGTGATTCTATTGTGTGTGCAATTTTTGTGAATTATCTTGCTGTGTTAATGGTAAATTAATGTTTATTTCACTTGAATGTTTCTGTAAAAATTGGTTTTAGTTGCATTTATAATGAAAATGAATTTTAAGTTCCATTTTTGGTGAGATTGGGGGTTTTTCATTCAAATATTCTATTGGTTCATTTTGGGCTGACCTATAAGTAATTAGTTGATTTTAATGAACTTTAATAGGATTGAAAAAACTGTTTTGATGATTGTACCATGTGTTTGATGCTATGAAAGTTGGTTTTAATGGTGTCTGTGAAACACATGAATTTCTAAGAGCCGTGTTGTGTAAAAATGGTGGTTTTACAATGATGTCACTTCTTGAACCATATGAGGATTCCCAGAAAATGATTTGTTGTTTTAATTTAAATGTATTGGTATTCCATTTATGTTTTGGTAATTCAAAAATGTGCACATAGTGTGAAATTGGTGTTCTCAAGGTGTTTTTTTTGTGCAAGACACTACGTGATTTTGAAGAATTGTTTTATTACAAATCAAAGTGTATTATTGTGTGTTTTAAGTGGTATAAAAATGTGATAGATACTGTATTGATTGTGTGTGACAAGTATTGGTGTTTTATTTGAAAATGGATTTATGTTTCATGCTGATATTGGTTGAGAAAAAAAGGGGAAGCACGGGTACTTAGGTGGGCGGATTTGTACTAGTACGACTAGTGGACTGGATGGGTGTTTTCCCTGTTTCACTTAGAATTTGGATAAGGAAAACTATATATAAAATATGTGGATGATGATTGTAAACCACTATGTTGTGGGTATGATCCCTACTAGTGGCTCGTGCACGAGAATAGATTTTACTATGGATGCTTTACACCGAGGTACGAGGTACATAGGGCCCGAGACAACCTAGTGCCTAGGGGTGTTCCTGGTTTGTTGCTCACTGGATTTTTAGTATTTACCCATGTATTTGGGAGTATTTTTCAGTACTTTACAGTATCTATAATTTCCATTTAGATACGTTAACATTCTGGAAATTCTAGTTTGAAAACTTTTCTTTTAAATGAAAGTTGTATTTCTTGGAATTTCATCGTCGTTTTTCTTTACGAATTCAAAATGTTTGCTTCTTCACCTTATATTGAATGCACATTGGAATAATTGGGTGGTATCCTATAGGGCTTAGGCTCACACCCTACTTACACCCCTTGGGTGTAAGTTGACTTTGTTATGCTTGACTTAGGTAAAGGGAAGTATATGGGCGATGGCAGTTCAGGGTGTTAGTCTTCATCGTTGGGGCGGAGTTGCGGAGAAGGTTTGTGGGTGATGACCCCCTTGTCATGTGGAGTCCATGGGGATTTCATTATGTTGTCATTATTTTTTTTAGACCACTTTTAGTGTCTTTAAACATATGTTTTCAGTTCTGGTTTTTTTGTAAACATCGTTTGGTTTACATTTTTCAGATTCAGTTTACTGATTGTTTTTAATGTTTTATGCCTTCATATTCGGGTAAATCATTCACAAACAAAAATAAATGATACCCGGGCACTTGTGCCAGCCCTTGGGGATAGGGAAAGCCCTTCAGGTCATGTCACGGGCTGGGTTTGGTGCCAGATTTGGTGGTGACCAGATTCGGTTCGTGACAGATCTAATTGGATAGGGCTAGCAACTAGCATCGAGTAGGCATGTCCCTATCATTAGAGGCCTTAGTTATGCACATGTACACATGAAGACATATCCTTGGGATCACAATGCAAAAATTTAAAAATAACTAAATAAATTTTCATTAATACATCTAAATTCCAAAAATAGAGTTCGATGGGATGTAAAAATTAATAAATAGGGCCACATAAAATCCCACCACTAATAGTACATGAACAATTACAACCTGAAAGTAACATTGGGCGATGTTTTAATGGAAATTTAGAAACACAACATGGTATATCCAGTCTCACTATGCACCATCTAGACCATGTTCATCTAGGAAGCTATCAAATATCCAATCAATGTCAAAAGACAAAACACTTGTGCACAATGAACTTATAGGGGTGAGTATAACAATACATTGAAAGACACCCTGAAACCATAAAATATACCAAAAATGAAATCAATTCTACTCTAAAAAAATATATTTCTACAAAATTTATTAGAATAATTTCTCGATGTACTCAACAATGACACACAGTATCGAAGGAATGATACATCCATAACAGCCAGCTTAAGATTTCATCTTGAAGTTTCCACATTTCACTCGTCCTAGTGAACACACTCTTCTGTCAAATTACCCTGATGACATTTATTAGAGAGGAATTTATTTCTAGGTCTCAACATTAAAAGTACCTAGAAATGGTATGAGGAGATACGATACCCAAATGAGGATCACAATCAAGTAAAAAGGGATTTAAAATCAACTCAATATATATTAACCCACTATGTAAAATATTTGTTCCCACAAAGTGTTGGTCATGATGGATCCAGAAAATACACCTATAGAACAAAGATGAAAGGATAATATCACCTTATTCCATTGGGAAGGATTCGAATGAATCAATCGAAGATGTTCTACAGAAGGGATTTTTGTACATTTTGTATGAATTGATTCATTGAAACCCTTTGAGAGAAGGATATGAGAACACACCATAAAAAAATATTTCTATGATATAGAGTAAGTGGCCTCTATTAAAATATTACAGGAGTGCCCAACATGAAGAAGGGTCACACATCATATACCCATCCCTTAAGTCTTTCCTCTGTAAATGGACCATGTCTCAATCCAATGTATGTGTAACTATTCATGGCTTGTCAACTACACATGTACTCCATACAGTATTTGTGATCCCTTTGAACATAATTTTGATATCATTAAATGGGACCATATTCTAGGGGATAGGTTTACAAACCATGTGATTCATATCACAATCCATCACCCAATCTACAACTGGGTCAGTTCCACACAACATGTGGATCCATGTTACATGTCTTTTAGTGCAACATTTCCCAAAAAATATGATCTGTTTTACTGATTTTCATGTAGTGTTCTAGCAATAATTTCAGTAATGACTTGCAAGAAAAATAACGAAGACTCATAAATCAAGAGTTATCATCTATTATTAACTACATATAATCCTTTGATTCGTTCAAAAGATTCCATCAAACATATTTATTTTTAATAAATATAATATTGATATATCGGGTATCCAAAACCATCAAATTGATCACCGCTCCCACCAGTATACCATTGACATGTCATGATAATTCATAATCTATAAAATATAATACTAATTATATATATTTTGGGTCAAACAATTCATTTATTAGGATATATCAATCCATGATCCAAACGATGAACACACAAGATGAACAAAAAATTTGGGAAGAAAGCATAAGACCAATTAAGAGGAACCATCATTGTTTTGTGTTCCTGTTTACCTCAATTCATTTCCATTAGTATGATGAACGAAGAATAAAAAAATTTACCATAATGAAATTCTAAAAAACATGATAAATCTAACCAATCCCACAATATAACGGATCTTCAAATCAATACATTCATATATCAATTTGTGTTCATCATAGAAATTAATATTGGTGAATGAATCTAATAAAATAAAATTCGCTCCATTAATTTATATCAATCGATGATGAAGAAAAATGTGGATTAATTTGTTTCAGTGAGGTCCTTCAAGTACATTCCATGATTATCATCAATCTATGATCTGTATATTATTTGTCTAAGAGAGATCCTCTAATGCCCTCTTCCTAACCTCTCCAACATCTCTAGGGTTATGAAGTTAAAAAAAATTAAAATTATATTATATTTAAATTATTATAAGTTATTGCATCTATAAAATATACATTTAGCTAATTTATTTAATTATTTCATTCATTTCCACACCCGTATGAATTTTTCAACAAATAGACCATGTCGAACATGTTAATTTCTCACCTTTAGTTAACCCCACAGTCTGAAATAATTAGTTCCCATTTATTTATAATAGAATAAAATTTTTTAAATTTATGAAATTTTATTAAGAATATTGTTTGTGTGTGTGTGTGTCCTATTAAATATATTTAATATATTTATATCATTTATTCTAGAAACTACAGACCCGAGAATCAAACGCCGTCTGAGCTACAGCTCTCGAAAATAATGCATACAACATCAAAAAATAATTTAATGAAAATTTGAGTCAATTCATTTGTATTGTTTTGATTATTTTTAAAAATATTACAATAGAAATTTGTGATGTATATGAATTATCCTCACGTGAATCTGACAAAGGATGTTCTGAGTATGACTCAATGATTCCATTATCTACTCAAATTTGAAATTTTAATTTAAAAAAGATTCAATCCATAGAAAAATATTAAAATATCTAATATTTTCCTCAAAATTTTGGAAAATTATTCATAATACATTTTTTAAAAGGAGGAATCAATTTTACATCAAACTGACACACGATGTGTATGGTATGACTCAAAATGAATCATTTTACCTTAAAATGAAAATTTAGTGAAAATAAAATATGAGAAAATAAAAAATGATAAAATTCATTAATAATATTTGAATAGTTTATAACAATGATCCATATTTCATTTGTAACATGATGGAATTACCCACTCCTAAACATGACACACAGTGTGACTTGTATGACTCTATGTGAAACTTTTTTTTTAAAATTTAAATTTTCATATTAAGGAAAAGTGAAATAATCTAAATAAATAAAAAAACTATTACTGGGTTGATCCTTTATGAAAAAGATCAATAATTCAGTTTTTTTTTTGTGTTTGAATAAGATATCTCTAAATCCAATACACAGGGTTCCAGGTGTAGCCCAGTGTTTCTGTTATCAATATAAAATTAACATTCATTTTATGTATTGTTTCACATTTATGTTTAATTTAAACTATTACTAAATTACTAATATAATAATTTATTTCCTAAATAGGTGAATTATTCTTTCCTCAATTCAATATATGGTGTTCCCAGTATCAATCAATTTGATAGTTTTTAGTTTAAAATTGAAATTTCAATTCAAAATGTGAGATAATCAATAAAAAATAAGAGGAAACTCTAGTATATTGTTGATAATTTAGTAAAACCTTTAATATGTCATTTTTGATGTTTAATATTTTGTATCACCTCAAACCGACAAAAGATGTGACCAAAATGACTCAAATTGTGTGTTTTTAGATTAAAATTACATTTTTGGAAAAAAAGTATCATAATCAAGAAACAATAAAATAAATACAGATTATTTTTGATACATTTAAGAATTGATCCAGATTTTATTTCGGTTTTTTAGGAATCATCCCCACCTCAGTTTAATGCATAGTGTGACCAAAATGACTCAGAATGTGTCTTTTTATTTTTAGTTGGAAATTTAGTTAAAAAGACAAGTGACATTCTCAAAAATTGAGAAAATGAATTTGGATTGTTTTGATACATTAATTAAATGATCCATATTTTTTATGTGACATGTAATAATTAGTCACCCCAATATAAAATGCACAATGTGGATGTTATGACCCAAATCAGGTATTTTTATTTAAAATTGACATTTTAATTAAAATTTCAAGTGACAAACTAAAAACACTTAAAACAACTTTGGATTTAATAAATTCATTATAAAAAAAATCTATATGAAATTTTTGATTTGTTGAAATAATCTACACATCAATCCAATATGCATTGTTCCTAGTATGATTCATAGTGGTTCTTATGATAATAAAATTGAAATTTTAGTTGAAATAATATTTTTGTCATAGAAACCCTACAAAATGCACTCTTATTGTCTTGATTATTTTGGAAAACTATTCATATTTCATTTATAATGTGTAATAATCAGTCTAACAAAATACTGAGACACGATATCCCTGGTATGAATCAAAGTTAATGTTCTGATGTTAAAATAATAGTTTAGTAAAGAAGATAAGTGAAATAATAAAAACTAATAAACCATATTTATATTGTTTAGAATCTACCTGGAAATGAACTATATATATTTTGGGACATGTAGGAATCAACTTCACCTCAATTGGATGGGTGGTGTGATTGGTAGAACTCAAGGAGTGTATTTTATTTAAAATTTTCATTTTATTAAAATAGATATGTTAAATAATAAATGTTATGAAAATGAAATTAGATTGTCTTAATATAGTATGAAAATGATCCAAAATTATTTTTGTATGTGTCAGAATTAGCCTCACCTCTATCTTATAAACAGTGTTCCTTGTATGAAAATAAGTGTCTTCTAACAGTTCAAAATTGTCATTTCCACAAATGATTCACTTACTAAAAACCAAAAAAAATATTCAATTAAATTTATGTTATTGAAAATATATTCACATGTAATTATTGATGTGTTAAAAGTAGACTAAAAAAACTGACAATCCTTGTGAATGGTATGCCTCAATGTGTGTTTTTTCAGTATTGATTGAAAATTTAGTAAAAAATATGATATAATAAAAACTAAGAAAACATTATTAGATAGTTTTTATACTCTTTTAAAATGATACATACATAATTTTGTAAATGTAGGAATCGATTGCAGCTCATTCAGACGCATGGTGTGGAAGGTATGACACAATGTGTCTATTATCATTTTTGAATTGATTTTTATTAATTTCTTATTTCTTATTTATTTTTAAAATATTTATTTATAGTATTGATATGATTATAGTTTTTTGTAGAGGTTGACACTTTTTATTGATTTGGGGTGGTTTTGGTCAGAATATAATATAATGATTAGGATATTTGAGTGGGGACAATTCTAGTGTCACTAAAATTATTCAAATTTTTTAATATTTGTGATATATTTTTCTTCATAATATAATTGTACCCCACAATGTATTAAATTTAAATAATATATAGGTTTTTACATAATTTTTATTTAAATTAAATTACTAAATATAAAAAATATATGATTAATACTAGTTTATATTTTTGGTTCTTGTATTTGTTATTGTAGTGTTCTCTAATATTTACATCCCACTATAAAATAATTTCATTTATTAATGATAGTAATAGTGATGATAAATGGGGGCCTTTATCAGCACAAGATGTAGAGAAGACAAATGTTTTAATTTATCAATGCTAGATGTTGCGTTAATAAAAGGGAACACTAGTTAATAGAACATGGTCAAAAACACTTTTTTAGAATATTGATGATTTTTTATAGCACATTTAAAATCCTTTTCTCTAGTAGTGATATAATTTTTTCTTATTGTATTTCATTAAATATAATCATATTCTTGTTGGAGTAAGAAAGCGGTTTCGGTGAAGAAAAATTAAAAAAATATTTTGGTGGCATCAATAGATTTATGTTCAATGTTTCATTTCCTTTTTTGGACATATATATAATGTTTCACTACTATATATTAATTTAATTTAGTTTTAATTTATATAATCTTGATTTGGAATACATTCTTGAGCTGTGGGAAGATACCTATTGAATGTTTTTATTTTTTATGGCTAATACTTGATTTAGGCATGGCAGCATGAGGTGCATGGACAGATGATGGTTTAGAAATTTTTCCTCTTCAACTAGGCCACCGTGAGACTTACCTGATGCTCAAAATAATTAAATATAATGGAATGAATAATAAATAAATAAAATCAAAAGAGTTATAAAATAAAAAAACAATTAAAGAAGAAAAAATTATTAAAATTTATAGAATTGTTTTAATGATAATAATATTATTATTAATTTAGACTATTATTATTATTATTGTTAAGGATATAAATTTTATTATGTTATTATTATTATTATCATTAATGAATTTAATATTATTTTTATTAGTTTTAATTTTTTTTTTCTATCATTATAAATATAATTATTATGATTATTAATACTAGTATAATTATTATTTTATTTTCATATTATTATTCATATTATTATTATAAAAATTATTTGTATTTTTTATAAGGGTTTTAGTTTTTCTCCCCACATTACCCTCACTTGTGGCACATCCGTTCTCCCCCCACTTCCTCTTTATACCATGATCCCCACTAATAACACATATCCAGCGATTCCCCATGGTCAATGGCCTCCCCTACCTTGTGAATCCTCACCAGAAGTGCCCCCCCCTTGGTGAATGCCTCTGGCACCTTGCCTCAATGTGAACACACTTCAAGCACACCCCCTTAATGGATAGTCTTATTTTGGTGACTGGACCACTACTCGTTGATCCACCTTAGTAATGTCGAACCCTCTCCACCTCTGGTAGACCCTCCATCATCTGTTCTAGGGTTTTGATCGCTGTTATATAGGTGATTTTAATTTTTAACCTTTTATATAGTTAATTACGATTTTAATCATGGGTTCTGGTCTTGTCCTTAAATAGTGTTTTTTCATGCCTCCTCGTGGTGGATAAGTTTTTTTTATGGGATTCCACCAGTTTTTCAAAAGGTTCTACAAGTGAGGTAGGTGGTTCCATTCCTTAACATTACCATATGAATTTTACTATGTTTTTTTATGTTTATAAATGTGTTAATTTGTATTTTTGTTGTTGTTTTTATGGTTCCTTTGAAGTGGTTTGTGTGTTTATAGGGTGTAAATTGATTCTTACTAAAGTGAATGACAATTGTTTCATTTGTTTCTATGGTGTAATGTTTATAAAATGTGTTTCAATTGTTTTTTGGTAGGTGATAAATGTGATTTCAATGAAAATTTTGTTTATGGGTATTTAAATTGGATATTCATTAGAAAATAGAATTTTTTGGGAAAGTTATCATTTTGGAACATGTTGAGATTAAATTGATTTTTTTTGAATTATGGAAGGCTTGTCTAGAAAGTGGATAAAAATCATGAAATATTTTAGAAAGTGGGATATTCCCAATGCCTTTGTTTGTCTTTATTGTGTGTGTTTTATTTAATTTTAAAATATTAATGTGAGAATCTATGTAATTGGTGTGAAATGAATTTTCAAATGTTTTTATGGTCAATTTGGGTATAAATAGCGTTTTCGGGTAAATATTTATAGAGATAACTTTGATGTGTTTCTTAATTTTTTATGGATTTATTAAACTATATATGTAGTTTGTGGTCCCTTCATTGTTGTTTAAAGTCACAAAGTCTATATAGACTCACCTACATGTGAATATTTAAGTATATATATTTTTGGGTTTCCTTGTTCCATGTATATTCATCCATGGTAGTTGATATACATGTACGGGTCTAGGTGTGACCATGTGTATATATGAAAATTCATTTTTAGGTGAGTGGTGACTATTATATTCATATATAATAATATTTACAGATACCCTTTCAAATTTTTATGGAAATGTGGGTGTGTTCGTAGGGGCTAGGTTTCCTTGTATGTATGTGAGAGTGTATATGATTAGCGGGGGAACACCAGCCCTTAGTTATAAACTTCCAATGGATGGTTTTTTGTTTTTCTTCCTCCTTAATGTAGGTCCACCATATGTATACCATTAAATAGAATTCCATTATTTTATTAGAATTTTAGTAAGTTTATTATGTTAAATATTATATGCATTTTATGAAAATTTATTGGGATGATTGACAATGATCTATCCTTTGTTTTTTCAAGTTAGCATTAATTGTTAAAATATTTCATTTTCATTAAAATATGTTCCCATAGTTATTTTAGAATGCATGACTTTTTAAATTCATAAAATTATTTTCTAATATTTTTTTCTGTGTTTGATAGGTATTTATCAAAATTTATTTGTCTATATTAGTTACGAAATTTAATTTATATGAATATGGATATCTGTGTGTTTTTAAAATGGAAAATTCCAAGATTTAATCAATTAAGAAAATTCTATGGAATTTGATTTCAATTCAATGTTAAATAGCTATTTACCTTTATTAAATGGGGTTCATGGATTTAAACATGGTGTCATGTTGTTTTAAAATATTTAAATCCTAAATTGATAATTGAAATTTTTTTGACATTACAAATTGAATGTTTTTGGGTGAGTGTGTTTTCTAAAGAAAAGTTCTTCTTTCTGAAGTAATGAGACCTGTATGGTACCTTGAAAATGATTTATAAATGTGAAACCCACATCATATGGTTGGCCTAATTGTTTTTGAAACATTATTTTTGTGATAAATTGGTGATTTGTGATATCTACCTAGTGGAGAGGATTCTACATTTTTGTGTGACTTATTAAGGGGATGCACTCAAAGGAGGAGATATGTGGTGAGAGGATGGAAGTGTTTTTGACTAATGAAAATTAGTAGTTAATATAGTTTTTCTTGTTAAAATCTATCTACCACCAGAAATAGAGCAGATGTGAACCCTATGTAACTTTCTGGCCAGACTATGACTAGTATACTAGATAATACAGAAGTGGTAAATCCTAGTTTCGTTTAGCATATTTGACACTTACCACACTAAATAAACATAATGATTATTTATTAGATTCCGCAATGTTATCTATGTGTTCCCTACTTGTGTCTCATGCATGAGAACATTGTTCTCTGTGGTTGTTATACCACATTTCATTGAGGTAGGAGTATCTAATGTACATAGGGAATATTAGCTGCTTAGTGATTTTCCATGGTGCTTGTGATATTATTTTCTACTCAGTTGTTTCATACTTGTTCCCTATTATTTGAAAATGATAATTTTAATCTAAATTGGTCTCCATTCACCTTTAAATGTAAATGTATGTTTAGAACCTATTCTAAATGAAAATAGGATGAGATATGCTTTTCATTAAAATTAATTCTTGTTTCTTGAATATGAAAAGAATGATGAAGCATTATTTTATTATGAATTATTTTAAAAATGCACATTTTGGGTTTCTTTTTAAAGGTAAGGATATATGGCATTATTGTAATTCAGAATTCCTACTGAGCATCTATGATCTCTCACCTAATATATAATTTCAGTTTCTTACTCTATTTTGGATCTCTCTAACAATGATTGTGGTTTATGTGTTGTGATGATCCATGAGGTCACATCTGGTATATCTCATTACTTAGATCATTCCTTTTAATGTTTCCAGTTATTTCAGTTATTCTTCTTTTATTTTTCTAATTAGTTAATTTTTTTGTTTATATGATCTTTTTGTGGCCCTAATGATTTGTAACATGTTTATATTTATTTCCAACACTATTATATGAAAATAAATGATCAGGAACACCCCACGGGCCTTGCGGAGGTCTGTGAAAGCCGCATGGTGGGATGGTTACCTGACTTGGTTTAGGAAATAATTGTATCAAACGAAATTTTCACTTTTGGGTCCTGTTTCATTGGAATTATTCTTGGTACACTATCTCAAGGATTTTTTGGACTCTATTTTATGGTTACGAGTATGTTTTTTGGCCAGCATTACACATTGAGGGACATGGCATACCAGGGGAAGCTGGTTTCAAGTGTATCATTTTGCCCTTACAATTCATTGACGAATTGGAAATGACAAGGGTGTTGGGTCAATGGTCTCCATGAGATTTCAGGGCCTGCAGAGCCATGTAGAGGTATGAAAATTCCCTTGAATGCTCTACGTGACGATTTTGTGACCGAAGTATGGCCACAAACCATATGCACGAGTCTCCCATCAACACTAGTTTCCACATGAATCTTCTTTTGACTCCTTGGTTCGAGAAATTATTTTTAAACCCCTAGTTTTAAAAGTGTAGGAATTCATTTATAAAAAAGGTTTTTTTGGGTTCTCTGGTCTCCACATAAGCTACTGTATAATCCTATTAATAGTTAGTTCACGGTTGAAGTTTGGCCACATGTGATTCTATATGAGAAGTCAATCTAGTTTATAAGTGTAACAAATTTCATCTTCTTAAATATCATAATATTAGTACACCACTCTTTTTAATGTCTAGTGGATCCTCTTGAAGTGAGAGAACGGATGTGAGAGGATTTGGAAGAAACATTCCCCTCTGGGCATGCCTGGGTTGTTAATAGTGGAGTTCGACATAGGTAAGTATGTATGCCCTATTTAGAAGCAATGGATGATATTCCCATGGAGAAAAGTTGGATAAGATTGGATCTGTTAGTCCTGGCTTTTTTTTCATGGGGGGTTTCGGTATTTAGATGGATTTTTCTATGTATGTGATTTCATTCATCCACCGTTGTGCGGAATCGGGCTACAAGAGGTTTTTATGGTCTCTTGCAGTAATATATGGTTGTTAAGGAATCAGTTAAAGGTACATATATGTGTAATGTATCTAAAAATTTCAAGGGTCATGTTCACTAGTGTACTGATGTGTTTTTCTAGCTTTTAAGGGTGAAGCTAGATGATGAAGAACCTTCTAAGAACTTATGCCTAAATGAAAGAGTGGTTCTGAATTACATGTTCTAAGTGAAGGTGTCTTCACGGTGTTCTTTATTCTCTCACTTATTTTTCAAATAGAGAGGATCAATGAATATACATCTTATAGGCCTCATGTATTAGGATAATAATAATTTTAGAAATAAGTGGGTTTAAGTATGTGATATTTTTGGATGATGTTGTGGGATTCTGGTGTTATTGCCTGAAACATGAGAAGAAGAAGTTTCAATAAGGGGTTTTTAGTGCCTGAATACATTATTAAATAATAAGAGATCAAGCCATAGGTTTCAGAATGATTCTGAAACATTGTCCGGAGAGACCGAATGGTGTTAATGGTTTTTATCTGATTTTAATTATTGGTGTGGGTGATAGATAGAGTATAACCCTATGGTTTAGTTTTTGGGTTTTAATTATTCCTGTTTGGTGGAAGGAGGTGGGTGGAACATGTTTCCATGTCATGACCCATTTAGGTGTAATATTTTCACATTATATATATGTAGCTATCGTCTTCATATTTCCATAGATTCATAGTGGTTGTGATCCACTAAATTGGGGACAACATTTAATTTCCCTTTCATTGTTTGTGCTTATAAATTAATTGTAGTTGTATTTGTGTTCTTTCGGATGAAATAAACCATTGGGATGTGTGGTTGGTGGTCTTGATGTTGTATAAGACGAACCCCTCCCCTTGACTCCCCTCATGGTGGGTTTCTTCAACTGTGAGGAGAAGTACACTTGTTTTAATAATATGGCCAGTTGTTTTTTGGGTAGACCCATCATGAGTCTTGATGAAATTACTCATATGAAAATCGTTGCAAGCCTAATTTTTATGGTTCAGAGTCCGTTTGGGACTCCTCGTATTAGTGTCCTGGTTCATCCTTGGTTTTAGGTTGTTTCTTATAGATGGGAGCCTACTCGACACTCAAAATGTCAGCAATCTAGTTTTATTCATTGTATTTGTTTGATGTATAGAAGTCTCATTTAGTGCTATCCAACCCCAACCCCCTTCATGAGTTTGTCGTTGAATTCTGGTAAAATTCGTGATCCCCGTGGGAAGGATTTAGATGTTTAGGCCCAGTATTTTTAATGCTACAATATGATAGATACTATCAATCGATTTTCAACAAGAGGTGTCTTGACTTTTAGGGGTGGACATCACATGGCGAGGAGTCCATTTTGGATATTCCAGGAATAGTCTGTATGTATTTTCTCTTTATTGATAGTGTATTTTCATATCATTCATGTTTTTTTGGTTAGAAACCACAATGAATTATGATTTTGTACATGTGATATCCTTTAAACAAACATGGGATGGATTTCAAGGGATGGGAATCTTTATGGTGTTATGAATTTTCACACCCAGATTTTGATTCAATTTTATTTTTATTTATTTTATATTGATTTGAAATATTTTTTTGAGGATCATGAAAATCCAAATTTAAATTTTATGTTTTTTATTGAAGTATGTTTTAGAAGTGGCATCTTCGGTCGTATGGGTGATCGTTGTTTTGGAAACCACACGGCTTCTCCCAAGCCACCATGAAACCTACCCGATGTTCAAAATAATTAAATATAATGAAATGAATAATAAAGTAATAAAATCAAAATAAAGATAAAATAAATATAATATAAAATAATAAAAATGTATGTAAACTTGTTATTTTTTTTAAAGATAATAATAATAATAAAATTTACAAATATTATAATAATAATAATCATTAATATTAGTGTTAAGGATATAAATTTTATTATGTTATTATTTTTATTTCCATTTTTTTTATTATTATTATGTCATTTAATATAAAATATATTATAGTTAATTTTATTAATTTTATCATTATAATAATAAATTATTAGGATTATTATTATTATTATTGTTAATATTTATGTTTATAAATAATAATAATATTATTATTATTATTATTTATTAGGGTTTCTATTTTTATCCCCTTTACAATCACGCATGAAGAAACCTTTCTCCCTTATGTTTCCTCCTTCTATCACGACCCTCACCCACATAACCTCTTCGATGATTCTCCATGGCCAGCGGCCTCCCCTACCATATCCTACCTCGCATGTTGTGACCTCCCCTCCACACATTCACACCTCCACCATCGCACCTCCCTACATGCATGAATCTGGCACCCCGCCTCCCTGGGTGCATGTCTCTAGAGCCCCCTATTGTTCGTTCCATCTTGGGTGACCAGACCCCTCCGGGACAAGCCCCCTTAGCTTCATCACACCATCTCTATCTGGAATACACCCTCCTTCATATTTTCTAGTATTTTGATCCTTGTTATTTTGGGGTTTCTATTTTTTCCACCTTTATAGGGTGTCAATTAGGGTGTTAATCATGGGTTTTCTGTTTTTACTTCTTTATTAGGGTTGTTTATTTCATCATCATGGTGAGAATTTGGGTCATTAAGATATTCCTTTTTTTGGAATGTTCATCATGTGAGGTAGGTGGTTATGTTCCCTAACATCATTAGCTGAATTTTAATGTGTTTTTTGCAGTTATTAAGGTGTCTTATGGTTTTTATGTGGTGTGTCTGGTGTTTTTGAAGTGGAATATGTTTTTACATGATATAAATAATTTTCAAATGATTTTAATGGTATAGTTTTTGTGCATGCATTGGTTTGAGGTTTCTAAAATGGGTTTCAAGGGTTGTTTGGTAGGTGTGAAATGTGTTTTCAAGGAACAATAGGAGTGAATGTGCCTAAAATGGATTTTCATTAGAAAATATATTATTTTTGGAATTTTAGGGTTGTGGGGATCATGAGTATAAATTGAAAAAATGATTGAATAGTTCAATGCTTGTTTTGAATTTTTTTTAAAAGCCAGAAATATTTTATGAAGGGGGCTAGCCCTATTGTCTTGGTTGATCATTATTGGGTTTGATTTATTGTGTTATTAAAATTGAATTTTTAGAAACTATATAAGCAGTGTGAAATTTATTTTCAATTGGTTTTAGTGTTATTTTTGGATTAAAGAGTGTTTTTTAGTAATTTTTTATGGTGTTAACATTGAAGTGTTTCATAAATATTTTTTTGATTTATTAACTTATATGTGTAGTGTGTGGTACCACTATTGTGGTTTCATGTTGCTGAGTCTAAGGAGACTATCCTTGGTGTGCATAGGTAAGTATATATATATATATATATATATGGGGTTTCCCTTAATTAATGTATATCCATACCTTGCTGTGAATATACATGTATGGGTCTAGGTGTTCCCATGTGTATTTATTAAGATGTATATCAAGGTGAGTGATTAATAGTAAATTAATATAAGAAAATATGTAAGGATCCCTTTGAACATGTAGAAGGACCTGGATGTGTGTGAATAGTGTCTAGGTGTCATCGTATGTACGTGATAGTACATATTATTAGTGGTAGAGAAACATCTCTTAGTTAAAAAGAAACAGGGCCTCAATGTTTAGTTTGGTTCTATCCTAAGGTCGGTCCCCTATGCCTATGACATTAAATTGAATTCTATAATTACTGACTATTTTAAAAATTATTTTCTTATGAAATAAAATATTCATACTATGTAAGGTGATTTAGATACATGATGTTGGACTTTCCATCATTTTAATGTTTTCATTAACTACTGACATGTGTATTTTTCATTAAAATGTGATCATAAGATTGTTTTATAATGCATAACATTTTAAATTATAAAAACCAGTTTCAAAAATGGTATTGCATTTATAGGGAGTATTTCTCAAAATGTAGGTATGTATATTAGTTGTTAAAGATTATTTAAAGGAATATGGATTTTTTTGTGATTTTGATAAGGGGATATTTCATGATTTTCTACGTTAGGAAAAATGGTATGGGATTTGATGTGAATTCAAGGTATCACTGTAATTTAGATTTCATAAATATGTAGCTTGGATTTAATCATGGTATCAAATTGTTTTAAAATGGGTGTTGCATTTACTGTTAATTAGAATTTCAAATGGAATTATAACTTGAATGTGTGGGGTGAACATGGTTTCTACGGATAATCTATTCATTGTGAAGTAATGAGGCCCATTTAAAACATTCAATGTGATTTGTAAATCTAAAAACCCCTCATGTGGAATGACCAATTGTTTTAGAGTCATGATGGGTATGTTAAATGGGGAATTTGCGATATGTGACTGCTGAATAGGCATGTTCATTTCTTTTGTGACTAATAAAGGGGGATGCGCTCAAGGATAGAGATCTGTGATGAGAGGTTGGAAATGTTTTCGAGTAATGAAAATGAGAATATCATATATTTGATTTCATAAAAACACAACACCCCTTTAAATGGAGCCCATGGGAAACCTCGGTAAATAGGGGGGAAGACTGGGACTATTATTCTAGTTGATACGAAAGTGGTATATCCCAGTTTCAACTATCAAGATTGATGCTTATAATAATAAATAATCATTTTGATGATTTGTTATAGACTACAAGGTTATGGGATTGTTCCATACTATTGGCTCATACAATAGAACATATTTCATTGTGGTTTATATTCCATGTTTCACTAAGGTAAGAGGATCCTAGGCCCCCAACTAACACAATATTATTTGGAATATCCAATGGTCATTTGATATATTTTTTAATTTAGTTTTCTCATGCTTGTTCTCTATTTTGTGAAAAGAATATTTTTAATCTGAATAGGTCTACTATCACAATGAAATGTTAATGCATGATTGGAACCTATTTTGAAAACCAAGTGGTATCGAAATTATTTAGTTAAAAATTGAGACTAGTAACTTTAATTTGAAAATAATGAAAAAAAATCATTTTATTATGTTTTATTTTCAAACTAAAACATTTTGGGGGTTTTTTTAGATATGAGAATATGGAGTTCGTGTACATTGACATTCCTACTGAGCATCTCAGTGCTCACTCATACATTTTTTTTTTGGGACTTGTTTTGGATTAGTATTGAAGATAGTGTGGATTATGTGTTATGGTGATCCATTAGGTCACTTGAGGTATTTCTCATTACACAGGTTATAAATTTTTCTACATCCAGTTTGTTCAGTTCATCTTATTTTATTTATCTATTTTGTTCCATTTTTTTTATTATATTCCTTTTATTAGGGTCCATATCATTCCCAATTGGTTTATATTGATTCCTGATAGTTGTTGGCTGCCCAGGGGATTGGGAATGCTTCTTGGGCGTTGTCAAAGACCAGGTTGGGAGTAGAGTTGGATAGAGACCAAACACGGTTCGTGACATAATGTTATTATGATAAATTTTTTATGATGGAATTAACCATGTCAATTTTCTAATGAATGTGGCTGCATGTGTTACTATGAGATGGACTTGATATTCATATTCTTATTATGCATGTTTATTACCATTAGAATATGTTGAGTTTCATACATGTGTGTATGTTTGGTTTTGATCACACTCATAATATGTTATGTATGATGATTGTATTTCCATGTGATATATTTTCTATATTCTATATTGTTCTGTTTTTGATGGTACCAGTGTGATAGGTGTGTCCATAGTGGCTATCTATCTCAAGAGGTGGGGAATGTATAGATTCATTATTTGATTCAATGGCAAAAAAGAAATGGATAATGGGGAATGATGGATTTATGGATTGACCTAGGGACATGATGATCTTGACTGATCAAGCCCATTTGTAATGGATGTGGTCCTTGATGGTCATGAGTAATCAAATATTCATGGAAATAAAGTGGCATCATAGTGTATGTGACTTGACCTAGCGATAACACCAATGCATAATGACATAGTGTTGTATTATATGGATCCCTTGGGCCTATATGGATAATGGGAATCATGAGTATTACTCTAAAATTGAGTTGTTTCCATGTTTTTAATGATATTTTCCATCATAGACCCAAAACATGTAATATTTGTGTTTGTGGAGGCAAGAGAATTGTCAGATTTCTCAACCTTTATTTTTATTCTGTGCTTATTTATATACTATGATATAATATACTCATTTTCATTAAAAAACATTATATGAACACATTAGTGGTTTCCTAATCATTCACTATACTCACACCATACCAGGGAAATTCAGTGGGCTTGTAAAATTCGTAACCTGAGATATGATGAATTGTAAAGTCCCTATAGTGGACTAATGATTAAGGGATCATGGAGAGAATGTATTTAGGGGAAGAAATTGGAGTACCTTTATATTTTTACTTTTTTGTGCCACTTTTTGAATCTTCTTCTTAAATTCTAGATAGGATTACCACATTGGGAGCAATTTATTTATATGACATGATTAGTTCAATTCTTCACAAGAATACTTTGATTTTATATTATTATTCTTCTTATTTTAAATTTTTATACAACTTGATATGGAAGGTATATTCACCCAACAATCAGACATAGTCCATCGCTGGTTGTCGACAGTCTCTTGCATATGGGTAGGTATGCATATTGTCACATATATCCCAGATGAGACCCGATTTTTGGGTTGGGATGTTAGAAAACTAGTATAAATGAATTAGTAATATAACATATTTTTTTCTTACGATGATTTATGATATGATATAAAATATTTAGGATGTTTGGGACTCTAGTACAGGGACTATGTCAATTCTACGCTCCTACTATACATTGGACCGCTAAGTCTCTATAAAATTGGGAATTTAGGCATGGATACTATGGATGATTAAATGAACCTTCACTGATGTATATGACGTTAGTATGTTATTTAAGAGTTTTTGGGTATAATTGTGAATCTTAAATAATAATGTTGGTTCACATGTCATGTATGTACATTTTTGTGTGACACATAGTAGTTATTTAACATAATTCCATTATTTTGGATATTAGTTCTAGAAAGATTCTCTATGTATAGAATAATTGTGTTAACATTATGTTGTGAGGTATCATTATTGTAGTTAATTATTTGAACAAAGCATGTTGTCGTGGAAGTATATATATCATGATTGTGACTATTGTTCATGGATGAACACTATGAATTGTTTTAGGAATGTTATACCTTGGGTGATGAGTAGACACCTAGGAAAACATTATGTGATCTTGTATACATGGTATTACATAGATATGTTTCTTATGTTCGTCCTTCTGTGGATATGTGAAAGTGGGATTCTGATATTCAATAATTGTGGCATGATTTATTCAAACGACACCACTAGGGATACCACTCAAGCATGAGATGTAGATATCAGGGGAGAATTGTAACATCCACAGTTTTTCATGGATAATAAAAACATCTCTATATATACTTTATGAGAAATTTTATATGAAAAAATTAAATAAACATAATATATTAAATGATATAATTGATTTATTTATGTTTAAAATCACTGTTAACACATTACAATATTCTATAGAATCTTTTCAGAGATAGACGTTGAGATATCATGGAATTATGAGACACATTTTTCATTGATATTGATTTAATAAAAAATATAAATATATTATATTATGAATGAATTCAATTTTTTAACAAAATTAATAAAGTATCTCCCTAACAGTGTATCTTATAAGTAATCTAATAATTTTTTTAGGTTCGGGATATACGGTTTACCCTAGGTGTGATATAAAATTAGTGCACATTAGGTGGTTGGTTAAATCACACATGATTATCATTTATAAAAGATGATTATGTTTTTATTTCTAAAAATAATGCAATGTCTTCTAAATGGTGTATCATATGAGATATTTGAGGCCACATTTAGGTCAAGAATATGTTTTTACCATATAATTGTTACATGATTTATGATTGTTGGGTGTGTGGATAGATAATGCACCACTTTAATAAAACTTATATAATAGTTATTATTATTTTTAATAAATTAAAATGAAAATTACATGGGTAATTAAATTTTCGGAAATGATGACTATAATTTCTCTATGTTTTTATATTTATTAGTATTAAATGTTAAAATGGGTAAATATTTACTTTTCATACAGAATTTCAATTTTGTGGTAAATAAAAATATTTATTAACTATTTGGTTTTTAATATTAGTTGTATTTAAATTATTAATGGTTGAAATGTTGTGTTATATAATGTTAATATTAATCGTTTTTATGTTTTCATTTTTCATTATAATTAAATGTGTAAAATTATATTTTTATGTGATACATTAAAATAAGTATTTGTATATAGGTTCAAAATATATGTATATATTTACATGCCTGAGAGTATATATACATATACATATATATATATATATTTATATGAATGTGTGTATATATAATGTAAGTATATATTTATATAATTCTAAAATATATATGCATATATGCATATATGTGGGTGTATATATGCATATATGTGGGTGAATATATACATAATGTGTAAAAATAAATAAATACATTTATATATATATGAGTGTATATAAGAAGATGTTGAAATGTGTATATATATATATTCAGACACATATATATATGTATGAGTTTTTAATATATATAACAAATGAAGGATTTAATATACTTAAAAAGGGAAATAAAAATTCATGTATTGATGTGAGGAGATAAATAACTAAATATAAATAAATGAAATAATTAATTATTGATGGATACAGATTATTGGCCATCACATAGGTGAATTTAAAATCATAATTCATGTAATGTACGTGGGAGATATAGATTTTATGATTTGAAAATTTTAATATAGGCATATGATATCCCTCACGCCACCCTCCTCCTTCTCTCTCTGTAATAACCTATTTTTTTATTTTAATTTTTATTTATTCCCAAGATCCTCTAATAAATTTTTCATGTGATATTGATTGGATTGAAATTTCATTGGTGTTGTTGGGTTCTTCATGTAAAACATGATGAAAGTCATTATAATATTTTTGAAGGCAATGAGTTATTATTTATATGATTTTCAAATTTTAAATGCTTATTTTAAGATAAATTATAAAAAAAATTTAAAAGAAAATTTATAAGATATTACCCAAATATATTTATTAAAGTGTTATTTTTATGAATATAATAAAAACTATTATTCTTAAGGGGAATATTAAAAATGTATGAGTTGGCCTGAAATGATTATTCATAAAATATATTTCAATGATAAGTTATAATTTCATGTAATATTTTATTACATCTAGAAATAAAATGCCTGATTTTTGTTCTAAGAGTCCATGATATGCTGTCATATTCTAATTCATGAAATAATAAAGTTTGGTTGAAGAAAACTTCGACCGGCATGCCATTGACGTTGATGGAATTATGGATGGAAGATCCTATCCATTTTGGCCAATGTATATGACATTAGTATGATAATTGATTTATGATTAAATAATCCATTCTTGATATCTGATTCATGTTGTTGGTCAGAAGCCGTGAGAGTTTCATGTTTGACATATTATTAATATCCATGTTGATGTGCTTCAGACTATGTTGAGTTGTTTACATTTTGGTAGGTATTGATTTTATCAAACTCATGTTATGTAATTTTTGATTCCCTTATAGAGTTATGATATTTTTGGTATATGATATATTGATGTGTTATTCATATTATTATATAGATAGGTTGGACCATTATATCTCGATGAAAATAGTAGATGTGCATCTTAAGAAGTTGTATGTGGATTGATGATGAGACAGAGATAAGAGATGGGGTATGATGGAATTCTGTTTCCTAACGTAGGGGCATGTCTACCATGTGTTATCAAAACTATGGGGAAACTTTGATGTATTATTTTATATGTTTCACGATAAGGTGACACAACTAGGGAATATTAAACTTATTTGTTATGGAATATAGTTCTAGGTCCTATATTACTATCATGCAACATGAGGATGGCAATGACATTGAAATGTTTTCATGATTTTTATGATATTTTTCATAATTTTTATAATGTATTTAAAATGAAGGATTGATGTAGCTTGTTTAGAACATGAAATACACATCATGATATATTCATGTGTGAAAAAAATTCTATTATTATTTTATACACTATTATGTACTTGAAAACATTTTAAGGAGTCATTGCTAGTATTCTAATGAGTCCATATAATCACATCCTAATCAGTAAAATAAGTGCACTTGCAGATTCCATGAAGCTAGATCTAGAGAAGTAATATACCATATTTTGGAAGAATGATAAATGGAGCATGATGAAGATGTGGTCATTTATAGTCTCTCGGGGACTTGAAAATGATTATTTGATTTTTATCTCTTTATAATTTAGCTGGTTAAATTCTAGAAAGTATTACCACATTATGATTTGTATATTCATATGAAATTATTAGTTCAACATATGTCTTGTAAATTAATATTATCTATTATTATTATTTCTTATATACTATTATTCTATGAATTAATATAGATGGTATAGTCTCCCCACTATCAAATGTTGACATAACCCACTAGTTGGATGCATCTTTCTTATGAGGAGGAACACATGAGGTCATGTAGTACCTAGCTCAGACACAGTGGTTTGGGTGGGGTATTTACAACACAACTCAATTTCTCTAGTATCGTAATAGATAGTATTTCCCAACTAATTTAAGCCAAAGTAGACCTAAAAATACAATCTTAGAGTAGATTAATTTAGGGGAACCTGACCATTAGACCACACTATCCATAATCACAATTTAGGGTTACCTATTACTTTCATATATTACAAAAAATAAACAATGGGCACCAAATTAGAGAAAAAAACTACTCATGTGGATAATCATTTTCGAGAGTGGTGTCCCCTTAGAAGGAATGACAAAAAAAATTTATATCATATTAATTTAAGGTCTGAAATATTTAATATACATTAAATTAATTTTAATATCATAATTGTTACATCATATGAAATAATTATATATGCATGTTTTGGTCCCATTTTATTATGCATGATTCAAAATATTTTCTTTATATAATCCTTACTCCAAACATTAAATTAATTTGTTCACCCAACATTTTTGTGTAGTTGTTTATAAAACCTATAGTCAGTGATACATATAAAAAATCAATGTAAAAAATATTCATTATTACCTATATGATGCATATGCATAAGTTACATGAACAATTCATTTAAAGGAGTAAAGATATTTGAATTGAAAAATATAAGCATTATTAAGCCTAGAGTGATAGCTTGCTAACTGAAGTTACTATTCCTGAATGAAGCATAAGACTCCAGGAAAATAGGTGGTATGAGTGAATCTTCCTCTCCCCATAGTAACATCACTCAAAATAGAATAAAATAAACAATATAACTACAACATAATATTAAAAAAAATATACCAACAAATAAATTCTACATAATTATTTAAATAATATATTGAGGTAATGGTATGGGAAAACTAAATTTTATTTATATATACAGATCAAGTAATGTAATTATATATCCCCAAGTATTTGTTTAATAGTTAAATTTAAAAATAGAACTTCATTTTTTAAACTTTGAATAATTTAGGGAATAAACACTAAATAAATTATAACTTAAATTATTTAAATTTGAGTTAACCGTTTATGAATATAAATATTTTAATGTCATGTTTGTAATAAACATTTTTAAAACATTTAATCCAAGGTCCATAAATGTATTCTAGTCAATAAATTTATAAAACCAATTTGTAAATTTTGCAAATATTCCAAAATAATGAATATAAATATTATACATTCTCATTAATTTTAAATATTTCATTATCTTAAATATAAGAAATTTCCTTTTTAATATTATATATTTTATGAATTATAAAAAAAATTATTTTTAAATTACCCAAATGTAATAATTTCACATAATCTATATATCAATTAATAAAATATTATTTAATTTTTTTAAATTAATCATTAATAAAATTTTAGATATTGTTTAATTAATTTAAAAGTACTTTTCACCATCTAATTATTCATAAAATATTTAATTATGTAATTTATAAACTCGTTATAGATTAACTTTATTTTCTTTAAATAAATAATTTATTACATAATAAAAACCCATTATACCTTTTAATGAAAATAGTATTTTACATATTTGGATTTAATATTTAGAATATTTTATAGATAAAAGATTAATAAAAATTTATATATTTAATAATATTTTTTAATTAATTAACGAAAAAATATAATATTAAAAAATTCAAAAAATTTCTATTATTGTTAGTTATATATATTTTAAATATAACATATTTTAAAAGTATTTATCCATTAACCATAAACTTATAAAAAAGTAATATTTTTGAAAACACATGTATAAATTCTATAAATTTATCAATGTATATTGTCAAATATTTCTAAAAATTTATACAAAATATAATCCAATTCATAATTTAAATTCATTGATTATAATAAAAAATATAATTTTTTAATCAATTATAATAAATATATTCATTCATGATCCAACGAAGAAAAATTAAAAAATTTGTTAAGCCTACATTTTGAATATTGTTACCATTATATTAACTATTTTATAGATGTGAATAATTTGTGTGAATTATTAAATAAATTAACATTTTATTTTTTATTAATTATAAAGTGAATTGGATTGTTTACTTTAATTATTAAAAAGTCCCATTTTTCATATTGTCAAATATTATGTACATGAAATATTAAATGAACATATATATTCATCAAAAAATCCTTATCATGACACTATTGTTGGTTTTTTCTGTCCATTATATATACATGGTAGTGGAAGGGAAACTTAATATATGATCTATCGTCAACAATTTCAACATGTAATATAAATGATCAACATAAAATACACATACCCAGATTTGTGATGTTTTACCCTCAATCATTAATCTTTAATGGATTATGGATGATTATGATCCCCAATCTAACAAGATAACACTTCCTTTCCCTAAGTGATTACCCCATTGATGGATCCCGAACATTATTGGAGGACACTTAAAAATCTCAAAAGGATTCTAGAACCTACATTATGATACACGAATGAAGAATGAAAAGAAGTACATATTGAGATCTTTTATTTCCATAAGTACAAACAATGGTTGGGATCATATAACACTATATATATATATTCATTACATGTTATATTTAATGAAATATATCATCAATATTAAATGTATCAATATATTATTATGTTGAATAATTTTGGGTGATTATAATGGTGTTCAATCCACGCTCTCCCTAGGGCTACATTGATAGTGAATATTATTTTTCTAGAATAGATTTTCTATATTAAATTATTATTTATCATTCAATATGAGGTCCTTAAGTGTATTCGAAGAATATTATCCTAAAAGAATCTTGAGTTATTAAATAATCTCAAGGAGATGGTATCCTTCTTCATTAATATTCCAATCTATTGATTGTTGTAGTTTTGGAAATAATTATTATGAAATGTTATGTCTCTAAGGTTTTTATTAATAAAAATACAATTTTATAGTGATTCTAGATGTGAAAATACACTATTATAGATCAAATTTTTTTTCTTGTAGTCAAAACCCATGGATAGACAATAACCTAATGAATTGGTTAATAACTCTTCAGGGGGGGTTTTATAGTTGAGGTTTATTAATAGGGATAGGTTTATCATCCATAGACTATTCAAATTTACAGAGTTTAATATGAGGAACAGGGGTTAAGGATCCATTTTGTTGATGTTAAGGAAATTTTTCATGCAGAAGTGGGACAAATATTTAATCCCTTTGCTATAAAAAATGCTGAAATACACACTTGGATTAATGTCCATGGTTACAATATTACTTTTTTTCTTCCTCATATTATGTTTGATATTTCTTCTTATATTATGGTTTCTATAATATTGGATGATTCCCAATAACTATCCAAATATAAAATATTCAGTATGATATTTTATGTAAATTAATAAGTCCACTATTCTAACAGACATTGTGCATTTATCTCAATCTAATGATGATATATCAATAAATATTATAAATGATAGGATAACTCATTTCTATTTGCGTTTCCAATTCATCAGACAAGATAAGGATAAATTCATATGAAAAATTACATATTAATTCTTCTCTTATAATTGTCATGATATAGATAATACTATAATGAACAAATACATATATTTATTTAACATGGGAAATGTTATTGTTTTATTGAGCAATCTATGATTCAGAATTATTCTAATAAGCTTGTACATCCAAATTTTATCGGTGTTTCTAAATTGAGTGCCTATAATATGGATTCTCATATCCAATAGGTTATGATAACAATAAAAGTGTAAAATTACACTCAATTATATTCAAATAGGAAAGATATTGTCATGTTGGTGTCATAGGACTAGTTTTTTGTACATTAATTACATGTTTATTTTATGTAATAAAAATTAATAAAACATTAAATTATATATTTCTCAATTTTATTCATGAATCTAATGATATAATTACCTAGAGTTATGTCACACTAATAAGGTCATTATAGTTCCCATCAATGATGAAATCATTAATGTACTACGATGATATTATTAAATAATTTTTTTTGGTATGATAACATACTTTTATGGGACACATGGTACAGATACATACAACAGTGAGTACTCATAAGTGGATAATTGTAATTCCACTTAATATTAAACTTGGTAATATCTATGATGAGATATTATAAGAACAAACCCACAATTAATTATTCATCATATTTTGGTTTCATCAGGTATTCCAATTTGTGAACATGTGTTATTATACATAAAACATCAGATTATAATTAATGCATGCGAATACTTGTGGACAATGATTTCATGACAAAAACCATGAAGATTTTTTTTCCTGATGTTGTATGGTAGATTGGGAGAGACATGAATACTATATTAAAATCCAATTTTAGGGTCTGACAACATTTATATTTTTGATATTCAAAGAAATATTTATTTTTAAAAAATTATTTTGACATAGATGTGAAATCTACATGATGATATATTGTGATATAGGGAATATATTATATAATGAGTGATTGTATATAGATTTCATCAATAAAAAATAATGTCCATTATTATGGGGAGAATTACCTAATTCTAGATTCTAATCTTGTACATTAGGCAATCCTATATAATGAAAATGAGAATGAATCCTAGAGGGTCAAAATATTACTATTCTTGATGATCTTGATTAGATTATATATTAATTTATTTCATGGAATAAATATTAATCTCATGAATGAGGAATTATTTTATTCATTTTTTAATCTATCACATTATTTAAATAATCATTTAATCGCCAAAATGTGAACAACATTTTATTTATTTGTTTTATTGAATATTTAATAATTTATTTTTGCCTAGTGTGTGAAAAAATATTTATTTATGAATTTTTTTTGTAGAGGTATATAATAAATATCTTGGATTTGTAATAGACCAAGATCATGTTCAATGATAAACAGTTATTTTCACACTGGTAAATATATTTTTTAATTTGGGCAATATAGTGATCACTATAAAAATAATAATGATATTTTTATTTTTTAATTTGGATTTATTAATGGTTTTAATATTGATTAAGGGATATGTTGAAAAAAATAAAATATTCATATATAAAACCTATAACTATAAATATCCCATTATAGATATTGTGTATGTAATAAAAAAATAGTGAATTTTTTTTAAAAGTATTTCCCATTCGTCTTATCCTTTTCTCTCCCTCTCAATAATGAGAAACAACTTTTATATTTATTTAAGACTATATAACGAGTGATCAATAATATAAAACACAAAATAATGAAATCCATACACTAGGACTTGAAGATCAGTTAGCATTTCTCAGTGTTCAAGGTGCAAAGTGTGGATCAATAGTATAGAGATTCTATCATTCGATCCTCGATAAAACTATGAAATAAATAAAAAAATGTTACCTCTTGACGATCAACATTCAATAAAAAGAAACCAATCTAAGAAAAAATATTTCATCATTTGTAAATAAATTTATTATAAATTTAAGATTCATCATTCTCACTCATGGTTTTAGGTATTGAAATATTAAATTAAATTTTGATATATATCCCATCCTTGGACACATATAAAACACCTAGAACCAACAAGTATTATTAGGGGGACCACATTTAGATTTAAAATTATTTATTTTTTATAGATCCATATAGAATATTGGTTTTATTTTATTTTCTTATTATTCATTCTTTTATTTGATTTTAAATGACAATATATCAATATATTAATCACATTTGACTAGTGTTTCATTTTCTAAATGGTATAAAAACATATAATTAATGATCAAATATGGCATTGGGAAGTAAAAAATTTTCGGTTGGGGGGACTAGGTTACACAATGTGTACATGAAAGTAAATGTCAAGTACGCTAGTGAACTAAATCAAGATTTGTTGAGGGATACTTGGAATTCTACACAATAAGGACATCTAGTTTCGGTCGTGTATGTTATGTGTTGACTGACCAAACGAGCACATAGTTGTCAGAGTACATAGTATCTATTTGTAAACATTCCATGTAGTCTACATTTATTACCCGAATATATCACACAATCTATGTTGTTATAATACATCATCAAATTGTGTGATAATGAAAACCTTGTGATACTAAAATAATCAATGGGTATGTGATATACATGGAATTTAGTTCAACAATAATAACATTCGGGTCACATGAATAGTTCTCTGTATAAGCAAAATTATACATACACAGTGTGTAACTAGAGTCCACACATATTTTATTCTCTCTCCCAACAACAAAACATGCTTTTTGGTGGGTTTAATTGGAAAAGAGCATTCAGACCACACAACATTAATATTTCATGTTCACGTGAGGTAATAATACATGATACACAATCAAGACCCAAATGAGTTCACAGGAACGTGGACAATAGATACAAAGTGTGTATCTGACATGTACACATCATGATTTTTAGTCGAGGTATATCTTACGGACCTAGGTATGTATGCAGGATAAAAAACTGAGAAATATGGAGTGTATTTGGTATATAAAAACCATGAAGTTTCTCACTAATGGAAGTAATTTAATATTACATTAATTTGAAAAAAAATTGTTTCATTAATTCCAAAATTTATTTATTGTCACAATTAACCTTGTTTAAAAATATATTAATGATTTTTGATATTTTTAAATTATCACATAATTTATTGTAGTTACTATGTTTTTATTTTATTTAGTATATTTATCATAAATTGGACAAATTATCGGTATCTACAATTTAGTTTGGAAGACCATTATGATTTAGGTGAATTAGTTAATTAATTAATAAATTAAAGAACATTCATCATACTAATTCGAAATGAATAATGAAATGAATTCTTACCAGTTAAATGTTATTATTTTTTGGATATAAAAATGTTCATTAGAATAAACATGACTAGATTTTGTTTTGAAATATATTAAATTTCATTTTTACCTATTTCTTTCAATTATATATTGTTTATTAAAATTTCATGCTATGCGAGTCATCACTCCCTCAATTATTAAATTAGACCTGTGTGTCCAAGCATATCTATGCAAGTTCCCTTTAACCAATCCTTCGGATCCCATCCCATGCATGTGAGTTATAAATATTTTCAATTAAGGAAACTTCCCAAGGCACACAGTGTTGGTTCTAGGTGAAACAATAATGATTCAAACACATGTATTAAATAGGTTGAAATAGGTAATGCTATAATTCATTGAATGAATGTAAACATGAGTAACTTGAACTAGGAAAATGGTAGATTTAATATTCACTCATTGATCCAATATTTTATCGATATCATGAATGAATCATTTCCTATCAATGGAATTAATTAATTTTTGGATTCATGGTCATGATAACATAAATAAATGAATTAATGTCCAATAATAGAAATTAAATATATGATTAATCTATAAATGTTCTATCCAACATGATTAATTAATTAACATCCTCATAATAATAGTAATTCTTGTTATGGATGAAAATGAAAAAAATTACCCATAAAAAATTGAAATACCAAAAATAAATATTATTTTAAAATTGGATGACCTTTACATTAATATGATTAAAATCCATTCACATATTTTTTGACCAACACTCAATGTGAATAATTATTTTAATGTGGTGATATTATGAAGGGCAGGGGTTGAAATAACCGTGTTACATTAAGATATATTAACGCCATTAGAAAAGAAGTATATTGGAGGCTTGTATTGATGAAATCAAAGTTATGATTTCATGATAGAAGAGTCCACTCAACAGATCATGGAGAAAAAAACATAGAATTGGAAAATTCATTCATAGATAAATTACGTCAAGTATATTAACCAACCAAATTGGTGTTATGAAGATGGGTATTTGTATCATATCAATATAAATGTCCTTGAAACTATAAATTTTGACATTAATGGGGGGCTATTGGGTCTTTAAAATTAGTGGGAGATTTAATAAAACAAATAAATTGATTAGTTCACCAACAATTAGCCATATTGAAAAAATATTAATATTATACACAATCAATTATCAAATAATATGGTAATTCCATCATCCATACGATCCTTATGATCAATATTGTTGAAATACATCATCTTACTGCTTGTATCTTTATGGTGTATTTTTGATTCCATCATGTATTTTTACTCCATGAATGAAAATAATATGGTTTATAATACTCAATACCTAATCCTCCATCTAAATAGGAATGTGATGATGAATTCCCTGTCTATTAAAAACATTTGAGTGATGTGGCCAATGGTCAATATTTTATGATTTCCTCTATATCTTATAAACACCTAAAATCTCATGAAAAGATGGAAGTGTATATAATTATTGAGAAACAATATAGACTTTACACGGAGAGATCTAGGTAGAAATGGGTTTTGATCTGAAATTTTTTTCATTTAGTGAATGTCTAGAGAGTGTTCCCAAGCTAAGAATCATATAGTAAAGGTCATTGGCCACATTATGCACCTAGAAGTTATAGGGTTTAAACTCCAAGAGTATCTATGCATTGATCTCATTCTAGAATCACTCTCTGAGATAATCCACTATTTTTTGGGGACATTAATATAAAAAAAATTGAGAGGAGTCTTCCAAATACTCGTAACAATTTTCATCAAGTAGATAAGTATAGATGGCATGAAAAACTATCCATACTTATGGATGAAAATTTTAAAGGGATTTCGATATTATTTGAGGGAAAATATTATTAATGTCCTTAAAAAATGGTATGATCAAGGGAAAATAAAGGGAACATGATGTTTTATATTTCTCAAGTAGTAAGTGGGGTAATTGGATGAAAGACTACACCTATCTGAATAAGCAAGGGGAAACATCTTGAGTTTTTTTGTTTACAGAAATTTATCTTTTTTAATATATCAGTTATTAGATAAAACATGCAGTTCTCAAATATATATTCCAATACAGGATCCAAGGAGATTTAAAAATACTGAGCTAGGGGTGGTAGATCTCTGAGAAACCAATAGAGCTAAAAATATTGTTATAGCTATCAAGGACTACAACCTCGTATTACTGAAAAAATGATCTTGTTTTAATGGTTATTATTATATTCCATATGGTACAGAAAAAATTATTTATAATTTAAAAATAATATTAAATAATTAATTTTATAACATGTAAATGAAAATTTTTCCTCTTATAAAGAATACATTTGGTATAAATAAATCATTTATATGGTTTAATGTAGAAACCTTCGGTCATGAGTGTTATTCAAATGAAAACCGTTGATGTTGAGATAGATTAAATTTTAAAATCAAACTCAATTAATAATTATAATTGATGATATTACATCTCCAATAAGCAATATTCACAGAATTTATATGAATTTTTTTTCATAATAGAAATTCTCTCTCAAATATGGAAGTTTTGATGCAAATGGCATCCCATGTTAAAGATATGTTCTGAACCTGTAACAAACAACAATAATATTTAAATTATGTTCATTAAACACATACCCAAGAATAATATTTATATTTATAACCTTGAATTCTCTTAATTTGAATTCATTATATAAATATATTAGTTAGTATTTAACTATTTTTTAAAAAAGTTGTATGTAATATTTATCAATTTAAACTTGTTTAATAATAGTGGTGTTGGTATATATTTTTTCTCGAAATTCCATCAGTTGTTGATGATATTATTTTCAATAATGTATGATCGAATATATTTTTAAATGTTATAATTTCAATTATTCATTTTGGGTTATGATCTATGATGATGAAATCAGTAGTGGTAATTTTTTAGTTATTCATAATTAAACAAATTTGAAAAAATAATTAATGTGTTAAATCTTGATATACCCATAACATAATAATAAATTTAAATTTAAAAATTTATACCAGAAAATTGATTGTTATCTTAATAAATGACATAAACATTTAGTATTGTTCATATATTTTTTTGAACTGACCAAAACATTATCCTACGATGAATAGTGGTTGACTAAGAAGATATATTGTTGAAATTTAATTACAAAGTAAGAATAATGATCTAATTTATAATTTATTGGAATGATTTATATAAATTAAAATTAATTAATTTGATAATATAATTTTTATAAACACATATAATTGAAAGAAGATATTTGTTCACTCTAAGTATGATTATTTTAATTGACTGAATTAATGACAAATATTTGTTTTCCATATCATTAAAGGGTTAAAATTTTATCCATAAAATACATAATTATATCATAAAAATAATATTTATCCTTTAAAACTATATTTCTATCCATTTATTAAATTAAATGATAAAAAACAGATAACATCGCTTTTGTGGGAATTATTCAACTAATATGAACTAATGAAACTTTTTATTTTCATACTTTATAGAGAGGGATAAATAATGATTATTCCATTAATATAATAACATTTAAATGTAACCGTGAATGTAATTATGTAATATTTTTTTGGATGAAAGTTGTTTGGAAGTAGATGATTAAGAAAAATGTTTTAATGATTATGTAGTAGTCACTTTGGAATCTTATATATTCTCTTTGATTTATCCATGGAAATGAAAGTAATAAACTATGTAATTGCAAGAAGAGGCTTAATAACATTAGATAATATTATATGAGGATACTTATGGAACAGTATTTGGATAAAAATATATGGATTTTTTGTCAAATGATATCAATAAATTGTGTCCTTTTATATGTGAGGAAAATGAGAATTTTCGGAGGACCCAATATTTTTCAATAATTGATTGACGCCATCATGTGTAAATTGTTAAAAATTTAGAAAAAATGTATTTTATGTTATTATTGGTTTGATAAATCTCAACCATGTATTTGACCTCATTTTTCAAAATTTATAGAAGTAATATTCTATTATATATCATCTTTTTCCTTTTATTTTTTTACCGGGTACCTAGTCTTTCACTAAAATATACTATTTTTTATGAAAAAATAAATAGTGGAACCTATTAAATATTTTAAATATACTCATTAATTATATGAATTCCACTTTCCTATAAAAATTTCCATGTAGAATAAAAATCAATTTTATCATTACTGCATGCAACATTGAAAAACCTATTTTTAGGAAAATTAAAATATAAAAAAATATATTTAAATGGTCATATTAAAAATAGATATGGTTTTGAAGATATTAACATGTTTACAATAAATAAAATATATTTCATTTGGTATTCAAATATACCCAAAAAAATTTAACAAAATTATTTTTTATTAAAAATTGACCAAACTTATTTTATGTTATTAAAAACTACTTACGTACATAATATTTTAGTATTGAGAATTACAAATTTGAAAAAATATTTTAGAATGATTAATATTACATCTTAATGATATAATCCTTTTTAATAAATATAAATATTAATCTGTTCTAATGAAAATTTCATAAAATAATAAATTTTTATATCTTTTATTTCTTACAAATAAAATATTTATTTTATGTTAAATATGATATTTTGTCCGATAAATTACTCAACAAGAAACAACATGTTTCTTTGAAATCATATGTTGCACACCACATTGAGTTATACTGAAAAATAATATAATAATATAATTATTTTAAATGGTAGTTAACTCATAGCCATTATACTATAAGGATTGAATATAATTAACAACAATACTATTATACATTTTTTTGAAATGTTATATATTTATCCAATATATTTTACAGGTTTAGAATGAGAATTAATACAATTTTAATCACGAAATACTCTAATATTTTTAAAATGTTAGTTTACTGCCTTTTCATGGATCGGACTTTTTAAATATAGTTTTTGTCTCTTTTATATTTTCAATTTGAGAAAATAAATTCCTTTATGTGAAGAGGAAAATTAAAAAAATACTTTGGATGAAATTTTGATATTTTTCAATGGAAATTCTTATTTTTATGAATAAAGAAAAATACTGCATTTTAATTCAAAATTTCCTTTTAATCTAATTTATTAATATAGATAAATTTTTATTTTAACTGGTTCAATAGTGTGATTATATTATGTTTTAATCATTTAATTAAATAATGGTCGTTTGAAATAAATTCACATTTAAATTGTTCATAAACACATGTTAATTTTTTAATAGTTCATACCTTTTGGAAACACGATTTTTGGTTTCAACAACGCGATTTAATTTTATATTAATTTGTGTCAATTGTGTGTATTGATTTTGGAAAAATCGATTTCATATTTGTAATTATATGGGCCAAATTTTTAAAATACGTACCTTTTATTTTTAGTCATTATGAATAGTGACTTCAGTTATTATTTTATTTTATGTCGTTAAAGAGTTATTTTGGTAAATAATGGTAAAAAATAATATTATAATACTATTTAAGTACCTTAAATCATGTCCTAATCTAAATGAATCATATGTTTCTGACCGTGGGAAACCTTGGGTATATTTTGGGACCCAATGGAGCCACATGGATGTAAAAATGACATTTAATATGAATTAATTTAATTAATGAAAAAAGTAACATAAACATTTATCTTTTAGTCAAAAACATTTTATACGGGGTTATATAAGTCATAGTTTCAACTATATAATTTCATTATAATGCTAAAAGTATTTCCAACATCGTTTTATTTTATTTATAATTTTTATACATTACATAAATAAATTTATGTATGACACAATGAGGATTTAATAATTATATTATTAATTAATGATTTAAATAAATTAGATTAAAAATATTAAAATAAATTTATTTTGAAACGTTTGAATCCATAAAATAAATTTAGGGATGGTTATGGCTTGTTATATTTTAATTTATGTTTTTTTGAATGAATAAAGTATTTATTGATTTCTAAAAAGCCATGCTATGAATAGTATAAAATATATATAAATATGTTTTAAAATAGTATTTTAAAATGATATAATAGTCCTAAAAATATAATATTCTTCCAAATTACTTATATAATGTTCAAATTGTCTTTATTAAACAACATGAGCTTCTATTTTCATTTTTTTATAACTATACTAACCATATTGCATGAATATACAAGAAGATATAGTAAGAGTCCAATTAGTTATATAAGGGTTAAACCAAAAAGATAAGGTTAAATTTCTAACCTAGGCATATATATAACCTATTTTATGATAGGATTTATACACAAAAAAACATATATTTGAACGAAATTACTTTTGGAACATTTTAAACTGATAATCATTTTATAATAATATAATATTTCAATAACGTTCTAATGTCCCCCACATTCCTCTTATAAAAGGGCATCCCATCTACCCATTTAATAAAACATATAAATCCCCATATCTCACCCATAATCTAAGCGAATAAGTTATAAACATCCATATCTTACTCCTATAAGCCTTATCTTGGGATGATGGAAATTCCAGGAAGTATTTTGGCCAAAATCAAAGGGAGTTACACATTTTAAGAGGTAACATCTTCTCTAAAGTTCATTTCCATTATTTTACTTATTCAATCTATATAATATTATTATTAATTTATTACATAAGTATACCAATTTCATCAATATATTGGGATGTTGTTATAATAAGGATTTTAACAACACATACACACACCTCTATCTAATGGATATGAACAAACTGTTTCTCTGTACGATGAATTTTTTCCTCACAAAACGGTGATTGTTCTTTTTCCCCTACAACCTATCATGGGGGAAATAATGATGTAATTGTATTAATATATGAAATATATTATTTTAAAATTGTCTCTATGATACTATATCATTTTTATACAATCATACCATTATGAGTTTCATGATTTATAAATCGGTTAATTTATTTTGAGGAAGTGTAGACTGTCTCCCCCTCAAAGTGATATGACTTGTTCATTCCATACATGAAATATTGAAACCCTAGACTTTTACACATAACATTACAATATTTAATGCATAATTTTATACAATATTACTAACCAATGATCATTAAGTCTAGTTTCTTGGATGACTTGGTACATAAAAAAGAAAACATAAGAAAAAAAAGAATTATTTTTTTAAATTCAATAAATATATCCAAAATACCTATGAGCCATTATATCTTCATAGGGAACCCCATAAAAACATGAAAAAAGGGATGATCTAAAATCCTAGTAAGGGAATGAACATAACAATAAATCTTAAGCACATGGGTTTGATGAAATGATATAATGAAATAGAAATCATGTAACATATGGAATCATAACATATAAACTTGAAATCATATAAACATAGAATCATTTTAATGTGAAGAAATAAAAACATGACTTTAGTACTGGTCAAGGATAACATCCAAGACTAGTTCCCATATTAGTTCAAGTCATGGATAATCACCAAGATCATTTCCCATTACCACACAAACCAAGGCTAGCCACCAATAATGATGCACATTACTTCCCATGTGACTTAACATTACCCAATGGGTTGGAGTGCTAAATGGGTGCACCAACCAAAAAGATTTCCTGAATATTCTTTCCACATTAATAATCATACATATTCAATCATTCATTAATATATGGTTTCTCATAGAAAGTAATGGGTATCACAATCATGACATAATGTATAATAAAAGAGTATATCATACAAGTATACATTAAAGAACGGAATTAACTAATAAGTGGACATTCAAAAGGTAAAAAGGAATATAGCAGGATAAGTGATTTAAAAGAGAAATTGAAACCTGTAAAAAATATATTTCTGAATCTTTATAATTATAACATTTGAATGCGTTTATAATGACAATACTATACAGACTTCAAAATAGAAAAGTGGAAAATATTTTATATAAAACCATAAGTCAACCATAAATGTTTTCATAATAAAAATACTGATTTTATAAAGGCAATTTTTTCTTAAAAAAGAATATATAGTTCACGTGAAATCAGGTAAGAATTCCAGAAGTTCTCGTAATATAGTTTTTCTTACTAGAAAGCATTGAGAAGTGAATAGCTTAAAAATATGTATATACCCATAAGAGAATGTTGAAAGTGTCTAGATAAAATAATTTATTACATCCACATATTATTTAGAATATGAAAATAAATAGACAAGATACATTCATTTTGATAGAATTATATATAAGGCAACCCAAATGAGCAGGAGATATTTGGGTAGAATTCATTAGGGAATATCGACATGGTATTAGGTGTACATAAAAGGGATTTATGGGAGAGGTAATGTGTTTATTATCACATAAACAGTATTAGGATAGTATTGGGGAGGTGATAAATCATTTCCTATCATTATGTAATTACACATAAAAAGGAATATCATCGAGGACAATATTGAATTATATAACAATGGAGTGCATCCCATACCATAAGTTCAAAGGTGATATTCTCTGGAACTCAATGACCTGAATAAAAAAATTAGGTTCATTAATAAATAATTCCATAACATATTTTATAATTAATTTATTTAGTATATATCTTTTTATTTCATTCATGACCTTTTTTATTGGTTATAAGGTTAAATTTCATTGTTGATTTCCCTTTTCATACTTGGTTTTAATGATCAGTTCACTTATATTCATATTTGGATAAACATGGAAGATGAAACGATTCTATCTAAAATAGATGTTATATGATACTTGTGAGCATCTAGGAGATTACATAGTTGAAAATTTTAATTTTTTTACTTAAGTTCAAGTCAAATTATTATATAAAACCTTAGTGACAACTGTTTTTATTAATCAATGGGTTTTGATTATAACGTACATGATTTTCATTATATGATAAAATTGTTTGAAAAAAATGATTATAGAACCCTAAATAGGATATATATATATAATAATAAATGTCAACCATAACAAAAATGGTTTCATGTCCATAATTAATGATTGTAATAGAAGTTGATTAATCATTGTCCTAGAATATGGTGTTTTCAATTCTTTCAAATAAAAGGTGGGGAAAGAAGAGATGATAATGAAACATCCCATTAGCATAAAAATATTATATTACATGTATGATAATTTATTTTTCATACCATATGGATGTGTAGAGGTTAGGAAAGAAAAGGGAACCAAGGAACAAAAAAATGAATGAAAAGAAAAGTGAAATTTTACCTCAGGAATAAACTTCACTTAAAAGTTTCTTTAAGGGGAGAGGATTTTGTATTTTTAAGAGAATAGGGTTTATTAGACATGGTGAAGGAGCATGGGAAGAGATTTGGGTAGAACGTTCACAAGTCACTAGGCTTGAGAGGAGTGAAGAGAAGAGTCAAGGGTGGGAGGTATTTAAAGTGGAGCAGTGAAGGGTTTTCATAATATTATATTCATTACGTAATTATTTTTCTATAAGACAAGAAATTGTGAGTATTACATGACCTAGATTACTAATAAATTCATGTTATTTCAATGCAATGGTAATTTACATCTTCCATGACTCATGCATGATGCAAAAATTAATCTTTTAACATTTATTGTGAATTATCATATTTAAGTTTTCGTAAAAAAATCATGCTTTTTGGAAAATACCAAAAGATCACCCTAAAATACTACCTACATGTTGTATCCAAAAATGAAATCCAGTTTTCAAAAATAAATTTCTATATATTATTAAATTAATATTTAATTAAAATAAAAAATTACTCAAAAAATAATAATTTGAAAACACTAATTTTATTATTCCTAAATATAGGAATATCATAATTTTATTTTAATATCATATATGTACAATCAAAAGTAATGTCACACTTCATTAGGTAATATCACTATTCATAAGGGTATGTTACTATTCGCCAAAAATTATGTTATTCTTCTCAGACTCCAAAATACATACTTATCACAACTGTGTATGCAATATTTTTGAACTTCAAAACATAGAAGTGAAAGAATTATGTTTAGAGGTCACATAAAACATATTAATTCATTATGTTGTGATTTTTTGTGATTATATTATATAATTATAAGAAATCAATTCCCATTGAAATCCATTAGGTTGTTACATGGGACATATAAAGGATGGAGTTAATGAAATTATGTAACACATATATCATATGATATTATACTAGATTTATAATATTCCTATGTATCATTTATTTTTAATTTCATTAATATGATAAACAAATGAATGTATCATTCATTCGTATGTACAATATACTGTATCTATGAATGGTTCATTTCATTTATTACCTCCAAATTTTATGGGATATTATAAATACATATATAATAGATATATATGATATTTAAATCCTGAATAATATTCTGGAGACAATGTACTTTTGACCAAACGGACATCATGTAATTATAACAATATAATTTTCAACTCAATAACCTAATATCATCAAAACAACCAATATTTATGTAAATAATTATGTATTTTTTATAACGTAGTAATAAGTTATATAAAAGGTATAATAAAATTGAAAAAGGTTCTTATGAATGTATAGATTAATATATGTTTATTATTCAGGAATAAAAGGGAACATACATGATAAATCTGACTCAAGATAGATGAATTCATATCAATATTCTTTCATTGGCTAATTTTTTGTTTATATACACCTCATTATTTTACATGGTGTATAATAAAACCTTATGTATTTTACTTTCATTCAAATTGAATCTTTTTTTAAGAGGCATTTTATTGAATGACAATAGAAATGTTGTTAACATATGTGGTTACAATAACATCTCCTCCATCATAATCTTTATTGGAATTCCACTATAAGACAAGTTTTTTTTAAAAGGAAAAGAAATACTTTATAATATTTTTGGATGTTTTGGTATTGAAAATGGATTTTGAAATGGATTTAATATTTCAACATAATGAAATGATTACATGAGACTGTAAATGAATTTATACAAGTAAATTTTCGATATTTACAGTATTCAATGTGTTATGATTATATAGTTGTACTTGAAAATTTAATGGATGGTTACGTGATAATAAAAATTACGGTTGGTTTCATGATAAAAAAATGACATGTGGTTACGTTATAACCTCCAATACATAGGGTATGGAAGCCATCCATATGGATATTCCTTTTTGTGATATCCATGGAAGTCAACTATATGGTTATTCCATTTATGTCTGTTTATGTCCCACGTTAACTATATATGATATAAGTTTATTTCAATGGGATTTGTGGAAATATTGTTTTAAAAAAATTGGTAATAAATGAGGTTATATTCAAGGAAGTATATTTACCACTTCTTAAAGGTGAAAATTATTAATTTATAATAATGTATTCATGGTTTTCTTGTTATCTGATGACAAATCATTTACATTCTTTATGTATCCCATACTAACCATTTTCTTATCATCCCATGTTTTGAAATTTTCTCAGATGACATAATGAGGAATTGAGTCAAGGATGGGATCAATGAAAATTTATGCTATTAAAACATGAATCGATGTCATTTATCATTTTAAATAGTTTTTGATTTTAAAAAATGGATAGTTAGAATATGTTTCTACTTGTAATATTCAAGACGATAGGTATATGTCATCACCTAATTTTATAATTCTCTAAACCTGAAAAGATCCTCAATTTTAATTAAAAGACAAATTATTGATTTAACTAATGATTATGTAATTTGTATCTCTCAGGACTTTTATTTGGTATCAAATGACTTTTTTGATAACATTAGGAGATAGAATATTGTTAATTGAATATACCTAATATATTTTTACATTAATATGAAATTGAAAACATATATCATTTTATGATTTCCATGTTGCTTCATCAAAAATATGTTTGTTCAAAATTGTCTTCCAGAGAGGAAACAAGGCATCTGTGCTGGGAGGGAATACATCAGGAAATAAACATCCAAATATGAATAATGAGATGATCAAATTCAGAACATAATTTGTTTGTAGTAATGAAACAATTGAGCCATGCGATAAATTATGGTGGTGTCCATGCACAAATTCAAACAGACCAATAACAGAGGCATATGTTGATTGCATAACATTTCATAAGGCATCTTCCCCCATCATTCAGAGGATCATCTGACCATGTGAAAGATGAAAAGTTGATTAAATCATTGGATAAAATTTTTAATATAATGGGTTGTTTAGAAAATCAAAATGATAGACTTGTTGTTAATCCTCTCGATGGTGAAGTTGATCAATAATGGTAAATGATTAAAAATGTAATAGGAATTGATGTGATTGACTCCATTGAATTTGATGTATTTAAAAATATCTGATTGAGTAATAATTTCATTAGGTTGTTCGACATATGATCGAAAAATTATTCTCAGAATTGAGAAAAAAGGAGAATGATTCAGTGTGTGATTCCCCAACCCTCATTACCCAGAGTCTGTGCATTATTACATATCATTGGCATGATCAAAAAAGTCCAAGTCTTCAAATACTGATTAGTTTAGTAGCCTTGTATGTTCAAGATACATTCATAAGGATTACATTACATCATAAAATGGAAAACTACAACAACATTGTTTCCATGGAAAACACTGAGATCCCATAGACTATCCCTGCAGGTTAGTCATAATATAAATTTTTACATCCTTGGAAAAATAAAACATATAATGTGGTGAGCTCAAATGCTCAGTAAGGATAACAATATATAAAAAACTTTCATAAATAAGCATAAACATTTAAGGAAAGGTATAAAACTAAAAAAAAGTTTTATCAACATAAATATCATCATAATATGGAAAATATAAATCAAAATAATGCCATTTACTTAATAACATGAATATTCTACTAGTAGAACAATCACATTCAATATAAATAGCTACATTCATAATTATGGAATGCATAATTTCAAACTTTCATAAACACATAGTCAAGGAATTGTGCCAAGACTAAAAATAAGATTTTGTAAAGGCCTTGTGCCAGGACACTAGTTTGTCTTATTAGACCTACAGATGCATCGAGGAGCTATGGAAGGCTCCAACCGTCACTTACAAAGTCCAATGCATTCCTCATATGAAAAGGAACAAAAATAACATAAAAATCATAATAAAACTAGCATACGAAATGTCAATACCTTATCCATAAACCATGAATGGTATAAAAGTACACATCTATAGTCAAAAATATCACAAAACCATCAATGCAATATAGGATATTTGTACCACAATAAATAAACTTCAAACAAGTTTATAATACATAAAGGGATGTTTACATAGATTAAAATGACCAGTAAAATTCATTGAGAGAAATACCCCTTTTACATGAAATCATTTAAAAGTATCACAATTTATAAAAGAATCCATTTAAAAGTGAATTTTTAATAAAAGTGTCCATTACCACCTTGAAACTATTGAAAATAATTATCATTTCAAAACATTCATGTCCATATAAATAAATCCATAATATCATTGGGAAAACATGGACAATAATTAAAAGGGTTTAGAATGATAAATCATTAAAACATTTAAAATGATGATCTAGTTAAATAGACCATCCCATAAAACCTTAAATGAACTATTAAAATTAATTTATGAAATATTATTACCGATGATATGTATGTCCGAGAAAATACTTACACATAAACAATTTCAGATAATAATGAAATTTAGGAAATAACCCTTCATTTGTACACTTACTTGTCCGAGGGTAGGTTAACCTCATTTATAATGGTGAAATAATTGTTGTTAAATTATCTTATAATCATATACATTAATATGATATCATATATGATCTTTTATCATTTCTTTGTTAATAATATCGTCGTATTATCGTCGTTTCGATTGTTAACTGATTCGTTTTCTGTTATATGGTTTGTTACGTAAGTAATGCTTGATATGTATAGGATGTATCTTATTCATATTCAGAATTATATTAAGCCTTTAAACATTATTTTAAATTATATAATTAAAATTACTCTTCAATGGATTATGAGGTTGAATGAATCTCATCGAGTTCGTGGTGACGGTAATCCGTACGTTTGCACGAGCAGCAATATCATTCTTTTTATATTAAAATAATATAAAATGGTATGGTAAATAATATATAAAAAATTATTATCATGTTAGATTTTTTATTTACATCAATTACACTTTATTATTATATCTATCCAAATAATAATGTGTTGAATAACAATTACATCGCGACGTGGAGATGGTAAGCCTTACATATGCACGTACGGTGACATATCATTCAAAGGATGGATAGAATAATGAATATAGTTTAACCATATTAATAAAAACATTAAAGTACGTAGAAGATACTTAATTTATTATTTTATAATTTAATCAACAATGAAATAGGAAGTGGAAGAAGAAAGGAACATGGAAGAGGTGATGAAATATTTTCCTCTTCTTTGGGTTCTTCCTTTTGATTTGATAAAAAGGGATCCATTGGTTGGCATTATAACTAAAGGAATGCCTTTAGGATGAAGGGAGGATAGTTTAGAGGGTATTTGGGTAGGGGGTGTCTGATTCAAATGGCTTTGATGGTGTAAATTAGAGAGAATGGGGAGTGCCCTTTTATAATAGGGGTGGGGGGAACCTTAGGATAACTAGAAATATTATTTTATAATAAAATCATTTTCGATTTATAATGACTGAAAATGAATTATTTAAAGGATAAGGTGTGTATGGGTTGAAACCCACTCAACCAATAGGTTTAATACAGGTTTGGGTCACTATAATAACCTTATCTTTTAAATATAACTCCTAGTTAAATAGTATGAAATTTAATATGTATCTTTGTATTTTTATATTATTTGGTTAATAAGCATACTATATACTTCAAACAGAACCCCATGTGGTTCATTAATGAAACAACTATCATTATATAAGTCTTTTAGAGGACCGTTATATTTTTAGGAATATAATATCAATTAATAATATAATATTTGTTCTAAAAGATCTTTTATGTCAAATTCGACAGTATTTGGTATATTGTTTTTGATAAATTAATAATTGAGTTACTACTTCGAACTAAATTCAGATAACCAACCCTAACATGTCATATTATCCTTGAAAATTAGTTTAATTCATAAAAAGTCACAAATTTCTTTTTTTTTGGACATTTATAAAATCAAATGTTTTAATATTTCATTAATTACGTAATTACTACATCATCATTATATAATAATTAAATTAAATTTTTTAAATTATAAAGAATATAAATAAAATTCCATTTTGTAGGAATTATTTTTATATTTCTAATTTATATTTATAGTAGAAATTATATAATTTATAACCATATATTAATAATTTTTTAGTTATTAAACATTGAATTTAACACTTCTAACTCTTCTTTGAATTAAATAATAATAAATGTCCTAATATAATCTATATGGACCTAAATGAACATATTTTATTCTTAACGTTTTTTTTAATTAAACTTATCCAATAAGGGCAGAAAATGTGTTAGGGTAATAAAAATATCATTTTTACTTCTAATTATCCTATTTACTTTTAACCGTTGTAAATAAAAGTAAAATGTTACTATTACCCAAAAAAAATTTCATATTATTGAACAAAATTGTACATACTGATATAAACTGTGTCTCATTTATTTTCTAAATTCAACTCACAAAAGTAGAAAAATTATGTTTTATTTAAATTTGAAAATGCTCCTAGGAGGTGGGTAAAAGACTGTAAAAAATGCAATAAAATTTTTATATTTCTAAAATTATTATAAACTGACTCCAATGCATTAAATTTAACTTATATAGGTACTATGTATATATTTTTACCTAAAATAAATTTTAATAAAATAAATAAAAATTTATATAAAAATTTGGTTTTAAATTATAAGTTTGTGTTTATTCACTATTCATAAAAAATTGAATTTTTCGAAAAAATACCAAAAATTCACCCTAAGAAAAGTTTGATATTCCAAATACAAAAATGAAGTCCATTTTGAATGATAAAATTTATAAAATTTTAAAAATTGGTATTACTATTCATAGGGGCTAGTTCGATTGGTTGTGGTGTGTTAGAACTCGAAGTTGCGTACAACACACGCTATTATATTATTCAAAGAGAAGCTTCTCATGGAAGCATGGGGTGATCAATTATCCTCTCCATCAAGTAATTTCATCCTCGAAATTTCTATAATATTACGGCATAAAAAGACTCGGGTGGTTCATCATCATATGTTTATCGGGTTCCCATGTTGCCTATTCCACCTTATGGTTTCTCAATAGAACATTTACCGGACGATTCTTCTGGTTTCTCAACACTTATTTTCTTGTATCAAGAACCATGATAGGCTCTTCAAAATAAGATAGATCAGGATCCAGATTTAATTCCTCACAGGTGAGTACATGCGTTGGGTTAGACATATATTGTTTCAATAGTGATACGTGGAATACATCCTGAACATTGGAGAGACTTGGCGGCATAGCCAAATGGTAAGATACAACCCCAATTTGTTCTAAAATTTCAAAAGGTATGATGTACCTGGGACATAAGTTTGCCTTCATTACAAAACATATAACACCCTTCCATGGATATACCTTCAAAAAACCTGATCTCCTACTTGAAATTCCAAATCCTTCATTTGGTTATAGGCATAGCTCTTATGTATACATTGATCTACTGTGAGGTGGGTTTATATTACCTTCAACTTTTTTATCGTTTTCTCATCAATTTTTTGGCCTATAAGTTTTCATTCACCAACATCATCCCAACATGTTGGTGTGCTACATTTCATTCCATATAACACTTCATATGGTGCTATCTGAATACTTGAATAGAAACTATTGTTGTAGGAAAATTCTACCATAGGTAAATATTGATTCCACATACTTTGAAATTCATGTGATCCTTATCTCATCATGTCTTCTAAGGTTTGAGTAGTCCGTTATGATTGTCCATTAGTTTGGGGGTGGCAGGTTGTGCTCAAATAAAGTTCAATATCTTGGGCTTTCTGAAGAATTTTTTAGAATATTGATGTAAAACTTGGATCACGATTAGAAACAATCAATAGGTGTATTCCATGAAGTCTCAATACTTCATTAATATATAGTCTTTCAAGATGATCAAGTGGTCAACCTTCTCTTATAGTATGAAAATGTGCCAACATGGATATATAATCAATAAGGACCCATATTGCATTGTTCCTTCCAGGTGCCTTTTTTAGTCTCTTGACAAAGTCCATCGTAATATTATCCCATTTCCACTAAAGTATGTGAAGTGGTTGTAAAACTCCTCAAGGATGTTTCCTTCCTGCTTTCACTTTTTGACAAACCATACATCTTGACACAAAATCAGAAATCTCCCTCTTAATGTTGTCCCACAAAAAATGTTCCTCCAAATCTCTATACATTTTGGTGCTCCCAGGGTGTATAGAGAAATTGGAACTGTGATCATCATACAAAAATTATATTTTTAGATCAGGTATATCTGTAACACAAATTCTCTTCCCAAATTTCAAAATTCCCTCTTCATATAATAAGTGACTCAATCTCCCATCATTCAAAACATTAATCGTCTTTTGAAACTCCTCATCATCAACCTGAGAACTTTTTATCATTTCTAGTAAAGATGGTTTGGAAACCCTTTGAAAAACCATTAATGATTCACATTGAATAGTTATTCCTATATCAATATTTACTAGATCCATGAAAATAAGATCCCTTTCAATTCTCATCTTGTTCAAAACATCATGATCTTTTCTGCACAAATAATCTTCTACCTTAATTGCCTTCCCTGGGTGGTTGTGTATCATGCAGTCATAATCCTTGAGTTGTACAAGCCATATTTTTCCCCCATGTTGAGTTCATTCTATGAGAAAATTTACATCAAACTCATGTGATCAGTATAAATCTCACATTTTCACCATAGATAGAGTGTCAACAAATCTTCAATGCAATGATTATAGCTGCTAATTCCATATCATGAGTAGGATAGTTTTTCTCATGAATTTTTAGTTATCATGATGCATAGGCAATAACCATATCATTCTGCATAAGGACACAACCATGTCCTATCTTTTAAGCATCACTATAAATAAAAACCACATCAAAGAAATGATCTATCTTACTTATTGAGTTACGTATATAATCAACAGCATGCCTCACTAACCTTGTACAGTTAGCCTCATACTTTGTGACCTTCTCATCCTTTGTTTGCCTCACACTCAGAAGTTTCCTTTCCATATCTTCAGGATGGTCCCGATGAAGTATTTTTTGAAATAAAATATATGTAAACTCCCACCATTTCATATTTGATACTTTATCATCTTACGTTGTGTTTTGAATCAATGACCACCATTGATCAATATATCTAGTGAGGAGATAAACTTCCATGAAAACTTTTTCACTTTCACTACTCCCCAAGGCATGGAATATTTTCTCTAAGGAATTTGTCCAATGATTAGATACTAATGGATTTTTCCTCCCATTGAATTTTGGGGGTTGTTTCCTCATGAAGAGATCTAACATGGATCATCCACGTTGTGGATCAGGATGATCCATATGGTTAATGTTATTATTTATAACATGAGTGAGTTGTCCCAGTATGGTGATAAACTGACCAGCATCAGTTGCTTCACCAGCTCCACAATAATTATCTTGAGCCGGAGGGAAATCCTTACATGGATTGAGTGCTTTGATACAGTTTCCATTCCTTTTACTAGGCACCATTTCTAAACAATATCATAAACTAGATTAGTTTATGAATCACATTACATAAATCCAAACTTGTAAAAAACTAACATAAATTGAACAGTTTATGGATGTAATCGATAATCATAAAAATGTTTTCTTTGAGGAAGTATATTCTCATAAACCCTTCATATTGTTTTGTAATAAAAATTAGCCTTATCCTAATCATTTCCCTAGGGAGTGTAGTGACCAAGAGTGCAGTATAGCCAGTTGTCATGCACCAGTTCCAGTTCGAGTCTAGCTCAAAGTAGTGTTTTCGGGTTTTACCACTTGGTACATCTGTGCCAGAGGAGCCCCTACATTCTCGTATCCAGACAGGTATGTATTTCTTGAAAAACTCACAAAATATATACAGTACCTATGTTCAAGAATGTTCTTCTTTACTAATCGTCAAAGTGTATCTTTGGGTAATGAGTTATAATCAGAGTTTACATTAATCTAGATTCCATGTTTTGTAATAAACTTCCTATGATAGAAACTATAACACCCCAACCCTAGTTACCTAGATTCATTGCATTATTATGTATCCTTGTGATGATCACAAATGATTAATTCTCTAATGACCAATTATTATTGTATCATTGGGAGAACTATATACAAAAATAAGGTTTACATTACATCATAAAATGGAAAACTACAACCTAATTGCTTCCATGGTAATCAATGAGAACCCAAAGACTATCCTTGAAGGTCAGTCAAAATATATTTCTTCACATCATGGAAAAAATAAAACATAGAATGGGGTGCGAATAATTGCTCAGTAAGGACAACAATATAGCAAAAACTATCATAAATAATCATAAACGTATAATTAAATTTATAAAACTAAAACCAAATATTTTCCAACATTAAAAATATATTAAAATGGAAAATATAAATCAAAATAATTCCTTTTACTCACTCACATGGATATTCTACTAGTCTAATAATCACATGAAATATCAATAGCCACTTTCATAATGATGGAATGCGGAATGGGAAACATTCATTACCACATAGTCAAGGCCTTGTGCCAAAACTAAAAATATGATTTGGTCAAGTCCATTTTCCAAGACACTTGTTTGTCTCATTAGACCTACCTATGCATCAAGAAGCAATAGAGAGATCCACCCGTATCATACTAATTACAATTCATTCCTTATATGAATAGGTTTAAACATAACATAAACAATCATATTAAAACTAGCACACAAAATGTTAATACATTATCCATGAAACATGAATGGTATAAAATAACACATCAATAGTCAAACATAACACAACACCATCAATACAATATTGATGATTTTTACCATAATAAATCAACTTCAATCAAGTTTAAAATCCATCAAAAATATGTTGACATAGATGAAAATGATTAGTAAAATTCTTTTAGAGAAATACCCCCTTTCACGAAATCGTTTAAATGTATCAAAATTTATAAACGAATTCATTTAAAATTTATTTTTGAATCAAAGTGTCCAATAAAACTTTGATACATTTGAATTGAAATATCATTTCAAAACATACATGTCTAGATACATAAATCCTTAGACTCATTTCAAAAACATGAACATTAATCAAATTGGTTTATAAAGATAGATCATTAAAACATTTAAAATGATGATCTAGTTAAATAGACCCTCCCATAAAACCTTAAAAGATTATTTTTGAAATTGTTTTATGAAATATGGGTTTTGATGAAAAGTATGTCCTAGAAAACACTTACACATAAACAATATTGGATAATAATGAGATTGAGGAAATAACCCATACCTTGTAATTTTACATGGTCTAGGGTAGGCCAACCTCCTGTATAATGGTGAAATAATTGTTATTAAATTATACACAAAACATATACATTAATATGATATCATATACGATCTTTTAACATTGCTTGGCTAATAATATCTTAGAATTACGGTCATTTCGGGTGTTAACTGATTCGTTTTCCTTTATATTCATTGGAAGTAGTGTTTGTTAAGGATAGGATGTATCTTAATCATATTCAGAATTATATTAATTATCTAAACATTATTTTTAATCATCAAATAAAAATTAATCTTGAAGGATTTATGATGGGTAATTAATCTGATCACGTTCGTGGAGATGGTAATCTGTATGTACGCACGAGCGACAATATCATTATTTTGATAATAAAATAATATATAATTGGATGGTATATCATTATATATAATCATTATCATGTTATATTTATTATTTACATCAATTAAACATCATTATTAATCCCATCGAAATAATAATGTGATGAATAACAGTTACACCACGAAGTGGAGATAGTAAGTCGTACGCACACACGTATGGTGACATGTCATTTAAAGGATGTATCGAAAAATGAATATGGTTTTTTCATTTTTATAATAACATCACAGTATATATAAGATACTGGAGTTATTATTTTTTAATGGAAACTATAAAGAAAGTGGAAGTGGATGATGAAAGGAACATGATAGAGTTGTTGAAATATTTACCTCTTCTTCATGTTATTCCTTTTTATTTGAACAAAAGGACTCCATAGGTTGGATATTTTATGAAAATAAGGCCTCTAGGATGCAGGTATGACCGTTTAGAGGGAATTTTGGTTGGGGTTCACCATGCCAAATGTCTTTGGAGGTGTGAATTAGAGAGAAGGGGGAGTGCCCTTTTATAAGATGAGTGTGGGTCATCATAGGAAAAGCTATAAATATTATTTTATAATAAAATAATTTTCGTTTTATAATGGGTCCAAAAAGAGTTATTTAATTACTAAGGTAGGAATGGTTTGAAAACCACTCAACCAAAAGGTTTTAGGTAGGTTCGGGTTACTATATTAACCTTATATTTTATATTTAACTCTTAGTTAAATAGTTTAACATTTAGCATGTCTCTTTGTATTTTTATATTATATGGCTAATAAAATAACTATTTACTTCCATGAAAACATCAAATGGATCATTAATGATACACCTATCATTATATAGATTTTTATGAATATAATCTCAACTAATAATAGAATATTTGTTTTAAAAAATATTTTATGTCAATTTTGACACTATTTTGTATTTTTTTCTAAATTTATAAATGTATTATTTTTCGAAAAATATTAATCTAAGAAACCCTAACATGTTATATTAACCTTGAAAATTATTTAAATTCATTAAAAGTCTAAAATTAAAATAATTTGTATATTAATAATATCAATTTTTTAATATTTCATTAATTAGGTACTTACTGCATCATCATTGTGTCATAAATAAATTAAATAATTTAATATCTTAAAAATATAAATAAAATAAAATAATTTAGGCAATCCTTTTATATTTATAATTAATTTTTATAGTCAAATTTTTCTTCTGTATACCACTATATTAAAAATGTTTTAGTTATTAAACTTTGATTTTAACACTTTTAACTCATCTTTGAATTAAATAATAATAATTTTCCTAATCTAATCCATGTGGTCCTAAAGGATCATATTTTATTCCTAACATTGTATTTCGTCGAATTACTCTTATCCAATCGGGTTAGGACATGTTGTAGAGTAATACTAATATCATTTTACCCTTAATTATCGTATTTACTTTTAACCATGGTAAATAAAAGTAAAAAGTTACTATTCACCAAAAAATATTTTCATCTTATCGAACTACATATTAAATATAGATATCAACTGTGTCACTCGGAATTTAAAAAATCAACTCCCAAAAGTGGTAAAATTGTATTTTATGTAAATTTTCAAATGCTCCTAGGTGGTGGGTAAAAGACGGTAAATGGTTCAATAAAATTATTATGTTTTTAAAATTATTTTCAACTAACTCAAATGAAATTCATTGAAAATATATTGGTATTATCTATCTATTTTGACCAAAAATAAATTTTAAAAAAATTACTAATTATTTTAATTAAAAATGTGTTTTATACATTAATTTAATGTTTTTTACTATTCATAAAAAAATTTAATGTTTTCAAAAAAATAACAAAAAATCACCGAAAGTTATAAAATTTCAAAAAGTTGGTATTTATATTCATAATGGCTAGTTTGATTGGTTGTGGTGTGTTAGAACTCAAATTTTCGTACAACACATTCTATTGTATTATTGTAAGAGAAGCGTACCGTGGAAGCTTGGGGTGATACATGGTGGCTGCATATGAAGAAAATTTCACATGGTTGTCATGGTATGTCCCAAATTTTATCACATATATTGATAGTAAGATAAATAAGTTTTACATTGAATTGAAGTAAAAATATCTAATGGATTTAGCTTCTCATGAGTTCAAAAGCTATGAGAAACCTGTATGATGTGATGAGAAAGTAGAAATTTAGTTTTATTATAAGCATGTATCAAATGAGAGAAAACAAAATAAGTGATAAAGATCGATGGAAATGGAAAGAATCCATCCAAAAAGCCTTGAGTTATGAAAAACATATTTCCAACATGTGAGAATTGTGGTTAAAAACATCTTAGATAATTTATCTCAAAAAACGAGAAGTTCTTTCGAGTGTGTATGACTTGTCGTATTGCTCATAAATTTAATGAAGATGATCCGAAAGGAAATGAAAAACATGTGGTAATATTATTTAGTTTAATTGGGTTATTAGATTACACCAATGATTGTACAAAGTTGATTACCTAGGATGGAAACCAACATGATCGAATGTATAAGGGCATATAAAAATCATTTTCAATTACTACGATTGATGTGGGTTAGACAAATGAAGTGGTGAAATGTATGTTACAAAGTTGATAATAATATTACAACAATCAATTTGACTCTTGTTCTTTACATTCATTCATTTTTAATATCTTTTCAAGTAAATTGTATATAGAATCCCATTAATGGGATATAGAATTTTTTGTAAAAACAATTTGAGGAAGTATTAAAGCAACCAATAATTATAAGAATGATCCTATTTTCATTAGTGGGGTAGTCTTTCCATAAAATCTTGTTGAACATTCCATCATAGAATTTAATAGCATTTTGGTTATGGATTGGCTATCAATTTATCATGCTAAATTTATTTTAAATCCGATAAACTTTTATAGATTGATTTCATACAATTGATAACATATCAAGAAGCTGAAAGAGTTATTAAATATGGAAGTGAATGTTTTATGGCTCAAGTTGTTGGAAATAATGAAACAATTTTGATTGTTTACCTTCCAGTAGAGAATGAATAAATGATTTTTTCTAACAAAGTTCCTAGTATTGTTCCTAATCGGGATGTTGAATTTATTATTGATTTTTTGGAGGATGAAAATCCTATTTTAAACCCCCTTATCTAATGGCTCATGTAGAATAGGTGGAATTAAAAATAAGTAACATGAATTACTTGATAATTTTATCATTTGACATAACACTTCATAGTGGGGTGATCTGGTTTTATATTTAAAGAATAAATATTGTTCTACAAGGATATATATTAATTACAGAGTCTTGAATAACATCACTATTAAGTACATGTGTCTTTTTCCTCATATAGATTATTTTTTTGATCAAATCTAGGGAGCTCAGTATATTTCGATGAATTATTTGAGGACCAGCTACCATCGGCTAAAGGTGAAGGAGGATGATATTCAAAAAACATCATTCCAAATGAGATATAGAAATTAGGAGTTTGTAGTTATTCTATAGGGTTATCTAATGAACCTAAGGTATTTATGAAAATCCATAATGGAGTATTTCATCAGTTTCTGGATTTTTTTGTGGTTGTTTTTATTGATGATATCTTTGTATATTCTAAAATCCTAGAAGAACATGAAAGTAACTTTAGTATTGTTTTGGAAACCATAAATGAAAATAAACAATATGGAAGGATTAGTATGGGTGAATTTTGGTTTCAAAAAATTTCATTACATGGTCATATAGTTTCTAAAGATGGAATAAATATTGACACTTTTAAAATAAAAGTTGTTTATTAGTTGACAAGATCTACCAATATCATAGATATTCATATTTTTCTCTAATTAATAGGTTATTATCGATGTTTTATTGAATTATTTTCTCAATTATACGTCCCCTTAACAAATATAACACATCGGAGAGTTAAATTCATCTGGACAAAATAATTTGATGATTATTTTCATGTACTGAAAAAAGGTCAGTAAATGATCTTTTTTTGGTCTTTCCATCCTGGAATGGTGAATTTTTTATCTACAATGATGCATCATTAAAAGGACAGGGTTGTTTCCTAATAAAAAATGATTAGGTAAATTATTATTCTTCACATCAGTTGAAGACTCAGGATCTAAATTACTCTACACATAATTTGGAATTATATGATGTTTTTTCATTAAAAATTTAGAGGCATCATTTTTATGGCATAGAGTGTCAAATATATATTAATCAAAAAAATTGGATGTATATATTCACTCAAAAAAATTAAACATGAGACATAGGTGGAAACAAGGATTAATCAAGCATTATGATTTTGGGATCCATTAGCATCCCGAAATGGAAAATAATGTGTATTACATTTTGAGTCAAAAGATTAATTCTACATTAACCATGATACACTTGAAATGAGATCCTTTGGTTTTAGATTTGATGAATTTTGTATTTGAAGTTGTTTGTGAAAGGGAATTGATCTATTTTGTTTTAGGTGACAGTGAAATCATCTCTATGAGGATGAATTTTTCAGTCATAGAGAGAAGACATTTAGTGAAAGAAAATGGTAGATTTGGGTCAGAAGGTTATGTTACCCCAATTTATCATTGGTAAAGACTATGATGTGAGGTTTGGAAAGATATTATATTTTCCTTGTGAATCCCACTAATAGAAAGAGTTATTATTTGATTCCCACAGTTCTCCATTTTCAGTTCATATTGGATGTACATAGATGTATATAGATATTTGGTATTATTTCTAGTGTGATGGAATGAATAGAGACATTGGTGACAATACTATTAAGTGTTTGATTTTTCTATTGGTTAATGAAGAGTTATAGTTACCGAACAGAATGCTTCAACCTTTTCTACTTATTGAGTGTAAATAGGAAAATAATTCTATGGATTTCATAGCGGTGTTACCAAACTCATATCGTGGTAACAATGAAATCTGGATTATTATTTATCAATTGACTAAATATGCTCATTTTCTTCATAATCGATATACATTGTCAATAGATCAACTTCTGTGATAGTATTTGAATAAGATATTCAGGTTACATTGACTTACCCACTCTAATATATCTGTTCGTGATCCATGGATAATTTCTAACTTATAGAAAGGCCATCAGATGTCATTGGTTACTGAATTAAATTTCAGCATAGCTTTTCATCCTCAATCATATGGGTAGTCAAAACGAACAATAAGGACCTTAAAAGATATACTATGTGATTTTTCAATGGATTACCAGGGAATTTGGGACCACTAAATTTCTTTGGATTATTTTCCTTATAATAACAGTTTTCATTTCAGAATGCAGAAGGCACCATTTGAATAATTATATGGAAATTGGTGTAAAACACCAGCTTTTTGGGAGGATGTTTGTGAAAGGAAGTGGATATTACCTGAATTGGTAGATGATATTGTAGGAAAATCACAATTGATTTAGATCCACATGGAGATATATTAGAGTCCAAATAAATTCTTTTAGGATATCCAGAGGAATGATCATTCTTTCATGGTACGTGATAATTTTATTCACACAATTTCTCCATAGAGAAGTGTGATGCATTTTGGTAAAAAGGGAAAGCTGAGTCCGAGGTTCATTGGATAATATAAAAATATGGAAAATATTGGATCAGTTTCATATATAGTAAATTTACATCAATGTTTATCCCAGCTAATTATTGTTTTTCTCATTTCAATGTTGAGAAAGTATATGCCAAATGCATTTAAACTTTTGAGTCCCGAGGCAGTCTAGTTCGAATAGAATCATTCTTATGAGATATAACCAATACAAATTTTTGACCATAGAGAGAAATTATTACAGAATAAAAAGATTAATCAGGTAATGTTTTTGTGAAAAAACATTATTGTTTAAGAGGCAACATGGGAATATGAAAATACTATGTTGGATAAAACCCCTTACTTATTTGATAAGTAAATAAAATTGTGGGGACTCAATTTCCAAAAGGGGGAATGATGTAGAATTTATGGTATTTATAGAATAATACATTATCATATCTATTATTATTTATGAATAAAATATTATGTTTACATTAAAGAAGTCATTTTTTTCATAGGGCATACTCTATATGCAACAACAGGTTTCTTTGAAATCTTAGGTTGCACACAACATTGGGTTTACCAAATATTAATATAACAATATTATTATTTTAAATGGTAGTTAAATCATAGTGGTTATAATATAGGGAATGAACTAATATAACTATAATGTTATTATAATTGTTTATTAATTGTGTTTCATTTATCCAATAAATTACAAATGATTACAATTACAAAGAATCAAATTTTAGGAATAAAATACTCTAATATTTTTAAAAGGTCTGTATACCACATATTTATGGTAAATCCTTTTTAAATATTGTTTTTATGAATTTTATAAGTTCATATTGAAAAAAGAATCTCTTCTATTGAATCTGAATAACAGAATTTAATTTAGATTTTATTTTGTAATTTTTCTTATGAAATTCGTATTTTTATGAATATTGAAAAATATTACATTTTAATTCAAAAATACATTTTAATTGAATTTATTTATATAGATAGATTATTATAATAAATGATTTTAATATTTAATTGAATTATTCTTTCATAATTTAACTCAATGGTGGTCATTTGATGTAATTTCACTTTTAAATTGGACACAAAAACATGTCAATCATTCGATAGTTATAAATTCTTTAAAACCAGTTTTTGGTTTTGACAATACGAATTAATTTTAATATAATTTATTCAAATTATGTGTTATAATTTGGAATAATGTATTCTAAATTGGTAATAATGAGGTTCAATTGTTGTAAATTGGTACCTTTTATTTTTATTCATTATGAACAATAAATTTAGTAATAGTTTATAAACAATGGTTAAATGGTAAATCAGGTAAATAAGGGAGTAAATAATTATATAATATTTTTAAACTACCATAATATGTGTCCTAATCCAATTTTCTGTGATATTTACAACTATTGACATCCATGGGTCCATTTGGGGACCCCATAGATCCACATGAATGTGAAAATGACAATTTATGAAAATAATTTAAAGTAAAGAAATATGTATCATAAAAATGTATCTTTTATTCTATACATTTTTATATGGGGTTATGTAAGTGATAATATCTGATTAAATCATTATTAGAAATATAATAATATTTCCTAAATATTTTTATTTTATTTATAACTTTTAAACATCATATAAATTAACTTATCTATGGAAAAATGATGATGTATTGATTACCTTATTAGTGCATGATTTAAATAAATGAGATTACAAATATTTAGATAATTTTTATGAATATTTATATGCTATACAATAAATTTAGGTATTATTATGAAGTTTTTATATTTTAATTATGTATGTTTTATCGAGTGAATCAGGTTGTTATGTATTTTTAAAATTTTATGATATGAATAGTATAAAAATTGACATAAATGAGTTTTTAAAACAAATTCTATTTTTTAAATGATATAATAGACGTAAAAATATAGTATTCAGTCATATTAATTATATAATGTTGAATATGTCATTAATTAACCTCTTTTGGTTCAATTTTAATTTTATATTAACTATATTAACCATATAGAATGAATATACAAGAAGACACAGTAAGAGTCAAAATAGTTAACTATGGGATAAAGAAAAAATATAATGTTAAATTTGTAACCTATACTTGTCTAAACCCAATTTTTTGAAACTTTTTAGATAAAAAGGAATATTATCTTTGAAATAAATAACATTGGGAGCATTTCAAACCAAAAATATTTTTATAATAATACAAACTTTAAATACCTTACTAAAGTTCCCTTCTTATCTCTTATAAAATAAAATCTAATATAAAAATTTAATCACCCCTCCCATTCTACATGGAACATCAAACATCTACCCAAAAAATCTCTCAACATCCCTCTATTCCTTTCCGAAGACTTACCTTTTGCGTAAGGTAGTTCATAAAATACATCTGGCTCCAATCAAAATGAGTTACGAGTTCTAAGTGGTTTCATCTTCTCTAAATTTTTAATCCATTATTTTATTTCTTTACTCTATATTATATTATTATCATTTTATTAAATAAAAAAATAGTATCCTCAATATACCAGGATATTGTTTTGAGTATTATTCAAACTACACATACACACACTTCCATGTAATGGATACAAACATTTTGTTTCAGTGTATGGTGAACTGTTTCCTCACAAAACGTTGATTGTTCGATTTTACGCTACATCATATAATGGTGGATATTATTATGGTAAATCATTTATATATTATATATTTTAAATATGTTGTCTCTATGATATTTATGTTTTTTTTAAATCATACCTTTTTTCATTTCCTGATGTGTAAATATGATAATATCATTTGTAGATGGGCAGAATACCACCCCCTAAAATTGATTTGAATTGTTCATTCCATATATGTAATGTATAAATTTTGTATGTAATGAAAATTTGTAACATTTATATCATATGATATTATAGAATAATTATAATATATCTATGTATCAATTATTTTTCATTTCGTTAATATGAAAAAAAATGAAAGTAGTGTTCATGTGTACGTATGACATAACGTCTCCCTGAATGCTGCATTTAATTTCATATATATAAATGTAAGGGACTATTATAAATACATATATACTAAATATATATGATATTTAAATCCAGAATATTATTCTGTTGATAATGAAAATTTAACCACATGGACATTTTGTAGTTATAACATGGTCATTTTCGACACAGGTACCCAATATCGAAAAAATGGGTGATATTAACTTAAATAATTATATAATTTTTATAACATCATAATAAGTGATATAAAATGAAATATAAACACTAAAATGGTTCTTACTAAATTATAAATTAACTTAATTTAGTTTTTCCGGAAGATCAAGGAATGTATGTGATGAATTAGACTAAAGTTAAGGGACTTCTTTTCAATCTCTTATCATTGATTCATGTATTGATAATATAAAACTACTTTTATATAGTGTATAATAAACACCGTTGAATTTTAATTTCATTGAAAAATAATAATTTTTTAATGAATCCTTTTTCTAAAAGATAAAAGGATGTTTTTTAACACATGCGGTGACAATTTCCACTCTGTCAATGTAATCGTTATTTGGGTCCCCCAATAACCAAATTTTTTTTAAGAGGAAATGAAATACATTATTCCCTCTTTGGGTGTTTTGGTATTGAACATGTTTTTTTAATGTATTGAGTATTTAAATATCTGGAAATAATTTCTTGTTATTACAAATAAAATATTACTAGTGAAATTTTGATATTTGAAATATTTTATGTCTTATGATTATATAATGGTACATTGACATTTGATGGGTGGTTACGTGGTAATACATTGATGTGGGGGGGGGGGTTATTTGATAAAACAAATTATGGGTGGTTCCATTATATTCCAAGGATGAGTGGTTATGTTACAACCTCCAATGCATGGGGTATGTAATTATAAAGTATAGATATTTGAATTAGTGATATGTGTGGAAGTTTACCGTATGGTTATTCTATTTAAGTATGTTTATTTCACCCTATTTTGACCATCCTAATGAATTTTCATACTTGGAGGGAGTGAAGGCCAGATCTGGATAATCAACTCAATGCTTTAAGGAAGGCTCTACTACTTCTCTAGTGTCCACATGTGCTTCAAATATTGATTTTTGTTTTATTGGTCCTTTTTACTTGTTTTCCCTTTAACTCCATGTTGGTGTAATCTATTTACACCTCAAGATTGTATTGTAAGCTTTTTTTTAATAAATTCATTTGGGGACTTAAAAAAAATTAAGTATGTTTACATCCCAAGTAAACTTTTTATGCTATATGTTACGTTCTATGGGATTTATGGTAATCATTTAGTTAAAAATGGCTAAGCAATGAGCTTATATTCATTTTAGTATATTTACCACTTCTTAAAGGTGAAAAGTATTACTATAGGATAAAGTATTCATTTTTTCCATGTTATCTCATGAATATTAATTTTATTTCTTTATGCATCCCTTACTGAGTTTTTTATGCTCATCTGATGTTTTGAAATGTTTTTTGCATGACATAAACACGAATAAAGTCAAGGATGGTATCAATAAAAAATTATGATGTTAAAACATGAAATGATTTCATATTTAATTTATGTTTTATGAAAAAAAAGGATAGTGGGTAGAAGTGTGTACCTATAATAATCAAGTTGTTATGTATATGTTATGAACTAATTTTTTAATGATCCAAAACTGAAATGATATCTGATGTGAATTAAAAATCAAATTATTGACAGAACTCTAGATTATGTAATATTTATGGTTGGGGCCTTATAATATTATTTAAATTAAAAAATATTATAATATAAATATTACATAAATAAAAATATATAATTAATAAAATATTCATTAGAAAAAAAATATAAAAATAATAACTTTTCAAATTATAGTTTATAAAAGAGTATTAAATAAATTATTGTTAATATGTTATTTATATCAATAATTTATTTTATTCATAATATATTTGGATTCAGATAAATTTATTATTTTTATAGAGGTAAAATTTTACAAAATAATATATTTTTATAGAATATTTTTCAACATAAACTAAATTTCATTCATATTAAAATTAGAAATTATTTTATTCACTGAACATTACATAATGTAGTTACTTATATTCTTTCATAATGGATCATGCTACTTGGTTTTAATCGTCATACTTCAATAACAGAATTTTATTTAATTATTTAATATTTTTTTGCATTTCGTGTCACATGATAAGGATGATATTGATCTAATTAATGTTTAACAGTAAATATAAATTGAAATAAGTGGGTGAAATAATAAAATATCACATACAAACTAAACAATAATTTCCTTCATCTTGTTTTTATATTCATAGTACGATTTTCTTCTTCCAATAACAACTTCTACTATTAATGTAGTTATAGGTTTATGTAAAAATGAAAAGTAGGGAACAACATTCTCATAGTTTGATTTAAAATAATTATTTCATCTAAATTTTTTATTTTTATCCATAATATTATAAATAATATATCAATATCAAAAAATTAACTAATAAATATTTAAAAAATTAAATAAAATATATTAAATAACGGTTCACGAATCTCAAGGATGATATTAAAATTTATTTTGTAAAGGCTAATTTGGTGATGTTGGTTTTTGGATAGAATATGAATTAATTAAAAAATGAAAAAAAAAATTAATAACGAAATTTAATATGATTAATTTTTTAAAAAAAATATAGAAACACTAAAAATAATAATTAATTTATTTCATATATATTTTTATAGTTAAATTATATTTAATAAATTGTGATACTTATCCAATAGTAGAAATATATAGGTTTATTGTGACCATTTATACTGAATGGGAGGGAATTGACTACCTTGATATATCCATTCTATAAATTGAATAAATTATAAAATGTTCTATGTTGGAATCAAATGAAATGTGTAATTATATATATTATTTAAATTAAATATTTATATTCATATGTTCTATCAGTTTTTTGATACAGTAATAATTTATATCTAATATGATGACAATGGATGTCTATTAATAAAGAGTGGATTGTTTCAAATAAAATCTCACACCATTATTTGGTTTTGTTAATTAAAATAAAAGTTATTTTATTTGGATTAATATTATTAATAAATAGATGGATTGAAATCATATGATGAAATCATAATTATGGGGTTAAATAGTATTTTATCTTTGTAAAGAGCATGTGTATAACCTTTCCCAATTTTTTTGTTTATGTTATTATAATTGACTGTGAATTACCCTAAAATTGTTTAAAGAACTGTGATCATCCATGGAATATATTGAATTTAAAAAAATGTCAAAAACTGAGGGAAAATTTATATTTATAGTTATTGCTATCATACTAGGGTTTCTGGGTCATCTGATATGATTACATATATGAATGAGGACAATGATCCTATTGCAGATTTGATGAAAATTGTAAACAATTCTGGATATTGTGTGGTGAAATTTAAAATTATAGGTATAATTAAACTTTATGATTGTCCAAATATGTTCAATAATATAATGATTTTATAAATTAAGACATTATGTACATTTCATTCTAAATATATAGATTTTTAATCCATATTAAAGAAATATAATTTGAATGAGGGAAACAAATTTAGTGATTTTAGTTTTATAGAACTACATTATCTCTTTATGGATATGGTACCATATTATAATATACTTTCATAACTAAAATAATTAAGAAAAATGAATTCAATGTTCCATGGGTATGATCTCTAAAAGAATAAGTTCATGTCAAAATGATTTAATATTTTTTATAATGGAAAATGAATCAATTACAAAATGTTGTAAGTGTGGTGCATGTAAATACATGAAAGATGAATCAATTAATTAAAAATATGAATGATAGTTTGCAATAATTCCATAAATTATTTTCCCATTTGGAAGTGAGTGGACTATAATACAATTGACTTTTCATGAAGATAGATGAATTTATGAGTCGTGGATTTTTCAACCAGCATATTGTCCATAGTGGAATAAAATTGATCAATATTATCCTAAATTTGGAAAAATGTAATGCCACTTTCACATTGTTCAATATATAGGTGGGATGAATCTTCTTTTTCAATAATTTATCACTCATTGTATATGGCGAGTTATATTAGTAAATAATTACTTACCACTATAGTTATCAATGAAAAACGTATAAATAATATTATATATACTTATATAATTGCCAAAATAATAGAGTAAGGATATTGAGGATTATTTAGACCCATTGATAAATGATATGAAATAAATCTTGTATTCATGTGTTATGTTTTATGATGCTTATAGAAATGAATACTTCACGTGGAGATCCATTTTTCATGGGATGATAAATGAATTTCATACATATGAAAAAAATTTAGAATATAAAATTAGAGGAATTATTATTTTTCCATTTCTTATGAGGGTATACACTATATTTTTTTAAACATTCCTCATTGGATATGTATCTATGAAATATCAAAATTTCACCATTATTACATATATTTTTGTTATAGATGACACAATTTCTTGGTGATTTATAAGAAGGAACACCACCTTCACAATAATAAAATGATCAATAATTTTAGATGTTATATGACATATTATCAATAAAAATTTAAAATATTTTGAAAATTAGTTGGAAAATGATTTTAATAATATTATATTTAACGTACATGAATTTTTTCATCATGTATGTTTTTGATGTCAGGAACATAGAAATAAATTTATGCGATAGTTCCATTGGAATATTTAAAAATTCATTCAAATTACAATGGATTGAATTAAGGGATAGTTAAAAATGACTTTCTTTTAGATAGGGGAATATTTGGCATGAATGAATTGTGAAAGGAACAATTTTATAGCTCCATCAACCACCATTAGATTCAAGAAAAAGAGATATTAGTATTGAATAATCTTGAATGATGTGACGGTTATTTTGGGAAATTCAACAAATATAATTTATTTTATTTCAATTATTTATTCGATTTTAAAGGGACTAGAATTTTATGACTATCAATATTTATAAAATATTTTTTTAATGAAGATTTAAATTCATTCCAACTATAATTTTCTAACTCAAATAATCTATGATTTTTATTATTATCAATGAAATATATATTAATGTAGTAGACTTCATATAGTTTCCGACTGTGAATGATTAATTTATTTTAATTGAAAATGAATTTTATATTTTACTTACTTGTCAATATTTGATAAAATTGTTAAATTTGTGGTTCAATGGGTTAAAGAGGTACATCTATACCATCCAGTATATTATTGATGGTTCCACATCCATGAATTATTATTAAATAAAATCAATGGGTTCTTCAAAATCAATGGGATCCAAAAGGAAATATCACTGAGAGATACAAGTAGTGGGTGAGAAAAAAATGGAAGGAGTAGAAGAGGATCCTTGGAGATCCTCAGGGGCAGAGGTGGTCAGAGGTAGTGGTGTCCTACACATGGGAAGGAAGGGGTCTTCACTAAATATGGATGTACATAACTCATATAGTAAGAAAAGGGATTTATTGTTTAGGGAATCAATATTCTATTCAGGTTAAGAATATCATTGAAGGCCTTTGTACAACTGGGGTGTGTCTGGAGGGGACAATTGAAGCCCGTATGAGTATTTATGATGGGTAAATCAGCCTGAGGAGTAAAAGAAGTAATAGTGGAGGATAGGTAAGGACTACTGCTCCTTACCAACCCTTGAAGACTCAGTTAGCAGAAAATGATAATGGATTAGAAGATAGACAGTGATGCCTTATGTACTAAATCACTTAGACAACTAAAATTTTACATGGAATTGATTCTTTGTTCAGAGTATGAGGTGACAGAGCATGTGCCTTTTCTCATTTACTTGGAAGTGGAAGCAACGAAGATTATTGGTCATGGTATTGAACGAATATATGTGAGGAACACTATTCCTGGGCTGACAAACCATACATGATATTGGTTGGGGGTTTAAATAAGGGGATGATTAGACTTGGGGAGTATTTAGCAGTTTGGGATAAATTGACCTCTGCATTGGAGGTCCTGATATGTGATGAGCTGCACACTAAAGTAACCACTATTTCTTGGATGTTTTTTAGTGATATGGATTCTGGAATAATTATATTTTTCTTTATTGATGCCGTATTAACATTTTTTAGTTAATACTTGGGTTTTCAATATTTCTAGAACATGAGATGAGGATTTAATTATCATTTTGTGCATATAGAGATGTTTTGGGGTTCTGATTAATACAGTTTACATGGTTCTACTTCAGATGGGGTTTAGAGCATGTGGTCATCACTTCTGCAATTTACTTTGAATGGAAGACTGAGAGGGTATGGCCTGGCCATTGGTCCAATGCTCGTACATCCTTGCATGAGACTGATTGTCGAGTGCTCATTCTTGGTGGGGGCCTACTCATGATGTATTTTCTAGGGTGAGGTGGGTCATGTTTTATTTGGGGTATTTTATGCTATTGTTTTCATTGTTTTTATGGACTCTATGGTTCTCACTTTTCTGTTAAAAGTGATTCGATAATAAAATAAAAAATAATTTTCTGCTAATTAATGATCATATGTTGACAAAACTAGTCTCCTAAAATATCATCACATCATGTTCATTATGGGTAACGGAATTTCAAATACATATATTCACCCAATTACCTCTATAGATTGGGAGAAGGATCACCCTTACATTTTACATTATATTTTTGAGGAGACACTATATGTTGAAACCCACAATGTAATTATTATGAATTTTAATCCATAATCAATGTAAATATATATATCAAATATTAATAATCAATCATTTATATGATGTTATTGAGAGATTATTTTTATATAGTCATATGAAAATCCCAATTGAATTTCCAAATGAATTTGATGGCTATTAAGGGGACCACGTGCATATGTGTTGTCATAAAATAGTTATGTATTAAATTTTTATATGTTCTATATAATGTAAAAATTATGAACATGATATAATGAAAAATAGTGTAGTATCCAATGTGGAGGAATCAATGAAATTTTAGTTTACCATGGATATAAGTTCAATTTGTACAAGTAATATATACCTTGGTATCTATTAAAAATATGGGTGTTAGACTATAAAAAATTCCAAATGATGTGTTCTCAATGATCATGAATTTTTAATATGAGTTCAAATAAATAAATGAATTTGTATTCATAGAAGTGGATTTTATTATCGAATTATACAAGGAAAAACAATTAATAACGGAATCATATGCAAGAAAAGTGTTTTATGTCCTAGTTCCAACAAATAGAATGTCCCTAATTTTTGTGTTATCAACCAAAACCACTTCAGGGTCAAATTTGAATACCATTAGTACTGAAATTTTCATTTATATATCATTATACTTTCATGGTGGTACCAATATAGGTTTTTACATATATGTTATTGGGGACCATACAAAGGGGATTTGTATGCTCAATATAACATCCAAATCACATCATCCATTAAATAAAAAAATTGAATTTAATTAATATGATAATTTTTTTAAATATACAATGTATTTTATAATAATATTACTTTTTTAATACTACATTTTAGAAAATAAAATTTAAATTTTAACTACATGTATAGATAATGTCCATGCTACACACCAATCCAACAAATATTAATGAGAAACATATTTTCAATGTTCAAACTGAGGAAATATTATAACATGAGAAAAAATGGATAAATAACTCAATAACATCATGGTATAACGGTATTAATCAAAATAATTAAGTTACATTGAAAATGTAAAATATTTATTCCAATATAGAATTCATACGGCCAAATTATTAACCATAACAATTATATTTCATTAGTTCGAAGGGGTAACCACATTTACACACAATCTGATTGTTAAAGATACATGGAACGATGGCGTGATTATAAGGATTACATTATATTTTAAATATATTAGGGTAACATTGTTTTATACATTATTTATGTTACTAAAAAAATAATTCTATTAATATTCACTCTTCAATATCACATTGATAGTGTAATTATATTTTATGACTATCTACTATATTTTTTATTAACATTCAGTAGAAATTATCATTGGGCCTTCAGGGTAATAATTGAAAAGGAATCGTATTAGTGGTGATACATCGATGTAATCACCCACCAAACTCATATACATTCCTTGATGATTGACCATGAAGAATTTATTGTGTCCAACATCAATTATGAGGAACTATAATTTCAGTTACATTTTAATTGCTATTATTTTATTTAAGAATAATGTTATTAATAATTATTAGTATGATAAATTAATTGATTAAATTTGATATGAGAAGATTCATTTTATATATAAACTAAAATACCCCTTAACGTATATCATGCATTCTGTACACTTCATAGGAAAAAATATTTTGTATTTAAAATGTAGAATAATAATTCTATAAAAAATAAATTATTTCACTAAAATTAATTTCATATTGGTGAATAAGAATCAAAATCCACATTCATAAAACATAAAGTTTTATTGAAGGAGGATTTAATTAATAAAATGTTAAATATGAAGATGAAACTCCATAAAAATATGGTAATAATTGTGAAAATTGACATTAGAAAAAAATTATAGTTTAAATTAGTTTTTCAAAACTATTAGTACTTATTTTACTATATTTTTTATTTTATTTAGACTTAAGATTTTTCAATTGTTGAATTAGATGAATGATGACTTACATTTTTCTCAATGTGTGTAGAATTATATGGTCAATTAGTGGTGTGGATTTTGGAGTGTCTCCATGAATGTATTTTGAACAAAATTTATGTGGTGGTATCTAATGAGAGAATGAATATCATGGAGGGATTCATATAATCATAATACTAAAAAATTTGTATGTGTATAAATTTAAAAGAATATTAAATAAAAAAGGATCAATATAAATAAAAATTATACCAATAATAACATTAAAAAGATCCAAACCCCTATATTTGAGGGTAGAAATTACATAAAATACCAACATAAACTGAAGAAATATAATTTTAATAAATTTTAATATTTACTAGAAATTAAATATCTTTTGATATCTATTATGTAATAAACGTTTACAATGATAAATAGATTGAGATTTATATTTAACATCACCCACCATTATCTCTATTTTTGGGGTAAAACATACAATATAAAAGATGATATTGTACACATCAAATAGACTTAAAAAATAATGGGATATTATAAATATATGTTCCTCACGAGCTGTGCACCGTGATACATGTTCCTCTTGATAATATTGAAGTTTACATGGTCAATATTATTTTTGTAACATTCATATTATAATCTCTAAATATTATTAAGATACATGATGACAATGTGGTTTTTTACTTTCATTATTTTCAAAAAAGAAATGAAAACTGTCTAAATTATAAAATTTAATTACTAATAGAGAAAACCAAGGAGAAATAGAAATTAAAAGAATAAAATATGATAGCTAATTTATGAAATTGAAAGGACATTATAATAGTATATTTTTCCTTCCAATCCAACTAATTAATATACATACATTAAATGATTATGTTGATACAATGATTAATGATAGTAATGGGACCTCCAATGAATTTGATGGAAAAAAATTTAGACATTCTATTTGAACTCTTCTTTTTCAATAGTGTAATTAAATTCTAAAGCATGAATGATAAGGATCCCCAATTGAAAATTTCTAAATCAATTTAAATGTAATGATCAATTTTTCCCATTTTTAATTTTAATTGAAATTTACTACTATTAACATTTTAGACAAAAATATATATGTACTATATAATGAGAAAAACATATGAGAACTAATTTGGACTCATTAATCCTCACATCCCTTCTATGTAAAAACAAACAATTAAAAGGGAATGAATATTTCAATATTACTATATAGGATATCCATAGTGTTTGAAATGAATTTTATAGAATAATTTTTTTTATAATACATATAATGAAAGCGTATAACATTATTGCATCATCATATTAAAAAATTCATTTCATTCCTTAATTATTCAATTTTAGGAAGAATTTGTTTCAAAATATATTAAATTTATATTCTCATTAAATTTATTTTATGAATATAATATATGGATATCAAACAATTAAACCACATATTATGTCCTTTAAAAAATGTTATACACAATGTTCAACATTTTACAAATCGTTATGAAATCATATGTTTTATATAATGTTTTAAGTAAAATATTTTTTATGATAAAGTGCTACTTATATGCCCTCCAAATCAGGGAATGAAGATGTATTTTACCATTTATATCATATGGGTTACTAAAACATGATAATTATTAGGGTATATATTATAATATTTCACCATCAGATCATACATCCACACATATTACATATTTATTTAATTTGTTTACAGTGTATGAATAAAATTAATTACAATAAATATATTTACAATGTTTTCAAATATATGGAGATATCATATCCTATAAAATACTATCATCCTTTAAAATGTATTTTTTTGGAGAATTATAATATATTTAAAAATATTATTAACCATTTAATTATTTATAATTTTCCAGCACTATTTGGACTATCGTCAGTTTGTGTATTCAAAATAAGAAGTATATTTATTTAGTAATGGGGGTGTATACTACATGGTGTCAATAATTTAATAGTGATAATTAATTTTTTATTTATTATTATGATTTTTTTAATGAATTTATTCAAAAATATATTAATGTTTTGGTATATCAAATTTTAATTATGAAATATTTTTGGATTTGTAAAAGGTTTTAGTATATTCTTTACCAAGTTAAACCACATGTCTATGAATACTTTTATCATTATAGGTATGAAAATATAGATATAAATTATCTCCATTGGAAGGATTCGATAATAATTCTTCACTTGGGTTCTTATTTTTCCCTCTATATGGATAATATTTAATAATATGATTGTTTTATTTTACAATAGATTTCAAGAATTAAGTATTATTAACAATTTTTTTAATAACATGGTTATGAGAAAACTTTTTATTTTATAGAATGATAATTTTTTTAATTTGTGATGTATAGGAATCAATTGCACATCAATCTAACACTAGGTGTGGCCGGTATGACTGAAATTTCAGGAATTCAATTTTAAAGTGTCAATTATTATTTAAACACTTATCACATAATCATAAAAAATAAAACCATCTTATATTGTCCTCATACTATAGGAACCTATTCTATAGGTCAATTTTGACATTAAGGAATTAATATCATAAAAATATGACACATGGTGTGGTTGGTTTGACATAGATTTACTGTTTTATTTTAAAATGTAATATATATTTAAAAAAAAGAACCACATTATAAAAAAATATTACACGTGTGTGAATTTTCCACATAAAATAAATATATGAGCCATATATCAATTTTTATACTTTGGATTCTATTAAAAATGATCTAACACAAAATGTTCCCGGAATGATGGAAAGTGCTTGATTTTTGGGTGAAATATTCATAAATAATATTGTATCTATAAGAATAAACCATATATCAATCTGACACACGATTTTCCAGCTAAGATTGAAAGTAGTTGATTTTTGTTTTAGAGTTACATTTTGACAAAAACATGTGTAAGTCATAGAAAATAAAAAATTCCCTTTGGTGGCCTTTATGATTTATTTTTACAATCCATATTTTAATTATGATTTTAAGAAGCCTCATTACATTGATCAGATACATGGGGTGACAGGTGTGTCTCAAAGCACATGTTTTCAATTTAAATGTTACATTTTACTTAAAAATATGTGTCACTAACAAAAGAATTAAATGAACATCGATATAAATGATAAACTATAAAAAAAATACGTAATCAATTTATAATTTTTACGAATCGATTTCAAATAAATCTAACCCACGGGGCGTCTAATAAAATTAAAATAATGTGAATTCAGTTTCAAAATGGAATTTTAGTTCAAAACATTTATCACCCATCAGAAAATGTAAAAAAATAATTTTGTGTTGATAATTTAGTAAAATTATCCATATTTTTTTTGAAAAAAAGTACGAATTACCCTCATGTTAGCACAACACAAGGTGTCACTAGTATGACATAAAGTGCGTGTTTTTAGTATAAAAGTTAAATTTTAATAAAAAAACATCTACTCAATTAGTATAGAGATAATTAATAATCGTGGTATTTTTACATTAGTAAAAATATCCATATATTATTTTTTACATATTAGAACTAGAGTCACATCAATCCTAGCATGCAATTTTGTCAGTATGTCTCAATGTACCTGATTTATGATTAAAAGTAACATATTAATAATAAACATGTCAATGATAAAAATTGAATAAATGAACTTTTATAGTATATATACATTATTAAAATTATCTATACGTATTTTCTAACATGAAGAAATCAAACACTCAACAATCAGACACACCGTGTGCCCATTGTCAAAAAAAGTGAGCAGTTTCAATTCTAAAATGATATTTTATATAAAAACGTATCTCAGTTGTGAAAAAATAATAAAATGGACTAGTATTTCCATTATATAGTTATAAAATGGTCATGAATTGTTTTTTTATGTGTAGGTATTAACCACACATCAATATGACACACTATGTTCCCATACTAATTGAATGTTAGTGCATTTATTTTTGACAGCCATTTTTTAGAACATTTCTACATACTCAATACTATGATCCTTTACAAAAATACTGTTTAAAATTTATTAAAATGATCCATAATTATTTTTTTATTAGAATGGATCACCCATATGTTAGTCCAATTGACAGTGTGGCTAGTATGGCTCAATGTGCATGTTTTTTTGTTTAAAAGAATCATTGTAGTTCAAAATATGGGACACCAACTAAAAAATAAGATAACACACATGGGTAGTATAAATATATATATATATATATATATATAAATTAGAAAACATTTTTGATGCATTAGAGTCATAAATACATCAATCGGACACAAAATGTGGTCGATATGATAGAAATTCAATTTAATCAATTTAATAATGAAATTTTAGATCATAACATATGGCACTTTCTATAATATGTGAAAATAGAGTCATTTTTTATGTTAATTTAAAAAAATAAACCATTATTAATTTTTTATCTGTAGGTATTAACATCACTTCAATATGACACATGATGATATTTGTATGATTGAATGTGTTTTTTATATTAAAAAATTACACTTCTGTCCAATGCACACCACATGTGTTCATGATTTGGAAATCATTCATGGGATGTCTTGATACTATATATTTTCAATCTATATGTCATATTTTATGCATATTAAATAGCTAAGTTTCTATATGACTCACATTATGGAATGTATGACTCAATGTTTTTGCTTTTAGTATAAAGTGAATTTTTTATCAAACATGATCCACTCCTGGAAAATCGATAAAAATAACCAATAATTTCATAAACATTAGAAAATTGATCTATATGTAGTTTTTTATGTGTTGGAATCATCTTCACAATAATTAAATAGATTGTCTTCCTGGTATGACTCAATGTACATATTTTCATTTTATATGTGACATTTTAGTAAAAAAACATCACATAATGAATACCAAAAAATATACTCATATTTTAATGATTAATTTAGAAAAAGTATAAAAAATATTTTCAATGTCTATGAATCAATCAAATGGATATTCAATACAAATTGATTCTATTGTGACTCAAATTACATGTTTTTTTATTAAAATATTATATTTTGATCAAAATATCTATCACTAATTTAAATATTTGAAATCAAACATTATTCTTCTAAATAATTTAGTAAAATTATATATATATAATTTATGATGTTTAGGAACTATTTATACATACATATGATACATGGTGTTCCCAGTATGAGAAAAATTGAATGATTCCAATTTAAAAGATAAGATTTTGGTAAAAATGTCCATCATTCACCCAAAACTGAGAAAACAAACTCTTATGGTCTGGATAATTTTTTATGATGATCCATAATTAAATTTTGATATATATTAATCAATCTCAAATACATGTAATTCATTTTATGATATATATGAACACAAGTGTGTGATATTGGTTTACAAATTAATTTTTAGTTCAAAACAAGTGACACTGACTCAAAATCTTGCAATCACACTAGAATTTTTGTGATACATTATGGCAATGATCTATGAATAATATTTATGTGATTGAATATTCATTATTCTAATCTGGTACTTGATGTTCTATGTATGAATTAATGTGTGTTATTTCATTTGAAACTAACATTTTAGATGTAAACAAGAATCACATACTCAAAATTGAGGAAACAAACATGGATCATCTAGACATATTAGTAAAATTATACAGAAATCATTATTTTTGTTTAATATTTAATATAAAATCCATATAATATGTGGTGTGGTCGATTCAGATGAAGTGCATGATTTTATTTAAAATTAATATTTTAGTTCAAACCTTGTATCTATTTATCTATCCAATTTAAACACTATTTTTTTCTTAAACATTTATTACAAAAATCCATATTTCAGTAGTGGCATGTTTTATTCAACTCCATGTCAATTGTCGATACAGTATATCATGTATGTTTTAAAGTGTGTGTTATCTATTTAAGAATAAAATTTAATTCAGAATTAACATGGAAAACTCTAAACCATCAAAATTATCACAACCCATCCCCCGGGTAACGTGTCGTGAAAACCCCAAGCCCGCCTTCCATAGCTAGGGGCTAGTGACTAGCATCAGATAGGAATATCCCTAAAATAGGAAGGAATTTCCTTAAATCATGTACAAACTCACAGAGCATGATGAAATATGAGGAAACCACACAGACTAGAACAAAACAAGAGAAACTGTTATGTAAATTGATATAGTGAAGAGTGTTGAATGTATTGGGGTCTGGAATACAACCCCAATGGGAAAAGTCCAAGTTCTGTTGAAAAGTTAAAAATATCTGAAATGGTGAAAAGTAGCTTCTGGATCGTCCACTAAAGATCCTACCTAAAGGGTAGGTACATATCATGATCATTAGTCCTTACGTCACGTCACACCAAATCGTCCACCTCAGAGCACCATACAGTCTCGGCTCTCTCAGTCTCGATTGATATTGTACGTCATCTGCACAAGACAGAACAAGGTGTTGGTGAAGCCTGTGTAGGGGTTTTTATAACAATACTCTGTAGGGACCCTGAGAGGTAGTGGGTATCCTAATTATCCACAAACTAATAACAACAATTAATGATATCAACTCTACTTAGGTATATGTCAATTCATATACCTATGTTATTAAGATATATTCATTTCATACATGAGGGAAGTATAAAAAAAAGGTAAAAACACAATGGTAAAGTACCTCATATGAAAAGTACCACATAACAAAACCTAAATTACAATAACAAAGAAAATAAAACTCACACCATGATTTATTCTACGGGTAATAGAAAGTAACATCCCCAATCACATCGTCAAACGCATCAGAAACTGGAGAACTCCTCCTCTATCGAGTATATTTGGCCTGCCACATCAAATAGAGGCACATCCCACTAACCATGAGCTGCTGAGGTACTCATCCCCATATCATACAGTGGGTCTTCTAGGTCATACATAACCACCCACACCCATCATGGTCTTCTAAGATACTCCTCCCCATCGTGTACCATAGCAACTCCACGCCATGGCATGTGGTGGTACTCCTCCCCTTCTCATACCACAAGTATTATGGGTCATAAAGATCCACCCACCACCATTTTGGTCTACAAAGGTACTCCTCCCCATTTCATACTGTGGCCGCTCCCCACAATGGTCGTGGAGTCACTCTTAGTCGAAAATTCAGCAGTCATCAGGTCGTTGCAAGTCGCGGGGTTTTATACATAGTGCGCTTGGGAGAACCGCTCCACAAGCCATCTTTATCATATCAACCGGCATGATGTCACACAAGGATTTAACCTAATTATACTCTATGTCATAAGGGTTCCAAAGAAACAGGAAGTGCGTCAATCGGACCCCCAGTCTGTGCGTTATTGGAATGTCAGTGCTGAGGGTCCTGTAGGATTTGTGTTCGATCTGACCTGACCATACTCTATGTTTCTCTAAAACTATAAGGGAGTATTTAAAAAAGAATGTATTTATCCAAAGGGTCCCAACACCACTGACAGTTCTTCACACATGTGTTTGGTCCTCACAATAAGCCCCTATGAGTGTTTCTCGGCCCGGTTGGGCCCGGGTTCGGCCAGACACGGTGGGACCGACCAGTTCTGCGCTGGGTTGTGGTAGACTCTACCCACTGAGCTGATATCAAGTCCGACCTACTAGATAGGCTTCCCATCCAGAATATGGAGACCTGTGAGGGGAGGCCTGACTCATGAGGGTAGATGACCTGCTAGGGCAGCACCCCTCACCGTGGGAGGAGGCCCACTAGGGTGACGACCCGGTCCGAGGGCAACGGCCCTCTCTGAGGGCAGTGACCTGACTCGATAGCATTGACCAAGCCTGAGGGAAAAGGTCCAGTGCGAGGGTGGAAGCCCGGATCGAGTGTGGCAGCCTGGCTCGATGGGGGCGGCCCGCCTTGATGGTGGCGGCCCGGCTCAAGGGTGGTGGCCCACTCTGATGGTGGAAACCTAGCTCAAGGTCGGATACCTGACATGAGGGTGGCAAATCGGTTTTGGTATGATGTAGGGTTCTTACCCCCAGTTTCCTAGATTCCCAAATGTCTTGGAGGATGTTAGTTTTGTAAAGTGGCGGTGCCACGTGGGCACCACTCGGTCATAGAAAACCCCACTAGAGGCGGGGTCGACCACATCTAGAGGTGGGTTTAGCCTCCGTCATAGCAGCGACTATGACTTCCATTCACTAGCAGCACAACAGTCATGCCACCTCTCTTACCATGGTCGTTTGTTGTGTAGGACACCTCCTCCATTTGTCGCGGTTGAAGAGCTGCGACCCTCCACATGTGGTGTGCGTCGACGTGTTATCCACCATGTATCCATTTGGTGTCATCGCACTATCGGTCTTCCATATAGGCACTGGGTTTTAACAAATATAGTGGAGGATTTGGGCTATGACGTTAGACCCATGCCCTCTGCATTAGCTCGTAACACGAGCGAGGTTGAGGGTTTAATAACAATTTAATTAAACATAAATATAAACCACACAAGATTCCTTTCCACAAACTCCTACAAAGTCAAAAGAATCACGGGTAAACCCATTAGTCTGTTGACCCACGTTCTTCGGATAATTTCAAGAATGGGGAGGATGGAATAAAAAATGAAAAAACAAAATAAACCCTACCTCGAAACCCGTTGGAGAATGTTAGCAGCTTAAAGGAATATCATGTTCTTCATTTTCAAAACCGGTTCCTGAAGACAGCACTCACACGGTGTCCTTCGGTTCGTGGTTTGGTGTCACTTGTCACCTTTCTCTAGGATTGGCTCTTTCTTCTAAGGGTATGGTGTCACAGTGATCCTTCAGAACATCGTTTCTTAGTGAAACTTGTCCGAAAACCCTCCATAACCTCTATATTTATAGAAGAGGGGGAGAGTTAGTAATGATGTTGGAATTTAATGGGGCTTGTTAAATAGGAATCATCATAATTCCCCAATGATTCCATTACATAGGGTTGGTAGGTCTTTCCATTTATTAGCTTGACACATCACGGGCCCCTCCCCATTTACTTGTCTGTTGGACGGTATGAAATGAAATAAGAAAATGATTTCATTTCATTTGTTTTAAAAGGTAGAAAAACATCACTTTTCTCTGAAACTGCCACTGTCAATGTAAATAATCCGTTAAGAAAATCCTGATTCTATGGATTCATGGATTTCCTCAGGTTTTTAGTTTGAGCACCTGTTCAAATGTGCAAGAATTCCACTCATGCGTTTATTGAACATGCCTGAAAAAAAGTTTAGAAAATTAATAGCAGTCACCCTAGACCCATATCTTTCATGGTTAGGATCTTCCTCTCATATTTCCAATACGATGTGCTGTTTAGATGTTATGGATTTTTCAATAAAATAATTTTCACTTAATTATTTTATTTACGGTAGAAAACTAACATTCAATGGTGGCCTGCACCATCCAATGCTATAATATTTCAAAAGAAATCATATCATATCGTGTTCAGCAGTGGTCTCACATTTTTAATAATAGTTTCTATTTGTGACTTATATGAATTTGGAAAATTAAATAACTTTATTTTGTTATTTTATTTACTATTATTCCATTTTTGGTTTGCCTCACCAGAGGCATGAGCTAAATAATCATATGTTTCTCCTAGGATAAACATTCCTTCCTAAACGCAATGGTTCCCTTAGATTTATGATCCAGGAAATCGTTTAAGTGTTATTCCACATTTTCAGGAAAACATCTTTCACGTGCTAATCAAAGATTAACCAAACCTCAACAGATCATTCTGGGAACATCGATCCTCGAAATCAGACAACGTCAAAATTAGCAGTCTTGAAATAATTCCATATAATTAAAACATTTATATGGAAATTGCAGGACATTACAAAAAAAGCCTATATTTTAACGATATTACATTGATATATGTTTTGTTTATGTATTATGTTATCATATTTATTTATTTTTTATCATTTAGTAGTCATGCTATCATTTTTTATGTTTTTATCAATTCATTGTTAAACCATATACATACCTATATATATATATAATTAGTTTTTGTATATTATTTCTATCCTATATTTTTAAATTATAGGACTCTATAATTTTGTTCGGTTTAGTTTGGTGTGTTTGGAAACTAGTGTAACAATTAGGATCATTAGAAATGGGATCACAATGCAAATATAATACAATATCGATAATTTTTTTGGAAAATGTTACATTTTTATAAATCAAACATACCAATTAAAATATAATATATTAAATTTTTATATTGTATATTGATTTATAATATCTATTTATTACATTTTAATTTTATTTGATATTAAAATTTATAATTCTCTATAATATTTTGTAAATTCTAGTAGCAAATGTCATCAATTCTTATTTTATCAAGGCTATAATTAAAACTGATTAAATAACACATTATCAATAAAAAAAATAATAAATGGTCCATTTATAATCATTACAATACAAGATTATAGTGATATGCCTTTATAAGTGTTATTTCTAGTGCTAATAAAAACAAATATCATTTAATGTTTCTAACATTTTACTTCAGATGTTGAGTTAATTTGTTATTTTTATTTTAGATTTCATGTTGTATTTCATAAGAGTTTCATTTTTGGGGTTATTGTTAGGGATTCTAATTTTATACCACATATTATATATTTTGAAAATCAAGCTATTTTCTTTATATCTAAATATAGGAACTCATTGATTTTATTTATACATGTCATCATTATTAATATAGAGACAAGTGAACACTTTAAAGATAATTACATCATTACTTTGCATATAATCACCCAATTGATGATTTTAAATCCTTTCATTAATGGAATTCCCTTAATTATGATTGAAATTTTATATTTTAAGGGGTTATATAAATTACCCTAATAGGTTCTGTGTTAAACTATTTTACAATATACTGATGAGGTTAGTGATTATTAGCATAGAAGGTTGGAATTTTTTGATAAAGTGCCTTCCACAACAATATTATTAAGAAGGAAATGTCTCAAAAAATAAAGACCAGAACATTCCATGTAATGTTTTTATTATATGAGAATTCTACGAGTCCATGAACATTCAACGACGCGTGATTCTGAGTCCCGGTGTGCCTAGATTTAATTTTTTAACTTTTTTTCGGGTACTTTCTGAAAACGTGTGAGTGGGGGTTTTTTACTTTTCAACCAGTTCTCAGATTAAATATATGAGGACACCGTTGAACTCATAGCACCGATATTCTCTTAAGGAGACCTTCACCATGACTGAAGTAGGTCAATGGTGGGAGTTAATATTTTCACTTCTTTGAGAGAGAAGAAAAATAAAATAATTTAACAATTTTTTTTCTTTTGAAACCTCTCTATTTGAGTTATGTAGATGGGTACCACCCGAACTAGAAACCCACCAATTTGAATTCAATGGTGGGGAACACCCGACCCTTAAACTCCCCCTTTAATGGGAGATAACTTATGGACTTCCTCCACTTTAGATGTGCTACCTTCCATTAATTAGTTATTCTACCATCAACATAATTAAAGGACACATATAATTTAATTATTAAAACCTAATTTAATATGATGTATAATCGTTTTTTAAGGAATTGGGGATGTGTGGGAAAAAGTTGAGAGTTTGGAGAAAATTAGAGAAACTCTTCCTCCAACAAAGAATTCTCTCACCAAAGAAGAAAATTCTTCAGAATCAAGAATGTCGTTGGTGCACGATCCAAACATCAGAAGTGTGTTGAGGAAGTGATGATTGTTTTCCCCCTCATCGCCTTCAATGAATTCATCTCGCGACACTTCTAACGAGAAATCTAGGTACGTTTTATTGTAGTATTTATAATCCCTTTCCCTGTTTGTGTTGTTCTTCAGGATTAAAAATCATTTAAGATGCTTGCTAGCTTTATAACATAGGGTGCTGGACAAAAAAGACTTCCCAACATCTTAGAAACCTATGTGAATTTTTGGTGTTCTTGATTCATTGGAAACATCCTGAGGAGAGTGTGGAAATTTTTGGAATGAAGATTGGGCCACCAGGGCACACCCGGTGACACGAAGAATGTTACCGACAACCGTCCAGATGACCGTGACGGCGACTGACACTGAAGGTCTCGAGAGCGAGGGCCGGAACACCGACCGGCTGCGATGATGACGGTGGTACGACCGCACTGACAGAGAAGGGATGCATCCCGAAGGCTGCGTCGGAGCAAGGGCGGTGCCCGGTGGCAACTGGTGGCGGTCGTCCATGCATAGGGGAGGCGGTTGCGTGCGTCCGGGCTGCCAGGCATGCTGGAGATCCGGCCATGGGCCCCGGTGACGAGGCGAGGTAGGAAGTATCTCTTCCGGCCACCAGTGATGGCGTGACGCATGAACGCACTACGCAGAGGAGGCAAGCCGACTAGCCGGTCACCAGCCCCGCGGGCCGCCCAGCTCGGGCAGCCCCGCAGGCTGCGCCTGTGGACCGGGCTGGACCCATCAGGCATGGTCGGTTTGACTGAGTCGGACCAGACACGGTCTCACATCGACCCTTTTTGTTATTTCGACCATATCATGAGCTATGAGTGTCCATTTGATGAACTGTTTGAGGATACAGAAACCCTCGATCAATAAGTTCCTTTTGGAATACCACACTAGAGTTTTGAATAATGGTGGGCTATGGCCGGGTTGGATCAGACACGAATCCATATAGGACCTTGAGACTATAAGGACAATAACATATTGACTGGGCGTCTGATTGACACACCATCTGTTGCGTTGAGAACCCTATCACGTAGTGTTACATTGAGATACTTCATCGTGGGACTTCATTGTAGTTGGAGTATCGACCAATAGATTGAGGAGGGGATTATCCTGGAATCAAGCGATCTTAGTGTGGGAACTTTATAACTGGTTAAAAATTGAGAAAGGGGTCCTATGTGGGTCTGCGTTTTGGGATCTTACGTTGGTTTGTGTCCCCATATCCCACTTGGATCCACTCTCCGATTCCATATGGGACTAGTATAGGATCCTACGCAGGCCTACTATACTAGGATCCAATGTGGGTCTAGTGAACTGGGACCCTACATGGGTCTTGTGATTTAGGATCCTACGTGGGTATTCCTCTTAACAGAGTATGAGGATTCAGTAGTTACATCTAATTATCTTTAAAAACCTAAATATGTTATACCTAGTGTGAGATGAGTCCTTACATTTTGGGTAATACCTTTTTTGTTTTCTTTGATGTGGAATACCTTTATGGTAATTACTTTCGTGGTGATATCATTGTGTTCCACCTCTGTGTGGTCTAACTTTGTGGTATTTACCTTCATGGTGATACCTTCAGGTTAATCATTTTGTGTGGAGTGTCCTTTGTGGTACTTACCATTTTGGTGATACCTTCATGGTATTCTTTCCAACGTGGATTATTTATACTTTGGATAATAGTTGAGCCTCCTGTTTCCTCATGAATGAGATGGGTATACTTGATAACATAGGTTTATATACGGGAATACATCTTAATAGGGATTTCAGATGTTTTCATGTTATATGGTTTTTCCTTGGTGGGTTTTGTGAGACCTTAGAGGGGCTCGGGGTCCCTACTGAGTATCATTATACTCACCCCTTCACAGGTAATTCCTGTACCTTGTTGTGTTTGGTTCAAACGATAGATATCGCTGGTTGCAAATGAGGGTACCAAGAATGTAGGTAGCTCGGAGGAGGATGTAACGACCCAAAGTTTTTCAATAGAAAATTCCCTTCTTTTATCTATGTCATAAAAACACATAATAATGAACTACTAAGTAATAAGTGACCTTTAAACATAATTTTGTCAACCCTATGTTTGGAATTTTAAAAATCCGACATACACGGTTGTTCTCAAGATAGTTTTTGGAGTCTAATGAAACAAAAATAATTTTTGGTGAATAGTAACCTACCCTTATGAATAGTAACCTACCCTTATGAATAGTAATATGAACCTTATGAATAGTAAATAAGAGTAACATTACCTATGAATAATAAAATAAAATTTAGACATCATAGAAGGTGATAATTTGACCTTAGTAAACGTTTTTTGGTATTTTATAAATCATAAATGATTAGTTATAATTAATTAATTAATTTAAAATAATATTTATTTTTATGAAATATATTCATAAATTATTGAATCAATGTCTAATAGTTTTTAGATAATTTTATAAGACCCTACGTAATTTTTGAAAGAACTATAAAATCAGTTTTAATCTTAAAAATTGTTTATTCTAAGTAAATTATGATTTTATTTAAATATTAAATTAATAATACTTAGAAAATTATTTTTGAAAAATGGACTTCATTTTTGGATTCTACACGTCGAAAAATGGTTGGGGTAAAATTTTGGGATTTTTCTAAGATACTTGAATTTTTGATGAATAGTGGAATCCGATAATTCACAATAAAAGCTAAATAATGCATTAATTGAGTCATTGCTGATGTTCTGCTGATGTAAGCCCACTTGGTTCGGGATTACATTATAAAATTACTATTATTGGTCATCCAATACTCACTATTCCTTGTCCTTGGTGGAATTAATAAACTAATCAATTTAATATTAAGAAAACCCCTCTCCCCTCCACTATAAAAGCCACCCTTCACTCCCTCTTTTCCTCACACCTCTCAAGCTCCAAGCCTTCTCTAAATTCTGCCCAAACACCTTCCCTAGCTCATCCCCCACGTCCAAAATCTGCTGGTCTCATCAAAAGACCAAGCCTAGCTTCCTTAAAAAGGAACTCAAGAGGAGGATTCTAAAGGTAATTTCTCTTCCTCTTCTCCTTTAATTTCCTTTCTAGTCCAAGTTCCATTCTTGATCTCCCTCTATCTATCTTCATCCAAATTGTTCTGTAAATCCATTATTATATATATACCGTAATATTATGATTCTAATGTTATATTAAATCACCCCTCACCCTTTCCCCCTTCCTTTTATTTTATTAAAGAGAACGTTGTTCATGTGGTGATAATTTATCACCTTCAAAAAAACAACATGCTCTCTTCTTCCATTTATACCTTAAATCTGGTCATGAAACCATTTTTATGGTTGAACCAGAATGTTTTATATGTATTACGTTCTATTTCAAGTTCTGTAAATAACCTATGGCCTTATTACTAAGATAAATGTTAAAACAAGATCGTTGTGATCCAAAAACCGCTCAAATTAGCCCAAATAATCTTCATTTAATTCTTATCTAATAATTCGGCCACATGGATCTAATATAACTTATTCTAAAATCATCCAAGCTTCTTTAATATCATTAATTACATGTAATATCAGTTCTGGATGTTTAACCATGATCTACCCAAGCATAAAATTAAGAATACAAGTGGACCGCTCAAGAAAACCATGAAAAAGAACATCCCCGAACAATGTTTTTAAACTCTATAAGTAATCCAAAGGAACATAATATGAAATAATGAAACCATAATGAACCCTATTAATGTATAAATGGTTCTGGAATTTCTAATTATTGAATATAATGTCATTATACAGGACATTAAATAGAAGGAGGCATTCGAGTACAAGGTAAGGGGAAATCTCGAACCCAATTTTCTTCCTTCGGGTTCTCCCTCTTTCACTCCATTTTTGATATGGTTACTCCTCAAAGGTATTTTGTTCATATTTTCCTTTACCTTTCTGGGATATACATGTTTGTCACTGGTTTTTATGTCCATCAAAATGTTTTCCAAAATAACTCTTCTTTCAAGATCTCACATTTTACCTCTCATTCAAGGTTGATGGTTCTTATACCAAGTATGTTGTTCCCTCTTTATTTTGGGAACCCAAAGCTTATGAATGTGTTATTATGAGATGAAACCCATTCCTTTACATGGGTTATTTATGTACATGTTTGATATGTGTTCTTTGTGGCAAGCATGATAATGATAATGTTATGATGTGACGGGTGCGCCCGGAATTATATAGCGCAATATGAATGTTTAAATGTGACGGGTGCGCCCGAAATTATATAGCGCTCCAATGCATTGGGTAAAGTGATGAATCTCATGAGTAAATGTGGAATTATGCGTCAACATGATGCTAGCTTTGTTCACAATTATGTGTGGTAGTTAACCACTAAGACATGATGTTACATTTTTATGCTTGGCCACATTTCAAGTTTATTGTTTATGCTCCTCTCACGTTCAAGATCTTCTTCCTATGTCATGATTATGTTCACCCCATGCTATATTGTTCTTATCTATCCTCTTACTGGGCTTTTAGCTCACCCCTTTTGATGTATATCCTCAGGTGGCTACATGTACTAAGGAGAGGACAAGTGCTACTAAGAAGCTATACAAGAAGAAATTAAATGAATTTTTATGCTTGATGTTGTACTTGTTATGTGTAGTCCTAGTTTTCCCAAGACACTAAACCTATGTATCCTCCATGTGTAATACTATTATGTTGTTTATCTTTGAAATGATGTAATAGTAATGTAAGAAAAGGCTGGGTCGCTATAGTTGGTATCAAAGGAAAGGTTTAGTTAATTTGGGAATTAGGATTAGTGAACCCTAAATAAAACCTCTAGCATGAGACTAAGTACAAATATGCACACAAGTATATTTACCTAGGGATCCCATATGTTATGTTTTTGGTATAATTGTTTAAAAGGATAAGTTATTCATGACTTGTTTACTTATGTTTTGTTCTAACCTTTTCTCTTTTAGAAAATGGTGGGAACCAGGAGAAATCAGGCCAACAACTCTTGTGAAGGCCAATGCAACGATTGCCCGAATGACATCCCCAATGATTTTGGAGGTGGAGTTCAAAACATCATGACGATGCTTACCCAATTATCCCGGGTTATGAATAATAACCATAATAATGGGGAGCGTCCTCCTTCACCAAAGAGGGAGCAGCTAGCTATCGAAAGTTTTATGCGGCAACGACCACCGACGTTTTGTGGATCTTCCGATCCACTAGTTGCGGAACAGTGGGTCAACTCCATGGAGAAGATCTTTTCTGTTCTTCACTGTTCCGAGACAGAGAAGGTGACTCTAGCCGTTTATCGTCTAGATGGAGAAGCTGATCAATGGTGGGCTTTGATTAAGAACACCAATCCAAGGGAATCAATTGAAGAGATGGAATGGGAAGACTTTAAGATAATGTTTCTTAATAAGTACTTCCCACGAACTCTTCGCACAAAGATGGAGAGAGAATTCATAGAGCTCAAGCAAAAAGAAGGAGAATCTGTCACAACCTATGAATCAAATTTCACAAGGCTCGCAAGGTATGCTTCGGGTTTTGTTATCAACAATGATAGCAAAATTGATAGATTCTTTAGTGGATTAAAACCACATCTTCGAAAAGCTCTTGCAATTCGAGACTTTGGGAGTTATGAAGAAGTTGTTCGGTGTGCTCTCAAAGTGGAGATGGAGTTTGGAGAATGGTCCCATGGCTATGGTGATAGGAAAAGAAATATGGAGTCTCAAGCTGGTGGATCTAGTGATAAAGATGGGAAGAAAACACAACGACCCACTTGCCAAAAATGTGGGAAGTTGCACAGTGGGAACTGCCTCAAAGGGACAGGGAAATGCTTCAAGTGTGGGAAAGAAGGACACCTAGCTCATGAGTGTCGAAGAGACATGAAAAGGAAGGATAATGTAGCTGATGAAAGGAGAGAACCACTCGTGGTTCAATGCTACAACTGTAAGGAGCTAGGGCACTATTCAAACCAGTGCACTAAACCTCGAGCTTTCGAGGGTAATCAGCGCCAACAACCACCAAAGCCAAAGGAACAAGGGAAGGCTTATGCCATCACTACTGCGGAGGTGGAACATGATAATGAAGTCATACAAGGTACACTTCCTATTCACTCAAGAATGGCAAAAGTCTTATTTGATTCTGGTTCTACGCATTCCTTTATATCTTGCAAGTTTGCTAGAACTATAGAATCGAAGCCCCGAAACCTTGAAGTAGAGATATCTGTAAAAACTCCAAGTGGTGCAATCATTGCAACCCAAGTGTTTGATTCTTATCCTATTGACGTATGTGGGAAGATTCTTCCGGCAAATCTCATAATACTTCCCTTGGTGGAATTCGACGCTATAATGGGAATGGATTGGCTCTCGTTATATAGAGCACATATCAACTGTCGGGAAAAGGAAATATATTTTCATATTCCAAACCATCCCATGCTCCTCTACAAATGCAAGGAAGATCATGAATCTCCTTTGAGAAATCCTTCAATGGTGTGGGTGATGATTCCCTATAAAGAAGCATACCTCGCCCAAATGATTGAGTCAAAGGAAAGTTCCAACCTTGAGGAAATGCCCATCGTAAGGGAATACGGCGATGTATTTCCCGAAGAGTTACCCGGAATTCCCCCGGATCGTGAGGTAGAGTTCTCAATTGAACTCATACCCGGAGCTACTCCTATCTCGAAGTGCCCCTATAGGATGGCTCCTATCGAACTGGAGGAGTTAAAGAAGCAGCTGCAAGAGCATCTTGACAAAGGGTTCATACGCCCTAGTGCATCACCTTGGGGTGCGCCAGTGCTCTTCGTGAAGAAGAAGGATGGTACCATGCGGATGTGTATCGATTATCGGGAACTCAACAAGATCACCATAAAGAACAAGTATCCTCTCCCAAGGATTGATGACTTGTTCGATCAGTTAAGAGGAGCTCAATACTTCTCAAAGGTGGATCTTCGTTCTGGATATCATCAAGTAAAGGTGAAGAAGGAAGATATTCAGAAGACTGCCTTCCGTACAAGGTATGGGCACTATGAGTTTTTGGTGATGCCCTTCGGACTTACTAATGCCCCTGCAATCTTCATGGATTTGATGAATAGAGTCTTTAGACATTACCTCGACAAATTTGTGGTAGTGTTTATTGATGATATTCTCATTTACTCCAAGAGTAAGGAGGAACATGAAGAACATCTAAGACTTGTGTTGGCGACATTGAGAAAGGAGAAGTTGTACGCCAAGTTCAGCAAGTGTGACTTTTGGATGAATCAAGTCACGTTCTTGGGACATGTGATCACAAGCGAGGGAATTTCTGTGGACCCTTCAAAGACAAAGGCGATTGAAGAATGGCCCAGGCCCTCTAATGTCACAGAAATCCGTAGTTTTCTTGGATTAGCTGGGTACTACCGACGTTTTGTGAGAAACTTCTCACGATTGTCAAGCCCGCTAACTAAGTTAACAATGAAAGGGGTAAAGTTTGTATGGACGGAAGAATGTGAGGGAAGCTTCAAGGAGCTAAAGAGAAGGCTGATCACTGCACCTGTACTCACACTACCAAAAAGTGGAGAAAGTTTTGTGATATACAGTGATGCTTCAAAGAAAGGCTTGGGTTGTTTACTCATGCAAAATGATAATGTGATAGCCTACGCCTCACGACAGTTGAAGATCCATGAGCAGAACTACCCGACGCATGATCTAGAGCTGGCAGCCGTGATTTTTGCCTTGAAAATCTGGCGGCACTACCTTTATGGTGAGAAGTGTGACATATACACCGACCACAAGAGCCTAAAGTATATATTCACACAAAAGGAGCTCAACATGCGTCAAAGGAGATGGTTAGAGCTAATCAAGGATTACGATTGCTCTATTCACTATCATCCTGGAAAGACGAACAAGGTAGCTGATGCTCTAAGCAGGAAAGAACCTGCTACTCTATCCATGTTGAGGATTGAGAAAGACCCTATCTTCTTGGATATGCAAAGGATGGATTTGGGAATCATAAGGGCAGGGGATACATCCTACCATGCCCAAATGATTGTGCAACCATCCATCCAACAGAAGATCAAGGAAGCACAAAGGGATGATGTGGAGATACAAAAGAGGGTGAATGCAGTAAAGGAAGGAAAGCTGCAAGAGTTCCATATCGATGATGATGGTGTGATTCGGTTTGGAACGCGGCTTTGTGTGCCTTCATCACCCGAAATAAAGAAGGAGCTATTGGATAATGAACATAGCTCAACTTTCTCTATTCATCCTGGAAGTACCAAGATGTATCGTGATCTCCGAGAACACTTCTGGTGGGATAACATGAAGAAGGAGATTGCAGAATATATATCAAGGTGCTTGGTGTGTCAGCAAGTTAAAGCTGAGCGGCAAAAGTCCAAAGGTATGATGCAGCCATTGCCTATACCCATGTGGAAATGGGAAAATGTCACTATGGACTTTGTCATGGGCCTCCCGAAAACGTCAAGAGGAAATAATGCGATATGGGTTGTGGTTGACCGACTCACCAAGACTGCCCATTTTATCGCTATTCGGGAAGACCTCTCACTTGAACAACTTGCAAGGATATATGTGAAGGAAGTAGTGAGGTTGCACGGTGTTCCACTCTCGATTGTCTCTGACCGTGATCCAAGGTTCACTTCTAAATTTTGGAGGAGCCTTCAACATGCTTTGAGTACTGAATTAAACTTCAGCACGGCCTATCACCCCCAAACTGATGGCCAGTCTGAAAGGACTATTCAGACACTTGGAGATATGCTAAGATCATGCTCTCTTGAATTCAAAGGTGGATGGGATCAGCACCTTCCATTGGTTGAGTTCTCATACAACAATAGCTTCCACTCGAGTATTCAGATGGCTCCGTATGAAGCTCTTTATGGGAAGCGATGTAGAACTCCAACCTGTTGGGATGAAGTTGGAGAACGAAAACTACTTGGTCCCGATCTTGTTCAAGAGATGACAGAGAAGGTTCAAGCCATCCAGAAACATATCAAAGCTGCTCAAAGTCGGCAAAAGAGCTATGCTGACAATCGTCGAAGGGACTTGGAGTTTGACGTTGGAGATAAAGTCTTCCTTCGAATATCTCCATGGAAGAGAGTCATGCGATTCGGGAAGAAAGGGAAGCTAAGTCCAAGGTACATTGGCCCCTTTGAGATCCTTGATCGTATAGGAGCTGTGGCCTATCGACTGGCACTTCCACCGAATATGGCTCAAGTTCATGACGTGTTTCACATATCACTACTGAGGAACTACATTCCAGACCCCTCACATGTACTAAACTCAGAGGTGGTACAGTTGGAAGATGACCTCTCATATGAGGAGCAGCCGGTAAAAATTCTGGACCGAAGTGATAAGGTTCTACACAACAAGACAACCCGCCTTGTCAAAGTGTTGTGGAGGAACCAAAATTTTGAGGAAGCAACTTGGGAACCCGAAGAGGCAATGAAGGAGAAGTACCCTCACCTGTTTGTGTAAAGTGAAATTTCGAGGGCGAAATTTCTTAAGGGGGGAAGAATGTAACGACCCAAAGTTTTTCAATAGAAAATTCCCTTCTTTTATCTATGTCATAAAAACACAAAATAATGAACTACTAAGTAATAAGTGACCTTTAAACATAATTTTGTCAACCCTATGTTTGGAATTTTAAAAATCCGGCATACACGGTTGTTCTCAAGATATTTTTTGGAGTCTAATGAAACAAAAATAATTTTTGGTGAATAGTAACCTACCCTTATGAATAGTAACCTACCCTTATGAATAGTAATATGAACCTTATGAATAGTAAATAAGAGTAACATTACCTATGAATAATAAAATAAAATTTAGACATCATAGTAGAAAATAATTTGACCTTAGTAAACGTTTTTTGGTATTTTATAAATCATAAATGATTAGTTATAATTAATTAATTAATTTAAAATAATATTTATTTTCCGGAAATATATTCATAAATTATTGAATCAATGTCTAATAGTTTTTAGATAATTTTATAAGACCCTACGTAATTTTTGAAAGAACTATAAAATCAGTTTTAATCTTAAAAATTGTTTATTCTAAGTAAATTATGATTTTATTTAAATATTAAATTAATAATACATAGAAAATTATTTTTGAAAAATGGAATTCATTTTTGGATTCTACACGTCGAAAAATGGTTGGGGTAAAATTTTGGGATTTTTCTAAGATACTTGAATTTTTGATGAATAGTGGAATCCGATAATTCACAATAAAAGCTAAATAATGCATTAATTGAGTCATTGCTGATGTTCTGCTGATGTAAGCCCACTTGGTTCGGGATTACATTATAAAATTACTATTATTGGTCATCCAAGACTCACTATTCCTTGTCCTTGGTGGAATTAATAAACTAATCAATTTAATATTAAGAAAACCCCTCTCCCCTCCACTATAAAAGCCACCCTTCACTCCCTCTTTTCCTCACACCTCTCAAGATCCAAGCCTTCTCTAAATTCTGCCCAAACACCTTCCCTAGCTCATCCCCCACGTCCAAAATCTGCTGGTCTCATCAAAAGACCAAGCCTAGCTTCCTTAAAGAGGAACTCAAGAGGAGGATTCTAAAGGTAATTTCTCTTCCTCTTCTCCTTTAATTTCCTTTCTAGTCCAAGTTCCTTTCATGATCTCCCTCTATCTATCTTCATCCAAATTGTTCTGTAAATCCATTATTATATATATACTGTAATATTATGATTCTAATGTTATATTAAATCACCCCTCACCCTTTCCCCCTTCCTTTTATTTTATTAAAGAGAACGTTGTTCATGTGGTGATAATTTATCACCTTCAAAAAAACAACATGCTCTCTTCTTCCATTTATACCTTAAATCTGGACATGAAACCATTTTTATGGTTGAACCAGAATTTTTTATATGTATTATGTTCTATTTCAAGTTCTGGAAATAACCTATGGCCTTATTACTAAGATAAATGTTAAAACAAGATCGTTGTGATCCAAAAACCGCTCAAATTATCCAAAATAATCTTCATTTAATTCTTATCTAATAATTCGGCCACATGGATCTAATATACCTTATTCTAAAATCATCCAAGCTTCTGTAATATCATTAATTACTTGTAATATCAGTTCTGTATGTTTAACCATGATCTACCCAAGCATAAAATTAAGAATACAAGTGGACCGCTCAAGAAAACCATGAAAAAGAACATCCCCGAACAATGTTTTTAAACTCTATAAGTAATCCAAAGGAACATAATATGAAATAATGAAACCATAATGAACCCTATTAATGTATAAAAGGTTCTGGAATTTCTAATTAATGAATATAATGTCATTATACAGGACATTAAAGAGAAGGAGGCATTCGAGTACAAGGTAAGGGGAAATCTCGAACCCAATTTTCTTCCTTCGGGTTCTCCCTCTTTCACTCCATTTTTGATATGGTTACTCCTCAAAGGTCTTTTGTTCATATTTTCCTTTACCTTTCTGGGATATACATGTTTGTCACTGGTTTTTATGTCCATAAAAATGTTTTCCAAAATAACTCTTCTTTCAAGATCTCACATTTTACCTCTCATTCAAGGTTGATGGTTCTTATACCAAGTATGTTGTTCCCTCTTTCTTTTGGGAACCCAAAGCTTATGAATGTGTTATTATGAGATGAAACCCATTCCTTTCCATGGGTTATTTTTGTACATGTTTGATATGTGTTCTTTGTGGCAAGCATGATAATGATAATGTTATGATGTGACGGGTGCGCCCGGAATTATATAGCGCAATATGAATGTTTAAATGTGACGGGTGCGCCCGGAATTATATAGCGCTCCAATGCATTGGGTAAAGTGATGAATCTCATGAGTAAATGTGGAATTATGCGTGAACATGATGCTAGCTTTGTTCACAATTATGTGTGGTAGTTAACCACTAAGACATGATGTTACATTTTTATGCTTGGCCACATTTCAAGTTTATTGTTTATGCTCCTCTCACGTTCAAGATCTTCTTCCTATGTCATGATTATGTTCACCCCATGCTATATTGTTCTTATCTATCCTCTTACTGGGCTTTTAGCTCACCCCTTTTGATGTATATCCTCAGGTGGCTACATGTACTAAGGAGAGGACAAGTTCTACTAAGAAGATATACAAGAAGAAATTAAATGAATTTTTATGCTTGATGTTGTACTTGTTATGTGTAGTCCTAGTTTGCCCAAGACACTAAACCTATGTATCCTCCATGTGTAATACTATTATGTTGTTTATCTTTGAAATGATGTAATAGTAATGTAAGAAAAGGCTGGGTCGCTATAGAGGACCTTAGATGAGGTTTACTACAGATATGACCATTCAAGAGTTATACTAACCCATCAGGTGGGGTCATTAGAGGGTGTTCACATGATCTATTTCACTTTACTGCAACATTCATGTTTTCTTGTACATTTAAGTTGGGCTTCTATTCTGGCCCCTTTTTATGTACTATACACACTCTTTTTACTATACATTTTACATATGTTCATATTTCGATGTGTACATAGTTGTATGTGTTAGATGATATTATAGAAATGTCTTCCCCATTTTAGGGAATACATACTTCAATTCTAGTCTCCTTCCCCTGGACTATGGAAGGTGTGCTTGGTGTAGTAATGACACGGGCCATGAGGGATTAATCATGAGAAATTGGTATCAGAGGAGTTGGTTCTACCATAGAACATTATACTCTAATATTTTTAACGGAAAACATGTTATATGTAGTAAGTGTGGTTATTAGTTTAGGTAATTATCTGATGGTGCGGCGGCCGACATATCCATACACCTGGACCCTGACTTCTGATTTCTGACTTAGTGCATGAAAACACTGATTGCTTGTGTGTTTTGAAAAGTTTTCTTTCTTATCATTTTGACTCATCTCAACATATATAACATATTGATCGCGGAAAACCTGTTTCATTTTAGGATACATCCATGTAGACATCCTACTAGGGTTACGGGTATAGTACGTGGTGATAGAGCACCGTGCGACGAGGCTTTGGTGTAGGACCATTTATTAGAAGAGGCACTAGGGGAGGCAGCAGCGGTACCATTACCTGTTGTGCCACCAGTGCCACCATCCCAAGTAGTATAGGGTGCACACCACATGAGAACGATGCATGAGTTCTAGATCTAGAGGCCACTCTTGTTCAGGGGTCAGACAAGCCCACAAGCAGTTGGGGATTGCTTGGAGACCGTGGTGAGAGTCTTCTAACTAGAAGGGACATCATCTGATCTCATGGTGATCCTTGCTGCTAGTCTTCTACAGGATGACTCATGAATATGGTGGAGTTTGATGCTCCAATATCATGATGAGGTGACACTTCTCTGGGCAGACTATGAGATCCTATTTCTAACAGATTTTGATCTAGAAACCCTTCGCATAGTGCAAATACAATAGTTTTTTTATCTGTAGATAGGCTGCATGATATTGGCTTACTACTCAGCGAGGTTCACCGACCTCTCTCATTAATCCAATTATATAGTTTGGGACCCATTATTCAAGTACAATACCTTCAAATAAGGGCTCAGGTGAGATATTAGGGAATTGATGATTTCAATCAGTATCCCGATGTAGGTGGGGGTGTTAGGGAGAGCCCTCTTTGTCACGACCTGTCCTCGGGGCCCGTGCCGTGACTACCCCAAGCCCGCCTTCCATAGGCCAGGGGATGGAGACTAGCACCAAAGGCATAAATCCCGATAACTGGGAAGGCATTGCCTTTATAAATGAAAACAAGCACCACAGAGTAAGCAAGCAGAAAATGTAAGCACTATGTACAAGAGAAGTGCTGAAAAGTAAATGGGCCAGAATACAAACCCAAAAGGATGTAAAACTATAACATAACAAGTACAACAGAAAAGATAACAGCTGGAAGGACGGAAGCGGATCCTGGGTCGTCCTCCTCAGATCCTACTTGAAGGGTAGGTATAGATGGCGCAGCTCCTGGTCGTCCACCACCGATCCTACCTGAAGGGTAGGTACAGATAGCCTCCTCCACGCTCTCGTCCGTCAACCTCCACCTTGTGTCGTCTCGTCGTGTAGTCCACCTCCGGGTACTGACTCGTCGTGTAGTCCACCTCCGTGTACCATCCCGTCCTCGAACACTCGGCCTCCGTCAGTACTGCTTGTCGTCTGCAAGCAACACAACGAGGTGCGGGCATAGCCCATGCAGGGGAAAGTATAATGATACTCAGTAGGGTCCTCGAGACCCTCAAGGTCTAACTAAACCATCAAGGATAACCACAAAGAATATCTCAACAGATAACCTCTACTTAGGTATATGCCCATACATATGCCTAAGTTATCAAGTAACCCATCTCAAACATGAGGAAATCAACGGATAACCACTACCCATGTATATACCCATACATATACCTAAGTTAACAAGTGACCCATCTCAATCATGAGGTAAACACAAAGGTCAAAAGTCTCAGCTCAAACAAGTATTTTCATTATCGAAACCGTAACTGCTGAAGAGCTCCATCTCTGGAGTGTACAATGGTCCTGTCACGACTACGAGGTACTGCTCACTAACCTAAGACTGCTGAGGTACTCCTCCTGTCGAGTACTGCGGGTCAGCCACCCAAACACAGTAGTGCTTCCCGCTGGGGTATGTCACCCAAACACAGTAGTGGACACCCCCAAGTAGCCTGCTGAGGTACTATCCGGACGAGTACCGCGGGTCTGCACTGTCACATAGGTAGTGCTCCGTCCGCCATGGGTCTGCACCTCAGAAAGTAGTGCTCTGTCCACTGGGCTAGTCGACTCACTCCAAGTCGAGTCGGTCAAGCAGTCGTCAGGTCTCAGTCGGCTACATGGTCTCTGTACTCCGCATGCTCGTCTCTGGGAGGGTCCGCTCCACGAGCTACATGTTGATACTCCAAGTATCTCAAAGTACCACGAAGATGTATCTAAAAGGACCACCTCTCCATAGGGGTCCCAACGCAACAGACGACGCGTCAATTGGACGCCCGGTCTGTGAGCTTCTAGCCTTTTCATCCCAGGGGCCCGGTTGGTTTCGTGAGTGATCCAATCCCGGCCGTATCTCAACTGTACCTTGAAATCTCATTGGGTATACTCATAGGAACCGTTTATCAACGTGATCACCAACGCCGCTGACGGTTCGTCAAACAGACGTCCAGTCTGAAGGATATCAGCCTTTCCGTTCCAAGGTCCCTTTTGGATTTCGGGTGCGATCCAACCTGACCACTATCCAACTGTATCCAAAACACGGGAGAAGTATGCCAAAAGTTCCGTCTCATCAAGAGGAATTCAACGAAACAGATGGTGCGACTATCGGACGCCCGATTTGTGAGTTATTGGCTTTTTCGTTCCAGGGGCCCGGTTGGTTTCGTGAGCGAACCAACCCGACCACACTCCGACGGCATCCAAAACTCGATCAGATTAAGCCAAAAGATCCGTCTCACTTAGAGGAATCCATCAAAGTCGACGACACTTCAATCGGACGTCCGAAACTCAAGTTACGAGCGTTTCCGCTCCGAGGGCCCGGTTGGTTTCGTATCCGAACCAACCCGGCTGAACCCAAAGTAATCCGAATCTTTCAGTGTGATATACCGAAACGACCGTCTCAATCCAAGGATCGTGTTTCCGCTGACGGCGAGTTGTTTGGAGTCCCGTAGCTCAAGTTACGAGATTTTGACCGAAAGTGGTCCGAAAACGGGGGTATGGTCCCGGGCCGACCCCCCTGGGTTGGCCGAACCAGGTCGACCCGACCCGAGGCCGACCCAGATGGGCCGGGCTCGGCCCAGCCCGACTCGGTCTAACTCGGTCCGGCACGATCGGCCAGCCGCGGCTCGGCCAGCGTGGCCGAGCCGAAACGCGGAGCGGGGTGTCCCCCACCCGCCGCTAATTGAGGACGGCGGCGAACTGCCGACCGCCTCCCTTCCGGCTGCGCACCGCCGCCGCCGCCTTCCGCGGACCACCAGACGCTCTCCGGTGGTCCGTTTCTCCTGCCGTCTTTGCCTATGGTCCTCCCAGGAGTCGACCTTCACTGCGGAGGCATCAAAATTACCTTGCGGCCTCGTTTGTCATCGCCCATCAATCCACACGTCAAAAACGAAACGCGCCGTCTTCGTTGTTCTCCGGCGCGGCGCATTGGCACTGCGCCCCTTCACCGCGGCCCGACTCCGTCCGCGGATGTCTTCGTTTTTCTTCGACATGGCGCGACGGCGTTGCGTCCTTGAATTCATTTCCACGGCGCGGCGCGATGGCACCGCGCATATACAATGCATGAAACCGCGTGGTGCGACGACACCACGCTTCCTCGTACCAACCACACAAAAAAAGGAGGAGGGTCGGCCGTGTTCCTGCGGTCCAGCCCCCCTTACTTTATTCGTTATCATTTGGTTTCAAACCAAAAAGTTCAAATTCGATAACAAATTGTTTTTAACCACGAAGATCATCAAGTCAGAAATCTCGAACAAATATAAATAATTGAATACAAACCCCTACCTTGGGTATAAGCCGATCGGAAGGAGGCGTCGTCGTTCGAGGTTCGTCGCGGTATGGCGTCGCGAGGATGACGATGTCGAAGGGGGACGTTGGCGTTCGTCCGACTCGAGGGAAGGCGAAGCCGTCGTCGCTTGCTACCCCATTCATCTTCCGAGCTTGTTCGTCGATCCATTGACGATGAAGGGGAAGAAGAATATCCGTTGAAGAGTCTCACCGCGGAAGGGGATAAATTCCGTGGAAGGAAAACGAGCGTTCTTCGTCAGAGGTGACGCGTTCTTCGTTCGCGATGATAAGCTTCTTCCCAAGTGTTGGGTGCCGCGGTATTTTACCAGTGCTCCATCGCTTGGTGAAGCTGTCCCCGAACCCTCTCCCAAGATCCCTATATACAAGAGAGAGGGAGAGGTATGTAACCATTGTGGTTACATAACGTTTTTTAAAAAAAAGGGGTCGGATGAAATAAATTGCTTTGACGAAATTTATGAGGTCCGTTGGAACTACTTAAGAAGGGAGGGTGCCAAGGAGTTTCTCCCCATTTAATGGGGAGTTGAGGAATTAAGAGGCTCTCCCTCATTAATGAGGGAGAGTTGAGAGGTTTCCTCTCCTCCCATTAATAGGGGGGTTAAGCCCAGTGTGGTCCCTACCATAATAATCCTCCCACGGGAGGTTTAGTTCGGGTGGGCCCCACCACCATAACCTCTCAAGGGAGGTTAAGGTGAGGTGGCCCCACCTCCAAACTCCATGAGGAGGTTTCAACCACCACACTCCCAATGGCGGTTGAAATAAAATATAGTGCATGACATGTTATTTTATTATTACTCTTTTTTTAAAGAAAACCCAAAAACTAACTTCCGCTCTCGATTAAACGCAACTGCGGCAACAGTCTCTTTAATCAAATACCGGCGTTGCGAGTTCATCGGTTCCCTCAGATTTCAATTCCGAGCACCGGTTCAAAAGATAGAAATTCCTGCTTGCTCGTTCACTGAACGTACCCGAGCCAAACTTCGGAAATTAATTCCGGGCACACCGGGCCTCGTTATCAGGCGCCGTCAGAAACTGCGTTCTTGTAAAATTCCAAAGAAAATTAAGAAAAAAAAATTTAATTGAAATTCCAGGTCTTTACATTACTCCCACCTCAGGGTTTTACGTCCCCGTAATGCATCAACACATACTAGGGTCACAAAAGTGGTACAGAGCACGCATCTGAGCCTTCCGCTCCCAAGTGCTTACCTGGAGGTTCCCGTACTGCCAGAGAAAGTGCACTCGAGGAATCGATCATCCTCGTAGGATCTGCTCCTCTCGATCCTCGATCCCTATTATAACCTCCATGAAAGACACCCCATCGCCATCGTCTATCTCCTCATGGTCGATGATATGCGAAGGGTCGAGCACGTATCTCCTCAGTTGCGATACGTGGAAGTTGTCGTGCACTTGGTGCATCTGCGGTGAATGGGTCAAGCGGTAAACCACCCCGACTACCCAATTGAGGGCCTAAGAAGGTCCGCTGAACCTCAGAGACAACTTGTCGCCATGGCCACATCTCCGTAAACCTCGTCGAGGTGAGTCCCGTATAAGGACGTGATCGTCATCCTCGAACTCCATAGGTCTCCATTTTCTATTAGAACTGGAACTCGAAATGACTTCTGCTACGAGGGTAAGGTTGACTGAATCAAGAGTGATCGTTCGTACCCTCCTGTGAAAGAGTTTATCATGTGCTGCATGGGGTTTCCTTTTCGCCAACCAAGGAAAACCCATCCCAACGTTTGCCTAAAACCGTCAATTTGAGTATGAAAAGTTATTTCCCATTCCATACTCAAACTAACGTTGTAAGGCCTCGACGCTTCCACCAAGAGATTCCAACCGGAACTGTCTCCTCGAGGTTCTGACCACACCGTCGGCATAAGTGTGATTATCGAGTCTCCTCCCAAGGTATCTCCAGAGGTGAGGGTCAAATCCACGGCTTACCGGAAACTCTAGGTCTGGAACAAGATATGTGAAAGCAAGGAATGATTCATATCGACATCCATTACAATAACAACTAGTAGTGGACACAGACTATCCCTTGAATCATTTCTAGAGCCATTGGGTCACACTCCTTGATCGCATGCAGCCGCACTCTTCCTCCGCCCTCCAGCTCCCTGAGCCTGGCGGGAATAACTAAGGCGGGTGGTTGTAGCATGTTAAGATGTACACCACCTCATACTACTCTCCTAGATCTGCCTCCACGTCTGCGGATTCGTAGACTCATATCTCCTTTAAGCTTCCTTTTCATTAACATTTAACACGCCTGAGTCTCTAAGACTAGCACCGGTTTCCTATTTCTTACTGCACTGTGCAGTCTTCATCCGCTCTTGGACGACCTGGACCTTCTTTAGTCTCACAAGAGCTGATATGATTTTTTTCTTTGCCGATAAGAGAAATCCGGTCTCATCCCCTGGATGAATCACATTCGTTGCCTAATACAGTCAATCCCAACATGAATGATGCATTCATGCCATGGATGACATCGTAAGGCCTCGTCGTAACTAAAAAGAGATCCAACTGTCACTCTCGCCTCCAAGGGTCGAGTCTCACTGTCGGCATCAGTGTGAGGTCATTGGGTCTCCTCCAGTAGAAATGTCGAAAGTGAGGGTCAAGTCAACAATTTTAACCAGGACCACTCAGTATCAACCAAACAAAAATGACAGGAAAGCAAACATCACAAGATAAGTTTCTTTTTTTATTGCAGCTCATAGTACAAGGCACGAATACAAAAGAAACATGGAACTAGAAGTACAAAGGAAGTATCCACTAGTTCCTCTCCTATCCACCTGCTCTCGGAGTTCTATTGCCTTTTCCACTGCTCGGCTGTTGCTCAAGCACCAGCCGCTGCTTCTGTCTTGGTGGCTCCTCCAACACCCGCTGATCAACCGTACGAGGATTCGGATAGTCACATGCCAGGTGAACCTTTCCGCCGCATTAGTAACACAACCTTCTTCTGGAATTCCTAGCTTTGTTCCCACCCCGGGTACCCCGCACCACCGGTCCTAAAACCCGAGATCATCCAACTGCTAGTCTGGTCCTCCTGGACCTCTGCATCATCTGTCTACTGCCCACAGATGACTCGGCTACTGATCGAAAAACATGCGGCAAAGGTAGAATCTCTTGTACATGATCGGGGTGTAGAGCTACTGGAAGAAACTCCACCCTGAAGAAGGTCTCGAAGTCTTCCCATGCGAAGGTCATCCCGTCGCAAAACTGAAACAAGTGCCTCCACCACCTGCCTACTGCTGCCTGAAGGAGGCTGGCAGCTAAGATCACCATGAAGTCTGCCGACGTCCCCACTAGCCGGAAGACTCTCACCACAACCTCCATCCAATCCTCAGCCGCCTGCAGGTCCGTCCCTCCCTGGAACCTAGGTGGCCTCTGGCGCTGGAACTCGTGCAGTGCGCTCAAGCGTCGTGCATCACCTACTTCTAGGGATGTTGGCATCGGTGGCCCAACGTATGGTAGTACCGCTGGTGCCTCAACTGCAAGAGGGCCCTGTACCGAAGCGTCATCGTTCGACAGGCTGTCAGCACGCACAACCCTCTAGGATCTAGCTGGTCGTCCGAGAAAAGGCATCCTGAAGGAAACAACATGACACGGTCAAACGATTATACCTGGTGAGCTGACCTGGTTTGAGCTGATATTTAAATAAAACTTCTGGAAAACACATATGCAATCAGTGTTTTCGTGCACAAAGTCGGAATTCAGTTGTCAGGGTCCTGGTGTATGGATACATCGGCCGCCCGCACCAACACTGGACTCCCTGAACTGAAGAACACACTCGGTACCCTTAACATTATTGCTTCACAGAAAGAAAAATATCAGTGTTATAAGTTCTGCGGTAGAACTGACTCCTCTGATACCAATTTTTCATGACCCGTCCTCCGGGCCCGTGTCGTGACTACCCCAAGCCCGCCTTCCATAGTCCAGGGGCTGGAGAATAATGCCAAAGGTGTAAATCCAGATAACTGGGACGGAATTTCCTTTATAAAATAAAACAAGCACCATAGAGTAAGCAAGCAGAAAAAGTAAACACTAAGTACAAGATAAGTGCTGAAAAGTAAATGGGCCAGAATATAAACCCAAAAGGAAGTACAACTATAACTGAACAAGTACAACCGAAAATATAACAGCTGGAAGGAAGGAAGCGGCTCTTGGGTCGTCCTCCTAGGATCCTACCTGAAGGGTATGTATAGATGGCGCAGCTCCTGGTCGTCCACCACGGATCCTACATGAAGGGTAGGTATAGATAGCCTCCTCCACGCTCTCATTCGTCAACCTCCTCCGTGTGTCGTCTCGTCATGAAGTCCACCTCCAGGTACTGACTCATCGTGTAGTCCACCTCCGGGTACTGACTCGTCGTGTAGTCCACCTCCGGGTACCGCCCAGTCCTCGAACACTCGGCCTCCGTCAGCACTGCCTGTCGTCTGCAACCAACACAACGAGGTGCGGGCATAGCTCGTGCAGGGGTGAGTATAACGATACTCAGTAGGGACCCTGAGACCCTCAAGGTCTCACTAATCCAACAAGGATAACCACAAATAAGATCTCAACAGATAACCTCTACTTAGGTATATGCCCATACATATGCCTAAGTTATCAAGTAACCTATCTCAAACATGAGGAAACACAAGGATCATGAAATCAACGGATAACCACTACCCAGGTATATGCCCATACATATACATAAGTTAAAAAGTGACCCATATCAATCATGAGGTAAACACAAATGTCAAAAGACTCAGCTCAAACCAGGATTTTCATTATCGAAACCGTAACTGCTGAAGAGCTCGGTCTCTGGAGTGTACAGTGGTCCTGTCACGACTCCGAGGTACTTCTCACTAACCTAAGACTGCTGAGGTACTCATCCTGTCGAGTACCGCGGGTCAGCCACCCAAACAGAGTACTGCTTCCCGCCGGGGTATGTCACCCAAACACAGTAGTGCACACCCCCAAGTAGCCTGCTGAGGTACTCTCCGGAAGAGTACCGCGGGTCTGCACTATCACACAGGTAGTGCTCCGTCCTCCATGGGTCTGCACCTCAGAAAGTAGTGCTCCATCCACTAGGCTAGTCGACTCACTCCAAGTCGAGTCGGTCAAGCAGTCATCAGGTCTCAATCGGCTACACGGTCTCTGTACTCCGCATGCTCGTCTCTGTGAGGGTCCACTCCACGAGCTACAGGTCGATACTCTAAGTATCTCAATGTCCCACTAAGAAGTATCTCAAAGGACCGCCTCTTCATATGGGTCTCAACGCAACAGACGGCGCGTCAATCGGACGCCCGGTCTGTGAGCATCTAGCCTTTTCATCCCAGGGGCCCGGTTGGTTTCGTGAGCGACCCAATCCCGGCCCGGTTGGTTTCGTGAGCGACCCCCCTAGGTCGGCGGAACCGGGTCGACCCGACCCGGCTGGGCCCTGTCCAGCTCGGTCCGGCCCGACCGGCCGGCCGCGGCTCGGCCAGCGTGGCCGAGCCGAAAGGCGGAGCGGGGTGTCCCCCGCCCGCCGCTAAATGATGTCGGCGGCGAACCGCCGGCCACCTCCCTTCCGGCGGCGTGCCACCGCCGCCTTCCGCGGACCACCTGACGCACTCCGGTGGTCCGTTTCTCCTGTCGTCTTCTCCTATGATCCTCCCCGGACCCGACCTTCACTGCGGAGGCCTCAAAATTACCTTGCGGCCTCGTTTGTCGTTTCCTGTCAATCCGCACGACAAAAATGAAACGCGTCGTCTTCGTGGATCTCCGGCACGGCGCGTTGGCGCTGCGCCCCGTCGCCACGGCCCGACTCCGTCCGCGGATGTCATCGGTTTTTGTCGATGCGGCGCGACGGCGTCACGTCCTTGAATTACTTTCCACGGCGTGACGCGACGACGCAGCATATATCTACTGCATGAAACCGCGTGGTGCGACGACACCACGCTTCCTCGTACCAACCACACAAAAAAGGAGGAGGTTCGGCTATTTTCGTGCGGTCTGGCCCCCCCTCACGTTATTCGTTATCATTTGGTTTCAAACCACAAAGTTCAAATTCGATAACAAATTTTTTTTAACCACAAAAATCATCAAGTCAGAAATCTCGAACAAATATAAATAATTGAATACAAACCCCTACATTGGGTATAAGCTGATCAGAAGGAGGCGTCGTCGTTCGAGGTTCGTCGCGTTATGGCGTCGCGAGGATGACGACGTCGAAGGGGGACGTCGGCGTTCGTCCGAATCGAGGGAAGGTGAAGACGTCATCTCATGCTACCTGATTCCGCTTCCGAGCTTGTTCGTCGATCCGTTGATGATGAAGGGGAAGAAGAAGATCCGTTGAAGAGTCTCACCGCGGAAGGGGAGAAATTCCGTGCAGGGAAAATGAGCGTTCTTCATCAGAGGTGGTGCGTTCTTCGTTCGCGAAGATAAGCTTCTTCCCAAGTGTTGGGCATCGCGGTATTTTACCAGCGCTCCGTCGATTGGTGAAGCCGTCCCCAAACCCTCTCCCAAGATCCCTATATATAGGAGAGGGGGAGAGGTATGTAACCATTATTGTTACATAACTTTTTTTTTAAAAAAAAATGGGTCGGGTGAAATAAATTTCTTTGACGCAATTTATGAGGTCCATTGGCACCACTTAAGAGGGGAGGGCGCCAAGGAGTTTCTCCCCATTTAATGGGGAGTTGAGGAATTAAGAGGCTCTCCCTCATTAATGAGGGAGAGGTGAGAGGTTTCCTCTCCTCCCATTAATAGGGGGATAAGCCCCGTGTGGTCCCTACCATAATAAACCACCCACGAGAGGTTTAGTTCGGGTGGGCCCCACCACCATAACCTCTCAAGGGAGGCTAAGGTGTGGTGGCCCCACCTCCAACCTCTATGAGGAGGTTTCAACCACCACACTCCCAATGGCAGCTGAAATAAAATATAGTGCATGACACATTATTTTATTATTACTCTTTTTTTAATGAAAACCCAAAAACTAACTTCTGCTATCGATTAAACGCAACTGCGGAAAAAAACCCTTTAAGCAAATACCGGGGTTGCGAGTTCATCGGTGCCCTCATATTTCAATTCCGAGCACCGGTTCAAAAGATAGAAATTCCTGCTCACTCGTTCACTGAACGTACCCGAGCCAAACTTCGGAAAATAATTCCGGGGACACCGGGCCTCGGAATCAGGCGACGTCAGAAACTGCGTTCTTGTAAAATTCCAAAGAAAATTAAGAAAAAAAATTTCCTTGAAATTTCATAGTCTTTACAGTCTTAGTGGAGAGTTTTCTTGCTGAGCGGTCACCAGAAGCGAGACCCACCCCCTGACATCATGTAGCGGAGTCTTCTGTAGGTAGTAGTTGACAGATGTTATAGAGTTCCATGTGGACCGGACCAACAGGTGGATGACATCTGGATTTTGGGTCGGCATTGTGGGGAATGAGAGATAGATAGTCATGCAAGGAGCCTGCATTGTTACACTTGCAGAAGTCAGGGTCACAGGGCTCGAGACAGCCCGACCCACCATATTTATGATCAGTAGATGGTCTAAGGGCTACCCAAGTAGAGACAGCTGTTCGACCGGGCAGTTTCTATGGGATAAGGCAGATGTGGAAGAGGAACTGTTTGTGTATCTATTAGTGTGCGATGATTCGTGATCATACCGCCACCACCACTAGGTGGTCCACCCCGACCATAATGAGCAGGTGGATTGGGGTGAGATTAGATCCAGGTAGTTGAGGCATATTACCACAGTTCTCTAGATATGATACATGGTATGATCTGTGTCTACATAACTTTAACTATAGTACTTAAAGACACATGTGCTAGTCATTATTGTATTTCCACTTCCCTCGTTCGGAACTCGGAGATTCCAGTGCAGTCGTTGGCTCAATCCTTACTGCTAGAGACCGTTACAGGAAAGGATTCCATGATTACACACTGATTCTGGTAGTGTGAGCATACTCTATGAGGTGAGATCATCAGATGGGATCTCCTAATAGTGGAATCAAGTACATATGACATAATCTAAGGTATGGAATGGTTATCTACAAATAATGGTCAAATAGAGTGTATTAGGCGCAATGTGTAGTGTTTCTGCACTGATTCGACTAGGTTTACCTTCACTGGTGAAAAGGGAGCCCTTTCAGCATAGGATGAACTTTCCTAGAGGTGAGTGAAAAAAATCCATCATAATTTGGCTAGCCTTACCCTCAGATCGGAAGATGTGGAGAGTCTAGGATATCTTATAGTAGTGGACCAATATGCAGATGTCTTCCCTGATGATGTTTCTATTCATCCTCTTAGTAGTGAGGTGGAATTTTACATTTATTTGTAAGCTGGGATGACACCGATATCTGCACCGGTATATCAGATGGCTCCCACAGAGCCTTGTGAGTTGCTGGTATATCTAGAGTACTTGCAGGTAAATGGGTTCATCTGTCCCAGTGGTTCTCCTTGGGCAGCCCCAATTGGGTTCTCCATGAAGGCGAATGGGAGCTTGAGACTTTGTTTTGACTATCAGAGCCAGAACCAGTTGACCGTGAAGAACAAATGCCAACTTCCGAGTATTGATGAACTTTTTGATAAGAAAAAGGGAGCACAGTGGTTCTCAAAGTTAGACCTCAGATCAGGCTATCACTAGCTCAGAGTACGAGATGAGGATGTGAAGAAGACAACTTTCAGATGTCGGTACGTCCATTATGAGTTATTAATTATTCCATTCATCATGACCAATTCTCCCATAGTGTTCATGGGACTCATGAACTAGATCTTTCCTTCATAACATTATTGCTTTTTAATAATATTCATTAGCAACATTCCGATCAGCTCGGCTACTAAGGAGGAGCATGCCTATCATTTGTCAATAGTTCTGGACACACTATGAGAGCACCAGCATTATGGTAAACTATTTAAGGGCCAATTCATGATCCGAGAGGTTCACATTATAGGACATGTCATCAAGGAGGATTTAGTTGTGGTGGATCATTCAATGATTAAGTCAGTACATTCTTGGGATCCATCCATGAGTGTGACGGAGGTACGTAGTTTATTGGGTTTGGACCGATACTAGTAGAGATTTGTACAATATTTCTATAGAGTAGTATCACTATTATCAGCATTGATGAAGAAGGGGAAACCCTTTGGGTGGTCAGAGAAATTCCAGCAGAGTTTTAATGAGCTGAGGCAGAGGATGACTAGTTCCCCCATCTTACAGCTTTCGGAGGAGGGCGTTGGATACGTAGTCTATTGAGACGCATCAGGGACTGGGCCCAGATGTGTAATGATGTAGGAGAAATAATTTATCATATATGGTTCTTGAAATCAGAAATAACATGATAATAACAATAGTAACCATGACCTAGAGTTAGAGAAGTGGACTTTTCCTTGAAATGTGGCGACATTACATGACATGAGAATGGTTTACAGTCTACTCAAATCCCAAGAGTCTCAGGTATATCTTCTTATAGAAGTACCTGAACCTGAGACAGTGAAGTTGGCTTGAGATACACCAAGACTATGACTTTGAGATAGACTATACTCATGGGATGGGTAATGCTGTAGGAGATACCCTCAGCAAGAGATCTGGTATACGAATACTAGGTGACACGATAGAACTGCTATCCACTTTTCAAATATCTTTTGGGGATCAAGATGGATCATCTTTTTTCAGTCTCTTATAGTCACACCCCAACTTTTTCAGCATGTCTGGGAGGCGTAGTGTCGGGACACTGAATGATAGGCTCAACATGCTCAAATACCAATTGGATAGGAACCTGATGGATTTTATGAAGGTGGGGACCACAATATCCCCATTAGAGGACGTACCATGGTACCCGTGTCTTTACTGGAGTAAGTGTGGAGTGAGTTCCAGACATCCACTCTTGAATTACATCATGGAGTGGAAAAGATGTACCTGGAACTCAAACGAGATCACTTGTGGCTAGTAATGAAGAAAGAAGTAACAGAGTTTTCCTCTCGGTGCGGCACTTGTCAACAAGTGAAGACAGATCCTTAGGTTTGAAGAGGCTTAGTTCACCCTTTTGCGGTCGTAGAGTGAACGTGGGATGTGATATCCATGGACATAATGATAGGACATCCAATTACATCTAGGGTCATGATTTTATCTAGCTGATCATCGACATACTCACCATTTCTTCCCACTTCCTATCGATCAGACAGATGGGTTCATTAGAGATCTTGGGATGCCTCTATTTGCAGGGGATTGTGTGGCTACATGGAGTACTCGCGATGATTGTCTCTGATCGTGATGCATGTTTCACATCCTGGCTTTGGAGGGGGTTGCATGAGGCCTTCGGGACACAAATTTGTTTGATCACCGACTTCCATCCAAAGAAGGATGGATAGACTGAGCAGACCATTCAATCCCTTGAGAACATGCTACGTGTTGGTATCCTCGACTACAGTCGTAGTTGGGTGGATCGCTTTCCTTTGGGGGAGTAATAATGCAACAAGACCAATCACTGAACCATTGGGATGGCATCTTTCAATATGTTTTACTACTATAAATGCATATCACCATTGAAATGGACTGAACTAGGGGAGTCATCACTCATGGGACTAGATATGGTATGAGTTACCTCAGAAAAGGTATAGATCATCCAGGAACAGATGAATACAACACAAAGGAGGTCAAAGTCTTACACCTACAAGAGAAAGAGACCTATAGAGTTTGAGTATTGTGATCACTTCTTTCTAAGGCTCTCACACCGATGAGGTTTGGTAAGATTTGGCTGGGGATACATGTTATCTTCGAGGTTCATCGAATCCTTTCAAGTCCTCAGTAGTGTTGGCGAGGAGTCTTACTGCTTAGCTCTTCCACCTCAGTTGCACCAAGTGCACGAAATGTTCCATGTATCCTAGATGAAGAGATATATGCATGACCCATTTCACGTCATAGACCATGGCAAGATGTACATCAATGATCGGTGATGTTTACGGAGGTTCCAACTGAGATTGAGGATTGACAGGAGAAGGTCCTTCGTGGGAGGTCGATAACATTATTGTGTGTATGTTGGATTCATGGGAACCTCCAAGAGATCACATGGGAGTGGGATGCTCAGATTTTTGCTTAGAATCCCAACTTATTTTCTTATTTTTTATGTGGATTTCAGGGATGCAAAGCCATGATCTTGGAATAATGTAAAGACAATGAAATTTTAGGTAATTTTTTATTTATATGGGAATTCTACCCATCTGCAAAAATTAATGTTGCGTCATTCGGAGCCTCAGTGTTCTGGGATTGAATTTCGGAACTTTTTTCTAGATGTGGTCAGTAAACGTGCGGGGGTGTATTTGTAACTTTTGAACAGGTGCTCAAAATTGAAATCTGAGGGCAATGTTGAGCTTCCTGCATCGATATTCACGTAAGGTGACCTTCACCTCAACTATAGTAGGTTGAGGGTGGAATTCAATTTTTTCACATATTCGATGGATATGAAAATTAAGATTATTTAACATTTTACTTTTCTTCGAAAACTCCATATTTGAGTTATGGTGTTAGAGACCACTTGAACTAGACAACCCCCAATTAGAATTCAATGGTGGGGACCACCCGACCCTTGAACTCCCCCTTTAATGAGGGATAACTCTTGGACTTCTTCCACTTTAATTGTGCCACCTTCCATTAATTAACTATGAGAGCATCAACATAATTAAGGGCCACCTCTAATTAAATTAATTAAACATAATTTTATAAGTTGGAAATTCAATTTTTTTCTGAAATTAGGGATGTGTTGGAAAAAGGAGGGAGTTGGGAAAACATTGGAGAAACTCTTCCTCCAATGAATAACACTCTCACCAATTAAGAAAATACATCAAAATCAAGAATGAGAAAGATGCGCAAGCCTGAATTCAGATGCGTGTTGTTGAAGCTATGGTCATTGGCACCATCATCAACTTCACCAAAATCATCTCTAGACACTTCCAATAAGTAATCAAGGTAGGGTTTATTGTTGTTTGTATACTCCCTTACCCTATTCATGTCATTCTTCATGATTAATGAAGATTTAAGGACCTTGTTCCATTATAACGTAGAGGGTGTGGGCCAAAAAAACACGGCCCGAACTCTCCGAATCATATGTTAATTTTAGGTGGTCTTGGATCATTGGTGATGTCCTAAGGTGAGGGCCTAAATCTTCGAAATGATGACTGGGCCACTGGGGCACACCCGGTGACCCGAAGAATATCGTCAGCGATCGTCCCGACAATCGAAACCCAAGGGATCAGGAGCGGCAACCGGCACTCAGCCAGCCTCAACAAAGATGGGGGTGCTCCCACGCCTCTGGAGAAGGGCTATTTCCGGTCATCTGTGGCAGAAAAAGGGAGGAAGCCGCCAGCGGATAGCTTCCCAAATGGGATGTGGTGGTGCGCATTCGCACCATCGGGTGTGCAGAAGATGCGGCTCTACGCTGCAACGACGAGGCGAGGGCGGCCGACTCACTGTCGGCTGCCAATGATGGCGCATCACACGACCGTGGCACATGGAAGACACTAGCTGACCAGCCAGCCGCAAGCCCAGTGGGCCACCCAATGTAGGTCACACTGGCGGGCCGGGTCAGGTCGGGTCGGACCAAACTCAGACCAACTTCGACCCTTTTTATTATTTTGTCCATATCTTGAGCTATGGACATCCATTTGATGAATCGTCTATAGAGTCAGAAACCTTGGATTGACATGGTCCTTTTGGTATACCCCACATGAGTTTTGGATAAAGTTGGAGTACAACCAGGTGGGATCTGACATAAATCCAACTAGTCCCTCAGGACTAAAAGGAAAGTAACTTATATACAGGGTGTCTGATTAATTCCTCATCTATTGAGTTGAGACCCGTATCATGTGGTGGTACATTTGGATACTTATTCATGGGACATAGTGGTAGTTGGATTTTCGGCCTATGGCTTGAGGAGAACATTCTACCGGAATCAATAATGCTTAGTTTTGAAACCCTGTAGATGGCTTTAACATGAGAATGGGATCCTATCTAGGTCTATGTTTTTGGATCCTACAGGGGTCTTTGTTCCAGTTTCCCTCTTGGATATGCTCTACGAATCCACATGGGACTACTCTAGGATCATACGTGGGTCTTCTGTACTAGGATCCTGTGTGTGTCTGATGATCTAGGATCGTACGTGGGTCTGATGATTTAGGATACTATGTGGGTCTGTGAATTAATAGAGTACGATGATTTAGTAGATACATCTAATCATATTTACAATTGTACCTATGTTAAAACACCTGTGAGATGATTCCTTACCTTCATGGTAATATGTTTGGGGTATTAGTCTGTGTGTCGTACCTTTTTGGTACATACATTTGTGGTGATAACCTTTTTTGTATTATTTTGTGTGCATATATTTGTGGTACTTACCTTCGTATTTATACCATTTTCGTATTATTCTATGTGGTGTTACCTTTTTGGTACTTACCCTTGTGGTGTTACCTTCGTGGGTTTCTTTCCTATGTCATACTGTTGTATTTTGGATGAGTGTTGGGCCTTTTTTTCCTCATGAATGATATTGGTACACTTGATAAAATTTATATATTTATGGGAATATACCTAAGTAGGGTTTTATGAAGATTTCATGTTTATTGGTTTATAATTTTTCGGTTTTATGAGACCTTCGAGGGTCTCAGGGTCCCTACTCAGTATCTTTGTACTCATCGCTGCATGGCTATGCTCGCACCATGTTGTGTTTGGTGCAGACGACGGACAATGCTGATTGAGGAAGAGGGTACCAGGACTAGAGGTAGCTCATAGGAGGACATTAGACAAGGCGTACCGCAGAGATGACCATTCGAGTTCTGTACTAACCCTTCAGGTAGGGACCTTGGTCAGTGTTCACAGGAACTGTTTTAGTTTACTTGTACTTTCTAGTTTTCTTTTACTTTCCAGCTGGGCTTGTATTCTGGCCCCTTTTTACCTACTATACACACTGTTTTTAATATATAGTTTACTCATTTTTGTATCATGCTGGGTGAATGGATTTTTATGTCACAGAATATAAAGGTAATTCCTTTCTAGTTATAAGGAATACACCTTTCGGTGTAAGTCGCTAGCCCCATGCCTATGGAAGATGGGCTTGGGGTAGTCACGACACGGGCCCCGATGGATGGATCATGACACAAACATCACCATCAATACAATATTTCATAAGAATGAACTTTCTAATATTAAATCAAATTTAGTAATTATTTATGAATGAATATTCACATAGATATCCTACTAGGATTCAACCGATTCTATTTAGTATGTGTGGAAAATTCTTATTCTTATGGTTTAGCCAGTTCGTGTACATAATGATTTTATACCAAATCCTATCAAGTTGAGATTCTTTATTAGAAGTATTTTTATGGTCAATAACATTTATATGGGTAGGGTATGTCTAATGATAATATCATGTATTATTCATTGAATGATTATTGAATGACATATTTAAAAGTGTCTCAAGAGAGGAATCATTGATTTCTGGAATTAATATATACATCTGGTTATAATAATGATTATCTTTGGTATTATAGCATGATATCTATGGATTTTATGGATATTAATGTTGAATATATATCATTAGGGAATTTTGTAATGAAATATTTTGGATATAATACTACTATTTATTTTCATTCTCGGCTTGGGTCTCATATGATTAGGGACATAGATTTCCATGTATTTGTTCATATTTAATCACCACATGTTTTGGGAGGTCAGTTGAGATGTTGTAACGTGGTTTTTAGGATAACATGGATGATAATTCGAAACATGAATATCAAGAATCACATATTGACTTAACTGAGAAAAATGAAATGTATTTCATTAAATGTAGGTTGCATACGAATGGTTGGACAAGTATGCCTTTGTGGCTACAAGTTGTTGAATTTTCACGTTGTGATGATAGAATTAGAACTAGGTATAATTATTACTAAAACAAATGTATGTGTTTTATAAATAGTTGTCTCGGTAATGGGGGTAATGTGATTACCATATGCTACGATGAATTTGTTAGATATTCTTAATTCAAGGATCAAATTAAGGCTACTCACCCTAGACTATATGAATTGTTGGATATATTTTTTTGTTAGTATATCCCTAATGATAGATACGAACTAGATGGTTTGGGAATTAATTTATGAATAATATAGGGCCAGATCATTGATATAGTAATGATTAATTTTTTACTCTAATAATGTTGACACATAGTTTTAGTGTAAGATGACTATACGGGGGAACGAAAACAAGGATCCCTAGACCATTAGTAGTTCTGAATCCTCATCATTCCAGGAAATTATATCAAAAGGAACGAAACATTTGGATTACATTGATGGTATAACTTATGGTCCACCAAAAATGAGATCATGCATGTATTATTCAATTCATTTAAGGAATTTGAATATGTGATCATATATGGAAGCATCTAAATCATTGAACGAAATATTTATTTTTATGAAAGTGAGGGACAATACCGAGTTCTGTACGACCATTCAACATTTTAACTCATTGTATGACTTGGATATATATTATGAACATTATTTTGGGAAGGATTAATGGTTTTATGATAACTTATTTGTGTGGAAAAGTCCCTCTTTCTGACCTTAACCATTCTTTATTTGGTTTGTACCCATTTTCCATTTAATATAATAGGAAGGTGGTCTTTTGGGAACATACATGGAACATTTATAATATTAGTGGTATAATATATGTTAAAAAAATTATATAACATAAAAATTTAATCTTTTCACAAAATTAAATTAAACACATATAATATATGTTATTATTATTATAATATTTTGTTTTCGACACATATATATATATATTATATCATTAAAATATTCAAAATTATATATTAGTATAAATATACATGTATTATATTTATAAATATATATTTATATACAAAAAATATATTATTATAATGTTATGTTAATATAATTTAGTATATATATATTTTAATATATCATAACATGGGTTTTTTGATAATATATAAATTTGTATATTTATATATGATTTCATTATTATTTTATAATATATGTTAAAAAAGTGTTATTGAAAAATTTATGCTTTTTATAAAATGTTAAAATAAATATAAATTAATAAATTTTAATAATATTAATAAATTAAAATTTATATTTTATTCTTTATTATTATGATAAAAATGTTAATATATATTTGTCTATGTATATTAAGATTCATTAAGATTTATTATTCTAATTTTATATAATTTCATAATTATTTTTTTATATTATATGAATAATTATATATATTATGGGTATATGTATATATAAAAATTGTATTTGTATATTTTAAAAAATAATTTTATAATATTATAATATTTGTCAATATTATTATAATATTAATATATGTTTATATTATATATAATCTATTATTGTATATTATTATATATTATTTTATGATATATTAATATTATTACTGTATAGTATATGTTAATGTAATAATTAGTTATAATGCAAGCAAATTCATGCACATATATGTATATATTATACTATATGTTAATATTTTTAAATATAATATTTGTTCAAGTTTTTTAAAATATATAAATTTTTTTAATATATGGTTACTTTATGTTGTTTCAATAGATACATAGTTTTATACATTATAATAAATGATAACATTTTAAATATCAATGGTAGTAATAAAAATAATTTCATTATACATATTTGTATAATACGTTGGAAAATGAATATTGAATAATATAGAATTTTATATGTTATTAATATTTTGAACACAGTAAAATCCTAAATTGATATATCATTGATGATGATATATACATATGTTACCACTAGCAGCACACATCATCTATCTGATAAGATGCCCATATATCATAGTCTATTTGGTAAGTTCTAGATTGTGCTTCGAAATAGATTTAGAGGAAATATCATCAGTAGTGGGTCAAATACAAGAAATAGAACCGACCTCCGATCCATTATAGTGTTGTATAAGAATTTTAAAGATAACTAAATTAGTTTTATAAATATAACTGACTAAGACACCCCAATCAAGGCCCCAATCTAATACATTTTTACAACATGAGTTGTATATTTAATATAGGTCCTAATATCAAAATGAGAGGTAAAATGGTGGTATAAATATGATATTTAATGAGCTAAAATATTCCTTAATAAATTTAATAGCCAGATACCCACCTCAAAAAGATATTATATGGATTGCCTTGGGTGAAACCATGTATAGAGGGGAAAGTCCAGTTGGTAGGTTTTTATTGTATTCTAAAAAACTCTAAAAAGTTGATTGAAATTAATATCAATGACATGAAGTTTGGTCTTCCTTACTACTTGGTGGATCAAGAACAACTAGTGACATCCATGGATGAGGATGAGTAGCATGATTAGAATATAGAGAGATTCTCTCTGAACAACTTATAGATCTTTCCATCAACTAGAAAACAGATCCAAATATAGAGATACTAAGATTATATTTGATTCATACATGTTAAAAAATCACATTCTTAAGAAACCATAAAATATGGAGATACATAAATTTTTCAATTCTGTTCCTTTATTGTTTGAAAATAAAAATGATAAATCATATTAATTTTTAATCATGAATGTGGATGTATGAAATTAGAGATATTGTGTTAAATTGATATATTACCATGTTAATGTGTTTTCACTAATTATGAAGTATATCATAATTTTCATGAAAACCATTTTTGGAATATTTTCATTATAAAATATATCAATGATGAATAATTTACATTCCTTATAGTATTTTTTTAAAAGGATTCATTTATATATTGTATGTTTCTTAATATTAATTTTTATTCAATGTGTTAAACTATTTGGATTATAATTAAATGAAAATTGTATGTATGATTAATTTAATTAATGGTAATGATGAATGTTCTGAATATAGGTTTATTGCCTTATATAACAGAAATATTGTTCAAAATATCAGTCTAATTCCGATAATAATTAAAATGACAATAAGGATTAATTTTATTAATTGGATAACGTGGTAAATGAAATTATTAATAGACAATATAAGTATATTAATTTAAAATAATTCTATCTTATTATTTACTGTTAGTTCTATGTTATGCATGATACATTTTGAATGTTATAATTTAGTTTTTGTGTATGAATTATTATACCATGTTTGGATTAAACGTAAATTATGAAAGAGAATAACGTGGAAATTTTGTGATAATCCAAAACTGTGATATATGAGGATACAACATGTGAAAAGATTTATTATGTTCTGGCCTATTAAATATTGTTTAATTTATAGATATATTGATTCTCCGAAATGAATTTCATAAAATTAACAATGGGGATTGAATTACTATTTTTTAAAATGAATTCATTAATATGATGATATTTTGTTATAGAAATAAATTTCCATTTTAATAAATGATTTTGTTAAAATATGTTTAACATAATTTTTTTCCTGATTAAAATAATTTCCCTGATATTTTGTTCCTTTTACATATTATCATTTTAGAGTAACTGTTTCAGTATGGTTATCTTTATTCTAGTGTTTTTTTGTTTCTAATATGTTAATGCTGAAATCACTATAATTAAAAAGAGTATCACATAAGGTTTAAATTAAAATATTTTTTTGTAAATATGAATTGGAGTGATGTTATTCTTGTATCACACTTCGAATTCTTGTGAAAAAATGATCAAAAGGTAATATATATTCTTTTTGGATTTTTTATATGAATACAAATATTGATTTTCCTATGATTTGAGTAACTATATTGGAAATTAAAATTTATGTCAGAAATTATTGAAAATTTGACCTATATTATCTTTATTGGGTTATTATATTAATAATTACCATATGAGAGGTTTCATTCATGATATTGTGATGTTGGATGTTTTATTTACAAGTTTTAAGTGCCCCGTCGTTTTATTTGGTGGGTTTTTTATTATGATATATTTTAGATATCTCCATCATAGTTATTTATTAAACCATCTATCCCATTTTGTTTTGGAATTTTAATCTTCTTGTGGATAATAATAGTTTGAGAGATATCAGTTTTAGTGGTTTGGATAATATTGATACATTACATTATGTTGATGACAGTCGAAGGTGTCTTATTTGCAATATATGATGTTGTTCATACTATGGACAACAATGTTATATAAGAGGGTGTGGTACTCAATGTTCATTTTCAATAACATTGCAATTATATAGAATTATATTTTGGATGAGTGTTTTAAAGGTATTTTTTTTATTTCAATGGGAGACACATAGAAAATCCCGGTGAGTGGAAATTAATTGGTGCCAATTTCAATATATGTTTCTTTTTTAAAAATAACTATCCTTGAATTCTATGCTACATAAAGTTATATTGTTTTACATTCACCGGATATTATACTACATAATATTAAGACCACTTACCTATAAATGAGGCTCATCTAGATGCTGGTGAGCACCATGGCTAGTGAAATAGTTTATCTGACCATTTTATAACAAATATATCATATATAATCAACCTATGAATTAAGGAACTATTAAAAATTACTAGTTTATATATTTTAATGGTAATGGTTGTGATGTGATGTGGAAGATAATTAGATTTCATGTTTCATATGAGGAAGAGTATACAGTGAGTTGGATCTTACAATGACATAATTTATATCATTGTGAGATAAAACTGCATTGGATTTATCCCTATGTCCTCATGGGTGATATGGAGGTGTTAAAAGGAGAGTCAAAATGGTTTAAAATACCGCTGTTATTTTGGTAGATAGGAAAATTCAAAGGTTGAGTTTCAATATATCCCTATTCCCAGATTCAGCACCGGTATAGTTTGGATAACTATATTGTGGGGTATGTCATCAAGGAACTTTTTATAAATATAAGCCCATGATTTGAATTCTTTGTCTATCTATCTCTTCATTAAATCTAGTTGACTCTTGGGAATATTTTGACCCATTAGTTGAATGTTCTTATTTATTTCAACTCCATTTATCATCTGAAATATTTTATTTAGTTTAGGTAGGGGGTTCATGACCCTATCTCTATATTTTATCTAGGAAAATTATGAGTTTATATTCAATTTTCATCCATTACTATTTGGTATTTTAAAAATAATATATAATAATTAGAATTATTGTAATTAAAAAGAGAAGTATTTTAAATGTATTTTAATAATATTTCATTATTATATCATGAATTATTTCTATTTCAACTATTATAAATAATAGATCATGAATAAACAAAGAAAAATTTGACACTAAAAGTTATATTAAATTTATATAAATAATTTTATTCATTAGTATAGATATTTTATATTAAAATTATTCTTTATTAATATATAATTTTGTATGTATATATTATTATTTTTGGTAACACCGTTTATGTATGTGAGTTTTTTTTATAAAAATATAATTTTTTGCAAGAAATAAAAAATAATAAATGAATATTAATTATAGAGGATAATTAAATGTGGTTTTTGAATAATTATGATGTGAAAGATGTTGATATGGTTACATGTATTATGCAATGTTGGATGTATGAATATTTATTATGGTTTTGAGAGATATTATATGTAAGGTTCTTAATTTATAATGTGTGAATTTTTAGTGATACATAGTATTATGATATGTGATGTAATTAATAATAAAATACCATGGAAAATAGTTGGAATAATTTTTATGGTGGTCGTATTATTTAATCTAAAATATGTAAATGATGAAATAAATTGATATATTCTATTATTAGAATATATATGCATAAAATTAATGAATAATTGATGGAATAAATATGGGTGATGGCTGATTGTGGTTTGTCAATAAATATTGAAAATGAATAACATAATGAAACCAGTATTTGTTATAATTTTTCAATCATTGATTTAATAAAATAAATAAGCAAATGAGATGTTTTGGTTTCCTATATGGTTTTTTTGTATTGTTATTGGATGGATTAGGTTATAGGGTAAGAAGAGTTTTTGACTAGTTAATGGCGATGAAATGGTGGAATAGACTAGTTGTTTTATGGTTATTTCTATATACCCACAAGGATGATATGTGTGGGGAACTACATATTTATGTTCACATTATTGGTATACTAGTTGTGATAGCCTGAAGATGATATAATCCTTCTATATGTGGATGTTTCATGTTTTGTATGTGATGATTTAGAGATTATTAGATGATGGTTATTCGGTGGGGGGAATGCATGGATCGCGTAGGGAATAAGGTTTATGTCCTTTATGTTTAGGACACCTTACTACACTATTATTTATATTTTATGGATTTATTGTGTGGTTTATGATGAGGATATGGTACTTGGAATTTGTTTTACAAGATTCCAACATGAGATGTTGGACTTTGGAAGTGGTGGGGTATATATGGTTACGATCCAACCCATATCAGGTTGGAAGGGATGTATGCAGAATTTGATTTAGTTTGGGTGGAAGTAGTGGATGACTAGTGGGGATGTGGTTTTTGGGAACCATGGATTATAATCTTATGGTATTATTTTAGTATAATGTGGATATGATACATGTTTAGTGAGCCTTGGGGAGGGTTAGAATGGGTAGTTGACATGATAAGGGAATTTTTTTCTACTCATTACTCAATATATAATTCTTATTATGTAATCAAATTATGAAAAGTGGTATTTAGGTAGATTCTAATAAGTATAAAAGTTATGATCTCCCTATAAATATAAAAATAATTTTTCAGTTGTTTGGGAGGGGTTTCAGTGACTACGTAAGATTGGGCTATCTTAGATATGGAAATGCTATTAATTGTTTCTCTTTCATAGTTATTTAGGAATTTTATTTTAAAGATTCATTATTTATGACATAACATGAAATGTGGTATTTATTTCTATGGATCATGATTTATTTTTTATGGTTTTGTGATAATTAGTGTTCTTTCTCATATAAGTTATCACTAACTTATATTATAAGGGTAAATCCTTCTATAATTATTATTATACCCTTGATACTATTCACCAACTCATGGCCAATTGGAGGGGAGCGTTAAGGATCATTCCTTTAAATAATTTTTTACCTATGTTGGTTACCATTGGATGGGTTTCATTACAATGGCTAAATAAAATAAGGGATGAAAGCGATTAGTGGGATCTCATGGTGAATGTGGTGGGATCTTTACACATTTTGTATACAATATTGACCATTTCACAATAAATGGATTTATATAAGCTCACTCTATATGAAAACAAGTGGTTTATCCTTAGGTATGGTATGATGTTGTGTTGACTCCATCTATATTAAATGGTAAACAAATAATTTCACTATAAATATTTTAAATAATATATATGTTTAATGAAAAAAATTAATAATTTAACTTATTTATCCATAAAACCATTACACTTTAAAAATTTAAAAATATAAAGAACAAAATAAGTCATAAAATCATGTTAGACCTACTTATTATGCCTCAATGTTGTTATTCTAAGAATATTGTTTGGTATTAATCCAATCCACCTTATAATTACCACATCAGTATAAGACCCATCTTTTGTGGTCCAATACATTTTATTTCCCATGTATGATGGTTTTAGATGATATTTTTCCAGGAACCATGATTGAATCGGTTTTACAATTGGGATGTTTGAAGGACATGGGCTTTTTACACAACCAGAGCACATTTTATCTATCCATTTGATATTTTTAATAAATCAGATGGATTTTATTGGGGTGAAGTGTCACCCGTATGGTTTAATTATCTTGGAGGAAAAAACATGTGGTTTATATATACCATTAGTAATAGGATATTACCTAATGTATATATTATATTTATTCTCAAATAAATCATTTATATTCCCAATCATGTGCATTCCTTACCCTATTGATGAGATCTATATCTTTTATTTAAATTGATTCCATGCTTCCTTTGGTAATTTCCATTAATGTGGACATTTATTTTTCTTAATTTCTTCGTCATTTATGCATATATGATTCAAATGGTTATCACTAAAAGGAAAAGGTTTTATTTATAATTTTTTGATGTGTTTCTATTTAAGGGATATTTTTTGATAACCCTATATTCATGTTTTATTTTAGTTATTTAATATTTATATTCTATTTAATTGTGCTATTATTTATGGTTTACAAAATTAATGTGGATATTAATGTATTGAAAAAGAAATTTTATAAACTAATTTGGATTTTCATAGTTATTTGTCTTCAATGTTGTAAATATGATTATGAAAAGAGAATAATGAGTATTTTTTGGAATCAAATTGTTTTCCAAATGATATTTTAAAGGGGTTTTACTTTATGATTAGGTTGTGATTATTTTGGGATAGAGTAATAACTAATTTTTCAAATTTTTAGATTTGTATATTTTTCATTGTGTGGAACATGGGGATATTAGGGTATACAAATGTGACTAAGATGGATGAATCCATATACATTTTTTATAAGATGAGGTTTATTATAAATTTTGACCAAGAGATACAAATTAGGGAATGTTAACCATCAGATACAGGGAGACCATGTGAATGATGTGGATCGATACAAAAGAATGAAAGTGATTTTTGGATGATTTTAAGAGTATTCAATCATTTTTTTCTCACATAATGTGTAGTTCATAAGTATTTATTCTAATTCATACTAGAGCACTTTTATTATAGATAATTATTCATTATTCATGTTAATTTTAATTCATGATAAATTTTCTATTTCAATTCATTTTCTTTTTTGGATATCTTATTATTATTATGCATATTATTTTTATTAGGATTTTTTATTGAATTATTTCGTGAATTAATCATGTTAATGTGGGGTGGAATCACTATAATATTATTTTACAAATGATAAATTTTTTTGGGGAACGCCATAATATTTTTTGTAATTAAAATTGATTAATAATAATTGGTTTCATTTACTAGTAAGAGAACAATATAGTCCATTTACCTTACATGAATATCATAGTACTTGGTCGATAGGGATAATAAGAGTGATCACATGCAGTTAGTTCATGTGGAGAATTTTGGGGTTTTTTCTTTTAGAATTTTATTTTTTGTAATTTTTTTCAATCAACCAATGGTTGATTTTTATTCTTTTTAATATAGATATAATCCACAAATATATATTTCAAATAAATTTTTAATTTTTGATTTTTATGACATATGATAAATAATAATATATTTAATTTCAATAATGGTTTAAATATGTTTATTCTTCCTATTTGTTTGGAATTTTATTCTAATTAATATATAGTTTATGTTGATTACTAATGAATGGAATCATTTCTAAGAAGTTAATTTTCCATCCATAATTATTGTTGATAGCCTATGGATATCTAGTTATTTCTTTGATCATTCGGAAAGGATTGCATTGGAGTTATATTAGGTTAACCCCTTATGGATCCCTTAATGAACATTATTTTTCAACGATTGTGGGACTCATTCAATTTTTTTTGATGATATATTATTGTACTCTAAGATAGAAGACGAAAATTCTAAATATATGATTAATTTTTGTGAATATTAATTTGTAATCACATATATTCAATGATTTTCCAATTGAAAATTAGAATTTGAGAGACAATTTTTTTATTAAATGTGATTTTTAGGAAAGTTTTTTAACTAGAAATCAAGATGGTCTAAGAAGGAATGTCTTGGTAGAGTCATAAAATTTTGTTTTAAATCATATTGGGAAGGGGTCTACTGTTTATTTTTATTCATTATGTGTTGGTATGGGGAATTTATTAATATATGATGATCACATGATGACCTATCATTCTCATTATATATTCCCACATGAGAGGAATTACCCCATCGAAAACCCAGAGTTGGTAGTCGTGATGCATGAATTGAAAACATTACTTCATTAACACTTGAAGCATTGATGTATCATTTACTCTAATCAATAAATCATGGAGTTTATATTAACAATAAATAACATGATCCTTCAGAAACTAGAGTAGAAGAATTTCCTTCAGAACATTGAATTTTACATTTCTTATACCCAAGGGAAGGGTAACGTAGTCTATTATTCATTTAGAATAATATTACCAGTCTAGGATGGTAAAGAATCCATATATGGGGGAGATTAATGGTATTATTTATTTATCTGATTATGGAGGTGTAGTTGGATAGATTTAAGGTTACCATGTACATTGTGTAGGTCACACCCACCCTTGTTTGAGTTCAGTGGGATTATATATTTGATCATATGATTCAGTAGATTATCATTGAAGAAAATGGTGTGGAGATCACGAAGGATTAATATTGGTCACAGTATAGTTATCTATTCTTCAATAAGTGTTATTGTTCAATTGACCCTAATGAAGGGGGTGATCCATGTAGGATACTTTTCTAGTTAATTCATTCAAATATGGGATACCAAGATGATCTATATCCTGGGGAAATGATATTAGTCCCCCATGATATGATATTAAATTTATGATTTTGTACATATACACTTTATGTACTAGAGGATCAAGGATATGAAATAGAGGCTATCTAAGTTGATTAATTTTCCTCTCATTCCATTTTGTATGTGGGATAGTATATTGACATTTTTATTGATGTGTCTAACTTGTAATCCATAAGGTAAATATGTAATAATGATGATTTTTGATTATTATAAAAAGAATTCCCATTTTCATCCCATTTTGGAGATAATTATGACAATGGATCTCATGAACATATTTGTCCATGAGATAGTAATGATCTATGATTTCCCCTTGAATATAGATTCAGATCAATATACAAATCTCTGTTACAATTTTTTTAAATTATCCCAGTCATCCACTGGGCCATGATTCACTTAGGAATGGTATATCATCAGCATAAGGAATTCCAAACTAAGTAGGCAATATATATTGTTGAGGAAATTATTTGTTTCTTTTGTATGAGATAGTAGGGGTTCATGGGAAAGGTACCACTTGTTTATAGTATTTTCATCCATAAATATTTACCAGTTCATGATCAAGTTGACCTCTTATTAATCATAATATTGCATGACATATCATTCTCAATAACATTGAGAAGATATGCATAATGATTTCCTCATTGGATATATCCTCATCGAGAAGATAAATATGGATGTATAATTGATTCACGATATGATAGTGATATCTCAGAGTTAGTAGAATTCATATATTGATTGTTGTTAACTCATATTTTAGTTTGAGGTTAGTGATCATGTGTTTTTATAGTTATATGATCGAATGGGGCACCATCACATGGGAATGTATGTAAATGTGGTTTCACATAATATTTAGTTTTTTAAAATTAATGAGTGTCATTTTAAGTTATCATAAATGTTAGATCTACCTCCATGGATGACCATAATTCCTAAAATCATTATAAATTCCTAGATGAACTATTATTTCCTAGCCCAATATCATGTGATAGAGTGGGAGGATTTATAGATATATGTTTACACCAATATTGTGGTGTAGTATGTTCATATATTGGATTTTCATACTAGAATATAAATACCAATAATATATATTATTTTTATTCATAGTGGTGATATAAATTATAATTATGATTTGGAATCGTTGGGAGGGAGTTGTAGTATTGTTAGTTTATTTATAAGGATCCTGGAGGACAATATATATGTATAAAGATGATTTTTAGGGGATTTTTGACACCTATTGGGTCACCTGAACATTTTCAATTAATAAACATTGGATCAAACCTTTTAGACATTCTCTCATATGTCGTATGGAACACACAAAGATATCGACAAATGATCACCTCCTATTACATGACATTCAACTCTTCTCTAAATTTATCCTCTCTAATCAACACAGATAAGATACCACCCACGTCATTATTTCTTGTTCCACAACTTATGCTCTATAGATCTATGTTTTTTACTTCATTGACTACAGATGGTTGAATTAAGAATCTATCAAATCTCAACTAAAGAGATGTTTGGGTATGGACACAACTAAATAATTTAATATCATTTTTCATCCGCTGGTATCTGAGCTTCTTTATGATATATGGTATGATAGAAATGATATTATTCAAAACAATTACTCTTATAACCATAATGCAGGTTGAATGCAGATCATCATTGCAATACATGAAGCGGTTTCGATCCAAAAGGTCAATTGAACAACCTAGTGAATTATTTTAGCATTCTATCATGTCACTATGTTGATGGAAACATCTTCCTACCTCGACACACCTTTGATGTTTTTTGGCACACACCTCTCCATGGATGGATTGAGGTCAATGTGGATGGTGCATCCAAAGGAAAAACATGCCCTACTGGCTGTCGTTCCATCTTCTAGAACCATCTTGATCAGATCCTCGAATTCTTTTAAGGATGTTGTGGCATTTCATCTTCATTAGAGGCGGAGATGATGAGTATGATTCAAGACATATCTCTTTTTAAGAATCATGGTTGGAACAACCTATGGATTGAGACCTACTCAACCACCATCATGCAAGCGATGTGGAATGGTATGATACACCATGCATGGCCTATCACCATTCATTTCATGTAAAAAACATTATCTATTCTCGACATCATCTTCACATGACTCATATTTATCGTGACGCCAACATGGTTCCAGATAGACTTGCCAACAAGTGGATCAATCGAAATATATTTTGGCTAAATGGAATTCTTCCTGATTTACTCCCCCTTTATAATAAGGATTTTAATATGTTTATGACATTTAGAATTTCAGAATCTCTTTCTTTTATAATATTTGTGACTTGATTTTCTGGCCAAGGCACAATCCTCTTTCAAAAAATGGTTGATCACCATAATTTTTAGAGAATCCGAACATGGAGAAAATATGGGTCATTGTTTTTTTAACCATTCTAGTAACCATTCAGTAGGGTTTTTGTGGTTATATGGGTTTTCAATTATTGAGAATTGTTTTCACACCATGTTATATTCTATAGAAATCATAAAGAGTTATGTTTTTAGGGACATAGGCTCCCACATGGTGGCACATGTTTTTCTAAATTTTCAAAACCAAACAAGGATGTTGTTCTATGTTTTTAAGTAGTTTTTTTAACAAAAATTACCTTTTGAGTAATTTATATTATCTACCTCATTTCTCTTCCCCACCATGTATCTATCATCCCACTAACATTATAGATATACTATTTGGATTTTTTGTATATTAATTAATTTATTATTTTACTTCCTTATAGGAATTTTGGGATTTAAATAGGATTCTTCATCCTCTCCCCTATTCTTATTTTTTTCCATATTTATTGATAATTGAATCTCGAGTTTTTTTTCAAATAAACATAGGGTTTCAATAGTAATTATATATGTTTTTTATTATAACATTATTTTAAAAGGACATTTCATTCTTGATTCAATAAGTATTTGATCATGGTCACATGTTTAAATTTAGATTATGGTGGATGTTTATAATTTGGGGTAAATTATATAAATTGTTTTATTTTTTTTACTTTTATAGGTTCATGATTTTTTAATTTTATTTCAATTTTATTATTGTAGATGGATTGCCTATACATTTAGATATTTATGAAATTAAATGGATATTTAATTTTACAATGTGGACTTATAATCTGATTTGGTATTAATGTCATTAACGATTTTCAATAAATGACTCAAAAAGAATTTTTAGTTCCAAATGTAATATCAAATGAGGTTTTTAATGGGGTATTACATTGTTCTTTCAATGTGATTTTTGTGGGAATGTGTAATTATGTAGTTTTCATTTTTTCTCAATTTATGGATTATTCATTTTCTATAACATAGGGATACTGGGGTATGTATATGTGACTTGGACAACTCATTCCCTAACCTAGGATTTTAACAAGCTAATGAGTGTTATGAATATAGACTAAGATAACCAATATATGGGATGGAAAAAATAGGACTAAGGGAGACTACACAAATAACATGGGGCCTAAGGTAAGTATACAAGATATTTTGGGAATACTGAGAGATATTTTAACCATATTATACTTAATTAGTCTGTAACAAACCTTATATAATTCTATGAAATTCATGGTCTCATTGGTTGGATACATTGTTGCATTATTATCATTCCATTTCATTCATGATATCTTATTCCAGTGTTTATTTTATCAGTTTTTTATATAAAATTATGATTATTCAAAAAATATATCTTGTATTTATGATTATATGATGTTTTTGTGAATTAATAACATTAATTCCATGTGGGATCACCCTCTTTTTACATGATCTTTGTTAAATATTATATGGGAACATGGTTTGTTTTTTAGGAAACCACGAGGATTTTTAATAATTTGTTTTTTGTACAAATTTTATAGAGGTGGAATGGGTTTGAATAATGAGTTATGAGAATATAAATAATTGTTTTCAGGGATATAGTACCTATATAAATTCATGGAGGATTCATACAGGGCATTGGGAAAAACTCCCAACATATTCATTTGAAAAAATTTAAACATTGTTTTCTATTAAACATATATGGGTATGTTCACCCTATTTCATAAGTGAAACACACTAGTATTGATTTATTTCTTCTAAATTGTTTTATTTTATTTTTTGGAATGATTTTCTTAATTCGTAGGGAATATTTTTGAGTATTTTAGATATATTGGATATTTTTTGAATGGTGCATGGTTTGATAAGGGTTTGGGGACACCATGTGCAATACATAATTAACCATTCTAGGTACAGATAGGGATTTTGGGTTGGATTATTGTTTGTGAACAATTTAAAAAACTAGGTGGTAACCATAAAACATTAATGAATCTAAAATTTTTTTGATTGGGAGGATTGGTAAACAGTTTTATATACCATTGATCACATCCATGAAACAACATTAATGAGACCCAAAAATTTGATTTGAAAGATAAACCATCCATAAAAACTCTAAATTTTATTCATCTGAAATTCTTTCATGAAACTTATTATTCCCCTAGGTGACATTGTTTATATTCATCCATCCAAAGAATGATTTTTATGGATCTAAACTCTTCAGATCATTAAACTCAAATGTAAGAGCCTCATTCCTCTTACCATTCTATATCAACTCATTGTCCCTTATACAAAACCTTAGTCTTGGTTTGGTATACATGGAATTATATGATCAATTTTGTTTTGAAAATTTATATATTATATTCATTAAAGTAATGATAAATGTATTCCATTTTTTCTCGATCATGAATTAATACTCCTTAGTTAATCTATTTTATGAAAAAACCATGTCAAATCACTCTTTGGATCTCTTTTGGAATATGGTATTAACCCATTGGTTTTGGGTTACACCCTTAAGGTGTTTGTTAATTGAGTCTAATTATATTTTTCAAAACAAATTATTTTCATATGATTAATTTAAATGAACATTGGGTTATGGGACTAAATTAATGAACATATAGAATAAAATATGTTTAATGAGATATATATACAGACCACATGGGTATACATAATTATAAAATTGATTGATAATTATATTATTAAGGGACATTTACTTTTGTTAAATTATTTATTTCTGTTAGGAATATATGGTAGAGGATATATTGGTTATGATGTTGGTATAGATTGTGGGTTCATGCCAGGAAATAACTATTTCTTGTGAGTTAGGTCACTACATTACAAATTTTATCATAATTTTTTTTGTATACTCAGTCGTTCTTATATAAATTGTTAGATAACATGTTTTTATTATAATTTCATTTTTGAGAAGCATATTTATTTCCAACATAGTTGTTTTTCTCACCCCGTGTTTATTCAATTTATTGGATATTTGTATTCCATCTATTGTGATCTTTGTGAGTAGATTATTTGATTCTTATCTTCTATATATTTTTTATTCTACATTAAAGGGGGATTTGACTTGGAGCATTTATGACTGATCAAATAATGAATACTTGATTTGTGCACCCAATCACTTTTTGTAATTATATTCATATTTCATTCATAATCAAATATTTTATAATTTTTCATGTAGTGAATTATATAATTATTGGATTATGTTATGATGTATGTTTAATTTTGATTCCTTAAACATATATGTCTTTATAATTTTGGACTTCCCTATGTTTCATGTATATGTGTGCTATGGGTGAATCATTTTCCCATGTTTTTTGTAAAACCTCTGATATTATTAACAATAATTATTTATTGGAGAATTTCATTTAAGGTAATGAGTATATCAAGCTCTTCCAATGCCAATGGGACGGGGTCTAGATGAATCAAATGGTATCTTTTTGGTTCATCCCATCATTTGTGATTATTGAAAGGAGATATGATTCAGAAATTCGTGAAATTTATATCATAAAAATCATTAACAAATGCATTATAAAGAATCTCATGTCACCATTGATGTTAGCGTATTATGATGTTTTAAAACACGTCATAGTGTTTCACTATCTAAAAAATGTGGGTTTAACCAATGAGAAAATAATACCATGTAGAGATAAAGAGATTTCTCACTAGAGATTCATTATAAATATGGGATTTATAATTATATATTTTTGAAAAAATTTATATAATTTTATTTATTTTCATGTAATATAAAATAAAACTCATGATTTGGGGAATGTAAATTACAGAATAATATTTTGTAATAGATATAATGACACTAGTATGAAGGAATAGGAACCAGCAAGAGGGTGTCTCTGGGAAAATGTTAACACATGATGTATTTGGAAACCAACAATATTTTAATATAATTGTTAAATCATTCGAGGATGCAGACAAGGAACATAATTTAAAGGAATATAATCCCATTGATCATTTATTATAATTTCAAATGTATAATCCACTTGTATTTCATGTGGATTTTTGACATGTGAAAGAGGAATTAAGGATTTGTAGAATCAATAGAATTTTTTACATTCATAGAACACTATATAAGGTTAAAAAGGGGTTTTTATATACATGAATTCATGAGATGGTATTTGGGTACATAGTTCTCAAATATAAAATCCTTTATGGATTACAAGGGATGAGTAATGAATTTTTCATCAAAATTCTAATCACAATCCTTCTAACTATCAACATTAACAAATTTATTTTATCTTAATTAATGAAACATGTAACATATGGATTACACATATTTATTCACTATCACCTATTATATTGTTCAACAAATGTGTCCCTCAGTATATATCATCATTCATGAATATTTGAATAATCTCTGAAAACCGACATCTTCCTTAATATTTTTCATATTCTATACCAAAAAATTATATACATATGGTTAACAAGGTATTGGTACATGAGAAATTTTTTACTATGATTCCACATAGAGAATACATGACTTTAATGCTTAATATGGGTGAAATATATAGTGGTGGGAACAATTATAGGTGAGACACCTACTGTTAAAGTTGTCACTCAGTAGAGAAACACTTAATTGTATAATCTCTTGTCCCCCATATTTATGTGGATTAATAGGTTGTTTTCAATGTGTCAAATTATGTAATAATAAATAATGTCCACACATTCCTTTATTGTGCAATAATTTTTGCAAAAAAGTACATCTCAAGATTTATTGTAAAAATATTCATAAGTTAATATGTGGGAATAGCATGAATCAACCTCGCGTATCACATTCTCATTTATGAAAAACACATCAGATTTTTTTCATCCATAAAACCATGACACCATAGATTATTATGAAAATATATAGATCACCATGATGACACCACCTTATTAGGAATATATGGAATACATTATATAGTTTAGTGATAACACTATGGTGATGATCCTGCAATATAATCAAAGAATCATGAAACCTTTACAGTTTGAGGAAAAATAATTTTAAACTCTAAATTATTTATCATTTCAATTGATATTGACATATCACATTATTTTAATTCATCATTTATTATAAATAAAATGTGAAAGGATGTGGAAATGGTGTTTCATGTTCATAGAATTTGGATAGGTGTTGGGATATGAGACTATAGATGCTTCATTTTGTATTGATTTCCATTACCATTGATCATCTCCAATTTATTTAGTTATTTTTCTTATAGAGATGGAGATATTTGATATAATAAATATAATAGATTAGTTTTATTCATTTGAATCCTTAATTTATTTTTATACTCAACTGGTTATGTTCACTTCACTAAATGGACTTTTTTATATATTTAATGGCGAATGGTATATGGATTTTAGTAGTGTAGGACCACTAATGATAGATTATTAAACCATTTAAAATCAATAAATGATATAATTCTTGAATATAAAAGAGGTAAAATTGGATAGGGATCTTGATCTTATATTTGATTGATACCCTAATTTTTCACAAGAAATTTATTATCTTTAACACTGTAGAGGGATATTGAATTCTGAATTGGAAAACATCTTGGATTCTATCACTATATCTATTGCATAATAGAGAATTTCAATAGTATAGTTTCAAGAAATGAAGGTAAAACTTGATGGAATGGATGAAACAGATTTATATGATCATGTAAATTTCCTAAATCTACCATATATTTATAATTAAATACGTTTTACAGTTCACATCATATTTGTATTATTTATCATAAGAATAATCTTGTAATGACTATGAATTGATGTTTTATTCATTGAATTAATTAATTATAAGATAAATTAATGGAATAATTGTGGTTCTTTAAAATTATCGAAAAAATAGTAAAAAATAACCACTAATTAAGGTTTGATTATATACTAGTGAAACAATTTTTAATTTGCTATTGCCTTTTTGTATACATGGTTATACTGTTTGGTCTAATGAATTCAAATTATGTTCTCATGACTTTAATGAATCATATTTTCTATATCTATCTCAGATAACATTTCCTTATCATCATAAATGAAATATTTATATACAATCTATCTATAGATGATCATATTATGTAGTTGTATATTATCGTCAGCACATTGCATATTGATCATCTTTATGATAAATTCACAATGATTGAATTCTCTATATAGGTTGTAATCTTCTATGAACTCATAATTTCTAATAAATACATCTCCGTTGACCCTAGAAATATTGAAGTAGTTATTTATTAGAAACAAACTAACAACGTCTTCGAGATATAAATTTTTCTCCTAATAGAAGTCTATAACTATCTATTTTTCAATGATTTTTTAGGTGTCACTTCTATAATGTTATCATTGACAGTGGAGGTTTATCAATTCACATAGAATGATGAGTGTAAAAAATTCTTTCAAAATCACATATATTTTCTAACATCTATATCTATAAACTTGATTCAGTAACTAGGTTTTGGTTGTGTTATATAATTTGGTGTATCTGGATTGGGATTGGGTTGTGTTCTAATGAAGTGGGACGTGAAATATACTATGGTTCCAAAAGTCCATAATATGGGAAAATCATTAAAGAAAACATTATTTGTAATAGGTAATTGTATTCCATTCCTTGAAAACATGGTGAAATTATTACATTAGTCAAAATTTAATCGAATTCATATATCATTATATTTTGAATCACATATCCACTAAAAGGAAATTGAGCATGTGTCAGTGGTGATGGATAATATATCATTAGATTATTGATATAGTTTTAGTGTATACACAATTGAATTAATAATCATTATTTGATATATTGAGCCGAAATGGGTACAAAAATGTGGCTACAGAATTGAAGAGTAGTACCAACTCATGGAAGTAATTGGAGACATTAATCATTAATGCATTAAACTTATTGAGATTTTAATTTTCATATTTGATAATGCTACTTATTACATGGATGAGATGGTCAATAAATCTCAACTATCAAAATGTAAATTTAACAATATGACATAAAAATGTAATGAAGTGCATAACATTGAGTGTTGGATAGATGATATTAATTCCATATTGTATTTTTGTAATAGTATAGTAGTTCTTCCATCTCATCAATATAATATCCCAAATTTCTATTATAATTATATGTGTGTTATCCATTACTGTAATAAAAAATTTATTATTAAAATAAGAAAAAATTGGTGGACATGGATTAAGTGTACAATAGGAGGCTATTCCATAAAGTTACTCACATAAAAATTAGTAAAGGATGAACATTGACATCTAGAGAGTATGTTATTGTCTATTACTATACATATTTAGAAATTGTAATATAATTCCATAGTCATTATCAATGAATATACTAGCACACTAGGGAAGCATTATTCTATTTTTGTGATTGTGCACCGAATTACATTGTCAGTACACTTCATTCCAGTCTAACATTCTAATAAGGTGGATGATTTGATGAATCGTTACATCTGGGAAGTATTTAAATTTCATTGAATGAAAATCTACATTATTGAAACACAAATGAGAAAACCCCATTATGGTTTTTTTGATCATTTCATAAATCTATTTGAACTCAATAGACAACGAGTTCATCAGTCATCCAAACATGGATGGAATATCAGAATTCCCTATGCATATTTTAGAAAAAATTCATAGGGATTAAGTTATAGATTTCGAGGTTCATGGGAATATCATTTAGATTTTTTTATTTATATAGTATCAATTATTATTAATGGATTCATATGTATTGTAGTACCCGAGGTTTCTGGTATGCAACCCTTATGTGATGCTTTTCATGGTTTTAAAAGATAAGTGTGACGTATGGGAGAGTCGGGAGATCCTGGATTGAAGTTTAAGGAAAAGGGGAAGGTGCACGGGAGGCACACGGTCTGTCTAAACTGTGCGACTAAACTGTGAGTGGAAAACATTGGTGGTATTGGATTCCACACGATCGGCGCACTGTTTGTCAAAACGTGCAGACACATAAATTAGATCCTGAAATTGTGGATCTAACTCGTTTTTGCCTCTAATCACTTCATTAATGCTCCTAAGAGGCCCTAACTTGGTATATTGGTTCTGCTAAGGTCAACGAGGGTTCTCCCATCTTTTCGGAGGAGTTCAGAAGGATTCTCTTGGATAATTGAAGCTAGATTCTTGAGGTATGTGATGGTTCTTGATCGGCTTCATAGATCTACTTAGATCTACTTCTCCTCTTCTCTCGATTTCATAGATCCATGCATGAAATGGGTAGATCTAAGTCTTTGGATACCAAATAATATGAGATTTTGTATTTTGTGTTAGTAGAGGAGATCTAAGGAGGATTCATGGAGAATCGACCCGGTCTTCTTGTACGTTCTTCGACCACAATGGGTTTCGTCTAAACCATTGATGTAGGTTGCTTCAATCTCGACTCCTCTTGTTAGAATTTATTGTCTTAGTTTCAAATTTGTTATTTGAATGGAATTGAATGTGAAAATAATGAAATAAATCTTCTTTAGTTATGATTTATGGTTTTGATGAAATTGTGAAATATTGGTGAATTTTGTGCAAAGTGACTTGGCTATTTGAATTTAAAATGTTGATTATAAATTATGAAATTTCTGAAATAATAAATTGTTTAATGAGAAATGGATTTTCAATAAAAAAGTGTGTTTTATTTAAATGGTTTTGTTGGATTTGGATTTCAATAAGAACGTTGCTTTATTGAAATGGTTTGAATTTTTTGAACACACTTGGTTTGGATGAAAAATGGTTTTCAATACAAGGTGTTTTATTGAAATTATGGTTTGGCATTATTGTTGGGAATCTGTGTTGTGTGTTCATATTCCATGTGTGGGGCTTGGTTGGAATATGACTTTGTGCTCGATACCAAACGTTTAATGGAACATGGTAACTATATGTACGAGGCTTGGATAAAATATGACCTTGTGCTTGGTGTAAAAGGCGTAATGGCACAAGGGAAGTAATTACATTGTTACGACTTGGTAGATAGATGAGAAATCACTCATGGGTATGGAACTGTCATAATGATGCTTGCATGGTTGATTTCACAGGTTTGTGAAATGGTTGGGTATGCCAAAACAGGATGTTTTTGAAATGGTTTGGGAATTTTTTGGGATATTTTTTGGGATAAATAACATGTTGGAAAATATGGTTTAAATTTCACTTGGATGATTTTTATCATGGATGGTTTTGGGAAAACTTGTTTATATTTAGTTATAAACTTCTTTGGTGAAATTTTTTTATATAAACGTTTTTTAAATAAATGTTCCTGAGTCTTCAATCCTAGTTGCATGAGTAGGGAAGTCATTGGGGAAAACCTACTGAGTTTTATACTCACCCCTACTTTGGAACTTTGGTGCTTTTGCACATGTCGCATTCTGAGACTCAATTAAATGTAAAGCATCTCATTACTATTGGCTTGTGGTGATTTTTGGGAGATGCTGTGGATATTGGAGCTTGTGGACCACTGAGTCGTGGTGTCTTTTGAGAGTATTGAGTTGTTCTTCCGTTGTGTATTTTGATGTTTGGTTCGGTCATCTGTTGTTATGTACTCTGATGTGGTTTAACATAAATGATGTTGTTGATTGGTCATTCAATTGTTCTTCCATCAAATAGTGAATGATTAATGGATGGGTTTATTTCATAAACACTAAATTTGTCCCCCACATTTCATGAGACCCTTTGGAATTTATTGCCCGCCTTTGGCATCTTGGGGATGTCGCTTAAGGCCTATTAATGACTTGTTGCACTGTCAGGACAATGAGAATTGGCGGTTCATTACAAATGGAATCAGCTTGTTCGGTCCTTGACTAACAAGTAGTCATTGATGTTCTTGGTCATGGAGATGAAATTCATTCTCGTCTATTCCTAGGGTTGGAATCTTAGACATGATTAGGATTTTCAGAACTTGAAATGTAAAGTACGAAACAATGTAGCTAAGCATTTTATGCTGAACTTCATGTTCTCAGGGTGTTCGGTACATAAGTGTTTTGGAAACACTTCTAGAATGATAAAAATATCATTATCATGGGTTTTGCCAATGGGATAAGAATGACATGCATTGTAGAGGAATGAATTCCCACTAGGATTGCATATCTCATTGTGAGGAATGAGTAAGACTTTTTTGAAAGGTACCAAATTTTGAAAAATGAAGAAATTGATTTCAACTGAAAGAAATTGAAAACAGGGTATTTAGTGTATTTTGAAAATGGGTTGATTTTTAAAAAGCATGTTGATGGTTTTCAAAAAATGGATAACCATGGAGAAATTTTGATTTGTGAACAATGTTGTGATACTTAATGTGATAGAATTTGAAATGTTAAACCAAAAGTTTCTAGAGAGTGAGATTGATAGAATTTGTTGTTGGTTTAGAAAATGGAACCTTGTAGGCGTCATCGAAACCAACCGGAAGAATCCACGGAAAATGTACTTCGAACTGAACCACGTGTGAACCAAGAGATGGTTCAGAGTATTTTCCATGAATTTCAAGACATGGAAACAGGGAACTGGAGGAATGAACCACGACATGTGGATCATACAATCCAGTTCATGAATCAGAATCCAACGAACATTCGGGGTGATGCTGAACCTGAGAAGGCGGAGGTGTGGCTAAGCCGGATGAATTGTATATTCGATTTCATTGGCACACCATAGAGATGAATGTAAAGCTGGTGACATAAATGCTCGAGGATCTTTCATTCTAGTGGTGGGATTTAGCAGTGCAAGCTAAATTGGATGAAGGCCTTACATGGGAGGATTTTGAAAAATTGTTTAACAAACAATTCTATCCTCACACGTTCAAGATCCAGAAAAGGACAGACTTATTCAACTTGAAATAGGATATCCTATCTATCACAGAGTAAGCGTCTAAGTTCATGAATTTAGTCCATTTTTGACTAGAGGTTGTGGAAAGTGCTTCTTTGAAAGAACCCTTCTTCGAATCGTGGCAAAGATAGGAGATTCGATCGAAGATTTTGGTGATTTGTATTACAGATTATGAAGACATGGTGAATAGAGCGACTGTTTCCGAAAGTGATATCTCAGGATCAATTGGAGGCATGATGATACCCACGTGAATGGGTGGTAACTCTAATGATGGGAAAAAGCAGAAGAGGGACACCAACTTCCATGGTGGGAGTGAGAATCAGAACCAGACAGTGGGATTAGTCAACATTCCTCCATGAACCCCGAGCAAAGAATGTTGTTTTCAATGTGGTTCGACTAACCACATAATGCAGGAGTGCATAACTCATCCTAGATAATGTCACAATTGCTATAATATTGGCCATCTTCAACGCTATTTTCGCAGTGCTCCTAGGTCGGATGTTCAGGACACATCCTAGGCATCACAAGCATCGTATCCTTCGACAGGATGATGATAGAATAATCAGTCTCGTCAGCACAATAGTGCTAGCCATGGTGATTCTCGAAATACCATGACTCCTAAACTAGGGAAAACATAGTAAGGAAACAAGGAGAACAGTGAAGCGACAAAGAAATTGTATGGAGCTGAGCAGATGATGGTCGATGATCAGGCTGGACCATCTACGGTGAGAGGTATGATTATTTTAAATTCTACCCTTGTGCAAGTGTTGTTTGATACTGGATCACCACATTCCTTTATTTATTCTTGTATTGCGGATTTTCTAAACTTAAAACATGAAATGATTCCTTCTATCTTGAAACTTTAAACTCTTCTTGGTGAAAGATATTGTCAAGCCTTCATGTGTAGAGAATGTGCTATAACTGTTGATAGAGATGAGATGTAATGGGACTACTCCCTATTGGATATGGATGTCTATGATGTAATCCTGGTTATGGACTTGTTGACAAGGTTTAAGGCTCATATCGACTGTTATAGGAGAACAATTAGCTTCACGACTGAGGACGACATGAAGCATCTCTTCAGAGGAGAGAGAATGGTAAAGAAAAGTGCAACGATGTTTTTGGCACCACTAGTGGGAATGATCTATTACCAATTGGCAGAGTTGACTTTGGCATCAATATAAGATATTGAGGAAAATAGTTTTCCAACTATTGTGGATCAATTTCCAGATGTCTTTCCCAAGAACATATCACGGTTACCACCTATAAGGGAATTGGATTTTAGTATTTATCTCCTTCTAGGGACCAATCCTATTTCCCTTATGACTTATAGGATGTCACCAACAGAGTTACAAGATTTTAATGTGCATTTAGAGGAGCTGGAAAGAAAGAGATTCATTTGGCCAATCCTATCTCCATAGGCTACAGTGGTTTTGTTCATGAAGAAGGAAGTTGGAGCTCTTCGACTGTCGGTTGATTATTGTAAGCATAACCAAGTTATGATTAAGAATAGATATTCACTTCCACACATTGATGATCTTTTATATCAATTAAGGGGAGATCAATGGTTATCCAAGATAGACATGTGATCAGGATATCACCAATTTTGAGTTCAGAAGGAGGATATTCCAAGGAAAGTTTTCAGAAGCTGATATGGCCACTATGAATATATAGTCATTCCTTTGGGTCTAACGAATGCAGTAGCGATCTTCATAGATTTGAGGAATCACATATTTCAGCAATATCAGGAATATTTTATTGTGGTGTTTGTGGACGACATATTGATGTATTCAAGCACAAGCGCTGAGAATGAGAAACACATGGATATAGTGTTGAAAATCTTGATAGACCATCTGTTGTATTCCCAATTATCAAAGTGTGATTTTTGGATACGTGAATTATGCTTCCTTGTGCATGTCATTTCTGATTAAGGCGTTTCAGTTGATCCTGAAATGATAGAAGCCGTTATCTCTTGGAAACCACCAAATAGTGTGTTCGAGATAACCAGTATTATTTTTCTAGCTGGTTACTATCAACTCTTTGTGTGTGATTTCGCACGACAAGCATCACCAATGACATCTTTGACCATGAAAAAGGATTTCTTCCAATGGATGGAAAAATGTAAGAAATATTTTCAAGAGTTTCAAGTTTGCCTTACATCAGAACCCATATTTAATTTTCCGGAATCAGGACAGGGGTAGGTGGTTCATTTTAACGCTTCAGGATCAGGGTTGGGTTGTGTTCTCATGCAAGGAGACCATGTGGTTTCTTATGGCTCAAGGTAGATGAGGGTGCATGAGAAAATTACCCAACACATGATTTGAAGTTTGCTACAGTAGTCCATGCTTTGAAAACATACAGACATTATCTCTTTGGTGAGAAATTTACTGTGTTTACGGATCCCAAAAGAATGAAACACATTTTCTCATAGCGAGATTTCAATATGAGGTAGAGGAGATGGAAGGAGTAACTTCAAATGTTCGACTTTGACTTAATGTATACACCGGGAAAGGGAAATTTGGTGGCTGATACATTAACCAGGATGTCATATGCTCAGTTGGTGAAAGAAGCTTCAGACAAATGGAAGTTGAGGTTGGTCTTAGCTGACATGGTTGTGGAATGTGAAAACTGAGGCGATGTTGTGGTTTTATTTTCATATAAGATTTTTCTTGATCTAGTAAAAGTGGTCAAATAGGCACAAATATCTAATGTGGAATGTTTGTTAATTATTTCAAAAATCAATGGTGGGGAGACCATTGATGGCTGGAAATTGGAAGCGGGTTCAGTTTTGTGTTTCAGAGATCGGATGGTTGTACCTATTTTTTTCCAGGAACAACTCCTTAATTCTTACCACCATTCAATATGGATTGTACATCCAGGTACACATAAGATGTATAAGGCGCTAAAGGCACATTTTTGGTGGAGCGGAATGAAAAGGAAGGTGGCCAAGTTCATCTTGGGATGCTTAACTTGTCAGGAGGATAAAGCAGAGCATCCAAGACCAGCAGGTATGTTACAATATTTTCTTATCCTTGTGTGGAAATGGTATCATATAGGAATGTATTTTTTTATAGATCTTCCAAGAACGTTCAGGAAACATGATTCCATTTTGGTGATAGTGGATCTTCTGAGCAAGTCGGCGCATTTCATCTCGATTCGTGAAACTCTTACGGTGGAAGATCTTTCAGAAATCTATATATGAGAAGTGGTAATGAGTAATGGGGTACCATTTTCTATTGTCTCATATAGAGATCCTAAGTTCACATCTTGTTTCTGGAAAACATTACAGCAAGCCCTTGGAACTCAGTTGACGACGAGCATAGTGTATCATCCTCACACAGATGGGTAATCCGAGTGGACGATACAATTGTTGGAAGATATGTTGTGGGATAGTTTAATGGACTTTGGTTGCTCATGGGAGGATCATATAACCCTAGTAGAGTTCTCATACAATAACAGTTACTAGGCCTCGATACACATGGCTTCGTTTGAAGCATACTATGTGTGTCCTTGTCGTTCTCCAATTTGCTGGGAGGAAACAGGTGAGAGTACTCTAGTTGGGATGAGCCTTGTATATAAAACAATAGGGAAGATTCAGTTTATTATAAATAGGATGAAGACGACTCAGAGTCGATAGAAACCTTATGCATATCATAGTCTAACATCGTTGTCATTCGTAGTAGGTGATCATGTCTTTTTGAGAAACTCTCCAAGGATTGGACATCGTCGTTTCTGGAAGCATGGATAGTTATCTCTTAGATAAATTCACCCTTTGGAGATACTAGAACGAGTTGTAGAGGTGGAATATCGATTATCATTACCAGCATGGTTCATTTTGGTGCATAATGCGTTCCATGTGTCTCAGTTGAAAAACTATCAGCCTGATGATGACCATGTGATCAGATGGGAGCATGTTGACCTAGAGCCAGATTCACCGTTGATACATATCTCGGTACGGATTGTGGATAGGCAAGAGAAATTCTTGCATGTAAAACACATCGGTCTAGTGCGGGTATTATGGAATCATGGTCAGATTCTGGAAGAGACTTGGGAACGTGATAAAGAATTGAAAGCGCAGTGGCCAGAACACTTTCAAACAAGAATTGGTTTTCTACATTCTGGGGATGGAAAGGCCAATGGTGGGGAGAATGTAGTATCCCTGGTTTCCTGTATATAACTCTTTATTGATGATTTTCTTAGTTTTAAAAGTTAAGGGTGACGTATGGGATAGTCAAGAGATCCTAGATTAATGTTTGAGGCAAAGGGGAAGGCGCACGGGTGGTGAACAGTTTTTCTAAACCGTGTGACTAAACTGTGTATAGAAAACATTGGTGGAAGTGGATTCTTCATGGCAGGAACAGGTTTTGTCTAACCTTGCAGCCAAACCGTGCGAGAAGGGTGGTCGAGGTAGCAGCTAATGCACGGTTTGTACACGGTTTGTCAAACCAGGCAGACTAATCATTAAGGCACTTAAATTAAATCCTTAAATTGTGGATCTAACTCATTTTTTCCTCTATTCACTTCATTAAAGCTCCTAAGCGGACCTCACTTGGGATTTGGGTTCTTCTAAGGTAAAGGAGGTTTCTCCTATCATTCGAGAGGCGATCTGGAGGCTTTTCTTAGCGAATCGAAGCATGATTCTTGAGGTATGTGATTATTCTTGATCGGTTTCTTAGATCTACTTAGATCTACATCTCCTCTTCTTTCGGTTTCTCAGATATACTCCGATTATGTATAGATATGAGTTTTTGAATGCCAAATATGATGAGATTTGGTATGGGTTATGTTAGGAGAAGATATCTAAGAAAGATTCTTGGAGAATCGACCTGGTCTTCTTGTGCGTTCCTCGACCGTTGTGGTTTTCGTCTAAACATTTGATGAAGGAGGCTTCACTCTCTACTTCTATTGTTATAATTTGTTGGTTCAGTTTCAAATTGGATATTTGCCTGGAATTTATTGTGAAAATCATGGAATAAATCTTCTTTAGTGATGATTTATGGTTTTGATGAAATTGTGAAATCATGGTGAATTGTGTGGAAAGTGACTTGTATATTTGAATTTAAAATGTTTATTTTAAATTATAAAATTTCTAAAATTGTAAATGGGTTGATGAGAAATAGGTTCACAATAAAAATGGTGTCTTATTGAAATGGTTTTGAGGGATTTGGTTTTCAATAAAAAGGAAACTTTATTGAAATAGTTTGAATTGTTTGAACACAATGAGTTTGGATGGAAAATGGTTTTCAATTAAAGGTTTTTTATTAAACGGATGGTTTGTCATGATTTTTGGGAATGTTTGGTGTGTGTTCATATTTCATGATCCGGGCTTTGTTGGAAGAAGACCTTGTGCTCAGTGCCAAATGTTTAATGGGACGTGGTAACTATATGTACGAGGCTTGATTGAAATATGACCTTATGATCGGTTCCAAAGGTGTAATGGCACATGGAAAGTAATTACCTTGTGATGACTTGTAATATCGATGAGAAGCCACTCATGAGTATGGAACTTTCATAACAATGCATGCATCATTGATTTCATGTGTTTGTGAAATGTTTGGGTATGCCAAAATAGGAAGTTTTTGAAATGGTTTGGGAATTTGATTGGTTATTTTTCTGGAAAAATAACGTGTTGGAAAAGATAAATTTAATTGCACTTGGATGCTTTTGAGCATGGATGGTTTTGAAATAGTTGTTTATATATAGTTATAAACTGCTTTGGTGAAATTGTTTTATATCAACTATTTTTATATAAATGTTGTTAACTCTTCTATCCTAGTGGCGTGAGTAGGGAAGTAATTGGGGAAAACCTCCTGAGTTTTATACTCACCAATGCTTTGGAACCTGTGAGCTTTTGCAAATGTTTTATTATAAGATACAAGTAAAGGTATATCATCTCATTACTAGAGGCTTGTGGTGATGTTTAGGAGATGCTGTAGAGCTTGGAGCTTGTGAACCCCTGAGTTGTGTTGTCTATTGAGAGTCTTGAGTTGTTATTATACTGTGTATTTTGATTTTTGGTTTGGTATTCCACTATTGTGTACTCTAATGTGGTTTAACATAAATGAAGTTATTGATTGGTCATTCATATGTTCTTACATCATATAGTGAATGATTAATGGATGGGTTTATTTCTTAAAGGGTAAATCATCACCCACTTTTCTTGAGTCCCTTCAGCATTTATTGCCAGCCTTTGGAATCTTGGGGATGTCACTTAAGGCCTAGTAATAAATCATTTCACTCATAATCCAATTATAATTGGCAGGTCATTACATGTATTTATTGGATGCATTATATATTTTTCGATGTCTATATTTACTGTTTCGGGGAGTGACAACGAAAACATCACTTATTAGACATATCCCTGTTCGAAGGATTAATGGATGGATTTATATAGTCTTTATATGAATGGATATATTCTAGGTCAGTTATTATACTTTTAAAGATCATCACCAATTTCAATTTTATTTTGATGATGGGGAACATGTCTTCATAACGATGCCACTATGTTTAGGACATCAATGATCATTGATGGAAGTGCAGTTGTTTTGAATTTATGTTATATAACATAATAATCATGAAAATATTTTTGATTCTTAATAGTGGTTTAACAAATCATGTTGATTTTGTGTTTTACACAATATCATTTTTGTATCCCAAATAAATTATTACAAGAAATATTTTAGACATGTGAATCATTAAGATCGGGCCACATATGAGCCAGATTCTACCTTTATACATTCCCTACATGGTATTATAAATAAATAATTAATTATATTTCATGTTATTTGTTTCTAAATGGTATGGGTATTATGGTTTCATGTTCAAATTCAATATGAATCTTTGGAATTAAAAAAATGTGCAAGAGAAATAGCCAAAACTATTCAAATTCAAATCCCTACATTTTCGTCAATGAGATGGAATGAACAATGGTAAGTAGAATGTACCAAGAATTATTTGAATAATTTCTACATAATATTATATAATTTTATTCATGAATGAATTTTCTATACCTTGGATATTTTTTAGAAGATTTTTTTATATTTTAGATAATTTTATTGGGAAAATGGTGTGAGAAATGTTATGGAAAACCATGAAAATTATCTAGGTAAAAATGAAATGTAGTGTGTGGGTTACTAGGGAGGAACCCGGTTTGTTCATGGTTTAGCCAAACTAGGAATTAATAGTATTACATTAATTTTTTTTGGAAAACTTTAATTTTCATGATGGTTTATGGTTTTCCAAACAATATAGAATATCCATTAAATGTAATTCTTGAGATCTAAATTTTTTAAACCCAACCCACCATAAAAACACTCACTTTTCCCCCCATGACAATGGACCTCGTACGATGGAATTCCAAATGGTTACTTTGAATATATTCTACCCTACATAAACATATTTAAATGAATCAAAATTCTTTAGATCTATAAAAAAACTGTTAGGATTCTAATTCGTATTCATTTTATATAACTTCTTGTTTTACATTTGGAAAACCCTTATTTTGAGTATATTGATCCCAAAATATTTATATTGGTAGTTTTTTTTGAGAATCTTCACTTATATATATTAATTTATTAAGAAATAGAGTCCAAATTTTATAGATTGGGAATTGATTCTCCAAATAAAATTCAATTGATGTTGTATACATCTATGAGTTTCCAATTACTCTAGAATTTAAAGGATTGTGCTTTAAAATTAATTTAGTATTTATATTTAAGGACTAAAAACTATCACAACTATGTTGCAATCACTTGTGTAGATTTTTCCAAAACCATGGGTTTTGGGGGATTGCAACATAGTTCTTTTTAAAATGATTTAATAGATTTTTTTTTTCAAACCTAAGATAGTATTTTGTTCATGAAATTTGAATGACCATGAGGTTGTGGGTTTAAATTCACAAGTATATGGAATGTGACATGATTTTTTAGAAATAGACTTTGGAAAACTAGGAACCCATAAATTATACCATCAGGTAACCAATCAGGTCCACTGGTATGTGTAATTCTCATGTGTCAGTCTATTCAGTGGGGCCACGTTGGGGAAGGACTCATTATGTTATGAGTTCAATTATTGTGTGGGTTTATTCTAGAATATAATAATTACTCTCGGTTATATAAAATCATTTCAAATATAATGTTTAATAATAATTTTTATATACACAACATGTTTTATATAAATTGTGTTCTAATATGTTCCCATTTTGAAAGATTTTGTGATAATTCTAGATGTTGCCTATTGAGTTACTGAAATCACCCCCATCATATAAACGATTGAATATATATTAATTTTATTGAAATAAAGATAAAAGTAATTTGGAAAATTTCATAATTTTCAAATGTATTTGTTTTATTCTACCATCATGGGTGATTTTTGTTTGTTCTTGGTAGTTTTATTGAGTCCTGGAGTCATTATATGGACCACCCAAGCACACTAGGTATTTATATTTCATTTCCATTTTTAATCATAATTTTAGATTTTTTTCATGATGAAAATTTGATCGTAGTTAGCATATGTCATTGAGCTGATTTGTTTTTGTATCTTGAATATTGGTGCATTTTGATGGTCTTTTATTGGATTTATTTATGTGTGATATAATTAAATTTTTACCCCATGAATTTTATATAACCTATGAATTTATTTACAACCTTTGGTGTCAGGGGAATGTCATTAATTTTCAATAAAACTAATAGTTGTTCCCATGAAAATAGTTTTGAGTGAGGATGTTACAGAGTGTAATTTCATGATTGTCTTCATATTTGGGAGATTGAGATGGTGGATATGTGTTATCATGGTGTTACATCATATGAAATAGTTTTTGGTTTTATTTGTGGTGGGAATATTTTTTTTGGGCCATTTTCATGTTGATCCCATTTGTGAGTTAGTATATTTTTTCTCAAAAAAAAATATATATATATATTATTAATTGTAAAATTTTTATATTGATCATATAATGTTATTAATATTGACATTTACTATGATTAAATGTTTATAACTTTTTTTCTTCTTATGTAGTTTTCATGTTCTACTTAGTCATCGATGGGACATGCCGGATTTTAAAGAGATGCAATCTTCAAAAAAAGTAAATTGTGAGGCCAAAGTTCTTCTCTCAAGCCCATGGAGATTGAGAATTCATAATATAAATTTTGATGGGTCATCTCAGGAGACCAGTTATGCTGACCAAGGATAGTTTTATATAACAAAGATCATCACCTATGGACTAACACAAATTAGTAGATCAGGGTCCACATCAAGATCAATATTATATATCATCTTATGAAAATGATTCACCCAGTATTATATATATTATTATAATCTCTCCTCATGTTCCATTCTGAAAACTTATTTTCATAGATTCCCCTATAATATTTTCCTTCTCACATGCTTTGATATGTCAGATGTTGTTTAACACATCTAATAAAATTATGTGACAATATTATTGTCATTGTTAATTTTATAAACATTTTATTGAATCCATTGATACATTAAATAATATCTATAGTTATGTAACCATATATCCTCTATTCATCAAATTCTAAACGACATTTCTAATTTGGAATATATATCATGTACTTATATAAAACCTCATTCATTCCATTTATTCATTCCATTATCTAAAAAATACTTCTCTAGTATAATATGCCATAAATTCATGAAATAAAAATTATATCAATTACCCAATGCTATTTAATTTTTATTAGTACCTAATATGTAGACGGTCTTGTGAATTTCTTAATATTGAGATTATATTTTCAAATTTTCATAATGATTTTCATAGAAAATTACTTAAAATTTGTCTCACATTATAAGAGATTGAATGTTTATAAATCCATATTCATTAATTTAGTTAATGTCTTGAATGTATTAGTATGATTCCTCTTAGTATCGGTCAGTAAAGAATATTTAAATATTTTCTAGATAATAAATTATTTTTTCTCATTTAATTATGATTCTTAAATTTTTTACTTATGTATAATATATTACACATAGTTTTAAAATATTTCATATTTCATAAATATATTTTTTTATTAGTTATATTATATTTGTTATAAATGTACATATATTATGTTATTTTTAGAAGTATCAATCATGTTTTTGTTATGATATAATATATACATATTTACATAATAATCTATAAAAAATTACATATATATATAAATTGGAATATAATGTATTTATATATTATTATTAGACATTATATATATATATATGTGTGTGTGTGTGTGTGTTTGGGGAGGGGAGATATAAATTATATATAAATAATTTATACTGATTTTATATAATGAAAAATGGTATGAAATGGATGTTAACACGAATACATGTATAATTAATAAGGATTCTTTATATTAACAATTATATATATATACATGTATAGTTAAAATGTATATATATATAACATAAAATATAGGATGCGTTTATAATAATGGAATTAAATAAAAAAATTATTAAAATGGTAGGTTGACTAGAGTGAAAATTGGGAATAGGAATATAGAATAATATTAGAATTTAATATGTGATATATATGTTAGATTGGAAATAGATTTTAAAGTAGATTTGTTGAATAAAAATAATTGTAATATTTCATGGTAAAACCTGTTGAGGTTTACGAATTCGAAGGGGGAATGAAAAAATACAGTCTAAAAAATAATGAAATACATATTTTATTATATAATAGAGAGAAATAAATTTAAAAAATGTAAGGGGGTTTATGATTGAGAATTCTTCAACCCTCATCTAGTTTAACATTAGACGTCAATTAAATAAATAAAAGAGAATACTAATTGTGATTGTGTTATAAATAAAATGGAATCGAAATTATGAATAACTAGCTGGATTGCTGGGAAGTGTTCTATTGTTATTAATAGTCAATGATTTGTATATGAGAGAATGAATTCCTTAGGTTAGGTGTTCTATAAAGCATCCAAAATAATATTAGTGGATTATGGTTGTGGTATTAGTTGTGTTGTTGGAATATCAAAGCCTTCTTGTCCACAGGTATCATGAGGTGTGTTTTATTCATTGGGTGACATTTGAATCTTGGTGGGACGATACAATTTTTCTTGAAGAAAAGAGAATTAGAATTTCATGAAAAAAGCACTAAGGTATTTTTTGGGTTGATGAAGTCAGCCCATAGATTACTATGGAGTATATAAATTTTAAATTAATATTTTCAGTGTTTTAGATTATTAGAATAAAAATAAGAATATTATGGAGGGAGAAAAGTATCAAATAAGAGATTTATATCAACATTAATAGAGGATTTTTCACAATATAAATGAAGTGTATATTCAAAAAATTAATTGATGGAAAATCTAATGAATACTAAATTAATTAGATATATGGACTTTGATATCTATATCAAAGGATGTTTTGACCTAATTTTATTAGTTTCCCACATGTATGTAGCTAGTTATATAGAACTAGTAATGGATTGATGCATTTCCAGTAACTAGTGTGAAATAGTGAAAATGAAAAAAAATGAATATGGTGTTTATGTCATTGTTAGAATCTCGATGGACATGCATGAATGCATAGAAGATTGTGTGTGATAATAGATGATGAAACTTCCTTTTATCAAAATTTATCTTGATTTTCAAGATCATACATTTTTTCCCGGCTACGATGATAGGATGCACATAAAAATGTTATGATCATGAGTGTGATAAAATTTCATTGTGGTGTGTTGTGAAAATAATTTGGGTTATTTATAAAATTTCATTGGGTGATAAAATTCAATTGGGTAAATCTCTTAGTTTGTTGTGTTACAATTCCAGTTATGACCACATGCTCCACCCCAACCACATGAAGGGGTAAATAAATCGTGGAATTACTTAATCAAAAATTATATTTAATAAATCTGATAACTATGGCAATGATTAATTATTTTTCGCCTAAATTACATCATATGCATTGATTTATTCTTCTATCTTTAGATCATGGATATTTTTCACTAAATACTTGTGATATTGTGAGAATAATTTGTACATCCATTGTGATTATCAATCATTATGATTTGATATTCCACAGTATCTCATGATGTTTTGAATCCATCAAACTATATGAATGTGGGTGGTTTATTATAAAAATTCCATATGAAATACACATGGACATTGTGTAACTAGGTTGGGGACTTGAATACCTCTCCCTATTAATGATCGTGTGTGGGAAAATATTCCATAGATTCAAGTGTTATTTTATATGTGTAAAAACACAATGAATATAATAATACAAGGAAACAAGAATTATTGAAGAGGATGAATAACACTACAGAAATTAAAAAGGAATAAGTGGAATAACATAAAATCAATTATTAAATGTATATTAAAATGATTTCTATATTTTGTTCGGAAATCTCTTGTAGAGTTAATATATTTTTTCATTTTGTTAAATTAATGTATGTTAATGAAATTATTTAATATAGAATTATTATTTAACCCTTATTAAAATTTATTAAATATAACTTATTTTCTTAAACATTTCATTTATAAATGTTTTCTAGTTAATTAAGGGATTAATATATGAATATATTTTTATTAGATAATTACCTAGTATTAAATTACTTGGAGAGTCTTTAATCGCCTCATTCAATTTATGGACATTCATTTCATGATAAAATTACAATTATAGAATAAAAGAACTAAATGATGAAAAAATTATGTATATAAAATTAATATTTATCTAATATTTTGTATTTATTTTACATTTTTAATTTTAAAAAACCTCTTATTGTTTTTATAATTATATTTTATAATTTAATGTGGTGATTATTGGAATGCTATAAATCGATACTAATTTTTCATGAATTGAAAACAAAATATTTAATGGGATAAGATATATTATTACATGAAGAATAATAATATTATTTCATGTGAAAAAATAGTATTATTAAAATTAATTATTGTTATTCTTAGTATATTCAATCATGAAATAACCAAAAATGGAAATCATAGGTGGGACATGATTATTATCAAATTATAATAAATGGTGAAATGTTTTAGTGGGTATTTGACAATATGTTTGATGTATCCCCTAGAATTAATGGATATATTGATATAAATTGTTTTATTATTGTTGTTATGTAGTATTATTGATATTAATTTGAAGTTGATAAATTATTCAAAGCATTAATGATGGAATTAGATAATATAAGTGGTATAAAAAATTTATTAATATTATTGTTTTCCTGAATATTAATGAAATATCGAAATTGTGTGGAATGTATATTTATGGATGTTTTTTATAGATTCATAATTAAGATCATTTAAAATAAGAACCTATTAATAATTAAATAGTTGATTATATATGGTAAATCAGTTATTGATATTATAATGATAAATGTTTGGAGGTGAGAAAATATAAGTTTTCTAGATAAATTATTGTATTCCATGAATTAAAGACTTAGTTTAAACATGTTATTTTTTTCCATAAATTGCTTATCTTGACACCATTAATATATTCACAAGGAAATTGGATTCCTGGTATGTTTTATTGATAACCTAGTGTAGTTAGGATTATGGTTTCGAAATGGGAATGAATTTCCAAGGCTCTGATGGTGATCAATTACAATAATGACAGGATGGATTATAATAATTGTGATGGTGTCTGACATGAAAAAAGGATGGATATGCAATTTTTAGAGATGATCATTCCCATCAATTTATCCACAATAGGATGTTTGTTTATAAATTTCTTAACGGATTATTCTATTTAAAATTTGGTAGGTCGTGAAGAGTCCTAGAGTAACCAAAATATGTATAGTTATGGAATAATATAAATGATGATGACATACATGAATATTACATAAATTATGATGTTTATGGGAAATTCAATGAAAATTATTAATCATGAAAATTTAGTTGAGATAATATTAATTTTTTAATAAATAGTTAATAATTAATAATTATTATTGATTCTTATATTAATATTTTATATCTAGACCATAACTATGGTAGTTCGGTGTCTTACAAGAAATAAACTGCAAAAGAATCTATGGTAAGTTATTTACCCCTATTGAGGTTTTGTTAAACATATATCATTATATTTGTTTGATTTATTACACTCAAAAATCTAAATCATTTGGGAAGGTTGATGGACATATTGGTCTTCTAGAATAAATATCGGCCAAAAATAAAGATAATGATAGAATTAAAGACTAACTACTCCAGTACCCACATATCTCCTATTGGAAGACTATGCATGTATTCATACTTAGGATGTGGTGAAATATTGTTATAGGGTATGTATTCTTATGAAATATGATGTTTCTTATTTTTACTATACTTGTATTTGAAGATTGTATAATGTTGAAATTAAATCATATGGATATACGTGGTTGTAATGGTAGTGGTTATTACTATTGGAGTTGGTAACCTAGAACCATATTCTATGTACTTTGTGATAAACATGTATTCATTGTTTTAAATATTAACAAACATCCAATATCATCATGATTGTTATTCATTGATTTATAAAATATGATGTGTTCATATGAGAAGATATTACACTGAAAGGTCATTGTAGTTCCCTACTACGATGAGATCCCAAAAGTGCTTCGAAACTATTATTGAATAAATTTTCAATAACTGTATGATTTCATTTAATTGACACAAATGATACAAGATATCCATAAAATAGACTCATAAGAATGTGGGACACCTTCTCTTTATCTATTCCCTTGGTAATATCTAGTATAATATTTTGAGATCATGACCCGCTAGTAGGAAATCATCATTTATATGTGTTATTGGATGTTCCTATCCATAGACCTATGTACTGTTCCTTAGACATTAATATTATTATTAATTAGTATTATGAGTCACATTCTATGATGTATATATTAAAAATATTATGATACATGTAGGAAGAGAAGAAAGTTATTTTGGGCATGTCACAGGTAATATTTCATTAATGAATAGAGCGAGAATGTATTAATCCCATGTGTTCTATAATGGATTCTAATATCATAGTCCAAATGAAGAAAATGATATAGCCTTAAGTAATCCATGTACATGGAATTATAAAGTATTGTTCGGTTTTAGTAAAGTATATTGAAAGACTTATCACACACATAGGATGAGGGAACAGGCATGCTACCCACTTGATTTGTGATATTTTGATTAAGGTATTTTATTAAACAGAAAGAGTCTGTATGATGTTACATGTCTTTGTGACATTAAAATCTTCCTCCAGGGGTGCAGGGGGGCGCAGATAGATGTTAACATTAGACATTAGGCTACATTGGCCAATGCCAATGAGAAATAGGCCTTGAGGGTCACACACAATGGTATCTATAATATCAGTTAAATAATATTATTTAATTTATAATTTAATAGGTTCAATAAATATTATTCCCATATATAATTTAATAATTATTCATGTTGGTTATGAGAATTTATTCCATCATTAGTTATTCAAAAGAATATACTATGAGTGGAATATTTAGTAGTTATTTGTTTAACATTTTAGTGAATATAATATTTATTGATTTATCTATTAATAATGTAGTGTTATTTATTTAATAAATTACAAGAAAATTTTCAAGCCCCTTTCAATATTGTGGGGGAATTTAAGACAATGTTTAATGGTGTAATGAGAATAAATAAATAACAAATATTATTGAAATAAATAATAGATATTTTTAATTAACAAGTTAATAGGATGTCAAGAAATGATAATTCTATTATACATTGGGTTTTCCTAGGAATAAATAAATAATTATATTCTCATGAGAAAATATTTTATTTGTAACAATATAAATATAAATAAAAAATTATTTTATTTTATAAAAATGACCAATTCATTTTTTTAGTCGTGCACAATAATCTAGGATTATCATATAATGCATAGAGAGATCCATTCTCCAAGAATGACCCCATGAATGGATGGTAATCCTCCTCCACCAGATCATGGATAACTCATTACAAGTGGTTCTTTTAGGGATCAACACATATGATGAAAGCATAAGGATCAGCCATTATAGCACCAAGAGATCCATTCTTTGACAACTAGTGAAATGTGGAACACATGTTGATCCCATCTAGATGAAATATATACATGGCTTGTAAAATTAAATGATGGTTGACTATATATATTTAGTTAGATTCATCAACGAAGAAATAATTCCTTACATGTAATTATTTATTTAATATAATTAATTATAAAAACTATGTGATTATCCTCTTCATGGTTCCCACATAATTAACTACTATCTATTTCATTTATTATATTCAATGGATCATGGAATTTATCATCCTATAGACCTCTGATTGATCATCCATTGTGAAGTATTTTTTTGTTTTGCATTGTTCATCGAATGATTCCACTATGCCTAAAACAAACAAGTGGTATCAGAGCCAGGTTACATAATTATTTATAATTATTTAGGATTATTAGTGATTTAAACATTTTAACCATGTTTTTAAATTCATGTTTAATCGTTCTTTTATTAATAATTTCATGATCTATTTATTCCTTATTATTATTATACATCTAATTGAATCAATTAATTTTATGTTTACAATAAAATTGTGTAACTCAGCTAGAGGGTCGATGGTTTCTTTCCATTCAACATAAGACTACAAGTCAGGTAACTAGAGATACTAGATATGTATTCATGCTCAATGGATTAGGAATTAGTTGAGAAATTAATACTGGTCATATGCATTGAATACACGCATTAATTGCACTGTGTGTTGACTAGAACACAATGGTTCATAATCATCAATATAAAATACTATGTACCACATGTACATGGGGTTTATTCCCCATAAGTCAAAGACATGATGCATATTCCCTACACATCCTACCTAACTTATGATCGTGTAACTCAAAGTAATAACATTGTGTATTCCATGATGGGAATAATGTACTCAAAATTTTCTGAGGCAAATATTACGTGCTCCGTCCCTAGAAAAGTGTCTTGGAATAACACGAGATATGTATATAGTGTATTGATTAATTTACATGTCATGTACTTATACAAGTTAATATTTCCTAAAATTTATTATTTATATTATATAAATAGAGAGATATGTTCTTACATGTGTTAATGTTTTTGATAGGATGTTCCATGTGACGACATTTAATATTTTTATATATTAATCATTAATTAATAACAACATAATAATAAATATCATCTTTTAATATATGATTCATTTTATAAGTTGTTACTCTACATGAAATGGGCCATAACATGTACCCAAATAATAATGTAAATTATGTGATCCTTAAGTTTATATTACATGTCATGAAAGTATGTGAAATGCTGTGTTTGCGATATTTCGAATGTTTAAACTATTATATGAGAAAAATACTTGTTGGGTAGACTCGGATGGGTGTTTACCATCTTACCTCCACATTATTAGTTACAGAAAAAATTTATATGAAAAAATTTTATATAGGATTAATGATATAGTGGATGAAAATATCAAGGATATTAGGATGAAAATTTAAAAAATTATTGATTAATTATTGATATCAATTAATCAATTCAGGAGGTAGTTTTCTAAAATAAGAATGATTACGAACTGAATAAGAGTTTTATTAAATGAATAATTCATTGCATGATTTTCTATGTACATGATCTAGACCTGGTAATTGTATGTGATTTGTTCCATTTAATTTTTTATTTAATTTAATTTTTGTGATCTTTTCCATCCCACCTATTATTATATAAGACCAGAATATGCATGGTTTCATTTTAGAAAACTGCTTTTCCCCTCACCAAAAAGTGAGTAAAATATACATGTAATAGATTGATATCAAAATCTAGTGGAGGTGGTTAATGTGTAGATATAATGTGAAACCAATTCATGGAAATACACAGGTGGACATATGGAATGTTTTAACACAATCCTTAATCACGTCAATGTGTTTTCCCATAGGACATTGGTTAGATTATAGACCATCTATATAAACTAAACATTAGTAAATGCTCATGATAATACAATGTTATTATTTTCTTCTTTTTATTTACATTTTTATTTGACTATTAATGTTTTTTCCCAATCCCATAAATTAATGCAATTAACAAAATACAAGATGAACTAAAATAAATTGTCTTATGCAAAAATATAATGTAATATACAGTTAACCACTTAAGTAAATACAATTAATATTATCAAGAATGTGAGAAAGAAAATTATTATAAATTTAGGCGTAATGTATAAAATACATTAATTAAAATATTTAGTCATTATATCCTTTTATTACTTCGGTTAAAATCGAACTGTAATTCATTGTTCTTGACCAAAAGATGATTGGGTGTTTTCAATTATTTTAGGATTTAAACATTATGATATTGGTTTATTTCACACCAATGGATTAATTCCCATAAAATACATTGTGTGAATATGAAAAAATAGATATGGAAATCCAATTAAGGAATTCAGAATTTGTGTGTCAACTTAGTAGATCAAGGAACTGTTAGTTTACATAGTTGGAATTTTGAGTGCCTACCTAAAACCATTCAAGTTACATGACCAACCCCTGTTGGGGTAATGATAAGGGGAATATAGATCCTTCCAACTTGGATATCATGGAATACAAATATTCTAACTCCAACGTTGTGGGATATTTCTTTTTGATAAAATTGTGGGAGACTAGAAAACATAATTTTTATTTATATGATAAAATTTCATAGGATAATGTACTTAAACTATGGTCATATTTATGATGGAAACAATAATAAAAATGAAATAAAACATATCATTATGATAAATACATGAAAATGATATCCCTTTCACCTGGATAAATTTATAATAATGGAAAAGCAATTTGGTCTCAACCTTCTCTATGAAATGAAAACGTATGTGCGGGAATAACCATTACGATTTCCACTATGAATGATTGATTTGATAAAAACATTTATCTCAATGATATGTAATTGAATGATGATAAAGTTGTTTAGTGCATCATGATATCATCCATGTACAATGTAATTTTGAAGCAACATGTGGACACACAAGACTATTTCATGATGTATTAGCTTTAGGATCCCTATAAATAGTTGGTGAGACAAGACAGTTATGATAATCCGAATACATTTTTTTCAACTAACCATTGAGGCTATGTTTTAGGTGGGATTTATCTTGTCAAGATTATCGATTACATTGAACAAAAGGACATCATAGGGAATGAATTCCTAGATGAGTAATGTATATATCTCATATATTCATCACTTCATAAGAAAAAATCATGTTTTATTGCTAAATAAAGATGCGTAATATTTAGAAGAGTCTTCCATAACCTCATCCATTTATTGGACAAGTGGGTAAGGACATGGGGATTGGTACCCCCACAAACCATTTTGTGAATAATATATAGATATAAAATGAAAAGGGCCCCAATAATTTTAATTCTTATAATTATACTGAGCATTGTTCTACCACGAAAAATATTATCAATTGGTAGGGAATGGAAAAGGAGTAAGTATGTTTTTCATGTTGAAAGTCTGACCACTAGAAGAGGAATCATATCCTGAAGAAAGGGGAATCTAATTTTGATTTTCTTAGTGAATGAAATATTTACATATCAAAAATTGGGTATTAGATACCAAATTTGGGGCTCAGATCTATATCCAAATGTAAGAACCAATTATATTTCGAATGATTTACATAGGAGAGGTGTATCTATGATCATACCATGAAGTGATGTTATATTCCATTTACATTGGTGACTACCACATTCCATATCTAGCAGGAATGATTTTAGTTTTAAAATATTGTTAATATTTACATATGGTTTCCAAAAACATAATTTCTATATCCCACATACATACTAATGAGTTTAATTTAATAGTTTGAAAATAATGTTGTAAAACATATTTTATGGAGTGGTGCATTTAAATAACGGTCATTATTTATTAAATAATGACATCATAGTGTCAGGAATTGATAAAAAAACATGTTTAAATGACTCATATAACACCCATCATTGGCGTCATCATCTTGTTCATGTAAACATTAAGTTATTCAAAATGCATGATAAATATGGATATTTAGACTCTTTTGAAATATAACCAATGGAATACTATCATTATTGTTTATTGCGAATAATGACCCAACCAGAATTTGGTTGATAAGGTGCAAGGGCCACAATTCTTCTGGTATTTATACACACTAATGTGTGTGAACAATTTCTAGTAGAATCATGATGTGGATATTCATACTTCATAACATTTATTGATGATTTGAGTTGATTTGGATATTTATAAATAATGATGTGTAAGTCCTCATAATTTTACAAATAAAAGTAATTCATGAATGATTTATATTATTTGCTTCGTAAGAAGAAGAAAAAGGTTGATCAGATTGAGGTGGTGAATATCTTAATCAAGAGATCATCAACATTCTACATGTGTTTTGGATTCAATCTCAACTCATTCAACTATAAAAACCACATTGGAATGGTGTTAGTGAAATGAAGAACTATACATTGTTAGACATGGTTTGGTCGATGATGTGTCATGCAGATCATAAGATAACCTATTTATTATAATCACTACAAACTACATCATACACATTAAACCATGCACAATCAAAACCATAAAATGGAATACCGATCAAGTTATAGAGTGGAAGGAAACCCATTTTATAGAATACACATTTGTATGGTAGTGTGGTGTTCGTTAAGACCTTCTCAAGAATAAAAATAGCACCCTGAGGCATGAGGTTTATCTTTATATGTCATCCTAATGAGAAAAGGTGATACTAACTATACCACCCATTATATAATAAAGTTAATGTCGATCGATAATATATATTTCTATATATGGAGATTTTCCTCAACAAGTATATTTGGAAGAAGATTGTCATCGATGATGTAAATGATAATGATCATGAATAATTGGTATAATAACAGAATACTCATGTCCCAATAGAAAAAGTGGATCCTAAAACACAAGTAATAAATAAGTGTGTATGAGAGTTAAGAGAACTACAAAGATATGGTTTTTTGTCACCAAATATTGTGACTCGTTATCTATTTAGAATGAGGATCCTCTTTTGTAAAATGTTGCGAGAGAGAGAACAGAAGATTCATGATGGAAAAAGGCCAAGAATTTTGAAATGGATTTCATGTATAAGAATAATGTTTGGGTTCTGGTCAATGCATAAGTGGATGTAAATGCTATTGGATGAAGATGGGAATTCAAAAGTAAACTAGAAATTAAATGTAATATATGTACCTATAATGAATCGCATGTTGTTAAATGGATTAAAAACCATTATATATTTGAGTATTATTAATCCTTTTTGTCATGACCCGTCCTCAGGGCCCGTGCTGTGACTACCCCAAGCCCGCCTTCCATAGGCCAGGGGTTGGCGACTAGCACCAAAGGTGAAAATCCCGATAACTGGGAAGGCATTGCCTTTATAAAAGAAAACAAGCACCACAGAGTACAAGAGAAAGCAAAACACTAAGTAAAAAAGAAATGATGAAAAGTAAATGGGCCAGAATACAAACCCAAAAGAAAGTACAACTACAACTGAACAAGTTACAACAGCAAAAAGACAAACAACTGGAAGAAGGAAGCAGCTCCTGGGTCATCCTCCTCGGATCCTACCTGAAGGGTAGGTACAGTTAGCGCAGCTCCTGGTCGTCCACCACGGATCCTACCTGAAGGGTAGGTACAGATAGCCTCCCCCACGCTCTCTTCCATCAACCTCCTCAGTGTGTCATCTCGTCATGTAGTCCACCTTCGGGTACTGACTCGTCGTGTAGTCCACCTCCGGGTACTGACTCGTCGTGTAGTCCACCTCTGGGTACCGAACAGTCCTCGAAAACTCAGCCTCCGTCAGCACTACCCGTCGTCTGCAACCAACACAACGAGGTGCGGGCATAGCCCATGCATGGGTGAGTATAACGATACTCAGTGGGGACCCCGAGACCCTCACGGTCTCACTAAAACCAACAAGGATAACCACAAGGAAGATCTCAACAGATAGCCTCTACTTAGGTATATGCCCATACATATACCTAAGTTATCAAGTAACTCAACTCAATCATGAGGAAACACAAGGATCATGAAATAAACGGATAACCACTACCCAGGTATATGCCCATACATATACCTAAGTTATCAAGTGACCCATCTCAATCATTCAGTAACCACAAAGGTCAAAAGTCTCAGCTCAAACCAGGATTTTCATTATCAAAATTGTAACTGCCGAAGAGCTCCGTCTCTGGAGTGTATAGTGGTCCTATCACGACTCTGAGGTACTGCTCACTAACCTAAGACTGCTGAGGTACTCCTCCTGTCGAGTACCGCAGGCCTTCCACCTCACACAATAGTGCTTCCCGCCAGGGTCTACCACCCAAACAGAGTAGTGCTCCCCCCCTCAGAGCATACTAAGGTACTCCTCCTGTCGAGTACCGCAGGTCTGCCACCTCACATAGTAGTTCTCCTCCGCTATGGGTCTGCCACCTCACAAATTAGTTCTCCCCACTGGGTTGTGTAAGTCACTCTGAATCAAATCGGACAAGCAGTCTTCTGGTCTCTGCCAGCTACACAGTCTCCGTACTCCGTACGCTTTTCAATGGGAGGGTCCTCTCCACGAGCTACAATTTGATACTCCAAGTATCTCAAAGTCCCACGATGAAGTATCTCAAAGGACAGCCTCATCATAGGGGTCTCAACGCCACAGACGGCGCGTCAATCGGACGCCCGGTCTGTGAGTTACTAGCCATTCCTTCTTAGGGGCCCGGTTGGTTTCGTGAGCAGACCAAACCCGGCCGTATCTCATCTGTACCCTGAACTCTCATAGGGTATACTCATAGGGACCATTTCTCAACGTGATCAACAACGCCGCTGACGGTTCGTCAAACGGGCGTCCGGTCTGAAAGATATCAGCTTTTCCGTTCCAGGGGCCCGGTTGGATTTCGGGTGTGATCCAACCCGGCCACTACCAACTGTATCCAAAACTCGGGCGAAGTATGCCAAAAGTTCCGTCTCATCAAGAGGAAATCAACGAGACAGATGGTGCGTCAATCGGACGCTCGGTCTGTGAGTTATTGGCTTTTTCGTTCCAGGGGCCCGGTTGGTTTCATGAGCGAACCAACCCGACCGCACTCCGTCGGCATCCAAACCTCGAGCGGAGTAAGCCACAAGATCCGTCTAACTTATCGAAATCCATCAAAGTCGACGGCACGTCAAACGGACGTCCGGAGCTCAAGATATAAGCGTTTCCGCTCTGTGGGCCCGGTTGGTTTCGTATCCGAACCAACCCGGATGAACCCAAAGTAATCTGAAACCTTGAGTGCGATATACCGAAACGACCGTATTGATCCAAGTAATGTGTTACCGCTGACGACGAGTCGTTTGGAAGCCCGTAGCTCAAGTTACGTGCATCTGACCGAAAGTTGTCCGAAAACGGGGGGTCTGGGCCCGGGCATACCCGGGCCGACCCCCCTGGGTCGGCCGAACCGGGTCGACCCGACCCAGGTCCGCCCCGGCTGGGCCCGGCCCGTCCCGGCCTAGCTCGGTCCGGCTCGGTCCGGCTCGGTCCGGCCCAACCGGCCGGCCGCGGCTCGGCCAGCGTGGCCGAGCGGACACCGCGGGCGGGGTGCGCTGCTCCCCCGCCATTCGCCGCTATTTGAGGCCGGCGGTTCGCCGGCCGCCTCCCTTCCAGCAGCACGCCGCCGCCGCCTTCTGCAAACCACCTGACGCACTCTGGTGGTCCGTTCCTTCTGCCGTCTTCGCCTATGGTCCCCCCGGGACCCCACCTTCACTGCAAAGGGATTCAAACGCCCAAACGGCATGCTTCGTCGTCGCCTGTCAATCCGCATGTCAAAACGAAACGCGCCGACTTCGTGGTTCTCCGGCGCGGCGTGCTGGCACTGCGCCCCTTCACCGTGGCTCCACTTCGGCTGCGGCACCTTCGAATTCCTTCGACGTGGCGCGATGGCGTCACGTTCTTAATCGACCTTTCGGCGTGGCGTGACGGCGTCGCGCAATACATGCCGAGTGATTCTCGCTTGGTGCGACGACACCACGCCATCCTGTTCCATTCATAAAGAAACAAATGAACATTGGTGGGGGTTAGGCCGTGTTTGTGCGGTCCGGCCCCCTCTCGTTAAACGATAACAAATAGTCGATTAACCACTAAATTCGACATGCTATAATAAAGAACGGAAAATAATTTTATAAAATAACAATAACCCCCTACCTCGGTTCCGGAACGGTGCACGTTAATTGAGCCACAGAAGATGAGCGTCACAAAAGAAGAAGGTCAATTCTGTTGTCATCGAGGTGTGTCCGAAGGGAAAACATCGTTTGGAAGAAGACGTTGCGTTCTTCGGCGGAGGTGTTCTTCGTTGAAGAACGTTGTTCTTCGCGTTCTTCGTCGAGGTTGAAGAAGAAGAAGACTGCTTCCCCAATCCTCTCAAGGTTGCAAAACTCTAACAAAAAATAAAATAATACTAAGTCTTATTTTATTAACACAACCAAACCATTTGAATTTAAAGGGTTTGAAATTATGTAACTCAATTAATTAATTATAACAAGTTGTCAAATAATAAAGAAGGTGAGTTAATGGGGAGTTAGGAAAGTGAGGGGTTAAGAGGGTTAGGTAGTTTAAGGAATTTGAAATGGTGGGGGGTTCGTATGGGCCCCACCCTTTAAAATATCCACACATGGGATGTTGGATGGATGTGGGACCACCACCAACTTCCCATGGGAGAAGTTAACCACATAACATGAAATAAAATTGATTCAACAATTTTATTTACTTTATTTAATTATTCCCCCAAAATTAACTTCTTCTCCCGCACAAATGCAACTACGGTAAAGGTTCCCTTAAGTGATCACCGGCATTGCGAGTTCATCGGTGCCATCAGATTTCAATTTCAAGCACCGGTTCAAAAGATAGGAAAACCAGCTCGTTCGTTCACTGAACGTACCCGAGCCAAACTTCGGAAATTGATTCCGAGCACTCCGGGCCTCGGAATCAAGTGCCGTCAAAAACTACGTTCTTGTAAAATTCAATGAAAATTAAGAAAAAATAATCCTTGAAATTTCTGGGTCTTTAAATTACTCCCACTTCAGGGCTTTATGTCCCTGTAAAGCTTCAACACATACTAGGGTCACAAAAGCGGTACAGAGCACGCATCTGAGCCTTCCGCTCCCATGTGCTTACCTGGTGGTTCATGTACTGCAAGAGAAAGTGCACCCAAGGAATTGATTGTCTTCGTAGGATCTGCTCCTGTCGATCCTCGATCCCCACTGAAACTTCCATGAAATACACCCCATCGCCATCTTCCAGCTCCTCATGGTCGATGATATGCGAAGGGTCAAACACGTATCTCCTCAGTTGAGATACGTGGAAGTTGTCGTGCACCTGGTGCAACTGCGGTGAATGGGTCATGCGGTAAACCACCCCGCCTACCCAGTTGGGGACCTAGAAAGGTCCGTTGAACCGCAGAGATAACTTGCCACCTTGGCCACATCTCCGTAAACCTCATCGAGGTGAGACCCTTATAAGGACGCGATCGTCATCCTCTAACTCCAGAGGTCTCCATTTTCTGTTAGAACTGGAACTCGAAACGACTTCCGCTACGAGGGTAAGGTTGACCGACTCAAGAGTGATCGGTCGCACACTCCTGTGAAAGAGTTTATCCTGTGCTGCCTGGGGTTTCCTTTTCGCCGACCTAGGAAAACCCATCTCGACGTTTGCCTAAAACTGTCAATTTGAGTATGAATAGTTATTGCCCATTCCATACTCAAACTAACGTCGTAAGGCCTCGACGCTGCCACCAAGAGATTCCTACCGGAACTCTCACCTTGAGGGTCTGACCACACCGTCGGTGTAAGTGTGATTATTGAGTCTCCTCTCAAGGTATCTCCAGACGTGAGGGTTAAGTCCACGACTTACCAGAAACTCTAGGTCTGGGACAAGATTTGTGAAAGCGATGAATGATTCATATCGACATCTGTTACTACAGCATCTAGTAGTGGACACAGACGGTCCCTTGAATCATTTTTAGAGCCATTGGGTCACACTTCTTGACCGCATGCAGCCGCACTCTTCCTCCGCCCTACAGCTCCCTGAGCCTGACGGGAATAACTAAGGCGGGTGGTTGTACCATGCTAAGATGTATACCACCTCATGATGCTCTCCTAGATCTTCCTCCATGTCTGCTACATCGTAGACTCATCTCTCCTTTAAGCTTCCTCTTCTTGAAACATTTAACATGCCCGAGTCTCTAAGACTAGCACCAGTTTCCTTTTTATTACTGCACTGTGCAGTCTTCATCTGCTCTTGGATTACCTGGACCATCTTTAGTCTCACAAGAGCTGCTATGATTTCTTCTTTTCCGACAAGAGAAATCTGGTATCATCCTCTGGATGAACCACATTCGTTGCCTAATACAGTCAATCCCAACATGAATGATTCATTCATGCCATGGATGACATCGTAAGGCCTCGATGTAACTACCAAGAGATCCAACTGTCACTCTCGGCTCCAATGGTCGAGTCACAGTATCGGAATCAGTGTGAGGTCACTGGGTCTCCTCCATTAGAAATCTCGAAAGTGAGGGTCATGTAAACAGTCTTAACCATGACCACTCAGTATCAACCCAACAAAAAGGACATGAAAGCAAACATCACAAGATAAGTGTCTTTTTATTATTGCTGCTCATAGTACAAAGACACGAATACAACAGCAACATGGAACTATAAGTACAAGGGACGTATCCACTAGTTCCTCTCCTGTACACCTGCTCCCGGATCTCTACTGCCTTGTCCACTGCTCGTCTGTTGTTCAAGCACCAGCCGCTGCTTCTGTCTCGGTGGCTCCTCCAACACCTGCTGATCAACCGTACGAGGAGTCGGACAATCATGTGCCATGTGACCCTTCCCACCGCAAGAGTAAAATTGTCTGTTTCTGGCACGCCTGGATCTGACCCCACCTCGGGTTCCCCACACCACCGGTCCTAAAACCCGAGATCGTCCAACAGCTGGTCTGGTCCTCTTGGACCTCTGCATCATTTTTCTACTTCCCACAGATGACTCGACTACTGATCGAAAAACACGCAGTAAAGGAAGAAGCTCCTGTACATGCTCTGGGTGTAGAGCTACTGGCACAAACTCCATCCTCAAGAATGTCTCGAAGTCTCCCCATGCGAAGGTCATCCCGTCGCAAAACTGAAACAAGTGGCTCCACCTCCTTCCAGTTGCTGCCTGAAGGAGGCTGGCAGCAAAGATCACCATGAAGTCTGTCGGCGTCCCCACTAGCCTGAAGACTCTCACCATAGCCTCCAGCCAATCCTCAGCGACCTGCGGGACCGTCCCTCCCTGGAACCTGGGTGGCCTCTGGCACTGGAACTCATGGAGTGCGCTCAAACGATATGCACCCTCTTCTGCTAGGGCTGGTGGCATTGGTGGCCCAATGGGTAGTAGTACCGCTGGTGCCTCCACTGGTGCCTCAACTGAAAAAGGGCCCTGTACTAAGGCCATGTCGCTTGGTGGGCTGTCATCACGCACATCCCTCTAGGCTCTAGCTGGTCGTCCTAGAAAAGGCATCCTGAAGGAAACAACGTAACACGGTCAAACGATTATACCTGGTAAGCTGACCGGGTTTGATCTGGTTTAAGGGAAAACCATTGAAAACACACACACAATCAGTATTTTCGTGCACAAAGTAGGATATTAGTTGTCAGGGTCCTAGTGTATGGATACGTCGGCCGCCCACACCAACACTGGACTCCCTGAACTGAAAACCTCACTCGGTACTCTTAACACTATTGCGTCACAGAAAGAAAATATCAGAGTTATATGTTCTACGGTAGAACCGACTCCTCTGATACCAATTTGTCACGACCCGTCCTCGGGGCCCATGCCGTGACTACCCCAAGCCCGTCTTCCGTAGGCAAGGGGCTGCAGACTAGCACCAAAGGCAAAAATCCCGATAACTGGGAAGGCATTGCCTTTATAAAAGAAAACAAGCACCACAGAGTACAAGCGGGAGCAAAACACTAAGTACAAATGAAATGATGAAAATTAAATGGGCCAGAATTCAAACCCAAAAGAAAGTACAACTACAACTGAACAAGGTACAACAGCAAAAAGACAAACAGCTGGAAGAAGGAAGCAGCTCCTGGGTCGTCCTCTTCAGATCCTACCTGAAGGGTAGGTACACATAGCGCAGCTCCTGGTCGTCCACCACAGATCCTATCTGAAGGGTAGGTACAGAAATCCTCTTTCACGCTCTCGTCTATCAACCACCTCTGTGTGTCATCTCGTCATGTAGTCCACCTCTGGGTACTGACTCATTGTGTAGTCCACCTCCGGGTACTGACTCGTCGTGTTGTCCACCTCCGGGTACCGACCAGTCCTCGAACACTCGGCCTCCGTCAGCACTTCTCGTCGTCTGCAACAAACACAACGAGGTGCGGGCATAGCCCATTATGGGGTGAGTATAACGATACTCAGTAGGGACCACGAGACCCTCACGATCTCACTAAAACCAACAAGGAAAACCACAAGGAAGATCTCAATAGATAACCTCTACTTCGGTATATGCCCATACATATACCTAAGTTATCAAGTAACCCATCTCAATCATGAGGAAACACAAGGATCATGAAATCAACGGATAACCACTACCCAGGTATATGCCCATACATATACCTAAGTTATCCAGTGACCCATCTCAATCATTCAGTAAACACAAAGGTCAAAAGTCTCAACTCAAACCAGGATTTTCATTATTGAAACCATAACTGCTGAAGAGCTCCGTCTCTGGAGTGTACAGTGGTCCTGTCAGGACTCCGAGGTACTTCTCACTATCCTAAGACTGCTGAGTTACTCCTCCTGTCGAGTACCGCGGGCCTGTCAGCTCACACAGTAGTGCTTCCCGCCGGGGTCTTCCACCCAAACACAGTACTGCTCCCCCCTCATAGCCTATAGAGGTACTCCTCCTGTCGAGTACCGTGGGTCTGCCACCTCACATAGTAGTGCTCCTCCGCTGTGGGTCTGCCACCTCACAAAGTAGTGCTCCCCACTGGGCTACGTATGTCACTCTGAATCGAATCAGACAAGCAGTCTTCTGATCTCTTCCGGCTACACGGTCTCCGTACTCCATATGATCGTCTCTGGGAGGGTCCTCTCCACGAGCTACAATTCGATACTCCAAGTATATCAATGTCCCACGAAGAAGTATTTTAAAGGACCGCCTCGTCATAGGGGTCTCAACGCAATAGACGACGCGTCAATCAGACGCCCGGTCTGTGAGTTACTATCCATTTCGTCCCAGGGGACCGGTTGGTTTCATGAGCAGACCAAACCCAGCCGTATCTAAACTGTACCCCTAACTCTCATAGGGTATACTCATAGGGATCATTTCTCAACGTGATCAACAACACTGCTGACGGTTCGTCAAACGGACGTCCGGTCTGAAAGATATCAGCTTTTCCGTTCCAGGGGCTCGGTTGGATTTCGGGTGCGATCCAACATGGCCACTACCAATTGTATCCAAAACCCAGGCGATGTATGCCAAAAGTTCCGTCTCATCAAGAGAAAAACAACGAGACAGGCGGTGCGTCAATCGGACGTCTGGTCTGTGAGTTATTGGCTTTTTCGTTCTAGGGGCCTCGTTGGTTTCGTAAGCGAACCAACCCGACCGCACTCTGTCGGCATCCAAACCTCGAGCGGAGTAAGCCAAAAGATCTATCTCACTTAGAGGAATCCATAAATGTTGACGGCACGTCAATCGGACGTCCTGAGCTCAAGATATAAGCGTTTCCGCTCCGAGGGACCGGTTGGTTTCGTATCCGAACCAACCCGGCCGAACTCAAAGTAATTCGAAACCTTGAGTGCGATATACCGAAATGACCGTCTCGATCCAAGGATCGTGTTGCCACTTACGGCGAGTTGTTTGGAGCCCCGTATCTAATGTTACATGCATTTGACAGAAAGTTGTCTGAAAACGGGTGGTATGGGCCCGGGTCGACCCGACCCGGGTCCGCCCCGGCTGGGCCCGGCCCAGCTTGGTCCGGCTCGGTCCGGCTCGGTCCGGCCCGACCAGCTGGCCGCGGCTGGGCCAGCACGGCCTAGTGGACACCACGGGCGGGGTGCGCGGCTCCCCCTCCCTTCACCGCTAATTGAGGCCGGCAGTTCGTCGGCCGCCTCCCTTCCGGCGGCATGCCGCCACCGCCTTCCGCAGACCACCGGATGCGCTCCGGTGGTCCGTTCCTTCTGCCGTCTTCACCTATGGTCCCCCCGGGACCCCACCTTCACTGCGAAGGGATTCAAACGCCCAAACGGCCTGCTTCGTCGTCTCCCATCAATCCGCCTGTCAAAATGAAACGCGCTGTCTTCGTGGTTCTCCGGCGCGGCGTGCTAGCGCTGCGCCCCTTCGCCATGGCTCCACTCTAGCCGGGGCGCCTTCGACTTCCTTCGACGTGGCGCGACGGCGTCACGTTCTTGTTCGACTTCTCGGTGTGGAGCGACTGCGTCGTGAAATACTTGCTGAGCGATTCTCACGTGGTGCGACGGCACCACGCCATCCTGTTCCATTCATAAAGAAACAAATGAACATAGGAGGGGGTTAGGTCGTGTTTGTGCAGTCTGGACCCCTCTCATTAAACAATAACAAATAGTCGATTAACCACGAAATTTGACAGTCTAGAATCAAGAACGGAAAATAATTTAATAAAATAACAATAATCCCCTACCTCGGTTCAGGAACGATGAACGTTAATCGAGCCGCAGAAGATGAGCGTCACGGAAGAAGAACGTCAATTCGATTGTCGTCGAGGTGCTTCCGATGAGAAAACGTCGTTTGGAAGAAGACGTCGCGTTCTTCGGCGGAGGTGTTCTTCATTGAAGAATTGTGTTCTTCGCGTTCTTCGTCGAGGTTGAAGAAGAAGAAGACCGCTTCCCCAATCCCCTCAAGGTTGCAAAACTCTAACCAAAAATAAAATAAGACTAAGTCTTATTTTATTAACACAACCAAACCATTTGAATTTCAAGAGTTTGAAATTATGTAACTCACTTAATTAATTATAAAATGTTGTCAAATAATAAAGAAGGTGAGTTAATGGGGAGTTAGGAAATTGAGGGGTTAAGAGGGTTAGGGAGTTTAAGGAATTTGAATAGGTGGGGGGTTTTTGTGGGCCCCACCCATTCAAATATCCACACATGGGAGGTTGGATGGATGTGGGCCCACCACCAACTTCCCATGGGAGAAGTTAACCACATAACATGAAATAACATTGATTCAACAATTTTATTCACTTTATTTAATTAATCCCCAAAAATTTACTTCTTCTCCCGCATAAACGCAACTATGGTAAAGTTTCCCTTAAGCGATTACCAGTGTTGCGAGTTCATCGGTGCCATCAGAATTCAATTCTGAGCACCAGTTCAAAAGATAGGAAAACCCGCTCGTTCGTTCACTGAACGTACCCGAGCCAAACTTCGGAAATTGATTCTGGGCACTCCGGGCCTCAGAATCAAGTGCCCTCAGAAACTGCGTTCTTGTAAAATTCCAAAGAAAATTAAGAAAAAATTTCTTTGAAATTTCCTGGTCTTTATACTTTTCAGTAGTTTCATGTTTAAATCCTTGTATATTATACTTCCCATAAAATATTACCATGGCTATGAGATTTGGGAGATGGGTGTCAAAACTGCATACCTTAATGAGAACCTTTTGGAATATGTCTATATGACACAACCATAAGGTTTTGTGTATCCTGGTGATGCCAAATGTAATTTACATTCAAACGATACTTTTAGGTATAGAAGAAAGAATCCCGGTCATGGAACATTCGATTCATTGAATCCATGAAATAATTTGGTATCCATAATAATGTATGTGTTTCATGTTTTTAAAATTTGTTTAGTGTGAAGGTAGTCATTGTACTAGTACTATATGTTGATGACATATTACTTATTGAAAATGTCATACTAGTCATACAATCTATTTAGGAAAAGTTAAAAATGTGATTCTCTATGATGGACTTAGGTGAAGCAACATATGTCCTAGGGAAAAATCATTCTTAATAGACTCAAGAGGATTCATGGACTATGTCAAAGTACAAATATTTAATACATACAAAAAGATTTAGCATTGAAATGTTTATTAGGGGATTGGTTCAGGTGTCACATGGTTTACAGATTTCTAAAAAAACGTGTCCTCAAACATTGCATGAGAAATATAGAATGAGCAAGACCTCACACTCTTCTGTGTCAGGATCAGTCATGTTAACCATGATATGTACTAGAAAAAATGTTTCATATTCAATGTTCAAGGTGGGATAATGTCAAAAAAGATCCAATAGAAAAACATTGTACTATTAGTAATGATATCCTTTTGTATCTGAGAAGAACTACTGATATTATTATTGTGTATGGAGGATACAAAGATATTTTTATTAGAGGTTACAAGGTTTTAAGTATTCAAATTGATCAGAATGATCTAATGTCGCAACCAGGATATGTTTTTTACCTCTACAGATGATATATGAGATATAATATTTCCAGGAATCCATTTGTCACTGATTATATAGTGGATCCTGAGTATATAAAATATTCTAATTCAACCATGTAAACTCATTAGATTTGGAATGTTTTTCTAGTTCGTGATGTGGTTATTATAATTAAATATCCTACCACATTGTATTGTACAATATTAGAGTAGTGGATCTCGAAAAAGATTCACCATGATAGAAATATACAATGCATATACACAATAATGATCAAATATTGATTTAATATTATAGTTGGGGTAATGTTTCTATGATAAGTATACCCACAAAGAAGAACATGGTGGACAACATGAATAAATGCCTCAGTAGAAGGATGAGTGTCTTGTGAGAGATAGTGTACATAAGTTTGTTTCCAGTTCTCTCTAGTTAAAGTCGGACTATGTTGGATTTTATTACCTAGAACCAACATATATGTACTTTTATTAAACATATATTAATTTATTTGAATATTAATAAACTACATTTTACAATAGGATTGTTCTTTTTTGTTTCATAGTATATGATATTGTCCTAAGAGTAATTGTTGCACGAAAATCTCATAGTAATTCCCCTTGATGATTAGAACCCTAATGTGCTACGAAAATATTATTAAAAAATGATTTATGGCTATATGATATCATTTTTTATACAAAAAATTTACATGATATCATTAGTGGATTTTCAAAGGAGGTTGAGACACCTTCTCATGGCGTACACCCTTAGTAAAATCAGATATGATATTATATGAACAAGTCACCGCAGTAGGAAATCCACATTTATATGGGTCCTTGTATATTTCGGTATATAAGAATATGTATTAGTATATAAAAATTAAGATTATTAATAATGATTATTATGTTTTTTGTTCTTTGATGCATTGTCAAAAAGAATGATGATAGAAGACTGTGGTGATATAGGATACATTAGGTGCATCATTGGTAATATTACATTAATGAATAATGAGAGAAAGGATTTATCCCATGTGTTCTTAATATATGTTAATATATCATTCACATTATTCTAAATGATATAGCCTAAATAATTCTATAGCAAAGGTGTTCTATAGTGCTGTGATATTTCAATAATTTCCAGGAAACAGATATTAAGAACATATGTTAATTCCACTGACAAGCCACCAGCATGATTTGAGAAAATGTAAAAGATGGATTATGTTAGATAGAAAGAATTTATATGATGCAATATGTTGTGGATACACTAACATCATTCACTATTGGGGAATTAATGTTTTTCTAGTTTTTATCCATGCACCTTAGGCTACTTCTTATAATTACACTCATAAAGAGGCTTAGTGGGTCACACACTTAGAGAATCCAGAATCTATGAAAAATAATATAATTTTATTTATTATGTAATTGATTGAAAAAATATTATTCCGACTCATGGTTTAGTAAATATTCATTTTTTAATGATTGAATTTATTTCATCACTAGTAATTTAAGATAATATGTAGTGTGTGGAATATTTAAAAAAATATATTTTTCATTTAGTTAATATAATTTTTATTTTTTTAGTGAATAATGTAGTGATATATATTTCATAAATAAATTGAAATTATTCAGAGACTAATAAATATTTTTTAGGAATGGTGGAATGAGTTTAGTTTTTCTATAAGAGATAATAAATATTGAATATTATTTATTTAAATAAAATTTACATTAAATTATCAAGTTATGCTCATGTCGAGAAATTATAATATTATTCATTTTAATGGGGGTTTTTTAGGATGAAATGTATAATTAAAGGATTTTATGAAATTATATTATTTTAATACTGGAAAAATATTTACCCATTATGTTGGTTTCTCAAAAAAGACAATTAATTTTGGTGGGATTTCACAACAATATTAGAATATTCTTTTTACCCTGGAGAGATCCTTTCTCAAAGAATTCTCCCATGAACTGAAAACAATACCCCTCCACCGAATCAAGGATAAGGATTTGGATGTGGTTCCTGAAGAAATAAAATAAAGACAACATAGGAACAAGGATCTACTATCCTAATAGTCAATGATGTGAACTCTAGAGATTCGTTGATCATTTGGGAACACTAGTAGGTGAAATATACTATTGGATTTTACAACATAAGGATGGTTGATTGTAGAGATAGCAATAGATTCATCAATGAAGAATGAATTCATTAAAGGTAAATCATTATTTATAAAAAGTAATTATAAATAATATTTGACGATCCTCTCTCTCATTTGAGAATAATTATCCATTGTCTATTTATTTGATTAAATTCCATGGATCTTGGTGTTTTTCATCACATAAATCTTTCATTGATCAATAATTATGGAAAAAATCCAAGTTGGGTACCAACTATCGAAGGCATGTGATAAACTCAGAACCTACAATTAATATTTTGATCATCCTTGGGCTATATTGGATTATGAAATAGTTGATGGTACATGGGATAAATAATATTCCAAGAAATTCAACATAGTTAATAGATTGGACAAAAATAAACATGGAGTTTAGTGTTATGATGATTATGTGATTATGAAGGGCTATATAGGATTAAGGATATCAAGATGAAGATGTGGTTTCTCGGTTGGGAAAAATGAATTAGGAGGAAATGGGAGTAAAAATATGTGATCCATTGGGGTTTAGGGTGAAATGATCTAGGGGATGTTGTAGACTAGTTCCAGTAATTTATATATATTTGATATATTGTTATTTTATTTTGTGATTTACTTTGGAAGATACCCATGATGGAATTAGAAAATTACTTTACCTAATTTGGTGATGATTGGAACCCATTTATTTATTTTCCTAAAATTTCCATGTTTTTATAATATTTTATAGGAGCAGATTCATGTATAATCTTATTAAATATACTTATTGTTCTCATCAAATAAATATATTATCTACTTTTATAGTCTATATTAGCCAGATGGATACGGAATCAGTTTGAGGAGTTATGGAGTTTTTTAGGCTTTATGGATTCATTGGAAGATTTATTGTAATATTTATGTTGTTTTAGATATATTAGTATATTTATTTAATTTCATTGATATATTGGGATTATCATAACTACTATATATTCCACATGTTATAGCAACACCATTTAGGAGTGAAAAAGACACTGATAAAAGGCATCCTTTTATCATTGCCAACTAAAAGAATTGATATATAAAAAATTATCTTCACTAAAACTTTTTTGACAATGGTATAATATTCATCAATTCTTTTTCTAGAATTTATAAATGTACAAATTAATTGTTCGTTATTTATTGTTGATTAATATATTCCCTTTAATAGTTCTAAAAAACATATTATAACCTGAATTATGAATTAATTAACTATATTATATGTATATTTATATGTTTTTAAATATGATTTATATTAAAATACGAATATATTATATAATGTATAATATCAAAATATTATATATAAAATTATTTTATAAAAAATTATTTTAAAACTATGTTTTTTAATTTTATTTAAAAAAACAATAAAATTTATAATAATGAAAAAATAATTAAACAATAGAATTATAAAGAGTAACTTAAAAATGATTATTTAAAGATATTCTATTAATATTTAATTTAAAAAATTATAAATATATTTAAAATATTATAAATTTATATAAATATTGTTCATTGTTGAATTTATTAAAATATATTCATATTGTATAATTTTAAAAAAAAAATTAAAATATTTTTCGATATTTATATTCATGTGGATGTATAAGGATCCATGTGTATGTCTATAAGAACATGTATATTTGTGTACAGTTTTTTATATATGTGTGTTTGTATGTGTATATATGTTTATGTATGTTTATGTATGTGTTTTATGAAAATATAGATTATGTGAGTTTGTGTATTTATGTATATGTATATAGATATACATAAATAATTATATGAACATGTATGCTTGTTTTCGTGTCTGTAGGTGCAGGTATGTGCTGGTAAGGGTATGAATATATGGGTATGACTATGTATTTATTTGAAAGTATATGTTTTATATATATATATAGATGTATATGTATATGTGTGGGTATATTCATATGCATGTGTATGTAAGAGTATATACCAGTATGTAATTGTATATATGTTAGTGTGTGTATTTATGACACTGTCTGTGTATGTGTATGCAAATGCATATGTATGATGGTATGTGTATGTATGTAATGATTATATATGTGTATATTCATTCAATCATTCAGGGGATTGGGGCCCTTTACTAAAAAAATAATTTTAAGAAAGGAGGGATGGGTAAGAGAGATCCGCTACTCCCATAATCCAAATGTCCATAAACCCATGAAAACCCCTGAAAGAAAATTCATATTCTTCCAACCATGGATGAATTGCCTTAATGTCTATATAGAACTAAAACCCACAAAGGGAAAGGATAATTCAATCCCCCCAAGAGTGGATTCCCATCAAATTCATAGGTAATGGCAATGCTTTTCATGTATTTATAGTATTAGATCATCATAGTCATATTATGAAACCCCTCCCATGTGGTCTTATTAATTGTCTTCAATATGTTACCTTTTTACAAGGAATCCCTATGTAATTACTCATAGAATCCTATATATTTTCAACAATAATACCTTATAGCTGAGAAAACAACACAATGAATATGACCACTATGTTATGAACATTGATGTAATTATGAGATTGAAGCTTCAAAATCCCTAATGGAGGTGATCCACTATTACGATTCCACGGTATTTCAGAAGTATCATCGACATTTTAATTTAATTCAACTCAAGGTAATATAACAATTGTTATAGCATGTGAAAAAAATTTATCATGTAAAACTAAATCCAAATAAACCATTTTTATATCTACCCAACAAAAAACAGATCATGTATCAGGGTTAAAATACTATACTGAGAATTGGTACATGGCCCCAATACTACCTAGGTGAATCCTGTCATTCCCTCATCTGACAGAGAAGCATAAAAAATGTTCCCCAAAAAGTTATGAGCTACCTTATTATTTTACTAAGACCCCTCTATTTTATTAGGGATAAATAAGTTTACATCTATATGAAACCAGTTCACTTGATGATCTCTGAGATGCTCTTGATTTTCACTGAAGTCATCATTCAGAGAAGCTCCAACCAATGAAAAATCTTCAAGAAGAACCCTAGAGACTATATCATTCAAAAGTGAAGATCTTAGATAGTGTCCACCTTTATAAATCCAACATAATCACTAGAATGTGAACCTTATTTGAATGAACCATCTATTCCCATCTTTGTCCCACTACAAATTGTAGATTTTTTGTCCTTTATTGAAAATATTTATTCCAACATCATTTTCAATGTTTGATTTCTTGATAAAATTTTGAATTTATACTACCACAAATAACAATCAATATCAATTCAAACCTATACATTATAATCAATTGTTCAAATATTAGATGCATCATCCTTAATCTCTTAAATACATAGATTAATGATAGCATCTATAAATGAAACTCCATATTTTGGAGAGACATTTACTTCTACATGATCTACCCATGGGTGAGAGGTCCTTCTAGGATAATGATCATGTCCAACTATTAATTTCACTATGGTTTATAATTCAAACCAGCCTGACCTTATGTGTACAACCAATGATCCACCGAAATTATTCAATTATTCCCATTATTAGAATACCTATGATTCGAATTTTTTATAACACAGAAATGAGTTCCATTATCAATCATACTTTTCACTCGAGATGGATTTACACCAGATCATCATGAATTTTTATAACTCTTTTAATTATCATGATCCTTTGTGGCCCACACGTTAGATTTCCAATGAAATTTTATAGATGTTTGTCTCATTAAATTGTAGGTCTCAAATGAGGATATCCTATAGTATTCCAGATTAGAATTTCCCATGTCATTACAATTAACACAATATCTGGTGAATTTATCATTGGAAAAATTCATAAGAATATCATCATTATAAGGTGAGAGGAAAACCCATTCAACTAGGGTGTAGTTAAAATCTACATCTACAAGTATTCTAGAAGAATTATAAAAATGAACCTCCTCTGTCTTTCCATACATGTCTATGAGGATACTAATTTCTATAGAAAATAATATGAATGATCATTGGATTCCATAATATCCAGTTGAGGATATGGTTCGAAATCCATTATAGTGCAGAAGGAATTTTGGCATGTGATGGATTAAATTAACCGAAATTATTCATGATCGTGTTGGGATTCATGCATCATGAATAGTAAAATAGTTTATTATTCATGAAAACAAAATTATTCATGGTTGATGTGGAGTGAAAATAAATCATATTTAAGGGATAAATATATTTTCTATGTTTTATATTGTTATTGAGGATATAAATGATTCAGTTTGAAAAGTAGAGAAATAGATTTCTCTCTGGTTATTTTTTGAATCATCATAAAGTTTAGTTGACCTGGATCCAAATAGTTATGGTGGGATATTAATATCTCGGAATTCCAATTTTATAACTATTTTAAAAATGTACCAAAAAATAATTTCTCATCTTTTATTTTAAAAATATTTAATATTCAAGATGGATAGGAATTATATGAATTTTTTTTATTTTAGTTATCCAAAATGATGTACATAAATAATAATCATTTCCTTTATTTTCATATATTCTTATAAAATATCAAATCATTTATATTCTTTTTCTAAAATATCGCATAATATAGTGTTATTATGGCCTCATATGAGGGGAAATAGAAATGGAAAAATCTTACAATATGAGGTGCATTTCTCAAATATGAAAATCCATAAAATAGAGTAACCATGAGTAATAGCTCCACCATCTACCATGGTTTCCCAACATTATGAAGGACTAATAACGTAAATAGTTAATTCATTCCCATATCAATAATCTTACTATAAGCTTCTATAATAGTATCAAAATGAACCAATAAAACATTTTTCAAATCATACTATTGATGTAATCCTTTGGAAAATCAATGCAACTTCCACCCATATCAAACATTCATTCATGATTCTCTAATAATTCAACATCCAACCGAATAAACCCTATGTGTGGCCTCAGATTATCAACATGGGTTTAGAGAACTACATTGAATGGGAATCCAGAAAAATAATTGAATCCCAAGAGATGAGGATTGAATTTTTTAGCATGAAACCCTCTAATTATATAAAATCAGTGGAAAAGTAATTAGGTTTATTGAGAGTAATAAATTCAATTTTTTTATTAATTCTTATATACATTAAATCTTATTAATTATAGTTATTTTTAATATGTATTTATAATATTTAAATTCATTAATTTTAATATTATTTTTTAATTTTAAGGTATATAATAATTATTTATTCAATTTAATTTAATTTTTTTAATTGAAATCACAATAAAAATACTATATATTCATTTTTAATTAGTATATTATTTTCAAAATATTATATTCGAATAGACATTTTAAAATGCATTCATTTTTATTTAAATAATTGTTAATTTATGATTTTTTTGTAATAAAAACTTTTATTATAATTAAATCATTTTTAAATAATTTTTTTGTAATTTATTTGATTTAAATTATTTAAATATAGTCATTTTTTCCTATAATAATTCAATACCAATTAATTACTTTTAACATTTCTCTATTAAAAATATTATATTTAATTTATTCATTTTTAATATTTCTTCAGCAAATATTTTTTCATAATATATTCATATTTTAAAGTTATTTATACATTTTTAAAATATTAATATTCAATTTTTTATTAATATGAGTGTAATTTATATATTTAATTTTTCCTCTGATTCATTTTAGTATATATTTATTTAAATATTTATAAAGTTATAAATTCTTCACCAATAAAAATTATTAATCATAAATCTATTATTTATAAATTTAATAAATATTAATTTTCATATTATTAATTAATCATTTTTAAAATAATTTATATACTTAATAATATTATTTCACATTTTAATATTTTTTAAATTTAATCCATTTTAATTATTATTATTTTTACATTTTTAATATATATTCTTTTATTATTTTCTATTCAATTTTAATATTTAATAAAATTTAATAACATTTAAATTTATAGATTTGTAATATTTATTGTTTAGTATTTCAAAAATTTATTAAATATTTTTATTTATTAATACATTTTCAAATATTAATATTTCTAATTTTTCATTTTTATCCACATTACATAATAATTATTTATTCATTTTTATTAAAATAATTTCAATTTTAATATTTATACATTTTTACCAAAATAGAGTTTTTATAATTTGTACTATAAAAACTTATTTTAGTAAAAAATATATTACTCTTTCATTTTTTATTAATATTATTTAAATTATATTATTATTATAAAATATATAATATATATTCCTTTTACATATTTAATATTTTTAAAAATTTTATAATTCATATTATTTATTCATTTATCATATTATTATACCATTCATTATAATATTTTATATTTTTCATAACATTATAAAATTTATTAATACATCTAATATTAATAATATTATTTGTTTAAAATAAATATTTATATTTTTTATTTATTTTTAATATTTATAAAACCACAAAATTTTAAAATATGACAATCAAATTCGAAATCAATAATGACACCCAACCCCAAGCATAGAAGGGAATATAATATCTTCAGATAATAAAATATATTTAGTATTTTTAATAAATTGAATAAATTATGTAGCATGTAATTTTTGCAACACAGAGTTAGCATGCATTACATCAACAATGAATTACTTCGATAGTTTTCATTACACATAAGGCAGAGATTTACTAAATTCTTTTAAGGTTAATCATTAAAATGAAAGTTATATCCCAACCATTAAATTTGTGTTTATGAATAAGATTACCTAACTTGTGAAAATATATAGTTGAATTAATTTTTTACCAATTAATTAAAAATAAAAATAAAAACCTATATAAATTAAAAGGATTTAAAAAAAACTATTTTTATGCGCCCCATAGAATATTATCATAATAGATTAAATTAATTTCTATAAGTGAATGATATTACCAGATATTGTATATTAAATATGTAATCAAATTTTATGACATTCATAAAATACATGTGTTATGCGTAAGATAAGAACTATACAAATATAACACATATAAATATTTGTTTTTCTAAATGCAGTTTTGACATCTTTTAATGGAAAACATGTTTTAGAATTAAATTTTAAATATTTTAAATATTTTACTTTTAAAAATAATCTTCAATTTTGAAATAATAAAGTTAAAATTTTGATAGAGTGATATGTTGATTTTTTTGAGAAGTTTCATTTTTTGATGAATTCTAATGAAATATAAATTTTAATTTAAAACATAATTTTTATTTAAATAATTCATAATCAAATATTATTATTGGTATCGATTATATTATCTAAATAGTTCTATTAAACAAATATTAATTCAATTAATTTATTGTAATCATATTATATTTAATTTAGATAAAAAACATAGTAAAACTTTTGAAATTTTAACATTATACCCCCAATTTATCATCCTCTATGTGTTATTAATTTTAAATTAATTTATACCGCTTATATGAATTTAATTTAGAAAAATGGATAATTTTTTTTCAACAATTATAATTTATTGTTTTTATTAATTTTTTCATTATTTTTGGAAGAAATTATTTGTTAAAATTGATAATATCAATTACAATGAATAAAAGAAAAACAAGTTTACTAGGGGACTAACATTAAACATAAGGGAATCAATTTCTAATAAACATATAATATAGGCATTGAGTATTAATATTTAGAAATTATCATTTCTAATATTATTTTTTCATTATTGGATCCAATTGGCATGGAAAAAAATTTGTTGGAATTCCCTCATTAAAAAATTCCCATGTTTTCCACTCACCCCCTTCTAGAAGGCCCCCTATCATCATATCTTCCCAATTATCAGTCAATCATTCTCATTAATTCCGTACCAAAATTAATTCTCCAATACCATTAACTCATCCTAGAACCCATATACTTGGCATAAATCCATCAAATTAAAGTCTTAGTGAAAACCAACAGAGGATATTCAAAGATGATGAAACGTTTCAATAAAATAATTATTATTTTATTTTATTATCAATATCCAAAAATTATTATTATATTTTGAATATAGAAAAAAATATCCTAAAAATAATGAGATATTTTTATATTTTGTGTATAAACTAAAAACACAAACTCTTACATCAAATGTGTTATGAAATCCATGTTCAATTTTACAGTGTACTACCACTTCACAAACTTATATCGTTTGTTTTTCTATTACAACATATAATTATTTTGAATAATGGTGTATATAATGTTTATTTATGATATGACTGAAATTTATTTTCTATTTATAAATATATAATTTTTATATAACACATAACTTCATGTTTTCTATTTTTGGAATAAAATAATGTCGCTTATGGGTACGAAGGACTAGCACCTCATGAAGAGATGTGATTCATCCATTTTTAAATTTACTGTTTTCATGATGGGATGAAAAAAAATGTGATTTATATGAAATAATAATGATACTATATGGAATATATATATATAATATTTAATATTCACTATTTAAATTTGACAGAAAATGGAAACAATGTTCATTTCTACTTACATCTTTACATCAGCAAGAACGATTAGTTTTATTTCTTATGTACATTGTTTATTACTATAAATACATATATTCATAAAATATATGATATTCACAAATTTCATTACATTATGGATATTATTAATTCATTATCTAATTAAGATGGAAAATATAACAAGTCAAAACATAATTAAAAAACAAGACAACTAATAGCCAAACTATTGAAAATTATGATGATAATTAAAATATGGTTCTATGTATTTATAAAAGGATAATAGATGATATAATAAATTGTAATATTGATCTGTAATAAGTTAATAAAATTTTCAAAAACAATATACCAGAGGATAAATATTCTTCAACCCAAAGGAACTATAATTTAAGGGATTTCATCTACATTTAATTTCATTGATGTATATTATAATGTTATACACCTCATTACTTTTTTATTGGGTATATACAACCCCTTGAATTGTCATATCATGAATACATAATTTTTCACTGTATTGTTTGTTTCAAATTTAATTATATATTATATATGAAATTAAATTAAAATTCACCACGTGTTAATTAATTGTCCAACTCAATTTATTTCCATTTGGTTATATTATATCTCAGTTGTCATTAATATTCTAAGAATATATATATATATATAATTTAATTTTTTTATATATTATTGTGTTTAACATTTTTTATATGTATTAATAGCCGATTCACATAAATTATTCACTTATTACTTGTCACTTCAATGTCACAATCATTTTAATGATTTATTTCTCAATTGCATTCAATACGAGAATGATTATTTTTAATTTCCATTAAGCAATATTATAAGATAATTGTTTAATACATATATTATTTTTATCATCCTCTAGTTATTCATTATCATTTTTATATGACAGTGAAATTTTCACACTCTATTTTAGTTAAAATTATTTATGAAATATTTTAAGAAAACATGACTTTGTTTCACTCCTCTGTCGAGAATCCCGTTACATATAAAACCATTTTTTTAAAAATTATATAAAAAATGTTATCTTTATCCTTTTATAAATTATTTATCAAATGATTTTTTTACCCTATTTGGTTTTTAAATAAAATTGTCAATGGAATCAACATTTACCTTTATAAAGTAGGCCCATATATAAAAATTTTACAATAAAATAGATATGTTCTTTTTTTTCATTTCTTTAGTGGATCATATTAAATTTTATATATAATTTTAATGAAATATATTTTGAGTACGATTTTAAAATGAAATTATGTTAAAAAAATCAATAGTAAACAATATTTTAAACAAAAATGTTATAAAAGCTTATTTTTTGGCAATTCTATCCATAAATCACAACAATCCCTATTCCTACTCTACGATATAAAAATCATATAGATACCAACATTATTCTTCATTTAAATGGATTATGATTATTATAACGAATGATGTTATAGAAATTCACTACCCTTAATCATTTATAGTCATTATTATCCCATTGTGTTGTCCACTACCCAGTATTCCTTAAACCTTAAATTTTCCTTAATGATCCACAATATTTATTATGGGTAAACTACTTTCCAATTTTAAAAGTGGTGTTTATTTTGATTGGTTTTTTATTATCAAGGGAAAAATTAATAAATTTTTATCCTTTACTGTATAACGATTTTTGATAAGGCATATCATTCACAAAATAAAAAATTTATTCAATATATGAGGAATATTTTTGACATGAATTAATGGATGGGGAATATAATTTATATTTACCCTTGATGCATAGATAGTTCTCAAGAGATAGATCTATGGGAAAAATTAAATGTCTTTCTTAATATAATCACTTATAAAACTGAGAATGGTCTTGAATGAGTTTTTTTTCTTTTCCCTCATTCATGATGTCCAATAATTATACATTAAATTGATGGATAATTTAGTTATTATTGTTATTATTATCCATGATATTTTAGCTTTTAAATGACATATGGATGCATTTCATTCACATTTAATTTATAAAATTAAATTTTTTTAGTTATTTATATTTCTATATAGATTCTACCTTTTCTCACCATGATATTCATTTCATTTTAATAGATATGTGTGTTTATTTACCATCAATCCTTAATGATTATGAACATTGATTCATGTTATACTCCACTATTCATAACACTTACTGAGCCATTTAGGTCTATATTATTTTATTTCCATTCCCAGGTTATGAAGAATATTTCATTGAATGGGTTTCAAATGATGCATTTTATTAGATATTTTTGGCATTATATATTTTTTCCTATTCCTAATGTAATATGGGAACCATGTAAGAAATCTATCATTCCAAAAATGTTGAAATATTCAGTCCTTTGAGATGTGATTTCCTTGTATCTTATGTCTATGTAATGGTATCAGTCACCAAATATAGGATCCATGGTTCTAGTTTACTAAAATATTTTTAATTTTCATAATAAATTAATATATAATATTCAATTTTATATATCTTCAAATTTTCTATTATTTCTACATTTTTAATTCCACTAGTATTTATAACTGTTATATTAAGAATTGATAAAATATAATATTTTCATTTCTTATTAGTTATGTGTCATAAAGGTATGATTTATATGTTCCAAAATAGAAGTAATAAATCTGTCAATTTATTAGCTCTAAAAAATGATCATAAATCAATCTTTTGTTAAAATATTCTGTTTTATCACGGATAAATGTATCTTTTATTTGAAAATTTTACTAGGACTGATAAAAACCATTTTCACAATTTTAAATGAACCATTTCTATGATCTTAAAAACAAATGTCATTCAAACTCTCATGAATGAAGAATCCTATTTTCACCAAATATGAATAATTCGGATGAATCGACCTAAAAATCAATGGTATGTTATATGTTACATATTTCATACCGATCATTAATCATTAATCTTGTATTTTTAGTTATTATAATCTTATTTATGTTTTGGAACTTGTTTTCTTGATTTTAGGTTATTATCATTTATATTATCTTCTAATTGACATCTAACCACCCACACAGATGATTCTTATTTATTGTTATATTAAATTTAGAATGATCTCTAAATTTTTTTAAAATAATATTTTTCAACAATGTTTTTCATAGTCATGATAAATTAATTAATAATGCAAGAATCAATTCATTTTTACACCATTATTATACCTCACATTATTTATACTTCAATTTCAATAGAAGTCCGACAAATTTAGTTTTACATATTTTGATAATATTGTTTTATTTTAATAATTATTTAAATAATTTTTTAAATTTATATTAATTTTAAAAAATAGCTTCAAGTATTTAATAATTATAATGTGTTTTTACTTTGATTCAGAGATATTTTTAGGGTATTGTTTTTGATTTGTTTCATCAATTTTTAAATTTGACCTATAATGTTTCTTTTTAAAATAAAAAATACGTTAAAATTATTCAATATGAGTTTCATTATATTCCATTGAAAATAAAGAAAAATAAATATTATATTTCAGTGTCAATTGAAAATATTAGAGGAATTAATATATACATAGTTTTTTATTATAGTATATAAAATTCAATGAATTTTGCGACATATAATTTTAAAATTTTCAATATTCTAAATGAATAATGAAAAAAAATTTGATTTCCCATTTTTTTAGAATTGAATATTTTCAAAAAATACGTTTTCCAATTTTAATAATGTTTTTTATTATTTTCTTATTGTCGTTAGTCATAAATTTGTTTTGTGTTTAATCAATAATCATTATGATTTTGAATTTTTTTGTTTTCATTGGCTATTAGAATTCATAAAACCAATTCCACCCATAATAATGATTATTTTCAAAATCTATTGCATTATAAAAAAATTATTACTGATTATTTCTATTTATGATTTCCTAAAATAGTTATATTGTTTATTACATGGTTATTGGGGATTAGGTAAATTAATGTAACATTATTCTAGTTAAAAAAATCATCTACCCATATTTTAATAAATCAAATAATTTTACCATCGAATATAATATTTTCATAAAGGGTTATCATTTATATAGTATTATGTTTTATTAAAAATATATTTTTTAGTTTTACTCTTTAAAAATTATGTAAATTACAAAAATTATTTGATATAAAATTTTAATTATGAATATTGAAACCATTTACAAAAAAAATAGGTAATATACACCCAGATTTAGATAAAAAGTTGTTACAAATGCACAGAGTGTATCAAGAATAGATTAGATATTTAAAATTCATTTATTTTAAGGATTAAAGAAATAATGTGATCTATTTTATCTTCTACATATATATATCACCACAATTCACATCCAAAACACATTTTCCAATGGCCATTTAACCAAAACACATTTATATACACCAAAACATTTTATAATCTACCATTATTTGATTTATGTTCTCACAATCCTCTATTCATTATGTTTTCATTTTCCTCTAGAAATGGTAATTTATCAAAATACGGGTTTTAACAAAAAAATTCATAGAATCTGATGAAGATTAATTGTTTCCTCCAAAATGATTGTTCTAATTCGAATATATTTTAATATTATATCTTACTCTAAATATATGAAAAATTAATTACTAAAAATAATCATCAAAACATTATATTTAAAAAAAGGTTCATGCATATTGAAAATTAATTAAAAAATTTAAATTTATGAAATAACACTTTGGGGATGATATTTAGTTGATTTAATATGATATATTCCATTAATTTAGAAAATTATAAATAATATTTGAAGTGATAAATTTATTTTTAATAGTTATGTCACAATGAGAAAAATAATTAATTCTTTGATTTATATTTTTGGTTCTGAAATGTTATTATATATACCCTTCTACTTATTTATTTATTTAAATTGATAATTTCATTATGAATACTGATAGTGATAGAGAGTTAATTATCTCTCTTGATGAATCCACATAACATATTTATTGATTTATGTTATCTGACTTTTAGTATAAAAAATAAAGGTAATAACACGTTATATTAATATAATTATTCATTGATTAATTTTATAAATTTTTTGATGTAATGTTTTTTTAACCTTTATTACTATAGATATTAAATATGATGAAATTTATTTTATTTTTCTATCCTTAGAGGATTCTAACCACAATATGTGGTTTTTCATGATAAAAAAAATGAATCAATTTCATTAAATTTTTTATGTCAATTTCCAATCATCCCAAGTTTTAGGTTCTTATATAAAAGTGAGGACACTATAATAAAATTGATGTGGAACATAGATTTATGAATTATTTATTGGAAACTATATCACCCATCAGACTCAACCTAGTAGAAAAATATTATTACAGTTATCATAAATTTTTAAATGAGCAAAAAAACAATTTTGGTGCTATCTACAGAAGGAGTAAATCCTTTTAGTGTAAATTTAGTAGTCATAGTGCAATGATTGTTATGTAGGTTAATTAGATCTTACAATAAAGGTAATTAATAAAGAAATAATACATTATTTTTCTTTGTTTATATCTGTATCCAAATAACATTGTTATGATACTGATGATTGTTTAGATAAATTGATCAAATATATAAAATTTATGTTAGATTTTAGTGTCACCATAAAGACACAAAATTGTAAATGAAAATAGTTTTATTTTATTAATTTTTCATATATTATATAATAATGTATATTACACATAGAAGACATAGAATAACCAATAACACTTTATTTCATTAATTTATATCCTTAATGTAGTAGAAAAACCCCATGATAAATAGTAGTATTGCAAGGGTCAATAATATAAATAATAGGAAATGTGAAACTGGAAAAATTGGATCATTCCAATATATTAGATTCACCACAACCATAAACAACACAATGGGAAATAAACAAATCTATAGTAGATATATCAAAATATATTAAATGAAAAATATATAGTGTTTCATGTAATTGACGTAAATTATAAATTAAAAAATGAAGAGGTATTTATAGGAGGTTATGTAATCATTGTAATAGTTATTGGACCAATTTAATATTAATGTGGTCATTGTATTAGTAACATGGATGTTATGATTTATAACATGAGAGTTGGTAAATGTAACCTTTTCATTGGAATAAAAATTAATCCCCAAAAAACTAAAAGTTAAAGTAAATAGAGATTATCATGATTAATTTAATAATATATATATATATATATAATTATATATATAATAAAATTACTATGACTTAAAACTAAATTAAATTAAGAAGAATTTTATTAATTATTTGAATCTGGATGTATATAATAAAAATCATTATTTTTATATCAAAAACATAAAAATATTTAGGTTTGAATATTATTTTGATAAAATTAATCAAATTTTTTGAATTATCACATTAAAATTGAATAAGGGATATTTTTTGTAATTTTCTAAAACACAACAATTTATAAGTGGATATTAAAAATATTGTTTTATTGTATCTAGTAGGTTAAAATTACATCATTCATGAGTTAATACTGAATTAATAAATTATATATTTTAATTCACAGAATAATAAATTTATGATCAGTTAAATAATCCATGAAATTAACTTTAAAAACCTAAAATGTATTTAAAATGTTTAATTGTTTTAAGTATCCCTTAATTTAAATCCGTTTTTTCACCCTTACTTATAATTGATATATAAAAAGAAAACATTTAAGTGTTTTAAATTAAAGAATAAATATTTAATTCAAATATATTTCCTAACTAATTTATTTCATTATAATAGTGATTACCATGTAAATAAAGTTTTATTCATTATTTTATACATAAAATTCCCCTCTCCTCAAACTCAAATACCTATCTCCCTCCTTTTGAAAACCAATCCTACTAAAATTATAAAACCCATATATATTCCTAACTTCCACCCCATAATACCCATATAATCTATATTGATAATTTAGTGTAATAAAAATCCACAATTCAATGACGTTAAGGGACAATGAAAATGAACAACTTTAAGAAATAAGTAATTTCGTTTCATATTTTTTATAATGTTATTTTTAAATTATCAACCCCCATTTTATTTGGAATTTCAAATATTATAAAAATTATTCAAAAATATGGTAATAATATATTATTAATTTTAATATCATCTATAAATTTTACTTATATTATAAGTAAAAACAATATTTCTTGCACCAACTCTTCGAACAATGTATCGTTAACAATTTTTTAACCACTAACAGGGACATTGCAAACAAATTTATTATCCGAACCATTAGAGATGATTACAGAACATTATTCATAATAAATACATTTATAAATACATTTATTTTTAATATATAATAGTTATTCATAATACTGTATAAATTGAAATAATCTGAGATCATTAAATTGAATCTAAATGATATATTTTATTAAAAATATGATATCTAAATGATTCAACATTAACAATGAGAATTATGAAATATAATCCAATTATTAATATTGATCAAGAGTTATAATAACGGACATAATTCAATTATGAATACATTAATAAGTAATACTATTTTTATTATAGATTAGGTGGATACACAATAATATCAATCGTGAGTCACGTTATTGGTATTTTAAACCCACCTAATTATTTTGGGTTATCTTTTAATTCATATTATTTTCAATATAGATATTATTATAATAAAATAAAAAGTATATAACAATATTATTTATTTTTATTTCTTGTTATAATAAATTTTTTCGGATCTATATGTTTTTTTATCCCATTGCAATAAAATAAATAGGAACTTATTTTTCAAATAAATCTCATTTATTCTTCTTGAGATGTTTATTCTATAATGAAAATGATCTTTCATACCATAATCTGATATCCATTAGTTATTTTGGACCCAAAATTAATGTTATTTAATGTTTTATATATTAAAAATTTAATATAATCGTTTATTTCATAGGGGTTATTTTATATCAAAGATTTATATATGATTCCTTTACATGTGTCCCAAAAGATTATAAAACTTTTATGATGTGATGTTTGGGATTGAAAATATAAATCCCTATAATTCATTTCATATTGTTATTTTTGTCTTGATATTGTTTATATTATTTTTTTTCATGATTCTAGATGTGTTCACAATTATCATTTTATGATTTATGCACATTTGTTATGTGTGTACAAGATGTTGGTTTTTTTCACAACTATAAGGTATTTTACCACTATGTTATGTTTTTTCATTATTATGAAAATTTCACATTCCATGCCATTATAAAATGTTTTAACAATAATCATAATTAATAATCTATTATTATGATTCTATCATTTTATATATTTTTACATGTGACATCCACACTTTTGTTTTAATCAAAGGTGCCCTAATATTGTTTGGCCAAATTTACCCAAAATTGCATCCCATTTGTAAGAGGCTAAAGACTAGTAGATATGGCCTAATATTCGAACATAGAGTGAAAATTTCCATTGGCCATAGTGTAGAATAGTGGTATGATAAGATTAATGAACAAAAGATGAATTAAAAAAAGAATTAATTTGGCAGTGAAATCAAGTATAAGTACCCAACCAATAAGTAGTCATCATAATCTATAATTATATCATTTACCAAATATTATTGAATGTGTCAATAAAAGGATAAAACATGTATAAATGGAAGAGGGTAGATATTAAAACACATTTAATACACAAGAATCAAAAATGTAAAACATTACAATCATATTGTGATATAGCTCAATCATATGTTTCCAAGATCCCATCCTAAATTAAGTCCTTCGGTGTTAATAGAGGGATGAAACCCCCATGTCATCACCAATGATATTATCATCTTCATAGGATACAATGAATTCATGGATAGGGTGTGATTTAGATCTTAATATTCCACTACCAATAGTATCTATACAAATCATTATATGGAATATAAAATATACATTTTTTAGTTTAAAAAGATAGAGAAATTCTAAAGTAAAAAATGCATATCTTTATTAGCCATAGCGTGTATATCTATATATGTATTCATTTGTTTTCTTCATGGAATATAAAATTTATAATTTCCTTTTAATCATAGAGTAATAGATATTATATTAAAAAAAAATATTCCATGATGTCACCATGGAATCCTAGAGCTCAAGGGTCAAGCCATCTAATTCTTTAAAATCAGATACTCTTTCTATATGGTTCTTGATTGTAATTCAAATATTAAATTTTTTTAATACCATTGTAAAAGAGTCTAAATGAATCTATGTAGATCAGCCATTGTAATGCCAGGGAAAAAATTATTATTTCCAATTTTGTGATTCCCTAGGAATACATTTTAAGGGACCTATATCTGAATCCATGGAGTGTATCAAAGGAATTATAATATATATAAAATAATCAATTGAATTATTATTAAAAAAGTGAGGTATTAAATTAATAAGAAAATGGAAAAAAAATTCAGGGTATTTACCATGAAAATAAGATCAACAGATTAGAAGGTATTCCCTTGAGTTCTCAACAAATTTCTACTATAATTCAAGATTGGATCATGTATAACAATTCCTATAATATAAAAAATAGTCCTTATATAATCTAAATAATATTCACATGTCATTAAAATTCATATTCTATTGTGTCCATGCAATACGCATTCAAATTTTAATTCATTATGTTTATTCCATTGCAATTCTTTATACGTGGAATTGTAAAATTAAGACTTGGAAAAATTTATCAATTCATGTTTAAAAAGTAATGGCTATTTTATATCAATATAAATAAAATTCCTTTAAAATAATTTATAATTATATATTTTACCTAATAACTAACCTTATTAAATTTTAATTAGATAATTTTTATCGGAGTACCAAATGATGTAAATAATTCCAACGAAAAGAATAATTAGGAAAACATCGTAGTTTTAATGGTCAATATAGAGGTTAAAACCACCAATGTTATAAAGAGGTGTCATCAAAGCCAATTATACAACCTATAAAAATTAAATTAAAAAATATAATTTTATAAATGAAATAATAGGTGAAAAAAATTATTTATAATAAAAATAGTTTGTAAATGGTTATACTTTGAGGTAAGAGTCATATTCCAACTATGCTATGAATATAAAATATTACCCAGCTGGTATCAGTGTTTATTTTCTCCAAGATCAATGAAAACATAAATATAAAGGAATTCTATATAATTATGGAAAATGTGGTAAAAAAAATTGTCTCATCAATATGAGTAATAATGAAGAAAAAATTATAATGATTTGTGTGTTTTATGATATGAATCCCACCAGATAAACCAATGTTGATTTAAACATTAGATTGAAGAGTTATCAAAGAACCTAGGTTAGGCTATGTGATGGAGCTTTCCAAAAAGAGGAGGGGATTCCCACAGGAGAAAAACAATAGGGGGAGATGATTCAAAGATAGAGAGAGATAAAAATGTAAACCTGTCAAATATTTATAATGATCATTATTATTTGGTAGGGTTGGTAAAACCACAAACCAACCATGAGCAAACTATAGTTTAAGTAAAGTTTCCCTTATGGTTGTGGTGAATGAATTTTCTAATATCTCTCTACTCATTTTTCACCCTCATGCCAGGGTGAAGACCCCACAAGGCCTATAGCATAAAATTATAAAAATTGTGTTCAACAATTGTACTACACATTTTGGATCATTATGGCACTGCACATGGTCTATTTAATCAAATGGACAAGGTGTAAGAGTTTCAACAAATCTTGTTTCAATGATATTTCCCCAAAAATAAGAATATCCATGCCCATAAAAATGACATGACACTCTTAGATCCATTCATATATCATTGTTAACAACAATATGGGTTATATTATAGATTAAAAATGAAAAATAAATGTTCTTCTCATTGAGAAAAAAACCGGTTCTTAATTTCACCCCCATACAGGAACTCATTCATTTGTTTACCTTACAAGGGAGGTAAAACTTTTTCTAACATTTATTCTAGCCAATGAGCACGTATGTTAGCCTCTCACTCCCATTTCTATCCATATTTATCAATTTAATACTATATAAACCCAATTTCTGATATTTTCATTCCCCATAAATCCTTTTTGATTTGATCAATGATGTCAATTGGATACTCCTCAAAATAATCCTTAATATCCAATTCAATATACAAAGAATAAAATATATGAGACAGGTTTATGTGTTAATTGCAGTCTAGTAAAATGATGAAAATGTCATGCGTGGAACAATACTTTTGTGTTAATTGAAACTGATAGGCTATAATCATGGCTCTATACAAGAATACAAAAGGCCATAAAAAACAAGGAAATATATTCACTTACCTAAATATCCACCATTTCCATGGTTCTGTGGAAAACATCAAAACAATACTATCCCTGACCTCAAACTCCAGAGTTCATCAATGTGAAAAGGTATGAAAATTCATTAAATACTATGAAATTTCCATCGAAATTTTACATAGATACAACCATACCAATGTATCATTCAAATGATGAAGACTTCATATCATGGCCTCCCAAGTCTCTACTGAGCACAGATATGAACAACATGACGTACCATATAAGGCATCTTATAGAACCATATAAATTATTTCCAAAAGGTTGTTTTTATAAGAAAACTCGATGAGGGTTATATGTTAATCCAATTATCCCAAAGAATCCCATATCCATGATTGAATCCTATCCTTCAACACATATATAGTTTGTTATGATTGATGATCAGCCATGGGAGGAAGGTTGTACTAAGTGGCACATATGTACCCAAATATTTCTATAACCCATTCAAGAACTTTGGATCGTGATTTAATTTAAAAATTAAATTACATTATTTTTTGATTTCATTATAAAAATAACCCAACATTATGTTACTAATAATGTCTCTTTTATGTGAATTTTTGGAAGATGATATTTACTAGTGTAATTATTCATTACTATGGGATCATATACATGTAGTGAATAAATTGGAGAATATTTGATTAAGTATTCTGGATGAGATGGAATGTATTTTGGAAACAATTTTAATGATACACATCGAAATGTGTAATTTATGGAATAAAATATTTGTTGGGAATAACACATGTTAATTATATACCCTAAACTATTGGAAATATATGTTTCAAAAACCATTTATTAGGAATAAAATTATGATTGAGGAATAAAGGTATAATAAATCATCCCTCCTTATATAAAATTACATATGATTTATACCATAATTTTAGAGTTTATATAAATGAAAAGGTCCCATATGTTTGAATAGTGAATTTTTAATTTTAAAATTAATGAAATTATCTGCATGATTTTGAAAAATATCAGCGAAAGTAAATATTTTTAATAAAATTTTATTACTAATTGAAAGACTTTTATTCATAGAATTAAATCATTCCAATTTCTAAGGGATAATAACAATCTTATTGAATGATTTGAATTAAAAAAATTGAAATTTATTAGGATTTATTTATGGATTTGCATAGAACCCAACCAAATTGACCTAAAATATAAATATTGAGATGTCCATTATCTATATACGAAGACAATATACATTGAAATGAAAATTTTGGGACCATAAAAGATAAAAGTTAGTGGAATACATGTTTATATCTATTTGATGGACGTGCTGAGGTTATTGTGACTTAAAAAATATATTATTGTAACATAAACTTCTACATGTTTCAAAATGTTTTAGTCGGAGATACACTTTTGATACATAATGGTTTATTTATATGTCTGGTATTTTTTCTATCCCTATTCAGGGAAGGGTAGTTCAAACATTAACGATTCTTTTTGTTGATATTATATGATATTGAAGATCAAACACATCAATTTGTGGCATCTGAAAATGTTAAAAATACATATTCTCTCAATTAAATAAATATTTATTGATTTATTAGAGAATCATCTACTTTGAATAAGTTGTGGTGGTAATGGAGTACCAGATTGATGTAAAATTCATTTGTTTTAAGGTTCATTCTAATACAAACACAAGGCCTTGTAAATTAAATATCATAAAATATTTCACTACCCATTCATATATTTTATAGTCTTTTGATAAGTGGTCTAGTGTTGTAAAAATCAACATGCTCAGGTAGAGTTTTTTGTAATAGTTGAATAAGAGATCATTATACCGCGAATCACTATACATTATTGTGTTCTTTTCATAATTAATTTCTTCTCCACACTCATCCTATAGATAGAAGAAAATAATATCTATATAAAATGATATTTTTTTAATTCTATCTTTATATTTAAAGGATCGAATTTCACCCCTCAATTTTCACTTCCCCACAATAAATCATACAAACAAGTGGTATTAAAGGATGACATACATTGGATATATTTTTCATTTTTTCAGGTCCTTGAGAATTTTTTTATTCTATTTTGAAACCAACAAGTGATATCAGTGGAAGAATAAATTTTCAATATTATCTTATTTAAAATACATGAATATTATGTAATCAATTTAGATTCAACATTTTATCAAAGTGTTGGGTTGTATCATTGTGCTCGAAAAAAAACAAGACATATTAGGGTATGTATTTTATTGTAAATAAATAGAGTTGTGGTCCAGTTCTTTAACAAAATCTATGAAAATATTGTGTTAATGATTCAGATGAATGGAAATTTTGAAATGGATGATATTAAAGAAGCTATTTTTATGATATGTACTCCTTACTTTAATAGTTGTAATTGTGGATTTGGGAAAGATCGCATGATTATTTATTTGAAAAAGAATGTAATATAAGATTATTTAAAAGTTGTAAATACTGAGGTAATTTATATGGAATATTTGGAAAATTTAGATTATGATCAAGAAAATTAACATGATTTAAATAAAAATAAAAGAAATTTATTGTCAACGGTTTCAGAATGGATGATTTTAATCATTTCTTTTAATGATATGCTACATATTAGATATTGAATTCTATATCTATTACACATAATGGAAATTTATAAAATCACAATATCGAGGTACCATACTACAATGTTGAAATTTAATACTTATAGAATGCATGAAATGAAAATGACACTCATATAAAGGTGGGATTGAAAAAAAATCAACATAATTGCAGCATTGGGAGATACATTTAATAAATTTGATCAAGTGTCAAACATACATAGAGTTTTATCCTCTATGAGTAATGGAATATCTACTTTTCTATGTCAATCCACAACAGCTAAATAACTATAAATTAAATAGTTGATTGTAAAATTGATGATTTTTTATAATAAAAATAAGTATAACGCGTCATATAATATTCAATATGGAGAAGATTCTCACAATAAGACAATTGATGAATCATATGATTGAACTAATCCATATTTATTTAAATATTTATAAAATCTTTTTTAAATTATTGAAATAATATAAAATAATAAAAATAATGGGACCGATGAAAATAGATGTTTTGAATTCAAATAAAAAGGTCATACAATGGTTAACTATCAATTACAAAAATATTTCAGGAATGATGACTAGAAGAGGGAAATAAAAACATTAAGAAGCCTAATTGGAGTGATTGTTCGTTTTGAAAAGATAAATATTCTAAAATCTCTAAGGATGAACATAGAGAATTAATGGAATGTCTTGTTACTCATACTGATTATTTATAGTCATCTAACAATCAAAACTCTAATAATGAAAATCATTAATATGATGAATTAAATACGTATTTATTTATGATTGTAGATAAACCTTAATCCTTAAAAGGGATCATATAAATTAGTAAAAATAATATAATTCCATTATATAATAAAAAAGAAACACTTTAAAATGTAATTTCATATTAAAAAACAATTTCCTCCAAAAAAATTATGATCTCCATGAAAGTAGAATTAAACATTTATTGGATGAAGTTGAAATATTAAAACATGTTTCTATTATGCTTATGAAAAACTAAAATAATTTAAATAAATTAATTATTTTTTATAAAATTAATTACGGAGAAATAGGAATAATTAGTAATGTGTAATGACCAAAACTATATACGAGTTATTTTTCAAAGAGTTTTATTTGAAAAAGTATGTCAACTGTTTTATGATATTTTATGTTATTAATTAAAATAATAAATATAATTTTTTCTTCATAATAATTTATATTAAGTGTGTTAGGTGTGTTTTTTATAATTATCAAATATTGAATACTATAATCTCTATAAAAATAAATATATTTGGTTATCCAAAACATTAGTTACTAATACTGCCAGACCCAAAAGAATATGGATACAAAAAGGAACCTATATTTGATGTTTTCAAAAACCAAAAACTAAATAATATTATTAAATCATTAATGGGTCATATATGGTGTAAATTGTAATCTCAATCGAAATAAAAGAGATAACAACTATAATGTATATTGTAATAAAAAAAATAATTCAAACAAGAACTAATAATCCTTAATGTATTTTATTCTACTATTTTATTTCATTAATTTTTTTTATTTAGTGGGAGAGGGTTAAATTATTGTAAAACTTTTTAATATTTAAATCAACTTAGAATAAAAGTATTAAAATTAATACAGAATAGTTTAATAAATGATTTTTTAAAATATTTAAAATAGGTTCATGAGAAACAACCATTTTTTAAATATATTAACATTATTATTAAATGTAATATCCTTATAATCATTTACATAATAAATTTTAATATCATTCTTACATACAAATTATTTTTTGTATTTAAATTTTGTAACTATTATTATATATTTTTTCAATAATAATTGGATGTTTCTTCTGCCACATATACAAAAAGAATATATCATATTCTATTGGAACCACAATATATTACTCTCAAAACCTATTAAAAAATTTCTTCATGTTCGACTATATAAATATTTCAAATAATTCTAAAACCAGTATATGAAATGATGATCTGATCTAGAACATAATGATCAGAGAATAGTATTTCACAAAATATAACAAAATTTAAGCCTTCATCAGACTGATTTGGATAACAATTTGTTTCGTATTTTAAGGTTTCATTTGAAAATTATTCCAAAAAATAAAACACTGTTCAGGGTTTTGAAGACCTATAATTTTCATCATATCAAATTATTAAAGGATAAATGACTACTAAAGAACTACTATTTAAATTCAATACATTGAATAATTAAAGAGTGATGATGCATTTTGATCCAAATTTACCTAGAATGTTGTATGAACAGTTGAAAAAAGTATTTGACTCAATAACAGTTTTTGTATAATCATAAAAGGAAGTATAATATTGTGATAAAAATATTAATTTCTAAATAATACTATAAATAATTTTTAATTAAAAATGATTAGAAGGGTAATGTTTCTTATAAGGGACGTTGTTTCTATGTAGGATCATGATGAAATAAACGAGTTCCTATTTGCATAGTTTTCTTCATCTTTTCTTTTGTATCAACAATCATCTGGTTATCAAAATAGAAGACAATAACTATCAAAATATTTATCATATATGTGCAAAAAATAACGATGTTTTGAAATAGTTTATTATTCACTTAATCCCACATAACACATGAATCATATTCATTACTAATGTTTTTTTCCAATATATTATATATGTATAACATAGATTAATTTTTATGTTTATATTATATATGATATTTTTTTTACATAATATCTTTTACATGATTTATACTTCTATATTTTTACATGGTCAACTTACATGTAAACATAGTATTAAATTTTGACTACTTAAAATTTAGTATATGTAGTAAATTAATATATTATTAGATATAATAAATATTTCTGTTATGTAGATTATAAGTTTTGGAACACTTATGAAATATGTATATGTTTTTTTCACTTGCATAGAATTTCTACTTATGAAATAATATGGGGATTTTCGAGCCTGTGTGTAATTATTTTTATTGACAAAATGTTTTTGAACATTTCACAAAATATTTTTATTCATTGAATAATAATTTACAGATATTAATAGATTCTTGATTATATCATTTTACTATTTTGAATTATTCATAAATTTTCATAATGTTACTAATGCTTCATATATTCAGAATAATATTTTAATTTACAAAAACTAGACATTTTATTTCAAAAAAGGGTGAGAAATTATTGAGAAATTATTGTAAAAATGGTGAGAAAGTTATATGATATGTGATAAATTTTTGTGGGGGATAAATTTATAAAAATGAATTTGATGATATATTTGAAAATTTTATGAAAAATAGAAATTCTTATTTATATTTTTTTATAATTTTAAATATTATTTAATATTAATAAAATTTTATTGGTTTTTTGATCATCAAAATAGGGATATTATTGAACCTATGTTGGTTCAAAAATTTCATTAATTCAGTTTTATATTTTATTCACACAACACCCACATTTATGTTACTAATATATTTTATTTTATGTGAATTTATGGAAAATGATATTTCATAGAATATTTATTCTTTACTTGGGAAGAATATAAATTTTATTAATATAATATAATATGTTTTATTTTGTTTGGGTTTTAATGTTTAATGGAAATATTATTTATACCCTACATTTGAAAGCATAAATTATAGATGAGACCCTTCATTTTGAATTACACATATGGAATATGGACCATATGATATTGGAAAAGTATGGATCAATAACCCTATGTTTGGATGAAACACTATGGGTGAGTAATAAATCTATGGTTCATCAAACCTAATTTTTTAAACAATACTTCATTGTCAACCCTAATATTAGAGTTTATCACTATGTGATGGAACCCTATGTAGGACTGGTCAATAATGGACTTTTAAATTATTGATTATGTCTTTAGGATGTGAGATAGTATATCCAAAAGTAAATGTAATTTTAAAGCTATTTAATGACAGAATCAAAGGCTCATATTCCTCAAATTAAATAATTCAAATTTCAATGTGATTATATGACTCTCTCTGTTTGATTTGAATAAAAATATTTATTATATACTATATGGTATTTCATGATCAAGATTTAATTAGATATGTTAAACGATAAATATATAAATATCAATATCAATATACTAGATACATGAATAATATATATTTAAAATGAAAATTTTGTGTTCTTTAGAGCTACACTTTGGATACATACATGTTTGTATCTATTTGATTGAATTTATATAGGTTTTCTCAGATATACTATATCTTATGATCAAATATTTTTTTCATGATGATAAAATATTTTTTTGGTGATTTTCATTGGAGACATACATGTTTACTCATATATTAGGTGTTTTTCCTATTCTATTGTATTGAAATCATGTGAAAATGTGGAAGATAATTTTTTCTGCTACCCAATTATATTGATGATAAAAAAACAAAATTTATGCTTCAACTGATAGTGAAACATCTATCCAATCATTTCAATCTCAACTTTTGTATTTCAGTGTCTTTGAATAAGAATCATTCATGTGGGTGAATGATTTTCAGACTCTATAAAAATATTTTGATTTTATTTTTCTCAATAAATGATTCATAATGGCTTGTTAAAGCGTTACTGAAATGGTGCCAAATTTCTATACTCAGTTGTTAATATCATGAGATAATATGTAATTTATAATAAGAATCACCAAACTCATGTAGAGTGAATTGGAGGAGTGGACAAGTGGATCTTTTTTCACTGAACAATTATACATCAATTTATCCCTTTTATTTATTTATAACCACTACTCCTACAAAAATAATATATATAGAAATAATTTCTATATAAAGAGAGAGGTATTAATGAATATGTATATGTTTTATGTGGATAAGAATTAAACCCCCTTCCATCTACCTCAAAATTAAACCGAGAAACCAGATCCTCTATGTGAAATGATTATCCCTATATGAAATGACATTATTAGTGTAACACCCCATTCTTCCACGGTACGCTTCTCTTTGAATAATACAGTAGCATGTGTTGTACGCAACATCGAGTTATAACACACACCACAACCAATCAAAATAGCCGTTATGAATAGTAATACCCACTTTTTGAACTTCTAAAAATTTAATCTTTCACAATGGACTTCATTTTTGGATTCGGAATATCGAAATTAGCTTAGGGTGAATTTTTGGTATTTTTCTGAAAACATTCAATTTTTTATGAATAGTGAAAAAACACTGAGTTATAGTTTAAAACCGAAATTTTTATTTAAATAATTATTCATATTATTTAAATTAATTAAGGTCAAAATAGATAATTAATACCAATATAAGTTCAATTTAATTCATAAGAGTTAGTTTTGAATAATTTTAGATATATAAAAATTTTATGACCCTTTTCACCGTCTTTTACCCACCGCCAAGGAGAATTTGGAAATTCTCATAAAACATAATTTTACAACTTCTGTGAGTGGAACTTCAAAAATCTTATAGGCACAATTAATATCAAGGATTAAAATGTGGTCCAATAAGATAAAAATAATTTTTGGTGATGAGTAACTTTTTACTTTTATTTACCACGGTTAAAAGTAAATATGGTAATTATGTGTAAAAATGATATTAATATTTCCCTAACACTTGTCCTAATTATATTGGACAAGTCTATGTCGACCAAAAATAACCTTAGGAATAAAATATTATCATTTAGATCAACATGGATTAGATTAGGACATTTATTATTATTTAATTCAAAGAAGAGTTAAAAGAGTCAAAATCAATGTTTAATAACTAAAACATTTTTAATATAGATTTATACATAAGATAAGTTATATTATAAATATTAATTATTATGATAAACGGATTTTATACATAATGGTATTTTATTTATAATTTTTATACACTATATAATTTATTTTATTTATGACACAATGGTGATGCAGTAATTTCCCAATTAATGAAATATTAAGTTAATTGATAATATAAATATCCAAATAAAAGTAATTTGAGACCATTTTTGAATTCCACTAATTTTCTATATTAAAATGACATATTAGGACTGATTATATAATTTTTTTGAACTAATAATTCTGTTATGAAAATATCAAAAACAAAATACCCAATAGTGTCAAAATTGACATAAAAGTGATTTTAAAACAAATATTATTTTATTGATTTATATTCTATTCCTAAAAATATAAGGTTAGTCCAAGATAATTAAATAATGATAGGTGTATTATTAATGGACCACTTTGGGGTCACAAGGATGTTTATAGTATCTTTATTGACTATATAATAGAAAAAATACAATGAGACATGGTAACTATCAAACTAATTAACTAAGAGATAAAACTAGAAGATAAGGTTAATAAAGTTACCCAAACCGGTATAAAACCTCTTTTTTCAGAGGTTTTAGACCTATCCACCCCTTAAAATTTAAATAATACCCTTTGGGGACATTAGAAACCGAATATTAATTTATTATAAAATAATATTTCTAGCTTTTCCAAAGGTGCCCCACCCCTCTTATAAAAGGGTACTCCCCCTTCTCTCAATTTCACACCTTCAAAGCCTTTGGGATCGTCCAAACACTTCCCAAATACCCTATAAAATATCCTCCCTTCATCGTGGAGGCCTTCCTTTGGTCAGAAAGCCAGCCTATGGAGCCCTTTTGATTAAATAAAAAGGAAGAACCCGAAGAAGAGATAATGTTTTCACCACCCTCTTTCAAGTTATTTTCTTCTTCAACTTCGTATTTCATTGTTATATCCATTATAAAATAATAACTCAAGTATATTATATATATTATGATGTTATTATAAATATGGTACAACCATATTCAGTATTCTATATATCCTTTTAATGACATGTCACTATACGTGCGTACATACAGCTTACTGTCCCCACGCCGTGGTGTAATTGTTATTCAATATATTATTAATTGGATGGGTATAATACTGATGTAAATAATAAATATAACATAATATTGATTTTTTATATATGATATACCATCCAATAATATATTATTTTAATAACAAAAGAATCATATTGTTTCTCATGCGTAGGTACGGACTACCGTCTCCACTAACACGATGAGATTCATTCCCCATCATATCCATTCAAGACTAATTATCATTTTATTATTAAAAGTAATGTTTTTGAACATTATATCATTCTGGAAATGAATAATATAAATCCTATGCATAAAAAATGGCTTATGTCACGAAATATATAAAAGAAAATGAGTAAGTTAACACCCGAAACAACTATAATACTAAGATATTATTAACAATGAAATTTTAAAAGATCATATATGATATCATATTAATTTAAATGATTCTTGTATAATTTAATAACAATCATTTCACCATTATATAGGATGTTAACCTACCCTCAACCATGGAAAATTACAAGGTAAGGGTTTATTTCACAATCTCTTCATTATCTGAGGTTGTTTATACATATTTATCTATTGGGACTTCTTTATCATCCATATCCATGTTTCTTAAAAATCTATTTCAAATCATTCATACTATTTTAAAGACTATGTGTTAAAGTCACTTATACCCTTGTTGAATTTTTATAATATGTTTATAAAGGAATCATTCTGTCGTTTTCCAAACAGGGTCCTTTTTAACCTTTTCGACAGAATTAAGGTAAGAATATTTTTTTAACTTATATGGAGGGTGCAGCTATTTTACATCATTATAAAAATCATTGAAGCTTTCCTTACAAGATTTTAATGATATTTTCAAATTAAATGTTTTATTTTATAATTATGTGACATTTAAATGATTTAAAAAAAGATATATTTATCTCAAATAGTTTTGATTTCATCTATGTCAACATCCATTGATGGATTTTAAGCTTATTTGAAGTTGATTTATTATTATACAAAACTTCCATATTGTATTCATGGTTTTGTGTATGTTTGAATGTGGATGTGTTATTTTTATACCATTCATGGTTTATGGAGAAAGTATTGACATTCTCTATGCAAATTTTAATACGAATGTTTATGTTATGTTTAAACCTATTCATATGAGGAATGCATTGGACTTAATAAGTGATGGGTGGAGCCTACTATAGCTCCTCGATGCATCGGTCGGTCTCATGAGACAAACTAGTGTCCTGGCACAAATCCTTGACAAAATCTAATTTGGATTATTGGCACGAGGCCTTGGTTATGTGGTTATGATAGTCTGGAATTATCCATTCCATCATAATGAAAGTGTTTATTGATATTACATGTGACTATTCAACTAATAGAATATCCATGTGAATATTTAAATGGTGTTATTTTATTTTATCTTTTTTATATTATGCTGAAGATCAAGTTTAAAAGTCTTTTGTTTTAGTTGTACATTGCCTTAAACGTTTATTCTTATTTATGAAAGTTTCCTCTATATTGTTATCCTTACTGAGCATCTGAGATCACCTCTTTCAATGTTCTAATTTCCTAGGATGTGAAGCAATAATTTATGAATTACTTGTAGAGATAGTATGAGGGGATATGAAGACAAGAAGTTTTTGTTGTATTTTTTGCTTTATGATGCAATGTAATCTTTATTAATGTATCTAGTAATTCCAAGTCTAATATAATAATTGGTATTTCGATACTTGATCTTTTGTTATCATGGAAATATTATGTAATAATGCATCAAATTTGGGTAACTGGGGTCAGGGCGTTATAGTCGGTATCAGAGGAAGTTTAGTACAAACCATGGAAGCTAGATTTAGATAAACACTTATTGGAGCACATATCCAAAAGATAGACTTTGAATATTAGTATAGAAGAACTTCCTAGAATTTTTGTATTGTAGAGATTTTGTGAGTTTTCCGAGCAATACATACCTGTTTGGATACGAGCAGGTAGAGGCAGCTCTGCCACTGACGTAACTAGGTGTAAAACCCGAAAACACTGCTTTGAGCTAGACTAGAATGGGAACTGGTGCACGACAACGGGCCTTACTGCACTCTTGGTTACGACACTCCAAAGGGATATGCTTAAGATAATTATCATTTTCATTAAATACCATTATGAAGGGTTTATGAGTACATACATCCACAAAGAAAACATTTTTATGATTATGGATTATATCCATAAATAGTTCAATTTATGTTAAGTGTTTTACATGTATGGATGTATGTATGTTTATTCATAAACTGATCTTGTTTATGCCATTGTTATGAAATGAGACCTAGTGGAAGAAATGGAAATTGTATCAATGACCGCACTCCATGTAGGGATTTACCTCATACTCAATATAATTATAGTGGATCTGGTGACAAAACTAGTGCTGATCAGCTAATCACCATACTGGGAAAACTCACTCAAGTTATGAATAATAACCTTAACCATATGGAGCACCATGATCCGCAGTGTGGAGGATCAATGTTAGATATCTTCATGAGAAAAAAACCACCAATGTTCAATGGGAGTACAAATCTCTTAGTATCTGAGGAATGGATAAATTCCTTAGAGAAAATATTTCAGGCTTTGGGGAGCAGTGAAAGGGAAAAATTTATCATGGCAGTTTACCACCTCATTGGAGATGCTGATCAATGGTGGTCCTTGATTCAAAACACAAAGGATGACGAGGAAGTATCAAATATGGAATGGAGGGAGTTCATATAACTTTTCTTAGAAAAATAATTTTCTCGTGACCATCGAAAAGATATGGGAAGGCAATTTCTGAGTCTGAGACAGAAGGAGGATGAGAATGTCACAAAGTATGATGCTAACATTACAAGGTTATAAAGTTATGATGGAGATTATATATGTAACCCAATAATTAATATTGATCGTTTCATTGATAGGTTAAAACCTTTTATATGTCGAGAATTAGTCTATAAAACCATCTCGTTGTACGAAGATATTGTCTCATGTGCTATCAAGGCAGAAAATGAATTCTCTAAGTCATATGGATTTAAAGCAAAGAAGGATAAGTAGAGATATTCTAATAACACTGGGAATGGAAATAAGGAGATAAAGGGAAAAGTTGAATATCCATACTGTAGTAAATGTGGGAAGAAACACCCAAGTACTTTCTTAAAAGGAATGTGAGTATGTTATAAGTGTGGTGAAAAATGCCACCAAGATCGTGATTGTAAGGGGAAGAAGGAAGCTACCGATGTCCAATGCTACAATTGCAGGGAGATGGGTCATTACGAATATGAATTTCCTAAGAGTCAGGGGATCATACCTCAGAAAAGGCCATGGGATCAAGGCCAAGCTTATGTTGTCACTACTACTGAGGTAGAAGCTCCGAAAGACGTGGTGGATGGTAATTTAAAGGTTTCCTTAAGTTTATAAAATGCTTTATTTGATTCTGGATCATCATATTATTTCATATCCTACCAGTTTTCTATGAAAATTTGTTATTTCTGATTTGATTTAACAAGGGAGTTGTCAGCTAAAAATCATAAGGGAAGTATCGTTGGAACAATGTTTTGTGAATAAGTCCCCATTAGAGCACATAAATGTTCTTTATCCGCTGATCTCATCATCATTCCTATGATTGAATTTGATATAATCCTCAGTATGGATTGGATTTCGGACAATGATGCAAAAATTTAGTGTATGAATAAGGAGGTTACTATTTTTGATGATGAAGATAAGTAACACCTTATCTTTAGAGCAGAATCATCACCACCTAATTCTTACCTAGATCCACCCCCAGTAGCTCAACTAAATTCAATTATTGGGGAGGAAGAGAATGAAATGAATATGGGTAAGGAAGGGAATGTTCAAATAGATTATGTTCCTATTGTGAAGGAATATGTAGATGTGTTTCTGGAAGATTGACCTGGACATCCTCTAGAATGAGAAGTTGAGTTTTCCATTGATTTAATTCCTAGTTCAATGCCCATATCAAAGACCCCTTATATAATGGCCACAATGGAATTAGTGGAATTAAAAAAACTACTAGAATAATTGAGTAATAAGAGATTTATTCGCCCAAGTGTTTCTCTATGGGGATCCCCTATCCTTTTTGTTAAGAAGAAAGATGGATCTATGAGGTTAGGTTTCGAATACAGGGAGATCAATTCTATAAAAATAATGGAAAAGTATCCCCTACCTCACATTGATGATATATTTGACCAACTGCATGGAGCTCAATACTTTTCAAAGATTGAACATCGATTTGGATATCATCAATTGTGTGTGAAGAAGGAAGACATTCCAAAAAAAAGCTTTTTAAACCAGGTATGGGCATTACGAGTTTACAATAATGCCTTTTGGATTGACTAATTCACCCTCTATATTCATAGATCTAATGAATATAGTTTTCAAGGAATATCTCAAGGAATTTGTGGTGGTATTTATTGATGATATCTTGGTATACTCCAAACTCTATGAAGACCATGAAAATCACTTGCGCATTATCCTAAAGACTCTGAGAAGACTTGAATTATATGGGATGTTTATAAAGTGGGAATTATGGCTTCAAAAGATTTCTTTTCTTGGACATATTGTCTCTAAAGATTTAATCTCTTTTGATCCTTCTAATACCAAGGAAATCCAAGAATGGCCTGCACTAACGAGTATAATTGAAGTACGCAGATTTATTGGTTTAGCAGGTTATTATCGACGTTTCATCCAGAATTTTTCCCTGTTGGCTAACCCATTAACAAATCTCACATGTAAAGGGGTTAAATTTGTTTGGAAAAAATTTTGTGAAGAATTTTTTGAGGAACAGAATAAAAGATTATTCAATGCTCCTATATTGACTCTACCATCCGGGAATGATGGGTTCATTATTTATAGGGATGCATTGAAGAAAGGACATGGTTGTGTCCTTTTGATGAATGATAGGGTTAATTCCTATGCATCACGATAGTTTAAAATTCATGAGAAAAACTATCCTACTCATTATCTCGAGTTATCAGCTGTGATCTTTTCATTGAAGATATGGAGACACTACCTCTCTGGTGGAAAATGTGAGATTTATACTGATTACAAGAGTTTGAAGTATATTTTCTCACAAAAAGAACTCAACATGAGGAGTATGAGATGGCATGAATTACTAAAAGATTATGATTCCGCAACACACTACCACCCTAGGAAGGAAAATAAGGTGGCAGATGCTTTGAGCAGAAAAGTTCAGGGAGTTTTGAACAGTACGAGAATTGACGGGGATCCAATTTTCATGGATCTAGTGAAGATGGACATGGGAATAACGATGGAAGGCGAAACATCAATGCTTTTTAAAATGGTTTCCAAACCATATTAACTAGAAAGGATTAAGTGTTCTCAGACTGAGGATGAAGAATTTCAAAAGAAGAATAAAGCAGTGAATTATGGGAGATTGACAGACTCTGTGTATGAAGAAGGAATTTTAAAATTTGGGAAGAGACATTGTGTTCCTGATATACCTAATCATAAAAGGGAATTGTTAGATGATTCTCATAGCTCCAATTTCTCTATACACCATGGTAGAACCAAAATGTATAGGGATTTGAAGGGACACTTTTGGTGGGACAACATGAAGAGGGAGATCACATATTTTTCTTCAAGATGGATGATTTGTCAACAAGTGAAATCTAGAAGGAAACAACCTAGAGGAGTCATGAAACCTCTTTCCATACTAGAGTGGAAATGGGAAAATATTATTATGGACATTGTCATGGGGCTTCTAAAAAATCCTAGAAAGGGTGATGCAATATGGGTTGTTGTTGATCGTCATACCATGTTAGAACATTCTATTACTAAAAGAGATGATCTACCACTAGACCGTCATGCAATACTATATATTAATAATGTTGTGAGACTTCATGGAGTACCCCAATCGATTGTTTCTGATCGTGATCCCCATTTTACTTCAATATTATGGAAGAGTCTTTAGAAGTCCTTGGATGATGAACTTTGATTGAGCACTGCCTACCACCCTAAAAAAGATGCACAATCAGAACAGACTATTCAATCCATAGAAGACATGTTGAGATATTGATCAATTTACTTTCAAGGTATGTGGGATCAATATTTACCTATGGTATAATTTTATTATAAAAATAACTTCCGTTCAAGTTTTCAGATTGAACCATATGAATCATTATATGGAAAGAGATGTCACACACCAACATGTTGGGATGACGTTTGTGAAGGAAAACATGTAGGCCTGAAAATGGTGGAGGAAACATCGGAAAAGGTAAAGGTAATCCAAAACCACATCAAAGTATCTCAAAGTATGCAGAAGAGCTATGATGATAATTGAAGGAAGGATTTGGAATTTGAGGTTGGAGATCAGGTTTTCTTGAAGGTATCTCCATGGAAGGTAGTTATACGTTTTCGTAAGAAGGGTAAATTGAGTCCCCGGTACATCAGACCTTTTGAAATTCTAGAACGAATTGGGGTTATTGCTTAACTTTTGGCAATGCCGCCAAGTATCTCCAAATATCACGATGTGTTCCACATATCACTGTTGAGGAAATACATTGCTGACCCAACACATGTACTCACCTATGAGGAATTAGAACTGGAACCCGATCTGTCTTATTGTGAAGAGCCCATCAGGATTCTTGGTACGAGAGAACAAGTACTGAGAAACCGGACGACTTGTCTAGTAAATGTTTTGTAGATAATCCATAAAATGGAAGAAGAAACATGGGAACCCAGGGAACATATGATGAAGAACCACCTGAGTCTTTTCATGCAGTAGTATTCTAGAAATATTGAGGACAAAATTATTTTAATGAGGGAAGAATGTAACACCCCACGCTTCCATGGTACACTTCACTTTGAAAAATATAGCAACGTGTGTTATATGCAACTTCGAGTTCTAACACACACCACAACCAATCAAACTAGCAAATATGAATAGTAATACCCACATTATTATCTTTTATAAATTTTATCTTTCAAAATGGACTTCATTTTTGGATTCCGATAACGAATTTATCTTAGTTTGAATTTTAGGTATTTTTCTGAAAACATTTTATTTTTGATGAATAGTGAATAAACACTTATTTATAGTTTAGAACCGATTTATTTAAATAATTATTTATTTTATTTTAATTCAATTAATATTAAAATAGATATATTATACCTATAATTTAAATATAATTCATTAAAGTTAGTTTATAATAATTTTTGATATATAAAACTTTTATGGAACTTTTCACAGTCTTTTACCCACCTCCTAGGAGAATTTGGAAATTCTCATAAAACATAATTTTACCACTTCTGTGAGTGGAATCTCGAAAATCTGAGAGACATGGTTATTATAAAGAAGTAAAATTTTGTTCAATACGTTAAAAATAATTTTTGGTGAATAGTAACTTTTTACTTTTATTTACCACGGTTTAATGTTAATAGGGTAATTAAGGGTAAAAACAATATTAATATTACCCTAACACATGTCCTAATTCTATTGGAGAATTGTATCTCGACCCAAAAAAACCTTAAAATTAAAATATTATCATTTAGTTCCACTAGGATTAGATTAAGACATTAATTGTTATTTAATTCAAAGAATAGTTAAAAGAGTTAAAATCAATGTTTAATAACTAAATAATTTTTAAAATAGGGATATTCTTAAGATATATTCGATTAAAAATATTCATTAGAAATAAAAAATGATTTTCTACATAATTGTATTTTATTTATAATTTTTAGAGACTAAATGTTTTAATTTATTTATGACATAATGGTGATGATGTAATTACCTAATTAATGAAATATTAAAATAATTGTTATTATAAATATCCAAATAAATGTAATTTGATACTTTTTATGAATTCCACTAATTTTATACGTCAATATGACATATTATAACTAATTATATAAATTATTTTCTAAGTAATAATGCTGTTATGAAATTATCAAAAACAAAATAACCAATAGTGTCAAAATTGATATAAAAGATTTTTTAAAACAAATATTATATTATTAATTTATATTATATTCATAAAAATCTAAGGCTCGGCCAAGAGACTTAAATAATGGTTGGTGTATCGTTAATGGACATCTTTGGGGTCTCTTGGAAGTTTATAATATGTTTATTGACTATATAATATAAAAATACAAGAGAGACATGGTAAGTGTCAAAATAATTAATTAATAGTAAATACTAAAAGATAAGGTTAATAAAGTGACAGAAACATGTCTAAAACTTATTGGTTCAGTTTTTTTCAACCTATACCCACTTTAAACTTTAAATAATCCCCTTTGGAGCCATTAGAAAGTGAATATTAATTTATTATAAAATAACATTTCTAGCTTTTCTAAAGGTGTCCCTCAACCCTCTTATAAAAGGGAACTCCCCCTTATCTCAATTTCACACCTTCATAGCCTTTGGGATCGGCCAAACTCTACCCAAAAACCTTCTCAAATACCCTCCCATTATCCTAGAGTCTTTTCTTTAGTTAGAAATCCATCATATGGAGCCATTTAGATCAAATCAAAATGTAGAACCCGAAGAAGAGATAAGGTTTTCACCACCCACTTCCAAGTTATTTTCTTCTTCATCTTCTTCTTTCTATGTTATTTAAATTCTAAAATAATAACTCTAGTATCTTCTATATACTGTGATGTTATTATAAATATGGTACAACCATATTCGGTATTCGATCCATCCTTTGAATGACATGTCACCATACGTGCGTATGTACGGCTTACAGTCTCCACGTCGTGTTGTAATTATTATTCAATATATTATTATTTGAATGGGTATAATAATGATGTAAATAATAAATATAAAATAATAATTATTCTTTATATCTGATATACTGTCCAATCATATATTATTTTAATATGAAAAGAATGATATTTTCGCTCGTGCGTACATACGGACTACCATCTCCACAAACGTGATGAGATTCATTCCCCATCGTATCCATTCAAGAATAATTCTCATTTGATGATTAAAAGTAATTTTTTAGAACATTATATCATTATGGATATTAATATGATACAACCTATCCATAAAAATCATGGCTTATGTAACAAAAACATATTAAAAAATGAGTATGTTAACACCCGAAACAACGATAATACATAGATATTATTAACAAAGCAATGTTAAAAGATCATATATGATATCATATTAATTTAAATGATTCATGTATAATTTAATAACAGTTATTTCACTATTATACAAGAGGTTAACCTACCCTCGACCAAGGAAATGTACAAGGTATGTGTTTATTTCACAATCTCTTCATTATCCGAGGTTGTTTATATGTAATTATCAACAGGGGATTATTTATCATACACATCCATGTTTCATAAAAATGTATTTCAAGTCATAATTACTGTTTTACAGGATATGGGATAAAGTCATTTATACCATTTTTGACTTTTTATAATATTTTTATAAAGGAATCATTCTATCGTTTTCCAAACAAGGTCCTTTTTGTCCTTTTCGACAGAATTAAGGTAAGAATGTTTTTTTAACTTATACGGTGGGTGCAGCTATTTTACGCCGCTATAAATATCTTTGAATCTTCCATTAAAAGATTATAATGATATTTTAAATGTAAATGTTTTAATTTATATTTATGTGACTTTTAAATGATTTAAAAAAACGACATATTTTTCTCAAACTGTTTTGATTTCATCCATGTCAACATCCTTTGATGGATTTTAAGCTTATATGAAGTTGATTTATTACGATAAAAAACTTCCATGTTGTATTGATGATTTTGTGATATGTTTGACTATGGATGTTTTATTGTTATACCATTCATGGTTTATGGAGAAAGTATTGAAATTTCGTATGCTAGTTTTAATATGAATTTTTATGTTATGATTAAACCTATTCATATGTGGAATGCATTGGACTTAATTAGTGATGGGTGGTGCCCACTATATCTCCTTGATGCATCGGTAGGTCCCATGAGACAAACTAGTTTTTTGCACAATGCCTTAACAAAATCTTATTTGTAGTCTTGGCATGAGGCCTTGGCTATGTGGTTATGATAGTCTGGCATTATGCAATCCATCATTATGAAAGTGGTTATTGATATTGAATGTGATTATTTGACTACTATAATATCCATGTGAATAATTAAATGGAATTTTTTCATTTTATCTTTTCCAATTTATGATGAAGTTGAAGTTTAAAAGGATTTTGTTTTAGTTTTACATTCCCTTAAATAATTATGATTATTTATGATTGTTTCTGCTATGTAGTTATCCTTACTGAGCATCTGAGCTCACCCCCTTTCAATGTTTTATTTTTTCCAGAATGTGAAGAAGTAATTTATGAATAAACTACAGGGATAGTATGATGGGATATGAGGAAAAGTTGTTGTAGTAGTAGTTTTCACTTTATGATGTAATATAAACATTATGAATGTATCCATTTATTCCAAGGCTACTAACTTAATGGGTCTTTCGAGACTTGATCTTTTGTGATCATGCCAATATTATGTAATAATGCACCGACTATGGGTAACAGGGGTCGGGGCATTACAGTTGGTATCAGAGGAAGTTTATTACAAACCTTGGAAGCTAGATTTATATAAACATTGATTATATCACATAGCCCTAAGATAGAATTTGAGGATTAGTATTGAAGAACATTCTAGAGTTTTGGTATTGTAGTGATTTTGTGAGTTTTTCGAGAAATACATCCCTCTCTGGATACGAGCAGGTAGAGGTGGCTCTGGAACAGATGTACCTATGGGTAAAACCATAAAACACCGCTTTGAGCTAAACATGAATGGGAACTCATGTATGAAAATGGGCCTCGCTGCACTCTTCATTACGACACTCCCAAGGGATATTATTAGGATAATTATCATTTTCCTTACAAACCATTATTAAGGGTTTATGAATATATACTTCCTCAAAAAAACATTTTTTAGATTATTGATTATATCCATAAATAGGTAAATTTATGTTATGTTTTTTACAAGTATGGAATTATGTATTTTGATTCATAAACTGATATAGTTTATGACATTGTTTATAAATGGAGCCTAGTGGAAGAAATGGAAACTGTATCAATGCGTGCACTCCATGTTGGGATTCCCCTCCTGCTCAAGATAATTATAGTGGATCTAGTGATGCAACTGGTGATGATCAGCAAATCAACATACTGGGACAACTCACTTAGGTTATGAATAATAACGTTACCTTTATGGAGCACCCTGATCCGAAGCCTGGAGTATAAATGTTAGATCGATTCATAAGGAAACAACCATCAACGTTAAATGGGATTTCAAATCACTTAGTAGCTGAGCAATGGATAAAATCACTAGAGAAAATATTTTAGGCTTTGGGGAGAGTGAAAGGGAAAAAGTTATCATAGACTTTACCGCCTCACTAGAGATGATGATCAATGGTGGTCCTTGATTCAAAACACAAAGGATGACAAGTAAGTATCAAATATAGAATGGAGGGAGTTCAAAGAACATTTCAAAGAAAAATACTTTCCTTTTGACCATCATGAAGATATGGAAAGATAATTTTTGAGTCTGAGACAAAAGGAGGATGATAATGTCATAAAGTATGTGGCAAACATTACAAGGTTATCATGGTATGCTGGAGATTATATACGTAACCGAAGAAGTAATATTGATTGTTTCTTTTATGGGTTAAAAACGTTTCTCCATCGATCATTAGTCTCACAAAACTTCTCATTGTACGATGATATTGTCTCCTGTGCTATCAAGACAAAAAATGAATTCTCAAAGTCTTATGATTTTAAAGAAAAGTAGGAGAAGAAGAGATCTTCTGATCACTCTAGGAATTGAAATAAGGGGAAGAAGGGAAAATTTTAAAATCCATCCTGTAGTAAATTTGGGAAGAAACACCTCAGTACTTTCTTAATAGGAATGTGACTCTGTTACAAGTGTGGTGAAAAAGGCCACCAAGATCTTGATTGTTAGGGGAAGAAGGAAACTACTGAGGTCCAATGATTAAATTGTAGGGAGATGGGACATTATGAAAATGTATTTCCTAAGCGTCAGGAGAACCTACCTCATACAAGTCCAAGGGATCAACGCCACGCTTATGCTATCACTACTACAGAGGTAGAAGCTCCGAAAGACGTGTTGGAAAGTAATTTAATGGTTTCCTCAAGTATAGAAGATTATTTATTTGATTCTAGATCATCGAATTGTTTCATATCTTCCATGTTTTCTAAGAAAATTTGATATTTCCAATTTTATTTAACATGGGAGTTGTTAGTTAAAACTCCTAAGGGAAGTATCATTGCAACAATATTTTGTGAATCAGTCCCCATTACAGCACAAAAATGTTCTTTATCCACTTATGTCATCATCATTCCAATGATTGAATTTGATATAATCCTCGGTATGTATTGGATTTGAGGCCATGATGAAAAAATTTATTGTAAAAGGAAGAGGTTACTATTTTTGATTATGATGATATAGAACACCTTATCTTTAGAGCGGAATCATCACCACCTAATTCATACCTAGATCCACCCCGAGTAGCTCAACTAAATTCAATTATTAGGGAGGAATAGAATGAAATGACTATGGGTAAGGAAATGAATGTTCCAATAGAGGATGTGCCTATTGTGAAAGAATATGTAGATGTGTTTCTGGATGATTTACTTGGACATCATCCAGAACGAGAAATTGAGTTTTCCATTGATTTAATTCCTATTTCAAGGCCCATATCAAAGACCCCTTATAGAATGGACACTGTGGAAATAGTGGAACTAAATAAACAACTAGAGGAATTGAGTAATAAAGAATTTATTCTCCCTAGTTTTTCTCCATGGAGAGCCCCTATCCTTTTTGTTATGAAGAAAGATGGATCTATGAGGTTATGTATTGACTACGGGGAGATCAATGCAATAACAATAAAGAACAAGTATCACATACCTCACTTTGATGATCTATTTGACCAACTTCATGGTGGTCAATTGTTTTCAAAGAGTGAACTTCGATCTGGATATCATCAGTTGTGTGTGAATAAGGAAGACATTCTGAGGACATCATTTCGAACAAGTTATGGGCATTACGAGTTTATAGTAATGCCTTTTGAATTGACTAATGCACCCTCTATATTCATGGATCTAATGAATAGAATTTTCATGGAATATCTAGTTGAATTTGTGGTGGTATTTATTGATGATATCTTGGGTTACTAAAAAAGCTATGAAGATCATGAAAATAACTTGCGCATTATCCTAAAGACTCTGAGAATACATGAATTATATGGGAAGTTTAGCAAGTGTGAATTCTGGCTATAGGAGATTTCTTTTCTTGGCCATATTGTCTCTAATGATGGAATCCATGTTGATCCTTCTATAACCAAGGAAATCCATGAATGGAATGCACCGATGAGTATAACTAAGGTACAGAGTTTTGTTGGTTTAGAAGGTTATTATCGACGTTTCGTCCAGAAATTTTCTTGGTTGGCTAACCCATTAGCAAATCTGACACGTAAAGCGCTTAATTTTTTTTGGACAAATGAGTGTGAAGAATTTTTCAATGAACTGAAGAGAATATGTGTCAATTCTCTTATATTGACACTACAATTGTGGAATTATGGGTTCGTAATTTATATTGATGAATCGAAGAAAGGACTTGGTTGTGTCCTTATGCAGAATGATAGGGCTATTTCCTATGCATCACAATAGTTGATAATTCATGAGAAAAAGTATACTAATCATGATATCATGTTTAGAAGCTGGGATATTTCCATTGAATATATAAAGACACTACCTCTATGGTATATAATGTGAGATTTATACTGATCACAAGATTTTGAAGTATATTTTCGAAAAAAAAACTCAACATGAGGCAAAGGAGATGGCTTTAATTACTCAAGGATTATGATTTCACGATACACTACTACCCAGGGATGGAAAATATGGTGGTAGATTCTTTGAGCTGAAAAGATCATGGAGTTTTAAACACTATGATAATTTAAAGGGAACCAATTCTCATGGATCTAGTGAAGATGGACATGGGAATGACCATTGAAGGTGAAACATCAATGCTTTTTCAAATGGATTCTAAACCGTCTTTACTAGAAAGGATTAAGAGTTCTCAGACCGATGATGAAGAATTTAAAAATAATATTGATTCTGTGAATGATGGGATATTTAGAGACTTTGTGTATGAAGAAGGAATTTTAAAATTTGGGAAGAGACATTTTGTTCCCGATATACATGATCTAAAAAGGCAATAGATAGAAGATCCTCATAGCTCTAATTTCTCTATACACCCGAGGAGAAGTAAAATGGATAGAAATTTGAAGGGACACTTTTGGATGGACAACATGAATAGGAAGATTTCTGATTTTGTGTCGAGATGTATGGTTTGTCACCAAGTGAAAGTTGGAAGGCAACAGCCTTGAGGAGTCATGGAACGTCTTCCCATACCAGAGTGGAAATGGGACAATATTATGATGGGCTTTGTCATGGGGCTACCAAAGAATCATAGATGAAACGATGCAATATGGGTTATTGTTGATCGTCTTACCAAGTGAGCACATTTTCTTGCAATAAGAGAAGATCTACTACTAGAACGTCTAGAAAGACTATATATTAATGAAGTTTTGAGACTTCATGGAGTACCCCTATCGATTGTTTCTTATTATGATCACAGTTTTACTTCAAGATTCTGGAAGAGTATTCATAAGGCCTTGGATACTATACTTTGTTTGAGCACATCCAACCACCCGCAAACAGATGCACAATCAGAACAGACTATTCAAACCTTAGAAGAAATGTTGAGATATTTCTCACATGACTTTCAAGATATGTGGGATCAATATTTACCTCTGGTAGAATTTTTCTATTTCAAAAGCTTCTATTCGAGTATTCATATGGCACCAGATGAAGCGTTATACATAAAAAAAATGTCCCACACCAACCTGTTGGGATAACATTGGTGAAAGAAAACTTGTAGGCCCAGAACTGGTGGAGGAAACAATGGAAAAGGTAAAGGTTATCCAAACCCACATCAAAGCAGCTCAAAGCAGGCACAAGAGCTATGCCGATAACCGAAGGAAGGATTTTGAATTTCAGGTAGGAGATCATGTTTTCTTGAAGGTATCTCCATGGAAGGATGTTATACGTTTCGGTAAGAAGGGTAAATTGAGTCCCCAGTACATCAGACCTTTTGAAATTCTAGATCGAATTGGGGTTGTAGCCTACCGTTTGGCAATGCCGCCAAGTCTTTCCAATGTTCATGATGTTTTCCAAGTATCACTGTTGAGGAAATACATGCCTTACCCAACAGATGTACTCACCTATGAGGAATTAGAACTAGAAACCGATTTGTCTTATTGCGAGGAGACCGTCAGGATTCTTGATATGAGAAAACAAGTACTGAAAAACCGGACGACACGTCTGGTAAAAGTTTTGTGGAGAAACCATAAGATGGAAGAAGCAACGTGGGAACCCGAGGAACATATGATGAAGAACCACCTGAGTCTTTTCATGTAGTAGTATTCCAGAAATTTAGAGGGCAAAATTATTTGAAGGAGGGGAGAATGTAACACCCCAAGATTCCACGATACACTTCTCTTAAAATAATACAGTAGCATGTGTTGTCCGCAACTTCGAGTTCTAACACACACCACAACCAATCAAACTAGTCGTTATGAATAGTAATACCCACTTTTTGAACTATTATAAATTTTATCATTCAAAATAAACTTCATTTTTTAATTCGGAATTGTGCCATTATCTTAGGGTGATTTATTGGTATTTTTTTTGAAAACATTCAATTTTTGATGAATAGTGAAAAAACACTGAATTATAGTTTAAAACGATCTTTTTATTTAAATAATTATTTATTTTATTTAAATTTAATTAAGGTCAAAATAGATAAATAATAACTATATACGTTCAATGTAATTCATTTGAGTTTGTTTAGAATAAATTTAGATATATAAAAATTTTATGGAACTTTTCACCGTCTTTTACCCACTACCTAAGAGAATTTGGAAATTCTCATAAAACATAATTTCACTGATTCTGTGAGTGGAATTTAGAAAATACTAGATACATGGATAATATCAAGGAGTAAAATTTTGTTCAATAGGATAAAAATATTTTTGGGTGAATAGTAACTTTTTACTTTTATTTACCACGGTTAAAAGTAAAGAGGGTAATTAAGGGTAAAAATGATATTAATATTACCCTAACACATGTCCTAATTCTATTGTACAATTTTATCTCATCCAAAGACAACCATAGGTATAAAATATTATCATTTAGGTCCACTTGGATTAGATTAGGAAAATTATTATTATTTAATTCTAAGAAGAGTTAAATGAGTTAAAATCAATGTTTAATAACTAAATTTTTTTTAATGTTGGGTAATACATAATATAAATATGATTCTAAATATTCATTAGAAATATAAAACTATTTCATACATAAAGGTATTTTATTTATAATTTTTAGACACCATATAATTTAATTTATTTATGACACAATGGTGATGCAGTAATTACCTAATTAATGAAATATTAAAATAATTAATATTATAAAAATTCAAATAAATTTAATTTGAGACTTTTTATGAATTAAAATAATTTTATAAGTTAATATGACATATTAGGACTGATTATATAAATTGTTTTCAAAGTAATAATGCTGTTATGAAATTATCAAAAACAAAATATCCAATAGTGTCAAAATTGACATAAAAGAGTTTTTAAAACAAATATTATATTATTAATTTATATTCTATTCCTAAAAATATGAGGACCATCCAAGAGACTAAAATAAGGATTGGTGTATAATTAATGGACTACTTGGGTATCTCTTGGAAGTTTATAGTATGTTTATTGAAAATATAATATAAAAATACAAAGAGACAAGGTAAGTGTCAAACTAATTAACTATGATTTAAAACTAAAAGATAATGTTAATAAAGTTCCCAGAACCAGTCTAAAACCTATTGGATGAGTGGTTTTAGACCTATCCCCACCTTAAACATTAAATAATCCCCTTTGGAGCCATTAGAAACCGAATATGAATTTATTATAAAATAATATTCCTAGCTTTTCCAAAGGTTCCCCTCACCCCTCTTATAAAAGGGAACTCCTCCTTCTCTCAGTTTCACACCATAAAAGCCTTTGTTCTCGTCCAAACTCTTCCCCAATAACCTCTTAAATATCCTACCTTCATCCTAGATTCCTTCCTTTAGTCAGAATGCCATCTTATGGAGGCCTTTTGATCAAATCAAAAAGAAGAACCCGAAGAAGAGGTAATGTTTTCACCACCATATTTCAAGTTCCTTTCTTCTTCAAATTATTCTTTATTTTTTATTTACATTCAAAAAAATAAATCCAGTATCATATATATACTGTGATGTTATTATAAATATGGTACAAACATATTCATTATTATATCCATCCTTCGAATGAAATGTCACCATACGTGCGTACGTACGACTTACCGTCTCCATGTCGTGGTGTAATTGTTATTCAATATATTATTATTTGGATGGGTATAATAATGATGTAAATAATAAATATAACATGATACTGATTCTTTATATATGATATAACATCCAATCATATATTATTTTAATATCAATATAATGATACTGTCGCTCATGCGTACGTACAGACTACCCTCACCAGGAACTCGATGAGATTCATTCCCCATCGTATCCATTGAAGAATAATTCTCATTTGATGATTAAAAGTAATTTTTAAGAACTTTATGTCATTATGGATATGAATAAGATACTTCCTATCCATAATAAACATGGATTATGTAACAAACCATATAGAATAAAATGACTAATTTAACACCTGAAACAATGATAATACTAATATATTATTAACAAAGCAATGTTAAAAGAGAATATATGATATCATATTAATTTAATTTATTCTGGAATAATTTAATAACAATTATTTATGCATTATACAATAGGTTAACCTACCCTCGACCAGGGAAAAGTACAAGGTGAGGGATTATTTCACAATGTCTTCATTATCTGAGGATGTTTATACGTAATTATCTACTGGGACTTCTTTATCTTCCACATCCATATTTCTTAAACATGTATTTCAAATCATTCATTCTATTTTACAGACTATGGGTTAAAGTCATTTATACCCTTTTTGACTTTTTATAAGATGTTTATAATGTAATATTTCAGTCCTTTTCCAAACCAGGTCATTTTTAACCTTTTCGACAGAATTAAGGTAAGAATGATTTTTTAACTTATACGTGCACCTATTTTATGCCTTTATAAAAATATTCAAAATATTCCATAAAAGATTATAAGGATATTTTCAAAGTAATTGTATTATTTTATAATTATGTGACTTTTAATTTATAAAAAAAAGAGATATTTCTCTCAAACTGTTTTTATTTCATCTATGTCAACATCCTTTGATGGATTTTAAGCTTATTTGAATTAGTTTTATTATGATACAGAACTTCCATATTGTATTGATGGTTTTTTGACAATTTTTACTGTGTATGTGTTATTTTTATACCATTCATGGTTTATGGTGAATGTATTGACATTTCATATGCCAATTTTAATATGAATGTTTATGTTATATTTAAACCTGTTTATATGAGGAATGCATTGGACTTAATAAGTGAAGGGTGGAGCCCACTATAACACCTTGATGCATAGGTAGGTATCATAAGAGAAACTAGTGTCTTGGCACAAGGCCTTGACAAAATCTTATTTGTAGTCTTGGCATGAGGCCTTGGCTATGTGGTTATGATAGTCTGGCATTATGCATTCCATCATTATGAATGTGGTTATTGATAATGAATGTGATTATTCGACTAGTAAAATATCCACGTGAATAAGTAAATGAAATTATTTCATTATATCTTTGCCATATTATGATGAAGTTCAAGTTTAAAAGGATTTTGTTTTAGTTGTTCATTTCCTTAAATGTTTATTCTTATTTATGAATGTTTTCGCTTTATTGTTATCCTTACTGAGAATCTGAGCTCGCCCCTTTCAATGATTTATTTTTCCTAGTATGTGAAGAAGTAATTTATGAATAACCTACAGGGATGGTATGGGGGGATATGAAAACAAGATTTTTTTGTAGTATTTTTAACTTTATAATGTAATGTAAACTCTATGAATGTATCTAGTTATTCCAAGGAAACTAAACAAATCAGTCTTTCAAGACTTGATCTTTTGTGATCATTCCAATATTATGTAATAATGCATCGACTCAGGGTAACTTGGGTCGGGGCGTTACAATTAGGGACCCCATGCAGGAATATAATATTTTTAACATAAATTCTTCCCAACATATAGATTTTGAATGTTTCCTAGATAATATTGAAGTGGGAAACCTTCATCTGTATATCCATGACTACTCGAGTTGTGTCTCTACATCAAGGTGAACTTAGTAGACAAATCACATAATCTATTACGAAATCGTCCAATATCTATTATCGGACCAATAATGGTCGTAAAAATACAGTGGCGCCTTGGTCATTCACCATTAACTGATAATAAGTTGAACACCTAGTTAAAAAACCAAGTATCAGATGTTTAATTCCAGGAAATCAATACTGACAGTGCATATCCTCTTACATCTTAGAGATACTCGGGTGAAATTTCCACGGAGAATACTAATATTCTCACGTCATCTCCACTCACATTTCTATTCAATCTTATACATTACAATGTATATGAAGAGTTTCATCTCTGATAACAGTCCATACTGGATGTAGATTATCACATGAAATAAATTCTCAAAAGGCAAAACCATCATTGTATGAGAATTGCCTTATCTTCACCCTATCAAAGGGTGAGGAAAACACTACAGTTTCTATAATAAAATAATTTCATGAAAATATTTAGACACTAGATGAATATTTGGAAAGGTGTATATTATCATCCATTCATCATTGGCTTCATGAATTTCTTTCACCTTCATTTATGTCCCAGCGTGTCATCTACTGAATTTCCAAATCTATATGTTTATGCATGCTCAACGTGAGAGGAATAATGGTGTACGAAACATATACAATATCTGAGATTAAATTCCTACTGAATTAAGATATATTTTATTATATTTTGGTCTATAAATACCACTATACACTCTCATTAAATTATATTTCTAGAAACACAGGAAATAAAAAATTATCCAAGGTTGATGTCTTGTTTTAGGGAATTAGTATCACGAGTTTCCAACTGGTGAGACCAATATGAAATGAATCAATCCTAATATATATTTAATACACCCATAATGATGTATAATGAATGTTATAACATTTTAATTCCCCTTCTAGGATTTGGCAGAATTGGGAATAGTTTTGAAGTAAGTGTTTTTTAGCCCCTCAAAGTCATTCTAAATTGAATTGGACAACAATAAATTCAAATCCATCTTGTTCATAAAGATTAGAGGTTCGAAAAGACCTGTGAAGAAATATATAAATATTTTATAATATCTAAAAATACCTAAGAAATGTCATATACAAAAAAAATTCATTAGCTACTCATAAAAACCAATAACAGTTGACATATATGGGTCATTAGATAATCATGATTTTGAGATAATATGGATTAATAAGTGATCATATAAAATCTATAAGTAACACATTAATATTATAATACATAACTAATGATCTATATGTGTATTATATACTATCTCAATCTATTTTGAAGGGTCTTTTAGTGTATTATAATACACTATGGTTTCATTTGCAAAAAACATGATGAAGGAATCCATTTCTGGGTGGAAAACCATATTAATCAAGGCCATGAACACATTGGGTGCGTTAATAAGTTCTAACATCATAATTAGGTACTCCAAAACAATACAAACATTGAATGGTCATAAATAGTATGTATGAAGGCCTAAATATACATGATTATATCATGACCATATGTAGATCTTTTAGAACACTGTAACTATTTGTAGCTAGTGGATGAGATCATTTATTTGGGGAAAACCATAATAATTTCTCAAAATAAGTTGTTCCAACAGTTTTTAATCCATGGAAATCTTATGGGATCTATACACCTTCTTATTGAAAATGATGGGCTAACCCAAGGTGAAGTACTGGGTTGTATAAAAACATCCAAATCCCAATCCTCTAAAAATCTATTTAGAACCAGGACATTATAAGGATCTATCCAAGAAAGAATGAATTTTAATTAGAGTTTCTCCTATAATACACTAAATTGTAAACTATGACCCTCTCTCTTAGTAGGTATCACAACAAATCCATGGGGGGGGGGAAATATCCAAAATGATCTAACATGGGAGAATAATTTGTTAGAGATATCATCGGACAATATGATACGATAATGGAAAATTGTGTTTTTACTCTTAAAAGAGCTTGAATATTTGGTCCAGCTCAAAAATCTTAGATTTTTCACTCACATGTACGTTCATAACTACCACCATTGAAAAATGTGAAAATCAACCTTTAGTGATAACAGTTAGTGTTAGAATGATATTATATGATCCCTACATCCCATGTATGACATAGAACATTTTCATATAATGGATAATGAAATATCTGAAGAAGTGATAACTGTCGATCTCAATGGGAGAATAATTACATAATTCTATACTCCCTAACTATACCATAAATTTTGTATCAGGGTTATAACCCAAAAGGTTGATATAATTTATTTCCTAGGACATTCTATAATAAATACAAAGACTAAAGAGTGTTAAGAACGTAATTTAAATGAAGTATATATGACAGTAGTGGTTACATAAAATATAAATAATACAATAGACATTCCTAAAATCTTATTCCTATGAATCTGTTGTAAGGAATACAACTGGACTCCTACAAAACCATGAGATACAACTAGACTACCATGGGAAGGTCCACAGTACTGGAACTAAATGTTATTAGTCTGGATACCTTATCCATGACCTCATCCTCAACCTATTCAACTGGTGTTACACAAGATTCCTATATCATAAGGATCCACGAATTCAGATCCATAAGGTGGAGATATTGTGGATCCACTCCATCTAGAATTTGGTGAAATGTTCTATCAAAACAACTAAAATTTACCATTTATCAAGAAACACAATAATCAAGTGGGTCTCTAACATATTTTGGATTATTAAGACATTGTTTCCCAAATTGATGGCATTCAAAAGAGTTACCAACATTGAAATTGTATCATCTAGTACTCTAATGATAAAACTCATGGCTTCACATTCTACTACTAGAAGAAAAAATACCAATCTCAGCACTAATACAGGGCTTCCTATGATTTGGGTTTCCCTAAAATTATACTTGATGATATTTTCTTGATTTACGATAATATATGTCAACGATAAGATAAATTATTTCACAATAGTTTTTATGGTATACATAATACCATCCTCAAAATTTCTCACTCATTATATATCATAACAAGAATGAAGTCAAGCACTATGTTAAATATTAGTGAAATATGTTGAATAGACTATTATGAATAGAAAACCATTTTTAATGGTTATGAAAACCATGGATCATCCATTTATTAGAAAATCAATGAAAATTTAATTGTAGAATACATTCTAGAATCCCATTCACCACATTCCCATATGAATATTATCCTATTTATTCACATCCCAGAAGCACTTGAAAAAATCACACATCATATAGTTGGAGATCATGAAACTCCACTCTGGAGGAGCCTCTGGGTATTGGAATATAGGAAAAATATATTCTAACCATGGATAACCATCTTTAAGACTACTATCCCCTATGCATATGGGAGTATACAATTGATGGATCTCATGTGCAAGAACATACATCATAGGTTCATGTCATGGATCACCATACATTCACTTCATCAAGTGTTGGAAACTCGTGTTGGAAACTCCCTAAACACTGATTATCAATTCAAGTTTGTGAAAATAAGATAACTCCTCTAGAATATCTTTTAGAGGAAAAACTAGTGGAATATGGACAACCATCTCTACCTAAAGTACACCAACTCCCTCATGGTGCACAACTCAATGAAGTCTTCATGGAAGATGTATAAAAATGACAAGAACTGCTACAGAACTAGATTTGAATAAATATAGTATCACTAAATAATTGAAAAAAAATGGTTCACTAACTGACATATTACCATAACTACCAACTTCTATGTTTAGTTAATTAGTAAATGTAAATGTTTTATTTAGTTGGGTTCTAGTATATGAGAGGTTTAATTTTAATTTATAGATAAACAAAATCATTAAATTTTAGTTGGCCTTCTATTTTGTAAGAAACAATTACATATTATATCATAATTTACATATTATGTCATTATGTACAAATATACATAATATAAGGAATAAATAAATGTATTACTATTCATATTTTACAATGGTCCACACACATTATAATATATGATCAAAACTAATGCAATTGAAACCATATCTCCTTACATTTTATCTTGAAATTTGATGGGTAGTATACAATGTATTGGTTTGATGAGTTAACAATTCCAATTTAAAAATGCCCATAAACATGAAAATTTGAAATTTGTAGTCAGGTAAATGTATCACAATCCTATCTCATGTAACTAGTGTAACATATCTTACAATGGATGAAATTTTATACATAAGATTCCACCATCAATATTTATTAAAAAATCATTTTTCTTGTGTTAAAATTTTAAAAAACCAATATATATAAACTAGAGAGATAGTTAGTGGATTTGAAAAATATCAGAACCAAGGCACACTAAACAATCACAGGAATCACATGTATCAATGGAAACAAAATTCACCTATATGGCCTAGAATATACATGGTAGGTGAGTCAAAAGATACTATAATGAATCATATAACAATTTTATATTTTATATTTGGACATAGTAGAATATCCACAAAGCATAAAAATACTATAATTCATGTTCATCACCAAATTATGGAAATATATCAATAATATTTGTGGGAATAAAAAATGAATTTTCCATTCGCTAAAAATATGTTGTTTCCTCGGATAATGGTTAGATAATCACATATATGTCATATAAAATTATTCCAACACATTCCTAATCACCATTATACCATCCTATAATATTAAAGTATGAAAATAAACCCCTATAATACAACTTTGTCAAGTCCCAAACTATGTGTCACTACGAGGTTCCCTACCCCTGTTTGGCCACATGGCCTCAAATATGAATCTCATTAAGAAAGAGGTTATTGAATAGAAAAAATGATCTTGGTTTTTTTGGGGGGAGAGTATACCATTTTATCAGAATGTATCACAACATTATGATAGGATAAATAAACTATAAAGGAATAATAATGTAAATAAATAAAGAAGAATAATTAATGATAAGAAATCATGAAACAAAAAATTCATAAAATTTAATTACTATATTAAATAAAAATGATGATTTAATTACTCAAAAAAATGAATAAAGAATACATTTATGTAGGAATATTGTGAGAAGATGATATAAAATAAAAAAAGGGAAAACTATCCATGAATCTCAAGAAGACTTCAAGTCATATGCTACCATCATCCCAAACAGAAAAATATGGTAGGTGTCCAATGTATAAAAAATACCATTTTTATAAGCTGTGATAAGGTAATCTACTGGTGTAAAAAATGAATCCTAGATAAGATGTGAGATAACTCACTGTTGGACACCATCAACGACTTCTATAGAAGTCTAGTATGTGAATAATAATTGTATGATGTTCGTGAATATTAATGTAATGTAATGAAATGTATGTAAAAAATACCTACATCATCCTTAGCTGGTATCTCTAAATATGTATTAATTTAATAATGATTATGGTATTAGATTTATTATATAATTTCATAATAAGGTATTATAATAGATAATAATAAAATGGGATCCAATCCGAATCCAAGTCATCTGTTTCCTCAGGGGTTGAACCAACACATTGTGGTAACTCATGCAGACTGTCCATAAGGGTCTAACTGTAATCCTAGGGTATCCAAGAGGCATTCGTTTGTAAAATATTATAATTCTTTCCATTTGGATAATCTATAACAATCCAATACTATGTTGGAATAGACCAAATGGGTTTAATCCATGGCATCATGTGAGTAAAGACCTCAACATGAATCGATGTATTGTATCCAATTAATTCTAACATCTAGAAAACAGTCAGTGGAATCATTAGATTAATGATGAGGAATTCGTGTAATAATTCATGGAAATGACAATGTAGACGAAATTAAACACATATATTGGATAAATAAATCCGAATGGCATACTCTAGGTGATAAATTCATTCTCTAAAGAACCTAGGTATGGCTCATTTTATGCCATTCATATATTCATTAAAATCATTCATATGAAATATAATCCTTATATGCAATTCATTTTTATAAATATTTCATCATAGTCATTTTAATACTCCTATAAAGGTAAATTCATTAGTTTTATTACATTACTATTCATTATAAATGACAAGGTAAAATAATTATATAAAACCGATTATCTATTCAATTTTTGAAATTATGGGCTCAATGATATCTATAATCATATACATTTCTATTAGAAATTTATAATGCATTCATTTTACTAAATAAAATTTATTATTAGGGGCCATGTATATCACACTTGAACAATATTCCATATAATATCCATAGTGGTATCCTAAAACATTATTAATAAGGGAATAGTTAGAAGATCCTCATAGCTCTAATTTCTCTATACACCCGAGGAGAAGTAAAATAGATAGAGATTTGAAGGAACACTTTTGGATGGACAACATGAATAGGAAGATTTCTGATTTTGTGCCGAGATGTATGGTTTGTCAACAAGTGAAAGCTGGAAGGCAACAGCCTTGAGGAGTCATGGAACGTCTTCCCATACCAGAGTGGAAATGGGACAATATTATGATGGGCTTTGTCATGGGGCTACCAAAGAATCATAGAAGAAACGATGCAATATGGTTTATTGTTGATCGTCTTACCAAGTAAGCACATTTTCTTGCAATAAGAGAAGATCTACCACGAGAACGTCTAGAAAGACTATATATTAATGAAGTTTTGAGACTTCATGGAGTACCTCTATCGATTGTTTCTTATTATGATCACAGTTTTACTTCAAGATTCTGGAAGAGTATTCATAAGGCCTTGGATACTATACTTTGTTTGAGCACATCCTACCACCCTCAAACAGATGCACAATTAGAACAGACTATTCAAACCTTAGAAGAAATGTTGAGATATTTCTCACATGACTTTCAAGATATGTGGGATCAATATTTACCTCTGGTAGAATTTTTCTATATCAAAATCTTCTATTCGAGTATTCATATGGAACCATATGAAGCGTTATACAGAAAAAAATGTCCCACACCAACCTGTTGGGATAACATTGGTGAAAGAAAACTTGTAGGCACAGAACTGCTGGAGGAAACAATGGAAAAGGTAATGGTATCCATTACATATAGTTAAAAAAATAAATCAAGTCTTCTAGTGGTAATCCAAATCATTTGAAAACTCTACTGATGGTTTATGATCCTCCCAGCTATTGCTCAAATATTATGTATAAACTCAAATCATGTTCACTATAACCTCAATAGTATACTATTCCAGGACAAATTGATGGATTATAAAACTATACATAGCTACAATTAGGTTCCCTAAAACATCCCACTTCCACTATCTAACCATGGCATGATGTAGAAATCACAGCTTGTATTGATCCACAGGGAATTAAAATAATCATAACTACCTCCTCCATTCACAATATTCCTGAACTATTCAAAACTATATATGTTCATCACCCTCAAAGAAGAAAGACAACATTATTGTAGAATGGAAAATTTATTCAAATACTATTGCAGCCCAATCGATTCCCTGGGATACTGGTATATCTATATCTCCATTAGATGTACTACAAAGGATAATCAAAATCCAAAGAAACTCCTCACATAGAGTGTTTGGTTTCATTTTTCATCCTTGAAAATGGATGAAAATATTATCCCACTAATAGAATACCACTATAACACATCTAGTGGAAATTTATTCATGTAAAATCTCATAGTCTATATAATTTAGTGGTACCTCCCTACATCATAGAAGAAGTAGATTGGTAACTACTATCGACTAGAGATGAACCACCAAAACCTCAACTGACTCATGTGATCCAAAAACGTATTCACAACTCAAAAAAATGACATCAAATAGTAATTCTATTAAATGATCAATGAATGGTTATGGAATTAGTAAAAAATGATTGTGACACTATTGTGGAAAAATCCCCAAAGGTAATATCCATGAGCATAAAAAACTACTAGTGTATTTGGAATGCCACATCTGGTTTATCTTGACACAAAAATAGAGTTCGTGATTACGATTCAATAGGAAATATTTGGAAACAGTTACTCCCAAAACAAGTTTTCATGAAAATAAACAATTATCTGGTGTGGATATTCTCTATCGCATGACAAGGTTCATGTAAAACCAATTCCCAAAAAACATCAAGAAATCATCTCCAAACAACTTATAGAACATATTAATGCACTGTAAAACACATAAGATCTTATGAAACCCCTATTATATAGACTCCTCCAATCACACACCCTTATCTCATGGTTATATGAGTTCATCTGATATGCTTTCATAGATATAGGGTCATCCAATATGTTTTCCCACGTAGATGAAAAGTAACTTTTGAGGAGGTATACCCTACACAACCATTGGATGTAGGGGCTCATAGTTCACCACCACTATTGAGTAAAAAACGCTTACATTATCCAGTAATCTAAAGGTATCATTAGACTAATAATAAGTACTCAGTCATATCATCCTGAAAATGAGCTCATCGTATTATTCATATGATCACTCCTTATCAATAGTGAACTGACTATTTCCTATCATGAAGAAAACACCATAATACTCCCCGGTGAAAAAATGAGCTTGTATGTTTGGAAACCATACCATTGTGAGGATGAATCAGAGGTTATCAATTCATCTATGTAGAGATTCCATTTTAGTTTTTCTCTCCTCTTATAGTCGTGTCAAAATATTGGTCGAAGAATGTAATTAGTAATCATATTTTCAGGAGCCTAAAACTCATGGGTCATGCAAAATGGGACCGTTAGTATCACTGGGAGTCATACAAGTGATACACTGAAAGAAAACTGGCTCCTAACTCTGTGTAAATATTGAAACTAGGGTATTGAAGATAGAGAACTTACCAAAAAAATCACTCAATGGTGTTGATATTTCCTACTAATTAAAATAAATCATTTCACATTAATATATATTTATAATTACAATGGATTTCTCAGACAACATATCACAATAGACAACATCAAACACCAATGTCAAAGGAACCCAACCACCACACCTCGACAATATTCACTTTTGTTGGAACTGAATAACCTGCATGGTTTTGGAACTTTTCATTAGAATGTATCTTAGTGGGGGATTTTACCCACTACTTAGAATTTCCAAATTCTTCAAACTCATTACCCACACATGGCTATATAGATATCTTGTGTATACATGTAAATTAAATCAGTGAAATTTTGAAAAAGTGTGGCATGTACCTATGAATAATAGTAGTCAAAATGTGGATGAGGAAACTAGATCATACCATGAATTCCTCCATGATCATCTATGTAAGGAACACCATGATCATGATGATATCCATGATTCTAACCACCATCTTCAAAATCCAAGTTTGGTCAACCAGTGGGTAGTGGGATTGCATCGAATCATACATACCCACCAACTCCTAGTACTTCCCCAAATAGTCAAACACATCCACCATCCCACGGACCTCATTTCAAAAACTAGTTCCCGTTCCGTAGTTTTTCTTTGATTATCAATATGATTTCAGCACAACATGGAGGACATTACCACGTGGTATTTCCCCTCCCCATAAAAGGATAGAAATGTCACAACCTTGTATAATTAATACTCCACTAATATATCTGAAAAATCATCATGTCTTGTGACATGTGTATCACTACTAGGATCAATAGGTATTGTTAAACCTTTATCTAAATAAATCCATGGCATATAATTATATGATATGTTACTGGACATTCCATGTCATCTCCCAATCCTAAATATCCATCCAACAATCAATCTTTCATAATGCATCAACCTAAACCAATTGGTGTTGGACATCAAAATGATGAATAGAAAAATATAACCCTTATTGACCATCATGAAAAAATTACACCTTGTGACTACACCCTTCAGTACGTTCTTATCCCTCATCAAGTCAAACTCTTGACCATGTTATCGAATCCTCATTGGTTTTCATTATGAAACATCTTGTAAGAACACAACATGGACCATGGTAAATGTGTATATCATTTGAGATGTCTCTGAATGGTCATGTAAACAACAAACAATTATTATATGATACATATACTTTGGATTTCAATTCATGTGGTGCCTATATATACTATTCCAAATATTATATTTCAAGGTTCCTAGGGAATAGATATTATAGTTGCTGCACCAATACTTGACAACTTGGGCTAAAGTACGAGAATAAAACATTTTAATACTTTTAACCCAGTTCCAACACCAAAAATCACGTCAACAAAACCAATATCCAAACATCACTGATAATCCAAGTTTATTTAATAAAACACCAGGCTCGGTACTCTCCTATGACACCAATTTTTCATAACATAACCCACTCGCTTCAAAGCCACACCCTCGCAATTCCTTCCAACAACAGGCCATGGGTGGGTGAATCGCACCGATAAGGAAAATATAAAACATAGGAGGAATTAGCCAAATGTACATTTATAAACACCCACACATCCTTGAGACCATATATTTATAATATGATAAAAACCATTAAAAATCCATGAATACAATTATAATCCCACAAACATCATGAGGAATAAATTATTATAAAGAATAAAAAGGGTCCATATAAAATATTTCCAAAAAATAAGAAAATAATTTATAACCTACTCAGATGGAGGGGATGTTATTAAATGAAACACAAGCAAACAAATCGTTCTCTCTAGACCAACTAATCATATCCTTCACCTAATCCTCCATTTATTATGTAATGGATCTTTCATCAGTATAAGACACAACATGTGGGGACCAAACCCATTCATGGGTGAGTATTACAAAACCAAGTAGGAAACCCCAAAATCACTATGAATAAATTACTAAGTGAAGTCATATTATCAATGTATATTTCAATAATATTAAGAGAGATCTAATAAAATTCATAGATATACTCATAAAGGATTCTTATCCTCAACAGTTTCAACCACTACTATCAATATATACATTGTGATTTTTCAATGTAAAAATCATTCCAGATATCACAATCCATGACCCCTAACATAAATAATAGAAATCAACCATCAGATATCACACATCAGGTATCGGTAATAAGAATGAACATCTCTTAAAACCCCATGGTCATGCCCATCCAAATAGTAACCACTCCATAATCTATACTTCCATTTATGAAAATCCTCCAAGAGGCCATGCTACTTTGTTATAGCCAAGGAGAATCACATAAGAATTTGAGATGGTTAATTTAAAATACACACAACATTAGAGTAATGACCCACTGAAAATTTTAGATCCTTCTACACATCTAGGGGATCAACATCCATTGCCATAAGGGCAGACACAATACCATATTGGAAAAATTTTCCAATATAGTGCATAAATACCCATGTAAATATTGGAGATTCCAATTCCAAAAATAATACATGGGTAAAATAATTTAGATCTCTTTAGGTCTCTCATAGTGATACAAGATTAATGATGATGATGAATCAATAGAATAATACTATGACCACTCACTCCCAAAAAATGGAACATCACCACACTAAAAAGGACAATAGTATGAAACATATGGATGAACCTCTTGGAGAAAAATGAGGTACTGCACTAGGCCTACATAAGAATTGACCAATTGGACACACTTAATAAATACATATCCAAGTATTGTCACACAAGAAAATAATTACATTATCTTGAGAAGACAGAGGAATCCAACCTATCCTCAATGGAGTACATGATGTGTCCCTTTGGGTACATGACATGTATCAAAAATCCAATCACTAATTGTTTCTCTATCTCACAAGTCATACACTTTTTCTGATAAGTTGTTTGTCCCGTATGGTATAGATTTTTTAGATGTTTCCCTATAACCTAGTGTTTCATTATTCCTATAATAGTGTAAAATATGTCAATGAAAAATACACTGTCATGTACGAGTACAAGATGTTTCTCATGTGATCCTTCATTCCCTTGTACATCCCATGTACTAAATCATTGTGGTCACATTTACACTATGTAATGACCACCCTATATATTATTATCTTTACATATAAGGATAACATGGAATGAAACATATTTCAAAATTCATGTCATCCATATCTATGTGCGAAAACCCCAAAACCTCAAAAAAGTGCTATAGGACATGAATTATTCCAAAGTACATGTCGTGTAGTCATGTTTTTCAAAGAACACAAAAAAATTCTCAAATAGGTTATCCAATGACACTGAAATCGAAAATTAAACACTAAATTACAATCTATGTCTTTGAACAATATTTTACTGATCCTCTTCACAATCGATTACATAATTTCATCCGTGTTCGGTTCTTTGGAAACACCCACCATCTCACCTCGTCAGTGACATCCACCGTCCTGGGATCATGAATCCCCCTACCATTAGTGGATCTAATACCATAATTTTGTACCACAACTTGAATTTCAAATCATCATCCCAAATCCATGGGAACAATCGATTTCATCAATGACAATATGTGCATTGATCATTAATAGCATATTTATTGGATCCAAGGGGAATCATAATATTGATAATGAACACAAGTAGAATAGGGAGAGAAATCCATAATCTAAAAAAGTGAGGAAAATAAATCATCCATTTTTCATTTAGTTCCCCAATCCATTTTCATAGAAAATAATAATTAATATTTATAAACATCAATTAATAATAGACAATAATTATTCCAAAATCCCACAAATAACACAATTCCCAAAAAATGAAAGATATAAAAATCAATCTATTAGTATAACAATTTATGTTCATCAGGGGATAATAAAATGTTGATAAATCAAAAATCTATCATCCATCCTACATTTTGATCAATCACTGATGAAAAAAATCACACTTCATTTTCATTGATATGATACACTAGTAGAATTATCATTTGATCCTTGATCCAATAACGGTACGACATCATCATCCAATGATCCTCTAATGAATTCTATCCAATGATTTCTCTTAAATCACTAGGTAATGAGGATAACGTTTTGAATTTTTAATATCTTGTATTATACAGAGGAATATTTGTCTCTCTATATAAATAAAATAATAGTTTAATGAAAATAATTTATGTTATTATTTTATATTTTCATAACATTTTAAAAAAATTTGGGATCCATCAAGTATTACATCATGAATTGGGTAAACACAAGATTCTTATCTAAAAAATGTTTTCATTTTTCTAGTTTATGATTTATTAGTTATTTATTGAACTTCTACCTGAAAAATTAATTTCCATCGTATTAATATATTTCCAATTATTAAATTATCAATTCAAGGCTCGTTAGGTCTGAGAATCTCACTGTCATAGTGAAAGGCTACAAAAATAATACTATAAATATTCCAATGTATTAATTTAAAAAAACCATGTCATTATATGATATATTCTGTGAAGTGTTTTTTTTTCACAAGGTATATTGATTAAAATTGTAAATAATGTATATTGATGCAATGTTATGATTTAGAAAGGTGGAAAATCTAAATGATATCTACTAATATTCGAATTAGTTAAATGTGGAATTAATGTTTACTAATGAGAAACCCAATTTTATTTTCAATTTTGGATTTTTCAACAATTCTTGGGGTTTGTGATGAATACATAAGTGAAGAGTTATACATTTGACAAGTATGTGGGATATGTGGATTTAGAGCCTTGTTTTTTATCAATGATATCATTGTTGTGATGGAGATCATTTTATGAGATATGTATTTGAGTCCAAGGGATCTTTTGATGGTGGTTTAATTAATTGATATTATGGGATCCTATACTAATGGAGTGGTGGGATTGATTATATTGTGGGATTGGGGATTATGGATGTTTCAATAGTCGATGTTATTTGTAGTTGGGAAGGAATATATTATATAAAATTGTTTTAGATAGTTGGTAGCTAGGATTAGTTCTGAGTGGGTATTTCTTTTCAATATTCATATTTATTACATTATTCATGTTATATGGTTGGATGGCCAAATTTTGTTAACATGTTCATAATTTATCTGAAGGAAGTATATTGATGTTATACATAGTGTGTACATATTTTAAGTGGTATATTATGTTATGTCCTTGAGTACCAGTAAGAATATAAAATTATTAATGAAGTAATAAAGGAATTGTGTTTCTTCATGGTGATTTCTGATTATTATGAAGATGTATTTAGAATATATTAGAATTTTTAATAACATGTTTAACACTTTTCATAAATGTTAAAATAATTAATAAGGTAAATTTAATATGGGTATTAATATTAACAAGTAGATTTTGAATTAATTAATATTAATATTTATTATTTTATGCTTATTTATACCTATTCATTATCTATGGTTTTTAGGGATTCAATTAGATGATAGTCATAGATGATTTTAAGGATAAATATTTTATGTTAATGTGGTTATGTGTGATATTTTAGTATATTTTTTGAATTCGTAAACAACCAAAACCATTACAGTAGATAAAAAAGAATAAAACATGTGTGGGGGGTTTTTTCTCCAAAATTCAGGATGGACGTGGGATGGATAGATTACATCTCCCACTCTGATGCAATCCCTTCATACATAGATAATTCAGCATCTATCTATCTATAATGTATTTTGGTATATGGTGAATAACATGAAGGACAATGATGTCTTACCATTTACATTATATATTTTTATTGTATATAGTGGATTTAGATATATAATATACTTATATTCATGCATTTTATATCTCACATCCAATGTTTTTAAATGAATGGTCTATTATATCTAGTGGTACAATGCATGTACCCACACACTATAGGCTTTATTAAATATATGTTGTTAGGGATGATATAATGGTGATTATGATGTGGACATGTAGAATAATTCTAAATTAAGAATAGGGTACTTATGTGGGACAATGATAGGTATGATGAAGGACTATCTCAAATCATGGATGGCTTATATATCATACAGACGAGCATAAGATGTGTGGAAATGTTGTGTTAGAAAATAATAGAGATGTAGAAGTGTGTAACCCAAATATATATATATATATATATATATTCCTTTTTTCTTGTATTCATAACAGCTATGTGTGAAATGGTGAGTGATCGTTGTTCAGAATTTAGGTAACTAGTATTAATACGTTTGGTGATGAGTTAGTTTTATTTTTTGAAATAGTATTCCATAAAATATCTCTTTCATATTTTGTCATGAGATATTTGAAAGATGATCCTAATAATTTTACTTGTTGTGCTCACCATATATATGTATAGATCAATTTTTAGTTTATTAGGGATATATTGGATGATATTTCCAAATAAACTAGTGTAAAGTAATTATTTATCTACTATTGTTATTTTTTTGTAACATATTTCTCCCTAATTTATATTTTGATATATCCTATTTTAGTTCACTTCTATATGTTCTGGGTGTACATCACTTGTTTTTGGATTTATTATTATTTTTAAAGATTCAGAAATAGTAATTTACTTTGAAATATTATCTATTACACTTCAAATTATAACATTTTAATCCTAAATCTACAAACATAAATATTACATCATATTAGATGAATAATCAATACATATAATTTTGATCCAATCCATAATCATTTAGTTTTTTTGCCTTTGGAAATGTTGATACATAAAAAAATGTTGAGATGATTTCTAATTCATATCTGACAATGTTATTAATAAACTAAAAACCTATTTAAAAAATATCCTTCTTAAAACATTCATCATAATATGGGGAATAGAAGGAAAATGGGTTACGTGGTATGATTGTTAAGGGCGAGTTCATATGACTTGGAATGTTTTGTTAGATACATAGTAAGGAAACCTGATCTTGACATTTGAAAAGCATATCAGCCATACCATATATCAAATTCTATAGTCCTGGAAGAAGTCATCTAACATTATAATAAATTAATCATTATGAAATAAACAAACATTATCCAAGAAACTATAATATTGTTATAAGACCCATGACTATGAAATACACAAAAGCAATGAAAATAGTATCTGTAGGTAAGGATTTACATCAAAAGTGTCATAGTGCATCTAGTTCACTCTAAATTCCATCAAATCCTTGTCCAATGATAAATCCCTTTACTATAATAGTTAATATAGAAACATATTAATTTCAATTTATTCTCCATTTATTCCAATATATTCTAATGAGATATCTATAATCTCCCAATGCATTGAAAGGATATATAATTATCCACCAACCCATCCCTTAAAAAAAGGATAAGTATGAGTCTCACTGGATCATAAAAAATTAATTTTATTATAAACTATGTATGTGGGAAATGATTTATGAACACTTCATTATTTCGTCATATTATAACTAAAAGAAAAGAAAGGGGTTTCATTAATCATTCATCAAAACATAAATAGCCAATAGGAAAAAACTAGTGTAATATAATCAGTATTATATTTACATTATCCATAAAAAATTTAATGTTTATGAAAAAATTAGATTATATCCACTATAAATTATATTTAACATCTATGGAAGTTTTCATATATGAATTTTTTTTAAAAATTATTAGAAAAGTTCTTCATGAAAATCATATTTTGAATTTAAAATATATTATATAAAATATAAAAAATTTCATAAATTATATTGAAATCTTTTTAATTTATTTCAAACCTGGAAATATTTAATTTAAGCCTCAAATCATTCAACATTCATGATTTTGTGAAATCTTATTCAATCTATGTACATTAATCATGTTCACCTATCTGGTAAAAATTCATAAATACCTCACTCAAAAAGGTCAAGAAGAATCTATTTAAACAATTTATGAAAAACGAAATCATGTGTAAATATGAGTTTATAAAATCATAATAAAATATTAATTTCATTGATGAAAATAGTTTTTTTGAAAATAATGTTATTGGAAAAAAAATTTAGAAATGAGGGAAATAAATTTAGTTTTTCATAAAACATTATTTCAGTATTCAATGTTATTAATTATTGATAAATTAATGGAAACATTTTATAACAAAAAAATAACATGGTGATAAGAAAATTCATTATATTCGAGAAATGTATGGAGTGATATCTCATCCTCATAAACATAATCATAAATAATCATAAAAAACATGATACTATAATAGGGAAATAGTTACCATATGTGATGCAGACATTATAATAACTCTAACCTCCTATATAAAAAAGTAATATATATAAAACTTATTTTCAACAGTTATTTAAATTTATATATATTAATATGATCTACGTATAATATTTCCACAACTATTAATTAACAATTCCATATTTAATTCATCATTTTATGGAATATTTTTTTTTAAAGATATTTTATGAATGGTATTTTTGGTTCATTATATTTGATAATGGTCACATCATATCTAAAATTTTAGTTATTATGAATGTTAAATGTACATATAGAGAGGTTCATCAATAAAAGGTAGATATATAAAAATTAGTTACACCATTCTTGGAGATGGTCGTTCTTATATTCACATTAACACTATTTTCAATTTTTTATTCATTGGAAAAATATAAATAATAATTGACAATTGTAAATATCATAAAATTCTTTAATGGAAAAATTTATTGAAATACCTTCCCACCAAATTCAAATTCCAAATTTTACTGACGATTGTTAGCATAAAATCTCTATCGACTCTGAGTAGCCTTAATGTGTGCCTAAATAAATATATCCATATATTACATTTCATTATTTATATAATATCCTCATAGATTTATATCTCTTAATTCACCATGTAATTTTGGATTGACACACTTCTTATATACAAGGATTAAAAAGTAGGAATACAAATTTATTTATTGAATGATATTTTGTATGAAATTTATACTATATGAATGTGTTTATCCTAAAAAAACATTGAAAAATATAAATAATGATCTCACCATTTTTATTCCATGAATTGTTTTATCATACTGTCCATCTTTTTATGGATGGTATGATGTTTGGATACTAATCCAAAATTATATATCTTTCCAATAACTTTATCATAACTTCATGTTGATCCTCAAATTATAATTAGATAGAAAAGAATGTGGTACTCCATGAAACCATACCAAATCCTTAATATATATTATGAAAATTTGATCACAAGGTAAATTTCATTAGATAACAGTGACGTGAGATTAAATCATAAGGTGATAAACTTCAACCCATAAAAAAGTATATCATTTAGTTGTTTTGTGTGTCTAATGAAAAAAATTATTTTGTTGTTTTTCCATTTAAATTATGGTATGGGTAGTGGTTTTAACATCCCCATATCCTTATATATCTTAACTATAACATTTTGGGATACAAATAACTATGATAAATATTCATAAATAACTATTTTCATTTTACACCACTTAAAATACACTCTCAAATCTCAATTAATGTTTTGAATTTTATTTTGAGTTATAAAATTTTATATTATATCGAATAATATTTTTGATCCTAGGATCTATGTTTGTATAATATTCATATGCCTGGAAATCCTTGGTGATGTGATATTAAAAATATTAAATATATTTTAGCACTGAAATTTAGTATATTTGGAAACATGCAATTAGTCTTATGTGGAGTTTCAGATCATTACTATGAGCTTGTAGTTTAGTTGAGATTGTGGGTTATACACTAGGTGTGACATAAAATTTGTCAATATAAGATGCCTATATTTAAGCTTGGTGTTGGGGTGTGACATTGATGATAATGATTTTATAAAAATAAAATCAATACCCCCCCCATTATTGAGTACATTGAAGAGACAAGGAAACCCCATCCACCCATTTTGATAGATGGATGGTCAAATGATGAACGAAGAAGAGGAGGCACCACCGATCTACGATCTTGTCTACGATCAGTCCGACATCATGTTGCAACATATTTATAACATTTATCTACACCCAAATATTCACCATTTCCCCATGAGATAGAATGGGTTTAATATTAGTCATGAACCCTTTAAAAGTGTTTTCTTAATGTTTTAGAGCCCTATTATGATTTTTGGGGACCCTGTGAGGTTTGGTTTGTCTATTTTTGGGAAAATTGAGTGTTTTAAGAATATCATAGTGAATTACCATTACTAAATCTATATGACATGATTTCTACCATAGGGTATCATTAAATTTGTTATTTTTTATTTGGGTAAAATGTTCTATTGGGTACTACACTCCATGTACTTTGGTTACTCGCCACGTAGTGATCCCATGTTGTGTGGATGGGGACATTTCCCGAGTAATCACTTAATTTATTATGGTCATGAGACTGTACATTGCTAAATATAGGGAAATTGTTTAAAGGGAATGGTCAGAGGACATGGCTAAGGGCCCTGTTTAGGTTAGACATGTTGTATCTCTCTTGTACACCCCTTTTTAGCTGACATGCACATCCAATCATTGTAGAAGTGGACACAATGTGGTGTTACTGTGGGGTCACAAACCATTTATACCAATGTACACATCTTTTAGTATCAATAGAGACTTTCCACAAGCACATATCCTCCTATGGGACGATGATAAAACTCCATGAATGACCTATCCTGGGAAGTTATGTATTTAGAATGAAATGGTTGACTTGAGTTGGATTTCAAGATATTATGTTGTATGATTTTGAGCATGTAACTTCATTACTGTCCTTAATACTGGATAGTTATCATAGTATATCACTATATCTTTTTTAGGGTCGATTCCCATCCCGGTCATCTCCGGAATCAGGTCATTTAGACTCTTTTGGATGGTTAATTTTTGGTCCCTCATTGTATGGGGGAGAATGCCTCGTACATTGGAAGAGTTGTGATTTTATGTGTGACTTATTTAGGTGATCATTGTGGTTAACATGTAGTCAATGTTATTGGAACTCCCCTTCTATAATATTATGTAGGATTATCAACTAAATCAGATTGGTTATGACAGAACTCCCCGATATTAGGTGTGGGTCCTATGCCAATAGAAAATTTCTCCCTTAGTTGTTGCTAACCTAATGTACCAAGGTACTTATCCTTTGTATCATACATGTAGATGTACGTGGATCTCCCATTAAATATTATGGTGTAGAATCTCCTTACACATATTCACATTAGAGTAGGTACTCCTACTTCATTCATGTTCTTAGGAACTATATCCATTTTATTTCTACTCCCATATCGTTTCAGGGTTCAAGTATTTCATACATGAAGTGTAGGAATGGTCGGTACTCTCATATACCACCAGGGCACATGTCCTATAGACTATAGATTGTACTCTTTCATTCATATTAGGGTGTAGGTACATATCATGATCACAATGTTAGAGACATAATACCCATGATGTACACATGTGTGGGTCCTCTACAGTGTCAGTACCACCCTATATAGTTTAGGTGAGAGTATCCATTTGTGAACACAGATCTGGTACTCCCATAGAAACTGGGTATCTGGTCTATATCTATGTAGTGGTATACACCACAATTTCAGAATTAATGGGTACCATTACCTCCATAGGATATGAATCTCCATTTTAAATGGAATGTGCTTATGTGGGGTGAGATGCTTTAATTGCTATGTGTGATAACAGATTATGAGGTAGTGCTTTCTCTATGTAGGAACGAGCAGCCCTCTTGATTTTCTATAATAATTTACATGGATAATGAAATCAATGATTAAAACACTGGTGTTGGAATGTATTGTTATATCAGTAGACATGTTTCTAATGGATCATATCAGATGGATGATACCCATCATGGATGGTAGGGACAATGGTATTTGTTTTCCAAGACGAGTTTCACCACTGATCCTTTAGTAAAATCTTGTGGTTGGCTGTGAGGTTAGATACTCACGAGACATATATTCTAAAATGAATATATCTAGGTGATTACTAGGTTTCCTTATGTTATATTCACATTTTATTATTGAAAAACCATAATGATATGTACAACCTATTTTTTATAGCTGAGGATGATTGATATAGAGTTTCTCTCTCATTTTGGTTCACCCTTGATGGGTCAAGAGAATGATTTCTCCTATGTTTATCATTCTTATATTGGGTTTTTGTGGCTCCTACTACCTATTTTTACTCACACCCTAAAAGGGATATTCGTACACATGTTTTTTCTTTTGTAAAGGAAATGCATATCGATAGAGTCTTTAGTGGTCCTAATGTAGGAAGTGATTATTGATCTAGACCGATTGAGTTATCTGATGGTTCTTGGTTAAGGATCTTCTCTCTTTTTCGTTAGACTTTTATCCCCTCCATCTGAATAAGTTAGAAATTTTTACACTTATGATGGTCTATTTTTTATCCTCTTATTCTTTTATTACACTAGTTTTGGGATATTTGAATGCATGAATTTTTTTTAATTTATTAATTACTCTACATTGTTTCATGGATTTATTTGGGGGTGTGTTCATATAGGTACCATAGGATGAGGCTTCCATTTTTGTAATATACCTATTATGTGCATGATTCCATCCCTATGCTATTAATTGTGGTTTTGATGCTTTATGAAACATGTCCCATTGGGCCAATTCATAAAAATAAGGTATGAGAGGGGGTTCCACTTTGGGATGACATTTAAGAGGTTGACTAGTTGTGAACTAGTTTTGTGTTTCATAGTGAAAATTTTAAATTCATTCATGTTTGGAAATCTGGACAAGGATTATAGTTTTCATGTGATGGTTGACATATCCATTCACCTAGACTCTGATAACCTTCTAGATGACTCCTTACAATTGTAGATTAGTTATAGGAAATTATTTGTACTTGCATCACTGTGTATTGTGTTTTGGGTTCCATGCCCTTTTTCAGTTTTCTCTATAAATATACTCTTTGACGGTTTTTCATTTATTCTATTTTTTGATTCCACCCTTATAACAGCCAAATTGGGTACCATGATGGGATTTTAAAAATTATCATTATGGTTTCTTGTACAACAAAAAGAATATGGTGGTGGGAAAAATATTAAAATTTCTATTTAATTTTTTTTGTTAAACCATGACTAAGGATAATTCATATAAAATTTATAATTAAATTATTTAATAAATGAAGAAATAAATATATGGGATTAGGATTGTTATTCGTTGATGAATTTTGATTCTCTGAAATTACCATTTCATATGGCATTCATTGTTTTATGAGTATCCATGTATATAATAACTCAAGGAATGATCCAAAAATACTTCAAAGTTCTCTAAGACACCCCAATCGAACACTAGGTTCTTGTGTGGAAAAATAAAATATCATCCCTTATTTATTAATGATATCTACTTATTTGGTCATAAATAATTTTCTATTGTGTTTCTCAATCTTCTGAGGTAGATAGTGGGGGTCTACGGAGAATATATTTTGTGCATCAATTCATTATTCTCTATTATGGATTCCATACCCACTAGAAGTAGATGTCCATTTATAGAGTTATAATTTATGTAAATATATAATTTTATTTCATGTTGGGTATTAAATAACCTTAATTAAATTAATAAATATCTATCTATATAATTATATTATTATTTTTTGGTTTTTAAATATACCAATGTTGAAAATTAAAATTTATCAACTTCTAAATAATTATATTATCATTTGATACAACTATCACCATTTGATCTTCTCAATATTTATTATATATCTAAATTAATATTTTATTCATAAAAAAAATATTCAATTCCAATACAAGAATTTAAAAAAAATAAAAATTAGAAATATAACTATATATATTAACATTCATCGAATAAATAGTAATTGAACTTATACAATCAATATAACATGAATAAAATAATTTTTATATTTTGAGAACAATATTTATTAAAATAATTAAATTCAAATCTAATTTGAAGGAGATTAGTGGATACACATTGTGTGTGACCATCTAGGAATCATTATAATTAAAATTAGAAGTGATTTTATAAATTATAAAGTTACTATATATAAATTGGTCTAGGAATAAAATAGAATGAGGATAATATGACAATGATGAAAACCACATGCAAACATTCATTCTGTAATCTAATCACATTTTCTAAATATCGTACCATGAAAGTTGCAGAACTATGTCATCAACCTATTTTCATGATATTTATTTTGTTGAAAATCATAAATAAACATGTGGGGTAACTTTTATCATGTAATTTAGGTTAGAATTACATTATAATAAAAGGTTCAGGTTATAAAATCCCATTTTTATGGATATTAAAAATCCTTCTTCAACATGTCCATTAATTACATGTCAATCATGACACACCCAACACAAAATACTTTCTATCTACATATGTTGAGATATTTTTCTTCAATAAATATTATTGTGTGAGTAATCACATTAATCAATGATCATATTAATTATTAAGGATCTATACACATGCTCATAGATAGGAATATCTAAGGATAGAAAAACAAACATAATTCATACTAGAGGTTATATTCTAATAATCTCCCGTATTAGAGTATACTATGAGATAACATCATTAGAAGTATCTCCAAAACCTACAACTGATATCACATGAAAATAATAATACTACGTGAATCATCATTGTATTTTATGAAAAAACTGAAATACAATAAGAATACTTTTATAGAAATTAATAGTTCTCAAAATATCTGGGAACGTCACTGACCTTATCAATGTGAAATGAAATATATGAAATTATTAAATTAAATCAATGTATTAGAATTAAAAGTATTTAATATTATTTTTAATTAATATTTATGTCATCTTATATAATAGTAATCAAAATAAAATCAGTTGGACCTAGGAAACCAACTCTAACAGATCAGCCCATTGATGAACCTTTTGTTTAGGGCACTAGTCCTATGGAAGTACCTTTTGGTGGTCACCAAGTTGAGACACCATGGGTTTATATTATGTTTTTCTTGATAATTTAGGATTATGATACAAATAGGCTGAGTTTTCTGAATGAGTCCGAGATGATTTTTCCTAAATTGTATTGAGATCATCCATAACCGGACAAATAAGTTGACTGGATTGATGAAATAACACATGTTTTCACCTTGTGAGGATGACTTCCAATACAATTCTAGTTCATGAGGTGATACTTATATAGGGTTCAACAGTTTAATGGTGGAGTCTATGAATGTAGATCTATAATGAGGTGGCTCCCAATTGGTAGTTGTTTGAGATTTTTTTTATGAGGAGTTTTATCCATCCACATTGAGATTGGTAAATACTAAAGAGATTATTCATCATTTGAAGAATTTAATATACATGGAATATTATTTATAAAGGATAATATATTGTTCCTGATACTCCATTTATATTTCATGTGATCCATTTTCTAGAGCGGTTAACATTATAATGACCTCTTTTGATACAATCATGTAGGTGTTTTCTCTTTCTTCCATCCCTCTTAAAAGGGTGTGATGTAAAAATATCTAGTGGAAGAGAGATTCCTTTTGGAGAATTATGACAATATTTATAAGAGTGTCCATCATGAGTTTGAGATAAATATAGTTTCTAGAATATAGAAGTCATTTGGATTGCTGTGTAGGAGGAATACCGATACTGAGACTCAAAGACATGTGAATCCAACATTTGAGTTTCATCAAGGAACCAGTCAACAATAGGGTAGGTTGTGTTACACATTCAATGTATATTGAAAACATGTGGTAGATTTTATGATCCAACATGCTGTGTAGTGGGAGTAAATTGATGGTACTCAGTGGTTGAGTAATAGTCACGTGAAATGAGTTTTACCTGATTGATGACATGGTATATGAGTAGGGACAACCAAAATAGGTGGCATACAATTTGAGATATTTCCACCACCCCTTTGAAATATTCAACAGGATTAGGGAGCTGGATAATTGGAGAGGGGAAAAATAATTCTCACGGAGTATAATAAAATACTAACTCTTAGGATTTTTAGAGGCATTATTTATGTCCTTTCTAATTTTATATTTTTTTGGTAGGCACTCATTGGAGGAAAACATTTCATCCCACTTATTATTGGATGTTTTTATAGGGTGACATAGAGATTCTGTAGAAACTTTATTTTATGTTGTTTGACATACATTGTCATTGATTATGATGTCTGATTATTCTTCATCAAATATTTTGTGTTCTAAAATTATTATAATTGTGAATTAATATTTGTGCTACATAAAGAATATGGTTTCAAGGTAAATTTGAAGAGTTCATTTCCCTTTTATGTTTGAGGTTCTGTTTCATGTAAGTGTTTTTTTGTAGAGAGACCAGTATGAGCCAATTTTTGATCATGGGAATCCCTATTTTGTTTCATTCAATGATCATTTTATCAAATATAATTTTTTATGTGAGATTCTTGAGGATGCCATTATTTAGTTAATCTAGGGGATGACGATAACTAAATGTTTCAATCAACATCAATGTCATGTTTGTATGTAAGATTTCCACTATACCCTATGACCGTAGATAGAAATGGTTCATAGTTTCTTCCACGATTTATGATGGAGGATACATGATCTCACTATGTTTCCTGATGTTGACCAAGAATGAGGAAGAATATTGGTCTATTTTTCCCTTGAGGTTCCCCTAAGTGCATGCTTGTAGGAAGGAGGAGAACCCTTTGTGAGGTCATTAGAAAGGAGTTCTAATTGAGATCACAATTTTGATCTTTCTACCTAGGATTGAACTTTTCATGGTCAAAATAAATAATGTGGGGAGTATTTAGTTACTCATGTTTTGATCCTTAAGACTTTTTCGTATTTCTATGAAAAAATTCGAACAATTGTGCTAACTCAAAGCGGTATTTTTGGGCCGGGATATACTCAGTGTAGTGATATTAATATTTTTAAATATATTTCAGCACATTCATAGATATTATATAGAAATGAGGAATAAAAAAATGTGGAGTATTAGAGTAGAAATCTGTGATTTTAGTTAATATTAGAATGTGTTGTTTACACTAGGCTTGACATAAATTTTTTTACCATCTTAATCGTAGTATATGTCACGTTGGAGGGGTGTTATATTTTTTATATTGATTACAAATAATTTAAATAAATACCCCTTTTTTACACCTTTGGTGAAGAAAAAGAAGATGTGAGGCCCACCCCCATCACATATAGTGTGGTAGACAAATCATGGTGGAAGAATTTAGTGGAGGTGACACCGATCAACGATCTTGCGGGTGAAATATCATGTAATGCGGTGTACTAGCCAATGATAATGAATCTACTCCAAAAGTGTTGGATGATTCCCTGTGATGTAGGAAATTATTTTCTGAAATCTTAATCCACTTTTTATGTATTTTATAAATGTTTTAGAGCCCTATTATGATTTTTGGTACTTTGTGAGGGATTATTTGTTGGTTTCAAGTTAAACTAGGGTGTTTTAGGTACCTCACAAGGAATTTACGATATGGAATTCCTAATCACATGGATAAAATTGTATCATAAGATGTCATGTGTTCTATATATTTGGGTAATATTTCCATTGTAGAAACATACACTATGTAATGGGTTTACATTTCATGTAGAGATCCAATGAAATGTATCCATGGACATGGAAATGGTTTCTATGTCCTAGGACATGCATCTATGATTGCACACAACCTATGACATTGATACAGGGAAGAGTGCACATGCATGGGAGGATGATAGGGATATGGGCCTCAGTGATGTGATGAACACCATGTATCCCAAGTACATTATATGTTTGATCAGATGACCTTTCATGCCTCACAACAGAGGACATGGAAATGCATTTAGTTGGGGTCAAAAATATTGTAATCCCTAGTATATGATGTTTACCTTTCATAGAGATTTACGAATAGTGTATATCCTTCTTCAAGTCTCAGATAATTTTTTTTTGAGTATCATATCCCTTGTTTTTCCATGTATAAAATAATTGTGGCCCTCTTAATGAATTTAGATCTAATAAAAGGAATTCTTATGAGAATGATGTTGTAGTAGCGGTTTGTAATTAGGGATAGTGGTCAGGGAGGGTTAGTATAGAGATGTTGGGTCAGTACCCTTCCATGTCATCTCAGGATGTGGTTCCCATAGACTCTTTAGGATGATTGATTAGATATAAAATACATTATAAGTGTGTGGTTCATGTAACACTATAAGTGTTTCGATGTGACGTGAGATCACAATAAGAGATCGGTGTGGTTATTAGAGTGATGTATAGACTGGTACTCCACTGTTTTACTAGGGTAGGAGTTTACATTACTTCTCATTTCAATAGACACATAACTACCCTATAGTGGGTTAACGTCTGATTACAATGATGATTTTTTCTCAAGGATTATACTCCCACCACATATTAGCATTTTTTCCCACTTACTTTTTGTTCAGATAGAATAGGTACCGCCCCCCAATCGTACCAAGGAACATTTCCACTATACATGGATTTAGTACTCCACTAATATATCAGGGAACACGATATCTATAAACATTGTGGATGTAGGGTGGTAGTTCTTTCAATGTGCTAGGGTATATAAACTCTAGCCTAGGGTTGGCACTACCATATAGTATCAGGGTGTGGGTCCCCCTATAGAGATCACACTTGTAGAGTCAGAACCCCCCTGATATACATGGGTTAGATTCCGTTCCATGTTTTTCTTAAAATGTTGAATTGGTGTGGGGGGCACTAATTATGTTCATATAGTCAGTATTCCACTATACATTTGTTCCATTCCCTATATCTATGTAGTAGAACTTACCCCATCTTGGATATATGTAAATAATCAGGTCCCCCATGAGAGTTGGATATCCCTCATACGTGGAATAATATATCCTAGTTTAGGCACCTCCACAAACTATGAGTGATAACTAAATAATAACAATTTTTATCGTGATACAATTAGGATTTTTCCACTCCATGTGGTTGATTATATGGTTTGTGGGGTTGTTTGGAGTTCATAAACCATAGGCTGCATAGAAGTGGTGAGAAAAAGGTCCCTCTGTAAGCATTCACCACTAAGAGGATGAATAAGGTACATGATCTGCAGTAGTGGTCCCACATCAATGTTTAGTGGTGAGTATAAGGCCTACCCATCTAATATTTCTCTATGATGGCGATGTATTGAAGACGCAATGATTGAATCACTCATGATGGGAACTATATTTAAACCTACAGATCTATTCTTGATGGATCATATCTCATGGATGAGTTCTACCAGGGATGATAGGGCTCATGGAGTATGTAATCTAGGGTGAGGGTCACCTTTTTTACTGGAGTTGAATCATGTAGCAGGATATAAGGTTGAAACCTCATGAGACATATAGTATGGGAAGAGTAAATTGGGGTGTTTTATGGTTTTTGTTGAGGTTATGTCACATTTCATGGTTTACACACCATCTGTATAGATCTGACTAGTCATTTATAGCCATATATGGCTGGGATGGGGGTTCACTAACATATTTCCCTCTAGATAGTTTGAGCGTAATGCTTTTTTAGTTTCTCCCTTGTATTTTTTGTATTTTTTGAACCAAATTTGTATTTTTATACTCACCCTAACATGGGATTCTCCCACATAGGTTTTTTTTTGTGTAGATGGCATGCCTATAGACAGAGTACCTAGAGGACCTGATGTGGACAAAGATTAGTGTTTTAGGCCTACTAAGGTGACTGTTGGTGCATGGATGATTAACATTATGGAAGTTCATTTAGACAACGATCCTCCATATTTAATTTGTTATGATTATTTTGTATATCTATTTAAGATTTTATTTTCCCCCAATTTCTTGTTCATTTCTATAGTTGTGGGACAGTTATACTCATCCATATCCTTTCAGTTTTACAATCATAACATTGTTTCATGGTGTTTTTTGTGGGTCGTTTCGTATATCTACTATAGGATAAGGCCTCTCATTCATGGGATATTAATACAAGGTGTTTAATTCTTTCCCTTAGATTTTTAAAGGGGGGTATGGGGAGTTGCATCTTGGGTCCCATTGGGTTGGGTTGTGTCACAGATTCTTTATACATCCATGATGAATATATAATGATGATCAATGACCTTCACCAAATATAACCTTCTTTAATTCTATTATTGATGAGACACATAAAATATTCTTGAAACTTACTTTCCAATACAGTCATGGTTGAACGTAGGATAATTTATCACAACAATTTTTTAGTTCTACTTCTCCCTTTCTCAATTATTTAATCATTTCAATGACTGATGGTTTGTCACTAATTTGAGAAAAGTATAATTTATCCCAAAACATTAATATTTTAATATCGATTATTTTTAAAATCAAAAAATATTTAGATCTTTTTTGATCCACATCAATGATAATATATTATTATCCTTTCATATCAAAACATGTTTCACCTTGTTTCATTTAGCAAGGTGGTAACATTTTAAGGATTCATGAAAATAAATCAACTCCCACCATAATCTATGTTCATATTAAAACCCTTATAATTGAATATATTTTAATAATTTTATGATCAGTATATATATCACACCATTATCCATAATGATAATTCATTTATATAATTTATGAAATATTTTCCAAAACGAACATAATATAATAGATTGGTTAATTTTTACCATGAACAATGATTTATTGGGAGGCATATTCTATATCCATAATATTTTTCATGGGGATTTATTGATGTCCCTATATTCAAATAATCAATAATGATCATAATCCCCATTCCATTATAAAGTAGTGTATGCCCAATTTAATTGACTAAACATCCCTTTAGTTCCATGAAATTTTCATCACATTAATTTTTAGAAAATAAATTACCTCTCATCATAGTTATCAAAGTTATTTTATTATATAGTCCTAAGAAATTATCCAAAAAATTGTTAATAATACCTGAAAACCATTAAACATAGAGATCTATATCATAGTGGTTGGTCGAAAATGACATTAAATAACATCCATCTTTGATGGATCTACCAATATACACATAGATGATATTATATTACCCAACAATGAAACATTATGTAAATATAATTAACAGTAGAATTTTTTTTATTAAAATATCCTTTCTCGTAGTCTTATCAAACATGTTCATTATCCTCGAAAATCCATCCCTGTCAAATAAATATAAAATAGAAAATGTGGATGAAAAATGGGGTTTAAAATGTGAAAATGATGGACACATCATTATTCGACATCAACAATCAATGAGAATAGCTCCAAGATATCGAATTAACATCTCAAGGAACCCCCCATTATTGTTCTCTTGGATAGAGGAACAAAAACCTAGTTTGTATCCCTATAAGAATGACTCAGAACCTGGTGAAGGAAGTTATGAAGTTGGAGAAATGCAATCCAGGATGGAGGCATTCTCCATTGGATATTTTTGGACATTTTCTGAAATATATGAACCATTATAGTAGAGTTTGAATCCACACATGTCTAATGCCATCCTAATTAGAGATAATATTTGACCGAATTAATTAACACCTATATCATGTATTGAATTATAGAACCAACAAAAATATACTGATAGAAATATCATTTAATGAGTTCTATATGGGTGTGTAAGAAACCACCACTTTATAAGGATCACGATGCCTATGATTCCACCTCATCCAAATCAATTTCATCCATGATGTGATGGGTGGGATCCCTTTAATTGAATTCAACATCATAAGATTTCTACCACTGATAGAGGAAAATATAATTCTTAAAACTATAAAATCATGGAGAGTATTGTTCATTGAACATATTTAAACCATGGAGGCATCCATGTGCTCCCTATACATAGAATTCATAAAATATTCCAATGATGGTAATTGATTCTCAAATACAATTTTGTTTGCTTCAAAATAATGTAATAAAAATTAGACGAAAATGAAATCTTAAGAGCGTGATTAAATTGAAATTTCTCATCAGTATTAATATATCTCATAAAACTGTCAAAGTTGTCTGATGGATTGTTGACAAAAAATGCAACCTAAAAATGAATCTAGATCTTCATAGGGAAACTATAAAAGAATAAATGTGTTAGATTGTGTCATACTCTTGTATAGATATGTAGAAAACATGATCTATGTGAATTCCAATTATCTGCAGTATATTTTGTACAAGGAATTTGTATTAATATCCCTCCCATCGTTCTAGACATTTTGAAGGATATACGAATGGGTGGTTGAAATCTCATAGAAAAAAGGGTGTTGGGATGGAGCCGTCACATATATACACGTAGTAATCCATAGAACATAATTTTCTATTGACAGTAGGGGTCTATTCAAGGATGTCATGATCAATAAATGCTTAGCATTGTATCTCTAGCCATATTTCAGCAGACAAAAAAGATTGTAGGTCTATGTTTTGATTAAGAGTAGTGATTGGTAGGTTTTACACTAAGTGGGTGACCTCAATTATTTCTTGTATGTTCTAGTACAAAAATTTTATTAACTATATATTGAGCGTTGAATTGGTGAAAACCGGACATGTTGAGCACTAAATTATTCCATAACAAACATATTTAATTATAGGCCATATCAATGTAGAATCATATATTTAATATCCATTAAGTATATTAGATATAAATTTGTTGGAAATAAAATCTAGAAAATAATTGATGTATTTTCAAAGACCTTGTTCATTTAATAATAATTTAATAATTTCATATTCTCATATCCTTAATTCCCATTCCCCTTGAAATCAATGGGTTTGATGAATTTTTCTATGAAACAATAATGTACTATATTTCAAGGATGGATATAGTACAAATAAAATTCATGATGAACACATAGAGATCCTTGATGAGATTGATAGGATATATATATATAAAAAAATTTGAAATTCATATACAATCATTTAGGTCATAATATAATTCATATGGAAAATACTTCTAACATTGGTGATGGTTTTCCCTCTACATATAGAGATTTGGGAAATAATTTTGGAATAGATGCTTTCAAGTGGAATTCTATTAATCCACCCCCAAAATTAGAGACACCAAAACCTACATGAAGGGAAGATTCTTCTTTATCACTCCTAGTATCTAATAAATAAAATTCTTCATGCGAATTGTCATCAAATTCCCCAAAATAATAAAGGAATTCCTCTAGCATATCACCATCCTAGAGATCACCTAATAATTAGAAATGATTATATGTGTACTCAAAATTGTACTTTTATTTTCTTTCTAAATGATAAGGATTTTTTTTCTAAATAAAGGAGATGTTAGGGGGTTAATAGATCCCTTCCATCCTCGATTTTTCTATATAATGCAGCATGCATGCAATCATTCAGAGTAACACTTAATTAGTCAATCTCCAACACAATGAGAAGTCCATAAAGTGTGTATCCCTATCAAACCCCCATTTAGTCGTGAAAATATCTTATAGGTGAACAATAAATTTGGATTGAAATGTCGATACTATTCATTAAGATATCTACCAAATTGATAATGGATAACTATGCAGCCATTTTTTCAAAGAAGTTCAATGAGGAATCTCTAATATATAGTATCAAAGGCCTTATAAATTCATTGTTTAATGGATAATCTTCCATATATGAAGTATCCCTTCATAGAGTTAACACATTTTAATGTCATGAGGATTAAATTAAGAATGATTCTTCTAGTGAAGAATAAAAAATTATTGGGTGTTAGTATACCATGATTAATGTTTCGCAGCATTAGAGTAATAATCTTGATGATAAATTTGGGGATTGTTTTACCAATTGAAACTTTCTTGAAATCCTCAATATGAAAGGCATTTCCCATTTTTAGATGAAATGAAATGAAGCAGGTGGTGACACAATATGTAATTGATGCATCATTGAATAAATGTCTCACACAATTAATTAAATCCTAATGTATAATGTCCTAATTGAACATGAAAATATTAGTTGCAAATCCATTCAGCCCATCCACACTATCGATGATCAATGTGAGGAGTGCATTCTTGATTTCTTTCTATATTGGAGATTTATCTGGAATCTTATTGAACTAAGTGTCAATGGGGTGCTAAATATTATCATGTAGATTCAACATATCATGATTCCATTTCTTTGATTAAATGTCAGCAACATAATTTACCATGGTAATGAATATTTCAATCAAGAGTTATATAAGGACCCATTGTCAATGTTATTAATAACACCGCTCATGGTTATCTTTTATAGATATAAATCAAAAATAACCTTTAATTTTTTCCCAATATTTCATCTATTTAACAAGGTATCAATTCCTATAAATTTTTTTCTGAAGGGTTAAGAGGTCATCAAGGAAGGATATGGAATCAATATCATCTCTATAAGGGACATAATAACTCATAATAAAAATTTAACATTAAATGATGTGTTTTTTAAAATCAATAATTTCATTATAATAGGTAGAAAATGGTACCTTTTTTAATTTATTTCAGAAATTGTTTCAATATTTTTAGCTATCATTGTATAACATCAAGAGGGATACTAACAGAGTAAATCATCCATGAATTGAAGATAAAATCCATATATACCAGAACACAAATCCTTGTGTTGTTGAACATAAAAGGAAGTGGATAGGATATTACATTATTTTTTAAAATATCAACAAGCACTAGGTTTTTATCAGAGTGACAGTTGGAAAATATCATTATAGAGAACATGATGGCCTCTTTCCTATAATCAATTTGGAAAAATCATATTTCCAAATTTATGGATTGTAGCCCATTGGGGTTGACCTACTCCATGTAATATATGCTCCCACAATTGGATCATTAGTCAAATGAAATTTTTCTAGGAATGAAGAAAAATAATAATCCACCAATCTATTGAACTGGGTGTCGGTGTTCTCATCAGGCATGAGGATTTTATTTATCTCACCCATGAAAACACAGTTCTTGGACACATGATAAGATAAGTTTTCAAGATCCTTCAAGGAGACATTATTTTGATATAAAAGATGGATGCATAAACAATCTGTAGGTTTATGAAAACACCTTTGATTCAAACATCGACCAAAAACAACATGCTAATTCATATAGTAGGAGTAAAGGGATATTCATTATTATTTGTGGAACAAAAATAATTCAGTGCCATTCTAACTCAAATTCTAGGAGAAAAACGAGTAACCAATAAAATACCATTTGAAGGCTGACCATTTTTAAAAAAATCATTTTTGGATGATCTATAACAGTAAAAAATGGGATACAGTCACAATAAAGAGTCATAGGTATTTGATTGTGGGACTATTCCAAAGCCCATGACTATTCCAAAACAGTGTCTTTAATTAGTTCATGATGTTTCCCTTAGTATGAGGCCCTACATTCCTTTGATGCATCACCAATTTCTTCATGGTGTTACCATTGACTTTTCCAAATTAAAAATCCAAAAAACAATACCCTTATCAAAGGGGTCATGTGGGGACTCATAGGGTTCAACATCAAACCAATATCTTCCACTTATAGGGGAGAATATATTATGATATTGATTAATTCCCATAGGGTTATCCTGATGGAAATTTCCCTTCATAGTTTTCCCACATGGTATAGAGAGAAAGGTTCCTCTATCTCATCTTGATGATCCTTATCCTCACATTGGGAATCATTTTCAGATCTTTTCCAACTATTTTTAGTAGGAATCGTATTCTGAATGTGTATATCTAATATATTTCGATCATATTTCTGTCTTTAACTACATTCATCCTCATGCAGCACCTATTCAATAGGGATGAAAAGATTTTTAATTTCACACAGTAATATATTACCATCTGGGATGGTATCAGGAGTATTCAATTAGTGTCTCAGAATAACATGTTGCTCATTCACAAGGCATCCCTAAACCATTTCATCATCCATTTACGTCCAACTATGAGGAAACAATATTAAGTCAACATCATATCTGGATTTCATATATGGAGCACCACATGTTTCTTTTGTGGTGGGAGTAGAACAAACCATGATAAACTGATCATTAAATATGAGTCTATATATGAATCCTTTATCCTTGCTATCAGCTAGTTTATTTTCTACATGGTAATCTAGAACATTGTAATCACTTCTAAAACATTCATTTCCATCATCATGAGATGAGAATCTACTGGATGAATATTAAGGTCTTTTTAAATATCTGTTGTTTTAACAATTTCATCAATTTAGTCCACCACCTGATTATTCATAGGATAGTCCTTTGATTAATGAGGAGGAGGATTACCCTTCAAGTTTCTTGCCTTTTCTTTTCCATTATCATTTTCTCTCTTTCTGGATTGATCATCATGCAATAATATATCTTATATAGTAAAAAATTTATAACTATTGCATTCATTTTAAATATGAAACAATTAATCAATGTCCTTATAGAACATGTGATTCCTTTCCTAAAGTATTTCTAGCTTCATACTATCATCCCTTATGGTGATAACTACCACTTCCACCAATGTGGTGTCCATATAAACTTCCACTATGACACTATAATAGTGACCAAACCATTGATTATACATTTTAATACCAATTATAAATAGGATTTCAATAGAGGAGCCTATGTCATACCGAATTATTGGGTGCTAATAAATCCATTTTAGACATAAAATTTGAACCCATATCTACATGTGAGTGTTTCTCACATTCAATGGGTCAATGTTCTGATCCGAAACATGTATCGTAAGGATTCATGGATTCAATTAAATGGAACAAATACACACTTGCCTTTTCCAATAATCCATGGGGGAAAATGTGGATGTATCCCCTTCCCATCATAGTAATTATCCAGTCCCCAAATCTGATGACTGTAGAAATTCTATTAACCATATTTTGGAACCTCCATGACTTCTCACACCTCAGTGTCAAGACTCATTTAATGATATATAATTGACAGTGGGTGATGCATTCCTCGATTGCTTCCTGGGAGGCGGAGACATGAAATACACAGATATTCATGATGAACCATTTGGGATATTGGATACAAAGCTACGAAAAACAAGATTCACTACAAATTTTAAGTCATTCACGATGTTTTTCATCATCCCAAACTATTTTATAGGGATTGCACCATACTAATCCTCCAATCATTATGGTCTTCATTACAATTCACATTTGATCTACATTATCTTATTTAATTATGGAATATATAAGAATATCATATACAAATACAACAAAAAAATGATCAATGATTTCACTAAATACTATATTCATTAAATATTTTATGATATTATGGGAATTAGTGAGACCAAAAAAATCACTATATATTTGTACTGTCTATACATAATTCAAAAAGATTTATTAGGTATTTATTCCTAGTTAACTTTCATATAATACAATCATGATTAATTTTAAATGTTTTCTAAATAATAACATCTTCATAATTGATATTACAACCCAATTTGACATTGAATCAAGAACAATATATTTTTTGTAATTTCATTAGGAAATTCATGATAATCGGCACACTGAAAAATTTTCAATAGATGGGTTTTTATATAAATTTACAATTCAATTACATGGAAATTATTTTTAAATTTATATATATAATTCATATACATTCAGAAAATAAGAAAAAACCCACCTGAGTGAGAATACATATATTTGAAGGAAACTAATTCCATCCAAATTAAATTAGAGTATAACCGTAGACTGGAGATGGGATCATGAAAAAATTAAAATTATTCACTACTAATTCAACACCTAATAATTTGTGTGTTATTGTGATAAATATAAAAAATTCTTCAAATATAAAAGAGTGTGTTAATCTCTAATAAAAAAAGACCTTAGCTTTTATAGAGTTGATGGAATGTATACCTTTCAATATTTTACTACAAAACATCTCTTTGAAAATAGTATCATGCGATATTTTTCATTGTCTATAGGATATGGAGGTTATTTATGTTGATCATCATAATTAATCATAGAATTTGATCAATGGTTAATAAAATTATCATTCAAATTATATTTTTAATCTACAAAGTGTGGCCAGTTTATTATGTGGTGCGTTCTCTCCATCATTAGTTGAATTATTCATCTTATAACATTAATATTCTATTTTATGATGATAGTCACATTAACACTTAAATCAATTACAATTATTTATAAAATTATCCACTCCATGATTCCATCTTTTCTTTGAGAAAAAAAGGATATATCATATACTTCTCTCTATGATTTTTATCATTATAGTTTCCGTCAAATTCCATATTTATTTTATTATATAATCTATGAGATTGGTTGCAACTCTAATCTCCACTTCCACCTTGATATTACATAAAATTATTTATTCAAATATATTTAAATCCCTTACACTTTGTACCATTGTGTATATTTTATTTATTCTACTGATGAGTTGTCATCATAACATATAGGTCATATGATAATTTCTAAAGCGTACATCACATGCGTTGTAAATTTTTTTAATATGAACCAATATATTCGCCATCCATCTTCAATATCTCAATGAATACCATTTTTATTTTAATATTAAGATGATGAGTAATGTAATTATTAGAATGTACCAAACACATATCTTACAGAGTGGAGTTAATTTCATTATGATTCCATGTGATCCTAATAGGAGTCCAATATTGATGATCTTTGAATTCAAAATGTTAATTACCCAAAATAACAATTTATGGTCCCAATAAATGGAGAATATAAAATTACTTTCCTTGACACTAATATGTTTCATATTAACAAGTATACCATTATTACTAATAAAATTATGTGTATTTTTTTCTCATGAATCACCCAATAAAATCTTATTCATAACATTGATCATTTGGTGTCTCAGTTAGATTCATACATTATGAATGTGGTGTAAGAAAAACCACAAGGTATTTCATTACAAAAACTATAAAACATGGTTTAGGTGTAGGATTATCATTACCATTTCATTCACATTATTCATTAACATAGTTCTTTTTTTATCTCTAGACGAAAACCAAAATGAAGATTGTGAGAACCTATAATCGTAGTTGGAAACAAAAAAGTCTTGAAAACAAATTTATGAGATATCTAAATCATAAAACATTATTTTCAATATATGATACATTAGGTTTAACCAAAATATTTCATTATCATCATCTATTCAATTAATATTAAAGGTTCTTCATGAAAAAATGAGTTAACACCTGCTTATCCACCATGAATATAAAACCAATTTTTTAGTAATGGTGCAACCACCGTGCACCGAAATGATGGTTGAGATATACATTTACAAATAAACTAATGGAAATTACCACTAAATTCATCTTTTAAAAAACCACATCCACATATAATATCCATAAAGGGATCTTGTTCATTGAATTCCTCTCTCCATTATTTACCATATCATAGGATTTTATCAAATACATTGGATTATCAAATGGATCACACTAATTCTTTATCATTTTTATTTCTAAAGGTATATATAGGTTTCCACAATACCAATGATAGAGATCCATTATTTCATACAAAAATATTAAATCCTATTATATAAATATTCTATATATTACATTATGATCCATTCCATAATAGTATAGGATTTGTGTATTTGGAAACATGTATATATAAAGGAATTTTATCAGGAGAGGTCTAAATCATCTCCTAATAAGTTATTCTAATTAGGAACCCTTCTTAGTTATAAAAAATTTAAACCCCTTCTTGATAACCTAGAGAAACTAAATAGAACAATGTGTTACATTATATAATCAATAATGGTAAAAAAGGGATATGTCAATGATCACTTCAATATAACATGAGTATAAGGGTTTTAGAACATGAACATCACATTGGAAAACCAAACCCAACATATCATATATCATTATATTATTTCATAATAAAAATCATAGATTATTAGACGACATTTATTATAAATTGAATCAAATAAAATGAGTTATGAGATAATAAAATTGGCATATGACGTTTGTTTGTCGAAGAAACATGAACGTAGAAAATCATTTCATCATTAAAGGTTCACTACCAACATGATCACAGGAGATTGGGTTCAATACCCATTCCATAATTTACTAAATAATGGTTACCTCACTAGACTATCATATTATTCTATTTCTGTTATTTATATGGGTCCACTCCACAATTGGTTTTCATTATTATCCCACAAGATATACATATTTACCCGAAGATCATAAAATATTTATCATAGCATAACCAATGGAAAGAAAACTCATTCTTAAAAAATTCATCTTTTTGTCATAGGAATACTCAGAGAAAAGAAAAGGCTTCATATAAGATTTATCATAACATAATTTACAATTGGGAAGGAAATTTCATTCATATAATAAATTATATATCATTTTAATCCAACTAATTAATTAATGTGAATGGAATCATTATATTAAAGCACCAGTAGTGCATATATAACATCAATAATTTATATTATAATTTAAAAATATTTATAAAATTTCACTCAATATTTTTATGAGGAAAATATATTTTTGACATAGAAAACAATTTTTTAAAATATAAAAATATATCGATTTGAAAGGAAATTTTTTTAATTTAAATTAAATATAGAAACATGTATTGTAATCTTCCATTCATTTAGTTTTCATAGTTGAGGGAAATTCCATTCCAACCATGTATAATAAAATTGATATTCTATACACATTTTTGATAAAAAATAAAAAGATCCACATTCGTAAAATAAAATATATTTCTATCAAAGAATATTTTAATAATTAAATCATAGAAAAAATGAATCTGAATAATCCTAGGATAGTATTAAAAACATTTATAAAAATATTCTTTTAGAGCATGGATAAGGAATAAATATCATTTTTGACAAAGGATATAAATAATTCTTGTTTTTTTAAAATTATGAAAGTGTATTGGGTAACTAAAATTGTAAATTAAAATGAAAGCATATAATTTATATAAATAATCATAGAATAGTAAAATTCATATTATTATTGATAGGTAGGACATGAAATCTCATCATTAGAGACATAATCATATATAATCTCGATAAACAATGTGATTTTAAAATAAATCTATTATATCAAGTTAGTATTTTGAAGAAAAATAATAAAATAGTTTTTAATTTTTATAAAATTTATAATAATTCAATTCTACATTTCTTATAATAATAATAATTTCATATATTATCCATTTATCATATTTCAATGCGCAATAATTAATTTTTTTTGGATAAATTCATCATTTATTGGTTTAATTAGATTAATTTTTTATACGAAATTTTATTATGTAGTTATAGTAATTATTATTCTTTCATAGTTCCATATTCACCAAAAATATAATAATTATTTTAAGATAATTTCTATATTTTTATTCATCTATTAAAGGAATATATTTTAATATTAATTACACAATTCATGGAGATGGTAAGTCGTACACATGAATCAACATTGTTTTCAATATTCGATGTCTATAAATAATAAAAGGAAAATAATAATTCAAATTTTATGAGTCTTTTTTATATCATATATATTAGTTAAATTTATCCTTATTTCTATCTATGTATATATGAATAAAAAATCAAATTAATTCATGGTGGTGGTATTTTATAGATATAAATGGGCGATGTTATTGTTTTCCAAGGAATTGAATGGTAATAAGGTAGAAATATTATTATTATTATTATATAGTAATAACTATATCATAAATATCATTTATAAAATATAAACCCATTTAAAAACAATTTATGAATTATGGTGATTAAAATTTAATGGTATAACTATGTGGAGGTGGTAGTCCACACATATGCACGAGAAATACATTCACATCACATTTGATGGAAAATGTAAATAATAATGTTTTTTACATAATCAAAAATACATATTCTATATTAATTATAAAGAAATTATTATTATTATGAATAAATTAGATTTTATGTGTGTAGAGGAAATAAATAAATTGAAAGTGGCCGGGTAGGATAATTACCTCTTCTTAAGTAGGAATCCATTAGATCCATTCATAAGGATCCCTAGATAGGTATTTTAAGAAAAATACCACCTATAATTCATTGTTTGGAAATTTGATAAGGTAATTGGAATGGTTTTGGTATAGCAACATGGGCTATTGTTTTGTAAATAAGGAGATGTAGGGGGGGTGTCCTTTTTTATGTTGGAGTGATGTATCAATTTTAATCTATTTAAATAATAAAATAATATAATTACATACCCATGAAACATTATTAAAATTTCTAAGGATCATGATTGGATTTGGTGAAGTTAAAATGAGATCACCTATTAGGATTTATAAATGTTTTCTTGGAAAACACTCCCTTACCTATTGGTTTAACTATATGTTGCTAGAACATTCAACATTTGTCTTTCATGGTATCTTTAAAATTTGTTAAGAAAAATTATTATTGGATTATCTATACATGAGAGTGATGGAGGTGGAGGATCACATTCCACTATAGAAATAATTCTGTGACAGTATCTCACTATGGTATGATAAAATGACATATATCTCGAAATGATAAAAACCATTATCTAATAGAATAGAATATAATTGTTTTTAAAAACTACAATGGTTAGAAAATAAGAATTCCAAAAAAACACTAATTATTTGTTTAATCAGCATAGAATATGATGTTTGTAATAATAATATTATTATTTTTATTTCCTGACACGCGCAAAAAATATAAATTAAATTAAATATTATTTTTTTCAAATAATTTTTAATATATATTATTTCTAAACTACCCAATAAACATTCTTAATCATTCCTCTACAAAACGTATTATGTGAATAATAATGTATATTAATATAATACAAAATATAACTTCATTATTCACTAGTAAAAAAAGAAATATTATTTTAACTTAATAAGAAATAAATCATAATTACATATTCTGCTCACAGAATATTCCCTTGAATAACTAGTAAAATAATATATGCGTTCAAGAAAAAAATAAAAAAAATTATACCCAATGAAGGAATAATTTTTAATCAAAATTTCCAGTAATAAATAATATTTTTGTAATTATTTAAATGATGTAATGGATACACAAAGTGTGTGGTCCTTTATGCCACTTTCATAGTGGTAATAGGTGACACATCCATAATTCCCATGATAGAATCTATAAAATCATCAATGAACCCTTATAAAAATAAAATAATCTCAAAATTAAAAATAACCCCCTACAATAAAACAATGTTATACTATCTATTCTTCATCCTACCCATAATCATGTAGGATTCATGATGGTGTTATCTACCTATATTCTAAATGTCACTTTCTTTTACATTCCACAATTTGAGAGTTCCTATAAAACTCCATTTATATTGATTTATGTAGGATGTAACATTTCCATCAAAGGGCCTATGTTATCAAATTATGTTAAAGAATGTAAATGAATATCCTTTCCATCCTTATTATGTAATTCAATATTACCCATGATCCACCAAACGTATTCTACCTTCCCATTAAAATATGTCATTTGATGTTTTGTTATTACGTTAAATAATGTGAATAATAATATCCATTAATAAGAATAATTAAACCAAATGATCAATAAATAAAAATGTTGATATGAACATAAAATTACCCATATAAATATGTATTTCCAACTAGTGAGTCTCATTCTCAAAAATTTAAAACATTTGAAATTAATAAGAGAATACACCATGAGAAGGTTCCTCAATGTCCATTGAGTGTCCACCCCTGATATTCTATATCACTGTTATCTAAAAAATATTTCAATTGACTATTGAGAATATATTTAATATAAACTATCGTGGGTCTTAAATTTTCTGATCAAATTTGGGATCTTCATTGACCTTTCAATTTGACTGTTATTATTTGGGAATTTTCCTATGAAATATTAAATAATAGAGTACTCATAATGTGTTATGTATATTATTGTCATTCAAAACAATGAAAATAGATAATCATAATGTATATAGTTATTCTTTCATTGTCACAAACTCTAGTAGAATCCCAAAAACACTAGATCCAACAACAAATAACTTCAGTCTACTGGCTATCACAAGATACACATGATGTTTTTAACATAGTCTATTATTCAAGGGATCTACGATGATTTCTTCATGGTGAAACATTCCCACTAAAAGGTCACCTCTCTAAAAGAAATTTCTCATTAGGTGATACTCATGGTTTATGTGGTCAGTCTGTTGATGTGATATTGTCTCTTTTGAATGATCGACCACAACAATATTAGAACAGTATAGTCTGACAATGTCTTCAATAATAGGTATAACATCATATTCAATTATAATGTTTCTTAACTATATGAATTTTTTCATTGTGTCATGATCTTTTGTATACTCGTACTCTACTATATATTCAGTAACAAAATGATGATTTGATCTAATCTAGCATGAAGATGTTACATTTGGACTGAAAACATATCATATTCATCACATAATATCAATTTGAAAAAAATTAAAAACCACCATCAATAAAACCACAAATGTATATATCACTATCTCAACCATATTGTATGAATATATCTTTACTTTATATCATATACTGGTGGATATAATTCATAGAAAATAGATGATGTTATCCTGCATCACTTTGATATATTTCTATCATTCTCAAGGCTTTGGAAACAAGAATTATATTATTTATTATCACATACATGATTAATGACACCACTGAAGTATGTGTGAACATACTCATCTTATCTCTACTATTGTCTCTAAGGAGACATTTTAATTGAAATATTTATTCCATGTGACACTATAACCAATACTCTATTGGATTATTCAATATTAAATATATTTTTTGAATAATAAATGAACATACATCCACAAATCCCAAGTCCTCTTCGATCTATAATGAATTATATTGATACCCATAATGTTGTTGTATCTAGATAATTTCATCAGGGAGAAACACTTATTTAACTAGTCTATAACAGACTATAAGGATTTTATGTCAATCCCACAAAGTAATATGTCATCAAAATATACTACTATTATAATGTACACATTCCCAATAAAATTATTTACAATGAAAGGATCTCATTATTTATAAATGAAAACAACTTAATTTATAGCACCATCAAAACAAATGCTCAATATCATAGATACATTCTACTATACACACACACATATATTTTTATCATTCTTATCCTTTTGGAATCACATGGATGCACACAAGATCTATTTGTATTATATGGGAATTTTATTAATGATTCTTTTTACGGAATCATAATAATACATATATCTTAAAAATATTATATTCATGGTATATTTATATATCATGTAGATTTTTGATATATTTGAAAATTCAAATTGGACAAAATGTTTCTTGATAGTAAATTGCATAAAATTTTAAAACACTTTCACCGTTACCCTTGACAAATAAAAATATATATTCTCATATTTGTTCACTTTTCTCATGAATACCCATTTAGACCTAATTTGAATTAAAAAAAATTTGGTTCAACTAAAACCCTGAATTGGTTTTGATACAAGGAATCCATTTTAAAAATCATGTAATTTTGCAATATTCCAAAATCTGTGATTTCTACTACCTATTTAATGGAAGAAGGATAATTATTTTAAATTAATTATGACTCAACATATTCAGTTCCAATAAAAACATATATCCTTAGATATATTACATCTCGAGGGCTCGAATATAGTTCTATTTTATGAACTATCTTTTCCACGGGGATCTATGGAATCTATTAATTTACCAACTCTTGTGTATCATTAAAATAATATCTATTGAATTTATTTTTTCTCTAATTTTCCTAAATGAGAATGTTATCCATCTAAAGAGGAAATAATGGCTTGTAAACCACCACTTTACTTTCTAAGGGGTTATATAGTTATTATTTCTTTATGAATCCATATAATATTGCACTTTTTTCCATAAGGGTACTATTTTGTTAATTAATAAGGCCATAAAAAACGCATCACAACCCAAAAATTGAGTTTGTGGAAAAATTGGTTTCTTCTACTACATAACAAAATGGTCATTATGTTTTCCTCTATATTCGGAAATAATTTTTTGTGTATAATATTTATTAATTACTTTCCCCAAAGGTATAATGGAAGAAATATATAACTAATAAAGAACCTTACAATGTTCAGGAAGATATTGTTACCCCATTTAGAAATAGCATTACTCTATGGTGTGATAGGTTCAGTTATTTGACATAGAATCCCAAACAACCATATAATTTTGATAAACTATTGGATAATATATTACCCACCTAAATTTCATTTAATCTTATTTAACTTAATTCCATGTTGATTATCTACATCATTATATAATCTCTTTTAACTTTTAAAATGAACACTAAATTGAGTGTAACACCCAATGGTTTTAAAAATAATTTGAAAAGCATGAATCTTTTATTTAAGTACATATTTAAAACTATACTATAAAATAATTTTATAACTTATATGTTTTGAATTTCTAAGAATATTCATATAGAAATGAGTTCAATTTTTATTTTGGAGTCTAATGGAACCAATATGTTTTTTGCTGAATAGTAACATACCCTTATGAATAGTAATATTAGTAGAAATATTACCATAATTGATAGTAAAATTTATAAATTTTTTATTTTATTATTTCTTGTAGATAATGACATTTTGGATAATTTTTCAATGTGATATAAAAGTAGTTATAGTTTTGAAATTGTTAATTTTAAAATAAAGTATGATTTTATTTAATGACTAAATGAATGATATTTAGAAACTTATTTTTTAAAAACGTATATCATATTTTAATTCTACACGTTGAAAAATTTTAAGGGTAAGTTTTTGAGATTTTTTTGAAATTATTGATTTTTCGATTAATAGTGAAATACAACAAAATATTGTATATTCAAATTATCAATAATATACAATATTTATGAAAACATAGATGTAAGTTCATTTGGTTAAATCTCACATCCCATTATTACTATTTGGGGTCACATGAATTAATATTATTCATTATCTTAAGTAAAATTATTTTAATTATGATTATTATAATGTAAAATACCCCCTCTACTCCACCATAAATTCCATACTCATTCCCATCTTCCCCCCACACCTCTCAGGACTTCATCCTTACAAATTTATTTACCAATACTCCCCCCAAATAACTTCCCAATGTACTAGTGCTTCTTATCTTATCAAAAGTCCGAAACCCAAGGCCTTAAGAGGGATCTCAAAGAGATGAGATCAAGAGGAATAAATCCTATTATATTTTAGGTTATTATTTTTCATTCTGTTTGTCTTGGGATTGGATAAATAATTCAATATCCCCGTCACATCCCTTATTATGTAATAATGGTGAGAGATGCCGTTTGTCTCATCAAATTTATTTATGAAAATTGAAGTGATGGTGATAGGATTCCAAATATTCGTAAAGAATTTGTCAACTATTTTTTGAGTTCCTTTATTTTCTTCTTATGTCTTCACCTACACTTATCCAAGATTAATTAATGCTATATAATCTTGTATATTCTGTATTTTTTCATGTTCATGTAATATTTATTAGAAATTATCTTCTCCTCCCCCACTTATTCATGAAATTAATAACATTTTTTGAGATGTGTCAAATTACCGACATCGTGGATGATGTGATTCCAATTTACATTATTCCAAACACCATTAATGTTTTAACATATGAATCAACCTAATGTAAGAATTCAAAATGTTAAATGGAATAATTTTTTGTACTGGAAATATATAAATACCATTCCTTTACAATTCTGGTGTATCATTTCCAATCTACACAAAAAATCCATCAGGAACCAATCATGAAGATCATGTAATGAACTCACACAAAATAGTGAAATGAGCAATATACTAACAATTAATGGATGAAATGATTTAATGAAATGATTATATAAGGTATTATAAAGCTATATATGTTTTTTAATATATTAATAAAACACTTATATCAATTATTCATGAGGTTTAAACATATTGAAAGTAAGGCAAACCTGATGTATGGGAATTCATAACCCGATATCCATTCATTGTGTGAACATTATAATTCGCTATTTATGTGTTATTAAAATTATTTGTGTGATTTTTTTTGTTATATTTTTTTTAATTATGACTATTTATAGTGTATATACATATTCCATCCACTTTATTAAGTTTATGTTGAATTATATGATACTTCTATAGGGATTTTCTATAACATCCCAATTCCGGGTGCCACTCAACGGGTGCCCTGGACCCGGTTGGCCACGTGACCTCAAATGCATTTCCCCAAATTCCAGAGGCTGCCGACTAGTAGTGTGGGCCCAGGTCTGATAGTGGGGAAACTATGCCCTCATCTGACATAGTGTAGTGCAGCGGAATATAATATAAAGTATACGACAATAATAGAAGCAATAAACCATACACATTTAATATAACAACTATAGTAAAGGATAAATACCCAGATATAAATATAAATATAAATATATATATATATATATGATGAAACATGTCTCATGTTCTAAAAAAACAGCCAGATCATGTTACATAGAAGTTCCATACAATACATAGTACAACAAAAGGGAACAAACCAACTGGTAGCATCGCGAGCCTAAGCCCAGTCCCATGCTCCCCAACTCCTCAGCAGCAATCAAGTACTGGTATAAGGAACCTTTCCCTTATCTACACCTGCAGAAACGTAATCTTTTTGGGCCGAAAAGCATGACCCAAACAGGGTGTGAGAAATAAATTCCCAGTAGGCACCCACCAATGGCCCGTGCCCAACAGTGTGAAATCATGCAACAATAGTGTGTAGTAATTAAATGCAATAAAGTAACCAGTACTAAAAGTAAATAAGTTAACCAGTTACATTGCCATTTTAATATCCATTTAATCATTTAATTAAAAATACCACCACAGTGAATATTCTATGTAAACAACCAATTTCCTCTGACAGGTAAACTCCTACCCTCGGGTAAAGAGAAACCAAACACAAGAATCTGCCCACAGGCATATGGATATTTCCCATAGGCATACGCGGTGTTTCCCACAGGCACAAAATCAACTGCCCACAGGCACAGAAGAGGTTACCCACATGCTAATAGTACAGTTCCCACAGGCTAAACACAACACTTACCTTAGGCTAAACAGGTAACCGGGCCATGCCCAACATGTAACCAAGCATAAAACAAGCAATTACTATCATGGAAACTCTACAATCAATAAATTAATGGCATAATATAAACAAGGCATACCCTCGGGTATCTTGGAAAAATGGATAAATAGAGGAACACACCCCTGGGGTGGTCCTGGATCTAAGCAGTTATCACAAACAGCATTTTAATATCACAATTAATTACCTATAAAATTATAGGTATTTAAAATATCCATGACCTCAGCCACACGACACCCCAAATATGTGTTCGTAGCTCAAAAACACACAAAACACACAATAGTTGGAAATAAATACCAAGCCACCTACCTTAAACGCCAAGGAACGTTATACGTGAACGTCGATTCCAGAAATGCCCAAAGATGTTGTAGATCTGAGGTAAAAAAATTCTCATTTAAACACAAATAACTCCCATTAGAGGAAGAATTGGCAAGAACAATTAAAGGAGAGTGGAGGGATTACCCGTGCGGTTCCAACGATATCGTCTGAGGTGGAAACAGATTCCTGAAAAATGCTTCGCGGATCTCCAAAGATCTAGCATTCCACTCCCAAGCCCTCTTCTCGTTCATAGCCTTCCCTGTGAACATGGGAGGCTACTACCCATTTTAAGAGAAAAAAACAAAGTACAGGGAGTGTACTTCCCATTTTTAAACTGTTCTTATGGCGGATTCCTGCTATTGTGGCACTGTTCATCTGTTGAAACGACTACACGGCGTGTCTTCTTGAGTACAATGTGTGTTCTGTCGCACAGCTGGGTACCAGCTTACTATTCTCCTACCGACTGACTACACAGCGTGTAAGGGACCACTACACGGCATGTAGTCGGTCTTTACACCCGTCGTTGCCGACATGGCCACACACCATGTGTACTCATCCCACACGACCAAAATTAGACGGCGCGTACTTCCGAAATTTGGGATTTTTCCCCATTTTCCATATTTCTCAATAACACTTAAGGAAAATAGAAAAGAAGAAACCCATACCTCAAAACTAAGAACTGGGTTCTTACAAACTTCCTCCCTTAAAGAAATTCATCCCCGAATTACCCTTCCAAGGGTGGCGAAGATAAAGATAAGAATAACTTTGGGCACTGAAAATTTCCATTGGTCTCCCACTCCCAGGTTTCGTCCTACACTAGTCCATGATGCCATTGAACCAGAACGAGAGGAATTGACCGTCCTCGGAGAACCTTCGTGCTCCTCTCAACGATACAAATCAGATGCTCCTTAAATGACACATCTGCCTCATGCTCAACCTCCTCAGGCTGAAAGATGTGAGACACGTCTGAATGATAGCAGTGCAACTGAGATACATGGAAGACATCGTGCATAGACTAGTACCTCTGAGGAATCTTCAACGGATAGGCAACCAGACTGAATCTCTCCAGAATCTAAAATGGCCCCACATACCTCGGTGAATGATTACCATGTCTCATGATCTGATTGTGTACCAGCCTTGTCGAAACATGCAAGAAAACCTGATCCCCGACCACGAACACCAACGGTCATATGAGGCGATCAGCATAAGACTTCTGACGAGACTATGCGGTAGTCATCTTCTTCTGAATCAATTGGACCTGGTCAGAAGTCTCCTGCATGAGACGTCGTCCCAGTAAAGTTACCTCATCTGCCTCTAACTAACATTATGGTGATCGGCACGACCTAACATATAAATCCTCGTACAGTGCCATCTCAATAGTTTCCTGAATACGGTTATTATAGGAAAACTCTGCTAGGTGTATTTGCTTCTCCCAAGAGCCCCCAAAGTCTAGGACGCATGCACACGACATGTCCTTAAGAACGTGTATCGTACGCTCTGACTGGACATCGGTCTGAGGGTGGTATCATGTGCTCAGAATCACCTGTGTACCCAGTTCCCTATGAAAACATTGCCAGAAAGGAGTATAAAATGGGCATCCCTCTCTGAAACGATAGATTGAGGAACACCATGAATACATACGATCTCTCTGATATAAAACATCTCGAGATGGTAAAATCCGAAAGTTTCCTTAATTTTCAAAAAGTGATCTACCTTCGTGAGTCTGTCCACAATAACCCACACGACATCATTGCCTCAAGGTGACCTCGGAAAACCAGTCACGAAGTCCATCGCGACTTCATCCCATTTCCACTCTAGGATGGATAACTTCTGTAACAGTTCGAATGGGATCTGATGCTCTGCCTTCACCTGCAGAGAGGTGGAACATCTCGTAACAAAACCAGCTATATCTCTCTTCATACCCGGCCACCAGTACTGACGTCTCAAGTCACGGTACATCTTGGTAACCCTGTGATGAACTTCCCAAGTTGAAGCATGAATCTCCTACATCAGCTCCTCATGTATATCCCATGGAACCCACACTCGTCCATGGAAACACAGAACCTCATCATCGCCTATCGTCAAACTAGGAGGAGGGTCCTCACTTTCCATCGACTCCCGTAAAACTAGGCCTTCTGAATCAGATAGCTCTCTCATCCTCAATCTATCCATGACGGTAGAATTCACAGCTTAAGAGGAAAGATAGGTCTGCCCCTGACTGACGTGCACCTCTAAATGCATCTCAGAGAACAAAGCCATGAGCTTCCATTCACCACTGGCCTCCTGCACTTCCGGTATCTGAGTCTTCATGCTCAGTGCATCAGCTACTACATTACCTTTACCATGTGTATACACTATTGAAAATAAGACCATTTGCGACGGTTTATTTGCAGCGGGATCCCGTCGCAAATGGGCTTTTCCGACGGGGGTCCGTCGCAAATGACCCGTTACGGTAAATGGTGTCCCAACTAACACTATTTGCGAAGGGCCCGTCGCTAAAAAAAATATTTGCGACGGGACATATTCCCATCTTAAATACTAAGCAATTTATATTAAAAACTTCAAATAAGGCTTTTGCGACGGGCCCGTCGCAAATGTTAGTTGCGACCGGCCACTAATCCCGTCACAAAAAAGTTAAATTAAAAAAAAAAAGAAATAAGGAATTGCGATGGGGCCGTCCCAATTTCCTATTACGGTGGGAAAATATTCCTGTCGCAAAAAAAATTTACAAAAATTTAAACAAAAATAATTAATTGAGACGGGATCCCGTCGCAATTACTTATTGCGACGGGATCATTATCCCGTCGCAAATATGTATAAAAAAATTAATAAAAAATATTTAATTAATATTATCATAGTAATAATACAATTATAATTTATTCAGATATTAAAACAAAAAATCATTCAAATTTTTAAAAAATTATAATTAAATTAAAATATTTAAAAATTTAAAAATTTATAAAAAAAATTAATTTTATAAAATATGAATAATATCATTAATCATATTAATATTATAATATAAATAATATTATATTATATAATAATAATAATAATATAGTGAATTCATATTATTATAAATAATTAAAAAATTATAATTTTAATTAATTTTTTTGAAACATTTTATGTAATAAAAATACTGAATATAATATTATAAAAATAATTAGAAAATAAAAATATGAAAATTATCAACATTTTCAAAAAGAAATACAAACAAATAATAAAATATTAAGAATAATATTATTATTAATAAAATAAACAAACATTAAAATAAATACCAATAATAAATAATAAAGTATTAACAATAAATAGAAATTAAATAATACAATATTGACACCAGTATAAGAGAGATAGAAAATTTAATAGAAAAATTGTCATATTTTAAATTTACAAACATTATAACATATAAATAATAACTAATCTGAAGGAGGAGGGGGAGGGGGGATCTGCTGGTGGAGGAAACTCCATCCCTAAGAAATGAGTGAGTCGGCGCATGTACTCCATCTGCTCATGCTGCTGCTACTGCCACCGACTCATCTATTCCTCGTACACCTATTGATTTCGTCGGCACTCCTAATTATTAGTAATTATTGGCAATTATTTGTAATTATTAGCAATTATTGGTAATTATTGGCAATTGTTGGTAATTATTGTTAATTATTGGTAATTATTGGAAATTATTGGTAATTATTTGAATTTATTTGTAATTATTGGCAATAATTGGTAATTATGGAAATTATTGGTAATTATTTTCAATTATTGGAAATTATTGGAAATTATTGGAAATTATTGGTAATTATTGGTAATTATTGGTAATTATTGGTAATTATTGGTAATTATTGGTAATTATTGGTAATTATTGGTAATTATTACTAATTATTACTAATTATTGTTACTTATTACTAATTATTATTACTTATTACTATTTATTGTTAATTATTCCTAATTAATGGTAATTACTCCTAATTAATGGTAATTATTCCTAATTAATGGTAATTATTCCTAATTTTTGGAAATTATTGGAAATTATTTGTCATTATTGGCAATTATTGGTAAATATTGGTAATTATTGATAATTATTTGTAATTATTACTAATAATTACGAATTATAACTAATTATTGTTAATTATTGGTAATTATTACTAATTATTGGTAATTATTGGTAATTATTGGTAATTATCGGTAATTATCAGTAAATATTGGTAATTATTACTAATTATTACTAATTATTACTAATTATTGTTACTTATTACTAATTCTTGTTATTTTTTTCTAATTATTACTTTTTTTGAATTATTCCTATTTTTTCTTAATTATTGCTAATTATAAATATATTTTTGAATTATTCCTATTTTTTGTTAATTATTGCTAATTATTACAAATTATTACAAATTATTACTAATTATTGAAACTTTTTACTAATTATTACTAATTATTCCAAATTATATTCATTAATTACTAATTATATTCATTAAGTACTAATTACATTCATTAACTACTAATTACATTCATTAACTACTAATTACATTCATTAATTACTAATTACTATCTTTAATTAAAATTACATTTATTAATTACTAATTACAGTCACTTAATTATTAAATATTTTTAATTATTAATAATTAAATCTAACAAATCAAATTTAATACAACCATAATACATCATAATTATATCTAATTAGAAATAATAAAAACTAATGTAAAAATATAAAACAAAAACATTAAATAAATATTAAATTAAAATTCAGATAAAAACCATAAACTGGTTTTCGAGTATTCGATTTTTTGTACTTGTTGGATGATCCCAGCAACCACCTTGAAATCGGCTTGCAAAACAAAATTCACTCAACTCATATAAACTAGTAAGAAGTAGTTCAGATTCAAGAAAATATGTCAAGGATGGCTGTATTTAATGGTTCGATTATTTACGACAGGGTTTATTGAGACGGTATTCCCCTCGCAATTGATATTATTTGCGACGGGACCATCACAAATAACCTCAGCCGCATTTATTATGGGCGGAAATAAAATGGATTTTTTGCGACGGGCCCCGTCACAAATAACCCATGCCGCTTAGTTATTTGCGACGGGAAGGCGATCCGGTCGCAAAAAATATTTTACCACCGCTGGTTATTTGCGATGGGTAGGGGATCTCGTCCCAAATATCTTTTGCACGATTTGGCGTGCAAGTCGCACCAAACCATTTTCAACGAGTGAGAATATCCCGCCGCAAATAAGGAGTTATTTGCGACGAGGAATAATCCCGTCGCAAATAACCCGATCACGGGGTTTATTTGCGAAGTGACATATTCCCGTCGCAAATAACCTGTCACCAATACCTCTTTTTCCCATAGTGATAGGAAAGCTCAAAATCAAAGGAATAAAGGTATTCAACCCACCTTCGTTGTCTCTAATTCAAGTCACACTGAGTGAAGATATACTTGAGAATTTTTTTGGTCAGTGAAAACCAAAAACGTTCTCCCAGTATGTAATGTCTCCAGCAGTGCAACACATAAACAACTACAGCCAAATCGAGATCATGTGTCCGGTAATTCCTCTCATGTGGCCTCAATTGCCGAGACCCGTACACAAAAACATGATTGCCCTGCATCAACACTACTCCCAGCACAATAACTGATGTGTCACAGTAAACCATATAGATCTTCCCCTGCTCTGAGAGTATCAGGATCTGTGGGGATGTCAACCTTCCTTTCAGGTCTTGAATGGCTGTCTCACAAGCTTCTGACCAAACGAACATCACACCCTTTTAGTCAAACTCGTCAACGGGGATGATAAGCGGGAGAAGTCATGTATGAAGTATTTGTAGTGACCAAACAACCCTAAGAAACATCGTATCTCAAACAGATTCTTTGGCTGCTCCTAGGAAACTACTACTCTCAACTTCTCTAGGTCCACTGAAACTCCTGCCTCTGAGATGATATGAACTAGGAAATGAATATGGTCCATCCAAAAGTGGCACTTTGAGATCTTAGAATATAGTTAATGCTCTCTCAGTGTACTCAATACGATCTCATGATGGGTGGCATGGTCGTGTCGACTGTGAGATTACACCAAGATATCGTCCATGAATACTACCACAAAAAAGTCCAGATAAGGAAGGAAAACATGATTCATCAGAGCCATGAAATCTTATGGCGCCTTCATGAGTCCGAACGACATAACCGTATACTCGTATAGACCATACCTGCATCTGAATGCTGTGAGAGGTATATAATATTGTGTAACGTGAAGCTGATGATATCTGGATCTCAAGTCAATCTTTAATAATAATCGTTCCCCATGAAGTTGATCAAAAAGATCATCAATCCTTGGAAAGGGATATCGGTTCTTAACCGTCAACTAGTTCAGCTTCCGATAATCCACATAGATTCTAAGGGTACCATCCTCCTTCTTCGCAAAAAGGATCAGAGACCCCCATAGAGAAGTAATGGGTCAGATGAAACCCTTTTCCTGTAACTCCTTTAACTGCCTCTTGAGCTCCTTCAAATCTGGTGAAGCCATCCTATAAGGAGTAATGGACACCGGTGCTGCTCCTTGCACAAGCTCAATAGAGAAATACACCTCTCACACTGGAGGTAGGCCCGAGAAGTCATCCGAGAAAACATCCCTGAAACGGTCAACCACTAGTGGGAAATCCATCTGACAAATCCCATGATCATCCAGATATAAGCTGTCAATCTGGGTTGGGATACCACCTCACCCATGATCCTCTGGTCTAGCTCGACTTGCCTGAACATCCCATTCATCCTTGTTTAAAAACTCTCTGCCCTCTGGAGATGTGGAAATCACCCTGCGACGATTATAGTCTACAAAGGTTCAAAAGGGAACCAACCAGTCCATCCTGAGAATGAATTCATAAGCTATCATATCTAAGACATAGAGGTCCAAAAGAATGTGACAACCACCAACCCCAAGGGGGAACTCCGTGCACTGACGCACACCAGCTGTTCTAGTCCCCAATAGAGTGTCTAGCATCATGATATCAGAAGAATAAAAAAAACACAGATCCCAAGGCTCTCCACAAAGGTTATAGATATGAAACTATTTGTAGCACCCATATCAAAAAGTACTGAAGATAAAAAATCTACTAGAATAGTACCTCTGACTGTATAAGGTCCGAGATCCTGCTCCTGCTGGGTCTGTTGCACTGCATATTCCTGCCCAGAGCCACAGCCCTATGACACAGCCTGGTTACCCTGAGTTGTCCCGCCCTATTGCCTCTTAGATCCTAGTGTCTGGCTACCACAGCCACGACCACCATCTCTTCCTGCACAGCCTGACGTATTCTAGTTCCCAGACTGGTAAGAAGCCGCTGGTGCTGCTCCCACATGCGGCGTCTACACAGAACCCCTCTCACTAGACATTAGTGGAAACACCCTACAAAAACGTTGCAGATGACCCATCAGGCCGCAAGCTCGACACTCCACTAGGATTTGTGGACACTATGGCCTCTTTTTCCCCTCCTTACCACACTGGTACCACATGACGTGGCCATCTGAAGCATTATTATAGCTGGTACTTCCACCCTGAGAGAAGATCATCTATCTCATCCTCTTACCGATAGAAATAGTACTAGAAACTGGTGCTAAACCGCCCTGGACCACACCACTAGCATCCTGCGGGTTCCTCTCTGTAATCAGTTCCTGGTTCACAATAGCATGTACAATAGAAAACCTGAATATTTTCAGTAGCACTCAGATGTCATACCGAAGACCATACTCGAAGCATTTGGCACTCAACATCTCATCACCAACCAGAATGGGTTCAATGCACTGAAGCTCAATGAAACGAGCAGAATAGTCCATCACCGACATAGCGCCCTGCTGCAAATTCATGAAATCTAGAGCTATATCTTCCCTCAGCGTATCTGTAAAGAATAAGTCATATATGACTGCATGAAAATCATCCCACACCATGTATCTCTAATGGTCTGACTGGGTGGTTACATCTCACCACCTCTTGCCAGAATCACGAAGAATATACGTCGTGATCTTGACCCTCCGCCCTGGAGGAGTCTTAAGATTCTCAAAAATAGCCTGCATCGATCCTAGAAAGGAATCTGTAGCATGTGGTCTACTGTCCCCCGAAAATGTCTGTTAATGATATTGCTGGAATATACAAGTAAGCTCATCCATAGATGTGGCAGCCTGCAGTGCTCCCTGAAAGGTCTGCATGAACCGCATAAAGCCTTCACAGAACTGCGCCTCCACACTTGTGTCTAGTACAACGGCTCGCGCCTCATATGGCTCTTCCAGAGGATCCATTGGTATCCCATGGCCCACCATCTCTGGAGTATAGTCATTGCTACTCTCCTGGTGAACAACAGACGGTCATCTCAGCGGCATGGCACTACAAGGACAAATGCACAGCTTAGATTCATGTTTATGAAGGCAGAAAGAGAAGGAAACAAAAGGGAACAAGAGGACGAAAGCATTTCATGATTTGAAAAAAAAGACAACACAGTGTTTATAATGACTACACAGCGTGTACTTGACTTCCCTTCCACTGCCCGGGTCCTTCGACACGACTAAGCCACACGACTACCATTGGAACAAAACTACACGATATGTATATCATCTACATGACGTTAACAGTGTTATTTCAAACTGCTCGCGTCACTTGTGACACAGCCGACTCCTCAGCTTAACCCTACATGGCGTGTTACACCCGCACATAGCGTGTACACTACCTCGTTTCCCAGTCACATGGCAAACTCCACACGGTCTGTCCTCGGACAAGACTAAACGGCGTGTTCCCACAGGTACATGACTTGTACTATAAGAGCTCCTGCGGCCCGTGTTGTTAGTTTAACGGCTTTATACATGGCTCAACCTACGCGGCGTGTACACGAAAGTATTTCCCTGACCCATGTTGTTAGTTACACGGCTGAGTCCCCAGGTCAGACTACACGACGTGTTCCATAGTGGACACGACGTGTATTTCTTATGGTCTCCTCCGTCCCTGTTTATTAGTTACACGGGCGGACACATGGTCAACACTACACATCGTGTACATCTGGTACATGGAGTTTGTTCCCCAAACATTTCCCTTCTTTGTGTCGCCGCCCACATGGTTTTTGACACGGGATGAGACTACACGACGTGTACTCTGGGTACACGGTATGTACTCAAAATGTTTATTTTTCTTCCCGAACAGAAGGCCATACATGATGTGCTTAAGGTACTACACGACGTGTATATTGGGTTTCCAAATAGTATGCCTTAGAAACATCCCACGAACCCATAAAACACTAAAAAACAACACCTTTGTTCCAAATTCCGATCTTTGAGGGCCTATACTCCCCACAAATCAAATTCCAGCATCTTATCTGTGTATAACAAAATAAACCTCTAATGATCCACCAAATTCTGGTCAATGTGGGCCCATACTCCCGAAAAACAAAAGTTTTTCATCCATTAATTCCATAGATTTATAAAGAAATACCCTATCACATAGTAAGTATTTATCAAGGAGCTATCACAACAGCTTGCTTTTCTAGCACAACAACTATCACAAAAACATGCAATTTCTAATGCAGCTACATGGAATGGAACTATGCCTGGCATGTGATTTCTAGCATGTGCCTAAATGATGCATGGGATGGCATACCCTCATCTCATCGGGATGCAACTAAAAAGAACCCACATATAAAATATAAATAGCACAATCAAAAGTGTATCACCCAACAGTGAAAATCAAATAAACTATAAATTGCAAAATCTGTAAAATTAAAATATGAGGTAAATTGGATTTTCCCTATACACGGGTTAGCTGCGCTCGAGCATAGATTATTACGAACTACTGTTCCCATCCTATCCCTGACTAAGGCTCCAAATATTATGTCAATGAAAATAACTCCTCTGATACCAATTTGTAACGTCCTTGTTCCCGGTGCCACTCAACGAGTGCCCCGAACCCGGTTCGCCACATGACCTCAAACGCATTTCCCCAAACACCAGAGGCTACCAACTTTCAAAAAGGGCCCATGTATGATAGTGGGGAAACAATGCCCTCATTTTTCAAAGTGTAGCGCAACAGAATATAATATAAACATACAACAACATCAGATACAATAACAGTATATATACCTAAAATGGATAACTGATATCCAAAAGGGAATCCAGCAGTCATATATATGCATATGCAGCATGTCACTATTCTATAAAGAATCCAAAACATATTACACAAAAATAAAATTCAATAAAACTGACGTACAAGCACATAAAAGTAAAACAGAACAGCCAGCGGCATCACGAGCCAATGCTCGATCCCATTCTCCCATACTCCTCAGTAGCAATCAAGTACCTGTATAAGGACCCTTTTCCTTATCTACACCTATAGAAATGTAATCTTTTTGGGCAGAAAAGCATGACACAAATAGGGTGTGAGAAATAAATTGCCAGTAGGCACCCACCAAAGGCCTATGCCTAACTGTGTGAAATCATGTAGCAATAGTGTGCAGTAATTAAATGCAATAAAGTAAGGTGTACTGAAAGTAACTAACTTAACCAGTGACTTTTACATTTTAATATCCATTTAATAATTTAATTAAAAATACCACCAATGTGAATATTCTTTGTAAACAGCCAATGTCCTCATACACGTAAACTCACTCACTCGGGTGAAGAGAAATTAAACACAAGAATCTGCCCACAGGCATACGGATAATTCCCACAGGCGTACGAGGTTTCACCTACAGGCATATAATCAACTTCCCACTAGCATGGAAGAAGTTTCCCACATGCTAATAGTACAGTGCCCACAGGCTAAATACAACACTTACATCATTCTAAAAAGGTAACCGGGCCATTCCCAACATGTAACCAAGCAGAAAACAAGAAATTCCTCTCAAGTAAATTCTACAATAATTACATTTATGGAATAATATAAACAAGGAAAAAACTTGGGTATCATGGCCAAATTGCTAAACAGAGGAACGCACCCCCGGGGTGGCCCTGGATCCAAGGAGCGATCACAAACAACATTTTAATATCACAATTAATTACCTATACAATTATAGGTATTTAAAATATCCACTGCCTCAGTAACATGACACCCCAAATATGGGTTTATATCTAAAAAACACACAAAACACACAACAATTAGAAATAAACACCAAGCCACCTACATTAAACACCAATGAACGTTATACGTGAACTTTGATTCCAGAAACGCCCAAAGACGTCGTAGATCTGAGGTAAAAGAGTTATCTGTTAAACGAAAATAACTCCAATTATAAGAATAATTGGAAATAACGATTAAATAAGAGTGGAGGATTTACCCGTGCGGTTCCAACGAGATCGTATAATGCAGAAATGGATTCCCGAAGAACGCTCGGAGGATCTCCAAAGCTCTGACCTTCCTCTCCTGAGCCCTCTTCCTATTCTAAGCCTTCCCTGTGAACATGGGAGGCTACTGCCCTTTTTATGTAAAAAAACCAAAGTACAAGGCGTGTAATTACGAGTACATGGCGTGTACTTTCCATTATTAAATTGTTCCTCTGGAGGCTTCCCGCTAGCATGACACTGTTCATCTGCCCACATGACAACACGATGTGTCCTCTTGAGTACACAGCATGTTCTGTCACACAGCCGACCACCACCTTACTATTCTCCTACCGACTGACTACATGGCGTGTAAGGGACCACTACATGGCGTGTAGTCGGTCTTTACACCATTCGATGCCGACATGGCCACATGCCCTGTATACTCATCCCACACGGCCAAAATTACATGGTGTGTGGAAAAGTACACGGTGTGTACTTCCAAAATTTGGGATTTTCCCCCATTTTCCATATTTCTCAAAAACCCTTTTGGAAAAGAGAAAAGAAGAAACCCGTACCTCAAAAGTAAGAACCGGGTTCTTACATTTTCTATTAAATTCCTCTTTTTAAATTCTATTTTACCAGATTCAAAAGCTATTTATCTATTCAATTATTCATGATGTATGATTAGGTTATGGTTCTTGTGAATTTTTTTGATGAAGGGTGGGACCTAGATCTCTATCCAATTCATTGGTTATTTTCATGTTGGTGGTTCATCGTACGGTTACTCCATTTGTAACTACGGTGGTTATACAAATTATATGGTTTCCACAAAGTTGCAAATTATATGGTAGCCGAGAGGGTTAAAATAATATGTATCTAATTCCCCAAGATACCTTTATGGTTATAATTATGTTTTTATTTATTTTTTTAATCTTGTGAAAATATCATGTTTCAAAACATATTTATATATATACGGGTGATATGTCTGTCTTTTCAAAAGGATTTTAGGTGTTACAAGTTTTCATGGACTAATGTGTTCTTTTCATCCTTTTAATATCCCTTAATGAGATTTTCTGATCATCCCATGATTTTAATGTTTTTTCATAGTTTCTAAATATGGGGATAAAAAAGAAGGAATCCATTTTAAATGTTTTATGTTTACTCAATGAAATCATGTTTTATGTGAAATGTTTTATATTTTTCAAGAAATGAATACTATTTTATGGTATCCACTCTATAAAAATGATAATTTTTTATGATTTTTTTATTACCCAATAATCAAATTCTCTAAACATGAAATGATACTCAATGTGAAATGAATTTAATTCTTGACAAAACTCATGATTATATAATTTAATAAGGTCATGTCTTTAATATTGGTATTAGAGTATGGTCTAAATAACATTAGGGGTAACGATGATGTTAAAATAACACCATCAATGATTTTTACAGTAGGATTTATTTAAGAAGTTATATAATTTAAAGATTACTATGTTTCTTCATATTTGATAGGTTTTTTCAGAATGATTTTCCATATAATAAATAGGGAAGCAACAGGGGAGTGGCACTAACAGAACGACATCCTTCCGAATCTGCAGCCCAGAATGGTAAGGATTGGAACTGAATAGTATGTGACAGTAATGGATCAGCTGATTAAGGAAATAAATGGAGGCAGAATTCATAGAAGATAACACCAAGAAGTTTTACAGTGGAACATGAAAATAGTGTAAAATTTAATGAGACCACACCCTCCTACTTTCAATGCATCTTATGACGCATTAGTGGATGAAGGATAGATAAAATCCCAAGATAATATATTTAATGTTAAGGGATGTTCATACAATCAAAATGAATGTATTTACATATATTTTTTTAAGTTGTAGCTAATAAGTTCTTTGCAATGGTAAATAATATCATGGATAGAGTGGATATTGACTCCTTAGAGTGGGATTATTTAAAAAATCTTTTCATTGAAAAATATTTTCCTCTGATGGTGTGACATAGGAGAGAGATGGAATTACATGAATTGAAACAGAAGGAGGATGCTTCAATGGTTGTGTATCTAGTAAACATCACCCGACTGGAATGGTATGGAAAAAATCATATTCTGGATCTTGATAAAAAATCAGAAACTTTTAATCTGGACTGAAGACAAGGTATCGAAGGGAATTGGCCTCCTGTGAATTAAAAAGTAATTAGAAACATGTCTGACTTTCAGGAAGGGTATAGATATAGTTTTCATTTAATCACGTGCATTTTAAAAACAATATGAAGAAGAGTTCAACTTGGAATGTGATGGGTAAGAATCAACTAATGAAATCCTATTGTATGTAAATATAGTTTATAATTTCTAAAAAGTGTTTCATGAAGAACCCTTGAGAATTTCATACCATAAATAGGATGTGGTTTAAATGTGGTATGTTTGGGAATATGGCCTTAGATTGTAATGAAAATGATCCTAGGACTAATCCTAATAGGAAAATAGTAAAGTATTTTAAATGTTTTCATATGGGTCATTATGAAAATGCCCTCCCAAAGAGAGATCCAAATGATTCCATGAAGCCATACTATAAGAAGAAAAGTGTAGTGAGATATTTTGAAATTTTTTCAACAGACGTCGATCCATCCAATGAATTTGTATAAGGTATTGTGTTGTTTACTCAGATGTTGATAACGTTTTGTTTGATACAGGGTTTACACATTTATTCATCTATGAGAAATTTTCAGGTAAAATCAAAATATCACCTCAACAAATGATGTTAGATCATTTTGTTAAAATAGCAGGGGAAATATTATATAAAATATGAATTATAAAAATCATTCTATTGTGGTCTTTGGACGGAAATTACATGATAACCTTATTGTTTCTACCATAGCATGTTTGAAGTTATTTTGGGAATATATTGTCTTTATGTTTATCATGATATGATTGATTGTAGAGCTAAAGAAGTTTTTTTTCGGAAAGAGTTTCATTTTGTATACAAGAATGATCCCATAGAATTGATAACATATCTGGTAGCTATGAAACTGTTGAAATACGAAAATGAAATTTATCTTGCTCATTTTTTTGAAAATTAGGAAACATTTCATATTAATCACATACTAGCCATAAATTAATAACTTAATTTTTTTCTAATGAGTTACCTAATTCCATACCTGATCAGGTAGATGAATACACAATTTACTTACATCCTAATGCTTATCCAATTTCCAAACCCCCATATCGTATGGATCAAATAGATCATCTTGAATTAAAAAATTAATTGCATGATTTTCTTGATAAAGGCTTCATTCTTCCTAGAACATCACCGTGGGGAGCTCCTATTTTTTTATAAAAAAACAATGATTGTTCCATGATACTTTTCATTGATTATAGAGATTTAAATAACATCACTGTTAAAAAAAGTATCCTCTTTCTCATATCGATGACTTGTTTGATCAGATATTGGGAGCTCAGTACTTATCCAAGATTGAATTTACATCAGTATAACACCAGCTCATTGAGATGGAGGATGATATACCAAAAAACAACCTTTCAAACTATATATGGGCATTATGTTTTTTTATTTCATTTGAGTTAACTAATGTAGATGTTGTATTCATGAATATTTAAAATAGATTATTACATGAGTTCTTCGATCCATTTTTGGTTGTGTTTATTGATGACACTATGTGATTTTCTAAAAATAAAGAAGATTAAGAATACCTTATAAGGTTTGTTTTAAAAACCTTAAAGGATAAGAAAAATTATGAAAAATTATGCATGTTTGGTTTTTGGTTGAACAATATTTCTATTATTGGTCATATTTTAAATAAGGATGGAATAAGAGTAGGTCCTGCCCAAACAAAATTGCTTTTTGAGTGGCCAAGACCCAAAAATGATACAAAGATTGATATTTTTTGTCATAGTAGGTCATTACTAACCATTTGTTAATAACTTTACATGGTTATCTATCGCGATAACTAAGTGAACATGAGAAGTGGATATACTAGTTTGAATAGATGAATGTGATTTTTTTAGGAACTGATGAAGAGATTACGGAATGATCTAGTTTTGGCCATTTTCCCAAAATGATGATTTTGGCATCAATTGTGATGCTTCATGGAAGGGACATGGTTGTGTTTTGAAGCAGAATAATCTTGTAATTTCTTATGACTCAAGAAAACATAAACCTAATGAGATAAATTTTTCCATACATGTTTTGGAGATGGAAACATTGGTTTTTTCTTTGAAAAATTTGAGGCATCCATTATACAGAGACAAATGTTTAATATATATAGACCATAGATGTATGAATTAAACATTCACTGAGATAGAATTAATCATGTGGCAGAAAATATGGATAGAACCAATAATGAATTCTGATTTCACAATCAATTACCATTAGGGAAAAGAAAAAAAAGTGGATGATTCCATAAGTCTAAAAAATAATGCATCATTAACCATGTTACATTTCAAACATGATCCCTTGATTAATGATTTGATGAATTTTCGATTAGAATTTGTTGGTGTATGGAATACATCTATTCTCTCTCAGGTTTCAGTACAATTATAATTATCAAAATAAATTAATAATCTGAAGAAGGAGGACCATGAGCTATAGAAAAAGGTACAATTTGTTTAAAAGGATAATTTTCTATAATTTCACATTGATAATGAATGTGTTTTATGATTTAAAAAAATGTTGTGTGTGAATATGATTTTCAGTTGAAGAAGGATATGTTTTTTTGAATCTCATAGTCATCTAATTATAGTTAATTCAAGAAGTACTATGATGTATGGAGACCTTCTAGAGCATTATTGATGGGATGTAACGAAAAGAGATATTGCGGCGTTTACTGTAAAATGTTTAACATGTCAATAGGTTAATGCAGAGTAGTAGTTACCAAAGGAGATGCTTCATCCTTTTCCAGTTCCAGAGTGGAAGTTGGAGAATGTTTCCATGGACTTTGGGGTGGGAATACCTAATACATCTCAACGTAACAATGCAATTCAGGTTATTGTGGATCAGATGTCAAAATCCACACATTTTAATTCAATTAGATATATAATGTATTTGTATCAGCTTTCTCAAATGTACCTCAAGAAGATTTTCAGGTTACATGGAGTTCTAATTTATAATGCATCTGACCAAGATACCAAGTTCACTTCTAACTTTTGGAAGGGTCTTCTGAATTCATTTGGCATGAAATTAAATTTTAGCATATAGTTTCATCCTCAATAAGATTGGATGTTAGAGCGAACGATTATAACATTGGTGTATATTCTTTGTTCTTGTTCAATGTACTATTAGAGATGTTGGGATCATAATCATTATTCTGTTGATTTTTCCTATATTAATAGTTTTCATTATAGAATACAGATGGAGCCTTTGGGGTCATTTTATGGGAAGCAGTATTATCCTCTAGTGTTTTGGGATGAAGTTGGTGAAAGAATGTTTATGGGGCCAAAATTAGTAGAAGATGTTTTTGAGAATGTGAAGATGATCCAGCATCACATGGGGACAACTCAGAGCTAACAAAAAAGATATATTGATAATAGAAGGAAAGACTACACTTTCAAGGTAGGTGACCATGTTTTCCTTAAAATCTCTCCTTGGGAAAGTGTGATGTGTACTGGTATGAAATGGAAGCTATGTCTACGGTTCAGATTCCTTCTGAAATCCTAGAAAACATTGGACCCATTTCACATGGAGTAGCATTACCTTTGAGAATATCTCCGGTACATAATTTTTTTCATGTTTCGATGTTGAGGAAGTATGATCTAGATTAATCACAATTCGTTATCCTAGAAGTTGTTTAGCTGGAAGAGAACCTTTTTTAAGATGATAAAGAATTTCATATTTTTGATCGAAGGGAACATGAATAGTGGAATAAAGTAATCCATCCAGTAAAGGTATTTTGGAGAAACCACATGGTAGAAGAAGAAACATTGGAGTTTGAAAATGATATGAGGGAAAAATACCCTCAGCTGTTTAATAATTACATTAAATTATGAGGACACAATATACAAAAGGTGGGGATAAAGTAACACCGCAAGGTTTTAAATTTTCTTGTAATGTATGAAACATTTTTTTAAGAAGTTATTTATGACATGCCAATATTTTTTTTCACTTCTATGTATTAAATTTCAATGAATTGTAATCTAAAACTATGTTCAGTATGTTATTTGTAGTCTAATAGAATGAAGTTGTTTTTTTACTAATAGAAACATACCCATATGAATTGAAACATACCCTTATAAATAGTAATATAAACCAAATTAATTTCATGTTTAATTATTCTTTTATTTTCTTAAGACGTGAAGAAAATATCCTTTTTGTTATTTTTTCAATTTGTTATAAAAACAGTTATATTTTTAGAAATGTTAATTTTTTAATTTAGTATGATTTTATTTAATAATTAAATTAAGGATGTTTAGAAAAATATTTTCAAAACATGGACATCATTTTTGACTTATAAATGTCAAAAAGTGGTAAAAGTGATTATTTTTTATTATTATGAACTTAATGAATTTTTTTGAATAGTGAAATACAATAAAATACCGTATATTGTAATTATCTATAATGTATGATATTTATAACATAATAAGTTATGTATGATCACATGGTTAGAACTCACATTCCATTATTAGTCTGTGGAGTCACATGCATTAAATCTATTAATTTTATTGAGGAAAAATAATATAATAATCATTAAAATAATATAAAATACCCCTTCTACTCCACTATAAATACCACCCTCATTCCCCTCTTACTTAAACACCTGTAAATCCTTGAGGCATCCTTATGTTCGGATAAATACTCCTTCCACAAATCTTCCCTAGTCTTAGAGCTCCAGGTCTCACCAAAATTCCAAAACCCAAGGCCTAAAATGGGATTTCAAGGAGAAGAGATCAAGAAGTAAACATCCTCATTTATTTTATGTTATTATTTTTCTTCCCATTTTATTATGTTAAGATAATGAATTCCATATTCCCCATATTTACCATATAATTTAATAATGGTGATAAATACCTTTTATATCATCAAATTATTTTATAAAATTTTATGCGACGCAGTTAGGATGCCAAATTTTTATAAGGAATTTCTCAAATTTTATTTTATTTTGAGTTGCTATCATTTCTTCTACTTTACTACCATCCTATTATCCATGAGGCATGAAAGATATAGAGTATTTATATTTTATATGTTATCATCATCATTGAAAATTAATCATCAATCGTCCTATCCTCTCACACTTATTCAAGGAATGTAAAACATTGTCCGTGATGTGTTGAATTACTGACATTGTGGACGATGTGATTTTAATTTTCATTAATTCCATAACTTCTTGTAATAAAACAATTTTTATTGTTGAAAAATGTTATAATATATTTATTATGACTCATCCATGGTTCTGGAATTCTTTTTTTCACATGGTTTTAATTTATTAAACAAAATGAGGTCGTTTTGATCAAAGAATCTCTAAATTGATCTAGACAAACATCATTAATGTTTTAAATTATGAATCATCCTCATATATGAATTAAAAATGAAAATTGGAAAAAAAATTGTTACTTGAAATATATAAATACCATTCTATTCCTATTCAGGAGTTTCATTTCCAATCGACAGGAAAAATTATTAATGAACCAATCATGAATATCGTCTAAAGAACTCGCCGAAAATGGTGAAACAAACAAAATACTAACAATTAAAGGATGATGTGATGAAATTAAATGATCATATATGGTATTATAAAGATGAATATTTTTCTTTAATATTTTAATAACACTATTTTAACCATTATTGATGAGTTTTAATCATTTTCTAAGTAAGACTAACCCGAGGTAAGGGAATTCTAAACCCGAATTCCATTATTTGTGTTAACCTTCTACTTTTTTATTTATGTGGTATTAAAATTGATTATGTGATGGGTTTTGTCTATATTATGTTTAATAATGCCTTTTTATAGTGTATATACATACTCCATCAACTATATTATGTATCAATTGTGTTATATGATATTTCAAACGGTCTTTTCTGTTAAAGTCCTCTTTTAAAATACCATATTACAAAATTCAAAAGAAATGTATTTATGAAATTATTCATGTTTTATGATTAAGTTTTGGTTCTTGGGATTTTTTTATTAAGTTCAGGACCTATATTTCACTTTAATGAATTGGTTATGTTTCTCGTGAAGGTCAGCCGTATGGTTACACCATGTGTAACTGCGAGGGTTACAAAAATTGTAAGGTAGTCGCGAGGGTTACAAATTATAATGTAGCTGAGAGGGTTACATGAAATTTTATGTAATTACCAATGATTCCATTATGGTTATAAATATTTTCTTATTTATTGTGATAATCCTTTTGAAATATCTTGTTTTACGAATTATGTTTTTATAAACATGTGATATGTATTTTTTTAAAAAAATGATTTCATACGTTACAATTTAAATGTTTGAGGATGAGTCATAGAAATCAAGTTTCATATGAAATTTTTTATATATTTTAAAGAAAATAATAATATTTTTATGGTATCTAGTCTGTAATAATGTTTAATATTTATGAATGTTTTATGTCCCAGTTATCTAAATATATAAACATGAAAATATCATTAAAGTGAAAGGAAGTCAAATATTGACTAAATTCATGATTATGTAATGTAATAAAGGTGGGTCATTATATGATGGTTCTTTAATTTTTCATTATAAATAATAATTACATATTTAATGAGGGGTTTTATCAAAAAATTCTAAATAATAATCATGATCTAAAATTTTCAAACAATTCTCATTTACAAGTCCATGATAGTTATTCCACAGATAGGTGTTATATGATTCAAACAGACATGAATCCTTTTCAATTTCCAATGTTTTTTTAATTTAATTCATAATGATTATAATATTATTATCTGATACCATAACATTTGATTCTTTTATAAAAGAAAAAAAATATATAATTGTTTTTAAATAAAACCATCAGTATCAAGGATGAATTCATAAACAATATTCATGGTAAATGACGATACATAATAAAAATCATTATTAACCAATATTATTAATGATGGAAATGAATTGTGGTAGTATCTAATGGATGATTCATCCAAACTCACATCATTATAATCTAACAGATCCACCACTTCTATATAAATTTTTGGTAATTAACATTTTCAATTATATTGGATACAAATGTGATCAACCATAACATTATATAATAGTTATTGTTTATAAATGGAAATATAAGACTCAATAATGAATTACCCCTAGCATCACATTTAATTATGGTGTTTTTAATGTTTAATTATTATTTATTCCAATATAAACAAATTTCCCATTTTCCCATTACTATCATCTGGATCATTATCCTCATTGAAAAATGGTTCTGAGGTGATTTTGACTTGATATGTGTCATTGGCCTGTTTACAAGGTTCTTCATATTGGTATTCACCAAAAAAATAATGGTTTTATAATGTCCCATGTCCTTTTACACATGTAAATTTCATGTAAGATGTTATAAATGACCTTTCTCATTATCTATCGTGTCGTAATTAAAAATATAATTAGATAAGGACATGAATCTCCAATAATGTTTCATAAAAAATATTTCAATATATTATATCTTTATTGAATCTCCAATTCTTGATATAGATCCCTAATGTGAGATGTTGTGTTATAAAAATATGTGCCCTCATATGTTTTGAGAATCTCAGTATCAAAGGAAGTTATCAAGAAAAACTCAACATATGTGGTATCATTCAAATGTTTCTCATTGAGATTCTTTTATTCCTCACTCTTATCTTATACAACTACATTAAAATAGGTTATTAAAGAATATATAATGAATATTCATAGAATTAATAATCATGTTAGAACAATTTCCAATAATGTAAATTTTTACATATAAGAAGGTTATCCTTCACAAGTATGTATCATAGGGGCATGTTTGATGTAATTTTTATTAATGTTTCAAAAAATAATAAAAACTGGATTTTAGTGCATTATCTAATAAATGTAGAAAAAAACATTATATTACATTTATTCATATTCTATTGTGTTTATTGATACACAATATCCCTAAACATTGTATTTAAAACATTTTTACTTTTAAATTCTATTGTCAAGGATTCATATTCCCCTTCTCATCAATCCAAATATGCTTGGTCAAAAAATATGAATTATTTGATAAAGGAATTTAAAAACGTAACTAAATTAACATAGTGTTCTATTATATGATTCATTAAATCCCCAATCCCAAAATCCATAAAATTGATTTCCTCATCCTTTTCTTATAATTTACAGCAGATCCAATTTTTGGAAAAGAACAGTTAATGTAAACTATGTTATGTCAACCCAAAGAATCAAGAGTGAATTCCTTAATAATTAATAGATCCATAAAATTATATATTCACTCACTTAGAAATATGATTAATTTTTATAATATGTATTGGAAGCTTATATAGATATTATATAATATAGAGGTATTTATAATATTTAGGTTTAAATTTCCAATAATTATCATTATTAAATTTTGTCTAATATTAGTTGGACCAACATAATTGATAAACCTTGTATGAGATAAATTTCCCTCATAACCTTATTTATTATATTTATGTATTTTATTCTTGTTAATTAATTTTTTTATGGGATTTTGAAAAATCATCAACCAAAAAAATAATCATGAACATGAATGACATAAAATATAAATGTTGAATGACCATGATATTTCTGTAATGTTTTTTTATTAACTAGATGATAATCTATAACACCTACTACTAGAAAAACACCTTCAACTAGTTTATAATATGTGTTTCTTATTTCTACATATCCAACTATTTATCTCTTTTGGATTGGTACCACCTCATCACTAATTTTGAACTTCCTCCACAATATTGGGAGCTAAATCCATTAAAAATTATTTTACTCACTCACTAGTGAGAGGAAACACATGACTGTTTTTGGGGAATTAAAAATAGAACCCATTTCTTTGCATTCCAAAACATAAAGTGTTAGTTGAATACACAGAAACCATCAATTCAATTTTCTTATAAATTAAATGGAAACCAGTCATATACAAAGGTTTGGTCTATGGTCATGATAAACAATATACATGCCATGAATTTTAAATTTAATAAAATATCATTAAATTATAGTCATTCATATTGAAGATAAGTTATTATTTAATCAATAATTTTATCATAATCCTCTTCAAAATATTCTTATGATTCAAATCCACTATAATTTTATGAAAATTAAATAACTTTTTTTTTATTTACAATGTTTAAAAACTATATATATAGTGAAGTATGTGGGTACTCATCCAAAAACCCAATTTATGTTTTATTCATATAAAATTTACTCGTTAACCATTTATAATTCACTAATAATCACATTATTTCATCGAATATAAATTATAAAATTATTTATATACATAGAACACAATGTATTTAAAGATAATATGATGATTCATTGAACATAGAGTAATGAATATATTACGTATTACTCAATATAAGAAGTTATAAAAATTATATATAAATTATTTAACATATATATATATAACCCATCACGTGGTATATACATTATCAAATTAATAACACATGAAACATATGTTGAACATTTAATTAAGTATAATAAATAAATTTTTAATTTTTTGAAATTTTGTAATATCTATGGTATGTGAAATCCATATATAATGTATGTATTTTTCTTATTATGTATCTTCACTACACGACATGAGAGACATCATTTAAATATGAGATAATATTGATGGAGTAAATTGTGTTTTCATAGGTGGAACATCATGTGGTCTCAGAGTTACAAATTTTCCAGTCATATAGGCCATATTAGGAAATAAATTTAAATTTTGTGATTAATGGACTTTATGTCATGTTAAATGATACCACAACATGTATCTTGGGTAGCAATTTAATTTTTTGGACTATAAAACATGTGATTCATTCAACTAACTTTGGTTGTAATTAATGCACAAATTTTGAAAAAATTATGTTTTAATTCAGTGCATTGAACACGAGTATACAATATTTTCCAAAAATCTACATAAAATTTAATCTCGTGTTATCATTAAAGAATCCTTGGAAACTCTGTATGTGTTCTTTAAATTAATTTAATTCTTAATATTATGAAATTTTGATTAAATTTGAGATAATGGGTATGAATAATAGTAAATCTCATGATTCAGAATAATGAATGAAAAAAAGGTAATGGAAAACTAATGATAAATGTGTAAATTGATATAAAATATTCAAATAATTATAAATTATTATGAGACCCCACTTATACAACTTTTAGTCTTTAGTAAGCATAGAACCGCTAGATTGGGTATTCCAAATATGCATTTTTTTATCATAATCAATGATTGATCCATAACTCACATCCGGGATAAACACAATGCCTATTGGACTGAATAAAATATTAATTGACTAGATAAAACCAAAACCATAATGGACGATCATTGAAAACTATTTGTATATAAAAAAAATTAATAAATTAATTTTATATGAAATCATTATTTATTAATCGATCTATCAATGTCTATATTTCATGCCATAATTTCATTATTGGAATAATGAGTAGATTCCCTCAAGTTGTTATCCAAACATGTTCCATGAATCTCTAAATGTTATCATAGGATTCTTTGAGTTCTAGAATTTCATATCCAAGCACATCTGTAATTCATCATTAATCACCTTGAGAATTGAATCATGAAGGATTATACTTGAGATATCTATAATTTTAAATTTTGATTGATGAGGAAAAAATTCTATTGATGATATAATTATGAGATAAGAGTTCTATATAGGATCATAGAATATAATATTATTAGGTTAAAATACCGCAATGTTATAAAATTATAATTGTATATGGGTACTTATTATTTCATTAATCCTCTTGTACAACCATGTCCATAAAAAAATAAAAGTAATAAAATTTCAAGAAATGTGGAAAACTCGTGAATTTAATTAAATATTATTTATATAAATGATATTTAATATATATTGTTTCTCATGAGACCTTTAATCACAGTCTATAATTCCTCAAAATTATTTATTGATCCTTGAATAATGTTTTTTAATAAATAAATATCACATCAATAATCTCTAATAAATAAATAAATTTTATAATCCTTTCATAGAAATTAAATATTTACTAAATATTCATCTCAAAAAATATTCTATTGAATAATAAGTCATAAAATATTTGAGACAAATAAAACATGAATAATTATTGAGAATATAGAGTCTTTGTTTTATCCTTTTCTTAATTTGAAATATACTAATAAATATTTTAAAGCTATGAAATGAGATATTGGTTGAATTTGAGGCATATGATTCCAAAATTTATTTTCAAAATATTTATTATATTTTATATCATTCACCGGTGATTTTAATAAAAATATTGATATCTCAAAAATATACTCATGGATTGAAAATTTAATGAAATGTTTGAATCCAGAGTGCAGTATTTATCCTTTGTGTGACCTCATGTTCATAGGCAGTTGTCTTTTGGATATGGTAGTTTTTGGTGGGTATGTTACGTTACATAATTAGTTATATTAATTATTTAATTATTTTATTACACTATGACTAATTTTATCAATATATACATGTTCATGGTGAATCTAAATGTTTCTCTTTCTAACCATGGGATCAATGAGAGGAGGTTACACCATTCTATTTTGTTTAATTGAGATCAAGTGTTGGCTAAAAACCTGATAAAGGTGAATTGAGGTATTATGAACGGAACATATCTTCTCATTTGATGGAAAAAATACATAGTCGAAGGCATCATAATATAATTTAATGCTGTCAAATGGTGGGAATCATGTTGTAATACATGATCTAAAAACATAGGCATGGTTTCATTGGATTTCTTTAACAAACCCTTCAACACACTATGTTGTCTAATGAATAACACTTCTTTTAGTATCCCAGCCTAAAAAATATGGTTTTTTGAATCAGTTAAATATAACGCAACATATTGAAATCCCACACACCAAATGGAATTTTTATATATTCATGCCAAATACTATAAGAATTCATTGACATGTACATGGATGTGAACATGTTGTGTACTCGTACATTTCCAATGTACTAGAAAATATCTATAGGTATATGAATAAGATTCAATATATCAAGACATGTTATGTAGTAGACATTCACCACATTGTACTACAAGGACATTGAGACATGTACTAGCAATGACACATCCTAGATGTAAGTTGAGGTCACTTGTTGATTGGATCGCATAAATGATTTGTACATCATGATAATTTTCTATATATCATATCTCTTTCATATTGACATGGATTTTAGAACACGAGTATACTTTCCTTACTATTTTTACACATAAAATGTTATGGTGGCCTTCAAGTTTCTTTTGATATGTTATTCATAATTTTTTGAATGTGACAATTCATTGCGTATAGCTTAGTGATTGAAGTGATCTTGAAATAAGATCATATATATTATATGGATACCAATTAGAGTTAATCCTCCCATAGGATAAAGTGAAAGTCCCTTTCTTTTTTATGGTATGGTATTCTATCTATATAGTGAAACAGTCCTATTATATTGAGGAATAAGCCAGTTACTAATAAATTGTGTCCCTCATATTTTTTTAGTGAATACATTTGAACATATATTGTGAAACCATACAATTGTAAAAAGGAATGAGCCATCATCTATTTAGTGTAATCCTCAAATTTTATAGTGGAAAGGGTCCTTTATCCACCTAGAATAACCCCAATTTTTTGTTAGGGAATGGCTATTGTACCTATATAGTGGATCCATATTATTATATGAGGGAATGGGTCATCAGAATTCAGATTATAAACATTATTTTTTTATCAATTCCAGGTTTTTCTATCAACTATGTGGAACCCTCACATTTTATATTGGAAGGGGTCCTATAACTACTAACTAGAACACACTTTCTGTATCAGGGTAGGGGTCCTCTGCATACTGAATGGAAAATTACAACTATATTACGGCATGGGTCCTCGATGTACTGGGTAAAACAGCCTATTGTACCAAATATTGGTTCCTCTAAAAATTTATCATGTTCTATCACTTCTGAAAATAGTGGAGAGGTGTGGCTCTATAGAGTTACTTTATTGAGGCGACATGTGATATACTGGTCACCAATGATGGACCACTTGTAACTATTGGCAAACACATTAGCATGGAGAATTATTTGATATAGATATCCCATTTCTCTATCATCTCTATTAATTTTATTAGAATATATAAATAGATATTGGAATTTATTATTCTCTTTTTTATTATATAATCAAACTACAAATATTGTGTCTTTGGTTTCTCCTTATTCCTTTTTACGGGGTGTCCAACTAGGAATGGATATAATAACCAATAAATGGTCTTTTTGAATATGTGTCACCTCATGTGAATATTTTGGAATTTTCAACAATAATTTCGGATGATTACAGGGATTCACAGATGCATATACCTTATATGATTTTCAATTTTAGAGAACTATAGTCGAAATATCTAATAATTTCTTTTCTATTTATTTTTTTTGGGGCATATTTTTTTGGTGGGTTTTTACTTTTTCAATATATTGTGAATTATTCGTTATTAATCTTATTATTACAAAAGAGGATTTAAATTTATGGATTTTACACTAGATATTTCTACATCTATTTTATTAAAATGTACTTATTTAATGATATAGTTAGTTACATGTGTACGTGTACTTATGTTAAAGGAGTACCATTATAGTAATTCCTTTCAGAGCTTATATTTAACCCCTTTAAAATGGAGGTGATATTGGGATTGTTATGGATTAGATTTCGACCAATGAGGTGATCCATTGTGGGAAAGGATGTGAAAATTATTAATAGTGGTTTCCTGAAATCGGGATTGTGTTGATTGTTTTTCCCTTATTGAGGCTTTTTTTGAATTAGGGAATTGGTGTTAAAGTGTCTTTAGTAATAATTTTAGGCGTCAGAACTTAGTATTTGTGTGTCTGCTGACATGTCCATTCTCGAGGACTATTACCACCTAATTCTCAACTTTCATTATAGTGTCATTAGTTAAATGGAATATAGGAACATTCATAATATATGATCGATTCCTTTTAACTGTCCTCCATGAGTATAGTCCCTTTATATATATATTATCCTATTATCATGCTATGACTTCATTTAATTTTTAGGATTCCTCCATGAAGACTAAAATCTAGGATTCCAATTCCATATCATGATGATAATTTGGTGAGTGATGAGGTCTTAGTTCAAGTACCATCACACAAGATAATTTTTCAAGAGAATAGGTAGTTGTACCAACATATGTCTAATATAATATTATACAAGTGTATCACGATTAGGATGTTATCGGGCTTAGTTCTCTCCATGAGTTCATATTCTAGTGGCCATTGTGGCTCCACAATCTGCTAAATGATAATGTAGTCAGAGATTGTATTTAGTAAATGAACTAAGATTATATGATTGTGTGGACACAAACTAATGATATTTCTATGTTGTTAACTATTATTTTCCATAGAGTAGCTATCCCCTAGATGTTTTTAGTCACATAGATGAATTACTAGTGATCTCCCTCATTTTATGAAATGAAAAATATATTTCATTAAGAGTGTTACCCCTCATGCATAACCTCCATAATTTTTAAGTCAAATTTAGAATCATTATGATTGGATAATTTTTAATTAGTATTATATGATGATAAATGACCATACATTGTACTCCCCTTACATGATTTGAGATGGTTAATTTATTGAATAGATGATCGAGATTGGTATTTGTAGAGACAAACATGATAGTGTGGTACCCCTATGAATTCCAATATATTCCAGAGTACCAGAGATGGTTTTTTTGATGAAGAGATTTTTATCTAGGGTACTCCATGTAGCCAGACCATGTTCTGTTTGTCAGAGTGTTGGTTCATCAATATAATATAGCAGGAATAAGTCTTAGGGTATCGAAAGTGGATGTCATTTCATGACAACATAGGGTAACATTTCTGTGTTACTCATAGACCACATAGAAGGTTATATAATCATAAATAGGTAATATTATTTACTTATTGTGTGTTATGTCAAATTTAATGTTATTTCATTACCAAACATATTGAGTAGGGAAGCAGCCATTGGGTAGTCTAGTACACTAGTGACAAATATCTTATCATTGTTCTCATAAGTGAGTCAAGGGTGACCCGTAAGGAGGAAACAACATGAGAGTATTACAAGGGAAATAAGAAGAGGATAATAGAGTTTTGTAAGATGAGATACTATCCTCCCACCACCACCACCACCATTAGTCCCATGACAAGCTCAATGATCAAGATATCAGGGCTTTTGTAATCTTCATTCTATGAAGGATTATGACCTGACTACGCATGACAATATTAGAGGTTTGATTTACTTTTATTCTCCTATTTCATTACAAAAAGTAAAAATATTTTTAGGAAATTCCATCATATAATACAACTAGTGAGATTGATAGGGATCCTAGTAGGAACATTAACACAATATAATTTCATTGACATTCTAATAGTGATCACTTCTATGATATAATTTATTTACCAGATGCGTGAATTTTCACTTGGTTGAGAGAGTTCCACGTGGGATCTCTAGGTCAAAATAATTATTCTATATGAAATAATATTATAAATGGTCTCTATATCCATGTTTTATTCAAAGATTTAATATCGACATTGATAAGATAGATGCTTTCGATATGATGGGACTTGATTCACCATTAGTGGAAAGGGAGATATAAGTTGGGAGAATGTGGGGAATATTATAATCGAGAAGAAACTTATCACCCATTGGTTGGGTTGTTATTACATTAGAGAATTGGTATCTTCAAGCATATGGGTTCCAAAACTCATCAAGGATTATAAAGACATATTACCTAAGGATATTTGGGGACTACCTCCTCTGCAGGAGACATAGTAAGGCATCCACATTCACCCTAAGACCACTATGATTTCATTCAAATCATATCATATATACCATAACTTGATTACATATTTTAGGATATATCCGAAGGAACATTTAGTAAAGGTTTTTATCAGACCTATTGTGTCCCCTTGAGATGCTATGGATATTTTCATATAAAATTTGGATTAGAGCATGCCTATTTGTGTTAAACGTTAATTACTGAACTGGGAGGTGGTGAACAAAATATAATGATTATAATGTATTTATGACATCATTGATATGTTTTCAAACTTGTGGAGGTTCTTGAAAGATGATATCAGGTCTTGCAACCATCATCCTAGGGTTCATTAATATTTTATTATGATGATGGAATATTGATGTCAATATGAAAAGATGAATTCTTGGTGATGTTTCATTTGTGAAGAATCCACCTTCTAAGTTTATCGATATGATGAAACATGACTTATATCCTTACGTGGAGTAATTTTTAGCAGTGTTCATCTATAACATACTCATGTACTCTACATCAATGGTGGAAATTACATATCACTTTTGGATGGTCCTTGAATTTCACCAGGAGATCCAAATTTATGGTAATCCCTCGAATTACCAGTTTTGGATTCATGAGTTTCACATCATGGTACATGGTTTTTTATAAAATTGATTATCTATGGACCAAGTGAATATTAATGTAGTGCATTCTTGGGAGACACCTTAGAGTGTGCCAAATGTGAGTAGTTATTTTATTTGAGGTGTAACAAAGAGGTTCATTGAGGACTTCTCCAAGAACATATTCAATTTTATAACCCTGAAAAAAAGGGTAGTCATTTACCTAGACTGAGTGGTTTTACAGTTACATTAAGCTAGTTTAGATGACGATGATTAATTCCCCCTTTTTTCAAACTACTAAAGGAGGGTGCGGAGTACATAGGGTATTGAAATTCCTTTTCATATTGACACTAATACATGATGATGAAATGGTAGGTAGTGATCACATATAGTTCCAAAAAATTGATACCATATGAGAAGAACTACATGAATCATGTCCTAGAAATTTCAATGGTTTCGGTCTCTATTAGGATATAGTGGAAATATATTATGGGAGAGAACATTATGGTATACATAATCCTCTAGTGTCTTTGTATTAACATAGATATATCATAACTTGATTCATAGGAATTTTTTAGTGGTACTCAAGTAATATGCATTTGATGTAGTCAATACACCCAGGAAGTGATATTTCATAGTAGATTCCATTAGAACAATGTCACGTTCATGCCTACTGGAGGTAGCATTTGAGCAGTTCGATTCCTCATTGTGATTCCTAATGGGAGTGATGGGGGTTTATTTCATTCTTCAATGGTGTTGAATCCTCTTCTCTAGAGTGTGATGCTGACTCAGTTGGGAGACATCAATTTTGTAGTCCCACATAACTAGATATTCTCAAGAGATTCACCATATGGATTCTCTGAAAGAGTAAATCACATCATCTTATTTTAGGGATATACATTGGTTCGAGTTATAAAGAGATAGGAGATGTTGATTGAGTTTCACAGAACTCATTTGAATGTAAATCCATGTGTATGGAATATATAAATGGATGATCATTGTTTTTTGTTCTATGGAATGAGGTAGAGCATATACAATTTTTTCTCTTTTTGCCACAAATTTTAGATGGTGATGGTTAAGCAGATGTTTTTATAGGTTTTTTTATTCCCATGATATAACGGTGTGTAAATTTAATGGAATATTCATTTAATTTTTGAGATAGATTCCATGGAATTAATGTGGCTATTATTCCATATGTGAGATATTTGGACGAGTTATGAAGTATATTCACTTCCTTGTTATATGAGATTATAGTTTGTTGGTGTGTTTGGGGGTAGTTTTACATCAACATATCATATTCCCTAATGGAGTTCCCACAAATATTGTCTCCAAACATGATACATGCTTCACATCATGGTAGATAAGAGGAATTTAGGAGGCATTCAGGACCGAACTGTGGATGTATAAAACATTCCACCCCTAAATAGATGGTTGAAAAAGGACACTGTCAAGGTTTTTGAGGATATTTTGGGAGCATTCATGATATAATTAGGGAAATAGAGGTATCCATTAGCTTGGGAATATTTTCCTACAATAATATTTTTCACTCTACTGAGAACATGAAAACATTTGAGGCCCTTGATGAGTGACCATCCTATAATCACCTATTCTGGACATAGATTTTTGAGGTATATATTTTTGTACTATATATGTTTCATGTGATGATAGTGATGGTCTAATTGATCCTTGAGAATATAATGAAATATTAGTTCCGACAGAACTCATATGATGATTGCCATCATAGGACCATGGAGTTTGATTAGAGTGACAATGTTTTCATTAGATTCTCCATACTCTGAGGATTATAGAGATTTTTTCAGGGAGGCTAGATATCCATAAAGATATTTTGATCATTTTAGAACTTTTATATTGTTGGTGATGTTTCAAAGAGTGATTCATTACACATACAGTTTGATCAGGTGCATGATTTCATCCATGTGTCGAAGGTGAGGATATATTCTCAAGACAATACATATGTTATTTAAAAGGGTGAGATGGAAAAAATTATGGATTAACCTTCATGGATTACCAAGTGGAGATCAAGGATAAGTATGAGAGGATACTTCATGGATGAATCATTCCATTGGTTAATGTGGTGTTGTATCCTAGGATCATGTAGGAGTGCTCCTAAAAGTGGGACAGCCTAATGTTCTCAATGTATCCCAAGAAATTTTCATAATATTTTTATTTTTTAGGAAAAAAAATTAGTGGAGTGTGTAATTTAGAGAAAATATTTTTTATTTATAATACATCAAAAATATATTTAGTATTATTTTTTGATGTTGGGAACTAAAAAGGTTCTTGGATTCAATGACCGGTGAGCCTAAAATTAATTTTAAAAAAATATTAAATATATATTGTATCATGGAAGAACTGATTTTTAGTAATAATGTGATATCCCCTAAATAGAGAATAAGATAAAAATTTATAATGACAAGGTTAAATTCTAAGCACAAGATTTACCCTAGGCTGACCTAATATTTTTTGGCGTTGATCGGTTAGATAACAAAACCCTTGGAAATTACCTTAATTAAATTACTTATGTTAATTAATTAATTTAATAACAAAGACATAATTTAAAATACAAGTATGTGGTTATAAAAAATTTCTATTTTCATTCATGTAACCCTATGATCAATAATAAGAGTTTTGACCATTCTTCCTTGTAGGATTTAGATCAGACAATGATTGAAAATCTGATCAAGGTGAATCAAGGCACATCGAATGCAATAAGTCATTTCTATTATTGGAATCTATGATCATCACTGATAAAAATTAATATATCTATTTTGATAATGTGAATTTAGTTTCCAACCAAGATTAAAATATAGAGAATCATCATATTTGATATAATTTTATATAAATTTAATTTTATCCTTTTCTTATGCCAGGTTATCGAAATAATATTTTCAGTCAGTTTATTTCATTGATTATTCCATTAATAAATCCCCAATTCTGTGGTCAAATTCAATGAATTTTTATACAATGATTATATACCCTTTTTTCGTGTTCCTTTACCCAACCTGTTCTTCACGTTGATCAACATTGGGCCACAACATCATGATTTTTCTATTATCAGCTATGTCCAAGCATGATCATACATGTGTATTTGTGGTGGATATGTTTTTAATTACCATATTGTAGTTCAGCGGATAAATCAAAGAGGACTATGTTGGTAAGTGGTGTATTGTTGGATTTAGGATCCAAATATGATATGGAAGAGGCAAAAGAGGAATTTATGGATTGTGTTGACTACATTTGGAGGATAAAAACTCTGATTTCCAGCCAGTAAATGGTCATAATAAAAAGTGGGATTAGTTTTCCATGGATATTTGGAGGTTGAACAGAGTGAATCAAGGTGAATAAACTATATCTGAAAACCAGTAAATGGATTACTTGGTTTTCTACGAGTAAAAAAATTGCACTCTTTGTAGTATAATTATCATATATCAGGTAGTCCCCTAACATCAAAGGATATTGTTTTTGAATTTGTAAAATATCACACATGGCTTGGGACCCCCACACATCCTATGAACCTATTCTTGTAGATTGGAATTTTCTCCGAGTTTTCATGGACATGGACACGGCTAGGAGCACTATGTGTAGTAGTATATGGTAATTTTATATGGTCATGAACAGAGGTAGATGTATTGGTCCCTAGTGGCCAAGATAAGTACTAAAGTACACTTACTCTCTGTGTAATGATAAATAGGAAATATACCTTCTATTAGCGAGGAAATGGAGAGGAGGATAGGTGAGTTTAAGTGGCACATGGGTACCTTACATTCCAGGTATTTCATGATAATCTATTACTTCTTGTATTTCTCTTTTTTTACTCATATTTTGTCCAATAAGTATCATATCATATGATCTCTTATACTTATAACAAAATGGTGGGATCACAGTGTATTTTAAGACATTATGTTAGATGATCTATTAATGAATATTCTGTAGGTGGCTCTCTATTAACTTAATAATTATTAATGAAAATTAATTATAATCTATGGATTGAAACCCCACATAATCATAGTATTGGACATATTGAAACCCTCCTACTATGTAAGGGAATGGGACTTATATTTATATATATGAAAAAAATTGCTGTATTAGGTCTAGGACCTCTACCTATAGAGTGTAATCCTCCTGTATCGTCAGGGCATGGTCCTCTACCCATCGAGTGGAACCATCCTCATGTATGATGGAATGGGTCATATACATACATTGTGGACCCTTTTTTTAAATCAGGGTATGGTTACTCTATCCACAAAGTGTATCCCTCCTCATTTCTCAAGGAATGGTCCTTCTACATTCTTAGTGAAACCCTCTACGATGTCAAGGAACTAGTCTGCTACCAACTGAGTGGATCATCATATTATATTTGGGCATGGATCCTCTATCCAATGTGTGGAATCCACATGCTGTATCAATAAGTCCCCAATCAAAAAAATTATGTAATCATTAATTAAGTTTATAATTCACATTTAGGATCTTTTCAGGTTTAGAGTTTTAGATAATTAGGTATTAACTATTACATTGCATCTCAGAAATTACAAAGTAGACACTTCTACTCAGTATCTATTTTTTCATAAAATAAATTCTTAAATTAAAACAATAATTATTTTCCTAATACAACCCTTCTTGAGTTATTCCATTATCTTAACCTTCCTTATACCCTGATATAAACATTTCAAAAACATGGGATGATTATAAAAAGCTCAGTAGGGTATATAAAATAAAGAATGAAAACAATAGTTCATAAATACATACAAAATATAAGCTCTTTAACATAAATCCTTACATCATAAGATTTATGAATAATTCATAGAAATCCTAAATCATAAATGTAACTTATAGTATCCATATCATGTATAAATTATAGCTTTCACAGCTACAAAGGGAGTTACAGATGGAATACCCATCATAGTATTTTCCTTAAATCGTTTAGGAGAAACATTATTGTTTACCTAAGTCACGTTACCCAATGCATTGGAGAGCTATCTCAGACTCACCTGCCCTAGTTTTATCATGGAACCATCCATATACATGAACAATGGCCAATAATCATAGCAAATCAAGAACACATAAAAAAGAATAAAGGAAATATAACATTTGTACATGGAAATAAAAATATACCATTTCTAGATATTTATATATTCAATGCTTCATCAAACAATTTTGAAGACCATTTAAAACATTAAATATAGAGATTTTCAAATCAATGTGTCCCATGACACTTTGTAGCTTTTGAATGAAATTTTAATTTACCAATATTAATGTCTATATAAATAAATCTTTATAACCATTTTCAAAAAATTGTTGTTAATGTTAATGATTTGGAAGAATAAATCCTCAAAACATTTAAAATGATAATTCAGTTAAAGAGTTACTAACCAAATGAGAGACACCTGAATATATATAATTTAGGAATAATATTAATCAAATATTATAATATCAGGAAAATAAGGATATTTCTTATGTAATATTTCAAATGGAAATATATACACCATATAAATGTGAATTGGTGTATAACTCCAAATACATTTCAATGGAATGTAAATTGAAACAAAGTCCCATGCTATGATCGTATCATTAGATTAAGGAAAAATAAATAAATAAATTATGTGTGAAAAAAAGTATACACCAATTATAAGTGAATATTATGTGTAAAGCAATCATAGTTCAATCACACATATTCATATAATGACACAATCTGGAAGTATATCTTTACCTAATAGAATTGAAATTGGGTTAAGAATCTCTCTTATAGAAATTTGATAGCCTAACAACGTCGCTTTAAAATTAAAAAAATATGTTGATGATAGTGAATAGGTTCTGTCATAAAATGGGAATAAAATTTACAACAATAAGTATATAGATTAAAAAATACCTACATTTGAAAATTAAAATTTAAAGATCTAAAAGAAGTATTTGATAAAAAGTGGAGGGCGAGTGGTTCCCTCACCAATTCGGTATCTTACGAAACATAGAGACCTTAAAAGAAGGATCATACAATGAAGATGTAATTATGCTTATATTAATGTATATTACAAAATAATACAATTATGGGCAGTACATACAGAGCAAAATAGTAAATAGTGGAAAAAATATAATTAATCTCACGAGAATAAAAAGGAATGAAAACCCCTTACCACATTGTAATCAATAGAGTCATATGAACATAATATAATAACCACCAAATTAATCATAGAATAACATGAATACAAAAATAATCATGATAATATATATCAAATAGAAGTATAAAATACTCCAATGCAATAAATATGTGGCGAACAATGGAAATCTCAAAGAATTAAAAGTGAGATAAGAAACCCCATACCTCATGTCCAACGAGAATCGTATGTTCTGTGTTCATAAATAATAATAAATAGAAGTTAATTTATACTTATTTAAGAAGATTTTTAATGTTTATTATTCAGTTTATATCACTTATTACTTTTCAATAACAATTAGTTCCATATTTTATTTAATATAAGACATTTTGTCGATGTTAGGAACCATAGTAAAAAATGAACATCGTATAATTACAAATTTTCCATGTGGTAAAAATTACATAATCTCCAGAATTATATTAATGATTTAGATTTCATATAAGTCATATATATCCATTATATTTGTATTTATAATATTCCATAACATTTGGAAACAACAAATGAAATGCACCGTTTTGAGAGATGGTAAGTCTTACGTACGCATGAACGCTTCTTTAATTTATTTTTTTCAATTCATAAATGTATGAAAACCAAATGATATATAGGTATATTGTAATTAAATTATAATAAACTATTTTATATAAGTTACATATGTTCATTAACACCATCCTTTATACGTTCCGTGTATGGTATTGACGAGTAGTATCACATTGAGGGGGCCGTAGTTCGCATTTCCCCAAACGAAATTATTGTTTGTATACAACATGAAAACCATAATTACTTTTTCACAAACGATATTAAAAGAATAATATAGATAAAATAAATATCATAAATATAATAAATATTAACATTTCCACCAAAATGGCCCCCATGAGAGGCTTTATAATATAATTAAACAGTGCCATTTCCTGAGGCACTAGTTCATCATCCTCAAAAATATTTTGTTCGTATCGATTTGATGGAGGTGTGTGTATGATTAGTTTTAATATTTCTCATAACAACATTCTATTATATTGAGGATACATGTTTATTTATAATATAAAGGAATAAAAATAGTTTCTGGGGTTGGACAAGTAAAATAAATGAAACGAACTTAAGAGAAGACGTTACCTTTAATTCGGGTAAATCCCTTTGGTTTGAACCTAAAGGATTTCATGAAGAGAATTTTTCATATGTTAAGGATTATATGTGGAAGAGAGGGATTCTGGGATCATATTTGGTCTGAATATGGATGATCTATGAGGCTTGAGAGGTGTGTGTAATCAGATATAGGTGATGAATTTTTATGAGGAGGAGGGGATCTTTTAGAATGTTTGAAAATATTATTTTATTATAAACAAAATTTTTGTTTCAAAAGTTACAAAACATAATAAATTAATAGATAATATTACTATTATTATAAATAATCTCATAAAATATGTTTTAGACAAATTTTGGTTTCAAATTTAATCTTGTCATTTAACTTTAAACCTTAGTTAAAAAATTTACATCTTACCATGTCTTCTCATGTATTCTCTCTATAAGTTTAATATAGTTACTATAAAATGAAAAATGAACCAAAATATGTTAATTAATGAAATTTTAAACATTAAATAATATATTTATACATATCATATATTTTTATTATTATTATATCATTTAATAAATTAGTATTTGTTAAAAACTCAAGTAGGTCAATTAAAATAATATTTATATCATGAGTTTTAAAAAAATACAAAACTACTTCATTCGTTCAAAAAAACAATCATTAATCCAAAAAATAACAGGTCATCCTTATCTCTAAAATTCTTGTATGGAATAAAAAGTTTCAAAATAATTTTATTTTTACATTTATAATCTCATTTATTTAAAACATTCATTAATGAGTTGATCATTACATCATCATTATATCATAAATAAATTAATTTATTTTATGTCTAAAAATTATATATAAAATACCATGATGTAAAAAAAAAATTTAGATTTATAATCTTGATTTATTGTAAAATATCTCAATTATATAACCCCATAGTAAAATTGTTTTAGGAAAATAATACATGTGTATGATATTTTTATTTTATCATTAAATAGAAAGTTATTAATGTCATTATGTCACCCAAGTGGCTTTCAAGTGCCAAAAGTCTCAAAAAACGATTTTATTGGTCAACCATTACTCGTAAAATATGTTTATGGAAAGTTTTAATAAGATTTTATATAATTATACTATTATTGTTATCTTGAAATACCCTATTAAACTATAACTGTGGCAAATAAAAGTTAAAAGTCACTATTCACCAAATATTATATTTGTATTATTGAAGAGGATTTTACTTACTGATGACAACCAATTATGACATATATTTTATTTTCAATTAATAGAAGTATTAGAATTTAATTTAAATGAAAAGACTCGGTTTTTATCTATTACTCAGTGTCTTCACTATTCGTTATAAATAGAAGTTTTCAGAAAAATATGAAAAACATAGCCTAATATCTATTTGATATCCTGCAATAAAAAATGATTTCTATTTTACCAAATTCAAAAAATTGATGTTGAATTAATTAAATTAAAATTAATTCTTGCTGTAATTTTTTTTTTAAGAAATAATAACTTTTAAATAATTGACACTTGTTTATCTCAATATCAAAGAGAAATTACATCAAATTACCAACATTGGAATAAATGGTGAAAATATAATTTAATTAAAATTTAAATCATTTTAAAAAGATAATTTGTCCATATAAATAAATGAGATTAAAATTCTATTTTGAATTAAAATAATGTATTTTTTACTATTAAAAAAAATTAATTTTATCAGAAAAAATAAAAATTTTACCCAATGTAAATTTTGGTTCCCCGATTGTAAATAAGAAATTAATTTTCTAAAATTATTCATATAAAAGATAAAAAACTATATTTAATGAGGGTTCTCCATGAAAAGGTAGAAAATCGACATTTTAATGAATATTAGAGTATTTATGCTTAATATTATATTCATTATAATTTTAAGGCACTAAAATTTATTGGATAAATGTAAAAACATTTAACAAACTTGTATAATAATATTTTAGTTAGTTATGTTCTTTCCTTGAAATAAAATGTCTAGGAATTATCTACCATTTATAATAATATTATATTATTATTTTTCAGTAAGACTCAACATTGTGTGAAATATTAGACTTCTGAAAAGCCCAATGTTGTGTATCATGTATGTGATTGAACATATGATCCTATTTAATTAAAAATCATTATTTATATAAAAAATATAAACAAATATGAAAATTTTATTTTCTTTATTTACCATAGATTTTATATCCTTCCCCCCTTTTGGAAATTACGTCATCAAAATTATAAAATTGGGCTCAGAAACAAAATTGAATGTGCCATATCACAATAAGTGTCAATAAAACTATCACATTGATATAAATTTGGAGAAGTAAAAAGGTCATGTAAGATAACTCGTACATGAATTCCTAGAAAACATGTTTATTGTAGAGAGACTAAGGGTCTTGTTCTGATGTAGAGTGATAGAAAACATGATCAATAGAATGTTAACCACTAGAAAACAACAAACCTGTGATCGGTTAAACGGTCTTTTATTTCCAAGTTGAAAAAAAACAGACAATTTTTCTGTTTTAACATTCATTTAGTAAAGTTGGAGAATTTATTTTTCATATTTACTATATACATAATGAAATATACTTACTTTTAAAGTAGTGTTTCATCCTTTAAAAACATTCTTCCAAAAACTCATCTTCTCTCCAAACGATGAGTATTCACGATGACATTGTCACACCTAATGATCCAAAATCAAATTATAGATAATAACATAATACAAAAAAGATTAAAAATAACTTTTCCCTATCTTTAGACATTATCCAAATCCAAAATGGTTAGTACAAGATAAGATAATCCCCAAAAAGGAAAATCATAAAAAAAAATTACTATTTACAATCTATAAAATTCAACAAAGAGTGACCTATGATCAACAAAGACAATTCAATAAACAATTGTCATTAAAATTATTCAATATAATCCCAAAAATGATTGAATCCCAAAACTCTGAAGGATTTAATCATAGTCATCCATAGTAAATTATAACATTTATCTCCAAATAACTTCGATTACTCATAAATTCTTAAACTAAAGTGTAATTAATCTAATCACATATTTTATATGACATGTTAATAATTTAAATAAATACCCCAAATATCTATAAGACATAGATTATTTCAAAATAAAATTTCAACCGTTATTATAAAAATGAAATTCTATAGTATCCTAATTTCCATTATCATATAGTGTTTTCCCAAACAAGAGATAATTATAAAAAATATCCTTTATCACATGATCAAAAAATAATTTCACTATATTAATAATATATATTTTATAATAAATTATATCCCAAACTAAATTATTCTTGACTAGTATAATTATTTAACTATAATGAATAAGTCATACTAACCATGGATTTCACCTAGTCAAGTGGTAGGAGATAAATCCCAATCACAAAACAGTTATGGGTTAGATTCTCACAGCATTTCCCAATGCAATAGGATGTCACACGGTCAGTGTGTTGACCTTTTTGAAAAGATATATTTTTTATAACATCCCATAAAATGAGACAAATCCCTTAAAAATTACCATAACATATTTTAACCATAATGGTTATCTAATACGATTAATTTTTCACCCCAAAATGTAATAAACATTTATCACCTCTAAAATAACTATGACTCCTTATAATATTCTAACCACTATAGTTACATCACATAAAATTAAATAATTCCATAACCTGTAAAGTAATCTAAAATGACATTAGATAGAAACTATAAGGCCTTAACCTTAAACATTACATAATTTTTAATTAATTTAATAATTCACATTGAGGATCCTTTTTAGGTTTATATTTTTAGATAATTAAGCCATAACTATAACATTACATCTCAAAAATTAAAAAGTAGACACTTCTACTCCGTATCCATTTATTTATAAAATAAAAAATCTTAAATGAAAACAAAATTTATTTTCATGATATAAATTTTCTTGAGTTCTTACTTTCTCTTACCCTGCCTTATAACCTATGAAAAAAATTTCAAAAACATTGAATTAGTATATCAATCTCAGTGAAGATTATAAAGAAATGATAGAAAACAATACTTCCTCGATACATACAAAACATAAGCTCTTTAACATACCTAATGACATCATAAGATTTATGAATAACACATAGAAGTCATAAATCATAAAGGTAACTTATGGAAGCCATATCATACTTACATTGTATCTTTCACAGCAACATAGGGCGATACACTTGAAATACACATCAAATAATATTCCCTAATTATATTAGGATAAACTATAACGTTTTCCTCCGTCACGTTACCCAATTCATTGGAGAGCCATCTCGGGCTCACCCACCCTAGGGTTATCACAGAACCACCCGTATACATGAACAATGCCCAATAACCATAACATATTCATTACATATAAAACAAGAATAAAAGAAAGATAAGATTTCTACATTTCAATCACAATATATCGTGTCATTATATTTACATAATCAATTCTTTATGAAACCTTTTTGAAAAACATTTATAACATTTAATATATAGATTTTTTAATCAATTTGTCCCATATAACTTTAAAGATTTTTAAATAATGTTTATTTTCAAAGAATTCATGTCCATATAAAAAACCCTTAAAACGTTTTTAAAAAAATTTCGTTAATGTGGATGATTTATAATATTAAATCAATAAAATATTTAAAATGATATCGTAGTTATAGAGTTCCTGACTAAATCAGGGACGTTAGAATACAAATAATTGAGGAATATCATTAACCAAATCTAATATTATCATTTGAATAAATAAATTCATGATATAATATGTCACATGGAATTATATACACCATATAAAATTCAATGGGTGTTTAACAACAAATAAGATTCAATTGAATGTAAATTGGGTCAAAGTCCCTTGTAAAGATCATGTCCGTAAATTAAGGACAAATCAATGACATAAGTAATTGTGAAAAATATTAATACACACAATATAAGTGTATATTAAGTGTAAAACAATCATATTTCATTCAAACATATTCATAGAATGACATAATCAATAATTAGATGTTTAACCAAAAGAATTGAAATTTGGTTAAGATGTTCTCTAACAGAAATTCGACAGCATAACAATATCACATTAAAATTATGAAAATATGTTAAGGATAGATAAAAGGGTGTATCATCACATTGAAATAAAATTTTCATAAATAATGATATTTAATAACATATCCCAGCATTTTAAAATTTATATTTAATGATATAAAAGTATTCTTTGACTAAAATAGGATGGTGAAAGGTTCCCTCACCGATTTGGTAAGTTAAGAAACATACACCCCATGAAGGGAGGATCATAAAATGACGATTAAATTACCCATAAATAAATTTTTATTAAAATAATATTACAATCATTGGAAGTACATACACCATAGAAGAGGAAATAGTTTCAATAATAACATGAATCTCACAGGAATAAAATGGGAGATGAAAACCCCTTGCCACGTTGTAATCAATCAAGTTGTTTGACCAACTGTTAATAACCACAAAATAAATCATAAAATACCGTAAGTATAAATATAATCATGAAAATATATATCAAATTTATGTACAAAATATACCAAATTCAATAAATAAGTTGCGAACAATGGGAATTTCATGGAATTAATAGTGGGATAAGAAACCCCTTACCTCTTGTCCAACTTGACTCATATATTCCATTTTCATCCGAAATATTAATCTTATTTTAATTTCTAAATATTTATGTAAACTTTTCAATTTTATTTTTCCTTTATTATCACTTGTTACCTTGCTATAACAATTCTATAATTATTTGAGTTTGAATCGAACATTTTGTCAATGTTCGGAACAATACTAAAAGATGAACATGTTATAATTACAAAATGTTCATGTGGTCAAATGTACATTATATCCATAATTATATTAATGATTTATATATCATATAAATCCTATAAATCTTTTATTAATGTATTTAGAACATTCCATAACATTTTTATATAAGAAATGAAATGCACAGTTCATGGACACGCTAAGCCATATGTACTCATAGACCCTACTATCAATTATTGTTTTCCAGTTTTATTGTTTGAAAACCTAATTATTCATAGGTATATTATAATTATTGTATAATATAATATTTTATATATGTTTCATAAGTTCATTAGCACAATATTTTTTATGTTCGATGCATAGTATTGATGATTCATATCTCTCTGAGGGGGCGGTAGTCCATACTTCCTCAAATTAAATTATTTTATACATACAACATGAGAACCATAATGGAATATTAGAAAAGATAATTATAATAGAATAAAGATAAAATAATTCTCATAAATATAATATATAATTAAATTTTGGGTAATAATGGCCACCATGATAGGTGGTAGGAGACAAATGAACAATTATTGTTTTGTGAGGCAGTAGTTCACCGCCCACAGAAACAGTATGTTCGTATCCATAAGATGGTGGTGTGTGTAAGTATAGATAGAATACTTCTCATAAAAACCCTATTAAATTGATGATACTAGTGTTGTTATATAATAATGTAACGAGAAGAGTTTAGCGGGTTGGCAAAGTAAAATAATGAAAAGAACTTAAGAGAAGTTTTCACCTTTAAATCGTGTAATTCCCTTTGGTTTGAACCAAATTGATTTCTTGAAGTGACTTATGCCTAAGGAAGGACTTATAGGTGGAATATAAGGATTTTTGAAGCTTAGTATTAAATATTTTGGTCGATCCAAGGGGATTTAGTGTTGTGTAATGTGATAGAGGTGATGGATTTTTGTAAGGGGGAGGAGGGGCTCTTTAAGAATGAATGAAACTATTATCTTATTATAATGAAAATTTCGGTATAAAAAGGGCCCAACACTTTTAATTTCTATGATAAGTGGACTATTAGTAGAAATAGTTTCAAACAATAGGATTTCGACATGTTTTAGTATCAAATTTAACCTATGATTTAGATATGACCCTTAGTTAAGCAATTTAACACTTATCATGTCTTCTTTTGTATTCATTATATAAGGTTAATATCATTACTATAAAATGACAATATAACCCCAAGTTGTTCATTAATGAATTTTTCAAACATATATAAGTCATTTGTTCGGTTATTTGGTTAATAATATTATTATATATTTTAATAAAATAATATTTGTTAAAAAATCATCTATGGAAAAATATGTTTCAAATTAAATGTATATTTTTATTTATATGCACATTAATGTAAAATATTCATTAATGAGGTAATCATTATATCACCATTGTGCATAAATAAATAAACTTATTTGATGTCTAAAAATTATAAATAAAATACCATGAAATTGGAAATATTTTTTAGTATATAATTAATATTTATAGTAACATATATCAATTAAAAAACAAAACATTAAATTTTTTTAGAAAACGATACATGTTTATGATATTTTTATATTTACGTTAAATAAAAATTTGTTAATGTAATTACCTTACCCAAGTGGATTTAAAATTCCAAATGTTTCACCCAAATATTTTATTGGCCGACCCTGAATCATTCAATAATTATAGTACATGGACTAAGGGAATTCTATATTTTTATAATATTATTTTTACCATTATTTATCATATTTTTCTTTTACTGTAGTAAATAAGTCAAAAGTTACTATTCACTAAAAATTATTTTTATCCTCTCCAACAATATATTACATATATATGACAACCATATATGTTGAATTTTTGAAATTATATTCACAAAATATTTAAAATTTCACTTAAGTGAAAATGATGGTTTTTTAACTACTACTCAGTGTTTTCACTATTCATCAAAAATAGAAGGTTTTTAGAAAAATACAAAAAATTCATCATAAGATATATTTTTGATTATGAATTATAAAATGATGTATATTTTAAAAAATTCAAAACATATATGGTTCATTAATTAATTTAAAATTATATCTCATAGTCAAACCAAAAAGAATGTTTTTAAGAAATAATAACTATCAAAAAATTGACACTTGTTTTTTTCCAATTTCAAAGTGAAATTATTTCAAATGACCACCATTGGATTAAATGTTGAAAATATAATCTAATTACACCTTAAAACTAATTAAAATGATAATCTAACCATATAAATGAATATGATTAAAAGGTAATTTTGAATTAAAATACAACATTTTTCACTATTGATTAAGAAATTAATTTTATTAGAAAAATACAAAAAAATTACCCAAATTAAATTTTGATGTCCTGATTTTAAAGAAGAAATTTATTTTGTCAAATATATCATATAACAGTAACCAAAACTATATTTAATGAGGTTTCTCCATCAAAACGTGGTAAATTGACCTTTTAATGAATATTAGAGTATTTGTGCTTAAAATTAGATTCATTCACATTTTAATCCCTTAAATTTTATTATATAAATGTAAAAACATTTAACAAACATGTTTAATAAAATTTTAGTTAGTTATTTATATTTTAGAAAATGTAATGTCTAGGTTCTAGTAAACATTTTAAATTATATTATACTATTATTTTTCAGAATAACTGAGCATTTTGTGCAACATTAGAATTTGGGGAATCCCTTTGTTGCATATACGGTACACCATCAAACATATCATCCCCTTTAATGAAAAATTAATATTTAATTCACAAATATAAATAAATATGAATGTGTTATATTATTTATTTATCTGGGATGTTACATCCTTCCCCCTTTTTGGAAATTTCAATTTCACAATATTAAAATTGGGCTCAGAAACTTCATTGAAAGTGCCATGTCTGAAAAAGAGTCAATAATACTATCACATTAAAAGATATAAAGAGAAGTAAAAAGGTCCCTTGAGATAAATCATACTAGGATTCTATGAGAACATGGATATGGAGGAAAACTAAGGATCAAGTTCGAATGGAGAGTGATAGAAATCTTGATTAAGAGAAAGTTCACAACCAGAAAACCACAAACATGTGATTGTTTAAAAGGTCTTTTGATTCACAATAGGAAAAATATAAAAAAACCATTTTGTTTTATGTTTCATTTAGTATGGTTGGAGAATTTATTTATGATATATAATAAGGATATAATGAAATATACATACTATTCAAGTATAGTTAAATCCTTTATTATGCTTCTTCAAAAAACTCATATTTAATAAAAACAATGACTATTCAAGATGTCTTTTTCACACCTAAATCTCTAGAATAATAATCCAGAGAATACAAATATCCCATTAAGATAAAAAATATATATCCCCAGTCTTCAGACATTAACAAAATCCAAAATGGTTAGTACAAGATCAGATAATCCCCAAAAAGGAAAATCCTTTAAAAAATACTATTCTTAATCTCCATATTTCAACAAATTGTTCCCTAAGATCAAAAATACCAATCAAAAAACAATTATCTTCAAAATTATTCGATATAATACAATCTAGATTTAAAACCCAGTAATCAGAAAGATTTTATCATAGTCTTCCATAGTAAACAGGAACATTAATCTCTAAATAATATCGACTACTCTAAAACTCTCATACTGAAGTGTAATTAACCTAATCACATATTCTCTATGATAGGATAATAATTTCCATAAATAACCCAAATAGACATAAAACATAGATTCTCCCAAAAAAAATTCAACCATTATTCCACAAATAAAATCTCATAGTATCCTATTTTCCTTAATCATTTAGTGTTTTTTCAAAAGAGAGAACATCATCAAAAACTATTTACCACTTAATCAAAAATTCATTTTCTTATATTAAGGATAACTCTTTGATAAAAAATAATATAACCAATCAACTTTTTTGTGATCAATTAAATCCATTAACATAACGAATTATTCATAGTAACTAGGGACTTCACCTTTCTAGTTGTATGTGATAAATACCAATCACACTTGGGTTGTGGGTTTGATTCGCACAGATTTGCCCGACGTGATGGATTATCACAAGGTATGTGTGTTTTCCTTTTTAAAAAAACTATAATTTTTTATAATATTACACAAAATTATATATTTCCCGTAAAAATAAACATAACATATTTTAACCACAAAATTTATCTAATACCATTCATTTTCTCCCCAAAATATAACAACCATTTATCCCCCCTAAAATAACTATGACTTATTCTAATATTTTGACCATTATTTTTATGTCACTTATGCAAAAATAACTCCCTATACTCTCATGTTTTCTGAACCAACCGTTGATACAACTATAAGGCCCCAAAATTAAAAATTAAATAATCTTTAATTAAGTTAATATTTCACTTGTAGGATCTTTTCAGGTTTAGAGTTTTATAAAATTAGGCTATAACATTTACATTTCATCTAAAAAATTACATTGTAGACACATATACTCATTATCCATTTTTTTATAAAATAAAATTTCTTAAAGGAAAAAAAAAATTATATTCTTGAAATAAATCTCCTTGAATTATTATTTTCTCTAACCCTACCTTATAGCTTGTGAAAAAAAATTCAAAAACAAGAGATGAGAATAAAAAGTTATTTAAGGGTTATATAAAAAATAAAGAAAACATTAGTTCATAAATACATACAAAACATAAACTCTTTAATACCTAATGATATCATATGTTTTATGAATAACACATAGAAATAATAAATAATAAAGGTAAATTATGGAATCAATATAATTCTTAAAATGTAGCATTCACAACTATAGAGGGAGTTACACTTGGAATACCCATCACAGTATATTCCGTAAATCTCTAAGGATAACCGCTAATGTATACCTTTGTTACATTACCCAATGAATTGTAGTGCTTTCTCGGGCTCAATTGCCCTAGGTTTATCACCGAACTAGCTGTATGTGTGATCAAATCTCATTAACCATATCATATTCATAAAACATAAGACAAGAATAAGGGATTTATAGAATTTCTACATTGCAATCACAATATATCATTCCAAGATATTGACATAATCAATGCTTTATCAAACCAATTTTAAAAACACTTAAAAAATTTAATAAAATGATATTTGAATCAATGTGTCCCAAACTAGATTGATTATTTTTAATGAAATTGTAATTTCATAACATTCAGGTGCATATAAATAATTCATTAAAAACAATTTTTAAATCATTGACATTAATGTGAATGATTTATAAGAAAAAATCATTTAATTTTTTAAAACAATATTTTTTTAAAGTGTTCATTTCCAAATGAGAGATGCTTGAATACAATTAATTGAGTAATAAAATTAATCAAAGTTTATAATTCCACGAGAATAAATATATTCATGAAATAATATATTAAAGGTCACTATATACACTATATAAATGTGAATTGGTGTATAACAACAAATAAGTTTCAATGGAATTTAAATTGAGACAATGTCCCTTGAAAATATCTTATCCAAAGATTAAGGACAAATCAATTACATAATTATGTGTGAAAAAAATAATACACCATATATCAGTGTATATTATGTGTTAGAAAATTAGGATTAAATTCACACATATTCATATCTTGACATAATCAAGATGTACAATATTATCTCAATGAATTGAAAATGTGTTATGATGTTCTCATACAGAAATTCGGCAGCCTAAAGATATTGAGTAATAATTCAAAAAATATGTTAAGAGATAGAAAAGGTTCTTTATTCATATGTAAATATAATTTACAATAATAAGGATATTGAAGAACATATCCCAACATTCTGAAATTACAATTTAATGACATAAAAGAAGTTTTTTTCTAAAAGATGAGGGTGAAAGGTTCCCTCACAAACTGGGATACTTACAAAACATACACCCCCAGAAAATTGGATCATACGATGAATATTAAATTATCCATAAATTAAATTACATTACCAAAATAATATAATCATTGGAAGTACATACACCACACAATAGGAAATGGTGTCAAAAATATCAGGAATTTCATGATAATAAAAAGTGAGATGAAAACCCCTTACCAAGTTGTAATCAATCGAGTCGAATAACCAAAAGTTAATAACCACCCAATGACTCATATAATAACATGAATTTAAATATAATCTTGATTATATATATCAAATCAATGTACACAATATAACACATTCAATAAATAAGTGGTGAACATTTGAAATCTCATTGAATTAAATGTGAGATAAGAAACCCCATAGCTCGTATCTGACATGACTCGTATGATCCTTTTTATACCATAATAATAATTTTATGTTAATTTAATTTTTTTTAATAAAACATTATCAAGATTATTATTTATTTTATAAAACATATTACCTTTCTATAACAAATAGAAAATTATTTGAGTTCATATCCGACATTTTTTCGATGAACTGAACTTTAGTAAAAAAAGAACTTATTATAATTACAAATTATCATGTGGTAAAAAGTAAATTATATACATAATTGTATTCATGATTTATATATCATATAAATTATATATATCCATTATATATGTATTTATAATAGTCCATAACATTTGTACATATAAAATAGAATGCATCATTTATAGAGATGGTAAGTCGTACAAACACATTGACGCTACTTTCATTTATTTATTCAATTTTTAATGGTATGAAAACCAAATGATACATAATTAAATCATAAATCTAGTATAATAAAATATTTTATATATGGTATATAATATCAATAACACCATCCTTTACATGTTTCATTTATGGTATGGATTAGTCTTATCACTTTGTAGGAGCGGTAGTCTGCAGTTCTTGAAATGAAATTATCGTATATATAAAACATGAAAACAATAAAAATATGTTCTAGAAAAAAATTAAATAATTATAGAGATATAGAATATTTCATAAATAGAATATATAAATATAGTTCCATCGTAAAGGGAACCATGAGAGGTGGTAGAGGATAATTGAAAAATCATCATTTCGTAAGAAAGTACTTCACCGTCCACAGAAACAGTATATTCCTATCTATTAGATGGAGGTTTGTGTAAGTGTATTTATAAAAATTCTCAAAACAAAAATATATTATATTTATGATTCATGTGTTGTTATAAATGAAATGAATAAAAATAGTTTACGGTGTTGGAAAAGTAAAATAATAGAAAATAACTTAAGATAATATGTTACATTTAAATCGGGAAACCCCCTTTTGATTAAACCAAAATGATATGTCGAATTTACTTATGAAAATGATAAGGCTTATAGGTGGAAGATACGGTTGATAAGAACATATCTGGGTAGAATTTGGACGAGTCAAAGGGATTGAGAAGTGTGAGTAATTGGTAGAGGGGATGACTTTTTATAATGGGGTGGAGAGGCTCATTAGTAATGTTTGAATGTATTATTTTATTATAAACTAAATTTCGATTTTAAATGTTCGAAAACATATTAAATTAGAGAAACTATGATTATTATTCGAAATCCTTTCAACTAATAGGTTTCAGAAAAATTATGGTTTCTAATTTAACTTAATGATTTAGCTTTAACCCTAAGTTAATAAATTTCTGTAACATCCGTTGTAAATAAAGAATAATTCATTTTTCAAATTTATTAATGTTTTTGAATGAAATATTAATTTTACTTTATAGGGGTTTCTATGTTCGATAGATTACTCAATACACAATAACAGGTTTCTTTGAAATCTTATGTTGCACACTAATAATATAATATTATTATTTTAAATGGTTGTTAACTTCAAGCTGTTGCGTTGGTGGGAATGAACAAAACGAACTAAAATATGATTATAACTGTTTTCTAAATGTATTTAAATTTATCCAAAAATATTTAGTGGCTTAAAATTTGAATATATATAATTTTAAGCATAATTTATATTAAAAGGCTAATTTACCCCCTTTTAATGATATACCCTCATTAAATCTAGTTTTGGTCACTTTAATAAATTCTATATGACCAAATTAAATCCTTATTTATAATGGGGACATCATAATTTACTTTATTTATATTTTTGGAAATTTTTCGGATGAAGTTCGTATTTTTAATGAATACTGAAAAATATTGTATTTTAATTCAAAACTGTGTTTTAATATAATTTTTATATGGTTATATTATCATATTAATTTTTTTAAGTGTTATTATAAAATATTGTTACAATTTAATCCAATTTTGGTTGTTGTAATTAATTTCACTTTGAAGGTAGACATAAACAAGTGTCAATTTTTGGATAGTTATTGTTTCTTAAAAACACCCTATTTGTTTAAACAGTAGAAATTAATATTAAATTAATTAATTCCACTTATATGTTTTTAATTTATAAATATAGACATTATTTTAGAATTCGGAATTTCAAATAAAGCTTAGGTTGAGTTTTTGATATTTTTCTAATAAACATCAATTTCTGATGAATACTGAAACGACTAAGTAGTAGTTAAAAAAACTGACTTTTTCATTTAAATGAAATTTAAACGCTTCTGTAAATTGAATTCTGAAAATCCGAAAAACATGGTTTTTATTAGTTAGTAGTATATTGTTCAATAAGATGAATATAATTTTAGGTGAATAGTATCTTTTGACTTTTATTTACCACGGTTAATGGTAAATAGGGTAATTTACGGATAAAAGAATATTATAATAATTCAAAATTACCTTCATACTTTTAGAAACCTTACTATATGAGTAATGTAGAACCATGGGAATCCTTGGGTCTATTTTGGGACCCCATGGAGCCACTTATGAATTATAATGACAGTTTAGATTAATTAATTTAATGTAAAGGAAAAAATGACATAATCAAAATTCTTTTATTAAATTAATTTTTATATTGTGTTATATAAGTAAAATTTTGGAAAATAAATATTAATTGGAATTCTAAAAATATTTCCTACATCATGGTATTTTTTTTATAATTTTTAAATATCTAATAGATTAAATTATTTATGACACAATAATGATGTAGTGTTTACCTCAATAATAAATCATTTAAATAAATAAATTTATAAATATTACAATTACATTCAAAACTTGTCCAATTATTATTCTATGATTTTATTTCTACCATGAGTCATCTTATCTTTTACCTTAATGTGTTTTGGAACTTTACAAACCAAATATCATTATATAATAAAATAATATTATCACACTTTCCTAAAGAGCCCCACCTCTTCCTTATAAAAGGAGACCACTTCTACCCAATTCCTCACACCTCTCATGAATTTTGGCTCGTCCAAACACTACCAAATTAATCTCCTTGCATCCCTCTCCTCCTCTTAAAATCATTACCTTAGGCATAATTCACTTTAACAATCCATTTTTGTCCAAACCAAAGGATGTTACCCAAATTAACGGTAATTGTTTCTCTTAACTTCTTTTCTTTTATATTACTTATCAAACCCCTATAATACTTTCATTACCTTATTTTATAACAAAAATAGTATCCTCAATATGCTAGGATATTTTGATGACAAGGAATAGAATGAAACTTATATACACCTAAATCTAAAGGGTGACGAACATACTGTTTCCGTTGATGGAAAATTAACACCTCATGAGACGATGATTGTTCGATTATCTCCTACCACTTATCATGGTGGACATTATGATGAAACTATATATATATGATATATATTATTTTTATGTGTTCTTAATGATTCTATATTTTTCTTTTTACAGTTTACCATTATGGTTTCTATTATATATAAATGTGATTATTTAATTTGAGGAATTGCAGACTACTGCCTCCTCAAACTGATATGACTCGTTAATGCCATATATGGGATGTATATAGGATAGAGTTTATGATATTATATATGATATTATACTGGAATTATAATACACCTATCTATCATTATGTTTTAATTCCATTAAAATAAGAAATATAAATGAAAGTAGATTTCATGTGTACGTAAGGCCTACTGTCTTCATGTACCATGCATTTCATTTCATACCTCCAAATGATATATACGGTTATAAATATATAAATATATACTAGAAATATATGATATATATGATATCTAGATAATGAATTTAATTCTGGATATAATGGATTGTTGACCACATGGGAAACTTGTAAATATAAGTTGTTCATTTATTACTCAACTTCAAAATATTGACAAAATGAACATTATTAGCATTTATGATTAAATAATTTTTATAACATGCTAATAATTGATTTAAAATTAATAATAAACATGAAAAAGGTTCTTATTCAGGTATAAATTAACATTAGTTTATTATTCAGGAGATTAAAGAACTATCTAGTCAGGTCGGACACAAGGTAAAGGACATCGTCTCAATCTCTTTTCATTGAGGCATATTTTTTTAATACACGACTTTTTTTTATACGCTGTATAAAATACCTTGAATTTTCAAAGGGAATATTTTTCTACAAAGATTTTTACTAAACTAAAAAAAGGAATTTTTCTTTTAACGTAAGTGGTGAGAAAGACTTTTCTGCCACTATGAATATTATTTGTTCTTTGGCTTCCTTAATAAGCCGTAATGTTTTTTAAGAAAAATAAATACCATATATTTTTTAATGTATTTAGTTATTGAAAATGGTTTTGATAATGGATTTGTTATGTCAATATATTTAAGCAATATATTGTGACTGAAATGTGGAAATGTCTTCTTTCCTTTATATTTGTTTTATGTGTTATGATTTTATAATGGTACATGGACATTTTATGGGGGGTAATGTAAAACACCAAATGATTGGTTGTGCCATGAAAACTAGGATGAGTGGTTAAGTTATAACCTCCAATTCATTTGGAATGGATGTCGGCCATATGGTTATCCCATTTAGTGATATGTGTGGAAGAAGACTGTATGGTTATTCAATTTATGTATGTTTATATACCAAGTTAAGTTTATATGTTATGTGTTCATTATATGGGTTTTAAGGTAATAATTTGTTTAAAAATGGTATGTAATGATCTTTTATTCAGTGAAGAGTATTTACTACTCCATAAAGGTTAAATTTATTACTTATGTTAATGTATTCATGGTTTACTTGTTGTTTTGAAAAACTTACAGTTTTAGTTATTTTTGAATCCCATACTAAGCTTTTTATGCCCATCCCATGATTTTGAAATGTTTTCCACATGACATAATGTGGAATAGGGTCATGGATGGGATCACAGAAAAGCCATGTTGTTTGAAACATAGAAATATATATTACTTTTTTTAAAAGATGTCATATTATGTGAAAAATGGAAATTGAGTAGAAGTGTCCACATTGTATTTTTTTGAAATATTATTTAATAGTTATGGCATAATTATCAAAAACTCTAAACCTAAAAATATCCTCAATGTTAATTATTCTTTTAATTCGCTATTTTGTAATGTTTTAAGGTCGGGTCCTTATAGTTGGTATCATAGGTTGGTTTAGATAACTTTAGGAGTTAGGGTATTGTTAAATTAATATACATAATGTAATTTACGTTAATAATGAAATCATATAGCACTTACGGATTACCATGTTATTTCACCTATGATATTTCTATGTTCATAATGTTTTTTCATTATGAAACCATGAAAATTATGATTGGACAATATCAGGTGGAAGACAACAAACCAAATCAGCAACCTTAGATGGTCCGAATCGGAACTTAACTTATTTGTTGCAGTGATGGCATAGTTTACCTAGGCTATAAGTGATGGTGGTATCCATGCACGAGATCATCCAGATCAACCATAGAGGAACATGTTAGTAGTAGATCTTTTCATGAGGCAACATCCCCCATCATTCAGAGGATCATCTGACCCGGTGCTTGCAGATGGGTGGATTGAAGCACAGGAAAAGATATTCAATGTAATGGGTTGTTCGAAAAATCAAAAGGTTCGTTTTGATGTTTACCATTTTGATGGTGAAGATGGTCAGTGGTGGTCGATGGTGAAAAATACCCTGGATAATGAAGATATTTATGCTCTTGATTGGGATGAATTCAAAAGAATGTTTATTGAAAATTATTTTCCTAAGGTTGTTTATCAATGAATGAAAAATATTCTGGTAATTGAGGTAGGAGGACGACTCACTGGCTACGTATAAAGAAAAATTAACTCGACTGGAAAGGTATGCTCCAAATTTAATAAGAGAACATGATAGTAAAATAAACCGTTTTAATCAAGATTAAAACCAATCTAATGAAGTGATTTAGCTTCTCGTGTGTTCAAAAGTTAAGAAAAACTTGTTCATTTTGCGGATAAGTTGGAAATAGAGTTTGCTAATGATCAGCTGTTATTTGAATAATAATAGAATAAGAGGTCGACGTGGCCAGAGAAAGGGGAGAAGTCTTCAAAAACGTCTAATGGTAAGAAACCTAAGTTTACAGTTTGTGAAAATTATAGTAAAAATCATGTTGGGGAATCTCTTTTAAATTATGGTAACTGCTACCGATATGGTAAAGTGGGACAAAAAGATTGAAATTGCACTGAAAACGATCAATGTAATGGTAAGAAAAAATATGATTTACTGTCAGTAAAATTTATTAAGTGCAATGAAATGGGTCATTATGCAAATGATTGTTCAACCAAGAACACAATAGAAGGAATGCAGCAAGACTACAAGTTGAAAGGGGAGGTGAAATCCATTGAATATACTTCTATAGATGTTGGGCCATCAAATGAAGTTGCATCAGCTCCAGGGAGCTCAATATTTTTCTATTATTGATTTGATGTCGGGGTACAATCAGTTGGAAGTAAAGGAAGAAGACATTCTGAAGACCACATTTCGTATTAAAAATGGAAATTATGAATTTTTAGTTTTTTATTTTGGTTTTACCAATGCACCTGCTATATTCATGGATCATATAAATAGAATTTTTCATAAGTCCATGGATATTTTTGTGGTTTTGTTCATTGATGATATTTTTGTTGATTCAAAATGTAAGGAGGAACATGAAAGTCAATTAATAGTTGTCTTTCAAACAATAAAAGAAAATAATCTATTTTGTAAATTCATCAATTAAAAGTTCTGGTTGTATCCAATTTTAATACTTGGTCACATTATTTAAAAAAATGGCAAAACTATTGATCCCGCTAAAACAATGGTTGTTGTAGAATGGACAAGACCCACAAATATAACCGAGATTCATAGTTTTCTTGGTATGGAAGGTTATTACCAGATGTTTGATGAAAATTTGGCACTGTTATCTAGTCCAATGACTATGTTAACTAGAAAAGGTGTTAAGTTCATCTGGACAATAGAAAGTGATGTTTTTTTAGGAGATGAAAAGATGATTGGTGAATGCTCTCGTTTTGGAACTACCATCGAGAAATGGTGACATTCTTATTTACAGTGATTCTTCGTTGAAAGGAAATGGTTGTTTCCTAAAGTATAATGATCAGGTAATTGATTACCCTTCATGTCATTTGAAACCACATGAGGTAAACTTACCTACACATTATTTGGAATTAGCTACTTTTGTTTTTTCTATAAAAATTTGTAGGCATCATTAGTGTTGAGTAAAATGTGAAATATATACTGACCAAAAAAGATTAATGTATATACTCACTCAGAAATAATTAAACATGAGATAGAGGAGATGGATGGAATTAATCAAGGATTAGGATAGCATGATCCATTACCATCTGGGAAAAGAAAATAAATTTGTTTATTCTTTGAGTAAAAAAAGTAATGTTTGATTAACCATGGTACGTTTGGAACAAGATCCTCTGGTTTTTGATTTTTTAAACATTGGCATAGAAGTTGTTAGTACAGAAAATTCTACTGTTTTTTATCAGGTGTGAGGGAGATCATCACTATCAGACAGAATAATTCATGCGTAGAAAGAAGACAATGTGTTACTGAAAAATTAAGATTTGGTTTAGAAGGGATGTTTCTGGAATTTAACATTGCTAATGATTGTGTTTTGAGATTTGTAAAGTGATTATGTGTGCCTTTTGATTCATAGTTGAAGAATGAGTTGTTATTTGAAGCTCATAGTTCTCCATTTTCATATCATCCTTTTTGTACTATGATGTACTAAGATATTTGTGAGTATTACTGGTGGGATTGAATGAAAAGAGATATTGCTGATTTTACATTGATGTGTTTAACTTTTCATTAGGTTAATATAGACCGACACTTACATAATTAGATTCTTTATCGTTTACCGGTGCTAGAGTGGAAAAGGAAAAATATATCCATGTACTTCATTATGGGATTACTAAATACATCTCGAGGTAATAATGCAATCTTGGTTATTATTGATCGATTGAATAAATATGAGCATTTCTGTCCTATTCAAGATACATAGTCTCTAGATAAACATTTTTGGATGAATGTTAAAGAGATTGTCAGGTTTCATGGAGTTCCCCTCTCCATTGTATCTGATCATGATCTCAGTTTTACTACTATCTTTTAGAAAGGCCATTAGAAATGATTGGGTATGGAATTAAATTTTAGTAAATCTTTTCATCCTCAATAAAATGGGAAATCAGAATGAACAATTCAAACATTGGAAGAAATGTTATGTTCTTGCTCAATGGATTATCAGGGAAGTTGGGACCAACATCTTTTTTTGGTTGAATTTTCATATAATGACAATTTTCTTTCCAGTATACAGATGGCTCCATCTGATGCATTATATGAAAATCGTTGTCGTACACCAGATTTTTGGGATGAAGTAGGTGAAAGGAAGATGATTGGACTAGAATTGGTAAATGAGATGGCAGACAAAGTTCAGTTGATTTAGGAGAACATTATAACAACTCATAGCAGATAGAATAATTTTTCAAATAACCGGAGGAAGGATCATTATTTTAAGGTATGTGATCATGTCTTTCATAAAGATTCTCAATGAAAAAATGTGATGCATTTTGGTATGAAGGTAATGTAGAGTCTGAGGTTTATTTGACCTTATGAAATTCTGGATAAAGTTGGATCAGTTGTGTACAGAGTGGATTTCACCTCTATGTTTGTTCCAGGTACACAATGTTTTTCATGTTTCGATGTTGAGAAAGTATATCCGAGATCGATCTCATGATTTGAGCCAAGAGGTATTTCAGTACAAAGAGTGTCTCTCTTATGATGAATAACCAGTTCAGATTATTAACAGTAGAGAGAAAGTGTTGTGTAATAAGGTAATTGACCAGGTAAAGGTTTTGTGGGAAAACAATATGGTTGAAGTGGAAACGTGGGAATCAGAAAATGCTATGAGGGATAACTACCCACACATATTTGGATAACTAAAATTGTGAGGATGAAATTCCCAAAAGGGGGGAAGGATGTACCATCCCTAGTAAATAAATATTTATACATATTTCATATTTATTAATATTTGTGTATTAAATAGTAATTTTACATTAAAGGGGTTGCTATGTTTGATAGAATACCCAATACGCAACAACATGTTTCTTTGAAATAATATGTTGCACACTAATAATATAATATTATTATTTTAAATGGTAGTTAACTCCTATATATTTTTTTGGCGGGAATGAAAAAAACTTTCTGAAATATTATTATACATGTTTGTTAAATGTATTTACATTTATCGAACAAAAAGTTAGTGGCTTAAAATACGAATGAATATAATTTTATGCATAATTTAAATTAAAAGGATGATTTACCACCTTTTAATGGAGAACTCTATTTAAATATAGTTTTGGTCACTTTAATACATTCTCTTTGACCAAATAAAATCCTTTTTATAACTGTTACATCAAAATTTAATTTTTGTAATTTTTTGGAATTTTTTCCGATAATGTTCATTTTCTAATGAATAGTGAAAAAATATTGTATTTTATAATTGTTATATTTTTAACTAGTTTTAAAGTGTTATTATAATATATTATTACCATTTAATACAATGTTGGTTGTTGGAATTAATTTCACTTTGAAAGTGGACATAAACAAGTGTCAATATTTTGATAGTTACTGTTTCTTAAAAACACAGTATTTGTTTTAACAACGGGAATTTATTTTAAATTAATTAATGACACATATATGTTTTGAATTTATTAATATAAACATAATTTTTTAATTCAGAATATCAAATATAGTATAGGATGATTTTTTGGTATTTTTCTGAAAATCTTCAATTTTTGATGAATAGTGAAACCACTTAGTAGTAGTTAAAAAAACTGACAATTTAATTTAAATTAAATTTTATCACTTCTGTGAATTGATTTTTGAAAATATTACATTAATGGTTGTTATTAATACGTAAAATGTGGTTCAATAAGATGAAAATGATTTTTGTTAAATAGTACATTCTGACTTTTTTTTACGGCGGTTAAAGGTATATAGGTTAATTCTGGTTAAAAAGAATATTACAATAATTCTAAATTACCTTAACAATTGTAAAAACCATATTGGATAAGTAAGGGCCGACCATGGTAATAATTGGGTATATTTTTGGACCCCATGGAACCACTTCTGAATGATAATGACACATTAGAATAATAAATTTGATGTCAAGGAAAAATTACAAAAACAAAAATATTTCAGTAAATTAATTTTTATTTGGTGTCATATAAGTAATTTTTTTGACTATAAATATTAATTGGTAAGATAAAAACAATTCATGAATTATGGAATTTGTTTTATTATTTTTATATATCGAATAAATTAAATTATTTATGAGACAATAATGATGCATTGTTTACATCATTAATAAATAATTTAAATAAATAAGATTATAAATATAAAAATAACATTAAAAACATTTCCAATTTGTATTGGATGATTATATTTAGACCATGAGTCATATTATATTCTACCTTAATTCATTTTGGACATTTAAAAACTGAATATCATTATATAATAAAATAATATTATCACACTTGCCTAAGGGGCCCCTCCTCTCCCTTATAAAAGGAGTCCACTTCTAACCAATTTCTCACAACTCTCAAACCTTCTGGATCATTCAACCTATTAAATATTAAGCTTCTGACATCCCTATACACCTATTATAAGCCTTATCATAGTTAGAAGGCACTTTAAGAAACCATTTGGGTTCAAACCATAGGAAGTTTACAAAATTGAAGGAAATGGTTTCTCTTAACTTTTTTTTTATTTTACATCTCCAAACCCTAAACTCTTTTTATTTAATTATTTTAAAAAACACCAGTATACTAAATATATTATGATTTTTTATGAGAAGGATTAGAACTAAACTTACACACATCTCCATCCAATGAGTGAAGAACATATTGTTTCTGTGTATGGACAACTAATGCCTCACGAAACGATGATTGTTCGATTATCTTCTACCGCCTATCATGGTGGCCATTAAGAAGAAACTATAAGTATATATGATATATATTATGTTTATGTTTTCTTCATGCTTCTTTATTTTTCTTTTATACTTTATCTTTATTGTTTCCATTATGGATAAACCTGATAATCTCATTTGACGAAGTGCAGACTACCACCCCCTCAAAGTGTTATGACTCGTTAATACCATATGTGGGATGTATAAAAAATGGAGTTAATGATATTATATATGATATTATAATAGATATTATACTAAATTTATAATATACATATGTATCATTATGTTTTATTTCAATTAAAAAAAGCAATAGAAATGAGAGTAGAGTTCATGCGTACGTATGGCTTACCGTCTCCATGAATAGTGCATTTCATTTATTACCTCCAAATGATATGTACTGTTATAAATATAAATATATATATATATATACTAGATATTTATGATATACATGATATCAAAATAATTAATTTAATTTTGGATATAATGGACTATTGACCACATCGACATCTTGTAAATATAAGGTGTTCTTTTTTTTACTCAAGTTCCAAATATCAAAAAAATGAAAATTATTAACTTAAATGATTACATAATGTTTATAACATAGTAATAAGTGATATAAATGGAATATCAAACATGAAAAAGGTTATTAAGAAAGTAAAAATTAACTTTAGGTTATTATTCATGATATTAAATAATGTTTCGGTCAAGTCGGACACGAGGTAAGGGACTTCGTTTAAATCTCCTTTCAGTGAGGTATATTTTGTTTTAATACACGACATTATTTTATACGCTGTATCAACACCCTTTACCTTTCAAAGGGTATATCTTTCTACGAAGTGTTTTACTAAACGAAAAAATTAATTTTTCTTTTAACGTAAGCGGTGACAACAAATTTTCTGCTACCACGAGTATTATTTGTTCTTTGGAATTATTAACAAGGTGAAATGTTTTTTAAATGAAAAAATACCATATATTCTTTAATATATTTTGGTATTGAAAATGGTTTTTATAATGGGTTTTTATGTCAATTATTTAAGTGATATATTGTGATTGAAAATTTTAAATGTTTTATTTCCTTTATATTAGTTTTATGTGTTATGATTTTATAATGGTACATGGAAATTTGAAGGGTGGTTACGTAATAAACCAAATGAAGAGTGGTGCTGTGAAAACCAAGATGGGTTGTTGTGTTATAACCCCCAATGCATTGGGTAATGACATCATCCGTATGGCTATTCTATATTGTGATATGTGTGGATGTCGACTGTATGGTTATTCAATTTATGTATGTTTACGTAGCAAGTTACCCTTATATGTTATGTGTTATTTATATGGGTATTATGGTAATAATTTGGTTTCAAAATTTTATGTAATGATATTTTATTCGGTGAAGAGTATTTACTATTTCATAGATGTGAAATGTATTACTTATGTTAAAGTATTCAATGTTTACATTTTGTTTTGAAAAACAAACAATTTACCTTATTTGTGTATCCCTTACTGATATTTTTATAATCATTCCATGTTTTGGAAATGTTTTTCGATAGGACATAATATGGAAAAGGATCAAGGATGGGATCATGGAAAATTCATGTTATCCTAAACAAGGAACTAGACATGACATTTTTTTCAAGAGTTCTTGTTTTGTGGAAAAAATAGAAACTAAGTAGAAGTGCCTACATTGTATATTTTTTTTTTTGAAATGAAATGTTATAGTTATGGCCTAATTGTCTCAAAATCTAAACCTGAAAATTTCGTCAATGTGAATTATTCGTTTAATTCAATGTTACGTACTGTTTTAAGGTCAAGTCCTTTTAATTTCACTCGTACAATGTCTTCTTGTGCATTAACTCTATATAGTTATTATAGTTAATATAAAATGACAATAGAACCAAAAATGGTAAATTAATGTCATCTTCATCCTTATATAATTCATTTAGATGAGTCATAGATTTTTATTATCATTATATCATTTAAGAAAATAATATTGGTTAAAAAATCATTTATGTCAATTTAAATACTATTGATATCATGGATTTTTAAAAAATAAAAAAAACATGATTATTTCGAAAAATATTAAGTAATATAAAAATAACATATCATAATCATCAATAAAACTCTTATATGTCATAAAAAGATTCAAAATAAATTTATTTTAACATTTACAATCTCATTTTTTATAACATTCATTAATGAGGTAATCATTACATCTTCATTATGTCAGAAATAAATTTATTTATGTTATGTCTAAAAAATTTAAATAATATACCATAATGTAGGAAATATTTTTAGATTTATAATGAATATTTACAGTCAAATATATCAATTATATATCCCCAAATTATAATTGTTTTAAAAAACAATACATGTTTTTGATATTTTTATTTTTTCTATAAATTAAAAGTTATTAATTTAATAATATTACCCAAGTGGCTTTTAAGTGTGACACGTTTCACGCAATGATTTTATTAGTCTAAAAAGACTAATCAAATAATGATATGTTAAGTGTTATGATAATATTATATAATTATTATATTATTTTTACCTTGAATTACCCTATTAACCTTTAACCGTGTTAAATAAAAGCCAACTGGTACTATTCACCAAAATTTATTTTCATATTATTGAATGACATTTTACTTATTGATGAAAACCATGTAAGTCTTATTTTTGAAATTAAATTCACAGTAGTAGTAAAATATCATTTAAATGAAAATGTTAGTTTTTTAACCACTACTTAGTTTTTTCACTATTCAAATAAATATGAATGTTTTCAGAAAAATAAAAGTACATCAGCCTAAGATATTTTTGTTATCACGAATTCATAAATGATGTATAATTTGACAAATAAATTACATATAAGTTGAACTGTTTAATTTAAAATTAATTCCCATAGTCAAAAAAAAACGTGTTTTTATAAAATAATAACTATCACATGTTTGATACTTATTTATTTTCAATTTCAATGTGAAATTACTTCTAATGGCCAGCATTGGAATAAAATGTAAAAATGTAATCTAATTACACTTTAAAACCAATTTAAAAGATAATATTCCCATAATAATAAAATATATTTAAAGTATGTTTTGAATTAATATAAAGTATTTTTCATTTTTCATTAAAACTTGAATTTAATCAGATAAATACCTACTATTTTCCCAATGTAAATTATGATGACCGGATTATAATGACGAAATTTATTTTTTCAAATATAACATATAAAAGTGACCAAAACATGTTTTAATGAGGCTTCTCAATCAAAAGAAGATAAATCTGAATTTTATATAATATTAGAGCATTTATTCATACAATTATATTAATTTGCATTTTACGCCTCTAAATTTTATTGGATAAATGAAAAAACATTTAAGAAACCTGAATAATCATATTGTATTTTGTTCTATTCATTCCTGCCAATACAACATCTAGGCATTAACTGAAATTTTAATTAATAATATATTATTATTTTTCAGTATGACTCAACATTTTGTGCGACATTATACATCTTAGAAACCCATAGTTGCGAATCATGTACTCTATCCAACATAGCATCCACATCAATAAAATCTTTTTATTTAATTCAAAAATATTAATAAAAATGAAAATGTAATATTCTTTATTTAACTTTGATGTTATAGTATCAGTCCAGGAGTTCTTTTCTTACAATGTTGAACCCTCCGATACAATTTGGGAATAGATCTTCTGCCCATGGAGTGGAATAAACCAGCAGTATCTTGAAATAGTTCTTCTACATATCGACTGGATCCCTCATGTTATACCCTAAAATGGGCTCTCTGTCTTGATATTATGTACCCTCAACTATTTGGTATAGTGATGTGTTGTAGCACTACATTGATACATCTTTGAGGGGACACATAACATTCGTGGCATTGATGATGGACTACATAGAACTGTTGGCAGGCTCATCATCCTTGGTTGGGCTACAAAATGGTGACCCCCTTGTTCATTCATCTGGGATTATTTTTCATATATATGTATATTTTATTTTGGTACACATTCCTCTTATGTTATCTATTTAATATACTACATATATTGTGTCTTATATTTCACATTCTTTCGTTTTTAGGGAATCATACTGGTTATGTATATACTCATTCATTCATGGAATGCTCCCTTACATGTGATGTCTTATAGAGACAACATATATGCATGCGATTATTTCATAGGATAACAAGGAAAACTAGGTGTCTAAACTATGTAGGGTGTTCACGATTACAGATTTGGAGTTGAGTCAAGACAAAATTTATTTTATTGGTTGTTAGCTTAGAACACAATTTCTGGATGGTTGTTTATATTTCCCATTTCATATAGATTAAACTTTCATACTCCTTGTATTACTGATTGGTTTTATACAGATGGTTTTTAACCTAGATGTTTCTTTCATTAATTTTATCACTCTACACATTTTATTTTATATGTTTGAGTTCATGCATATTTGTAGATATTATAATGTCCACCCTTTTTAGTTATTCCAATCAGCACTTTTCACTTACCCTTGAACTACAGAATTAGACTTTGCATAGTATAACCTTAATCTTTTGTTTTCGAGGCGGGACCTGGTGGATTGATTCATGAAAAACCAACCATTGAGAATAATATATATTCAAATTGTTAAATAATAATGAATAATATTATTTCACAAGACATCAAGATACACATAGTTTGTAACATTGTCCAACATTTAAAAATTGAAAAGAGGTAAAGAATCAAAAAGGCCAAGGTAAGAATCCAGTACTAATATAGGGTATCAATATAGAAATAACGTAATTTAATAATTATATGAATCAACATATGGACTCTTAATTTATAATATAATCCATTTATAATGATATTTCCAATAAAGGAGGTTGCAAACAGATTCCATCAACCAATATTCATGAATTATATTTATTTACAATTTCAGAAATTGAACATTCTTAAAATACACCATGAAAATGGATTTACTTAGTCTTTATAATTTACATAAAAATAGTCAGTGATATAATATTATATTAAATAAAAAATGAAAAAATGATTTCAGGCATTATTCGTTAATGTAATATTTCTTCTAACACTTCCAGCAAATAATGCATCACCATAAACATATTTCACGATTAATTTTATCAATACATAATAGAAATTGACAAATATTATCAATTAATAATATTATTATATAATAAGAATCAATACCAAATTATTTTATAGGAAAATCAAATAAATCATATGGGTGATGAGTTCCAACTGGTGGGTTGAATTCACATAATTTCACAAACAGAAAATTTCTCATGGAATACATTATGAGAATGTACCTTAGAGTCATCTGAGTCTAAAAAACATAAAGATAATACCATTTTTTCCATAAATGATTTAATCAATATATATAACATATATTTTATTTATATTATTATTGCACATCAATATTATCATCATAATTAGAAATTTCAATGACCTTTCATCACTACTACTACTCTTTGGAAAATTTTAAAAACAAAGTTATGCATTACAAAAATCATGATTTGATAAATACTTCATCAACAAAAATGAAAATGAATATTGGTCATCATTAAATATAATAATTTTGATTTTAGGGAAGTAATTTCTTTATTATCCTTTAAGTAATACAGTCATAATCTCAACTGTGTTAATGACTTTTTTAATATTTTGTACAATTAATTGTGACAAAAAATGATAATAATATCATTACCTAATTTAGAAAGACTAATTTCAAATATGGATTATATATTATAAAATTATATTCACATTATTAATAGAAAATAATTTAATATTAAGCACACAATACCTGAAGAAAAATAGTTGTACAATTAGAAATGTTTTCGTAAGTATAAATTTATTTATATGAAACATAAAATAAGTATATATCAAATTTTCATAATTTAATTTTAAATAATACAAATGAATTAATTTCACTTTTTAACCCATTATAAAATAAATTAAAACGTTTTTAGTGATTCAAATGAAAAAAAGTTTCTCAATAAGAACTCTTATTTTTCAATATAAATAAAAAAATAGATCATTTTAAATAATTATTAAAAATTCACTCGATGGTAATTTGGAATGATTTGTTCATAAAATGAGGTACATATTCTCAAATAAATTTTTATAAAATGGTAGAAATTAATTATATTATTTTTACCCAAAAAAATAGAACATTTTTTTGGAGAAAATTTAATTTAAAAAAATATAACAACGTTAATAATAATTAAGTAATTATTTTAAAATTCATTATCATTATCTAAATATTTCAAAAAACTATTCACAACAGTTTTCTATTTTATATTGATTATAAATATTAATCAGTTATCTTATAATTTTATACTATATTACTTTTCATTTAGACGTGAGATTTTTTGTATCACAATCAATAAAAAATATAATTTTTTTTGTAGAGAAATATAATCAAATTCACAAGATATGACATATGTAGAGGGTAATACCTCCAATGTATATTAGGGATACACCCATGGTAGTACTAAAAAAAATCTGGCCATTATATGTGGAATTCATGATTCAAACTATGTACATTTTCATTGTTTCCCTAGGAGGGGTACCTATGGAGAGATGGGTAACGAAAATATTTTAAAATTTATTTAATGGATTTTATTTTATCGTTTTGAATAAATATTTTACACAACCTATTCTTTTTAATGGAATTATAATTTTATTTCTAAATTTCATACTGACGCAAATGATTTTATGTTATCCTTTTGACACATTAAATATTATAAGATAATCAAATATATGTGGGAATAATAAAATATATATTAAACATTTGTTGAATCATGCGTGTTGTGAAATAAACTGTTTTATTAATTCTTACACCATTAAAATAAAAAAATATCAAATTTGATATGGTTTTTTAAGGTTGGGTCCGAAGAATCATTTTATTGTTAATGAAAATCAAAGACCTCTTTTAATTGGGTAGAGGGAGACCCATTACATACCCCGAAGGCCCAGTGGTCTTGTAGCCCTTTACATATCCCGTTGGCCCGAATGTTTTGGCCCACAACCATTCTGTGAATAGTAACTCGGCTGCTACAGTATCTGCTGCTGCTACAATGCCCTCTCGCCACTAGAGTACCCGCCATTCAATAGTATCACCACTGCAACAGTAACACTACTATACTGCTATAGTCTCCTGCACCCAATGGGTTTTGAACCCCCATTTTCATGTTGGATTATGGGGTGCTTATCAGTAATCCAATATTGTAGTACAGTATTGTAAATGTAATAGAATGTTATAAATTAAATAAAAATTCCTCATGATTACAAGGAGTGATCCCTTGAACATCTAAAAAAACTCTTTAATTATCAACTGAAAATAGCCATGTTGAAAAGTGAGAAGTGACACTCAAAAAGATCATTTTAGGAAGCCCTAAAATATCCACCATGATGTATCTGAATAAAAATTCTGATAAAAGTGTATAAGTGTAATTGAATTTTTATTATAGTACGATAGTGTATATAATAGGGCTTTAGATTAGGGCTGATTGTTAAATAACATATTGGTAGATATAGTTATTATACACGAGTAGAAATAAATAAAATATAATGTTCCTAGATTATCTAAAAGATTATTAAAATGAAAATACAAAAATAGGATAATTAAAAAATAAATAATATTAAATATTATCCGAACTATTAAAATATGACAATTGAAAATTAAAAATAATATATCAATTGATGTTTGAGATAATGAAATAAAGACATTTTATTATACATTATGGATATCTCAGATTTATGGGATATTTGAGAATGAGAATGTGAATATGTTACTAAAATAGATAAACCTATAAAATAATTTCTTATTAATGATAAATAAATTTATATAATAAAAATGTTAATGATAATTTTAAATTTTATGAATAATATTTTTTGAGAATAAAATATACAGGTGGGGTATGGACAACTATTGAATTTTTTTCAATAAAATATAATATGATCTATATGTTCTAGAAATAACACATGTATCTAAATCACCATACACCTTTTTAATATCTCTTCATTGCATCCCCTCTTTGTTGTCATATTAAATGTTGGATGTAGGCATATTACGTATATGTGTAACATATATATATAAAATAAGTATAAATAGAAACAAAGAAATGTATGCATATATTTAAAGTTGAAATTTGTAACACCATATGAAATTTTGGAAATTCCTTATTACGAGTTGAAATTAGTATTTTAAATATCATCACATAAAATAATATTTATGAGCACTATCATATTATTCATATAATAGAAACAAATTTTTGGAAATATTAGAAAACACACATATTTATATACAGTTTAATTTGGGGCACATACAATTTAAGATAATAAACTATATCAATATATTTAAATGAATTATTCAAAAATGAATACTAAATTTGTAATTATTTTGAAAAATTTATCATTTTTCATATAGGTAAATTGTTGATATTAGATCTCATAAAATTTATAGAAATGAATTTTGAGCTCATACTTTTCATGATAATAGAATGTCTGTATATGTGTATTTTCTCAACACCATATAATGGATTCCAAAACCTCCAAGGGGAATGTGTTGATTGTATTGTGAATGCATAGGTGATAAAAATGGAGGGCAATATTATGATTGCATATCATGAGAGATATAGTTTCCCTTTCGTGGAGGGAGAATGTGGTCAATATCTACTATAATCAACAAATTCACCACTAGTGATGAATTTTATGAGGTAGTAGAGGTGTGTGATGGGTAGTAGAAACAACCATCATGGTACAAGGCTCAATAATTATGCCATTTTCTCTCTAGAGTAATTTATGATGACTCCAAGAATTCATGTATATTAGTGGGATGGGATTTTTGGGTACAACCAAATAAGATAACATACCAAAAATATCTAAATATTAATGAAAAATAATAATAAATTAAATAAAAAATTACTAAATAATATTAATTAATTTTACTATATATTGTAATATACAATTGAAATGTGCTCCAACTTCCACAAAATCAGTAATGTATCCATATTTAACATATTCAAACACATTTGTCTGAATTAATTAAAAATGATAAACAGATATAGAAAATAAATAACTACATATAGTGATTTTATGTACACATATATAGATTATTTAGGGCCCCTCCTCAGAAAAACATTACACCTCTTCCTAATTATGCTTAAATTCGGTGCAACTGTATAACCTACAAGAGTAAAATGGACTCCTAAAAAGAGGAAAATGATATTTGTAACATGAAATTTGGTGATACCTAATGCACTAAGGAACAAATATCTATAAAGAGAATAACATATCTAATTTAGGGATTAAAATGAAATGGAATTGGTAACTGAAATACATGGATTACCAAATTCATGGGCTCCTTAATGAGAATATCAAGATAAATAATTACAAATATGAATAATTGGTTGAATACAACAAACTTATAAAATTATCATGTAAGATCATTAGTATTTTAACTATCAAATCAATGATTGTTTGTTGACAATTAATTATACTACCATTAGGATCCCTTCTTAACATAAAATGTTAATATTTAAAAAATATCAATCACAATCTTAACAAAGTTAGTTTTATATCTAAGAAGATAATTTATGAACATTAATATGATACACTATAATAAAAGGAAAAATTATCATTAATTTGTTCCACTAGATTCCATAGTCAAATACTTTAAATTAAATCCATCTTCAAATATTTTAGAGTTTGAAACCCTTGTATGTAAAATAAGAAAACGAAACTCATGATAGATACCAAATACAAAATTAATATCCTTGATATTGGTTAATTCAACAATACATGAAGGATACATCAAAAAATGGATAAACTAAAACTAGAGTACACATTAAATTATAATTTAAATATTAATAATTTTTAACTATCTAAGTGAGATGATTATAATGTTTATATAATGATATAAAGAACATTTTAAATACTATTTTTTAAAAATGCCTATATTGATATATAATGTTTTAGAATATTAAAAACTGTCTCTAACATGTTTTATAATATGGTAAATCATGGCTAAAAATTGAAAATTAATAAATAAAAATGAATAAATTCATCATTGTATAGTTTTAATTTACAAAAATAAATCATCAAAATGATATAACATTTTTTAGGAAAAACATTCAATATATAATGAATGTTATAAAATAAAAAAATACCATCAGGAATAATTTATTTTAGTAATATATTTCATATTTATAATAGGTAAAACTGATGAGTTCTCCATACAAAACTCATTAAATATTATTTATATATCAAATCTAAAATGAATATAGGTAACAATTTGATCAATATTTTTATAAAATATACCAAATTTTCAATATGATTATTTCATTTTCCACCATCTACATACCATAAACAACCTCAATGAATATCCATAATGATATTACATTATCATTTAGGTCATTACTAATTTTATTGATTCATCAAATGCTATTAAATGAAATAATGAGGTCATACCATAACCTGAATTCCACAGATTTGAACATATCTATATCAACATATTACTAGAAGAAAATTTAATAGTTATTAAATTAGTAAATTATGTGTAATTAGAAAATATTTATAAGATAAATTCATTATAAATAGAATACTTTTGTAAAATTTAGAGTCATGTAAACACCAAAAAATCACATCATTTGTTTTCCATATAATCTACATATCATGCACAATATTTTCAGAAATATAATCATAAATATAAAATTAACTTGAATGAGCATTACTGTAAAAAATTATGGCATATGAAAATAATATTTGCATTGAATTAGTCTTCAAAACTATAAAATCTAAAATATATATGGAAATCATTTGTTATTAGAATTTAAACAAGAAAGACATTTCAAAAAAAAAAACAAGGAAGAAATTATTATTTTAATATATCAAAGACTATTTTATTAGTATTATTATTTATATTTATATATATTCTAACCTAAATAATCAACATTGGTAAATAAAATAAAAATTATATCTACAGTTAAAAAGTACAATCAGGTATAATTCAATTTTAGAACACATTTTCTTATGTAAATTATGTTAAACTAATTAGTTTAATATTGTAAACTCAATTAATAATATTTAATATTTCAAATAAAAAATAAAAATAGGGATGAAAAATGAATATATTTTTATGAAAAATTTATTTTCATATAGTTTCATTTTATAATTTCCCTATAGTTGTTTAAATCAGATTTTCTTCAATTTTAATTAACATATTAATACTTTATTCATAATTATGACTGTAGTTTGAAAAATGTTATTTATAATGTATTTATTCTATCCATAGTGTGGTTATACCTCTAAAAATAGATGAAATATTACACATATTGTAATTACAATTTAAATCATAATGGGAAATTCTTGTGATCTGTGATATTATGTAATTGTATATTTTATATATTTTTCGATATGGGACAAGAATTATCTTATTCTAAGAAATATATTCAAACTATATGGATATCGATTTCTATAATTATAAAATAGGTATTTATAACATATTTTGATTTTTTTTCATTGTGAATCATATAGTCATCTATATTATGGTGATATTCCCTACAATGGTAGTTTTCATACAAGATATATATATAAGGGAATTCATATTGGTTTTATTTAAATATGATAATGGAATTCATTAAATATGAGTACAGTTATAATGGATACAAATATTTTTTAATTACTATTCATAATTATTACTATCTTTTAAAAAATAGTTATTTTATCAAAATACTTTAAAAATTGTCATAGTTTAAATATAATTATTCTATTTTTTACATTTGTAGATGTAAAATTAGACATAATTATATGAAATTATGGGATAATATTTATTTTGAAACATTTCAATTTAATGTGGGATTTTTGGTCATCTATACTATAAATCCATAAGGTTTGAACCAAGGTTGCATATCTAAAATATGAGAATAAATTGGGTATAATGTGCTCGAGAAATTTCACCCAGTGGGGACATGATAACTAATATATATAATATATAAAAGTGATGAATTATTATATTATATATTATACTATCAATATGTTCATATATGTTTTGATAGATATTTTTATTGTATAAATGGTGTTCATATTTTTTACGAATGATTTCATTGAATCATCGATGAATAATGTATTTATATTATTATTACAACTCTAAATTAGAAAATGGATGGGTAATATTGTATAAAATCAAAATGATGTTATTTCTATGAAGCATCTTGTCCATGAATATTTATCAGAAAAATCTTCCTATAAGAAAGTCAATGTAAAAAAGTGGGAGGTACTGAGATGACTTGTTTTAGTGGAACCGAATTTTAAATAAATTCAAATGTAATTGAATAAAACTGAATTAATATAAATATAGAAAGTATCCAATTTTTAATAAGGGTATAATTGAAATATATAAATCATATTTTAAAATATGAAATTTTTTGATGCACTATTTCTAATTACCTAGAAATCACGAATAGAATGTACGACCAATAGGTATATACCATATGGTATTCAAGATAATAAAATGTTTCCCATGATAGATGTTATAATATTATGATTTTAAGTTTTATCATTACTAATCACCAAGAGAAAACAAATATTTTAATTTTTAAAGAGATTATAAGAGTCCTTTTTTATATTGTCATATACTGGAATAAGCTAGTGATTAATAATAAAAACACATGAAAGCTATAAAATGATAGAAGATAACGAAGCATCATGTAAAATACAAGATAAAATAAGTAACTAATATTTAAAGGTTGTATCTTCAGGATTAATATCTATATTTAATTTTTTTCTCGTATTTCACAAATAATAATTAATAAAGGAATTTTTTCACAGTCACAAAATAAAAAAGTTACATTTAGGGACTAAAAGGATAAATCTTTGTTATAATTCATTATAAAAACAAATTAATTATCATCAAACACCATCATTCAGAAATTTTAGTTATTAAAATTGTTGACTAATTAATATTATTTACATTAAACCATAAACAGATGTATAGGTGGACCTTACTTAAATTTAATAAAATCAACTATTTATAACCAGAATAATTCATAGAAAAATCATTGATTCACATATCATAGAGGATTTGATATATCATATTTTCATAATGTTTCTGAAATAATAATACATGAAAAAAGTATATGAAATTATATAACAATAGATCTAATATTTGAAAAAAATTCAATTGATTTCTAAATCACCTCATATTAAAATCAACATGTAGACTATTAAAGTAACCCCCACTACAATGTAAATGCGAAAATAATAAAACACGCATTCCTTAAATTTTAAAATGTATAATATTTTATAGGATTATTAAAAACAATTTATTCTAACATGTAATGATATACATTCCTTGTATATTAATAACTGACAACCACTATTATATAGGTTTTATCTAAGACAATTTGTTCCATAAATAACCATAAATGCATATTCAAATGAATTAACTTATATAAAATTAACCCACAAATATTTAATATTGTTGTGTCTGTGTGTGGGGGTTAATACATTATAGAACATCAAGTCAATTAATCAATGGACAATGTACTCGAACAAATTAATTATCCTCCAAAAGAATTTGGATTAGTGGAATTTGATCTTTTTAATGAAACATTAATATAAAATTTATTTGAAAATAAAAAAATGGTAATATTATTTCTAAAAAACAATTGGTAAACATGTAAATTATACTATTTTATTAACACACATTATTGAAATCTGTTTTTCCCAAGTATAAATTTTGATAAGAATATTAAGAAAAAAATTATGGCATTTTATATTTGAAAAAACATATTATTTAGGTATTAAATAGATGCATGGAAATTATATGAACTGATGGAGGGTAGTGTGGTCTTATATGAAAATCAAAGGATAAAGAGGAAAAGAAAATTACTGTGTATGTATACATGGGTTTATTTAATATATTTTGATCTACGATGTTTAGAAAACATGTTTTTGTATTATAACTAAATGGAATATATAATAATGTTAACTTTTATAATTTTATAGCGTACATTGTTATGGAAAACCCTGAATTTTAATTGGGGAAATCTTTCATTTTGTGATATATGAAGTACATGGACAAATTTGGTAAAAAAGGTTAGCTGATATCAAATATTGAGAAAATAATGAAACAAAATACAAGGGACACAAATGAAATTAATAAGGAATAAACTAATCAAATATATTTGAAATTGAAAAAAATATAAAAATGATAATATGAACATATTTGATATATAGTAAAATGTAGTGAAAAAAATTTATATTTTGGGGGAAAATGAAATAAAATATTGAAAAAGTCTTATAATAAATATACATGGAACAAGTAGAGTAAATATTAAAAAAAAATAATTTCGACACAGAGAATGAAAACTTTAGAAAAATAAACATGCCTGGAAGAAATATATATAATAAATTACATACATGGAAATTTAGAGAATATATTTTAGAATAGGAATAATACACATATGGAGTGAATAAATTAAGAAAAAAAATATGTCTAAAAAATATATCCATTGAACTTCATGTTCCGAAAATGATTTGTAAAATTAAAATAAATCTTGACCAATATTATAATGCGATGTTCATGTATAATTTTTTTTCATCGAATTTTGTTGATGAAATTGCTTGTATTTTCATACGAATGTAGTATAAGAAAAACAATATAAGTAAACACATATATTAAATAGATAAGATAGATTATGATATCAAAGTACATAAATATGATGTTTACAATATCTAGAATTCACAAATTATAAAAGATTAATCATAATAATTCACAAATAAATAGATGTTGGTACTGTTATTCCCCAAGAAACTACTACAAATATTCATTTTAATAACATAGAAAAATGATTTTAATAGTTTTAAAAAGCACTATTAACATCAGTGATTCCCTTATGGGGACCCCTTTTTTATAAATAGTTTATAACTTATTCATGTTCCGCATTAACATCACTTTTGATAGCACTAGTAATGGGGGCCTTCATCATCACTATAAATAATGCTCCAAATGGCCTAATCAATTAAATCATGATATTTTTATTATATTACACTAAAAATTCAAAAAATATATAAAAAATAATTAACTTAATTGAATAAAATTTTATGACATGAATACTAAAAGAACACTACTATATTTATTTCAAAAAAATATTTTATATAATATATTTTAAAATTATTATCGAAAAATATTTTTAAAAAATAATGATTCACTATCATTAGAATCTGTGATCCCATCACATAAATTCTCCCATAGTATCTATTGTTGAAAAATTAACCTCAATCCGAGAAAAATGATCCACCTATATTCGGAAAAAATCTTCTCTTAGTAATATTATAATGAAATAAATTATGCATTAATTTTAATGAATTCATTACAATTGTAATCATAAAATAAAAATACACACATGTAGTTATACTAGTTATAATTTTCATTTTATTGAGACGTGGCTGATTCCAACACATCAAAAAAGTGTTATGGTACTATTTCTAAAAGTATCACTCCTATTCAAATGTGTATTCATTGTTTTGAGTATGTTAATTATTATTTATAATGAAAGTAATGTAGGTTTTAAATAAATACACACATAGTGTTATACTGGTCAATCCATGTGTGTGATTGTGGTTAATCATATAACTCTATGTCACAAAATTTCACATGGGTAATTTTGTTAATGTTTCATTGGAATCCAATCACACATTATATGTTTTAAATATGTCACATGTGTGTTTTACTAAAAGTTTATTTACAACTGTAGAAACACACTTGGAGTTATATTGGAGAAATTATGTGTCGATTGGCCCAGTACATCTTCTTATATATAACAATTGTATTATAAATTTTTTTACCTAGTTATCATGATATTAATACCACATTTTCATTTTTTTCTGTTAGTGACACATGTTTTGAACTAAAATGTCAATTTTAAACTGATTGTGGGAACCTTGTGTTATATCAGCCTCACCATGCGTCATTTGCAATTTAGGTTATTTCTTATACATAAATAAATGACTTATATAACACTTAAATAAATACTCAAAATAACCTAAATGTGTTTTCTCCTTTTTTAGTATATCACATGTTACTTATGCTAAAATTAATGACAATATAAAATAAATATGCATACATGGAGTCATACCGAATAATCCATGCATCGAATTGAGGTTTGGTTTATTCCTACATGTCATAAAAGACTTATTATTCATTTTAAAAATTTATAATAACAATATTAATGAATTTTCCTGATTTTGGGTAGGACAACAATGATTTTTACAAAAAAATAATATCAATTTCAAATAAAAAGGTTCACATTTAATCATGCCAATCACATCATGCATCATATTGAGGTTTGGATGATTCTTACACATATCAATTGACATATCGATATATTTCATAAATTATCTTCACAAATCGAATATATTGACATGGATTTCAATAGGTAAGTTTTCTTTTTTACAGAAATTGATTTCCATTTTATATAAAAAGGAGCACATTGATTCATACCAAACACACTATGTATCTAATAGAGGTGAGGATTATTTCTACATATCTAAAATTACTCATAGAGCATTTTATTTTTTGTAAAAGTATTATAAATAAGTTTTATCTGGTTTCAGTATGGTTCTTTTACCTCTTATTATAATTAATGTAAATTTAAATTTAAAAGACGCACTGGTAGTCATATCATTAACAACGTTCATTAGATTGAGGTGAAATAATATCTTACAAGAAAAAATGGAATATTAATCATTTTCTTAAAGTATAAAAACCATAATAATTCAATTTATTGGTTTTGAGTTGGATACTATTCCTTTTTATGGAAATTGATGTCATTTAAAAAAAACACATTTTTGGAGTCATATCGATCACACTCTATTTTAGAAGGATTTGAGTGAAATTCCAAAATGTAAAAAACTTGGTCATTGAATGTTTATCTAATTTATTAAAACAATTAAAAAGTATTTCCTCTTTTTTTAGTACATCCCTTATTCAATTTTCTACAAATAATATCAATTTAAACTAAAAAGATGCTTATAGAGTAATACCAATCACATTGTGAATCAGAATTATATATTTTGGATTCATACAGATAAGAAATTAGATATGGATAATTTTTCATAATTTATATAAACAATAATTATTATTTGTATATGTATTGACTTGTCCAGATATCCTTTTTGCTAAAATTGATGTCAATTATAAAAAAAGGTTCACTTTGAGTCACACAACACATTGTGTTGCATTGTGGTGAAAATGATTCCTATATGACATAAATATCATATAGATATTTTTACAAATGTTTAAAAACAATAAGAATGTTTTTTCAATGTTTTGAGTTTGTAAATTGTCATTTTTACTAAAATTGAAGTCATTTATAAAAAAAAATTATTCATGGAGTCATATCAATCTGACCATGTATCATTTTTAGGTACCAATGATTCCAAAATGTCTCAATTGACTGATGTATAATATCTGAAATGTTTCAGAAAAAAATATCAATTTTTTTTCTTCGCTTTTAATATGACACATGTTTCTTTTAAAATAATTGACATTTTAAATTAAAAAGACACACATGGAGACATATCTGTCACACAATGCATCCAAATGAGGTGCATTATATTACTATATTTCAAAAATGACTTATGGGTCATTTTCCAATATATTCAAAATAATATTAATGTGTTTACTATGATTTTAGTAGGTCATTTATCAATTTAAGAAAAATTTATATCTGTTTTGAATAAAAAGACTCCCTTGATTCCATACCGGTCACAATATTGGATGGATTGAGGTAAAACCCACAGCTACATGTCTAAAATAACATATGGGTAGTTTCTTAATGTATCAAAACAATAAAAAATAATTTTCTTGGTTTTGAGTAATTTAGATTTTATTTTTAATAACTGTGATGTCAATTTAAAAAAAATTCACTTTGATTCATACTGGTAATATGATGCATCCTATTGAGGCACAACTGATTCTTACACATCCCACATGACTCATGGATATTTTTTACTAAAGTAGCAAATGTCCCAAGATGTGTTTTCTTGGTTATTAGTATGTCACATGTCTTTTTTTACAATAATGTCATTCTAAAATAAAAACAATCAATTTGACTCATACAAATCATATCGTGTATCAGTATGACATGAGATTAATTCATACAGGTCATAAATGAATTATTAATCAATATCCTATATTATCAAGAAAAAACAATAATATATTCATAGGTTTTACTGAGTGACTGTTTTTATCAAAAATGATGTATTTGATGTGTTAGGTTAAACTTTTAGTTATACATACCAATCTATGAGTCTGAATGATTTGATGATAATTCATACAAGTCCTAAATTAAAAAAGTATTTTTTTCCTAAACTATCCAAATAATATTAATCTATTTATATGGTTTTGATTATGATAGATTTATATTTTAATAAAATTAATTTCATTTTTTAATAAAATGATGCACCTGGATTCTTACATGTTACCCCATGTGTCAGATTGAGGTGTCGAAGATTCATTCCCATAAAAAAGTATCCCAAAGTAATAATTTACATTATTACATGTGGAAAAATTATATTTATTTTATGAACATCCAATAATTCATATTGAATCGATGTTCTTTTCCAAAATAATTATCATTGTCGAAAACAATAAGAGAATTAGAATTTCATCATCCTTTTATATCATGATAACTCACCACAACTAGAAAAAGAGCTTCATTTAGTCTTCTATTTTTCAACAATGCGATTGGTTTTTTGGCTAAGGAAATTGAATAAAAATGTTGTGTCAGTAGTTCGATAATGAAAAAAAGATCACATTGTATCATTGATAGAATGTAATATGATATATATTTTGTGGATTGTAGTTGAATGAAAAATATGAATTTCCAAAAGATATATGAAATGAAAAAAAAATATGTATTAGATAAAAATTATTTGGAAAAACATTGAAATATTAGAAAAAATGATGAAAAATTTAATTAAATAATTAGTAAGTATTCATCTTTTAATGTTGGTAGTATTATTTCTTTAACAGTTTCCATTAATTCATTATCTCAATTGGATCCTCAAAGAAGAATATCAAAAAAATTGCATCTTAAAATAATCCAAACCAAAATAAATAATAGAAGTTATCAATATTATAAAACAATTCAATTGTGAGAAATACATAAATAAAATAATAAAACATAAATATGAAATAATTCATTATATCTATGGAAATATAATATTTATTTTATTTGTGTATATTATGTGATCGAGTATACTACCCTTTCATTTCTATGAAATTCTATATCAGCTTGTAAATACAAATATTTTTTATAGTCATAGTAGTATTGGAAAAATATAACAGAATGAAGGATTAATTAATATTTTAAATTAAATAGTAATTATCATGGAATATATCTCTATGGAAATTCTTGTTTATTGATGGATTTTGATCCCTGACATAAATTTACATACATTATAACCACAGTTATCTAAATTTTATATTTTAGAGTCTACATAGACATTGATAAAAATAATAATTTGTTTTGATATTTTTTTGGAGAGTGAAATATTTTCATATATAAACTTATAATTATTTTATTTTAATACTTTTTGGAGTCATTGTATGAAATTCATGTCATCATTCCATGATTTTCAATATATTTATCGACCACCCTACCATTGTGAATCCTCTTTATAACATAAATTATATTATATAAAATTATGTTTAGTTACAAATCGTTCGAGGTAGTGTATTTTAATTGACATGTATTATATTATATGGTGGGGTTTTTATATATCCATTATGTGAATCTAAGAAATAAATCATTTTAGATAACAAATTGATAACAAGTATTATTCATTATTTCTTAAAATACGATCAAATATAAGAATTTAAAATATATTTGATATGATTAAATTGAATACTTTTACCTCTGCATCATTAGTATTATGTATAGGTTTTGATCCCCATGTATTCATTAAATCTATTTGGCTTGTTCTTATACTTTTTATTCTTTTTATTTGTATTCTACATCTTTTTATTTTGTGGAGGAGACATTTGGATATGCGAGATAAAATTTTATTTCACCGAGAAATCCTATGAATTTGTATTTATATATAATCCTAAGAAAATATGAAATTTATTTACTCATAATTTACATAATTTAAACGATTTTGGAAAATTAAATCATGAAAAATTTCTTATGTATACATATACAACTGAGGATCTTATCTTTTTATAGCTGATAATTTAATTTACATTCTCTAAAGAAAAGTAGTCCTTACATTCCTCTGTGTACATTTTTTCATCAAATTCATCTCCATAACAACAATGAGTTATTCAATTTGACTCCTCATGAACTATCAATCATATTATATATGGATATTTAATGGGTTGGGTAAATGGGTTTCCACAATATCTTTTAGATTGGTTGGTTTCTTAGATGATTTCGATTCAAAATTTCATTAGAACCCATTCCCTTTACCTATCTACACTAAAATTCATCCGTTAATACACATTTTCAATAATTTATATGGTTTTAGCATGAAAAATAAATTTCAAATTAATACCTCATTATCAATATGTCTTTTTAAATCATTTGGACGTAATGTGATGAATCTTCCAATAGTTTTAGCGACTACATGAATATCATCATTATCAAATTAATTAGTTATTGCTTAGTGCTTAAGCCATCTACTATGATAATAACCACTCTCACAAGATGTGTTAGACTTGGTCTGTTATGTATATTGAGATATTAGATATTGTAAACCATTTCCTTAATTAAAAGTATAAGGGTGGATGATTATTGATAACAATCACAGTCCTTTTCAGTATATATAATATTAGTACAGGAAATGTATCTTTTTATGTATGATTGATATTTCATAGAAACAATTATTATAATATTGATTACTCCAACTAAAAATGATCATTGAGGGGAAAGAATCACCTCAAATTGGGTGGGGTTAGATGGGAACTTCTGAAAATGGGTATTCATGTGTCGTTTCTTCCCATTGACACCCCTTTAACATGTTCTAGAAAATCATTCTAATGATAAAATTTTTCTTCAAATAATATAATCATTCATTAATCTCGTTAAATTCATTATCATTACCCTCATCCTATTTTTTTTTCTAAAAATATTTTCAGGTTATTGGTCTGAAATGTGCACCTTTTATGTGACCATATAGTTCTGGCCACTTCATGGACACTTATTGTTGCTCTTCATCTTGTGCAGATTAAGATGATTCCAATGACTATGATGGATTGAAAATATTGGAAAATCAGTAATCATTAATATGTTATAATTATTTAAAGAAATATTTTCTTATTTCATATATACATATATTTCCCACACTTTTTGTTGTGTTTTTATTTATTAGTATCCCATCATTATTTACATAGATTGTCATCCATAGATCATGGAATGGGACAGAAGTGGCATTAAATTTTAATTCATCAATATTTATATAGATAGGGGAACATAATTATGTTATTTTTTCATATCAAATAAAACTGTAATTGTTGATTTACAATAATAAATAGTATTTTTCTAGTGAAGCATTCCATATCCTTGATTTACTATAGGGTTACATTTGTTTTTCTTCTTGTTTAATATTTTCATCACACATTCTCAGTTTCATTATAAAAAAATATCAATCAATGAGATGAAAACACATATTGGTAAATAATGTATTACATTTTACTTTTTATTTGAAAAGAGTCATCTATAATACAACTAGTAAACACCATCCACACTTATTAGGTTATCATGTGTGCATACATATGTCGTTGGTGCATGTTTATCTTCTCTTAAAAAACATTATGATGAATTATCCTATGATTTGATATAATTCCTCTATGAATCCTTCCATCATGAATTAATACATATTTTATGTGGGTTTTATCAGTTATAAATGAACTTTGTATGGTATGAAGAAGATTAAGTTAATGTTTCATTATTATATATTCTAGTAAAATGAATAAATGATTTCATAATGTTACCATAATCTCTTCCAACATCAATGTTCTAATCCTGTGAACAACATGGTGCAATGAATCATCATCAATCAACATGGATATTTGATTGATAATTCCAATGTAACAATTATATATGGACATGTTTTGGTAAAAAATCTATCCCCGCACATTGTATTTGACCTCATATTTTATACCTATTCTTTTCACCATAATTACTTTTTCTAAAACCATCAAACTATGATGATATTGTTTTATTTAAATCACTATTCCATTATCTCATACCATTTATTGATTCAAAATTATAAATATGTTAATCTTATTGAGTGGTTATATCGACATATGAATAAGTCAAATGTACCTCTACATTAAATGTATCAGTAGGTAGAGAAAAAAGTTATTCCTCAGGAGTGGTAGAATCAATTAGATCCAATTTTAATTGTTCTCCAGAACTGAGGGGTTTATGATTTGTAGAGACTCTTTGTTCCTAAATATTTAGAGAACAATCATGAGTATAATTCAATATATGTAGATGTGGTTTAACAATTAATTAATATTACGTATTTTTTGTAACTAAAAAATAATAAAATGAGTTAAAACAATTTGAACTGCAAACAAAATATAACCAAAATATTGAACTCAATTTTTAAAGGAGGGAGGAATTTGACACCGCTATTAAGAATACAAATCCATTACTTGTGGTCTCATCTGAAATGAAAAATCATGTCTTCATTGTGACTGTTGTGAAATGATTACAACATCTGAATGAAATTGTCATCCTTAGCTGAATTTTCATCTTATCCTTTAATAGTTTGGGTGGATATCATAACATTTTACCAAATTTGGTTTGGGGCATAAGGATCATTAAATAGTTTTAATTCCTATTATTCTATTATAAATAGTTCAGATTTGTTCCCTTCACTACTAAAATCCACATCCATAAATCCCAAATCATATATTCTAACAACACTCCTATTATCAGCCCACATAAATTGAATAATCGGCACATTGAATGTTATATAATACAACTCACATATTTTTTTTTTGATAATTCCATAGTAAGATATATTCAATAAAATTGGATTCTCTTACATTGTACCATAATTACGCTTCACATTCACCACAAGTGTAACATCACTAGATTTCATCGTATTTTCTTCATCATGATCATTTATATAAAATTTATAAGCATTAATAACATAACCGTTGTAATATAATACATACTCACATGGGTTTTTTGGCATTCCAACAATGTAATTCTTAAATGAAATCTAGATTTTCATCTCACCCCTTAAAAATATGGTCTAAAAACAATCTTATAAAGTATTAGTTATTTTTATTTTATATGCATCTTTTATTCTATGATGGATTCGAATTTATAAGAATTTTTTCTTGGGTATCAATATATCGGGAACCAACTAAACTATATAATCCCAGGTAAATAAATAATATAAAATTTTCATATTTATTAAAATTTGGAAATTAAATATTAGTTTTACATAAAATGGGATTCTATGATCGATGGCATACCCGATACACAACAATGGGTTTTTTGAAACCTTACGTTGCGCACAATGCTGAGTCATAATAAAAAATTAATAATATATCATTATTTTAAATGGGTTTAAGGCCTAGTCTTTATATTATAAAGAATGAACAAAACTAAATACAATATAACTTTACATGTTTGTTAATTTTTTTAACATTTATCTAATAAAAGTTAGAGGCTTAAAATGTGAATGAATCAAATTTTAAGGACACGTTGTCTAATATTCTTTAAAAGGTCGATTTACTACCTTTTTGTGGAGTACCAATTTTAAATAAAAAATTTTCAATTTTATATGATCTATTTTAAAATTTAAAATTCTTATTTTGAATTAGGACATCTGAATTTACATAGGATGAAATTTTGGTATTTTTCTGATAAAATTTATTTTTCATAAATATTGAGAAATACTGTATTTTAATTAAATGTTACCTTTGAATATAATTTATTTATATGGTTAGATTACCTTTAAAATTAGTTTTGAATTGTATTATATTATTATTTTACAATTTAATCCAATATAGGTCATTGGATGTAATTTAACATTGAAATTGGACATAAACAAGTGTCAATCATTGGATAGTTATTATTTCTTAAAAACACTCTTTTTTCTTTATCAACGGGAATTAATTTCAAATGGATTTATGCCACATCTGTGTTTTCAATTTGGAAAAATGGATTCCATATTTGGAATCATAAGATGATTTTATTTAAATAGGTAACTTTTATTTTTAGACATTATGAATATTTACTTTGGTAAATATTTTATTTACCATCGTTAAAGGGTAAATCTAATATATAAGGGTTAAAAAATAACGTAATTATAAAATTAAATTACCCATACATTTTTTGTAATCCTATTTTTTGGTAACTTTATGACCATGGACATGCTTGGGTTGATTATGGGATCACATGTAGCTACATAAGAGTGATAATTAAACTTTATATTAATAAATTTAATATAAAGGAAAAAATTAAATAACAAAATATCGTTTCGTAAATAAATTTTTACATGGGGTAATAAATTTATCTCTTAGGCTATAAATATTAATTATAATGATAAAAATATTTCATACATGATGGTAGTTTTTTATAATTTTTAGACACCATATAAACAATATTATTTATGAAACAAAATTGATGTAGTGAAAACCTCATTAATGGACTCTTTAAATAAATAAGATTGTGAATATTATAAAAATTTCCAAAACCTTTACATTTTTTGTTGGATGATGTTAATTAGAACATGAGGCATCTTATATCCAACTTTAATGTGTTCTGGACCTTTTGAAACCGATGTTATGTTTATAATAAAATTATATATTCCAACATTCCAAAAGAGCCCCTAATCCCCTATATAAAAAGACACCACTTATAAAAAATTATTCACAACTCTCAAGCCCTTATCTCATCCAAACTCTTCCAAATTAATATTTTTATATCCTTATATTCCTCATATAATCCTTACACTTGGTATAAGTCACATCAAGTAAACCTTTTGGTTCAAACCAAAGTGAGTTACTCGATCTGAAGGTAACATTTTCTCTTATGTTATTTTATTTTATATTACTTCTCCAAAAACGTAGAATATTTTTATTATTTTTATTTATAACAACAAAAATATCCTAAATATACTAGGTTTTTGTTATGATAAGCATTCTAACTACACTTACACAGAACTCCACCAAATAGTTAAATAACATACTATTTTTGTGGATGTTGAACTACTGCCTCAGGATACAATGATTGTTCAAATATCTCCAACTTCCTATCATGGTGTAAATAATAATGGAACTATATATATATGAGATTTATTATTTATATTTTTTCATTATGTTTTGGTATTTTCCATTTGTCAAATACCGTTATTGTTTCCATTATGGGGAAACGTGATAATTTTATTTGAGGAAGTGAGGACTACATCCCCTCAAAGTGATATGACTCATTCCTACCCTACATGTGATGTATAAAGTATATATTTAATGTAATTATATATGATATTATACTGGAATTATAATATAACTATGCATCATTATATTTTCATTCCATTAAAACATGATATATAAATGTAAGTAGCCTTCATGCTTACGTATGGCTTACCATCACCATGAACGGTACATTTCATTTCATATCTTCAAATGTGTTGTACTGTTATAAATAAATATATATTTCAGATATATATGATATCTAAAACATTAATATCATTCTAAAAATAAAGGAATTTTGACTACATGGACAAATTTAAATTATAACAAGTTCATTTTGGACAGATGTTCTGAACAGCGACACAATGTCCAATATGAACTGAAATAAATAACTAATTGTTATATAAATGTAATAAGTGATATAAAAGTAATAATAAACTTGTAAAATGTTATTAATCATGTAGAAATTAACATAATTTTATTATTCAGGAAGAACCAAGAACCAACATGTCAAGTTGGACGCGGGGTAAGGGCTTTCTTTATCTCACTTTTAATTGTGTGAGATTTCCATTGTTTTCCACTTATTTCATTCAGGTGTTTTATTCTGTACTATGATTTTATATATATTATCAATATTAAATTTATATTCATTGTATTCATTCATTAATTTGAAGTTTGTTAACTTTTGGTCATATGAATCGATTTATTATGATGTGTTAAGGAGTTTGATCACACATTTTATTCATGTGAGATTCAAGGTATATTTGAAACTATTTATTTTCTGTGGTGTATGTACTGCCAATTATTGTATGCATTGTGTAATATAATTTAATTTCTAGGTATTTACATTTTAATCGTATGATCCTTATTTCATGGTGTGTATGTTTGGTATGTTAACAAATCGGTAAGGGAACCCTTCAACCTACTCTTTTTAAAAGACTTCTTTTTTGTTATGTCTTATAATTTACATATTATTATGTTTGGATATGTTCCTATAGATCCTTGTAAATGTAAATTTTATTTCCAAGTGACGAGATACCCTTTTCACACTCATCAACTAATTATATGAATTTGAATGTGATGTTATTAGGCTGTCGAATTTCTGTAATGGAACATATTAGGCCAATTTCCAATATTTTTGGTTAAAAATCTAATTGTTGATTACGCCATGGTATGAATATGTGTGAATGACCACATATTCTTTTAAATTATATATCAAATATTATTCAGTGTATTTACATTTGTCACACATAATTATCTAATTGAATAATCCTAAATCTAAAAATACCATTTTTATAAGGGATTTCAACTCAATTTACTTTACTTTGAGACTTCATCTGTTTTATGAACCAATTCACTATTATATGGTTTATATACTATCCATTTGAAAATTATACCATGAATCCCTTTATTCTCATGTTATTATAATGTTCAAATTAATTGTTATCCATCAATTATTTTTATTTAGTAGTATCTCATTTTTTTAAAAAAACTCTTTAACTAAAATATTGCTTTAAATGATTTAATGATTCATTTTTATAAATATTTCTCATTAATTTCCATGTTTGTAAAAAATTTTATTTGGATTTATTTATATGGAAATTAATGTTGTCAAATGATAATTCCCATAAATTATTCAATAAGGTATGGGACACTTTGATTCAAAATTATCATTATTATTTGTATTAAATGGATTTTGAAAATGGTTTGATACTGTACTGATTATGTCAATATCATGAAATAATATATTGTGATTGCAATGGAGAAATTTTATCTTTCCATTAGTCTTGTTTTATGTTTTATGACTACATTATGGTTCTTGGGAATTTTTTTCAAATACGGGTGGTTCCGTGATAAACCTGGTGCGAGTGAGCACAAGATTACTCTCCAATGCATTGGGAAAATTGAAGTAGGTAGAAGTTAATGTTTCTCCTATGATATTTAGGGAATATACTATGCTGGGTATTCCAAATGTGACTCCCTACATAGCTATGAAATTTACATTGTAGATATGTTATGTATTCAATAAGTTAACATTATGATTTAATATGTCACTATGTTATTCAAAAATCATATGATTTCATGAGTATTTTTATGAATGAAAAGTATGGTTTCATTGAATTGTATTTATTTATGGGTTAATGTTTTCTTTCATTGTTTTATAAATATTAAGGAGCTTTTTATGTTCATCCCATGTTTTTGAAATGTTTTTAATAGGACATAAAGATGAATAGGGTCAATTATGGGATCAAGTAAATGACATGTTTTCTAAACCACGGAAAAATACCGGACCCTTTTTTTCAACAGTGTTTATTTAATGAAAAAATTGTTAATGAGTAAAAATGTATAATTTTTAATATTTAATATGTAAGTAAATAGATATGGCTTAATTCTATAAAACTATAAACCTGAAAGGATCCTCAATGTGAATTATTCATTTAATTCATGATTATGTTATGATTTAAGGATGGGTCCTTATACTAGGTATCAATGGTCCGTTTAGAAAACTTTAGAGGTTATGGTGTTCTTTAAGAAGAAGTGAAATAACCATAATAGTTAGGATTTTAGAAAGAGTAATAGTTATTTTAGATAAATTTAATGAGTTTAAGATAACAAGAATATGTATATCTTAGTATTTACCCAATTCAAGTGATATTATATGATGATTTTACTAATATACTCAGAAGAACATTTTTTGTTTTAGTAAATTGCTAGATCTAGTAGGCACCAATGTAAGAGTGGATGTGATGAATACTGTGATAGTTTTATGAATGGGAAATTTAATGGAATAAGAGATACAAAGAATACACTTGTTGTTATTCTCAACCAACTATCCGGAGTCATGATTGAAAACCTAAACCTTAGTGACTTTTATAAGGCATTGTATATGTGATAAACAAATCAACACGTAAGTTCAGGTAATAATAATAAATTAATGTATATTAAAAAAATGTATAATGGATGTGGAATGTAACACATATAATAATGTTTCAAAGGGATGAGACAATGATATAGATTTGGAAATGATGGTCATAAATTAAGAAACATCCATGGAAAAAAGAAGCATCTAGTTGACTCTAAGAAATGGAACAAAGTTCATTCTGAGGGATAAATTGAATGTTTCAAATGTTCTGTGCCTGGTAAATATACAAACATATGTCCTATAAAGAAGGTTTGGGATGTGGATCACCAGGATCAGAAAAATATAGGTTTACTAAAACTTAATTCCATTCAAATTAAGGATGTGGAAACAGACAATGACCAATGAATGGTATGTATTATTTCTTAACATGTGTTTTGATATTATTGAATATTAGGATATGATTAATTATTATGTTTGTAGGGAAGAATTATTTCAGAATATGTTTAAAAATAATGGTTAATGGATCATGAATAACGTTGAATTAGTTTTAAGTTAATATATAAGGTATTGAAGAGTTATGGGAGATTTTAGGATGGTGAAATGCTTAAAAGTATTAAGTCCTTTTTTATGAGGTGATTACTATAGAAGACTTATTATAGTATGTGTAACCCTGAATATTGATATATGAAAATTTTATTCAAGGAATATTTATCTTTTATTTTGTGTATATAGTTATAAAGAACCATTTAGGTTTTTATGATCCTTGAATTTGTTGGAATTATAAGTTAATACATTTTGGGATGCAAAATGAATGTTATTAGAGATCCTTTGTGGTTAAAATATGTTATGGTTATTTTTGATGAATTTATATAATTTTTGATATAGTTAATAAATTATATAGTTTTTGAAAATATACAACACATATACCGCATGACAACCCATCACGTCAGACAAAGCCACAAGAATCAAACCCACAACAAAAGTGCAACTGTGATTTATCACCCACCACTTGGCTATGTGAAGTCTTTTGTTAGTTTGACTAATTATTTTTAGTTTTATGATTTTATGAATCAATAATAAGTCTATGTTGTGTTAAATAAAGAAATTATTAACCTATCATGGATAATATTTGATTAGGTTAATTACTTTTCAGTATGATATTTTAAGAGTAGTCAATGTTTTTGGAGATAAATGTTAAGATTTACTGTGGAAGAATATGTGATTAAATCCTTCTGAGTATTGGGATTCAATCACAGTTTGGATTATTTTGAATAATTTTAAGTAAAAATATATATTGAATGGTCTTTCTTGAACATTGGGTAATTTTTGTGGAATTATCGAGATTAAGAGTAGTTTTTCTTTTTATAAAGGTTTATCCTTTTGGGAATTATCTGATCTCGTCCTAATAATTTTGGTTTTTGTTGATGTCTAAAGATAGGGGAAATATATAGTTCATAATCTTTGGATTATGTGATACTCTACAAGTCAATTCTAGAAATTTTTATGTTACCATGATCATTTGAATACACATCATTTGGAGAAACGATGAGTTTGTGGTAGATTTTTAGTAAAGGATGAAAGTCTACATGACTTGTAAGTATGATACCTTATGTTTTTTTGTTAATATCATAAATAAATTCTTCCACATAATGAAATTTAACTAAAATCCAAAACATTTTCCATTAACTTTGGTTATTGAGGAATCATAGACCGTTAAAAGAACCACAAATTTTTGAATTTATAGCGGTTAACTTTCTTCAAATCATGTTTTCAATCACTCTGTATTAGAACATGATAGTTTTTTTTTCAACATCATATCAATGTTTTTGGGGAATCATATTATATGTTATAGCGCGTGACTATAGTACTTATCTTCTTTTATTTTAATATTTTATTTTTATTGAATCATTTTCTTATATGGAAATCTCAGTGATGATTCCAAGCCCAATTTTAAAATTGCAAGGATGCAATTTGAAAAAATGGGGAAGGATATAACATCCTGGGTAAATAATGAAAATAAAATTTTCATATTTATTAATAATTTTAATTAAATTTTAATTTTACTACAATGGGGATGTTCTATTTCATGGCGTACCTGATACAGAGCATTGGGTTTCTTAGAAATCTTAAATTTCAAACAATGTTGATCGATACTAAAACAATTAATAATATTATATTATTTTAAATGGTAGTAAACACCAATCCATTTTATTGGTTGGAATGAAAAAAAAAACTAAAATATTATTTCACATGTTTGTTTTTTTTCCATTTATCCAATACATGTTATAGGCATAAAATGAGAATGAATAAAATTTTAAGCACAAATTGTATAATATTCTATAAATAGTCGATTAACCTCTTTTTGACGGGAAACAACTATTAAATATTGTTTTTGGTCACTTTTATATGATCTATTTTACAAAATAAAATTCCTCATCAGAATTAGGACATCAATATTTTCATTGGATGAAATTATTGTATTTTTCTGATAATGTTCATTTTTTAATGAGAAGAGAAATATATTTTATATTAATTCAATGTTACCATTTATTATAAATTATTTATATGATTATATTAGATTTTTAATTGTCTTAAAAGTTTTATTAGATTATTTTTTACCATTTAATCCTATTTTGTTCATTGGAAGTAATTTCACATCGAAATTGGATATAAACACGTGTTAGTCTTTGGATAGTTTTTATTTCTTATAAACACGCTTTTTCTTTGGACAACGAGAATTGATTTTAAATTAATTTATTCCACATCTGTATTTTGAATTTGAAAAAATGGATTCAATATTTGGAATCATGAGGTCCAAATTGTGTAAATATATATCTTTTATTTTTAGACATTACGAATATTTACTTTGATAAATATTTTATTTACCATGGTAAAAAGGTCAATCCAGTAAATAAGGCTAAAAATAATATTATAATAATATTAAATTACCCTAACATGTGTACTAATCCATTTTTTTGATACATTTGTGACCATGAGAATTTTTGTGCCGATTTAGTGATCCAATGGAGTCACATAAGAATGATAATAACACTTTCTATTAAATAATTGAAAGCAAAGGAAAAAATTACATAAAAAACAATGTTTTAGGAACTAAATTTTATAATTGGTTTATATAGGTTATAATTTCGAATATAAACATTAATTAGAATGATAAAACGATTTTATACATCATTTTATGTTTTAAATATTTTTTAGACACCAGATAAATAATATTATTTATCACAAAATAATGATGAAGTGTTACCTCATCAATCGATGATTTAAATAAATAAAATAATAAAATTTAAAAGAATATCCAAAACCAATACAACGATTTTTTGACGATATTATTTCAAACATGATTCATCTTATCATTGAATTTAATGAGTTTTGGACCATTTGAAACCTAATTTATGTTTATAATAAAATAATATTTTCAATGTTTCATAAAGAGCCCCTCTTCACCTTAAAAAAGGACACCACTTCTAACACATTACTCACACCTCTAAAGCCCCATCAATCATCCAAAAACTTCCCAATTAATCTCCTAACATCCCTCTCATAATACTATAAGCCTTAAAATAGCCTTATATGCACTTCTAGAAATCCATTTTTTCAATCCAAATGGAGTTACCGTATTTGAAGCTAATGTCTTCTCTTACGTTCAGTTGTTTTATTTTACTACTCAAACCCCCTAACAACATTTTAATCTTTTATTCTATAAACACACCAGTATAATAAATAAACTAGGATTTTTTTATGAGAAGTATTTTAACTACAATTACACACACCCCCATCTAATGGGTAATGAACATACAGTTTCTGTGGAAGGTGAACTACTGCCTCACAAAACAATTATTGTTCATATATCTCCAACAACATTTCATGGTGTCCATTATTATTGAACTGTATTTATATATGATATATATATTGTTTATTTTTTCTTTATGCTTTTATATTTTCCATGTATAGTACACCGTTATGGTTTCCATTATGGGTAAATGCGATAATTTCAATTGAGGAATTTCAGACTACCACCCCCTCAATGTGATATGACTCGTTCATACAATATGTTGGATGTATAATGGATTGAGTTATTGAAATTATATATTATATTATACTAGAATTATAATATAACCATGTGTCGTTATTTTTTCATTCCATTAAAATAAGAAATAGAAATTAATGTAGCGTGTATGCGTACGTACGGCTTATCGCCTCCATGAATAGTACATTTCAATTCATATATCTGAATGTTATGTAATATTATAAATAAATATATATTCAATATAAATATTATATATATGATATCTAATTCAGATATATCATTCTGGAGATAATGATATTTTGACCACATGGACAAATTGTTATTATAACAAGTTCATTTTTTACTCATGTTCTGAATATCGACATAATGTCTAATATGAACTCAAAGAAGTAAATAATTGTTATAGCATGGTACTAAGTGATATAAAAGAAATAATAAACAAAAAAAATATTCTTAATCAATTAGAAATTATCTTATGTTTATTATTTAGGATTAACAATGAAAAAATGAGTCATGTCGGACGCAAGGTAAGGGGATTCTTTTCTTACTTTTAATTCTGTGAGATTTCAATTATTAGACACTTATTTAAAGAAAGTGGTGTATTGTTTACTAAAATTTGATATATATTATCATAACAATATTTATATTCCTTCTATTTTGTGATTCATTTGGGATTTTTATCTTTTTTTCATACGACTAAATTGATTTTAGACGTTGTAAGGAGTTTTTATCTCAAATTTTATTCTCTTGTGATTCAAGTTATATTCAACACTATATCATTTTGTGTGGTGTATTTAATAACAATTATTTTATTCATTATGTTATATAATTTAATTTATGGTTTTATACATCTTAATCATGCGATCCTTCTTTCATGGGGTGTATGTTTCATAAGATACCAAATCGATAAGGGAGCCTTTCACCCTCCTCTTTCCAAAAGACCTATTTTCTTATGAATTCTAATTTACATGTTGTTATGTTTTGAAATTTTCTTATATATTATTATTGTTGTAAATTGTATGTCCAAGTGAATAGATTTTATTTTATCTCTCTTCAACTCATTGTCTAAATTTTAATGTGACTATATTAGGCTGTCAAATTTCTGTAACATAACTTCTTATCCCAATTTCAATTCATTGGGTTAATCTTCTACTTGTTGATTTTGACTTTCTATGAATTTGTGTTAATGACCTCGGATTATTTTAAACTGAAAATCCAATTATATTGAGTTTATTTTTATTTTTCACGCATAAATATGTAATTTACTTATCCTTTATCTATGGATACCGTTTTTATAAGGGATTTCGTATCAGTTTACATTCCATTGAGACTACATTGTTGTTATGCACCAATTCATTCTTATATGGTGTATGTACTGTCCTTTGGCATATTATTTAATGAATAACATTATTCTAATGATATTATAATCTTCATATTAAATTTTATTCCTCTATTGGTTGGATTCAAGCGTCTTTCATTTTGATAAAATCTCTTAAGCTAAAATGTCATTTTAATTGTTTTAAAGATTTATTCTTCTAAATATTTCTCTTCAATGTCCATGTTTTCAAAATGCTTTTTATGATTTATTTATATGGACATTAATTTTTTCAATTGATAATTCCTTTTAATGTTTCAAAGTGGTATGTGACACTTTGATTCAAAAATATCTTTATTAAATGTTTTAAATGGTTTTTTAAAATGGTTTGATAAAGAATTGATTACATAAATATCATCAAATAATATATTGTGACAGAAATATGGAAATGTTATTGTTTTTTATCCTTGTTTTAAGTGTTATGAATACATTTTGGTTCCTGGGAATTCTTTATGAATAAGTGGGGTTACATGATAATCCTAGTGCATGTTAGCCCGAGATTTCTCTCAAATTCATTGATCGTATAATGTTTTATTTCCTTTTTTATAACCCTTACGAATATTTTTCTTCTCATCCCATATTTTTGTAATGTTTTTCACAGGGCATAAAGATGAATAGGGTCATGGATAGGATCATGGAAATGTCATGTTGTCTAAAAAATGAAACTATACAAGACTATTTTTTTCTTGATTTTTTATTTAATGAAAAAATGGATACAGAGTAAAAGTGTCTAAATTATAATATTTGAGAGGTAATGTTATTGTTATGGCATAATTTACTAAAACTATCAACCAGAAAAGATCCTTAATTTGAATTACTAATTTAATTCATGTTTATGATATGTTATAAGGTAGGTTCATTATTCAAAATGTTAAGAAAATCATAATTGGGGGACTAATTCTAAAAGGTGATATTGAATGTACCAACATCACATCTAGAAATACATTCACCCCTAATACACCCAATGAGATGAAATTTCTGTATACCAAGGTATACAAATAGAAATTGTAGTTGGTATAGAATTAATAGGATTCCAAAAAAATGTATCACTCCACAATTAAACCATTGTCTGACATTGATTTTCTCATAATCATTCAAAATCATTATATAACATTCAATGGGGAACATACCTCTATTATGTACAAGACCACATGGTCTAATCTATATGACCATGTGCTCTATCCCATGAACCATAATATTAAATAATACTTGTATGTAGAACATTTCAAATTCAAATAATATGATTTCAATTTCTCTTTCCAAAGTTGGTAATTTCATAAGTTCCATAACCTTTCGAAAAAAACATTGAATAGGTAACAGATCATGGTTAATGTATGAATTCCATTCTTTAGAGAAATTCATTTTTCACCCTTCACTAAAACTAATTCTTCTTGACTTCCCATGTCATCTATGTCTGACATAGCCTAAACCAAATCCTTTGATTTTCTATTCCCATTAAAAAGCATTCTATTGAAACTATCAAATTTATTTTTTAAACATGCATAACATTTAAAAAATGTATTATCTTTTTATAATTATAGTATGGTAATTATGAAAACTGATCCTTTTTTTCCATCCATTTTAATTTTTTTTAAAATTTATTATAGTTATAATTTTCCACAATATGTAGTTTCAAAATATTTTGATCACCTATTGGAAAAGATTGGGATACAAATTATTCTAAAAAACAATCAAATGTTTTCTTGAATGATATATACTTTTTTATTACTATACAAATATTTGATATCATAGAAATAATTTCATTGATATAATTCTCAAACCTATTTCTTCGGCCCCCTGTTCGCAATCATGACACCCTTAAGTTATTATAATTGTATATCCTAACCAAATTACAGAACCATGAATTTCATTTACCATACTATAAATATGGGTTTCAATGTGAATTCATTATTAATGAAAAAATAATACAACATAACACTTGAATCCCACATTAATTTAAAATACTCAATCAATGGGGATAAATAAACATGAATATCATTAGCTGGTTGTTTTGGAAATCATTTAATCATAAAAAAGATGATGTATTTTCACTTCATGAAAAATCATCGATTAATGTTAAAATCAACCAACATATCCATCCCTGTAATATGATTACTACATTGAATACCAAAATGATTCACTCTATTTGTAGATAACGTAAAATGATGTTTTCTTGGACCACAAACAAATTCAAGATACTCCGGATCAATTCTCTTCCTATGAGGATAGTCTATCATTTTCATTGAATTATCATTTCTATTTCATTTATTTACATACAACATATTTTTACCTATAATCTCCTCACATAAATATAAAATCATAAACCATTGATGGATTAGAATATATAATGAAACATTCATAGGACAAGAATCATAATTTTCATATCGAGAAGAACCACACATTGGGAATTCATTAATTGATTTACATTATTATTTAAACACTATAAATTCATTTAGGAAGGAGTGTATTCATTCAGATATCATACCGATCAAAAATAGTATTCATTTAGTGTTATATTGTCGGCTTGGGAGATCATTGTCTTATTTTATCATGTTATTGATGAGAGAATGTAGTTTAATAAAACTGGTGTCACTCTATCTGTTGTGTACATTAAAATTATATAACATTATTTATGAAGATAATGATGTATATTTAGTGCAACCATCATACAATTCAAACATTGCAATCGCATTTAACATCTATTTTTTGGAAAATCATGAAGATCATCATAAAAATTATTTTAAATTTCCACAATATGATATACATTTCTATTCAAAAATGTAATCACCTCTTCGACATGGTCTTCTATATTTTCCACACATGTAATCATATTTGAGGATCCAAAATACACTATGAAATCCAAGACATTATATATATTAAACATTTCCCGTCTTTATTATAAAAAATTATATATTTATATATTTCTTTACAGATGGAGTGTTTTTGAAACTCATTTGGACTAGTTAGTTTATAAATATAGATGCATAATCATGTGACAAGGATTTGAGAAGGTTCGTATTCATTATATTTTTCTAATATGATGAAATATTTCACTCCATAATCATATTCATTTTTTAGATTATTGGAATCCATCCACTATATAATAATATCTATCCTATTATATTATGTAATTTTATTTCTAGAAAAAAAAACAAAAAAATTAATATCAGGAAAAATATTTACCATCTAACAATGTTAGCCAATTTTGATAATATTAAGGAAAATACAATGGTTGCATATCCTAGGGATGGTATTTTCATTTCTTGTTGGCTAATTTTTCATTTGTGTCAAGTATTGAATGACATTCCATGGGGACTATGTGTCATTTAAGGATTCCCTCTCACACAAATGAAAGTGATTATCAAAAAATTAAAGGACTAAAAGGTATTCAGAGTATGAACATGAGATAGTGAATTTTCACTCGGTGCCCTCAATAATGTTTCCTAACAGAGATCCATATATCACCTATAGTTTTTTTAAATTACTTCTAGAGTATCTAGAATCACATGTGAATGTAATCATGACATATCATCATTTAAAATATGTTAAAAAAAGAAATATCCCAATTTTATAAGATATGATCCATTCATATTTGTGGGATTTTATAGTATTTAGGGAGACCTTTTATCATTTTTTAATAATATCTTCCAAAAATTGAGGAACATATCTCCCTTAGGAAAATTATATTTATAGACATACTGGTTTATAATTTTATGGGATGAGATTGATTTGACTTATATGGAAGGACGAAGCATTAAAAAAGACTAAAATAAAGATTTAACGGATTTCAAAATCCCTTGTAATAGATCGAATCCCATGTAATTCATATGAAAACTTCTCAGTATGTCATTTGAATATTTAAGAGGTTAGCTATTAATTATGATATCTCCTTGATTCGGTCACCAACCATTGGGTTAATATCAGAATCTAATGGTGTGGTATGTAATAACTTATTAACATTTTTAAATGTAGAGAATGGTCAACAATCAATTGACCCTACATCATTTATTGATATTTATTCAAAATTTTCTCAATGTCTATTAATTAATTAAGGACCACCCTGATGCCTCCCAGATTTTGAGATTGTAACGATTAATAATTGAAATCATATGCCTATGTGGTTGAGAAAACAATCATAAATATAAATTAATGGAATAAAATATTATAGGGAAAATATTTTTCTTTTGTTAATATCATGTGGAATCACATAATTGATTCTCATGATATATTGGAGAGGAATTTGAATGTTTTGGGCCATTATCCTCACCACCTCATAGATCAATAAACATCATTTGGACTTTCTAGATGATAAAAGTGTTATGCCATGTAGAATTAAAATGGCATTAATGTCATTTAAAGATACATAATTTTTTTATTCATATATCTTATCATTTAGTGTATGGATCCACTAAAAAAATAAATGTTTTGTTTAGAATTTTACATCATCCATGTCTATATTGAATTATTGTGGACAAGGATTCAGAAAATGACATTGAAAAAGGGTTGGTGTTCTCACATTTGAGTAAAAGAGTTTCATGAACTCTTTGAAAATGCGTCTAGTAGATCCATAGTTCCCATGATTTAATTTTATCTATGTTATTTTTTTATTAAAAATATAAATTTAAAATTGGGAAATATCATTTCCCACCCCAACTTCTCTACAATCCTAAGAAACTTTATTTATTTCAACCACCCCTTCCCTCCATGAATCCCAACATTAATCATGTTTAATCTCCACTAAAACTCAAGTTATGCTATAAATTTATGGTCCTTGTCGCTTCCTTAAAAATTATTTATTCTTATTTTACCCATTTCACTCTCTTATGTTCAGGGAAACCATGTCTTCAAAAAAAAATTGGATTTACATGGGGATTATTTTGACTGTCAAATCATGTAAATCGATCAAAGTTTTTTCTCTTCTCTTTTTTTAACAACTGCTAACAATGGATTAAATGATAACTCCCAGGTGTCCTTATGTCACAAAATTGTCATTATAAACTATATGTGGTCTATTTAATTAATTAGTATTATTATTATTAAATTTATGATTGTAATGTTTTACATACATTTGAAATAATATTTTTCCATCTTCCTTGTTTTCTAAATATTTGGGATGTGTGTAATTGGTTATTTTGGAATTATTCTATTTAGTATGATTCCCATAAGATGTTTGTAAGAAGCCTATGTCTTGTTTTCCTGTAATTTAATGAAATTAAATAAGATGTCTTTTATAAATTATTTCTAATGAATTAACAATTCTATTTCCAACATATACTGTGATTCCTAAAATAATTTTGTGATTTCTTTAACATGAATGTTTGATGAACTCCCATTTCCCTTACTATTCCCTTTTAATAAAAAAATTATGATTCAAGGAAGAATAATATTCATATGTATAAATTCTAATAAATGGGATGAATTTATGAAATGTTTTAGGATAAAATAAAAACTATAACTAAAATGATAATTATCACACTAAAATGAATTTGGTAAATGGATGGGTTATTAGTACTAGATACAAGTTAGGTTGCGAGGAAAATCTCTATAACATGTCTCTTAATAATAATGATATGACCATAGCATGATTTCTTTATGATGATGGGACTCTAAATAGTTCCATTGTGGGCACCTATCTAGCTTAGAAAGAATCATTAGAATGTGATATATCATCAATTCGATATAGAGTACATTTTAATTATGTATAAGATGTTATTTTGAATATTATTTATGGACTCAATTATTATAATGAAATTTTAGTTTTCTGTTTCCCCCCTTTGTACATATCCATGATTTTTTTTTCATAAAAAAATATTTCTATCCTTTACATCAATATTTATTAAAAATTTGTTTTACCTAATCGATTTTATTATTTCAATTCTATAAATTATAACTCTTTTGTTTTATTTTATAGTGTCATATGGTTTCACCTTCATATATATAGTTCAACTGTGCATGAATTGGAATAAGTTATAACAAAAATATATTAGTAATGTAGTAAAATACCACATGTTATGTCTTTCTTAGACCATACACACACCCTTTGGGTTTGTATATAACTCACTTAATTCAGAAATTAGTAATGTAAATGAACTAATTTGAGTTATCAGACTAATGGTACCATTTTAGTATTACATGAAAGATGTGATGGAATGTTTGTCATGGAAAATTTTTCAATGTTTAATTTTTTATAAACACATAGTAACTAAAATATAGTGGTATGTAGGGTCGATCTCATGAGAAGAATGTGTACCAATTTTTCAAAAAAAAACCACTGTAAATCTACAGTTAAAAAGAATTTGTACTTTTTTACTATTAAAAATTGAATAAAATAATGATACATTGAATATATATATGACTAATTGATATTTCTGAATTAATTATCACAGAATGTATACATATATTGATGAATATTATTTGTAAAAAATCCCTGTAAAATACTAATATTACTGGTTAGAATGATAACATCTTCGAACAATGAAATTCAGTTCCCAACCTCATAAAATGGTTGGATGAACCTACCTATATAAAAAACCAAAAAAATATAAATCATGGTGTATAGTACTACATTATTCATCAAAATATAATTATAATTTAATTTTATTTAATTGAAAATTATTCTTCGAAATATTCTGAAGTTTCTAAATTAAAACATCAGAAATTAATCCATGATATATTTTTCCAAATTTTCCTTGAGTAATGAGATAAAATAATGCAGGTGTGAAATAATTAAAAATCAATATTTGGAATTAATCATTCTAATCAATTTCAAGTCGTCAACATTAAAATTTTTATATTAGTAGGAAAAATATGAACATGTAAAATTGGAAATATATGTGTATAAATGTTCTTTACAAGAGAATAATGAAAACTAAATCATCATTTTAAGTGGATATTGATAAAGAATAATAAAAGTGCGGGATAAATAAATATCTATATATATTGATTACAAATAGAGTTTTTGTTGATCTTTGTCTCTCTTTCTGGATCTTGTTATCTGGTCATGTTCTATATGATGAATTTCTCTGTATTAATGGCATATAAAGGAATTGGATTTTTCTTCTTGTTTTACATCATAGAATTTTTAAATCCCTTAATTTTTCTCAATTTTCCACTAGTAGAAAACACCGTCATTATTTAGTGTTATCCTTTTCAACGTCCACATAATGTACTCTACTAAAATCCATATGATTTATGTAAATATAACCAAAAAAACAATTTCATGTATTTGAAAGGAACTTGGACGTAACGTCATGTCTAGTGTGTATCTGAAAAGATAAAAGAACGAGTAATTAATACATATGTTCACGTAATAAAATGATTTAATAAATATTTACATTTTTAATTAATTATGACTAAGATTAATAGAATAGAATAAATAATAATTTATTAAATTATATTTATTTTTCAATATTAATAATTAATTAATTTTTTAATTTTTTATTTTATTTAAAACTTGTATTTGTTTTTTTATTTAATTTTATTAACATTAAAAAAGGTAAAAATTTTCAATCTTTATAATTAGAAAATTAATTTAACTTTTTTATTGATTTTGAATTTTTATTATTTTACTATGTTAATACATTAATAATTATTTATTATATTTAAGTATTATAATTATTATATATCAATTAATGTATAACTGTTGTTAATTTTATTTATAAATATTTTATTAATTTATTATATAATGTATTTTTCTTTATTTATTTCATATTAATTATTATTATTATTTATGTTTAATTAATTTGTTTTTGTTTTACTTGACTGTATTTTATTATTATTAGTTTTCTTATTTAATTAATTTCTTATATTAACCATCCCCCAGATCTATGGTATCAAATAGGAGGGGGGTTCAACCTCAAGAATCTGCAACTTAGATGAGATGATCATCAACTCAGATCCATTAAGGTATGAAGATCCACTATATACGATGTTAGCTCAATCATCGACCGATAGTGGGATTCCCTCCTAACATCAGCTCCTCAGTGCTACATAATAAGCCTCATCAGATCTAGTGGTATCCCATTCTCCTATAACGATGTCATGGATGAGTGAAACAACATTGGTGATTCAGATATTCATTGAAAATACTCCTCTAGTGTTGACATCATATCTACATGTATACCTTGGTTGTGCATCCACTGGTTTTCAATTTGAGGTATCTTATTCTTCTAACATTAGTATGTATCTCCATTGATATGTGCATCTTATGATTTCATCTTCATAAATTGGGCGGAATTCCAAATATAGTGGTGATTTCTTCCACCATTGAGTTGCCTCATGTATTGTGAATCTCAACAATGTTCTGGTGATGTGTCAACAGACTGACGATGTCTCACTGTTACAGAAGAAGATATTACTGATAGTATGTAAATAGGGGAAAAGTTAGTGCTAGTTGGAATTAGTTGTGGTGACTCAATGTGGTTGAGAAAAGGTGTGATGGGTGGAGCTGATTGTGTGATGGTGGATGTGTAACAAGAAAGATGAAAATGTATTATAACACACAATTGTGTCTCAAGGTTTTTAATTAGATTTTGACTAAGGAAAGAGGGAAGGTTGGGGATACATTGCTAGTAGTGTCATGAATTATAACGGTGTCTAAGAAGCATCGTTGTGCAATAGTGGGTGGGGAGGAGGTGATAGGATTTTATGTGGAGTCTTGTGTCAAGACACCACTATAGTGTTGAAATAAGAAGATTGTAACTAAAATTTTACCATTGTTTCAAGCAGTTTGATAATGAAATATTTGAAAAATTAAATGATGACAATATTGGTAATCATATTTGGAGTTCAGAATGATAGATGTTACTTATACTCACAGAAATTTTTAAAATAAAATTTTATTTAAATAATATATATTATGAATTGAATATATTTTAAGTAAATATAAAATATTACATTATGATTAATAAAATCAAATACAATTATTTATATTAATATAGTCTAATTTATGAATTGAATTATTAAAAGCATAGTAAAATTAAAAATATTAATTTTAAAATAAAATAGATTAAATTAATTTTATATTCAAAAATATGATCTAAAATCAATTAATAAAAATGAAATACATTTTTTCTATGAAAAAAAATCAAACATAGAAAAAGTACAATTGAAAATAATATAATTTTTTAATGACACAAAATTAGTGAAATAAAATTAATTTATATCTCAATTATTTATTTTAACAAATAATGCGTAATTTAGTAATTAATAAAAATAAATATACAGAATTTTTTTGGGTAATGTAAAAAAACTTATAAAGTAAACACAAAAATAAATATCTAGAAATATAATTAAGAAAATATTATTTATTTTAATGCAAAAAAATTAAAAATTATTTATAAAAATTTATTAATTGAGGAATCAAACTATGAAATTATATGATTGATATTAATTAACAAAAACAAAAAAAATAATTATATGATTGAAAAAATTAATAAATAATATTGAAAATAATGTGATTTTAAAGACAAATATTATTCCCATAGAAATAATCATTGATCATTTTCAGTCAACACCATTAATTTTCTCATTTTGTAAACAATTATAAGTTTTTTTAATATCCAGATCAAAAAGAAGGAAGAAAATTTATTGAAAATCATAAAAGCACATATTGAGATTAAGTGTTTTCAAATGAATTAAACAAATGAAATCATATATTATTTTCAATACACACTAGAATATCAAATGATGATTGAATCATTCCCATTTGAGGAGGTCGTGCATCATATATTAAAAACATAAAGAAATAAATCAATTCCAATTTGTGGTATGAATTTAATAGAGAAAATATATTAAATATAAGTTGAATTAAGAATATAACAAAAGGAACATTATAATTTGACATTATCAATGGTTCCAAAAAAAATATTAAATAATTTTTTTGAGTCAGCATATTCATAAAACTAAAGAATATTTCATATATATTTACATTCTGCTTCATCATCATCAATTAAAAATTCCTCTAAACATAATAAACTCGTTTTTTGAGAACTAGTTACATTAATAATGTTTTAATTATTTTTTAATATTACCCTTTCACATTACATGTGATTATCACTATAAATATGCACTAATTATAATTTAATAGAGTGATTACTCAAAGAAACATAGTGCCCAGTGACTTAGAGGATCAACAAGGTTTCCCAAATTCCCATTTTACTCTACTTCTGAAAGAGTATATAACTAACAATTAAATTGGTTCAAAAAACAAACATTATTTTTCAATATTAAAATTTTAGTTACCATAAGATGAAGTTTACACATCCATTTTCCTAGGGTTTTTATCATAACTCCACAAAAAAATTATCCTATATATCTTCATGTCATAGTTCATAAAGTGAAAAATAACAAATTAAAATTAATAATTCCCTCATCCATAATTCATCTTAAATAATATCAGATTCATTTAAACTATTAACTGTATGTAATTATTTCTCCATAGTAAATACTAATTATAAATACAAAAGTAATCCTTCTAATTTAAAACTAATTAAAATTAATTAAAACAAAAATAAATATTAATTTGTTGAAGAGTTTTATGGGATTAAATTATATCATATATTATTTTAGGGTGAGTAGACCACATCCACCACACATAATACACAACATTTCCCCAAAATATTATGTTAATTTTGGATTAATTAAATATGAATTATTAATGTAAAAAATTATTTTTCATTACGTAATCTTAAAACATGTTCATGGGTTGAATTGTAGTTCACATGCATAATCATTAAGACATGCAAATTGAGTTTTTCAATTAATTTAAAATATAATGATGTAAATCACTTTTATTTAGTGAATAGTGTGTATGATATTTCCTAATATTGATTCAAATAGATAAAATATATTTTAATAAATTATATGTTAAAACTTATACAAATAAAAAATATCTAATAATATTCAATTAAAAACGCATTATAATATTAACCCACAAATAATTTTTTAAAATGAGTGAATTTAAAATAGATAATAAATAATTAGAAAAATATTTTAAGTAAGAAACAAAATAAAGAAAAACATTCTACTAGTAGTATTAACATTAGTGGCTTCCAACATTTTACATACCAGTGTACCACCATTGTAGTCAAATGGTGACTCAACTGAAATTTGTTTTAACTTGTGAATGTAATGTAGGATCATAATAAATTAATGAAAAATTTAAAATATGGAGCATCCAAAATAAAATATTATCCAATGATGCTCAGCATGAAATACCATGTTATTTGAGGTATACATGTAATTTATATCCTTTGGTTTTAATAATATTAATATCCTTCTTACTGTGAGAACATGAACCCGAAATACCATGAACATGTATCTAGTAGAAACAAATAAGATAAGGACATAAAAAATGAGAAGTTTGTTCAACAAGTATAAAGAAAAAAAATTAAAAAACCCATGGGATGACTCTCATGAATCAATGAATTTTATGTCAATAGTTGGACTATATTCAGAAACAGTTTTCATGAACATAAATAGAATCTGGCCCCTTTGGATTACTTTTGAAAATATTGTTTGACTGTTTTCACATTAATAATAATTATTTTATTTTCAACTCCTATAATGTATATAACTCCTTTATTTAACACCCTAATGACTTTTAATTTTCCATAAAACATATATTTTATATTACCTGTAATTAGGGTATTATTGGAATTAAATAGAAAGACCTTTTGATCACGTTTGAATTCACTTTTTTGAATGAAATAATCATTAAAATTTATGGAACTCTTTTGTATATCCTGTGGTTATCATAAGACACAAATGTATTCTCAAAAAACACACACAACTTAAGAATTAATCTCCCTACAACACTCTAAAAATAAATATTTTATGCCTTATCATCCCCAATTGACATGTGCGCCAACTCCACAAGAAAATGATTGAATTTCCCAAATAAAATTCTTTATAGAGACACAACAACAATCGGTTTTAAAGGTTTTATATATTCCGATAAATCATAATATAACTTTTGTGCCTAATACTTTTTATAATTTGAAAAAAATATCCAGACTTTGATATAGATCCCAAGAAGAGATTTCAACCGATCCACTAGAATGTGAATAGTATGTAGTTCCCATCAAATTGGTGTATCATTATGTTTCCATAAAAGTGATAAATTGTTTATTTTTATAATGTTTTTCCTTATCAATTATGCTCGATCAGGCACCCCATATCTTGAGAAGCTGTTATTTCGGAAATACCTAATCACATTGTTAGATTTATTGATGGGAATATCCAATAACCCAACTGAATTAGACCCATGATCCATAAAAACTGAAATATACTCATTCAAAAGTGATGATGAAAATTGACCCATAAAATCTATGCCTTAATAATAAAAATATATGTATATAAAATAATATTTTGTGGAAACACATGAATATGTGATTCATTTTTTCTAACCTATAAAATTTATCATAGCATTTAACATAGATCCTAGATTCCATGAATAAAATAGTAAAATAACATTCTAATTGAAGTAAAATTTGAGCTATCCATTCTCAACCATGATATTCTCCTCATGTTGTGGAGTGATATCATTATAGTATAGTAAACATCACGTCCTATGGAATATACATTCTTAAAACTCCAATAGCACATCTCTTAAATAGCAAGAGGTCATCCCAAAGATAATACCTATGTTCTGATATAACATTCATTGTTTGGTTAATTAAAAATCCCATAAGAATTACACATGTGGCTAGAAAATTGGAGCTGTATGAAAATCATGAGGAAAATCTTTTTTATATAATGAGATTCTTTGACTATTTATGAAAGCATTTATCTCCCCTGAATCTTCAAATATGTTTTTATGAATCCATGAAACGTTATATGACCAAAAATTATCGTCTCCCAGCATTTATGAATTATCCAATTAGAACATTTTTAAAAATAGGATCTACATACTAATCCTAGTTATTAGTTAAATTGCATTTAATAGATATTTTAATGAATAATTATTATTAAAGAAGGGTACTTTTGAACCTATATGGTACTACATAAATTTCTCTTGAGTAAATACAACAGCTAACAACTATTTTTTAGTGGTGCTGTAATTACATTGAGACTCATCATAATTTTTGATAGCATAACATACCATATGTAACTTCATATCTCTCATGTATCCTAAGAAAACTCCAATAACAATGTCACTTCAATCATACATTGATGAATGGCATCTTCCCAGTCTATTGTAGTAATGATTTGAGATTAATTGAGTTCTCCATTCAAAACATGAAATGATTCCAAACAATTTTTATAAAGAATATATGGATAAACATTTTCATTAAAAAAACATAGTGTATTTTTTCTGAGAAGTCATCGATAAACCTCTAATAAAAACAATCATGCACTTTGTAAATTATGACAGGAATAATAATTTAAGGAGGTTTTCTATTTTTGAATAATTTCAACTACGAAATTTTCAACCTCAAACCACTATTGAACAGATTATCTGTAGAGAACCAAACATGACGTACATAGACATTACATTACATTTCTGGATTACTTCATACATAAAAAAAATAGATGCCTAATGACCGAATTAGTTTAGTGTCTTTGGAAACATGGAACACAATCTTCTAATCAAGGTGAAAGATCTTCAACATCTCTTGCAAAGATATTGCCCTTTGGATTTCATACAAAAAACCTTTCTTTATATCATGGGGAAAAACATAAAAAGGTTGAGCTCTAATGCTCAGTAATGGTAAACATGGAGAAAATAAAACAATTCATAATCATTTGAATGTAACAACATAAACATAAAACCTCAAAATCATGAGTAATGACATAAATCATGGCATTTCATAAGTCATAGATCATAAAATAACATTAACCATGATAATATAGCATGGGAATAAAACATGTGATAGTTTAAACCATTAAGCACTTGTTATGATTTCTATAGTATCCAAGGCATTGGTTCCAAGACCATCATAGTGGACAAAGTCCATTACTGAACCAGGTATACTGGCCGTTCCAGCCCTGTATTACTGAACTGGATTTTTCTTTCCATTCCAGCCATGTCTATCTCATGAAGTACAAATATTTATATAATAAAATGGAGGTATATATAGGTCTCACCCATCTCATAATTAAATCATTCTTACTTGTGCCACAAAATAAACATAAATCATTCATCATAACCCAAAGAATAAAATGGGTTCCATAAACATTATCCCATCATAACATAATCCATATAAAAAAATGGATATAATTTAATCAGAAGAATAATAGAGCCATATAAATAATAGAGAAATTTTACTTTAAACATAATCACACCAAATAATTTCATCTTAGATGGAAAATAGTTTTGAAAAAACACTTGAAATGAATTCTTGAGGAAAATATCCCTTCTACTTCAAAATCATTTTCATTTCACAAAATGCCATGAAATTTTAAAATAAAAGGATATTTTTGAAAATAATTATGAAATATTTTAGAGTAATATTCATTAATATTAGGCATTATGAAACTGTAAAAATATTTTAATGTCATATAAGTTAAAAAAACAATATCCTCGTACTTTTTCCAGAAAAGTCAAAAAGTTCCTCGTATGGTAAACAAAAGATTGATTCCGTCCATAACACAATGTAAATGTAAAAGATGTTTAAACAAGACTTTAAACATAAATGTAAGAATATTAAACAATTTATGAAAACGCTTTCTTTCGACATGGATGAAAAATATAACCCGAGTAAATAGTTACGTATAAGCAATCTCAGATAAAAATAAGATTGCAATATTATCCCTTAACATATGTCCAATTTCATCTGTATGTGACCGAGACTATTTTATAGTGGGTTTAAACATATTATTAACTTCTAACATAACCATAATAATATTTATTAAATCATATAGGATTCACATTCTAATTTATATTACCCGTTCATTTGTCAATTCTATGTTAAAGCAACGTTTTGGGTAAAATTGTTTCATTTATCATCCGTGTTTTGATTTTTAATTATTAATATGATTAATTATATCATTATTACATATTTACAAAATGTAAAACATGATTTATATATAATATATATTCAAAATATATACAAAAGATCGATAAATGGAAAGAAATACATTGTTCATGGAGACAGTACGTCGTACGTACGCATGAACGTTATTTTAGTTTCCTTATCAAATTTAATGGAAGTAAAAAAATAACATATACATAAATATAGTAGCAATAATATTCCTTATATTTCATGATTTTTTATTATATATACTTTATAGTCATTCTTGAATGGTTAACTTGTAAAATGAATCTCATCATGTCATGGAGACGGTAATCCGTACGTATGGACGAGTGATGATATCGTTCCCATAATTATTGAATTAAATTAGAGTTGATGATATAATATCTCATAATTAGTATCACATAATAATAACCACATATAGTTATTCTTTACACCATTAAACCCATCCCTGTAAGGTGGTGGTGGAAAAATAGATTACACCACAACGTTTAAATGGTATTCTGTACGTATGCATGCACGATGATTTCGTTTTCCATATGATGGATTAAAGGAGAAATAGGGTTGGTAATTATTTATAATAACATGTCATTATATTATAGATATTTATGATATAAATTAATTATGAAACAACAAAAGAAGAGGAAGTATGAGAAAAATGAACATGAATGAATCAGTAAAGGATATTATCTCTTCTTCGACGAGCCTCTTCTAAAACTCTTCTTGGGGCACTAAAGTTGGCCTTTGAATAAGAAAATGACCTATAGTATATTTCTAGGAATTTTTGAAAGAGAAATGGGAATGGTTTGGCAGATCATGAAGGCTCAATGTGGTGTTAGGAGGAGAAGGAGGAGGTTCCCTTTTATAGGAGAGGAGATCAACACTTTTGAAAACCTCTAAAATATTAATTTATATTAAACTCAAAATCCACATAAAACATTCAAAAATGGCTCATATCCGATGATTATATGAGATAGTGTTGTAATATAATCAACCAAAAAGATTTATACATGTTGGTAATTTATTTTAAACCTTATCAACTTAATTTATCATTATTTAATCTATTTAATTTTATTTGTGGTAATAATATTCTAAATTCTAAATTGTTATAATTAATTACTTATGTGTTGTGAATTTTCTATAATTGTATACATTATGAAATTTTAGATCATATAAATTTAAATTTATAATTTTCAATATTTTTGGGATTTTTATATAATTTTATAATATGTTATTTTTATAAAATAACAATAGTGTCAATTTTGAAACTATTTATTTATTTGAATTTAAATAAAATACAAATAGAGGATATATTCGGCAAAAAAAAAATTAATAGACTACCAACATTTCATATTCATCTAGAAATTTTTTTAGAACATTAATTAGTTTATATGATATTTATTTTAATATTTTTACAACCATTTATTTGATATTTCAATCAATAAAATAATTTCAACATCACTATTGTGTCATCATTAATGACAATTATTTAATTCCTAAGAATTATAAATAAATTCTAATTGATGTAGATAATTTTATTATAATTCTGGATACTATTTATAATCAATGTTTTATGAGTTTTACCACTATATTAAAATTATTACACATATAAGATATAAGAGAGTGACATGTTGTCGCTTTCTTTGGTTTTACTAATAATAATATAATTTTCATGATCAAAAGTCAGTGAAATGAATCTACTTTGACCCATACGTGAAATGGGTCGACTTTTATTCACCTAAGAGAATTTATTTAGGTCTTGGGGTAATTTTATAATCTTATTTTTAATCTTAATTACCCAATTTACCATTAACTGTAGTAAATGAAAATTATCGTAGTTACTAAGCATAATATCAAAAAATTAAAAGTAAACTATTAACATAATTTGGACCCACTTAATCCAAATATGGAATCCATTTTTCAAAATTCAAAACACATATAATGCAGTAATTATTTTAAAATTAATCTCATTGCTAAGAAAATAGGTTTTAAAAGATAAAACATTTTCAAAGATTGAAATGTTTTTGCCAATGAATTCAATGTAAAATTAATGATAAATATAGAAATTATATTAAATGGTAAAAATATATTCTTTTTATACTTTAAATCAATTTACTCTTAAAATTTAACCCTATAAATAATCTCTATGGAAAAAGTTGTTTTTAAGTAAAATTTCCAAATTTTTTTACTATTCATCAAAATAAGAACGTTGTCAGAAAAATATCAAAACATTATAAAATTTAAATTTTTTTATCCTGATTCATAAGAAGTGGTTTTTTTTGTAAAATTGAACTTATAAAATTGTCAAAAATTATATTTAAAATGGATGCGCCATCAAAAGGTGGCAAAAATGCAATTTTTGAAAAATACTTCTTTTATTCGAAAAATTGATTTTGTTCTCATACCTCATTCTAGAAAATTTGTAAGATGAATTATAATGTTTTAAAATTAAAGATGAAGTTAATAATATTCATAACAGCTAGTTCATAATAATATTATAACAATATATCGTTTTTTAGTAAAACTCGGAATTGCGTACAACACACTCTATTGAGGAAGGTCGATATTTCTTATAATGTAAGAAAAGTCAGGGTTGCATTTAACGCCACGACCCCAGTTACCTAGAGTTGGTGCATTGTTACAAAGCCTTGGCATGATCACAAGAAAGATCAAATCTCGAAAGACTGATTGGTTTAGTAGCTTTGGAAACACTTGATATATTCATAAAGTTTTACATTACATCACAAAGTGAAAAACTACTACAACAACATAGTCTCCATAGTCCACACTCTTTTCCCATCACACTATCCCTGCAGGTCATTCATAATTTACTTCTTCACATCCTAAGAAAAATAAAACATAGAAAATGGGTGAGCTCAAATGCCCAGTAAGGACAACAATATAGAGGAAACATTTATAAATAAGAATAAACATTTAAGGAAATGTATAACTAAAACAAATGACTTTTAAACTTAAACTTCAACATAGTATGGAAAAAATAAAATTGAATAATGCCAATTACTTATTCACATTGATATTCTACTAATCGAATAATCACATGAAATATCAATAACCACTTTCATAATGATGGAATGCATAATGACAGACTATCATAACCACATAGCCAAGGCCTCGGGCCAAGACTACAAATAATATTTTGTCAAGGACTTGTTCCAAGACACTAGTTTGTCTCATGAGACCTGCCGATGCATCGAGGAGTTATAGCGGGCTCCACCAGTCACATATTAAGTCTAATGCATTCCCATATGAAAATGTTTAAACATAACATAAACATTCGTATTAAAACTACCATACGAAATGTCAATACTTTCACAATAAACTATGAATGGTATAAAAATATAACATCCACAATCAATCATATCACAAAACCTTCAATACAATATATAAGATTTGTATCATAATAAATCAACATTAAATAAGCATAAAATCCATCAAAGGATGTTGACATAGATGAAATCAATACTCGTTTTAGAGAAATATCTCTTTCTATTTTGAAATTATTTAAGAGTCATATAGTTATAAAATGAAACATTTTCTTTGAAAATATTCTTATAATCTTGTAAGGGAAGCTTCAACAATTTTATAATGGAGGAAAATAACCGCACCCTCCGTATAAGTTAAAAAAACATTCTTACCTTAATTCTGTCGAAAAGGTTAAAAAGCACCTTATTTGGAAAATGACAGAATGATTGCTTTATAAAACTCTTATAAAAAGTCAAAAAAGGGTATAAATGACTTTAACCCATATTCTTTTAAATAGTAAAAATGTTTTGAAATACATTTTTAAGAAACATTGATGTGGATGATAAAGAGATCCTAGTAGATTATTACGTATAAACAACATCATATAATAAAGAGATTGTGAAATGACCCTTACCTTGTACTTTTCGTTGGTTGGGGTAGGTTAACCTCCCATATAATGGTGAAATAATTGTTATTATATTTTACAAGAATCATATACATTAATATGATATCATATATTATCTTTTAACATTGATTTGATAATAATATCTTAGTATTATCGTTGTTTCGGGTGTTAACTTACACGTTTTCTTTTATATGTTTTGTTGTGTAAGCCATGATTGTAATTGATAGGTTGTATCTTAATCATATAAAGAATGATATCAAGTCTTTAGATACTATTATTAATCATAAAAAGAGAATTATACTTGAATGGATACGATGGAGAATGAATCTCATCGCGTTCGTGGAGACGGTAGTCCGTACGTACGCACGAGCGACAATATCATTCTATTGATATTAAATTAATATATAAATGGATGTTATATCATATATACAGAATCATTATCAGGTTATATTTATTATTTAGATGAATTACACATCATTATTATACCCATCCAAATAATAATTTATTGAATAACAATTACACCACTACGAGGAGACGGTAAGCCGTACATACGCACGTATGGTGACATGTTATTTAAAGGATGGATAGAATAATGAATATGGTTGTACCATATTTATAATTAAATCACATTATATACATGATAATGGAGTTATTATTTTAGAATGGTAATAACAAAGGAAGAAGAAGTGGAAGAAGAAAGGAACTAGGAAAAGGGTGGTGAAATCATTACCTCTTCTTTGAGTTCTTCCTTTTGATTTGATCAAAAGGGATCAATAGGTTGGCTTTATGATCAATCAAAGGCCTCTAGGTTGTAGTGAGGAAAGTTGGGAGAGTATTAGGGCAGATTTTGGCCGAACCAAAAGGCTTTGACGGTGTGAAAAATGAGAAGTAGGAGTGCCCTTTTATTAGAGGGGTGAGGGGCACGTTTGGAAAATCTAGAAATATTAATTTATAATAAATTCATATTCGTTTTATAATTGCTCCAAAGTGGATTATTTAAATTTTAAGATGGTGATAGGTCTAAAACCATTCAACCAATATAATTTAGATAGGTTTGGGTCATTATATTGACCTTATCTTTTAGTTTTAACTTTTAGTTAATTAGTTTGACATTTACCGTGTCACTTTGTATTTTTATATTATATAGTTAATAAACAAACTATATACATCAAAGAGTCCCCCAAGTGGTCCATTAATGATAAAACTATCATGATATAAGTCTCTTGGTCGACCCTTATATTTTTAGGAATTTAATATCAATTAATAATATAATATTTGTTTTAAAAACTCTTTTATGTCAATTTTGACACTATTAAATAGTTGATTTCTGTCAAACTCATAACAGAATTATTACTTATAAAAAAGTCAGTTAAATCAATCCAAATATGTCATATTATCCTAGAAAATTATCGTAATTCATTAAAAGTCTAAAATTATATTTATTTGGGTATTTATAATATCAATAATTTTAATTTTTCACTATTATGGTAAATACTGCATCATCATTGTGTCATAAAAAAATTAACTTATTTAAAGTCTAAAAATTATAAATAAAATATAATAATGTAGGAAATCGTATTATATTTCTAATTAATATTTTCAATAGAATTTATCTTATATATAACACTATGTAAAAATTGTTTTTCTAAAAGATATATGCTTATGTCATTTTTGTACTTATTTTAACTTAATTAAAATAAAGTGTCCCTATCACCTTCATGTGGCTCCATGGGGTCCCAAAATCAACCCAATGATTTATATGGTCGAACATGTATCATGAAATAAGGTTAGGACATGTTTTAGGGAAATTTAGTATTATTATAATATTAGTTGTTAACCATTATTTACAGAATTTACTTTTAACCATGGTAAATAAAATATTTACCGAAATAATTATTCAAAATATCAAAAAATAAAAGATACCTATTTACACAATTTGAACATCCTGATTCCAAATATGGAATGCATTTATCCAAAATTCAAAACATAGAAGTGGTAGAAATTAATTTAAAATAAATTCCCGTTGTTAAAACAAAAAGCGTGTTTTTGAGAGATAATAACTATCAAAAGATTGACACTTGTTTATGTCCGGTTTAATTGTAAAATTATGTCCAATGACCAAAATTGTATTAAATGGTAAAAATATATTATATATATACTTTGAAACCACTCAAATTCATAATTTATCTCAGTTAATTATTTTGATTAAAAAAGTTGTTATTAATTAAAATTTAGTAATTTTCACTATTCATCAAAATATTAAAGTTATCCAAAATGTGCCAAAATTTCACCTTAGGCTAAATTCGATATTCCAAATCCAAAAATCAAGTCCATTTTGAAATATAAAATATATATATTTTCAAAAAGTAGGTATTACTATTCATAACTGCAAGTTTTATCGGTTATGGTGTGTTAGAACTCGGTGTTGCGTACAACACACACTATCACATTATTCAAAGAGAAGCATACCATAGAAGCTTGGGGTATTACATTCTCCCCTCCTTCAAATAATTTCGTCCTCGAAATTTCTAGAATTTTATCGCATGAAAATATTTAGGTGGTTCTTCATCATAAGCTCCTCGGGTTCCCACATTGCCTCTTCCATCTTATGGTTTCTCAACAAGACATTTACCAGACCTGTCGTCCGGTTTCTCAGTACATGTTCTCTCGTATCAAGAATCTTGATGGGCTCTTCACAATAAGATAGATCAAGTTCCAGTTCTAACTCCTCATAGGTGAGTACATGTGTTGGGTCTGGCATGTATTTCCTCAATAGAGATACGTGGAACACATCGTGAACTTTGGAGAGACTTGGTGACATTTCCATTCGTTAATCTACAACCCCAATTCATTCTAAAATTTCGAAAGGCCTGATGTACCTGGTACTCAATTTACCTTTCTTACCAAAACTTATGACTCCCTTCCACGGAGATACCTTCTGGAAAACATGATCACCGACTTGAAATTCCAAATCCTTCCTTCGATTATTGGCATAGCTCTTCTGCCTACTTTGAGATGCTTTGATGTGATTTTGGATTACCTTCACCTTTTCCATCGTTTCCTCCACCAGTTCTGGACCTACAAGTTTTCTTTCACCAACGTCTTCCCAACAGGTTGGTGTACGACATCTCTTTCCATATAACGTTTCATATGGTGCCATCTAAATACTCTAATGGAAGCTATTGTTATAGAAAAATTCTACCATAGGTTAATATTGATACCACATACCCTAAATGTCAAGTGAGTAGGATCTAAACATGTATTCTATGGTTTTAATAGTCCGTTCTGATTGTCCGTCTGTCTGAGGGTGGTAAGAAGTGCTCAAATGATGTTCAGTATCTAGGGATTTCTGAAGACTCTTCCAGAATCTTGAAGTAAAATGGGGATCACGATCAGAATCAATCGATAGGGGTACTCCATGAAGTCTCACAACTTCATTAATATATAGTCTTGCTAGATGTTCCATTGGTAGATCTTCTCTTATAGCAAGAAAATGTGTTGACTTGGTAAGACGATCAACAATAACACATTTTACATCATTCCTTCAAGGAGTGTTTGGTATCCCCAAGACAAAGTCCATCGTAATATTGTCCCATTTCCACTCCGAAATGGGAAGAGGTTACATGACTCATCCAGGGTGTTGCCTTCCATCTTTCACTTGTTGACAAACCATACATCTTGACACAAAATCAGAAATATCCCTCTTCATATTCTCCCACCAAAAATGATCCTTCAAATCTCTATACATTTTGGTGCTCCTAGGGTGTATAGAGAAATTGGAACTATGAACATCATCCAACAACACCCTTTTTAGATCAGGTATATCGGGAACACAAAGTCTCTTCCTGAATTTCAAAATTTCATCTTCATACAGAAAGTCTCTCAATCTCCCATCATTCACAGCTTTAATATTCTTTTGAAATTCATCATCATCGGTCTGAGAACTCTTAATCGTTTCTAGTAATGATGGTTTGGCAACCATTTGAAAAAGCATTGATGTTTCACCTTCCCTGGTTATTCCCATGTCCACCATCACTAGATCCATCAAAATTGGATCCCTTTTGATTCTCATCACGTTCAAAACTCCATGGTCTTTTCTTATCAAAGCATCTTCCACCTTGTGTGCTTTCCCCGGGTGGTAGTGTATCGTACAATCATAATCCTTGATTAATTCAAGCCATCTCATTTGCCTCATGTTGAGTTCATTTTGTGAGAAAATATACTTCAAACTCTTGTGATCAGTATAAATCTCACGTTTTTCACCATAGAGGTAGTGCCTCTATATCTTCAAAGCAAAGATCACAGCTGCTAACTCTAGATCAGGAGTAGGATAGTTTTACTCATGAATTTTCAACTGTCGTGATGCATATGAAATAACCCTAGCATTCTGCATAAGGACACAACCAAGTCCATTCTTCGATGCATCACTATAAATAACGAACCCATCATTCCCCGATGGTAGAGTCAATATAGGAGCATTGACTAATCTGATCTTCAGTTATTCGAATCATTATTCACACTCTTTTGTCCAAACAAATTTAACCCCTATACGTGTGAGCATCGTTAATGGGTTAGCCAATCAGGTAAAATTCTAGACGAAACATCGATAATAACCTGCCAAACCAATAAAACTACGTACCTCAGTTATACTCATCGGTGCTGGCCATTCTTGGATTGCCTTGGTCTTAGAAGGATCACCAGTGATATCATCTTTACAGACAATATGGCAAAGAAAAGAAATGTCCTGAAGCCAGAATTCACACTTACTAAATGTCCCATATAAATCATGTCTTCTCAGAGTCTTCAGGATAATGCGCAAGTGATTTTCATGGTCTTTGTAGCATATTGAGTATACCAAAATAATATCAATAAAAACCACCACAAAATCATCTAGATACTCCTTGAAAACTCTATTCATCAGATCCATGAATATAGAGGGTGCATTATTCAATCCGAAGGGCATTACAACAAACTCATAATGCGCGTACCTGGTTTGAAATGATATCTTCGGAATTTCTTCCTTCTTCACACACAACTAATGGTATCCAGATCGAAGGTCAATCTTTGAAAAGTATTTATCTCCATGAAGTTGGCCAATAAATCATCAATGCGAGGTAGGGGATACTTGTTCTTTATTATTATAGCATTGATCTCCCTATAGTCAATACATAACCTCATAGATCCATCTTTATTTTTAACAAAAAGAACAGGGGCTCCCCATGGAGAAACACTAGGGAGAATAAATCCCTTATTACTCAATTACTCTAGTTGTTTATTTACTTCGACTAATTCTACAGTGGCCATTCTATAAGGGGTCTTCGATATAGGCCTTGATTAAGAAATTAAATCATTGGAAAACTCAACTTCTCGTTCTGGAGGATGTCTAGGTAAATCTTTCAGAAATACATCTAAATATTATTTCACAAAAGGTTCATCCTCTATTTGAACATTAATTTCCACACCCATATTCATTTCATTCTCTTCCTCCCCAATAATTGAATTTAGTTGAGCTATTGGGGGTGGATCTAGATAAGAATAAGATGGTGACGATTCTGCTCTAAAGATAAGGTGTTCCTTATCGGCATCATCAAAAATCGTAACCTCCTTCTTCTTACAATAAATATTCGCATCATAATATGAAATCCAATCCATACCGAGGATTATATCAAACTCATTCATAGGTATGACGATGAGATCAGCGGATAAAGATCATTTATGTGTGCTAATGGGGACTGATTCACAAAACATTGTTGCAATGATACTTCCCTTAGGAGTTTCAACTGACAACTCCTTGTTAAATAAAATTGGAAATATCTAATTTTCATAGAAAACTGGGAATATATGAATCAATGCGATGATCCAGATTCAAATAAAGCATTTTCTAGACTTGAGGAAACCATTAAATTACCTGTCAACACGTCTTTCGGAGTTTCTACCTCAGCAGTAGTGATAGAATAACCTTGGCATTGATCCCATGGCCTTTTCAGAGGTAAGTTCTCATGACTCTTAGGACATTCATTTGTATAATTCCCAACTCCTTGCAATAGTAGCAATGAACATTAGTAGCTTGCTTCTTCCCTTTGCATTCACAAGATTGGTGGCCTTTTTCACCACACTTGTAACAGACACCCATTCCCTTTAAGAAAGTACCGGGGTGTTTCTTACCACATTTACCATAGGATGGATATTCAACATTTCTCTTCTTCCCCTTATTTCCATTCCCAGATAGATCACTAGAAATCTTCTTCTCTTGCTTTTCGTTAAAGTCATAAGACTTAGGGAATTCTTTTTCTGTCTTGATAGCACATGAGACAATGTCTTCGTACGACGAGAAGGATTGTGAGACTAATGCTCGACGAAGAAATGGTTTTAACCCATAAAAGAAACGATCAATCATACTTATTGGGTTACGTATATAATCTCCAGCATACCTTGCTAACCTTGTAATGTTAGCCTCATACTTTATGACATTCTCATCCTCCTTTTGTCTCAGAATCAGAAATTTCCATTCCATATCTGCTCGATGGTCAAGAGGAAAGTTTTTTTTTTCTAAAAACAGATCTTTGAACTCCCTCCATTCCATATTTGATACTTCATCATCTTTCTTCGTGTTTTGAATCAATGACCACCATTGACCAGCATCTCCAGTGAGGCGGTAAACTACCATAATAACTTTTTCCCTTTCACTACTTCCCAATGCCTGAAATATTTTCTCTAGGGACCTTATCCACTGCTCAGCTACTAATGGATTTGTATTCCCATTGAATGTTGGTGGTTTTTTCCTCATGAAGCGATCTAACATTGATCCTCCATACTATGGATCATGGTGCTCCATACGGGTAAGGTTATTATTCATAACCTGAGTGAGTTGTCCCAGTATGGTGATTAGCTGATCGGAACCAGTCGCATCACCAGCTCCACTATAATTATCTTGTGTAGGAGGGAAATCCCTACATGGAGTGCATGCATTGATACTTTTTCCATTTCTTCCACTAGGCGCCATTTCTAAATAATGGCATAAACTAGATCAGTTTATGAATCAAAATAAAGAATTCCATACTTATAAAACACATAACATAAATTGAAATATTTATGGATATAATCCATAATCATAAAAATGTTTTCATTGAGGAGTTATATACTCATAAACCTTTCATATTGATTTGTAAGGAAAATTAGATTTATCTTAAGCATATCCCCTGGGAGTGTCGTAACCAAGAGTGCAGCCAGGCCCGTTATCGTGCAACAGTTCCCGTTCGAGTCTAGCTCAAAGAGGTGTTTTCGGGTTTTACCCCTAGGTACATCTATTTCAGGGTATACCTGCTCTTATCCAGACAGGGATGTATTGCTCAGAAAACTCACAAAATCTCTACAATACCAAAATTCAAGGAAGTTATTCTATACTAATCCTCAATGATCATATTAAGTCTACATGCTCTAATCAGAGTTTATCTAAATCTAGATTCCAAGGTTTGTAATGAACTTCCTATGATACCAACTGTAACGCCCCAACCCCAGTTACCTAGAGTCAGTGCATTATTACATAACATTGGAACGATCACAAGAAAAATCAAATCTCGAATGACTGATTGGTTTAGTAGCCTTGGAAACACTAGATATATTCATAATGTTTTACATTACTTAATAAAATGAAAAGCTACTACAACAACATAGTCTCCATAGTCCACACTCTTATCCCCTCACACTATCCCTGCAAGTCATTAATAATTAACATCTTCACATCTTGGGAGAAATAAAACATAGAAAAGGGGTGAGCTCAAATGCCCAGTAAGGATAACAATATAGCAGAAACTTTCACAAATAAGAATAAACATTTAAGGCAATGTATAACTAAAACAAGTTCCTTTTAAACTTGAACCTCAACATAGTATGGAAGAAATAAAATTTAATAATTCATTTTACTTATTCACATGGATATTATACTAATCGAATAATAACATGCAATATCATTAACCACTTTCATAATGATGGAATGCATAATGCCAGCCTATCATAACCACATAGCCAAGGTCTCGTGCCAAGACTACAAATAAGATTTTGTCAAGGCCTTGTGCCAAGACACTAGTTTTTCTCATTAGACCTACCAATGCATTGAGGAGCTATATAGGGCTCCACCCGTCATATATTACATCAAATGCATTCCTATATGAAAAGGAATAAACGTAACATAAATATTCGTATTAAAACTAGCATACGAAATGTCAATACATTCACTATAAACAATGAATGGTATAAAAATAGAACATCCACAGTCAAACATATAACAAAACCATCAATACAATATAGAAGTTTTGTATCATAATAAATCAACTTCAAATAAGCGTAAAATCCATCAAAGGATGATGACATAGATGAAATCAAAACTCTTTTTAGAGAAATATCCCTTCCTATTTTGAAATCATTTAAGTTTCATATATTTATAAAATAAAACATTTTATTTGAAAATATTCTTATAAGATTTTAAGGGAAGCTTCAACGATTTTATAACGGCGGAAAATAACCGCAACCGCCATATAAGTTAAAAAAACATTCTTACCTTAATTCTGTCGAAAAGGTTAAAATCACCTTATTTGGAAAATGACGGAAAGATTCCTTTATAAATCTCTTATAAAATGTCAAAAAAGTGTATAAATGACTTTGACCCATATTATTTTAAATAGTAAAAATGTTTTGAAATACATTTTTAAGAAATGTGGATTTGGATGATAAAGAGATCCCAGTAGATTATTACTTATAAACAACCTCTGATAATGAAGAGATTTTGAAATAACCCTACCTTGTACTATTCCTTGGTTGGGTTAGGTTATACTACTTTATAATGGTGAAATAATTGTTATTAAATTATAAAAGAATCATATGCATTAATATGATATCACATATGATCTTTTAACATTGATTTATTAATATTATCTTAGTATTATCATTGTTTCGGGTGTTAACTTACTCATTTTCTTTTATATGTTTTGTTATGTAATCCATGTTTGTAATGGATAGGTTGTATCTTAATCATATCCATAATGATATAAAGTACTTAGATACTATTATTATTCATCAAAAGAGAATTATACTTGAATGGATATGATGGAGAATGAATCTCATCACGTTCGTGGAGACGGAAGTCCATACGTACGCATTAGCGACAATATCATTCTTTTGATATTAAAATAATATATAATTGGATTGTATATCATATATACATAATCATTATCAGGTTATATTTATTATTTACATGAATTATACATCATTATTATACCCATACAAATAATAATTTATTGAATAACAATTACACCATGACGTGGAGACGGTAAGCCGTACGTACGCACGTATGGTGACATGTTATTCAAAGGATGCATAGAATACTGAATATGGTTTTACCATATTTATACTAACATCACAGTATATATATGATACTGGATTTATTATTTTATAATGGTAATAACAAAGTAAGAAGAAGTGGAAGAAGAAAGGAACTTGGAAAAGGGTGATGAAATCATTACCTCTTCTTCGGGTTCTTCGTTTTGATTTGATCAAAAGGGCTCCTTAGGTTGGATTTATGATCAAACTAAGGCCTCTAGGCTGTATTGGGGGAATTTGGGAGAGTATTTGGGAAGATTTTGGCAGAACCAAAAGGCTTTGAAAGTGTAAAGAAATGAGAAGGAGGAGTTCCCTTTTATAAGAGAGGTGAGGGACACTTTCGGAAAACCTAGAAAAATTAATTTATAATAAATTAATATTCGGTTTATAATGGCTCCAAAGTGGATTATTTAAATTTTAAGGCGGGGATAGGTAGAAAAACATCCAACCAATAGAATTTAGACCTGTTTGGGTCATTATACTAACCTTATCTTTTAATTTTAACTCTTAGATAATTAGTTTGACATTTACCATGTCACTTTGTAATTTTATATTATATTGTTAATAAACGTACTATATACATCTAGAGTCTAATAGTGGTCCCTTATTGATACAACTATCATGATATATGTCTATTGGACGATCCTTAGTTTTTTCGGAATTTAATATGAATTAATAATATAATATTTGTTTTAAAAACTCTTTTATGTCAATTTTGACACTATTCAATAGTTGATTTTTGTGAAACTCATAACAGAATTATTACTTCGAAAAAGGTCAATTAAATCAATCATAATATTTAATATTATCCTATAAAATTAGTTTAATTCATTAAAAGTCTCAAATTATATTTATTTGTGTATTAGTAATATCAATTATTTTAATTTGTCACTATTTTGGTAATTACTGCATCATCATTGTGTCATAAATAAATAAAATTATTTAAAGTCTAAAAATTATAAATAAAATATAATTATGTATGAAATATTATTATCTTTCTAATTAATATTCACAATTAAATTTACATTATATATTACCATATGTAAAAATTGTTTTTCTAAAAGATATATGCTTATGTCATTTTTGTACTTATTTTAACTTAATTAAAATAATGTGTCCCCATCACCTACAAGTGTCTCCATGGGGTCCCAAAATCGACCCAAAGATGCCTATGGTCGAACATGTATCAACCAATAAGGTTAGGACATATTTTATAGTAATTTAGTGTTATTATATTATTATTTATTAACCCTTATTTACCGGATTTACCCTTAACCATGGTAAATAAAATATTTACAGAAGTAATTATTCAAAATGTCTAAAAATAAAAGTTACCTATTTACACAATTTTAACATCCTGATTCCAAATATTGAATCCATTTTTCCAAATTCAAAACACCGAAGTGGAAAAAATTAATTTAAAATTAATTCCCGTTGTTAAAAAAAATCGTGTTTTTAAGAGATAATAACTATCAAAAGATTGACACTTGTTTATGTCCCGTTTAATTGTAAAATTATGTCCAATGACCAAAATTTTATTAAATGGTAAAAATATATTCTAAATATACTTTAAAACCACTCAAATTCATAATTTATCACTATTAATTATTCTGATTAAAAAAGTTGTTTTTAATTAAAATTTAGTAATTTTCACTATTCATCAAAATATTAAAGTTATCCGAAAAGTACCAAAATTTCACCTTAGGCTAAATTCGATATTAAGAATCCAAAAAATGAAGTCCATTTTGAAATATAAAATATATAAAATTTCAAAAAGTAGGTATTACTATTCATAACGGCTAATTTGAACGGTTGTGGTGTGTTAGAAATCGGTGTTGCGTACAACACACGGTATCACATTATTCAAAGAGAAGCATACCGTAGAATCTTGGGGTGTTACGTTGCATGTAGGGAACATTTCCTTTGGTGTTTCGTATAACATACTAAAAATATTGTTCAGTTATACATTGATCAAAATCTATACTTGGTGTTGTGTAAAATTAATCCTATTGGAAATAACATTAAATTGTGCGCATCACAAGCCAAGAATAGTGTTTCTTATACTACAAGATAATACGGTGTTTCATATAGTGCAATCCAATATTGGTAAAGCATATTAAAAAAGACAATGAGGAAATTAAAAAGAATAATTCTCATAAAATTTCGGGGTGTTACATTCTAACCCCCTTAAAATGAATTTCGCCCTCAAAATTCGTCGGGTTTATAATTGGCTTTCTACATGAATGTTTCTTTCATAGAAAACCACATCGTAAAAAGGAATAATAAAACATTATTTTAAAAATTAATGTTAGAATCATAATGGATTCCCTAAGTAACTCATCATTGGGATTCCACATAGGAGAATATAGGTGAAAATATGTATATAGAAGAAAAATATAACCATGTTTGGATGAAGAGTGGTAGAGAACATGGCTATAGAAAACCCAACAATTAAAAAGCCATAAATTTGTGAAGATCTAAGGTAACATCTGATTCATCTGATATAAGGGCACTAGGACATCATTTTTGGTTTTCAAGATAATTTCCCTAATGTTGATGAATTATTGAATTAAGTGAAATTCTTACTTGATTTTGGTACAATCTCATTGTTATTTGTGCATAGAATAATATTAACTTCTTCTCATAAGGAAATGAAGTTGAATTTGTCTTCCGTGAAGTGTTGTCAAATCATGCAATACAATGATAGGTCATTCCATCTTTCTCTAAAATAAGTCCATCTTATGGTGAGATTAATCATATATGGTTCCCAAAATGGACTTATACTTCATCTATCATACCTCTTAATAAAATAAAACTAGTTTCTACGAACCAGGGACTTCCTGTATACCAGTGGTTGGTGATAAAGGCAAGTCGCACATTGTTTGTGGGTTCGATTCCCGCAACCTTATTCGACAAGACGGGTTGTTTCCCATCCAACAGGTTGTCCTTATTTTAAAACTACACTATTATAACATTCAAGAAATAATATCGATAAAAGTTTCTATACATAAACAATATTATCTTATGCCCAAAATAATCCATTTCAAATCATTATGATTATCCTTAATACTACTATCCATGATCATAGTTTAAAGAAAACGTTTACTAGAAATATCATCAACTATTAAAGTGTCTACCATCATTTATCCCCCGTTTATCATAAGATATATCTTCTTGGTCACATTACAAACATTTGAATACCTTAATACTGTATTCTCTTGAAAATGAATACCCATTGAACATTAGTGAAAACATGAATGCTGTCAAAAGTTAACTCCTTACACATACCAAAATCCCCAAATTTCGATATACTAACACCATGATATAACTTTGTCCTTATATCAGTCATGAGCTCATTAATACTATAAAAAATTTCATTTTTTCATTATCCCTTCAATGTGTGCATATAATTTTTTTTCCAAAAATATTTATATCACTTTTAATGGTTATCGGTAATAAACAATTATTGAAAACCTTTAAATTTATATTCTAAAATTCCATGATACTATAAATGTGATTCCATGGTACTATTTTGAAATCCCATTACATAAACACTTAATCATTCCAAAAAATTAATTTCATACTCAACATCACAAATAGTGATCGCATGTCAATTCCCTTTTTCCTTAGCCTTAAGTGGTTTCTCAGGTCGATCATCATTAACCCTTGGATTAGGGCATTGATTTGCATAATGCCCCATTTCCTTGCACTTGAATCATTGAAGTGTTGGTGGATAATTCACTGTATTTTTTTCCATATTCACATTATTAGAAAATTTTTTCCCATTACTTTAGCACTCACCTACTCGATGACTTCTTTTCCACAATTGAAACATTTTCTAGTCTCTTTTAGACAATCTCCTCCATGATTATTTCTATGCTTTGAGCATAAAGAAATATTCTCTTTCTTTTCACCATTATTCTTAGATTTTTCCTCAAACTATATCTTTTGTTTTTTTCATAACCATGAGATGTATATGTAACACCAAATTCTTGTTCAAACTTGATAGCACAACACAAATATTTCTACATAGATACTGAAGTCTCTTATAGCTAATGCACATCGAAGATTTGGATTTAAGCCACTGAAAAATCGATCAACATTACTTTTATGTTGGATAGTAAAATCAAATGCATACCTTGCAAGACTTGTAAAATTATCCTCGCACATACTAACATATTCATCATAATTTTTCATAAGCTCATGGAACTCCTTTTCCATCTTTGTTCGAAGAATAAAATGTAAGTACTTATTGAAAAATATCTTATCGTACTCATCCCATTCCATGGATTCAATTTCATCTTGGGGCCTCGTATTCTTAATTAGAGTCCACCACAGGTCTTCTTCAAATTCTAAATTGTAAACAACCGGAATGACTTTTAAATTTTTTGATCAAAGAAGTATGGAAAATATATTTTCAATGGTACTGATCCATTGGTCAGCAACAAGTGGATCAGAGGACCCCCTAAAAGAAGGTTGATGTTGCCTCATGAAGGGATCAATAGAATATAGTTCCCTTCTCTGCACATTTGGAATTCCAGAATGATTCCTATATTTTGTAAGTATAGCAATAATATTTTTCACTCCCTCTCCCATAACATTGGTTTGTTCAAGAGGACAATCATTGCATTGAAAATTACATAGAAAAACATTGTTCTATCGGGTTTCATTTGTCGTCTAAAACCCAAAAAGAATAGTGTGAGAGACAAAAATCATGCTTGGAAAACAACATAATAAAGGGGGATTACCTTCAATATATAATATATTAGTTTTAATTATATGATCTATACCATAAATATAGGACTATAACCTATACATATACTTAACCTTTGAGCCATCCCTAGACATACCTTAGAAATATCTCTAGATATTTCACTAAAGTTTTTGCATCCTAGTTTCCAAAGGTTGTATAAAACTTCACTATGATACCAATTATAAAGAACCAAACATCACATATATATACATTACATTACGTTCTTGGAATACATAATACATAACAAAAACAGACTCCTAAAGACTGTATTATTTGGTGTCTTTAGAAACTCAGAACAAAATCTTTTAATCATGGTTAATGATCTTCAATATCTCCAATAAAGATATTCCATTTTGGTTTTATTACATAAAACCATTATTTATATCTTGGGGAAAAGAAAACAAAAAAGTTTGAGCTCAAATGCTCAGTAAGGGTAAACATGGAGAACATAAAACAATCTGTAAAAATTTTAATGTAAGAACCTAAACATAAAACATCAAAATCTTGAGTAAAAACATAATTCTTGGTAGTCCATAAGGTATAGATCATAATGGAACATTAACCATGATAAAATACCATGGTAATAAAACATTTAATTCTGGAAACCATTAATCACATGTCATGATTTCCATAGTAGACAAGGCATTGCTGCCCAGACCATCATAGGGGACAAAGTTCATTACTGAACCGGGTTGACATGCCGTTCCAGACCTGTATTATAGAACCCGATTTTATTTTCCATTATAGCCATGTCTATCTCATGAGATATAAATCTTTTCCAAATTAATTGGGGGGAGATATAGGTCCCACCCATCTCATAATTAAATCATTATTACTTGTGCCACAAAATAAACATAAATCATTCATTATAACCCAAAGTATAAAATCGGTTTCATAAACATCATCCCATCATAAAATAATCCATATAAAACAAATTAATATCATTTCATCATAAGATGAATCAAACCATGTAAAAAATAGAGACATTAAATGTTGACCATAATCATACTAAATATTGTCACGCAAGATGGAAAATAGTTTTGCCAAAACATTTGATATGAATTCTTGCGGAAAATATCCATTCTTCTTCAAAATCATTTTATTTTCACAAAATGCAATGAAATTTAAAAAAAAGATATTTTAGAAAATTATAATGAAATTATGCAGAGGAATCTTCATGAAAATTAGGCTTTTTGAAACCATAAAAATCCGTTCATACCATATAAGTTAAAAATATATTCTCCTCATACTTTTTCCGAAAATGTTAAAAAGTTACTCGTATGGTAAAAAAAATAAAGATTCCTTCCATAACAGAATGTAAAAGAAAAATAGGGGAAAGATTACTTTAAACATACATGGATTAATATTAAACACTTTATGAGAAACATTTTTATGGATATGGATGAAAAATATAACCCCAGTAAATACTTTTGTATAAGAAATCTCGGATAAAAATGAGATTGCAAAATTATCCCTGACCTTATATACATTTTCTTCCATATTTATCAATGAATCCTTTATAGTGGGTTTAAACATATTATTAACTTCAAATATAACCATATTAATATTTATGATATCATATATGATTCACTTACAACTTTATATTTCCCGTTCATTTGTCAATTCAATGTTAAAGCAGCGTTTTGGGTAAAATCATTTCATTTATCATCCTTGTTTTGGCGTGTAATTATTCACATGATTACTTATATTAGGATTACTTACTTCTAGAATTTATAAAAAGATTTATATATTATATATAGTCAGAATATATATAATATATCGATAAATGGAAAGAAATACATTGTGCATTTAGACGGTAGGTTGTACGTACAATGAATTTTGTTTTCGTTTCCTTTTTAAATTGAATGGAAGTAAGTAAATAATATATAAATATATCCAGTATAATTAATATGTCATATTTTTCATGATTATTTATTATATATACTTTATAATCATCCTTGAATGGTAAACATGGAGAATGAATATCATCACGTCGTGGAGAAGGTAATCTGTACGTACGCATAAGCGATAATATTGTTCCTATACTTGTTGAATGAAATTAGAGTGGATGATATAATATCTCTGAATTAGTATCATGTTATAATAATAATATATAGTTATTCATTACCCCATTATACCCATCCATGTATGTTGGTGGTGGAAAAAGATATTACACCATGGCATGGAGACGATATTCTGTACGTACGCACACGTGGTGATTTCATTTTCTGTAGGATGGATAGATGTTGAAATAGGGTTTGTTGATATTTATAATAACTTATTATTATATGAATTATACTAATGTTATTTTTTATTATGATAAAACAAAATAAGATGATGTATAATATGAAATGAACATGAAAGAATCAGTAAAGGATATTACCACTTCTTCGATGAGCATCTTCTAAACCTCCTCTTAGGGCACTAAAGTTGGTATTTGAAGAAGACCAGGACCTATAGCATGTTTCCTGGAAAGTGGAGAAGAGAACCTAGTAGGGTTTTTCTAATAATTAAGCCTCGTTGTGGTGGGAGGATGGGAGGGAGGAGGTTCTCTTTTATAAGAGAGGAGATGTGAACTTTTGGGAACCTCAAAAATGTTAATGTATAATAATATAAAAACCCAATTAAAAACCTTAAAAATGACTCGAATTAAATGATTATATGATATATGGTTGTACAATCATCATCCAATAAGATTTATACATGTTGGTAATTTATTTTAGACCTTATCAACTTGATTTATCCTTATTTAATCTATTAAATTTTATTTGTGGTAATAGTATTCTAAATATTAAATTGTTATAATTAAATACTTATATGTTTTTAATTGTCCATAATTGGATAGTTTATGATAATTTACACCATATAAATTTCAATTTATAATTTTTAGATATTTTTTGGATTTTTAAACAATTTTTTAATATTTTATTTTTACCAAATAACAATAGTGCCAATTTTGAAACTATTCAATTATTTGAATTTAAATAAGATCCACATAGAGGATATATTCGAACCAAAATATTTCATATACTCCTAACATGTCATATTAATCTAGAATTTTTTTTGATAACATTAATTAGATCATATAATATTTATTTTAATATTTTTAAAACCATTTATTTGATATTTCAGTCAAATAAATAAAATTTTACATCACTAATGTGTCATAATTAATGATAATTATTTAATCCTTATAAATTCTTAAAAAAAATCATGATTTAGATAATTTTATTATCTTTCTGGAGAATATTTATATTCGATGTTTTATGAGTTTTATCAATGTGTTAAAATTATTACACTGATAAAATATAAGAGAGTGACATGTTGTCACTTTCTTTGGTTTTAATAATAATAATATCATTTTAATGATCAAAAGTCTTTGAAATTAATCTATTACGACCCTTATGTGATATTGGTTGACATTTATTCATCCAAAAACTTTTTGGAACATCTTAGGATAATTTTATAATTTTAGTTTTATCCTTAATTAACTGATTTACCTTTAACTATAGTAAATATGATTTACCATATTTACTATTCATAATATCAAAAAATTAAAAGAAACCTATTAAAATAATTTGGTCCCACTGAATCCAAATATGTAATCAATTTTTCATAATTTAAAACACATAATTTGTAGTAATTAATTTAAAACTAATCCTATTGTTAAGAAAACAGGTTTTCAAAGTTCAAACTTTATCAAAGATTGAAATGTTTTTACCGATGAATTAAAAGTAAAATTAATGATAATGACATAAATTATATTAAATGGTAAAAATATATTCTATTTATATTTTAAAACAATAAACTATTATAATTTAGCCATATAATTTATCTCGATGAAAAAAATTAGTTTTCAAGTAAAATTTATTGTGTCTTTACTATTCCTCTAAATAAGAACGTTGTTATGAAAATTAGAAAAACATTATCAAATGTATATTTTTTTATCATGATTTAAAAAAAAGAATATTATTCTGTAAAATTGAACTTATAAAATTGTAAACATTTATAATTAAAATGGGTGTGCTAGCAAAAGACGACAAAACTACATTTTTTAAAAAATACGTCTTTTATCTGAAAAAATTATTTTGTTCTCATTCCTTATTCTAGAAATTGTGTATGATTAATTATAATGCTTTAAAATTCAAAATTCGGTTAATACTATTCATAACAACTAGTTCATAATAATATTATATCAATATATCATTGTTTAGTGAAACTCTGTATTGTGTACAACACACACTCTTGAGTAAGGTCTCTCTTGCATGTAATTCATGCCAAGTCAGGGTTGCGTATAGGGGAAGCTTCCTTTGGTGTTTTTTATAACATACTCAAAATATAGTTCAATTATTCATTGATCAAAATATATAATTTCCATTATGTAAAATGAAACTTATTGGAAGGAACATGAAATTGTGTGCATCACAAAATATGAATAGTCTTGCATATTCAACAAACTAATAAGGTTTTGCGTATAGCGCAAGATAATCTTGGTGAAGCATACAACAAAATACATCAAGAAAATTAAAAACAAAAATTCTCATAAAATTTCGGGTGTTGCAATATGTTCCCAATAAATCTCTTCAGTGACTATAAACTTGAATTTATTCAATTTAATAACTAGTTTGGTCTCTAGGAATCACTCTTACGCACTTTCAAAAATTTTATGAAAAGTTTCCAATGTGATACAATCAATGGAAAAATTATCCATGAAAAATGTTATGATCCTCCCAATCATGTTAGAATATATATCCATCATTCATAATTGAATTGTAGAAAGAGTTCCACATAATCAAAATGGAATCCATTGGTATGAAAATTCCCTAATGTGGATTTTGAATATTGTTTTCTCCAGATCCTGTAGAGAAACTAGAATATAGTTATATTCATAATAGCCATTATGAAAACAAAATAATTCATTACCAGAAATCCTTACATGAATTTGATCTTGTTAATTGGGAAATAGTCTATTGTAGTGGTTGAATTAAACATCTTATAATCTATAAGAACCCACAAATTAGTCCCCTTTCCCTCGTAAATTTTCTAATTTTATCATTAGTGAAATAAGTGAAACCTACGATTTTATGGATAACATTGACTTGACTGAACCATGATCTTCTGGATATTTTATATATAATTCATGTTTCCATTAAATTATAAAATTCCTCCCTAACAATATCTCTCATGTTGGGATTAACTCTCCATTTATATTCAACAATTTATTTTTGGTCTAGTTATATAGAAATATCATGCATGAAAAATAATGGTCGAACCCCCTTAATGTCATCTATAGAGCAACAAAATACAGATTTAATGTTAATGAAAACTCAAAACAAATTTTTATTTTTGATTTTATTTTTATCTAGACGAAATATTTATATAATGAGTATAATATTGCCAAAAAAGTGAGTATTTCAATAGTTCATGGGATGTTTTAAGCTCCATATATAGATATTTTTAACTTTATGGATTTCTTTTGCACTTGGGATGACCATTGTATTCAATATGTATATATTAAGGTGTTTTCAATAGGAAAATATATTCATTTTTATATCTTGATTTTATGTTCTCTTAATCATTTCCATATTAGAATGATATATTTTAATGATTTCTATATCAAAATTATTGAAAATTAATAGAGTTAAATCATCAATTTAATCAATCATTTCTCCCTTTATTAAAAAAATATTCCAAATTGTTTTTGACAATAGAATCAAACTCAAGTTAACATTATAATTCTTTATGTTTATATACATAATGAAAATCTCTAGAATTATCAAAAACAAGACTTGTGCCTACATCTAGAAAATTTTCTATATTTCTAGTTTGGAAGATTCTATAGTTTTTGAAACGCCATTTTCTACTTCCAATTTTAATTCAACAGAAAAGGATTGTTTTTCATATTCATCTAAATGTTCCGATTAATATTCAGTTTACATTGACTATATTTCAGGTAAATTTATATAAAAACTGCTCCTTTTAAATTTTGAAAGGCATTTAATTCCTCTTGCTTTTATGTAATTTTAAAAATTAGTTTATATTTACCAATTTCTATAACTAAAAACCCAGTGTCCATTATGGACCTACCCAAAATGATAGCCCCCTCCTTGTCAATATCCATGTCAAAAATAATGATTTTATTAGGTAGAATCAACATTATATTCTAACTATAATGAAATATACCCCCCAATAGGATATGTGAATGAGTAGTGATACATATGTAGGATAAATTTGGGGGTTGGAGAACAAAAAATATCAACATTTGATATAGTTATAATAGGGGATGATTAATCCTATCACCAAATTCACAAAAGAAAAGCTGTTGATCATTATTCCCTAAAGCGAGGGAATAACAATGCTTCCCGGATTATTGATCTTGGGTGGAATTTTTGTTTGAACCACAATACTATAGTATTCAGTGATGATGTAGGTAGAAAATTCATAATGTGTTTTTTTTAAAAAATTGAATGAAATTTCAGATATGATGGAATTAGGATCAAGGCATGAATAAAATGAATATTCACATACAGATTGGTAGAATGCACAGGAATTGAAGAAGTTCATCCTTGTTATTAAATGTTGGTTTCGGTTTTTTTTTGGGAATGGGATGGGTGGGGGAAAGATACTAAGGGCAAAAATATTATCCCATAATTCTTTAATAGTCTTCTCCATCCTTTGATTCATCTTGTTTTCAGAAAAAAAAAATTAATTTTATTTTTTGGTGACAATTTTAAATTTTCGTCATCATCAAGAATATTTTGTTCATTTCATGTTTCTTTGTATATAAAGTGTTTGTTTCCAAATTCATTTAATTTTTTAGTTTGGTCATTTATATGGTCTACTTCATGTTTAGTTTTAGTTTTATGCCTTCTTATTATGACAACAGTCATGCCATTATTCATAGGGTTTATTTCAGTTATTTTAAGAAGCCGCCCAATTTTCCTATAAGTCATATATTTATCTAAATGACACATTTGAGTTTCCATATTATGTATTATTGAATATGATTAAATTTTATTATAAATATATTTGGTTTTTTATTAATTTCACTAATGAATTATTTTTCTAGAGAAGAAATTCTACTTTTTCTTTTTTTCTTATTTAGAAATAATATGAGCCAAAAATTTCATTTTTAATTAAAATAATAAATCCTTAGTTGAGTTTGAAATTGAAAAATTGGATTGTTTTTGTTACCTATGATAGTGGGTTGATTTATCATTCATTATAATTTCCCTGACATGTTAGAATCATTCCTATATAGATGGTTATAGTTATTTGGAATGAGATCATCTTTATCACACATCCAAGGAACATAGTTCACAAAGAATGAGCTTTCATGTTGTGATAGCATGTCAATGTTTTGATATATGATTTCAATGTGATCGAAAATAAAAAATTTAGTGAATTATTCTATAAGAGACTAATTTTGATTTTTATAAACATCATAAATTATTGTTTTTTTTGGAATTATGTATCATTATGGGATGGTGTTGGTTTCATACCTTAGCCAATTGAGAATGTGTTTCTACTCTTGAACCATAGTAATTTCTAGTAATGTTAACTCTTTTTATTATTGATTATTTTGTGTAGAATTTAATGAAAGGTTGTTGTGAATTTATCTTTAATCAACATATATATTTTAATTGTAGTTACCACCAATATATTTAACAAAAATGTTTTTACTATAATTGGAAAATCATTAATCGAAGGTGTCCATAAGAACTTGGGATGCTTGTGGATGTTGTAGACACTTCCTAACATGTAGAAAATCATTATCATGCCTCTTAAAAGGCTTCCCCATCATCCTGTTAGAAACATTGGTTTTTTATTATTAAATATTCATTTAATATTTGGGGATAAAATTTTATTATGAATAAGTTATAATCATGGTCCTAATTATCACATATTCTCTCATGTAGACTAAGAAACCAATTCATAGAACTACCGTTAAGGAAAAACATATATACACTCATATATAGATCATTTTATGTGACTCATAATGTAATAACTATATTATGATGTTTTATGAATATATAATGATGTATATAGATTCCTCATTTGAGTTCCTATTAAATGGAGGCAGAAACCCATGGTTGGAATATTTTAACTCAAAATTATTTCCTCTATCTGAAAGTGTTTTGGAAGATGGATTAAATAAAAGTCAAGGTTGTTGAAACTACCACATCATAATACTCTCAATATCCACATTGAGTTCTAGATAAATTTTTTTGTTGTTTTTAGGTACATTAACTATTTATCCTATGTTTTTTATTTCATATTTGTTTTTCCTTTTTAAATATATGTTTTTGATCATGTATTGTCTTCATGGGATCTATTTTATATTTTATATATCGTGTGCGCATATAATTGATAGTAGAAAAATAATTTCATCACTATTTATTGCAAGATTGTAATAATATTATATAATAGGAAATGTAAATTTAATGTAATAGTAATAACAGAAATGCACATACTAGAATACTTGACATTTTTTGGAATATTTCAGTCCAAAACATTTGTTTTTAATTATAAATTTTTTATATGGCTTCATGAATTTTATTAATGTTTTGAAAAACGTTTCTCAGAAGATGATTTTCTCGTCAACAGTTCCAAAAACATGGCATGTTCGTCGTTGAAAAAATTATGATGTTTTGATAATAAAATTCTTTAACTAACTAAAATATTGTGTAAATAAGGGTTCAGACCGTGAGAAGGATTTATACCAATTTTTTATATCAAAACTATTGTAAAAAAGTTGTTAAAACTCAATTTTTTACTTTTAAAAATATAAAAAAATAATGAGACATTGATTTTTTATTAGATTAATTAGTATTAGTGAAATAATGATCAAGCATAGCCTAAAGGTATTAAGGAATGCGATTCATGAGAAATTACAATGATATTAACAATACTACAAGTTTAAATGAAGAAGTATTATAAAAAATTCCATTTATTTAAAAACCTAGGAACAAGATTAGTTTAATTTCCCTTTCCAAGAGGTAAACCCCAAATAATGATCAAATCATGAATTCAATACACCATGATTCAACAAATTGTAATGAAAATTAAAAATGATTTAATGGGATTTAAATTTAATGAATATCCCAATTTATTCAAATAAATGTTATAGAAATTCATCAATGATATGTCTCAATGAAAGATCATAGTGTATTGATATAAAATTCTATTGGTGTGAATGAATTAATAATCAGGATATGGAACTGATCTTGCCGATCACTTCAAATTCATGAAGATTAATTTTGTTATGAAGAAGAAAAATGCATACCAATATAATTATAAATTCTAGAGATTAAATAATTAATATAAGAGATAGAAAACAATAAATAAAATTTCTAATTATAATTTTCCATGAACAATTAAGTATTGGTATAATGATATATTTAATTAAATTGATTGGAAATGGAACTGCTATTGATTTGGGTCTCTTTATCTTGCTCATACTCTCTAGTACATATCGCCTCCAAGAAAGTATCTATTTGAATTTTATATAAACCAATGAGTTTTTATTCTATTTTCCACCTTTTCCTTTAAATGCCATCAATTGTACTGTATTTTTCAACCATAGAATACACTGACATAGTTTTGTTTTTTCTTTTACATTATCCATGTGCTGTAATTTACAATAATCCCAACAATTTTATTAAATTTATTCTAAAAACTATTTTAAGTGTGTGGAATGACCATCGACGTGACTTTAGGTCTAGTGTGTTACTGCATTGTATAAATAGAGAGTAATTAATACATTAGTTAAAGTAACAAATAGTTATAATAAATATTTATTTATTTAATTAATTATGATTACAATTAATAGTTCAATGTAAATAGTAAATTTCTAGTTTTTATTTATTTCTAAGTATTGTAAGTTAATTTTTTTAAAATAATTAATTTTATTTAAATTATTTATTTATTATTATTTAGTTTATATTATTATAATTATTAATGTTAATAATTTTAAATCCTTATAATTAATAAATTAATATTAAATATTATTAAATGTTATTATTTTTAAGATAATAATTTAATATTTATGTATATATTTTCTATTTTATTATTATTTAATTTATATAAATTTATATAGGATATTAAATTGTATTTATATATATTTGATTAATATATTATTTAATTATTTTATATAAATTATATATATATTTATGTTTTTTTATTTATGTTTTTTGATATTTGTTTTTTATTTTTATTTTATATTTTATCATCTTTTTTCATTAATTTTTTACTACACACTCTCGTAAGGGACACACAGTGGGAAACATCATCAGCTAACTCGAAAATCTATAACTCGATGAAGCAAATCCACCTCCTGACTCCCTCTACGTGTTGAAATACTTCAATCAATATGTCAGCACAATGATAGACTACTGATGAATTCCCTCATGACATCATCTGAACACCAGTTTTTGGTCAAACTCATCTGATATAGATGTAACCCCATCGTTGGTGATGGAAACATAGACATGGCCATCAATGAGGGTGATTCAGAACTGTTGTGAGAAAAATTCGCATGTCCCATCATTAAATCCATGTGAAAACTTCTACAGTGCTTCTGATGGTTCATGATTTGCGGTGTTGGGTTCTTCTACCAATGGTAAGAAGTTACTCTGACCTATGCATCTACAGATTTCATCTTTGTTGAGTTCGTGGCATCCAAGATCCTATGTTGAGTTCGTCCACTGGTGAATATCCTCAATAACGATGACTCATAGAAATGACCTGGATCTATGACCTGAAACTAATAGTGTCCCATTACAATGGATGTAGAGATTCCTCTTGGTGATTAAATTTAGGAATTGTACATGCGAGTTGGATGAAAATCCTAGGACATGCATGGGGGGTAGAGAAATGGTGTGAAGGTGGTTATGTCATAAAAGAGATAGTGGAGTCTTCTTAGAATATATTTGATCTGATTGTGTGAAATTAGAATATAAAAATTGAATGTGGGATATAGTTGGATCCATAGCTGGAAGTGGAAATAAATGCAATGATGTGTGGGAGGCACCGTCATTCAATAGAGTGCGAGGAGGAGGTAATTGGAGGCTATGTCAATTGGTATGTTGAGACATAATGATAAGCTATGGGTATAGAGATTGTAACTACTGGTGTCTCATTTCAACTGGCAGAGTGAGAGAAAAAAATCTCAAAAAGGAAATTGTGGCACCATGAGAATGCCAATGGTGAGTGAAAAATTGATGGGAATGACTTATCTTCACCATATTTATTAAAACAGAAAGATAAATAAAATATAAATATAATTAATTGAATATAATGGATATCTAATAAAAACAAAATATTTATATTAATATAATGAAATTAAATTAATTATTTAAATAATAAGTTAATTTAAGATTGTATTTAATAAAAAATTAAAAATTAGAAAAATTAATTTAAACTAAAACATGATAAATTAATTATAAATTATAAACTATAATCTAAAATATATACATAAAAAGAAAAAAATATAACTTCATTGAAAACTAATAAAATATAAAATAATTATTTTTAAAATCTAAATTAAAACCCATTTGTTTATTTAATGGAAAAATTACGTAAATGAAAATTATCGTAATGATCCAATAAATACATAAATATATAGTGCTAAATTGATTTATTACAAAAAATAAAACACCATTAAATTCTTATTTCATAGTAAATTACAATAAAAACATATAATATAAAACATATCACAAACTTGAAAAATATGTAAGACAAAAGTAATAATATTAAATAATATAAATGAAAAAATATTTATAAACATTTATTAATTGGGAAATAAAATTTGGAAAATATTAAAATAAAATTAATTTACAAAAGCAGAAAAATTAATTAAATGATTAAAAATAATACAAAATAATGTAGAATTTCACTTGATTATAAGGCCGGATCAGGTGACAAGTTGGGGGAATGAGTAATTATTACGTAGATCTGTGTACTAAAAAGTAGATGTATTGGGTTATATTTATTTATGAATATTATTTTTCTATATACAGACTTCCATATTGTCTTCCCATCATGTTGTCATGATTAACATTAATTATGATCAAGTATATATTAGGAATCAATATGATTTTACTATATTTTATTGTTTTATTCCTTTGTTTGTGTCACGTGTTTATGATTTTGAATTTTTATGCCTTATTTAGTATTTAATTATATTAAAAACTATTATTCATTAATGAATAACCCAATGAGATATAGGATTTTTATTCGGGGTTTTGATTAATAACCTATTTTGTATGTTTTAAAAAAACCATTTCGAATAGAGTATAATTGGTGCCTAGAAACAATTTTAAAGCATCTAATTCAACATCATCAATTATTGTATACGATAAATAAAATCATCCTCTCCTGATAGTAATGGTAGGGTTACGAATATAATAAAATAAAAACCATACGGTGGTGTATATAGGTCATGTTTTTTTTGATTGTGTAAGAGCTATAATCATGGGGAAACTAAATAGGTTGTGCTTGCTTACGAGGATGAGGGTCCAATTATGCAAGGGAGTTCAGAGGATTAGGGTGAAGTAGGGGGATAATGAATGGTAAGGGTGATGATATCTCTGATTAGAGGGGTTCCATAGAACTGGTCAGGTTTGAGGAATGTTGTTCGGTAGTGGTGGTGGTATAACTATGGTTTGGCAGGAACCAAGGTGGGGATCAGTAGCAGTGGTTTGAGAAGAGGTGGAGTTCGTTGAAATCATAGGTGGGGTTCAACGAAATCATTACGGTAATGAGGTAGGTGACTCAATGAGTGATATATATATATATATATATATAACATCGTTTAATAAATTTATCAATGACATTCATAATGTCAATCCTCACATTGATATATTTAATATTGTAATGGGAATAATTGAAAAATCCATACAAGATATTTGGATTGGATTGTGGAGGCTACCTCCCACCTTGCTACATAGACTACGAACTAGAGCCTCACTACGAGGGATATATAGATGCTGGAACATCTAGTGATTTCCTGATATCTTAGGAATTCATCATTTTTTGATGAAAATATTTCTCTTGACTACTTAAATAGTTATTTTATTGTGAAATAATCAATAATTTTACTACATCAATTCATGAATAATTGTATTAATGTTTTGTGTTAATCATATAATGAATAATTTTATCCACGATCTCAATTGCTCATTTGATTACTGTGGAATCGCATGATCACATTTTCATGTCGATATGTTTCAAAAGGGCCCATATGGTGTATATTTTTTCATTGTTAATTTCAATAATATAAAAATGTCATTAAATTTTTCAAAATATGTTATTATAATAATAATTAATCTTCCTCTATGACACATTTTTCTATCATAATGGATGTTTTCCCTCCCAACCCCAAACCCCCTCCCATCGGCTTCTGCCTATTCATCACCCCAGAGAACCATGAACACCCTTCCTTCTATTTTCCATGTTATTGGAACCCACTGTATGTTTTAATCCCACCACCAATGATTTATTTTAAAGAAGCACATTGTCTGAATCCCTACCCTCTCCATCTATTTTCCTACCTACACCCTAAAACATCAACTTGGATGGCCTCCACATTTTGAACTGAATGAATCTACAATAACATTGTCATCTCCTTCAATATAATCTCTCCTACAAACCAACCCTTGACATACCATACCATTTCTTTCAGGTGTGGTTTCTATATTTTATCAATATAATATTTTATCTTTTAATAGTGTTTTCATTATTTTATCATATATAATTATTTATATTTCTAAAAATATTGTGTTCATGAATCTCTATGATTGTATATGGAACTGATCGGACCATGAAACATATTCTCATACTTTAAAAAATAGAAAAAATACCACTGATCATACATAATAAAACAAATAAATCCTGAATTTATAAAATAATTTAATAACATATTAAGACCAGATTACAGAGGCTTGATCTTTCCATCTTCAAATGGATTGTGTCTTCTGCTATTAAATAGGCTCGACATCACAGACCAACCTCATCATCATATTCTGGATATAAAGAACACTTGGAGACCACATTGTATCATCCAAAATCCTAACAAAGAACTAGGAATTACCACCTCTACTCCACTAATTCCAATTCCATTCTATTGAATTATAATTCCATAAAATAGAACCTCCTCTTCCAAAACTCACATTGGTAGGAACTGGAACAAACAAACCGAGGCCAGACAATTAGATGCAATTCTATCATCTAGATCTACTCTAATAAGACATAATAGATCAATGGTGACCTCTGTGGCCAGCTATTATACTTCATAGAATACAAAAACATACTTCTTGGAAGATATCATCTCCTAATATCCATGGAAAACTAATTATTAAAGCATCACAAAAGTGTTGGAATTAAAAAGTCCTAAAAAATTCTGGCCAAATATTTGTGAGATTCATGACGGTTTTGAAATATTCTTAATAGTTTTGTGGTTAAAATGGATTATTTTTCCTGTGATGAATTCCGGAGTTTCATTATGGTTATTATCATTGTGAACATAGTTAGCATTGAGAAAGTGACTTAGAAGGAATTTACTGACAAATTTTGTGTAATGTGTTATTCATCCTATGGATGAATGGGGAACATAATAATACATTTAATGAGGTGTATAATATATGGATTAAAAAAAATAAAATTAGGGTCTTCTAATGATGTTTTGTTGAATCATTCATTGAGAGATCATTTAGAATTCAAATTGTGATTAGTGGTAAACAAGGAGTGATATTGAGTCCACTCTGAACTTCGTAAAAATTAGTTTTATTTCAGTCGATTTTGTTTTTTAGGAAATTTCAATTTTATGGTGCTTGGATTTAGCCTAGTTATAGTGAAAAATGTAACATTGTTTTGTCCCTTGCATGCTTTAATTTTTGTACAGACAATATTGAATGAATGTGATAGAATAGTGTGTTGTTTATCAAAAAAAGATTTGATGTTGAAGTATTCTTAATCTATAATACCCAGATTCACTAATCACAATTTGAATTCTAAATGATCTCTCGATGAATGATTCAACAAAAAATCATTAGAAGACCCTAATTTTCAATGAAATAATAATTCAATTATAGAATAATCGGATGTAGCACTTATTTAAATCATAATATATGGATGTGTTTAGAGATACAATTTATTGTATTGTATCTAGTATAAACAGTTTAGATTTATAATAATATGATTATAGGTAACTTGATTATGAAACCAAAAGAATAAATGCATTAAAGGAAGCCATACCCAATGAAATCCATACAAATGTGACGTATTATAAAGCACGAAATTCTATGCGATAAAAAATGAAAATATTTATATGGATAACTTAGATGTTAGAGAAGAAACGATGAAGGTTCTCACGAATAAGTATGAGGATCCCAGAATACCCAATAATGATTTTGATGATGCATTCAGTGACAAGGTGAATGTTTTGTAAAACATTAATCGTATATGAGAAATTGTATAAGCTGTAAAGATTGTGAATCACATCAGGAGAAGACTTCCACCTCAGTTGAATGGAAAAGTCTCTACATTAGATGATATTGATCAAATGGAGTTAACATTGGATACATTTTATTAAACTAATGTCGAATATGAGATGAGAAATTATTATTTTGAGTCTATTGAAATGGATATGTCCATATAGGTTCCATTAAAATCCATGAAGAAGCTCACCACCAAATATGGACAATAAGAAGAATAAGTGGATGATGATATGTTGTTAATTACACAAAATAATAAAATAGGAAAAGGAAATATCAAATGGATGATTTCCCTTTCCTGCATTCAATGTTTATGGTTGGACATATTACATTAAGGTTCCCTAAGAGTGTTCAAGAATATGATGAGGATAAATATAAATTTCCTATGAGTATGTCTTCATCACATGTGAAAGGTAAGAAAAATTTCAAGAAAAATTTCATAAAAAAGAATAATCATATTTCCCATGAAAATGAATGTTCTAAATAATATGAGGCTGAAAAAATGGAGAATAGTATAGACCATAGATAATATTCTAACATGGTAGTTTTCAGTATATACTGTCTAAGGACAAAATTGAAACTTTTTAGAATAAGTTGAAGGAATAGGGTAATTTTAGGTTGAATTAGAAGGTTCTCTTGACCAAATATAATATTAGAGGGCCAAATTGAATTAATCCAATGAAGTGGATTATGATTCCAAACTATTTATGATGAAAAAGGAAGATGAGATGTCTTAGATGGATGATGAAATTGGAAATAGGATGTCTTCAATGACAGAGAGAATAGAAAATGTCCTTTTTCTAAATAATAAAAATAAAAAAATAGAAACGAAAAATTGATATTTTGACTTAAAAAAAAAATATCTCTTCATACTTATTGAATAACATTAAGAGGAATTCATCGATATGTGATAAATAATTATAGATTTGGAAAAACACATTACTCTTAGTATTACATCAGGAATAACGAACATTTTGGAAATAAAAATGATGAATGAGGAGAATATAGGTCATTGAGAATAGAAATGATAAAAAAATCCAATTTTAAAATATGTTATAGAGATTTATCGAAATTAGAAATTAGTAATTGTTTTAGTTAGTCAATATACACCCAATAAAAGTCCGAAGATAGATTTGGGTTCAATGAATAGTCTAATGTTTTAGAGATCCCAAGGGATATCCATTGGTGTAGAAGTGACATACATAAATGCATCATGTATCAGGTGTTATTTAAATGGAATGATGGGTCACTCCAAAAATATATGTTCCATAGAAAAGAGATACCAATTGAAAAATGAATAATAAAGGATACCAAAAAAAATTCAATAGACTAGATTAACTTTCTAGGGTCATTGTTTTTTAGATGATTTGGACGCATATCTATATATTATAACTCAACAACATGGATTAATTTTTCAAATAAGAACCAATATGTTTGCATGATACAATGCCATAAATTGGTAGGTGAGATGAAAAAAAAACTATTTTCATAATTGAAAGTAGATTCAGTTCCATTATACTCAGAAAAACATCTAATACGTAAATTTGTACCTATTCTGAAATCGAAATCCTGGAACATAAATAAAAGATTTTGTAGGTACTGGTTATCGAAATTTTCCTAAATGCATCAAATCATTCATGGGTATGTTTCCTTTAGTTTGTATTCACATTCCATGTGGTAGGAAATTATGATATTATTACAAGAACTAATTATTATTGGGAAGGAGTTTTCAAATTCGTAATTAATGAGGGCTTGAAGAGGATTGGGTCTAGAAAATCATCATTTTGGTAAATGAAATGAGATTTGATGATGTATTAGATGTCGATGCTCTTAGACACAACATTCTCAGTGTTTGTCAACATTGTGACTTGGGGATTTATATATGAGTTAATAACAATATGTATATCATAAAATGATGAAAGGTTTTGTTTGTTATAAAATAAAAAATAACAATGGGGGAATGTATTCCATGTATATAGAGGAGATGATTAGTGATTTTTATCTAGATAGGAAGAAATCTTGTTGAGGAACAAATTACTTAACCATCTATCCTCACAGTTCCTAGGAGATCTAGTAATATATAATGTATCTCCACAATTACCTAATCTATAACATGATCATAAAAATATATGTGATTCTTGTCCATATGGAAAAATATTATCTGAAAGATGCATAAGAAAAAGAACAAAAGTCATCTAAATTAATTAAATTGGTTCATAGAGATGTATTTGGACATATATCACCATGATCTATTAATGTGAAGTTGAATTATGTTAATATAATTAATTATATCATAATTAAGAAATTTATATTTTTCATTTTCCACAAGAATGATCTGTTTAGTATCATAAAACAATATGAGGGGGAATCACATTGGATTCCCAGTAAAACAATTTTAATGTTTTTTAATGATAATGGTATGATATTATAAAATACAAAATTTTAGGTTAATCTCATAGAAAACACGATAAGGAATCTTGTTCTTGCAATGAGAACTCCATAAAAATGGAGAGTTTTAGAGGAAGAAGAATATTATCAACAACAAGGATAGAGAAATGATTATTGAAAAAGACCTATGAGAGAATTTCTAGAAGGATGTAGTCTTGTAGTCATTCTTTAAATTTTACAGGGCTCTATGTATACCAAGAAATGAAATACACTATAGGAGATGTGTTAGTGAAGGAATTAAGTTTTGATGTTCTGATGAATCATTGGACTCAAATACTTCATTCACAATAGAGAGATACAGGTGAAATTTCAATCCTGTGGAGATGTGGGAATATTCATTAGGTAATCAAAAAACATATACAAAATCATTAGAAAGAGGATTTAAAATGTAGTTGAAATTAATGATTTCATTATTTTATAGAATCAATAGAATCATTAACAACACAGTTAGCATTTTCATGATGAATTAAATGATTACATATGAAATTTAGGAGCAGAATAAGTGGTTGAAGCTGATTCAGAAGAATATAATGTCGATGAAAAGAGGATGTAAAATCTATATATGCACAAAACTGAAGAGTCGTGATGAAATTGGAAACCATAAAATCATTGTTGATCAAGAAATTCTGGTTCAAACTTGAATAATTTAGTAATTGCATTAGGAATAGATCCTATGTCATGTAGAGCCTAAATTTTTTGAGGAAGAAAATGGAAATGAGAACTAGGTTATGGATATGAATAATGATATACAACAAATTAAAAGAATCAGAAATGGGATGTAGTATTTTGGAAAACATATGAGAATTTCATCAAGAATATATTAGGAATTTGTAATAAGATGATTTAATATGATGATATTTTTTGAAATTATGAATTAATGGGGTTAATAGGGTACTCCAAAATAGAGGTCCATGATATTGATGAATATTTTTCACATGTTTTATGAATATAGAAAATGAGATTATTCATGGCCATATATGTGAAAAGAATGTTCACAGTATTCGAGAGGTATGTCTTTTCAACATTTATGATTTTTTTTTTGGATGAAGAATTATATATTGAGAAACCATATGGTTTCTCATTCAAGAAGATATTAATAGAGTTTCTCATCTAAAAAATTCACTATAATGGTTGATGAAAACACATAGTGTGATGAATTCATTACTATATAAATTTTTTATTGAATCCTAGTTTTTAGCATGTCAGAGTTGATAAATAAATTTATGTCACAAATGATTGTAATTAGAGGGTAATGGGGATAGTATATGTTAATAAAATAATATTGGATGGATCAGATTTTTCAAAATGCATGAAATTTCCTGAATTTATAAAAATTGAGTTCAAAATATCAATGATTAGTGAATAAACCTTTTTCATGTGGTTTATAGGTGTCACAATGAATGAATGGAACATTAATTTATCAATCTAAATATTCCATTATGTTTTTGAAACTAATTAGAATGGATAAATACTAGGATATTATGACTTCATTATCTACCCAGATGAAAACTTAAAAGAATAATGAAGGAAAAGTGCTTAATGTCATTGAATATAGGTAGATTATTGTATGCCTACATGACATGATATCGACATGACCATTTAATTATTCTTTCACATTCCATGTAGCATGATATCAAATAAATACCATCAGATTCCACCTTCATAATGTAAAAATTAATTCTATTGTATATCATGGGAATAATGGATTTCAATTTACTATACAGTGATGAATCTCTGTAAGAGTTATTGGGATATACAGAGAAATATTGATCTCGACCAATATATGATATGAAATCACCACTAGATGTTGAATTTTATCTTGGTGGAATGTTTATTTCATGGATAATCAATAATTAATATTTCATTTCATCGAGCACTGCAGAAGATGAATATATTTAGAAAAATATTGAATGAATGTAGTTACTATGGATGAATAAAAAATATGACGATAAAAATGTAAAAGTGATATCTCTAATTGGAATCAATTGTGTTGAATAAATTTCAGTAAAAATTTTAAAATGAAATCAAGTTCATCACTCTTGGAAATATAAAATTGAAATTATGTGTCAATTTATCAAGGAAAATGTGGGGAATGGTCTTGAATAGATGGATTATGTGCCTACAGAACTATAGGTTTCATATGTAACACCCCGAGATTGTATGAATTTTTTTTTTAATTTCATTAATGTCTTGTGTTTTACACTACACCAAAAGGAGCTTGCACAACACGCATCCTTTGACTTGCCTTGCATTACACGCAATCACTGCCTTCCTCGATAACGTGTGTAGTATGCAATAACGAGTTTCACTAAACAACAACATGCTATTAAAATATTATTAAAACTATCCGTTATGAATAGTAATAACCACTTTTTGAAATTTTTTTAATTATATTTTTCAAAATGGACATCATTTTTGGATTTGTAATATCAAAATTAGCTTAGGGTGAAATTTTGGTAATTTTCGGATAACTTTTATTTTCTGATGAATAGTGAAAATTACTAAATTTTAATTAAAAACAACCTTTTTAATCGAAATAAGTAAAAGTGATAAATTATTAATTTGAGTGGTTTTAAATTATATTTAGAATATATTTTTAAAATTTAATACAATGTTGGTCATTAGATGTAATTTCACATTTAAACCATACATAAACAAGTGTCAATCTTTTGATAGTTATTATCTCTTAAGAACACACTATTTGTTTTGACGACGTGAATTAATTTTTAAATTAAGTAATGAAACAGATAGTTTTTGAAATTGGTAAAATAGACATAATTTTTTAGTTCATAATATCAAATATAGCTTAGCCCTAATTTTTGGTATTTTTCTGGAAACTTTCATTTTTTGATTAATAGTGAAACCACTATGTGGTAGTTAAAAAAATGAATTTTTCATAAAACATAAATTTACCGCTTCTGTGAGTGGAATTTCAAAAACCTGAAAGACACAGTTGATGTCAGTAAGTAAAATGTGGTTCGATGAGATAAAAATAATTTTTCGTGAATAGTAACTTTTTACTTTTTTTTACCACGGTTAAACGTAAATAGTGTAATTAAAGGTAAAAATGATATTATTATTTACCTAACAGATGTCCTAATTCTATTGGATACGATTAAATCGACCAAAAACAAGCTTATTAATAAAATATGACCATTTAGGCCCACTTGGATTAGATTAGGACATTTATTAATAATTTATTTAATGAAGGGTTAAAATAGTTAAAATCAATGTTTAATAAGTATATCATTTTTAATATAGGGTTATACATAAGATAAATTCGACTATAAATATTCATTAGAAATATAAAAATATTTCCTACATAATGATATTTTATTTGTAATTTTTAGACTTTAAATAATTTAATTTATTTATGACACAAAGATGATGCAGTAATTATCTTATTAATGAAATATTGACATAATTGATGTTATAAATACCAAAATAAATGTAATTTGAGAATTTTTCATAATTAAATTAATTTAATAGGTTAATATGACATGTTAGTATTTCTTTAATTAATTTTTTTCGAACTAATAATTATGTTATGATTTTCACAAAAATCAATTACTAAATAGTGTCAGAATTGACATAAAATAGTTTTTAAAACAAATATTATATTATTATTTGTTATTTTATTCCTAAAAATCTAATGTTCGGAGAAATGACTTAGATAACGTTATATATATTAATAATAAACAACTTGGGGCTCGTTTGCTTTGTTATAGTATGTTTATTAACCTTATAGTGTAAGAACACAAAAAGACACGGTAAAAGTAAAATTATCTAACTGAATGTTAAAACTAAATGATAAGGTTAAAATAGTAAACTAAACCTGTCTAAATTCTATTGGATGAGAGGATTTAGACCCATCCCCACCGTATCTTTAAAATAAATCAATTTTGAGCTATTTAAAACCGTATTTGGCTTTATAATAAAATAATATTTTTAGTTTTTCCAAAGAATCCCCTCTCCTCCTTTATAAAAGGGAACCTCCTCCTCCTCTTCCTCACACCACATTGAGCCTTAAATCTCGGCCAATCCCTGCCAAATTCTCTTCTCCACTTCACTATAAGCATCCTAGAGGTCCTGGTCTTCTTCAATGACCAATTTTAGTGCCCCAAGAGGAGGACTCAAAGAGGCGCTTCAAAGAAGAGGTAATATCCGTTACCGATTCTTTCAATTTTCATTCTTTTTCAAAATCTTTTTCTTTAGTTTTTTCATTATGATGTAATAACATAAGTATCAATCATATACTGATATGTTATTATAAATATTAAACAACCATATTTCACCATCTATCCATCCTATTGAAAATGAAATTACCGCACGTGTGTACGTACGGAATACCGTCTCCATGCCGTGGTGTAATCAATTTTCCACCACCACCTTACTTGGATGGGTATAATGGTGAAAGTAATGAATATATATTATTATTGTAAAGTTATATTGATTCTTTAATATTATACATACACATTAATACAATTCGACAATCATGGGAATGATATCATCGCTCGTGCGTATGTACGGAATACTGTCTCCACGATGCGATGAGATTCACTCTCCATGATAACCATTCAAGAATGATTATAAAGTATATATAATAAGTAATAATAAAATATATGAAATAATAATTATACTGTATTTATATATATATATATATATTTATGTCATCTACTTAATTCATTTAAATTCAATAAGAAAATGATAACAATGTTCATGTGTACGTACGGCCTACCGTCTCCGAGAATAGTGTATTTCATTCCATTTATCGATCAATTATATATATGTATATTATGACTATATATTATATATAAATCATGTTTTATATTATATAATTAAGTAATCATTATCTAAGTAATCATATTAATAAATACACGTCAAAACACGGATGAAAAATGAAACGATTTTACCCAAAACACTCTTTAACATGGAATTTACCAAAGAACGGGTAATATAAAGTCATAAGTGAACCATATATGATATAATAACAATTAATATGATTCTGTAATAATTCAATGACATTACTTAAATCATTATACATGAGGTTTGGATATGTACGAAGAATATCAAACCTAAGGTAAGGGATAATTATTCCAATCTTATTCTTATCCGAGATTGTTTATTCGTAAGTATTTACTAGGGTTGTGTTTATTATCCACGTCCATATGTTCTCAAAAAAATTTCATAAAATGTTTACTTTTCTTTCATGTATGTTTAAAGTTATTCTTACCCTTTTTTACTTTTACCACATCGTATGGAAGGAATCTTTCTTTTGTTTACCATATAAGGTACTTTTAGACTTTTCCGACAAAAGTACGAGGAGAATGTTATTTTTAACTTATACGACGTGAACGGAATTTTACGGTTTCATAACACCTTATTTTCATGAAGGTTCCTCTACAAGATTTCATTATTATTTTCAATAAAACCTTTTTCTTTTAAAATTGCATGGCATTTTTTGAAAAGAAAATGATTTTGAAGAAGAAAGAATATTTTCCTCAAGAATTCATTTCAAGTGTTATATCAAAACCTTTGTCCATCTATGATGACATTATTTCATATGTTTATGTTTCAAGTATAAAGTCTCAATGATTTACAAGGTTTCACTTTTCTTATTATGAAATTATATCCATTTATTTTATAAGGATTATGTGATGATGGGATGATGTTTATGAAACCCATTTTATTCTTTGGGTTATGATGAATGATTTATGATTGTTTTGTGGAAGAAGTAAGAATAATTTCATTATGAGATGGGTGGGACATATATCTCCTTCCAATGCATTGGGTAAATATTTATATCTCATGAGATAGACATGGCTGGAACGCCAAGTTAAACCGGTTCAGTAATACAGGACTGGACCGAGGAGTGTACTCGATTCAGAAAGAGACTTTGTCCACTAAGATGGTCTTGGCAGCAATGCCTTGGCTAATATGGATATAATGTCATGTGCGTAATGGTTTCAACACTTACATGTTTTATTCCCATGATATTTTATCATTCTCAATGTTTCTTTATGATCTATGCCATACATACTTCCATGTTATATGTCATTGCTCATGCTTTTGATGTTTAAACATTATTTTCATGTTTTTATGTTCAAATGTATATGGTATGTTTTATTTTATCCATGCTTACCCTTACTGAGCATTTCACCTCACCCTTTTTATGTTTTCTTTTCCCCAGGATATAAAGAAAGGTTTTAGGTAAGAAAAAAAGGGGAGGATATTTATGGGAGATGTCTAAGATCTTTCACCACGATTAGAAGATTGTGTTCCAAGTTTCCAAAAACACTAAACTATTACGGTCCTTGTGTGTCTGTTTTTGTTATGTATTAAGTATTCCACAAAAGTAATGTAATTTTCATGTACGTCAAGCTTCGGGTCTCTACAGTTGGTATCAGAGGAAAGATTTAGTCAACCTTTGGAAACTAGGATGCGAGAACTATAGTGATATCCCTATAGATATTTCTAAGGTATGTATAGGGATGTCCCTAAGGTTAAGTATAAGAATAGGTTATAGTACTAGAATTATGGTAACCTAATATGTTAGATATTGAAGGTTCTCCCCCTTTATTATTTTGTTTTCCCTAGCGTGATTTTTGCCACTCACACTATTCTTTTTGGGTTTTAGACGATGGCTGGAACCCGAAGGAACCGTGTTGATCAATGTAATGGACAATGAAATGATTGTCCTCATGAACATACAATTGTTATGGGAGATGGAGTTCGAAATCTTATTGATTTACTTACACAAGAAATGAATCATTCTGGACTTCCAAATGAGCAGAGAAGGGGACATTATTTTATTGAGTCCTTCATGAGGCATCATCCACCTTCATTCAGTGGGTCTTATGATCCACTTGTTACTGAACAATGGATCATTACCACTCAAAAGATACTTTTAGTTCTTCAATGTTCTGAACATGTTAAAGTCATCTTAGCTTTATATCATTTGGAAGGTGAAACTGATCAATGGTGGAATCTTATCAAGAATATGAGGCCAAGTGATGAAATTGAGTCCATGGAATGGGATGAGTTCAAGAACTTATTTTTCAATAAGTACATCCCTAGTATTCTTTGAACAAAGATGGAGAAGGAGTTTCTTGAACTAAAGGAAAGAGATGATGAATCTGTTGGTATATACGAAGAGAATTTTAGAAGGCTTTCAAGGTATGCATCTGGATTTATCATCCAACCTGAAAGTAAAGTTGATCGATTCTTCAGTGGCTTAAAACCAAATCTTCGAAGGGAATTAGCTATAAGAGACTTTAGTTGTTATGACGAAATTGTGCATTGTGCTATCAAGGTAGAAATGGAAGTTGGTGTTACTTATCCATCTCATAGTTTTGACCAGAAACCAAATATGGAGTTTATGGAGAAATCTCAAAACAATGGTGAAAAGAAGATGAATGTTTCATTATGCTCAAAGTGTGGAAAAAAGCATGGAAGAGATTGTCTAAATGGGACTAGAAAATGTTTTAAGTGTGGAAAATAAGGCCATCGAGTAGTTGAGTGTCTAAGTAATGGAAAAAGGGTTGCTAATGGTATGAATAAAGAAAAGACTGCAGAGAACGCACCAACAACACTTCAATGCTTCAAGTGCAATGAAATGGGTCATTATGCTAATAAATGCCCTAATCCAAGGGTTAATGATGATCGACATGAGCAACCACTTAAGGAAAAGGACAAAGGGAAGTCACATGCGATCACTATTGGCGATGTTGAATATGAAAACGATGTGGTAGAATTATTAAGTGTTTATGTAATGGAATTCCAAAATAATGTTGTATATAGTATCATGGAATATTGGAATATTTATGTATTTGTCTATTGTGGTTTTCAATAATTTTATGCTCTGGTAACCATGGAATGTGATTGAGAAATTTTTGGTAAGAAGATGGTATGTGAATAATGAAGGGATAAGAAGATAATGAGATGTTTTATTGTATTCATGAGCTCATGATTGATATATGGACTAAGTGATATCATGGTTTGAGTATAAAGAATTTTGAGGATTTTGGTATGTGGAATGTGTTAACTTTTAACCGCATTCATGTTTTCACTAAGGTTCAATGGGTATTCATTATTCAAGATAATACATGATTAAGGTATTCACATGTTTGTAATTTGACCTACAAGATATATCTTATGGGGGATAAATACTATGAGCATGGACCGAAGTATTTTAGATAACATTAAAGATTGGAATGGATTATGTTACACATAAGTTAGTATTGTTTAAGGATAGAACTTTTTTTGATATTATTGATGGGATGTTATAGTAATATAGCTTTAGAAAAGGATAACCTGCAGGATGGGCGACAACCCATCGCGTCAGACAAGGCTGTGGGAATTGAACCCAGAATCGAAGTGCGACTGGCCTTAATAACCTACCACTAGCCTACAAGAAGTACCTGTTTAGTATAAACTAGTTTTATTTTATTAAGCATAATGATATATGAAGTATAAGTCCATTTTAGGAACCATATATGATTAATCTCACAATACATGGACTTATGTAAGTTTTGATAACTTTTCTAACCTTTTTTGAGACAGATGGAATGACCCATAATTCAATCACATGATCTACTAACACATCACGAATTACAAATTAAACTTCATTTCATTAAGAGATGAAGTGTAAATTTTCCAAAGAACAACCAACTGTGAGACTATACCAAAATCACGAAAGTATTTATTCTAATTCCAATTTCATCAACTTTGGGGAAATGATCTTGAAAACCAAAAATATTGTCCTAGTGCTCTTATATATGATGAATCAGATGGTACATTAGATCATCAAAAATTTATGGCTTTGTGATTGCTGGCTTTTCCATATCCATGTTCTCTACCACTCTTCATCAGAACATGATTGTTAGATTTCTCTTCCATATCCACATTTTCACCTATGTGGAAACCCAGTGATTAGTTTATTTGGGTAACCGTTACGTTTCATAATTTTGTTTTTAAAGATTGGTTTTGGTATTCCTTTTTACAATGTGGATTTCTATTAAAGAAACTTTCAAGTAGTAAACCTTTTATAACCCCGACGAATTTCGAGGGTGAAATTCATTTTAAGGGGGGTAGAATGTAACACCCAGAGATTTTATGAAAAATAATAATTTTAATTTAATTAATGTCTTGTGTTGTACGCTACACAATAGGGAGCTTGCACAACATGAATCCTTGACTTGCCTTGCATTACATGCAATCACGACCTTCCTCGATAGCGTGTGTAGTACGCAATAACGAGTTTCACTAAACAACAATATGCTATTAAAATATTATCAAAACTAGACGTTATGAATAGTAATAACCACTTTTTGAAATTTTTTAAATTTTATTATTCAAAACAGACTTCATTTTTGGATTCAGAATATTGAAATTAGCTTAGGGTGAAATTTTGGTACATTTCGGATAACTTTCATTTTCCGATGAATAGTGAAAATTACTAAATTATAATTAAAAACATCCTTTTTAATCGAAATAATTAATAGTGATAAATTATTAATTTGAGTGGTTTTAAAGTTTATTTAGAGTATATTTTCACAATATGATACAATGTTGGTCATTGGATGTAATTTCACATTTAAACCAGACATAAACAAGTGTCAATCTTTTGATAGTTATTTTCTCTTAAGAACACGCTATTTGTTTTGACGACAAGAATTAATTTTTAATTTAAGTAATGAAACTGATATGTTTTGAATTTGGTAAAATAGAAATCGTTTTTGAGTTCATAATATCAAATATATCTTAGGCTTAATTTTTGGTATTTTTCTGGAAACTTTGATTTTTTGATTAATAGTGAACCCACTAAGTGGTAGTTAAAAAAATGAATTTTTCATAAAAAATAATTTTACCGCTTCTGTGAGTGGAATTTAAAAAATCAGAGAGACGTGGTTGATGTCAGTAAGTAAAATGTGGTTCAATGAGTTGAAAATAATATTTGGTGAATAGTAATTTTTTACTTTTTTCGACGGTTAAAAGTAAATAGGGTAATTAAGGGTAAAAATGATATTATTATTACCCTAAAACATGTCCTAATTCTATTGGATAAATGTAATTCAACCAAAAAAAACCTTACGAATAAAATATGACCATTTAGGCCAACATGGATTAGATTAGGACATTTATTATTAATTTATTTGAAGAAGGGTTAAAATAGTTAAAATCAAAGTTTAATAAGTATATCATTATTAATTTAGGGTTATAAATAAGATAAATTCTACTATAAATATTCATTAGAAAGATAAAAAGATTTCCTACATAACGATATTTTATTTGTACTTTTTAGACTTTAAATAAGTTAATTTATTTATGACACAAAGATGATACAGTAATAATCTTATTAATGAAATATTGACATAATTGATGTTATAAATACCCAAATAAATGTAATTTGAGACTTTTTATGAATTAAACTAATTTTAAAAGTTAACATGAGATGTTAGTATTGATGTTATTAATTTTTTTCGAACTAACAATTCTGTTATGATTTTCACAAAAATCAATTACTATATAGAGTCAAAATTGACATAAAATATTTTTTAAAACAAATATTATATTATTAATTTTTATTTTATTCCTAAAAATAAAGGGTTCGTCAAAATGACTTAGATATGGTTATATATATTAATAATAAACAACTTGGGGTTCTTTTGGCTTGTTATTGTATATTTATTAACCTTATAGTGTAAGAACACAAAAAGACACGGTAAAAGTAAAATTATCTAACTTAAATTTAAAACTAAATGATAAGGTTAAAATAGTTAACCTATACTTGTATAAATTATATTGTATGAGATTATTTCGACCCATCCCCACCTTATCTTCGAAATAAATCAATTCGGATCTTTTTAAAACCGAAGTTGTCTTTATAATAAAACAATATTTTTAGTTTTTCTAAAGAATCCCCTCTCCTCCCTTATAAAAGGGCACCTCCTCCTCCTCTTCCTCACACCACATTGAGTCTTTAGGCTCGGCCAAACCCTGCGAAATTATCTTATCCACTTCCCTAGAAACATCCTAGAGGTCATGGTCTTCTTCAAAGACAAATTTTAGTTCCCTAAGAGGAGGACTCAAAGAGGCGCTTCAATGAAGAGCTAATATCCATTACTGATTATTTCAATTTTCTTTCTAATTCAAATTCTTCTTCTTTAGTTGTTTAATTATGAAGTTATAACATCAGTATCACTCATATAATGATATGTTATTATAAGTATGAAACAACCATATTTCACCATCTGTCCATCCTATGGAAAATGAAATCACCGCGCGTGCGTACGTACGGAATACCGTCTCCACGCCGTGGTGTAATCTATTTTCCACCACCTCCTTACTTGGATGGGTATAATGGTGAATGTAAAAAATATATATGATTATTGTAAAGTGATATTGATTATGTAATATTATACATACACTTTTATACAATTCGATGATCATGGGAATGATATCATCGCTCATGCATACGTAAGGAATACCATCTCCACGACGCGATGAGATTCACTCTCCATGATAACCATTCAAGAATGATTATAAAGTATATATAATAAGTTTTCATAATATATAGTAAATAATAATACTACTGGATTTATGTATATATATATTTATTTCATCTACTAAATTACATTCAATTCAATAAGAAAATGAAAACAATGTTCATGTGTACGTACGACCTACCGTCTCCAAGAACGGTGTATTTCATTCCATTTATCGATCTATTATATATATTTATATTATGAATATATATTATATATAAATCATGTTTTATATTCTGTAATTTATTAATCATGACCTAAGTTATCATATTAATAATTACAGGTCAAAACACGGATGAAAATTGAACCAATTTTACCCAAAACACTCTTTAACATGGAATTTACAACAGAACGGGTAATATAAAGTCATAAGTGAACCATATATGACATAATAACTATGAATATGATTCTGTAATAATTCAATGACATTATTTAAATCATTATACAAGATGTTTGGATACGTACGAATCATATCAGACCTAAGGTAAGGGAAAATTATTCCAATCTCATTCTTATCTGAGATTGTTTATAAGAGCCCGACCTTAAACCTTACTTATTATTGAATTAAATGAATAATTCCTATTGAGGATCTTTTCAGGTTTAGAGTTTTAAAGAATTAAGACATAAATATTACATCTCAAAAGAATACAAAGTAGAAACTTCTACTAAGTTTCCATAAAATCAAAACACTTAAAAAACATGTCTAGTTACATGTTTTAAGTAGCTTGAATATCCCTTGATCCCATCCTTGACCCTATTCCACGTTATGTCCTGTGAAAAACATTTCAAAAAAACTTGGGATGAGCATAAAAAGCTGCGTAAGGGATACACAAACAATGAAAACTGTTAGTTTTTTAAAACAACAAGTAAACCATGTATACTTTATCAAAGTAATGCTTTTCACCTTTATGAAGTAATAAAAACTCTTCACTGAATAAAAGTTCATTACTTACCCTTCTGTAACCAAAATATTACCATAAAACCCATATAAATATCACATAGCATATAAAGGTAACATGGGACATAAACATACTTAAATGGAATAACCATACGGCCGACTTCCACACATACTTAATGGAATAGCCATTCGGGAGACATCCATACCAATGCATTGGAGGTTATAACGTAACCACCTGTCCTGGTATTCACGGCACCACATGTCATATAGTTTATCATGTAACCACCCGAAAAATTTCCAAGTACCATCATTACACATAAGATATTGAAAATATAAAAATTTCAATAACAACATTTCATTTTCAATCACAATAAGTAATTCCAAGATATAGAATTAAGCAATCCATTTTCAAAAACCATTTAAAATTGATTTTTGAATCAAAGTGTCCCATACCACTTTAAAGCTTTTAATGGAATAATAATTTTAAAACATTAATGTCCATATAAATAAATACTGAATACCATTTTGAAAACATGGACATTAAAGATAAAGATTTAGTATAATGAATCTTTAAAACATTTAAAACGATATTTTTGTTAAAGAGTTTTTAACAAAATGAGAGACTCTTGAATAAAAATAATTGCAGAATAACCTGTAATCCGAGATTTATAATATCATGATAATAAAGGGATTCATGAGATAATATATCAAAGGATAGTATACATTCCATATAAGAGTGAATTGGTGCATTACAACAATTAAGTCCCAATGGAAATGTAAATTGAGATGAAATCCATTATAAAGATGGTATCCTTAAATTAAGGATAAATTTATCACATAATTATGTGTGAGAAAAATAAATACACCCAATATAAGTGGATATTAAGTTTGAAATAATCAGAGGTCATTCACACATAATCATGGAAAAACAAAACCAATGACATAGATATTTAACTAAATGAAATGAGATTGAGTTATGATTTCCCATACAAGTTCGTAAGAATTTATCCATGAGATGATTATGTGTAGAAATACTATATCCACAAAAAGGTTTGTGGAAATTACAATATAGAGATTCCACACATAATCTTGTCATAATAAAATCAATAAGTAGTGGTTTAACCCAAAGAATTGAAAGTGGGTTAAGAAGTTCCCTTACAGAAATCCGAGAGCCTAACGACGTCACTTTAAAATTTAGAAAATGACTTGATGAGAGAGAAAATGGTATCTCATCACTTGGACATACAATTTACATAAATAATGATATATAAGAACATATCCCAACATAAAATTATGTGAATTAAAATACATAACAGAAGAAGTCTTTTTAAAATAGTAGGGTTAAAGGTCCCCTTACCGAGTTGGGCAACTTTCGAAACATACACCCCATGGAAGAAGGGTCATACAATGAATATGTAAATAACCATAAATGAAATTATACTAACCAAAGGTTATAATAATTTTCAGTACATACACCACTCAAAGGAAATAGTGTAAAATGTAGCATAAATTTCACAGGAATAAAAGTGACATGAAAAATCCCTTACGGAAACTCGCCAGCCTAACGACGCCACTTAAAATATCGAAAAATGGATTTATGAGATCACATAGGGTCTCTCAGAATATGAACAACAAAATTACATTATGAGGAATATAAAATAACATCCCCAAACATAAGAAAGATGATATTAAAAGAAATGACATAATAGAGTGTACTTAAAAAGAAAGAGGGGTGTAGGATCTCTTACCTCAAGTCTGACTTGTCTTGTTCGTTTCTTTATATTTATAAATAATAAACATTGGTCAATTTATAATTTTATAAGGACCTATGTTAAATATTATTATTCAGTTTATATCACATATTATAATGTTATAATAATTGGTTAATAATGTGAGTTCAGATCAGATGTTTTTGTTGATGTTTGGTACATGAGTCAAAAATGAACTTGTTTGAAAATGATTTCCCATGTAGTTATATGTAAATCATCTCCAGAATAGTATTAATGATTTAAATATAATATATATCCGGTACATTTTCATTTTATACTACTCCATAACATTTGTAGTTAAATTGAAACGAAATTTACCATTCATGGAGACGGAAGGTCGTACGTACGCATGAACACTACTTTCATTTATTTGTCATATTAATGGAATTAAAAAAATTGAGATATATATATATATATATATTATTACAGTATAATATATATGTTATATAGGTAAAATATTCTCATTAATTTCATTCTTTATACATTTCATGTATTGCATGAACGAGTCACATCACTTGAGGGGGCGGTAGTCCACACTTCCTCTTATGAAATTATCGCATTTACACAACATTAAAAGCCTGAAATCATGTTTTAAATATAAAACTCAGAAGCATATAGAAAACATATATACCATATATATCATATATAAAATATAGTGACATCATAATGGACACCATTAAAGGTGTTAAAAGAAGACTGAACAATCATCGTTTCGTGCGGCAGAAATTCACCAACCACAGAAACAATATGTTCTTTAACCATTATACAAAGGTGTGTGTAAGTGTAGCTCGAATACATAACATAAAAACATCATAGTATATTGAAGATAATATTTTTGTTACAAAATAAAGGAATAAAAAGAGTTTAGAGGGTTGGAGAAGAAAATAAAACAAAAGAACACAAATGAAGACATTATCTTAAAATTGGGTAACTCTTCTTGATTTGAGCTCAAAGGCTTCCATGAGAAGGATTCGTCCCAATGGTGAGGCTTAAATGATGAATATAGGGATGTGTAGAGATGAAATGGTCAGGTTTATGCCGAGACAATGGCTTGAGAGGTGTGTGAAAGGTGGTAGAGGTGGGGGCCTTTTATAAGAGAAAATGAGGGGCACTCTTGGAAAGTTATAAAATATTACTTTATTATAAAATGATTTTCGGATTTTAAAGGTCCCAAAAGGATATATTTCGAGGATAAGGTGATACAGTTTCGAAATCCACCCATCCAGTAGGTTTGTGACAAGTTTAGGGCTTAGATTTTACATTATCTTTTCATTTTATTTAAATTGTTAAATAATGAGGTAATCGCTGCATCATCACTGTGTCATAAATAATTTAATTTTTTTAATGTCTAAAAATTATAAAAAAAATATCATGATTTATGAAATATTTTTATATTTCTAATGAATATTTATAGTCAAAAATATGACATGTATAACCCCGTCTAATTTTTTTTAGTAAAACAATATATGTTTGTGACATTTTAATTTTAACATTAAATAAAAAGGTACTAATGTCATTTTCCTACAAAAGTAGCTCCATGGTGTCTCCAAATTGACCCATGGATTGTCTTGGTAGTCCATGACACATCCAATGAGGTTAGGACATATGAATAGCTCATTTCATATTATTAAAACACAATTTTTACCTTAAATTGCACAAATTACCTCTAATCTCGATTAATAAACTTAAAAGTTACTATTCACCAAAAATTATTTTAATCTCATTGAACCACATTTTAATTATTAATGACAACCATGTATGTTGTATTTTTGAAATTCAAATCACGGAAGTGGTAAAGTTTCATTTAAACGAAAAATCAGTTTCTTTAACTACAACTTATTGGATTCACTTTTCATCAAAAAATGATGTTTTTCAGAAAATTACCAAAAATTTACCCTAGGATATATTTGATATTCCGAATTCAAAAATGATTTCTATTTTAAAAAAATCAAAACATATAAGTTACATTAATTAATTTAATAATTAATTCCCGCAGTCAGTGCAAATAGCGTGTTTTTATGAATCAATAAGTATGAAAAGATTGACACTAGTTTAAGTCCAATTTCAAGATGAAATTAATTCCAACAACCACTATTGGATTAAATGGTAAAAATTTATTCTAATTTCACTTTAAAACCAATTCAAAATATAATCTAATCATATAAATAAATTAAATTAAAAATAGGTTTTGAATTAAAATACAACATTTTCACTATTCATTAAAAATGAACATTATTAGAAAAATACCAAAAAATTTACACAAAGTAAATTTTGATGTCCCGATTATAAAGAAGAAATTTTTTTTGTCGAATATAACACATAAAATTTTCAAAAAGTGGATTTAAAAGAGTTTCGTTATTAAAAGGTGGTTAATCGACCTTTTAAATAATATTAGAATGCTTACGCTTAAAATTGGATTCATTCTCATTTATAATCCTCTAACATTTATTTTAAAAAGTAAAATATATTTGAAAAACATATATGATCATTTTTTTAGTTAGTTCTATTCATTCACGCCATTACAACGGCTAGGCATTATCTACAATTTAAAATAATTTTATTTTATTATTAGAGTGCAACGTAAGATTACCAAGAAAATCGTTGTTGCGTATTCGGTACGCCATCGAGCATAACGTCCCTTTAAAGTTATATTAATATTTTATTCACAAATATGGATAAATGTGAAAATGTAATATTCTTTATTTTCCTGGGGTGTTACATCCTTCCCCCCTTTTGGGAATTGCATCCTCACAATTTTGAAATTGGGCTTGGAAACTTCATTTAAAATCCCACATCAGAAAAAGATTCAGTAAAACAATCACTATAAAATAAAGAAAGAGAAGTAAAAAGGTCACCTGAGTTAACACATACAAGGATTCCATGTATGAAAATATGGACACGGAGGAAAAAACAAAGGATAATGTTTCGAGGGAGATTGATAGTAAACATGTCAAGGAGAATGTTAACCATAAGAAAATCACAAACTTGTGAAGGGTTAAACAGTATTTGATTCCCTAGCAGGAAAATATAACGGAAAACATTTTTGTTTTTAAGTTACAATTAATTGAGGAATTTTTTTTGAGCTTAACTAAATCATAATGAAACATACTTAATTATCATGTAGACTTTCATCTTTTACTAGATTCCTTAATCAAACTCATATTTTCATCAAAAGATGAGGATTTAAGAAGACTTGTTCGCATTAAGAGTACTATTATCAACTTCTTTAGAATCACCTAATCCACAAAAGAGAACTATATATTTCCCATGGCATTAGACAAAATCTAAAACCAAAAATTTTTAGTATGAGATCACATAATCCAAAAAAGTATAATCCTTTATAAAAAGAAAATCCATTCTTAATCTCCAAAATTTGTCCAAAAAAATCCCAAAGTGCAACGAAGACCATTCGATAAACAATTTTCGAAAAAAAAATTCAATGTAAACCAAACTATGATTGAAACACAAATATTTGATGGATTTAATAACATAGTCTTCCAAGGTAAAATTTAACTTTTATCTCCAAATAACAGCAGTTTCTCTTAAATTCTCATATTGAAAAGTAATTAACCTAATCACATATCCTCCATGATAGGTTAATCATTTCCATAGATAACCCAAAAAAAGTTACTCTTGATTCCTAAAATCATCTAACTAAAAGGAATTACTCAAACTAACCAGGGAATTCATGTAGTCCAGTGGTAGGCGATAAATAAAAGTCGCACTTTGGTTATGGGTTCGATTCCCGCAGCTTTGTCTGACGCGACGGGTTGTCACACGGTTTGCGTGTTGTCCTTTTTCCAAAACTATAAAATTCTTAAATCATTCCCCATAATGAGATAAAATCATAAAAAATAATCATAACATATTTTATCCTCAATTTTATCTCATGCCTTTCATTTCCCATCATAATATATAACAACCCTTAATTACCTCAAATGTAAGGATCATATAAACTCTAATGGTTACCTTTATAATTATTACCTGAACGTCCACAACGATTGGTTATCGCATTTACACAACATGAAAAGAATAAAGGAATGTTTTAAATATAAAATTCAGAAGCATATAGAAAACATAAATGACATATATATCATATATAAAATATAGTTACATCATAATGGACACCATTAAAGGTGTTAAATGAAGATTGAACAATCATCATTTCGTGAGGCAAAAATTCGCCAACCACAGAAATAATATGTTCTTTAACCATTAGACAAAGGTGTGTGTAAGTGTAGCTCGAATCCATAACATAAAAACATACTAGTATATTTAATATACTGGTGTTGTTACAAAATAAAGGAATAAAAATATTTTAGAGTGTTGGAGAAGCAAAATAAAACAAAAGAACACAAGTGAAGACATTACCTTAAAATCTGGTAACTCTTCATGATTTGAGCTCAAAGGCATCCTTGGGAAGGATTCTTCCCCAAGATGAGGCTACAATGAAGATGATAGGGATGTGTAGAGATGAAATGGGGAGGTTTTGGACGAGCCAATGGCTTGAGAGGTGTGTGAAATATGGTAGAGGTTGGGGCCTTTATAAGTGAAAAGGAGGGGCACTCTTGGAAAGTTATAAAATATTACTTTATTATAAAATGATTTTCAGATTTTAAAGGTCCCAAAAGGATATATTTCGGGGATACGGTGATAAGGTTTCTAAATCCACACATCTAATAGGTTTGTGACAAGTTTAGGTCTTATATTGTACATTATCTATTCATTTTATTTAAATCGTTAAATAATGATGTAATCACTGCTTCATCATTGTGTGATAAATAATTTAATTTATTTAATGTCTAAAAATTATAAAAACAATATCATGATGTAGATAATATTTTTATCTTTCTTATGAATATTTATAGTCAAAAATATTACTTTTATAACCCCATATAATTTTTTTAGTAAAACATTACATGTTTGTGACATTTTAATTTTAACTTTAAATAAAAAGGTATTAATGTCATTTTCCTACCAAAGTGGCTCTATTGGGTCCCCAAGTTGACCCATGGATTGTCTTGGTCGGACATTACACATACAATGAGTGTAGTACATTTCACTAGGTCATTTCATATTATTAAAACATTATTTTTACATTAAATTACACTAATTACCTCTAATCACGATTATTAAACTTAAAAGTTACTATTCACCAAAAAATTATTTTAATCCCATTGAACCACATTATACTTCTTAATTACAGCCATGTATGTCATATTTTTGAAATTAAAATCACAGAAGTTGTAAAGATTCATTTAAACGAAAAATCAGTTTTTTAACTACCACTTAGTGGTTTCACTATTCATCAAAAATTGATGTTTTTCAGAAAATTACCAAAAATTTACCCTAGGATATATATGATATTCAGAATTAAAAAATGATGTCTATTTTACAAAATTCAAAACATATAAGTTATATTAATTCATTTAATAATTAATTCCCGTTGTCAGAGCAAATAGCGTGTTTTTATGAAACAATAAGTATCGAAAGATTGACAGCAGTTTAAGTCCAATTTCAAGATGCAATTAATTACAACGACCACTATTGGATTAAATGGTAAAAATATATTCTAATTTCACTTTAAAACCAATTCAAAAGATAATCTAATCATATAAATAAATTATATTAAAAAGAGGTTTTGAATTAAAATACAACATTTTTCACTATTCATTAAAAAATGACCTTTATCATAAAAATACCAAAAATTTACACAAAATAAATTTTGATGTCCCGATCTAAAGAAGAAATTTATTTTTTCAAATATAACACATAAAATTATCAAAAAGTGGATTTAAACTAGGTTCGTTATCAAAAGGCGGTTAATCGACCTTTTAAAGAATATTAGAATGTTTACGCTTAAAATTGGATTCATTCGCATTTTTAATCCTCTAACATTTATTGTAAAAAGTAAAAAATATTTGAAAAACATATATAATCATTTTGTAGTTAGTTATATTCATTCCCGCCATTACAACGGCTAGGCATTAACTACAATTTAAAATAATATTATTTTATTATTAGAGTGCAACTTAAGATTACCATCAAACTCGTTGTTGCATATTGGGTACGCCATCGATCATAACGTTTCCTTTAATGTTATATTAATATTTTATTCACAAATATGGATAAATGTGAAAATTTCATATTCTTTATTTACCTGGGGTGTTACATTGTTTATTCCTAAGTATTTACTGGGGTTGTGTTTATTATCCATGTGCATATGTTCTCACAAAAATTTCATAAAATGTTTACTTTTCTTCCATGTATGTTTAAAGTCATTCTTACCCATTTTTTAACTTTTACCACAACATATGGAAGGAATATTTCTTTTGTTTACCATATAAGGTACTTTTTGACTTTTTCGACAAGAGTATGAGGAGAATGTTAATTTTAACTTATACGGCGTGAACCAATTTTTACGGTTTCATAATGCCTCATTTTCATGATTATTTCTCTACAATATTTCATTATTATTTTCTATAAATCCATTTTATTTTAAAATGTCACGGAATTTTGTGAAAAGAAAATGATTTTGAAGAAGAATGTATATTTTCCTCAAGAATTCATTTCAAGTGTTTTATCAAAAACATTTTCCATCTAAGATCACATTATTACATATGTGTATGTTTCAAGTATAAAGTATCAATGATTTAAATGGTTTCACTTTTCTTATTATGAAATTATATCCATTTCTTTTATATGGATTATGTGATGATGGGATGATGTTTATGAAACCCATTTTATTCTTTGGGTTATGATGAATGATTTATGATTTTTTTGTGGCACAAGTAAGAATGATTTCATTATGAGATGGGTGGGACCTATATCTACCACCAATGCATTGGGTAAAGATTTATATCTCATGAGATGGTAATGGATGGAACGGAAAATTAAATTGGTTCCGTAATATATGACTGGAACGAGGAGTGAACTTGATTCAGAAAGGGACTTTGTCCACTAAGATTGTCTTGGCAGAAATGCCTTGGATAACATGGAAATCATGTAATGTGCATAATGGTTTCCACAATTACATGTTTTATTCCTATGATATTTTATCATTCTTAATGTTTCATTATGATCTATGCCATACGTACTTCCATGTTTTATGTCATTTCTCAAGCTTTTTATGTTTAAACATTATGTTCATGTTTTTTAGTTCAAATGTATATGGTATGTTTTATTTTATCCATGCATACCCTTACTGAGCATTTGAGCTCACACATTTTATGTTTTCTTTCCCCTAGGATATAAAGAAAGGTTTTAGGTAAGAAAAAAGGGGGAGGATCTTTATGGGAGATGTTGAAGATCTTTCACCACAATTAGAAGATTATGTTCCATGTTTCCAAAGACACTAAACTATTATGGTCCTTGTGTGTCTGTTTTTGTTATGTATTAGGTATTCCACAAAAGTAATGTAATGTTCATGTACGTCAAGCTTCGGGTCTCTACAACATTCATTCTGAAAAAGGTGTTACCCATGGAATCATTTTAATTGCATCGACTGGTTATGGGAGTTCAGTCAACTCCCCTTACATTGAAATGGGTGGAAGTTGGAACCCCTATTCATGAGGTATGATATGTAATTCCCAAATGTGAGGATCATTGTTAATTACCCTATTCTAGACCACCATTTAGGGACTATCAGATTCATTTAAAATGGGGGAAAAATTGTGGAATTTCAATGGGAAATATATTCTAATATATTATAAGGTGGAAGCTTATTGTGGAGAACCTTATTGGGGGATATGTGATTTATGGGGTGTCAATGTTTTAAATAATTAATTTTTTTGAAAAACAATGAAATAATTTTGTGACACATTCTGAATTCACTGTTATTATTAAAAATTTCATAGAAATGTTTATCAGGGAATAGATTTTAATTTTTTATGACCTCAAATGAAAAAAATTATCATTTCAGTATGAGGAATTTTAAATATGATGATTCTAAAATAGATCAACCAATGGATAAATATAATGATAGATAAATTTAATGATGAAAGAATATGACTAGTTCTTGAATGAAGTGATTCATTTATGAGATTTGAATTTTAATCATGTTTTTAATGATGATCATTAAACATGTTATCTAAGAATATATGTTGAGTAAATATTTGAAACTCTCTTATTCTCATTATTTGAATGGTTAAAGATGTTGGAAGAATCATCAACGATTTATAAAAATCAGAAGGATTTTCCAATATAACAAATGGGTTATCTTAAGGAAAAATTCAATGAAGGTAACATTTCGTTGTTTTTTGGATGATGGTGTCCATTTATATAAATGGATTCCTATATATTGTGTTTTTTTCTAGTGAATTTTTACATGGTATGTTGATAATTATACAAGAAAAATGTTAGATGGTTTTGATGGATATCCCTTCGATTGTGACATTAATCATGAACATAGAATTTTATTAAATCATCATATGATATTGGTCACCTAGAATAGAATATGAGAATGTTAGAAAATGGTGAGGATATTACTGAAACAATATGTAAATTGTGGGAAAACATATAAATATTCCACTTCCCTATTCATAAATGAATAGAGACATAACAAAAATTCCAATTCATCAGATTTATAAAGGAGGTTTGAGAAGGGGTAACATGAAGGTGTTTTGTTAGAAAATGATTTGTGAAGTCTATCAAAGTGAACTAAATATTATGAGCATAAAAAAAGTGTTGTAATTCAAAAAGGATATCAAAACATGGAAATAATTTATTACCTTTGTGAATGATAAATGAGATTTGTGAAAGTTTTGGGGTTCACAAAAGGAGAATAAACTTTTCATGAAATTATATGTTTTGTGATGACTGTGAACTTTGTGAAGCTTATGAGAATCGATAATCATTCTTAGAAAGGATTTCCCAATAAATATTTTGTAGAGTTATTTTTTGTCATTTCGATGAATTTGGATTTTAATGATTCAATAAATGTGATATAAAATATATATATATTCAAGAAATAAATGGAGAAAATTTTGTATAATTAATGACAACACATTAGGTGAGAGAGTTTCTATATTTCAAATAGTGATTTATTGCAAACCCATAGGGATAGTGGGTCTCCAATGAAGCCTATAAATAATAGTGAACTTTCAATAGATGTTGTACATTGGAACATTGTATTTTTATACCCCTTATAAATACTATGTTTATAGTGATCCATTTAAAATTTTTATGTCTCCTGCAAGATTTAATTTCTGATAATACATTACTGAGGGATAGGGAGAGAAGATAATTATTTTTAACAATGAAACAATATCTGATGTGGATTTTGTTCTAATATATTATATGATTATTTACCCACCTCAATGTTTATTGAAACTAGTTGGGATGACAGGTTCATCAATGGATGAACTCAAAACAATATATATATATATATATATATATAATTCCAGCTAATACATAAAGATAAACAAAAGGAAAACTCTAGTTGAGGTAAGACCTCAAGGACCCTTTCCATCAGCCCATGCTAAACAGAACCAATATCCATCTCAAGATCCAAAACTATTACATTCATATAAATCATAATTTATACACTCATCATGTATCACCCATGTAGGGTGTTAGAACATGTGTTAGTTGGATACATCCCACATGATTATAGTAAAAATAATTTTTTAAGAATGTGTGTACTATAGTAAATATTACAACACATTTATAATGTAAACACAAACATACCCGGGGAACCACAACTACCAGGAATACATCACATTCCTCTACAAATTGTAGAATGAAATAGATGAGGGGATCCAAAAGTCAAGGCTCCTAGAATACCTCAATGTAACATGTCTAGGTGAACCCTCAGGTTCATCATTTTATGAAGTAACCTAGCACCATGTACCTCCTGACACCATGTTTCTAAATAAATCACTGACATCACTAAGTCACACCAAAACGAATGTAACAATTCCCTTTGACCCCTAAAAGATTTCACCGGATGGATCATGCCTGAAAACCAGAGGAACAATGATACCTATCATCATATAAAATCATCATCATCTCATAGCATGATGTCTCAAGAAACAGTGATCGTTATTATCCCATAATCAACCTGGACCAATGTCCTCACGAACTGAGAGCTACATCCCCATACTAATAGATTCAACAATATAGTCCCCATGATTTTATTTGGAATGCACCCTACCAAAAAATTCCTAAAAAACGTATCAGGGCATTTACCCATATTAGTGCTCAATTCTTCTACATCATTATGTAAACCTATGTGAACATTACTCCATGTAGTGCATTAGACATCATGAGTGACACGAAATCCCCAATTTAGTACCTATACCACACCAAGATCAGACCCCTGTTCCCCTACCATCATTTCACTTAAAACTGATGGAATTTATATATAATATCATGGGATGTACCCTAAACATGAGGGCCTCATTTCCCCAAAATAACATCAACAACGTCTAATCCAATGATCGTCACCACTCTTATATATATTCATTGAGGACAAGACCAACCCAATGATCATGTTGCCTCAAGACTTATGGCCATTCTACCTCATTCCCATGGTCCAATTCCTTCATGATCATAAGGATAAAATCTCATCCTGTCAATAACATTTTATATAAAACAATTAAATTTATAAAAAACTAAACATAAAATAATTATAGAATACCAATTATACAAGAAAAATAAAATTAAAAAAACACACCCCCGCCTAACTACATAAGGTGGTCGATGGCCTCCAAAATGGCCTCAAATGTATTAATTTGGAAAGGGAATTCCAATATTCAACCCATAACTACACGAAATCACCTACCATGAAGTCCTAGATATAGGAATGTATGGTATTAACCTATAAATCAATGTGGTTTTGTTGAAAACATTTTTACCTATGATCACAATAAAAATAGGGAAAATGACTCAAATAGATTTACTCCTCCATGAGATGAGTGAAAAGGTTAAGAGAAGAATTGTTGAGGATATCCATACAGATACTTTTATAAGGCACATGACGGATTGGAGAATGAATCGTTAAAGAGGGATATGAATCAAATAAAATTATATGATGGGAAGAGGCTCCCCTAATTCGGTACGCTCAATTTATAGGATAAAATAATTAAAAACCCCATACTAATAAGGGAGGGAAATGGTAAAATCCCCTCTTAAAGAGGACACATGGTCAACTATCATAGTGTGAAAAACATTGTGAATATCCTTGATTGTTGTAATATTGAGGTAACGCCTAAGTGTAACAACATATATGTCTTGAGTAATTTTTTCACAATCCATGTTCTATACGTGTGATGTACCCCTTAAAAATCGACAAAGGTCCACCCATAGCTCTAAACCAAAACTCATATGGATTTCTAAACTCTACTCAATGGAAAATAAGGTGCATTGGTAGCTGGAAGAGGATGTATGGTTTTATTACAATAGTGCGCCTTTATATGAAGCATAATATAACTATGTTTTCATGACCCAACAAAATTGAATCCCACCTGAATACCCAAGGAAAGTTACAAGCATCCAATACCATAAAAAATACTATAAATTTGGTTGCTGAAAAACTATGAATTAGGTTGCCATCATTAAAAAATAAATTGGAATACCCACCAATTCGGAAAATATTAAAAGGATGAGGTTTCAAACCCATTAAAAAAACATTGTAAATTACATTATTAATAAAATAATATTATCAAAATAAAAATAATTTATAATGGTCAACACTTGTAAAAAGTAATATTTATTATTTATGAAAAGATTTAACTCTATAGATCAAAATTCATATGTTTATAAAATTCCTATCATTTTTGAAATGTGCAGTGAGCCTGAAATTACTTAAGAAGATAAATTTATTGAATTTGATATGCAACCATTTACAATATTTGAAAATAAATTCAACAGTTTTTGTCCCCCGATTTCACATCAATATGAGATCTTCTTATAATTTTCTAACTATTACACAAACAATTTAGAAATTTTAATCACAAAAATGGATTTCTGGGATCCTTTAGAAAACCATAAATCATATTGATATTCAATTAATTTTTACATCTAAATAAATCAATGATCATTGTATTGTGATTTGAAGGACCTACAATTCTATTTTTTTAGTTTTGACCCAAGGACATATATTTTTATAGACATTATTATTTTTTATAACAAATGTTTGAATCACTTCATGAATACCTATCATCAGATAGACACATTGTCTTTTTGTACATGTCAAAAATAATTCAACCATATTTTCTAAATATTTCACCTCTATCTATGGTTGTTTTATATTATTTCATGGTTAAACCAAAGTTTTAGTGTTTTTAAGAAATATGTGTTAGTTTAAATCCTAAGAAAACGTATACTCAGATTGTTTTGGGGTCAGTCCATATATTTCTGAAGACAATTGATGGTAAATTTAAAATTATTTTACAGCACTCATATATCACATTTTCCCATAAAGTGTGTTTTTATTGGCATTGATATATTTTAAAACATCTAATTTTGTCATTATGTGAACACTACACATCATATTGAAGTTATTTATGATTTTACATATCCAAAATAATTCAATAATATTTTTCTTGTCATGTAATGTTAGTCTAAGTTCCTTTACAATTATTTTTTCCATTACACTAACATTTCACTATTTTAAAACTAAAATAATGAGTTTACACCATTCCTAGGAATCCCGCAACTCAGATTGATATGGGTTATATTCCTACATGTAAAAAATATATCACTGGTTGTTGTCATATTATTTCATGAAATTGTACAATTTTTTGTTTCATTATGACCCAATTTAGAAAAAATTTAATTACTTTTATATATATTGAAATTTAATATTAATTTTTTATGAGAACAATGCACATATTATGGATGTGTTTATATCTCATACATGTCTAAAATAAATAAATTACATTTATACCATGATTTTTCATCAATTAAATGTTGTTTTATATTTTTTTGACAATTTCATGCAAGTTTTTTAATTTTATATCAGTAAAAATCCTTTTATAAGAATTTCTAAAAAACCGCAACACATATTGTTTTAGAATTAGTACCTATATTTAAAAAATATATCAATAGAAATATTCTTATGATTTCATTGTGATTCAACATATATTTTTATATTTGACCCACTAGAACATTTTTTATCCACATTGATATATTTCAAGACTACTTATTGAGTATTTTTAAGAACTCCAAACATTATATGAACATGTTGTATGCTCATACACATCACAAATAATTCATCCATAATTAAACAATGATTTCTTTCAATATGTTGTTTTTTAAAATGGATTGGACCATTACATGCATGTGCTAGTGTTTTAATACAATTATATTGTGTTTACGAGAATATTTGCAAAAAAAATACTCAAATTAACACATTTTCAGTTACTACGTGTCAATGCTAAAACTAGAAAACATTTCCTATTATTTCACATCCCTAATATTTAATTTTTTGGTGATGAAACCTGGAAACAGTTTTTTTATTACAAAGATATCTTTTAAATCTTATTTTTGAGTCATTTTGTGTGAACCTTCCACCAGATGGATCTATTGTTTTCTCCAACAGATAAAAAAATATACCACAGGATTCCCATGATTTTAAAAAAATACATGTTCATTTTATATGATCTTAAATGTTACATGGAATTATATTGTTTAAAAAACTACAAATGAATTCATGAGAATTTTGGGAAAACATCAACTCAAATTGACTTGCTGTTAGTTTCTATATTTCTATATTCAATTTGCGTTATTTTTCATATGATTTCACAGACCTCTTAATATTTTTACCCCTTGAAACATTCTTTCTAAACCATTAATATCATTTAAAACTAATTATTTACTAATTCTGAGAACACCGCTCATTTTATGGATGTGTAATTTGATCATACGTGTTACAAATAATAAAAGCAAGGAATTCCCACGAATTAAAATCAATATGAGGTTGATTGTAATGTTTTTAATTTTTTTATACGCATTTTTGTGGTTAAAAAAACAAAAAAAAATATTTTTTTGATAATACCATATGAACCACAACTAAAATTGATTTGAAGTAGGTATAAATATTATAAAAATAAATCTAGAGACATTTTCATACGATTTCACCACCCATAGACTTAGTTTTCTTGGTTTTGACCCCATAACTCATTTTATAAAGATATTAATATATTTCTTATTATGTCATTCATATAAAACTACCCATCATACGAGCATATTGACTTCTCATTCACATCATAAATAATTCATCAAATTTTATCCCATGATTTCACATAAATCTGAGTGGACATAATTCAACGATAATACTCATCTCACATTACCCTAACTTCTACACATTGATGAAACGAAAATATTATTCCTTATTATAGTAGTAATAATGAAAAAAATTATTATTACATGTAATGTGAGGATTATAGAATATTCCTCCACAAGAAAAGCACTATGATTTTTAATATCGATTATGATCATGCCCATCCTCCTCTAAATTATTGAAGGCATAGAATAATAAATTTCAGATTGAATCTAATCTATCATTTTCCTATAAGATTCATATTAAATCACATTTACAAATAAAATTTAAATTTATTTATGAACATCATGATCAATAGAGCTAATCAAAACCCCACTAGTTGTATGGGTAAAGGATGATGTCTTCCAGCCTACGATGATTGTGAAAGGTTTAAATTTTATCCTTTTAAAACACAAATATTAAAAATTAATTATTAAATTTATATAAAAATTATATTATTATATATTTAATTTTTTTTATTACTATTTAATATTATTTTTTTACTAAAAAAAATAAAAATGAAAAATAAAATACAAAAAAATCAAGCACTAAACACAAGAAATTTGGGCAAACAACATGGATAAAATAGATCCCACAAAGTTAACTGGAATTAGTTAATCCATGTGGTTGAGACTATTTAAATCATTTTTAAGATTATTTTGTAAATTATTTTTCATTATTAAGGTTTATATTATTGAAATAACATAAAATATTAATTTAATGTATTTAATCAAACATCTTGAGTAGATTCATTACCAAAATTTTCATAGTGTTTCCAATTATCATTAGGTCACATCTCTATTAGATCAACAGAGTCACCTGATACATGAGCCATTATAAAAATACATATAGTAGTTTGAAAACTCCACTGGTAATAATAAAAATATATAATGAATAAAAATAAATATTTATAAAATACAAATAATATATCTCTTATATTATAAAATCCATGTAAACCATCAATATCAAAAATGCATTTTTTTCACGGATCATTTTATTTTTTAGGTAATTACATCAAAAATAGATAAATTAATGAATATTATAATTTTTTATGATTATGTTATTAAGATAAAATAAAATATTAAATTATACAATGAGAAACATTGCTATTGATATCGACAAGCATCATTCACTTATCATGAAAATTTTTTTAGGCTTTTTCACATATATATTTTTTGTACTCAAATAAGTTTCATTACACTTGTTCCATTATCCTCATTTAATGTATCTCTATTTCTTAACAATTTTTTAGGGTCCATGAACATGAAATAGACTAAGAGACATGAAAATGAAAAAATATTTACATATAAATATCACAAATATTTATAATAATATTTATAATTTTTTAATGAACACCAAAAATACTTAACAACAAATGCTACATTAATATTACCTTTACTATTTTATAAAAAAACTAATTTTTTAATTTATGGAATTATAACACTAATATTTATAATTAATTGAATGTCTTAACATCTCAAAAATAAGATAACTATTAACTTATCTATATATCCAACATCATACCCTGTAGTCTCCTCATTGTCATCAAATGCATTGATAACTTTTATGTATTTCAGGTCCCATACATCTGTAGTGATTATGACTTTTTCACTTCTGTTGTTATATTTTATTTTTTTCTAATGAATTATTAACTTTATAAAAAAATATTTTTATAAAGTGAAATTAGTACTAGTAGTGGGATATCAAAAATATTACCTAGATATTTTGTTGACCAGTATTCCATCATTGGAGGTGTATCAAATACTCAAATGGAAAAACAGAAGGGGAATTTGAAATCTCGCAAGAATTTTTGGGTACATCGAATTCACTCAAATCCAATAATGATAACCATAGTTGAGGTTTTTTATAATTTTTTTATCATAAATGCTCTAAAATATTCATTCTTGGAATTCATTCTATTTAAATGGTTTAGAATATAATAAATTTATAATAAAAGTATATTAAAAAAATTTATTTTTAAAAAAATCATAAAATATGAATAATGTATATATGTGTGAAACACTTATAATTGAGAAATTTTAATATCGTTTGATTTAATATTTAGGTATTGAATTATAATTATCATCATCATAATTATTGTTATCAGCCTAAATTATGAATATTAATTAATTTTTAGCCTCTTTTACATGTTTTTTAGTTTAACACTATCATGAAATATTGTTGAATACTTTGTGGATTATGAGAATTACTTTCAAAAAGTACAAATTGACATTATTGATCCATATAATTCAATACCTCTATTTTAACTATACATCATCTCTTTAACTTTCATTTATTTCAACTTCCATATAATTACCAATATTAACATGTGAATACATGAAAAATGTATCATGATCATCACACTCACTGGAATGGATCAATTAATAGATTTTGAATGATCTTAAATTAAAATATAGATTAATTACTCCCATATAAATATTAATAAATTTTAATTAGTATATGTAAACATGAAATAGAACCTGATAGTTTAATGAAATTATATAAATCATATTTCCATTGTACAATATATCACTAATTGTATAAACACCATTATTTTGAGTTTTTATTTCAGCATCAACGTAAACTATAAACAATATGAAGACATGACTGTTTTAGTAATAAAACACCATATCCTATTTTTGAAGAACTCAATCCAAAAACATCGAATAAAATAATATTTTATATAGATTATCATCAAAATATATACATAGAATATGATATAAGGTATTTAAATGAACCCATAAAATATAACTAAATGTCAACAATATAAATATGAATATACACATACACGATCGGAAAACCATTCGACAATATCACCATTAACTATTTTGTTAATTACAACTCATTTAGAGATCTGCCTATTAGTCATCTATTGGTTTTACGTATTAATTCATCAAAAAAATTATCTATAGTAATTATACATAGTACTAAATTTATATTCTCTTGTATTAACAACAATTTAGATATTGTTAAACTAGACCCATTTCTTATTGGACATCCAATATTGGGAAATATCAATAATTTTTTTCTGAATGGAGAATATTGGAGATGTCTTTAACATTATAAAAATAATTAAAATGTACTCCCAATTTCACCAAAATACCTATAACTAAAGATAATAAAATATTTTGATGTGTAACCATCATATTTAGAGGATTTTTCGTTGAGAATTATACCCGAAATATGATTTCAAAATACTAATGTACCTGAAAAAATATATTTTAAATAATTACACATTGAGTTCATAAATTTGAATCCCCCACAAATGTAAATGTTCCCACACAATTTCTTCTTGATGTATACTAGCCAAGTGGGATTTTTAGTTTTTCAAAAAATCTCTTTGAATAAGGCGCACAACTCAAAAAAAATCGTACTTAACTTTTTGGGAAATTTATTATACATTTTCATAAAAATAAATACCATCAGATTATTTGATTAATTATTTTTCAATCCATGTAACATTGGATGTTTCATGTAAACACAAAATTAAATGTTATAGAATAACGTTATGGATCTTTTAAAATCATTATATTTTTATATAAAATCCATTTCTCATGATTTTTCATCCAATAATGTTTCAGGATACTTTCCATTCTCGTATCCCCACAAAACACTTGGTAAATTTATTAATTATAAATGTATATGATTATTTTGGAGATCCTTCAATTTTCCATTTGCATTATTCAATGTAAATATTACATCATTAAATATTTTCATGGTAATATACATTAATGAATGATTATAATGTATCAAATTAAACTCCTAATATGGATTTTTAAAAAATAAACTCATTGCATACACCGTATCATACCAACATCCTTAGATATGGTACATCATTCCCATTTCCATTTTCATTAAACTAAATAACTATCCTATATTTTATAGTGGAATTAATTAATTATCTTATTATTTTTATACATGATAACACCATCATTGATATTCTCAATACAATATATCCACTGAAATGCATCTTGTAAAAAAAGAATATTCATGATGCAATAAGAAATAATTTATGATAGATAAAACATAATTTATTTACTATTATTTAATCCTTATTCTCGAAAATAATAATTTCAAACAATAAAATTAGATCTATTATTATTGTTCAAACTATATAATCTTCTTAGAGTATGAAAATCATTAATTTTTCACATTAATGTATCGAGAATATTGGATTATTTTTTAAATGATAAATCATGTAATTACTTGTTATAACCCAATATTTCAAAAAAATTATTTATTAGTGGGTGAAAATTTACCTTAATGTCATTTTCAGATATTTTATTTTTTAAAAATTAAAATAAAAATATTGAATGAATTACTCTATATAAAAATCAAGATATATATATTATATGGTAAAAAATAATATAAATATTTTATAATTAGTACATAAAGTGAAAACTATGGTAAACCATCAAAATATAATCCCAATCACACATTCAAGGATCCAAATAAAAAAATTGACATGTTGAATCAAATTGCTTCCATGATGTTGAATAGTTGAGATGTATCACTAAACCATTGTTGTTACAATATTGTTCATTCCAATTCATTAATTAAAAAGATAAATATGGAATTAATAATCATTACAAGTGTGGTTTTAGTGTAACGTAACCCAAAACCATTGTAGCAATTTCCATCTCTTTCTTCCTTATGTTGTATTCATATTAGAGTAATTCTATACCATTAAAATCCATATACTTATATGAAATAATATGCACTCATATTTATCATAATATTCTCCCCAATGAAGAATGAAATTGTTAGGGAGTGTTTCAATCATTTTATAATTAATATAATGTTTTTTTGGATTTTATTCATCCAGTAAAATGATACACAGATCATAGCTCCACATAATGAATCATAAAGAAACTAAAAAATTTTGGATACAGTTTTTTCTATAATTCCATAGATTACAAGTTATTATTCAACATATTTAGAAATGATTTAATCAATACTATTTACACCCTTAAAATAATTATTGTATATCAACAACAGATAATGCATAAAAAAATTATCTCTACAGTTTTGAGAAATATTTTCTTTCTCAGGATCAATTGATGGTTTTATTGATCTATTAATATTTTAGTCCTTGTATCCATAAAACTAAAATGGCTCCATTATAATGTTTCAAAATGAAAAATCCTATTCATTGTGACATTGTGTTTTTTCCATGGGATATTCATTATTTTGAGTTTCCATAAAATACATTGATACATGCCAAATGAGAAATTAAAATGGAGAAAGTAATTATTTAAATATCAAGGACAAGTTTATTTCTATTCCACATATATATAGAATTTTCAATCATGAAATAAACATTAAATTCTACCATCCTCTTATCGGTATTAAATTTTATTATTTAAAAATTATTCTAAATAAATCAAAAAATGAGGTGTGTTTTGAGGAAAATTAATTCAACTTTTCAACATAATTTTTTTATTAAAACTATATTCTATATACATAAATATATAATGAAATAATTGTTTAATCAAATAAGTAAAAAATATTCTACATGAAAATAATAATATCTAACATGAAAACAAAATATTTTACCCCTAGAAATAAAATAATTAGACGTTGTGGGAGATGGTCACTAAAACATGTAATAGGTAAAATAAAATGTAGAGGATGAGGATATGTACCTAGAAATTCAAACATAGCACATAATAGAGTAGTTTAAATCAATTCATGTCATGGAAGATGAAAACATAATTTATAGGGGTTTAGGTATCATCAACCATTGGAGGTGTAGTTCATTTTGAATTCAGTAAGAGGGTCCATCGTTGTGGGGAGAGGAGTCGTCATGCGGTGGGGGGGGGGGGTCTGTGGAAGTCTGATGATGGTCAATGTTGATGGAAGGGGGGAGTGGGAGGGGTTTTATGGGATAACACAGGGGGATGGAGTTGTGGTTTATTATTTCTTTTTTTTGTAAAATCATATAGTGGAAATTTTAATAAAACATCTATGGAATGGAATAGTACTACAAGTATAGCGGTTGTTTCAAAAAATCACCTAAATTTTTGAAATAATGATCAATAATTTATAATTTTCATTTGTATTAAAAACAACTACTAATATGATGATGTTAATACAAATTTTATTCATAGTGTACACAAAAGGTGAATTCGAGCATACCTACTCGATGAAGCCAATGACTTACAACCAATAGGAAGATCTATACACATAGTTTAAAAAAATAACCACCAATTTTTTTTCAATTGAAATAAAATTAAAAACATAATATAAATACAATTCAATTTTCAAAAAAATAAATTAAATATCATTCAAAATTTTAATTGAAAAAATATCGATATAATTTTTTTTAAATGATGTCATATTGTTATCATTTATTTTAATTTTTAATATAACATTACTAGTATTATGATTCAATATTCTAATAATATTGAGTATTTAGTATAATAATATAAAATATAATTAAATATATGAATGTACAAATTGTTCTAAAAACATTAAAAAAATTAAATTTAGAAAAAAATAATTTTATCTTTATGTTTAAATGAAAAAATATATCTTATTCTTATAATATTTTAACATTATTTTTTTTCAATTATGAAATACCCACTATATCAACATTATTGTAAAATATTTATGTACATCATGAAAACAACTATTGTATTTTAAAAATAAAAATATGATAATTCCAAAATAATAAAAATTTATCTCATCCCAAAATATAATATATCTATAGTAGAATAATTATATATATGTAAATAAATATCTGAAAATGATGATACTGTGTGTAAGGTAGTTATATTAAAATTAGGTAAAAATAATTTTATCCATTGAATAAATGATGCAATAATAAAAATAATTATTGAAGTAATAAGATATAAATATAAGAATATTAAAATATTAAAATAATTAGTATTACTAAATTGAATGGAAACCAAATTCATTTTTCAGTTGTTGGGGAGATCTTCTAAAAAATGATAATTATTTCTTGTAGTCTATGAAGTGGAATTCAAATAGATCATTCAAATAGAAGTAAAAATATTTTAATTAAATTAATATATGAAATTATTTTACCTCTAAAAATATTTTTAGAAACATTCGAGAAGCCCATGTTTTTTTTTCACGAAATAATTGATCTGGGAATAATATATTGAGTATATTGAAAAGAACACTCCATTATCACTCTAGAAAATGGGGTATAAGTTAGAGAAACACTAGGGTAAATCATCCAAAATTATTTGCAAAAATAAAATTAAATCTTTTTCCCAATATGGTCTTTTTCATTGTAACATCAATGATAATACAGTTTCCCATTATTTAGAGTCTATAAAAATTATTAAAGGCTCAAATACGAATCAAAACTCGAGATAGATGCTAAGAATTACCCAATGATTTCTCACTCTATATCATATATAATCAATTTCCATGATATTATCATTACCATTCAATCCTTGAAATACATTGTAAAATTATTTCCAATTGGTTTCAACGATTACATTAAGTTATGGAAATTTTTAGAATGTGGATACTTAAAATATATATTATAAAATAGGAAATAATAATCCTATAAAATGTAGTTAAAAAATTACTTGGATAACTATTATTAGGAACCTCTATGTTTTATTCTAGGATATCAATGGTCATTATCACTTTATGTATTATATCCAAACAACTTATATATATCATGAAAGTAATACCAATCAAATTGAGCAATACTAAATAAAACTAAATTAATATTACTAAATCATTAGAAATAACCATGAATCCCAAAAAAATCCTAAAATAAATCAATTATGTATTAATTTACTTCATAATATCGGAACCTATCCCATAGACATAAAATATTTATATATACCTAGGATGAGAATTATACGCATACTCAGAATGAGCCTCCATAGAGACACTCACTCAAATGATAATGAACATGATATAATTCCTATTAAAAAAAGTTATGTTAAATAATAATTTAATTATGTGTGCTTTCCTCCCATACTCACCATAACCCTTTCACAGAGAATCATGTATAATAGATCTTATAAAATCACATCATTAAATGTTTCCCAGATATCACTATACTAATTTAATACACTCTAACCCAATGTCTCACATCCCTAGGTGTCTCCCTCGAAATATAATATAGCTTGAGGACACATAGGCTATTACATTATTCCTTGCACCACATGCATCAGATCATCTCATCATTGCACGATACATCTATAGATAGTGGATGAGTAGTATCATAGACTTACCACATTCCTTATGAGGAGTTTTATAACCCAATAAATGATACCCATCTACACACATATAAGGGAGTTGTAACGACCATTTATATTATAAATTTATACAACCAATACAAGAGTAGGGTAACAATGGATAGTGATCCATATATTTAGTACTAACCTAGATTTTTGGAAGAAGTCATTCCTAGAGTCTGCTAAGAGACAATAACCATAAATTCATAGGTGGGACAACATAAGAAATGAAATGACATATAGGTTATAATATATTTCAAAACCACACTACGAGAATCCACCTTGTATTAGGATATACTATAACTATCATCACAAAGAAACCTAATTGATACAAATAAAGACCATATATCTGATATGCACACCAGAATTAATGATGTAATCAATTTATTTATTTCTACTAAAAAATTAGCATTACCATATAATGTCTAATTAAGAATTAACATATAAATTGAAATTATCGTCTAGAAATTCCCATTCCCTGCAAGTGTAGACTAGGTTATCTTACAATTTCCCATGATCATTAGCATTTTTATTCAAAAAAGAAATCATCCCCATGCCTGAAATCATTTATTACTCATTATATATCATTACAAGTTGTCCTTTTAATCAATATTCTATAATCTCCATAATGATATTCATGATGTAGATATCCTATATATCATATATATACATTATATATATGTATTAATAATATTACATATAATTTAAATGTAGGAAATGAAATGCACCATTCATGGAGACGGTAAAGCGTACGTACGCATGAATGCTACATTCATTTCTACTTAATTTTTTAGTAGAATTAAAACATAATTATACAAAGGAATAATATAATTACAATGTAATATAATATATAATAACATTAACTCTTTCATTTATATGTCCTACATATGAAATTAATTAGTCATATCACTTTGAGTGGGCGGTAGTCACCTCTTCCTGGAATGAAATTATCGTGTTTACCCATATTGGAAATACTAAAGTTATGAAATAAATAAAATATCATAAAAATCATAAACATAATATATATATATAATATAAATATAGTTAATTCATAATATCCACCATGAGAGGTGGTAGGATATAATCTAACAATCATCGTTTCATGAGGCGTTGGTTTTCCATCCATAGAAACAGTCTGTTCTTCACCGATTATATAGAGGTGTGCGTAAGTGTAGTTAGAATACGTATAATAACAACATCCTACTATATCTATGATACTGGTGTAGTTATAAAACAAAGGAATAAAAAGATTTTAGGGGTTGGATAAATAATATAAAAAAAGAAGTTAAGTGGAACTGTTACATTTAATTTGGGTAACTCCCTTCGATTTGAGCTGAATGGACTTCTTGAAGTGCCTTCTTCCTATGGTAAGCCTTCTAAGAGTGGAAGAGGGATCTTGAAATCTTATTTTTGTTGGGACTGGATGATACAGGGGTTTGACATGTTTGATGAATGAGAAAAATGTGAGGGCTTTTTATAAGTTAGAGGAGGGGTTATTTAGGAAAGTGTGAAAATATTACTACATTATATATTGATATTCACTTTCTAAATGTGAAAAATGAATTAATTTATAATATAAGATGACTCATGGTCGAAATAAAATGATCCAATAAGAATTGGAAAGTTTTTGGATGTTATTTTAATATTTATAATCTTATTAATTTAAATCATTTATTAAAGAGGTAAATGCTGCATTATTATAGTGTAAAAAATAATTTAATTTAGATGATGTATAAAATTTATAAAAAAATAACATGGCTTAGGAAATATTATTATATTTCCAATGAATATTTATAGTCAAAATGATATCTTATTTACACCCATGTAATAATTAATTTACTAAAATACTTTTGTTTGTGTCATTTTTTCCTTTACATTAAATTTATTAATCTAAAGTGTCATTATCACTCTTATGTTTCTCCATAGGGTCCCAAAATATTCCCAAAGATTCCCATGGACGTCGATGACTCATCCAATAAGGTTTGGACTTGTTTTGTGGTAATTTTTTATTATTAGGATTTTCTTGTTACCATGAATCACCCTATTTATCTTTAACCGCTATAAATAAAAGGAAAAAGATACAATTTACCAAAATATATGTTCATCTTATTAAAACAAATTTTACTTACTAATAACAATCATGTATATCAGATATTTATATTCAATTCACAGAAGTGGTAAAATTTCATTTAAATGAAAAAGTCAGTTTTCAACTTCTACAATGTGGTTTCACTATTCATAAAAAATTTACGTTCTTTAGAAAAATACCAAAAATTCATCCAATGATATAATTGATATTCTGAATTAAAAAATGATAAATATTTTACCAAATTCAATATTTAGATGTGACATTAATTAATTGAAAATTAATTCTTGTTGTTAAATCAAATAGTGTATTTTTAATAAACAATCACTATCAAAAGATTGATAATAGTTTTTTTCCAATTTCAATGTGATGTTAATTAAAAAGACCAAAATTGGATTAAATGGAAATAATATATTATAATTACACATTTAAAAAAATTATGAATATAAAATAACTATATAAATAAATTAGATTAAAAGGCACTTATGAATAAAAATATTGAATTATTCACTATTCATCAAAAAATGAACTTTATCTGAAAAATACCAAAACTTTTCCCAAGATAAAATATGATGTCATGAAACTAAAGAAGAATTATATTTTTTCAAATAGTACATATAAAAATTACCAAATATAGATTTAATGAGTGCTCTCTACCAAAAGGCGGTATTTTGGCCTTTTACTAAGTATTAGAGTATTCATGCTTAAAATTAGATTCATTTGTATTTTCAGCCCCTTTAATTTATTGGATAATTGTATAAACATTTAAAAATCATGTATAACCATTTTTTAGTTTTTTTTGTTCATTAACACAATTGCAACGCCTAGGCATTAACCACAATTTAAAATTACAATATAATAATATTATTTTTTTGTATAAGTCAATGTGTTGTGCAACGTACGATTTCAAACAAACATGTTGTTGTGTATCGGGTACACCATCGAACATAGAATCCCATTTAAAGTAAATTTAATATTTAATTCACAAATATTAATAAACATGAAAATTTCATACTCATTTTTTACTTGGGATGTTACAACATTCCCACCTTTTGAAAATTGCATCCTCATTATTTTCAAAACTGGGCTTGGAAAAATAATTCAATGTCCCACATTGAAAAAAGATTCAATAAATATAACACTCTAAATGAAAGGAAGTGAAGTACAAAGGTCACCTGATATAACAGTTACCAGGATTCCATGAAAACATGGATACAGAAGAGTAAACAAACCATCAGGTTCTCAGGAGGAGTGATTGAAAACATGATTAAGAGAATGTTAACCACTAGAAAATCTCAAACATATGATGGGTTATGCAATCTTTGATTCCCCATTAAGAAAAGTGAACAGACAACATTTTTTTTAATTTATTTTTAATTGAAGAATATGTGTATTAGTTTAACTAAAAACATAAGGAATCATACATACTTTTCATGTAGACATTCATACTTTATTAGATTTCTAATAGAAACTTATATTTTTTCCAAACTATGAGTATTCAGGATGACATGTTCATATTAAAAGTGCTATAATAAACCTCGAGAGAATAAAAAAATCCACAAAAGATGAACTATATATTTCCCTTATCATTATATATTAAATAAAACTAAAATGGTTAGTACGAGATCATATAATCCCCTAAAAGGATAATTCTCTGTAAAAAGAAATACTACTATTAATCTCCAAAATTGAACAAAAAGAACCCAACGTTCAAGAAAGACCATTCAATACACAATTGGCCATAAAATTCATCAAAATAATCAAAACTAATATTGATCCCCAAAACTCAAAAGGATTTAAATCACGTAGTCTTCCATAGTAAATCTTAAAATTTATCCCCAAAACATCGACAACTCTTAAAGTCTCATACTGAAGTGTAATTAACCTAATCACAAATTATCTATGATAGGTTAATCATTTTCATATGTAACCCAAATCACCTTATGTCTAAACTAAAAACATATATTCTACCAAAATAATATTTCAACCATTAATCCACAATTTAAATTCAAAGGTTTTCTATTTTCCTTAAGCATTTAGTATTCCAAAAAGAGGTATTGTATTCCAAAATAACGTTTATAATATAATCAATAAATCTTTTTCCTATAATAAGAATTTCTATATGATAAAACATAAAATCACAAATAATAAAATTATTGATTAATAAAACCATTTAACTAAAAATAATTATTCATACTAACGAGGGACTTCATGTAGTTCAGTGGAAGGTGATAAATCCCAATCATACTTTGGTTGTGGATTCGATTCCTATAGCATTATCGGACATGATGGGATGTCACGCAGTCTGCGTCTAGTACTATTTCAAAAAATATAAATTTTTATAACATTCCCAAAATGTGATAAATTCATCAAAATTAACCATAACATATTTTAACCACAAAGGATATCTAATAACATTCATTTTTCATCCCAAAATTTATTAACATGTAATTGCCTCTAATTAAGTATTATATAAACCCAAACCGTTTTTTATAACTATATCCATAAAAGAAAATATAATTATTCCTTGAATAAAATTATCATATTTCAAACATTAGGGTTATAGATACTGTAAAATGTTTTCTAATGTAATCCCATTATCAAAAAAACCTTAATACATTTAAGCATATCACAATTCTAAAATCTACCATAACTCTTGAATCACTTATATTTTGACTTCTAACTCATTCAATGTTCTTCATGATCCATTAACAATTTTGTTACAAATTATTATGAAATACTTCATTCCTACAATGGAAATCATGAATCATGTCCTAAGACTCAATAATATCAAAACATATGTTAAGAAATAATCCATACCTTTCATTGGTCATCGATTGTTTCTTTATCGTCAATCGGAATGGAATTAGCTATTTATAAACAAAAATTTGTATGATCCTAGTGATCCCATTCCTTAGAGATCTTCTTAGGAAATCCATTTGTATAATGAACATGATCACTACATTTAAAACATTCAACTGATCCTTTAGAAAGTACTTTTTTCCCTTTCTGAGAGTCGACTAGATGCATTCTTTTTCTATGGTAGGTTCTTTCTTTATGACCTTCATTTCCCCATATATATCAACATCAAAACCCTTTAAATCAATTTACTATGTGTTTCTTTCCAAATTCTTGAAATTTAGGTTTTATAATATACTTCCTTATAATATTATTACCTAAACCTCCATCAGTATTTGGTTCTCACATATAAGAGGCCGTATAAAAATCACCAATTTTCAGGTTTTCAATCATGACTATAGATATTTGGTTGAGAATAACCAGAGGAGATATCATTGTAGATCCCATTTCATTCAGTTTCTCATATAGAAAAAACATCATGGGTTTCTTCACATCCACTGTTACTTTGGTGCCTGCTAGATCTAGCCATTTACTAAAACCAAAAAGGAAAGTGTGAGTATATTAGTAAAATAATAATATAATATCTTATGAGGAGGGAAAAAACTAATATATACTTATTCATGTTGTCTTAAACTTATTTACTATATTTAAAATAACTAGGACACTTTTTAAAATCCTACCCATTATGGTAATGTCACTTCTCCTTAAAGAATACCCTAACCACTAAATTTATCTAAACTGAACTATGATAGCAATTGTAAGGATCTGGCCTTAAAACAATAAATAATCATGAATTAAATGAATAATTTACATTGAGGATCATTTCAGGTTTTTATTTTTAGAGAGTTAGGCCATAAATTTTACAATACATCTCAAAAATTATAAAGAAGACACTTCTACATTATCCAATGTTTCACAAAAAAGCTCCCCAAATAAAACATGTGTTCTTTTCATGATATAAATATTCTTGAATACTTCCTTTCGCAAACGCTTGCATATACCCTGTGAAAAACAATTAAAAAACAAGGGATTAGTATGAAAATTTCATTAGAGGTTATAAAATAAGGAAATAAAACATTATCTCATCAATGAATACAAATCAATGAAAGCAAATTTTTCAATCATAACATACCTTTTGAAATCATAAGATCTATGAATAACACACAGAAATCATAAATCATAAAGGTTATTTATGTATACATATCAAACATACATTATAGCTATCATAGCTACATCGGGAGTTACACTTTGAATACCCATCACAGTATATTACCTAAATATCTAAAGGTAAACATTAACGTTTACCTTAGTCACATTCCCCATTGCATTGGAGAGATATCATGGGCTCACCCGCCCAAGGTTTATCCCAGAAGAACTCGTATACTTAAAAAATGACCAATAACACTAAAATAATCATAACACATATCCCAAGAATAAAGGAAATATAACATTTCCACATTCCAATCAAAATATATCATATCAAAAAATTGACATAATAAATGCTTTATGAATCCATTTTCAATACAATTTAAAACATTTAATAATGAGTTTTTTTAATCGAAGTGTCACATACCACATTGAATATTTGAAATGAATTAAAATTTTAAAACAATAATGTCCATATAAATAAATACTAAAAACAATTTTGAAAACATGGACATTAATGAGAAATATTTTGAATAATAAATCATTAAATCATTTAAAACAATATTTTAGATATAGAGTTTTTAAAAATATGAGAGATACTTAAATAAAAATAATTCTGGATTAACATTTAATCATAACATTATAATATCATGAGAATAAAGGGATTCATGATGTAATATACCAAAGGATTTTATATACACCACATAAGAGTGAATTCGTGCACAATAACAACGAATTCTCAATGGAATGTATATTTAGATGAAATCCCTTATAAAAACTGTATCCTAAGATTAAGGATAAATAAATTTCTTAATAATGTGTGACAAATAAAAATACAATCAATATAATTATATAATCAATGTAAATAAATCATTATAAATTCACACATGTTTAGTTTAAGACAAATCCAAGGACTTGGATGTTTAACTCAATGAATGGAAATTGAGTTAAAATTACTCTTATCATGTTCATATCGATGAAAAGAGAATTTATCAACGGAGTGATTATGTATATCAAATTTATATCCACACAAATTGGAGTGTAAATTATAACATAAATAAATAAATATATATTCCACAAATAATCATAGAATGACATAATTATTAGTTATAAGATTAACCCATGAAATGGAAATTGGGTTAAAAGGTTCCCTTACTGATTTGGTGACTTATGAAGCATGAAACCCAAGAAAGAAGGATCCAAAAATAAGATTTAAATACCAATAAATTTAATTATATTACACTATTAATACAAACATTGGAGTTACATACACCACCAAAAATGTAAGTAGTGCCAAATATAGCAGGAATCTCATAGGAAAATAAAAAGTGACCTGAAAATCCATTACCACATTGTAATCAATCGAGTCATATGACCAAAAGTTAATAACCACTAAATGTATCATTAAATACCATGAATATAAAGATAAACATGACAATATATATCAAATTTAATAACACAATACACCACAAAAAGTAAATAAGTGACGAACTATGGAAATCTCATAGAATTGAAAGTGAGATAATAAATCCATTGCCTCGTGTCCGACTTGACTTGTTTGTTCCTTGTTCTTCCTGAATAATAAACTAAATTTAATATATAATTGAATAAGAAAATTTTTATTTTTATTTTTATTTTTACATCACTTGTTACCATGTTATAAAAATCATGAAGTCATTTATGTTAATATTGGTCATTTGGTCGATATTTGGTACTTGAGTCAAAAATGGACTTCTTATAATTAGAATATATCCTTGTGGTCAATAGGTAATTATCTATAGAAATCTATTCATGATTTGTATATAATATATATATCATATATACATATTATATATATGTATTTATAATATTACATAAATTTTATATGTAATAAATGAAATGCACTGTTTAGAGAGATGGTAAGTCGTACGTACGCATGAACACTACTTTCACTTATATTTGGAATTTTAATGTAATTAAAACTTATTTATGCATAGTTATATTAAAATTAAAGTATTTAATCGTATCTAATATAATTATATAGATCATTTATACATCCCACATATGGCATTAATGAGTCATATCACTTTGAGGGGGCGGTGGTCTGCACTTCCTCAAATGAAATTGTCCCGTTTACCCATAATGGAAACCATAAAGTTATTGTATAAATGAAAAATAAAAAATCATAATGAAAACAAAAAAATAATATATATATCATATATAAATATATTTCATTTATAATGTCCACCCTGAGTGGCGGTATAATATAATCAAACAATTCATGAGGCATTAGTATGCCATCCACAGAAACAGTAGATTCTTCACCCAGTAGATGGTGGTGTGTGTAAGTGTAGTTTGAATATTTCTCATAACAACATCATAGTATATTTTCAATACTGGTTTTGTTATAAAATTATGTAATAAAAAATGTTTTGGGTTGGAGAATTAAAATAAATGATAAAAACTTAAGAGGAACAATTACCTTAAATTTGGTTAACTCCCATTGGTTTGAACCAAAAGGACTTCATGGAGTGTATTATGCCTAAGGTAAGGCTTCTAGTGGGAGAAATGGGATATCGAGAGATTATATTGGAATGGTTTGGATGAGACATGGGGCTTGAGAGGTGGGAAATTTTTTAAGATTTGCGGGATTTTTATAAGGTGGAGGACGGGTTCTTTAAAAAAGTGTGAAGATATTATTTAATTATATAATGATATTCAGTTTCCAAATGTCAAAAACTAATTAATGTCAAATATAAGATGAATCATGGTCGAAATAAAATCTCCCAATAATTATTGGAAAGGTTTTTAATGTTATTTTAATATTTATAATATTATTTATTTAATTCATTTATTAATGAGATAAATATTGCATCATTATTGTGTCATAAATAATTTAATTTATATGATGTCTAAAAATTATTTAAAAAATACGAAGATGTACGAAATCATTTTATCATTCCAATGAATATTTATTGATTAAAAGAAAACTTATATAACCTCATTTAAAATTTAATTTACTAAAATATTTTTGTTTGTGTCGTTTTTTTCCTTTACATTAAATTAATTAATCTAAAGTGTCATTACCACTCTTAAGTGGATCTTTGGGTTCCCAAAATAGATCCAAAGATTCTAATGGTTGGAAATGACTAATCTAAAAAAGATATGACAAATGTTAAGTAAAATTTGTATAATTAAGATATTCTTTATACCCTAAATTACCCTATTTACCTTTAACCACGTTAAATAAAAGTCAAAAGTTTCTATTCAGCAAAAAATATTTTCATCTTATTGAACCACATTTTACTTAATAATAACATCCATGTATATTGGATTTTTTAAATTCAATTAACAGAAATCCTAAATTTTCATTTAAATTATAAAAGTAAGTTTTTTAACTACTACTTAGGGGATTCACTATTCTTAAAAAACATATGTTTTTCAGAAAATAACAATATTTCAGCATAAGATATATTTTATATTTTAAATTCAAAATTTTTGGATATTTTACCAAATTAAAAACATAAATGTCATATTAATTAATTTAAAATTAATGTTCATTGTCAAGAAAACAATGTGTATTTATGAAACAATAAATATCAATAGATTGATACTTGTTTATGTCCAATTTCAAAGTAAAATTAATTACAATGACCACAATTGTATTAAATGGTAAAAATATATTACAATTAAAATTTAAAACAAATTAATAAGATAATATATCAATATAAGTAACTTATATTAAAAAGAAATTTTGAATTAAAATACAGTATTTTTCCCTATTCATCAAAAAATGAACTTTATCTGAAAAATAAAAAAAATTATCCGAATTAAATTTTGATGTCCCAAATCTAATGAAAATTTTCTTTTGTAAAATAGAACAAATATAAAGTACCAAAACTAGATTTAATCACGGTTTTCCATCCAAAGGCGGTAAATTGACCTTTTAATGAATTTTAGAGTGTTCATGCTTAAAATTAAATTCATTCATATTTTAGGCCCCTAACTTATATTGAATAATTGTAAAAACATATAAAAATCATGTATAAACATTTTTTAGTTACTTCTTTTCATTATTTACATTAAAAAGGGTAGGTGCTAACTACCATTTAATATAATAATATTATATTATTATTTTTCAGTATAACTCAATGTTGTGTGCAACGTATGATTTCAAAGAAAGCGGTTGTTGTGTATTGGGGACGCCATCGAACATGGAATCCCCTTTAATGAAAAATTAATATTTAATTCCCAAATATTAATAAATATTAAAATGTATTACTCATTATTTACCATGGATGTAACATTAACATAAGTAATCGCTGCAACTAATACCATGGTTTTTTCATTAATACAGTTTAATATTTATTAAGGTTAATAATATAAGCACTTGTAGTGAAAAAAGTAGTATAGAATTATACTTATTCAAAAAAAATTAGTAGAATCCACAAATCCCATATTTATATTTTCAATTCCATAAATCTATTCATAATAAGGGATAAATGAGGTTCACCCATCATTTACATAAACACAACAATTCTGAATAAATAGTAACAGACATTTTGAATCCACAAGACACCAATATACAATTGTCAAACAACACATGAAATAAGAGGATTTTTATTAAATAAAATCCATAAAAATTAATGAATAAATGATGAAGAATATAATGGAATCAGGAAACAAAATATTACTTTTCTCCACTGATTATATGTCAGTAAATAAAATTATCAATAAAGGGGAAACAAATTTAGATATTATTAAAAATACTAGGGAAAAAATTCATAAATTGAAAATAACATAAAAAAATTGTCACCCAATCCCTAGTTCATCTGGAGAATCTAAAAAATAATGTAACACTCATATAAGTGTGGTAGATTAATTAATATAGGATGAAAAATCCTAAAACATCATTCATAAACACATATTAAGTTTCACACATCTTCAATTTTCAATCCAATCAATATTCGAGGGAGAAGGATTTCATTTCAACCATTTCAAAATATCACTAAACACTATTAGGTCTTCTAATATAGCCTATCCATGGTCTGGGTGGGTCTTCAACATGTAAAACCTAAATGGATTCCCCTAATATTTGTTTTCCATATGTAAAACATTTTCACCTTTCCTATCAATAAAATAATTCATGAAAATCCATTTCTTGGATTTGTTTTTTTAAATAGATAACACTCAGGGTGCTACAACCAGCATCATTCCCATTACTATGAGATTCCTCTTCCCCATTTATAATAACAACTCATAAGTCATAGGAATTATCTAAAATATAATTGAAAGGATTTTTTTGTAATGATTCTCTATGCACCACAATACCAACCACCAAGAACTCATAATGCCCACCAAGAGGGCATTGTGGCCACATTAATAACCTGTAACCCTATCCATTAACAAATAACAACTCTATACTCCCAATATGATCCACTGAGCCTTAAGAAACACAAAAGAAAAGAAGAGAATGTCTGGAACATTATAAGAATATTCACAGCATGTCCCCCGAGGGTGTTAATGATGATTTTTAGTTACGTCTCCTAAAATTTCATTATGTAATTAACAAATTGTTACATCATGAAAATTTTCAGGGTTATTCCTAGTAAGTGAATCATTTCTAGGGATTTTATTAGAAAAATTCCCTCTAAACATCTATTTAATATCTAGGAATCCCAATACATTATTATTTACCAATCTTTTAGGATCTTATCGTAAATCTAAAATTATACATAGTGTATTCAATAATTTTTACTAGTCATTATTTTAAAAAATATCAAAAAAAATTATAATACAAAAATTAATGATCCAACATTATCATATCACATTAATAAATAATTTTTTCATAACAATCAAAATAATAATTACGTTTTGTAATCAGAAGGGATTATTTTTTTGGGAAAATAATGATCGCAAAAATTAATCGTACATAAAACATTAGACATAATTTAATTCCATAAGAAAAGGCCTCCTTTTTACAATAATTTTCACTTTATTAGCTGTTTTATCATAAAAATGTGAACTAATAAAATAGTGATCTAAAATCGTAGACAATGGAGTATAATAATGGAATAACTATGAAACATTAAAAAATAATGCACATGGGTGAGTGTAATCATCAACATTATATTGTAAGAATTTTTTCATCATAAAAAGTCTAAAATAATCATTTTATTATTATATGGAATATAAAATATTCATCATAAAAAAAATATTAACATATTATCTTGATATAAATAATTATTTATGAACATGGATAACATCATGTTCACACATAACCTTTGTGTACCTATCATTATTTAATACATTATTACTGAAGCTATAATCTCGATCAAAAAATATTCACATGTAATATTATTATTGATATAGTATCTAAATCATTATAGGGATATAAAAACATAGGACCACCTGTCACATCATTTAATTCTCATAATTTATCTTACCATTTTTAAAGGAAACCTATGATAAAATTATACATGAATTGATCCCCATAAAAGGGTCAAGTTTAAAAGAGGTTTGTCAAAGAGTATTTTAAAAACACCATAAATGGATTAAAATACATATCGATGAATTAGAAATATTTATATCCCTATAAAAAATAAATTAATACCAATGAGAATGATATTTAGAATATATTAAGAATATACATGTTAAAACAAAGAGAAGAATGTAATGAACAATAAAAGAAATTATTTGGTGGTTATCAAGAAATTATATTTATAAAATAATTATTTAATTATTTAATTTAATTAAATTCATTAACCATATGCTATACCTCAATATATTTTTAATACCACCAATATTGTGTGATTAAAATTTTACCTTGGTCTTTTTCTAATGATTGATTAGAGGATAGTGATTCAGCTTCTCTATGATGGATTCACCACATGAAAATGAGATTGATATTATATATGGAGTTCCACTAATTAAATAAAATAAAAATATCCCAAATACAGGTAAATATGTTCATGTAGTACCACATGATGATATTCTGGTTCATCCAAAGTTACATTCATTGATTGATGTTGTTTAAAAATTATTGTCTAAAAGGTTATATCACATGTAATATTGTAAAAATCCATTTCAGATAAATTATAGATGTTTAAAAAAATTATTATTAGAAGTATTTTCTTTTGTATTAGTTACAAACCATACATATTTGATGTCCTACGTAATTTGTTAATGGTTTTTTGGGGGTATTCAGCATATAAGTGTATTTCAATGAGTAATGGTTTTTCCATATACTTTGTTCTTTGATGGAGTTATGGATGACGACCTGGGGTCTTATTTCTATTATGTTGAATTGGAGGAAATTGTTCATCCAAAATTGGGACTATAGATTTAATCTATTTTCAATGAACAACTCTCAAATCAAATATTGGATAAATGTAATTTTTTACATTTAGATTTTGTGGCTACCTCGTATCACTTTGTAATTTTTTCATATTTAATGTTGAAAAAAATGGATGATTCCACCGAATCTACCTAATAAAGAAAATATAATATGATAATTGCGTAAATTGATCATTCAACTATTGTTATTGATATTTTATTTTTAGAAAATGCTCAAGATAAATTATCACTTTTTATTTAATTTGAGGAGATAAGAAATATTCATCAATTTTCCAATACATGGGTCTTGTTAAAGATCAATGCTAAATTAATGATTCCTACTATTCCTTATTTTCTCGGCGATAAGCTCTGAATAACTTCTGTATTGATTATTGGCATTTTATTATTCAACAAGGTTGGATGAAATATACAATTAGAAATGTAATAGTGAAAATGCTTCTTCCAAAGAATTCCAACATATTTATAATTGTGATACTAACACGGGTGGATGAAATATTGATGTTGATACTCCATCCAAACATATATTATTACTTAGATCATAAGGTAAAGAAAATAAAAAATAGGGGAATAGTGATAATTTCATAGTAAATTATGTGATTTTTCTAGAGCTCATAGTGACAGTGGATTTCAAGAGAGTAATAAATGTCATGAACTAGTGGGGCTCGTTCTTCAACTCCCCATGCCTACCTCAAATATTCTAGGGGCTGGGGAACAGCAATATGTAGCCATATCACTAAAATTGGATGCATTTCCTATGTGCATGTACACATTAAAATATATCCAAACACACAAATTCTGAAATTTAAAATACCACTATGGAAATAAAATTATGTAGACAGGTAAACCCAAACAATGGTGTAAAATTGAAAGTAATGTGTGGAATGTAAACTATGCGAGAATACAAGCCCACAGAAGTAAAGAGTATACAAACTAAAAGTCCAACCTATAAGAAACAAATCATTATTGGGACTGTATATTTTATTTATAGGAACTCCTTTTCCTATAGGGAAGATCACAATGCTTCGTCTGGTCCTGGCCTGCCCATGACTCCTTCAAAAGACTGCATGTCTACACAAGATAGGACACATGCAGGAAAAGACCATATAGTGGTGAGTATAACAATAATCTGTAGGGGAAACAAAAATTCACTATAAAATACCCAAGTAAAGGTACAACATACTCTATAATGTATATGTCTATATTACACATAATAAGTGATACATATCCTGATATACTCAAAAAATATACCCATATACTAGAGGTATGTACCAATGACCACATACCCACGCTGGGGATTCATTTTGATGATTCTAAAAAACAATCATCTAGGAGAAATCACTCCATGCATATGATAGCCACGATGGTGTCCGTACGAGATGTATGTTTGTCGGGAAGTGCCATCAGAGGTTTAGATTCAATGAATGATCTTTAGAGAGAACATAAGCACTAATTTCTAGAGAACTCACTCCTGAGTGGGGAAATAACATGTTACATGGATTAGGATCACTTCTAGGTCCTTGGAGTATACCATGACTCATCTAGATTAACCTTATAATTTGTGGATCAACATCATTTAGGATTGGTCAAGTCGATACATGACCCTACCTAGGGTTAATAGTGGGTCGAGGATCTCACTTCAGGCCTTTCAGAGGGATTATGACTCTATAAATAATGTCCTATTGAAGGGATCATACTCATTTGAGGGAAATTCCACCTAACCATTTGTGGAACATGAAAAGGGGGAACAAATTTAAATGAAACGTGTCCATGTAATGATGTACATGTAGATAAAGCAATCTATTGAAAAGTACATTGTGTGAAAAATTAACACATCATGTCCTATGAACCTTGGTAATACTCTAGAACATCAGTACATATCGATGATCAAATAATGTAAAAATAGATACACACTGAATCCAAGAATGTGATATGTAACTTCCTACTATTCTGGTTCCAATTCGTTTACGTTGGCCTTGTGCCCATACATGGCTTCAACCAGCGAAACCAGCCTAATCTGGTCCTGTGGTGTAGTTAATTCCATGTACTCCACCATGTGTGCACTTATTTTTAGAGATACATTATTAGTCATGCGTAAGGTCCCACACACCATGTGAAAGTTGTAACACGTCGTGTCATCACACCATACACCGTGAAACTCTATATTTTTTTCAATACATCGCCACATGCCTTGATCATCAGAGAAGACTATGTGTTCTTCCATATTTTTAGAACAATATCTCCTCATCTACCACATTCATCTATCGTTCAGTCTTCATTCAAGTGATCTTTTCAAAATTAAAATGTAGGTTCAGGTTTTTTTAACAGTGGGAAACCCTATTATGTTTGATTCGGGCCTCTGATCAGCCCCAAAAACAAGTTTCGATCCTCCAATATGAAAAATGTTCGAAGGAAGATTTCTCTCAATCCATGATGATTTTTTTTCAACATATTTGTCACACATTCATTAGGTCATCACGTTTTTGGATCATTGAATTGTGAATAGGAAAACAATGATCCATTGGTCATAACCCTAACAAAACGTGATTTTGCTTCTTGAAGTCAAGTGGAAAAGGAAGATGCCACTGTTCACATACCTTCATTCTATAGTGGTTGGATGAAACCATAACCCTCCACCAATAAATAGATATTTGGGTGGGGGAGAGGATATAGATGGTATAAAAATATAATAATAAATAAATAAACAAATATGTAATGTAATAATAGAAAATACAAAATTAAACAACTAATTATGTATCACATAATTATATATAAAAATTGAAATATAAAATGATAGATAGTAAATAATAAAATTTAATTAATTAATAATCATTTTTATAGTCAATATTTAATAATAAACTAATTATATTTAAATAAATTTAAATAAATACATTACTAATATTAATATGTATAATTTGAGTGTTTAAATATAATAATTATAATTATAACAAAGATATAAATAAAAATAACAACATTAATTATATTAATAAAATAGTAATCTATTAGAAAAATATTTAATAACTATTTATAAAAAATATTAAATTACAAACATAATTAATAAATTACTAATTTTTAAAAAATTTAATTTTTTTAAAAATAAAATTATATATTATAATATTTACTAATAATTTTAATTTACATTAAAACAAATAAAACTATTTTTTTAGATAAATAATTTAGATTTGTTTAATATATCTTTAACTATGTATTATCATCTTATGATTTGATGGTTAATGTGGAAAGTGAATCCTTTTATATATTCATTTCAACTAACTCACATGAAGTAAGTTATAAGAGAAAATCTATTGCGACATGTAATTCAGCAAAAAATTCATGTGTGTGTTGCACTGGTAAAGGAAATATGAAGTTAGTGAAAAATAAGGGGTGACACGCAGTAGATATCTATTAGATTAAAGTAAGTGAAATGTTATATTTTTATTGGTCTCTCTTTCATTCAATGACACATGTATTGAAAAGAGGCACTACTGGGAGATACAAAGAGAGACATTGGAGACTTGGAGTTGCACAGGTAGGGAAGAAAATCGTGATCATCAATCGCAAAATGATGACTCTTCTTCCCCTATTTTTATATATTTTATTTTTTAATTTTCAATCTTAATATAAATGTTAATAGTTTAATCTATTTCTGTTGGAGGTTTTGAAATTTTACTGGTTTGAAATTTCTTCTTCATCATTTAAATTTTTTTATTAAGAATTAGATTCTATCAGTGAGATTGAATATGGTTATCAGACAATTAATTCAATATTCACCTTCATGTTCTGAATTTTAAAACCCCGGATCTTTCGATGAGATCAATCAAGGATTCAATTCATCCATGACTAAACATCATAAAAATCATAACCCTCCAAAAAGTATGTTTAAATTGTATCTTTTAATCACATTGTTGTATGTTGTTCTTGAACTGGCGAATCTCATGAACTATAATAGAGTGTTATGTCCTCGGGAGAGGAATATTTAACCACGTTTTCCAAGGTGTGAATTAAATATAGTGAAGATTCATTTTTAATACATGTATATATATATTCACCAAATAATACATTTTTTCAATTGTGAGCACTCCAGTTAATTGTTTATATTATCTTTAGTTTACACAATTATTTTAGATTTTTCATTTTTCATTTATGTAAATATAAATTTATATATTTATTGTCAATTTTTTTCACTTAATAATAAAACAAAATATAATATAAGAATAAAATGTTTAAAAATAATCCCCTTCACAGCTGAAAATAGTGGAGTTTATTTATGAAAACCATAGAGCACTCACCTTCCATCTGTATGAACTGACCCAACACCAAAATAATATTATAGTTTAGTAAATGTAATTTTTACTGTCTTAACACCCTATAGAATCATCAAAATACTTCCTCAATAACACATCACACAAAACAAATTATCTAGTGATCAATTTTTTGTTATATTGATCCACATTCATCATTGGAAAATAAGAATGAGGAATAATCAAATAAAAACACATTACCTACCTTGGTTATTGTTTATTAATAACAATGAATTGAGGTGATCCATGATCGATGAAGAGATCCTTTGAATCATTTCTGTGTCTATCATTAATAAATGATACACTTGTCATTATTATAATAGAAATCCTCAAATGAACACTTAATCAGATATCTAATGGTTATATTGTTATACTTCTAACCCTGATATTTCTCCATAATAGTCTATTTAAAGACTTTCAATTATTTCATTTTTAATACTAAAATTAAAAATTTATTAAATTATATTATTTATTTTCCCACACAATAATAATTATCTATGGACGACCCATAATGACAATGTTTATGTAGTGCCTGGGGTTATCGTTGCATTCTGAACTCAATGGATCCATCATATTTTTGATACATGGAACATTATAGATATTATTAATTTTTTATAGAAAACTACTAACATGGGATATATAATATATATAATATATTTCAAAGCATGTATTCGTGGAACACATGGCCTCATAATTACACACAAAATTTTCTCTTAGTCTTCAAATTAAACCATATAATATCCAGAAAAAATACATAGAAAATCTGAGAGATTAAATTAATCATATTATAAACCGTAATGTATAACCAATTTACCTATAGGAACACGATACCCTCCATTGGGCCCACCCATGTGCCCAAATGGGTCACTAGACTAACAATTAACCCACAAGAAAAGAAATGTTCATTCCAATCACACACACCTTAGGAAAATTCCTTAAAGGTCACCTGTGATGATTACTATTCGAGGCTAAACACACTTATCATTGGATTTATAATTCGGTAAAAATCATAAAATAAAGTTTCAACATGTGGAAATTAGTCATATCATTAATTAATTTATCAATTTTGGAATTTTGGGGTGTTACATTTTCCCACAACCCCTTAGAGAACAAAATACATATAGTTGACCCTACATCTCAACCCATGTAGTACCACCATATTTAAATATGTGGTTCGCCTCTAATACCAGTGTAACAACTGGGTAATGGTAATTGGGTAGACACCCAATATTAACATGGAAATCAGGTATTTTATTTCTAGGAACCACTAGTTGAACTATAGAGACATCTTCCCACCTTAGGGGTCAACCAAATTCTCCAAATGGCCACCATACTAATTATTGCCTCCTAAGGCCAATATAATTTCTTCCCACATTACATTATCATCACTCGAACACAGTAAGGGAATCTTATAAGAAGGTCACCCATATTAATAATTAATCTAGGAAAAACACTCTATAATGTGGTGTTATAATCATGTAGTCTACTAAAAATTAAGTTACCCCATTTTGACATGAGTGATATCATTTGTTCAATTTACCATTTATCATTATAGGGTTTTACGATGGGAGAAAAATGTTTTATTCTTTAAGTACATGTCTTATTCTATTGATCAGGTACATTAAAAATTATATTAATATTAGGTTTCATGAAATTGTGTTGTAACGTGATCCAGGGTGTTTGTGATTTTATAGAATTAAAATATTACTTCCCAATAGAATACTAATTTTCATAACTCTATTCAAGATATTTGTTAATCCACTAGATTTCATGGTAACATTAGAGACTCTTCAGATAAGGATGATGAAGAAATGGATGACAAGTCATCCTAATGTTCTTATTGTATGGATGAATACTACAAAGGAAAATATTATAATTTTAAGGGATTCATATCTGTTATATAAAATAATTCCATGTCCATAAAAAATTATACATATCTTAGGCCCACTATGATCACTAGGTCATTTTTTATTAAAAAGGAGGATGCATCGAGAAAATTATTTTAATATATTGGTATATGATTTTGACTATTCTCAATATAATGAATACTGTAATTGGAAAAATTATTTATTTGTTTCAATTTAAACTATTCATTGGTTTTTATTTTGAATCAGGTCAGTGTGGCCATGACTGGATAATTATAATCCAATCATTTTTTCCTTTATAATTTTTTCATAGATTTTATAAATGGTCTTGACTGAAACATTGCATGAAAAATGTTTCCCAATAAAAATATTTTATTATTCAAAAAATAGTTTTATATAATTAAAATTAATATTCAAAATATGTAGACTATTAATAATTAATAAAACCATGTTGTAAGATAAACGAACATAAATAACATTATTTTTAGTGCACTTACACAACAATTCAATGGAAATATGTCAACATGATTTAGTTGATAGAACAATTTAATCACAAATTATATTAAAATGTTTGAAATTATTTAAAAGTGCATTTTTATTTTATAAAAAATGCATGTTAAAATATGTTATATAATTTTGATCACCATCATCCTATTCTTTTCCGGATTGGTTACACATCGTGCTCATAATTTGGATATTGTATTCTATTATTTTGAAGAATCTCAACCCATACCCATTGGATTGAAAATGTCCATAATTACAATAACCATTGGAGTTTTCTCTGAACATCTATGTATGGAAATTAATTTCATGGGATGAAAACATCATTGGAGGATGATTTACCCTAATATAGAACTCTACATATATAAAAAAGAAAAATAGATAAATATCAATATTATTCATAAAAAAAATACTGATATCAATTCAATAAAAAAATAGATTTATAGTAGATATAAAATTAAACAAAAAAATACCACACTACTCAAAACTGAAAAAGAAATCACGGTTTCATAGGTGTAACAACAATAGATTCCATAAAATGAATTACACCTTGTTTTAAACTCCATATAACATTACCAATACATCATGGTTCCCTCTTAGAGAAGTAATACACCTTCTATTAACCTCGTGCAATATGAAATTCCTTATCATATACTCCCATGGAGAATAAAAAAGGGTGACTATAAAATAATTTATGCAATTCCCATATATTTCCAAAACATGCCACAAAGATAGGTATCAGTTATGTCATAAAATGATAAATATATTCTTATCAAAAGGAAAGAGAATAACAAGAAAATGATATGAATATAAATATTGAAAGTAGTGGAAATAACCTATGATGTTCCATTGAGACTACCATTATGATTTCCATACAGTAAACCCAGTTCATCCCCAATTGATTGGAACTCCTATAGTAGATAAAACATATTACTGGAAGCCCATTCTACCGATTTGAGTCATATTATGGTGGGTTAACGGCTAATGTTCCCCATTATCAACATGATTGTCATTTTTGAATAAATAAGTATCATTAAAATTCATCATTAATGTCACTCCCTAAACCACATGTAATTAAAATTTTATTTATTTAATTTTTATTACTAGGTTTTGGGACTTTTAATTTGGAAAATTTTAAAAAAATTAATCATTCTGCATGTCACATCGATCAGATGTATATTTGGCTAAACCATGTCGATACCATTTTTGTATGAATATTTCATAAAAGAATGGGTTTTCACTATGTATGTGGCCAAATAAAGTGACTCTCCCTAGACATTATGATTTTTTAATTTCCTAAAATTAAATAGAGGATTAATTAAAAGAATTTCCCTTTCTCCTACCCATTTCACTAGACACACACCCCTCCCTAGCCTGAATGCGAAGAAGCATGAATCCCACTTCTCTTGGCCTCTATTATGCAACCCTTTTCCATATAATTTGTGGTGAAATCATCACAGGTTTGAATTTACTCCTCTCTGGCTTCTTATTATTATATTTACTTCCCACCTCTTAATTTTACCTTGTTTTGTCTTGTGTTGGTTATGGCCTATAAAATCGGGTTAAGGTGATTTTATATTTTATATTGTCATTTTAGTTTCCTAGGGAATGTGGATTACTACATAGTCCATTTTAATTATGTTGTTGAATGATTTATACCATCTATTCATGATCAGGATAGGTTTTACCAGTGATAAAATCATTTATTTTTGTTCTTTTTAAAAAATGATTTTTAATTAAATATATTTTTTAAAAAATTTATATGGGTTTTAATAAAAAAAATGTGTATAAAAATATGTTCCATTTTGGTTACTATAGATTCACCCCATGGGTTTGTCTTATTTTAAAAGATAAATTATTCTTCCTTTGTTTGAATTTTTATGAATTAACAAGTGATATTACGAATTATAATATATCCAGAGATTTATATAATAATTATATTGTTTTTTAACAAATTTACTTGAATAATATTTTTAATCATTCATTCCATTTATACATTATTTTTCAATAACTTTTTTTTATTCCTTTTCAATTATTAACTAAATTTATATCTCTATATATGTGTATGTATTTATATATATTCTATTTCAAATATTTATTGAATAATTTGTAAATATGTTTCTCTGGTTGTGTTTATATATATAACAATATAATTATATATTTTTAGAAGAATAGTTTCTCTAAAATAAATGTCATATATTGAAATTTCTTTTTAGGTATATGATTTCATGGAGGATATACATTAGTATATATATAAATATATATATGTAATTCAAGGAATTCATATGGAATCATGTGAATTATAAAAATAAGATATGTAATAATGTGTTTGTGTGTGTATATTAAATTGAATATGCTCGCCATGATAAGGAAGATTTATGAATTTAATTTTTTTTAATTTCTTTTTCAAACAATTCATTAATTATATTTTCGAAATAAATTGTATAGTCCATATTAGCATGTTCTATTTTTCTACTAAATTTTACTAAGGGTATGTTAATTAATGAAAGTTATTTTTCTAATGAATCAATAAAAAATTGTACAAGTGTGGTTCATATCCTAAAATGATTTCTTTGGGTTTGATTGTAAATGGTTTTAATATGAATGAGTACATTTTTAACATGTTTTGTCTAAAATAGAAACTACACATGGTATCCTAGATACCTAAGGGGAGAAAAAGATTTTAAGGTCTAATTTTTCTCAATATTAATTACTAAATAAAACATAGAGAACTTTCATGGTGTCGTATGGTGGGTGGAAGCACACCAGTAGACCATGATATGAACTACATAGTAGTTAGTTGGATGTAGTATCACTGAACATGTTGATATAGACATATAAAATATTGAATGAAATGATACGTAGTTGTGTGTATATATGGATTCGATATTAGTTACTATGAATATATGAAGACTTAGGGATCCTAATAACTACATATGACTAAGGAAATTATCGTGGTTCTTCGTATGATTTAATTTCTGATTGATTCATGTCAATTTATATTATCGAAAATAAATTTCCCTTAATATAATGTTTAGTTACCATATTTCACATTTCGTTATTCTAATTTGTTTATTATTTTAACGGTATCTAAAAGATATTTTATAAAATTTTATGATGTTCTATTTTTTTAAAATCTATTTAAAAATGGATAATGTTTTTTAATTTTTTCATCAAACTATAATTACAATTCGTCATTTATAAATTGGAATAAATTTGGAAAAGAAGGCTTTGGAAAACATAAAATATTTACACAAAACCCAACTGTATCTATATTTGGGGTTTTTGTTTAAAATAATGATCTCTCTAGTTGAGATCGGCATTCTGGTTTTGATAGTGATTGGCCTCTGGACATAGTGGATCGCCTATTAATGTATTCCAGTGATTTTATTTGTAGTTCCCTTTATCACATCATCGATGTGGCCTTCTACATCATCCCATGGATAGATTTTATAGATATATATGAGAGGCTATGAGGGCATAATGCTTTAGTTTTCATTGTAGAGTGGAAGATGTGAGAGAGATGAGGGATTATTATTCATTTTATGTAATTTTTTACTTTACTACATTTATTCATTATTTACCTCTAATTTTGATTAGGAATGTATGTCCAACTTATGTGCTGGTCATTTTGAATAATTATTAGAAATAATAATGATTATTTATTATATTTTATTGGTTAACCCCTTCCCATGTGCTGACTCGTTGATGCCCAGGTCCATGTTCCACCCTATAGGGATCAACACAACTATTTAGTCATTTCGATGGTTTGGGACAGGGGATTGTTGGAGGGATGACTGGGTATTGTGTGTGATAATGTATTTAATCTCACCCATTCTGACAACATGTTTTCACATTCCAAATTTTCATTTACAAAAACCATATGATGAGCCTGTAATGTTGAAATATATTTCCAAAATCTCATTAGAAATAAAATTTTATGCATTAGATATCTTTAACATTATATTTCATGATATAATTGGAGTGGGGGTCAAGCCACATACCACTAACACAATCCTACAACAAATATCATGTTCAATAACTTCAAATTAAAAGGTTTATCCTATAATAACATCCATAAATATCTAGTTTGTGCCCCTTTGGGAGAATGAGGGGAATTATAATTATTTGGGAGAAATTCATGTAAAAATGGATACAAAGTCAAACCTTTAATCAATGATAATATTTATTGCATCATACACTTCTTCATGCCTTTATTGAGTCATAATTGGAAGAGCGTGCACCGAGATCATTTTTTTTTATTTGAATATTGTAGTTGATATATATATAATTGAGATAAGATAAAATATTACTTTATTATATTAAATAATAGTTCACAGTGCAACACACCACTATACATAGGCACATGCCTTTTCACTATACACCATTTCGTGCATTTAAGTAGATGGAAATGGAATAGTGTTCCCCGAGTGATATTAATTTAATTGAAAAAATATAAATTAATTTAATTAAAGGTAATATTTTTATTATGATAAATAATAATAATTACTATACATTTAATTAGTAAAAATAAAATTATAAAATATCTAATATTGAATTAAATATAGTATGTAAAGAAAATTATAAAATTATTAACATGTTTTTAGTTGACAATTTGGGTATTTATTTTTATATATATTAATTAATATAAAAATATTAAATATTCAAAATAAATGTTACAAAATAATTTAACTAATTATATATTTATTAACTAAATTCAAAAATATAATAAATTTGGTAAATTATAACACAAAAATATATTAAAATAATTTATAAAAATTGTCATCCTAATATTCATGCAATAATAATATCCCAAAAAATTAAAAACATGGACAGAAATAATATAACAATAATATAATATAAACAAAAAAATTATAAAACACAATATAAAATAATATTACACAATTATAAAAAAACCACAAATTTTTTTAAAAATATATTTCTAATTATAAAAAATAGAATGTATAAAATATAAACTAAAACATTGAATCTATAAATGTAAATAGAAAATTTATAATATATATTAATTGAATAAAATAAATCAAAAGTAGAACTAAATAACAAATAAACATGTTGCATCGTGAATGGTGGGGGGGCATTATGCATGGTTATACCGCACAAATAACACACCCCAACAACCAAAAAGGTGACAAACAGGAGATTAACTATGTGAATCAACTTATACCAACATACCCTTGAATCTTCTACCAATATCACAAAATCCTATTGATGTATGAATTTATCATGAATTGGAAAACCCATATTATCTCACATTTCATGTTATTATAAAAACAAAATCCCATAAATTTTGTAAAATTTTCTATAAAAATTTAAACAATGTAAATAAACATCATTCTAGAAACCAAAGATTAATCTTCCCACAACAGACTTTATGAAGTATTAAAATATAGAATAAAAATTAATAATATAATATAACATAGGTGGATAATTGATGAAAAAACATCATTTGGGATTTATATTTGTATTATTGTTTTGAAAATGAGAAAATATTTTTCAAGAAATTTGATCGCTTTCTCTTCACTGTGAATCAGTTTTAAAATCTTCACTAAAAGAAACTTTTATAAAGATCACATTATTTATTTAATAATCATCTAAAACATTGTTCATTATATTTATAAAAATGTTTCTTTTGTCATATATTTTTTTTCAAACAGAAATCTAAAATTGGATGGGGGTTTAATATTTCTTTAAATATCAATATTTAAATTTTATTATTTTTTTAATAATATTTTTTCATTTGATACTAAATTAGTTTTACTTTTCCATTATTAATGCAATGACCTATTCATTGTTATTTTTATATATATTTTATATACACAACCAAATTTTCAATTTTTAAAAAAACTAGGTACATAAAAAAATTTAGATGCATGTAAATCTTAATAACTATATTTCATTTTACTAAAACATATATGTATAATAATTAATTATTATAAATGGATAAATTAACATGATAATTTTTTTTTGTATAAGCATATATAGGACTAAAAAATATATATATATTTAATTGTTATTGATTATCCATAACAGTTGTAGGAATATAAAATGTCACATTGTTGGGATAAAATATTTAACAACATAAATACGTCAACAGCTTTAGACATTCAAAATAAAAAAATAATGTTTTAGAAAAATTTATAGAGTTCATGTTTATTTAGAATTTGTTAAAAAATACATAACATGGTCCAAAAAATACATAAGTTTTTAAATAATAAAGATAATTATATAACATAATTAAAAATGGTGTTCTACCAATTACATCCATCATCATTACCCTTTTTTGTTTTCATTTACTTTCAAAATATGGATATAACATTCAACTTTTATTAGTGAAAATGAAAACATTAAATGAGTAAGCATCATGGTGTTTTAAATTCATATTTAGAACAAATGTTTATAATACATTGAATAAAAATTAAATACAAAAACCACAATTTTTTTTTTTAAAAAATTAATCATCTGAGTAATTGATATAGATAAACAACATAACTCATAAAATTGTGTTCGACAGTCAAAAAAAAATATTTTTTTCAATTAAATTAAAACTTATTATAATGATCGATGATTCTATAGAATAATACATTTTCATTTTTGTTCATATTTAAGAATAAGATGATTATTTTATGTTTAATTGGATTTTTTTTCTAATAGTGTACTCGACAAGCAAAGAATGGTTTCTCCAAAATATTACGTTTCACACAACATTATGTTTTACAAAATAATACAATAATATTATTATTATTTTAAATACTAGATAATGTGTAACCTTTCGAATGATGGGATTTAATAGTATCAAATTAATTTTAAAAAATGTTTTAAACATTTTAAAATATTTATTCTATCATTACCAAATTTATTAGAAAAGGAAAAAACCCAATTGATTATAAAGGATGTGTTATAAAGAAAACATATTTAAAAGAGAATATTTTTTATTATTAAATCATAACACCTTTTATGGATTTTTTTACCTAAAAATATATTTTATATATTAAATATAATGTTTCGAATTCATCTTATATGTTTCATGGATATTATATAAGAACAAAATCAATTTTTCGTATAAAAGTAGTATTTTTCAAAAAATGGAGTTTTACAACCTTTAAATGGATAACCCTTTCTAAATTTAGTTTTTAAATCCATTATAAGATCTATTTGAGAAAATAAACATTAATTTTAAAATATGGATATAAAAATTTACATTGGATTATTTGTTGATAATTTTCGAATAACAATCATTTTTTGTTGAATACTAAAAATATGTTAAATATTAATTGAAAACATCAATTTTCAATAAAGATAATTTATATATATAAATAATATTATATAATGTTTTAAAGTTATATGGAATATATTTTTTTAATCCTTTTTTGGTAATTGGAATAATTTTCCCATCGAAATTATATATAAACACACGTCAATCTTTTGTTAGTCATTACTTTATAAAAACATGCTTTTTGGTTTTGACAATAGGAGTTAATTTTAAAATAATTCATGTAAAATATTTGTCTTGAATTTGGAAAAATTGATTCAATATTTTAAATCAGGAGGTCAAAATTGTGTAAATATTTAAATTTTTATTTGGACATTTTGAAATGTAACTTAAACAATTATTTTATTTTCCTTTGTTAAATTGTAAACAAAACAAATAAGGGTACGGAATAATATTATAATAAAATTTAACTACTCTAAAACATGTCCTATTTATAATTTATGATATATTTATGAACATTTCCATCATTGGGTTGATTTTCGGATTCCATGGATCCAATTGGGATTGATAATAAAATGTTATAGTAATTAACTTAATATAAGGAGAAATATAACAAAAACATGTATCATTTACTAAAACAATTTTAATATGTGGTCATATAAGTGATATCTTTGAATATAATTCGTCATTATAAATATAATACAATTTCCAACATCATTTTATTTTATTTATAATTATTATATATAAAATAAATAAATTTAATCCTGGCATGATGATGATGTACTGATTACAAAATTAAAAAATTATTCCACTAAATGATATTTTAAATATTAAAATAAATGTTATTTGATTATTTTTATTCCATAACTGAATTATATGGATCATATTTACAAATTATATTATATTTATTTCCTTTTATGAAATAAATTTTTTTTTCTAAATTTAACAAAAATAAATTAGTTAATAGATCCAAAATTGACATAATTTTGTTTTAAAAAAAATACTATTTTATGAAATTATATAATAGTCTTAAAAATTTAATATTATTTAAAATGAATTATATAATGTTAAAATTTCATTAATGATCCAATTATGGTTCTGTTGGATTTTTTTGTACATATAGATACCATATATTATGATAATACAGGAAGTCATGGTAAGAGTTAATGTTTTTTACTAAGGGTTAAAGCTAAAAGATATGGTTAATTTTGTGCCACAAACATTCCTAAAACGTATTTTTGGAGAGTTATGTGCCCCTAAATAATATTTTGTTTGTAATAAATGGGGTTTGGACAATTTTAAAATGAGGATAAATTTATAATTATATAATATTTCAAGACCTTCCTAAATTTCCCCACCTCTAAATTATTCAAGGGTATCAGCTCTACACATATGCTCACACATATCAAGCCCCTTGGATATCCAAAATTCATCTCCAATAATATCTCAACATTACTTAGTTCCTACTAGAATACATTCCTTGGGCATACTAAAATTCATGAAAGTCTTTTTACTCAAATCAAGAAATATTAACCGATTTAGAGTTATCATGATCTCTCTTGTTCCTTTCGATTATATTATTTATCGACTACCTATGATATTATTATTCATTGATTAAATAAAAACACTAGTATCCTCAATATAATTGGATGTTTTTATAAGAAATATTCAAACTTTACTTCCACAAACATCCCACTAATGTATATAAACAAACTATTTATGTATACAATGAACTGCAACATCACGAAACAAGGATTGTTCAATTTTCCCTTACCACCTATCATGGTTCCTATTATGATGGTACTATATTTATATATGATATATATTATATTTATATTGTCACTATTGTTCTATATTTTTTATTAATATCATACCATTATGCTTTCCATAATCGGTAAATACTATAATTTCACATGAGAAAGTGCAGACTACTTCCCACTCAAGGTGATATGACCCGTTCATGCAATACATGGAACATAAAAAGAATGGAATTAATTAAAATATGTAATTTATATAAAATATTATAATATAATATAATTATAATATACTTATGTATCATTTAGGTTTCATCATCTTGAATATGAAAAAATAAATGAAATTATCGTTCATGCGTACATACAACTTGTCGTCACTAGTAATTGGGCATTTTATTTATTATCTCCAAATGTAATGGACTACTCTAAATACATATATTATGGATCTAAATACATATATACTGAATATAAATGTTACAAAAATCCTGAATAATATTCTAGTGATTATGGAATTTTGACTACATGGAAAATTTACTCCAATTCAAGTTCATTTTCGAATCAAGTACCAAATATCAACAGATTGACCAATATGAACATAAATAATTATATAATTTTTCTATCCTGATGATAATTAATATAAAATGTATAATAAAAGAGAAAAATGATCTAAATTAAGTATAAATTAAACTAATTTTATTCTTATGGTATATAAATAATAAATGTGAAAAGTCAGACTCAAGGTAAGGGACATCGTCTCAATCTCTCTTATTAGGGCATATTTTGGATTATAAATGACTTTATTTTATATAGTGTATAATTATATCCTTTTCTATTAATTTCGTTTTATGTTTTTCAAAATCAATATTTTATTCAATAAATCGTTTTACTAAATGACAATGGAATGATTCTTTTTAATGTACGTGGTTACAATGAACGTTATGCCGCCGTGAGTATTATTTGATATTTTGATTGCTAAACTAGATGTAATGTTTTTTAAAATTAAAATAAATACCATAAATTATGTTACTGTATTTTGTTAATGATTTTTTTTAGAAGAATTGATTTTTTAATATCCTGGAATAATATATTTTGATTGTAATGTGGAAATGGTATCATTCGTCGGTACTTGTTTAATGTGTAATTAAAATTATTGGGTTTTTGGTAATTTTTAATGTATACAGGAACTTCCATGACAAACTAAGGGTGGGTGATCTTGAGATAGCTCACTAATGCATTGGGAAACCTGAAATGGTAAACATTAGTGTTTCTTCCTAATATATATATAGAATATACTGTGATGGGTATTCAAAATGTAACTCCCAGCGTACCTGTGATATCTACAGAGTAAGTATGTTATCTAAGGAACAAGATACCTTTATTATTTAAAATTTCAATGTGTTGTTAAAAATTATTATCATTTAATGATTTATGTTATATAGAATATTTTTTATTATTGAAATGTATGATTTTATTGATTAGAATGTATTAATGGAATAATGTTTTCATTCCTTATTTTGTAACCCATACTATGATTTTTATGCTCATACCATGTTTTTCAATTTTTTTCCTAGTGTATAAGGAAGGGTTAGTGAATTGTAGAATTAAATAATATTTTTATCATGAAACTAATTTTTGTTTTATGTGATATTTCATATTGTTGTGAATATGTTTTATAAGAGTAGAAGTCTCTACTGTGTAATATTTCAGATTTAATGTAATAGTTATGGCCTAATTCACTAAAACTATAAATATGAAAATATAATCAATTTGAATTCATAACATAAATCAAGATTATGTAATTTTTATGGTTGGAGCCTCATTGTTGGTATCAATGATTAGTTTAGATAAAATTATTATATATGGAGTTTTTTATGCATAACTGACATAACCCAAATTTTTATCATATTATAAATATTCAAAGTTATTTTAGACAAATTAAATGAGTTTATGATAACATGAATAAGTATATATTAGTGTTTTCCCTCCTAATAATATATTATATGAAGATTTTACTCAAATACTCACAGTGACCTTTTTAATTTTAGTGAATCACTGGATCTTGGAGGAACCAAAGTATCAATGGATTTGATGGAAACACTGGTTGTTTTCTAAACATGAAACCGAATGAAATGGGACCTATAATGAGAACTCTTGTGTTATTATTAACCAACTATCTATATTCATGATTTACCCCTTGATCCTTGGTGATTTTTATAAGGCATTGTTTTGTGATAAATGAATACCTAAAGATGTTTACGTAATAATCATAATGGTATGTTTATTCAAAAGCCTTTGTGTCAAGGATGTTTAAGGAAACACCATGGAAAATGATTTAAAAGGATGAAAAGATTGTATATATTTGGTAATGAAGGACATAATGAAATAACATTTCCTGGAAAAAAGAATGCATTTAGTTGACTCCATGAACGAGAACGAATTTATTTCCGAGGGATCAATTGAATATTTTAAATGTGGTGTGAATGGTCACTATAAAAATATATTTCTGATGAAGAAGTTCCAAAAATTGGATCAGTAGTACCATAGAATAATATGTTTTTCAATACGTAATTCCATTTTTATTTAGGATGAGAAAACTGACAATTACCTCTGAAAGGTATGGATTATTTCATAGTATATTTTTTGACATTATTGAATCATAATATATGATTTATGGTTTTTTTTGTAGAAATTAAGTATTATGTAATTAGTAGAAATTTTTTTAAGGGACAATGAAGAATACTGGGTGATGAAGATGTATACATTTTAGAAATTTGAGAGTTATGCTATATATCTGGGTTATTAAATAATTCAAAGAATTACCGTTCTTTTGTTGATGGGATTACATTAGATGAGTTTTATCTTGAATTTTTAAACCTGATGATTTTTATGTGAAAATTATATTTGAGAAAGAATTATATTTTCTTTTGTGGATATAGTTCTAATGAACTATTTGAGTTTATATGATATTTGAATTTGAAATAATTACAGGTTATTAAATTATGGGATGAAAAAGTGAGGTATGATAAAACAGTTGAGGTTAAAATATGTTATTGTAATTCATGTGGAATTAATCTCATTTTTTGGAATTTTATAAAATTATTTAGTTTATGAAAAATTACAACGTTCATGCCATGTGGAAATAAGTTGTGTAAGAGAAAGATAGGGGATAGAACCCACAAACAAATTGAGACTTGTATTTATCACCTACCAATAACCTAAATTAATTCCCTGGTTAGTATGACTTATTTTTTTAGTTAAATGACATTATAGATAAAGAATATGTTGATTTTTGGAACTTTTGTCTTATCAAATGGATATCGTTAGTATATGAAAACAATGTGGTTATTAAGTGATAAAAGTTATTTTAGAAGACCCTAACTCTTTTGGGAGCACTATATGCCATTGGAAAATAGAATACTAAATGATTTTATTTGAGTATTAATTATTGGATTTGATTTTTGATCAATGTATAAAAACATTGGGATTTGGGTTGTTTGTGAAATGGATTAACCTATCATAGAGAACCAGTGATTGTGTTAATCACTTTATAGAACGATACTTTAATATTTGTCAATGTTATTTGGAGATACACACTTTCATGAGAGACTATGTGACAAAATCCTTTTGAATTTTGGGGTTTAATATTAGTTTTAATTAATTTGAATAATTATAAAGATAATTTTTATTGAATAGTATTTGTTGAACAATGGGTAATGTTTGTGCAATTTTGGAGATTATGATTATTATTGTTTTATAATGTATTATCCATTCTTGGGATTATATAATAATTTACTAAATTTTTTTTATGGTTAAAATTTTAAAATAAGATGAATATATAGTTCTTCTTTTTGATATTATGATATATTCAAGATGTTGATTCTAGCACTTTAGGTGTGACCAAGTCATTATTAATACTAAATCATTTGGAGTAATTTTGAGTCTATGGTAGATATTTTTTAAAGAACGAAACTCTAAATTACTGGTAAGTATGTTTCCTAATCTTCGTATTCTATGAAATGAAATAATTCCTCAATTTTAGGAAAAGGGCCTTAAAACATACATGTTTTCCATTTTATTTTCCTACTAGGAAATAAAATACCACTTAACCCATCACAAATTTATGGAATTTATGTAGTTAACTATCTCCATATCATGTATTGTACCACTCTCCATCAGAAAAATTTTTTAGTTTCACATTCATATATATGTTTTCTTATATGGGATAATATTATGTGTTATGTGGGGTGACTTTTTTAATTCTATATCATTCCTTTGAAGAAATAGTTTTATTTACTCTTTTTCGATGTGCTATTATTAATGAAGTTTTTGAACCCAATTTTAAAATTGTGACGACACAATTTGTAAATGGGTGGAATGATGTAATTACACATGTATTTATAGAACAATAATTTTTTTTCATATTAATATTTATTAATAAGATGTTAATTTATTGATAAAGGGGATGATTTTTCGGATAGCATACTCGATACTCAATAACAGGTTTCTCAGAAATCATACGCTGCATAGAACATTGAGTTATTCTGAAAAATAATACCATAATATTTTTATTATTTTAAATGGATATTAAACCCAATCCATTGTATTGTTGGGAATTAATATTATGAAATAATATTTTAAATATGTATTACAAAAGTTTAAATAACGATTCAGTAATTACTAGATTTATTACAAATAAAATCAAAAACCAATTGAATATAAATGATATGTTTTTACGATAACATATTTAAAATAGAATAATTAAGTTTATAAAATATAATCACACTTTATCGATTTTTATTTAAGAAATTAATATGTTCTTTATTCAATGTAATTTTTTAAATTCATTTTATATGTTACGTGGATATGATATAAGAACAAATACAATTTTTTTGGATAAATGTTGTATTTTTCTAAAAATTGAGTTTTACTACCTTTTTATGTTGAAATCATTTATATATTTAGATTTTGAAACTAATTTATGTTACATATGACAAAATAAACATAATATTTTGATTAGGGACTAAAAAATTACATTGGATGATTTTTTTCCAGATAAATATCATGTTTTGATAAATAGTATAAATTAAATATATTTTAATGGAAAAAACTTCTTCAATTAAGATAATTTATATTGAAAAATTATATTATATAACGGTTTTAAATTATAAAGGTAATATATTTTTAAAATTTTATCTAATTCAGGTCATTGGTATAAATTTACATTTCAAATTAGACATAAAAACATGCCAATCTTTTGATAGTTAATTTTTTTTACAAACCCGATGTTTAGTTCTGACAATGAGAATTAATTTCAAATTAATTTATACCAGTTATCTATTTTTAATTTGTATAAATTTATTCTGTATTTGGAATCCAGATGTTGAAATTATGAAAATAGGTAAGTATTATTTTTTGGCATTATGAATACCAACTTCATAATTTATTTTATTTACCTTGTTTAAAGGGTAAATATAGTAATAAGGGTAAATAATAATATTATAATAATACATAAATAACAAAAAACATGTCCTAATAGTATTGTATGTTATATTTATGACAATGTGTATTCATGTGTTGATTTTGGGACCCAATGAATCCTCAATTGATTGATAATGAAATTTTATATTATTTAATTTAAAGTAATGAAAAATATAACATTAACATGTATCTTTTACTAAAAAAATAAAGTTTAGATTATATATATGATAAATAATACAATAATTAATAATTAGAAATATAAAACAATTTCTTACATCATGGTATTTTATTTATAAATTATTCATATTATCCATATATAAATTTTATTATGACACGATGATGATCCAATTGTTTTTAATTAATAAAGTATTCTACTAAATGATATTATATATATTAAAATAAATTTAATTTGAATATTTTTATTGCATAAAATAATTTACTATATGATATTGAAATATTATGTTTGAGTTAATTTTATTGTTTAGTAATGAAAAATATGATCTGACTTTATCACAAATCAAATACTTAATAGCGTGATAATTGACATAAATGTGATTTTAAGAAAAATACTATTTTATTAAATGATATAATAGAAATTAAAATATAATATCAGTCCAATGAATTATATACATTTGAAACATTCTTTAATGATCCAATTGTGGGTCTATTAATATTTTATATTATATATAGTTAAAATATATATATTGAATATACAAGAAGTCATGGTACTAGTTAATGTGTTTAACCAATAGTTGAAGATAAAAGATAGGTTATTTATCTTCCCTAAACATGTCAAAATCCTATTTTTTGAGATTTTAACTAGCCATAACCATATATTATTTTAATTTAATGAGGTTGAGACATTTTTAGACATAAAATAATTTTATAATAAAATAATATTTCAAAACATTCATAAAGTGCCCTTCCTTCCTCTTGTAAAAGGGCATCACCTCTACCCATATACTCTCACCTCTCAATCCCATTCGGTCATACAAATTATTCCAAAATAAGCTCCCAATATCCATCCCTTCATCCTAGAAGCATTATATTGGGTATAAGAAAATTCAAGAAGGCCTTTTCACTCAAATCAAAAGTGGATACTCGATTTAGATGAAATGTCATCACTCAACTTCATTTCCATTATTTTCCTACCCCAGTACCTCTTATCTTATATTTATTTTATTAAATAAAAAAATGGAATCCAATATATTTTATGATGTATTTATTATAATTATTAGAACTGCACTTACACACACCATGATTAAATGGATATGAACATATTTTTTCTGTGTACGGGGAACTACTGTCTCACGGAACGATGATGGTTCAATTTTTCTCTTACCTCCTCACATGGTGGCCAATAAGGTGGAAATGACATTATATATGATATCTATTAAATTTAAAATGTCTATATTCTTATTCATTTTTAATTTATATCATACCATTATTCTTTCCATAATGTGTAAATATGATAATTTCATCAGTGGAAGTCCGAACTACCTCACCCTCAATGTGATATGACTCATTCATGACATACATGGAACATATAACGGAGGGTAGTAATGAGCATATGTAATGTATATAAAGTATTATATTATACTATAAGTATAATTTAACTATTTATCTTTTTTATTTCTTTTATTTATATATGAAAAATGAAATGAAAGTAACATTCTTGTGTAAGTAAAACTCACTGTCTCAATGAAGGGTGCATTTAATTTCATATCACCAAATGTTATAAACTATTATAAATTCATATATAATAGATCTAAATACATATATAATCGATATAAATGATACTTAAATCATGAATAATATTCATGTGATGATGTAATTTTAACTACAAAGATAATTTCTATCAAAACAAGTTCATTTTGGGTTCATGTACAAAATATCAACAAATCGACTTATATGAATGTAAATAAATATGTTATTTTTATAACATAAGGATAAGTAATATAAATTTAATAATAAACACTAAAACGGTTATAAATCATTTATAAATTAAGTTAATTTTATTATTCAGGTATATAAATAGCGAATGAGACATGTCAGAATAAAGGTAAGAGACATTGTCTTTATATCCTATAATTGAAACATACTTTGGTTTATACATTACCTTATTTGTTAAATGTATAATTATAAGATTTTTATATTAATCTCATTCACTGGTTTTCAAAATTAATCTTTTATTTTATGAAGTGTTTTACTATATTATATTAGGATTTTTTATTTTTAACATATTCAAAGACAACGACCTTTATATAGCTGTAAATATTATTTGATATTTAGATAACATAATAATCCATAATGTTTTTAATTGAAAAATAAATACCATATACTTTTTTTCATATTTTGGTAATCAAAATGTTTTTTAGAATGGGTTTATTATTTCAATATCCTGAAATAATATATTGTGATTGCAATTTTGAAATTTTATCATTCCTTTTTTGAATGTTTTATGGGTTATGATTATGTAATGGTAATTGGGAATTGTTTTCATATATGGCTGGCTGTTTCTATTATAAAACGAGAGCGGGTGTGCCCGAGATTGCTCTCTAATGCATTGTGTAATGTGACAAAGGTAAATGATAATTTTTATCCAAATTGATTTCGGGAATATACTACAATGGGTATTCCAAACGTAACTCCCAACATAGTTGTGAATGAAAAAATGTAAATATTTCATGGATTCCCCCAAGTTATCTTTATGATTTATGATTTCAAATTTTTATTCATAAATGTTATTATTTAATTATTTTTGATAAATATATTATGTTTTATGATTGAATATTTTTATTTCATTGATTTTTAAGTATTCATAGACTAATATTTTCATTCCTTATTTTATAAACCTAATTGATATTTTTATGCTCCTCCCATGTTTTTGGATTTTTTTCACAAGGAATAAGAAAGGGTAATAGAAAGGAAGAATTTTAGAATATTTTTATCATGAAAAGAATTTATATTTTATTAAATTCATTTAATTGTTGTGAAAAAATTGGTTAGAGTATAAGATTATACATTGCAATATTTGAGATGTAATCTAATAGTTATGGGCTGATTATCTAAAAATATATAGCAAAAAAGATCCTCAATCAGAATTCATAACTTAACTCAACATGAGGAAATGATTAAGTATGGGGCCTTATACATATAATATTTTGTTTAGAAGGGGTACAAAAAATACCTAAGATTTTAATATATCTAGACCTAACTATCCTATAATCAAGTAGAGTGTCATTGAAATAGTAGCAATATTCATGCTACACTAAAAATTTCTACTTCTTCCAATGTATGGAAATAAAAATTATCATATATCAAGGAAACTGAAAATAGGTAATTTGTAACCATCACCCTAAAATTGTGATTTAATATTTTGAAAGACAAGATCAATCACATTAAGTTAAAAATAAATAAAGTAAAATGAAATCCATTTTATGGATATGTAATGTGATTTACCATTCAATAATTTTGGATAATTGAATTTTTGAAAAAAAAATAAGTGAATCTATATAAAAATTAATTGTTCATTAGTTTCAACTCCCATTTAATTTTTGGAACTATGAAAATTACCCCCATATGAAATTATCATATAATTAATTGAAAAAATAATTTCCCACAATATTTTCATATATAGGTAAGTTATTACCTAAAACAATATTCTTCCATTTAAGGTTAACTATGAAATGTTACTCTAATTAATTTTTTAAATTCACTAAAATCTACTTTAATTATTATTCGTAACATTATATTTTAAAACACAAATACTGAAAAAATAAGGTTCATTGATTAAAATTAAAACGTAAAAAAATAAACTAACCAAAACCCCCGAATTATGATACTACACCATGTTCCTTGTACCAAAAAATCACCATGGGGTGTGATAACCAATGTGAGACCACAAAATAAGAATCATTCAATTTATTATACCGTCATGTTTGAAACATAATTTTTAAAGAAGATATAAAAACTCTAAGAACATTTACATCATCATTGGAATTTATATTCCCTATGACGGACCATGTAAAATAGGCAATGAAGGTATAAGAATTTGGGACATCATCACATAATGGTGCTTGATGACTAGAGAATTTATGATACGAAGTATAATTCTTACTTTGAACAACATGGGAATGGCCATGTTCTGTAAAAAATTTGTTCATAGAGTCAACACTCATTCTTCACTCGAATGAAAATTTAATTTTTGGTATTTAATTACTCTGTTAATATAGAATGAAATATTCTCCATCCGTAATTGGTTACATAAACATTGTCATCTTAATGGCATGACCCATTTAATCATCAATGTTGAACATACCACAATGTTCCTGAGGTGGAATCCTATTGATAACTATAAATTCCTAATTTTATCAATTCTATTGAAAATTATATACACATTCCATTCCATGATGTGTGGAACACATCAGCTCATTAAAAATGGAGGTTTGAGCTCCATGAGGGGGATGTGTGGATGGAAATAATCTATAAGAGTATGATGATCATTAGGTAGTTTTAAATAATAAAATATAATGTTCTTATAATAAAACAGAAGTAGAAGATACAAATAAATATTCCATTAACATAATAAACTGTATATATAAATGTTCAGATGAGTCAATTATACGAAAATGAATTTAAACAATAGGTGAGATATTATTTCAATTGTGAATGGAAAATATAATTATAATTAATGACTACGAAAACAAACATGGAGATGGAAAAAACAATAATCATAGAATAAAAAAGATGAATTTATAGTTTAGAATATGCATATAAATATCAATATTTCAAATAGATACATTTTAAAATACGAATATACATTCCATTCAATTAATAAATAAATTACATGAATAAATATTAACTTAATTTATTCAACTACTTATTCCTACCTCTTTTTAATATCTCTCGTTGTCCTCTATACCCGCAAAAGAAAAATTAATATTAAAAATTTAAAAACAGAATTGATATTGAATTGAATTGAATATGTCATATTTTTTATAATACTCCTCATAGTCAATATTCATTGTAATATTTTCACATAATGAGGGTTATATGTACATATGTAATGATAAATATCATACTATAAAAGATAAGAACAACATGTAAATTCAATAATGTGGGACTAATAAAATATATTCATTAAAAATTGAAAAAATTTATTCAAATAGAAATTAATATATTAAATAGAAACATATTGGATTTTAAAATAGATTATTAATATTTTTAAAAAATATATATCATGATTTATTTGGTAAAATATCAAATTTAAATATATACTAAATTAGAATTATTTTCCTTTTACTATTCCAGTTTAAAATACAAATTATGAAAACTAGAAATGAAAATAATACATGATCTTTTTCATTTTAATAATTTCTTATAGAGATCTACACATGGATCCAGACCAATAATGTAATGTATTAAAATATATTTATGACCTGTGTTGAATATCCAAACATGTAGGTAATAAGTGTTTTTTGGAATATTTTTTTTCATAAAAATTTTATTTTCTAATGACATAGGATCATTAGATACAATAATAATTGAGAGGTGTATAATTTTTACCATTTAATAAATAGTATGTGTGTTTCAAGAGTGTTAGGGTTAGATGGAAGATATTAGATCAATGACGTTCAACCGTAGGAGGGAAGGGAATATAAGGGAACATATTTGACTTTTCTAAACCATTGTTTTTCTCTAAAGACTATTTTTCTGAAGATGATTACAGAAGGACTGGTGGGGATTGGATTTTAAAATATTTAATCAGGGAGGATCTATGGTGTAAATAATAGTATTATAACCATAATTTGTTTTATGTTTTCTGTTGGGAGATTCAAAAATTAGAAAATAGTCATGTAAAGAGGAGTTTTACTATCAAAATGTGTTTTACTTCTTCTATAGGGAGATTCGTGGAGTGTAAATTTAGGGTATATATTTAATATTTATGTCATAAATACACTGATCAATTCACCATGGAAATCATGTCATAAAAAAATCACATTTTTAATATAAAATTTATGATGTGAATTTAATGATGTTTATTTTGATAGTGGAAATGTATTTCATTGAATGACATAAAATTTCTCCCATTTATGACATAAATGACACTTTCACATCATAAAATCACACATGGTAACACAATATTGAACCTAAAACACCCTCTACTCAAATAAAATTATTCGTTTTCTATCACAATGTTATATTACTGTTATTTAATAAATATTTGGATCAATTTAAAGAGAATTATTCGTAGATTACCTAGTCCAATAAGTGGTTATCTGAGTTATGTTCTACCTCTTCTCTTTTGGATCATTCATTTGGTTTATCACACTAATTATTTTTATTCAATTTCATTATTTCTGTATGTTTTTATTGAGTTTTAATGTTTTTTGTTGGAATGGTTGTGGCATTAAATCCATGAAGGTTTGTATTATTCTTATAGGAGAGTTTATAAATATCCATGTGGTTGTTTCGTTATCATGTGAAGAACATCGATTTCTTAAAGAATGGGATTAATTTATTTTCATTCATATACATGAAATCATATAGTTATCATGGTTTTTCTCAATTAATAATGGTTATTTTATCCAAATAAATATAATTCTTGAGAAAATAATGAAATTTTATTATATTTAATGAGATCATGTTGTCGATTTCCACCATAATAGTGTCTTTCTTCTTATATTAAAATATTTTTGGTAATAATTTTTATGTTTTTAAGCCTGTATTTAACTATAGATGGACAAATTTTTCTATGAAATTGATATTGAATATACAGATGATAATTTTGATTTTTGTATAAAGAATTAAAATGACATATTTTATGAATTTTCATTTCACAATGTTCGGTTAAGCTAGAATATATTCTTGGAAGAATTTTTGATTTAACTATTTAGTTAATATAATACCATGATTTATCTATTGACATAGGTTAACGATATAATAAACCAATAAATTAGTGAATAAGTAAATTCATGATGGAATAAGAATTGATTTCATGATAATGTTAATTTTTTATAGCTATGTTTTCCTACTTTTTATGAATTATAAATTTCATGTGTTGGGGATGTGATATCCTATTTTCATTTAATTGATGAATGACTTGTATGAGATCAATGTATCCAAATTAATTGTGATTTATTATTACCGAACTTCGTTTATAAGCTCTCGATGTCTTGCATATAATGTGATATGTGTTCTAGAAGGAAAATAGTAAGTTGGTGGGAGTACAATTGGTTGTGGCAGATGTTGATGTCTATGATAGATAGATACATGGGGAGACACATGATGTTGTTGGAGATATCACCAAAGTTTATGGAAATGTTTAAGATTGGATTACCCATTTATTTGATGGATTTTTGATGATTATTTTTGGGAATCTATTGAACGTGAAATGTATCATGAATTTAAATGGAATTAGACACATGTTTTTCATCTGGAGGCCATGATCATCTGGGATTTGAGTGCCTTAACTTTTTGAGAAGTCTTCATGAGGAGGGTGGTCCTTTTGAGGTCAATTCATTGATGTAGTTTCAACTTTCTAATCAACCATATGGTTCTCTAGTTTGGGACCATTGTGTAGTAGATTCCATATGTAGAGGATATACTAGACATGACCTTCTTCCATAGAGTGTAGTCCATGGTCCAGGAGGTTGTTTCCATTAGGGTCAGAGAGGCCTTAGATAAAGTAATGGCCAGTTGCAGTCTCTAGTGTCACCATAACCTACTAATCAAGATGACTATCAGTGAACCATTTTCATATTATCTATATCAATACATGCAATTTTTTTTATTTATTAGTTATTCAATCCCTCATATCATCATCCTTGTTTATTTTTTAGGACATGTGGTTCATAGGATTCTAGTTCCCTTAGCATTGAATACTCCAGTTTTAGGTTGGGCTTATCCCTGTGCAATATGTTGATTCTATGATCCTGTGTGGGGGAATAAACAATCCTTTGTATAAATCCTATGTGTATGAATACATCAATATGACATCATCCTCAGTATATATTGGATATATGTAGTATCGTATATTGTTTATTTTTTACCATACATGTGTTCTATGATGTTGATAAAGGGAAAAAATGTTTATTTCTAATTAGTACTCACTAATAGATTACATACATGTTAAAACCTTATCATATTTATGTCCTATATGATTAAGAGTTTGTTAGAGGCTCAATATGTACTGTTTATTTGGGTTGCAGAAAGGTACAATGTTTTTTACAGAAAAGGATATAGAATTTCCCCCTCAATGAGAGATTGTGTTTCATATAGAGATATAATCATGTTTTTATCAAATATAAAAGTATTTTTATATAATGTATCATTATTAGTTTCATGAAACATAATAATAGTTGATGATTTATTGTGGAAATGTTTGGACTAGTGTGTCAACAAAGGCTGCAAATGGTTTGTTCCCGAAGAAGGTTGGTGGTGGTTTGCATCATTGTATTGATTATCATCACCTGAATCATGTTATAGTGGAGAAATTATATCCCTTTACATATTGAATATTTATTCCATCAAAAAAAATATGTAGTTCGTTATCAAAGATTGATCTATGGTTAGGATATCCTCACCTGCAGGTAAAGTATGTGGATATTTGAGTGATAAATTTATGATATATTCATGGGAATTTATAGTACATTGTCATTCCTTTTGGCATGATAAATTATATGGTATATTTAATGAGATTTTATAATTTATTTTTTCTGAGAGATTTGAGATATGTTCTTGATGGTTTTCGGAAATGATATCTTTGTATACACTACATTTGAGGTAGAGGATTCATATTTCGTTCTTTTTTTCTGGTCGTCGTTATTGGAAGATGTTTTGGATGTTTTATATTTTGATTCATGGGGTCATAAATTTTACATCATTTTTAATGTTATTTACAATTAATTTGTGTTTTATGAACCATTGTTGATTATGTTAGTCATTTCATAGGCATCCCCCAAGACTATTGCATTGGTGAGAGGTTTTCATCGTATTGTAGGTTGTTATTGGAGGTTCATAGAATTTATTTTCACATTTTGTTGATCATTTGAAAACCATTAACAGAATTAATAATGAGTTCCTATATATTGTATTTTTTTAGGTAGATTTTGATTACCAAATATTGATTTTTTATGTGCACATGTTCACTTTTTTCCTTCTTTGTGTCTTCCGTTTTATGTTTCCTACATTCGTTACATCTTCGATTGATATGTGTTCTGATTTATCATAGATAAATTATATCTTATGGTTTATTTACATTACATAACCATGAATGTAACTACTCAAAACATGATCATTATTTGGATAAATTTATCCCACCAATGTTTATGTGGAGACACTTCTTAATTGGTGTCTTTTTTGTGGTTTTTAGTTATAAAAAAATTAAGTGGTATGCCTTAAAGTAGAGTGACTTTGAATTATGATAGTGTTAGAGATTGGAATTATTTTTGGTATATGACTAATATAATATAAAAGAATATATAAGGAGAAATTTTTTAGAAGATGCATTGGGTAAGAAGTCATGTACTTAGTTGGTGGTTGAATATGAAGTTTCATGGAGAGTGGTGGATGATATCTCAATGATGTATCTCAATATGGTAGAGGTTGGTGGAATACATTTTATTTGTCAGGTGATGGCGTAGTCTTGTTTGGTGATGTTGTTGGAGATGTCTTTTCCAAGTGATTCTAAGGTGGAGAATTGGAGAGACCAAATTAACTTTTTCAATGCTTCTGATGGTTGATCTACTAGTTAATAATAGTGATTACTGATTTATTGGATGATTTCCCCCTTTCTCAATGGTTGATATGGTTCTCTGTGAGTTTCATATCTCACCCATTGTCATGAATCCAAGTGATAAAAATATGTATTATGATTTGTGAATGATTTATTTTGTATCATTGATAGTAGAATGAAATTATAGTGTATGTGTCAAAATGTTTGATCATCCAAAAGGTGACAGTTGATCACTATGTTCCTAGTGGATATCTCACATTATTGGATGTTCCACATTGGAAATGGGAGATAAAATCAAATGTCACCATCACGTGTTTAACATGATCTTATGGAAGATTTGGTCTTATATGGGTGATAGTGGATCATTTAATGAAATCACCGCAACATTATATTGGTTACGTATTTTATCTTTATTGATCATTTTTTAGATACTATTTGGTGTATGTGGTGAGGCACTATGGATTCTCAATATTGAAAATATCCATTAATGATACCCATTTTACCTCTAGGTTTTGCAGAGTTCATCAACATGTTTTTGTTTGACAATTATTCTGTAACATAACATTTAATTTGTAGATAGACATTCAAATATTTTGGACCATCCAGACTCAAAATGAAATTTTGTGTTGTTATTTCCAATATTATGGAGGTTAATGGACATTAGACCGACCATTAGTATACTTTTCCAACAAAGATACATTCCACTATACAATTAAAACGCTTTTATTTAATGAATTGTGCGACTAATCTTTTGGTTCTCTATTGTGATAGATTATTATCAAATAGTAATCAATTAATTTGTTTTAGGATGAAAAAATGATATAGATTTTTATGTCATTCATAAAAGGATAAATGAACCAAATTATCAACATATGGTCTTATGTGGATCATTGATAGTGGTTATTGGAGTTTGAATACATTGATTTTGTGTTCCTGAAGATGAATCCTATTAGTCGGAGGTGAATGATTGTCCGTGAGAGTAAGAATTTGACCTAATTTATTAGGAATCTCATGATGTTGGGCCGTATTGGATCCATGGGGCATCAATTATCACTTACCCCAATTATGTTGATGATACATTATTTCTTCTATGTGTCCCAGATCCATCATTATTTACCTGATTACTATCATTAAATTGATTTGGTTGAGATTGATGTAAATGATGGTGTGACCATTGTGTAGTGGCCTATGGAGTTTCAAGACTACTAGAATAAGGTGTCAAATGAGTATTATATTCTCCTTGTTTTGATCTTTTAGCATCTTGGTGGAATATACAAGATCAAATGGGAATGTGAGTCATAGATACATGTTATGTATCCTGATCTATTTTATGTTTATATGACATTTTTTAGTGTTATTATCTTATGTATGTTGAAATTTAATAGTTAATAAGATGATTTATATTTTATATTTTCATGAAATTACACACCCTTGAGAGGTACCTCTCCCCCGGGAATGTTTTTATGAGCAAGTTAATATTATTGGTGATGTATTGATATTTTTTCCCACTGAGTAGGTGGTTGAGATATTATCATGGCAAATTGATTGAGTGGTGTCTCATAATTTGTATTATATAAGACCCCATTTTTTCCACATTCATGTAGAGATTGGTTTTAGAATCTCATAGAAGAGAATGGTTTGTGAGTTATGAGATGTATGGACGCGTATCAATTTATTCTAGACCTTTGAATTTTTCTGACAGTCTTTTTCCCTTGGAGAAGTAATTAGTGAGTTATGATGGTGGTTGGATTCAAATATTTATAAGTAGAGTGAATTTATTATTTTAATATATGTTTTACATCCTGAATAAGAATTATGGATTGTGTAGGGAAATTCATGGAGTGAAGATTAATGGTGCGCAATTAATATTTACATCATAAATACAGTGATCATTTCATGAGATATTTTTTTTAAATGCTCATATTATAAATATGAAAATTATTACAAGAATTTATTGTTGGTGTTCGGGTTAGAGGGATTGTTTTTCTGATGATACATAAAATATGGTCAATATATTATATAAGTTCATATTTATTTTAAAAACCTACAACTAGAAAATTGATATAAAACAGGATTCTCCGTCCACTCAGATAAACCATATATATTTTCTCATAATATTAGAGGAGTAAAATAATTCTATTTCTATATGATGGAATTTTAACATAATGTTTCTTATAGTTCTTTTTTTGGTAGTTTTGGTGATGTGTCCATGGAGGGATGGAATCTTATTACAAGTGGTGTTATTGGGTTGCAAGTAGTTATACCATTCTCATGCATACAATTCTAATGTCATGACTTGGGGGAATCAATTATTATCATTTTTAATGTTAAATCATTAATTAATATCGGTTTTCACATTTTAAGACTGTTAAAATAAACTATTAAATATTACTACAGAGTAATATGATAAGAATTTTAATTTTTAGAGAACAAATTATGTTTTTAACAATAGGATAAAATTTTCCCACTTGTTTTTCATGATAGTGTTTTCTCGAAATTATTTTATTTATAAATTTTTAATTTTATGATTATAATTTTGTTCATTAAAAAAATTTTAAATAATAAATAGTATCTAAATTTGTTTGATTGAAAAATAATTCAAATAGAATAATATATTAAATTTTAATTTGAAAATGGTTAATGAGAATGTATCATAATATTTAATGCATTTTTAAATAATTTATTTAATAAATTTAATAGATTAAAATATCTAATTCAACCAGATTCACATAGTTGGATTTTGTGAATTAATGAATTAGTTACATCAAAATGGAATTAGAACATGTTTTATGAAAATGATTAATATCTCGTACCAGGGATTCCCAGATGATGTGAAGGGTAAATTCCCTGGTTTGTGGCCTTGAGTACATATTTTAATTTAATTTTTGATAGGCTTAAATTGGGTCATGGTTTCCCTACTGATTATATTTTTCTCTAATATACATTTTGGGATATAGATGTGATTCATGAAATGTAATGTGATTCATTTATGGGAGATGATATGTGTGAAGGGAATCCTAAGGTTGTGAAAAAAATTGATGAGTGTGATGCTGATATGTATGGGGAGACCTATGATGGTGTTTGGGAGAGAATATGATATTATGAAATGGGTTGAATAATGGATTATCCCTTGATCTAATTTTTGTTGGGTTATTTTTTGCTGAGAATTGTAACATCCAAAATTCCCAAGTATGCTTCTCTTTGAATAATACAGTAGCGTGTGTTGAACGCAACATCGAGTTCTAACACACCACAACCAATCAAAATAGCTCTTCTGAATAGTAATACCCAATATTTGAAATTTTATAAATTTTATCTTTCAAAATGGACTTCATTTTTGTATTCATAATATCAAAATTATCTTATGGTGAATTTTTGGTATTTTTATGAAAACATTCAATTTTTGATGAATAGTGAAAAAACACTATGTTATAGTTTAAAACTGAATTTTTATTAAAATAATTTTTTATTTAAATTTATTTTAGGTCAGAGTAGATACATACTACTTATATATGTTAAATGTAATTCATTGCATTCAGTTTATAATAATTTTAGATATATAAAAATTGTATTGGACTTTTCACAGTCTTTTACCCACCTCCTAGGGAAATTTGAAAATTAACATAAAATTAATTTTTACCGCTTCTGTGACTGTAATTTAAAAACTCAAAGAGACACAGTTAATAACATGGAGTGAAATGTGGTTCAATAAGATAAAAATAATTTTGGGTGAATAGTAACTTTTTACTTTTATTTAACACGATTAAAAGTAAATCAGGTAATTAAGGGTAAAAATTATATTATTATTACCCTAACACAAGTCCTAGTTATATTGGATAACTATAACTCGACCAAAAACAACCATAGGAATAAAATATGAACCTATTTGGTCCACGTGAATTAGATTAGAACATTTATTATTATTTAATTCAAAGAATAGTTAAAATAGTTAAAATCAATGTTTAATAAATAAAAAAATATTAATATAGCGTTATACATAAGATAAATTTGAATATAAATATTAATTAGAAAGATAAAACTATTTCCTACATAATAATATTTTATTTATAATTTTTATACATTAAATAATTTAATTTATTTATGACACAATGGTGATGAAATAATTACTTAATTAATGAAATATTAAAATAATTGATATTATAAATATCCAAAAAAAATTAATTTGAGACTTTAAATGAATTTGACATAATTTTAAAGCTAATATGACATATTAGGGTTGGTTAGATGAATTCGTTTGATGTAATAATGATGTTATGAATATAGAAAAAACAAAATACCAAATAGTGTCATAATTGATATAAAATGTTTTTTTTAAAATATTATATTATTAATTGAAATTATATTCCAAAAAATCTAAGGATCGGATAAATTACTTATATAATGATAGGTGTATCAATAAATAACCACTTGCAATTCTATTTCATGTATATAGTATGTTTATTAGCAATACAATATAATGAAATAAAGTGAAATGTTAAATGTCAAACTATTTATCTAATAGTTAAATCTAAATAATTATTATAGTGACCCAATATTTTCTAAAACCTATTGGTTGAGTTGTTTTAGACCAATCCCCACCTTATCCATTAAATAATCTATTTTGGATCCATTAAAATCTGAAAAATAATTTTATTATAAAATAATATTTCTAGTTTTTCCTAAGGTGCCCCTCACCCCTCTTATAAAAGTGCACCCCACCTTCTCTCAAATTCACACCTTCATAGCCCTTTGGCTCGGCCAAACCCAGCCCAAATATCCTCTCAAAATCCCTCACTTCATCTTAGAGGACATCCTTTATCTATAAATCCAACCTATGGAACCCTTCTGATCAAATCTAAAGGAATAACCTAAAGAAGAGGTAATAATTTCACCACCCACTATCATGTTTTTTTCATCTTCCAATTTCTCTTTCTTTGTTATTTCCATTATAAAATAATAACTCCAGTATCTATTATATATAATTATGTTTTTATAAATATGGAACATACATATTCATTATTCTATAAATACATTGAATGACATGTCACCATACGTGTGTACGTAAAGATTCTCGTCTCCACGTTGTGGTGTAATTGTTATTCAATACATTATTCATTGGATGGGTGTAAAAATTATGTGTATTTCATGTAAATAATAAATATAACATGACAATAATTCTGTATATATTATCTAAAATCCTATTATATATTATATTAATATCAAAAGAATGATATTGTCGCTCGTGCGTACGTACGGATTACCGTCTCCACGAACGCGATGAGACTCATTCCCCATCGTATCTATTAAAGAATAATTTTCATTTTATGATTAAAAATAATGTTGTTTAATGACATGATATCATTCTGGATATGAATAATATAAATCCCATTAATAAAAAATATGACTCACATAACAATGAATATAAAGCAAAATGAATCTGTTAACACCCGATACAACGATAATAGTAAGATATTGTAAACAAAACAGTGTTAAAAGATCATATATAATATCATATTAATGTATATGATTATTGTATAATTTAGTAAAAATTATTTCACCATTATAAACTAGGTTATCCTACCCTCAAACAAATAAAAATACAAGGTAAGGGTTAATTCCACTATCTCTTTATTATCCGAGGTTGTTATTATGTAAATATCTTTTGGGACCACTTTATCATCGACATCCATGTTTCATAAAAATGTATTTCAAAACATTATTACTATTTTATAGACTATTGTTTAAATTCATTTATACAATTTCTTGGCTTATTATAAGATGTTTATAAAGGAATCTTTCCGTCGTTTTCCATACAAGGTCCTTTTTATCCTCTTCGACAGAATTAAGGTAAGAATGTATTTTTTAACATATACAGCGGGCGCAACTATATTCCATAATTATAAAATCGTTGAATCTTCCCATACATGTTTATAATAATAATTTCAATGTAAATGTTTTCTTTTATAATTATGTGAATTTTAATTGATTAAAAAAAGATTTATTTATCTCAAATAGTTTTGATTTCATCTATGTCAACATCCTTTGATTGATTTTAAGCTTATTTGAAGTTGATTTATTATGATACAAAACTTATATATTGTATTGAAAGATTTGTGATATTTTTTACTATGGATTTGTTATTTTTATAGCATTCATTGTTTAGGGAAAATTTATTGGCATTTTGAATGCTAGTTTTAATTTGAATGTTTATGTTATGTTTAAACCTGTTCATATGAGGAATACATTGGACATAGAATGTGACGGGTGGAGCCCGCTATAACTCTTCAATGAATCGGTAGATCTCAGGATAAAAACTAGTGTCATGGTAGAAGGCCTTGAGAAAATCATATTTGTAGTCTTGGAACAAGGCCTTGACTATGTGGTAATGATAGTCTGGCATTATGAATTCCATCATTATAAAAGTGGTTATTGATATTTCATGTGATTATTCGACTAATAGAATATTAATGTGAATATATAAATGGAATTTTTTCATTTCATATTTGTCATTTTATGTTGAAGTTCACGTTTAAAAGTCTTTTTTTTTTTTAGTTTTACATTGCCTTAAATGTTTATGCTTCTTTATAAAAGTTTCTGCTATATTGTTATCCTTAATGAGCATCTGAGATCACCCCTTTCTCTGTTTTATTTTTCCCAAGATGTGAAAAATTATTTTATGACTGACCTGCAGGGATACTTTGAGGGGATAATATTGTGGAATTTGGATAATATTTTGTTGTTTTTTTTCACTTTATGATGTAATGTAAGACTTATGAAAGTAACTAGTGTTTCCAAGGCTACTAAACTAATAGGTATTTAGAGACATGATCTTTTGTGATCATGCCAATGTTATGCAATAATGCATTGACTCTTGCTAAATGGGGTCGGGGTGTTATAGTAGGTATTAGAGAAAGTTTAGTACAATCATTGGAAGCTAGATTTAGATAAACTCTGATTTGATCACATTACCCTAAGATAGACTTTGTAGATTAGTAAAGAATAATTTCCTAGAATTTTTCTATTGTAGTGATTTTTTGTGTTTTTCGAGCATTACATCCCAGTCTAGATACAAGAAGGTAGAGGCGGATCTGGCACAGATGTACCTAGTGGTAAAACCCAAAGACGTCACTTTGATCTAGACTCAAATGGGAACTACTGCATTGCAACAGGACTTGCTGCACTCTTAGTTACGACACTACCAAGGGATATTCTTAGGATAATTCTCATTTTCATTACAAACCATTATGAAGGTTTTATGTGTATATACTTCCTCAATGAAAACATTTTTATGAATATAGATTATATCCATAAACTGTTCAATTTATGTTAAGTGTTTTACAAGTTTTTATTTATGTATTGTGATTCATAAACTAATCTAGTTTATGCCATTGATTAGAAAAGGAACGTAGTGGAAAGAATGGAAACGGTATCAATGCACGCACTACATTTAGGGATTTACCTCCTTTTCAAGATAATAATAGTGGAGATGGTGATGCAATTTTTGTTGATCAGCTAATCTACATACATGGAAAACTCACTCAGGATGTGAATAATAACCTTTCCCGTATAGAGCATCCTGATCCACAAAGTGGATGATCAATTTTAGATCTCTTCATGAGTAAATAAACACCAATATTGAATGGATTTAAAAATCCATAAGTATTTGAGAAATGGATAAATTACATAGAGAAAATATTCCATGCCTTGGGGTGTAGTGAAAGGGAAAAAGTTATCAAGGCAGTTTACCACCTCACTGGAGATGTTGATCAATGGTGTTAATTGATTCATGACACAATGGAAGATTATGAAGTATCAAATAAGGAATGGAGGGTGCATAAAGATATTTTATTATAAACATTCATTCCTCGTGACCATCGAGAAAATATGGAAAGGAAATTTCTAAGTATAAGGTAAAAGGAGGACAAGAATGTTGCGAAGTATGAGTCTAACATTTACATGGATAGAAAGGAATGCTGCAGATTTTATACGTAACCCAAGAATTATGATTGATCATTTCTTTGATGGGATATAACAATTTTTCTGTCGAGCATTAGTCTCACAATCCTTATCTTCTTACAAAGATATTATCTCATGTTCTATAATGATAAAAATGAATTCTCTATGTCCTACAACTTTAATGCACTGTAAGAGAATAATAGATCTGTTGATCACTCTAGAAATGGAAATAAGGGGAATTAAGGGAGTGTTTAATATCCATCCTATAATAAATGTGGGATGAAACACCCTGATACTTGCTTGAAGGTAATGGGAGTCGGTTACATGTGTGGTGAAAAGGCCACCAAGCTCGTGATTTTAAGGGGAATAAAGAAGCTACTGATGTTCAATGATATAATTTTAGGGAGATAGGACATTACGAAAATGAATTTCCTTAGAGTTAGGGGAACATACTTAGAAAAGTCCAATGGATCAAGGCCAAGAATATTCGATCACTATTACTGAGGTTAATGCTCCAAAAGACGCGATGGAAGGTAATTTAATGGTTTCCTCAATGATAGAAAATGCTTTTTTTGATTCAGGATCATCGAATTGTTTCATATCTTCCCAGTTTTCTAGGAAAATTATATATTTCCAATTTGATTTACCAAGGAAGTTGTCAGTAAAAAATCATAAGGAAAGTATCGTTTCTACAATGTTTTATGAATCAGTTCCCATTTGTGAATATAAATGTTCTTTATTCTCTACTCTCATTATCATACACATGATTGAATTTGATATAATACTCGATATGGATTGGATTTTCGACCGTGAAAAAAAATTTATTTTAAGATGAAAGAGGTTACTACTTTTTATGATGATGATAAATAACATCATATCATTAGAGAAGAATCATCACCACCTGATTATAATCTAGATACACCCCCATAAGCTCAATTAAATTCAATTATTGGGGAGGAAGAGAATGAAAAGACTGTTGGTGAGGAAAGGACTGTTCAACTAGAGGATGTACCTATTTTGAGAGAATATGTTGATGTTTTTCCAAAATATTTACCTAGACATCCTCCATAATAAGAAATAGAGTTTTCCATTGATTTAATTCTTGGTTCAAGGCCCATGTCTAAGACCCCTTATAGAATGGCCACTGTGGAATTAGTGTAACTAAAGAAACAACTATAGGAATTGAGAAAAAAGGGATTTATTCACCCTAGTGTATCTCCATGGGGAGCCCCTATCAATTTTGTTAAGAAGAATGATGGATCAGTGAGGTTATGTATCGACTATAAGGAGATGAATGCTATTACAATAAAGAACAAGTATCTCATACCTGACATTGATTATTTATTTGACCAAAATCTTGGAGCTCAATTCTTTTTAAAGATTTACCTTTGATCTGGATACTATCAGTTGTGTGCGAAGAAGGAATTAAATTATAAGATATCATTTCGAACTAGGTATGGGCATTATGAGTTTAAAGTAATGCCTTTTGGGTTGACTAATGCACCCTCGGTTTTCAAGGATCTAATTAATAGAGTTTTCAAGGAATATCTTGATGAGTTTGTAGTGTTATTTATTGATGATATCTTAGTATAATAAAAAAGATACGAGGATCATAAAAATCAGTTGAGAATTATTTTGAAGACTCTTACAAGACATGAATTATACGGGATGTTTAGCAAGTGGGAATTTTTGATTCAAGAGATTTCTTGTATTGGCCATATTGTCTCTAAAGATCGAATCTCTATTGATCCTTATACTAATAGAGAAATCCATGATTGGCCAACACCAATGAGTATAAATGAGGTACATAGTGTTATTGGTTTATAAGGTTATTATTGATGTTTCATCCAGAATGTTTCCCAGTTGGGTGAACCATTAATAAAGTTCACACACAACGGTGTTAAATTTGATTGGACAAAAGAGTGTGAATAAATTTTTGATGAACTAAAGATAAAATTAGTCAATGCTCCATTCATTTTTTATAATGATGCCTCGAAGAATGGATTAGGTTGAGTCTTTATACAGAATGATAGGGTTATTGCCTATCCATCACGACAGATGAAAATTCATGAGAAAAACAATCCTACTCATGATCTTGAGTTAGATGCTATAATCTATTCATTGAAGAAATGGATAAATTATCTCTATGGTGAAAAATGTGAGATATATACCAATCACAGGAGATTAAAGTATATTTTCTCACATAAAGAACTCAACATGAGGCAAAGGTGATGGCTTAAACTACTCAACGATTATGATTGCATGATACACTACCACTCAGGGAAGGCATATATGGTGGAAGATGCTTTGAGTAGAAAAGACCATGGCGTTTTGAAAAATATGAGAGTTGAAAAGGATCTTATATATATGGATCTAGTAAAGATGGATATGAGAATAACCATGGAAGGTGAAACATCAATACTTTATCAAATGGTTGCCAAACCATATTCACTTGAAAGGATAAATAGTTCACTGAACAATGATGAATAGTTTAAAAAGAATATTAAAGCTATGAATGATGGGAGATTGAGGGACTTTGTGTATGAATATTGATTTTTGAAATTCGGGAAGAGACTTTGTGTTCCTGATATACCTAATATAAAAAGGTAATTATTGGATGATGCTCATCGTTCCAATTTCTCTATACAACCTGGTACAACTAAGATGTATATAGACATGAAGGAACATTTTTGGTTGGACAACATGAATAGGGAGATTTCTGATTTTGTGTCATCATGTATTGTTTTCCAACAAGTGAATGTAGGATGGAATCAGCCTGGAGGAGTATTGGAACCTCTTCCCATACCTGAGTGTAAATGGGATAATCTCACGATGGAATTTGTAATGGGACTACCAAAGTCTCCTAGAAGGAACGATGCAATATGGGTCATTTTTTATCATTTTACCATGTCAGCACATTTTCATTCTATAAGAGAAGATCAACCACTTGAACATCTAGTTGGACTATATATTAATGAAGTTGTGAGACTTCATTGAGTACCGTTATTGATTGTTTCTGATTGTGATCCACGTTTTAGTTAAAGATTCTGGAAAAGTGTTTAGAAAGCCCTAGATACTGAACTTCGTTTAAGCACTATCTACAACCCTCAAACAGATGGAAAATCATAATGGACTATTCAATCCTTAGATGACATGTTGAGATCGTTCTCACATGACTTTCATGGTATGTGGGATCAATATTTACCGTTGGTAGAATATTCCTATAACAATAGCTTCCATTCATGTATTCGAATGACACCATATGAAGAGTTATACGGAAAGAGATTCCACACACCAAGTTTTTGGGATGATGTTGGTGAAAGAAAACTATTAGGCTCAGAACTGGTGTAGGAAACGAAGGAAGAGGTGAAGTTAATACAAAACTACATCAAATCATCTCAAATTACGAAGAATATCTATGCTGATAACCGAAGGAATGATTTTTAATTTCAGGTAGGAGATCATGTTTTCATGAAGGTATCTCCATTGAAGGGTGTTATACATTTCAGTAAGAAGGGTAAATTGAGTCCCAGGTATATCAGACCTTTCGAAATTTTAGATCAAATTGGGGTTGTTGCATACCATTTGGCAAAGCTTCCAAGTTTCTCCAATGTTCACAATGTGTTCCATGTATCACTGTTATGATAATTCATGACTGACCCAACACATGTAATCACCTATGAGGAATTAGAAGTGGAACCTGATCTGTCTTATTGTGAAGAGCCTATCAGGATTCCTTATACAAGAGAGTAAGTGCTGAATAACCGAATGACTCATCTGATAAAAGTTCTATAGATAAACCATAAGATGGAAGAGGCAACATGGGAACCAGGGGAACTTATGAAGAAGAACCACCATAGTCTTTTTAAGCATTAATATTCTAGATATTTTGATGATTAAATTATTTGAATAAGGGGAGAATGTAACACCCCAATCTTCCACGTTACGCTTCTCTTTGAAAAATATAGTACCGTGTGTTGTACGCAACTTCGAGTTCTAACACAACCCAACCAATCAAACTAGCAGTTATGAATAGTATTACCGACTTTTTGAAATTTTATTATTTTTTATCTTTCAAAATGTAAGCCATTTTTGGATTCGGAATATCGAAATTAGCCTCATGTGAATATTTGGTATTTTTCTAAAAACATACAATTTTTTATGAATATTTAAAAAACACTGAGTTATAAATTATAACCTAATTTTTATTTAAATAAATTTTTATTTAATTTTTTTAGGTCAAAATAGATACATAATACCTATATATGTTTAATTTAATTTATTGCAGTCAGTTTATAATAATTTTAGATATATAAAATGTTTATTGAAATTGTCACCCTCTTCTACCCACCTCCTAGGTGAATTTTCTAATTCACATAAAACTAAATTTTACCGCTTCTGTGAGTGGAATTTCGAATATCCGAGACACACGGTTAATATCAAGGATTAAAATGTGGTTCAATAAGATAAAAATAAATTTTTGTGATTAGTAACTTTGTACTTTTATTTACAACGGTTAAAAGTAAATATGGTAATTTAGGGTAAAAATGATATTATTATTAACTTATCAGGTGTCATAATTCTGTTGGATAAGTATAATTCGACAAAAAACAACCTTAATATTAAAATATGAACCTCTTTGGTCCACTTGGGTTTGATTATAACATTTACTGTTATTTAATTCAAAGAAGAGTTGAAAGAGCTATAATAAATGTTAAATAACTAAAACATTTTTAATATAGATGTATACATAAGATTAATTCGATAAAAAATATTCATTAGGAATCTAAAATTATCTCCTACATAGTGATATTTTATTTATAATTTTAAGACATTAAATAATTTAATTTATTTATGACACAATGGTGATGTAGTAATTACGTAATTAATGAAATATTAAAATATTTGATATTATTAATTTCCAAATAAATGTATTTTGAGGCCTTTTATGAATTCCACTAATTTTATAGGTTAATATGACATATTAGGGTTGGTTATATTAATTTTTTTCGTTGTAATAATGCTGTTATGAATTTTGAAAAAACAAAATACGAAATAGTGTCAAAATTGACAAAAAAGAGTTTTTTTAAGAAATTTTATATTATTAATTGATATTCAATTCCAAAAAATCTGAGGATTGGACAAAAGAATTATATAATGATAGATGTATCATTAATGAACCACTTGGGGTTTGAATTCATGTATATAGTATTTTTATTAACCATATAATATAAAAATACAAAGTGACATGGTAAATGTCAAACTATTTAACTAAGAGTTAAATCTAAAAGATAAAGTTAATATATTAACCCAAACCTTTATAAAACATATTTTTTGAATGGTTTTCGACCCATTCCAACCATATAATTTAAATAATCCATTTTGGATCCATTAGAACCCGAAAAATTATTTTATTATAAAAAAATATTTTTAGATTTTTTTATGGTGGACCTCACCCCTCTTATAAAAATGTACTCTCCCTTCTCTCTAATTCACACCTTCAAATCCATTTGTCTCGGCCATACCCTAACCAAATATACTCTCAACATACCTCACTTCATCATATATGACTTAATTTAGTCATAAAGACATCCTAAGGAGCCCTTCTGATCAAATCAAAAAGAATAACCTGATGAAGTGGTAATAATTTCACCACCCTCTTTCAATTTGTTTTCTTCATACACTTCTTCTTTCATTTTTATTTCCATTCTAAAATAATAAATCCAGTATCTTCTATATAATTTGATTTTATTATAAATATGGTTAATCAATATTCATTATTTTATCCATCCTTTGAATGATTTCACCATACATGTGTTCGTACGGATTACCATCTCCACATCGTGCTGTAATTTGTTTCAATACATTATTATTTATATGGGTATAATAATGATGTGTAATTAATATAAATAATTAATATGTCATGATAATTATTCTTTATATATGATATACCATCCAATTATATATTAGTTTAATATCAAAATAATGATAATTTCGCTCATGCATACGTACAAATTACCATCTCCATGAATGCGATGAGATTCATTCTTCATTATATTCATTCAAGATTAATTTTCATTTGATTTCAAAATTTGAATATGTTATCCTACCCTCAACCAAGGAAAATTACAAGGTAAGGGATAATTTCACAATATCTTTATTATCTGATATTGTTTTTACAAAAGTATCTAATGGGACATCTTTATCATCCACATCCATTTTTCTTAAAAATGTATTTCAACAAATTCATAAAATTTTATACACTATGGTTTCATTTCATTTATACACATGTTTTAATTTTTATATGGTGTTTATAGTGGAACCATTCCATCATTTTCCAAGCAAGATCCTTCTTATCCTTTTCGACATAATTAATGCAAGAATGACTTTTTTAACTTATAAGGCGGGCGCGACTATTTTCCATCATTATATAATAATCAAAGATTACCTTACAAGCTTATAATAAAATTTTCAAAGTAAATTTTTCCTTTTATATTTATTTGACTTTTAAATGATTTCAAAAAAGAGATATTTCTCTCAAGTAGTTTTGATTTCATCTATGTCAACATCCTTTGATGGATTTTATGATTATTTGATGTTGATTTATTATTTTATGAAACTTTCATTTTGTATTGAAGTTTTTGTGATATGATTTATTGTGGATGTGTTATTTTTATACCATTCATGGTTTATGGATAAATTATTTACATTTTGTATGCTTGTTTTAATACGAATGTTTATGTAATGTTTAAATCTGTTCATATGAGGATTGAATTGGACTTTGTAAGTGAATGGTGGAGCCTGCTATAGCTCCTCGATTCATTGGTAGGTATCATGAGACAAACTAGTGTATTGGCACAAGGCCTTGAAAAAATCATATTTGTAGTCTTGGCACAAGGCCTTGAATATATGGTTATGATAGTCTGGAATTATGCATTCCATCATTCTGTAAGTGGTTATTGATATTGCATGTGATTATTCGACTAGTAGAATATCCATGTCAATATGTAGAAGGATTTATTTCATTTAATTTTTTCCATGTTATGTTGATGTTCAAGTTTAAAGGCTTTTGTTTTCATTATAAATTTCCTAAAATGTTTATGATTCTTTATTAAAGTTTCTACTATATTGTTATCCTTACTGATCATCTGAGATCACCCATTTATATGTTTTATTTTTCCCAGGATGCAAAGAAGTATTTTATGACTGACCTACAGAGATAGTATAAGGGGATATGTGTGTGGAATATGGAGAATATGCTATTGTAGTCCTCCACATTATGATGTAATATAAGACATATGAATGTATCTAGTGTTTCCAAGGCTACTAAACTAATCGTTCTTTTGAGACATGAAATTTTGTGATCATGCCAATGTTATGAAATAATGAACTGACACTTGGTAACTAGGGTTGTGGAGTTATAAGAATCATCTGAATGGTTGGAAGGATTTTTTTTCTTGTTTACTAGCATTTCATTCCTCATTGATTGAGGTAGCTGGTTGTTCTTGGATATGCATACCATGTTTGGTGGCATAGGAAGATTTACTAGAGTAACTATAATTATAAAATAATATGATAAATATTAATAAATTATTTAATACACGAGGTTCATTCTAGACATAATGGAATGCTAAATATATGAGTCTTGAGAGACTATGAACTCAATCAGATTATTCCTATAGTGTCTCGAATTCACTAAGTTAGATAATAACATGTAAGATATATTTAGGTTTAATGATAATTAAAGGATAATAAATTAGTTAATGTATCATTAAATTATAGGAAAATGAATCATGTAACACAATTTAGCTCATGTTAATGTTTTGGTGCATTTAGGATATCATGTCCCTAATAGTGGTATTCATGTTCCTGAGTCATTAATGATTTAAATTTATTCCAATACTGTTTAGGACAATAGCATGGTTGTTAAATATAATATAATTCATATATTTTATGATTTCATATGCTTCCGCACCACTTTCGATATAGTGACAGACACAAGATGGTCGGTGGGAGGCTATTTTCCTCATCATCCATGTGGGAGGATGGATGTATGACTTCCCAACTAGCCTCAATCTTCTATAATGGTACTTCATGTGAATATATAAAATATGGTTAATTTCACCTTATATGTTTGTAGAGGGTTGTGATGGCTTGTGGTTATATCACTCACATGTATATCATAATTTATTAACCTTTAGAATATTATGTGAATGACATGTATTTCTTGTGATGTGCAGAGGTTATGTACATGGGGTATGGGCTGTGATGGATTGATATATAATATCCGATGTATGATACATGTCATGTTGGATGTGGTGGGTCATAAAATATATGTGGATTCTATATGGATGGGATTATATAAGGATGTGATGCCCATGGTGTATTTTATGTTGCTCCACCTATGGGTTTGTAGGATGGAATATTTTGAGTGGGATGACTGAGGAACTTTAATAATGGGAAATAACAACAACCTAGTGATTAAGTGGTTGTGGGAAACAATTATTTTTATTATATTATTATGTTCTATTGTATGTGTCACTTGATGAGAGATATCAATTGTGATCCTGAAAATATTGTATACCTCTTTAGGTGATGAGTTAGCATCACTTGTTTTTCACTAATATTTAGTATGATTTCATTGCCTTTTTCATGAATAAATCCGAGGAGGAACCTACCAAGTATACATATTATGATAACCCGATGTATATATTAATTTTTTTAGGATAGTAAAATTAGGATTTATATCAGTTTGGATACCACATGATCCTAGTTTTATAGGATTTTTTTGGGATTCATGGTCATTGTCATCGTTATATTTTGTACTGGTAGTTTTTATTTGTTTGTTTTTCATATTTTGAATGAAGTTACATGAAGATGGATGGGTTCTTTTATCTTTATGTAAAATATTTGACTAGTGTTACTATATTATATCTATCTTATACTTTTTCCCTTATAGGGTAATTCCTTCCAAATTTATGTTCCTTATATCCTCAATTCTAGTAACTAACCCAAGACCCATAATAGGTAGGACTTGGGTAGTCAATATTATCTTTCTCTAAACATTAACCATGAATATGTACTCAATGCAGGGAGTGGTTGTGACATGGGATTTTCAGAAAATTGAGGTTATTAGTTGGGGAAAATATATGAAGGGGGATATGAAATGTAACATTGGAAATGTTAATGGAGAGAAGCTGAATCTAGTTGAACTAAGAACATCACTGGTGCATTTTTTTTGTGATGTAATATCTTATCAAACTAATAAATACAACATATTATTATTATATCTATATTAAGATACAATATATATGTGAAGGATATGGTACTATCGATATTAATCATTATTATTCTAACATAATTTAGAAAATTAAATCATATATATTGTAAATATATGTTTGTGAATACATATGATTAAGAATGAATAAAAAAATTATTTTATATAAAATGTGAAATAATTTTAAAATATCATATTCAAATGAAAACATACAACATAATAAATACATTGATGCTAACACGATTTGTTTTTGAAATCTTATTGATTATATGCATATAAGTATTTGTCATAAAATGATAATAAATATATGAAGTTGTATATAATTTTATTTATTTATTTCATACATTTTCATTGTTCTATAATAAAATTCATTGTATTTAATAAATTAAAATCTGATAATTCAAAAAACAATGAAACATCAATATATTTCATTTTTAATGAGAACATAATTAATAATTATATGTCAAATTTAATTTAATTCATACAAAAATTGTTGGTATAACCTTAATGGGGACTCGTATTTTAGATGAATCATCGAATTTTTTTGTTGATACACAATATTATATGATTATACATACTATTAAATGAATTTTTTTAATCCAAAATTTCAAATAAGATATTGATTCATCTGATAATTTTGTATCATTATATAATTATATATGAAATAAAAAGGATAAATTTTGTAGTAAGTTAAATTATATTAGTATAAACTCATGTATTAAAATATTCATGAAAAACAGAAAAAATATGGATGATCAGATAAAATTATTGATAATTAGAATGTTTAGGAGACATATTTAATTACAAATTTCTTCCATAATAGAGGAATTAACCTTTATGAAAAAAGAAGATATTCATAGTTTATTGATTATCATTAAATTATAGAAGGTTTATTTGGATATCATTAAATATGAATTGAAAAATGAATTATTAACTATGACATATTTAATTCAAAAATAGATCATAAATATATTTCACAACATGTGGAAAAAATATAATATATTGATGGATGAAAACAATCATTTAAAAGAAACATACACATTACATGGATCATTATGAAATGTTATCTCTACATATGTAATCTTTATAAGATCCAATTTCATACAATATAAAAAGGGAGTGAAAATGGAAGACTAAAAATTTGGGAGTTTATAAATTTTTTTAAGGGATTTAACGTACCAATTAAATAGTTATCAATATAATGAATATAATATAACACCATATATTATGTATTATTATATTAAATAATTTATAAATTATTTCGTGCAAACGAAACATCATATTTAAATTTATATATAAATAGAAATAAATATAGATAAAATACAAACTAAATCACTCCAATTATTTAGATAGATAGGAAATAAATGTTTTGACAACATGTTCATACATAAAACTATATAGATAGTTATTATAATAATTCTAGAATGAAATTAGGTAATTTGGAAAACATTTTACAATAAATTATAAAATTTAAATGTAACCACACAAGAATTACATGAATAAACTTAATTAGGACAATAAATTTGGTTGATCATAGTAATTTTTTATTGATAATCCATATTAAATTATTTTGAATAATTTTTCATGATTTTCTCTCCCATTATTGGTCATGTAAGATATTGAGTCGCTAAATAATATTATATCATTATGGAATTTAATATGAAATTAATGGAATCAATTTCTTATTAAATTTGATTATATAATCATACAATTCTCATCATACTATTTTGTTATACAATAAAAAAATATAGAAGCTGTGATAGATTTACAAAAAATAAAAATTTATAGTCAATATATTTCACTGAAAGTTATATTTTGTAATGAAAATAATAGTAAATATGTTATAATGATATGTCCTAAATATAAGTACAATTTTAGTTATAAATGAAAAACATTAATTGTGTTATTTTTTAGGCTCAATAAAAATTTTAAATGTTGTATTCTAACATTTATAAATACACACTCTCTATTTTAGACATTAAAATATTCAATTTATCTTAAAATAAAAACCCATTAATATACTCTATTGGTACAATTATATGTTTAGTATCATTTATAAATAAGATAGAGTATTATATAATATTATATTGTATTTTACCTAGATCTAATTATCCCTATTTTTAGATGTGGTTTTTGTAATAAAATATTTTAGTTTTTTATTGAATACTTGCACAAAATATAATTCTCTAGAATCCAAAACTAATAATTTCACCTTGAATTTTGATGTATGTAATAAAAATTTAGACATGAATTTCTACTTATTTTAGTATTAATAGTGGTATTAAGAATAGATTTTCCAATAATATATGTAACTTAAAAGAAATTATACTATAATTGTCATAATAAAATTATCACATACATTGATTTTAGATGATCCTAAGATTATAAATATTGATTCACACTAAGATTCTCTTATACATATAGATTTCTAAATGTATTTTCCTACTAATGGATTTGTTAGATATCGAGTCCAATAATAATTTTTTTCTATGATAGAATTTGAAAGAAGATAATGGAATAGAATTCATATTAAATTTGACCATGGAATCAGGTATGAAGTGTTTTAAAATATATTTGTATGATTTTCAAACTATTTAATAAATGATAAAATTGGTTGAAACTACTACATATATTATAGAAATATCTTTCAAAATTAATTACATAATATAGGAATGAAACAGTAAATGTATAAAGTAATCCAATCAATAGTATATTGAGTATAATAACAAAAAGAAGATTTTTTGGATTACTATTATAATGAAATGATAAATAAATTAATAATTATGGAATGTGATATCCAATAATAATAGTGAAGATATATAGTTTACTATATATATACAATACATAGTTATTTGATGGATAAATTTTTTTTACAGTCAAATCATATTGTACATTGTTCATTATGAAATGGCCTATAATTATTTGAAATCCATAAACGATACATTTTAAAATCATATTGAATGGAGTGTATAAATATAAATCTAAAAAATTATTAATAGAATTATGTACTTATGTGTTCTAAAAATACATAAAAATGTATTTTAATATAATCAATGAGAACAAAAAATATTGTTATATACTAATATAATAAAATTCGTTTAATATATTTTGTTTTCATCATACATCCCACATAAATTAACCATTAAATTGAAACAATGTTAACAAAATACAAAATAATTCAAACAGGTTTTCCACCAAGATATGAAATAAGTATTTATGAGAATATTTTCATACCAAAAATTATATATAGAGAGTTGTTCAAATTATGTTAGTATAAAATAAGATAATTATATTCAACATACTAATTATATATGAAATTAAAATAATAATTCTAAAATAGTAAGGATAACATTAATGGGGACAATAATTTCATATCAACCCACGATTTTATTTATTGATGCACACTATTATATTAATATACATATTTTTTGATGAATTTTTGTTTCCTAAAAATGTTGTGTGATATTGATTCAGTTGATAATTTTTTACCATGTTCAAATTTTGTATCAAAATAATGGAATCAATTTTCTATAATATATGATTATTTAATCATACAAGTTAATTAAAATTCTATGTTCTAAGGATTACAAAACATTGAAAGAAAAGATGAAATTAATTTCCATATGAATGTATAGAAAAATATTATAATGCATAGAAAATAATATAATGTGAATAATATAATTATAATTGATAAAATAATATTAAATACAAATTTAATTGAGTAGAAAATTATATGTGATTTTTTATAGGATCAATGAAAATTATGAATTTTATATTTAGATATTTCTAAAAAAAATATCATCATTTAGGAATTAGAAATATACGATTCATAAAAAATTATAACTCATAATATATCTTCCTTGATTCAAATTAATTGTTTATTTAAATTAAAAATATGATATTATATTGTATAAATCTAAAAAAATTACCTAGATAGAAATACCTCTGAGTATTCATGTTGTTTTAATTATAAAATACATATTTTGTATATTAGAATACAAAACTCAAATATGTACACTATAATCCAAGACCATTTTATACACCTTGAATCTAGATGTATCTAATAAAAATTTCATAATCTATCATGTAAAGATTCATTTGATTTAAATTTAATCAAATGTAAACTATCATAAGTAAAAAACCAAGATATATTTTTTTGGTTATTATATTTTGAAATGTATTAATAAGAATTAATTTTTCAATGATATTTGAAATTTAAAGGAAATCATAACAGAATTGAATAGAAAAAATTAACATGGACAATGATGTAAATGACAATTTTTTTATCTTTGCTGAAAAAAACATTTATATGAATATATATAATGTTTCATGACATTTTCTTCCAAAAATGATTTCATCTAATTTATTAAATAATGTAATTGTTTTTTAATAAGATGGAATTATGTATGAAAATAATAGAATTTATATTCAATTAAATTGTAATATATTATCCAATAATTCATGTAAATGATATTTATGGGTATAATTATAAAAAAATATAACATTAGATAATTATAATTAAAATCATAATGTATAAGAAACATATATAGTTGAATAAAATAAATTAATATATATAATATAACATAATAAAAAAATATGAATCAAAATGTATTTGAAAAAACAAAATTTTTTGTTAATAGACCATTTTATGATATTTCATACGATAGATGAAAATAATGAATTTTTTATTCACCTATTTCCAAATAAAATATCACCATTTAGACTTCAAATTATTGTGTTAAAAAGAATTTTATACTCGATTTTGTTATTAATAATGATTATGTATACATTTACTATCATATATAAATAATATTTAGTATTATCTAAATTTATATAGGATTTCAACAATATCAAACAATCATTGAGTTTATAGGTTGGTTTTTGTTTTATACTGCATTGGTTATTAATTTAATAGATGATCTAAAATTGTTTCTCAATAATCCATTACAATGAATTGCTCCATTAATATTGAATTATCAAAAAATAATATCTTAAGTCATAATTTTTTAAAATAATTGAATTAAAATAATATTTTTGAATATTTGAAAATAATTACATTTTTCAGAAAACATTTGTTATATTACATATATGCATAAAAAAATTATATAAAATAAATAAATCATACATATTAAATATTATAAGTAATTATTACCTATGTGTAGTATATATATCACATAAAAACATGGAATAATACATAAAAAATAATAAATTGAAAATAATTCAAATTTTTTTAACTTGTGTTATAATTAGAGAACATATAATGCTCAATGTATTCTAGATGGAGGAAGATTAGGATAATGAATTTTGTTGTTTTTTAATGTAAATTAAAAAATTATGAAAATGTAAATAAATTCTACTTGGTTGAGTTATTTTATAATCCCATGATAATTAGTGTTTTTAGACACTAAATTAAAAAAATTGGAAATTATGTAGTCAATCCTACTGGTGTCGCGGGGTGTCAGTAGTTGGAGAGGAGTCATGAACCCAATATAGATCTAAATATAATAGATAACAATGTATGACTCAAGTAAAAATGTCATTTTATAATGAATTATAATTTTCATACATATATATTACATGAAAATAGATTATCATTCATTATATAAATTAAGAAATCCATGTCATCAACATATATGTTATGTGTCATTTGAAAATTGAAAATAGACAAACTAATTCATAAAATATACACATCATATACCAATTATTTCATTACAACTAACTCCATTATATGGTAATTTTTATTCATAATACCTTTATACATAACTTTGTGAATGTGAACAATAGAGAAGGACGAACACAGATGTCCAGGGAGGTTAAACAAGGGAGATATCAATGAATATATATGATTAAATTGAGAAAATGTTATAAGAACATAAAATTAACATTTTAATAAATAAACGAACATATTATGTATCATAATATTGAGTTAATTAATAAATATAGGCTTTTCATAAGTCCTAATTAATAATAAAATAAAATAAAATATGTAATGATAGAATATTATTGGCATAATTACAGAAATTTTGGCATAAAAACTATATTATAAATAATTATCTTTGTATCTAAAGATATTTTCATGTAATATCATAGTGGAATGGGTACACTCCCAAAATAATAATATTATTCATGGTTCCCCCCAAAAAAAATTATAGATTAGAAAGTCCCTTACTAAACTGAGATCACTCCCAATACCAATTGAATTTTTCCTATTGGATATCATTCTCTACCCAATTCATTGGGAAGAGATATTTTTCCTAAATTTCTTATAAATAAAATAATAATTTTTTTACTAAAATATCATTAATAAATCATTATTTCATAACCAATAAGAAAAAATTGGTTTCACATTCGTTACATCTTGTCATAACTCATGGAATTAAATGAGATTTATATATAACATACCGTAATAATCATATGCCATGTACAATATAATATGGATTATTTCCTTAGATAATACCCCTATTAAATCATAATTAAAATAAAATAATTTTATATTAGATTTAAGATTATGTTGATAGATCCTTTTGAATAATTCATGAAGAAAATAATAATTCTTTCTCGAAATGAATTATGTTTTAAATAACCACGTCATTATAAATGAAAAATATTCATTTAAAAATAACATTGTAAATGTTTAAGGAAATATTCATAGAATTATGACACAATGATGGAAGGAAAAGTATCTCATTTATTATAATATAGAAAAATCCATCTGTATTTTTTTAGAAATTCTATAAAATACATTTTAATAATCAATAAAATAATTAATTCAAACTGATTTGTAAATACATAGACAGATGTAGAAATAAATGTATTTTTTTGGATAATACTAAAAACCTATTAAAAAAATAATTTTAAAATAAGTTTATGGTTGAAAAATATTCACCATTAGATAATTTAACATAAACAATCCCAAATAATGATGATATTGGGAAACAAACCATTCTATCAAGTCTCTCATTTCATCATTCATGTTCAAAAATATTTAATAATAAATATGTTATTTTGTAAATGAATTAAAAAAATATATCTATCATTCCATGTGTGATTTAGTTTTACCATTTTATCACATGTTTATTAATAATATTTTATTATAATCACTATTCTGGGTGAAAATTGCTTCATTTTTTTTGGCATGTTTTTGTTCAATAATATCAGTCCTAATACTTTTTCAAATATAAAAAATTTCAGGAATATTAATCATTATATAATAATTAAATATATTTATAATATAATTATTTATAATTATTCATTAAATTTATAGATGGAAGAATGAATTACACTGTTTAAGGATATGGTAGGTCATACGTACGCATGAAGGTTGGTTTCACTTTTTGATCATTGGATCAAATGAATGGTAAATAATTATTTATCCTTATAGAATCAATATAAATTGATATATATATATATAATATTCTATATTAATCAAATCCATCCTCATTTCTATCCAAGTAAGATATGAATGAAAATCTAATCACATCGCTTCTTGGAGATGGTAGACTACAAAAATGCACGAGCATCGTTATATTATTTCCATTGTATAGAAGGATAGAAGACAGATATGAAATTTTCATTAAAAATTTATCATTATATAATTCATATTATATATAAATTATAAACCCAACACAATAACCATCCATAAATGAGGGAAATTATAAATGGGTTGTATCACTATGTGGAGATAAAAATCCATACATATGCATAAGCGATAAATTCACTTTGTATTATATTGGAAAGATTGTATATAATGATGATTTTATAATAATTAAATAATATATCCTTATATAGTATAGTTAATTTGTAATTTTATAAAAAATAACAACGATTTTTATGATTTTTTGAATAGTATAAAAAGATAGTTTCCTGTTTAGAGTGATTATTTCTTCTTCGAAATGAATAATTTACATCTCTTCTAAAGGGCTCTATAGTTTGTATTTTTCAAATAATATTACCTCTAGAATGTGCCTAGAAAATTTTAGATCATAAATTGGTAGTTTATTCTCGATGTATTAGGCTATAAGTATTGTTAATGAGTGAGGAAGGATATTTTCTATTATTTATGATGTGAGAGGAACATTAAGGAATTATTAATCATTAAATTGTAATAAATTCAATCTCAAGAAAAATAAAAAAAATGAAATGTAATGAATATATGATCCATAATATGGTTTTAATATCAAAATTCAATATATTTTACACAATTAATCATTTAATTTCATTTCTAATAATTATGATTAATCGTTCTTGAACAAATTTGTATTTTAACTGTGGTATAAACATCCCATATGAAATGTTTTTATTTTTTATATATAATATAAAAATTGTAACATAAAAAGGATATTTTCTACTTTTAATACCATATCATAATCACATTATACTTTTAATCAAAATTTTTATTTTTATATAATTGAAAAAATAATATTTTGATTAAATTGAATTATTGTCAATTTTTGAACTATTCATTAAATTGACATTATTAACATCAAGAAAACACATATAAATAAATGTGAATATTTAGAAAAATCCACTAAATGTCACAATCTTATATAAAATTAAGTTATCACCTAATTATTACTAATTATTATACTTTTAATATTTTGACTATCATTGATTTCATTATTTTAATTAATTGAATAATTACCCCCACCAACAATGTGAATGTATTTATGTTAATTAATTAATTACTAAATACTAAATATAAATTCACATGGTGAATATAATATCAATAGGAAAAAAATATTTATTAATATTAGTAAATACCTATTCATTCTTCTTCCGTGATGGCATAAATGATATTTGAAACCATGAGTCTAAATTTTGTTAAATTCACTAGTTTAAATAATGTATATGCTTTTAGGGTAAATTTTCCATAAAATAATTCAATTTACCTAATGTGGTCTTGTTGGTGGTATTTTAATCATCCTATATGAATTTTTGTGAAATATTATAGCATTATATGTTATTTTAAACCTACTTTACCTGATTTACCCTTTCCATGGTGGTAAAGTTTACAACATTTACTATTCATATTGACTAAAAATAAAATGGGATTAACTACCAAATTTGATACTACAGATTATTAATATTCTATTAATTATATATAATTTAATATTTATAAAGTTATGGACATGAATTTTTTAGGGTATATAATGTATAAAATGGATTTTTTAGGTCCAAAACATTTTAAGGATAAAAATGAATTTATTATTATGATTTTCTTAGATAAATGTTAATTCAATATTTAAAAAATATATATGGTTGATTATATATAAATTTCATTAAAATCATTCACCAATATATATTATTATAAAATATTTTTTTATAAGTTATTATACACATTAAATTATTTTTCTTTTCATTAAAACATTACTTTTATTTTGAAACAATTTTTATTTTAAATATAAAATTTTTATAACTAATGAATTTATTTTATACATGTATATAGAATATATATTTTATAATTTAGAAATTATTTTTCAATTCATTATATATAATGTTTTGGCAATAATAGAAACAATGTATTTCAACAATGTTATGGAATTTGTTTAAACTAAATGTTGCATAACACACAATCAATCGAAGAAATAAAATTATTTAAAGATAAATATTACATAAAATTAATTCTATGTTACATTCTACCCCCTTAAAATGAATTTTCACCCCACATTTTCTACATGTATAAAAAAAGATTATGATACATCTACATTATCACATCTTCAGTTTCCCTTGTTTCTTCTTTAAAATGGTTATTCATTAATAAAACATTAAAAGTTTAGTAGTCTTATTTCATATAAATGTTTCTATAAAATTGTAAATATCTAATAATTTATCTTCATATTGATGTTAATTCTCCCATATTATGACCTCTAATTTTATTATATGTGATGGATCAGGAATGTATATCATTAGTATGTATACATGGGACACATAATTAACTTGATATAGATTTAGTGGAAGAAACACTAAACAAGATACCATCCCAATACAATAAAAAATTTCAAATATACTAATATACCGAGAGCTTTCTATTCCATTATTTCAAAATCACATGAATCTATTTAATTAGCATTGTCATCAGAATACCTTGATAAGAAATTTAAACTCATGATCTTTTTGAGGATTATATTCATAACATTTTTTTACGCTCTAATATGCTATTATATGTTATTGAATTAATTTGACCATATCATTCATATCCTGGGAAATATCAGGTTTTAATATATTTATTATCCAACTACAATGAATCATGTTGGATTTCATAAATTAATTCCATATAATAATTAATAATTATATATATTAATGCTAGATTTAAATCTATTGTTGTACAAAATTATACCAATGGAATGTGCTAATAGCATCCACCATTGAATTCTACAAAAAAATGATTTTCAAATTTCATCTAGAGAATTGGTAGTTCGATAAGACTGACCATATCCCTAAGGATGATAATATTTGATGAAACATATCACTATATCTAGTTCCTTCCAACGACTTCTCTAGAACACCACGGTTAACCTTAAATCCTAATCAGAAACAATGGAATGTGTTACTCCATGTTTTCATAGAACATATTTAATATATATATTGGAAAGTTGAAAAAAGTGAAATCTTCTCTAATAGTGATTATGTGTGTCATCATCATAAGGCGATTGAATATGACCCATATAGAATTATAGCCTTTAGATATTTGGGGGATTCTAAAAAAATATTTGGAAATGTTATCCCATTTCTATTTAGGTTTAGTTAATGGTTGTAACATCCCTTATGATTTCTTACATCATGACCTAAACATTCTAATAAAAAATTCATTGAGAAACATGCCCAATAATACATCTCTTCATGCTATGAAACAAGAAATACACTTTCTAAAATCAATGCATTTTTTTACTTACATGATGAATAATAAATTATGATGTATGACCCTCATCATATAGATAATTTAAAAAATGGAATGGGTATGACACACACATAGTTCCTAAACAATATCAATCTACAATTATCAAGTCCGAAATCAGGATCAATCATATCATTCTATTTTATCTCTAAATCATCCTTATGAACCTCATTAATCTTCAATTAGATAGACATTTCTACATTAATTTGGACTATATACTATTACCACTCTTCTATTACGATTTATAGTTCCATCCATTATAAATCCATTATTATTCAATATTTTTTAATTATCACCAAATATATTCTAGAACGACCCTTTCATATCAATGAATCCAAGACTTTGTTCTCTTTACTATGTTGGTAAAGTAATGATCATTAATTATCTTTAATTAGTTTCATCTATATTATTTGGTGCATGTTAATCTATTTTGAAGTAAAAAATATACTTTATAGTTTTATTCATTACTATATATGTTATACCATTATATAAAGAGATAATGACTCCATATAATTAATGAAAATATTATTTTAATTTACTCAAAATCACGAGTTGGGTGATTTTGATCATGGACCCTCAATTGTTGTAAAGCGTATGATATCACCATATCATTTTTTGGGATCACACATCCCAATACCGTATTTAATGTTTCCATATTGATCACAAACCATTTTCAACTATGGGGTAGTGTCAGTATAGGTACACTGAACCATCTTCATTGTAGTTCATTGATACTCTCTTCACATTCCCATGTCTATATATAATTATACAATGTCTGAGTTAACATTGTTTGTGGACTAGATAATAATGATATATCATTAAAAAACATTATTAATATCTATAAATCCCACAATAACTATGTATTTTTGTCATCATAGTTTTTCTAGAAAATTTCCCATCATATTTTATCATTCAAGGATATACAAATATACCGTCAGATGAGATTATTTGACCTAAAAATGAATCTTTATTCTGTAAAAATTATTTATTGGAATTTTTTTCATTAATCATATCCTTCTATTGGGTATTCATCACAATAACAAAGTGATATTTATCATCTTCCATTATTTTTTGAATATACAATATTGTAATTTACAATGACTAATAAAAAACTGATTATGATAGTCTATAAAATACTATTCACTTTGTTTAGGAAGATAGAATATGAATTAATAAAGCCTAAATAATAAATATAAAATCATAGAGTTTATAACTTGTAAAGAATGATGTATTGTGTATATCCACCTTTTAGCCCATTAAATCATGAAATACGAATGAATATCAATGGTGTAAAAGTATCAATATAATCACAGATCATTAAATTAATATTCAATATGGGGAATGGATACTTATTATTATAATTATTTTAAACAACCTATAATCAATGAAAATATTAAATGGACCAAATTTATTATAAAAAAATAGAATAGGTAACCCCTTAGTGACATAATAAGATATGTGATTCCATGGTCAAGATTATGCATGATATTATTATTCAATTAATATGAATTTTTTGGGGATATTTTATAACCATTATTTGATATAGAAGTTTCACCAGTTCATAGTTCAATTGAAAATTCTACATAAATATTTGATTATTAGCACTAACATTATTCACAAAATTCTTCAAAAAAACTCCAGTACAATATATGTGTACTTAATATTGAGTTTCTACCCAACCGTATAATTTGGTTAATTTTAATGAATAGGATTTGACACCCAAAATATGGAAGTAATTTCAATTGGATGTTTAAAACCATTCTTGCATTGATAATTCCTCAAAGGTTCCTTCATAATATGAAATGTGACTTCTCTTCCTGGATATTTGATATGATATACATATAAAGACTAATGATCCATTCTTAGAATTACATTGGAATAACCTAAAGGTAGAATAACAATATTTTCAAGAATAAATTCCGCAAAAGTATTAGTTAGTTAAAAACTATAAACATGAGATGTGTCCATTATTACATTATGAGTGTTCACAGCTAACTCAACAAATAATTACTGAGGTAATTTGGTGATATAATTAGTATATTATTTAGATAAAATGGAATGAGTGGGCCTATGATCTAAAAATACATTAGTTATTTTATAGTTTATGATACGTTTTACTTTTAACACATCATTCTTTTAAACCACATAGGAAATTGTAATATCATTATATTTAATATTTTCCTTTAGATTAGTATTTTATTGAAACTTATTATAATAAATTATGATTAATGCACTAGTTTCCATGCTCATAATCCTTTCATAAAATGAATTAGATAATTGGCGGTGCATTCAACGGGTATTAATCACTATTCACATCATTAGCTAATTTCATCTACTCGTTTAAGAATTAAATGGCATGTGGAACATCATTTCAATTATTAAAACATTTCATAGTACCCTTATAAAAATTTCCATCATGTTTCCTTCATCAAATCAAGATTAAAATAATGATAATCCTCTTTTCACCACAATTTTTATAATTACCTTTGAATTCCATTTTTTTCTTATCAAAAACATGAGTTAGATTAACACATAAATGTTATAATAATATTTATTGATAATTAATGTATAATAATTTAATTAACGTACCTTTAAATTATTAGAAAATAAAATATGATCATAATGTAACTTATTTTAATGTTTGTGTGCACTTAGGATATTTACTCCATAATAGTGGTAGTCAGGTGAAAAAGTCATTATATCTATAAATGAACCCTGAAATTGGGTATGAAAATTTTATATTTGTGACATATAATAAATTTTTTAAATTTTAAATTTTATATTCTTCCCCACCACTTTCAGTAGGGTGAATGAAACAAGATGTTCTATGGGAGGATGGTTGCCTCATCTATGCGGGAGGATGGATGTATGAATTTTAAATTAGCCTAAATATTATATTATGGTAGTTCATGTGATTATATGAAAAATGGTTAGTTTAACATTATATTTTTTAGAGTGTTGTGATGGCTTGTGGTAATGTCATGCACATGTATCCTTGAATACAGTATCCGAAGGAATAATATATATATGGAATGTATTTATTTTCCTGTCATGAGGTTCCTTAAATGGTGTATGGTTGTGATGGCTTGAATTATAATACCTGATGTATGATATGTGTCATGTCTGTTGTGGTGGATCTTTTAAACCACTTGGATTCTATATGGAGGTGAATATATGATGATTTTAGGTTCACGGTTTATGTAATGTTGCTTCAACTTGGTGTTTGTAGAATGGAATATTTGGAGTGAGATGGCTGAAGAACTACAACAATAAGATATAACAATAACCTAGTGATAAAGTGGTGTCGGGAAACTATTCTTGTTATTATATTGTTACTAACTCTGGTATTTTTTACTTTATCATAGATATACATCGTGATCCTGAGAATATAGTATACCACTTTAGGTGATGAGTTAGCTTCACTTATAATTCATTGGGCTTTTGTATGTTTTCATTATCTAATACATGAATGTATCAAGGTATGATCCTACTATGTATACATATTATGATCACCCTTTTTATATATTAATTTTTTAGGTATGTACAATTAAGATATAGATCTAGTTTGATACCACTAGATTCAATTTTTTAGGATATATTTGGGATTCATGGTAATGGTTATCGTTATATTTGGTTTTTGTGGATTTTATTTGTATTAGTTGCTATTTTGTATGAAATTACAACTATCAACTTGGGTACTTTTATCATTATATTCACAATTGGGTTGGTGTTATAATAATATATCCCTCTACAACTTTTTCTCTTATAGGGAAATTCCTTCCAAAATTATGTTCACTATATCCTTTTTTTATTAACAAACTCGAGTCCCACAAGAGGCAAGACTTGGGTTATCACTATCCTCCTACTCTAAAAGACAACCAAGAATATGTATTCCTTTGTGGGAGGGGTTTGTCATTGTTTTTTCAAAATAATGGCATAATGTTGTGAGGAAAATTTGGGAAGGGGGGTATGGAATCTGACATAGAAACATTTCATAGAGAGAATCTGAATTTGGTAGAACTATAAACAACACCAATGCATTTTGTGGGAATTAATACCTTCATTGACAAAAAAATAATATATTTTTTTATAACTATATGTACATACAATATAATAAGTGAAACATAAGGTAGTGTCGATATTAATAATAATTTGTCCAATAGAATTTAGAAAATTAAAAACTATAAGTTGTATATATATGTATGTGAATACGTATTATTAAGAATGGATGAAAAATAAAATATTCTAGTTAACCTATATGAAATTTTATTTAATTTTCAAATAAAATATTAATATGATAATATAGAACATACTAAATACATTCATATTAATATGCCCTTTTTCTAAACAATGTGAATGTATTGATATTGCTATTTTATATAAAATGTGATTAAATGTACTCACATGTACAAAAACATATTAAATTATTTAAAATATATTCATTCATCAAATAAAAAATAAATTATATTTTATAAATTAATATTAGTAACTTTACTGAAAAATGAATTAATAATATATTATAATTTTAATAAGAATAGATTTTATATTGATATTTTAAATATAAAAGAAATCATACCAAAATTATATGGATAACCTTAATCAGGACTCATATTTTAGATAAAAATTGGAATTTTTTGGTTGATACATACTATTATACGACTAGACATACTATGGAATGAATTTTTTCCCTCCAAATGGTCATATAAGATATATAGTCATGTGATAATATTGTAATATGATGGAATTATGTATGAAATAAATAGAATAAATTTCCAGGTAAATTAAATTATATTATTATATTACAAATATGTTAAAATATTTATGTATAAATGAAAAACAATTGATAATCAAATAAAATTATTTCTAACTATAATGTATATACAACATAATTAATTACAAATTGCTTCCACAATAGATGAGTTAACCATAATGAATAAAATTTTTAATATTTATAGTTTATTAAGTATAATATATGAATTGATGTTTGTTTAGGATTTATATAAACATGAATTTATAAATAAATTAATAACTATGAAATATGAAATTCAAAAATATATCATATTTATATTTGATAGAATATGGAAATAAGATAATATATTGACGAAAAAAAGTATTCCAAGGAAGGGAACTCACAGCGTACATGGTTCATTATGATAGGTTATTTCTAAATTTTTTATATGTATAAGAGACAACATCTAACAATATAAAAATGCATTGTTAATGGAAGAATAAAAATTATGATGTGTACGAGTTTATTTTTTAATTGTTTTAACTTACAATCAGAACAGTTATCAATATAATGAATATAATATAAAACCAACTATTATGTAAAATTATATGACATAATGTATAATTTATTTATTAAAAATATGAAAACATATATAAATTTATCTCTAAATGGAAATTAATATAGGTAAAACAAAAAATAAATCATACCAACTATTCATATAAATAGGAAATAAGATTTTATGACAGCATGTAAATATATAAAACCACATAGAGAGTTACTCTAATAATTCTAGTGTAAAAAATGAAAATTAGAAATCATTTAACAATGAAATATAAAATTTAATTGAAATAACAGAAGAATTAGAGGTATAACCTTAACAGGGACAATAATTATAGTTTATAAATGGGATTTCATTATAGATTCCCAATATTTATTGATTTAGTTTGATTTTTCTGGAATTTCTCACCCATAAAAAGTCATGTAAGTTATTGAGTCATGAAATAATATTACGTCATAATGGAATTATCTATTAATTGAATGGAATCAATTTTTAAATAAATTCAATTCTATAATCGTACAATGCTCAAAAAACCATTTAGGTGTATAATTAAAAACATTATTATCAATGATAAAATTACAGAAAATAAAAATTTATCGTCAATATATTTCATTCAATGTAATCTTCTTAAATAAAACAATATGAAATTGGTTCGAATGATAAATTATGAATATATGTATGATTTTAATTTAAAATAAAAATAATTGTATGTCTTATTTTAGTGGATCAACATATTTTTTAACTATCATATTCCAACATTTCTAAATTTATTATCCCCATTTTAGACATTAAAATACTATATTTAGGTGGAAATTCAAACCCATTCATGTACATAATTGGTAAGAATTATTTTTTTAGTATCATTTATAAATAGTAAAGAGTATTATATATTTTTAAAAATGATTATACCTATATAAAATTATCCTTACATTTAGATGTTATTTTTTTATAAATCTGAAACTATTTTTTATAGAATTATTGGACCAAAAATAATTCCCTAAAATCCATTAAAAATAATTTCACCCTGAATCTATATGTATCTAATAAAAATTAGGATGAGATTTTTCCAATTTTTCTAGTATTAATGGTGGTTTTAAGAAGAAATTAACCAGTAATAAATGAAATTTAATTGAAATTACAAAAAAATTGATAGAATAAAATAATCACATACACTAATTTTAGATGATCCTATGAATTTTCTTATTGATGTATAATATGTTTTTCTTTTACAGTTTTTTTGAATTTATTTTTCATTCAATAGGTTTTGTTAGATGTGGAGTCCAATAATATTTTTTTAACATGATGTATTTATGAATAAAAATAACGTAATAATTTTAACATTAAAATTGAAGAAAGAATTTGGTATAATGTGTTTTAAAATATATGTGAATGGTTTTAAAAATATATAATAAAGGATAAAATTGATTAAAACTACTACATATGAAAAACATATTTCATTGAAAATTTAAAACATAATTGTGTAAATAATCATTGTAAATATAAAATAATTCAATTAATAGTATATTTATTATAACAACAGAAATGAAGAGAATTTTAATTATTATAAAACTAAAATAATTAAAAAAAGTATGTAATGTGATGTCAAATAATTATATTAAAGAAATATATTTATATATATATATACAATACCTACTTCCTTGATGGATGAATAAATACATCTATATTCTATTAATAGATTCCATTGTTCATTATGAAATGGACTATTATAATATGAAATCTATAAAATATAAAAGTAAAAAACATATAGAAAGGGGTGTGTAAATAATATCCTAAAAATAGACCATAAAGAGAATTATGTATTTCAGTGTTCTAAAAACCATCAAAATGGTATTAATATAAATAATGAGTAAAAAATATTTATGTATTAATATATAAACATTTATGAAATATATTTAGTTTTTATAATGCATCATAAATAAATTGACTGTTAAATTGAAAAAATGATAAAAAATACCAAAGAAATCAAACTAGTTTTTCATCTAGATATGAAATAAAAATTTATGATAATATTTTAGAACCTAAGATGATATAGATATATTTTTTCAATTTATGTAAGTATAAAATAATTAATTAATATTATACTTTCTAGTTAAATATGAAACATAAGGATAATCATTCCCAAATTGTAGGGATAACTTTAATGGTGAAACCAATTTAATATCAAACTATTATTTTGTTTTCTTATTCAAAATATTATTTTTCTATACAAATAGTTTTCTTGAATATTTGTTTTTTAAATAATTTCATGTGATATTGCGTCTTTTTATAATTTAGTTACATGACGGAATTTGGAATCAAATTAATTAAATCAATTTTCTATAATAAATGATTATAAAATAATATAAGTTATTTAATATAAATTATTCATATTATTTCAAAACATCAATAGAAAAGATAAAATTAATTTCAATCTAAATGTATAGAAAAAATATTTCATTGCAAGTAACATTTAGTATTATGAAAAACTAGTTTCATTTCCCAAAAATATCACCATTTTTGAATTATAAATATAATGTTAATAATAAAATAATAACTCATAATATTTCTTCATTGTAAAAAATTATATGTTTACTATAATTAAAAAATATTAAATTATATTTATGAAAATTTAATGAGATATTACCTAGATATAAATACCTCTAAGTATAGAATTTTTTTTTATTATAAACTAAATTTCTATTATGTTAAAAATAAAAACAAACATTAGTACCCTATAATCAATTACAATTGATGACACCTTGAATGTTTGTGTATCTAATAAAAATTTCAAAATATGACATCTAAATATTTTTGGAATTTAAATTCTATCAAATATAAATTTTCATGAGTAAAAAAATCTCGCTATATTTTTTCTAGTTATTATATTATGAAACCTGTTAATAATAAGTCATTTTACAATGATATTTTAAATTTAAATGAAATCATAATATAATTGTATGGATAACATTAAGAAGGTCTCTGGTTTTAGATGACAATTTGGATATCTTTTCTGAAAAAAACAATTATAAGAAAATATGTATATATATATATTGATGCCTGGATTTTACTTCCCTATAATATTTCATCAAATTTATTGAATCAAGTAATGATTTATTTACATTATGGAATTATATATGAAATTAAGGGAATTAATTTTTTATTAAATATTAATATATTATTAACTAAATTGTGTAAATGAAATTTATGTGTATAATTATAAAACTATAGAATATAGGATAAATATTATTAAAATCATAATGTATTGGAAACCGATATAGTTTAATGTAATATTATTAATATAATTAAAATAAAATATTCAAAAAATATGAATCAAAATGTATATGAAAAATTATAATTTTAAATTAATAATCAATTATAATAATTTTCTTAGGATCCATGAAAATAATAAATTTTGTATTAACTTATTTCCTTAGAAAATATCTGAATTTTAGACATCATAATATTCAAATGAAAATAATTTCATACTCATTTTAGTGCATAATTATGATTAATTATACATGTACTATAATATAAATATAATATTATGTATTATATAAATTTACATATGGTTTCAACTATATCAAACTCTTTTTGTGTTTATATGTGTGTTTTTGTTATAAACTATATATGTTATTAATTTAATAGATGTTGCAAAAAATTTCTATAATCCATAACCATTAATTTATCCAGAAATATTGAATTATAAAATAATAATATCATAAGTAAAAAAATTAAAATATTGATTTATGATGGTACTTTTGACTTTATAAAAATAATTACTTTTTTTACAATAACATTATTATATTACATATATGGATAAAAATAATAAGAAACAAATAATTTATACATATAAAATATAACAAGTAATTATTACCCATGTGTACTAAATATATCACAAAAAATTATGGAATAATTCAAAACAAATAATGATGAGAAAATAGGTCAATTTTTTTTACTTGATTTATAATTAGAGAACATATAATGCATCATGTATTCTCAATGGTTGAAGAGTATGGAAAATGAAAATTCTGATTATTGGAAATTAATTTAAAAATCATAAAAATATATATCAATTATACAGGGTTGAAAAATTTCATAATCCCATGAATATTATTGTTTGTGGACATCAAATTAAAAAAAATTCGTTATTCGAATATGCTGGTGCAAGGGGGAGTTGTAGACGGAGGGGAGTGATGACTCAAGTATTTTAATAAATATAATAGGTTACATGGTATAATTGTAGTAAAAATTTAATATTATAATTTCCTAATTTATTCATAGGAAGATATTATATTAAAATAGATTATCATTTATTAAATAATATAACAAATCCATGCCATAAGTATTTATGTTTAGTTTCATTGGAAAATTGAAATCATAAAAACTAATTCATAATATATCAACATCATCTCCCACTAATTTCATTATAACAAACTCCATTTTTAGGTAATATCAATACTCAATACCTTTCTTCTTATCTTGGGGAAATTAATCATAATATAAGGATGAACTCAGATGATCAGTAAGGGTAAACATTGGAGATATCAATGAATATATATTATTAAAATGAGAAAAGTGAATAATATTATGAAATCAGAATTTTCATAAAATAGCCTACATATTATAGATCATAATATTTAGTTATTGAATAAATATTTTCATTTAATAAGGCCTAAATAATAATGAAATTATTGAACATGGGTAATGAGAGAGTACTATTAACATAAGTCGTAAAATTTTGGCGTACACATATTCTAATAAATAATTTTCATAGTTTCTAAATATATTTTCTAATATTATCCTAGTGGGAATGGTACACTCCAAAAAATAATAATAGTCAAGGTTCACCCCAAATTATACTATAGAGTAAAATGTCATTTAATAAACTATGATCACTCCAAAATCATGTAAAATTTATCCCATGAGATTCCAATCATTACCCAATGCATGAGAGATAGATAATTTCCCCACAATTCATATAAATAAAATAGTAAATTTTTACTAAAATATCATAAATCATTAATTACTTCTTAAAACATAAAAATAAATTGGTTTCAAATTTGTTACATCGTAACATAACTCATGGAATTAGATTCATAGACAATATAACATCAGTAACATATGCCATGTTGAAAATAACATGGATAGATTCCATAGATAATATCGATTTTAATCAATAATTAAAATAAAATAATGTAATATTAGGTTGTAAATTATATTGATAGATCCCTTGGAATAATTATTGTGAAAAATAGTTGTTCCCTTTAGAAAAGAAGTATGTTTTTTAATAAAACCATGTTGTTATAAACGAAAAAAATCATTTAAAATCTACCCTGTAAATATCTAAGTAAAGGTTTAAAAAATTAAGTCACAATGATGGATGTAAAATCATATCATCTTGTATAATATAATAAATGTATCAGTATTTTTATTTAAAAAATGTCATATACTACGTCATTTGGAAAATCACTAAAATATTTAATTCAAACTGATTTTAAAAAACAAACACATGGGTAAAAATAAATTCCAAAAATTGTAGGAGAATACTAAAAACCATTTAAAAACAAAATATTAAAATATGGAAATGTAATATAAGTATTTACCAATGGATATTTAAACATAAAAAATCCTAAATAATGAAGATATTGGAAAATAATTCTTTCTCTCAAGTCTCTTATTTCATCATTCATGTTCAAAAATATTGTTTAATAAATAATTATTTCGTTCAAATTAATTGAGAACCATATCTCAATCATTCCATGTGTTATTTAGTTATATAATTTATAACTTTTGAATTTATAATGGTTCATTAAAATCACTATTCTGGGTGATAATTTCTACTTTTTCAATGCATGTCTCAGGTACACAATAGCTATCCAAATAATTTTATCATGGATCCATCATTTAATTAATATTAATCATGGTATAAAAATAAAATATATTTATTATATAATTATTATTCATTAATCAATAAATTTATATACCGAAAAATTAATAACATCGTTCATGGAGATGGTAGGTTATACGTAAGCATGAACTCTGTTTTAATTTTTTGACTGACGAAACAAAAGAAAGGTAAATTATAATTTACCCTTTACAGAATAAATATTAAATCATATATATAAATAAAATATATTCTATATTCATAAAATCCATCATCATTTCCATCCAAGATATATTGTAATGTAAATTTAATCACATTACTTCTTAGCGGTGCTTTTATACCAAAACGCAGGAACAACATTATCGTTTTCCAATTTTATATAAAGAGATAAGGTAGATTTGAAATTTTCATTAAAAAATATTAATATATCCTTAATATTATATATACATTAAATCCCAACATAATACCCATCAATAAATGATTGAAATTAAAAATTAATTTTATCCCTACGTGTATATGGTAAGCCATACATATGCACACATGATACTTTTACTTATTATTCGATTTGAAAGATGTTATATAATGATGTTTTATTAATCATATAAAAAATTAACCATTTATATTATAATGAATTAGTTATTTCATGGAAAATATCATATATTTTAATGATTTATGTAATAGTATAAAATGAAATTTACATGTATAGATTGATTATTTCTTCTTCAAAATAACTAATTTAGATCCCCTCTAAAGGGATCTACCGTTTGTATGTTCAAAAGAATATAACCTCACAATTGTTTCTAGTAAATCTATGAAGTGAATTTGGTAGGTTATTATCAATATATACGACAACAAGTAGTTTAAATGAGTAAGGGGTGATATTTTCAATTATAAATGAGTTTAGGGGAAAATTAATAATTTTTCTAATTTTTATCTTACAATAAATTCAATCTCAAGGATACTACCACCATATGAAATGTCATTCATATATGATGTGGAATAGGTTTTTAATATAATAAATCAATATATTTTATATAATTATTCATCTAATTTAATTCCAAATAATTTTTATTAAAACTTAGTGAACCAATTTAAATTTTAACTATTGTAAAATATCTCATTTTAAATGTTTGTAATTTTATTCATATAGACAAAAAATGAAACATAAAAAAGAATATTTAGGGGAATTTAGATCATATCATTATCACTTTAATTTTTTTAATGATTTTTATGATATTTATATAATTTTAAAAAAAATACTATTTTGATTAAAAACAATTATTGTCAATTTTTACATTGTTAATTACGTTTAATTTAATAATATAATGAAAAAACATATAATTAAATTTAATTATTTTGAGACATCCCCAACATGACACTATCCTCTTTAAAATGAATTTATCAACTAGTAATTCCAAATTATTATACATAATATTTTTACTGTCATTGATTTGCTTATTTTTATTAATTGAATATTTACTACACGAGAAATGTGAATGTTTTAACATTATTTAATTAATTACTAAAAATTTAAAATAAATTTCCATCCTAAATATAATTTACTTTGGAAAAAAAATTCTATAACATTTGTTTATAACTGTTAATTTTATTCTTGGGACGATATAAATTATATATATTACCAAGAGTTTGAAATTTTGTAACATTCATTGGTTTCAATAATGTGGAAGGTATTTTTAGGGAAAAAAGTACACAAAATTATTCAATTTACAAAATTTGGTGTAATTAGTGGAATTTTAATCATCCTATAAGAACTGTGGTGAAATATTATAGCCTTCTAACATATTTAGTATTAATTAACTAGATTTACCATTACTAGGGTAGTAAATTTTATGATATTTACTATTAATATTGACTAAAAATAAAAGGGGATTAACTACCAAATATTGTATTAATGACTCTAAATATACAATTAATTATATATAATTTAATATTTATAATTTTTTTAGTTTTATTATTTTCAATGTACATAATGTAAAATCAACGTCATTTTATAGACAAATACATATTAAGCATAAAACATGATTTATCATTATCAATTTCTTAGAAAAATATTAATTTAATGTTAAAAATTATTAATATGGTAAATTATTTACAAATTTCATTACTATAATTCATCATTATAGTTTAATATAATGTATTGATATAAAATTAAATATACACATAAAATTATTTATCATTTTAGAAAAACATAAATTTTATTTTAATTTGTTTTATTTTTAATTGAATACCTTTATAACTGATGAATTTATATTATAAATGAATATATCATATATATTATAAAATTTAAAAATTAATGTTTAATTTATAAAATCTAATGTTTATGCAATAATAGAAACATTATATTTCAATAATGTTACATAGTTTGTTTAAGCTTGATGTTCCATCTCACACAATCTATCACAGAAATATATTTATTTTAAGATAAATATTACATAAAAATATATTCATGTTACATTCTACCCACCTTAAAAAGATTATATCCACAATAGTTTTTTACATGGATAAAAAAAGATGACGATACCTCAACATTATCATATCGTAACATTCCCATGATTCTTCCTCAATATGATTCCTTTTAATAAAACATTTTAAAGTAGAGTGGTCTTATTTCCTAGAAGTTTCTTTATATAATAAAAAGTATCTACTGATTTATCTTCATATGAATTTTCATTCTCACACAATATGACCTATAATTTTTTTACAGATGTTGGATTAGGTATTTACATCGTTCAGATTTGTAATTGGGACACATCATTAACATGATAGAGATTCATTGGATGTGCCAACAAATAAGCTACCATCTCAATTCAATAAAAAATTTCAAAAGGACTAATTTACATAGATCATAGAATTCTCTTATTTTTATACCATATCTCTCGATTTCATGGAAATTTTCATTGGAATACCTTACCCCCAAATTTAAACATATAAGCTTTCTGATGATTGTATTCCTAAATTTTTTCCTACTCAAATATGATCTTATAAGTTATTTAATGGATTTGACTCTCTATTCCATATCATTGGAATGATCATGTTTTAATATATTTAATAATCCAAATATATTGAATCGTGTTGTATTTATTCACTTAATTCCATATATTTCATAATAAGGATGCAGTTGAGTACTAGAGTGAAATCTATTGTTGTAAAAAATCCCACTAATGTAGTATGAATATCAGTACCATCTTTTATGTACATAGATAATTATCTAATCCTTAAATATATATAATTAATATATTGATAAAATTTAAAAAATTTAAGAATATGATAAGATGTAATAAAAAATATCATTATATCCAGTGCCTGCATAAGTCTTCTATAGAACACTATTTTAATCCTCATTTCCCAATCCGATACAATGGAATGAGGTACTCCCTACAATATTAAAACATCCATAATATATATTCTGGAAAGACGACCAAGATTGAAAACATCTCTAATAGATAGGAATCATATCAACATCATAACACGATTGATTATAACCCTTGTAGTATTATAGCCTTTAGATATTTTGGGGGTTTTGAAAAATATATATGGAACTCTTTTAACATTTACATTCTGGTTTAGTTAAATGTTATAACGTTACTACGTTTTATTATATATTGACCTAAATTTTCTAATAAACTATACATTGAGAAACATACTCTATAATATAACACTAAATTGAATGACAATAAAAATATTCTTTCTGGAATCAATGCATAAATTAACATACATGATGAATAATAAATTATGATGTATGAACCTTATCCAATATCTCCTTCATATAAAAAGGTATGGGTAGGACACATACATGGTTCCTGATCCATATTATTCAATAAAAATCATGGTCAAAATCAAGAATAATCCCCTCATTCTCTATTATCTCTAAATCTTTTTTCTACGACTTATTAATCTTCACATGGTTAGACAGTTCAACATTCATTTGTGCTAGATACTATTTCTCCTCTTCAATTTAGATTTCTGGGTCCATCCTTTATAAATAAAGAAATATTTTTTAGTTTTTACCATCACAATATATAATATATAATGATCTATTCAGATCATTGTGTCTAACACCTTGTTCACATTACTATAGTGGTAAATTAATTATAATTAATTATCATTAATTAGCTTCTACCATTCAATTTGGTGTATGATCATCTATTTTTAAATAAAAATATACTTTATGTTTTTTCATCAGTATATATGCCACACCATAATCGATATAAATAATTCCTCCCTATAATTAATGAAACAATTATTATAATTAACTGAAAATAGTGAGTTTGGTGATTTAGATCACATACCTTCAATTAGTGTAAAGCATACGATTTCACAATATAATTTTTCAGGATCACACATCCCAATCCATTATTTAATGGAACCCTATTGATCACAATCCATTTTCAACTATATGGTAGTATCAACTGAGGTAAACATACCTACCTTATTCTTATCTTGATGAATTTATATTCACATTCAACAGTATATATAAAATTAAATCATGTCTAAGTCAACCTTGTTTTTGGATTAGATAATAATGACATATGATTAAAAAAAATATGTACAAAACCCATTACAACTATGTATTTTAGTTATAATAGTTTGTCTAGGAAATTTTCCAATAGATTTTATCATTAAATTATCTACTAATATACCCTCACATGAGATTAAATGACCTAAAAATGAAACATTCTAATGTAAAAATTATTTCATAGTAAATGTTTCAAAAATCATATCATCCTTAGGGTCTTTTGTAAAATCCCCTAGTGATATTTATGGACATACTTTATTTTCTAAATACAAAAATATTATTATCTACGTTGACTAAAAATACTGATTAAGATAGTCAATAAACACAATATTCAATTCTTTATAAAGATATAATGTGAATTAATAACACCTAAAGCAATAAAAATAAATATATATTGTTCATACCGTTTATAGAATGTCGTATTGTGTATATCGACTTTTAAGAAAATAAATTTTTGATGACATAAATAATGATAAATCCTGGAAAAGTATTTATATCAAAATAGTTCATTAAATTACTAATCAATATAGGGGAGGGGATACTTCATATTATTAATTTGTTAAACACTATATAATCAGTGAAAAGATGCATCGACCAATCATTATTTATAAAAAATAGAACTGCTAACCTTCATTTAGACACAATAGGACATACAAATCCTAGATCAATATTATCCATGATTTTCTTATTCAATTAATAGGAATGATTTGGAGATATTTTATACAGATTCTTTAAAATAGTAATTCAACGGGTAATGAGTTCAATTGAAAACCCGATCCAATGATTAAAACAACAATTTATAAAAAAAAAGAACAAAAAAACTCACATACAATATGTGGGTCTTGTATATTGAAATTCTTACAGAACCATATAATATATATGACATTAATGAATACGATTACACACCAAAAATATGGAAGTAATTTCCATTGGATGTTTATAACTATACTTCAATCGGCAATTATTCATATGTTCATTCATAATATTAAATGTGACTTCCCTTCATCGATACCTAACTTGTAATATATATAGATAATGATATTCCATTCTAAGAGTCACATCTATTTCACCAAATGGTAGAATAACAACATATACCTGAAAAACATTCCCATAAACCTCAGTCAAAGAAAAACTATAAACATGTGATGTGGCCATTGATACATTTTGAGTTTTCACAGCTGAAACATAATATAATTATTGATTTAATATGGTGATATCATTAGTATGTAGTTAAGAAATAGTGGAATGGGTAGACACATGATAAGAAAATTCATTACCTTGTTTATAGTGGTTGATAAGTTTTCTCTTTAAAACATCATTCTCTTAAACCCCATTGGAAATTGTAATATCATGATATTTCCCATCTCCATGGGATTATGATTTTTTTGAAATAGATTATAACAAAAATCATGATTCATGAACTCATTACCATTCTCATATTACTTTCATCAATGTAATTAGAGAATGTGTGGTACAATCAATGGATTATTACAAGTGTTCACATCATTAGCTAATTTCATCTCATCACATAAGGATTCGATTTCTTGGTGACCCTCATTTAAATAATTTAACTATTTCATAGACATTTTAAGGCAATTTCATTCATATTTACTTCATCAAAACAACCATAAAAGGAATAACATAATATTTTATCCATCATTTTTATACTTACGTTTTATTTTTTTCTTATCAAAACCATGATGTTAATAGTATATTCTTATATCCACCTCAACATTGAGATAAGATAAAAAAAATTCATCATTGATAATAATGTATCTTATAGATAATTATATTTATAGAAATGGTTTTATTCCACTGAAGAATCGATTAATTTTAGTTCCAAGGATGATAATTAAACCAATGTAAGGCCTTGGATGCCTGTTAAAATTTCCCTCAAAAGTACCAATGGATTATTCGTCTATTTTTTTGGGTTTAGATATTACATAATTATCACTCCATGTAGAAATAATGGGAAGTTATTTCTGATGAATATCCCCATGAACTCACCCCTTTAATTGAGTTCAATTTATATCACTTGCCTAAAATTCTTTAAAAGATTCCACATTTTATCAAAATTTCATTCCAACTAATAAAAACAAGTAAAATGATGTCATGTCCAAATAATTGAATATGTGATAATATTTTCTCAATGCCATTGATCCATCACTATGCTAGTAATGTATTGGAAGATCCTCTATATGATGGTGGATGTTTAATCATGAATGATTCCAAAATATATTGTTACCTCCTTTTTATCAATTTGAAACTAAAAAATGAATTATAACCATCAAATATTTTTTTTTTCAGTAAAGATACATTATTTCCCACTCCAGGTCTAATAACATTAGGTTACTCAAGTGAAAAATAATGTCTTTTTCAATACTATTTTGACATAATATTAATATTTTGGATTTAATTTATTTAAAAAACCAAATTTATTAATGTGTGAAACATAATCATAGTGGAAAAGAACATAAATTTAACTAATAATTTATCAAATTTCAAAATAAAAATATCTTCTTATATGAAACCATAGGTTTATCCAAGATTATTCATGATCATTTAAAAAACAGAAATATTTATTTCTATAAGTATACATATCCTCTCGAGTTCGTACTATGGAATTATTATCCTAGTTTCCAAATGGTAAATGTATTTTTTTCTAACACCGACTATAAAAACAAAGATCATTCAATAATAGATATTAAAAATAAATAAGAGAAAATAAATTAAATTACACAACCAATGTAATATAAAACATTATCGATATAGTTTCATTAGATAATTGGAATCATAAAAAATGGTTCATAAATTTTTTACAGCACCTCCCACATATATCTCAATTACTAAGTCCATTTTTAGACATATTATAATTAATAAAATTATTCATATCTTATGGAATTGAATGAAAATAAAACAATGGTATCATATTCTATGTTCGGTTAAACAAGAGTGATATTAATTATTATATGTGAAAAACATGTTCATATGATCATATGATCATGAACTTAAAAAATAAAAATTATACCCTGCATACCATAGATCATAATCATAAGTCAAAAAATAAATCATTGGAGTTCATAATTCATGAATCATAAAGGAATCAATAGAAATTTTCATGGAAGTGTGGAATAAATACAAAAAATAATAATTTACTTATTAGTAAAAGATATTTTCATATACTATCATTGTGTAATTGGTATTATACAAAATAAACCATAGTATTTAAGGTTAACTCCCATGAATATCATAGTGTAAAATCCCCCTTACTGAAATGGGATCACTCACCATTTTAATACTATTTTTCTCATGAGATATAAATATTCACTTCAATGTATTAGAGAGACATATAGGTATCACTATACACATAATGAATAAAATACATATTTTTCCACAAGATCATAAATCATTAATAATATAATAACCCATATATGGAATTTGGGTTTATATTCATTTGATCACAACATAAATCGTGGGATGAAACCAGATTCATAAACATCAGTCCATAATAAACATAAAACATCAATAATAAAATAGGTATGGTATTCATAGATCATATTCAAAGAAAAAATATGTTACATCAAATCCATTTTTCATAGATGGAATAATATTTTCAAATACCACATGGATTAATTATTGATTAAAATTACCATACCATTATGAAATTATTTATTTTTTAAAAACCTTGAAATTATAAATGAAAATAATTTTATTTTTAAACAACAATGTATATATCTGGAGGAGGATTAAAATCTTTTTTAAATAATGATGAAGGGAAATTCCTCTAAATTGTTGTAAGTTAAAAAATCATTTCATCAATATTTATGTCATAAATTTAACAAAGATCCCCATTTCATAAATGAAAAAAAGATTCATTGCAATCCATTTTGTAAAATTCCTATCATTGATAAAAATGACGTTAAACCGTTGCTTTATAAAATTAAAAATATTTTTGAAACAAATTTATAAATCATGTACATGTATTAAAAATATTTTCATATAAATCATAAACAAAAATAATCATGAATAATGACGGGGTAGTTAAAGAATCTCGTAACTCATGTATCACCTTTATTCATTCATGTTAAAACCTCATATATAATAACTATGTATTAATTAAATATTTTTCCAATATTAATATATCTATAATACCATTAATGATTTATTTATAACATCTTAACACATTATTATTAATAATTTTTTATTGAAATCACTATTTTTGGTGTTAATGACTTCGTTTTCCATGCATGTTTCGGAATGCAATTCCAAGTCCATATAAATTGATCACGGTCACATAATTTCAATAATTTTAACCATATTATAAAAAAAATTATGTTAATTGTATACATATTTATAATTATTCATTAAATTTATAGATAAAAAATAAATTACACATTTCATTGAGATGGTAGGATTTATGTATCTGTGAACACTACATTCAAATTTCATCTGATGGAATGAAATAAAGGTAAATTAAAATTTACAATTACAAAAACCATTATTTTATCATATATATGTCATATATATATAAAATAAATCCTCCTTACCATCATTGTAAATTAAAAATGAAAAAACGAATCACCTCACATCTTGGTGGTTGTCACCCACACGTACGCATGGGAGACAATTTTATTTTCCAATATTTTAAAAGGAAAGAAGGTATATATAATATTTCCGTTAAAAAATTTAAAATTATATAATAAATATCATATAAAAATATGAAATTAATCACAATAACAATCTATAAAATATAGGAATGAAAATATTTTTTAATCTCTTTGTGAAAATGGTAAGTCATACACACATATATGGGACATTTGAACATGGTATTTAAAGGTAAATAAATTACAATTGGTTTTAATAATCCAAAAATAAATTCATTCATATTTAGTATAATAAATATAACGTTTTATGAAAAATGTCATAGATATATAATACGAAAATAATGATAAAAAATAATGTGATTGGTTATAGTGACTACCTCTTTTTCAAAACAAATCATAAAGATATCGTCTAAAGGTCTCTATGAATGGTATTTTTTTAATAGAAAAAACACTAGATGTTTTATATGGTAGTTTATATGATTAATTCTCATTGTATAGTAAATACAAAATGATCCAATTTGATTATATTCGAGATGTGGGGTTTTCATTTTATAATATAGGTGAGGGTCTAATGAAGAATTTATAAAATGAAGAAATAATAATAGATTTAATTTTTAGAAAAAAACATAAAATTTAAGGGGATTCAAACATTATTATTTTTTCGGTAATAATATAGTAATGAAATATATTTTAGATATTATGATTAATTTTAAACATTATCATTTTGGTTAACACTTTGTTAATGTATTTTTATTTTAACTATGGGAAAAATTAAATATTAATTTTTATAGTATTACATATTTTGTGAAAAATGGATTATAAATTAAAAATTAGTGTAATTAACTACTATAAAATAATAATATTGAATTATTAATTTTTTAAATTATTTTGAAATATATGATATAATATTACATAGATAAAATATCACTATTTTTAATTTTGAAAATCATTGTTACAATAAATTTAATCACATAAATAAAACACATAGAAATAAAAAATAAAAAAACATTCATGCTGAAAAAATGCAATTGTAATATTGAATAAAAAATTATCATGTTAATTATATAAAATTTTAATATTTTTAATATTTTTAATATCATTAATTTTTATTCTCCATTAATTAGATATTGACTACAACAACATTGTTAATGTAATTTTTGAAAATATTTAAATCCTAAAAATTTAAAATAAATCACAATATTGCATATAAATTAATTTAGCACAAAATTAATATTTAAATTCATTCAAACCCAAATTTTTATCTTTATGTTAACACTTAAATGATATTTAAAACTAAGAGATTGTCATTTTCTAAAATCTTTTGGTTTAAATAATATTTATGTCACATTCATGCAATTGTGTACATTAAAAATTAAATTTATAACATTATATGTTAAGGTTAATATTTAATTACTAAAATTATAATTTGGATTAAGCATGATTTCCTTATAACATATTTTAAATCTATATTTACCTGATATACTATTTATAGAGGTGATGAATTTAACCTGGCTACTATTCATATAGACATAATGAGATGCATAATTACTAAATATGAAACATTAAATTCTAAAAATTTATTTAACTTTATATAATTTAATTTATATAAGTGGTATATTCTTTTATGTATATTCTTCAAATTTGACAATCACCACTTTTTATAAAAAAACATTTCTTCGCATAAAAGATGAAATAATCATATATAATGCATTGAAAAATATTTTTTAATTGTCTAAAAAATTATATCTATAAATAATATATAAATTTTAATAAATAAATCAACAATAAGAGATTATTTAATATAATGATATTAAATTCATTATATTCTTAAATAAAATTTAGATCAATTTCGCTAATATTATAATATTATTTTTCTTTCTATTTATAATCAATTAATATGTTATGAATTTAAATTAGACAAATATATACAATATATTATTCATTATATTGTTACTACAATTAATTAATTCCAATCTAATGAATTGGTGAAAACATGCACATAATAAGTTAATAAAATTATACAATTAATTTAAAATGGATTTTTCATGAAACAAATGATATCGAAGGAAAAAAATTATTCAAATAAAAATATTTCCTAAAAATATTAGGTTGTTGAAAATATTGGTATGAATACATATAGGAAATAATGTGTGACTCTAGGGTTACATGGAACAAATTGTTAGAATTTATCAAAAAAAATCATGACTCAAAGTCAATAAAGATGAAATATTTTATTTATTTTAAATAAAGATTTTGTCAAGGATTTCATAGGATTAAATTGAAGGTGAATAATATTTTTATTTATTACCAAGTTGAAGGTGGATGCATCATGAATGTTGTATGTAAGACTAGACGGAATTAGATCAAAATGGATAATGATAAGGTGGTAGGGGTATAAGCAAGAAATAATGCATGATGTATGGACAGTGTGAATGAATGAAAATAATAATATAAGATAATGATGTAATAGGTAGGTTCTATAGGATCTATCATATAGGTGTAAAATTCATGTATATGGGAAACATATCCATAAATTCATGACATTTAGTATAACAAGTGGTATCCCAATTACTATGGATTTTAACAAGGATTGATATATTTTATAAAAATAAAAATTACTTTTTAATAAGAATATAAGTAGAAATAATAATAAAAGAAAATAAATTCTAGAATAATTAATAAATAAATAAAATATAAAAAAGTGTCTACAATTACTGATGTGGGTAATTTCAGATAATGTGAGCATTTTTCATGCATACAATAGACTGTATTTGAAAAAAAATCATACAGTTTGAAATCAATGAATACATTGGGAAATAAATTATTTAGAATGTGGAATAAGTTGAATACTTAACTACATAAAAAATGTATTAATAGTTATTTTATACTAAAATTCCATACAATATACAATTTATTCATAGAATAATCAATGTGTAATTGCATAAAATATTAGTTAGGATGAAGCATGGGAGGAATCGTACATTTTATATTCATACAACATACATAAGATTAGATGAGTAGTGGTGAGTTATTTCAGTAATTTATGTATTTTATATTAATATAGTTGAATGTAAATTCAAAAAATATATTCATACTATATGGATATTATATGTATACTATATATACATATAAAAATACAATATAAAATGTATGAAAATTTTAATTACACCTGGAATGATTCTAGAAGTTGAATGAGAGTAATTTGAGTAAGCAATTTGTTACTCAGGACATCATTGAGTAAAACTTTAGCCCTCAAATCATGGAATATGAACCAAACCAAATTAAATTTTAAAGAATGTAGTGAAATTAATAAAATTAACAAAATGATGAATATCTGAAAACACCATATGTTAGGTATTAGAAATAAAAAATGTTATTATTAAATTCCTAATGTAATATAACGGATGTAATGATAGACAAATGTGTACATGTGTTACATAAAGAAACTAATGCAACAAATACACATTAACATTAATCATATAATCAAAAAATATATATATATAATTGTATATGTGTGTTAAATATATATATATATAAGGAAATAATTCCACTAAAATATCATAAAAGGACAAAATAAATTTAGAATGAAATTTATTTAACTTTTCACAAATGATAAAATGGATGAAAAAGGAAGAATCCAAATAATTGTGCCATCACATCCTCTATAAATAAAGAAATATATGATGGATGACTTTTACCCAAGGTACTGAGTGAATAATCAATTATAGAAAATCATCACAGACTACTCAAATTAATTTAAATAAATAAATATATGATGATCAAATGGGTGAATTTGATAATATTATTGCTACCAACATAGTGGATTTTTTAGTGTCTATGGATATTTTATTAATGATAGAAATAGTTTTTGTAAGAATAAAACTAATCACATTAAAATATGTAATAAGAAACATGAAAATGAAAAAATATTGGGATATAATTTTACAATATCATTTAATTTTCAATGAATTTGGAGTTCCCCAAAATAATTTATTCATAACTATAAATTCAGCAGCTCTCTCTTAGTGAAAAACCACCATGGGATAGTTATAATCAAATGGTGTTTTCAATTATAAATATATGAATCAAAAATATTAATTATAATTCTTAGTTATCTTTTCTAATTTTGATATAATGAAATATTTGTTTTTATAATTATATGGGATTCATGAATTACATCAAAATAAATATATAATATGATAAAAATATATGAAATAAATAGAAAATAAAAGTATATCATTTCATTAATCAAAATAATTAATATAAATATTACATTTCATATTTCTGTAATAGTGTTCTTGATAAACATTGAATAATTGAATGAATCATATAATCATGCTAAATAATATATGTCATTTTTATTTTATATGATTTATAATGTTATGTATTACCACTAAAAAAATTGAACAAAATCATATGTAACTATTTTTTTGAAAAATCAGATTTTATAATTGTGTAAGATAATTCCATGTTCATAATAATAAAAATAGAAGATGTAGTTGTATAACACATTTTTTAAATTTCATGTTTCAATAGTTTAATTACTGGATACTATGAATCCAAAATTAATAATAGAAAAAACTAAATTCCTATTATATAATAATTTTTAATATTGAAAGATGATTCCTATTAGAATATCATAATAAAAACAACATGTATCTATATTATATTTATTGTTGTTACATAATTTATTGAAATAAGATTTTTGATTATATAAAAAATTATACATAAAAGAAGAAAATATGTACATAGCATCACATTAGAACACAATAAAAACATTGAAAATAAATAAATTTTTATATAGAGAAAAATAAAATTTTATTACATGTTATTATATGATAGAATATGTTTTTTACAATTTAGAACCCCATTACACTCAAAATAATTATAAGGTGATCAAAAAAAATATATTTCAATGAAAGCACCCCATTGATGTGAAAATTATTCCTTTTTCATTAACTGAAAATACATTAAAATAATTAATACAAGACATTAAAAAAATTAATTGAATATTTAATAATGATAGGATTAGAAATAGTTAAAATAATTCAAATAGATGAATAATAATATGAAAATTTTCATAAATATACCACTTCTTGTTGAACAATTGATAAAAAATAATTAAAACATAATTAGGTTAACCAATTTATATTGATCAATTCAAATATGTTCATGAGTTTAATGGTTATTTAGGATGTGAGACACTTAATATGAAAAATCAGTGAGTAGTGGAAAAAAGCAGTTATTAGAAAAAACGTTTGCAGAAATGTAATCAATTTATAAGAAATTTTATCACATTAGAAGATCTGATACATGTCACTACAAAAAAATATATTAGTGAATAATAATATGTTTATAATGGTTTAATATTACCGAGTTTCAAAACATATGTATAAAAATAAGTTTAATATTATTCTACCCAATGAGGAACTCATTATATATGTAATTATACTATAGTAATGAATATAAATATCCGCAAAATCATTACGAGAGGTTTCTTTTTCATGATATTTTATGAAAAAGTGAGTCACTGATTGTGAAATGATAATTAATGGAAATCACTATGAGCGACCTATTAGTAACTGGTAGTTATTAGAAAATATACTATTGGGAATGAATGTTGTTCTGGAGTATTGATGCTTAATTTTATTTTACAGTTTCAAATGATGAATTGGGATAGAATACTAACTAAGGGAAGGAGACAAATATATTGTGAAAAAAAATTGATAGCCAAGTATGATTTTCATAGAGTATGTGATTTTTTGGGAAATAACATGGAAAGGGTTATGGGGATTTTATTGTATAAAATGAGAGGACCCAAGAACATGGATGTGAAATTAATGTAGAATCACAAAAAGTTTATAGAGGGTATGAAGCGAACAAGAGAGTCTTATTGAACCAAATAATTAATGACATTGTGAATTTTTGTGTATAGAGAGTTGAATATATTATATGTTGTATATAATGAGTTTGGATAATGAATAAGGGTGGAATGTAGAGACGAGATGTCACAATAATTTAGATTTATAGAGATGTTCGAGAAAGTAGGAATAAAAAAAGGGTGCCTGGAAATGTTACACATCTTCAAAGAATATTTAAATTTTGATAAGTGAACTTGGACAATTAGAGATAAAAGATTTTTAATTACATAGATTTTTAAGTGAATCCTATGACCATGAATTTTAATTTAATATACTTGGGATTGAAAAAATCAAAATAAAATATGTTAAAAATACTAATTGGGTTAATATATAAATATATAAAAATAAAATAGATAGATGATAAATAGGTTAATTTTCTCATCATTAGAATTATTTATATGTCGTGAAAGATTATTTTTTATTTTTCTCCAATATTATACGTATATTATCTAATATAATTTAATATATTCTATATGATATGAGGTTTTAATTTTTATAATCATGAAAAATATGGAATAAATCAAATGTAGTTATGGAAGAGATAACATATAAGTACATATAATTTTTAAAAATCTAACATATGTACTTGAGGTTGAATTATACTATTTTTTAGAAAATGGTGAAAAGTATAGATAATTCATTTAATTTACAACATAACTATTAAAATTTAAATGAATATTAGAATATAAATAAATTTTTATGTCAAATAATTTTTAAAAAAACATTATATTTTATATAATATATAGTTAATTTAATTTACAGAGCTAGTAGATTCAATAAAACTACCTATTTTACTAATAATTATTTAAATCGAATTGTGGGTGGGATCATAATATTATCATAAGTTCACGATGTAAGTGTTATTTTATCAATATTAGGCTTGGGAAAGAATTTAATAAATTTATAGAATATGATTAACATGTATTAAAAGTTTACATAATCAAAACTAAATTATCATATCGAAAATAAAAAATCTAATAAAAAATATAATGAGTCGAAAACACTTGTAATGAATTTTTATGAAAAATGAAAATTTTTCATTTTCCATTCTTAATTTCCTATTAATTCATGAATAATTTTTCAATCCATGTTAGATTATCTGGTTGGGAAAGAGTGAAATAACATCTTCTAGTTAACAATGAAATTATTTTTTAATTAATGTAGGAAGTAATGAATTTTTGGTGTTTATCCTGTTGCCTATTGAACGTGAAGAAATATTAATTACTAATATATGGTATTAAGACAATATAATTTGGAATAAAATTATTGAAAATGATAGAAACCACTTATCAGACATAAACACAAATATTTTTATTAATTAATTATAAAAATGAGACATTCATGAGAAATAGTGAATTTAATTTCAGATGAAGGAAATTTTTATCCAATACATTCAATTATATGTGAATGATATATGAGTTATTTGATCAAAATAATGGAATTTAATTGGTAAAATTAAATAAAAATCATGATATATATAAAAATTTAATAAATAATTACATTTACAATAATATATATGTTATTAAAATATAAAATATTATTATTTTTACAGATATACATATTTTATAATGTAAATGAAATGCTTTTAAAGCCTTTTTAAGTGTTGAATTTTATTTAATTAGTTAATTCCCAATACAAAAATACTTTATTGTAGCATCAATTTTTATTCATTGAATGTTTAGATATATTAATCAAAATGTTTTTAAATATTTAGAAAACATAAAATATTTTAAGAAATTTTATATAAATTTATAATAAATCAATTATAAGAGTAAATTTCAAATAATTAAATAAATTCAGAACATAAGTACTGCATGCAAGACTATTCATCTTTACTGAAAATTAGTTATTAAATGATAATAAATGAATATAATATTATATCATACCAAATATATTATAAAATAATAAAATTAAAATACACAAAAGTTTTATTAAATATATCTTCAACAAATGTGGAGGCTTTTAAAATATGTCATAAAACATACACCATTCAATTATGGTTTATTAAAGACGTTAATGTTTGTGAGCCCAATAATTCAAACCATTTTTGTTGAAATAATTTCAATATAGTGAAATAACTATGGTGTGGTTCAATGAACATCTATAAATATTATATGATGGATAAGAGTAAAGGAAACAATTGATGAAGCAACAAATTTATGAATCCATGACCGAGAATATTTATTGATCTAGAATAAGAATAAATAAAAATTGTAAATAAAAGTAAGAGTGTAAACCTAGAAAAATATTTTTTTAAAAATCTGGAAAATAACCATTATAAATCAATACCGTTGATTGTACAGAACAAGTAATTATGGAGAGTGAAATGATTTACAGTTCAATATACATCCTGAGGAAATAATTTCATCATTAGGAAAAAATAACCCCACTGTAGCAACATGAATTTTTTTAAGTTAATCTATATAGAATGATTTGTTTCTTATATCATATTTCAAACCATATCATTATAATTTTTTCATTTAAGGGAAATTTATTAGGAATAAATTTTTTCTATAATTCCTACTATGTTTTAATAGTCAATCCTATTGTTCATTCTTTATTTTATCATTCGATTCAAGTCTCATTCTATTTTCAATCATCATGGGAGACAATGTGTTTTTTTATCATAGAGTTAACCACAAGGTTACATGGAGATGTTTTGGTCATCAATATTTTTTACTATTTTTTTATTTTCTATTTATATGTAAATGATATTAGTTAGGGTAATTTTATTTATTTATTTGGAAAATATATTTATTTTCATTGTTTTATTTATTTATATTTTAGAAAACATAACCATGTTATCTCAATTGATACCCTGAAAATAGCTTCAATCTTAAGATGATATAGAATATCCTTTGGGAATTTCCAAAGACTGACCTGGATGACCGGTCTATGGTTGACAAAGGATCGTTTATGAAAAATAATAAATAAACAAGATAGTAACATTAATAGTAATCCTAGGGAAATAATGAAAATGTAATTATATAATTTAAGATAAAATAAAAGAATGGATTCAAGAGAATAAATTAATTTATTTTAGTGATGTTTTTTCTCCTATAATAAAAATGACTTCCATTAGGGTTAATCAGTAGTTGGTTTTTGGTTTGGATGTCAAGATTGAGTAGATGTATTTGGGGACATCATTCCACCATATATATTTACTGGAGGATATTTACACTGAGAATTATGTTATTTTTGTTAAAAAATATAAAGATAAATATGTATTCTGGTTAAAAATTATATTTATGGTATGAGTAATGATAGGGGGAAGTGGTTTATGGTGTTTGAAAATTTATTTTTTCATAATCTTTTAAGGAAGAAGTGTTTTAACTAGTTTGTTTTACCATAGATTTATTGATAATAATTATTATTAAATTTTTGTTTTATGTTGATGATATGATCATCTTTGGGAATACATTTAAAATAATTTATAGATTAATGAAGCATAATTTTTAGTCATTCATGCTGAAAATATATGGACCAATAAAAAAATTTCATGACATACTAATTTAAAAATTTGAAAACATACAATAACTTATGGCTATTTCATAATAAATATATTTATATGTATCATCCGATATAGTCAAATATATTGAGAGAAGGTTGTGAGTACTCCTATTTATATATATTTCATTCATAGTTCTATTTATACACCTTCTATTGATGATTATATTGTATAGATGAAGTGTATACCTTATTCGTATTCATTTGGTTCCTTGATGTATGTGATCATAAGTACAAGACCTGACAAAGACTATGCATTTGTGTGTTCATAAATTATATATCAAATATAGTTATATATAATTAGAGAGTATAGAAGTATATATTTTTTTATATTCATAGTACTTATGATCTGATAATTTATTTTGGAAATGGATATCCTATGCATTTTATAATTAAATATTCATATATAGAAAGATTTATCAATTTATAGAAAACATAATTTATGCTATTTGATCACCTTTATAGAGGGAGTTTTATATTTTATGTGTAGATAATAGAGATATTTTGTCTTATAAACTACTTACTTTGAGTTTATTGTACATTCATAAGTAGGAATGGATTTTTTGTGGATGAATACTTTTTTTGAGATCTCAATTTAAATCAGAACATGTATGTTTTTTTTCTGATAGACATAGTGATATATTTTTTGAAAATGATATCACTCTTCTAGGAATGTTAAATCATGTCAATTTTAAGTATAATTGGATCTACAAAATCATTTATTTGAGATATCTGGAGCATTATAATATCGACAATGATCATAATTGTTCAAATTTTTTAACAAGAGATTACCCAATGGTAAATTTAAGACATTACGACACATTATTGGGTCAATAGTGATCCTTAATTAAGTCATACACGGAGTATATTGGGGAACGTCATTTACTTACATGTCACATGAATTTTTAAGAAAATATAAACGAAACAAAAAATGATAATAGTTTGTTGTTATAGATTTTTTAATTGGTAGAACGTTTTTTGAATGGGTAAGACATTTTTCAAAGAGATTCTGGCGTGTGTCTCTTTCTATCTCTCTATCTAACCACATGGTGATTTAGTTATGGTATCGAGGAGCAGTTTTCAGATCATTGAATGATAATATTCTCTTGACCAGATACAATTTCATATTCAAGGATTTTAGATCTAGTCATGGACTTTTTAATCATCACATTATATTTAAAAAGTCAACACAAGTTGTACACGGTCATAACTATTTGGGATTCATTATTAAGTGTGTTATTCATTTTAGGTTGATTTAAAACTATAAATTCTGTCTACTGTTAATCATATATATTATCAGAGTATTAATTTTAAGATCCCCTTTATTTCTGGTCGTCCAACGAGTGTACTTGTTTATTAAAATGAATCTTCTTTATAGACTATGTCTTGTTGTTTGTCTCCCATTTTAATATTTTATACTAAAAATTAATGTTTAATTTTATTTTTCAGCACATATATTTTTCCACTACTGATTTTAATTAAATTTTAAGGATTATTTTTGGAGAATGAATATTTATATCCCCTGGATATTTTATTTTTTTACATGTTTATAAGTTCTCTTATTTCACAACATGTTCGATTAAGATGGTGTGTGGTATGATGCGTTCAAACGCCAATGTATTATGCTCAGCTATGGGACCCACTATTTGGGATGTAGGGAATCCCACCTCAGCTAGTCTCATACCGACCAAACAGAACAAGTAGTCCATCCATGTTTCCTCTACATAGGCAACTCCACTGATGTTGAGGTACTTAAATGATGGTTAGCAGTGGGAGGCAACCTATGGAGAGGTTGAGGTCGAGTGGCGACATCGCCAGAAATTTTTCAATCATAATAGGGATACGGAAAGTATGTGTAGTATGGAAGGCCATCATCACATTCACAAGCATGGTGATGGATCCCAACCAGTGTTCTATCATTAATTAAACTTTTATATTTTCACTGTACCTCAATCCTTGTTTTTAGACACCTCTATTTTCTGTTCCATGACTCTACGTTAGTGTTTACATGATGAAACCCCTATAAGGGATTCTAAAATAGGGGATATATGTACCAATGGTGATGAGGGATCACTCTAAGAATGTTTTTTTATTGAGGGATATTCAACTTTCAAGAGGAGGTGATCATGTCTTATTATTACAATGAATGGTAATTTTGTGGCCCAATTGCGAAGAAAAACATGTTGATGATGTTTCCTGTTGAATTAGGAATATCAACTAGTTATCATGTTATGTCCCTTAACAATAATACATTAGGGAGATTACTTGTATTTTAAATGCTTTTGTGTAGTTAGTGGATGGGTATTGGTGTGGAGCCCGACGTAATTGTTGAAGCAGTCACAATACATCCCTAAAGATACACCTAAAGGCATTTTTTCATTTAAAGGATTTTGAATCATCACCCAAGGTAATTTTAAAATGCATATGAGGGGGTTTTCTCTCATCACTCAGATAAAATATTCTATCACTTGAAGGCGTTCTTCTAACACATGGACATATCATTTATTTGTACCACAAATCATGTTGAATGGAAATCCCTACAGAAACTCCACAAAAAAATTGACTTTCAATATGTCGCTCTCCATCAGGGATATCATGATTATCCCCTTTGAGCACCTTCATTCTCCCATGTCCAAAATCCATCACTGAAACAATTATGATCTCCCTTTGTTCCCCATTGACCTTTCATTATACATTGTTGGTACATCACACAAACTATCATAAGATTTGTAGCACCATCATGGATATCTCTTGGCAGGTGCAATATTATATCACTCATCCTGAATTTTATATTTTTTCCACTTTCTCTATGGAATTATAACTTATAAGAGCTGTGCACACCAAACTGATGCTATATAGGGAGAATATATTGCAATATATTTTTAATATCATCTAATGAAATAATTTTATAAAACCATTATTATTTTTTCTTATATCATATTCAAAATTCTAAAACAGAATATCCCAAAAATATCCACCTGGATATAAAATTTGATTACTTCATTTCTGTCACCAATATCATTTCAAATGTTAATGTAAAACTACACTGTCATCAACCCCACATTTTTCGGATTTTCATTTCAATCAGATCAACAATTTCAAAAATATCATGATTAATTCCACCCATTACATGTGTCATCATTGCTAATATCTGATAAACTCATTGATTTGACATCATCACCACATCTAATATTCTCTGGTTAGAATTGTGAACCTCCTTTGATAATGGTTTTGTCGTAGAACCATAGTCTGTAGTGGATGAAGTTAAAAACACACTTAAATATTTACCCCATGTAATTTTTTCACCCAAAAAATTTTTACACATCACCCAAAAGAATTATAAATTTTATTCAAAGGATTTTTATCTCAACATCGAGAGGAAATTTTCTCTTAGCCAAAGGTATTTTTCAGAAACATGGACATACCATTTTGTTGTACTGCTGATCATGGTAACTGGTACACACCACTAGATCACTAAAACAAAGTTGAATTTCGATACATGTCTATTTATAATGGATCTAATCATTATCCCTCGTATAAACCATCATTATTGATCATTAGCATCACCATGATGACATCGTTATGATCTCAATTTTTTCACCATTAACTATTAATTAACATTTTTGATTCTTTTAATGATATTCCTCGAACACTCCAATGCCATCCCATCCTTGTTCCCCACCCGCTCATACATTCGGGACATGCTTCATGTATGACAAGTGGGATTCATTTTTGGTGGATGGGCATGGAGTTATCAACCCTATTTAGTCAGTAATGGACCAATGAATACGGTTTTTAATGTTTTTTAAAGTGTTTTATGATTTTTTAAAATAATGTGACATGGTTGAGCCAATTTACAGAACTGGATTTTCGGAGGAAATATCTGTGTATATACATAAATATTTTTTTGTGAATCATATAGAATGTTCAACAAAATGGGGTATAACAACAGTTTTGATGGAAAATGAATCCCATCGAAAATTATATATCCATGCGGTTTACGCAGAACCCTAGGAAGGGTATTTTCAATAGGAATTGATTCCCATCACAAATACTTTTTTTAATTATACATATTTACGTTAGGAAATAACTCAGATTGTATATAAACTGTATGCATAAGATTAATTGCAATGGGACCTATCAAAATCAATACTATTTGCATGAGGAAACCCTTGAAAAATCATCCTACCAAAAATTATATAACCTCTAAACACCCCACCCCTCACAACTAAATGTTTTTAATTATATTGTCCTCATAACCCCCATTTTCCCCCTCTTTACTCATATTCTCGATTTTATACTTCTAAAAGATTTAAATTTTATATGGAATCATCTATTTTTCATTCCAACTGAAAAAATATTATGTTTTAAGGTATTTATTTTCTTCAATATTGATTAATTTATTTTATAATATATAATTAGTATTTATTATTAGTTACTAGTAGTTTGATTTAATTAGAATATATTATATTTATTTGGCAATAATTTTTTTAATTGTTATTTTTTGAATTTGATGTCTTCAGTTTTAATTATTAACAATTATTTTTATTTAGAATTATTTATTTTTAATTTATACTAATTAGTTTTAATTAATACTATGTAGAATTAAATATAAAAAATTAATGCAAAATTTAGATATTATAGTTAATTGTTAGAAATTAGTGTTATTAATGGTTAAAATTGTTATTTAGTAGAAATTAGCAGTAACTAGTCGGAATTCGAAGGTATTTAGTGAAATGATCTAGAATTTACAAACATTATAATAATGTATAGATCATAGTAAGATAAAATAATTCAAGGTAAATAAAAATTGATATTACCAAATAGTAAAAAAAACTTCATAATTATTAAAAATGGATGGTAATTAATAGAAATTGATAGTTTTTATTATAAAATAGATACAATTACTATATATTAGTGATAAATAGTATCAATAAGTGATAAATTGTAAAAATTATCAGTAAAATGTAATAAGTAGTAGTAATTAGACATAATATGAACTAATTTTCAAAAATAATTTATAATTAGATATATTACAAAATGATAGTGGTAATTTATAAAAATAGGTATAACTATAGAAATATTATTTGTAATTAGTAGTACTTAGTAAAAATTGTACTTAATAAGTTGTATAAAATTTAAAATAATGGTGATTAACTGTACATAGATACAATTAGCATTAATTACTAAATATTTGTATTAATTAGTAATAATTAAAAGTATGTTTTACAAATTGACATTAATTATAAGTAATTAGTAAAGATTATTAGTAATAATCAATACTTAGAAACAATTACTGATATATAGTATTAAAATATTAATAACTAATAATGTGTTGTATTTACTTAAAATGAGTGGTAATTGCAAAACAATATCCAGAATTAATTAATATTAGAATAAAAAAAATAGAATTGATTACTCTAAATTAGTAGAAGTTACATAAAAATGGGATTAAATAGAAATAAATATTGATATTTAATGGTACTTAGAAAAAATTACTGGTAATCAGTGGGTCATAAAAAAATTTAGAATTATTTATTAAAAATTAGTGAAAATAGTAAAAATATAAGATCCAAATAGTGAAAATAAGAGGTAATTAGCGACTCTTAGTAAAAATAATCAATAGTTAATAAAAATTAGAAGCACATAGTAAAAATTAGAGGAAATTAGTTTTAATAAGTGGTACATATTAAAAATAAAATAAACATACTACTAATTAATTGTATTTTTAAAAAATTAGTTTCCATTAGTAAATATAATTATTAATAAGTGATAATTAGTGGAAATTTGTATTAAAAAGTAGTTATTAGTATTACCTAGTTATAATTATTAGTCATTAACAGTAATTAGGGCTAATTTATGAAAAAAATAATATGTTTGTAAAAATTATGGTTAATTACTATATATTTTTTATAATTAGTAGTACATTGTAAATATTTGTGATAATTACGACTATATTGAAAAAAATTATCAATAATTAGTGAAACATAGAAACAATTAGAGGTAATTAGTAAAAAATTAGTGACACATATTAATAATTCTATAAATTTATTAAGATTTTAAATTAATGACATAATATAAGTTTTAATTATTAAATATTATCCACAATTAATAAAATATAGATATAATTATAATATAATTTTAGTAATTAAATAAATAGGAATAATTAGTAATAATTTATAGAAAATAATTATAATTTATCGTAATTAGTATTTCTTACTTAAAATTAATAGGTATAATAATAAATTATCTGTAATTTGTAAAACATTACTAATAATTGGTAGTAATTGATGATAATTAGTTAAAATAGGTACAAATTTGAAAAAATTGGTGGTAAATACATAAAATGGAAAATAATTTCAAGTAATTTAATATATTGAAATTTTATATAGTTTTTTTGGATCATATTTGATTATATGATATTAATCATAATTTTTTTTATTAATTTATATTTTATAGAGAAATATTAAAAAAAGAATATTACAAAAATATTTGTTACATAATCACGAGAGGTTAAATTATCACAAGTTTCCAAATAGTTATGGTATATAACCAATATATATTGATGTTTTTAATTTTATTCTATCATTTAGATTGTCAAAACCATAAATTTTGTTTGAAGGGACATTTAACAATCCATTACTAAAATGTGATTTGTGTATTTCTGACATATTTCATAATGTTTGAGTCATCTATTTCACTTTTCTTTTCAAGAATATAATTTTTTAGGTACCAACTAGAATAACATAATTATTGAAAAAATATTAATAATTTAGTTTCAGATACTTCATGGAATCAATCATTTTTAAATGAAATTTTTGGTCCATTTTTTAATAAATATAGACTCGTGATGAAATTGATTTCACTAATGAGTTAGAACCATCCTAATTTAAGGTGTTGCAGAAGGATGATTATTATTATTTATATCATAGATCTATGATAAAAATATATGAAGTGGTTAAAAATATTAATTCTGTTAAACCAGATAAATAAAATTCAAATAGCTATTTTGATAAGATGTTCTATTGTGTCATAGCACTATTACATAATGGAAATATTTTTACTAAACATGTCTATAATATAAAGATGATGATTTGTAATATGAAAGTTGGTTATTTGATGGTTTGTGCATGTTAAAATGAATAAATATTTTATTATGTAGAAAATTGGTCATTATATTGTGGTCCAACATGTAGACAACCAATGTATAATGTGGATAAACTATGGATTAATGATTTTATTATAGTTAAAACATTGAGATACAACCATTTTACACCCATAATAATGAATTTATTTACATCTGAGAGAATATTTTCGTTGATGTAATGGTATAAAACAATTTTTCAATCCAATATATTCATTAATCATCCTTGTGAGGATTATTAAATGAAATTTTTTGACAAGATACATCCATAATTTTCATCAAAAGCACAAAATTTCATGTTGGGTCTTTCTAATGTTGGTTTCTATCCATTTCGTTCTTACGGTAGTCAATATTCCTTATTGGCCGACATTTATAACTCTGTAACTTTTTCGACCATTGATGATTTCAAATGAGGATTATATCCTTTAAGATTATTATTTCTTGTACATAAAAACCAAAAAATCATTGTTTAATTAAATACATTGATTGATAAGTTAAATTTAATATGGATTAATTGTGTCGGTAAAAATGACGTTATTGTGAAACAATTTTTTTTAATGAAATTTAAATTATTGTGTTAAATTAGTGAATTCCCAACATATGACATGTAATATCTATAGAGTACACTTGGTATTAAATCATTTATATAATGCATGACTAACGAAAAAGAGTTTATACTCATTAATGGGAGAAAACCATGTATTATCCAAATACATCGTAGATTTATTCCTATTGATCAACCTTTTCTAATGGAATGAAATTCATTTATAAAACATTATATTAAAAGACATGGAGCTTAAAAATGTTCACATGTATTGATTTATTATTTATTACTTATTTTTTACCTCCCATTTCATTTGGGCTGACTATAAACTAATAAATAATATATGGTTAAGGGATTGATAACAATTCCAGTAAGCATAATATTTTTTTGGATCTCTCATATTGATATTTGATTAGTCCTTCACATGTTAGATTTCATGAATATTGGGGAAAATATATTTATTATAAATTTAATAATTTTATGGACACACCTAGTAAGACCAAATATAATATAAATGGAAAATTATTTCTTGCCCAAATATGCAGGAGACCAAAACACGAGTTATTTGAAAATGACATATCATAGACATTAATGAATCCAAATGTGGATTTTTCACTTTCAAAAAATGAATTTGTATTTAGTTAGTGGATCGAATATTTGTGACTATTAGACAAATATGTTTCCAATTTCAATAACTGTGTTAGAAACAATTATATCTATATATTAATAATTCACGATCAACATGTTAAATTGGAAAAATATAAACTGATAAGATTTATCGGTTTATTGAATTCATTGATATTGGATTCACTAATCGAAATATCATATTTATTCTTAGTGATTCGTTTTTTGATGAGAAACTATGATTCACATTGTAATCTATTAGAAGATATTTTTTAAATATTCTGTTTTTTTGAAAAAAATATATTGTCATTCATTCATTCAATGAAATATTTGATATAAAGTCTTCTAGATAATGTGAAATGTAGTGGAAGGGTACATTTCCAATTGATGTATCCATATAAAATAAGTATTCATAAACAAAATAAAATGGTACTTAAAAATCGTCAGTTGAATGGTCGATTGTGGAATATTTTTCATTTGAAGAAATTACTTTTTTCAGCATTCATTATTTCAAACCAAAATATGATTCAAGAAATAATAAAATGCGATAATATGAGGAAAATCTAAATAATGTAATGAATATTCCATTAACAGTTTTTAATCAACTTGAACATGGCTTTGTTGGAGTTCAGGGACAATGGATTTCTGATGATGAACAACATAGGGCTCATATATTTGAATTTATTGACTATGAAAAATAACCTGATTTTAATAGTGATTTACATAATAATGCATTATTTAATTTTTCTTAAAATAATTATCTATTATTTTATTTTTAAAGTAAATGATGATCATATTAGGAATCATTTTCTCGAATATACAGTAACTACACTTAAAGAACATCGACAACAAAGTTTTAACCCACATTTTCAATTTTTCTTAAAGTAAAATGATTATAAATTGACATATTAAATCAATTTATTATTTTTTATATTATTTAATGTTTTTAAAATTTTAATTTATCTCAATATGGTGATAAAATTGAAAATATATTGAGTGTACTGAGTAACTCACAATCCAAAATCGTTAAATCATATAATGCATATGTGGTGAATTGTTTTTGATTTCATACTTGTACAAATGGAGAACAAAAGATAAATGTATATTAGTGTTTTCACTAAGTGAATCACATCATATAAAGAGTGTAATTGAATTTTAAGGAATTTTAAATAATATAATTGAGTTTTGTAATTTATTAATGAATTTTGTTATAATGTTTTAAAGTAATTTGGTTGATACTAATAAAGGATTTTTTTTTATCTATTTCATGTAATCAATGATATTAAAAATAAATTCCCTCTTGTAGTAAAAGAACCATTATTATTTGATCATTAAGAAGACCAAATATATTATGTCTTTTGTTATCATACATCAAAAGAGTTACGTGATTGGTGGATCATTATAAAAATTAAATATAGATCAAAATATTTTTTAAAAGATAATATGGTTGTATAGAAATCAATGTTATTAAATATTATTAGTAGAAAACTCCAAATAAATTATTTCATTGAAGACATATGAATATTGATGATGACATGCCTAGTTATAGTTGAATGATGTAAATTATTTTGATGATGGAATAAATGAATTTTAATTAAAAAGTGATGATGAAGGTGAATCCTCTATTAAAATTTATGATCCTATGAGAGAAGATGACGATAATGACATCGTTGTATATGAAGATGGGATGAATGTGAAGAAGGAAGCATTGACGTCATAGTTATATTCGTATTAAATATATTTATATAATACTAAATTATAATTATACGCTAACAAATATTTTTTGTTTCAACTGTATGATTAGAATTATAAGGATTTCATTCATAGACATGATGTGGATATACTACCATGTGGTGTTCCGGATGCATCCTCATCTGTCACATAGATTACTAGTGGTTTATCATCAACTCCTAGGGGACAGGGGATTGTGATATTGAGGATTCCCAACACCATTATGAAGAAATGTTCTTGTTTTGTGTTCAATTCCATCACATAGAGGTACATCAGTAGTGTATTTAATTATGTTTAATTATCATTCATTAACTAATTAATGTGATGATTTTTTTTTATTTTTTCTATTAATATTAACATCATTATGAATATTATTTTGGGCATGGGAGTACAATTTTTTGGATCTATTTTAATACAGAATTGTGTGTTGTGGGATCTTATTCTCATGGTCGTTTGACACATCATGTATGATCATTGGATTGTATATAAAAAAAAATAGTTATTTTAAAATTTATTTAATTATAAACATTCAATTAGTAGTTATTGGTTTGTTTTTATGGTATCTCCATGATGATTTGTTGTTGACTTATATATGGGAGGTTTATGAGAACTTTATGTGTGATCATTGTTGTCAATTGTTTCCCAATATATGGAGGAAATCCATGAATATAGTGGGTGTTGTAGATTTTGATCAGTCTTGCATCAGCTATTAAATATATTATATATCATCTCATGATGTGGATGGAAAATTTTTATAATGAATGTTAGGGAGTCTTAAAAAACGGGAATAATAAGGTTGTTAGAACTAAAGGACATAAGAGGTGAAACATCATGTTGGGTGTCATAAATTTAACATAATATGACCACATATTGAAAGTATTTATTTAAATATTTTATATAACATAAAATGTAAATTGTTTAATTTTTAAACATATAGGCACATTAACATCCAAATATAATGGAATTAGATGTCTATTGGAGAATTTATAATTATCCCATCACATGATTGATTAAAGGTGGTTTCCAGTGTCAGATTGTTGACTTTACAATTTTTTCTTAGATTTAAAATGTATTAAAAAATTTATTTTAATTATTTTAATTTCAAATTAAAATTTATGGTGTCATATGATTCCATGATTTCATATCAATAGGATGAGACTCTATCTATGTCTGATAGTTATTCCACATGTTTTGTAATATTTTATGACATAGCATTGATGCTAGAGACAGAATATAATTTACTGAAGGGGTGAGTGGTTGTTTTCAGTATTTATTTAACATATAGATGTTATTGTTGTACAAATACATGGGTGATATCCATATTGAGGGGATATAATGAAGATTATTCATAATTGAGATCATAGTATAAGGAAAATATTTGTCCATACAGTGAGGTTTTAGAGGCCATGCCTAGGGACTCAGAAGAGCTTCATTGACAAAACAAGAAGGAGGAGGAGGAGGTGGTGGTGCAATAAAAGCACAAACATCATCATAATCTGATGATGGTGTACATTACATGGATGGCTCCATTTGTTTTGATACTTTTCCAACCCCTCCTCTTATCGATGGCCCTACCCTCCCTACCCCTCTATATTTATTTAAACAGTTATTATATTATCAGTTGAATGTCAATATTTTGGAATATATTTTTATTATTTCGTATGAATAAATTTTTTTGATTTTTTCTTATTTTATTATATATTTAGTTTTTTATTTTTATTTATTTTTTTAATATATCATATTTTCAAAAGTTTTTATTCCTACATTAAATAATATTTTTGTGATGGTTTTCGTGGACCATAAAAAAAAACTATTTTAATAATCTTGTGAAAAACATTTTTATGGGAGAGATTCCAATTAAAAAATCTAGTTATTTGAGACGAGTTGTCCTATAAAATTCAATTATCAATACCTATTTCTCTGATGTGGAATTTTTTATACGGGTCCGGTCACAAATTCCCCATCGTATTTAATTCATTTTTCAGTTTTATTGGGTTCTTTCTATCTCTTTAAGTAATCATGAAACATATTTAAACATACATAGAAAAGTTTATGAAGGATATTTGAGTGGGATTTACACAAATTACTCATCAAAAAATATAAATAGAGGTGTCTCCCCAATCATTTTCCATTATTCTATATTTTTTTGAAGCTTTACATGATATTTTTTAGAACATAAATTTATCTATTTCGAATTTGAGAAACATTAAATATTTTTTTTAATAATATCTGTATTTTTATTTAATATTATAACTGATTTATTTATTTATAATGTATTTTTGTATGGATTTATCGATGAATGGATGTTTAAAAGTTTAAATTGTCTTTTGTGTATGTTTTAATTTATGTATTATTACTTTGTTTCTATGATTTAATATAAATTTAATTTTTTATAAAATTTTACATTGTTCTTTAGATAATTTAAATATTATTTATAAATATATTTTAAAATTAGCGAATATTATTTCATAAAAATGTTAATATTTGTATATTAATTGAATATAAACGCAAAATCGATAATTGATCAAGGTCATGATAATTTTACTACCACATATAAAGAGGAAAAATCACTATATCAGTGTTCTAATTCCTGAATTTTGGTATATGAGTATTTTATCAATAATTTATTGTTTTAAAAATCATTATATAAAAAAAAATTGAACTAGATAACTTATTTTTTATATAATTGAATGAATTCATGTTTTCTTAATCATTTAATATAGACTATGGTATTCATATATTATGTATTTGACAATAAGAGATATACTATTTGGGAATGTATTATGTTAGTTTACTATTTGAAATTCAGTTACCTTACTTCTAAATTATTGGCCTTGAATTTGGATAGACATATTTGGATGAGCCTTAGGTATAACTAATTAATGAATTCTTTAATTATATTATTTATTAATATTATAGTATGATTTATCATATTGGATAAACATTGATAACTATTTAATTTTAGTAAAACAATAAATATTTTATGAATTAATTAGGGGTCATTTGGTCCAAATGATCCATTCATAAAGATATTCAACTTGAATTTCATTCATTTAGTTTATGTAATGAATCAGAGACAGAACGATGCAAAACCAGAGGATGAAATTTATTAAAGTAAGGGAGACTAAAACACAAAATGATTTTAATTTATGTATCATATAAAATAAATTCAATTCAATTTGTTAGATTAAATTTCCAAAAAATGATTTTATATAGTATTAACCATATAAAATTACAATGGGATTAATGAATTATATAGAAGGCTTTTTCTAGAAATTATGAAACATATATCAATGAAAAAGTAACGTAACATTTTGAATAGTAATTTGAACTTAAGATTAATGATTATACAACAGAATAGTAACCTCATCTGTGAATGTATAAATAAAATTTAGGCATCTTATAAAGGGTAATATTAAATAATTATATCATAGCCTGAGGAAATGTATTTTAAAGTAATTATTTATTTAGTGTTGATATTTATTATATAGATACATATAAATTTAAAATTTAATATATAATATAATTATTTATAAGAAAATTTACTTTTACTAAATGGATCCATAAATTAATATTTTTTTTCTTATGATTATAAGATACCTTTATGAGAAACTATTTAATTTTTAATGTTGTTATAAAATCATTTACAATTTTGTAATTGATATTTTCCATGTAAATGATTATTTCAATTATAAATTAAAATTCACATGTTTACAATATTATTATCATAAAATTGAGTTCATTATTTAATTATACACATCAAAATAATGATAATGATAATTTTTTGAAAATTTCAGCAATTATAGATTTTTTGGGTTTGGTAAATTGCGCTAATTTGCGGTATGCATACATTATAAGTTAAATTAACTATAACATTAGTCATTACTAATTTAATAAACATAATATTGAACTCCCCTAAATATTTAAATATATTTATTGATAATTTTAAAACTTTTCATAGAGTTTCAGAAAAGTATTAATGTAATCAAAAATGTAATGTGGAAATATCCATTACCTCCACTACAAATACCACTCCCCACAACCTCTTGAATTCAAACATGTTTTACATTGACTCTTATCTAATTCATCTTAATAGTCTTTCCCAGTATCTTACCTATTAACATTATCCTTTTCTCTCACAAAAATACTAATACCAATCCCCTTAATGAGGTACTAAAGGAGAAAAAAAATCAAGAGCTAAAATCCCCTTTAGTTCTCCCTTACATTCATTTAAATTTGATTTATTTGATTTATTTTATATTTTTTTCACATAGCATATCAAAACATGAATGATAACTACTATAATTTTTATATAATATAATTTTATTGTATTATTGGATAATCAATCATCAATACCGTTCTCCTGTACTTATTATTCTAAAAATGAAAATATCATTAGTGGCATGCCGATTTACCACCATCATTTACAATTCACATTCATTTTACATTACTATCATTAATTATGGTCATAAACTTTTTTATGTTAATACTATATTTTATTATAAATATTATTTTTCATATAATTTTTAATATGTATTTTATAATATTTATATTAATTAATAACATAATACTTATTCAGGATAATTGAATATTCACCAAAATATTGTAACGATCATCAATAACATTTCATCTAATTAATAATCCTCATATTTAGAAAAAAATTAATATATAAGATAATTTAATCATTTTTGTTTTTATTAATAACCTATAATTTTAATTCTAGTTAATTTATCACTTTTTTACATGAACTTCCATACATGCAATCGAGTGAACTTATCCTGAAATCCAAGAAAACAAACACACCAAAATGATAAAAATTAATTATAAAACTAATTCAAAAGGACATAAATGAACATATATATGATAATAAAAAATAAAATTTTAATATATATAGAATTATATCTTGTTCGAAACAAATTTAACTATCCAGGATATTATGTGCAACTGAACAACAATTCCCGACATAAGATAAGGGATTCCTCATTGTTCTAAGATGTGATTTTTTCAACACTATTTATTGAATGTGGTGTGTGTATAAATCCCATTTATGTATCATATCACGAAAATATTTTTCTTCATTTTATTAAAGGTTTTATTTTATGATCATTAATATTTTGGGGAATGTGGTTAGAATATTTTCAATTTGGCAATATATTCATTCTGAACCCCCATTTTCATTGACGGTATGGTTTCTATCTATTTACCAAAAAGAAATTCTTATTTAATGTAAAATCTCTTAAAAAATTATTCTTTAATGTTCCAAACACATTTAAGTATATAAATTCTTCTTTCCTTGATAGAGAAATTGATGTTTTATAGTCTTCTCTTATCAATTCATCCCAGTATGCAAGACCGATAATAGGTTACTACTCAATTTCATACGAGTTTTCAATGATAATCAATAACCTATTATAATTCCTCATTATTTTTATAATATATATCATTTTTTGATTAAAATAATTCATGGTTAAATCCTAGATTAATACCGACATTTTATCATTTGTATGTTTTAAAGACTCTATTATATTTTCCAAAAAATAGCACAGAAGTGGCCCATTTCAAAAGATTAATAAAAAATTTTATGATGTTTTCAAATCAATTAGAAATATTTTATTCCATAAACATATATTAATTGTAATTCCCTTTTGTTTATTTAGGATATATATGTTTATAATCAAATTTTATAAAAAATGCAAATTAATGTAAAAATAAATCTTCTTTCGAAAGAGAAATAGTGTATTCCTCTCACAAATTTCACTATAATTTTATAAGAGTATATTCATTTATTAAAAAACACTGATTTTAATATAATTAATGATATATTATATTTACATAAATAATATTTTATTGAACGTTTTAATTTTTTTTAAAATGGGGATCTACTATCTTGATACAATTTTGAATGTTACTGTTAGTAGATATTTGAATGTTTGAAAAAATATTCTATAATTTGTATATTTTATTTCATGCATAAATTTGACGATAAGGAAAATTATTTCTAAATTAACATACGAGAAATGATTTTGACTAGTGTGACATTGGTTGGGGACTGGTTAATGCATTCCATATGGTTGGTGACCAGTTAATTCATGCTTATGGGTGGGGCACTGTTATTGATACCACTCAATTAAATGACAGTCTCATGAGATTAAATAAGTATGAAAAAACCAATCATGTTTGTTTCCATGATATATTATATTAGATTATAAAATAATAATTAAACAGTATAGACGTTATAATGGTTTTTGTTCCTGATACATGATTTCTAGTGATTATGAATATCATGCATTAAGAATTCAATTATTTTTATCGGGGGGAAATTCATTATAATGAAATAAGTTGATTAATTTTCAAAATCATAATATTTATTGTTAAGTGTTTTCAGTTAATTTCCTTACAATTTTGATTATAATTATTGACTGAAGTTGTCATCCATGATAACTCACCCTTACTGATCATTTTTGGACACCCATTTTTATATTTTTCTTCTTGAGGTTATGAGGAAGAGATCATCTAAAATGTTTTAAATGATGCAGTTTATTAAATTTTCTTATGTATCCCAATGTAAGACATGTTCCATTAATGTATATATATTATCATGACTACTAAATTGATCAATACATAATAATGTGTCCTTATATATCAATGGAATTATAATAAAATAACCCCCAACAATGGGCTATTGTGGTTCGGGTTGGTACACATTTACGAATTTCCGATATGATGATTTCCCATTCATGGAGATATGCACAATAAGACAGGGTCTCACAACTCAAATGATAAATTGGGGAAATGATTATTGTTATATGATAATCGTTTATCTTTAATATTTCGGATATGTAATAAAACAATTTATTTAATGTAGTGAATATCAATTATTTTTATGAACTATTTAAGGATAGTTATATTTGGTTATTTCGCATCGGTATAAATTTTTTTTTATTCCATGGAAAAAATAATTAATTATTTTAAAATTCATTTCATTTAATTTTTTGAATATATTGAATATTATTAACATATTTTCATGAATACATGTTCTGGACTTTCTTTTAGGGAGGTTAATGTGTAAAAATGGATATTCATTATAATATGTTTTTGTGATTGAAGAGAATCATAAATTAAGTTGAATATGACTTATTAAATAGTATTTATGTTTTATTTATAATGTCATTTATTTATTTTATTTTATTTTTCTATTGCTGAATGATTATTTTTATCTAATGTTTCCTATTTATATTAAAGGTTATAAACATTTTTAGACGTTAAATTTTAATTTTTTAAAACATCATGAATGAGTTGTTTTTTATACAGTTTTAATGTCACCTTATATAATTAATTATTACACTATTTTTCATAGTCATTGTTTTTCGTTCTTATGGATAATCATGTAGAATTTTAGTTATTATTTTTATAAACATTTTTATTGGGAGACATTGTGTTATCATAACTACTTATTTTATTTATAATTTTTTATTGAGGATGATATAGTCATTTGATTGATCTTTAATTTCCTATTAAAAAGTCTATTATTAAAATTAATAATTCATTTCATAGTATGTTATGAAATATTAATAAATGGATTTAGAAATATTGATAATAATAATGGATCCTTAAATCATAATATAGTTCCATTATAATGGATATCCTTCATTGTTCATTGACCATTATAATTGTAGACATTGGATTAGATAATGTATTGATATGTCTAATTTTTTTCATAGAATTCAATGTACTCAATATAGAATGTGATATGTTTATAAAATGGAATGAACTTTTAGCCCTCTATTGAGTCAATTTCCATAATTCTTATATTTATTTTTTTCTTCATCATCAGCACATGTAAATTCATGGTTCACATCGTAAACGATGTGATTCACCTAAGATTATTCTTACATTTTTGGATTCAAATTTATTTAAAGATTGAATCGGTGACTGATTGATTTGACAACCTGTTATCAACATGACCATCTTCACCGCATTGCACATCATGATGACACAACTATCATCCCCCTCACAAGAATTATATAATTATCTTTTTATTAAGGTATGTCACATTTTTTTATGATCATTATTTTTTTGAAAAACTATTTTTCATTTGAATGAACTCCACTCATTCAAAGAGATTCATAAATTGGTGAGTATTATTTTATATGATGGATATAGTTACATTTATTTTCCCCATTTGATAAATATGAAATAATATATTATTATCTTATTCTTTTTTCATGAAATATAATTAGCACTTAAAAAGTTGTAATGAGTTACAAATGATAAATTTCACTACATTCTTGGATGGGAATGTATTTGATTAATAATTGGTCTGTTTTATGTTGAGATAATATAATTCAAAAATATCATAACATATTATCAATTAAATAGAAATGAAATTATTCTCGTTAGGTTATATTGAATTCACCATATATAGTAATTTCCCATGAGGTACACATTTTTGAGTTAAATTATTCATGTAATTTGCATCATCTTTGGAAATAAATTTCCATATAATTATTAAGAATTATATTGTAATGACCCAAATATTTCATTGTTATTTTTTATTTTAATAAAATTATTACGAGTCTACGAAAATTGAAGACGTGTTCTTCCAAAGCCTGGAGTGCCTAAAATTAATTTATGAAATTCTTTTCGGGTACATTCTATAAATGCTTGAGCGAAATTTTTTAACATTCAAACAGCTGCATAGATTAAAAATCTGAGGGAAACGTTTAATCTATAGTGATGTGATTTGATCAAGAGAGGATTTAATTTGAGCGTAGTAGGTCCAAATAAAAATTATTTCCTCTAACTATTTATAATAAATGAAATAAATTAATTTTTTTTTTATTTAATATCCTCCAACTGACAAGAAAATTGGGTGGGTCCAGGGATGCGTCTTTTCAATAAATGGCTTGAACTACCAACCCAATGTAACGACATTGTTTGGGAATCGGGAAGCCTCCTAATTAAAGTTCCCAATTAAATTCCAACGTCGTTACTTACCCTCCCTATCACATGTATATATGGATTTTGGGGAGAGGTATCAGCACAACTTCACTAGGATCCTAAGTGCTGAAGAAGAGTCATGATGCTAAATACATAGATGATGGCGACGACCCAGTTGGATTTGACGAACTACAATGATCCATGTACCGAAGGGTGACATACGAGTGACATCGTTGGGAACCAGTTGTGGGGACGAAAAGTATGATCCACCGTTGAGGGTGGACATTTCTCCAATGATTCGAGGTAGCATGATTATTCATTTAAGCTATCTAAATGATATTCCTCTTCCACATTCTTGAATAACATAAAAAACATGGGTCAAGCAACTAATTGGTTGACTAGAGATTCATTCGTAATTTTGGGAAGTTGTTGCAAGAAATCCTGTGTGGTTTATCTTGTGGTTTAATTTAAAGGATTATTATACACATTACCCTCTAATGTTACGATCCAATACGGAGGGTGGGGGGCTAACGGACCCAGCTCGAACCCTCCGCTATATTTTCTACATCCATGTGACTCCATGGAAGACCGGAAACAAGACGAAACATACCTACTATGTGGTGGAATGTAAGCCGATGAATGTCAAAAGAGGATGTCGCGACATAATCCCATGGCAGTTGTTGGAGTGGCCGATATTGGCCAACTGTGGAGGATGCACGACGTGTTGTCGCATGCCCCTGATGAACAAGGACGATCGTGGCTCATCATCCATGTTGACTTGTGGAAGGCAGTCATAACACCAACTGGCCACGAGTGGCGGAGTGGCGTGCAATTGCGTGCCACTAGAGATGTTTCTCAGTACACTTACCGGCCACAACAAAACAAGACAGACCCTCCCCAGCGAGTACCACATTCAACCGGGCGGCACCACATGGAACCACCTCTATGAAGACAAATAAAAGGGCCTTTGGCCATTCAGGAAAACCAGGGGTCCCTCCCACTACTGGTTGCTAGGGATGACCCCCTAATGGGTCGCACCCCATGAGGCCAGGCCACCCATGCAGGTTTTCTTTTTTTATGGGCTGGGTGGGAACACAGCCCAATGGGCCGCGTCCGGTACGACCCAGCCGATACCAGGTCAAACCGGACCTGGGACCAAACGGGACCATAATTGATTAATGGATCCTATATTGAGAACTGAATGTCCATTTGTAGAACCTTCTATCACATCAAGATCCTTGGTGAGATACATTCCATTTGAATTAATCAATAAGAGTTTTAGAGAATCATTGAGTATGAAAGGGTTGGATCGCACTCAAATCAAACAGGGCCCTCAACACTGAAATTCAAAAAACGCACAGACCGGGCGTCCAGTTGACACATCCTCTGCTGCGTTGGAACCCTTAGGTCTTGACAGATCATCGGGTTACATATTTGTGAGACATCATGCTGGTTTAAATAGGACGAATGGTTTGAGGAGAATTTCTACCAAATGTGCTACATACAGAACCCTGTTGGGAGTAGCCTCAATACACGATGGGTAGCTATACCTGAAGAGGCCACGGTGGGGAGTGGCTCGGTGTGACCCAGTAGAAACACAATACGTGATGGAGAGATGTACCTCAGTAGTCAACGGTCTGTGGGATGCGCCTCTGTGTGACGGGGCAGGCCCACTGTAACCGTTAGAGGAGGATTACACTAGTAGTAGAGGTGTTCGACAATGTGACTGGTAATGTTACATGTTTCTTTGCCTAGAGAATCCATGTATGGTTATCAACATTATATAGAGATCATGTGTTGCTCAACATCATAATCATATTTCTCTGAGTTGGATAGTAAGATTGCGTTGAGACTCTAATTGAGTTGTGTATATTGCTTTTTATTTGTGATTGAGATAATCCATTATGGGTTTACTAGTGAAATTCTAAGAGTCCTTTGGGGGTGTCGCGGTCCCTACTGATTATCTTTATACTCACCACATTACGGGCTTCACCCGCACCTTGTTGTGTCTTGTGTAGAGGATGACCAGCTCGCCTGAGACATGAGAGATCCAGGACTAGGTGGTATGCAGAGGAGACATGCTGACACAAAGTAATGGGGAGGCGATCCTTACCTACCCTTTAGATGGGATCCTCAGAGGATGACAGAGTAGAAATTTTATTTTTTCAATTGTGTTGTTATTTTTAGTTGTAATCGTACATTTATTTGGGGGTTTATTTAAACCCCTTTTACTATCATCACTCCTTTATAAAACAAAAATTACTTTATAGTTTCTTTTTTTTGGATTCATGGACCATGGGATTGTACAGGTTAAAGGAAATTCCTTCCAGTAATAAGTAATACTCATTTCTATTCATGACTCCAGCCGCGGTCCTATGGAATTTGGGCTTGGGATTGTCATGGAAAGGGCCACGAGGGATGGGTCGTAGCAATGTGGTATTAGAGTAGTTCGGTTCTACCAAAGAACTATGAAACTAATCATTTCTATATAGTAATCGTGTTAAGTGATATGAGTGTGGTTTTCAGTATTGGGAATCTAGTGTTGGTTTAGTGGCCAAAATATCCATACACCAAGATCTTGAATTATGATTTCTGACTCATAGCATGAATTCTATGATTGTGTGTGTTTTAAAAGTTTTCTTTTTGATTTTTTGAGGCAGCTCACTAGGTATAACTTATTGATCCTAGAAAACCTATATTCGTTCAGTATTCTTCCACATAGACATCCAGCTAATATTCATGAGAGAGTACTTGATGACGGGCCACTAAGAAATGAGGGATCGGGGGATGGACCACTTACTGCACCATCACCTTCGCGTGGGTAACCTACAACACCACTAACCATTATGAAACCGTTGCCACTATCCCCACCAGCAGAGGATTCACGCCGACTTGGCCCATTGCAAGAGTTCCTGCAGTAGAGGACTCCGAGGTTCTAAAGCGAGATGGACTCGTAAGAGGCAGAGGACTTGCTGGAGGCTGTGGATTTAGTTTTTTACATAGTTGGGACACCAGCTGATTTTATAGTGATCCAATCAACCATCTTTATTCAAGAAAAATCCAGGTGAGGGTGGAGCCGGATTCTCTAGATACACAAAGAGGAGACCCACATCTAGGTTGACATTGAGGCAATTTTTTGGGCATAGTTCATCCCAAAGACCTTATTCTCTATTCGTATATAAGAGCTGCTACAATTATAGAATGGAAGAATGACTGTGGCGTAGTACATGGTTAGGTTCAATCATCTCTTACGCTACTCCACTGACATGGTACAAGACCCTTTCTTCCTGGCCCATACCATTGAGTAGGGCCTCCAATCAGAGATCAGAGCGTCGCTGATATCACTCAGCATAAAGACTCAGGTTGGGGTTCTTGAGCATATTCTATTGGTGGACTGCTTCCAAGCGGAGAAGGAACCCATAGCGGGAGCCACCACCGGACGTCAGGTAGCATAGTCATCTACAGTAGGTACTAGGTTGATGACACATGGGTCCATGCAGACTATACCATATGGTAGATGAATCCAGGATACAAGGTCATATGTGTATGGATCTTAAGATAAAAGTAGAGAGGCGACATACAAATAGTGTAACAAGTGCGGTGGGGTAGGGACATATGGCTCGCCACTACCCGACCTGCTGTACATTCGACTAGTAGACAGTTGGGGGACCGTCGAAGAAGAGGCATATGTTTGCGCAAGTAGGTCTGCTAGATGGCAGACATTGTAGAGGAGCTAGTCGAGAATTAGGCGTTGGGAGGTGTTTAGAGGTCCTCCCACCAAAGCCACCATGTGGTGAACCCCGACTATAGGGATCCGGAGCACAGGGATGAGCTCAGTTCGAGACAGCTCTAGCCTATGACCAAATCATTCCATATATGGTTAGCGGTTTGATATATGTCTATTGTACCTTAGATGTATTACTTATAGACACAAGTTCTAGTCCTTATTTTATTTCCACTACCTTTTTTCGGAACATGGAGATTTTAGTGGACATGTTTTCTCAATCCTTATGGCTAGAGAATTAAACTATAGTTAATTCGACAATTACACACTTGTGATGGTAGTGTGAGCTTACTCTAGGAGACAAGGGATTCAGCTAGGATCTCCTAGAAGTGGCATTGAGGCCTTACGATGTCATCTGGGGCATGGATTGGTTATCCACAGTGCATTCTTAGATTTACTGTATTAGGTGAAATGTGTGGTGTGTCTCCATGGATGGGACCAGGTTTTCCTTCACCAATGAGAAGGGAACCATTGCAACTGAGGATGGAATTATCTAGAGGATGGTGAAGTTGATTACTCATCAGATGGCTAGCCTTACCCTCGAAGCTATTGATGTTGAGAGTCTAGGTTAACCTATAGTGGAGGACCAGTATTCCAATGTATTTATTGATGATGTTCTGGGACTACCTCGATGCAGAGTGTTGTAATATTACATAGACCTTTACCCCGAGGTGACATTGATATCTAAAAATGTATATTAGATGGCTCCCACCGAGCTTCATGAGTTATAGTTACATTAGGAGGAATTATAGTGAAATGGGTTCATAAGACCCATAGTTTCTCCATGTGTAGCCCCAATTTTGTTCTCCAAGAAGATAGATTGGAGTTCAAGACTCACTGTGGACTATCGGCACCTGAACCAGGTGACTGTTATGAAAAACTATACACATCTGAGGATGGATGGTTTTTTCGATCAACTAATTGGAGCTCTTTGGTTCTCAAAGACAGAACTCAGATCATGCTATCATCAGTTCAGGATACAAGATGAGGAAGTGGATATTATAACCATAAAATGCCTCTATTTCCATTATGAGTTCGTGTTTATGCCTTTTGGTGTGACCAACACCCTAGAAGTGTTCATGGGACTCATGAACCGGATCGTTCAACCATACCCCGATCTCTTCGTGGTGGTGTTCATTGATGAAATCATGATATACTTAGTGATAGAGGAGAAGCATGACTACCATATGCATATAGTTTTGGATTCACTCTGAGAGCACCATATTTATGGTAAACTCTTGAAGTGATAGTTTTTCATATGAGAGGTCCATTTTCAGAGAAATGTTTACTCAGAGGATGGAGTTTCAGTGGATCCAGCGAATATAGAGGCTTTTCTTTCTTGGGAGCCACCCAGGAGCGTGACCAAGGCACGATGTATCCTGGGGTTGGATGGATACTATCATAGGTTCGTGCCTGAGTTTTTCAGAGTTGTGTCACCCTTGTCAGCATTGTAGAAGAAGGTGCAACCCTTTGAATGGATGAATAGATTCTTGTAGAGTTCCCATGTGAGGTTGCAGATACAGAAGAGTTCCCATATTAAGGCTACTATAAGTGGTAGTTGGGTATTTAGTCTAAAACGACACATTAGGGACCGAACATGGCTGTTTCAAGATGTCGGAGTGAGTAGTGATCACCTATGGCTCGCGACAGCGGAGACCGCATGGGTATAACTATGCCACTCATGACCAGGTGTTTGCAGCAGTGGTTTTCTCCTTGAATATGTGGAGATAATACTTGATGGGACAATGTTTTACTATCTACTCTGATCACAAGAGTCTCATGTATATCTTATCTCAAAAGGACCTGATACTAAGACAATGGTGAGGGCTATAGTTCTTTCAAGACTATGAATTTGGGATAGTCGATACTCATGGGAAGGGGAACATGGTAGCATATAAACTCATCGGGATGTCTAGTATTTAGTTGTCGAGTGAGAAGATTGACTAGCTAGCTGCATTGTATATATCCTTTTATGGATAAAGATGGTGTAGCATAACTCTAGTCTATGACAGTCACTCCCCCACTCCTTCAGTGGGTCAGAGAGACATAACTAGTGGACCTTGACTGCGGGACTCAACGTGCTCAGATATCCTCAAAATAGTAACCTGATGGATTTTATGAATGTGGGGGGCACTTCATTCCTTACAGAGGACATACCATGGTTCTAGTGGCACTATGTGAGGAGGTGTCGATATAGATCTATACATCACCTCTGGATCTACATCCTAGTGTGGTGAATATATACCTGGTCCTCCAGCGTCATCGCAGTTGGCCCGGGATGTCGAATGATGTAGCAGAGTTTGATACATGATGCCTCACTTATCAGCAAGTTAAGGTCGTGCATCATGTTCCAGCATGCTATGCTAAATCTCTAGAGTTGCTGAAGTGGAAGTAGAATGAGATCTTCAAGAAAATTGTTACAGGGCTTCCATGTTTGTCCAGGGGTCATGATTCAATTTGTGTGACCATTGAACTACTCCCCAAATCATCCCAATTCATTCCTATCTGAGAGTAGGGATCAGAAGAGGTATTGAGATGCACCTATGTAGAAGAGATTATGTGACTTCATGGGGTTCTGTCGATGATCGTCTCTAACAATGACACATGCCTTACATCCCGTTTTTTGGAAGGGATTGTAAGAGGCGTTCCGGAAATAGTTGTGTTTGAACACCACCTTTCATCCTCAGATGGATGGTTAGACCGAGGGGACCATTCCGATGTTGGAGGACATGAATCGTGCATGCATCCTATACATCATCCATAGTCGGGAGGATCACTTACCCTTGGTGGAGTTCTATAAAACAATAGTTATCACTCCACCATCGTTATGGATCTATTCGAGGCCTTGTATGGACGACCCAGTAGATCACCTCTATGCTAGACAGACCCCGGGGGTCAGCACTTATGGGTCTGGAGTTGGTACGAGCTACCACTGAGAAGGTGTTGACCATCCATGATTGGATGTAGACTACATAGTGCATACATAAGTCATATGTAGACAGGAGATGGAAACCCATATAGTACAAAGAGGGGGACCACATTCTATTGAGAGTCTCTCTTCGACAGGGACATCAGAGATTTGGCCAAGGTGTCAAGTTACCAACGAGGTTTATATGACAATTTTAGATACATCAGAAGATATGTGAGGTGGAATACCACGTGGAAATACTATTGTAGTTGGGGAAGGTAGACAACATCTTCCACATATCCTAGATGAGAAGATATGGTCACAACCCATCTCATATCCTAGACCATTGAAATATTGACATAGACGATTGGGAGACATTTACAGAGGTTCCATTAAAAATTAAGGATCGACCGGATTGGGTCCTTCATGAGAGGTCGATACCTCTGGTACTCATTTGCTGGCAGCACAGGAACCACTAGGAGAGAACAAAGGAGCGGGAGGCTCTAATTCGTGCTGATTACCAACATTTTTTTTAGTAGTCTATGTTGTGGCTTTCGGGGATGAGAATCCCTAAGGTAGTGAGAATGTAAAAACGTGGATTTTTTCATGTAATATTTTTTAATTTATTGAAATTATTACGAGTCTGTGAAAATTAAATGCCCGTAATTATGAGGCCGAGAGTGCCCAAAATGAATTTCTAAACCTTTTTTCGGGTACGTTCAGTAAAGGTGGGAGTGACTTTATCTATCTTTTGAACCGTTTCTCAGATTAAAAATCCATGGGAATCATTGAATCCATAGGACCGGGATACTCTAATGAGTGGCATTACTTTGAAAATAGTATCTCCGAAGATAATGTTATGTTTTGTGACCTTTTAAAATAAATGAAATAAAATAACTATTTTATTTTATTTCATATCATCCAACAGAAAAGTAATTGTGGTGGGGCCCATGATGTTATGAGACAATAAATGTCTTGACCTTCCACACATATTTAAAAGTGTCTTTGGGGAATTTTGAAGCTTCCTAATTAATGAGACTCACTAAATAACAATGTTGTTATAGAGCCTCCCCCTCTCCATTATATATGGTTCATGGGTAGGGGTTAGGATACATCATCTTCTAGCAATGAAGTGTTGAAGGCGCACTGTGAAACTGGACCCATAAATGATTGTGCCGACCCGGTGAGAGGTGACAATGACACCAAACAACAAACCGAAGCGTGATGTACGGGTGATATCGTTGGGAACCGGTGGAATGGAGGAAGAGCATGATCCACCTTCAAGCGAGGATGTTTCTCTGAAAATTCTCGGTCGTGGGTTTATTTGTTTATTCTTTCTAAAGGATTATACTCTTCATCATTCTTGAATAACATGAAGAACACCTATCAACTAACTTACAAGTTGACCCACGATTCATTCGCCTTTGGGGCAGGTTGTTGCGGGGAATCTTGTGGGGAATATCTTGTTGTTTAATTCAATTGTTTATTAAAACTTTATCCCCCTCATGTTACGAGCTAACAAGGTGGGAGGGGGCCTAAAAAACTTGACCCAATCCCTTCAAAATATTTTCTACATGGTTGTTCCTACAAGGAAGACTGACAACGCAATGACACCGACCGACTATGTGGTGGATAGTGCATATACGCACACCACAAAAGGATTCCTCATCACAAAGTCATGGTGGTCGTCAGAGCGGCCAGCACCGACCGGACATAGAGGAGGCATAACATGCCTTCGCTTACTACAGGTGAACAAGGAGGGTGGCAGATCCTCTTCCTCGGAGATCAGAAGATGGCGCCTAGGCCACTACCCTCCCGGGCCACCCCTTTTCTAGGGCAACCCTTCCGAGTCTCCTTTTTTGAAGGTCGGGTTGAGTCTTCCACGAAGCTGTTGAGACTGGGTAAGCCAATGTTGGTCCGACTGGGTCAGACCGATCCTAGGCTCAACCGGGCCCAGAAACGCTTGAAGGGAAATATCTGGAGAACCATATGTTCATATGATGAACAGTCTGCGGAGTTGGGATCCATGGAGTGAGACAGTCCTTTTCACTTACTACAAGAGTGTTTTGTAGAATCTTGGAGTACGACCGGTTTGTATCGCACCTGAAACCAATCAGGCCCTCATTATAGAAATGCCAATAATGCACAGACCGGGCCTCCGGTTGACAGACTTTCTGTTGCGTTGGAACCCTTTTGACACAAAAGATCATCGAGTTAATTCATTGTGAGATATCGTGCTAGTTTAAATATGACCAATGTTTTGATGAGAAGTTCTCTCAAGTGCACAGCGTAAAGAACACTATGGCTAGCTGAGACTTGACAACTGCTGATCCTTTCGACTCAGAGAGACACGACAACCCACAATACACTATAGGGAGGAGTACCTCATAAGGCCATTGTAACACCCAAGATTTTTGTGAGAAATATTTTGTTTTTATGTTATATACATCATAAAAGGAATATTTCACTACACCCAACAGTAGATTTGTTTTCTTTACACGCAATCATGACCTTCCTCGATAGCTTGCGTTGTACGCAATATAGAGTTTCACTAAAAAATGATATGTTATTAAAATATTATTAAAACTAGCCATTATGAATAGTAATAACCACTTTTTGAAATTTTATAAATTTTATCATTCAAAATGGACATCATTTTTGGATTCAGAATATCGGAAATTGGAAAGGGTTAATTTTTTGTATTTTTCGGAAAACATTCAATTTTTGATGAATAGTGAAAACACTAGGTTAATATTTAAAAACAGACTTTTTATTTAAATAATTTTTTATTTTATTTTATTTTATTTTCGGTCAAAATTGATTCATAATACCTATATAAGTTCAGTTTAATTCATTGGAGACTTTTTATAATAATTTTAGATATATAAAAATTTTATTGAACTTTTCACCGTCTATTACCCACCTCATAGGAGAGTTTGAAAATTTCCATAAAACATAATTTTACCGCTTCTGTGAGTGGACTTTCCAAAATCCGAGAGACACGGTTACCATCACGGAGTAAAATATGGTTAAATATGAAAAAACTAATTTTTGGTGAATAGTAACTTTTTACTTTTTTTACCAGGGTTTATATTAAATAGGGTAATTAGGGGTAAAAATGATATTATTATTACCCTAAAACATGTCCTTATTATATTGGATAAGTTTAATTCGATCATAAACAACCTCAGGAATATAATATGACCATTTAGGTCCACATGGATTAGATTAGGACATTTAATATTATTTTATTTAAAGAAGAGTTAAAATGGTTAAAATCAATGTTTGAGAACTAAAACATTTTCAATATAGGGTTATACAAAAGATAAATTATACTATAAATATTCATTAGTAATATAAAAGTATTCCCTACCTAATGGTATTTTATTTATAATTTTTATACATTAAATAATTTAATTTATTTATGACACAATGATGATTCAGTAATTTCCTTTTTAATGAAATATTAATATAATTTATGTTATAAATACCCAAATAAATGTTATTTTAGACTTTTTATGAATTAAAATAATTTTATAGGTTAATAGGACATGTTTTTATTGATTTAATTAATTTTTTTCGAACAAATCATGCTTTTATGATTTTCAAAAAAATCACATACCAAAATGTGTCAAAATTGACATAAAATAGTTTTTAAAACAAATATTATATTATTAATTGTTATTTTATTCTTAAAAATATAAGGTTCAGAAAAATTACTTAGAAAAGGATATATATATATATTAATAAGGAACCACTTAGTTTTTGTTTGGCTTATTATAGTTAGTCTATTAACCATAGAGTGTAATAAAATAATAAGACATGTAAAAGTAAAATTATTTATCTTAAAATTAAATCTAAATGATAAGGTTAGAATAGTAACCTAAACTTGTCTAAAATCTATTGGTTGAGAGTATTCCGACCCATCCCCACCATAGCTTCGAAATAAATCAATTTTGAGATATTAAAAACCTAATATTTCTTTATAATAAAATAATATTTTATGTTTTTTGTAATGTGCCCCTCTCCTCCCTTATATAAGGGCACATCCTCCCTCTCATCCACACACAACATTGAGCCTTCAAACTCAAAAAAAACCTGAATCTTTCACTTCTCCAGTTCCCTAGGAACATCCTAGAGGTTATGTTCTCCTTCAAATATCATCTTTAGTGCCCTAAGAAGAGGTTAAGAAGAGGCACTTCAAAGAAGAGGTAATGTCTGTTACCGATTCTTTCAACTTTATTTCTTCTTCTAATTATTCTTATTTAGTTTTTTCATTATGAAGTAATAACATCAGTATCAATCATATACTGGTATGTTATTATAAATATGAAACAACCATATTTCACCTTTTATCCATCCTACATAAAATTAAATCACCAAGCGTGCGTACGTACGTAATACCATCTTCATGCCGTGGTGTAATATGTTTCCCACCACTATATTACTTGGATGGGTATAATGTTGTAAATAATAACTATATATGATTATTTTAATGTGATATTGACTCTGAAATAGTATAAATACACTTAAATACAATTCCACGATCATGGGAATGAAATCATCGCTCGTGCGTACGTACGGCTTATTGTCTCTAAGAAGTGATGCGACTCATTATACATGATCTTCATTGAATAATGATTATAAAAAATGAATTTAATAAGTAAATGTGATATATATTACACTAATTACTTTCTGTAAATGAGGTATCTATAACCTAAAAAATAATAAGAATTTATTCGACAAAACATTCTTAAGAACATAAAGCAATAAACACCCGAATAACAAGTAGCAATGAAATATTACTAATAAGAAACTAATAATATGGCCATATATGATATCATAACAATTCTTAAGATTCTAGAATAAGTCAATAACATTATTTAAATCATTATATAGGAGGTTCGGACACGTACAAATCAAATCAGACCTAAGGTAAGGGAAAATCCCACAATATCAATTTTTATCCAAGATTGTTTAAACATCGCCAATTTATGGGGCATATTTATCATCCAAATACTTGTTTAATCAATATGTAATATTATTCATATCCTCCTAAAATTGTTTAAATCCAATTTTACCCTTCGTTGAGTTTTTAGTAAAAGATATTAAATGAATCTTTTGTCATTTTTTTGTAGGATGTACTTTTTTGACTTTTCCGGCCAAAGTACGAGAAGAATGTTTTTTAACTTATACGGAATGAATGGTTTTTTATGATTTCATAGAAAATTATTTCCATGAATCTTATTTTATATTTTTTCAATTTTATATTTAGTTAACTACTTTTAGTTTAAAATTGTATGACATGTTAAGAAAGGAAAAATGTTTGTGAAGAAGAAAGGATATTTTCTTCAAGAATGGAGTTCAAGTGTTTTATAAAAATTATTTTCCATCTAATATTATATAGGGTTCTATTTATATCCATATTTTTACATTGATTTGATTATGTTATGATGGAATTATTTTTATGAAGTCCTTTTATCTTATATGATTTATGTTATGTGGACATGATGTTTAAGAATCCCATTTTTATTACATGGGTTATGTTATGATGTAAGAATTATGATCTTGTGGAACACATAAGAATGGAATAATTATGAGATGGGTGGGACCTATATCTCCCTCAATTTAAATGGGTAAAGATTTATATCTCATGAGACAGACATGGATGGAACGGAATATTAAACTAGTTTAGTGATACAGGACTGGAACAAGGAGTGAACTCGATTAAGAAATGTAATTTCTCCAATAAGATACTCTTTGAAATGAGTCTTGAATACTAATAAATGACTATCTATGATTATGTGTGTATTCCACAAAGTTTCATGTTTTATGTTATGATTTTTTGGATTACATTTCACTCTTATGATGGATCCCATGTCATGATATTATGATCTCTTTTGCAGGATAAGATTTTCAAAATGTTATGTTCTTAGGAATATGATATCATTGATATTTATTTTTTTACCCTTATTGAGAATTTGAGCTCACCCTTTTTAATGTTTTCTTTTCCCCAGGTCAGGAATAAGGGTATTAAGTAGAATATTCCAAAAATGACTCTAGATATGATGAAATAAATTAGAGACAACGTAGATGATTTATGAACTAGTAATTTGTGTTTCCCAGTTTCTAAGGAAACAATACCTATATGGTCCTTTCATGGATTTTTTATATGTTGTAATAAGTATGATTCAATTCTAAAGTAATAACAGTGTATGTAAATTATGGTTGTGTTATATTTTGTAATAAGTATGCTTCAATTGTGAAGTAATAACAATGTTTGTATGGTATGGGTCGTTATATATGGTATTAGAGGAAAGGTATAGTCAACCTTTGTAAACTATGATGTGAAAGCCTTAGTAAGAACCCTAAGGATATATCTAGGAATAGAAAAATATTAGTGTTTTAGAGATGGCCATTAACAACCTATTATAAGATCTTAAGTGTGAAATTTTATTCTTGATTATGTAGTTTTCCTATTATAATTAGTGTTGCTCACACTATTCTTCTCGGTTTTAGTAAATGGAAAGAACCCGAAGGAGCCATGTTAATGCGGAATGTGATGAGAAATGAAATTATTGTCCCCCTGATAAATCAAACATTATGGGAGCGGGAATGCAAAATCTTTTAGCCATGCTCACACAACTTTCTCAAGCCATGAATCATGCAGTACTTCTAAATGAGGAAAAGAAGGAGCAACATTCTATTGAATCCTTCATGAGGTTGCGTCCACCCTCATTCAGCGGTTCTACTGATCCATTAGTTGCTGAACAATGGATCATTACAACTGATAATATATTTTCAGTTCTTCAATGTTCTAAACATGATAAAGTCATCTTTGCAGTATATCATTTGGAAGGTGAAGCTGATCAATGGTGGAATCTTATCAAGAATACGGGGCCAAGAGATGAAATTGAGTCCATGGAATGGGATGAGTTCAAGAACTTATTTCTGAAGAAGTACTTCCCTCGTATTCTTTGAAGAAAGATGGATAAGGTGTTTCTTGAACTAAAGAAAAAGGATGATGAATCGTTTGGTACCTATGAAGCAAATTTTACAAGACTTTCAAGGTAGGCTTCTGGGATTATTATCCAACTTGAATATAAGATCGATTTATTCTTTAGTGGCTTAAAACCATGTTTTATAAGGGCATTAGCCATAAGGGACTTCAATAGCTACGAGGAAATCATTCTATGTGCTCTCAAGGTTGAGATGGAGATTGGAGTAACCCATCAGTCATATGCGTTTGATAAGAAGAGGAAAATGGAATTCAATGGGATATCTAAAGACCACAATGAAAAGAAGATGAGTTTTCCCTCATGTTAAATGTGTGGAAAGAAACATGGAGTGAGTTTTCTTAAAGTGACAAGTAAAAGTTTCAAATGTGGAAAAGAAGGTCATCAGGCATTTGTATTCCACAGTGATGGGAAGAAGATGTCTAGTGATGCGAACAAAGAAAAGGCTACACAGAGTGCACCTCCTACACTTCAATGTTACAAGTGGAAGGAAATGGGGCATTATGTTAATCAATGCACAAATCCAAGGGTTGTTGATAATGATTGACATCAACAAACTCTTAAGGCTATAGACAACAGAATGTCACATGAAATTTCTATCAGCGATGTGGAGTACGATAACGAAGTGGTGAAAGGTACACTTACCATCCACTCTAAATTTGAAAATATTTTATTTGATTCTCGATCCACCAACTATTTTATTTCAGTTGAATTTTCTAAGGGTATCTCTATATTACCTCAACAATTATATGTTGAGTTAGTTATGACAACCCCTAATGGCACTACAATCGCATCAAAAGCTTAAAATTCTTCTTCGATTGAAGTTTGTTGGAATGTGCTTCCTGTAAATCTTGTGATCCTTCCTATAGTGGAATTTGATGCGATTCTTGGCATGGATGGCTTTCTTTATATGGAGCTCATATCAATTTCCAAAGAATGGAAGTCACATTTCATATTCTAGATCAATCTATGATCGTATATCGATGCAAGGAAGAACATAACCTTCCAGTGGAAATTTCATCCATCATATGGGTCTTGAATCCACTAAATGAAGGTTATTTATCTCAAATGGTTGGAGAGAAAATCATGATTAAGAATATTCCAATTATACGAGTGTTTGATGATGTCTTTCCAGAGGAATTTCATGGTCTTCCACCAAATCATGAAGTTGAGTTTTCAATAGAACTCGTACCAGGTGATTTACCTATTTCAATGACACCTTATAGAATGTCCCCAATTGAGTTTCAAGAATTAAAGAAGCAACTCCAAGAGAATCTTGATAAGGGATTCATATGCCCGAGTACCTCACCTTGGGTAGCACCTATTCTATTTGTTAAGAAGAAAGATGGATCAATGAGACTCTGCATTGATTATCGAGAACTTAACAAGATCACTATCAAGAAAAATTACATCTCCCACGCATTGATGTCTTATTTTACCAACTACATGGAGATAAATACGTTTCCACGATTGATCTTCATTCTGGGAATCATCAATTAAGGTTCAAAAGGGAGGATATTCCAAAGACTACTTTCCGTACAAGGTGTAAACACTATGAATTTATAGTGATGCCATTTGGTCTTACTAATTCCCCTGCTATCTTCATGGATCTAATGAATATAATCTTTAGAGATTTTCATGATCAATTTGTGGTAGTCTTTATAGATGATATTCTTGTTTATTAAAAGAGCAAGTAAGAACATGAAAATCACATGAGAATTGTATTGAAGACCCTGAATAAGGAGAAGCTTTATGCCAAATTTACCAAGTGTGAATTTTGGCTTCAAAATGTTGTATTTTTGGGTCACATAATCTCAAAATAGGGGATATCTGTGGACCCAGCAAAAACAGAGGTCATCAAAAGATGGTCGAGACCAACAACAGAAACTGATATCTGATGTTTTCTTGGTTTGGTTGGATATTATCAACGTTTTGTGACATATTTTTCACGATTATCTAATCCACTCACTAGTTTGACTCGAAAAAGTGTTAAGTTCTTGTGGACGGAGGAATGTGAAGAGAATTTCAAGGAGTTGAAAAGATGGTTATCCAGTGCACCTATGCTCACACAGCCTTGTAGTGGAGAATGGTTTGTGATCTACAGTGATGCATCCCAGAAGGAATTGGGGTGTGTTATCATGAAAAATGATATGGTGATAGCTTATGCCTCACGACAGTTAAAAACCCATCATAAAAATTATCCAACTCATTATTTTTAATTAGCTGTGTTAATATTTGCATTATATATTTTGAGGCATTATCTTTATGGTGAATGATGTGATAATTATACTGATCATAAAAGTTTAAAGTATATATTCATACAAAAGGAGATGAATATGAATCAAAGAAGATGGTTGGAGCTGATTAAAAATTACAACTGCTCAATTCATTATCACCTTGGGAAAGCAAACAAGGTGGCATATGCATTAAGTCAACAAGACCATGATAACTTATCCATGATGAGGATTAGAAAAGATAAAATATTTATGTATTTACAAAGGATGGATCTTGGAATTATAATGGAAGAGAAAAAATAATAACTTTCTCAAATGAATGTTCAACCATATATACATGTGAAGATTAAAGAGGCACAGAAGGAATATGTAGAGTTACAAAAGAAGGTGAGAAATGTTCCTGAATTAAACCTTGATTGTGATGGGATAATAAGGTCCAGGAATCAGGTTTGTGTTCCTCCCATCCCAAAATTAAAGAAGGAGCTGTTGTGTGAGGCTCAAAGTTCTTAATTCTCTATTCATCCTGGAAGATCGAAGATATATAGGGACCTAAAAGAGTACTTCTGGTGGGATGGCATGAAAAGAGATGTTGCTGAATATGTCTCTTAATGCTTGGTTTTTCAACATGATAAATCTAAGAGTCCGAAGTCTAAAAGGATGTTATAACCATTACCCATACCCGAATTGAAATGGGAAAACATCACTATGGACTTTTTCACCAGACTTACTAAAACATCCAAAGGCAATATTGTTATCTGGGTCATAGTTGATTGTCTTACAATGTCAGCACACTTCATTTCTATTAGATATGATTTCTCTCTTGATCATCTTTCCATGATATATGTAATGGAAGTGGTAAGAATACATGGAGTACCACTTTTGATTATATCTGATCGGGATCCTAGGTTTACCTCAATGTTTTGGTGAAGTCTTCAGCATAATCTGGATACAAAGTTGAGTTTCAGTACTGCTTATCATCCTCAGACATACGGTCAGTCTGAGAGGACAATTCAAACTCTAGAAGATATGTTAAGAGCTTGCTCTATGGATTTGAAATGTGGTTTGGATCAAAACCTTCCTTTGGTGGAATTTTTTATAATAATAGATTCCACTCCAGTATTTAGATGGATCCTTGTGAATTAGTCTGTGGAAAAAAATGCCGAAATCCAACTTGCTGGGATGAAGTTGGGGAAATAAAGCTATTAGGACCTGATCTTGTTGATGAGATGGCAGAAAAGGTCTGATTTATTCAAAAACACATAAGATCAGCTTAGACTCGACAAAATATTTATGTTGATAACTGATGAAAAGGCTAGAGTTTGAAGTGGGTGATAAAGTGTTCTTATGATTATCTCCTTGGAAGAGAGTAATGAGATTTGCAAAGAAGGGAAAGCTGAGCCCTAGGTATATCGGTCCATTCAAAATAATGGATCGTGTTGGGAAGGTAGATTACCGATTAGAACTTCCATCGAATCTCTCTCAAGTTCATGGTTTGATCCATGTATCTCTCCTGAGAAAGTACATACACGCTCCTTCACATGTACTCAACTCAGAAGTTGTACCGCTGGAGAAAGATCTTTCTTATAAATAAAAACCGATAGAGATTCTGGATCGTATTGAAAGAGTCTTACGGAATAAGACCACTCAATTGTTGAATGTTTTATGGATGATCCACCAATTAGATGAAGCTACATGGGAGCTTTAGGATATGACGAGGGAGAGGTATCCTCATCCGTTTGTTACAAAGTGAGGAATTTCGAGGGCGAAATTCATTTTAAGGGGGGTAGAATGTATCACCCACGAATTTTATGAGAAAAATTTTGTTTTTATGTTGTATACATTATCAAAGGAATCTATCACTACAAACAAATAGCTTGGTTTTCATTACATGCAATCGTGACTTTCCTCGATAGCTTTTGTTGTACGCAATACCGAGTTTCACTAAACAACGATATGCTATTAAAATATTATTAAAACTAGCCATTAGGAATAGTAATACCCACTTTTTGAAATTCTAAAAATTTCATCTTTCAAAATGGACTTCATTTTCATATTTGGAATATCGAAATTAGCCTAGGGTGAATTTTTGGTATTTTTCTGAAAACTTATAATTTCTTATGAATAGTGAAAACACTAGGTTACTATTTAAAACCCGAACTTTTATTTAAATTTATTTTAGGTCAAAATTGATACATAATACCTATAAAAGTTTATTGTAATTCATTTGATTCATTTTGTAATAATTTTAGATATATAAAAGTTTTATTGAACTTTTCATCGTCATTTACCAACCTCCTAGGAGAGTTTGAAAATTTCCATAAAAGATAAGTTCACCACTTCTGTGAGTGGAATTTAGAAAATCCGAGAGACACAGTAACCATCAAGGAGTAAACTGTGGTTCAATAAGATAAAAATAATTTTTGGTGAATAGTCACTTTTTACTTTTTTTACCAATGTTAAAAGAAACTAGTGTAATTAAGGGTAAAAATAATATTATTATTACACTAACACATGTCAAAATTCTATTGGATAAGTTTAATTCAACCAAAAAAAACCTTAGTAATAAAATATGACCATTTAGGTTCACATGGATTAGATTAGGACATTTAATATTATTTTATTTAAAGAAGAGTTAAAATGGTTAAAATCAATGTTTAAGAACTAAAACATTATTAATATAGGGTTATACATAAGATAAATTTGACTATAAATATTAATTAGAAATATAAAAAGATTCCCTACCTAATGGTATTTTATTTATAATTTTTATAAATTATATAATTTAATTTATTTATGACAAAATGATGATGAAATAATTAAATTATTAATAAAATATAAACATAATTGATGTTATAAATACCCAACTAAATGTAATTTTAGACTTTTTATGAATTCCACTAATTTTCTACGTTACTATGACATGTTATTATTTATTTAATTAACTGTTTTCGAACTAATCATGTTTTTATGATTTTAAAAAAATTCACGTACCAAATAGTGTCAAAATTGAAATAATATAGTTTTTAAAAAATATATTATATTATTAATTTTTAGTTTATTCCAAAAAATCTAAGGTTCTTCCAAATGAATTATATAAGGATAAATATAATAATAATGAACAACTTGGGGTTAGTTTGGATTATTATAGTATGTTCATTAACCATATAGTGTAATAAAACAAGAATACATGGTAAAAGTATAATTATTTAACTTAAAGTTAAATCTAAATGATAAGGTTAAAATAGTAACCTAAACCTATCTGAAATCTATTGGTTGAGATTATTTCGACCCATCCCCACCTTATCTTCGAAATAAATAAATTCGGAGCTATTAAAAACTGAATATGACTTTATAATAAAATAATATTTTATGTTTTTCCTAAAGTGCCCCTCTCCTCCCTTATATAAGAGAACCACCTCCCTCTTCTTCTTCTACTTCTTCTTCATTAGTTATTTCATTATGAACTAATAAAATCAATATCATTAATATACTGAAATGTTATTATAAGTATGAAACAACCCTATTTCACCTTCTATCCATCCTACGGAAAACGAAATCACTGCACGTGCGTACGTACGGAATATCGTCTCCACGCCGTGGTGTAATCTGTTTTCCACCACCACCATACTTCGCTGGGTATAATGGTGTAAAGAATAACAATATATAATTATTTTAATGTGATATTGATTCTGAAATAGTATACATACACTTCAATACAATTCCACGATCATGGGAATGATATCATCGCTCGTGCGAACGTACTGCCTATCGTCTCAACGATGTGATGCGACTCATTCTACATGATAATCATTGAATAATGATTATATAAATGAATTTAATGAGTAAATATGATATATATTACAGTAATACTATTCTGGAAATGAGTTATCTATAACCTAAAAATAATAATAAGAATTTATTTGAAAAAATATACATAAGAACGTAAAGCAATAAACACCCAAATAACAAGTATCAATGAAATATTACTAATAAGAATCTAATAATATGACCATATATGATATCATAACAATGAGTAAGATTCTAGAATAATCCAATAACATTATTTAAATCATTATACCTGAGGTTCAGTCACGTACGAAGAAAATCAGACATAAGGTAAGGTAAAATATCACAATCTCAATTTTTATCCGAGATTGTTTATAATTTGGTAATTACAGGGGAATATTTATCATCCAAATCCAGGTTTCATCAATATATAATATTATTTATATCCTCCTACAGTCCTTTAAATCCAATTTTACCCTTCGGTGAGTTTTTAATAAAAGATTTGAAAGGAATATTTTGAAATTTTTTTGTACGATGTACTTTTTTGACTTTTGTAGCCAAAGTACAAGAAGAATGTATTTATAACATATACTACATGAGTGGGTTTTTATTATTTCATAGAAAAGTATTTCCATGAATCTTATTTTACACGTTTTCAAGTTTATTTTTAATAAACTTTTTTTATTTTAAAATTGTATGACATGTTATGAAAGGAAAAATGTTTTTGAAGAAGATATGATATTTTTCTCAAGAATGGAGTTCAAGTGTTTTATAAAAAATATTTTCCTTATAAGATAATATAGGGTTATGTTTCTATACCTATTTTTAAATTGATTTGATTATGTTATGATAGAATTATTTTTAGGATGTCCTTTTATCTTGTATGATTTTTGTTATGGGGGCATGATGTTTAAGATTCCCATTTTTATTACATGGGTTATTTTATGATGTATGATTTATGATATTATGTAACACATAAGAATGGTATAATTATTAAATGGGTGGGACCTATATATCACTCCAATCCATTGGGTAAGGATTTATATCTCATGAGATAGACATGGCTGGAACGACATGTTAACTAGTTCAATGATACAGGAAGGGAACGAGGAGTGAACTCAGTCCAGAAATGGACTTTGTCCGCTAAGATAGTCTTGGTAATGAGTCTTTAATACTAAGAAAGGATTCTCTATGATTATGTGTGTATTCAATAAAGTTTCATGTTTTATGTTATGGTTATTTGGATTACATTTCACTATTATGATTGATCCCATGTCCAGATATTATGATCTCTTTTGTAGGATAATATTTTCCAAATGTTATGTTCTTAAGAATATGATATGATTGATATTTCTTTTGATTACCCTTACTGAGCATTTGAGCTCACCCATTCGTATGTTTTCTATTCCCCAGGTCTAGATGAAGGGTATTAAGTATAATATTCCAAAAAGGACTCTAGATATGATGAAATAAATGGGAGACAACGTAGATGATTTATGAACCAGTTGATTATGTTTCCCAGTTTCTAAAGTCACTATACCTATGCGGTCCTTTCATGGATTTGTTTTATGTTGTAATAATTATGCTTCAATATTGACATAATAACAATGTTTTTAAAGTTTGGGTCATCATAGCATCAGTGGGGAGCGACCACGATATGATATAGGGAGGAATACCTTAGTATACCATGGTGGGGATTATCTTTGTGTGACATGACAGACCCATAGAACATGATAGGGAGGTGTAACTCAGCAATCCAAGGTTAGTGGAAAGCATCTCTGTGTGATACGGCATGCCAACTGTACTCGTTAGTGGAGGGTTAATCCAATAGCTGAGGTGTTCGACGTTGTGACAGAGAATGTTACTTGTTCCTTGGCCAGAAGAATATGTGGATAGCTATTAGCATTTATAGAGATCCTATGTGGGTCAACATCATAATCCTATTTCTCGGAGTTGTATACCTGGATTGAGTTTAGATTCTAATAGAGTTATGTCCATTGATTTGTGCTTTTTGATTGAGATCATGATGTTTGGATTTCCATGTGGAATTATAAGATATATTCAAGTGTCTTGGGGTCCCTTCTAAGTATCATTATACTCACTCGTCCACAGGAATCACCCAAACATTGTTTTTTCTTGTGCAGATGATGATCAGCTGGGCTGAAATTTGATGGAGCCCGGACTAGGTGGTACGCAGAGGAGACAAGTGGAGGAAGAGTGTAGAGGAGGTTATTTGTAACTACCCTTCAGGTAGGATCCTCAAAGGACAACTCAGTAGTTGTTTTCCCTTTTTAGTTTTATTTTTCTTTTCAGTTGCACTCATACATTGAGTTGTTATTGTAATATGGCCCCTTTTACCCTCAACACTCTTTTTATATAGCATATTACATCACACTTTCTTCTTGTTCTATTCCTGGACCATGTTTTTGTACAGGATTAATGGAAATTCCTTCCTATTTCGTGGAATACACCTTTCAGTGCTACTTTCCATCCACTGGCCTATGGAAGGAAGGAATGGGGTAGTCACAGAATAGGCCCCAGGGGGGGGGGGGGGTCCTAACATATATATTATCACTTCCACCTACAATGTCATCCTTTTAAATATTATAAGAATGATGCATGAAATAAATTATCACATGTGTTATTTTTTGTGGGTGATTAATCATTTCATTTTATACATGTTGATTAATGAAAGTATGGAGTATAAAAAACTATATGTTACCACATATCCTTTTACAAAATTCTCACAACACCTACAAGAATGTAAAGTATTTTAAATCAATAGTCTGATTATACAAACCCAATGTGTGGTTAAATAGATTATATAACATCGTTGTTCATCATGAGTAGAAACTAATGAATCTATTATCCCATGATGAGGAAAATGGAAATATCACCAACATTGAATCTATTTATTAATTTTCCGTAATGTGACACTAGTACTAGAGAAATTTTGAGATCTCAATAAAATGTTGTTATTGAGAAATTTTCATTGAATGATTTTAAAAATCGTCCATGAAAATGGATTTTGACATATGTCATCCTCATAATAATTGGACAAACATTTTAAAGGAAATTTTATTATCTTCAACATATAATGTTTTGGATTGATTATCCAAACTATGATGAATTTTGAATACTGGTGAGGTTATTATAAAAAATATTCCTCCTTGTATATTGGGATATAATTAATTATGAATACATGAATATTATGAAAGTCTTGAAGATTATTCAGAGTTATGAATGATTCACCTAATCAGATAAATAATATGGTGTAATAAATAAGTTATATTTTTTGTATTCATATTAGGATTGTGATAAATATAAATTGAATTTTTCATCCTAATGTATGCGTGAATAATTTTATTATTTGGATGTTTTGAAGAAAATCTAAAACATCTAAGAGTATTCTGAAATCATTGTATTATTTAATCATTATATTACATTGAATATAATCATATTTTAAATTAATATTCTTGAAGATGGTATTGTAGATATTTTAATGATTTACTACAATTAATTAGATCAAATTATTTTATGAGAGATATAATTCTTACCCGAGGGGATGAAGAAGAAAATTATTATTATAGAAAGATTAAATATATATACACATTTTGTTTATCCCTAAAAGATATACATGTACACGTGAATGTGTATGGTTTAAATAATAAAAAATAATACTACCCTGCATGGTACTGACATTCACTATTAATTGAAATCTACTGGGTATAAATTAATATTATTAAAAAAATTAAAAACAAGAATTCATTGATTATGAATTGATCATGAACATTCTATAATGTAATAGTGATGACCAATATGAGAGGGATGTGTAACTATTTCATTGTATTTACCTTTTTTATGTTTCTCCCATTTGGTATTTTTATAATTGTTTAATGGAGGAAACACTCATGGGACATGATTTTATAGTACTCATTTTTCCTAATTAATGTATTTTCCCCGAAATGGGGTTTTCCATGATGATTTTTTAATGATGAAATTTTTATTCTTAATATTTGTCCAAGGTAATGATATGGACATCTATAGTTAAGAGAAAATTTTTTCATACCCCATGATTTATAATTTTAAATAATACCATTCATTAAGACTGTTTTTCATCCTCAAATTTCAAGAAGACATAATTATATAGTAATATTAAATGATTCCTTGAATAAAAAATAATATTATATAATCAGATGGATATGGGAACTCTACAGACATTTCTGATCAACTGTTTTATTCCCACTGGGTTTTCCTAGTATAGTTTTTTTTTTGTGGCAACATGGCATGGAATTCAATTTCAACGAAATCACTTATTTCACTGAGAGGGGTTTTAAGAGAATATTATATAAGATTATATGAAATTTGGAAATCCATGGGTGGAGTGTTATCAATCATTAATAAATAGAAGTTATTATTATGATAATAATGATAAAACCTTGATTAGAAATATATATCCTTCATAATGGACAACTATACATTATCTTTTAATATTTGAATTCCTGCTACTGGATTAGATATAATAGTGATTAATCTCAACCAACAGATAAAATTCCATGTACTATATATATTTGTTTATATTTTAGTCAAATTGATAGAACATTTGGATCTATATTGCGATACATTATTTAATACATGTATTTGTTTTATATTTGAAATTATATTTTTTGACATACATGACGCACTTAAATTACATGATCAATTTTTCATTGATGTGCTTCTCCAACGATTATTCCATCATTTCCTGTATTTGATATCAATATAGCATCAATATGTTGTCATGGTATTTCATAATAGGATAAAAAAATTATATAAAAATTTATTTATTTATAGAATGAATTTTTATTTGTGACTCGCACTATTTGGAGCATCAGATGTGACCTAGGCGGAAATGGTGATAGATCCAACCCTCCACCATAGGGTGGGAACATCCTTCATTTTCTATCATCTTTTTTCCCTAATTCTCATATTTTTATAAAGAAGATATTCTTTTCCATTTCCCTACTATCATTCTCAGACCTAATATTCCAAACCTCTGGTGTGGTTAACCTCATTTCATATCATAATCATTGAAATTCTTTAAATATTTGACTTAGCTGAATCTATGAATAGTGGATACATTTAGGAAACATTGACAATTAGTTAAAACCTTTTATAAATTCATGTTTGGTTCTTGGGGATTACAAGATAATGTGACTATAGTGATCCCAAATAAATGACACTAATTGTTTTCCCATTCGTTGGAGGAGGACATTATCCTAATGTTTTCTATAGATCATTGTACATGAAGTGGACCTGCATCTATATCTTTTGATGGTCATACAAATTATATTTCAAAAGTGAATCTCTATTTATGGATCTATGGTATAGTTTTCCCAAACTCCATATTCTTTTCAAAAATATATCAATTGACATTATACTTGTAAATTTGGTCAATGGATTTTTGTGTATAGGTAGTCGAACTGAGTTAGTCTATCATCCCATTTCTTTTCCCATTTTAATAAGAGTATACATTAACAAAAATCATATTTATTGGACTTGGATCTCTATTGGGGAGAAATTTTTGTGCAAGAAAATAGTGTTCATTGAATCTTTGAATGATTACCATGATTAATACCATAAAATGGGGAACATGTCGACTATTTTTATTCATGGATGTAATCTTCAGGATTGAGAGGTTGATTTAGTTTCTCATAGCTAGTATATATCTCTTATTGTTCCCTAAATTGGAAATTTGTGTAATAAGGAATCATCAAATATTTTTCCCATATAGAAATTGAATGGTCCTGATGATTTCAATTTTGTTGAAATTTTTAATGTTATGAAAAATGATTTGGCTGTAAAAAAAAGTCATTACAAGTTCATCATGTAGAATTATAAATCCTCACTATGGTTACATCATACATGGATCAGACCGTAACGGCAATAGGAATTAATAATGGAAAAGATCTTTCCCTTAGTACTGGATTCGAGGATGTTGATAATAGGACATATGAATACAGTCCATCAACCTCATCTCTTGTACATATAGGCTTTAATGTTGTTATTCTTAAAAACGAAGCATCCTATAGTTATAATAATGAACCTAGTTTTATAAAGACTCATAACCTCTTTTAACCTATAACTAGAATTAATCAACAATCTAATGGATATAGAGCGTGGGAGGTTATTATTCCCAAATTGAAAAATAATTATAATATTTCAACATCTATTGAAAAACCCAAGACAATTTATAAATATAGTGACTCTCAAAAAGAGATGGAGATCATGCATGACCATAATGGGTATATTATATTTGGATCCATATTTATAATGTTCATGAATGGAAATCCCTTATTCTAGAATTTTATAGTTCAGAACGGAGGAATAAATGACTCACAATGACTAGTCAAACATAACAAAAACAATTGTATCTAGATCCTTAGGTATGTCTATGAATGGTGGGATTGGATTAGGTCCATCAAAATCAATAATTGTTTATGTGGTTAATTAAGAACTAGGAGATGTGGGTGAGAATGCGGTTAACAAAGCTCCTAAATGTGAAGCCATTGTGATGAATCAGGGATCAATGATTAGTGAAGAATATATTTGAATAATACGATAAATGGATTTAGAAAATGGGGAGTTTTCGGAGATAATTATTCATTAAACGGAATAAAATATAGAGTAATCCTATTCAATGATCCGGAGTGATGTCATCAAAATTTTTATGTCAAGTCATAGTGTTGATAAAAAATATATGAACATGGTGTGGATAATTATACAAGCCAAAACTTTGGCTTGATGTTTCAACATACATAAATTCAAATTAGGAGAATTTGTGTAGACCTGAGACCGAATGACCAATAACATTGAATAACTAATAAATTTTAACCTCAATTTCCTATTAAATACACAACAATGGGAATTTTGTTGGTTGTCTAATTATAATGATCCATGACAAGTATTTTATCTATTTTTGAGTTCATTTAATACATAGTGATCCTTTATTGTGTGTAGATTCCAAATTCTACTCAATGTTTCTTTGATACTAAAAATTTATATTTGGAGTATTTTTAGAAAAAGTTTTGAGGAAATTTACATTTTTAGCATTTTGTATGTTTATATTCTTTATAAACATTTAAAGAATTTAAAATTTCATATTTAGGAATTTTATCATGTTTAAATTTATTTTAAATTCATATTTATTTTAATGATGTGTTTTTTTATAAAAAATATTAATTTTTGTCTAATTAAAAATGGGGGATATTTTTTTATTTCTTGGTTATATGATCGAGAGATGTATATTTTTTGGGAGTTCATTTTTTATTATTTATTTATATTTTTCATGATATAATGAAATACCTCACAATAATTCTTGTAATTGCTCAGGAATGAGATTTAGATAAATAAAATATTTTATTTGATATATATAATAGAAGAAATCCCTTTTATTTTAATTTGATAATTATTTGTTACATGTACTTTTTTAATATCACTTGTAATTAAAATTTCCATTAATACATAATATAATATTTTCCTTATATTATTAAGAATTTGATTTAATTTTATTATAGATTTTCATAGATATATTTAATATTACAAATACTATTTTTAATAATGTTAATATTTTTATATATATATATCTTATTATACTAAATAAGTGTATGTATCAGTATTCTGATGTTCACATTTTTTTCTCAAAGATGGTTCATGTTTTTTATAAAATAGTGTTTATATTTTAGTGACCAATTAAAAATTCATGATTAATGTAGTATTATATCTCATAACTGAACATTGATAATTTCATTGGGGTGATATTATATTTATTTATTTTTCAATCCACTAAAAGGAAAACTGAAATGGCTATTTGGTTGCTCTAAACATAGAATAAATTCAAAATAGTATTCCAAAAATATATTCTGCATATTTCAAAATATTTTTGATTCTCATTTTCCACAATATCTATCATCACAATATATTGATTAAGGCGACCTTATATGTTTTGGTAATAACGTGAAATCTTATAAATATAAGACATAATGATGGAATGAAAGATCCTATAATAAGAGCATGTAAATGTCCTCTAAATCATGTAATTAAATGGTAATATAGGTTTTAATATTTCAATGTGTGTGTAATTTTTTTTGATGTTGAATTTGGCTACTTGAGTAGTTTTTCTACACGATGATTATATTATGGGAATTTGATTATGCTAAAAAGTACTTCTGTTTCCCACATTGAAAGGCTTTCTCAAAATCCTCCCACTCGCAGCATGACTTAAACTTGAACCTACCACTTGTGTTAAGATATCAATATATCTCATGGAGAACAGTAAAAAAATCATATGTTTACATCCAGAACATGATCAAACACATGTGTTAAGAAAAGGGATAGAAAATATTAAAAAAAATCCGTTTTCTGAAGAGAAGATCTTATCACAACCACTTTGTGTATGATTCACTTTTGAAATTTCATATTTCTACTTGAGTCAACCCTAAATCTACCACTTAATTTTCATCATCATATCTGATGAATATTTTGACTTTCTGTATTTAGTTCAATTTTTTGTGAAGCATGTAATAAACTCTTGACAAGATGATTATTGTTAACATTATATTTTAGTTTTAATATAGTGAAGTAGATCTTGGAGATGTTCTATCCAACCACATGAACACCAACATGATGTATTTTAACCATACAAAAGAATTATGATCTTGGATACTCTATTGCATTGGGTAATTCCAGTATTACACAAGAATAATTTAATTTAATCCTCATATAGAGCATGTGGGAAAATATCTTTTTTAATATTCTATTTTTTCACATAAAATAATATTTATCAAAATATTAATGATCAACAATATTATCTTTATTGGGAATGTGAACCTACGACACACTGAAAATTCTACCATCTTATATAACCTCAAATTCATTTCATAGACATATGGATTCACCAAACATTATACTGACCAACCACATGGCATAAGGGAACATAAATTCTATCAGTCAAATTTTATATTTCTCATAGAATCACTACCTCCACAGTCACATCAACACTACATATTTTTCAAAAATGGTGTACTTTCAACAATAATTTATTTTATTATTCATTTGATAATTTGTTTGATAAAATTCATATATTAAATATTATAAATGTTTTAATCGTTTCATTTGTCAATATTATTGATATAGAAATCATGATTAATTTTTTAACTGTATTTCAAAAATAATATAAATATAATATAATTCATTTCTTAATTTGTGTATAAACCAACAACATAAATTCTTCTATATAATCAAATTCATCTTTTAAAACTTATATATTTATTATATTCATTTCTAAAGTAATATTTTGTTGACAAAATAATTAGTCAAGATTATATTTAGCACATAATGTTAGGTCATTAGGCTTTGAATAAATTTGTATCTTCTTGAATAAGGAATGTGTTTTTTAGTATTCAACATTAATTTCATACAAATAATCATTGTGTTTTTAATTGTATTATAAACCTATTATTATAAAGATATTTTGGTTTTTTAATGATGAATTAAAATTTATTTTTATTTTTATTATTTCTTTTATTTAAAATAATTTATTATACAAAAAATATTAGATTGACAATTTTTTTCTCTTACCTAATTTCAATATTTGAATTTGAATTGTTTTACCCAACTGGATACTACCTTGTTAGTTATATAGATCATGTGTTCATGTATTAGAGACTCATTCAAAAAATGTATGAAAAACAGGTTATGAATAAATTATATACATTTTTGTAAATAATCCATTTGATGAGTACATTTACCTTTCATATTTTAAAGTACTATTTAAAATATATGATGATCTATTTGAATTTTTTTTAACTTTTATATGATATCTCAAGGGGGACCAAAATATCCCCAGATAAAACATCCTTTATAAAACATTTTAATACACAACCCAAGTATTATTGCCTATTTATACTTAGTATTATATGAATTCATCCATCTTGTTTTATTTTAGTCTACTTTTGTTATTGAGATATCTTCTATTAGAAATGTAATATTTGTTTATGTTTTTCCATTCTAAAATAATTTTCACTCTTAGTTTGAGACAATCAGAATCTACATTTGAGACCATTCGTTTTTTTAAACTGAATTTCTAATGTCAGAACCATTTCAGTTATTAATGATAGATTCTAAATTTGGGATTAATATGATGTGAATCCCTTAGTATGTCTTCATTTTTGAAGGGGATGTGATATGAAATTATCTATTTTTTTATAATAACAAATTTATTCCCCAGTTAATTTTCTAGTTAATTTCAATGAATAATTTTTTATTTATTATTTCAATATCTATGAATAGTATGATTTTTTTATCCTTGGGTCTCTAAAAGGGGTTTTTTTATATCTGGCCATGTTCTATTAGTTCTTTGTGTTTGGTGGGGGTCAAGTTCGTGGCCCATATATTGGTTTAATGATCCCAATAATTTCCTTGATTGTTCGTAGGGTTGATTTTTAAGGGTTATTTAATTCCCATTAGTTTTTGGGGAGTTCATAATCTTGTATTAGCTCATAAGTTTTCTTTTTCCTATATCATCCCCTTCACATTCTATCCAATCACAATATGTCTTGTTTCCAATTTTTTTTGATTTCATTCAAATAAACGATTTCTTATATCTTCCCACTCACCATTGACTAAATATGCTTCATCTAAAATGGACACACTATACATGTCATCTGATCATGTACTATACTATTATTAATTCATTAAATCACCACACGATCATTTAATATGATTACCTAAGAGGGTATGTGGAAGTTGGAAATTTTTATTTCATTATAGTGAGTTAAGAGATAGATTATGGGATATATAAAACCGTTATTTCATTGATTTTTTTCCACCGATCTAGTCATATTCATCAATGAATAGTATATTCCATGTATACACAATGTGGACTATAAAATTTTCGTAGATGATCTTCTCTGGATGTGTTTATAATTTCATTTGAGGAGTTATTTCATTTCTTATTTGTTTAGGCATGAGTGAAAAAGGAATTAATATTCAATTTTATATCAGTGTTTTATTTTTCTTCTTAATTCTTTCCATGACTCTATGAGGTTATGGTCAAGTGTCCGTCTAGTTTTAGGGAATATGTTACAATCATTGATCCATGGTATACCACTATCTCCTGGAGTGATGAAGTTCTTGTTCTCGAATGGATTATGTAGTCTTCAAGTGTCTCGTTTATTACTTTGTTGTTATTCAATCCCTGATATTTATTTCTTCTCATAATAATAAATCATTGTGGTGGTGTTCTTTTTATGACGGTAAGACCACTGAGTGGTGAATTAGGTATATCTGATGCCCTTAATTTTATTTTCTTTAAACTATTGAATTTTTTAATATTACACTGATCTATTTTATTATATATTGTTAATTTGTTTGTATGCAAATTAGAATATACGATACCTTATTATTATTTTTAATATTCATGGGAAACATTATATTACACCTTCCACCCTAAAAAATAATAATTATATTCAATAATTGGACATATTGATATCATCGATGATGTCTATTGCTTTGATATTTCTTGGTGAGAATGACTATATAATGTATTGAATTTAGATGCACATTCTTCCTATCTAAAATGGACTATAAGTAGATCTGCATGATCCCATGAAACCCATTGTTAATTTATATCTTGGAGGATATTCAGAGGCCACATATTTTAATTTTCAGCCTTGTGTTATATATAAATTCAACTACAAGTTACTTTTTACCCAACGAAAAAAATAAATACATAATGTCACATATAAATTTTTGTCTAAAGACATATATAAATAGATCGAACATAAATATATTACCAATACAATATTTTTTTAATATATTGGTGTTTATTTTAGTTTCATTTTTCATTTTTGGAAAATATTTTAATTTGAAAAATTCTTGAAGTTTCCAATATTTTTTTGTGTTTTTATAGGGTTTTGACATCTTCTCTGTGGGCGCACTGTTTGTCCAAATGATGTGGAATTTTAGAATCAGTGTGAGACTTGTGGTGTTTTGAGATCATATTATTTTTATGGTTGGTTCACAGTTAGACAAAATACGTTACAAAAATACATGGCTCTCTCAAGTTGACATAAAAAAGAACACGGTTGGCACATAGTTTGTTATACTATGTTGCCATACTATGTGATGCTACTTAATTAACATGATACGTTCCTTCAAGACATGGATGATATCATGTTTCTCTCATTAAACACCCATGAGATTGTATCATGACTCATTTTGATATACATTTATATTTTTGAGACCCTATCTCTTATGGATATTAATTATAAAAGATAATATGATGTGGGATCTGGTAAATGGAATGTAAGAGCATAGTCATTGTTATTCATCACCATTTTTCATTATCTACTGACTCTTTCTTGAAATTATCCATAAATATTGGATGTCAGTTTCTACTATATTTTTTGAGTCATTATATAATGAAAAAATTATTATATTTTATGCCAAAATTGATGAAAGAGGTTTTCAATACATTAGACATTGCAATCTAATTTGGTAATTTTCTAGGTACGATATTTTACTTGTCTCTATTATTCATGGAATTGTTGAATTATTGTTACATGATATGTGATTCATTGTTTTGGACTCTCATTTTATTTTTAAGGTCCATTATTCATTTTTTGAAATGACTAGGTTCATTGGTGAAGAAACAATCTTTTTAAGGTGTTTGGTTTCATGAAAAAACATTGTTTGATAAACCATGAATATATTATCATTCAAAATGTTATTCCCAAACTAATTTATGAAATTGTATTTATTTTTGGAAAGTGAAATTTTTATTTTAATTTCAAATTTTTTTTCCATTTTGTGTTGAAAATTTAATTGGATTCAATTAATTATCCTATCATGTTACAAGGGTCATTGGATTATATTTCTATGAAATAAAAATTGTATGATTTATGATATAAAAATTGAAACTTATAATTTAGGGCTATTTTGGAATGTGGGATCTTCTAGGTGTGGCCTATAAAACATGGAATCCTAGTGTACATAAGAGGGGGTGAATTTGGATAGTCAAGATAGGATGGATTTTCATTACCATTCATGGACATAAACTACAACTCTAACTAAACCTAATTATGATGTTGGGTTCCATTATTAGAATGTTCTAGTATCCTAAAAACTATGTTCATCAGATATGTGCCCACTTATTCAATTTAACATTTTTTTGTGAGGATGTTAGAAAACCTGATCATATCCTTCTATTAGACTAGTTTCCATGAAACTTAATTTTGAATTTTATGTCTATTTTTTTTTTTAAATGAAAAATTTTGATTTTTTTGAACATGGTTAATTTAAAATGTTTTATAAAATATTAAAAAAATTGTGGATTTCCCTGATTTATATTAAAATTTATTCAACTATATTTCATTCCATTTCATTGATTAAAAAGAAATGATTTTTTTATTACAACGGATTCCTATGGAATACTAGGTGGGATCCAATAAATATGTATTTTCACACACACTTCATATACATTTTTTTATTTATAGAAATTTGTTTGTATGATGAAATTAATGAAATGGGTTTTCATGGTGAAATTAGGTATCCATGTAACTGGGGGGTAGAGGGTGGGGTTAAAATAGTGTAATTTGGTCTCTCATATCCAACGGGGATGAGATAAAAATAATTATAGGTTCCTAAGATATTTTTCATGGGTATTAAAATTGTATTTAACATATTTTATTTTACTTCCATTTTCTAACATTGTATTGTCATGTTGTATTTCAGTTAAATATTTCATAATTGTTTCATTAGTTTTTTGAGGTAAAAATAATTTACAAAATTATACATATATTCTAATGTGACTTTTTTTTACACATGGGTTTTGGGAATTCTATTTGATCCTTTCGATAGGATTGCTTGGTAGAGTGATTTATGTATTTTCTGAGTTGATTTGTGGAAAAATATTATTAAAACGAAGGATTTATTTCCCTTTGTATTCATATCCTATGATATTTGGGTAGAATATATATTGAATTTCTCATAATTATGTGTCAAATTATTAGTGAGTGACTAGTTATATTTTATTATAAAAATACTAATATTACCTGAAGACAATGTAATGTTTGTTTATTTTGATGTGTTTTTATTAAATCATTGGTCTATTCAAATGTTCTAAATTTTGAAACTACGATTGCTCACATGTATGATTGTATATCTTATTTCTTTGATGTTGTTCTGTTATACCCAAAAGGATTCTTAGAGTTCCTCAACTAGGTTGTGAATATGATGTTACATGAGTAAACCCATAAATTAAATAAAATCATATAATGTAATGTATCGAGAAGCCCTTTCAATGGTCTGAGGTCTCATCCCCACATCATATAAATCTATCGATGTGTAACAATGTGGAGATGTAAATAATTATCTAGCTTATTAGATACCTTACTTGAAATCAATGACCTTCCAATTAATTAATGATCACATGAAAATAAAGGATGTGTATGAGAGGAATAAGTGAATTTTAATCTTTTTAGAAAATAAGGATTATACCAAGGTTATGAGGGATAACATTAAGCATTAGGTTCCAAGAAGGAGATGGTGGGATATAGTTTTTCAAGGGAACATAAAAGATGATTTACAGTACAATGACATCCATGGCATTTGACCCTCATTATTTTGTAGTTTTATCATTGATGATGGATAAATATATGGTGTTATTCACCCTTCAACATGGTTTTTTAACATTAATGGAGTATGGTGAATAACTATACACTATATATTGTTTCCTTCCAATGATTATATAGAGTTATAATTGAAGGGATTATATATTTTAGATCAGCACATGAATAGATATTCATTCTCAAGAATATTGAGGCTAGTTGGGATTACACTTTAACCAAATGGTAGTTTCTGCCAATGCCATAAAAATAAGGGGAAATAGAATGTTGATCATAATTGTGGTGGTAGTAGCCCCAAGTATAGGAAATATTCTATACCTAAAGTGATAATTTCCACTGGATCTCTGACATGCTACTATAGTAAGAAAATTATCATATAAGACATTCTTGGATCAGACCTCCTAAAATAATATCTATTGATCATGTTGAGGTCACATTCTAATGTTTTTTATGGGTTTTTATTATTGATGCTATGTTATAGGCTCATTAAACCTAAACAGATTAGGTTTTATTAGAATTCATCAGTTAAACATAGATTTTTATAACAATATTCTAGAATAAAGAAGTTCTATGGAGTAGTAGAGTACAAGGTGGAAGATGGTGTGGGTATAGAAAATTTGATAGGTGGTATATTCATTGCATCATATTTGTTGATTTATTTTTTTGATAACAAACCTATCAATTTATTTTAATGAACAGATTTATAAATATTTAAAAACATCCAATAGTACTCTGGTTATTTCATATGATGTAGACAATTCCTCTTGTGAAGAAGTAATCTGGTTTTTGATGTTTGTCATGTTATTTTGTGATATTATGGGATGAGTTAGTTTATGATTTTATTATTAATGAGAAGGTTATATTTGATGTCATATGTGGGAAGGATATGTTGGTTTCATATAAATTATATATTGATATTTATCATTGGATGGAATTCAATATATCATAAAATGTGAACCAGAAAATGTTACCGAGAGATTAGGATCCGTGATTTTGTCGAGTAGGGAATACTGTGCCAAAAAATGGATTGTTGCTTCCTCCTTTCCAATAAAGTATGTGGATGATCCTATTGGTTTGGATTTTTCTTGGGTGTTTAAGGATTTTCCTGAAGAGTTTCAAATTGATTTTCCGAGTCTTTCACAAGTGAGAGAAGTAGGGATTTCAATTAATTTTGTATAGGGAACACAACCAATTTCCATTCCATCATATCATATGTATTCTATATAATTTGAATTATTGAATCTTTTGTTGAATTATTTAAAATCTAAATTATTCTATTATCCTAGTGTATCACCTATGGAATTCTGTAATCTTTTCACTAAAAAGATATATTGGACTCTCTTTTTTGTATAAAATATCAGATGCTCAATTACGAGATGAAATATAATAATTATTACATACCATGCACTGAGGAATTACTTTTCAAAAAAGGGAGATAATAGGTTCATAAAAATCGGCCATCATTCTGGATGTCATCATCTAAGATTTAAAAAAATAAAATATTTTAAATACTATATTTTTGGACCAGTATCACTACTAAACACAATCTTTTAACATCACTACAATTATAGTCCCTAGAACATATCAATAATAAAGGTTACCTTTTCTCAGTCCTTTTTAGTACTGAAAAATAGACCATTTATTTTCTCTTTATTTGTTGCATTAAATAAGGGTATCCTTTATCATCACATTGTTTTTAGATATGTTAAAGGGTTCTCTATTATTTATTTTTACCACCCATAAAATAATCTGTCATCATCAATATATAAATTCTCATAAATGTCTGAATATAAATAACAATAAAATAATTAAACAATAAACATTAATTTATTAATAAATTATTAAAATATTTTTTAATTAAATCATTATTGATAAAATTAACTAAATTAACTAAATTTAATATAATTTATATGAATTATAAATACTAATTAATAAAATATCTTAAATATAAATATATATTTAAAATGAAAATTAATCAAATAAGAGTTACAAATAAATAAATTGAGGAAAATATTAATCAATTTATTAATTTAATAATTTATTAATTCTGTTAAATAGTATATATTAAATGTAATTTCATATATGAATTTATATAAATATGAATTATATATAAAAAATTATTCATTGTATACATTAAATAGTAATATATTTCGTGAATAATGTATTATAAATAACAAACAAAATGAATTAAAAGTTCTCACTTGTTGAAACGAGTAATGTACATAATTAAAGGACGAATGATTTTTTAGTTTAACATAGATCTGATGTGAATTATATTGGTCTCACATATATGTAATTAATTAATTTTTATATAAAACTCATCCACACCCAAAAATAAATTTTTATTGTAATTTTATAAATTTATATTATTTTATTTATGTATATAAATATTTCATTTTTTTAAATACTTAATATGGATTCATCTGTATTTCAATATATATTCATATTTTAATAATAATTGTTAAATTAATATGAAATATATTTTTTACAACACTGTTAGTGTCTACATGTTTTTAATTATTCAATTTTACTCCAATATTAAATACATGTACATAATATGAAATATTAAATTATCTCGCATAATATATATTTTTAAAAAATATGTATAAATATGTATATTGAAAATTATATAATAACCTTTTTTATTAAGTTATATATTTATAATTTTAAATATATAAATATTAAATATAATAAAATTTATTTATATAATTATAAATAATTAATTGAATATTTTTTCATAATTATAAAATTATAATAAAATCATATTAATAATGATAATCATTAATATATTTACAATAAATATATGTAATAAATATAATTAAAATTATATATATATATATATATATAATTATGTAACTACATAAAGTGATACACGTATATTTTTAAGAATTAGTTATATAATTATAATAAATAATTATATAATTATAATAAATATATTTATTTACTAAATATATTTACATTATATTTTAATTCATATTTTATTGTATAAATTTATATTTATAAATTTTTTATTTAAAATACTAATTATAAATAATTTATTCGAGCTTAATTAAATAGAGCTGATAAAACAAATCTTTATTAGAGAATTTTTGACACTGATACAGATTGAGAACTATCATCGCTAAAAAATTATGAAAAAAGATTTCCTTATCAGTTCTAAAAATATTACCACTAATAAAGAGAAATTTAATACGCACATTTTTGAAAGAGATAATAATAGTGTTCTGATCTATTTAAATTTCACTAACTAGCCACAAACCCATCACGATAATGATGCATTCCATTGAAGCCACCCTCTGTAGGTGATCCTCCTCTATGAATCAAAGAATGAATCAAGGATCAAATATAAGACATGAACTATTCATGTGATGAACTTATCTAATGATAGAATGTTTTTCTAATTTTTTATATCTCTACTTTATCTTTGATGATATGAGGCTACAATCCAATGTATCATATTTTGTCTTCATCCACCATGCTCAATTATTGTTTGTTTTGAGAAATCTATTTGTTGTTTGTTATCATCATTTTTTATTTACCATCGGCATATAACTTTGGTCAATAATGAATCCAATCCTATAAAGTCGATATCAAAGCTACTACAATCACATCTTTAACGGATTTCTCAACTATATAATCTGGTATCCTATATGAAAATTCACAATTCTTCTTGAAACCATATTTTAGAGCATCAATATGGGTCTCTTGAATAAAATTTTCATATCTATTTTTATGATGATGTAGTGGGTGATACTATTCTTTATTTATCTATATCTCAACTTCTCAATCAATTCTTACCTGATCATTTCAGATCTAATTGAGGGGATTTCTAGTTTCATTTTTATGTTCATGGATGTATTTCTCCTCTGAGGTTATTTGAATGATCTTAATCTACTCTGATTATTTCTATTATTATATAAAACTTGTTTATGGGGATCATCAGTAATCTTAAATATTCCACCATTACTGTTTATTGGTCTGGAAATCCTCTGAATCATTTCTCCCCCTAGGAGACGTTGATCCTCCTGGAAGGATTATTCATATAGTGAGATGTTTTTTCGCTACAATTCACACTATAGGGATTACATTACATATATAAATATGTTAAAAATTTATATATTAATATTTATAAATATTTATATATACAAATATATAAAAAATAAAAATATATATTTTCCATATATATTATATATTTATATATTATAAATATACATATACACACACAAACACACATGTATATTTAAAAAATCCATATATGTATATATATATTGTAAAAATACATTATTAACATAAAAATATTATACAAGTAAAAATATATATTATAATATAAAATTATATAATAGAAAAATAAATTATGATAATATATTATACCAATATATTGGAAAAATATACTATAGGAATATATTAATGAGTTATATTATAAATATATATACTTTAAAAATATTTACAAAACTATATTACAAAAAATATAAATTTTTAGAAATAAAAAAATTCAAATTTGATAAGGAGATATGTCTCACATGGAAACTATATTTTTATTAGTATATCATTTCTCATTTAAATTAAATCCACTATACATTCCTTAATTACTATTATTTATTTCATTCATACAAAAATTTCATTCATTGTGCTCGAAATTACGATACACCCTATAATTGCCTGGAAAATGAGGTTTTCCTATGAAGCCAACAGTTTGTCTCCATGAAAATAATTCTTATTTTTAACATGTATACACATAATTCATGAATCAAATTATCATGAATGATGAATGAGATGTTTGTATAGTTTATCTTTTTTTCTATATCATTTTCTCTATTTTTTTCCAATAAATATTGATGTTTAATTGATATAATTTTTTAAATGTTTTCAAATATTTGATATACAATTCATATTAAATATAATAATTCCATAGTTTGATACATCAATTAATACAAAATGTAGAATGTTGGTTATTTAATTAAATATGTTCATGAATAAATATTAGAAATTATTATTTGGTATTCCTAATTTTAGTTCTAGATGTATTGGTTCCAACCCTACTATTCTCTTATTACCATCCATGTATATGAAAAAATGACGATTTTTTTAATGTTTTATCAATACAGTTTTTATATTCTAGTTGATTGAATGATAGATTATTTTTCTTTTCAATCATATTTGGGTTTCATATGACTCATATTTAGTCTATATTATATTTTCATTTTTTAGGTACTTTAGGAATCGAGGGCTCGTTTTAATAGAGGGAGGACTAGTAATGGACAATTCAAAGTATTAAAAGGAAATTTTGTCCAATAAATATAGAAATCATAGTCCCCAATGATTAGTATATCAAAACATGTCTCCACCATGACATCTTTAATCACATAAAATAATGTTTATGGGCCACTAATATGACCTACAATAGGCCTCATGTTAATGACTAGTTATAGTGGTGTAAATATCTCAAATGGGAGACATTACCCCTTTTGAGATAACATAATACATTACAATTTTCATACTCATCAAATATACCTTCCAAAGAATTATTATTTCGTTTTTATCTTGAGTATCATCTCCCATATCATTCATGATTCATTTAATAAACTAATAATTAATCATTCCATGAATGAATAAACCATTGAGTATTTCAAGAAACATAGGTGCATGTTTGCAAGTGATGGATATGTGAATCATAAAAATTCAATGATAAATGTTTGGTAGATGAGGCAATGAGAATTGATATCAGATACAGATAGTCAATAATTTATTGGATTTCCACTTTTCTAAGAGATCATAATAAGTTCATTATGGTCTTAGTATAGACAATTTCATGTATGTTTTTGGGGAAAAAATCTCAGATTTTGAATCTCGTGAGCCGAACCAAATCCTAAAAAACATAACAACTTAATTTTATTGAGAAGGTAAAATTTTTTTTAATAAAATATGTTTTACCACATTATATTATATGTTCATTACATCATTATCATAATATAAATTAAATATTTGACTACTCATGTAGAAAATCTCTTTCACGGGTGCGGATGTTACCAATACCTTGAATGAACAATCTATAATGATGGAAAACCATTAGGATGAAGTTAATGTAATTTAATGCTATAATTTTTCTATTTTAACGAAATATTATACAATGAAAATTTTATATAGTATTCCCTATTTGTATAAATGTTTATTTAATATAATTTTAATGTTCATATTTGTTTCATTATCCCCAAAAACGTGTATAGAATTCATCTCCCTCAAAATATTTTCACCTCTCTAGTGTTGTAATTTATAATTTTACTTCATGTTCACTCCACTTTAAAAACACATAGGAAATCAAGATGTTTTCACATTAAAATAATTTTTCAAATAATTAATTTATTCGTACATAATTATATTAATTTATTTATTATTTTTTTCCCCCATAAATTTTTTTTCTTATAAATGACTATTTTATTTGAATTTTTTTGTCTTTACTTCATGTAAGAGTTGGTGTCCTAGAACCAACTTGTTTTAATTTTATTACGTGGATATTTAATATATTATAACATATTTTTCATTATTCTACATGATTATGATGTAATAATGTCCTACAGTATTTGTTGCTTTGAAAAGTTCACGGCATTTCCCCGCTATGATGAGAACCTTTACATTATATAACAATATTATTAAATATATACCTACAGTAGCATGAAAAGATATTATAGGAAACATAGCATGTAGACCGTCAGGTGTGAGTACTCGACAGTATATGATACTTCCTCTCATTAAGTTCCCACATAGTAATTTCCAATATAAGATATTATGATAACAGAACCGCTATTATAAATTTTGCATGTTTTGGAGTCATAATATATTTCTATCAGAGAGCGCATGTAATGATCCATAGACATTAATATTATCTTTAATATGTGTCTTGACTTAAGCACATTGATTTACTGATTAAAACCGCCACACAGACAGTTGGCGTGAAGTAGGGTACGTTGGGTGCGTCATGAGTTGTATATTATTAATGGATATGTCGAGGAAGGATTTTTTTCCTTCCATTAATGGAAGTTGATATCTCGAACCTTTTATTGAAATTGATCCACTACATGAAATTCCATGGACATGTGTAACTACGAGTTTATTTTTGGTAGTTAAAGAACAATGTATCAAGCATAAAAGTTGATGACACAATCCTGAAAACTACATGATGAGATATTGCGACAAAGGGATTATATTACACAGTAAGAATTCATATGTGGATGTCATTCTTTTGAATTTATGTTCTTTCTATTGGGTTCCATGACACATTTCAATATAATACTATTGGAATTTAGCTAAGCCCACCTAATGCCATTGAGAAAGAATCCTAGAGGGTCAGAAACTACGGGTTTTTGGTGGTCTCAGTTAAATTCTATTTGAATTTAATAAAGGAAATAACTATTATTCTCAAGACCATGGGATAATTTTATTTATGTTAAGATGATCTGATAAATTAAATAAAATATATTTATTTATTTTATTGAACATTTAATAATATATTTTTACTAGTTTTCAAATAAAATATTTATTTAAAAGAATAAATATTTTATTTATTTATTCTGGTTTTCAATAAATGGATGTGGAGTTCGAGCAGACCATGGTCAGACCGGTAATAAAATAATTATTTTCAAGATGGTAAATAATTATTTAACATGTTGGAAGAAATTATAATTACACTGCTATTATTTTGTGATGCATGATTTTATTTATAATTCTGTTTTGCACAAGTTGGAACACTATAAATAATGACGCTATATTATTATTAAGTGGATGAGTTTTCTATATGTTCATGAATGTATTTAATTTTTTCTATGAAATTAAATACTGCAAAAAAAAATTCAATATATATAAATAAGTATGTCCCCCTATTGTGCCATACAAAACACTACAAGCCTAGGGAATGGAGAATTGTTGAGCCAAAAAATTTCTCTCTGAAATAATCTTCTCTCCCCTCTCAAGAGAGAGATGATATTCAAGTTCGAGGAAAAGGTGATCAAGAATGATCGACATAAGACACTCTTTGCACCGCAGTTGCACCTGGAGAATGAGAAGTGTCGATCGTAGGCCGTCAGATCGTGTTTTGATAACTACTATAAGGATTCTAGTTGGGAACCTTAAAACCACAATGAGATAATCCGAAATGGTCAATCTGGACGATCAACATCTTCAACGAAAATAATACCTAGGACACATGTATTATTTTTCTTTTAGAAATTAATTAAATTAATTATAAACATGATGTGAAAGATACTATATAATGGTTTGAAGCATCCTTTTTCTTAATCTAAATCATTGATTATATTCCATGGAGCCTTGATTTCATCATCATATTGATCCTAGAATAATAATTGATCATGGTAAACATAAAAATTGGGTCTCGTCCCAACCACACTTCCACTGCGCACGAAACCTTCAGGTGGTATCAGAGGGGATTGTTCATATTTAATAATTATATAAATATTTAGTTGAATAATTATGAATTTAAAAAATTATATGTTTCTATTTAGTTTAATCATTCTATAAGTCTAAATCTCGAAATTTATTCCTCCTATTTATTTTCATGGTCACCTTATAGAAACAATTGTTTTCATTTAATTTTGATTAAAATATTATATAGGATCCCATCTAGAGGTGCCAAACATCCATGTCCATACAACACCATAATACACAGTGTGAATTTGGAAGTACACACCGTGTAGTATAGGTTCAATTCATTAGAGTGGTTTGTCGAACCAAGCTGTATGTTCTAGTCATTATATGTCTAAAATGACTAGATGCGTTGACCAGAAGAAGGTGGCACACGGTCTCTGGATTAAAGGGTGTGTGGCCCATGGAACACAGCGTGTAGTCCCTTCAGGTTAGGGTTATACCGTTTACCCTGTACATGTCTTGCATGGCTGGAAACCATGTAACGTGGACACTACACATTATGTGTCTCATTGAACCCAACGTGTACTCCGAAAACTTCCGATGTATATCTATATGCCAGGTTCTCATTCGTGTACTTAGGATGGAAGGTGAACAAAATACATGTTGTTTATTTGGAACTACACGCCATGTGCACATCCAAATTATGCATATTTATTAGAAATTATTATTATATTATACAAACCCCTCAGACGTGTACCATATTTGTGGGGTAAAGTTGAGGCACCTCACATGACTAGTGTTATATATATATATATGTTTTATTAAACATCTGCATAATTTTTTTTTCTACTCATTAGGATGTTATAAATAAGAATTCATTTGGTTACCACCATGGTACATGTTACGTACAAAGATAATTTTAAATAAATTTATTTATTTTAAATTCTGATGGGTGAAAATCTCAATGAAATTCAGAAAAGGGTTTAAGATGATAGGATTGATTAATTGAAGATAATTAACTGATTCTAGATTGATTTATCATAATCAAAATGATTAAGTAATTGAATTATTGTTTTATTTATGCGTAAATATCATTTCATGCATGGATGATCATTAGCTAGACCAAAACGATTATATTGGAATGTTTTCTATTAATTTATTTATTTTAATTAAAATTGTTGTCCTGAGAGCCTTCTCCTCATTAATATGTAGGGATTACATGACCAAGGTTTATTTTATGTAAAACCCATTTTACCCCTCAGCTGTTTGTGAGAGAAAAGATTATGTAATGGATGGATATCCCATGCTAGTGGAGGTGGCTCATGTTTGGAGCCAAGTTGAAACCAATCCAAGAAGATAAAAAGGTGAACATGTGGAAATAAGTAAACACGAACCCAAAAGGTTCATGTTGTTTCTCCCCTAGGTCAGGATTATTTTATCAACCGCAAGATTAATAAAACAATAGAAAATATCATGATAATTCAATTTACTTTATTTTATTTCTGTCAGTTGCATTGTTTATTAGTATGGATTTGTTTCCGCGATCACATAATTAATGAAATAAACATGCATGAAAGATGGAACTAAAATAAAAAACTTATGTGAAAATATTATCAATACATGGTTAACTACTTATTTTAGTTCCACTTAATATAAACAAGAATTTGATAAGAATAATAAAAAATTCATTCATAAGAGATAAAAATAACTCAAATAAAATATTACGTCGGAACATGCCTTCCATTACATGATTAATGGGAAAAATCACAATAAAACAATGTGTTTTACCAACCATTTTTGTGACACATACATTTATACAATAATCCATTATGAAAGGTTTGGGGTTGTCTTAACCATATTAAATCAAGAGGAGTATCCCTTTCTACACTTAATGTAATATTGTAGGATGGAATTGAGGAAATGAAAACTCATGATTTCAGGATTTGGGAGTCCAATCAACATATCAAGGAACTGCAAGCCCATATTTGGAAAATACATTCCTACCTAAATACATTCTAATACCTTGACCAACCCGTCTTGGGGTATGTGAATGGGAATATTTATCCTTTACACTAGAACGTCATGGAAACTAGACAATCTGAGTTCAATTGTTAGGGACATTGGGACTTGATAAAATAATGGGAGACTTATTAAAACGTTATATTATCCATAAAATGTTATCAATATGTACTAATAATCATCTTTTGTCTTTTTAGAATTAATATGAAAAGCCCATAAACCCCATTATCCGTGCAATGAATTTTGGATAATGGAAACATCCTCACCGGTAGTAACTTTAAGGAATAGTTTAGATGCCTTTGGGTTATCCTAACCCTTGAATGGAAGTTTTATGTGATGGAGATATCATTATCTAATCCACCTTCCAAATAGGGCAGTGATGATGATTTATTGGTCTCTAAGAAACATATAAATGATGCAGTCGGCATTCAATGTTTGATGATATCATCAATGTCTAGTGAGCTAATAAAGTATCATGCAAACATGGATGCTTATTGCATGCTCGAGCACCTCTGTAGTCATTAACAGAAGATAAGAAAACAAGAATGTATTGAGATCTCTGTGACACTCATTTAGAGAAAATGTGGTGATGGTGCCCCAGCTAGGCATTATGTATTCAAGCTAATTGGAAACATTGATCACCTAGAGGTTCTAGGGTTTATACTGACCAAATATCTGGGAAATAATATCATTTTCGCATCAATCCCTCAGAGCTTCGCTAACTTTGTTGTCAATTTCCATATGAACAACACATATATGTCTTTATCTTATCTTCTTATCCCCATTCTCCAAGTGGAAAATTATATGAAGCGTGAGAAGCCTTCTTACAATATGGTGAAAATATGACAGGGAAGTCAAAGAGCTTTAAGCACAAAGCATCCTAACGACCTTCCATTTAATGGATGATCAATGTGGTGGAAAGAGAATAGGAGGTTGTTTGTTTTGCATGTGGTTATAAGGGATACATGATGAAAAAATACACCCGGACAAAGATGAAATTGTTATTATTCATATGCATTTGTTATCAAATGCAATCTATTTGTTACTACAAATTTGGTATTATATACAACATGTGGTTCTCACATATGTATCCAAATACCTGAACCAAGTAGATTTAGAATAATTTATAGAGGGGAGGTAGATCGACGAGCATCCAACAGAGCCAGACATGCTACTATAGTTGTCAGGGACTACCACCTCACGTAGAAAATAGGGTTAATAATGGTGTTAAAGGGATGTTTTAATATGCCTTATGTTACTAAAAACATTATTTCTTTATCCTGATTAGATATAGATGTATTTTTTCATGTTTGTAAATGAATGTTGCTTATTTTACAGAGATAGAATTTTTTATGGGTGAGAACATTTATACAATATACTTTACGTGTTGGATCGCACAGACCATGTAATGGAAATTGATACCAAAGATAAATCACATGAATCATAACACACCCAACTATGGAATAAAAAGGAATGTCATATAAATGAGATACACATGAAAATGTTACATCAATATGAATTTATAGATTCATTTGAACTAAAACCACATGGTATAGGTCATTCATGTTTACAAGGAAAAATGACCAAATCCACATTTAGTGGGAAAGGTGAAAAAGCTATATAACTTCTTGAATTGGTTTATACTGATGTGTGTGGACCATTTCTAGTTGATTCAAGTAGAGAGTACTCATACATAATAAATTTTACTAATGATTTATGTAGATACTGATATATCTTCATAATGAGGTATAAGTCAGTTTCTTTTGATAAGTTCAAAGAATACAAGAATGAAGATGAAAACCAGCATGGTAAGAAGATTAAGAAACTCCACTCAGGACGAGGAGTATAATATCTTAATCAAGACATCATTGATTATATATGGGAGATTGTGATCTTATCCCTACTCACTCCTCTAAAACGCCCTAGTGGAATGGTGTTAGTGAAAGGAGGAACTGCACACTATTTGACATGGTGAGATCAATGATGAGTCATGAGAGTATTCCATTATCATTTTGGGGATATTCATTACACATAGCAGCACACATAATAAAACAAGTATAAACAAAATCGATAAATGGTATTCCATATGGGTTATAGAGTCAATTAAAATCCATGTTATCGAATTTACATGTGTTAGATAGTGAAACATATTTTAAGTCCTCTTCAGGTATCAAACTCGCACGTCGAGGCACAACGTGTACCTTTATAGGATACCCCAAGGAAACATGGGAATATTACCTATAAACCCCCTTATAAAAAAATGTTATAGTTTCATGACTTGACATATTATTTCATTGAAAAAAAATATCCAAAATAGATAGTGGGACCAAGATAGACATCGATGAAGTCGAGGATCAAGGTGCACAAGAGTTGGTATAATAACAGATTCCATAATTCCCCGAGGAAGAAGATTCTTTTCTAGAGGAACAAGTATTGCATAGGAGTACAAGAGAGGTTAGAAACCAGAATGATATGGACTTCTACTTACCGAGGATGGTCACTCTTTATTAGTTGATAATAATGATCCTCTATCGCACAAGGAAGCAGTAAGTGGCATAGACATTTCCATGTGGAAAGAATCCATAAATTATGAGAAGGATTCCATGAACAAAAAATAAGTATAGATTTTGGTTGATCCTCCAGTTAATGTAAAAACTACTGTTTTCAAATGGGTATTCAAGATGAAACTGGAAATGGTAGGACGAGTCACTACCTATAACGCTGGACGTGTAGAAAAAGGTTTTCTGCTGCCTCAAGGAATTGACATTGATGAAACCATCTCACCAGTTGCAATACTGAAATCCATCAGAATTATACATTCTATTACGGCTTACTAGGACTTTGAGATTTGTGGAATGGATTTAAAAAAATCATTCCTTAATGGGAACCATCAGAAAGATGTCTACATGACACAACCAGAAGGGTTTGTGACTCAAAAGGATGAAAATAAGGTAAGAAAGTTGCAGAAAACCATTTATGGATTAATGAAATAATCCATTCCATGGAATATTCAATTTGATTAATCCATAACTGAATTTGGCTTCATAAAAAATGTATGTGAGGATTGTTTCTAAAAACATTTTAGTTGGAGTGCAGTAATTTTCCTAATAGTATATGTTGATGACATATTGCTCATTGGAAATGAGATACCAGTCTTGCAGTCTGTTAAGGCATGGTTGAATCAACGATTCTCTATAAAATACGTGGGCGAGGCATCATATATTCATGGGATCATGATACATCATGATTGATCCAAGATATTTTTGAGCCTAAATCAAAGAACATATTTTCATAAGATACTACGGAGATCTAGTATGGAACAAACCAAGAGGGGATTGTTTCTAGCATCACAAGGCATTCATGATTCTGAGAAACTGTGTCCCCAGAAACATGGGGAATGAGAGACAGTGGAATGGTCTCCATAAACATCAGTGATTGAGTCAGTCATGTATGACATGCTCTGTACTAGGCTGTATGTCGCCTAACCATTAATTTTAAAGGAAGATATCATGGTGACCGAGGTGACAACCATTGGATGGCAGTCTAGACTATCAAAAAGTATCTAAGGAATACTAAGGATATGTTCTTGGTTAATGGAGTTGATGAATAACTAGTCATCAGTGTATATGATGATGCATGTTTCCAAACTGATCAAGATGACCTGAATTCACAAACAAGATACATCTTCACTTTGAATGAAGGTGCAGTGTGCTGGAAGTTATCAAAGAAGAGTGATGTCCCAGATTATACAGTAGAGTCCGATTATATCGTAGCTTCTAAGGAAGATAAAGAAGAATCTTGGATGTGAATCATTATTCAATAGCTAGATGTGATACCTAATAGTAAAGATCACATCACACTATACTATGATAATACTACAGGTGTTGCTCTTGAAAAAGAGACAATGTCACATCAGTGGATGACACACATAAATCAGAAGTATCATCTCATGAGGGATTTTTCTCAGAGAGGTTATGTTTTAGTGAGCATTAATTCCTCAAAAGACAACTTGGTGGACCACTTGACTAATTCATGGACCAAGTAGAAACATGATCATCAATTGATGTCTAGCAGACTGAAAGTCAAAGGCAGTTGGCTCTAGTCCAAGTGGGAGATATTAAGTGTTGGTGTCCCAGAACCAACTAGTTTTACAATGATTACTATGATATTTAATATATTATTAAATATTGTTCATTGTTATACAAGATTGTAATGTAATAATATCACAGAGTATTTTTTGCATTGAAAAGGTCATGGAAGTTCACTACTATGATGATAACATTGAAATTATATAACAATATTATTAAATATAGTTCTATAGTTGGATGATATGATATTATGGGACACAAAACATGAAGACCATGTGGTGGGAGTACTCATAAGCATATGATACTTCCTGTAATGAAGTTTAAACATGGTGATATCCCTGATATGATAATATGAGAACATGCCTGCTAGTAAAAATTATGCATGTTCCGGTGTTATCAAATATTTCTATCTGCGAGCATGTGTAATGATCCTTAGAATTTATGATTATCATTAATACATGTCATGACTTACTCAATTTGATTTACTGATTTAAACTGACATGCATACAGTTGGCGGGATGTAGGGTATGTTGGGTGCATCATGTGTGGCATGTTATTAATGGATATGTTGAGGAATTATTTTTCCCATCCTTTTATGGAAGTTGATATCTCAGCCCTTTGATTAAAATTGACCCATCGTGCGAAATTTAATGGAGATGGTTTAATGACAAGTTTAATTCAGGTAGTTAAAGACTGACGTATCTATCATAAAATATTATGACACAATAATGAAACCTGTTTGATGAGATATTGTGAGAAAGGGATTATATTACATAATTAGCATTCGTATGTGGATGTCGTTGTTTTGACTTATCGTTCTTTCTCTTGGGTGGATTGACCAATTTCTAGACAGTACTCTTGGACATTAGGTAGTCCCGCCTAATTCCAATTAGAAAGATTCATATAGGGTCACAAACTATGTGTTCTTGGTGGCCTCGGTTAAATTCCATTTGAATGTAATTAATGAATTAAATATTATTCACAAGTCCTTGGTATAATTTTATTCAAGTTAAGATTATCGTATAATTTAAATAATATATTTTTATTTATTTTATTGTACATTTAATAAATATTGACTTAATAGTTTTTATATTAAAGATTTAATTAATAAATAAATAAATTTATTTATTTATTCAGGTGTTGAAAAAAATAGAAGTGGGGTTCTAGCGGACCAACATCAGTCTGGTCATGAAATAATTATTTTTAAGATGATATATATATTTTTAACTAGTTGTCCCAAATTAAAATAACTATACCATTTTTTGTGACGTGGAATTTTATTTATAATTTTGTTTTTTACAAATTGGTGCACAATAAATATGGACATGGTAATATTATTAAATTCATGAATTTTCAATAAGTTCAAGAATGTATTTAATTGTTTCTATGTAACTAAATATTGTAACTGAAATTCAAATTATATAAATTGGAATGTACCCCTTTTTTTCCATGCACCACTACACATGCCAGGTGGATTGAGAATTGTTGAGACAAACTATTTCTCAACTGAATCTTCTACTCTCCCCTCTCAGGAATGAGAGACGTTATTCAAGGTCGAAGAACAAGCGATCATGTACGATCGACACAAGATACTCTCTTCACCGTGCTAGCACCCAGAGAATGAGTGGAGGCGATCAGAGGCCATCGAAGCACTTTTGGATCACCGCTAGATGGATTATAGTTTGGATCCTTACAACCACAATGAGTTAATATATAAGGGATAATCCCTGCGATCAACATCATCAATGAAAAAAATACCAAAGACACATGTATTATTTTTCCATAGGAAATTAACTAAATTAATTATAAACAAGATGTGCAAGATCCTCTATAAATGTTTTGAGTTTCCTTTTTCATTGTCTAAATCATTGATTATATTCTATGGAGACTGGCTTTCATTTTCGTATTTATCCCAGAATAATCATTCATTATGGTAAAAATCATACTTCTGTCCTGTCCCAACCACGCTTCTATTTATCCTTGAACCTTCACATCCTTTATTCCTTTCTGAATAACCAACAAATTTTAACCTTGTTGATTCCAAAGTCTAAAATAAGTGTTCAGATAAAATAGCTCAATGTTGGTTTAAATACCATGGAATAAATACCCCATATATAATCATATATAATAAAAAAAATCCAACATATACTAGATGTTGGGTTGGAAGAGAATATGTTCAAAAATTTTAAAACAAATTGAAATAAATCACATGTAATAAATTATAGAGAGAAAAAATAAAATGGATAAGAGAATAAATGTAAACCGGGACACATGAATTTATAATTTAAAAACTATCCAATTTATAGTATTTTATAACTATAGTGAAACTCATATTAAATCTACAATAAATTATAGAGTACATAAATTCATCATGAAGCTGAAAAAATTGAACTGAAAATACATTTTTGAAAACCTTTCTGAAAACCCACTCCCTTATACCCCACTACAACCTCTCTGAAAATAGTCTAACCATAAGATGTCACCCTTAGAAGATCAAAAATACACACAGATAACATGAATACATTGTCTCAAATAATCTATTGCAAAAGAGGTCTACAATTAAAATTTATCACTCCATGATTCTTCCCACTATAGTTGTCACACATATATATACACCATCATTCTCATATGACTTCTTTATTCACTTTCATCTTACAACCAAAACATGAGTAACAAACCACTTTTTACTATTTGGAAAACATTTTATAATCTCTAATAATCCTATAAAATTTAATTGGAAGGATATAAAATGTATTTCCAAAACTCTAGCATTCATATAGGTAGTGGAATCAAACCAATAAAATTTTAAAAAATAATTATCTTTATTATTCAAAAGATTGAAGATGGTCATAACCATCCTTTGAGTTTTTGACTAATAAACTACTAGAACCTTGTTTATGAAATCATAAAGGAAAAATGAAGGTAGAAATGTAGGATCTCGAGGATCCCTTATCTATCCTAGTTGTGAACTATGTCAAAAATATAATAGATGTATCTCCCATGATCATGTATGGAGATCCTCTAATCATTACTATGATTCTAATTCATTTAATGATTCCATTATGTGAAAAGTAAATATTATAAGTAAATAATGAAAGATCTATACATTCATTTAAAACTACATATATGGTTCCTCCTCATGGACATCCTATAAGAGATGTATGGATGATTACATGAGATTTATTAAATCTCTCCACACCCAAATACAATCATTGATAATTACTATTAACTTTATATAATAAAAAATTTCATCAGTTTATGGGATTGTAGTGAATATATTGTGAATCAAAAGTGTAGATACATTGATGGAAGAAGTTATAGCACAATGAAGAACCCCAATTCCAGACAAGATGTGCTATCCACAATTGAATAACTAGTATTTATGGATGTTTTAATCCCTTTTTGAGGAAGAAGAAGAAGATAAGAGAATTGGTATATCCCCCACATAAAAATTGTGCGACTACATACCCACACACACTAGGTTATACAACCCATGATCCAAATAAATTTATAACTCTTGTGAAATACAAACTTCATAATTCAAATTTCATACTATTTGAACATGAAAACACAAACCGAATATGATTCAAGTTCATTTAATGATGAAAAAGTAGCGTATGAGCCCATTTAACCAATTTATTCCGTGTAAAATTTATGGAAATGGTAATAGAATGACAAGTCTTGTATCTTGTTCATATCATGTCCAATTTAATGTTGTATCAACATTGGGGAAGTTTTTTAATGAAGAATAAATAAAAACAACCCTTTTTAAAACCATTGATTCTAAATCATGACCAAGAAAAATGTTTTTCTATATCAACTATATATCATAATAATGTAGGTATCCAAGATTTAAAACACCTTAATGTTCCCAATCATTGAGAAGTTATATTTTAATGATGATTCATGCAACAAGATTAATTGATATCACATAGAACCTACTCTATGTTTATTAAAATATAGACATGGTCCTTAGCTTTGCACCCTTAACTATCATAATAGATTCTAGATCTGATTCACATATCTATAAACGTATTGCCCCAACATTAAGGGCCCATGATTACTTCATTGAATCACATAGTATGATTTAATTTTATGTACCTATCATGTGTATCATCTTTAAATATCACACATGATCATACAAAGCATGATTTTCCATTCCACATGTGATGTTGCATAGCATATCATCATTACTTTTTTCAAAGGCATACTAGAGTGATCGTGGGATGATGTTTCTTATAATATAATAAATCAAGGCCATATGCTTTGAAAAGTAGTGGAAATACAAAATATAATATTACACTCAGGTTTCCCTCAAATCGAAATACATTGAGTATGATGTAAAATGATATAAATAATCACCTAAACACATTATGTAGTGCATTATGCACCCACAAGTTAAAAAATAAGATTTCTAATATTTCTTTCTCAATTTTAATTCAAATTCCACTTTGTTCTATATTCATCATTCTATACATCTTTTATCAATTGTACTCATTATGTTTTATCACTAATATAATATACCCAATGATTTCCTTTACCTTGAAGAGTAAATATTTATTAAAAAATTAATTTGGTAAAACTAATATATTATTGGTGTTCTAGGGGTTATCACTATTGAATTCTTGAGATTATGCATTTAATTTTTTCCTTATTTCACTAATCCATCTGTGAAATTGGTGTTTGATCATAGAGGAATCCATCATCACTCAATATTTCATCAACACCATTGTATTCATCTAACTCATTTTCCCCAAATCCTCCTTGCGTGGATATAATGATTCATTGTAGTGGAGTTGTGTGGTTATGATGTATTAATTGTAAGTGGTTGTGTAACATCTAGACCAAGGATCGACATAAGGCAAGCCACAAATCCATGTGTCACATAACCTTTATGGATTCTCCACATATGAAAGCGGTTTATAACAAGCGTTGAGGTTCTATGACATTATGGTGGGGAGACTATAGATTCATATTATAGTGTCACAATGTATAACATAAAAAATAGAAAATAATGGAAGATTATATATATATATATATATATATGGGATAGAATAAAAAATTGTAATGACACATGGATCTACAAATAACCAATCTACTATAATAATTTCAATCCCAAAAATTCGATTAAAAAATATAAAGATTTAATGAATCAAGATATTAAAAACTAGGAAACAAGTCATAGGAATATAAAACATGCAATAAAAAAAGTAAAATGATAAAATAATACTACTAAACTAGTATCATGACCAAATAATTGGTCCTCTAATACCATGACTTTCATTATAAGTGAAATAAATAAAATATTTATAGCATTGTGATTACCCATATCCATTCCAATGGACACATAATCTATTCGGAAACCAATTGGTGGCATGAGTAGGATTTGAGATAAAATCCTATTTGTCCAACACTAATGAGGTCTAGATTTAATACATCTCATGGAAATAGATAAAAAATTGTGTTGGTATAATGAATAATAACATAGTTGAATAACTAAATATCATCGTGCAAATGTTTCTACCAAACACCTGGATGGCTCTACCAACTTCAGTGTAGGTTGGTTTTAGATATTGATCAATATCCACAAACACACAAATATATATAGGAATAATATAGATATTGAATGGTTATATACTATATAAACCTATATGTACTAATTACATGACGATTTATGTAGACATATTCATGGATACTAGTTGCGAGATGGACCTCAAGAAAAACTCATCCTCCATAAAAATTCTAATGAACTGTACGATCCAACAATGTTCACATGAATTTAATCTTATGGTGAATGTGAGATTCCATGATCAATAATTGAGTTGAGTGGGCTGAAACTCATATTTGAACACGTGATCAAGTGTAATGTGGAACATCATTCCCATTACCAGAGTATATTTATAATAGTGAGAGATATCATTTCTAATAACCAATTGAGTTAAGAGGAAAACATAAATCAAAATATGTCACTTAAACATCATTCCATATCCATTATCAAATTTAATAATCATAATAACAATAATTTCAATATTTATTACCTATAATACATCACTATTATCAATCCCAAAACATCCATGTGCATTGAATATAATTAAAAACAAAATATATAATATATAAAAAGAGGTGTGGGCTTGACACCCATTTTTATTCAATATAATGAATAATTTAATAAAATAAGGATAATAATCTTTTTTAAAATCATTTTGAATTAATTCATAAAATAATTTATCATGTATGTGCAATTTCCTGACATCATGAACCCTTTGAATTGGTTCAGATCTATTTAACAATTATATAATGGAGGGAAAATATATTTTCATGCCAATCCAAACACTTAGACCATGTTCCGATCTATTAAACAATTATATAATATTGGGAATTACACACATCATTCCTATAGGGGAATTTATGATTGAGGTTGGAATTATATAAATAATTATCAAGAGTCAAAAAAAGGTTATCATCAAGAGAAAAAATATTTTTAATCAATGAACTCATATATTGGAAACACATGAAAATGGACGATATATTGAACCAAGGCAGAGCTATGATATCAACTTAAATTTTAAGAAATGGAAACTAAAACAACTATCTTAATATCATACACACATTTTCATCCAATATCTACATATTATTTCAATTAGATCAAATGAAAAATGATGAATGATCCAATTACATGATAATATGATTATTAAGATCTCACTAAAAAAGTCAAAGTGATATATATAGAAAAACTAAATCCAATCAAGTGGATATTACCAACAAATATCCAATGATTCATACTGAAAAACATTTTTATTTAGGATTTAATATCCATCAATAAACATTGGATAGTATTTGGGAGATCACATAGGGGAGGGAGGAGAAGCCATTCATTAGAAATTTGAAGTAGTAAAGAAGGGTTCAGTTTTTAATTTCATTAGTTTATAATTTATAAATGTACCTTTGTGGAATGGCCCCTAGTTTGGAAACTCTTTTCTATAATAATTGTTCCAATCTTGCACAATTCTCATTGTATGGATATCCATACATATTTTGGTGGATTTATTTACAAAACAGTGTTCAAACAATGTAATTTTGATATGCCACGATGTATTAAGATTGTGAATGGGTGTATACTTTATCTCGCATGGTTGTAGAAAAATCATGTGGCCAAAATCTATTTTAATGGTCTATGAGTTGTTACGCCACCCTATTAGTATTAACCATTCACTTAACATGTTCCCATTATTTGTTCTAAATTCTCAGTGATCAGGTTTTGAAAAAGTACTAATCACCTCCTAAAACCCTCCTTGGTTTATATTTTATGTCTACCAAGAGAAAATCGTGGACATAAAATGAAGAACTAATGATATGAACCTTTCAAAAAGATAGAGTCATTAAAACCACCCCTCCATAAAAGAATCACATCCTTGATTTTTCCTTATATTATTAAAGAGGGATCAGCTGATAATAATTCTTACCACTAAGTTAATATATCATCTTTCAACTACTTGGGGAAATCTTATACTTGTCATGATCAAATAGAACCCATCTAATGGAATTAGACATCCTCAGAGTGTCTACATGGTCAAATCCATAATACATACTGGAAACCACTCAAAATTTGCATCAATATCATACACAACTTCATCAAGATGGAATACATTAGAAATGGTTGGATAATAACAGAAAAATTGATATATGTGAAAGAAATTATGACTATACCAATATTTTGATGAAGATATATATGGTAATCCAAGGGTCTAATTTGTTTCAGAACCTAAAATGAACAAATTAATTGATGATATAGCTTACCCAAACATTGAATAAACTGATGGACCAACCTATGAGAGAGTTTTAATAAATCCCAATTCTTAACCTAAAACAAATTTCGTCACCAAAATTGACTAGCACATGAAAATTTTCTACATTGAGATTTCAATGTAGGATTTTATATCAATTGGTCCTATATTGTAGTCCTCTAAAGAAGAAATAATCCATGAATGGATGCCCCCAATGCATCTATCAAACACATAGGTGAAAAACAATTCCTACCATTTAAGTCCTTGAATGTATCCATCATAATTGTAGCTCAAAAGATGATATTATATGTGAACTCAATTATGGTTCTGGGTTTCTCTCAATGACACCCAATTTCAAAGAAACTTACATGAAGCTTATAATCTAATACATGAATCACACAGTCCATATGTCTATTATTATGAGTCCAATAAAACGTTTACAGATGTACCAACATACCCATGTCATTTTGTATCCCCTAGAAATACCAATATTTTATGAGAGTCTCTATGTCAGATATGATAGATCATAGAACTCCACAAAGTCATACCAACTCTATGAAATTTTGTATCTCAGGCCCCTCTACCAAAATGATCTCCCAAACTATTAGTAAATGTGTTACATTCATCAAATGGTCAATTAATACAAGAAATATATCATTTCCCTGGTGTGAACATCGTAATGTACTAATAAATCCATATATAAAACATTACATTTCCACATTGGATTGGAAAATGACAATAAAACTCAATTCATTCACTGATGTTCGTCCTTTACCTTCCAATAGGTGGAAAATCACATGATAAAACTTGGTATATATATTTTAATAGTGTGACACCAAAACATGTGACATATGTCTTGATATATGGTCAAAATAATAGGATTCACAACCCAAACTAGGGCATGAAATTCATGAATTATCTCCTATAGGATGTTTATTGGGACCCTTACTCACCCATGATTTTCTAAATTATCATCCCAATACATGGAACTACCAATAGATGAATAAAATGATGAGATACTCTATTATAGTACTAATCCCTTAGGATTAGATAGTTTCCTCAAATTCATGTGACCCAAAATGGTTGAGGATACTACTAATGAATACAGGGTAGTCTGAACACGATTCTCTTTAATTACATAATATATCACTAAAAACAATTAGGATCTATCACTCATCAGTGGCTTGTGATCAACCTATATCATAGTCTTCTTTCTCCATGCATCTGCTATATCATAGCCTATTCTAGACGTATTACCATGATAGAAATCATAGGATTTCATGATGTCATCCCATAATCACTTTTGGATAATGGGATCTTGATGTGTAAAGATGTACTTGATGATTTTTTGATCAATGACGACCAAACAAATATCTCAAAATAAATAGTGCCTCCAATAACATAGATCATGAACAACAATAGAAATATTGATGTCTTGTGTTGGGTAATTCCACTCGTGGGACCTCAGAAGAGGAGACCCACACGCAACAACTCACTCATCATACATTAAGACAACACAATCCCTCATAAATAATATTTCATGGTATTCTATATACATTCTCCCTATCATTGATGGAATCATTATTAGTATTCAATTAAATCTTCACATTTTCTCTAAAATGTTTTCCTCACAATATTCTGACTAAAACAATTACACAATCACATTCTTCAAGCCCATAAGAGATGATTCAGGGAATGAGAAATACTTTATGAATCAAATGTAATACCTAGATATCCATATGAATCTATATATATCATAGTCATAATTATGATTATCCCAAGAAAATAATATCCCCTTATTATCTATGTCTACTTATACTTCTTATTCTGAGATAATATGCCCACAAAAGTGGACATTATCGATAAAAAATTGGAATTTAATAATTGTAGGATAAATATCATTGTCTATAAAATGTTTTCTCCATGATCTCAATATAGAAAGAATGGACATTCAAAGATTATAAATAAACAATGATGTCGTCCAAAAAGACTACATGAATGAATCAAGATATGGTTGGAAAACCCAATTCATCTAAGTTATAAAATAGTATGTACCTTCATGTGACTATAATATATGACCCAGAACTCAAATAGATCATAAATTCTCAATATTTTTGTGTGATGTACAAATTATTACCTAATAATTACATGATTATATATTGAATGAAAATGAATCATTGAAACACAATCATTCCATAGATTTGATCAAAGAGGTCATCTATTAGAGGCAATGAATACAAATTTTTAATATAATATGGATAAATAGTCGTCAAACCATGTCGATCCTGAGGGTAACATCCATATTTATGGAAAATATGATTGGTTAACCATAAAAAGAATATTTTGGTTGTATTAAACCAAAAGACTCAAGTTCCTACAATTGTTTTTTAATCTACCAATTCTCTACAGGGTCCATCCTATAAGATGTAATAAACAGTATTACTACTCCTTGAATGAGAAAAATGGGGAATTATACCGCTAATCATATGGTAATCTAGATAATTTCTCATATGATACATCAAAGAAATGATCAACTATTGGATGAAAGTAGTTGGTTGTATCAGCATATCATCATAGAACAGACTAGTAATATGGGATATTATACTACCCATCCATTGATGGTCATGTTATGATATTATATATTTGAAATCCTATTTACCAATTTCATTTTCCTATTATGCGTTGAGAATATAAACATTACCCTCCTAAAATAGTAGTCATCATGGGATCAATAAGGAATAAACCTTTCCATCATGATAAATAAAACAAACCCTAGCACAGCAAGGATGAAAATATTACACATGAAATGATATATGCATTTCTTAAGGGGAAAACATTTACAATGATGTATTATCTCTGATCGAATACCCAATGTGGTATCGAGTGTTGTAATTCCATGTAAGTGTTTAATATCATGACCCATAATATAAATAATTTCAAGAAATATAAAAGTATTAGATTTGTATATGGTAACAAAGAATACAATAATTTAGATTCTACTACAATAGTATATCGAATATTATAACGTATAGAACTATACTTTTATAGAATAGGCAACACTATATGTAACATTCCCATGCCACAAACCTAATCCACAACCTAACATCCCTGAGTAGACTAGCTCTACTAGCATTTAGAATCAAGTGACTGGTTTCCTCTGACTCGACCACCCCATCATCCTAAAAGGGTCTTTTTATTCTAGTTGACTTCATGGAGAGAAAATACTGGAGTCACTCCAGAAGATGGGGTCTTTTTTGATGCCCACTACCTAGTATGTAATGGAGAGGTCCAACATAAGAACCATATATTCCCCATCATCCCCCAACCTATGTATTTAAAAATATACCATAAACATTGGGGATTCATATGCCTTGGTTTTCCACATTTTTAATGGATAAGGAACCTATCAGTAAAAGCTAGATGAATAACACTACCTCTTTGAGTATCCTCTACCCAAAACATTATCCAACTATAATAAAAACTACTATGCCTAGGTCCAAAACCTCCTAGGAACACCCCATCACCGTCCATCATATTCCAATCAATAATGGGGCCCTAATTGACAAACTTTGAAATAGTAGTCAACATTAGAACATTGACTTGTGACTGGATGTTATATTTTTTCCCGTCTTGAAATTAACTATTTCCCAAATTATCATCGCTAGATAAATTAATATTGAAATTATTAATAATATTTAAATGATTATAATATTTTATTAAAATAAGGGATCCCTACTTCATAATCATAAAATCCCTAGACAGGTTGATCATTATAGTCTATGGAATGAAATAGTGATAGAGGTTTGTTTGGAAGTCCACCCTAATCATATCTCATTTTCGATAGAACTATGTAATAACATCCCATGTTCGATTGATAGAATAACATAGCATATAAGCATCATTCCTACCCTCATATTTTAATGTGTCTTTAGATTCTCAATGATTGAAATCATGGTCTTTATCTTGGAATCAGAAGCATGTGGTTACCATTCCCTGAAAAGGTGGGAGGATGCAAATTTTGTAATCCCCAAGTCAACTATACCATATTCAAGGTGGTATGACATATAATTTGAATATTTTTTAACCTACAGGTTAATACCTCTCTGAACTGGGCATTGGTTCCCATATCAAGAATAATAGGAGTTCCCATTGGTGGAACTATTGGAAATATTGTTGGCATATTAGGGCCCTCCAGATTTGGCTCATGGTTAGCACCACCCTCATGGAATACTACTCAATAATTTCATGGATTTATGATTCTATAATTTCAAACAGAAGTCTCATAAGTGACATTAAATGTCAAGAGATGAAATATAGTTAACTAAGATAGGTATTTATCCTTCCCGTGAAATAAAAATACCTCCCAACCAAGTCAAAAATGTCGTTTGAGGTGTTAACTAAAATAACTAACATGTTATATGAAATTATGCTATATTCCACCTTCCCACTAGTAAGGCCGAATTCAGATCCATGTATCATATCATATGATTGGGATATGATATATGGTGTTTCAATTGGAATATATAGAGGAAAATACATGTTACATTCCCATTTTCATAGAATTTAGTGGTAACCATTAACTTTAAATGATATATTTCATATTGAATTAAAAAATATTATATATATATACAACTATCCATAATCAGTTTGTCTAGATCCCACTACAAGGAAACGTTTATTAATTAGGATGTCATCACAAATATATGTGGGAAAACATTGTTAATACTATTTTAGGTACTTTTATTAATCCAAATATATTCTATGTTAATGAAATGTAATCACACATAAATTCAAAATGATTAGGGTGTTACAAGATGAAATAGGAAAATTCATGTTTATGGTAAATATGACATATAAAAATGAATGGAATATTGGTTCAATTGATCCAATAGTGATACATGTAATGAAACAACCTCATTTAGATGATCCAAGGAAAAATAATATCATGTCAATAAAACTAATAAAAAAAACATTATACACACGTTTCACACAATGGTTAATTCATATCAACCGTAACAAGAATGTTAAAAACACCAATAACCAATCCCAAGTAATAGGGATTTCCAATATATGTGAGTTAAATATTCCATGGAACTTACCCATTTATAAAATAAATTATGCAATAATCACACTTCTAACAGCTAAAGAGGGAGAAAAAAGGAAAAAAATCTCCATTGATTCCACATTGAATCATCTTTACCTAGGATCCACTTAAGCCATGCCATAAGCCAGTTGGTCAAATGGAATGAATTGCACCTCCCCATAAGACAAAGTATACTGAATATCATAGGAAGAATAAGGATGTATAGTGGGAAGACTATACCCTGATATCATACTGTCAAAACATATAATATAAAAAATAGAAAATAGAAAAATAATATAAATTAGATGGGAAAATGGAATCAGATATGATACACAAGTGAAAAAGCATAATTAACCGGAAATATATTACAATGTTTTATAAATTAGGATGAGCCAAATAATATTTTATTTCATGGAATGTTGATTTTAAAAAGGGGTAATATAGGATATAAAAATAAATATATTCGATTAAAAAATAAAAAAAATGAGAAATATGTCTCCACTAAAATCACAAGCATAGGATATGTCCATTTCTACCTTGATCCATGATATAGATGATAAAAACGAAACATCTCTTTTATGGAATATTTTTCCATATCTACCTATAGACATGTAATATACCCTTGTACTTGATTATCCGTATGTTGGGTGTGTGATAAAATTTCAATAGGCCACCACCCACAGTTTATAGAAATAATCAAGACTCTGTACATAGAAATAACAGTGTTCATGTATAATGAATAACAACCAACCTGAATAAACAAATACAACCCTGGTCAGGTTCCGACAAGATTTCAAGATGACTCTAACTATATCTTGTTGGATGGTATGTCAGTTTAATGAACCACCAAACATATATAATGTAATAATATATATAGTTTAATTATATACATTATTCACCTATATAAACAAGTACCAGATAATGTAATCAAGATATACATGGATACTTGGGGGCTAGCATGACATGGGGTATAATTCAATCATCAATAACTAGTCTTACAAGATATTGGATACAACAAATTGGTATATTCCCAAAATCTCATCATTTATGCCAATAATCATTTTCAGTACTCGGGATAGATGGGGAAGATTTCATTCCCATCATCCAAAATAGGGGAATGTGTGTCATATTTCCAATCACCCAAATAAATATAGTTCAATGAGAGATGTTCTCTCGACACCCAATTAATGGATAATGAAATTTCATTATCATAAAGTCCTTTAATACTATTTCAATATGAAATATCAACTACATAATCATAATAATTTTAATCTCTTCACATATTACCTATAATTCATCATGATCATTGAGCCCCAAACATCCTAGGGTGTCACATATCATACTATTTACATTTTATAATTATGTAACAAGAGATGTGTCCCTTCCACACATTTACATTAATCATATATATAATAATTATGATTAGTAATGGATCTATAATTCATAAAAATAATTTATAATTAATTACATCAATTAATAATGTATATATATTCAATTCATAGTAAAATTGATCCCATAGAAGGTGTTCGAGTCCATTGAAATGTTACAAAACTGATGAAAATTCCATTTCAAAGTAAGGTTTTACACATAGAATCTGTTTTGTTCATCTAATAATGTATAAAATAGTGGGTATTTCACTCTTTATAGACATAGGGGTGGATATGTTAGAGTTCATTATCCATTAAAAACTCAACATTGGTCAATAAGATTGTAACATCTTGAGTAAAAATATTTAGAATCAAATAAATAATTTAAATGAAATGCACATTAATGGATGGTATGTGGCCCAACTTCTAACCCATGATATCCATTCAACATATAAGAAAAAAATCTATAATTCCTAACTAAGGTCAATATATGACACTTTTTTCAATATCGACATCAAATTAAATGAATATAAAAAAAACAAAGAGTTATAGAATTCACATAAAATAGGTTGAATGACCAGGCACATTAACATATAATGAGATATGTATATCAAAAATTAATGTAAACAATGGTTTTATAGATCTAATCGATGTAGATCCAATGCTTCCAATTATGAATGATTTGCATTCTAGGTTGATGATTTATCAACAAGACTATGTTAGGATTTTAGAGAACTAAGAGAAGTGGGAGAAAAATCGATCAAATATAAATTTGGTGGTGGAAAGGAGGTATTAGGATTTAATTTCATTAATACAAAAAATTTTTATTTCACCCTTCAAGACAAGGTTTCACTTATTTGTCGCATGGTTTTCCAGACCATGTTCCAACCATTTGAAACTTACATTCTAAAAAGAGGCCCCCTTAATGTTTGTGAGAATGGTCTTATAAAACATGTGATGACCATGTGATTAGGATCTATGAAGATATCAATTTTTATAAAAAGAATGTTCCTAAGATCAAATAGTTTCATATGAAATGGGTTGCCTCCTACTATATAAAATTTAACTATGTAGTATCCCCACAAAATTTGTACTAACACTGCACTAATTATGTTCCCCACTCAATTTTACAATTTCTCAGAGCTCTGGGATATAAATATTCCCCAGAACCTACAAGAACTTTACATAGGATTTAGATTATATTTACCAATACAAAACAAATGACATAAACTAATAAACAGACTTATCATACCATTGAGAATGTCCAGGTCCTTATGGATTTCTTCCTTGTTGGTTTCTTAGTTCATCAACTCGATTGAGATGTGTACATACCCATTCACTAATGAGGATATATAATATTAGTAGTCTATTTAAGGGATCTCATGAGTTTATTAGTGGTTTCCTAATAATATATGTAATGGAAGGGAAATAAATAAATGGTGTTGAATTTATTCATTGAATTCGAATATTATGAACAAACGAAAATAATGATTTTACTTAATGTCATTACCCCTCGAATCCTCTATATTTTCATTATAATTTTTTCCTCAGTGTCAAAATTCCATTATCATTTTTTAAGATTATAAGTCCAATAAAATAAGTGGTCTCAGTAATTTAAAAATAAATAAAACAAAACAAAAATTTATATGTGTTATTATAAGTGTAATTCACATGCCCTACTACTAGATAAAAGGCCACGAAAAACAACTAGATTGTACAATGGGTAATAATATGAATTATTGTTTTCTACATCCCATGATAACATAATGATAAATTTGGTTCCATTGGATGATATAAGGGTTTAGTTTTAATAATATTAAGACAAATGTAATTTCTAATTTATAGTTTTTTAAATCATTCATTTTATCACAATGTGGAATTATCACTATAGTAAGAACATTCGTTAATGGATCCTCACATATATTCCAAGTTCATATTCCCATAGGAAAAAATGGAGATGAATTTTCCTTTACCATAACAATAGGAGAATACTTTGGCATACACCAATGGATTGGAGGATGAAATCTACTATATGAACGGACCTAATCAAAATGAATAATAAATTTCTCCTCACAATCACATTGATGGGAGGAGACTCAAAGTTACAATAATAGAAATTTTACAATAGACCATCAACTGATATAAATGATGAAATGATGGGGGGATTTAATTACAAGTCTGTTGAAATAGCTATAATCCTACAACAACTCATAGAGAAATAGAATCAATAAAAGGTTGAAGAATTAGTTCCCATTTCCATTGGTCAAGAATATATTAGATAGGATCGGGAAAGATTAAATAATTGTAATATCTCCCATTATACATCATATATCACATCTTCCCATATTTATTATACATAGAAAACAAAATAAAACATTGAAACTATTTAGAGGTACTCAGTTTTGATCTTTTAATCATCAAATTTTAGCAAAATATATTTATCTATTATTGTTTATTATGATTTAAATAAAATCAAATGATTAGAAAATGGATTGTAGGCCATGGATGATGAAGAGAAAAAAGTGTTTGAGCTAATATTTTAAGATAATATATCATTACCACACTAATCTCGTCTACACCTAAAGACATCAAATGTGATTCCTCACATATATAATGACCTACATACAGAAACTAGAGGGGGTGATACCGCTAAAAAAACTCACTTATTTTAAAATAATAATAAAATTAATCATCATTTAATCATCGAGATTAAAAATATAAATAAAAACCTAAAATTATGCTCATATTAGATGAAGATAATTATTATCCTATATAATCTACCCTTAAATAGATATTTGAACTTGAAATGAAGAATTGTCTTCCCAGGATGATGAAGAAATATAGCTGAATGAAAAGTTCTTTGACAATAATCTCAAATAAAATTTTCATAAATTAAAAAAATATTTCACTATGGAATTTAGTAAAGAAGAATATTCTATGGGAACTGTGGTGAATAAAATACTCTTCAAAAACAAAATTGAATACTATAAATAAGTATATATGTTATTAAAATAATCCCCATTTTTTCATATTGATGAAACATACGTTCATGTTCGTATATATTAGGTAGAAAATATGGATATGAATAAGGGTTTATTTGATCTAATTCAATATGGATTAATTACTGAGTCCCCTTGTTTGATCAAGACTATTAATCATTAATATAGGATACACATAAGGATGGATCTTTAAAAATAGTGGTGGATGAGGATACAGAGACTCCACAGATTCACCTTTATCCCCTAAATTGTCACATACAATATAATTATGAATGGGTGGAAATGAAGAACTATGTTCAATATTGTCTCCAATTATAAGTGAATCATAAAAAATTTTGAATGAGAATTGTTGGATCGAATATATAGATATGTATATCTATTAGATGGAACATTACAAGAAGGGGGTGAATTGTAGGTTTAAAAACCTTTTGAGTTTTTGCACTGAAGATATTAGTTTAAATGCTCTTAATCTAATACAAATACAAAAACCCACAATTGTATTGAATATAAAAGGTATGATTTAATGTAATACTAATGAAATGTAAAAAAATTGTATTCAAGATGAACACAATAATCAGAGAAATATAAAGATGAATGATTCTACCTTAAAGAGTATTGAATCAATCAGTACTATATGTAATAGAATGGATGTAATTGAAACAATTACAAATGTATAAGAGATAGAAAAGGAAACAAAAACAATTTCTTTTCTAGTACAGATAGCAGTGGAAATGTAAATGAATTACAATTATTTTAACCCAAAGAGAAGGGTTATACTTTCACCTAGGATAAAAGTTCTGTCTCACCAACACCTTGGTGAGCCCTCGATATGATGATTAGACTATATGTCTGCCTATCCCTAGAAGCCCTTGATACGATGATCGGAAAGTCGGTTTGCCTATCCTCGACAGCCCTCGATACGATGATCGGTCCGTCCGTCTGCCTATCCCTGGCGGCCCTCGATTTTGTAGGTAATTGGATCCTCTGTCTTTCAATCACTTGAAATCCCTCGATACAATGATCATACGCACAAGGAAAAATGCATGAGAGAAGTCACAACATCTCTCTCTAGATCTTGATAGAAGCAATGTATCAAATTTGTATCACTCTTGTTCTTAGTTTTCTGTTGTAATCTCAGCTTCAAATGACCTCCTATTTATAGGCCTCGGGTTCCAACGGTCACATCTCCTCCAACGGACATATTTCTCCGAAATACACGGAGGGACTTGGACACCTGGCATCATAACAGTCATATTGAAACAGAAAGCACGACATTGTTTTGATTAATTTGGAACTAACTCAACGACATTGTATTGGTTAGAACAAGATGTATGAATAAGATAATCAATAGTACGATTTAAATGAAGCATTTGTTTTTGACAAAGTACCAAAATAAGTATGTAATAAATGATATGAGAAGCTGAGTTAATGCAATTTCCATATTCAGTACGATCAGTATTGTACAATTGGCATGGTCAGTACGATCAGTATGATCTGTATGATACGCATAGTCAGTATGATCAGCATGATCAGTACGATTAGCCTGGTCAGTACGATCAGCATGATCAGTACGATCATTATGGTCAGTACGATCACCATTGTACGATTGGCATGGTCAGTATGATCAGTATGATCATTATGATACACATAGTCAGTACGATCAGCATGATCAGTACGATACGATAGATAAGGTTAGTAGGATTAACAAGACATTTTTGTTTTCCAAAACAAAACATAAAAGTCAAAAGAGGACTTTTGATTCAACAATCTCCCCCTTTTGAGAAAGCACAAATCACAAAATAAAAACTAAAAGAAATATGTATCTCCCCCTGAGTTATTGGAAACTCTTCTGAATAAGAAATTGAATACAACTAACTCCCCCTTAGGTATGGACTTTCCTAAGGATTGTATTCGTAGATTTTCCTTAAGAGTGTTGTAAAGAATTCTCCCCCTTTATAAAACATTCTCCCCCTTTAGAAACATTCTCTCCCTTTGTAAACATTCTCCCCCTTTGTGATTTACAAAAAGAAAGGGGTAATCTTGAATTGTCTAAAAGAGTTAAGAAATAAACACAAGACAATGGATAAAAGAAATTTCATTATGATAACAATCAACACTAAATATGAGAACAAATACAAGACACTTGTTTTCTCTTTCCTTCTCATTTTTGATCAACTAACGAAGAACCGACTTCATCTTTTTTATCTCATTCTTTACTTCTGAAAAAGCATCACCCTGAGACCTAAGAAGGTCTTGTTGATCAACAATGAGTTGATCCTGATTTCTGATTGTCTCTTCCTGAACACTAATTACTTCTTCATGACAATCAATTCTATCTTGAAAAATCTTGTTATATTTGGATAAACCAGAGTTCTGTTTCTTCAAGAGAATTATTTCATCTTTGAAAGACGAGACTTTTAAAAACTCAGCCTGAAAGGCATTCATTCTCTCCTGCATGTTTTTTACTGAATGAACATCGGCTCGTTGAGAAGACTAAAGATTAAACCTTTCAACAGTTTCTATGTCAAGATTATTGAAATCAATTGCAAGATCATTTGACAACCTTCTAATATCTTCAACTGCTATATAATGATCATTGATTGAGCTCTCTATTTTGTACAACCACTTGGTCATCATGTTGCAGGCCTTCTTATGAGCAACCGAACTTTCTGAAAGAACATTCAAATCGGCTTCAACTGACAAAATGTTCTTTCTTAATTATTTTACAGAGCAAAACTTATTATTTTGATTGTCAGTAATAAAATAAATCTTCCCTTACAGCCTGGGGAAATATGGAATAGTCTTCTCAACCCTTCTCAAAACATAGAAAATATAATCACTCTTCTTGAAAGAGATTGTATGTTCTGAATCAGTATCTTCATCGTACGAATGCAATTCATTCGATCGGCTTGAGTCAACAACTAGCTGTTTTCCTTTTTCTTTTTCTTTCTACTTTCTTTCTTCTTCCATTTTATCACCAATGACAATAACTTTTTCTGTATGATAGGATTGAGCACCTTGCTTTTCTTGAGACAAAATTCTATGCGGAGTTCGTTCTTGATCGGCATGAGGAACTTGTTGAGTATCTCCACTTTGCTTTTCAACTGATTCCTCCCTACTTTTCATTGAACTATAAAGTAATTCTAAAATAAAATCTTCTTCCTCTTCTTAAACTTCTTCTATATCTTCCATCATTTGTTTTGCTTTTTCTTTCTCAGGAAGACTCTCTACGATGGGTTCTTGATGCACTTCTTCTGTCAGTTGAGCACTAGCATCCTCAACCATTTTCAAGACTTTAGAGATATCAAGGTCTTGAGCCTTTATTTTCAAAAAAGTTTTCTTTTTCTTTTCAGCCTTAAGGGTTTATTCTACCCTTATTCTTTCTGCAAAAGCCTTAGCCGGGTCAAGACCGAACTTTGGATCACCTTCCTTTCTCTGTTCCTTATCCTTTCTCCATTTGGATACAACCTCTTAACTATACTTTTTATACTTCTTAGTCTTTGAACTGGTTTGTAAACCAGACTTTTGAGTAATACCAGTAGATTGAATGCCTTTGGCTGGCATAGGTTTCGATTGATTCTGAGCCGATTAATCTTCTACATCTCTGACAAAATGTTTTGAAATCTGATCAAAACTAACATTCAACTTCTTCATAATACTTTTGCCAATCCGGGAGGGCTTCAAATCTATCAACTTCCCTTTCAAAGGAATTTTGCAAAACTTCATAATCTCAAGAATAAACTTTGTAAGAATGGCTGGATACATAATCAAATGAGATTTGATTGACCCTGCCTTCACATTCGTAATTTTTTCAAAAACATACCACATGAGATTTACTTTTCTCATATTTACTAGATAGTCAAGCATAAAAATGTCAGAAACTTTCAAAGTTTCTCTATCCCCTTTCCTTGGGATAAGAAAACCTTGCATCCATAAAGCCACAAACCTATTGTCCAGTGAAAGTTGGGACACTTTCCTTTTCTCTTCATTCACAACAAACAAAGACTTCTCCGTGATTTCTCTATTAAACATAACGACTTCCTCTGGTAGTTCATGAGATGGACAGAAATAATCCCCTTCTATTGGGACATTCAAAAAATGTGCTGCTTGTTTCACAGACATAGATAGCTTTCTATCATACACATCAAAATTGATATTCATGTCTTTGTCAAAAGATATGGTTTTATAAAACTGACAAACTTCATCAAAGAGAACTGGATCTTGAGAAACAGGCCTTTCAACACACAAATGCTCCCATCCTTGAAACAAGATAATCCCCTTGATCATAGAATCATACGAATCATAGAAGTCTCGGGAAACTAACCTCTCCCTTAAAAGGTCTTTTTCTGAGAAAGCCTTTGAGGACATATCGGCAGGAGTGTTGGCAGAAGACTGAGACATAAGGATGGCTCCGATGAAAGATTGTGCGATGATTTAAAACCAGTGGAGCAGAGATTTGCCTCAAAACCTGAAAAACTATTGTGGGTTTGGGTGGGGGGGCTATTTATAGGCGATAAAGGGGTGACCATTGATCTCATACGGTCAAGATTAGAGGAAAACAGATCAAAGGTTAGGAATAAAAAAAGAAAAAAATTAAAAAAAGGAAAGTACCTGCCGGAGAACGTAAGGTAATTGTAGGTTTCAGTAGAATTAAAAAGAAAACACAAACGTACGAAATAAAATAAAACTTATCAATCGTCATACTAATTGAAAACAAAGTCGCTGCCATGAACAGACAAGCCAATGGAAAACAAACTCGTCACCATGAACTGACAAGCCGATGGAAGACAATCTTGTTACCATGAACAGACAAGCCGATGGAAAACAATCTCGTTACCATGAACTGAAAAGCAGATGGAAAACAATCTCGTTACCATGAATTGACAAGCCAATGGAAAACAATCTCGTTATAATGAATTGAGAAGCTGATGGAAAACAATCTTGTTACCATGAACTGACAACCGATGGAAAACAATCTCGTTACCATGAACTGACAAGACTATGGAAAAAAATCTCGTTACCATGAGATGACAAGCCGATGGAAAACAATCTTGTTACCATGAACTGACATGCCGATGGAAGAGAATCTTGTTACCATGAATTGACAAGCCGATGGAAAACAATCTCGTTACCATGAGATGACAAGCTGATGGAAAACAATCTTGTTACCATGAACTGACAAGCCAATGGAAAACAATCTTGTTACCATGAACTGACAAGCCAATGGAAAACAATTTTGTTACCATGAACTGACAAGCCGATGGAAAACAATCTCGTTACCATGAACTGAAAATCTGATGGAAAACAATCTCGTTACCATGAACTGACAATACAATGGAACATAAATTCATTACCATCGTCGGTCAGTATGATGGAAAAGAAATGCATTACCATCATCGGTCGATACGATGGAAAATAAATTCATTACCATCATCAGTTGATATGATGGAAAAGAAATTCATTTCCATCATCGGTCAGTACGATGGAAAATAAAATCAGTACCATCATCGGTCGATACGATGGAAAAGAAATTCATTACCATAATCGGTCAGTACGATGGAAAAGTAAATCATTACCATCATCGGTTGATACGATGGAAAAGAAAATCATTACCATCATTGGTCGATACGATGGAAAAGAAAATCATTACCATCATCGGTCATTTCGATGGAAAATAAAATCATTACCATCATCAGTCGATATGATGGAAAAGAAATTCATTAACATCATCGGTTAGTACGATGGAAAAGAAAATCATTACCATCATCAGTCGATACGATGAAGTAAATAATATAAAAGACTGTCAATACGACAAACTGAATGGTTAATGATACGATAAAACTGTCAATATGATAAACAGAAAGGTAAATGATACGATAAAACTGTCAATACGATAAACAGAAAGGTAAATGATATGATAAACTTGTCAATACGATAATCAGAAAGGTAAAAACGCATAATAGGGGAGTAAACAATTAAAGATCACAAGATAAAAAGAAACATAGTAAAAAATATGTCATCCCCCTTTCAAAGGGAGTTATTTAATGTTAGGAGAATTGTAAAACATGAAGTAGATATGAATTATTTTTTTAATGTAATCATTCCTAGCTTCTGTTTTACAAACTCAAATCTATCGGATGGTAATGGATTTGTAAAAATGTCAGCAAATCGTTCTTGTGTTCCGATAAATTGTAGAATAATATCTCCTTTTTGAGTGTGATCCCTAAGAAATTGATTCCTAACATCTATGTGTTTTTCACTAGAGTGGTGTGTTGGGTTCGTACTAAGAGCTATGGAACTAGTATTATCACAATGAATTTGAGATTTGGAGAAACTCAATCCATAGTCAGTGAGTGTGTGCTGCATCCACAATACTTGAGCACAGCAACTTCTATCAGCTACAGATTTAGTTTCAATAGTGGATCGTTCTACTGAGTGTTGTTTCTTGCAGGACCAAGAAACCAAGGAATCTCCTAAGAAATGAAATGTTCCAGATGTACTTTTTCTATCTATTCTACAACCACCAAAGTCAGCATCTGAAAAACTTTTTAAAACAATATAATTCCCAGAAGAGTAAAAAAAGACCTAAATCCATAGTGCCTTTTAAATACCGAAAGATTGTGTTTACGGAATTTAAATGAGACTCTTTTGGATTACATTGGTATCTTGCACAGAAGCATACAGAAAACATTACGTCGGGTTGACTAGCTGTTAAGTATATAAAACTTCCTATCATACCTCTAAATATTGTTTGAACTACTGGTTTCCCAGTTTCATCAAGATCAAGTGTATTTGAAGTACCAATTGGAGTTCTAATTATTTTAGTTTTGTAATATCCATACTTTTTTAGTAAATGTTTTATATACTTATGTTGAGATATATATGTTCCTTCTGGTTTTTGAGAAATTTTAAAACCTAAAAAGAATGTTAACTCACCCATCATACTCATTTCAAACTCAGATTTCATTAAATTTGAAAAAGAATTAGTTAAAGATATCTGAGTTGATCAAAATATGATGTCATCAACATAGATTTGAACAATCAAAACATGTTTTTTTCATTTTTATAAAAAGGGTTGGATCTGTTGTACCTTTTGTATAATTGTTTTGTAATAATAATCTTGTAAGTCTATCATACCATGCTCTAGGGGCTTGTTTAAGACCATATAGAGCCTTGGTAAGTTTGAAAACATGATCAGGATGTTTTAGGTCTTGAAAACCATAAGGTTCTTCGACCAAAAATTCTCCTTGAACAAAACGATTTAGAAAAGCACATTTTACATCCATTTGAAATAGTTTGAAATTAATGTATGCTGCAAAGGCTAATAGAATACGAATTGATTCAAGTCTAGCTACAGGAGCATATGATTCTTCATAGTCTATTCCCTCTTGTTGATTATAGCCTTTAGCAACAAGTCCTGCTTCATTTCTTACAATGATTCTATTTTCATCAAACTTGTTTCTGAAAACCCATTTTACACCAATCAGAGTTGTTTCTTTAGGTCTATCAAGTAATGTCCAGACTTGATTCCTCTCAAATTCATTTAGTTCATCTTGCATTGCTTTGATCCAATCATAATCACCTACGGACTCACTTGGGCTTTTAGGTTAAAATTGGGAAATAAAATCAAGATGTTCTATTTCATTTCTTAAGGAATTTCTGGTCCTTATAGGTTGATTTACATCACCAATGATGTTATCACTGGGATGATTCCTAAGAAACAATTGATTTGGGTTTTGTAAAACCTGTTCATCAACATATTGTTGAAAATCATTCAAGGTAAATGTTTCAGAAGTATCTTCTTGAATATTTTCCTTATCAGAAGGATCTTTTATCAAACTTTGATAATCAGTTTTTGAAAACACATCGGAGGATGTAGGATTGGATCAGTTGAAAAAAAGGATCAGTTTCATCGAATTTTACATGTACTGTTTCCCCAACTGTACAAGTGTTTTTTTTGAAAACTCTATATGCCTTAGAGGTTGTAGAATAGACTAGAAAGATTCCTTCATCAGATTTTGGTGAAAATATGTGAAGATTGTCATTTGTATTCAGAATGAATACTTTGCATCCAAAAACATTCAAGTATGAATCTTTAGGTTTTCGTCCAGTCCATAACTCTTAAGGAGTTTTATTAAAAAATTGTCTAGTTAAAACACGTTTTATAGTATAACATGCAGTACTAACAGCTTTAGCCCAAAATTGCTGAGCAATTGAGTATTCACTCAACATGGTTCGAGTCATTTCATGAAGAATACGATTTCTTCTTTCAACAAAACCATTTTGCTGACGAGTTCTTGGAGCTAAGAAATTGTGAGTTATACCATTTTTACTACAAGAAGTTTAAAAATATGAATTTTGAAATTCACCACCATGATCACTATGAATAGTTAACAACGGTAGGTTTTTCCCATTTTAAACTTGGGTTCTAAAATTTTTTAAATTGGAAAAGGATTCAGATTTCTTTGTGAGAAAGTAGACCCATGTAAATCTAGTAAAGTCATCAACTAAAACAAATACATAGTATTTGCCTCCAATGATTCCTGTTTCTGTAGGACCAAAAAGATAAAAATGATCTAGCTGTAATGCATTAGAAGCTGAAACTTTATTAATTTATTTAAAGCTAGTTTTATGTTGCTTTCCAAATTGATAAGGATAACAGATTTTTGAAGAATCATATCTATGGTCCGGTAGCCCCTCCACAATTCTTTTATTTGAGAGTTTACTAAGGTTTCTCAGATTACAGTGTCCTAGTCTTCTATGCCATAGCCATGATTGGTCTTCTATTTCACTTATGCAGGATATGTTTTGGCTCCTAAGGTCTTCTATGTTAATAGTGTAAACATTCTATTGCCTATGGGCAGATAGAATGTATTCATCCTTGGAATTGTGAACAACACACTTATCATTTCTAAAATTCACAAGGTAAACTTCATCACATAATTGACTTATGCTGATGAGATTGTGCCTAAGACCTTTAACAAACAAAACATTTGAGACAATAAATTTTCCAAGAAAAATGATATTGCCTATACCAAAAATCTTTCCTTGAGAATTATCACTGAAGGTAACTTTTCCACCTTTTTTTTATAACCATTTCAAAGAGATCTTTGTTTCCGTTCATGTGTCGAGAACAACCACTATCCATGTACCAAATATTCTTATTGGTAAACTTCTCATTTTCCTGAAAAAGAAACAATTAGTTTTTGGAATCCAAACATGTATGGATCCGAAAGGGTTACATAAAAGAATTTTTGGAATCCACATTTGTTTTGCAAAATGAGCTTTATGAAATCCTAATGATTGAGTTCTGTTAAGAGAATAATCTCTTCTCCAGTGTCCACCACATTGACTCTTAGAAAAAAAAGAGGTTTTTTGAGGAACAAAATAGTTATTACTAAAAACAGGTTTGGAATAAGTATAACCAAGAACAGAACGATTTCTCAAAGGTCTAATTTGAGAATACATCTTGCCAATGTTTTCCTTTCCATGAGTAATGTTTTGACAAACATTTTTTGAAGGAAAAAATTTCTGACTTTAGTTTTAAAACAAATTTCTTATTTTCCAAAACATTTGAATTTGAACTAGAGTTAGGCTCTAAAATAATTTTCTTTGAAAACACAATTTCTAGGTCCTTAGAAAGTTTATCCTTATCAGATTTTACTTTCTCAAGGGTTTTTAAAATACATTCAAAATCAGAAGTTTTCACATAAATATCTTTAGAAGGATCCGATACTTCTTTAGTCAAGATTGAAAATCTATAATTTGATTTCTCAAGCCTCTACATGAGTTTAGAATTCTCATTTTCATTTAATTTATCCAATCTAGATACTTCTTCAAAAGTAGGTAATGTATCATCTTATGATGATGAAGATTCATCATTTAAAGATTCATAAAATCTATTATCAGTATAATTTTCATTCAAAGAGACATTTGTAATAGCTTCAGCATTATACACCATAGCCATGACACAATGATCTTTAATTGGTAATCTGGCTAAAAGTCCAATATTCCTCCGTCCTGAGGACTCATATTCTGAAGAATCAACTGATGAATCACCATCACTTGCACTCCAGGTATCATTTGCCTTCAATAATTTCTTTTCCTTATAAAACCATTTCTTGTTTCTTTCAGAGTGTTTTTCCTTTCTACATTTCCTTTTTAGTAAAGGAAAATCAGGCCTTATATGTCCTGCATTATTACATTCATAACAAGTTACCTCTGAATCTTTCTTATCCTTCCTATCATTCTTTTTGAATCTATATTTGAAGTCTTTCTTTCCCACAATCTTGTTCATCCTTCGAGCAAGATTGGCTAACTCATTATCCAAAAGATCACAATCACTTAAATCAGATATAAATTTCTTGGCTTTGGATCTTGTATGCCTTTCAGGTGTTTTAGCTTTAGATGCAAAGGCTACACTTCCATTCCCATTCTTCTTCTTGATGAAATCAGCATCTCTCTTCATTCTTGTCTCGTGCTGTAGAAGAGTTCCAAAGAGTTCATCTAGAGAAATCTAGGAAACTTTTCTATTTTCATCAATAGCTGTCCTTTTTGACTCCCAATCATTTGGAATTATATATATAATTTTATCAACTAGAGCTTCATCATCAAGACCTTTTTCTCCCATATATTGTAAGCTGCTGAAAATTGTCATAAACCTTTGTTGCACTTTACATGCTGGCTCTCCATAAGGAAAAAAATCCATGATACTCTGCTCGAAGCATTGCTCTTCTTGTTTCTATAACCTTGGATGTCCTAATGTGAGTGACTTCTAATTTCTTCCAAATAAAGTTGGCTGCTTCACATTAAGATATCTGACTGTATATATTCCTGGTCATAGAGCATAATAATGTATTGCGTACCTTGTAATTAAGTTGATATTCTTGCTTCTCTTGGTTAGTGAAAGTAATGACTTCTTTGTGATGAATTTTGTAACCTCCAGTAATCATAATAACATTGTTTACGCCAGTATTGATCACAAAAGTCTTCATACGATCTCTCCAGTACTCATAATCATTTCCATCAAAGATAGGTGGTCTAGAAGGATTCAGATTGTCTATTGACCCAAGATTCATTCCGGCCATCTAAAAACAATATCTATTCCACTCCACGTTACTGTAGTAAGTAGTTAAAAAACATATGAATGAAACAAAACAAGTAATACAAATAAGTGGAAAACCACCTATAATACCAATTGTTGGATTGAATATATTGATATGTATGTCTATTAGATGGAACAATACAAGAGGGGGGTGAATTGTATGTTGAAAAACCTTTTGAGTTTTAGCACTGAAGTGATTAGTTTAAATGATCTTAAACTAATACAAATACAAACACACACAATTGTATTGAATATAAAAGGTATGATGTAATGTAATACTAATGAAATGTAAAACAATTGTATTCAAGATCAACACAATAATCCGAATAATATAAAGATGAATGATTCTACCTTAAACAATATAGAATCAATCAATTCAATATGTAATAGAATGGATATAATTGAAACAATTACAAATGTATAAGAGATAGAAAAGGAAACAAAAACAATTTCCTTTCTAATACAGATAGCATCGGAAATGTAAAATAATTACAATTCTTTTAACCCAAAGAGAAGGGTTATCTTTTCACCTAGGATAAAAGGTTTGTCTCACCAACACCTTGGTGGGCCCTCGATACGATGATCGGACTCTATGTCTGCCTATCCCTGGCAGCCATTGATATGATGATCGGAAGGTCTGTCTGCCTATCCCCGGCAGCCCTCGATACGATGATCGGTCCGTCCGTCTGCCTATCACAGGCAGCCCTCGATTTTGTAGGTAATCAGAACCTCTATCTTTCAATAACTTGAAAGTCCTACATATGATGATCGGACGCACAAGGCACAAAGCATGAGAGAAGTCACATCATCTCTCTCTAGATCTTGATAGAAGAAAAGTATCACAGTTGTATCACGCTTGTTCTTGGTTTTCTGTTGTACTCTCAGCTTCAAATGACCTCCTATTTATAGGCCTTAGGTTCCAACTGTCTCATCTCCTCCAACGGTCATATTTCTTCAAAAAAACTCGGAGGGACTTGGACACCTGCCATCATAACGGTCATATTGAAATAGAAAGCACGACATCGTTTTGATTAGTTTGTAACTAACTCAATGACATCGTATTGGTTAGAACAAGATGTATGAATAAGATAATCAAGAGTATGATTTATATGAAGCATGTGTTTTTGAAAAACTACCAAAATAAGAATGTAATAAAAGATATGAGATGTTGAGTTAATGCAATTTCCAGATTCAGTACGATCAGCATTGTACGACTAGCATGGTCATTACGATCAGTATGATCAGTATGATACGCATAGTCAGTACGATCATCATGATTAGTACGATTAGCCTGGTCAGTTCGATCAGCATGATCAGTACGATCATTATGGTCAGTACGATCAGCATTGTACGATTGACATGGTCAGTACGATCAGTATGATCCGTACGATACGCATAGTCAGTACGATCAGCATGATCAGTACGATACGATAGACAAGGTTAGTAGGATTAACAAGACATTTGTGTTTTCCAAAACAAATCATAGAAGTCAAAAGAGGACTTTTGACTCAACAAGAATAATGTGGTTATTCATTCCATATAAACCCCATAATTTGTAATATTAGAGAGGTCCATTAAATTCTCTAGCTATGGAGACTCTATACACTTCCCATCATCGGTGGGATAACACCATGAGTCTCCTCTCTAATATTTACTTCACATTTTATTTAACATATAATAAAATTTATAATGATCATACTATATTTTTAGGTTTTCACTAATGTATATAACATAGGATATTTTCATTGGTGTCCACAACACATTAAGAGAGATTATAAACATTTTATCAAAAAATAACAAATGGAATACCTATCCTCTTACATTGTTTAATCTCTTTAATTTTTATGCATTTATAATAGATCATAAATATGTACTAATGAATTAGGGTCGTATGTGGAGTGAAATTTTTTTTCCTAGTCTATTGATACGATATTTAGTTACTATTTTGTTATTATTAAGTAAATCATGTTTTGAATTAATATATATATGAACTATTTTTGTGAGTTTATTTTTTAAAAAATAATCAATAATGTACTTGTAATTATTTTGATCATCATGTAAATGAGGTACATAATTAATTATTATTTTCCTCATTCATTTCATCAACATAAGTATTATACTTCATAGATTGAATACAATTCTTGAGTCGAATTAAACCATTAGTTATCAAATTGTACGAGATGAATTATTTTTTTGTGAATTTTAGATGACATTAATGAATTGTTTTCCTATAATAAGGAACTATATTTTATGTGGAATGATTTTGGGGGAATGATAATTGTCACTTGTGGTCAATAGAATTTTGAACATAATTTGGGGAAACATTAACATACTGAAAAATAACACCTTAAGGACCCATCTCTGAAAAAAATTGTTATAATTCTATTTAAACATCCATAAAAAGTAAAATTGGGATCCCATAGTGAATCTTTTAGAAAATTGACACTTAATTTTTGTGTTAAATCTATCTATACATATTCAATAAGTTAATTTTTATAGTGCATTGCAAATAAAAGAGTGATTTTGTATTAAATAATCCAAATAGTAAAAAAACACAATTTATTTAGGAATGTGGAATTTTAATCCCATAAGAATAAGGGGAAATTGACATAAAACGTATTAATTTGAGTTTTATTAATAAATTGGAAAATCATTAAATGGTTTAATAAACATATGAGAATGAATAAATGGAGGTGATTCTTGTTAAAATATTGATTACACTCTAATATAATTGGATTCACTCATGGATAAGGATGTTAGTTTCGATTAATGCAAGGAAAGAATTTAAATCATATATGTGGAATAATGAACTAGGAAATGGATCAACATGTGATATTTTATGTTTCTGGATTTTATAGTAAAATAGTGGTGGGATGAATCAATTTTTTTATCATTATGATAAATATAATTAAGTGATATAATTACAAATGAATGAAATAGTTATTGGGTTAGGGAGTGATCTGACAATAAAATTTGAATTTTTTTTCCTTTTTTCATTCAAATTAACCTGTAATTATATTAAATAATGTTAATATACGGTATTTTATTTATTTTTTGAAATTATTATTTTATATATAAATTGAACAATTTTTTACTTTTGAGACTTATTCATTTGGAATCAAAATTAATAAGGGATGACTTTTGTTGAAAATTGAAATTTATTTTCATTATTTTTTTAAACTATGAATTTAATATTATTTGATTAAATTTTGTATTATATTACAAAAAATATTTATTCCCGTGTTTTAATTATTTAATTATTTTTTCATTTAATTGAAATCCTTAAAATTAATTTTTTTTGTAAAATTTTGATTTCAAAATAGTGAAATGTCATTCTTGATTTTCAACAGTTTTCTAAAAATATATTTAATAGCATGATGTTAACTAAATATGATAAGATTATTTTAATAAAAAACTGAAATTGAATTTATTTTGGAAATTGATTCATATTTTTTAAATAAAATTATTAAATTAGAAATATTTATTCAATGAATAAATATTTGATTTAATTGAATCAATTACAATGAAAGTATAGAAAATATGATTCTGTATGTGTGATGATGATGAACTCAATTACAAATTACATGTGCCTATTCTGATTGGAGGTGATGACCATATTTTATAGACTTTGACAAGGGTATTGGATACATGAGTCAAAGTATGAAGATTATGTCAGGACACACCACCCTTTTTTAACAATGCTCACCGACACTACATGAGGAAGACCAAATTAGCTAAGCATACACATCATTTATGTTTTGACCCAAAATAAGAAAGATTATTTTTATTGTAGTAATTGAGGTTTTCTGAATATGAAAATGGAGTATTCCATGCCAACCTAATAATTTCCTCTTGTAAAACAAAACTGAAACAAGTTAGATGATTATCCCATTATCAATTATGGAAAACCAATGAATTTCATCATGTTGAAAAATCTTGTTGATGATACCATGGAGATAGATCCTCAGATTTTCGATGATTAATGGAAGGGAAATGGTGCCTGTTTAAATCATTCCTCTGATGACTGCTGGTGAAGAACCAAAAAGTGGTGAATGGATAAATACATAGGCAACATTCATGCTCATAACATAGGAAAATATCACTGATGAAATTTTGGTCCAGGATGTGTAGTGATGAAATCAAGAACATAATTTAAGGAACTAATGAAGGAAAAATTGAATACTGCTTGAATAAACTCAACGAAACCAAAACGGATCTGGGCACATTTGAATCACTCAACATTATCAATTAACTTTGTCCCATATTATGGTGAAGGAAGAGAGATAGTCCATCGTTTATCCCCCATTCAATTAATATACATCCAATGATCTAGATAGTATTGGTTCTTGACTGATGTTCATAAAGGTATGTTGTGGCATCGAGGTGGGTATATAAGTACCTCAACATATCTGGGAGGTTCTTCTGACCATTCTCCATAAATAATATAGGATATTTCTGGTATGATATTGGATAAATTGATAATATTAGTGGTATTATAGTAAATTAGACAATGATGGGTGATCAAATAAATGATATTGAATCTAATCATATAATTTGAAGAACTAGAGAAAACATAATTAATAATTGTACTTGTAAAAACCCGATATTTTATGAGATATATTTTATTTAATTTTTTTGATGTGTTCTATTGTAAACTAAGATTAGCTTGTGTTATACACAGTACTAGCTTGCAGTATACGCAACACTATTCTTGGATCGTGTTACACAAAATTTAAAGTTCGTTTGATAGAAGTCATTCTACGCAACATTTACTATATATATATATATTGAATGTATAAATGAAATATGGTTGGATTCTATTATAAAAAAACAACAAAGGAGTCTTTCACAACATGCAACCCTGACTTGTCTTGCAATACACGCAATCACGACCTTCCTCGATAGCGTGTGTAGAACGCAATACCGGGTTTCACTAAACAATGATATATTGTTATAATATCATCACGAACTAGACATTATGAATAGTAATAACTAAATTTTTAATTTTATAACATTATTATTCATATTACACATTTTCTATAACATGGTATGAGAAGAAAATAAATTTTTCGGGTAAAATAAGTATTTTTAAATAAATGCAGTTTTCCCCCTTTTGATGGCGCACCCACATTAAATCTAGTATTTGACATGTTTATAAGTTCAATTTTAAAAAATAATATTATTCTTTGGAATAAGGATATAAAATATAACATTGGAAAAAAAATTATTTTATTATGATAACTTTCATATTTTAATGAATAGTAAAAACATGCTATATATTAATTAAAAACAAATTTTTTTCATCATAATAACTTATGTTGTTAAATTATAATATTGAAGGGATTTAAATTATAGATAGAATCTATTTTTACCATTTAATATAAAGTATGTCATTGGAATTTATTTTACGTTGAATTTGTAGGATAAATCAATTGAATCTTTTGCAATGTTTTAAACAAAAACCCTTTTTATTTTGACAACGGGATTAATTTTAATTTAATTTCTGAAAATTTTGTGTATTTAATTTGGAAAAATGGATTCCATATTTGGAATCATTAGGTCCAAATTATGTTAATAAGCTACTTTTTATTTTTGTGATTTAAGAATAGTTACTACGGTAAATTTTATTTACCATAGTTAAAGATAAATCGGGTAATTAAGGGTAAATATAAGATTATAAAATTAAACTAACACCTGAAAAAATCCTATTGGATGACTAAATGTCGACCCATATCACCTAATGGTCGTATTAGAATCATTTAATGGACTTTTTTCCATGCAAAAAATTTAATTATTATTAAAACCAAAGAAAGTTACAACATGTCACTCTCTTAAATCATATAAGTATACTAATTTTAATTTATTGATAAACTTCATGAAACATAGAAACTGAATAGTCTCCAGAAATCTAATGAAATTATCTACATCATAAGAATTTATTTATAATTTTAGGTATTAAATAATTATCATTAATTGTGACACAATAGTGATGAAGAAATTGTTTATCTAGAGAAAAATCAAGAATATAGTTTTTACTAAACTAATTGTGACCATAAAAGGCACAAAACCCTGAAAAAAACTTATTTTTCATGTAGATGTATACCATAATCATCCAATGGTCGAATATTTGACCATTTTGTGCCTTATAGAAGCGATTACGACACATATATTATTTTATTTTAAATGATGCCAAAGATGTCACTTTCATAATTTAATAAATATAACAATTTAAATATTGTTATATTAAGATGATAAATTCTAGTAAAAGTATTATTGTGAAATATAATATATTTATATTCAACATTTGTTTTTATTTTTAATTTTTATGCAACAAATAAGTTTATTAAATAATTATACAAAAATGATGTAGTAATTATTTTATTAAGAGATAAACCAAATAAATGGATTTAAAAATAATAAAATAAATATTATATGAACTATTTAATGTTCTACACTATTTTTCTAGATACATATGACATTTTATGAATCTATTAAATATTTTAGTTGAAACATATCTTCTGTATATATTTTATTTAAATTCAAATATATGAATACTGTCAAAATTGACACTATTGTTATTTTATAAAAATAACATATTATAAAATTGATTAAAAATCACAAAGATATTTACAAATTATAAATTTAAATTTATCTGGTCTAAAATGTTATGAATTATCAAATTATGGACAATTAACAACAAATAAGTAATTATTTGGTATAATTTAAAATTTAGATTTTTATTACCACAAATATAATTAAATTGATTAAATAAGGATAAATCAAGTTGATAATGTTTAAAATAAATTCATAACATGTATAATTTTTTTTGGTTGATGAGATTACAACCCTATCTCATATAAACATTGAATTGAGTTTTTTTTGAGGTTTTTATGTTGGGTTTGAATTTATATTAAACTAATATTTTTATGGATTCCAAAGGTGCCCCTCTCCTCCCTTATAAAAGGGAACCTCCTCCCTCTCTTCCTCACACCATTTTTAGCCTTCAAGCACGGTAAAACCATGACCATTTCCCTTATCAACATCCCTAGAAATAACCTATAAGTTCTGGGCTTCATCAAAGACCAATTTTAGTGCCCTAAGAGGAGGTCTCAAAGAGGCACTTCAAAGAAGAGGTAATGTCTGTTACCGATTCATTCAACTGTATTTCTTCTTACACTTCATCTTCTTTAGTTGTTTCATTATGAAGTAATAACATTAGTATCAATAATATACGGATATGTTATTATAAGTATGAAACAACCCTATTTAACCATCTATCCATCCTACAGAAAACGAAATCACCAAGCGTGTGTACGTACGAAATATCGTCTCCACGCTGTGGTGTAATCTATTTTTCCAACACCACCTTACTTGAATGGTTATAATGGTGTAAAAAATAACTATAAATAGTTATTATAAAATCATACTGATTCTGATATATTTTAAAATCCACTCCAATTCAATTCAATAATTATGGGAATGATATAATCGCTCGTGAGTACGTACGGACTACCGTCTCCACGAAGAGATGAGATTCATTCTCAATGATTAACCATTGATGAATTATTATAAAGTATATATAACAAGTAATCATGAAATATATGAAATAATTATACTTTATTAATGTATATATCTATGTATTTCATCCAATAAATTCCATTCAATTCAATAAGGAATCAAAAATAGCGTTCTTGCGTATGTACGACCTACCGTCTCTATGAACGGTGTATTTCATTCCATTTATCGATATATCATACATATATATATATATATATGATGAATATATATAAATCATTATTTACATTCTGAAATTAATTAAATCAGGTTATAAGTAATAATATCAAGAACAACAAGTCCAAACATGTAATTTAAATAAAACGATTTTACCCAAAACACTACTTTAACATGGAACTTACAAAAGAACAGGTAATATAAAGTCATAAGTGAACCATATATGATATCATAACAATGAATATGATTCTGTAATAAGTCAATGTCATTATTTAAATCATTATACAGGAGGTTCAGATCCATACGAAGCATATTAGACCTAAGGTAAGGGATAACTTTTCCAATCTCGTTCTTATCCGAGATTGTTTATTCGTAAGTATTTACTGGGGTTATTGTTCTCATCCATGTCCATGTTTCCTAAAAATGGTTTCATGTATGTTTAAAGTTATTTTAACCCATTTTTACATTTAATACATGTTATTTATTGAATCTTTCTTTTACGAGGTACTTTTTGACTTTTGTGGAAAAAGTACGAGAAGAATGTTTTTTTTCTTATACGACATGAACAGATTTTTACGGTTTTATAAAGCCTTATATTAATGAATATTACTCCATATGACTTATTGACTATTTTCAACAAATTATCTTTTATTTTAAAATTTCATGGCATTTTGTGAAAAGAAAATTATTATGAAGAAGAAAGGATATCTTCCTCAAGAATTCATTTCATGTGTTTTATCAAAACCATTTTCCATCTAAGATGACATTATTTCATATGTGTATGATTCATGTGTAATGTATCTATGATTTAAATGGTTTCACTTTTCTTATTATGAAATGATATCCATTTCTTTTATATGGATTACGTGATGATGGGATGATGTTTATGAAAACGATTTTATTCGTTGGGTTATTATGAATGATGTATGTTTATTTGGTGGCACAAGTAATAATGATTTCATTATGAGATGGGTGGGACCTATATCTACCTCAAATGCATTGGGTAATGATTTATACCTCATTATATAGACATGGCTGGAACGGAAAGTTAAACCGGTTCAGTAATATAGGACTGGAACGAGGAGTGAACTCGATTCAGAAAGGGACTTTGTCCACTAAGATGGTCTTGACAGCAATGCCTTGGCTAATATGGAAATCATATCATGTGATTAAGGGTTTCCACAATTACATGATTTATTCCCATGCTATTTTATCATTCTTAATGTTTCTTTATGATCTATGCCTTACGTACTTCAATGTTTTATGTCATTGATCATGCTTTTGATGTTTAAACATTATGTTCGTGTTTTTATGTTCAAATGTATATGGTATGTTTTATTTTATCCATGCTTACCCTTACTGAGCATTTGAGCTCACCCTTTTTATGTTTTCTTTTCCCCATGATATAAAGAAAGGTTTTAGGTAAGAAAAAAGTGGCAAGATATTTATGGGAGATGTTGACGATCTTTCACCGCGATTAGAAGATTATGTTCCAAGTTTCCAAAGACACTAAACAATTACGGTCCTTGTTTGTCTGTTTTTGGTATGTATTAGGTATTTTTGCAAAAGTAATGTAATGTCCATGTACGTCAAGCTTCAGGTCTTTACAGTTGGTATCAGAGAAAGGTTTAGTCAAACTTTGGAAACTAGGATGCGAAAACCTTAGTGACATCCCTACAGATATTTCTAAGGTATGTCTCGGGATGTCCCTAAGGTTAAGTATATGTATAGGTTATAGTCCTAGAATTGCGATAACGATATTAGAATTCAACATAAGATGTTATATATTGATGGTATTCCCCCTTTATTATGTTGTTTTCCTAGAAAGATTTTTGCCTCTGACACTATTCTTTTTGGGTTTTAGACGATGGATGGAACCAGAAGGAACCGTGTTGATCAATATAATGGACGATGCAATGATTGTCCTCCGGAACAAACCAACGTTATGGGTGATGGAGTGAAAAATCATATTGCTATACTTACACAAGCTATGAATCATTTTGTACTTCGAAATGACAAGAGGAGGGAACCTTATTCTATTCAGTCCTTCATGAGGAAACATCCACCTTCTTTCAATGGGTCTTCTGATCCACTTTTTTCTGAACAATGGATCAGTACCATTGAAAAGATATTTTCCATACTTCTCTATTCGGAACATGATAAAGTCATTCTAGCTGTTTACCGTTTAGAAGGTGAAGCAGACCAGTGGTGGACTCTAATTAAGAATACAAGGCCCCGAGATGAAATTGAGTCCATGGAATGGGATGAGTTCAAGAACATGATTTTCAATAAGTACTTCCCTCGTATTCTTCGAACAAATATGGAGATGGATTTTCTTGAGCTTAAGCAAAAGGATAATGAATCTGTTAGTATATACGAAGCAAATTTTACAAGGCTTTCAAGGTATGAATCTGGATTTATCATCCAACCTGAAAGTAAAGTTGATTGATTTTTCAGTATTTTAAAACCACGTCTTCGAAGGGCATTATATATAAGAGACATCAGTAGCTATGAAGAAATTGTACATTGTGCTATCAAGGTAGAACTGGAAGTTGGTGTTACAAATCCATCTCATGGTTTTGACAAGAAACAAAAGATGGAGTTCAAGGAGAAATCTCAGAAAAATGGTGAAAAGAAGATGAATGTTTCTTTATGCTCATTGTGTGGAAAGAATCATGGTGGAGATTGCCTAAAAGGTACTAGAAAATTTTTTTATTGTTGAAAAGAAGGTCATCAAGAAGATGAGTGTCGAAGTAATGCAATAAGGGTTTCTAATGATGTGAATAAATAAAAGACTACAGAGAGCTCACCACCAACACTTCAATGCTTCAAGTGCAAGGAAATGGGACATTATGCTATTAAATGCCCTAATCCACGGGTTAATGATGATCAACGTGAGAAACATCTTAAGGAAAAGGATAAAGGGAAGCCTCATGCGATCACTATTTGTGATGTTGAGTATGAAAATGTAGTTGTGTAATGATTAAGTGTTTATGTAATGGGATTCCAAAATAATATTTTATATAGTATCGTGGAATATTGGAATATTTATGTATTGTTCTATTGTGGTTTTCAATAATTTTATGGTACTAGTAATCATGAAATGTGATTGAGATATTTTTGGGAAAAAGATGATATGCGCATAATGAAGGGATAAGGAGAAAATGAAATGTTTGAAAGTATTCATGAGCTCATGACTGATATAAGGAAATAGTTATATCATGGTTTGAGTACACAGAATTTTGGGGTTTTGGTATGTGGAAATAGTTAACATTTGACTGCACTCATGTTTTCACTAAGATTCAATGGGTATTCATTTTTCAAGAGAATACATTATTAAGGCCTTCGAACGTTTATAATGTGACCAACAAGACATATCTTATGATATACGAGGATCAATGATGGTATTAACATTTTTGTTATATGAAATCTCTGGTAATCATTTTCAATATAATATGAAAATGGATTGAAATATTATAGATAAGCCCAATGATTGGAATGGATTATGTTGGAACCTTTTTCGATATTATTGATGGGATGTTATAGTAATGTATTTTTAGAAAAAGACTACCTACAGGACGAGCGATAAACCGTCGTGTCGGACTAGGCTGTGGGAGTCGAACCCACAACCGAAGTTTGACTGGCCTTTATCGCATACCACTGGCCTACAGGAAGTCCCTGGTTAGTAGAAACTAGTTTTATTTTATTATGCTGAATGATAGATGAAGTATAAGTTCATTTTAGGAACCGTATACAATTAACCTCACCATAGATGGACTTATTTATATTTGATAACATTTTCTAACCTTTTCTTTGAAACAAATGGAAGGACCCATCATTCTATCACATGATCTATTAACACTTCAAGAATAAAAAATTCAACTTTATTTCTTTAAGAGATGAAGTGGAAATTGTTCAAATCATGAACAACAGTGAAATTGTACCAAAATCGAGTACGTATTTCTTCTAAATCAAAATTTTCAACATTAGGGAAATGATATTGAAATCCAAAAATGTTTTCCTAGTTCCCTTATATATGATGAATTAGATTGTACCTTATATCATCACAAATTTATGGTTTGTGACTGTTGTCTTTATCATAGCCATGTCCTCTACCAATCTCCATTAGAACATGATGGTTAGATTTCTCCTACATATCCATATTTTCACCTATGTTCCCCTATGATTAGTTAATTTGGGTAACCGTTACGTTACATACTTTAGTTTTTGAAGTTATGTTATGTTATTCCTATTTACGATGTGGGTATCTATTAAAGAATCTTTCAAGTAGAAAACCATTTATAACCCCGACAAATTTCGAGGCCGAATTAAATTTTAAGGGGGGTAGAATGTAAAATCCCGTGATTTTATGAGATATATAATTTTTAATTTCAGTGATGTGTCCTATTATGCACTAATATTAGCTTGTTCTATACACCGTTCTAGCTTGCAGTATACGCAACACTATTCTTGGATCGTGTTACACAAAATTTCAAGTTCGTTTGATAGAATTCATTCTACGCAACATTGAGTGTATATATATATATATTCAATGTATAATTGAAATATGGTTGGATTATGTTATACAAAACAATGAAGGAGTCTTTCACAACATGTAACCATGACTTGGCTTGCAATAAACGCAATCACAATCTTCCTTGATAGCGTGTGTAGTACGCAATACCATGTTTCACTAAACTACGATATATTGTTATAATATTATCAAGATCTAGCCGTTATGAATAGTAATAATTACATTTTTAATTTCATAAAATTATTATTCATCTTACACAATTTCTAGTACATTTTATGAGATGAAAATAAATTTTTCGGGTAAAATAAGTATTTTTGAAAAAATGCAGTTTTTCCGCCTTTTGATGGCGCACCCACTTTTTATCTAGTTTTTTGACATGTTTATAAGTTCAATTTTACAAAATAAAATTATTCTTTGGAATCAGGATATAAAAGTTTACCTTGGATAAAATTTTCATTTTATTCTGATAACTTTCATATTTTAATGAATAGTAAAAACACCCGATATTTTAAATAAAAACAATTTTTTTCATCGTAATAACTTCTGTGGTGAAATTATAATATTGAATGGTTTTAAAGTATAAATAGAATAAATTTTTACCATTTAATATAATTTATGTCATTGGCATTGATTTTACCTTGAATTCGGAGGTTAAATCAATTCAATCTTTTCCAATGTTTTAAACAAAAACCTTTTTTATTTCGACAACGAGAATAATTTTAATTTAATTTCTGCAACTTTTTTGTATTGAATTTGGAATAATGGATTCCATATTTGGAATCAGTAGGTCCAAATTATGTTAATAAGCTACTTTTTATTTTTTGTTTTTTTGAGTAGTAACTACGGTAAATTTTATTTACCTTAGTTAATGGTAAATCGGGTAATTAAGGGTAAATATAAGATTATAAAATTAACCTAACACCTGCCAAAATAATATTGGATGACTAAAAGTCGACCCATATCACCTAAGGGTCGGATTTGAATAATTTAATGGACTTTTTTCCATGAAAATAATTTTATTATTATTAAAACCAAAGTGACAACATGTCACTCTCTTAAATTTATAAGTATATTAATTTTAATTTAGTGATAAACATCATGAAACTAGGAAACTGAATAGTCTCCAGAAAGATAATGAAATTATCTACATCATATTAATTTATTTATAATTTTTAGGGATTAAATAATTAGCATTAATTGTGACACAATAGTGATGTAGAAATTGTTTATCTAGTGAAAAATCAAGAATATAGTTTTTATTAAATTAATAGTGACCCTAAAAGGCACAAAACCCTGAAAAAAACTTATTTTCCATGTAAAATATAAACCATAATGAACCGATGGACTAATATTTGACCATTTAGAGCCTTATAAAAGTGATTAGGACACTTATATTATTTTATTGTAAGGATGCCAAAGTTGTCACCATCATAATTTAACAAATATAACAATTTACATATTGTGATTTTAAGATGATAAATTAGAGTAAAAGTATTATTGTGAAAGATAATATATTTATATTAATCATAGTATTTTATTTTTTATTTTTATGCAAAAATAAGTATCTTAAATAATTATGAAAAAATAATGTAGTAATTATTTTAATAAGAGATAAACCAATTAAATGGTTTTAAAAATGATAAAATAAATATTATATGAACAATTTAATGACCTCCAATAATTTTCTACATACATATGACATTTTATGAATCTATTAAATCTTTTAGTTCAAACATATCTTCTGTATATATTTTATTTAAATTCAAATAAATGAATAGTTCCAAAATTGACACTATTGTTATTTTATAAAAATAACATATTATAAAATTGATTAAAAATCACAAAAATATTTAAAAATTATAAATTTAAATTTATATTGTCTAAAATGATATAAATTATCCAATTATGGATAATTCACAACAAATTAGTAATTATTTGTTATAATTTAAAATTTAGAATGTTATTACCACAAATAAAATTAAATTGATTAAATAAGGATAAATCAAGTTGATAATGTTTAAAATAAATTCCTAAAATGTCTAAATTTTTTTTCGTGATGATATTACAACCCTAAATCATATCAAATTTTAATTGAGTAAATTTTGGGGGTTTTTATGTTGGGTTTGAATTTATATTAAACTAATATTTTTTGGTGATTCCATAGGAACCCCTCTCCTCCCCTATAAAACGGTACCTCCTCCCTCTCTTCCTCACACAAATTTGAGCCTTTAAGCTCGTCTAAACCCGGACCATTTCCCTTACCAGCTTCCCTAGAAATATCCTCTAGGTTCTGGTCTTCTTCAAAGACCAATTTTAGTGCCCTAAGAGGAGGTCTCAAAGAGGCGCTTCAAAGAAGAGGTAATTTCCGTTAACGATTGTTTCGACTGTATTTCTTCTTACACTTATTCTTCCTTAGTTGTGTAATTATGAAGTAATAACATCAGTATCACTAATATACTGATATGTTATTATAAGTATTAAACAAACCTATTTCACCATCTTTCCATCCTACGTAAAATGAAATCACCGCGCGTGCGTACGTACGGAATACCATCTCCACGCAGTGGTGTAATCTGTTTTTCCAAAACCACCTTACATGGATGGGTATAATGGTGTAAAGAATAACTATACATAGTTATTATAACATCATACTGATTCTGATATATTTTAACATCCTCTTCAATTCAATTCAATTATTATGGAAATGATATCATCGCTCGTGCGTACGTACGGACTACCGTCTCCACGACGCGATGAGATTCATTCTAAATGATTAACCATTCATGAATAATTATAAAGTATATATAATAAGTAATCATGGAATATATGACATAAGGATACTGTATTTATGTATATATCTATGTATTTCATCCAATTTATTCAATTAAATTCAATAAGGAAACGAAAACTGTGTTCATGCGTACGTACGGCCAACCGTCTCCATGAACGGTGTATTTCATTCCATTTATCGATATATCATACATATATATATATATAAATGTATATTATGAATATATATAAATCATTTTTTACATTCTGGAATTAAGTAAATCAGGTTATAAGTAATAATATCAAGAACAACAAGTCCAAACATGTACGATAAATAAAACAATTTTACCCAAAACGCTACATTAACAAGGAACTTACAAAAGAACAGGTAATATAAAGTCATAAGTGAACCATATATGATATCATAACAACGAATATGATTCTGTAATAAGTCAATGACATTATTTAAATCATTATACATGAGGTTCGGATCCATACAAAGCATATCAGACCTAAGGTAAGGGATAACTTTTCCAATATCGTTCTTATCGGAGTTTTTTTATCCGTAAGTATTTACTGGGGTTATTATTCTCATCCCTGTACATGTTTCCTAAAAATAGTTTCATGTTTTTTTAATGTCCTTTTTACCCATTTTTACTTTTAATACATTGTATGTATTGAATCATTCTTTTACGAGGTACTGTTTGACTTTTCCGGCAAAAGTACGAGAAGAATGATTTTTTAACTTATACGGTAAGAACGGATTTTTACAGTTTTATAAAGCCTTATTTTCATGAAGCTTCCTCCAAAAGATTTCATGACTATTTTAAACAAAATATATTTTATTTTAAATTTTCATGGCATTTTGTGAAAAGAAAATGATTTTGAAGAAGAAAGGATATCTTCCTCAAGAATTAATTTCAATTGTTTTATCAAAACCATTTTTATATAAGATGACATTATTTTATTTGTCTATGTTTCAAGTGTAATGTATCTATGATTTACATGGTTTCACTTTTATTATTATGAAATGATATCCATTTCTTTTATATGGATTACGTGATGATGGGATGGTGTTTATGAAAACTATTTTATTCGTTGAGTTATTATGAATGATGTATGTTTATTTTGTGGAACAAGTAAGAATGGTTCCATTATGAGATGGGTGTGACCTATATCTCCATCCAATGCATTGGGTAACGATTTATACCTCATGAGATAGACATGGATAGAATGAAAAGTTAAACCGGTTCAGTAATACAGGACTGGAACGAGGAGTGAACTCGATTTAGAAGGGGACTTGGTCCACTAGGATTGTCTTGGTAGAAATTCCTTGGCTAATATGGAAATCATATCATGTGATTAACGGTTTCCACAATTAAATTTTTTATTCCCATTCTATTTTATCGTTCTTAATGTTTCTTTATGATCTATGACTTACATACTTCCATGTTTTATGTTATTGATCATGATTTTGATGTTTAAACATTATGTTCATGTTTTTATGTTCAAATGTATATGGTATGTTTTATTTTATCCATGCTTACCCTTACTGAGCATTTGAGCTCACCCTTTTTATGTTTTCTTTTCCCCAGGATATAAATAAAGGTTGTAGGTAAGAAAAAAAAGGGGAAGATCTTTATGGGAGATGTTGAAGATCTTTCACCACGATTAGAAGATTACGTTCCAAGTTTCCAAAGACACTAAACTATTACGGTCCTTGATTGTCTGTTTTTGATATGTATTAAGTATTCCGAAAAAGTAATGTAATGTCCATGTACGTCATGATTCGGGTCATTAGAGTTGGTATCAGAGGAATGGTTTAGTCAACCTTTGGAAACTAGGATGAAAAAACTTTAGTGAGATCCCATGAGATATTTCTAAGGTATGTCTCGGGATGTCCATAAGGTTAAGTATACATATAGGTTATAGTCCTAGAATTGAGCTAACGATCTTATAATTGAACCTATGATGTTAGATATTGAAGGTTCTCCCCCTTTATTATGATGTTTTCCTAGCATGATTTTTGCCCCTCACACTATTATTTTTGGGTTTTAGACGATGGCTGGAACCCGAATGAGCCGTGTTGATCAATGTAATGGACGTTGCAATGAATTCCCTCTTGAACAAACCAACGTTATGGGAGATGAAGTAAAAAATCCTATTGCTATACTTACACAAGCTATGAATCATTTTGGACTTCGAAATGAGCAGAGGAGGGAGGATTATTCTATTGAGTCCTTCATGAGGCAACATCCACCTTCTTTCAATGAGTCTTCTAATCCACGTTTTGCTGAACAATGGATCAATACCATTGAAAAGATATTTTCCATACTTCGCTGTTCAGAACATGGTAAAGTCATTCTAGCTTTTTACCGTTTAGAAGGTGAAGCAGACCAGTGGTGGACTCTAATTAAGAATACAAGGCCCCAGGATGAAATTGAGTCCATGGAATGGGACGAGTTCAAGAACATAATTTTTAATAAGTACTTCCCTCGTATTCTACGAACAAAGATGGAGAAGGAGTTTCTTGAGAATAAGCAAAAGGATGATGAATCTGTTGGTATATACGAGGAAAATTTTACATGGCTTGCAAGGTATGAATCTAGCTTTATCATCCATCTTGAAAGTAAAGTTGAACGATTTTTCAGTGGCATAAAACCAAGTCTTCGAAGGGTATTAGCTATAAGAGACTTCAGTAGCTAAGAAGAAATTGTGTGTTGTGCTATCAAGGTAGAACTGGAAGTTGGTGTAACTTATCCATCTCATGGTTTTGACAAGAAACGAAAGATGGAGTTCAAGGAGAAATCTCAGAACAATGGTGAAAAGAAGATCAACGTTTCTTTATGCTCAATTTGTAGAAAGAATCATGGTGGAGATTTCCTAAAAGGTACTAGAAAATATTTTTAGTGTGGAAAAGAAGGTCATCAAGTAGCTGAGTGTCGAAGTAATGGAAAAAGGGTTTCTAATGATGTGAATAAATAAAATAATACAGAGAGTGCACCACCATCACTTCAATGCTTCAAGTGCAATGAAATGGACATTATGCTAATAAATGCCTTAATCCACGGGTTAATGATGATCAACGTGAGCAACCTATTAAGGCAAAGGAGAAAGGGAAATCTCATGTGTTCACTATTTGTGATGTTGAGAATGAAAATGATGTTGTGTAATGATTAAGTGTTTATGTAATGGGATTCCAAAATAATGTTTTATATAGTATCGTGGAATATTGGAATATTTATGTATGGTTCTACTGTGGTTTTCAATAATTTTATTGTACCGATAACCATGGAAAGTGATTGAGATATTTTTGGAAAAAAGATTATATGCACATATTGAAGGGATAAGGAAAAAATGAAATATTTGACCGTATTCATGAGCTCATTACTGATATAAGGAAATAGTTATATCATGGTTTGAGTATATAGAATTTTGGGGTTTTGGTATGTGGAATGAGATAAATTTTGACTGCACTCATGTTTTCAATAAGATTGAATGGGTTTCCATTTTTCAAGAGAATACATGATTAATGCCTTCGAATGTTTAGAATGTGACCAACAAGACATATCTTATGATATATGAGGATCAACGATGGTATTATCATGTTTGTTATATGAAATATCTGGTAATAATTTTCACTATAATATGAAAATGGACTGTAATATTATGGATAAGCCTAAATATTGGAATGGATTATGTTGGAACCTTGTTCAATATTATTGATGGGATGTTATAGTAATGTAGTTTTAGAAAAAGGAAAACTGGCAGGATGAGCAACAACTCGTCGCGTCAGACAAGGCTACGGGAGTCGAACCCACAACTGAAGTGCGACTGGACTTTATCGCATACCACTGGCCTATAGGAAGCCCCTGGTTTGTAGAAACTAGTTTTATTTTATTAAGCCTCATGATTGATGAAGTATAAATTCATTTTTGGAATCGTATACAATTAACCTCACTATAGATGGACTTATGTATATTTGATAACATTTTATAACCTTTTCTTTGAAACAAATGGAATGCCCCATCATTCTATAACATGATCTGTTAACACTTCACGAATATCAAATTCAACTTTATTTCTTTAAGAGATGAAGTGGAAATTGTTCAAATCACGAACAACAGGGACATTGTACCAAAATCAAGTAAGTATTTCTTCTAATTAAAATTTTTCAACATTAGGGAAATGATATTGAATACCAAAAATGGTTTCCTAGTTATGTTATATCCGATGAATCAGATGGTACCTTAGATCCTCACAAATTTATGGCTTTGTTCCTGTTGTCTTTATCATAGCCATGTCCTCTACCACTCTCCATCAGAACATGATGGTCAGATTTCTCCTCCATATCCATATTTTCACCTATGTTCTCCTATGATTAGTTGATTTGTGTAACCGTTACATTTCATACTTCAGTTTTTAAAGTTATGTTATGTTATTATTATTTACTATGTGGGTTTCTATTAAAGAAACATTAATGTAGAAAACCATTTATAACCCCGACAAATTTCGAGGGTGAAATTCATTTTAAGGGGGGTAGAATGTAACAACCCGAGATTTTATGAGATATATTATTTTTAATTTCTGTGATTTGTTCTATTATACACTAAGATTATCTTGTGCTATACACCGTACTAGCTTGCAGTATACGCAACACTATTCTTGGATCGTGTTACACAAAATATCCAGTTCGTTTGATAGAAGACATTCTATGCAACATTGAGTGTATATATATATATATTCAATGTATAAATGAAATATGAATGGATTCTATTATACAAAACAACAAAGGAGTCTTTCACAACATGCAACCCTAACTTGGCTTGCAATACACGCAATCACGACCTTCCTCGATAGCGTCTGTACTACGCAATACCGGGTTTCCATAAACAATGATATATTGTTATAATATTATCACGAACTAGTCGTTATGAATAGTAATAACTAAATTTTGAATTTTATAACATTACTATTCATCTTACACATTTTCTAGAACATGGTATGAGAACAAAATAAATTTTCCTGGTAAAATAATTATTTTTAAAAAAATGCAGTTTTGCCGCCTTTTGATGGTGCACCCACTTTAATTATTGTTTTGACATGTTTATAAGTTCAATTTTACAAAATAAAATTATTCTTCGGAATCAGTATTAAATATTTTACCTTGGATAAATGTTTCATATTATTCTGATAACTTTCATATTTTAATGAATAGTAAAAACATGCTATATTTTAATTAAAAACAACTTTTTTTCATCGTAATAACTTATATCGTAAAATTATAATATTGAATGGTTTTAAAGTATAAATAGAATATATTTTTACCATTTATTATAATGTATGTCATTAGAATTGATTTTACCTTGAATTCGTAGGTTAAATCAATTCAATCTTTTGCAATGTTTTAAACAAAAACCCGTTTTATTTCGACAACGAGATTAATTTTAGTTAAATTTATGCAACATTTGTGTATTGAATTTCGAAAATAGGATTCCATATTTTGAATCAGTAGGTCCAAATTATTTTAATAAGCCACTTTTTATTTTTGCACTTTATGAATAGTAACAACGATAAATTTTATTTACCCTAGTTAAAGGTAAATCGTGTAATTAAGTGTAAATATAAGATTATAAAATTAACCTAACACCTGGAAAAATCCTATTGGATGACTAAAAGTCTACCCATATCACCTAAGGATCGGATTAGAATCATTTAATGGACTCTTGTCCATGAAAATAATTTAATTATTATTAAAACCAAAGAAGGTGACAACATGTCACTCTCTTAAATATTATAAGTATACTATTTTTAATTTACTGATAAACTTCACGAAACTTCAAAAATGAATAGTATCTAGAAGTACAATGAAATTATACAAATCATATTAATTTATTTATAATTTTTAGGGATTAAATAATTAGCATTAATTGTGACACAACAGTGATGCAGAAATTGTTTATCTAGTTGAAAATCAAGAATATTATTTTTATTAAACTAATTGTGACCATAAAAGGCACAAAACCCTGAAAAAACATATTGGTCATGTAAATGTAAACCATAATCATCCAATGGTATAATATTTGACCATTTTGTGCCTTATAAAAGAGATTATGACACTTATATTTTTTATTCTAGATGATGCCAAAGTTGTCACCTTCATAATTTAATAAATATATCAATTTACATATTGTGATTTTAATATGATAAATTCCAGTAAAAGTATTATTGTGAAAGGTAATATATTTTTTTCATAATAGGATTTTATTTTTAATTTTTATGCAACATATATGTATATTAAATAATTATACAAAAATTATGTAGTAATTATTTTATTAAGAGATAAACCAAATAAATGGTTTTAAAAATAATAAAATAAATATTATATGAACTATTTAATTTTCTCTAATATTTTTCTATATACATATGACCTTTTATGAATCTATTAAAGCTTTTATTTCAAACATATATTCTGTATATATTTTATTTAAATTCAAATAAATGAATAGTGTCAAAATTGTCACTATTGTTATTTTAAAAAAATAACATATTATAAAATTGTTTAAAAGTCACAAAAATATTTAAAAATTATAAATTTAAATTTATATGGTCTAAAATGATGTAAAGTATCCATTTATGGACAGTTCACAACAAATAAGTAATTATTTGTTATAATTTGAAATTTAGAATGTTATTACCACAAATAAAATTAAATTGATTAAATAAGTATAAATCAAGTTGATCATGTTTAAAATAAATTCCTAACATGTATAAATTTTATTTTTTGATGATATTACAACCATATCTTATATAAACCTTTAATTGCGTCATTTTTGGAGGTTTTTATGTGGGGTTTTAATTTATATTAAAGTAATATTTTTCAGGATTCCAAAGGTGCCCCTCTCCTCCCTTATAAAAGGGCACCTCCTCCCACTCTTCCTCCAATTAATTTGATCCTTTAGGCTCAGAAAAACCCTGCACATTTCCCTTATTAACTTCCCTAGAAACATCTTGTAGGTCCAGGTCTTCTTCAAAGACCAATTTTAGTTCCCTAAGAGGAGGTCTCAAAGAGGCGCTTCAAAGAAGTGGTAATGTCCTTTACCGATTATTTCAACTGTATTTCTTCTTACACTTCTTCTTCATTAGTTTTTACATTATGAAGTAATAAAATCAGTTTCACTCATATACTGATATGTTAGTATAAGTATGAAACAACCCAATTTCACCATCAATCCATCCTACTGAAAATGAAATCACCACGCGTGCGTACGTACGGAATATCGTCTCCACACTGTGGTGTAATCTATTTTTCCAACACCACCTTACATGGATGGGTATAATGGTGTAATGAATAACTATACATAGTTATTATAACATCATACTAATTCTGATATATTTTAACATCCTCTCAAATTCAATTCAATACTTTTGGGAATGATATCATCGCTCGTGCGTATGTATGGACTACCGTCTCCACGACGTGATGAGATTAATTCTCAACGATTAACCATTCATGAATGATTATAATTTATATATAATAAGTAATAATGATATATATTACATAATTATACTGTATTTATGTATATATCTAGGTATTTCATCCAATTAATTCAATTCAATTCAATAAGGAAACGAAAACAGCGTTCATGTGTACGTACGGCCTACCGTCTCCATGAACGGTGTATTTCATTCCATTTTTCGATATATCATACATATATATATGTATATTCTGAATATATATAAATCATGTTTTACATTCTGGAATTAAGTAAATCATGTTATAAGTAATAATATCAAGAACAACAAGTCCAAACATGTACGATAAATAAAACGATTTTACCCAAAACACTACTTTAACATGGAACTTACAAAAAAACATGTAATATAAAGTTATAAGTGAACCATATATGATATCATAACAATGAATATGATTCTGTAATAAGTCAATGAAATTATTTAAATCATTATACATGAGGTTCGGATCCATATGAAGAATATCGGACCTATGGTAAGGGATAACTTTTCCAATCTCGTTCTTATCCGAGATTATTTATTCATAAGTATTTACTGGGGTTATTGTTCTCATCCCTGTCCATGTTTCCTAAAAATGGTTTCATGTATGTTTAAAGTTCTTCTTACCCATTTTTACTTTTAATACATGGTATGTATTGAATCTATCTTTTAAAGGTACATTTTGACTATTCCGGGAAAAGTATGAGAAGAATGTTTTTTTAAATTATACGACAAGAACATATTTTTACGATTTTATAAAGCCTTATTTTCATGATGCTTCCTAAAAATGATTTCATTAATAATTTCAACAAAATATCTTTTATTTTAAAATTTCATGGAATTTTGTGAAAAGAAACTGATTTTGAAGAAGAAATGATATCTTCCTCAAGAATTCATTTCAACTGTTTTATCAAAACCATTTTCCATCTAAGATGATATTATTTCATATGTGTATGTTTCAAGTGTAATGTCTCTATGATTTACATGGTTTCACTTTTATTATTATGAAATTATATCTATTTCTTTTATATTTATTATGTGATGATTTGGTGATGTTTTTGAAACCCATTTTATTCGTTGGGTTATTATGAATGATGTATGTTTATTTTGTGGCACAAGTAAGAATGATTTAATTATGAGATGGGTGGGACCTATATCTCCCTCCAATGCATTGGGTAAATATTTATATCTCATAAGATAGACATGGTCGGAATGGCAAGTTACACTGGTTCAGTAATACAGGACTGGAACGAGGAGTGACCTCAATTCAGAAAGGGACTTTGTCCACTAAGATGGTCTTGGCAGCAATGCCTTGGATAATATGGAAATCATATCATATGATTAATTTTTGCCACAATTAAATGTTTTATTTCCATTCTATTGTATCATATTTAATGTTTCTTTATGATCTATGCCTTATGCACTTCCATGTTTTATGTCATTGATCAATCTTTTGTTGTTTAAACATTATTTTCATGTGTTTAATTTCAAATGTATATGGAATGTTTTAGTTTATCCATTCTTACCCTTACTGAGCATTTGAGCTCACCATTTTTATGTTATCTTTTCCCCAGGATATAAAGAAAGGTTCTAGGTAAGAAAAAAAGGGGGAAGATCTCTATAGGGGATGTTGAAGATCTTTCACCACGATTAGAAGATTGCGTTCCATGTTTCCAAAGAAACTAAACTATTACGGTCCTTGAGTGTCTGTTTTAGTTATGTATTAAGTATTCCTTAAAAGTAATGTAATGTCCATGTACGTCAAGCTTCGGGTCTTTACAGTACTCATGGGTGTCCCTACCCAGATCCCCTAAATCTTCGAACCAATTTTTGTAGTATTTGTTTTTATTCCTATTTTATTTTTATAAAATCATAAAACATAAAAAATAAAACTATCTCCATACATTTGATATAATGAATCAAAAAATCTCAAATATTTGGATAAATGAATATCCCACACCCATATCCTCGAGAAAATACCTTGGTCATCCATAAGGATCAATTATGATTAGTTTTATAAATTATGACTCACCAAGACACAATAAATCAATGAAATCAATTCTCTATATGGGGTTGAGTGTGTGACTGCATACATTTTCAGGGAATTATTTACCATCTTATAGCTATGGTTTACTATTATAATATAGTGTGATGAGTTATCTATGCTCGAATAGCAACTATAGTCCATATATGTTTCTTTTTCTTCTTTTTCACTATTGTATTCTCATTGTTTATTATTTTTGATATATTAATTAATCATGGTTGTAGTTTTCATTTCAAGTACATAGGACCATGGAGGTTCAATGAATATAAATCTCTTGTGTGTGAGGCCATACTATTTGAGGTCATGATTAACCATCTAAGAGTCAGGGATTACTATTATCATCTTGTGTGATGAGGTATATATGATCAAATAGCAACTATGGTGTCTGTGCGTTTCTTTTTCTTCTTCTACACTATTGAGTTCAAGGTATTATTATTTTTGGTATTATAATTAATCATGGTGGCAGTTTTCATTTCCTGCACATAAGACCAATGAGGATCAAAGCATGTAAATCTATTTTTTCATTTACTATCCTATATCTTTCATTAATGAATTAATTTAATCATACTTTAATCCATTTCTAATTTTGTTTTCATCTCTATTGTGTATTAACATAACTATTAGTGATACATTCTCAATTTTTTATTTTTTTGGGCTACCCTATAAAGGACCCATCCCACCCCAACATGTGACTCCCCATAGAAAATTTAATGTGTCTATTTTTAAATCATACTAAATGATACAATTGTAATATGATATTATTTCCAAACTAATAAGAGATTTATATTAAAAAACACATCTCTCATAGTGTATATAGTTGTTATATTAGTGTACATAAAATTTATATTGAATGATATAAAAATAAATGTGTCTATTTTTAATTATTCATTTCATTTTCTCTCATGATAAATAAATATTATAATTAATAATGATATTTTATTCATTTATTTTATTTTTTTATTTTACATTAAACCAAATATAAAATTTTGTATTCTAAAAGGGGAACTATTTAGTGATATAGGATGTTGGTTATTTTTAAGGATATACTATATCTAATATTACTCTTGTAAAGATAAAACACCAAATATTAAATATATTTTCTTGGTAGATATATAGTATGTTTTTCCTAGTTTTTCTATGAAGTCACAGTATAAGGAAAATGATCCATGTAATATAGAATGAATGAATGGATTCTTCAAAATAAACTTAACATTGATGTAAATGTTTCTAGTTACTGAAAATATTGAAGGGAATTATATTAATATTTAGAAATAATAAAACTGAATCCAATAATTGATAAACAATAAAACAAAATCAAGTAAAATAGTATACTATTATTGTAAATGATATAATTTTTCTTCATTATAAATTAATAAATAATTTATTATGACCTATTAATTAATGTGTGTCTAGTCACGTGTCTTCTTTTATGAGAACGCATGAAATTAAGAATATTTCTCAGGATACCCACCTTAGAATAGATAATCTGATTAGAACCAAAATAGAATTCCATGAAAAAAGTACCCAGATTTCAATATGGCTAAACAAGAAGGAAACAAAAAAAATTTCCACCTATTCACAATTAATGTGAATGGAATAAATTCCCATAAAGAAGCATTTCATAACCAATTTCTTGTTGAAGTATTACTAAGAAATCCACGAAATAATTGGTATTCAATGAATGTAGTGATTGATGAGAATAATAATTTCTAAAAGTACAAATTGGATGAACTCATCAGATCACTTATTCAATATAAAATTGATTAAAACAACTTTATATAAGTAGAAATTTCATAAAATAAAGTAATTTCATTTGATTGATATATAATTGTCACCTCAAAATTATATGAATTTCAGAGACATGAAAATGATAAAAGATAAATATTGAATATAATAAAAGGTGTTTAAAATTAAATGATAAAAATAAAATGATCTAGGAGAGAACATGAAATGATAATATGTTTTACTGAAAAGAAAACAATGGTTAAACAAGGTAATATAATAGTGATTTTGATAAAATAGATTATGTATATTCAAATAAGGGAAACATTAAATTATATTCTCTAAAATAAAATCATGATGAAAGATATAACAAATAAACAAATTATTTACATTCATATAATGCTGTATAGAGTATCACTAAAAATCAAAATCTAGTGAGGGATATGTAATGGAAAATTATTCGAGAAACCCATATATCATGTTGTGAAATATAAATGATGTTCGAAATGATAAATATTTGTTAAGGATATTATTATGATACACATGATTTATTCGTTAAGGATCTATATGTAGAAAATGAAACACATCAAAAATATGTTTAATTGTTTGTGGAATTGTATAATGAATTAAAATAATAGAATAAAAAACCTGTTGAGGAATGTATTAAATTCAATAAAAATGTAAAATTAACAAACTCATTTGATTGATTAAGTGAATATACATATTGGGATGTTGAAATTTGTTGTAAATTAAATGAATAAATTTAGGAATAAAATAAAAAAAATGTTAATTTATTATTCATGTTAAATGATATGATATTCAGGAACCTTCCTAGACACCATAGGACTACAATAACATACCCATATATGACATATCCCAAAGGGAATTATTGATCCCCATGTGTTAGTGTCTAGAAAAAGGAATAATTCATGATTGTATTGGGAGTGACATTTTCATCAAAAATAATAGATGATAATGAATCATGATAGTATTCATTACATTCCAAAGGGATAATGTACCAAAATCAAAATAGGTATACCAAAACCCAAAATATTAAATCATTAATGTACCCATAATCACACATAAATATTTTAAAACCCCCAAAAATTTTGATAACATCTATAATAGTCACCTCCATCACTCCCATATCAAATTATCATGAATATTCACCTCCACCAAGAAGCTCTTTCCACATTTTTGGACTTGTAATAGAAAAATATATACACTCCTAAAGGTTATGAATGGGTATGAGAAATAAATCCCATTAGGGTATAACTAGGTGTTCTAAAATAGATTCCCTAACAAAAAGGATCATAATTTATTTTTTAAAAAATATGGTATATTAGGAAATTTAATTTTAATATTTTAGAAAAAACATGATTTCATTCAACGGATGAAAAAAAATTTAGGTAAGGATTAATGTAATTTTTTTTAATATAATGTTATTTGATCATTCTGCATGATTATAAAAGATATATAGTAAATGAAATATATGAATAAAAAATAGACAATATGAACGACGACATTATTCTAGGATGTACATTAGTCTTTGTCTATTGGATCCTTATACTTCTCATATATATGGTAATAACTAAATATTTGTTCAAAAGTCCCTCTTGCTCAGGTATAATTGGACTATAAAATAAAACATTAATGTTAATCTTATTGAAGATGGTTTTTTAGAGTTTACATAATATATACATTACAAAGGGATTGAGATCCAAGAATTATTCTCAAAAATATCCCACTACCATCCCAAGATTTCATATTCATAATAAATAAATAAATATTTTTAAAATCATCACATTTAAGAAAAACATTATTTACCGTTCAATTTTCCTTTTTTCAATTTCAACATTCCAATTATGTTTCAAAACAAAAAGGGTGTTTTCATCATTTCGAAAATTTTCAAACCAAAACCAAAGAGTGGTTTTCATCATTTCATGTTATGCCATTTTCAGAAAACATTTATCAATTAATATTATCATATACATCATATTAAAATTCATCTCACAATTCCATTTCAATTAGAATGGATGGGTTCTCCCAAAATACATGATAATTAATATTTCATAATCACATCACATCAAATCTAGTGTTTATAAATCAATTGAAATTTGTTTTGTTTAAATCAAAAAAATTAGGGTTTCAATTATGTGTATAACCATAAATGGATCAACCTCCATTTTAAATATCATATCAAATTATCAAAGTCATCAATGACAATTCCAACCGAGAAAAAAGTAATTAATGATCTAGGAAAAAAACATTGAATCGTGATGTAATAAATTAATGATAAGATCCATAATTTATGTGATGATCAATCAAACACCATGGAGGATAAAAAGGGAAAATAGATAAAACATGTGGGATAAATACTCATTCACATATGGAATCATGAAATATTAATGATACTTCGATCCACATAAGGAATGATTTGGAGGATCTAGAACAACCATGGTAAGGCTCTGGGTTTTAAGAGTAAGGGATCCATATTGAATGAAATTTAAGAATGATGTATAGAATAATAAAAAAAAATTAACTTGGGAAATACATGGCATGTAACCCAGTTCGCGTCACATAATTTGAAAGGTCCACTTACACTTAAAATGTTTCAACTTTTAAATAAAAAATGATTATTTTATCCACAACATAAATTCCATGTACACTACATGAATCCTTTCACATCATATAAATTCCTCACAAAATATTCTTATTTCTAAATATAGTGCTTATAATCCCATTACCAAATGTATAATTTCCCAACAGATATTATGAAACCAAAATATTTATAAAAACCCAAAAACCATCAATGATGAAAAAAACCAAAGAACAAGGCAATCCTTATGATAGGTGATAGGGTGTTACAATAACCCACAATAAAAACAAGCTTTCCCTAAAATTCCTTTTGTGATGTATACATTTAAAATATACGAGGCAACATCATTCTTAATATAATATCATGCTCCCATGTTTCGTGAGGATAAAAACATGCTTCCATAACACCTAGTTTAATGGAATTTTACATCAAATAAGTAAATACTTAAAATAATTAATTTTTTATACTACATTCTCATAAATAAATAAATTAGTCTCAACATCATGATCCTATATGGGACAAAAATATACATCTAAAGAAAAGATACATGGAACCCGTTAGGTTTCTTCATTGACTATGGTGGATGCTTTAATGATATGTCAACGTCCCCACCAGATCAACAACCTCAAAAGTTCCCACAAAATGTATACAAATATTTCATTTCCTATCATGCCATTGATGGCCCAAATGTGGATATACTCTTATAATCCCTTAGTTGAAAATTGAATATTCCCACTACCACCAATGATGGTTGTTGAAATATTAATAACAACTCTCTATTGTCAAAATTATCTAAAAAATAAATTGGATTTATGGCATATATTGGATAAATCTTGTTCCAACTAAACACATTTCACCAATTATAGACTAATAGATTGGATATATTCATGTACAGTCATTCCAATCCTCGATGGGAGATATCAGTAGTTTTGATTGGATTATATTTTATAAGAAAACAAAACCAGAATCAAATATATATCCCAAGATCTACCAAATTCACGAATAAAATAACATATAATATACTTGAGAATAGATATAGTACTCGTTCTCAATACATCCATTTGTTGATGGTATGCCATAATCAACCATACATGATATTATAATGCCATATAATGACCTTGAAAAAGTCATGAGGTGAAGTGGAGACATATATGAGAGACTATAGAATATTTAAAATGTGGAAATGATAAATCACTCTCACATAAAGATTTTACAACACCTCCACTATGTTTGTGTCATGAATTAATATAATGGGAGTGGATTCAGTCAACTTATAGATCAATACCCATATCACATTTTTCATTCATGGGGGTGAAAAAAACAAAATAAAATTCCATATAAATCTCTTCCCAACTCTAATTAGACACTGGATGAAAATGAAGAAATCTTGATGGCCATTGGATCTGAGCTATCACATGTTGGAATGTATAAAAATGAGAAAAATAATCGTCAATGTCTTATCTCATAACCAGCCACTAGAATACTCAGAATGTATCATGAATTTTTGTTGTTGTACACGTATTCACTTTCTACAAAGAACTATGACAACAAACCATCACAAAAATCCCCATGGAAGAAGGAATAATGTACTGATTAAGGAATCATGGAATACTCTACCTAGAGAATGAATAATTAGAGACTATATCACCATAATAGGGATAGTTTTTAATTCCATAGAACTCATAATCACCCATGTGATCTAGATAAATCATCTCAATAGGAATGTAGGTCAATTGAGCATTGGTAAAAATTTATATACACCCATTATCTTGTACACTGAAGTGAAACTCAGCAACGAAATCCATCAACTTATACACTTCTGATATTCATTCATAACATGGGAGGAAATTTTCCTACTAAAATTATCTTCAATTACATTCCCCTTTCACAGGGTATAAGAAATTTAAATTTTAAAATAACATTTTTACTCCAGGAAATGCCTAGTAATAAGATGAAAATATTTTTTTTAGAAAACATAACCCTGGATCATATGGTCAGAAATCCAATAAACCATTCTCTGAAAAAGGAATAATTCCAACTCTTAAATACATGTATTATAGCAAAATATTCTAGGACATGTTTCTAATAATTATTCTTGTGTGGAATATGATTTTTGGATCAATAGGCTACCATGTGAGAACCCTACATAATAAAAAAAATAAAAACCAAACCATGAGGTGTAAAATAAGGCCACTTATCCATTCCTAGCCTCTAGAATTTCCAAAACCAATGAATAATAAAAATACATTCCACCATAGGGAAAGAACACTATCATTTATCATTTAATAATATCTTCACTCCCTTTTGAGTGATATTGGTCATCAAATAATACTATGATGTTTAATCATTGTCAAAATGGGAATACACCCCACTAATCCAAACAATCTCTAAATATTGAAATCATTTTTTGGTTATTCTAATGAATTATTTTTTTTAAAATCCCATGATCCAGTAAAATATCATGTTTTGAGACAACATGTCCTAAAAAATCACTTATTTAATCTTTGTGTATTATTTAGAAATCATGGAATGGAATAGCTGACATCTCATGACCTCCATAACATCTCTCAGATGATGCAAATGATCCTGCATATACTGAGAAGAAAAAATTTTTTCATCCACAAAGATCACTATCAATGTATCATGACAAACCTGGAAGATCATTTCAAACAATCCATGAAAACATGAGGATAATTGGTTAGAAAAAATGGAAAAAAATGATATTCATATTGGTTGTACCTACAATGGATGGCTCGATTTTGAATGAAAGATTCTTTTGTTTTCAATTTATGACAACCGTATCGAAGATCCTTATTTGAGAACATGCCCCCTATAAATGTTCCACAAAATTAATATTTCATTTTAATGGATATATTTTATTTATTTTAACACAATTGATTTTATGGTTTTCAACATATAGAACAAGTGTCCCATTATGTTTTTCTAGAAAATGATAATACACACCACCCACGATGACACTCTTAGCATTATAAATTCTTTTTACATCAGATAATAAAACATATCCTCTATTACATTCAATTAAGTTAGTGACATAATGCTTTTTTTAATATACACAAGCAGAGTTCAACAAACAAAATAAATATAAGACAATACCTCTCTTATAAATGAAAAACCAGATAAAATAAAAACATAACATTTGAATATAAATGGAATATGAATTATGTACAACAGACTCCCTCCTCTCCATTCATTATGTGGGGCATAGTAATATACATAAAATAAAATAAAAACACAACATGTGAATTTAACATGTTCTTTGTACAAGTTCAAATATATGAATTAGATGAACCAACTTCAAATATCCCAATCACTAAAGATGAACAGATTGTTTTTATACATCTCACTATCACAAGAAATGTACCAGCTTACTCTGTATACTATTCCATCGCATGATTGAAGCGTTATTCGGGATGCATGTGGATAGAACCCCTTTGTTCTTGGATAATCTGACTACACTATCTTAATATTTGGAGATGATGATCCACTGCAACTTTGAGAAGATGATAATATGTCCTGTAATTTCTTCAAGTGACCTAAGTGTCCATATGAACATAAAAACATGGGAACCTTAGTGAAATTCAGGTTTTAATGCCCAATTATTCTATACTTGAAGCAAGTCATGAGGCCTCTATTTATAACTACATGAGTAATAAAGGAATCCGAATATCAAGAAAAAGTATTACATAGATGATTCATCATAATTAAATTAATAATTACTCATATAACTTCAAAAATGGGGAAAAACACAAGTAAACACATACTTATTTGTATGATCCGGAACAACTATCAATACTCACTTTAGCATGCTAGTATAAGACCTGATATTTAGTACGCAAAATTGAGAAAAAATATCAAGTTGAAGGACCCCATTTAACCCCTATGTCTTCATGTTATCATTTGAAAAAATATATGATGAACACTAAAAAATCTCATCCAATATGATCAAATACTATTTCGTGGTCTTTTCAAGTATGGAAAAAATTATACCCATAGAAAACAATGTATAATCTCAAAAAAATTGGTCTGTGAAAATAACCATAAAGTCCTTCCACACTAATCCCCCATGATTATTCACTATTAAAAAAAATCTCAACATCTCCTAATAGATCATTCTAGCATATAGGTAGAACATTTCACCTTAATATAATTTGGATTTTCCATGAAATCAATCATATGATATATCATTCACTACCAATCCTCAGTCTCTTTTTGACCATTATTAACTTAGAAAATGGATGGAATATGAAGAATGAAATCTTGTTCATGATTCCATGATTTAACATGTTGAGGTTATGTAACTACAACATGAAAATGAATGGGTGATGGTGACAATATGAGATCTTGAAAATAAAAATTATAATCTGAATATGATTTTTTTCAAAGATAAAACTTCTCATAGTGGATCAGTGGTATAATCATAATGAAGCTTATTAAAATATGTTTTAATGATTAATTGTGGTTTAAACAATAAATAACAACATATAATACATTATTAGATCACTATGATTTGAAAAAAAACAAGAGAAATAGAAAAATCATCCCCATTAGATAACTTTACAAGATCTGGATTTTATTACTACAAAATCAAAAGTAGGAAAAGAATTGAATTAAATCGATATACTCATCATTATTATTTTCCGAATTTCCCTTGGTGAATTATGGATCATTGCATTGAGATATGGATAGTTACATTGTCACAATATCCTCTTAATTTCCATAAATACAACTAAAGTAACACTATAAGATTAGGGAATGTCGTATGAACTACACCGATTCACACCAGTTTTTCACAATCTAGCCAAGATACACTGGTACTCTAATAACTGATCCATATTTAACATAACATGATAATATTTCTTGATCTCTATGTGATGGAGGCTAGAACCTGTCATCATTAATAATAAAAGTGGGACCAATTTTTCCATAAAATACAATTTATGAGAAATATATGTAATGCCCACTAGGTCAGATACCTTGAGGGGGGGGGGGTGAATCACGATGTGAATAATTAAAACAACATCCCCTATTGTTCATGTTTCATTGTTAGAAAAAAAATATTCACTCCTCTTCCAATTGTAGTGTATGAACAAATACTAAAGCAATAACATGACATATCATTTTAACTTGTCTGGCCCTCATAGGGATACATCCAAGGAACATACACCAGAAATGTACTAATATACCAAATCCACTGAAAGTGCACTTCTGTTTACAATGTTCGGAGTTGACTCACAGTCCCTCCTGGTTTACAACCACTGACAATATGATAGGTCACTACTCTATAAACAGATGTGTGATCTCTAGTTCTTCAGAAGAATCAGTCACAGTTAAAAGTCTTATAGGTCCCTTCACTGAAACAAATGAAGGCATCCTACACTATATTTATATTCTATGTTGAAGTCCAATTTTAATCCTTTGATGAATACCACTTTCCACCAGATGTTTGGGAAATATTCCAACCTTAACAAAAACCATGAATAATGGGTGCAATTTTCCATGCATGGTGTGCTAGGGTCACCACACCACTAGCACAACACTCTAATCTCCAACCCTAAACATGGGTTACACATACCCTTTTATTCCAAAGCCAATAATGGCATGACACTATCAACATTTGTGCTTCTTAAAGACTAACACCCATGTGTAACCAAAAAACATGTGCCAAATTCCCTTCACCAACTCTGAACATGGGTGACTAACACCCTTGTATTCCAAAACCAATATTACTGCACAACTATCAATTAGTGTGCAACTTCTGAATATCTTTATACCAGCCCAACCTAACCATCACATACTCACCCAAACCACATGTGCGTCTAGAGATCAATGTTTGTCTAAGTGTTGATCTTCTATGAAAATGATGAGGGGAAGTCCCTTATTTATAGGAATTTTGGGCACCCTAATCCTTGTGCAGAAGTCTTCTCCCAGCATGCATGTCCAAACTCCTTATCCCCTGTCATCTAAATCACCTAGCACGACCCATACAAAACATGGGAGACCCTCTTTCATTTTTCCATATTTTGATGTTTTTATCATTAAAAACATATGTCATGCATCTTTCCAAGCCTCCAAGACCCCGACCTCCTTGTATCTGATATATTTATACCTGCTCTAGATCATTTATTCCATTACCATGGCACTTAAATCAATCATGTACTATCATCAACAACTCATGAACTCAAAAATCAACCATGTAATCTCCCTTTGTCAACAAATCCTACATCGTGGATTGTTATTTCAAAAAACACAACATGGATACCCAATTAGTCAACTAAAAATATCAACTCAAAAATGATTCAATAATACCTTGAGGGATTTTTCTCGAAAAGAACTCCCCATTTGGGTTTTTTGAAAACTATTTCATAAAATGATAATGCTGTAACACTTCATCCACCGCTCGCCTCATGATATTCTGATAGAGTTCAGGGATTCACTAAAAACATACTATATGACCACATGTGAAATGCTCGACATGAGAAACATGAGTAAATTAAATGTAATTCAATGAATCACTTCATTTAGGTTATGAATAGTTGATTCCGATGAAAAACCAATTGATGACCACTGTAATCCTTTTGATACCATTCCAGGACCACCCTTTTTCTTTTATCATGTTCCTCAGCTGTCCTGACATCTGTTCTTTGATTGATCACTTCTAGCATCATCATATTTTATACTCTATATCTCCAATTCTTGTGTTATTCTGTTGTCCAAAATAATATTGACTTTATCACGTTGAACAACAGAAAAATCTCTTCATGTTACTACCCATATCAGGTTCTTCAATTGTCTTGATAATATACCAATATCTTGTCACTCCATCGTTCAGTTTCTCCCCATTTCATTGAAAATGACATTGTTACCCATATTTATCCAAGTTTCTCCCCCTTTGTGAGTCACTTTTTCAACCCATTTTTTCAAAAAACAAAAGGGTTACTTCTTTTTTGACTTCAATAGATTGATGAGAACAAATTATAAAAGTATGGAAAACACATCATACCTTAGGAAGAGGGGGTTCACCACATCCACACCTTTTCAAGTGTGGGAAGGCGACTAAAACTCCTAGAGCCAGTTGATTCCCCCAAAATGCATCTTTGTGTAAGTCCTCTGTTAGAATGTATGCAACTCGTATCTCTATAGGCACAAACTCCAACATCAGTATCCCAAGACCCACTATCTCCTTGATAAAATGACATTCCCTCTCAATGTGCTTTGTCATTGAGTGATGGACTATTTTTTTGTTAATATTTATATCACTTGAGTGGTCACACTACATTTCAATCAGAAACATCACTTCATCTCCCATATCCTCATACTTCTGTTTAATCCTCAATAAATATGTGCATGATTGAGTGGCGGCAATATAAATATAATCCACGATTCTATTGATATGGAATCTTTCTTATTTCATTGAAAATAAATACACCGTAAACCATGATGGAATGCACCTCCTGACATTGAATTAATGTCAACCACTGAACCGGCCCAATCAGCATTATTATATCCCAATAACTCTGACTAATATTTTTCATTATATATCTACAAAAAGTCCATCAATCCCAAGATATATAGATGTATTATTTTTACTGAAAACAAGTGTAATTACTTGGGATTATTTTTATATCCTGCCTCTTGGAATATTTTGAATACAATGTTTGGCCTTTTCAAGGTCAATTACAGTAAACATCCATTAATTTTTCTATATTCTGTGATATTAATTGCCTAAAATTCTTAATCATTTGGTAGTTTCATCCAGGTGGCAGTCCAAGAATTTATTTCATTGGAATATTCAATCCCATTTATCCTCATAACCTCTTTGGCTTATTTGTATGGAGAGATATTTTTCCATTCCATCATTTTGTTACCTGTAAACAAAGGAAAAATGTGAGCTCTTCAATCATTGACATTTCAAAGTAACTTTTCATACATTCAGAATACTGTCTGAAATATGCATTATATGATCCATCAAATAGTATGTAATCGAAATTATCCAGAACCATCCTCCAATGATTACTCTCATTGTAGAAATAGAGATAGTAATCATCTCTACCACATTGGAAACCAAGATTATTCAAATACTGATCAAGTGTTCAGTTCCATGCTCTCAGTGCATGTTTCATCCCAGAGAACAACTTTTTCAGACGAAAAACCTTGTTCTCATTATCATTAATGAGAAAACCATATGACTACTCAATATACACTTCTTTCTCTAGAACACCATTCATGAATGAATATTTGACATCCATATTGAAAACATGAACTTCTTGTAGCACTAAAATGCCTAGAAATAATCTTACTGTATTCAGCCGTGCAACTAGTTAAAATGTCTCATCGACATCTATTCCCTATATCTAGGAGTATCCTTTTCACACTAGTTGCGATTTGTTTCCAATAACAATGCCATATTCATTCATGTTGTTTCCATAGACTCATTTAGACCCAATGATATTCTTATCTGCTATCCTCAATACAATTTCCCAAACATTATTATTCTAAATCTTGTATACCTATTTATTCATCGCATGAACCCCGTTTTCATCTTCATCTATATCAACATATCATTTATGGTGAAGACTAAAAAAAAGTGATTTCTACTGCATTGAATTAATTATCCATGTGTAAATTGGTGTTGTCAGATCACCAATGATATTCTAGCTATCGATTTTAGCTTGACTCCATGTCTTCATTATAGATACAGACATAACTTCATCTTTTTAATCATCAGTATCTTCTTCTGAGTAATCATCTGCTTGTCTTTAACCAAATGTGATACTTTACACTTAATCACATACATCAAGATACTTTTCACTATTCTGTTGAGTATTCCTTTTTTTTTCAACAACATTGATCTCATTTCTCTCAACTAATTTCCCTAGCCTATTTTTAAAGCATTTTATGCTTTTCTTTTTCATGAGTATCCAACGAACATCCCCTCATCCCCACGCGACTCAAATTTCTTATGTTTTTATTTTCTTAGAATTAATAACATATTTCCAATGATTCAAAAATATTTCACTGTTGTATTAATTCAATACCATATCTCATTCAGAGTCATTCCATACTTCAGAAACAACATTTCCCTCTTAGAAATATTGACCGATGTCAATACTACATCCTTCCAAAATTTATTTGGTAGGTTTTTTCTATAATAATTGCAATGACCTTGTTTTTTATGACTTAATTCCCCCTTTCAACTACTCTATTCTATTGGGGAGTTCTTATTGAGGAAACTTGATGCCTTTTCTCATGATTCTCAAGGTAGTATTCCACCTGAATATTTTTGAATCCTGTAACATTATCAATACATAAAAAAATTATTTCCATTAATCCGTTCACATTCCCTATTGTAATTCTTTAAGAATGTAAATACATCATACATCTGAGAAATAACAAATACCCATGCCATTAATCTATAGTAATCAATGAAAAGAACATTGTAACTCTTTCTGTCAATTACTCTTGGTATGATATGCCCATAATCATCAGGATGCACCAATTCAAGAACTCTTGTGGACTTATTTTTCATTGACTTATAAACATTTATGATGAGCTTCCCTTGTTGGAATACTTCACACATGTGAGGAAGATCTCATGATATCTTAGGGAGGTATCTAGCTGCATCAAACATTCCCAAATATTTTAGGGATGGCTGGCATTGATGACCATGTATTTTATGCCACCACTTGTTTTCTTCCCCTCTAGAAAAAGAGAACATATCATATTCTGAAAGTACTAGGTATAGATTCTCCTTTGTTCCTTTTATCTATTGTATCATTGTACCATATATTCCCCTGACAACACATGTCTTCTTGGTAAATAATATAGAATTTCTTTTTCACACAGTTGACTGACACTGAAGAAATTGTGACTCATACCATCTACATCCAAGACATCAGAAAATATTATCTTCCCCCCAAACATGGAATTTAATAAGCATAAAATCATCAGGCCTTCATCATTTCCAGGAATTAATACTCTTTCTTTTTCATAAAGTATTTATGTAACAAGATCCTTATTACCAGTCATGTGAGATGTCCAACCAATGTCAAGGATCCATACAACATAATGGTTTGATGCTTTAATTGATATTTTAGCAACAACTACCTTTTATGATCATTTCTTATTGATCGATACTTTAATATTCACGCTATTCATAGATTTAGGATCATTATCTTTCTTGGAGTCGGATGGACCATATTCATCTTTCAATACTACAAGTCTATTCTGCATTTTTAGCACACCAACGGGTACATTGATCTGATGATTGTGAATAGTTTTGTTTTTCATTGGTTCAATCCTATGCATGGTTGATGTATAATATCTGTCCATATGTCCAAATCGACCACACCATAAACAATGTCCGTAGAAATATATTCTAGAGTATAGATCTCTATTTGTCTTCAACTATTTCTCTTGTTCTCTTATACAGCTCTTAGCTATGGAACGTGCATACTGTGAATGTCCCATATGTCCAAACAAATGACACTTAATATATGGTGGAATCCTATGTGTCACTTATACACTGTTAATTTTCCCTTGGGATCTCTAAATATTATGATTTTGTTTCATTCCCAATTCAGCCTTCAATTTCACAGCGAGATCTTTTGGTTTGACTTCTACTTTCACAGATTTATATTTTTGATCAAGCCCTAAATCATCCTTACCATCTGAACATTATTATTTCCTCGTTAATAATTTGCTACAATTTTCCACATCCCTATTTTCCACCTTATGAATAATCTTCTTTTCAGATGTCTCCTTAGGAGTCAACAGTTTTTCCCGATTCATAACGGTTTCCATAGTGTGAAATCTTCTTCTTAAAGATATTCAATTATCTTGATTTGTTATTTTAATTTTATATTCAAGTGATAAATCACTCTTTTATGTTCCTTAACCTTGATTTTATGCTCACTATGTGTTCCTGAGTCCATTGGAAATTATGACTGTAGATTCTCAATCTCATTAATCAACTCAGATTTCTATTCATCATATTTTTGTATGTATAGTTTGGCATCATGAACTAGTTTTTTGGCTTTATATTTTTTTTCCACTCCAGACCTATATTTCTCCATGTGCTGATTAAAATTCAGCCTCCATACAGCCTCATCCTTCAGTTTCATCTTCTACTTCATCATCATTGGTTTACTTATGTTTCTGAGACCTAAAAAAATCCCACCATAGAAATCTCTCCAAGATCATTCAGCTCTCTATCTCTACTACCTCTTCAACTTCAACCTCACCTAAACAGTCAAATTTCAGTGAAATAAGATTAATTATCATAAACAACTTTTTTGAACTATTTATTTCCACTCACATAGGCTAAATGCTACTGCTCAGTAATTTCATCTCCAACCACATCATTTTCATGGTACTTTTAAGCACACGTTTCTTAAATATGTCCAACCTTTCCACATTAAAAAAAATCTAGTTGATGTTTCCCCTAAAACATTCTATTTTTTATTTCCATACTTGAAGAAAGATATTACATCACCTCATCTTTCTCTTCAACTTCTTGAGAATCTTCAATAATTAGCTTTTTCATGGAATTGAATAACATATTTTTGGATATCTCCTTTTCAACAATATCATAATCATCATTTCCCTTATCATATTTTATAGGGGTTGTTTTCATGTTATATAGTTTCATCTCCTTCGGATCCTTGTCATCCAATACTAAAACCAATGGATTGATTAAAGGGGGTGTTTCCTCAAGATGCGCTTCCCAATATTAATGTCTATAATGACATTACCAAGACCACACATGTCTTCCACTACAACATTTACCCTATCATAGAATGCATTGTCATACTATTTTAGGTTCCTTCTCTGATAATCAAACATGGTCCACAACATTTGAAGCTTTACCTATATGGACTTTTAATCTCCATAAAATATGACCAATTCCTTTTTCCCAAATGGGTTTTGAGGTTTTTCATCACATCACTATTGTATAAGAAGTGTTGGATATGGCTACACATAAAGCATTTATTCCCTTTTCATCAGTATCCATCTCACTTTGCTTAGCTTATGATAATTACCCATTATTAATATTAGCTATTATACTATGCATTGCTATAGTAAAACCCATCCATTCCCAAAATATCAGATGTAGTGTTGCTTCATATTATTCAACAACTAAAAGTTATTCCCAAAGATTAACAGAACCCCTTTATGATTGGTGACGTTATTTTGAGAGACAAACACTGATATCAACCATTTTCTATGATACCAATGGTTAGGACCATTAGGTTAGATACCCTGATAGGCTGGGGGAATTAGGGTATCAGAGATTAAAAAAACTGCCCCTATTGTTCTTGTTTCATTGATAGATAAAACTCTATTATCTATCATTACCATTGAAGATTATGAATAAATATTAAAGTAATAACATGAACAAAATGATTTACTTGGTTCACCTTCACTGTGTAACATCCATGGAGAATACAACTACAATGTGACGACGTACACAATCCACTAAAAGGGAACTTCTATTTGTAATTTTTGTAGCAGACTCACTGTCCCTCCTAGTTTAAAATAACTCAAAATATGAAAGCTCACTGATATCTCAACTGAAGTGTGCGAAATGATTCTTTAGAAGCTCTACTCTCAATTTAAATTCCTGTAGGTCTCATAATTATAACAAATGAATGCATCCTACACAGTATGTAGATTCTCTATTGATGCTCAATTTTCATCCAATGATGAATACAACTTTCCATAGGATGTACTGTGTAATCTTAAAACATTCATGTTTCCCTATAATTACCTATGTTCTTCTCCAAACATGTATCACATGTGTCACAAAATAACATGTGTGACACTCCCTTTGTCAACACACAATGTTCGAAACTCACCCCATTTTACGCCCAAACAAATATTATCATTCAACTATCAACTAGCGCGATTCTTCATGCCTAGCACGCATGGGTTACCAAACCAACTGTGCGACACTCCTTCCACAAACTCCGAACTTGGATGACTCACATACGATTATTCCCAAACTAATATTGGCACGCAATAATCATTTGGCATAGAACATGTGAATAAATTTATACATTCGCGACCAAACCACCACTTACGCCCCCAAACCACCTACATGACTGGAGCATAAATTCCCCCTAATTGATGAGATTATCTGAAAATGAGGAGGGTTTGCACTCTATTTATAAGGTTTTTGGGAACCCTGAGCACCACACACAAGTCCCCTCCCATCATGCAAGTCCAACCACATTATCCTATGTAGCCCTAGTCACCCTGCACGACCAATCAAAAACATGGGTCTGCCACTTTCCTTTGACATATTTTGATGCTATGAACATCAAACCAATTGCTCGCTACATTACAGGCCTTCGAGACACCAGCGTGTAAGTCTCATTTCCGAAAACACTTTTCTCCATTTTTCGATTTTGAGGGAAAAAATTTGGAAAAAACCGGAACACATCGCCCATTTGTATCTTCTCTTTTTGTACTGACTCTAGATTGTATATTTATATTTCAATGTTCCTTTTTCAATCCTTGATTATAAAACACATCTCCTCCACTTGAAAACTCACCCTTTATTCCACCATTTTCAGAAAATTGTACATGGTGGTCTACTTTGTTAACAAACACTACCTGGAGGCTAACTTGGTCAACAAACAGAATCTTCTCAAAAAATGCTTCAATGATACCTTGAGTGAATTTTTTCCAATATGATACATGTTAACAATATAAAGAATAAAATTTGGGAAACTATGAGAATAAAAAATGTATAATAATACCAATACCTTCACATCATCAAATTACACATTGTCAAACAAGATAAATCATAGGAAACAGCTAAAACAATAGGATTAAAACTCCATTGGTCATCGACATCACTTCAATCACAAAGGTTTTAGAACATACTCCTCTACCAATAGGTGATTTCCATTTTCATGGTATTGAAATAATAAATTCTATGAAGTCCAAATGGAAAAGGTAGTGTGTGAGCTATAAATCCATGTAGGGTTTCACAAAATATTTCATAATAGATTCTGTAATAATAAAAAAATAATTTTTTCAATTAAAATAAAATATGGTATAGATATACATTTCATTCTCATAATTATTACATATAATGATTTATTTATCTTAAATTAATACTTTAATTACAAAAAAATACATTGGTTGAAAAGTTTGAATCCTAAAAAATTCTACAAAGTATGTTAAACAATTTAATATATTCCAAAAATAAAAAAAATGGATAAATTTAATGGATTATAATACCTTGTATTTCATCCAAAAAATGGAATTCACCTTTAGGTTTTGGTCATCTTGGAGTAGATCTTCAAAGTGACTCGCTATGTTGTCCCCAGTGTGATAATACATATCAACATTTATTATCCCATCATTGAAACATTATGACATGATTTTATATTTTTAAATGATACAAACAACTTTTTCTCATTATCATTTATCTGTGAGTGTCTCTCCATGATTATGTCCTTATTTTCCTCTTTGTAGAATATTTGGAATTACCCTATGGGATGTTATTTATTAAAATGTATAATAAGAAATAGATTATTACGTTCCCTCTTTTCTTCATATTCATATTTTGTAACTAAAACATTATCCTCCATATTATAATATCTTCATTTATGATATTCATTTTACCTCTTTTGAAGTGACTGGATTTCTATTCATACGCACTACATTAAAGACATTGTTTCATTTGGTTTGGGAAAATGTATTTGTATTTTCGTCCCATCCAAATTCCTCATGATCCCCAGCGCATCTTCTCGAGTCCCAATTTAAATTTTTATCTTTCATCCTTATTTGGATTTATAGTCCTAAACCATTAATTTCTTACAAAATTTCCACAATATGATAGATATAACTATCGTCACTTGTTTCAAAAACATTTTGAAACATTACCAGTTCATGGAAATCCAAAACATCAATGAAATTTCCCAATATTATAAAAAATGATTATTTAGAGTGGTAACATACTTTAGTAATTCACCATTCAATCATTAAACATAGATTCTTCATTCATTAAGGTGAACATAACAATATAGTTAAAAAAATTCGTTTGAGACTTATTTTTTTTGGTCCAAGGAACCCAAAACACTCATGTATTTAGAACCCATATTCCTTTTCATGAGTCTGGTAGGAAAACTAGATACTTAAAACCAAAACATAACAACAATAACTTTTCATTAGGTTCTAATTGAAATGTAAATTCTTGAAAATACCTGCATTTAAAACTATTCCAGATGGAATATCCACCATACCAATATTAATCACGATTGCAGTACATCAAATTTCTAATTGATTTTAAAGACAAGGCCCCTTTATCAGCGTAGACTCCACTGTATTTTGAGAAACTAGTTCTTTTCATCTCCAATGATTGTTTCAATGGGACGAAGACATCAACCACCTTCGGATTAGGGTCCCACTATCCTGGCTCGTTCTGAAGGCCAATAATCTCCATATCCCCTTCCATCTCATCCTTCAAATTATTATCCAACACTATAATCAGGTCATTGATATTGCGACCTGTCCCTTCCACCACCATCAGGACGTTGTTGGTTACAGACCCATGCAGGCACACTACCTTTCAGAGTCCATGCCTATTTTATAACATTTATAAATCTACCGTTGTCTCAATGAAAAAATGTTGTTAATATCATAATTCTTAACAAAAAAATCAACACTAAGTAGATTAGAACATTTGAAACAAAAACATCAATGAATATTCATATAAAAACATGGTGTAAAATATCCCATGTTCTAAAATTTGATCATAGAGGTCTACCTATTAATTTCCCAACATTTTTATATTAGAGGTATTTCTTAATTTGAGTGTATAGCGAATGAAGCTAACATAAATCTTAGTAGTTGGATATTTCCACTTCATAATGAAATCATCTGTCCATTTGATCATGAATATGAAAGATCTATTAAATATATGTGTTTCAATGGAATAGACTTCGATCATATCGCACTCTGAAGAGAATCAAATCATAATGTGCAAGTAATTGATAAGGAATATAGTATCTTAATCTTTCAAACCCCATGATCCAAAAATGAAATGGTCAAACTCGAATAGTATAGATCACTAATTCATGAATCATATTACATGTTTTAGGATGAGATGTGACTAAGAGGATATAAATTTTGATGTCATGATATGTAGGATAAGAGAACACCTTGAAAAGTATGAAACATTAGTGTATGATTAATTTGAAGTAAAATGGGGAATATAGTTGAAATTAAGAAATGCGATGAATAAGCAACAATTAAACATGATGGATGAAAGAATTTTCTCCACCATTGTGAAAGGGACAAAAGAAGCGACCATTTATATAGCTAAGGAATCACGGAGGAATGGACCATAGATTGAAGGTTGATTATCCCTCACAATGAATTTACACATCATTCTAAAACATTATTTATATCCATATATGGAAATAATTTCAACCATTGTGCAATGCCACATGTTTTTTTGGATGGATGAAATTAAAACGGTATTATAATTTTATCATTATGTGGATGGACCATCTTAAAATATTGAATTTTTATTTATATTAAATGAGTTGGAATTCAGAAAATCGTTGTTTTATGTATGGTTTAATTGACTGGAGGTTCTTTAGTTGATGCATTACAATTCAAAAGTTTCACTCCCTGAAAACTAAAAATTAGAGAAGACTGAATGGGAATATTATTTTTCTGAAAAAGTTTGATCCTCTAGGAGAAACAGTATAGTTGAACATGTTGCGAAAGTGTTCTAAAATAGTTTTTTAACATATGAGTTGGGTTTCATGTCCATGTGGTTTTATTTAGGTTTTAGACATAGGAGAACCACACCGTTTTCATATGGTTTACCATGAACCCCCATCCTTAAGTAGAATCCCACACATGGTTGGTGCCTATATTTGGAAAACATGTGGCCAAACCCTAAGCCTAAAAAATGAAGTAAAATTCCATATATTATCAATCATTATTTTAAACTAATCTTGTCACATTTGTTCTCTCACTCTACCCGCATGAGGTTCCTCCTGTCCTATCATGTACGTCATCCTTCCCCATGCTTTTCATGGAGATTTCTCACATGTATGATGTATTATTGGAGATATATAAGTCAAAATGGAATCAATTCGATAATATCTATGTTCCACATCATCACTTTTCTATTTAACTCTCACTTGAGGATGTTAATTTAGGGTGACCTAATTCACCTAATTATAAGTGCATTCCGTTTTTTCATTTATTTCCATCAAAAAAAGACTAAATCAATACACAAAATTTGGAATATTAGAAATCCATGTTAGATGGTAGATGATCAAAATCTTTTATCCAGAGGTTCATTACATTAAAAATGTTTTTTCATTGTTTCATGCACCATACAAACCCAACTTATTTTAAATGTATTAAATTGATTTTCAAAAATCCCCGAGAACACATTTTTATGTGTGTCGACACAAATTCATGCTGTTAGAGGTCATGATGTATACTCAAACCAACCCATTTGTGCACGTTCCCATGATCATCATAAAAATTCATTGAATTACATTTTTAGATCGACCCAATAGGTAATATTATTATTTATAAACTCAATTGAGGTGGTCAATTGTTTTTTAACCCCACTAGTGGTGGGATACTTCTTTCATGGGATACAATTATATTTCCCTAAGTAAAATAAATTAATTATTTTTATTATTATATAATGTTTTATAATAAAACCTCTTAATGGGGTGAATTATATTTAATGAATTTATTGTTCATGGTGGTATGGGTTCTTCCCGGACATAGTGTCTAGTTATAATTTTTTTTTAATTGATTATTAATGTTCATATTCATAATTATAAAATGAAATGGAAAATGGGTACAAAACATTTTTTTGTCATTGTTTTATGTTATGGAATTCCAAATTACATGGAAATTTCTATTTTTTAATTTTAATTATTATATCATTTTATTAACACTATGATATATACTTAGTTTTCCTTCCATGGAATTAATAGGATGGGACAATCATGATTTTAAATAGTCTATATGATGGTTAGTATATATGTCATGGGTGAGGTTGGTATGGAAGGATTGGCACACCGTATATCTCTATTAACATTGCATGACCAATACTTGTTCTCTAAGGGAGACACCTCTAATGGGTTGACAGAAAAGATATTGTTAATTCACCATTTGTGAGACTCTATACCCAACATGAGATAATAGGTATGTGATTATAGTTACTTTACTCTTGTAAGGATAGGATTGATACATGCATGCACATTCCAAGATAACCTTGGATGGAATCTAATGGATTTGGGAATTTATGGAATTAATGGTGTCATACATGGGTTCTTTATTAGGGTTATCCGTAGTTGATCCCAATATGCCGATAATTCATTTTTTAATAAAATTTTTGATAAAGGATGATATTTTATATTAGTTATTAATTTGATGAATCCGAAAATCTGAGTGATATTATTTTGAATGGGCTTTCTCTATGTAACATGTTTTGATCCATTTTGTTATCATTTACTCCGTATTTCAATTTTACAGTTTTTCCAATGGATCATACATTTTTGGAATAAGAAAGTGTATGTATGGTCAGGACATGTGTCCTCAAGTAACCTGATCCTAACAGGGATGTTAATTTATTTCACATTTCTTCATTAAATTTTCATACAAGAACAGTACCTATTTGATATGAATGAGCAGGATTATCCATTAGAAACATTTTTGTGGTGGACTATTGAGTATATCTCACACCATGATTTGGACCCCTTTGCATAAGGGTTCCCAAAAAGTCTTCATTAATTAGTATATTAGGATTCTTGGATTTTTCATATGTTTCATTTTTTTACACTTGAGTTTAGAGAAAAATAATGATCTAGTACTCATTATGCTCATGGGGATCACCCTTGGGAATTTTTATACATTTCATAAAAAATGTATTTTATTGTATTACCTATTGTATATCCCCCTTTTCACTTATTTTTGTATTATCATCAATGAAATACAAGAATAATTTTACATTATTCATTTTCCACATTAATTTAGTTAATATATTTTTCTTCTTATATTTGATTGAAATTTTTTATAATAAATTCCATTTTATAATATTTATTATATGATATATCATTGTTCTACTTTGATAATGAGTGTGTATTTACCCATGAAACTACCAGTAGACCCCAATATTCTATCACTATCCTCTACTGTATGGGGAGAAATGATATATGAAAATTCAAGACCAGCCCATCAAATGGTTTTAGTGTCAGTCAGATCGGGCATTATAAAATTGTATCATAGATATCTTTTTATTTTTTTACACTTTTTAGATGGTAGATAGGAGACTATAAATATTTCTTAGCTTGGAAAATTGTTTATAAAAGGAGTGATCAACCCATGAATAGGGGAAGGTTTATGTATCTAGGGATGGAATTGTGTTTCATGGTGTTTGTTGTTATAGTTGATTTTGATATCCCAAAGTGTGATTTGGGTACTTTCCATTTTATTCATATTTATGAGATTTTTGGGCACACACTTGGAATGGTGTGGCAAGGAAAAAAATATATTCATCATTATAGGAACTTATGGATTTAAATTCCATGTATATTCCATTCCATACAGATTCCTTTTATAGATTTTTTAAAAATTATTTTTGGGCCCATTATATTATTCATAATAACTATTATAGAAATTGTAATGATGTTGAATTTTTTTTAATACTAGATAAAATGGTTATGGTTGTAAGGGTACCACCAACTACTTGTAATGTGTATTAGTATATTAGAAATAGATAATTGGTAACCAATATAATAGAGCCATCTGTAATTATCCTACTACATATAAACTAATGAGTATATATAAAATATTTTAATGATAAATTATTTTGTTTCATTCTTATGTATTTTAATCATTTTATTTGGGAACAATGACCTATAAGTAAAAATTTATTAATTGAATAGTTGAACCAAGTAGGTTAGTAAGGACATGATTTTTATGTAATGAACTACTAGGGGTGTACTTAAAATATAAATGCTTTAAAATGTTTGTTAGCATTTAGAAGAAGATAAAATGGAAAAATGGGACCTTGTATGTCGCTTTTTTGTTGAAATTACTTATTTCATAATCTAATGGCTGTATTATTATGGTATATGATGATGGTATATTAATGATTCCATAATCATTTATATGGTTCAATATATAATATGATGTTTAACCTTCAATGACTCGTACCATTTAACTAATAAACTCCCTATTGTTCTCCTTTGAGTTATACTGATATGTCTCTTAAGATAATTAAAATGTTAATTTTATCCTAAAAGTGGGTTTCCTCTATAGAATTAAATTGTCATTTAATCTAAATAATACCATATTGAAAAAATATTAATAATGAATTTTTTTTTAAAAAAATGGTGGCTCTGAAATACATGGCCTAATATTAATGGGTGGCTGGTTAGACTATTTATGATTAAAAGGATGTCCATTAGAATTGGAATACTTTTCATTGTCACCTAAGATAAATAATGTAACAAATGATTTTCAATATGAATTTAATTAGATATATTTAGTTATTAACCATTAAATATATAAATAATTAAATTATTTTTTAGTTAATAATATGAAAACTTATGTGGTGTTTTTAGCTTCGAACATATAGTAAGGGTAGTTTTAACCTTTCATGATTGCTTACTTGGATTGTAAATGCAAGTTTTAACCATATGCCTTTAATTTTATATATAGAAGATAAATGAATGGACCATAATCATGGTTTTTGGTTGTATGTGTGACCTAATTGTGGTTCTATTCATTTTGATTCAGTAGTGGGTGGCTATTTCTAGGTAGTTCCCTCTAATCTTTATAGTCTATTCTAGTTGGATGAGATTCTTTTTAGCTCTCTATGGGTTATTTATTTTACATCATCCTCTATATGAATTATATATAATAAAAATACAATATTTTTTTGTCTAGTGTTCATGATGTAGTTTAACCCCTCTTATGAATGTGTTAATCATGTGATTCTCAATTTTAGTGGTTTGGACATGAATTTCCCATGGACAGACACATGGTATGTCATGTGACCCTTATCCCTCTGTCATTAGTGTCAGATGAATATCAAGGTCATTGTACCATTTCAGAGTCTTAGTAAATGGTGTGACTCCATTCTAGTTCCTTGTTTGGAACAACATTGACATGAATGTATAGGGATGATAGGCCAATAGAGTGCATAAAAAATGTTCAATTTTATGATTTAGCCACCATAGTTGTATGAATGAAGATACATGGTAAAAATTCAGTTCCTAAAATGTGCATTGAACTTTTAGAGATCAGTGTTAATAATTTAATTTTGTGTTTTATTCTTTGACCATAGTTCTCCATTATGGTAGAGTAATCTTAGTGTTAAATAAAATCCAATACATCCCAATTCATATGATACTTTTTTTAAACAGATTACATATTTTTATTTATTTTTTAGTTAATTTATATTTTTCATGTAATTCTATGGTAAATATGAACATTACTCAAATAGAGTGTCACGTGCACATCTAATGAAAAGTATAACCTATAGCACTTTTAAGAGGCTAGTTTCTTCCACTTCATTTTAGCACTAGTTAAATAATGGTTTCCATATCTGGGATGAAGTGTTTGTTGTAAATGGTGTATGACTGATGGGATTCATTACCATTCTTGTAAAATCCAACTATAAATAAACTCCCAATTTGTGGAGAGTCATTTAAATCATAATTAAACATGTTCATGAAAGTATAATTCACACAAACCAAGAGGGTACTTTTAGAATGGTCGGTTTTTTCTAGAATTGCCTTGGGTATGGACATGTTCGAGGCATGTCAGAAATGAAAAGGTAGAACAAAAATGAATCAATGGATTGTTATGAGATAGTTATAAACATCATTATTCAGGGAGGTACTAAGGTGTCCATGAATAAAAATTAATAGAAATATATTTGGTGGAATGATAATTATTGTCAGGTATTAATGATGTGTATGTTTATGATGAAATGTTTTCCCAAGATAGTCAATCAGAGATATTTTGACTACATCAACTTCCATTCATTTGTTGGTTATAATAGTCTGATATCCATACCTATGACATAATTTGATTTTATTATATATCATTTCATTAGATTTTACAAACATAAGATTATTAAATTCTAGTGTCTAGGAAATAGGGTTCATACTACATCGATACACATGAAAATATTTTAATCATCTTAAAAAGATTAAAGAAATGTTAATCTTTATAAAAATTACTATATATCATTATCTTGAGACATATATCAAATTAAAGGGTGAGAAGAAAGCATAGTAAGGAAAACAGGTGAAACAATTTACATGTGAACTTGAGCAATATCAATAAGAAAATGGGAAATGTCATAAGGGTATGATAAAGGGAAATATCAAAATAATAATAAAATGAAAAATAGAATTAAAATGTGGCTATAATATTTAATTTAGAAATTAATATGCATATTTTCATGTTCTATCCCCAATGTTTCCTAAAAGATACAATTATTATTCACCATTGTATCGCTAAACATATAATATCTAGTGATTAATTTTATTATCAAACAAATTTGAGTTTTATTAGGGAGTACCCATATTATGTATTTATTTTCATGGTTTACACATATATCATAGTCAATTATTTCATAAATAACCCCAAAATAATTAATTAAATGGGATTCATATCAATATTGTGGCGTTTTAAAAAGTGGATAAAACATGATCATTATGTCATTTCTATCCCAAGGAAAGGGAATAAGGAATTTTTATAATTAATTTAAAGAAAATAATATATCATTTTTATGAATTGATGAATACCCATGATATGAAATTGTTTTGGGTATTCCCTTAAATAAAATAAGTGAATTTTATGAGAAAAATATAAATATTTTGAGATGACAATTTTGCAGCATAACGACTTTGCAACATTGTTTCAAAAACATTAAAAAGAGAGAGGTAAGGGGTCAAACATTCATAAAATAATCATAATATATTATAGTACATTATATAATGAATATAAAAACGTGGTATAGAAACATGCAATACATAAAACAAAATGATAACATTAACGGAAATGAGAAGTAGTGAATTCCATTACGAAAATTCGACTGCCCAACGACATCACATAAAAATATAGAAAAGAAGTGGATGAGGGAGAAAAGGGACTATCATCACATGGATATAAAATGGATAGAAATAAATATACATATGAAAATAACCAAATATAATAAAATATAAATTATACGGCTTAACATAAATGAATTCTTTGACTAAAACTATTGGGTGAAATGATCCCATTACATAAAGTGTAACGACAAGAACACAAAGGATGAAACCATGATGGGGTTTGAGGAAAAAATGGGGGATAAAATACATGATCATATTTTTGGAGTAATTAATAATTAAATTAATGATGTAATGGGTTCGTATTTATAGAAAAATTACAAGAATATTTTATTAATTTTAATGTAATGCCTCATCACTGGTATTTCCCAAACCGTGGGATTTCCTGTCTTATTTGCCCATGGTATTGGAAACATGGGGAAAATAAAAAATATATTTTATTCCTAATTTGTCGACCATAATTGTTACATCATTAGAATATCAATAATTATGTCATTAAACACATCAAAACTCACAATTGTATTTTTACTATTGATCGTAAGAAAAAACTGTTTATAAGAATCTCATTAATTAAAAAAAACCTAATATCATCCTTATGAGTTCAAAAAATGAAATTTATTTTATCGAAAAAAATCTATAAAAGGGAGAGATTGATATTTTATCAATAAAAAAATCATTTATTAAAAATAATTGAGGACCTAAAATGCATATTGAATACATACTAAGAATTAAAAACAATTATTATATCTTTGGTAATTAAAAAAGAGTGTTTTTATAGTACTACATCATTATAATTTTGATTATTAAAATTTCATATATTGTTATAAAAATTTATATTTATTTGTATTTTTCAAATTGTATTTGAAAATAATAAATTTATATAATTTTTTTATTAGGAAAAACTATTGTAAAAACATGAAAGATAGAATGTCAATTTTTAATTATGTAAAGGTGTTACAAAAAGCAACAAGAGTCCCATTAAAAATACATGTATAACAACTTCATAGGACCTATGATTATGTTGGGAAATAGTGGTAGAATTTTGTGGCGGCTCAGAAAACATTTCACGAGTGGTGATTTTTTTCAACATGAACATCTCCCATAGGTGATGAAGTTTGAGCTTAAAATGTAGAATCCCAACATAAACCTGGTCCAGAGAAAATCCCAGTGATGCTACCTCCATCCCATGATCTAATATATGGGCTTTATGTGACCCAAGCCTACTATATGTTCCCCTAAAATCTTCAATATTCATTAGTTATCAAATATAATATCTCTTTTAGAAAACAATTATAATGTTTAAAATTATTATAGATTCCAATTTTCATACTTATAAATGGTCATATAACGATCTAATCCCAAAGGTCTCATATAAATTATACATACATCATTAACATAATGATATTTTTTTATGTAAGATCTACATAACAAAAATTAAAAAAACAAATTATTATTCAAAATTTCGAGTCATTACATTCATCCCCCCTTACGAAATTTCATCCCTGAAATTTCGTATTTTAGCCTCAGAAGAGAATATTTGTGGGTACATCATTCTCATTGAATACTCTGGTTCCCACATGGATTCTTAGTATTTTTGGTTCCTGAACAACACTTTACATTTGGGGTGGTCTTGTGGTGTAGAACCCAATCTCATAGATAAAAGATCTCTACCAGATCATCCTCATAAAAGTGGTCATGTTAATTTTGTACCACCTATCAATTTAGATAATGTGAAGTTTCTGGTATGTACATCATCAATTGGGATACATGGAAGACATCATGAAATTGTTATAGATTTCGACGATGTGAAAGCGGATATGCCACTTATCCTATGTGATATAATATTTAATAGGGGCTAATGAACCTTGTGATATGATCCCATTCATCCCAAACCTCAAGACTCTCTTCTTTGGTGAAATTACATTACATAATTTGTCACAACATCAACCTCCATTTTCCTGTGACGATTGTCAACATATATCTTTTTCTGACTCTAAGCAGCCATAATGTGTTTTTAAATGGAATGAACCATTTTTGTCATCTCTTGTACAAGATGAGGCTCGAGAACACAACTAATGGGATATATCAGTCCCAAACACCTGTAAATGGCATTGAGCATGTTCTTAGAATTTCTATGACTGTTTGAATAGTACATTTCATATCAGCCATCATTTTGGGGGTAATATGCCATACTGAAGTTCAATTTGGTACTCATACCATGCTGAAGACTTCTCTTGAATTTTTATGTGACCATGGGTTCACGATCATATATGGTAGAATGTGGAACTCCATGTATACTTACCAATTTCTTATGTTAATCCTAGAAAATTGATCAAGAGAGAAATCTTCCCAAAGAGTGATAAAATGGTTAGCTTTGGTGAGGTGTTTCACCATAACCAATTTCATAGTATTTACATTGGTTGTTATTGAGAATCTAATGAAATGTCCATACTAATATTGACCCTCTTCCATATTGGTATGGTATGTGGTTGTAATATCCCTTTAAAACGTTTTCAGTCTTCCTTCACATGCTGAAATACCTGGAACCTTGTAGTGTGGACTAAAATATCCCATTTCATATTATCCCAACAATAATGTTCATGAAGGTCCATATATATTTTCATGCATCTTGGATGTATTGAGAAAGTAGATGAATGTGCTTCAGCTCTTTTTTTTGGGAACATATGGAACATATATTCTTATACAAAATATTAGTACACCTTATTGATCAATATAGAACTCACGAAACTTCCCATCCATGAAAACCTAAAACATCATATGTAATGAAGGATCATCATTTGAAGACTTCATTATCTCCCCAGCTAATGATGGTTGAGAAATAATTTGGTATATGGTTTATGATTTTCATCCCATATAATTTCCATTTCCATTTTCATTAGCTCATGTATCACAATATCTCATTACATCCTCATCATGGATAGAATAATGGGGACATTCATAGATAAATCATCAACGATATTTTTTTCTCGTTCATCATCATCCTCGATTCCATTTTTTAAATGGAAGAAAGGAACATGAAATAAAAACAAATAGGACCTAAGGAGGCATATTGTAGTACATGGTGGGGGAATTCCCTCATATTAATGACACACCGTTTGGATTGAAGAAAAAAATGATGAGAGAGTAGGTGAGATGAATGTTTTGATCATATTAGGAGGCTAAATGATCTTATACATTATTGTCTTCATTCCAGGTGAGAATGACCTTAATATCATTGTTTAGAAGGGCTATGAATTTCCTGATGTCAAAATATATCAAACACATAGTTTGACCTTTACTATGTAGGGAGATTTGTATGATCACTAAATCAATCTCCACATAGGATATATGGATGTTCTTCTGGATGCTCAGGGATATCCCAGACAAAACCTTGTCGGTCTTAGCCCCTATCCAAGTACATTTCATGTAGTGGGAATAAAAGGCCATAACCCCACTCCAGATATGGTCCCATATGACTCCACTTCCACGAGAAATGATTTCATTTCATGAACCATATGTGTAAACCAAGAACATGTCCTTAGGGGAAAGACACCGCACCCACTGGCCCAAGAACATGGTTAGTGGGGGATGTTCCACAATAGAGGAGACATGAAACTTCATTAGAGATGTTGACTCATTCATGATTCTGAATAATGTAACAGGGTCTGCCAAAAATTTACGTGTCCTTATGATGATGGAATTCCTAGTAGTGATAATCCCCTCACATGTCGCCTGTTTCCTTGCATTATAAAGATACCAGCACCCTACATTGAGGATTGTAGCTGAGCCATTCATTTTGTTCCTATTTGGTTCGTCCCTTGAAACCATCATTCCAAAAAGGGGTTGTCACAGATCATTAGTGGTCTGTGTATATATCACATTTCTCCCCATAATGATAGGGACTCTGTATCTTCAACGAACAAAACAAAAACCATATCATGATCATGTGCATGATAGTTCTGCTCATTAGTCATCAACTATTGATATGCATCAGAAATTACCTTTTCATTTTTTATGAGGAATCATCCAATCCCTTTCAGAGAGGCTTCACACAAAATAAATATTCCTCCCCAAATTTAGAGTATATTTAACATGTCTGTATTAACCAATGTTTTCTTATGCACTTTGAATAATTAATCACACTCAATTTTCTAGTCTTGAACTTTTTTTGAATTAAAATGGTTAATGTATCAGAGATCCATGATATGTTTTTCGCAAAGCTCCTATAACATCCCGCTAATACAAGGAAACTACAAATCTATGTTATTGGTGTAGGACTAGGATAGTCCTCGACAACAATTGTCTTTTTAGGGTCATATTTGATTCAATAATTGGTTACAATGTTCCCCAACAAATAGACTTATTGTTGAAAAAATTCACACTTGATGAATATTTTAAAACTCCTCTCTTTCAAAAGTGTTTAAATAATATCCCATAGATGATCCTCATTTTCCTCATGTATATTTGAATATATCATAATATCATCAATAACAACCACAAAAAATTATCATGGTAGTCCTTAAAGATTCTATTCATCAAATACATAAAAATGGAAGGAGAAATATCAAGTTTGAAGTGAATTAAAACAAACTCAAAATAACCATATCGTGATCAGAATGTTGTTTTAGGAATGTCTTTTTTCTTCACCATAAATGGATGATATCCAAATCGAAGATCAATCATAGAGAATAATTGATCCCCAAAATGTATGTGAAATAATTCATCAATTATTGGATGACGGAATTTGTTCTTCACTATGATCTTGTATTGTTTTTTATAATCAATACATTGATGCATTTATCCTTTCTTATTCTCCACAAAGAGAATATGGGCTCCCCAAGTATACTCACGCAGTCATATAAAACCATGTTCCAAAATATCTTTGAGTTTTTTCTTACATTCCTCCTGCTCCACATTTTCCATCCTATATGGGGTATTTGATGTTAGATGAGAGTAGAGTTTGAATTCAATGGTGAACTCTAACTCCCATTCTGGGGGTGGTTTAATTAACTCCTTAAGAAATTTCAATGTATTCCAGAATGATGGAGAAATCATCTATATGTAAAATGAAATTTCCATCTTCATCCTCACTGATCAAATCCCAAAATAAGGAGATATGAGGTTCTTGAAGACAAAGACCATGTTAAAAAATTTCCTTGGAATATAACAATTGGTCAACCATTAAAGTCTAAAAATATTTCTGTGCTTCTACATTTTAATATATCATTGTACTTTTAGAGCCATTCCATCCCAATTATAATGTCGAATCTCAACAAGGGAATGAATACTATATTTGAGATTATATTATCCTCACTAAATTAAATAATAAAGTATCTAAACACCCTTGATTCTTGGATAATCCCACCATTTGTCTTGACTGATTATTATACTTTTAGCAGTTCAAGAATTGATTCTACATTCTTAAAAAACATGGATGAAATAAAGGAATGTGTATAACTTGATTCAAACAAAGTGCTTGATTACATTCGAAATAACAAGAGTTCATTCCACCACATAATTTGGCAGTTTTTCTTTATCTGTCATAATAGAAAATGCATGACCTTTCACTCTTGGCCGTTAATGAGGTTGATGGTTATTCCCCTCCACTACCCTTGGATTTGAAAACTGTTTTGAAAAGTTCCCAACATGTCAACACATAATGCATTAGATGTCAGGTCGGGCCTACACCATAATCCCCTTACATTTAGTTTTTGGAAGTGGAGTCTTGACCTCACTATGAAAATTCCATGCGAATTCTTCATCTCTCCCACACTTGTATCACTTCTCGCTCTTGAGAAGGAAGTTACCTAAATTCTTCTTCCCCCACATATTAAATGTGGAAATTTTGGTTGATTTCCTCCCCATTATTTATAAAATATCCTCCCAAATTATAGATCCATTGATCTCTTCTTTTCATTGGATTTGTGAGACCACTAAAACTCACCCATCTCTACTTTTAATTACATCGGACTCTACATTATCTCATCATAGCTATCATAGTATCAGTTGGGTATATTATTCCACAAATGAGGTCTAAGTCCACCAAATAATCCATAATCCTTCTATTTAGGGTCCATGATAAATATGGAGGTGTAATGGGACAATCATGTGTAGTTCATCTCATAGATTCCCACCTATTTAACATCCTTTTACTCTAGATCAAGAAACAAATTCTCCATTTTTGTTCTCATAAAACTAGGTAAATAAATATTTAATATGATCCATATTAACTCTTCAAACTTCATGGATTATACATACTGTTTTTTCCCCATGTTATTAATTAGTTCCCTCATTGATTAGCTTCTCCATGTAAGTGGTAAATATCCCAGGTGTCCTTTTCTTATTCTGAATAGTAGAGCACAAAAAAATATTTTTGATAGAGCTAATCCACTATTCAACTATCTATGGTTAAATATACCCACTGATAGTATCTGGTTTTTTATTCCTAATGGAATCAAAATAAAAAATTTCACTACTTGGGGAAATCATTCTCTCACCATGATCCAATATTTTCACATAACATGAGTCAGTTAGTTCTCTATTATCATGAATGTTTCCATTCTGGATTCCATCAGTGGGTCAGGTAAACCAAACATATCCCCCAGGAGTGTTAAACTTGGAGTGCAGCAAGGCTTGTTGTTGTGGACTAGTTCTTATTTGCGTATAGCTCGAATTAGTTTTTTCAAGTTTTAGCCCTAGATACGTCACTTCCCGAACCACAACTAGTTGTACAAATCCAGACAAGGATCTCTTTGTTCTGAAACTACTTTCTTTATATTGTACCAAAATAATAGTATTTTTTCATATATTTAAACGTTTCTATATGTTTATTACTAATTTTTTGATATCATAATTTCCACAAAAAACCATAATATCCTTTGAAACCCACTATGGAATACTTCCTTTTTATTACATAACTTTCCATTACAATTTACAAACAGAGGATCATTAAATTATTGTATCATAGAAATAAGGTAATTATTAAATGGAAAAAATAATAATATTTTCATCCTCTTCAAATTATTCATGAAATTTTCAGCTAATAAAAAGTTACTTCTTCTCAAAACCTAGAGAGATACATCAAAATAAAGGGTTATCAGAAGGCCTGGGGATGAAAACAAATTAAATGATTTACATGTGAAATTGAGTAATAACAATAATAACATGGGGAATATCATAAAAGTGTGATAAAGCGGAATATAATAATAAAAATAAATTTAATCTTAGCACGAAAATGTGGAGATAATATTTAATTTATATATTCATAAGAATATCACAAAGTTCCACCACCATGGTTTCATAAATATCCCCGAGGTAATTCACCAAGGTATCATTAATCTTATGATCTCTAGATATTAATTTCATAACAAATTAATTAGAGATATGTCAACGAACACCATTGATATGAAATTATTATAATTTGATACCCATTTATCATTATAAAAAAATTCATGAATTACCCAAATAAATTAAAATAAATGGATTTCCTATCAAAATTAAAACAATTTAAAAAGTGGATAAAAAATTTATCATTACGTCATTTCTAAGCCACAAAATAGAAAATGAGGATATTATGTATATCAAATCCTGAATCAAATATATCATATTTATGACTGGATTAATACCATTTTAAATGAAATAGATCTGGGAATCCATAGAAATAAAATAGTTGAAATTCATGAGAAAAATGGTGAGATTTTGAGATGATATTTTTGCAACATAACGACTATGCATCATGGTTTTAAAAAATATTAAATAGAGAGGTGTCATGAGTAAACCATTAATAAATGAATCATAATATAGTATACAGATAGCATATAATGAAAATAATAAAATAAAATGGAATCATGAAATACATACCACATAAAAAAACATGAATGGAAATGAGAAATAGATAATTCTCTTATGAAAATTTGGGAGTCTGACAATGTCACTAGAAAATTCCGAAAATGAGTTGTTGGGAGAGAAATCAGTCTCTAGTGACCTGGAAATAGAATCTATGGAAATAATAATATATAAGAACATTCATAAACATAATAAAATGGAAATTAAAAGACACAACACAAAAGATGTATTTGACTAACAGATGAGGGTGAATTGTTCACGTACCATGAAGAATAACATAAAAAACATGAAGATTGGTACATTTTGGGGGATCCAGGGACCCTTGGGAGGATTCCATTGGATGTAAAACGACCAGAGCATTGTTTATGAGGGATTTGGAATGAATGGAATGAAGGAATGTGTTTGTATTTATAGAAAAAGTGAGGGACTATTTTATTAACTTCCAAGGAACAACTTATTAGTGGTATTGGAAAATAATTGGGATTTCCCAATGTATTTTCCCAATATACTGGAATAATGGGAAACCAAATAACATATTTTATTCATAAAGATTCTACCAGAATTATAACATCATTATTAAATCAGTAATGATGTTCTTAAACAGACCAAAACTGAAGTCTTTATTTTTATTATTTATCGAAAATCTAAACATTTTATATATATCTCATAAATTCTCCATAACCTAAAATTATCAATATAAGATAAAAATGAAATTTATTTTATCATAATAAATATATTCTTGTTAGAAAATTATTATTTAAAAATACAAATAATCATTTGTAAAAAATAATAGCTGACTTAATATGCATTGTGAACGCTTAGTAATATTTCAAAATAAAATAATTTATTATATTACTTTCAATTAAAAATGAGTGATTTTATAATAATATATCATTATTATAAGAATTATTCATAATTTAATTTTTAATTTTAATCATTTCTATATTTATTGAATTGTACAAATTTTTTTAAAACAATAGTTTTATAAAACATGACTTTATTAAGAAAAACTAATATCAAATCATGAAATATAGCATAAATTTTTTTATTTACATAAATCGATTATAAAAATTTAATACGACCTCGTTGCATATCCCCTTATAACACCTATATTGGTTCTATTAGTAAGGTGTGCAATAGTGATAGAATATTGGGGCGGCTTAGACAACATTTCCTGAGTGGTTAATTATATCAACATGAACTACTCTCGTATGTGTTTACGTTCAAGAATACCATGTTGAAACTCAACCTGTGTTGGATCCAATGAAAATCCCAGTTATGTTACCTCCTTCCGATGATCTGATAGATGGGATTCATATGGTCTAAGAATACTAGATGAGGACATCATCTCTTCTTTCCCCACTAGTTATCCAGTATTATTTCTATTTTAAAAAACAATTATAACTTTTAAAATTATTATTATTTTCTATGGTCATATTGACCATTGGTCATATAACCATAGAAACCCAACGATTTCATTTTAATTATCATTACATCATTATTAAATGGATATATTTTTGTTGTGTATGTATTATATCGACACATTTTCCGAAAACAAAATATTATTCAGATGTTCGGGTAATTACAATACAATAAACTACATATGTGTTATAGCAGATGTGAATTGGGTAAATTTTGGAAATCATTCATTTGTATTAATGTACTCTATTATTTTTTATAATCATTTCCCCTATGATGACATCATTTAGTTACACTGAGAGAGTGTTTTTTATACACCACACTAACATTTAAATGATTATGGGAATAATTGGGATGTCTTAGATAAATGCACACACTGAAAGGATGGTTTTTATTAAAAAAATATTTATCCCTATATGAATCTTGTTTTTATATTAGGAAGGTTATCTACAAACTCAAGGACAAAAACTAATTATTTTTACCTGATTTCCAATGTGAATGAAATTTTTGGGTTAGTCGGTTTCTTGATACATGGGTGTTTGACATATTAAATAAATCAAAAATTTGAATATAAAAATACAATTTCCATGCATGATCTACACGAAATATAGTTTATTCTATTATTATCTAGTTCTCATTTTGGGCTTGGATGAGGAGTTTCAAAGGGGATGGTCCAAATGTTTAAATCATGTCTACACCCATCTTGGTTCCAAGGAATGAGAACATAAAATACTGTTTGAGACTTATATATCACTCAATGATAGTTATGGGTTTCTATGGACATGTTCATATTATACGGGATTTCCCTTAGAGGAAATCTATCTGTTTTGGGTTGGGAAATGCTTATCTTCTAGGCTGTGCTTTTTGAATATGTTTTTCGAAAAGAGGCTCCATTAACTATCCTCTTGATACGCCCAACATTGTCATTATAGAAGTATTTCAATCTCACCGTAAAGAGAATATGGGTTTTATATTAATTTTATACAAGGCATTACATGAAAATTTTGGTTCAATGTGACTTAATGAGGTCAATATGGTGTTAGTCCTTCTTTCAAGACCTGAAACAGGACATGAGCATCATTATAATTCCAAAAACATGCCTCAAGAGACAATATATATAGTGATAATACTATGACTCATATTTGGACCTTAAATGGAATAAAATATGGTTGTACTCTCATTATTGTGGATGTTTGATGAGATGATGACTTGAAAATGTCTTGATGAGGATAGTCTCAGGTTATCTCTATCTGAATGCAATAGTTTATAACACAATAATCTTCATAGGTTTTATCGACACATGTATCATATGCTTGAATGGGTTCTTGGAAGTTCATTTGGGGATTCGAAAAACAACACATCATTTCAGATGAAACGTCTCTAACATAGTTCTCTGGTGGTTGTTTTTATTATTTTCCATAATTATTATTTGTGATGATAAGTTATATGTTTTGCAGGTTGTAGCATCCCATGTTTTTGAATTGTATGAAATTCTACGTGAATTTGAATTTAATCACATAGTGGATGAAATTTCTTACAAACAAAGAACAAAATTCAAATTTGGGGAGTTAGAACACTTAAATTCACTGTTTGTTGGAACATTGTAATGTTAAATTGAATCCGTGGGTGATCTTTTGGGTTTGAAATATATCAGTCCCCAGAAACACAAAACATGAGAATACTATCATGGGTGAACTGTCTGTCTAAATCTATGTGACCTTAAAATAGAAATCATGAAACCAATATAGTTTTTTGGGAGGTCATGTATGATTTTTTCTAAACATGTGAGATGAGATTCTTGTCTATCGGGTTCTGATCATGTTTAATTATAGAGTTGGTCAACACAGTTTGTGCATGGATTTCCAAAAAGTGTGCATGAGATATGAAACCCCCCTCCTTAATGATAATCTCATTATTTAAAAAATCATGATTTAGAAAACTGGGCATCCTATCCACATTATTCATTAATGTGATTAAAAACCTATTTCTCCTCCTTTCAATTATTCCCTCCCCTCTCTTTCCCTTTCTTCATCCTGTTGTGTGAGGCTCTTGTTCTCTCCAGGAGATCCAACTTCCCCATTCTATCCATAGATATTTCTCCCCATTTTGAGTAATATTTGAACTATAACATTATATAAGTATTACTCATTGAAATAACTACATTCCTATTGAATATTTTTCTGACTAACTCTCACTAAAGGTGGTTATATTTGTGTGACCTAATTCTCCTAATTTTCAGGCATGCATTTTTTCTCTGATTTTCCATAAATTGGACACTTTCACACCTCAATTTTTTAAATATGACCAATCCATGGTAAAATTTAGGTTATCTATATCATTTCCATTTAGTTTTGATAATATATTAAAATTTCTTTTTTGTGCGCAACGGTGAACTTATACAACATTGGTTGAAAATAATAAATTTCATTAAATTAAATTTGATAGAACACATTGTGATGTGTGTGGAACCTACTTGGTGTGGTTAGAGTTTATGACCTCAAAATGAATGTCCCCATTTAGGATGGTTCAATTGTACTCCATGTTCTTTTATTGGATAATATTGTTTGGGATTCACTTTGGGTACGCTTTTGATTTATATACAAAATTGTGATGCATAATTGTTTTTATGTGACCCTTGATCTGTGATAATTACTCCTTGTGATGAACATGGATTTCACTATGTGAACTCAAAAAATTGGTTTAATAAAAATTTTATGCACTATAATAAAACCCCTTGTTGAGGTACACATTCCTAAATTATAAAAATTAATTAAATAAGACACTCCATTCATGGGATTTGGGGTATTGGTGTTTCAATGGCCATTATTGTGTTCATAGTTTTTATATGGATTTCCCATTAATGTACCCATTTAATATTATTAAATTAAATACCATATATGAATGAACCTTTTTGAAATTATTTTTCTATGTTATGACATGCTCTAATAATGTAATTTTGTATTTGAGAATTTAAATAATTAAATGAATTAGGAAGGTTGGGGGAGGTAGTAATTTTTCCTACCATGGAATGCCATGGACAAGATCATAGTTACTTTAATTAGATTTTATATTATTATATGTTAATTTAGGGGTGATACTAGTATGTCATGATAGTATAACTACATAAAAATCATACCTCAACATGAGTGATACATGTTATTTAAGGGGACACCTTGGATAGCCTCAGTTACATGGTGGTTTCACAAGTACATGAGTGATAGTTTGTCCCCAATGTTAGAAAATAGGTTCAAGATCAACAGAAGATGACTCAAATTTGGCTGGGAGTGATACATGAATTGAAATTACTAGATTCCATTGGATGTACATTGATGGTTGTGAACATTTCTGGTGATTAGTGTGATATATGGGATTCTTGTTAATGTTCATGATATTTGGGCCAAAGATGATGCTTACTTGATTTTGGTAATATTTTTTTAAAGGATAATATACTAAAATAGTTATTAAAGGTATATGTACTACAATAAAAATCACATCAATGGTGTTGGGATATCTTGTTGAGACATTTTTATTCAATTTTATTATTTTTTCTATAATAACACATTTGTACAGGTTTTACTATGGTTTAGATATTAATTACTTATGCAGAACACAGTATGGTCGAGCCATGTGTCCTTGTGGAACATGATCCCGCAAGAGTGTTAATATATCAGTGCATCAAGGCTCATTATTGTGGACTAGTTCTTATTCGAGCATAGATCGAATCTGTTTTTATTTTGTTTTACCCCTAGACATGTCACTTCCAGAGCCACACCCAGTTGTACATATCACGATATGTATGTATTTGTTCTGAAACCACTTACTTTATATTATTATGAAATAAATTTATTTGTTCATATATTTAATCATTTAAATATTTTTATTACTAATTTTTTCATATAATAATTTTTATAAATAACCAGAAAATCCTTTGAAACCCACTAGGGTATACTTCCTTTTCGATATATAACATCTCATTACATTTTAAAAACAAAGGATCTTTAAATTATTGTATCAAAGAAATAAGGTAATTATTATATGAAATCATATAACTATCTTTTCATCATCGTCAAATTATCCATGAAATTCTCATATCATGAAAAATTATTTATTATCATAACCTAGAGAGATACATCAAAGCAAAGGGTTATAATAAGGCCAAGTGACGAAAACAAGTGAAATGATTTACATATGAACTTGAGTAATAACAATAAAAATGCGGGGAATATAATAAAATGTGATAAAGACACATATAAAAATAATAATAAATTTAATCACTGCTTGAAAATGAGGATAAAATATTTAATTTAGATGTTCATAATAATATCACCAAGTTCCACCCACATGGTGTCATAAAAATCCCCAACGTTATTCACCAATGTATCATTATACAAGTGATATCTAGATATTAATTTAATTACAAAATTAATTTGAGTGATATCAGAAAACACCATTGATATGAATTTATTTTAATGTGAAAAAAATTTATCATTATAAAAAATTTCACGAATAACCCAAACAGATTAAATGAAATTGATTTCATATCAAAATAATGAAGTTTTAAAAAATGGATAAAAACAAGATCATTATGTCATTTCTATGCCAAAAAAACTGTGGATATTATTTTTGTCCAATCTAGAATAAAATATGTCATATTTATGACTTTATTAATACCATTTGAAATTAAATAGGTTTGGGAATTCATATAAATAAAATAGGTGAAATTCTCGAGAATAATGGTGAGATTTTGAGACGAGAATTCTTCAGCATAATGACCATGAAACATGGTTTTAAAAAACCTTAAACAGAAAGGGGACACGAGAAAAACATTAATAAACGACTCATATTATAGTATAGGGATAGAATATATTTAAAATAATAAAATGGTATGGAATATAGAAATACATACCACATAAAAAACATGAAAGGAAATGAGAAGTAGAAAATTCTCTTATAAAAATTAGGGAGTCTGAAAATATCAATGGAATATACATAAAATGAGTTATTGAGAGAGAAATAAGTCCTTAATCATATAGAAATAGAATCTATGGAAATAAAGATATATAATAACAAAAAAAACAATAAGAAAATGGAAATTAAAATACATAACGCAAAATATGTCTTTGACTAACAGACGAGGTTGAATGGTTCACATACCATGAACAATAACATAAAAAACTTGAATATTGGTACATTTGGGGGGATCTAGGATCCCTGGGAGGATTCCATGGGATGTAAAATGATCAGATCTTAGTTTATGAGGGATTTGGTATGAATGGAATGAAGGAATGTGTTTGTATTTATATAAAATGTGAGGGACTATTTTATTAACATCCAAGGAACAACTCATTAATGGTATTTGAAAAACCATGGGCTTTCCCATTGTATTTTCCAAATTTATTGGCATCATGGGAAACCAGAAAAAATATTTTATTAATAAAGAATACACCTAAATTATGGAATCATTATAAAATCATTAATGAGGTCCTTAAACCCCATGAAACTGAAGTCTATTTTTATTATTTACCGAAAAACTAAACATTTAATAAATATCTCATAAATTCACCATAACTTAATATATTCATTATAAGTTAAAAAATGAAATTTATGTTTTGATAAAAAATCTATACATTTTATAAAATTATAATTTAAAAATACAAATATTCCATTATAAAAATTAATATCTCACTTAATAAGCATTGTGAATGCATGGAAAAATTTCCTAAAAATAAAGAGTACCATAATATATCAAACTCATGATGTTCCTCCGAGACCTTCCACATGAAACCCATTTGGTAAGCCTAATACATCTCCCATAAATCAAGAGTACCATAATATATCAAACTCATGAAAAGACCCCAATTCCATAAATACATGTTGTCACATGATTTTGTAATAACCATGGTTTTCTAATTGTTGCATTATAATCAGGTATGAGTTAAAAATACCCTATCAAAAGAATTATGAAATTAGAACCTACGATGATGACACCCTTATTATACATTCCTAAATTTCTATTTGAAAATTAATTAAACAATCCATCATTATCAAATGATTTTTTCAAATTTATCTTCAAAACATATATTGTATACTGAAAATATAATAGGCCTTATATTTCAGAATAATCATGTAGTGGTGGTGAAGCCACTGATCAATAATCCATTCATACAAAAAATACCATTAATGAGGACCACAATTTAACGATAATCATGCCAAAATAAAATCTAAAAATATCAAATTTTAGATCCCTAGTGATGTGGAAAAAAATGTGTATTATTATAGAAACCATTCGTTTTAAATAATTCAATACCCCAACTACCCATTTGGATAATAATTATGTAACTATACTACACATTTTTACTTTCTTGGCGGACAAATAGAATCTTTTATACTATGGTTGCCTACTTTTATTATATTATTTCACGTATATATATATATATATATTAAAATTCACTGATAAAATATATTAGTATATTAATTAATAGAGTGGAATGGTTTCAACGGTCAGTCTTTGGCAAAGGACATGGAATTGCAACATTTCCATGATATTAGTGAGGAAAATATTGAATAGCGTGCCCCGAAATTTATTCATTGAATTAAAAAAATGATTAAATTAAACCATATTATGGAAATATTATTATTATACTAATAGAGTTAATTAAAAATAATATAATATTCCTAAAAATAATAATATAATATGTTATATTTAACATAATTGATTTTTTAAATAAAATTATTTTAAAAAACAAACGTTTTATTTATCTAAATCAATTTATATAAATAAGAACATGCCGTTAATTGAAAACTGTGAATTACTATTTTTTAATTTTATTTATCTAATTGAAAAATTACTCAAAACAGTTATTAAAAAATTATATTAAATTGAATAGTGATTAAAAAAACTACTACAAATTATTAAATATATTAAAAATTACGAATAAAAAATAATTAATAAAATAGAATGAAATTAAAAAATTAAAAAATATTACAATAATAATACGCCACAAATGAGAACCCAAAAAAACTACCAAAAAAAGTATAAAAATTATAAAAAAAAACTTCTAATACATTGAACACAAAAATGATACATAATTCTAATATAACCAAACTAAAACATATTTTTAAAAATATACACCTGAAATTATCAGAATCAAAAAAAATAAAACTTATAAACCACAAATTATAATTTATATAATCTAATATCAAAATTATAATAAAAATTTATTGAAATAAAACATATAAATCCTAATGTTAAGTTCAAATTGAACAAGAATAACTGTTAACAGTGGGTCTTTTCAAACATGAAGGCTATACAAATTAGAGAAGTTCACGAATGGGGGTGGATCATAAAAATGTAAAACAATGGTCTCTCTAAAATAATATAATGACAAAAGAATCATTATAGTTGTCAATTATAGAAAAGGAATTTATTCATAGGATTCATAAAATTCCTTGAACCTTGTTGAAGGGTTGTTTTTAAAACATGATCTATGATTTTCATAACCAGCCGACCAACAAGTAGGATTATTTCCCTTATATGATAATGATAAAAAATTATATGTTTTGTTAAACAACAGATATTCCAAAATTAGCCTATATAATTTCGCATTTTTTTCATTATGTTTTTGCATGTTTTATGTCATATAACATTTTTTAATTTTTTTGGAACTCATTTTCAATGATAATAGTAGCTACAAACTAGGAATTACAAATCACATGTTTCATTACAATTTTATGATATTTATCAATATTTCATTACACCCTGTGGAAGTATTAATTGGAAATTTGTAAGATCTAAAAAATAACTAAATCCTATATAATATTTATATTTTATTTTATGTTAGAATTTATAGTATATAAGTTATTTTTTCCATGACATTCCATGTACCATTAGTTGTATTTTTTAGTTACATGATTTTCTTAGAAAGCCCATGTTATTATCCAAAAATAATTGAATAGGACCGAATGATTTATCTGACTATGAGGGGCTCTACAAAATCACTATATCATATTATTTCATGACAATGTAGGAATTAATATTTGACAATATGAGTAATTTGGACACATTCTTATTTTTTCCACAAGATTATTTATCCAATGTGATTTTTGGGTAATATTTATTTGATTCTGTTTTGTTGTATTAAATTATATATAATAACAAGAAATGATATTAATCATCCCACCTAATACATGACATAAACGATAACCTACCACATGTATTCTGGAAGCATGTAACCACTTAGAGAAAATCATCTTATTATGAGTCTATTGATAGCACATGATAAATTCAATGTGTTTTTGGGAAAGATGCCGTATTTGTAAATATTCATCCTACAAAGAATAAAAGTAGTTTCCATACTAAAATCACATAAAAACCATCGTTGATCTTGTATAATTATTAATGAGTATACCCAAAAACAATGATATACTTGGTTATCAGCCAACAACATGTAATTTAACATATATTCTGTTCAAATTTTATTTGATCCTCATAATATATTTTTTAACTACATGGTGTTTTTTAATGTATATTATATATTTTAAAAAAAACATATAATTGATAAATTATCTACAACCATATGAAACCTAGAAAAATAATTATTAATAAATGAACGATGTTTGATGACGTCTTCTCTATTGCAATCATTCAATACTTCATTATTAATGAAGCATAAATCAACCTCACATACACATTACAATAATTGAAATAACATAATATATTTTTTATAGAAAATAATATAATGTAATCATTTATTAAGTATAACTATATTATGTTAATGTAGTAGGTGAACCTAATGCATGTTGAAAAGTCAATCGACCTCATGTCATCAAGGGACATTGAGTGGTTATATAGAATCAATCCAGAATACCACATGATCAGTGGAATGACCTACTAATCAACCACATGTTTTATAGACCACTTTAATTTTCAGATAGAAAAAATTTCAATGGGTTTCAATTATTTACCAGTCGGTTGTTCTACACTATGGATTAATTTAAAACATTACTTATTTTACCAAAATTTTTAAATTCCAATAATACTCTATTTTATGACTGTTTTTATAATTAAATTCAATACACATTTATTGTAAATATTTCAAATTCATTGATTATATAATAATTTTATTTTTATGTTATATAATCCTTGAGAATAATTTTCCATTAAATTTAAAATATTTTAAATAAACACTAAATATATTAATAAATTACATAAAACAATTCAACATAAATTTTTTAAAATATTTGAAATCATATTCTAGGGGTTATTTCGTTGTTTTATTCATTTAAAAAATAATATTTAGTGAAAAAATATTCAATTTTTTTAGTATTTAATAAACTTCAATTTTTTGAACTAATAAATATATGTTTTAATAAGGAAAATGTTTTTAAATATTAACATTTTTATATTATTGAAATAATATGTTGTAAATTTATGGGATTTTTCATACGTATTATTTCAATGACATTTTTGTTCTAATAATGAATATTTCAAAATATTAAAATTGAAATTAGTTTTTAAAATTAGTTTTTAATAATAATATTATCCTTCTAATAATATTTTTATGTTTGAATTATAATTTATTAACAAATTAATAGATTTGATTGTTAGTTTAAAAAATTTTATTTAAAATAATTCCACAATCATTAAATGATGATATAACATACCCCAATGAGGAGAATCTAACATGTATTTTGTGTGGAATTCATTTCACATTAACATTATGATTTCGTTTTTTCATATACATTAAAAATATTTGAAGCCCTATTTAATCAGTCATTCATTTTATAAACTCTTCTAAAGGGGAACTAAAACATCATCAACCACTGCCACCATGATGATATTATTAAATCCACTACTCAAAGGCCATGATATATGTTTCATCATACTTCTATAATTCCATCATTTGAATTATATATTAGCCTTCTTTAAATTTTCCTATCTCTTCTAATTGAATGGAAAATTTAGATTGATAATATCCAAAAAAACATTATTTCTGTTAATGTGACTTATAGATACTATTGAAATGACTATTCAGGATATAACATTAAGATTTTAATTTTATGTCGTATTTGGTCGTGACTATAGGTGTTAAATGTCAAGACTATTCAATTAATTACTCTAATTGTCTAAAGTCATTTTACGGATTTTCACTCCCCACACAATATACAATGTGTACTGTTATACAACATTAATAAATGATTTTTTTGTAAGTGGTTTTGATTAAAAAATCAATTGGTTCATAGTAGGAAACGAAAATCAAATGGAGTAAATAATTGTAAGACTAGACAAGGTCCACTATGTACCAAAATACTATAAAATACATGTCTTCATTCATTAGTTATCTAAAAAAAATTCCCATAAAAATATAAACATAGAATTAATTTATGTAATCAATTATTCCATTAATTATTTCTATCATGCCAATTCAACAGTATTTAGAAAATTTTTATTTCTATCTAGGACATATTATCCATCTTATCACATAGATTTTGAATGGAAACATTCCAATAAAAAACTATATATTCTTATATAGTTGAAGGGATAACTCATTCTCTCAATCCATCAAATGGATACCATGATTTTTAATCTCTCAATAAAAAACATTTTGCATGGAATTGTTTTATTAATTGATTTCTATATAAATTCAAAATAAAAATCATATAATAATTATTCAAAATATAGTAGCAGTTTAGTGAAAATTACTATGTAATTAAAAATAATTAGAATTTTGTAATGATTCTATTAATGAAATTAATATATTTTCTTAAGAAAAATTAATAATTTACCCCTACCCCACCACTACCACAGTAACCCCACAACCTAGATACCACACCCCAGACTCTCCCTCTATCAATGCTAATTGTTATCATGGACAATACCCCATTGAGTGATATTCTACCCATGATGGAGGCCCATTTCCCAATTTCCTATTGAAAAGTACCCCTTATAGGGGAAGAGACATAAAACTCTCTCCAAAACCCTATCCTCCTTCATTCCACTACTCTATTTACACCCATTATCTCAATTCATAATTCAGATGGTACCTGGATCATATTCTAGACCTCCATGATGTATGTTTCCCTTTCCTCACATCAGTGACCTTCTATCATAATATATGACCCTATTATTATGAGGGTTAATATATATAAATTTTTGTAGTTAATGTTCTTAGGTAATATTATATCATTTTCATGTCGAAATTTTAATCCATGTAATAAATAACATACAAGGATGAATGGTGAAGTAGGATAATTTTAAAAAATGACTTTATTTGTGTGATAATAAAATTTATATCATTATATTTAATTATATATGTAGATTAGATGTAAATAAATTTGAATAGAAAATATTTATATTAATTTACATAAAAACACACCTAGATATTTTAAGGGATTTGAATAATATTTATATTTTGCAGTGGAAAAATGGACAAGGGATGGTAAAATAAAATTATAATGTATGAATTGTAAATATCTGAAATATTTGAATAAAAATAAAGAATATAAGCACTGAATATTGAAACAATCTCCTGATTGATACGTATATGGGGTTTCATCAATCAGGAACATATATTTTGTAAAATACAAACAATTAATATCATATTAATGAAACAAAAATTGACACACCAGAGGAGAGTTCAACTCAAAAATTTATAAAATAAGTATTTGGATTTGTATGACACAATACCCATGATTTTAATAGATATATAAAAATAAATTTTTTTCATTTGTATGTAAATATTACTCAGAATAGCTTGGAATAAAAAAATGTGTTTTATATATAAGTTGTATAAGTAAAACATGAATTCTTTGAACAGTGTGTCAAGTATTAATTATTGAAAATCATACATAGGTTGTATCATATCATGTTAATCAATGAAAATATTTTATATGATTTTTTTTATTTAGTGATTCTTTATAACTCATTTAGATAATTTCGGTTTCCCATATAATTCTATAGTTTGGGGAAATAATCAATAAACATGGACATGATAAAATAATATACATTCAAGACATAATGATTTCATGATTTATTTTGGGTTAGATTGTAACAAATAATAATATGTCATATGTCATATAATTATACGGAACTCAATGATAAAAAATTATTTTAGAATTGAATGCAACACCAAGATTACACAGAATAAGGAAAATACCACAAAGGGATTGGATTATATCAATTTAAAAAATGATTATAAAGATTATTTATGTTATATATGACTACATATGACATGATGCGGCATACAGGGATAGTAAAAAAAGATATATTGATGAGACATAAAAAGGATTAAACATAATTTAATGTGTTTGTATCATTATATTATTTTTTTTCATCGGATCATAGTTATTTATGTTTCATTTTTCATTTTGATGTATTTAAACATTTTGTTATATTATGAATAAATGATATCATATCACCAATTTTTTTCATACTTAAATAAAAAAATATATGGAGTTGCCTGAAAAATATTTCATTCATCATTTTGGTGATTATTTCTAAAAATATAATTTATTAAATTGACATTGATGTATACCTTCAACCTCAAATCAATTATTTATTAGAATAATGGGATGATGGTGGGGGAAAATATGATTCTCCAATGAGATATCTATTCAAAATGCATGTTCTTTAATGAATAAAATTAGTTACATTCAATGAATTGGAATCTTATCCAATTAGTACATACAAAATTCATTTTCATATATAGTTTTTAATTTTAATTTTAAACCTCAATTATTACCTCATATTATAAAATAGGTTTTTTGTATAATGACTATTTTATTGGGTTTTCTCATAAATTCATGTTTATCTTTACATAATGTCATAGTGATATGTTGTTGATAATTTCATAGATGATATTATATAGATTAGATATATTTTGAAAATCAATGATTTACACTATATAATAAAGAAAATGTAATAAGATAATGAAGGGGTGAAAGGGTATGAGGTATAATATCTAAACTAGCTCGGAGTTAATAGTTGTATAAATTGACTAATTATTGGAAATAACTTATTAAAATATTAATTTTATATGTCACAATATTGAAATAATGAATATTTAGAAAAAAATTTGTGATAATGTATTTTTTACATTTCATAAATGTAGGGTTAATTCATAGGTTTGCTTCAATTCCCATAATATGTGGAACTAATGAATTTAATTTTTTTTGTATGGGAAAATGAGAATGGAATTTTTTTATTGGTTATCATTACAATAAGAAATCATTAGAAAGATTAATTAATTTTAACAATAATGTTTGTAACAATTCCATATGGATGTGAAATTAACATTTCATGTCACATTGATATAAACATTTGAAAGATACATGGATTGAAAACTCAAACATATTCTGATATTGTTTTTTTTTTGAAATGAAAAATTAATTATCTAAAAAGTAATTATAGTTATTGTTGAGATTTATAACATTTTCTCAGTGATTTTGGGGGAAAATAAATCCAACCTAGTATGTTAATCTTTTAGAAATAGTTTTTAACACTTTATTATATGAATATGTAGTTTACCCCATCATTTTTCACCATCACAATTAATATAACTGTTAATTTTATTGAAGAAGATATATTTTTTAGACCAGAACACTATCCATCTATTTATCAATTAGATTGGTACATTAATATTATTTTTGATTTATGATTAAAATTTTTTAATATATTTATATAAACACATTTAAAGATATTTATAATTTTTCCTCATCATGTAACATGGTAATTTGAAATCAAATGTGGTTGAAAACACTCAACCATAGGGATCTATATTTAATGTTTACATAACCAAAGATTCATCATCATTCTATTATAGGTATTTATAAGTGAATAAAACAAAAATAAATCATGTTAAACATCTTAAAAAATATGATTATTAATTCTCAATTCGAAAAACCAATCATCAATTTTTCAAACATTTGAATTACAAGATTAAAATTGGTAAATTTGACACTACATGAGTTTCAGTTACTACATGAGAACTGATATGTAATATTAATTAGTTATTTACAGATACAATAATTGATAAATTGAGAATTAAAATAAAGAAATGAAAAATTTGTGGATCTCAATGTGAGTTATATTTTAAAAAATGTTGTTAATTAAGTGATTACTGAATGATTTTCCATCATTTATGTTTATTCTCATATTCGTATTATTGACATGTAGTTATTTTTCTATATTAAAAATATCACCTTATATATTATTGAATTGAAAATATTTTTTTTTAATTGAGATAAATTATCTAATGATCATATATTTATAACATAATGTTATATACATATTTATAATAAATTACATCCATATTATAATCATGGATTTATGTTTCATAGAATTCATCATGGTGATGGCATCAAAACTCAATATTATAAGGCATTTATACATAAACGAGATGGATCGAATGGAATAATTTTTGATATAAGATAATTAAAATTGTTATTTTAAATTTTTATTTGTTTTATTCAAATGAATGTGGGTCATTATTGATGGGGATATAATCAATTATTCATAAAACTTTATTTAATTTAACTTTTATCACTTGATAATTACTAGTGATCATTCAAATAAAGATCGATTTATCAGAGATTCAAAATTAATTATGGTTTATTATCGGGAAGAATAAATAGATAATTGTTTTAGTGTTCTTCAACACTAACAAAAGGTAATAGTATGATATGTCTCAGGAAGTTGAATTGGTACTATGTGACTATGAACTATATCTTCCCCAAAACATTCAATAGTTTTTTCCAGAAAATATTTTAATAATTTATCTATCATGAGAATGAGAAAATAAAATAAACACCATAATAGAGTTTGATAATTATGATGACTTGGATAATTGAATTAATAAATTTTTAATGAGTCAATATTACAATTTCTCATTAGTATGTGTTTCATAAATATATGTATTTTTATATTTTTAATTTTTTATAAAAATATATTACTTCTTAATTTTTATATACATTGAATATATTATCTGACATTGGAATTTCATGAATGATGATAGATAAACATATATCCTTTCTGATCAGTATCTAAAATAACAATATTGTTGTTGTGATCATAATTGGATCTGACTAATTCGGTTGTACCCAAGACGTTTAGTGAGCCAGTAACATCTCCAAATGCTTCTGGTATCCCACTATATGATTAATCTATGATGATGGAACTACTTTCACAAATCTATATACGATATATTGATTAGTTACCAATACAAGTATGTATGTCACTTTATAAATAATATTATATTTTATTAATTATTTAATTAATTTTTCCAAAAGATAATGATAAAAACATAGTAGATATAAATATGAACAAATATTACATTTGGGACCTCCATGAAATTAGAATTATTCATATATATAATTATTTTTGTGTACCTACCAATGAAAATGAATTTATTTATTCATTGATTCTTGGGCATCTTTTTATGGGATTGTAAGACTTCATCTTAATTTTATATATTACATGAATATTGAAACAGTTAGGAAAATCTTGTTGTAGTTTTCAATGATTGTGTATTATTAATTTAGTAGTTATTTATATGTAATTCATAAGGAATGATTATAAATATTTATATACTTATAAAGTGTTATGTTTTTTATTTTAGTTGTCTATTCATTTTGGTGTTCCTATCACCATTTCTTGAACATAGATACTGATAAATTTGTGAAATAATTAAAGAATAATTAAATGTAAAGTATATGATTAGTTTAATGACCCAAATATGAACAGAAGACAAATGCAAGTGAATGTACCTAAAATAATATCTCTTAATTAGTTGAAGATGTATTTTCAGATTAAAATTTATGCACTTCATCATTTAATTTTTTATCTTATAGAATCTAAATAACATAAACAAAATAAAATTATAAATTTTATTAATGTTGTTAGTTTTTTAAAAAATTTATCTATGAAATCTATTAATTGTGAAAAGAAAGACATTATTAATATTAATAGTTCTTATTAACATTCTAGATGAATAATAATCATTGTTTTCTTTAATACACTATTATTTTTATTATATTATTATAAATTATTGTTTTATAAAAATTAAATATTTTTGTAAAAATGTTCATGAATTAGGTAACTTTTTTGATTGGACATAGATATTAAAAAATGATTATTGGAAATCTAATGTATTATTAATGAATGACCCTACCAAATACCTTTCATAAAATTATTTTCATTATAGTGAAATTTTATTTCATTACTAAATAATAATAATAATGACAAAAAAATAGACAATAATTAAACCCATTAAAATAAGGTCATCCATATGAATCAAAAATCGTTATTTTTCTAAATTGACACTACATATTCCTTGTAGTATTAAATTTTTAATTCTGTATAATACGTTTTTTTTATAATTTATATTTAATATATTATGTATATATAGTTATGTATATATTATTTTTATTGTAAGGATAATTTCATTATTTAGATAATATGATGTAGTTTGGATAAATTTAAAAATAATAATTAATACTATTTTATTAAAATGCTAAAATTCATGATGTTCGGTGTTTGAACAATCCACATTCATCATTGGTTTTCTATAATGGTGTAGTTGTAATCATTTTAGAGGAGTATCATAGGTGTTTATGAGGGATTGATTATAAGAATACTCCATCATATTTTACTGGAATTGAGTCATAGGAAACCATGGCTACACCAATTAAGGGGTTTTATGAGTGTATTTGACTGGGAAAAATTGAACGAAATGTCAATGATAAAACAAAAGTTCAAGATCATGTCTATTATTGGAAAACAAAGGATTAATGGTGGTTGAAAATGGAAAGTTTCATAGTTTGTATATTTAAAATGATAACATACATGATTTCTAATGAGATTATGTTTCATAAGTATCATCCAATAGTGGTAAATTATAAAAAAAGACACAATAATTAGTGTTTAATTTAAACAATGTTTTAAAAATCTTGCATTGTAACATCCAGAGATTTGGTGATTTTTGTTCAAAATTAATTATCCTTTTTATGTTTTTCACAACATGGATCACTGAAAATAGTTTTTCATGGAGTAAAACATTTCATTCACATAAAATTGTCTTGGTGTATGTGAAAATAAACTCTATCTTGGTCTGTGTAACATGAAGTAACAAGGATAGCATACATTAGATGCACGATTTTCCTTCCTCGGTGGCTAGCATAATAGTGATGAGAGAGAGAGTAACCTTAATCTAATATCTATTTAAAAAAAATATTTTAATGTAATAATACATTGTTTTTCTGAATATGGAAATGAATTCATTGGTTACTAATTAGTAAATACGAAAACTGATTTATTATAAGGGTAACTTCTATTATTGTGATGTATATATTTTCACCTAGAAAATTTAATAAAATAACAAGGTATGTGATACTAACATAGTAAATATTTTTTATATTCAATAATATATTTTTTACATTTATATAATTGATTTTTCATTTATTGGATATGAAAACCCCCCATTTTTTTACTAGGAAACATAAATTTTAATTAAGGAAATTTTTTATAACATTTTAATAGAGAACCATTTTAAAAAAAATATTTTTAAGGATTTAATATGTAAAAATAAACATTATATTTGAAATAGAAACATAAAAAATATGTTAGTAATTTTTTTGGGTAATTTTATTTATGGTTTCATATTTTAATGAGTCGTTAAAAATTAATTATTTTAATAGAAAACATATTTTTCATCTAATTTATTTATTAGAATAATTATATTAATTTTTTTAATAGGTTAGTTAGAAAATATATTTACCTTTTTATACAATTTTTTTTTCATTTTATCTGATTTCAAATTGAAATTAGATATAATAACTTAGCAATCATTTGGTTTTTTTAACTTTAAAACCCATCAGGGTCGTCCCATCAACAAGATGAATTTAAAATATATTACCACATATTAATTGACTATAATTTGGAAAATGGATAGAATATTTTTTAAAATAATAGTTTATAATGGATAATATGGTCAATTTTTTCAATGAATATTAGTCAAGGTCGGCTATATTAATTTCATAGGTTAGGAAGAAAAATAGGATAATAATATACTAAACTATAAATATAATACCAAAAAGGACTTATATACATATCCAACACAAATTTTATGTCAATATTTAATCCATTAAACATATATTCATTTGTTGTAATGGTTTTTAAGGCTTTTGTAAGGTAATAATATGTGAACACCGAACTTGTTTCTAAAACATTCATTTGGATCTATTACCTTCCCTATAAAAAGATACAACCTCTACCCATTCCATACACCTCTAAAAGAAATTTTTTTATTATTATAAATTCCTATTAAAAATCAAAAAAAAATACTCCCCTTGAATTTGATGCATAAATTTGGTAATGATGTTATAACTTGATGCATTTTGGCACATTCCAAAAGGAGTTACCTGATTAAGAGGAAACGACATCCATCAAGGTCCATTCCATTAGATACCTTCATTACCCCATAAAAACATTTTATTACATTTTTAATTTACAAAAAAATGTTTCATACATATACTAGGATGTTTTTATGAATATTTTTTGACCTAATATAATCGAGACATCCATCTAATGGAAATTGAAAAAACTATTTTTGTGTACGAGGTACTACGGAGCACAAGAAAATTATTATTCATTTATCAATTACCACCAATAATGATGTCAATTATGGTGGAAACTATATTTATATATTTTATATATAATATTTATTTTTTATTTGTCATGATGTATTAATTTTACAACACATATATCATTACATTCCATTTAGGGGTTAATATGATAATCTTGTTTGAGGTAGTGTGGACTACCGCCCCCACAAAGTGATATGATTCATTCCCACACAAATTAGAATGTAGTGAGGATGGGATTAATGAACTGAAATTATATAATAATTATAACTCCAAAAATATATATATATAAACATATATATATGTTATTCAATTACATACCTTCAATCAATAAGACAAGAAAAACAGAAACATTATTCATGCGTATGTTCGACATACCATCTATATTAAGTGTGTATTACATTTAATAAATCATTGTGATATAAATTTTTAAAAAATAAAATATCCTATTTATAAATGGTATTTGTATCATTATTTACATTTTTTAGTCACAATATATGTCTAAGGAAAAACGTTATAAAAAATTAAGATACATGCGAATAATAAAAAGAATATTTCCCAACGTAAAACCATAACATAGGATCATTAACAAGAGGTAAAATAAGGTCATTATCCAAACATATATGGTAATAGAGTTAAAAATATTCTTTTGTAAAATAGTTATAATAAACATTTATTTATTATACAGAAAACTTGTATGAGAACAGAGAGATTCAAGACACAAGGTAAATGGATTTCGTCTCACTTTTTATTTCTATGAGGTAGAAGTTATTTTCAACACCCATTCCTTTGGTGTTTTTTATTTAATAATTAATATTGTATTATATATATCATATATATAAATTTAAGGCAATTAATATATTCATTATATGATCATTATTTCTGTTGATCTATCTTTATATAGAAAATATCATGTCTTTTGGACATTTTTAATGATATTTTAATGGTTTTAGTGTTTATAAACACTAAAAATTGAATTTTATGATATGGGTAAGGAGGGTAAATTTGTACATTATGACTATGTACCACATAAACCACAAAACATTCAGTAGTTTTTTCCTATATAAATTAAAATGAAATATCTTTCATGAGAATGTAAAAATTATGTAAAAATCATAATTGAATTTGATAATTATGAATACTAATATAAATGACAGTATAAATTGGTAACAAAACTATATTCTAATTTCACATTTTTATGTGTTTCATTAAAATATACATCATTATATTTTTCATTTTTTCTGAATATATATTTCATCTAAATGTTTATATAGAATGTATATATTCTAAGTAATTTTAAGTGCATGAACGATGAAAAATAAAAATAGATCCTTGAATAAAATTATCTCATTTAACATCACTAATATCATCATCATAATTGGATTTGAGTGATTCTAGTAAACACAAGAATTTTAGATACCTAATAGCTTCCTCAAATGCTATTGGTAGCCTGCCGTCTAATGCATCCTTGGTGATAGAACTATTTTCAACCCTCTATATAATAGATATGGAAGAGTTACCAATACATGAATGTATGTAATTAGATAAATTTTAGTATATTTTATTAATTATATAATTAATTTATCAAAAATATAAATATAAAAAAATAGATATAAATATGATAAAAAAATACATGTGAGACTTCAAAGTAATAGAGTTTATCATTACATCTAATGACATTAGGGTGCCTACTAATGATGATGTATTGATTTATGTATGGATTCTTTGGGCTGATTCTTGAGGGTTTATAAGAATTTACATTAATTTTATATATTAGAGGCATATTCAAATTGTTCAAAAATGATTTTTTGACTATAATGTTAATGTAATATTAATCTAATAGTTATTTTTAGGTAATTTTAAAGGAATTAGTATAAATTTTTATATACGCATAATGCATTATACTATTTTTATTTAATATGTATATTCATTTTTATGTACCTAATTACTTTTCATGCCCATGGGAAATGGAAAATTTAGGAAAAATAAGAGAAAAATGGAATTTAATTTATAGGAATAGTTTAATGACACATATCTGAACAAAAGAAAGATATAAGAGAATGTACATAAATTTATCTCTCCTGGAAATTGGAAGATGTTTTTGATATTAAAAAACGTGCACCTCATCTGATAACTTCTTATAGTATAGTATCATAATAACATAAACAAAATAAAATTATAATTTTTATTAATGATGGTATTTTTTACAAAACAATCATCTATAATAAAATTGAATTTTGAAAAGAAATCCATTAATAATATTAATATGGATTACTATAATTATAGAAGAATAACTATAATGAATTTTTTTATCCAATATTATTTATATTATATTATTATAAATTATTTATAATTTTTTATTGATTGAGTAACTACAATGAAGGAGGGCGCGGGGGGGGGGGGGGGATCAATCAGTTGTTCACATTAATAAAGATTCAAAACATTAAGAAACTTAACCCTTGAATTCTATTATAATAACTTCCCTTAACAATATATATCAAATACTAAATCATGAATGAATAGTAAAGGACATCAGGAACACACGATTTACAAGGTTCAGCCTCAATGGGAGAACCTACATCATTTCCATTGCCACTACTGTGGTTCTATGGAAATCCACTATAAGGAAGAAGTGAATACGACTTGTTCCAACTACCATTAGACACCTTCTATATCATGATAATAACTCTTGTCAGTTTAAAATTATTGCATAATGAACAAATGATCCAAAACAATAATATGTTTTTTAATCTTCTCCACAAATGCTCATTCTGAATCCACAGTCTGGTTTGGAAGATTATGATTTTCTCAAAAAGTTAGGGATGGTTTTCAATACTTTTTTTATTAAACACTCAAATAAAATATTCTTCAATAATAGGGGATAATTTTCACATTTAATTATCTATCTCTTCTCATTTTCCACGTTTTTTGAAATTTACAAATTAGAGAATTATCTGAGCATGTATTTATAGGAAACTCGGAAAACAAAGGCAGGAATCATGAAAGTAATTCCCGCTTCATCAAATATAAAAAAATTACACAAATCTAATGCATTTAATATTATATATTTGACTTATTCAATCCTCCTTAAATTTATCAGATATTTACACAAATTTTCTATTTTGGGTTTTCGTCTAGAACTCTTAATATATTTATCAGAATGATAATGCGGATCTGGGTTCTAATTTTCTCAAAAACATGATTAGAAATCAGGAACTAAATTGTGATGAAATCGGGTTTCAAAATATCCAGAAATTAGGCTCCAAAATTTTGAGATATCAGGTTACAAATTTTGTGAAATTATGTTCTGAATTGTGTATAAATCATGATACATGTAGTTTTGAAATAAGGTTCTGAATTACTCTAAAATCGGGTTCTGAATTGTCTAGAATTCAGGTTCAAAATTGATTAAAAATTAGGATACAGATTTTAAAGAAATTAGGTTCAAAAATAATCTTCCAGCTTTCTCATGAATCATGTTCTGAAATCAGGCTATGGTTTTTTCAAAATTAGTTCCAGAAGTCATGTTTTGGTTTTCTTAGGAATCAGGTTACGAAATATGGTTCCAGTTGTCTCATGAATTAGGGTCAGATATCTTGTTCATGTTTTTTGAGAAATCAGGTTGATTAATCAGGTTTTGTTTTTCTGAATAATGATTTTATGAAATCGAAAACTGAATTAATCAAGAATTAGGTAACAAATTTCGTAGAAATCAGGTTCAAAAATCAGGTTCATAAATCATATTCTGCTTTTCTGAGGAATGAGGTCCATAAATCAGGTTCCAGTTTTTTAAGAAATAAGGTTCATAAATCATATTCATGTTTTTTAATGAGTCGAGTTTCATAATATAAATCATTTTTTATTAGGAATAATGTTTCAGATTACTTGAAAATACGGTTCAGAAATCAGGTTCTAGTTTTCTCTGAAATCAGTTTACAAAATCAAGTTCGGGTTTTGTCGGTAATTAGGTTCAGAAAATCTGGTTCTTGTTTTCTAATTATTCATTTTACAAAATCAGGTTCTTCTTTTCCCAGGAATTAGGTTCCAGATTTTCTCAAACTTTTACTCAGTGAAAATCATCAAACAAATTCACCATTTCATCAAAATATTTTATCATGAAACGTTTCATGACTTCTGAGAATGTTATGATCAGAAATTAATTGTCTGATATTTTTTATAATGTTTGAGAAACATTATATTTGTTAATATTTAATAACATCTTCTTTAAAGACTATTCAGCGAAATTATGGACTTAATCAACTTTTTTCAAACATAGAAAATTCGTTCTTTCTCCGCAACAATGAAAAAAAATCTAGCTAACAGAATATTCATCTTTCAAAATATAAAAAACATTATTCAAAAAAATGGTATCTATCAACAAATAAGAAACGTTGTTTAAATCAAAACACCACAAATGTTATTTAATCTTCTAATTATATTTTTTGGAAAACCATGTTTACAACTTTTCCATCTCTCATAAATTTTCAACAACACATGTATTTGAATTTCATAAATACATATCTTCTGTCAAAATAGTGTTCCCTGACAACACACTACTGGATAATGTAATATTTTTGAAGGATTTTTACCACTTAGTGAAATGAAAATTTGTGCAGCAATTTAAACAGAAACTACCCTTACTCATAACACCCCCATTATATTTATATTTCTCATTCCATATCATTTTTCTTTTTCTCTCCCCCATTATATGATAAATAAAACTTTATATTCCTAATATAATGAAAAATAATCTTTTTAAAAAGTTGTTTCTTACTCTCCCCTTTGTCAACATAATCCAAATCACAGTGGGGAATGTATTCATATGAGGTTTAGGAAGACATGAGAGTGAGATGAACATTGATTTTCCGCATCAATTCGACAATCTAGACCTTCAACATTGGGTCGATAAATATATCATCAATCTGATACATTTTTGATGTCTATTCTATCAAAACATATCCAGCAGTGACATTCTATTTAATGAATTAAAATTTTATATCAATGTGTTTTGATGTTGAGTGTTGAACAAGTTTCTTAGAAAGCTAAATTAAACTCTATTAATCACAAAGAATCTTCAATGGTTTAGAATTTTTTACATTCATATCATCCAGATGAACATTCATCCACATTATTTGAGTACAAGCATGAATAGCTGTAACAAATTTTTATTTAGATCAGTAAAAAGTTATTGAACATTATTTCATACTATGAGAACTCAACGAAAATTTACCTATGAAAAATGTTATTCCTAAAGTGAATTTTCTATCATTACAATCACTAGCCCAATCAGTACCAGGATAACCAGGAATCATTAACTAATTATTTCTTTTGTATAACAACCCATATGAAGTTGTTCCTTTGAAGTATTTCAAAATCTCCTCTACTAAAATCATATGTGATTCATTCGGATTACTTTGATACATTGAACATAATGTAACAACATAAACTATATCTGTTTGTAAATCTGTCAGGTAAAGAATACTTCCCATCAACATTTGAAAATCTTTCAAATTCCCACATATTCCAGATTCATCTTTCTTCAACATTATGTTTACTGAAATAGGAGTCGAATCATAATTTGACTCTTGTATTATATACCTCTTAATGAATTACATGGAATCCTTTTTCAGAGATGAGAAAATATATATTTATTTTATTGAACTAGTATTCCAAATAAATATGTTAATTCCTCTTACATTTTCATTTCAAAATTCTTCATCACCTCTTCAGCAAACTCTTCAAAAAAAAAATTTCATCACCAGCAAAAAAAAATAATCCATATAAAGAATTAGAATTAATATTTTTGAGTCAACATCATTCATATACATTTTACTATAATATTTTCCTATAAAAAAGTTCATCTTTCTCAAAACAGAAACATTATTCATATGTACACACTACATATCATCTCCATGAAGTGTGTTTTCTATTTCAAACATCATTGTGAAATAAATTTTTATATTATAAATATACTAGTTATACATGGTATTTATGTTATTATTTACAATCAGGAATAAAAATATAATTTTAATGACCAATGATATAACAAAGTTAGACCCATGCAAAGAATAAAGAAAATATTACCTGAAGTAAAAACATAACATATGGTCATTAAGAAGAGGGTAAAACAAGGTAATAATAAAAAATATGTTTAAATAAGGTTATGGAATCTATTATCTAGTATAATTATTATAAACATATATTTGTTTTATAAAAAAATTATGAGTATAGAGATATTCAAGACACAAGGTAATAGGATTTCATCTCACATTTATTTTTTTATGAGATACAATTTATTTTTACCAGTCATTCAATTTGTGTCATGTATGTACTGTTCATAATGGTATTATATGTATAATATATAGAAATTTAATTGTATTAACATATCCATTCTATTATCCTTATTTTATGAGTTCTATGATTCAATGTTTTCCAAATTGGTATAATAGTTTTTCCTTAATTTTTCATTCTAGGATAATCATGTTTTATTATGCAGCTAAATTATTTTTTGACATGTATATACATCCATTTCCCAAGATATTTAATTAATATCATTCAGTTAATTATATTTTATCATTAATGTAATTTCATTCCTATCATGGATAATATTTCCTTATGATTCCAAGTTATAAGAATTTATTGAGACAATCTCTTCACTTTTCAAGAATATTAATTATATTTTAAGGGTTGTAGTGTTTTTAACCACTAAAAATTGAATTTTATCATATGGGTGGGGAAGAATAATTGGAAATTTGTGACTACAAACCACATCCATCACAAAAAATATTCAATTGTTTTTTCCTATAAATAGTGAAATAAATTATCATTCACGAGAATGTGAAAATGATGTAAACACAATAATAAAGTTTTATAATTACGAATATTAACATAAATTAATATATAAATTTTTAATGGAACTATATTATAATTTCTCACTTATAATATTTTCATAAAAAATTACAGTTATATATTTTTCATTTTTTGTAAAAATACATTACATCCTAATTTTTATATACATTGAATATATTCTTAGACATTTTTATTGAATGAATTATAACAAAAAAAATTAAAACAATGATGATATATATATCAAATAACACCACTAATACTGTAATATTAATTGGATTTTATTGAATCTACTATACCGTAGACTTTTAGTGAGCAAGTAGCTTCCCCAAATTCTATTGGTAGAATATAGTCAAATTTATCTTTGTTGATCAAAATATTTTTAACCCTTTATATTGGGGATATAGATGAGTTAAAAATATTGGAATGTATTCCATTGTATAAATAATAGTATATTTTATTAAATATTTTATTTATTTTTTAAAATGATTATTATAATAAACAGTTAGATATATATATGAACAAATAATACTTGTGGGACCTCGATGACATAAAAATTAACATTATCTATGATGAGTTTGGGGTGCCTAGAAATGATCATTTATTAATTTTTGATATATTCATGGGTATCTTTCTTCCAGGTTGGTAATAATTCACAATAATTATATATATTTAGGGTATATTCAAATAGTTTGTAAATTGTTTGAAAAAAAAGTTAATGTGATATTAATTTTTTAGTTTTTGATAAGTAATTAAATATGAATGTGTAAAATATTGTATATAATTATAAATTGTTATGTTTTTTTAGTTGTATATATCCTTTTATGTACCTAACATTGTTTCATTCTTATTGACCTTGTAATTTTTGAAAATAATTAGAAAAACATTAAATTAAAATTAGATGATTAGTTCAGTGACACTATCTGATCAAAATATTGATGTAAGAGAATGTACCAAAAGGATCTACCCTAGGTAGTGGATGATGTTTTTTGATATTAACAAAAATGCACATCTTGAGTTAATTTCTAATCTCTTAGTATATTAATAACATACAGGAAAAAAACTATAAAAATTTATTAATGTTTTTATTTATTACCAACTAATATCATTAAAAACATTAAATTTTGAAAATAAATCCATTTTTAATATGTGTATGTCGTATAATATTTCTAGAAGAATAACAATAATCATTTTATTTTATCCATTATTATTTATATTATATTACCAGAAAATAATTTTTTCTAAATTATATATATTTTTGTATAAAAGATCAATAATTAGGTCAAAATTTTGGTTGCACATATATGTGGAAATTTTTTTTAGGAAATATGATGTAATCATAATGAATTAACCTAAAAATAAATTGGATTAATTACATTTCATTGTAGTAAATTATTATTTAATTACACTAAAAATTGTAATAATTAATGATAAATTACAACCAAAAACAAGAATTAAATACAATTAAATGAGGTCATATAGATGGATCTATCTTCGCTTATATTTCATATTTACAATATTTGATCCTTGTAGTCTATCTTAATTAATCTGTTTTAATACTTTATTATTGTTATAATTTATTTTTCATTATTTTGTTTTTATAGTAATAAAATAGTATTTAATAGTATTAAAAATTTAATTATTTAGATATATAATTTTTTTGGATTATTTAAAAAATAATTAATAATGTTATATAAAAATGTTAAAATTCAAAGATCATGGTAATTGGACCATCCAAATTATTTATTGATTTCCCCAAATGATGTAGTTGTTATTGTTTTTGAAGTGAATTTTGGTGATATTGAGGGATCAGCTCGAAGCATACACCATCAACATTCATTGGAAGGGAGTCCCCAAAATTTTTGGCTATACCGAGTAGGGGTTTTAGGAGTGTTGTTGATTGAGAAAAATGGAGAGATATTTCACGGATAAAAGAAATGTTCAAGAACATGAATCTTATCGGAAAAGAAATGATCAATTGTGGTCAAAAATGAAAATATCCATTGTTTCAATATTTAAAATGATAAAAACATGATACATGATGAAATTATGATTCACAAACATAATCCAACAAAGTCAAATTATGAAATAAAAATAGGATCATTAATTAGTTATAAATTTAATCAATATTTTGAAAAACTTCCATTGTAATGCCCCACATTTTTTAGAATTTATTAGAATTTATTTAACATTTTTTTACTTTTCACTTCTTGCAACACAAAAAATAGTTTTTCACTATGTAAAACAATAAATTTACATGGAAAAAAATTGTTGTATGTCACATGAAATTCTAACATGGTTTATGTAACATGAATTAACAAGGTTAGTATACATTATACCCAATATTGATGATCCTCAAAGGATTCTATAAATAAAGAATACCAAGTGTTATCGAACTATAATATATTATTAAAAATATTATTATTATAAAATATAACATAATTGATATGTTTATTGATATGAATTATTGTTTATTAATTATGAAAATATGTGGTTCATACAATTAATATATGATTTCAATGTTTACCTATTAGTTAATAAGACAACAGATTGAATATGAAGGAATCTCTTATTAAAGTAAAATATATATTTTCACCTAGATAATTTAATTAATAAAAATAGGTAAGTGATATTAATGTAATATATATTATTTATTTTCAATAGGATATTTTCCATATGCATCCAACAGATTTTACAGTCATTGGATAAGAATAACCGACTTTATACTTAAAACCTATATTTTAGGGAATTTTTTACATCCTTTTAATGGAGAAGAATTTTTTTAAAAAAAATTTAAAATTTTTAGAAGTTTTAATAAGTAAATTTATAGATTATATTAGAAATAGTAACTTAAAAATTCAGTTATTATATTTTTTATTCATTTTATGTAAGGCTTTATCATTTAATGAGTATTTAAAAATACTGCATTATAATAGATATAGTCCATTTAAAATGAATTATTTATTAGGATAGTTATAATTAGAGTTTTTTAGTAGTTTTTATCTAATATTTTTACCAATTAATATAATATTGGTAATTTTAACCAATTTCTCTTTGAAAATAGATTTAAAATAATAGTAAAATTTTGATGTTTTTACATTAAAACTACATAGTTTCATACCATCAAAGAGAATAATTTTAAATTAATTAATTCCACTTAATTGAATATAATTTGAAAAATGAATAAATTTTTTTATGATTCACAGTTTATATTATATTGTAATTTCATATTTTTATTTTACTAAAAATATTAGTGAATTTCATTAAAATTAATTACAATAGTTAAGAAGAAAAATATCTTAATAATGAACTGAACCTTAAATATGAGATCCAAAACGACTTATACACATTTCCAACACACATTTTATGTCAATAATTCCTCCATAAACCTTACATTCATGTGTTTTTATTATTTTTTATTTATTTTTTTATGTAATAATATGTTCACACCTTACATGATTCAAAAAATTCCATGTGATTCCATTTCATTCCCTATAATGGGCCACCAACTACCCCCATTACATACACCTACCAAAAATCTCATTATATTACAATAACATCCCACTAAACATTTCAAAAATCCTCCCTTACAACATTACTCATACATTGGGTCATAAATCCTCTCCAAGAAGCCTTTTGGAAAACTCAAAAGGAGTTATCGGATTAAGAGTTAACATCTTCTCTCAAGAACCTTTCCATTATTTTCAACATTACCCCCTCCACTATCATTATTTCATTCATGTGATAAAAATATGTTTCCTATATATATTAAAATTTTGTAATGAATATTTTACTACCTAAACTAATACACACCTCTATCTAATGGATATCGAAAAACTATTTTTTTGTACGTTGGACTACTACCACATAAAATAATGATCGTTCATTTCTCCATTACTATCACTCATAGTGGCCATTATGATGGAAAGGCAATTTATATATGTTATATATAATATTTATTATTTATTTATTCTTATTTATTACATTTAGAACACACATATATTTACATTACACTTGGGGTTAATATGAAAATCGTGTTTGATGATATGTAGACTACCACCCACTAAAACAATGTGAATTGTCCACACACCACATAGAATGAATTAAGTATGGTCTTAAATATCATATATGATATAATATTTATACTGTAATATATATATATATATATTATTTACATTATTCTTTCAATATAATAAAAAATTTGAAACATCATTCATGCTTACGTACGGCTTACAATCTCCATTAATTGTGCATTCTATTTCATACATCATTTTGATATAATTTTTTTAAATATAAAAATAATAAATATAAATGAATCTTCTATTATAATTTAAATTATAAAATAATTATTTAAGTATAATTACCAAAGATATAACAAATTAAGACACATGCGATGAATAAAGAGAATATTACTAGGTGTAAATTGTTAACATAGGTTTGTTAACAAGATGTTAAAAATGTCAAAACAAAACAATATATGATAATAGAGATAAACAAATTATATGTAAATGATTTATAATAATAATATATTTATTATACACAAAACATTTATGATTACTGTGAGATTTAATACATAAGGTAGAGGGATTTTACATCACATTGAATTTATTTGAGATACAAATTATTTTCAACACTCTTTACTTTTTTTCGGTGTATATAATGATCAAGAATGTATTATAGTTATCTTATAAATAAATTTTTGGGTATTTAATTATCAATTTTATGGTCCTTCTATCATTAAGTCTATGTTTAAATGGTTATGAAATTGGTAAAATAGTTTTTCATCGATTTTCTTTATTTGAAACACATGTTTTGTTATGCCCTTAAACTCTATTTAGACATGTTTTTACATCCATTATACAAATTATTTCATTAATATAAATTTATTAATGACATTTTATCCATCATGAAATATAATTCCTTATATGGATAGTATTATCTCATGTTACCAAGTTATAATAGTTTATTGAGGCAGCCTCATTTCTTTTCAAGATAATTATTTATTAAAATTCCGTGGATGAAATATTATGATCCATATATCATGAATACTTTGGAGTTTCATCCTCCAATATTTATCAAGATATCATCATGTGTTAGTATAATTTTCCCATTCTTTTTTAACATAATATAGTTTTTTATATAATGTATTATCATCTCTCCCTTCATTCGGATGTATATTTAATTGTAAAACAATGATTTAAAAAAAATCAAAAAGGATTTCTAAGGATTCAAAAATATAATTTTAATGGGAAAATAATATTAAAAATTATTTTTGATTTCAGAGTTTCTTTATAAAAATCCAAAGCTATTTTCAAAGAAAACTATTATACAAATGTTTCATGTTTTAAAATACATTTTTAGAGAGAAATTATATTTTCCACATTTTTTTTAAAAAATATAGATCAAAGTTATTTTCTATATAAAGAGACATATATTTATGTTACTTATTTCCTTCTAGATACTTAAGTAAAGTATCAAATAATTTTTATTATATGAAGGTGTTTTTCATAATTCTAATGTAATGATTAAATTTTATTCCCATTCAAGAGTTATATTTTTATGAAACCAAATTCTATTCACATGTTGTGCATTGATGAAATGGTTATGAAACATTTATCTTTTACATATATTGTGATGTGATGAAATTTGACTGATGACCATTTCATTCATGAATTATTATTTGATGTTTATAAAATAATTTTATTTTTATGGGACCTAATATATTTAATGTTTTACTATATTTTTGCACATGTATGAATGAATTTATTATGAAATGGGTGTGAACTATATCTAATGCCAATGAATTAGGTAATGATAAATGTTTTATCATCTCAATGTGGGTACATAGGATGGAATCACAAGCCCGAAGTAAGTGATAAATTGGAGGTAATCCCAATCCAAAAATTAGAGTCTTAATAGTAAGATGTACCCTTCTCAAAAAAAGTTGTTAAATTGGTGGAAATCAAAATCCCATAAAAATAGGGTAATGAGGAGGAAATTGCAATATAGAAACTAAAGGGTACATAGAAGGACATCCCCATTCTGACAACAAGAGGGTACTTTGGAGGAAACCCCAATCCCATAACAAGTGGGTACACTAGTGGATTTTCAAATTCAGAGGCATGTACATGATTGACAAACCAAATCCAAACATATTACACAGGAATTGGTAGGCTGCCTTTACATAGGGTTATTATATTATTATATGTTTTCCAAACATCCATGCCTTATTCATATGTTATTGTTTCAGGTATAATTCAATTTATTTGTTTATGATTCGTGTATTATGTACTAAAAATATTTATACCATGATTCTTTATGATCCTTTTTATGTAGGGAAAGATATTTTATTTTCAGAATCAACCTTTCATACCCTTATGCTATTTTTCTAGCATACACGTCTCCATTGATTACCTTTTCTAATAATTTGTGCTCACCATTTTTATTTTTTCCATTCCATAATTTTATGATGATATTTAATATGAAATATATGCCTAATAATGGTTCTATTCAAGAAGAATAGAGTGGGATATGACATAGCTCATATATTAACAAGTGTTATGGTTCCATGTATCGAAAGGCAATATAACAATTATAGTCTTTCTGTGTCTGCTTGTATAAAGTTTATGTTTTCTAAATATGTTATGTTATATTATTGTTTAAAAATATAAGGTCTCTATATTTCATATTAGGGTCTAGGTATAGTAATCCACTAGAAATAAATATGATAAAATTTTAGTGAGATCCAAAGGTATATTTTTAGGTATATTTATATGGATGTCTATATGCATATGGATATGAATGAGTCACTATTTGGGAAAATGACCAAGAATTTTGGTAATTGATAGAGTTAGTGGTTTCCTAGAAATAAATACTATTCTGGAAGCTATATGTGGATTTTCTCAGGAACAAATGCACCTATGGGTGAATATTCTTACAAAATGTTCTTGGCATGACACGGTGAAATATGGTACATGACAATAGGTATTGCTTCACACCTGGTTTGACACTCTTGGGGGATAAACATTGGGTATTCATAAACTCTTCACTAACCAATGTGAAGGATTTAAATATAATTTTTTTATGAATAACCTAGTATGAGCCTAGTGTGTCATATATTAAGTAGGGTGACATGATTTAGATACCTATATGAAATTTGTTTCATGACAATGTGGTTTTCTACTATTATAATTTGTGCTCAACCTATTATTATTGTTTTAGTTTGTCGAGAGAACATAAAGGGAATGGAATATTGTTGAATGTGGTGGAAAATTTGTTATTGGGGAATCACATGGGTTTATCACTCGATTGAAATATTTTTTCATCATTTATAATTAGTTTTCACAGAACTTGATTAAAAATGTTTACCTTAACCGACTCTCGGACTCACTAAGGGAGATAATTTAGGATTTCAATGAGTTTTTGGGTAGTGGGGACCACCGAGGAATAGTGATTCTTTTTCAATTATGTCATGAATGTTGAAATAATAACCTAACTAAATGTATTAGAGGAACAAGAATATGTTTCAATTGTTGAAAATAATGACAAAATGTTAGTTCCTACAAGGGAAGAATGAAGAGTTTTGTTAACAAAACTGATGGGAATACATTCCTCCCATGGACATCATTGAATGTTATGTTTTTTATGTTTGGAATAAATTGTCATTATTCAACTCAATGTCCCATGATTATGCATCCTGAATGGAATGGAAATGGTGGAGTGAGTAATTGTAAAATTAGTGATGATGATGATACAATGGATAATATGGGAAGGGAAATAAATATTGTGTAATAGGTTGTGGTATCATTTTAATAGAATAAGGATGAAGATGAATAATAAATGTTCTTATGTATATAGATTCCTATGTTAAGAATGAATAAATTTAAAAGGTTTCTTCTACTTATATTTTTTACTCATCATATTCATGTTTCCGTTAGAATGGTGATTAGATTTAATGGAAAACTGATATTTCGACTAAGGTACAGATTCTTAAAATATGTTCATTATGATAAGATACTGTATTATGTATAAATCTAAGTAGGTTATTAAAATTTTATTTTGAAATTATTGACTGCCCTGAAACAATGTATGGAACTATTGATAGGTGTTTTATGAAATAACTAATGATGTATACAAATTTTTTTGATTTAATGATCAGAACCAATATACATTTTAATAAGGATTCATGTATGCATTAAATAAGGTTGTATGATATTTCATTTTATTACCATTTTAAATGGGAATATAGGATTAGGGTATTCACATGATTGGAATATGGAACTAAGATATACTTTCTGATATATAAAATAAAGGTTATGGTAAGGTATTTATTCGCAATTCACATGTATTTCTGTGGTATATTTGAATAATTTAACACATATTAAATTTTAGTGGTATATATGATAAAAAATTACATGCCATATCATTAAAATTAACATTCTCATGATATGTAATGTTTTTTTGAATTTGTTTCTTTTATGGGGCATTTGATTTTACTGATTATAATTAGTATGGGATTTCATAACTCAACATGAATTAATTGCTAAAATTTCAATTTAATTTATTATCTCATGATATGTTTTTTTGTGAAATTACATTTTATTATCGCCAATTATATTTCAATATTTTTGGAAGCTACCAAGAATAATCATAATATATTCATTATTCTAAAATTTTATATTACATATTGCGGCTACTTTGAATGATATTTTAATTATTATAGAAATACTTTAAAATCAAAATATTTTACACAATATGGATGATTTTTAGAAAGGCTACTGGGTTAATTAATTTGATCTACCATTTCAATATATAATGAATTTCCTCTAAATGAAGCAACTACTGTAGTCAATTAATAGAAAAAAGCAGTTGATGCAATGGTCATCTCATTAAATGAATAATATATAAAAACTAAATGGTTTTATACACATAATGATTATGTTGTCTTATGAAATATCATAAATTTTGTTGTTAATGTTCCAGAAAAATTACATTCAATAGTTTATCATTTCATTAATAATTCTTTTATTATTATCTACAGTATTTTCACTATGAATAAATATATGGATTAATTTATTCTTAGATTTTTTTGACTAAATAGAATTTTTGTTTAGTTATGTACCTTACCATATAAATTATTCTTTTTAATTCAAGATATAATTCCTTATATGTAACTCATACTGGTTATCATAGCACTGCCTTTTATTTGTTATGCTTTCCTGAGGAGAAAAATATTATATGATTGGAATAAATCAAGCATTAAAATTACATTCATTTTCTTTGTTTTTGTTAACCAATGTATTATGGATTCCAATTATGTATCATGTTCATCGAGACTACGAAACTATTTGGTCCTATTGGATTTGAACATTGCATCTATTCCAATTTAATAAATAAAATAATTGCCTCAAGGTTACGTAGGTCAAGGTTGCGATGATGATATTAGATGATGTTTAGTAGTAAATAGGAAAATTAGATTTATAAAAATTGATTATGAACCATAATCCTAATATATACATTGAGATTAAGTTTATTAGGACATCGTATAGTTTTTTTAATGTTTAGACTATGTAGTTATTTCTATCAATAGAACCTTGTCGATATACAATATAGGGATGTTGTTATAATATAGTTTTACCTAGGGATAATAACTATGAAACAGTGTGTCATGCCTGACTCAAGATGAACATGGTAGAAGAAAATGGGCATTACTACAATCTACGTTTTAAACTCATGGGGGATACACTTAGGATAATTCACATTTTCATTAAAAACCATTATGAAGGATTTAAAATCAATAATTTCCCCAATGTAACCTCAGTTATGATTATTATATTATCTACGAATTAATGTTTCAATTTTGGTTATGTGTATCAATAGTTATGGTTTTATTCATTTTTTTACAATGATACGATCTTATTTAATGTATGTCATCATTTAGAAATATTTAATTTAAAATGGATCATAATCCTTAAAAAAATTACCTAATCTGAAGAGTAATAAGTTTCTTATCTTTTATGTTCTTAGGAAAATATTAACAAGGGAAATAATCCCTCAAGAAATATCATAATGCGACGACATAGTATATTGTGATATTGGGATTGGTAGTGATTTCTCCCTTCCAATGGCTTCAATGGAATGTTGTAAAATTAAGGGATAGTAGGTCCTCATAAGTAAAATGAGAAAAATGTAAAGAAATATCTGTTCACATGTGATATTTGTGGAAAGAAACACCTCGGTAATTTCAAGAAAGGAATGGTAGTTTCATATAAATGTGGGGGAAAAGGAAACCATGTTTCTGATTTCTAGATTGAATTAAAATTTAAATGTGAAATTATTTAACAATAATGATATATGACACTGCTCAAAGCAATGGTTCATGCATTGAAGGAATACACTCCAAAAGATTATAATCAATCATGTTCAATAATATGATACTAATATAGATGAAGAGGAATGATTAATTTGATAATTTTTGACTTCCATAATTCTGTCATTATAGTGTTTTATCATTGATATATTTGTTATGATAATTATGTAATATATTAGGATTGTACTGCTGTAAATTTTTATAAATTATTTATGAGATTCTATTGATTGGTATTGATTACCAAGATAAGTGATTCCGAAAAAAGTATATATTTTCGGAAAACACATGGTTTTTGTAATATAGAGCCTTAATATGTTCTCCAAGTGGATATAATGACATTGGATAAAAAGATGATTGATATGGATAATGTAAATTGGATACTACTAACATTCTGGAACCCATTCTAAAAATTTTGATAATAGTAAATTTAAGGTTCATATGGTTAACCATGTATGAAATTTATTAAATTCAACTTTTCAGAGGGTTTTTTATATTTGTTTATTATGTCACCATGAGTTGAAACATGTGCTGCGATAATTATTAGAAATTGATTAATGAACAAGGATAAGATTTATCATATTGAAACATATCAAGTATGTAAATTTATATATATCCGTATAGTGTGATATAATTTATCACCTCTTAAGAAATGGTCATAGAACAAAAAAAAATCCTCTTAAATAATTTTATGATAAAATTATCATTACGGAAACGTCTAGTTTATGTTTCTATGGTAAACAACTATTTCATTGACATGTTCTCCATCCTGATCTATGAGTATATGATTGAGTTATTTATCTTCCATATCCCTTATTTCACATATGATCACCAATTAAAAATATGTATTTTGGGGTGACCTACTCATTTCCATTTCCCGATTATAAGGATGATGTTTTACTATCCATATTTATGTTGTGGGGTTTTCAAAAATTCATTATTCTCAAATATGAAGTTGTACACTACTGATATCAAGTATAAATTGTGATGATGAAATTTTATTAAGGTCCAGATAATATTATATCCAAATATATAATACTATTTTATTTCTGTATATTTAATTATGTTTCTATATTTCTTTATATGAAAACAATTGACAATATTATGATAAATACAACAATGAGTCCTCTTGTGTTAAACGTAGTGCCAATTTTTACTTAGGAACAATATATTAATAAAATATTATTATATAATATAGTAAGTTATAATCATGAAGTTATGCTGGATTTTTTGAATTTTATGAAATAACCTATGACAATATATGTTTAAATTCATTAATTAATTTTTTTTGAAATGAATATTATAAACCTATAAATATATAGAAAACTTTTCTATAAACAGATTTTTATGCAGAAAATGTCATTTATGTTAATAAATTAATATAATTAAATTTAGTGAATGATTATTATGTAAAATATTTTCAATATTTTTTTACATTCATCAATAATGTCTAACATGAATAAGATAATAGTAAACTCATGTTTATGCATAAAACCCCTTTATTTTTCAGAAGATAGTTTTTCCACCTTTTAAATGTACAGTTGTTTTATATCTAGTTCTAAAACTTTTATACATTAAATTTCATAAAAATAATTTATCATAAATTTGATTAAAGAATTTTATTTTTTTTATTTTTCTTTCTTTTATGATAAGTTATATGTTTTATTTAACTGTGTAAAATTTATTTCATTTTAATTCAATACACATCTCTCATAAATTTGTTTTGTGAAAAATATCATATTTTTTGGTTTTAGAATATAATTATATCTAGTTATTTTAATTTAATCAAAGTAATGAAATATGATTAAATTTAACAATGATATTGTATATAAAAACATAGTGAACATTTGTACGTTTTCACGTTTATTATTCAGTTTCCATTTCCATCATTGGGATTATTTTTTATTTCATTTAAATTATATTTATGTTTTAAATAATGTAAAATGGATTCCATGATTTTAATCAAATGTTCCAAATTTATTATATTGTTCCCTTTATTTATATATTATGAATCGTATATTTTGTAATATTTTATTGTTACCACAATTACGGTTACACTAGAGAATTAAAGAAAAATATTATATGATAAATATTTTAAAATTACCCTAAAATTAATCATTATCTAATGAGATGTTTATTTTTACCAGAATTATCAATCCAATGGAATTATAATCTTTTGAAGACACTTTGATGATAGTACGACATTTATACTATTTTTTTCAATGATACAATAGTTTTTTTCACATTTTTGTTTTTTACACATGAAATATTTTTAATATGGGGGTATATATGTGATATGTTCAACTAAAAATACTATTTAGAAATATAAAATTTATATTTACATCATGGAAATTTATTTATATTTTTTAGTGAAAAAATAATTACCTTAAATGGTGTCACAATGATAATGCGATAATTTTTAATTATCTTATAAAACCAATAAAATATATTAAAAACATTTATATAAATATAATTAGATATAATTAATATCATTCACAATTTTTATGGATAAATATTACATGTTAGTTAATAATTAAAATCTATTTGTTCAATGTTTTCTTGTTTTTATGATATTAATAAAAACTCAAGAAATGAATAGTTTGAAAATTCACATTATTATTATTTTTTAAAAAATAATATTTTATTTAATGATATACATTTCATAAAATATCAATTTCGGAAAAATAATCAATATATGTCATGAAATATCAATAATTATTTACATATTTATCATTTATAATTATTTGTTTTTTATATAATCGTTCAAAGATTAATTTTTTTTGAGGGAAATAGTTAAAGAGTATAAATAAGAGTTTAAAAAAAGGGAATAAAAAATAACTAAATATGTCAAAATTTTAATTGAGTAAGTGGATTCGACCAAAATAATATTATTATATAATGGGTTTTTTAATGGACACATGACCATGAAAATTTCATTAATAATATTTAAATAAAAGGCAATTACAAAATGTAACTCTCTTTATTTTAATAGATTTTTTTGTGTCCACATAGAGAAAAAATCAAGATATAAACAAACATGAATCCCTATTAGTATCCTAATTAAATTATTTTCAAAAAATATATTTATTTTTACATAATATATATATTATTTTTACCTTAAATGCTTCGTTATTTCTAATAGATTATATATTTAATTAATTATAAGATATATTACTGACTTTAAAATTATTACTTTTGATATATTTTGGATTATTTATTAATTTTCATTAATAGTATAGATCTTTATGATATATTAGTTATTTATTAAATAATTATATTAAAATTACCCATTTATATTGATATATTTGAAGTAATATTAAATTAATAGTATCATATTTGATAATATTTTTAATATGGTTGAGGATCATGGTATATCTATTTGAATTGAAAGGAAATCTGAATGCTATAATGATTATTCATGAATACATAGTATAGAAAAAGATACTAATAAATTCATCAACCAATTCTAGAGTTGGTACACATAATGGGATGAGGGAGTCTTCTACCATTACTATGATTATGTAGACCCTTAATGAAGGTCTTCATGTGTATCAGTGGACCATAACCATAATCAGACTATTCATAGTTAACACCAACCTATATGATTTCAGATTCATCCATGCCATATATTTATTTCCATCATCATCACTGTTATCTGATCCAAGAATATCAAAAGAACAATGAGTTCCCACAATTAAATTTACCATGGACTTATGAGTTTGAGAAAAGGTGATGCTTAATGAAAAAACAGAAGCATGTATCTTGGATTATCCTGGTCTCGCCGTTCAAATACCATTAACCAAATGATGAGCCATTATAAGAAAATGTACCAAAACCCTAGGAGTAGCATGATCTTTATTTCCAACATAGTCAGAAATAAGGATTTTTCTACACATTCAAACACCATTAACAAGAGTTCATAATCCTCTTGAAAATTTAATAGAATAATATAAATTCACCTTCTAACATTTCATTTTTTAAAAAATTTGATAAGGTAGTATTTGTTTCTCTATCACATTATGAAGTTGTCCGGGTAGAACCCCTAGATTTTCTGAAATATTTCTGCCAAATAAATTTAATCTTTTATTTTTTTTTCATTTCATGCAATACATAAAATAATTAATTTTTATATTTAACATATATGTTTTATTGGAATTATATGAAATTCCAATTATAATCATGTACCAGAAAAATATAATGGTTAGCATTCTTTATACATAACAATGTGGTAAGCTTACGTTTGATACTGATTCCATTGATGTCTTGTGTGACAAGCAAGACTGAGTGTGACCAAACAAATATATATTTTAAAAATATATATTATAATATGTAACTAATAAATAACATTATTTTCTATGAATATTATAAAATAAATTATTCTTTTGAAAAATATATAATTGATTAATTAATTAGAAATTAATTTAATATCCAAATTGAATATAAATGTATTATTTTTAAAGAAATATATTATTTTTATCTCAATGTTTCGTTATTCATAATAAAATAAATAAATTACTATTATTATGTTATATTACAGTTAGATATTTCTTAAATATTCAATAAAATAATTTTTATAATCATCAAAAAGAATCGGTATACATAATAAATGAGCAATACCAATTACAAGCTTAAAAACCAGAAATTTTATAACGGTAGTTTTACATCAATTTAATATAGAACCCAATTAAAAATAATTTTTTGGAAAATTTAAATACATAATATGTAAAAATAATCCTTATATTTACAATGTAAATATAAAAAAATGTAAATATTTTTGTTAATTTTTTGTATGGTTTCATTTTTTATCGAATAGTTATCAATAATGGATTTCAATCCAAAAATATTTTTTAATATAATTTATTTATAAGGATAAATTATATTTTAATATTGTTTAGAAGTTTAAATAAATTATATATTTATTTTTTATTCCCATTTTGTTAATTGGAAAAAATTTCACATAGACATTAGACATAAAAACATTGTGACCAATTGAACATTTTTAAATAAAAAACATGCAATGTTTACCCTACTATCAGATAAATTTCAATTTAAATGATGAAACTTATGTGATAATAATATGAAATAATGGATTTCATATTTTCAATAATAATAATAAATAATTTCTAATAATTAATTATTTGTTTTGTACCAAAAATATCAATGAATTAATTAAAATTAATAACAATGTTTAAGGTTAAATTAATATTAAGAAGGGTGTAAACCATAACCATAAGGCCCCAAATGACATATAATTTGGTCCAAAATTTATTTTATTGACAAATACTAACTTTATCCTCCAATTTATATAATTTGAACCATTATTGAACAACATTTATTAAATAAAATGTGTGTGGGTTTCATTTCTATTGAAACTTTTATAAGACCGCCACCCCTCCTCTATTATAAAAGGACTCCTCACATCCAACTTCCCCAAACCTCTGATGAAAAATGTAATCAACCAAAATTATTCCCAATTAGCTCCCCAAAAACACTAATTACATTGTTTAAGCCTCTCTAGTTAATAATATCTTCCTCGGAAACCATTTATGCAAATAAAAAGGAGTTACCCAATTTAGAGGTTTCACCCTCCATCAAACTTCTTTAATATTACTTCTACACTCTCTAAAATATTATTATTCCTTAAATTTTTAAAAAAACCAGTATCGACAATATAATATTTTTCTAATAGGCTATTTTTTACTAGAACTTACACACACTATTATCTAATTCATAACAAACATAATGTTCACATTTATGGAAGACTACTACCTCACTAAACCATGGTTGTTCATTTTTTTAAACCTATCACATTGGATGTTACGATGGAATCTGAATTTATATATGTATTATATTATATTTATTATTTATCTTAAGATATATAATTATTTTACAACACATATATTTATACTTTCCATTTATTGTGAATATGTTAACTATGTTTGATGAAGTGAGATCTACGTCCCCCGTCAAGAGATGTTATTCCTTTGTACCATACATTGAATGTATTAAGGATCGATTTAGTTAATATATATTATATAATGATTCAATTTATTAATTATATATATTTATATATATATTTAGTTTACTTTATTTCATTCAATATGAAAATTAAATAGAAATGATCTTCATGCACACGTATGGCTTGTCGTCTCCCTGAATAGTGTATTTTGTTTTATACATATATATTATATATACTATTATAATATATATAATATATAAATAAATTATTTATATATCAGTTTTACATTTTTTTGATCATGATATAAGTATAAGGGCCAATTATATAACAAATTAAGAAAACTTTTATGAACAAAAGTGAATATTATCCAAAGTGAAACAATGATGTATGATGGTATAAAAGCAGGTAAAATGAGGTCATAATAAAACCATATGGAGTATATGATAAAATTAAATGGATCTATAAAAGATATATAATAAATTTATATTTATTGTAATGGTTATGTTAATGATTACGATGAGAGTAAAGACCCAATGTAAGGGAACTTAATCTGACTCTTTTCAAGAGATAGATTCTTTAGTCACCACTCAAATATTTTTTTGGGTGTATATACTGAAAATTAATGTATTATATTCCACTTCATCATAAATATATTTGTATTTTCATTAACACATTAGGATATTTATTTCATAGGGTTTATGTTTGACAAGTTACCAAATCGGTAATGTAACTTCGCCTCAACATGCCATCTTTGAGAAATGTGCCATGTTAAGAACCTATAATTATATATGTCTTTTTTAAACTGTCATTGACTTGCAATAAAATTTATCTGATGATTTTAATTGTATTTTAATGATCCGTATATTTAAATTTTTATATATAGTGTATTATTCAACGTCTACATGATGTAATAGTTTATTGAAACAATATCCCAATTTAACATGATTGTTTATGACCACGTTTTCATTAATTAAATAATATGATCCATCTATTAGGAGAACTAATGAATTTTATTCACCAATTTTTATTAATAGAAGGTCTTGTCCTTAAACATTACATAATCATGAATTTAGTTAATAATTCACATTTATTATCTTTTTAGGTTTATATATTTATAAAATTAGGTCATAACTTATACATACAAACTATATTATTAAAATATAGACACTTCTACTCACAATCCATTTTCTACCATAACATCCTTATACATATCAAAAATTCCTCGATACCATCATTCACTATATTCAACTTAAAATCCATTGAAAATAATATCAAAACAAGGGATGAGCATAATAATATCAGTAAGTGATACACAAAAAATGAAAAATGAAATTTCATAAAAACAACGTGTTAACCATGAATAAATTATCATAAGTAATACAGAACAAAATTGTGAAGTATTATGTACTCTTCAATGAATAACATCTCATTGCTTACCCTTTTCTACCCAAAATATTACAATATATCCCAGATAAAGAACCCATAACATATAAAAGGTATACATGGGACATAATCAAACTTAAATGGAATAACAATACAGTTGATGTCCACAAATCATTCATACAAATTAAATTTCCATATTACCAACATCCATACACAATGCATGGGAGGATATAACATAACCTCTAGTCCATGGTTTATCACATAGCCAACTGTCATTCGGTTTATCACTTCACCACCCATAATTGGTCTATCATGTAACCACCCATCATATCTCCAAGTACCGATTTATGATCATAACACATAATGTATAGCAAAAATAAAAATTTAAATTGTAACATTTCATTTGAAATCACAATAAAATATCCAAAGATATTGAAATAATCAATCCAATTGAAAACAATTTATCAATACCAAAACAACCAATAACGTAAAAAGGTATCATTTTTCCATTTGAAAAAATCATTTCTTAAAGGGGAAGAAAAAAATAAAATAATGATTATGGCGGAGGAGAGATCGTTGTCTCCAAATGCATTAAAAACATTCCTTTAATTGTTTTATAAAATTATTTTTAGAAAAATCATTCCTTTTGAATGAAAATTAAAGTCAATTGGGTTTATTATTCACTATATAGATGAAAGAGAAGTATATTATCAAAATATACATCAATAAAAGGTTATTGTGACGAAGTCCTTTACCTTGTGTCCCGCATGTTTTATTTATTATTTATCTCCAAAAATAATAAACATAAGAAATTTATACATGATTACGAACCTTTATCAATTTTATTATTCCTTTTATATCACTTATTAAATTTCTATAACAATAATAAAAGTATTCATGTTTATATCAGTCATTTTTTCAATGATCAGTACATGAGTCACAAATAAGTTTGTTATAATAACAAATTGACCAGGTGGTAAAAATTACATTATCTCCAGAACTATAGTCAGGATTTATATATTATATATATCATTTATATCCTGTATATATATATTTATTTATAATAGTCAATATGGTTTTTATATAAGAAATTAAATTCCTCGTTCATAGAGACTGTAAGTTGTGCATACACATGAACAGTACTTTAAATTATTTTTCATATATAAAGAAATGAAAACTAAATTATATATTATTATAATGTTATTAAAGTATAATATCTATTTTATATATGTTACATAATTACATTATTTCCATCCTTTATACGTTATGTTTTAAACATAAACGAGCCATGTCACTTTTAGGGGGTGGTAGTACGCACTTCCTCAAATACAATTATCATATTTATACAAAATTAAAAGAATAATGTAATGTTATAAATGATAATTATAGAATAATATAGATATAAATCATATATATCATATATAATTTCATTTCTATCCTAATTTCCACAATAAGATGTGGTAGGATAATATTGAACAATCATCATTCCATGAAGGAATAGATAACCGTCCACATAAATGAATGTTCTAAACCTATTAGAGGGAGGTGTGTGTAAGTGTAGATCAAATACATCTCATAAAAAAACATAGAATATTAAGGATACTCGTTTTCTTATATATAAAATGAATAATAATGTCATATAGAGTGGATAAGGAAAAATTATGGAATGAAACTTGAGAGAAGATGTTACCTAAAATCGGGTAACTTATTTTGATTTGATCGATTGAATTTTTTTTTAATTGCCTTCAAACTAGGGGAAGGAATATAAGTAGAATGGAGTAATTTTTAGTTCTTATAGGAGTTGATATAGGGAGATCCAAGACTCATGAGAGGTCTGATAAATGGGTTATATGTGGTGAATTGTTTTAAGAGGTTATAGGGGCACTTTTGGAATGTCTTGAAATATTATTTCATTATTAATTGATTATCGAATTCTAATTACACTGAAGAGATATATATATATATATATAAGATAAGATTATTATGGATTTAATCCTCTCATACGATTGGTTTTAGACAAGTCTAGGTAAAAAAATTTACTTTATCTTTAAACATGAACCGTAGTTAACTAATTTGACTCTTACCAAGTCTTCCTGTATATTCATACTATATGGTCAATATAGTTACTATAAAATAAAAATAGAATGGAAAGTGGTTCATTAATAACACTATCGAAATTATCTATGAACATTTTCCAAATATATGATTTTTTGAGCTATTATATCATTTAATAAAATTTTTTTTTTTAAAACACTTTTATGTTAATTTTTTTTCAATTTATATCATGAAAATTTAAAAAACCATAACAACTTGATTATTAAAAAAAATCATTAATTAATATATAACAATTCAGACACATCCATAAAATTCGTGTTTGTAATTAAAATATTCAAAATAAATTAATTTTAATTTTTATAATCTCATTCATTAATAAGGTAGTCAATACATCATAATTATGTTGTAACTATATTTATTTATTTGATGTCTAAATAAAATACCAATATGTATGAAATAATTATATCATTCTAATGACTATTTATAGTCTACGAAATAAATTATATAACTGCATATAAAAATTATATTTGTATAAAATATAAGTTAATCTTAAATTTTCCTTAACATTAAATTAAAAGTAAACAAATGTCATTATCACACATAAGTGGCTTTATGGGGACCACAAATCGACCCAACGGATCCTGTAGATTGAAATATCTCATCCAATAGGAATAGGAAACTTGTTAGGTAGTTTAATATTATTATAATATTATATTTTTAACCTTATTTACCTGATTTACCTTTTAATCATTATAAATAAAATATTTATTGAACCCAATATTTATAATGGATAAAAATAAAAGTGGAATGTAAACATAATTTGGATTACCTAATTAAAAATATGGAATTCATTTTTCCAAATTCAAAAAACCTAATTGTCATAAATTAATTTAAAATCATTTCTTGTTGTCAAAACTAAAAAAATGTTTTTTAAGATATTAAAACTACCCAATGATTTACATGTGTTAATGTACAGTTTTAATTTCATATTACATACAATTACAATAATTGAATTAAATAATAAAAAAATTATACAATTATTTTTTTAATTAAATTAAAACTAAAATTTTTCTATATAAATAAATTAGATGAAAAAGATGTTTGGAATTAATATGCAGTATTTTTCACAATTAATTAAAAAATGAGAATTATTAGAAAAATACCAAAAATAATTCTCCAATGTAAATTTTGACTTTATGATTCTAAATAATAAGTTTATTTTTCATATGGAATATATAAAAGATGAAAATAATATATTTAAATGATGTTTATCCCTCAACTTGTTTTAAAACTAACTTTGAAAAAATATTACAGTATTTATGCTTAAAATTGGATTCATTCTCATTTTAATCCTCAAACATGATTAATCATTATTATGTTCTTTATATTCATTATAGAAAATAAAACAACTCAGTGTTAAGTACCATTTAAAAAAATAAATTTATATAATAGTTTTTTAGTGTCACTCAGCCTTGTGTGAATCATGATATTTTTGAGAAACCCATTGTTGCGTGTTGAGCACTCTATTAGACATATCGTCCTCATTAATGTAAAATTAATATTTCATTAATAAATGTTAATAAATATGAAAATTTAATATTCTTTATTTACATAGGATGTTACATCCTTCCGCCCTTATGGGAATGGTGTCCCCAAAATTCTATTCACTTATCAAATAAGTGCAGGTGTTTTTCTCTCAGATATTTTCCATATTCCAACTTTTCCTCTTCAACCGAATTGGATTTCCACAAAAAGATAACCTGATGAATCACATTATTCTGCAACACACGCGATCCATGGTAATGAATCTTGACTGATTGTTCCTTATAAGAAGGATTGTCTTCAAAGAAAACTACCTATGAAAACAAAATATGAGATGGGTCCAGCATATACATTCTCAACAATGAAACATAAAAAAATCATGTACCTAGTATAAATATGGATGTAAATCCACACTTTGGGAAACTAATCCAACATTATCTAGGATTTAATAGGGGACAATGAACCTTGGACTCATATTCCCTTCATACCAATACACATCACACATTTACATGGAAAAAAAATTGAGAAAGACATGATCACCTACCTCAAATAAAGTATCCTTCCTCTGGTTATCCATATAACGTTTGTTCTTGTTCTAAGTTGTTATCATGTGATTCTGAATCATCTAAAGTTTTTCTAACATCTCTTATTCAAATTATTGTCCTATCAACATCCTTTCACCCATATCATCCCAAAAAGATAGAGCTCGACACTACTTCCAATATAAAGCCTCAAATTAAGAAATTGCTATACTGGAATGAAATATTTTATTATATGAAAACAGAACCGATGAAAGATGTAAGTCCCAAATTCACATGTAGTCAAATGAATGAGAACTTATCATATCATCCAATGTCTTAATGGTTTGTTATTACTACCCATCTCGTTGAGGATGCAATTTTGTATTTAAATTTAATTCAGTACCCAATGATTTCTAAAGGCCATTCGAAATGTTAGATGTTAACTTGGGATCATGATCATATACAATGGAGAGGGAAAATACAAGAAACATAACTATCAATTTAATATAAAATTGAGTATGTTGATGTGGTGATAAAGTATCTTGAATAGGAAGGAAACTTGAATATGTAGTTAATCAATCAGCAATAACACATATTTTATTTTTACCTCGAGATGTCATCGATAATCCCATATAGAATTCGATGGATATATTTTTCCATTTCCACTCATGCACTGGTAATGGTTGTAGTACCCCATTCGAGATCTAACACATATATTTAACCTATTGAAAACATAAACATATCTGAATGAAGATTAGAAATATCTATTTTCATTCCATCCCACGAGTAATAATACCCAGTATCTATATACATCACAGTGGTATCAGTTTGAACTGAAAATGGAGAACAAAGAGCTTCAAATAACAACTATTTTTGCAAATATGAATCTCAAGGAAAACATAATTTCTTACCAAATATCAAAAACAAAATATTTTTTAATTTTAAATACAGGAAACATACCTTTCTGAACCAATTCTTCCTTTTTATGAAATTCACAGTCTTCCTTCATCACATTTGTAATTCTGTCAGATTGAGATGATTTCACTGGCCCATGAAACATACCAGAGAGATCTTCTGCACCAATAACTTATATTCCAAATATCATCAAATCGTTAATCAAATTATCTTTTCCTGAACATAACATAGTTAATGCATCATTTCAATTTTGACTCAAATAATTAGCTACATTATTTTCTTTTCCCATATTTTAATATATTTTAGAATATTAATCCTTGATTAATTCTGGCCATCTCATATGTATAATGTTTAATTATTTTTGAGTACATATATACTTAAAAAATAAGTTATTTTCATTTATTTCAACAAAATAATCTATAAAAAAGAGGCCTCAAAATAATAAAAGAAAGAAACTGTGGAGACTTCCAAGTCCTGTGTATGGTAATTAAACTCATATGGTTTCAACTAACGTGATGTATATGTAGTTACCTAATCATTCTACATTAGGACACAAACAAGTCCTTTCAATAACGCCTCACTGTAGATAATTAGTTCCCCATCTATTAAAGGTATGGCCAAAATTGGAGCATTCAATAATCTCATTTTCAATTCTATAAAATAATCATCACATTCAATTGTCCGTATTTATTTAACAACATTTTGAGTTGACGTCATCAGCGAGATATATAAATTTGAAAAAGTATCAACAATCCTTTGGTAATATAATACCAATACATGAAAACAATGGATCTTGGTGATATTGGTAGGAAATCGCCACTATTAAACAAATATTTTTTTAGAAGGGTCAACAATTATTCCATCTCTGGAAACAATATGACCATGGAATGAAATTTTCTAGAACAAAAAATCACACTAAATTGATTTACAATAAAATTTATTTTCTTTTATGGAATTAAATATAACTAATAAAATACTTTCATGTTCCTCTATAAAATTGTATTGTACCAAAATTTCATCAATAAATGCAACCACAAACTTATCAAAGAACTCACAATAATAATATTCATAAGATACATGAATACAGCTGTTCAAATGGTTAAAAAAATGGCATAACTACCAATTAATAATTGTTATATCTATTATGAAATGTGGCCTTCGAAATGTCTACACTCTTTTAATTCAACTGATATTGACCCGACATCAAGTCAATCTTCGAAAAATAATGAGATCCCCTAATTTAATCCAATGAATCGCCAATATGTGGTAAAGGATAATTGTTTTTAATTGGTATTTTTTTAATGGATCTATAATAATTTAAAAGTCTCATTGAAGAATCATTATTTTTAACAATCAAGACAAGAGCACCACATTGTGATTTGCAAGGTCAATGGAAACATTTATCTAACAACTCATGCAATTGCTTCTTTAACAATAAAAGTTAAATTTGTTCCATTTGATAAGGGGTTTTTGAAATTTGATTAACATCATGAAATAAGTAATCTATAAATTAAACTTCATGATCAGTTATAATATGAGTAATCTTATATAAAAAGCATTAAGATAACAATTTAATAATGGAACATGTTTAGTTTGAATAGTTTATTTGTTTTAGACATTATGTACAAGGTAACATTCATTTTCATATTTCACTAGTATCTCATCTTCTTTATATGTAATCATAGATAATGGTTCATTCTTATACACAAACGTAATGTATTTCGGAAGAGAAACCTATTTTTCCGTAAAGTTTATATTAGCATAGTAAACAAAATGCTAATCCATTCCCAAAATAACATCAAACTCTACTACAGGAAAAATTACATGTTTTGTAGGTAAATTATTTCCATTAATAAGGATAAGAAAATTATTATAATTAAATTTTACCTCAAAATTTTCCCTAGGTGTTTTTAACAAAATTCCGTGATTCATTTCATGAGGTGGAATTCCAAATTTAACTACAACATTCTCAAAAATGAGTGAATGTGTAGAACCTGAATTAGAAAACACATTGGAATAATCTAAAAAACAACCAAAGTACATAATTCCACTTCATTTTAGGGTCCCACATCAACAATAGTAGTTGAAAAATATTTCTCCACACCCTTCTACATTTTTTCTAACTCTTTTCCACCCACGGTAATCATATATAGACACACTTTGGAATAATTCACATACATATTAAAACTGAAACATCTTACCACTGGGTTTTCATTTCCCGCCTAATCATCATTCTGACAATTACGAGGAATATTACCGGTCATAAAACACCCTAAGCACTTCCCAAGCATTGATTAACATTTTATAGGATAATTTTTACCACATTTATCAAATTATGGAAATTTAATTTTCTTACCACCGTGATTCATTGATGAATACATTCCATTTTCTTTATAACAATACCTCTTCTTGTTCATTCCCTCATAGAACACATGATCATCAGAAAACTCAATTTATACCTTCACGAAACATCAAAAAAGTTTCTCATATATTTTGAATTAATAAGTGTCTAACACTATTTGATATCATGTATTTAGTATTGAGTAAAATAAATTTATCTTAATATAATGTTCTCAGAATATATTTAGAGCACACCATTCCGTTCAAGTGAAATTTTTGTTGTACGAATCCACTGAGTAATCCTCATGAATAAATTATGTGAATTTTTTCCATCCTATGTCGAACAACCTTATGAAAATATTTATCAAGAAACATTCCTTTGAATTCATCCCAACTAAAAGCATCAATCTCTTCATTGTACCTAATATTTTTAACCATCGTTCAACACGTATCATATTCACCTTAAAAAAATAAACAATGGACTAATCTTTTGATTGTCTATACAACCAATGAAATCAAAAATATTTTCTAGTGCTTTGATACACCCTTCAACATGAATAATTTATATAAACATCTGAATGATTGGAGATGTTTCCTCAAGAAATAATTTACAATGGAAAAGTTCCTCTGGGGTTGATCTAGTTGATCTCATCCCTGTACACCAACACCATTTATATCCTCATTCAACTATGCCATTACAATAACCAATTGTTCAGTTACGATTCCAACCATCTCGAGATGCTGATTTGGATAGTTATTCTCCTATGTATTCCTCCCCAACACTGCAGCCCTATCTCCTCTACGGAATACCATTCTGAAAAAATTACCATAGACGAAAAACATTGCAATCATCAAATGGTATATGATTCCAATTTTACCATAATGTAAAAAACATTTACGGATATTCTATTAAAAAAATCCTAACTCCTAATGTTTTATAAACTAACCTCTGATACCGACTATAAGGACCTGAACATAAACATTACATAATATTGAATTAAGTTAATAATTCATAATGACAATCTTTTCAGTTTCAGATAATTATAGAATTAGTCCATAAAATATACATAAAAACTTTATTATTACAAATAAGAAACATCTACTCACTATCACTTTTCATTCATAAAAAAACATTTACTAAAAACATGGTTTCATTTCAATATTAAACATTAGAAATTTTCCTTAATCATATCCTTGTCTCCATTCACATTTAAATCGAATTAAAAATATTAAAAATCATAGGATGATCATAATAATCTTAGTAAGGGATACACAATGAAAAAAATTTGTTAGTTTTTCAAAACAACATCTAACCCATGAATACATTATAATATGTAATACTTTTCACCTTTATGATGTAGTAAATACTCTTCATTTAATAAAATATCATTTCATACCATTTTTATAAATAATATTTTCATTAAACCCATATAATTCACAATATACAAATAAAAGGTAATCATGGAACAAAATCCTAATGAAATGGAATAACCATACGGTCAACTTCCACAAATCATTCTTACAAATTGAATACCCATTTGATCATTTTACATACCCAATGAATTGGATGTTATAACATATTCACCGATCCTAAGTTTATCACAGAACCAACCATAATATCATTTATCACGTAACCTCCCATCATTGGTTTATCACTTAACCACCCTTCACATTTTTATGTACAATTATAATATCATATAATATAAAATATTGAACAAATCAATATTTCACTAATAAAATATTGTTATTATTCACAAGAAAACATTTCAAGACGTTGAAATAATCAATCCATTTAAAAAACAATTATCCCCACCAATACTACCAAAAGGTAATGAGGTATTTCTTTTTCATTTGATAACATTACGTCTCAAATTGGAAGCAAAAATCAAATAAAGACTATGGCAGAGGAGAGGTCATTGTCCCCACATACATTAAAGACATTTATTTTGTCATTCAGTAAAATGATTTGTAGAAACAATATTACTTTTTAATGAAAATAAAAGTCAATGGGGATTATTATTCACCTTATAAAATAAGGATTTTTATGTTATCAAAATATACCTCAATGAAAGGAGATTGAGGAGATTTCCATTACATTGTGTCTGATTTGTCTTGATCGTTAATTATCTCCCAGAATACTAATAAAATGTTAATTTATACATGCTGAAAAATATTTTCCATATTTATAATTACATTAATATCACTTAGTGTCATTATATAACAATCATATATTTATTCAAGTTCATATTGGTCATTTTTTTGATTTTTGGTACATGAGTCAATAATGAACATGTTATAGTTACAAATTTTCCACGAGGTAAAATGTACATTTTCTCCAGAATTATATTTATCATTTAGATATAATATATATCATATAAATATAGGCTATATGTATTCATAATAGTCTATAAAATTTGTATATAAGAAATTAAATACACCGTTCATGGAGACGGTTAGCTCTACATACTCATGAACAGTACTTTTATTTCCTTTTCAAATTTATCGGAATGAAATTGAAATGATACATGGGTATATTATAATTCAATAAAAATATAAATGTTATATATGTTACATATGTTCACAAATCCCATCCATTATACATTCCGTGTACACCATGAATGATTCATATCACTTTGATTGGGCGGTAGTCCATACATCCCCAAATTAAATTATAGTATTTATACAATATGAAAATCATAATGGTGCATTCTAAATGACAATTACATAATAAAATAGATAAAATAAATATCATAAATGTCATATATAATTTTTATTTAATCATAATTTCCACCAGAATATTTTGTAGAATAAAATTGAACAATCTTCGTTTCGTGAGGTAGTCGTTCACAGTCCACATAACTAGTTTGTTTTTTACCCATTAGATGGATGATTGGGAAAGTGAAGTGATAATAACTCTCATAACAACAACATATTATATCGAGGATACTTTTTTTGTTCTTTAAACAAATAATAAGAGGATATTAATGAGTGGATAAGGGAAAATAATGGAAATGAACAAGAGAGAAGATGTTATATCAAATCTGGTAACTTTTATTTATTTGAGCCAAAGGACATTATTGAATATCATTATTCCTAGAGGAAGGAATATACGTGGATTTAAGGGATGTTGGGAGATTATTGGAGTATATTTCATTCTATGTAATCATATTTAGAGGTGTGAGTAATGGGATAGAGTTGGTGTTCATTAAAAACAAGGAGGAGGGACACAGTAGGAATGTCTTGAAATATTATTTTATTAGTAATTTATTTTATAATAATTTTAAAAAACGAAATATATATAGAATTTTAGAAGAAAATGAGTTGAAATTATCTCAATAAATATGTTTTAGTCAAATCTAGGTCAAAAATGTGACCGTAAATTTTTTGCATTAACCCTTGGTTATCTTATTAGACTCACACAATCTCTTCTTGTTTATCCATAATATATGGTTAATATAGTCACTATAAAACACAAAAATAACCTGAAGTGGTTCGTTAAAGACATTTTCAGCATTATATAAGTAATTTGGACAAATATTATAATTTTAAGACTATTAAATCATTTAATAAAATAGTATTTTTTTAGAAAAGACATTTTTTTAATTTTATACAATTCATATCATGAAGTTATTAAAATATATAAAAACATGATTATGTATAAAAATATTAATTAAGTGAAATATAAGATGTTATATTAATCCATAAAATTAGTTTATGTCATCAAATATTTTAAATTAATTTTATTTTAATTTTTATATTCTCATTTATTTAAATCATTCATTAAGATGGTAATCCATTAATCATCGTTGTGTCAAAAATATATTAATTTATTTTATATATTAAAAAAATACTATGACATAGGCAATAATTTAATCTTTTGTTTGAATATTTATATTTTATGATATCACTTATATAAACCTATATAAAAATTTTATTAGTAAAATATATATGTTTATATTATACATTCCATAAGATTAAATTAAAAGTAATTATATGTCAGTATCACACAGAAGTGGCTCCATGGTGTCCTAAAAATGACCCAACGATGACCATGGTTCGATTTATCTCATATAAAAATATTACGACATGTGTTATGGTAGTTTAAAATTATTATAATATTATATTTTACCCTTATTTACAATATTTACCCTTTAACAATGGTAAAATAAATATTTACTAAAGTCAATATTATTAATGTCTAAACAGAAAAGTGTCGTTGTTAGAAAAGTGAGACTTATTGATTCAAAATATGGAATAAATTTTTCTAAATTCAAAAAAAAAATTGTAAGAAATTAATTTAAAATTAATTGCCATTGTCAATACTAAAAAGCTTGCTTATATGATGTAAAAACTAGAAAAATATTTACCTGTGTTTATGTCAAATTTCATTGTGGAATTGGCTACATTGACCAAAATATGATGAAATGATAAAAATAAAATCCAATTACAAATTAAAACTAATTAAATGTACAACTTAAATATATAAATAAAATACCATATAAAGAAATAATTTTTACTATTCATTAACAAATTTGAACTTTATCAGAAAAATACCAAAAAATTAACTAAGGTCAATTTTGTTGTCCCATTTCTAACGAATAAGTTTAATTGTTCAAATTTACCATATAAAGGTGAAAAAACTATGTATATAAAAATTTGTCACCATCGAAAGGTGGTAAAACTGCCTTTTATAATATATTATAGTATTTATGTTTAAAATTGGATTCAATATCATTTTAATCCTATAACATATTTAATCATAATATGGTGAGTTCTGTTCATTATTTCCAATACAATGGCCAGGAGTTAACAACTATTTTTTATTATAATAATATATTATTATTTTTCAGTATGATTAATCCTTGGGTGGAACATGAGATTTCATAGAAACCCATTGTGAAGTGTTGATTATGCTATCAAACATAGCATCGCCTTTAAATTAAAATTAATATATAAATTAAAAATATTAATATATATGAAAATTTCATATTATTTAATTTCCTGGTACATTATAATTAATGATATATTGATGTATTGGAACCATTTTCCCACTCTATGGTACATATTATATTTTATAATGTGTTTTTTATATTGTCTGACTTTAGCTCTCTATTTGGTATGAATTTTATGTTTATTCTGACACATGTATTCGAAAAGTTTTTCCCAAAATTTATATTACATTCCAATGATATTTTATTGAAACATTTCCTCATGTTTTACATTTTTATTCAAAAAAAATAATAAGGAATCATTTTGATGTCTTCCATTCAAGGTATCATTCTCAACTATTTATGATGTAAAATGATTCTTTGTAATGTTCAATATTATTTGATTTCACGACCGACATTACCTTGATTTTTTGCATTAGATGATTTAAAAATTGTTTCTTTATAAATAGAAAAATGTTTTCCTAGTATTATATAAATATATTGTTTCAATTTATTTTCAATGAAGAAGGTTTTCAAAATGTTTTCGTGGTATTTTTTTTCTTGGAATTTTTTTTCAATGTAATTTCAATAATAAGTTGTATGTTTTCAAGTAAAATGAATTTAAAAATGATTCCAAGATTTTTTTAGATTTTTTATTCCCATTTAAATTATATGAAATCTTTTTAGGTTTCTTAAAACCATTTTTCAATGAATTAAGGATACATTCCTCATGATATGTTTTGAAACGGTCTCCCAATGTTATTTCCCATCTAAGAGAACATTCGTTTTTTTTAGTCATGAAATTCATGGAAATTATCTAAATGTTCCATTATCATTCATTGTTTCAATTTTTTTTGCCCGATTTCGTCAAATTTTTTATACAAATTTCTATTTCACTAGTGTTATGTTTATGAAATCCATTTTATTAAAGGGTTATCTTCACAATGACATGATTAGGTAACATAAATTTTCCATTGGTTATTATATGATTACATGTTTGTAGTACCCATTTTATATAATTGGTTATGATATGATTTTTATTTTACTTATGAATCATTTATGTATGATTTTATTATGAATTTGATAGGACTTATGTCTCCCTAAAATGAATTTGGTAAATATTTATATGTCATGGTAAAGAAATGTAAAGAACATGAAATAAATTTAGTTTACTATTACAGGGCATGGATAAGAAATGAACTGGATTCAATATTACTTGTCTAGAATGAGCTGTAAATTATGGTCCATAATACAGGGATGGAACAAGGGTATACATGGATCATTAGTAGACTTTTTCCACTAAGATTGTATTGAAATAAATTCCTTGACTATAATTGAAATAATTATATTCTTTTTTGTTTTCCACAATTCTATGTTTTATTCCTATTTTATACTTTCATGGATTATGCATTCTTTTTATTTATAAGTCAAGTATTGTAAAATTCCATGTTTTATTCCATGATTCATGTGTATAGTATTTGATATGTAAGATATGATCATTTATTTTCCTGATCATGTTCTCTTTCCTATATTCTCATTATGATTATTACAGATCACCATGGTTAATCATTTCTGAGAATCTGATCTCACAACATTTTTATGTTTCCCTTCCTCCAGTTTACGATGATATGTATTATGATGGATGTATTAATGATCAATAATATTTAATAGTAAACCAATGAGATATTATGTATCTCAACTATATACCAGTGTTTATATTTCTGTGATTCAAAAGAAAATAGACTAATACGATCATTGGGAATCTATTTGTCTAACGTTTTATGTTTTTTCAAAAGTGAAGTATTATTAATTAATATAAATCTGGGTTGTTCTAGTTGGTATCATAGTAATTGTTTAGTTAATCGTTGAAAAATAGGATGAAAAATCTTTATTGTGATCCATTAGTATATTTCTAAGGATATTTTTTGGGATTTATCTATGGATATGTATAATGATGATTTTACATTTAAGAAAATTACTTAAACTTTTTGTTAAATCATAGAGTGAGTGATTCAGTATATGTGCTTTCCTGTCACGATATTAAAAGTGTATCTGTCTCAAGTAATTATGTACCTAGGAGTAAAAACTCTTATATGATGTTTTGAGCTTGACTCAGGGTAATCTGATACATGAAAATGGGCCATGAGGCACATCCGGTTTGACAATCCCATGGGATAGGATTTTGAAATTCCAAAACTCATCACATGCCATTATTAAAGATTTAAATATAAGTTGTCTTGGATTAACTGGGGATGAAAAAGGGTTTTATAGATTACGGAATGTGTCCTGATTTTGATATCTTATGTGTGATTATTTTCATTAACATATGGTTTTCAACTATGATAAGTATTGATCACACAATGCTTTTCATTTTAGTCAATTTTGGGATCCATAAGAAACATATTAACATTGAATGAAATAAATGGTTTGCTGATAAGATGTCATATGGGATGATCCCTCTAGTAATGGATGTTGTGACCATAACTAAATAGTTTATAGGGAACATTATTAATAATGTTCACTGTCACGACCCGTCCTCGGGGCCCGTTCCGTGACTACCCCAAGCCCGCCTTCCATAGGCCAGGGGTTGGCGACTAGCACCAAAGGCGTAAAATCCCGATAACTGGGAAGGCATTGCCTTTATAAAGAAAACAAGCACCACAGAGTACAAGCGGAAGTAAAACACTAAGTACAAAAAGAAGAGCTGAAAAGTAAAAAGGGGCCGGAAATACAAGCCCAACTGTAAAGTACAACTCGAAAGGGAAAACAGCGACTGAAAAGTAAAGCTGCTACGCTGAGATGTCCACTGGAAATCCCACCTGAAGGGTGGGTACAGATAGCTCCTCTGCTCCTCGGGTCCCGCCGTCTGCTCCGAGTATGTCCCGCCCAGTGGTCTGCCTCTGCGTACCGCCTCGTCGTATAGTCCACCTCCAGGTACCGTCCAGTCCTCGAACACTCGGCCTCTGCCAGTACTGGCCGTCGTCTGCAACCAACACAACGAGGTGCGGGCATAGCCCGTGCAGGGGTGAGTATAACGATACTCAGTAGGGACCCCGAGACCCTCAAGGTCTCACTAAACCGACAAGTATAACCACAAGAAGATCACAACAGATAAACTCTACGTAGGTATATGCCCATACATATACCTAAGTTATCAAGTAACCCATCTCTGTCATGAGGAAACACAAGGATCATGAGATCAACGGATAACCACTACCCAGGTATATGCCCATACATATACCTAAAGTTAGCAAGTGACCCATCTCAATCATGAAGTAAACACAAGGTCAAAAGTCTCAGCTCAAACCAGGATTTTCATTATCGAAACCGTAACTGCTGAAGAGCCCCGTCTCTGAAGTGTGCAGTAGTCCTGTCACGACTCCGAGGTACTGCTCACTAACCTAAGACTGCTGAGGTACTCCTCCTGTCGAGTACTGCGGGTTTGTGGCCAACTACCTGGCGCTCCGTCCGCTGAGGGTCTGTCGCCAAATACCGGGCGCTACCCAGTTAGCCTGCTGAGGTACTCTCCGGACGAGTACCGCGGGTCTGCGGCCAACTACCTGGCGCTCCGTCCGCCGTGGGTCTGCTACCAACTACTGGGCGCTCCGTCCACTGGGCTAGTCGACTCACTCCAAGTCGAGTCGGTCAAGCAGTCGTCAGGTCTCAGCCGGCTACACGGTCTCCGTACTCTGCACGCTCGTCTCCGGGAGGATCCGCTCCACGAGCTACTGGTCGATACTCCAAGTATCACAAAGTCCCACGAAGAAGTGTCTCATAGAACCGTCTCGTCACAGGGGTCTCAACGCAACAGACGGCGCGTCGATCGGACGCCCGGTCTGTGAGTTATTAGCCTTTTCGTCCCAGGGGCCCGGTTGGTTTCGAGTGCGAACCAATCCCGGCCGTATCTCAACTGTACCCCGAACTCCCATAGGGTATACTCAAAGGGACCGTTACTAAACGTAACCACCAACGCCGCTGACGGCTCGTCAAGCGGACGTCCTGTCTGTAAGATATCAGCTTTTCCGTTCCAGGGGCCCGGTTGGATTTCGAGTACAATCCAACCCGGCCATACTCCGACTGCATCCAAAACTCGGGCGGAGTATGTCAAAAGTTCCGTCTCATCAAGAGGAAGGCAACGCGACTGACGGCGCGTCAATCGGACGTTCGTGGCTCAAGATATGAGCGTTTCCGCTCCGAAGGCCCGGTTGGTTTCGTGAACGAACCAACCCGGCCGAACTCAAGTAAACCGAAACCTTGAGTGTGATATACCGAAACGACCGTCTCGATCCAAGGATCGCGTTGCCGCAGACGGTTCGTCATTCGGAGGTCCGAGGCTCAAGTTATGAGCCAAAAACCAAATCAGGTTCGAAACGGGGGGGTCCGGCTCCGGGCCGACCCGGCCCGACCCCCCCCCCCCGGGCGGCGCGGCGGACGGCGGCAGCGCGGGGGCCGGCGGCGGCGGCGGCGGGCCGCGCGGGCGGCGGCGGCGGGCCGCGCCGGCGGCGGGGTGCCGCGAGGTGGGTGGCACGCGGGGCTAAGCCCCGCGTTTAGCTGGAGGGCGGCGCGGCTCAAGGGCCGCGCCCCATATTTTTAAAGAGCCCCCCCCACGTGGGGGGCCTGCTGGTGGAACCGAGGGGGCAGCCGGCCCCCTCCCTTTAAAGAAACGCCCCCTCTTTAAAAGAGGGGGGTTTTATTATACCGGCCGGGGAATTAAATTCCCCGGTTTTTATGGCATCCGGCCGGCCAGCTGGCCGGCCGGTCTTCTCCAACGGGACCGGAAAATCCGGTCCCTTCTTCGGCTTCTGACGCCGGCGGCCCGGCCGCCGGTCTGCTCTTCCGCCGCGGCCCGGAACCGGCCGCGGTCTCCTCGTCTCGCCGCGGCCCGGAACCGGCCGCGGTGTTCGTCGTCCGGCGCGGTGCGTCGGCACCGCGCCCCTTCGCCGTGCTTCGATTCTTTTCAACGCGGCGCGACGGCGTCGCGTTCTTGAAGATTTTCCCTCGGCGTGGCGCGACGGCGCCACGTAAATTAATTGCACGATCATCCGCGTGGTGCGACGACACCACGCTACTTGCTTCCACCCGCATGAATAAACATGAACGTTGGAGGGGGGGTTCGGCCGTGTTCGTGCGGTCCGGCCCCCTCTCGTTAAATTAATAACGCAACTTAAACAATCAAGCATCAAGTTAGACATGCGAGATCCACGTTCAAGGAAAAGAATAAAGAAATAATGAACCAACAACCCCTACCTCGGGTATAAGTTCGAGGATTTGACTAAGTCCCCGGAAGACGACGTCGCGGAGGTCGGGCGTCGCGGAAGCCGTTCGTCAAATCCGATGACGAAGGAAAGCGTTCGAAGTGACACGTCGTGGGCGAAACTTGTACGCCGACGAAGATTGTCCGAGGAAGAAGTGGTGTCCCCTTTCGTTGACACGGTAAACGAAGAAGAGCGGAGCGGCGTTCTTCGTCGGAAATTGAGCGTTCCTCGTCAAGACTTGAGGAAAGTCAAATAATAAAGAAAATAACGAACTCAAGAATCTCTACCTCGATAGTCGCACTCGATTCCTTTGACGTCGGAGGAAGAGTCGTTGTTGAAGGCGTTCGTCGCGGAAAACCGTCGCGGAAGAGATGACGCGGAAGAAGTTCTTCGTTGAAGAACGGCGTTCTTCGCGTTCTTCGTTGAGGTTTGAAGAAGAAGAGAAAGCTCTCAAATCCTCTCAAGAAATAAAGGGACTAACCAAAAACAATAAATTAAGCTCACTTAATTTATTAACACAACACAAACCTTTGAAATTCAAAAGTTTGAATTTCAAAACATTAATTAAACTCACTTATTAATGACATAAGTTATAACTTAAGTTTACAACATTAATTGTGAGTTGGGGAGGTTTAGAGAATATGAAGGGGTGGGGTTCGTGTGGGCCCCACCACCCTCTTAACCTCCCAAGGGAAGTTGGGTTGTCACCCAACTTCCACCCAAAGGATAAAAACACTTAAGGAAGATAAAAATAAAAATTGAAGTTAAATTTTTATTTTAACATTCACAATTTTATTTTTTTACAACTTCCCACGTGTAAACGCAACTTCGGGAAAGGTCTCCTTAAGCGAATATCGGCGCTGCGAGTTCATCGGTGCCCTCGGATTTCAATTCCAAGCACCGGATCAAAAGTTAGGAATTCCCGCTCGTTCGTTCACTGAACGTACCCGAGCCAAACTTCAGAAATTAATTCCGGGCACTCCGGGCCTCGGAATCAGGTGCCGTCTGAAACCGCGCTCTTGTAAAATTCTAAAGAAAATTAAGAAAAAAATTTCCCTTGAATTTTACGGGTCTTTACATTACTCCCACCTCAGGGCTTTACGTCCCCGTAAAGCTTCAACTCACACTTAAGGGAAACAAAGTAGTACTGAGCACGCAACTGAGCTTTACGCTCCCATATGCTCACCTGAAGATCTTGTGCTACCCGAGAAGCACCCCATAGGAAGCAACCGTTCACGTAGAACCTACTCTTGTCGATCCTCAATCTCTACTAGAATCTCTGTGCTTATCGCCCTGTCATCGACGTCCAACTCTCCGGGGTCGATGACGTGCGAAGAAACATACACGTATCTCCACAGCTGAGACACGTGGTGGTCACTATGCACCCGGTGCGACTGAGGTGGTAGGGTTAAGCGGTAAACCTCCTCGCCTACCCTGCTGAAGATCAAAAGGGTCCATCGAACTTCGGAGATAACATGCCGCCTCGGCCACATCTCCGAAACCTCATCGGGTTGAGACCGTATAAGAACGTGTTCGTCACCCTCGAACTCAAGAGGTTTCCCTTTTTAGGTTAGAACTGAACTCAAACTCCTGCTGCCACAGGGGTAGGGTTGACCAACTCAAGAGTGATCGGTCACACCCTCTTATGTCTGAGTTTAACATGAGCTGCCCAGGGTTTCCTTTTCGCCGACCAAGGAAAACCCATTCCGACGTTTGCCTAAAACAGTCAACCGGGGTATGATTTGTGAATCAAAACCATACCCAGATCAACGTCGTAAGGCCTCTACGCTGCCACCAAGAGATTCCAACCGAAACTCTCGCCTCGAGGTCAAATCACACCGTCGGCGTAAGCGTGATTATCGAGTCTCCTCCCAAAGGTATCTCCAGACGTGAGGGTCAAGTCTACGGCTTACCCGGAACCTCTAGGTCTGGGACATGATTCGTGGAAGGGTAGAATGATTGGTTCCTATGTCTATAGATATGGCAGCTCGTAGTAGACATAATTCGTACCCCGAATCATTCTTAGAGCTCCTGGGTCACACTCCTTGACCGCAATGCAGCTATTCTCCTTCCCAGCCTTCCTGCTCCCTGAGCCTGGCGGGGACTACTAAGTCGGGTGGTCGTAACATGTCGAAATGTACACCACCACATGCTGCTCTCCAAGCTCTGCTTCCACGTCTGCTACCCTGCAGATTCATCTGTCCTTAGCACTTCCTTCTCCTGAAACATTTTACACGCCCGAGTCTCTGAGACTGGCGCTAGTCTCCTGCCTTTCACTGCTAACGTTCACAACCACAAAGGTTCTCTCTAGCATCCTAGCATAGGTAGGAATGCATAGAGGAAAAGAAATGGTTCGGATGTCCTTTAGACACACTTCGCTCAGAAGTTCGAGTCTAAAGAACTGATCACAACGTAACCAACGAGTACCAAGATTGATTGGTAAGCCACGTTGAGTGCTCTGCTTCCGACATGTCGTACTGTCGAAGCTGTATTAGCTCCAGAAAACTCACAACCACCTCCTCAAGCCAGTCCTCAGCCGCCTACGAGTCAGGCTCACTTCGAAACTTGAGGGATATCTGATGTTAAAACATAAGTAAGGCACTAAGCCTGTGAGTCTCTGCTACCGGTACCACCGGTAGTGTCTGCTGACCAACAGGTAGTGACATAGCTGGCGCTCTACCCGTAGGTACTAATCCAGGTATCGGTTCGCGTACCGAAGCCTCGTTACTATAAGGACCAACCTCATGGTCACTCTCTGGAAACACCTGGAGCTAAGATCATCATCCGCTCTACTAGTATCCAAGCTAGGCGTAGAACTCTAGCATTCGTCTCCATCCAGTCCACTGCTGCCTGGGAAATCTGTCTCGCCTCGTATCCTCAGAGGCCTCTACTGCTGGAACTCGTGCATCGCGCTCTGCTAGCGTGCACCGTCAGCTAGTGGCATCTGCTGCCTAACGGGTGGTGGTGCTGCTGGTACACCACCCGAAGGTGCCAACACTGAAAAAGGGCCCTGCACTGGAGTCTCGCTACTCGGTGGGCCATCATGAAAGAAACAACGTAACACGATCAAACGATTATACCTGGTGAGCTGACCTGGTTTGAGCTGTTTTAAGGGTAAAAACCTTTGAAAACACACACGCAATCAGTGTTTTCGTGCACAAAGTCGGAAATCAGTTGTCAGGGTCCTGGTGTATGGATACGTCGGCCGCCCGCACCAACACTGGACTCCCTGAACTGAAAACCACACTCGGTACCCTTAACACTATCGCTTCACAGAAAGAAAGATCAGAGTTATAAGTTCTGCGGTAGAACCGAACTCCTCTGATACCAATTTGTCACGACCCGTCCTCGGGGCCCGTGCCGTGACTACCCCAAGCCCGCCTTCCATAGGCCAGGGGTTGGCGACTAGCACCAAAGGCGTAAAATCCCGATAACTGGGAAGGCATTGCCTTTATAAAGAAAACAAGCACCACAGAGTACAAGCGGAAGTAAAACACTAAGTACAAAAAGAAGAGCTGAAAAGTAAAAAGGGGCCGGAAATACAAGCCCAACTGTAATGTACAACTCGAAAGGGAAAACATCGACTGAAAAGTAAAGCTGCTACGCTGAGATGTCCACTGGAAATCCCACCTGAAGGGTGGGTACAGATAGCTCCTCTGCTCCTCGGGTCCCGCCGTCTGCTCCGAGTATGTCCCGCCCAGTGGTCTGCCTCTGGGTACCGCCTCGTCGTATAGTCCACCTCCAGGTACCGTCCAGTCCTCGAACACTCGGCCTCTGCCAGTACTGGCCGTCGTCTGCAACCAACACAACGAGGTGCGGGCATAGCCCGTGCAGGGGTGAGTATAACGATACTCAGTAGGGACCCCGAGACCCTCAAGGTCTCACTAAACCAACAAGTATAACCACAAGAAGATCACAACAGATAAACTCTACGTAGGTATATGCCCATACATATACCTAAGTTATCAAGTAACCCATCTCTGTCATGAGGAAACACAAGGATCATGAGATCAACGGATAACCACTACCCAGGTATATGCCCATACATATACCTAAAGTTAGCAAGTGACTCATCTCAATCATGAAGTAAACACAAGGTCAAAAGTCTCAGCTCAAACCAGGATTTTCATTATCGAAACCGTAACTGCTGAAGAGCCCCGTCTCTGAAGTGTGCAGTAGTCCTGTCACGACTCCGAGGTACTGCTCACTAACCTAAGACTGCTGAGGTACTCCTCCTGTCGAGTACTGCGGGTTTGCGGCCAACTACCTGGCGCTCCGTCCGCTGAGGGTCTGTCGCCAAATACCGGGCGCTACCCAGTTAGCCTGCTGAGGTACTCTCCGGACGAGTACCGCGGGTCTGCGGCCAACTACCTGGCGCTCTGTCCGCCGTGGGTCTGCTACCAACTACTGGGCGCTCCGTCCACTGGGCTAGTCGACTCACTCCAAGTCGAGTCGGTCAAGCAGTCGTCAGGTCTCAGCCGGCTACACGGTCTCCGTACTCTGCACGCTCGTCTCCGGGAGGATCCGCTCCACGAGCTACTGGTCGATACTCCAAGTATCACAAAGTCCCACGAAGAAGTGTCTCATAGAACCGTCTCGTCACAGGGGTCTCAACGCAACAGACGGCGCGTCGATCAGACGCCCGGTCTGTGAGTTATTAGCCTTTTCGTCCCAGGGGCCCGGTTGGTTTCGAGTGCGAACCAATCCCGGCCGTATCTCAACTGTACCCCGAACTCCCATAGGGTATACTCAAAGGGACCGTTACTAAACGTAACCACCAACGCCGCTGACGGCTCGTCAAGCGGACGTCCTGTCTGTAAGATATCAGCTTTTCTGTTCCAGGGGCCCGGTTGGATTTCGAGTACAATCCAACCCGGCCATACTCCGACTGCATCCAAAACTCGGGCGGAGTATGTCAAAAGTTCCGTCTCATCAAGAGGAAGGCAACGCGACTGACGGCGCGTCAATCGGACGTTCGTGGCTCAAGATATGAGCGTTTCCGCTCCGAAGGCCCGGTTGGTTTCGTGAACGAACCAACCCGGCCGAACTCAAGTAAACCGAAACCTTGAGTGTGATATACCGAAACGACCGTCTCGATCCAAGGATCGCGTTGCCGCAGACGGTTCGTCATTCGGAGGTCCGAGGCTCAAGTTATGAGCCAAAAACCAAATCAGGTTCGAAACGGGGGGGTCCGGGTCCGGGCCGACCCGGCCCGACCCCCACCCTGGGCGGCGCGGGGGCCGGCGGCGGCGGCCGGCGGCGGCGCGCGGCGGCGCGGCGGGCCGCGGCGGCGGCGGCGGCGGGCCGCGCGGGCGGCGGCGGCGGGCCGCGCTGGCGGCGGGGGGCCGCGAGGTGGGTGGCACGCGGGGCTAAGCCCCGCGTTTAGCTGGAGGGCGGCGCGGCTCAAGGGCCGCGCCCCATATTTTTAAAGAGCCCCCCCCCACGTGGGGGACCTGCTGGTGGAACCGAGGGGGCAGCCGGCCCCCTCCCTTTAAAGAAACGCCCCCTCTTTAAAAGAGGGGGGTTTTATTATACCGGCCGGGGAATTAAATTCCCCGGTTTTTATGGCATCCGGCCGGCCAGCTGGCCGGCCGGTCTTCTCCAACGGGACCGGAAAATCCGGTCCCTTCTTCGGCTTCTGACGCCGGCGGCCCGGCCGCCGGTCTGCTCTTCCGCCGCGGCCCGGAACCGGCCGCGGTCTCCTCGTCTCGCCGCGGCCCGGAACCGGCCGCGGTGTTCGTCGTCCGGCGCGGTGCGTCGGCACCGCGCCCCTTCGCCGTGCTTCGATTCTTTTCAACGCGGTGCGACGGCATCGCGTTCTTGAAGATTTTCCCTCGGCGTGGCGCGACGGCGCCACGTAAATTAATTGCACGATCATCCGCGTGGTGCGACGGCACCACGCTACTTGCTTCCACCCGCATGAATAAACATGAACGTTGGAGGGGGGGTTCGGCCGTGTTCGTGCGGTCCGGCCCCCTCTCGTTAAATTAATAACGCAACTTAAACAATCAAGCATCAAGTTAGACATGCGAGATCCACGTTCAAGGAAAAGAATAAAGAAATAATGAACCAACAACCCCTACCTCGGGTATAAGTTCGAGGATTTGACTAAGTCCCCGGAAGACGACGTCGCGGAGGTCGGGCGTCGCGGAAGCCGTTCGTCAAATCCGATGACGAAGGAAAGCGTTCGAAGTGACACGTCGTGGGCGAAACTTGTACGCCGACGAAGATTGTCCGAGGAAGAAGTGGTGTCCCCTTTCGTTGACACGGTAAACGAAGAAGAGCGGAGCGGCGTTCTTCGTCGGAAATTGAGCGTTCCTCGTCAAGACTTGAGGAAAGTCAAATAATAAAGAAAATAACGAACTCAAGAATCTCTACCTCGATAGTCGCACTCGATTCCTTTGACGTCGGAGGAAGAGTCGTTGTTGAAGGCGTTCGTCGCGGAAAACCGTCGCGGAAGAGATGACGCGGAAGAAGTTCTTCGTTGAAGAACGGCGTTCTTCGCGTTCTTCGTTGAGGTTTGAAGAAGAAGAGAAAGCTCTCAAATCCTCTCAAGAAATAAAGGGACTAACCAAAAACAATAAATTAAGCTCACTTAATTTATTAACACAACACAAACCTTTGAAATTCAAAAGTTTGAATTTCAAAACATTAATTAAACTCACTTATTAATGACATAAGTTATAACTTAAGTTTACAACATTAATTGTGAGTTGGGGAGGTTTAGAGAATATGAAGGGGTGGGGTTCGTGTGGGCCCCACCACCCTCTTAACCTCCCAAGGGAAGTTGGGTTGTCACCCAACTTCCACCCAAAGGATAAAAACACTTAAGGAAGATAAAAATAAAAATTGAAGTTAAATTTTTATTTTAACATTCACAATTTTATTTTTTTACAACTTCCCACGTGTAAACGCAACTTCGGGAAAGGTCTCCTTAAGCGAATATCGGCGCTGCGAGTTCATCGGTGCCCTCGGATTTCAATTCCGAGCACCGGATCAAAAGTTATGAATTCCCGCTCGTTCGTTCACTGAACGTACCCGAGCCAAACTTCAGAAATTAATTCCGGGCACTCCGGGCCTCGGAATCAGGTGCCGTCTGAAACCGCGCTCTTGTAAAATTCTAAAGAAAATTAAGAAAAAAATTTCCCTTGAATTTTACGGGTCTTTACATTCACCTTATCTAACTCACATACCACCCAATGAAGATAAATATAATGTTCTCTAAGAGTTCTGGTAATGGAGACTATGGAGGAGATATTATTTAGTTTCATTTGTGCCAACAATGTGGAAAAAAACACCTAGTAGCATTTTAAAAAGAAACAAGATTTTGTTTTGACATTGGAAAATGAGGACACAATGAATGCGACTATAAGGGTAAAATGAAGAGTTCAGTTAACAATATGGATGATAATACAAGGATACAAATGAAATCATCAAATCTTAAGTGGCCTAAGTGTCAATTAAATGGTAATTATGAAAAAAAATGTTCAAATATGAAATATAATTTTGGGATCCAGATATGAGGTCTAAGTAATGTATACATTTGTAGTAATGAAGAGACTAAATATGATAGGTGAAAGGAAAGTGGTCTTTTGTAATAGGATGAGGGTTCCTTGTTAATAGAAAATGTATGAATTTAAATAGCCAGTGTTTTAATTTGTATGGATGAAAAAATTATATTGTATGAATGATAAAATAAATAAGTATTGTTATACATATAATTTTTGGCAAAGTATTTTAATTATATGATAAATGTTTCAGATGAAATGGTGATTTCTGTTAATAACAAGGGGATATTTTGACGGGTGGAAGATATGGCTTATTATTTTCCATATGTTTAGATAATATTCCATTGATAATGATATTTTTAATATGGATATGTAAATGGAATGTTAATGATTTCCTTGGAACTATGTAAGGACATATTTAAAGGTGTTCTATAATATCATTGGTGAAGTTCAAATAATTGTTGGATTAATGGAATATAACCAATATTTATTCAAAGTTTCAAACATGAATGTTTCCAAAATGAATTAATGGTAATTAATGTTGTTACCATATTTCAAAAGAATATAAATTTAGTGTATTGATATCTTTTTAATTTGAAAAACAATTGGTAATATGTGATATACAACGGTTCAAATTTATGGTGATTTCATAACTTTCGTTCTAAGGTGTTGGATTTAAATTTTTTGAATGGTTATAAAGTTATACATTCATTAAAATTATAATTCCAACATCAGGTGAAGTAATTATGTATTCAGATTTTATTATAAAACCTAGGATAAAATTCTATCTATAGAATACAATTATTTCAGTAATTTAGATCATTAATATTATAGAAATTATAATATTATGGTTTTTAAAGGGATATCTTATATTTCGAGTGGAAACCAATAATGTCTATAAAGGTTGTACCTCTAGTACCCATGACTTAAGGATGATAAAGGTTTCACAGCTACAACTAGCCTATGTAAAGTAATGGTTAATGTATAATTATTTTTGATGAATAAATATTAATTTTGGATTAATAGTGATTCTTTTTCTTTGTTTAATGATTAAGGAATATTGATTTTCTAGGAGGAAATTAGTAACACTATTCATTGTTTTATGTACCTTAAGATATTTAAAATGAGTATTTTAGTGATTTATACATCAAGTATACTTTATATACATTAATTTAATTGAGTAAATAGATGTATTAGAAATAGATCAAGTCACAACCAAATTATTAGATTTATTTTGAAATTATATTGGTATTACTCAAAATTATGAATGTGAAAAATGATATCTTGACACCAAAAAATTTATTGAACTGAAGGAATTTACAATATTCATTGACATATGATTTTGTGGCCTCCATTTTAATTTTATAATTTACTTGTCTGTGATTTATGAACTCAATCACTCCCTATACATATTTAACCATTTTGGCTATGTCTAATATTTACTCAAAACCTATATTCTCATATGTGGAATCCTAGTTATATGTTAATTTTGATAACCATTATGATTGTAATATTCAATTTTTAAGATATTTTTTAATTATATTTTTGAAAATGTTAATTTATAGGAATTTAAATAACAGATATTAATCCACTATTAACCCAAATGAATTTTGATTGGGAAATTCATTTTTAGGGGGTATAATTTCACACCCCGATATTTTGGGATATATTTTTTCCTAATTAATTTAATATATTTTATATTTTTCCATTCACACAAAAGTATAAAAAACATAATTTTATATTTATTAATTCAATATTTTTTCTTACGTTATACATAATGAAAATTTAATAAAGCATTATACACAAGAAACAATTTTCTCCTTCTAGGTGGAACACTAAAGTAAACCTACGTCTCATTATAACATCCATCAATGGCATTCATAAAAAATAAAATCATTTGTTATCAAATTGTAATATACAATAAATATATATAATAATATATTACCTAGTTTTTAATTTATATTTTAGGAATATTATTAACATATTTTGGTTTTCGAAAAATATAAAATGAATAAAAGAACCAAATTAAATATAAAAAGAGTATTTCTATAAAAATATACTATTAAATTCACATAGTTGATTAATTCCTAATAATTTGTAGTAATTAAAATTATTATTCGATATTATTGTACTATTTATATTATAATTTCAATAAAATAATTTTCATAATTATAAAATAGATTAAATAGACATTATATGAGAATAATCCAAATTTTATACTGAAAACCCACTTTTTTATATTTTTAATATTACAACCATTAAATGAAAACCCAATTTTAAATCCAATATTTGGAAAATATATTTATTTAATTGGTGAAAATAAAAATTATATTTTTATAAAAACATAAAATTTTGGATAGGATAATATTTTTAAATTTTCTATAATTTTTCATTTTTTATTGAACCGTTTAAAATACACGATTCTAGTCCTTTTTTTCTTCTTTATATAATATATTCATAACGACAAATTATATTATAATTTTTCTGTGTTCAATTAGATATTATTTCATTCAATAAATCCAATTTAATTATTATTAACCAATTTCACATTTAAATTGTTTGTAAAAAACAAACATGACATATGATCTTTTTTATTTTAAAAACCATTATATCGACCTGACTACGAGTTTAATCATAAATTAATTTATGTAATTTATTTCATAGACATTTTGAAAAATTGATTCCAAATTTTTTGAATCATAATTTTTTATAATTTTTAATTTATATTAATTAGTATTGATAAAAAATATTAGTAATGTAATTTAAAGGAATTGTGAATATTAAGTTTAAATTATGTTTAATAAGGATCTAAAAAATTACTATAAGGACTATAAATACCTATATAGTATCCCAAAATCGATATCATTGACATATTTCAACCCTATACTCCCATGGATCTACAAGGAACCATAATTATACCAAAAAATTCGGTGGGGTATCTTTCCATTATAATATTAGAAGTCTACCACCACACATCCATTATAAAAGGCCTCCTCTCCAACAACATCCTCACACACCTCAATCCAATCATTATCGAAAAACAATATTCCCAAATATCTCTTCAACTTCCATCCTTTCCTCCATTGATCATACCTTATGAATAAATCCTTCAAGTGAAACTCCTTGGCTCCAACCAATAGAAGTTACCTGATTAAGTGGTAACACCCTCCCTTAAAATCATTCCATTTATTTTATTTCTCCAAATTCTCAAATATTCTTATTGAAATTTTATTCAATAAATATATTAAAAATATACTAATAAATTTTGTATGTTATAGGTTATACTTTCTCTATCACACACTTACAACTAATGGGTAACAAACATTCTGTTTACCAGTATGGCAGACTACCGCCTCACTAAATGATGATTGTTAATTTTTCAGATACCATATAACAAAGAGGAAATTTTGATGGTAAATATATTTATATATTTTATATATTAAATTTTTTTACGTAATTATTATTGATTAATTCTATTAAAAAGATTTAATTTATAATTAACATTTTGTGTTTTTATGATAATTTCTTGTGAGGAAGCGTGGACTAATGAACCCTCCATGCGATGGGATTTGGTCACACACTAAATGGAATGTATTATGGATTGATATAGGGAAAATATATGATTTTTATGATATAAAAAATCTTATTAAATAACTATATATATATATATATATTTAAATTTAATTTATTTCTTTCACAAAGACAATTAAATAGAAATAACATTTATGTGTATGTATGGCTTTCCATATCCATGAATAGTGTATAAAATTTCATTAATAAATATTATACGGATTATTATAAAAGATATATAATTTATAAACATATATTAATATCATGGTCTATATTCTGGAATCATTATTTCAGTACGAGGACAAATGATATAACAAATAAAGGCACATGGTGAAGAGAAAATTGAATATTATCCAAAGTGAGACATTGCCAAAAGATGGTAAAGAAGAAGCTAATATAATATCAAATTAAAAACATATATGGTATAAGATATAATAATATTGATATTTTAATGTATATAAAAAATATATATTTATTATACTGGTTGTTTTAATGAGTAGGTTGAGATTCCAAACAATATTTAAGGGAATTTCTTCGAACTCTTCATTTCAGGGAGATATATGCCATATTCACCAATTAATAATTTGTTGGTGGTTTATATAATAAGAATTAATGTATTCGAACCTATTATAAATAAATCATTTGGTATTTTTGTAACCATTTAATGATCATTATGTCATGGGGTTTATGTTTTAAAATGTACCAATTTAGTAATGTAATTTCGTCTCAATTTTACTTCATAGAGACATGAACTATGTTAGGATAATATATTTTTATATGATGTATATAAACATCCATTGAAAAGATATTTCATGAATCTGTATATTTTCATGAAAATTCGAAGCTAAATGTAATATCATTTTCTAACAGGGTCTATGATTCAATGTCACCATATGGTAAGAGTTTATTGAAACAATATCACCGATTATCGAGATTGTGTAAGATAACATTATCATTAATTAACTATTATGGTCCATATCACATAAAAACCAATGAAATTAATTAACATCTATTTATTCATGAATGATTCATTAATTCATTCTATTTTCCAATCATTTTTACATAAAATATTTGATAATATGTTTTTTAATAACATTTGACATTACCTCTCTATTCAGTCAGAAATATGTGTTCATTCAAAACCATGTATTCTAAATGTTATCCCATAATATTCCGCTCCTATGATATTTAAAACATATTTTTCTCATGTTTTAAATGTTTAAACAAAATGGTTTAAATAAGGTTTCTAATTTTCTTCTTTCAATCGATGGACCATTCAAAAAATTTTATGGTTTAGAAGGAATGTTTGGTGTGATAATTTTTATCCCCCATAATTAACAACATTACATTGAAAAATCCATTATATTATTTAATATTTATTATATTTTTCAAAAGGAAATTTTTTTCTTAATATTCTGTAAACTCATTTTTCAATTTATTTTCAAGGAAAATGGTTCTCAAATTGTTTTTAAGTAATTATATAAGATTTTATGGACAATAGTTTTCATAATAATTTAAATATAATTTCATGAGTTTTAAATTAAAATGTTTGTAAATATGTTTACATATTTCATTTATATGTTCTATTCACAAAAAATGGGTTTCAAAATGTTTTATGATTTTTTAAAATACATTTTCAAAAAAAAAGGATGATATATTCTTCAATAAATGTTTCTAAAATATCTTACAAATTTATTACCCATATATGATATTATTTTTTGATGATACACTTTCCATTATTTGAAATTATCTAATGGTTTCATTCTTATTAATTCTCAAAAAGATATATGCTTGATGTCATGGTATTTATTAAACATATATCTCTTTCATAGATTATATGTTTATGAAATCTGTTTTTTTACAGTTAATGATTGTGATGAGATTATCATAAAACCATTATTTTATAATAGGTTATGATATAATTACATATTTATAATAACCTTGTCAATCCATTGGTTTGAAAATTATTATTAATGATCTTTTTGATCATGTATATATGATTTTTTTGAGATGAGTGATAATTATATCTCCCTCCAATTTTAAAGACCTGGAAATTTCAAGGAAATATTTTTCATAAATTCATTGGAATTTTATGAGTCTGTAGTTTTGGACGGTGCCTGATTTCGTGGCCTGGTGTGCATAGAAACAATTTATGAAGTTTTGTTCAGGTAGGTTCAGTAAACGTACATGGTAGTTTTTTTCTATCTTTTGAACCGATGCTTGGAATAGAAATGAGAGAGCACCGATGAACTCGTAGAGACGATATTCATATAAGTGGACCTTTATTTCAGTTTCATTTAATGCGAGTTGAATGTTATAATTTGGGAATTCTTAGCAAATTAAATAAAATTTTTGTATTGTTTAATTTTATTTAAGAGGTGGATATTTTCTCCAAAGGGGAGTTGGGGTGGGTCCCACACCCCACATAACCTCCCATTAGAGGATTTAGTACGGTGGGGCCCAGACAAACCCAAACCCTTTCACCTCCCCTCAACTCCCTTTAACTCCTCTTATGTTTTGACACCTCCGCTCATTAATGGTGGAGCCTCTTCACCTCCCTTATCTCATGAATGTTCCAACTCTTGAGATTAATTAATGACACTTAATTTATCTACTTTTGAATTAATTTGAAAGGGATGGAGAGTTTAAAATTTTGGAAAAGCCTATTATTTCATTTGCATTTGAAAATATTCAAAGGGATTTGGGGAGAAACTCTTGGTGTAACTTTAATCATCCTCTCCAGTGATGAACATGAGGAACATGATCGCCTTCCTCCACTTCTTGAACTAGGGTGAGAAAGGAGGAGACGCCACAATGAACACTCCCTACCTTCCTCTTCCACCTACATTGACGGAATGAAACCTTCATCTGCGACGCCCGACCTCCACAACACTCGTCTTCCGCAGCTCGAAGATGTGAAACATCTTATACAAAATAGGGGTTTTGTATAATTTCTATGTGAATAAATTATCGCTTTCTTGATTAATACTTTGGAATGTATTTGGCCAACTTCTATCGCCTAATGTGGAGGGGACGGTCCGAATGAACACGGCCCAACGACACTCCTTTGATCCCCGTTTTTATTCGTGATGGAGGTGGTGATGGAAGATGCGTCAACAACCGAATGTGATAGTGGCAAAGGTGGCTGCACACTGGCCCATTAGAGGACTGCGACACTGGGTGCCTCACGATTGGAGGAGACCGCAGCTTACAACCGGACCACTTGGTCATAGAAGAACCGGACAGCTATAGCAGGTCGGGCTGGAGAACTGCGATGCCTCATTGGCACCGCGCTGAGGAGAACCGCTGCCCGCGCTCCGCAGGCCGCTTCGGCAGCGAACCGGCTAGTCGCCTGCCATCCGGGCTGAAGGGAGCCGCAGCACCATCTGGTGTCGCGTGCGTAGGAACATCGGATTGCCCGTGCAGGCCGCTCACGCCGAAGGATACCGGACCACTACGACCGACCATGCAGTATGGGTTGTGCTGCTCGGTGCCGTAGTTTACGAAACCAGGGGGCAGCGCCCCCCTCACCCCTTGGACAGCTGGCCGAGCTGCAATCAGTCATGCGTCGGGCTGACCCCTCGTCGCATCGGACCTGCTGCTCGAGGACGGGCTAACCCGCCAACCCACCGAGCTTGACGGGCTGGGCCCGTTTCACTTAAATGTGAATATCATCCTGAACGTGAATCGAATCAACGCGACATCTGTGGCATTCGGACCCTTGCGATGATGAGGACCTTTTTCAACACTCTATGTTAGTTTTTGGACAAATTTGGAAAATGGCCGAGTTTGGAATGAGGGTAAATCCATATGGGCCCCTGAAATGGAAAAGCCAATAACTCTTAGACCAAACGTATAATTGGCACATCGTCTATCACGTTGGCTTCATTTTGATGAGATGTAACATCGGGATACATAAACTCTGGATTTAATGATAGTTGATGTATCGAACCCTTGGCTTGAGGGGTGGACCCTCCCAAAATCGATCGTGCTTTGTGCGGGAACCCTAGGGATGGGTTCGATTACGACGACTACTGTACTGGGATCCTCCATTGGTTCAACAATGAGAACTACTATACTGGGATCCTCTATGGGTTCGACAGCATTGACAACTATTCTTCTATCCTGTGTGGGTCCAGAAGTTTTACCCTTTACTTGTATCCTATGTGGGTCCAAAAGAGTAGTTGGTCTTGTATCCTTTGTTGGTCTAACAACTTAGCTGGTTTGGTATCCAGTGTGGGTCCAATAGTTTAGATGAATCAGTGACTATATATGATCATCTATATTACTCTCAAGATAGCAGGTCTTGTATCCTATGTGGGTATGACAGCTCAGTTGGTCTTGTATCATGTGTGGGTCCGACATCATAGATGATCCAGTGGCTACAACTGATCATCTATAGCTCTCTACTATTGTGGAATTCTTATGTTAGATGATACATGTCTTTCGACCATTATCATCCTTTTTATTAACATTACATCATTTGTGGAATTGTTTTGTGCTTGGGCTCGTGATTTGGATCCGGACTGAGTTTGGTAACTCTGATATATGTATTGGTATATACCTAAGTAGTTTTGGTTGATAACTTGTGGTTGTATCTTTCTTCTATGGATTTTACGTTGTGGATTCTGGGAGACCATCAAGAGTCTCGGTGTCCCTAATGAGTATCGTTATACTCAGTCCTACATGGGCTATGCCTGCACCTCGTTGTGTTGGATGCTAATGCCAGACAACGTTGACGAAGGTAGAGAGTGATCCAAGACCGGACGGTACCCGGAGGTGGACCACACATTGAGATGGTACACTGAGTGGACCAATTGACGTGGAGTGTTGAGGTGGACATATGTACCTACCCTCCAGGTAGGATACTCGGAGGACATTCCATGAGATTACCTTTTTAGCTGTTGTCCCTTTTTCCAGTTGTACTTTCTTTCCGTTGTACCTTTACATAACTTTTGGGCTTTTATTTCCACCCCCTTTACTTTCAGAACTACTTTTTGTGGGAAATATTCACATAGTGTTTACTTCCTCTTGCATACTCTATTGTGTTTATTTACTTTCATAAAGGCAATGGCTTCCCAGTATAGGGATTTATTCTTTTGGTGCTAGTCGCCAGACCCTGGACTATGGAAGGAGGTCTTGGGGTTGTCACTGCCTGGGCCCCAAGGATTTTTCATGACAAGTCGGTATCAGAATAGTTTTTTATACCAAAGAACATAGGAATTTGTCCTCTCTTTTCTGTGAAACAATAGTTTCAAGAATATTGAGTATGGTTTTCAGTCTATGGATTCCAGTGTATGTGCAGCAGCCGATGTATCCATACACCAGGTCCCTGACCTCTGATTTCCGACATAGTGCCTGGAAACGCTGGTTTCATGTGTGTTTAATGAGTTTCCTTTGTAGTCTCATTGATTCAACTCACCAGGTATAGTATTTTGACTGTGGCATAGCTTTTCCTTATCAAAATTCCACTACGAAGATATCCAGATAGGGATCCCGAGAGAGAGTACACAATGATGGCCCACCGTGAAACGAGGCTCCGGTGCAAGACCCTCATACTATGTAGGCACCGTCAGTTGGTGTACTAGAAGAACCACCACCCGTTGGGTAGCAGATTCCACCGGCCACACTGGTGGACAGTGCTAATCGACTGAGCATATTATACGAGTTCTAGCGGTAGAGGCCTCCGAGGTTTTGAGGAGAGACTGATTCCCAGGAGGTAGAGGACGGGATGGAGGCGATTACTGGAGTTTTTTGCATAGTAGATAAACTAATAGAGAATATGTCGATCATATCTACAAGTATTATTCAGTGATTGACCATGAGGATGGTCCACATAATGATGATGTTTCAGGACATGGACCATTTTTTGATATGGGACCTTCGGGCTGTGTTCCATCTATATCACTTCCTATTGGACAACAGACACTACCAACGGTACCGGTAGATGACCCATGTAGTCTTAGTGCCTTACCTGTGTTTCAACACTAGATATCCATCATGTTCTGAGGCATGCCCGATCCATAGGCATCTAAGGACTGTCTTGAGGGGTTGGTAGAGAGTTTTCTAAACCTTATACAGCTTCGGCAGGACAACGTGTCAGTAGCTGAGTATTCATCTAGGTACACCGATCTTTCCTAGTACACGATGAATATTATTCGTTCACTACTTTAGATCTCATACCTCTAAGAGAGGTGTGTTTAAAGATATCTGAGCCATCAATTTTTCCTCTATGAATTCATACTTATGTTATGGTTATAGAGAGAAACTTTGTGGTTGAATGTTCATTGGTTGAGAAGATACAGCTAGTGAATGTTAATAGTTGGAAAACATGAAAATGGAGTCAGTCTTAGAGACATGAGCATGAAAAATGTTTCAAGGAGAGGATGTGTTAAGGATAGATGAATCTGCAGGGCATCAGACATGAAAGTAGAGCTATGAGAGCAACATGAGGTCGTGAACATTTCGACATGTTACAACCACCCACATTTGTAGTCCCTGATAGGCTAATGGAGCTGTAGGGTAGGGGAAGAGAGTAGCTTCATGTGGTCAAGGAGTGTGTCCCATGGGATCTAAGAATGATATGAGGTACAGTATATGTCTACTACTAGGTGCCATATCAATAGACATAGGTACCAATAATTCCTTCCTTCCATGAATCTTGTCATAGACCTAGAGTTTCTGGTTAATACATTGAATTGACCCACATTTATTTAGATACCTTTGGGAGAAGACTCGATAATCACACCTACACCAATGGTGTGATCTGACCCTTGAGGTGATAGTTTCTATTGGAACCTCTTGGTGGCAGCATTGAGGTCTTATGACGTTAATTTGGGTATGGAATGGGCATCCACAGTTTAAACACAAATTTCATGTATTATGCAAAAAGGTTGTGGAATATCTACAATGTTGGTATGGGGTTTTCAATGGTCGAAAAAAAGAAAAACACAGGAAGCACGTGATGGAATCATTTATAAGAGGGTTTAGTCGATCAATCAGATGTCAGCTAGACTTAAATTTATGTCATACATCTCCTGAGTTGGAGTGCCACTATCATCTTTGAAGAAGAAGGGGATACCCTTCGTGTAGTCAGAGTGATTTCAACAGAGATTTCAGGAGCTGAGGCATAGGTTGACTATTTCATCCATCTTGAGGCAACCATAGTAGGGCGTTGGGTACATGGATTACTGCGACACATCTGGGATATGACCTGGGTGTGTCCTGATGCATGAGTGAGTAGTGATCACATATGGTTCTTGACAGCTGAGACAACAACGATGGATTGAATTCCTACAGGATTATGACTTTGAGATTGTCTATACTCATGTGAAAGGGAACATTGTAGCCGATGCTCACAAGTGAAAATCAGGCATTCGACTGCTAGGAGAGGCAACAATGTAGCTGACCACGTTGCAGATATCCTTTTTGGATAGAGATAGAGAAGCCTTTCTGTGGTCTCTCACAGTCACTCCTCCACTTTTCACCGAGTCATGGAGGCTCAGCATGGGGACATTGACTATGAGACACGACATGCTCAGATATCCACATGGAAGGCACCTGATGGATTTTCTGCAGTTGGGGAGCATATCTTTCCTACAGATGATGTACTATGGTACTAGTTGCACTTCAGGAGGAATAGTTGTATGAGTTCCACACTTCCCCTCTAGAGGTACATTTAGGAGTGGCGAAGATGTATCAGCACCTCAGACAATAGCACCAGTTTCCTGTTATGAAGAAGACTATAAAAGAGTTTGTATCACGGTGCCTCACTTGTCACCAGGTGAAGGCAGAGCACCAGGTACCAGCAGTCTTAGTATATCCCTTAAAGGTCCTAGAGTGGATGTTGGATTGAATATCCATGGATTTAGTGACGGGGCTTCCACGTACATCCAGAGGACATGACTCTATATGGTTAATTGTTGATCGATTCAACAAGTCGGTCCACTTCATACTGATCAGATAGTAGGGCTCAGTAGAGTGATTGGGACGCCTCTATGTACAGGAGGTAGTATGACCTCATGGTGTGCCACCAACTATCTTCTCTGTTATAGATGCTTGTTTAACTTTCCAATTATAGAAGGGGTTTCAGATGGATTTCGACAAGCAGCTTCTCTTGAGCACTACCTCGAAACCTCATACGGATGGTCATACTGAGAGGACCATTCAGACTCTCAAGGATATGCTCTGTACATGTGTCCTTGACATTGGTCACAGCTTGGAGGATCAAATACCATGGGTGGAGTTTTCTTACAAAAACAGCTACCACTCCAATATCGGAATGGCACCATATGAGGCACTGTATGACTGACCATGAAGATCACATCTATGATGGACTTACCAAGGAGAGTGAGAACATGTAGGACCAGAGATGGTGCAGGCTATGACTGAAAAGGTGAAGATCATCCAAGAGCAGTTTAAGACTGCACATAGCATACATAAGTCCTATGCTGATAGAAGACAGAGACCACTAGAGTTCGAGGATGTCGACCACGTCTTTCTACAGGTCTCACCTTGACGAGGTCTATGATGATTTGGCTGGTGCAGCTAGTTATCCCCACGATTCATTAGGCATTTCCAGGCCCTTAATAGGGTAGGCGAGGTGGCTTATCTCCTGGACCTTCCACCTCAGTTGCATCTTGTAACACCCCAAGATTCCACGGTATGTTTCCCTTGGAATAATGCAATGGAGTGCATTGTACGCAACTTCGAGATTCTAACACACCGCAACAAATTAAACTAGCCATTATGAATAGTAATACATAATTTTGAAATTTTATAAATTCTATCACTCAAAATGGAATTCATTTTTGGATTCTAAATATCGAAATTAGCCTAAGGTGAAATTTTGTTACTTTTCGGATAACTTTCATATTTTGATGAATTGTGAAAATTACTAAATTTTAATTAAAAACACCTTTTTTAATCGAAATAATTAGTATTTATAAATAATGAATTTGAGTGGTTTTAAAGTATATTTAGTATATATTATTACCATTTAATTCAATTTTTGTAATTGGACATAATTTCACATTTAAACCAGACATAAACATATGCCAATATTTTGATAGTTATTATCTCTTAAAAACACGCTTTTTGTTTTTCAACGGGAATTAATTTTAAATTAATATTTGCCACTTCTGTGTTTTGAAAATTAGAAAAATAGAATCCATATTTTGAATCAGTATTTTCAAATTGTGTAAATAGGTAACTTTTATTTTTAGACATGTTGAATAATTACTTCGGTAAATATTTTATTTACCATGGTTAAAGGGTAAATCTGGTAAATAATGGTTAAAAAATAATATTATAATAACAAATAATTACCCTAAAACATGTCCTAACCTTATTGGTTGATACATGACCGACATTGGTCATCTTTGGGTCAATTATGGGACCCCATGGAGCCACTTGTAAGTGATAGGGACACTTTATTTTAAATAAGTTAAAATAAATACAAAAATGACACAAGAATATATCTTTTATCAAAACAATATTTACATAGGGTTATATATGTTGTTTTTTAGACTATAAATATTCATTATAAATATGAAATGATTTCCTACATAATAATATTTTATTTATATTTTTTAGACTTTATATAATGTAAATTATTTATGACAAAATGGTGATGTAGTAAAACCTAAATTAATAAAAAATTAGAATAATTGATATTTTAAATACCCAAGTAAATGTAATCGGAGACTTTTTATAAATAAAAGAAATTTAATATAATATTATAACATGTTTTTATTGCTTTAATTAACATTTTCCGATGTAATAATTCTGTTATGATTTTTACAAAAATCAATTATTGAATAGTGTCAAAATTGACATAAAAGAGTTTTAAAAACAAATATTATAATATTAATTGATATTAAATTCATAAAAATATAAGGCTTAGCCAAAAGGCTTATATCCTGATAGTTGTATCATTAAATGACCACTTGGAGGTCTCTTGGATGTATATAGAATGTTTATTAACCATAAAATATAAAAATAAAAAGAGACATTGTAAAAGTGAAACTAATTAATTAAGAGTTAATACATAAAGATAAGGTTATTATAGTAACCCTAACTTTTCTAAATCCTTTTGGTTGAGTGGTTTTCAACCTATAACCACCTTAAAATTTAAATAATCCACTTTGGATCCATTATAAACAGAATATGAATTTATTATAAAATAATATTTCTGGCTTTTCCAAAGGTGCCCCTCACCCCTCTTATAAAATGGAACTCTCCCTTCTAATAAATTGACACCTTCAAAGCATTTTGGTTCAAAAAACCCCTGCCCTAATACTATCTCAAGTTCCCTAACTACAACCTAGAGGACATAGATTGATCAGAAAGCCATCCTATGGAGCCCTTTTGATCAAATAAAAAGGAAGATCCCAAAGAAGAGATAATAATTTCACCAACCTTTTTCAAGTTCCTTTCTTTTTCCATTTCTTCTTTCTTTGTAATTTCTATTATAATAACTCAAGTGTCTTCTATATACTGTGATTTTATTATAAATACGGTACAACCATATTCATTATTCTATCCATCCTTTGAATATTATGTCACCATACGTGCGTATGTACGGCTTACCGTATCCACGTCGTGGTCTAATTGTCATTCAACAAATTATTATTTGGATGGGTATAATAATTATGTATAATTCATGAAAATAATAAATATAACATGATAATTATTCTTTCTACATGCTATAAAATCCAATTATATATTATTTTAACATCAAAAGAATGATATTGTCGCTCGTGCGTACGTACGGACTATCGTCTCCACGAACACGATGAGATCCTTTCTCCATCATATCCATTCATGTATAAATCTCATTTGATGATTAAAATTAATGTTTAAAGACCTGATTTAATTCTGGATATGAATAACATACATCCTATCCATAACAAACACAACTTACGTAACAATGAATATAATGGAAAACGAGTACATTAACACCCGAAATGATGATAATACTAAGATATTATTAACAAATCAATGTTAAAAGATCATATATGATATCATATTAATGTTAATGATTCTTCTATAATTCAATAACAATTTTTTCACCATTATACATGAGGTTAAAATACCGTCGAACAAGGAAAAAGTACAAAGTTATGGGTCTCTTATCTCACTTTTATTTCTGTGAGAATTCCATTGTTCACCACTTATTTATTGCATGTGGTGTGTGTACTGTCCATGATTGTATTCATTGTGTAATATACATTAATTTATGGATATTTACATCATCATTTTATGATCCTTCCTTCATGGTTGTATGTTTCGTAAGTTACATAATCTATAAGGGAATTTGAAATTTCAATTTCCACTCATTTGGCTTTACACATATTTCATTGATTATATTACTCCAAGATTATTTTTGGAATCACTATTCATTTGATTATGTCATAATTTCCACTCCCCTTTCCATGGATATACTTTTGATACACATAATCACTCCATGGATAATTTCTCAGGTCATCGATATGAATTTGATAAGAGTAATTTTAACCCATTATCCATTTGTTGAGTTAAACATCCAATTCATTGGTGTTGTTTTTACAAGATTATGTGTGAATGTACTTTGATTGTTTTAGACTAAATATCCAATAATGTTTTGTGCATTTATATTTTTCACACATAAGTATGTCATTGATTTATCATTAACCTAAGGATACGGCCTTTATGAGAGATTTCATCTCAATTTACATTCCATTGAGACTTCATTGTTGTTATACACAAATTCACATTTATCTGGAGTTTATAATGTACTTTGACATAGTATATCATGAATCCCTTTATTCTCATGATATTAAATTTTTTTGATTACCTCAATTATTTGTATTAAAGTGTCTCTCTTTTGGTTAGAAACTCTAACTAAAATACAATTTTTAATTGTTTTAAAGACTTATTCTTCTAAATCATTCTCATTAATATCCATGTTTTAAAAAATGGTTTTAAGGATTTATTTATACGGACATTAAAGTTATAAAATTAAAACTCCTTTTAAATGTTTCACAGTGGTATGGGACACTTTGATTCAAAAATCTCTTTTTAAATAGCTTATTGACAAATAGTTTGACTTTTAAATGTTTTCAAGAAAAGGGGGATATTTCTCTCAAATAGTTTTGATGGTTATTTTTATCTATGTCAATATCATTAATTATTATCGTTTAAGGTTAATATGATACAATACAATCTAACATATTGTATCGAATGAGTTATGTTTGACCGTGGATGTGCTATTTTTATACCATTCGTGGTTTGTGGTTAAAGTATTGACATTTCGTATGCTAGTTTTAATACAAATGTTTATTTTATGTTTAAACATGTTCATATGAGGAATTCATTGGACATAGTAATTGATGGGTGGAGCTTGATATAGCTCCTCGATGCTTCGGTAGGTCTAATGAGACAAACTAGTGTCTTCGCACAAGGCCTTGACAAAATCTTATTTGTAGTCTTGGCACAAGGCATTGGATATCTGGTTATGATAGTCTGGTATTATGCATTCCATCATTATGAAAGTGGTTATTGATATTTCATGTGATTATTAGTTTAGTAGAATATCCATGAGAATAATTGAATGGAATTATTTCATTTTATTTTTTCCATACTATGTTGATGTTGAAGTTTAAAAGGATTTTGTTTTAGTTATACAATGCCTTATGTGTTTATGCTTATCTATTAAAGCTTCTGCTAAACTGTTATCCTTACTGAGCATCTGAGCTCACCCATTTCAAAGTTTTATTTTTCCCAGGATTGTGAAGAAGTAATTTATGAATGACCTGCAGGGATAGTATGAGTGTGGACTATGGAGACTATGTTGTTGTAGATTTCATTTTATGATGTAATGTAAACATTATTAATGTATCTAGTTTTTCCAAAGATACTAAACTAATCGATCTTTCGAGACTTGATCATTCTTGTGATCATGCCAAATGTTATGTAATAATGCACCGACTCTGGGTAACTGGGTTTGGGGCATTACATTTGGTATCAGAAAAGTTTAATACAAACCTTGGAAGCTCGATTTAGATAAAATCTGATTAGATCACATAGAAAAAAGATGAAATTTTAGGATTAGTATAGAATAACTTCCTAAATTTTGGTATTGTAGAGATTTTGTGAGTTTCCTGAGCAATACATCCATGTCTGGATACGATTCGGTAGAGGTGGCTCTGGAACAGACGTAACTAGCGGTAAAACCCAAAAACACCGCATTGAGCAAGACTTGAATGAGAACTGGTGCACGACAACGGGCCTTGCTGCACTCTTAGATACGACACTCCTGGGTTATATGCTTTGGATAATTTACATTTTCTTTACAAGCCGATTTGAAGTATTATATATATAAGATGAGGGTAAATGACCTTGGTTAATTCAAATGTGTTTCAAATTGAGAATATGGTGACATTTTAATCTCTAAATGATTTTATGACTACTGTTACTCACACAATGCTTTCTGGTTTTAGTCAATGGATGGATTTCAAGGAAGTCATAGTGACTTTGAGAATGATGTACAAGGTGGGATCAATGGTTGAAATGAGAAACAAAATGGATTGTTTGTAGGCGTAAAATATATCTTCATTATGCCAAATCAATTTTCCAAAAATATGATCAACAATATATATATTAACCAATTCCCAGACTCAACAACGAAGAGAAAGGTGATGAATGATAAGAGCTCCAGTAGTGGAGAACAAGGAGAAAGAAATCCCGAATTTCCATCATGCAGGAAATGTGGAAGGAGACACCCAGGAATGTGTCTCAATGGGACAAAGAAATGCTTTACGTGCGGGAAGGAAGGTCATAAAGTGAAGAATTGCCGAAGAAAAATGAAGAGCACTATGGATGAAGATAAAAATGGTCCCAAGAATCCATTTACAATCATTCGACGTAAATGTAGGGGACCTGGCTACTACCCAAGTGAATGCCCTATTCTATAGGATATTTTCTTGGTCAAAGAAGAAGCTATGTGGAAATAAATGGTTGGAGATATGTTTAAAAAGTATTAGTGATCCATGTTGATGGGATTACTTTGGAATAATTTTATCTTGTATTTTTAACCATGCAGATTTCAATGTGAGAATGATATTTGAAGAAGAATTATCTTTTCTCTTGTGGATATAGTTATAAATAACCATTTGGTTTGACATGATATTTGGGATTCAGGCAATTATAAGTTATCATAATTTGGGATGAAAATGAAAGGTATGAGATAAGATTTGTGGTTAAATTATGTTATGGTTATTTTGAGGAATTTATCTCATTTTTTTAATGTTATAAAATATAGTTTTTGAAAAGGGACAACATGCAGACCGTGTGACAACCCGTCGCTTCAGACAAAGCCGTGGGAATCGAACCGACAACCAATGTGAGATTGGTATTTATCACATAACATTAGACTACTTGAATTCCCTGGTTAGTGTGACTATTATTTTTAGTTAAATGAATTTATTGATCAATAATAATTTGATTTGGGATCTTATGTATTATCAAATGAATACCCTTAGTATAGGAAAATGATTTGGTGATTAAGTGATAGATGTTATTTTGGAAGTTGTTCTCTTTGTTGTGAACATTAAATGCCCATGGAAAATAGAATAGTATCAGATTTCATTTGAGGAGTAATGGTGGATTTTTATCTATGTTTTTATTGTGGATTTATAGCTATTTGGGTTGTTTATGGAAATGATTAAGTTAATTACTTTTAAGTATGTGACATTAAGAGTAATTAATGTCATTTGGAGATACAATTTAACGTGGAAGACTACATTCTTATATGTTTGGAGTTTCAATATTAGGTTGGATTATATTGAAGGATTTTAAGGACAATTGATTATTGAATAGTATTTATTTAACTTTGGGGTATTTATGGTTTAATTTTAGAAATTATGATTATTGTTTTTTTCTCTAATGGAATATCCATTTGGGGGTCATTGGATATTATACTAACCATTTTGGTTTTGATTAATCACTAAAGACAATGTAAATATATAGTTTATTTTTAGTGGATCATGTATTTCTACAGAAGTTTATTCCAGCTCTTCCATTGTGACCAAGTCTTCTTGAATACTCATTGTTAAAAAATAATGAGTTAGTGGTAAAACGATATTATAGAATGAAACTCTACTTACAAAGTAAGTATATCTTATTATGTTCCTAGTAAATATCATAAATGAATTCCTTGTCCTTATGTAATGTAACTTAAAAAAATGTTGTTCGTTTACTTTTCATACTGGGAGATTAAGGACCGTTTGTCCCAACACAAGTTTGTAATTTTCTTATTGTTAACTTTCTCATGATCATGTTTTCTATCTCTCTCCATTAAAACTGAACACTTAGTTTATCACCCATATCCATGTTTTCCTACATGGAATCCCAGTATGTGTTATCTTGTCTTACCTTTATACCTCTCTTCCTTTCTTTTAAAGTGATAGTTTTATAGACTCTTTTTCCAATGTGGGACTTTCCATTATATTATCAAGACCAATTTTAAAAAAATTACAAGGATTCAATTTTTTGAAGGAGGGGAGAATGTAACACCCCAAGCTTCCACGGTACATTTCCCTTTCAATAATGCAATGGCGTGCACTGTATGCAACTTCGAGATTCTAACACACCACAACCAATTAAACTAGCCATTATGAATAGTAATACCTAATTTTTGAAATTTTATAAATTCTATCTCTCAAAATGGACTTCATTTTTGGATTCGGAATATCAAAATTATCCTAGGGTGTAATTTTGGTACTTTTCAGATAACATTCATATTTTGATGAATAGTGAAAATTACTAAATATTAATTAAAAACAACTTTTTTATTCGAAATAATTAATATTGATAAATTATGAATTTGAGTGGTTTTAAAGAATATTTAAAATATATTTTTACAATTTAATTCAATGTTTTTCATTGGACATCATTTCACAATTAAACCAGACATAAAAAAGTGCCAATCTTTTGATAGTTATTATCTTTTAAAACACGCTTTTTGTTTTAACAACGGGAATTAATATTAAATTAATTTCTGGAACATCCGTGCTTAGAATTTGAAAAAATTGATTCCATATTTGGAATAAGGATGTTCAAATTTTGTAAATAGGTAGCTTTTATTTTTAGAAAGTTTGAATAATTATTTTGGTAAATATTTTATTTACCACGGTTAAAGGGTAAATCCGCTAAATAAGGGTTAAAAAATAAAATTATAATAATATAAAATTACCCTAAAATGTGTCCTAACCTTATTGGTTGATACATTTCCGACCATGGTCATCTTTAGGTCGATTTGGGGACCCCATGGAGCCACTTGAATGTGATAGGGACACTTTATTTTAATTAAGTTAAAATGAATACAAAAATGACACAAGCATATATCTTTTAGAAAAACAATTGTTACATAGGGTTATATATGTTTTAAATTGGACTATAAATATGAATTAGAAATATAAAACGATTTCCTACATATATATATTTTATTTATAATATTTAGACATTATATAATTTAATTTATATATGACACAATGGTGATGCAGTAAAACCTAAATTAATGAAAAAATATAATAATTGATATTATAAATACCCAAATAATAGTAATTTGAGACTTTATATAAATACCAATAACTTTCTAGGATAATATGACTTATTAGGATTGATTTAATTAACATTTTTTGATGTAATCATTCTGTTATAATTTTCACAAAAAATCAATATTTTAATAGTGTCAAAATTGACATAAAAGAGTTTTTAAAACATATATTATATTATTAATTGATATTAAATTCCTAAAAATCTAAGAATCGGAAAATAGACTTATATCATGATAGGTGTATCATTAATGGAGCACTTGGGGGTCTCTTGGATGTATATAGTATGTTTATTAACCAAATAATATAAAAATACAAAGAGACATTATAAAAGTGAAACTAATTAACTAAGAGTTAATACATAATGATAAGGTTAATATAGTAACCCAAACCTATCCAAATCCTATTGGTTGAGTGTTTTTCGACCTCTAACCACCTTAACCTTTAAATAATCTACTTTGGAGCCATTAGAAACCGAATATGAATTTATTATAAAATAATATTTCTAGATTTTTCAAAGGTGCCCCTCACCCCTCTTAGAAAAGGGCACTCACCCTTCTCATTAATTCACACCTTCAAAGAATTTTGGTTCGGCCAAACCCTAACCAAATACTCTCTAAACATTCTTCACTACAACCTAGAGGCCTTAGTTTGATCATAAAGCCAACCTAAGGAGCCCTTTTGATCAAATCAAAATGAAGAACCCGAAGAAGAGGTAATAATTTCACCACCCTTTTTCAAGTTCCTTTTTTCTTCCACATCTTCTTTATTTGTTATTTCTATTATAATAGCTCCAATATATTATATATACTATGATGTTATTATAAATATGGTACAACCATATTCAGTATTCTATCCATCCTTTGAATATCATATCACCATACGTGCATACGTACGACTTACCGTCTCCACGTCGTGGTGTAATTGTCATTCAATAAATTATTATTTGGATGGGTATAACAATGATGTGTAATTAAAGTAAATAATAAATATAAAATGATAATTATTCTGTCAATATGGTATAACATCCAATTATATATTATTTTAACATCAGAAGAATGATATTGTTGATCGTGCGTACGTACGGACTACCGTCTCCACGAACGCGGTGAGATTTATTCTCCATCGTATCCATTCTAGTTTAATTCTCATTTGATGATTAAAAATAATGTTTGAGGAATTGATTTAATTCTGGATATGAATAATATAATAACCATCCATAACAAACACAGCTTACATAACAAATAATATAATGGAAAACGAGTATGTTAACACCCGAAATGATGATAATACTAAGATATTATTATCAAATCAATGTTAAAAGATCATATATGATATCATATTAATGTAAATGATTCTTGTATAATAAAATAACAATTATTACACCATTATACAGGATGTTAAACTACCGTCAACCAAGGAAAAATTACAAAGTAAGGGGTTTCTTATCTCACTTTTAATTCTGTGAGAATTCCATTGTTCACAACTTATTTATTGAATGTGGTGTGTGTACTGCCCATGATTCTATTCATTTTGTAATATAATGTAATTTATGGATATTTACATCATCATTTTATGATCCTTCTTTTATGGGTGTATGTTTTGTATGTTACCTAATTGATAAGGGAATTTGAAATTTCAATTTCCACTCATTTAGCTTTACCCATATTTCATTGATTATATTACTCCAAGATTATGTGTGGAATCACTATTCATTTAATTATGTCATAATTTACACTCCCCTTTCTATGGATATACTTTTGATACACATAATCACTCCATTGATAATTTCTCAAGTCATCGATATGAATTTGATAAGAGTAATTTTAACTCATTCTCCATTTGTTGAGTTAAACATACAATTCATTGGTGATGTTTTTACAAGATAATGTGTGAATGTAATTTGATTGTTTTACACTAAATATCCAATCATATTTAGGGTATATATATTTTTCACACATAACTATGTTGTTGATTTATCCTTAATCTAAGGAAAAGGCCTTTATGAGAGATTTCATCTCAATTTACATTCCATTGAGACTTCTTTGTTGTTATACACCAAATCACTTTTATGTGGTGTATATAATGTACTTTGACATAGTATATCATTAATCCCTTTATTCTAATGATATTAAAAAAAATTTATTACCTCGATTTTTTGTATTCATGTTTCTCCCTTTTGGTTGGAAACTCTAACTAAAATACCATTTTTAAATGTTTTAAGACTTATTCTTCTAAATCATTCTCATTAATGTCCATGTTTTAAAAAATGGTATTAAGGATTTATTTATATTTACATTAATGTTTTGAAATTAAAACTCCTTTTAAATGTTTCACAGTGGTATGGGACACATTGATTCAAAAATCTATTTTTAAATGGCCTCTTGATAAATAGTGTTACTTTTAAATGATTTCAAGAAAAGGGGGATATTTCTCTCAAATAGTATTGATGGTTATTTTCATCTATGTCAATATCATTCATTATTATCGATTGTGGTTAATATGATACAATACAATCTTCTATATTGTATCGAATGGGTTATGTTTGACTGTGGATGTGCTATTTTTATATCATTCATCGTTTGTTGTTAAAGTATTGAAATTTTGTATGCTAGTTTTAATACGAATGTTTATGTTATGTTTAAACATGTTCATATGAGGAAAGTATTTGACTTAGTAGGTTAAGGGTGGAGCCTGATATAGCTCCTCAATGCATCAGTAGGTCTCATGAGACAAACTAGGGTCTTGGCACAAGGCCATGACAAAGTCTTATTTGTAGTCTTGGCACGAGGCCTTGGCTATCTGGTTATGATAGTCTGGCATTATGCATTCCATCATTATGAAATTGTTTATTGATATTGCATGTGATTATTTGTTTTGTATAATATCCATGAGAATATGTAAATGGCATTATTTCATTTTATTTTTCCCATACAATGTTGAAGTTTAAGTTTAAAAGGATTTTGTTTTATTTATACATTGCCTTAAGTGTTTATGAATATCTACTAAAGCTTTTGCTATATTTTTATCCATATTGAACATCTGAGCTCACCCCTTTAAATGTTTTATTTTTCCCAGGATTGTGAAAAAGTAAATTATGAATGAGCTGCAGGGATAGTATGAGTGTGGACTATGGAGACTATGTTGTTTTAGTTTTCATTTTATTATGTAATGTAAACATTATTAATGTATCTAGTTATTCAAAGGCTAATAAAATAAATGGTCTTTCGATACTTGATCATTCTTGTGATCATGCCAATTTTGTGTAATAATGCATCGACTCTGGGAAACTGGGGTCAGGGCGTTACACATCGGGTGCATGAATTCTTCCACATATCTCAACTGAGAAGATATTTGCATGACCCGTCCCACATCATCGACCACGAGGAGATGGACCTCGACGATGGGACAACATTCACAGAGGTCCTGGTGGAGATCATGAATCGACAGGTGCGGGTCTTGCGTGGATGGTGGATTCCTCTCGTGCATATTTGTTGGCAGTACATGAACCTCCATGAGATCACTTGGGAGAAGGAGGCTCAGATACATGCTCAATACCATAAATTTTTTTCTAGTGTGTGATTTAGATTTATGGGGACGTAAATCCCAGAGGTGGGGGTAATTTAATGTCCTGGAAATTTCAAGGGAAATTTTCTCTTAATTTATTTGGAATTTTACTAGTATGTAGTTTCTAATGGCGCCTGATATCGAGGACCGGTGTGCCCGGAATGAGTTTCTGATGTTTTTTTGGGTACATTCAATAAATGTACATGCTGGTTTTTTCTACATTTTGAATCGGTGCTCGGAATAGAAATCTGATGGCACCACTAAACTCACAGCGCCAGTATTCGCTTATGGGGACCTTTACCACAATTGTGTTTTATGTTGGTTGACAGTTATATTTCATGAGTTCGTAGAAAATTAATTAAAATTGTATTAATGTACAATTTTATTTAAGAGGTGGATATTTCCTCCATAGGGGAGTTGGGGTGGGTCCCACACCCCACATAACACATCATTAGAGGATTTAGTGTGGTTGGGACCACACAAACCCAAACCCTTTCACCTCCCCTCAACTCCCTTTAACATCTATTAAGTTTTTACACCTCCCCTCATTAATGATGGAGTCTCTACAACTCCCTCCTCTCATGAATGTTCCAACTCTCTAGATTAATTAATGCCACATAATTAATCTAGTTTTTAATTAATTTGAAATGGATGACAATTTATAATTTTATAAAACCCTATGATTTGATTTTCCTTGGAAAATATTCAAACGGCTTTGTGGAGAAACTCTTGGTGGATGTTTATTCAACCGATACAGCGATGAACAAGAGGAACATGATCGCCTTCATCCACTTCTTCAACCGGGGAGAGAAAGGAGAGGGACGCATCAAAGAAATCTTCCTACCTTCCTCTTCCTCTGATGTTTACAGAAGCACACCGTCATCCATGACGCCCGTCCTCCGCGACGCTCATCTTCCCCAGCTCGACAACGTGAAACGTCTATTATAATGATGGGTTTTTTATAATTTCTATGTGAATAAATTATCGTGTTCTTCTTGAATCCTTTGGAATGTCTTCAGCCAGCTTATATCACCTAATGTGGAAGGCACAGGTAGAACGAACATGGGACGACGACCATCCATTGATCATTATTTTTATTTGCGATGGAGCCGGTGATGGAAGAGGTGGAGACGACCATAGGTGGATACATAAATGGTGGTCGTGCACCGGCCTGTTAGAGGATTGCGGCACCGGGTGGCACGCAGAAGGAGGAGAACGCGGCCCGTAACCGGGCCGCTCGGCTGAAGAAGAACTAGCCAGCTTTAGTCGGCTGGGCTGGAGAACCGCAGAGCCTCATTGGCGCCCCTCTACGAAAGAACTGTGGCCCGCTCTCCACAGGCTCTTTCGGTGGTGATCCGGACGGCCGCCTGCCGGACGAGCTGAAGGGAGCTGTGGCACCCACTGGTGCCCCGTGCAAAGGGACAACAACCCACCCATGTGGGCCGCTCGCGCCGAAGGATACCGACTGTCTACGGTCAGCCAGGCAGGAGGGGCGGCGCTTCTCAGCACCGCTGTTTCATGAAACCAGCCCCCCCTCCCCCCCCCCCCCCCCCCCCCACGCACCACTCGACTAGCTGACTAGGTCGCGGCCAGCCAAGGGTTGGGCTGCGCCCCGCCAGGCCGGGCACCTTTCACTTAAATACAAATAACTTCCTGATCCTGCATCCAATCGACGCGTTGACTGTAGCACTAGGAATCTTGCGAAGTGGTGGAATTTTTTCAATACTCTAAGTGAGTTTGGGACATAATTGAAAAATGGATGTGTTTAGAACAATAGTAATTCCAACTGGTCCTCAAGAATGGAAAATCCAATAACTCTCAGACCGGGCGTCTGATTGATGCACAGTCTGTCACGTTGGGTATCATTTGCTGAGGTGGAACTTCGGGATACATAATCTCTAGACTTCTTTATAGTCTATTTTATCGACCCCTTTGCTCGAGTGGCGGTCCCACCTTAAATCGAGCGTGCTGTCTGCAGGAACCCTAGAGCTGGTTGTGATTGCGATGATTATTGTACTAGGATCCTCTGTGGATTCGACAGTGATAAAAACTGTGCTTGAATCCTCCATGGGTTCGACAACGATGAAAACTATTATTGTATCCTATGTGGGTCTAATATTTTGACCTCTGTACTTGAATGATGTTTGGGTCCGATAGAGTAGCTGGTCTTGTATCCTGTGTGGGTCTGACAGCTTAACTGGCCATGTATCATGTGTTGGTCTGACAACATAGATGAATCAGTGACTAAATCTAATCATCTCTAATACTCTTGAGATATCTATTATTGTATCCTGTGTGGGTCTGACATCTTAACTGGTCTTGTATCATATGTGGGTCCTACATCTTAGATGGTCCAGTGGCTACATCTGATCATCTATATCTCTCTAATATTGTGGAATACCTATGTGATGTGATACATGTATTTGAACCATTATCATTATGGTGATTGACTTTACTTCCTTCGTGGAAGTGGTATGTGATTGGGCTCATGAGTTAGAGCTGGACTGAGTTTGGTAACATAGGTATATATATGGGCATATTCCTAAGTAGGGTTGGTTGATACTTTGTGGTTGAATGTTTCATATGTGGTTTATCCTTTATGGATTCTAGGATACCTTCGGGGGTATTGGGGTCCCTACAGAGTATCGTTATACTCACCCCTACACAGGATATGGTCGAACCTCGTTGTGTTGGATGCTGACGTCGGACAACATTGACTGAGTCAGAGAGCGAGCCAGTACCGGACAATACATAGAGGTGGACCACATGGAGGGATGGAACACGTAGTGGACCGATTTACGTGGAGTGCGAATGTGGACATCAGTACCAACCATTCAGGTAGGATACTCGGTGGATGTTCCAGGAGATTCCCTTTTTTGTTGTTTTCACTTTTTCCAGGTGTACGTGCTTTCTGTTGTACCTGTACATTACTATTGGGCTTGTATTTCCGACTCCTTTACTTTTAGCACTATTTTTTGTGTACAATATTCACTTAGTGATTACTTCATGTTGCATACTCTATTGTGTTTATTAACTTTTATAAATGCAATTCCTTCCCAGCTTAGGGATTTATGCTTTTGGTGCTAGTCGCCTTCCACTGGCCTATGGAAGGCGGGCTTGGGGTAGTCACGGCATGGGCCCTGAGGACGGGTCGTGACACCAATGAATTTGGAAAAAATTTATATCTCATGCTATAGATATGGATGGAATAATAAATTTTATTGGTTCAATATTACAGGTCTAGAACAAGAAATGAACTCTGTTTAATATCACATGGATATAATAAGTAGTAAAAATTGTTCAGTAATCGAGGGGTAGAAAAGGGGTTTAACTCTGTTCATAAAATGATTTTTTGAGTAAATATGTTATTGAAAAAAATTCCTTTACTACTACAGATATAATTAAATGATTATATGTGATCCAAAATTACTTATTTAATTCTTATGATAATGTTTCATAAATTATTTCCTTTATTTCATTGTAATTCATTTTTTTATGTTACATGTTTTATACTGTAATTCATGTGTATGATGTTTGATATGAAGGGTATGATCTTCTATTTTAATGATCATGTTATCATACCATTATACTAATTATTTTTCATATAGATCTCCTTTTTTACCCTCTTCGACTATATAAGCTCACCCCTTTTTAGTTTTTCTTTCCACTAGGTTATGGATATATTTTTCATGATCCATGAGTCTAAGAAGGGTGATAATCATGAAGAAACATGTTTAATATGATTTATCTCAATTATGTATTAGTGTTTACATTTCCATGTTTCCCATAGATATAGAATAATATAGAGTTTAGAAATTTTTTGTGTAATATTTTATATTTTTAACATATGTTATATAATTTTAATGTACATAATATTGGTTTGTAATAGTCTATGTGTATTGAGGTCATATTTACCTAAATAGTATGGTAAAATATAAATTAGCGGAGGGATGTCCTTCATTTTAGTATTAGGCATGTCCTTCACCTGATCAAGGATTAGATACTTTGAATAAAAAGATCAACCGTAATTCTACAAGAAGATTACATCATATTTCCACAAATGGGAACATCAAAAGATGTAATCTCGGTTATTTAATTGAGGCATTCCCCACGTGAGGTGGTGAAGAGTCATTAGATTCATAAATATTTTCCATGATCATTTATCCAAATTTTCCACTATAGTTCATTAATCATATAGGAGGACTAAACCCCTCATTGAATTTCTAAAAAATATGATCAGACATGTAGGGAATCTGAAAATCCATTTTGGGATTATTATTTTCTGATATCTCATTATCTTTCTTCTAATTACACTTTTTACTTTTTTTACATTTACAATTTGCTTCCAAAAATTGAGGTCATATTCCAGTTGATAGGAGTATTCTTTCACCTCATTACTGTCATATAAATAATTATATTATTCATGTGATATTACTTTGAAAATAATATATAAAAAGGATAAAACATTATAATGTGACAGTTAGTGTTTCCATCACTGGCCTGCTGCTTACCATTAGGATGATAATCTTATGTTATTTGAGGTTGGTCAATTATTTGAACCTAGGGGAAAACAATCAAGAGAAACGAGTCCATCCGTTAGTTATGTGTCATCATCATCATGCATTCTTTAAACCTCAATATGATTTACATTAGTTCTATGACACTTAAAAACATTCTTATACTATTTAATTGTCAAAATCATTGATAATATTTGTATTTAATAAATTAAACATCCTATGGAATATTTTGAAAATCATGATATTTGTTCTGATATTTATAATAATCTGAATCCCTTATATATGTATCATTTAAATATGAAAAAATATTAAAAAAAAATCAAATAGGGTTTGTTTTCTCATACTCAATCCTATTATATATTTCATCTTGCATTATGGTTATAAAAACCCACTCAATTATTTTATAACAGAAGATAATGTCGAAAAAAATCCTTCTTAATAACCATATATAACTAACTCAACAGTTTAGTCCATTCATTTTTGGGATTACAATCATAGATTCTATGCCATAAAAAATATCATCATGCCATAACACCCAATTAATTACATGAATTCGGATTTATTGTCTATTCATGTATATTTTAAATCATATAAGTTGATGTAATGTTTCCTATCATAAATCTGGTGTGTTCTAGGTCTGAGGATGATAGATTGAATACACCATGGATGATTTTTTAACCCCACAGAAGGGAACATTATATAGAAGAATCAACGACTTTGGGTTACATATTTGATGTCTAAAAATCCCAAAATATCATCTAGACACAAATCAAAATTTCAAAACTTATAGGGATTCATACCATTCTTCACAATAATTTATGGGATTATTAAATGAAAAAATTGAACATTAATAGCCAAAATAGTATCAGTATAGGATGAATGTGTGTAATTAATCTTATTCTGATACTACAATGCGAATCCATTTTTTTTGGAGAGAAGAAATCATCCCCCAATAAACTCGAGAACGAGGAAAGCGACATAAAAACATCCATAACTTGATCTTTGTTTTTTACAAGAGTGTACGTGATTAGAAAATTAAATCAGTTATTTAATGAAAACATTTACATATTTACACTTCATGTTTGAATTCTGGAAAAGGTGACCTTGAGAGGTAATAAGAACTGCCTCTCTCATTACACCATCCTCCATGTATAATGACAAATTTTGAATCAATGATATTTTATTGTATTTATATTTTATTAATTTATATAATAATTAAATAAATGTTAAACCAACAAAAATAGATTCATATATGGTCAAATGTTTTCTCCCCTATTCATTTATTGTCCATTTGGAGGTCCTTGGATCTCAAAAATCAATATTATATTTAAATGTTTCTTTGAATTCCAAAACATCCCTTCACGTAAATTATAAAATGGAACTACCTCCCCCATTTCCACACACCAGATTGAGATATATACATCCAAAAACCCCTACCCATTAATCCTATTTACATCCTCATATAACATCCTGAGATTCTATTCCTTAAATAATACCTACCCCATATTACATAATAATTGATTAAAATAATTTACCGAAATAAGAGGTAATCGACATTATTGACTCTTGCAAGTTGGTTTATATTTCAACATCCCCATAAAGTTATGTTTCTATAAAAACATAGCAATGCAGTATAAAATACATTCTTAGATATTATTATGATTATCATAAAAGAATATTCCACTTGTTATCCATCATATGAAAAACGAATACACTCCATGTGTGTACATATGAATAATTTCCTCCACATTATGTTGTAATCTATTTTTCATCACCACATTACATGGATGAGGTAAAATGATGGGAAATAGATAAATATATTAATTATGACATGAAATTGATTATAAAATAATTAATATATCTTCCACTTCATCACTCTTTCAATATTAATGGAATAATATAGTTTCTCATGCGTATGTACTGCCTATAATTTCCATGACCTGATGCCATTTAATTTCTGTGGTGACCATTAAATTATGATTATAAAATAGAATATAATGAATAAATAGGATATATATATGCACTAAAAATATTTTTAGAGATTATGGAACTATATCATGTGTATATTAACTGAAACATACACAACAAAACATGATTAGAAAAATGAAGTAGTTGACACCCAAAACAAGTATAGTAATGACATATTATCAACAAATAGGGGAGAAAATGATATAAGATATCCTATATGATATGATAAATATTAATAATTTTAATATATATGATAATAAAATGATCGGTACCAATATACATGAATATAAACCGTACGCAACCAAAAAAAAGTTTTATGTATGCTTCTTCATTTGTATTACTTTTAATTTAATTGGATATATAATAAAATAAATACTTTTACATTTTTTGTGGTGTATATGATGAATATTTAAATGTTATATCCGAAATTCTCTTATTATAATTATTTTGAATCATTAGTTAAATTTTATTCTTTTATGGGGAATACTATTTGAATTATTATGTGTTGTATGTGGTTACATTAATAAATTTTCATTCGTTGGGATGAGATTATATTTCATTGTTTATGTCTTGATAATGTTATGTATGAGATTACTATTAATTATATCCAATTGTATATCCCCTTGTTTAGTGTTTATGTACAGTGAATTGGCATAATCGATTAATTTTTTCTAAATAGCATTTTACATACGGGGTCTATATTGAATGATATTTGTATTTATGTGGAAATAACATTAAATTCATATTTGTACTAAATAATGATATATTTTACTATGGATTCATTATTAATGAATTAAATAGGTCATTTAAATTTATAATTAATTATTTTTTCATGTATGAATGTGTGGGGACCATATATTGAAAAATCCCATTTATGCATCAGTAGTCAATTGAGACATACAATATGCCCAAAGAAAATGACATTGTAAATATAATGATTAAAATGTTCTGTGAAAGGACATCATGGTAGTGGATTATGATTCAACTATATGATGTCCAAAAATTAAGCATTTCATTATGAATTTATTTATTATTATCTAGAGGATTTTCACAGTGAAAAATATCTATGTATTAACTTCTTCCATAGTTTATTGATTAAATGGAAAGTGATTTTAGATATCTAAAATGGCATGATGATTATTCTATTTTATTCAAGATATATTCCATTGTAATAAACTCATACTTGGAATCTAATCCCTCTATTTTATTTGTTATCCTTTCATCGAGAAATGATGATGAAATTATTGAAGAAGTTCCAGGATAAAATTAATTTAATTTCAGATGATATTAATTAGAAATGAAATAATTTTACCACGAATATATATATATTTCATCAAGACTACTAAACTAATCAGTAATATTGTATTTTAATATTTATCAATTCTGATGTCATAAAAAAGGCATTGGAGCAGGGCTACTAGGATCAGGGTATTTATAGATAATGTGGAGAAATTAATATATCCCAAAAAAATAAATTATTCAGGAATCAAATCCATGTATCCACCATTGAATTTCAGAAATAATATACCGGGAAGTTCAAAATAGAAGAAAATTTATCAACAAATTTGGGATTCCTATTCTGCACCCAATGGAGATAATGAAAATCCTAATGCAAAAAATATAAAAAATATTTAACTAAAAATATCATAGACTAGGGAACACTAAGAGTTATAATATATACAAGAGATGATCCTATGGTATCATAACACCATCAGTATTATTCCACACGTAAAGTGGTGGTAATTATATATTAGAAATTTATTGACACTCCCACTAATATTTTGTAATCCAATCACCAATAGTTTACAAGGATACCAACTACATTGCACCATATAATTCATCATTCAAAAGAAAATTATATTTTAACTTAACTAAATTGTTATTACACAAAAAAAGATTGTGTAATCCCTATAAATCCAAATTATTTAGAAAAAAACATTTTTTCCATCCCCAACTAAGTGAAAAAATATTTCTTATTTTGTCATTATCATTATTCATATTATTAATATAATTGAATATGAAAAAATTAAATATATTCAAATTTTATATGCCCTTAAAATGACTCCATTATAAACTATTTATCTTAAAAAAATCTACCATGGTGGCATATTCAACAATTATAAACATCACTAAGCACAATAATTTTATAATTTAACATCACTTTCAATCAGAGATCAATATATCTATATAGATATATAATTTAATATTACCTAAGCATGTTCACTATTATCTATTTTTTTATTCTCTGACTAATAATGCTAATGATGGCACCATCAAAAAAATTATTCTTTAAACATATGAACAAATAAAATAGATTCCTAATATTGAATTAATTTTCATTATTCGATAAATATAAAAGATTAATAATAAATCATAATGATTTCAACTAGCTCACATATAATAGTGTTAAATAATTTATAGTATAATGAAAAAAATATCTAGTACACTTGTTTCATGAAGAATTATTGATTATAAACACCTTGATTTGTTATTTTATATGATTTAATATGTTTAGAATAATAGTATTTTCATTTCCACTAATATTATCAATGGTAGACCGGGCAGCTGGTCATCCATGGAAAATGTTACCACTCATGATCATATTATATTTTTTCATTACAAATGGAATTAATAATGTAAAATCCCTAATATAATAAATAGATGAAAAGGAGTCATGACTTTATGGATATGAAAATGATTTAAAAGAAAGAGGATCAATTATAAAACAATATTTGACAAATTAGAAGTAACCACAGAATTTGGTTAAATACCAAGAATGTTTCATGATATCAAAATATATATCTCAATACATATAGACTAGACTTTGATTTCTATATACATAATATGAATTATTATTTTTACCAATTTTGTCTTGTTTTTTGGATACCTGATATAGACCAATGTGAATCATCAGAGTTAATATCCATAAAATGAAAACATCATGTTGATGGAGGTTTGGAGAGAAGGTTTTTATATTTATTGAATATGAAGGTATTATTAATGTTATGAATTACTAAATAATCATATCAAATGAGTATGTAATAATGACTAGAAAATATAGTTTGAAAAATAATATCCTCAGAAATGAAATAATTTTCAAACATGATACGAATATGTAGTGAATAATCATAATCTATGAATAAAACACTGAATAAATGAAAAAATAAAACATAATTATGATCAATAATTTCAATGGTAATTATAATATTTAACCTCATATGAAAAAAACATCCCAAATACATTTTAATTATTAAATGAAAATTAAAGATAAATCTTTTAATATAGAAAAAATATATAAAATTTAACTAGAATAGAATATAAAACAAATAAAAATTGAGAATATGGGATGGTATGTGGGAAAGAAAACAATATCAACTCTAACATGTTGTGGATGTCTCATTCTGGTAACCGATATATGAAAACCCTTTGGCCATGGAACCATGGTCATCATGGACAACCTTGGAAATCTGTGATGTATTTTTGAAGGATGGATTAAAATGATTCAGATTCTACAACACCATAATTGGTTCCCATAATTAGGATTTTCCAACAAAGGCTTGACCAAGCCCCGATAAGGTGGAATCAATCCATATTCGGATCTCATTTTTTGTGTTATTTGATATCTTATTCTTATTGATTATTTCTAGTCACTGATAGGTCCTTTTTTTTGATCTGTATTGTTGTTTTGATTTTATCTTTTTTATTATCTATTTTCCATATTGGGTAACCCATTATGATTTTCCCCATGTACACATGCTAATTATACAAATAATTTAAATATCCTTTACCATTTAATTCATTTTTATTTATTTTTTTATTGATCTGAAATCACAAAATGTTTGATTCATTTTTATTGAAAATAAAATAATTTTTTATAATGACATGTTTTTCTTCGGGTATCATTTTGGGATTTATGTTATGATAATTTTATTTCTTCTTACATGTTTATTCATTAATTATTAATCATGTTTAGTTTCTTTTTGTGTGATGGCTAAATTTGGCATTATAAAAATACATTTTCTTGTCTACATTGGTTATTCCCACGTTCCTTTAATATAATTCTGATATTGGTGTTTTTATAAATCATAATTTTTTATTTATAAAATAATTTTGTTTATGTTGAGAATTATCCAATACCTATTTATTATAAACACTATTGTCCTGGTGATTTTGTTCATTTTTATAAATCCTATTTTTTTTGGAAATTTACATTACCACATTGGAATATTTTCTATTCTATTGATTAATATTTAAAAAAATAACTATTGTTCTTGATTTTTTAGTTTATATTTCATGAATCAAAATTAATGAAAATGTATCCTTTCATGTAATAACACAAACAATAACTAATGAAGATTCCATTTGTTATTTAATTAAATGTATTATTATGTAATATGATTATAGAAAACAACTCTACATGGGTTATATAATTGTATATCAAAAAATATTTTGAATATTACCATTTTTAATATATCAATTAAACATTGATAACATGATTAATATTAATATAGGTCTTTAACAAATCCAATTTACACAAACAAGCAATGTGATGACCTCATCCCATTATATTTTACCCTATAAAGACAATTTTTCAATGATTAATAGTGAGATACAATCAAAAAAAATTTCTTTGAGAAGGCATATGTTGATATCCAAAAACATAAGAATTAGGGAAACTGTTTACGAGATATGTTTAAACTCATTAAGTTATCGACACAAACCATGTTTTCCAAACTGCCCTATGATTGTCACATTATATCACACCATACATTTAGGTAATACACTGGTTTAATAAATTTATATGTATAATTAAAATTATAATAAGAAAATATATATTATAAATATTAATTAATTAAGTTTTATTATTAATTCAGAAAAGTTTCTTATTTTTATTCAATTAAACCCATATTTTATTTTAAATTAATATTAAAATTCAATTGATGGATTAATTTTGATAGATAAATGGATATATTAAAAAATTATTAATGTAATAAAATGATATTATTAAATGTTTTCAATTAATTTGAAATGGTAATATAAATTTTTGGAAGATAAATTTACTTTTGATAAGGTTTCAAAAACAATTATTGTCAAAACACCAGTCATTTTTTAGTAAAAGTCATTTCTTATTTTAAAAGATATAATGAAAAAATTTGCGAAATTTATTTATATAAAATGAATATTATTTTTGAATAAAAATATCAAAATTATCCAAAAATGAAATTTTCCTAATTTTCTAAGCCAATCAAATTTTTAGGTAAAAATTATATAACGTATAAATATACTATGTGTTTTAGAATATAATAATGACCAATAGATGATGTATTAAATACAATAATTGATATCCTCTTCCAAATAAATTCATTACCCTCAAAATAATGTGATTTTATGTTTACTTTATTATTTATATTAAGAATTTGGATTCCACTAATTCATTTAAAATATTTTAGAGTTTTAAATTCATTTATTTAGTAGTGTGACTCAGCTCCACATGAGAACGGGAATTATATTTATTTTTAGTCCCTATTAATTATAAAATAATTAAAACCTATCCATCATGTTTAAAAACAATGGGAACCCCAATGGAAGGTCGGAGGTTTTAAATATTTAATTTTATAGAGACCATAACCTAAATAATTATGAAATCCCTCTCATTTCCCATTTAAACCCAACCAAGATATCACTTCACATCACTCAAAATCCATGGAACATGACCTCACTATACAGTCATCTATCTATGATCCTCCCAACCCAAGATCATATGAATCCCATTTCAGTATTTTGGTGTCATACTCTCATGGTAAGGGATCATCACTTTCTAGCTTTTATTCAAGAATCTATTCTATGCTTTGACCTTATATTCTTTATTAATGAATGATGGGTAATGTTTTCAAACCTACCCCATATTGCACTTATTATTTCTAAATTATGGGAGACCCCATTATCTCTCATTATTCCATACCATGTACACCTATTAGAATAGAAATAATATAAGAATAATTTACTTACTCATGCTATAAAATATTATTTATTATCATATACATTATTATTCTAATTATATTTGTTTGGAAATAAAAATCCATGTACCTATTAATTTATAATTCATTTCCAAATGATTTTAGATTCATTTCAATCTCATAAACCCTTTTTATGATTTTTTATATGGTATCATTATGCTTTTGAATATTCATCATGATTTTCCATGACACAACAATTATGTGGTGAATACTATACCCATTTTTTATAAATTATGTTCACATTAATGCACTTTTATCTTTTCATTGGGGACATACATGTTTTTATTCCAAAGTCATGGATTTAAGAATAAATTTTGATGATGAATAAATCCATGTATTATGATCAATGATCGATATTGAAGCATTATATTTACATAAAAGTGAGGGGTGTGCCAAGAATTATATAGAACTCAAATGCATTGGTTAATTTTTAGTTTCATGACACGTCATTTTAGTGGTGAGGTGTACATGAATCTTTTATGGTAAATCTTATACAATTGTTTCTTTTTGTTTTATCATTGATCTGTTATTATTATGAAATAATTTAAGTTGTTTCCACCTTCCCCATGTTAGGATTATAAAGCTTTATCATACCTTATTATTAATGTTGAATTATGCCTTGTCAAACATGTATTATTATCTTCATGTTATTCCATTTATTCCCATTACTATGCTATATATATATCCCTGTTCTTATGATTTTTTTGAACATTATCCATTGTACTGTTCAACTTAATCATGTCAATGAAGTTTTTAATAATGGTGTTTTAATTCATGATTAAGTTAAAATGTAGTGTAACTAATACCAAAACACACTGGAATTATAAATTATTCAGTTTATATTAATTTTAAATTTATGCAACTTAATAATATATTAATGTGTAATAAAAACAGGGGTTGTTATACTTATTATCAGAAGAAAAGTTAAGTTACTTCTTGGATTATGATTGGAAGAATCTGGATAATACCATAAGGATAAGACTATATTTTGGAATTCATCCCACACATTTTGATGTGTAGAGAGAAAATGTTTTATCAAGAATATAAATCCTTTTCATGAAAGAGTAATTGGATGTGGTTCTATCATAGATGTACCTAGGTGTAAGAAATATGACACTGTGTTTGGGGCCTGACAAGGGGTATCCTGGTATATGAAAATGGGCCTTACTGCATACTTTTTTTGAAACTGATGTGTCATATTATTGGGTATTTTATAAAATCATTATGAACTATTGTTAATGGATTAAAAAATAATCTTATCTGTATATTTTAGGATATAGTTCTTGTGCATCAAACAATGAATCCTTGAAATCCATATTTTAAGGAAATACATATAAGTTATAATTTATAACTTTAATGTCATTAAATTATCAGTTATTTTTTTGAATGTTATATATTGTAATTGTTATTTATCATTTTTCTAAAATTACCATAAATATGAGGAATCTGGTAAACAATCAATACGATGTGAAATGTGTTGACTGACCTAATGATTTTCCCAACCGAATGGATGTAGGAATCATAAAATTAATGATGATACTCTATTAGGTGACTTAGTTGTTGAATATAAACCTACATCAAATGGAGTTTCTATATCCTCTCAAAATAGAACAATCTGTAATTGAGATCTTCATGTGTCAAAGGACTTCAACATTCAATGAATCATATTTTCAATTAATTTACAATTTATTGATTAACTACATTAAGAATATATTCTCCATCCTTCAATGATCAACACAATATATGGTTCATTGGGCTATTTATCATACTGAGGGTGAAGTTGATCAATGGTGGACGTTGATAAAAAATATATTGAATGAGGAAAATATTGAAGAAATTGTGTGGATGGATTTTTGAAAAATGGTATTGGGTAAATATTTTCCCGAAACCCTATGATATTAAATGGAATGGGATTTCCTTGACCTTAATAAAAAGGATGATGACTCTATCTACATGTATGAGTAAAACAACCAATGGAATTCACTATATGACTCTGTCTTTGTCGTTAACCCCAAATTTTAGGTTATCTACTCTTCTAAGGGCTAAAAAACCTAGCCTACAAAAATCATTGGATATATGTGACATTGATATTAATGAGAAATTGTTTCAAAATATTTCTCGATGTTTGTAATGGATATTGGGAATATTGATGGGTATCATGGAGATAATATGCTCAATGTGGAGATCAATTTTTGTCGTGCGATTGAGTGGTCTAATAGGGCCATGAAATTAAAACACCACACTTCTCAATAGTAAAAAAGAATCACCCTGACATTTCTGGAGGGGGATGAGCAAATTAATTTGGTTTAGTAAGGAAGGGTTCCTATCCAGTGATTATTAACTTGTGAATACTACTACTATGACATTGGAAATAAATAATTCGATCAAACCTCATCATATTGTTCATAATTATAACTACATGAAACCTAGTAATTTTTCAATCCAATCCATTTTTTCCAAAATTTGAGGAGACAACCAACAACTTCTAAGGCAGCAAGGCTGATATTTTTTCATCATTGTATATGATGTGAAACCCAACAATGGTGTTTTGGAATATATGCATGTTATTTATTCTAGAATGGTGAGTTTACATTTTTATTCTTGTTGTAAAAATTTCTTCATGTAATGAATAATTATTAAAACGATTCAAAAAATACCAAAATAATGGAAGTAGAGATGTCATTAAAAATGGGAAATGGGGAAATTTTTTCATCCTAATTATATAAATCATCATCTATTATTGTATTTTGGCATAATTTCTCCGAAATAATTATCATACACATTTTGGTGGAATTTTATGCAATTTTGGGCATGGAGTGGCTTTTCCTATATATTTCCAACATAAATGTCAGGAAAATGTAAATCAATATTTGTATTTGGAACCATTTGATGATTATGTAAAAATGAATGTGGAAGGATGAATCATAATTAGAAAAATAAACTAAAGAGTGGATATTATTGAGGTATGATCAAGAATGTTTATCTCAAATGATTTATTCATAAGAAGTAATCAACCTTAATGACATTCCCATTGTGAGGGAATATAATGATGTGTTTCCATTGGAATTTCCACTGCTTCCTCCTAGATGTGATGAAGAATATTCGATCGATCTTATGCACAATGTATTAATTTTATCCAATAATCCTTGTAAAATGGTAGATATGGAACATGAAGAGCTAGTGAACCATCTACATGATAATATGGATACTACCATGTGTTTCACCATGGGGTATAACAGTCCTCTTCATCAAGAATAATGATGGGTCAACATGCCATTTCATTAATTATAATTATCTGAACATGTTGTTGAAAAAGTACAGGTTTACTCTACCTTTAATTGATGAATTTTTCAAATAGATGAATGAATCAAAAAAATCACCAAGGTGGATATGTGGTTCAGATATTACTATGTTTGGGTCATAAAATATTATATCACTAAGTCTTCTTTTTATACAAGGTAAGGAATCATGGAATTTATATTCATGACATTCAGTCTAACTAATTATCAAACAATCATCATGAACATGATGAATGGAGTCTTCGATGATTACCTCATACTATTTTTTTTGCTGTCATTATAGATGAAATAATAATATAATCCAAATGAAATAAAGGAGCATGAGAATATTTTGAGTATTGTTTTAAAGACATTGTGAAAGTAATAGTATTATGCCAAGTATAAAATAATGTGAGTTCTAGTCAAACTAATTCTCTTTCAAGGGGAATGTCTTCAAAATAAATGTGATATATGTTGACCCGTCGAAAAAGAACCAATTATAGGATGGTTGAGGATAGAATGAGTGAAAAATATATGTTGTACCCACGGGATATGTGGGTATTATCTTAAATTCATGTTAAATTTATTATGATTGTTAACCCCTAGAACCAAAATAAATCAGAACAGATTGATGTTTTTTTAGAATGATGGATTCAATGAATGATTTAATGAATTGTGAAAGAGTCTTATCATTCTACAATTTCTCACACTTTCTAAATTTGGGGAGATTGTAATGGTACTATGTGATGCTTCAATGACGTTAATGGGCTGTGTGTTGATGAAAAATGACAAATTCATTTATTATGTGTTAAGGTTTGTGAATGTTCCCGAAAAGAACTACCCAAAACAAGATATGGATTTGTATGTAGTTATTTTCACATTAAAATTATTGTGGGATAATATATTTTTGGAGAAGTGTGAAAAATATATGGATCACCAAATTCTAATGTATATATTCACATTGATATAGATTAATATGCACCAATGAAGATGTTTAGAGAAGATCAAAGGCTTTGAAATCACAATCCAATACCATCTATTGATATTGAATAATTTGATAGAATCACAAATAAGAAATGTTCTGTAAATTATTTCACTAATGAAAATGGAATTGTATCTTTTCTTAAATGATTTCGAATGGATTGAAATGAGAATCCTAAATCAAGGAACACCATCCCACCATGCAAAAATTATTAACAAACCATCTCTTTAGTACAGGTTAAATGATGCAAAAAGTTTTTTTTTTTTGGAATTTAATAGAAAATGGAAGGAATAAGGAATGTTAAATCCTTATAGATCAATGTTAATGATGAATTTATTTTGAGATTTGGTTCCAGAAAATGAGTACAATCATAAAATGTGTTAGTGAAGTTGTTGTTCGATGATTCACACAGCTCATCCTTCTCCATCCATCCAGGAGGCCCAAAGATGTATTGAGATCTATGAGACACTACGATTGGGAAAATATGAATATGGAGATCACATAATATACATTATGATGTCGTGTATGTCATCAAGTGATTGTGTAAAGAAAAAAATCAAATGTTATGATTTACCCATTACCTATACCTACATGGAAATGGAAAAACATCACCATGGACATTATCATGGGTCTTCTAAGGATATCAAGAGGGAATAATGCTATATCGGTTATGAAGGATAATATTATAAATACAATACAGGTTTATTAGATATGAGTGTCATTATCACTAAATATACGTTCCCAGATATAAATCAGGGATGTGGTAAGGATGTATGTATTACCATTATCAATTATATCCAATTGATATCGATGATTCCCTACAATGTTTTTGAATAGTCTCAATCGTTCTCTGAGTACTGAGTTGACCATCTTCAAATCCTATCACCCTCAAACTGATGTAAAATCTGAGAAAATATTAAGAAACATGAAGACATGTTGAGATAATTCATAATGGACATCAATGGAGGATGGGATTAACATATTTCTCAGGTCGATTTCTCTATCAACAATAGTTTCCACCCAAACATCCATATAGATCCAAATGAATCCATTTTTGTGAAGATGTATAACTCCCCTGCATGCTAAAATGAATTTAGTGAATTAAAATTTTTTGGAACTGAAATGGTTGAATGAGTTTTGGAAAGTTTTAACACCATTCAGTATCACATTATGGCTACTCAGAATCAGAAAGAGAGAAACATTGGAAATCGATAAAAGCCCTATAGTTTTATGTTAGAGGTATGGTTTTCCTTTTCATATCTCCATATATTATTGTATTGATATTTGGTAAGAAGGGAAAGCATAGTCCAAGATATTACCACCCCATTGCGATCCTTAATGCATTGGAGTAGTGGCCTATTGACTTGCACTCCCACCTATCGTTTATCAAGTTCACAGTGTAATCCATATATATATCATGAGGTAGTACATACCAAAACCCCTCGTATACTCAATCCAATGGTGGTACCAATATATAATGAACTTTTATTTGAGGATAAGCTTGCGAAAATCATTGATTAGAGAGACAAATTTCTCTGAAATGTTACAATGACACATGTAAAAGTGATGTGGAGAAACAAAAATATTGAAGAAGAAAATTGGGAACTAATGGATGTGACGAGATATAATTATCCTCATATATCTAAAGAGGGTGTGAAATGAAAATTTATAGGGTAAAATTAATCATGGGGAGATTTTAATGACTCTAAATTTTATTAATGATGTTTCCCCTATGATTTAGTAAAATGTTTTAAAATTTAATTTTGTAATGGAAAACACATGATACTTTTTAGTTATATCATTTTATTTAAATTTACATTATGAATGTTAACATTGTTAATATTTCTTGTAAATATTTATCAAATGATTAATACCAATATAGTGCTTTAACAAATCCAAATAACCCAAGAAACAGAAGTGATGTCATCATCCTGTAAGATTTTACCCTATGAAGCCTATTTGTTAGAGGTTCTGAGGGATATAAAATCTCTTGGATTTTACCTTGAAAAATCCAAATCTATGATACAAAAAATTATGCATGAGAGAAACCCTTTACAGTGCAAGTTAAAGCTCATCGAGATAACGACCAAGACCCTATTTTTTGTATGACCCTATGAAAGTACCATTATCTTACAAAATATTCATATGACATAAACTACTTTAATAATGGGATATGTATGACGACCAAACAAATATTTAAAATTCTATTCGATAGAATAATGAATTTATTTTTATTGATACATTATATGTTATTTCTATTTAGATATAATAAAAAAAATTGTATTTTTGACTAATATTCAAATTCAATTAAGGGAATGATTTTGATGAATTAATGGATTTTTGAAATAAATATTATTTTAATAAAATTTTGTTAATAATTTTTTTTAATAATTATAAATTACTATATAATTTTTATTATTTGAAATTTACTTTTTATAGGGGTTAAAAACAATTATTGTTAAAAAACAAACAATTTATCAATAAATGTTGAATATTTTTTAAATGTCAAAACAATATTTATAAAAATAGTTTTCAAAAATTTATGTAAATTTGAAATCATATTTTAAAAATTATATAGTGGTGAGTTTTTCAAAATTTCCCAAGAAAGTAAAATTTTCTACTAGAAATTAAATACATTGTAAATATATTGTGTGTTTAATGACCTAATAATGACCAAAATGTGATGTAATAAATACAATAATGGATGTCCTTAGGAAAGTATTTGATTTTCCATTAAAATTATATGATATTATGTTTACCTATTTAATTTTATTAATCCATTATTAATCATACAGAATATTAAATTTATTTTAGTGTTTTAAATTCATTTTTTTTACATCTGGAATCACCTCCACCTGAGATAGAGAATTATTTGAGTATTGTTTTCCGTTTTCCAAATAAAATAATAGAAAACTATCCAACTAGGAAAAAATAAAGGGAAAAACCATGGAATGGTTTGTTGTTCGAAATATTTTCTTATTTATAAGTCCAAAACCTAAATATTAAATATATCATTCTCTTTTCCAATATAACCCCACCCAAAGACACTCTTATCCGAAAAAAAATCCTAGTATCATTAAGTAAATCTTAATTAATCTCCCTATAATCTTCTCAAGATTTCCCCTAGCTCTCAAGAATCCCCTTTCAGGATTTTGGTGTCTTAATCTCAAGGTAAGGGACCCTATATTTCCCACTTTTATTCAAAAACATGTTATTATATTTTTCCCTCTTCTTTTTAATTTCCTAATAATGGGGTAAGTTTTAGAACCTATCACATACTTCCCTTATTATTTATAAATTATTTAATAACCATTTATATCAACTTATTCCATCCCTTTTATACCTATTTCCATTCTAATATATCTTAACCATCATTTACTTTCACTTTTTATACACGATTATTTATTATCATATACCTTGTTATTATAATTTAATATGTGTTGAAATATACTTCCAAATAACTATTTCATTCAAATTCATCTCCAAATAAGTGAAGACCAATTTATCTCTCATCATACCATGTTATGAATTTTCATGTGATGTTGTTATGCTGCCGAATTTTCCTGATGGTTTTCAATGCCAATCCAATTATGTGGTGAATACCATACCCATATACTATAGGAGGATTTAAATTTTATGAAAAAATATATTTTTATTATGTAATTACATGTATTTATTTCAAAATAAATTATCATGGAATAAATTATGGTTATGAATTAATCTATCTTTCATTATCTATAAGGAACACAAAAGAATGTGAAAAAAATAAATGTGATATCTGGGGCCATTATTAAATTTCACTCCATTGAATTTGGTTATTGATTAGAATCATGACACTTCATGTGGGTAGGGTTGTACCTAATTCCATTTATGCAGTTTTTCCTTAATTATGTCTTTGCAGTTTATACTGGAGCACTTTTTATGATGTAGTGTTTTATTTTTATTCATCATTTCACATGTTATTATTGTCAATCTATTTAATTCCATATTATTCACGATTATTTTTACCTAATTGACATGACATATATAACATGAATTTTTTACCTTCATGTTATTACATGCTTATTTAGTTACGAGGCTTTAATGCTCAATCCCTTCATATTTATTTTCTACTGGTTATCCAATATGATTTTATACTCAAACTTGTTACATACATTTTCAATAAAGATGTTGTAATTCATGTTTATAGATGTAATGTAATGTACATAATTCCCAAAGTGACTACATTAATCGATATTTCATGTTTTATTAAGTGTATTTGTATGAAATTAAATCATGTAATAATGTGTAATAAAAATAAGGATTATTATATAATAGTTAAATGGGGAGTGAACCGAACTATTTAAAACCACCATAAAGGGTAAGAACGTGAATCAAGATGGAGTTATATTTCATTTAGATAGTTAAATAATTGTAGTCCAAGATAATAAATATATATTATGAGAATAAAATCTATATTTTTGGTGTTGTAAACTTATTTTGGAAACCAAGGAGATTTCAAGCATGAAATAGTTAAATATTTCGGATAGAGTAATCCCATTGCAATCAATTGAAATAATGAAATACATAAAATGAAGTATATATCTAATTCTATATTGAAGAAAGGGAAATAATGATAAATTAAAAATCACATAGTGTGGAGATGTTGATAATGAATAATCGTATAGGGTGGTTATGATTTAATAGTTGTTTCTCATAGAATATTTCATCACGGTAAAACATGAGAAAGATTAAAATAAGAAATGAAGAAGATAAAAGGGACTTCGGATTTACAGAAATCAATAAAACATGTTCAATCAAGAAAAAAGATAATTTAGTTGGAGATCGAGGTGGAGGTGGAGGAGCTAGAGGAGCTGGAGGATGTAAAGGGTAATGAGAATTCAAATTCGATGAACCCAAAAGTGTTTTCCATCAATTCAATATGAAATTGTAATGAATTTTTTTATAAAAAATTTATGTGATTATTTTGTATATATAAAAATTAAACCATTATAGTGATAAGGGTAAATGGAGGTTTGAACCATTATATAACTTTATATTTTTTGGCCACAGTACCAAAATTTGACCTTTTATAGTATGTTCAATGTGCTTTAACATCACTATAAAAGCATTGTGTCCCTTAACTACATTAATAGGGGGACCTGTTTATCATCCCATTAATTTTTTTGATAATGGGGCACCATTATTAGTATTAGAAATGGCACTAATAGAGACCTTATTATTGTAGTCTGATGTTTGAATAATAGTACATTACATAAAATAATCGTTTACACCTATATGAAATCATACATGTATAGAAATTCATTATTTTAATAATATAGATATTACATCACAAATAAAAAAACAGTATTACATAAATTTTAAATAATGTATTTTAAATTTAAATTTACAATTACAGTCCAGAATCATTTAAAAAGAAATTTTTTTCATCCACATTGTTACCTATGATCCCATCCCAAAAAAATCCAACCTTGGTATTGGTTGTAGAATATACCACCCCAGACAATGAATATAAATCCAACTGTATAATAAAAAAAATAATCTCAGTGACACCATAAAAAATAAGTTAACCATAAATGTGAATGAATAATTTATAAAAATAAAATTTAAATAAATGGATACAAATAGAGACGTACCAATCACATAATATGTCAGATTGAGGAAGAGATGATTCCTACACATCACAGATGAATAGTGGATATTTTTCCAAAAGAATCCAAACAATGATAATGCGTTTGATTTATTTTGAGTAAAACACATGTAATTATTTTTACTAAAAAGTATTTTTAAATTGAGAACAAACACATTGAATCATATCGGTCACATCATGTTTATAATTTACATGAGACTGACTCATACACCTAACAAATGATGTATGAATCATTTTCCCAATGTATAACAAAAATCTAAGTGAATTGGTTTCATTTTCAGTGATTGTAACATATTTTGAACAGAAATGTCAATTTTAGACTGATAATGTACACATTGAGTCATATGAGCTACATAGGGTATCAGATAGAGGCATGGTAGATTCCTAGACTTCAAAAATGACATATAGATAATTTTCTAAAAATATTAAAATACCCTAAATGTATTTTTATTTTTTTTATAATGTTAATTGTTTTGTTAGTAAAATGGTATTTTAAAATTAAAACACACACTTGGTGTCATACATGTCACATAGTGTGACTGATCATGGAATGGTTGATTCTGACACATAAATGAAATTATGGATCATTGATATAAATAATAAAAACAATATAAATATATTTTTTGAAATTTTTAGTTTGTAATTTGGATTTTTTATTAAAATGACATTTTTATGTGATAACACATAGTTTGGATTATATACATCAAATCATTTTTCAGTTTGACCTGTGACTATTTCTTACACATCACAAATGATATATGATATATTTTAAATAATTGACAACTATATTAGAGAATTTTTACTGGGATTTAATTTAGTGGAATGATTTGAATAGAAATACATGTTTTTCTTTGATAACAGACACAAAGAGTCTTACGTGTGGGTATTGTTTCTGATTGACATCAACTGATTTCTACACCTCACAAATGATTTTTGGATATTTTTACTAAAGTAACAAAATCAATTGATGGTTTTCCTCAATAATGAGTATGCGAATTTTTATTTTTAATAAAATTAATGTCAATTTTAAATAAAAAGACACACAAAGTATCATAAAATTCACAACATGAATGAAATGAGGTTTAGTTCATTCTTACACATCAAAAATGACATAATGATAATTTTGTAAAATTAAAAAAATTGTCTGAATGAATTTTCAATGTTTTGATTGTGAAACTTTTTTTAATAACATTTGTTTAAATATTATTTTAAAAGTAACATTTGGATACATTATGTTCAAACCACACAATATATTGAAGTTCATCTGATCTCAAAATGTCACAAACGACCTGTAGATATGTGTCCTAACATATCAAAAAAATCCAAATATTTTTTTTGGTTTTGAGTATGCCATTTCAAATATTAGAAATATGATATTTTAGACTAATAACACAACCTTTGAGTCAAACCATTGACAAAATGTGCAAGTTTTATCTAAGACTAATTCATACCTAGAAAAATTGACTAAGGAATATTTTTCTCAATGTATTATGTCTATTCATGAACATTATCACAGTTTTAATTGATTGAGACACCTTTTAAACCAATGGTTCAATTTTAGACTAATAAAAGAAACTATGAGTTATACTTGGCACAATATGTATCCGATAGATGTGTAAATATTTCATAAAAATCACAAAAGACAAATTGATCATTATCATAAAATAAAAAAACAATCTGAATTTATTTATCCATATTGAGAATGTTACTTTTGTTTTATTAATAAAATAGAAATATTATATAAAATGAAATAATTTGAGTAATGTTGGCCACACCATGTTCAATATTTCATTTATATGATTCATAAACATAAAAAATAATCTATATATAATTTGTCTTAATGTATCAAAAAAATAATCATGAGTTTTACTAAATTTATGTGTGTATATTTTTTTAAATTTTATTTTATTTTAAAATGAAAACATTTAAATTGGTTTATACTAGTGAGATCATGGGTTGTTTTGGCCTGGGCATAAATAATACCCATCAAAAATGACATCTAACAAATTTAAATAAAATTTCAATAGAATATGAGTACATTTTTTTAGTTTTTAGGTAGTGACACATTTTGTGAAAAAATTGGTAATTTTTAACAGATAATGGAAACATTTTGTCAAAATGGTAAAAATGTAAAGACCCATAAATTTCAAGGAATTTTTTTTCTTTAACTTGATATTTTATGAGTACACAATTTCTGACGGCACCTGAATCCAAGGACCGGTGAGCAAGAAATAAATTTTTGAAGTTTTGTTCTGGTACATTCAGTAAACATATGAGTGAGATTTTCTATCTTTTTAACCGGTGCTTGGAATTTAAATCTGAGGACACTAATGAACTCACATGACCGATATTCGCTTAAGGGGACCTATACAAAAACTGCGTTTATGCGGGTGGAATGTTTATTTTGGGGGATTTAGAATAAATTAAATAAAATTTTTGTACACAATTTTATTTATTTTTGGTATTTATAACCAACAATAGGAAGTTAAGGGTGGGACCGCGCCCCACATAACTCTCATGAGAGGATTTAGTGTGGTGGGGCCCACAAGAACCCAAACCCTTTCACCTCCCCTCAAATCCCCATTAATTCCCTACTGTTTAATTTGATGACAACTCTTCATTAATAGTGGAGCCTCTCCACCTCCCTCTTCCCATAAATTGTGGCAACTCATATAATTTAGGTCTATATTAATTATTCAGCAACTAATTGAATTACATGGAAATTATTTTAATTGGAGATCCTTTTTATTTCTTTTAGTGTTGGAAAATCTTTTCTTGGGGAAGGATCTGGTGTTTTAGAAGAGAGGTGATCCATCTTCGACAAAGAACAACATTCTTCAACGAAGAACTTCCCTGAAGAATAACACGAGGAAATTCTTCCAACGACGGATCTTCCTCGGATGCACCTCGATGTCAAGGATTCCACATCACCCACGACAACAAATCTTTCTTCATCATTGATGGGACGACACTGTTCTTCCACGATTCCAGACTACCTCGATGCTCGACTTCCACGGCTCAACGGCGTGTGACGTCAATTACGAGGTAGGGGCGTGATTCAATTTTAATAGAATAAAAGTGTTCTTAGTTCTTCGGTAAAACCATGATTTATCATCAACTATATAATACCCCCAAATGAGGAGGGCTCGGGCCGAACGAACACGACTAGGCGAACCTCTGTTGATCCTTGTTATATTCGATGTAGACAGTGACGGAATGGGGTGGCGATGACTGGAGAATGTTGCGGCTGTATGCCGACAACGTGGAGAGGAATCGCGGCCCGCATCCACGGGCCCCTTGGCCGAATAAGAGCCATCCTGACTATAGCCGGCAGGGTTTGAGAAGGCCGCGGCACCCGCAGGTGCCTCAGGGAAGGAGGGCAGCCTGCTCGGGCCGCTCGCAACCGGAAGACTGGTCTTCTTCATCCGGAAGGAAAGGAGGGCGGTGCCGTCGGTTCGGGTGGCTGCCCCCCCCCCCCCATCGTTCAACCACCTGGTCCGACCCACTCGACATGCCGAGTCGAGCCGTGCCTAGCCAAGGTGGGCCGTGGGTCAGGCCGCGCCGGCTAGGCAGGGCTTTTTCGGGCCGGTCCCACTCCAGCCGGGTCAGACTCGACAAAACCTAGTCGAGTCGACATGCCAGCCCACTAGGCTTGATGGGCTGGGCCAGTTTTCATTTAAATATCAATAACATTAATAATTCATGTTTGATCGACGCTCCATATGCCACACTGAGACCCTCGCGAAAAAAAGTTACTTTTTTGATACTCTAAATGAGTTTTTGACAACTTTGGAAAATGGCGGGATTTGGAATGAGCATGATTCCAATCGGGAACCTGGGGCGAAAAAGCTAATAACTCTCAGATCAGGCGGTTGATTTACACACCATCTATCACATTGGGATTATTTTGATGATGAAGAACTTTGGGATACATCAACTATGGAATTAATGACAGTTGATGTATCGAAACCTTACCCTAGAATCAGACCCTCCCAGAATTGAGCGTGATGTGTGCGGGAACCCTTGAGCTGGTTGTGACTACATCGACTACTCTACTAGAATCTTTCGTGGGTTCGACATCAACGACTACCATACTGGAATCCTCTGTGTGTTCGACAACGTTGACTACTATTCTTGTAACCTGTCTGGGTCTGGTAGTTGGACCTTTGTAATTGTATCCTGTGTGGGTCCGGCATAGTAGCTGGTCTTGAATCCTGTGTGGGTCCGACAACTTAGTTGGTCTTGAATCCTTTGGGGGTCCAACAGCATAGATGAATCAATGACTTCATCTGATCATCTCTATCGCTATAAGAAAGATGTATACCTGTGTGAGATGAGACTTGATTTTCAATCATTATCATTGATGTGATTTATTTCCTTCTTGTGTGGACTAGGCTGTATTCGAGGTCGAGAGTTGGAGCCATACTTTGATTGATAACATAAAGTATATATATGGTCATATACCTATGTAGGGTTGGTTGATACCTTGTGTTTGCATCTCTATTCTGTGGTTTGTCCTTTGTGGATTCAGGGAGACCATCAGGGGTCTCTGGGTCCTTACTAAGTTTCTTATACTCACCCCTGCACGGGCTTTTCCTGCAGCACGTTGTGTTGGATGGAGACGATTGACCACACTGATCGAGGTAGAGACTTGTAGAGCTGGATGGTACCTAGAGGTGGACCAATTGGTGAGACGTACTTGGAGAGGACAGACAGACATGAGGTGCTGTGGAGGCCATCTGTTCCCACCGTTTAAGTGGGATTCTCATAGGAAGATTCAGTCATTGATTTTTTACATTAGTACAGTTGTTCTAGCTTTCAGTTGTACTATACTTTCAGTTGGGTTTGTATACTGGCCCATTTTATTTTAAGCACTTAGTTTTGTAATCAGTTTACATAGTGTTTACATCAGTTTTGTACTCTGTTGTGTTGTTTACTTTTATAAAGTCAATTCCTTCACTATTTTTTTATTGGGATTTATGCCTTTGGTTCTTGTCTCCAGCCCCTATCCTATGGAATGCGGGCTTGGGGTAGTTACAGAACGGGCCCTGATGACGGGTCGTGACTAATTGGTATTAGAGGAGTCGGTTCTACCGCAGAACATTGGACTATGATCTATCTTACTGTGAAGAAATAGTGTTATGAGTATTGAGTGTGGTTTTCAGTCCTGAGAGTCCAGTTTTGGTACGACGGCCGACATATCCATACACTAAGACCTTGACCTCTGATTTCCGACTTAGTGCACAAAAACACAGATTACGTGTGTGTTTCTTTTCAAAAGTTTTCTTTGTGATTGCATTGTGTCAGATCACCAGGTATACTGTTTGACTGTGGCACACCTGTTTTCATTTTTAATATTGGCCCCACAAAAGCAGTTAGCTAGGGTTCCAAGTTACTTATGAGATGGCATCCCACTGAGAAACGGGGCCTCAGTGCAAGGCCCCATCACAGCAGAGGCACCAGCGGTACCACTACCCGCTGTTCCACCGATACTACCAGCCCCAACATCAGAGAGTGCATACTGCCTGATTGCGTTTCACTAGTTCCAGTGACAGAGGACACCTAGTTTCTGCAGAGAGATGGACCCACAGGCAGTAGAGGATTGGCTAGAGGCTATCGTTAGAGTTTTCAGATTGGTAGGGACACCAGCCGACCTAATGGCAATCCTTACCGCGAGTCTCATGCATATAGCAGTAGGTAGATGGTGGAGACTAATGATCTAGGTTCAAGACGAGGCATCTTTGCTATGGACATACATCAAGTGTCTCTTCTGATCAGAGTTTTTTCCAGCCACCCTTCGTGCGGTAAAGATTCAGGAGTTACATCATCTGCATTAGGGCAGAATGTCAGTAGCTCAGTACTCAGCAAGTATTACTGACCTCTCACACTACTCCATAAATATTGTACGAGACCCATTCTTCTGGTCCCAGTCCTTCGAGCATGGACTGAGGCATGCGATCAGGGCTTTGACGATTCCACAAAGCATCCCAATGCAGGCAGGGGTGCTGGAGTGAGGCCTTCTAGTAGAGAGATTTCTCATTGAGTAGTCACCAGTGGCCAGACCCACCGCAGGACAACACGTAGTAGTGTCTTCTACAGATAGCAGTAGACTAATGTCACAGTGGTCCAAGAAGACAAGGCCATGAGGTGGGTGACCATAGGATACAGGTTCAGTTGTGCGGGGCACACGAAACAGAGCCAACCTTATGAAGAGCAGGCAGTGCTATACATGCGGCGGGCAAGGCCACATGGCTCGTGACTGCACAACCCACCATGAAGATGAGAAGCATACATTAGAGGGACCACACAGGAAGATGTAGAGGTTTGACCGTGGTGGTCTTCTGGGAAAAGATGGAAGAGGAAGAGAAGTTGGCCAAGCTGTGGTTGGTGGACTACGTTTTGAGGCTCTACCACCACCACCAATAAGTGGTCCACCCCTACAATAGGTAGCTGGCGGACTGAGGCGAGAACAACTCCAGGAAGTCAAGTCCTACTACCACGGTTCACCTGATATTATTCAAGGTACTATCTATGTCTACTCCACCCTTGCTAAAATTTTTACAGACACAAGTTCGAGTCATTCTTTGATTGCCGCTGCCCTTGTTCGGAGCTTGGATATTCTGACGGAGCTGTTGGCTCGATCGTTACGGCTAGAGACTCCTACTGGACCATACTCTATAATTACGCTCTAGTATAGGTAGTGTGAGCATACTCTAGGGGGTGAGAGATTTGGCTGGGATCTTCTTGTTGCGGCGTCGAGGCCTTACGACGTCATATTGGCTATGGACCGGTTATCTACAGTCCATGCTCAGATCGACTGTATTAAACACAAAGTGTGGTGTGTCCGTATAGATGGGACCAGTTTCACCTTCACAATCTAGAAGGAAGCCTTTGTATCATAGGATGGACTTATGCAGAGGAGAGGGCAGCTGATAACATATTAGATTTCTAGTCTCATCCTCGGAGTGGTTGATGTGTGAAGTCAATGTTTCCCTGTTTTGGTGGATTAGTATGCATATATTTTTCCTGACGACGTTCCAAGACTACCACGTCATAGGGAGGTAGAATTCTACATAGATCTATACCTCGGGACAACACCGAAATCTACCCCAGCATATTGGATGGCTCCCTCTGAGAATCATGAGCTACGGGTACAGCTGGAGGACTTTTCAGGGAAAGGGATTCATCTGACCCAGTGTTTCACCCCGGGCTTCTCCGATTTTGTTCACCAAGAAGGCGGATGGGAGCTTACGACTATGTGTCGACTACCATCGCCTGAATCAGGTCACCATAAGGAAAATTACCCACTTATGAGGATTGACTACCTCTTCGATCAGCTCAGGGGAGTACAATGGATCTTGAATATAGACCTTAGGTCAGGCGATCACCATCTTGGAGTTCCAAACGAGGATTTTCATAAGACGGACTTCATGTGTAGGTATGGACACTATGTTTTCTTAGTTATGCATTTTGGCATAACCAATGCTCTAGCAATTTTCATGAGTCTCACGAATAGGATCTCTCATCCTTACCTCCATCGATTTGTCATAGTCTTTATTGAAGACATACTGATTTACTCGACTACTGAAGAGGAGCACGAGAACCACTTGCGGGTTGTACTGGATACACTCCAAGGGAACCAGATTTATGGTATGCTCTCGATGTGTCAGTTCTAGATTTGAGAGGATCACTTCATGGGAAACGTCATCTCGGAGGTGGGGGTAGTGGTGGATCCAGCGAAGATCGAGGTAGTGTTTCCTTGGGATCCACCCAAGAGTGTGATGGAGGTACAATGTTTCCTGGGCCTGGCTGGATACTATTAACGGTTTGTCCCAGACTTCTCCAGAGTTGCAGCACCACTTTCAACTTTGACGAATTAGGTGAAACCCTTCATGTGGCCAGATAGATGCTAGAAGAGATTTCCATAGATGAGGTAGAGATTGACCAGTATTCCCATGTTGAAGCTACTAGAGGAGGGCATTGGTTACATAGTTTATTGCGACGCATCAGAGACCAGACTCAGGTGTGTCCTGATTCAGGAGCGAGCAGTGATCACATATGGTCTGCGGTAGTAGAGACAGCCTGAGTAGAACTACGCTACCCATGACCTATACTAAGTAGTAGTCATCTGTTCCATGAAGAAGGGGTACTATCAAATGGGCGAGCACTTTACAGTCTACTCTGACCACCAATGTATCAGGTACATCTTCTTCCCAAAGGATCTGAAGCTGACGAAACGACAGTGGCTCGAGTTCCTCTAGGACTATGACTTTGAGAGAGTCTATACTCGTGTGAAGGAGAATGTTTTAGCTGATGCTCTTAGTAAGAGATCAGGAATTTATCTATTAGGAAAGAGTATAGAGTAGCTAGCCGCATTGCAAATAACCATTGAGTATACAGATTGAGAAACATTTCTTCAGTCTCTCACAGTCACTCCTCCACTTCTTCAGCGAGTCAGAGAGGCACATCGTGGGGATGCTGACTGTGAGGCACGATGTGCTCAGATATCAATAGGGAAGGTGACTAATGGATTTTAAAAAGGATGGGATCGCCTCATCCTCTTCCGGGGACGTACCATGGTACCATTTGAACTACAGGAGGAGGTGCTAAGGGAGTTCCAGAATTCCCCTCTAGCGGTACATCCAAGAGTGTAGAAGATGTATCAGGACCTCGGACGACATCACTGGTGGCCGGGTATGAAGAAGCTAGTAGGAGAGTTCGTTTAATGACTCCACAACTATCAGAAAGTGAAGGCGGAGCAACATGTACCGACCGGCTTAGTACAACCCGTAGAGTTCCCAGAGTGAATGTGGGATGGGATATCCATGGATTTTTTGATGGGTCTTCCACGTACATTCAGAGGACGCAATTCTATCTGGGCGATCATAGACCGACTCACCAAGTCAGGCCACTTCCTACCGATTAGAGACCAGGGCTCAGTAGAGAGCATGATATTCCTCTACCTCTAGGAGATCGTACGGCTTCATGGTGTTCCATCTACTATCATCTCCGATCGAGATTCTCGTTTCACTTCTCGGAAAATGGAAGGGGTTGTATGTGGATTTTGGAACACAACTTCATCTAAGCACCGCCTTCCATCCTCATACGGATGGACAAACTAAGAGGACCATTCAGACAATCAAGCACATTCCATGTGCATGTTTCATCGACTTTGGTCGCAGATGGGAGGACCACTTACCCTTGGTTGAGTTTGCGTACAACAACAGCTATCACTCCACCATCGGGATAGAACCTTATGAGGCACTATATAGGAAGCCTTGCAGATCACCTTTGTGATAAACAGACCCAGGAGAGTCTACACGAGTAGGGCCAGAGATGGTGCAGGCTATGACGGAGAAGGTGCGGATCATCTAGGAACAGATAAAGACTACACAGAGTAGAAAAAAGTCTTATGTTGATAGGAGATGGAGACCACTGGAGTTCAAGGATGGACACCACGTTTTCTTATGAGTCTCAGCTAGATGAGGTCTACGGTGGTTTGGCGGGGGCAGCTAGTTATCTCCACGATTCAACGTACATTTCCAGGCCCTCAACAGAGTAGGAGAGGAGGCTTACCGCCATGCCCTTCCACCTCAGTTGCATGATGTGCACGAAGTCTTCCTTGTATCTTAGATGATGAGATATGTGCATGAACTGACCCACATCATTGATCACAGGGATCTGGACATCGATGATGGGGAAACATTCACGAAGGTCTCGGTAGAGATCGAGGATCAACAAGGGTGTTTCCTATGTGGACGGTCGATTCCTCTGGTGTGCATTCGCGGGCAGCACTGGAACCTCCAAGGGATCCCTTAGGAGCGGGATGCTTAGATACGTTCTCAGTACGTAGATTTTTTCCCTAGTGTGTGTTGTAGCTATACGGGGACGTAATTCCCTAAGGTGGGGTTAATGTAAAGGCCCCGAAATTTCACGAATTTTTTTTCTTTACGTTGGAAATTTATGAGTACGTTGTTTCAGACGACACCTGAATCCAATGTTTGGTGTGAAGAGAATCAATTTTTTCTGCTTTGTTCAGGTAAGTTCAGTAAATGTATGATCGAGTTATTATATCTTTTTAACCGTTTCATGGAATTGAAATCCAATGACACCGATGAAACCACAAAACCGATAATTGCTTAAGGGGACCTTTACTGCAGTTGAGTTTTATGTGGGTTGAATGTTAATTTTTGGGGATTTATAAAGAATTAAATAAAATTGTTGTAAATGATTTTCTGTATTTTTGGTAGTAATAACCTACAAGTGGATGTTATGGGTGGTCCCGCACCCCACATAACCTCCCCTGAGAGGATTTAGTGTGGTGTGGCCCACACGACCCCGAACCCTTCCACCTCCCATCAACTACCCATTAATTCCCTACTGTTTATTTTTTTGAAAGCTCCTCATTATTGGTGGAGCCTTTCCACCACCCTCTTCCCATTAATTTTTCCAACTCATATAATTAATCTCAACATTAATTATTTGGTACCCAATTGAATTGCATGGCATTTCTATTAATTGGAGAGCCTTTTTATTTCTTTTTGCATTGGAAAAATCATTTCTTGGGGAAGGATTTGGTGTTTTAAAAGAGATTTTATCCTTCTTCGACGAAGAACACCATTCTTCAACTAAGAACATCCCTGATGAAAAACGCATAGGACTTCTCCTAATGACGCATCTTCCTCGGACGCACCTCAACATCAATGAGTCTACGTCGCCTACGACAACGACTCTTACTTCATAATTGATGGTACGACACTGTTATTCTGTGACACCAGACTACTGTTACACTTGTCATCCATGTCTCGATGACGTGAGAAATCAATTACGATGTAGGGGGTTTGCTTCAATTTTCATAGAATAAAATTGTTCCCTGTTCTTCATGAAAACCATGATTTATCTTCGGCTATATAATACTGCCTAACGTGGAGGGTGCGGGCCGAACGAACATAGCCCGATGACTCTTCATTGATCCTTGTTCGATTCAACGGTGACGGTGACAGAAGGGGGTGGCGGCGATTGGAGAAAGTGGCGGTCGTATGCTTCCCATGTGGAGAAGAACTGTGGCCCGCATCCGCAGGCCGCTCGGCAGAAGAAGAGTCGGTCGGCCGACATGGTGGAACTACGGTGCCCCGTGGTGCCACACTGTGGAGAACTGTAGACCACCATCTGCGGGCCACTTTGGTGGTCAAACCGATCGTCTCGTCACTGACATGGTTGGAGAAGGTAGCAGCACCTTCAGGTGCCGCACAAAAGGAGAGTGACCCGCTTGGGCCGCTCGGTCCGGGATGAATGGCCAGCTTCAGCCGGCCAGACAGGAGGGCAGTGCCACTCGGCGACGCTGGTTTGGGAATCAGGGGGGGGGCAACATCGCTCTACCACCCGGGCCGAGCCGCGGCTAGCCAGGTCAGGCTGCACCTAGCCAGGTTGCACCCCGCCAACCACGGGCCAGGCCGTGCAGTGATTTTACAGGCCAATACAACACCTGTCGGGTCGGACCCACCAAACCCGGGTCGACTCGACCCACCAGCCCACTGGGCTTGACGGTTCGGGCCTGTTTTCACTTAAACATGAATAAACATAAGACCGTGTGTCCGATCGACGCGTTAGCTACGAAACTGGGACCCTCACGAAAAAATCCTTGTGCGATACTCTTTGTTAGTTTTGGATGACTCTGGAAAACAGATGGGTTTGGAACGACCGTGATTCCAACCTGGCCCCTCGAGTGGAAAAACCAATAACTCTTAGACCGGGCGTCCGATTGACGCACCGTCTTTTGCATTGGGATTATTTTGACGATACAGAACTTTGGGATACATCAAATTTAGACTTCATGACAGTTTATGTATCGAAACCTTGCTCAGGGAGAGGACCCTCCAGGAATCGAGTGTGTTGTATGTGGGAACCATCGAGCAGGATGCGACTGCGTCGACTATTGTTCTAGAATCCTCCGTGGGTAAGGCAGTAATGACTAACAAACTGGAATCCTCCGTGGGTTCGACGACAATGACTACTGTTCTTGTATCCTGTGTGGGTCTAGCAGTTTGACCTCTATACTTGTATCTTGTGTGGGTCAGACACAGTAGCTGGTCATGTATCATATGTAGGTCCGACAACATAGATTTCCTTGTATCATGTGCTGGTCTGATAGCTTTTTTGAATCAGTTACTACATCTGATCATTTCTTTTTCTATACGAATGATCTATACATATGTGAGCTGAGTATTGATTTTCAATCATTATCATCGATGAAATTAATTTCTTTCTTGTGTGTACTGGGTTTTATTCGGGCTCAAGAGTTGGAGTCATACTGTGATTGATAACTTAGATATATGTGTGGGCATATACCAAAGTAGGGGTGGTTGATACTTCGTGTTTGAATCTCTCTTCTATGGTTTGTCCTTTGTAGATTATGGGATACATTAGAGGGTCTCGGGGTCCCTACTAAGTATCCTATACTCACACCTGCACGATCTTTTCCTGCACCATGTTGTGTTGGATACAGACGAAGGACATCACTGATCGAGGTAGAGACTTGTAGAGCCGGATAGTATCTGGAGGTGGACCACATGGCGAGATGTACACGGAGCAGAACGATGGACTTGAGGTGTTGAGGAGGCCATCTGTACCCACCCTTCCAGTGGGATTCTAGGAGGGTGATTCAGTGGTTGCAGTTTTACTTTACAACAGTTGTGCTAGCTTTCAGTTGTACTATACTTTCAGTTTTGTTTATATACTAACCCATTTACTTATCATCACTTACTTTTGTACTCAGTTTACTTAGTTCTTACATCAGTTGTGCACTCTGTTGTGTTGATTACTTTTATAAAGGCAATGACATCCCAATTTTTTTATCGGGATTTACACCTTTGGTGCTAGTCTCCAGCCCCAGGCATATGGAAGGCGGACATGGGGTAGTCACGACATGGGCCTTGAGGATGGTTCATGACAAAAAAGATATATGACATAGAGTTTTAGATGATATATAATAATAAAAATCACTTATTGGTGATTATAATAATGTATCAAAATAATAAGAATGAGGTTTCATGGTCTTGAGTATGTCAATCACATTTTGGTTGATATCAATCCCTATAAGCAAACACCAAATCGGAGAGAAGATTTAGTTGTAGAAGAATCCCCTAATTTACTCCATTCAGATGATTTTTTATGAAAATTAGGTTTTATGAGTATCAATGAGGTTAATAATTTTCTAAATTTTGGTTGTGGTATCTACATGTGGGGGAGACTCTGTGGTTAAATTGGTAAAAGGATTATGATTGAGAGTGTGTAAGGGATGTTTAACTATTCCACAAAAGCGATTAAAATATTATGGGGCTATTCTTGTTTGCATTAATCTTTATGGTTTACATTGAATCAAATTTAGAAATTTTTTATCCAATATAATTTTGTTCTTATAGAATTATGATATTGGTCAATATAAGACCATTTCATAATAGTTAGATCCTATCAAATTAGTTCTAGATTCAGTTTTTTTGTTTTCGATATATCGTGAGTCATGAATATCATTATCTATTTTTAGAAATAATGTTTTGACATTATTAGTGATGAGAAATATTTTTTGTATTCATTCTAAATGGCATAAAATCCAAGAATAAATAGTAGTCTCCCCTTATCCTACCCTCTTGCTCTATTACTTTCACAAACACCTTTTCTCTCCTACGCCTTCCGTACTAGTCATCCAAAATGTTATCATACATGGACGATGAATATTATATTTTTGTTTAAATGAAAATATCCCTATATCCTTTTTTTCTAAAAAAATAATTTACATACATTCATTTGTGGAATATCATTCGATAAATAATTTTTTTATAACATTTTTTAAACATATTTGGACACCATTTTTCATTTTTAAGAATACAAAGACATCAATATATTTATAATAAATTTAGATATTTCAACATATTTGGAATCATCTATAGTAGATATTGTTTTGTGTCATTAAAATTTTCTTCAATAAATGATTATCATCGCATGTTTCATTTTTTTAAAATTAGTTAAATGATATAGAGTATCCTATAGATTGAAATATATATAAAAATGCGTAAATAATTAGAGTATAGATCCATCTAAAAATAATTTATTTGTATAGGTCTAGCATATATATTTTCTCATTATTTTATATTTTTAATTTTATATTTATGATTAGTTTTGGGACTATATATTCATCTCCATAAATAGTGTTTCAAAATTATTCAAATGGAAAGTATTCATTCCTTAAAATTTTAAAATATTAAACGGAATGTTTAGGATTTAATCATGGTTGGTCATAAATATTTATTTATAAAATGATAAATGTAGTGAAACACAACATTATAGGATATATGTCACATTAGGTGACACTATATAGGATAGAGACAGGTAAAGAATAGAAAAAACAACAATAGTTCCAAATTAGTCGATAAATACATAAATGTTTTTACCTTATTCTAGGATAAAAATAATTTTTTTTATTAGTAAAATAAATTTATTCATGAAACTAAGATGTTTAAATATTAAAAACCTAACTGATATTAGTATAATTTAAAAAATAATCATTAAAGTGGAAAAAATATTTCCTATTTAAATTATTTGATAACACTATTTTTTCAATTGAAAAATGATTTTTAAAAATTTAAAAAACATTTAAAAAATTATGCTACAAATGTTTTTTAAAATTTAAAAATACTTTTTCTATTTTTTTAAACCAAAATATTATTAATTAAAAAAAGGGGTTTTCCCCAAATAGTGTTCTTATTGCTGGAAAATATTAAACTAATTTCCCAAAAATATATTAACAAAAAAATACTTTGTTACAAATGATGCATAATTTTTTGTTTATATAGTATCCATAATTTCATTCATTATAAAATATGAATTACTGAAGTTATGAAATATAAAAAACTGTATAATTTTAATTATTTACAATAAGAATTTAATTAAAAATATTTTAAAAAAACATAGAAAAACAAATTTTTTTTTAAAAAACAACTATTATTTAAATATAAATTTTATAATTCCAAAAAAAGTTAGGTTAAAAAAACAATATATTGTAATATTTATGATGAATGTAACATATTATGGAATAATGATTTTTGTAATTAATAAAATATATTATTACAAAAATTTGAGTCAATATAGAAATTTATTACTTTTCCTTCTACACAAGTAACCCCAACATCACCCCACCATTTATGTGATCATTGACATAGATGTCATGAATTTTCATGTAAGATAAAAAATTTCACGTGGATAAAACATAGAAATTATATCCATTTTTAATATAAATATTTATATCCCCACCCTTAACGATTTCAATTAGAAAATTACTTTCAAGTAAATTTAATGATTTTTAAGAGCAATTCATGAACTCTTGAAAATAAAATAACAATAATTAAAATGGGAAAATTAATAATTTTTGTACTCATATAGAATTATAATAAATTTTGTGAAACATTATTAAAATAACATTTCAAATAAACCGTGTTAGAAATTCATTGTATATAACATAAGTCTAAACAACCAGGGCCTTATTTACTACAATATTCTTTCGTGGGGGGGTCATTGACTTCTTGTGTGGATAATTTGATATTGGTTGTTATTGGGGTTATTTTTGGATGGTTAGGTGTGTAAAAATGATGTAATGTTGATTATGGTTGATGGTGAGAAGGTTCATGAGGTGAAACAAATTATGGTGTGAAGGAAAAGGAAATTTTTGTTATTGGGGTATATTTTTGATTAGTCAAAAATATTCGAAGATGTGCTAGGTGAAAATACTGAATAATTGAGTTTGGATTACAGTGCTAAAAAAATAAATCAGCACACACCTTATATTTGGATTGATTGATTCGTTGAAAATGTTGAGTACATACATTACAAGGATTTGGATAGTTCAAACTACCAAATATTAGTGAAACTTTAGTGAATATATTTATTGGGGCCAAAATGTAAATTCTAATAAAAGGGATAGCTAAATCACTGCGAGGTAAAAGTTCTAAGAAATTATACTTTTATCAGTCCAATGAAATATATATAATGGGGTACTGTTTAACAGTTCATTGTTGAGAACTTCTAAATGTTTATGTTTATCATCGTTGATCTGAATGCGTAATTCCCCAACCCCAGTTACCAACAGTTGGTTCCTTATTACATAACAAAGGAATGGTACAAGGAAATCTCTTCTAGAAAGACCGATCCGTTTAATAGCCTTGGAAGTATTAGATACATTCATAAATTTAAAATTAAATTAAAAAATAAGAAATAAAAACAAAATTTTCATCATTATCCACATCCATATACCAATCACTATCCCTGCAGGTCGGTCATAATATACTTTTTCTCATCCTAGGAAAATAAAACATGAAAAAGTGGTGATCTTAGATGCTCAGTAAGGGTAAACATGCACATGGCTGTTCTCCTAGTCGAAATATCACATGTAATAACTAATTTCATAATAGGGGAATGTATAATGTCAAACATCATAACCACATAGTCAAGGCTACGTTCCTAGGTTACATATAACTTTTTCTTCCAAGGCATTAGGTCAAGACACTAATTTGTATCATGAGACCTACCGATGCATCGAGAAGCTATAGCGGGCTCCACCCATCACTTACTATGTCCTATGCATTCCTCATATGAAAATGATGAATTATAACAAAACCATTCATATTAAAACTACAATACGATATGTCAATACATTAACCATAAACCATGAATGGTATAAAAGTAGCACATCCATAGACAAATATTGAATAACTCATTAAATAGAATTTGGAAGATTGTATTATAATAAATCTACCTAAATCATGAATAATATCCATTTAAAGATGATGACATAGTTGAAAATGATTATTAGATAATTTAGAGAGAAATATCCCTTTTTTAAATCATTTTATAGTCATAGTGTTATAAATGATGTCATTTAAAATATACTTTTGAATCAAAGTGTCTCATACCACTTTGAATCTTTTTAATGGAATTAATATTTTAAAATAATCACGTTGATATAAATAAATCCAAAACCAATTTTGAAAACGAGGAAATTAATGAGAAATAATTATAGGAACAAATATTTATAAAATTTAAAACTATGTTTTTGTTCATGATTATAGTAGAAGAATCACTTTTAAATGCCTTTTTATGAAACATGGACATTGATGATAAATATTTCCCAGAAAATACTTACATATAAACAATCTCAAATAATAATTAGATTGATGAATTAACCCTTAACTAGTATATTTTGTTGGTCATGGGTACGTTAACCTCCATTATAATAGTTTAATAATTATTATTAAAGTATACAATAACCACATACACAAATTTTATATCATATATGATCTTCTAATATTTCATTGTTAATAATATATTAGTAGTATCAGTGTTTCAGCTGTAAACTGAAACATTTTTCATTATATTCATGGTTATGTAAGCCTTGTATGTTATGGATTTAATGTATTAAAATCAAATCAATAATGATATTAAGAACATAATGAATTTTTTATCATAAAATTAAAATTCGTCTTGAATGGCTACATTGTGGAATGTATCTCATCGCGTTCGTGGAGACGGTAATCTATATGTATGCAAGAGTAAAAATATCATTATATTAATGGATTAGTAGTATTAAATTTGATGTTATCTCTTATATATAGTATCATTAACATCTTATATTTATTATTTAAATCAGTTATACTCATTATTTTATGAATCTGATAATTAAGGGCTTGGATAACAATCTACACCAAGACATGGAGACGGTAAGTCGTTTATACTCACGTATGGTGACTTTTTAATTTGTAGGATGAATAGAATAACGAATATTCCGGTAAAATATTAATAATAACAGAATATAATGTTGGAGGTACTATAGTTATTATTTTGGTATGGAAGGAAAAATGAAATAGGAAGTGGAAGAAGAAAAGAACTTGAAAGAGGGTGGTGAAATTATTACCACTTCTTTGGGTGTTTCCTTTTGATTTGTTCAAAATGGATCCATATGATGACTTTCTAATCTATGTATGGAATCTAGGTATAATTAATTTTATATGGGTGGATATTTTTGTAGGGTTTGGCCGAGAAAAATTACTATGGAGGTGATAATTTGAGAGAAGGGGAAGTGCACTTTTATATGAGGTTGAGGGTCACATTAGGAAATGATTAACATATTAAATTATTATACAATAATATTAGATTTATAATGGATCAAAATGAATTTATATTGTTCCTTAGGTGGTTATGGGTCGAAATATGTGCAACCAATAGTTTTTTGAAAAGTCTTGGTTACTATTTTAACATTATCCTTTAGATTTAACTCTTTGTTAAATAGTTTCTCTTTTGCCGTGTCTTCTTGCATTCTTAAAATATATTGTTAATAAAAATACTATAAATTTCCATTAGAAACTCCAGTAGTTCATTAATTACATATATAATATTATTTAAGACCTTTGTATGAACCTAATATTTTTAGGAAAATTATATCAACCAATAATATAGTATTTATTTTAAAAATTAATTTATGTCAATTTTGACACTATTTGGTATTTCATTTTCGTGAAAGTCATAAGAATCTTATAATATAAAAAAATATCCAATCAAACCTCACATGGAAAATTATCTTGGAAAATTAGTGTAATTCCTTAAAAATATCAAATTACATTTATTTTTATATTTATAACAACAATTATTTTAACCATTATTTAAAGAAGTAATTTTTGAATCATCATTGTGTCTTAAATTAAATTGATCATTTAATGTGTAAAAATAAAAATAAAATAATGTTACTTAATAAATCTTTTTATCATTCCAATTAATATTTACAGTCGAATTTATCTTATTTTTAACCCTATATTAAAAAAAATTGTTATTAAACATCGAATTTAACACTTTTAACTCTTCTTAAAATAAAATAATAATGAATGTTATAATATAATTCAAGTTGATCTAAATTATCATATTTTATTTCTTAGGTTGTTTTTGGTCGTATAACAATTATCCAATAGAATTAAAAAATGTGTTTGGTAATAATAATATCATTTTTATCTTTAATTACCAAATTTACTTTTTACTGTAGTGAATAAAAGTCAAAAATAACTATTTAACAAAAATTAATTTCATCTTATTAATCCAAATTTTACTTATTTAAGTAAATTTTGTCTCTCATATTTTTGAAATTCAACTCACAGAAGCAGTAAAATTATGTTTTATGTAATTTACAAATTCCCCTAGAAGGTGCGTAAAAGACGGTAAAAATATCACTAAAATTTTATATATTTAAACATATTATAAAATGAATATAATTAATTAAATTGAACTTATATCAGTATTATTTATCTATATTGACTTAAATAAATTTAAATAAAAAAATTATTAAAATAAAATGTTGCTTTTAAATAATAACGTTATGTTTTTCACGTTTCATCAAAAATAGAAAGGTTTAATAAAAATAATAAAAATTCACCCTAATATAATTATGATATTCTGAATTAAAAAATTAATTATATTTAGCATATTCAAAACATTCAATTTGTATTAATTATTTTAAAATTATTTTCCATTTTAAAAAGCAAAAGGCGTGTTTAAAAAAATAAAAATTATCAAAATATTGACATGTGTTTTTGTAAAATTTCAATGTGAAATTATTTATAATGACCAAAATTTCTTTAAATGATAAAAATATAATCTAATTATACATCCACATAACTAAAATTAATAATTTAAAAACAAAAAATTATTTTGATTAAAAAATCGATGAAAATTTAGTATTTTTTACTATTTAGGAAACTATGAAAGTTATCAGAATTGTACCAAAAAATTACCCTAACTAAATTATAATGTCCCAATTATAAATAAAAATTAAACTTTATCATATTGAATATACAGAATTGTGAAAAGTTATTTTTAAAAAGGGATCACCATTAATAGGTAGTAAAATTTCATTTTTTTAAAAATACTTCTTTTATCTGAAAAAAATGAATTTGTTCTTATATTAGGTCAATGAAACACATAATATAGATTCTAACATTATAATTATTATATAAAATTAAAAATTCAGTTAATACTATTCAAAACCGCTTTTTAAATAACTAGTTTGGTATGTTGTGTTGTGTTGGAAATCAGTGCTGTGTGTAGCGCATGTTGTTGAATTACATTGAAGAAATAACGTACTGTAAAATCATGGGGTGTAACATTCTCACCTCCATCAATAAATTGCATCCTCAAAATTTGAAATTTTTCTTTGAATATTAATGGTCAGAAATTGAATAATACATTTGTTGAAAACACACATCAGAAATTGGGTTATTAGATTTTAGTCTCAATTTGTGGAAAAGGGAAATGAAAACGTCACCACTAAATTATGATCTCTATTAGGAGATAAGTGGTTAAAATATAGACACATTATTGGAATAAAAACGTAAATATTTATAGGGTGATTAAGCTCATCAATTAAAAACAATTGTAAAATATAAGGCCTCATAGCCATCAATCTATGATGATTTAAAATATCGCTGGTTCAAAAAAAACATATGGTATTAGTATAATACATTTTTGGTTTTAAGATCCCATCCATAATTTTTATGAATTTATTTATTAATATAATTAGAATAAAAAAATATATACTTGACAAGTATATTTAAATTATTCAACTAATTGATACTATAATCTCATATTTCAATCCAAAATATAATAGAATTAAAAAATATTCTATTTATCCTAATCGTAGAGGGTTCAAAAAATAATGAATTTATATTTAATTTTTCATTATTTTAAATAAACTACATTATACAAAAAAGGACATCACTTATGTTAGTGGTAGGTAATCTACCTTTTTCACCCTTCAGTTGTGGGTTCATGTCTCACGACCTTGCCAAACCCGACGGGCTATCTCCCAACCTCCAGGTTGTTCTTTTTATGAAAATTAAAAAATAATCTGAGGATATTATATAACCATAAAAATAGTATCTAATGTCAAGAATAATCAATTGCAACCTTTAGAATTATCCAAAATACTTTTTTCCAAACTCACAGTCCAAAATTTATATAGAAGGTAAACATGATGAAGATCCTTTTTTCCACATAATAACATGTGATCACCTTCATCGTGTATTTTTTTAAAACACCACAACACCCTGAATAACCATAAAACCTTATTGATTACATTTATGCTCCCTTATTCCTTATATAATTCTGAATATTGTCCTTTTCTCAAAAAATGTATTAAACTCCAATAATGATGTAACATAAAAATCATTAATTTTTCTCAATGTAGTCAAGAATATCCAAAATAATTATCTAAATCAATCCAATATTTTTCCAAAATCACTACCTCAGTATCAGAACCATATTATGTTTTATATTTCGCTCAACCGTATATTTCCAAAAAAATCACTAACGATTGAGTGACGTTTCTTGGTTCCACACAATCTCATGTCCTTAAACAAATAGTACTGTAGTATAATCCTTATATACAATATAATTCTTATAACATGTACATCATTAATAAAATACTCAAATGACTCAATACATTAATGAAAACATAAGAAATATAATCATTTCTCTTTATCTTCTATAGTATCATTTCTTTGTTATTATCCCAAAGTAGCATTTGGGGTATAATCTGGTGATTTTGACATTGATTCACTTAGATTCCTTACTCCTTGCAGATGAAACATTGTTAATTTGAAATAGTTTTCTTACCCTTGAAATCACGTAAATGGTAACCATTTTATCAAAACTTATTACAAACCTATATTCCCTTCCAACATTTACCAATGCGATTCTTTCCACATTTATCACATATGGGAAAATCATTCATTCCCTTCTTCCCATTATCCATCATTCACTCTACCATCATTTTCTTCCCTTTCATCCCTTCAATGCCACAAGACACAGATAATTCATTACATATTTTATTAACAGATGAAATTATTTCTTCATATGATTAGAATATGTGGGACACTGTTTCCCTTTTAAATGTAGAATTAATTCCATGAAATATAGGTTTCTTATTAATCTTTCGTTCGTGCATATTTTTGAAATTCTCATTCCTTCTACTCGGAATGATTTCTAAATAATGGCATACACTAGGTTAGTTTATGAATCACAATGCGCAATTCAAATGTTAAAATTACCTAATGAAAATTGGAAATATTATGCATAAAATATATAATCATAAAATGTCAACCATCCGAACGTATTTACTCATAAATATTTCATAATGGCTTGAAATGAAAATGTGAATTTTCTTAAGCATATAACAAGGTAGTGTCATATTCAAGAGTGCATCAAGGCCCATTGTAGTGTACCAGGAAACCCTATGTCAATCCTGAAACACCATTTCATAGTTTTCGCTTTTAGGTACATATGTTCCTGAGCCGCCTCTACCTATTTGTATCCATAGAGGGATGCATTTCTGGGAAAATACACAAAATCACTACATTAGGAAAATTCAAAAAATTTCCTTCTATATTAATCCCCAAAGTCAATCATTGTGTAATGTTTTCTAATATGTGTTTTTTTAAATATATTTCCTAGGTTGTTGCTAAACTTTCTCAGATACCAACTGTAACACCCCGACCCAAGTTACATAGAGTCGATGAATTTTTACATAACATTGGCATGATTGATGGAAATCCTGTCCAAAAATACCAACTAGTTTAGTATCCTTGGATGTTCCAGATACATTAATAAATTTTACATTACATTTCCAAATGAAAAACAAATACAAAATTGTCTTTATTAACCACATTCATATCGCCTAGAATATCCCTGAGGGTCAGTCATAATATACGTATTCGTATCCTGAGAAAAAATAAAACATGAGATATGGGTGAGATCAGAAGCTAAGTAAGGGTAAGTAATTTAGTGGAATCTATAAAAATTTAAGGAATGATGTGTAATAAAAACAAAAATAATTAAACATAAACATGAACATATTATGAAACAAATAAATCAAATATTAACATATGAAAATTCACATGGATATTCCAATGCTTTAATAATCACTTGTAAGAACTAATTTCATATTTAGGGAATGCATAATGTCGAAAATCATAACCACGTAGTGAAGGCCTTGTGTGAATACTACATATAAATTATTTTTCCAAGGAATTGTGCCAAGACACAAGTTTGTCTCATGAGACATACTGATTCATCGAGGAGATATATTGGGCACCACCTGTCACTTACTAAGTCCAATGATTTCCCCATACAAAAATGATGAAACAAGAAATAAACCTTCGTATTAAAACTAGAATATACAATGTCAATAATTTTACCATAAACCATGAAGTGAATAAAAACTATCACATCCACAGTTAATCATTGTATAACTCATTCAATACAATATGGCATATATTATTATAATCAACCATCCTCAATAAATAAAAATATCTAGTAAAGAATGTTGACATAGTTTGTAATTATCAGTAAAACTTTTTGAGAGAAATATCCATTTTTGTGAAGTAATATAACAGTCACACATTTATTATGGAAGACATTTAAAATGATATTTTTTAAGAAAATTTTTACATACCACTTTGAAACTAATTAATGGAATTAATATTTTAAAATAATCATGTCCATATAAATAAATCTATAAAACTATTTTTAAAACGTGGACATTAATGTGAAGGATTTTGATGATTTAATATTTAAAACATTTAAAATGATGTTTTAGTTAAATATTACCATAAAATAACCATTTTAAAATTTCTTTTTTGAAACATGGACTTGGATAATAAATATTTCTGAGAAAATACTTACACATAAACAATCATGGATAATAATGAGATTGAAGAATTAATCATTACCATGACTTTTCCTTGGTATAGGGTAATTTAACCTCTTGTATAATAGATAAATCATTTTAATTAAATTATTAAAGAACCCCATACATAAATATGATATCATTTATGATCTTCTAATATTGAATTGTTAATAATATTTTAGTAAAATCCTCATTACGGGTGTTATCTAAACTGTCTTCCTTTATATGCTTGGTTAGTAAGCAAATATTTTTATAGATAGGATGTATTTTATTCATATCATGGATGATATTAAGTTATTAAATTTTATTTATAACCATAAAATGTAAATTATTCTTGATTGATTATAATGGGGAATGTATCTCATCATGTTCGTGGAGACGGTAATCTGTATGTATGTATGAGTGACAATATCATTATATTGATGGTGAAATAATATGTAATTGATTGTTATGCCATATATATAGAATAACTAACATTATTTATTTATAATTAACATCATTTATACTCATTGTTATACCCAACCAAATAATTGAGTCTTTGGATAAAAAACTACACCACAACAGGAAGACAGTAAGCAGTACTTACGCATGTATGGTGACATTTTCATTCATAGAATGGATAGAATAATAAATATGGTTGATCCATATTTATAATAGCAACACATTTTTTATGAGGTACATGTGTTATGATTTTGTTATGGAAAGAACAATGAAACTGAATGTTGAAGGAGAAAATATCTTGAAAGAGTGTGGTGAAATTATTAACTCTTCTTAGTGTGTTTCATTTTTAATTGATCAAAATGGATCCATAGGTAGTATTTTTGATCAATGTAATTATTCTAGTTTGAATTAATTGTAGTTGGGAGGATATTTGGGTAGGGATTGGCGGATCCAAAATGGATTTCGAGGTGCAAATTTGAGAGAAGGGGAAGTTCCCTTTTATAAGAGGGGTGAGGGTCACATTAGGAAATGATTAAAGTATTAATTTATAATAAAGTGATATTCAGTTTAAAATGGATCCAAATAAATTTATATCGAGCCTCTAGTGTTTATGGGTCGAAATAAGCTCAACCAATAGGTTTTAGACAAGTTTATGTTAAAATTTAATCATTATATTTTAGATTTAACTCTTAGTTAAATAGTTTAACTTTTACCTTGTCTTCTTGTATTCTAAAACTATATGGTTAATAATCATACTCAATACATCCAATAGAACCTCTAGATTTTCATTAAGGCCATATATAATATAATTTAACCCTTTGGCCAAACCATATATTTTTAGGAATATTATATCAATGAATAATATAGTATTTATTTTAAAAATAAATTGAAGTCAATTTTGACACTCTTTGGTATTTTGTTTTTGTGAAATTCATAAAAACATTATCAATTCGACAAAAATTTATCCAATCAATGCTAAAATTTAAAATTAACCATTAAAATTTGTGTAATTAATCAATAGTCTCAAATTTAATTTATTAGTATATTTATAACATCAATTATTTAAACAATTCATTGAAAAGTAATTACTGCATCATCATTGTGTCAGAAATAAATATAATTATATAATGTATAAAAATTATTAATAAAATAACATTATGTAGGATATATTTTTATTTTTATAATGAATATTTATAGTCAAATTTATTTATTTACCATATATTAAAAATGGTTTAGTTATTAAACATTGAATTTAACACTTTTAACTTTTCATTAAAAAAAATAAAAATGTCCTAATAAAATCCAATTGGACATAAAGGATCATATTTTACTCCAAAGACTTTTTTGGTCAAGTAACAATTATCCAATAGAATTATTACACGTGTTAGGGTAATAATAATTCCATTTTTACCTTTAATTACCCTATTTACTTTTAACCATGCTAAATAAAAGTCAAAAGTAACTATTCACTAAAAATCATTTTAATCATATTGAACTAAATTTTACATACTTTTGTTAACCGTGTATCTTAGGTTTTTTAAATTTAATTCATAAAAGTGTTAAAATTATGTTTTATGCAATTAGAAAATGCTCCTAAAAGGTGGGTAAATGACGGTTAAAAGTTCAATAACATTTTAAATATTTAAACTTATTAGAAAATGAATCTAATAAATTACATTGAACAGATATAAATATTATGTATCTATTTTGACTTAAAATAAATTTAAATGATATAAATAATTATTTAATTAAATGTCAGATTTAAATAATAACGTAATGTTTTCCACTATTCATAAAAAATTGATCGTTTTCAGAAAAATACCAAAATTTAACCCTAAGATAATTATAATATTCATAATTTCAAAATAAATTCTACTTTACAAAATTATAAACATAAATGTTGCATAAATTAATTTAAAATTAATTCCTATGGTCAAAACCAAATAGCGTGCTTTTAAAAAGTAAGAACTATAAAAAGATTGACATGTGTTTATGTCAAATTAAAATATGAAATTACATATAATGACTTAAAAGATATTAAATAATAAAAATATTATCTAATTATACTTAAAAAACATTCAAATACATAAATTAATACTAATAATTATTTCAATTAAAGAAGTTGTTTTCTATTAAAATTCAATATTTTTCTCTGGTCATGATAAAATAAATCTTCTCAGAAAAGTACCAAAAATTTATCCAAACTAAATTTTTATGTCCCAATTCGAAATAAGAATTTAATTTCATTAAATTAAATATATAATAGTTTCAAATATAAGTTTTAAAAAGGGTTCTCTATTAAATGGCGTTAAAATTGCATTTTTTCTAAAATACATCATTTATCTGAAAAAATGATTTTCCTCTTATATTATGTTTTAAAACACATATATGGATTCTAAAATTATAAGGATTATATAAAAGTCAGTATTCAGTTAGTACTATTCACAACCGCTTTTTGAACGACTAGATTGAAAAGTTGTGGTGTGCTCGAACTCGGTGTTGGCTGTAGCACAAGTTATTATATTACATTGAAAAATAATGTACTATGAAATCTTTGTCTTTTACATAATGCATATTAATTTTGTTACTAAAAATAATTATTAATATAAATTGAATTATTATACTTTTAGTAAAAATAATTTTTATTTATATACATTAACAAAAATATTCATGTTTATAATTAAAAAAATATGATATATTGTAAATATTTTTTAAAAAATTATATATATATATACATATAAGTATATAAATTAAAAGGTATTTATAATATTTTAAATATATATATATATATATATTTAAACAGGTATAAATTTATAATATATATTTCAACATATTTAATATTTTTAATATATTTTATATTTTATATATTTAAAAATTAATAAATATATTTAATTATATAAATACATCTAATTAAAAAAAATATTTAATTATATACATATATATAATTATAAAAAATATACTCTATATAAATATATATATATTCTCATAAAAATAATTATAAAAATATGTATCCATAATTATAATTATAAATGAATTTATTTATATATATAATTATTTATTTATTTCTAAAATAATTCATTAATATATATTTTTCTAATTCTAATTTATTTATGTGTATATATTAATAAATAATTTTAATTATATATATATATATATATGTTTATTTAATTTTATCTAAATATACATATAATAATATAAAAATATTTTTAAATATATTTACTTATATTTAATATATATATATATATATTTGTAAATATTTTTATATATTAAAATGGAAACAATTTTATTGGTCAAAAATTATAATAATGCATCTTTATACACTGGCTACAAATTGTTAATATAATTAAAATAAATATTTTATATTAATATTTTATTAAAACGATTATATTATATATAAATTTATATAATTGTTGGTTTATGGGAACAATGACATCAAACATAGTCACACCTCACACACAGGCTTGGAAGGCAGGCCAAATCCCCCCAAGGGGATATCCCACCCATCAAACCCTTATTTAAAATATATATATATATATATATAATCTCATATAATTCCATATATATTAAGCCCATATGTCCATTATACATTTATTTCCTGTTATTGAACCAGAACATTTTTTTCATCACACCAACAATGTAGTACTTCACCGCTACCTGGGCAATGTTGATTTTTTTATCATCGACCCACAACAATTCCATCGTTAATGGTAGATTCCCTTATGCCACCCCACCCCTGGTGAACCATCACATATCCTAGAACTATCATTGGAGAAACATTTCTTTTGAGAAGCCTATAAACCTCTACCCTAGAAACTCTACTAGATGTAGTCGCATCAGGCCACACATCGTCAACCCAAAAAATACATCATCATCTCCAAGAAGAATATATCATGTTGTTGTACATGGCCTCCACATAATAAAAAAATATGAAAACACCCCCACTGAATAGTTGGTGTTAGTTTCCACCATCTATGCAACAATGACTCCGAACGAATAAAACTAGGGAGAACATGATGGTGTTGGTGTGTAAATCCTAGCTTCCATTAGAAGATACCTTTCCAAATAGAGTTGTTAAATTATAAATATTCCAAAAACAATAAAAAATGAATTCCTATAATTTATTATAACTACAAATATCATTTTGTACACATGCACATCTACACAGACACACTTATATATACACACTTCTCTATTGACACATTTCTTTACAAACATACATAGTAGAGTTGTATTTATTATCGATGTACATCAGGGAAATGGGGTTCAAACACCAATATCTTCATATTTTCATGTAATTATTATGGGATTGTGACTTTGTTTGGTGGATGGAATCAGATGAAACCAACCAGACAAAAAATCCACATCCCTTAATAAATTAGGGGAAAATTGAACGGTGTTGTGTGGTGAACCCTTGGATCCATGACATGCTACCTAGTTGATCAACACTCGGCTGTGTATGTGAGTATATATATGTGTATAGTCATGTATGTATATACATGTTTGTTTATATGTATCTGAGTACATATGTATGTTTATTTCATGAGCTGTCCAAGTGGGGAACATACCGCGACTCCCCAAACCCACCTCCAATAGGCATGAGTCTGGTGACTAGAACCAACTAAGCATATCAGTGACATGGGAGGTATTTCATTTGTACCTTAATAGAATAACACATCTCTAATCCATGATTGATGAAATGGGAAAACCAATATGAAATTAAATTCATTCATACCATTATACCAACCAATAGAGTACGACAAATGTAATGTATGTAATGATAATAAGACAAGACTATAAGTCCACTAAATGTGTCAGTATACTACAGAGTCCAAACGATGAAAAAAATGGTACTGTGAATTCTATCTAAAGAAAAAGGGATACCTCGTCCTGTTTTAGTTCATTAATTAATGGGTGGTTCTTGTACTAGTCTTGGTCCCCCAAAAACTCCATCAAAAAGCTGCTCACAAGCACAAGACATGACATGTGTGGGAAAAGACCATGAGAGGGTGTGTACAATAATAAATCGTAGCACACCCTAAAAAAACAAATAATTACCAAAATTAATTATATATTCATCTATATACAACTATATGTCTAAAAAATATAATATTTAAATATCCAAATATACTCAAATATATACCCATAATCTAAAGGTATGTCAAAACACCTTCATATCCACTCGAGGGATACAGTCCACTGATTCATGAATCCCCCTCCATCATAACTTAATCTTGAGTATGATCGCACTGATGTTGTCCATCCAAGAAGTACTAATCAGTAGGAAAGGCCATGAGAGAGGTAAAAATTGATAGATCTATAGATATATTATGATACAATTGTTCCAAGAGAAATCTCTCCATGAGTGGGAATGATTATTATAAATAGTTGAGGATCACTTCTAGGAACTTGGTGAATACCATGACTAATCCGAGTTCACTTACTATGTATATGACTGAATTTTGGTAAGATTGTTAATGTCTATACATGATTCTACCTAAGGCATAATAAGGCTACATGATACTATTTCAGTCCACTAGGAGTGGATTCATAACTCTATTATTAAATTCATGCTGATGGGATCACACTCATTTGGAAAGGAAAAATTACCAATGGAAATTCAGATGAACAAGGAAGGGGAACCAATCCTAATGAAACTTTTCATATATATGTTGTAAAAAGACATAAATCCCAGTAGAAAAAACTACATGAAATTTTGAAGGGACACATGTCGTGTCCCTTGACCCCTAGTACTTCTCGTTTACAACAAAATTAGTTTGAATAACATTTCATGTTGAAAAGGTGTGAAAACAATGTAGAAATGCATAAACATCGTGTCCATTCATCAACAGTCCACCCGTGATCTCATGAAATGTCCACAGTACACGGTTTCAACCCATTTCTGGATGTTCATGTAGTGGTACATTGGGTATCCCTTATATGTGTCATGGGACTAGTTTTGTGGTGAAAAACATATTGTCTACTCCACCTCATTCCATTGTAACATATGAGATACAAGTAGAATTTAGGTATGGTCCCATGGTCCACAAGACCGATGTAGCACACCATGGGAAACTTCAATGCCTCCCAAAACTGTAGTTGTTGTTGAAAAAGTCCCAGACCCCATGTATTTCAAGATACACATTTAATTCATCGGGATTTTATAGAATCCTTTTTTCAAACACCGGTCACCTTATTAGTTTCCCATGCCATCGTTCTGGCCATGACTCATCATCAAACTCAAGATCTATGGTTGTCTATGTACAGCAACACTTAATCAACAAGATATGGGCCTTCAGTCTGGCTATGAATCAAAATTGTCAACATTATTAGTTTATGATGAATAAAAATTAATCGACACCCATAATATTTAAATATACAAATGAAATCTCCACCACACATCAATCATGTCGTAATGATGTAGGATCTATTATTTTTGGATCGTTTCATTGTGAATCAAATGCAAAACGACCCACAGTTCATAACCACCCACAAAAGGATGACCAGTTAGGAATAATGGGGGAACAATATCACATAGAACAATACTGGGGAATAATCCATGGCCATTATTCATTGAGGACATCATTTGTTATTATTTGAATGATCATCACCACAAATCAAACGAGTAATCATAATCAATCCCTTCAAATAAATCCTAGTATTAAAATGCATCTCAAAATAATGATAAAGCCATGTGTCATCCTATTAACAAGTTAATCCATGTCCATTGTTGAATCTAATAAATATAAATAAATAATTGATACAATATTTCCTATAATTTTTTGAATTTTTCATTGATAAAGAAATATTTTGTTTCTATCGCCATTGTTGGTCAAGAGGTTTCTACGTGGCTCTCCTATCAATTTATTCTAGAGAATTATAGGATAATGAGTTTAAATCATTTTTTTTAAATAGATTTGTTAAAGGATTTTGGTCACGGCGTCAATGTAATGGATAAATAAAATAAATCATTAATTTATTTTATTCATTAAATGGTCAAAAATACCATTAAAAATCGTCCCACCTCGACTGATGTTTGGAAACATCTAATGTAAAGTAACTACTATATAAACAATGGTTCCCTAATATATTTGATTTCTAATTCCATATATATGTTATTACACTTTTCAAGAAAACTGTGTGCATGAATAATTAATATATATATTATATTTCAAAAATTAATTTATAGAACACCGGTCCTCAAATTCTAATGTTGTCTTTGCACATAGTAAAAAAATAATTATCTTATTATTTAAAAAATTATTCCAAAACATAACGAGATAAAATTCTCCCCACCATAGGTATTTTAAACCTCAAATACAAAACAACAAGGACACTCTACACGATATTGGTACTGCATAAGAATCGTAGACTCTTACTCCCATGTGATCTCCTAATGAATCTACTGCTACCTCTATACACACACTAAAGGCATCTATCTCCCAAATATGATCCACTCATACTTACCCTCGACTACCACAAAGTACTCACTAAATGTTTCTCTGTCGTTGATCTCCAACTATCCCATGTCGATATTGTGTGATGGTTCACACACATAACACCTTCGATATGAATGGTATTCTTCCTAGAATATTGAGGCCTCTAGATCTTGTCAGAATATTAAATTATCTAGCTCTATGTCATCTTCATCCTTTCTTGGAAAATCATCGCCATCTTAGTGGTATCTCACACCAGCTCTTGGCCTATGAGTGCTGACTCTCCTGGGTTTGTCCATGAAAGTGGTGAGCTACGATGTCACTAGTAAAGGTCATCAAATTGTTTATTACCAATGGTTGAGTCATAGATATTGATTAAGATAATTCAAAATTTAGTTGGTTCTCCTCCAAACTATGACCGATGTCGAACATCCATGCTCATACCATATCCTCTATAACCTGAAAGTTCATCTCTTTTGAGCCTTCCTTCTAGGGATGAATTTATATGCTCAAGCGTAACTAATTCCAAAACTATTCCTACACTCACTTACACCAAAAGGATATTTAATGGGCATCATGGTTGTAAAAAAATTTCAATGTAACTCTATGAAGAAGAAATATATTCTACATGTAGAGGTGACATAATATATCTTCAAAATTCTACTCCAAAATATATAATAATTGGGGAAATTGGTGAGTCTGTCAACTATCACCCATAAGGAATCATGTATTATGGACATTCAATGTAATACCATAATTATGTATAGGGATATCCCATCCCATTTACTATTTTTATTCTCAAAGTGTGGATCCAAACCCACTAAAAAGTAATGCTCAACCTTAACCTGATGGAATGTAAGGCATCAAGAGAAAATCTCAGTAACATACATCCAAATTCATGGCCACCAAAAATGAAATAAAATGTCTAGGTTCATAATCACCAATGATAGATGAACAAACAATGAGGATTTATGGAAATACCTTATAAACCCCTCCAAAATTTCATAAGTACAACTATTCATACCTTAAAAAAGCACTGTGATCCCCACCTATCAAATATCAATTTTTACCATGTCCATTAAATATCTGAGCACATAGAGTCTTCCTATAAGTATCCTACAATTTTTCCTCCTTGAATCACTACTAGATTTTCGAGGTAACAATTTTCAACCATGAAATATCTCATACCTTCTTTTCAAGTACGATTTCCATTCTTGTAATTTTGGGATAAACAAGGAATTTCTAGAAATTTTCTGAGTACACGTCGTGTACTTTATTAGTACACATCTTGTACATCCTTGCCTTATCGGGCTCTGTGCTGGCCATGTAGTAGCCACACAAACGGCTATGTGGGAGTGGCTTGGAGGCCACCTATTTCATAGTATAGAAAAAGAAATTACTCCCCATGTACTCCAAAAGTACACACTGTGTATTTTTTTTCATCAAACTCACAGGGGTTGCATCTGACAGAAAGAAAAACATTTTTATTGGTAGACTTCATTTGAGATAACTCATATGGAAAAAACATCACTATGATCCCCTGAGGCTCTATCCGACCTCCGATTTGAACACTATTTATTGCGCTTGAATCACATCGGTGAGTCCTCTCTTCTTCGAGAGCCTTGTTTTCCAATTCCTCTTCTATTCAATGTTATATTGGTTTGAACTTTTTGGAAATTTTCTTAGTTCTACAATATTACAAGGAGATTCAAGCATTGAGGTTCATGTATATTGATCTCCTAACACTGAGGTAGGTGGTTTTTGCCTTTCCGTTTGAAGACTTTGAATATTATGTTCAAATTCCACATAAACTCATGAACGAGGTATTGTGTGTTTAGTATTTTACCACTATTGTTTTTCTACAATGATTGTATGCATGTGTAATGTCCTGGATTTTTTTCTATTTATTATTTTAATGTTATATGAGAATTAATTTGAGACCCGAATCTGAGACGGCATGTAGTTCCAAGACCCGATGAGCCCAGAACAAATGTTTGATTTTAATTCAATAATTAAATAACGCTCATGTGCGGTTTTCCGAAAAAGTTGAATAACTCCTGAACGGGTACTCGGATCAGAAATATGAGGGCACTGCTTCTTTCGGAAAATCGATTTTACCTTATGCGATACATAACATCGGTCGGTGGTGGAATCCAGTTTTTGGGACGTAAAAGTAATAAAATATTTAAATAGAAATATTTTATTCTACAATAGATATCTCTTACCTTTTGTTTAAAAAAGGCCTAAACAAGGGTCTAGGTTTACAAACCTGAAAACCCTGAAACCCTTGGCAGCTTTGGAGGCTCTGGAGAAGACCTCCCGATGTGGCGACGACGTTCATGACGATTTTTTCCGTTGACGATGACGCGACGACTAGATATTCACCAACATATACCATACAATCCAGGTAGGATGTTTGTTTGTTGATTTTCTGCCCCATCTTTTATTTTCACAACGAACTCGGACTAATCCATGAACAGATTAGACCGAAGATCAATCGTTCTTGCGGGATGGGATATTTGCGGGAATCGTGGGGATTCAATTCATGAAATTTTTTTGGTTTTTGTTCAACCTTCTAACAATGATGAATAAATATTGACATGAACATCGATCGAGGATTGTCCCTCTTTATTGTTGTGTATTTTTCTCCCAGTTCATACACGTTCATCATGTGTGTTCTATGTTTTCTTGGAGTAAATTGATCATTTCACATTCTTTTTATGGCGCAATGATCTGAAATCAAAGATCCCAAACTGAGACAACCTAGCGGAGGTGCGACAGTGTCGGCGATGGACAAATCGGTGTGGTTCGAAATTCTCATTCTTCTGGAATTTTCATGGGGGATAGATAGGGATGTGCTATCAAGGTCGATCGGGATCCTGAAACTGACTGAATCGGTATCATTGGGGCGGGACGACCCCAAATTCGGAGTTTCGTGAGGATCTGATGGTTGGATCATGATATGAAGAATCGGTCGTGGCATTAGGAGGAACAAGATTCTTCCGGAAATTTACTGACTACATGCCATGTAGTATGGGCTACATGGCGTGTGTTCATCGGCGGTATTACCTAGTGTTTATTCCGGGAGTACACGGACAGAGGTAGGGTACACGGCCAAGGACACGACTTGTATACCCATCCCCAGCCAGATACACAGGATACCCCGTGTACTGGTACATGGGCAGGCGACACAGACACCAACAGAGACAGTATACGGGCACATGGCCAGCATACACGGAGCGAGCACCAAGTTCTCAGACATGGTGTGTGACTCTTCTAAATGTCATGTAGTTTATTTCCATCTGAAACGCCAAATGACACGGACCGTTTACACGGGCATTACCCTGAGTCAAGGAACACAACATGTGATTCTTCTACACGCCGTGTAGTTTAGTTTTACATAGCTTGGATGTATGACACGGGCCGTTTACATGGGCAGTACCCAGTGTTAAAGAACACGGTGTTTAACCATACTACATGTCATGTAACAAATTATTCATGGCATGAGCCACTATTCTTCTATGACATGGACTAGTTTTCTTAGGTTTCGTACCCTTGGTCTATTCCCTGAAGGTTTTGGTAACATTTCCTTCATGTAGGAGTATGGTCCCTTCAGCCAGACTTCCTGAATAGAGTTGTTGGAATCCCTTCTATGAGACTTAGAGTTGGATCCTCTATTCATTCCTGGAACCCTAGGTAGAGTTCTTGGTATCGATCTGACCAACGTTACCTGGGCACTGATCCTCTGCTTAGTGGATTAGTTCAGACTGATTTGTCAGAATCACCCCATGACATGGTTGTGATCCTCATCTGAGCATCATGTTCAAAAAGAACTTTTGGAGTGTGTTCTCCAGAAATGAGTACTTCATACCTCTCTCTTCAGACCTAGGAGTTTGTTCTCCTTGTTATGTGCTTTGTGGAAATATCGAGCTGGATCCTAGTAGAAATATCGTGATTCTCGTTTGTGTGTGAGTATATCTGGATATTCTTGTTATATGTTTTTTAGACATATACTGTGTGGAGATTACTGTATCGTTCCTTTGTGGTATTTTCCTTTTCGTGTTTTCTTTGTGGTTTCGGGGTGTCCTACTTGGTATTGTTATTCTCACCCATACACTTGCATTGCCTGCACGTGTTGTGTCTTGTGAAGAGGAGCGAGCCTTTGACTGGATTCTAGGCGAACCATGACCGGATGGCACTCAGTGAGATAAGACAGGCCGAGGTGTGTTCTTATGGCTACAGACTGTTGTCCCAACAGTTTTATTTACTTGTTGGTCTTTGTTATAGACTCTCTTTTGGTTGGATAGTACTTTTGGCCTAGCTTTTTACTATTGTTGTACTTTACCTTCCTGTCATACTCTGTTGGTTGGTATTTTTAGTGTATGAATGCATTTCCATTTTTTATTAGTTTTTACATTTCATCATTATCGGCATGGAGATGTGTGTCTGTGTGCACAGGTTTATAGTCAATGCCTCCCATGTTAGTAGCATGTCTACTCAGTGCTAGTCACCAGACCCTGGCCTATTAGAGGTGTGCATGGGGAGTTGCGGGTTGGCCCCCACTAGGACGGGTCATGACAGAGGTGTATCAAGGGTGGTCGGTTCTACCTTAGGACCGAGATTCTGTGAGTTGGTTTCAGGAAACAATGTTATGTGTTTCGAGTTCGGCTGTCATGCCAGGGACCCCAGTGTTAGTGCGGGCGGCTGACGTATCCATACACCAGGATTTTGATAACTTTATTTTCGACTCGTATCATGAAAACACTAGTTATAGGGGGAAAACAATGGTACATACATCATATAAGAATGGGTAGTAGTTTCAATGCCCTTCTTGAGTCAGCTCTCCAAATATACTCACTGACTGAGATACATCTTGTTTCTTTAACAGGATCCCTCCATGACGCGCAACATCTTGGATCTAGAAGCTCGATCACGAGGACGACCCCCTCAGTGATGAAACTTCGATACAGGGACTGGATCCCCCAGTTTTACCATCATGTGGTGTTCCAGTTATCCATCCACCTATGGAGAACTATTTAGTTCCTACTTTACCAGTGGAGGAGGAGCGCATACTGAGAGCACTCCACAAGTTTCAGATACAGAGTCCCCTCAGGTTTCGAGGTGAGCCTGACCCCCAGGCAGCAGAGGACTGGCTTGAGGTAGTGACCAGAGTCTTCCATTTGGTCAGGACACCAGCAGACCATATGGTGATCCTGGAAGCGAGCCTTCTGCATGGCTCGGCATGACTATGGTGGAGTTTGGTTATCAAGAACCACAATGAGGTGACTCTCGTGTGGTCGGAGTCTTAGCGTATCTTCAAAGAGGAGTTTTCACTGGTCACCCTGAGAGCAGTACGTATACAAGAGCTTCTTTAGCTCCAACAGGGAACCATGTTAGTGGATGACTATTCATCGAGGTTTACCGACCTCTCACAGTACTCCATGGATATGGTCCGAGATCAGTAAATCAGAGAAAAATGTTTTGAGTGGGCCTTGCACAAATATATCTGAGCAATCATCATCCCTATGAGAATTCCTACTTATGATGGGGTGATCGAGCAGGTTTTGGTGGTCGAGAGATTCTTGGAAGAGCAGAGATAGCCGATAGTTGTCAGTAGTGGGTGAGTTGAAGTAGAGACCTCAGCAGCAGGGAGCCGAATCTAGGGACCCAGGCATATGAGACGTTTTCAGAGGAGATCACAGGACAGAGGATCTTCCATACATGGTTAACATGGCACATCTAGCCTACCTGGAGAGAGGCGATGCTACTCATGCGATGGCAGGGGACATCTCGCTCGAGATTGTCCGACCCATCGTAATACTGACACTGGAGCAGTGGATGGAGCACCAAGGCAGAGGCAACGTGTGGAGAAAACAGATCCTCTGGGCAGCAGATGTGGTAGAGGAGCTGAGAGAGTATCTGGAGGTGGTCGGCATTTTGACCTTTTACCACCACCACCCCTAAGAGGTCCACCCCAGTTTCAGGGTGCTGGCGGATAGAGCCAGGGACAGATGCAGGTGGTAGAGGCTTATGACCCAGGTACTCCTGGAATGATTAGAGGTACAATCTGGGTCTTTTATACCTTGGTTTCCATACTGATAGACACATGTTCTAGTCAATCCTTTCTGGCTTCTTATCATCATCGAGACCATGAGATTCCAGTTGAGCCATTGTCTTGAACATTATGCTTACAAACACCGACTGGAGAAGATTCAGAGATCAGAAACCTCTATAGACAGTGTGACCTGACCCTTGGAGATTAGAGTTTTGGTTAGAACCCCTTGTTGGTAGCATTGTGGCCTTAATTTTTCATTCTTGGTATGGATTGGCTATCCACAGTTCATGCCCAAATAGAATGTTTTAGGCGAAGGGTGTGGTGTGTCCGCAGTGATGGAACGAGGTACTCTTTTTTCGGTGAAAGAGAGACCCAGGAAGCACAGGATGGACTCATGCATATGAATACACAACCGATTTCACATCAGTTGGATAGCCTAGCCCTTGGCGCATCCGATGTTACGTGTTTCAATTTTCCAGCAATAGTGGCTGAGTATGAGGACTTATTTCCGGGGGATGTCCCCGGGTAACCTCCCCATTAGAAGATAGATTTCTTCATTGAGTTTCGACCTGGGATGACATCAATATCAATTTCAGCATATCGGATGGCTCCTGCAGAGCTTCGTGAGCTGAGAGTGTAGCTGTATGACTTGTAGAAGAAGGGTTTTGTGAGACCCAAAATTTCACCCTGGGTGGCCCCAGTGCTCTTTGTCAAGAAGGCAGACAGGAGATTGAGGCTTTGTGTGGATTACCGGTGTTTGAATCAGGTGACCGTGAAGAACCAGTATCCACATCCAAGGAAAGATGAACTCTTTGACCAGTTGAGAGGGGAAATATGGATCTCGAAGGTTGATCTATGATCAGGTTATCACCAGTTGTGGGTACGAGATTTGGATATATCGAAGAAGGCTTTCAGATGCCGGTACGGTCACTATGAGTACCTGGTGATGCCATTTGGCGTGACGAACGCCCCAGCGGTGTTCATGGGACTCAGGAACTGGATCATTCAGCCTAATAAAGATCAGTTCATGGTGGTCTTCATCGATGACATCCTTTTGAACTCTGTATCCAAGGAGGAGCATGCGAGACACCTAAGGATGCTTCTGGACACACTTTTAGAAAACCAGTTGTATGGGAAACTCTCGATGTGACAGTTCTAGATACAGGAGGTCCACATTCTGGGACACGTTATCTCAACAGATGGTGTAGCAGTGGACCTAGCCATGGTGGAGGTAGTTCTAGCATGGGATCCACCCCAGAGCGTGATGAAGGTGCGGAGCTTCCTTTGGTTTGTAGGCTACTATCGAAGATTCATACATTCTATCTTCAGGATTTCAATAGACTTGACAGCTTTGACCTGAAATGGGAAGCCTTTTGTGTGGTCCAAGAGATTCTGGCATGCTTTCCAGCAATTGAGACAGAGTCTGACGAGCGCCCCAATCTTGAGATTATCGGAGGAGGGTGTCGAGTATGTAGTGTTTTGTGACGCATCAGTAACCGCTCTTGGTTCTATCCTGGTGCAGAGGCAAGTATTGATTTCCAATGTCTCAAGTCAGTTGAAGCCACATGATCCGAACCATGCGACCCATGATCTAGATTTGGTAGTGGTAGTCTTCGCAATGAAGATGTGGCGAAACTACCTGATGGACGAGCGGATTACCGTCTACTCTGATCAAAAGAGTCTCAGATACATATTTTCTCAGATGGATCAGAATTTGAGACAAAGACGATGGATTCAGTTCTTCCCATATTACGACTTTGAGATCGTTTACACACCTGGGAAGGGGAATGTTGTGGCAGATGCTCTCAGTAGGAAATCTAGTTAGAAGTTGCTGGATGAGGTGACGAGGCAGTTGGTCTCTTTACAGATATCCTTTTTTGATGGAGATGAGGGTTCTTAACATCAATCGATGGTTGTTAACCCTCCACACTTACATCGAGTCAGGTAAGCACAGTGCGAGGATGCTAGCTGTGAGACACTACATGCTCAGATATCCACAGGTGTTGCGGCTGATGAATACTCAGAAGGTGGGGATCACATTGTTCTTTTTAAGAGGGTGTATAGTAGTACCAGTGACGTTGGAGGAGGAGGTTCTGAGGGAGTTCCATACATCTCCTTTGGTGGTACGTCCAAGTATGTAAAAGATGTATCAGGACCTCCGACATCAGTTATGCTGGCAAAATAATGAAGAAGTGTGTGGCAGAGTTTGTTTCTCAGTGCCTTACTTGTCAGCAAGTAAAGGCTGAGCACCATGTGATAGTGGGTTTGACTCAGCCCAATGAGGTTTCAATGTGGAATTGGGACGGGATATCTGTGGACTTCGTGATAGTTTTACCACTTACATCCAGGGGACATGATTCCATCTGGTTGATCGTTGATCGACATAGCAAGTCGGCCCACTTCATAGCCTTATGGGATTAGAGTTCAGTAGAGAGATCGAAATTCATCTACGTGTAGGATATAGTTCAACTTCATGGAGTTCTATCCAAAATCGTATCAGATCGTGATGCTCGGTTCACATCTCGGTTGTGGAAGGGATTGCAGGAAGCTTTTGGGACTCAGTTACGCTTGAGCACAACGTTTCATCGCCAGACTAATGGTCAGACAGAGCGGACCATCCATGTCCTGGAGGATATGCTTCGAGCTTGCATACTTGACTTTGGTCATAGCTGGGAGGATCACCTACCACTGGTAGAATTTACTTATAACAATAATTATCATTCCACTATTGGTATGGCACCATTCGAGGATCTGTACGGGTGACCTTGTAGGTCCCTGCTTTGTTGGACTGACCTAGGAGAGTCCGCACTTATGGGCCCAGAGATGGTGAAAGCTACTATAGATAAGGTGCAGGTCATCCAGGAGAGGATGAAGATGGTACAGAGTTGGTAAAAATCTTATGCTAATAGATGCTGAGGCCCTTGGAGTTCGAGGAGGGAGACCATGTGTTCTTTCGGGTCTCACCTCGATGGGTATTGCAAAGATTTGGCCGAGAAGGAAAACTATCTCCGAGGTTCATCGGCCCTTTTCAGATTTTGAGTAGAGTTGGTGAGGTGGAGTATCGCATGGATCTACATCTTCAAATGGACCGGGTACACATTGTCTTCCATGTGTCGCAGCTGCGAAGGTACGTGCATGATCCATCACATGTTATCGACTGGGGCACGATGGACATCGATGATGTAGCGAACATTGATGAGTACCCAGGGGAGATCAAAGATCGCTAGGATAAGATCCTTCATGGGTGAGATATTCACTTAGTGCGAGTCCGGTGGTAGCACGGGAATCTCCAGGAGAGCACGTGGGAGCAGGAGGCTCAGATTCGCGTGTAGTACCCACAACTTTTCGAGTAGCTTTTTTTTGGATTTTTGGGGACGTAAAATCCCTAAGGTGGGTGTGATGTAATGTCCCGGATTTTTTTCCATTTATTATTTTAGTGTTATATGGGAATTAATTCGAGACCCAGCTCTGAGGTGGCATGTAGTTCCTAGGCCTGGTGAGCCCAGAACAAATGATTGATTTTAATTCTATAATTAAATAAGACGTGTGTGCTATTTTCATGAAAAAATAGAATGACAACCGAACCGGTTCTCAGAGAAAAAATCTGAGGGCACCATTGCATTCAGAACATGTATTTTACCTTAGGCGAGACCTAACATTGGCCGGTGTAGGTCGGTGGTGAAATCCAGTTTTTGGGTTGTAAAAGTAATTTAATATTTAAATAAAAATATTTTATTCTGCAACAGACATCTCTTACCTTTTTTTTAAATAATGTCATGCTCAAGGTTCCAGGTTTACAAACCTTGAACACTAAAATCCTTGGCAGCTCTTGAGGCTCTTGAGATGACCTCCCGATGTGGTGACGGTGTTCTTGACGATTTTCGCCGGTAACGACGACACGACGACCAGATCTTTTCCAAAGAACACTGCGAAATCCAGGTAGGATGTTTCTTTGATGATTTTCTTCCCCGTTATTAATTTCCAAGATGATCATGGACTAATCCATGAACAGATTAGCTCGTGGAACGATCGTTCTTGTGGGATGGGATATTTTCGGGTATTGTGGGGATTCGATTCTTGAAATTGTTATTGTTTTCGTTCAACCTTCTAATGGTGGCGAACCTAGATCAACAAGAACATCGATCGAGGTTCATCACTCTCGATTGTTTTGTTTTTCTCTCCTAGTTCCTATTCCTTCTTCGTGTGCGTTCTACGTGTTCATGGAAGAAATCGATCGTCGCACATTCGTTTTTTGGCATAACAATCTGAAATCAAAGATCCAAAATCGAGACGACCTAGATGAGGTGCGATGGCATCGGCGTCGGACAAATCGATGTGGTTTGGAATTCCAGTTCTTCGATCATTTTCGTGCTGATGGAATAGGACGCGCTATCAAGGCCGATCAAGAGCCCAAAACCCACGGAATCGGTTTCGTAGGGGCGAGATGACCCAAAATCCGGAGTTTCGTGATTGTCAGACAGTTGGATCAACATCTTGGAGAATCGGACGTGGCGCGGGGAGGAAGATTACGCTTCTGGAAATTTTTCGACTACACACAGTGTAGTATGGGCTACACGGCATGTGGTCATCGGTGGGATTACCTGGTGTGTACTCCAAGAGTACACAGACACAGGATGGGTACACGTCCAAGGACACGGTGTGTATACCCTTCCCCGGACAAATACATAGGATACCCCGTATATTGGTACACAGGCAGGTAACACAGACACGGATAGAGACTGTGTACGGGCACATGGCCAGCGTACATGGAACGAGCCCTAGGTGCTCAGACATGGCGTGTAACTATTCTACACGCAGTGTAGTTTCTTTCTATCTGAAAATCCATATGACACGGGCCATACCCGGAGTCAAGAAACACGGCGTATGATTCTTCTACGCACCGTGTAGTTTAGTTTTACAAAGCTTGGATGGATGACATGGGCCATTTACATGGGCAGTATCCAGGTTCAAGGAACATGGAGTGTAACCATACTACACTCCATGTAACAAATCATTCATGGCTAGATCCACTTGTCTTATGTGACTTGGACTTTTTTTCATAGGGTTTGAACCCTTGGTCTTTTCCCTGAAGGTTCTGGTATCATTTCATTTATGCAGGAGTATGATCCCTTCAGCAGAACTTCATGAATATAGTTGTTGGAATCCCCTCTATGAGACATAGAGATGGATCCTCTATTAATCCCCGAAACCCTATGTATTGTTCTTGGTATCGACGTGAAAAACTTTACCCGGGCGTCGATCCATTTCTTAGCAGATTAGCTCAGAATGAGTTGTCGGAATCACCCTAGGACTTGTTTGGGATCCTCATCCGAGCATCTTGTTCCCAATGTACTTGTGGAGTGTGTTCTCCTGGAATGAGTAATTCGTACCTCTCCCTTCAGAGATTGGAGTGTGTTCTCCTTGTTACGTTCTTCGTGGAAACTTGAAGTTGGATCCTAGTGGTAGTATCACTATGGTCGTTTGTGTATGAGTATATATGGATATTTTTTTATGGTATGTAGACATATACTGTGTGGAGCTGACTGTATCTTTTCTTTGTGGTATTTACCATGTTGGGTTTTTTTTGTGGTTTCGGGGTGTCCTACTGGGTATTGTTATACTCACCCATGCACAAGCTTTTCCCGCACATGTTGTTTCTTGTGCAGACGAGCGAGCCTTTGATAAGATTTTAGGCAGACCAGGACCAGACGACACTCAGTGAGATCAGACAGGCTGAGGTGTGTTTCTATGGCTACAGACTGCAGTCCCAACACATTTCTTTATAGGTTGGACTTTGTTACGTACTATCTTTTGGTGGGCTTGTACTTTTGGCCTAGGGTTTTACACTTGATGTAATTTACTTTCATATCGTACTATGTTGGATGGGATTTTTAGTGTATGCTTGAATTTCCATTTTTTTAGTAGTTTTGAATTTCATCTTTGTTGGCTTGGAGATGTGTGTGCTTGTGCACATGTTTATAGGCATATCCTCCCATGTTAGTAGCATGCATACTTCATGCTAGTCACCAGCCCCAGGAATATTGGAGGTCGGCAGGGGGAGTTGCGGCTCGGGCCCCACTAGGATGGGTCATTATAGCCTATGTAGAAGATAGTTTTATATGAATAGGGTTTATTTCTATGCTTTGGATGTGTTTTTTCGTTGCATTGTTTTGTTTACGACTGTTTGGTCTTGTTTAGCTTTTAGCTGCCTTGCCCATTTCCATGACTATTGTTGTAGGATGGACAGTTGTATTATGACATGCTTGATATGAAGTAGACTATTATCCAAGTAGATCTGTAGGTTTACTTTTTCCATATTACACTACTATTCTTGTTGAAATTAACAGGGCTACGAGAACCTGGTGTAGTAGACTATAAGGGGAATTAACCGTGTGGGTTTCCTCATAGACTCTTTGAGAACTTTAGGATATAAGTGGGATTGACTAAGTAAGAATCCTCATATATCCTAAAAAACATAGGGATATAAGGGGAAATGACAGAGTGAGCTTCCATAGAGAGACCTTGACTACTTTAGACTATATGGGAATTGACCACGTGAGCTTCCTCATAGAGACATTTTTTTAATTTTACAACATGGTATATAAGGGGAATTGACCGAGTGAGCTACCTCAGAGAGTAATAGACCATGTGGCTATAAGGGTAATTGACGGTGTGAGCTTCCTCAGCGAGTGCATGACTACCTTAGACTATATTTGGAATGGATAGTGTGTGCTTCTCAAGATAGTCTTGATTTACCTTACACTATAAGGGGACTGACTATGAGCACATCCTTAGGTAGTCTTATTATATTCATATACCAAACCAGAGGGGATAGACCGAGTGTGGTACCCAGAGGGTTGCTTGTACATCTTATGTATGACTATAGGGGATGGTTTTTAGTGCTTATTAGAGGGTTTCATGTTTGAGGATTAGCTGTCTGTTTCACTGTTGAACGATTTGAAACTGTGGACTATTTACAGTATAGTACATTCCTATTTATTGTTTTTTGTATGTTTACATTCCTTATATTCACTGACTGTTAGGAAAATATGTCCGAGTGGTTGCTTATTTGGATTTAGTCTCACACCCTATTTGGGTTATGCTTTTGGGCCTTAACAGATTATATTATTGCATGTATAGATAAGGGAAAGTTCCCTTCTACTTCAGGTACTAGATGTGGTGTGGAGATAGAGAGCATGGGACTATGCTATGACTTGCGATGCTGATGAGTTGTTTATCTTTCTTCTATACTTTGGTATAGTAGTGTTTGTATTTCTAGCATTGTTACTTGTTTGGTTGCTTTCCAAGACAAATGTATCATGCATAATTTCCTCTATATATATATGTGTGTGTGTGTGTGTGCTCCAGTTGATTATTATTCCATTCTTATGTTGTTTACTATTGTTGGATATTTACTGCTTCTATGATTGTATGTGTTGTTTACTTATGTTGTGTACTCCTCTAGTGGGGGCCTAGTTTCTCCACTACCACACCCAATACCCTCGATGGTAGTCAGTAGCTTCTGGAATTCAGGGAAATGTGCATGAGGCCATGTGACCAATAGGGTACTGGGCACCACTGGGAGGCATCTGGAACTAGGATGTTACAGAGTGGTATTATAGGAATTATTTACTCTTGATTTATTGTTTGGAGCCGTTAGCGAAGGATAAGAAGGAATAGGTACTTGGTAAAAAGTTGTGACCAGGTGTAGCTAACCCGTGTATGGGGAAAAACCAATCTACCTCGTTAATTGAAAATTTTCAAGTTATTCAATTGTTATAGTTAATTTTATTTCACCTTGAGTGATTCTCATGATTTGTGTTGGTATAGGTGATATTATTGATGTTTTATTTCTATTTCAAGCCAATGGGATGAGGGTATGCCATCTCATGCGTCATATTGGAACGTTCTAGAAATCACATGCCATGCCTTTTTTCCAGGACATCTAGGATGCATTAGTAATGGCATGTTGTTGTGATAGATGCTTTGTAAAATATGCATGTTGTTGTGGTAGTTTCCTTGATATAAATACCTATTGTTTTAGTGTATTGTTTTTGTAGAGGTTTTATTGAATGAACACCAAACTTTGTTTATTAAAGTGTTATGGGCCCTTATGGACCGGAATTTATATTTTCATTGATTCTTTTTATATGTTATAATGTGTATAAGATTCCAATATTAGAATCACGGGGAGTATGGGTCCAACCAGATCAGAATTTGGCACCTTCAATGTTAGTTTATTTTTTTCTAGGTTTCAGATTAGTATTTTAGGCGTACTGTTTAGATAAACCCAGAATACATGCCCTGTAAAGTTACATAAATGTCTTCTGTTCTTTTTTCGGGAAGAAATAGTTTTTCTTAATTTCACACAGTGTACATTACATACATTCAGTGTAATCTATAAATTGTTTCATAAGCCATGTGGGAATAGACGCGGTATGGGAAATGTATGGTGGGACCATGTTGTGTCCTCATCGAACACGTCATGTAGTGTCGCCCATGTGCCCACATTTGTCACGAACAACATGTTTTGTTTTTACCCTTTCACATACACTCCGTTTCATCCTTAAACACACTGTGTAGTCTGACCCAGGTACCTAGCCATGAAATGAACAACATGGGCTGCTGTTATCCTTTCACAAACATGTTGTGTCTGTCTGGAACACGCAGTGTGGTGTGATACGTGTGTTAGTCCATGTCACTAATCACACGGTCCAGATAGAGCTTTTCTAGTACAGACCATGTAGTCTAGCCTTAGGAGGGTCATGCAGCCTAACCATGTAGAAAGACTCAGGCAGGGAAAGAAGATTCATGTATGCGCCGTGTGTCTAGACAATATGCCGTGTGTCTGGGGTGTTACATGACCAGGTTCGGCAGGAGTACACGCCCATGTAAATTACTTCATGAAACACGCCATGTAGGAAATGTACATGCCCTTTAGTCATGTTTTTTAAAACCTGAATTTTTTCATTCTCTTGTTCTCTTCTTACACTGATTTATTTCAGTCCTTGATAAACTTGATCTATAATGTGCTATTGACCTTGCGGATTCATGCTACCGAGACGTCGTTCAATTGTGCACCAGTTTTCAGACGGTGATTAGACACCGGACATGGACTATAAGTGACTACCTACAGATTCTACCATTGTTCCAGCCTTGGCACCAGTCATTGTACCTGAAATAGGTGTTGATTCATAGTTCAGGGAGGTATTTTTGAGGATGATGTAGACCTTTCATGGAGCGCCACCTACTACCCCTTCAATGGCTGATTTGATGCAGATCTTTTGTAGAAATATCCTCCCACATTCTCTAAGGATGGAGTACACCGTCCTATGGAGTCCAAGATATTGGCCACACTGATGATTTTCAAGGATCTGGAGATACCTCCAGAGATGATTTTGAAGCATTCTTCCTAAATGCTCCATGAATTCACCAAAAGGGGGGGTGTGATCTCACAGACGGGCCTCCAGAAAAATATGGCTTGTGATGAGTTTCAGTGGATATTTTATGATTATGTCTACCTAGAGATCTTGAAGTATGATCGAGCCACAACGTTAATGAGTTTGTAGAAGGGTTATCTTTCTATTATGGAGTATTCCTATCGCTTAACAATGTTGTAGTGTTTTACGCCTATTCCATGAGGTGAAGTGTTGTTCCTTGCACGAAAGTTTAAGGATTGTATGAGGCATGGAATCTGGTCGTAGGTGGACATCTTCAAGATGATTTTGAAATATTCTATCTGAAACCTGATGCTGATAACTGAGCACAATCTGAAGGGTTCTGGAGCTGCAAGCCTGGGTGGTTCGACATCCAGAGTTAGTGCACCACTAGCTAATAGTATGAAGCGTCACATGGAGACTACACGAGGAGATCAGAGTAGGAGAGATGCATCTTCCCAAAGCCAGGTGGTGTGATATTAGTGTGGGAGATGTGGGAATACTAGGCCTCATTACATGAGAGAACTAGTGGTGTGTTGATCTTGCAGCAATGTAGGTCACACTTAGCGCTTTTATCATTTCATCTCATCAGCAGGTAGTGACAAGGGTTCTTCTATGAGTCTTCGTTAAAAAGAAGTGACACCAACTTCTCAATAGTTTGGGAACTGGGGTTCTTTTAGCTGTTCATGCCAAGGTGGAGGTCATAGTCATGGAATCCAATCACACTGTTTTTAGCGACGTCAGGGTGGATCAGCTCAGAGTGGTTAGGCAGGGTCACAAGGCCATGGTACATGCTAGATTTTTGCAGTGGAGCAGACCCAATAGGTGTAGGATCTCAGACCACCTACTGTTCGATGTAAAATCTTAGTATCCTCATTCTTAGGATATTATCTTTTTGAAAAAGGGATTCCCATGGATTTTTATCTTTTGCTATCATGGAGATCCTTGGGCTCTGCATCTTTTCATCTTCTGATATCTTGATGCTAGACAATCCCTTAGGGATTATAATGGATTATGTGTATCAGTGTAGAGAGTGACCACTACAGGTTGGTGGATTTCAATTTTTATGGGTTCCACTATGTCCTAGAGATGACAGGGTATGATTTCATTATTAGGATAGAATGGTTAGTTCCATTCTAGGAAGTCATCGACTATTATCGCTATATGGTGAGTTTCATATAACCAGAGGGTGGATACATTATTTTTAAGGGAGAGTGGGATGCCCAGGTGAGTAGAATGGATACAGAGCTTCATGGGTTGGGAGGAGTTACAGCCCAAATTACTAGACTTTATCTGGATGACTAGGGTACTTCATAGTTAGACATTCCTCTAGTGGCGGATCGTTTCCGAGATGCCTTTCCAGAGGAATTTTCAGGTTTTCCTTCAGAGAACAAGTTATACTTTTCAATTGAATGTGTGGAAGGAGTGGAATCAGTGTCTCTTCCTCCATATAGGATGGCTACACCAGAGTTGTAGAAGATCAATAATAAATTAGAGGAGTTTCATGAAGAGAGTTTAATCTGATCTAGTACTTCACCTTGGGGATCTCCAGTCCTATTTGCGAAAAAGGAAGACGGTACCCTCTGGATTTGTTTGGACTATAAGAAGATAAACTAGTTGAGAGTCAAGAAACGATATCCCTTTCCAAGGATTGATGATATCTTTTATCAACATAGAGAATTGCGGGTGTTAACGTAAATTCATTTGTTATACAGTTATTATCGGTTGCCCGGAAGACCATCAAATATACCTCTTACATCCTTCCAGAGGAGGTATGGTCTATAAAATTATTTGGTTATGTCGTTCAGTCTCAGAAACATGCATGTAGTTTTCAGGGCACTAATGAACCGAGTGTTCCATCCATACCTGAATTATTTCGTGGTAGAATTGGTGGATGATATCATGTTTTACTCTCACAATCGACATGACAAGGCTACCCATCATGTGATCGTTTTTATTACATTAAAGTAGCATCAGTTATATACTAAGCTCTCAAAGTTCCACTTTTGGATGGATCAGATTCACTTCTTGGGTCATGTTATCTCAGTGGCATGAGTATCAGTACACCCAGATAAACTGAGAGTTGTAGTTTCATGGGAGCAACAAAAGAACATCTTTGAGGTGCGGAGTTCTCTAGGGACGTCTAGATACAATAGATGCTTCATACTAGACTTTTCATGCATAGAAGAACCACTAATATTTCTAACAAAAATGCTGATGAAGTTCGCATGGTCAGATTCTTGTCAGTCAGCCTCTTATGAGATAAAAGGGAGATTGGATTCAGCACTAATACTAGTCTTGGATGATTCGGGAATGATCTATACTATTTACTATAATGTGTATTGGTTCAGGCTGGGAGCTGGTCTTATGCAGGGTGATGGAGTTGTTGCATACAGGTCTCAGTAGTTGAAGCCACATGAGAGGAATTACCCGACACATGATCTGGATTTGGAAGCTATTTTTCATGTCTTACACTATTGGATACATTAACTGATGGGAGATCATTTTGTCGTTTTCACCTACCACAAAAGTCTCAAGTACATCTTCACCTTGCGTGATCTGAATTTGAGTCAGTGCGGGTGGGTTGAGTACCTAAAATCCTTTGACATTGAGCTTGGCTATACGCCTAGAAAATGCAACTTAGTGGGTGATGCATTGAGCTGGAGGACTCTAATACATGCAGTTTAGGAGGAGAGAAGTGAGTGGAAGTTTATGGCTCTGTTCGCTGAGATGCATTTGGAGGTGCATGACAGTCTAGGGTAGACGTTGATTTCATATTTAGATGTTACCTCTACTCTTTAGGATCGAGTTCGAATGAGGAAGATATCAGATTATGAAGGGCTATTCCAAAGGGAGAGTGTGTATGGGGATAAACCTATTGTGGTATGGACAATAGGAGATGAAGTGATCTGTATTTTCTAGATGATATATGTGTGCTAGCAGATATACGCGAGAAGTTGTTGCTGGATTTTCATTCCTTAATTTGGGTAGTTCATCCTGTCATCAAAATGTTGTATCATGATCTAAACTTTCAGTATTAGTGGCTAGGTAAGAAGAGGTATGTTGCTGGTTTCTTCACGAGGTGTTATACTTTTTAGTAGGTGATGTTGAAGCATCAATGACTAGTAGAGATTTTACAGTAGTTACCCATTCCTGAGTGGAAGTGGAATGATTTCACGATTGACTTCGTGGCTAGTTTTCTGAGGCCGCCTCGAGGTAATGACGTAGTTTGGGTTGTCATTGACAGAATAATGATGGTTTGTCACTTAATTCCAATCAAGGATACATTCAGTGTCAAACTACTGGGACATTTGTACATCCGTGAGATTATATGTCTTCATGGAGTTCCCCACTCCATTGTTTCAGACAGGGATGCCCATTTTACTTATCAGTTCTGGGAGGGTCTTCAGATGGATTTATGTACACAGGTACTTTTGAGTACAGCTTACCATCCTCAGACAGAAGGTAAGTCCGAGCGTACGATTCAGGTGCTTGATGATATGCTCCGGTCATGGATTATGGATTTTGGAGGTTCTTGGGAGAAGCATATACCTCTTGTGGAGTTTTCCGACAACAATTGTTTTCAAGAAACTATTCAGATAGCACATTATGAGGCTTTGTACAATAGGCCATGATGATGACCCTTATTATGGATGGAGGCAGTAGAGGCAGCTTTGTTGGGATATCATCTTCTTATGGAGACCACAGAGAAGATTGAGATGATTCAGAAGAGGATGTCTACTATACAGTCTCGATAGAAGTCTTAAGGTGTTCAGTGGAGACGACCTATGGAGTTTGAGGTCGAGGGCCAGGTTTTCATCCATTTCACAATGAGGTTGGGACACAAGAGGATTATGTGACTAGGAATGCTTTCACTGAGGTACGTCAGGCCGTTTGAGGTGTTGGAGAGAGTTGGGCCAGTTTACGATCGGTTACAGTTATCATAGAGGTACCGAGCTATAAAATATGTCTTCCATGTTACTTAAATTCGACGTTACTTTTCAAACTCGTCTTATGACATTCAACCCGAGAAGGTTGAGCTCAAAGTGGATTCGTCTTTTGAGGAGTATCCTATCCAGATTGAGTATTGCAATACAAAGGTTCTTTTTGGACGGTCTGTTCTTATGGTACGAGTGCAATGGCAGCATGAGCGAATGCATGACGAGACCTGGGAGAGGGAGGTTGATGTACGATCATGGTTGCCAGAACTGTTTGGGGTTTCTTCTTCTACACCGTTCTAGGGAAATTAGGGGACAAATTTCATTATGGGAGGGTGTTTGTAAGAACTCGGACCCTCTATTCATGTATTCCTTCCTTTTCTGGTCATTTTTTGATAAACGAAGAATTTAGGGAAATATTCTAATTACACTCCTTGTACTTTATGAGTACACACCATGTACTTCCTCGCTCCAGTAGTCCATGTGCTGGCCATATTGTAGCTAAACACATGGACATGAGGGAGTAGCTTGGAGGCCTCTTAATTTAGAGTATGGAAATAACAAGTACTCATCGTGTACTCCAAAAGTACACACTGTTTATTTGGTTTTTTTCATTAAACACACTATGATAGTGTCTGACAGACAGAATAACCTCTTTCTAGGTTGTCTTTGTCTGAGAGAACCCATACAGCCATGAAATCTCTTAGTGACCCCGATCCTCCATCTAACATCTAATTCGAACAACGTTGATTGTGTTGTAATCTCATCAGCAAGTCCTCTCTTCTGCTTGTGCCATGTTTTCCAATTCATGTCCTTTTCCATGATATCATGTGTAGATAGTTTTGGATGTTTTCTTAGATCTATGATGTTCCCAGGATATTCTAGCTTCAATGTTCAATTATATTGATCTCCTGACCTTGAGGTTGGTTGTCTATGCCTTTCTGTTCGAATTCTTTGAGTATTATGTGCAAATTCCACCAATACCCTTAAATGATGTATTGCATGTTTACTATTTTACCACTTCTGTTTTCCTACCATGCCTGTATGCCTGTGTAGAGAATATTTGATATTACTAGGGTTGATTTCTCTGCTTTGGTTGTGTTTTTATCATGCATTGTTCTATTTATGACCTTTTGGTCATGATTAGCCTTTGGCTGCCATGCATGTTTTCCATGCCAGTTGTTGTAGGATGCGGAGTAGTATTCTGACATGTTAGATATGCTATATACTATTACCCAGGTAGTTCTTTTGGTTTACTTTTTCCAAATTACACTTCTATGATTCTTGACCTACATAGGGCTGTGAGAACTTGGTGAATTAGACTATAAGGGGAATTGACCAGGTGGGATTTCTCAGAGAGTCTTTGAGCACATTAGGCAATAAAGGGAATTGACCGATTGAGCATCCTCCGAGATCCTAGAACCACTTATGGATATAAGGGGAATTGACTGAGTGAGCTTCCTCAGAGAGTCCTTGATTTCATTAGACTATAAGTGGATTGACCACGGGTGATTCCTCATAGAGTATTTGATTGAATTTTATGACCTGGGTTATAAGGGGAATTTATAGTTTGAGCTTCATCAAAGAGTACTAGACCTTATGGATATAAGGGGAATTGACCGTGTGAGCATTCTCAGAGAGTCCTCAACTACCCTAGACTATACAAGGAATGGACTATGTGAGCTTCCTCAATAAGTCATGCATTACCATATACTATAAGAGGATTGACAATGAGAACTTACTTAGGGAGTCATTTGATGTTCCATTACTGAAACAAAGGGGTTAGACCGAATGTCTTGACTAGATGGTTTTCCTGTACTTCTCATGTAGGACCAGAGGGGATGGCTATGAGTGCTTCCTTGAGGGTTTCCTGTTTGAGGTTTAGTTATTTGTTTCACTGTTTCTCAATTTTAAAACTATTGATAGTTCACTGTTTGGTACATTCCTATTTATTATTTTATGTATGATTACCTGCCATATATTTACTGATTATTAGGCACAGATCTTTGGCTGGTTGCCTAATGGGATCTAGTCTCTCACCATGTTTGGGTAATGCTATGGGGCCCAAAAAGAGTATATTTTTGAAGGTATATATAAGTGAAATCTCCCTTCTACTTTAGGTACCTGACATGCTGTGGAGTTGGAGATCACGGGACCAGGCTCTGACTTGCGATGCTGATGAGATTTTTATCATTCTTTTGTACTTTGTTTTAGCACTATTTTTATCTCCATCATTTTTAGTTGTTTGGCTTCTTTTCTAGAAAAATGTTTCATTCATAATTTTTGTAACACCCCAAGATTCCATTGTACGATTCTCTTTGAATAATACAGTAGCGTGTGTTGTACGTAATTTCGAGATTCTAACACATCATGAGTAATCAAAGTGGCAGTTATGAATATTAATACCCACTTTTTGAAATTTTATAAATTTTATCTCTTAAAATGGACATCATTTTTTAACGTAGAATATTGAAATTATCCAAGGGTCAAATTTTGGTAATTTTCGGATAAATTTTATATTTTGATGAATAGTAAAAATTAATAAATTTTAATTAAAATCAACATTTTTAATCGAAATAATTAACAATGATAAATTATGAATTTGAGTGGTTTTAAAGTATATTTGGAATATATTTTTACCATTTAATACAATTCTGGTTATTGGACAAAATTTCAAAATTAAGCCGGACATAAATATGAGTCAATATTTTGATAGTTATTATCTCTTAAAAACAGGCTTTTTGTTTTAACAACGGGAATTAATTTTAAATTAATTTCGACCACTTCTATGTTTTTAATTTGGAAAAATGGATTCCATATTTGAAATCAGGATTTCCAAATTATGTAAATAGGGTACTTTTATTTTTAGACATTATGAATAATTATTTCGGTAAATATTTTATCTAAAATGGTTAAAGGAAAAATCTAGTAAATAAGGGTAAAAAGTAAGATTATAACAATAATAAATTACCCTAAAACGTGTTATAACCAAATTGGTTGATACATTTCCGACCATGGGAATCTATGGGTCGATTTTGGTACCCCATGGAGCCACCTGTAGGTGATATGGACACATTATATTAATTAAGTTAAAATAAATTCAAAAATGACACAAGCATATAACTTTTAGATATTTTTTTTACATAGGGTTATATATGTTGAATTTTTTACTATAATTTTTTATTAGAAAGGTAAAGATATTTCCTACATAATGGTATTTTATTTATAATTTTTATACATTTAATAATTAAATTTATTTATGACACAATAATGAAGAAGTGTTTTCTTTATTAATGAAAGAATCAAATAATTGGTATTATAAATGTTAAAATAAATATAATATGAATGTTTTGATGACATACATGAATTTTGATGGTTAATATGCCATGATAGGATTTCTTAAATGAATTTGGTTCTAATTAATAAAGATTTTAAGACTTTAACAAAAATCAATTATTTAATAGTGTCAAAATTGACATAAATGAGTTTTTAAAACAATTATTATATTATTAATTGATATTATAAAGCTAAAAATATAAGGATAGACGAATGTACTTATATCATGAGAGGTGTATAATTAATGGACACTTGGGGGTATCTTGTATGTATATAGTATGTTTATTAACTATATAATATAAAAATAAAACGTGACATGGTAAATGTGAAACTAATAAACTAAGAGTTAAAAATAATAAATATTGTTAATATAATGACCCAAACCAGTCTAAAATCTATTGGTTGAAAGGATTTTGACCCATCCCCACCTTATACATTTAATAATCAACATTGGAACCATTATAAACCGAATATGAGTTTATTATAAAATAAAATTTCTAGATTTTCCGAAGGTGCCCCTAACTCTTCTTATAAAAGGACACCACTTCTATCCAATTCATCACACCTTCACAGCTTTTTGGTTTGGCCAAACTCTACCCAAATATCCTCTCAACATCTGTCACTTCAACTTAGAGGCCTTAGTTTTATCATAATGAAATCCAAAGGAGCCCTTTTGATCAAATCAATAGGAAGAACCCGAAGAAGAGGTAATGTTTTCACCACCCTCTTTCTTGTTCCTTTCTTTTTCAACGTCTTCATTCTTTGTTATTCCAATTCAAGAATAATAACTCCATTATCCTTTATATAATGTGATTCTATTATAAAATTGTACAACCATATTCAGTATTATGTCCATCATTTTAATGAAAAGTCGTCATACGTGCGTACGTACGACTTACCGTCTCCATGTCGTGGTGTAATTGTTATTCAAAACATTTTTATTTGGATGGGTATAATAATGATTTGTAATTCATGTAAATAATAAATATAACATGATAATTATTATTTATATATGATTTAGTATCCAATTATATATTAATTAAATATCAAAAGAGTTATATTGTCGCTCGTGCGTACGTATAGACTACCGTCTCCACAAACACGATGAGATTCATTTCCCATGGTATCGATTAAAGTATAATTTTTATCGGATGATTAAAAATAATTTTTAAGGACTTGATATCATTCTGGATATGAATAAGATACAACATATCCATAACAAACATTGCTTATGTGACAAAACATATAAAATAAAATGAGTAAGTTAACACCCCAAACTACAATAATAATAAGATATTATTAACAAAGCCATGTTAAAAGATAATTTATGATATAATATTAATGTATACGATTCCGGTATAATTTAATAACAATTAATTCGCTATTATACAAGAGGTTATGCTACCCTAAAACAAGTAAAATTAAAAGGTAACGGGTTTTCATCTCACTCTTTATTCCCGTGAGATTCATGCCATATTTCCACTATTACCTTTTGTGTGGTGTATGTACTGACCATAACTGTATTCTTTGTATAATACACTTTAATTTATCTGTATTTACATATTCATTGTATGATACCTCTTTCATGGGTTTTATGTTTCGTAAGTAACCAAATTGGTAAGGTTTTATTTCACAATCTCTTCATTATCCGAGGTTGTTTATACGTAATTATCTACTGGGATCTATTTGTCATCCACATCCATATTTCATAAAAAAATAATTTCAAATAATTATTATTATATTATAGACTATAGGATATTTTCATTTTTACCCTTATTTCCTTTTTATAAGATGTTTATAAAGGAAACGTTCCGTCGTTTTCTAAACAAGGTCCTTTTTATCCTTTTCGACAGATTTATGGTAAGAATGCCTTTTTTAACTTATATGGCGGGTGGGCTATTTCCCCCATTATAAAATCTTCTTAGCATCCCTTACAAGATAATCAGAATATTTTCAAAGTAAATGCTTTATTTTATAAATATGATACTTTTAAATGATCTCAAAAAATAGATATATCTCTCAAATAGTTTTGATTTAATCTGTGTCAACATCCTTTGATAAATATTACACTTATTTGAAGTTCATTTATTATGATACAATTCATTGATATTGTATGTATGATTTTGTGACCTGTTTTTTCTATGGAAGAGTTATTTTTATGTCATTAATTGTTTATTATTAATGATTTGGCATTTAGTATGATAGTTTTAATACGAATGTTTATGTTATATTTCATCCTCTTCATAAGATGAATGTGTTTGTATAGTATATACCGAGTTGGGGACCAGTAAAAGTAATCCCTCTGGGTTGGGGTCCGGTTATAGGAGACCCTCGGGGTTGGGGTCCTCTTATTATAGGCACTACTAGTGTGTGTCCAGTTATTAGAGGCACTCAGTGTTGGTGTCTGGATATTAGATGCACTCTGGTTTGGTGTCCGGTTATTAGAGGCACATCGGGATGGTGTCCGGTTACAAATGCTCTCCAGGTTGGGTTCTAGTTATAGTTATCCCTTAGGTCATGGCACACGGCCTTGACACAGAAATTAATCTTCGGCATTATTCATTAAATCATTATGAAAGTGGTTATTGATATTGCATGTGATTATTTGACTAGTAGAATATCCATGTGAATAAGTAAATGAAATTATTTCATTTTATCTTTTCCATATTATTCTGAATTTCCAGTTTCAAAGGATTTTTCTTTGTTATACATTTTCTCAAATGTTTATTCTTATTTATGAAAGCTTAGAATATATTTTTATCCTTACTGAGCATCTGAGATCACCCCCCTCTATGTTTTATTTTTCCTAGGATGTGAATAAAAATATATAATGTCTTACCAGCAAGGATAGTCTGAAGGGGATATTAGTGTAGACTATGGAGACTATATTATTATCGTTTTTCACTTTATGATGTAATTTATAAATTATGAATGTATCTAGTGCTTCCAAGGATACTAAATTAATCGGTCTTTCGAGACTTGATATTCGGAGATCATGCCAATTTTATGTAATAATGCACCGACTCTGGGTAACAGGGGTTAGGGCGTTATAGTTGGTATCAAATGGAGTTTATTACAAACCTTGGAAGCTAGATTTAGATAAACTATGATTGGAACACATAGACCTAAGATGTAAATTGAAGATTAGTATAGAAGAACATGATTTAATTTTGGTATTGTAGAGATTTTGTGAGTTTTCCGATCAATAAATCCGAGTCTGGATATGAGCAGGTAGAGGTGGCTCAAGCACAGATGTACCTAGGGGTAAAACCCGAAAACACCGCTTTGAGCTAGACTCAAACGGGAACTGGTGCATGACAACAGGCATTGCTGCAATCTAGGTTACGACACTCCTGGGGGATATGCTTTAGATAATTCTCATTTTCATTAAAAACTATTATGAAGGGTTTATGAGTATATAACTCTTCAAAGAAACCATTTTATGATTATAGATTATATCAATCAGTAGTTCAATTTATGTTAAGTGTTTTACAAGTATTTAATTATTTATTTTGATTCATAAACTGATCAAATTTATGCCATTGTTTAGAAATGTCACCTAGTGGAAGAAATGGAAACTGTATCAATGCACGCACTCCATAAAGGGATTACCCTCCTTCCCAATATAATTATAGTGGAGCTGGTGATGCAACTGGTGCTGACCAGCTAATCACCAGACTGAGACAACTCACTCAGGTTATGAATAACAACCTTACCCGTATGGAGCACACCGATCCGCAACGTGGAGGATCAATGTTAGATCGCTTCATGAGGTGAAAACCACCAAAATTCAATGGGATTACAAATCCCTTATTAGCTGAGAAATGGATAAATTCCCTAGAGAAAATATTTCAGGCTTTGTGGAGTAGTGAAAAAACGTTATCATGGTAGTTTATCGCCTCACTAGAGATTCTGACCAATGTTGGTCATTGATACAAAAAACAATGGAAGATGATGATGTATCAAATATGGAATGGAGGGAGTTCAAAGATATTTTCTTATAAAAATACTTTTCTCATGACCATTTAGTAGATATGGAAACAAAATTTCTGATTCTGAGGCAAAAGGAGGATGTGAATGTTGCAATGTATAAGGCTAACATTATAAGGATAGAAAGGTATACTAAAGATTATATATGTAACCCAAGAAGTAAGGTTGAATGTTTATTTTATGGGTTAATCCATTTCTTCATCGAGCATTAGTCTCAAAATATTTTCAACGTACGAATATATAGTCTCATGTGCTATCAAGACAGAAAAGGAATTCTCTAAATAATATTACAGTAAAGTAAAGTAAGAGAAGAAGAGAATGATGAAGCAAGAGAAAAATAAAGTCGAAAAGGGAACGAATGATTTTCTATTATGTGAAAATTGTGGGAAGAAACACCCCGATACTTTTCTAAAAGAAATGGGAGTTTTTTACAAATGTGGAGAAAAAGGTCATGAGACTCATTGTTGCATGGAAAATAAGGAGGCTGTCAATGATGAATTCTACAATTGTAGAGAAATGGGAAGTTATGCAAATGAATGTCCTAAGCGTCAGGGAAACATACCTCGGAAAAGGTTAAGTGATTAAGGTCAAGCTTATATTGTTACTATAGTTGTAGAGGAATAATTAATGAATTTGTGTTTTTGGACTCAAGGATTATACTCTGGTTATGAGAATAACGCGATATATATATATATAAGTATTGTACTGTAGTACTTTTTTTTCGTTAAAGTTTTAATATGACTAAGGTAATGATATTTTAAGTATGTGAAAATAAGAGAAACTTTACTCTTTTTGGATAATCTGATGTTGCGATTGATTTTGGAATTTAGATACCTTTTACAGAGAGTCCAGACAGAGGTACTGTGGATAACTATAATGTTTTTGAATGGATTATGTTGAAATTTGGATAGTTTTGTTCAAGGTTAAAAAATTTCTTATGATTATTTTTGTAAAATAATGATACTATAGTTTTAGGAAAAGGACAACCTGCAGGTTGGGAGATAACCCGTTGCGTCAGACAAAGCTGCAAGAATCGAACCAAAAACCATAGTGCGGCAAGCCATTATTACCTATCATTAGCCTACAAGAAGTCCCTGGTCATTACAAAATATTTTTTCATTATAATGGTATGTTTTAATGTTTGTAACCTTAAACTATGAGGACAATTCTAATATTTTTGAGTTCTATTATCTTTTGGAGTGAAAGATAAGTTTGTGAGAGAAATTAATTGAAGGATGAAAACTCTACTAGTCATGACTTATATATATATAATTATCATATTCTATGAAGAAATTAATTATTGAACTATAGGGAAGGGATATTAAGACCAAAAATGTTTTATCCTAATTCTTTATGTTTCGTTGAACTGATGATATTATAAATCATCATAGACTGATGGATTTGAGGCCCTCAATTCCACACGTGTTTGTGATTGATGGCCTCAATCACTCCCTATAAATATTTATATTTTCCCTCTAATTATGTGTCTATAATTTTCAACTATTTTCTCCAATTCGAAACCCTAATTTGTTGGTGACATTCTCATTTCCCTTTCCCTATTATTAAAACTAAATTTTATTAATAATATTTCCGATTTGGGTTTTCCACAAAGGTATTTTCTATTTTAAACCGTTTATTTTTAAAGAACAATTTCATATTGCGAGGATGCAATTATTTGAATGTGGGGAAAATGTAACACCCCAAGCTTCCATGGTATGATTCTCTTTTAATAATACAGTAGCATTTGTTGTACGCAACGTTGAGATTCTAACACACCGCGAGCAATCAAAGTAGCCTTTATGAATATTAATACCCACATTTTGAAATTTTATAAATTTTATCTCTCAAAATGGACTTCAATTTTTGATTCATAATTTCGTAATTAGCCTAGTGTGTAATTTTGGTACTTTTCGGATAACTTTTATATTTTGATGAATAGTGAAAATTACTACAGTTGAATTAAAGAAAACTATTTTAATCGAAATAATTAACAGTGATAAATTATGAATTTTAGTGGCTTTAAAGTATATTATGAATATTGTTTTACCATTTAATACAATTTTGGTCATTTGACATAATTTCATAATTAAACCGGACCTAAACAAGTATCAATCTTTTGATAGTTATTATCTCTTAAAAACACGTTTTTTGTTTTAACAACGAGAATAAATTTTAAATTAATTTCTTCCACATCATTGTTTTGAATTTAGAAAAATGGATTCCATATTTGGAATAAGTATTTATAAATTCTTTATATAGGTAACATCTATTTTTATACATTTTTAATAATTTCTTCACTAAATATTTTATCTACCATGGTTAAAGGGTAAATCTGCTAAATAAGTTTAAAAAAATAATATTATAATAATAATTAATTACCGTAAAATGTGTTCTAAACTTATTGGTTGATAAGTTTCTGACCATGAGAATCTTTGGGTCGATTTTGGGACCCATGGAGCCACTTGTAGGTGATAAGGACACTATATATTAATTAAGTTAAAATAAATGCAAAAAAGACAAAAGCATATAACTTTTTGAAATTTTTTTTACTCTGGGTTATATATGGTTGATTTTCGACTATAAATATTCATTACAAAGATAAAGATATTTCCTATATAATGGTATTTTATTTATAATTTTTAGACATTTAATAATTAAATTTATTTATGAAACAATAAGGAAGAAGTATTTTCTTTATTAATGAAAGAATCAAATAATTGGTATTATAAATGTTAAAATAAATATAATTTGAATGTTTTGATGACAGACATGAATTTTATTGGTTAATATTCCATGATAGTATTTCTTAAATGAATTTGGTTCTAATTAATAATGTTGTTAAGTCTATAACAAAAATCAATTATTGAATTGTGTCAAAATTTACATAAATGAGTTTTTAAATCAAATATTATATTATTAATTGATATTATAAAGATAAAAATCTAAGGATAGACCAAAGGACATATATCATGATATGTGAATGATTAATGGACCACTTGGGGTTATCTTGTATTTATATAGTATGTGTATTAACTATATTATATAAAAATACAAAGCGACATGGTAAATGTGAAACTAATTAACATAGAGGTAAAACTAATAATCATGGTTAATATAATGACCCAAACCTGTCTAAAATCTATTGTTTTAAAGTATTTAGACCCATACCAACCTTATATTTTTAATAATAATCTTTGGAGAAATTAAAAACCAAATATGAATTTATTATAAAATAATATTTCTAGATTTTCTAAGGTGCCCCTCACTCCTCTTATAATAAGAAACCACTTCTATCCAATTCTTCACACCATAAAAGCCTTTTGGTTCAGCGAAAACCTACCCAAATATCCTCTAATATTCATTCAATTCAACCTAGAGGCCTTAGTTTTATCATAAATCCAACCTATGGAGCCCTTTTGATCAAATCAAACGGAAGAACCCAAAGAAGAAGTAATGTTTTCACCACACTATTTCAAATTCCATTCTTCTTCAACATATTATTTACTTTTTATTCACATTATAAAATAATAACTCCATTATTCTCTATATAATGTGATTCTATTATAAATATGGAACAACCATATTATGTATTATATCCATCCTTTGAATGGCATGTCACCATACATGCGTACGTACGGCTTACCATCTCCACGTCGTGGTGTAATTGTCATTCAAAACATTATTATTTGGATGGGAATAATAATGATGTGTAATTCATGTAAATAATACATATAACATGATAATTATTCTGTATATATGATATGCTATCCAATTATATATGATTTTAATATCAAAAGAGTGATATTGTCGCTCGTGCATACGTACTGACAACCGTCTCCACGAATGCGATGAGATTCATTCCCCATCGAATCCATTCAAGTATAATTCAAATTTTATGATTAGAAATAATGTTTACGGAATTGATATCATTACGTATGTAAATAATATACATCCTTTCCACGACAAACATGGCTTATGTAACAAAACATATAAAAGAAAATGAGTAAGTTACCACCCCAAACGACAATAACACTAAGATATTATTACCAAATAAATGTTAAAAGATCATATATGGTATCATATTAATGTATATGATTCATGTATAATTTAATAACATTTATTTCACCATTATACATGTGGTTATCCAACCCTCAACCATGTAAAATTACATGGTAAGGTGTTTTTATCTCACTCCTTATTCTAGTGAGATTCATTCCATATTTCAACTATTACCTTTTGTGTGGTGTATGTACTGACCATAATTGTATTATTTGTATAATACACTTTAATTTATGTGTATTTAAATATTCATTGTATGATAGCTCTTTCATGGGTTGTATGTTTCGTAAGTAACCAAATTTTTAAGGGTTTATTTCACAATATCTTCATTATCCAGGTTGTTTATACGTAATTATCTATTAGGATCTATTTATCATCCACATCCATATTTCTTAAAAAAAGTATTTCAAATAATTCATAATATATTATAGACTATGGGTTGTTGTAATTTTTACCCTTTTTTACTTTTAATAAGAAGTTTATAAAGGAATTTTTCCGTCATTTTCCAAACATGGTCCTTTTAAACCTTTTCGATATAGTTAAGGTAAGAATGTCTTTTTTAACATATACGGTGGGTGCGGCTATTTTCCTCCACTATAAAATCTTCAAAGCTTCCCTTACAAGCTAATTAGTATATTTTCAATGTAAATGTTTTATTTTATAAATATGACACATTTAATTGATTTCAAAAAATAGATATTTCTCTCAAATTTTATTGATTTCATCTATGTCAACATCCTTTGGTAAATTATACAATTATTTGAAGTTGTTTTATTATGATACAAATCATACATAGTGTATGTAAGGTTTTTTGATATGTTTGACTATGGATGAGTAATTTTTACGGCATTAATTATTTATGATTAATGTTTTTTCATTTCGTATTCTTGTTTTTATACGAATAATTATGTTATATTTCATCATCTTCTTAAGATGAATGTGTTGGACTAGTATAGTCCGGGTTGGGTACCGGTAAAAGTAAGCCCTCCATGTTGGGGTCCGGTTATAGATGCCCCTCCGGGTTGGTTTACACTTATTAGAGGCACTCCAGGTGTGTGTACGGTTATTAGAGGCACTTCAGGTTGGTGTCCGGATATAAGAGGCACTCCGGGTTGGTGTCCAGTTATTAGAGGCACTCCGGGATGGTGTCCGGTTACAGAGGCTCTCTGGGATGGGTTTGGTTAAAGTTATCCCTTTGGTCTTGGCACGAGGCCTTGACATAGAAATTAATGTTCGGCATTATGCATTCCATCATTATGTAAGTGGGTATTGGTATTGCATGTGATTATTCGACTAGTAGAATATCCATGTGAATAAGTAAATGGAATTATTTCATTTTAACTTTTCCAAATTATTCTGAAGTTCAATTTTTAAAGGCTTTAGTTTTATTTATACCTTGCCTCAAACGTTTATGCTTATTTAGGAAAACATTCGCTATGTTGATATCCTTACTGATCATCTGAGCTAACCCCTTTCTGTGTTTTATTTTTCCTAGGATTTAGAGAAATGTATTATGAATGACCTGTAGGGATAGTCAGAAGGGGATATGAGTGTGGACTATGAAGACTATATTTTTGTAGTTTTTCACTTTCTGATGTAATGTAAACCTTATGAATGTATCTAGTGATTCCAAGGCTACTAAACTAATCGGTCTTTCGAGAATTGATCTTCTATAATAAAGCCAATGTTATCTAATAAGGCACCGACTCTGGGTAACTGGGGTCGGGGCGTTATGGATGGTATCAGAAGATGTTTAGTAGAAACCTTGGAAGCTATATTTAGATAAACTCCAATTAGAGAACATAGACCTAAGATGGACTTTGATGATTAGTATTGATGAACATGATAGAATTTTGGTATTGTAGAGAATTTTTTAGTTTTCCATGCAATAAATTCATGTCTGGATACGAGCAGGTAGAGGAGGATTTGGCACAGATATACCTAGGGGTAAAACTCAAAAACACCGCTTTGAGATAGACTCAAACTGGATCTGGTGCATGACAATGGGAATTGATTCACTCTTGGTTATGACACTCTTGGGGTATATGCTTAGAATAATTCTCATTTTCATTACAAACCATTATAAAGGGTTTATGAGTATATAACTCCTCAAAGAAAACATTTTATGATTATATATTATTTCCATAAATAGTTCAATTTATGTTAAGTGTTTTACAAGTATAGAATTATGTATTTTGATTCATAAACTGATCTAGTTTATGCCATTTTTTATAAATGGCGCCTAGTGGAAAAAATGGAAACTATATCAATGCAAAAACTCCTTGTAGGATTACCCTCCTACTCAAGACAATTATAGTGGAGTTGGTGATGCATCTAGTGCTGATCAGCTAATCACCATACATGGAAAACTCACTTATTTTATGAATAATAACCTTACTCGTATGGAGAAAACTGATCCGTAGTGTGGAAAATCAATATTAGACCACTTCATGAGGAAAAAAACACCAAAGATCAATGGTAGTACAAATCCCTTAGTATTTGAGCAATGTAAAAATTCCCTAGAGAAATTATTTTAGGATTTGTGGAGTAGTGAAAGGGAAAATGTTATCACGACAGTTTATCGCCTCACTGAAGATGCTGACCAATGATGGTCATTAATACAGAACACAAAGGAAGATGATTAAGTATCAAATATGGAATGGAGGGAGTTCAAAGATGTTTTCATAGAAAAATACTTTCCTCGTGACCATCGAGCTGATATGGTAAGAAAATTTCTGAGTCTGAGGCAAAAGGAGGATGAGATTGTCGCAAAGTATGAGGCTAACAATACAAGGTTATCAAGGTATGCTAAAGATTATATATGTAACCCATGAATTAATATCTATCATTTCATTTATGGGTTAAAACCATTTCTTCATCGAGCATTAGTCTCACAATATTTTCAACGTACGAAGATATAGTCTCATGTGCTATCAAGACAGAAAAGGAATTATCTAACTCATATGACAACAAAATAAAGTAATAGAAGAAGAGAACAATGGAGAAAGAGATAGATAAAGGGAAAAAGGGAAAGATTTATTTTCCATTATGTGAAAATTTTGGGAAGAAACACCCAGGTACTTTCCTAAAAATAATGGGAGTTTGATACAAATGTGGAGAAAATGGTCACCAGACTCGTGATTGTAATGGAACGAAGGAGGCTGTCAATGTTGAATGCTACAATTGTAGAGAAATGGGGCATTATGGAAATGAATTTCCTAAGCGTCATGAAAACATTCCCCAGAAAAGAACAAGGGATCAAGGTCAATCTTATATTGTTATTACAGTTGAAGTGGAATAATTAATGTATTTGTGTTTTTGGACTCCCGGATTATATTTTGGTTATGAGAATAATGTGATATATATATATATAAGGATTTTACTATAGTACTTTTTGTTTTCATTAAGGTTTGAATATGAATAAGGTAATCATATTTTCAGTATGTGACAATAAAAGAAACTTCACTCAGTTTGGATAATAAGATGTTGCGAATGATTTTGTAATTTAGATACCTTTTACAGAGAGTCTAGATAGAGGTACCTTGGATAACTATAATGTTTTGGAATGGATTAAGTTTAACATTGGAAAGTATTATTCAGGTTTAAAACATTTCTCATGATTATTTTTGTAAAATTATGATACTAAAGTTGTAGGAAAAGGATAACCTGTAGGTCTGGTGATAACCTGTTGCATCAGACAGAGCTGTAGGAATCGAACCGAAAATCATAGTGTGACATGTATTTATTACCTATCACTATCCTACAAGAAGTCCCTGGTTATTAGAAAATATTTTTTCATTATTATGGTATGTGTTAATGTTTGTAACCTTAAACTATTAAGATAAATCTAATATTTTTGAGTTCTATTATCTTATGAGTGACAGATGAGTTTCTGAGAGAAATTAGTTGAAGGATGACAACTATACTTGTCAAGATATATATATATATATTTATCATATTCTATGAATAAATAAATTCATGAACACTAGGGAAGAGATATTAAGACAAAAAAAATTTATCCTAATACCTTATGTTTCTTTGAACTGATGCTATTTTAAATCATCATAGATTGATGGATTTGAGGCCCTCAATTCCACATGTGTTTGTGATTGATGACCTCAATCCCTCCCTATAAATATTTACATTTTCACTCTAATTATGTATCTATAATTTACAGTAATTTTATCCAATTCGAAACCCTAATTTGGTGGTGAAATTCTCATTTCCCTTTCCCTCTTATTAAAAATAAATTTTATTAACAATATTTCCGATTTGGGGTTTCCACAAAGGGATTTTCTATTTTAATCTTTTTATTTTTAAAGAACAATTTCAAAATGTAAGGATTCAATTATTTGATTGTGGGGAAAATTTAACACCCCATGTTTCCACGGTACGATTCTCTTTTAATAATACAGTAGCATGTGTTGTACGCAACGTCGAGATTCTAACACACCACGACCAATCAATGTACCCATCATGATTATTAATAACCACATTTTTAAATTTTAAATATTTCATCTCTCAAAATGGACTTCATTTTTGGATTCAGAATATCGAAAGAAGCCTAGGGTGAAATTTTGGTACTTTTCGGATAACTTTTATATTTTGATGAATAGTGAAAATTACAAACTTTTAATTAAAAATAATTTCTTTAATCGAAATAATTAACAGTTATAAATTATGAATTTGAGTGGTTATAAACTATATTATGAATATAGTTTTACCATTTAATAAAATTCTGGTCATTGGACATTTTTTCATAATTAAACCGGAAAATAAAGTATCAACCTTTTGATAGTTATTTTCTCTTTAAAACACGTTTTTTGTTTGAACAGTGGAATTAATTTTAAATTATTTTCTGCCACTTCTGTGTTTTGAATTTGGAAAAAGGGATTCCATATTTGGAATTATTATTTCCAAATGGTGTAAATAGGTAACTTTTATTTTTAGACATTTTGAATAATTAGTTCGGAAAATATTTTATCTACCATGGTTAAAGGGTAAAATCCAGTAAATATGGGTCAAAAAATAATATTATAATAATAATTAATTACCCTAAAACGTGTCATAACCTTATTGGTTGATAAATTTCTGACCATGGGAATCTTTGGGACGATTTTGGGATCCCATGGATCCACTTGTAGGTGATAAGGACAATTTATATTAATTAAGATAAAATATATACAAAAATGATATAAGCATGTAACTTTTAGAAATTTTTTTACATAGGGTTATATATGGTGGATTTTCGACCATAAATATTCAATAGAAATATAAAGATATATCCTAAATAATGGTATTTTATTTATAATTATTTGAAATTTAATAATTAAATTTATTTATGACACAATAATGAAGAAGTATTTTCCTTGTTAATGAAAGAATCAAATTATTGGTATTATAAATGTTAAAATAAATATAATTTGAATGTTTTGATGACATACATTAATTTTATTGGTTAATATTCCATGATTGGATTTCTTAAATAAATTTGGTTCGAATTAATAATTTTTTTACGACTTTAACAAAAATCAATTATTGAATAGTGTCAAAATTGACATAAATGAGTTTTTAAAATAAATATTATATTATTCATTGATATTGTGAAGCAAAAAATCCAAGGATCGACCAAAGGACTTATATCATGATATGTGTATCATTAATGGACCACTAGTGGGAGTCTTGTATGTATAAAATATTTTTATTAACTATATAATATAAAAATACAATGTGACATGGTAAATGTGAAACTAATTAACTTAGAGTTAAAACTAACATATATGGTTAATATAATGACCCAAACATTTCTTAAACCAATTGGTTGAAAGTATTTCAACCCATCCCGAAATTATACATTTAATAATAAACTTTGAAGCCATTAGAAACCAAATATGAATTTATTATAAAATAATATTTCTATATTTTCCTAAGGTGCCCCTCTCTCCTGTTATAAAAGGACACCACTTCTAACCAATTCTTCACACCTTCAAAGCCTTTTGGTTCGGTCAAACCATGCCCAAATATCCTCTCAACTTATGTCACTTCATCCTAGAGGCCTTAGTTTTATTATAAAGCCAACCAATGGATCCCTTTTGATCAAATCAAAAGGAAGATCCCGAAGACAAGGTAATGTTTTCACCACCCTCATTCAAGATCCTTTAATCTTCAAATTCTTATTTCTTTGTTATTCCCATTATTAAATAATAACTCCAGTATCCTATATATAATATGATGATATTATAAATATGGTACAACCATATTCAGTATTCTATCCATCCTTTTAATTACATGTCACCATACGTGGGTACGTACGGCTTACCGTCTCCATGTCGTGGTGTAAATGTTATTCAAAACATTATTATTTTTATGGGAATAATAATGATGTTTAAATAATTTAAATAATAAATATAACATGATAATTATTCTGTATATATGATATAATATCCAATTATATATTATTTTAATATAAAAATAGTGATATTGTTGCTCGTGCGTATGTACGGACTACCGTCTCCACGAATGCAATGAGATTAATTCTCCATCGTATCCATTCAAGTATAATTCTCATATGATGATTAAAAATAATTTTTATTTTCTGGATATCATTCTGGATATGAATGAGATACAACCTATCAATAACAAACATGTCTTATATAACAAAACATATAAAAGAAAATGAGTAAGTTATCATCTCAAACGACAATAATACTAAGATATTATTAACAATGCAATGTTAAAAGATCATATATGATATCTTATTAATGTGTATTATTATTTTATAATTTAATAGAAATTATTTCTCCATTATAATGGAGGTTATCCTATCCTTAACCAAGGAAAATTACAAGGTAAGGGGGTTTCATCTCACTCCTTATTCCCATGAGATTCATGCCATATTTCCACTATTACCTTTTCTGTTTTGTTTGTACTGACCATAATTTTATTCATTGTGTAATACAGTTTAATTTATGTGTATTTACATATTCATTGTATGATACATCTTTCCTGGGTTTTATGTTTCGTGAATAACCAAATTGGTAAGGGTTTATTTCACAATCTCTTCATTTTCTGAGGATTTTTATACGTAATTATCTACTGGGATCTATTTCTCATCCACATCCATATTTCATAAAAATTTTTATTTAAAATCATTCATAATATATAATAGACTATGTTTTATTGTCATTTTTACCCTTTTTGACTTTTTATAAGATGTTTATAAAGGAATATTTCCGTCGTTTTCCAAACAAGGTATTTTTTAACCTTTTTGATAGAATTATGGTAAGAATGTCTTTTTTAACATATACGGTGGGTGCGGCTATTTTTCGACATTATAAAATCTTTAATGATTCCAATAAAATCAAATAAGGATAATTTCAAAGTAAATGTTTTATTTTATAATTATGATACATTTTAATGATTTCAAAAAATAGATATTTCTCTCAAATAGTTTTGATTTCATCCATGTCAACATCCTTTGATAAATTTTACACTTATTTGAAGTTGATTTATTATGATACAAATCATCCAAAATTTATGTATGGTTTTGTGATATGTTTTACTATGGATGAGTTATTTTTATGTCATTAATTGTTTATGATTAATGTTTTGGCATTTCGTATGCTAGTTTTAATATGAATGTTTATGCTATATTTCATCCTCTTATTAAGATGAATGTGTTGGACTAGTATATTTCGGGTTGGGGACTGCTAAAAGTAACCCCTCTGGGATGGGGTCCGGTTATAGCAGATCCTCCGGTTTGGTGTCCTCTTATTAAGGGAACTCTGGGTGTGTGTCCAGTTATTATAGGCACTCCGGGTTGGTGTCTAGATATTAGAAGCATTCCGGGATGGTGGCCGGTTATTAGAGGCACTCCGGGATGGTTTCCGGTTACAGAGGCTCTTCGGGTTGGGTTCCGGTTATAGTTATCTCATAGGTCTTGGAACGAGGCCTTGACATAGAAATTAATGTTCGACATTATTCATTCCATCATTATGAAAGTTGTTATTTATATTGAATGTGATTATTCGACTAGTAGAGTATCCATGTGAATACGTAAATGACATTATTTAATTTTATCTTTTCCATATTATTCTGAAGTTCATGTTTTAAAGATTTTGTTTTAGTTATACATTGCCTAAAATGGTTTTGCTTATTTATGAAAGCATATCCTATATTGTTATCCTTACTGAGAATCTGAGCTCACCCCTTTATATGTTTAATTTTTCATAAGATGTGAAGAAATATATTATGACTGACCTGTAGGGATAGTCTGAAGGGTATATAAGTGTGGAATATGGAGACTATATTATTGAAGTTTTTCACATTATGATGTAATGTAAACCTTATTAATGTGTCTAGTGATTCCAAGGCTACTAAACTAATCTGTCTTTCGAGACATTGTCTTCTGTGATCATGCCAATGTTATGTAATAATGCACTGACTCTGGGTAACCGGGGTTGGGGTGTTACAGTTGGTATCAGAGGAAGTATAGTACAAACCTTGGAATCTTGATTTAGATAAACTCTTATTATAGCACATAGACCTAACATGAACTTTTAGTATTAGTAAATAAGAAAATGATATAATTTTTTAATTGTAGAGATTTTATGAGTTTTTCGAGTAATAAATCTATGTCTCGATACGAGAAGGTAGAGGAGACTCTGGAACAGATGTACCTATGGGTAAAACCTGAAAACACTGATTTGAGCTAGACTCAAACAGGAACTAGTGCATGACAACGGGCATTGCTGCACTCAAGGTTACGACACTCCTGGGGGATATGCTTTGGATAATTCTCATTTTCTTTACAAACCATTATGAAGGGTTTATGAGTATATAAATCCTCAAAGAAAACATTTTACGATTATGGATTATATCAATAAATAGTTCAATTTATGTAAAGTTTTTAACAAGTATAGAATTATGTATTTTGATTCATAAACTAATATTGATTATGCCATTGTATATAAATGGCTCCTAGTGGAAGAAATGGAACGGTATAAATGCACGCACACCATGTAGGGATTACCCTTATGCTCAAGATAATTATATTTAAGCTGGTGATGCAACTGGTGCTGATCAGATAATCACCATACCGGGACAACTCACTCATGTTATGAATAATAACCTTACCCGTATGGAGCACACTGATCCACATCATGGAGGATAAATGTTAGATCGCTTCATGAGGAAACAACCACCAAAGTTCAATGGGAGTACAAATCCCTTAGTAGCTGAGCAATGGATAAATTTCCTAGAGAAAATATTTCAGGCTTTCGGGAGTAGTGAAAGGGAAAAAGTTATCATGGTAGTTTATCGACTCACTAGAGATGCTGATCAATGTTGTTCATTGAGACAAAACCCAAATGAAGACGATGAAGTATCAAATATGTAATTTAGGGAGTTCAAAGTGCTTTTCATAGAAAAATATTTTCCTCATGACCATTGAGTAGATATGGAAAGACAATTTTTGAGTCTAAGGCAAAAGGAGGATGAGAAATTCTCCAAGTATGAGTCTATCTTTACAAGGATAGTAAGGTATTATACAGATTATATATGAACCCCAATAAGTATGATTGATCTTTTCTTTGATTGGTTAAAACCATTTCTTCGCTCAGCATTAGTCTCACAATATATTCAACGTACGAAGATATAGTCTCATGTGCGATCAAGACAGAAAATGAATTCTCTAAATCATATGACAATAAAATAATGTAATACAAGAAGAGTACTATGGAGCAATATACATATAAAGGGAAAAAGGGAATGAAGGATTTTCCATTATGTTAAAATTGATGAAAAAAACACCTCGGTACTTGCCTAAAAGGAATGGGAGTTTGTTACAAATGTGGAGAAAAAGGTCACCAGACACATGATTGTAAGGGAAAGAAGGAGGTTGTCAATATTGAATGCTACAATTGTAGAGAAAGGGGGCATTATGAAAATGAATTTCCTAAGCATTTGGTAAACATACCTCAGAAAAGGCCAAGGGATCATGTTCATTCTTATACTATTACTACAGTTGAATAGGAATAATTAATGTATTTGTGTTTTTCGACTCAAGGATTATATTCTGGTTATGAGAATAACGTGATATATATATATAAGGATTGTACTGTAGTACTTGTTGTTTTCATTAAGGATTTAATAATACTAAGGTAATCATATTTTCACTATGTGACAATAAGAGAACCTTTACTCTGTTTGGAGAATTTGATGTTGCGATTGATTTTAGAATTTAGATACCTTTTACAGAGAGTCCATACAAAGGTACTTTGGATAACTATAATGTTTTGGAATGGATTAAGTTTAACTTTGGATCGTATTGTTCAAGGTTAAAACATTTATTATTATTATTTTTGGAAAATTATGATACTATAGTTTTATTAAAAGGACAACCTGCATGTCAGGCGATAACCCGTTGCGTCGGACAAAGCTGCAGAAATTGAACCGACAACGATAGTGTGACATGCCTTTATTACCTGTCACTATCCTACAAGAAGTCCCTGGGTATTTCAGAATATTTTTTCATTATAATGGTATGTGATAATGTTTGTAAACTTAAACTATTAGGATAAATCTAATATTTTTGAGTTCTATTATATTTTGGAGTGAAGGATGATTTTGTGGGAGAAATTAGTTGAAGGATGAAAACTCTACTTGTCAAGATGTATATATATATATATTTATCTTATGCTATGAAGAAATTAATTATTGAACTTTAGGGAAGGGATATTATGACCAAAAATTTGTTATCCTAATACCTTCTGTTTCGTTGAACTGATGATATTTTAAATCATCATAGATTGATGGCTTTGAGGCCCTCAATTTCACATTTGTTTGTGAAGGATGACCTCAATCACTCCCTATAAATATTTACATTTTTCTTCTAATTACGTGTCTATAATTTTCAGAAATTTTCTCCAATTCGAAACCCTAATTTGGTGGTGACATTCTCATTTCACTTTCCCTCTTATTAAAACTAAATTTTATTAACTGTATTTCTGATATGGGTTTTCCAGAAAGGTATTTTCTATTTTCAACCCTTTATTTTCAAAGAAAAATTTCAAATTGTGAGGATGCAATTATTTGAAGGTGGGGAGAATGTAACACCCCAATCCTCCATGGTACGATTCTCTATTAATAATACCATATCATGTGTTGTACGTAACTTCGAGATTCTAACACATCTCGACCAATCAAAGTAGCTGTTATGAATATTAATACCCACTTTTTTAAATTTTATAAATTTAATCTCTCAAAATTGATTTCATTTTAGGATTCGGAATATCGAAATTATCCTAGGGTGAAATATTGGTACTTTTCGGATAACTTTTATATTTTGATGAATAGTGAAAATTACTACATTTTAATTAAAAACAACTTTTCAAATCGAAATAATTAACAGTGATAAATTATGAATATGAGTGGTTTTAAAGTATATTAAGAATATATTTTTACCAATTTAATACAATTTTTGTCATTGGACATAATTTCATAATTAAACCGGACATAAAAAATTATCTATCTTTTTATAGTTATTATCTCTTCAAAACATGCTTTTTGTTTTAACAACAGGAATTAATTTTAAATTAATTTATGCCACTTCTGTGTTTTGAATTTGGAAAAAATGTATTCCATAGTTGGAATCAGTATTTCCAAATTTTGTTAATAGGTAACTTTTATTTTTTGACATTTTGTATAATTACTTTGGTAATTATTTTATCTACCATGGTTAAAGGGTAAATCCGTTAATAAGGGTAAAATAATTATATTATAATAATAATAAATTACCATAAAACGTGTTCTAACCTTATTGGTTGATACATGTCCGACCATGGGTATCTTTTGGTCGATTTTGGGACCCCATGGAGCACTTGATGGTGAAAAGGACACTTTTTATTAATTAAATTAAAATAAATACAAAAATGACATAAGCATATACCTTTTAGAAAAAAAAAATTTACATAGGGTTATATATGTTGTATTTTTAATTATAAATATTCATTAGAAAGATAAATATATTTCAGACATAATGGTATTTTATTTATAATTTTTATACATTTAATAATTAAATTTATTTATGACACAATAATGATGAAGTATTATCCTTATTAATGAAAGAATAAAACATTTTGAATTATAAATGTTAAAATAAATATAATTTGAAAGTATTGATGACATACATGAATTTTATTGGTTAATATTCCATGAATTAATTGCTTAAATGAATTTTTTTCTAAATATTAATGTTTTTATGAATTAAAAAAAATCCATTATTCAATAGCTTCAAAATTGACATAAATCAGTTTTTAATACAAATATTATATTATTAATTGATATTATAAAGTGTAAAATCTAGGGTTAAGAAAAAGGACTTATATAATTATAGGTGTATTATTAATGGACTACTTTTGGGTATCTTTTATGTATATATTATGTTTATTAACTATATAATATAAAAATACAAAGTGACATGGTAAATGTGAAACTAATTAACTTAGAGTTAAAACTAAAAAATATGGTTAATATAATGACCCAAACCTGTCTAAAATTTATAGGTAGAATGTATTTCGACCCATCCCCACAATATACGTTTAATAATCAACATTGGATCCATTAGAAACGAAATATGAATTTATTATAAAATAATATTTCTAGATTTTTATTAAAATTCCCCTCACTCCTCTTATAAAATGACAACACTTCTATCCAATTTGCCACACCTTAAAAGCCTTTTGGTTCGGCCAACCCCTGCCCAAATATTCTCTCAACATCCGTCACTTATACCTAGAGGCCTTAGTTTTATCATAAAGCCAACCTAATGATCCCATTTGATCAAATCAAAAGAAAGAATCCGAAGAAGAGGTAATGTTTTCACAACCCTCTTTCAAGTTCCTTTCTTCTTCATCTTATTATTTCTTTGTTATTCCCATTAAAAAAGAATAACTCCAATATCCTCTATATACATTTATGTTATTATAAATATGGTATAACCATATTTAGTATTCTATCCATCCTTTGAATGACATGTCAGTATACGTGCGTACGTACAGCTTACCGTCTCCACGTCATGGTGTAATTGTACTTCAAAATAATATTATTTGGATGGGTATACTAATGAAGTTTAATTCATTTAAATAATAAATATAACATGATAAAAATTCTTTATATATGATATAATATCCAATTATATATTATTTTAAAATCAAAAGAGTGATATTGTCACTCGTGCGTACGTACAGACTACCGTCTCCACGAAAGCGATGAGATTCATTCCCTATCGTATCCATTCAAGTATAATTCTCAGTTTATGATTAAAAATAATGTTTAAGGACATGATATCATTATGGATATGAATAATATACAACCTATCCATAACAATCATGGCTTATGTAACAAATTATATAAAATAAAATGAGTAAGTTAACACCCAAAATGACAATAATACTATGATATTATTAACAAAGAAATGTTAAAAGATCATATTTGATATCATATTAATGTACATGATTCGTGTATAATTTAATTTCAATTATTTAACCATTATAAACGAGGCTATCCTACCCTCAACCAAGTAAACGTACAAGGTAATGGGATTTCATCTCACTCCTTATTCCCATGAGATTCATGCCATATTCCTACTATTACATTTTGTGTGGTGTATGTACTGTACATAGTTGTATTCTTTGTGAAATACACCTTAATTTATGTGTATTTAAATATTCATTTTATTATTCCTCTTTCACGGTTTGTATGTTTCGTATGTTACCAAATTGGTAAGGGTTTATTTCACAATATATTCATTATCCACGGTTGTTTATATGTAATTATCTACTAGGATTTCTTTATCATCCACATCCATGTTTCTAAAAAAAATTTCAAATAATTCTTAATATATTATAGACTATGGGTTAATTCCATTTTTACCTTTGTTGACTTTTTATAAAAATTTTACAAAGTAATCTTTCCGTCGTTTTCCAAACAAGGTCATTTTTAATCTTTTCGACGGAGTTAAGGTAAGAATGTTTTTTTAAACTTATATGGAGGGTGCAGCTATTTTCCTCCATTATAAAATCTTCAAAGATTCCCTTAGAAGATAATAAGGATATTTTCAAATTAATGTTTTATTTTATAATTATGTTACTTTTAAATGATTTCAAAAAAGAAATATTTCTCTCAAATTGTTTTGATTTCAACTATGTCAATATCCTTTGATAAATTTTACACTTATTTGACATTGATTTATAATGATTCAAATCATCCATATTTTTTGTCAGGTTTTGTGATATTTTTTTACTATGGATGAGTTATTTTTATGTCATTAATGGTTTGTGATTAATGTTTTGGCATTTTGTATGCTAGTTTTAATAGGAATATTTAGGTTATATTTAATCCTCTTCTTAAGATGAATGTGTTGGACAAGTTATTCCAAGTTGGGGACCGATAAATGTTATCCCTCTAGGATGGGGTCCAGTTATAGAAGACCCTCCGGGTTGGTGTCCAGTTATTAGAGGCACTCATAGTTGGTGTCCGATTATTAGAGGCACCTCGGGTTGGTGTCAGGATATTAGAGGCACTTCGGGTTGGTGTCCGGTTATTAGAAGCACTCTGTGATGGAGTCCAGTTAGTGAGGCTCTCCGGGTTGGGTTCCAGTTACTGTTATCCCATAGGTCTTGGCACGAGGCCTTGACATAGAAATTAATGTTCTGCATTATGCATTCCATCATTATGAAAGTGGTTATTGATTTTTTATGTGATTATTCAACTAGTAGAATATCCATGTGAATAAGTTAATGGAACTATTTCATTTTATCATTGCCATATTATTCTGAAGTTCATGTTTTAAAGGCTTTTGTTTTATTTATACATTACCTAAAATTTTTATACTTATTTATGAAAGCTTCTGCTATATTGTTATCCTTTCTGATCATATGAGCTCACCCCTTTCTATGTTTTATTTTTCCCAGGATGTGAAGAAATATATTATGACTGACCTGCAGGGGAAGTCTGAAGAGGATATGAGTGTGGAAAATGGAGACTATATTATTGTAGTTTTTCACTTTATGATGTAATGAAAACATTATGAATATATCTAGTGATTCCAAGCCTAATAAACTAATCAGTATTTTGAGACATGATCTTTTGTGATCTTGCCAATGTTATGTAATAATACACCGACACTTTGTAACTAGGGTCGGGGCATTAAAATTTCATATAAATATATATATATATGTATGTGGTCTAGTTGTTTATTAATCCAGTCTTCCACCATTTTCTGTTGTTGGATATTTACAACTTATGTAATTGTATCTGTTGTTTACTTCCACAGTGTACTCCGCCAATGAGGTCATAGTTTCCCCGATATCACACCCATGACCCTCACTACTAGTCGGTAGCCTCTAGCATTTAGGGAACGCGCTTGAGGCCATGTGACCAATCGGGTACGGGGCACCTATGGGTGGCTACTAGAATCGGGACATTACAAACCAGTGGTAAGATCCCCTATCTCTATATACAATGTATATCTACAAAGAGGTCAATAACTCTGATGCATCAACCAGAAACTAAAAAATTGTCCGCTTACTAATAGAATCATCCCCCACGTTCCCCATTCCGGGAGTATAGATAATTTATAAGTCATAAACCTGGATGAAATCTTTCCACAACCTCTTTCTCAAGTTTAAATCTTTATATGAATATATATAGGTTTGATTTTGTTATTGGAGTACACAATAAATTGCTTGCTCAACAGGTTGTTTCTCTACATCATCAATGTGAATACCACCACTCCCAATTATAGATCATGGATCACTTAGTTCTGCTCATGTTTTCTCAGTAAGCCCGAAACATAAGAAATCACATACTATCTATACATCATAAAATAACCTAACACGCTTCTTTATGGATCATATAACAATACGTACTCGACACCCTCCTTTTGAAGTCTAAAGATCTAGGCACACATCAACCATTTTCTAAAATGCTTAAAAGCCTTCTGAAATATCTCTATCAACAAATAACTATGATCGTTTTGATTCAAAGTTGTCATTGGTGAGGATATCCTAGAGAAATATGGTATGAATATTTAGTAATATCCTTCCCTCATAAAGAATCCCCATAAATCTATCATGCTACTAGGTGGATTCCATGTTGACACAACGTCTACCATTGCCGGTTCCACTACCAAACCATCACCTGAGACAACATGTCCAATAATATGGACTGCCTGAATCCAGAACTAGAAACATGAGAGTTTCCCATAAAGGTGGGGCTCTTGAAGTACATCCAGAACCATCTGTTTGTGTCTCACATGCTCCTCATAGGAAACTAAGTACCCATGGATATAATCATGGAAGATCACTGTGAACCATTATATGTGTTGATGGAAGATCCGGTTCATGAGACTCATAATCACTAATATGGAATTCATCACACCTATGGGAATGACCCAGTACTCATAGTGACTATACGAATATCTGAAAGCCTTATTTGTTATCTCATAATACCTTACTCACAGTTGTTGATATCATGATCAATGTTCAGCCTTCAAGAAGCATCACTTCCCTCCTAACTGATCAAATAGGTCATTGATCCTTGATAGTGGACACATGATCTTTATTGTCACCTGATTCAAGTGATGGTAGTAAAAATACAACCTCATGATCCAATCTAAAATATTTTAAATCAAAACTGAGGCTACCCAGGGTGAAGTAATAGGTCATACTAAGCCCTTATTTTACAAGTCCTCCAACTCTACCCTCATCTCGTGTAGCTATATGAGAGCCCTCAGACATACTGTGGTTGACATTGGTGTCATCCAATGGAAAAAAGTAAAACAGAAGTCTATCTACCAATGAGTAGCTTGTCTAGGAACATCATCATGAAAGATATCCTCACACTCATCCACCACCACAAGTAACTGGAAACAAATAACATCCACTACACCAAGGGTCAGGCTAACAAATTGATGAGCCATCAACTGCCCCTCCTACGCATGATTTCATCTTGTGCTTCTTGCGATATCCTTTGCACAAACAATGGTATACCCTACTTCCCTTAATTCAGACACACTGCACCCATTTCATAAAATAGTAAATCATGGCATGAACCGATGATATAAAATCCATACCAATAATGGCATCCAAATGCCTGAAATTCACTTCCATGATATCCCAGAAAAAATCATTAAAAATATAGTTTGGTTCACAGTGTCGAAACAAGTGTTGGATCATTGTGTATCTTTATGTAGGTATCTACATGTGTGAGGATCAACTCAACAGTTGAACTAGAATATCTGAGTCATAAAATAGTTTATTGGGATGAAATGGATGAATATCACCTGTGATTATCAATATTGTGTATAGAATTGACAAATAATTAGATCATACATAAAATAATCACTAAAGCTCTGGGGTCATAAGTCCTGACCATTTTCTGCTATCCCCACCCAAATCATCTAGCTCCCTGAGCCTGGGGTAGACCACCTTGGGTTGTGTCCGTATCATGTTAAATTTTTTACCACCTCCTACCGCACTCCTAGCTCATCTTCCACATCTTCAACCCTATAGAAATGTCCTATAATATTTTTGTATCTACCTCAGTGGTCTATCCACTATCTCCCTTTTAGTATCACGATGTCCTGGACAATCTCGAGCTAGATTTTTGTTGTGGTCACATACATAACATCACCGTTCTATGGGATGACTGGACCAACTATAGTGATTTCATAATTGCAAGTCATCTATTGTTAATATTCCTCTTGTGAAATATTCTACATCATGGTTTATGAGGAAACTATGGGATACCTGCTACTGGTATCTCTACTCATACATGTCAGTTGATGTAAACCACTGGTTGTATCTAGTTATCCATGAATCCCTTGAACCCCAATGCATTATTAGGTACCCAATAATAATTAAGAATTATCATAGGTATAAAATAGTGTCAGATGTCTCTATGAAAACCCTAGAGAAAAGACTAATCCCTAAACTAATGATCGTGTACCATATCTATCAAGTACATAAAGAAATTGGGGGTCCTCGATAAATATTTATATACTAACATGTTTCTATGTCAGGTATATAGATGCTCATGTAAAATAATATCCCTTAGATTATAAGGAGACTACTCCTATCTGAAATTGTTCTCGAACTCCACCATTGAATGGTTTCTTCATCATAAATCTAGTTAATTAAATCACACTACACTCCAACTAAACCGTGATGATGGCTCTTTACTAAGGCCACCATCTGATCTGATGGTGTCTTGAATATACAGAAAACACAGGTCATCACCTCATTTTAGTCATCTACCTCCATTTTTTTGGGATCACACTGGAACAAGAGGGGTCTATTTTGATTAATCCCATGATGTGTGCTCTTAATGTGAACCAACTCTTCTCTTATTTCTTATACCACGTGCTTCTCTACAGTTGGGGGAATTGTTGGTACACCAATTGGAGGTAACATCTTGGGAACGATCTGTATATCAGTGCCCTATCAATGAGTGAGTAATTTTATGGATCCGTCCATTACATATAAACAGGTTTGCATTGTAGAGACATCATGTTTGAAAAAAATGAATTACCATGAACAATGAGTATCTCTCGATAACAAACTCAAGATGTACATAGAACCATAAAACATATCTATATGATTCATGTAATACTTTTTCCTTCTGACACGATTTCTAATGTGATGAGAGAAAAATTTGGTTATAAATGACATAGTCTATGGATACATTGGCTACTGCACCAACACTAGTGTTCATAGGATGAAAGACGAACTGGAAACACACAACACTATTACCCTGACCAAATATTACAATCTCCTTATCTTAATGTGTAATCTACCACTCTGATTTCATTTTGTCATGACCCATCAAACTGGGGGTCATTATGCGAATCCCCCAACCCACCTTCAAATTTCCAATGCCTAGTGAGTAGCAGCAAATAATCATATCACTTTAATGGGTGGAACTACATAAGTATCTATACACTTTAAAATTTCTCAATGCCTTAAATATTGAAATTTTAAAAGCACTATGAATGCAAATCCATGCATACCACTATCCCAACCAACAATGTATGAAATTATAGAAGAATGTAAATTAATGTGTGCCAGATTAAAATCCCACCAAAAGAGTTGGTAGTATACAATGTCTAAACTTTGAAATAATGTTACTTGGACTACTATCTAACACCATAGAGACATCCCTTATAGTCTGAAATCACAATGTACCTTCTATATTTGGTCTTGGTCCTAGTCATCCTAATACTCTGTCAAATGGTTTCACATTTGTGTAGGACATGACACATGCAGTAAATTGCCTTGTAGGGGTGAGTAATTCAATACTCACTAGGACACCTGAAAACCACAATGCAATGCACAAAGGAACGATATAGTCATCTCTACGTCAATACATTTCTACAAAATTTAAAAGGGATATATCAATATATGAACAGTCCCAGACTCACATTCTAATGGTTAGTCACAATTAATTCTTACAAATGATGGTGATTCCATATGAAGATTCATGAAGAACTCATCTAGAAGAACTCAATCATGGGTCTGATAGCACTGGTGATTTTTTTTCGAGAGGTAATGACTTTGGGGAACCATCATGACTGATAGAAACACTGATATATCTAATGAAAGAATATAATCCACCATTTCTTGGATAACCAGTTGCACGAATAGTTATGATAATAATAAAAAAATGATGATCACTATTAGGGCTGTGGTGTAAAACATGACTCATCTATATTTTCTTAGTATATAGAGGCCCAACGTTTGGTAGGATTGGTAATGATGATACCTGACTCTACATAGGGCACAATAATTGAGATAGGATCTTTCTCTAGGACAATTTGTGAGGATTCCTAACTCTATATAGAAATTCCTACTAATGGGAACATAATCCTATGGATAGGAAATGCTACAAACTTACCATCCGAGTAATGAGGAAGTGAAACCAACCCTATCAAAACAAGTGCATGATATGGTGGAAATGTATATATACTCATGAATAAAAATGTATAATGCATGTAGAGGGTGTCACAAGACTTTTCCTAGGATCCCTGGTACTGCCCGTGTACATTATCCTATATTAGAAGAACATGTCACGTATAAAAGTTATACATGGCATGTAAAATGAATTATATGATGTCTCAATACATCCAGGGTCCATCTGTGTTCCCCAATCGTGTTCTGTTACACAACATTAACACACGTTTTCCTACACGTGTACCAGAAAACATGGTAGCCTGTGTATCTGGTATAGGTTTGGATGTGTGATTTAGTAAATGTAGTGATGAAACCGTATATCCATGTATTATCTATTATATATGAAGTATCCATGTGAAGGTCCCACATGTACTGAGACATTTCTCTTCTTCCTGAACCCTTAAACACTACTGAACTGGTCCCACACACAATGTTTTCCGAGATACATGTCGTTTTCATCTGGATTTTCATGACTCCTAGGTTCCAACACTGGTCATCTTTTGTATTCACTCGGACATCATCCTGGATTTTACTCATCATGAAACATTAAATCTTCCATCGTCTAGCCACACCATCACCAAATCAACATGATTCATGCCTTTCCACATAGATATCAAAATTTGCATCATTCTTCATTTCTGATGATGAATGTTAAATTGAAACCCTCATCATTCGATTAGATACTGAATCCACCATCAAAACTCTGTTTTGTCGTACTAATGTTGGATCTATGATTTTAGCATCATTTCACCATGAATCGAAGGTGAAACCACCAATCATTCATAGCCTTTTGGATAATGAAGAAAACATGACGATAATGGTGGTATTAAATCACATAGAAAACACCGAGGAATTACCATTGAAATTTGTTCATTGTGGACAATATCTATTAATGTTAGAATGATCATCAAGCTAAATCACAAAAACAATAAAAATAATCTCCCAAATAAATATTGTAATTCAATCCCATCCTACAAGTATGATCAAACAGTGTGAAAACCGATTCATTGGTTTATCTATGTTCTTCATTGAATATCTGAATGGGAAAGAAGGAATTGAAACAACATGACCTAAATCAAGTTTGTATTAATCATTTATGTAGAACGACTATTTTATCATCATCAATATGATCCTCCAAATCCACTAGAACTATGATCAATGATTCTCTTGATCTGTCATCCCTATTTGTTGAGAGGTTTCTCCAAGTCTCTCTTGTCTATCATTTCCATAGAATTATTGGGTTATGCAACCAAGCGTGTTTTTTATACACAATATACCACTTTAATGATTTTGGTTTCTATGTCAAATGAATGGATAAATAAAATAAGTCGTTAATTAAATTAATCAATTAAATGTCTAAATAGTATAATTCATCATTGTCCCACATTGGCCGATGTTATCCCTATCCAAAGGTAATGTAACTACTCATAATATTAAAGTACCCTCAGATTTTTTATTTTTTCACCTATTTATAATTTATTTCTCTTTTTTCGTGATAACCACTTGAATTTTTTTATACATTTCTTATATTTTAGGCATTCATTCCGGGGACAGTGAGATTCACTGTACCGTGTCATCTCAGCTCATGTTCTATAATTAATTCTATATATCATTTAAAAAATTATACCTGGAAGGTCTGGGAAATTATAGTTTTTCATTCATGTAAAGGTTAAAAATTTATATTTACAATATTTTTATTCTAATTTATATAATTTTATTTATTTATTTATTATAATATATACTTTAAATTCCATAAAAACATAGATTCTGTTTTTTTAAAAAAATACCACAATTTTCAGGTAAAGGGAGAACCCTTTCATTACCCATACACATATAGGCCCAAGACCTATACATGACCCAAATTCCTTGGGTAAAAGGTCTATTAAGTGACCTTTGAAGGCCCAAAAATATATTAAACATTAGAATTTCTCTTCCCATTATTCTACATCGTTGAAGGAATCTAGTTCCCCACATTACATGGATGATTAACTAGAATTTATCGACACATTTCTATGCTAAACGGGGTATTCATGGAAAATGCATACCCTCTTGTTCATCGAATCCATCATGATATGATATGGTGGATGCAACATGATCTGAATCTTCATCTCATTCTTTATCCTATGTTTTCTATCTAGGATACTTTTTAGTCTATTGTGGAATAGAGTACCTGCGGCATATGGTTAATTGAAAGTATTTGGGGGATTGGAACCCTTGCGGCATAAAAGAAGTGGTGGCCTAGAATCCATGTGTCCAAATGGCCTCTAGTAGCCCAAAGTCCCGGAATCCCATATTCATAAACTAGTGTCCCCAAGGCCCAAATCAAATGAATTGTTATGGATACTACAGTAATGCACAATACCTTTGATAGTAACAGCTACTGTAACCCATAAATTAACCCAAAAATGTATTTTATTCCTGATCATTTGGATGCTAAGAAGGAGCCTCTACCACTTGGTTACAATCTCATTTGGTCTATTTTTTTTATTCTTTTTGTTAATATTTTCAAAATTATATTTAATTATTTTTAATATTTAGTTATAAGTATATTTATTTACTATATATACAAGTAATATTTTTAATATTCATATAATTTATATTATGAAAATGTTATTTTTTATTTATTACATTGTAACATTTAAAACTTGTTTTAAATTTATATAAATAACATAATTTTTTTTAAAATTTTATAACAAAAATATGTAATTAAAAAATTATTAATAAATATATATATATTTAAAATATTTATAATTAAATTTTTTTTATATTTTGTCAAATATGGGTATACCATTATCTGTTGGTAAAACTTTAATTTTGGAAAAAAATGATTCCAAAAAATTATATTCTCACAAAATTCTTTCAAACAAATATATCACTAAATTTAATAGAAACATATTAAATAATTATATTTTAATTATAATAATTCCAAAATAATGTATATATGTAATTAAAAATAGTTTGAGACATATATATATGTTGATAATATTAATATTAACATTTATAAAAAATTCCGAAAAATAATATATGTTTTTAAAATATATTTTTGTAAAAATATTATGTTTAGATATTCCAATATTGGTTGTTAAATTTTATATTATATTTATTACTAGTATTATATATATTATATATAATATATTCAATATATAATAATTATAAAAGTGAATAATTTGAAAAAAATGAAGTGTTTGTATTTGGGAAAACATGTTCAACCAAATATAAAATCATTTTGAATCTCTAGAAATGGTAAGCAATCTTATAAATTGCATGTCGCAAACATTAAAAACATGTTCCTACTGTAGGATACATTTCTTGAAACTCCATCAAACATCATCAATAATATAATTCTCTCACATATCAACTTTCGTAATCATGGTTAACAGTGAGGGCCCAAACCATGATTGTAATTCACCAACTGAGTGAGGACCTAACCACAACAGTTGGGATTATTTTTTCAAGATAATATGTCATCCAGAAAAACCTTGTTGAATTTGGAGTGGAGTTTTGGTTTTCACCAAACATCATTCTCATCCAATATTTCTTTTCAGATTGGATGTATAAATTTTATTTATGACGAAAATATTTTATAGATCCTCCAAACAATAAATCTCAACACCCAGACATTATATGAATAATATAATACAATTAAGAAAAATTAATAATGAATCAATGTTCCACTAATAAAAAAGAATCAAATGATTAATTTTTAAATAATAAATTAACCAAAAATATTTATTTATTATTAGAAATATATATTATTTAATATTTACAATAATATTAAATTTATCAATTAATGAAATAAATTTTTTGAAATTTAAAAGTGGTAAATATTAATCTATATTAATGAATGATAACATATTTCATTGTAAATTGGATTATGAAATTAATCACATGTGTACGTTACCAAGAGCAGAAATAATGACCACATCATTAAATTTCTATTAATCACGATACCCTAATATATATATATATAGGACCACAGGTCATTAATGGTATAAAAATTAATTTGGAGGGATTATTTTCATATGTAATGGGTACTAACTAGATGAAAAGGGTATACATGGATTAACTCTAAATAATTAATAAATCTACATGGATAAGTGGTTGGTGAACATCGATGTGAAAAATGATGTTCTGATGTTGGGAATGTAAGGATGGGACCCTAGCTACATAAATCCATTAATTATTATTTAATGGAGGAACCAGGGAAAATTAATGTAATGTAAACCATGGTTTTTAGGATCTAGAGTGGATCCATATGGCTAGCAATGAGGATCACATACCCCTCAATGTTTGACTCAAAGGCCGCTAAAGCAATTTTATGTCTGGAAGCAACATCAAATAATGTTTCCCCACATGTAGGAGAAATGAAAGGTTCTATCTCTCGTTAAGAACCAATATATCAATATATTAATCATGTTACTTCCACTCGAACAATGGAACAACCAATCCATCCATCAATTTCATCAATATGATCAATGTACTCTTTCATTTTATCTTCATTATCTATATCATTATACCTGTAAAAATAAAAACAATTACACAACAGTGATGGAAATCATTCATGAAAATTTTAAAATGTTTAAAATTTTAACCCTAAATTTATTTAATAATACCCATATCCCATTTTCACGACAATAAAAAACAATAATTTCATGATCAATTTTGTAAAAGAAACATCTATAAAAAAGAAATGACATAAATAGATACCTATTTTGACATGAAAAAACATACATTGGAATGAATAATATATAGATATGCATTTGGTATCGGTGTAAAATTACTAAATAAATTTCATATTATATTTTTCAAATTCTTATCAAAATGTTATATTGAATCACTCAAAATCTAAATATAACGATCATTGAAAAATATTACAGTGTGTAAAAAATGATTCAAAAATAAATGTAATCCAGAAAAAATCATAATAATACTGGAATTGTTTTCAACATCTTCATGTTTATGATTTTATATTGGATTTCATAAGAGACTTCATCAATTCATCAAAAATTAACAAAAGAAAAATCATTCATTTCCACCTCCCATGAAGCATTCTAGAAATTCCCTAATATATGAAATAACATATAAGAATGTCTGTTATATTTCATCATCATGAAAATCATTTTTAGATGAAAAATATGTAGTTGATAATTAAATGTACTAATCAAGCCAAAACGTAGTCTATAAGGTCCATAAATGGAACCCCAATAAGATATCATCAACACATGCATATAATATGACACTTTTTCTCACAATAAATAGTTTCACATAAAAAATAATCCTTTAATAATAAAAATTACTCTACACCAGATAAAAAAATACCGACCCTATGACATGTATTATATAAATTTTAATTATGGTAACTAAAATGAGTGAGTAATTTCCTAGAGAATACATAAATTAACAACCTGAAATTTTCAACTGGTTTAGGAAAAATCATAAATGGATTTCATTCCTCAAAATAATTTTTCATATAGGAATTATAATATACAAAATCATTTGGAACTTCAATGTTAAAAATCACTAAATAATAAATTAATATTACATTTATTAATGCTTGTATAAAAATTATTCTCTCCAAAACACCCTAAATTAACCTCATAGAAACATAAATATCCTTAACATTATCAAGTCACATGGATGTCGTATTGTGTACATGGGGATGATAATATTATTATCTAACTCCATATATTGTTTAAAACTAAGGAATAGATGAGAATAATATTAATGAACGGAAAAGTAACATTACATGAATCCCTTATTGAATGATCATTCAAAATATCTGATCATAATTTAGTTATTTTTGAAATATATGATGTGAAATTGTTAACCATACAAATAGTGGTTCTCCAACCCTAACTGGTTTTCTCATGTGTAGTCCTTGATGGATGGCTTTTGACATACCTTGCGGTGGAAATTAATGAGAATAATGACATTTATTCCAACATTAATGAAAAAATCCATCAAGACATCAATTAAATGAAATTATAATACGATTATACAAAAATTCATATATTTATAATTGTACAATAACAAGGAATATAACATTCCAATAACAAATTTTTTATATATTTTTGATACTAAAATAAACAGTGATTTATTACCATGAAACACTTCTAGATTATAATCACATCAATATATCCTTGTGATTTTAAAAATAGAAATGACATTCAATATAGATATCAATTATTATCCATGATTCAACTATTTAATCTGTTAACAAAATTCCTATATTGTAAAAAGAATCTTTAAGTAATAGACAATAAAAATCAAATTCCATGGAATTCTAAATAATTAATATTACAAAAAAATATAATTAATATCCACATCAAACAATTTTTTAACCATACAATATTCAACAATAGATAAATCATTGTGGCTTTGAAAAAAGAAAATAAAAAATTATTTTTAATCAGATAAAAAATAGAGAAGCATTTTTCAAAAAAAATTTATTAAATCCACTTTGAAAAAGAATATTTGGTGTCAATTCATGTGATAAACATTCAACTTGTATTAATTAAATGGATAAAATTTAAAATTGGATTGTATGATTCACTAAAATATATAGAATGTTATCATTTTATTGAATTCAAAATCTATTCATACCTAGAATGAGATATATAATTGAGTTTTGTCAATTTATATTTCAATAAATCACTCATTCATCACCATAATGTACCCTCCCATATTAGGTATCAAAGCAATTATGCCACAAATAATTTACATATGTAATCATTCACGTTCATTTCAAAGTGATTGATATATTTCAATTAAAGTTAAATTATTGAAGGGGTTTATCCCATTTATGATGACTATAAATTTATTTTTATTTATGAAGGATTTAATGTTGAATAGAATAATTATCTCAACATGAATAGCCTGAAAATTCAAAATCGTGATAGAAATTTCAAATTTTTAACTTGTATTTTGTTTTTATATAATTTTATTCGTTCAATTTCTTCATCGGGGTAAGTGAAAAATTTGATTGAGAATGATTTTCCATGTCATAAAAACCATTATATATTTATTCCAATCAAACTATATACATTTTAGTTTGAGAGATAAACCCTCATGTTTACAAGAAGGTTTACATGTACTACATCATTTTTTTCTAAATTTAAATGTATTCTTACTGTATCATATTCCTATAAGGATAAGGCATATTATAATTGTTTATATTAAATATAGTTTCACCATATTCATTAAATCCATCCAGTTTTTTATGCGACCATTGTATTGAATGTTTGACTTAAGAAGAAAGGGAATATCTTGTTGGAGTGCTTGAAGAGGGAAATAGATTCATACAATCCCAATGATTTAAAATTTGAGGTCATAATCATCGAGGTCCTTCCCAAATGTTTCCATAAGATTATTTATGTGGCAATCCTCAAATTCATCCACAATCCCATTAATTTATGATGTGATTACTAGTAAATAGAAATTGAAAAACATAATTTGATCCGAACTGCCTGTATACACATGTTGAGTGGAGTGATTCATGGATTATAAAACGTCCATGGATTCAATATACTAGTTGGGTGAACATGATTTCATTTATCATTATATATACTTATGAACATAAACAACGGAATAATATATTATATTAAATTAGGTTTCTATGAATGGTATTTTTTTTCCTTGGATAACATTATTGGTGAAAATATATTTTGATGTCATGATATTCATGTTATACTATTGTATTAAAGTACTTCATCTCCTCGGTATGAACTAGATAACCGACTACATATATTGTTTCCCATTATTGTGCCAATAAATTTGATGTATTTTCAATGAATTTTATTTATAACTATTCCATGCATCTATAATTTCATAAAATTACTGAGGTTATGGAAAAAACCCTCTAATGTTGATTGAGGACTAAATAATAAATGGAAGAGATAAATACTTCATATTATCATCAATTTAAATATAAAAAATCAATAAAACATAACATTTCAACAATATTGTTTTGAAAATCATTATTTGTTTTTATGCACCATATTAGATATTATATTTTTGTCAAATGTTTTGTTTAATTCTAATCAAAACACCTAGAATTTAATATTTTTCCTCAAATTACTAAAATGATAAATCACTATGAAATTTTGGTAATTTTTCTTTATTAATAAGGAATATTAGTAATGTAATTTCTGATAGGTAGATAGTGGAATTGATTGTGGGACAAATTATATGGAAACATATTTTTCATGAAATATGTCATGTTTTATGTAACAAAAAATATTTTACATAAACAATTGTTTGTAGGCATGAATGAAATGAAATATAACATGATAGATTGATTAATTTTAATTATATTTAATAAATGTTCTTTATAATAATTTTTCATATTCTATTTCTCCATAATTAGGAAAAAAAACATTTTACCCTTCATTAAACATACATAGATTATCATTCCAACCTTTCCCAGAGGAGCATGGAAAAAAGTGACTACTCTTCAAGGATTCATCATTGGAGTATTATATGGGAGCATAATTATTGAAGGTGTTATGGATGGTGGGAGAAAAATATCCAGTTGAACATGAATCAATGTTGTGAACAATTTTTTTTCAAGAGATAAATATGTAATTAGAATTCTAAAATCACCCAAATAAACAAGAACAAGAACCTGAAATCTTTTTCAATCTAATTTCACTAAATCACTAACAAGAATTAAATTTATAAATTAGATAAAAAAGATATTAGGTTCCCCAACCATTAGCTATATATGTGGATATATAAAAAGACGTCCATATAAGGACTTAACATATATGATATGGGGTTTTTTCCGTACCCCTATCTACACCTTGTTTTTTATTTGAATGCGGAAAAATAAATCGAACATCATTAGTTGAAGGTGTGATAAATTGAAGAATATTGAGGGTCTGGATAGGGTAGTGGTTGATATTGATGAACTTGGAGTGTGATAATTGGTGTGGATCCCCATTTTACAGAAGAAAAATATTGGGATACAACAAGGGAAGAGGGGATACATGAGAAGATATCTAATTTGGAGTCACAACCAATTTTCATTTTTCTTCCTTTTTTTATTTAATAAATATTTTTAAATTATTGATTCTCATAAGTTTATAATGATCTTTATTTTCATCATTTTAGTGTTTATTAAAATATATTTAATAATTTATTTCAAATAAAACATATTTAATAATTTTATCATGATTTTATTTCAAATACTGCAAGTCTTATTCATAATATTTATGAATTTTTTTAATATCAATATAATTTTTCCATAATAGTGTTAAATGATAGTGATTAAAAAATTATATTTTTGAATTATGTTTTCTTATAATAAATACAAGAATATAATAAATAAATTGAAAAAAATTGTTTGTAATAATAAATAATAAATATGGATTCATTTGTTGGTAAAAAAAGATGATTTATTCATATGATAAAGAAAAAATCTAATTGTTTGTAATTAATATGTTTTTATTAGATAATTAATAACTATAGATACATATGTCATTAAAAATTAATGTTTGTACCTGAATTTAATACAAATAAAACATAATATATGTTCGAATTGATCATATATATATATATATTTAACACATTTATGATGATATATTTTAATCATGTCAATGTTTATAAAATTATAAATAAATAAATACATATATATTTAGATAATTACAAAATTATTATAAATATATAAAAATAATAAATTTGTTTAATATATTTGTAATTATATTTAACATACATATATTTGTATTTAAATAATTATATTTATATAATAATACGTTTTATATATAATATATTATATTAGGTGTTTGGGGGTAAAATAATAATCAAACACACACACACCACACACATGAGTTGAAGACCCGTCAGAACCCCAATAAGGGATAACCAACCCAACCAGTCACTAAATAATAATGATTATTTTTTCCCAATATCCCATTGAGAATTAAGCCCATCACATGTCCCTTAGGCCCCATATTAGATGGCTCGATGGCCCAGATTTCATCAAGATTACATCTCTGCCTTCCCATGATTCCTACAACAATATAACCAGTGATGGCATGAAGGCCCTTGTGGCCAATATTCCTAGGCCAGTGGCATGAAGGCCTAATCATATGAATAATTACATCTTCCACAATACCTCTAATCTTCATACAACATTGCTACAATAGTACACCTAAAATCTAACTCCACCAGAATTTGGACATGTGTTAAATGAAATCTTACGGTGTTTGTTAGACACTATATTACCACCCCAACTACAAACAATGTTTAAGGGTTATGCTCAACTCCAGATAGGGGGATCATCATGCCCAAATATCTCCATACATTCTTCCAACTAGGAAATGGATTGAAAATATTCTATGATAAATACCCATAGTTTCTAAGTCTCAGGGGACTCTAAATTATGTGAGTTTCTACGAGGAATGAGGTATACAACCTGTGGGTACCACTCGACTAACACCCTCATTGAAAATGTATTTGTGGGTTATGATCAACTCTTGATGCGGGCCCTGGCCATGCCTATAGGGAAACACATTTTCCCCATCTAGAAAATTGATTTTAATCACAATGTGCATAATATGAACATTGTGTGAGTATGGTAGAATGAGAGCCTACACCAGTTCCCATAGAGAGAGAGAGGAGTAAAAACAATGGCTACATCTCGACTAACACCCAATGGGTTCTTTTTAAAAATATTTATTTGTAATTTTAGTTTCAAATAAATTAATAAATATTTAAATAATTATAAAATTACAATTAATATATTTTAACAGTAAATATAAATACTATATTTCGAATTAAATATTTATAGTTATATATTATTACATTTTGCATATAGTTATTCATAATTATAATTATAAATAAAATTAAATATTATAAATTATAAAAAATATATATATATATATATATATTTAAATTATCAATATAGTTATTGTTGTGACCAAGTATGTTCGTTGATAATAATGGTGTTTGGTTTTTGTTTGTTATCAATATGTACATAGAATACTAGGGAGTTTGCAAGGACTGAGGTCATAAAATTGAGGTTGAATGCATTATTGAAGGTGGTGCAGTTTCCCAGTGGATGGGAAGTCTATGGATCACACATTGTATAAAATAATAATTGGAAGACTAATATTCATGACAACGACATGACTAGATATTGTCTTTCAAACATTCCTTGTGGCCTTCTTTAAATGTAATCTCAAGGAAGAACATATGGATTCAGTGAAAAGATTAATGAGATAAATTCATGTTAAGAATAATTATGTTATATTCATTTCATTAGGAATATATAGTCAACAATAGTCATTTTCTAATGCTGGCTGGAATGGAGATTTAGTGGATAGAAAGTCTACCAATGGTGGAGAATTCTATATGGGGAAGAAATGTGTGGGATATTTATGTACTAAAAAAGAATGTACTTAACTTAGTAGAGCTTAAGATGAATATATATATGATACCATGTAATTCCCATAGTAACTTTGGATGATGCTGCAACTGAGTGACACAAGTGATGTGGTGAAACAATCAATGGTGAATTACTATAATAGCAAGAGCGAAAATGATCTAATGAAGAATCTAATTCAATATTTTCATACAAAACATACTGATATCAGATATCACCTCTGAAAAGAAATCATTGAATAAGGAGTGATCAAAATGGACAATGTGGGAACTGATGTGCAAGTTGATGACATTATTACAAGATAGTGTCACCGAATATGTTTGAAAAACATCAGTTAAACCATGATGTTCAGCCACCTCCCTATGTATAAGGAGGTTGTTAAAATCCCATATCCTTAGTTCTTTTGACTATACTAATCTGTTTGTGAATGTTTTGTAGGATTATGTGGGAGATACGATCTAGGGGAGTATGATTTGAGCTCTATAATGTTGAAATACTGGTCTTTGAGTTTATTTTAAATGGGGGAGAATGGATAAATTAAATGGAATGAGCTAGAACATCAACAATGATTGTGGAGAAAATAAAAGTATTATAACTAGATTCATGTCATATATCTTATTTTAAACCCCAATCATAATTCATGTATACTTTGAGTGATGACGGGGATGTTTCTTGCTTATTTAGGTATTGATCATGGCTCTAGACTTTGAGTGATGACTGATCTGTTTTTTGATGATTCATGTTTTGACCGTGGCTGGTGCATCAGTGGATTATTCTAGAGTTTTCCAAAAAACATGAAAGGGGAGAATGTAGGAACACAGTATGTTAGTTGAAAATAATAGATTTTTCTTTGTGTTCCTTTTAATATGCACACAGATAACATGGATGTTTTCAAGGAATGAGGCTATACAATTGGGGATGAAAGCAGTATTGAAGGGAGTTTTCCAAGACTGAGTCTATATAATTGGGCCTCCAAAGTTGGGAGTTTGGAAAGTGTAGGTAGTGATGTTTCATGGTGCGCAATTCAGTTGAGTGTTACATGGTTTATGCGCAAGGTACATAGGTTCAAACACATCGTATGCAGTAGAGGTAATGGGAACAAAACATAGAGTTGTGCATGGAACCGAAAATTCTTCACAGTGATGGTACATAGTAAAGAAATGTGGTACACTTAAGGTTAATGTTTGTAAGGATTCTTGATGTTCGAAAAATAGGATTAATAAGTGGTGGAGCTTATATGTACGCTGATGGAGTTGAGTTCAATTAATATTTTCCCACATTGAAAATTAGGGTAAATATGATTCCTGAAAATTGAGTGGTTCTATGTGTATTTAAGGAACAATTATCCCCTTTATTAATTGATGATATTGGAGATTAAAATTTTGTTATGATATCTAGAGAAGTACAAAGTTGTTAGTGATGGAGAAGACGACATGCATAGAGACTCATCCAAGTATGGAAAATTGTCCACGAAAGAGTTTGTGATTCACACAGGAAGCTCATGCAGTTCGTGGCGGTGCGAGTTAGTATGCATAGTGGGATGATATATGGGGGTGTGGAGAAGTATGAATAGTAGGTAGGAACATGGAGAAGAACAGTATGCAGAGGAGTTGGACGGTATGTAAATGAGATGGATGGTACATGAAGAAAACTATGGAATTTGGAAACAAAAGAGTTACACGAGACACCCATGGAATCCTGAAAATTGAGAAAATCAGTTTGCGAAATTAATACCCATAACATATTAGTGTAAGGTAAAATAAATTACATCTGTGCGTGATTACAAGAATTCAATAGAGAATCAATATTATGCTAAGGATGCCTGAATTTATGTAAAATCTTTGTAGAGACCTTCATGTCCATAAATAGAGGGAAGATTCTTCCAACATAGTGAGAATGGGGGAGTCCGCTGAAGTGATATGAGGGACACAATTTGATATCTATAAACATTGTAAAGGTAGTTCTTATAGCCCAATGTGACTCTACTATGATATGTTATTCCACTTATTGTGAAGATTAGTTGATTTGGTACGTCTGAAACACTTTCGGTGTATGATCCTTAGACATATCCATTAGTGGTGACCCTCGTAAAATTATTGTGTCATTGATTGGCTTGACATTGCTTATTTTCTACTCTTCCACACCAGACAGGTTAGATGGGTTCATTCTATTGTGGAAACAAGATCCATTTGTTTAAAAGAAAAATTTCACACCCTGATTCACCCATCCCCTCTCTGGGTGTTCTGGGGTCCTTCTATTAATATATTTATAATTATTTATATATTAGGTGCATGGGAAAAAATTGCATTCAAAAACAAAAACACCAAAAACATAGTCCAGAGAAGAAATACATATACCCCAATGGGAAAGGCCACCCATAATTCCTTATTTAATTATTACATGGCTCATATACTCGATGGGAATAAATCCCATAACATGGCATATAATCCCAATCCATTATCATGCCTCTATCATTCTACCTGTGTCACCACTTGCATGCATCCTATCTGCGTCACAGCCTGCCTATGTCAAGCCTACATAACCAGCTTCATGTGTCATCTTTTGGGTTACCACATGTATAATACAATAATAGTACCTATGTGAAACCAAATTTGATACTGGGTCTGATGCATAATTATAGGGCACCATTACCACTCGGGAAAGTCCACAACTACTATATAATTATATATATTGATTTAAATATTTATAAATATTTTAATATGTTTATAATTAAATAGATTTATTTTTTAAATTTATTTATTTATAAACATAAATATATATACATATCAGTTATTATAATATTACAAAAATAATTTTTTTTCTAATTTTATAAATATATATATTAATATATTAATTTATAAATATATAAATATATAAATATATTTATAACCATATTTTTTTATTTAAAATAATATTTATTTATAATAATAAATATAAATTAATATATACATATTTAAATAATTATCAATTTACAATAATTATTCTTAATATATATATAATTTTATAACTATATATATTTATAAAAATATATAAATAATTATAAAAATATTTATTTATAATTATAAATATATATTAATAAAAATAGAGTAGTTTATAATTATATTTATAAATAAATAAAAATATATTTATTATATATATAATTTCTTAAATTTTAAAAGTAATATAAATAAATTCTTATGCATAGATATTTAGCACCGTAAGAATTCTAACACTAATAAGGGAAATTTTAACAGTACTTTTTTAAAGCTGATAAGGTGATATCTTTATCAACACTAAATAAGTGATGATAAGTTTCCATTTTATCAGATATTTCTAATGATACAATAACAAAAGCATCCCATTAACGGGGCTTTTTTTTATAGCACTAATAAATACATAATAGGTTTTTATAAAGTTATCCCTCACAGAACCCTTCCGCCACTCGCCCCTTCTACATTCTTGGAACTAGTTCCCTACCACCATTTTCACAAGACCCTACTACAAATACTAATGTACATTACTGATAAATCGATCTCTCTAAATCTAAGGAACATGCTGATATATCATTTTAACAACTCTGATGGAACTACTTTTTTAATTCACACCTCACATGAATTCATCTTCACTTATTCTCAACACACTGAAGAAATATCCATCATCCTTGTTGTGGCTACATTAATTTAGAGTATCATATCCACACCCTCCTCTATTTTATCATTTTATATTATTTATTGTTTTGTCATACTGGTTTTGGATGTAGTGGATGTTTTATCACAAATAACATTGGTTTGGGGTGGAAGGTCATTGATAGTGGTGTGTTGGACAATGTCCACTTCAGATCAAGTATTATCTTAATTTGGGTCCAACCTATGTTTTCATCATTACATTCCTTGGTGGGACTTGTGATGGGTGGACATAATTACATCGGACTATCATGCAGAGACCTGATGCAACCATGGTGTCATTACAAGGCTATGCTAATGTCATGGTGAATATGGAATGTGATACCACATATCATGAAAGAATCATTGGGTGGCCACAGACTTTTCCATCATGGTGAAAAAATATTCCCTAAATTTCACAAATTATATGACACATAAACATCTCCAATGACTCATATGGACATCCCTTATGATTCTTACAGAACACATGTATGACCTCCATTGTTTTTACAAAATCAATGGTGAAAATAACATATTTTTCATTTTTCATCATTTGACTAGCATGTTTTATGTCTCATCCTAGATTCTTAGATTCTATTAGGGTAGAGTTTGGAATCCCTTTATGGATGATGTTTTCATTAAATAGGACATCCCCATGCCTATTTATTTATAATTTTATATTTACTTTGTGATTTTAAAATATTAAATTTCTATAAATTATTCTTTATATTGTATTATACCATTATAATTCTATAATAGTTTTTATGAAATATGTAATCATTTTTAAATTTATTCAGATATAAATTTTATAGTATATCATATTTAAAAATATTGTTCATATATAAAATTTTGTAAACTATTTATTCCTTTTTATTTTTCTTTATTTATTAATTAATGTACACTTATAGTTTTATTCATTATAAATTAATATAATTTTATAATTTAAGAAATTTTACATTTATATATTATAAATCTATATATTTATGTTTTAAAAACTATATAATTTGGTAAATTATGTATAATTTTATAACATTCATTTAATTTTAGAAAATGTTTTAAATTATAAAAAATTAATGTAATTATATATACATTAATATATATTTTTAATTAATTATATATAATTTTACACATGTATATAAATCTACCATTTTTGTTAATAATATAAATATAAATAGATTTTTAATTTATATTTTATTTATGTTAACATTTTTCAACTTAATAGTAGTTAAATAATTTTAGAAATTTAAAATATTATTTATCTAAATTATTTATTTAGTTTCTTATAAATTATTAATAAGAGTATCATTATTCCATAAACAATAATTCCACTAATTAGGATTTATTTTATTATATTCAATATTTTATATTTTAAATAATGAATAATAGAAGTTTGATTTATGATTTTATTTGAGTGTTTAATGTGTATAAAAATTACCTTTTAATTTTTATTTCATTTTCAACAATCTATTTATGGGTGAAATTTTTCACTTACATTTTATACCATCAACTGTTGACCATGGTTTACTTATAATGGATACTATTAATATTTATATGACCAAATTGACATTTTGTGACGTCATAGATATAAAAAATATCACCTCAAAATATAATATAGAATGATAATAACACCATGGAAAGAGAAGGTCATTAACTATATCAATCCCATAGGATAACCACCATGAACACAATTCTACAAATTGTTTATTAATATTTAATCTCATTGCAACTCCTAAACCGACTATGCATTCAACATCACCTGCATGTTTAAATGAGGGGTTTTTTGAAAATTATTTATGTTTTGGAGTTAGATTCTATGGGGATGAGACTTAGGAATAAAAAATTAAAAATGACTATAATTATCATCTTCTTCATTCCTCATGTAATTATTATTTACATTTTTTCACTCAGATTGATCCACCGTATTTTTTAAACATTCACCTGGGTTTATGGAACCACTCAGAGTAGTAGTCATCGCATACCTGGTACTAGTGGTCACTATGGATGATTTCAGATGATATAACCTACCATGAGTAGTTTATTTATTTTAATATATTAAAGTACAAATTTTGTTTAATGCATGATTATATTATTTAAAAAATGCAAATATTGGGTTCCCCCTTTTGGATGTCCAACTTTGTGTATTTATTTATTTTGTTAAATATTATTATAATTGAATCAAATACGATGGATATGAATATTGAATAGATGGATCTCAATTTTTTGAAAAATAGTATGAATATTTTGAGAAAGAGTTCATGGTGTTTGAATTATATTATTCATATGAACCTTTTCATAAGATTGTTACACTACACTTGTAAGACCTCATTTGCAGTTCCAAATTCTATGTTATAAAAAACTTATTTTTCTTTTTTCTTCACTGGACTAGCATGTTTTATCTCTCTTCCTTTATCTAGTAACTCTATATGTGTAGATTTAGGACTCCATTGATGAATTAGGTTACATTTAAATATGAATTCCCCATGCTTATTTCTTTATAATTTTATTGTTTTATATGCTTTTTAATTTTTAACTTTTTTTAAATTTAAATTTATATTGTATGATAGTAATATAAATCTATAAATGTTTTTTAAATATTTAATCATTTTTAAATTTACTCATTTATAAATTTTATAGTATATCATAATAAAAATATTAGTTCAAAATTAAATTTTTGTCAACTCTTTATTCCTTTATATTTTTCTAGATTTTTAAATTAATGTACAATTAATGTTTTATTTATTATAAATTATAATAATATTATACTTGTAGAAATTTTACTTTAATATATTATAAATATATACTATTTTAAATTGTCAAAAGTATATATTTTTGAAAATTATGTATATTTTTATAACATTCATTTAATTTAATATTTTTTATAAATTAATATAAATTTTTAAATTAATAATATTTACATAAAATTAATATTTCTAATAAATTATATATAATTGTATACTTATATATAAATCTATAATTTTTTTACTATTCTTAATATAAATACATTGGTAAATTATACTATTATATATGTTTAATTTTTTGCAACTAATCTGTAGTTTAATAATATTATACTTTAATAATATTATTTATCTAAATTAAATATTTATATTTTTATAAATTATTAATACGATTTCTATTTTTTCAAAAACAATTATTCCTCAAATTAGGATTTATTTTTATTTATATTAAATATTTTATGTTTTAAATAATATACTATATAAGCTTGATTTATTAATTTAATTGACTGTTTAATGTGTATAAAAATTACCTTTTATTTTTTATTTCATTTTCAGCAATCTATTTATAGGTGAAATATTCAATTACATTTTATACTTTCGTCTTTTCACCATATTTTACTTATTAAGGATATTCTAGATATTTATATGATCAAATTGACATTTAGAGACCTCATATATATAACATATATCAACTCAAATATAATATAGAATGATAATAACACCATAGAAAGTGACTGGCAGTAATACTATCCATCCCATAGGATATCCATCATGACCAAATTCCTGTAAATGGATTAATAATATTTAGCTTCATTTCAACTCCAAAACCTAATATGCATTCAACACCACCTGCATTTTTAGATAAGGGATTAATTGGAAAATTACAACTGATTTGTTGTTAGCTTCTAAGGGAATGAGACTCGGGATTCAAAAATTAATAATAACTATCATCCTCATCTTCTTAATCCCCCAAGTAATTATTATTTCCATTTTTTCACTGAGATTCATCCAACATAATTTTTAAACATGCACCTCTATTTCTAGAACAACTCTGAGTAGTCTTCATTATATAACAGGTACTAGTGAATATTGTGGTTGAATTCAGTGGATATCACCTACAACTAGTAGTGTAATTATTTTCATAACTTAAATTACCCATTTTGATCAAATTGAGATTAAATTATTTAAAAAAATAAAATATTGGGTTCCCCCATTTTGAAGGCCCATTTTGTGTATTTATATACATTGTTAAATATTATTATAATTGAATAAAATACGATGTATAAGAATCGCGACTAGATGGATCCTAATTTTTTGAAGAAAGAGTATGAATATGAGGTAAAATATTTCATGGTGTTTGATAAATATTACACATATGAACTTTCTCGTATCCTTTTTCCATGATTATGTTATATTAATTCAATACTAATTAGTCCCAAGGACATCAATTAACCCAAGATTTATAATAGATATATAAATCTTATAAATATAGAAATAAGATTAGTGAAAAATAAAAATTATCTTCAGACTTGAATAAAAATGCGTTTTAGATCATCAAATATTAATTCCATAGTGGATAATGACAATGTCTATATTGAGGATGTGATTAAATGTTATAATGATGATGAATATAATATTGATAAACTGACAATCATAGTGATATCGTGATACACAAAAAAAATTAGATGTTAATGTGTTGTGAAAATATCACATTGAATGATAGATTCAATAAATATATAACATTTTTGATCATACTAAAGGAGTATTATTTAAAAAAATAAACTGATTGGGTGATTCATGTTTTACTAAACTACTTTTTATCTCGAATTGTATTCCTCAAAAAGATAATGAGTTTACTATCTGAACACATGATGCTAAATGAATTCTATGTTTAATCGATATTATCTTATAAATATTATATGATTTTCTAAATGATTGTAGCCTGTTTACCACATAACAAAAATCACTTAAAAAATTACTAATGTATGGTGCTCCTAGATACATGAATGATTAATTAGGTCAATAAAATTTGTATTTTATTTTACATTAATTCTGAGGATTGGGATTGTATATTGAATTGAGTGGACTAAAAGGAAAATAATGTGGAATGAAAATAGATGAAATAAATTTGGGAAACTTCTTAAACCGACAGACTCTCCTCAGTGGAATATAATTGATCATGTGTATCTATAATTTTAAAATGATTTCAAAATCATTTGTTTTGTGATAAAAATATACTGAGGGAATCATTTTTATTTTCAAATAATAAATAATAGTAAAATGGTAGTTATGTTCATAAATTATAACTTTAGACCATGGTTATACGTGAAATATAAATACAATACAATATAAATTCATTTATGAAGACCAAAACAAAAAGGTAATGATATTGTTGATATTTTAGATGAATTGTTAGATGATTTGAAATTTTTATGGGATTCAGGTGTACTATTGTATGATTATTATAGAAATTATTATTTCGCATTGAGGTCCACATAGTATGAGATGATAAATTTGTTTTGGAAATATTTCATGATAAATTTAATGGAACACAGTGGTCCACTATTTGTGAACAAGGTACATAATCAATTCGGTTGATACATTTATTAATGACTATGTATTTACGGAATCACAAATTTTTCCCCAAAAAAATAAGTACTGATTTTGGATTACATCATTTGATGAGATTTTAAAAGAATGTACACAATCAGCTCCACTAACAAGTGATCAAATGTTAGAGAATATAAATGACATGGACACTGCTTTAGTAATCATTTTTTGGAAAAACATATGAAAACTGTTTGGAAGAAGGGATTTTTTATATTGAATTTCCAGATTGGATTTTACATAACACTATAATATTTCTTTATTTTTTACATATTGAAAAAAAAATATGCGATAGTGTCATTTTCTTATTAGTAAAATCTTTTGAAAAAAAGTGCGCGATTATGGGTATATTATACCTAATTCACATGGTAATATAAGACAAGCTGGTGCCAATGATGGGTGAAAATCAATAGTTTCTTACACTCTTTCTAGGCAGGACATATATTAATTTTTCAACATCATGAATGATGCAATGGTTCTATATGGACATTCATCTTATATCAATAATATTGTTTCAATGACTGTTTTTGAGATAATGGGCCTAAAATCAGAAGAATCTCATTTTTTCTTGAAAACTATATTTCCATGTAGCTTTATATTTCATTTTACCAATAATTTATACAGTACATTAACCAAACCCCATTTTTTCAAAACTATATGAAAAACCATATATACCTGATGAAATTTATAACCATAGAAAATGAAATCGCCTTCATATTATGTGAATTGGAAGTGTTATTACAATCAACTTTCTATGAGATTATGGTTCACATGAAAGTTCAAATAGTGAAGTAAAATAAACTATTTGGTCACGTACATTATATATGGATTTAACTTGTTGAACATTACATAATTAATTTTAAAGGGTATTCAACAAATCGTTGTCAACCAGAAGGTTGTATTGCGGTGCGATATGTTTCTGAGGATGCTATTGAATTATTTGCCAGCTAATTTTCCAGGGTTGAATGAATTTGTCTACAAAAACCTCATTACACTGGGAAGCCTGTTGGTGAAGGAATTTTTGGAATAGATTTTTTCACTATCAATATTACAGATCATGAGGATGCCAACATTTAAATTTTTCATAATAGTCTAGATTTTTCCACATTTTTTTAAACTGAAAAATAAATTACTAGGATTTGGAATCAATAAACGGATGAAATATAGATATCAAAAAAATAAAAAAAAAATAGTGTATATAAAGGTTTAGTGACCATATATTTAGGGTGTCAAATGAAAATTTAGATTCAATTTCATTATGACTACTATGGTAACCTAGAGAACAAATGTGCATGTATTACCTTATAAATAATATGTAATTAATTGTTATACATTCAACAAAAATGGAAATGACGAAGGAATTACCCTGAAATACAGTTGAGTTACAAATTTGTTAGAAGTTATTCACATTTCTGGTACGAACGATGGAAAACAAATCTATGATTACGTTTCATACATTGACATCATCAAAAAAATATTGGAGGGGGATTAGTCAACATTTGAATTTCCAATTTTTCATTGCAATGGTATATATAACATGAGTGATTATAAAATATAATATTTGTGATTTTTAAAATTTGATTCTAGTATGTAATGGTATTATGATGATACAATTATAATAGAATCACATGATGTACATGTATTTTATATTAATGATCCTGATAATTAAAAGTGGTCAATTATTCTATTATCGACCAAAACTACTGATGTTTCATATAAAAAATAAACTATTTATGACTACTTCATAGGCCATCATAATCATTTTGTTGTGGCACCAATATAGAAGGGGTCATATATGTCATAAGAGACCACAATGAGGAGAATTGGATACTCGATATAGGTGTTCAATCTCTTCAACCATTAATATAATAGTGTCCAATATACATGTTAATTTTTTTGTATTGTACATTGTCTTACATCATTTTATAATATGATCACCACTTTATTTATATTTTCTATTTTAAAAATTCAACCACATTGACATATAATGACTTTTTCACAACATGTTTCTCTTAATCCCAAAAAACAATAGGTTCCCCAACGGGTTCTTACACATAATGTAGATGAACAATGGATATATACACATGTTAATGCTTCCAATCTAGATGAACAACATGTAGATGATGAGTGACATGTGGAAATGACATATGGTGACGAATCAATGTCATTGACAAAAAATGATCATTTTTTCACTGTGATATTTGATAAAGTTGTTATGACGGAAAAAGGAGGCATCGAATTTGAGGTCATATTTAATGGGTACTGCCAACATGTTTACACCAAAGATGACATGTTCTGTACTTTCATTGGGCTCATCACTCTAACAAACATAAAGATTTATGTAACATTTTTTGACCATATTTTTCTCATGATTTAGACACTAAATTGAGGATAAAAATGGGTAATATCATGATATCCATTCTTTATTTTTCTAAAAAATAACATAATGAATCATTGACATACTAATCATTAACCCCTGTATAGTGAATTTATTATAATTTTCTCCAACGTGAAACATGTAGTATATTATTTTAGAATGGCTAAAAAATTATTTCATAAAATTATAATTAAATAGTATTTCAATAATTATTATTGGATAAGAAACCCATATCTACCTCGTATGTATGAATGACTGATAATATGAGAATCATGATATTTTTTTATTTTCTATCACGAGGTGATATATTCTCAATAAAATTATGGCTCGTAATACCTTGGGTAACAATATGTGTATTTATAAGATTGATTAATATTATTTATTAACGAAAAAACAACTATGTACTAAAAATAAGGATGGAATATGAATCGCTTCAAAAAATAGGTATATATTTTACATCTACCATAACACATAAGACTGATGAATTATTTTAGTAAAATTTTCATTAAAATTCAAAAGGTGATTCATAAATCTCTTTAACAGATGAACACATTCAATCATAGTCCATGAATCGAATAGAATAGTTTCATTTTACCAATGGTATGTGTTTTATATTGACACCCTGAACATATTTTGATAATAGAAAATAACATGGTGGTAATGATATACAAATGGAAGGGATGAAGCAGGAATTTCATCGCATGATGAAAAATAGAATCAGGACTATTTTTTTCTATAAAATTTTATGGCAGATCATATAAGTGAATAGAAAACTCAAGAAATAACACTTTTTTAAGATCCCCCATCCCCACCCACATTGAGGCAATCTATTCCCCAAAAATAGATATCAATGATGAGGTAATAATTACTTTCACAATTTTTTCTATGAATTAAGAATCTTGTAGAAAATGATAACATTATAGTACTGATATTATAAAAGGTGAATATTTCTCTTATTTATATTTAACAACTCCAACCCATCACCATGTTGTGAGGACCACCCTATTGAAAATCCACAAAGGATGTCTAAAAGTCAGAGCACTTCACACAAGTCATATGAGGTGGGTATTAACATAAATCATGTGACAAGTGATGAGATACCTATTCCACATGATGATGTATATATTATTATGGTTTTACAATAAATGGTATCATTTATATCATGGCTTCTATATCATGTAAAAAATATTTCTAACAACTAGGTATTCGTTCCAATTAATTTTTCATGCAAAACCATTAAAAATTTATGAAATTTTTTTGATCCAATGATTTTTATAACATACATATAGTATGATAGTGGGGTGAAATAAAATTCCAAATCAAGAAAATCTATAGGATCAACCTAAAAATAAAATAGAACTATAGAATTAATTTTTAACCAACCCATTCCATATGTAAATTTGGAAACATTGATGGTTCATGGAGATAAAATGTTAGAATGTGGTTGTAATCACATAGTTGATTTTGAAAAATAAATATATATACATCACATCACATACATCATTTAAATTTAAAATTTAAATGAAATACTTATTTATAATGGCTAGGACTGTCAATGGTAAATGATTAAATGAGCTATGTTTTCAGGATTTTATCCATATCTTGTCAACTTTATTAATTATGACTAACTACATTTTATTTATTTTCATTAATATGAATGAATATATTTTGAAGGGATTACCCTATGAACATAAATATATACTCATTAGTAATTACATCACATCTACAAACCAAGACAAAATGGATTCAATTTAAATTGATGAAATAATAGAAAAACTTGTCCAAATCTTGTGATGGAAAAGAAATTGATAAAAAACTATAGATAATAATAATGATGCATGGGTAAATTTATATAAATTAATTTTATCTAATATATTTTCATTCATTTCATTAATTATTCAAATATTATTAGGAAGAATTAGGTAATAATTATGATCAATTTGGATAATTTAAAGACTTAATTTCTGGATTCACTATACGAATACCCAACAGACCCACCACACGTGATGGCGTTTCAACGATTTAAATATGTTTCATCCAATATTATAGAATAAAAATTATGTTATATGATTTTTATTATTTTTTAATGAGAATTGATTACTGATAAGTTTGTGTTTAAATATCATGAAATTCCATGATTGAGGAAAATCCATGTGCATGAGTAGCCTATCAAAAAATACAGGTGAATAAGAATCATGGAATATATAACAATATTTCACTATTAAAACATATATCAAAATGTATTGATTATTTTTATATTTTTTGTTCAATGATTAAATAAAATGAAAAAGTTTGTGGTTATTTCATTTTTTTAATTTATGGGAGACATCATACACTATAATTATATTGGAACCTATGAAAAGGTATTTTAAATGATAATTGACAATAAAATTAAAATATTTATTAATGTTTTGTTTTTTTTATTTTTCTAGTACTTTTATGATTGTAAAAATTCTTGTATTCTTCAGAAGAAATAGATTTTTTTATAAATGAATGAGAAATGTACATGATGTCAGAATGATGAAATATATCATGATGTTGTGACTTTCTCCTTCTTATTGAGTTGATTTTAAATTCTTTTTTTGGGAAATTTCTTCATCATTTCTCTCTAGAAAATATTTTATTATTTTTTATAGAGATCAATAATAAATTTATTTTTCAACAATGATGGTTCCTTATTATACTATGATCATGCACTCAATATGATACATAGTGTTCCTAGTATGACTAAAATTGTACAGTTTCAATTAATTAATGAATTATTATTAATTTATTACATCATATTTATGTATAATTTTTTTTCATTATTGTATAACAATCATTAGAATTTTTTGAAATTTAATGTGGATTATTTTACATGGGTTGGGCAGGGTTTTCAACCATACTCATGCTAATTCACGAATGGAAATCGAGGCTAAAACTAAAATAATGAAAACCAGGAAATTTGACAATATGTATACAAAAATCATAAAAAATGTGAATTAATACTATTAATTTAAGTTATATTTTCATCAAATTATATTAATTTTTATGTTCATTTCCTTATCAATTATATCTATTACTAATTTTGTTTTCTTCACCATTTTTTGGATTTCATATTTTTTATTGTACTATAAGCAATCATCCATAAAATATAGAACTTTTTAATTTTTATGGAAGTGGAAACATCACGATTCATAAAATATATGTCTTTTTGGGATCATGGTGTTATGTTCCATTAGAATGGAAAATGTTATCTCCTTTCATAATTTTTTAATATAGTTAAAAGAAAAACACATATCACACACATAATCATCTACTTCTCAATATGATACCAATTCTTTTTAATGAATAAATTAGAATATTTTTAGTTTATAGTTTACATTTTAGTTCAAAATAATCATCAAATTTTCGTGTTTGTGTTCTAATTTAAATTCATCCATAATTCTAGAAAAAATAAAATGTTACACATTGAAAATGATGATACAATATTCAGATTATTTTTACACATCAGGAAAATGATCTATAAATAATTTTTCCATTGAATGAATCAGCCCCACCTCTATCTGATTCATGGTGTAACAGGTATAAAAATCAGCGTGTCTATTAATTTAAAATAAAAAATTATTTCAGTAAAAATAATCTGATACATTATGTAAACCAACCAAACTCATTTTGTATTGTTTTGATAGTTTTTAAAAATTATCCATATGTCATTATTGATGTATAAGAATCAACTACGGAAAAATACTACTCATTGTGTGACCTTTATGACTCATTGTGTCTATAATCAGTCTATAATTGACATTTTAGTTCAAAATATGTGTCATTCAACGAAAAAAAATATAAAATTCTCTAGTTATCTTCATAAATTATGTAACTGATTCATAAGTCAGTTTTGATGTGTAGGAATTAGTCCCAAGTCAATCCAATACACTAGGTGAAAACAGGAATCATAATTCATGTTTCCATTTTCTATTGAAATTTTATTAAAAAACAAAAGCCACATACTCAAAACTGATTAATTTTTTTTTATTTTATTGATAATTAAGGAAAACAAACCACATATTATTTTTTAAGTATTGAAATTAGTCACTCATCAATCTGACTCATGGTGTGAACGATATTATCCAAAGTATGTTATTTATTTTAATTTAGATATTATATTTATTAAAAGAAAAATGTGGTATATTGAAAATATAGAAAAAACATTCATATTTTTTACACATTCTGAAAATGATCAAGATTACATTTTTGACATGTAGGAATCAACCACACTTTGACTTGATGCATTTATTGACTGTCGTCTCTCAATGTGTGCCATTATTATATAAAATAGATAAAAAAAATTAATAAATAAAAGGTAACATAATAAAAACCATGAAAATTAATTTTTCATTAATTGATACAATATCAAAACAATAAATATGTTATTATTTTCTTGAATCAATGTTCAAAACGTCAATCTATCAAATGATGTGATAGATATGAATCTTATTGTGTCTCTACAATTTTAAATTTAAAATAAATTTATTGAAATGAACAAGTAGAATACTCAAAAAGGAGTAAACACATTAATATTATTTTGATACATTAGTAAAACCATACAAGACTTCATCTGTTGTATATAGTAAACAACTGTGTAGAATAATATGACACACGACATGACTGCTATAAATATAACTATTTCTTTTTATTAAAAATTAATATTTATTTTAATAAAAAAAGTGAGATAATTAAAACTGTGAAAATTTATTCAAATTGATTTCATAATTTTTTACAATGATAAATGATTTTATATGATGAATTGTGTGACCAGTATAACTCATAGTGTCTATTGTATATTTAAAATTGTCATTTTAGATCGAAACATATGTCACTCAAATAAATCCATGAAAAATTTCTCGGATTGTGTTGATAATTTTAGAAAATGATTCATATGTCTACTATGTCATTTAAGAAGAATATTTATGTCAATATAATGCATGATATGATGGGTATGAATAATATTGAGTTTTTCTAGATTCAAATTTCATTTTTATAAATAAATAAATGTGACATAAACAAAAAAGTCCAAAACATTCATGTTCTTCTAACACATTAGGACTAATATAAATGTTTCATTTTTGATGTGTATGAATCGGCCATACCACAATCCCACTCACGATGTGACTGATATGACTCCAAATGTGACTTTTTAATTAAAATTGGCAATATTTTTAGTAGGTGTAAACATTATGTAGTGAAAACCAATAAAACACATTCATATAGAATTTATAATTTTGGAAAATGATCTATAATTAATTTATGAGTTGTAGAAATCTACTCTGCCCCAATCTGATGATCTGTGTGGTGGGTATAAGTCCATATTTTCCTTTTTATTTAAAATTTTCATTACTTTTAGTATAAATAAAAAGTGACAAATTCATAACCATGAAAAATAATTCACGTTTTTATGTAAATTATAAACATGATATATTATAACTTTCTATCATGTTGGAATCAACCACACCTCAATCTATCAAATGGTGTCACCAATAGGACTCCAATTGATTTTTTTTTATAATTGTAATTAATTTTAGAAAAAATAATTAATATTATTATGAAAACAATTAAAAAATTTATAGATAGACTGGAAATTTCAATAAGTTGATCTAAATGTCATTCATGAGGGGTATGAGTCAACCTCTTCTGAATCAGATGCGCTGTGTGATCACTATTACTCAATGTGTGTGTTATCAGTTTTAAAAGTGACATTTTAGTTCGAAACATGTCTCACTCCCTAAAAACCATGAAAACATGATCAAATTGAATTGATAATTTAGGAAAATCAATTGTAAATTGTTCATGATGGGTATGGTGTAGTATCTCATCAAACCAACACACGATGTTACCTGTAAGACTCAATATGCGTATATCATGTTTGAAATGAATTTTTTTGTAAAATGGGAAGCTGAGATATTAAAAATTGAAAAAATGATTTCATACTGTATTTACACTTTACAAAAATGGTCCATATAAAATTTCTAATGTGTTGGAATCAACTTATCCCCATTCAGACTCACATTGTGATAGATATGACTCGAAGAATGACTTTTTATTTTAAATTGTCCTTAGTTTTATTATAAATAAAAAGTGAAATTCTCAAAATTGATAAAAAAACATTCATATACTGTTGATAAAATATGAAAATTATCCGTAATATATTATTAATGTGTATGAATAAACCCCACCCCAATTTCATATACAGTGTGACTGAGATTAATATACGTGTGTATTTTTATTTTAAAATGAAATTAGTTTTATTAAAAATAAATAATGAAATAATTAAAATAAAAAAACTAATTTATATTTTATTGATACATTTTAAAAATGATCCATAAGTCATTTTTTATGTGTTTTAATTAACCTCATCCCATTCTGAGACCAGGTGTGACCGATATGACTCCTTGTGTGTCTTTTTATTTAAAATAAAATATTATTTAAGTAAAAAGAACAACAGACATCATTAAAACTAAGAAAACCCATTTATATTTTTTTCATACATTATAAAAATGATCCATATGTAATTATTAACCTATAAAAATAAATAACACCACATTCAGATACACATTGTGATCGGTACAATACAATGTGTTTGTGATCTTTTTAAAATTGACATTTTAGTTCAAAACATGTTCTTCTCTATTATAACTAAAAAATTAAATATGATTGTATTGATAATTTTTTATAATCATTCGTATTCCATTTTTATGTCTAGAATAATTCTAACACAATATTTAAACATAATGTGACCGAAATGTCTCAATGTATGAGTTCCCTTTTATAAATGTCATTTTAGTAAACAATCAAAAATTACATAGTAAAAAACAAAAAAAAAAGGAATTCTATGTGTTTTTATACTTTAGAAAAATGATTCATATTACAGAAATGATTTTTAGTAATCATCCTCACCATAATCAGACTCACGATGTGACTGATATGACTCAATGTCTGTCTTTTTGTTTAAAATTTACATTAATTTTAATAAAAAGTAAATGTGGTATATTGAAAACACATCAAAAACATTCTTATTTATTATATTAAATTGGAAAAAGATCCATATGTCATTATTATATTTTTCGAATAATACAAACTTCAATATGAAACATGGTGTGACCGGTAAAGCAATTATTATGTCCTTTTATTTAAAATCGACAATATATTAATGTAATTTTTTATGTCTTATCATTATTTTGTTTCATTACAACATCACAAACAATTTTTTTCCTTATTTAGGTGAATTAGTTTTTTCGGTCTGGGGTTGTTTGTTCCCCAACTAATATCATCTTCGATTTATTTTGAGTGGTGTCACGACGTGACTTAGAAAATCATACATTTATGTTATTATAATGTTTGTGGATAGTAAAAACTAATTTAATTATACCAAATATTGTTTTAAATATATATATTGTGTTAGTGGTTTATTATATTTTTTATCTAAATTTTTTTGGAATTTAATTTTTTATTTTCAAGGTTGTATTTTCAGATAGGTTTATCGTCGGTGAAATGTGATTTTATTCAAACTACATAGTGCAACATGGTGCCTTTTTGAAGTGAAAAAAATAAGTGATAAAGTGGTAACATTGTTAGTGATAATAAAAGAACTGATAACTGTGAGTCTTTATAAGTTTTATTTGTAATTCCATGACCAAAGTTACCCAAAATTGTTTCATTATTGTATTAAATTTGCAAGATTATAAAGAATCGTTTCCCAAAGGACTGATCGGTTTAGCAGTTTTGGAAAATAGATTTTTTAAATTGACATTACAGTAATCTTTATAACATAAAACAAAGCATTAAAAATCCATTGATGACACCTTTATTCCCCTAGATTAACCTTGAATATCAATCATTATGAACTTATTTGAATCATTGGAAAATAAAAAATAAGAATGGGGTGAGCTCAGAAGCTCAGTAATGGTAAATATTTTTGTGGAAGCTTTAAACAATTGAGGTAAGATGTTTCATGAAAAATAACCTTTTAAATAGAAAACATGAACACAATTTAGTAAAATAAAGTGAATAATTATCATATAATAAAGCACATTGATATAATACTTTTCAAATAATAACATGTAATTACTAATTTCAAAACAAAGGAATGCATAATGCCAAACATAATAACAATTATATCAAGGCCGTGAAGCTAATATCATTCAGAAATATTCTATCAAGGCCTTATGCCAAGACACATATATGTCTCATGACACATAAATATGCATTGTGTGGCTATATTGTTCCCCTCCATTATCATACTAAGTATACTTAATTCCCCATATGAAAAGTGTGAAACATGACATACACATTTCTATTATAACAAGTATTCAAAATGTGAATACATCAACAATAAAAAATGAATTGTAAAAAAATAACACATTCACGCAAAAACTAATACCAAAACCATGAATAATATATAGAATATTGTATCATATAATAGAAACATAAAAAAATTAAATCCAACAATTAATGCTGACATACATGATTTTTTTAAATATCATTAAAACTCTATAGGAAAATATCCATTTTAGAATAAAACAATTATAAGATATTCAATTTTTAAAATAAACCACGTATTTTGAAAATAAAATTTTATTTTTATAAGGGAATCACTAAAATGGTATGGCATCATAATAGTGTAATATAGCTTCTCGTACCGTATATGTTAAAAAAATTCATTACATAATTTATAATAAAGTACCACATTTGGAAAACAATTAAAAGATTCTATTCAATATATTTTATAAAAAGTAAAACAAGTGTACGAAGAATATAAACATCCATAGTATTACGGTATATCATTTTAGGAAAACATTTTTAGAAACATGGACAGTGATGAAAAAGATGTCCCACTAGATACTTACACATCAATAACCTCAAATAATAAATATATTTTGTGATTAACCATTTTCATAGGTATGATACTCAAGGTATGTCTATAAGAATATGTTATGATTCTATTAAACATATTGTTAACTTATTTAATAATAATAATAACATTTATTATCATATATTATAATTTTATGACATTATATTACATATTTATTAACAATTCCAAGTAAATGCAACATTTTGGTTAATATGGATTTGTTTATCATACATGTTTTGAGTTATTGTTGTTGATAACAATACATAGATCATTATTTACCTACTTAAAGAATGTAAAATATTATTTATATAACTTATATATTTAATATATATATATATATATATATAATAGATAGATTTATAAAATGGAATACAGTGTTCAGGGATACGGTCGGCCGTACGTATTCATGATCACTATTTCTGTTCTCTAGTCATATTGAATAAAAGTCAGTGAATGAAATATATGTGGATATATATATATATATTTGTTTATATTAGGCTTATTATTTCATATGTTTCATAATTATGAAAAACATTTATATTTTTATAATTATTTTTCTATGGTTCAACTAGAAAGCGAATCTCCTCACTTCATGAATATGGTAAGTCGTACGCACGAACAAGTGATGATATCATTTCCATAATGGAAAAATCGTAAGGAATAGGATGTAATATAAATTTTACAGAAGCATTATAAATTTATATGTATTATTTACATCAATTATATTTATCTGTATATCAATATAAATAATATGTCCGTGAGAAACAATTTACACCATGACGTAGAGATAGCATGTTGTATAGAAACACTCATTGTGGTATTTTCATTCATATTATCGGTAAAAAAAGAATATTATTGTCCTATTATCTTAACTATAACTCAAAATATAGTCGATTGTGGAGTTATTATTTTATTATGGTAACAACATAGTAATAGGATGTACATGAAGAAATGATCATTATATGAAGGGATAAAATAGTTACCTTTTTTTGGGTCTCTTCTTTATATTTTCACAAATAAACTCTTTTTATGGATTTCCACCAAATATAATTCCCCAAGGATGATTTTATGTAATTTTGGAGGTGGTTTGGGATGTTTTTCTCCAACCCAAATCACTTTGGAGGTTTTAATTAAAGAGAAAGGGAGGTTCCCTTTTATAATAGAGGTGAGGGCCACTTAATGAAAATATTTAAATGTTATCTTATTATAAAATATATTTGGGTTATATTATATAAAAATTACTCTATTTCGTGGTTAAATTGATTATGATACTAACTCAACTTAATGAATATTTTTTAGACATGTTTATGTCAGAAAATTATCCATATCATTTGAGATTATCCCTTAGTTAAAAAGTTTAACCCTTACCATGTCTTCTAGTATTTTTTTACTAGAGGGTTAATTAATTAAATAAAATATTAAATGGTATATAAAATGAATAATTAATGTAATTTTTTTCATTAACTATGTTATTTGGCTGAATAATATATTTTTTTATATTTTTTATCATTTAATAAAATAGCATTGGTTTTAGAAACTCATTAATTTCAATATAGACACTATTTAGTAATAGATTTTTTGTTAAAGTAAAAAAATACCTTAGTCCTATAAAAAGTTATTAAATCATCCATCATATATCAATCTAATTCATAAAATCTTTGGATGGAATCAAATTGTTCAAATTAAATTTATTATAAAATTTTCAAATCCATTTATTTGAATAATTCATTAATATGGTAATCACCACATCTTCGTTGTGTCATAAGTAAGTATATTAATATAATGTCTTGGAATTATAAATAAAATGAATGATATTGGAATTTTTTTATCTTTCTTATGACTATTTATAGAAATAAATATCAGTTATATAACCATATATTAAAATATATATATTAAAAGTTATTTTTTTAATTTATAATTATGTTTATTTTAAATTATATTTATAACCTATCATTATCACACCCATATGGTCCCATGGGTACCAAAAGTAGTATTATGGATTCCCATGGATCAAAATATCTCATAAAATATGAATAAGACATGTGTTAGGGTAGTTTAATATTATTATAATATAAATTTTACCTCTTTTTTACATGATTTACCCTTTAACCATACTAAATAAAAATAATTACTAAAGTTATTATTCATAAAATCAAAATAAAATCTTCCAATTTAATCAATTTGGATCTTATGATTACCAATTTGGAATCCTTTTTTTAAAATTCAAATCCTAGATTTCTCAAAAATTAATTAAAAATTGATTCCTTTTGAAAATACTAGAAAGCGAGTTTTAAAGAAGTAAAAAATATCCAAAGATTGACTTGTGATTATTTTAAATTAAAATGGGAAATTACATCCAATGATCTTAATTATATTAAATGATAATAAAATAATCTATTTATTCTTTAAAAAAACACATCTTTATAATATAACAATATAAATGATTTTTATTTAAAAAATTGTTTTCCATTAAAATTTATCATGCTTCACATTTCATCAAAATATGAAAGTCATCATCAAAGTTACAAAAATTTATCCAAAATTATTTTTTATGTCTATATTCGAAATTAAAATTCAATTTTTTCAAATTGAATATATAAATGTTTCAAATATTGGTTATAAAATGGGGTTTCCAAAAATATATGGGATTTGTTTTATAATTATTTAATCTAAAAAATTTAATTTGTACTAATATTATATCTAATAAACTAAATAAATTAATGTTAAAATTATATGCGATGTTTGAAATTCAATGTGTGGTAAATAATATTCGTAACCAATTTTTAAACATCTTATTGGATTGGACCAAGTGTTATTGAATTCGGTGTCTCATACAACACACACTATTGAATTTTTTAAAATGGAAGTGTACCACGAAAGCTTAGGGTGTTAAATTATCCACTACATAAATTAATTACATCTTCTCAGTTTAATATTTGGATTTAAAATTAGGTTATTGATATTTAGAAATATCTTATTTTGAATCTGACTTCGAAAAATGAATTAATGAGACCTTTATTCAAAACTAATGAAAGGTAGGTATGTAGGTGACAATAAATAAAACATACTAGGGTTCCATGTTGGAAAAAATTAATATGTAATCGGAAAAAATCCATCATATTCCGATGGAGTGTGATTGAGAACATAATCCAGAAAAACATTATAGTCATAGGGCTTTCAATATTTGATGATATAAGGGACCATTTGTTTTATCAAAAAATAATGTACTAGGATAACATTTTTGGATTTATGATACTTTCCAAAAATATTAATAATTGAATATAATAAAAAAACAATACATACATGTCATGTATAGTTCCATCATTCAACTAATTTCTAAAACAATCTCATATTACTCTCGAGAAGATAATAAAACACCAAAATATTCTATTAATCGTATAGGGTAAAAAAATGAATTTATACATCACAAATTAAACAAAAAAAATTTGGTATACAATAATGGACATGACATAGGATAGTGGTAAGTGATTCACCATTCTCACGTTTTAGTTGCATGTTCATGTCTCAAAAACCTTAGTGGAAATGACGAGTTGTCACCCCACCCGTGGGATTCCCTTTTCATAAAAATATAACATTACAAAATAATAATAATTTTATGAAATGTCTTAACCATAAGAAATTGTATCCAATTTCCTACATAATCCATTACTACAATTTGGATAATCCAAAATACATCTGTCCAAAATCAAAGTCCAAAAAATTTATAAGGAAGGTCACATAACATGCATGTGAATACCTTCGTCATGTATTCTCTTAAAACATGATAATATCCTGAATTACTAGAAAAAATTATTGAATATATTTGTTCCCCCATATTCATTATGTAAAACATTGAATGCTAGATATACACCTTAAATCCCAAATTTTTTAAAACTCCCATTACTAATGGTATAAACCTCCTTTTAATAAATACATTAATAATTACTAAAAATGTAAATAATATCCAATAAAATGTATCCAAATAAATTATCTATTATTCTGAAATCATTAAATTATAATCATAGGCATATAAAGGGTTATTTTTCCCTCAGCCATATATTTAAAAAAAATTAACTTCTATTGGTATAAATTTACATGGTACAATACAATATCAAATTAATAATCAAAACTCTTATGCATACAAATCCTTAATGATGAATTACTGGAGTAACATATTTTTATAACTCGTGAATCATATAAACATTAAACCATTGATGTAATAATTATTGATTCCATGTACAATATAACATCAACATCCCAACTCCACTTTTAAATCATTAACTATGATTCAGAATCTTATTCCATAATTCATAATTTGTCTATTTTTTCTATTGTAATCTCTTCATCCACATCAGTATGACCATTGAATGTATAACATTACTGATTCAATCTATTGATCATAACTCAACACACAAATAGAGAAAAATTACTGATATAGTCATGAATAATAACCTATTGGGTCGCTAAATGATTCCATTTTCCTCTCAATCCATATGTGTATAAGATTAACATAGGTTATGCATTACTAAATATAATGTATAATATCATATACTTAGACATGTCTTCAATATCATTCATAGGTTTAGGTTTTCAATGATATGTATTGAAAATCTAATTTCCAAGGATGTTGCTAATCTTCCTTTGATACCAATTTTAATTCACCAACCCCAATTATCTAGATCAGGTGCATTATTTTAATACATTTTCATGATTACAAGGAATCAGGTCTCATGAGACCAATCATATTACCAGTCTTGCAAAATAGATTACATACATTATTGTTAATTTATACATTATAACATAAAACATTGAATAAAAATCCTTTTAAAAATATATTATTCCCCTATCTTAAACCTAAATATATATCATTATAAACTTCTTCAAATTCTAAGAAAATAAAACAATGAATGGGATGAGGACAGATGCTCAGTAAGGGTAAATAATTCAGGATAAGCTATAATCATTTAAGGAACGATGTATAACAATAATGGATCCCTATTAAACAAAAAAAAGAACATAATATTATAAAAATAAGTTAGAAATTCCCATATAATCATTAAAAAGGATATTTTAATATTCTAATAATCGCATGTAATAACTAACCATAATAACTAGTTCATCAAAGCCTTGTGACAAGACAATTCAAAAATATTCTATCAAGGCGTTATTCCAAGACAATGGTTGCTCTCATGAGACCTACCAATGAATCAAGGACTATAATTTTACGTGAAAATCACTTAATACATCTAATTCATTCTTCATATGAGAATGGTGAAGCATCACATAAACATTCATAACAAAACTAGCAAATAAAATGATAATACATTAACATTAAACAATGAATTATATCAAAATAAACAATCCACAGATAAGCCAATCAAAAATATTAAATACAATATGAAGGATTGTATCATAATAATTCAATAGTAAATGAGCATAAAATGCAACAATGGATGTTGAAATAGATGAAAATAATTTATTAAATTCATTAAAACTCGTTGAAGAAAATATCCGTTTTACAATAAAAAAATTAAAAGTCTTTAAATTTTTAAAATAATACATTTATTTTAAAAATAAATTTGTAATATTGTAATAAATGATAGAAAATGATAGGGTTACAAAATGATGTAAAACATCCACTCAGAATATAAATTATAAAAAACATTCTTTTCAATGTTCTCTAAAATTTCATAAAGTATCGTATTTGGAAAACAACTAAATGATTCATTTAAAAATATTTAATAAAAATTAAAAGATGAATTATAATGATTTTAAATAATAATTTGGATTATAGTAAATAAATTTATGAAATCATTTTTATAGGCATAGACACTGATGATAAAGAAGTCCCAATAAATACTTACACATCAATAACCTTGTAAAATAATGATATTTTGAGATTAACCCTTACCTAAGGTGGAATACAATTTGTACGTCTAAAAAACTCATGTATAGTGTTTTTAAATATATTATAAACTTATATCAGAATCCTAATAATATTTATGATACCATATATGATTATTTTATCAATTTATATCTCCAATTTATTAAACATTCCATGTAAATGCAAAATTTATGGTAAGATAGATTTGTTTATCTTACGTGTTTTTACTGGTTATTATGAATCATATTATATAGATCATATTTTAAATATATAAATAATTTTTAAAAAATTTTTTATATCATATATATTCATAATAAAAATATTTATAATTGATTAATATATAAAGTGGAATACATCACTCATGGAGACAGTTGGTCGTAAATGCGCCTGAACATAATTTCTAATTTCATAACGAAATGAATGGAAGGAGTGAATGAAATATATTTACATACATATATATATCATTCCAACATACGTATTATGTCATATAATTCATAATTATTAATAATATAAATTTTTTATAATTTTACTTGGATGGTTAAAATAGAGAATGAATCTCATCCCGTTGTAGATATGGTAAGCTGTATGTACACAAGAGTGACAATATAGTTTACGTAATGTTCAAATGGTATGGAATTGGATGAAATATGAATTTTTTCAAATAAATATCATGTTTTTTATTATTTATATCCATTATTTTAATAAATATAACCATAAAAATAATCTTTATATGACAAAAAATTTACACCATGTTGTGGATATGGTATGTCCTACCCACGCACGCACGGTGGAATTGCATTTCACATGATGTGTATAAAGAGGAATATGCTTTAACATATTATTATTAAAATATAATCATATATTTTATTCTAGAATTATTATTTTATTATGATAAAAAATTATTAAGAGGATTTACAAGAAGAAAAAAACTTTGAAAGAAGGGATTAAATGATTACCTATTCTCTGGTTGTCTCTTTTTGATTTGTCCAAAAAGGTTCTTAAGTTGGATTTCATCCTAAATTTTTGCCTCTCGGATGAAGTGATGGAATATGGGAGGAGAATTTGTAGTTTTTTTATTACCCAATTATCAATTGGAGGTGAGAATTAACGGGAAAGGGGTTGCCATTTTATAAGAGAGGTGAGAGGCACTTTACAAAAATCATAAAATATTAATTTAATATCAAATATTCATATGATTATAATATATCCAAATTGAATTATTTAGTGGGTATTAATATTATTTGTCTATATAATCTCATAATATATGTCATATACATATTCTAGTCATAAAAGTATCGTTATCTTTTGTGATTCACCCTTAGTTAAACAATTTAACTCTTACAATGGCCTCTTGCATTTTCTGTACTATAGGGTTTTTTTGTTACTATAAAATGTCAAGGGAATATAAATAGCATCAGAAATGAATTTTTTTAATAATATACATCATTTGGACTAATAATAAACTTTTATAATATTTATATTATATAATAAAATAGAATTTGTTTTTAAAACTAAATTATGTAAATTTGGACACTATTTAGTAACTATTTTCTATTAATGTAATAGAAATTTGATTCCTTTGATAAAATTGTATTTACTAATCAATAATATGTCAATATAAAAAATTAAATTTTTCTTGGAATCAAAATGTTAAAATTACATTTATTTTAATATTAACAAATTCATTTGTTGAATAAATCATTTATAAGGTAATCAATTCATCATCATTGTTTCATAAATAAATTATATATATAATGGCTAAAAATTAAAAATAAAATATGATGATGTAGGAAATATTATTATATTTTTAATGACTGTTTATTGGAATATATATCAGTAATATAAATCTAAATAAAAATTTATTTTGTAATATATATATGTTTAGGATATAATTATCTTTACTTTTAATTCATTCTTATAACATTTAATTATCACACCAATGTGGACCCATGTAGACCTGAAATCATCCTAAGAATTACATTGGTCAAACATATTTAATCCAATAGGATTAGGACACGTTTTATCTAGATTAATATTATTATAATATTAGTTTATACTCTTATTTACCTGATTTACCCTTTATCTATGGTAAATAATAATAACCATAAAATTTACCATTAATAATTAAAATAAATAGAAGGAAAATATTTACTCAATTTGGACCTTATGATTCAAAATATGGTATCCAGTTTTTCAACTTCAGATCACATAGTTGGATGATATTAATTTAACATTAATTAATTTTGTCAAACTGGAAGGCGATTGTTTATGAAGTAAACAATATCAACAGATTGACATGTATTTATATTCAATTTAAATGTGAAATTACATCCAATGACCTAAATTATGTTAAATAACAATAATATAATCTAATTATACTTCAAATCCCTAATATGTATAATTTATCAATATAAATTATATCTATTAAAAAAGTTGTTTTCGATAAACATTTATTAACTTTCACTATTCGTCAAAATATGAAATTTATCAGAAATTTTCCAAAAGTTTCTCTAAACAAAATTTGTAATTCATGATTCGACAAATAATTTAATTCCAAAAATTGAATATATAAAATGATAACATATTAGATTGAAAAATTTTCCTCCATTAAATGGCAGAAAAACAACATTTCATTAAAAAATGAATCTCTAATCTGAAAAATTGAATTTGTCCATATATTATGTCTATGAAAAAAAGTACGATTAAAAATATATATGGGATATATAAAATTAAAAATATGGTTAATAATATTAAAAAAAACTTTTTAAATGGCTAATTTGATTGGTCGAGATTCCCTTTAACTCGGAGTTGCGTACATCGCATGCTATTGAATTATTTAAAAAGGAACTGTACCATGGATATTTTTAGTGTTACCATTATTTGGACCAATGAATGGGGGACTTTATCATGACTTATTCTATTTTTGATAATGGTCATATCCTTTAATGGAAATATGGGGAACATTACCATTTATGCATTGTTAAATCCATTAGTATGCATTTCTAAAGACATTATTTTTTTATAGTGGTGGTTGTAATAATGTAGTTCTTCCATAAATTAAATATGTAGGAGGAGGAAATATTCTATTAGGGTTATTTTTACAAGATCACCAACTTCATTTATCAGTGATTTCAAAAAGGTACTGATAAAGAGAATTTTTATTTTCACTAAAATAGATAGCACTGATAAAAATGCACTTTTACAACACATTTTTAGCATTGATAATGATACCCCATTATTAGTCCTAAAAATTCACATATCAAGTTATAGTTTTATGATATATATATTTAATATATATATATATATATATTGATAAAACTTATTATATATTTATAAATAAAATTATATTATATATAATTATTATTTATATTTTTAAAATAATAAATATAATAAATATATATTATATAATAATATATTTATAACAATTTTATAATTTATAATACATGTATATTAATTTATAAATATTCTTAGAAATAAATATACTTATAAACATTGGTGTATATTTATATATATATATATTAAATTATAATAATTATGATAATTATTTAAATATGATTATTGTAATTTTTTAATTAATGTCAAATATATTTATTTACTTATAATTATAATTATAAACAAAAATATTATTTATTTATATCTCAATAAATTTATACAATTATCTGTAATTATATAATTTTTCTCCATATCCACCAAACTATTGTATATTTATATAATTTTATATATTTATATCAATATATAAATGTATAAAATTATAAATATAAAAAAAATATTTATTATATAAATATAATTATAATAAAATTACAATATGTTTATAAATATATATATATTTATTCAGTAATAATTATTCTTATAAATAAAAATATTTATAAATATTCATATTCATTTATTAATACATAACTTTCAATATAATAAATATAATTATTAACTAAAAAAATTATTTTAATTTTCTTATTATTACAATATGTATTTATTAATATAATATTATAATGATAAATAAAAATATGTAAAGAATTTATATATATAATTATAAATTTGATTTTAAAAAAATATAAATATACTAATATTTAATTTTAAATATACTAAATATAATTTTTAATTCACTAAATTTATAATATATATATATATATTGTAAATAGTTTTTTTTGTAAAAAAATATATATATTAATATTTTATTAATTAATTAATTAAATTAAAAATTTATAGAAATAATACATTAAAATATATTAATTATATAATTTTTACAAATAATTTAAATTCTAGATTTTAATAAATTAAATCAAATTAATATTATTTATATACATTACAATAATTTTGAAAATATTAAATGTTTATTAAAAAATATTTATGTAATGAGATATTCCAAATTGAATACATACACTATTCACCTTAATAATTTATATATTATAATAAATTAATATGGTTAATTAAATAAATTACATGAATATTAATAAGTGAATATGCGAAATTTACAAGAATTACAAACAAAAGTATATATACAAACACATATCCACACACACATACATACACAAATGTAGATACAGACATACACATACATACATACAGTTACACTTGTATATATATTTAATATTCTTTAATATAAATATCAATTTATATCTAAATAAATATATTCATTTATATGTTATATAATTTTTTAAACTAAATAATAATATGTTATTTTTATTTTTAATATAAACACAATTTCTAATCAATATATAAAGATAGTCTGACTGACTAAAAATTCATTTTTTATTATTGAATCACTTTTATGGGAAATGTAAGAATACACCATTACAACCACACCAACAAAACAAAAACAACCCAAGCATAACCTGGCTATGTCTCACCCCAGCAAAGGCATCATGTCAATAATCCATCACCAATGCCTGGAATGTTGACAAGTCGTCCCGTACGAAATGCACGGGTACAGAATCGATGGAATTCTACATACCCTCTCAATCGTCCATTCAACTAGCATGAAGATGTGGCGGCCACATACTCTGAAGCCCATCTGACATAGAACCCAGTAAAATTATAGGAACCCAAACAACACCTAAAGCCACACAAAGATAAAACCAAAAGCAAACATCAAACGAACCCGAATGTTTACATCCCAGAACACAGGACCCTAAATTTTAGAAAGGGCCATTAAAAAGTAAACTAATATTACCTGTAACTGGATCCCTAAACAAATTCCATGACAAAGAGGTTAATTTTCTTGGAGACACCATCACCATATTATCAATCTCTGAGGCCTTCCGATCCCAATATTGATGTACTCCTCAATGCTAATCATCCCTCTATTGAAGCCCTCGATATGAATATTATCTTTCTTATCAACCTAGGAAAATTTCTCCCCATTAAGGGATGCTCTTAAAGGTATCCTCGTCATTTTAGCTGCCTCCTCTTCAGACGCATTAACCATTAAGACCTGCTCAACTACTTCCTCCTCAGAGCATAACAAAATCTTCGATCATTGAACCCCCTGAACCCCTAACATCTAAGTATCATCATCTTGAAGGAAGTACTTTTTGGTGTTTTCCTTTCTAGTATATTGAGTCACCAAAGTTGGAGGTAAAGAAGATTAGTCCTTCTAACCCTTCCTCATTCTATTACCCCATCTAATTCTCAGACTTGAAGCTTCACCAGCCGAGAGGCTATGAGTATCTTCTATTCATTCTTTCACGCACCCACAACAGCCTCTGAGGAGAGAGCATGAGCGTAACTCAGTCCTACCTCAACCAACCCTTCGAACATGTTGCTTAAAAGAATAGTAGGCCGATTTCTTGAATCAGATCCCCTTGGAATCCCAGCTTCTCTTGGTAGGGATATCTCCAGGCCAAGCCCCTACCACCGTCCCCACATATTATCTTGTTCTGAGACAGTCTTCTCCCTGACTTCCATTCATGCAAAAGCTAATTCACCTCTGGTTTCCATGTGTCCAACACAGACGCTATGCTTCTTGGTCCCACCTTTCCCCCTCACTCCATCGTTTCAAGCAGGTGGTCCCGCCAACGACTCCTTCAACCTGCTAAAAACACTTGCAACGGTAGGGTTGACTTGAGTGTCCCCCGGGAAACAAACACCAGTGTCCAGACCCACCTCTGCCATAATGGGCGAATCACATACCCCTGATGTCCTAGAGGATTCTCTATCCTCCCTTAAAAGACTTCCATTTTTCTCGCCCATCCCCAAATCGTTGTTCAAACCATGAGGCCATTGCCCCATCCTCACTGCCTCCTCAAGAACCTCAGCCTCTATACCACAATCACAACCCTGCCTCAAGGCCTTCATCTCCCTTTGACAGTGGGCTCGCGTATGCCCCAGTCGCCTGCATCTAGCACAAGAGTCCTTCCAGCTTTCATATACCACTCGATGTTTACAACGGTACTCTCGCCCAACGTAATCCACACATAATCAAACGGGACTCTTGAAACATCCATTTAAACACATATACGCGGATTGAAAAGATGAAAAATGACTGCAACGCGACTGTTAGAACACATATACCTACCAATGAGGTTCCCAAGCATGCGAAGAACCACAAAAATTTGGAACAGAAGAGGATGGTTTGGAAAGATAGCCCATGTCGCCATTGACGATAGATTGCACTTCATGTGAAAGTCAAAGGACCAATGACACAGATAGAACCTGAATCCATTGAAGCTACAAGGTACGCTTGACCAGGCCTGATTGAGGTTGGCATCTGAGGAAAATGAATCCTAATTTGGTAACTATCCAGAAGTCCCACAATTTCCCTATCTTGAAAACCCAACACACTGATGACATGCCTATAAAAGGAATCAATAGAAGGTCATCGGTGATAAAATCTAGCCACCAAGTTATGCTTCAGAATATCTGAGGATTCCAAGAACTCCGCAGTAGACAATGATAGGTTAGGGAAGCCATCGAGCAACTCTGAGTCCTTCAGACCAATCGATATTTGAGGATACAAAGCTGTTAAAATCGATATTTGAGGATAAAAATATAGCCACCAAGGTATACTTTAGATAATGGGGGATCATATGATAATCCCAAAATATGTTAAAATATAATTTAAATTTCATTCAAGATGGAGGCAACATAAAAAACCAATGACCAAACACTACTTAAACATCAAACAAATTAAAAAAACTGGAGAAATTAATCAGTGGAAGAGGTGATCACTTCCCTTAAATCACAGATGGCATACTATCATCCATTAATTATGCTGCAACTGTGATGCATCATCCACTTGAGATTCAGTATTTTACCCCGGAGGTAGGAGTGGAGAATCCAACTCTCTGACCAGATTAGAGCTCATCAGTGGGACCTTCAAAGGAGATCTCGCTATGACAATCATTTCAGAACCATGTGCACTCAAAAATTAATCATAGAAAACTAACCAATCATTGGATATATTTAGCGAGTGACGTATAATGGGAATAGTTTTTCCAAAATCAAGTACATCAATATGGAAAATTACACCTTGACCATTTAGAAGTACTATAACCTAAGATGTCTCCAATAGAGTTGTCGCTTCAACCAAAATTGCATCTCCATCCTTTACCTGGAGGGTATAGTCAACCTTGATCACATTCATATATTTATAAGAATGTTTCTCATCCAAAAACAATGAATCTTATATAATTTTGTCATCATTTTCTATGTCATACTCGTCACGTTGATCATCAACAATGTCCCAAACACCTTATATAAGTACATCATGATTGGAAAAAATAATATTCAACTAACCACATTCCACATTGAGTTTAGAACTAGAAGGGGAAATATAAATCCCCATAGTCAAAAATTCATCTGGTGCATCATCTCCTACAAAAATATGATGTGTCACATCCTCCCCCCCATGAATAGATAGAACCTAGTGGTATTGCACTTGAACCTACTTAATTGGGAAATAGTTGGTTTCTGGTCCATAGGCATACACATTTCTATCTTGTAGACAACCACCTGGGCCATCTCACAATGTTTTACCTCAAAAAAGATCAATAATTCTTTTTTCCTTGGGTACAAGTCCTAACATTCATATGAATTTTCGTAACATTCGAACATTCTGAAACATTACGCCCCCACCAAATTGAAAATTTTAAATAATTTATGCATTGACTCAAATTCAAACTCATCCTCAATTTTTTCACCATTAGAGGCCAAAATGGTTCAATTAGGTACAATATTTATAAATTCCACATTGACCGATACTCTATAAGATTAACCATATCTTCCATGCATTGTATTTCTATCCGTCTTTATGGGACCACCGATGCATGAAACAATTTTATTCATGATTAATGGATTCCAAAATATTTATAAATATATTTATACATACTTGAATATAATTATAAATATATTTATTTATATAGTTATGTGTAGTTTTTAAATATAAGAGCTATAAAGGCCTACTTATTATTGAAAAAAAGAGATACAGTGGGGTACCAACAAGACTATAAAAGTCCACAAAAATATAATGTGAATTAAAATATTTTGCAAACTAATTTGGAGAGAGTTTTCATTATATATTGAGAAAAAAATTCATATCTACCACGAGGGTGTAATCCTCTCATCCAAGTATTGAACATATTTTCATGGCCTGTCATCCCCAAAAAATGGATCATGGTGAAAACAACACTCATGTATTCAAACACAAGAAGACCACAAATTTTTCCAATCATCATCTCATATGAATAATGAAAAGAAATAAATAAGATTTTGATTAATAATATTTTAATTAACATTTGATAAGATGTATAAGGATGAACCCTACATATTAGAACTAATGAAGGAACAATCATTGTAGAATAGTCCATAACCAATGCTAAATGAATAATACTATGTGATGACATTACATTTGAAGGGTCATGTGATAAAAAAAGTTTTGAATACAATTATGATCCATTATGGGATTCCCTTAACTATTTAGATTCATTTATTTCTAAAAGTGGAGAGGTAACCACCTTGACATGAAGAATATCCTATTCAGAAACTGAACACGCTAGAATTTTAGAAACCAAAAGACATTTAAACCTATTGGGGTTAGAATCAACCACAACATCCTAGATGCATTTATGTGAACAAGACTCAATATGAGTGGAGGGTGAATCTATAGAACCGTCATCCATAACTATTCCCACTTTCTTTAAACTTATTATACTAGACTCAAAAGATAAAATTTGAGTTTGTAGTAGTGAAATTTCTCATAGAACATCATAAGGGAAGAATAGAGAATAAATCATTGGTATTTAAACCTCCATGATGTGAAATCATCCATTATATTCCTCGTTATTTTTCATTTGGTAAGAATTATTATCTGTTCATACATGATGTAGAAATTCACAACTACCTTGACCAATATTCTATTGGATAGATTTACTATCATCTGATTTTCCATCAGATTCATCATATATACCTATATACAACACAAATTTATCGGGGATTCATTAACAACATCATTAAAAGTATATCCATGAATATTATGAGACTACACAATGTAATATTAAACAATGAAGAAGGGATAATACGATTCATTTTTGTAGGATATAAAAATATCGAAGCATGTTGAGAAATGAATCCATCTTTCAGAGAAGGGCCTTACATATCAATACATTTTTGTTTCTAGGAGAGACCCTACATCAATGGTATGATTCAAACCATATGTAAGAGTTGAAATCATTTAATCAAGAGAAATTGAAATGTTTTTTATTGGTCAGAAAATCATGTGATAGTAAACTGAATATTCTTCCATTGATAAGTATATAAATCATGACCTTTAGGTGGAATATTAGAAAAAACTTGTTCTCTTCTTTGTGAATTAATCAAATACCCAATAATTTGATAAGAAACCCAAAATTGTGGAGTTATATTATTCCCGATTCAATGGATGATCTCATCATTCCGTGTGAAACACACCACATCATCTACCAATGTGGACATTAAATCAACATCCACCAATACACATGATCAATGATAGAAAATGACAAAATATGTGGCATTATCCTTTCGAATAGGGATATAAATCTCCAAATTGAAGAGATGGATTAATTCAAAATGAAATAATACATTGTTTAATTCTTGATTTTTAGTCTGTTATTATGAATAGGTACCCATGAATTAATAAATATTTACCCTCATCTTATAGTCAGAAATATTAAGCATTCTAGAAAATATATTTACTAATCGAATACTCTAATTTCTTCCTATGAACACAAAACTTGGGGAATTTTTTAAAAATAAATGAGGACATATGGAGACACATTTGAAGTCTTAAAATCACCAATTTGAGGATATATGAGAATCAATATCAACATAATTATAGGGTTCCATACATTTCCTTAATGATATATGAGACATTATTGTTTGTCTTCACTTTTAAATCCTTTATTAAATGTAATAACCCAAATATGCGACACGTCAAACTCAAACCTTCATTATGATACATCACATAACCAGATTTGCGAGTGTGGAAAAAGAATCACTTGGAAATCAAGAGAATGTGGAGACACACTTCAATGGTTCCTTATCATGTTCCTTGATCTTTTTAAAAAATTTCAATCCCATCCAATCAATATTTTGATTCCAAATAAAATATTGTAGATATAGTCCCCTTGGATGAACTAGGTCATCAAGAGTCATGTGGAGCCGCCTCTACCATTCCTCCATCATTATACTACCATTAAGTTATACAATTATATATATATATAAACTAATACAAATTGTTATATAATTAATAATATTGTATATATATTTTTAAAATGTATTTATTATAATTTCATAATTATTTTTAAAAACATAATTTAATTACAATTTAAATTTTAAATACATATATTTATTAATTTGTGTACATAAGTATGAATATATTTATGTAAATATATATATTAAATTAATTATACATATAAAATTTTTAATTTATAAATATATATATATATATATATCAACATTCATGGGGGAACAACTACATTTATACATTGAAACCATGAACACAAGCGAATGTGGCAGACCATTGCCCCCCCCCAAGTGGATAACCCACTAATAAATCCATAATTTAATTTATTACATGAAACCTAGGCCCATCGATCCGGAATCCCATATATCACCTCTATCTATTTAGTTGGCACAAAATTTTCATTTAACCCACTTCTCCGAACAAATCTTACCTCTCTATGGGATACCACCATCACAACCAGACCGAATTTGTCTCCACACCAGCTGTTATGCCTCTAACGTTGACCATGAAAATCACCCCACCAGTGACCACACACAGAGGTGGCCATTATCCTTCACCGATGCCTTATACTACTTGTGGGGTTGTAATGACCTTCATCCCTTGGATGTTTACCATGACACCTTCCCAACTAGAAATCAAATGAAGAGGCTTCCTTATGCTTTCACCAGCAAGCCCTCATCCCCAGAAGCCTTCGTCCACCAGCATTGAAGCCTCATACCACCTATGGAATCCTATAGTCATCAGCATTTAATGCCCATCCCAACAATTGATCAATAAGACTCCATCCTCCTGTAAACAATATCTGACCAGGATGTGCCGTTAACATCATATCCCTCAGTTGAGATAAAGCTGTCAGCATAACCTAAACGATCCAACCCCCAAATGTTTTTGTGGAAAATGCACTCTCTAAGAGTTGATCATTGGAATGCACAAACATGAGATTCCACAGACTGTTAAAGGTCATAAAATGACATAATGTACATTGGAAAATATTTAGAATTATTAAAATAATAAAATTATTTGTTACTTATGTGTATTTTTTATAATTTTTTAACAATTTAACAACTTTTATTTTATTTTAAAATAAATATAATAATCCTTATAATTATTTATATATATAATTATAAGTAATATTTAAAAAACAATATCTGTATATTTTAAATATTAAAAAATACATATTAATTTGTCTTTTCAATATTTATTATAAATAATAAATTTTTAATTAATGTATAAAAATAAACATTATTTTTTTAATATAAATATTATAAATATATATATATATATTAGATATTTTTTTATTGAAAGGATTTATCAATTCTATGAATAGACATGATAAATATCAACATTTATCTGCACTAATAATAGATTTTATGAAGGGTTCACCATTATTAGTGTATTTTTATTGTTTAAAAAGTTACCATTATCATCACATTTTTGTTGCCATGATATAGGTAGAATATTTATCAGTGCATTTTTTAGAATTGAAAATATTTGGTTTCATTTCATCCCCTTATTGTGGTTTTGATGATATTAATTAAAATGTTTTAGTAGTTAACTAGTAGAAGTGTGGAAGTATGTAAAAATATTCTTTTTCGTCATATATATTTCCCGACAATAAATTTTTTATATGAAGTAATTGTAGTCATAATAAGGATATGAAGTAATTTAGTTGATCATGATTACTAGATAAAAAATGATACATCAACATCAATTTGTATTTATTAGGTCTTTCCCCTCTCCATTAATGGTCATTACATAAAGGATTCGAATTGGTAAAATAGCATATTGACCAAATACACTTCAATATACTGTATGAACATCTTTTTTTCACTATAACTGTCTTCATAGAATTCATAGTAGCATTTAACGTACTCAAGATCATTGTAACATTGTATACTTGATTCGGGAAGGATATTTTATATCTTTGTTCTCAAAACTATCATTTCACTCTTTAATAACATTGACAGAAGATGGAGAATGTAACACCCTGGGGTTTTATGGCCATACTTTCATATAAATTTATTTTTCATTGATGTAATGGATTTCACCGTACATCAAGTTAATATGTTTTTATATTATACTTTAATCAAGGCTTGCACTATAGGAATCACTGGATTAGAATTCATTACACGCATCACTGATTTTCTTCAAAACTCTATTTTGATACGATAATTATTTAAATAAATAAATTATAAATTATAGGATATAATGGATAACTTGAAATGTATTAGTTTATTTATGAAAATATGTTTCCCAAATGGATATTTAATTCATAATATTTTGAATTACAATTATAAATGAATATAAAAACCATATTAAATATAAATGAATTTTTTTCATACCACAACTATTATGTTATTAGAAAATTTGATTTATAAAATTAATAAAAATATATATTTATAAATTTTTAGGATATTTATATATCAAATATTATGTCCAATGTTTAACATTCATCCTATTTATTTTCCAAACAAAATTAATTATTATATGTCCTGAAACTGTTTTTTTTTTCTAAAAAATGTTTCACTACTATTCAATGGCGTACTTATTTTGAATCTAAATTTTTAAACATTAAAAAATTATATTTCACAAAATAAAAATCTATTAAAAATAATCATATAAAAATTTACGTTGGTTAATTTTTTTTTCTTTCTGATATGATTTATGTCTTTATGAATAATGAATAAAATGTAGTTTAATTGAAATCAACATTTAAATATAAATAATATATAGTATTAAATTTAAATTTTTTATTTTTTAAAATTATAATTAATCAATATAATTTCATTATATCTAATTTTGGTCATTAGAATAAATTTTACATTGAATTAGGATATAAAAATATTTTAATATTTTGAATGTTCTCACATTAAAAAATTGTTTCCACACCCCATCTCTGAGATTAAATTTAAATTAATTTTTTCAATTTATGTATATTGAATTTTAAAAAACATTATTCAATAATGGGAATAAAAATTTCAAAATTTAGTTCATATTTACCTTTTTGACATTATGAATAGTAACATTGATAATTTTTTTACCACAACAAATGGTAAAATTGGGTTATTTAGGTTGTATATAATAGGATAAGGAATATAAAATGACCATAACACATTCCAAAATATTATAGAATAAGTGAATTTGATCCTCAAAACATATGATTTGATAGTGAATAATTTTACTAAAAAATTTACATGAGTATAATATTTTCAGTTTGTGATAAGATAAAATATAGGATAGAATATATATGTATTCATATAAAAGTGAAATTTAAAATATATAACATATAAATTTATTCATAATTTTTAGTAAATGAATAATTATCATAAATATTTAGACGATCATGTTGTTTAAATTTTCCAATGATTAAAAAACTCAATTATGTGAATTTAAAAATTTTAAAAGAAATTTAATAAAAATTATTTTAGGGGATCCAAGAACATTCTTGGTGAATATGTTCTATTAGAGGCGTATTAAATAAATTGTTTTGTTGTAGAATTGTTGTATTAATTTTATTAATGTCAATTTAATGAAAAGATTCAAAATTTACAGTACTGGTGTTTTATTAAAATATTAATTTATTAAATTTTCTAAAAATAATTAAAACCAAAAATATGGAAAATGGGGATCATTTATGGTCAGGAGATTCAAATATTGACCATTTGGGGTATTATTTACGACATTAATGTATAAATATCCACTTTATCCTGTTAACAATATTGTAACAACAATTAAAATTAAAATTAGTTTACTAGTGATTAATAAAAAAGATGAGGATTAAAATTACCACAAAACATGTCTAAAATCTATTTTTCATGAGATTACAACCTTATCTCATCTAACATGAAAATAAATATACTATTGGTGGTAATTGTATTTAGATTGATTTTATTATAAATTAATATTTTGGTATATTTCAAAAGTTCTCCTCACATCAATTATAAAAGGGAACATCCTTCCTCACTTATTCACATTAAATAGATTCTTTTATCATTTCAATACAGTTAAAAAATTTCTTCTAAATTTATCTATTAGCATATTGATTTTTTTTTCTATCTAAAAGAGAAATTATATAGTTGATTATATAAGATCTAATGAATCCTTTTCTAAGAGGAGGAGGTTTGAATGTGTATGAAGGAAGACAAGACTTAATTAAATGGATATTTGCATCGCCTTTTTTATCAAAGACACATGCATAATATAATACCTGTTTATTTAGTTTGGGGTATATTGTAATGGCCCAGACCTCTCTAGTCCATTATATTGATGAAATATATTCTCTTTGGTGTTTTGGGAGGTCAAGGTGGATTATCCACAACACTTTTCCAAATTTCTAGTTTTTTAAATAGTGTATCTATTTATATGAATAGTTCCATCGATATATATGAGTCATTCTGGGAATACTGCTATCGAAATCTATGAGTTATTCTATGAATAGTTCCATTGAAATTAGTGAGTCATTCTCTGAATATTTTCATCGGTATCGGTGAGTCAATATATAAAGAGTGCCATCGATATTAGTGAGTCATATTGTGAAGAGTGAATTAGATATCAATGAGACATTATTTGAACAGAACCTTTAAAATTAGTGATTCATTGTGTGAGTAGCGTGATCAGTATCATTGATTCTTTTTATGAACAGAACCATTAGTATTGGTGTGTCACTCTGTGAACAATGTCATCAGAATCTAAGAGTAATTTTGTGAATAGTTCCATCTATATCGGTGAGTTATTCTGTAAATAGTATCATCAGTATCGCTGAGTCATTTTCTAAACAGTTCCATTGGTATCTTTGATTCATTTTCTCAACAGTTCCATTGTTATCAGAGAGGCATTTTGTGAACAATTCCATCAGTATCAATGAGCCATTTTGTGAACAGTTCCATCTGTATTGGTGAGGAATATTGTGAATAGTGCCCTCGGTATCAGTTCGTCAGATGTGAATAGTGTCATTGGTGAGACAGATGTAAATAGTGCCATCAATATTCGTGAGTCATTTTTTTAATAGTTCCATCTCTATCATTCATTCATTCTATGAACAATGTTTCTAGCATCAGTAGGGGTGCAATGTTTCCAACATCCTCCAGTTTATCCCCTCTGACAATTTTATTGATGTAATACACATCCAAGGAATTAATTTAAGGGATTTATGGAATATTAAAATCCCCAGACTCCTATATTGATTTTACTAAGGCTTGGTATTCCTTTACTCGGCAAATCTATATCGTTCAATGAGATCCAATTTTAACGGAAAATCAATCCTATATTAAACTGAAGCTCTGTAGTTATTCTAAAGGGACAAGATATCATACACATTTATTATAACTTCTTTTCTCCTAGTATATGATGCTTTAAAATTTCCTTATTCTCATAGTTGTGGTTTTATCAAACCCTAATACATGGATCCTTTCCCCTTTATTTTTCTTCTTGCAGCATACACACCCCCTATTTTAGTGCAAGTAGCAAGTCTCAAACTGTGATCGATCCAATGTATGATCTAACTCTATTATTGTGTATTCATCAATCCTTTTCCCTATGATTCCCTGTTCCATGTAATTTCATGTGACCTTCATGCTTCTAATTGTGTTTTCCTAGGTGTCGGTTGGTGTGGTCGGGTTGCGACATCCTCGGGAGGATGCATCTGTCATCCAAGAGGATATCGTAATCCATTATGGGAATTGTTCTCGCATAATGAATGTCATAAACCATTTAATATAGGGTATTTATTCCTTCTATATTATTTTATGTTCATTTTTAGAGATAGAATGATTTATCCACTTGATCACAATGGAATTGACATAATTAATATTCAAACTTGATAAATATACAGATATCGATCATATGTTTTTTACTCATGTTTTTCATGATAGTGTGATAACTATGATTTTACTTGTTTTTCATGTCATTATTGATATAAATTGGTAAACAATGTATACATGGATAAATTGATATTATTTGTCAAAGATAAATAGGCAGGTAAATGAATCGGGTCATTGTTGTTGTAATTTGATATTAATCAAATGGATGTAGAACGAATTTTAATCAATTTTTGATAGGTATTATATATTTCTGTTTAGGTTGCTGATTTTAGGAACCTACTATTAATTAACCATTTAATTAATGATTGAATTGTGAATTATTGTTTTGATAAAATATAAATCCATGTTGGATTTTGAGTTACCCTATTCCTTTTAATTACCAAGTGCCTTTTGCAAGGATCTTGGAGAGCTAATTGTGTGTTATAGAATAATGACATGATTGAGAGCCAAGACCCAAATTTCCATGATTTCTATTTTTTGTCATCTTGGATTGTGATGTGAACTTAGATTATTGTTGTGATATGTGGTGGTATGTAGGACCCTTAGTTGTGTAATTTGTTGATGCCTAGAGAAGATAGTTTCACCAGTTGATGCATGTGGGAGTTGGGTAGGACATTATAAATGATGAAACATGCTAGATGTGAATGTGTGGATACTTACTGATTAATAGTAGTTTTTTATCTCTATTATATTCCCAACTTCTCAATGCATATGGTCCTACTTATCCTAATTCCAAAAGATTCAATGTCATGCGAAGTATGCCACATGCATCATGTGTTTATCTGATTGAGGGAGTATGGTTCATGGCTCTTTATATATGTGGAACTGACGAGACGTGTAGTTGAACTACCCACTATGTTGATCCACCTTGTAATTAGTATTGTTGAATTTTATTTCTATTATTACATTAAATATGGGAAATTAATAATGTTGTTAATAAATAATTTAATAAATGATGATAACCCATGGTTTTAGATCTTTCTGGTATGTAATATTGAGGTTTCATTTTAATGGAACAGTGGACTTTGGGTGTGATTCTAATAAATTATAAGGTGGAAATTTTAATGGTTAATTAATGTTTATAGAATTTAATAACAAAATGTGAAACTACTAAAAATGGTATAAAGTAATATAACAAATCTCTTTAAATGGTTGTGTGCTCATATGAAATCTATTATTTGCAGTGGCAGCCGAGAGTCTGAGAGGCATTAGCTTCAGTTGATTCAAAGACTAGGTTATGCCCATATTGTGGTTGTTATCTGTAGTATATTTTTTACCTTTTGTGTTTCTATATGATACTCCACACCATAAGTTAGGGAAACTAACATGCTATGGATTCTAAGACCTTGGGGGTTGTCTTTTCCTAAACATTCTAGTGGGAGGTGGGATGACTAACTAACCCCTCTAGCCACACTCTCATTTGTGGATAGTTTCTTTTTCTCGTAGGCACTGTCTTTAGTTTTCCCTAAATATGTCTGTAGAGGGATGTAATTTTTTGTGGTTATTCACACACATATATTCTGGATATAGTTTCATATGGACTACTATTGGTGTAACGTGTATATGATATAATTGATTTAGTATCCTTACTTATAGTATGGGAAATAATGTCTTCAGGTTTAATACCCGACATATGATACATGTTATGAAAGATGTGTTGGTTCCCTGAAACATCTAGGTTACTATGGTTATGAAGAAGTGGTGGTTTTTTTTCACAATGTGCATGTTGTGATAGTTCACCGTGGTGTGTGGGGATGAATTTTGGAAGAGAGATGTCATTGAACATGAGATATTGGTGCAAAGTGAAAACCCAGTGGGGAAGTGGTAGTGGGGTACCCTTGATACTAATTATTATATAATATACTAATGATTTTGATACTGGTGAGAGTAGACATGGTGAGGCCGAGAACATAGTATACATGTTTAAGTGATAAATTAGTTTAACCTATTGTTCACTGTGCGTTAGCATGTTTTCTATACATTTTCACGAGAGGATCTAGGAAGGATACTGCTGATTATACAACTATAGCCAGTATACGTATATATAAACTATTTTTCATATAAAACTGGAGAATGTTGGAGATCAGCCTAGTTACATCTTGCTTTGGGTTTCAAGAGTTGTATGGGATTCGTGGTTGCTGTTGTTTTTACATTCTTTTGGTATGTAATGTTTTTCATTTAAGTTGTAGTATTTCAAGATGGAATTTCATATTTGTATATGGTATTTGTTTTTTATTGCAATGTGATGTAGATTTCGTTGTTTTCTGTCTTAGCTCTCTCTTTCTCATTTGTTCCATGAGATGACAATGCCTCCAATTTTTCTATTTTCTATACCTTTGGTGCTAGTTTGTCTCTTGAGGCCCACTGAAGGTGGGACTTTTGCTCACTATCTCCCTTATCACATTATCGGCCTAGATTGTGTACCCCTAGGGAAGAGGGGGTCAAGAAAGATTTGTATTTGAGGTCTTATTTAGGGATATGATGGAGGTTGGTGTTAGGCACATGTGTGGTTTCATGGGTATGTAGGGCATCAATGTCAGATATGTTTATAAAGCGATTTTAACAGTGGTGATCGACATATAAATAGTCATTTATGGACCCTTGTGGTCTGATGCATAGACTATTAAGTTTATAGTGGAATCTTAATTAAGTGATACTTGTTGCACGGTAGACACCTAGGAATGGATTATGCATCATTCTACTTTGTGAATATGTTTTAATCAGTAGACCATGCGATAGGTTATCCTAAAATGAATAAACTAAAAATATTAATTAATTCATGTTGAGTGTTCCATATTCCAGGTTTAGGATATCTATCTATTTTTCTAGTTTAGAATTTTGGCTCTAAGTCGACGTCCTCTTTAGGTTCTCACAGAATCTATCTAGAAAGCTACGCTAGAAGAATTCTATAGGGTAGAGGATGATGATGATGAAACATGGGGGAGGACACTTGGAGAGTTTAAGAACCATATTCTCCCTAATTATGAGGGCCAAGTTTCAGATGTAATCATAGTAGACTGGTTGTAGGATGTTGAGATAGGATTCAGTTCGATCTGTTCCTGGAAGGAGCACATTGTGTCTTTGGTTGTAACATTGTTGCATGGAACAACAAGTTTGTGGTGGTTCTTGTTTATTGGGGATTGTGAGGAGTTGGAAAACTCATGGCAGGAGTTTTGATACAAGTTCAGAGTTGAGTTTCATTATTCGATGGCGATGGAGTCTAGTCCCCATGAGCTGCCTAACCTTCAATATGGGAGCTCTTGTGATCAATATATTGGAATCCATTATAGGATCCTTTTACAGTATTTTTCGTACATGTTCCCAGATGATGAGGTCATGGAGATCCATTTCGATGATGATTGGAATCAAGATATCCAGTGCGAGGTCACCCTATTTATGATGAATAAATATCTTGAGGTTCTAGAGAGGACATAGTTCTTTGAGAGGATAATTGGTAAAAATGTAATGTCATTAGAAGGGATTCATCATGATTTCTCATGAAGCAGAGTTGTGGCCCAGAGTTACCAGTTTTCATGGAAGAAGAGTTTTCGTTCATCTGGGGGAATGTCTCAGTGCTCAACAACTAGTTTCTCTGGGGGAGGTGGATCTAAGTCATATACCACATGATCATGCAATAGGTTTTCTTGTGGAGAATTAGGTTATCATAATCGAGAGTGACTGAACATTCATTGTATCCATCATGCACCTGGTGTTCCACTGCAGGTTCATCCATTGTGGTAGATCTATCTGAGGTAAAAGCAGCAAGATGCATCAGATTTGTATTTGTATAGTGTAGATGGGCTAGTCATACAACAACCCTAGGATTCTCCTCATACTCAGAGAGCATAGAACTAATGTGGTGGTGGTCATCATCATGGTCATCGACGCTATGGAGGAGGTTGTCGTCATCATCATGCTTTATAATTACCAGCACTAGGTGAGACATACACCATTATTGGTATATTTTTCATGTTTTCTAATTCGAATAATTCCTTGTTTGATTCCAGAGTGATGCAGTCCATCATATCAAATAAATTTTTCTATTATCAGGGACAAGCGGTAGAGAGGCTTCCTGTTCCCTTATTGATGACTAATCTAGATGGAGGTCGAACTGACGCGATTGAAGATTTTACTAACTATGAGCTTCTACTAGGGAGAACCACTCATGGAGATATATTCAATGGTTATAGATATAACAATATAATTTCATCCTTATCATGGATTGGATGTATTTGGTAAAACTTATAGTGGATTACGTTAGGAGGTTGGTATTGTTTGTTGACAAGGTAGACCCCTGGATGGGTCAGAGGCTTGTTCCACCCTTGTTATCCATGATGGATAATATGTTGATGTTCTCTTCATAGGTCAATCTACTGGAATTTTGAAGGGTCATACAGGAATACCCTAATGCCTATCGAAAATAGTATTTAGCATTACCCCCTCGATTAGATATTGAGTTATGGATTGATCTAATTCTAGTATCTTCTCAAATCTATATATATATATATATATATAATGTATGGACCATTTTGAGTTACTAGAGAAACATATAATGTGTGATGGTCTATTATAATGTGGTTTTGTTCGACTCAATGTTTTACATTAGGGAACACCTGTTTTGTTTGTTATGAATGATGATGGCAGTTTTCAATTGTTTATCAATTATTATCACTTAAACAATGTGATAGTGAATAATCTCTATCACATTCCAAGGATTGATGATTTATTAGACCAACTAGAGGGTGATAGTTGGTTCTCAAATATTGACATGTGGTGAGAATATAATCATACACCTGTGAAGGATGAATATTTCCCAATGTATACTTTCTGTAATCTTCATAGGATTTACGATTTTGTTGTTATGATCCGTTGTGACGAATGCTCTTGTTTTTTTCATTGGATTTATGAAAACTTTGTTCAATGATATCTAGGATATGTTCATGGTGGTTTTCATTTACATAATCTTATTGTACTCCACATCCGAGAAGGGGCATGTAGAGAATTTTCATGTTATTTTGGATGTTCTTCTTCAAAACGTGAATTTTGGGAAGTTTTTAATGTTTGAGTATTGGGCCCATGAGGTTTATTTCAAGGGGAATGTTTTATCCCCTTATGGAGTAGATTTTGATCTGTCGAAGAAAAAATCATTTGTGTCCTGGGATACCCCAAAGACAGTGGATAATGTATGAAGATTATTTCATCTCACATGATTCTATTGGTGGTCCATAGACAATTTCTCTCATGTTGTGACTCCTCTGACAACATTTACTAGCAACGATCAGTCATTCAATTGGACTGATCGATGTTAGGAAGCTTTTGAGTATTTGAAGAAGAAGTTGTTTAGGGATCCAGTTCATATTCTTCCAGTAGAGGGAGTTCAATTTTATTCTTTTTTTGATGCTTCATGTCACGAACCTCCTTCACCAAGATGAGGTAAGGGACAACATATTGATAGAACCTTCCATACTCAAGTTTATGGACAGATAATGACCCATGCGACACACATTCACAATGAATTAGAGTTAAGACTAGCACCAATGTTATAGCATCAAATGTAAAATATAATACATTATCCTTCTTATTTAGTAGGATTGGGAGATAAGATATTAAATCCCAAAAAAACATCAAAACAATATGTAAAATTAAATCCATAACAATCCCTTCACATATTCATGTTCCAATAATAAGTGATAAAAAACTATAGATAAATACAATGGTAAGTGCCAATTGAAATGAAAATCAATGTCTATGGTCCTAGAATCTGTGCTAACAGGGTCCTCCAAAGTCCCCAAAATCCTCCAGGAAAATTTAAAGGAGTTTTATATATAATGGGTGAGTATATAACTATACCACGTAAGAAAAACCAAATTCTCTCATGCAAAAGTGGGGAGGAATTCGATTTCCCCATGAGAAAATGTGTAAAGACCCGTAAAATTCAAGGAAAATTTTTTCTTAATTTTCTTTAGAATTTTACAAGAGCGCGGTTTCAGACGGCATCTGATTCCGAGGCCCGGAGTGCCCGGAATTAATTTCCGAAGTTTGGCTCGGGTACGTTCAGTGAACGAACGAGCGGGAATTCCTAACTTTTGATCCGGTGCTCGGAATTGAAATCCGAGGGCACCGATGAACTCGCAGCGCCGGTATTCGCTTAATGAGACCTTTTCGGGAGTTGCGTTTGTTGCGGGTTGAGAGTTACGTTTTGGGGTTTTTCAGTTAAGTTAAATAAAATTTGTGTAATACAAATTTTGTTTTAACTTATTTAAAAACCTATCAAAGGTGGTTGGAAGTGGGACCCACACCCACTTAACCTCCCTTGGGAGGATTAAGTGTGGTGGGGCCCACACGAACCCCCTTTTCTTTTCAAATTCTCTCAACATACTTAACCCCCCTCTTTAATGGCTTAAGTTACTTAATTTAATTTTTGGGAGTTAACTCTTTTGAATTTCAAACATTTGAAATCCTTTTGAGTTGTGTGTTAATAAAATAAGTGGTATTCTTATTTTATTGAGGGTTCTTTGTTTGTCTTGGGAGAGCTTTCCCTTCATCTCCAAGCTCTGACGAAGAACGAAGAACGTCTTCATCCTCGACGAAGAACGACAACACTTCGTCAAGGATCATCGACTCAGAGACCTAGTATCTTCGGACCTCTGCTTCCTCTTCGGACCTTCTTCGTCGGCAAACGAAGATCCGCCAACAACGTGTCGCATCGGACGTAAATCTTCGTCAACAGATTTGACGAACGACGACCGCGACGCCTGACTTCCGCGACGCCGTCTTCCGCGGAACGTAGAGGATTTCTTTGAATCTCAAACCCGAGGTAGGGGATGTTTTTATTAATTTTTTTTATTCCATTCCTGAATCGTGGATTTTAGCATGACTAAACGTGAGACTTTTTAGTTATGTTATTTGTTAACGCGAGGGGAGTCGGACCGCACGAACACGGCCGAAACCCCCTCCTTCGTTCATGTTGATTAATGCGGGTGGAAGCAAGAGGCGTGGTGCCGTCGCACCACGCGGATGAACATGCTTATGATTTCCGCAATACCGTCGCGCTTCGCCGAGGAGAGACTTCAAGACCGCGACGCCGACACGCCGCGTTGGGAGGATTCTTGGCACGGCGAAAGGGGCGCGGTGCCGTCGCACCGCGCCGGACGACGAACACCGCGGCCGGTTCCGGGCCGCGGTGAGACGAGGAGACCGCGGCCGGTTCCGGGCCGCGGCGGAAGGAAAGACCGGCGGCCGGGCCGCCGGCGTCGGAAGTCAAGGGCGGGACCGGAAATTCCGGTCCCGTTGGTAAAAACCGGCCGGCCAGCAGGCCGGCCGGATGTCATAAAAACCGGGGGTTTAAACCCCCGGCCGGTCCATCAAGACCCCCCTCTTAATGAGGGGGCGGTTCTTTTAAGGAGGGGGGGGCAAAGCCCCCCCGGTTTTACTCAACCGGCCCCCATTTGCGGGGGCCGTTTTGTCTCAAACGGCGCGGCAAAGCCGCGCCGCCTTCGGAAGGGCGGGGGCTTAGCCCCCCGCGTGAGTCGCGGCCACCGCCGCCAGCGCGGTCCGCCGCCGCCAGCGCGGCCCGCCGCCGCCGCCACGCGGCCCGCCGCCGCCACGTGGCCCGCCGCCGCCGCGCCACGCGGCCGCCGCCGCCACGCGGCCCGCCGCCGCCACGTGGCCCGCCGCCGCCGTCCGCCGCCGCCGGCCGCCGCCGCCGGCCGCCGCGCCACCCAAGGGGGGGGGGGGTCGGGCCGGGTCGTTCCGGACCCGGACCCCCCCGTTTCGGACCAGATTCGGTTTTTGGCTCATAACTTGAGCCTCGGACCTCCGAATGACGAACCGTCTGCGGCAACGCGATCCTTGGATCGAGACGGTCGTTTCGGTATATCGCACTCAAGGTTTCGGTTTACTTTGAGTTCGGCCGGGTTGGTTCGTTCACGAAACCAACCGGGCCTTCGGAGCGGAAACGCTCATATCTTGAGCTACGGACGTCTGATTGACGTGCCGTCAGACGCGTAGTGTTCCTCTTAGTGAGACGGATCTTTTGGCATACTCCGCCCGAGGTTTGGACGCAGGTGGAGTACGGTCGGGTTGGTTTTGCCTTAAAAACCAACCGGGCCCCGGAGACGAAAATGCCAATAACTCTCAGACCGGGCGTCCGATCGACGCGCCGTCTGTTGCGTTGAGTTCCTGTTGACGATACGGAACTTTTGGATACATCAACTTCGGTCTTCGTGACAGTTGATGTATCAGCCTCTCGGCTCGTGGAGCGGACCCTCCGTACGAGCTTGCTGTGTGCGGGAACCCTAGTGCTGGCTGCGACTGTTTTACTGCTACGACTGCTACTGTGACTGCGACGACGACAGTACAGAGATCCTGTGTGGATTTGACGACGACAGTACAGAGATCCTGTGTGGATTTGACGACGACAGTACAGAGATCCTGTGTGGATTTGACGACGACAGTACAGAGATCCTGTGTGGATTAGACGACGACAGTACAGAGATCCTGTGTGGATTTGGCGACGACAGTACAGAGATCCTGTGTGGATTCGACGACGACGACTACAGCACTCAGCGATCCTACGTGGATCAGTGCTACAGGTTCTGTGTGAGCCCGATCCTGTGTGGGTCCTTGCGCTCAGCGGTTCTGTGTGAGCCAGCGCCTACAGGTTCTGTGTGAGCCCGATCCTGTGTGGGTCTTCTGCGGGGGTTAGTTACCTATCGATCCTTCGTGGGTCCGACGACATAGATGGATCAGTGATCATCTTTATCGTCCTTGAAAAAGTATACCTGTGTGAGCTGAATCCTGTTGTTTTCCTGTGTGGATTGTGTTGTGCAATCCTGTGTGGATTATATTTTGCTTTCCTATGTGGAATACGTATACTTTCCTGCGTGGACTGAGTTGTACTTGGGCTCGGAGGTTGGAGTGTATTTGAATTGATGACTTAGGTATATGTATGGGCATATACCTAAGCAGTGTCGGTTGTTACTTCGTGATTGTACTTTTCTTCGTGGTTTATCCTTTGTGGATTTGAGAGACCTTCAGGGGTCTCGGGGTCCCTACTGAGTAGCTTATACTCACCCCTGCACGGGCTTTGCCCGCACTTCGTTGTGTTGGTTGCAGACGACGGACAGCGTTGACCTTAGCTGAGGCTTGCAGAGCGGGACGGTACCCGGAGGTGGACCACTGGGCGGGACGTGCTCGGAGCGGACGGCGGGACCCGTGGAGCAGAGGAGCTATCTGTACCCACCCTTCAGGTGGGATTTCCAGTGGACAGCTCGGAGTAGCGGCTTTACTTTTCAGTTGCTGTTTTTCCCTTTTTGAGTTGTACTTTACTTTCAGTTTGGGTTTGTATTCTGGCCCATTTACTTTTCCGCACTTTCAGTCGTACTCTGTTTGCTTAGTGTTTACTTTCCGCTTGTTTACTCTGTGGTGTGTGTTTACTTTTCAAAGGCAATGCCTTCCCTTTTTACCGGGAATTACGCCTTGGTGCTAGTCGCCAGCCCCTGGCCTATGGAAGGCGGGCTTGGGGTAGTCACGACACGGACCCCGAGGGCGGGTCGTGACAAATTGGTATCAGAGGAGTTCGGTTCTACCGCGAACTCTGATCTTTTCTATGTGAAGCAATAATGTTTAGCGTATTGAGTGTGGTTATCAGTCCAGGGAGTCCAGTGTTGGTGCGGCGGCCGACGTATCCACACACCAGGACCCTGACGTCTGATTTCCGACTTAATGCACGAAAACATTGATTGCGTGTGTGTTTCAAAGTTTTCTTTGTGATTACTTATATCAGCTCACCAGGTATACTGTTCTAACCGTGGCGCACCTGTTTCCTTTTCAGGATGGCCCCACGACGGCAGCCAGCTAGGGTTCCGATGGTCGAGCGAGACGACAGCCCACCGAGCGACGAGGCTTCGGTGCAGGGCCCTTTTCCAGTAGTGGCACCGGCGGTAGCTTTACCCGCCGAGCCCCCGATGCTTCCAGCAGCAGCCGCTGACGATGCACGTCGCCTCAGCGCACTGCATGAGTTTCAGCACCAGCGACCGCCCAGGTTTCGCGGGGAGACGGATCCCCAGGCAGCAGAGGACTGGCTGGAGGCAGTGGTTCGAGTGTTTAGGCTAGTGAGGACACCAGCAGACCTCATGGTGATCCTCGCTGCGAGCCTACTACACGCAGCAGCTGGACGATGGTGGAGCTTGATGCTCCAGGTGCACGATGAGGCATCTCTACTCTGGACGGACTTCGAGAGCCTCTTCCGCTCTGAGTTCGTCCCGGCCACCCTTCGAGCGGTGCGCATCCAGGAGCTTCTACAGCTGCGGCAGGGCAGCATGACGGTCGCCCAGTACTCGGCGAGGTTTACCGATCTCTCGCGCTACTCGACCGACATGGTACGGGATCCATTCTTCCGGGCCCGAACCTTCGAGCAGGGTTTGAGACACGAGATCAGGGCATCGCTGATCTCCCTCAGCATACCGACTCAGACAGGAGTACTGGAGCGGGCCCTTCTGATCGAGAGCTTCCTTGCTGAGTCTACACCAGCACAGAGACCCACCGCAGGACGGCACGTGGCAGAGTCATCTGCAGCTGGCAGTCGGCGAATGACTCAGGGGTCCAGACAGACCAGACCTCAGGGCACTGGCTCAGCAGTGCAGGGCACACAACGCGGAGCCAGTCTTTCGAGTGGAATACAGTGCTATGCATGCAGCGGGCGAGGCCACATGGCTCGTGACTGCCCGACCCGCCATGCGGAGGAGCAGCAGACGGTTGAGGAACCACCTAGGCAGAGGCAGAGGTTCGACCGTGGCGGTCTGCAGGAAGGAGGCGGACGAGGCAGAGGAGCAGGCCGAGCAGCAGGTGGTGGACGACGCTTTGAGGCTCTACCACCACCACCACCAGGAGGTCCACCCCGACCGCAGGGAAGAGCTCAGCTTCAGGCAGCCGAGGCCTTCGATCATGGAGCTCTGGGAGCCGATGGACAGGAGCAGAACTAGTGGTTACATCCTTTGTACTTCTGGTTCCTTGTTGCTTTTGTGTAGCGTCTTGTATTACGAGCTGCAATAATAAAAGACGCATACCTTGTGATGTTTTCGTTCCTGTCCTCTATCGTAATGTTACTAAGAGGTTCCAGTTTTGGCTGTTGACTTGACCCTCACTTGTGAGACATCTACTGGAGGAGGCCCAGTTACCACACACTGATGCCGACAGTGTGACACAACCCTTGGAGGCGAGAGTAACGGTTGAATCTCTTAGTAGTAGCGTCGAGGCCTTACGACGTCATCCTTAGTATGGATTAGTATCATCCATGTTAGGATTGACTGTTTTAGGCAAAGAATGTGGTTCATCCAGGGGATGAGACCAGGTTTCTCTTTTCGGCAAAGTAGAAATCTCGCAGCTCTTGTGGGACCAGAGATGGTCCGGGCCACGTCAGAAGAGGTCCATGTCATCCAGGAGCGGGTCCTACATGGACGATCGATTCCTCTTGTGCGCAACAGATGGCGGCACGAGAATCTCCAGGAGAGCACATGGGAGCGGGAGGCTCAGATGCGTGCTCAGTACCCTCTTTTGTTTCCCTAGTTTTTGATGTAGCTTTACGGGGACGTAAAGCCCTGAGGTGGGAGTAATGTAAAGACCCGTAAAATTCAAGGAAAATTTTTTCTTAATTTTCTTTAGAATTTTACAAGAGCGCGGTTTCAGACGGCATCTGATTCCGAGGCCCGGAGTGCCCGGAATTAATTTCCGAAGTTTGGCTCGGGTACGTTCAGTGAACGAACGAGCGGGAATTCCTAACTTTTGATCCGGTGCTCGGAATTGAAATCCGAGGGCACCGATGAACTCGCAGCGCCGGTATTCGCTTAATGAGACCTTTTCGGGAGTTGCGTTTGTTGCGGGTTGAGAGTTACGTTTTGGGGTTTTTCAGTTAAGTTAAATAAAATTTGTGTAATACAAATTTTGTTTTAACTTATTTAAAAACCTATCAAAGGTGGTTGGAAGTGGGACCCACACCCACTTAACCTCCCTTGGGAGGATTAAGTGTGGTGGGGCCCACACGAACCCCCTTTTCTTTTCAAATTCTCTCAACATACTTAACCCCCCTCTTTAATGGCTTAAGTTACTGAATTTAATTTTTGGGAGTTAACTCTTTTGAATTTCAAACATTTGAAATCCTTTTGAGTTGTGTGTTAATAAAATAAGTGGTATTCTTATTTTATTGAGGGTTCTTTGTTTGTCTTGGGAGAGCTTTCCCTTCATCTCCAAGCTCTGACGAAGAACGAAGAACGTCTTCATCCTCGACGAAGAACGACAACACTTCGTCAAGGATCATCGACTCAGAGACCTAGTATCTTCGGACCTCTGCTTCCTCTTCGGACCTTCTTCGTCGGCAAACGAAGATCCGCCAACAACGTGTCGCATCGGACGTAAATCTTCGTCAACGGATTTGACGAACGACGACCGCGACGCCTGACTTCCGCGACGCCGTCTTCCGCGGAACGTAGAGGATTTCTTTGAATCTCAAACCCGAGGTAGGGGATGTTTTTATTAATTTTTTTTATTCCATTCCTGAATCGTGGATTTTAGCATGACTAAACGTGAGACTTTTTAGTTATGTTATTTGTTAACGCGAGGGGAGTCGGACCGCACGAACACGGCCGAAACCCCCTCCTTCGTTCATGTTGATTCATGCGGGTGGAAGCAAGAGGCGTGGTGCCGTCGCACCACGCGGATGAACATGCTTATGATTTCCGCAATACCGTCGCGCTTCGCCGAGGAGAGACTTCAAGACCGCGACGCCGACACGCCGCGTTGGGAGGATTCTTGGCACGGCGAAAGGGGCGCGGTGCCGTCGCACCGCGCCGGACGACGAACACCGCGGCCGGTTCCGGGCCGCGGTGAGACGAGGAGACCGCGGCCGGTTCCGGGCCGCGGCGGAAGGAAAGACCGGCGGCCGGGCCGCCGGCGTCGGAAGTCAAGGGCGGGACCGGAAATTCCGGTCCCGTTGGTAAAAACCGGCCGGCCAGCAGGCCGGCCGGATGTCATAAAAACCGGGGGTTTAAACCCCCGGCCGGTCCATCAAGACCCCCCTCTTAATGAGGGGGCGGTTCTTTTAAGGAGGGGGGGGCAAAGCCCCCCCGGTTTTACTCAACCGGCCCCCATTTGCGGGGGCCGTTTTGTCTCAAACGGCGCGGCAAAGCCGCGCCGCCTTCGGAAGGGCGGGGGCTTAGCCCCCCGCGTGAGTCGCGGCCACCGCCGCCAGCGCGGGCCGCCGCCGCCAGCGCGGCCCGCCGCCGCCGCCACGCGGCCCGCCGCCGCCACGTGGCCCGCCGCCGCCGCGCCACGCGGCCGCCGCCGCCACGCGGCCCGCCGCCGCCACGTGGCCCGCCGCCGCCGTCCGCCGCCGCCGGCCGCCGCCGCCGGCCGCCGCGCCACCCAAGGGGGGGGGGGGGTCGGGCCGGGTCGTTCCGGACCCGGACCCCCCCGTTTCGGACCAGATTCGGTTTTTGGCTCATAACTTGAGCCTCGGACCTCCGAATGACGAACCGTCTGCGGCAACGCGATCCTTGGATCGAGACGGTCGTTTCGGTATATCGCACTCAAGGTTTCGGTTTACTTTGAGTTCGGCCGGGTTGGTTCGTTCACGAAACCAACCGGGCCTTCGGAGCGGAAACGCTCATATCTTGAGCTACGGACGTCTGATTGACGTGCCGTCAGACGCGTAGTGTTCCTCTTAGTGAGACGGATCTTTTGGCATACTCCGCCCGAGGTTTGGACGCAGGTGGAGTACGGTCGGGTTGGTTTTGCCTTAAAAACCAACCGGGCCCCGGAGACGAAAATGCCAATAACTCTCAGACCGGGCGTCCGATCGACGCGCCGTCTGTTGCGTTGAGTTCCTGTTGACGATACGGAACTTTTGGATACATCAACTTCGGTCTTCGTGACAGTTGATGTATCAGCCTCTCGGCTCGTGGAGCGGACCCTCCGTACGAGCTTGCTGTGTGCGGGAACCCTAGTGCTGGCTGCGACTGTTTTACTGCTACGACTGCTACTGTGACTGCGACGACGACAGTACAGAGATCCTGTGTGGATTTGACGACGACAGTACAGAGATCCTGTGTGGATTTGACGACGACAGTACAGAGATCCTGTGTGGATTTGACGACGACAGTACAGAGATCCTGTGTGGATTAGACGACGACAGTACAGAGATCCTGTGTGGATTTGGCGACGACAGTACAGAGATCCTGTGTGGATTCGACGACGACGACTACAGCACTCAGCGATCCTACGTGGATCAGTGCTACAGGTTCTGTGTGAGCCCGATCCTGTGTGGGTCCTTGCGCTCAGCGGTTCTGTGTGAGCCAGCGCCTACAGGTTCTGTGTGAGCCCGATCCTGTGTGGGTCTTCTGCGGGGGTTAGTTACCTATCGATCCTTCGTGGGTCCGACGACTTAGATGGATCAGTGATCATCTTTATCGTCCTTGAAAAAGTATACCTGTGTGAGCTGAATCCTGTTGTTTTCCTGTGTGGATTGTGTTGTGCAATCCTGTGTGGATTATATTTTGCTTTCCTATGTGGAATACGTATACTTTCCTGCGTGGACTGAGTTGTACTTGGGCTCGGAGGTTGGAGTGTATTTGAATTGATGACTTAGGTATATGTATGGGCATATACCTAAGCAGTGTCGGTTGTTACTTCGTGATTGTACTTTTCTTCGTGGTTTATCCTTTGTGGATTTGAGAGACCTTCAGGGGTCTCGGGGTCCCTACTGAGTAGCTTATACTCACCCCTGCACGGGCTTTGCCCGCACTTCGTTGTGTTGGTTGCAGACGACGGACAGCGTTGACCTTAGCTGAGGCTTGCAGAGCGGGACGGTACCCGGAGGTGGACCACTGGGCGGGACGTGCTCGGAGCGGACGGCGGGACCCGTGGAGCAGAGGAGCTATCTGTACCCACCCTTCAGGTGGGATTTCCAGTGGACAGCTCGGAGTAGCGGCTTTACTTTTCAGTTGCTGTTTTTCCCTTTTTGAGTTGTACTTTACTTTCAGTTTGGGTTTGTATTCTGGCCCATTTACTTTTCCGCACTTTCAGTCGTACTCTGTTTGCTTAGTGTTTACTTTCCGCTTGTTTACTCTGTGGTGTGTGTTTACTTTTCAAAGGCAATGCCTTCCCTTTTTACCGGGAATTACGCCTTGGTGCTAGTCGCCAGCCCCTGGCCTATGGAAGGCGGGCTTGGGGTAGTCACGACACGGACCCCGAGGGCGGGTCGTGACAAATTGGTATCAGAGGAGTTCGGTTCTACCGCGAACTCTGATCTTTTCTATGTGAAGCAATAATGTTTAGCGTATTGAGTGTGGTTATCAGTCCAGGGAGTCCAGTGTTGGTGCGGCGGCCGACGTATCCACACACCAGGACCCTGACGTCTGATTTCCGACTTAATGCACGAAAACATTGATTGCGTGTGTGTTTCAAAGTTTTCTTTGTGATTACTTATATCAGCTCACCAGGTATACTGTTCTAACCGTGGCGCACCTGTTTCCTTTTCAGGATGGCCCCACGACGGCAGCCAGCTAGGGTTCCGATGGTCGAGCGAGACGACAGCCCACCGAGCGACGAGGCTTCGGTGCAGGGCCCTTTTCCAGTAGTGGCACCGGCGGTAGCTTTACCCGCCGAGCCCCCGATGCTTCCAGCAGCAGCCGCTGACGATGCACGTCGCCTCAGCGCACTGCATGAGTTTCAGCACCAGCGACCGCCCAGGTTTCGCGGGGAGACGGATCCCCAGGCAGCAGAGGACTGGCTGGAGGCAGTGGTTCGAGTGTTTAGGCTAGTGAGGACACCAGCAGACCTCATGGTGATCCTCGCTGCGAGCCTACTACACGCAGCAGCTGGACGATGGTGGAGCTTGATGCTCCAGGTGCACGATGAGGCATCTCTACTCTGGACGGACTTCGAGAGCCTCTTCCGCTCTGAGTTCGTCCCGGCCACCCTTCGAGCGGTGCGCATCCAGGAGCTTCTACAGCTGCGGCAGGGCAGCATGACGGTCGCCCAGTACTCGGCGAGGTTTACCGATCTCTCGCGCTACTCGACCGACATGGTACGGGATCCATTCTTCCGGGCCCGAACCTTCGAGCAGGGTTTGAGACACGAGATCAGGGCATCGCTGATCTCCCTCAGCATACCGACTCAGACAGGAGTACTGGAGCGGGCCCTTCTGATCGAGAGCTTCCTTGCTGAGTCTACACCAGCACAGAGACCCACCGCAGGACGGCACGTGGCAGAGTCATCTGCAGCTGGCAGTCGGCGAATGACTCAGGGGTCCAGACAGACCAGACCTCAGGGCACTGGCTCAGCAGTGCAGGGCACACAACGCGGAGCCAGTCTTTCGAGTGGAATACAGTGCTATGCATGCAGCGGGCGAGGCCACATGGCTCGTGACTGCCCGACCCGCCATGCGGAGGAGCAGCAGACGGTTGAGGAACCACCTAGGCAGAGGCAGAGGTTCGACCGTGGCGGTCTGCAGGAAGGAGGCGGACGAGGCAGAGGAGCAGGCCGAGCAGCAGGTGGTGGACGACGCTTTGAGGCTCTACCACCACCACCACCAGGAGGTCCACCCCGACCGCAGGGAAGAGCTCAGCTTCAGGCAGCCGAGGCCTTCGATCATGGAGCTCTGGGAGCCGATGGACAGGAGCAGAACTAGTGGTTACATCCTTTGTACTTCTGGTTCCTTGTTGCTTTTGTGTAGCGTCTTGTATTACGAGCTGCAATAATAAAAGACGCATACCTTGTGATGTTTTCGTTCCTGTCCTCTATCGTAATGTTACTAAGAGGTTCCAGTTTTGGCTGTTGACTTGACCCTCACTTGTGAGACATCTACTGGAGGAGGCCCAGTTACCACACACTGATGCCGACAGTGTGACACAACCCTTGGAGGCGAGAGTAACGGTTGAATCTCTTAGTAGTAGCGTCGAGGCCTTACGACGTCATCCTTAGTATGGATTAGTATCATCCATGTTAGGATTGACTGTTTTAGGCAAAGAATGTGGTTCATCCAGGGGATGAGACCAGGTTTCTCTTTTCGGCAAAGTAGAAATCTCGCAGCTCTTGTGGGACCAGAGATGGTCCGGGCCACGTCAGAAGAGGTCCATGTCATCCAGGAGCGGGTCCTACATGGACGATCGATTCCTCTTGTGCGCAACAGATGGCGGCACGAGAATCTCCAGGAGAGCACATGGGAGCGGGAGGCTCAGATGCGTGCTCAGTACCCTCTTTTGTTTCCCTAGTTTTTGATGTAGCTTTACGGGGACGTAAAGCCCTGAGGTGGGAGTAATGTAAAGACCCGTAAAATTCAAGGAAAATTTTTTCTTAATTTTCTTTAGAATTTTACAAGAGCGCGGTTTCAGACGGCATCTGATTCCGAGGCCCGGAGTGCCCGGAATTAATTTCCGAAGTTTGGCTCGGGTACGTTCAGTGAACGAACGAGCGGGAATTCCTAACTTTTGATCCGGTGCTCGGAATTGAAATCCGAGGGCACCGATGAACTCGCAGCGCCGGTATTCGCTTAATGAGACCTTTTCGGGAGTTGCGTTTGTTGCGGGTTGAGAGTTACGTTTTGGGGTTTTTCAGTTAAGTTAAATAAAATTTGTGTAATACAAATTTTGTTTTAACTTATTTAAAAACCTATCAAAGGTGGTTGGAAGTGGGACCCACACCCACTTAACCTCCCTTGGGAGGATTAAGTGTGGTGGGGCCCACACGAACCCCCTTTTCTTTTCAAATTCTCTCAACATACTTAACCCCCCTCTTTAATGGCTTAAGTTACTTAATTTAATTTTTGGGAGTTAACTCTTTTGAATTTCAAACATTTGAAATCCTTTTGAGTTGTGTGTTAATAAAATAAGTGGTATTCTTATTTTATTGAGGGTTCTTTGTTTGTCTTGGGAGAGCTTTCCCTTCATCTCCAAGCTCTGACGAAGAACGAAGAACGTCTTCATCCTCGACGAAGAACGACAACACTTCGTCAAGGATCATCGACTCAGAGACCTAGTATCTTCGGACCTCTGCTTCCTCTTCGGACCTTCTTCGTCGGCAAACGAAGATCCGCCAACAACGTGTCGCATCGGACGTAAATCTTCGTCAACGGATTTGACGAACGACGACCGCGACGCCTGACTTCCGCGACGCCGTCTTCCGCGGAACGTAGAGGATTTCTTTGAATCTCAAACCCGAGGTAGGGGATGTTTTTATTAATTTTTTTTATTCCATTCCTGAATCGTGGATTTTAGCATGACTAAACGTGAGACTTTTTAGTTATGTTATTTGTTAACGCGAGGGGAGTCGGACCGCACGAACACGGCCGAAACCCCCTCCTTCGTTCATGTTGATTCATGCGGGTGGAAGCAAGAGGCGTGGTGCCGTCGCACCACGCGGATGAACATGCTTATGATTTCCGCAATACCGTCGCGCTTCGCCGAGGAGAGACTTCAAGACCGCGACGCCGACACGCCGCGTTGGGAGGATTCTTGGCACGGCGAAAGGGGCGCGGTGCCGTCGCACCGCGCCGGACGACGAACACCGCGGCCGGTTCCGGGCCGCGGTGAGACGAGGAGACCGCGGCCGGTTCCGGGCCGCGGCGGAAGGAAAGACCGGCGGCCGGGCCGCCGGCGTCGGAAGTCAAGGGCGGGACCGGAAATTCCGGTCCCGTTGGTAAAAACCGGCCGGCCAGCAGGCCGGCCGGATGTCATAAAAACCGGGGGTTTAAACCCCCGGCCGGTCCATCAAGACCCCCCTCTTAATGAGGGGGCGGTTCTTTTAAGGAGGGGGGGGCAAAGCCCCCCCGGTTTTACTCAACCGGCCCCCATTTGCGGGGGCCGTTTTGTCTCAAACGGCGCGGCAAAGCCGCGCCGCCTTCGGAAGGGCGGGGGCTTAGCCCCCCGCGTGAGTCGCGGCCACCGCCGCCAGCGCGGTCCGCCGCCGCCAGCGCGGCCCGCCGCCGCCGCCACGCGGCCCGCCGCCGCCACGTGGCCCGCCGCCGCCGCGCCACGCGGCCGCCGCCGCCACGCGGCCCGCCGCCGCCACGTGGCCCGCCGCCGCCGTCCGCCGCCGCCGGCCGCCGCCGCCGGCCGCCGCGCCACCCAAGGGGGGGGGGGGGTCGGGCCGGGTCGTTCCGGACCCGGACCCCCCCGTTTCGGACCAGATTCGGTTTTTGGCTCATAACTTGAGCCTCGGACCTCCGAATGACGAACCGTCTGCGGCAACGCGATCCTTGGATCGAGACGGTCGTTTCGGTATATCGCACTCAAGGTTTCGGTTTACTTTGAGTTCGGCCGGGTTGGTTCGTTCACGAAACCAACCGGGCCTTCGGAGCGGAAACGCTCATATCTTGAGCTACGGACGTCTGATTGACGTGCCGTCAGACGCGTAGTGTTCCTCTTAGTGAGACGGATCTTTTGGCATACTCCGCCCGAGGTTTGGACGCAGGTGGAGTACGGTCGGGTTGGTTTTGCCTTAAAAACCAACCGGGCCCCGGAGACGAAAATGCCAATAACTCTCAGACCGGGCGTCCGATCGACGCGCCGTCTGTTGCGTTGAGTTCCTGTTGACGATACGGAACTTTTGGATACATCAACTTCGGTCTTCGTGACAGTTGATGTATCAGCCTCTCGGCTCGTGGAGCGGACCCTCCGTACGAGCTTGCTGTGTGCGGGAACCCTAGTGCTGGCTGCGACTGTTTTACTGCTACGACTGCTACTGTGACTGCGACGACGACAGTACAGAGATCCTGTGTGGATTTGACGACGACAGTACAGAGATCCTGTGTGGATTTGACGACGACAGTACAGAGATCCTGTGTGGATTTGACGACGACAGTACAGAGATCCTGTGTGGATTAGACGACGACAGTACAGAGATCCTGTGTGGATTTGGCGACGACAGTACAGAGATCCTGTGTGGATTCGACGACGACGACTACAGCACTCAGCGATCCTACGTGGATCAGTGCTACAGGTTCTGTGTGAGCCCGATCCTGTGTGGGTCCTTGCGCTCAGCGGTTCTGTGTGAGCCAGCGCCTACAGGTTCTGTGTGAGCCCGATCCTGTGTGGGTCTTCTGCGGGGGTTAGTTACCTATCGATCCTTCGTGGGTCCGACGACTTAGATGGATCAGTGATCATCTTTATCGTCCTTGAAAAAGTATACCTGTGTGAGCTGAATCCTGTTGTTTTCCTGTGTGGATTGTGTTGTGCAATCCTGTGTGGATTATATTTTGCTTTCCTATGTGGAATACGTATACTTTCCTGCGTGGACTGAGTTGTACTTGGGCTCGGAGGTTGGAGTGTATTTGAATTGATGACTTAGGTATATGTATGGGCATATACCTAAGCAGTGTCGGTTGTTACTTCGTGATTGTACTTTTCTTCGTGGTTTATCCTTTGTGGATTTGAGAGACCTTCAGGGGTCTCGGGGTCCCTACTGAGTAGCTTATACTCACCCCTGCACGGGCTTTGCCCGCACTTCGTTGTGTTGGTTGCAGACGACGGACAGCGTTGACCTTAGCTGAGGCTTGCAGAGCGGGACGGTACCCGGAGGTGGACCACTGGGCGGGACGTGCTCGGAGCGGACGGCGGGACCCGTGGAGCAGAGGAGCTATCTGTACCCACCCTTCAGGTGGGATTTCCAGTGGACAGCTCGGAGTAGCGGCTTTACTTTTCAGTTGCTGTTTTTCCCTTTTTGAGTTGTACTTTACTTTCAGTTTGGGTTTGTATTCTGGCCCATTTACTTTTCCGCACTTTCAGTCGTACTCTGTTTGCTTAGTGTTTACTTTCCGCTTGTTTACTCTGTGGTGTGTGTTTACTTTTCAAAGGCAATGCCTTCCCTTTTTACCGGGAATTACGCCTTGGTGCTAGTCGCCAGCCCCTGGCCTATGGAAGGCGGGCTTGGGGTAGTCACGACACGGACCCCGAGGGCGGGTCGTGACAAAATGAGATAACCAAATCACCTTGGAAGTAAACTATCCACCCAATCCTCACCAAGAAAAACTACAAAAATAACAAAAGACATGTAATGTAATAGTAATAACACATCTATGATTGAGTACCCCACATCACTTTCCCACTTTTTGTTGAATACATCATACTCATCAGACCTCCGCGCCATTCTCACCGTAGTCCCACTGCCGCCACTACAACAAACTTTTAGACAACCACAACCACAACTAATACTGAAAACACCTTGGCCACTACAACCACATGTATCCACACCCACAAACACATGGTTCAGAACAAGTACCACCATGCCTGAAGACACCTAGGACCGAACAACTACTTCCATGCCCAAAGACATCTGAGACTCCTCCGAAAGACACTTGTGAAAACAACCTTCCCCCATAAAACTAGGCCAACCACCACAATATACCCAACCCGAAGAATCTTGGGCAATAATATACCTCGAGACGTCACAATCTTCTTTTAGAGTCTTTGAATACTCGTGAAATATAAATTTAAATTTTCTAATTACTAGACAGTGGTTTGAGTGTTTGAAAAAAACACCCAGCCCCATGAAATGGGGGTGTTCATCAAGAAGTTCTCATAAAGGTTAGGCTGAGAATAACAATCATAAGAAATAAATTATTTATATAGGTAAAAAACACTCATCCCAACCTTGGATTTCCAAAAACCTACCCATTCACATACACCCTTGTTACAATTTATTCATAAAAATAACATCATCAACAAGCATGTCACAAATTATTCCTGGAGAACAATTCCCCATTGTAACCATTCCTGTTATCATATTAATGTGATTCCATTTAAATAATTTTCAGATCCGTGAAACTAATAGTATATCCACATTACATGGATGGAAAAACAACCAAGAAACAGTTCAAGCATTCACACCCAGTTATCTTGAAAAGTCAAAACAACAATAGGGATCCTTGAGATCCATCAAAGTACAAGAACCAAACCAATATCCAATATATATCCCCACATGGCCATAGATCCACAAACCAATAACTAAAAAAATCAAATCCCATCACAATCCATGTCACGACACTTTAATCAAGAAGAAAACCCACAAATATTACCAAGACGTAGCAAGGGAATTTTATGATTCAAACACACCATTCATTAAGTTTATTCATTATTTTTGGTAAACCGTGGTGACCAAAAAATGATTATTAATCATTGGGAATCCATTTAATAAATATATTTTACGTGATTAACTAGTTTCCATGTTACAACCATTCGATTATAGAATTATCCAAAAAACCGAGATCCATTAATTTGAAAAAAGGACAACCAACGACAACAATTTTAATTGTACATAAGCCCATACAATTCACTACATAAAAACAAGGATAAAAGAGTACAAAAACATCATCAAATAAACCCATTCCTTTTTTAAAACCCATTTATTATCTTCCTTAAAATTTGGTTTCATCAATCAATGAAGGAAAAATTATCAAAATGACCCCGCATGAAACACACTAAAGAGATACAATAGATGAACCCAACCAGGATGATAAAAGATCAATGTTTTTCTCCTCGTGCCATGAATTGGGGATGCGTGACCTGTAGTGGAAGAACTATGAGGAATCCAAGAGTGATTAGTAATGGCACCATCATAGTTGAACCACTATCCCTGAGAAGCAGGGCCCCAAATTCACCAAGGAAGTAAAACATCCATCCATGAGGAAGAAAGAATCGTCATGTGATAAAAGGAAGGATCCTCAAGTTACGAGATATGAAATCCTTAATGTAATTATAGGAGTATCGCGGTTTCACCACATGATTGGGTGATTACACATGATGGAATAATGTATTGCTTAATAATTCACTTCGGAGAGGTGTCAATAATACCTGTGAATTAAAGTATTTTATTTAATCAATGGAAAACATGTAACATCGACACAAAGTTTTGGTTCATTTAGGGTCTCCCCACTCATAAGGTGATTGAAATCATTGTTTATGGTTATAAAATGGCATTGAACCACATTAGAATATTAAAAAAACTTAAAAATAGATGTTATAGAAAAAATGGGGAATGAAAACCCTGACAACACCCCATTGCACCGATTGGTTGTGGTGCTGTTTGGTGACTCACCGATCGAGGACACAATGATTGGTGGTGGCTCACCGATCGGTGTCACCACTAACTGACAGCACAATGACATCATTCCACTGACATGGCCTCCCTCTGGACATACTGAAGGGGTCCATGGTGACCCAAACATGATAACTACAAAAGTAATGTAATAGGAGGGTTCGTGACATTTCATTATATACCTATAAATCTATTCTTGTCATCAAGATGCAAAACTAAACCTGGTGTAAAGGGAGTTGTCCAAAGAACCACCTCGAAAGATACCTATCATAACCAAACCACTCTAGACATATTGTAACACATCTCCCTCATGTGACCAAGAAATCCTATAATGTTCAGACAGACTAGTCATACGGATTAGGGAGTCCCTTCTTTAATGTCATGATACTACCAACATTTGGTGAAACTGAATCTCCTGCACAAGTATAATTGCATCCACCTTAATCAGTCTTGATTAGGGATAAATTATCCCATTTTATATAGTAAGGACACATCACACATATTCAGAGAACAAGAAAAAAAATCATTTTATAGATAACAAGTTCAACCACTATATCACAAACAATCATAAAACATAAAATATATATGAAAAATAAAAATATCCCTAGGTACTGGGTGCCCATATTTGCCACCAGTTCCTAGGTAAAATCCTTGAGGCCACCATGCCTCTATAACACACGAACTAAGGGAAAGGTTTTTCCAGGAATCACCATCTCCTCACGGTCCTCGATTCTCACTTTCCGCATCTTAAATTTCATCTCATCATTGATATCCAAGTTCCCCTAGTCAAGGATGTGCGAATAATCATGTTCATATCGAAAATTCCTGGAGATGTGGAAAATGTCGTGCACCCTCAGTAGTGGAGGTGGTAGCACCAATTGATAAGCCACTTCACTAAACTGCTCCAACACCTCGAAGGGTTCGACAATCCACGGAGAGAGCATACTCCCCTTATCAAACCACCATTGCCCACAGTGAGGGGAGACCATCAAGAACATGTGGTCCATGACCTTAAAATCCAAGGCTCTCCTCCTATGATCCAATTACGACTTCTTCATGTCGTATGATGCCTCCACCCTCTCCCATAAATGTTGAACCTTCTTCTTCGTGGTCTGCACTACCTCTGGGATAAGAACTCATACTTCCATGACCTGTGCCCTCTAAACGGGTGAGTGACACGGCCTCATATACAGAGCTGTGAAAGGATACATGATAATGGTAGAGTGATAGTTATTTATGTAGGAAAACTCTACCACATGAAAGTGTCATACCCATGATCCACAAAAATCCAAAACACATTCCCATAGAGATTCCTCTAACATTTGGATGGTGCTTTATATCTAAATATCAGTTTGGGGATGGAAAGCAGTGTTGATGCATAGTTGGGTTTCAAAGTCCTGTTGCAATCCTATCCATACCCATGAGGTAAACCATGTATCCAGATCAAAGACTATGGTCCTCATAATTCCATATAATTGAACAAACTCATCCATGTACCTATGTGATAGGGAATTAACCGAACTAGAATCCTTGATTTCCCGAAAGAGAAATGACTGTGTCACCCAGTATACCAATATCAAAATAGAATTGTAACCCCTTGGACTATGGGTAGTCCCAACATTAAATCCATCAATATGTAATCCCACATACACTCGGGGACATCTATGGTTTTTAACAGACCTCCCGGGATGTTGTGTTCAGCCTTCACCAACAAACACACATGGAAAATCTCTATAAACTCTGCCCATTCCCGCATCACACCGTGCCTCCAAAACATACCCCTAAACCCTTGATGAATCTTTGAAACATCATGTTGTACCACCAAGGGTTATTTGTGGAACTGAACATGAACACCCTCACCCATTCCCATGGAGAGAAACAACATTCAATGTAATAGCATATCATTCGCCCCGTCTTTCGACCATCCTCTAGGAGGATCACCTTGGCTAACACAACCGCACATCACTTCAGACTCTATGTCTCCCCACTGAGACCACAACAGCTACTGCAACATAGAGGAATGCACTGTCATTGGGAACAAACACCCTTGTTATCCTCCACCCTTGCATCTAGTTATAGTGGAGCCAACTCCTCCATCACCTTCCATGCATCTTCTGATTCTCAAAACACAACTATCTACGTCTTCCTTCTCAAGGAATCATCCACAATGATCCCATTTCCTAATGTGTAGGAAATTTTCCAGATGTAGTCTTAATGAAACCTTGTCAACCTACAATGTCTCATGATCAGGTCCCACAGAGAGAAGACATACCCTGTGCTTTTGTTATCTGTGAAGACCACAAAGCATTCACCAATGAGGTAATTCTTCCACTTCCTTCGTGTGAAATCTACTTCCGCATTCTCCATATAATTGGTAGAATTGTTATTATAATCTAAATGTAACATCCTAAATCCAAAAGAGATCACCCCTACAGTTGAATCAGTACACACCCTAATCCTTAGCCTGAAGCAACACTGAAAATATAAAACATCACCTCTTCTTCTAGAAACTTCAACACTAGTGGACTAAGAAACATCCCCATTAGATAACTAAAGATTTATTGGAAATCCTCAGAAAAAACAAAATCTATTTCTTTCTTCGTTAAGGATGTCAATGGTGTTGCAACCAAAGAGTAGTTGGGCATTAATATAAGGTAGTAACCTACTACACCCACGAAACTACAATCATCTGCAACATTCTTGGGAGGTGCCCAAAAAAATTGCCTCATCCTTCAATGGGTCCACTGCTATTCCCTACTCGAACACCGTGTGCCCAAGGATGTTCACCTCTCATGTCAAGAACATGAACTTCGACAACATTTCATAGAGCTAGTGTTTTCAGAGTACCTCTAAAACCATCCTCAAATGCATAGTATGAACATCCTCTGATCATGAGTATATCAAGACGTCGTCAATAAAAATGACTAAAACCAGTCTATATATTCCTGGGAGACTGGGTTCCTGAGTCCAATGTACACAGCTACTACATTCATAACGCAGAACGATATGACCACAAACTCAATGTACCCATATCTGTACCTAAAGTCATTCTTTGAGATGTTTCACTCGTTCACCATCAACTGGTAATATCCTAACCACAGGTTGATCTTGGAGAACCATCATGCCCCCTTCAACTGATCAAAAAGGTCATCGGTCCTCGAGAAGGGGTAACAGTTCATGAAAGTAACCTGATTTATCCTCTAGTAATCTATAAACCCCATGATACCACCATATTCAATATTTGAAAAAAAAATAGAGAACCCCTTGGTGACAATCATGGTAAAAAAAATCTTCTTTATCAATTCCTCAATCTGAATCTGTAACACCCACAACTCAGAAGGTTCAATGCGATTGGGATCCATCCAAATCATACATGCACATGTTTTCAAATCAATCCCAAACTCAACATCATGTGGAGGGGGTAGAGTCACTACCTCCTCAGGGAAGAAGACCATGAAATCACTGATGCTTCTTAGGACATCTGCCATTTTTTATCCTCAGACTCAACTAATATATTAGATATCGAGGAATGGAGAAGAAAAAATCACCGGATTCCCTCTACCGAAACTTGTTCACCAACAAACTCTACACACATGCCGCCCATATCTGAAAACACGATACTTCTATAGAAGAAATAGAAAATGGAACACATAGATAACTCTAATTAAATGCATAAATGACATTGTATTGTTGAATTTATAAAAAAATAATATCTGCACTGGATTTTTTTGGTCCCAATAGAAGTCTATATCCATGGAAAACATAATACAAACTAGATTATCCTCTGACAGGCGTATTTAAAAAAGGGGAATGGGATGTATCTCTATGTCTAGACATAGTGCATGTTCTTGACTGGGCGCAACCAAGTAGTGAGAAGCACCTCATTAAAACAACCATTAACCAAGACATATAAACAAGATAATCATAACTCAAACAACTTATCGACCTACTGGAACTCCGGCCACTATGGCATGCAACTGCCCACACACAGCTCCTTTTCCCCTAGATTGTTGGTCGCCTCCCCAAACATGGCCATGTTGAGGTCCCTTGTAGCACCCTATGGATGTCTTCCTCCAACAACGTCCGCTATTAGAGGAATGTGAGCTCGATGTCCCTAATTCTATTCTTGAAAGGGACTTTCTTTAAACTATTGATGTAGATGTGGGTTTTAAACCAACCAACCTCAACTATACTGCACTTAGTATGGGCACAGATTTTGTAGGTGCCCATGACTTCCATAGTTAAAGCATCTCAGTCCTGGGCTCCCAAAGATGGACCAAGGACTAGGATATCTAATATGGAACTACTTGGCCCTTCTCCCCACTAATGGATTTCTCCTTTGATGAGCAAAAAAATCCTACCTCTAGTAGAACACATCCCCATGTGTGCATCCTCTCCACCAATTTAGCCTTTTTCTGGACCTCATGTGTGTCAGTAGAGTGAAGGGTGTAACATCCTACGAAAGATATGGTCAGAGTACCTCCTCTAAACATCTCACCCGAGACTCCTCATAAAAAAATATGTCCAAAGAAAAGTAAATGATATCCTTGAACATGATCCCCAGCTCCATCATGGACATGATCCCATACTGAAGGCATAATAGCTCATCCAACTTCTCCTCCTTCATCGTGGAAGAGAGGAATTCGCCCAGAATTCCCTCTCATTGTCAGTCAACGAAACATCAGCCTCCATGTTCTCCCTATGATAGGGATTCCACCACTGACATTACCACTACCATCATCTAGATTATAGACAAAGGAACCTTGTACTCCATCGGATCATTGATCAAGATAAAATATATCACCTGATCTTCTAGCCGTCTCTCTGTATCTATGTCTGAGACTCTACCCTCTTACTTCTCGAGGGTCTGCCATTAAAATACAATAAGATTCCTTTTCCAACGGTCATACTCCTCCTCCTGATTAGCTCTCTGTTGATCAGAAAAATCATCCAAAGGGACTCAATTTCCATCACTACACGTGGTTCCAGTTCGGGAGCCATACCTACAAAGAAAACAAGAATTCCTAATCCCTTGTAGTTTAGAAGATTTATTTTATATTTATTGTTTTATTTTTTTTCATTTTAAATACCAAAAATTCCCAAGACATAGAAGAACCTAAGTCATTATAATGCATGTACCATTCCTAAAGACTCTACACTAAAATCATGGTACCCTCACTTGGTCATTCAGTAGGTCTAGAGCCCTTCCATTGGATGACGAGGGGTCCTAAAATCCCATTTCCTTGCCAGTATTCACTGACATATTTCTCATTCAAATATTTCCTTACACTATTTCACTTCAATCCCACACAATCCTCACTGTCCATAACATCGAACTCTATATTATCCATCAATGATAACCTATGATCCCATTCTGTCACAACCATCCACCACCATGATGAGGGAAGGGACAAAAGATTTCTAGAACCTTCCATCCTCATGATAAATGAGAGATAAATTCCCCTAAGTCCCACCTTCAATATGCCCCAGATTGGTGACTTGAACCAAGAGCATGTGATCACATTTTAAATTGAAGGCATTACCCTTTTTATTTAGTAGGGCCAGGATATAAGATTGTAAATCCCAAAAATCAACAAAATTGAAAGTAAAATTAAATCCAAAACAATCCATTCCCATATGCATGTTCGAATTATAAGTTCTATAAAAATAATATAGAAAAATCTAAAGGGAAGTACCAGAAGAAAAGAAAATAATATTTAATAGCCCCGATGTCTGATCTAATGGGGTCTGGAACAATCCTAAAAATCATTTAGGAAACTATAATGTAGGATTAAATACGTAGGGTGAGTTTACAAGAATACCCAGTAGGGAAAACCAAAATCTCTTGTGCACAAGTGGAGAAGAATTCTAATGCCCTGTGAGAAAATAAGATAACCAAATCACCTAGTAACGAAACATTCCAACCAAATGTCACCATGGAAGAATCCCCAAATAACCCATGTCAATTAAATTAATAGTAATAACACATTAATGTTTGGGAACCCCTCACATCGTTCTCAATGGTTATTGAAGACATCCTACACGTCAGGACACCCCCACCATTCCCACCGTAGTCTCACTACCACCCCCATCAACAATCTGTAGTGCCTCCACAACCACAATTATGCTGAAAAAACCTTGGGAGCCACATCCACATGTATCCACACATGTAGACAGCTGGTCTAGAACAACTACCACCATGCCTGAAGAGGCCTGGGCCCGAAAAACTATTTCCACACTCGAAGACACATGGGTATCATCCTACAAACACTTGGGAAAACAGCATCCTCGCACACACATGGGCCAACAACGACAACATACCCTAGATGATGAATCATGGGCTATAATATACCTCGGTCCATCACATCCTTCCCGAAGAGTATAGGGATAATTGAGATAGAGATAAGAAATGGAACTAAAAACTAGAAACTCATAGGAGTGTTGCAAAAAAACCATCTCCCGTGAAATGGGGGTGTTTGGAATGAAGTTATCAACATGGGTGTTGAATGAATAAGAAACATAAGATCTAAATTATACATATAGGTAATAAATCACTCAACCCATCATAGGGGTTCCAAAAACTAGCCCCTACACACAAACCGGTGTTACTTTTCGTTCATAAAAAGAACCATAACGACAACCTAGTCACAACTAATTTCCAGAAATCAATTCCCCAATGAACCCATTATTGATATCATATTCATGTGATTCCATTTAAAAAATTATTCACTACTAGGAAACTATCATGATAGGAACAATCCATGTAAGGAAAAATATCCAAATCAACAATTTAAGCATTCACTCCAGGTTCTCTTGAAAAGTTACAACATCGAAAGGGATCTGTGAGATCCCTCGATGAACTGGAACCAAACCATGATCTATCATATTACACCACAAGACCCCAGATCGATAATCCAACTAGTGCACAACAGGGGATCCCATCCCAATCATTGTCACCCCAAGAGAATCAATCATAACAACAACACATATTACCAAGAAAGATCAAGAGAGTATTCAGATTCAGACACACCATTCATTATGTTCCTTATATCCATTTGGTATACTGGGGTTTCCACCATTAGATTCTTATTCATTGGGAATACATTTAATAATTCAATTTTACGTGATTAACCAGTTTCCATGTAACAACCATTCATTCCTAGAAATATCCAGAAAACAAAGAATGATTAGTGTGAAAAAAGGACCACCAATGGCCACTATATTCATAGGATATAAGCCAATAAAATTAAAAACATATAAAAAAGTAAATAATAGTACAACAAAATCATCAAACAAACCCATTTTTTCAATGGAAAAAAATTATTATCTTCATTATGGTTTGGTTTCATCCATCACATAAGGAAATATTATCTTACAAACCCTGTATGACACAAACTAAAGAGAGGCGATGGATGATCCCTACCTGGATGATCCATGATCATAGATTTTCTCATCGCTCCAATAACTGGGTTTGTGTGACATTCAGGGGAAGAACTCCAAGGATATCATGAGTGAGTTGGAAAGGATCTAGTTAATGCGCACCACTATCCTTGTGAAGGGGGGATACCAATGCACCGAGGAAGGAAAAAAACAAGCCAAGAAGACGAAATAACACACGTGTGATAAAATATATGATCCTAGATTTAAAGGATAAGAAATATTGAATGGATATAATGTAATATTGTGGTTTCTCCATGTTGTTGTATGGTTACACATGATGGAATACAATTCTATTAATAATTCAAATCAGATAGGTTGTCATAACAACTATGTGTTAAAGGATATCATATAAACAAAGGAAAACAGGTAACATCGACACTTAGTTCAGGTCTGCTGTAGGTCGCACCACTCAAAAGGAGATTTAAAACATTGTTTATGAGGTTACAAACTCCGTGAAGTACATTAAATGGTTAAAAGTCTTACAATTTGTTATATGAGAAAACCAGGGAATGAAAACCCCAAAAAAACCACGATGGAATTGATCGGATGTGGTGTCGATCAGTGACTCACCTATCAGGGACACACCAATCATGGACACAATGATTGGAGGTGGATCACCAATTTTTGACACACATATTGGTGAATCACCTATTCGTTACACACCGATCAGTGGTTCAACGATGGGTGACCCCATTGTGACATCTTTCCATGAATACCTCTTCCCTCCAGACATACTGATGGGGTCTAGGGTTCTACAAACACCAAAATTAGCAGTTTAATGATCCAATAGGGTTCTGGCAATTACACTTCGCATATGTGGTAATGCTATGTGCTAATGATAAATAGATTAGTTGTTTCTTTTGGGTCTTGATAGTTGTGTCTCCATGAATATAACTATTCCCCCATTATCTAGTGTTTGTGGTAGTTGTGTTTGCTTTGATGATGAGGATACATTACCTCATTAATGATCACTTTGTGGTTTTCCCCGAACATAAGAGCCTGATGTTTGTTTTCTCCCTACTTGTCATGAACTAGTGACATTGCCAGTGGATGGAGTTCTTATAGGCACATGACATCGAAATCACATATAAACCTAGAAAGGTAATATTGTAGTTGATACAATAAGGAAGAATACACATAGTGATGCAGTGTGTGAATCTTGTGATTCCTATAGAGTGATGGAAGAACTATAAGCATTACATATTGATATGTTAGAATTTTGTTGTAGAGGATTTTATTTTATTACATGATGGTGTAGTCATATCTAGTGTAGTATTTGGAAGATTTATATTGGGTGGATTTAGATACAGAGGAATGAAGTGACTGATTTGTTTGTGCTGAGGCCCCTAATTGTTTTTTGAAGGACAAATAACACCAAGTGTTGTATCATGGAAGGATTTATGATCCCTTGTTGTTATGTGACACATTTCATAGATAGTTCCATAATTATCATGTAGTGATACATAATGGAATTAAAAATATGTTAGATGCCTTGTGGATTCATTTTTGGTGGCCTAGTTTGAAGCATGCAGTTGTGAAGTTTGTTTCTCAATGTTTGGACTACTATAAGGTGAAGGATGAGCACCATGTCCCATATCGTTTTCTCCCTCTTTTAAATATTCCATAGTGGAAGTGGGAGGACATCATAACAGATATTATTACTAGTTTAACATAATATCATGTAGGAAATTATGGTATATTCATTGTATTGGATCATAGATCAATATAATACCACAGTATAGAGATCAAGGATTTGAGCTTAGTGGATGTTTTGTAGAGGATGTATCTGGAGGAGGTGGTGAGACTCCTATGAGTCCCAAGGATGGTAATTTCCTATCATGATCCTCATTTTACCTCGAGGGTGTATAGTGGTCTCCCAATGGCCTCTGGTTATCAGTAATTCATTAGTAGTGCATTTCGACCACTTACCGACTATCAGACAGTGTAGACCATAAAGACACTTGAAGACAAGTTTCACTGTTTTGTCCTGGATTTTGGATGTTCGTGGATGTAGTACTTATCCTTGGTGTAGTTCTCTAAAAGAAATAGTTTTCACACCACCATTGTTATGAAAACATTTAAATCCTTTTATCGAAACCTTTACATTCTTCATTGTGCTATACTAGGTTGGAGAGTTAGTAATTCTCAGAGCAGAAGTAGTGGAGAAAACGACAATGATGGTTCTGATGAGTCGTTAGAGGATGAAGACCGAACAAGATCATTGGGAAACATATTATGATCAAAGGAAGAGACATTTGGAGTTATATGTTAGGGATCCCATGTTTCTGATGGTTACTCCCTGACATCGGTATTGAAAGTTTGGTAATCGCAGTAAGAAATCTCTAATCTTGGTTGGGAATTTTGAGGTATTGGCTCATGTGGGAGTTGTGGTGTATGGTGTATCACATCCCCCACAGATGTGAGGGATACATGAATTTTTTCATGTGTAAAAGATCTATCATTATCTTCAAGATGATAGACATGCCATCAATTGAGGAGGAATTATTGTTTTTGTTGATGCGACCATCAAGGAGCACCATCTAGTGATTTAGGATCACATTGAGAAGGTGATGTTTTGGAATTCTATCCCTTTGGTTCATGTCTTGCAGTGATACAATATAATGGAGGAGTGTACCTAAGAAAATGAGTCATATATATGTGCTTAGCACCCCATGATTTTGATGATTAAATATTTTCATCTTACGATGTTCTCTATGGGTTTGTTGATCTTTCATATTTATGATAAGTATTTCTTTTGTTTATTGGTGATGGGTGATCTCTTTTTAGAGGTTTCTCGATGGGAAGTTGTTCGGACCCATTTTATGTTTCCCTTTAGGTTGGTTTTAAATTCTGGAGGATGAGAATGTTATGATAGGTATCTGGTATAATGGACTGGACCTCCCTGTTCCATTACTTTACTAAAATCTGGTGTCCATTGTGTTCTGGGAGGTCATGGTGGGTTATCCCAAACACATGGCCAAACCACAAGTTCTTTAAACAATGTTTTTAGTTTTGTGAACATTTACTTCTGTATCGGTGAGTCTTTTTTTAATAGATCCATTAGTATAATTGAGTAAAATTCTGAACATTTCCATCGATATATGTGAGTCATTCTAAGAATATTTCCATCAGTATCAAAGATTCATATTGTGAATAATGAAATATGTATCTATGATTCATTCTATGAATAGTTCCATTAGTATTGGTGTTTCATTTTGTGAATAGTTCCATCGTTATTGGTGAGTCATTATGTGAGTAGTTCCATCGATATATGTGCGTAATTATGTCAACTATTCCATCAGTATAATTGAGTCATTTTTGAACAGTTCCATCGGTATCGGTGACTCATACTGTGAAAAGTGCCATAGGTATAAGTGAGTCATTCTGTGAACAGTGCCTTCAATATTGGGGATTCATTTTGTGAATAGTTCCATCTGTATCTTTGTGTCATTTTGTGTATAGTACCATTGGTATTAGTAACTCATATTTTAAAAGTTTCATCAGTGAGACATAATTGAATAGTTTCATTAGTATTAGTGTGTCATTTTGTGAATAGTGATATCAGTATCACTGAGTTTTTTGTGAATAGTGATATCTGTATCTGTGATACATTTTCAGAAGTATTTTTATACAATATATATGTGTATAATGTTTCCTTCATCCGAAGGTGTAATGTGATACCATCTTCCTACATTTTCACATCTTTGATGTTTTCATTGACATAAAATACATTAATGCCCTTATATTAATATATTTAAGGTTAATTCAAAGCCCATAACTCCTAAATTAATTATACTGAGTCATTGTATTCCATTACATGGTAAAGAAACATTGTTTAATACTATATACCTTTAATGTAAAATTTTGGATATCATAAACCATTGCTCCCTAAACTTGCTATAGGGGCGAGATATCTACCTCCACAGTTTACCTTCTCATTCCCTTGTTCTAAACGATCATTCCATTCCTTCATTCCATAGTAGTGATGTGTTTGAGCCATAATCCTTTGACTATTTCTAGTTGATGTTTCTTCATGGTGCAGGTACACCCCCTATTTTTGTGTATGAAGCATGTTTCAATACTTCATCAAATGAATGTATGATGAAACTCCATTTTTGTGTTTTCTTCGATTCTTTTCCCCCATTTTGTCATTTCAATGTTTTGGCATGTCATATCCCTAAATCTATTGGAGTTTTGTTGGGTGTCTATTTGTGTTTTCTTTCCACATTGTCCTTGTGTGGATGTTGTTGTCATGGGGGTGGCAATTTTAATCTGATGTGTGAATCGTTCTTGTATAAAGAACATTGTGACCCTTTTGAGGCATTGGATTCATTGCTTCTCTATTCTATTACATGAATTCGTAGAGTTGGCATGATTTAACCACTGGACCACAATATAATTGACATTAAAATATTTTAATAGGACAAATAAATTGTCATAGATTATATGTTGCTACCCTTTGTTTGTCTAGATATTGTGATATCTATTCTTGTCTTATATAGCATTTCTTTCTTGAGGGAAATTGGTAAAGAAAATAAGAATGGATTAATTGTAAGTTTCTGACATTGATAAAGATGCATGTAAATGAATTTGGTCCTTGTTGTTTTAATTTGATGATAATCTAATTGATTTATTATGAATGTTTAATCAGTTTGAAATTGATAAGACAACATTATGATTAGGTATCGCATAATTGGAACCAACTATTAATGAACTAGTTAATTCCATATTGATTAAAGAAATATTTTTTTTGATAAAATATATTTCTTCATTGAGTTCCATGTGACCTCTTTATTTCAAAGGCTAAGAGCATTATTCATGGAGCTATGAGATCTCATTGCATGTGAAGGAACAATGCCAGTTTTGTGTGCTAACAACCCTGTTGATATGTTGTTCGTTTCCTTCTCCTTGTGTTGTGATGTGAGCATTGATGGACGTTATGATATTTGGGGGTAGGGAGGAACATTAGATGTGGCAGAAGATGAAGGCTAGATTGGTGAGAAGCATCAGTTTATGTATGCATGTGTCAGGGAGGACACATGAGATGAAGAATGGGGTTTGATGTGATTGTTTAGATTCTTTCTGGTTCTTATTGGTTGTTTTTTTACATTAATTTTCCCACTTCCCTTGGAGGATAGTGTTTTTTAACTTCCTCCAAATAGGGGAAATGATGTGTGGGGTATCCCACATGCTATCCAGGATTAGTTTCTCGAGGGAGGATAGGTCTATTATATTGCTATAACCATAAATGACTAAAAGGGTAGGTCAATTACCCACCATGTTGAGATCCCTTGTGTTTAGTAACATTGAATGTTTTCCAAGAATTCATGGGAACATGGGAACATAATAATGTTGTAAATAAGTTATTGAATAATTGATATTAACACATGGGGTTGGAGTTTTATGGGACACAATGTTGTGGTTTTAATATAATTGAATAGTGGACATTGGCTGTGATGCTAATGAAATATATTGTGTCATTATTAATTTTTATTTAATGTTTATAGGATTTATTAAAATAATGTGAAACTGGTAAAAATGGAAGAATGTAATATAATAAATATATTTTAATGGTTTTGTGCTTATATGATACCTATTGTAAGAAGTGGCAGCCATGAGTATCATAGATGATAGCGGCAGTTGAGTTTAAGAATACGTTATTACCATTGTGTGGTTGTGAACTATATTATATCCTGTAATTTTTGTGTTTCTATATGCTACTCCAACCCATAAGTTAGGGAAACTGACACCTTAGGGATTCTGAGCCCTGGGGGGTGTGTGTTTCCCCCCAACATTTCAGTGAGTGGATATATGGATGACTACCCCCTTTGGACCCACTCTCTTCAGTTGGTAGTTACATGTACTGGTTTTCACATCAGTTAGTTTTCCCCATATATGCATGTAGAGGGATGTAATGGCATGTGGTTATTCACACACACATATTCTGGATATAGAATCCAATGGAATACTATTGGTGTAAGGTGTATAGGCTGTGATGGATTGATGATCCAAACATGGTGAAAGGGCTATAATATCTTGTGGTTTAATACCATATGTATGATACACATAATGTGAGTTTTGGTGGATCCTGGAAACTACATACTAAATTTTGTTATATAGACATGGTGGTTGGGCTACACGAGGTGTATGCTGTGGAGTTATGCCCATGTGTCTCTAGGAAATCATTTTTGGAAAAATAATGATTAGGATGTTCAATGTTAGGGAAAAGAGAAAAAACAATGGGGAAGTGATAGCAGGTTACCTATGATATTATTTATTATGTAATATACACTTGTATGTGATATATAGTTATAGTGGACATGGTGAGGCTGGGAAATTAGTATACCTATTTAGGTCATGTCTTAGTTTCAATTGTAGTTTAATGTGCTTTACCAAGCATTATTTACTACTACAAGAGAAGTTGTGGGAATGATCTTATAATGTATACTGATATACTCACCCAACGTATATATAAACTATTATTAGGTCACTTTTAGTAAGTTGGAGATCTTGTGGGCTAGTAGTATCGTTTGTTTGTAGGAGGTAGTTGGGATTCATGGTTGACGTTGTTTTCACTTACCTTTGGTACATACAATTTTTCATTTTAGTTAGATTAGTTCTTGCATGACATTACATATGTTCACTAGGGATTTATTTTTTATTTCATTTTGAGTTTTATTTGGTTGGTGTTTATTTGAAGTCTGTATTTTCCATGAGTTTCATAATGGGCAATGCCTCCCATTTGTGTCTTTACTATTCCATCGATGCTAGTCGCCAACCTCAGACCTACTAGAGGCGGGACTCGGTTGTTCACTATCTCACTTCTCACATTGCCAGTATAGGAGGGGTACACCTTATGTTGTGGGGGTCATGACATATATACAGTCCATGAATGTCTTTATGAGTGAAATTGTGAATAATATAGTTTCAAATATTCGTATTATTTTTTATATTTCATAATGGAATGTAATAAACTTATTATATAGTGGAATGTGTTAATTTCAGAATCTCAAGATTATATGGGACAGTTTATACATTTTTATCTGCTGAGAAATATTTCTCTTCCATTAACATGTGTCATAAAAATGTTTTCCAAAACATTTTTACTATTTCACTAGAATTTGTTATGTCATTTTTACCAATTTTTTAATTTTTTATGACTCGTTATTTTTTTCATTTGCCAAATGCGGTACTTTGTGCTTTTTCCTACAAAAGAATGAGAAGAATTTTTTTTTTAAATTATACAATAAGAAATGATTTTTTTGATTTCATGACATATAAATTCCTTGAGGAATCATTTATAATCATTAAATGTTATTTATAAATAAATTTTTTTCAATTATTATTCCATATAATTTTATGAAAACAAATTTCAATGAAGAAATGAAATTTTCCCCAATTATTAATTTCATGTGATCTCTAAAAATTTTATTCATCAATGAAAACATTCTATGATGATACATATTCTTTAATGGGAATATTATTCTGGGGTATTTTCCCTATTATTCCGTTGGTGGGATAGAAAATCATCCCCAATCACAGTCCCTTCTTTATAAAAGATCGGTTATCCCCATCATCCTATAGTGAATATGGAATTCCTATTATCCACTATGGTCTATGTTTACCCATATTCAATAATGGATCAAGTCCATCAACTTGATTCAAATAATTATATAATGAGATATAAATATTTTACCAATTAATTGGATAGAAATATATGTCTCACCCACGAGATAATAAATACCATTCATATGTATTCCATAATAACATGAATCATTATTCATATCAGAACCCAGGGAACAAAATGGGATTCAGAAAAAAATATTCGATAATAAATTTTTGTCTATGATCTTCCATATATAAGTTATGAACTTCTAATGTTATGATTGAATTCTTATACCCATATTCTCATGTTTATTCTTACATGTATCCCTTGTTTAGCTTTACCGAGCAACTAATATCACACCATTTTATGTTTCCATTCCCTATATTATGAATATATGTTTTATATAGGATGCCTCTTAGACGTATTATAGTCACTAAGAACCTAGTGGGAGATAATGTAAATCAAATTCATATCAGTTTTTATGAATCCATGATTCTAATGAAAATAAAAAAATACCTTCATTCAGAATCAATTTATGTATTATATTTATTATTCCTCTAAAATTATGTAATTTTTAAGAAATTAAATCAAGGGTCTCTATAGTTGAATTTGGAGAAAATTTTAGTTAACCATTAGAAACTAGTAAGAGAAAACATTATTGATAACATTAATGACATGTCCAAGGATATATCTATGGATGTTGAAATGTATAGGAAAATGAGCTAGAATTTTGGTAATGTATATGGAATGTGGTTTCATAGAAATACATATCTATCTATATTCTACATGAGTATGTGTCTTTGGAGTTGATGTACATAAGGGAAACAACGCATAAAACATTGTATTTATCTATTATCAATTAGGAACTAGTTCACAATAATGGGCCAACAAACAAACATGGTTTGAAACTCTATATAGATATTTTTTTCAGATTTCATGAACTCATTATAAACTATCCTGAATGATTTAATTATATGTTCGATATGAATAACATATGATAAACCAAAGTAATAAAATATTAATGAATGTGTCATAATTTAGACATTTATAATTTTTATTTAATTATTATGTGGTTCCTCGCTATGTTAACTATTTATTACACAATGATTTTCTGTTTTAGTCAATGGTTGGTACCAAAAATAACTGTGTTAATGGCGATTTAGGGGAATAAATAAATGATAGTACTCCTGAGAAACTGAATGAGACATGAAATTTAATAAATAAAAATTTTTTACATGCCCACCTGAATTTATCTATATAAAAATCATAGATGGAATTCAAATGAGAAAATAAATTATCAAAATTATTTTTAGACATCATAAGAAAAATCTGATTACTTTCAGTGGGTCTTCTAGTCATCTTTTTTATTAATAATGTATTGATACTAGTAGAAATATAATATTGATTCTTTACTGTTTAAGAAATGAGATATTTATTGGGAATTGTTTTCATATAGAAGGTAATACTGTCCAATGAGGGTCTCAAATCAAGAATAAAAGGAAAAATTATTAAATTAAATCCTTTTATAGAGATTATTTTGTAATCTTTTACATAAACAAGTACATTCTTTATTTTCTTCTTAGGAAAATGGAAAATTTGTTTTTTGAGTTAGTCAAAATGATGGCGAACCCACTGGTACCATTGTGGAAAAATCAACAAGTATAGAAAGGCACAGTTCAGATATTATCATCAATCATGAAATTAATGTCGATAGTGTCTTTGGTGGATTAAATCCATTTCATAGAGGGTATTTTTACATAAAAAATTTAGTATCTAAAAATAGAATATATTTTTGTCCAATCAAAGATGCAATTGTGGTTTTATATATGTATTATCCTCATTGTTTTGACAAGAAAAGGATGATAGAGTTAAAGTGACATCTAAAAATGATGTATAAAATAATATGATACTTCCTTTATGATCATGGTGGGAATATTAAGGTTGTTGAAACTTTATCTTGGTGTCTAATAAATGATTTGAGTGTGGATACAAAGGTGAACTAATGGGATATGTTTGGCAAAAGATGTGAATAGGGGGTAGGCCACTGCATATGCTCTTCCCACACATCATTACTTCATGTGAATGGAGAATGGGAAATATGCAAACCAGTTCCCACACTCAAGGGATGGTGGCAATGATCTATTGAAAAAACATCTTAAAATACAAGACATGGTGAAATTTCATATGATAACTATTTTTTATGAGGGGTGTTATAATGATTTGGTAATGGATACACATTCCATCCAATATAAAAATGTTAATTTTTTATTTTATTCAATATATAAACACTATTTTATATCCAAATAATTTGAAATGTTTTAATAGAATCCCCCCAAAAAATTCGATTTTTAATTAACAATGATAATCCCTAAGGGAAAGATGATTGCATCTCAACTCTATGATTCATCTATGGTTAATGTTTGTGGAAATTTTCATCCTTGAAATCATTTCATTCATCATATTGTTGAATTTAATGGCATCTTAGACATGTATTGTCTTTCAATACAAAAATCCAAAAACAGTTTTTGATAATGAGAATATAAATTTGATGTTTCAATATATCCTTTGATCATCGATCAATGTGATTGGATGTATGAACTTCCAATTGATATTATGTATAGTGAAGGGTTCTTTGTCCACATATAGATAGTTATTTTCTCTTAAATGGATGGGGAGAGCCATGAAATTTATTATTTTCCTATTATATAGTAATTTATGGATGTGTAACCAAAAATATATATATATATACATTCATAAAAAGGTGATGTCGAGTTCTCGATGGAACTCATACCTGTTTCCAAAATAATTTCAAAGAATCTCCATAGAATGACCTCAATTGTGTGGTAGTAATTTATGTAGAAACCTCATGAATAACATAATAATAGATTAAATTAGTAATGTGAGTCCCCTTGGGGAGAAACAATTCATTTTAAAAAAAAATGATTTATCAATTTTATAGTTTTTTATTATTTTTAGTTGAACAAGACTATGATCAATAAGAAGTTTAATATACCCTGTATTCTGGACATGCTTGATAAAAATCATGGAGCATAGCATTTTTACACGATTGAAATTTACTATGGATATCATCAATTTATGTTTAATATAGACTATATATAAAAAATGATTTTCCATTCAAGTAATGGACACAATGAATATATAGTGGTGTAAATTGTTCATTCTATTTCACAAACTAATGTCATGGATTTGATGAATATTTTCGTTATAGATTACCTAGATAATTTTTTGGTATTTTTAAAATATGATATTATTATATATTCAATATGAATGTACGATCATGAATAACACATTATAATTGTACTGATGTCATTATGAAAGTGGAAAAAGTGTGAAAAATATTCTATGTGTGAATTTTGAAAGAAAACGGCTTCATTTTTGGGTCACATAATATCAAGAGATCATATTGAATTGTATACCTCAATGATAGAGGATATTGAATAATGTAAAATACCTATAATAGTAACTAAGATCTGTATTTCTTGTTTTATCTGGATATGATCAATTTATTGTGGAGAATTATTCATGTCTATAAAAGCCTCTAACAAAGTAAACTCTTAAGGGTTCCATGTTCATTTGGATAGTTGAATGTGACTAAATTTAAATGCAATTAAATAGAAGGATGGCCAGGGAAAATTGGAAGGTCATTAACTTATAGAGGATATGGGTTTGTAAAAAATAGTGAAGCATCCAATAAGTGAACAGGATGTGTAATTATGAAGAATAAGATGGACTTAAATTATTCCGCATGGAAATTTCGGATCCATGGGGAAAATTCCCCAACCCATGATTTGGAGGCCGCATTGGTAATTTATTCCATAAATATATGGAGGAATTATATTTATGGAGAAAATTATGATACATATACTGCCAATAATAGTCATATATATATATTCACATAGATGGAGCTGAACAAGAACCATAAAATATGGATAGAGAAAAAAATTGGTTGTGACATCTCAATACCTTACCACCATGTGAAAGTGAACAAGGTGGATGATTTTTTCAGTCAAAAGGATTAGGATACCATAACCATGATTTGGATAAAAAAGATCCAAATTTTATGGATTTTATATGGGTAGAATTTGAAATCATGAATGATGGGGGAAAATTTTATTTTTATTATTGAATATTAAACAATATATCCATGTAATGATTAATGAGGTACAAAAGGAAGAATTAGATTTTCCGAAAAATGTTAGAATTGTTCTTGATTTTAACCTTGATTAGTATGGAATGATATGGTTGAACATCCTTTTAGTTATTCCCTCAATACAATATTGTATGAAGGATCTATTAAAGGAATAACATTATTATTCATTCTCTATTATTCCTAGAAATTTGAATATATATATACACACACGAAAGAATTCTTCTGGTGTGATTCCATGAAGAGGGATATCACAGAATTTGTATCTCGATTCTAGGTGTTCCAATAAGTTATGGCCAAATGAGAAATGTATAATGGGATCTCTCATTTATTACCCATGTGATAATGGAAATGGGATAAAATATCTATTTATTTTTTCATTGCAATCCATTAGACATATAATGTCATTAAAGATATATGTGAGGTAGTTGGTCACCTTATTGAGTCACCAAAATTTATTTCTATTAGATAATAATTCCCTCTAGATCAGCATCCCAGTATATTTATTAAGGATGTTTTCTGGTTTCAGGGAGTACCCCTTTCTATTGTATCAAATCAGGGGCAACAATTCAACTAAAATATATAGTGAATTATTCAGCAGGTACAAGACATAAAATGGAGTTTTAACACATCATATCATAAAAATATGTGATACTGAATTCTCAATTCAAACACTAGAGAATATACTATGATCTTTATCATTGGATTTCAATGGTGGATGGGAACAAATCCTTCCTCTAGTTTCATTTTATTACAAAATAATATTTCGCCCAAACATTCAGATGGCTCAATATGATTTTCATTATATGATGAAAAGTAGGGCCCCATATGCTGTGATGAAATTGGTTAAAAAAATCTATAGGGACATGATATAGCTAAAGAAATGATGGAAAATATTAAATCGTTTGAATTCTATGTCAACGATGCTCAAGGATGGAAAAAATTTTATAATAACAATCATCAATGTTATGTTGTATTAGATGTTGGGGAGATTTTGTTTCTAAAAATCTATCCCTGGAATAATGTCATGAGATTCATGAATAATTGGAAACTGAGCCCAAGGTATATAGATGGATTTTAATTTTATTGATCATATCTATATGGTAACCTATCTCTTGGAACATCCTCAAAATCTCTCCCTTGGCCATGATGTGTTCAATGTATCTCTCTGGAGGAAGTACATACATCATCCATAAAATATAGTGAACTCAAAGATATTACCATTGGAGAATGATCATTCTTTTCAGGAACAAGAAATTGGAAAAATAGATAATAATGTGAAATTTCAACACCTGGAGATCACTCAACATGTGAATTTTTTTTAGGGAAATAACCTATTTGAGGAAACTATATGGGAACATGATGATATTATGTGGTAGAAGTTGTAACACCCTGACCTTAGTTACCCAGAGTCGGTGTATTGTTATATAACATTGGCATGATCACAAGGGATCAAACACTGAAATACTAGTTAGTTTAGTAGCATTGGAAGTACTAAATACATTCATATGTTTTACATTACAATATAAAATAAAAAATCAACAACAAAATTGTATCCATTGGCCACATTCATATCCCTTAGACAATCTCTACTGGTCAGTCATAATATAATTTGCATCATGGGAAAAATAAAACAAATAAATGGTGAGATCAATTGCTCAGTAAGGATAACAATATAGTATAAACTTTCCTAAACAATCATAAATAGTCTACGTCAATGTATAAGGCTAATTATATGCCTTTTAATCATAAAATTCAGCATAATATGGTAATGACAGATCAAATAATACCATTTACTTATTCACATGGATGTTCTACTAGTTGAATAATCAAAAGAAATATATGTTTCCAATTTCATAATGATGGAATGCATAATGTTAGAATTCATAACCACATAGTGAAGGCATCATTCCAAAACTACAATTAAGATTTTTCATGGTCTTGTGCCAAGACACTAGTTAGTCTTAGGAGTCCTATCAATGTATCGAGGTTCTATAGAGGTCTCCACTCGTCACATACTAAGTCCAATGTATATATCATATGAAAATGATGAAATATATCATAATCATTTTTATTAAACTAGAATAAAAAATGTTAATACTTTAACCATAAACCATGAATGGTATAAAAATAAAACATCCATAGTAAAACATATCACAAAACCTTCAATACAATATGGATTAATTTTATTATAATGAATCAATTTCAAACATGTGTAAAATCAATCAAAATGACGTTGACATAGTTGAAATCAAACTATTTGATTGAAATGTCTATATCTTTTTTTGAAATAATTTAAAGATCACATAATTATAAAATAAAACATTTATATTTAAAATATTCTTATAAGCTTGTAAGGATTCTTTGATGATGTTTTAACGATGAAAAATAGACACAACCTCCGTATATGTTAAAAAAAGACATTCTTACATTAATTCGTCAAAAAGATCATAAAGTACCTTGTTTGGAAAGTGATAGAATTATATCTTTCAAAAATATTCAATAAAATTATAAAAAGGGAATAAATGAAGTTAAACCATCTTATATGATATAGTAAAAATGTTTTGAAATAAATTTTAATGAAACATGGATGTTGATGATAAATAAGTTCTAGTAGATTACTTTCATTTAAACAACTTCGAATAAGTAAAGAGATTGTGAAATTAACAATTACCTTGTACATTTCCTTGGAAGAGGGTAAATTAACATCTTATATAATAGTTAAATCAGTTTTATTAAATTATTCAAGAAATATAGACATAAATATTATTTCATATATGATCTTCTAATATTGCTTTGTTAAGAATATTTTAGTATTATCGTTGTTTCAGGTGTTAACTATTTTATTTTCCTTTATATGTTTTATTACGTAAGTCATGTTTGTTATGGATAGGATTTATTTTATTAATATCCAGAATGATATTAAGTACTTTAAACATTATTTTTAATAATCAAATGGAAACTATTCTTGAATGGATATGGTGGGGAAATGAATCTCATCGCGTTCATGAATATAGTTATTCATACGTATGCACGATCGACACTATCATTATTTTGATTTAAATTAAATTTTAAATAAATGGTATTTCATGTATAGAAAGTTAATTACATGTTATATTTATTATTTAAATAAATTATACACCATTATTATAACCATAAAAATTATAATTTATTGAATAACAACTCCACCAGAACGTGGAGACGGTAAGCCTTACAAAAATATGTATGGTTCCTTTTTCATTCATTTGATAGATAGAATAATGAATATGTTAGTACCATTTTGATAATAATATCACAATATGTAGAAGATACCAGAGTTGTTATTTTATAATGGTAACAACAAATAAATATGATGTGGATGAAGAAATGATCATGAAAGAGGTGATGAAATATTTACCTCTTCTTCGGGTTCTTCCTTTTGATTTGAACAAAATGGATCCAGAGGTTGTATTTCTGAGCAAACTATGTCCTCTTGGTTTAATTATGGGATGTTGGAAGGATATTTAGGCAAGGGTTTTTTGAGACAAATGGATTTGGATGTGTGGATTTTATTTGTGGGGAAATGACCTTTTATAAAAGTGGTGAGGGGCACCTTATTAAAAGAATGAAAAATTATTTTATAAAAAAATTATTTTCAGTTTCAAATGGTTCAAAAATGATTTATATAGAATATAAGGGAGATATGGGTCTAAAAACACCCAACTAATATGTTTTAGATATTTTTGGTCACCATATTAAACATATCTATTAGATTTAACTCATAGTTAAATAGTGTATCCTACACCATGCATTCTTGTATTATTATAATAATTGGTTACTAAACATAATATAAAATGCCAATATAACCTAAAGTGGTTAATTAATGATATATATATCATTATATATGTCCATTGGCCAATCCATAGATTTTTATCAATATTATGTCTATTAATAACATAATATTTATTTTAAAAACTCTTTTAAGTCAATTTTGACACTCTTTGGTATTTTGTTTTCAATAAAGTCATAACAACATGATAAAATCGAAAAAAATTCATTTAATCAACATTTATATGCCATAATAACCATGAAAATTATTGAAATTCATCAATTGTCTTAAATTAGTTTTATTTTCATGTTTATAATATCATTTATATTAAAATTTCATTAATAAGGTAATTACTGCATCATCATTTTGTCATCATTAAATTTAATTTTTTAATTTCTAAAAATTTTAAATAAATTAATATTATGTATAAAATAATTTGATATTTATAATCAATACTTATATTCTAATTTATATAATGTATAAACAAATAGTAAATTTTTTTTAGTTATTAAAAATTTAATTTAACACTTTTAATTGTTCTTTAAATAAAATTATAATAAATATCATAATCTAATACATGTGGACCTAAAGAATAATATTTTATTCATAAGGTAGTCTTTGATTGAAATACACCAATCCAATAATATTAGTACATGTGTTAGGGTAATAATAATATCATTTTTACCTTTAATTAAAATATTTACTTTTAACCGTGGTAAATAAAAGTCAAAAGATAGTATTCACCAAAAATTATTTTTATCTTATTGAACCACATTTTAATTACCAATATAAATTGTTTCAGTTAGATTTTTGATATTTAACTCACATAAGCAGTAAAATTATTTTATATGTAAATTTTCAAATGCTTTAAGAATGTTGGTAAAACCTGGATAAAAGTTCAATAGAATTTTAAACAACTAGTTTTAATATAAAAATGACTCCAATTAATTAAATTGAAATAATATATGTATTATTTATATATTTTTACATAAGATAAATGTAAATAAAATAAATAATAATTTAAATAAAAGGGGTTTTAAACAATAATGCACTATTTTTCACTATTCATCAAAAGATGATTGTTTTCAGAAAAATAGGAAAGATTCATCCTAAGATAATTACGATATTCCGAATTCAAAAATGATTTCCATTTTGGAAAATAAAATTCATAAAATTTCGAAAAGTGGGTATTACTATTCATAACTGCTATTTTGATTGGTCGTGGTGTGTTAAAAATCTACATTCCATACAACACAAGATATTGAATTATTAAAAGGGAAAAATATCGTGGAAGTTGGGGTTGATACATTCTCTTCTATTTCAAATAATTTTCTTATTGAAATTTTAAGATTACTATTGAAAAAATAGATTTGGGTTGTTCTCCACCACATGTTCTTCAGGTTCCCATGTTGCGTATCCCATATAATGAATTATCCATAGAACTTTTACCATACGTTTCGTCCAGTTTCTCAACACATGTACTCTGGTATCAAGAATTCTGAGAGGATTTTGCAATAAGACAGTTCGGGTTCCTGTTCTATATCATCAAAGTTGAGTACATGCATTGAGTCAGGTATGTATTTTCACAATAGTGATATGTGGAACACATCACGATCATTTGAGAGACTTGGCGTCATTTCAAAACAATTTTCTATAACCCCAATTCATTCTAGAATTTCGACAGGGTCGATGTGACTGAGACTCAATTTACCCTTCTTTCTGAAACGTATAACACCCTTCCAGAGAGATACCTTCATAAAAACACGAAATCCTACATGAAATTATAAATCTTTCCATCAGTTATTGTCATATATATTTTTCCTACTTTGAGATGCTTTGATTTGGGTTTGGATAACCTTTACCTTTTTCATTGATTCATCAACATTTTATAAGTCTTTGAGTTTTCATTCACCAACATCATCCCAACATGTTGGTGTGTGTCATCTATTTCTATATTTTGTATCATATGGTGCAATCTGAATACATGAATGGAAGATATTTTTCTAGGAAAATTCTACCATATGTAAATACTAATCCAACATACCTTGAATGTAATGTAATAAATATCTGAAAATGTATTATAAATATAGAATAGTCTATTCTGATTGCCCATCAGTTTGAGGGTGGTATGCAGTTCTCAAACGATGTTCAGTATCAAGGTCTTTCTGAAGACTTCTCTAGAATATTTATTTAAATCAAGGATCATGGTCCTGAAAAATTGATAGCGGTACTCCAGTAAGTCTTAAAACATCATTAATATATAGTCTTGTCACATGATCAAGTGGTTAATATTCTCTTATAGAAAGTAAATGTGTTTACTAGGTTAGACGATCAACAATGACCCTTATTCCATCATTCCATCTAGGAGTCCCTAGTAGCCCCATGACAATTTCAATCGTAATATCAACAAATTTTAACTCATGTATGGGAAGAGGTTGCATGACTCTTCTATGATGTTGTCTTCCAGCATTCACTTGTTGACAAACCATACATCTATACAAATAATCAGCAATCTACCTCTTCATGTTTTCCTTAAAAAAATGTTCCTTCAAATCTCAATGGATATTAGTTCTACCAGGGTGTATAGAAAAATTGGATCTATGAGCATCATTAAACAGTTAACTTTTTATATCAGGTATGTCAGGAACACATAGTATCTTCCCAATTTTCAAAATTCCATCTTCATATACGATGTCACTCAGTCTCCCATCATTCAAATCATTTAACTTTTTTTGAAACTCTTCATCATCAATCTATTAACTCCTTTTCATTTTTAATACTGATGGTTTGCCAAACATTTAAAAAAGTATTGATGTTCTACCATCCATTATTATTCCCATATCCATATTCACTAGATCCATGAAGATATAATCTCTTTCAACACTCATTTTGTTCATAAATACATGATCGTTTCTCCTCAAAGCATCTTCCACCTTATATACCTTCCTCGGGTGGTAGTGTATAGTTCAATCTTAGTACATCAGTAAATCAGGCCATCGTGTTTTCCTCATGTTGAGTTATTTTAGTGTGAAAATATACTTCAAAATCCTATGATCGGAATATATCTTACATTTTTCAACATTGAAATAGTGTCCCCATATCTTCAATGAAAAGATTATAGTTTCTTACTCAATATCATAAGTGGGATAGTTTTGTTCATGAATTTTTAGCTACTGTGATGCATAGGAAAAAACTCAATGATTCTGCATAAAGAAACAACCAGGTCTATTCTTTGAAGGATATTTATAAATAACAAACCAATAATTACATGTTGGTAGATTAAAGATTGGAGAACTGAATAATATACTCTTTAGTTATTCACAACATTTTTCACAATCATTTTTTCCAATAAAATTTAACACCTTTACATGTAAGCTTGTTTAATGGGTTATCCAATTAGGGAATAATTCTGGACGAAATTTTGATAATAACCCTATAAACCAATAAAACTGAATCCCCTAGTTATACTTGTTAGTGATGGCCATTCTGGGATTTCCATTGTCTTGGAAGGATCAATAGAGATTCTATCCTTATAGACAATATTGAAAAGAATAGAAATCTCATGAATCAATAATTCACACTTGCTAAACTTCCCTTATAATTCATTTCACCTAAGAGTCTTCAAGATAATGCCAATTGATTTTCATGATCTTCGTTGATTTTAGAGTATAACAAGATATCATAAATAAATACCACTAATAATTCATCAATATATTTCTTGAGAACTCTGTTCATTAGATCCATGAAAATAAAGGGTTCATTTTAAGCCAGAAAGGAATTATTGTATACATGTAATGTCCTTACCTGGTTCAAAATTCTTCCTTTAGAATGTCTTCCATCTTCACACATACCTGATGATAACTTGATCAACGTTCAATCTGTGTAAAATATTGATCTCCATGAAGTTGTCCAAATAAATCATCAATGGGAGGTAGGGAATACTTTTTCTTCATTGTTATAACATTGATATCCATGTAGAAAATGAAAAACCTCATAGATAAATCATTCATCTTAACAAAAAGAATACGGGATATCCATAAAGAAACACTACATAGAATAAATCCATTATTACACAATTACTCGAATAGTTTATTTAGTTCCACTAATTCAACAGTGGCCATTATATAAGGGGTCTTCGATATGGGGATCAAACTAGGAATTAAATCAATGGAAAACTAAATTTATCATTCTCAATGATGTCCATGTAAATCCTCTTGAAACACATCAACATGTTTGTGTACAATATGAATGTCCTATATTTGAACATTCATTTCCTTAGCCATAGTTATTTCATTCTCTTCCTCCCCAATAATTAAATTTATTAGAGCTAGTGGGGGTGGATCTAGATATGAATCAGGTGGTGATGTTTTTTCTCTAAATATAAGGTACACCTTATCATCACCAAAAATTCTAACCTCCATCTTCTTACAATAATTTTTTTCATCATGTATTGAATTCAAATCCATGCCGTGGATTGAATTAATATCAATCTTGGGTATGGAAATTTGTTCAGTGGATAATTAACATTTATATTCCCTAATGGGAACTGATTCACAAAACATTTTTGTAATTATACTTCCCTTAGAATGTTTAACTCGCAACTCCCTTGTTAAATCAAATTTGAAATATTAGGTTTTCTTAGAAAAACGGATTATATGAAACAAAGAGATGATCCAGAATCAAATAAAGCATTGGATAAACTTTAGGAAACCATTAAATTACCTTCCACCATGTTTTATGGAACTTCATCCTCAGCAGCAGTGATCACAAAATATTGTCCTTTCCCCCACTGTCTTACCTGCGGTATTTTTACTTGCCGATTTGGACTTTAATTTTAATAATGCCACATTTATTTAAAAATTTAGAATTAAACATTAATGAATGCTTTCTTACCCATGAAATCACGAGAATGGTGGCCTTTTTCACTACACTTATAGAAGACTATCATTCCTTTTAGGAAAGTACTGAGGTGTTTCAACCAACATTTATTACTGGATAGATGTTCAACATTTCCCTTATTACCCTTATTTCCATTTCCAGAGAGTTCATAAGATCACTTCATCCCATTCATTGCTTTAAAGTCCAAAGATTTAGAGAATTCATTTTCTGTCATGATTTCACATGATGCAATATCTTCGTAGTATGAGAAGTATTGTAAGTGTAATGATCGATGGAGAAATGGTTTTAATCCATAAAATAATAGATCAATCATACTCTATGACTTACATATATAATCTGATGCATGCCTTTCTAATCATGTAAACGTAGCCACATACTTGTGACATTCTCATCCTCCTTTTGTGTCAGAGTAAAAAATTTCCTTTCCATATCAGGTTGATGGTCATGAGGAATGTATTTTTCAATGAAATTATATTTAAACTTCCTCTATTCCATATTTGATACTTATTTATCATCCATTGTGATTTTAATTAATGAATACCATTGATCTGCATCTCCCGTGACGCGATAAAATGCCATGAAAATGTTTTCCTTTCACTGATCCCTAGAGCAATAAATATTTTATGTGAGGAACATATCCATTTCTATACTAAAAATGGGTTTTTAGTCCCATTGAATGTTGGTGGTTGTTTCCTCATGAAATGTTCAATCATTAATCATCCACGTTGTGGATCAGGGATCTCTATACATGTAAGGTTATTCTTCATTACCTGTGTGAGGGGACCATGTATGGTGATAAGATGATCAGCACCAGTTGCATCACCGGATCCACTTTAAGAATCTGTAGTAGGAGGGATATGCCAACATGTATTACCTGTGTTGATATTGTTTAGATTCATTCAACTAGGATCCCTTTCTAAAAAATGGCATACACTAGATTATTTTATGAATCTAAATACATAATTTAATTCTTGTAAAACACATAACATTAACTATACAGTTTATGGATATAATCTCTAATCATAAAAATATTTTATTTGAGAAGGTATATACTCATAAATCTGTCATAAGTTTTTGTAAATAAAATGAATATTATCCTAAGTATATCCCTCTAGAGTGTTGTAACCAAGATTGCAGCAAGGCCCATAGTCGTGCACCAGTTCCCGTTCGAGTATAGCTCAAAGGGGTGATTTCGGGTTTTAACCCAAAGTAAATCTATACCAGAGCAGCCTCAACATGGTCATACCCAAACGGGGATTTATTCCATAGAAAAAAAAATATCTACATTATCAAAATTCTAGGGTGTTATTATATACTAATCATCAAAGTAAATCTTAGGGTAGTGTTCTCCAATAAGTGTTTTTTTTCTAAATGCAGTTCGCATGGTTTTTACTAAAAATCCTATAATACCAACTGTAATGCCCATAAACTAGTTACCCATAGTTGGTACATTATTACATAACATTGGAATGATCACAAGGGATCAAATCCCGAATGACCAATTAGTTTTTTATACATGGAAGAACTATATACATTATTATATTTTAAATTACATTATAAAATGAAAAAACAACAACATTGTCTCCATTGGACACATTTATATCCCATAGACTATCCTTACATGTTAGTTTTAATATATAATTTTCTTGTTGTATAAACAACGAAACATAGAAATGGGTGAGCTCCGATGGTCTAAAAGGATAATGATATAGCAGAAACATTCTTAAATAAGCATAAACCTTATAAGGAAATTTATAAGACTAAATCATATGACTTTTAAACATAAGCTTCAACATTATATGGAAATTATTGATCAAATAATTACAATTAATTATTCAGGTGGATACTCTATTAATCAAATAATCACATGCAATATCAGTAGCCAATTTCAAAATGATGGAATGCATAATTACAGACTTCATAAGCACATAGTGATGGCCTCATGAATTGATTAGAAATACGATTTTTCAAGGCCATGTGGAATGACACTGTTGGTTTAATGAAACCTACCAATGCCTGAAGGATCTATAGCGGGCTGCACCCGTCACTTACTAATTCCATTTCATTCCTCATACAAAAATTTAGAAATATAACATAATCATAGATATTAAACTTAAATGTGTAATGTTAATAAAATTTACCATAAACCATGAATGGTATAAAAATAACACATCCACAGTCATACATATCACAATATATTCAAAAAAATAGGGATGATTTGTATAATAATGAATCAACTATAAACTAATGTAAAATCAATCAAAAGAAGTTGACAAAGATGAAATCAAAACTATTTGAGAGAAATATCTCTTTATTTTTTTGAAATAATTTAAAGGTATATTATTATAAAAAAACATTATTTTGAAAATATTATTATCAAATTATAACGAACTATTTGACGATGATACAATGGTGAAAAATATACGCACTCGCCCTATAAGTTAATAAAGAAATTCTTTCCTTAATTTGTCGAAATGGTCATAAGGTACCTAGTTTAGAAAATGACGGAATGATTCCTTTCAAAACATTTTATAAAATGTAAAAAATCGGTATAATTGATTTCAAACCATATTATATGAAATATTAAATTTTTTTTGAAATACTTTTTTAAGAAACATGGATGTGGTTGATAATGAAGTCCCAGTAAATTCCTTACATATAAAAACCCTCAAACAAGTAATGGGATTGGGAAATTAACATATATCTTGTACATTTCCATTGTATAGTGTAAATTAACTACCTGTATAATAATTATATCATTTTAATTAAATTATACATGTACAATATACATAAATATGATATCATATATGATCTTCTAATATTTATTTGTTAATAATATTTTATTATTATCGTCATTTTGAGTATTAACTAATTCGTTTTCCTTTATATGGTTTGTTACATAAGTCATGTTTTTATGGATATGATATATTTGATTCATATCCAGAATGATATTTTGTTATTTAAATTTTATTTGTAATCATCAAATGAAAATTATTCATGAATGGTTTTGATGGAGAAATGAATCTCACCGCATTTGTGGACATGCTAATTCGTACATTTTCACGAGTGATAATTTCATTATTTTGATATATAATCATATGTAAATAGATGGTATATAATTTTTAAATAGTCATTAACATATTATATTTATTATTTACATGAATTAGGATTTATTATTATACCCATTCAATTATTAATCTATTGAATAATAACAACACCATGACGTGGAGACGGTAAGCCGTAGATATGATCATATGGTGACATTTTCCATCATATGATAGATAGAATAATGAATATTTTTGTACAATTTTTAAAATAACATAAAATTTTATAGAATATAATGGAATTATTTTTTTGAATTGGAACATCAAATAAACAGGAAGTGGAAGAATAAAAAATGTTGATAGAGGTGATGAAATATTTACCTCTTCTCCGTGTTATTCATTTTGATTTGATCAAAAGGGCATCATAGGAAGGATTTATGATCAAACTAAGGCCATTTGGTGGAAGTTATTGAAGTTGGGAGGATATTTTGGATGGTTTTGGCCAAGCCAAATGGATTTGGATGTGTGAATATGAGTGATGGGGAAATTCCCTTTTATAAAAGAGGGTGGGGCACCGTAGGAAAAGATTGAAATATTATTTTATAATAAGATTTTTTTTCGGTTTATAATGGCTCCAAAATGATTTATTTCGAGTTAAGGTGGGGATGGGTCGAAAAACACTCAACAAATATTTTTTTGACATGTTTGGTCACCATATATACCTTATCAAATTGACTTAACTCTTAGTGAAATAGTTTATCCTTTACCATGAATTATTGTATTATTATAAAAATATGTTAATAAAAATACTACTAAATTCCAAGATAAACCGAAGTGGTTAATTAATGATATAAATATTATTATATATGCCATTTGTCTGAAACATAGATTTTTAGGAACATTATACCAATTAATAATATAATATTTTCTTTAAAAACTCTTTTATGTCAATTTTTACACTATTTTTATTTATTTTTTTAAATTCATAAGAACACGATTACTTAAAAAATTGTTTATTCAATCCTAAAATGTCATATTAACCTATAATATTTTTGGAATTCATCAAAATTATCATATTAGATTTATTTGGATATTTATAATAATAATTCTTATAATTATTCATTAATAAGGTTATTACATCATTATCATTTTGTCAAAAATATATTTAATTACTTAATGTATAAAAGTTATACATAATATATCATTTTTTAGGAAATTTTTTTAATTTTCTAATGAATATTTATAGTAAAATTAATCTTATTTATAACCCTATATTGAGAATTCGTTAATTTTTAATCATTGAATTTTACACTTTTAAGAATTATTTAAAAATAACAATAATAAATTTTGTAAACTAATAAAAGTGACATAAAGGATTATATTTTATTTATATGGTTGTTTTTGGAAAATATACATCTATATAATAGAATTAGGACATCAGTTAGGGTAATAATAATATCATTTTTAACTTTAATTAACCTATTTACTTTTTACCGTTGTAAATAAAAGTTAAAAGATACTATTTAATAAAAATAATATTTACCTTATTGAATGGAATATTTCATACTGATATCAACCTTGGCTCTTGAATTTTCTAAATTCAACTCACAAAACCAGTAAAATTGTGTTTTATGAAAATTTTCAAATGCTCCTAGAAGGTGGGTAAAAGACAGTAAAATAATCAATAAAATTTTATAAATCAAATTTTATTATAAAAATGATTCCAATTAAATAAATTTTACTAATATGGGTATTATGTATCTATTTTGAGTTAAAATAAGTTTAAATAAAATAAATAATTATATAAATAAAAAGTTGGTTTTAAACAATAACGCACTGTTTTTCACTATTTTTCAAAATTGAATGTTTTCAAAAAAATAAAAAAAAATCATACTAAGATAATTTTTATATTCCAAATTCAAAAATGATGTCCATTTTGAGAAATAAAATTTTAAAATTTTAAAATAATTGGAATTACTATTCATAACGGCTAGTTTGACTGGTCGTGGGGTGTTAAAACTCCCAGTTGCATACAACACGAGCTACTGCATTCGTGAAAGGGAATCGTACAGTTGAAGATTGTAGTGTTACTAATGTAAACTAATTTTTTGTATCATAATAATGAATAAAGAGGTCTAAACATATTTTATGAGGACATAATGAATCACACCCTGTTTTTATGACAATTTTTTTGAATAAATAAATTTTTCATTCATGTCATGCATTTCATACTAAAAAAAGGTATGATTTTGTTATATGATACAACAAGTGAATTTTACCCTACATGGATAATTTTCATTTTGTTCTTGATAGGAAATATTGAGTTTCAATGGAAAATAATTGTATTATTATAATTTTCTAAATAATAAAATTATAACCTAGAATTTAGAATGGATGGTATGGATATGATTAATTGAAATATGATATTATGGTTTACAAATATATATATAATTAATTATATTCTTTGAAATTAATTATAAATGAAAGTATAATCACTTTGGAAAATAACATAATATCTTTTTCCTGAAAAATTAATTATATTTTCACATTTTTTTTAATTCCACTAAATTAAACAAAATATTTTTTTATTAATAATATTTCTATATAATATAAAATATAATTTTTACCTATCATATTATGTTTTTTAGACGTAATAAATCATGTTTTATGCATCAAAACATTATTATTTGTAAAAGATGTTTTATAGTCAATCAAGGACACTCTTATTTTCAAACTAAATTTTTACACTATCAAATAGTATATTTAGAAAAATAATTTTATTTATATGATATCAGTGTATCAAAATTTAAATTGGTTAAATTTTTGGTATCTTTCTAATAAGTTTCATGTTTTGATTAATAGTGAAAAAAACAAAATTGAAATTGAAAAAAAGTTTTAATTGAAATAATTATTAATCTAAAATTATATTTTATATTTTTTTGACTAATAATTTTTTCAATATAATATTTTTAAACAAATTTATGTAATTGAAATCAATTATAGAATGAATTTTCATATAAAAATAATGCAATATTTTGTACATTTTATTATTAAAATCCAAATTTCTCACCCCATATAAGAGACTAATTTTAAATTACTTTTATCCATTTATGTGTTTTGAATATTAAAATAATTATTCCAAAATTGTAATAATATTGTTATAATTTATTAAATATTTCAATTTTAATTTCGAATAATATAAATAGTTACATTTCTTAATCATTATTACCTCTGTAAAGGGAAAAATTGGCTAATTGGGGTTAAAAATGAGGTAAGTATTATAAAATGGCCCTACCACATTAAAAAATGTTAAATGGAAAAGTTAATTCGAACCATAACATATAACGTTATATATTGAATAATATAATGGATACTTTTCCATAAACATTAATTGGTTATTATTAAAATCAATAGATTGAATAATTGTCACACTCTTACTTTTACAATGTATAATATTTCTATTATAGTTTAAAAGGAAGATATGTTCAACACTATATATTCCTCTAAAAGTTAATTATTTAATATACATCATTTAATTTTCATCCTAAAATTTATAAAATAAATATTTATCAATAACATTTTAACAATAACAATTTAGTAATTATTAAATAACTAAAATTTTATACTATGTGATATTATAATTATTAAAATTAATATGATCATAATAAACTAAGGCAATTAACAAATTATCTAGGTGATTATGACATTTTAGGGGTGTATTTAATTAATTTTTTCAGTTTTATTTTCATAAAATTGAATGTAATTAATTGTTTCAAAAGTTATTATAATGATGTATTATTTAAGAAATATTTTATTAAATTTGTTAAAAATAATAAACAAACATAAATTAATACAAATGTGATAATTGGTAATCAAAAAAATTTTAAATATTCCATTTCTAGTTAAATTGATATGTAATAAGTAATAATTATCCACCACTTAATATTGAAAATTTTTTCACTATAGTTAGAATTATCTTATATTAACTGATGGATAATAAAAATGATAAGGATTGCAATTACAGAAAACCACATGTTTAAAATCTACTATTTTAGGATGTTACAAGCTTTCATATTCATAAATTCTAAAAAATGGCCGGTTGGAGGAATTTTTGTGGATATTATATTTATTATAATATAATATTTATGGATATTCCAAAATTTCATCTCACGTCAATTATAATTTGGAACTGCCTCCCTCTCATATTCATAACACTTTTTGTATTTTAACTCTACTATTCTATTAAATATCTATTATCTTGTTCCCCATTTAAAATCTAGAGATAGTTCTCATCCCAAAGGTTTATCATTAGAGTAAAATAGTAATGATATAAAGGATATGTTTCGAATAAGTGGTTGTTTGAATGTATAACATGGCTATCAAAAATAATTTAAGGGATATTTTTGAAAATTTTATTTTTGATAGACACATGTTGTATATAAAATGTGTTTCTTATTTTGTTGTTTCTATAACATCCTTGAAGGGTTTTTTAGTATAATTATTAATATTATTGTTTTTAAATATCAATATAATTTTATTTATTTATCATGGATTATGATTCAACATATCATAATGTGTTAAACATTAATTTCATAATCACCAAATTATTCATAATTGAATATAAGAAATATCTATCGACGAGTATTTATCTTTCACATCTGCACATCTTAAAAATATTTTCCAAACTATTTTTACTATTCTGAAACAATTATTAAATATGTTTTTACAAATTTAAGATAATTTAAGAAATCTTTTTATCGTTATCAAAACGAGGTAGTTTGTGACTCTTCCAACAAAAGTATAAGATGATTTTTTCAATTTTTATGGAATTATAATATTTTCCCCTTTTGGGATGTCATAATCCATTGATAATTCCTTTATGTTATGGAATAATTATTTTTAATTAAATCATTTAATATTTTAAATCATTTTGAGAAAAAAATTCAATGAAAACTCGATATGTTTTTCCAGATGAATTTTCATGTGATCTCTCAAAAGTATTTCTCATATATGACCACATTTTCTAATGATACATATGCATAAACGTGGATATTATTCCAGGATATTTTCTCTATTATTCGTATGGTGGTATATTTTTATGATGGAATGATAATTATGAATCGAATTTATTTTAAAGGGATTATGTTATGATTAAATATTTTTTATGAACCCCGTTACATTTTTTGGATAGTGATATGGTGAATGATTTATGTTATTGTGGAACACATATATGTGGTGTCTATTTTGTGTTTTGTGGGAACTATATTTTCATTAAATGTATTGGTTAGTTATTTATTTCTTGTGTGATAGTTATGGGAATCACATCAACATGCTTAATTCATAGTGGATGATGGGGACTTAATTTCCGATATTGAATATGGTGAAATTAGAACGATAATGAGATGATGTGGAATCATAATCCTTGATAATTAATGGAGTGTGATTGGTGATTATTATGTGTCCCACCCATTATGTGTCGACCACATGATGTTCGTTATTATGTTTTGGAAATACAGCTTGAAAAATTGAGACTTATATTACAAGTTTAAGTGTTTTCTATAATTCCATGTCTTATTCCAATGATATTATTTCATAGAATATTCAATTCATTCCTTCATGGATAATCTCATATGAACATAAATAGTTTTATCCTTAATTTATGTATTTTATATTTTGTATTAGTAAAACGAAATTATAATATAATGTTCGCATTCTCACACACTTATACACATTTTTATGCATGTATATTCCAATTTTATAGACATACTAAGAATCTGAGTTCAGAAATTTTTATTTTTCCTTTCCACATGTTATGATTATTTGTATTACATATGATTTTTCCAATAATGGATACACCCCTGGATAACCTAGTGGGTGACAATGTATCTCACATATGTAATCGTGTTTATCTTTCAATTTTTTTAAAAAAAACTAAACTAATACTATCTTTTGGAATATATTTTTGTAATATATGATGTATTCTGATAGAATAATGTAATTTTAATGTATCAAAATAATGGGCCACTATATTTGTTATTAATGAAATATTTTATCAAATCATTCCAAACTAGGATGAGAAATCCATTATGAGGAACATCATGAAATGTATAAGGATATGTTTATGGATGAGTAAATTTATGAATGATTGGTTTTGATGAAATACATAACTCTATAGATATTAGAGTATGATGACATTATTTTTCTATTGTATAAGTACATGGTTATATTTTGGATGGTTTATTGGATTGTGATTCATAAAATGATCTCCTATAATAGATGTTTTATATGGTCCTCACAATATAAAATTTTATTTGATCAAAATTATTATTAAATACATACATATGCTTATTATTATATTTTCCTCATGAATAATGTGTTTAAAACATGATATGTTAATAAATATTATTAATGATATGATAAGTCCTTGGGAAAAAATATTCGATGTCGTAGGATCCAAAATTAAAATAATGAAATTCATTTAATTATTAAATATTAATACTAATTTCATATAATAATTTATTTAAATTTAATATTAGTTAAATTTTCATTGTAATCATATTTCTTTTGGTACATTTTATTTAATAAAATATATTTTATATTAGGAAAAATACTACTTTTATGGTAGAATGGGCATGAGTTAAATATAAAACAACGAGTGAAACATATTCAACATTAAAAAAGTGATGTCATTATTTTAATATTATTAAATCATCCATGATTTAAATAATGGGTGGATTTGATTCCATTTCAATTATTACATTATAATACCATGGTTGACACTCGATGCAGTTTATTACCGTATAATGGATAATGGTTTTAATTGGAAATAAAATGTTGTTTTATAATGTATAGTATTTTAAAATAATGATATATATAGAATCAGTTGAAAAAATAGGTATGGGATAATTAATACATGTTCTAGGTCCATTTATTTATCTAGAGATCAATTATTGTTTCTGGAGAAAAAATATATATTGTGATGTTATTTCTTATACCAATAAATATGCATTGAAATATTAAAAATAAAAAATATGATTTTGTCCCACAAAATCTATCGGATATGTGTTCACTCACTTGAAATATGACATGTCTATTCACAAAATAATTTCTATCTAAAGGTGTACAGATGTTATATCTATTTGTATGCTTAAGATAAAAAAACAATATGAAATTTTCTATTTCAAATTCTAGTTTATCATCTTGTATTATATTGAATATTTCCATGAATACACATACAGGTATGAGTGATTTAACAGGATTCCATACACAACATAACTCATATAGTATTATATCTAACACATTAGTTAGTACTTTATTTAATGTACATTCCACTCTTTATAGTGTATCTCACTAAAATGATAAAGACATAGTTTCATGGCTCATGATCAATATAACCATATAATCCAAGGTATGATTACCCATTTCTGTTAAAATATTCCATTTAGATTTATAAGGAGTGAGTTTGGATATTGTCATACACTATTTCAAGTGATAAGTGAATGATTTTTTAACATATTCATCAAAAAAATTTGGGAAGATATTTTTAATCTTCATATTAATAATTTCCAGTAATTTATTAGGATATTCAATAAACTTATCAATGAATTTTGGAATATACCACATTAATTGGACATATCAACATTTTCTAATTTCATATGTAAAAGTAATGATGTATGAAATTCCACCCCTTGACTATAATTGAAATATACCTCATAAATCATCATAAATTAAGTATACATGATTTTTAATCATTTCACCTTTCACAATGAATATTGTTCTTATAATTTTACCCTTTGAACAAGAATGACATACTTATAAGAATTTTTACATGATAATGTCTAAATTCCATAATTTATATAATTTATTTTAATTATTTTAATTTACATGATAAGTCCAAATATTCTATATACTCATAGGATATGAGTTCTTTCAGTTAAATTGTTATTTATTTCAAAACAAATTCCATGTTCATGTATCTATAACCCATTGACAAGGTCCTCCATACAATTTCATTTTTCAATCATAAAAAATATCTTAAATTTAGCGTTGAATTTGGAATAAAATCATAATATTACTAGAATCATCATTGATATAATATTAAAAGAAATCAATGATATATAATAAAAAATGGATAATTAATTATCCACTTAAATTGTTAATAATATCTGATATTATCCAACTGATATTGTTTCTATTTGGATCCATTTTATACTGTGGGATTTGTTGATCCCACTATGTTTCTTAACATATATTTTGGAATTGAGTCAAATGAAAATATGCACTACAGAGGGTAATTTTATTATGCTAAAGAACCACATATTATTTTTGATAAGAACAGTTCCAAAAAAAATTTCATATTGTCTGAAGTTAATATGGATTAAATACATTTCATGGAAGTATTTACATTATATAAATTTACATGGGATCAGAGGAATAACTTTTGTGTTGGTTAGAACAATAATTTCGATTAATAATTGGAAGATTCATTCACATGAGTCCATTTTTATTTGATTTTCAAGGTGTACTATTAATTATTACATTACATGGAAATAACATTATATAATGCAGTTTATAAAATGGTATTCTTAATTAAAAGTTGTTATTAATTGAGTATTCATTGATAAATAATTTATATCTCTAATTACATAAATCCTTTTTTTATTAATATGATTAAGAAGTATAAAATAAACCTGGATTAAGTATAGTATGTTTAAAAAAGAATTCTTTAGATTATTATTATATTATTATATTTATGGAATTATATTAAATTAGACTAGGAAAAACATGAAATTACATTTGGCTGGTAAAATCTCAAGGATGACAAATGAGAGTCTAGATTTGGTTAATTTCTCGGACAATTCATAAGGATGGTTGGGTAGGATCTTTGGATGACAATAAAAATAATTCCAACCCTAAGATAAAGAACAACATTATAAGCCAACTATCTTATAGAATGTGGCCACGATCAATTGTAGAGCATGTCATGGATGATAATGAAGGATTAATGGATGTAGAAAATTATATCCCTAGTCAGAAGAAAATGGGTAGATTCTATTAGTGGGAACCATCATATTTGGGGTGGGGTATTCCATTCACATTTATTGTTTATTGATTAAAAATTAATTGGATAATAAGTTATACAATGTCATTTTAGATCTCATTTTAGATCATCCTTTTCCCCATACAACTTGGTACATGTCATTTAATTATTTCTCATTTTCGGTTTTTCTATTTATAACATAATGATCCCAACACATGTGATAGTGAATGACCATGATTTCACTATCTATAAGTGTATATCCTAGAAACCAAATGATGAATATAAATTCCATGGGTATACAACATAATTTGGTTGATTTTCAATAATTCCCAACATCATCAAGAAACAATAATAGATAAATACATGAAAAGATATGATAAAGGAACCTAAATTTCTAATAATCATCAAAATTACAGGAAAACTAATATTATCAATGGATATAAAAGTAAAAAACATAATTGAACAAGACTGAAAACATCAACATTCAACATGGTTCCATTAGGGGAGCTACACTAGACTCTATCCATTGGCTACCATCGTCCTCAATATGCCACTTTGACGCCATCCCAGAATCCATTGCATCGGGATTCCCTCTAAAATTCCAATTCATTGTTCCCCTCTACCCATAAATTTATATTTGAGTTGGGTAGATTGCATGATGATAATTTCCAACACACACATTGATATTTTGGGTCACCCACCTGATGATGATATTATGTTAGCATGCCATATTGCCGGTCTAATTTCACCACAAAATTGTTTCTTTTCCTATTACACATCTTTTATTACAAACAATATAGGCATGCATACCTAGTGGATTGAAAATATAATGTCCCAATATCCCAATAACATGACCCAAAACTCCATTTTTTTATTAATACCAATTCTATAGCACTCTGACAATGGAAAAATATTTTCCTTCTATTGACATGAATTCATGTGATTACATTGTGTTAATAAGTTCAAATCATATTATTTTCAAATTAAATAATTTTTAATTTATATATTTTCCTGTGTATTTTGAAACTCAAATTATACACGACCACCATCATGGATCCCACCATGTCCAGAACAAAAATTCATTAGAATTTTAAAGTATTTCAGAAAAAATTATGTAAGACCATATGAAATAATAGATCAATATTATAGAGTGAAAAAGGTAGTATTAGAGAAGTTTGTAGTTACATATAAAGTCACAATAGGATATACGGTTTCTCCACAACAATTACATGCACTCTTAAAAATATATAATATGTAATATAATCTATTTGTCTTCATATATCTTATAATGTTTGAATAATATGATTTTTTACCATACTTACATGATGTAAATTTTATGCCATTGACCATACATGAGAGAAATACCTCCTACAATGGTATTTTTTTATGAAGGTTCTACTATTTTGGTCGATAGGTATTGATTTATCTCTGTATATACATAAAAATAAAAATATATTTTCAAGCGAAGTCAATTATTTTTAAATCATAAATTTTGAAACTGATGCCATCTAACATTTCACAAACATAAATTGTCAGGTTTTTAACATGTATCAATGTACACTACTAAAGAGATACAATAATATTAATATAAAGTTTGGATACAAATAAAGATGATTATAAGCATAAAAACCTATAACAAGAAAAACTTATGATGTTTCTATTGGTTTGATAGACCTCATCCTCTAATATATTCAGGATCCCCAAGTGTGAACATAGTAATAATATTTCTCAATGATAATGGTACCTAAAAAATGATAGTCAATAATGCGCCCATATTTACATGTTCTATCTACATAAATATCGCAATTGGCTATCCATGATAAGAGAATCATACTTTCACTAATATAATTCTTCATTCATGGTGTCTAATAAATTATGCAATATTGATACTCTCCTAATAGTTAATTCATATCTGATTGAAATCCCCCATGAGAATAATATTATGATTTATGAACATTATCCTAGGGTGTGACCTATGATACCAGTAAACATCAACTATAATAGTTATATTAAAAAATAATGTAAATATTTCTACACATCCAGTATCTACAGAAAAAATCTAAGACAAATCATCATGTCTATAATACTTCTTTAGCTACATTGAATGTCGTTATATACTCATAATCTATGGTAGAATCGATGGATATGGTCTAATTTGAGTTTATATTATTGACATCACCACCATTATGAAAAAATACATAGATTAAATGTGATTTATGATCATCATGATATTTATTGAATCCAATATATATGTATCACCTCACCATTATATTCTATTCAGATCCATAGAAAATAAACATATCATTTTTTACATCTAAATTTATCTAGGATTACTTTAACTACTACCTAAGGTAGATCTCATGGATTTTCATGATATAAAAACACCATGGAAAATGTTTATGAAATATCAGTCCTAGTCATTGACATTGTATAATTGATAGAGCCTACTACCAAATCATGATTAATTTTACATATTATATTTAACTCGTCATATTTTTTCAAATGCATTTTCATAGAAACATTAAAACCATGTTATATTGAAAAGATTCCTATCGTAGATTTTTTAATGTTATATTATTTTTGTTCCATATCAATATATAAAATATTACATTGTCTAATTATATTTTGATATCTACCTTGATACTAAATGATCCCCGAAATATACAATTTTTTAATTTTGTAATTTTTTAGAGAATCATTCGTTTGTCCAGGTGATGTCGTATTATAAGGCTTGTACATCATCCCCCCTGAGTGACACATCATCAACATATAATACAATGTAAAGGAAAAAACAAATGATAACCATTTCACAAAAATATGATCACATTTCATTCCTAATAAATAAAAGTTTTCTAATGCCCCATCAAGAAGATCATTCCATGATTTTGATTCTTGTTTTTATCAACAAATGTATTTTTTCATCATTAATTATTTATTAGAATACCTAGGCTTTAAAAACCCAATTTTTTGTGACATGGTCATCTTTTAAAAAAAATATATCATTCAGGAAATTATTTTTTACATCCATTTTTATGACTTATAAACTTGGAATGATTTTATTAAAATTAAAATTTCCTTTTATTTTTAATAGTGCGACTAGTGGGAATGTATTTCATTGACAATTCCTTGATTATATGTAAATCCCATTGTAGCCATTCATTCCTAGTAGATATTTACTCTACCATCCATTTCGAAATTTTTATTGAATAACCATTTAAAACCAAAAGTTTTTACATCATCAAGTGGCTCTACCAAAGTCCAAACTAGCTTTTTTGTAAAAGACTAAATTGTAGAATTCATGAATTCATTTCATTTGGAAGCATATTTTCAATTTAACACTTCCATGATGTCTATAGTTTTATTATCCTAATGGAATAATATATCACATGACTTCTTGAATGTAATAACACATCTCTTTTGTGGTCAATACTCTCATATATTCCTATTTAGTATTTTTTTTCATTTAGAACATCTTCCATTACTATATATTGTGATGTCATTTCTCATTCCAATGACAATTTATCTAAATATTCAAATTAAAAAATATCATATTTTTCCCCAATAAATCCTAAGTAAATGTGTTCACTCCCATGAAATATGAAATGTATAGTCAAAAAAAAATTCTTCTTGAAGGGAAATATATGAAATATATTTAGTTTCATTACAAGAACCTAAAAAAGTTGAATTTTTTTATTTGAAATTACAGTTTTTCATTACGTATTATCATGTATATTTCCATGAATCCCCATACATTCATGAGTGACATAATGGGTTTCCTTCCATAACATAACATATATAGGATAATGTCTCATAAATTAGTTGTTACTTGATTTAATGTACATCCCACTATTTATAGTGAAAATCACCTCAAGGATAAAGACTGAGATTCATGACTCGTCATCAATCGAACAATATCGACAAAGGTATGATTACCCAATTCAGTTAAAATATTCAATTGTGATTTATTCGGAGTGAGTTTGGATATTTTCACACACTAGTTGTATTGATCAAAGAATTATTGGTAAACATATTCATCAAAATGGTTTAGGAAGATATTTTTAATCTTATTATTTATAATTTCCACGTCTTTATTATGATATTGAATAAATATATCAATGTAATTTAGAATAAACTGAATGAAGTGTATATATCAATAATTTCTTATTTCATCAGTAGAAGAAATGAAATAAGAAATCCCACCGCTTGACTATACTAGAAATAGAAAAAATACATCACCATAAATCAATTCCAGTAGATTTTTTTTCACATTATCATTTCACAATGAATTTTGTTGTAATAATTTTAGCCTCTAAACTATAATGGAATAAATATAAGGGTTTTTACATGATTGTGTCTAAATACCATAATTAATGTACTTTTTTAACATTATTTTAGTTTACAAGATGAGGCCAAATATTCAATAGACTGCTATGATATGGGTCTTTTTCAATGTAATTTTAATTTATTTAAAAAAGTAGTTTTTTATGTTCATGTATCTGTAACCCACTGACAAGGTCCTCCCTACCATAACATATTTCAACCATATAAAATAGTTGGAATTTTGGTTTCTATTTTTAATAAAATACAATATTTGATAGACTCGTCATTGATATAATATTTTTAGAAGTTGATGATATATAATAAAAATAATTAATTAAATATACATAAAAATTTTTAATATAAGATAATAATATCCTACTGCAACTGTTTCTATTTTGGAAACATTTTATACCGATGTATATGTTATACCCAATTCCTTTTACTAACATACATATTTGAAACGAATCTAATGTAAATATGGTATAAAGATTGTAATTTATTTATTATGAGGACCCTAAGATTATTTTTTAGATGAAGAGTTCCCAATAATGGTTTGATATTGTTTTAATTGTATAAAAATTAGAGACATGCCTTGGTAGTTTTCACTTTGTATTAATTTACTAGGGATAGGAGGAACACATTATAAGTTGGTTTGAGAAATATTTTAGAATAATTATTGGAAGATTCATTTACATGAAGTAATTTATATTTTTGATTATAAACAAACTATTAAGAAGTAGTTTAAATTGATCACACTTTTTCTAAAAGTTATGCTGAAAATGGTTTTTTAATGTAGAAGATATTTTTAATTGAGTATTCATTGATATATATTATATATATATAATTACATCAATCCATTTTTTCTTAATATGATTAAGAAGTATAAAATATTTTCAGATTAGGATTAGAATTTTTAAAAAAAGAAGTCTTGATATTATTATTTTAGTTTTATATTTATGGGATTCTATTACATTAGTATATGTAAAAAATATCAATTCCATATGGAAGGTAAATTTTCAAGAATGGTATTTGACATTCATTATTTTGGTAAATTATCAAACACATCGTGAGGATGGGTTGGTTGGATGTTTGGACGAATATAAAAAAATTCCTTCAGTCATGGATTGCATAACATAATAAGGCTATCATATTGTAGAATGTGGTCAATATAAATTGTAGAACATGTCACAGAAGATATCAAAGGATGAAGGGTTCTAGAAAATGATGCCACTGGTCTGATGAGCATGGGTAGATGTTATTAGAGGAAACCATAATAAATTTTTTGGGGATTAAATATAAATTAATTTTTTAATTACTAAAAATGAATGGGATAATATGTTATACAGTGTAATTTTTTATTATCATTTTCCTCTTTCGACTTGGTACATGTCATTTAATTCATTCTCATGTTGTGTTTTTCAATTTATAACATAATGACTCCAACACATTTAATTGTGTTGGTCCATGATTTCACTATCCTTAGGTTTATCTCATCGAAACCGATGGTTGACATTAAATTCCATGGGTATACAACATCATTGGGGTGATTGAAAATAATTACCAACTTCACTTATAACATCAATATATAAATACATGAAAAGATATGATAAGGAAAAAAAATCCCATACTCATTACAAAAACAAAAAAAATAATTTTAGCAATGGATATAAAAGTAATAAACATAATTTTTAAAGAATAAAAATTTCTAAATTCATCACAGTGGCATTTGTGGAGATACACTAGACTCTATTCTGTGGCTACCGTCCTCCTCAAAAATCAGTAAAAATAGTATTATGACAGCATTGTTCTCTACTAGATAAGTAAGAAACATTCATATTACATATATTATGTGGTGAAATATTCAAATATAGACCCATAGAGGATATTAATGAGCGTGAATATAACATAATGTTTAATCTAAATAGTCTTACAAAACATGAAAATAATAGAATACAATATTATATCATGATATATATATATATATATATATATATTAAATATAATAACTAGGAAACATGGTTAAAGTAATGGAAAATGGTAGTAAATGTAACAAAAGACAATCCCTCTTATATAACACCCATGAAATAATCCCAAGTATTCCCTAATCATGTGGAACTACCAAAAGGAATCATTATCATGAGTGGATAACCTTCCATAAATCCAGACATGCAACGTGTGGTGTGATAAACAATATCCACAGAATGTCGGTACAACATAAAATAATAAATCACATTGTATTCTTACAATATAGTATGAATGAACACCCATAATTTGAAAAAACATTATTCTACAAAAACTATATTCTTTTTGACAAAAAATTACAAGCTAGATATTTTTATGTATATTTAAAATATTTTCGAAAAGAAAACAAGTATCATACTCTAGATTCCAAAATCATCAATTTTCCTGATAAAATAAGATTGAGAGATAATCTACCTTCCTAAAAATATTTCATTATAAAAATTCCCAGATAAACATATTCATATGAAAATTATCCATCCTAGAATCAACTCTAAAATACCTATTTTTTGTTCAATGGAGTGGAGGAATGTAATATAGACTATTGAGAAACTAATTTTTTCAGAATTGGGTCAATATCATCTCCAAAATAATTATTTTTTTAATGCCACTCTTTACCCAAAAATCATTTTTTAAATTAGTTAATTTTAAAAAATTATTAAACAGGAACTATGGAATCGTAATTCCCTCCATAGCGATGGAACCACTAATTGTACCTACCTCTACATAAAGAAAATCATGACATAGGATTGATCCAATCATTAATGTCCATCCCAATATTTATTATAAAATTAAATGTTTGATCCTCTGAGGTCATTTTCTACCAAATTATTATGAGACTAAATATGGTTTAACATGGCCATCATTCTCACTATTATAGGATGTTGGACCTCCTTGTTTCCCATATGAATATAATTTAAATAACACTTATACTAAAACATCTTGGGGAATTTCATGGTGATGTCTCACAGTTTGGTAAAATCTATATGCACACAGTGCATTCATAACCATATCCACGACATACACCACAGTTAGAACCACGTTACAATGTTACCAATAAATCCCCAATAGTGTATAAGAAAAACATGATTCTCTCTAAAACAGACCAAAAATAAAATAATACATAGTATTATATAAAATATATGTAAGATCATATATATTCCCCCAAAAAATATTATTTTTATCCCCACAATGCTGGATGATAAGAATATTTTATAAAATCATCATATATTTGTTTTACATCAACTTCTATAACTCCCATGTCTCTTTGTGTTGGTGAAAAAATCCGTATTACCCACACTAAAGAGATGTGCCTAACATGGAAGACCATATATCATATGTTTAAAATTAAAATTATTGTGTGAATGAAAGAAGAATCTAAGTCATTTGAAATATGATTCCATCTAACCATTGAATTTCGATCGGGCTGGGACTTCATTAGAAGATTTATATGGATAAATTATCAATTAAATAAATCTAGGTCGTTAATATTGGAAATTAAAAACTTACTTAATGAAAATTTTAATAAAAAATTGTCTAATGTATCTAGGATTTAGTTTTCCATGATTTCATAGATGATGATGTCCCAGTCATAGAGTTACCCCCAAGGGAACCCTTAATCTATAACATTTATAGTTTTCATCTTACCACATGAGGAATAATCATTGTCATATTCAGTTTTTTTCTAGGATACTCATAATCTAATTCAGGATTAAATAAATTCTTTTATATTTTATTGGAGTTTTCATATAATGATTCCAAGAATGGGTACTCTCTCTTCCACTACATTAACAATTTTATGCATCATGCTAACAAACCCCTCGTCATTAGATTGTGTATTTGGTGTCACATTTCCTCATAGCTACATTATTCATAAATAAGTAGAAAAAATCCACTTGTAGATCATGTGGGTAAGGCCATACCATCATATTATATTTCATTCATGTAACAAAAATTATTCATTTATAAACATAAAATATACATTCTTCATTTTTTACTTGAACCTACCAAACAGTGATCGTTACACTCACCACATGGACACACTCTTAGTGCATCAACATAAATATTGACCTCAAGCTATTCCTACTTTTATCACATTACGATGGATAAAATTTCAATTGACCACTTATTATATTTCTCTTAGTTTTTTAGATTCCATAGTTAGTTAAAAATTACATTATTTAAACAAGTATACAAAGAAAAATAATACATTACTTAAGGAATAATTGGAAAATTTGATTTTAAACATGTTTATTTATAAATTTTTAAATGATTTATTATTCTATATGATATTATTATTGATTTACAATACACCATATGAATTTTTTTATTTTAATCATATTTTAAAAGGAGATTAAATTTATTCAATGTTTATGTATAGACATATGACATTGATTTTTAAAAAATATTACAATTAATGTTTTATAAATTATATGATTATTTTATTCATTTTAAAAATATTATTTATTGACGAAATATTCCAACTTATTTTTTAATACTAATTTTTTTTTTAAATAACTTTGTATCTTCTAAAATAAAGATTTTATTTTCAAAATTCGTATTTAAATTTTATTGAAATAATTTATGTAATATTTATTTTATTTTCCTAAAATATTAATATGTATATATTTTGGTTTTACTAACAGTCAATTTATTATTTTTTGAATCAATAATTTTGTATTTTTATTTAAATGATTTTTTTAAAAATACTTTAAGAAGGATGTATTTATTCTTCCTAGATAAATAAAAACAACTTATTAGAATGTTTTCAGATGATTGGAGATTTTATAGTTAGTATTATAGGTCACATTTTTAGGGATTCAATGCTCATTAAATGATTATATGAAATAGTGGTAATGATACAGTAATATTCAATTTTATAATAAATTCCTGTAAGGTGAAATTTCAGAATTCAATTTTCCGGTGATGTGATAATTTGTGAATCTCTACGTAGTCATTGTTCCACCCATAAGATTACCCCACAAGGAGATCTAAAGCATATTTGACAACTAATACCATTATCAAATGTTCTGATCCACAAATAAAAGAACATTTCATTCATTGAATCAGTATTCTCATACAAAATCTACAAAATTATATTTTTGTTTCAACTTTAATTATTTACATCTCTTCCAATTATACTTTTCCATTTGTTTGTTATTATCTAATCTAAAATCATTTTATACCATGTTATATGGCTTATAAATTCTAATTTAAAGACATTTTTTATTGTGAATCATTGATTCTAATTTTAGAATAATTTGGTTTATGAAACTTTGATTCTAACGACTGATTCATTCATGTTGGGGCTCACATTGCCTAAAGTATTTTTTAAAGAATGGGATGTGAAAGAAGTTGTTTTTTCAAATAAAAATTCCAACCCATATTTTTTAATCACATCCATTGAATTTTTTTAATTATATTATTATGAAAAGTTATATTTGGGATATCTTCATTATTCTCCTGAAAACTCCATGAGGGGTTTATTTTTAATCATTATTCCTCATTAATTGGTTTATTAGGTTTGATGGGGAACACTTTTTTGTGCTTATTTATATTGAGTGATCGTACTATTTTCAATGGGTGTTCTATTAGAAATTGATTAAGGGTGATAGAATGGACATTTTTTGGTTATTAGTCATATATTTTATTCACACACACACATTTTTTAGTGATACTAACTCTCAAATTTTCTATAATCATCATCCACAAAATGTCTATTTTATTCAATGATTTTCTTCTCTAGTTGGTGTAAAAATATTATCCTAGTCACCCGTGAAAAAACGTGTTTCCTCTATGATTTCCTCATTAATAATGTCATCTAAAACCCTAAAGAACTAGAATTAGCACATAAAATCTCCACGTGAGTTTTTTACTTGATAATTTGAGAGGTGTTTTTTCCTTATAAAATGTGGAATATGTTGTTGAGATATAATGAGGTGCTTTTACGGCCTCTAGTATCTATATATATATTTTTTTGTTAATCCTCTTCGCTATCTATTTCATCAATGGAGAGTTCATGAATTGTGAAATCAATGCAGATAAATGTGTTTTTTATGATGATTAGCTAGGGAAGTCCAAATCATCCCTTCTGATGATATAAATCTCATGTTCTTGGTGCATGAACGTGCCTAAAAAGACATTTAAATTCTATTTTTAGATTTTTATTTTATTTTTATGAAAATAAAATTATTATTAGTCCATTCTTTGTTTTTTTCTCTATTAAAACTAATTTGTGTGAATACATTACCAAAACTAAACCATGGTTTAGCACTAGATTCTAGAGTGATGTGTTCCCTTTGCTCATATAGATTCTGTAGTGCTCATGCATTTCATTTCCATGTACATCATTGTTATATTCAAGTTGTTAATTTTTATATAATTAATAATTATTAATGAATTTAGTGTTCCTGTCTTCACATAGGACCAATGAGGTATGATGTATTTAAATTCTATATTATTTATATTCTTTTTTGTATATTTAAATCATTTAATCATTCTCAAATGTTTGTTTGTTATATGTTTACTTCATTTTTAGTATGAACATCAACAATTATGACACCTTATCTTATTTATACTATTTGATGGATTCATATATGATACATTCATTACTAAAATATTTTCATTAGAGTTTATGATCATGATAATATATATCTTTAATGAAGTTAGATATGTTTAATTTCGATGGTGAAAATAAATTTAGTATCTGGAGAGTTGTGAATTATGTATTGAGTTTTCATAGTGAGATTTCATATACTTTACATGGTCCCTTGAATCCTATAGTTAATATATTTCATAATTTATAGTCAGAAAAAAATTATTTTTATGTCAAACTTGGTGATCTAGAAAAATATAACTACACTTTTTTTTACCGTAGGAGACTGAGTCATACATGAATTATACCATGAATCATTTTCGAAATTTTTTTTTCTTAAGATAAATCTAATATAGATATTGAAGAAACTATATATATCATATCCCAATGTAAATTATTATACTATTATTGATTTCATCACCATCACATGTCTAAAAAAATCCCTTGGTAACATTTGGTGAGTTTGGATGTTTGTTAGGGTTTCCGAGATTTGAAAAGTGTGTCCAACACATGAAACAATACTAAGAAACCATATAAGGTGTAATTATTTTTGGTATAATGTTGTTTTAATGGATGGTGCAATGATAGTAAAATTATTAAATCAAATTAGGTGGATATCTCAAATTGAGTGAAATGATACCGGAGATGGCTCAATATTTTTAAATTGTGACTCCAAATTATGTGTCCTGAATTAATTTACCTAAAAATTACATTATTATCCAAAAAATATAATGTTTACTCTTTATTACTGCAAAAACATAGGATCTTGACTCTATGAGTTACAAATATAAATTTGGGATATCCTATCTATTTCAGAGAGAAATTTAGATGGATATTATAATGTTTGATTGTTGAAACACAATATCAAAGACCCATTTTTTATTATCCACCATTATTCAGGATATAATAAACAATTTACAAAAGGAACCGTATATTGTGGATTTAGTATATTATTATATGGTTTGAGTCATCATATAATGATATTTACATTTTATCTATTGAAATCAAGGAAGAAAGGGTCCAGATATAAATTAGTCAATGGTTTCTTCTTTGAGAAATATTGTGGAATTTAGTTTTCCAAATATCTGTATTTATTAGGATTTTAAAATTTATGATTTATAAAATTGGTTTCCTTTTTAAGGGTTTTGAATTTGATTAATATGATCTTTTATCACAATTATAAGTTATTCATTCAATTTTCGAAATGAAAAGGCATTAATGTGTTTGGTTTCATGAAATTCCTTTTTTAATTAAACCATCTGCACTTTTTTCCATTCTATGCTAGTTTTACAAATTTATTTAAGAAATGATATTTTATACTTGAACTATGAATGTTTGAGAATATTTTTCAAAATGGATTTCAAATTTTTTATAGAAAATATAAATATATTTCAATGAATGTTTTGATGTGATACAAGGGACATTTTATTATTAATTTGTGAAAATTAATTTGACTGATTTATGTTATAAAATGGAAGTCTTTACATTTGTGTAAGTTTTGAGAGTTAAATACTCAATGGTTGGCCTATAAAAAATTGGAATCCTCGGTATATAAGAGGGTTTCGATTTGGTTACACGCACAAGAATGGTTTTCCTCTACTAGGATTCGACTTACAAAAAGACTCTATCTAAAAATTAATATAATAGGGAGTTAACGTATCACAATTATCTCTCATAAATATACCTATTTTCTAGTTATATTTGAACACTTCTTTATTATTTCAATGGGGATTGAGGATCCAACCTAAAATTGGAAAAACCCATCATAGGGTTAATTTCCATTGTGTTTACTTTTGGAATGGTTATTTATAATATGATTGGGAAATGTTTTTCCATAAATGGGTTCATGATAACTAAATTATGATTTATTTATCAACAATATTGAAAATATGGATTCAAATTATTTACATTAAATTGAGTACTAGTATATTTAATTCATTTTAATTTTTATATCTGTGTAACTGGATTTATTTATGATGGAATCTTATGAATGAATTGGTGGGATCCAATTCGTATTGGTTTTCTCACTTCATGAACGTACCTATTGACATGTGTAGAACATAATTTACATGATGAATTTGTATTCAAGGTGTTTTATGTTGGTGGATAGTATCTATGATAGCGAAGTGCGGAAATTGATAGTGACATAGTGGGATTTTGACACACAAATCACATGGTGATTATATTAATTTTATCATGGGTAAATTGGTTTCTTTATTGGGTTTCCCCATGTTTTTTACTTATATTAATTGAATTACATTGTCTAATGTTGTATTAGAATGTTTTCAATAATTTATTTATTCCATTTTATATTTACTATTATTTTAGACCTAAATCATTCCCAATTAAATATTTCGATTCCCAGGTACATTTTTCTACACCATGGGGACTCGGAATGCTCGTTGGGCCATGCAATAAAATAGATCATGTCATACCTTTGGGTATTGGGTAGATTGGTTTTGGAAAATAGGTACCATGGGGGACCCTTCTATCCCCATGGGCTCTGTGTATTGGGATGTTATGGTACATTTATGATAGGATTTTCATGACTAAAGGGGTATGTTAGGAATGCGTTACAAGATATATATCATCATAACAAGACTAATGTTTCCACATGATATTAGTAATTGTCTCACTAGGGTAATTTTTTGATAGAATCCTAGTTATTTTCTTATGTTCTCTATGTCAAAAAAATATTGATCACTTGTTTGATGGTCTATTTTAATTCCTTAATATAGTACAAATGACAACTAGAAGGCTCCCTACAGTTTCTCAAGGGGGTGTAATGGATGATTTTCTATGAGAAAAACATATTTTCAATTAAAATAATATTATGGAAGGTTTTCTAGTTGTCAATGCTATAGACCTAGGTGTTGTACACACCTCTGTTATTACTAGGGAAGTATAGTTATGGACTGAATTGAATAATGCCACTCCCAATGAATTACATCAATTTAAACCACAAACCTTATAAAGAATGAATGATCCTTTTTATGTAAATGAATATTTGAGTAATATTTAATGAATTTTTTACTCATTAAAAACCCCATATTATTTTAATGACATGTATAACACTGTTAAACTATAGTTTTCTAGTGGGAGATATTGGGATACATTGGTTTAGTGAAAAAAATTGAAATTTTTTATTGGAATGAGTTGAATCCCATAATATTTTTGTAGAATTGTCCCAAATTATTGATTATTTTGAAATCCATGGAGTTCCCCCCCAATAAAAAATGTTATCAGAATATATTTGATTTTACTAACTGCATCACCATGCTAGTTATGATCTATTCTATGATAGTAATGTGTGATAATTTTTTAGATTAGGGATATTTTATGGGGTCATAACTCAATATATATTATCAATTAATATCTTTCTTGGTGAGATTCATCTTCTTCATATTATTGGTTATAATAGCTTGATTATAAAATAAGTTATAGTAGAATGTGGCTCATAATGTTGGTGATAGAGTATCGTATCGAAGGATATAATCCATACCTCTAGAAAAAATAATCAATGGACATTTTGATTTATAATATTCTAGAACGATAGTGCATTCATGGTGTAATTTCCCTAAAGATCCTAAATTTTATTACTGATGGGGACATCGTGGTCACTTTCTTAAATTTTATTTGGATATTACATCACCATGTTATTTTACTTGATCTTATGTTCTAAAATAGAGTATATTCCAATCGATGAAATTGAATAATACTACATTTTAGTAATAAGAATTTGTGATAGAATAGTGTTATGTAGTTGAATAGTCATAGGTTGAAGTTGTTGTGGGCCATGTAACTATGAGAGTTATTATCATTTTTCCATAGAAAATATAGAAATATCTATTTCAAATTTATGTTTCATTATATTATATAAAAAATATTAAACAATATTCTCAAACATACAATGGATTTAAGACACAAATTATGTATAAGGTGTTGGGTTTTCAATATTCATAATGTTCTGTTAAGATAACAGATGTCAAACAAGTTATGGATTTTATAGTTCATGAAATTGATAACATTGATGTTATCCTCATAATGGATTTTTTGGTTTCCGTTAATCATGTTGTCGATTTATATCATCATTTAGCGTTGTTTATTTCCATGGATGGAAACTCCTAAATATTGTATTGAGAATTTGATCCTAGAACTATGCTAGAATGAAAAACCTCTTTGAATTAGGGAATTTTAATTTCCCCTTTTTTGTGGATCTAGGGGATGAAAATAAATGTTGTGATATTTCTTGTGGTGGTCAATGAATTTGTTTAAGTCATTACATCTAATTTATATATTCATCCTCTTGGGTGAATATATGTGTATTATATTTATTTATTTTCATGAAAAAAATAGATTACATAATGCCAAATTTACTAATAGAATTAATTGTTATGAATATTGTATTAGATGATTTTGAATAAAATAGATTTTTTGTCTGTTTTTATCACTATATGAATCCCCTTTGATTTCGTCCAAATATTTTGTTGGGAAAAATTATTTGATTGTTGATTTTCCAATGGACAATCAGGAGATGAAAATGAATTAGTATCCTTTTTTCAAAAATGTTGAATTATTTGACAACTTAATGGTTGTAATGTTTTTTAAAAAAATGGTATTCACTATAGTTATTATAAACACTGATTCAAGGATTAAAAATGTACAAATATTTTCATCAGGATAAGTAATAGAATTTTTCCATATCATGTGATTCCAATTGATCTGAATAATTATCCAACTATATTTAGGGCCCTAGTAAATTATATTTTCCAGTAGAACTATAATTACATTGTCATAATGTTCATGGATAAAATTTTAATTTTCATGATGATTGAATAAGACCAATTGAATCACTTGAAATCAATTAGTGAAATCATTTGATGTCAATAAATTTATGAAATGTATTTTAAATTTCTATTATTAATTTGAGAAGATAATTTTTTGGGAATTGTGACATTTGAATATGGGATCATAATTAATCCTGATAAGTTAATATACATTTGTATCAGTGGTTGAACCATAGGATTTCATTTATATTAAATGATTCTTTGTATTTGAAATATATTAGTAGTGGTTTTTTTTGAATTTCATGAAGATTTTATATGTGATGACAAATCATAGTAAGAATGAGGTAAAAATAAAAAGGCATTATAGGTTATAGATTTCCTTTTAGAGAAATTAACTAGCTTCTAAACACAATTCCAATATTAATTATAATAGATATATGAAGAGAAAAATCTCATGTTTTAGGATGATTAAGGTGTCAGTTTGGGTTTCATTATAATATATGATGAATATGTGTTGGCACATGATTATCATAATATTTCTCCAAATGAGATGAATTATACCCCTAATTATTTAAATAATGAAAAAAATATTTTTTTCCCTCAATATTTACTGAAAATAAATCGTCGGGGATAGATTAACTATCAATTCTGGCCATTAGTATTTATGTTTCTTATTTTCATTGAAAAAACGATGCTCAGGAAAATGAAATGGGAAAAATATCATTCATCTTTTAAAATCAAAATTTCTAACAACACCATAATAGATAATATATTTTTTGATGAATTAATTAATAATTTTTTTAAAGAACTGGAAGAAATGAAAGGTGTTTGGAACATGATGGGATTATTTTCTTGTATGCAGTAGGATGTGATATTTGAAGAGACTTGTATTCTAAAATAGAGTGAGTAGTTGATGTGGTTTCTTCTTGAGTGGTTTCTTATGTAGATACAGAAGGAATAAGTGCTTAGGATTTTCATGAACACATCATAACGTGTGAATAACATTACATAATTTCTCTATAATATGTATTAATTGTTTAAAAACCTCGTTTTTAATTCCCTCATATGGTAAGAAGACTATAATGGGAGTTTTCAATTATAACTAGTAGGTTATTCAGAATTTCACAATGATGATGTACTATAAGATGAATCATTGATATTGGTGGCTATTTTGGAGCACCACATAACATATATTGTGTCATACTACAATTCATATATATTCATAAAGGGTGAACACGAAAATACTTCTAGTTTGATTCTACCTCTCCAAGTACCCATCTGAAAATGGGATGAGATATATATGGATTTAATATTTTGGTTAATGTGGACTCCCTGATGGAAGAATTCTATATGGTTTGTTATTGATCAAGTATAGTTGTTATATATTTTCTTTCAAAATCCCAAAATCATCTTAGTTGATGATTTGAGAAGGTTGAATGTGTATTAGATCTATAAGTTTAATGGGGTTCTTTCTATTTTTATTTTATATTATGACATCTATTTTACCTATCATTTTGTAAGGGCCTCCAAGAAGATATTTTTTGTCTGTCAAATATGAACATGACATTCCATCATCAAAAAGATGAACAAATGAAATTATCTATATTTATTTTGGTGTATAAGATGCAACATTGAATAGAGAACTTTAATGTCTATTGGGATACCTATTTGGGACATGTTGACATCATTTGTAAAACTATGTCAAAATAATCTGTCAAAATGACTCCCTTTGGGTATTTTTGATGTTTGACTTTCTGAATCACCTCATTTTTGGTCAAATGTCTGTGATTTTACCCTTGTTGTACAAATAATTTTCATAGTGTTATATTAATAAAATTCATGATTTTCATCAACAACATTAGATGTCTCAATCTAGGAAGATTTCTAATAAATATCATATATGTTGTCCTATTGATTTTTTAGTATGTTACTATGTGATCATGAATGTTTCACATTGGTTGGGACCTCTTAAACTTTGGAATCAAGGGGAATAAGATGCTATATTTTTTATAACCTTTGACACTATTATGTTTATCAAAAAATTATATTATCAAAAATATTTTTTGTCTCATTTGAAATGTATGCATGATGTTCTCCATATCTCCCAACATAGGAAGTGCCATCATAAACACTATAATCATATGGACAATGATGTGATTGAATTGGTTTCTAATATTTTAGTGATCAAATGACTGAATCACATTTTTTATTCTTAGGATTAATTAATCATTGGATTTTTATTCCATTTATATTAGTAATATGGTATAATGGAATATATTAACATTAGATTTGGAAATTGTAATCGACGATGATGAACTAGTGGAATTCTGTTTTCTTCAATCAATCATAAGCATGGGTTTATGGTGATAGAAAGTTATATTGTGGGGATAATTATCACATCCATATACTACATACAAGTAAATTTATTATTATTATTTTCAAAATATTATCTTGAAATATTATATTTCTATTCTACGTAATTTTTGGTAGTATTGGTTTTTTTACAAATCATGTTTAGAACATGAGTTGATTAACTATGAAATAAACCAATCATATATCTCCAATGGATAGAAATAACTACATTATTTGTTAAAACCAGTGATATAAACATGAAAAAATAAATATGAAAATATGAAAATATATAGTATTGATCATGAAATAACACATTTTTGTATCATTATTCCATCCATGACCTAGTTTTAATTGTCTCTATCATTCTAGTCAATTAATATTCCATTTTTGGGTGATTGAGGTGTTTTGGTGGATATTGGTGTAGCGAAAGATATGATGTCAAAAATACACACAATGTATTTGTATTACATTATTTATAATGATGGTTCAAAGAATGTACATCACTATGTAGTATCTCATGAAAAGGGTACACATCATGTAAGTGGGATTCACAATGTGTAATAATTCAGGCGATTAATCCATTGGTTCAATGTATTTTATACCAAATGTGTAATATTTTTGGGAACATGAGGACACACACTGTATAATGGTTACAAAACATGTAACCCCAATGATCTAGGTTATTCTATAACTATAATGAATGAATATTATTTCATCTATATCCCTTCATTTTCAATTATTGTTGTCCTAACCATTTTCACCCTAAGGAGTTATTTAGGATCTATTCGTCTTAATTTTATAATTTACATCATCTAGATAAACATTGGTAATCCTAGATAGTTTCTCCTCCAATTCATTGTCAGTTTTCATCCCTTCATCGTCGTGGGAATCGTTATGGTGATGTTATTTTTGTTTGGGGTTAGACTTTAGCAACATTTTAATAACATTTTAGTGTGGTTTTGATTTATCAATGTGTTCATGGTGAAAATTATGTTTTAATTCATTTATTATTTCCCTAATAGTTTTCATTGATTTTGATTGATTCATTGTGGAAGGGAATGCATATTTTCACTTTATTATGTATTATGCTAGAGGGGTTCACCAAATTTCATCTATGAGTTAGGGTTTTTTGGAATAATTAAATATAAATAATTGGATAAAATAAATTGAATGGGTAATGTGTAATTTTTTGCATTTTATTACTTCTTTTATTTGATTTTGGTATTTTTATTATACATTCTTGATACCCTTCTAAAAAATTGTTAGTTTGGGGGTATTTTATTAAGAAATACGATACTTATTGTTAAAAATAACATTGTTGGTATTTTTCTGATATCACCCTAAATTGGATATTGGATAATCGTATATATTTGGATAATAAAACATTTGGCCTCTTGATTATGTATTATGTCATAACTCACGTAAAATAATATGTAATGTGAAAAATAAAATTCATAATACCATAAATTGTTTGTTGATGTCTTGGGATGTGTGGTCATTATATTTAGAGTGATTATGTGTTCTATATTTTACGGTTGGATAATGTGGGGTAGTTGGGTTGATTATTATGCATATAGGGGGAGTAGGTTAGTTGTCTATGCTTTTTGTATAGTCAGATAGTTTGATGATCATTATTTTCTTGGGCGTGGTGGTATGTTGGTCATGATTTTGGGAGGTGAGGTTGTTTGACAGCTATGGTTTTGGGGTGGGTAGGGGGTTTGTTGTACCTTATTTTGGGGTAGTGATATAATTAGATTTTATTTATTGGGGTTATAGAGGTGGTTTTTTGTCATGATTTTTGGCAGATATATTCTATGAATGTCCTGATTTTATGGGGTTGAGGTGGTTAGATTTTCATGATTGGTGGAAGCAAGAAGGATTATTGGTTATGTTTTGTAATGGCGATATTACATATATTTTTTAACTTGATGATCATGGTATGTTGAGGTTGGGATGGATAGTTGAATTTTATTGTTCTTCTATTTTATCATGGGTGCATTGCTATTATTTTTTCTCTTCTGAATGAGAGAATTTGGTTTCCCTATTGAGTTTATATGTATTCTAACCATACAGATATTGACTATTTTTAGGTTTCAAGGGGGATTATGTAAACCATTCAGGGAATTACTTTCCCAAATAATTATATTACTACTATATCGCTATTTTTTAATAGATTTGGGGGTTTTCCTTTAGAAACATTGGACATAATAAATTTTATTTTTACAATCATATTGTATGATTGGGGATTTAATTTTAAATAATGTCATTGAAATAAATGTGGTTGATTAATCTCACTAACCAATTATATTTATATTATAGAAAGAAATTCCACCCAAACATGAGAATTTTTTAGCCTTAGTTCTAACAACTTATCCATAGCCCACTATAGCCCAGGAATGGGGGTCATTATCTATCTCTCCGAATTGTTTTTTCTTTGGAAGGAGGTGGTGATGAAAGAGGGGAATCAAAAGTGACGCTTTAGAGATAGGTTGTTGTTATTAGTTAGGAATAATGTGGTTTTACTCGGTTGGTATGGAAATAGTTCTAGTTGAACTTGGTGTGTGATATAGCCAAGGGAGACTAGCTATGACAAAAGATTTATGCCCTCCTATAACAAAGTGAACAAACATTGATCTTATTGAACTAAAATGTGTAGTGGAATTGTTTGATGGTTATAGATATTGCATAGGTACATGGATCAGGATGAATTGTGTCATTTTTTGGAATTAGGTTTTTTGGGAAGGATAATGCGAATAAAGTGAATTGAAATGAAAATTGATAAAATTATTTACTATCAGAATTTGTAAATTCTTCTTTTCCTTTATGTTATGGTTTTACTAAACCAAATATTCATTTTAGGTATGGTTTCTTTTTAGGGGGGGGGTTAGGAAAATTGTTGAAAGGGGAATGTTTCTAAGTACACACTGTGTACTTTTTTGTACATGTCTTGAGCCCGGTTTCCATGTGTAGACACGTACTTGACATGTAAAGGAAAAACACATGGAATTTTAGGTGAAATGATAGATAGTCAAATGTGTTGGATGGTTGAGGCAAGTTCAAAACACATACAGTATTTGAACACACTGTGTACTGTTGTTTTTAATTGACATATCAGATTAGGGTTTTTTGTCATTTATAGATCAGTATTCTTCTTAACTTGGTTCGTTTAGTAGCAAAAAGGAGCAATGATGAAGGTCATATCCCCTGATTATCTGTGATGGACAGATCCAAACATTGATGGGTGCGTTGGTATCCCATTGGTCAGTTAACCCTAAATCTTGATCCTCTATTCCTTAATCCTTCGCTATCTTCATTTACTGAGGTTTGATCAATTTTTTTGTTTTTGAAGATCAATGTCGTTCTAGTCTTATTCAAGGGACAATGTTCATGAGTCTTGATCGTCCAACATAAAGGTTGTAGGTTCTTGCATTTCATTGTTCGTATTTGGATTATATATTCCCAAATTGCAGAGTACCTATGTTAGGGAATTTCATGTTTTATAATTTAACATTTTTTAGTACCTTATATAGATTATTTGACTTTGAAACAATTATTTCTTGTGTATAAGGTTTGATTTATTGTTTATGGGAAATCCCATTTGATAATTTCTCTATATTGACTATTTTTGGTCATTTTTCCTAGGTTTCCTACGAGGCATAATGTGTTTCTATGCCTTTAGTTTTTTAGGATGGATCTTGATTTATTATATGAATTTATTTAGTTATTCTTGAAAATTTTATCCATGGGGTAGTTATAGATGACAATTTCTTCCATATTATGATATGTGTTTTGATATTCCAATGGACAACGATAGCCTTAGACTAAGAAAACTATGGGGATTTACTTGTTTATTTATATAGGACCATGATATCTTTGGTGTATACTTTGACATATGGGTATTGAACGTGAGAGATATACAAGTTTTCATTTATTAGTATCTATGGTATGTTGACCATGGGAGTTTTGACTATGAGAGCTACCAAGAGGTTGTTGATAATTTATTGGTTCCATGTATACCCAAGGGTTTTGACTATGAGATCTTCCTAGGTGGTCGTTAGTAAATTATTAGTTTAATGTTACTTAAAATGGGTTATACCATAAGATATTTTCCAAGAGGTAATTTATTAATGAGTTAATGATAGTGATGTGTCTGCCAGGCCACAAAACATGCATAGACTCAGTCTTACATGTCTGTTTAAATGTTATTCTGATAAATATGTTGTTTTTCTATTACATAGGGGATACAGATCATAGGCTATATCTGGGGATATCATTATTCATAGGTTTTAATTTTTAATATATATAAATGAATATAAATAAAAACCAAATGATTGTTTATTTTGGTGTACTTTTTATGGCTTCATTTTTCCAGACATCCTGCTATATATATTCACTGACCATTATGCACAGTTCTATTTGAGGTTTCCTACTTCGATTCACCTCACACCCAATTTGGGTAATGCTTTTGTATAAAAATAGATTATATGGTTACATGTATAGATAAGGGTGACTTCCATTCTTCATTAGGTACAAGATTGTTTTTGGAGTTGGATTGCATGGAACGACACTTAGTCTTGAAATGATTTTAGAGTTTACAACATTATGTACTTTGGATTCAATATTATGTGCCCAAAAATATGAATTGTGTGGATTATATTGTAGACATATGTGACATGTATCATTTATATATTCTTCAGTGGTTATATTAATATCATTCTTCAATTTATTACTTTGTTGTAAAGTATTAATAATTCCATTTTTTATTGGTAATTACAAATTGTATACTCTACCAATGAGGGAATATTTTAATCAATTTCTTATCGTGTCCCTCATCACTATTTGGAGACGTCTATAAATTGGGAAAATGAGCTTGAGGTTTTGGAACCAACATGATCTAGGGAACCTTTGGGCGGAACTGGGAAGCGGGACGTTACGAAGTGGTATCAAAGGATGTTTCATTACTTATTTCTCCTCATGTTGGATGGTAAAGATAGGTATAATAAGTAATGGGTTGTTGGAAATAAGATATTTCAAGGATTAAATAACTAGTGTATAGGAAAAATCCATGTTATCTCAGATATGTAAATTTTTCTTATTTTCTTATTGTTTTAGTGGATTTGATTTCACCATGGGGTGACACACTTGTTTTGTGCAATTATGATTTATATCATTTTTCTTTCATTGTGGTTAATACCTACTTGAAATTGGTAATTCCATCTCATTCATCATATAGGAACTTGATATAGATTACATTTCATGAGTTGTTTTCATGCTATTTAGGTTGCATTATTGATTGCCTATGGTTGTGATAGAAGTTGGCCATGATATGCTTCTTGTATTGATTGATGCCTCGATAGAATACCTATTTTATGGATAGGGTATTGAAATATTTAATTTTTCATTTGGATGTATTCCAATCTTTGGTCTATGTGGAGTTATGAGACCTCATGGATTAGAATTTGGTTGATCATGTTTGTACTTAAATTGAGTTTTACATGTACATCCCTTCTTGTCAGATTCCTATGGCGTTTGGGGAAATTTGGTTGAAGTTATATAAGAACTAGCGTCTGATGATCCTTTGGGTGGAACCGGGAACTAGAACATTACAATGGCTCATATTCTTAATTCATATACTACTTAGGAATTTGAGGTTCACCAGGATGATCTGGTTGATCCGCATATAGTTCATCTCACCTAGGAGGATGTGGCCTGGAAGTGGGAGTAGCACACTTTCCAGTAGAACAATTTTGGAAATTATAAGGGATGTGTTTTATATGAGGAGGTAGATATATGGATAAAGGATATTGAAATTTAATTTATTTTTAACTATGAAATGGTTGGATACCATTAACCTTTTTCAATTATTTATATGTGGGTGTGTTGGGATTCTATAGCTGGTGTTTTATCTGGGGGATCGTATGGAAGAATTTGTCTGGTTTATTGAATTCAAGAGAGAATTTCTGGTCAATTTCCTCTCATCGAACATGAATACGATTTAATGGAAAAAGATTTTAACTCAGATATAACAGATTATCTAATTTTTAGTGTTTGGAATCATATTCATAGACATTCAACATTTTCCCCTTATTTTTTCTGGACCAAATATCTAATGTGAAACATATTGAAGAGTAACTCCATCCTTCTATCCTGTATAAAATTAATCCATTTTATTTTACAATCTATCGTGTAGATATGAACTTGGAGGAGGTGATTATATAGATTCAATAATGTGTTGGATTACAATGAGAGGGGAAAAGGTAGGGTTCCTTATACAGAAGAGTTATCAGTGGTAGGTCTCAAGTACTAGGAACATTTAGGTCTTGACCAGTAGGGACTTAACCTCATCAACTTCCTTTACAAACATCTAGGGTTAGTGGTTTAAAAGATTTACATGGGGGTATTGTGGATGTTTTATTGGTTGAGGGGATCACTGACATTACATGAAATAGTTCTTAGTTGTTCCCTGAGCATATTTTAGTGAGGATGGAAAGATTTATAACCAACCTCAGTAGTTGATTCCGATGAAACTATTTCAATCACTTGGGTAGTTGGATTTGTATCTATCGAGGAGATATAGAGTAGGTATAGGCCTACCTAAGTATGTTCCACATGTTTTGGTATCATGGGAAAAAAATTCATGGTGTTGGGTGTCAGTTGAGATGCAGAGGAGCTGGGTGTGTTATTTTACACACAGTGGAGGCCATTGTTCTAGAGAAGCTGGAGATAATCATTGTATGAATGATTAATAGTTCCCTTGTTTGTGGATGATTATACACGAGAGATTTACACACTTTTTATGCAACAACTCAATCCTATACCTTTTTAATATATAGAGAGAGTCTTCCTATGCCACTTGTGTTGAACATGCTAGGTGATGGCCATACATTCTTGTTTTATGTGTGATAGGGATTTATTCTGATGGTTGCACCACATCTGTCCTTCGGGGATCTTTTCATACAACTGATTAATCCATATGATGTTATCCTCATTATTTATTGGTTTAATTTTGTTTGTTTTCTATTATTGACTTCATCCAAATTAGATTCAAGTTCTTATGTTTTTATGGGAATCATAGGGTTTTCATTGGTGAGGAAGGTTTTTAAGAGGGTATCCAGTGTGTGGAGCCTCTCCATTTTTTGATGGAAGAGTTATCTGTGTAATTGGATGAGAATGGGATGTTGATGGCTCCAAGTGTTATAAAAGAATTATTAAATGTTTCCCCAGTGTAGGTTGTGTTGACACACCCTCAACGTAATGTTGTGTTCGAGATAGAAATTATATTTTGTGCTTTTATGATATCAATGGATCCTTATTGGGTGGAACCTTAGGAGTTATTGGAGTTGGGGAATCATATTTATAATATGACACAGAAGTGTTTTATCCTACATAGAGTGTTGTAGGGTGGTTTTTTAGTGTTATACTGTAAGAAGAATAATAGTAGTATGAGATTGAGAATAGTAATTTGGACATTCAATTTTGTGATGATCAATAACCATTACATGATTAAGAGAATAGGACATCATTTCAACTAGCTAAAATGTGAGAGTTTTTTTTCTAATATCGTCAAGTGGTATGGATATCAGTATTTGAGGGTAATGGTGGGTGATATCTTGAAGAATGCCCTAAGATGAATGTATGATAACTTTGAGTTTTTAGACATGTTGTTCAGTGGAAAAAACCTTAATCCATGTTCTAGGGGATTATTAGATCTACATTCCATGAGTTCATAGACATGTTCATCATTGAAGTCATCTATGAAATCTTGATCTAATTGAATTTAGAGGTGGAGCAAGTGGCCAATCATAGAGTGGTCTTCAGGTTCATTAAAACCACATGATCAATGGAATAATTTCCAAGTGAATTTTTATTCACAATAGATGCACTTAATACATAATGGTGTTTATCATCATGGTGTTCCTATGGATTAATCAATGTTAGGGGTACATTTTTCAAGGGGAGAACCCATGAATGTTTAATTGGTTAACATTTATCAGGTCCTTTATAGAAATTATCTGAGGTTTGTACCATATTTCACAAAATATGTAGCTCTATTGTTACTGATGGAAAAATTTTGAAATGGATTTTATTTGGACTGAGTATTTTCAAGAAGCATTGAGTTACATGAAGTGGAGCTGGTCTGTAATCAAGTGCGTCAGTTTCCGGAGGAGGGTGGGATATTTGTAGTTTTTTTGGGATGAATCCGATCTAGGTTTGGGATGTGTGTTGAACGAGAATTGTGATGTGATCTCTTATGGGTCTAGCATGTTATTTTCTAATGAACATAACTATTCCACCTAATAATTAAGGACAATAACATTTTGTTTGAGCTGATTTTATGGGGGAAATATATATTTGGGGGGAACTTTTTTCTCTCCATGGATTATAAGAGATGAAAATATATAACTTATCAACATGATATAAACTTGTGGAGAAGGAGTTACATTTACTTTCATTAGGATTATTATTTTGACATCTCCTACACATCAATAAAAGAAAAAATGGTGCCCTTTCCATTGAGAAGGATTTCATTGAAGGATGTTGTTAGGCAGTTTAAGAATTCATTTATATAAATATAAAAGTTGATTGAATTTCACATAGATATAATAGTGGATGATGACAAAGGTTGATTGTTTATGTTGATTTTTCACTCAACCCTTGTGAGCCAAGTTATGAAGAGATCATTGAAAGGTATCACTGGCAGCGGTTCTTCAACAAACATTACATATAGGATTGTTTTTTGATTTGTGTGGGTGGGAATAATTTCAATGGTATTAGATGTAACAATCCATACCATAAATTTGGGTCAATTTTCTGAATTTGTGGATGGAGGTGTTTCAGTGGTTGTAGGAGCTGCAATAGAGCTACTCTAATAAATACATGAAATTTAAATGTACTACAAGACATGTAATGGTGGTACCCAGCATTTTCAGTTGTGTGGTTGATGTCTTTCACGTGACTAACTGGTATCTCATGGAAATGTTACATTTCTTCTTGGTTGTATTTAGTATATGTAATAATTAGGTGATTATTTCTTCAACAAAACACATTTTTTGTAGAAATTGTATATTTTCAAGAAAATAAAAGATTACATGCTTTATACCTAATATAAAACATATAACATGTGAGATATATGCTATTTTATAACCCTTCCATCTTAATTTGGTTTCATTTTCCTCCTCCCTTATTTATCATATTGAAATTGAACTAGGAACCCCATGTTGTTCTATAGGCCATATTTCTCATTATTTGACATGTTGGTACAAGTAGACCACTTTTAAATATATGTGGATGGTTCTAATATAATTATATTCTGTTTTATTTCATTATTATTATGAAGAATAACAATTTTGATATTTTTTTTGGTTTGGGGTGTCTTTTGGAATCCATTTAGATGATCCTTTGGTGCAATCTAGGATGATCTTCCATTTTCGTAGACCAGATGTGATTTTTAGTAATTTCTACTTCTCCATACGATGAAAAAAGAGTTTGAAATATTCATTGGGGAATGGAATCCCCCATTTCAATTTATTTTATATCTTGCATGAGGTGTTTAGAATTTTTCATCCCTGAGTTATGGTTGTAATGTATTAATCAAATATATGGAATCTTCTTATTTAAATATAAATTCGAAAGGGCAATGCTTCTAAATCATTTAATTCATTATATGATAGTCATATTTCAGTATTCTGAGCTTCATGCTCGGATGAATATTGTGTTTTTAGGGTGTTTTCTTCATAGAAAAATATGTGGCGTGACTGATGATTTTTATGATTATTGTAATATACCAAAAAAATAAAAATTATATAATAAATTATATTTTTGATTATAAATTTTTTTCCCCATTATTGTTGATTCTGTGATAACACCCCTAAAATAAAGTGTAATGCTTTAAAATAAAATTTATAAAATGGTAAAATGATTTTTATTGTGTGGTGATTTGTGTGATTGATTTTGGGGTTGTAATTTGAGGATGGATGTGTAGTTTAGGAATGTGGGGATTATGGTTTGATGGTTATTTATTTGTGGAGTCTAGGATGTTTTGTCAATTTTTGGGATGGTGATATTGTTTGATGGACATGATTTTAGGCTACTGATGTTGTTTAGTTGTTGGGATTTTGGGTGGTGAGATTTTTTGATGGATGTTATTTTAGGGAAATTAGGTGGATTGTATCCCATTGTTTTAGGGTGGAGAGATGGTTTAAAGTCATGCTTTTTGAGAAGAAAGGTGTACTAATGGCCATAATTTCTGGTGGGTAGATGGTTTAATAGCCATTTTTTAGGCAGTGATGTGATCTATTGGTCTTGATTTTGGGGTGATGAGATAGTTTGACAGATGTTTTTTTGAGGAGGCAAGATTATTTGTTGGAAATGACTTTATGGTGGTGATGTGGTTGTTGTTTTTCTGTGATTTTAGGGCACTGGGGTGGTGGTTTATTTTTTCAAGTTGCTCGGGTAGGGATGGAATAAAAATAATTATTTTGTAAATAATGGTTGAAATGGAATGGGTTTGTCTGGATAATGATCTAGAAATGGATGATAAATTATTTAATGGTTGGATTCGGGTAAAACACAGGTGTGGATAAATATGTATTTTAATGGGACGATTAAATGAAATTGGAAGATAATGTAAATATGTATTTTGGCATCTAGTGTGGTTTTCTACATTTTTAGGTTTGAAAAAAAGTGGTTATATAGATATTTGGTTAGTGTTTTGTTATGAATCCATATCAAGAACTTGTGTGTTTGTGCCAGTTAATATTTATATACTTTTATTTCCATGTGATTTCTATATGCACCAACCCATTTCAATAATTCTGTGCCAATACCTACATTGTCATGTGGTGGTATTCCTCTTGACTTCCAGAGGGTAGTATTGATGGATGGGTACCCCCTTATTCCAATTATCTATTCAATGAGAGGTATCTTTTACACATTCCAATTATTATAGAGGAATGTTAGTGTACATGATTGTGATTTTAATACTGTAGATATTTTCAAGCGAAGTGTGATGGGACCCTGTCTTTATGAGAGAGTTGATATGACTATACATGGAGGTCCACTAAGGTTAGGTTCATCCATGGTTGGGGGAGGGAATGAGGTTACTATCCATCACGTTCACAATTACCTACTTATCTATTTAAGGTTTATGATTTGTGACAAAACGTTTGTTTTTTAACATGATATAATGTGATTGTTCTTATGGGGTGGTGGGCCTACGTGTCTGCGTGCATGATGTGAGGTGAACATGAATGTGTGATGGTTTGGTATGAAGAATAGATGGGATATCCAGGAAATATGACATTGGGAAGTGAAAGTGGTATATCATCAGAATAGATTTTCGGGGTAAACCTTATCAATATGATTTAGATTTTGTTATGTTACATAGATTCAATTACTTTTGGAGTGTTACTAACTGAGGTTTTGATTGATATATGACATGTTTTAGTGTTGAATTTAAATCTATTATATCTCTAGTACATTAATATATATTTTAGATTCATATGAGAGACATTGGTAATCTTATTGAGTATACTTGTATTCTCGTTGTATGTGTATAAAATATTTGCTGTTATGTAGGTGGATTACGCAGGCCAAGATTGACATTGACTCTCAGATCCATGGATATCTTTCATTTCAATGGTTTATATTTTCTTATTGGTATATAATTTAGATACTATTGTCTCTATAAGTAATATGTATGAATGAATGTGGTATAGTTTTCAATTTTTTATGTATTATGTCCTATTCTAAAATTCGGATGATTCATTTTATCTCCCAGCCCAATTTTTACTATTGAAGATAATGCCTCCCCTTCATGAAATTTTTATATTCTCAGGGCAAGTTTCCAAGACAAGGCTACTAGAGGTGGGAATCGAGGGTTATTATCTACCACCCCACTTTCTGGTACTATTAGAGGGATGAGTAATGACCCATGGATTTTGAATTTAGAGTTTCCATATTGAGATTTTGGAGTACCCAAATAATCAAAATAGAAATTCTTATGGATCTCTTGATGATGGATCTAGTAAATGGTAGATATGATCTTTTCATTTGAATTCATCCACATTATTCTAGTTTTTGAGAATCTTTTACTTAAATGAACCATAAATGATTTATGTTATCGTTGAATAAATTGGTTACATCCCTATATAATGATAATTTCTTTTGTTTATTTCAAGGAACGATTGAAGAGGTTGGATCTATGTTATTTGTTTTTAACCTAATATTTAATTTTCTTGGTTAATTAATTTTTATTAAACAGTTTTCTATGATATAGTATAATCATGTTTTCTTAATATGGGTTTCACCATTTATGAATCACCTTGGTTTTTTGAGAATCTTTATTCCTATTATTGTGGAATCTCTTTATTTTTTGAAAACCCAAGTGTTTAATGTTGGAAATTTCATGACACACATTTATTTGTTAAACAATAAATTATTTCACATTCTAAATTATGTTTAGTAAATGATTTTTAGAATAATCTAATATTATTCAAATGTCGGTATTTGGGTTAATTTATAAATAGATTTCATAATTTTTATTGAAAATTGAAATAGATTTCAAATAAGACATTGATGTATTAAAAATATTTATTTATTATTTATATGAAAAATGGACTTTGAATTATTTTATATATTAAAATAGAATCCTATAATCTGGGTTCATTAGTGAAATTGAAAGCCACCATGGGTGGGTTTTGATATATAGGATATCTGGGTTCTTAGAAAGGGGAAGGATAATGACATGCACACGTGGATAGATAATAGCTCGATAACATGGAATTACGTAAAAACACTAATTAAACATTATTATAATAGGAGGTTCAATTATCAGGGTGTTATCTCTTCCTTATACCCATGTTTTAGGAATTTTCTAACCCTTAAACAATTTATCATTGAGGTGTGAGGTCACTGGGAAAACCAAACCTATCATATCCTATGACTAGTTTCCTGGGGGATTCATTTTGAATTGGTTATATAAAAATTCATTGAGATGTCTTATATATATATATATATATATATATATATTGATGATGGTTATATAGAAATATTTTATAAACTATATTAAAATTGGAGTATTTCCCTAATTTACATTATATCATGAAAAATTATATTCAATGAATTTTAATTATTTAAATGAAAATAAATAATTAGTTTTATAGTGTATAATTATAGAAATCATGTTGCGATTATAATCTTATAGTATTGATCATACCAATTTCGTAACTATGTGTTTTTATGAACCATTTTTTTCTGATACAGGTGAAGGAATGATTCCACAAGGTGTGGATGAGTATCCATATTAATTGGGAGTGTATTTTAGTAGTGACATAGTCATTATTTAACATAAATATCACATGAATATGTGCAATATTATATTAATATTTACATTGGTTAAAATTTCTGGGCTTTCAAATAGTATTTTCCTTATTTTCGTTGACTTATATAGTCTTAGTTTTAATTGAATGATTTATTTCTTTTATATATTTAGTAAGTTTCTTTTTTTGTTTATTAAGGGATTCATTGTTCCTAAATATAGTTTCTAAGGATTATGTTACTATATCCAATCCATGAGGATTTATAACACCCTCTGGTCCATTCTATGGGCTGAGTTAGGGGTCTCCTGTAGAGATGAAAATGGATGGTTTTTAGAAACCATGTCGTCTATATAATAATATGAGGACTTATAAAATTAAAAATACCATGACCTCTACCCATAATGTAAATATTGATGATTATATTAAATTTATTCTTTATATAAATAATATATATTTTTATATTAATGATGTAGATCCTGATATAAACCATATGGGATTCCATGATGTTTCATTAAACAAGTGAAAATGTCAGATGATATAATTTTGGGACCCAAATACATTAGAAGTGGCTATGGGTTCAATGTTATATTGTGATATCTAAAAAAATGGTATAAAATATTAAGGAATTTAGAGTAAAGGATAACACTATATGATGATCATTATGGTTCATGTAAAAATTCGATAATGAATGTAAATATGATAACCAATTCAATAATTTATTTTTGTTTTTGGTGAAACTAAATTCAAATTAAAATGTAATATCATGATATATAAAATACGGATTTTAAAGCCATGAAAATATGTAAATACATGGTGTTAACACTTAATATATTATGTTTTTTAATGAACATTTGTTAGAGTAAGACATAAATTATTGTTTGTATCTTTTCTAAATTCTTATGACCTGCCTGACATGAGACTTATATGGTCTACAAGTGGGAATTTATGGAAGATTATGGGGTTGGAATTAGTTTTTCATGCTCATGATAAATTAATATCACATTACTGGATCATATATTGGTATAATATGTACGGATACTATAAATACATTATGGAATTCATAAAATAGGAATGGTATTTTTATATTTTTGTACACTACTTTTGATTATAATGAGGATGGTTATTTCAAAATATTTTGTACCCATGAATCCAATCCATGGGTTTTTATTTTAAATTTTATAACACCAATCTAATAGTTGGATTATATGGTTTTTATAATATTTATTAATCAAAATATAAATTTTCAAGGCATATTTTATATATTTTTACTGAAATAGATTTGTGGTACGAGTACAATGTGTGCCACTATAGAAAACCCCATGTGTTAATCATTATTAGAGAATAACTAAAGTATTAAATATTAATTTTTCATAGAATAATATATAAAAAACAACATCCTTGTTTTTCCTTACAAGAACATCATTAATTTCATCAATTTATTAGAAAACATCAGATTTGTTAAATTCTGATATTTTTAATTTATAATGTATTCCACTATTGTTTATACATTTTGTTCAATTAAATAATTTCTTCAAACTTTAATATTACGTAAATATATTTTTTGGTTTGTTCATTATACTCCTTAGGCCTCCATTTTGGGATTTTTTTTATAATTTTTCCAGATCTATTGTATTTTTTGTGCTTGTTGGGGGTCAGTTTTATCGTGCAATTGTTTTTTCTGATCCCCATGATTTAAATGGGTATTCTACATTCCATTGGTAAATCGTGACCTGATGGAATTCTATTTTATGTATTTCTATCATGATTCTATTTTCTCAAAGAATCAGTATGCATGGTTCCTCACCCTCACTTTTAATCCAATCATCATTTTCCTCATTTCCCTATTCTTCTATAAATTCTTTTTCAAGATGTGGTTCTAGATTCATCCCACTAAATGTTTACAATGACAGGACCATGTTTTGTTTTTGTTTTTTATTTTAAAAGGACCAGTATGTTTAATGTATATGATAAGTGGATATTTGGTTTCAAAAAAATAGTCTATCGGATTAATGAGAATGATGCACCAGGAATAGCCGGCCAGATGAAAAACAAAAGTGAAAATTTTCTATAGATATAGATCTATAGGCACATATTTTTGAAAATAAATTATCAAAAATCAGTTTCATTAAATGTTTATTTCAGGATTCTTACTAAATCATTAAATATTAAAAAATAAAATTGAGTCTCATGATATAATTTCATGGTTATAAATGGATAGAGAAATGAATGTTTATAGAGTTTCCCACAAAGAGGTGTTCCTACTGTAGCTTAATAGACCAACATTAGTAAGATCTAAGAGTTTTCAAAAATAATGAAATTGGTATATATTGATATCAATGTATTTGAATAAATGATGAATCAACGGATGAGTCATTACGTGGGTGGTCTTGATCCATCACACAACGAAAAGTAAACAACCTCTCACATGGGTGTTGACATTGATCCATCTAAAAAATTATTTTTATCAATAATACATCATATGTATTTCTATTAGATGAATTAAAATTTTATAAAGGGTGAATGAATATATAACTTTATTTGATAAAGAATCATAATATCTAAAGAGATTGATTCATCAAATGGGATCATAAACCGATTAATCAAATGAACCACAACAATTTATTCAACTATATTCAATTATAGTGAAGAATAATAGTAAATAATTAGTTGATTGTTGTTATATAAAATTATAAATTGAAAAAGTAGGTAAATGTGTTTTTCTATTGGGTTTGGGTTCATTGGAAGTCTCATTCCTCCAATACATCAGATTTGATAATGATAACGTTTTTTCCTGAAATTTAGAAAATCCATCAGACACATTTTTTTAGTGAATGTGGAATGTTGATTTAGTGTATTTAAAATAGGTTAGTAGTGAATGAGTATGTTTCCAATGATTTTGTATAATTCTAATTCATATGACTATATTTTCATGATAAAAACCATCATGATTATTTTTATAATAAATGCCATCAGATTGAATCTAATGAAAATGTAACAATCATGGTATCAAAAAAATAATGATCGGCCCATAAAATATATTTATATTCTAAAGAAGGATGTTTTTTTTGAAAAGAATAAATAATAATCAAGATATCCCCATCATTTATGAGTAGTTTTTAGATAGTCAAATATGATGCTAATTTGAACATGAATTTCATGATATTTATAATTTATTTTTGAATGATGAAAAAATATGATTATATGACATTTGTGAGATAAGAACATTTATCCAAAGAAAAGTTTTATTTTTTGATGTTGAGAGGAAAACAGTGACATCCATTCGATGAAGATCCACTAGTGTGGGATCCATTATAGTAAGCATAATTTGTTAGAGAACTATCAAAAATACTTTCATATTCCTGATTTTAATTAGATTGAGGTTCATTAGTTCAAGATAAATCTAATAAAGTTCCATAAAATGATGTATTAGTGTGTTCATGATAGATTATATATGTTGTTAAACTAGGAATAGAAGAAGAAGGATCCAAAAATGGTGGAAGATATGATGATATTTATAATGAGGACACTAGAGGAAGGAAAAATCAAACATTAATTTTCTAAAAATGATTTCCTTAAAAAATATTTATTTATTTTTATAAATAATTAAAATTTCCTAAATATGGGTATTATTATTAATTGGAAAAATTCTTCATGGAGTTATTGGTGTTCATGAAGACTGTACACATGTGATGATGATCCATTTTTCATTTAGAGGAATTGTATAACATTTTAAACAATATCACAAATGAAAATGTAATCTGAATATTGTATTTGGGGATTCTATCTAGTTAATAATATTTATTTTTTGATGTGGTGTACAACTATATATGGTGTAATTGGATAAAAAATGAATAGTTTGAGCGTATGAATAAATATAGAAGAAAATATAACTACTAGATCATAGAACTATTTCAAATTTTTCATTTTTATTCCAATATTAAGTAAGTGAATGTAATCCAATGTAGTTGGGTCTATCGAAAATGGCATGGAGTTTGTATTAGTACCACTCCATATAAATATTGTGAGCTTCTATATTATTGTTTTCTCTTAATAATAATGGTGTGCTTGAAAACTTTAGTGTTATGTATCATAACTATATCATCCTATAAAGGTTGTGAATTATTTATATAGAAATTATGAAACATTATTGTTAAATTAGAATATAAACAATGATTTATGCCTAATCTCATTGGTCTCGATCCATTTTTTGAAATTTAATTTATATTAGAGTGGGTTCCCTATGAAATATACATCATTGAGAATCGTGAAAATTAATTCAGTGAACACTATTTGTGTTATTAATTTTATGGTAAAAAATATCCCAATTTTAAGAATACGATGTTATAGTATAATAAATATATCTTCCTTGATGATAGATATAAATAAAATTAAGAATTGCCAATAATTAATGATGTTTCAATGATATCTCTAGATATAATTTGTTTTTATGTTGATGGAAACACAATGAATTCAAGGTTGATGTATTTGAATGATAATTATTATTCATTGATAATGGGATTTCCAATAGCTAATCACATGTGGGACAAGTTTAGAGATTTCTATGATGGAAATTCTAATGGTTAAGTGCACATAATACATATCTAATGACATAGCTTTGATGATATGAAAATGGATAATGATAGAATCATTGATAATTTATTTATAAGAGTAAATTTTATTCTGTGTAACATTAGATGTATTTCTTAGAAGATGGAATATTCTACTATTTTTATGTAACTCATGAGAAATGATCGATGTTGATTAAATTTAAAATCGTGATCATTATAATATCAGGAAGATTAATCTATTAATGCACAAAATATATTTTTATAGCATATAATATGAGGAAGAAAAAAATCATGAAAGTTAATGATAATAAATTGGGATTAGATGATTTTTTAAAAGGTTATAATAATGAAAAAATCAGTCAAAGAAGACACATGAGATTCATAATCAGAGGAGAAACCATATGATTCCAAAAAATAATGTTCATCATTTATAAGAAATTTAAACTTGGAAAATATAAGGAAAATATTAATAATTATCATTAATGTTGGAATTGTGACGGGAATAAATTTTTTCAAACAATTGTAGTAGGAGGAACGTGGAAAATTATGATTCCATAAGAGGATGATAAAATAACTTTGGAATAAAAAATGAATTAAATATATGGAAATTATTCCTTATGAAAAAAAAAGAAAAAATTATATTTATAAAGTGGAGATACGATTTACTAATCTCTCATAGTTGAATCTAGTCATCAATTGATCCTCCATGATAAAAATTGAAATAGAAAAATTTTATAGTGTTTTGATGAATATTTTGAATAGATAATAGAACTTGATTATATTCATAAAACAAATATAGAAAAAAAATTAAGAAGAATAATTTCTTAATGAATGAAATATGGAATCTGAAGAAATATCATAAAAATTTAACAATGTCAATGGTGATTGAATTATTATGATAAAAAAATCAATTTAATTTGAGATTTGAAAATAATAATTCATGATATTGAACAAAAACATAAAAGTTGTGAAGAAAAATCAACTGGTGATGTAAATTTAAGTATTTTTGAAGAAATAATTGATAAATATTATATAATGAACAAGTTTAAAAAAGATCAGTATGATAAAATTTTAAATCTTATAAAATATATATTTATTGAGAAATAATAAGTGTTTTTATAATCACAATAAATGTTCTAAAAATACAATTTTAGTTAAGTAATATTACAGAATACTTTACTAAAGTAATTCAGATAGAGGGTGATACTTTTAAGGATGATAATTTTTTATAGAATATTTTTTTTAATATTCAAATCATTTTGTTATGAAATTAAATCTACAAAATAATTTAGTATTAAATTAATGATTTCATCTAGATTGTGTCTCCATATGTGAACTGGTCCTTGATTTTAGCGTAAATTACAAAAAAAGTGATGAAATTATTTTCTCTGAGTCCAGAAAAACAATATTTTATGAAAACACTGGTTATAGTAAAATTTCCAGACATAAATAATATTCATGTTTGAAAAATATGACTCTACCAAAAAAAATATTTGAGTTAATTGGGGATTATAATGAGAAATGAATATAAATGATTACAAAAAGGTTACTCAATCTAGAAAATAATGTATAGAAGGTGAAGAATTTTGAATCCCCAGTAATAAAGAGTAAAAAATGATGAATATTGTGTATGTTAGTATTTTTTAGAAAACACAACATTATGAAAAGGAAAATATTTAATGATTATTTATTTTCCATTTTTACGAGGCCTAATCTAGGAAGACGAAAAAAGGAAAAAATCAGCTGAAGAAAAAGGGAAGAATAAGTTTCCTGAATATGAGACCAATATTAACAATACGTTTTAAATATAGTTTTGTTTAAAAATTCAGAAAATTAGAAATATATTTCATAATGAAGGTAATGTTACTAAAATTTGAATGACCATCATTCAACTCCAAGAGGAAAACATGAGGATGATATTACAAACTAATTGTAATTTTTTTATCTATTTTTGAATTTCATATTAATAAATATTAACTATATTATATAAATGAAAATGAAATTATTATAGAAACCAAGATGGAATAACATAAGGAATAAATAAAATCCAAAGAAAATTAGAGGTAAAAGAGGAAAAAATAATTGTAGAGAGAATACTCTCATACCGTGTATTGATTCTGAGAAACTAACAAGGTACCTCCTCATTCACCTGATACATTCGATTTTAAATATCATGCATATAATTAATTGAGTTAAATTTTGGAATATGATATATGTTTTTATTATATTTCTTGTAAAATAAATAATGGTATTAAGAAAGTTGTATTTTTTATGAAATTGTTTTATACACCCATCATTTATGACTGATTGTTAATATGGTTGCATGTTATTTTAACCTAAAATAATTTACTTTGGATTTAATAAATTTTTTATAGTATAATGGAGAATGAAATTATATTAAATAGAAGTGGTTTCATGGAAAATATTTATAACCATGATCTTTCACTATTGTTTATTAGACTTTTTTTACATGTTATCATAGTGTAGTCTAGCTAACGTCCCATTGTTAAGATACTAATGTGATACTTTTGTTCATTTGAATTACTTTTCTCATGAATAATGAGTTGTATCATAGAATATTATTGTCCATAAATTATAAAATATATGTTTTTGGGAAAGTCATGTTGGTGGAGAAGATAATGAAATTGATTTTAGATGAATTTTTTGTTTACAACAAACACAAAGGGGAATATTGTAGGGACAGAGGTGGGCAATGGTTTTATTTGTTTTCAGTAGATCAAGTATGTTTAATAATGAAATGAATTGAATATTTTTCATCCAAAAAGTCTATATTTAACTGAGTAGTATACGCATTTGATGTGGAGGACTAGACATAAATTCACGGGGAAACATGGTCATATATATTAAACATATCAATTAGATATCTGAAAGCAGATGATCAAACCCAACTTTCACTCAACGTAACTATTTAAATGTAATGCTAATATTTTTTGACTTCTAAATCATAGATAAGACTTCTGATAGAAAATGAATTATGTAGAATCAAAAAAAAATTCTAGAGTTTCTACCGAATAAGTGTTCAAGACACATCTTAGTAGACCAGGGTGCAAATGCATTAAAGTGTTTATCATAGGTCTACTCCCAATAGGATCACCCAACAATCACATTTCCAAGTGAGATTAGGGAAATAATAAGAGTGTTATTTTATTGTATAATTATATATATAAATAATGAAACAAAAAGAATGTTTAAAAATACATGGAAGAAGAGAGTGATGGGGTGATGGTATGATCATATTTTTCATTTCCATCGTGGTAGTAGATATCAATCCCTCCTCTTACTTTTGAATGAAAAATGAAAGGCTCCTCTATAATGTTGTCAGTCTCTATTGGTTGAAGGCACCAATGGAAACCAATAATGTGTTAATTAATATCAGTAAAATATTTCAGAACTACTATGAAAATTCGTGATTAGGAATTCATTCTACATTAAATTATATATACAATTCAATTATTTGATACACATCCCAAAGATCGCATATACTCACCACCTAAATCAATCGATTGAATTGAGATAAACACCACTAGGTAGGGGGATTTTTTAGAACATAAACCACATATATAAACAATCAATAAAACCAAACACCAAAATACAACAACATTAATATAATTCATATCGACTAAAAATATAAATTATTTAATTGGAAAAGATATGTTAAAATATGTCCCAAGTCTCCATAATTATAATATGAGAACTCATCCTTCCACAATATCTCAAATGTTTAACAACTCCATGTGATGGGTTATAGAGTTGAATGGAGAAGAAGATATCATTTTGAGGCTGATAAATGATAAAATGGAAATTTAGATCTCATCAAAGATCCATTCCCCCAACAAAACCCCTATTTAATCTTAATTAACTAATTTTATTGGAATTGGAGGGACATATTTATAGGGATTAGAGTTGGAAAAGTATCCCTCCAATTTCCTTCTATGGAACATTTGATATTTTTTAGAAAGGTAATTGGGTGATTCATGGGATATTGTTTTCAAAAAAAATTAAAACATATCTATCTTGGACAAGAAATATTAATATATCAGATTCTTTTGAAAGTTGTATGAATATTTATTCCACAATTACTTATGGAAAAATTTTATACATGAGGATACACTTTATTTTCTTCCACACTTTCCATTTAAATCATTGAAATATTGAGATAATATATCCATGTAATTTCATAGAAAATTGAGGCTTCATTGCCTCTATAAAATACAACTACAATCACATAATTTAAATGTCACAATCACCATTAATTACAAATTTAATATAGGATGGACCATTTAATATGTCAAAATGGTTTTTCAATTTGATTTATTTTTCTAGGCCATTGTGTATAGAATTATTTGTAGTTTCAGAATGATATTTAGTATCCCATGAGAAAAATAATAACAAAATGAATCAATCCTATTAGATAAAATTTTGAAATAATTTTCATGAAATACTAATGTATTGCAAATGATTAAAAATAACCATATTAATAATATTTCTTGTTTTAATCAAAATTTTTATAAAATTGCAAAAATGAATCGAATAATATAAATTTTTTATTTGGAAGGGATTAAATCATTAAACACATGTGAAAATAATGAAAATATTATCTCTATAAATGGATTTTAAAAAAGGGAAGATTGAACAGATCCATTGGTATGAGGGCTATTTCAATTCATTAGACATGAAGAAGATAGATGCAGATCACATGGGGGTCAACAAAGATCCATTAGAAAAATTATAGGAACTAATACAAAATATGATATAGAGTTATATTGTGGGAGGTCCATATTTCTCATGTGTGACTTGATATATATGTTTATAATCGATAATGTAGAAGAGATATAGATACCAATTCAATGGTTGGGATTATTGACTGATTTATTTTAAAAAAACAACAATATAGTCATCCATTTTCCATTTCCAGGAAGCATCAGAGGGATAAATAATAATATATTTATTTATATATATATATTATTCTATTTTAGTAAATGGAAAACATAGTAAAACTTCTATTAAATCATCTCATGATTCAATGAGTATTCTTATCTAATGATCCATTTACTGAGATACTAACACTAATATTCCATCAACTTCATCAAATAAATTAGACACATTTGATTTACTAAATTTAAATTGATAATTGATTGTATTTCAATTGGTATATGAGAAAATGGTTCATTTTCTAATTTTGTTATGTTTTACGAATTCATCAAAAGATCTTTTGATGATAAAGTCTATCATATTAATTTACGTGTATAAAACCATCAGACTGACTCTGAGTCCGAAATGACATTCAGAGTCACCAAAAAATAAGTGATCATACATGAAAATTGTTCTTATGTTTGAAGAAGGATGAATTATTGAGATGATTCAAGAAGACTCATAAAGTCCATTGATGTGTTGAGAAGAGTTTAACTAGTTAATCATAATTATTGAGTGAATATTAAATTCACAATATATTTAATTGTATTGTGTAAGAATAAAAATTTGTTTCCTAAATTTTCTATTCTATGATTACTATATATAAATAGAACAATACAGCCATACATAGAAACTATTCACATATGAAAATTATGACATATGTACATTTTTTTACAAGACTTGGGATTCCAACAAGTGTCTTGTTTCATGAATAGGATTAAGAGACATGATTAAACATCCTCATATGAAATTTTACTAGAGAAATAATCATTAGAGGGGCTCCACTGGTCAGATATCCCATTGAATGACCCCCATTAGAGTGATTTACATCAGACAGAGGACTATATAAGTGATATTCGATGGAATAGTGTCTATAAGATGGAGTTCCATCGGATGAGGTAATTTTTATCTATTAATTTGGTTTCTAATCAGTTGAATCTATTAGAGAAGAATCAGAATCAGACTAAGGAAATCCAATCGAATACCATCAGACTGAGGATTCTAGATTGTGTATAAATCAGGCAAAAAAAATTTAGTATGTTTTCTAAAATAATGATCAATAATTTTTATAATAATTATGATTAGTTGAAGATATATAGGATGTTTCATGACCAAAAACACATAAAATAATTTTTTTTGTTCTTGAAGAGTATAAATATTTGAATTTGGTCTATAATATTTTTTTTTGGATGAGAATAACTATATGAATTTTATCAAAAATTGAGGAATGTTAAAAATTTAGCTGTTGGTTTTAAACAATTCATGAAAAGGATTATTTAATATAGTGTATAATTTGTTGAGGTAGGAGTTGATACAAACATTATAGTTGGGGGATATAATAAATTGTATTACAAATGGTGAATAATATATTGTAGAACTATTTTCTACATTAGTCACTATATTCAGAATATATTTTAGGGAATTTATATCATGTTGGATGGACTATTATACATGAAATTTAGTAGTTCCTGGTGCAATATTTTGTAAATATTATTTTCTTTTCAATAATTAAATTAAATGAATATGAAATGTTAGGATGGGAAAATTATCTAAGAGGGTGAAAAAAATTAAAAGTACTATTGGATAAAAAAATTTCATGATATATAAGAAAACATAATTGTAAGAATAAAATGGAACTACTGTTTAATTCCCCCCCCCCTTAGTGGTCTAGATCCTATTTTGGAACATCTAAAAAATGTGTAATGACCCAAGTATTTATAGAAGAATACATTTTCATTTCAATTAATATATATTTATAATATATCAATTTTATGTTAAAGAGAACATTTTTCCTGATAACGTACTCTACACACAACTATGGGTTTCTTTGAAATCATATATTTCATTCAACATTTACTTATACTGAAAAATAATACAATATTAATATTATTATATTAAATATTAGTAAACAGAAGTTTTTATATTTCCGTGAATGAATATAAATGACTACTTTATTATTTTATACTTTTTTATATTTTTTTATATTTATCCAATAAATTTGATATTCTTAAAATAATAATGAATCTAGTTATAATCATGAAATACTCGATTATTATTTTAAAGGGTGTTCTATAGCCTTTTGAATGAGAATAATTATTATAGGTTTTTTCACTTTTATATGTTATATTCAACAAAATATTTTTTTTTATAAATTTGACATCAAAAAATACATTGGATGAATCTTTGGTTTTTTCAGATAATGTTCATTTTTAATGAATGGTAAAAAATACTACATTTTAACTCAAAACTACATTTTCATATCATTTATTTATATAGATAGATTGTTATTTTAATTGGTTTTAAATTTGAATTGGATTAACTATTTTGTCATTTAATCTTGTTCTTGTCACTGGAATTAATTTCACCATTAAATTGGACATAAATACATGTGACTCTTTTGCCAGTTATTACTTCCTAAAAAACCCTATTTTTTTGTTTTAAAAACAAGAAATAGTTTTAAATTAATTACTGAGATATCTATGTTTTGAATTTTGAAAAATGAATTCCATATTTGGAATTTGGAGGACCATATTGGTTAAATAGGTTACTTCTATTTTCCTACATTATGAAAATGTACATCATTAATTTTTTATTTTACAATGTGTAATGGGTAAATCATTTAAATAAGGGTAACAAAATAATATTCTAATAATATGAAACTACCGAAATACATGTCCTAATCACATTGTATGATATATTTTCATCCATGGTCGTACATGGGTCGATTTTGGGACCCCATGGAGGAAATTTTATTTGAAAATTACATTTTTTTAACAATTAATTTAATTTAATGAAAAATATAACATAAACATGTCGCTTTTATAAAAAAAATTATATATGAAATTATATATGTTATATCTTTGACTATAAATATTAATTAGAGACATAAATAAATTTAATACATAAGGATATTTCACTTTGAAATTATATACATCAAATAAGTAAATTTATTTATGACACAATGATGATGTAGTGATTTCATTATTAATGAATTATTTAAATAGATGAGATTATAAATATTAAAATAAATTAATTTCAAAACATTATAATGATATAATAGAATTTTATATATTATTATGGCTTGTTATATTTTATTTAATGATGTCTTTTTATAATTAATAATGTGATTATGGATCTTTAATAAGCCATTATATGAATTGTATAAAAAATAACTTAAATGTGTTTAAAAAAATACAATTTTATTAAATGATATAATATTCCTAAAAATTTATTATTTGTAAAAAATTAATTGGATAATGTTTAAAATTTCATTAAGGAACCACTTGATGTTATATTAGAATTTTATAGTAAAGATATTAACAATGTAGTATGAATATTCAATAATACATGGTAAGATTCAAATTAGTTAACTAATGGTTAAAGCTAAAAGATAAGGATTAAATTTTCACCTATAAATTTATAAAACCTAATAATTGTGAGGTTATAGAAAATTAGCATATTATAATTGAAATAAATGTCTTTGGGACCCAATTTAAACAAAAAATAGTTTTATAATAAATTAATATTTCAGTAATTTCCTAATGTGCCCCTCATCCCATTTATTAAAGGGAACCACCTCATCCTATTAAAAAACACCTCTAAAGAATCTTTGATCATCCAAACTCTTGCCATATAATCTATAAATATCCTTCTATTCTTTCTAATAGCCTTACTATTGGAATAAGGAATCTCAAGAAATCCTTTTGGCTCATATGAAATGGAGTTACACGTTTTAAGAGGTAGTTTCTTCTCTAATGTTCCTCTCCATTATTTTTCTTCTTAACTCCCTATTATATTATTATTGATTTATTACATATAAAATCAGTATACTAAATAAAATATGACGTTTTATGAGAATTATTCGAAATACACTTACACTCATCTCCATATAATTGATATGAGTATATTGTTTCTATGTACGGTGAACTACTACTGTATAAAACGACAACTTGTTCAATTATCCCCTACCACATATCATGGAGTTTATTATGATGAAACAATATTTATATATGATAGATATTATATTTATATTTTCTCTATGTTTCTGTATTTTTCATTTACATAATACCATAATGATTTCCATTATGTGTAAATATGATAATTTCATTTGAGGAAGTGTGTATTATTGCCCGCTCAAAATTATATGACTCGTACATTTCATACCAGGAAAAAATAAATTACGGTGTTAATTAAATTATATAATGTATTTGAAATATGATATTATACATTTATTATAATATACCTAAGTATCATTTAGATTTCATTCATTTAAATATATAACAGAAATTAAAGTAGCGTTAATATGTATGTTTGACTTTCTGTCTCCAGGGACTGTGCATTTCGTTTTTTATATGCAAATGTTTTGGAAATTTCTAAATACATATATACATTATATAATTTCATATATATAAATTAAATATTATATTTAAATCATTAATATGATTGTGGAGATAATGGAAATATTACCACATGGACTATTTTTAATTATAATAAGTTTATTTTTTAATCATGTACTGAACATTGACAAAACAACCGATATGAACATCAATAAATATATGAGTATTAGAGAATGTTAATATTTTATATAAATGGAATTATAAACTTTTAAAAAATTATTCATGTAGTAATTAACTTCATTTTATTATTCCAGAATATAGATAACGAACGAGACAAGTCTTTCTCAAGGTATGGGAACCATTCACCCTCCTCTATTAGTAAATGAATTATTTTATGTTAGGTCATTTATTTTCAATTTTATTATGATAGGATATGTTATTATATATAATTATTTATGTACATTTTATATACAAGTTATGAGATACTTTTTATTCTTTCATCAACTCAATTTATAAATTTTTATGTGACGCTATTAGGTTGGCATGTTTTTAAAAGAGAACTTCTTAACGCAATTTACATTATTTGGGTTAATACTGTCGTTCTTGATTATTTCATGCCATGATTATGTGATAAGTAATTTTTTATGTATTATCTTGTATTTATAATTTCAATATATATAGTTAGAGTTAATAAACATAATATATCAATTTTATTTACAAATTGTTCTCTTTAAAGAATCATCTAAATTGAATTTTCAGTCATTGGGTTTTACACAAATATCATTGATTATATTATTCCAAGATTATATTTGAAATAAATAAATATTTATTTATTTTTTAATTTCAACTTCCCATTGTTTTGATATACTATTTCTACACATAATCACCACGTTGATAAATTCGTACGTCATTTATAGGAATTTTTAGGGCTAATCTTAACTCAATCTCTTTCCATTAAGTATCCTTGTCATTGGATTTCATTTCACAAAATATTTTTGAGTGAAAATTGACTATTTTACATTTCATATCCACTTATATAGGGTGTATTTATATTTCTCCCACAATACTATTTCATTTATTTATCCTTATTCTAATGATACAATTTATGTAAGGGACTTCATCTTAATCACCTTTCATTGTAGCATATAATGATGTTTTGCACAATTATTTACATTAATGGTGTATGTACAAACCAATGAAATGTTTTCTAATGAATTATTATGTTCTAAAGATATTTAAATTTTTATCTAATATTAAACCTAAATGATTTTTATTTAGGTGTTTCTCAAGTGGTAAGGGCCACTTTAATTAAAAATTGTTTTAAAATTTTTAATGATTTATTTTTTTAAATCATTATAATTAATGTATATGTTTTAAAAACGATATATTGGATTTATTTATGAGGACATAAAATTTTTAAAATGTTAATTCCATTAATATTTTCAATGTGTTATGGGAGACATTGATTCAAAAATCTATTTATTAAATTTTTTAAATGGTTCATGAAAATGATTGTGTTTTTCAATATCATGAAATGATTTTGTCTGATTGAAAATGAAATTTTATTAATAAAATTATTATATTTTAAATATTTTATGTGTTATGATTATATAATGATAGTTGTACATTTTACAGGTGGTTACGTGATAAACCAATGATGGGTGGTTACGTGATAAACAAAATTATGGGTGGTTTCATGATATATGAAGGAAGGGTGGTTATGTTATATCCTACAATGCATTGGGTGTTGAAGTAAACTATATGGCTATAAAATTTAGTGATATGTGTGAAATTTGACAGTATGGTTTTTCAATTAATGTAGGTTTATGTCCCAACATACGTTTATATCATATATGTTACATTCAATGGGCATAATGGTAATATTATGGTTACCAAAAGGATATGAACTGAGATTATAAAAGAAGGTCCAGAATGCGGACAAAGCCCACCCCTTACAAAAAAATTTAAAAAGTGAAAAAGTGGTAGCGCGAGGGGGATTAAAAAGGAGATTATAGAAAATACCATGCGCGTCCAAATCAACAAGGTTTGAGCAAAATTACATGATGACAAAGGACCATCGTGAGGAGACCTCTATGACCACCCTCTTGGATAGAGCATCAGCAACCTGGTTTTCTTTTCTATAATCATGACTTCCTTCCAGTTGAATACCCTCAAGGAGATGCAGGCATGAACTCCATGATGGGAGAATCCTCCAAGAAACATCTTTGGACCTTGCCCGCAGAATGTGCACCACTATACTTTATTCATACTCTACCCATATGTGCCTCCAACCATGGCGGACAACATAGTTGAAAACTTTAATCATATACTATAATTCAAATTCAAGGACAGAACCAATTCTGATATAAGTTTAGAAGAATCCATTAACGAATCACCGATTGTTACGGAACACCCCACCACACCTAGAAGGTCCTATTTTACCAGATGTCGCACCATCAACATTCACTTTCAACCATGATGAAATGGGAGGAATCCATCTAATCGATTTCTTCATCAAATATTTCTTGACCCTGCCAGAAACCCCAAGTGTTTTCAGGGTTATGAGATCAGAAATATTGTAATTCATTGTACCTATTTTTATCTTGGAAGCATCTTGCACTTCCCTATAAACAACAGTCAGACCAGTGTTCAAAGAAGGCCTGCAGTTTTCTAAAGTGGCCTGATTTTGCGTCCACCAAATCTGAGCAAAAGCTGCCACAATAGCAGTGAGAAGAAGTGAAAAAACCTTCTCACATAGACCAGATTTAGTGACTGAGTTCATGAAATCATCAAGACTGTTCAATGATAACGGAGTCCCAAAGACCTCTTGAAAATGATCCCAAAATCTGCAAGATAAATAACAGGAAAAGAAATGATGGTGAATTGTTTCTTCATCCTAGGTGCACAAATAGAAGTTAGAGGATATGTGCATTCCCGTTGACTGTAGAAGATGTTGCAAAGGTATCATGCCTTTCCAAATATTCCATACAATCATGTAATTAGAAGGGAGAATGAAAGGTTTTTTAAAATTCTGCAACCACATGGTAGGATTCACGTTGTTGCCACTTAATTGTCTATAATACTCCCTTGACGTGAGCCTGCCACAGATGATGGGTGTCTATATCAAAGTTTCAACGTCCATGAAGGTATAACATTGCATAGCCGTCCTAGTATGATCTGGCAGTCAATTCCAAAGGTCCCTGTCTCGATGCATGTCAGCAATTGAGATATCCTTCAAGTGTGGAGGGATCTCCATACATTCATTGATGGGCATGTCCAACCACTTCGTTGTCCAAGAATTAAGGCTGTATGCATTCGAAACCATCCAAGAGGAGCAGTACATGATTCCAATATAAGCCTTTTTAATGGAAGGCCATATGGAGGAAGATACATATGCTGAGTACCCATTATGCATCTTTGATATGAATCTTTGTGCAAGAAAATCCACTGAATCATCATTAGAAGTCAACACGTTCCAAGTGAATTTTCTTATAAGATCATCGTTGAAGCATTTCAGGTCCTTAACACCCATGCACACCATTTCAATAGGTTTTACGCAATCATTCACGGAAACAGTTATGTGTTTCTTCACATGTATGCACCCGGTCCATATGAAGTTCCAGATTAATCTTTGAAGTTCTTTTATAAGGGCACGAGGCCACCGAAAAACCGAGAAAGCATAGACAAACCTTGAAGTGATAACCGAGATCACAAGACAAATTCTTCTTTCTTGAAATATTGATTTCCATTTCCAGGTAGATAGTTGATTAATATTTTTGGAGTATGATTCATGATAGCATGTTTTCACCATTTCCCAAAAAAGCGGTACTCCAAGGTATATAAAAGGAAGGTCATTTTTCCTAATTCCAAGCCGCTTGGAAATTCTGTTCTTCATGGAGACAATAATTCCATTACCAAATACAACAAAGGTTTTATTCGAGCTTACCACCTGTCCAGAGACATCCTCATAATGATCAATGATTTTTAGAATGCAGGATATTATACCTCTGTTGGCCAGTCCAAAAATAAGAATATCATCAGCATACAGGAGGAGAGAGGGGGTGATGAGATCCCTTCAAAACTTGATTCTCTTATTAAAAATAGCCTGCACCATATCATTCATGAAAACAATCAAATAATCTTCTGCCATTGTGAATAGGATTTTAGATAATGGGTCCCCCTGTCTGACTCCCCTAGAGCATTGGAAATAACTCGTGGGTGATCCAATGATGATAATAGAAAGTCTCACATTAGGGAGAATTGTCTTGAAAAGTCTGATGAAAAATTCATAAAATCCATGTTTTCTGAGAACTGAAAAAATAATGCTCCATTTCAAGGTGTTAAAGGCCTTAGATATGTCCATATTGAGGGAGAACCATCCATTCCTCAAATTATTCCTCATGTAATAGACACATTCTAAGGCAGTGAGAAGGCAATTTTGAATATGTCTTCCAGGGAAAAATCCAAACTGATATGAAGTAATATTTGAACTGATAATGTGTCCAAGCATTAAGGAAATGATCTTGCTGATAAATTTGTGGATGGTGCTTCCAATTACCACATACCTGAAGTCTTTGAGGTCCAAGAAATTTTCTTTCTTTGGAACCAGAACAATGAAGCAAGCATGGGAACCATAGGGCATGGATGAAAGGATGAAAAACTCTCGTACAACATTAATGACCTCATGTCACACAATATCCCAGTAAAACATGAAGAATTTATTGGTAAACACATCCGTTCTAGCTACCCTATCAATGATTAACGTGAAAAGAGTATATTTGATTCCCCTCTCCATTGGGGTTTCCACAAGCATCATGTTTTGGAGTGTACTGACTTTTGGTTGAATATTTTCCATCAAGAGTTAAGTTCCATCAAATCCCTTATCTGAATACAGCTCTGCAAATATTTCACCACAACATTAGTAATTTCCATCTCTAATATATATAGATACCCATTTACTTCAATCGTATAGACCCCTCTCCTAGACTTATTTTATCTAGGTTAGCAGGGAAAAAACCTTGAGTTCTTATATCCTTCATGAATCTATTTGACATTGTATTGGTTCCTCAAAATGAGTTTCTACAGTAGGAGAAGATCATCAAGATGAGAAAGGGCCTTGATTTCATCCCTTGAGGAGATGTACTGATTTTGACATGTATTATGGGAAAGCAGAAGTCGATGATTAGTATCCTGGATTCCATGCTCATGGTTGGAGAAATATGATTTGATCCAATCATTGAGCATTTTCTTGGCGTCTTTCAACTTTCTGGTCATTATTGTATGAGGGATTCTAATTTCTTCTGTCTCGCAAGAATTAAGGATGACCTCCCTGCATCCAGGAACTACAAGTCATGCATTGTAGAACCTGAAAGGCAGGGGAGATGACTGCATCCTACAAACAAAAATATCAACAAGGATCGGATTATGATCAAAGGGACATTTCGGCTAGGTGAGACTAGAAGTGGTGATAACAACATTCCTGTCATTGATCTGAACAAAGAACCTTCCCAAATTACATTATTTGCGTCCATTCAAAGTCTACCCACACCATGTGCGCTATCCTCAACCAATTGGCACTTTGAACATATTACATTTGTCAATCCACACTGAAAAATCATTTGTTGCTAGTTTTTTGAAGTGAAAACCAGTCTTTTCATCAGGTCAGAGGATAGTGTTGAAGTCACCTAAGACCACCCAACTCTTAGAAAACCGGTTAGAAATAGAATCAAGATCCTTCCAGAGACCCGAACATTTAATATAGAAGTTTTAGGCATAAAAAATGAGAGAGGGAGAGAGATGATAGCTACCTGAAATCCAATATCCATATAAACAATGTGGTGCATATTGGTCATCGATTGAATGCAAATACTATTGTTTTTAAGAACCCATAGTGACTCTATCCCGTTATCAGTTGAGTTTAGAGAAAAAAATATTACCCAAGGGAGTCCCATCTAAAATCATTCTGTTTTCAAACATAATTTTGGGATTGGCTATTTAAACCATCAAATGTTTATTAGTAACAATAAATTGTCTCAGGGCCTTGACCGCGGGAGAGTTCCCAAGCCCCTGACAGTTCCAAAAAAAGATATTCATTTGATGGATGATTCTCCCCTCATTTGAGGCCCCTCTTTCTGTACTAGTTCCACATATCTCTTTTTAGCCTTTCCCTTCCCATTAGCCTTTCCTGATTTTCCAGCCTCATAGGGAGTCTCAGATATTTAATAGGCATCACTATAATCATACCATAATCGTCCGCTAATTAGAGTAAATTTATTAGGAGATTGATCAATTCCCATGGGAGAGCCCTGGTGCGATATCCTCCTAGTAGTTTTCCCAGAAAGGGCCTGCTAGAATTGGTCATTAATCTCATGATGAATCCCATCAGATGGACCATCTTCTCTACGAGCCATAACTGCTTCATGACATCAGTTTGGGTGTCTGCAGGCACATGTTCCTCTACCAGCACAGATGGTGGTACCCGTGAGATAAACCCTGAGACAGGAACCTACTCCTATGGAGTTGAAGAGACCTAATTCATGCCACCAAACTGTGAGTCTCTAGTTACCTGCTTCTCCACCTGCATAGTAACAAAAAGGTAGGGCCCCTACTCTTTTGGAGAAGATGTAGTGGTCTGATGTGACATAATCACACTCATACGGTGAACAGGGCCATCACCAAGAATGACCCCTTCCTCCACCTCCCCTGAAAACTACTTGTTGTGGGGGATTTTGGGCGAGTCTTGAGTGGAGCACTGAATAGGTTGGTCCCCTGAACTGGCTTAAGTGGAATCATGAGCATTTCATTGGCCAGCTTTCATATCTATAGAAATAACCAGGTCAGCACCTGCATTACTAGAACAAACAGTTGTGTCCAATAAAGAGGGAGTAGTGACACCACTGGTATCCCTTTCTGCACACTCTCTCTGTAAAAAGGCATCCATGTGCTTCAAATTCAGTGGTGTATCAACATGAGGATCATTTAAATCCTTTACAACCTCCTCAATTTCAACCATTTCAACAATTGCAGCCACATCTGGTTCCATCTCTAGGGCTTCATCAGCATCATGAGATGGGTTAGTAGCTCCCATGGACTGAGGGTCCTCCCCAGAATAATTTCCAGTAGTCACATTATTTTCTATTTTCCCCTTCATATAGTGTTATCCCTCCATCATGCTTGGATATCATGCCCTTTGATATTAAAAATCATGCAAACCTTGGATTTATTACATTCATGGTCCACATGACCAAATACATTGCACTCCTTACAAAACATGGGTTTCCTTTCATAGAGGATTTCTAGTTTGAAATTATCATCCCTGGGGGTGAGGTCAACTTCTTCCACTAACGTGTTGTCCATGTTGACTTGCACCAATACAGGAGCATAATGTCCAACCCTATTATTTTTTGTTTGGTTATTAATACTAATGGTATTGACAATGGATGAATCAATGTCCCACAGAATTCTAGAATTACAATATATCAAATGAAGCCTACAAATCTGGATCCAAATATGTGTATGTGTGTTCCTCTCATTCAGTGGATCAATATTTTGATCCCACTCCTATATCCAAAGAACTCCAGGTTTTAAGCTGATGGTACCAAATATCCAGGTATGCCTTTTCAACTCATCATAGGGGGATATAATACGGAAGTATCCTCTTCCAAAAGTAGTCATTCACTAGTCCCCAAAGCCCCAGACTGCAGCTATTCTTTCAAAAGGATCATTAAACCTCCACGGCTTCTCACCCTTTGCAAGAAAAACTCTCGCAATAATTGAGAATTAGCTCAGATTATTTCTTTTTTCAACCGTATCTTGGCTAGCAGAGACATGATAAATCATACCCTTCCTTATGATCCTTCCCGGAGAGGGAATACCAAAGTCAAGAGAGGTATTGGCAGCCAATTTCACAACCTTCGCAAAATTTTTCTTCTATCCAATGCATTCCAAGGGGATCCCACCAGGGCGAGCCAAACCTTTACCTGAAGCATAGAGATGGAAAATCTCCTTTTTCCCTACAATGTCAAATTGGGCATCATTCTTCTCTTCCCAAGAATCCTTTGGAAAAACCTCAGATCCATGACACGCCTGGACTCCTTGATCCCACGAAGCTCCCGCTTTGCCCACCATCCTTTATTGATCATTCAAAAATGATATTATATTCTGTGAAGTGTTTTGATAATTCGTAAAGATGAATAGAATTACATTATGATAATGTTTTTCATTTTTTAAATGTTTTAACAAGACTAATACTTTTCATTCATCATGTTTGTCGTGATAATATTTTTATGCTCATCCCAAGTATTGAACAACTTTTACATAGGACCGAAACAAGATTATAGTGATGGATGGGATCACAGAATAGTTATGTTGTCAAAACATGAAACAATGTATTTTTTATTTTTAAAGAGTTTTTATTTTATTAAAAAAGGGATCATGTGTAGAAGTGTATAAATGCAATATTTATGATTATATATATATATATGTTATTGTCTAATTATTTAAATATATAAAACTAAAAAGATAGTAGATCTGAATTAAATTAAAAATAATAAAATATCTCATGATCATGTAATGTTTATGGTAGGAGCCTTATAGTTGGTATCAGTGGTCAGTTTAGATACCATTATATGATATGGTGTTTTTTAAGAATAAGTTAAATAACAATAATGGTTCACATATTAGAATGATTAAAATATATTGAATGAGTTTAAGATAGAATGACTAAGTAAATCGTAGTTTTTACCATCATCACAGGATAGTATATGATTATTTTACTAATATACGTGAACTGACCATTTTTGATTCTGGAAATGGAAGGATCTATCTTGAACAAAAGTAACAATGGATGTGAAAGAATCTATGGTAGTTTTTTGAATAATAAACCCAATAAAATGTGATTTGAAATGATACCTCATGTGGTTATTCCCAAAAAACTATCCTGAGTCATTATTGACCACTTTACGTTGTTGATTTTTATAAGGCATCAAATGCGAGAAACCAATCTCTATGGAAGTTCAGGTGATAATCATAATGATATGTATATTCAAAAACCTATTTTTCGAGTATGTGGAACGAAACACCTAGGAAAATTTATAAAGCTATTAGAAGATGACATATATGTTCTAATGAAGTTCATAAAGTACTAACCTATTGTTGAAAATGGATGTGTTCAGTTGAGTCTAGAAAAGGAAAAGTTGTTTTTTCTGAGGGATCAATTGAATGTTTAAAATGTGGCGTGCTTAGTCAATAAAAAGATATATTTATTATTTAGATTGTTCAAGAATGGGATCAGAATGACCGTAGAAATAAAAAATTACCAATAACTAATGTTATTCAATTTAAAAATGATAGAACTGAAAAAGAAAAATGAATGATATGGATTATATCTTTGAGGATGTTTTGAAATTATTGAATCTTCGGATTTGATTCATGATATAATTTGTAAGAAATATGTATTATGAAATTTTTTTAAATATCATTAAGGGATCATAATGATTGATTATTGATTAAGATGTCAAAATTTTAGAAATTTTAGAGTTCTGCTTGATATATGTTATATGAAATGTTTAAATGTATTAATGATCTTTTTTTGATGGGATTACATGGTAAAAAATTTATGTTGAATGTGAAACCCTAAATTTAGTTAGGTGAAAATGATATTTTTGGAAGAATTATATTTACATATGTGGATAAATATACAATGAATAATTTGGTTTTATAAGATCCTTATGTTTGACTCAATTATTTGTTATTAATTTTTTGGATGAAAATGTGAGGTATTAGAAAACATTTGAGGTTAAAAAAATTTATGGTTTTTTAGTAATTTATCTCATTCATAGGAATTTTATAAAATTATCTAGTTTTTTAAAAATGACAACACACAGGGCATGTGACAAACTATCACATCAGGAAACGATGAGGGAATCAAAACCACAACCAAAGTGAGACTGTGATTTATCATCTACCACAGAACCTAGATTAAATCCCAGGTTAATATTGCTAATTAATTTTACATAAATGATTTATAGTTAAAGAATATGTTTATTTTTTGATCTTATGTTTTATAAAATATATATTTTTATTTTTGTAAAAGGATTTGGTGATTTAGTGTTAAATGTTATTTTGGAAGACGTTATCCCTTTTGGGAACAACATATGCCTTTGGAAAATAGAATACTATGGGATTTAATTTTATTAGTAATAGTGGAATTTTATTTGGGAATAATCAATATTCTTATTCTGGATATATAGCGTCTTGGGTTATTTATATGATTTACCAATCATAGATAATATGTTATTAGGTTAATGACATTTTAGTTTGACACATTAAGATTAATCGATGCTATTTGGAGATAAATGTTACGATTTTTTTGGGAAGACTATGTGATCATATCATTTTGAATTTTTCATTTCAAACATAGATTGGATTGTTTTGAATAATTTTAAATGAAATTTTTTATTGAATGTGTTTTTATTAAATTTGGATTTTTTTATGTTTGGAGAATACGAGTATTATTTATTTTTATAAAAGAATATTAATTTTTGGAGATTATATAATATTTTACTAATCATTTTTGTTTTGGTAAATGTTTCAAGAATATGTAAATATATAGTCCATCTTTTAGGGATTATGTGATTCTATAGAAGTGGATTCTAGAACATTTTATGTGACCAAGTCCTTTTGAATTCTTATCATTTGGAGAAAAGATAATATTGTGGTAGAAAATTGGCAATAATTGAAAGTCTACATGACAAGTAAGTATGTTTCCTTATGTTAATAGTCAAGATCCTAAATAAATTCTTCAACATTATTAAAATCATATTAAGACTAAAATATTGTTCATTTACTTTTCCTAATTTTAAATAATGACTATTTAACAACTCACATGTTTGTGGTTTAATGGTTGTTACCTTTCTCTTGATCATGTTTTCAATGACTGTACATCTTAACTTGATTGTATTTTTTCTTCTATATCGTTTATTCATACATGGAACCCTAATATGTGTTATCTCGGGTAAATCTATATATCTCTTTTTTTAAAATTTAAAATTGATACTTTTATGTACTCTATTTTAGATGTTGGATTTTCAACGATGTTTATGAGCCCAATTATATAATTTAAGTGACCCAATTTTCAAAAGTGGGGAAGGATGCAAAGACCTAGGTATTTATTGAAGAAGAAATTTTCATATCTATTAATATATATTCATAAGTTATTAAATTTATATTAAATAGAACACTTGGACCTATAATGTACTTAATACGCAACAACATGTTTCTTAGAAATCATTCGTTTAACACAACATTGTGTTATGATAAAAAATAATACAATAATATTATTATTATTTTAAATAGGAGTTAATTCCTAGTAGTAATATTGGCAGGAATGAACAGAGCTTACTAAATTTTAATTTTACATGTTTGTTATATATATATTTATTTATCAAATAAAAATTAGAACCTTAAAATAAGAATGAATCTGATTTTAATTGTTAAATAATCTAATAATTTTTTAATGGTCATTTTACAGACTTTTGATGGGGAAAATATTCTAAATATAGTTTTTATCACATTAATTTTCCCTATTTGAAAAAATAATATTCTTTTTTTGAAGCGGGATTTGAGGTTTACCTCAATGATTTTACAATTTCATCAGCATGATCAGGATACATATTTATGTTTCAACACTTCTTATCATCCTTAGTTAGACAATTAATCTTAGAGGACAGTTCAAACATAAGAAGACATGTTGAAAGATTTCCCTATGGATTTCAAATGTCATTGAGATAAAAACCAATCATTGGTGGAATTTTTGTACAATAATTACTTTTACTTTACCAATCACATGGATCCTTAATACATACTAAATGGAATTTAGTGAATAACTGTAACTTGCTAGGATGGATTTTGAGAATGAAAGCTATTAAGACCTAATGTTGTCTTCTGATATATTCAACTTCACATTAGATAAGCTCAAAGTCTACAATAATGTTATGATGACAACTGATTTAAATAAAAAGAGTTTAAGTGGGTGATAAGGCGTTCTTACGAATATCTACTTAGAAGAGAGTAATTGGATTTGGAATAAGGGGAAAGATAATCCCCATATATATGTGTCCTTCTTAAATTTTGGATTTCTGATAGGGTGATATCTTACCCATTGGTGCTTCCTAAAAATCTATCTCATGTTCATAATGTGTTACATGTATCTCTCCTAAGAAAGTAAATACTCGATCATTGACATTTACTATACTCAGCAGTAAGATTTCTGGGGAAGGATCACACGTATGAAATACAACCGAAAGAAATTATAGATCATAGTGAAAAGTTTCTACGAAAATGATAACTCGCTTCGATAATGTTTTGTGGAGGAACAACCATTTTTGTGAAGCCATATGGGAACTTGGGGATATGATGACTAAGAGGTATCCTCATTTGTTTGTTTATTTGTGACTAATTTTAGGGGATAAATTATGTTTAACATGGGTATAATGTAACAACGAGATATTTTTATAAATAAATATATTTAAATAATTTTTATTCATCAGTAGATTGATTTTCACGAAATTGTGAGTTTAAATGAACCAAAATATCCCCTAAATATTAAACTACCATTATGGCTTAGTCGTTAGGTTTCATCGAATACTTATAACAAACTTAATAAAATGCATTATGAATTCATTGGATATCAATTATTTATTATAAATATAAATGAACTAGATATTATTATTTTTAGTGAATTGGTTTTGGTAACTGAATAAACAAGATAAATATTTTTTATATAACTAATAATTTTTTTTATATTCATCCAATGGATATTTTAAACATAGGGTATAAATAAAACCCTATTCGATCTATGAAGACCTACTTTTAAGGGTAATTTTACAACCATGAAAGGAGAACCCATTTGAATTTAAGATATAGACACATTAATAATTTATATATAAAAACATAAAAATTTTATTCTTATGATGTTTATTAAAATTTATTAGGAAAACTTTATGATAAATTTATGATAACTTTCATGTTTTGATTAATAGAAAAAATACGCAAAATTTTAATTAATATTTATTAATTGAGAAAATATATATGTTAAAATTATAATATTTATTGTTTTTAATGTATAAATTGAATATATTTTTTAATTCAAAATAATTTAGTTTGTTCGAATTAATTTCTCATTTAATTCATATATAAAAAAAATTCATTCTTTTCTAGTGTTTAATTTTTAAAACCCGATAATCATTTCAACAACTGGATATATTGTAAATTATTTATTGTAACATCTGCAATTTGAATTTTGAAAAATATATTTCAAATTCAGAATTGTGAGGCCCTAATTATATTAATAAACTACTTATATTATTGGGAAATATGAATAGTTACTTTGTTAATTAATTTTTATCTTGGTTAAAGGTAAATCATGTAATTAAGTGTAAAATTAATTTTATAAAATTACCATAACACCAGTAGAGATCCCATTGGTTGAAAAAATAAGAATCATATGATCAAAAATTCTAAATGTAATCACTATATTGCCACATACCTATGAATACGACATGAATGTAATAAATACTTTAAATGTGACAAAATGCCATAATATAATTTTATATAAGTATATTTATTTTACTAAATGGATAAATTGGAGATAATATAAACTATATGTAGAATCATAAAATATAAAAGAAATACCCGCATCATACTAATTTATTTAAAATTTTAGGAGATTAAATAATAACTATTAATGATGACACAATTGGGATGTAAAAATTATTTTACTAATACAAATATAAAATAATTTTTTTATGATGGCAAATTAAATATCATATGAAATAATTAATTTGATACTAAAATTTTATATGTTACTATAAAATGTTTGTAGTCTATTAAATATTATTTTTGGAATTTTTATTTTTTGGGTATTTTTAATTCAAATATAAATGAATAATGTAAAAATTGACACAATTGATATTTTTTGAAAATTTCATTTAAATAAAAAAATTTTACAAAAATTATTTAATAATTAAAAATGATAATTATAAGATCAATAATTTCATAACATATCAATTTTTGGTCAATTAACACGATATATGTAAAATGTTTTTAACATTAAAATTTTAGAATATTATTACAAACGTTAAATTTGAATATAATAAATATGTTTCAATTAAAATTATATCGATTAAATTGAAAACGAATCATGTATAAAATTTATGGGATGATGATATTAAAACCATATTTCATATAATATTCAATATTGGGTCATTTTAGGGGTTATTTAATGGTGTGATTTTATTTTAAATAATTTTTAATACTATTTTAAGAAGTTCCACTCACCACAATTATAAAATGGTACCTGCACACTCTCCTATTAAAACCATTTGAACTATAAATGTTAGAAAACCCCTCTAATTTTCTTTCTCAACTACAATATTTTAATTCTATAGGTTCTTTTCATATTCTGAGTCCAACTTTAGTGTTGTAGTAAATGATTTGGAAGAATCACGTTGAGGATGATATAATATCTTCTCCCAATTCATTCAAACTTATATCTTCTTATACATCCTATTAATTTTTCCTTTCATTAAAATGTAATATCATAAGTATCACTCCTATAATGGTATGTTATTATATATATTAAACATGAATATTTCACCATCTATCGATCCTATGAAAAAAGAAATCATCGCACGTGTGTATATAAGATTTACCATTTCAGTGCTCAAGTGTAATATGTTTTTCACCACCACCTTAAATGGATAAGAATAATGATGGAAATAGTAAATATATATTATTATTATAACATATTACAAGTCCTGAAAAATTATACGAGATACACTTCAATACCATTGGACAATTTTGTGAATGATATCATTGCTTGTGCATACATACAACATATTGTCTTCCCAATGAGTTGTGATTCATTCTACATGATATTTATTAAACCATGATTATATACATGAATTAAATGAATAAATATGATATATATCATACTAATATCATTTTTTAAATTTTATAACTATAACCTAAAAATTGTAATAAGAACTTATCAAACAAAACATGCTGAAGAACAAAAAATACAAGAATATTGAGTAATAATGAAATGTTGTGATTAAATGACTGATAATTTGATCATTAATGTTATTATAAGATTAATTATGTGTCTATAATAAACTAGTTAAATTATTTAATTCTTATATCGTAGTATAGGATACCTATGAATCATATCGTTCCTATGGTATGGGATGGCTTTGTAAATCATTTTTTATCTATTTTTCTTTATTTGTAAGTATTAACTGGGATATAATTAACATTCACATCCCTGATTTGAAAAGAGAATTTTATAAATTTTTGAAATATCCTTATATAATGGTTATAACTAAATTAAACCCATTTGTAATGTTTAACTAAATGATATGAATTGAATCTTTTTCCGTTTTTGTTACGATGTACTTTTTCACTTTTCTGGAAAAAGTATGAGAATAATTTTTTTAACATGTACAACATGAATGGATTTTCACACTTATATATTGCCTTATTTTCAAGAATCATACCCTTCATGAATTCATGTATGTTTTCATGTAAAATAATTTATTCTAAAATTGTGTGGCATTTTGAGGAAAGAAATAATTGTTTTAGAAGAAATAATATTTTACTTAGGAATAAATTTCAAGTGTTTTCTAAAAATTATTTTCCATCTAAGTTGACACAATTTAAATTGGGTTATATTCCTACCCCTATTGTGTTTATGAGGGAATTTTATTTGGGAAATCCATTTGTTTTGTATCAATTATGTTTTAATGATTCATACGAAAACCATTTTTTCATGGGTTATTCTCTGGTGACTGTTTATATGTTTTAGTTGAAAATGTAAAAATAGATTTATAATGAAATGTATGGGACCTATATCTCCATTTAATAAATTGGTAGAATATTTATATCCCTTTAAATTTACATGAATAAAATGAAATGTAAATCTAGTTTAGTAATACAGGGCCGGAACGGGGTGTGAACTCGGTTCAGTAACAGAGTTTTACCACGATGTATGTTTCAGTAATGAGCCTTGACTAATATGAAATGAATTCCTATTCATAAATGTGTATAACATGAAATTTCATGTCTTATGTTATGATTATTGATATTACATTGATATTTTATGATTTATCCCATGAAATGATATTATGATCTCTTATATAGAGTATATGATTTGAAATGTTATATTTATGATTGATATTTCCCCTATATAGCCTTATAGAGTAGTTCAGATCACCTTTTGATATGATTCCTTTCCCCAGGTCATATAGATTTGTATTAATGATGATATTTAAAAAGGTTTTACAATTATAAAGAAATATGTGGGTGATAATATGTATATTTAAAGAATGATTTTTTTATGTTTCTCATTTTCTAAAGCCACCAAACCTATATTTCCTGGAATTTTTTTGTATGTTAAATAATAAATAATCTTCAAAGAAGATTAAATATCAGTATGTAATTTATGGGAAATTATATATTTATATATGTTTCATTATTTCATATTATAATAAATTTAATACCAAAACATTATTCACGAATTAAAATAAATAAATACTCAATCATTCCAAAACATCATTATCATATGCCACATCACCTAATGTGATCACATGTGACATTAAATTTTCATTTTACTAAAGGGAATTATGATGTTAGTCATCAGCATTAACTCATGAAATTGGGAATTGGTTAGTATAATTCCGTCTTCCTTAAAATTTTATAACTAACATGGGGGAGGTTCACTCTAAAGAGATTTATACATATTTCAATTATTTCATAATTAAAATGAACTGTGACTTATTTTATCACACATAAAACAATAATATGTCCCCTTAATATAGTTTCCTATGTGTTACCATCCACACATTGATCATAAAGAAAATATAATATTATTTTCTAAAACATTTATACATTTTCATTGAATTCTATAAATTTTTCATATCATAACCATGGGATAGATAGGAAACTAAAATACCCCTTTTTAAAATAAGAATACAAGGATGGTACTTACTAAAAAATATGTTCATGAACTAATCCAAATCCATGTATTCAATATAATATTAATTTCCTGTATTCTTGATAATTTTCCACCGTAAATTCCATTTATAGTATATTGGATATGTTCAAAACTTATATTTATCATGTTCAAAATATGTGTGAATAAAAAATATCTTTTCAACTAAAGAGATACATTTTGAAGCAACTATTGTATTGTTTTTTAGACTAAATGTAGTTGGGAAGTACCTTAAGAAGAATTCAAGAGAGTTTTGTTCCCACCTTTGGTTGTTTGGATGCCATGATAGATTTTTGATAATAGAAACAATATTCCTCAATCCAGCTCTCATATCATTTTGTTTTCCAGGAGGACAATCATTACATATCCCATTTCCTTCATCATTGACATGGTTATATCATGTTCTATCCATTATCTAAAACCCGAAATGAATAGTGTAATGGAAAATTACTATACTATGACAAAATCATAATATAGGGGGTGCATTCAATATCTAAAATCTTTGGATTAATCCCATGTTATTCATGATTTTCCGAAAAAATCTACGATTTTTAATTATAAATATATTTATCATAAGTAAATCCCTAGAGATACAATAGATAAATTTATAAGGATATCACTAAATATTTAATACCATATTTTCAATGGTTGACTAAACCTTCACTCCCATACCAACATTAGGGACCCTAACATTTGAATAATTCAAATTACATAAAAATAATAGAATACATATACATTATACAAAGAGACACACATAGATCGTATTAGTTTACTATATTTGGAATCATGGAATACACTATTTTAATTTTTTTGAATGATCTTCAAAATCCCCGGTAATAAACATCCCCTTTATATTTCATACCTAAAACCATTATATATATCTAAGGGAAAAGAGAACATAATAAAAGAAAGATAAAATTCTCAGTAAGGATATACATGGAGTACATTGACCAATACATAAACAAAATATTGTATATACTTGAACATAAATTTTGAATATCATAATATTGTGTCCTGAAATAAAATTTTCCATTTTATATGGAATAAATAAAAAAAGAAGATGAACGATGATAAAATAGAAATTTTAAAAAAACATATAATTTAGTAAAACATATAAGCATAGAAAATAGTTTAAATATTGAACAATGATCATTTTAATGACCGCGATAGCTAGAAAATTATATTTACATATCATTATATCCCTCTATTATTGAATAAGATTTACTTGTCGTTCCAGTCCTATATTACTATTCTAGATTTACTTTCGATTCTAGTCATGTTTATATCATTAGATATAAATCATTACCCAATGAATCAGAGAGAGATATAGGACCCACCCATCTTATAATGGAATCATCCTTATGTGTTCCATAAAAAATTTAAACAAACATCATACCATAAACCAAAAAATAAAGTTATCTTTTTAAAAAAAATTCCCTTAAAAATAATCCTTGAAATACGAATAGATATCAAAAATATAATAAAAATCATAAATACATAGTAATAATAGGGATAATATGCATGAAAAATATCCTAATTAAAAAAATAATCATTGATGTTAAATAATTTTTATCAAACACATGAAATTAATTATTTAGGAAAATATCATTTCTTATGAATTTTTTTTTCTTAAAACGCGATGTAATTTTTAAAGAAAATAACTCCTTTTAAAATAACATTGAAATCATGTATGATCTGTTTCATGGAAATACGATGTTATCAATTCATAAATATTTATTCATTTCGTATATGTTAAAAAATATTATTCTCATACATTTCCCAAAAAAAGCCAAAGAGAACATCATATTGAATATGAGAAAATGATTTCTTCTAAAATGTGTAGAAACAAGTCAAAATGGGAAAAATGACATTAAACATCCATAAAAGAATAATGATACCTTTTGTGAAATCATTTTTAGTGAAAATGAAATGGTTGACAAATAAACACTAGTGAATACTTATGTATATAAAATCTAAAATAATAATGAGATTGAAAAATTATCTATCATATTGTGTCTTCGCTCTCTTTATATGAGAGGAAGATTCCTATTAATCATTTAAAACCTTTTTATTTTGTGAAAAGTCTTCTTTTATATTACTTATTTCTAATAAGTGGATTGTTGTTGGTTTTTAGGTCTATTGGTGGATTATTTTATCAGAGGATGGGAAATCCTAATTGCTAGAGAGGTGTGAGGAAGTGGGTAGTGGTGGAAGTCTTTTATAAGAGGGAGAAGAGGAACATTGTGAAACTCCAAAACTATTAATTTATTATAATCTCAAAACACATAAAAAACACCCATACAACACAATAGTTTCTTGATTGATATGAGATATGTTTTTAATCCAATCATCCAATATATATTGGATATGTCTTTATATCAAATTGAATCTTATCATTTTAATTGAATAACTAGTAATTATATTTCAATTATTCATGGGTAAAATTTTTTTCCATATTAAAAGGGTTATATATTTAAATTATTTATGTAAATTTAATCCTAAATAAAAAAATTATATCAATTTAGACCATATAATAATTAATTTTTTTTTAAAAAAAATTATGATTTTTATATAATTTACTAAAACATTGTTCTAATGAAACAACAATAGGTTCTATTTTAAGACTATTCAATTCATAGATTTGTAAAAATTTAAAAATAAGATGTTATCATAAAGGAATTTTTTTTATTATATCATGATGAGGTTTACAACATGTATAAAAATAATTGGAAATAATCATTAGCTAAATTTCTATTTATTTAAATAAATTTAATAAAATTGATTTTATATTTGCATTAATAAAATAATGACTACATTGATTTTGTGTAATCATTTATTATTCTTATCTATTGCGTAAAAATTAAAATTAAAATACTATGATGAATATAAATCAACTTCAATTATTAAAAATACTTGTAGTAGAATTTAGATTAATGAAAATATAACATTAAAAATTTTATACTTGTTAATGTGTGAATTTATCAACATTAAAATCACATTAGATATAATAATACAAGTGTCACATTCACTTCCATATGGATAACTAAAGTCACTAAATTTACCCATGGATGATTATGGTAATGATAAAATTGGTGTATTAATCATATATTAATCAAATGTACTCCCAATAACCATAATAGTTTAGTGTATATGCTATCAAGGAATAAAATCCTTTAACATTGATAAAATATTTTAATCAACTCCCATAAGGAGCTTCCCGTTTAATTTTTCTTCCTAATACCATTAATTATATATTGGAGAAAAGAAAACATAAAAAATATGTGATAAAATTCATAATAAGGGTAAAATTGGAGACCATTAAACAAATAATAAACATAATTACATAAAAAAATTAATATCAATATTTTGAGTCAAGAAATAATTCATGGTAGTTCGTAAGGAATAAAACAAAAAGGAACAAAAACCATGAAAAAATTTAAATATCATAAAACATGGAATTGATGAATACAAAAAATCATAGAAAACCATTTCTATATTATCCAAGGAACATTACAATGACCACCATGGCTCATGAACCATATTTACATGTCGATCTCGCCACGTATTATGGAATCAAATTAACATTTTGTTCTAGCCCTGCATTACATATCCAAATTTACATTTTGTTCTAATAATGTATATATATTGATATATAAATCATTACCCAATGAATTTTAGGGAGATAAAGGTCCCTCCCATACCATAAAAAATTCATTCCAACATTTTCCCTAAAATATAAATCATACATCATAGCCTAAAAAATTGAATAATGTGGATTTCTTAAAAATCATTCCATAAAAACCATATTCCATGAAAAACAACTGGATTTCATAAATATCATGAACAATATAACACCATAAGAATATAATGGATATTATACTTGAAAAACATCCAAATTCCAAAAATGACATCTTAGATAGAAAATAATATTGATAAAACAGATAAAATTTATTTTTGAGGAAAATTTCGTTTCTTATTCAATTTTTTATTCTTCAAACAACTCTCAATTAGAAAGTAAATGAACTAATTTGAAAATGACCTTAAATATATTAAGAGATTATTCATTTAAATAAGGATTTTTTTATTTTTATAAATATATTGATTTAATATAAAATTACAAAAAATATATTTCATACTTTTTTCAGAAATGAGAAAATGATCCTCCCATAGAGAATGAATGAATTATTCTTTCCAAAACATGTAGTAGACTATCCAAAATGGGTTAAATGATATAAAATCCGTAGGAGAATACTAAAAAAAATTGAAATCAATTTTACGAAACATTGACATGGTAGAAAATTTAACCCTAGTAAATACATACATCTAAAAAACCACTATTAATAATGGGATTACAATATTATCTTTTACCAAGTGTCTAAACTCTCTTCATACCCATAAAATCTTCCTCTGAATCGGGAACTATTTTTTGGTTCTTTCTTGTAAGCTTCCTTTAGTTTCGTTCTTTCCATGGGAATGCATCTAGGAGTAATGGAGGGATGTTGGGATATTATTTTGTCTAAGGTTTTGTGAGAAAATATTCATGAGAGGTGTGATGAAGTCGGTATAGGTGGTTGCATTTTACAAGAGGTAGGAGGTTCACATTAGAAAACTCATTGAATATGAATTTATTATAAACTCAAAACTCCTCCAAAAAACCCAAAATATAATAGAATAAAATATGAGATGAGAAGATGATGTAATATGATCATCTATTATAATTTGGAAAAAAAATTTCTGTAAATTTAAACCTTATCACTTTAACAAAACACTTACTTATGCTATTTCATTTTAATAGGTTAAAAAATATTTCTATATCAAAAGGGTGAAATATTTTATTTTATGATGAAAATTAAATCATAAATAACTAGTATAGATAATTTTAGAACATACCATACATATTAGTTTTTATAATTTTTATCATTAAATAGTTGAATACAAATGTTTATAGAAAAACAATAATCAGGTCAAATTTAACACTATTCAATTCATGAATTTTTTATAATATAAAGAAAAGATGTTATCCAAAAAAAACATATTTAATTATTTCCCTATGTGGTCTATGACATCTATATAAGTCATTTCGACATATTAATAATATGAAATTCTTTATACTTAAATATTATTAATAACATTAATTTAATATTTCCAATAATAAAATATGAACTACATTGGTATTGTGTAATTTATTAATATATAATTTTTTTGTGTAAAACTTTTTTAAAAAATATGTTAAAGAAAAATATACTATATTTCATAAGAATACTTGTGAAAGAATTTATATTATTGAAAAGATAATTTAAAAAATGTTACACATATTAAATTAGCAATTTGAAAACATTAACATCACATTAACTATAATAATATATGTGTCGCAATTTCTTCTATATTCCCCCAAATGGACACTAACAAGAAGTTAGTATGATTATGGTCATAATATAATCGACCAATAATACTTAATCAATTATTTGTGACTATTTTTTATTATTACGGTTTTTATAAAAAAAACTTATAGGTTACATTTCAATTAATTAAATTTTCACCATCAAATAATAACCCAGTAATATAAATATTTTGTACAAAAAATTAAAAATAAATTAAACTAATAAATAAAAACATTTTATACCTAAAATGATAATTGATATTTGAATTTATCATATGTATAAATTTATATAAAATATTTTTTAGTTAATGAATTTTGAGTGAGACTTATTTAACATTTATTTAAAAAAAAATTCTTATATTTTTTAATCTCATCCTATTGACAAAAATTGGAATCATTTTGACACAATGATGAATTAGTTAGAAAATCAATCATCCAATCATTTTAGTATTACTTCTAGATTAATTTTATGATATTATATTTACCTTTAATGACCTGAATTACCCTTTTACCATATTAATAAATGTTACTGATGTTATTATACATAATGCCGAAAAATAAAATAATTTTATTAACATTATTTAGAAATATTAGTTCCATGTATTGAGTATATTTTAAAAAATTCAAAACACATAATTTTCAGAAGTTAATTTATAATTAATCATGTTTTTGGAATGAAAATGGGTTATTAAAGATTAAACAATGCAAATGATTATAATATTTTAACATTAGAATTCAATGATGTAATATTTACAGTGGACAATATTATATTTACTAAACATAATATATTATATTTATGGATTATAATATAATATATTTATAAATTATAACAATAATATAATATTATTTAAACATATAAGTTATTTCAAGGAAAAATGATCTTTTCGATTAATATATAATGTAATTTTACTATTCATGATGACATAAAAGTAATTAGAAAAATACCAATAACTCATCCATTATAAATTGTGATATCCCACTTCCAAATAAAATGATTATGTTGTTAAATATAACACACACACACAGACACACACAGATATATATATATATATATCTATGTGTGTGTGTGTGTCTTCATTTGTGTCGAAATTAAGATTTAAAATGGGTGTTCCATCAAAAGGTGGAAAAAGTATATTTTGAAAGATAATTTCTTATCAAAAAAAATTAATTTGTTTTTATATAATTTATATGAAACATATAGGATAAACATTAAAAATTATATTGAATATGATATATATATATATATATATATATATTAAATTAATAAAATCCATAAATAGTGATTTCATTATTTTATTTTCATTTGAATATCTTTTTAGAAGAATGGTAATACTATTCATAACATCCATTATAATAACTAGGGTCTAATATAGCATAATAATATGTAGGTGTTCACTAAAATCAAGTCTACATTGAAATGGACTGTATCAATATAAATTAAAATTGTTTGTAACACAATCAAAGCATAGTATTTCATATACAGCAAGATATGATAGTCTTTGAATAATTCCATCCAATCATGGTGTAGTATACAACATAATACATTAATAAAATTAACAAAAAATTATCTCATAAAATATTAGAGTGTTAAACATTCTCTAATCATCCATAAACCCTATAAAAAACATTTTTAAACATATTACGAACACAAAAATCTCAGAAAGAAATATTAAAATGGAAAATATATTAGCCTAGGGAAATGTATTAGAAGCCAATAAAAAATTGCTAAAAAACATACATTTTATTCATAAAATTGAATCAGTTTTTGATAAAATAATCATAATATTACATTTTGAGGTCAAACTATTTCCATGAAAAGTCATTATAAATCATTAAAATGTCATGTTAGTTCCTTAGTACATCATCCTTGTAGACCCTTATAGAGCCCAAACAAATGGAATAACCATACAATCCACCTCCATCACTATTGTACTCATTGAATTATAGACCTCTAATTGGGATCGCCCATCAGATAATGAGAAATAATAGGGATAAACCAAATATATATTGAGAAATTATATGTCTTAATACAACATATTGTGACATATAATAGGCTCCAAAAATCATAAACATACATCAAGGATTATATCCTTAATAAATCCCTTGAGAAAAATCTTATAAATTTGAGTAATATCTCATTGAATTTCAGAATAACATTTACATTAAATAAATTAAAAAAACACCCAAACTAAAAAAATAATTTTTATAAGAATAAAAAAAAGAATGATTTTTTTCCCTATAGAAATACTTTTATAAAAAAATTTAATAATATGTGATTTATTAAAAAGACTAATTTAATGAAATAATTAAAAGAAAAATTCTATAAAAAATTAGCATACATAAAACCATAAAAAACTGAAGATATTTTAACAGTGGTGTTTCATAGAAGATATCCTATATTTGTGGTTGAAAAGGGATAGCTTCATGTATTGTTGAAACCACACAGGACAGGTCTCATGGTTACCTCTAACCATGAATGTCTATACACTAGGGTTAAGTATGGTGAAACTTTTTCCTTAAACATGGGCCACAGGCCACACACCCACACAAAAAAATACACATAATTTTTTGAGGTGTTTCACGTGGTCATAATATAGTTTCCCTAATCATCAGGGTAAACCATGAAAAATTACCCATCCTATAGAAAAATGAAGAATTTTGGTGCACATATTTTCAAACCATGTGGAAAAAATATGTCATTCCGTTTTTTGGTGATTTTATAGAAACACAGATAATGACAATTTTTAACTCTTTATTTATGTCATTTTCTATCAAATAGAAAAAAAAGGATCCTTTTAACAATTTTTAGCTGCCAATGAAATTTATTATATCTTTTGATTTATTTCATCCATCCATAGTCTGATCGAATCCTTGTTCATCTCTTTTGATCTTTACGGGTATGATGATTATTTATTTAGTTGTTGGTAATTATTTTTTCTATTGATGAAACTATTTAGATGTATGATCATATACCCTAATATAAAGTCCTTGAATTTTTTTTATATGTCTTACAATCCAAGAAAAACTAGAGGATGAATGTAGTCTATTAGAGTCATTTTATTACAAATTAGGTGGTCTATAACTCATCCATCAATATTTAACTATTTATATTTTTTCTTCTATGGGAATAGAATTCATTAGGTGAGACCTATTTAATTTGTGTTCTTTTATTATAGTCATTATAACATTATTCTAAGACTCATTTTAAATTTTATATCCTCTATTCTAGGTTACATCCTCAATGTTAACCTTCCCATGTGTGGTGTTTCAATTATTGTGAATTTAGTGATTTTTTTTTGTTTACATATGTTTCCATTTTGGTGGGCCTTCAATTTAACCTAATAAAATTAGTTTTTTGATTAATATAATGAATTTTTAATTGAAATACCACATATTATTATCAATGGCTCCTTCTAATGTATGTTATTCGACTTGGTAAATTAATATTCAATAATTTAATTATCATGTATACCATGCTTTTGATTTTTCAATTTTAAATGAAAATATATATATTGTTTCTTGTACATATCACCCCTTTCCTTGTAATATAGATGTTAGTAGAATGAACCTCATGAATTTTTTATTTTTTCTAAAAAATAATAAATGGTTTCTTGTTCTAATATCCTTGTCAATGTAATGAAAGGAATGGAATTTACCCTTTTGATTACAGAATGAAAAGATGATTACATGGATATTTTAATTAAATGAATAATTTATAAGGAGCCTAATATTCCATAGACCATGATATTATCATATGTGTGGTATAACACTTACCAATATTGTATCCCTAAGATAATTTCATGGGCAATCATTGATGCCATTACGATTTTGGTAGGATGGTCTCAATGGTTGATACCCACCTTGGAACTTGATCCATATCTACTAGTGGTTATCTGGTATAACAACCTAATATCCACCCATTACCAATATTAGAGGACACCATCTATATAATAGGATTATCTAGAATGTCTTCTATGATCCAGAGGTATCATGAATGAACCATTGGGTCTAGTCACTACTTATCTTATAGTCCATTGATGAACTCCTTGGACTCAGTTAGAATTATTATTGTGAAATCATTGGTTGTTTCCAGTGGATTACAATATTAACCTAATATATAGTTTACAATTATTACTGGGGTTGGATCGACACCTGAGGACATAGATTAGTCAAATATTACATTTTTCCCTTTTATTAATATTATCATCATGGATTTTTTTTCGTCTTGAATACATAAAAATTATTATTTTGATAGGAAATCGGTTATGAGTATTCTTCATGTGAATTGAATATATAAATTATAAAATAATTAATAAATGGAAAGATTTAATGTTTATAAACTAGAAAATACAGAATTAGGTACGCTGGTATTTATATTATTGTTTAAGATGGATTTTATATTTGAATGCTTGATAACTATTTTAGTTTATATTACCCAGACCTGATCTAATAGATATGATTTTTGGCCACCTACAAAGATTTATATCTTACCCTATCAATCCCTACATATTTAAATGGGAAGATTACTTGTATAAAAGTGTTGAAAAAGTGATGAAAATTACTTTAGAATCATGAGATTTATTTCTTATATTAGGATGGATCTGGAGAGCAGATGATTGGGATAAGGATGGGGAAACTGGGTAGTATTATGTATTATTAAAACATGTAGAGAATTTAATTAATACTACATTGAATCCTTGTTTTCAGCTTCGTATAGATAATAAATATATTATTATCATTTGAGTAATATAATTTTTTTTCCAATTTCATATTAAAAACAGTTATTATGTTATTCCATCTATTTATATTGCTTCATCTATTAACATATAATTTAATATTTCCCACTTCAATACACTCAGGTTGTTATGGAATATTCTCCAACTAGACACACAATTGGATCTATCTATGATTTACCATCCTCTTGTATTTGGTAATATGTTCTTACATCCATTTGGCCCACAGGGATCTGGGGACCTCTATGAAGCAAGTGGGTCTGGGATGTCACAAAGTTGTATCAGATAATTTTTTTTCTTGATTTAATATTACAAAAAAATACAATAAAGGTTAGAATGTATAGGAATATGTTATTGGATGTTCTTGTGTGTAGATAATTTATTTATAGTGGGGAACATTTGAGTTTCTTGATTTATAATTTCGTTTTTTTATTTTTCCTCTGATAATTGATATCCAAGTGCTATTGGGTGATGCAAATTGAATATGACAGTTTTTATTTTATTATATTTTTGAAAATATTTCATCTTTATATTGAGGACATGACGTTAGGAAAATTCTTTTATGCATCATCACATGAACTTATAATATTCATTCCATGTATATGCCATGTATTATAGGTGCATTTCATGGATTACATTTTCCAATTTTTTCAATGATAATTGAATGATTCCATGTTTGTTATATTATGCATGTGATACATATTAGTGTTCATATAGTGATTTATAGTTTCAATTCATGAGGTGTATTGGATCACATCTGTTAGATAATGTAATTTACTGAGTTGAGTAGTTTTAATTAAATTATGTGGCTTTCGATTTTAGTGATATGATGTGTGGGACATAATTCACTGGGAATAACGATCCATTTTCAATAAACCATTATATGTGAATGAATCATAATAAAAATTGAAAATGTATAATTGGAGTAATGAAATAAATTTTTTCTAGTAAATTTATAGGTAATGTACTATTGAACCTTCATCAACTAGAACCCTTGAAAAATTAAACAAGAGAAATTTCCAATACATGAACTTATATGTGTGTACCTGGGGTATTATACCATTAATAGAGAGACCATTCCACTTGTTTTTATTAGGATAAAATTTTTATCAATCAAATTAAATATTTTTATAAGCCATATGATTGGAATTTATTAACCCATGATATGACTATGTCCATATTTCATGTGTCAAAAGGGTGATGACGCACATTATTTATACATGGTGGGAAAAGAGAAGTGTGTCATGCTTCCTAGAGTGAGGCACAACCTATAATACCAGATCTGTGAACTGATGATATGCTTTAGTATAGTTTTATAAATATGATGTAGTCCATTCAATGTACTCCCTAACCTGCACCTATTGTGGAGGATCTCACCTTTTAGTTCCAACATCATCATCCTCCCTCCAACTTAATGGATAGCGGTCTGCAGGCTACTAAGTAATTGATAAACGAAAAAATGTCTATTTTTTGGTATCTATAGATTTTTCTAGAGAAAATTTTCATGAATTTTTCCTATAGGTTGCGTGATTCATCCAAGTGATTTTGTGAGATAATTACCCAGGCTAGTCTAAATTAGGGAATAGTATGGGATGATTCACATACTGTTGTCTAATAGTAGTTTTTTCCTAATAGACTGGGGGAATACTTACCTATATAGTTCATTCATATAGATCATATTATTATATTATTCATCCAGTGTTCATCAAGATTCTTCTAGATTCAATACATTGAAAATTTTCTAGACAAACATGAGATTTTGTGTTATAGTTTCCTCGTGGAAGGGATTTAGTAATCCACATGTACCTAGGTGAATGTGAGACATGTAACTTCTGTTTTTAAAATACTCTATCATACTATTATCATTGATTACATCCAAATGGATGGTTACAGTACCTGGAAAAAGGGATCAGTTTCATGGATTCCCAATGGAAATTACTGTAGCCAAATATATTCCCTTGAGGATTCTCGATAGGGAAGAGGAAAAAAAGAACCCATACTAGTAGATCTATGTTGTTCTATCGGTGTGGATGATAGGGTAACTAGAAGCCTCAGTTTGATAGAGATCATTTGGGTTTTCTTGCTTATGGAAACATGTGGAATCGTCATGGATTCTGTCAGACCGTTCCATCATCATGTATTAGAAGAGGATCCATAGCAACTCAATTTTCCAGGGAAGGTTATTTTATGAATTGTCAAGCGGGGAGTTAGAGTGGCACCAGTTGGACATTCTAAGTGGTAGTTTGTGGTCATGGTAGCTGGAATCTAGATCATTAGATTCAATAGAGTTGTCATACTATGGTTAGTCTGGATATAACACATGGCTGGGGATCAGAAGATTTGATTGAATTATAGTGGATGCCTATGGATCATTGTGCAGGACCATCTACTGTATGATGTTCAATTTAATATACTGTACTATAGTATATTATTTATTTGATTTTATTTCATCACACTCTTTCAAATCATTATCTATCATGAAAACAGTCAGGCTATAAATAAAGCATTATTGTGATATACATACCCTTCATACTCTCTAGGGAGTACATTCATAGGTCATACAACAATTTAGGGAATATCCCATATAGGTAAACAATTTTTAATGTCCCGGTTCCAGAAGCCACCTTATGCCTCCCCATACCCAGTTGTTCACATGACGTCAAGTGCATTTTCCCAAATGCCAGAGGCTTCTGACTAGAAGTGAGGGCCATGGGTGTTATAGTCGAGAAACTTTGACCTCATTGGAAGTGTAAAACAGTATATGGGAAACAAATACAAAATAGAAGAAGTAGTAAATATAACAATAAGAGTAATAGTGGAACAATTGAAGAAAAAACTACTATACCACATATATAAACGATGCATAGTAACTTGTTTCTAGGAATGTAGCCAAAAAATTAACAATTCTAGAATAAAAACAATAGTAAACCAATGTACAAATGGAAAACAAATAACAGATTCTTAGCATCGCAAGCCTCAGCATGGTCGCATGCTCTCCAGCTCCACAGTAAGTCAAGTACATAAAGTAGAAGGGCTCTTTCCCTATCCTATGCCTACAACAATATAATCTGTTTGGGCCCAAAAGCATGGGGGAAATAAGGTGTGAGACTAAATGCGAGTAGGAAACAACCAAAAGATCTGTGCCTAACCATTAGTGAATATATAGAAGGAAACAGTATAGAATCAGTAAACATGATGTACATAGAATAATCAATTATACATATCAAAGGAATCTAATCAAGCATAGTAAATCTTTAGGAAGTTCACCTAGCCTATCCCCTATGGTTCAGTTATAATAATAAATATAAACTCTATGAGGAAGCGCTCACAGTAACATCTCTTTATAGTCAATGTTAAAACAAGACTCTCTAAGGAATATCACACAGTCAATTTCCTTTATAGTCAAATGTAGTCTGGGACTCTCTATGGAATCTCACATGGTCAATTACCCTTATATCCCAAAGGTCATGGACACCATGAGGAAGCTTACTCAGTCAATTCCCCTCATAGCCCAAAGTTGTTCATGTAATTCAAAGACTTTATGAGAAAGCTCACATGGTTTATTCCCCTTATAGAATAAAATAGTCAATTACTCTATAAGGAAGATAACTCAGCAAATTACCCTTATATCCCCATGTGTTCATAGGTTATCTGAGGAATCTCACTTGATCAATCCCCTTTATAGCCTAAAGTGCTAAAATACTCTATAAGGAAACTCACTCAGTCAATTACCCTTATAGTCTACTAAATGATGTTCTCACAGCCCTGTTTAGGTCTACGAGCATAGCTGTGCAATATGGCCAAAGTAAACCAAATGAACTACATGGAAAACAGGTCTACAAAAAATCAAGCATGTCAGAATACAATCTTCCCACCATATAGCAACATGAATGTAAAACATTAAAATCAGCCAAAAGGCTAAGTAGACCAATGGTCATGAACAAAACATGCATGGGAAATAGATACAAAAAATATAAATCTAATTTATTCAAATCCAATTAACCTCTAAACATACATTCTAGCATGTCAGGAAATAAATAGAGGTAAAATGGTAAATTCCCAATACCTCATTCAAGGGTGTTGGGAATAAGTGAAAATAATACTAAAAGACATTCAACAGAAAGGCACAAACCACCTACCTTGACATTGTGAGATCGATTTAATCCCAGGATGGTCCATGGATCGACCTAAAATGTGGTAGATCTACAAAAACATATAAATGTAAAAGAATGGATAACTTGAGGAAGAAGAGGAATCATGAAACGAATATCAAGAAGAAGAGAGAGATTACCATGGCGATGCCAACACAATCAATGGAGGTCGAATCAGAGATCAGATGGAGTATCATGGGCTCAGAGAGGGATCATGGTTGTACAGGTTCTCTCGGATGAGGAAAACCTTAAAGAAGACCGTTCTGGAAATTAGACGTGGACATGGTGAGTTTAATTAAAAAAATGTGCACGGAGTGTACTTTTGATGAACATGACGTGTACATGCCTTTTTTGTACTTCCCTTTAGGCAGCCTCCATTTCACCCCCACACGGTTGTGTGCCTGGCCGCTACACGGCCACCAGCCGGCTACTTGCGGTAATTGAGTGTAGGACCTGTACTCATAATTCACATGGTGTTTCCTACCAAAAATTTCCATAATTTCCTATTTTTCTCAAAAGAAAATAGAAATAGAAAAACATACCTAAAAAGAAGATCCATGTTCTTACAGACATCCCATCAGAATGATATTCATCTCCAAATATCCATAGTGTGGTGTAGAAGAAAAAACCATGAAATGTTCTAGCTACTGTGCTCGTATATTGTCCTCCCTCTCCCAAGTCTCATTTTACATCTACCCATGTTATCATAGCACTCGTACCCGAGGAAAGGAACGGCCACAGAGAACCATTTTATTGTGGTCAAAAATCCATGTAAAATGCCTTTCAAAGGACACATCTTCTTTGAGATCATCCTCCTCAAGATGAAAGACATGAGACGGGTCTAAAAAGTAATTTCAGAGCTAAGAAACATGAAAAATAACATGCATTTATCGGGTACCTATGTGGTAACTGCAACCGATAGGCAATCATCCCAAATCTCTCCACAACCTCAAACAGACTGACATACCACAGTGAAATCTTTCCCTATCTGATAATCCTCCAGTGTTCGAACCTCTATGTGACACGCAGAAAAACCTGATCCCCAACCTCAAACTCCAAATTTCATCTCCACTGATCAGCATAAGGCTTCTATAGAGACTTTGCGGTAGCCATCCTATTCTGAATGTACTCTATCTACTCTTTGGACACCTGGACATGATGAAGTCCCAGCAACACTCCCTCTCCTACCTCTAGCAAACATAAGGTTGATTGGAAAGGCCTATCATACAAAGCCTCATAAGGTTCTATATAAATAGTTTCCTAAAAACAATTATGGTAGGAAAACTCTACTAGAGGTATATGTTTATCCAAAGAACCACCAAAATCTAGGATGCATACATGGAGCATGTTTTCATGCACCTGAATCGTACGTTGGGACTGGACATCTGTCTGGGGGTGGTAAGATCTACTCAAAAGTACATGTGTTCCAAAATCCATTTAAATCCCCTGCCATACCCTAGAAGTAAAACGATAATCTTTTTCTGAATCAATGGAATCTGGAACTTCATGAAGACGTACAGTATCATAGATGTATAACCATCCCAACTCATCAACACGGATGGTCTCCTCGATCGGAAATAATTTGGCATCCTTCATAAGTCTGTCAATGACAACACAAACTGCATCTTTCCCTTGAGACGACCTTAGAAAACCTATTATAAAATCCAACGTGATGTTGTTCCACTTACACTCAGGAATGGGTAACTGCTGTATAAGCCTTGATGGCTGACAATTCCCTTCCTTAACCTACTAACTGGTGGAACACCTCATAACAAAACCTGCAACATCCCGCTTCATACCGGCCTCGAATACTGACAATGTAGATCACGATACATCTTGGTGACAGACGGAAGAACTGCCCAAACTAAGGAATAAAAATCCCACATCAGCTAGTCGCATATATCTATTGTCACCCATACTTTCCCCTGGAAAAAAAAGATATCATCATCGCCTACATTCCATCCCAGAATAGTGTCTCCTACTGACACACGCTCCCATAGGACTAGGCCTTCAGAATCTGATAGTTATCTCATTCTCACTCGATCATGATGATTAGAGGTAACAGCCATAGAAGAATGAAACTTCTACCCCTGACTGTCATGAACTTTTGAATGCATCTCAGAGAATAGGGCCATAAGCTGTCACTCACAACTGGCCTCCTAAACTGTCAATATCTAAGTCCTTCTGCTCAACACATCAGCCACTGCATTGCCTTTCCTAGGTGTATAGGCCATCTCAAAGTCAAAGTACTAAATTTACTCAACCCACCTTTATTGTCTCAAATTTAGATCACGCTGGTTGAAAATATATTTGAGACTCTTGTGGTTAGGGAAAACCAAAAAGTGCTCTCCCAAAGATAATTTCTCCTACAGCGTAATGCATGAACAACTGCAGCCAACTCAAGATTGTTTGTTAGGTAATTCTCTCAAGTGGCAGCAACAACTGAGAGACGTACACAACAACTCCATCTCCGGACATAAGCACAGCTCCTAGCCCGATACCTAATGCATCACAGTAATAGTATTTCTTTTTCCAGGATCTGGGAAGACTAGTAATGGTGCTGATTTCAACCTCTCTTTCATCTCCTGAATTGCTGAATCACAAGATTCTGACCACATGAACTTTGCACCCTTCTTAGTCAAACCCATCAGCAGTTCCACTAGGCATGAAATGTAATTTATAAAATTTCTGTAGAATCTAGCCATCCCTATAAATCTCTTCACCTCAATGATGTTCTTGGGATGTTCCCAGGAAACAACTACTCTCACTTTCTCTAGGTCTACAGATACTATTATCTCTGAGATAACATGACACATGAAGTTATTCGGATCCATACAAAAGTGACATTTTGAGATCATGTCATATAATGGATTCTCTCTCAGTGTAATTAGAATGATCTCAAGATGGATGGCATCGTCCTTTCAAATGTGGGAGTACACCAAGATCAAATCCCCCAAAACCACCAAGAAGGAATCCATGTATGGATGGAATACTCATTTCATCAGTTCCATTAAAACCACAGGCACAATCGTGAGTCCGAACGGCATAACCATATACTCGTATATACCATACCTGCTCTGTAAGGCTATGAGATGTATATCAGATGGTCTAATGCACAACTGATGGAAACCAGATTTCAAGTCAATCTTCAAGAACACCTGGGCTCCTCTATGTTGATAAAAGAGATCATCAATACTAGGAAAGGGATATCAGTTATTGACCATTAAATTCTTCAAATTATGATAGTCCACACAAAGCCTGAGGATACCATCTTCCTTAAATGAAAACAGGACATGCGAACCTCAGGGAGATGTACTGGGTCAGATGAAACCCTTTCCCAGCAACACCTCCAACTACTTATTGAGCTCCTGCAATTCATGTGTATCCATTCTATAAGGAGTAATGGACACTTGTGCCACTGTTGGCACAAGATCAATATAAAATTATCTCTAAAACTCCAGAGGAAAACCTAAAAATTCCTCTGGAAAGACAACTCTGAAACGATACACCACTAAAGGAGAGTCTAACTGTGAAGTCCCCTGGTCATCCAAATATAGACTAGAAATCTGGGTTGTAACTACTTCAAAACCATGATGCTCAGGTCCCACTCTTCTCACCTGGACATCCCACTCTCATTATGAAGGAAGGATCCAACCTCTATTTATGTGAAACTATCTCTGCGGTGATAACAGTCGACAAATACATGGAATGGGACTAACCAATCCATCCGGAGAAAGACATCATAGAATCTAATCACTATAACATAGAGGTCACATATGAAATGAAACCCCCCAACCTGTAGTGGGAAATCTCTCCACTAAAATACACTACTCATTCACGTCCCAAATGGGGTGTCTAATATCATGATATCAGCAAAAGAAAAGATCCAAAGACCAAGGATCTCCACGATGGAAACAAATATAAAGCTAAGGGTAACCCCTGTATCGAACAGAGCAAAAGCTAAAACTAAGGCTACTAAGATCGTCCCTCTAACTGTAGAGGGTCTGGGATCCTACTCTAGCTGGGTCTGGTCCACAATAAAGGTCTAACCTGTACCATGGTCTTGTGACCCTGCCTTACCACTCTGAGCTGATCCACCCTAATGTCGTTTAAATCTGGGAAAATGGATTCCACGACCATGACCTCCACCTCTACCTAAATGACCAGAAGAACTCAAGTTCCCAGACTACTGAGAAACTGGTGGTGCTACTCCAAAATATTGAGTCATTGAAGAAACCCGGTCACCACTAATAGTGATAAGAACAGACAAAAGCACTTAAGGTGACCCATCTTGCCACATGATTGACAATCCACTGGGACTATAGGCCAACGTGGCCTTGTATGCCTGCTCTTCCGGCACTGGTAGCGCACCACCTGGAAACCAGAAGATGCATCATGCCTACTCTGATCTCCTCATGTAGTCTCCATGTGGCACTTCCTGCTATTAGTAGGGGAACAGTAACTTTGGAAGCCAAACCTCCTGGGTACATAGCTCTAGAATTCCTCAGATTACTCTTTGTGATCAGTTCCTAGTTAGCGATAGAGGATATCGAAGTCCACATGAAATTGTTCCCTAGAGATCAGATGTCGTCCCTTAGACATTCCTCAATCTTCCATTCAAGGAAAAACATATTACCTCTTAGAATAGGTGTGAAATGATGTAGCTCTGTGAAGAGAGAGGAATACTCCATAACAGTATGAGTTCCCTGATCCATATTCAAGAACTGTTGGGATCGATCGTCATTCAATGTCTTAGTATAGATGTAATCATAGAAAATTCACTAAAACATATCACATGACATGTTTTTTCGTGTCCCACTTGCGAGATCACATCCCACAACCTCTTGGCGGATTCTCAGAGCACGTAGGTAGCGAGCATCACTATCTTCTCTGCAGGTATCTTCATAAACATGAAAATCATCAATGTGGATTCAAGCCTTGACTCTACAGCCTGGGGTCCTCCATCCCTAGATAATGAGGGAGGATGTTGCTACTGAAAGACCTGCGTCAATTCTTCATTCAATGGGGCAAGCGGTGGTGCACCATTACTGGTTTACATCATCCTCAAAAATACATCTCTAAACTGTGTATTAGCACTAATGTCAGGTATAACCGCTTGTTCCAAGACTGACATGACATGAGGATCTGCAGGGAGTCCCTGATCAGCCATGTCTGGTGTCTGATCACTGCCTGGAAACTGGCGTACATCTGGAGGACGTCTCGGTGGCATGACTCAGCAGGCTCAAACGCACACCTATGATCAAAATTAATAAGTACTGAAAACTATAAGTGTAATAAGGGAGCATGAGAATGAAAGCACTCATGTTTTAAAAAGCATGACTACACGACGTGTACAATTCATACACAGCGTGTTCCCATAATTCATTTAAATGAGTGTGTACTCTTGCCTAAACTGGCCATGAAACACCCCAAACGCACGACGTGTTGTCTTAACACACGACATGTACTTGAATTCTCTCCCCCTGTCCATGTCCTTCTACACGGTTAAGCCACAAGACTCTCCTAAGACAAGACTACACGATATGTTCACAGTAGACACAGCATGTACTACACATGGTTCACATGGACCTAGAAGTTAGTGACATGGCCTGACACACGGCTCACACTAAATGGGGTGTTACAGGGGGTGAACAACATGTATGTGAAAGGATAACACCGAACCATGTTATTCGTGACACGACCGAGTACTTGTGACAGACTACATGGCGTGTTCAGTCCGGAAACACTAGGTATAACTTAAGGTTTATTCATCCATGTTATTAGTTACACGGGAAGACACAAGGTTGACACTAAATGACATTTTAGACTGGTACATGGTGAGTTCCCACCAGATTTTCCCAATCCCATATCTCTTCCCACACTATCTACAAAATAGTTAGAGACTACACAACGTATACATAGAGCACACAACATGTACATAAGAAAAACAGTTTCTTCCCAAATAGAAGAAAACATGACATGTACTTAACATTACACGACATGTATTCTGAGTTTTTCTGGATTGTATGCCTATGAAACTACTCCAAAACCCATAAATACACTGAAAAGAACATTGAAAGTGCCAAAATCCGATTTTTGAGGGCCCATACTCCCCTCGAATCAAGGTTTGGCATCTTATACACGTTATAAAATGGCCAAAAAGGCAATGATACACATAATTCTAGTCTAGTAGGGCCCATAACAAATCAAAAACCAATTTTTGGCGTTCATTTAACAAAACCATACACAAAAATACCCTAGAAAATAGCAGGTATTTTAATCACAATAGCACGAATATTCTTCAACAAATATATCATAACAATTTGAAATCTATAATGCACCACAGTTGTCATAGAAAGAAAGCATGAAATGTGATTTCTAGAAAGTTCATATATGATGCATGATATGGTATACCCTAATCTCATCGTGTTACAACATAAATAGAACTTCAATGACATCAACAAATAACAACACAAACCATGTGGTTTAGTCAAGTTGAAATCAAATCAACTATAATAATTGAAAAACCCAAAAAATTAAATTAAACATGGTAGATTGGATTTTCCCTATACACGAGTTATCTACTCCTTGGAAAAACTTATTACCAACTACCAATTCCATCTTATACAAGGCTAAAGGCTCCAAAAATTTAGTCAAGAGAAAATAATTACACTGATACCACTTTGTATTGTCCAGGTTCTAGAAGCCACCCAGATGCACCCCAAACCCGGTTGGTCACATGACCTCAAATGCATTTCCCCAAATGTCAGAGGCTGCCGACTAGCAGCGGGGGCCTTGGGTTTGATAGTGGGGAAACTATGCCCCCTATGGAAGAGTAACATAACAGAAGGGAAACAAATAATAAATAGTGGAAGTAGTAAATATATCAAAAATAGTAATTGTGGAAGACTGGAACAACAAAAAACTAAATCACATATATAAATGATGCATGGTAACATTTTTCAAGGAAAGTACCCAAAAAATCACAATTCTGTAATAAAAATAGTACTAAACCAAAGTAAAAAAGGAAAGCATATAACAAATCCTCTGCATCGCAAGGCTCAGCTTGGTCCCATGCTCTCGAGATCCATATCAAGTCAAGTACATTATGTAGAAGGGAACTTTCCATTTTCAATACATTCAGAAATATAATCAGCTTGGAACCAAAAGCATTACTCAAACAAGGTGTGAGAGAAAATCCCAGTAAGAAACCACACAAAGATCTATGCCTAAATATTAGTGAATATATGGAAGGTAAAAGTACATAAGCAAAAAATAATAAGTACTCACCTGAAACAATTCCACATATCAAGAGGCAAATCATGTAGAAGAACCCTTTAAGAAGTCCAAACAACCTATCACCACTAGTTCACATACAATAATATATATATATTCCTTGAGGGACTTCTCACATTCAATTCACCTTATAGTTAAAGTTAAAACAATAATCTCTGAGGAAGCTCACATAGCCAATTCCCCTTATAGTCTAAAGTCGTCAAGGACTCTCTGAGGAGGCTCGCTCAGTCAATTTCCCATATAGCCCCACGGTGAAATACTCTCTGAGGAATCTCAATTAGTAAAATCCCCTCATATCCCAAATTCATTCATCTAATTCAATGAGTTTTGAAGAATATCACACGGTCAATTCCCATTATAGCCTAAATATGTCAAGGACACTCTGAGGAAGCTCATTCAATAAATTCCCCTTAGAGCCCCATGTGGGCCCAGGATCTCTAAAGAAGCTCACTGAGTGGATCCCCCTTATATCCTAATATTCTCAAGGACTCTCTGAGAAATCTCACTCTGTCAATTCCCCTTATTGTCTACTACACCAGGTTCTCAAGGCCTTGTGAAGGTAAATGAGCATAGAAGTGCAATATGGCCAACGTAAACCTACTGAACTACTTGTCTAACTAGTCAACAAAATATCAAGAATTTCAGTATAAAAAATCTCCCGCATATAGCAACAGGCATGGAAAACACACAATGCATCCAAAAGGCTAAGCCTCCCAATGGTTGTGAACAAAACAAGCATGGGAAACACATCCAGTGCATCGAAATCAACTCTATTCAAATCCAATTAACCTCTATACAATAATAATAGCATGTTATGCAATCAATAGAGGTAAAGAGGTGAAATTACAATGCCCCTTTCATGGGTATTGAGAATAATTGCACATAATAATCAAATACATTCAACTGAAGGCACAAACCACCTACCTTGGCATTGTGAGATCGATATACTCCGATGTCGGCACTTGGATTGACCTAGAACTTGGTAGATCTAAAAAATCCTCTAAAACGTTCAATAAAGGATAAAATATGGAAGGAGAGGAATCATGAAATTAATCTCAAGAAAATATAGAGTTCATATCGAATCAATCCCAACACAATCGACTGTATTCGAATCAGAGATCAGATATAAGCTTGGTGGCTCAGTGAAGGATCCCGACCATTCAGGTTCTCTTGGATGAAGAATACCTAAAAGAAGACGCTTCTGTAAATTATAAGCAACCTTGGTTAATTTAATTAAAAAAAAGAAATTACACAACATGTACTTTGGAAGTACATGGTGTGTACTTCCAGTTTTTGTACTCCTCTTTACGTGGCCTCCATGTCACCCCCACATGGTCGTGTGGATGGCCACTACATGGCCAGAACCCAGCTACTTGCCATAACCGAGTACACGCCCTGTACATTGAAAATTTCCAAAATATATTTTTTTCAAATAAATATCTAGAAATGAAAAAACATACCTGATGAAAAGATTTGGGTTCATAAAATTACCCTTTCTCGTTAATCATCTACATTATAGAGATGACATGCTCCATGTTCATTCTCATGCTGAATTTTTTTGGTTATGTTACATATATTTATATACTAATATCATAGTAGGATATCTTTTACATCAACTTATGGATGAATATATCTAAAAAATGGTGAGTGGGATGTCCAGGATGATAAATTTTGATATGACAATAATTTTTTAGGTGAACTGACCATCCATATTTCTAATCTCTTTGTGGATGACTAGGTAATACATCTAGAATAAATCCATTTTTATTAGATTATTTATAGGATGTATTTTATAATTATTTTTCTAGATTATGACATCGGTTATAGGTATTTGTAATTATTTATCTCTATCTAAGAGTATCTATAGTGTTCTTTATCTCCATATAGGATGAAACTTACAAAGATCTAAGAGATCCTTTGAAAATTGGAGAATCTAAAGGGAAATGGTTTTTTACTCCCTAGAACTTCCTCATGTGGTTCACCCAAACTTTTCTCCAAGAATGTATATAGGACCCTTAGTCTAGGAATGGATTATGGATGGTTGAACTAGAATACTATCAATAACCATAATCCACTACCATGACTAGATGTTTTCATTGTCCATCTTTGTGGAGCCTGGGTATTTTCCAAGGACGAACATAGATCATAGTATCATCAGGTTTGACTCTAATCCTTAGACAATACATTAATATTTTTTTAATTATTTATAGTCTATATAAGTATCTAAATATGTTATGTGGTCTTTATAACACAAAATCCATTTTCATTGATTTTAGGTGTTGGGTTTTCCTCCCCATACTGAATTCTTTTATTGTAGTGCATACGAACATCATATATGTGTATTATGACACTCATAGTGTGCATTTTGTGATACTTGATTTCATTATGAGTGCACTGATAGACCATCATTCATAAAAAATCATTGTAATGTGTCACTTATGGACAGAAATATTTCACTACACGGGTTATATTATATCAGATTAAATTTTATATATTGACCAAGAGAATTTGAGGGATGTGGTTTCCTCAGAGCATCCTAAGAACATATTTCATATATGGAGTTTCACGGTGATTGATGAATATTATAGGTGTTTCATTCTAGAATTATTGATCCTTGTTTCACCTCACTCATGTCTTATAAATAATGGTTTTAGTTCTTTTTCTAAGAATCGTGTGTGTAATCATTTCATTAGCTGAATGGGATGATTTTCATGACAGTTATTTTGATTCTACAAAAACTTTGATGTGAATACATACTGATCTATGATGAATATGGAAATATCCATTGAATAGTTCTAATTTCGTTGAACTGATTATTTAAAAACAAATATTAGTAGTTGAGTCCTTATTAGTGAAATTAGCCAATAATTAAACTATAGCTAGATGTATTAGTCCATAATTTACATTTTTTGGAGACACTACCAATACGATGGAGAATTTGTGGTCTATAAGGACCACATGTGATTGAAATATATATTCAATTAATGTTATTTCATCCTTAGATTGTGAAGATTATTTTAATACCTAAATAATATTTATTTGGAGATTTTCTATCTGTCAATATAATATAATGTGGAATTGGATGCACAATGTCATAAACTCAGGAATATACTATCTGAATGTGGGTGATTAATTGAAATTTTTGGTCATTTTTTGAGATGCATCTGGTGATACATGATAGTAATGAGAATTATTATCTGTCATCCTTTATATTTTCTTTTTAACCTTCTTGTTTATGTAAAGTGTAGTCAATTTTCAGATTCTGACTCCAAGATATACCATTAGAGTATCTCAGCAGATGAACTATGATCAGATTGGTATATGGCAGAGACATCATTATTTGTATATGTGGACGTGTCTATGTTCTTAAATATTTTAGGGAAGATTTCATTCATGATTCCCCACCATCTTAGTGGAATTTCATCCAGAAAACTATATGATTTAGTGTGCTATGATATGCCAGTATTATTGGTCATGTATGAAAAGTCATAAAGATAGTTCTATCACAAGATGTTCAACATGTTAATAGAAGTGAGCTGAGAACCAGCGACATAAAATCATTTTACAGCATCATATAATAAATTAATGTAAATATGATGATGTTCCAATGTAATTTTTTGCTATATTAAAGTGGTCTCCATGAGGTAGAAACATGGTCTGGGTTGTCATTGACACACTGAAGAAACTACACCAGATCGTTCTTATACATGATTCATTATTATTTGAGGACATAATAATATTTTATGATAGTTATATCATATGATTTCATGGGGTCCCTAATAATATCATTTATGTTATGGATTCTAATTTCACATCACAATTCCAGTAGGGATTATAGAATGATTTGAGTACATAAATTATTTTACGAACTATATTGCATCCTTATACCAATAGTCAATCAAAATGTAATAAACTACTTATAAATGTCTTGCATTGAAGACATGTACTTGAGATAGATAGTTTTTGGGGGAAATATATCCCTCTAATATATTTTCCTATAGTAAAATATTTCATGCGATGATTTATATGTATCATTTTGAGCCCTATTATAGAATTACATGTTGTTCACCCCTAAGCTAGTCATAGGTATGAGAGGTAACACTACTAGTTCATCGTCCTGTCCATGAGAATTCATAGATGGTTAAAATAATCTGTAATTGTATGAGTAATCGTCAATATAGACATTAATCCATTGCAGATAATCGCCCAAAAAAATAATAGTGTTTGAGGCAATGTATCCAATTTTTCTGTGGTTATTACCCTAGATAGGGTATTGACATATATGATGGAATGTGAAGCTATAACCTCATTATTTATATCCATTTGAGATCATGGAGAGATTTGTTCTGGAATCCAATCTGTTGATTTTAAAAATGATGTACAGAGTCAGGCATGATGTCCTCCATGTCTCAAATAATTTCTGGTATCATTCTAACACATCTCATATTTTTTATCACGATGAAGTAGATCTAGATGTCAATGGTTCATTGGAGATGTGTCTTATATGAATCATGAAAAAAATCCTAATGGCTCTCTGAAAAATTTATGGAACTCAGGTACATGTGCTATAGAATAAAAACCATCTACTAGATGAGAAATTTTAGACAGAATCTGACCTTCATTCCTAGTGGAAAATTTTTATCCCATGCATGATTCACTACCATTTAAGGTGCACTTTAGGGTGGTATCCTTTAGGGGGGAAATTGTAATATCAAGGTTTTTAACTAATATATGGGAAATTTTTATTTTACTTGAATCATTTATTTTGGACCTAATATATATTCCTATTGATTTCTTGGGAGTCTCTTGGTTTTCTGGGAGTTGTTTGTATCCAAAATCCCCACATTTTATGTTAAAAAATCTAGATGCACAGTTAGTAGAAATAATGATGGGTTGGCCACATTGTTAATTCAAACCATGCAGAGGATTACAAGGGGGTGAATTATGCTACATAGTTTTCTTTAACCATTCACTTGGGGTTTCACACCAATGAAACTAATACAAACATTGTTTTAGAGGTGTTTTGAATGGATAATGCATGGTTTTCTTAACAGTGTGTCCAAACCATATGAAATTACCCACCCGACAACAGATGGTGCACAATTGGCACACGGTATGGATAACCATGCATCCTAACACTGTGATTTCTATTTTTTGGTAGATTTTATAGAAATGGAATTTATGAAATTTTTTAACTATACCTTCCTCTAATTTTCCCCCCTACAAACAAGAATAGAAAATTTTATAATTTTCTGTGATCTCAAAGCTAAATATTATATATTATGATCCTGTTGTTCAATCCAAAGTCCATTCATAAACTCCATTTAACTCATTTTATCATCACTGGTAAGATATTATTTCCATTTTAGATAGTAGAAATTCATCGTTCGATTGAGGATGCTATATAGAGGTTGACTCATATTGCATATTTTTTAAGGCATTGATCAATTATTCTAATATACTCTAATCACAGAAAAACATGCATTTGATATTGGATGAGTAGACCCATATGATGAAAAAGTAGGTTGACTATAAATCATCCATAATGTTTCATAATTTTATAAATATTCATGTGTTTGTGATGATTTTCATATATTTGACATATTAATTTGATGTTCCTTACATTTATTCATTAGAACCATATTCTAAGACTCAATTAAAATTTTTATCCACTATTTGAGGATAATTATTCAACTATATCAACCCCATATAGTGTGTTTCCATATTTTATCCTTTATTGATTGGTTAATATATTCTACACCACATTTTAGTTGTGCCTCGACATGACCGTGATAAAGGTAAGTGTTAAATTAAATTTTTGTTATTGGAAAATTTCTAGAAATCATATGATAATCATTTTAACATTCAATGTTAAGTGACTCCAAATTATAAAACAATACTAAATGGTTAAATTAGAATTTGTACCATGTATATTACTTGGGGTTATTCCATCTATTTGAATGTTTGGTTTCATATCCATAAAAATCTCTAGTTTGTGTGATGGATGGTTGATGAAATTTGAATAATGAACTGATTAATTTTTTTTATAAACTCATAAAAGGTTTCATGTCTTATTATCCTTGTTAAACTTACGAATTGAATTGAATGAACCCAATATCATATTTACATGTCCAAATTAATTAAATAAATCATCTACAAGTTGTATAAATTTATAAATAACGTGACAATATCAGAGGAGTGGTTATACTTGTCCCACTATTCAATTATTCAAGGAATTCATTGAGGACATGTTGATGCCATTCTGATTTATATATGGTGGTTTCCATTGTGGATAACCACCATGGAACCTATCCCTTTTCTATATGTGGATTCCGCATATGAAATAGTATAATCAATGAATTACAATTATTAAAGACTTCCTTGGATTCAATCTAATGATTTATAATGACTTTTATGTAAATGAGATTCCATGGATTCGACATTGGGCCTAGTCCGCAGTTATCCCATGTTATATTTGGTTATCTATGTGGAATCAAATAGAACCATTGTTGTGGAATTCCATGGGTGTTTCCTATTAGAATAAACTCTAACCATTATAGGTATGCTATAATAATTAACTAAGTTGGATTTACCCTAGAGGTCATGGTTAACATAAATATTACATTGGATAACATTTCTTATTATTATCAACATGGAATCCTTATTACAACATGGACCTTCACTATTATTATGATATTTATACTTCAGTGCTATTCATGGATCACATGATATAAATATATATATTATATAATAATTAATAAATTAAATGCTTACTTGTTAAGACATCAACCGAGGTTGAAGTTGATTAATCAGTATTTACGACACCATACATCATTAAATTTATATATGCTTGATTTCACAATGTTTTCATTTATATTACATTTAATAAATGTTATAAATTCCATTTTTGGTGGCCCATTGAGATTTATACCACACCATATGGGGCCCAACATTTGTACCATGGTAGATTACATGCATGATGCTTTTATCCAATGTAATCATACTATATCATACACAAGATATTTGATTTATCGAATTTGATGGATCTCTGTAGAGGATTATAGGGTCAAAGATCAGGTTGTTGAATAGCGTTTGGTTTCAATTTTATAAAATATTAATGGTTGAACTCTCTATATAATTTTATCCATGTCTTCTAGATTTTTATAAACGTGACATATATCATTAGCATTTGGGTATTAATACAAGGTGAATGTATCTCTTATTATTAAGTATGGTTATACTATGAAATCTGTTTACATTTCGTCTCCTATTTAAATAATAAATTATATATCTATTTTATTAAAGTTTTTTAGGAGTTAATAGTCCCAATATAGACACACCCATGGCCCACACTACTTATCGATGGATTTTTTTTATTTTTGGGATATGTTCCTGTTACCATGTTAACGACTAGGATTGGGTATCCTTAGAGTGGCACCCAGTTCAGGGATGTCACAACACATACACTGGGTATTTAGGGCTTATAAAAACTTTTAATGAAGGTTTATCCAATATTTAGATCCTTTGATTTAAGAAATCAATAACTATAGTGAAATAATTTTTTTTGGATTGAATAAAATTTTCAACCAATAGATTATGATCATTAGAGGGGAAAAAGTTTAATGATGGTGGAAAAATCAGAATCCCTGTCTTAGAAAATGATATCGATCATTTTTGTACTAAAATTTTATCATACATGAAATGTAAGAGGGAAAATATACAGAAGTACGGTTCATAAAAGTCAAGAATATATGTCCTCAAAAATATTACACCCATTATTCTTGTTGAATAAATATATATAGGGAGATGACATATTTCTAGTATTACATAATTCATTAGAAAATAGATAAATCATCACAAAATAATAATCTTATTATAAAAAAAAAATTTGAAAAAAAATTACATACTAAAATATCTATGTATATATAAAACAAAGGGAAATAATTTTTAATGAATAATAATTTTTGGTTATTTTATCGAGAAGTGGGAAATACAAATAGAATAAATGAGTGACTATATGCCACCAAGGAAGGATTTATCATCAATGTAAAATAAGAAAATATTTAATATAATAAATGAAAATGTAATGGGATTTTATTGTTTTTAGAAATAAAGAAAACAAGTTCAATGATACATTCAATCCATTAATAATGAATTTTTTTGATTTGAATATGAGTTTCAATATTGAGAGGTTGTGATGCAGTGTGGTAAGGGAAATAAAAATTTACATATATAGATGAAATAGATGTAGAGGATGGTATGACTATGGTGGAAGAGAATATCGAGTAAAATTCAAATTTGATGAACATACAAATAATGTATGAATTTAGGAATTCATTATGAATTATCCTAGAATGGGTATTAGTCATTGGGATAAGAAAGAGGGGATAAATTTTTCATTGATGAAAAGGTATGTGGTGGGTCTACATAATGAAGAATGGGAACATGGTGGTGATAAATATAACTGGATTAAAACAATTCATATAACTATATATTATATCAGTAAAATCAAGGAAAAATTATTCATAAGCCATCATTATATTTCGAAAAAATAAGTTAGTGGTGATTTTTCAAAAATCACTCAAAAATCATTATAATATAGTTTATTCATGGTGTATCTTTAATAATTATTGTAACTTTTTTTTGTGTGAATTATTTTCCAACACATTGCATTTCATATGTTCATATACTTATAAATAACTATTTATATGTATTATAAATTGTACATAACATAATGAATCGGTAATTTTTTTTATTTTTCAAAAAAATTTATATGTATAATAAATCAAAAAAAATTATTGGTAGAAAGTAAAAATTAAATAAAAAACATATTAACAATGAATATAATAATAGAGACACAGATATAATTAAATAATATTAATTAAAATTTATCCAATGATTAGTTTCACAATAAATTCATAGACAATCCATTTAAACAAAACAAATGTATACATATATATAACTATTTTCAAGATTATAACTAAGAACCTACAACAATAGAAAATAAATGATTTTAAAATAGGATAATGGGATAAATAAAAATATATATCTGTTGAAGATGATAATTAAATGTGGTTACCACATCATCTATAATCACAATGTAGATGGAAATATAGTTATATTGGTAGGAGATTTTTTTCTATGTGTTTTGCCCTTTTTTAAATAACCCATGGTGAAATTTTATTAAATTATTAACGAATGGCAGCAGGGACCATGCAGCCTTTTAGTTATGTGTACTTGTGTTAGAACCTCGAATTGATTACAAAAAATATTAAAATATACATGTTTTTATGTTTAAATATATTAATGTTTGAATATTATGTTATGCATATATTTATATATTGTGTTTATTTTTTAACTATTTCCTTAATATTTTAACGTGAAAATGTTATATTGAACAATTAATGTTTTCACATGTAAATCATATTTTACATATTATATTTAAAATTTTCATTATTTTCAATTATGTTTTATGTAGTGAGTCATATATCAAAAATCCCATACTTTTAATTGAATATTATATGTTATATTCATTGAATGTCACCTACATGATATATAATAATGATTAATTTTGGTGGATATGATTTTATATAACATAAAAATATATATAATCTAAATAATTTTTTTCATACATAATAAACATATGAAAATTAATTCAAAATGAAAATAATTTCATAAATACATTTTATGAAAGTAATTTCAAAGAAAAATGTATTGTTGTTTTAAACCATTACAAATTTTTTTATAATACTTTTAAACATTCGATTCATTTCCTATTTTTTTATTATTTTTATGAAATTATATTTATTTCTGAAAACTTTTCATATTCTTATGATATGTTATAAATTGAAACTATATTTTATTTATATTTTATATTTTTTAGTATTTTACTATTTCGTAATTGAAATTTTTTAAAAAAAATTATATGCTTCATGTAGCCAACATTGAATGGTTATAAAATATATACTATTTCAAATATCTAAATGAAAATTAAAATAGGTGATAAACATGTAAAATGGTTGACAATAAAATAAATTTAATAATTCTATTAGAGTGAAAAAATAAACATGAATGAGTATAGTCACTCTCATTGGTGAGACCTTGTCCTATATGATTGTCTGAAAATGAGATGCATGTATTGTGATCGATGGCTTCTATATTAGGTTGGATTATAATGAATAGAGAGAGATGATCCTCATCCATTGGAACACAAGCATTAGAATAATCTACCAGTGTCTTAGTATGAGGAGGTGTCAACTAGATGTCAACATGTTCACCCAATCTATCTCCCACTATGCGAGTATTGTGACCTGCCATCATGACATTGGGGAACCATATAGATTGGGAATGATCTTGTATGAAATATGGTGGCATTGGAAATGAACTATGATAGATTCATATATTATGATCACATCGAGATAACTATTGATAAAATAACATTACATATGGACCCCATGCATCCTGTAGCATGTCCCCAATCGATTGAGGTTGGATTTCTAGAGGTTCGACCTCCACTTGTAGATTAGAAGGGGCATCTCGTGTAGCCCAATGCTTTATACATCATTACTGTCATTGGTCCTCATTATGAATTGCTATGGTAGGAGGTTCTAGATTAGGAACATATACTCCATGGGTAGAAACATTAACTCCCTAGGGTGGAAGAGCGATGATTTTTCATGAACAACATGATAAGCTATTATAGTCCACTATTGTTTAGCACATATTATTTCCAATCTAGATTAAATATTCCACCTCTTGGTCACTCATGTATATAATCTTATTTAGTTTTTTATGTTGTAAAAAGATTCAAAACTATGAAAAAAATATATCAATAAAAATCTAATATAGATTTAATGTCTTATCATATCCATAATCCCTCTATAATGTTGAGGAAGATATAATTTATAACATAGACTATACAACACCTCATACAGGACCTAGTGTAAAATATGGAATCACATCATATGTAAATTCTAGATATAAATTGATTCTATTCTTCCCCATTTTTTGAGATATTGGGTCTTCCATCATTCGAACTCCTTCCTCCCTTTAAGCTTCATAATATAAATCTCATGTGATTGTCTAAATAGAAATGGAATGTTCCGAACACATCCAAACTGGTGAATAAGTATATTAGGATGGTGAAACTCAATAATATTAATGTGAATGTGAGGATATAAAACCATAGCCTCTAGATTTCATCATTCTATTATGTTGAGAACTAGTAAAATAAATTCTAGTATGGAAACCATGAAATCCTAAATGGCATGTGAAGTATTTTAATAAGGTTTATTACGAATAAATAAAAATGATGATGTTGTGAATTTTTTTGTCAATGTTAGATTATATATACTTACATCATTGTGTTGGATACAATCCAACATGAGGCAATAGGGACTCTTATGGTGTGTTGGAGCACCGATGAAGTGGTGTTTCTATAACGACCCACCAATTCCCATTGGCTTGATGGTTTAGCGAGTAATTGTTAGTCCTTAAGATACATCCCCAAGATGCCAAAGGCTGGAAATAAATGCCGAAGTGTATCAAGTATAAGTGGGGGACGATTTACACTTTATGAAATAAACCCATCAAATAATCATTCACTATATGATACATGAACAAAACAAAGACCAATCAACAACTTCATTTATATTAAACCACATCAAAGTACACAACAGTGGAAGACCAAACAAAACATCAAGGTACATAGCAGAATAACAACATAATACTCTCAATAGAAACCACAACTCTATGGTACACAAGCTCATTGCTCCACAACATCTCCCAAACATCACCACGAGCAATTAGTAATGATATTCTTTACCTTTACCTACATCTCAGGATACAACATATTCAAAAGCACCAAAGTTCCAATGCTGGGGTGAGTATAAAACTCAGTCAGTTTTCCACAAGGAATTCCCTACTCACGCCACTAGGATAGAAGAGTTAGCAAAATTTATACAAAAATAGTTTATATAAAACATTTTCACCAAAGCAGTTTATAACTAAATATAAACAAGTTTTCCAAAACCATCCATGATCAAAAGAATAAAAGTGAAATTTAAAAAAGAATTTCCAAAAAGTTATTTTTCCAGAAAAATAACCAAACAAATTTCAAAACCATTTCAAAATCATCTCGTTTCGGCATTCCCAACCATTTCACAAACTCGTGAAATCAACCATGCATGTATTGTTAGGACAATTTCAGACTCATGAGTGGTTTCTCATTGATCTACCAAGTCTTCACAAGATAATTACTTCCAATGTGCCATTACACCGTTGGAACAGATCACAAGGTCATATTTCAACCAAGCCTCATACATATAGTTACCACGTGCCATTAAATGTTTGGCACCGAGAATAAGGTCATATTTCAACCAAGCCCAGTACATGAAATATGAACACACACCACATGTAACGACCCAATATTTTTGAGTAGTATAATTACTTACTCTTAGTGATTTAATAGAAATGTTAATGGTTAATGAAGAAATAGGATTCGATGGCTTCATCCAGTAGACTCGAACCTTATGAAGCCCACTTATCAGAACTTGGGAAGGAGGTGGCATCTTTAGGCTTCGCTTTGGACCAAGCCCAAGCCGAACTCCAGCATATCATGCTTGAACGGAAACGCCTACCGGAGAAGTTCAAGATTGTATAGATTAATACTAGGGAAATATTATCTAAGCCTCCCTTAGATTCTCTCACCATAGAACACCTTACACTAAGGTCATATGCCGGTGTTATAAGGGGATATGTGGTGAGACCCTAGCTTCTTTGTGTAATCCTTTGGGATGAATGAATTGAGATTTCTTCCTTTAGTGATGTTTGTGAAATTTCAAATCTCTGAATAATTTTAGGATTTATTTTATTGATGAATTTTGAAAAAAGGATATTTTTAAATATTTATGTAAAACTTAAATAATTAATGATGTGTAATGATTTTCAAAAATTGGTCTTCTACAAAAGTGTTCAGTAAGGAATTTGGACTCTAATAAGATCAACATAATTTTTGATGAATAATAAACTATGAATAATGATTTTACGCTTAGGATTAGTAATGTGACCAAACGGATTAGTAATTTCACTCAAAGAAAGTTTTAATATAATTTAGACACCTAGATTATGTAAAGAGATTCAATAAAATGGGTAAATAATAGTTTCATAAATTATTAGTCAAGTATTAGTTTTTTGTAGTGAATAGTGTTATTTAATTAAGGATTAAATTAAAAATAATTGTAATTTTTTTTTATAAAATGGAATTTATTTTTGAACTCAGAGCACCGATATTATGTTATGGTAAATTTTGGGGTTTTTTCTGAACAAAATAAATTTTTTGTGAATAGTGTTTTTATTTAAAAATTATATAAAAATTATTTAGAAAATTATTTTTATAAAATGGAGTTCATATTTTTAATAATAGAATCGATATTTGGTTAATGTGATATTTTGGGATCTTTCTGAGAAAGATGAATTTTCAGTGAATAGTAAAAAAATCAGTTTTAGTGTTTCAGTATGTTTAATGACATCATAGTTGTGTCATGGTGATGTCATGAGATATTTTAAGGTTTTTCCGACCAAAGGTGATGAATTATTGTTTTGGGGGTCCCATGTTGCCTAACTTCATGGGAAATATCATGGGAGACACATGGTTTGGAGAAAACCACTTGTGAGGTGTCCTTTGGCCATTAATACCTTGTCCCCTCACTTTCCCTATAAATACCAAGCCATTATCTCATCCTTTTGGACTCAAAAATCATTATTAACGAAGTTATGGTCTCTTTACCTCCCAAGTAGTCCTCCCAAGGTTCCCTCAAGACTCTCAAGGTCCCAACCCTTGAGTTTTAAGAGTTACGTTTAAGGTAAGGGATCTGACCTCTCTCTTTCTTTTCAAGTAATCTCTTTTATTCCATTCATTTTATGATCCATGTTCTTATGTGGGAGGATGTTCTTTTTTATTCCTATTACTGCCCTTTTCATTTTTATATGATGATAGATCCCCTATTACTCTCATCATTTTGTTTTATTAAAGTTTGAGTGACATCGTTAGGCTGCCGAATTTTTAAGGGATTCTTTCACCCATCCCAATTTCAAGTTCTATTTTCAAGTAAAATATTTAATGTTCCTTTTTATTATTTTGGGGTATGATCTATATACCTATTATACTGATATTATATGATCACATGATGAAAGACCTTATTTTATCTCGTCAATTCATTTTTAATGAATTTTATGTGATGTTGTTAGGATGCTGAATTTTCATAAGAGATATCTTATTTTTGTCTCAATTCCATGTTTTTCATTTCATCTGGTATATATTTCATATTTCATTACCATGTTCTTATATCCCTTATATTATTTCCCCATACTGTTTTATGGATCATTTATGAGTGGGTTACTAATGTCCCCTCTCTTTTCATTGTTCTCAAAAACCTTATAACATAGTCGTTATTCTGCAGAATTTTCGTCTCAAATTGCCTCTCTCTTTTTTTTAAAATTATTTTATGTTTTTAGTGAATACTCAAAGCTCTTATTTATACATGGGTATTCACATATATATCAAAATGTTCTATTTTAAATTCTGGTATTTATATACATGAAACCCACTTTCCGTTTCCATGGGTTTAAAGTGACATATGATCATGTCATTAAAGCAGTTTTTAAAACGTTATGATTATGAAATGGAACCCATTTATTTTATGCTATATGGGTTTTTTATGAAATTATTGATGATGATATATGTGTCTCACATGATAATAAAGGCATTTCAAGGGTGCGCCCAGATAGCGCTCTAATGCATTGGGTAAAGACTTAATCTCTAGAGATGACTTTTTAGACTGATAACTTGGTGAATAAACTTGGTAATTTTTAATGACACCTTGGGGATTGACCATGGTGAAATGAAATGATTGTCAATGTTAAATGTTTCAGCCACATATTCAAGTTATAAAAAATGTTATTTTTAATATGATATATCTCATGATTTCTTTCTCATGCCATAAAGTTCTTTTCATGACCTTATTGAAGTATCTCAAGTTCACATGTGAAATGTTTCTCTTGTTTCCCTTACTGGGCCTTCTGCTCACCCTTTCTTTTGATGTATGTCCCCAGGTTATTATATGCAGTAATGAACCTAGGTTGAACTTAAGGAGAATCCTTTCATGTGTTTAAGAAGAATTCTTTATGTTATTTTCATGTATTATGTTCCTGGTTTCCAAGACACTAAACCTTAAAGATCCTTCGTTTTGTGTATTGTAATGAAAGTTTATGTTATAAAAAGACGGGATGCTATAGTTGGTATCAGAGGATGGTTTATTTATTTGTGGAAATTAGGATATAATAACTTCAGGAATAACCCTATAGAAAAGTTTAAATATAGGAAAAATTCCTAGTATTTTGGTAAGTATTGTGTAAGTGGTTTATAAAATAAATACATTCCTGTCTGGATACGAGCAGGTAGAGGCGGCTCTGGCACAAATATACATAGGGGTAAAACTCGAAAACACCGCTTTGAGCTAGGCTTGAATGGGAACTGGTGCACGATAACGGGCCTTGCTGCACTCTTGGTTACGACACTCCTAGAGGATATGTTTGGTTAATCAAAAGCATTTTACGAATCATTATGAATGAATTATAGAGAAATGTAATTGTCTAAGAATGAAGTCTTAGTGAAAATATTCATAAATGAAATAAGTTTCTCACTAAAGTTTTATTCTTTTAGAAAATGGTGGGAAATAGGAGGAACCGTGCAGATGGTGACCGCAATGCATCGTGTGCTGACGGCCCTCTAATGGAATCCAGAATGGAAACATTCATGCGAATGATGAACCAACTGACACAAGTTATGAGTAATAACTTTAATCAAGATGAGAGGCTGATCTCACCACGAAGGGAACAACATTCTGTTGAGTCCTTCATGCGTCAATGACCACCATCATTCAGTGGATCTACTGACCCATTGGTTGTGGAACAATGGATAATCTCTATTGAAAAGATCTTTTCTGTACTCCTTTGTTCGTAATAAGAAAAAGTCACCCTTGCTGTTTATCACCTAGAGGGAGAAGCTGATTAGTGGTGGTCACTGGTCAAAAACACGAAGACTAGAGGAGAGATGGAATCTATGGAGTGGTAACAGTTCCAGAGAATATTCATTAATAAGTATTTCACTCGTTCCATGAGAACAAGAATGGAGAAAGAGTTTCTCGAGCTGATGCAGAAGGAGAACGAATCTATCGGATGCTATGAGAAGAACATCACCCGACTTACATGATATTCCTCTAGCATTGTCATGGATCCAATTGGGAAGGTTGATAGATTTTTCAATGGACTGATACCTCATCTATGGAAGAATTTAGCCAACCGGGACAACGATAGCTATGAGGAGATTGTGCGGAGTGCAATGAAAGTTGAGCAAGAGTTTGGTGAGACACAGTGGTCTCATAAATCAAATGAAAAGAAGAGATCTTTGGAGCCCATTTTAGGGAAGTCTTTTGATCAGGGAAGAGGTGGAATGCAAATGCAACATACCACATGCTATAAATGTGGGAAGAAGCATCCGGGGAACTGCTTGATCGAAAGTGGCATGTTCTACAAGTGTGGAAGAGGAGGCCATATTGCTCTGAATTGTCATTGTGAGGTGAATCCTCAACTCCCCAACACTAAAGACAGAGGGAAGATGGTTCTGGCCTTACCTGAAGTCCATTTCTTCAAGTATGGATAGCTTGGGCACTATGCTAATCTCTATCCAAATCCATGTGCAGTGGAGGGGAATCACCATCATCCTCAGCAAAGTCCAGGGGAGAAAGGTCGTTCTTTTGGTATCACAACAACTGAAGTTGAAGCTCCAAATGTCGTGGTAGTAGGTACTCTTGTTTTCCTCTCAAAACTAGCAACTACTTTGTTTGATTCTGGTTCTACGCATTCCTTCATTTCCTCTAAGTTTGCAAAGAATATAGAATCAATCCCCGAATTGCTTGAGGTAGAGTTGTCAGTCAAGACTCCATGTGGGGTTATCCATGCATCAATAGTGTTTAGAGACTCTAGTGTTTACTTTAGTGATCACAATCTTATCGCAAATATAGTAGTCATTCCCATGTTGGAATTAGACGTTATACTAGGGATGGATTGGCTCTCAAAGTATAACGCTAAGACCAAATGCATAAGTTAGTTAATCTGAGTAGTCTGGAATAAACGACCTACAATTATCTTCCAAAGAGAGATATCTGGAACTGATCCCTATCTAGATGAACCTCCTATAGCTTTATTTATGTTGTTAATCAGTGATGATGAAGAAGGAAAAGGGAGCATACAGATAGAAGGTGTTCCAATTTTTCAGGAATACATTGATGTATTTCCTGAAGAGTTACCTAGACCTCCCCCAGAAAGAGAGGTAGAGTTCTCCATTGACCTCATACCTGGATCACAACTGATATCAAAGACCCCATATAGAATGGAAAATGTAGGGCTTGAAGAGTTAAAGAAACAAATCCAAGACTTTTTGGAGAAGGGTTTTATCCGACCGAGTGTGTCTTCTTGGGGGAACCAGTTCTCTTTGTGATGAAGAAGGATGGATCAATGCGGCTATGCATTGATTATAGAGAACTGAATGGGATCACAGTGAAGAATAGATACCCTCTTCCAAGAATTGATGATTTATTTGACCAACTTTGTGGGGCTCAATTCTTCTCTAAAATTGACCTTCCATCTGGTTATCATAAACTGAGGGTGAAGAAGGAAGATATTCCATAAACTGCCTTCCGATCAAGATATGGGCATTATGAGTTTAATATTATTACCTTCGGCTTGACCAATGCTCCTGCTATTTTCATGTATTTGATGAATGGAGTCTTTAAGGACTACGTTGAAAAATTTGTGGTAGTTTTTATTGATGATATTTTGACATATTCAAAACGTCGTGAGGAGAATGAATATCATATTAGGGTTATTTTGAAAAATCTACAGAAGGAGAGGAACATTGGAATGTTCAGAAAGTGTGATATTTGGTTACAATAAGTGTATTTCTTGGGGCACATCATAACCAATGAAGGAATCTCGGTTGACCCTGCAAAGACAATGGTTGTGGAGGAGTGGCCTCAACCCACAATAGTAACTGAGATTCGTAGTTTCCTTGGTTTAGAGGGATATTATAAGAGGTTAGTGAAAAACTTTTCACGAGATTCTAATCCACAAACCATGTTGACTTGAAAATGGGTTATGTTCATCTAGAAAAAGTAATGTGAGGAAAGTTTCTAAGAGCTGATGAAGAGATTGGTTACTGCACCTGTGTTAACACTACCCTCTATCGGAGAAGGATTCGTTATTTTTAGTGATGCATATATGAAAGGTCTTGGGTGCATCCTCATGAAAAATGACAAGGTAATTACTTATGCATCTTGACAGTTGATGATTAATGAGCAGAATTATCCTACGCATGATCTAGAGCTAGCGAAAATTGTTTTTTCTCTAAAGATATGGAGGCACTATCTTTATGGGAAAAAATATGATATATACACTGACCACCAATGTCTAAAGTATATTTTCACACCGAAATAATTGAACATGAGACAAAGGAGATGGTTGGAGATTATTAAAGACAAATATTGTTCAATTCATTATCACCATGGAAGATCAAACAATTTCACGGATGCGTTAAGAAGGAAAGACCTAGTTGTTCTGGCGACAATGAGGATTCTAGGAGATCCGTTGATTAAAGATCAAGTAAAACTGGACATGGGAATTATAAGGAAAGGGACATCATTAACCCTATACCAATTGATTTCTCAACCTTCATTACTAGAGATGATCAAGAAGGTTCAAAAATAAGATCCTTTGTTGTAGGAGAAGTTGGAGGCTGTAAAAGATGGGATGTTCCCTGATTTCAATATTGATCAAGAAGGTGTATTGAAATTTCTTACAAGAATATGTGTTCCATCTATTACAGAGATAAATAATGAATTGATGGATGAAGATCATATCTCTACTTTCTCTATACATATAGGAAGCACTAAAATGTATAGAGACCTACGTGATCATTATTGGTGGGATAACATGAAGTGGGATTTTTCTTATTACTCTATAAGGTGCATGGTGTGTCAACAAGTAAAGGCAGAACAACAACTTCCTAAGGGGGTATTACAACTGCTACCCATACCAGTATGGAAGTGGGATAATATCACTATGGACTTTGTAACTGGTCTCCCGAAAACATCCAAAGGAAACAATTTGATATGGGTTATTGTGGACCGTCTCACCAAGACCACCCATTTTAACTATATTCGGGAAGATTTATCTCTGGATCAACTTTCCATGATATACAAAAAATAAGTGGTGAGGCTACATGGGGTACCACTATCCATTGTGTCTAATCATGATCCAAGATTCACATCAAAATTCTGGTGAAGTCTCCAACATGCTCTGAATACTGAATTGTATTTTAGTTCGACCTATCATCCTCAAACTGATGGCCAATCTAAAAAGACTATTCATACATTCGAAGACATTCTGAGATTATTCTCAATGGAATTTAAAGGTGGATGGGATCAACAACTCCCATTAGTTGAGTTCTCCTATAACAACAGCTTCCATTCGAGTATTCAGATGGCACCCTATGAAGCTCTGTATGGAAAGCGATGTAGAACTCCTACTTGTTGGGATGAAACTTGTGAGTGAAAGCTTCTTGGGCCTGATCTTGTTCCAGAGATGACAGAACAAGTTCATTCCATCCAACAACACATAAAGGCTGCTCAGAGTCGGAAAAAGCGCTATGCTGACAATCGTCGAAGGGACATGGAGTTTTGTGTTGGCGACAAAGTTTTCCTTCTAATTTCTCTATGGAAGAGAGTCATGTGGTTTGGGAAGAAAGGGAAGCTCAGCCCTAGGTACATTGGCCCCTATTAAATCCTTGATCCCATAGGATCAGTGGCCTATCGTCTAACACTTCCACCGAACCTAGCTCAAGTTCACAATTTCTTCCATGTATCACTCTTGAGGATGTACATACCCGACCCTTCTCATGTACTGAACCCAGAGGTGGTACAACTGGAACATGACCTCTCTTATGAGGAGTGGCGAGTGGAGATCTTACACTGTAGAGACAAGGCTCTACGAAACAAGACTACCCACCTTGTGAAGGTGTTGTGGAGGAATCATAAATATGAAGAAGCAACTTGGGAGCCTGAGCAAACGATGAAGCAAAAGTACCCTCACCTTTTTTACTAGACCTCAAGTATAAATTTCGGGGATGAAATTTCTTAAGTGGGGAAGAATGTAACGACCCAATCTTTTTGAGTAGTATATTAACTTACTATTAATGCTTTAATAGTGATGTTAATGGTTAATATAGAAAGAGGAGCCGATGGCTTCATCAGGTAGAATCGAACCATATGAAGCCCACTTATCAGAGCGTGGGAAGGAGGTGGCATCTGTGGGCTTCGCTTTGGACGATGCCCACGCCAAACCCCATCGTGTCAAGCTTGAACAGAAACACCTATGAGAGAAGTTCAAGTTAGTATAGATTACTACTAGGGAAATGTTATCTGAGCCTCCCTCAGATTCCCTCACCATAGCACACCATACACTTAGTTCATATGCCGGTTTTATAAGGGGCTATGTGACGAGACCCTAGCTTCTATGTGTAATCCTTTGGGATGAATGAATTGACATTTCATCCTTTAGTGATGTTTGTGAAATTTCATATGTCAGGATAATTTTAGGATGTATTTTATTGATGAATTTTGAAAAAAAAGGATATATTTAAATATTTATGTAAAACTTAAATAATTTATGATGTGTAATGATTTTCAAAAAATGGTCTTCTAAAAAAGTGTTCAGTAATGAATTTGGAGTCTAATAAGATCAACTTAATTTTCGATGAATAATAAATTATGAATAGTGATTTTACTCTTAGGATTAGTAATGTGACCAAATTGATTAGTAATTTCACTAAAAGAAAGTTTTAATATAATTTAGACACAAAGATTAAGTAATGAGATTCAATAAAATTGGAAAATAATAGTTTCATAAACTATTAGTCAAGTATTAGTTTTTTGGGGTGAATAGTTTTTTTAATTAAAAATTAAATTAAAAATATTTAGAAAAATATTTTTATAAAATTGACTTTATTTTTGAACTTAGAGCTCCGATATTATGTTATGGGAATTTTTGGGGTTTTTTTAGAAAAAATAAATTTTCGGTGAATAGTGTTTTTATTTAAAAATTAAATTAAAAATATTTAGAGAAATATTTTTTTATAAAATGGAGTTCATATTTGTAATAATAGCATCGATATTTGTTTAAGGTGAAATTTTGGGATTTTTCTGAGAAAGTTGAATTTTCAGTGAATAGTAAAAAAAGCAGTTTTAGGGCTTCTGTATGATTAATGACATCATAGTGGTGTCATGGTGATTTCATGAGAAAATTTAAGGGTTGGCCGACCGAAGGTGATGAATTATTGTATTGGGGGCCCCATGTGTCCTAACATCATGGGAAATATCATAGGAGAGCACATGGTTTTGAGAAAACCACTTGTGAGGTGTCCCTTGGCCATTAATGCCTTGTCCCCTCACTTTCCCTATAAATACCAAGCCATTATCTCATCCTTTGGACTCCAAAATCATTATCAACGATTTTATGGTCTCCATAACATCCAAGGAGTCCTCCCATGGTTCCCTCAAGCCTCTCAAGGTCCCAACATTTGAGTTTTAAGAGTTATGTTTATGGTAAGGGATCTAACCTCTCTCTTTCTTATCAAATAATCTCTTTTATGTCATTCCATTTATGATCCATGTCCTTATGTGGGAGGATGTTATTTTATATTCCACTTAATGACCTTTTCATTTTTATATTATCATATATCCCCTCTTACTCTCATCATTTCGTTTTATGAATGTTTAAGTGACGTCGTTAGGCAGCCGAATTTTTAAGGGATTCTTTCACCCTTCTCATTTTCAAGTTCTATTTTCATGTCAAATCATTAAAGTTCCTTTTTATTATGTTGGAGTATGATCTCTATACCAATCATACTGATATTTTTTGTTCACATGATTAGAGACCCTATTTTGTCTCATGTATTCATTTTTATTGAATATTAAGTGACATCGTTAGGCTGCCGAATTTTCATAAGAGAAATCTTATTTTTGTCTCACATCCATTTTTTTCATTTCATATGGTATATCATTAAAATTTCATTACCATGTTCTAAAATCCCTTTTATTCTGTCCCCCTTCTATTTTATGGATCATTTATGAGTGGGTGACCCATGTCCCCTCTCTTTCCAATGTTTTCTAAAACCTTGTAACATAGCTGTTATGCTGTAGAATTTTCGTCTCAAAAGGCCTCTCTCTTTTTTTCAAAATTATTTTATGTTATTAAGTGAATACTAAAATCTCTTATTTCTATAGGTGTATTCACATATATATCAATATGTTCTATTTTAAATTCTGGGATTTGCATACATGAAACCTTCTTTCCCTTTCCGTGGGTTTAAGGTGACATAATTATCATGTCATTAAAGCTGTTTTTAAAACGTTATGATTATGAAATGGAACCCATTTATTTTATGCTATATAGGTTTTTAATGAAATTATTTATGATCGTATATGTGGATCACTTGATAATAAATACATTTCAAGGGTGTGCCTAGATAGCGCTCTAATAAATTGGGTAAAGACTTAATCTCTAGAGATGACTTTTTAGACTGATACCTTGGTGAATAACCTTGGTAATTTTTAATGACACCTTGGGGATGGAACTTGGTGAAACAAAACAATTGTCAATATTAAATGTTGCAGCCACATCTTCATGTTATGAAAAATGTTATTTTTAATATGATATATCTCATTATTTCTTTCTCATGCCTTAATGTTCTTTTCATGACCTTATTGAAGTATCTCAAGTTCACATGTAAAATGTTTCTCTTGTTTCCCTTACTGGGCCTTCTGCTCAACCTTTATTTTGATGAATGTCCCTAGGTTATGAGATGCAGTAATAAACCTAAGATGAACTTATGGAAAAGCATTTCAAGTGTTTATGAATAATTCTCTATGTTGTTTTCATGTATTATGTTCATGGTTTCCAAGACACTAAACCATAAAGATCCTCAGTTTTGTGTAATGTAATGAATGTTTATGTTATAAAAAGACGGGATGCTATACCACACATTCCCAAAAATCATGCCAATCCATCCTATCAATAAAACACCTTTTATTGAAAACCCTTTTTTCATCCAAACCAAGTGTGTTCCAAAAATTCTAACCATTTCAATAGAGTTTTCTTTTTATTGAATACCAAATCCATCAAAACCATTTCAATAAAACACCCTTTTTATTGAAAACCCATTTCACATCAAAACATTTACAATTTAAACAATTTCATAATTTAAAATCAACATTTTAAATTCAAAAATCCAAGTCACTTTCCACACAATTCACCAATATTTCACAATTTCATCAAAACCATAAATCATCACTAAAGAAGATTTATTTCATACTTTTCACAATCAATTCCATTCAAATAATAAATTTGGAACTAAGACAACCAATTCTAACAATATGAGTAAATAGTTAATCCACCTACATCATCAAAAAGGAGAAACCAAGAAACAAGAATAAGAACGCTCAAGATCATCTGGTCAAATCACAAAAAACCCCACCTTAGATCTCTTATCCTAACACAAACAAGGCCAAATCATTTCATATTTGGCATCCAAACACATAGATATTCCCATAACAGGTGTAGATCTAAGAAACAGAGAGAAGAAGAGGTGTTGATCTGAGTAGATCTATGAAAACGATCATGAATGAAGGAGAACGATCACATGCCTCAAGAATCTGGTGTCGATTCGCAAAGAGAAGCCTTAGGATCACCTCTAGAATGATGGGAGAACCCTTTTTGACCTTAGGGGAACCAAAATCCCGAGTTAGGGCTGCTTAGGATATTTTATGAGGCAATAAGAGGCAAAACAAATTAGATCCACAATTTAAGGATCCAATTTAATGTGGCTGCATGGTTAGTCTAGACGGTTTGAAAAACTATTCTCTAACCGTGCATTAGCTACTGCCTCAGCCACCCTTCTCGCATAGCCTCCTCGCACGGTTTCCATTAACCGTGCATTAACAGTGCGAAAGCCACTGCCTCCTTAGTCAGCCACGTACAGATTGGCAGCACGGTTTAGACAACCCGTGCATTGCTCGTGCACCATACCCATTGCTTCAAACATGAATCCAGGATCTCTAAACTCTCCCATATGTCTCCCTTCTCTTTTTAAAAAAATAAAATCATCAAGTAAGTGTTTCATACCAGAAAACAGGGGTATTACATTCTCCCCATGATTTTCCTTTCTTTCCATAGAAAATAGAAAACCAATGCTTGTCTGAAATAATTCTGTCCACTGCTCTCTCATTTCTTTCTCGTGTTCCCAAGTCTCTTCATGAATCTGACCATGTTTCCAAAAAAACATCACTGGACCAATGCTTTTTCCATTCAAGAATTTATCCTTCCTATCCACATTCCGCATCTGGATATGTACAAATAAAGCATCCAGATCTAGGTCAATGTGATACCATCTGATCAAATGGAAAGGATAGGGTTGATACTTCTTCATCTGAGATACATTGAACACAATGTGCACTGAACTGAACCATAGTGGTAATGAAAACTGATATTCCACCTCTCCAACTAGTTCCAGTATCTCAAAAGGGACTATATATCTAGGAGATAGTTTTCCATGTTTCCCAAAACGACGATGTCCAAGTCATGGAGAGATCATCAAGAAGACATGATCACTCATACTGAACGACAATGGTCTTTAATGGTGATCTACATATGATTTCTAACGACTCTGAGCCGTCTCCATCCTCTTTCTAATCAACTAAATCTTCTCTGTTGTTTCATGGACAAGGCTCGTCCAAACTAGTGATGTCTCACCTGTTTCCACCAAGCAAAGTGGATCACGACAAGGGAACCAATACTATGCTTCAAACGAAGCCATGTGTATCGAGGCCTGACAATTGTTATTGTATGAGAACTCTTCTAGGGGTATATGCTCATCCCATGAGCCACCAAAATCCATTACACAAGTTCACAACATGTCTTCTAATGTTTGTATTGTCCATCCATTTGAGGATGATACTCCTTCCTCATATTCAACTGAGTTCCCAGGGATTTCTGTAAGGATTTCCAGAAACAAGATTTGAACCCCAGATCTCTATCTAATACTATGGATACTAGTACACCACGCCTCTTTAAAACTTCCCGGATATAGATTTTTGTAAGATCATCAACTGTAAGGGTTTCACAAATAAGGATGAATTGGGCCGACTTGGTTAGGAGATCCACTATCACTCCAATGGAATCATGTTTCTGGACCGTTCTTGGAAGACCTATAACAAAATCCATTGCTATCATCTCCCATTTCCACACTGGGATAGGTAAATACTATAACATACCAGCTGGTCTCTGATTCTCTGCTTTTACCCGCTTACATTTTAAGCATCGCGAGATGAACTTGGCCACCTTATTTTTCATACCGCTCCACCAAAACTACAGCTTTATCTCTTTATACATCTTCTGTGTACACATATGTACAAACCATCTTGAATGATGGTAATCATTAAGGAATTTTTCTTGACAAACTATAGGTACAACCATCTGATCTTTGAAACACAAAACTGAACCCGCTTCCATTTTACAGCCATCAGTGGTCTCCCCACCATTGAGTTTTGAATTCATTACTAGACATTCCGCATCCGATGTTTGTTCCTCTATGACCCCATTTACCATATCCGGAACAAGCATATCTGAAAAAAAAACTGCAACATCACCTCAGTTTTCAAATTCTATATGCATGTCGGCTAAGACCGACATCAATAGCCATTCATCTGAATCTTCCTTTTCCAACTGAGCATATGAATTATTTCTTAATGCATCGGCCACCAAATTTCCCATAACTGGTGTATACATTAATTGAAAGTTGAACATTTGAAGATACACCATCCATCTCCTCTTCCTCATATTCAAATCTCGCTGTGAAAAAATGTTCATCAAGCTTTTGTGATCCATAAATACATTAAATTTCTCACCAAAGAGATAATGCCTCCATGTTTTTAAAGCATGGATAACTGCAGCCAACTCCAAATCATGGTTGGGTAATTTTTCTCATTCACCCTCAATTGCCTTGAGCCATAAGCAACCACATGGTCTTATTTCATGAGAACACAACCCAAACCTCTTCTTGAAGCATCACAATACACCATGTATCCTTGCCCTGATTCTGGCATGACTAAGATTGGTGCTGATGAAAGGAGAAATTTCAACTCTTGAAAAGTTATCTGACATTCCTCAGTCCATTGAAATGCACTATTCTCATATTTCAATGCTGTCATTGGTGAAGCTATTTGTGAGAAGTCACTAACAAAGCGTTTGTAGTAATTGGCTAGACCAAGAAAACGTCATATTTCAAAGACATTCTTCGGAGGTTGCCATGAAATAAAAACTTCTATATTTTCCGGATCAACTAAAATACCTTTCTTAGAAACAACACGTCCCATAAAGCATGCCTCTTGTATCCAAAAATTTCACTTTGCTAATTTGGCATAAAACTGATTGTCTCTCAAGATTTCCAACACTATCACCAATTGTTGCTCATGCTCAACACTTGTTATTGGATAAAACAATATATCATCCACAAACACCACAACAAAATAATCATGATTTTGCTGAATTATCTGATTCATCAAATCCATGAAGGCCGCTAGTGCATTCGTTAGACCGAAAGGCATGACTACATATTCAATGTGGCCATATCTGCTTCTGAAAGCTGTCTTAGGAATATCCAACTTTGGAACTCGCAATTTGTGATATCCCGATCACAAGTCAATCTTGGAGAACCACCGAGCTCCCCTAAATTGATCGAATAGATCATCAATGCGTGGAAGTGGATATCTATTCTTTATCGTAACTTGGTTAAGATTATGATAATCAACAAAGAGCCGAAGAATTCCATCTGCCTTCTTCACGAACAAAATCAGTGTTGCCCATGGAGACATTCTTTGGGAGACTGAAACCCTTTCATTCCATCTCCTCTAACTACACGTTCAATTATGTTAACTCCGTTGTTGCCATCCTATAAGATGGAAGTGAGATAGGATTGGTCCCCGGAAGGAGATCAATCGTAATGTCCATTTATCTTTTAGGTGGTAATCCTGATAAATTTAAAGGAAAAACATCAGGAAATTGATCGACCACAGATGGAAAGCTATTTTACTCAAACTCTTCCAATGATTCAAAAGTCAACGCTGCCAATTGGTAAGAGATCGTTCTGACCATTGGTGTCAACAAGCTATTTTCACGTTTCATTACCATTCTCTCTCCTCTAAAGAGATGGTCGATGTCATCCTGAGTCGTGAAACTAATTATTCTCCTATAACAATATATTTGATCCTTAAACCATGTCAACCAATCCATACCCTATATTATACCATAGAAATCCACCTCCAACACAGAGAAATCCCATTTCAGCTTAGCACCATCAATAGTTATATCACATGCTCTACAAACAAAGGCTTGACATTCTCTTTCACCAAGAGGAGTTTGAAGTTTCTAGATAAAAGGCATCATTTCTAGTTTTAAACATAGAAAATTAACAGCACATGAAGAAATGAAGGAATGTGATGCACCAGTATCGAACAACACATGCATGAGGGTAGAATTCAAAAGAATTTTACCTCTCACCGTAGATGGTACAGCTTGATCATCGACCATCATCTGCTTTTCTCCACAAAATTTATTCATCACTGCACTTTTTTCCTTATTTCCATGTTGAGATTTACCTTGTTTAGGACTCATGGTATTTAGAGAATCACCATGTCTAGATCTGTTATGCTGATGAGACTGATTCTGCAATCCTCGTCCTGTCGATGCATACGATACTTGCGATTCCTGTGTATTTTCCTAAACACCTTGCCGTGGAGCACTGCAAAAATATCGCTAAAGATTCCCCATCTTGTTGAAATTGCGGTATGTTGTCGGTGGTGTTGTACATTCTCGTTTCTTATGATCACTCAAACCACATTGAAAGCAACCTGCTTTTCTCTGGGGTCATGTAGGAAGGTTAACTGATCCCGCTGTCTGGTTTTGACTCGCACTCCCACCATGGAAGTAGGTGTCCCTCTTCCTCTTATTTCCAGAATTAATGTTCCCACATGTTCTTGTGGGTATCATCATGCCTCTTTCTATCAATACCGAGATATCATGTTCAGAAACCGTTTCTCTATTCACCATCTCTATATAAACTGTAATACAGAGCACCGCAATCTTCGATCGAATCTCCTGCCTTAGTCTCAATTCAGGGATGCGTGCCTTAAAAGAAGCACTTGCTACAACCTTTGGTGAAAAACTGAATAAATTCATGAACATAACCACATAATATATGACAGAGAGGCTCTCCTGTTACAAGCTGAAGAAGTATGTCATTTTTGGGATCATGAATTTGTGAGGATAGAATTTATTGTTAAACAAATATTCAAAATCATCCCATGTAAGGCCTTCTTCAAATTTAGCTTGCACCACTATATCCCACAGCTGACGTGCAAGATCATCGATCATATACATCACCATTATAACTATCAGCTCTACTAGTGTGCCGATGAAATCGAATATAAAACTCATGCTTCTTAGCCACACCTCCGCCTTCTCGGGTTCAACATCACCACGAACGTTCGGTGGATTCTGCTTTATGAATTGGATGGTATGATCCACATTTCATGGCTCATTCCTCCAGTTCCCTTATCCATAGCTTGAAAATCTTGGACAATAATCTGATCCATCTCTTGGTTCACATGTGACTCTGGTGCAACCACATTCTCCATGGCCTCTTTGGGTTGGTTTCGACGATGCCTACCAGGTGCCATTTTCTAAACCAACAACAAACTCTGTCAATCTCACTCCCTATCAATGGTTTGCTTATAATTTCAAATTCTATCACATCAACTATAAAAACATAGTTCTCAAACATCCTTTTTCCATGTTCAACCATTTTTAAAACATTCAACATACTTTTTGAAAATCAAAATATTTTCAAAATACACCAAATACCATGTTTTCAAAGTCTTTCGGTAGAAAACAATTTCTGCATTTTTCAAATAAATTGGAACTTTTCACGAAATTCGTACTCATTCCTCTCAAAGTGATATGAAATCCTTGTGGGAATTCATTCCTCTATAATATATTTCATGCTCATATCATTGTCTAAACCCATGACAATGATATTTCTAACATTCTAGAAGTATATCGAAAACACTTATGTACCCAACACCCTGTTAACATGATGTTCATGATAAACGGGTTGTCTATGTCCTTTTATGCTATACATTTCATGTTTTGACAATCATACTCCTGTCTAAGATGACCACCTAAGAAATAGACAAGAATGAATTTCAACTCCAAGACCATGAACGTCGATGAACACTTGTTAGGAAAGGACCGAAAAAGCTGATACCTTTTGTAACGACCCTCCAATTCCCATTGGCTTGAGAGTTCAACGAATCATTACTAGGCTGTAAGCGACATCCCCAAGATGCCAAGGCTGGAAATAAATGCCGAAGGGTCTCAAGTATAGGTGGGGGATGATTTACCCTTTACGAAATAAACCCATCCATTAACCATTCACTATATGATGCATGAACAAATGAAAGACCAATCAACAACATCATTTATATTAAACTACAACAGAGTACAAAACAATGGAAGACAAAACCAAACATGAAGGTACACAACGGAAGAACAACACGAGAATCTACAAAGACACCACAACTCTAGGCTCCACATTCTCCAAGCTCCATAGCATATCACAAACATCACCACGAGCCATTAGTAATGAGATTACTTACCTTTACATGTGTCTCAGAATACAACCTCTGAAAAAGAACCAAAGTGCCAAAGCATGGGTGAGTATAAAACTGAGTAGGTTTTCCCCAATGACTTCCCTAATAACACCACTAGGATAGAAGAGTTAGCATCATCTATATAAAAACAGTTTATATAAAACATATTCACCAAAGCAGTTTATAACTAAATATAAACAAGTTTTCTAAAACTATTCATCATCAAAAGAATCATTGTTCAATTTAAACCAGATTTTCCAACACATTATTTTTCTAGAAAAATAACCAAACAAATTTCCAAACCATTTCACAAACATCTCTTTTTGGCATTCCCAACCATTTCACAAACCCTTGAAATCATCCATGAATGCATCGTTATGACAGTTCCATACTCATGAGAGTTTTCTCGTCGATCTACAAATCATCCACAAGGTAATTACTTCCCATGTGTCATTACGCCTTTGGAACCGAGAACAAGCTCATATTTCAACAAATCCATGTACATATAGTTACAATGTTCCATTAAACGTTTGGCACCGAGCACAATTTACTATTTCAACCATGCCTCGTACATGAAATATGAAAACACACCACACATTCCCAACCATCATGCCAAACCATCCTTTCAATAAAACACCTTTTATTGAAAACCATTTTTTTCATCCAAACCAAGTGTGTTCAAACAATTCATACCATTTCAATAAAGTTTACTTTTTATTGAAAACCAAATCCATCAAAAACAATTCAATAAAACCCCTATTTTATTGAAAACCCATTTCTCATCAATCCATTTACAATTTCAGCAATTTCATAATTTAAAATCAACATTTTAAATTCAAATAGCCAAGTCACTTTGCACACAATTCTGGATGATTTCACAATTTCCTCAATACCATAAAACATCACTAAATAAGATTTATTCCATGCTTTTCACAACAAATTCCATTCAAATAACCAATTTGAAACTAATCCAACCAATTCTAACAAGGGGAGTCAAGAGTGAATCCACCTACCTAAACAAAAAGGCAAAACCAAGCAACAGACGATGACTGCTCAAGAATACCGGGTCAAATATCCAAAACCCACCATAGATCTCTTCTCCTTATAGAACCAATACCAAATATTATCATATATGGAATCCACACACTTAGATCTACCCATAACTAGTGTATATCTAAGAAACTTAGAGAAGACGATTAGTAGATCTTAGTAGATCTATGTAAATGATCAAGAATGAAGAAGAACGATCACATACCTCAATAATACGTCTTCGATTCTACAAGAGAAGCGTTCATATTTCCTCCGGAAGGATGGGAGAACCCTCTTTGACCATAGGAGAACCAAAATCCCTAGTTAGGGCCACTTAAGATCTTTAATGAGGCAATTAGAGTCAAAATAGTTTAGATCTAAAATTTTAGGATCTAGTTTTATGTGACCGCACAGTTAGTCTGCACAGTTTGACAAATTGGGCGCTAACCGTGCATTAGCTACAGCCTCATCCACCCTTCTCGTACAGCCTCATCGCACAGTTTCCTTTAACTATGTGTCGAATCTATGGAAACCACTTCCTCCTCAGTCAGCCATGAAGGGTTTGACCGCATAGTTTAGATAAACCGTGCGCTGCCTGTGATCCTTCCCCTTTGCTTCAAACTTTAATCCAGGATCTCTCGCCTCTACCATATGATGCCCTTCACTTTTAAAACCAAGAAGAAACATTATGTGAGGGTTACATACCTGTAATAGGGGGTAATAAAATTTCTCCCAATAACTATAAAATAAAACATAACATGTGATAAATAACAATAAAATTAAATTCAATAACTCATTATATCATTAGAAACCAATAGATATGAGTGATCACAACATTTTCTATGTGGATAATCATGATCAACATATATAGGAATATCTTTTCAAGAAATAATTTGTTAGAGGAGAGGGATGTTCTCGCATAACCACATCTGAAGAAGGATGATACATTCCCATAGATTTGAAAGGTCTTAGTGGCATTCTATGCATAATGATCAATATGTTTAAGAAAATCACATAGATCCCAAACTGTATATCCCAGCTTGATCAAAATCCTCCATTTTCACCTAACACATCCTTTGAATATGCATATCTGACTGATCAGGGCACATTTTCCATCAAATGTTTAATAAGATATTTGAAAGGGAATGATCACATATCGTATCATTCTTCGTTTCATCAGGTAAATGTTAAATGTACATATCTATAATCAAAATTAATATCGACCCCCCATATGTTGAAGCATCATCTACCTAAACATCGATAGCATGAAAAAAATGTAAAAGATCAGTCCAGTCTACATGGGTTGTTCAAATGACTGCATTCCCCAAGATTGGAAGATCGAGTAAGAGTATTACATCTAAAGGGTGGAATCCATCCACCCCTCATGGAATATAGAATGTGTGTTTCTCGGGTTTCAATCTATCATAGAGGGCATAAACAAGGTGTCTATATTTTGAATTTGAAATAATATACCATGTTGTTGTATAATATATCACCAAATATGTACATCATAGTGGCTACTGGAAGAAGCATGTGATAATGATGATTCACTCAATACTCCCTAATTCATCTATCCAAAAGATCCTCTATCATTACATATGAAACATTATTTTTTTACTCATTGAGTATTACACTATCATCCCATTGTATTTTAAAAACGAAATATGTCTTAAGATAAAAATAAAAATAAATTTTTGTCGTCAGTATAATGATATGACTGCTATAATTTACCCAATGACATGTTAACACACATTATTTTGTGAATATTTTTACCAAAATAAATGGGGATTTCTCTATGTTTCCAAAATATATTTCTAATGCGTTTTCAAATGTTTTTTTACCTACAAAAGGGAGTTTTTTTTAAGATTTATATATATATATATATATATATATATATATATATTCTTCGTTATATAATAGATTATTAGAAAATTTTGTTCATTCTATTTACATTATGATTCAGACATAATTGTATGATCCATGATTATTTTCATGCATGCTTGATTTATGGTTTAAACATGCATAGTTAAATTATGCTCTTATGTACCCCCACATGTACTTGTCATATTTATTTTAATTTAAATATCAATGGATTATTTTTATTGTATATCGATTTTTTTTTAAAATTTCACAAAATCTTTCAAAATAATGGATCTTATATTAACACCATATAATTAAATATATGAAAAATAACATTAGTGAGAATAAATCATTATGATTTAGAGTGTGAAATTAGTCTAGTTATTTATGGAAATAATTTATAGTTATGAATTTCTTGATTACATATATTGCATCTCAATATTTTCCATTATATTTAACGACAATCCATCACAATATGATTCCTACCAGACATTTTTCTACCTCATTTAATCAATTTATTGATTTCTTGTATCAATATCCACATTTAACAAGGAATTTGGAAATAATGAAATTCTCCAATAGGAATCCATGTTGTCACATTATTTTTTTAAATGGTCTCCAGTAGGTACAGTTGATCAATGTAGGCTTCTGATGATTCATAGAGGCATATGTAAATATTCTGTATACACATGGAATAAAGAATTCCTTGCTGTTTTCACATTGACAATTCCACCCATATAGTATTACCACCCTTTTTCACCATAGCTACATGTGGTGGGGTCCTAAGATTCATGAACATTAAATGGAGAGTCTTCTCTCTGAAAAAGGCATAATTGATAAATTGAAGATTATTCATTTTTATTTTCTATCAGTAGAGACCCAAATCTTGACGTACATGGACATTACATTACTTTTGAGTAATACTTAGTACATAATAAAAATATAAACACAAGGACCATAATAGTTTAGTGTCTTTGAAAACTGAGTATATAGTCTTCTAATCGTGGTGAATGATCTTCAACATCTCCCGTAAAGATCTTCCCCTTTTTTTCTTACCTAAAACCTTTCATTATATCCTAGGGAAAAGAAAACATAAAAATGGTGAGACAAAATGACCAGTAAGGGTAAAAATAGAGAACATAAAACAATCCATAAACATTTGAATTCAAAAACCTGAACATAAAACCTAAACATCAAAATCTTGAGCAAAGACATGAATCTTGGAAGTAAGTAAGGTATATATCATAAGGGAAAATCAATCATGATAAAATAGAAAGGGAATAAAACCTGGAATTGTGGAAACCATTAAGCACATGTTATGATTTCCATAGTAGCCAATGCATTGCTTCCATGACCATCTTAGTGGAAAAAGTCCCTTTCTGAATTGAGTTCACTCCTCGTTTCAGTCCTGTAATACTGAACCAGATTAACTTACCGTTCCATCCACGTCAATATCATGAGATATAAATCTTTTACCAATGCATTTAAGGGAGATATAGGTCCCACCCATATCATAATTAAATCATTCTTACTTGTGCCACAAAATCATACATCATACATCATAGCATAACCCATGTAATAAATAGGGATTCTTAAACATCATGACATCATAATATAATCCATATAAAACAAATGGATATCATTTCATCATTTTAATAATCATACCATGTATGTAATATATACATTATACTTGAAACATACACATATGAAATAATTTCATCTTAGATGGAAAATTGTTTTGATAAAACACTTGAAATGAATTCTTGAGGAAAATATCCTTTCATCCGCAAAATATTTTTCTTTTCTAAAATTTTCATTAAATTTTAAAATAAAATGATTTTGTTGAAAATAATCATGAAATCGTGTAGAGTAATCTTCATGAAAATAAGGCGTTATGAAAGCGTCAAAATCCGTTCATCCCGAATAAGTTAAAAAAACATTCTTCTCTTACTTTTGCCGGAAATGTAAAACAGTACCTCATAAAAGAAAGATTCCATACATACCATGTAGTAAAAGTCAATAATGGGTAAAAAGGACATTAAACATACATGAAACAATTTTTAGGAAACATGGACATGTATGAGAACAATAACCCCCATAAATACTTACGAATAAACAATCTCGGATAAGAACGAGTTTGGAGAAGTTATCCCTTACCTTAGGTCCGATATGCTTCATACGTTTCCGAACCTCCAGTATAATGATTTAAATAATGTCATTGACTTATTATAGAATCATATTCATTGTTATGATATCATATATGGTTTACTTATGACTTTAGATTACCCATTCTTTTGTATGTTTCATGTTAAAGCAGCGTTTTGGGATAAATCATTTTATTTATCTTACGTGTTTGGACTTTTTGTTCATGATATTATTACATATATCATGAGTTACATAATTACAGAATTTAAAAAATGATTTTTATATAATATATATTCTGTATATACATATATATATGATAGATCTATTAAATGGAATGAAATACATCATTCATGGAGACGATGGGTCGTACGTACCCAATAACACTGTTTTCGTTTCCTTATTGAATTGAATGAAATTAAGTAGATGACATACATATATATACATATAAATCCAGTATCATTATTATTTTATATATTTCATGATTACTTATTATATATACTTTATAATCATTCATGAATGGTTATCTTGGAGAATGAATCTCATCGCGTCGTGGAGACGGTAATCTGTACGTACGCACAAGCGATGATATCGTTACCATGATCGTGGAATTGTATTGGAGTGTATGTATACTATTTCATATTAAATATCAATTTGAAATAATTATATATAGTCATTATTTACACCATTATACCAATCCAAGTACGGTGGTGGTGGATAATAAATTACACCACGGCGTGGAGACAATATTCCGTGCGTATGCACGCGCGGTGATTTCATTTTTCAAAGGATGGATAGATGGTGAAATAGGGTTTCATAATACTTATAATAACATATCAGTATATTAGTGATACTGATGTTATTAATTCATAATGAAAAAACTAAACAAGTAGAAGTGGAAGAAGAAATAATGTTTAAAGAACCGGTAACAGACATTACCTCTTCTTTGAAGCGCCTCTTTGAGTCCTCCTTTTAAGGCACTAAAATTGGTCTTTAAAGAATACCAGGACCTCTAGGATGTTTCTATGGAAGTGTAGACGAGAAATGTTCAGGGTTTGGCCGAGCATGAAGGCTCAAAGTGGTGTGAGGAAGAGAGGGAGGAGGTGCCCTTTTATAAGGGAGGAGAGGGGCACCTTTGGAAAAACAAAAAATATTATTTTATTATAAAGTCATATTCCGTTTTAAATAGCTCAAAATTTATTTATTTCTAAGATAAGGTAGGGATGAGTTGAAATAATCTCATAAAATAGATTTTAGACAATTTTAGGTTTCTATTTTAACCTTCTCATTTAGATTTAACTTTAAGTTAAATAATTTTACTTTTACTGTGTCTTTTTGTTTTCTTCCACTATAAGGTTAATAAACTTACTATATCAAGCCAAACAAACCCCAAGTTGTTTATTATTAATATATATAACCTTATCCAAGTCATTCTTCCGAAACAAATATTTTTAGGAATAAAATAACAATTACTAATATAATATTTGTTTTAAAAACTATTTTATGTCATTTTTGACACTATTTGGTAATTGATTTTTGTGAAAATAATAATAGGAATATTAGTTCCAAAAAAGTTACTTATATCAATAATAACATGTCATATTAACCTATTAAGTTATTTTAATTCATAAAAAGTCTAAAATTACATTTATTTGTGTATTTATAACATCAGTTATGTCAATTTTTCATTAATAAGATAATTATTACATCATCATTGTGTCATAAATAAATTAAATTATTTATAGTCTAAAAATTAAAAATAAACTTATATTATGTAGGAAATAATTTTATCTTTATAATAAATATTTATAGTCGAATTTATCTTATGTATAACCCTATATTAAAAATGTTTTAGTTCTTGAACATTGATTTTAACTATTTTAACTCTTCTTTAAATAAATTAATAATAAATGTCCTAATCTAATCCAAGTGGGGCTAAATGGTCATATTTTATTCCTAAGGTTTTTTCGGTCTAATTACACTAATCCAATAGAATTAGGACATGTTTTAGTGTAATAATATTATTATTTTTACCCTTAATTTCCCTATTTACTTTTAACCGTGGTAAAAAAAGTAAAAAGTTACTATTCATCAAAAATCATTTTCATCTCTGTGAACCACACATTACTTATTGACATCAACCGTGTCTCTCGGAATTTTGAATTTCAATTCACAAAATCGGTAATCTTAGGTTTTATGTAAAATTGTAAATTCTCCTAGAAGGTGGGTAAAAGACGTTGAAAAGTTCAATCAAATTATTATATATCTAAAATTATTTTAAAATGACTCAAATGGCTTAAATTGAACTTATATAGGTATTATGTATCTATTTTTACATAAAATAAATTTAAATAAAATACATAATTATTTAAATAAAAATCTTGTTTTTGAATAGTAACCTAGTGTTTTTCACTATTAATCAAAAATTGAATTTTTTCAGAAAAATACCAAAATTTCACCCTAGCCTAATTTTGATATTCCAAATCCAAAAATGAAGTCCATTTTGAAAGATGAAATTTAAAAAATTTAAAAAATTGGTTATTACTATTCATAACGGCGACTTTATATAACATATCATTGTTTAACGAAACTCGGTATTGCGTACAACACACGCTATCGTGGAAGGTCGTGATTGCATGTAATAAAAGCCAAGTAAGGGATGAATGTTGTCCAATATCTTTTTGGTGTAGCTTAAAACACAAGACATTAATGAAATTAAAAAGAATATTTTTCTTAAAATCTCGGGGTGTTACATTCTATCCCCCTTAAAATGAATTTCGCCCACAAAATTCGTCTGGGATATAAATTGTTTACTACTCGAAAGTTTCATTAATAGAAACCCACATAGTAAAAAGGAATACCAAATGTTGGATTTAAAAACTGAAGTATGAAACATAACGGTTACCCAAATTAACTAAACACTGGGTATCCACATAGGAGAACATAGGTGAAAATATGGATATGGAAGAGAAATCTAACTATAATGTTCTGATGGAGAGAGGTAGAGAACATGGCTATGAAAAATCCAACAATCACAAAGCCATAAATTTGTGATGATCTAGTGTACCATCTGATTCATCGTATATAAGGGCACTAGGACAACATTTTTGGTTTTCATGTTCACTTCCCTAAAGTTGAAGAGTTTGAATTATAATAAATACTTACTTTATTTTGGTATAATCTCACTGTTGTTCGTGCCTTGAACAATTTACACTTAATCTCTTTATGAAATAAAGTTGAATTTGTCTTTTTGAATGTTTTAGCTGATCATGTGATAGAATGATAGGTCATTCCATCTCTCTCAAACATAAGTTAGAAATATTTATATACATAATAACCATCTATGGTGGGATTTATCATATATGGTTCCAAAATGGACGTATACTTGATCTATCATCCTGTATAATAAAATAAAACTATTTTCTACTAACTAGGGACTTCCTGTAGGCCAGTGGTAGGAAATAAAGGCCTGTCGCCCTTCGGTTGTGGGTTCGATTCCCGCATCATTGTCTGACGTGACGGGTTGTCGCTCATTCTGCAAGTTTTCCTTTTTTAAAAAATAAATTACAATACTAACTTATGTCCAACATAATCCATTCCGATCTTTAGGCTTATCCCTAATATTTCAGTCCATTCTCATATTATAGTGAAAACGATAACCAGAGATTTCATATAACAGGCATGTAAATACAATCGTTGATCCCCATATATCATAAGATATGTCTTGTTGGTCACATTCCAAACATTCGAAGGCCTTAATCATGTATTCTCTTGAAAAAAATTACCATATAACCTTAGTGAAAACATGAATGTTGTCAAAAGGTAACTCTTTCCACATACCAAAATATCAAAATTTCAATATACTCAAACCATGATATCACTTTGTCCTTATTTTAGTCATGAGCTCATGGATACTATCATATATTTTATTTTCTCCTTTTCCATTCATTATGCTCATATAACCATCTTTCCAAAAATATCTCAATCACTATCCATGGTTACCGGTACCATAAAATTATTGAAAACCACAATAGACCAATACATAAATATTCCAATATTCCATGATACTATATACAACATTATTTTCGAATCCCATTACATAAACACATAATCATTCCACCACATCATTGTCATATTCAACATTGCCAATAGTGATCACATGTGACATTCCTTTGTCATATTCCTTATGTGGATGCACATTTCGATCATCATTAACCCTTGGAATAGGGCATTGATTAGAATAATTCCCCATTTCATTACACTTGAAGCATTGAAGTGTTGGTGGTGCATGCTCTATAGTCTATTCTTTATTCACAACATTGGCAACCCTTTTTCCATTACTTCGATAGTCGGAATCTCGATGACCTTCTTTTCCACACTTAAAAACATTTTCTAGTCCCTTTAAGACAATCTCCACCATGCTTCTTTCCACACATTGATCATAAGGAATCATTCTTCTTATTTTCACCATTATTATGATATTTCTTATTGAACTCCTTCTTTCATTTCTTTTCAAAACCATGAGATGGATATGTAATAGCAAATTCCATTTCTACCTTGATATCACAACGCACAATTTCTTCATAGCTACTGAAGTCTCTTATAGCTAATACCCTTCGAAGATTTGGTTTTAAGCCACTGAAGAATCGATCAACTTTACTTTCATGTAGGATGATAAAGCCAGATGCATAACTTGCATGCCTTGTAAAATTCTCTTCGTATATACCAACAGATTCCTAATCCATTTGCTTTAGTTCAGGAAACTCCTTCTACATATTTGTTCGAAGAATACAAGGTAAGTACTTATTGAAAAATAAGTTATTGAACTCATCCCATTCCATGGACTCAATTTCATCTCTTGGCCTCGTATTCTTGATAAGATTACACCATTGATCAGCTTCACCTTCCAAATGATATACTGCTAAGATGACTTTATCGTGTTCATATCATTGAAGAACTTAAAATATTTTTTCATTGGTACTGATCCATTGTTCAACAACAAGTGGAATAGAATACCCACTAAAAGAAAGTGGGCATTGCCTCATGAAGGACTCAATAGAATATTGTTCCCTTCTCTTCTCATTTGGAAGTCCAGAATGATTCATAGATTGTGTAAGTATAGAAATAATATTTTTCACTCCATCTACCATAACATTTATTTTTTCAGGAGGACAATCATTGCATTGTCCATTGCATTGATCAACACGGTTCCTTCGGGTTCCAACCATCATCTAAATCCCAAAAAGAATAGTGTGAGAGGCAAAAATCATGCTAGGTAAAATAACATAATTAAGGGGGAGTACCGTCAATATATAAAATCTTAGGTTTAATTCTAATATCGTTACCGTAATTCTATGACCATAACCTGTACTTATACTTACCCTCAGGGGCATCCCTAGACATTCCTTAGAAATATCTCGAGGGTTCTCACTAAAGTTCTCGCATCCTAGATTCCAAATTTTGACTGATCCTTTCCTCTGATAAAAACTGTAGAGACCCAAATCTTAACGTACATGGAAAATAAATTACTTTTGCGGAATACTAAGTACATAACACAAGCAGACACACAAGGACCGTAATAGTTTAGTGTCTTTGGAAACTCAGAATATAATCTTCTAATCGTGGTGAATGATCTTCAACATCTCCCGTAAAGATTTCCCCATTTTTTTTTCTTACCTAAAACCTTTATTTATATCCTGGGTAAAAGAAAACATAAAAGGGGTGAGATCAAATTCCCAGTAAGGGTAAACATAGAGAATATAAAACAATCAATAAACATTTGAATGCAAAAACGTGAACATAAAATCTAAACATCAAAATCTTGAGAAAAGACATGAATCTTTGAAGTACGTAAGGAATATATCATAAGGGAACATCAATCATGAGAAAATAGAATGGGAATAAAACATGTACTTGTGGAAAACATTAAGGACATGTTATGATTTCCATAGTAGCCAAGGCATTGCTACCAAGACCATCTTAGTGGACAAAGTTCCTTTCTGAATCGAGTTCACTACTCGTTTCAGTCCTGTAATACTGAACTCGATTAACTTAACATTCCATCCGTGTCTATCTCATGAGATATAAATCATTACCCAATGCATTGGAGGGAGATATAGGTCCCACCCATCGTATAATTAAATCATTCTTACTTGTGCCACAAAATCATAAATCAAACATCATAGCATAACCGATGTAATAAATTGGGATTCTTAAACATCATGCCATCATAACATAATTCATATAAAACAAATGGATAGAATTTAATCATAATAATAATTATACCATTTAAATAACAGATACATTATAATTGAAACATACACATATATAATAATATCATCTTAGATGGAATATAGTTTTGATAAAACACATGAAATGAGATCTTGAGGAAAATATCATTTCTTCCGCAAAATAATTTTCTTTTCTGAAATTTTCAATAAATTTTAAAAGAAAATGATTTTATTGAAAATAATAATGAAATCTTGTTGAGTAAGCTTCATGAAAATAAGGCGTTATGAAATTGTCAAAATCCGTTCATGCTGTATAAGTTAAAAACACATTCTTCTCGTACTTTTGCCGGAAAAGTCAAAAAGTACCCCGTAAATAAAAGATTCAATACAGACCAAGTAGTAAAAGCAAAAAATGGGTAAAAAGGACTTTACACATACATGAAACCATTTTTAGGAAACATGGACGTGGATGAAAACAATAACCCTAGTAAATACTTACGAATAAACAATCTCGGATAAGAACGAGATTGGAGAAGTTATCCCTTACCTTAGGTCTGATATGCTTCATACGTTTCCAAAACTCATGTATAATGATTTAAATAATGTCATTGAATTATTAAAGAATCATATTCATTGTTATTATATCATATATGGTTTACTTATGACTTTATATTACCCGTTCTTTTGTAAGATCCAAGTTAAAGCAGCGTTTTGGGTTAAATCATTTTATTTATCATACGTGTTTGGACTTGTTGTTCTTGATATTATTACTTATATCCTGATTTACATAATTCCAGAAATTAAAACATGATTTATATATAATATATATTCAATATATATATATATATATATATATATATTATAGATCGATTAAATGGAATGAAATACACCGTTCATGGAGACAGTATGTCGTACTTACGCATGAACACTGTTTTTGTTTCCTTATTGAATTTAATGAAATTAAGTATATGAGATACATCTATATACACATAAATCCAGTATCATTATTATGTAATATATTTCAGGATTACTTATTATATATACATTATAATAATTCATTAATGGTTAACATTGAGAATTAAGGTCATCACGTCATGGAGATGGGAGTCCGTACGTACGCACGTGCGATGATATCGTTCCCATGACTGTGGAATTGTATTGGAGTGTAAGTATACTATTTAATAATCAATATAAATTTAAAATAATAATATATAGTCATTATTTACACCATTATACCCATCCATGTAAAGTGGTGGTGGAAAATAGATTAAACCACGGCGTGGAGAGGGTATTCTGCACGTACGCACGCGCAGTGATTTCATTTTCCGTAGGATGGGCAGATAGTGAAATAGGGTTGTTTCATAATTATAATAACATATCAGTATATGAGTCATACTGATGTTATTAATTCATAATTAAACAAATAAATAAGAAGAAGTGGAAGAAGAAATAAAGTTGAAATAATCGGTAACAGACATTACCACTTCTTTGAAGGGCCTCTTTGAGACCCCCTTTTAGGGCATTAAATTGGTATTTGAAGAATACCAGGACCTATAGGATGTTTCTAGGGAAGTTTAGAGGAGATATTGGTAGGTGTTGGAAGAGCCTGATGGCTCAAAGTGGTGTGAGGAAGAGAGGGAGGAGGTTCCCTTTTATAAGGGAGGAGAGGGGCACCTTTGAAAAATCTAAAAATATTATTTTATTATAAAGTCATATTCAGTTTTAAATAGATCAAAATTGATTTATATCTAAGATAATTTGGGTATTGGTATAAATCCTATCATCCAATATATTTTAGACATGTATAGGATTTATGTTATCCTTATCATATAGATTTATCTTTAAGTTAAATAATTTTACTTTTACTGTGTCTTTTTGTTTTCCTACACTATAAGGTTAATAAACATACTATAAAAAGAAAAAAGAACCCCAAGTTGTTTATTATTAATATATATAACCTTATCTATGTCATTTGGAGAATCCTTAGATTTTTAGGAATAAAATAACAGTTAATAATATAATATTTGTTTTAAAAACTATTTTTTGTCAATTTTGACACTATTTGGTAATCTATTTTTGTGAAAAAATAACAGAATGATTAGTTCGAATTTTTTTAAAAAATAAATAATAACATGTCATATTTACCAATAAATTAATTTTAATTCATAAAAGTCTCAAATTTCATTTATTTGGGTATTTATAACATCAATTATGTCAATATTTCATTAATATGATACATATTGCATCATCATTGTGTCATAAATAAATTAAATTATTTATTGTCTAAAAATTAAAAAAAAATACCATTATGTAGGAACTCTTTTTAGGTTTCTAATTAATATTAATAGTATAATTTATATTATGTATAACCCAATATTAAAATTATTTAGTTATTATTCTTTGATTTAAACTATTTTAACCCTTCTTTAAATAAATTAATATAAATGTCCTAATCTAATCCAAGTGTGCCTAAATGGTCATTGTTTATTCCTAATGTTGTTTTTGGTTTAATTAAAGTTATCCAATAGAATTAGTATATGTGTTAGTGTAATAATAATATCATTTTTAACCTAAATTACCCAATTTACTTTTAACCATGTTAAAAAAAAGTAAAAAGTTACTATTCACAAAAAATTATTTTCATCTCATTGAACCACATTTTCCTTACTGACGTCAACTGTGTCTCTCCAATTTTTAAATTCCATTCACAAAATGGGTAAAATTATGTTTTTTGTAAATGTGCAAATTCTCTTTGGAGGTGGGTAAAAGACGGTGAAAAGTTCAATAAAATTTGTATATATCTAAAATTATTATAAAATGAATCCAAAGGATTAAACTGAACTTATATAGGTATAATGTATCAATTTTGACATAAATAAAATTTAAATAAAATAAATTGTTGTTTAAATAAAAATTCAGTTTTTGAATAGTAACCTAGTGTTTTCACTATTCATCAAAAATTGAATGTTTTCAGAAAAATACCAAAATTTCACTCTAGGCTAATTTCGATATTCCAAATCCAAAAATTAAGTCCATTTTGAATGATTAAATTTAAAAAATTTCAAAAAGTGGTTATTATTATTCATAACGACTAGTTTATATAACATATCGTTGTATAACGAAACTCGGTATTGCGTACAACACACACTATCGTGGAAGGTCGTGATTGCATGTAATGCAAGCCAAGTCCGTGATGAATGTTGTCCAAGCTCCTTTTGGTGTAGCTTACAACATAAGAAATTAATGAAATTAAAAAGAATATTTTTCATAAAATCTCGGGGTGTTACACTATCTCTTATTAAATGTTTATTTCGTACTACATTCCCTATACAATTCCATCAGAGGCAAGGTTTTTTATTAAATGATTTAATCACAGAATGATAAAATGAATTATAAACTAAGGAACTTATTTTTATTTTGAGAACTATCATTAATAATCCATTGATGCACTCTATAACTTTTTTGGGCATGTGTGTATACCTATTCCTCCCATCATATGCCTATATACATTTTTTATTTTCGAATATTCATAATATAATCATGAAAAACATAATTATATTTTTTTTATTTGGTTAATATTTTTTTCAATATATCATTGATCTGACATATATGATACAAAGAAGTGGTCATATTTCATATAAAATTTATGTTAAAGAAACAAATAAATAGTAAAAAAAACAGTGATATTATATACCAATCATCAGGATTTCCTTTATTATAGGCTCATTATAGAATTTTTTTTCATATTTTTCTAACAACATTTCAGATGAAATACTGATGATGAGAGTTTGGGGGTCTCCAATGATTAGGATCCACAATTATTGCCTCATTTTAACCAAATTACCATCAGATATCTAACTAACACCCTAAATTCGTGTAAAATGGATACTCATACATTCCATAAACCAACTCCAGGGTTCATAGTATTCCTTATATGTAATTAAATATTCAAGTGGATGTTGTGAATTAATCCCATATTGGGTTTTTGAAAACCATAATATTCCCCTATCTTTAACATATACAAATATTCCATAAATCATAACAAACATATTTTCTGAAATGTTTTCTAGAAATACAAAGGATTAATTCCATGAAAATCCAATAAAATAGAAACAAATATAGTTCAATATGGATTTCATGAGAAAATAGTTTTTTCATATGAATATGGAACAAAACTCGGTATTTGTGCCTCAAAATTGATATCAATTGCAGAAACACCCGATAAAATTCATCCCAATAACTACATACATTCACAATTGTTTTCTGTTTTTATATCCATTCTTTTATTATAAATCCATATATACAAAAGTTTGGACCATCATCTCTTATTAGGTCCAAATCATCATGAAAATAAAATATGAAACAAATTAAGATCCAACGACGAATAATCTTGTTTCAGGTTTGGATGAAATAAATATTTAGCAGCCTCACCCTCAAGTGGTATCTAGAATTTTCACCATACTTATCACTCAGGATGATGTATGTTTTAATTCTAGATTCCAGAACTAAATATCTATAGTTCCCCTCTATATTAAATATTTTTACCACGTTTTTCAATGTATAATTACTTCAAAAATCATTCCCAACATAAAATGATATATCTGTCTCACGAATCCAATCAACTATAACTCTATGAAACATAGTTGAAGGTGTCATAACAATGTTGATGAAATAAGTAATATGCATCACATTGAATTAGTATGTGAAGTGTGGTGGATTATTATTTATGGGTCAAGGGTTATATAAAACTTCTGTATTTATAGGAACACCATCCCCATATTTTGATGCTAACTCATTATCAAAACTATTTTGTCATTCCATTCCCTACTGAAGAAAATCATTATCGAAATTTTAATTTACATGTACATCAATGGGATCAAAAAATTTATCATATTCTACATCATAGGTAAGAGCCTCAATAACATAGCTATGTCTGTTATTATAAGGTCTATCGTTAAAATTTGAAATGATTTTAAAAATTGAAAATTTACGTACAACTCTTTGGAAGATGTTATTAAGACACCACTTGAATATAAGCTAAAATTGACATATCATATGAACTCCATTATGTTGTTAAATGTTATTTTTTTCTTGTATGTTATAAATAATTATTGTGTTCATTAATGTGGTTTTTAGGAAAATTTCCCATTATATTATCATAATTTTCAATTTATCATGTAAAAATAAATTTATTTGGTGTTTCTTCTTATTTTTTACCCTAGTTTCCAAAAAAAATATGTGAATACTCTTGACAATGAGGCTTTAACATATAATCATTATGATACCAATGTTTTATAACATCTTCATATATCCTAAAATATGATACTAATGTTCCGTAATACAATTATTTATATTTATATGGGTAATTCATTAGATTATGAAGATAAAATGAATCACAGATACCACATCCATAAGGAGTGTCAAACCAGGAGTACCAAATGGGAAAATTTCATGCACCAGTTCTCAATTGAGTCTATCTAAATGTGGTGTATTTATTTTTTTCCCTATGAACATATACTTTAGATCCACATCAACTTGTTGTATCTAAATAGAGATATGAATCTTTAGATAACAATCTAATATAAATACTACCCACATTTTATAATATTATCGTATATCCTAAAAGATGACACTATTGTTTTGTAGTACAATTTTTACCATTCATAATGGTTTTTTTGAAGGATTATAATGGCTGACCATGGGATACCTTGTGCCAACTTAGGGACCCCATGGAATCACTTTTGTGTGATAGTGACATTTTATCATTTTATTTTTAAAGAAAGGAAAATATAACAAAAGTATGCAACAACTAATTAAACCAATTCTAATTTTCTCTAAATAAATAATATCATGGACTATAAATAGTCATTGTAAATATAAAAATATTTCTTATATCATGGTAATTTTTTTATAATTTTTAGACATTAAATAAATAAATTAATTTATGACACCATAATGATGCAGTGATTAACTCATTAATGAATGATTTAAATAAAATTGAAAGATAAGGTAAAATATAAGACTTACAGTTGTATAAAGCACATTGCATCGGAGTATTTAGAACCCTTATGAAATTATACTTGAAATATATCATTGTGGGACCATTAAAATCCAAAATGAATTTCATAATAAAGTAACATTTCAATCTTTCCAAAAGAGACCCTCCTCTCCTCCTATAAAAGGACCCCATCTCTACAACCTTATTCACACATTAATATCCATTTGGCTCAGACAAAATCTGCCCAAATACTCTCTAAACTTCCATATCTAACTCTTAGAAGCCACACTTTGGGCCGAAGTCTTCCCAAGGAAGCCTTTGGCTCAAAATAAGAAGAGTTACCCTATTTTAGAGTAATGTCTTCTCTTATTTTATTTTTGCTTCTCCAACCCCTTAAAAACGATTATTCCTTTATTTTATAACAACACGAGTATATTCAATATACTAAGATGTTTTTTTGAGAAGTATTTGATTTAATCATACACACGCCTCCGACTAATGGTTAAAGAACATACAGTTTCTATGGGTGGCGACTGCCTCACGAAACGATGATTGTTCAATCATCATTTAACACCTTTCATGGTGGCCATTCATATGAAACTATATTTATATATGATATATATTATGTTTATATTTTCCTTATGCTTCTGTATTTTTCATTTATGGAAAACTTTTAGGGTTTCCATTATGGGTAAACATGATAATTTCATATTAGGAAGTGCGGGCTACCGCCCCCTCAAAGTGATTTGAATTGTGAATGCCATATGTGGGGATTATAAAGGAAGGAGTAAAATTATATTATATATCATATTATATTTTAATTAGACTATACCTTTATATCATTATTATTTCATTCCATAAAATATGAAATAGAAATTAAATAAGCGTTCATGTGTACGTACGACTTACCGTCTCCATGAACGGTGCATTTCATTTCTTACCTCTAAATGTTATGTAATATTCTAAATGAATGTATATACTGGATATATATATGATATATATGATATCTATATAATGACTATTACTCTAGAGATAATGGATATTTTACCACATGAACAACTATTAATTATAAGAAGTTTATTGTTGACTAGAGTACCAAAGATCGACAAAATGATTGTTATTAACTTCAATGACTAAATAAGGTTCAAAAAATTGTAATAAGTGATATAAAAGGAAATATGAAGCAGAAAAAGGTTCTTAAAAAATTAGAGATTAACTATAGTTTATTATTCACAATATTAAGTAACGATTGAGTGAAGTCGGACACGAGTTAAGGGTTAATTCTACAACCTCTTCATTATTCAAAGTTGTTTATATGTAATTATCTACTGGGACCTATTTTTCATCAACATCCATGTTTCATAAAATGACTTTTAATTTTCTTTGTTGTTTATTAGTCAATGGGTTAAAATCATTTATACCCTTATTTGACCTTATACGTTTTGAAGGAATCATTCATTCATTTTCCAAACAAGGTACTTTTTGACTAATTTAATGTAAGAATGTTTTTTTTCTTATACGGCAGGTGACGAAATTTTACGTCATTATAACATCATCAAAGCATCCCTTACAAGCTTATAAGAATATTTTCAAAATGAATGTTTTCATTATAATTAGGTTACTCTTAAATGATTTCAAAATAGAAATAGATATTTCTCTAAAAAAGGTTTTGATTTAATCTATGCCAACATCCATTGATGTATTTTAAGTTTATTTGAAGTTGATTTATTATGATACAAAACATCCATATTTTATTTAATGTTTTTTGATATGTTAGAATATGTATGTGTTATCTCTATCCCATTCATGGCTTATGGATAATTTATTTACATTTCATATTCTATTTTTAATATGATTGTATATGATATGTATAATCCTATTCATATAAGTAATGCACTGGACATAGTATGTGATGGGTAGAGCCTGCTATAGCTCCTCGAGGCATCGGTAGGTCTCATGAGACAAACTAGTTTCTTGGCACAGGCCTTTGAAAAAATCATATTTGTAGTCTTGGCACAAGGCCTTGATTATGTGGTTATGATAGTATGGAATTATGCATTCCATTATTATGAATGATGGCATTGATATTGCATGTGATTATTTGACTTGTATGTTATCCATGAGAATAAGTAAATGATATTATTTAATTTTATTTTTTCCATACTATGCTAATGTTCATGTTTAAAAGGATTTTGTTTTAGTTATACATTGACTTAAATGTTGATGCATATTTATAAAAGTTCCTGAGGTTTTCTTATCCTTACTGAGCATCAGATCTCACCCCTTTCTATGTTTTGTTTTTCCCAGGATGTGAAGAAGTATTTTATGACTGACGTGCAGGGATAGTCTGATGAGATATGAGTGTGGACTATGGAGACTAGGTTGTTGTAGTTTTTTCACTATATTATGTAATGTAAGACTTATTAATGTATCTAGTGTTTCCAAGGATACTAAACTAATCGGGCATTCGAGACATGATCGTTTGTGATCATTACAATGTAATGAAATAATTCACCGACTCTGTGTAACTAGGGTCAGGGCGTTACGGTTGGTATGAAAGGATGTTTAGTACTAACATTGGAAGCTAGATATAGATAATCTCTGATAAGAGTACATAGCCCTATGATTGAATTTGAGGATTTGTATAGAATAACTTTCTAGAATTTTGGTCCTATAGATATTTTTTGAGTTTTCTGAGCAATATTTCCATGTCTGGATATGAGCCGGTAGAGGAAGCTCTGGCACTGATGTACCTATGGGTAAAACCCAAAAACACCACTTTGAGCTAGACTCAAATGAGAACTTGTGCACAACAACGGGCCTTGCTGCACTCTTGGTTACAACCCTCCCGGGGGATATGCTTAGATAATTCTCATTTTCATTACAAACCATTATGAAGGGTCAATGAGTATATACTTCCTCAATAAAAACATTTTTTTATGATTATTGATTATATCCATAAATAGTTCAATTTATGTTATGTTTTTTACAAGTATGGAATTATGTATTTTGATTCATGGACTGATCTAGTATATGCCATTGTTTAGAAATGGCGCCTTGTGGAATGAATGGAAACTGTATCAATTCACACACTCCAAGTAGGGATTTTCCTCCTACTTAAGATAATTATAGTGGAGCCGGAGATGCAACTGGTGAGGATCAGCTAATCACTCTACATGGACAACTCACTCAGGTTATGAATAATAACCTTACTCGTATGGAGCACCCTAATCTGCAACGTGGAAGAACAATGTCAGACCGCTTCATGAGGCAGCACCCACCAACATTTATTTTGGGTAAAAATATTTTAGTAGCTGAGAAAGGGATAAAATTCATAGAGAAAATATTCCACACGTCGGGGAGTAGCGAAAGGAAGAATGTTGTCATGTAAGTTTACTGCCTCACTAGAGATACCTAGCAATGGTGTCCACTAATTCAAAACAAAAATAAAGATGATGAATTATCAAGTATATAATGAAGGGAGTTTAATGATATTTTCATAGAAAAATACTTTCCTCATGACCAACGAGAGGATATGGAAAGACAATTTCTGAGTCTAAGGCAAAAGGAGTATGATAATGTTGAAAAGTATTAGTCTAACATTACAAGGTTAGCAAGGCATGCTTCAGATTATATACATAACCCAAGTATTAATATTTATATTTTATTTGATGGGTTAAAACAATTTCTCCATCGATCTTTAGTGTCACAATCCTTCTCATCATACGAAGATATTGTCTCGTGTGCTATCAAGATAGAAAAGGAATTATATAAGTCTAAAGGCAAAAAAGTAAAGCAAGAGAAGAAGAGAACTATAGAGAAAGAGACAGATAATGTGAAAAAGGGAAAGAATAATTTTCTATTATGTGATAATTTTGGTAAGAAAAACCTGTGTACTTGCCTTAAAGGAATGGTATTTTGATACAAATATGGAGAAAAAGGACATCAGACTCGTGACTTCACGGGAAAGAAAGAGGCTGTCAATGTAGAATGCTACGATTGTAGAGAAATGGGGAATTAATCAAATGAATGCCCTAAGAGCCAAGGAATATTACCTCAAAAAATTCCATGGGAGCAAGGCCAACCTTTTTCTGTTACTGCAGATGAAGTTGAATAAATATTATATTTGTGTTTTTGGACTAAAGAACTATATTATGGTTATAATAATAATGTGATATATATAAGGATTGTACTGAAGTACTTGTTGTTTTAATTAATGTTTTAATATGATGATGTTAATCATATTTTTAGTATATGAAAATAAGATAAACATTACTTTTTTTGGTGAATATGATGTTACAATTGATTTTGGAATTTAGGGAACTTTTAGAGAGAGTCTGTACATAGGTATTTTAGATAACTATAAATGTTGGAATGTATTAATTTTATCAATTGATAGTTGTGTTTAAGGTTAAAAAATTTCTGATGATTATTTTTGGAATATTATAATACTATATATTTAGGAAAAGGACAACCCACATGTCGGGGTATAACCCGTCACATCAGAAAAAGCTGCAGGAATCGAACCCTCAACCATAGTGAGAAAGACCTTTATTACCTACCACTATCCTACAGGAATTCCCTGGTTATTACAAAATAGTTTTCATAATCTAAATGGTATGTGTTAATATTTGGAACCTTGTACTAATAAGATAAATAGAATATTTTTTAGTTCTATTACCTTTTGTACTGAAAGATGGGTTTGTGGTAAAAAAGTTATCATTGAATGAGAGTCTACATGAAAGGTATGTATATTTCCTTCTGTTCATAGTAAATCTCCTAAATAAATTATTCATCTTTATGAATGGTAACTTAAAAAAAACATTTTCGGTTAACTTTTTCTTTTGGGGAATCAATGACTATTTAAACAATCATAAGTTTGTGATTTTTTTGTAGTTAACTTTCTCCTAATCCTTTTTTCTATAACTATCCATCAGACCTTGATGGTTTGTTTCTCCTCCATATCCATGTTTTAATATAATCCTATTATGGGCTATCCCATGTGACCTTTGTACTTCTCTTTCTTTTTTTAAATGTTATATTTTTATTAACCCTATTTCTGATATGGGTTTTCCTGAAATGTATTTTCTATTTTCATCATTTTACTTTCTAAGATCACTTTCAAATTGTGTGGATGTAATTTATTGTAGGAGGGTAGAATTTAACACCCCAAGATTCCACGATACATTTCCCTTTGAATAATGCAGTAGCTTGCATTGTACACAAGATTGAGTTTCTAACACACCACAACCAATCAAAGTAGTCATTATCAATAGTAATACCCAGTTTTTGAATTATATAAATTTTTCATTTTAAAATTGACATCATTTTTGGATTCCAAATATCTAAATTATCGTAGGATGAATTTTTGGTATTTTTCTGAGAACATCCAATTTCCGATAAATAGTGAAAAATACTTAAAAACAACTTTTTTAATCAAAATAATTTATAGTGATAAATTATAATATTGAGTGGTTTTAAAGTATAATTAGAATAAAATTTTACCATTTTATCCAATGGTGGTCATTTTAATTAATTTCACTTTGAAATTGGACATAAACATTAGTCAATATTCTGATAGATATTGTTTCTTAAAAACACGCTATTGGTTTGGATGGAGGGAATTAACTATATAAATTTTTAATTAATCTTCTATGTTTTGAATTTGGGATATCAAATATATAATAGGGTGAATTTTTGGTATTTTTCTGATAATGTTCATTTTTAATGAATAGTGAAAAATGTTGTTTTTTATTCAAAACTGCCCTTTCATCCAATTTATTTATATAGTTAGTTTTTTATTTTAATTGGTTATAAAGTATAATTGAATTTTGTTTTTATCACTTAATACAATTTTGTTCATTGGAAGTAATTTCACTTTTCAATTGGATGTAAAAACAAGTCAAACTTTTGATAGATTTTACTTCTTAAAACCCCATCGTTGGTTTTGACAACTGTAATTATTTTTAAATTAATTACTATGATTTTTTTGTTTGGAATTTGGTAAAATAGGTTCTATATTTGGAATCATAAGGTCCAAATTATATAATTAAGGCTCTTGTTTTTGGACATTATGAATAGTAACGACGGCAATTATCTTTAATTATCATGATTAATTAGTAATTGGGTAGTTAAGGGGAATGAAATAATGTCATAATAACATAAAATTACCCCAACATGTGTCCTAATTATATTGGTTATATCATGTAATACTATTTTATTCCTTGTTCCATCTTAGGGACCCCATGGAATCACTATTGTGAGATAGTGACATTTTATCATTTTATTTTTAAAGAAAGGAAAATATTACAAAAGTATTTAACACCTAAGTAAAACAATTTTAATTTTGTCAACATAAATGATATCTTAGACTATAAATATTTATCTGAAAGCTGAAAATATTTCCTACATCATGGTTTTTTAGATAATTTTTATACATTAAATAAACAAATTTATTTATGACACCATACCGATTCAATGATTACCTCATTAATGAACGATTTAAATAAAATGAAAAGATAATGCAAAATATTAGACTAACACTTTTCTACAACCTATTTTATTGATTTATTTAGAACCCTTATCACATTATCCTCGAAATATATCTTTGTGGTACCTTTAAAATCCAAAAATACTTTCATAATAAAGTAACATTTCAATCTTTCCAAAAGAGTCCCTCATCTCCTCTTATAAAAGTCCCCCACCTCTACCAATTTATTCACACACTCAATGCAATATGGATCATCCAAAATGTACTCAAATACTCTCTGAACTTCCATCTCTTACTCCTAGAAGCCTCACATTGGGCAGAAGTCTTCCCAAAGTAGCCTTGGGTTCAAATCAAAAAGAGTTACCCGATTTAAAGGTAATGTCTTCTCTTATGTTCTTTTGTTTTTTTTTAATTTTACAACATCGTAAAATCTTTAATTATTTTATTTTTTAACAAAAAAAAGTTTATTAAATATACTAGGATGCTGTTATGAGAATTAATTTTTTACACTTACACACACCTCTGTCTAATGGTTAAAGAACATACTTTTTCTGTGGGTGGTAAATTACTGCCTCACGAAAAGATGATTGTTCAATATTCATTTAACACATTTCATGGTGGAAATTAAGATGAAACAATATTTATATATGATATATATTATGTTAAAATTTTCCTTATGCTTCTGTATTTTTCATTTATGTCATACCTTTATGGTCTCCATTATGGGTAAACCTGATAAATTCATTTTAGGAAGTGCGGACTACCGCCCCCTAAAAGTGGTTTGAATCATTAATTCCATATGTGGGATGTATAAAGGAAGGAGTTAAATGATATTATTTATAATATTATATTGAAATTATAATATACTTTTATATCATTATGATTTCATTCCATTAAATATGAAATAGAATTGAAAGTAGTGTTCTTGTGTACGTACGGCTTACCATCTCCATGAACGGTGCATTTCATTTATTATCTTTAAATGTTATGTAATCTTATAAATTCATGTATATGCGTGATATAGATGATATATATGATATCTTGACCATGAATATAATTCTATAGATAATGGATATTTTACCACATGAAGAAATTTTAATTATAAGAAGTTTATTGTTGACTCATGTACCAAAGATCGACAAAATGACCGTTATTAACATAAATGACTACATAATGTTCATAACATGGTAATAAGAGATATAAAAGGAATAATTAAAATGAAAAAGGTTCTTAAGAAAGTATGTATTAAATCTATTTTATTATTCAGGAGATTAAGGAACGATCAAGTGAAGTCGGACATGAGGTAAGGGTTAATTCTACAACCTCTTCATTATTCCAGGTTGTTTATATGTGATTATCTACTGGGAAATCTTTATCATCCACATCCATGTTTCTTAAAAATGAATTTCAAAACATTTTCATTATTTATTATACAATGGGTTAAGGTCATTTATACCATTATTTGACCTTATACATTTTTGAAGGAATCCTTCCTTCATTTTCCAAACAAGTTACTTTTTGACCATTTTATCAAATTTAAGGTAAGAATGTTTTTTTAACTTATACGGCAGGTGCAGCTATTTTTTTCATTATAACATCATCGATGCTTCCCTTACTGGCTTATAAGAATATTTTCAAAATGAATGTTTTCTTTATAATTAGGTTACTCTTAAATGACTTCAAAATATGAATAAAATATTTCACTAAAAATGTTTTGATTTCATATATGCCAACATCCTTTGATGGATTTTATGTTTATTTTATGTTTATTTATTAAGATACAAAACTTCCATATTTTATTGAATGTTTTGTGATATGTTTGACTGTGGATGTGTTATTTTTATACCATTCATGTCTTATGGATAATGTATTTACATTTTGTATACTATTCTTAATAAGATTGTTTATGATATGTTTAATCCTTTTCATATAAGTAATGAATTGGCCTTAGTACAGGACGGGTGGATCCCTCTATAGATCCTCGATGCATCAATAGGTCTGATGAGACAAACTAGTGTCTTGGCACAAGGATTTTAAAAAATAGTATTTTTATTCGTAGTATAAGGCCTTGACTATGTGGTTATGATAGTCTGGCATTATGCATTCCATTATTATTAAAGTGGTTATTGATATTGAATGTTATTATTCCACTAGTATAATATCTAAGAGAATAAGTAAATGGAATTATTTCATTTTATTTTTTACATAATATGCTTATGTTTTTGATTAAAAGGATTTTAGTTTAGTTATACAGTGACTTAAATATTGAAGCATATTTATAAAATTTTTCGTTGTTTTGTTATCCTTACTGAGCATCTGATCTCACCCCTTTCTATGTTTTATTTTTTTCAAGATGTGAAGAAGTATTTTATGACTGACCTGTAGGGATATTCAGAGGTGATATTAGTGTGGACTATGGAAACTATTTTGTTATAGTTTATAACTTTATGATGTAATGTAAGAATTATTAATGTAACTAGTGTTTCCAAGGCTACTAATATAATTTGTCTTTTGAGACATGATCTTTTGTGATCATGCCAATGTTATATAATAATGCACCAACTCTGGGTGACTAGGGTCGGGGCGTTACTGTTCCCACTAATATGTTGCCTGAATCGAGAAGAGTCACATATGATCAAGATCCATTTGTGATCCCACATGTCATCTTATATGTATAGTACTTTAATTTTATATTCATATAATGTTCTTTTATGTTTATATAATATCCCATATTTCTAGTCTTTTAATATAGTTTTTACTTTCCCTAGATTTAGGCCAAAACGTAAGCTGACATTGGATGATTGTGAATCAATAGGAATATGGTTTGGGATACATTGAATTATACAAAATTATAACATTGTTTTTTCATCATTCATTAATGTTGAACATTAGCCTCATTAGACTAATTTAAATTAAATATTTTATATTTCACCATGTCATTGTTAAATTTATTTTTTATGGGAATGTTACATATTTGAAAGGTGATTCTAATTTGAATGCCTCAGATGGGAATTGTACCCATAGATTGATTAATTAAACATTATTACATCATTTTAAAAATGTGTTGATGTAAATTTAGTATTTAGGTTAGGTAACCATAATTGAGTAATTATATTATAAATAAATGATTATGAATTAGAATTTTAAAATCATTGATGATATTAATGTGTAATTTTAATGATATATATAGTATCTTATAAAATGAATTGTGGTTCTACTATGGTGTGGGTAACTATCTTTATAAATTTAATTTAATAATTTTGGGTTGATGTATGAATTTATTAATCCTATTTACTATTGTTGATAGGTATCCACTTGGAATCTGAAATCCTATAGAATTTGTTTTTGGATCTCATGTTTAATAAAATATCATCGTTTTAAGAAATATTTAATTATGAATGTGAAGTGGAATTGGAATTGAAAATGTAAATCTATGATTATGTATCATATATGATCATGTTAATCATAAATTAGGTAATCATGGTGCTAGTGATTAAAGGAAATCCCTATAAAGTGAAATTAAGATTTAAAATATGTATGGAATATTTAAAAAATTTATTGATAATTGTATTGTTTATGAATGTTGAAATGAGTAAATTGATTAAATATGATGTTTGATATTTGATAATGCTGGTATGAACACCAAGATTCAATGTGACATAACATGGTTATTAATTCCATTATGAACAGATGTGATTCTTTATGGTACATTATTTAGAATTCCAAGATGAACTATATATATTTGACATGATATCAGATGCCTTTGATCGTTGAGACTAGTACATAGACATTGTTTGATTTATGATATCTGGGAATATAGGCATTGATAATAGATTCATAGGGCATAATAATATTAGGAGACGAATCTTGTTTGGTTTCATATAGAGTTTTGGTTTTCAAGATTTTCTCAAAGACACCATGACACTATAAGAATCATATATTAATGACCTTAGAAATTACCACTGGGTATAGGACATCGAATGATGTATTTATTTGATTATATTGAATTTCATTCATATTTATAATTTTTATATAATAGTTTTTATAACTATAAAATATTTTACACTGAATACTTACAAGCATACTTCAAATCATATTGCTTATTTTAGGGAAAATATTTTTGGTGGCCCAATGAGTTTTACACACACATTTTTCAAGACACCATCATACTTTGTTATTGGAGCTAATGTCACTATGTAGTAAAAGGTAATAGGTATAGGGAATGAACCACTGTTTATTGCAGCTACATTGGAATTTCATTTTTTATATAGCTGATTTGATAGAATAGAACACAGACCAAGTCATGAGGAGTTATTGATTTGATTTTTATTTTAGAGGTTTTTTCTGCCCATGTGTTATCCTTGGTGTGTATATCATACACATTATAATGGAATTTGATACCATAGTTATTTTTACACGTTAACTAAATTATCATAAATAATTCATAAACTATATTTTTTTCACTTCTTTTTGTGCGATGTATACTCAGACATTAAGTATTAGTTTTCACAGTGTATCCTTATATTCCAACACCACTAGACCATAACAATTGGAACACAAGGAGGCTTGCTTGATGCCTTGTTGAATGCTGACCTGGGCTAGTAGATTAAGTGTTTTAGGGCAGGGTATTTGATGTGTCTTTATATGTGTGGGTAATTGAGCCCACATGCAGTGGGGGAGCTAGTGTCTCCATGCACATGTTGAAGGTTCCAGGAACAACGGAATCGCGTGGGTGGATGTGCCCACATGGCTTTTTTTCATTTTCAATGATCAATCAGGGATCAATACGACGATAAACGCCAGTCTCCATGGATTGAATCACAGAAAAAGAAAAAGAAGATGGTTTGTCCTAGAACCAAATACAGGGATCGTTACAGGTTGATTATTATTAATTTAAGTAATTATCTAGAAATACATTTTGGGTGTTCTTTCTTCGTTGATGTTCTTGATCACGTTGTCGATGTGATCCGTCGTTGCATCACATAATCTATGTGTAGACTCCCTCTAGCGGTGATCCACATGTGTACCTCGTATCTATGGACATTGCGAAAGGATTATCCGGGTGCTAGCATGGAGAAGCCTTTTCTTGTGTTTTCCATCTTAGATCATTTTGATCCAATGGAAGAGGATCTCTCGCCATCTTGAGAATGTTCTTGGAGAAAGTGGTTCTTTCAGCCTTGAAAGAATTCTCCAGAGATGTTGTGCAAAACGATTCTCTTGTGTGTTGGAGAAGAGTTGGGGTTGCGAGGATATTTATAATTGGGTGTGTGGGGTTATAGAGTTATTAAAACAAATAAATGTGTTGCACGTTTTATTTATTTCATTGACTCTTATTTAAAACCCCCCATATCGAATAAATAATTCCTTGACATGTTCCCATGCTGATTATAATAAATATCATTTAAAAAAATATTATATCCTCAAAATCCCGACTGGAAAAACTACACGGCGTGTACTTTTTTTTCATTGAAAACTACACAGCGTGTACATTAAATGTACACGGCGTGTATATCTTGTTTTCATTTATTCATTTCCTTTCCAGAATAAAACTACACGGCATGTACATTTAATAATACACGACGTGTACTTGTTTTATTTTTCCTACATCATTTAAAACAACTTATGATTCCTTGAATAATTATTAAACCACATACGGGAATAATACTTATTCAACTTGAGATACTTGGATACACTAAGTGTGTGACCCTCTAGGCCTCTTTCTCGTTGGCATTAGGCGGGCTTTCCTAAAGTCCATGATTACTGTCTAGCAAAGGGTCAAGGAACCCAAGAGAACGAATTTGATGCCGCATTAATATATCATCTCATTTGAATGCTTACTGTGTAATTTAATCCCTTTGTCTCGATATCTCATCAATCAGGTTTCATGGAAGTGTCATAAACCTATATACTTGATCCGTCGTTCTTTGAATACCTGAAATAAACTAGTCGTTCACACCATGGAAATGGAATTTAATGTGACAGCTCTATTTCAATAAAATGGCCGAGATATCATCTTCCATAAATGGAAGGGACAAATCCTTCCTCGACTTATCCATTAAAATCATGTCACTCGTGACACACCCAACATAACGTACTTTCCGCCAACTGTCTTTGTGACAGTTTTCGTCATTAAATCTAAGTGCGCGAGTCATGACATGAGTTAATGATTATCTTTTAGTCTAAGGACCATTAGACACGCTCGTAGATAGTAATATCTGATGACACCAAGACATGAGGAATTACTACTGGCAGGTCTGTTCTCATAATCTCCCATCTTAGAGATTACCACGTGTGAACTCCATGAGAGAGAGTCTCGTCTTCTTACGAGTACTCGCACATGACGGTATGTATAATATGTGTCCTATCATAGTATGTCATCCAACCACATAACTTTATTGAAGTATATTGTTATAGCATTTCAAGGTTCTCATCATAGCGTGGATCTGTTATAACCTTATTAATGCAACAAAAATTTCAGGATATTATTATATTATAGTTATACAGAACAATGAACAATATATAATAAGTGAACATTCATGTAATAAAAATAAAAAACAGTTGGTTCTGAGGAAACCAACCCTTACAAACTACCAATTGGACTAGAGCCAACTGCCTACGACTTTTAGTCCACTAGAACTCACATGATGATCATGTTTCTAATAAGTCAAGGATTTATTCAATGGGTCTGCCACATTGTCTTTCATTGGAATACTGCTCACTTCAACATCACCTCTCTGAGAAGAATCCCTCACGAGATGATACTTCCGAAGTATGTGCTTTGTTTTCTGATGTGACCTTGGCTCTTTTGCAAGTTCCACTGCTGCAGTATTATCATAATAGAGTGTAATAGGATCTTTACTGCTCGGTACAACATTCAACTCTTAGACGAAGCTTCACATCCATAATAATTCTTTAGCTGCCTCAGAAGCTGTGATATACTTAGACTCCACTGTAGAATCTGCCACCAAACATTGTTTTGATCTCTTCCAGCTCACTGCACCTCCATTCAAACTGAAGATGTATCCAGTCTGTGACTTAATGTCATCTTGATCAGTATGGAAACTAGCATCTACATGTCCTCTGATGACTAGTTCCTCATCTCCTCTATAAACCAGGAACATATCCTTAGTTCACCTCAGATACATAAGGATAGTCTTGACTGTCATCCAATGGTGGTCTCCTAGATCAGCTTGATATCTGCCTACCGCACTTAATGCATAAGCAACATCTTGCCTCGTACATAGCATAACATACATGACTGACCCAATCGCAGATGCATAAGGGATCCTTTCCATTATCTTTCTTTCCACATGTGTCTAAGGACACATTTTCTTAGAAAGATGAATTCCATGTGACACTGGAAACAATCCCCTCTTGGACTATTCCATACTGAATCTCTTCAATATCTTGTCAATGTTTGTACTTTGACTCAGGCCCATCATTCTCTTGGATCTATCATGATGGATATTGATCCCAAAAATATATGCCGCCTCACCCAAGTCTTTCATGGAGAAGCATTTATGCAACCATGCCTTAACTAACTATAAGGAAGGTACTTCGTTTCCAATGAGTAATATGTCATAAAAATATACTATTAGGAAAAAGATTGCACTCCCACTAAACCACTTGTAGACACAAGGCTCACATTCGTTATTAACAAATAAAAATTCTATTACAGCTTCATCAAAACGAATGTTCCATGATCTTGATGCTTGCTTTAATCCATAAATGGATTTCTGCAACTTTCATACCTTGTTGGTATCCTTTGGAGTCACAAACCATTCATGTTGTGTCATGTAGACATCTTCTTGGAGGTTCCCGTTAAGGAAAGCTGTTTTGACATCCAATTTCCAAATTTCATAGCCATGGTAAGAATCAATGGCCAATAGGATTATGATGGATTTCCGCATCGCAACCGGTGAAAAGTTTTCATCATAGTCAATTCCATGACGTTGTCTAAAACCTTTTGCAACCAGTCGTGCCTTTTAGGTGCTGACTTGACCCTCCATGTCTAGTTTCTTCTTGAATACCCATTTATTACCAATAGGCTATACATCAACTGGAGGTTCTACCAAAATCCAGACTAGGTTTTGGTACATGTAATCAGTTTCTGAATTCATGACTTCTTTCCACTTGGCAACGTATGTGCCTTCAACTGCTTCCCTGTAGGTAAGAGAATCATCATTGTCAACCAATAATGATTTACCATCCTCGGTTACAAGAAAACCATATCATTTTGGTTCTGTCACCTCTCTCGTGCTCCTACGCAGTTCTTGTGTCTCTGGAACAGATTTTTCTTCCACGGGGCTTTGTGGAATCTGTTCTTGTAGAAACTCATGTGTATCTTGATCCTCGACTTCATCAGAGTCTATCTCGCTCCCACTATCTCTTTTGGAGATGTTCTCCCTTTCAAGGAATATGGCGTGTCTTTCCACTGTAACCTTTTTGTCTGAGGGGTTTTATAGGTAATATCGCCTTGTTTCCGTGGGATATCCTATAAAGATACACTTTGTGCCTTGGGGTGCGAGTTTTCTACCTGAAGAGGCCTTAAAAAATGTTTCCCTACCCCACACATGTAAATTCAATTACATGGCATTGCATCCACTGCATAACTCGTATGGAATACCAATTATCGATTTAGTTGTTACTTGGTTTAGTATGTGCACTGTTGTTTGTAATGCATATCCCCAAAAGGATAATGGAAGACTCGCATGACTCATCATTGATCTCACCATGTCCAACATGGTGTGGTTCATCCTTTCACATAGACCATTCCATTGCGGTGTGTAAGGAGGAGTGAGTAGAGATATAATCCCAAACTCCCGTAAGAAATCAATAAAGTCCTGATTAAGATATTCTCCTCCTCTGTCTGAGAGGAGTTTCATAATCTTCTTACTAAGTTGTTTCTCAACATCATTCTTGTATTCTTTAAAACATTCAAAATAATCTGACTTATACCTCATTAAATAGATATATCCATATCTACTAAAATCATCATTAATGGTTATGAAGTACGAGAACCCACCCCTTTTTTCAAATGGAAATGGTCCACACACATCTGTGTGAACTAATTCTAGAAGCTCTTTATCTCTTTCACCATTCCCACTAAACGGGGCTTTGTTCATTTTTCCTTGTAGACACGCATGACATACACCAAGTGGTTTTAGTTCGAAAGAATCTAAATACCCATCTTGATGTAATTTTTTCAAACGTTTCTCATTAACATGACCTATCCGGTGATTCCAACGTTGGGTGTGGAATGAGTCATGTGAATTAACTTGGTTATCAATTGCCATTACTTGGTTTGTGTATTCTAACACATAAAGGTCGTTATATAAATGTGCCCTACCAACACAAATGATATCTTTATAATAATAGCAACATACACGTCCAAAATTGAAGATGAATCCATTAGTATCTAATCTGGATACTGAAATAATTTTTGTGGTTACAGAGGGTACATAATAAAATCCTTTCAAAACCAAGACTGTCCACGTAGGCAATGTGAGGTGGTAGTCCCTGACAGCTACATCAACAAGTCTGGCTCTGTAGGCTGCTCGTAGATCTACCTCCCCTCGATCAATGTTCCTGAATCTACATGGTTCATATATTTGGATACAGATGTGAGCAACACAAGCATTATATAATACCCAATTAGTAGAAACAGGTAGATTGCATTCGATAACAAACGCACCTGAAGCTTCTCCATGCTTCCTTGGCTGGGTGTAGTTTTTCTTCCAGTGTCCTTTCTTGCCACATGCTAATCAAAAAGCATCATGTTCCTTTGCCTCCCCTTTGATCTTCCTTTTCATGGAAGGCCTTGAAGAAGCTTTGGGCTTAAAGCTCTTCACTTTCCCTTTCCTTTTATTAACCATGAGGATAGAAGGCTTTTCAAGCTTCATGTTAGTGTCTACATGGCGAATGAGGATGATATGATCAGACATAGTCTTCTCAATGTTGTTCATATTGAAGTTTACAACAATGTTTGAGAAGCTCTGGGGGAGTGATGCAAGAATGAGGTCGGCACCCAGTTCATCGGGGAGTTTAAACCCTAGAACCTCCAAGATCTCAATGTAGCCAATGAGCTTGACTACATGAGGCCGGGCTGGGGAACCCTCTCCATGCTTGCTCTGAAATAAGTCCTTGGAAATCTCAAACCTTTCATGTATTGCCCTCTCCAGGTATAGACCACGAAGATTCTCAAACATGATATAGGCATCCATGTCTTCATGAGACTTCATGAGCTCACTTGAAATTGATGATAGAATCAAACATTGAACATCGAGTGCATCATTCAAATGTTGATCATAGACTAGAAAATCTTCATCATTCGCCCTTGGGGTAGTGGAATCCGGAAGAGAGGACTCCAGCACGTAAAACTTTCATTCATGGTGTAGGATAACCCGAAGGCACCTAAAAAACTCCTAAAAGTTACTTATGGTGAGGATATTGTCTTTATCTAGTATTGATCACAGAGAAAATGTGGTTGATGAGTTTGTCATCTTTATTATAAAATTTAAAAGAGCAGATTTATTAGTACTTTCTTGATTACAATTTATGGGAAATAATGAATGAATTAATTAATTCACCCACTATTTTATCAAGTCCCAATGGACCTCACCATTAAACTCGGAATGTCCAGTTTCTTTGACATTCTAGTGGAATGGATCCAGATTTCCCTTCGCATTACCCCAATAAGGGTTGGTCAAGCTTTTTGAAGGTATTTTGGTAGGCAGGTCTTTTCCAACTGTGAGCTTACAGTTCCTTGATCTATTGAGTGGACTCCCCAATCCTGAAATCCTGACTTGGATTTCCTCAACTCTTACCTCCAATATTACATCAAGTCTAGCAAGGGTTACTTCTCTTGATGTAATATGGTTAAGTCAGCTTGAAACCATTCATAAGGGATTCCTTTATAATAGTAAGTGTCTCAACAAGGTTTCGTCAAACACATTGTTTTAATGAGTCTTTCCCTTAATCAGGTCACAAAAGGCATGCTCTGACTTAATATGGTATTGAGGGATTTTAGTCATTATGTGTAGTTATTAATTATCACATGCTTGTTAATATTATGTTATTCTTGCTTTAGTGATTAACCATGTTCTGATAATGTTTACACATAGTCCGGTTTTGATTTTATTCCATCTTTGAATGCTTGTTCATTTTATTAATTATGTGTTCACGACAACACATACATAATAAATATACCATGCAATCAGACAGAAATAAAATAAGATGGCATGATCATGAGCTTCTATTGGTTAGCTTATCTAGTGGGTTTGATAAGCTAACCCTAGCCTAGGGAAAACACCTTGAACATGTTGGTTCATGTTTTGAAGATCCCACCTGTACACCTTTGTATATTCTTATGTCGGTTTCGCCACGGCATCAGGATTTGAACCATCTCCTCTGGCTTGGGAGATCCTCCATTACATGGTTTTCCATTAAAGAAACCATGGGCACACATGCCCTACATTTTATTAGAAGAAGGCTTGTAGGCCAACAAATTTAAATTAAATAAATTTAAATGAAACCATACACATACAAAGGATCTTTGTTCTAGATCATGATCATCCATAGCATGCAACGATATTTATTCATATTTAGAAATATAATTCTTTTAATAACTGTATCATTTAAGATAAGTCGCACTCGAATTCAATTAACTATGATCTTATAATTAATCATTTCTTTATCTTAAATTCCTTTCTGAATTTCCTTGAGATTATTCTCATCCATATTCCTTGTACGAGTCTTTGTACAATGGAGGAAACCTGGTGAAATTCCATTTCTGGAAAGTACATGACGAGTAGTTTATATTTACACGGCGTGTATTTCTTTTCACCTTGTTTCCAAAGTACACACCACAGCTTTGGCGTGTTTTCTCTACTTTGGAAATTTTGGAGTACACGGCGTGTAGATGAATCATACATGGCATGTACTTCCTTGTTACGCGGTAACTGGCTTGGCCATCCCGTGTACGCAAAACACGGCTTCTCCTTGTACATGGTTTCACCTGGACCAAATCGGACTACACGACATGTTGTTCCAACATACACGCCGTGTATTCCGGTTCCCACACGTCGTTCAATTCTGGTCAACAAGACGTTATTAATACTTAGGCATAATCAATTCGCACGGCGTGGTTTGGCAGACCAGTGTCGTTTCATTGAACCTAAGTACAAGGTGTGTAGTTTTTATTACACGTCATGTAATCTCGTGTTGTACAGAAAGAAAGAGCGACTCCTCCGGATGAATTCCTCGTTTTTATTTTAATGAAAATTAAAATTAAAAGGTCGTTTATGTGATATGAATCATGAAATGAAGGAGGAATAATAGATCTCGTTTATTCATATTAATAGAACGCTCTATTTCGAATTGAATCAAATATAAATGTGTAAATTATCAATGAAAATTAAATAACTATAATCAACATTGTAACCTCACTCTGATACCATTTGAAGGTTCCAGGCGCAGCGGAAGCGTGTGGGTGGATGTGCCCACTTGGATTTTTGTCATTATCAATGATCAATCCAGGATCAATACGATGATAAACACCAGTCTCCACGGATAGAATCCCAAAAAAATAAAAAGAAGATTGTTTGTCCTGGAACCACAAACAAGGATCATTACAGGTTGATTATAATTAATTTAATTATTGATAAAGAAATACCTTTTGGGTGTTCTTTCTTTGTTGATTTTCTTGATCACGTTGTCGATGTGATCCATCGTTGCGTCGCAGAAGCCAAGTGTAGACTCCCTCTAGCGGTGATCCACACTTGTACCTTGTATCTCTGGACGTCGCCAAAGGATTCTCCGGGTGCTAGCGTGGAGAAGCCTTTTCTTGTGTTGTCCGCCTTAGATCATTTTGATCCGATGGAAGAGGATCTCTCTTGGTCTTGAGAACGTTCTTGGAGGAATAGGTTCTTTCGTCTATTAAAGAATTCTCCATAGATGTTGTGAACACCGATTCACTTGTGTGTTCGAAAAGAGTTGGGGTTGTGAGGATATTTATAATTGGGTGTGTGGGGTTATAGAGTTATGACAATAAATAAACGTGTTACGGGTTTTATTTATTTCATTGACTCTTATTTAAAACCCCCATGTTGAATAAATAATTCCTTGACATGCGCCTACGTTGATTATAATAAATATCATTTAAATCAATATTATATCCTCAAAATCTGGACTAGAAAAACTACACTGCGTTTAATACACGGAATGTACTTGTTTTTCATTGAAAACTACACGGCGTGTACACTAAATGTACACGACGTGTATATCTTATTTTCATTTACTCATTTCCTTTCCAAAATAAAACTACACTACGTGTACATTTAATAATACATGGCATGTACTTGTTTTATTTTTCCTCCATCATTTATAACAACATAGGATTCCTTGAATAATTATTAAACCACGTACGGTAATAATCTTTATTCAACTTGAGATACTTGGATACACTTAGTGTGTGACCCTCTAGGCTCTTTCTCATTAGCATTAGGCGGGCTTGCCTAAAGTCCAAGATTACTATCTAGCAATGGGTCAAGGCACCCAAGAGAAAGAAGTTGACGCCGCATTGACCTATCATCTCATACAAATGCTTACTGTGTAGTTTAATCCCTTTGTCTCGATATCTCATCAAGAAGGTTTCATGGCAGTGTCATAAACCTATATGCTTAATCTGTCGTTCATTGAATACATGAAATAAACTCGTCGTTCACACCATGGCCATGGAATTTAATGCGACAGTTGTATTTCAATCAAAGGGCTGAGATATCAACTTCCATAAATGGATGGGACAAATCCTTCCTTGACTTATCCATTAACAACATGTCACTCGTGACGCACCCAACATACCCTACTTTCCGCCAACTGTATGCGTAACGATTTTCATAAGTAAATCAAGGTGGTAGATTCATGACATGAGTTAATGACAATCTTCTAGTCTAAGGACCATTACACACACTCACAGATAGCAATATCTGATGACACCAAGACATGTAGAATTACTACTTGCGGGTCTGTTCTCATAATCTCCCATCTTAGAGATTACCAAGTGCGAACTCCATGAGAAAGAGTCTCGTCTTCATACGAGTACTTGCACATGACAGTCTGTATACTATGTGTCCAATCATAGTATGTCATCCAACCACAGAGCATTATTTAAGAATATTGTTATAGCATTTCAATGTTCTCATCATAGCAGGTTTCTGTTATGACCTTATTAATGCAACAAATATTCCAGGGCATTATTATATTATAGTCATACAGAACAATGGACAATATATAATAAGTGAACATTCATGTAATCAAAATACAAAACAGTTGGTTCTGAGGACTCCAACCCTTACACTTGTGATTATATACATTCGAATACATGACTATAATGGACATTAATTTTTTTTATAAAAATTTTTCCAATAATTATTCCTTTACATATGTAAATATACATTAATATATATATATATATAATATTATTATAATAAATAAAATATATATATTTAAATTATACACGTGAAAAAATATAGTAAAAATAAATTATATAAATGTGGAAACATAAATATTTTATATTCACAAATACAATAAAAACGTTACAAAAATATATAGTAGTATAATTTATAAATTATTTTATTATAAGTAACTTTTATATAAAGATAGATATAATTTAAATTAATGTATTTATTTAAAATTTATATAGAGACAATGAAACACATACATAATAAAAATAAATTATTTAAATAAATCTAAAAAATATTTTTATGTAAATGTTATAAGATATATTATGTATCTACATTATGAAAATGTTTTTAAATGAAACATATAAGCATATTTTATAAATGTATTATAATTAATTAATGATATAAATATATTATAATATTGTGTATATATATTTTTACATAAAATGAAATATGTAAATACATATTATTAGTCGATATATGTATATACATTTTTGTGTATGTTTGTATTTAATATATATATTTAAAATAGATTATTTCAATTTCCTAGGATAATGATTCTTCTGTAACCGATTAAAATAACATTTATATAAAAAAATATTTGAAGTCACAATATAAAAATATAATTGAATGATATAATGAATATTATATTAAGAACAAGTTCAAAACATATTCATGTTTCTATTATATATAATAGTGATTTATAATGACATGTACGTGACACTCTAGTGAAAAACATGAAGAATACAAATGATGTGAGTGGGGAGTGAGTTATGTTCCCCGTCCCACTTATTCTATGCTGATGACATCTTTCTTTTTGGTAGAGTAGATAAAGGTACCATATCTTGTATTAATAGCATCTTTTCACGCTACGAAGAGGTCGCAGATTAGGACATTAGTCGAGGAAAATCATCTGTCATCTTTGGTGGAGGACATTCAATATCAAGGCAGATCAGAATTACTTGTGAGATTTGGGTGAAAAGAGGATCGTTTCCTTTTAATTACTTTTGGGTACCACTTTTCTAGGGAAGGGTAAAGAGAAGTTACCTTGATAGTATTTCATTGAGGATTACTAGTCATCTTGCAAGATGGAAGGGGAAGAGTCTTTCCTAGGATGGGAGAGTATGGCTGGTCAATTCAGTGATAATGTCAATGTTTGTGTACTCTTTCTCTTTATATAGACGACACATCGCTCTTATCAAAGATCTAAATGGTAAAATCCGAAACTTCATATGGACAGGATCAATTCATGAAAGGAAACTTGTTATTATATCCTGGAAGTACTGTATAAAACCTATATGTATGGGTGGTTTGGGAATCAAAGATATCAGAATTTTCAATGATACTTTGATTACAAAATTCATATGGAAGCTCCTTTCCATACAAGATAACTCTCTATATTTTCTTGTCAGAAGGTCTGTGGAGAAAAATCATGCAGGGTACCCCAATTATATCTGTTCATCTGTATGGCCTAGTCTTAAAAATGCTTATACTGATCTAATGCATTGTTCTAAATGGATGGTTTACAAACAGTCAAATCTGAACTGTTGGACTACACCTTGTCTTTCTCGGACCATTTTTGATGATGCTCTTATTCCATTTTTAAGGAAAAACATAACAATTTATACCTTTTATGAGAATCATAATCTCACTGTAATACAACCCAGTAGTGTTCAACTTGTAATTTCATGGTAATGTTTCAATGATTATGATATTTTGGTTTTTATGCCCATCCTTCTTGGATGGTTCGTCACAAGGGAGTGCTACAGAAGCCTTTGTGGTGTTTCATTGAACTCTCCTCGTTGGGTCACTATTTTTTACAAGTAATTTATTCTTCATGGACAATCAATTTTAATCTATAAAATGTGGAAGCAGAGGATTCCATTGCAGTTCCACTTGTGGCGTATTGGGATACATATAGCCTAAGACTAACTGCTATGTTTAGAGTTGGATGAGTCTATTGCACTTGTATTATTTAATGTAAATTTTCATGCATATTTTGGACATGTTTACAGAAGTTTTTCTGCTCCTCTCTCAATAGGAATTGTATTGATGGACATTTGCAGTCCATATGCGGGACTGAGTGTATTGAGCAGGTTTGTTCTTTGCTGCTTGTTGCTTCTAATTGTGTCAATTATTTCACCTTGATGATGCACAACAAACTTATATTCAATAATGTTTAATTATCATTTCATGTTGGGGTTTTATTCTTGCTCCGGGCAATTCTGAATGCTTCTAAAATGAAGACTGGTTCCATGAAAAATGATATCTGTTTTTTGATTTTGCTGAGATCACATGGTGTCAATGGTAGGATGAAAAATCCAATGATGATAAAGTATGCATGATAGATACATCCCATATCCTGATGGCTGAAGGTTAACTTTGATGGAATAGTTTTTAGGAGCATCGGTGCCTTCTGGATGTGGTGGAGTTTTTCATACAGATTGTGTCTTGGTGAAAGGATAATTTTTACATTATATTGGAAATGGTTATGCCATTGCAGCGGAGTTGTGGGCAGTGATAAAAGTAGTAAGGTATGTTGTGAGATATGATTGGAATGCATTATGGATCAAGTCATACTTGTGTATTCCAGTCTAGATTATCAAGGATAGAACACGGAATGTTCCATGGAAGATGTTATCGGACTGCGGTGACTGTCTTCATCTTATGGAACAATTATCTCAGTAAGTCACTCATGTTAATTGGGAGGCTAATATAGTTGTGGATGCCCTCTCAAAGAGAGCCATCTTGGAGTTCAGTTTGATCTGGTCTTTTGTTTTTCCTGATTATTTTAATTACATCGCCCAAGCTAATTATGATGGGGTGTTTTATACTAGCCACTGTAAATTTTCACCATGATATTCTTTTGTTTTTTTTACTTTTTTAATTATATTTTAATGGGAGAAGACACACCGAACTTTTGATTTTATGATTATTATGTATATTATGTATTTTTTGAAAAAAATTTCTTCAGGAAATTAATTTTTATTAATTGTCAATACTTCTATGAGAAATGTAATGGAACTATGAAAAGGATAGTTTATTAATTAATATGATCAGCACTAAAAATTTATTGATCGTTTTTAAGGAATTTGAACCAAATTTAATGTTGTATACATACATGTTTCAAATTATATAATTATATATTAATTAACATTTAAAATTTTAATCATTATGATTGCATGATTTTATCATTTTCTATAAAATTTTTCAATTTTTACAAATATTATGGAATTTAGCTAATGTATTATTAGTTTAGTTTTATTTTTTATAAATATGATTACTAGATTATTTTTTAAAATGTTACCTAATGATAAATATTTATTCATGTGAGAAATTAATATTTTATTTCCAATTCAAAATATCAAATAAACTATTATTTCAGAATATATTTTTAATTATAGTACATAACTAATATAAAAGGATGGTGTAAGTGTCATTGATTAATTATAAGGGGGATTATTCATTAGGATTTAATTTCAATATGTTTTAATTAAACAAAACAATTAAATAATATTAACGGACATTGGAGGAATAATAATCATTAGATAGGTGTGTTATGAATATTATTGTTTCATTTACTATAAAATGTTATTGCATACTGTAGAAATATTCACATAACTATAATTTATGATACTAAATTTTATTTTAAATTATTAATCATATGCATATAGGTTAATGAATTTTGTTAAAATTGAATTAAATAATTAATATTCATATTGGTGTAAATATATATATATATATTCATTCATATTTGTGTAATTTAAATAATGCAGTTTCCTTAAATAACGATTAATGCATAAAATAATTAATCTCTATTATTTTTATATGATAATGTGTTATGAATATTTTAAGTGAAATGATATATATATTTTATCCATAAGTTTTTCATATTGTTTTATATATTTACTTGGAAATTATTAATTTTTATAATTAGAGTGTATCCATAAAGTATGAATATATTTGTTTTCACACAAGTTTACATTAAAAAATGTAATGTAATGTAGATAAAACGAATTGTGGTTTTTTTTAATTTGATGGAATGAATAATATAAACATAAATTTGTTATTAATACTAATTATTTATCAATGTTAATGTTTTTTAATTTTATCCCCTAGAAAAATATTATAATTTCACATAAATAAAAGAATTTTCTGGGGAGAAAAGGTAAACAATTAGTAATATATCATCATAAAACGACTATGAATTAATAATGAAAGCATATCCAAATTTGGATGTATTAGATTATGTGTAATGAAAAACAAAATGGAACACAAATAATTTATTTTATTGGGTTACCTAGATGGAACACAGTGGATAAAAAGTAAAACCTAAACCCAAGAATATAAGAAATATCCCATTAAAATTTCCTAGTATAAGAAACTATAAGAGTTTAAATATATAAAATCAGACTTATAGTGGTATATGTATAACATCAGTATTATTTCACTAGATGAGTAGTTGTACTATTATCCTAAAAATCTTTTATCATTGACTGTAATATTTAGAAATATAATTTCAATTGATTATGTAGTGACCCATAATAATGCAACAAATTATTCATCATTCCACTTAATTTTTTCATATTTTAACATAACTACTAAGGAATTACACTAAAAAAATAAGAATCTTAAATCCCATTGAAATCATGTTCTATAGAAAACATCATTGTACCCCTCTATTACTTTGTCAATTTTTTTTAATTTCAATTTAGATTTAATGATATTATTAATATAATATGTTGGAAAAAAATTAAAAATATTCTCATAATGAATGACATTAAAAAACTCTCTCCTAAAATTATTTTCTTCAAACAATTAAATAATTGTGGATAATTAAACTATTATTAAAATCAATATTAAATTTTATTCTATAATATTGCATGGTTATCAATTTATAATCAATAAATCATTATTGATCTCGAATTTAATATTCCAGAATCAATCTAACTATAGTATCTTTTATGATTCTATAATTCATAAAATTATTTTTAACCTTTTATCAAAGTATTTTTTAATTATGATAAAAAATAAAATATCTGTATAAAAAATAATTTCGTTTCTTGTTTTATAAAAAGTCAACATAAATAATAAATCTTAATGAAATCATTGAAATAATATATAAAAATAAATCTATATTTTGTTGTATACTTTTGAAAATGTCCTGTTAAAAATAATCATAATGGAATTATTAATTTTAATCACCCTTCAAAAATAATTTCTAGGTAATTGATGGATGAGAATCGTAGAATTTCAATTTAAAAAAATATAATATAAAATACGCTAAGCACATGATTTTACATTCCAAAAGGTCCAATCACTAGAATATTTTTAGTGGTTCATGATGAAAAAAATAGTTAATGTCAAAAATCACAAAATAGTAAATCAAATAAAAATATTTGATCACCCGATTATGGAAATCGACATTATTCTAATATTGATAGTTCTCTTCTAAAACTATATTATTGGATGTATAATTTATCATATTGTTATCAATATTATATTATGTATATATCATTTCATCAAAAAAAGTATCATATTAAAAATTTGATAAAATCAAATTTCATTGAAAGACATAAATGTTGTTTAAAAATTAAGAACACTCAAATTAAAAAAATTATTTTTGAATGAAAAATACTCAAATATATAATTCCACTCATTAAATATAAAATTAAAATACACATTTTGGATAAAAATTAATAATCATCATAACAGAGATTCATAGAGGGAAAAATCAGAACAGAAATAAGACAAAAAATGAATGAGAACACATCAGGTACTGTATATTATTACATGTGAAAATAATAATTACATATATATATATATAATAGCATTAATATAATCATATATATGGTGTATGAAAAAAAAATTAATATTAGGTTTGATGCAGAATTATATAAAGAAAAAATGAGTCCCTTTTACAAATTATATATGGATGAGAGGAGAGTATGTTGGGAGATGTAGAAACTAGAAATGTTATTTCCAATGGAATTTTGTTGATTTAGTATCAAAAAATGAAAAAATACACGTAAAATAAGTCTTATTGTAATGTTATGCTAATTTATTATATGATAAATCATTTTCAAAGTGAAATATAATTAACTCTTCATTTGAAATGATTATGAAAGGAGAATAATAAAATCTAGAATAATACAAAATTGCACAGGACAATTAATCCACATAAAACATAGCTAGATTATTTAAGGAAAAACTAGAAATTTAATTCCATGAAATGAGTAAAATAGTTAATTAATAAAATATATAAAAATAATATCATTTTTAATTGTAATATATAATCTCATCAAAACTATAATATATAAATGAAAAATAGTTTTATTAATATAAAATGATGGATGAGGACATCAATATAAGAAAAAAATTAATTTTAAAAATTTACCAATATTTAGATTAAAATTAAATTTTTTGGATAATATGATCAAGTAGATTTGAAATAGGAAATGAAAACACTAAAATAAGAAGAACATGGTAAAAGTTGTTATGAAAATTACAAAAAATAAAAAAATTAATCAATTTAGATAACATATGTGATGAACACAAAAATGATTTGTAAGACAATTATGGGCTATTGAAATAGGGGGAATTGGGGTAGAATGATTTTGATGTTAACAATAAGTGGATAATTTATTGGAAAAATATTTTTTTATTCTGTAATCTTTGATTATAAATATAGTTGTAGGAAATTACATGAGAATCATTTACAAGTTGAGATGATATTTTGTATGTAGTTATGCGGTGAAATCAATATGGTTAAGGATTATGTGATAAAATTGTAAGATCAAACTAGAATATAATATTAAGGGAAATTGGAGAGGAAATTAAATTTTAGATAAAAAACTTCGAGTAAGAGAATGTTATAAGGAAGAATGTTATTTGAAAAATATTTTTGAATCTATGGATAATTTGGATTAAAATAATGGAATCTTCCAAACATAATCAAATTTTTGTAACCACAGTGAAAAAAAAGGAATTCAAATTTTTATATTGGAAAGGAAGAAAGAAATATTAAAGAAGGAAAATTCCATGATTTATGAGTGTTGATAAGGATTAAACTTATCGAAAATAATTGATGATGTATATATTACATGAATATTTTAAAAAAACATTTTAAAATATGATTAATAGATAAAATAATAAATACGGATTTATAGAAATAAAAAAAACATGTTAAATTAGGAAATAATATTACTAAATATAAAGATATAGGTAGATGATGAAAATTATGTAGTGGAGGATAATCTAAAATTTGTCTAGAATGACTTGATAATCATGTCATGGATGAACCCAGAAGGGTATTTCATAATGGGTATAGTAAATATGTGAGTAATTTTATATGGGGATATATCATAGGAGACACACTAAATGGTTATTGTAGGAGGTAATATCTTACTGATAACCCCACAAAGGGAAATGAATAAATAATTGATCATATTATGAAAAATAAATAGTTAATAAATGTTATATTCATGAAGTAAAATGAAATTTAATAATCACTTTCAAAATAAACTGTTTTAATTATTAATAAGAAAAAAATAATTTTATTCACACTACATTAATACTAATTTAAAATTAGAACACAATCAAAACCAGATTATTATTATGAAATTAAAAAATTAAAGCCAACCAAACAAATTTTAGGGAGGTAAACACAACAAAAATGTTGACTCTGGGGTAATGATGAAACAAAATATGCACAACCATGATGAATGAAATAAAAAATTGCAAGGAAATCAATTACAAAACGATTAATAGAAACCAAAAAACAACATCATTAAATTTTTTAGAATAACCAATCCAACCCCATTTATGAATACATATATCCACATTATCTTACCACAAACCCCATAGAAACGTGATTCATCCAGAAAAAAGTTGTCACATAATAAATTATGAGTGTCTTTGCCAATTTCTCCTTACACAAGCCGTTCTAACATTGATTCATCTCCATCCAAAATTTTGATATATATATATATATAGGTTTCACCATCTTTGATAATAATCTATATATTTCTAATATTATTTGATGGGGATTTTAATCCATTTAAAATCCATCAAACAACCTCCAACGACCCTTTGAGAATGTGGTCTACCAGGATGCTTCAAGAAGAATCTATTGAAACAAGGCCAAATCTAGAAGAAAAAACATCATATTAAGGTAATAATTTTGGGCATTAAGGGTAATCATAGACATTATTTAGGGTACCTAAAAAACATATTAAATATCTTATTCTTTATATGAGTAGTTATTCCGAAAACTATGTTACGGTATTTCTGCCGTTGTGTAAGCTATACTCACACTGCATACTAGTAGATTGACCATTGTCTAAACCACCAAAAAATAAACACATTAACACATAGGGGTAAAAAAGAGTGTATGTAAAGTTTTCCTGAACATCCCTAGAGATACATAAGGGTACTCCAACACTTTGAAAATGGTAATAAACTCTATCAACATGTGTTGAAACTGTACCCAACTATTCATTTAAGGGTAAAAAACCCCCATGTATGGGTATCCTAACCTTTAATAGTTGTAAATTTTGGGATCTAAAATATCATGTAGGTGTAATAATATAAATAAGATAGGGTAATAAAAATAAAAAACCACTAAAATAATGGTAAAATTAAGATATTCATAATGTTAACAAAACATTTTCTACAAAATATAATACCAATATAAATATGAATTATCCTAAAAACAATATATAATTCATGAAATAAAAATTTTAAATTAAAATAAAAAATTATTTTTATTACTAACACGTCCACTTTAAAAATCATCTACCTTATAAAACAAAATGCAAACACAAAAGGGAGATTTTATTCTTGGCCTACCCTAGCCTAACCTGTCACATGGTTCAACAATTTTTAACAAACAAAAATTCCAAAAACCTAAACATGATAGGAACACTATGATTTATATTCATTCGAGAATCAAAGTGTCTCTTTCATGACAACAACAACACATCTTAATCCATCATATACAAAAATATTCCCTATAATAAAAAATCATTAATGAAACAACATTTACAGAACTCATACATTCACTCAACTGAGCTACTAATCATTCTGTATGATCATCTAGCTATATAAAATCCATTATATGGCATGGCTCAGTAAACACACTTATTCATAAAAGACTCATAATAAAAAAATATTATTAAAAAATTTCTAAATCAAATATAATCAAGTTAAAATAGAAATTATAATAAATGAAATGAACAAAAATGAAACCGTTCAAATTCATCAATGAATATTGGTTGATAATTCAAATCATAAAAAAACAACAAGATAGTGGGAGAAAAGTCTCCACTTAAGCCCAAACAACATAGAATACCATTCATTCACATTATATATCATCCCACAACGGTCTCTTTCCCTTCACAAATAGGGCCAGTCCATGTAATATATAACATAGAAAACATAGAGGTGTACCGACTGTCTACAAATGACTTTTATAAAAACCACAACATACCCAAACCCATTTTCACCAATGTATAACAAATTGTTCTACGAAATACTGACCAATAACACATCCTCACTAAAATATTTTTTAGTGTTTCTTTCTTTACACACAAATAGAGCATAATATTCAAAAACTGACTTCCATCCATTTATTAGTTTCTTATACAATTTGGAATACCAATCAAATTGTGACAATAGAAACCACAATTCATTCCAATTATCACCATATTCAATCATCAAATATAATGATCATTGGATAATACTATTGAACTGAGTTCCTATAATTTGATAAAATCCATATTATAAATCATGGAATATATCATTATATTTAATGATTCATCCATTGAAATCACTAATGATCAAGCTAAGTCCTCATCTACATCCCCATTGGATAAGTATAACACCATTTTAATAATACTATATAAATAATTATATATATATGTTCCAAGGGACATTTGGAAATTAAAAAGATGAATTTTCATTAGTATTGTTTCAAAAATACATCTAGTGATGTAATTATGCTCAAATTTAAACTATATATAACTATGTACTGTTTTACGAAAATGTTATCAAACATTAATATATACCAGGGTCCATAAATAAGGGAAATGATATTTCATTAAAATATTCCATTCAACATCCCTATAGGATGTTAATGTCTCTCCTATAGAATATACAATTTTTCTTGTATCTTAATACTTACATACTACTTTTCCATTAATTTTGTCTTGGAAATTACAAACATATTATCAAAAAAAATTCCAAATATTTTTATTTCCAAATAGTTTTAGTATGGTTTTGTTGAAAAAATAATCTCTTACCATATATAGAAAAAGTTTATTTTTATTATGAATATAATTGTACTATTCTTCATTATGATAATTTCACTATGTATGAATATTATTATTGGTTTCAATTATAATCAAACTAAAAGTTTGACTAAAATTTCTCTATCATACTTACAAATGTCTTAATCATCAAGCTAATCCTCATACCAACTAGATGGAATGACCCTCATAAGGATAATTGTATTCACAATTGATAAATATTTCCATCAAACAGACCGACGTTCGTAATTAGAACACATAGGTCATATTTCTATTTTCAGAATATCATTATCATTTTATAGAAATAATACAATATAAAATTAAAATTTTATCTATACATGATCCTTATGCCATTTCAACTACCATGTTTCTGAGTTAGTTTCAAAAAACCCAAAAATATTTCCATTGGGATATTGACAATAAATAATGAGTCATTTGATGAGTTAGGAAAATATCGATTTTTCAATTCAATTCATTAGATGATTTCAAACTGCGAACTTATTATTACATGAAATTTAAATTATTTAGCAAGATTCCATTCCAACGAGTCCACATAAGGGTTATTTCCATAAAATATTTTTCAATTGAAAACACATTGGATAATCATTACAAATCAAGAGTAACCAGGGATATGAATATGGATAATCCAATCATCTGATTGAGGTATTTTTAGGATATAATGACTGAAACCGATATCTATATGATGGGATTACATGTATCTTAATATAATGGAAATATATTCATCGTATTGAGGGATTCATGGTCTTTAAATATTTATCTAGTTTGATCATCATATTGAGGGATTTCCTAGTATGGATAGACAGACGTTGATGTATGTCTAAAAAGAAGGATACCTTTAGCCATGGTTATTTACTACATTAACCATATGGTTAAATGGAGTTATTATTTTAATATCTATTATATCAATCTTACATGTAAATTCTAGTACATGTTATTACAATTATATTTTTTTGGTACTTATTCTTATAGTTTCATCACTAACATTTGGAATACGATAAACATAATCTCAATTAAATGAATATACTATGAATCCAATATATGTAACAAAATAAAATAGATCCTTCAGGATTCTAATTGTTTCTCTGATTTTATAACTGTTTAAATGTCTAATAGACACCAAAGAAAGAGTTTTTTAACTGTCTCATTAATTGTTTTTAAAATATGTTTATATCATATAGTTCACCATATATTTAATGTTTACCCATCTATATTACTCAAATGATCCCACTGTTAATATAAATGGTATTTATATACTAATTTTGGTATCAAAGCATGTTTCATGTTCATATAATTGATGTTCTTCAACTAATTGTTTAAAAAACTATTTATACTATTTTTTATAATCTATTTGATTATAAATTGTTAAAATATGGTGATAATAGAAATAGAGCTTCTCTGGTTTTGAATTTAGATGGTCTTATTATCAGTTCCATACGCAATATGAATCCAAATGGAATACATATATGTGGTTGTGATCATTATGAGTACTAGGGATATATGATGAAACTTTTTCATTCAATAAAAATATTTAAAATTTTGTTATTATTACTAGAAACAATAGAATTCCATAAAAATAAATTAATTATTTTAATCATCATGAAAAATAGTAGTATTAGTTTAAATGTATTCTAATGAATAATCTTCCTTGTTCTATGATGATATGGATATGGGGTCAGATATCTTCCTGTTAAGATGATACTATTATCTAGGAAAATCAATATGTCACAGAGTTTGGAACTTCTATATTTGTTTGGAAGATAAGATTATTGATTAGTGAAAATTATAACGAATTTGATTTCATACCAAGATAATCATTTTCAATGTTTCAAAAGATATTTATAACAATCATAAATAGTTTCCATTCTGTTGGTGTTAATGGAATTTATAATGAAATACTAGTTGAACATATTATTGTTATCATTCCCAATTCATGGGAATCAGAGAGGTCAGATAATGATTAATCTAGAAAGAATAAAAAACTGACTCTGAATGGTCTTATTTCTTCTATGATAAATCATGAGTTTATAGTGGTGAAAAAAATAAGAATGGATGTGTTTCATATGATAATATTAATATTCCATCTAAATACCAATAAAAAAGAACTTTTTTAAATCATTAATAATTATGAAATCCATTGTTCATTTAGAATCGAGTATAAATGAACTCTCAATGATAAAAATTATCCATTTTTTCCAAGTGGTTGAACAAAATTTTGTGTAAGAAATAATTCTAATACAAATACCATAATTTTAATAAATATACAAGTTGGTTAATTGATTCAAAGGTAATGTTTTATTAATATAAATAGGATTGGTGATATCTGACCTGATTGTCTATGACAAAAGTGCAATGGTAGAAAAGGATATAATTATAACAAGAATGCTAAAAATTACTAAAAATATATAAAAAACAACATTCTCAAATCATAATACATATGTAGTTCTAGTAGTAGAGACTCCACTAACAATACTAAAAAGGATGAATGTTCCATATTGAGTAACATACTTAAATTTTATTATGTACCAATGTTAATAAATATCTCATGTCAAATTTTCAAATACATGAGAACCTTGCCAATTTGACTATAAATTCTAATTATCCAGAAAATGATAATGAGAAGAGTTATACATATTCAGAAGAAGAATATTACCCAACCTATTATGAAAATTATTTACCCTATTATACTGATGATTTTCGATTATATAAATTATATAACAATAAAAATGTGCAACTTTTAAAAAACCATATAATGCTAAATCAAAATATTATAAGGTTGATTCATGAATAAAAAATTTTACTAATGAATTATATTATAATTATAAGGATAATAATAAATAATTTCTACAAAATGAAATTATACAATTGATCATGAAAATGTATTTTCTCAAATATATATTTTATAAAGTAGTTTTGATAAATTAATTTCCATGAAAATTAGAAATGAGGACTAGGATCTAGTTATAAATAAATATCATTAAATTTTATTTTGAAGAATATTTTATAAATTTTTTCCACTATTAAGGAAATTTTTTATAAAATTTACATTTAAATCCATTAATTCAATGATTATTTGGTAATTGTACTTACATATAAACAATTTAATACATTATTTGTCCCAAAATTATCACATTTCTTCACCAAATGTTAATTTACTGGGAATTGAAAAATGAATTTTTATTTGCATAGTGAATAATCACTATGATTTTTACAAGCATAATATTCAAATGAAATGGAATTTTCGTACAATAATTTGAAATTTTTTTTACCAATATTTTTATTTTATAAATACATTGGAACCAAGAATGTTTCGTTTCCAAAAGCCAAATATTATTTACATAAAAAATGGTTGTTCCAACAACAAAAACATTTGTTATATAGATAGTTTATTTTATTGAGATGTGACTAAAAATAAATAATACAACAAGATTATCATAAATGAAAGGTGTTAAATAAACTTTTGATGAAATGTCTCATAGAGAGATGTTTTGAATAGATAACACTGTTATTCTTGGAAAAGTAATTATTTTTAATGTTTTTTAGATATTAATTACAACCCTAAAAAATAAATTATGGGATAAGTGTTATCTTGATAACATTATTAATTATATTTTTTTTATTGTTCAATGAATGAGTTTTTTAATTCTTTCAATGGGTATGATAATGACTATGCACTAAACATGGAAGATAATATGAGCCAACACATTCCATTCCATTGTGAAATGGAAGATTAAAACAAGTTACAGAATAAAAGGTTAGGATACTACAACCATATAAACAAATATAAATTTAATAATAAATGTCATTAATGAAACTTCCATAAGATTGGTATAACTATTATAATATCAATAAACTTTAGAAATATTGTAAGCAATAGAAGACAATATTTATATATATCTCTGATGTCGGAAATTCTTATTCATCAATGTAAGAGTTTTTGGATATATTTGGTATAAAAAATTGGATGTATTGGTGGAAAATACTATGTATATATCGTAGATTTTAAGACAAGATATATATGGATCTATTTTCGTAAATGGAAGACATTAGACAATAGTTATTTTGAAAAAAATTATACAATGTTAAAAATGGGAAAGCCATATCCATTATAACAATTCACAGTAATCAGGTTGGAGAATTTGTAAATTCACATTTTTGAAACATTTTGTTGTAATAATTTTTTTGAATATTACTACTCCCTTACTTGAAATCCCCAGTAAAATGGTGTAGCTGATTGAAGATATAAAATTATTCTTTAAATAACATGAACCATGTCAAGAAAAAAATTATTTGGTAAAAATATTTGATTTGAAGAAGTTATTACTAGTTTCTATACAATAAAATTTGATTTAATTAGACCATTTCATAATAAAAATATTATGGGTATTGAATATGAATAAAACTGAAGGATTTATACTTCAATGCTTTTTTTGGAATGTATTATTCCATATTACTAAAGATAACTTACATAAAGTTTCACCCAAATCGGATGATGGAATATTTTAATGTCATTCCACTACTTCTAGGGCCAGTATAGTAATTAAATAAAATTTATTTATTAATGAAGATATAATATATAAATTTTTTGAAAAATCTATTCCGTTTGTCTTCAAATAACATCAAATTTTATCCTCAGTTGTTATTTCTAAAACTAAATTTCAAACAGTATCATTATTTTCTATTTAAAAACAAATAACTAAAGAAATATTTTATCAATATATTCATATGGAGTTTTTTATAACTATTATTGATGAAAATATTTTTAATAACCCCAAATATTAATTTTTTTAGGATTAATCCTTGTGAAAGTACCATTGTTGATGTAGATCAATAATTAAGGACTAGATGATACTTAAGAAAATTAATTAAAAATTGTTCATTATTATCAAAATTTAAAAAAATTAATCACGATGAGTATTTTGATGAAGAATATTGGGATATGTAAATACAATATGAATTCAATGTATTTGATAGGAATAATTTATATAATTTAGTCGAACAACCTAAAAAATGCAAGCAATTAGTGTAAATAGATTTTCTTGAATTAATGTGATGAAAATGAAATAATATTAAAAAATAAAGCTATATATTTTATAATGTGTTGTAATGAACAATATAGAATAGAATATGTAGAAACATCTGCCTCGATCGCAAGACATGATGTTATTGAGATACCTCTTTCCATTGCAGCATTCTTTAATTACAAACTATTTTAAATGGATGTGAAGTTTGTTTTTGTTAATGGAAATGATTAAGTTGACGTGTATGTAGATAAATACACTAGTTTTGGAAATAAAAAACAACTAGAACATTTTTATAAACATTCCAATGAATTATATGGACACATACAAGACCATAATTCTTTCTAAGATAGATTAAATGGATTTCTATGATAAAAAATATTGTTAAAGGATATGTTGATCCAAATCTGTATAAAAAATACGTTATTCAAAATATTATGATTATAAATATATATGTTGAAGTCGTTATATTTGGTTTATCATAAAAATTGTCATTGATTCATTTTCATAGAATATGAAGAATTAGACAAAAAATGAGTATGAAAGGTGAGATGACATATATTTTGGGTTTTCATATTTCAAAAAATAGAGCATTAACTTCTCAAAATAAATAAATAAAATATTTTATAAAAATATTTATATGATAATACAAAATATATTACTACTCTTGTTGGTACCTATAATACCTTTTATCTTTATGAGGTTTGGAATCTAGTTGATCCAATAACTTTTAAAGGTATTATTGGATGTTTACCTTACATAACATCAATTCATATAGATTTAAGTTTTTCTATATAATTTTGTGAACGAGATCATGTTAATACAAATAATCGTATAAAAATTCTAGAAAAAAATTAACCACTTAAGTGAAATATGGATTTATTCCTTATATATTACTTTCAAATTTCTTTTTTATTAAATTTTATTAGGATACTAACTATGATGGTTTTAGAATGGGTTTAAAAATTTCATTTAGAACATTTCACTTCCTTGTTGATTGATTACTCTCATAGACATGTATGAATCATATTATGGTCATACATTCCACTACTAAAGCCAATTGTGTGGAATGTTATTGTGGTTTTTCTCGAGTCTTGTGGTTTTAATACACTCTCACTGACTATGCCATGAGTAATAAAAAAACTCAAATAATTTGTGATAATACAGGTGAAAATTACTAAAACTTAAAACCCATAAAATCACTCATGTGATAACCATATCAATTTCAGAAATAATTTCCTTTAGTATCACACACTTATTTGATATATAATTTAACAACTCATTAGAATTCAAGAAATACATACTGATTTTTTTTACAAAACAATATGTTCAAATATATTTGAACATATAAAATATAGTCTAGTAATGGTCAATTTGAAATTTTCATTCTTAGTTACATCTTGATTGCCCATCCAAATACATTATTATACTTATTTTCATTGGTGGGTTACTTTATTATTTTACTTTAAAATCTAGTAGTATTTCATAAAACATGTATTATTACATAAATATGTTAGTTTTATATAATATATATTTTTTCAAAAAAATGATCCTATTGAGTTTTTCTAACTTGTATTTTCTACCAAAACATATAATTAATAATTTTAAAAGTAACTACCAAAGTCAAAAAATGTTATCAAAACTTTAAACTCAATGTTTTTGTTTATGAAAACATATTATTTTTTCAATGTGGATGAGTCATGGTTTAAAACTGAATTTATATTTAAATAATTATTTATTTTAGTTAAATTTAATTAAGGTCAAAATGGATTCATAATACCTATATATGTTCAATTTAATTCATTGGAGTTAGTTTAGAATCATTTTAGATATATAACAATTTTGTGGAACTTTTCACCTTTTTTTACCCACTTCCTAGGAGAATTTGGAAATTCAAATAAAACGTTATTTTACCTCTTCTATGAGTGGAATCTTGAAAATATAATAGACAAGGTTAATATAAAGGATTAAAATGAGGTTCAATAAGACAAAAATAATTTTTTGTTGAATTGTCACTTTTACTTTTATTTACCACGGTTAAAAGTAAATAGGGTAATTAAGGGTAAAAATGATTTTAATATTACCGTAAAACATGTCATAATTCTATTGGACAAGTGTATCTTGAACAAAAACTACATTAGGAATAAAATATTCTCATTTAGGTCCACTTCGACTAGATTAGGACATTTATTATTATATAGTTCAAAGAAGAGTCAAAAGAGTTAAAATCAAAGATTAATATCTAAAACATTTTTAATATAGGGTTATAAATAAGAAAAATTAGATTATAAATATTCATTAGAAATATAATATGATTTCAAACATAATGGTATTTTATTTATAATTTTTAGACATTAAATCATTTAATTTATATATGACACAGTGGTAATGTAGTAATTACCTAATTAATGCAATATGAAAATTATTAATATTATAAATAAAAAAATAAATAAAATTTAACACTTTTTATAAATCACACTAAATTTATTGGTTAATATGACAAATTTGGATTGTTTATATAAATAATTTTCTATGTAATAGTGATATTATGAAATTATCAAAAATATAATACCCAATAGTGTCAAAATTCACAAAAAAAGAGTTTTTAAAAAAAATATTATATTATTAATTTATTTTATAGTAGTAAAAATCTATGGTTCTTACTAAGGACTTATATCATGATAGGTGTAATATTAATGGACCTCTTGGGGGTCTCTTCGATGTATCTAGTATGTTCATTAACTATATAATATAAAAATACAAAGTGACATGATAAATGTTAAACTAATTATCTAAGAGTTAATACTAAAAGATAAGGTTAATATAATGACCCAAACCTGTCGAAAACCTATTGGTTGAATGGTTTTCGACATATCACCACATTAGTATTTAAATAATCCTCTTTGGATCCATTAGAAACTGAATATGAATTTATTATAAAATAATATTTCTAGCGTTTCCTAAGGTGCCCCTCACACCTCTTTTAAAAGAGAACTCCACCTTCTCTCAAATTCATACCATCAAAGCCTTTTGGTTCGGAAACACCCAGCACAAATATCCTCTAAATATCCCTCAGTTCAACCTAGATGCCTTATTTTGATCAGAATGCCAGCATATGGATCCCTTTTGATCAAATCAAAAGGATGAACCCGATGAAGAGGTAATGTTTTCACCACCCTCTTTCTTGTTCCTTTCTTCCTCAACATCTTATTTCATTGTTATTAACATTCTAAAATAATAACTATAGTATCTTCTATATACTGTGATGTTATTATAAATATGGCACAACCATATTCAGTATTCTATCCATCCTTCGAATGACATGTCACCATACGTGCGTACGTATGGCTTACCGTATCCACGTCGTGGTGTAATTGTTATTCAAAACATTATTATTTGAATGGGTATAATAATGATGTGTAATTCATTTAAATAATAAATATAACATGATAATGATTCTATTTATATGATATAATATCCAATTATATATTATTTTAATATCAAAATATAGATATTATCGCTCATGCGTACGTACGGACTACCGTCTCCACGAACGCGATGAGATTCATTCCCCATCATATCCATTCAAGTCTAATTCTAATTTTATGATTAAAAATATTTTTTAAGGACATTATATCATTCTGGATATAAATAAGATACATCCTATCCATATAAAAACCCATTCTTATGTAACAAAACATATAAAAGAAAATGAGTAATTTAACAACCGAAACGACTATAATACTAAAATATTATTAACAAAGAATTAATAGAAGATCATATATGATATCATAATTATGTATATGGTTCTTGTATAACTTAATGTAAATGTTTTAACTATTATACAGGAGGTTAATATTCCATCATATAAGTAAAAGTACAAGGTACAGGTTTATTTTTACAATCTCTTCACGATCTGAGGTTGTTTATACGTAATTGTATGTTGGGACCTCTTTATCATCCACATCCTTGATTCATAAAAATTTATTTCAAATCAATATTAATATTTTAAAAACTACGGGTAAAAGTCATTTATACTCTTTTTTGACTTTTTATAATATGTTTATAGTGGAATCTTTCTGTTGTTTTCCAAACAAGGTCCTTTTTAACCTTTTCGACAGAATTAAGTTAAGAATGATTTTTTTAACGTATACGGCCTATGCGGCTATTTTCCACCATTATAAAATCATTGAAGATTCCCTTACAATATTATAAGAATATTTTCAAAGTAAATGTTTTATATTATAATTATGTGACTTTTTAATGATTAAAAAAATATATATTTCTCTCAAATAGTTTTGATTTCATCTATATCAGCATCCTTTGAGGGATTTTAAGCTTATTGGATGTTTATTTATTATGATACAAAACTTCCATATTTTATTGATGGTTTTTTTATATATTAGATTGTGTATGTGTTATTTTTATACCATTCATTATTTATGAGGAATGTATTGACATTTCATACGCTAGTTTTAATAAGAATGTTTATGTTAGGTTATAACCTGTTAATATGAGGAATGCATTGGACATAATATGTGACGGGTGGAGCCCACTATAGCTCCTCGATGCATTGGTAGGTCTCATTAGAAAAACTAGTTTCTTACCACATGGACTTGACAAAATCTTATTTGTAGTCTTGGCACGAGGCCTTGGCTATGTGGTTATGATTGTTGGGCATTATTCATTCCATCATTATTAAAGTTTATATTGATATTGCATGTGATTATTCGACTAGTAGAATATCCATGTGAATAAGTAAATGGAATTATTTCATTTTATATTTTCCATTATACTCTGAAGATCATGTTTAAAAGACTTTTGTTTTAATTATACATTGCCTTAAATGTTTATTCTTATTTATGAATGTTTCTTTTATAATTTTATCCTTACTGAGCATCTGTGCTCACCCCTTATAATGTTTTACTTTTACAAGGATGTGAAGAAGTAATTTATGAATGACATGTAGGAATATTATTAGGGGATATGAAGACAAGAGGTTGTAGTAGTTTTGACATTATTATGTAATGTAAACATTATGAATGTATCTTGTTATTCAAAGGCTACTAAACTAATCAGTTTTCAAGACTTAATATTTTTTGATCATGTCAATGTTATGTAATAATGCACTGACTCTGGGTAACTGGGGTCGGGGCATTACAGTTGGTATTAGAAAAATTTTAGTATAAACCTTGGATACTAGATTTAGATAATCTCTGATTAGATAATGTAGACCTAAGATGGACATTGAGGATTAGTATAGAAGAACTTCCTAGAGTTTTGGTATTGTTGAAATTTTGTTAGTTTTCCAAGAAATACATCCCTATCTAGCTACGAGCAGTTAGAGGCGGCTCTGGCACATATGTATCTAGGGGTAAAACCGGAAAACACCGCTTTGAGCTAGACTCGAACGGGAACTGGTGCATGACAACGGGCCTTGTCGCACTCTTGGTTACGACACTCCCGAGGGATATGCTTAGGATAATTCTAATTTTCATTACATACCATTATAAAAGTTTATGAGTATATAATTCTTCAAAGAAAACATTTTTTGATTATGGATTATATCCAAAAATAGTTCAATTTCTGTTATGTGTTTTACAAGTATGGAATACTGTATTTTGATTCATAAAATGATCTAGTTTATTCCCTTGATTACAAATGGAACCTAGTGGAAGAAATGGAAACTATATCAATTCATGCACTCCATGTCGGGATTTCCCTCTACTCTCATGATAATTATAGTGGTTCTAGTGATGCAACCAGTGCTGATCAGCTAATCACTGTACCGGGAAAACTCACTCAGGTTATGAATAATAACCATACCCGTTTGGAGCACACAGATCTGCAACGTCGAGGATGAATGTTAGATAACTTAATGAGGAAACAACCACCAACATTAAATGGGAATACAAATTCCTTAGTAGCTGAGTAGTGGATAAATTATTTAGAGAAAATATTCCAAGCCCTGGGGAGTAGTGAAAGGGAAAATGTTATCATGGCAGTTTACCGCCTCACGGGAGATGCTGATCAATGGTGGTCATTGGATCAAAACATGAAGGAAGATTATGAAGTATCAAATATGGAATGGAGGGAGTTCAATGATCTGTTTTAAGAAAAATACTTTCCTCGTAACCATTGAGAAGATATGGAAACACAATTTATGAGACTGAGACAAAAGGAGGATGGGAAAGTCACAATGAATGACGCTAAATTTACAAGGTTATAAAGGTATGCTACAGATTATATACATAACCCATGAAGTAATATTTATTGTTTCTTTGATGGGTTAAAATCGTTTCTTTGTCGTCCATTAGTCTCACAACCCTTCTCTGTGTACCAAGATATTGTCTCATGTGCTATCAAGACATAAAAGGAATTCTATAAGTCTTATGAATTTATACAAAAGAATGAGAAGAAGAGATCTATTGATCACATTGTGAATGTAAATAAGGGGAATATGTGAAAATTAGAATATTAACACTGTAGTAAATGTGGGAAGAAACACCCCAGTACTTTCATAAAAGGAATGAGAGTTTGTTACAAGTATGGTGAAAAAGGCCACCAAGCTCGTGATTGTAAGGGGAAGAAGGAAACTACCGTTGTCCAATGCTACAGTTGCAGGGAGAAGGGACATTATGAAAATGAATGTAATAAGAGCCAGGGGAACTTACCTCATAAAAGGACATGGGATCAAGGCCATGATTATGCTCTCAATACTACTGAGGTAGAAACTCCGAAAGAAGTGGTGGCAGGTAATTTAATGGTTTCTTCATGTTTAGAAAATGAATTATTTGGTTCTGGATCATCACATTGTTTCATATATTCCCAGTTTGCTGAGAAAATTAGACATTTCTAATTTGATTTAAAAAGGGAGTTGTTAGTTAAATCTCCTTAGGGAAGTATCATTGCAACAATTTTTAGTGAATCATTCCCCATTAGAGCACATAAATGTTCTTTATCTGCAGATCCCATCATCATACCTATGATTGAATTTGATATAATCCTTGGTATGGATTAGATTTTGGACGATGATGAAAACATTTATTGGAAGAATAAAGAGGTTACTATTTTTGATGATGATGATAAGGAACACCTTATCATTAGAGAGGAATCACCACCACCTAATTCTTACCTTGTTCCACCTCCAGTAGCTCAACGGAATTCAATTATTGGTGATGAAGAGAATCAAATGACTATGGGTGAGGAAAAAAATGTTCAAAAAGAGGATATACCTATTGTGAAAGAATATGTATATGAGTTTCTGAAATATTTACCTAGACATCCTCCATAACGGGAAGTTGAATTTTCCATTGATTTAATTCCAGGATCACGGCCTCTATCGAAGTCCGCTTATAGAATGTCCACTGTGGAATTAGTTGAACTAAAGAAAAAACTAGAGGAATTTAGTAATAAGGGATTTATTCACCCTAGAGTTTCTCCATGGGGATCCCCTGTTCTTTTTCTTAAAAATAATTATATATCTATGAGGTTATGTATCAACTACAGAGAGATCAATGCTATAATAATAAACAAAAAGTATCCCCTACCTCACATTGATGATTTATTTGACCAACAGTATGGAGCTGAATACTTTTCAAAGATTGAACATCGATCTAGATATAATCGGTTGTGTGTGAAGAAGGAAGACATTCCGAAGATAGCATTTCGAACCAAGTACGGGCGTTACGAGTTTACGGTAATGCCTTTTGGATTGACTAATGCACCCTCTGTATTCATGGATCTAATGAATAGAGTTTCCAAGGAATATCTCGATGAATTTGTGGCATTATTTATTGATGATATCTTGGTATAATCTGAAAGCTACTAAGATCATGAAAATCACTTGCGCATTATCCTGAAGAATCATATAAGACATGAATTATATGCGATATTTAGGATGTGTGAATTCTGGATTCATGAGATTTCGTTTCCTGGCCATATTGTCTATAAATATGGAATCTCTATTGATCCCTCTAATACCAAGGAAGTCCACGAATGGCTTGCACTGACGAGTATAACTTAGGTACATAGTTTTATTGGTTTAGAAGGTTATTATCGACGTTTCGTCCAGACTTTTTCTCGGTTGGCTAACCCAATATCAAAGCTCACACATAAAGGGGTTAAATTTGTTTGGACAAAAGAGTATGAATAATGTTTCGAAGAACTGAAGAGAAGATTATTTAATGCTCTTATATTGACTCTATCATTGGGGAATGATGGGTTCATTATTTATAGTGATGCATCGAAGAAAGGACGTGGTTGTGTCCTTATGCAGAATGATAGGGTAATTGCCTATGCATCAGTACAGTTGAAAATTGATGAAAAAAACAATCCTACTCATGATCTCTAGTTAGAAGATATGGTCCTTGTTTTGAAGATATCGAGACACTACCTTTATGGTGAAAAAATGTGAGATTTATACTGATCACAAGAGTTTGATGTATATTTTCTCACAGAAACAACTCAACATGGGGCAATGGAGATGGCTTGAATTACTCAAGGATTATGATTGAATGATACATTTCCAATAGGGGAAGGAAAATAAGGTGGAAGATGCTTTGAGAAGAAATGATCATGGAGTTTTGAACAATATAAGAATTGAAAGGGATCCAATTTTCATGGATCTAGTGAAGATAGACATGGGAATAACAATGGAAGGTGAAACATCAATTAATTTTCAAATGGTTGCCAAACCATCTTTACTAGAATGTATTATGAGTTCTCAGACCAATGATGAAGAATCTCAAAATAATATTAAAACAATGAATGATGGGATATTGAATGACTTTGTGTATGGAGATGGAATTATGAAATTTGGGAAGAGACTTTGTGTTCCCAATATTCCTGATCTAAAAAGGGATTTGTTGGAATATGCCCATAGTTCAAATTTCTCTATACATCTTGGGATCACCAAAATGTATAGAGATTTCATGGAACATTTTTGGTGGGACAACATGAAGAGGTAGATTTCTTATTTTATGTCAAGATGTATGGTTTGTCAATAAATTAAATCTGGAAGGCAACAGCCTGGAGGATTCATGAAACCTCTTCGCATACCAGAGAGGAAATGGGACAATATTACCATGGAATTTTTCATGTGGCTTCCGAAGACTCCTAGAAGGAATGATGCAATATGGGTTATTGATGATCGTCTTACCATGTCAGTACATTTTCATTCTATAAGAGAAGATATACCAATGGAATGTATTGCAAGACTATATATTAATGATGTTGTGAGACTTCAGGGATTACCCCTATCTATTTTTTCTGATAGTGGTCCTCTTCTCACTTCAAGATTCTGGAAAAGACATCAGAACACCTTGGATACTGAAATTCGTTTGAGAAATTCCTACCACCCTCAAACAGATGGACAATCATAATGGAATATTCAAACCTTAGAAGACATGTTGAGATAATGCTCACTTGACATTCATGGTATGTGGGATCAATATTTACCTTTGGTAGAATTTTCATATAACAATAGCTTCCATTCAAGTATTCAGATGGCACCATGTGAAGCATTTTATAGAAATAGAAGTCGCACACCAACCTGTTGGGATGACATTGGTGAGGGAAAACTCGTAGGCCCAGAACTGGTGGAGGAAACAATGGAAAATTTGAAGGTAATCCAAAACCACATTAAAGTAGCTCAAAGTAGGCAGAAGAGCTATGACAATAACTGATGGAAGGATTTGGAATTTCAGGTAGGATATCAGGTTTTCATGAGGGTATATCCATGGAAGGGAGTTATACATTTCGGTAAGAAGGGTAAATTGAGTCACAGGTACATCGGAACATTCAAAATTATAGAATGAATTAGGGCTATAGCTTACCGATTGTGAATGCTGCCAAGTCTCTCCAAAGTTCAAGATGTGTTCCAGAAATCACTATTGAGAAAATAAATGCCTAACCCAACACATGTATTCACCTATGAGGAATTAGAACTGGATCCCAGTCTATATTATTACGATGAGCCTTTTAAGATTTTTCATACGAGAGAACATGTGTTGAGAAACCAGATGACTCATTTGGTAAAAGTTCTATGGAGAAACCATAAGATGGAAGAGGAAATGTGGGAACCCGAGGAACTAATGATGAAAAACCACCCAAGTCTTTTCACATGGTAGTATTCTAGAAATTTCTAGGAAGAAATAATTTGAAGTAGGGGAGAATGTAACACCCCAATCTTCCACGGTATTCTTCTCTTTGAATAATATAGTTGCTTGTGTTGTATGCAACTTCGAGTTGTAATACACACCACAACCAATAAAACTAGCTGTTATGAATTTTAATAACCATTTTTTGAATTTTTATAAATTTTATCATTCAAAATGGACTTCATTTTTGGATTTAGAATATCGAAATTTTCCTAGGGTGAAATTTTGGTATTTTTCTGGAAATTTTCAATTTATGATGAATAGTGAAAAACAACGAGTCATTGTTTAAAACATAATTTTTATTTAAATAATTATTTATTTTATTTATATTTATTTAAGGTCATAATGGATACATAATACCCATATTCATTCAATTTAATTCATTGGAGTTAGTTTAGAATCATTTTAAATATATAAAAATTTTATGGAACTTTTCACCTTTTTGTACCCACCTTCTTGGAAAATTTGGAAATTCACCTAAAACATAATTTTACGACTTCTATGAGTGTAATTTCAAAAATTCAAGATACACGGTTAATATCAAGTATTAAATTTTTTTCAACAAGATAAAAATTATTATTTTTGAATAGTAACTATTTACATTTATTTACCGCAATGAAAAGAAAATAGGGTAATTAATGGTAAACATGATATTAATATTATCCTAACACATGGCTTAATTCTATTGGAAAAGTGTATCTTGACAAAAATCAACCTTAGTAATAAAATATTATCATTTAGGTCAACTTGGATTAGATTAGGACATTTATTATTATTTAATTCAAAGAAGATTTAAAATAGTTTAAATCAATGTTTTATAACTAAAATATTTTTAATATAGGGTTATACATAAGATAAATTCAATTATAAATATTCATTAGAAATATAAAAATATTTCCTACAATATTTTATTTTATTTATAATTTTTAGTCGTTAAATAATTTAATTTATATATTACACAATTGTGATTTAGTAACTACCTAATTAATGAAATATAAAAATAATTGATATTATAAATATCAAAATAATTGTAATATGAGACTTTTTATGAATTACACTAAATTTATTGGTTAATATGACATATCAGGATTGGTTATTTAAATTGTTTTCTATGTAATGATGCTGTTATGAATTTATGAAAAACAAAATACCCAATAGTGTCTAAATTGACAAAAAATAGTTTTTAAAACAAATATTATATTATTAATTTATATTCTATTCCTAAAAATATAAGGATCGGAAAAAGGACTTATATAATGATAGGTGTATTATCAATGGCCTTTTGGGGGGTCTCTTGGATATATATTATATTTTTTTTTATGTATATAATATAAAAATACAATGTAACATGGTAAATGTCAAACTAATTAACTAAGTGTTAAAACTAAAGTATAAGGTTAATATAATTACCCAAACCTATCTAAAACGTATTGGTTGAATGGTTTTTGACATATCCACACCTTTAAATTTAAATAATATACTTTGTATCCATTATCAACCAAATATAAATTTATTATAAAATAATATTTCTAACTTTTCTTAAGATGACCCTCACCCCTCTTTTAAAAGGGCACTCCCCCTTCTCCCAAATTTATACCTTCAAATCCTTTTCGATCAGCCAAAACATGCCCAAATATCCTCTAAACTTCCCTCAATTCATCTTAGAGGCCCTATATTGATCATAAATCCAACCTATGGAGCCTATTTGATCAAGTCAAAAGGAAGAACCCGAAGAAGAGGTAATGTTTTCACCACCCTCTTTGAAGTTCCTTTCTTATTCAACTTCTTCTTTCTTTGTTATTCCCATTATAAAATAATAAGTCCAGTATCTTTTATTTACATTGATTTTATTATAAATATGGTACAACAATATTCAGTATTCTATCTGTCCTTTAAATGACATGTCACCATACGTGCGTACGTATGACTTACTGTCTCCACGTCGTGGTGTAATTGTTATTCAAAACATTATTTTTTGAATGGTTATAATAATGATGTGTAATTAATGTAAATAATAAATATAACATGATAATGATTTCTTATATATGATATACTATCCAATTATATATGATTTTAATATCAAAAGAGTGATATTCTCGCTCGTTCGTACGTACAGATTACCGTCTGCACAAACGCAATGAAATTCACTCCCCATCATATCCATTCAAGACTAATTATCATTTTATGATTAAAAATAATGTATAAGGACTTGATATAATTATGTTTATGAATATGATACAATCTATCTATAACAAAATGGCTTATGTAACAAAACATATAAAAGAAAATGAGTAAGTTAACACCCAAAACGACGATAAAACTAAAATATTATTAACAATGTATTATTAGAAGATCATATATGATATCATAATTATGTATATGGTTTTTGTATAATTTAATAACAATGGTTTAACTATTATAAAGGAGTTTAAAAAACTATCTACTAAGGAAAATGTACACGTTAAGGGTTTATTTCACAATCTCTTCATTATCCGAGGTTATTTATACGTAATTATCTGCTGGGACCTCTTTATCATCCACATCCATGTTTCATAAAAATGTATTTCAAATAATTCTTACTATTTTAAAGAATATGGGTTTATGTCATTTATACCCTTGTAGGTTTTTTATAATATGTTTATAAAGGAATCTTTCTGTTGTTTTCCAAACAATGTCCTTTTTAACCTTTTCGACAGAATTAAGGTAAGAATTTCTTTTTCTAACTTATACGGCGGGAGCAGCTATTTTCTTCCCTTATAAAATCGTTGATGCTTCCCTTACAAGATTATAAGAAGATTTTCAAAGTATATGTTTTATTTTATAATTATGAGACTTTTAAATGATTTCAAAAAAAGTTAAATTTCTCTTAAATAGTTTTGATTTCATCTATGTCAACATCCGTTGATGGATTTTAAGCTTATTTGAAGATTATTTGTTATGATACAAAAATTCCATATTGTATTGAAGGTATTTTGATATGTTTGACTATGGATGTGTTATTTTTATACCATTCATGATTTATGGAGAATTTATTGACATTTCGTATGCTAGTATTAATACGAATGTTTATGTTATGTTTAAACCTATTAATATGAGGAATGAATTTGACTTAATATGTGTTGGGTGGAGCCCACTATATCTCCTCGATGAATCAGTAGGTCTCATGAGACAAACTAGTGTCTTGGCACAAGTCCTTGACAAAATCATATTTGTAGTCTTGGCACTATACCATGACTATGTGGTTATGATTGTCTGGCATTATGCATTCCATCATTATGAAAGTGGTTATTGATATTGCATGTGATTATTCAACTAATAGAATATCCCTGTTAATAATTAAATGACATTATTTCATTTTATATTTTCCATATTATTCTGAAGTTCAAGTTTAATGGATTTTGTTTTAGTAATACATTGCCTTAAATGTTTTTTCTTATTTATAAAAGTTTCCACTATATATTTATCCTTTCTGAGCATCTGAGCTCACCCCATTTAATGTTTTACTTTTCCCAGGATGTGAAGAAGTAATTTATGAATGACCTGCAGGGATAGTATAATGGGATATGAAGACAAGATGTTGTTGTAGTAGTTTTCACTTTATGATCTAATGTAAACATTATGAATCTTTCTAGTTATACCTAGACTTCTAAACAAATCGGTCATTCCAGACTTGATATTTTGGGATCATGCCAATGTTATGTAATAATGCACCGACTCTGGGTAACTGGGGTAAGGGCGTTACATTAAATTATATCAATTAACATAAAAAAACTAATGTTATCCCTTATATCAAAATGAGTTCATAAATTTTGATGTTTTATTTATTATACTCATTGTTTTTATATAGAAACTTAATTTAGGAAGCTTTAATGACTATAATGATGTGTAATTTTTTATTTATTTTGAGACCACAATGAGAGTAGGGACGTGGCTATGGTCACCATATCTACAGTTCACATAGAGTTTCACCCCATGTAATCTTTAACTTCCTCAGTGAAGACTCAAAGTTGTGTAATGAAGAGTTGATATTGTTGACATCGAGCTTGTTGTTGTGAAAGTTATCAGTGTAAAGGATGAAATAAGCTTCAGGACCTTTATTGTTACATTTATCATTAGTCTTAGTGTGACAGGATCCATCATGTTGTGTTTCCTTAGGTGGTGATGGCCAACCTCGATGGTGTTGGTCATATTGATTGGAGGTGTGAGATTTAGATCTGGTCCATATCTATAGTATATTAATAGATATGTTCAAAATAGTTCAATGTTGGAAGTCATTAGTGGTGTTGGAATCGCAACAAAAACGAGGTATGAGGGTGTAGTGGACGATGTAAGGTCACGACGATGCAGAGTTGATCTGGTGCTATGATGTGGGCAATGGATGTGAACAGATATGGATGTAGTGGATGGTCCACGATTGAGTGGAGGATGATGTGTCATTGTGGTGGTGTGGCCCTATGAAGGTAGCTGATGGTTAATAGTTCCTCTGAAGCAGGGTCGATATAGATGTCATCATGGGGTCGTCTTGAGGTTTCTTTGATTTTGGTTTTCTTTTGGGTATGTCATGGCCAGTATGGAATGATTTTACCAGGTTCAATTGTATTGTTATAGGTACCAAAGGACTTATTACACTGAAATTTATGTTTTTATACCTATGGACTTCAGGCTAGTAAGGGTTATCCATTAACCATGTTCTGATTGTATACATGTTCATTTTTATGTTTTTTTTAACATAAATAGGGATAATTCCTAAATATTCATATAGATTATTTGTAATTAATTTTTTATTAATACATATCAAAATATTATCATAATATATGGTATACATATTATCATCATATATAAAAATAATTAAGTTCTTATAACCATCCTTTATGAAAGTGGAAAAAGTTGAAGTACGTTGTTAATGGAGGTAGTGATTCCACAATAATTCAAACAGTGTTTTCATTTTTGTAATGAGGATATAATAGAATATAATTGATGATATGAATTCAATTAAAAATAGTAATATGTTGGTAAAATATATAAATGTACTCTTTTTTCATGTTTTATGGGGATGAGAGGAGGAGGAAGAAGAAAAACTTGTTTAAAAGGGATAGTTTGGGAATATATCCTCCAAAATAGTTTCTCCAAAAATACATCCTGTGGAACTTTGGTTTATCCTTTTCGCGAGAAAAAAACAGTACTGATGTGGGTGAGAGGGTTGTATAGATAATTGGATAAAAATATGGTATTTTTAAATGATTAATAGGTTTTAAGAGAATGGTTCTGGAGTTGTAGTATTTATATTTGGATGATAGGTTTTTTTAATATAGGTATAATATTTTTCTTATTTTGTACTATGACTACCAATAGTGATGATAATTTTGACCATATAATGTAGATGGTTCGTGTGAGTTATAAATAATATCTTCTTATATCATCTATGTAATGAATCAGGTTTTCACAAGTATGGATTTTTAATACTATATAAAATATTATTAGATTTAGGTGTTGATACGACAAGAAATTTTGAGGCCCAGTGAACCTGGTATTGTTTTAATAAAATAAAGAAAATTATTATATCATCAACACAAATTCTTCATAAAATAAATGGATAACTAATGAATAGGGATCTTCTATGAAATATGAGGAAAATTTTGGATCTAGAACGATGTTTTTACCCTAGGATAGACACAATGTTTATCAGTTTGGGGTATTTTGATAATGTGTTATAAAAAGAATGAATAATAAAATAAATATATAAATATTTTTTTTAATATTTTTAGAATAGTTTCTTAATCAAAGCATATAAATATCTGTTGAAGTGTAATCCATTATTTTTATCCAAATTAAATCGGGAGTGAGGGAGGATTCATTGGAGTATATCATTGGTGAACAACTATGAATAAGAGGATCAAATCGATTCCAAATAGATAATCAAGGCCAAGGGAGTTTCTGTATCTCACAAACGACTAGGACATGGTATCATTATTCATTAGCGATTGTTCCAAAATCAGGGTATGAATTTTTATTTATGTGTGTTCATACCATATTATTTTTTGATGTTGAATAAAAATAAATTATAATAACAAGATTTTTTTCTCCCATTGAAAATATAATTATAGTGGATTTATCTGATGTGTTTATTTGTTGATTTTCATTTATTTTAACCGTAATGAATAAATTACAACATGAAAAATGATCGCAGTTCAATACACATTTGTTTTTATTTCTTCCACTATTCATCACTCTTTATCACTGATTTCTAGTTTTGATGGTGGTAAAACCAATACCCTATATTTGAATATAAATGAATTTTCATCAGAGTAAAGAATCGATACATGGGGTATTAGTTCATGATTGATGGTGAAATCATGTTACATAATGATGGTGATTGGTTTTCAATCATATGCGATCAGATATTGAGAACTAGATTTTTGTTTAGAATGCAGTTTCTGATGTTTTCTGATGAGATTCTATTTTTGAGTATCCCAAATGTCTGGAATCAAAAAATTGGAAATGGTGAGGCCTAGTCCTCTCAGATAAATCATGGATGGTTTGGAATGAAATGTTTATTTCATGCTTATTTTTTGACTATTTTAACGTAATGATTTGTGTAATTAAATAGTAAATCATTCAAATTTTTGGTATTAATTATCTTATTTTATGTTATATGGTAGGAAACATTGAATGATTTGAAAATGAATGAAATGTGACAAAAAAATGAGATAAAAACACTACACGACATTAGTGATGTGAAATGGTGTGACAATAGTTGTTTGTGTAAAATGGGAAGTTGAAATATAGAGGAACACAAGTACATGTCGTGTACCTTGACAACACATGTTTACTACTTTAAAATAGCAGGCCTCATTTAGAACATTTCATTAAAAGAAAACATTTTGTGAGCGACCACTACACATATTTTAACCTTGGTATATGATGTGACTCTTTCCGGGACATATTTTTTAGAATATTGAAGTGATATTTCAATCATCTGAAGAGGGACCATGTACTTGTTATGATCATCCCATACACGACTTGACCACAATCAAACATTGAATTAATGAACGTTGTATGCTTAAGATTCATGAGGACGCAATATAAATGAGGACCGTGGGTACACAATGTGTACCCCGGGTACACGTTGTGATGATAATGACATGTAGAGAAAATATTAGTGACAAGAACCACATGGTTTAATGGGAAAACTCCAATAAAAAGGACCCCTTACCACCCATTTTATGCTTTCATGAAAGAGTAACACTAACATGTAGATATAGAGGATTCTCCCACCCACATCTCCACATTCTGTAGGATTTTAATTTATTTATTTTTCAACACCCAGTCATGATTAGAATGAGAAGGTGATTTCTCTGTGTCAGCTCATGCATTATGAAGGGGGATTGGATCTGAGGAATTTTATATTGTAATACAATTCAAATTTGGATTTCACATTTTCTCTCCAATTCTATATTTTCATGGATTTCTTCTTATATGACCCTTTTGAGCGGGGTTCGAGATTGTGCATAATTAAATTATTTTTTCATGATCGTTTCCATTATTGAATACTACTATTCAATATGAGTTCTAGGGACCAGAATTCCACTATAAGCATTGAGTTTGCCTTTTCCCTATGTTTAAGTAGACGTTTCGGTAAACCATCCATTAAAACCCAAATTAACCAACCATGAGAAAAGGATAGATTTGTATGGAGAGAGTTCATCATGTCCATTTAACTACCTATGAAATGATTCTAGTGATGGCATAATTGGTATAAATTATTTTATACATTTTCATCTCATGGACCCGTAATCATTGATTCCTGAAACCATTTTTATGATTTTATTCTCCCCCATTCTAATACAATCACGTTCTTTCATGATTGGAATTGTTTTCTAAAAATATTTTGTTTATTTTAATTAATTAATAATATTCTCCAACCCAATCCTTGTGGGGTTGAGCACATAGATTGAATTACAATTCTACATTATTTTTTAGCACTTTTTTGGAATTGTGTTTATAAATTTACAAATTTCTTATCCAAGGGAAAATTAAAGACACTCGTGGGGCTACCAATGTTTAGGCACCGTTTCCGAGGATTAGAGTTTAGATTTATGAGTTGAATAGTTTTGAAAACGCCTTTTCTCCTATTTTCTAATTACTAATTTTAGTATATGCCTTTTAGTTATTTATTTTTATGATTTTTAAATCAAATGTTCATTGTAGTTGTGATTTCATAACTTCAAAGTGAAAATGACAACCAAGGAGAGGTCCTCCATCATAGTGGATGTTGTGGACCAACTAATCGATGATATAAAAGAAATTAGATGTCAATGATTTGCATTCATACAAGTATACCCAATAGTTGATTTCCCAACAACCTAATTCCTAGAGCTGAACATCTAAGAGGTTTATCCCGAACACATAATCGAGAACAAAAAATCATTGGTTAGAAGCACTTATGATGTTTATTTTTATACTAATCAAAATAATCTTGACTTTTCATTCTTGGAAGATGATGAAGTGGGTGACCTCACTATAGAACATTAATGGTCTAAAGAACAATATAAAAGGTATCCACAAGAATAAGAAATAGAAGATGAAGATGGTGAAAAAGATGAAGAATATGAAGATGATATAATGACTGCAGAATTTATGATTCATTTCCTAGAAAGTTTATTTGCACAACATGAAGAGGAAGATGATGAAAACATACACCCTACACTTATTATGCGGAGTAAAATATTGAAGATGCAACAAAAAAAAGAATTAAAGGGGTTGGCTGTAATACATGACATGATCATTGACGATACAAAACAAATTCAGCTAGTATTTAATGGAGAATAATTTTATCGAGTATGGACCAATAATGAGATTCTGTTATCAATATTCATATTGTTGAATCTCTGGTCAATACCTCCGAGTTCAATGCCAATTCTGTGAATGAGAATTCAAGTATAACTCTGAGGATTGCAATGTCAAGATTGGGTAATCACGAGACATATAGCTTTATAGAATTCTCCGATTAGATAATCTAGGTATTCTTGAGATAAACGAAGTTAAAAAAGGGAAATATCTAAGAGGAAACAAGAGTTTTTTATTTCATTCTAATAATTTAGAGCTTTTGATTTCATAAAATTTAATATTATATTTGGATTTAATTTCAACCACATTATTATTTTATTATCATAATTGTATGGTCCAATAAATTAGACTTTTATATTTAATTTTTTCATACATTGATGGCCCAAATAGAAGGTAGAAGCATGCAGCAGATAGACGAAATAGAAGCTAGAAGACCATTTACACATCAAGAATCCAGTTAAGGAAGTACATGTGCAACTGAATTCAATGAAGAACATTGAATGGGGAGTAAGAATCTATATTTTTTATTTTGAACTTTATACCAACATTATTATTAGTAATGAAATTTATGTAAAAAAATTTACACTTTTATTTGATTCATTCTTTACTCAAATGAACTATGAGACATAAACTTCCAAGGGAATTTATCATGCCCCCAAATTATGATTTCTTTTTCAGTAAATTTGAATAATAAAAATGGGTAAAATAATTACTAGAGATAAGAAAATGGATTAGGATTTGAAAAATTATGGTTTAGGGTATGATGTTAGTCATTTTAAATGAAAATTTTCAATTTTTTACTATTCATTTAAATTGTAATATTAAAAATAATTGAGTTAATTATTCATATTCATTTCCATGGGTAATTTACCCAAACATTCATCTCATTCTTGAGATATCCACTATGCCATTAATTTCCATTATATATATTTTATATTTTTTGAGAAATCCAAACATGTTTTCTTCAAAACCATTCCTTGCATCTTATCATTACTATGTCTGTACAGAATAACTTTTAAAATGCTTGATGATTTCTTTTTGTTATCCCTAAACCATGGACCCATTTTTCCTTAATCATTTTTATAATATAGATTCATTGAATTGTATTTTTAGGAGATGAACAATGTGAAAATCATATTTTATCCTTTCTTACCTTCCTCAAAATGTTTTGAATGATATTTAAAAAACAGTTCTGGGGTCGAACTTTATTAGTTGCACAGGGATAAAAGAATTTGTGAATAGTTTTCTAGGTATTTTATTCTCGATATGAGGAGATGACATGAAATATTTTGTTGTATTGTATTATTTACGAATCTTACTAAAGCAATGAAAATTGACCAAATGAAAAAAAAATAGTTTGTATTTTATGATGAAAAAACGCACTGTTTTGCATACTAATAATTTTTTTGATTGAATGCATTTAGGTGATTGATGTGATATTTTTCAAGACCATATCTTTCGGAAAAAAAAATTGATCAAGGGAGGATGATTCATTCATTTCACATACATGAATTATGATCCCACCTTGTGTTTTTTGGAACAGTGTGATGTCAATAATAAAGGGATACATTCATTGAGAATATCATTGATTTTCATAAAAAATGCTTAATAGTTGAACATAATTTTTTTTAGACATACTTTTTTTATCATTTAACTTACTACCCTAAAGACATGGAGTAATTTCATTATAAAAGGTGAAGCTCTAATGATAGATTTTGAAAAGGTATTTATGTGGTGGAGATGATAGATTCCTTTTAAGAATATAGTATAAAACATTTTTTATGGTATGTACTGAATTGTAATTACATTTTTACACTGATAATGACTGGATAAATTCATTTGAGGTAGATTTACAGTGTCGTGCATTTTAATAATGAATTGAAAAAGAAGATGGATGAAAAAAACACATGGCTATTTCGAATACTATAAGTAAAATACAATATTTTATTATTTCATTAAAAAATGAGGCATTGATGAATTTTCTTATCAAATACAAGAACATTTAATTATCCATTTGATCAATTTTTTTATAGAAATTGAATTCAACACTTGGTAAGATGAATGTCCTCTCTAGTATGTTGATATTATATACATGGGGAAAAGGATAAATTCATATGTGGGGGGATATGATAAGTGTATTTCATTCATAATTTTAGACTATTTTAAAGTATTGATTTGTGTAATTAAATAATGATATTTCTGATTTCAGAAAAAATTAGAGTTGTTTTATGTTTTATGGCAGAAATCATTGAATCTATTGAAATGGAATGAAAATGGAATGAAATATGAGAAAAGACAATTCCACCACGAGCGATGCAAAGCTGCGTGAAATCCTTTGTTTGAGTGCAAAGGGGAGTTGAAATCTAGTCGAACACAAGTACACATCATGTACCTTCACTAAATCTTATGAAATCATCCGAGAAGTATGCCTTTTCTAGAACAAGTCTTGACATGAAAACATGTTTTTCGTGGCCATTACACATAATGTGTCATCAGTACATGATGTGACTCTTTTCGGACAAAATATTATATAATATTTATACAAGATCTACCACAATTGAATATTGAAAATGTACACGTCATGATCACCCCATACACGACGGGATGACAACCAAACATTGAATTAATGAAATCATTATCTGTAGGAGTCACGCAGATGTGGATGCAACACGGACCATGGGTTAACAATGTGTACCCCATGTACACATTGTGATGGCATCGACAGAGAAAACATATTTTAAGGGGAATAATCTTTTAAAAGGACCCATGGCCACCTGTTTGAATCATTTCAAATTCAGATACACTAAGGGGAATCCTATGAGGATATGACTACCTACTACGAAACTTTTGGTAGGATTTTAATTTATTTACTTTTTAACAATCGATTGTGAATATCTTGAGAAGGTGATTTCTTTGTATCAGCACATTCTTGATGAAGGGGGATTGTTATTATATATTTTAATAAACTTCATCTCATGATTTCACATTTTCACTTAAATTTAAATTTTTTCTGGATTTCATCTTGCATGAACATTGTGAGTGGTTTTCAGGATTGAGAAAAATTTATTCCTATGTTCCTGAGCATTTCATATACTGAATAAAACCCTTTAATTTGCGATTAATGGATTTAAATTCCACCATGACCATTGGGATTGTCCATTCCATAGGTATAAATAATTTTTCTGGCTACCCATCCACTGCAACCTGAAGTATCTGACCATTAGAAAAGGAGATTATAGGATGAAGAGTTATTTTCATGACCATTGAACTCTCTATGACCCAATTCCAATGACGGCATAATTGTTATTAATTATTTGATAAATTTCCATCTCATGAACCTGAATTAATTTATTCCCAACAAGATTTATATATTTTATTCTCCCCCATTTTCCAACAATCCCATTAATTCTAGTTTATATATATTTTATACCAATAAAAACTATATTAGATTTATTTAATTTAATTAATAATATTATCCACCCATATATCTATGGGTTTGGCCTCAGACATACATTCCTATACTAGATTTTAGTTTATCTATTTTTTTGATTTGTGTTAATAATTTTCTAAATTTGATAAACTGACATTAATTAATGACAACCATGGGGATACCAAATTTTTGCTGTCATTTCTGTGGATAAAAGTGAGGAATTATTAGTTGAATAATTTATAAAAAAATATTTTCGTGAATTTTCTATTTTATGATTTGGGAATAGGTCTATTATTTATTTATTTTTATCAATTTTAAAGGACTGGGTATTTTTAGTCATAACAGAAGGTCAATAATGTAAAATTAGTTCCAATAAGAGGTTCACCTTCATACTGGAGTATATGGTGCAACTAATTGATGATATCAATGCAATGATAATTCAATCATACTATTTCCCAAAACTATATCCAGGAAATAATTTTAAAACACCCCAATTCCTAGATTTGATCTTCTATAGGCATTTTCCAAAACATATTTGTGGGGTAACCAATGAAGAGGTATGTACCACTTTCAATTTTTATTTTTATACTACGAAAAATCCCATTTACATTATAGGATAAGAAGATTATGAATAGGCTAACCTCACTGAAGTAATCGGATGGTCTAGAGCATACCATAGAAAAAAGCATCATGAAGATAAAATTTAAGAATATAATGATGAAATGGATGAAGAATTGGAGGAGGAGATAATGGATTCCAAATTTATGAAAAAAATTTTTCGTAGTCTAAGGGTTCCGAATAAAGGGGAAGAAGAATATCAAGACGCACCAAGCACTAACTATGTAAAAGGAAAAAATCAAATAACCATCAATAGAATACCTGAATGAGATTGTTGTTGAACTAGAAAATTCATTGACGAGACTCAACAAATGATGTTTGTATTTAAATAGATATAATTTTATGGAGTCTGGACAGATCCATCAATTTTGTAAGCAATACAAATATTGTTAAGAATTTGATCACCTCCTCTAAGGACCATACCATATTCTGTGGGGGATAAGTCATGATGTGATGGGAAGATTCATTAGTCAAGATTGGGTAAACCCTATTCCGTTAGCTTTATACCATTCTCTAATCAGCCAATAAGGGTACGGTTTAGATAAATGACTATTAATAAAAGAGAATATTTTCAGAGGAAACCAATGTTATTTATTTCATTAAACGAATTTAGATTTATTTATTTCATATAATTTAATATTATTATATGATTTAATTTCAATCCCACTATTATTTTTTGAGCATTATTTTAATGCACTGTAATTTCACTTGTTTCAATTTTATTTTATGGTCCATCAATGGAACATGATTTCGGTAATAAAAATCATATAATATTTCATAATTTAAATTAATATATTACTTTAACATGGAATAATATTTATGACATAACATAAAAAGTAAAAGTGAAGACAATATTGTTTTATTGTCTTTTGAAAATAGAAAAAATGGTGAAATTTTTCCAAAAACATCCACATTGTATCCAAATTATTTCTTCATATTTAGACATCCATGAGTAATTTATTACATAATACCCTTCATTATGACCTGGTAAAAATCAAAATATGAAAGGGTGACCTCAAATTATTATTATGGGTAAACAAGGGAAATTTCAATCAAAAACACTACATTTGAAATCATATCTTGAACATAAGAGATTCTAATTTCATTTCATGGGATAAATCACAAAAGTAAAATGTAATCCCAATATTCTTTATTTAAGACATTAAATTTCTTGTCATACACAAATAATCATATAGAATCATTTCCTATTATTATCGGGTAATTTTTGAGACCATCAAAAAGGACAGAGTCTATTACTGAACAGAGTTCCCACCTCCTTCCTTCCCTGTATTACAGAACTAGATTTACATGCCTTTATAGTGATGTCTTTCTCATGAGATATAAATCATTACCCAATGCATTGGAAAGAGATAAAGGTGTTATCCATATCCTAACGAAACCATTCTTATATGATCCGTGAAACATAAAAGCATTCACCATAGCGTAACCCACGAAATAAAATGTGTTTCTTAAAAATAATTCAATAATAATTGATATAAACCAAATAGATTTCCAAAATAACATTCCATAATAAAGAAAAAAAATCATAGTAATATCATGGAGATAAATATTTCCCTATTTATTGAGGGTCATCATAGTAGGAAAATAATTTTGAGAAAACACATGGAATTTATTCCTATAAAAATATCCTTTATTTTTCAAAAAGGTTTTCCTTCCTAAAAATTCTACAAAATATTATATGAAACCATTAATGTGAATACGAACATGGATTATTTTAGGGGAATATTAATAGAAATAAGGTATAATGAAAACATAAAAATAATTTCATTTCGTATAATTTAAAAAATATTCATCACATTCTTTTGTTGAAAAAGTCCAAAAGTACCATGTACCGAAAGCGAAAAAAGATTCCATTCATACTGTTTATTTAAAATTTTACAGTTGATAAAATTTCCTTTTAACAACTATATATGGATATAATGAATTTTTGAGATATATATTTAATAATGATGGATTTTGATGATATTTATACCCAAGTAAATACATATTAATAATTAATAAAGGATAAAAAATGAGATTAACAAAATTATCCCTTAACTTGGGTTTGATATCCTTGTTATGTGCCCGCATAACCTATATAATGATCAAAGTAATGATATTTAATTATTAATTAATCAAAATAATTTTCATCAAATGATATATGATTATATTTTCATCCATTATTAGTAACATTTCATTGTCACACGTTATTCAGATATTAACTACATTATGTTATTATTTAAGATTTATTGGATATGCTCATGTAACAGTTATTAGGTTATAGATAAATCATTTAAAAATTATTTTAGAATAATATATATCATATTTACTCATTAAATTCTATAATATAATCATGTTTTAATTATGTTAATGTAGAATGAATCCCATCGCATTGTATAGATGGTCGGTCATACATAAGCACGAGCAATGATGTCAATCCCAATATTTTTAAATGGTATTGAAGTGAATGGTGTCTTATATTTCAGTATTTTTAATGTCTTATAATAATATATAGTTATTTTTTCCGTCATTATGCCTATCCATGTAATGTGGTGGTGAAAACATATTACACCACAGCGTGGAGACGACAAACCGTTTGTCCCCACACGAGGTGATTTTGTTTTTCATTAGAAAGATATAATGTGAAATTCATTATTTCATATTTATAAACATATTCTATTATATTAGTTATAATGATGTTGTATATTTATATTGAAGAAACTAATGAAGAGTATGTATATGAAGAAAGTTGTTTGAAGGAAATGGAAAATTATATTACATCTTCTTTGATCTATCTCCAATAAATCACTTCTTAGAGAACTAAATTTGTTCTTTGAAGATGAACAGAACCTCTAGAATTAAAATAGTGATGTTCTAAAAAAATTAAGGGTATTGATAATCTTGAAGGCTCGAAATGTGGTAAATAGGTGATGGAGGAGGTGCCATTTTATAATTGATGTGATGGGAACCTTTGGAAACTAAATAAATAATAATTTATAATAAATAAAATCTATACCCACAAAACACCAAAATATCAAAATTTATAATATGATATTATATAGTGTTTCAATATCATCAAAAAATGTATTTTTTACAATTTATTTTCTCAATTTAAAACAATATCTTTTTAATTGGAACTTAGTTATTTAATTTAATTTTAATTGTTGTAATATCATTCTAAATATACAAAATATATATATATTTACTTATTTAGTGTTAATTGACTATAAATTTATATTTAATGAAATTTTATAACATATAATTAACACATTTTTTTTCCAAGATATTTATCTTATTTTTAAAAAAATTAATAAAATTTATTTTTTAAAATATCAATAGTGTCAATATTTAGATTATTAATTTATTAAACATTAAATAAAATAATCACAAATGATAAATTACAACAAAAATATTTAATACAGTACCTACATGTCATAGTCACCTAGAAAATTCATGTATAACATTAATCAGTTAATATAGTATTTTTAAAACCAATTATCTTAAATTTATTTTGATAAAATAATTATAATATCACTATTGTGTCATAAATAATGGTAATTATTTAATATCTAAAATTTATAAATAAATTACTATGATGTAAGTAAATATTTTATATTTACATATACAATAAGTAGTCAATGTTATATGCATGTTATAAATTTATTAAAATTAATATACCAATATAAATTGAGATTATGACATTTTGTCCCATTCATTAGTTTTTTTAAAATCATGTAATATTAATAGGTATGTGTCCATAAAGAGTTTAAATTACAAAAAATAAATGATAACGGTATAATTTAGTCATCCAATGGGATTTTTACTGTTGTTATATTAATTTTAAAATTTTATTTTTACCCATAGTTACAAAATTAAACTTTAATCATGGTAATAAAAATAATTACCAAAGATACTATTTATTATTCTCAAAAATAAATGTACAGTATTAATATATTTTCAAAAAAAATATTCAAAATATTCAATTCATTTTTATAAATTCAAAACTTAGATGTTCCAGTAATTAATATAAAATTAATCTCGATGTTGAAATGAGAAAACGAGATTTATTGGTTAAAACATTTCATAGGATTGAATTGTTTTTACATATGAATTAAATGTAAACATAATAAAAATGAAATAAATTATATTTAATGATAAAAATATATTCTATTAGAACCATAAAACCAGTAAATTTTATAATTTTACCATATAAATTATATATATGAAAATGTTGTTTTAAATTAATATTTATCATATTTTTACTATTCATAAAAAATGAATTTTATCATAAAAATATAAAAACATGTTATGCAAGGAAATTTTTTATATCCCAATTCAAAATAACGTGATTTTTATCCATATAAAAATTATTAATCTGTAAAAAATATAATTTAATATGGGTTCATAATTAAATGATGTAAAATTAAACATTATAAAAAAGGTTTTCATACCTCAAATATGGGTTTTTTCATCCACAATGAATACAATATCCATTAGATTTAAATAAATTTTTTAGTTCGTAAAACAAATATTTCTCATTAATATAGTTAACAATTGTAAATAACTCAAAAATAAAAATATTTATTTTATTTATATATTTTTTATAATTAATTGATAACCAAATTTTTCACAATGCATTTTCAAAAGATAGTTATAATTATTCTCAATATTCTAACACCTAGGATATAACTGTAAATTTATAATAAGGGAGTCTCTATGTTCTTTTAAACTAATGATTGCGTGAAAAACAATATGCTGAAGAATAAAAATTATTAAAAGAAAATATTTCATAAAAACATCCGGGTGTTATATTCTACCATCTTAAATAGATTTTTTCCTTCTAATTTCATCACTTTGAAACAAAAAAATGAGAATACCACTCCATCATCATATACTCGTGTTCTAATTTAGCTTCAAAAAATAGGTGGTTCCTCTATAAAAAGTTAACCAAGCGAGTGGTCTTGATTTGTAGATCTTATTCATTACTATCCATAATCTCTATCGGTTTTTCATTATAAGAATGAACTTTATACAACTGTGAAACATATGATCTTAGTGCATGTGAAGGATTGAGTATGTACATTCTCAGGAGGGATAAATGTATCAAATCATGAACATGATAGGGCTTAGCTAAAAGCACCAATCAGTAAGCTACCATCACTACGCAATCCAAAAATTCAAAAGGACCAATATTACTAGGTATCATCTTTCCATTCTTTCGAAATATCATTACACACTTCTAGGGATAATTTTTTAGGATAATTTATCGCCCACCTCAAACACTATGTAATGTTTTTGGTTTTATGTATATCTTTTTTTAACTATTAGCTACTCTTATTTGTTGTGGAATATATCTAACATTTTCTTCCATTTCATCAACATGATCTGGTCCTAATATATTTCATTCCACAACTTTATCCTAGAAAGCTGGAGTTCTGCACTTCATTCCATGGAGGGATTCATATGGAGCCATCTAAATTCTAGGAGTGAAAATTATTATTGTAATAACATTACACCAATGGTAGGTGTTGATCCAAACCCCTATTGAAATCTAAAGAGAAATATCCCAACCCATCATCCATATTTTGATTTTTCATATAAGACTAGACGTATTTATGAGGATATTAATTATTGTTGAATAATAACTCTATATCCAAAGAATGCTAAATACTTCAACAGAACATCGATGTATACCTCAGATCCTGATCGGATATAATTGAAAGTGATACTCCATTAAATATGACAACTTATTTTAAATATATTATGTAAAACTAATCAAGATTGAAATCATCTCTAATAGAAATTAATTTTGCTGAAATCATATGGAAATAAACTATAACCTAATTAACATTATTGGCTGTTGATATTTTGGGAAGTCCATTGGCAAATTCCATAGCGATTCTTTCCCATTTCAATTCTGGTATAGGTAAAGGTTGTAACATTCACATAGCCTTTTGTCTCTTATCCATAACATGCATACATTAATGGCTTCAATAGACATATTCAGAGATATCTTCTTCTATAACATCCCACGAGAAGTACTCTTTCATGTCCTTCAACATCATTGCGCTTCCTAGGAAAATAGTGAATGATGATCTATGAACCTCATGAAATCGTCCCTTCTTTAATTCTAGTATGGGAGGAATACTAACCTAGTACCATAACCTTATTATTTCTTCACAGTCATAGTGGAATTCAAGAACATTTATCACCGTCGTTTGTAACACTGCATCATCCTTATGTTCCACCTTAATCATCAATTGTATATATGGTCAATCATTTATTTGATAAATACAAGATTTATCCCCTTTAAAATTAAATTATATATTATTTTAATGTACATAAATATTGGATCTTTCTTGATCTGCATCATGGTTATGCTAGCATGCTCTTCTCGACCCAAATCTTGTGCAAACATGATTTCATTCTTAGGGAGGTAATTTATTGTGAAGTCATAATCTTTTATCAAATCCAACCATCATATTTGGAACATATTCATCTCCTTTTGTGTGATAATATATATTAATATTTTCTGATCAATATGAAAATCACATCTTTCACCATAACGAAAATGCCTCTATATCATTAATGAAAAAACTACAGTAGATAACTCAAAATCACGAGTTCGGAAATAAATATCATGAATTTTAAAATATTTTGAAGCATGATCTATCAATATATTATTATTCATGGGAACACATTCCAACCCCTTATTTTATGTATCACTATAGATCATAAACCATTATCCACTTCCTGGCTGTGTGACTATTGATGCACGGGTTGTCCTTCTTTTTAATATCTTTGAAAATCTCTTCAAATTACTCCTTCAAAATCAACATAACTAATTTCCAAATCAACTTTTTGAGTGTATTATATAATCATAAAAAATATTTAACAATACATTGATAATATTTATCCAAACCAAGAAAACATTGGATCTTATTTTCCATTGTTGTGATTGAAAATATTTCAATTGCCTATTTTTTTGGATCCCTAGATATATGCTCTATAGAGATTATGTGACACAAAAATGAAAGTTCTGAAGACAAAATATACACATGAAAAATACGGCATAATGATTCTCCATTATCATGGACTTTAATACAATACTCATGTGATCTTTTTGTACTTCCTTTCTCTTTGAATATAAAATAATATCATCAATAATGACTACCAAAAACTGATCAAGATAGTTGTTAATGAATCTAATCATTAGTTTCAAGAAGATAGCAGGGGCTCTACTAAGACAAAAATGAATTACTATAAATCCATATTATCCATACATTGTATATAATTTTATATTTGTAATATCCTCCTTTTTGAACATTAATTGATGATATCATGAATGAAGACCAATCTTGGAAAAATTTTGTGCTCCACGTAGTTGGTCAAATAATTCATCAATAAGAGGAAGATGAAATTTTTTCATATTAGTGATATTGTTATATTCACTATAATCAATGAAAAGAATAATTTATCCCTAGTTATTCTTAACAAATAGAACGTTTTATCCATAATTTGACGTAATATGAAATATTAATCCCTTATTAATATTCTCTTGGAGTTTCTTCTCCAATTCCTATAACTCAATTAGAACCATAAAATAAGGTGTCATTAAAACAGTCATATCACCTAGTATGTGTTCAATTAGAAACACAACTTCATGATTTGGAGGAATACATAGAAATTTTACCACAAAGACATCATAAAAATCCCATGTAATGGGTGTATTCTTAATCATGAGTTTTCCCCAACCATTTTAGATAAATAACCTTGATTTATTAGAATCAAGACCCATAAGATTGAATAAATTTCTAATAGAAGGTTATATTCATCCTTGCATCGATATATTATCATATATTGACCTAGAATATGATATGTGACTTCCCTTTCATTTAAATATATATGTGATCCATACAGAGATATCAAATCCATGCAACGAATCACATCATATACCTCTATTGGATGGACCGCATGATTGGCAGGTATCTCATTCCCAAAAACATCAACTAGGGAAGAATTATTAACTTTTGATGTGAATATTTTTCCATTAATAGTTCTAAGAACTATCATAACTTCTAATTTTCTAGGTAATGCAACAATAACCATTGAAAATTCATTAAAACTAATAGAGTGTGTTTATCCGAAATAAAATAAAACATTTGTTACATTAGAGTTGATGGAATGTGTACATTTCACCACTTCATTATCTTACTCCATGTCACTCATAGTGATTTAATGTGACATTAATGTTTTGTTTGACCAAATAGTTTTTTGGCACCAACCATCTTCAATAACACTTGGATGAGGGAATTGATTGAAATAATTCCTCATTTCCATGCATATGTATCATTGAAGTGTATGAGGTGCATTCAGTGTAGCCTTTTCATTATTCACAAAATTATACATATTTTTTATGACACTTTGGCTTTAAACTACCTGATGTCCTTCTTTTACAAAATTAAAACATTTACTTGTCCATATAATACAATTCCCTCCAAGTTTCATTCCACAGATTGAGAATATGGTAAAACTCCCCTTATTTTCAGTTTGATCATTAGATATTACATTTTATTCCATTTTTCTCTACTTAACAAACTCATAAGATAGATGGATTACTCCATCAACATCTCAAACTTGATAGAACATTAAAGAATTTCCTCATTGCTTTTGGATTCCCTTATATAAAGTTAAATTTGGAGACTTGTTATCATGCCACTAATGAATCGATCAATTTTAATCTCATGTTGGATAATAATTCCATATTCATTCATTGCATCTCTTGTGAAATTTTCAATGTAGGTACCAATATATCCATCATCCTTTTATTATGTTCAGGGAACTCTTTCTCCATCATTTATCGAAGAATATAACGAAAGTACTAATTGGAAAAATAAGTTCATGAACTCGACCCATTCCATAGACTCAATTTACACTCTCTGGCTCTTATCCTTGATAAGATTAAACCATTGATCAGCATTGACTTAAAAATGATACACTATATAGATGAATTTATCATTTTCAGAACAATGTAGAAATAAAAATATTTTTTAGTGGTATTGATCCAATATTCATCCAATAATGTATCATAAGTCCTGCTAAATGAATGTGGACACTATCAGATGAAAGCCTAATAAGAATGAAGCTCCCTCCAATTATCATTTGTATGTCCTACATGATCTATATCTTGATAAAGTTGTGAGAGAATGGCTACTTGATTTTTCATTCCATCTCCTATAACATTTAGTTTTTTAGGTTCCAACCATTGACTAAAACAAAAAATCATAGTGTATGAAACAATAATAATAACTGGAAAACCACATAATCAAGAAAAATATTTCAATTTAAGAAACATTAGTTATTATTTTTTTATTCATGAAGATCTATAAAACACTATTATAGAATTGTAACCTATACTTATTCATATCATCCTGGTTTTTACTAAGAGTCTCTCAAACTAGTTTTTAAATGGAAACATTAAATATTCTATGATTAAAACTATAATGTACAATACATTACATATAGATATTAATTAAAAATTGTTTAATATTTATTATATAACCTAATAAAATCTAGAACATGACCATGTACGTTTACTGTCTTTAAAAATTTAGAAACATGAACAAACAGTTCATAAAACATTCACATAATCTTCTGCTTAGCTATTAATAACTAGACTAACTTTAGAAATATCTCAATTAATACCATATCATCATTACCTGGGGAAAATACACATATGAAAGGGTGAGCTCAAATTCACAGTATGTGTAATAAAGGGAAAGAGAAATCATAAATATAACATTTGAATATATTCTCTTGAATTTAAAAGATCATAATATCCTGGCTTGGGATAAAAAATAAATGTGCAATGTAATCCCTATAGTCATAACATATGATATTAAATATCATGGAATATAAACATAATCATAGAAAATCATTTCAGATTTTTCAAGTCTCATTGCTGAGACCATTATAGCGGACAAAGTCCATTACAGAACCGAGATCAATCCTCATTCTAGCCAATTATTACTAAAACAGATATAATTTTCACTCCAATAATATATATATAATGATATGTAAATCATTACCCAATGCATTGGAGGGAGATACATCTCCCTCACATATCATAATTAAATCATTCTTATGTGTTCCAAAAAAACATAAAAACATTTTCCATAACAAAACCCATGAAATAAAATGGGTTCCTTAGTCACTATTCCATCATAATTGATATAAAAAATGGATTTACTAAATAACATTACATAATAAACAAAATAATATCATAGTAATAAAAGGTATATAAATATTACCTTATTTAATTATTGTCATTTTAGATGGAAAATAATTTTGATAAAACACATGAAATCAATTCTTGACGAAAATATCCATTCTTCTCCAAATACATTTTCCTTCAACAAAATTCCACATAATATAAGAAGAAATAATTTTATATTAAAATAACCATGTTATATTGTAGATAAATCATTATTGAAATGACAAATTATGAAATCATAATGTAATTTCACGGTATACAAGTTAAAAAACATTCTTCTGGTACTATTTCCAGACAATTCATAAAGTACCTCGTACCGATAACGAAAAAGGATGTCATTTGTACAATTTTGTAAACATTTACCAATGGATAAAATTTACATTTGGAAATTATATAAGTATATTAACAATATTTTGTATTAAATATATGGGGAACATCGATGTGGATTATAATTATACCCAAATTAATAAATACCAGTAAACAATCTCAGATAAAAAATATTTTTGTAATGTTATCCCTTACCATAGGTGTGATATCCATTGTATGTGTAAGAAACTATTGTATAATGATTTAAATAATGTTATGGATTTATTCTAGAATAATAATAATTTTTAGGATATCATATATTATTATACTATCTTCTTTTTGCTAGAAACATTTCATTGTCACTCGTTATTCAGAAGGATAATGCTTTATGTTCTTATGAAAGATTTTTCAGATATCATCATGTTCCACTTCATAGTTTATAGTTAAACCCATTAAAAAATAATTTCTTTATAAAATATAAAATATTTAGTTTTTTAATTTTTTTATGCAATCAAGGTTTATTGGTGATCATGTTAAATGAATCACATCGCAACGTGGAGACGATAGGTCGTACTTATGCTCGTGCAATGAAATCCTTACCAAAATTGATAAATGGTATTGTAGTGGATTTTGTATAGTATTTCCAGATTAGTAACATGTTATAATAATCCTATTTAATTATTATTTACAATAATAAATGAACCCATGTAAGGTGGTGGTGAGAAACATACTATGCCACAATGTGGAGACGGTAAGTCGTACGTACACACGCACTGTTATTTCATTTTTCATTAGATGGTCTCATGGTGAAATATGGTTGTTTCATATTTATAATAACATACCATTATATAATTTATATTGATTTTATTTCATTATAATGAGAAAAATAATTAGTAGGATGTAGAGAAGAATGATATATGAATGAATCATTAAATGAAATTACATCTTCTTCGATGTGCCGCCTCTAAATCGCTTCTTAGAGAAATAGGGTTGGTCTTTGAAGATGATCAGAACCTCTAGAATTAAAATAGGAATGTTCGAAAATAATAAGGGTAGGGGATGGAATAGATTTAAAGGTGATAATTAAGTTAATTTGAGAGGGTGGAGGTTCCCTTTTATAATTGGGGTGGGTCCACTTTTTGAACCTCCATAAAGAAAATTTCTTACAAAATAAAACTACACACCAAAACCTTGAAAATGCCCCAATATAGAAGATGATATGGGATATGGTTGTAAAGTCATCAAAAAATAATTGTTGGAAATTTTTTGTTTTCAATTAAAACTATATCATTTAGATTGACCCATAATTAATCTATTTAATTTTAATAATGGTAATAAAATTTTATATAATTAATCGTAATATATATTTACTTATTTGTAATTAATTGAAAACTGATGGATATTTTATGAAATTTTAGATATTATAATTATATAGTTGTAATGTATAAATATTTTTATTATTTTTAAATATTTTAATGAAATTATATTTTCATAAAATATCAATAGTATCAATTTTGTGACTATTCATTTGCATGATATTAAATAAAATAATCACAAATGATAAATTAGAACAAATATTTTTAATACAAAAATAACATTTTATAATAAACTTGAAATTCTTGGAGCACATTAATTAGTTAAAATTAAAAATATGTTAATATATTTAAAACCATATGTTTTATATTTCTATTAATAAAATAATTTTCACATAACTATTGAGTCTTCATTATTGGTAATTATTTAATCTATAAAAATTATAAATAAATTTCTATGATATAGATAATTAAAATTTATATCTAAATTCTATCATTATACAATATTATCTCCTAGTAAACTATAAATTAATATTAATATACTTATATAAAATGATATTGTGACATTGTTTCACATTCATTAGTTTTTATTACATTCATATCATATTCATAAGTATTTTTCCCTGATGTATTAGATTTTGAAAAATAGATGATTAGGGTAGAATATAGTTGTACAATAGGATTTTGATAGGTGTTATGGTAATGTTATATGATTATTACTACCCTTAATTACATGATTTTACTTTAACCACGATTATAAAAATAATTAACAAATTTACTATTCATGCTAACAAATAAATAGACTATGAACATAATTTTGAAATAATGATTCCAAATATTGAATCCATTTTTTCATAATACAAAACACGTAAGATGTAGTATCTAATGTAAAATTAATCTCCTTGTTGAAATGAGAAAATTTGTTTAAAAATATAAAAAATGAAAATTATTGAAATGTTCTCACCTATGAGATCATTGTAAAATTAATGATAATGAAATAAATAATATTGAATTATAAATATATATTATCCATATACATTAACACCATTAAATATTATAATTTATCTATATGAATTTTTTTGAAGAAAAATGTGGTTTTTAATTAAAATTTATCTTATTTTTACAATTAATCAAAACATAAATTTCATCAAAAAAATATAAGAAATTTATCCAACGAAAATTTTAATATCCTACATCAAAATAAAACAGTTATTTTGACATTTAATCAATTTTAATGAGTCAAAATATTATTTTAAAATGGGTACTCCATTCACAGAGAGAAAATTAATGTTTCCAAAAATAGGTTTCAATTCATCTAATATTGTTTTATTCATACACTATGACTAAATTATCTATTAGATGAATATCAATAATATTATATTATGTATATAACACATATATATCTCATTAATTTCATTAACAAAATTAATTCAATCAAAAATGAAAATATATTATTTATTTACATTTTTAATAATTAATCAATTGCAAAAAAATTCACAATGATTTTTTTTAATTAGTTATAATTATTACCGCTTACAAAATATCTAGACTATAACACTAATTTTATAAAAATGGCATATGATAGTCCGTTAAAACACACAATTTAGTGCAAGGAAAGCTACTGAATAATAAAAATTATTTGAATAAAATATATTATAAATACATTGGGGTGTTACAAAGTGGTAGAGGTAAGGAAGGGAAGCAAATAAAGGACCATTTATACATCATGAATCTCATGTATTCAGTACCTATGCAGTATAATTCAAATAATAACATTGAAAGGGGAGTAATCGTTTCACTTCATTATTTTCCAATATATTACAACATTATGATAGTTGTGAGATTTGAGTGAAAATTTTATCATCCAAAAATGATTCATTCCATACTCAAATGAACTATGAGACATAAACTACTAAGGGAAACTATCATTCCCAGAAATTCTGATTTATCTATCAATAAATATGTAGAGAAAAATGTGGAAACTAATTACAAGAGATATTCATGTTTCTTAGGATTTAAAAGATAATGATTTAGTGGAGAATGTTAACCATTGTATATGAATATTTTTTAATATTTGGCATTGATTTTAATAAATGATGTTTTAATTAATTGAGTTAATTATTCATATGAGATTCCAGGAGTGATTGAGCCACCCCAATCATTGCATACCTGATACATCAACTGAGCCAATAATTTCCATTATATAAATAGTATATTTTGGGAGATACTTGGTCAGGTTTTATTCAATAAAATCCTTTTAATCATATCAAATCTATTTCTATAAAGAATAAATTTTAATATTATTGAGGCATTCTTTTCTAATATCTAATACTAGGACCCACCTTGAATTAATCAATTCTCAAGTATGTAGAAGCCATAGATTTTCATGTTAGTAGATGATCCATTTTACAAGACTATTTTATCCATTTCAACATTCCTGTAAATTTTCTTCATAATATTTTATTGAATAAGTGTGTGGGAAGATATTTATTGGATGTACCTAAGTATGTGTTGTTGTGAACAGTTTTCTCAAGGATTTAATCTTGATATAGGGATATGAAATGAAATATTCCATTTTTTTATTATCTTTACATATATTTCTAAAAGAAAATGAATAATTAACAAAAAAAATTAAAAAAATGGGTTGTGTCATAGGATGATATAAAACCCTTTTCCAGAACAATGATTTTTTGTCGTATTTGGTTAGGTGATGGATGTGATATTTTTCCTGAGTAGAGATTTTGAAAAAGAAAAAAAATAAAATTAATAGAATGAGTGGATTAATAACTCATTTAATTTACATGTACCATGATCCCACTTTGTGTTTTGTGGATGATAGAGATGATATTTTAAAAGGGAGACATTCATTGTGCCAATATTTTGATTGTCTAAAAAAATGATTTATTGTTGAAAATTCGTTTTGAGATATACTTTTTATATCATTTTTTAACCTTACCAGAAGACTTGTTTCATTTTATACTAAATAGTGAAGCCCTCAAGATTAACTGTGATACTAAATTTATGCGGCGTAGATGATAGTTTTCTTACGAGTTTATGGTATGTTACATGTTTTAAGATATTTTTAAAATTCTAGTTACATTTTTACCCTGATAATCATTGGAAAAAACTCATTAAGGTAAATTTTTAGATAAAATCATACTATTAATAAATTGAAAAATGAAGATTGATGAATGAAGAAACATTAATACTTCAATGAAGAAAAGTAAATCACATGACTTGCTTATATCAATAAAAATTAGGTGGTTATGAGTTATCCTATGTGATGATCGAACATTTAATTTTTAGTTTGATCAATTATTTTAATTTAAATAAATTTTTAAACATGGTAAGATGAAATTAATTTGTAGTATGTTCAGATTTGATCCTTGAGGACAAGGATGAATTTTTGTGTGGGGGATTAGATAAGTTTATTTCATGCATTCTTTTTACAATATTTTTATTAATTTATTTTACTAAATAAATGATAAATCATGAAAATATTTGAATTAAATGTGTTATTTTATGTTTTTTGGTAGATGTAAGAACCCATATCTTGTTTTCAAGTAGGTTTTCCTTTTATGGTCATTTATGAGAAAATTGGAATTTTTGGAAATTTTTTAAGTAAACGCTGTGTACTTTATGAGTACATGTTGTGTACATAGTTACCGTGTGTATCCGAATGTTGGATGTATAGAAGACATGAACACGACCATGTATGTGACCTATAGACTACTTAATGTGGGGGCCAGTGAATGCAAATACATTCTGGGTACTTATACTTTCTTTTTTTCATTAAATCCACTAGGGTCTCTTATGATAGAAAGAACCACCTTTTTCTATGTTTGGATCGTTCGAGAGAGAGATAATGACATTGATCATCCTACGAGCCCTCGACTGAGCCTCTGACCACCAATTTGACGATTTTAGATTGCGTTGGAATCGTCATAGTAATCTATTACATCTTCTAGAGATTTTTCTTATGATTCCTCCTCGTCCTCATGTTATCCTCGTTTGAGAGTTTCATATGTTTTTGTATATCTATGGTGTTATTGGGTGATTCAATGGTTGAGGATTACGTATATATATCTTCTAACACCATGGAAGGTGGTTTGTGACTTTCTGTTGAAATTATGTGTCATATGTGAAAAAGTGCCCAATTCCCTTGAATGAGGTATTGTGTGTTTACTGTTTTAGCACAGTTTTTTCCCTACCATTCATGAATGATTGAGTAGGGGATTATTGAATGTGAATAGGGTGAATTTCTATTCTTTGGATGTGTTTTCCCATGCATGTTGCTTGTTTCAACCGTTTGATCTATTTTGTATGTTAGGTTGTTATTTAGGTTCCATGCATAGTATTTGTAGGATGGGGTGATGTTTTTATTCAATGATGTTATGTTGTAGATTTTTTGCCCAGTAGTTCATGAGGATTACTTTTTTTGATATGCACTTCTATGCTTGCATGGCTTACACAGTTCCACGAGAACCTCGTTTAGTAGACCATAGGGAGAATGGATGGAAGGGCTTCACCAGAGTGTCTGTTTTTTCGTATGATGAGAGTTCACAGAGGGAATTGATGTATGTGCTTCCTTAGAGTGTTTTCAGTTCCTCGACGCAAGACATAGTGGGAATATGACCTAATTACTTCCCTATAGTGACTATATTTACTGATACAAGACTATACGAGGAATTGACGACGAGTGATTCATGAGAGAGTCTATTCTAATGCTGAACTAGAGGGGTTAGACTGAGTGTACTACCCATGGGTTGCTTGTGTTTCTTGGTAGGAATAGAGTGGATATTCTATGAGTACATCTGTGGGAGTTACCTGTTTTATTATATTCTTTATTGTGTTTCTTGGTAGGTCTATAAGCGATAAGCGATGAGTACTTCCCATAGGGTTACCTAATATGTTTAGCTGCAGGCTTCTGTTGTTATGTAAGATTAGAGGGGATGGGAAGTGATTACTTCCCAGAAGGATACCTATTTTTTTACCGGTTTTTTTACCAGTTTGTGATTAGTATCTTTCTTGATATGTGGAATTGAGTGATTTGAAACTGTGGGAATGTTTACTGCAGAGTACTTCCTTGTGTACTAATTTTTTTTTACTTATTTCCTCCCATAAAAATTCACTGATAGTTAGGCACACAATTTTTAGTGGTTTCCTATTGGGATTAGTTTCCCACCCTATTTGTGTCATGTATTTGGCCCAAAACAGATTATATTGTTGTAGGTATATATAATTGAAAGCGCCCTTCTACATCAAGTATTTGATTGCTGTGGGACTTGAGATCATGGGACCATGCTGAGGCTAGTGTTGCTAAGAAATTAAATTATTTTATTTTGTAAATTGTTTTAGTACTATACTCTCACATATTGATGTGTTTGGATTCTTTCCAAGTCATATGCATCATGAAACAATTATATATATCCCCCAACTGTTTATTTCTTCAGACTTGAACTGTTTATTGTTGTTTGATTTTATTACTGCTTTCCCCATTGTTTTATATTTCCGTTCTACTGAGTTTCTCTTCCAATGAAGGAATAATTTCCACATTATCACTCCCAAGAACCAAACATCTAGTCGACATCATCTGGAATTATGGGAAATTCTTTTCAGGCCATGTGACCAACCATGTATGGGGCGCCTATGGGTTGGTACCGGAACCGGGACGTTACAAAGTGGTATCAGAGAATTTTCATTACTTTAACTTACTATTTGGAGCCTATAGTCCCTAATACGATGGAATAGGTACTTGGTAATAATTGTTTCCATGAAGTAGCTAACTAATGTACAGGGAATAACCAATTTTCCTCATATTGCAATTTTTCAGGTTTTGCGATTTTACAGTTGATTGGATTTTCATTGTTGGGGGACTCAGATGTATTGTGCTATTATTGTTGATGTAATTGATGTCCAATTTTTTTTGAAACCTGATTATAAGAGGTTATGCAATCTCATGCATCATATAGTCACTTTTTAGAATTCACATGTCATGCATAGTTACCAAGACATTTATGGTGCATTTGTGATTTCGTGTTGTTGTGATAGGTGTTGGGATAGAAATGCATGTTGTTGTGATAAATTCCTTGATAAAAATACCAGATGTTTTATAGTGTATGGTTTGTGTAAATTTATGTTTGAATGAACAACTATATTATGTTCTTGAGGTGTTATCTGGCCTCATGGACTGGAATTTTGTGGATTATTACCCTGTTATCCTTATTATAACATGTATAAAATGAAAATCGTTGATTCGCGAGGAGTATGAGTCTTCACTGATTGGAATTTGGAACTATAGTTTTCGTTTCAGTGTTTTCATGGTCTACAAAGTAGTTTCTATGGCTTACTGTCAAAAAAAACCTAGAATACATGTAGTGATGTTTTGACTACACGACATGTTTTCTTCTGTTCAGAAACTAACTGTTTTCCTTATGTCCTCACTGTGTACCTTATGTACCCTCTGTGTAGTCTCTAACCATGTCATAGGATGTGTGGGAAGATACACAGTATATGGGAATTCTTGTGAGAACACGACGTGTACCAGTTGTACATGCCCTGTCGTGTTTACCATGTGTCTGCCCGTGTGACTAACAACAAGGGTGGATAAATCATAGGTTATATAGTTCGTGTCATTTCTATACACGCTGTGTAGTGTTATAATGGAATCCGGCCATGTAACTTACAACATGGATAAATATTATCATTCCTAGTACAGACTGTGTCCGTATGGAATAGATCGTGTAGTGTTAGCCGATTATATGGCTATGTCCCACATAATGTGGGTTGGTGAAGCTCATCTAGTAGATGGTGTGTCTGGCACAAAATCCCCATGTACATTCATTCCAAGGAGATCCATCTGGCTTATCCATGTTGAAGGACTCTTGTAGGGGAAGAAAATTCAAGTACACATCAAGGGTAAAGGCAACACGCTGTGAGTTTGGGGTGTTACATGAGCAGTTTTGGCCGAAGTACACACCCATGTGGAAGGCTTAAGGGAACACACCGTGTAGTAATTATACACACAGTATAGTCTTGTTTTGTAAAAAAATGAATGATTTCATTCACATGTTACCTACTATCACTTCTTGTTTTTAGTATATCATGATCTTGATGTAAGGATGCATTTGACCTTGCAGGGTCATTCAACTATGATTTCCTCTGGTTGTACGCTAGTTTCAATGTGAGGATTAGACACTAGACGTGACTGATAAAGGAATTCCCGCATATCCTCCAATTTTTCCAGTCTTGGCACTAACCATTATACCTAATGCAGGTTCTGATTCATAGTTCATGGAAGGATTTATGAGGTTCATGAAAACCTACTGCGGAGTATGGCCCCCTTCACCATCTATTGCCGAGTTGACACAATACTTTTAGAAGAATCATCCTCCCACTTTCACATGGGAAGGAAGACCCCAGGCTGTAGAGTGATCATTATAATTCATGTTTTCTATCATCGATCATCTTGATAGGCCTCTTTAGAGGAGATTCAAGATCGATACGTACAAGCTTTGGGATTCTGCCATGAGATGGTGGGATGTGATCTCACTAGAGGGATACGTGCATGTCATGTCCTGGGATTAGTTCAAGCTTTCCATCTTTGACTACTTCTATCCGGAGACTTTGAGGGCCATTCGAGCCCAACAGTTCATGAGTTGGGAGTAGGGTACTTTTTCTGTTATGGAGTATTCTTCTCGTTTCACTTAGCTACAGTGCTTCACGCCAATTCGAGGAGGGGATGAGTTATTCCAGGCAAAGATATTTGATGATGGTCTGAGGTGCAACATTTGATCTCAAGTGAACAGCTTTAGGTTGACATCCATCACTTGTATCATCAATCAGACATTTTTCATGGAGTGAAATATGAGGGATTCTGGAGTTGTGATCATGGGTGGCTCGACATATGGAGTCACTATCCATCCTACTGACAATAGGATGTGCTTCAAGGAATCTTGGAGTGATGATCGAAGGAAGTGAGAGACATCTTCTGGTAGCCCGGTAGTGTGCTACAAGTGCGAGAAGAGCAGAAATATGAGGCCACATTGTCTGATTGACACAGTGGAGTTCCGATCTAGTGGTAAAATGGATCATCTATAGCGTTTCTGTCAGATCTTCTCACTAGCAGTTGGTGACATGGGTTCTTCTATGACTACTCGTACAGGAGTAGGACCTCCAGTTTCTCATCAGTCTGGGTACTAGAGTTCTTCTTGCCTATCAGGCCGAGGTGGAGGATGTGGCCATGGTAATCAGTCACCAGGCATTCTGAGACAGTTGGGTGGATCAGCTCAGGGTGGTCAGACAGGTTCATAGGGTCGCAATGTCGTTTAGACATTTCCGTTGGAGAAGACCTAGTAGGAGGAGGATACCAGACCCTTTATATATCGAGGTATGATCTTAGTTACCTCAATTTTATCTTCCTCTATTTTCAATATATGGGATTCTAATAGATTTATATCTGTTGATGTTGTGGAGTGTCTTGGGCACTGTATATTGACTTCGGTTGTTGTCTTGACGTTGGACACACCCTTGGGGACATGAACAACTAGTTTACGTCAGTTCAAGGAGTGCCTTATTGAGGTTTGTGGGTGTCACTTATTATGGGACCTTTATGTCCTAGAGATGATAGGCTATGATTTCATTCTCAGAATATGCTAGTTAGTTCCCTTCTAGATATTTGTCGATTTCTAACATTGTAGGGTGAGTTCCAGATCCCCTGAGGGAAGACCTTTTCATCATAAGAGCGAATGGGATGTCCAATAAAGTAGAGTAGGACCCGAGCCTCATTTGTTAAGATGAGTTACCACCGGGATTTCTAGTCTATATCTGGTTGACTGGTGGACATCATAGATGGAAATTCATCCATTGGTGGATTTTTTCAGGATGTCTTTCTAGAGGACCTTTTAGGATTACCTCCAGAGAGCGGTAGAATTTTATATTGAGACTGCTCCTGTAGTGGCACTGGTTTCCATTCCTCCTAATAGGATGGATAGACAAGAGTTATAAGAGCTCATGAAGAAGTTGGAGGAGTTGTAGGAAAATGGTTTCATCTGACCAAGTACATATCCTTGAGGTTCGCCTATCCTTTTTTCAAAGAAGAAAGATGGTACACTTAGGCTTTGTGTGGATTATCGGAAGCTAAAATAGTTGACAGTCAAGAAACGATATCCCCTGTCAAGGATTGATGATCTCGTTGACCATCTTTGAAGAGCATCGGTGTTCATGAAGATTGAAATGATATCCAGTTATCATCAATTGCACGTTAGACCATCTGATATACCACTTACGGCATTCTAGAGAAGGTATGGTCTATACAGATATGTGGTTATGTATTTCGGTCTCACGAATGCTTCAAGAGTTTTCATAGTACTAAATAATCGAGTGTTCCATCTATACATGGATCCATCTGTGATGTTTTCATGGATGATATCATGGTGTACTCTCACACTCGACACGACAATTATACACATCTTGGTATCATTTTGAGTACTCTAAGAGAGCATCAGTTATATGCTAAGCTCTCAAAATGCCACTTTTGGACGGACCAGATTCACTTCCTGGGTCATGTTATCATAGAGACAGGAGTTTTAGTTGACCTATAGAATGTGAATGAATATATTTTCTAGGAGAAGCTGAAGAAATTCATTGAGATATAGAGTTTTCTAGGTCTGGATGGATACTAAAGACATTTCATAATTGACTTTTAACACTTAGCAGCACCACCGACGGGGTTGACTAAGAATGGTGCAATGTTCTTGTCGTCAAATTCTTGTCAGTCAACCTTTTTAGAGATGAAGGGGGGGATGACTTCAGCACTGATACTGGTTTTTCCAGAGCCGGGAAAGAGCTCAATTGTGTACTATGATGCATCAGGTATCAATATTAGAGTAGTTCTTTTGTAGGGATAACGATTCAGTGTGTATAGGTCACGATAGTGGAGGCCACATGATAGGAATTACCCAACGTATGATCTCGTGTTTGTTGTTGTTGTTTAGGCCTTGCACTTTTTAAGACATTATCTTCTGGGAGATCATTCTGTTGTTTTCACATACCACAATAGTCTCAAGTATATCTTCACTTAGTGAGACTTGAATTTGAGACTGCGAAGGTTTTTTGAGAACCTTCAGTCCTTTGACTTTGAGCTTGCCTAGACAGCTGGGAAATGCAACGCAGTGGAAAATGCGTTGAGTAGGAGGACTCATATACAGGCAGTCCAGGAGGCCAACCATGACTGGAAGATTATGGATCTATTCTTTGAGATGCATTTGGTGGTCCATGATAGACAAGGTCAGTCTTTTCTATTTTTTTGTGGTCGTTACCTCTACTCTTCCTGATCGAGTACTAATGAGGTAACTATCGGATTCTTGAAGGCCTAGTCCTATAGTAATGTGTGTCAGGATTGGAACATATTCCTATACGGACCATAAGGTTGTATGAGATCATTAATTTCTATGGGTGTGTATGGGTTCCATAAGACAAATGTGAGGTGCTAATGTGGGACATTCATTCCTTAGTTTGGGAAGTGAATCCTAGTATCACCGGGATGTATCATGATATACATAGTCAGTATCATTGTACGGGTATGAAGAGAGATGTTAATGGTTTTCTCATGATGTGTTCAACCTGGCAGTAGATGAAGGCAGAGCATCATCGACCAATAAGGCTTATATAGAACATATCCATACCTGAGTGGAATTGGAATGATGTCGTGATGTATTTCGTGAATGGGAAACTGAGTTCTCCTCGAGGGAATGGTGTAGTTTGGGTTTTCATCGAAAGGCTCACGAAGGTTGGTTATTTCTTTCTGATCAAGGATAACTTCACGGTTGATGAGATATGATGTTTGTATATCATAGAGATTGTACGTCTACATGAGATTCCACACTCCATCGTTTCAGTTAGGGATGCTTGTTTTACTTCTTGGGTCTTGTAGGGGTATTAGAAATCATTGGGTATATCGGTGCTTTTGATTATTGCATGACATCCCATGACAGATATGCTAGTTTGAGTGTTTGATTCATGTTCTTGAGGACATGATTCATTCATGCATATTGGATGTTGAGGTTATTGGGAGATGCATATACCTCTCATGAATTTTTCCTATAATAATAGTATCCATTCAACTATTTATATTGTAGTGGCCTGAAGCTTCGCATATATTGACATTACATTACTTTTATGGAATATTTATTACATAACAATAATAGACACACAAGGACCATAATAGTGTAGTGTCTTTGGAAACTGGGAATATAATCTTCTAATAGTGGTGAAAGATCATTAACATCTCCCATAAAAATCTTCCCCTTTTGTTTTCATACCTAATACCTTCCTTGAAATCCTGAGGAAATTAAAACATATAAAGGGTGAGATCAAATTCTCATTAAGGGAAATCATGTAGAAAATAAAACAAACCATATAAATGTGAAATTAAAAACATGAACATAATGTTTAAACATAAAAACCTTGAGCAATGACATAAAACATGGAAATATGTAAGGCATAGATCATAATGGGACATCAATCATGATAAAATAGAATGGGAATAAAACATGTAATTGTGGAAACCATTCAGAACATGTTATGATGTCAATAGTATCCATGGCATTGCTTCCAAGACCATATTAGTGGACAAAGTCCCTTTCTGAATCGATTTCACTCCTCGTTTCAGTCCTGTAACACTGAACCAGATTAACTTACCATTCCCGCCATGTCTATCTAATAGGATATAAATATTTACCCAATGCATTGAAGGGATATATAGGTCCCACCCATCTCATAATTAAATAATTCTTACTTCTTCCACAAAATAAACATACATCATTCATAATAGCCTAACGAATAAAATGGTTTTCATAAACATCATCCCATCATCACATAATCCATATAAAAGAAATGGATATCATTTCATAATAATAAAAGTGAAACCATGTAAATCAAATAGACATTTTACTTGAAACATACACATATGAAATAATTTAATCTTAGATAAAAAAATGGTTTTGATAAAACACATGAAAATGAATTCTTGAGGAAAATATCCTTTCTTCTTCAAAATCATTATCTTTACACAAAACGCCATACAATTTTAAAATAAAGAGATTTTGTTGGAAATAGTAATGAAATCCTTTTTAGTAATCTTCATGAAAATAAGTCTTTATAAAACCGAAAAAATCCTTTCATGCCGCATATGATAAAAAACATTCTCTTTGTACTTTTTTCAGAAAAGTCAAAAAGTACCTCGTAGGGTAAACAAAAAAAAGATTCCTTCCATACCATGGGGTAAAAGTCAAAATGGGTAAAAAAAGACATTAACCATACATTAAAATACTTTTATAAAACATGGACACAGATTATAACAATAACCCCAGTAAATACTTACGATTAAACAATCTCAGATAAGAACATGATTGGAAAGGTTATCCCTTACCTTAGGTCTGATATGCTTCGTACGTATCTGAACATCCTGTATAATGATTTAAATAATTTCATTGACATATTACAGATTAATATTCATTGTTATGATATAATATATGGTTCACTAATTACTTTATATTACCCGTTCCTTTGTAAATTCCATGTTAAAGCATCATTTTGGGTTAAATCGTTACATTTATCGTACGTATTTCGACTTGTTGTTCTTGATATTATTACTTATATACTGATTTAAATAATTTCAGAATGTAAATCATGATTTATATATAATATAAGTTCATCATATACATATATATATATATGATAGATCAATATGTGGAATGAAATACACCGTTCATGGGGACGGTAAGTCATACATATGCATGAACACTGTTTTTGTTTCCTTATTGAATTGAATGGAAATAATTAAATGACATAAATATATATATACATAAATAAAGTATCATTATTAAGTCATATATTTCATTATTATTAATTATATATACTTTATAATCATTTATAAATGGTTAACATGGAGAATTAATCTCATCACGTCTTGGAGACAGTAGTCTGTATGTACGCACAAGCGATGATATCATTTCCATGATTGTGGAATTATATTTAAGCGCATGTATAATATTTAATAATCAATATCACTTTACAATAATCATATCTAGTTTTTTATTTACACCCTTATACCCATCCAAGTAAGGTGGCGGTCGAAAATAGATAACAACACGGCGTGGAGACGGTATTCTGTACGTAGGCACGAGTGATGATTTCGTTTTCCGTAGGATGGATAGATGGAAAAATAAGGTTGTTTAATATATATAATAAGATATCAGTATTTAATTAATACTTATGTTATTAATTTATAATGATACAACTAAATAAGAATAAGTAGAAGACAGATAAAACATGAGAGTATCGAAAGAAGAGATTACATCTTCTTCGACGCACCTCCTTTAAGCCTTCTCTTAAAGAAGTAGTGTTGGTCTTTTGAGAATACCAGAACCTCCAGAATGTTTCTAGGGAATTGGAGAAGATAAATGGGCATGGGTTGGAAGAGATTCAAGGCTCAAAAGGGTGTGAAGGGAAAAGGGAAGGGTGCCCTTTTTATAAGGGAGGAGAGGGGAACCTTTGGAAATGTAAAAAATATTAATTAATAATAAATTTAACCCCACTAAAAAACCACAAAAAATGACTCATATTTGAAGATTAGATGATATAGGGTTGTAATCTCATCAACTAATAAAATTTAGAAATGTAGGGAATTTATTTTATACATTATCAACTTGATTTATCCTTATTTAACCTATTAAATTTTACTTGTGGTAAAAAGATTCTTAATTTTAAATTGTTATAAATAATTACTTATGTGCTGTGAATTATCCTTAATTATATAATTTATGACATTTTAGACTATTTAAATTTCAATTTATAAATTTTAAATATTTTTTTTATTTTTATACCATTTAATAATATGTTATTTTTATAAAATAACAATAGTGTCAATTTTGACACCATTCATTTATTTGAATTTAAATAAAATCAACACATATGACATATTCTAACTAAAATATTAAATAGGTTCCTAATATGTCATTTTAAAATATAAAATAAGTGGAGAAAATTAAATAGTTCATATAATATTTATTTTACTATTTGTAAAACCATTTATTTGATATTTCTATTAATAAAATAAATACTACAAAATTTTTGTATAATTATTAAATATACTTATTTGTTGTATAAAAATTAAAAATAAAATACTAGGATGAATATAAATCTTATATCATTCATAATAATACATTTAGTCGGATTTATCTTCTAAAATACCCAAATTTGTAAATTTTATATTTATTAAATTAGGAAGGTGACAAATTTGATATCATATAAAATAAAATAATATTACTATCATAATCACATTTATAAGACTCCAAACAGTCATATATTCGTTCATTGTATTCTCATTGTGTATATACACACTACGAAAAAGTTTTGGTCAGGTTTTTTATCCCTTTAATATGTATTACTATTTCAATAATAAGAATATTATTGATTTTTTTAAATAAATTAATAATTTCTGCATCATTAATGTATAAGCTAATAAGGTAATTAAATAGCTCTTAAAAATTTCAAATAAATTTCCATGATAAAGAAAATAATTTTAGCTTTCAAATGAGTATTTATAACCTAATTTATATTCTATATAACCTTATATTAGATATACATTAATTATTAATGTTTGAGTGAGACATATTTCACTTTCCTTGTAATAAAATTAACTAAAGGTCTTAATCACCTCCAAGTGGGTTCTAATGGATTCTATTTCAACCCAAATATGACTTAAGACGAAATATAATCATCCAATTGTATTAAGACAATTGTTAGGGTAATTTTATAATATTATATTTTCCCTTTATTACCCGATTTACCATTTACTATGGTAAATAAAATTTACTGTAGTTACTATTCATAATGCCCAAAAATAAAACGTAGTCTATTAATATAATTTGGACTCACTGATTCCAAATATAGAATCCATTTTTTCAAATACAATACACATAAGATGCAGAAATTAAATTAAAATTAATCTTGTTGTCGAAAGAAAACGAGTTTTTGTTTAAAACATTGCAAAAGATTGAATTGATTTAACCTACAAATTCAATGTAAAATCAATGTTAATGACATGAATAATATTAAATGGTAAAAATATATTCCATTAATACTTTAAAACCATTCAATATTATAATTTAACCACATAAATTATTACGATGAAAAAAGATGGGTTTTATTAAAATATAGCGTATTTTTTCTATTCATTAAAATATGAAAGTTATCAGAATAATATGAAAAATTTATCCAAAGTAAATTTATATATCCTGATTCAAAGAAGAAATTTATTCTGTCAAATTGAACTTATAAACATTTACGAAAATAGATTTCATGTTGGTGTGCATTAAAAGGCGGCAAAACTGCATTTTTAAAAAAATACTTATTTTACCCAAAAAATTTATTTTATTCTTATACCATATTCTAGAAAATGTGTAACTTGAATAATAATGATATAAAATTCAAAATTTAGTTAATAGTATTCATAACGGCTAGTTGATAATAATATTATAATAATATATTGTTGTTTAGTAAAACCCGGTATTGCGTACAACACACGCTATCGAGGAAAGTCGCGATTGCGTGTAATGTAAGCCATGTCAGGGTTGCACATAGTGAAAAATCCATTTTTGTTTTATATAATAAAATCAAAACATATTTCATTAATACATTGAATATATATATATACCCAATTTTGCGTAGAATAACTACTATCAAACAAACTTGAAATTGTCTGTAACACGATCCAAGATTAGTGTTGCATATACTGCATGCTAATACGATGTTTCGTACAACACAGGATAATCTTTGGGAATCATACAACACAAGACATCAAATAATTTTAAAAGAATACTTCTCATAAAATCTCGGGGTGTTACATTCTACCCCCTAAAAATGAATTTTTCCCTCAAAATTCGTCTAGGTTATAAATGGATGACTACTTGAATGTTTCTTTAATAGAAACCCACATCATAAAAAGGAATACTAAAACATAATTTTAGAAAGTATAGTATGTAACATAATGGTTATTCAAATTAACTGATCACTGGGTTTCCTCATGGGAGAACATAGGTGAAAATATGGATATGGAAGAGAAACCTATACATCAAGTTCTTATGGAGAGTGATAGAGAACAAGGATATAAAAAAGCCAACAATCACAAAGCCATAAATTTGTGATGATCTATGTTACCATATGATTCATCAAATATGAGGGCACTAGGACAACATTTTTGGTTTTGAAGATAATATCCCTTTAGTTGATGAATTAAAAGAGATACTTACATTATTTTTGGTTCAATATCACTGTTGTTTGTGCATTGAACAATTTACACTTCATCTCTTAAAGAAATGAAGTTGAATTTGTTGTTCGTGAAGTGTGAGAAGATCATGCGATAGAATGATATGTCATTCCATTTTCCTCAAACAAAAGGTTAGCAAAAGTTACCAAATATACATATGTCCATCTATGGTTAGGTTAATTGTATATGATTCCTAAAATGAACTTATAATTCATCTATCATACCGCTTAATAAAATAAAACTAGTTTTCACTAACTAGGGACTTCTTGTAGGCCAGTGGTAGGCGATAAAGGCCTATCACACTTCGGTTTTGGGTTCAATTCTCGCAACATTGTCCGACGTGATGGGTTTTCACCCATCTTGTAGGTTGTCATTTTTCTAAAACCACATCATTATAACATTCCATCAATAATATTGAAAAATAGTTCTAGCCTTAAACAATAGTGTCTCACGTCCAATATAAACCATTCCAATTTTTAGAATTATCCAAAACACTTATGTCCAAGATTATAGCCTAAAGAAAACAATTTCTAGAAAGGTTATCTACGAAGAATGTGAATACAAGCATTTTTACCACATATATCATAATATATAACTTGTTGGTTACACTTCAAACACATGGATACCTTAATCATGTATTCGCTTGAAAAATAATTTACCATAGAACCTTAGTGAAAACATGAATGCTGTCAAAAGGTAACTCTTTCCACATACCAAAATCCCAAAAATTATATATACTCAAACCATGATATCACTTTGTCCTTATATCAGCCATGAGCTCATGAATAATATCAATAAAATTATTTTATCCATATACTTTCATCATGCACATATTTCTCCTTTCCAAATACTTTTGAATAACCTTTCATGGTTACTTGTACCATTCAACATATAAATTCATATACTTTAGGAAAAAAACAGCATAACAATCCTTAGATGTTTCTTTATTCCATAGTACCATTATATTACCTATAAAACATAACAATTGATAAACATACAATAATTCCACTACCTTCATAAAACATTGACCGAGTTTCATCATTTTATTCCTCAACACCTCTTTCATCCTACATATCATTTGTAGTCTCTTCATCATCATCAACATAAATACTACCCATAAAACCATGCCGATTCTCTTCATGATATTTTCCCTTATGGAATCAATTTTCATAATGCATATACATTCCACATTTAAAGCATTAAACCATTGTTTATGTATTTTCAATACCATTATCCTTGTCCATTGTGTTAACTGATGCTTTTTCATTGCAATTATTGGCTTTGTGTCCTTCTTTTCCACACCCAAAGCATCTTCCAGTTCCTTTGAAACATTTCCCATGATGCCTCTTCCCACATGACATACATGAGGGAAATTTAACTTTCTTTCCTCTATGATCATCATGAAACTCCATCTTTCTCTTATTATCTGAGTCACGAATCTTACCAAATTCGAGATTATTGATCATATTATGAGATTGCTGATTAGGCATAATAACGATGTTTCACCTTCCAAATTCCATATAATTTGGTAGCTAATGAATAATATCATTCCATTGTCCATAAAATCCTCCATTATTGTGAATCTTCCTGTTTCCATCCATTTTCTAAAAACCAAAAATAATAGTGTGAGTGGCAAAAATCATGCTAGGAAAAAAGCATAACAAAGGGGGTGTACCTTCAATATCTAATATCTTAGGTTTAATTCTAATATTGTTACTGTAATTCTAGGACTATAACCTATAATTATAGTTATCCTTAGGGACATCCCTAGACATACCTTATAAATATCTCTAGGGTTCTCACTAATGTTTTCGCTTCCTAGTTTCCAAAGGTTGACTAAACCATTCCTCTCAAACCAACTGTAGCGGTCCAGAATTACTTCCAGTGGACTATAATTAATACCAATCAGGGCACTCCATGGGCGGCCACACCCCCTAGGCGCGACACACCACCATCCCAAGTTGCAGCCATTTCCTAATGGAGCCCTTGGGCGGAGAGCAATGCTTCGTCCAACGCTCACATGTGAGAGTTCCCAAGGATCAGATTTATTCCTACCTCCATTGTCTCTGATACCAATTGTAGAGGCCCAAAACTTGATGTACATGGACATTACATTACATTTTTGGAATACTTATTACATAAAAAAAAAGAAACACAAGGACCGTAATAGTTCAGTGTCTTTGGAATCTAGGAATATAATCTTCTAATCGTAGTGAAAGATCTTCAACATCTCCCATAAAAATCTTCCCCTTTTTTTATTACCTAAATTATTTCCTGAAATCTTGGGGAAAAGATTACATATAAATGGTGATCTCAAATTTTAGAATGGTTAAGCATGTAGAAAATAAAACAATCGTTATAAATTTGAAATTAAAAACATGAACATATTGTTTAATCTTCAAAACATTGAGTAATTAAATAAAACATGGAAGTACGTAAGGCATAGATAATAATGGGACATCAATCATGATAAAATATCATGGGAATAAAACATGTAATTGTGGAAACCATTCAGCACATGTTATGATTTCCATAGTAGCCAAGGCATTTCTACTAAGACCATCTTAGTGGACAAAGTCCCTTTCTGAATCGAGTTCACTCCTCATTTCAGTCCTGTAACACTAAACCGGATTAACTTACCATTACAGCCATGTCTATATCATGAGATATAAATCTTCACCTAATTAATTGGAGGGATATATAGGTCCCACCCATCTCATAATGAAATCATTCTTACTTATGCCACAAAATAAACACACATCATTCATAATAACCCAACGAATAAAATGGGTTTCATAAACATCATCCCATCATCACATAATACATATAAAAGTAATGGATATCATTTCATAATAATAAATGTGAAACCATATAAATCATAGAGAGGTTTTACTTGAAACATACACAAATGAAATAATGTCATCTTATATGGAAAAATGTTTTTGATAAAACCCTTGAAAATGAATTCTTGAGGAAAATATCCTTTCTTCTTCAAAATAAATTTCTTTTCACAAAACGCCATGCAATTTTAAAAAAAGATATTTTGATGGAAATATTTATGAAACCCTTTGGAGGAATCTTCATGAAAATAAGGATTTATAATAACATAAAAATCCTTTCATGTTATATAAGATAAAAAAACATTCTCTTCGTACTTTTGTCGGAAAAGTCAAAAAGTACCTCATAGGGTAAAAAAAAGATTCCATTCATACCATGGGGTAAAAGTAAAAATGGATAAAAGAAGACTTTAAACATACATGAAAATAATTTTATAAAACATAAACATGGATGATAACAATAACCCCTGTAAATACTTACGAATAAACAATCTCGGATAAGAACGATATTGGAAAGGTTATCCCATACATTAGGTCGGATATGCTTCGTACATATCTGAACCTCCTGTATAATGATTTAAATAATTTCATTAACTTATTACAGAATAATATTCATTGTTATGATATCATATATTGTTCACTTATGAATTTATATTACCCGTTCTTTTGTAAATTTCATGTTAAAGCACTATTTTGGGTAAAATTGGTACATTTATCGTACGTATTTCGACTTGTTGTTCATGATATTATTACTTATATACAGATTTAAATAATTACAGAATGTAAAACATGATTTATATATAATATATTTTCATCATATAAATATATATATATATATATATGATAGATCGATAAATGGAATGTAATACATCGTTCATAGACATGGTAGGTTGTACGTACGCATGAACGTTGTTTTCGTTTTTTTATTGAATTGAATGGAATTATGTAAATTAAATACATATATTTATATATACATAAATAAAGTATAATTATTATGTCATATATTTCATTATTATTCATTATATATAGTTTATAATCATTCATTAATGGTTAACATGGAAAATGAATCTCAGCGCGTCGTGGAGACGGTAATCCGTATGTACGCACGAGCGATGATATCATTCCCATGATCGTGGAATTATATTTCAGATTATGTATAATATTTCATAATCAATATAACTTTACAATAATCATATATAGTTATTTATTTACACCCTTATACCCATCCAAGAAAGGTGGTGGTCGAAAACAGATTACACCACGGCGTGGAGACGGTATTCCGTACATACGCACGCGCTGTGATTTCGTTTTCCGTAGGATGGATAGAAAGTGAAATAATGTTGTTTCATAATTATAATAACATATCAGTTTATAATTAATACTTATATTATTAATTTATAATGAGACAACTGAATAAGAAGAAGAAGAAGAAGGATGAAACATGAGAGTATCGGAAGAAGAGATTACCTCTTCTTCGACACACCTCCTTTATGCCTTCTCTGAATGAAGTAGAGTTGGTCTTTTTAGAAGACAAAAAGCCCCAGAATGTTTATAGGGAAGTGTATAAGAGACATGGGTAGGGGTTGGCCGAGCTTCAAGGCTAAAAAGGGTGTGAAGAGAAGAGGGAAGGGGTGCCCTTTTTATAAGGGAGGAGAGGGGCATATTTAGGAATCTTAAAAATATTAATTTATAATAAATCAAACCCCACATAAAAACCACAAAAAATGACTCATATTCTAATATTAGATGATATATGGTTGTAATATCATCAAACAATAAAATTAAGACATGTAGGGAATTTATTTTAAACATTATCAACTTGATTTATCATTATTTAATCTATTAATTTTTATTTGTGAAAATAAGATTCTAAATTTTAATTTTTTATAAATAATTACATCGGTGCTATGAATTATCAATAATTAGATAATTTATGACATTTTATACAATATAATTTTCAATTTATAATTATTAAATATTTTTGTGATTTTTAAACAATTTAATAATAAGTTATTTTTATAAAATAACAATAGTGTCAATTTTGACACTATTCATTTATTTGAATTTAAATAAAATCCAAAAAAGAGGATATATTCGAAATAAAATATTTATTAGGTTACTAAAATGTCATATTAATCATGAAAAATAGTGGAGAACATTAAATATTTCATATAATATTTATTTTACTATTTGTACAACCATTTATTTGATATTTCTCTTAATATAATAATTACTACGACATATTTCTATAATTATTAAATATACTTATTTTTTGTGTAAAAATTTATAATAAAATAATAGGATGAATATAAATCTTATATAATTTATAATAATACATTTATTCTGATTTATCATCTAAATGACCCAAATTTTAAAATTTTATACTTATTAAATTATGAAGGTGATAACATTGACATCATATAAAATAAAATAATATAACTGTCATAATCACTTTTATAAGACTCCAAACGGTCATATATTCGATAATTGTATGCTAATGGTGTATATATACACTACCAATAAGTTTTGTTCAGGTTTTTGAGCCCTATAATATGTATTTCTATTTCAATAAAAACAATATCATTGATTTTTTTTACTAAATAAATAATTTCTCCATCATTAATGTATAAGCTAATAAGGAAATTAAATAGCTCTTAAAAATTTCAAATAAATTACCAAGATAAAGAAAAATAATTTATATTTTAAATGAGTATTTATAACAGAGTTTATATTCTATATAACCTTATATTAGAAATACTTTAATTATTAATGTTTGAGTGAGACATATTTCACTTTCCTTTTAATAAAATAAATTATAGGTCTTAATCACCTCCAAGGGGGTTCTAATGGATTCCATTTCGACCCAAATAAGACATAGGAAGAAATATGATCATGAAATTGTATTAATAAATGTGTTATGTTAATTTTATAATATTATATTTACCCTTAATTACAAGATTAACCTTTTACTATGGTAAATAAAATTTACCGTAATTAGTATTCATAATGCTCAAAAATAAAACGTAGTCCATTAATATAATTTGGACCCACTAATTCCAAATATGGAATAAATTTTTCAAAATTCAATACACATAAGATTCAGAAATTAAATTAAAATTTATCCTGTTGTTGAAAGAAAACAGGTTTTTGTTTAAAACATTGGAAAAGATTCAATTGATTTAACCTATGAATTTAATGTAAAATAAATGATAATGACATCTATTATATTAAATGATAAAAATATATTCTATTTATAATTTAAAACCATTCAATATTATAATTTAACCACATAAATTATTACGATGAAAAAAGTTGTTTTTAATTAAAATGTAGCAGGTTTTACTATTCATTAAAATATGAATGTTATCAGAATAATATGAAAAATTTATCCAAAGAAAATTTTTATATCCTGATTCAAAAGAAGAATTTTATTTTGTCAAATTTAACTTATAAACATGTCAAATACTAGATTTAATATGGGTGCGCCATCAAAAGGTGAGAAAACTGCATTTTTTAAAAAATACGTATTCTACACGAAAATTTTATTTTGTTCTTATACCATGTTCTAGAAAATGTGTAAGATGAATAATAATGTTATAGAATTAAAAATTTAGTAAATATTATTCATAACAGCTAGTTCATAAAAATATTATAATAATATATCGTTGTTTAGTAAAACACGCTATTGCGTACAACACACGCTATTGAGGAAGGTCGTCATTGCATGTAATGCAAGCCAAGTCAGGGTTGCATATAGTGGACGACTCCTTTTTTGTTGCATATAAAAAAATCCAACCATATTTAATTAATACATTGAATATATATATATATATACTCATTGTTGCGTAGAATAACTACTATTAAACAAACTTGAAATTATGTGTAACACGATCCAAGATTAGTGTTGCATATACTGAAAGATAATTCGGTGTTGCGTATAACACAAGATAATCTTGGGGTATCATAAAACACAATTTATAAAATAAATTAAAAAGAATACTTCTCAAAAAATCATAGGGTGTTACATAGATGGAACCTTATGAGGATATGTATGGTAGGAAATTTCGATCACCCTTATGTTGGATGGAGGAAAGAGAGGCAGCTATGCTGGAACCTCATCTTGTCCCGGAGTCCAAAAAATAGATGGAGTTGATTTGGAAAAGGATGGCCACTGCATATTCACGAAAAAAGTCGTATACTGATCAGTAGAGACACCCTCTAGTGTTCATGGATGGGGATCATGTATTTCTACATGTCACACCGATGTTGGGACACACAAGGATTTGGATACAGGGTAATCATTCACTGAGGTACGTCGGACCATTTGAGGTATTGAAGAGAGTTGGACCGGTTTCCTATCGGTTGTAGTTACCTTTAATGATTTGGGCTATGCACAACGTCACACACGTTTCTCAAATTCTTCATTACTTCTCAGAACCTTCTCATGTCATCCAACCCAAGGAGGATGAGTTGGAAGTGGATGGAACATTTGGGGAGCATCCTCTCTGGATTGTCTATCGATGTACAAAGGTTTTTCATGGATGGATTGTTCCTCTGGAATGAGTGTTGTGGTAGCATGGATGAGTATATGTTTAGAATTGGGAGATGAAGGAAGATGTACGATCGTAGTGGCCAGATCTGTTCAGGGATTCTTCATCAACACTGCCTTTATATTGAAATCTAGGGATGAATTTCTATAAGTGGGATGTTTTTATGAAAATAGTTCTTTTTAGGTAATTTTCCCATTTCTTGTCGTTTTTTAGAAAAATAGGAGCTTCTGGAAATTTTTTAAAGTACATATCATGTAATTTATGAGTACATGCCATGTACTCAGTCACCGCAGGTATCCATGTGTGGGCCGGGTTGCAACCATGCACACGAACATCTGTGGTTTCCTAGAGACCACTAAATGCATGAGATAGTGAAGGTAAGTACACGTTGTGTACTCATAAAGTACATTGCATGTACTTTCTTTTCTTCATTAAATTTACCAAAGTCACATCTGATGGTCAGAACCACCATCTTCTATGTTTGGTCCATCCGAGATCATGATAAAGATGCCATTATTCCTTCAAGCCCCCAACGGAGCATCTGACCTCAGATTTGATGACCGTCAATTTCATTGAAATCTCCTAGGTAATCTATTCCACCTTCTAGAACATCGTTTCTTGATTTCTCCTCTTTCCCATGGTATCATGGGTTTATTGTTTCATACATTATTGTAGATATATGGTGTTCATGGGATATTAATAACTTGAGATTCATGTATAGAGATCTCCCAACACTTAGGTAGTCAGTTTGTGCCTTTCTGTTGAATGTCATTGAGTTATATGTTCAAAAGTTCCAAATACCCTTGATTGAGGTATTGAATGTTTACCATTTTAGCACTATAGTATTACTTCCATACTTGTATGGTTGATTAGAGGATAATTTAATGTGAATTGGGTGAATTTCTATTCTTTGAATGTGTTTTCCAATTCATGTGGCTTGTTTCGACTGATTGTTCTAGTTTTCATTTTAGGTTGATGTTTAATTTCTATGCGTAGTATTTGTAGGATGGAGTGATGTTTATATTTCATGCTGTTATCCAGAATATTCTTAGATAAGTAGTTCCAATGGTTTAATTTGGATGATACACACTTCGATGCTTGATTGACTAACACAGGGTATTGAGAACCTGGTGTAGTAGACTATAGGGGGAATGGATGGAAGGGCCTCTCCAGAGTGTATGTATTTTCTTATCATGAAATACAAACTAGGGAATTAATGTAAGTGATTCCTCAGAGTGTTTATAGTTCATAGACGTAGGCCATAGGGAAAATGTGATGTAATTTCTTCCATGTAGTGCCTTTAGTTACTGATACGAGACTATACGAGGAATTGACGGTGAGTACTTCCTCAGAGAGTCTATTCTAAAGTTGAACCAGAGGGGTTAGACTGAGTGTACTCCCTAGTGGTTTGCATATGTAGCCTGGTAGAACCAGAGGGGATAGGCTGTGAGTACTTCTCAATGGGATACCTGTTTTATTCTCCTCTTTCATGTGTTGATAGGTAGGACATGAAGGTATAGCTTGTGAGTACTTACCATAGTTTTGCCTTTTGTTTTGAGCTACATGCTTATGTTACTAGGTTTGACTAGGTGGATGGGATGTGTGTAATTCCCAGAGGGTTACCAATCTGTGTTTACAAGTTTTGGATTAGCTAGTTTCTAGATATGTGGAATTGAAGTCTTTGAAACTGTTGAAATGTTTACTATAGAGTACTTCCTTGTTTAATGCTTCTTTTTTAATTACTGTCTGAAATATATATTCACTGACTATAAGGCATAGATCTTTTGGTGGTTTCCTATTTGGATTATTATCACACCCTGTTTGGGTCATACTATTGTGCCGAAACAGATTATATTGTTGCAGGTATAGATAGTAGAAATCACACTTCTACTTCAGGTACTTGATTGTACAGGAGTTGGAGATCATGGGACCAAGCTGCGACTTGGGATGTAGAGGAGTTAACTTGATTTTCTTTTCTACATAGGTTTATTAATGCACTCCAACATTTCAATGTGTTTGTATGCTTCCCGGGACATATGTATCATGAAACATTTATATATATGATGCACCTGATTATTTCATCAGACTTCTGCTCTTTCATGTTGTCTGATATTATAGTTCTTTCACCATTGTTATCGGTTCCTCTACCACTATGTAACTCTTCCAATGAGGGAATAGTTTCCCCACTATCACACCCAAGACACTCAATTCAAGTCAGGAGCCTCTGTTATTAGTGGAAATACACTTGAAGATATGTGACCAAATGGGTATGGGGTGCCTCTTGGTGGATTTCAGAACTGTGACGTTAAAATAGATAATAGTGAATATTTCGAAAATGAATAAAAAGGGAAGGAAATATGAGAAAAAAAATCTTCATGCAATGATTGAAGAAAAGTACCACAATACCCTTTGATTGAGTACGAATTGAAGTTGAAATTTGGAGGAACATAAGTACACATCATGTAACTAGACTGAAATTTGTTATTCCATCACAAATAAGAAATCATCTAGAAGAAGTCATGACATGAAAGCATGTTTTGAGAAACTAGTACAAGTCGTGTATCCACAGAACAAGAAAAAACGACATTTGTCATAAATTTTGTCGAATATTTCAATGGGATCTACATTTATAGAATATGGAGAAATTACACACCGTGATCCCCATGTACATGACATGACTATGGAAAAAAAATGAATTAATGAACACGGTACACACAGGATTGACACTGATGCCGAAGCAACACAAACCATGGGTATAAGATTTGTACGCCATGTACGTGTCATGATTAAAGTGAGGCATAAAGAAATTGCATGTGATTCAAAAAACAAGTTTAGATGAGAAAACACATATAAATAGAAACTATGTACACCCATTTGAATCATCCCATATGGAGAAATACTATGGGGAACTTATAGAGGATGTACACACCTTCTTTGAAACATTCTATATGATTTTAATATATTTATTTTTAAAAACCCATTCATGATTAAAATGAGAGGATTATTTCATTGTGTCGGCACATGCGTGAAGAATGAGGATAACAAAGAAGAGGTATGTACAACTTCCAAAACACCCTTAACTGTTTAGGCTCCAATGATGAAGAAAATGGTGACCTCGCTAAAAAACATGAATCATATGAAGCACATTAGATAGGTTAGAAACTTTATATTGAAATTGAATAAGATAATTATAAAAAAGATGGATTATAAAAGAAATATTTAAGGAATTCTATGTTTATGATGAATTGTCTAGAATTTTTATGGGTTATGTATGATGAGGAGGAAGAATAAAAATTTGAACCATGAACTGACTATGCAGAGGAACAAATTGAAGCATAAACAAAAGAATACATGAAGGATATGGTTTTATAACTTGAGGAAATCCTTTCAGTGACTAGAAAATGCTACTAGTCGTGAATGAAGAAGAATTTACCATGTCTGGAATAATGCAGAAATTCTGTTAGCAATAATCATATTGTTAAAACACTTGTTATAACCTATGCGGTCTAAAACAATTCCATATAGGAGAAGTAAAGAAAATTAGGGAGGGTTCCAATGTAAATATTGGGAAAACATGAGATGGTTATCTTTATACCATTCTCCAATTTGATAACCCTTTAATATTTGAGCTAAACGACCTTTGACAAAAAGACCAGCTTCCAGGAGAGAAACCTAAATTATTATATCAATCAAATAATTTAAATTTATTACTTTAATTGAATATAATATTATATTATACTTTAATTTCAATCCCCCTTTTAAATTTTTATAATTATTTCGTGTTCATGTACTTTCTGTTGTTTCTATTTAATTTTTTAGGTCCATCGGATGCACAAGTGGTTGGTTGAAGCATGAATCATACAAAAGGAAGAGAATCTGTAAAACCATTTACATATCATGAATTTGGGGTAGGCAGTACATGCGCAGCTAAATAAAAAATATTACAATAAAAGTGGATTAAGCATTTAAATTCTATATTTTCAACTGTATTCCCACATTTTGATTATTGTGAGCTATGATTAGAAAATTGCACGACCTCATTTGATTCATTATATACACAGATGAACTAGGAGACAATAACTACTGAGTATAATTATCATTATAAGAAATTTATATTTCTTTTTAAATAAATATGAATGTGAAAAATGACTAATATAATTAAATGAGATACGCATGTGGATTAGGATTTTACAAATCATGATTAAATATAAAATTATAGTCATTATAAATAAAAAATTTCGTATTTCTTCCATGTTGTGAAATTATTATGTATTCATTAATTGTGTAAATTATTCATATTCATTTCTTTGAGTGATTGAACCAATCATTCTTATCATTCCCAATACATTTTTAAAACAATAATTTCTGTTATATCTATAGTATAATTCTTGGGAAACTCGCGCATTTTTTCTTATAGATTTTTTTTCATCTTATAAATATATGACTATACAGAATATATTTTAATATGATTGAAGTTATTTTTTTTATTATACCGTATCCTGAGACCCACCATTCATTAATCCATTTTTATACCCCCAGGAGCCACGAATTTCCCTGTTAGTAAATGATCCATGTTTCAAGCCTATTTAATACATTCCTACCTTCAATAAATTTATTCAGGATATTTTAAATAATAATTGTGGGGGAGGAACTTTATTGGGTTTATTGGGATATACATTATTGAGAATAGTTTGCAGGAAGATTTTATTCATGATATGGGAAGAAGACCTACACTATTTCATTATATTATATTTTTAACCTATCTTTCATAAAAAAGAAAAATGAAAAAATAGAAAAAATTGTTTTGTGTCTTAATATGATAATAAATATCCATTTTCCAAAAAGACAATTTCTTATCGTATGTAGTTAGGTGATAGATGTGAGATTTGTCTTGATCATAGCTTTCAACAAATAAAAGATACATAAAAAATGATAATGAGAAGATTATTCATTAATTTAACATACAAGTATTGTGGGTACACATTAGTTTTAGGGAATCGAGAGATGACATTTGTAATTGGAGAAATTAATTGATCTTATCATTTTATTATCATAAAAATTACATTTGATTTGAACCTCCATTTAGGGGATATCTTTTTTTTATCATTTATCTACCAACCATGAAGCCTTTGAGTAATTTGATCCAAAACGGTGAATCCCTCTTTTTTAATTATGATATTGTCATTACATGGTGGAGACGATAGATGCCTTGCAACCTTATTGTATGTTACTTGTTTTTAAGGTATTTTCTATATTCTAATTATATTATTAAACTGATAATCAGCTGAAAAAATCATTTGAGGTCGATGAAATGTAGAATTAATATTAAAAATGAATTGAAAAAAATATATTTATGAATGGAAAATATTTTCTATTATAAAAAATGAAATGTAAAATTCATTTTTGTCTTCTTTAATTTTAAAATGAGATATAGATTAATTCTTTTATGAAACGAACAAATATTCTTTTCCAATTAGATTAATTTTTTTCATTGAAATTGAATTTAATTCCTGGTATGATGAATGTCCTCTATATTATGTTGAGAATCGATCCTTGATGTCATGGATGAAATCATTTGTGTGAGGATTTGATAAGTGTTTCACATATACACATTTAGAATATTTTAATGTATTGAATTTTGTAATTATATGATAAAAAATTCCATTTTTTTAATGAGTTTATTTGTTTTAGGTTTTACAGCAGGAAACATTTAATCTTTTAAAATTTAATTAACAGGGAAGGAAATTTGGGCTAAATGTCACTTCGTGGAACGAGAAAAGAGAAGCAGTGTGACACCAGTTGTTTCAGAATTAAGTGGAGTGGATGTCTTGAGGAACAAAAGCACACATCGTGTGATTTGAATACATGTTGTGACTTCATCGGATAATCAGTCCTCTATATGAACATTCCATGACATGCAAACAAGTTATGAACAACCATTACACATAATGTGACCTTAGTACATGAGATGACTCATTTAGGAAAATATATTTTGGGAACATTTCAGTGATACATGCAACAAACAAAACCATGAATGTACACATCATGTTCTCACCTTACACGATGTGATGATAGTAAAACATTTAATTAATGAAAATGGTATACAAAACATTCTTACAAAAGTGGAAGTAATGAATATCATTGGTACAGAACATGTCACCAGGTACATGTTGTTACAACGGTGATGGGCACAGAAAGTGTAAGTGATAAGGAAAATATTTTTTTTACAAGAACATGCCTATAAAAATGAACCATATCCACCCATTTGAAACATTACAGATGTAGAAACACTAGGGGTTCCTATAAAAGATTCTCCAACATACTTCACCAATTCTTATATGATTTTAATTTATTTATTTTTCAACACCCTCCAATGGATATCCTATGCGGATGATTTAATTATATTGGATCATTTGTGATGAATTAGATGGAATGTAAAGGTATTTTAAATTTTAATACAATTCAGGTTGAGATTTCACATTTTATCATAAAATCTTCCTTGTTCTATATTTATTCTTGCATGACCATTATGAGTGGGGTTTAGGATTTATCTTCATTTCTTTAATTTTCCATGACATTTCAAATATTGAATAATACTATTTAATAGGTAATATAGGTACTTGAAACCATCCATGACCATTAGGATTGTATTTTATCTATGTTTAAATATGATTTTAGGTTATCCATCCATTGTAATATGATAAACCTTTCATAGAGAAGAGGAGAGAATTATATAGAGAGTGTTTATCATGACCATGGAACTCAGTATGACCAAATTCATAACACTACATAATAATTATTAATTATTTGATAATTTTTCATCTCATGAAGATGTAATAATTTCTTCCCAATAACCATTTTATATTGTCTTCTCCCCCATTCTTCAACAATTCTATGATTTCATGTTTATATATATTTTATACAAATAAAAATTATATTTGGTTTATTTTATATAATTATGAATATTCACAAACCCTATCTCATTGGGATCGAACTTAGACTATCAATTCCTATATTACTCAATAGATTATCAATTTTTCAGTTTTGTGTTTCTTAATATCTGAATTTGGTAACTCGAAGAAAATTAACGAATCCCATGGGGATACAAAATTTTTGTTGTTGTTGCTGGAGATAACAGTTTAGATTTATTAGTCAAATAATGAAAACAAAGTATATTTTCATCTATTCTATTTAAGGATTTTATCATAGGTATTTTATTTATTTATTTGTAGATTTTTTACCGCAATGGGTATTTTTAGTTATGATTGATAGACTACAATGTGAAATAAATACCATGGATAGGTTCCTCCCTAATGGATTATATGCTACAACTACAAGATGATTTCAATGAAATGAGAAGTCAACCATATGAGTTTCCACAACTATACAAAAGCACAAATTTCACAATACCCCAATTCCTAGAGATGAATTTATATGAAGAGTATCATGAACATAGAAACAAGGACAACAAATTTGAGGCATGTAAAGCTTGTGATATTTATTTTTGAATAAATCACAATACTCTTGAATTTATAGGATTGAAAAATAATGAATAGGGTGACCTCGTTGTAGAACTTCAATGGTCTGACGCACATGGTATAAGGAAGCTGTAAAATAATGAAATTGAATAAAATGATGATTAAAAGGACTTTTAAGAGGAGGATTAGAAAGTGAAATACAATTTTTGAGTTATTTTTTAGAAACTCTATGTGCGCCACAAGAAGAGGAAGAAGTAGAACCAGATGCACCCTATCCAGACTATGCAGAGGAACAAATTGAAGAAGAAACCAAAGAAAATGTCAAGGAGATGGTTGCAAAACAAGAAGCGATCATTGAAGTGGCTAAGAAATATAGCTGGTAGTTAAAGAAGAATAATTTTACAGGGATTGTATCAATGTAGGGATTCTATTAGAAGTACTCATATTGTTACCACTCAGGTCCCCACCTTTAAAGTCCATTCCAATTACTTGGCGGCGGAATCAAGATGAGTTGGGAGGATTATAACTTCAATATTCCTTAAACATGATATTGTTAGCTTCATAAAATTTTCTATTCCGCTAACCTAGTTGTCGTCGATCAAAATGAACCATAAAATAGATTAAAATCCAGGAGGAAACTAAATATTTTAATGCATTCATGAAATTTTTATTTGTTGTAATCATAGAATTTTGATTTATAATAGGATGTGTTTCTAATCCCACTATTCTTATTTGATAATTATTTCAAGGGAATATAAATTATGTAATATCTATTTAATTTTTAGTTCCATCAATGGAATAAGTTGATTGATGAAAAAAGCATCAGATAGAAGGAAGTGAACATAAAGACCATTTACACATCATGAATCTGGAGTTAGATGGACTTGAACATCTGAATTCAATGAATATCATTGATAGGGTAGTAGGTGATTCATTTATTTTTTTTCAATTATATTCCAACATTTTGATTGTTGTGAGATTTATGTGAAAAAGTAAATTCCTGCATTTTATTCAATCTTTAATCAAATGAACTAGGAGACATAATTTATTTTGGATAATTATCATGACTAAAAATTTAAATTTCATTTTAAATAAATTTTAAAGAGAAAAAACGAGAAATATTTACTAGATATATGAATATGGATTAGTATTTGATATTCCATGATTTAAGGGAGCATGTTAATCATTTTATGTGAAATTGTTCCGATATTTATCCATTATTTAAAATTCAGATGACTTCATTAATGGATTTAATTATTTGTAGGCATTTCAAAGAGTGACTAACCTAACCATTTGTCTCAATCCAAATATATCAATATATCCAATAATTTCTATTCTATCTATATTAAAAATCATGAGAAACTAAATAATTTTTTCCTCTAGAATGTTAATTGCATCTTATAGAAGCGATGACTGTAGAAAATCATTTTTAATATGATTATGGAATTCTTTTTATAGACCTAGTCCTAGAAACCAAATTTTATTAATCCATTTTTAAGCCCGTAGAATCCAATAATTGTCTTCTTTGTAGATGATCAATGTTATAAGGAAATTTTATCAATTCCTAAATCAACAAATTAATTTGAGTTACATGTCAATATGAATCATATGCTTCCAATATTTTCATATATTCATGGAGAAGACCGATATCAGCACATAATAGAATTCATCATCATTTTATAATGATAATTAACAATTAGAGAACTGGAAGTAAAATTTTAATAGAGGGAATTACCATTTTAAATTGGGTGAGTGAATAAATAATGGATGTAAAATCATTAACTATGTAGATCATTGATTGGGAAGATCATAAAAGATTCTTAATATAAATATTCATTTAAACATCTATGATAACCTCTCTATAAAATATAATTCATCGGATATAGAAATAAACATGATAAACCATCAATGAGTGATGAGATAATTTCAAGAAGCCCGGTGCCTGAAACCTTGATCATTTTTGAAACATACAAAAAATACCCCGAGGAGACTCAATCCCACATTGATGGAATTTTATAAAAAAGTGAAAGATATTATATTGGAATCTATGATCATCTATCCTAGTTCAGATACATTTTTATTTCAGATAATGCATCTCTTAGGTACGTGATGGGGAAAGATGAATCAGAATCGACACTATTGTGATGGATGATATTGATATGTGAGTTCTATATAGAAATAAATGAAAAGATGATAGTCGAAAAATATGTGGATAATTACTTATGTAGACATCCCATCACTACTAAAGAATAAATTCTAGAAAAAGACCCACAAAATGATCAAATTCAAGGAGAGATGTTTCACTTTCTTGAAGGATAAGTTCCTTGATATGAAGTCATTCTATATTACCTTATAATATCACATGTACCATATAATTTACATTCACAAAAAATTAAAAAAATGAAATTATAACAAAGAAATTACATTTGGGAAGAACCATTTCTTTCTATGATTTCCACTGATAAATTTTAATAATACGTTTTCCTATAACTGAAATTTAAATTTTCATTTTTTTTTTAACATTTTATATTTTTGATGAATCATTGTTTCTCAATGTAGTAAAGTAAAGTATTTATAATATTTAATTTATTAGACAACCCTTTTTAATGATGATCATTAACTTTAGAAAAGGTGTGAAATATGGTAGTTTTCATGAATAGTTTCCTGGAGAATAGAATTACATCAAATGGAACTAATATTTAATCATATTTTTTATGTTTGGGGGGTATATAGAATGGTTACTTTACAAATGTCATTTTGAAGTTCTTATATATAATTTTTTAATTTATAATTTTTTAAAATGAGTGTTGGAAAATACTCCAAGTCTGATGATGTTATGTTTTTTTGTGATTTTTCATGGATAACATATTTTATAGTTTTGGAGTAAATAGATCCATTATCTTTTTTAATGAGAATCGAAATTTATATAGGATAATATTGGATTCATTGAATATTTTTGGCCTACATCATAAAACAATAAACACCATATCCTATAAAGGCTCATGGAAAATCATAGGTGTCAAACATAGAAACAAATGGAATTTTGTAAAAGACTGCTTAAATGAACCGGACGGAATGGATCCAAAATTTTAAGGATGAATAATTTGAATATAGTATATCCTATAAAAATCATCTAGGAATGAGTCCATATATGTTGAATAAGGGGGTCTTATTTTTCCTACATGTGAAATTGGAGCAAAACACATGATGGGATGTGAGAAAGAAGATTATATATTTTAAATGTACTAAAAAATAGTTATGATTGTATTTGGAGGGGAAGGATGAAATTAGAATGGAATATCTTTAAAATTCATCCTTTTATAATGTGATAAAAAGTGAATATCAGGACATGAATGTCTAATTAAATGACATCCAACATGGTGACAATGTTCTATTTTTCAACTCAAGGATGATGGGGATTCTAGTTAAACATCATTATAGATGTTTAGTTCTATTTTTAGTTACTCTTGTACAAAATTTTAGTATTTTATATATTCTAAAGTATATATATAATAATCCAATAAATGCCGGTGGACATATCCTAACGAAATTTCATTGGAACATGACATCAATGCTGATGGAAGTGATTACACTCCATGAACAAGTTTATTAAAAACCTACATCATGCCTTACCTCACCACAACACCTCCATGTGTACTATTAACAATTAAAAATATTCTAAAATTTTAATAATAGTCTTAATTTTTTGAGTTAACAACATATTTGAAATTTTCTGGAGGGCAATGATTTAGTTTTTGATTTTAATTTTCATATTGATAGAAAATATTTATAAAAAATGTGTTTTAAAATTATTGTGTTTTTTTCATTTTATCCATTTTTTTGAACATATATGCTGAAATAATTATAATTTAAAATTTTAAAATACATATATATGAGTGAAATAATTTTTTCCATGAAGAAGATCGCAAATGAAGGAAAAATTACGTTTTTCATTTTTAAATATTTATTGAATTTTAGGAAAACTCTAATGAATTTTTAATTCCATTCAACATTACATATATTAATAAAAAAAATATTACATTTCATATGGAATATAAACTTCTTTTACTATTAATTAAATACAAATAATGTATAGAGTGAACCAATCCATGGTTCATTTTAGAAAAAATTGATTTATTTTTTTCACAACATGACAGTTTGACGTTATATTATTTTAAATGATTGGGGAGTTTATTTTGTATAGAATTCTTATTTTTTGAATGATTAGTTTTTTATTCTAGCCATCCATGTATATATAATCCATGAATCACTAAAAATCTATAAAAAACGTTTATTTTAGCAAAATTACATGTTTATTTTTTGTATCCAAACTGGTCATGAAGTTAACATTCATGATATAGTAGATCTTGTGGTTGGGGGAAATCTATCTTGTGTTGATCTACCACATATTATGATACATTGGGTGGACAATTAAAATTTTAGTAGATGATTTTACGACTAAAAATTCATTCTATATAAATAATTTTTTTCTGGGAATTTCATGACAAATGTAGTTGTTTCTTTATAGAGCTCTTAATGGAGAATAAATGTTGTTCCAATCTGATGATTTTAAATATATTTATATATATATATATATATTTACAAAATTGTTTTATTGGTAAAGATAATGAATTTTATTGTTTTTGGATTTTACATGAAACAAAATTTGATATTATTTTTGGGGTTGATCTACCTATATGAGGAGTGAGGACGATATTATCATTGACACACAATTATAACAATGAATTTTCTATTCGAAAAAATCCAACACTCCAAATTATGCCTTATAATTTTTGGCATCTATATAATACCAAGTGAAATCCAAATAATAACCACGAAATGTACTCATTATAGACACATGACATTGGCTCATATCTGTTGGAGATATATGAAGTTATCAAGTTTGCGGTGTCTCTTTCATGAGCTTGGATTAGAAAATCCGTATTGAAATTATATTTTCTGAGAAAAGAGAATATTAATGTGTGGTACATATTTTTTGTGTATGGAAAGAAAAATTATGTGTAAATGTGCTTAATTATCTCAATGGAGAACATAAAATAACTTTTTTGCTGAGGGATGATTTTTTATTCTTGTTGTAATATTGGTGGATCTCTTGAGTATGTGTTTCAAATTTTCATCAATTTAATTTTGATTCTGAAATTTCTAGGTGTCTAAGTGATATCTGTTTTATATTTGACAGAGCTAATATAAGGCCCCACCCATAAACATTAATTAATCATAAGTTATATCATGAATACACATTGAGGATCATTTCAGGTTTTTAGTTTTAGAGAATTAAATCATAAATCTTGCATTACATTCCACATTTAAACAATGAGGCTACGTAAAAGACAATATTAACTTCTCCCATCAACGGAAACATAGTTAAAATAAAACATTGATCCTTTCTTTAAACTTCCTCGACACTATCATCACATCATGTACTTTTCCCTTGACCTGTGATAAACATTTCAAAAAACATGGGATGAGCATAAAAAGCTCAGTAAGAGATATAAAAATATAGAATGAAAACATTAGTCCTTGTATTCATAAGAATCATTGAAATCATACATTACTCATAAAACATAAGCACTTTAACATACCTAATGAAATCATAAGATTCAAGAATAACTCATAGAAATCATAAGACATAAATGTAACTTGAGGCATTCATAACATTATTACGTAGGGAGTAACCCTCATGGTTACGTTTGGAATACCAACCACAGTATATTACATAAATATCTTCAGATAAACCTTATTTTTTAACTTGTTCGCGTTACCCAATGCATTCGAGAGATATCACGGGATCACCCACCCTAAGTTTATCACGGAACCACCCGTCTTCATAAACAATGCCCAAGAACCACAACATTATAGTATAACATAAAACATGTATAAAGGAAACATAAAATTTCTACATTTCAATCACATGATATCAATAAAACATATTGACAAAATAAAAACATTATCAAAACCATTTTCAAAACCAAAATAAAATAAAACTAAAACATGTTATTTATTTTTCATTTAAAAAAATTTATGGCATGTAGAGGATGTCGAAACTCAAATAATGGTCACGGTGGTGGAGAAGTCATTGTTGCCACACACGTAAGACAAAACATTCCTTTTGGAATTTAGTAAAACGTTTGTATAAAAAGATTCCTATGAATAAAAGAAAAAGTAAAAGGGGTTTTTACTCTCTGTAAACAAAAGTAGTTTATAAAACAAAATATGCCTCAATGAATAGATATTGAGACGAAGTCCCATACCTCGTTTCTGACTTGACACGATCATTCTTTAATATCTTGAATAATAAACTAGAGTTAATTTATAATTTCTTAAGAACCATTTTCACGTTAATTATTCCTTTTATATCACTTATTACCATGTTAAAAACATTATTTAATTTTTTTAGTTAATAATGGTCGTTTTGTCGATCTTTGGTACTTTAGCAAAAAAACATCTTGTAATTACAAGATGTTCATGTGGTAAAATATCCCTTATATACAGAATTATATTCATGATATAGATATCATATATATCATATATTTCCATTAAATACATGAATTTATAATATCACATAACATTTAGAGGTACGAAATGAAATGTACCATTCATGGAGATGTTAGGCCGTACGTATGCATGAACACTACTTTCATTTCTATTTCATATTTAATGGAGTGAAATCCTAATGATATAAAGGTATATTATAATTCCAATATAATAGAATATATAATATCATTAACTACATCGTTTATACATCCCACATATGGCATTAAAGAATCAAATCACTTTGAGGGGGCGGTAGTCCGCACTTTCAAAAAAAGAAGATATTGTGTTTACCCACAATGGAAACCATAAGGTATGCCATAAATTAAAAATACATAATTTTAAGGAAAAAATACAAAAAATACATATCATATATAAATAGTGTTAAATCTTAATGGCCACCATGAAAGCTGTTAAAAAAAGATTGAACATTCATCGTTTCGTGAGGCAAAAATTCTCTAACCACAGAGATATTATGTTCATTAACCATTAGATGAAGGTGTGTTTAAGATTAAATAAAATATTTCTAATAAAAACATCCTAGTATATTGGAGATACTGGTGTTGTTACAAAAGAAAATAATAAAATGAGTTTTGGGGGTTGGAGAAGAAAAATAAGACAAAAGTACATAAGAGAAGACGTTACATTTAAATCTGCTAACTCCCTTTGGTTTGAACCAAAATGGATTCTTGAAGAGATTTCTGCCTTAGGTAAGGCATATATGATGAGGAGAGGGATGGCGAGAGATAAAATGAGCAGATATTGGCTGAGAAAATGTCTTCAGAGTTTTGGGTAAGGTGGTAGAGGTGGGGGTCTTTTATAAGAGGGAGGATGAGCACTCTTGGAATGTCAGGAAATGTTACTTTATTATATAATGATAATCGAATTTTTAAGGTCCCAAAATGATATTTTTTGAGGATAAGGTTATTATGGTTCTAAATACACCCATACAATAGGTCTTTTACAAGTGTAATTCATAGATTCTACATTATCATTTCATTTTACATAAATCGTTCATTAATGTGGTAATTGCTACATCATCATTGTGTTATAAATATATTAATTTATTTAATGTATAAAAATTATAAAAAAATATAATAATGTAGGAAATATTTTTATCTTTCCAATTAATACTTATAGTCTAAGATATCTTTTACACAGACAAAACTAAAATTTTTTTACTCAGGTGATACATATTTTGGTTATACTTTCCTTTTTAAAAAACATAAAATGATAAAGTGTCACTATCACACAAAAGTGATTCTATGGGTTCCCAAAGTTTGGAAAAAGGAATAACATGGTCTAACATGACACAAATAGTAGCGTTAGGACACATTTTGAGGTCAATTTATATTATTATGATATTATTTTATTACCCTTAACTACCCGATTACTTATTAATCACGATAATCAATGATAATTACTGTCGTTACTATTCATAATGTCCGAAAACAAAAGAGTCTTAATTGCATAATTTGGACCATAGGATTCCAAATATTTAATCCATTATACTAGATTCTAAACAATGAAATTGTATTATATTATTTAAAATTAATTCATGTTGTCAAAACAAATAGTGGGTTTTTAGAAACAATATCTATCAAAAGTTTGACAATTGTTTATATCTAATTTCAATGTGAAATTAATTCCAATGACCACTATTAGATTAAATGGTAAAAATATATTATATTCACACTTTAAAACCAATTAAAAAGATAATCTATCTATTCAATTAAATTAGATGAAAAAGTTGTTTTGAAGTAAAATGCAGTATTTTTCACTATTCATAAAAAATGAACATTGTCAGAAAAATACCAACAATTTATCCAAAGTAAATTTCAATATCCCAATCCTAAATAATAAGTTTATTTTGAAAAATGGATCTTATAAAATTGTCAAATGATATATTTTCAAATGGTTCGCCATCAAAAGGCTGTAAAATAATCTTTTAATAATATTATAGAATTCAATAATTAAGATTGGATTTATTCTCATTTTATGATTTTAAAACACTATATAATTCATAAATAGTCATAGATATGAAAATAAATAATTATTTATATACATGGTATGTTACATCCTTCCCCCCTTTAGAAAATTGTGTCCCCAAAATTTATTTTCATATCGAATAAGAGGGGGTATTTATCCCTCATTGCATTTTCAGATTTCCATTATGCCTCTTCAATAATGTGGTTTTTCTAAAAAACCTTTAGATGATGAATCACCTTATTATGCAATACTTCCTCCCTGTGGTCAAGAATCTGGACTGGTTATTCCACATAAGATAGTAATATCTTCCAGCTGAACTACCTCTAGACTCAAAACATGAGACGGATGTGGCATGTACTTCCATAACATTGAAACATGAAAATCATTGTGTACATGAGATAAACTCGGAGGTAAAGCCACACGTTATGAAACTGATCCAACTCTCTCTAGAATTTCATATGTTCTAGTAACCATTGGACTCATCTTTCCTTTCTTAACAAATGACTCCACACTTTTCCATGGTGAAACTTGGAGGAAGACATGATCACCTACCTCAAAAGAGAAAACCTTCCTCCTCTTGTCCGCATAACTTTTCTGCCTGCTCAGAGCTGTTATCATGTGTTTATGTATCAATTAAACATTTTCTGCAATTTATTCTACCAAATCTAGTCCCATCAACTTCCTTTCACCCACTTCACCCCAGAAAGCTGTAGTTCGACACCGCTTCCCATATAATTCCACAAATGTTTCATTGTGTATACTAGAATGAAAACTGTTATTATATGAAAAATAAACCAAGGAAATATTTTGGTCCCTACTTCCCTGATAATGCATAGAACAAGCACGTAGCATATCCTCCAAAGCACGAATCGTTCATTCTGATAGCCCATCATATTGAGGATGAAAAGAAGTAGAAAAATTTAATTCAGTACCCAACAAATTCTGAAGGCCTTTCCAACAGTTATAAGTAAACCTGCGATCACGATCAAATACAATGGAGATGGTAACTCCATGTAAACTGACTATCTCTTTATTATACAAACCAGAATGTTGATCTAGGGAAAAATTATCTCATATTGCATGGAAATTAGCAGATTTTGACAAGAGAACAATAATAACACAGATTGAAATATTTCCTCGAGGTGCCTTTGGCAACCCCAAAACGAAGTCCAGGGATATATTCTACCATTTCCACTCTGGCACTGGTAAAGGATGAATCATACCTATATGTAACTTCCACTCTGTATTAACCTGTAGACAAGTCAAACACTTCACAGTAAAGTCTGCAATATCACTTTTCATTCCATCCCACCAGTAATACTCACGATGATCTCTATACATCATAGTACTTCCCGAAAGAACTGAAAATAAAGAACTATGAGATTCACATAACAACTCTCTATTCAATAGTGAATCTCATGGAACACACAATATCTTCCCAAATATAAAAACACAATCATTAGCATTGTTTAATTCAGGCAACCTACCCTTCTGAACCAGCTCATCCTTTTTCTACAACACATTGTCTTGCTTATGAGGATGCATAATTCTATTTGATAGAGTTTATCTCACTAACACCTGAAACAAAACAGAAAAACTTCCTGCACCAAAAATGTCTATTCCAAAGTTCATCAAATCCTAAACCAAAGGATCACGTTCCAAACATAACATGTTTAATGAAGAATTACTTTTTCGACTCAAATCATCAGCCACTTTATTTTCTTTTTCCCGAATGGTATTGTATTGTACAATCATAATCCTTGATTAATTCTGTCCATCTCCTATGTATCATGTTCAATTCATTATGAGTGAATATATACTTTAAACTTTTGTGATCAGTATATATTTCACACTTAACACCATAAAAATGATTCCTCAAAATTTTTAATGTGAAAACAACAACAGGTAATTCCAAATCATATGTACGGTTATTTACCGCATGAGTTTTCAACTGACGTGAAGCATAAGAAATTTCCTGATCATTCTGCATTAGGACGCAACCAAGTCCTTTCAATGAAGAATCAATGCAGATAACAAACTTGCCATTCATGGAAGGTAGTTCCAAAACTGGAGCATTCACCAATCATCTTTTCAACTCCTGAAAATAATCATCACATTATTTTGTCCAGATAAACTTAAAACCATTTCGAGTTAGCTTAGTCAATGGGATGGTCAACCACGAAATTTTTTTAACAAACCGTTGGTTATATCCTGCCAATCCAAGTAAATAACGAATCTCGTTTATATTTTTGGGCCTTGGCCATTCTTCAACAACCTTTTTTTTGCTGGATCAACAGTTATTCCATATTTAGAAATAATGTGACCAAAGAAAGAAATTTGTTGCAACCAAATTTCCCAATTTCATAATTTCCCAAAAAAATTCATTTTAAAGGTTTTCAAAATAACCCTTAAATGAATTTCATGCTCCCATTTACTTTTAGAAAATACTATAATATCATCAATGAAAACAACCAAAATCTTATACAAGAACTCATGGAAAATTCTATTCATAAGGTCCATGAATACAGTAGGTGCATTGGATAACACAAAAGTAAGTTTTAAAAATTCATAATGGCCATATCTTGTACGAAATACGGTCTTTGGAACATCTGCTTCCTTTACCTTCAACTGATGGTACCCCGATCTCAGGTCAATCTTTGAAAAATACTGAGCACCTTGGAGTGATCAAACAACTCATCAATATGAGGCAAAAGATATTTTTTCTTAACAGTGATGTTATTCAAGGGTCTATAATCAATGAAAAGTATAATATAACCATATTTATTTGTAAAAAATAAGACAGGAGCACCCCATGGTGATGTGCTAGGTTGAATTAAACCATTCTCTAATTAATCATGCAATTTCTCGTTCAACTCTGATAGTTCAATTTGAGCCATTCGATAAGGGGGTATTGAAATTTTATTAGCATCAAGAACTAAGTAAATACTAAATTCCACTTCTCGATCTATTATAATTCTAGGAAACTCATCAGGAAAAACATCTGGATACTCATTTAGCACTACCACATCATTAATCTGATCGTTTCCTTTGTTTTCAACAATATGTGCAATGTAACATTAATTTCCATCTTTTACATGTTCTCAGCCTCTTGATATGTTATCAACAGTAACTGTTCATTCTCATACACAAAATGAATATATTTCTGAAAAAAAAAATCATTAGCTCTACAATCAATCTTAGCATGGTAAATAGAGATCCAATCTATACCCATGATAACATCAAACTCTACTAGAGGTAAATCAATAAGGCATTCAAGTAGGTTCTTTCAACAGATAAGGATAATAATATTCTTATAAATTCTTTTTACCTCAACATTTCCCCCAGGTGTTTTTACCACAAGTTCAGGAGTCATTTCTGGAGATGGAATTCACAATTTACTATAAATTTTTTCAATGATGAAAGAATGTTTAAACCCCGAATCAAGAAACACATTGGCATAATCTGAGAAAACAAAAAAAGTATCTGATACCACTTCATTTTATTTCCAAAAATATGATGAAGTAGTTGCAAAGGATTTCACCACAACTTTTTGCATGTAGTCTGACTTCTTCCCATCATTTGAGATCTTTGTAAAACACTCGTTTTCATAATGACCCATCTCATTGAAATTGAAACATTTCACTAACTATAAATAAAATTTGGTCTTACCATCATACTGATATTTTTCAGTGAAATCACAATACTTATGTCCCATCTTACCATATTGGTAGCACTTTCCAGAATTCAGAAGATATTCCCTAGCATGCCTTTTACCACATTTATCTCAAGATGAGAACTTAGTTTTCTTACCATCTGACCTTTTTGAAGGATTATTCCCTTTCTCTTACTAACTCAGTCTCTTCTTCTGTTGGTTTTTATATAACACGTGATCATCGACAAACTCCATTTCCACCTTCTCAGCACATTGAACAAGATTTTCATAACATTTGAACTCACGAGAATCTAATGCCCTTCGATATTTTGTCATTAATATTGTGTAAAAACAAATGATTTTACTATAAAGGTTTCAGATAAAATTTGGATCATACCTTTCCAATCGAGTGAACTTTTATTCATAAGAAGCCACTGAGTCGTCCTCTTGCATAAATTATAATAATTGTTTTTCTATACTAAGTCGAACAGCCTTAGGAAAATATTTCTCAAGAAACATACCTTTGAATTCTTCCTAGTTAAGGGTATCAATCTCATCAGCATCCATGATATTTTTATCCATCGACCAGCACTGATCTGTTTCCCGCTCCAAAAGTTAAATAGTAAGACTAATTTTTGACTCTCTAAATACCCCATGACATCGAAAATATTTTCCTGTGCATTAATCCACCCTTCATCCTGAACAGGGTAAGATGATCCTTTGATTAATGGGGGATGTTGCCTCATGAAATGTTCCACCACTGACATGTTCCTCTACGGTTGATCTGGCTGATCTCATGCATGGATACCACCATCATTTATTGCATGATTCAAATTCCCCATTACTGCAAAAAATTGTTCAGTTCCAATTCCAACCATCTCAGGTAGCTAATTTTAAAGGTCATTTCCTTCTGTTTTCTTTACTATCATTGCATCCCTATTTCCTCTATGGAAAACCATTATAAAAAAACATTTCTTATATGAAGAAACATAGTAATCTTAAAATTCTATATCATTCAAATTTAACAATAAAAAAATTATTTTTGGATAATCATTTAATAGAATTCATACTCCTAAAGTTATCTAAACTGACGTCTGATACCAACTATAAGGCCCCAACCTTAAAAATTATTTAATAATTATTTATTTAAAGATTACACATTGAGGATCATTTCAGGTTTTGATTTTTATAGAATTAGATCATAAATCGTGAATTACCTTACACATTTAAACAAAGTTGCTACATCAAAGGAAATATTCACTTTTCCCATCAATGGAAAGATATTTAAAATAAAACATGGATTATTTCTTGACACTTCCTCGACCTTATCATCACATCATGTACCATTCCATTGAACTGTGAAAAACATTTCAAAAAACATGGGATGAACATAACAATCTCAGTAAGGGATATAAAAATATGGAATGAAAACATTAGTCCATGTATTCATAAGAATCAAACAAATCATATTTTACTCATAAAACATAATAACTTTAACATACCTCATGAAATCATACGATTTATGAATTACTCATAGAAATTAGACGACATAAAGGTAACATGATGTATCCATAACATTCTTACGTAGGCAGTAACCATCATGGTTAAATTCGGTACACCCATCATAGTATATTCCCAAAATCTATTCAGAAAAGCCTTAGCGTTTAACTCCATCTCATTACCCAATGCATTGGAGAGCTATCACGGGCTCACCCACCTTTAGTTTATCCAGGAACCACCAGCATCATAAACAATGCCCAAGAACCATAACATAATCATATCTCATAAAACATGCATAATGGAAACATAACATTTCCACATTTCAATCATAAGATATCAATACAACACACTGATAAAATATAAACATTATCAAAAACATTTTCAATACCAAAATAAAAGAAAATTAAAACATGGTACTTATTTTTCATTTAAAAACATGTTATGGCTAGTAGAGGAAGTCGAAACTCAAATAATGGTCACGGTGGTAGAGAAGTCTTTGTCGCTGCATACATAAGACAAAACATTCCTTTTTTCATTTAGTAAAACGATTTGTAAAAAAATATTCCTCTTGAATAAAAGTAAAATTAAAAGGGATTTATGCACCTTATAAAATTAAGTAGTGTATAAAACAATATATTATTCAATGAAAGGAGATTGAGACGAAGTCCCATACCTCGTGTCTGACTTGACTCGATCGTTATTTAATCTCATGAATAATAAACTGTAGTTAATTTGTACATGTTTAAGAACATTTTTCAGGTTCATTATTCCTTTTATGTCACTTATTACCATGTTATGAACATTATGTAATTATTTAAGTTAATAATGGTCGTTTTTCGATCTTTGGTACTTGAGCCAAATATAAACTTCTTATAATTACAATTTGTTCTTGTGGTAAAATATCCATTATATAAAACATTATATTAATGATATAGATATCATAAATATCACATATATCTAGTATATACATGAATTTATAACATTACATAACATTTAGAGGTAATAAATGAAATGCACCATTCTTGGATACGGTAAGCCGATCGTACGCATGAACACCACTTTCCTTTCTATTTCGTATTTAATGGAGTGAAATCATAATTATATAAAGGTATATTATAATTCTTGTATAATATCATATATAATATCATTATCTTAATCCTTTATACTTCCCACATTTGACATTAACGAATCAAATCACATTGCGGGGGTGGTAGTCCACACTTTCTAAAATGAAGATATCGTGTTTACCCATAATGGAAACCATAAGGTATGACATAAATGAGAAATATAAAATTATAAGTAAAATATAGACATAATATATATCATATATAAATAGATTGAAATATTAATGGCTAAAATGAAAAGTTTTAAAAGATGATTGAAAAATCATTATTTTGTGAGGCAGAAATTTGCAACCCACAGAAACAATATGTTCTTTAACAAATAGATGGAGGTGTGGGTAAGTGTAAATCAAATACATCTCATAAAAACATTATATTATATTGGAGATACTGGTTTTTTTCAAAAGAAAATATTAAAAAGAGTATAGGGGGTTGGAGAAACAAAATAAAACAAAAGGACATAAGAGAAGACATTACCTTTAAATTAGGTAACTTCTTTTGGTTTGAACAAAAAGGGTTTCTTGAAGAGCATTATGCCTAAGTTAAGGCTTCTATGATGAATAGAGTTATTTGGAGAGATAAAATGAGCAGATTTTGGCCGAACCAATGGCATGAGAGGTGTGGGTAGTGGGGTAGAGGTGGGATCCTTTTAAAAGATGGAGGACGGGCACTCTTGGAATGTCAAGAAATGATACATTATTATATAATGAGTTTTTGAATTTTTAAGTTCCCACAATGATTTATTTATGGGATAAGGTGATAAGGTATATAAATCCACCCATCCAATGGGTCTTTGACAAGTTTAAGTCTTATATTTTACATTATCATTTCATTTTATTTAAATTTTTCATTAATGAGGTAATCGGTGCATCATCATGGTGTCAAAAATAAATTAATTTATTTAATGTATAAAAATTTAAATAAAATTCACGATGTAGGAAATCTTTGTATCTTTCCAATGAATATTTATATTCTAAGATATCATGTACATAGACAAAACTAAATTTGTTTTACTTGGTTGATACATACTTTGGTTATACTTTCCTTTTAATAAATCCTAAAATGATAAAGTGGCACTATCACGTAATAGTGATTCCATGGGGTCCCAATGATTGGAATATGGCATCCCATGGTCGTCCTAGACATAAAAAGTAGAATTATGACACATGTTCGGGTCATTTTATGTTATTATGATATTATTTTATTACCCTTAACTACAAGATTACTAATTAATCATGATAATCAATGATAATTACCGTCATTACTATTCATAATTTCCAAAAACAAAAGAGTCTTAATTAAATAATTTGGACCTTCTGATTCCAAATATTGAATCAATTTTACCAAATTCCAAACTCATAAATTGTAGTAATTAATTTAAAAATAATTTCCGTTGTCAAAACAAATAGCGGGTTTTTTAGAAACAATATCTATCAAAAGTTTGACAATTGTTTATGTCCAATTTCATAGTGAAATTAATTACAATGACCACAATTGGATTAAATGTTAAAATATATTATTTTTAAACTATAAAACCATTAAAAAATAATTTATCCATAAAATTAAATTATATGAAAAAGTAGTTTTGAAGTAAAATGCAGTATTTTTCATTATTCATTAAAAAATGATCATTGTCAGAAAAATAACCAAAATTTATCCTATGTTAATATCAATGTCCCAATACTGAAGAATAAGTTTATTTTGAAAAATATATCTTATAAAATTAACAAAAGATATATTTAAAAATGGTTCACTATCAAAAGGCTGTAAAACAATCTTTTAAAAATATTATAGAATTCAATGCTTAAGATTGAATTTATTCTCATTTTACTCTTTTAAAACACTATCTAATTCATAAATAGACATTGGTATAAAAATGCATAATTATTTACTTACTTGGGATGTTACAGCTAAATTTATCATCATTTTTCATATGTTCTCAGTGATTTAAAACCTATAAATCTTACAATTTGAACTCATTACAACAATTTCGTGTTTTGGATTGTTTTTAGAAAAAATGGGAAAATTCATTAAATTTGTAATTGTAAATGATTATAATATTATTTTTATTTTTTGTATAACATTTAAAATAATGATTAAATTTTGGTGATTATTTTATATTGGATTCATTAATTTGGGTAATCAACTTATTCTTGTATACCAAGACCAAATTCGATCATCCAAATTACATATAAAACAATCATGTTGAAAAATGTCCTCAATGAACGAGTGGATCCCACTTTATTAATTGTAAAACAAAATTAGGGTAATGGAGTCCAATTTAGTTTATTTCAAAATTAATTGGAATGTAATTTGAAGGAGTGTTTTCCCATTAATGATCATGGTGACATTCCCTCATTACTGTGGATATAAGATGCTCCAAATTCAGTGATGAATTTGGAAACATTAATCAATTATGAAGATGAATAATCAATTGTTTCAAAATTTATTTCTTATGGATCCAATGGATTTGATTTTTTTTCCATGATAGAAAATTATATTTCTAGAATCTTATAATAAGAATCCAGGAGATTATTGAACAATCATTTGGATGAAACTGGTTCAAAATATATGTGGACATGTTTTTTATTAAAAATGTTATTATTTTATTTTTATATAATTTCAAAATATTGGGTAATAATTCCTTCTTCATCCTCATTAATCTTATTTATCCTTCCCAAGGTTTATTAAATTTCTATGTGATTGAGAAACGTAAGGTTTTTACAATGTAATTTTTGAGTACATTAATTTTTTATGAAAAACTCTTTCTCCCTTCCTAAAATATTATTTAATCTCATTTTTTTAGTTTTTATTATAAACTATGTTCATAATATTATTTTTAATATACTATTTATTAATTTTATTTTTCCGATTATCATTATCTTCTACCACGTTATTCTACATTATATACCATGGAATAGTCCATGGAATACTGGTAAGTACACAATGATCATCAGTATGTGTTGGATGGGTAGTGGATTTTCATTATTGTTTTGGATAAATAAGAAATGATATTGTATTTATTATGATAGTTGATTATTTTCACTAAAACTATATTACAAAAGAAATTATTGTAGACTAAAACTAAGATCCCTATATGGTTTTGTCTCACCATCACCGTTTGACTCAGTGATTATAATGAAATGATTTTGTAATCTCAGGTTAAAAACATTGGATACGAGGATCAGATAAAATAGAACTAGGATAACAATAAAATTTCTTTTGAAAAAATTTCATAATAGATTTATTATTGATGGTGTATTTTAGATATTTCAAATTGAAAAAAAATAAAAATATCGTATTTCATCTAATTAATATTAATGAATGGTGTTCCGTCCACTGCACATTAGGATAAAACAGTTGGTAAATCTGTAGAATATATATCAATAATATAAAATACATCATTATGTCCCATGATAGGTGTGTGTTATACTGTACACGTGGACACCCATGTACATGGGTATTTACATTAAATTTGTAACACCCCAAGATTTTATAATACATAATTTCTTCAATGTAATTCAATAACTTCCACTACACGCAACACCGAGTTCATGTGCATTATGACTTACCAAAATAGTCGTTCAATTGTGTTTGTGAATTGTATTAAATAAATTGTGAATTTTATATAATACTTATAATTTTAGAATCCATATTACAAGTTACTTAGACATAATATAAGAAGAAATTCATTTTTTTAGATAAATGAAGTATTTTTTTAAACGCATTTTTACAGCCTTTTAATGGGGAACCGTTTTAAATAAAAAAATTTGACATTATTATATATTAAATTTGACAAAATAATCTTCTTATTTAGAATTAGGATATAAAAAATTTGTTTCGATGAATTGTTGATGTTTATCTGATAACTTTCATATTTGGGTGAATAATGAAAAATACTAAATTTTAACTGAATTTTTTTTTAATAAAAATAATTTATAGTGTTAAATTATAAATTTGAGTGGTTTGAAAGTATAATTATATTATATTTTTACCATTTAGTATAATAATTTTCATTTGGAGTAATTTCACTTTGAAATTGCACATAAACAAGTGTTAATCTATTGAGAGTTTTTATTTCTTAAAAACAAGCTTTTTGTTTTTGACAATGGAAATTAATTTTAAATTAATTAATGAAACTTATATGTTTTGAATTTGGAAAAATAGGCTTCATTTCTAGATTTTGAATATCAAAATTAGATAGGGTGAATTTTTGGTATTTCTCAGAAAACATTCAATTTTTATGAATAGTGAAAAACACTAAGTTATTTGATAAACCCGAATTTTTATTTCAATAATTAATTATTTTATTTAAATTTATTTTAGGTCAAAATAGATATATAATACCTATATATGTTCATTGTAATTAATTGGAGGCATTTGATATTAATTTTAGATATACAAATTTTTATTGAACTTTTTACCGTCTTTTACCCATCTCCTAGGAGCTTTTGCAAATTTTCATAAAACATAATCTTACTGCTTCTATGAGTGGAATTTAAGAAATCCAAGAGACACAATTGATATAATTAAGTAAAATTTGGATCAATTAGATGAAAATAATTTTTAGGGAATAGTAACTTTTTTACTATTATATACCACAGTTAAAAGTAAATAGGGTAATTAAGGGTAAAAATGATATTAATATTTACCTAAAACATGTTCAAATTCTATTGGACAGGTTTATCTTGACAATAAATAAACATAGGAATAATATATTATCATTTAGGTTTACTTGGATTAGATTACGACATTTATTATTATTTAATTCAAAGAAGAGTTAAAGGAGTTAAAATAAATGTTTAATAACTAAAACATTTTTAATATAGAGTTATTCATAAGATTAATTCAATTATAAATATTAATTAGAAATATAATAATATTTCTTAAATAATGGTTTTTTATTTATAATTTTTATACATTAAATAAATTATTTTATTTATGACACAATGATGATGCAGTAATTCTCTTATTCATGAAAGAATCAAATAAATGGTACTATAAATATTAAAATAAATATAATTTCAACGTTTTTATAAAATACACGAATTTTATAGGTGAATATTACATGATAGGGATTATTTAATGTATCTTTTTCGAAGTTATCATGTTGTGATGACTTTAACAAAAACAAAATACCAAATAATGTCATAATGGACACAAATTAATATTTAAAACAAATATGATATTATTGGTTGATATAATATTTCTAAAAATATAAGGTTCAACCATAAGTATTATATAATATTATATATAATATTAATATGCCACATAAGGTTCTCGTGGATGTTTAGAGTATGGTTTTTAACCATATTGAATAAGAATACAAAAATACGGAGTAAAAGATGTACTATTTAACAAAGAGTTAAATCTAAAAGTTATGATTAATATCGTTTCCTAAACCTGTCTAAAACCTACTGGTTTAGAGTTTTTCGACCAATACCCACCTTATATTTTAAATAATTCATTTTGGAGACATTATAAACCGAAACTGAATTTATTATAAAATATTATTTTATGTTTTTCCTAAGGATCCCCTCACCCCTCTTATAAAAGGGAACTCCACCTTAACTCTAATTCACACCTTCTAATCCATTTGGCTCGGCCAACCCCTATCCAAATATCCTATAAACATCCATCACTTCATCCTAGAGGCTCTCCTTTGGTCATAAAGTCAACCTAATGATCCCTTTTGATCAAATCAAAATGAAGAACCCGAAAAAGATGTAATGATTTCACCACCCTCTTTCAAGTTCTCGTATTCTTCAACTTACACTTTATTTATTGTATAAATTATAATATAATAAATCTAGTATATTCAATATACTGTTATGTTATTATAAATATGGAACAACTATAATCATTATCCTATCCAACTTATGAATGATAACGTCACCATGTGTGTGTACGTACGGCTTACCGTCTCCACAATGGGGTGTAATTTGTTATTCAAGACTATTTTATTTGGATGGAAATAATGAAGAGTAATATGTATATAAATAATGGAAATATCATGATACTGTCTCTTTAAAATATATAAACTATAAAATTATACAACTTTAAGCTAATGATATTGTCGCTCGTGTGTACGTATGGATTACCGTCTCCACGACGCGATTGGATTCATTTACACGTTCACCATTCATTCACGATTATAAAAATATATATATTACTAAAAAGTATATAATATGTGACATAATAATGATATTTGATATTTATATATATATATATATAATTATAATTATCTTATTCACTTAGTTCTGTTCAATACGAGATGAATACATAAATAGCGTTTCTGCTTACGTACGGACTACCGTCTCCATAAACGATGTTTTTCAATTAATATAAATGTCTATTATAAATATTTATTTTCTCAATATATATTATATATAAATAATGTTTTATATTCTGGATGTACTTAAATATTTATCTACATTATACAATGAGGAGTAACAAGATAAAACACATATGATAATGAAAGCGATTATTACCCAAAATGTTAATTTACCATGGAAATTATTAATAAATGGGTAGTATAAAGTAATAAATGAATCATGTATGATATCATAAATATTAATATAGTTATGTTATAATTTAATAACATACTACTATCTTCATACAAGAGGTTAAACATACCCTCGACAAAAGGAAAGTGCAAGGTAAGGGGTTTTCATCTCACTCCTTATTCCCGTGAGATTCATGCCATATTACCACTATCACCTTTTGTGTGGTGTATGTACAGAACATAATTGTATTATTTGTGTAATGTAATTTAATTTATGTGTATTTACATATTCATTGTATGATAAATCATTCATGGGTTTGGTGTTTCGTAAGGTACCAAATTAGAAAGGGTTAATTTCAAAATTTATTTTTTATCTGAGGTTATTTTTACATAAGTATCTACAGGGACATATTTATTATCCATGTCCATGTTTCATAAAAGAGTTTTTAAATGGATTTTAATGGTAATTTTTACTAAAACATCATTTTAAATGTTTTAAATATTTATTATTCGAAATCATTCTCATTAATGTCTATGTTTTTAAAATGGGTTTTAAGGATTTATTTATATGCAGACAAATGTTTTAAAAATGATAATTCCATTCTATTATTTCAAAGTGGTATGAGGCACTTTGATTCAAAAATGTCTTTAAATGACTACCTTTATAAAATGAGTAACTTTTAAATCTTTTCTTTAAAAAGTTATATTTAGTACAAAGAGTTTTTTAAAACATTTTCTTCTATGTGAAAAAAATTGATGTATTTTAAGCTTATTTGATGTTGATTTGTAACGATACAAAACTTCGATATTTTTTTGAGGGTTTTGTGACATGTTTGTTGGTGGATGTGTTATTTATACATCATTCAGGGTTTATGGATAAAGTATTGAAATTTCATATTTTAGTTATAATACGAATGCTTATGTTATGTTTAAACCTTTTCATATGTGCAATGCATCAAACATAGTAAGTGATGGGTGGAGCCTCCTATAGCTCCTCGATTCATCGGTAGGTCTCATGAGAAAAACTAATATCACTGAAGAAGGCCTTGACAAAATCTTTTTTGTAGTCCTAGAACAAGTCCTCGACTACGTGGTTAGGAAAGTCTGGCATTATGCATTCCATAATTATGAAAGTTGTTATTAATATTGCATGTGATTATTCGACTAGTAGAATATACATGTGAATATGTAAATGGAATTATTAATTTTATTTTTTCCACATTATGCTGATGTTCAATTTTAAAAGGCTTTTGTTTTAGTTATACACTACCTTAAAATGTTTATTCTTATTTGTAAATGTTTCTTCTATATTGCTTACCTTTACTGAGCGATTATGCTCACCTCTTTCAATGTTTTATTTTTCCCAGGATTCCCAGAAATGTATTGTGATTGATATGCAGAGTTAATCCAAGGGAATAATGGAATTAATAATGGATTATTTATGTTATTTGTATGTTATAATGTGTAATGTAACATTCATGTATGTAATCTATTTTACAAGAATGCTAAACTGATCGGTTCTTCGGGATTCGATTCCTTGTAATCATTCCAACGTATTAAAATAATGCACCAACTATGTGTAACTGGGGTCAGGGCATTACCATTAGTATCAGAGAATATTATAAATGTCCTTGGAAGCTAGATATAGATAAACTCTGAATTGAGCACATAAAACTAAGATAGACATTGAGGATTAGCATAGGAGGAATTCCTAGAATTTTGGTAATGTATATATTTTGTGAGTTTTCCATGAAAATACATCCCTGTCTGGATACGAGTAGGGTGAGGTGGCTCTGGAACTGATATACCTAGGGGTAAAACCCGGATACACTGCTTTGAGATAGACTCAAATGGGAACTGGTGCACGACAACGAGCCTTGCTACAGTCTTCGTTACGACACTCCCAGGAGATATGTTTTGGATAATTTTCATTTTTATTACAAACCACTATGAAGGGTTTATGAGTATATACCTCCTAAATGAAAACATTTTTGTTATTATGGATTATATCTAAAAAGTATTAAATTTATGTTACATATTTTTAATGTTTGGAATTATGAATTGTGATTCATAAAATGACCTAGTGTATATCATTGTTTAGAAATGGAGCCCAGTAGAAGGAATGAGAACTCCAACAATACGAATGATCTAAAGAGTAAGAAGGCTCATATCATTTATTGTATTATGCCAACATTTAGAAAGGAAATAGTCTCCCACGTATTATCTTCATATGAATAAATAATATCATAAGATCAGTAAATATTTCCTTTAATCCTATGGCTTTGAAGGAAAGCAAGAGAAGAAAAGGATGGTAGAAGAAATATGGATAAAGGGAATAAGGGAAAGAAGGACTTTCCAAGTGATAATTGTGGAATGAATCACCTTGGTAAATTCTTGAAGGAAATGGGAGTTTTTTATAAGTGTGGAGAAAAAGGACACCATGAAAGTGATTTCAAGGGTATAATAAAGTATTTAAATGTAAAATGCTTCATCTTCACGTAATTGAGACACTACGTGAATAAATATCACATTCATACGAGTTTAACAAAAATTATATTATTGGATAATAATCATATTATGATACTACCTCAGATGGAGAAGAAATACTAGTGTTTTTATTTTGTTATTTTAGAATTATTTCTTTTTCTTGTTGTATCCACAATATACTGGTTAAGTGAATTGTGGATATAAAAAAGGATTTTACTGCAATAATATTTTATTTCATATTTGAAAATATATGGTTCTAAGAAGAGTGACTTAATAGTAAGATACACTTTTTTGAAAATAAATGGTCGATGGAAAATAAATCCTAAATATGGTCCTGATAATGAAGTTGTGATTTTGTAATAAGAGATGGTTGAATTTGGTAATTCAGGATGTTGGGGTGTGTTAAAAGAATACACGATGAAGACGTTCACTTGTTATTACCTGGAAAAAAGGATCCTCATTATGTATAAATTCCTTATAAACATGGGATTGAGAGTTTGGATATAAGTATTTTGGATAATTTTAAAGGATGTAATGGATTATGTTTGAAATTGGATACTATTGTTAAGGTGAATTTTTTGGATTTCTATAAAAAGGACAACCCGGAGGTAGGGCGGCCACCCGTCACTTCCGGTAAGGCCACGAGACATGAACCTGCAACTGAAGTAAGGAAAGGTTGTATCATCTATCACTGACCCACGTGATGTCCTGGATCGAATAATGTGGTTTTTTAAAGGACCTGATATGTAAATTTTAAATTAATTATTTTTGTAACAATATATGATTAAATAAAGAATATATCTTTATGTTCTACTATCTTTTAGAGTGAAATATGTGTTTTTGGTAGAGATTAGTTAAAGGATGTAACTATACTTTCTAAGTATACGTTTTTTCATCCTATGAAGGAATTAATCCTTATACTTTAGGGATGTGATCTTAAAACCAAATTTTTTTATCCAAATACCTTATGTTTTGTTGAACCGAATATATTTTAAGTGATCATAGATTGTTTTCATTGAGGCCCTCAATTTTACACTTGTTTTTGATTCATGACCTCAATCAGTCCCTATAAATATTTAGGTTTTTTATTCTAATTATGTTTTTATAACTTCCATCAATGTTCTTCTATATGAAATAATAATTTTGTGGTGACTTTTTCATTCCCCTTTTCCTCTTATTAAGACTAAATTTTATTAACCCAATTTCGAATGTGGGTTTTCCCATAAAGGTATTTTCTATATTAAGCATTTTATTTTAGAAAAACAATTTCAAATTTTGAGGACCCAATTTATTGAAGGAGGAAAGAATTTAACACCCCAATATTTTCGAGTACATTGTTTCTTCAATGTAATTAAATAACTTCCACTACACAGAACAATGAGTTCAAGCGCATCACAACTTACCAAACAAGTTGTTCAAAAGTGATTGAGAGTTTTATTAACAAAAATATAAATTTTATAAAGTCCTTATAATTTTAGAATCCTTATGTTGAGTTTCTTAGACATAATATAAGAACAAATTCAATTTTTTAGATAGAAGAAGTATTTTTAAAAAAAATGCAATTTTACCACCTTTTAAAGGTGAACCTTTGTAAAATAAAATATTTGACACTTTTATATAGTCAATTTGACAAAATAAACTTCTTATTTAGAATCAGGACATAAAAAATTAGTTTCGATGAATTTTTGATGTTTTTCTGATAAATTTCATATTTGGGTGAATAATGAAAAATACTAAATTTTAAATAAAAACAAATTATTTATTCAAAATAATTTATATTGTAAAATTATACATTTTAGTGGTTTTAAAGTATACTTAGATTATATTTTTACCATTTAATTAAATATCATTCATTGGTAGGAATTTCACTTTGAAATTGCACATAAAGAAGTGTCAATATTTTTATAGCTATTATTTATTAAAAACCCGCTTTTTCGATTTGACAACGAGAATAAATTTTAAATTAATAAATTAAACTTCGATGTTTTTAATTTGATAAAATAGAAAACGTTTTTGGATTCAGAATATCAAAATTATCATAGAGTGAATTTTCTGTATTTTTCTAGAAACATTCAATTTCTGATGAATAGTGAAAAACACTGAGTTATAGGTTAAAACCGACTATTTATTTCTACAATTATTTATTTTATTTATATTTATTTTATGTAAAAATAGATACATAATACCTATATAAGTTGAATTTAACTCATTGGAGTCATTTTATATTAAATTTAGATATAAAGAATTTTATTGAACTTTTTACCGTCTTTTACCCACCTCCTAGTAGCCTTTGGAAATTTTCAGAAAACATAATTTTACCACTTCTGGGAGTGGAATTTCAAAAACCTGAGAGAAAAGAATGATATTAGTATGTAAAATTTGGTTCAATGAGATGAAAATATTTTTTGGTGAATAGTAACATTTTACTTTAATTTACCACGGTTAAAAATAAATAGGATAATTAAGGGATGAATGATATTAATATTACCAAAAAAATTTCCTAATTCTATTGTACAAGTGTATCATGACTATAATCATCTTTAGAAATAAAATATTATCATTTAGGTCCACTTGAATTAGATTTGGATGTTTATTATTCTTTTATTCAAAGAAGTGTTAAAAGAGTTAAAATCTATGTTTAATAACTAAAAACTTTTAATATAGTGTTATTCATAGGATAAATTTGATTATAAATATTAATTAGACATTTAAAAATATTTCCTATAATATGGTATTTTATTTATAAATTTTAGATATTATTTAAATAAATTTATTTATTAAACAACGATGATGCAATAATTACTTTATTCATGAATGAATCCAATAAATGGTATTATAAATATTAAAATAAATACATTTTCATAGTTTTTATGACATCCACAAATTTTTTAGGTGAATATTCCATGATAGGGGTGATTCAATGTATCTTTTTAGAAGTTATCAAGTTGTGATTACTTTCACAAAAACAAAATACCAAATAGTGTCAAAATTTACATAAATTAATATTTAAAACAAATACAATATTATTGGTTGATATAATATTTCTAAAAATGTATGGTTCGTCCAAAGGGATTAAATAAAGTTATATATTACATTAATGAGCCACTTGAGGTTCTCTTGTATGTTTAGAGAATGTTTATTAACACTATAGAATAAAAATACAAGAGAACACGGTAAAAGATAAACTATTTAACCTATATAAAAACTACTGGTTGAGATATCTTATACCCATCCCCACCTTATCCATTAAATAATTATTTTTTGGATCCATTAGAAAGTGAAAAGGAATTTATTATAAAATAATATTTTAATTTTTTTCTAAGGTTCCCCTCGCCCCTCTAATAAAAGAGAACTCCCCCTTCACTCTAATTCACACCATCTAACAATTTACCTCGGACTAAACCTGACCAAAAATCCTCTAAACATCCCTCACATAATCCTAGAGGCCCTATATTGGTACGAAATCCACATAAAAGATCCATGTTGAACAAATAAAATAGAAGAACCTGAAAAAGAGATAATGATTTCACTACCCTCTTTCAAGTTCGCTTATTCTTCCACTTACTCTTTCTATGTTTTTTAAATAAAAATATAATAAATATAGTATCTTATATATAATGTTATTTTATTATAAATATGAAACAACAATATTTGTTATCCTATCCATCTTATGAACGATAATGTCACCATGCGTGCGTACGTACGACTTACTGTCTCAACGTCGTGGTGTAATTTTTTATTCAACACTATGTTATTTGGATGGCTATAATGATTAGTAATATATATAAAAATAATTTAAATAACATACTAATTTCTATGTAAAATTAATATACCATCCAATTCCACAAATTTTATAAAATTTTATTGTTGCTCGTGCGTACGTACGGATTACCGTCTCCACGATGTGATGGGATTCACTTACACCTTCACCATTCATCGACGATTATAAAAAAATATATATGACTAATAAGTATATAATATATTTCATTATAATTATACTTGAGATATATATATATATATATATGTATTTACATATATCATTTTCACTTAGTTCAATTCAATACAAGATGAAATCAAAAACAACGTTTATGCGTACTACAGACTATCGTCTCCATAAACGGTGTTTTTCATTTCATATATATGTATATTATACATATTTATATTATAAATATATATGATATATAAATCATATTTTATATTATGGATGTACATAAATATGTATCTTACTGATAAAATCAAGAGTAACAAGTTAAAACACATACGATAAATAAAGCGATTATTACCCGAAATGTTAATTTAACATGGAAATTATTATTAAATGGGTAGTATAATGTAATAAATAAATCAGGAATGATTTCATAAATATTAATATGGTTATGGTATAAATTAATAACATTTTACGATCTTAATATATGAGGTTAAACATACCCTCGACTAAAGGAAAGTGCAAGGTAACAGGTTTTCATCTCATTTCTTATTCCCGTGAGACTCATGCCATATTTCAACTATTACCTTTTTTGTGGAGTATGTATATACCATAATTGTATTATTTGTGTAATAAAATTTAATTTATGTTTAATTACATATTCATTGTATGATACCACTTTCATGGGGTGGATGTTTCATAAGTTACCAAATTGGTAAGGGTTAATTTCACAATCTCTATATTATCCGAGGTTGTTTTTAAATAAGTATCTACTGGGATATATTTATTATCAATGTACATGTTTCATAAAAGTGTTTTCAAAGGGATTATTTTTATGGGGAATAATACTAAAACTTAATTTTAAATGTTTTAAATATTTATTCATCTAAATCATTCTCATTAATGTCCATGGTTTCAAAAGGGTTATTAAGGATTTATTTATATGGACATGAATATTTTAAAAATGTTAATTCCTTTAAAAAGTTTCATAGTGGTATGGGAAAATTTGATTAAAAAATGTCTTTAAATGTCTTACTATCTAGATTGTGTAACATTTAAATTATTCCATGAGAAATGAAATATTTCTCTCATAGTGTTTTAGAAAATATTTTCATCTATGTGAACATCCTTTGTTGGATTTTAAGCTTATTTGATGTTGAATTATTATGATACAAAACATCTGTATTTTATTGAGATTTCTGTGATATGTTTCACTATGGATGTGTTATTTTTTCACCATTCATGGTTTATGGATAAAGTATCGACATTTCATATGATTGTTTTAATACGAATTTTTATGTTATGTTTAAGCCTATTCATATAAGGAATGCACTGGACTTAGTATATGATGGGTGGAGCCTTCTATAGCTTTTAGATGCATCAGTAGGTCTCTTGAGAAAAACTAGTATCTTGGCAAAAATCCTTGACAAAATATTATTTGTAGTCTTGAAAAAATGCCTTGACTATGTGGTTATGATAGTATGTCATTATGCATAACATCCTATTGAAAGTGGTTATTGATATTTCAAGTGATTATTCGACTAGTAGAATATCTATGTGAATACGTAAATGACATTTTTTCATTTTATTTTTTTCATATTTTGATTTAGTTGAAGTTTAGAAGACATTTTTTTAGTTATTCATTTCAATAATTGTTTATGCTTATTTATTATTTTTTCCACTGTATTACTTACCCTTACTGAGTGATTGAGCTCACCCCTTTCTATGTTTTATTTTTCCCATGATTCCAAGAAGTGTATTGTGATTGATATGCAGGGTTAATCCAAGGGAATAATCGCGTTCATAAAATATTACTTATGTTGTTTTGTATGTTATAATGTGTAATGTAACATTCATGTATGTTATCTATTTTCCAAAACTGCTAAATTGAACGGTCCTTCGGGACATGATTCCTTGTAATCATTCCAATGTATTAAAATAATGCACTGACTCTAGAAAACTGGGTCAGGGTGTTACAAAATTTATCATATGTACACAGGTACATGCTAGTGAACACGATGAAGGACCCGAGATTGCCCAATCTTAACAGGACACACAATATACCGCCATGTATACTTTGTGTACATCATCATGTGTATTGTGATTCCTTTTTTCATAATTATTCTACATTTATTGGGTGAGTACATTCCCATGAAATATATATCACAAGGGTATAATGTGGAATTATGTGAAGAACATTGGATTTTGATCCAATCTAATGGACTATATTTGGATGGAGATCAATGTGTGTCCATGTGCCTCAGTGTGTTACACTCTCTCATGATCTCTTTCTCCATATGTGTGTTCAATTGTATTTTTTGCACCATCATACATGGAGATGTGATACCATATCTTTAATAATTCCCCATTAGGATTTGTGGAGTCCACTAGCTGTTAAATGACTGATCCCCTATATTGGAGTATTGATATTGGAGATATATTTGGTACAACATTGGAGATAACTAAAGATCATGTCCTCTTACATGAGTACCGTCAATGAAAACTTTTCTCATCGATGGAGTTTGAAGGGGAAATTATTACCATAAGATCTAGAGAATTATCATATTCATGATAATATGTTTGATTATATCTTGAGTAAATATGTCCCACCAAAAATATATATGTGTTTAGTTCTTGTCGATGTATATTCTCTTATGAATTCTAGTTGACGTATCCCCATGGTTATGAGATGACATTGAATCTTTATGATTTATGTTTTATGATTTCGGGGTTCCCTAATATGTATCATTATACTCACCCATGTATGAGATCTATCAATAATTATCTTTCTTTTTGCTGACAATATAAATTTTGATGTATTCATAGAGGGAGTTGGGCCATGTGGTGAATATAAGTTTGAGAGACTGATATTATCTCTAGCTATAGATTTTGATAGAAATCCCCTTCTACTAATATGGTTGTACTCTATTAATATTTTGGTGATCATTCATTTTGAAATTATTATTTCAAATATATATTTCAAACTATATTTGTCCTATGAAATTTTATTCATGGTTTTGGTTACACATGAACATTAATTTTCATTAATATATGGGATTGGATATGTCTGAATGTGTACAGGTATATAATCTTAATTCCCCAAATTTTTGAGACATGGGAAATTGGATATTGTCATGAGACCTAAGATTATTGTATGTTGTCTTTGTTATTTCATTGGTCATGATCCAATTGGTTGGTTCAAGATAATCCATGAATCATAGATTCTGTATTTATTTTTAAAATGTAAAATATCATTTTTTCTGTATTTAAATAATCATTACAAAATTCCACATTTTATAAAAAAAATTCACGTGATTAATTTTAATCATTAAAATTCACAAAAAGAAATCCATTTTATGATAATAATTATATATATATTATAAATATGATATCTATTTAAAATCCAATTTCCCTAAAAAAATATTTACCAATTTTAATATTATGATCAAATTTATGACTACTAAAAAAATTACTTATGGTCTAATAAAATAATTTTATCAATTTAATGAAATAATATATTGTTTATAAGCACCATTTTACAAAAAGTAAACATTATAATAAATCATTACAATGTTTTTGAAGACGAAAATAAAACATACATGTTCTTCAAACATACCGGCAGTTATTTAATCATTTTAAAAACATTTATTAACTTGTTTCATTATATAAATATATACTATATTAATTTATTAGGATATTGAAATAAAATTATTACTCATCCATAAGTATTGAAAATATACTAAAGGTTAGGTTACTATTTTGATTAGTCAAATTAATATTCCAATATTATAAATCATGTTATAATATTAAGAATTTATTTATAAAATGTGTTTTCTATTTTCTATAAACACATTTCATTTTATTCACTATCCCTTCTCATATATTTTTTCAAAATGATAGTTTTATTTTAGTTTTAATGTTGAATATTTTATTACTAATATATTATATATTTCAATAGTTTTTTTCATGAGTACAAGTATTCTCAAGGATTGAGTATATCAAATTTTTAATAGCATTGATATATTGAATTATATATTGGACCTATTATAATATTTTAAATTTTTATGTCAATATATATTATCAAGATATGATGTTTAATTTTATATAACAATATTTTGTTGGTAATATCTTGTCGTTCATGTGTTTAATATAATATTATCATGATTTCCTCCTCATATGATATATCATCTTCTAGTTGTACTACCTATTAATTTAGTACATTATAGGAAGATGGTATTTAATTCATCAAATAGGGATACGTGGAAGACATTATGTACTTTAGAAGAAGTTGTTTATAATTCTAATCGACATGCCAAGGTTGTTTGTATTATAAGTAGATATGATAGAACTGTGATGCTATCAAGTTTTACAAAATGATAAATATAAATGAGAAATATATTTAAATTATTATCAAAAATCATGAATCACATCCATGGTGACATGTGGATGAAAAATATATCACTAATTAAAAATGGATGGCCACGCCTAAATTTTTCAACATCGCTCTTTTTCAACATTCAGTTACTATGAGGTGTGGTGGGATAATATTTACCTTTTATTCAATTTTGATGATCGTTTCTTGTCCCAGAAACATGAATTCACCAAATTAATCCCTATACAAAAGTTTTCTATATCACCTCAAATAACGGGATTTATATGTATAAATCTCAACACATTAGTGAGAGATATTTTTGTATGAGTACTCGACTAGAGGACAATGTTCATCCCATACTCCATAAAAGCCCATCAGGATTGCACTTAACGTATCTGCACATTACTGGATAGTACACTTGGACTATCTATTTGTTTGGTGTTGACAATAAATATTGAGGTTCAAATAGGTATTTATATCAAGTTGGATACTCATCTTGAATATGGTGGTAATCTCATATCATTATTGGAATCAACAAATATTGGTGTTCAATAAATCAACACCTCAAATCTAATATATATCTAATAATGTTTATCAGGTCAGAAGTCCTCTAAAATTTCAATGAAGTGAGAATAATTTTCAGGAAGATCTGCCATATCCCATATAACATTATATTTTCTGGATGTATTTGGATGATCGTTGAAAATATCCACAGTTATGTTCTATCATTTATCATTGTGTATGGGTAATGGATTCATATTCTTCTTTGAGAGAGGACATTAAACCATCATTTTTTAACATACTTGGAACATTGATATAATTTCATTTATCTCCATCTTCATATAATGCAACCAATAGTGTTATCCATGATATAGATAAATAATTCTTCCCCCTTGGTGGATGGAAAAGGTCTAGGTATGTGCATCATTTATCATATCCTACATTATCTCAAGATTATATGTTACATATCATCATGAAATAAAATTTAAATTCATTCATAATAAATTTTGAATTCATAGGATTTCACTATTCATATTCATTAAAATTTTAATATATTTCCCACCATCTATTGGATTATACATTATTTTCTCAATAAGGTATTATAGATAAATCATATGAGAAGGGAAATATTATGTTTGATCTTGATTAATTACATGTCAATCCATTTCTTATATAAGGTGATATGATGTTTCTCAATTATCATCATGAATATTGCTCAATATTATTTCTACTTAGATTATCTAATAATTTTTTCACAATTCATTAATAGTAATCGGTTGATAGTGATAACTGTTAATTACATCTATAAATATTCACTAGCACATATAAATCTATTTATTTTGGATATGTAAATGATATACTTAAGATCTAATATATTTTAATCCTAACCACATATAAACAATTTTTGAATATATATCAATTAAAAAATAATTTTAGACAGGTCTAGAACATGTTTTGTCTATTTATAATCATTAAAATTCCAAATAATTTAAGTTTAGGTTGTCACATAATCATTTTTTTCATTAGAACACATACAAATATTTTTCTTAAAGCATCGATATTTATAATGAAATGTTCCCCACATTTTGGTAGTTTGAGTACGCATGTAGTGATAAAATCATTATCAAATACTTGAATATATTATGATAGACATTAGTCTAAAATAATATGACACCCGTGTGATCCATATTTTCTTGAGGGGTCTAAAATCATGAAAATTTTATCACAAATATTTAGAAATACCCATATAGTACATGGAAATTTTAAATCTATTTTATAGATAATGGCCGGGGAAATACCTAAATCACCATCGATGTTGATGGTTTCATAGGTACACATTTTAAAATTAATACATGTATCACTTATGATAAATAAAAAAAATTTACACAAATTTAATATAAATTTCATATTACTTTTCCTTTCACAAATCATTTATCATATTATTCAAATACTGCTCATTCCCATAATTGATTTTAGTTTATAACATAATATCTTCTTTAAATACTACCAAAAAATATGTTGATGTAATCTCTGAAGACTATTAATTTTCTCCAAGAATATTATTGGAGTATTATTGTGTGTAATGAACATCACTATGCACTCATATCTTCTATAACTTGTTTAAAATGTGTCCATGGAAATATATTAGTTCATCTTCATTACTTTGGGAAATCCCAACCAATGGTCCAACCTAGGGATATAATAGGTTCCATGTATTCAATAGAAAAATTGATCAATCCATGGTATGTGAAACTTCTTCCTTATAATTATTTTTATGAGATAATTATAATCAATGATAAGTAAGACTGAACAATAATTCTTCATGATGAAGAGTACTAGCTCACCACATGGTGAAGCCTTAAGGAACATGAAACCCTTTTCTATAATATCTTATAATTGATTAATTATTTATTCAAATTAGTTGGTGGACATTCTATAGAGAATCTCTAATATAGAAATAATTCTAGTTGTAAGATAAATTGATATATAAACCTCTCAATTATTTGGATGGCTAGAGAACAGATTAGGAAATACATCTATAGTCCCACATAATGAGCATGTCTTCATGAATTATTTTACCATTTCTCTCAAACATTTTATGTAGATATGATATTTCCATAATGAAATAATATCTATTCCTAAAATGATGATTCCAAATGAGATTCATTATCCTCCTTAATATTTTACAAAGTTGGATGATGACTTAGGATGTGAAGAGTGATATCCCTCCAATAGTAGCTGATATTTTATTTTAAAATGGAAATCTAATCCACTACAAATATTGAAAACAAAATTCACCAAATGAAGTATTACCAGATTTTATGGGATATTATATCAAAATACATTTATTTTGGATGGTTTATGTTCATGGGATGAAATATTTTCATCATTTTTTGTTATTGATATAACATCTATTGAGTTTTTTGGAGCTTATTTAATAGTTATGATATCATTTTATTATTTGGATGAATATGATGAACTATAATCAAAGAGGAAATTTATATATCTGAAATAGATAATGAGTAAACCTTTAAAAATTAGATTCTTTTTCAGGTTATATACTATATCATAAAAAAACTATTGGATGGAAATAATTGGAAGTAAAATCATAATAAATCTGGAACTATATACATAGAAGTAATTAGTTATAAATGAAATTTATATCCAAACTTATGGGTCTCATGGATTCCATTCATATTATATAAGGAAATTTGATAATTATTTTTTCTATAATAAGAAATTATTGATGTCCATCATAATGGTTTATAGATTGTTTGGGAATTTTCTTAACCATATCCCTCTTGAGGGTCTTAGTACGGGTAGTTAAGGTACTATTTTTTGTAAAATGGCTAAATGTTATGTTAATTCCAAATAATTAATTTTTTTGTATCTCATCTCTATGTAAATTTATGCTAGAGACACATCCAAATTTAGTACATAGACATGGTATTATTTTATTGGAAAGCACCAACATTATACTTCACCAAAATTTCAGGATGTTCTATTATACTTAGGAATTTCATAAGGGTTCATAATAATATATTAAATTCCAATTCATAATGAATAACTAAAATATTATATGATACTATAAATAAGGAACCATGTCCCATAAAAAATATATAACATGGTTTTTTTATAAATATCCAATAAATACAATATGATCAAGGGACCTACTATAATAGGAAGAATAATTTTATAATACATCAAATTGAAACTAATAAAAAATATTTAATTATAATATCCAAAATGTTCTAGGATATCCCTTTGAGATCTTAAAAAACATAGCTAACAAAGGTATTACATAAATAAATGCAGTGAGATGGGATTCCAATAAAGGGATAATGATTATAATGAGGAATAATTTATGATTCAAAATTAATAAAATGTTACCATAAAATATAGGGATCCAAAATATTCATATAAGGTCATATAAAAAATAATTTTGAGTCATAAGATGGTCTCAAAATTGTAATGTGGAAAATACAAGAGACTAGAGATAACCATAAGTCAGGTCCATCTTCTATGACAATATAACATGGTGGATAGATTCCCATTATGTATTAAATATACTCCCCAATCTCATACATATTGGATTATGAAAATCTAAATGTACCCAATTAATTTTACATCCATAATGTTTAATCCATCATAAAATATATATTCTTATGTGTTCCACAAAAAGAAATAAAATGAATGTAATAAACTAAATAATTTTCTAGGGAATGATATGGGTTGCATGATCATTTATAACATATCAATAAAATGATATTTCATAAATATTTATAAGAGAATTTAGAATTAAATTTTTCATCCACACATATTTGAATGAATAATTATATAAAAAAATTTATTCATTTAGTAACAAAATAATGATAAATTTTGTGTAGAATATATTCTTCAAAATAATGATTTATTGAATCCATTTGACACATTTGAGGAAATAATGAACAATTATTTTCATTTATGAAATGGAGGTAAACAGAATTTGATGTCCCTAAAATATTATGTTATTTAATGAAATCGTGAATCGTATTAAAGTCACTAGAATATTGTCATATATATGAAATATTGGGTATACATTTTCCCCATAATTGTATATGATTTAGAAGAATGAATTTGAGAAATAAACATATTGTATAGTTAATTACATTAAATTTATTAATAATAGGATCAATATATATAATTGTTCTCTGTAAATTGGTTTCAAGGTTCCTAGATCAAATCACTTATTGATAATTTTTGGCATTCATGTCATATGGAAGTATAAATAAAGAATTGAAATAAAATTATATTCATGTCCTTATAAAAAATAATATTCCCCCAAATATCCACATGGGATCTAGCATAGGGATTCTTCAATTATTATAAACATTATCATTATAGGATTAGTTAAATTATGTAGTTTTATCGACCATTATGAACAAGAATTGTTTTAATTAATTAAAATATTGTTAAAACATAAAAATAATCAAATAAATTTTAATATAAACATTATAATCAATTTAAATTATATTAAATTTTCTATAATAATTCATGTAGGAGGCATAGAAAAATGATATATGTTGTTTAGGGAGGCATTTAATCCACTATAATAAGAATAACATTATCATTTTAAAAATGAGAATATAGGGGAAGAGAATTGAAGTTCTCTTTTACATTAATATAATTTTATTTCAATATATAAATAATACATGAATAATTATGTCATGTTATATGGGGGATGTTATGAGTAGGATGATGTAACAACAAATTTAAAATTGATATATTTAGAATATTAACTCCTAAATATTTTCTCTAAAAATACACAGTAAATAAAATGGATTTTTCTATTTTAGAAGAATATAACTATGATGACATGGGAGATAGGGGTTGGGATGATAATAAGAAATATTTTTTAAAATATCAAAGGCTTACATGTTGTGAGGATAAGGGGTGGTAAGGATAGGAGAGGGGTGTTTTTAAAATTATAATAATTAGTTTATTATTATGTAGCAAGACTATAAATATGGATGAATATTGTTACCATATACTATATATTGAACACGTTATATTTAAATAATCAGATATTACATCATCTGTGACTCAAGAATTAAGGTATTTATATTATCAAGCTAAATATTGTATTTTGATTTGTATCACAATTAACTAAAAATAAATTATTTTACAAAAATTAGAAAAACTGTCCCTAAACATTTTTTGATGTGTTCATTTAGAAATTTAAATCCAATTTTTATGACAAACTTATATATAATTTTATTTTATTTTTATTTTAAATACTTATTTAAATGAAGAATAAATATTATAATATTTCGATCAATTTTATGCCCTTTTAAAAATTTAATTATAGACTCATTAAATTATATTATAATTTTAATGAAATTTAATATTTCTTTATATGAATATTTTATGCAACAAAATTAATATAAAATATATATATTATTATAGAAATTAAAATAAAATATAAATGTTTCATAAAATTAGAACGATTATTTTATCATTTTACGAAATTTAATTTATTGATTCAATATATAAATATTTCATATTATAATTTTATAATCTTAATAAATGTTCTTTTACACTTTTATTATTGAGGATACTATTCATAGGATCATATTATTTTTTCTAATGGTATGATAACTATTATAATATTCATATTAAAATTCCAATAAATAAATTCCAATTCCATTGGTATGATTTTTAATGGTTATATGGGATACCTACATAGTATAAATAACACACAATTCATTCATTCATCCTTAAATTCTATTTTATATCAAGGTCATATTTATTTTAATTTTCTAGAATATACTTTTATTACAAATATTTTGTTTAATTATTATATTGTTTTTCAAGAGTGCTATTATTCTCATATGTTTAAGAGATCCATGTTTTCATGTTATATATAACTACAAATACATTTGAAAAATATTCATTAGATAAAAATTAGTGAATATTTACTAAATGATATTCTATAACCATGTGAGGATCATATTTTTATTGTCTCTTCAGGAACATGGAATCATACACACTTTGTTCATAAATCCCCTATATTTTCTCCCACTAATTCATTCATTACATGACCGCTTTTTGACATATCCTACTTAATACACAATTTCATGACATGTGGAAAATAAACATATGATTGGGTGATCTAAGATGAATAGAATATTAAATAATGGAATTATCAATCCTATGAATATTATAGGACATAAATACATTACATTTTAAAAATTTATCCTACTTATAATAGATATTGATATCATGAAATGGGATAATTCATAAAAGTTCAATGTAATCCCATTAGTCATAAAATAAGGCATGATTTATTTTCCCAAACACATAAGCATATAATATAATTTCATGTTAGTCGAGTTATTTTCCAAGACCATCATAGTGGAAAAAATACCATTACATAACCTTATTTACCTGACGGTCCATCCCTGTATTAGTGAACTATATTTACGTGTCATATTATTCATGTCTATCTTATGAAATATAAATCATTACACAATTAATTTTAGTGAGATATAGGTCAAACCAATTTCAAAATAAAATATTCTTTATGTGTTCCACAATAACATAAATAATTCAACATAGAATAACTATTTCAAATGATTTCATTGGGGAACACATTCATCTATGAGGATGCATTAGTTGTTACACAACATTCCTACTTTCCAAAGGCCGGTGGCACCTATCACCTATTGAGGTACATATTATCCTTGATTAAAACGAGATTATGGGATGTCAGTTCCCCCTTCAAATGATTCTCCACTATTTTTGTTTCTAGTTTAAGGTGTCCCTTAAATATTAATTAGTTTTTCATGAAACTCTTCATAGTTCTAGATCATAATGGATGCTGTTTAATTATGCTACTTCTATGAGGACATTCCCATATGGGTCAACTAGGGGGAGAGACCTTTGTTCCGGAGAGTAGTCATGTTGTGTATTGATGACATGTATGGACTCTGAAACACTGGTACACCGGGATATTCCCTTATAAGAGATCTTCTATAGGGACAAGAAGCTGGATGCATCCAACATCGATGGGGGAACTGTAAAACATAGGAATTTCTACAAGGATTTTCTCTTCTTCTCATGTATAACATGGGTTATGTTTCATGTTAAATGTTTATCTAATAGGGATCAGACTGATCAATACACTGATGTGAGTGGATCAGATGGGTATATCAATAGGACAGAGAAACATGAGGGTTTGTTAGATGGATGGGTCAGAACACCGAAAAATATAGGACCTTGGGTGGTGTGTCCAATAAAGGGATGATGTAAAACCATGAATCATGATCTAGAAACCACTGTGGATGGACCCAGAAAAGGTCACTCCAAAAGGGGTGCATCATATGAATGGATCAAAATGCCAAATGAGATTGGACCCAGGGAGGTGTGTCTCATAAAGGGGAAGGTATTACACAGTGAAATATGATATAGACACCACCAAGGGTGGATCAAGGTGATGTCCCCCAAAGAGGGGGACACCATGGTTTTACATTGGCTGGGATTTATCATCTAGGAGGCTTCCTATGGATTTTTTTCAAAAAGGGAAATGATAGAAATATAGGTAGTTAGGAAATGTGGAAATATAATTGCAGTTTATGCGATGGTCAACAACCAGAAATCATGTTGTGGCATACAAATTGTTATCTGTCTATATGGATGGAATTATTTCACTGATATGTGTTGGAGAGGGTAAAATCAAGAGGGATATGGGTGATGTGTTGAAGTACGAAATGAATGGGGATGGAACCAAGAACTGGTGTGAAGGTTCTTATATTGTGATTGAAACTTAGGGAGAATTCTTATATTTCCAAGCAGTAGAGATTAAATGTCCACAATGTTCTGCAATGTGGTGATATGTCACATGAGATGGTGGCTTGTGTGAATTAACGCGCGGATGGGGACCTGATCTAAATTAAACCAACAGTTTAACCCATGATCCTCACAAGGCATAGAGGCTCGAGGGAGAGACCAGCCTTAGGATTTGGTTGGGATTGTACCATATGGAAGATTCCTATGTACATTTATCAAAATGGAAAAAGATCATAGTCCACATAGTTAAGGATTTCTGGTATATTATCAGGGTGTTCAAAAAGGATAAAAACCTAAAGAAATGCTGGGGAAAATGCATGGTTAGTGACACCTCACAATAGGGACACTCTTTGATGGAGGAGTATGTGTAGAGTTTTGGAATTATGTTCAGAGATAGCCCATGAACCAGTATGGAAACACTACGTGGTAGACCAAATAGGTGGGTCCCAACAAAGGGGACTTCAAAGATAATTATTGTTTTGTGTAGAACCTCTGAGAGGAATCATACGTACCATGTCTATGAGATAAGTATCAAAACACATGTAGTTCGAGAGCATACGATTTAACATCTTGCATGAAAAAATGTGTATAAAGATTCACATAATTCATGATGGGGTGAATCAACGTGAAGAGGTCATTATTGATGGGGGTCGGGATTGACCCTCAGGGAGGTTTCCTATGTATCCCTTTGGTAGGGAATCAATGTACCCATAATTATATACTTGATGATCTCATCATGAAATTTGAGTCGATAAATAGTAGATTAGGGATTACTCATGATCATTGTCTTGGGGAGAGGATGTTTAGGACATAATACATGAGGTTGGCACATGGAGTGATGAGGGTGTCTATATGTATGGGGCGGATATGGACACCAAACCATTGGAACCCTATCAAGGGGTGTCAGGCCTACATAGATGTCTCCCACAATGCATGTTGATAGAATTCACAATGGGAGTGAGAGTGTGTGAGTTAGAGGGTAATGTTTCTAATCCTTCATCTTATCATCATGGGTTAGTCACACATGCGGTTATCACAGTTTTACTTCATTCGATAAGGATTAGGAGGCATGGATGTTGAAAATATCAGAGCGTGAATTATGAGGACTTTCTCCTCACCCTAGGACTTATATAACTTGTGTATATTAACCCTTGGTTATGTAAAGGCTTTCTTAATTATATGTCTTAATAGGGTTGTGGATTGATCCATTAAAGGGTCTGTGTTAGAGTGGTTATGTGAATGAGAAATATCCTATAGAATGGATATGAGAAGAATCACAAGGTAGGGTAATTAATCATGGATATCTCCTCATGGGACAAATAAATCACCACATACTTACCCGGTGGGCTGCACGAAAGGGGTTTTCCTGAAGGATAAATCCAAGCACAGTGGGTATTTTCAATGCACTACAGCTTTGCAATGTGTAGGGGATTTGCAAAGGATGTTTTTTGGGAATGAATAATGACCCATCCTAGCCTTGGATTCTACATGTAATTTGATGGTACTTCGCAGCGGTTGAATCCTCCACGAAGGTATTACTACCAAAATGGGACTTCTTCCTTCATGATTGTTGAAAGGTTTCATGATGGAAATACCTTAATTAAGAAGGGAAAAATATGATGAAAATGAAATTTGTTTAGTTATTCTAAAGTACCTTTTATTAATCATTTTCCTAGTGGTTCAGAGAAAAAAGTATGATTCACAATTTGAGTGTTGAAAGGTGAATGGTTAGGGTGTAGATAATTTCGAGTGTGGGAAAGACAAGTATTTATAGGAAATATGTGTCATAATTCTTGATAGATGGGCTATGAAGAAAGTCAGGTTTCAAATTTGAGACCGATCTATCAAGTTTATCAGATTCATTGGGGCTTCTATTAGTACATTTTTGGTAGTTGTGGAGGCTCCGTTGAAGTTCCTCTGTCTCGTGGAGGCTTCCTTCTCTATCATTCCAGCTTTCCTAGATGCTCCAGTCTAGTTCTTCAGACTCATGAAGGATTCCATCACTAAATTTTGGGCCATTGTAGATAAGCCCATTATGGCGGTCATAGATAGGTCTAGGGTGGAGGTTGTGGAGAAGCACTTCAAGATGGATCGTGGTGGTCGCGATACATGAGGTTATTGTGTAAGTAGTTCAAGATGCATACATTTTTTACATTTCGATCCATTTCCCATGTTTTTCCATTAAAATAATTTGGGAAAAAAATCCCCCATTCATAATATTATCTATAGAGAAAATTAGGGTCTGATTCAGAGGGTATTTACTCAATATTAAGGTAGATATGGAAGCTCAATCACATCGGGGGAGGGGGAATATGGGTCGTGAATTACATGAATATCACTTATAATAATTGTGATATGATTATAGGGAGTTTGTTTCCTATAAATATTATTAGAGGAGCCTTATTTTTTCTTTATTAATCCCTATGATATAGTGCAATATGTATCAAATAAAAAATCTCCACACACCATGAAAATGCATTGCATACAATTCTTACTAGTTAGTTCCTTGTGATTTCTTATCAGCAAAAAGGTGTACCAAAATTACTTTTAGTTGTGCGCCATGTAATGTGTCCTTTGGATCTGAAACCACATTCTCTGTGAATGCTCTTTGAGACTAGCCTCTAAAATATATCTCTTTAATGAAGCTAAGAAAACCAAAAAGAAAATATGAAATGGAAAACCAAGAAGCTCCTCAAGCGATGCATATGTATTCTACTCGAATGGATGAGATGGAGGAAAATCTTGGTATCCGAAAAAATTTGTGACCCCAGTAGGATCAAGAGTCTCAGATGGGGCAGATGACAGATGGGATAAAAATAAGAACCCTTCAAATGATTTCTAATTAATGGATTGGTTCTGCGGGATGATCTTTTCATCAAATGAATAATTAAGGATAAACCAACATACTGGTTCAAAATCACTCCATGTCTGCACTAGTGGATTTGGGTTACCGATGACCGTACATGGGAAGACCACATGCTTGTCGTCACCATCTATCTGCTTAATCACATCAATTTTGTCAATGTGCTAAAATTGTTTCTAGAGGTATATCCCCCCCACAACACCACACCATTCACATGGATATTTTGGGAACACGACGAATTGATGGATTGAAAATTTTTACCTATGCCAGGGTGAAACATTCTCGGATGGCAGGTCCTAGGATTATTTAGTCTGGGCATCTTGTGATGAATTTAGTGAAATTTTAAAGCATGTAGTCCGGTATAAAGCTATGTGTGCCTCCAAATTCCATATCTATCTTTAGAAATGTATGATACCAGAACAAATGAGAAGGTTTTGTGGTGATGAATCGACATATTATATATTCATCATGAGGATTCCAGAATCAACCTCTAGGACCTCTATCAGTTCTCTGGAATTCAAATTTTGGGGATGATGTAAGAAGAGTTTCTTCATATGGAATAAAATGTTATTATTTAAAGACAATTTTTTGGTTTGTAAAGGAACATATAGACCAGGTTTTAGGCGATTAAAAAAATATTATGAGGGTTATCCATTTCATGTTGTGGTTATGAATTTTCCTAAAAATTTCACTAGATAATGAAATTGATGTGGAGGGTGTGCCAATTAAGCTACTAGTAATGCCTCCTATTATTTCATAGGTAGGCCATCAAATAATGAAAATTATTAATGGAGAATAATGTGGGAAAACCAATAGAAGATATGGGGGTATTTTGTAAATTATTTGTTTTAACCAGTGGTTCACTTATTCGGGATTATCTATGCACTTATTTTTGGCTAGATGTTTCTTGTTTGGGATAAGAACACTGGCATGCGACCCTGAACAGTATTATAGCATCCATGTTTTCGATGGTACAATGATCCAATCTTTGGATCCTGGTTCTAGAGAAATTGTATAAGGGTTTGTGGAACATCAATGAGGGGAGGAAACCTTAATGAGAATCCTAAGCGCTCCACATTCTATATAGATGGATATAATCATACATGAATATCAACAAAATTATAATTTTATTTCTCCTCCAGGGTAAGACATCTGACCAGCCATCCTAAATTTTGTGGGGAGCATTCTGGCCATGATGACTTTTTCTTATTCCGCTAAACATGGAATATATGGTATATAAATTCAACTTCCATCCATTAAATCTCTTGATATGGTTATTAAATAATTATAGTCAGAGAATTGAGGAGTATAGGTCATATATCATGGCCTTCCAAGGTGGAGTTCTAGTGGGACAAGTCAACCATGAGGCCATATATGATCAATATACTCTATAAAAAATTATGAGGTATTTTCTATGAATGCATAGATTGACATCGAATGACTAACATGCGATAAAGCATGAGGGTCATCCATGATTGATGAGACAGATGTGGTTCAGCTTTACACGGAAGGAGGAAAAAATCGGAATGAGATACCACTTCCTAACAACATTTATGGGAATGTAATGGAATATGAAAAGTTATAGAGAGCCTCCTACTAATGGGAGATTATAAATAATTGAACTTTCTATGATGAGGATGTATTTCCTATACATCCTAAATGAAAAGGTTGAAAATTGTAATACAAATTCATGGTGATGGGTCTACAGAAGTGACAAGGAAAATAATTCCATGGCCTTTACGTGGATGGAGTAAAGTAGCTACAACGGAATCTGTGATCCAACATGACTAAAGTGGAATGGAAGGTAGACTACCCATGGGGTTTAGTAGGATGTACCCTCAAGGCCATGGTATGTGGCTTCTCCAAATAGATACGCCTAAGTATTCATTTTTACCTATTCTAGGGACACTTAGGACATCAACAAAAAATTACTCAATCCTTCTTAGATGTGGGACCACCACAACTATCATGGGATGGATTTGTGAGAGATTGGACATGAAAAAGACGAATTTTATATGACTTAGATTAAAGGGGAACAATACATAATCAAGATGGAGGACATCACACAATCTTATGGTACTCCGTGTCAAATGAAGAACTGCAGGATTTTTTTCGATCAAACATTCCTACGCCAAATGTGCATTACTAATATAAGGGAATGTTACCCCTTTCCAAACAAATCTAAGGGGTCCTCCTGGGGAGAGGATAATTATAGAGGGATCCCTTTCTAGGAAGGATATATTTTGATATTGGAGATGGATGAGTTTCTTGATACTGTTGTGTTAAACCCCAATTCATTCCGATGTGACACATATTACGTCATCCATGCATTGTCATCTAACATTTTCTTATAAAAGTGAAACGTATATTCAAAAAATGATCTTGAATGACCGGGGATGTTTTTTCATTATATTCAACTTGGATGATTTAGAGTGTAGAATTGAGCATATAGGATATAACTATGGTGACCCCTAAAAAATAATTGTTGCTTCTGACGATATACAGGGGGCCAACTCCGGGGGTTCTAACATCAGCAACTTCAGGGAGAGACAATCTGCTTAATATTTTTATTCACTATCCCACATATAATCTATACTAGTTGACATCAAATGATTACAAAATAATTATTTTTATATTAGCCTAAATAGTACGTAAAATGGAATGGGCCATACTATGGAGGATTGATAAGGCTCTTGGAACTCCTCTCACAAGGGGAACTCCGATATTCATGTATATGGACACCCATTGTAAACAAATCATGGAAGATGAGGCCATGGGTATGGTGGCTGGAAGGATTTAATTTGATATTATCTTGGTCTAATTTAGTGAATAAGACCAAAAACTTCATATTGAACCCAAAAAAATGATGTGACACTATAGGTATACACTAATGATGAACTTCTGGCAGCGTTCCCAGAATATGACCCTACTGACGCAGAAGAGCTAGACAAGACCAAAAAAATTGATGGGGATAACAAGGATTTCAATCAGCGATCATGAAAACTGATTATGTGTGTAATAAATTCCAAACCACAAGAATAATGGTTAATCCGGATTGGGAGACTTCATTCTTGGCGATCTGAGAAGTGCGATGTAGGAGTGGATGCATGATTCCCTCATATTCCCATTTGAAATTACATGGTGTATAAAATACGATAACATGACTATGGACATGGTGTTAGCTGGAAGCAGAGGTATTATTTCAACACTATTAGGCATCAAGTAGCTAAAAAAGTGTGCCAAAGATTCATGGTGTGCGTCGATGAGTACACTTCTTTCATCAACTCACAATCAGAACTCATTTTGTAATTTTAGTCACAATTTGTAGATGCTAAGGAGTAGACCATGAGAGAGTCTCAAGATATAGATAATATTTAAGCTGATGAGGATTATGCTTGGATAAGGGCTTATGGATAGAAACCATTAACTATTGAAGAAGATAGGGATTTTACAATGAATCATTAAATCCTTGAAGCCATAAGCGACATAGTGGTGAACTTGAGATGCTCCATTGATGAGGTCAGACATCTATCAGAGTAGTCATTCCTTCAACGATGTAAATCGATTGAACATAAAAACAAAATGTCATGATTAATTTTTTATTTTGGATGTGACCATGAGTCGTGTTTTCTAATCTGATTAATGGATCTCAACAATTTTTGTGAAATAACTTCCATCCAATCCCAATGATCATTTGCATCATTCCTGATGTGAGAGACAACGAATGACCACATAATTATTTTTCTGTTATATGAGATCACTAACCAATCACTGAACATATGGTGTGAAATTATCCAATATATGTTTCCAGGAGGAAAGAGGGAGACGATGGTTAGAAAATAGTCATCTCAAAACAACCAAATTCTCTATTGCCAACATGTTCTGGCGCACAAGTGAGATAATGGTAGGGGTGTTGGAATAAATTTTAATGAAGGGGAATGGATGGTGTGATTCAATACACAAAAAATTCAGAACACATTAGGATTGAATGAATATGGATGATAAATTTTTATGAAATTCAAAACACAATATATGAATCATGTTATCTTGAAAGGAAAACATTTAAATGATGGACAACTGATGACTATATTCAAAAACATAGGGATAAACTGAATGATTCATTCGATGTACATAAGAATGTTGAACCAGAATTGTTGTAGACCCTTAAGGCCATGCTTCCACCATGCGTAGGGATTCCTTAAAATTGGAAATGGAATGAATATCAGAATTATAGAGTCTGAAAATCAATTTAATGGATGGATTGGTTGTTTGAATAATGTTCAAGACTTTTCAAATTTGGAAATTTTTATGAAATTACATTGGTAGACTATGTCAGTATGAACAATGATCAAATTAACTAATAATATGAACACTTTCATGAGGGACATGAATTCCTTGCAGTTTTCCGTCATAAAAATAAGGAAAATAGATGTGAATCAATAATGTTAGATGTTGTGAATGGTTCAGGAAAAATATTTGAGTCATATAGTTAGAATGTTATATATAGTTTATGTTCATATTTCTAGGACATTGTTCATTTGTATTAGAATCATGTTACACATAATGGGGACTCCTATATAGGGTTATATATATTGGAAAATAATTAGGGGAAATGAGCTAGATGACTGGATGAAATTTTGAAATGGCCTTAGGTGAGGTGCCTGAGTGTCCCAAAATATCTTGTGAGGGAAGTAATAAAGCTGAACATAGATCATAAATCCAAACATGGTTTGATAACAACACTGGTGGGGTAATAATCTTTTCTAGGGAAACTGAAGCATCTTATAATTTTTAATGGGATCATGAACTTATCCATGGTGGTACACAATTTAAGGTCATGCGTTGAAAGACATGGTATCCCCCAGGGAGAGTTATGTGACGCATGACAAAAAACAAATGAAAATGTTTAAAAAAGATGTAAAAACCACCCCACATGTTCTTGAAAGGAGAATAGTGCTGAGAATATGGAAATATGAAATGGTTTGATGTTGAACCATAGATGAAGAGTCTCATAATCAACATGTATCTCTTCAGATTGAGAATCAAGCAATGCGTATCTCTTGAAATTTCGCATGGCTTATGGCTAATGCGAAAGGGGAAAATAATCTCAAATGAACGAATCATATTCATGATAGATTATTATTATGCTACCTCGATGTAAAATTCATAGTCTAACATCATACAATAAGGACATAAGATAACAAAGATTATGGTCATAATTTTTGGACCAATGGGATGTGTGATTCTCACTTGTGTGTGTAATCCATACCCTTATACCTAATCCCATGTGATCAATTCATGGCGTGGGAAACATGGATGGATAATATTTTTACAACACGTGGGAGAAAATAATAAGGATCAAGGGTTTAGAGTCAAGGATGACCCCACGATGTTGTTTTGTCCTTTTAACCTGCAAAGCTAAATGGATGTGAAATACCAAGGATGTCGATGCTTCACTCAAACATGATAAAATGGAATGAGATGTCTAGAAATTGTGGATAACTATTAACCATATTTGAAAGAAAATAGCCATATTGTGTGACCTGTGGTGGGAAGCTGAAGTGAGGGTTGATAGTTGACCATACCCACGACACTAGACCTATCTCAAATGTTGTTCAAGATATTTTAGGACGAAGGCCCAAAATTGCAGGTGATCCTAAATTCCTATCATCCACAGTGCTCAGGGACCTTTCATATGTGATAGATGATAGAGACCCAAACAAAGAGACACATGATGTGTTATAATGGAATGAGAGCTTGTCCATGTAGAGTTTGACACTATAATTCCTAAAACTCATTGTATAAGATGATATTTTTGAGGAATTATAGAGCATGGTAGACTAGATATTACATGACAACTACAGGAGGTGAGTTGAGGAAAAGGGAAAAATTGGTCTACGAACCTTGTTTGAGACATGATGACAACATGTCTAGCGATTCCATCATATCCCATATGTATGATAATCAAGAAATAAATAGTTTTAAAATTCCATGTTGTTTAATGTCATGGGATATGGTTGAAGATGAAATGGGAAGTTGAATATAGTGGGAATATAATTTTTTTTTTAAAACCGATGTTATTGTAGACAAAAAAAATCCAACACCACACCACAAATTCCAATAAGAGACAATTTGTGGACTCTGGACTGGTCTGAGTACAAAATGATCAGGTATTCCTTTGAAACCTATAAGGACCGGAATCAAGAAACACATAGTTCTACGAATTCCATGTAGATTAACACCATAGAATAAAGAATTATATGAATGTAATATATTTATATAGGCAAAACATGGTGCAGTTGTTGTATACCTGGAGTGAATGCAGTCTAATTAAGTCCACACCACATCACAATTTTTTAAAAGTAATTTTTGGCCGTCAGATCGAAAATGGGGGACTTGGGGCTAGAACCATTGACAAGATGAATGGTAATTCCTACATATATCTAGTGTTACATGTAGTTTAAGAGAATATGGTAAGGAAATAGATGGAAGAACAACATTTTAAATGGAATGCACTTGGAGAAATAAATCATACTCGATGTGGATGAGGATAAGAGAAGTCCACAACACACCGTTCACATTCCCAAGGGGGGAACCTCAGGAAAAGGGTTCAAAAAATATCTATGTAATATGGGATGGACCCAAAGATGAAATTTTTGGGTTTTCCTATGTATCCCACATGGGAAAAAATCAGGCCACACATTGTTCTTGAATCACTATGAAGTATAGAAACATTGGTAAGGACAAGGAAAAAAGGGGAAGTTCTTGAGGGAGGGGAACATGATGAAGTTATTGCAAACCCAACTAGAGTGAGGAAATGAGAATTTCACATCATAACATATGCATACCTATAATAGGACTATGCCTAGAGTGGTAAACCATATAGATAGAGATGTTTTCTTGGATGGACCTAAATACAAAACTTCTTGGTGTTCTTATGTATCCTACAAGGGCATGAATCATGATTAACATAGATCATGAAATGCCATGATGTTTAACATCATATGGTAATGATATAGTAGATCTTATTTTACGGTCATAGAGATCGAACCATAGATTCCCAGTTTAATGTCGTTTGTGTGGGATAGAAGTGATGAAAATGGTTAATCACAATGTCAAATAATTATGAGACCACTGAGATAGTGATAATAATAGTTGAGAAATAGTGACCATATTCAAGGAATAATATTAATATCATGAGAAATTTAATGGGAACAAACAATTGAACATTGACTGCTGACCATATTTGCAATATGGGACCACTTTGAAATTATCATTGGAGATCCTCCTGGACATTGGTCAGGAAAAGTAGTTCAGCCAATGTGAAATTAGACGGTGAATCAAGGGGAGGGGAATGTTATTTTCAATGCAAAAGATAATGAAGAAAAAAATTAGTGGATGCGTGATGCAAGACAGTATCCATGTAGTTTCACATATTGTAGTAAGGATAAAAATATCGTATGTTAAGGTTATATAGCTCAAACCAGGAGGTGTATTCACCATCTGTAGTTTATCATTATTTTGGATGAATGAGATCATTGTCTTGGGTCATATAGATGAGGAAGTTTGTGGTTTTTTGTCATGTAGGTTGATAGGGGACAATCATGAACAATACCAATTGAAGAATTTGGCATCGGTGGGAGGTGGGATATGATCCCTATCCATAATAACCACTGAGTTTTCACCATTTGTGTATTCCTTGTGAAAGATATATGTTCCCTCAAATTTGTTTTATTTCTTTGGTGGATTCCTACCAGGTATCATTGGAGTTTTCAGATCCAATAATGTTTCACATTGAAGGAGATAATTGAGGTGAAATTTCTTATTGAATGGTCTGGCTATGTTGTTCTGATGACTCTCTTGATTTTTTAAGGAATTAAAGATGTTTTCATCAAGGTATTCTTGTGTATACATATATACTTATGATACATTGTATTATTCTTGTAGATCGTAGATGGAAATGTGAACTAAATACAACTGAATTTTAATGGGCTGGATAACATATTTTCCAAACACATGTTTATATGTTGTCATCTAGGGGGAATTATGAGGCTTTATCTGGTAATCTAAGAGATTTTTGGGGATTTTTTTCGACCAAATTTTCAATTTTCGACCAACAATATTCTATAAGACGATTGAGTATGTTTTTTAAACACCTCAATCATCCCATTTTTATTCACATGATAATGAGTGGTATGGTTAAAATTGATATTTTACAAGGCTGAATATTTTTTCAACTCATTTGAATGAACTTTGGTGTCATTATCTACGAGGACATTATGAGGGAATTGTAATTAGTGGATGATATTTGAGCACATGAAACCAATGATATAATGGGACCATACTTATTTGTGAATAAATTCATCTTCCCACATAGAAAAAAAACTATAGTGACCAGGATGAACCTTCCCTAGAATATAGTTTTTTGTGGATACGGTTCTAGAGAATTGAGCCACCAAATAGCAAATGGAAAACATGACATGGTGTTATTATGAACCACTATTAGCCAATGAACAAAATAAACATTGATCAATCATGAAAGGGAACTCATTGAAAAATCAATACAGTCATGGATCATGCGTAGTCAAAAAAGTCCATCCTTCAAATTTGATGAGCTCTACAGGAACTGGCATGAATGTCTTCATTAACATAAGGAATCTCATCGCATTGAATAAAATAATGAAGAACCATATGATACCAAAATTTGAAGAGGATATTTTCATGACTGAGAACTCTCTATAGGGTGAACTGTATTGTGCACTATGAGATTCCCTCAACTTCATCTCTATCTGTCAGAAGATTACTATGTACGAGGTACTTGATGAAAGGTGTTTTCCAATTAAGGGTCTTTCCAGTATTGTGGTAGGGGAGCCGAGGTTCACAATGTGTATTCACCGGTGGTATGGTGGCCTACATGGTGTCTATTCTTATCACATGGATTTATGTGATATATAACTCTTCGATGTTCAAGATGGATAATAAAATCGTCATAGTCATGGTATATAAGAGATTATGCATGGCAGGCTAAGCCATTAGCATGACCATTCTGAAACCAAGGGACATGAGTAACATCTGGTTGAGAAGGGAATTGGGCCCTCAGATTATGAGTGCACACTATCATGGTTACAAGATCTTGATTCCTAAAAATATAGTCAACATTGAACTCTTTGTTGACCAGTTCAGAGTCCCCATTCACATGTAGGTGGGGATCATCAACCTCAAGGGCCAACTCGAGACCAGTGATGGGGGCTTCATACTCAGCCTCATTTTTGATGCACCATTTTGACAACAATAATGAATTGGGATGGATATCCTACATAGGATTAATGAATTCTATACCCATACCTATCTTGATAATACTATGATCATTGAGTCCTCTACTAGTAGGTATTCATGAATTGACATCTATGTGAATCTTTCATCATGGAACAACATGATTCACCAAAAAGATGGATTTATATACGATGTTATGATTGAGAGACTATCCTATAAGGGTTGGATGGGGAGTAAGAAGCTCTACTAGTTCCTTCCCCTTGATATATTTCTTTTGGAAAACCCATATGTCAAACTTCTAAAGGATTAATGCCCAACGATCTAGAAAACATCTCAGCATCGGGATGTTCAGAATACTTTTAGTTGATCCAATTGGGATACCTTCCATATCTCATGGTTTTAATAGTAATATTAGAACATCTACAACTAAAAAACTAGTATAAGGAATCTTGTCTTGCATGAGAAATATCCGCTATCTGTATTGAGGACCATGTAGTAGAGATAGTATAAACTATTCTCTGTCCTCGTATTTCATTTCTGGGTGACTAGTGGATGAAGGGATCATTATATGGTGGTCACATAATATACTAGGCTATTTTTAGATATACATGATATTATAAATGTATACTATAGTAGATACTAGTTAATTTCCACCCAAAAATTAGGACACTCTTCATCCCACTAGTAGTTGGAATCTTTTTTCATGAGCTGAGAAATGGTCTAATACATTCCTTCCATGTTCTGAAGGAATTGGTATATGTAGTCTATATAGACATGAATTCATTGTAGGTATCGAATATTGATTAAAATTGGAATCTGAATAATGTACTTAATCTTCTCTAGATACAACTTTATGCCTATATATTTGACGATAAAAATATGAAAACATCCAAAGGCATCCCTGAAATCACGCATCAATGTGTTAATCATATTGTGGTGGGTGAAGAGGAAGGTGTAAAATTTAACATGTTATATGAGATGGTGCTGATTCTAATTGGACTTTATTGAAAAATTTTCCACATTTCATTCCACAAATGTCCTGAGCATTGACTTGAATATGAAGTGTATGGCATGCTAATCTGTGGAACCTGCATTCATTACCCAAAAATAAATTACGTGGTAAAAAAAGGTACCATATGGTGCTATAAATGTAATTTAGTATTCATCCTCTTGGTCCATTCATATTTTATTATATCTGTAATACCCATTCATTAATTAGAGAGATTTTAATCTAGAGGTAGAGTCAATAAACTGCTCTGTCGCCAGAAGGGAAAAATCCTCCTTTAGATAGTGATGGTTGATATATCAGGTGTCGATGAAGAGCCTGATCGATCCATTATTCTATTTGATGGGAATTATGTTGGATAGCCATTTTGGGTACTATACCTCCTTGATGAATTTTTCTTTTTTGATCTTATAATCCATGTCCTTGACCATGGAATCATTATAATGGTTCATCTTTCTATGAGGTTCTTTGAACACAGGATGGATTATCATGTGACAAAGGAGGTAGAAAACGACATGATGATATAGTTGTAGAATTTCAATCTAGATCCAAGATAATACATCTCGATGCTGATTCAGTAATTACTCATACTATTTTTTCCCATAATTAGGAATAGTTTCTCTAATAAATTTCTGTCTTGGATATATCATATTACTAAGCTTCCCCTATACCATATCATCGTCATTGGTCTAGAATCTATCATCACAAAAAGTAAGGACATTCTCCAATTCATCGTCATCATCCACAGAGAAAAGATCACTAGTAGGATGGAATTCTTCTTAATTTTTTGGCTCTGACATAATTCTGGTATTGGCCTGAGCGGCGGTAGAATATTCACCAAAGTGCCCCCTCACAAATGAAACCATGTAAACAAAATATGTAGATCTAATTTCACTAGGGATTCAACCTAATGAGCAATGATTGATAATATCAAAGTTTCAATGATGTTTTGTCTTGAACCGGTTCATCCTATCAGGGTGAAATATAATGGTATGGCATATTGTGGTTTCCATGGGGAGAACAGACAAATATGTCATAGTGTTAAGGGGATTTGGGATCACTCCAGGTTGATTAATTATATAGTAAGAAGTGATATTCCTATATTCCCTACTCAAAAGAATGATATTTCCCCCCCATCCCAATGAAGAAAAAACAATGTAATATATATGGGGTTGTTCTCTCGAATTGGAGATTTGGTTGAATGTATGCATCATCCTCTTCTATACATGCGTTATCCATGATGGTGTTGTGATCACCCTCATTGGGCTGAACATTATTGTATTTTATCATATAGTTTTTGACATCTAGGTAGCAGGATTCATAGGTTGAAAATGATGAAACCTCACCTTGTAGAATTCAAACTCTACCGTTAAGGGTTAATGTGAGTAATTGGTGATATTAGAATTTTATTTCTTCATGTAGATAAACCCATGATCTACCAATTATCGCATTACATGGGGTGTCATGTGAGATGAACATGAACAACATGATGGAAATCAGGCCAATGAATTAGGTCTTAATGTGGATTTCTCTAATAGGAATATCTTATAAAATGTCAAAAACTTGAATATTTATGTCTAAGGAATTCATAACTGCTTCACACAACCCTGACTCATGGAGTGTATGAGTCTGGATGAAAATGATCTTATTACCCATTTCATCAAGACTGTGACAGGATTCTATGACATTAAACTTTCAAGTGATATATATCTGGTAGATGTACCCATGTATGGTGGAACCTTCCTTTTCTATAGAGAAGGAAATTATTACCTGACATTCTTCATCCTATACTTCCTCTGTATGAAATACTTATGAGGTCGATACGTCTGTTTCAAATAAGAGGGGGCTTTTAAAAGCCTCTATGAGGGATTCAATATTTTCTACAGATAGGCAGTGGGACACAAGAATCAAGAGACAAAATGTAATGATGGAAAGGTTCTTAAGTACAATATATATCCATGAGAGGTGCACACTTCTACCAATAGAAGTTTGCTATGTGGAAGTAGGTATGGCAGATGATGCACATCGAATTAGTGGATTTTGGGATGGTTTTAAGGGTATCATGCTACTCAGTTGTCAAATTGTGACAAATTAATACCATCTAATAGTCATATTAATGTGTCCAAGACTTAGATTCACACGGTCACGACGGCTCTACCTGGTTGAGTAGTATAAAAGGCTGGGGAAGTGGAACTAATGAAATAGTGGGGGATTGTGCATGATGAGTTGTCTGATGATCCTCTCATTTAGTCTCATAGGTGTTCATGGATTGTTCGGTAGATCTAAACCTCAACCAATGATAGTTCACATATTGATGGTTTCGATGACACTAGAATCAGCTAGGGACATTAAGGGGTTTTTACTAACATTCCTCATCATCAAGGACCATGTACAGGTCCACTAGTTAGTCATTATTCATTGTGGAATACTCTTGATCATCACTTGATGAATATTCTATTGACAAGAGGATCCTAATAAAAATCCCTTTCTCTAGGGGCAAAAAATCACCAACATTATAAGAATGATTTATAACTAGTTGAGGGATTTTCTATCGAAGCTCTATTAGTGGTAGTATTTCCAAGAGGTGAATGGTTGATCATTGATGAATAAGTAATAGTATAAGGTGAAAAAACTATAGAAAATGGAATAGATAAATTTATATTGGAATGAATAATACAATGGGTTCGAGAAACATTCATGCATGCTATTTGGATGTCAATGTTTTGAGACCCATGGTGAGAGACCTACTACCATTCACCATCTCTGTTTCTATCTAGTAATGGAGACATACATGCCACTTATTCTTGGGCCAGACCCACTATAACTATGTTGTTATAAACATGGTCATAGTGAATGTTTTTGAACATATATTACTTTTTAACCGTGATTCCAAAGAACTAGTGATAGTGGTAGTTTTGTGGACGATTACTAAGGTCTTCATCTTTAGGCCTCATACATTCTTGTAACCGCAGGATTCCCTAGTACTAGGCACTCCAAGAAATAACTAATGAAACTGGACACATTGATTGAGTAAGTTTAGATTCTTCGATCTGGGAAAGGGGTCCCAGAACCTGGCCCTAACGATGGGTTGGAGCATGGAGAAGATGTGTAACCTAGTTGTCTCGACTAGGTGGTGGTGGTTCATTATGTGGTAGAACATGCTGATTCAAGGTTAGGTGATTCTAAGCCCGAGGCTATGTCTAAGGTGGTGGACCTTAGTAATCTATGAAGTTTCCTCTTCTGGTAACAATTCCAACTATTAAAGAGAATATATCACTGTAACAACATCGGTCTTGACATCAGAGTCTCTACATTATAGATATTGGGGAGGCAATGGGTTTAACCACTTGACTTATTTCAAGGAATCTTCTACGAATTGATAATTGTTAGAAAAATCACATAATAAATATGGAATGTTCTGAGTGATTATAAAAATAACCATTTCTATCTTCACGTTTCATAGTCACAAAGTTAGCAGATATTCCAAATTTCACATCATATCATGTAATTATGTGAGGGCCTTAAACTTGTTGAAAAAGTATAATAATTGATTATCTAAACGTTTCATGAAGATGAAAATTCCATAAATAGTAGTTTTGTTGGTGGTGGAGCTAAATTGACATAAAAACAGAGCATAGTGGCTTTCTACTACACTATAGTTCCCATCATGGGTCTACATCTTGAAATGAAATGGGCTAAATACTAAAAAATATCACTCATCCCATTGAAATGGTGTAATCTATAATTCTTGAAGCCTAGGGTTGGAGGAATATCATCTAACAAAGTTGTATAAGTATTTGTATCAGGGGGATAACCGCCAATCAGGATTCCAGATCCATGATGCTACAAATGATAGCATCCATTGGATCATCTTGAGAAGTATTCCTATCATGAATAAGATTCCAATCACAATGATGATTCCTAACCACTAATGTGATGGAAGGCTCATCAATGTTGTTAAATTTCTGAAAAAAATCACGGAGCATCTAGTGGGATTACTAGAGGGACCTCTGGAAGTACCTAAAGAGTATATGATATAAGCTACTAAGTGGCCATTAGAACCTATTCTAAGTCCAGAAGATGGTTTTCACATATCCAACGTGGATTTGGTGATTCATACTGCAATCTTTTTCAATAAACTTGAGCCTATTAACTATCTTTATTGGTAGTTTTTTCGAGATAACCTAGAGGCAACTCATTAGGGGTATCTTAACCATCCCATACTGCCATAGTGGAGGATGGTTGGGATCATACTATAGATTTACCTAATCTGGTCGTCGTTATACAGTGCCCTCAAAAATTATCTCGTCCGGGATCATCCTCTGTTTTGTGATTTGTTGACATAGTGCGACCTATTCAGGATCAATTTCCATCTTTAGCACTGTATCCGATGTTTTAGATGACTTGGTTTTCTTATAGAGTGATTTAAAATTATTAGGATCTCTTATCAGAGGAATTAACCCAGATGGTTCAGGAAGGACAAGTGTTTTTCATTATTGGTGTGTCTAGACACTTATAGGGTAAGTCTGGGGTTGTGCTACCCTAGTGGGATATTCTTAACCTCCAGTCCTTCTATCAATGACTAGTTCCAAGTTTATATTATGATTGACCATTTTTACTATGAGGAATCACAAAATCATACTCTCAATATAATTAGGATAGCTTGATTGCCTCTAAATTGAAATTCTATGTAAGGTAGAATAATGCTCCCATCCAAGGATTGGGATATGTAGGGAAGCCTCTTTATTGATTATACGAAGCACTTTGAACCTCCAAATTCATAGTTTGTGGAGGGTTCAATGATAACTAGGTCATTTAGGGTGTTGACCAACATGGAGTATATCTAATTCAATTAGGCAACACTGATGTCAGATTTAATCAATGTTTTCGTACCTTTTGGGATAAACATAACATTGATTACTATTATGAAAATGTGTTTTCCATAGGGTTTATCACAATCACATGTCATGTTACTGGGTGAAGGACTTTGAAATGTTGACCCCTAGAGCTATAATTTTATATAATATATTGGTAAGATTTTGTGTCCTGAGAATTTCCAACAAAATTATATGCGCATACATGAGATCCAGCCATTGGGAGACCCATTATCTGACTATGTTTAGCTGAAGGACTAATAACATCACTAACGTGGACCACTACAATAGTTAACATGTTGTTGGAGAGTACGATGTACATGCTGAAAAACCACTACATGTTGGGTTATCTTCCATAGAATACACTAATTATACCTCCACACCCCTACAAGATGATGTACTGTCAACATATTCATATGAGGTGGTGGTTGTTGATGAAAGTGGATCACACTCCTACTCATCATCAACCTATCTATAGAATAATTATTTTTAATCACATTTAAATGTAGAGAATGATCTTGGTTATGATAGAGAGGATTTCCTAGCCAAACCCTAGAAAATAACCATGTCTTCCTCTACTTGATTGGATATGTGGTGGGATTTATGAATCTGGTGTATCTCTCTTTCTGGTGGGGACAAGGATGATATATCGGGATCCTACCCCAGGCCCCGACATCGGGGATAAGGGTGATTTCTTCATCACCAAGTCACAATCCACATTAGAGTCACAAAATATTATGGGTTTGACTACAAGTTGACATTTCTCAATATTCCTTATTTGGCGGTGATGAACTGTCCAGCTACTCCAGGATGATTCCTTAGAGATGGGTAGATGTCAGACATGTGGAGGACCTCCGTGTGTGTTGGTTTTTGAGGGAGGAGGACACCCACTTGGAAAATCTAGGATTAATTGGTAAACTAGAAAAATATAGAATAGAATATGGGGAGTACCATAGAACTGAATGGTGATAGGATGATGATGAAATTCACTCTAGTTTATGTCGTTGTAGAGATGACATCCTCTTGAGCTAGTGAGTGTGAGGGGAGTAAAATCACATTGATATCCTTTTTTTTGGTTGTAAATATGACAGGTGGGAACCCAATCTGGTCTAGTGATGGTAGAATTTGTAGGAAATCTATACTGAACAAAAAAATGGGAGAACCTCCAATCAGGCTGGCGGCAGAACTGGGAGGACCTCCATACTAAATACCATCACCATGGGTCAGCATGAGATAGCTACCACCTGCACTACCAAATAAGGAAGTCAATCCAGCCTACCCGTGGGGTGGACGAGGCCTCAATCCTGGTCAGGTGTAAAGATGCCCCTAATGTGCAGTAACAAGGAGGCGATTTTATATTTCGGTGGTCGATCGGTCAAATAAATCAAATGAATATGATTTCCCCTAGAGGGAATCCACCAAATCTACTGTCCAACTTTGGCGTTTGGTCAACCGAACATGGGACAACTATTTTGGGTTATAGACCAACTACTCCTTGGTCTATGAGACCATATTTTTAGGCGATGATGTCCTATTGGGAGCCCTTTTTGATGGATCCAAGGTGGTATTCCTAAGTTACAGGACTCAGACATCCATTACATCATTGGAATAATGTAGTGGTTCATATGAATGTTCTGGGAGATTCTCTCAAAATTATAGAACATCCGGGTGGGATGTAGTGGCTCCCTACGTAGACTTTGTGGTGGTGGTGATGGAGGGGCGCAGAGGCATCCTATTCATGATTTTATATATACCTCCTAAAGATAGACCCCTATTTTTATTACCATTGTACAAGAGTATCGATCTCTATAATTTGAAAAATAATCATGGTGGGATGGGGATTGGGTGTCCTATAGATAGGGACTTGGATGTGATCAAATTGGTGGTGAAGCAGTACGGGTTTCCCCTTTAACATTTCCCCTTCCCAGGAATAAATTATTAATAGGTGATCATTATCCTACAACAATATCATGGTTCTAGAAAATCAAGAATATTAAACAATTTTTAAAAATTGTTGGAAAGTGATTCCCAGTTCCACAGTGTTGTTCTATCTTCTAAGGATTGATCGATAGATCAACATTTACAATATCGCAAACTGGGATAACAAATGATTAAATACCCACATTCCTGGTGAGTTTCATTCCATGACAACTATTTGCATAGTGGGCCCTAACACTGAATTATTGGATCCAATGAAACACTCATATGTTGATGCACTGAACACATCTACTCTCTGTATTGTGGAAAAGAAATTCACGTCGGGTTCGGTAATTTTGTTTTCAATGATTTAACTAGAGCATGCATCCTTACATGAGGATGTGCTGATTGTTTCCCCATATTCCATCTTTCCCAATGTGGGCAACATATTTCACCTCTCGAGGGATGTTTTCTCCCTAATTGAAATGGGTTGATGGGATTTTGGTTCTTCCTTTTGAGGATTCCTTGTCAAATATTTTCTCCTAATATGGTTCACCCATAATTATTAAGTTGTTTCTCATGAAACACTATATAATTCAATATCATTTTGTACTCTGGTTAATTACAGTAACATTTTCATGACATTCACAAGGGTGTCAAGTCAGTGCAGCAACCTTTAGTCAGGAGAGTAGTCACATTGGGAATCACTTGTTACTCTGGACACAGAAACACTCATACGCATGGATATTATATTATAAAAGGGATTTTTGATGGCACGTAATCTTAATGCATCCCATGTAAAATGTGTGGAATAGTATCAAGGAGTAATATTTCTAGGGTTTTCCTTGAATTCCATTGATTATCGTGGTGTATTCCATTAGTATAACTTTTAGAGCAGATGGATTGGACTGATCAGAACCCTGATGTGAGTGGATTCGCTGGGTACATCCCTATGAGGGTTCACCTGGGTGGTTTTTATATGAATAGATAAGAACATCATAAATGAGTGGACCAATGGTTTTGTGTCCCAAAAATTGTGGATTTCTCACTATATTTGATTACATCTAAAACACTGATGGAGGATCGAGAAGAGTGAACCCCAAAAGGGGGACATCATATGGAAGTATGAGAACAAAAATTGAGAGAATACCTAGGGTTTTGTGTCCCACATAGGGGAAGGTATTACAATATGAATGTTTACCTAGACACCACTAATGGTGTATCATGGTTGGCGAACCCGTATAGGGGGACACAGAGGTTTAAAATTGGTTGTGATTGAACATCAAGGAGGGTTCCTACATAACTTTTTTAAAATCGTAAAATATAAATGTCCATGTAGTTCGGTAAGAGGGGAATAAAATCAAGATATATGTGAAGTAAATTGAATAGGGAAAATGTTGGGGATTATTCATGGTTAGAGGCACCTGAGGATGGAATGATTTCATTATGATGTGGCATTCCTATTAAAATCATGATGGATATAGATGATGTGTCTACTGATTGAATGATTAGTGATTGATCTGAGAACTGCTGTGACGGTGTTTCTGTTGGGATTGATCCTCATAGAGTATTCCTTCAAAACCAAGTGGAAGTGAATCAAAGTCTAAATATTTAAGGAATGAGGTGATAAGTCGTCTTAGTAGGCGGCTTTTTTGAATTGACATGTGGATGGGGGCACAAAGGAAATTGATCTAAAGAGATGAGTAATGAACTTCCCTAGGAACGAAGGAATGAGGGAGAGACCAGGATTAGTACTAGGTTGGTCTTGTACCACAAGTAAGCTTCCAATGTACCATTATAAAAATGGGTAGAGATTAATGTACACATATTTCAGGAATTAGGGTCAAAAATAAATATGAAAACCAAGAAAATCAACCCGAATAAATGCTGGGGAATACATTTCATTAGCGTCTAATCGCCAGATTGAATCTTTTGGTTGGAGGAGTATAAGACTAGTGTAGGAGATAATCTCTGAGACAGACAAGTAACCTCTCTTACACCACTAATGGGTGGACCAAGGATATCGATCACAAATAATGGGACACCAATGATTTTTCAGTGTTTCGGGTTGATACTCAGAGAGGCTTCCCACATAACCAGAATAAGAGACATGGATTAATCACCCCAAAAATCAGGAGTATATAGTATAATCTCATTCAAGATGAAATGGGATTACAGATTAACATCATGAGGGCTGCGGGTGAACCAACCTGATATGGTCAGGACCAATGGGCGATGTTCTTTATCCTAAGGGAGTATTCCTATGTATCCACGAGGTTGGGAATCAAAGTTTAGGTACTTTAATAGAGAGGTCAATGTGGCATAATATCCAAGGCTAACCCCTGTGGTATGCAGGGATGATTCTTACTCTAATACCACTTGAATCAGGAAAGGTTTGAGAAACAATATGTAGTAAATTATATGATGATATTGTTGCAAAAATTGTTTCACTAAAGAGTAATGTGGGAATTATGCCTGATTAGTGCCCTAGGGAGAATAATATTTGGACTTACCCAAGGATAGAGGCCCAATTATATATGTGGGTGTCTAAATGTACAGTGAGGATATGGAAACCATACCTAGAGAACCCTATCATGGGATTTCGAGGTATACACAGATGTAAACCACAATGAACAGGGTGATAAATAACATTTGTAGAGAGATAGAGAGAGAGAGAGTAAGTGGGAGGTGGTTCGAATCCTTTATCGACTCATCGAGATGAAGCTGCTCATGTGGTGATCCCAATTATATATCATGTGTCGAAGATCAGATTTATTGTTAGTTTAATTTCTTGTATAATAAATGAAGTGGACATTCTCCTTACACATATTACTTATATATATTTTTTTATTTTAACCCTTGGTGATGGTAATGCTCCAGAAATGGCATGGATTAATGGTGTTGTGGAGGGATCCATTGAAGGGTCAACATTATCGTGGCAATGCACAGGAGAAATAAAAGTTGGTGTCCCTATGAGAGGTATGACAACCCTGCTTTTTATTAAACAATTAAAGGTAATTTATTGCATAAACTTCACTTCATACAACATATAAGATCAACATGCCTAGTGTCTTTGGGATTTGGATCATTACATAATAACTTAAAACATGATATACACCATATTTATTACAAAACATTATTTACATGACCACTACATTCTCTCATACATAGCATTACATGAGATAACCTGAGGACATGAATAAGAAAAGGGTGAGCTATAAAGCCCAGTAAGGGAATAATGATGGAATAACATGAGGAATACAATAAATTTTAGACAATAGGCATATCAATAGAGAACAATATAATCATAAACATAAATTCATGATAAATAATGATAATAATAACACAGAAATGTGGCAACAACACTTAACATTGAATTAGCATGAGCCAGGGCTCATTGCACATGGAGCCTGAGTAGAACCTCATTGAACATGGATCACAAGTAGAACCTCATTGCACATTAATTAACTTGATTAAACACCCATTTCACATTAAATATCATGATATAATACTTTACCCAATGCATTGGAGCGCTATAAGGGAACACCCTTCTTAAACATTTCATTTCATTAATAAGTGTGTCGTAGGGATCATAAAACATAGAATCATTAAACATAACAATTTATTCCACAATAAAAGATTTTGGAATACGTACATGACTCTCTTTAAACTATATGTAAATGTGAATAAAGGTTAATACCCTTTATTGAGAAATGGGAAAGGTATACACTAAAAAATGACTTTGGCTTGGAAAAGAGCAGTAAAATTTCGGCTGCATAACGATGTGACATAAGAACTAATAAAAATGGTTGATGAAAGAGAAATGTGGTGTATCATAATATTTATATTCCATGGACAGTTTCGGGTTCATATAGATATATTCGCTAACAAATGTAATGGAATTTAGAATCATGATACACAAGAATTGCTTGAATGTAAATGTGGTGAGAGAAATTTCATTCGGAATTTTGGCATAGAAACGGGTGTACATGAGATGCATTTAATGAGAGAGAAAATGGTCTACCATAATTCAAACATAAAGTGGGATGTATGGTGGAGGTGAAAAACCATAGCCCAACATTTATAATTTAAATTAAAAGGGCATAATAATTTTATGAATATTGGACAAAAATGAGAAAGGAAGAAAAACCCTTACATGGAAGTGGGATTCTAAGGGCATGAGAGAGGCATGAGTGGGGAATATTGGGTTCTTGGAGAGCCTTGAGAGGATTCTACATAGAAGAGGGCAGTGTTTGGATGGACTCATAAGGCTTTTAGTGAGGAGGAAGTGGGATCATGGGTGTGTTTATATAGGAATAGTGAGGGAATTGTTTATTATTTAGGTTTGGGACACGTCACATTAAACTAATCACAACCAAAAACCAGCCCATTGTTTTTGCCCATGGATTTGGAAAAAGGGGAGTGGAAAACAATATTTTATATGGCCAAAGTCCAATTTTTTTAAAATAATGTGGTTTCTTATGTGGATGTCATCCACACTCTCAAGGAAAAAAATATAAAAAGACACAATGTTTATTAAAGATTGAAGGTTCCACTAAGGCTTTGTAAAATAAAACAAACAAACCCAAAATCTCATTATAATAATGGTAAAAAATATATTGGCTGAAATTAATTTTTGTAGTATTTTATTTCATCACTATTGGTTCATTATGATGTTATAAAACACATTATATAATTTTATGTTATTTAATTTTTACCGAAAAATTGATTGTCTCATAAAATTATGAAAACATCACTGTTGGATAATTTCGACATCTTGATTCAAGAAATTGTAATCATTTTATCTTAATAATTTTCTATATATGTTAATATTAAATTTTAAATTAAAAACCGACATTTATCAAAAATTCATCAGTTTTGACAAAAATGGATTTCAAACATTAATAAAAATTACAATTTCATTCATTAAATAATAAGAACATTTATATATAATAATAATTAATTTAATATAAATAATATTATTTTTTAAAATATAATTTCATTCTATATTACATTAATATATCAAAATATATTTCTTAGTTGATCATTTACTAAAATTACTATTTGGGCTTTAAAAACTATTTACAAGGTAACAATAATAAAATGGAAGAATATACTATTTATTATATACAAAAATAATTTACATTACCAAAGTTGTAAGGTCTTGTTACATAACCCCTTATAACACCCGCATAAGTCTGAAGTGTAAGGTGTGTGATTTTGACATACTCTTGGGGTGGCTCGGATAACATTGCTCAAGTGGTAATATCTATCAACTTCCACTTCTCTCGTAGGTGGTCCCAATCAAGATTAAAATATTCATGCTCATCTTGGTCTTGGTCAAAATTGAATCCCAAAGATGCAACTTCCTTTTGTAGCTCGGACAAATGGGCTTAATATGGGGCACGTATATTGGAATATGCCATCGCTTCTTTTGTCTGACTAAATTGGATTTCATAATGCTCTATATTTATACTAATCATCGGATCACTGTTCAACAGATATATTAGCAACTTTAAGAATTCATAGTAGAATTTTGAAATCCAAAAACAAAAAATAATGAATTTTTCAATTTATATAATCATTTTACATAATGAGAAATTTAATTAGATCAAGAGTTATTTCCATTAATTAATGTTTGGGTCATTACAATCTTCCCCCTGAAAGAAATTTCGCCATCAAAATTTCCTTTTCCAATACTAAAACAGATGTTGGTAACTCAGCTTCATCATTTTCTCCAATTCCAACGGTGCTTCATCAAACATGTGATTTCACTACAACACCAGGATGAGGGCATTGTCTTATTTCATATAACATTTTCTCTATGATCTATGATATTCACTAGTTTCTCTTCCTAAGAAAGATCATCCTATAACTGTACCACCTCTGAAAAGAGTACATGTGAAGGGTTTGGTATTTACTTCCTTAAGAGGGATACATGAAAGACATCATATACATTGTCCATGGTTGGGGGGTGATACGGTCAATAGGCCATATCCCTGACATGATCTAGAATATTTATGGGGATGATGTACCATGGACTTAACTTTTATTTATTTCCAATCCTCACGACCTTCTTCCATGGAGATATGTGTAGAAATACCATTTCTCCAACATTAAACTCAAGGCCTCGTCGGCAGTTATGTGCATAACCCTTCTGTCAACTCTGGGCTTCCTTGATATGCTACTGAATGATTTTATCCTTCTCCACCATTTCTTCGAACATTTTTGGTCCTAGAAGCTTACGCTCACCGACCCCATCCTAACACACAGGCATTCTGATACTTTTCAAAAAAAGGGCTTCATATGGGTCCATTTGGATGCTCGAGTTGAAACTGTTATTACAAGTGAACTCAAATAGAGTAATCAGTTTATCACATCCTCCTTTAAAGTCCATTTAAATTGCTCTCAACACGTCCTAATGTTTTTGGATTGTCCGCTCGGATTGGCCATCGGTTTGAGGATGATAGGTCGTACTGATGTTCAGTTCAGTATTCAGAGCATGTTGAAGACTCTTCCAAAACATATTGGTGAATCATGGGTCTCAATCAGACACAATAGATATTGGTACCCAATCATTACTTACCACTTCACTGATATATATTCTTGCCATTTGATCAAATGATAAATCCTTCCAAATAGAAATGAAGTGTGCATTCTGTTAGAACCATGGTCATCTATGCATTAATTGGAGTATGGTTTGTGTCTGTTGTCAATCCTAAGAGGAAGTTCAGAATGTGTGACAGGAATGTACTCATATAGGTCAAGTAGTTAACAGTATTTAAGGTGGCACCGTTTTCCAGTGTTTTCTGGATTTCTGGACCTCAAAATTGAAAAAAGGGGGAAAATGTTTTTTGGGGAAAGGGTGTTGCGCTCTGGATATGTGTCGTGCATGTGACTTGCGCTCTGATAAAGGACTTCCACTCCAATTCCTGGGAGGATTGGAAAGTTTCAGGACATATGGTTTTCAAGATTATAACGTTAAAATATTGAAAAGGAAAGATGGTCGCACATGTATTGGTTTGGTTGCACAGGTGAGTAGCGCGACAGAGGCTAGGGCGGTTGGAGTTGTGTGCCAGAACTTGTGCACCAAGATGAGACATGCACACCACCACGCAGGGTGTTCAGTTTGCCTGTAAATAGAGGACCACCCCTCCACATTTTGTAATGGAGTTCAATACGTAGAGATTTTCTGAGCTCCCACCACGCAAGTGTTGTAGTCTCGCAAGTAGTTGTTTGGTCGCACAAGTAGAAGTTACGCTCTAGATGTTAGTTGTGCATCCAATGTCATTTGGGAGAAAAAGATGACGAGTCGTTCAATTTTGTAGTTGAATAAGGATGTGTCGTGCAAGTGGTTTGGTGACACTTGTGTGCTGAATTTTTTTCGTGCATGTGACTTGCATTCCAGGAAGTAAAGAAGCACGATTATGTTTTTGAGATGTGATAAAGTTGGGATATTCCTAGGTACCCGCGGTGCAATGTGACATTCGTCTATGGGTAAAAGTTGGATTTCAATAGAGAATATACATACAACAGAGGAATAACTCATTAGCTTTGATGAATAGACCTACACGTCTATAAACTGAGTGTGACTTCACCAAAGGCACTGAGCCAGAGATAGTCAACAGGAGTGACTCAAGGGACACAGAGAGATACCATTGATCATCTCTAAAGGCAGTGAGCCTGGGAAAGAGTGACTATGCCCAAAAATTGTAATCCACATCTAGTGAAGAATAGTGGAATTTGGTATGACCGGAAACATGTCGGCGTATGCTCCATGGATGTAGCCCTTAGTGGTGAACCATGTAAACATTGTTTTGTCATCTCTTTGCATGTGAATGTTTCATTGCTGATCATATCCATCATATAGGTTAATCTAATTCTTACCAATGTGGGAACATGATCCTTGTTTTTAAATGAAAATTTTGTCACCCTAATTCACCCCTCCCCTCTCAGCGTGTCCCGGGGTCCTACAAGTGGTATTAGAGGGAGGTTCATGGTGTTAGATTTGTCCTTTGCCATCATGGAAAATTCAAGTAGTGTTTGGGGAGTCCCCCTTTTTGATGGAATTAATTTTCAGATTTGGAAGAACAGAATGGATCTCATCTATGATCCCATAGAATGGAATTTATGTTTTCGACTGTGCAAGGTATTAATGTTGCTGATCCAAAAGGACTGGATATGACAGATGCAGATATGAAAATTCATGATGAAGATTCTAAAGCATATAATGCTCTCACCGTAGCCATTTCTGATCAGATCTATCTAAATGTGATGAGATTCACCTCAGAAAAGTCCATGTGGGATAAACATGAAAATATTTTTGAATGAGAAAACAAAGTGAAGGAGGAAATAACTACAAGTGCTACACAATTGATTAGATGATCTAATGATGAATAATGATGAGAAATCAAACTCCTTATTCAATCAAATTACTGAAATGGTTGGAGAAATTCGGGGCCTATGAGATTAAATCAAATACGTTGACATTGTGAAAAAGTATTGAGAATATTTACACCCGTGTAAAATGAAACAGTGTCACCCCTTGAGGAAATAGATCTTTCAAAACATTATCTTGTTGATCTACTGAGTATCTTGGTGGAATATGAAATGAGAGTCAAACCATAAGATGCTACGACTCACGTGATCAAGGAAATGGAGTTCAAATCCATTGAGAAACTGAAAATATCAAAATATTGTAGTGGTGAAGATGATGAGGAAAGAAAAATTATTTCTCTCATTGAAATGATGTTCCAGAAGGGAAAATGGACATTCAAAGGGAAGTTACCTATATATTTATTTCGTTGTGGAAAAGTTGGTCACATTGCCTCTGAGTTCATAAGAAGGATCGATGATGAGAATAGCGATGCTGAAAACACTGAGAAGCTTCAGAATAGGTTTTCATAGAAGGGAGACTTCAAATCAAGAAGGGATGTACAAACGAAGACATTTTTCTATGAATTTAAAGATGATGATAATGAATTATGTGATGAATGATATCCATAATTTAAAACTAGAATCCATGCTTCCATGATGGAAACTATTGAAAAATCAGAAGATATAGGTGGAGAAAATCAGGTGAAAACTAGTACAGATCCCGAGTTGCAACATAAGGATGATGTTAGTAAGATTAAGATTAAATGTAAGAGTTTCAATAAGTCGAAATCAATTTTAGAATAATCAACTGAATATGTTTATCACAATGAAGCTGAAATTGAATGACTGGAAGAATTGGTGAATGTACAGTCTAAATTTTTTGAAAGAAATGATGACGTAGTGGATTTGAAGCTGTGAATTGAAGAGAAGGCAAAGGTCATCAATGAACTCACCTCCAGACTAAAGGAAAAGTCCTAGACTACTAATCATCATGATGAGGATGTTGTTTCTATTAGGAGTAAAATTGAAAAAGATTATGTTCCAAAAGAATCAAGGAAGAAAATACAGTTTGGAAGGTTCCCCGAATCTTAACAGTTGGAGAGTGAAAAACGTGGCTCTAATGGAGTTGAAAATATTTTAAATGATCAAATTCCAGCCTCCATGGGAAATAGTGGAATTGGTTGTGAGGTAGAATCGTAATACGCTGCAAATAAAAGTGATGAAAATAAAGGAAACCTGAAAGCGTCTGATGTGGGAATGTCTATTGATGTAATGAAACAGAAACACACAATTAATTCAGAATGAATAAAATAATATTTTCCTCAAGCCTCGTGGAAAAAGTAGCCCTCATATCATTATCCCACACAATAAGTACTAAGGACAAATTGATGCGACAAGACATTTCCTCTAGGGAAGTGTCAATTTTGTGGATATTTGGGCCATACCGTGTTTTTTTAAGAAGATGCAAGAATCAATCTAAATGGAGAATATATTGGAGTTCAAAAGGGGAGAATAAATTAATATCCAAATTCTTTTAGAAGAAACAATTTCTATGGATATTGTTTTCATTGTTCTATCTTTGGTCATAAGGCTGTTAATTGCAGGCAGAGAAGGGACATGGACACCTCATACCGATGTTTGAGACAATTCTAGTCTCGTCAGCAAGACAATGTTTCTCATTTAAATAGGTTTTCTCCTCTCAAATAATATTTCTACTATGGAGAACCTAGTTACATGGAATAGATAATTGAAAGGCCATCAATCCTCTATAATCAATCAAATGTCTCATGGAAAGAGAGGAAGAAAATTGAGAAACCCAACCTTGTAGAGGTGGACCTCAAAGCTACAAAAAGAAACAATACCAGGATTATGGATAATGGTTTTTCATCTCATATGAAAGGTAATGGAATCCTATTAACAGATATCAAAAGGACGGATGATGGTACAATACAATTTGGTAATAATGGAGCTATGAAAATCAAAGGCAGTGGAAGTACTGAATTAGATAATGAAGATCTTAAGAAGTCTAAAGTCCATTATGTAGATGGCCTATATCATAATCTACTCAGCATGAGTCAACTTTGTGACTCGGGATGTATAGTTACTTTTAATCCTAAAGGTTCCACTATCAAGGGAAAAATTTAAATTCACTTATGAAGGGATGCATAACAGAAGGAAACTTGTATGAGGTTTGTAGTAAAGAAAATGTTTGTTACATGACTGTTCAAGAAAAAAACAATTTATGGAAACGGAGACTGGGACACATAAATCAACAAGACATGGAGAAAATATCAAAATTGAGGATTGTAATGGACATTCCCAACCTCAAGTGTGAGCGTGAAAAGTCTTGTGATGCTTGAATTTGTGGGAAAGTGGTCTATAGTTCATATCGGCCAAAGAAGAAAAGGGAATCCCATATTCCTAATCTAATTCTTACAGATGTATGGGAGCAAATAAATGTTTCCATAACTCATGGATCATAGTACTTTTTCCTTTTCATTGATAATTCTAGTAGAATGGATTGTGTAATGGTGATTCACATGAAACGAAAAGTACTTTATTGCATGAAAACTTATCGTCAGATTGCCGAGAATGATACTGTGTGGACAATAACAGTCCTGCAATCTAATAATGGAGGGGAATACAGTTCCATTTAGTTTCACAATTACCTATAAAAAACATGGAATACAACATGAGGTAGCTGATGTGAGAAATCTATATAAAAATGGGGTTGTTGAGTGCCAGAATCGGCATGTCAACAATATGGCCAGGACTATACTGATTGAGAGTGGTATCTCTCACCATTACTCGAAGGAATACGTTGAAGCTGCAATGCACATTCAGAATCGAACATTGATTTATATGGGAGAAAAGAAGACACAATATGAATTGTGGCATGGATGGAAGCCGTCATTGAAATAATTTCATTTTTTCAGAAGAAAATGTTTAATCCAGAATAGAGTAGGAAATTAATGGAAGTTTGGTGACAATGCTGAAGAAGGAATTTTTCATGGGTATCCAATTAATAGAAAATCTTACAAGTGATTCAACATGCTATTTGGAATGATTGTTGAAAGGGGTGATGTTAAGATAATCGAAGAGAAAACTACAAATGCTTCAAGTACATCATATGTTGATGTGATAGAAAGTGAGGAAGAAAGTGAATGTGGAGAACATACATATACAAAAATAGAGGATGCTAGACAAAACACTCAGCAGTCACATCATGATGTTCACTCAAAAGAAGAATATGAAGAAGAAACTATGGCTTAAGAGAATGCAAGTGAACCACATAGGAGAAATCGTAGAGCTGTGATTGATCCATCAATAATAATTGGGGATTGGAGTGCACCAAATCAAATAAAGAGGGTTAGAAATAACAAAAAATCTGAATTTATGTCAGTTATGGAGCCATCCTAATTTGAAGAAGCTGCAATGGATAAATCTTGGGTGAAATCCATTAATGAAGAGTTATATTAGATTGACAAGAATCAGAAATGGGATCTCTTCCAGAGACTCGAAGGTCACAATTTTATTGGTAAAAAATGGATCTTCAAGAACAAGTTTGATGAGCATGGAGGTGTTATTAGAAACAAGTCTCGACTGGTATGTAATGGATATTCCCATATTGAAGTTGTTGAGGTTGAAGAAACCTTTTCTCTGGTGGCTAGACTGGAGTCAATCAGGTTGTTCCTTGTCATGGCTCTCAAAAGAGGATTTAAAGTATATCAAATGGATGTCAAGACAACATTATTAAATGTTGTACTCTAAGAAGAAGTCTACAATGAAAAACCAATGTCATTTCATATTGGTACTGATGAAACAATGGTCTGCAAACTAAGGAAATCACATTATGGATTGAAACTGGAACCACGTGTGTGGTACTCTCAACTGGACTCATATCTCAAGAAGCTGGAATTAAAAAGAGGAGTAGATTAAAATCTATATGTGAAGAATTCTCCAAATGATAAATTCATGGTTCTAGTCTACGTTGATGATATCATATTTGGTGGAAGGAGGCAGAAATCAGTAGATAAAGTTTACAATCACATGAAATAAAAATTTGAAAATGTCTATGTTTGGGGAGCTCACATATTTCTTGGGGATGCAGGTGATTCAAAAGAAGGATTGCACTTTCATTTCTTAGGAAAATTATGAAAGATAGGTGCTAATGAAGTTTAATATGAAAGACTCCAAACTAATGTCAACTAAGATTGTAGTTGGAACTAAACATGGAAAGCATCATGATGGGTCCTCTGTAGATCCCATCATTTACAGGAGGATCATAGGGAGACTACTGTACAAGACAGTGGCATGTCTAGATATTTCCTTTTCCACATGTCTTGCAGCCCCCTTTCAGAGTAATCCAATGGAGGAACATATGGAAGTAGTAAAAAAATCATTAGTTATATTCTAGGTACTCACAATTGTGGCTTATAATTTGATGGAGGAAGGATCAGTGAATTATCATAATTTTCTGATGCTAACTGGGCTGGTGAAGTTGTGGACAGAAAGTCCAACGGTGGTTGGTAATTATATATTTGGAATAAATGTGTTGGTTGGTTGAACAAGAATAAAAAAAGTACTTCTCTTTGTACTGCTGAAGTTGATTATATCTCCGCCACAAAGGCATGCACTCAACTGCAATAGATGAAGAAAAAACTAAAAGATATTGGTGATGAGATGAAGAAACCAATGGTGATTTACTGTGATAACAAGAGATTAATTGATCTTACGAAGAATCAAGTACAACATTCTCGTATAAAACATAATGAACTTATGTATCATTTTATGAACGATAATGTTGAACAAGGTGTGATTTGATTGGATCATGTGGGAACTCATGAAAAAGTGGTTGATATCCTGACCAAGCCACTGTCTACGGCTGTGTTTGCAAACTATCAGTTGAACCTCAGTGTCCATCCACCTCCTAGTGCATTAGGAGGTTAAAAAAATCCACTCTTCCTAGTAATGTTAATTGTTTTTAATCTGTTTATGGATGCGATGCAGGTTTTTGGGGGAGATACTATCCAGGGGTAGTGTGGTTTGAGCTAAACAATGAACAATTATTGGTATTTGGGTTTATTTTCAAAGGGGAGAAATGAATAAATTCAGGATTTTAATTATTTTTTGGCACATTGAGAATTCAGTGTCAGTGATAGGATGAGAAGGAATTAATTGGATGGGAACCCAATTCAAGCTTTCTCTCTTTTTTTTCTACACAAAGAATTGCTCAAATAGACCTAGAGTGTTAGCTGAAATGAATCTTGGATTTTTGGTTTGCATTTGGATGGTGATCTATTGAATTTATTTATTGGCTGCCAACAAACCCAAAGGGGGAGATTTTGGGAACCATGGTCATCTATGCATGAAATGGAGTATGGTTTGTGTTTGTTGCCAATCCTCATAGGAAGTTCAGAATGTGTGCCAGTAAAGTACTCATACATGTCATGTAGTTAATAGTATTGAAGGTAGCACTGTTTTCCAGTGTTTTCCAAATTTCTGGACCTCAAAATTGAAAAAAGTGGAAAAATGTTTTTTTGGGAAAGAGACTCGTGCGTCGGATATGTGTCACACAAGTGACTTGCGCACTGAGAAAGGACATGTGCACCGGTGCCTAGGAAGATTGGAATGTACAATGCCATTTTTGTTTCAAGATCAGAACTTCAAAATATGGAAATGGAAAGAGGGTCGCACAAGTATTGGTTTTGTTTCAAAAGTGAGTAGCGCGATAGAGGCTTGTGCGGTTGGAGTTGCGCGCAAGAACATTCATGCCAAGAGGATGCTTACATGTCACCATGCAGGGTTTCTATTTTTCCTATTAATATAGGACCACCCCTCCTCTTTTTTTAATGGTTTTCAATACTTAGAGATTTTCCGAGATCCCATAGAGCAAGAGTTGTAGTCACGCAAGTGGTTATTTGGCCGCAGAAGTAGAAGTTGCGCTCCAGTTGTTAGCATCCTGTCCAAGGAGGTTTAGGTTGAAAATGCGGTGAGTCATGAAACATTGACCCATCTTTCTTCTCGACAAAGAGGACTGGTAAAACCAAGGGTGAAGAACATGGGTGTATAATCCCTTTATCCAGATTCTCATTTAGTTGTTTCATCAAATCCTCATGCTCTAAAACAGCCAATCTTTATTGAGTAATGGATATTTGAAATTCCCCATGTATACGATCAATTTAGAATTCAACATTTCTTCTAGGAGGAAGACCAGACAATTCCCAATGAAACACTTCAGCAAATTCCCTCTCAATAGGCTGCTCATCAATGATGTTTTCTTCCTTAAACTCAATCATCTTATCCTTATACACGTGATCATAGGGAAGTATGATCCACACTTGAGATGATGGAGCTAATGAAAATTCATCTTCCTCATTGCACTTGTAATTAATTGGGGGTCGATTCTTTACATGGAGAGTGATTTCCATCTCACGAAAATATAATAGTAAAAATATAATATTAATTAAAACATGAACGTGACAAGTTTATCATCACATCAAATATAGTAATACATGTTTCACATTCTATTCTATAAGGATCCATATTGTAAATATATAAACAGATGGATTATTATGCCTAGATATACTCATGAAATAATATTTAGTTATGTTTTGTTGATTTTAATGGGTGTTATTATTTTAAAAATAAATTTTTTTGGATTTTTTAAAAAATAAATAATTTCGGCATAATTAATCTATAATATATTGAGGTAATTATTTTTTTCATAAAAATTAATAATTAATTACTATAAAAAATTACAATATTTTATATTTAAAATTAATATTTATAATAAAATTTATCTACTATGTATCATTATGTAAAAAGGTTTTAGTTTTGATAGTTTTAGTGAGACATATTTAACATTACATTAAAAAAAGTAAATTATATGTCTCATTCTCATCCAATTGTATTCCAAAGGATACCATTTCTACCCAAGGATGATTTTGGTCTGAAAACCCTAATAAAATGTTATTAGGTCATGTTTCTGTGTAATTTTATAATATTATTCCAAACCATAATTAACAGATTTAAATTTTTAACTTAAAACAAATTACTAAAGCTACAATTCATAATGATAGAAAATAAAATAAAATAATTTACATTAATTATAATTAATTATTACAAATATTTAATTAATTTCTAAAATTCCAAAACATATATTTTTTACAAATTAATTTAAAATTAATTCCCTTGTTAGAAAGAGAGAGCATGATTTACAAGGTAAAAAACTGAAAATAATTGAAATATTTTTAAATATGAAATCAAGGTAAAATTAATGCTAATTAACAAAATAATACTAAATAATATAAATATATAATATTTATAATTTACAACCATTAAATAATTTAATTTATCCACATAAATTATTAATATTTAAAACATACATTTAATTAAAATATAGATTATTTTTTCAAACCATCAAATCCAGAAATTTATGAGTAAAAATATCTCAAAAATATCAAAAGTAAATTTTTATATCCCATTTCCAAATAAAATTTTTATTTTGTCATATAAAAATTATCAACGTACAAATTTATTAATTTCAAACAGGGTTATCATTAAAAGGTGGTAAATTTTCATTATTAATAAAATGGTTTGTTATATATCTTATAGTGTTTATTCATACCATATGAGAACATTATCAATTGGATGAATATAAAAAATATTTTATTAAGTATAAAACATATATAATTTATTTATTTATTTTAATAGTATAAATTAAATAAATTTATTAATAAAAAAATATAATTTATTTTTATTTAATATAAATAATTTGAAGCACATGAAATCCCTATACATCATCATAAGTTAGTTGTTTTTATATCTTCTAAATTAAGTCCTTAGATATAATGGTAATTTTATATCAAGGGCTTATTATGGTTCATTTAAACTCATAGTTTCTGGAAATTAAATCTATAGAATAATTATAATTATTTTTAAAAAATATTTCATTAAATTATCTAGTTCTTACATTATAGTTTTCTTATTATTTAGTTATTTTTTACATTATAACATTTTCAATTCTTATGTCCATATTTTTTCTCAAAATTAAATTTTCAAATTCATATAATAATATTATGTTGATTTAATCTTCAGTTGAATGTCATTAATATAATATTAAAATACTAAATATGACCCAATTATATATGATGGAAAATTAAATAGATTAAATTATGGTGTTATGAAAAAATTTCCCTCATTCCATGAAATATGTATTTATAACTATCTATTGTAGCATCATTAGAAATATGTGACTAAATATTTCAAAATATGGGTACCAAACATTTTGCAGGATGCATGTAAGTCGATAAAAATTACATTTTCACTTGAGAACAATTTCACAACATTATTTTCCATGTTAAAAATATTTTTTCACATATAATAGGATATAATTTAGTTTAAATATGCATGAAAAATATCATGAAATGACAACTATTTCAATTTGTAATTTTTAGGGTATTTTCTCCTCATAGATGATCATTGCATAAAGAATTTGGAGACGAAAGCCTCAATATCATCAATATGCACATAGAAATATTATCATTACATAAATCTATGAAATTTATGTTCTTTTGATGGAATGAATAAAATACATTGAAATACTCACTATTTTTATGTAATAATGCTCTTGATTTAGGGAAGGGATATTAAATCTATTTTCTTGAAAACACTCCATTATGTCTTTATAAAATTAGAAATAATATGATGAAGCTGTAAAATTTGTGATAGAAATAATATCCTATGAATTTTGACTTATATTAGTTTATATTGGTCAATTAAAACATTTAAAAAATTCACTTTGGAACATTAAAAAACAAAACCATTTAAAAATACCATATATAATGACCTTTAATCATTCCAAAATAGGGAAAACCATTTATCTCTTGAAACATGAATATTATGTTACATGAAAAAAGTTTAATTTGTGACAGCTCAATTTCGCACGATCATGCTGGTGGAAAGGATCAACTATATATGTCTCAAGGAACCCTAATTGAGATAACACAAAGGGTCATATGGGAAGAAAACCATGACAACATCACTACTACAATTAATGATTTTACATAAAGGAGAAATGGATTTTCTCCTTTATAACGAAGCTTTGTTTTAGTAATTTCCAATCAAAGATAGTGGCAATTTTCAATAGTCATTCAACTAATAAAAAACCAATACATTCTCCAATAAATGAAAAATTTATTAATAAAATAAACAATATTAATGGAAGGAAAAATAATTTATTTTAGGCACTTATGAATTTCTATTTTATCAATTATATTTTCTATAGAAGTTAAAAATATGGGTTTTAATAAAAAATCATTTGGGATATTGATTATTGTGAAATTTATCAGTTCATTTTATACCAACGATATTGGTTTCCGTTGTTAGGGAAAATTTCTTACATTGTGAATGATAAAAAAAATTAAATTATTGGGAAAATAAATACCACATTTTCGCACATAGTTCCCCAATTTATCAAAAAATATTACCAGAGAACCAGTCCACCCACCCCTTTTATGGTTGACAAATCCATAAAAAACCCCATAAACAACCCTAATCATCATCCCTCACCAAAGGTGAATTATACCAGTGATCACCTACTGCATGTTGAGAACCATTAAGAAAACTCTATCATTATTTCTCTAGTATTTTATGATATATCTACTGATACATATAGATATACTCTTTTTATATTTTAAGAATAAATATTTATTTATACAAAATTTTAAACATTATTTTATAATATAATTGAAATAAATTTATAATGAATATTTATATATTTATGTATTTACAAATAATTTTATAATTAAATACATATTTATATAATGTATTTATAAAATGAATTTTTGTTGTACAACTATATTTCTGTGTTTTTGTGTAATTATCTTGTGTGGGTAAATCTCCATCTATCTGACTCTCTCGTTGTGTGTGTCTGTGTATATATATAGATATATTTGTCCCTATGTGAATTATTACAAATGTTTGTTTCAATATATAGGAATGTTTGTTTATTTTAAGATATATATATATATTACATTGTTTATAGACACATATATATGAATATACCCATATCAAGCATTTTTATCTATATACTGGATTTTTGTACTTATTATATTTGACATATTTATATACATATATTGAAATTATATATATATTTATATATCTCTATTTGTCTGTTTATTAATATATATACACATAGATATTTATCACTATTAGAATTTGGACCAATGGACACATCTCGATAGCCCCGATCTCAATGGGCTAAAGCTATAGGGAAACCTGTAGATAATGTGTTAGTCATACCAATGATATTCTATCTCACGAATCCTCCCCAACACATTCCACTGACCATGGATGACCAAATGTAATAAATTTCTTGTCACTCAATAGAAATCTCTGTGTGACCCACTGATTGTCTTCACAACCCCTATTAACACCCTTATGTCTTTGATCCTAATCCTTTTCTATAATTTTCACTTGATAACACCTGAATCCACTAAAATCCCTCACCACCCTATGATATGCCCTCTTATCATATCCTTTCCAAGTATTGTTACGCAATCCATGACACCACCATCCATCAAATAAACAATTAATTTATTATTTTTATTAGATCTAGAATATTATTTGGTCTTAATTGAAATTTTTTGAAATAATTTCAATTACTAATTTAAATTCTAATTTTTTTTATTTATTTTATATAATTAATCCATAAAATTATGTTATAATTATTTATTGGGATTTTTAGCGATTAAATGTTAGTATTTTTCATTAAATGTGTGTAAATTATTAATCTAGTGGGAAGTCAACCTACCAGGTAAATGATATGATCTTATATTATTTCTATGTTTTGTTTTTTGGGATTTTGGTTAATTTAAACCTTTATTTTTAGGACAATTCATGGATGAATTTAATTTATTCCATTTAATTTAACATTTTGTATTAATTTTAAAAAATGATGATTATATTGAAATGATTACTTTATGAAAGAGTATAGAAATGTATTGAAACGGGTGGTGTATATAATTCTAGTATAACTTATGGGATCAAAGTTTATGTGTTTTTTGTACTATTTTTATGATAGTATAAAATTGAGAAAATTATATTTTTTTAATGGGTGACAGACCCACTGTATTTGATAAAATTTTAACTTTTTCATGATTTAAATCGTTTAGAGGATGTAATTGAATTTTGGAATATAATTTATAATATGGTGATAAAATTTATTTTTATAAGGGGGAATTTTAAGAAAATTTATTTTTTAGGGGTCAATGATTTATAAAGAGGCACATATAATTTATGGAATATTTGACCCTATAAATTCACATTTATATTTTTTCTAAAAACATTTTATTCAGAATATATGATTACCCAAAGATTTAAAAAATGAACAATATGGTCAATATTTGAGTTTATAGTAAATATTTTATTTAGATTATAATATGTTCTTGGAAAAAATATATATGACTTCATATTTTTAAAAATGATACTAAGGTAAATATTTTAATTATGTATGATTAATATTTTTAATATATAATATTTTAATTTTTACTAAATGAAGTTTAATTTTTATTGACATAATTTTTAATTGCATCATAATGAGACTGTAAACCTGTATTATTTTATCATCAATATTCTTTTTTATATTAAAAAAGATTCATGTTAGAGGTAAAATTTGAAGAAAATATCATTTTTTATCAAATACAATAGTAAATATTCATATAAATTTAATCATCCATCACCTATATGGACGAAGTAATGACGTAGAATATTATCAACAGAAATTCCCTTAATATAAATATTTCAAATGGTCTATCAAACATACAATACATAAAGAAAAAAATAGTTATTATCATAAATTAAAAATGATACATTACTCAAGTGAGAAACCATTAGGAATAGAATATAATATATTTGTAATATAAATAAAAAATATGATAATATGAATAGAAAAATATAGATCATATCAATCCACTAGAATGACCACACTCATGATAAAAAACTAATGAAATAAAACATATTTTTACTAATAATATATTCAATTTTAAGATGAATTTCTATATAAACATGAGGTAAAATATTGTTGAATTAATAATTAATGAAAAAAATATCATTTTATTTGAATTATGGAACTCATATCGTCTATTAAATCAGATTATTTATGATCTTATCTGACCATTTGAATAACAAACTAATCGTTGAAAAAGAAATATTACCACCAGGAATAGTAATTTTACAATTAGAATAGTAACCTCTGTTATATAACTAGAAAATAATATTTCCGATTCTTGTAGAATTAATATATTATATATTTAAAAAATTTTGGATGTAAATATATCTTATTAAAATGAAATATTATGTGTTTTTATTTTACGAAAACATAAATATTTTAATATAACTTTTATAACAGATATAATAATTACAAATAAAATTTACTTATATAAAAATGATTTATAAATTATTATTATTATTATTATGGGATGATAATATTTTGATACTATAAGTTGTTTCTTGACGGATTGTAAATTCATATAGAATATTAAAATCTATATATCTTAAATAAAGTTTATTTTATTTAAAAATTAAATATCTCATATTTTGAATATTATTTTCTTATAATTTATTCAATTTTAGAAATCTAAATTCTCAAAAATCAATAGGTAGAATTTTTGGTATTTTTCTACGATATGTGATTTTTAGTGAATAGTGAAATTTGGTATTTTATAGTATTAAACATTATAAAAAAATAGATGAATAATTTTGTGCTTTAAGAAGTAAGAACCTATTATTTTCAGCTTACATGAACTAGTTACTATAATTATTTCCATTAATAAATACCATATATATTAATGATCCAAAATATTATACTAATGATTATAATATTTAAAACACCCCTCTCATCCAATTTTAAATACCACCCCTCCCTAGACCTTATCATCACTTCGTATAATCCTTGTAGCATACTGTAATTTTTTCCATTATACTTTAAAACCTCCCCCCCCATTTTTTTATTTTACTATTATCCAAAAAAATATCAATTCCATCTTCTGTAATGTGTGTTTCATGAATGTGAAATGTAGGATGTAAAATCCTCAAATGTCCTCACATATATTCATTCTTCTAATACCATATCCTCACCTCGCACATAAATAATTTCATTATAAATTTAGATTCATATATATTATATAATTTTATAGTGATATTTGAACATATGAACACCCTCATTTTATATTCTCCTTTTTTTCATTGAAACAAAAAGATCGTCCAAATTATGTCGGTTTACCATCTCCATGGATAAAGGGTTTTCATTTTACATTAACTCTATCTTGGATGATAAAAAATCTATTTAAGTTGGTAAAATATACCTTAATGTGTATTTTTTTACTTAATTCATGTTATGAAACTAATATATAGACATATTATAACATAAAATAAATGTTGTTAATAATGATCTCTAAAACTGCCCAAATGAAATAACCATGAAACATAAATGTTTTTCCTATATGAAACATCACTATAACAGAACACATATGGGTATTTGGGTACATTAAAATATATATATTTTTATTATTACAATTTATTATATCTCAAATATTATCATCCCAATTTTATATGAAATTCTATAAATTAACATTAGTGGACAGACTATCAAAAATGAAATCAACAAATCCATATCAATAAAATTGAACTTTATAGAATATTAAAATGTTTTTAATTGATCAAAATAATATTATAATAAGTTAAATATAAATTAATTAGATTAATAATTTAGTAATAATATAACCCGTTTTTATTATAATGTACATTAATGTCATATTAAATAAAATTGGAACCTAATGTAAGAGATCTTTATAAACCTCCCTATTTTCATAAGTTTTGATTTCTTCATATATACATTAATTTTTATCTTTATTCATCAGATATAATTATTTTATATTCATTATATATGTCCTAGACACATATACTATTTTTATATAACAAATTTTTTATTTTTATATACATATGTTAAAGGGTTTCTTCTAAATTTATTTTGAAATGTCGATTTAAGTGATCTTCTCAGGTATATATATATATATATATATATTTTAATGTACCAAAAGTTTTTTATTTAAAATATTACATTGTTTATAAAAAATAATCATTTTATTAGGGTAACCATACTAGTTTATGACTATAATTTTTGGGATTACTATTCTCTAACCCTCTATAAATTCATTTTTATCTTTTCGATAGGACCCTCCTTAAGTGGAACATTTTCCAAAGTTACATAACCACTATTTATTCAAGTAATAAAATTAGTTTTATATCAATAATATAGATATATTATTTCCTTATTATTTCTATTATAATATGAATTATTTAATACCTCCTTTCTCGGAAACCATTATGATACCTGCATCGGTTATTTCTTATGACAAGATTATGAATCCTATTTCATTCCATGGGTATTCATTATGTTTTCTCCTTATGGTAGATTTCATCATGTTTCACACTTATGAATGTACAGGTTATTGCTGGTGATCCCAAAAATAAGTCCAACACATTGGAAAATGTAATGGTCTCATGATGTGATATTTATGATAATTTGGAGTAAATCTAACCAATTTTTGGACTATGTCCACCATGTCATATTGTCTTGAAGGTCATCCATGTGTCTGGTATATGGAATATTATATGTTACAATAACATTAATAAGTTTTCATGATCTTATGATTCATTTTTCATTATGTTATGACTCTATCATGATCCATGAATGTTATGCTATTATGTCATGCCCTCTGAATTATATGTTGTGATTCATTTCATTATTTATTCTTTGGATATATTTTTTTTCTCACTAATTTTTCCTACTTATTACCTAGGATATTATATGATGCTTTCAAGGAAAGCGGAATTTTAATTCTCATTATGGATATTACAATAATGATTTTTTATTTTAGTTTCAATTTTATTAACCTATAATTCCAATTAAGGTAATCTTTTCTATCCAATGATTATATTTAATGGTAATTTTGTTATAATTAATTTTATAATATATATGATAGGATTTGGTTAAAATTGTTGGTATCAAATAAATTTCTAGTTATTTTCTGGGATTAAGAATATGAAAACATAGAGAAAACTCTATGGATAAGTTTACATATAATAAACATTACTATAGACAACCATAAAAAAATCATATGGACTTGTAAGATAAGATATACATTTTATTAATATGTTATTCATTCTATGTCTACAGTTCCATTTTTACAAGATAAATAGTTCTATATTCTTACCCATGTTCTTACATTTTTTAGTTTATGGTGTTGAAATATGATAATCAATACCAAAAAATAATTTGATGGGAAATTTTATGATTTCCCTAAAAATAATCATAAGAATATTTGTGTGGGAGATTATAACATCATGAAATTACCAGGACTCCCAGGGAATGTTATGAATAATATCATTAATCATGAAAAATAACTTCCTTCTCAAAAAAATGATATTCCAGAAATAAAATATAATATGTGAGAAATTATACATACCTAAATCTATTGACCCCCTCATCAAATAGTAATGGATTAAATCTATTGGGATTATATTCTCAATACTCCAATACATATAATAAGAGAAAGTAATATCAGTTCTCTATCATTTATATAGACCTGGTGGTCTTTAGTATAAATTGATTTCATGGAATTTAAATTATATTTTAGTGTTTATATTCAATATATATTTTCCCTAAACTCAAAATATTAATATTTATTTGGAGTTCCTCATACTGAATAAAATGGAATATGATTTTATATAGGAATATGAAGAAAAAATTACAACACTTTGATGAAAAGTCAATCTGAGATTCATGAACCTTGAAAGAAAGTTGAGTTTCTTCTATATTGTATTAAATACTATTCTATTAAAATACATTGTGATGTGAGACCGTTATTGCAATTATGTGATTTTTCATAGTGGTCATTTGGTCGCGATAAATATTTGTGACTCTTTGTGGTCTTGTGGCCAAAAACATCAAATGATTATAACATAGATTAATATTGGAGAATCAAAATAAAAATCTAAATGATTCATGAAATCAAAAAAAACCCTAGTTCCATGTATTTTGGAAGAAACTTTGTGAATACTATCTTAACGAACAAGGATATAATATCCCATGTTTTTATGAGTTGGAGATTTTCTGTTGGAAATATAATTTTCCACTAATCGATGAATAAACAAATTATTAGATACTTATGATTGACATTTTATTGGTTGAATGCTAATAATTTTTATTATATAGAATGAGGCATGAAATGTACCTTAGTGGTTATGGGGGTGTCCTAAGGGTTTGATACATGATGTAGTAGTTTTTAAAACATGATTTTTAGGGAAAAACAATGGTCCATGGTTAGATTAAATATTGTCTCTCTACTATACATCAACCTTTTTATTGGATCATGGATTGAGAAATAATTAAATAGTACCATGAATAACTTCTGTGGGAATATATTAAACTAAATACATGTTTCATGATTGGTTCATGGGTTGATTAAAACATGAACAACAACCTTCTGTGTTCGATGAGTCAAAATATTACCAACCACATGGTTGATGCAGTATCAATGGAAAATGCTGCAAACCACATGAGGTTTGTAATCCATCGATAAATTAGGTGTAAGTATAAATTAAGATTTAAAGGTTTTTTTTCTCAAACCATGAAACTCATTAATCGGGATATAATATTCATTCATCCCCACTAACCCTAAATATAGCACACATATCGGTCCTATTTTTTTACAACATATCACTCATTTCAGCCCTTCAAATATATATTTTCCTTTAAGGGATTCTCCATAATTATATGTCCAATTTGATCATTTCCTAGTGTGATGGAAGGATTCAGTTATTACATCATCTCTCCTAGACATGATTTTTTTCTTTAAATCATTACTCAATGTTTTGTTTCTTGGTTAAAAAATTATGTACAGGTTCCAATGGATCCTTGTACAATAAGATATAGACTATATGTATTTTACACTTTCTAGTAAGAGGGAAACTAGAGAGGATGTATCCACTTTGAACCATGTCATTTCATTGAGTCATTCCACTAAAATGATTTTATAAGACATTAAATTATAATATAAATTTATTAAATCATCCTTTTTATAATGTATGATAGGTATTTTCCTTGGAATGGGATCAGTGATACACTTGTTACATTCTGCTTGTGGTTGTTCAAATTTTAATTCTGTGTAGAGCATTAGATGAGTTCTTATTAGTTATATTTTTTTTATTTTTTATGATAAATAATTTTTTAATTTTTTAATTAATGTGTATGTCATTCGTTTTGTTATATAATATTTTTGGGTAATGATATAACATTAAAAAATGATTTTCAGGTATATATGACCTAAGGTGAGCATGGACGGAGCTTCTAGGATCACTATATAAATATTTTAATGCTACTAAATGTAAGGTTTCTATTATGTCATAAATTTTTATTTATTAATTTTTATGATAATATTTATATTCTTGGGCTCAACAACATTGTAAATTTCACCTATTTTAAATTTATTCACGTGAAATCTAAATAATGTATATGTGATAAATTTTATTGTATGGATGACATGGTTTCCTAACTAACACAGTGTGCTAGTGTTGTTAATATACTATTTAGGGTTGATATATAGTCCCTTGATACATAGATTATTCTTATGAAATCTAAGGTGGTGACACTAAGAAATGTAATCAATGTCAGCCTTTGTACATGCTAAGGAAAATGATCCTTAGAAAACACAGAACTATGTTGGTGAGTTGACCATCCTTGAGAGGTTTTGGTTATGATTTACAGGATCCGAATTGGGATACATATTCATTACATAATAATTCCTTGGCTCCTATGAATGATAGTTCTTCTATTCCATTATGTAGAGGTTTTTATATAGAATTTTTCTCTTTACATGTTGTTCTAGAGGATCCAAAATTGGATATCTCTCATGTGGCCTAATCTATTTGATGCAATGGGTCACACATTGTTAGACTAGTCCAAATATAGATTCTTATAGGTCTTGGTAGTGATGGTAGTGGCTGGCCCATAGAACCAGTACTGAACATGATTTCTCTATGGGTTGTGGAGGTGATGATGGGTTTAGGAATTTCAATTAACAAACTATATAATTATCCATTAAATATTTTTATTTCTGATGTATATATGACACCATATGTACTTCATAGAACTCAGGCCAAGGGGTGAGATGCGATGTGATATTAAAAATGTGTTTCCCAGAGAGAATTCCTATTGTGAAATCATTAGTCCAACTTTTTTGAAAAAAATATTTTATGATCCCATGGGAGATATATGGATTCCATTTAATAAATTAATTGTATGTGTTCATAGATATGATTAAATTACATTATCCGTTGTGAGATATTAGGATTCCATAAACAGAATATCTTTGATGGGATAAAATGGAATATTAGTTTAATAATATTTATATGACAAATGGTTTCCTTCTATGGAATTCCATGGATGGGTTCTTAGTACTTGAGATCACATTACCACATGAGTGATGACTTGTTCCCTATTGAATTACCATGTAAAGGATTGGTGGTCATTATTTTAATATCAAAAAATTGGTCAATACGGTTCACTATGTGGTATACTATGAATGGTAATAATGTTTTACACTTCACACCATTCCATGAGTGACACATGGGTTCTTATGTGATGTCATCAATGTATTTATATGATGATGCATCCCTAAAGGCCTCTTAGAGTGATACTGGGGGTCCAAATATGTAATGACTGTGATAACACCATGATGTTAATTTATTAAATGAATCAACACATCATCAATGTCAAAGATAAAATGTAATGTTTCAATATAATTTACCTATATGAAATTATAGCTATTCTCTAATTTGGTGTTCGAATTCAATGAGATTATAAAACAACATATGATTATGCATTGATGCATGAGCTATGCCTTTAATCTTAGTGAGCACATCATTTAAATATATACATTTTGATATATCATTATTCATAAATGATTCATATAAATATAAACATATATTTAAATAGACTTATACACATATCCATATGTAGTGACGCCCCGATATTGATATTTCATTTTATTTTGAAATATTTATATTTGATTGATTCATGACTATAAGTTTTCATTAATTATTCTATCATTACATTTTATTAATGTTGTTGTTATTATTTTTATCCTAACAACTATGTCACATATACATACGGTTTATTAACCAGAAATGGATGGGATAGTATTGGTGGTTCCCTTTAGTATATTTTATAGTAAAAACCTGCTCGGGCTGCGATTGCACTATGGTATCTGAGCATATATTAACTTGATTATTGGCACAATATTTTTCATTGTCATAGGATTCATCAGGTATGATATATCAAATATGTACGTAGAGCGTGGGTATGTTTTTTTCTTAGTGTAAAACATGATACTTGTAATTTAAATCCCTTTAGTTTCTTACTCAGATATATGAGATCATGCTTGTTGTTGACGAGTGTTTTATGAATGACATTTTTTCTTGATCAATAATATAATTTATTTCATCATTACAATATGTTTACATTTAGTGATTTCACAATAAATATTATTAATTACATTGTATTTTGCAATAATTATTTTATTACTCAAATATGAGGTTAAAGTCTCACCACTATCACACTCAATGATGTCATTCTGAATCAACAACCTTATGTATATATGTAGTTATATATTAGGACTTCTTTTTAATAGGATCGGGGCACCGATATTGTGGATTTTGGGTCTAGATGATTAAATTTGGTATCAGGGATATTTCATTAATGTTGTATTAATATTTGGGATAAGGTAGACAAGATTAGTAGAATTTATTCCAATCTAATGATGGATATCATACTGGTTCTTCAAGAACACTTGTATTGTTATGAATTCGGGATTACCATGTGTATGGGATAGATGTCCTTTATTTATGAAATGACAATTTATTTGGTTTTATCAAGGAGAATGACACATGTGATTTTTATATTTAATGATTTATTATATATTTTTGGGTCTTTGTCCATTAATGATATGAAACTAAAATTATTATTACTATCGGATGATAATTGATATTGTAACCTCATATATAATAATAGGCACATGGGTTCCACATTGTATAGACATCGTAGTGTGTGATTATCACATAAAATGTTTTAAAAATTTTAAATTCTCAACAAAAAACAATTTTTTTTTCATATATAGGTTCATGGTGAAATTCTTCTCATTTAGTCTAACATGTTTATATAAACATCTGATTAAAGGCCATGTCGATCTTCTGTGAGATGTTTGATAGCGGGGATGATGACTCAGTCCTCTTTCATAGGACATGAAATGACCCTTTTTGGTCGATAAGATACATGGTTCCCAGTTTTTATACCCCTTTCAACATATTATTCCTAGGTTATTATTTTATAGTGTTTGTAATAGACTATATTATTTTTTTCACATATATAATGGAATTAAATTCTACAAAACCTATCAATGCTATTATTGTATTGAACCTTGTAGTTCAGTAATTCTTGTTTATATATTACTATAGACAACTTTTGGTATACCTTTTTTGGTGTGATTAAGTATAATTTATGATATCCAATATGGTTTTATAATATGCATCATTTTATGAATTTTTATTTAACTGACCATCAAATATTTCTTTCTAGTCATATAACTAAATATTATGAAGTCAGGTACCTAAGCATCAACAGTGCGCTAGACCTCGATGGGGTATTATATTATACAAATTCTGAGTGAATGTCATTTTCCCTTATTCTAAATTTATATCAAGACCATTTGGTTGACTTCCATTATGAGTATTCTTATAGAATATTTGATCCTAGATGGCTATTTTTTAAGGGGATTCGATGTTGATATGTTTTGACCCTTATTTGTCGATATCACTATACCTCCATTATAGAGGATTGATTGGAATGATAGAAACCATTAATTGAGATGGTCATATAGAATATTCCTCCTGAGGTGTGACCTTAGTTAGGATTGAATTATGGGATATGTTGAATGACCTAGTGACTCTTCTATGGGGATTAATCAAATGGGCTTGGTGGAAAACCTAGAGGCCCCCAACATTGACATGATATATGGTAGGGAAATTTTTTGTTTTTTCAAGGGAAACACATGAGATGTCTTTTCATGGGTTTATTGGTTCTTGTATAGTTAGTGAGACTAATTTTAGACACATGTGATGAGTGATGAATATTATGTTTCCATGGTTTCTGATATAGGAACGATAATGAATTTAACATATAATAAGAACCTTTGGTTTTTAAGTATCAATATTGAGTTAAAAGGGATGTACTATTTGGGTTCATATACCTATTATCCATTTGATATTCTATTAGTAATATAGCAAGAGAATGGGTAGAAACTTATGGATAGACCAAATCAATGTCATGGGTGGTGGTGGAATAAATCAGGTCATGAGATAAGTGCCTGATTTTTTGGAGGGGATTCCATGGAATCTTCAACATTAATGATTTGGGATTTCCTTATAGTGTGGTAAATATGAACTTCATTGTGGAATACATGTGTGATAATTGGTCTAATCATATATTTTGTGGTATGGGATGTACATTTTTTGTGATACATGTTAAGATCACAACACTTGTACAAGGTACCACTTAATTCATAAATCAGTATATGGCAATGTGTCAGTCAACCAATGTTGATTTAAAATAAATGATTCAGTAATGGGTTTCCCAAAAATTCTTATAGACGGAGAATTTACCTTCATGGTATAGGAGACATTAAGAATATATTAGGTTCAATGTAGCAGTTGAATTGTGGTTGGATCGAGGCGCTAATTTTTTTGGGGATGTGGTCTCATGATAAAGTTAATGGTAGGTATATCATCATTTATGTGTGCATATACCGAGAGAGGAAGATTGAAACCTATTAATGTAACAATAGTTATGTACAGATTTGAATACAATCATGACCTTAATTTTGAATTCATTATGAGTTATTAAATAGGGTGTTGGTAATATGATGAGGTAACAAGACATATTTTTATGGTTTACTGATGGAATAAAAAGAGGATGTTATCGAGGAGTGGAATAACCTAATACATATGGTTGGGTGTACACCATTGGCCATTTGAGGGTGGTTACCATCGTTTTTAATTGAAATTTATGATTTCTATGAAAGCCATTCTTGAAAAGCTGGGATTATTTAGGTTATACAATGGTTCATTAATGTTCTCAAATGCATGTTTTTTACCATGTATGTGGTTATGTCAAGTTTTGGATAGGCCTTGGGCTGTGGTAGTCAGGATATTGATTTATTGGTATTTAGAAAAGATAATCATATGGTGTGGAGTGGAACATTGATCACTTATGTGTGACCCTATATTGAGAAATATCATGTGAGGACGAGACCTATCATCATATTATTATTCTAGTTTTCGGATTCAATTTTGGAAATCTATTTTTTATAAATGGTTCTTCTAGTAAATACCATTAATGAGAACAAATGTTTATAGACAAAATAAATTGACTATTCAAGATTATTTTCCTTAAACATGGTACTTTTTGAGGGATTGGTATTCTAGAATGATATATTGGGACTTGAGAAAAAAATATGTGGAACTAATTTTGGACACTAGGAAGTCTCTTTACATGACTTCTAGCTGAGATATTAGGTTTTGGCTCTGTAACTGTTTTAATGTGTGGATGCCTCATTTTTGTACTGGCAATTCAATAATTTACTAAAATTTATGGACATCCATAGATGATTTCGTTAAAATTCCCTTGGAGGATATTAATATTTCCCCATGAATTATGTTGATCTCAATGTTCATGTCCAAATGATGTCATTTCTCAATGGATGAAATGGTTTTTGGGTTTTGATGGTAAGAATATCAGTCAAATAAGTGAATATTTCATGAAATATTCATTGAATATAGGTTTTGTATTGGTTCTATCATATAATTGGATGTTTTTAACATGGAACCAAAATGTAAAACCCATTTGGATGAGTTGGGTGTAGCTCAAGGGTTTCCTAAGTCAATTTATGGAAATGTCGACAATACCATGATGGGATTGATCAATTACATTTTATTCATTTATGTCAGGTATATGACAAAGGGTAATTTCCTAGTGTGTGATGTGGTGTTTCATTCCAATAAATATGTCAAGAAAATCGAGATAATGGTAGAGTAATGTTTTCATAGGCATTTCAAACTATATGAGTACCGTGACTATGATTTATCCGTTTATGTATATAATAAATATTTAGAAGCACAAAAAAATATCTAATAAAGGGGGAGATTATGTGGTGATCTATTTTAATATTTAGAATAGATTAAAATATACCTTGAATATTATGTACTTTTTTTAGGGTTATATTATCTTTGGGAGGATATGAATTATATTCTTATTGTTGAAATTGAATGTGAATCGGGCATTCAAAAATACAACACAATCTCTGAATAGTGTACACTTCCTGAGGAGGCCAGTTTGATCATGTTGAATCCCAAAATGAATTCCAACTAACATGAAGTGTTAATGTATGAGGATTTTATGATCCCATAGTTATGTGTTTATAAAATTTTAGGAAGGTATTTTTACTTTTAACTATTGTATTATTAAGATATTAATTGCTGTCTCAAAATAGAAATTTATCTATTTTAATGTCTGATTTTTATTATTTTAGATATGGAATGAGGCATAAAAAATATCACTGTGTTTTTATGGGTATCCCAAGTGTTTGGGAACCAATTATATTGTTTTGGAAATGTACATCATCGTATGGACAGTCTATGCACTATTATTGTAAACCATACAACTAGAAAATACGACCATGTTTATATTGAAACATGGTTTGGGAAAATATGGGACCTGACAAGAGAAACCATTAATTTGTCTTCATAAAAATATAGAAATTTTAATGGTTGGAAAAAAAATTAATTATACAATGTATTAATACCATGTGAGTTAATGAGGATAGGATAGTTCCAACACCACAGATAGTGCATGGTCTGAGGAACCGTTCGTCAATCCATGAAAGGTGACCTTTCCATAGATAGAGTGGGTTCATGGATGGTTCATGGTTTTAAAAAAATGTAATTCCAAACCATGATTTTCATTAATTGTGAGAAAACTATATTTCTACCCCAATGAACATAACATATTTTCACCATTTTCTTCGTCATTTTGTTCAATAGCTTTCTATGCATACCATTTGTATCCTCCACATCCAATTGTTGATTCCCCATTGTTCTTATTCTGATTTTATCACTATATAGTTTTTTGGTACCCTCAGGGAATGTTATAAATAATATTGGACTTAGTTTTGTTCCTTTCTTACATATTATGTGTTTGGATCTTTGGATATTGGTTTTGGTTATGATTCCACAAGAGCACGAGAGAACCAAACACCAATGATAGGTATTTTTTCTAGATATTATTGTGGTAACATGAGTGTTAATATAAACTTTTATTAGTGTCATCTCCTAAATGTATGGATCCATGGTTATTGTTAATGATTCAAATAAAAATTATAATTAATTAATTAATTGAATTCACAATGTTTGATTAATATTTTCATGAAAAGGTGTTGGGGTAGCCGTTAGAGATAATTCTTATAGACTGTTATATTTTCATATTGAGATGAAAAACTGGATAGTTACCTACAAAAATAAATTTATTGATATTAAAAAATATATAATTTTTTAACAGTTAAATTTTTGTTTTTGAAATATTATGTCCATACCCATATTATCAAGGGTTATGGGAACTGATTCAACTTGACCCAAACATTGTCAGGCATATGTTATAAATGGAATGAATTGATGGTGCTATCAGGATATGTTTATAAATATATTAAATCATATCAATGGTCGTGGTAATCATATGTTAAAATTATTTTATAAAAATTTATTTTAATATTTCTATTCGGGGAAAATACCTCAATGGTGAGACATTATATTATAAGTATATTAAAATTGACATGGTATTAAATTTAATCCTTGAAATCGTATTGGATTAATGTTATGAGTAACTAGCTTCTTGAATGAAAATGTATCATATTATCACACATTGTGGTCGTGAAATAGTCCATTGAGATTTTGAGTATCTCAAATAACATAAATGATCTTAGATTGTTGTCAAAAGGAATGATTACATTCATAGCCAATGGATTTTATGAAATAATAATTCCAAAACTAGGATATTTTTTAGGACCATCATATATTGACCAAGGAACGAAATTAGAGAATCCCAAAATGGGACCACTACAATATTTATTGATTTAGAGTATCCCTTGTAGTTTGTCTTAACCATACATACTCATTTATATTTTCTTACATATGATGCATCACATATTACTTTACATAGAGGCTTTCTTGAAAGATTACTCTCATTCCATGTTGAACTATATGATCCCATGTAAAATTCATCTCCTATGACTTCATCTAGGAGACAACATGGGTTCCCAAATGCTGTACTGACCCTGAGAAAGTGTGTTATGGGTTAGGTTAGATATTTATGTGGGTGTCAATATAGAAATTATACCTAAAATCTTATCCATGTGGGTTTTTATTTAGTGGTGGATATATACATATATCCACCCTCAATCCTTAGTTATTCATTCACATAACTATATTATATTCCACAACAAATCCAGACATATTTCCTAGAACATAATTCATGGGGATATATGTGATGACATTATATAATTGGGATTCCTATAGTTACTTCATATGGACATTACATTGAGCCTACATGTTTCAATATGTATTATATAATAAAGTGTTCTATTATTCGATTCCCTGATAAATAATTCATTGCAAAAGATCATCATGATTGAAAAATTATATTAAATATTGAGGGACACTTGGATTCATTTATGTATATTATGACCTTTTTTTCGGAAATAAAATTCTATGACATTACAAAGAACAACTTGTTATTATGGAAGGATTATTAATATGTGACTCAGGTCCTAGCTTGCACTGCGGTTATATATATATATATATATATATATATATATATATATATATATATATATATGTATTTTTATTTGTTTACTCAGGTATTATTAATATATATATATATATATACATAAAAGTATATATATATATATATATATGTTTATATATATATATATATTATGACACATATCTTGTGATGTTTTTTCATATCCTGAAACATGAATTTTCTACTTGGTCAGATCCAATGGATTGGATTAATGTTTACTTTGTTTATTATTATTATTATCCTTAAAATATATTTTATTATTTTTATTATTATCCTAATATTTTGGTCATATATACTTACACTATATTTTTACAACTATGTACATGACCTCATTGGAAGTTCCCTACTAGGTTTTGTGCACACACCCTGCACAGGCTGCCATAACACTAGGATACCGTAGTAAACATTCATTTTTTTGAGGTACTAATAATTTTTTTAACTCTAATTATAATCCATGAATGATACATTCGATATATACATATAGAATGGATATGTTTTTTTTGTCTTTAACACCCTAAATGGAAAATCCATAGTCAAATAATTAATTTTTATAACTATAAGATTAAATGAAATCAAATCCTGATGTACCAATCTATTTAACAGTATAGGAAATAAAAATTAAAAAATTGATTTTCAAAATACAATGTGAAATTTTAAATATAAACATGATACATAGAAATAAATTAGTCTACATATGTTAAAGGTTAATAATATTTTTCTTCTCGAAAACCTATTGAATGGAAACTCAATATGTGTGCGCTCAAATGCTCAGTAATGTTAAAGAAAGTGAAATTAGGAAAAAATTGAAATATATTAATATGGAATTTTGATTAAGTGAATACATGTTCCATTCATAATAATAGATAAATAAAAAACCATTATTTAAATATATGAAATTTAATTTCATCCCATTTAATAAATGAACTGAAAATGATATGAATCCATATAGATTTTGAAGTAAAATCATAAAGATGAATTAAAACAGAAAAAAAGAGGGAAATATTTATTTATTTGATGTCATTTTTGAGTCACATAAAAACCAATATTATCACGATATTTTACAAAATGGTATAAAACAATCAATAGAAACACATTTAATTAGGTTAACTTATTTGTCTCAAGAGAACCTAGCAACACATCGAGGCTTTATGTATTGTTTGGGATCCTATCATAATTTCCTTTGAAAATAATTCCTCATATCAAATAGCTGATATAAATTACATACCATTTCAAACATCCATATTTAATTAAAGAGATTTAATTATCAATATTTTCATGAATATCCACATAATAATCAAATTAGAACATATATGAAAAATGGTGGACAATGTAGGAAATACTAATATCTATTGTATGAGAATATGGTCATTGAAGTAAATTTCAAATGAATTTAGATTAAAATAAAATGTATTTTTCCAGATAATGATATAAATGAAAAAATGATTTGATATTTCAATGATAATCATTATGAACAATCATGAGGAGAATAATCATTCAACATTCGAGCGTGCCACATACAAATTTGATATAGGTGAATCAAAATACATAAGATTTAATGAAATTAAATGATATTGATAATATAATTATAATTGTATGTTTAATTATATTACATATAAAAATTTTGTATATAAACCAATTAGAAGTTAATTGTGACATAATAACAAATAAGTCACAAATGAATTTAATATGAGATTAAAGCCCCTTACCTTAATCATAATTTTTGTTGGGTGGGATTTATAATCTTATATAGTTGATTAAAATATGTTACTAACATATTTAATCAATATAATCAGGTTTATAATATCATATATTATATTGTTATAATATTTTTTACTTGTTTGTTAACACTCTTTCATTATTTAATCTATTTCAGGTTTTACATTCCATGTTTTTTCAAGTATGTATTGAATTGAAATTTATTTTGAATATTTCATATATCTTGATTTCATCATCCCAATAATTTATAACATGGTTTTATTTTAATATAAATTTAGTGTATATATAATTATAATAGAATATTTTGTTTTATATTATAAATGAAATGCAACATTCATGGAGACTGCAGGTCGTACATAGACATAAACGCTACTTTCATTTCTTTTTCATCTAAAAATAAAGAAAATTAATTCATACTTTTGTTTATAATATTTTTATTATCAAATAAACATCATATATGTTGCATATGTTTCATTAATTCCATCATTTATACATTCCACATATAATGTGAATGAATCACATCATATATAGGGGTTGTAGTCCACTCATAATCAATGTTGTCGTACATATATAAATATGAATGAATAAAGGTTGTTGTCATAAAATATATACATAAACCTAAAAAATAATAAATATCACATATAATATATGTAAAAAAATATTCTTTCATTATTCCCATCCTTTAATGGAGGTTAAGGAAAAAATGAACAACTTAGTTTGGTGAGGCGGTAGCTCTCAATACACATAAATGGTTACTTTTTTACCCATTAGAGGGAAGTGTGTCTATGTTTAGGTGATATTAATATCATAAAAAACATGATATATTGTTGAGGATGATTTTTTTAATATAATACTGCAATACAATAATTTTATTTGTTGTAGAGGTTAAATAATACTAAAGATCTTAAGGAAAGATGTTTCCTCTTAATCGAGTAACTTCTATTGGATTGAAACAATGGATTTCATAGATTTATTTATACCCATGTGGAGGAATATAGGATCAATTTATCTATGTTTTGTATAAATTTGTGGTGATATTGGTCGATCCATGATGGCTTGAGTTGTGTGTGGAAGTGGGGGGAGGGAGGGAATTTTTTAAGTGGATGAGGAGAGGCAGATTTATAATATTTAGAAAAGGGAATTCCACTAATGTTTTCCAATTTTAAGTTTAAAAAATAATTTAAAAATTTAGATATAATAGAGTATATTTCCAAAATAAGGCTTGTAAATTTTTATTCGATAAGTTTCGTGGTCAATCGGGCCCTTATGACTAAATTTTAATACCTTTTTTCATAATTTTATCATAATCATTGTAAACAATTTCAATAACATTAAAAAATATTTATAATTTATATTAAACATATTATAAACAATAATTTATTATGATTCCAAACATGCAATTATATTTCAAATTATTCTATTCACATAAGTGGAAGAAATTAATTTAAATTTAATTATATGGTTGAGATGACAATAAATGTTTTTATGGTAAAAACTTCACAAAATGATGGTATTTTTTTATAGTCAACTTCAAATTAAAATTTATCCTAATGACCTAAATTGGATTAATGGAAAAATATATTATTTAATTAAACATTAAAAACATTCTATATATTAATTTAACCATATAAATAAATTATATGAAAAAGAATTTTTGAAATAATCTTAATTATTTTTCACTACTCATTAAAATAAGAAACGTTAATGAAAAATACCAAAAATTTACCATTTAATTTTTTTTATGTTTATATTCCTATTATGAAATTTATTTTTACCTATTATTTTAATAAAATCATTAAAATTTAGATTTGATATTAATTACAAATTAAAATTTGGTAAAACTATATTTAAAAACTTTTTTATTTAATGTGTAATATTCAGTTTGTACATACCTTGTTCTTATCTAATTAATATTATGAATATGAAAAATATTTTATTTATGAAATAATACATACATATATATATATAATTTAACTCATTAATTGTAATTAATTTAATTTAAATGGATAAACCAACATTGTGAGTATAATAATAGTTTTCAATAAAAATACTCTTTATATATTCAATTGTCGCATTTATTCCTTTTTAATTAATTTGAAACCAAATAATTTATTTCATATGTTGTTTAAAATAAATTATTTATAAGTTATTTAATCATATTAATAATGAATAATTAAAATTCCATGTTATTTATTATATTAATATTTTAATAATATATTACTTCTCAGTTAAACATAGACTAGCATATATCAGAGGTCATCAAAGAAAATAATTTTTTGTGTAGTATATGATAACACCATGTTACATGTATTTAAATTTATAAATGATATTTAATTTATAATAATTTTTTTGGAGGAGGTGGAAACTTAAGAGGGGGTGAATTGTGTTCCTACACAAAATTTCATTAATAACATTATAATAAATTCCCCCAATTTGAAATAGCCTAGTTTTTTAAGGTTGTAGAGATATACATGTTAAATTCATCAACAAGTCTCTCAATGGTTGATTATTCCTCATTTTAATCACGGTAAAACATAATCATCTTTTGAAAAAGGGTTACTTAATTTATAACATATACACACGAACCAAAACTAAGTATCATAGTTAATGTAAAATAATTTTTTGTATTTGAAATTATTAGAAGTGGAAAATAGAAAAACATAGTATTAGAAAATAATGTACACAACAAAATGAAATCAAATTCTTAGTATTAAGATGATAATTAATTCTATCCGCTTAGTGATCACTTACCACTATGTAGTTTATATTAAAAAAACGCAACACAAATTTTATTGGGCTTTACAACAGTTCTCATAAATTGTCCAGGTCTCATAACCACTTCAACAGTTCATCCATGAAGAAAAACAAGGGAACACACGACCTCATTAACAGTTATACGTGGAAAATAAAAATGTAAGTAATTTTTGGTCGGGGTTTTTCAGTATCCTCCAGTTTAGGAAAAAGAGACAGTGTATGTGTAACAGACTAAAACAAATTACTCAAAAAGGTGTGATAAAGAACACAATAGATCTATTGTTATGGGGATTGAGTTTAGAAGGTTCTATGTGTTTTTTGTTCATATATGGACTTCATGGTGTGAATATATTATAGTTTGAGTCCTTCTATGAATGTTGTCTCCAAAAAAAGAGTGTCGCATCTTCTAGTTATGGATTCTAGGTATGAGTGTGATCAACTTCTTGGATTGAAATAGATTCGATGAAGCACAGAAAGGAAGAATTGAAATTTTTTTCTCCCATATGATCTTGTTGGAGATATTGGGGTCACAATTTACGTGCTGGTATATTCTCTTTGTTCATACCACATTTCACGTAATATCTCTCACACTTTCATTGACTTCTCTAGGATGATCAATTTTTTATTCATGAGGTATGACATTAGGAATGAACAAACCACATACAGTATTCGTCAAACCTTTTACGATGAACAAATATTTATATACCCAACATTAATTAATATATGAATCCTTAAATTTACCAAATATTTTAGGTAGAAATATCATATGAAAATTTTCCTGGTATACGGTAGAATAGTATAGGTAAATGTAGATAGTTAGTGTTGGACCTATCAACGCTATCTTCCAAATGATAGGATTATCAGTTGAATTTGATTGAATTACATAGTTTCTAACAGTAGTAACTGTTCATCAATAGAATTGCAGTGGTAACATTATTACAACAACCTTCTTATAGTATGATTAATAAGGTAACCTTTTAACAATATACTTCTTGTGGTGACATAACTAAGATTCCAGAGGTAGGCTTCCCATCAATGACCTTGTACAAGTAACCTATAGCTCTTTCTCTAAAACAGTATCCCTTGAGTGGTAGAATCGTAGTAGTGAACATGCATTGGTAACTCAGTGGTATGGTACCTTAGAGTTATCCATCATGTGGTAACCTTTAAAATAGTAGCCTCAATAAGGTCCATAAACAAAATAACATTATACATAAAATATTAAAATTATCCCCTTCAAATAATACATCTAATATTCAATCCACTTCAGAGATGAAAAATTGTGCTTTTCCTTTGAGAGTTGAGGAGACAGGTTCAGAAGATGGTGTTATAGGCTAAAGTAGAATACTAATGTCAGAGGAGATACTACATAATCATCAGCAGACTGATAATCTTTATATATCTGATGAATCATAGGATTCATGATTCTGATGGCCTTTATAGGATTCAGCAAAGGGGAAACACTGGTAGATCCTGATGTATCTGGGGAAGAAGGCATGGATAGAGGGAAAATAATAGGAGTACAATCAAAATGGAGAAAAAGAAGAAGGAGGATCCCAGAATACATGATGATGACTCCTCCTCATTCCCAAGCTTAGATGAAATCACTATTATTCTCCCTGAACTTTTACAAAGAAGTAATATACTCTCTATGATTTCTATGGTGATCCTTAAAGGCCTTAGTGATAAGATGTATTCTCGTATTCTCCAACAGCAACATGAAATGACAATAAATATGATGCTCGGTATAAAACCTTTTATAATAGAATTAAATCACCTATTTTATTTCATTCTTATAATGGGAAGCCTCCCCTGTGTAATAACCTAATATCATATGAATTTATCTATTTGTGGAAATGTCATGATCCATTGAATGAGGATATTATGTAATTGAACCAATGATCTTATCTATTTCTCCTCCATCAATAGATCTTAAGGCTGTTAGATCAACAAGAGGAGAATAAGATGAAGAAATAGATGCCCACAAAGGCGACTTGGTAAAAGCCACAGTCTCATTAAAATACTTTTGGAATCCAATGATCTACCTATTCACGTCACCATAATGACCAATCAAATTCTCTTCCATAGACTTCTTATTGTAAACAAATAGATTTTCCATGGGTTAGAACACCCTCATAACATACCGAGTGGATTTTTCAACATGATCTCTTGATGTCATATATTAGTCAAAACACACAACTAGGTGCTTCACCGTCTCCATAGATTCATCTGGAGATCTTACCAATTCATGAATTCATCCAGTTCATGTAAATGTTTTTATTGATTTCAAGATATTACTCATTCCAAATAAGATGCTACAATCTCTTGATTTAGATCCACTGTTCTCTCTACCCCTATTGATCTTTTATAAAGGAATTTCTAAAAATCTAGTTTCAATGACTCAAAGTCATCCTTCTTTACATAATAATGAGGTAGAAGAACCACAAGATTCACTATTGTGGTCAATGAAAAAGAAGGAACTGGAGGTATTTAGTTATGTTGTTAATCTTCAGAGTCATCATAGTATAAACCCAAACTCATGAATCCAGGGTCCTCCTAACAACATTTTATTTAAGGAAAAAAATTGAACCTTTGGAAATAGCACCATGCCCCTAACATAGAGTTTCCTTTTGGAAAATTGCATTCTCATCTTCCATTCTTCCTTGATCAATTGAATCATCACTATAGTCTACTACTACTTATTCCACAGAATATTCATCCACTACAATTATAATTACAACCATTTATACTTCCTCTTCCTTTTTATTCTATATTATTTCTATAAATAATATCAAAGGACTAATACATATTCATTCTTATTCACTTTCATCAAAATCATCTATTTCAATCTCCTAATGATCATACTCAAATTCTTCATCCACCTCTATGGTATATCCAACAGTAATGTATCTTATAAAATTCTCCTCACATTCTTCTTTAGTGGTTTCCTCATCATTAGTGTCCCTTAGGATAGTCTCTCTTCTGGAAAATTTATTTGGTGGACCAGTCTCACCAAATAATACAACACCAATATGGGGAATTTATGGATGGTCAAGATCACTCTTGTCATCTATAGGAGAATCCCTTATTTCATGCCCATTGCCAACCCTCTCTTCTTCTTCTGAGTACATTAGATCCACTTCATCTAGTTTTAAACATCAAAATCACTTATCCTTTGTAGTAGTAGGATTTATAACATGGTTGAAGTCCTCATATAGAATTGAATCCTTGTGAACCCATTTTTTCCACAAGTTCTAATATATCATCATACACATGAAAATAAATTTGGTAATACAGACGACGTACATTAAAACTATGGTTTCTTCCTTTTATCCAGCAACACGTTTCACATTCAACATCAATTATATCAACTTGGAATTAAAAAATTTTGCTTAGATGCAGGCCCAGTTGTGTCCTCTAACTGAACCATCACAAAACTGAAAAGGTTTACACTTTTTCCATGATTCAATAAAAACCTCAAAACTTTTACCTCATATTTAAAAGTAGAAAATTACCCTCTCCTGGAACTCAATATATTATTAATTAACTTAATAGAAATATTTTTTCCCCATCCATCTCAGAAAAAATTACATTTCAAGGGATTCCAAACACTGTTAGTTCGGCCTAAGCCTCTGTAGAGTTGCAAATATCACTATTTGGAGGACCCACTCCAGATTTAATAGTCAAATATTCCTTCATGTGGGACTCTAAAACATTCATCACACTCAATATAAGAGAAGCTCATAGTAACTCCATTTACATTTGAAATAAATCAATTCTCATCTTCATATTTATTTGAAGATCATAATCATATAAAACTCCATTACTAGTTTCAGGTAATATAGTCCATTGTTCTATGCGAAGCATTATACCCAATCTTGATCTTCGAGTGACTTTATCATGGGATACTTTCTCAACAACATCCATTTTAAACATAATTCCATCTTGACCATGATTTAACTCATCTAAAAATGTGGATTGACCAGATTATCCACAAATATTCTTCCACCACTATACTCATCACGATGTCTCTTAGGGTTTAGTGCTTCTCATTGATCATTAAAAATTGGTCTATTTACTATGGACAATGTGATTTTATATAGTTAAAGGGTTTTAACAGTAGGTTAGGTTCAAGGATTCAGGAGAAAATGGTTCCGGAGAGGATCAAATTGGATCAAAATGTGACTTCACACACTATTTTTATCATTTACTGAGTCATGAAACAAATGAGTGAATGAAATGAATAATATTAAAACATATTTGATTCCAGAAAAATACACGAAGTCCACGACTGATCAATATGCTTGACTAGTGGTAGGGAGAAAATTGTAATGACTATCGTGAGGTCCAACAACAAGGTGTTTGAGTGATGAGGTCCAACAGTGATGTTTTCTAATGGCGATATATAATGTTGAGGATTCCTAAAGATGATTACTAACTGTGTGGTGTCCTAACGGTGAGGTCCAAATGTGAGATGTCTTAATGGTGAGGTCCTATGGTTATCTGTCATAACTGTTCGATAAAATTATTATGTGTCCTAACGTGATGTGTCCTAATGGTGAGTTCAAACGGTTTGGTGTCTTGACGACGAGTTCCAAAGGTGAGGTTTCCTAATGGTGAGGTCCAATGGTGAGGTGTCCTTAACTAAAATTAATCACACCTATATCATATTTATATTATTTATACTCATAGAATTCAATGAATTTATGAATATATCATCCAGTTGATGTTCATTTTTAATGAATTAAAGGGTGATATGACCTCTTTGATAGTGATCTCATAAAAAGTGATCTCTCACATCAATGTGAATTGACGTAGAATGGGATGCTAGATTTTTAGATATGTTAATAGCACTTGTATTACTAAAAATTATGGAGACATGTTTGAGTTGGAATCCATATTTCAATAATGTTTGTTTCATCATCAATATTGGAGCATAAAAATTGCATGCAACTATATATTCAGCTTCACTAGTGGATAAGGCATCAAAATTCCTTTTTTACTACACTAAGATACAAGTTAATTTCTTAAAATTTGACATGTTTTAGAGGCACTCTTTCTATCCAACATGAAACTGGAAAAGTTATCACTTTAAAAACATATCAAATAAAATTATTATTCTATTGGATAAAATAGTAATGATATGTTGTTATACTAGAGATATTTAAAAATCCATTTTACAATAATTTAGGGATATTCATTCAGATTGTCTTGAAAACGAGTACACATCCATACAAGAAACATAATATCTGTTCAGCAAGTAGTAATTCTGATTAGACCCCCAATCGTACCTCTGTAATTTGATTGATTCATTGGTTTACCTGTTTCATCAACATACAACTTACTAGTGGTACTCATTGGTGTATCACACCCTTCATTACAATCCAAACCAAAATGTTTCAAAAGATCCTTCTTATATTTACATTGATTTTAAACAATACCATTTTTATTTTTAAAAATTATATATCCTAGCAAATTTTTTATTTCCCCCATTAGAATCATTTTAAATTAATTTTTCATCATCAATGATAAATCAGTACAGAATGATTTTGATAGCAATTTAAGATAATTTTATCCACATAAATTTGTACTATTAAAACTTTTTTGGAAATCCTTTAAAAAATAGTTGGATCAGCTATCCCTTTAGTATGAACTATTGAAAAAATAAAAGAGATGAATCTATCATACCAAGATCTAGGATCATGTTTTAGACCATATAAATATTTAGAACGTTTAAAAAAATGTTTTGAAAAATGGATATTTGTAAAGCAAGAGGGGTTGTTTCACAAACCCATCCATAAATATATACACATTAAGAAAATAACATTTAACATCTATTTGATAATGTTTGAAATTATGATGAACTACATAATTAAGTAGTATACTAATTGATTCTATAGTATCTATAGGTGAAAGGATTACCCATAGTCTATTCCTTCTTCTGAACTACATCCATGTGAAACTAATCTTGCCTTGTTTATAACTATATTTTCTAACTCATCAACATTGATTCTAAACACCCTTTTAGTAAAATAGTAAATGTTTCATTATTTATATCGAATAATTCCAAAAACATTGTTTCATTAAAACTAAATTAATTCTTATTTCATAGCTATCACTCAAAACATGTCATTGATAGCATTATTAATATTTTTGGTTTCACCGTTTTAAATAAATGTTTGATGTTCATCCCGGTTTCTCAGAGATTATCTAGTATATGTTACCCTCATTATATTTCCTACTACATAATATAAAGGATTATTTTTGAGTGTTCAAAATCCAATAGAATGGTTTGGATTGCACTCGTCATGTTTTTCTATACATTATGATTCAACAGGGTCCGACTCAAGAAATTTTTCAGAACTAGTTTTTTTCACTGGGGGGTCTCTATTTTTATCATTTTGGTCTTCATTGAGGTATCTTCCTCATGATATTAAAAAGAGGATTTAGTTCAATTTGGATTTGTCTCATCAAATTTGACATGAACTTATTCTTCAACAGATATGGTTCTTTAATTGAAGACTCTATAGGATTTACAAGATATTGAGTAACAACAGAAAATTCCATCATCACTTTTGGAGGTAAATTTGTCGATATTATCCCTAGTGTAACGGATAATGAAATTGATACCAAAATCCTATATTAATTAATGATATGCTTCCTATTGTTCCATAGCTCATAAGTGGTCTTATTTATAAGATTTCTAATTGAAACACTATTGCTGATGGAACAAGTTGTATATAAATATTCAACTGAAAAATAGATAGGCAGGATATACTCATTAAGAATAGTCAATAAAATCTCTTGACGGGTCATATTTCATCGTTCAGGAACTTTATTTTTATGAGGTGTTATAAGAGCATATAAATTGTGATTATATAGATTATTTAAGTAAAAATATTCAAACACTTGATTTTCAATCTCATGACCATGATCACATCTCTAGGTATTAATTCAAAGTCTAATATGATTTTCCACAGACTAGGAATATTTATTGATGAAAGAACATGATTCACTTTTGTGAGTATTAATATATAAAAAAATGTATCTGGAAAAATCGTCTACAAGAACATAGACATAGTTAATCCCCATTTATACCTAAACTCTCGATGTTCCATATGAATCCATGTGTACCAAATCAAGCTGTTGAGAAGTTGAAACTTATCTCAATTGGTTTGAAATAAACATTTTGTTGTTTTCTTTTTTGAAAAGGATTACAAACATTGTAAAATAGGAATTACATTTTAGGTATGTATTTAACTAATCATTTTGTTTTTAGTTTCCTATGTGAGTGGAAATTACAGTGTACTAATATTTTGTGCCATTAACCGAGGTTTTTATGAAATGAATTTAAACAGGAAACATTTTTCTTAGATAAAGAGTTTAAATAAACAACATATACATTTTCATTTCTACGTGCACTTAATATTAAATGATTTTTCAATTAAAAACTTTTCATGCATCATTTTCACACAAAACATGGAAACCATCATCACACAACTATAAGATACTATGTAGATTGTAATTTATCCCATCAACACAGTGTAATTTTGAAATTGATATAGTGTTAGGGTTACAAATTTGGCTTGTGTCAATGATCATTCCCTTAGAATTATCATAAAATGTAAAATTTCCACCTTCAAAATTGAGTATGATCTTGAAGCATGAGTTTTATCCGATCATATTTCTTGAACATCTTGTATCCATGTACTATATGGTTTTATAGGAACTCTTTAGTAAATTTCCCTCAGATGTTTCTGTCATGAAACATATGTTTGTATTATTTTTCTTTTCAAAATCACATGTTTTAGATCCAGTGGAGCTATCTTCTGATGCATTCCATGTATATTTCACAGCCTTTTTATATCCCACACCCTTGTATTCATATTTCTTCTTAAATTACATCTTCTAGTAATTAGCCATCCCATGAACAATTTTTACACTCATATATTATTTTCTTATTTGTGTTTCCATTAAATTTTCTATCCTTTACCCAATGTCCTTTACTATCATACCATCCTCTATATATGGGAACATGAGCCATTTTCTTGTCTTTTCTCTTCAATGTAGAAATCTTAAATGCTACATATTTCTTTATGGGTTCATCATATTCTTATTTATTCCCCATAATCTCTTCTTTGTACTTCATGAGTCTTCCAATTAGTACCTTCACTGGAATCATTCTAATGTCACAGGATTCTATGATATAAAAATATTTTCCTCTCCATCAATCAGGTAGGAAATGAAGCAATCACCTAATCTAATCCTTTGTATACACTGGTTTCCTAAGATGACTCACGGTGTTTAATATTTCATTAAACATGAGATTCATTTCAGAGATAGGATTATGATGCTTTATTTTAAAATTTTCATATTTAATATTATAATTATTAAATAACTTTTCAATAACATTTGTTGTTCCATCATGTTAATCATCCAAACTATCTAAAATTTCATTTCTTGTTTTACACGAACATATTCTACTGTATTCTTCATTTCTTAAAGCATAGTACAATTCATTCGTTGCATTATATTTATTATTATACACACCTTTATTCAACTTAGATCATGTTTCCCAAACTATAACAGGTAAGGAGTGTTGTTCATCAATTATGTCCCATATTTCAGGACACATTCACTCTAGATAAATTATTATTTTCAATTTCCAATAAGAATAGTTATTTCCATTTAATAGAGGTCTCACATTAGTATCCGAAAACTCAACTCAGTTATCTATAGCTAACTATAATTTAATTAACTGAAAATTTAAATATGGAAAACATTTCAAGATCATTAAGATACATCTAAAATCACAGTAAAAATGAATTATAATTTTATGAAAAACTCATCTGATTGTATCAATAAACACTCATCTGATAAAAATGTTGGTGGTGGTGGAAACTCAAGAGGGGATTGAATTGAGGTCCCTCAAAAAATTTCTTTTATAAACATTGTGATTAAATCCCCAAATTTTAAACAACCTAGTTAATTATTTCATTAGAGATATAAATTTTTAATTTTTCAATATTTGTATCCGATGTTTATTAGTCTTTATTTGAATCAGTTTAAAATATATTCATCTATTGAAACATGTTTACTGAATTAAACACATATAAATACCAACCAAAACTATCTATCAGAGTTAATGTAAAATAGTTTTCTGTTTTTAAAATTATAAGCATCAAAAAATAGAAAAACAAATTATTACAAGATAAATTAAACATAAGAATTAATCAAGGTGTTCAGTCTAAATCTAAGACATATTCCTCTCCACATGTTGATCACCTACCGCCATGAAGTTCATATTAAAAACATGATACACAACCTGTATTAGGTTTTACAATAGTTTTCACAAACATTCCAGGTCCCACAACCTCCTCCAGAGTTCTCCAATTGAAAAAAAATCAACCTTGACACACATGGCCTCTTTAAAAATTATACATGGGAATAAAAAATGTAAGGAACTCTTTGTGTGAGGATTTTTGGTAGCCTCCATATTAAGAACATGAGACAGTGTCGGTGTAATAGAAAAACAAACACTATTGAGAAATGTAAGATAAAGAAATAAATCGATCCACTGTTATAAATATTGAGTTTGTAAGGCTCTATGTGATTTCAGTTAAACTATGGAGTCCTCGGTGTGACAATATTTCAGTTTAATTACATTATTAAATTTTGTCTCAAAAACATAGTGTCATAAAATCAGGTTATGGCTTTGAGGTACTAAGGTGTTCAGCTCCTTGGTATAAAATAGATTTGATGATGCACATCATCGTATCCTTTAATTTCTTCTCAAATATGATATTCATAGAGATCATTGGATCAAAAAGTATGTTCCGGTATATTCTCCTTATTCTTCACACATGTCGTGTAATATATCTCAAACTTACATTTCCTTCTCTAGATCATCGTTTTTTTATTCTTGAGTTTGTACAGTAGGAATGATCAAACCACATTCAATCTTCCTAATACCTTCTAAAATTTCTAGATTTTTCTACAAACAACATTAATTAATTTCAAAACCATAATATTTAGCAAATATGACCATTATAATAATCTTATGAAAATTTAAATCTTATAGAGATGAAGATTATAAGTGTCAGAAGAATGGTAGCAGTAGCCTTCTCAACAGTATCTCCTCAACAATATTTATATTAGTGGTATCCATGTGAATTACAATGGTTTTTCTAGTAGTAACCTTTCATCTTTAGACTTCCAGTCATATAATAATTGCAGTTACCTTGTATAAGTAGGCCTAAAATAGTAACCTTCTAATGATATCCATTTAGCGGTTACAGTTATTTTTTTCTAGCGGTAGGCTTCCCATTAGAAATATTCTACCAGTATCCTGTAGCTCTAGCTCTAAAATAGTATACCTTGATCGATATAATGGTAGTGGGGTACGTTCATTGGAAACTCAATAATAAGTTTCATCAGTGGTAACCTTATATTAGTAAACTTCAGGTGGTAACATTCCCAATATTAGCCTTAACCAGTGACTTAAAATGAAGGCTCCTAATAGAGACCTTCATACTTGTGACCTTTTTCATAAAACATTTTACAGTGTAAACTTTCTCAATAAAGTAGTAAGATTAAAAATTCATAATTTTTTCATGATAAAACCTATAAAAACTAATGAAATATGATTAACATATAAATGGAACATGAAATGGGATTATCAAAATAGGTGAATCTAAAAATTTATCTGGATACTATATTCAATTACTAGTTTAGTGTCACGTGACATACATGATATCGAATAAAATATTATAACTCGATAATTTTGTTACATTACATTCTCCCCGCCTAAAATTAATTTCATCACCTCAATTTAAACTATATCATTGTAATTTTGTTGATATTTAATATATTTTTTTCACAGATCATGAGAAGGGTTTGTAAAACATCCTCTATAGAAGATATAATGGAAGATGAAAACATCAATTAACTAGGTCCTATAGTAGGAGAACATATTTTGGAAAAAGAATCATGGATACAGAAGAAAAATCCAATATCCATGTCCAGAAGTAGAGTGATAAAGAACATGGTTTGGAAAATGATAACAATCAGAAGTCCATTAATCCGTGAAAATCTATAGGTAAATTTGATTCATCAAAAATGAAGGTATTATGAGAATTTATTTTGTTTGAGTATAATTTTTTATAGTTTTTGAATACATTCAAACTATAATAAAATAAATTAATATACTTAGATGGTACAATTTTAAAAGTATAATATTTTCCTTAGGCCAAACATTGAAAAATTTATACTTCATCTCTTATAACCTGATAAATCTTATGGTGATTTAATTAATTAAACACCAATTTAGCATCAAATGATAAACGTAAAACATTTATTAAATTGGTACATGGAATATTTAACTTATACTTTGGTAGGATTCTATATTTTGGTTAACATTTTGATCATAGGTCACTGAGTTTAGAAAATTAAATTATCATTGGCTTTTAATCAATATTAGTAATCTCTAATTTTTTTACAAGCATGTTAATAAAATTTTCATGTATTCTCTTGAAATATTATAAAAAGTAATATCACAAAAAATCCCTTTTTGTATATATATATTCCTCTTTATTAAATATATTAGACAAGGGTTATTAGATGTATCAATTGAATCCAAAAGTTTTGTAAACCCCTTTAATGATATCATTGACCACTTTTAAACAAGTAATTAATTAGTTACTTTTTTTATAAAACTTATCCAAATCAATCATATCATCAAAAATATCTCAAAATAATGATTATATATTTGGTTTTGTTACACTCTATCATACACTTTCCAAGGAATTTAACATTCTACTAAAAAAATTTCATGGTATCATTTATAAAATTATTTAATATAATTAGCAAAAAAGTAATAGAGTACAATACTCATGTATTTCAAATTAATCTTGATGAGAACATCATTAATATAAGATATTAATATAATATTCATTAGATCTAAATATTAAATACCATTTAACATTATACTTATTCTATGTCAATAGCATTTTCTTGACCTTGACCAATTGTCTTCGTCAGAGTAAGATTCCTATAATGCTAGGGTAATTTTTTATTTTTCCCCAACATTATGAATTTGTGACATTCAATATCACAATTTTCCTATTTTCATTTTAATTACTTTTCCTATTGAACATTTTCTCCAAAAATAAAAAACAACAATTCTATTCAATCATTTATCGGGTTAATTATTTCCCTCATTATCACATCATAGAAAATACATATTTCCAATATTATTCTATCAACCATTCCATTATAATGTTTATAAAATTTCCTCTTTTTTTCTTTTTTTCCCAAAAATGTTATTATTTTATAAATTTCCTCATCCATATAGTTTTTTCAGATTATAATATTTCATGACACGATTGAAAATTATGGCACAATAATGCCCATAAAATATTTTAGATGAGACCTTTGAAGAAGAGGACAATATTTCAATGCATGTTGCATTTGAAATATGTAGAATACCTTGATAACATTGTAATCTACAAAACTCTCATATTCTTTTTTCATGAAGATGATAATAATTCTCATTAATTTTATTTTTTGATAATGAGGCATGTATTTATCAATGGTTGTTTCATTAATTGCAATCCATTCCATGGGTTCGATTTCATCTTCCTCCCCTGTATTCTGTATCAATGAATTGAATTGATCTATATCACTATTGAGATAATACACCATTTTGGTAACAATTTCTTTTATACTATATCTATGTTATGTAACTATTTACTCCATATACATAATACATTACTCAGCTAAAATTGGATTAGTTGTCCCACTAAATGAGGGGTATTATTTCACATAAAGAAAGAAATCATAGGATATTATCATTATGGAACAAGTTTCTCCATATGTGAAATGTTATGTCTCATAACATCATTAGGTTTTCCCATCATATCCATAACCTACTTAGTTCCAATACAAGTTACATTGAATCTCACATTAGAGACACATCCACATTGACAATTATTTTTGACACACATGATACATCAACGTTAAATTTCAGGAAAACTGAATAAACTAGATTATCAAATTATAATATTATTATTGTAAAATTATAAATATATCATAACAGTAAAAATAATTTTATAAACTTATGCATAGTTAATCATTAATTCCTTCATATTATAATTTTAATATAGCAGGAATTTTTCTTAGAATTACCCCATGGAGTGTCAAACCAGGTGTGCAATAAGAAATGTTTTCGTGTACCAGGTTACCCTGAGTCAGGCCTCTACCACCTTGTTAGAGCTTTTACCCTCAAGATCATCGGTAACAGAACCATGCCAACTTATAATATCCAGATAGGGATATATTTTTATGAATACCTATATAGTCATTACTTTAACTAAATTCTAGGATGTTCTTGTATACTTATCCACAATATAAATAAAAGGGTTTTGATCCCTAATCTAGGTTTTCTAAATCGAGTTTCAAATGATTCTACTAAACAACCTTTGATTATAACTGTAACACCCCTTCCCTATAAGCTTGGAGGTGGTTCTTTTTTTTATTACATTGTAATGATTTAAATGAAAAAAATACACATAGGACAGATCAGTTTAGTAGTCTTGGAATTCAATATTTTATAAATGATAAAAATAATTCATTGGGAAATATGAAATAAAAACATTTAAAATAAAATGAAAATAAACCATCTCCTTGAAATATTATCCAAATAATTCATCTTCATCACATAGATAAGGAATACATAATAAGGATGGGATCTAATGATCGGGAAATTTATGTGACATGGAAGGAATAATCATTCAATAAGAATAAATTTAAATGGAATGTTGATTAAATAAAAACACAATCCACTGAAATAACTATATAAGTAAAAATGAATATATAATTATTCGAAAAAAAATCTATTTCATTTAACAAATGACTTAAAACTTCAACGTAACCATATATATGTCAACCCATAATATCCAAAATGAATAATAGATTATAATAAATGAGGGAAATTAATAAATATTAGATTTCATGTATGATACACAACAAAACCTATACCATCATAATCATTCACAAAATTGTTTAAAAATACATATATAAACCCTTATAATTTGGCTATGTTATTTGTCTCATGAGAACCCCTTGATGCATCAAGGATCTATATAATGTTTGGGATCCTACCATCAATGACTTTTCAAATAAATACTCATAATAAATTGTGACAACAAATAATATCCCCTACCAAATATTTATATTGAATAAATAATTTATTATTATCCATATTTCCACAAATAATAAAAGAACTGCCAAATTAGACACATAATGTTAAATGGAATATGGGTTTGGAAGTAATAATATCAATTGAATAGGAATATATATAATCATGAAAATTTCAAAGGATTAATGATTAGAATATTGTGATGGTTTGAATATAACTATAATAATCACAAAAGAAATTTATATTTAAAATATAATAATTAAGAACATTCTTGAGGAGAATGATATTTAAACATTTAAATCTATCCAATACAACCTTAAAACATTTAAGTCACAATACCCACAAGGATTTGAAATTAAATTATAGATATCATATCATGGGAGTAAGTTTATTGGAGATATAACAGGTATAAATGATGAAATATATTTAAAATGAAAGTTAATTGGTGTATAATAATTAATAATCCCCAAATAAAAGTTATTTAATATTTAATTCCCATACATTAATTTTACTATTTTTTGTCATTTATCCACCTTAATATGGATTTAAAATATTTTACATACTATATAAAAGTAATATTGTTTATAATATCATATATTATCTTTTATAATATTTTATGACCCTTTTTAACATACTTTCATTATTATAACTATTTCTGATGATACTTTCCCATTTTTCCCATGAATATATTGACATGTCATTCACATTTACTAATTAACTTACCATGAGTTAATAATATCCATAATTAAAAAAATTATATTACTTTCAGATATATTTTTTACACATGTATTTATAATAATGTAAAATGTTTTGATTTAATAAATGAGAAGAAACATTCATAGAAATGGTAGGTCATAGGAACACATAAACACTACATTCATTTATTTTTCATATTAAAATAATAAATGTAAATGAGATATATTTATATTATAATTTCAATATAATATATATTTCATATATGTTACATATATTTAATTAATAACAAAAAAATATGGTCGATTTATAGTGTCAGAAAATCGCATCGCTTTGAGGTGGTGGTAGTACAAACTCCCTCAAATGATGTTATAGTATTTACATAAAATGGAATTTAATAGGGTATGTGTTATAAAATTTATAAATAAGAATAAATACATAAAAAATATCAAACATAATATATAAAAATAATGATTATTTAAAAATTCATTTCCTTTAACTATGGTATATGAATATCATTCCACATTGATTTGGAAGTTTGTAATTTATTGTACATAAAGATGGTAAGTTCATTACCCATTAAGAAGGATGTGTGTGTTAGTGTTTTTCAAACCCATAAAAATCAGAATAATAGTATATTTAGGATAATGTTATTATTATATATGAATACAATAAGAAATTTGAGGGATGTAAAAGGGAATAATACCATGGAGCTTAAAGAATGATGCTACCGTATTAGCGGGTAATTTATTTTGGTATGAACCACTGGCTTCCTTGGACTGATTTCTACCCTAATAAGGATTATAGGATGAATGTAAGGGTTTATAGAAGATATTATTAAATATATTTGTGTATAAAAATTTTCTTTAGAGGTGTGATGAAACGAGAGGAGTGGAGCTCTTTTATAGTGGAGAAGGAGTGACACACTTGTAAATTTTTGAAAAGGGAATTCAGCTGACATTTTTTCCCAACAAATTGGATCCTATAACAGAGGATATTATATATAATTGAGTTTTGGTTATATTTATGGACAAAAAATTTTCTTATAGAAATTTATATTTCATTGTGGCCATTAAGACCATGGTTTAGTTCATTATTAAGATGAATTTTACTTTATACATTGTATTTAATTTTAATTACATTATCTCTTATTATTTGGTAAATATATTTTGAACATGTAATTATTATAAATTATTATTATTCCATATGAATGATCAATTTTTGTAAATTCTTATTAAATAATTTTCTAAAATTAATTAAAATTTAATTTCGTAGGGGGTCCAACAATGTGGATTTTTAAGGTAAAAATGTGAAAAAGTTTTCAATGTTTGTAAAGTAAATTTCAAATTTAATGTCATCCAAATTACATAAACATGATAATATTATAAATATATGATATAATTAATCATTAAAAAAATATTAATTTATCATTGTAATAAATATAGATGAAAAATGATTTTTGAATTTAAATTCATTTTCTTTCTATATTGATTAAAAATTTAAATATTATAGAAAAATTTAAAAAGTAAAACATTTCTAAATTTTATGTTTATATTCCAATGAATTATTTCATCATTTCATATTATATAAATAATATGGTAAAAAATTATTTCAAATTAGTTCTCCATTAAATGGTGTCAAAACCACCTTTAAAAAAATAAACTTTTTCATGTTTAATATTTGGTTACTTCATACGTAGTAGTGATCAAATATATTAATTGAATAGAAAAAGTAATTAATTAAGTATATATTATATAATATTATTAAAAAATTATCTCTCCCTAATTTTAACTAATATAATTTATTCGGATAAATCAACATTGTGATCATAAGAACTATTTTCTTTTAAAAATAATAATTTTTAAATAATTCATTTATTATATTAATTTATAATTATTTTCAATAATATTAATTCATTATATATATTTTTAAATGTTTTTTTTAAAATTTATTTAAAATTATTCATAAAATGTAATTTAATGGCCTTTATATGTATTATATTATCATTTTAACAATATATTGTTTCTCAGAAACACATGGTCTTTTGTATAATGAATTTAATCCAATAAACTCATAGTTTCATGAAACATATGCTATCCCAATGTAACAAGTTCTTTATGGTATTATTTATATTTAATTTACTTGTTATATTAAATATATTAGAAATTATTGGGTGATTTTATTCCATTTTGGGCTTGGTGTTTCATGTCATACATTATATCTGATATGTTATTCGTAATCATGAATTTTGGGTTTTTATAGGATTAGAGTAGAAGGAGGTCCTTGTACATTTATTTCATGAAATTAATTTCACCAATACATTTGAACATCCTAATGGATGATTAGTGTAATATATATGATATTATCATTTCTGCATTTACATAATTTCGTTTTCTAATATATCCATTATAAATTTATTTATTTCACACTCTGATTATTTACATCTTTGGATGATCTTTTTTAAAATATGTTGATACCTTAATCTAATATTAAGGTATAGTCTCCCAACTATATCCACCTATTCCTTCACTATATGATGATAGCCTCTGACATGTGGGGAGGCACGCCTCAGGCCTAGTGTTGAACTAGTTTGGGAACAACTTTAGTGTCATCTGGGTCATGAAGTTACAATTGAGATGACTATAATGAGGAAACGTCGGGTGTCTAATTAATCATTTCAAAATTCATATTAATAATAACACTAATTAATAATAATATATGATGATTATTATCAACACTCTATATGATGTAAATTATTTCATTCGCATGACGAACATGAATTATGTGATCCAATTGCCTAATCCTAGGGTTTTTGGTGATTAATTAATGACAAAACCACTATCTTAGAAATGATGGGAATATTATATCACTAAAAATAGAGTTGAATCCTTGATTTTGATGGGATAGGTACAAATTTTATTTAATCAGAATTATATAAGTTAATATTTGATTCTTTCTTGACAATGTCATTCATATCAATTATATTAAGAATAACTATTCGAAACCCACCTTAAAACATGGAGGATGAGTTAATTTTGAGATACCAAAATGGGTAATCTATTGAATTCGAAGTACTAAACTCTTTATTCTACTATATTAGTAAACTATACCGCCAATAATAGTTTTTTACATCATTTATTGGTGTTATTAAAAATAATTATTATATGATATATGTTACATTAAAATGTGTTTTATAATATTTTATAATCCACAATAATATATCTATGTATTAATGAAGTGGTATTTATAGAGAATAAAGGAAATGTGACCATAATGTTTTGATTTTTATATTTTTTTTGTCAATATGACTTTTCGGAACAATACCCATGTAAAAAATTCTCATGTTATTATTAGTGTTTGAAGGTAAAAATGAAAATTGATTAATAATTAAGAAATGATAATAGACGAAGTCAATAAGTTCTGTTATTCCATATAAAGTTATTTTCATAGAACCTTAGTGATAGGTATTGTCAATGAGGGACTCCCATGATCACTACCAATCAACGATTACAAAGGTGAAGATTGAATGAAATCACATGTGTGAGAAGTTCAACATAGTAGAAATTACGCCCCTAGTTGATGATATATGAGCTGCTCCATGAATCAATCACTATTGAAGTCCTTACCATTATTCAATAAATGACTATTATAATACGTAATTTATCCAGGTCATATATTTAGAAATTTAAATTCCATTTTATTTAAATAATTTTTATTCCATTATTTACATTTTTTCGAATAGTATTTATTAATAATATTACAGTATTATTTGAGATGGAGTTTGATAATTTGATTTTTTTGAAATAAATAAAAATTTATAGAAAATTTATAAATATTAAAAATAAAAAATTCTCATACGAATAATTTTTTTAACAATGTATATTGGTAAAATAATTTAATTAAATTTAAAGGATAATAAAAAGGATAGTATGTCCGTGAAACTTTTTAAATGTATGAAATTTAACTATTCATTTTAAAATAATATTTATTTTAATAAATGATATTTTTAACATGTAAATGATAATATGATCATATTTATAGAATTATCACAGTAAAGAGCATCTTTTTTGGAATCTAGGTGTTGAAATTTGGTTAGGGTAAATTAATGTAAATTTTTTAAAATACTTTTTATGTATAGTTAAAATAACATTTTGGAATTTTTGGAGTATTTCATGACCTCATAATTATGTAAAAATTATTCAATTATTAATTAAAAATAATTCTTTATAAAAATGATATTTTCAATATCAACTATTTAAATATATTTTAATTAATTTCGATTCTTATAATTTACATTTCAATGTCTATAAATGAAAAATTACCTTCAAAAACATTATTTTGGGGAAACCATTCTTTTACATGCATAAATATGTAATACAATAGGATTATAGGATCTTATGGGGTAAAATTACATAAATATGACCCAAATTTACAGTACGATGGTGTAAAATCATGTTAAAGCCGATGGTTTTTTTTCGTCACCTAGATTTCAATGACCAATATTGGGATATTAATAAACAAATCAACCACTTTTTGAATTAATACCCACAAAATTAACCTCTATATTTCTCTTGAAATACATCCCCCACGAATTTATATTTATTTTCCATGGAAACATTCCTATAAATTTGTCTGGAATCCTCAACTATTCTGTTCCTAATTATTTAGGATTAAATTATCACAGTTAGGTAATTATCCTTATTTTCACTTATATTATAGAACCTAGGTTTTTATATATCTCTTAAATGATATGGTCAGTTTATATTATTACACTTTTTCACACCCTTACATTACAATTATTTTTTATCAATGTGATACCATTTACCCTCTCCTCATTTTCTTTTCTGATTCCATGTCTTATACCTGTTATGCTAGGATATTTACTTCTCAAAATTTCACTATTATCCTAATGAAATCATATTTTGATTTCATTGGGGGGATACCCACCGAAATTAATATTACAAGTCTGTTCACATAGATGTCAGAATGATTTATTTAATTTAGGTATTTACACATAAGATTCCAACATTCCATTTCAATGGGTTAAAAAATATGTAATTAATTATATTATATACTATGATTTTGATACGAAACTCGTTATTTAATCTCCATTGGTTAGAAATAAAATGATTGATTATAATATTTTTGAATCACTAGAAATTAAGTATATAAGATGCATTCTGATATTTCTCCAATATAGTGGGTAAATAATTTGATCTCTATATAGTACATTTTTTATGATGGTTTGGTGAATAACCTTAGTAATTAAGATACCTTGGCGATGGACCATTTTTATATGAATATTAATGTATCAATTAAATATTTTATATACATTCCCATGTTATTAATCGTGTTTTTTTTATGTTTTGTATTTTTTTCATTCCTTATCTTTATGCCTCAGGTTCTTATTGATATGTCTCAAGATCCCTTGTTTTCTTTCTCACTTGTTTTCATTCTTACTAGATTTCCTTCTCACCACAATCCTATATTTATGTCCCTAAGATATAAAATGCAGAATATTTACATAAAATAATCCCATAAACAATACATTATTTTTTATTATAATAATATTTCATGTTTTCATGTAGTATGTTACATATTTCCATGAAATGAAAAATAAAAATATTATAGGTGTTTTTCTACATGAATAATCTTTTAGGTATAATGGAATAAAATGTTTATTTAAAAAATGAAGAATTCCATTGTTTTTCGAAAAGTATTATTTATTATTTTTTATAAATGGTGAATTAAATTCCTTATTATGAAACCTATGGAAATGTCTAAGTATTTTAAATCATCTAGATAATTTCTAAAATATAAAGACTGTTGTTTCCATGAAATGAAATATATAAGTAGATATGAATATGGGGAAATGAATTTTTCATAGATGTTTCTAGGGGTTAATCCTGAAGACACATAATTGAGATATACTTAAATGGTAATTGATGCATGGAAATGTGCATTGGGGTACTTTTGATTTGACTCTCCTAGGGGTTATGATTGGTTAATCATTATATTTTTATGAAATTTTATGAATGATAGATAGAAAATGTATAGGATTTTAAAGAATAATATATCTGTAATCATGATGTTTTATGACATAAAATTTCATTTTAATTATAACAGTAATAAAAAATGATTGTCATTAAGGTTTTATTCTTTTATAAAATGGAGGGAAATTGGTATAATCACATAAAGTATTAGCATTATGGAAAATTCATGGACTTCCCTTCGATGGATGCAAGATTCGAAATAATCATGATAATTATGAATAAATAATGTCGACATCAACACAATAATATTAGTATATCCACGATATAATTTTCACCTTGTTGAGAATAACATTTCATTGAGTCCATTATGGGTCAATGATAATATTTTATCATTGGATATGTGAACCTATTAATTATATAATGATACATAATATCTATATCAAATATCATTTCTATGTTTCGTATATTGTAGAAATAGACTATGAACCTGACCTAATAACACATATAGGCATAACCTGAGCAGTGGATGAAACTGATTTAAAAATATAGATCCTAATAGGGAAATTGATTATTTGTTTTCTGGAAGTGTTCTATGGACACATTCTCCATAAATATCTTTACATTATATGAAAATAAAAAAGGGGAAGGAATTCCATGATCTGGAAATGATAGAAAATGAATCATATGGAATTTATGAGATGAACAATACATTAATTTTTAGTTAGACAATTATTTTTTTCTACATATAAAGGAAAGTATGATAGATTCTTCATTGGAATAGGATCCCATCTATGAAATAATCTAGTAAATTTATATAATGAAAACTATAAGGAGTGAATGAAGAGTCTATGAAGGTTAAATTAGAGTTTAGAATGATGAAATAGTCACATAGATGAAATGAAATGATATATTGATAGATACCTTCTTAATAAAAACATTAATGATAGAAGAGAAATATTTAATGTGTAACATATCTTATACTAAAATTGTCTGATGATTAAATTGAGAAATTATATTATCAAGATTGGAAAATGTTACAGGAGTGCATGAGTTGGTCATATTGCTCATAAATTTCATGGTAATGTGAAGCCTCAACTGATTATCACTAACATCAAAAGGAACATTGTGTATAACAATTCTATTGTTAAATGATTCAATTTTCAGCTACATGGGAACATTTCAAGTCACAGTAAAACTGAAATGATGATAGAGTGGAACGCCCATCAACACCATCATAGGCCAATTGAACATTGTCCAAAATTTTCAATCAGGATAGATGAAGAGGAAACTCCAAAATAATTGTTGGTTGGTACTCAAATTATTCTACCAATGGTAGAAAGTATAATGTTTCATTCGAGTTATATTCATTCCCTTATTTCATCTTGTTTGCAATGAATAAGATATCAATAAATGAAATGAAAAAAGTAGATTCATTATTCAAGATTTAAGGAAAGATTAAACAATAATCAACTCTAAATAAAAACTATCGTATTGAATTTATTTATCATAATCTCGTCACAAAATAATGTATTAATTCCCATTGCAGAATATGATATTATACTTGGAATCAACTGGATCACAATGTATAATTCTAATATCAAGTAAATTAGTAATGAAATATTTTTAGCCTTTAATTTATAATTTAATGTTATATTCAAGGAGATATATCTTTGTTTTATCAATCCCATTATCACATCCCTTAGTACTTTTCTTGTGAATTATCAGTGATGACGAACATTAAAATGAAAGTATAAGAATTAAAAATGTACTCATAGTTAAGAAATATATTATCATAATTAATAAAGAGAATTTTAGACCTCCAATAGAAAGAGATGTTGAGATATCCATTGATGTCATAACAACGATTAATATGATATCAATGATGCCATATGGAGTCAAAATTGTGGATCTATATTAATTAAGGATACAACATCAAGATTTTATATATAAGTGATTCATCCGACTAAGTGTGTTTAATTAGGAACAACATGTTCGCTCCATTTATAATAAGGATGGATCAATATGGATATTAATTGATTATGGATATCATGACTAGATAATAGTGAATAATAGGTACCCACTCCCAAGGATTGATGATTTACTTAACTTTCTTTCTGGGTTTCATTTCTTCTAAAAGATTGATATTTGACTTAGTCATCATCAATTACGAGTACAGAAAGAAGACATTCCAAATATTTCCTTCCCATCAAGACATGGCCATTATAATTTCATTTTTATTCCCCTTTTCTTTACTAATTAACCAAAAATAATTATATATTTGATGAATATAGAATTTAAGTAATTCCATTATAAATTTGTGGATGTTATAATATGATATATTCAAAATGTTTTGAGGATAATTAGGAACATCGTAGATAAATGTTTAAATTTATGATGAAAGAGATGATATTTGGAAAATTTATAAATTTTCAATTATGGTTACAACATGATTCTTTGTAAGGGAACATTGTAACCAATAAAACAAATTTAATTGAACATGGAAATAAAAATATTGTTGAAGAGTGGATTTATCCTACATCAAAAACTATGATTTATCATTTACAATTATTTGTATTATATTATAGGTTGTTTTTAAAAAAAATTTCCCTACATTCTATTCCACAGTCTATGTTAAATTGAAAATTGTTTTTGTTCATCCAGACAAATAAGAATTATTTTATTCGATGAACTAAAGAAGAGATTAGTAACTTACCCATGTTAACTCTACCCTCTATGTGAGAATGATTCCATATTTTTCGTGTTGCATTGATGAAAAGGATTTATCATTTCCACATAAAAATGAATTTTCTATTAAATATGAATCTTGATAGATAAATCTAAACAAGTAGAATTATCCTACACATGACCTGGAGCTTGTTACAGTTTAATTTTATCTAAACAAATAGAGGCATTATCCTTCTCGAGCGAAATGTCGTATATTAATAAAACAACAAAGATGGAAGTATATATATTTTTTAAATGGAATTGAAGATGTGAAAATGAAGATTGAATTGATTATTAAGGACAATTACTGTTAAATTCATTATCACACAACAAATGAAAACAATGTTGCAGAATCATTAATAATGAAAGACTATATTTTGGAATAAATGATGAGTATTCAAGGAGATCCATTGATTAATGGCCAAATATGGTTTAAAATTCGAAGCAGGAGGGAACAGAATTCATAAATCATATGGATAATGATTTCTAAACCATCATTACTAGGGAATTTGAATAAATATCCACAAAATATCTGTTGTTTCAATATAAGATAATGTATTTGAATAATGGTTTGTTTCTTGAGTTCAATATTGTTCAATATGTTGTGATGAATTTTCATATAAGGATATGTTTTCCATTTATTCCAAAGATAAAGAAGTAACGGATGGATGAAGTATATAAGAACAAATTCTCTATACATAATGGAATCATAATTATTTGTAGGTATATTTGTTAAAATTATTTCTAGGATAATATGTAATGGGAAAATTTTTAATACACTAAATTGTTATTGTAGACTTAAAAAGCTAAAGGAGATATCTATATACCTAAGGGGTTATTGCAAGAACTACCCATACTAACATGAATATGGTTCTATATTTCTATGTATTGTTTAACAAGTCTCCATTGAACAACTAATGAATGCAATGTGATACAGATTATAGTGTTAGAATCACCAAAATTCCATATTTCATCACTAATCTAGAAGATTTATCTCTTTAATACATTCCATTATTTATGTAAATTATTTAATGAGGTTTCATGGGGTTCCAATTTCTATCATTTTTTATCCATATCCATCGTCCATATAAAAAATATGGAGAATAATTCAATGTGATATGACTATATATTTTAATGAGTATATGACATATCACCCCTAAACTAGTAGAGAACCATAAATGAATCTTTAGACACTCAAGGACATGCTATGAACATGATCAATGGAATTTAATGGTGGATGGGATCAATAACTCCCATTAGATGATTTCTCATTCAAAAAAATAACTCAATAATGTATTCAAATTTAACTAAATGGATCATTTTGTGGGATGGGATTTTTAACACCATCTTGTTTGGACAATTTTGGTAGGTTATAGATTCATGGGCCTAATCATATGTTGGAGATGACAGAAAATGCTCATTCCATCAAACTAAAAATAAATGCTACATGTATTCGGTAGAATAAATATGTTTAAGAACATCAAAGGTAATTGGATTTGGATGTTGGAAAAATACTTTTCATTTGAATAATTAAATGTAAGAGAGTAAAAATGTATGGGATGAAAGGGAATCATTTATAAAGGTAATTGTCCCCTATGAAATAAAAGATTTAATAATTGGAGTGGCTAATCATGTTACACATTCACCAAGTATATCTCAATTTTATAAATTATTCCATGTATCTATCTTGATTATATAAATAACTAGTGAATCATATCTAGTTAATGTAGAGGTGGTATAACTAGAATATGAACTCTTATTTGAGGAGTAGCTAGTAGAGATCATGGACTATAGAAACTGGGTTATACACATCAATAATTCCAAAATCATTAAATATTTGAGGATGAAACATAAATATGAAGAAGCGAAGTGGGAACTATAGAAAATAATGAGATTTAAGTACACACAACTTATCTCAAATGATTTTATGTGTTTAAATTTTACGAATTAAATTTCATAATGCGGAAAGAATATAATGAGCTAGGATTTTTAATTGATTTTTGTTTCCAGAAAATTATTTACAAATTATATTATATAAAAATAACACTTTATTAATGATGTTATATTTATTTAGTATAATGGGAAATGTGTCCATTGATATTATACTATTAGATTATCGTTGGTCAATATGAACAGTTGTTAATATTAATATTTGGGACAACAATCTTGGTTATAATTTCAATGTTATAATTAGTGTTTACACATAAAAATTCCAAAGGGTAATTGATGATGAATGGATAATTCATAGCCTTATCCAATTGTGTTATTCTGTATGATTCCCATTTGTTTGATCATTTGGGGGGAGGTTGCATCATTGGTGTTCACCCTTTACCAATGCCAGTCTGTGCTTCGAAATGTGAATCGAGAATGAAATTTCATAAAGGAGATGTTCATGTTTTTGTAAATTACGACTTGGATGATGTTAGCTAGGAAAACCCATGAATCTATCACCACTGAACATGATATCCATAGAGAAATATAGAGGTTATATAAGGGGTTATATTTATAGGAAATCGTAAAAAATTTGTCATTCATTTTAATAATTATATTTTTTATTTCATCAATTCCAATTTAATAATATTCTTGATTAATAAAAATATATGTTTAATTAATATGAAATTTGATGAATTCATTCCTCATATAGATATTTTACATTAAATATATATATATATTTAATAATAATATAATTTATTATGAATAGTATTTATTTTTTTGAAATATTATGTTAAAAACACTCTTATATAAATATAAATTAAAATATAATGATATTATTTATTTGAATAGTTTTTTGTGTTTTAAATATTACTTATAATTTTAACCCATATTTTTTAAATAAATAACTTTTTATAATATTAATAAGTTAAAATCTTCAAATTTAGTGATTTTAATTTTTATATAATCATAATTTTTGAAATCCTTTTTTTAAAATTAGATTATGGTAAATTTCTTATAATATTCGAAAATAATTATTTTTTGTAAATGGTAAAAATAATGTTTTTTTTATGTTAAATGACATCATTATAATATCATTATAATTTTATTGTTATTTTTCAAAATAACATGACCTAATTTTTTTAAATATATTTAATTTTAAAAAATTTAAATCCATTTTGAAACAACGAAAATTTTTACAATGTCTAAAATGGAAACTATCTTTAAATTTTTTTCGAATCATAAAATTTCCAGACCAAAAGATGTTACATAATATTTTAAATGGTTTTTCTGGGTTAATATAATATAAATTATTTCCCAAACATCCCAAACCATTGGCAATACATTTATTTATCATTATCCACAACCTCAATTTCCAAGGTCTATATTTGGAAATTATTAAACATATCCTACCATTGTATATATAAATACCCACCAATTGTTTCTTCCCCTATTCACACCAATCCATACTCTTTATTATGGTGTTTATAATTACCATGGAGTCCTCTCATGATTTCATTAGTCCCCTGATGTTCAATTCCTAATTATTTTGGCATATGTCTTTATTGTATATGAATTATCCATATTTTATTATCAATTCAAGAACCCCTTTTTGTATATGACTTATAAATGATATGTCCACTATATTTTATTTCCATTTTGGTCAAACTAAAACTGCTAATTTTGTTCAATGGTGATCTATTTTGTATATAATTTTACCCTTTTCTAAAATCGTGTTTTATATCCGTTTAGTATACTGAATTTACATCACCAAATTTCTCTCTACTCCTAGAGAAAATATCTTTTATTTTCATTGTGTGGATTCTTGAACACATTTTATTTTACATGGGTAATCAAATATATGTTTGAATTTTATATTTTGTTTTTTTAACTCATAATAAACCCACATTCATTTTTTGGGTCCAAATGATTTAATGACCATGTCATTAAGATCATTTGAATGTCATAATTTTGATAAGAAACCCATTAAATATTCTATATGGGTAATTAATGAACCAATTTATTATGATATATATTTATCTCATGAAATTATTAAATAGGATAGGTAAACCCTGATTGAGATCCAATGAATTGGTTATGGAATTTAATTTTTATAGATGGCATGATTTATGATTCCATGGGAAATGACCTTAGAAATTGTGAATCATTGGGGGTTTAAATAAGTTACATGGTTATGAATGTATTGATTAAATTCTTTAGACACATTTTTGTTTCATTATTAATGATATTTTTTTATTCCACTTTATCTTTCCATATCAATATACCTCATGATCATTATTATTATCTCTAAAGATCACTTTATATTTGTATGTCTTGGTCTTTCCAATCAGGGATTCATTATATACCCTTTACAATGATCTATGAACCCAAATTATGAGATGTATTTGATGAACTAATTATTAAACAATTAATAATCATTTCAATTCTTTTATAAATTTGATTTATTTTTTCTTGTATTATTTTCCGTATTTTCTAAAACAAATATTAAATGGATCCTGTGTTTAGTTCCATGTAATGTAACATGCATATTCCATGTAATGAAATTCATATGTAATTAGAATATGGGATTACAGATGTTTATTTTAATGATATATTGGGGCTGAATTGAATATCTTTATATATAGACAACATCATCTATCGAGGAAGGGATAACACTCTTAAAATCAAGAGTAGTCCTCTGACATAATAAAAGTGAAATGAGGATGAAGAATCAATTTTTAATCAATCATATAATATTTGGATATTTAGTTATAATGAGACATAAAATCAATGTAAATTGATCGGGAAAAATGGAAGGATCATTCTTATAGACATACACATAATGAGGTATTACACATATATCAATGCAAATTAATATTGCGACCATCTTCTTGATTGGTAGGTTGATTTCTTAATGAAACATATACCGATATTTTTACCAAAATTACCGACTCCATATAAAATGTCAAATGTATACTTATATGAAATAAATAAGCAATTATAAGAGAATATGGAAAATGGTTAAAAATACTGAGTATTTAACTGTGGGGTTTTTTGGTCCTAATTATTTAAAATAAGGATTGATCAATTTTCTTACGTATTTATTATCACAAGATAAAAAAGTAATGATAGTGAAAATGTATCCATTGACTTGAAATAATGTTTTCTATAATCCATAATATGGGGCCATGTATAAATCTAATATTGAACATTGAATAGAATATCACAAATTAAATGTTAAGAATTATTATATTCCATGACAACCTTTTGAAACTGGTATGGAAACTATTTTTTCATTGTCATTATTTCCAGACTAATGAAAACTATATGAATAATTAATGAATTAATTAATAGAGTCCTTATAGATTACATAAAAAAATATTAACCATATTTGTATATGATATTCTGATAATATCTGAAAGAAAGTGGCATCATGATGATCATTTTAACACTATTTTATTTAATTTGTGGAAGGATAAAATATGAGATGTATAGTAAATGTGAGTTATATATGGGGAAGTAATGGTTCTAGGTCTTATTATCATCAATAAAATGATATATATAGACCCTTGTAAAAAATTGAAATTGTTGGGTGTCCCATGATTGAATCTTCAATAGAGTTCCATATATTACTAATTTAAGTAGGGTATTACTGATGATTTATGAAGAAACTAGGATGATTTACTGACACAGTAAATAAGATAACATAGAAAGATGTAATGTTTTTAGGGATATAGAGATTGAGAAATGTGATTCAAAGAGCTTACATATACTTTTACAACTATACTCATACTAACAGTACCAACAAGTAACAAAATATTAATTTTATTTAGTTATTTTTCAATGAATGTTTTAGATTTTGTACTAATTAATAATCATAAGGTGATTTAATATTCCTCACGGTGGTTGAATGATCACAAGAATAATTATCCAAAAAATGATTTGATGTTGGCGGCAGTAATCTGGCATCAGAATTTTTGTTGAAAAATCACTATTGTGATATGTGTGAGATATATATGGATCGTAAGATGTTTCAAAAAAATATAGTCACATAAAAGGAGAATAATATTCTTCATTTTAAGAGTATATATTTGATAAATGATTTTAAATACTAATTCATTTACTATGCACTGAAATTAAATAATGTGGATGATTTTCTATGTATAATGGTTCCTATGAAATTATCAATGATTAGAATTGAGAAGGATCCAATCACCATAGACTTGTAATGGATATAAATTAGAATAATATTGGAATGAACATAATCTTTTTATTCTTAAAATATTTACCAACCATCCCTTATGATAATGATATTGGATGATCAAAACGATGATGCTGAAATTTAGAATAACTAGGAAACTATCTGAATGGGAAATTCATAGAGCTCAAAATTGATGAGGAGGGAGTTGTGAGACAATGGATAAAACAATGTGTATCATCAAACCCCATGTGAAATAAGGAAAATATTAATAATTAACATAGCTTGAACATAACCATCTACTCAGTGAGTACTATGAGGTATTAAGATATCTTAGAGCACAATTGGTGGGACAATATGATGTATGAAACAATAGTGTATACAATAATGTTCTTTGAATAACTATATGTGAATGATTGGAGGAAAACATATATGGTGGTGATGTTAAGATTACCCATAAATACATAGAAATTAGAAGACATCAACAAGGAATATTAATTTGGTGCTACAAACAAATCCATAAAAATCAAATCAATATTGGGATTTGAGAATTATTTTATCAATATTTATCAATTTATTTCAATTATAGAGGAATTCACAGTCATTCAATGTTTAATGATATACATTAGTTAAATGTGGGTTTTTCATTAATTACCATTACCCATTGTATATAATCAGGATATAAGATTTATCCAATGTAATAGATGATCCTCAAACATGATCTGAACACTGAGTTGAACATTGGGACGACTTATCAACACAAAAAATATCCAATATGAGTGATCTATCTAAACATTGGATGTCATTTTGATGGATTACACTATGTAATTCAATGGATTATGGGACCAACATAGTCTTCTATCCGAGTTACCTTACAAAAATATTCTCAACTCAAGAAGCCAAATAGATCCATATGCCTCTCTTCACTGCACGATGTGTCGAAATTGATGAATGCAAAATTGTAGGATAAAACATGGTATAGGAAATAGTAAAATAGTTTATTAACATTTAGAGTCACATGAAGCATTCCTAAATTCAACATAAGAGGTATAAAAACAATCAAAATGGGGCATAGAGAAATATGTAAGAGATAATATAATCCTATAAATATCTCCACAAAATAAATTCATGATATTTTGGAATAATTGATTTCAAAGTCGTATGGACATCCCCAAAATTTACATTTTGCATCGTATTAGTGCTATGTCTTATTGATTAGCACTTCTACCTCTCATTTATCAAGTATATGATGTATTCCACATATCACCGTTGAATATGTACATACAAGATCCCTCACATCTATTGAATTGGGAGGTGGTAAAAATATAAAATAAACTCTATTATGGGGAAAAACTGGTGACCATTATGGATCATAAAGATAAAATTACACAAAAAAATATAAATCACCAATTAAAAGTATTCTAGTGCAACCATAATTAAGAAGTGGAAAATTGGGATCTAAAAGAATCAATGATGGAAAAGTACCATCCACATTATTCATGATATTATTTAAAATAAAATCTCATGGTTAAAATTTCTTATGGGCTAAATAATATATCTATTGAAATTTATTAGTGGAAATTAAATATAGAAAAATTTTTCATTTATTATAAAGAACATATAGTAAATAGAGAAAAAATTAAAAAAAATTATACTCATAATTAAGTAATTATAAATTTGTGAGAAAATAAACTGATAATAATGAATAATATTAGATTTTGATTATAAATATAGAATCATATAATAATAATAGGAAATTTTGGATCAGATTGGTCCACTATAATGGATGCACTCGCAAACAACGATGTTATGATATGACATATTGATAATAATATAATAAAATTTTTAATGAAGATTATATATATAAATATGAATTAAAATTGATGTGAATGAATAATTAATATAATATAATGTATTTTGAGGAGGTGAGGAACCTATACAGCCATTAGAAATACGGCCATTAGAATAGTGATCTGACTTTTTTATTAGAAAACAATATTTTGAAATAGTAATATGATAGTTTTTAAAACAAATGTTGAAATTATATTTTTTACCTAACCAATGTAAATCTGAAATAATATTTTGGTATATATTAAAATGAAAATATGATATATTTATACCGTGGTACATCTGAATTGTTATATTAAAAATGAAATTCTTTTGTTTTTTGTTTTATAAACATTGATGTTTTAATCACACATTTAGAATATATATTATAATTTAATATAAATTTTATTTTCATGAAAGGAATTCACAAAATTATATTATGTTATATAATAATGATAATATAATTTTTGGATTCCATAAGAAACTATTCAAATGGTCATATATTATATTTTAATATTTACATAATTATTATTTCAAAAAAAATTAATTTTCAATTTAAATTAATCATATAATATTAATAAATTTCATTTCATAAAGTTGTTATCATTTTTGGAACATACAGATCAATAATTTTTTGGTATAATTTTTTCTTAATCTTAAAAAATAGATTATTTTTTTTCAATGGTGATATATGTTGTTTTCTGATATTTAACATTATAATAAAAATACAAAAATTCCCGATTCCTAGGTATCGTGATCAGCCATTCATTAATTATAACAATGTATATATAATTTATAAAGTTACATAAATTAATACTATTGATAGTTTTGATTCTCAATAATAAATAAATAATAATTATATTAAAAATAAACCCTCTACTCACCAATTATGAATTACACCCCTCACGACCGCTTCTACTCACACATTGTATGCCTTTTATTTTTCTATGATTTATCATGACACATATTAAAAACCAATTATTCATTTTCCGGTGATACTACTCTCAAAAATTAACAATTCAATGTACCTTAAGGGGTCCTTCAAAGATGAGATAGTGATAAGGTATCATTATCAAACAACCAATCTTGAATTCATTCATCCCTTATGTAATGCTCACATCCCACATAAATAAGAGTATAATAACTCTTGTATAATTTGTATAAGGTAATTTTATAGGTATATAAGTATATATAAATGTTTTCCTTTTATTTTCTACTAATATTCAAAGATATAAATCCATTTTACCAATTATGTCAGTTAACTATCTATGGGGATAAAATGTTATCATTTCTATTACCAAGTGAAAGTATGGTCATAAATAATTTATTATAGTCATTTAATTTTTTAATAAGTTTATTAATACATATTTCTGGTTTTTATCTAATATAAATACAATGTATTAAATAAAAACAATGCAGTTCATTATGTTGAGTAAAAAAACCAAAATGAAGTAACCACACAACGTTAACATTTTTAATCAGTAAAACATAACTATATCAATTAAATATATGTATTTGGGACTATTTAAATTTTAAATATTCGTGAAGACTATTTCATTTTTATGGAGATTAGTTGTCTAGTTTTACAAGGACAAAAATACATATACACAGGTGAATCGAATATGAAACTATGAAATGATCACTTATAGAACAATGAAAATTAATGTTATAACTAATCAAAATGGGAATAAATGAACATAGGAAATAAATAGTATATAGTATATATTTTTAAGAGGTTCTTGCATAAGTAATTAATGAATATAATTTGATTTTTCATGACTTTAATTTCATGAGAAAATTGTTTCTAGAACATAATGTAAAAGATATTTCTTAACCTCCATATTTTTGGTTGGTCATTCTATATCCCTCTTTTCCACAAATTATCAAATTATTCCTCTTATATATACATATATATTCTATATATATTTCCCTAAAATATATACCAAAATTATTTAACATTTCTTTGATTCAGATACACATATTTTAATGATTTATTTCAAAATTACATTCTAAATGACAATTAAAGGAATCATATTTGTTACATCTACCTCCATTAAATAACAAATCAATGAAATGTATTAAAAATTATTTTTTTAATAATAAATAATTTTTTATAATTGAATCGACATTATTACAATTATAGTTTAATGGGATGTGTTACAGTCTTCCATACATTACATAAATATTTTCACTTTTCCTTAAAACCAATATTTAGTGGAATATTACCAACGTAACATAATAAATATTTTTTAGGTTATAAAATTATTTGGAAAAATTATTCACGATCTATATATTTTGTCCATTTTTTAATTTCCATGAATGAGTCAATAAATTCTTTCAGGTAAAAAATTATGATACCCTATTATGTAATGTCATACGAAATGATTATCATAACCATTTCATTAAATGGTTCAACCATTTGTTTTAACCTTATATTTGATTTTATTAGTTGGAAAACATATGAAATGAGACTTTATAATATGTGATTTTAGATATTTATCCACTTAATAAGTTATGGTTATAGTTTTATGAGGTTATATATATGACATTACTGGGTAAACCTAATCTATTATGATACTCTATCTATATTGTGATATTTTCTTGGTAGTTAGTCTTGATTCACATTTATATCATGTTTTATTTTTTCTCATATTCATATGATACCAATATTTTATGATACCCTTATTTTATATTTTATGATTAATACTGATACATGTCTTATTTGTTATCATAATACACCTTGTGATTAAAAAGATATGCTTTATTTCATTTTTTACAAAATTTCATCGACTGTTAGTTCAACCAAAATGTCTATAAATTCCCTTGGTTTTCATATGAAATTCCAGGAGATCAATGGATTTTATGCACACATTATTTATGTTAAAATAATGGATATTTTATTATTATTATTATTTTACCACATATTCTATATACTGTACTTGATTCACTCTATTGTTTTTATTTAATTAATTTTAAATTTAAATGTCATTTAATAATAAGTATAAAACTATTGGATAACTATATATGGTCTATTAAATTACCAATTAATGTTTAGATTGGATGACCATGGTTTATATGTCAAGAATTATGTTTCTTGTAAAGACCCCAACAAAAATAGCCACGAGTTTGTGGTAATTTTATTACATTAGTTAAATTTACAAGTAATAAAATCACAAGTTACGGAATATTTTAATAGTTTCTATTCATCCATTAATATTATACTAAGATAGAAAAATAAAACATGGCAATTAATTTGAGAACACCATTTTCCCTTGATCATCCGTATACATTCTATTGTAAAACACTTATTGGGATCCATGCATGAATTAAAAAATTATAAATGGGTGACCTAATATCCTTAGTAAGGATATGAATATATGGGAAGATGTGAAATAACAATTCTGGAATGTAAAATATTAGAAATATTTTCACTTTTTAAATAAATTGACCATAATATGGTTTTTATAAAAGATAATAAAATAAACTCATATAAATAATAACATGAGATTGAAAAGTTAAACACGAATATTCAAAAAATAGAATAATTACATTGAAATCAATAACTATTTTTGTATTAATGGAATTCATAGTGTTGGACAACTGAAAGATACCATCGAGGCCTGAACCAAGTCATCTGAATATAAATTAGAATGGCCTTAGCCAAATCCAAACACGGGTTCTCCCATGAGACATACCGATTAATCTAGCAGCTAATGTGGTCCCCGTAAATACCAGATTTTTACCTATTAATTACTCATATGAATTGGGTGAAACATAAACAGCATATGTATAATAAATTTAAATAAATACTTCCAATTTGTATACATAATCAAAAACTATTTTGAGAAATGTGGTGAATAGTATCAAAATAGGACATACACCATCATCCAAATAATAAATAATTTAATATAATTTGTTATAAGACATTATAATAGGTAAATATTAACTAAAAATATGACTATATACATTATGATCACAAATATAATAACAATATAATTAGTCATTGAAATTTCCTGAAAGAAATACACATTTTTTAAATTGAAATCATTTATTTTAATTGATGAATATTATCAAAAGAAAATTCATTATTTGAAAATAACAATAAAAATTTATAATGTATTATTGGAAAAATTAATGTTTCATTATGGTGGAAAAAGCTACAAATGTCATATATTTTAAAAAATAATTTTGTTCATATTTTTTTTTAAAAAATGAATAAATTATGCTATTTGGAAAATTTCAAAAAGTTTACCTTAAGATATATTTATAAAAATTAATTCTTTGGTAGAAAAAAATTAAAAATTAATAAAAAGAAATTATTATTTTTGTCAAGAATTTTTATTATAAAAAATTCTGATTGAAATTTTGTTTTCACTAGTGGTGACATGAAAACAAAAATTCTCGAATAATAATTATATTGTGGAAATAACCTCATATTATGTAATATTTCTATTATATGTATATGAACTTATAAAGTAATGAGTTATTTAATGATATTAATTTTTTAAATTAACATATTAATTTGTTATGATATAATATAAGATCGTTTTATATTATCATATCACCTGATTTTTAATAATATTTTGTTACTAACATAGTTTTGGGTGTTCACTGATACATCTTTACTAAGCACATTTCATTTTGAATGTCTACATTCTTGGTCATAGGAAATCATATTTAATATTTATACTGATATTAAGGTCATATGTAAGGCCCTGATCCTATGTACCCAATGTCGGTGCATTATTACAAAAAATTAGTATGATCATAGGAGATCAAGTCTGAATGACCTATATGTTTAGTAGCCATGCAAGTACTAGATACCAACATAATGTTTATATTACATTATGAATGGAAAAAACTACAACATTTTTTATTCTTTTAACACATTCGTATCCCATACCATATCCATGTTGGTCATTCATAATATGCTTATTTCCATCCTAGGAGAAATAAAACATATAAAGGTGTGAGTTCAGGCGCTCAATAAGGGAAAGAATATAGATGTATCTTTCATAAATAATAATAAACCATTAATAAAATGTTTAATTCTAAAACAAAGACTTTTAATCTTAATCATGAGAATAATACTCAATTATAAATCAAATAATTTGATTTTATTATTCACATGTACATTATAAAAGTCGAATAATCACATGAAATATTAATATCTAGTTTCACAATGATGGAATGCATAATGCCGGACATCATAACCACATAGTGAAATCCCAGTGCAATTACTACAAATAATTATTTGGTCAAGGCCTTGTGGCAGGTCACTAGTTTGTCTCATTAGGCCTACCTGTGCATTATGGAGCTATAGTAGGCTCCACCCAATGCTTACTAAGTCTAATTCATTCCTCACATGAAATGACTAAAACATAACATAAACATTCATATAAAAACAAAGCATATGAAATTTTAATAAATTAACCAAATACCATTAATTGTATTAAAACAAAACATCCACAGGATACCTATCTCAAAACCATCAATGAAATAGGAAATATTGTATCATAATAAATCAACTTCAAACAAGTGAAAAATCCATAATAAATGGATGTTGACATAGATGAAATGAAAACTAGTTGGGAGAAAAATCCCGTACTATAATCATTTAAAAGTCATGTAATTATAATGGAAAACATATTTTTTTAAAATATTCTTATTAGTTTTTAAGGTATTCTTAGAAGGTGTTATTACTGTGGTAAATAGTTTCACCTGCCGTATATGTTAAAAAAACATTCTTTTAATAATTTTGTCTAAATGTAAGGGATATTGTTTGGAAAATAACAGAAATATTACTTTAGAAACATCATATAAAAAGTAAAACAAGGTTATTAATGACTTTAAACCATAGTCTATAAATTATTAAAAAAAATTGGAATATGTTTTTGTGGAACAAAGATGTGAATGAAATAGTGGTCTCATTAGATACTTATGTATAAATAACCTTAGGAAATATAGTGATTGTAAAAATAACCCTTACCTTGTCCTTTTCCTTGATCAAGGGTAAATTAAGCTACTATAAAATAGTTAAATAATTTTTATTAAATAATTAATGAACCAAATACATAAATATGATATCATATATGATCTTATAATATTTATATTTTAATAAAATTTCAGTAGTATCATTGTTTGGGGAGTTAACTTATTCATTTTCAGTTATTTGTTTTGATACATAAGTCATTTTTTTGTGATGGGATGTATTTTATTAATATCCGGAATTATATTATTTATTTTAACAAAAATTTTAATCATAAAAATAAAATTATTCTTCAATGATTATGATGGAGAGTGAATCTCAATGTGTTCTTGTAGACGGAAATTTGTACGTACACACGAGTAATAATATCATTCTATTGATAATGAGATCATTTTTAAGGTGATGGTACATAATATATATTTATTCGTTAACATTTTTTTTTATATTTTACATAAATTATTCTCATTTTTATACTCATCCAAATAAATGATGTCTTGAATAACATACTACACCACGAAGTGGAGACTGTAAGCTGTATTTACACATGTTTGGTGGCTTTGTCATTCATCAGATCGATAGAATAATGTATATGGTTATACCATATTAATAATAACATCAAAGTATGTATAAGGTAATAAATTTATTATTTTGGTATGTAAACAATAAATAAATGAGAAGTGGAAGAAGAAAAGAACATTGAAAGAGGTGATGAAATAAATACCTCTTCTTTCAGTGCTTCCTTTTGATTGGATCAAAAGGGATACATAGGCTTGATTTATGATCGGATTAAGGAAAAATGGTTTATGGAATAGTATTTTGAAGGATATTTGATCACGGTATGGGTGTTGTAAATGACTTTGGAGGTGTGATTTTTAGAGAAGTGGAAATACCATTTTATAAGATAGGTGAGGGTTACTTTAAGAAAAGTGTGAAATGTTAATTTATTATACATTCATATTAGGTTTATAATGGATCCAAAAAGATTTATTTAAAATCTAAGGTGGGGATGAGTTTAAAACCTATCAACCAATTGGTTTTAGATATTTTTAGTCACCATATTAACCCTATCGTTTAGATGTAACTCTAAGTAAAATAGTTTAACTTATTCCAATTGTTCTTATATTATTACGAAAAATATTTAATAAACTAACTATAAAAAGCCAATAAAACCACATGTTGTTAATTTTTAATATATATTACCTTATATATGTTCTTTATCTGATCCACAAATTTTTGGGATGAATATATCAATATATAATATAGTATTTGTTTTAAAATCTCATTTATGTCAATTTTCACACTATTTGGTATTTTGTTTATGTGAAAGTCATAAAAACATAATCACTATGTAAAAAATTTATCTAATCTACCATAATATTTTATATTAACCTCGAAAATTAGTGGAGTTAATAAAAAGTCTCAAATTACATTTTTTGGATATTTATAATATCAATTATTTTAATCATTGATTAATAAGGTAATTAGCACATCATCATTGTGTCATAATGAAATTAAATTGTATAATGAATAAAAATTATATACAAAAAACCATTACATAGTAAATGATTTTATATTTATAATTAATATTTATATTCTAATTTATCTTATGTAAAAATATATATTAATAATGGTTTATTTATAAAAAATTAAATTTAACACTTTTAACACTTCATTAAATAAAATAATAAGAAATGTTCTAATATAATCCAAGTAGACCGAAAGGATCATATTTTATTTGTAATGTCAATTTTTATCTAAAGAAACTTATCCAATATAATTATTACTTGGTTTATGGTAATTATAATATCATTTTTACCTTTATTTACTATATTTACATTTAACCACGGTATATAAAAGTCAAAAGTTACTATTAACTAAAAATTATATTCATCGTATTGAACCACATATTACTTAATGATGTTAACCTTGTCTCTCAGATTTCTAAAATTCAATTCATTTAAGCTGTAACATTATGTTTTATGAATATTTGCAAATGCACTTCGAAGGTGGGTAAAAGATGGTAAAATGTTAAATAAAATATTATAAATAAAATATTATTATAAAATGAGTCTAACGAATTACATTAATCATAAATAGGTATTATGTACCTATTTTTAAATAAAATAAATTTAAATAAAATAAATAATTATTTAAATAAAATATTTGTTTTAAACAATAACACCATGCTTTCCAGTTTTCATAAAAAATTGATTGTTTTCAGATAAATACCTAAAATTTACCCTAAGCTAATTTTGATATTTCTAATCCATAAAAGAAGTGAATTTTGAAAAATAAAATTTACAGTATTTTAAAAAGTTGTTATTACTATTCATAACGGCTTGTTTTATTTGTCGTTGTGTGTTAGAACTCGGAGTTCTGTAAAACCCAAGCTATTGCATTATTCAAAGAGAAGCATACTGTGGATTCTTTTGGTGTTACATTCATCCATTCATCAAATAATTTCATTCTCGAAATATCATGAATATAACTGTATAATATTATTTGGGTGGTTCTCCATCATAAGTTTATAAAGATCCCACATTGCTTATTCCATCATATGTTTTCTCCATAGAACATTCACTGGATGAGTCGTTCGGTTTCTCCACACATATTCTCTTGTATCAAGATTAATGATATACTATTCTCAATAAGATAGGTCGATTCCTGTTATAATTTTTAATATGTGAGTACATGAATTTTTTAAGTCATGTATTTTCTCAGCAGTGATACTTGGAACACATCAGGAATTTTGGAGATCTTTGGTGTCATTTCAAAATGATATGTTTCAAGTCCAATTCTTTCTAGAATATTTGATGATATGATGTACTTGGGGATTAATTTTATATTATTACCAATTCATATAACTGCCCAACATGCATACACATTAATGATCACATGATCTCCTACTTGAAATTCAATATCATTCCATTGGTTATCTGTATATATCTTTTTCCGACATTGAGCTGCTTGGATGTGTGTTTGGATAACATTCAACTTTTACAATTTTCCTTCCAAAGGTTTCGGGCCAATGAATTTTCATTCACCAACATCATCCCAAAAAGGCCATGTGTGACATCTCTTTCCATATAATGCTTTATATTGTTTCATGTCAATACTTGAATGGAAGAAATTTTTTAGTAATATTAAATGATTGTTAAATTCTAATCCCACAGACCTTGATATACAAGAGAGAAAGATATCAACATGTATTCTAATGGTTTAATTGTCTGTTCTGATTTTCCATCAGTTTGAGGATGGTAGGAAGTGCTCAAACATTGTTCAGTATCTAGGTATTTAAGAATGCTTTTCCAGAATCTAGATATAAAATAGGGATCGAAAGAAAAAATAATCAATATGTGTACACAATGAAGTCTAACAACAACATTAATACATACTCTTATTGAATGTTCAATTGCTAAATCTTCTATTATAACATGAAAATGTGATAACATGGTAAGAAGATCAACAATGACCCATATTGTGTCATTCCATCTAGGAGTCTATAGTAGCCCCATGACAGAGTCCATCGTAATATCATCCCATTTCCACTCAGGTATGGGAGATGACTCATCCAAGAAGTTGTCATATGACATTCACTTATTGACAAACCATATATCTTGACACATAATCATAAATCTCTCTATTCATTTTGTCCCTCAAAAAATTTTCATTCAAATATCTATATATCATAGTGATATCAGATTTAATTGATAAATTGGAGCTCAGATGATCATCCAACAATTCCCTTTTTATATCAGGTATATCGGGAACACATTGTCATTTCCAAAATTTCAAAATTCAATCTTCACATATGAATTCAATAAATACCCCTTCATTCACAACATTAATTTTCTTTTGAAACTCCTCATCACTAGCTTAATAACTTTTTAGCCTTTATAGTAATTGTGGATTGGAAACCATTTGAAAATGTTTTTTTTCACAATCCATTATTATTCCCATATTCAGCTTTAGTAGATCCATGAACATAAGATCCCTTTCCACTCTTATCATGTTCAAAACTTCATAATCCATTCTACTCCAAGCATATTCCACCATATTTTCCTTCCCTCAGTGGAAGTGTACAGTGAAATCATAATCGTTGTGTAGTTCAAGAGATTGTGTTTGTCTCACGTTGAGTTATTTCTGTGAGAAAATATACTTCAAACTCTAATGATATATATATATTTCATTTTTAAACATAGATATAATGTCTTGATATCTTCAATGGAAAGATTAAAGCTCCTATCTCAAGATCATGAGTTGTATAGTTATGATCATGAGCTGTCGTGTCGCATAGTCATTAACTCTATCACTCTGCATAATGGCTCAACCAATTCCATTATTAGAATAGTCAATATAAGTAACAAACACATCATTCCCTGATGGAAGAGTCAATATTTGAGCATTTAATAATGTTCTCTTTAGTTAGTCAATAAATTATTTAGACTATTTAGTCAAAAAATATTTAACCCATTTACCTGCGAATTTGGTTAATTGGTTAGCAAATCAAGAAAATTCATGGACAAAAAGCGAATTTATAATATTCTAAACTAGTAAAACTCTGTACCTCAGTTATACTCATCGGTAATGTCCATTTTTGCATTTCAATTGTATTCGAAAGATCAACAGATATTCCATCCTAAGGGAAAATATGGCCAATAAAAGAAATCTCCTTAATTCAGAATTCACACTTACAAAACACCACAAAAAATTAATTTTTTATATGAGTCTTAAGAATACTGCGCAAGTGATTTTCATGATCTTAATAGACTTTTTATTAAACCAAGATATCATCAATGAATACCACTACAAATTCATCAAGATATTACTTGAATAATCTATTCATTATATCCATATAAAACAAAGGGTGCATTATTCAATCCAAAATGAATTTATATAAACTCATAATGCCAACATCTGCAACAAAATGTTGTCTTCAGAATGTCTTCTTACTTGACACATAGATGATGATATCTATATCGAAGGTCAATGTTTGAGCAATATAGAGCTCCATGATTTTGATAGAGTAATTCATAAATATGAGATAGTGGATACTTGTTATCTATTGTTATAAAATTTATCTACCAATATTTGATGCACAACCCCATAGATCCATTATTTATCTAAACAAAAAGAACATAGGCTCCCTAAAGAGAAACACTTGGGAGATTAAATCTGTTATAACTCAACTAATATAGTTGATTATTTATTTACAATAATTCCATAGTGTCCATTCTATAAGGGGTCTTAAATATGGTCCATGAACCTAGAATTAAAACAATGGAAAAATCTGTTTATCATTCTGGATCATGTCTAGGTAAATCCTATTAAAACACATCAATATATTCTTTCCCAATAGGTATGACCTCTATTTAAATATTATTTTCCCCAAGAATTTTTATTCCATTTTATTCCTCACAAATAATTATATTTGGTACATCTACTCTATGTGGATCTAGATAAGAATCAGGTGGTGACGTTTCTGCTTTAATTATAAGGAACTTCTTTTCATCATCAAAAATTGTAACCCCTTTCTTCTCATAATAAAAATTCATATCATGGTATGAAATTAAATCCATACAGTGGATTAAATCAAATTCAATATCGGGTATAATAATGAGATTAGCAGATAACAAATGTTTATATGAACTAATCAGAAATGATTCAAAAAACATTGTTGCAATGATACTTCCCTTAAGAATTTATACTGACAACCCCCTTGTTAAATCATATAGTAAAATTTTTATTTTCATTGAAAAATGGGAAGATATGAAACAATATGATGATATGGAATCAAATAAAGCATTGGATATATTTAAAGAAACCATTAAATTTTTGTCCACCTCATCATTAGAATATTCATCCTCAGTAGTAGTGGTCTCATAATCATTTCCTTACTCCCATGGCCTTTTCTGAGGAATATTTCCTTGTAATATAGAAAATTAATATTCGTAATTCTCTATTTCTATACAATTGTATCATTCATCCTTGAAAACCTCTTTATTTTCCTTGAAATCAAGATCTTGGTGGCCTATTTACCTAACATGTAACAGAGTCACATTCCCTTCAAGTAAGTACCATGATGTTTCATACCACATTTAATATAGGATGGAAATTAAACTTTTCCCTTCTTCCTGTTATTTCAATATGCATAGTATTTACTATATATCTTCTTCACATTAATTGTTTTACATTTGTAAGACATATAGAATTCCTTTTATATCATATTTGTTCACGAGATAATATATTTGTTCGATGATAAGGATTGTGAGAAAATTTCTCAATGGTGAAACAGTTTTAACCCGTCATAGAATCAATCACTCTTCATTGATGGGTTACGTATATAATCTGTTGCATGCATTGCTATCCTTGTAATGTTCGCCTCATTATTTGTGACATTCTCATCCTCCTGTATCTTCAGACTCAGAAATTGTATTTTCATATCCGTTAGATGGTCACGAGGAATGTATTTTTCTACTGAAATCTCTTTAAACTCCCTCCATTCCATATTTGATACTTATTCCACCTCCTTTTTGTTTTGAATTAATAACCACCATTGATCTACATCTCTCGTGGGGCGATAAACATCCATGACATCTTTTTCCCTTTTTCTACTCCAAAAAGCCTGAAATATTTTCCCTAAGGAACTTCCAAATGGATAAGCTAGAAATGGATTTGTTTTACCATTAAATGTTAAGGGTTTTACCTCATGAAGCTGTATAACATTGATCCTTCTCACTTTGGATCAAGGTGCTCCAAACGGGTAAGGTTATTATTCATTACCTGAGTGAGATATCATTATATGGTGATAAGATGATTAGCACCATATGCATCACCAGCTCCACTATAACTACCTATAGTAGGAGGAAAATCCCAACATGGATTATGTGTGTTGATACAGTTTCCATTCCTTCCACTAGGTGCCATTTATATACAATGTCACACACTATATTAGTTTATGAATCACAATACATAATTCCATACCTCTAAAACACCTATCATAAAATAAATAGTTAATGGTTATAATACATAATCATAAAAATGTTTTCTACTTGTAATTCATTACTCATAAATACATCACAATGGATTGTAATGAAAAAGTGAATTGTCATAAGCATATAACCCAAGAGTGTCGTAACCAACAATGCTGCAAGGCCCATTGTCATGTATCAGGATACCCCAGGTCCTACCCGAAACTCTTTGTTAGAGTTTTTACTCCTAGGTATATCTGTGAAAGACCCTCCTCTACCTACACAAAACTAGACATGGATGTATTTCTTGGAAATATCAAAAATCTCAGCATTACCAAAATTATAGTAAGTTCTTCTATACTAATCTTCAAAGTCTATATTAAGGTAATGTTCTCTGAACATAGTTATTTTAGTTATAGTTTATATGTATTGTACTAAACATACTCTGATACCAACTTTAATGCACCGACCCTAGATACCCACAGTCGGTGCATTATTACATAACATTGTCATGATCACAATAGATCATGTCTCTAAATATATATTTGTTTAGTAACCTAGGAAGATCTAGATAAAAAATTAGTTTGACACTACATTATGAAATTAAATAACAAAAACATTGTTTCTCCTTTTGACAAATTCATCTCCCTTAGAATATCTATTTAGGTCCATCATAATATAATTCTTTGAATCATGGGAAAAATATAACATAGAAGGGGTGAGATCATGTGCACAGTAAGTTTCAAAATATAGTGTTAACTCTCAAAAATAACCAAAAACATTAAAGACAATGTATAATAAAAAATCATAAGCCTTTTAATCTTAAGAATCATCATAATATTACAATTATAAATCAAATAATTCTATTTTTTATTCACATGGACATTCAACTAGTCCAATAACTATATGAAATATCAACATTCAATTTCATAATGATGGAATGCATAATTTCGGACATCATAACCACATAGTCAAGGCCTCATGGAAAGACAAAAAATAATTATTTTGTCAAGGCCTTGTGCCAGGTAACTAGTTTGTCTCATTGAAACTACTGATTCATCAAGAGCTATATTGGGCTCTACCCTCTAATTACTAAGTCTAATAAATTCCTCATATGATAATATTGAAACTTAACAGAAAAAGTCATATTAAATTTAGCATATAAAATCTTAATACATTAACCAAAAAACCATGAATGATATGAAAATAACACATCAACAATCAATATACCTAAAAAACATCAATACAATAAGTAATATTTTAACATAATAAATCAACTTCAATTAAGTGTAAAATCCATTAATGGATGTTGACATTGATTAAATAGAAATTATTTTAGAGAATTATCACTTTCTAGAATCATCTAATAGTTTCATAATTATAAAATAAAACGTTTATTTTGAATATATTAATTTATTCTTGTAAATGATGCTTCAAATGTGCTATAATGATGGAAAATATTGGCACCCACAATATATGTTAAAAAACAAACTTTCATTAATTTTGTCGAAAAGGTTGTAAATGACATTATTTGAAAAATGAGAGAAATATTACTTCTTTATAATTTATTAAAAAGTAAATCACTGATATAAATGACATTAAACCATAATCTATGAAATAGTAAATATGTATTGAAATACATTTTTAGGTAACACATATGTAGATGATAAAAAGCTCCGAGTAGATACTCACGTATAAACAACCTCAGATAATAAAGATGTTGTAAAATTAACCCATACCATTTACTTTTCATTGATCTAGGGTACGTTAACATCTAATATAATTGTTATAAAATATTTAATAAATTACAAAAGAACCACATACATAAATTTAATATCATATATGATCTTTTAATATTGCATTGTTAATAATATTTCGGTAGTATTTTTGTTTCGGGTGTTATCAGATTCATTTTCCATTATCTATTTTGTTACATAAGACATGTTTGTTAGAGATAATATGTATTTTACTCATATCCATAATGATATTATGTTTTTAAAAATAATTTTTAACCTTAAAATGAAAATTATTCTTGATTTATTATGACTTGGAATTAATCTCATTGTGTTTTTTACGGTAATCTATATGTACGCACGAGCGGAAATATCATTCTATTTTTGGTGATATTATATGTAACTGGATCACATATCATATATAATGAATAATTAACATGTTATATTTATTATTTAAATCAATTATACTCATTATTATACCCATCTGTATAATTAAGTGTTGAATATCAAACCATTCCACGATGTGTAGACGGTATGCCACATGTATGTATATATGGTGACTTTGTCAGTCATAAGATGGATATAATAATGAATATTGTTGTAACATATTTATAATAACATCAGTGTATGTAGAAGTTACTAGAGATGTTATTTTGGTATTTAATCAATAGATAAAACTATTGTGGAAGAAGAAACGAGCTTTGAAAGACTGATGAAATTATTATCTCTTTTTTTGGTGATTTTTTTTTTAACAAAAGAGCTTCATAGGATGGATTAATTATCAATGTAATTATTCTAGGTTTAATTCAGAGTAGTTTTTAGGATATCTTAACAGGGTTTGGCCGAGCCCAATGTATTTGTATGTGCGATTTAGAGATAAGGGGATGTACCCTTTTATAAGAGAGGTGAGGGTCGGATTACAAAAAGTGAGAAATATAAACATATTATACATTCATATTAGGTTTATAATGGAACCAAAAGGATTTATTTTTATTCAAATATGAGGATGGGTGAAAACCCTCTCAAAAAATAGGTTTTAGACAATTTTAGGTCATTATATTAACCTTATCGTTTAGATGTAACTCTATGTTAAACATTTTAACTTTTACTATCTATTCTTGTATTATTAAAATAATAGTTATTAAACTAAGTATAAAAATCCAAGAGAACCAAAATTGGTTCATAATTGATATATATAACCTTATAAATATCATTTGTCATATCATTATATTTTTTTCGAATTTTATATCAATTAATAATATAGTATTTGTTTTAAAAACACATTTATGTAAATTTTGAAACCATTGGGTATTTTGTTTTGGTGAATGTCAGAAAAACATTATCACTTTGAGAAAAATTTATCTAATGAACCCAAAAATGTCATTTTAATCATGAAAAATAGTGGAATTCATAAAAATTATCAGTTTACATTTATTTGGATATTAAAATTATTAATTATTTCTATCATTAAAAAATAAGGTAATTACTGCATCATCATTCTGTCATAAATAAATTTAATTATTTAATGTCGAAATATTATAAATGAAATACCATTATGTATGAAATAATTTTATATTTATTATTAAATTTTTTAGTTGAATTGATCTTATGTAAAACCCTATATTAAAAATATTTGAGTTATTAACCATTGAATTTAACACTTTTAATTCTTCTTTAAATAAAATAAAATTAAGTGTCCTATACTAATGAAAGTGTCCCAAAAGGATCATATTTAATTTAAAAGGTTTATTTTGGTAAAAATACACTTATAAAATATAATTAGGACATGTGTTAGTGTAATTATAATATCAATTTTTACCTTTAATTAGCTGATTTACTTTTAACAGTGTTAAATAATGGTCAAAAGATAGAGTTCCACAAAAATTATATTCATCTTATTAAACAAAATATTACTTACTAATTTAATCAATGTCCCTTTGATTTTATATATTCAAATCACAAAAGTGGTACAATTATGTTTTATTCAAATTCACAAATGTGCTTAGATGGTGGGTAAAAGCCAGAAAAATGTTCAATAAAATTATATATATATAATATTATTATAAAATAACTCCAATGAATTAGAATAAACATATATAGGCATCATGTATCTATTTTTACCTCAAATAAATTTAATAAAAATAATAATTGTTTAAATAAAAAGTCAGTTTTAGATAATAACACAATTTTTTTCACTATTCAAAAAAAATTAATGGTTTAAAAAAATTACCAAAAATTGAACCTAATCTAACTTTGATATTCTTAATCCAATGATGAAGTTCATTTTGAAAAATAAAACATATAAAATTCCAAAAGGTGGTTGTTACTATTCAAATCAACATGTTTGATTTGTCGTGGTGTGTTAGAACTCGAAGTTGCATACAACGAAAGCTATTTAATTATACAAAGAGAAGAGTACTATGGAATTATGGGGTATTAAATCAAATAAATGAATTTTTTTTGTTATTAAAATTTTTATAATCATTTTTAATGATGAACATCGAAATTGAATCTCATCGTTTCGTGGATACATTTGGGCGTGCGTATACACAAATGATGGTATCATTCCATAAATTTGATAGGGAAAAGAAGTGGATTGTATATGAATTTTTATATAATAAATATCACTAAAAAAATTTATATGTATCTATTTTTCCATCATTATACCCATTACACTATAGAGGTGATAAAAAATTCACACCACATCATGGAGACTATTTGCTGTATGTACAGATGTGTGATGATTTCATTTTTTGTAGGATGGATAAAATGTGGAATATGGTTTTCCCATTACCATAATAACATCACAAAAAATATATGATGCTAGAATTATTACTTTTTCATGAAACAATAGGAAGTCAAAGTATAATAATAAATTGACAGGCATGTGTCGGAAAAAGTTATTGCCACTTCTTTAGAGGACTTCCATTAGATCTCATCTTAAGGGATAAAGGTTTTATACTTCTTGATGAAAATGATGTAAAAAACCTGGACAAAGATTTTGGGAAGAGAATGAATCTAGTTTTGGTCAGGACATAATGCACAATGTTTTCTAATGAAGTGATGTAGGAGGATTACATTTATAATTATGCTAAGGGGAACTTTTGAAAACACCAATAATATTAAAATAATAAATTTTATTTTCAATTTCAAAAGGGTACAAAGTGGGTTATTTATAATATATGATTATGAGGGGTATAAATAATTTCAACCTATAATTTTTATATATTATTATGTCTCATTGATGCCCTATGCCTTTTTTACCCTATATTTAATCTCTTTAACAATTATTGTGACAACTTGTGTTGTTTCAACAAAATGGTAATGATATTTACTATTAAATAAAAAAATTATGATTAGTGGATCATTAATGAAATTTTTTACTTTATACCTATTTGTTTTTGGAATTTTATTTTATTATTAATTTTTTTATCCTTAATAAAATATTATTTATTTTAATATATCTATGATGAAAATTTTATCATTATTCATTACATTGACATCTAGAAAAATAAATAATACAAGATTTAATTGAATCAATAGTTTTAACATATCTATAACATGTAAATGTTATCTATTAAATTTATGATTATATTAATTTTCTGAAATTTTATTTTATTTTTATATATTTACAATAATTTATTTTATATTCACATTGACTAATTAATTACTGGAACAACGTTTTGTAATCCTTTAATTTTGTTATTTATATCTTAAAAATTAATAATAAATCTTCATGATGAATTTAAAAATTTTATATTTCAATTAAATATTTATATTTTAAGGTATTATCTTAAAAACTAGATTTTAAAATTATATTCCTAATTAAAAACGTGATAATAAAATATTTGACATTTATTAAAATAAGGTACTATATATTTATAAAGTGTTCCAAATAAATCCAAGTGACCAAAAAATCCTCCAATATAATTTTATTTTTATACACTAACTCATCCAATAAAATTAGTATAAGTGATAAGGTAATTATATATTATTTATAATATTATTTTTACACTTAATTACATAATTTAACCTAAGTTGTATAAATTAAAATTACTATGTTTACTATTCATATTTTCAGAAAATAAAAGGGACATATTAACTAAATATAGAAATTATGATTCCATATATTGAAACACTCTTTCAAAATTAAAAAAACGTAATTGAAATAAACTAATATAAAATTAATCCCACAGAAAGTCAGACCAAACTAGTTTTTATAGAGAATACAAGTAGATGAATGTAATGACTTAATATAAAAATTCAATATAAAAAAGTATGAAACAACATAAATTAATTAAAATATTTATTGTTGATATAATTTTACATTTTCCCCAATTTAATATATTTTTTACTAAAATAAATATGTTTATATTAAATATCTATTTTCAATTAAAATGGAAATTTTTTCTACTTTTCCTCAAAAAATGAATCATTTCATAAAAAACCAAAAAAATACACCAATGTAAATTTTCAAATTACAAATTAAAAAAGGAGTTTATTATCTTCCAATTGAAATTCTAAAATTATGATTTTATATAAATATTTCCATATTAATTTTTTTTAAACAATCCATAGAAATATATTTCCTTTTAATGCGTGAAATTGGATTCATTCCACTATTATGAAAATAAAATATTTTGGATAAATGTTGAAACATTTGATTGAAAAATTAAATTTCATAATGAGGTTAATAATATTCATTCCCAAAATTTTAGTTCATAGGATATTTTAATTCGTTCATTGATGATGGATGTTGTGAGTAATGTAAATTATTAATGAAACTGAATTTATTTTTGAGCATACACATCATAAAATATGAGGGTGTGAAATTCGCCCCTCCTTTAAAAATATTCATCTTAAATATTTTCCTAAATGTTAAAATCTAAAAATAATATGTTGTTTTATTACTTATAACATCAATGGTTTCAAACATTTCTTCTTAAAATTTATGGGTTTAACAAAAAAACATTTCCATTCAATTTTTCGGATTCCTTAACACATTATAGTATTCGTAATATCAATAGTATATTCACATTTAGAATGATATTATTCCTATTCAGTTTCAATGTAGGTGAGTGTATTTATTTATTAGGTCATATAATAATTTAACAATGACATGTGAAACAAAAAACGAACATCATGGAGGCTCTGTGGAATTACTAGGAAATAATCCACCGTTTCAATTCATTCGAAAATTTAAAAGGATATAATGTACATGGGACTTAATTTCACATTTATTCTAAATTTTACAACACATTTACAAGGTTATACAATCACAATAACATGATCACCATCTTTAAATTTGAAATCATTCCTCTGGTTATCACTATATGTATTTTCATACATTGATCTACTTAGATTAGGGTTTGAATAGTCCTTACATTTACCATTGTTTCATCATAATGTAAAATTAAATTATGATCCTTTCACTGACAATAATCCAACAATTTGATTTACAAAATCACTTTCGATATAATTTTACATATGATTCCATTTGAATTATTTAACGGAGGATATTGAAATTGGGAATTTCTACCAATGGTTAATATTTTTCCAACATTCCTAAAAATTCATGTGAGGAAGTCCTCAACATGTCATCTAATGATTTGGTAGTAATTTCTTATGGTAGATTCAGTTGAAGGTAAAATGTGTCACTACCCGTCCCCTGGGCCCGTGCTGTGACTACAACAAGCCTACCTACCATAGGACATGGGCTTGCGACAATCCCCAAAGATGAAATTCCATTAAACTAGGAAGGTATTTCTATTATAAACTATAAATAGACACAACAAGATAAAAACATGACTAAACTATATAAAAAAAATATTGCTGAAAGTAAAAGGGTCTGTATTACAATCCCAACGGAAAGGGGTACAAGTACAATGGAAATTAAAAACAACTGATGAAAAATAAAACACAGCTACTGAATAGTCCTCTAAGTTTCCTAGCTGAAGGGTAGGTACAGATCGTCTCCTCCGCACTCCCCGTCTATCTGTCTTCATCCAACACAATAACGTGTGGGAATATCTCGTGTATCGGTGAGTACGACGATACTCATTAGGGTCCTCGAGAACCTTTGGGTCTCAAAAAAATCCATCTAGGATAAATAAAAAAGAATGAAATCAATAGATAACCCTAATTGGGTGTATTCCCATACAAATACTTGTGTTTTCAAGTAATCCATCTCAAAAATTAGGTAAAACATAAAGGTACTGACTAAGGTCAACCATAAATTTATTCAAGTGGTAGAATCATGTTACATCCCCAGTCACATTTTTGAAACCTTCTATGCTAGTGAACTCCTCCTCTGTCGAATACAGTGGGAATGTCATGATACCAAACATACTTCCCACTAACCATGGACTACTGAGGTGCTCATCCTATCGAGTACTGTGGATCTGTCACATCACCAAGCGTGCTCCCCACCATGGGATTACCATGTTACCAAGTGCGCTCCCCCACATATCCTGCTGAGGTACCTCTCCTGTCGAGTACCATGGTCGAAAACAATAGATAACCATACTCAGCTATATGCACATACATGTACCTTAGTTATCAAGTAATCAATCTCAATCATGAGGAAAAACACAAAGGTACTAACTCATCACAACTAGGATATTATTTGAGAGGTAGTATCAAGTTACATCCCCAGCCACATTGTTGAAACATTGTCTGCAGGAAAACACCTCTACTATCGAGAATAGTGGGCCTACCATGACACCAAGTGAACTTCCCAATAACCTTTGACTATTGAGCTACTCCTCCTATCGAGTACTGTGGATCTTCCACGTCATCAAGTGCGCTCCACATCGTGGGACTACCGGGTCACCAAGCGTGAACCCATCTTGATGTTTCCAGAGGAGGGCATAGGGTACATAGTCTACAAAGACGCATCATGGACCGGACCCAGATGTGTCGGGATGTAGGAGCGAGCAGTGATCACATATGGTGCTCTAGAACTGAGAAAACATGAGCAGAACTATTCTACCCATGACCTGGAGTTAGAAGTCGTGCTCTTTGCCTTGAAAATCTGGCGACATTATCTATTGGGTGAACTTTTTACCGTGTACTCTGATCAAAAGAGTTTCATGTATATCTTCATTCAGAATGACATTAACCTGAGTCAGTGATGTGGCCTTGAGTTCCTCTAGGACTATGAATTCGGTATAGTCTATACTACTGGGAAGGGGAACATTGTTGTAGATGCACTCATTAGGAGATCTGGTATACGACTGCTAGGTGAGGCGATGGAGTAGCTGGTCGCTTTGCAGATATCCATTGTGAATAGAGACAAAGCATCTTCTTTACAGACTCTTACTATCACTCCCCCACTTCTTCAGTGACTCAGGGAGGCTCAGTGTGGGGATGCTGACTGCGGGACACGACATGCTCAGATATCAACAAGACGACACCTGCTGGATTGTTTGGAGGTGGGGAGCACATCAACCTCTTCAGAGGATGTACCATAGAACCAGTGTTACTTTAGGAGGATGTATTGAGTTAGTTCTTTACATCCCCTCTATAATTACGTCCATGAGTGATAATGATGTACCAGTACCTTTGATGATTGACGTGGTGGTCAGGAATAAAGAAAGACATGGTGGAGTTTGTCTCTCGATGCCTCATATGTCAGCAAGTTAATGTGGCGCATCAGGTACTAGCATGCTTGGATCAACCTTTAGAGGTTCCTGAGTGTAAGTGGTGTGGTATATACCTGGACTTCATCATAGGACATCCACGTACATCCAAGGGACATGACTCGATTTGGGTGATCATTGACCGACTCAACAAGTCGGCCCACTTCCTATCAATCAGAGAGCTGAGTTTAATAGAGATCGTGGGATGCGTCTATGTTCACAAGATAATGTGGCAACATGGAGTGCACATGTCAAATTTCTATGATTGTGATACACATTTTACTTTCCGTCTATGGAAGGGGTTTCAAGAGGCTTTTAGAAAATAGTATTGTTTGAGCACCGCCTTCCATCCTATGACGGATGGTCAGACTGAGCGGACCATTCAGACCCTCTAGGACATGTCACATGCTGCTATCATCGATTATGGTCACATCTAAGGGGATCACTTGTTTTTATGGAGTTTGCGTACAACAAAAGTTATCACTCTATCATAGTGATGGCACCTATTGATGTGTTGTACAAGCGACATTGCAGATCACCTTTCTGATGGATAGACCCTGGAGGATTCAATACTATTGAGACTAGAGATGGTATTTTCTACCAAAGAAAATTTGCAGATTATACAGGAGTGGATAAATATTTACCAGAGCAGGCAGAAGTCATATGCTAACAGTAGACGGAGACCTCTAGAGTTCTAGGATGGCAACCTCCTCTTTCTACGGGTCTCACCCTGACGAGGACTACAAGTATTTGGCTAAGGCAGAAAGTTATCTCAACGAATCATCAGACCATATCGGGTCCTCAGTAGAGTTGGGAAGGTGGAATATCTCTTAGATCTACCACTTCAGTTTCACCATGTGCACAACATCTTCCACGTATTCCAACTGAGGAGATATGTGCACAACCCTTCTCACATCATCGACCATGGCGAGCTGGACGACGACGATGGGGTGCCTTTTACGGATTATTTCAATAGGGATTGAGGATCAACAGGAGGAGGTCCTACATGGATGGTTTATACCTCAGGTGTGCGTTTTCTGGTATCACAGGAACATTAAGGATAGTACACGGGAGTGGGAGGTTCAGATGCATGCCCAGTACCCCCACATGTTTACGTAGTTGAGTTGTGGAATATATGGATGTAGTTCAATATGGTGGGGAGAATTTAAAGACCTGGAATCTCATTTAATTTTTTTTATTAAATGGGAATTTTAAAAATCTGTGAAAATTAATGTCCCATGATTCTGAGGCCCGGTGTTCGTGGAATCAATTTTTTATTTTTTGTCCAGGTACGTTTAGTAAACGTACGAGTGGGTTTTCATAACATTTGAACTCGTGCTCGGAATGAAAATATAAGAGAACTGTTGAACTTTCAACGGTGTTATTCACATAAGTATATATTCATCACGACGGTAGATAGACGATGGTGAAGGTTATTTAATGGGGTTTTCTTGGAAATAATAAAAATAAAATAATCTTCGTTTTATTTTATTTTGAGATTTAATGTGTATATTTCAGGTGGGGTCCACTGAAACAAAACCTCCATGTGGATGTTGGATGTTGGGACCACCAAACCATAACCTCCCATGAGAGGTTATGGTGGTGGGGACCACCCTAACCATAACCTTCCATGAGAAGTTATGGTGGAGGAGACCACCCATAATTAAGCCCCCTTGAAACCCCCTTTAATTAGAAGAAAACCTCAACTCCAACAATTAATTAGGTAGATACTCTTGACCTCCTCCACCATAATTGTTCCAACACACATACTATTAAATTGTTCCAATACACCACTTAATTATTCCAACGTTAATTAATTTCAATGCCCATTTTTAAATTTAAGTAACATAGTCATTGGAATTTAGTAAGGTTCCTAATAAATGAACCATCATAAATTCCAAAATCATTACCTAACTCCCCCTATCCTATATATATCGAGCTAGGGAGGAGGATTTTGGATGGCTTCTACAAGAGACAGATTGATGTTCATGTGACGTGATACCCATCACTTGGAGGATTAATATCTCCAACGAATAACGTGTTCCCCAATGAAAAAAGCTCTGACAACAAAGAACGCTGACCTCCTTCGACCATCTACATCAGGACCACATCTGACATGGGGCGTACTCATCCACGGTGAAATGTCATCCATACATCTTCTTGTAATAATTTCAACAAACAAGGATGAGGTTTAATTCCTTTTTTATATAAATTTTGAGGTACTCCCTTCTTCTGTTGTGCAGGATGGGGAATGATTAAATTATTGACGATCATGGTTGATGTTCTATGCTTCGTACTTGTGAAATGTTTCCTACCACACAAAACGAGGAGGCTTAAGGCAAAACTAATAAGACTCGAACCCCTCTGTCGTTATTCTTTATGGTGTTTTTCAGAATGAAGGATGGCGATGAAGGGGACAAAGGCAGCATCGCCGCCACCTACCCCCTGGCCTGTGCCGCCCTTATGGTGCTCTAGCCTCTCGATCAAACTAGCCCCACACTAGCCAGTCATGCCACCCCGGCCGCGGTTATAAGGACCCATACTTTACAGACATTGTTATTACTTCAAAATTGAATCATACTTATTACAACATATAAAAAAACCATGAAGGGACCATATAGGTATAGTGTCTTTAGAAACTGGGAAACATAAACAACTGGTTCATAAATCATCTACGTTGTCTCCCATTTATTTAATCATATCTAGAGTATCATTTGGCATATTCTACTTAAAACCCTTCTTCCTGACCTGGGGAAAAGAAAACATACAAAAGGGTGAGCTCAAAATCTCAATATGGGTAATCAAAATAAATATCAATCATATCATATTCTTAAGAACATAACATTTTGAAAATATTATCCTGCAAAAGATATCATAATATCATGACATGTGATCAATCATATTAGTGAAATGTAATCCTAATAATCATAACATAAAACATGAAACTTTGTGTCATACACACATAATCATAGAAAATAATTTCTTATTAGTCAATACTTATTACCATGTCTATCTTAGAGGACAAAGTCCATTTCTGAACCGAGTCCACTCCTCGTTTCAGTCCTGTTTCACTGAAACAGATTAACCTGCCATTCCAGCCATGTTGATCTCATGAGATATAAATCACTACCTAATGCATTGGAGGGAGATATAGGTCCCACCCATCTCATTATGATATCATTCTAAGGTGTGCAACAAGATCATAAATCATACATCATAGCATAACCCATGTAATAAAATATGAGATTCTTATACAGCATGTCATCATAACATAAATAATATAAGATAAAAAGGATATCATAAAATTAATTCCATAATAAAATAATCAAATCAATGTAGAAATAGGGATAGAAACAGAACCCTATATTATCATAGATGGAACATAATTTTGATAAAACAGTTGAACTCCGTTTGTTGAGGACAGTATCCTTTCTACTTCAAAAACATTTTTCCTTTCTTAAAATGACATATAATTTTAAACTAAAAGAAGTTGATTAAAAATAATCTTGAAAACATGTAATAGAATTTTCATGGAAATAATTTTCTAAAATTCCATTCAAGCTGTATAAGCTAAAAAAACTTTCTTCTCGTACTTTGACTGGAAAAGTCAAAAAGCAACTCGTACTAAAAATGACAAAAGATTCCGTTCATATATTTTACTAAAAACTAAACAATGGGTTAAATTGTATTTAACCAATTTTATGTGGATGGAAATAATATTACAAATTGAGGAAATAGGGATTTGGATGATATATTTTCCCCAGTAAATTCTGAAGTATAAATAATCTCGGATAAAAACGAGATTGAGAGATTTTCACTTACCTTGGGTCTGATTTGCTTCATACATGTTCGAAACTAATGTATAATGATTTAAGTAATGTTATTGACTTATTCCATAATCATAATCACTGTTATTATATCATACATGGTCATATTCTTAGCTTCTTATTAGTAATATTTCATTGCTACTTGTTATTCAGGTGTTTATTGCATTATGTTCATATGTATGTTTTGTCAAATAAATTTTTATTATTATTTTTAGGTGATAAATAACTCATTTCAAGAATGGTATTAGTGTAATATATATCATATTTACTAATTCAATTCATTAATATAATCATTATTCAATGAAGATCATGTCGAACAAGTTGCATAACATCGTGGAGACGGTAGGTCGTACGTACGCACGAGCGATGATATAGTTCTCATGATCGTGGAATTGTATTGAAGTGTATGTATACTATTTAATAATCAATATCACATTAAAATAATTATATATATTTATTATTTACACCATTATACCCATCAAAGTATTGTGTTGGTGGAAAAGAGATTACACCACAGCGTGGAGATGGTATTCCGTACGTACGCACACTTAGTGATTTCATTTTCCATAGGATGGATAGAAGGGGAAATATGGTTGTTTCGTACTTATAATAAAATATGATTATATGAGTTATACTTATATTATTAATTAAAAATGAAACAACTAATGAAGAAGAAGTAGAAGAATAAATAAATTGGAAAGAATCGGTAACAGATATTACCTCTTCTTTGAAGCGCATCTTCTTAACCACCTCTTAGGGCACTAAAGATGGACATTGAAGAAGATCAGAAATTATAGGATGTTTCTAGGGATGTTTAGAAGATAATTTGGCAGGGTTTGGCCGATCATGAAGGCTCAATGTGGTGTTATGAGGAGAGGGAGGAGGTTCCCTTTTATAAGGGAGGAGAGGGGTACTTTAGGAAAAACTTAAAATTTTATTTTATTATAAAGACATATTCGGTTTTTAATAGTTCCAAATTGATTTATTTATAAGATAATGCGGGGATGGGTCGATATAATCTCAAAAAATAGATTTTAGACAAGTTTAGGTTACTATTTTAACCTTATCATTTAGATTTAACTTTAAGTTAAATAATTTTACTTTTACCGTGTCTTAATGTTTTTTTACAGTATATAGTTAATAAACTTACTATAATAATCCAAAAAAACCCAAAGTGGTTTATTATTATTATATATAACCTTATATATGTCATTTTTTTGAACCATATATTTTTAAGAATAATATAACCATTAATAATATACTATTTGTTTTAAAAACAACTTTAGGTCAATTTTGACACTATTTGGTAATTTATTTATATGAAAATAATAACAACATGATTAGTTCAATAAAAGTTAATTAAATCAATAATAACATGTCATATTAACCTATAAAGTTATTTTAATTAATAAAAAGTCTAAAATTACATTTATTTGGGTATTTATAACATCAATTATGTTAATATTTCATTAATAAGGTAATTACTCCATCATCATTGTGTCATAAATAAATTAAATTATCTAATTTCTTAAAAATTATAAATAAAATACCATTATGTAAGAAATATTTTTATCTTTCTAATGAATATTTATAGTAAAATTTATCTTTTTTATAAACCTATATTAAAAATGTTTTAGTTCATAAACATTGATTTTAACATTTTTAACTCTTCTTTAAATAAAATAATATCAAATATCCTAATCTGATCCAAGTGGACGTAATGGTCATATGTTTTTCCTGAGGTTGTTTTTGGTCGAATATAAATTATCCAATAGAATTAGGACATGTGTTAGTGTAATAATAATATCATTTTTACCCCTAATTACTCTATTTACTTTTAACCGTAGTAAAAAAAGTAAAAAGTTACTATTCACAAAAACTATTTTTATCTTATTGAAAGAAATTTCACTCCTTGATGTAAACCGCGAATCTCGGATTTTCTAAATTCCACTCAAAGAAGTGGTAAAATTATGTTTTATGATAATTTTCAATCTCTCCTAGGAGGTGGGTAAAGGAGGGTAAAAAGTTGTATAAAATTTTTTTATATCTAAATTTATTATAAAATGACTCCAATGAATTACATTGAACTTTTATAAGAATTATTTATCAATATTGACCTAAAATAAATTTAAATAAATTAAATAATTATTTAAATAAAACGACGATTTTTAAATAGTATCCTAGTGTTTTCACTATTCAAAAATTGAATGCTTTCAGAAAAATACCAAAAATTCACCCTAGGCTAATTTCGATATTCCAAATCAAAAAATATAGTATACATTGAATGATAATATTTATAAAATTTCGAAAAGTCAGTATTACTATTCATAATGGCTAGTTTTAAAAATATTGTAATAGCATATCATTTTTTAGTGAAACTCGGTATTGCGTACAACGCAAGATATCAATAAATGTCGCGATTGAGTTTAATGAAAACCCATATAGTGTTGTGTGTAGTGAAAGATTCCTTTTATGATGTATATAACATAAAAACAAAACATTTCTCATCAAAATCTTTGGTGTTACATTATACCCCCCCTTAAAATGAATTTCTCCCTCGAAATTCGTCACATTGTAACAAACAGATGAGGATACCTCTCCCTTATCATATACTAAACCTTCCATGCAGCTTCTTTTAATTCGTGGTTCCTCCAAAAATCATTCACCAAGTGAGTGGTCTTGTTCCGTAGGACATTTTCGCTATGATCCAGAATCTCTATCAGCTGTTCTTCATAAGAAAGATCTTGCTCTAGTGGTACAACATCTATGATGAGTACATGTGAAGGATCGGGTACGTACTTTCTAATGAGAGATACATGGAACACATCCTGAACTTGAGAGAGATTCAGTGGAAGTACCAATGGTATGATACCTTCCCAAAATGATCCAGTATTTCGAAAGGACCGATATACCTATGGCTCACCTTTCCCTTCTGTCCAAATCTCATTACTCTCTTCCAAGGAGATATTCGTAAGAACACTTTATCACACACTTAAAAATCTAGGCCTTTTCTTCGGTAATCGGCATAACTTTTTTGTCGACTCCGAGCTACTCTTATGTGTTGTTGAATAGATCAGACCTTTTCTGCCATCTCATCAACAAGATCAGGTCCTAATAGCTTTCTTTCCCCAACACCATCTTAGCAAGTTGGAGTTCGACATTTCATTCCATAGAGTGCTTTATAAAGAGCCATCTGAATACTGGAGTGAAAGCTATTATTATAAGAAAATTTCTACAAAGGTAAGTGATGATCCCAACCACCTTTGAAATCCATAGAGCATGCTCTAAACATATCTTCTAGAGTTTGAATTGTCCTCTCAGACTCACTTTCTTTCTATGGATTATAAGAAGTATTGAAACTCAACTCTGTGTCCAGAGTATGTTGATGACTTCGCCAAAACATTGAGGTAATCCTCGGATCCCGATCAGATATAATGGAATGTTGTACTCCATGCAATCTTACCACATCCTTCACATATATCCTGGAAAGCTAATCAAGAGATAAATCCTCTCTAATATCAATAAAGTGTGCTGAAATTGTAAGACGATCATCTATGACCCAAATTGCATTATTTCCACTGGATGTTTTAGGAAGTCCGGTGACAAAGTCCATAGTGATGTTTTCCCATTTCCATTCAGGTATGGGTAATGGTTACAACATCCCCTTAGACTTCTGTCTCCCAGATTTAACTTGCTGGCAATCCAAGCATCGAGAGGAATATTTAGCAACATCTCTTTTCATTACATCCCACCAGAAGTAATCTTTCAGGTCCCTATACATCTTCATGCTTCCAGGATGAATAATTAATGAAGAACTATGAGCCTCATCTAGCAGCTCCTTCTTTAATTCTGGGATGTGAGGAACAGAATCCCGATTCCAGAACCTTATTATACCATCACAATCAAGGTTTTATTTAGGAAAATTTATCACCTTCTTTTCTAACTCTACATCTTCTTTCTATGCCTCTTTAATCTTCACATGTATAGATGGTTGAACATTCATTTGAAAAAGATACTATTTTTCCCCTTCCATTATAATTCCAAGATCCATACTTTGTAAATCCATAAATATTTGACCTTTTTTTATCCTCATCATGGATAAGCTAGCATGGTCTTGTCGACTTAATGCATCTTCCACCTTGTTTGATTCCCTATGGTGATAATTAATTGAGCAGTCATAATCCTTAATCAGCTCCAACCATCTTCTTTGACGCATATTCAACTCCTTTTGTTTGAAAATATACATTACACTTTTTTGATCAGTATAAATATCACACCTTTCACCATATAGATAATGCATCAAAATATTTAATGAAAAGATTACTGCAACTAATTCCAAATCATGAGTAGGGTAATTTTGCTCATGGGTTTTCAACTGTCGTGAGGCATAAGCTATCACCCTATCATTTTTCACGAGAACACACCCCAATTCCTTCTTGGATGCATCACTGTAGATCAGAAAACATTCTCCACTACAAGCTAGTGTGAGCATAGGTGAACTAGATAACCTTCTTTTCAACTCCTTGAAATCCTCTTCACATTCCTCCGTCCACATGAACATAACTCATTTTCGAGTCAACCTGGTGAGTGGATAAGATAATCGTGGAAAATATTTCACAAAACATCCATAATATCCATCCAATCCATGAAATCTTCGGATCTTAGTTACTGTTTATGGACTCGACCATCTTTCGATATCCTCTGTTTTTGCTGGGTCCACAGATATCCCCTCTTTTGTGATTATGTGGCCCAAAAATGAAATTGTTTGATGCCAAAATTTACACTTGGAAAATTTGGAATAATTCAACTCATTTCTCAGGGTCTTCAATACAATTCTCAAGTGATCATAATGTTCTTCCTTTATCTATGAATAGACAAGAATATCATTTATAAAGACTACCACAAACTGATCAAGATATTCTCTATAGAATATATTCATCAGATCCATGAATATAGCAGGGGCATTAGTAAGACCAAATGGAATCACTATAAATTCATAGTGTCCATACCTTGTACGGAATGTCGTCTTTGGTATATCCTCCCATTTGATCCTTAATTTATGATACCCTGAATAATGATTAATCATGGAAAAGTATTTTTCTCCGAATATTTGGTCAAAGAAGTCATCAATTTCTGGGAGATGATATTTGTTCATGATAGTGATCTTGTTATGTTCTCGATAATCACGTCAGAGTCTAAATGATCCATCTTTCTTCTTAACAAACAGAACAGGTTCTCCCCAAGGTGATACACTAGGGCGTATGAATCCCTTATCAATATTCTCTTGGAGTTTCTTCTTTAATTCTTGTAACTCAATTGGGGACATTCTATAAGGTGTCTTTGAAATTGGTAAAGTACCCGATACGAGTTCTATTGAAAACTCAACTTCACAATTTAGTGGAAGTCCAGGCAATTCCTTTGGAAAGACATCATCAATCTCCCATACAATTGGCGTATTCATAATCATGAGTTTCTCTCCAACCATTTGAGATAATTAACCTTCATTTAGTGGAATAAAGACCCATAGGATGGATGAAATTTCCACTGGAAGGTTATGTTCATCCTTGAATCGATATACGATCACAGATTGATCTGGAATATGAAATTTGACTTTCCTTCTTTGGAAATTTATATGATCTCCATATAAAGAAAGCCAATCCATGCCAATAATCACATCAAATTCCACTATAAGAAGGATCACATGATTTTCTGGAAGCACATTCCCACAAACATCAATCGGAAAAGAATTGTAAACTTTTGATGTGATTTTTGTGCCATTTGGGGTTGTCATAGCCAACTCAACATCTAATTGTTGATGTAATACGGCGATACCATTATAAAATTATTCAGAAATAAAATAGTGGGTGGATCCATAATCATATAAAACATTTTCTACTTTAGAGTGGATGTTAATTGTACCTTTCACCACTTCGTTATCGTACTCCACATCAGTGATAGAAATAGCATGTGACATTCCTTTGTCTTTATCCTTAAGAGTTTTTTGACGTCGATCATCATCAACAACCCTTGTATTAGGGGATTGATTAGCATAATGCCCCATTTCCTTGCACTTGTAACATTGAAGTGTAAGAGATGAACTTTATGTAGCCTTTTCTTTGTTCCCATCACTAGACATCTTCTTCCCATCATTGGGGCATTAAAAAGCCCGATGACCTTCCTTTCCACATTTGAAACATTTACTTGTCCCTTTAAGACAACCCCCTCTATGTTTCTTTCCACACATTGATGATTAGGGAAAACCCATCTTCCTTTCAGTGTGGTCCTTAGATTTTCCTTTGAAGTCCATTTTCCTCTTCTTATCCAACGCATATGAATGATGAGTTACTCCAATCTCCATCTCAACCTTGAGAGAACCTCGAACGATTTCCTCGTATCTATTGATGTCCCTTATGGCTAACGCCCTTCGAAGAATTGGTTTTAAACCACTTAAGAATTGATCGATCTTACTATCAGGTTGGATAATAATCCCAGAAGCGTACCATGCAAGTCTTGTAATAATTGCTTCATAGGTACCAACCGATTCATCATTCTTTTTCTTTAGTTCAAGAAACTCATTCTCCATCTTTGTTTGAAGAATATTAGGGAATTACATATTTACAATATGTTCTTGAACTCGTCCCATTATGTGGACTCAATTTCATCTCTTGGCCGCGTATTCATGATAATATTCCACCATTGATCAGCTTCACCTACCAAAAGATATACTGCTATGAAGACTTTATCATGTTCAGAAAATTTATGAACTAAAAATATCTTTTCAGTAGTACTGATCCATTATTCAGCAACTAATGGATCAGTATACCCACTGAATGAGGGTGGATGTTGCCTCATGAAGGATTCAACAATATTTTTCCCCTTCCATTTCTCTTTTGGAAGTACTTCATGATTCATATATTGAAAAAGTTGTGTGAGCATGGGTACAAGATTTTTCATTCCAGCTCCCATAATGTTTGGTTGCTTGGGGGGGAAATCATTGCATTGCTAGTCACATTCCTCATTAACACGGTTCCTTCAGGTTCTAGCCATTGACTAAAACCAAGAAGAATATTGTGAGCAACACTAATTATAATTGGAAAACCACATAATCAAGAATAAAATATCACACTTAAGGTATTATCCTAGGTTGTTCATGGACATCTCTAAAACAATAAGATTCTTCTATGCTTAGATATATCCTTAGGTTTCTTACTAAGGCTTTCACATCCTAGTTTCAAAGGATGACTATACATTTCTTCTGATACCAAATATAACGACCCATACTTTACATACATTGTTATTACTTCATAATTGTAGCATACTTTTTATGACATATAACAAAACCATGAAAGGACCATATAGATATAGTGTCTTTAGAAACTAGGAAACATAAAAAAAATATTTCATAAATCATCTACTTTGTCTCCCATTTATTTCATCATATCTAGAGTCCCTTTTGGCATATTCTACCTAGGAAAAAGAAAACATAAAAAAGGGTGATATCAAATGCTCAGTACGGGTAAACAAAAGAAATATAAATCATATCATTTTCTTAAGAACATAACATTTTGAAAATCATATCCTGTAAAAGAGATCATAATATCATGACATGGGATCAATCATAATAGTGAAATGTAATACAAATAATAATAACATAAAACAAGAAACATTTTGGCATACAAGAATAATCATATAGAATCATTTCTTATTAGTCCTGACTTATTTCCAAGACTATCTTAGTGGACAAAGTCCATTTCTCAACTGAGTTCACTCCTCATTTCTGTCCTGTTTCACTGAACCAGATTAACCTGTCATTCTAGCCCTTTCTGTCTCATGAGATATAGATCTTTACCCAATGCATTTTAGGGAGATATAGGTCCAACCCATCTCATAATTATACCATTATTATGTGTTCCACATGATCATAAATCATACATCATAGCATAACCAATTTAATAAAAATGGGATTCTTATACATCATGCCATCATAACATAAATCATATAAGTTAAAAAGGACATCATAATATTAATTCCATCATAACATAATCAAATCAATGTAAATATAGGGATAGAAACAGAACCATATAATATATTATATAGAAAATAATTTTGATAAAACGCTTGAACTTCTTTCTTGAGGAAAATAACATTTCTACTTCAAAAACATTTTTCCTTTCTTAAAATGACATATAATTTTAAACTAAAAGAAGTTAATTAAAAATAAACATGAAAACATGTAAAGTAAGCTTCATGGAAATAATGTTCTAAAAGTCCATTCAGGCCGTATAAGTTAAATAAACATTCTTCTCGTAGTTTCACTAGAAAAGTCAAAAAGTACCTCGTACTAAAAATGACAAAATATTCCTTTCATATATTTTATTAAAAACTCACCACAGGGTAAAATTTGATATAAAAAATTGTAGTTGGATGGAAATAATATTACAAATTGAGGAAACATGGATGTGGATGATAAATATTCCCCAGTAAATTCTGAAGTATAAACAATCGTGAATAAAAACAAGATTTCGAGATTTTCCCTTACCTTAGGTATGATTTGCTTTGTACTTGGATGAACCTCATGTATAATGATATAAATAAGGTTATTGAATTATTCCAGAATCAAAATCCTTGTTATGATATCATATATGGTCATATTCTTAGCTTCTTATTAGTAATATTTCAATGCTACTTGGTATTCAGGTGTTTATTTCTTTATGTTTTTATGTATGTGATGTGGAATAAATTCTTATTCTTATATTAAGGATATAGATAAATCATTTACAGAATGGTATTTTTTTAATATATATCATATTTACCAATTAATTTCATTTTTATAATCATTATTCAATGAAGATCATGTAGAACGAGTCGCATCACATCGTGGAGACGGTAGGCCGTACGTACGCACGAGCGATGATATTTTTCCCATGATCGTGTAACTGAATTGATGTGTATGTATACTATTTCAGAATCTATATCACTTTAAAATAATAATATATATTTATTCTTTACACCATTATACCCATCCATGTAAGGTGGTGGTGGAAAACCGATTACACCACGGCCTGGAGATGATATTTCGTACGTACGCACGCGCGATGATTTCATTTTCTGTCAGATGGGTAGAAGGTGAAATAGGGTTGTTTCATACTTATAATAACATATAATTATATTAGTTATACTGATGTTATTACTTCATAATAAAAAAACTAATTAAGAAGAAGATGAAGAAGAAATAAAGTTGAAAGAATCGGTAACAGACATTACCTCTTCTTTGAAGTGCCTCTTCTTAACCTCCTCTTAGGGCACTAAATATGGTCTTTTAAGAAGATTAGAACCTCTATGATGTTTCTAGGAATGTGGGTAATAGAATCTTGCAGGGGTTGGACGAAATTGAAGGTTAAAAATGTTGCAAGGAGGAGAGGGAGGAGGTGCCCTTTTATAAGGGAGGAGAGGGGCACTTTAGGAAAAACGAAAAATATTATTTTATTATAAAGTCATATTCGGTTTTTAATAGATCAAAATTGATTTATTTAGAATCTAAGGTGGGGATTGGTCTAAATTCTCTCAACCAATAGATTTTAGACAAGGTTAGGTTACAATATTAACCAAATCATTTATATTTAACTTAAAGTTAAATAATTTTACTTCTGTCGTGTCTTGTTGTTTTCTTACAATATATGGTTAATAAACTTACTATAATAAGCCAAACATACCCCAAGTGGTTCATTATTAATATATTTATCCTTATCTAAGTCATTTGTCCGAACCATTTCTTTTTAAGAAAAAAATAACAATTAATAATATAATATTTTTTTAAAAAACTATTTTATGTCAATTTTGATACTATTTGGTACTTGATTTATGTGAAACAAATAACAGCATGATTAGTTAGAAAAATGTTAATTAAATAAATAATAATAAGTCATATTAACCTATAAAATCAGTGTAATTCATAAAAAGTCTAAATTTCATTTATTTTTTTATTTATAACATCAATTCTGATAATATTTCATTAATAAGGTAATTACTACATCATCATTGTGTCAATAATAAATTAAATTATTTAATGTCCATAAATTATAAATAAAACACCAATAGGTAGGTAATCGTTTTATCTTTCTAATTTATATTTATAGTCTATTTTATCTTATGTATAACCCTGTATTAAAAATGTTTTGGTGCATAAACTTTGATTTTAACCATTTTAACTATTCTTTAAATAAAATAATATTAAATGTCATAATCTAATCCATGTGGACCTAAATAGTCATATATTATTCCTAATGTTTTTTTTGGTTGAATATGACATATCCTATAGAATTAGGACATGTGTTAGGGTAATAATAATATCATGTTTACCCCTAATTTGTCTATTTACTTTTAACCGTGAGAAAAAAAGTAAAAAGTTACTATTAACCAAAAAAAAATTTATCTTATTGAACCACATTTTACTCCTTAATGTTAACTGTATCTCTCAGATTTTCTAAATTCCACTCACAGAAGCAGTAAAATTAAGTTTAATGGAAATTTTCAAACTCTCCCAGGAGGTGGGTAAAAGAACGTGAAAAGTTTAAATAAAAATTTTACATATCTAAAATTATCATAAAATGACTCCAATGAATTAAATTGAAGTTATATAGGTATTATTTATCAATTTATACATAAAATAAATTTAAATAAAATAAATAATTATTTAAATAAAAATTCTGTTTTTAAATATTAACCAAGTGTTTTCACTATTCAATAGTTGAATGTTTTCAGAAAAAATACCAAAAATTCACCCTAGGATAATTTCGATATTCCAAATCCAAAAATGAAGTCCATTTTGAAAGATAAAATTTATAAAATTTCAAAAAATCGGTATTACTTTTCATAACGGCTAGTTTTAATAATATTGTAATAGCATATCGTTGTTTAGGGAAACTCGGTATTGCGTACAACACAGACTATCGAGAAAGGTCGTGATTGCGTGTAAAGAAAACCAAGATAGTGTTGTGTGTAGTGAAATATTCCTTTGATGATGTATAAAACATAAAAAAAATTATTTCTCATAAAAATCTATGTTGTTACAGCACACCCCGCCGGATGAGCTGCCATGGCCACCCCGCCCACCGGCCGAACTAGCCACGCCGTCACCGGCCCTCCGAGCCGCCCCGTCTGACACCCTCCTCCGGCCTCCTCGGCCGCCCACACCCCTCATGATGCCCCGAACTCTTGAGCTGCCCACACCCCAGCTCGTGCCGCCTGCCATCCTCCTGAGCCGCCCACGCCCCCTATGTGCCCCGGCCTCCAGAGCCGCACGTGCCCTACCCGCGCCATCCGTCGGCATCCCGAGCCATCTGCGCCTCAGCTCTTGGTGTCTACTGGCCTCTTGAGGAACCTTCACCCCACGTGGCGCCCTAGCACCCCGAGCCAACTAAACCCCTCGCGGCCCCCTGACATCCTGATCTTCCCACTACCCTCTTGGAGCCCCAACCTCCCTAGCCTCTCACACAACACTCTTCGGGCTGAACCGCCATTGCACCAACTTGCAGCTAGCCCACACCCTCACGGATGGTCTGAGCCCTCACGACCCTCCATGCCACCATGGGTCCTGCTGGGCAAGGCCAAGCAGGCCGGGTCGTACTGAACGGGCTTACCCGCCCAATGGGTTGGGCCATACCCAACAAGATAGGCCAGGTTGACCCGAACCGGGTCATCCATGTCCAGGTCAGACCGGACCCAGGCCCACTACGACCGAATTACATTATTTTGGAAATAACATTGGGAATGAACATCCATTTGACAAACCATGAGAATCAATTGATATCTTGGACAGAGATGGTCCCTTTGAGTGATTCCACAACGAGTTATGAATTTATGGGGAACAATGAGGTTGGATCGAGCAAGAATCCAACCAGGCCCCCGGGATGAAATAGCTAATAACTCTCAGACCAGACATTTGATTGACACATCATATGTTACATTGGCAACCCTATTTTATGTCAGACCATTATGATATTTCTTTATTAGACATTGAGACAGTTGGAGTATCGACCAATAGCTCGAGGAGTGGATCCTCCCGGAGATGAGCGAGCGTAGTGTGGAGACATAGTAGCTGGCTGAGACATGACGACTGCTGACCATTTTGACTTAGAGTTATTCTACTAGCCTAGTAGGGAGCGCCTTGATGTCTCAGCAGACCCACAGTTGGGAGTGCCTTGGTGTCGTGACTGACCCACAATAATCAACAGGAGGAGTACCTTAGTAGGCTATGATGGGGTGCAAGCTTGGGGATGTGGCAGACCCACGGTGGGGAGTGAGCTTGGTGACATGGAAGATCCATGGTATTCAATAGGTGGACTGCCTCAGTAGTCCAAGGGTAGTGGGAAGCGCGCATGGTGTAATGGAAGGACCACTGTACTAGATAGAGGAGGAGTTCTCCTACAGCCGAAGTTTTGACAATGTGATTGGGGATGTTACTTGATACTACCCCTAGGATAAAATCCTGGTGGTGCTGAGTCAGTGCCATTATGTTTTTCATCATGTTTGAGATTGATTACGTGATAACTAATTTATACGTATTTGAGTATACCAAAGGAGGTTTATCTATTGATTTCATTCTTTTTGATTTATCTTAGAAGGATTTTGTGAGACCTAGAGGGTCTCGTGGTCCCTATTGAGTATTTTTATACACACCCCAACACGAGCTATGCCCACACCTTGTTGTGTTGGGAATAGTTGAAAGAAATCACTGATTGAGGCTGAGAGTACTAGGACTGGACGATACTCGGAGGTAGACCTTACGATGAGTCCATACATAGAGGGGACAGATGGATGTGGAGTGCTAAGGAGATGATCTATACCTACCATTTAGGTGGGAACCCAGGAGAATGATCCAGTAGCTATCTATTCTCTTTCATCCATTGTTTTTTATTTCAGTTGTACTTCTACTTTCCAGTTGGACTTGTATTATGGCCCCTTTTTTACATACTCTACTAACATGTTTACTATACAGTTGACTTGCGTTCATAATTTTTTTGTCTTTGGTATCATGTGTTTATAGGTAATAAATGCAATGAATTCCCAGTTTTTGGGAATACACCTTTGGTGCTACTTGCAACCCCCTGGCCTATGGAAGGCAGGCATGGGGTAGTCACCGAATGGGCCCTAGGGGATAAGTCTTTAAAATATGAAATTCTCAAATGAAGTTCATTATCAATGGAATTGTATTTAAATTTCCTGAATTTTTATCTAACCATGGATCAGTACAATGAATAATTAAAAGTGGTGCACTATGAAGTCTTAAAAAATCCTAAATATAGAGTAGTTTAAGAAACACAAGTGTTATATTGTAATATCCATGGTAAATAATGAAATAATACATTCTATTTTTTATTAATATTTCTTGAATTAATTATTATTTTATCATTAATAGGGATGATATGTTCGATGGAGTCCCTGATACACAACAATAGGTTTCATTTAAATCTTACGTTGCACACTAATAATATAATATTATAATTTTAAATGGTAGTTAACTCCTAGTTATTTTATTAGCGGAAATGAAGAAAAAAAACTACAATATGATTATACTTGTTTTTAAAATAAATGTTAGAGGCATAAAATAAGAATTAATCCAGTTTTAAAGACAATTTACTTTAAAAGGTCGATTTACCACCTTTTAATGGAGAACCCTATTTAAATCTGGTTTTCGTCAGAGGAAATCCACATACATCTTAGAGACATAACTCTATTTGGGTGATCATTGACTGACCCAACAAGTTGGCCCAATTCTTACCGATCAAATAGAATAGTTTAGTAGAGTGATCGGGACACCTCTATGTGCGAGAGATTATTTGGATACAAGGAGTACCCATGATGATTCTATCCGATCATGATACATGTTTTACTTCCTAGATATTGAAGGGGTTGTATGATGCTTTTCAAACACAACTTTGATTGAGCACCACCTTCCATCATTAGATGGATGGTGAGACTGAGAAGACCATTCAGACACTCGAGGACATGTCGTGTGCATGTGTCCTCGACTTCGGTTGTAGTTGGGAGGATCATCTGCCTTTGGTGGAGTCTGCGTACAAAAGAACTATCACTCCACCATAGGGAAGGAACCTTTCGAGGTGTTGTACGAGCGACACTACAGATCACCATTGTGCTGGACTGACCCCGGGGGAGTCAGCACTAGGGGGACTAGAGATGGTATAGGCTACCATAGAGAAGGTTCAGATTATCCAGGAGCGGATGAAGAATGCAAAGAGCAGGAAAAAGTCATATGCTGATAGTAAACAAAGAATTCTAGAATCTGAGGATGGTGACCACGTATTTCTATGGGTCTCACCCCGACGAGGTCTACAGAGATTTGGTCGAGGCATCATGTTATCTAAAAAGTTCATAACACCTTCTCACGTCCTCAGCAGAGTTGGTTAGGTGGAATACCGCTTAGCTCTAGCACCTCAGTTGCACCGGGTGCACGAGGTCTTCCATATATTCCAGTTGAGGAGATACGTGCACAACACTTCTCAGATCATCAAAAATGGAGAGTTGGACTATTATGATCGGGTGAATTTTTTGGAGGTTTCAATCGAGATTGAGGATTGACAGGAGTGGGTCCTATGGGGATGGTCGATACCTTTGGTGCACGTTCCCTAGCTTCACAAGAACTTCCAAGAGAGCACATGGGACTGGGAGGCTCAGATGGATTCTCAGTACCCCCACATGTTTACTGGTTGAGTTTTGTCATACATGGACATATAGCCTTGACATCGAGATAATATATAGACTGATAATTTTGATTTAATTTTCTTTTAATTGGTAATTTAACGAGTCCACTAAAATTGATGCCACATGATTCTAAGGCCGGATGTTCCTGTAATCAAATTTTTATGTTTTCTTCGGGTACATTCAGTAAACGTATAAGTGTGTTTTCATAAAATTTGAACCGATGCTCAGAATTGTAATTTGAGGGCACCGTTGAACTCGCAGTGCTGGTATTTGCATAAGGAGACAGTCACCTAACGGTAGATAGATGAGGGAAAAATATAATTTATGGGTTTTTCATGGAAATAATAAAAATAAAATAAATGTCATTTTATTTTATTTTGAGCTTCAATGTGGATATTTCAGGAGGGGACCACCGAAAACAACCCTCCATGTGGAAGTTGGATGTTGGGTCCACCAGACCATAACCTCCCATGAGAGGTTATGGTGGTGGGGACCACCCAAACAATAACCCCCCTATAGAGGTTATGGTAGAGGGGACCACCTGTGATAAAACCCCCTCGAAACCCCCTTTAATTGGAAGAAATTTTAAACTACCACAATTAATGAGGTAGAGACTCTTGAACTCCCTCACCATAATTGTACCAACAAACATACTATTGAATTGTTCCAATACCCCAGTGAATTATTCCAATGTTAATTAATTGTCATGCCCCCTTTTTAATTTATGTAACATAGTCATTGGAATTTTGGAAGGTTCATAATAAATGAAATTTCGTAAATTTTACGATCGTTACCTACCATTCCCACTATCCTATATATATGGAGCTAGAGAGGAGGATTTGGGATTGCTTCACCAAGAAACGAATCATTGGTAATTTGACGCGATGCCCAACTCTTGGAGTTTTACTATCGCCAACGAAGAATGCATTCCTCAATGAATAATACTCTACCAACAGAGAATGCTGACCTCAATCGACCTTCTACATCGGGACTAGTTCCGATGTGTGCCGTACTCATCCATGGTGAACTGACATTTGTACATCTTCCTATGACAACGTCAACGATTGAGGTAGGGGTTTAATGATTTTCTTATCACTTTATAGGTACTCTCTTATTATATTGTGTGGGATTGGGAATGATTAAATTATGGGAGATTATGGTTAATGTTCTTTGCTTTGTACATTGGAACTGTTTCCTACCACTCTAAACGCGGAGGGTGTGGGCCAAACATGCATGGTCCGACCCCCCTTCAGTGTTCTTCATTGTGTTATTCTTTGGAATGAAGGAAGGTGATGAAGGATATGAAGGAAACCACATCGGCACCCACCCCCTGGCCCGTGCTGCGCCCGCGGTGCTCCAGCCTCCCAGAAGAACCGGCCCCACGATCACCGGTCGAGCCACCTCGTCTGCACCACTCGGCCGCTGAGGCGCGCCGACTGCTCCGCCCGCCAGCCGAACTAGCCACACCACCAACAGCCCTATGAGGCACCCTGGCTCGCACTGCCCCCGCCTCTTGAGCCGCTCACACCTCGGCTCGCGCATTCTTCCGGCCTCTAGAGCCACCCATGCACCCCACTTTTCACCGGCCACCCGAGCCACTCGTTCCCTGTCCGCACCATCCGTTAGCTTCCTGAGCGGCTAGTGCCTTAGCTCTCAGCGTCCACTAGCCTCTCGAGCAGCCTATGCCCCCTGCGGTACCTCGGACACCCGAGCCGCTCGCGCCCCATGCGACGCCCCAACTTCCTGAGCCGAATGCACCACTCAATGTGCCCCTCCCTATCGATCCACCCACGCGGCCTCATCGGGGTGAACTACCCTTGCACCGACTCACGGCTTGTCTGAACCCTCGCAGTTGGTTTACTTCCTCACATCCCTCTATGGCCCCTCACGTCCCGCTGGGCAGTGCCCAGTGGGCCGGCCCAAACCCAATGGGATAGCCTGCACAATGGGTCAGTCCATACACAACGGATGAGTCTAGGATGACCAGAACATGGTTGGCCCAGACTGGGTAGGTCCGACCAGGTTGGACCAGTCCCGGGCCCCCTACGACCCAATTACCTTCTTTTGGAAATAAATTTGGCGACAGACGTGTAGAGTCCCAATGCTTGACATACATGGACATTACATTACTTTTTCGGAATACATAATACATAACAATAACAAACACACAAGGACCGTAATAGTTTAGTGTCTTTGGAAACTCGGAATATAATCTTCTAATCTTGGCGAAAGATCTTCAACATCTCCCATAAAGATCATCATCTTTTTTTTTCGTACCTAAAAAATTTCATTATATATTGGGGAAAGAAAACATATAAAGGGTGACCTCAAATGATCAGTAAGGGTAAACAAAGAGAACATAAAACAATCCATAAACATTTGAATGAAAAAGCATGAACATAAAATCTAAACATCAAAATCTTGAGCTAAGTCATAAATCATGGAAGTACGTAAGGCATATATCATAAAGGAACATCAATAATAATAAAAATAGCATGGGAATAAAACATGTGATTGTGGCAACCATCAATCACATGATATGATTTCCATAGTTGTCAAGGCATTGCTACAAAGACCATCATAGTATAAAATGTCCCTTTCTAAATCGAGTTCACTCCTCATTCTAGTCCTGTATTAATGAACTAGTTTAACTTACCATTCCAGTCATGTCTATCTAATGAGACATAAATCTTTACCCATTGTATTGGAGGGAGATATATGTCCCACCAATCTCATAATGAAATCATTCTGTCATGTGCCACAAAATAATCTTAAAACATTCATCATAACCCAAATAATAAAATGGGTTTCATAAACATCATCCCATCATCACATAATCCATATAAAACAAATGGATATTTCATCATAAGAAATGTGAAACCATGAAACTCGTAGAGAAATTATACTTGAAACATACACATATGAAATAATGTCCTCTTAGATGGAAAATGGTTTTGATAAAACACTTGAAATGAATTATTGAAGAAAATATCCTTTCTTATTCAAAATCATTTTCTTTTCACAAAATGTCATAAAAGTATTTTATTGAAAATATTCATAAAATCTTGTAAAGTGAGCATCATGAAAATAAGGCGTTATAAAACTATAAAAATCCATTCTTTCCATATAAGTTAAAAAAACACCCTTCTCGTACTTTTGCAGGAAAAGTCAAAAGGTACCTCATATGATAAACAAAATAAAGAGTCCTTACATACCATGGGGTAAAAGTCCAAAATGGGTAAAAAATGACTTTGAACATACATGGAAGAATATTAAACATTTTTTGAATTTTTTTTTGAATGCATGGACATGGATGATAAACATAACCCCAGTAAATACTTACGAATAAACAATCTCAGATAAGAATGAGATTGGAATAATTATCCCTTACCTTATGTACGATATGATTCATATGTATCTGAACCTCCTGTATAATGTATTAAATAATATAATTGGATTATTAAATAATCATATTCATTGTTATGATATCATATATAGTTTTCTTATGACTTTATATTACCCTTTATTTTGTAAATTCAATGTAAAAGTAGCGATTTGGTTAAAATCATTTCATTTATTGTACGTGTTTCTACTTTTTGTTCTCAATAATATTACTTATATCCTGATTTACATAATTCTAGAATGTAAAAAAAGATTTATATATAATATATATTCAGTATATACATATATATATATATATATGATAGATCGATAAATGGAATTAAATACACCGTTCATGGAGACGGTAGGCCATATGCACGCATGAACACTGTTTTAGTTTCCTTATTGAATTGAATAGAATTAAGTAGATGAAATATATACATATATATATATATACATAAACCCAGTATAATTATTAGGTCATATATCTCATTATTATTCAGTATAAATACTTTATAATCATTCATGAATGGTTGATATGGAGAATTTATCTCATCGCGTCATGGAGACGGTAGTCCGTACGTACGCACGAGCGATGATACCATTCTCATGATCATGGAATTGCATTGAAGCATATGTATAATATTTCAGAATCAATATAACCTTAAAATAATCATATATAGTTATTTATTTACACCATTAAACCCATCCAAGTAACGTGGTGGTCGAAAATAGATTACACCACGGCGTGGAGACGGTATTCCATTCGTACGCACGCGCGGTGATATCATTTTCCATAGGATGGATTGAATGTTAAATAGGGTTGTTTAATATTTATAAGTATATACTATTATATGAGTGATACTGATGTTTTTACTTCATAATGAAACATCTAAATAAGAGGATGTAGAAGAAGAAAAAATTTTGAATGAATTGGTAATAGAAATTAACTCTTTTTCGACATGCCTCTTTGAAACCTCCTCTTTGGGCAATAAATATTTTCATTGAACAAGACCAGGACATCTAGAATATTACTTGGGAAGTGTAGAAGTGAAATTTTTAGGGGTGGGACGAACATGAAGGCTAAATGTGGTGTCAGGAGAAGATGGAGGAGGTTCCCATTTATAAGTGAGGAGAGGGGAACCTTAGAAAAAACCTAAAATATTATTTTATAATAAAGTCATATTCGGTTTTTAATTCTTCCAAATTAATTTCATTAGAATCTAATGTGGGGATGGGTCGAAATCCCCTCATCCAATATATTTTAGATAGGTTTGGGTCCTTATATTAACCTTATCTTTTAGTTTTAACTCTATGTTAATTAAATAGACATTTCCCATGTCACATTGTATTTTTATATTATATAGTTAATTAACATACCATATAAATCCAAGAGACCCCCAAGTGGTCCATTAATGGTACACCTATCATGATCTAATTATATTGGCCAGAAAATTGATTTTTAGTAATATAATAACAATTAATAATATTATTTTTGTATTAAAAACTATTTTATGTCAATTTTGACACTATTTGGTAATTGATTTTTGTGAAAAGAATAACAGAATTATTAGTTCGAAAAAAGTTAAATAATTATATACTAACATATCATATTAACATAAAAAATTAGTGTAATTTATAAAAAGTCTAAAATTACATTTATTTGTGTATTTATAACAACAATTTTGTTAATATTTCATTAATAAGATAATTACTGCATCAACATTGTGTCATAAATAAATTAAATTATTTAATATCTAAAAATTATAAATAAACTAAAATTATAAGGATATATTTTTATAATTCTAAGGAATATTTATAGTTGAATTTATTTTATGTATAACCTTATATTAAAAATGATTTAGTTATTAAACATTGATTTCAACTATTTCAACCATTCTTTAAATAAATTAATAATAAATGTCCTACTCTAATCCAAGGGGACCTAAATTGTCATATTTTATATAAATGGTTTTATTGTCGAATTAAACTTATCAAATAGAATTAGGACATGGGTTAGGGTACTAAATATATCATTTTTACCATTAATTACCCTATTTACTTGTAACCGTGGTAAATAAAAGTAAAACGTTACTATTCACGAAAAATTATTTTCATCATATTGAACAACATTTTAGTGCTTGATATTAATCGTGTCTCAGATTTTTGAAATTCCACTCAGAAAAGAAGTAAAATTATGTTTTATGTATGTTTTCAAAAATCTTTTAGGAGGTAGGTAAAAGACGGTGAAAAGATCAATAAAATACTTATATATCAAAAATTATTATAAAAGGACTCCAATGAATTTATACTGAACTTATTTTAGTACTATATAATAATTTTGAACTAAAATAAATTTAAATAAAATTAATTATTATTTACATAAAAAGTCTGTTTTTAATTAGTAACCCAGTGTTTTCACTATTCATCAAAAATTGAATGTTTTCAGAAAAATACGAAAAATTCACCCTAAGCTAACTTCGATATTCCAAATCCAAAAATGAAGTCAATTTTGAAAAATAAAATTTCAAAAATTTCAAAAATTGGGTATTACTATTCATAACGGCTAGTTCATAATAATATTATAATAATATCATGTTTAGTGAAACTCGGTGTTGCGTACTACACACACTATCGAGGAAGGTCTTGATTGCATGTAATGCAAGCCATTTCAGGGCAGTGAGTAGTGAATTCTCCCTTTTTTGTTGTGTATAACATAATCTTTAGTTATACATTAAACAAAATCTATACTTAACGTTGCGTAGAAAAAATTCTACAAAACGAACATTAAATTGTGTGTAACATGATCCAAGAATAGTGTTTTGTATACTGCAAGTTAATACAGTGTTTCTTATAGTACAAGCTAAACTTGGTGTAGTGTATAATAGAAGACATCAAGGAAATTAAAAGAATATATTTCATTAAACTTCGTGGTGTTACATTCTACCCCCCTTAAAATGAATTTCGCCCTCGAAATTCGTCGGGGTTATAAATGGTTTACTACTTGAATGTTTATTTAATAGAAACCCTCATCGTAAAAAGGAATACCAAAACTTAAATTTAAATACTATGTATGAAACGCAAAAGTTACCCAAATTAACTAATCATTGGGTTTCCACATAGTAGAACATAGGTGAAAATATGGATATGGAAAGGAAATATCACCATCAACTTTTGGTGAAGAGTGGTAGAGGACATGGCTATGAGAAATCCAACAATCAAAAAGCCATAAATTTTTGATGATCTAAGGTACCATCTGATTCATCAGATATGAGAGCACTAGGGAAAAAATTTTTGTTTTCAAGATCATTTCCCTAATGTTTAAGAATTTTTGAATTAAAAGATATACTTACTTGATTTTGGTACAATCTCACTGTTGCTCATGCCTCTAACAATTTCCACTTCAACTCTTAAAGAAATGAAGTTGAATTTGCCTTCTGTGAAGTGTTAACAGATTATGAGATATAATGATAGTTCATTCCATCAATGTCTATTGCAAAAAGTTTATCACAATTTATTAACTATACAGAAGTCAATCTGTGTTGAGATTAATCGTATATGGTTGTAAAAACGGACTTATACCATATCTGTCATAGAGCATAATAAAATAAAACTAGTTTATACTAACCAGGGACTTCATTTAGGCTAGTGGTAGGAAATAAAGGCATGTCACTCTTCGGTTGTGGGTTCAATTCCCACATCCTTGTCTGATGCGACGGGTTGTCGCTCGTCTTACATGTTGTCACTTTTTCTAAAACTACATTATAATAACATTCCTGCAATAAAAAAATTCTACCCTTAAAAAATACTATATTATGTATAACTTAATTCATTCCAATCATTAGGTTTATCCAAAATACATTCGTCCAATATTATAGTATAATGAAAATGATTACTAGAAATGTCATCTACTGAGCATGTGAATACCATCATTTATCCCCCGTATAAGATATATCTTGTTGGTCACATTCCAAACATGTGAATTCCTTAATCATGTATTCTTTTGAAAAATGAATACCCATTGAATCTTAGTGAAAACATGAATGCTGTCAAAAGATAACTCTTTCCACAAACCAAAATCAAAAAATTCTATATACTCAAACCATGATATAACTTTTTCCTTATATTTTTCATGAGCACATGAATACTGTCAAACATTTATTTTCTCCTTATCCCATCATTATGCTCATAACATCTTCTTTCCAAAAATATTTCAATCACATTCCATGGTTACCAGAACCATAAAATTATTGAAATCCACAATAGGCCAATACATAAATATTCCAATATTCCATGATACTATATACAACATTATCTTGGAATCCCATTACATAAACACATAATCATTCCACCACATAGTTTTCATATTCAAAATATCCAATAGTGATCTCATGTGACTTCCCTTTGTCCTTTGACTTATGTGGTTTCTCATTTCGATCATCATTAACCCTTTAATTATGTAATTGATTATAATAATGCCCCATTTCATTGCACTAGAAGCATTAAAGTGTTGTTGGTGCATTCTCTGCAGTATTTTTTTTATTCACCTCATTAGAAACCCTTTTTCCATTACATCAACACTCAACTGCTCGATGACCTTATTTTCCACACTTAAAACATTTTATAGTCCCTTTAATATAGTCTCCACCACGATTCATTCCACACTTTGAGCATAAAGAAACATTCATCTTCTTTTCTCCATTATTCTGAGATTTATCCTTCAAATCCATCTTTCATTTCTTTTCAAAACCATGAGATGGAAAAGTAACACCAACTTCTATTTCTTCCTTGTTAGAAAAACGCACAATTTCTTCATTTCTACTAAAGTCTCTTATAGTTAATTCACTTCAAATACTTGGTTTTAAGCCACTAAAGAATCGATCAACTTTACATTCAGGTTGGATGATAACTCAAGATGCATAACTTGCAAGTCTTGTAAAATTTTCTTCTTATATACTAACCGATTCATAATCCTTATGCTTATGCTCAAGAAACTCCTTTTCCATATTACTTCGAATAATATGAGGGAAGTACATACCAAATAACAAGTTATTGAACTCATCCCATTCCATGGATTCAATTTCATCTTGGGGACTTGTATTCATAATTAGAGTCCACCACTGGTCTGATTCACCTTTTAAATGGTAAACAACTAGAATGAATTTATCATGTTTCGAATAGAAAAGTATGGAAAATACTTTTCAATGGTACTGATCCATTTTTCCGCAACAAGTGGATCAGAAGACCCATTGAAAGAAGGTGGATGTTTCCACATGAAAAAATCAATAGAATATTGTTCCCTTCTTTTATCATTCGGATGTCCATAATGATTGATAGATTGTGTAAGTATTTAAATAATATTTTTCACTCCATCTCCCAAAAAATTGGTGTTTTCAGGAGGAAAATCATTACATTTCCAATTATATTGATCAACATGGTTCCTTCGGTTTCCAGCCATCGGCTAAAACCAAAAAAGAATAGTGTAAGAGGAAAAAATCATGCTAGGGAAAACAACATAATAAAGGGGTTGTACCATAAATATCTATGATCATAGGTTTAATTCTATGATCGTTACTATAATTCTATGACTCTAACCTATACTTATACTTAACCTTAAGGGACATCCCTAGATAGACCTTAGAAATATCTCTAGGGATCTGACTAAACATTTTGCATCCTACATTCCAAAGGTTAACTAATCCTTTACTCTAATACCAACTGTAGTGACCCAAATCTTGACGTACATGGACAACACATTGCTTTTTTTGAATACATGATACATAAAAAAACAATCACACAAGGACCGTAATAGTTTAGTGTCTTCGGAAACTCGGAATATAATCTTCTAATCTTGGTGAATGATCTTAAACACTCCCATAAAAATATTCCTCTTTTTTTACCTAAAAACATTCTTCATATCCTAGGGAAAAGAAAACATATAAAGGGTGATCTCAAAAGATAATATATGGTAAACATAGAGAACATAAAACAATCCATAAACATTTGAAATAAAAAGTATGAACATAAAATCTAAACATCAAAATCTTGAGCTAAGACATAAATCATGGAAGTACATAAGGAATATATCATAAAGGTACATAAATCATGATAAAATAGAATGGGAATAAACCATATGATTGTGGAAACCATTAAGCACATGGTATGATTTCCATAGTAGTCAAGGCATTTCTTCCAAGACCAACTTAGTAGACAAATTCACTTTCTGAATCGAGTTCACTCCTCGTTCCAGTCCTGTATTACTGAACCAAATTAACATAAAATTCCAACCATATATATCTCATGAGATATAAATCTTCACCCAATGCATTGGAGGGAGATATAGGTCCCACCCATCTCATAATGAAATCATTATTTTGTGTGCCACAAAATAAACTTAAAACATTCATCATAACCCAAAGAATAAAATGGGTTTCATAAAAATCATCCCATCATCACATAATCCATATAAAACAAATGGATATTTCATAATAAAAAAAAGTTAAACCATTTAAATCATAGAGAAATTATACTTTAAACATAAACATATTAAATAATGTCATCTTAGAAGGAAAATGATTTTGATAAAACACTTGAAATGAATTCTTTAAGAAAATATACGTTCTTCCTCAAAATCATTGTCTTTTCACAAAGTGCCATAAAAGTATTTTATTGAAAATAGTCATAAAATATTGTAGAGTAAGAATCATGAAAATAAATCATTATAAAACCATAAAAATCTCTTCAAGTCGTATAAGTTAAAAAAAATTCTTCTTGTACTTTTGCCGGAAAAGTCAAAAAGTACCTCGTATGATAAACAAAAGAAAGAGTCCTTACATACCATGGGGTAAAATTCTAAAAAGAGTAAAAAAGGACATTTAACATACATGTAAGAATATAAAACATTTTATGAATTTTTTTTAGAAAGCACGAACATTGTTGATTTACATAACCCCAGAAAATACTTACAAATAAACAATCTCAGATTAGAATGAGATTGCAATAATTATCCCTTTCCTTATGTCTGATATGCTTCATATGTGTCCAAAACTCATGTATAATTATTTAAATAATGTCATTTACTTATTACTGAATCATATTTATTGTTATGAAATCATATATAGTTTACTTATGTCTTTAAATTACCATTTCTTCTGTAAATTAGATGTAAAAGTAGTGATTTGGGTAAAATCGTTTCATTTATTGTACGTATTTTGACTTGATGTTCATTATATTATTAATTGTATCCTGATTTAGTTAATTAATGAATGTAATAAATGATTTATATATAATATATATTCTGTATATACAAATATATATGACAAATAGATAAATGAAATTAAATACACCGTTCATGCAGACGATAGGCCGTACGTACGCATGAACAATGTTTTCGTTTCCTTATTGAATTGAATGGAATTAGGTAGATGAAATATATATATATATAAATAAATATATCATCATTATTATGTAATATAACTCATTATTACACATTATACATAGTTTATAATAATTCATTAAGGGTTAACATGGAGAATGAATCTCATCGCGTCATGGAGACGGTAGTCCGTACGTACACACGAGCGATGATATCATTACCTTGATTGTGGAATTGTATTGAAGAATATATATAATATTTCAGAATAAATATATCATTAGAATAATTATATTTACTTATTTATTTACACCATTATACAAATCCATGTAAGGTTTCAGTCGAAAACAGAATACACCACGACGTGGATATGGTATTCTGTACGTATGCACGCACGGTGATTTCGTTTTCCATAGGATGGATATAAGGGGAAATAGGGTTTTTTAATATTTATAATAACATACTAGTATATTAGTGATACTGATGTTATTACTTCATAATGATACAACTAAAGAAGAGGAAGTTGAAGAAGACAGAAATTTTGAAAGAATCGGTAACAGATATAACCTCTTCTTCTGACACGCCTCTTTGAATCCTCCTCTTAGGGCACTAAAATTGGTCATTTAAGAATACCAGAACCTCTATAATATAACTAGGTAAGTGGAGAAGATAAATTGGTAGGATTTGGCTGTGTGTGAAGGCTCAATGTGGTGTGAGGAGAAGAGGGAGGAGGTTCACTTTTATGATGGAGGAGAGGTGCACCTTAGGAAAAACATAAAATATTATCTTATAATAAATTTATATTCTATTTTGAATAGCTCCAAATTAATTTATTTCAAATATTTAGTGGGTATGGGTCTAAATCCTCTCAACCAATATTTTTTAGATAGTTTTGGGTCATTATATTAACCTCATCCTTTAGTTTTAACTCTTTTTTAATTAGATTGGCATTTACCATGTCACATTTTATGTTTATATTATATAGTTAATAGACATACCATATACATCCGAGAGACCCCCCAAGTGGTCCATTAATGATACACCTATCATGATATAATTATCTAGGCATAAACTTAGATTTTTAGAAATATAATAACAATTAATAATATAATATTTCTTTTAAAAACTATTTTATGTCAATTCTGACACCATATGGTAATTGATTTTTTTGAATATCATAACAGCATGATTAGCTCTAAAAAAGTTGATTAAATAAATACTAACATGTCATATTATCCTATAAAATTAGTGAAATTCTTAAACAGTCTCAAATTACATTTATTTGGGTATCTATAACCTCAACTATGTTAATATTTCATTAATAAGATAATTAACGCATCATCATTGTGACATAAATAAATTAAATTATATAATGTATAAAAATTATAAATAAAATACAATTATGTATGAAATCTTTTTATCTTTATAATGAATATTTAGAGTTGAATTTATCTTATGTATAACCCTATATTAAACATTATTTATATTTTAAACATTGATTTTATCTATTTTAACACTTATTTAAATAAATTAATAATAAATGTCCTAATCTAATCCAAGTGGACCTAAATGGTCATAATTTATTCCTAATGATGTTTTTGGAAGAATTAAACTAATACAATAGAATTAGAACATGTTTTAGGGTAGTAATAATATCATTTTTACCCTTAATTACCTTATTTACTTTTAACCGTGGTAAATAAAAATAAATAGTTACTATTCACTAATAATTATTTTCATCTCATTGAACCACATTTTAGTCCTTGATATTAACCGTGTCTCTCAGATTTTCGAAATTGCACTCACAGAACTGGTAAAATTATGTTTTATGTAAGTTTGCAAAAAGCTCATAGAAGGTAGGTAAAAGACGGTGAAAAGTTCAATAACATTTTTACATATCGAAAATTATTATAAAATGACTCCAATGAATTACATTGAACTTATAAAAGAATTATGTATCAATTTTGACCTAAAATAAATTTAAATATTATAAAAAATTATTAAAATAAAAAGTCGGTTTTTTAAATAGTAACATAGTGTTTTCACTATTCATCAAAAATTGAATGTTTTCAGAAAAATACCAAAGATTCAACCTAAGCTAATTTTGATATTCCGTATCCAAAAATGAAGTTCATTTTGAAAAATAAAATTTATAAATTTTAAAAAATTTGGTATTACTATTCATAACGGCTAGTTCATAATAATATTATAATAATATCTCTTTTAGTGAAACTCGGTATTGCATACTATACACACTATCGAGGAAGGTCTTGATTGAGTGTAATGCAATCCAAGTCAGGGCTGTGTATAGTGAAATATCCATTTGTTGTTGCGTATAACACAATCTTTATTTATACATTAAACAAAATCTATACTTAATGTTTCGTAGAATAAATTCTACAAAACGAAATGAAATTGTGCGTAACACGAGTCAAGACTAGTGTTGTGTATACTGCAAGATAATATGGTGTTTCATATAATACAAGATAAACTTGGTTTAGTGTATAATAGAATAAATCAATGAAATTAAAAGAATATTTTTTTATAAAATCTCAGGGTGTTACAGGACGTCCATTTGACGAACCATCAGTGGCACTTGAAATCTTGGAACGAGATGGTCCCTTTGAGTGATTCCACACTGGGTATTCAATTGATGGTGAATCGTCATGTTGGATCGATCACAAATCTAACCGGGCTCCCAGGACAAAATAAAAATAACTCATAGACCAGGAGTTTGATTGATGGGTCGTATGTTACATTGAGAACCCTATGGCATGGCAGACCATGGTGATATTTCTTAGTGGGAATTTGAGACAGTTAGACTATCAACCAATATATTGAAGAGAAGATCATCCCAGAGACGAGTGAGCATAGTGTGGAGACCCAGTTGCTGGCTGAGACCAGAAGACTACTGACTGTTTTGACATAGAGTGACTCTATTATCCGACTAGGGAGAGCCTTGATGTTGGAGAAGACCCACAGTTGGGAGAGGCTTTTTGTCGTGGAAGACCCAATGTACTCAACAGGAGGATTACCTCTACAGGCTATGAGGGCGAGCGAGCTCGGTGACGTGGCAGACCCACTGTGGGGAGCACGCATGTTGACGCGACAGATCCACGTTACTCGATAAGAGATGTACCACAGTTGTCCAAGGTTAGTGGGAAGCACTCTTGGTGTTTCTATACGCCCACTACACTCGATATAGGAGGAGTTCTCCTACACCTGAGGTTTCGACAATGTTACTAGGGATGTTACTTGATACTACCACTAGAATAAAATCCTGGTGGAGGTGAGTCAGTACCTTGGTTTTTTCCCTCATGTTTAAGATTGATTGTATGATATCTAATGTTTATGTATGGGCATATACCTATGTAGGGTTATCTGTTTATTTCATTCTATTTTATTTATCTTAGATGGATTTTGTGAGACCTATATGGTCTAGGGGTACCTACTAAGTATTGTTATACTCACCCCTCAATGTGGTATGCTCTCACCTTGTTATGTTGGATACAGACGACAGATAGCGCTGATTGAGGCTGAGAGTACTAGGACTAGATGGTACTGAGAAGTTGACCTTACGAAGTTTCCGTACAGAGTGGAGACAGACGGATGTGGAGTGCTAAGGAGCGGATCTGTACATAGCCTTCTAGTAGGAACCTCGGATAACGATTCAGTAGTTTTCTATTCTCTTTCATAAGTTGTTTTTTATTTTTGTTGTACTTGTACTTTCCTATTGGGTTTGTATTTTGGCCCCTTTTTACTTACTGTACTCACTTGTGTACTATACAATTGACTTGCAATCTTAACTAGTATTGTTTTTTGTAGCATGTGTTTACAGGCTATAAAGGCAATGCCTTCCTAGTTTTTGGGAATACGCCTTTGGTGCTAGTCTCCAACCCCTGGCCTATGGAAGCAGGGCTTGGGGTAGTCACGGCAAGGGCCACGGGGGATGGGAAGTGACAATATGAAATTCACGAATGATGTTCATTATCAAGGTTATTATATTTAAATTTATAGAATTTTGATTTAATCCATGGATAATGACAATGCATAATTAAATGTGGTGCACTATGAAGTCCTACAAAATCATAATTTTATAGTTGTTTAAGGAAAAAAAGTGTTATATTGTAATATCCTAGGTAAATAAATAAATAATACATTCTATTTTTATTAATATTTTGTGAATTAAATATTAATTTTTCTTTAATGAGGATGCTATGTTCGATGGCGTCCCCAATACGAAACAACAGGTTTAATTTAAATCTTACGTTACACACTAATAATATAATATTATTATTTTAAATTGTAGTTAACTCCTAGCTGTTGTATTAGCAGAAATTGGGGAAAAAACTGCAATATGACTATACATGTTTTTAAAAAAACTCTAGAGGCTTAAAATGGAAATCAATCTAATTTTTAGAATAATTTACTTCAAAAGGTCCATTTACCACCTTTTAATGGAAAACCCTCTTTAAATATAGTTTTGGTCACTTTTATATGTTCTATTTGACGATATAAAAATTTTCTTTATATTCGGGACATCAAAATTTACCTTTGGTAATTTTTTTGTATTTTTCAAGTAAAGTTCATTTTTTATAAATAGTGAAAAATATTGTATTTTCATTCAAAAGTACATTTTAATATAATTTATTTATATTGATATATTATTTTATTAATTGGTTTTAAAATGTAAAAATATTATATTTTTACCAATTAATCCAATATTTGTCATTGTAATTCATTTTACTTTGAAATTGTACATAAACAAGTGTCAATCTTTTGATAGTTATTGTCTCATAAAAACACATTATTTGTTTCGAAAACGTAAAATAATATTAAATTATGTAATGAAACATCTATTATTATAATTTAATATAATATAAATAAATTTTGAATTTGGAATATCGAATAGTGCTTATTCTGAATTGTTTTGTTGTTTTTTGAAAAACATCATTTTTTTATGAATTGTCAAACCACTAAGTAGTAGTTAAAAACCGACAGTTTAATTTAAATTAAATTTTTTCACTTCTATGGATTAAATTTCAAAATTACATCATGGATGGTTGAGATTAGTAATTAAAATTTGGTTCAATAAGATGAATATAATTTTTGGTGTATAGTATATTATGACTTTTATATACCACGGTTAAAGTTAAATAGGGTAATTCAAGATAAAAATAATATTATAATAATAACAAATCACCATAACACATGTCTATACCTTATTAGATGAGTGATTTATGACCATGGGAATATTTGGGTCGATTTTGGGACCCAAATTGAGCCACTTTGGAGTGATATTGACACATTAAATTAATAAACATAATGTAAAGGAAAAATTGACAAAAACAAATATCTTTTATTAAATTAATTTATACAGAGTGTTATGTAAATTATAATTTCAACTATAATTATTCATTGGAATGCTAAAAGTATTTCCTACATCATTGTAGCTTTTTAGATTTTTTTTACATCAAATAAATTAAATTATTTACGACTCAATAATGATGCAGTATTAACCTCCTTAAAAAAAATTAAATTAATAAGATTATAAATATTAAATCCATATCCAAAACCTATAAAATTATTATTGGATGATTTTATTTATATCATCAGTCATCTTATATTCATCTTTAATTAGCAACAGACATTTAGAGACTGAATATCATTGTATAATTAAATAATATTTTCACACTTTCATAATCATCCCCTCCTCCGCCATATAAAAAGACCTCAATTATTACCAATCCCTCACACCTCTCAAGCCCACTGGATCATTCAAAACTTGAATGAATATACTTTGAAGATTCTTATCCTCATACTAGAAGCCTTACCTTATGATGAACGAACTTCAAGAAGTCCTTTTTGTTCAAACCAAAGGGAGATACACAAATTAAAGTTAAGGATTCCTCTTAACTTTTTTTATTTTACATGTCCAACAACTACACTCTATTTAATTATTTCTTATATAACAAAACTAGTATCCCAAATATACTAGGATATTTTTATGACAATTATTTGAACTACACTTACACACACCTCCACCTAACTGGTGCAGACCATATTATTTCTGTGGATGGAAAACTAACACCTCACGAAACAATGATTGTTCAATTATCTCCGAACTCCTATCAGGATGTCCATTAATATGAAAATTTATTTATATATTATATATATTATCATTATATTTTCATTATATATCTATATTTAACTTTTATATAATATCATTGTGGTTTATATTATGGGTAAACATGATGATTTCATTCGAGGATGTGCGGACTACCGCCCACTCAATGTGATATGACTCGTTAATGCCATATGTGGGACATATAAAGGATAGAGTTAAAGATATTATATATTATAATATACTGGAATTATAATATACCTACGTATCATTATGATTTAATTCCATTAAAATATGATATATAAATGAATGTAGCGTTCATGCATACGTACAGCTTACCGTCTCCATGAATGGTTCATTTCATTTCTTACCACCCAATGTTTTGTACTATTATAAATACATTGGCCCAAAGGTCTTCATTTTTTATTGATTTTTTGATAATCCAACTTTCAAGGGGTGAGGTGTAACCCTTAAAAGGCCTATAAGAATTAGTATTACATGGATCGTAGGCCTTATAGGAATTCATTTTCCTGTAGGATTCAATCATTACTTACCACCCAGACTAACTACTTGGAACTACTCCTCCCCAGCATCATCATCGTGAAATCGACTCTCCACCTTCGCATTGCTATTTGTCTTAGAATTCCCGTGCATGCACATGATTTTCCCAATGACAGGTGACATACCTTCTCATTCTTGAAATTTTTTTAGCTTCTGATAATTGGAACAACTTGTATTTAAAAGATGTCAGTTTTTTACTCAAGTACCAAATATCGACAGAACGAACATTATTGACATAAATGATTACATAATGTTTATAAAAAGGTAACAAGAGATATAAAATGAATAATAAACTATAAAAAGGTTCTTAATAAAGTAGAAATTAACTTTAGTTTATAATTCCGGAGATTAATGAATGAACGATTCATGTCGGACACAAGGTAAGGGAACTACTTTCCCCAATTTATGTTCATTGGGTTGATCCCCTCTTTAATTCTTTTTTCATTCTTTGATTATGTTAGAAATGAATTCTTATATCATACATTGTATCTATACTTTATTTATGTGTGATTATATTCAATACACATAATCAATCTATTTTATTCACAAAATGATCTTTGTAAGGGGATTCGTCTCAATCTCCTTTTATTTAGGCATTTTTTGATAATATATACCTTATTCATTTACACAGTGTATAATAAAACACATTGAAAATTACTTTCCTTAAATGGGAATATTATATTCTACGAAGTGTTCTACTAAACAACAAACAAAATATTTTTAACGTTTACAGTGACAATGACCTCCCTGGCGCCGTAATCATTATTTGGCTTCCTCTATAAGAATTATTGTTTTCTAAAATGAAAATGAAATCCATTATTATGTTTTGGGGTGTATTGGTATTGAAAATAGTTTTTTAAATGGATTTATTATTTAAATATCTTGAAATTACTTCTTTTGATTTTAAATTAAATGTTATTATTTAAATTTTTATATTTTCAATATTTTATGTTTTGTGATTTTATAATGGTACTTAAATATTTGACGGGTGGTTACATGATAAATCAGATGATCGTTGGTACCTTGATAAACCATCATGGTTGGTTATGTTATAACCTCCAACACATTGGGTATAGAAGTTGTTCGTATTGCTATTCCATTTAGTGATATGTGTAGAAGTTAATCGAATTGTTATTCCATTTAAGTATGTTTATGTCCCAAGATACCTTTATTTTTTATGTGTTCTTTATATGTGTTTTATCATAATATTATGGTTACAATATGGTATGTATTGGTATTTTATTCAATGAAGAGTATTTACTACTTCATGAAGCTTAATAGTTTTATTCATGATAAAATATTTCTGTTTTAATAGTTATTTTGAAAATTAGTTTTTCCTTCTTTGTGTATCCCTTACCATGATTTTTATACTCATCAGACGTTTTTGAAATGATTTTCACAGGAAATAAAGTGGAATAGGGTCCATCTTGGGATCAAGGTAATGTCATGCTATCTAAAAAATTTATCTACACATGACTCTTTTTTTATGAGATGTTATTTTATGTAAAAATTGAAACTGAGTAAAAGTTTCTACATTGTATTTTTTGAGATGTAATGTAATAGTAATGGCCTTATTATCTAAAACACTAATCATGAATAGATCCTCAATGTCAATTATTCGTTCAATTCAAGATTATGTAACGTTTAATGTCGGGTCATCATAGTCAGTATCAGTGGTTTGTTTAGACAACTATTGGAGTTACGGTATTGTTAAATTAATATCCATAAATTAATTTTAGTTAATATTGAATTGATATAGAATTTAAATATTATCATGTTTCTTATTCTATGGTATTTCTATGTTCATAATGTTTTTTTGTAGAATAAATAGGGAAACTATGTTGGGAAGAAATCATGTTGAAGACATCCTTCCAAATCAACAACCTGAGATTGTCGGAATCTGAACGGAATAGTTCGTTGCAGTGATGGTACAATTGACTTAGGCTATAAATGGTGGTGGTATCCAGGCACAACAACTTCCAAATAAACCACAGAGGAACATGCCAGGAGTGAAGCACTTCATGAGACAACATTACCCATCATTTAGAGGATCATCTAAACTTGGGCTAATAGAAGGGTGGATTAAAGAATTGGAGAAAATTTTGGATGTCATGGGTTGTTCAGAACCTCAAAATGATAGTCTTCCTATTTAATATTTTGAAGATTAATCTTATCAGTGGTGGTCGATGGTGAAAAATATTAGGGATAGTGATGAGATTGATGCTCTTGATTGGGATGAATTCAATGAAATGTTTCTTGAGAAATACTTTCCTAAGGTGGTTCACCTTAGGATGGAAATAACAGTCCGGTTATTGAGTTAGGAGGATGACTCAGTGGATTGTTATCAAGAAAAATACACTTGACTGGAATGGTATACTCCATATTTCATCAGAGATATTGGTAGTAATATAAATCAATTTTACCTAGGACCAAAGCCGTGATAACGAAGAGCATTATCCTCTTGTGTGTTCAAAAGTTATGAAAAACTTGTTTGATGTGTGGAGATGGAGGAAATGGATTTTTCCAATGGTCAAGTGTTTTTTGGAAAACAACAGAATAAGATGTCCATTTGGCATGGAAAGGAAATGAATTCATCAAAGAAGCATGGATGTATGAAACCTAAATATCCATCTCGTGAGAAATGTGGTAAAAAGAATTCTGGAGAATGTTTATCAATGTCTGGGAAGTGCTTCAGTTGTAGTATATTCGGTCATATTTCTCATAACTGTAATGAAGATTATCATGTTGGAAATGAAATTCCAGCAGTAAGATGTTTTCTGTAAAATTAAATGGGTCATTATGAAAATGTGTTTCCAACGATGAACTCAATAGAGGGAAAGCATCTAGACTAAATACAGAAAGGGGTGGTGAAGTCATTTGAAACTACATCAGTAGATGTTGGGTCATCAAATAAAGTAGTATCAGGTACACTCTTCTTTTGAAAAAATTATTCCAATGTGTTTTATGATTTAGGGTCTACACAATCATTCATTTCAAATAATTTTTCTAGTGAATTTGGAATTCCATCTCAAGATATGAATATTGAATTTATATTGAAAACACCGAGAGAAAATGTTGAGATAAAAAGAAATTATAAGAACCTTCTTGTCTTCGTGTGCTGGAAGAATCTACTTTCAAACCTTATTGTTATTCCTCTAGATGAGTTTGATGCTATTTTGGGAATGAATTGGATTTCTGTTTGTCATGCTATGATTGACTATAGTACTAAATAGTTTTCATTTTAGAATGATTTTTAGTTTTATTAATAGAATGAACCCCTGATTTTGATAACATATCAGGATGCTGAGAAACTAGTAAAAGATGGAAATGAATGTCACCTTGCACATATTGTTGAAAACAAAGGAATTGTTCAGATAAATTATGTTCCAATGGTAAATGAGTATCTTGATGTTTTTCCTGATGAGTTTCCTGGTATTATACCAGATCGGGATGTTGAATTTACTGTTGACATAGTTCTGGATTCTAATACCATTTCCAAACCCCGTTATTGAAAGGATCAAATTGATCATTTTGAGTAAAAGTATAAATTTAATGAGTTATTAGATAAAGGTATCATTTGACCTAGATCATCACCATGGGGTGATTATATATTAATTATTAAATTAGAAATATTGTTCAATGAGACTTTTAATTTATTATAGATCATTGAATAATATCATTGTTAAGAATGAGTTACCTTTACCTCATATCGATGATTTTTTTTGATCAGGTATAGGGAGCTCTATAGTTTTCAATGATTGATTTGAGCTCATGATACCATCAGTTGTAAGTAAAGGAAGTAGACATTCTGAAGATCGCATTTTATACTAGACATGGGCATTTTGAATTTGTAGTTTTGCCTTTTGTTTAACCAATGCACATATTTTATTAATGGATCTTAAGAAAAGAATTTTCTTTTAGATATTGGATATGTTTTTGGTTGTGATCATTGATGATATTTTATTTTATTCCCAATGTAAGGAAAGACATTAAAGTCATTTAAGGGTTTTAATGCAAACCATTAATGAAAATAAACTGTTTGGGAAATTCTGTTAGTGTGAGTTTTGTTTACAGAAAATTTCATTACATGGTCACATTGTTTCAAAAAATGGCATAACTGCTGATATTGCTAAAACAATGGTGGTTGAAGAATGGCCAAGACCCAAATATATAACCTAGATTCGTATTTTTCATTGTTGGGAAGGTTATTATGAGGGGTTTATTGAGATTTTTTCACAGTTTTCTAACCCACTGACTGAGTTATCTCAATAAGGGGTTATGTTCATTTGGACAAACGATTGTGAAGATTGTTTTCAAGAATTGAATAGAAGATTAGTGAGTTCTCCAGTTCTGACACTTCCTTCTAGAAATTTAATGATAGTTATTTAAAATGAGTATTTGAAAAAAGTAGTTGGATTTTCCCACATGGAGAATGATCAGGTAATTGCTTATGCTTCCCATAAGTTGAAACCTCATGAGTTAAATAAGCCTACACACAATTTGGAATTACCAGCTGTTGATTTTTTCTTTAAAAATTTCGATGTCTTAGTTGAGTGGAGTAAAATTTTCAATATATAATGAACAAAATTTCTTGATTTAAATATTAACCCAAATATAATTGAACATGAGATAGAGGATATGGTTGGAATTAAACATGGATTATGATTTCACGATTCATTACCATATATTAAAGGAAAATAAATCCGCTGATTCTTTTAGTAGAAAATGTAATTCTTCATTAACCATGATACTTTTGGAACGAGATCCTTTGAATTTTTATTTTAAAACATTAATATAGAAGTTTTTTCTACGAGAAATTATTCTATTTTGTTTCATGTGTCCATGAAATTATCTCTATCAGGATAAATAAAGAAAGCACAGAATGATGACAGTGATTTTTAGAAAAATTTAGATTTGATTGAGAAGGGTATGTTTCCTGATTCAAACATTGACAATGATTGTGTTTTGAGGGTTGGAAAAACTGTTTTCATTCCTTGTTATTCACAGTTGAAGAATGAGCTATTAGGTGTAGCTCATAGTTCCCTGTTTTCAGTTTATCTTGGTAGTACAATGAGGTTCTGCGATCTTCAAGAGTATCACTGGTGGGATGGAATGAAAAGAGATATTTTTTTTACAGTGAAGTGTTTGAATTGTAAATAGGTTAAGGCAGAGTGGTAGTTACCACAATTGATGATTTATTCTTTACCATTGCCATAGTAGATATGGGATAACATATCCATGGACTTCTTTGTGGGATTACCAATGAAATATCAAGGTAATAATTCATTCTAGGTTATTTTTAATCAGTTGATTAAATATGCTCATTTATTTCCTTATCGAGATACTTTGTTTATAGATCATCTTTATCCATTGTATGTTAAAGAGATAGTTAGGTTGCATGGATTTCCCTTCTCCATTATATCAGATCGTGATCCCATGTTTACATATCTCATTTGGAAAGTCCTTTATAATTTTTTGGGTACAAAATTTAATTTTAGTATAGCTTTTCATCCGCAATCAGATGGGATGTAAGTACGAACAATTCTGACCCTGGAGGATATACTATGTGTTTTTTCACTAGATTATTAGGGATGTTGCGACCAAAATCATTCATTGGATAAATTTTTATATAATAAATGTTTTCATTCTAGTATTCATATTGTTCGATTTGAGGCATTTTATATAAATTGTTTTAAAACTCTAGTATTTTGGGATGAAGTAGGTGAATGAAAGCTGATGGAACTAGAATTGGTAAAAGAGATTGCAGAAAATGTTATGTTTATTTAGAATAAAATGAGAACATCTCAGATCACACATAAATTTTATTTGGATAACTCAAGGAAGGGTCTTTCTTTTGAGGTAGGTGATCATGTCTTTCTCAAGGTTTCTCCATGGAAAAGTGTGATTCGTTTTGTTATGAAGGGAAAGATGAGTCTGAGTTTTATTGGACCTTATGAAATCATGGAGAATGTTGGATTAGTTTCATATAGAGTGTATTTACCTCCATTTTTATACCAAGTACAAAATGTTTTTCATGAATCAATGTTGAGAAACGATATGCCAGATCCATCTCATGTTTTGAGTCTATAGGTAGTTCATTTCGATGAGAATCTCTCTTATGAGGATCAACCACTCCAGATTCTAGAATGTAGAGAGAATGTGTTGTGGAATAATGTAATTCACAAGTTAAAGGTTTTATGAAAAAACCATATGGTTTAAGAGGAATCATGGTAATCTGAAAGTGCTATGATGGATAAATACCCCCACTTATTTGATAAATGAATAAAATTGTGAGGACACAATTTCACAAAGGGATGAAGAATGTAAAATACCAAATAAATAAATAAATAAATAATACATTCTATTTTTTAATAATATTTTATGAATTAAATATTAATTTTTATTTTAAAGAGGTTTCTATGTTCGATGACGTACCCAATATGCAACAATAGTTTTCATTGAAATCATACATTTCACACTAATAATATAATATTATAATTTAAAATGGTAGTCAACTTCTAGACGTTTTATTGGTGGGAATGAACAAAACTAACTACAATATAATTATACTTTTTTAAAAAAAATAGAGGCATAAAATGATAATGAATCTTATTTTAAGCATAATTTACATTAAAAGGTCGACTTACTACCTTTTAATTGAGGACCCTTTTTAAATCTTGTTTTTGTCACATTTATATGTTCAATTTGATAAAATAAAAAATCTTATGTATATTCTAGACATAAAAATTTACTTTGGGTTAATTTTTTTAATTTTTCTGGTAAAGATCATTTTTTATGAATATTGAAAAATACAATATTTTTATTGAAATGTGCCTTTAAATATAATTTATTAAAAAATTTATATTATCTTTTTAATTTATATGAAGTCTAATAAGATTATATTTTTATCAATTAATCCAATGTTGGTCATTGGAATTAATTTCACATTGGAATTGGATGTAAACAAGTGTTAGTCTTTTGATAGTTATTGTTTCATAAAAAGACATTATTTGGTTTGAAAAGAGGAAGTAATATTAAATAAATTATTGTAACTACTATGTTTTTTAATTGTTAAAATAGACATCATTTTATAATTCGGAAGATCAAATATATCATAGGATAAATTTTTGGATGTTTTCTGAAAAAATTCAATTTTTTATGAACTGTGAAACCACTAACTATTTGTTAAAAACTGACATTTTCATAAAAATGAATGTTTACCACGTATATGAATTAAATTTCTAAATTCTAACATACATGGTTGTTATTAGTAAGTAACATGTGGTTCATTAAGTTGAAAATATGTTTTGGTGGATTGTAACTTTTGACTTTTATATACTGCTGTTAAAGGTAAATACAGTAATTTAAGGTAAATAAAATATTATCATAAAACAAAATTACCTATACACATGTCCTAAATTTAATGTATGAGTCATTTACGACAATGGGCATCCTTGGGTATATTTTGGGACCCCATTGGGCAAATTAAGAGTGAAAATGACCCTATAGATTAATTAACTAAAAGTAAAGGCAAAAATTACAATAAAACATCTTTTAGTAAATTAATTTTTACATGGGGTTATATAAATTCTTTTTTTAACTTTAAGTATTAATTTGAATGATAAAAAGATTTCCTACATAATTTTATTTTTTTATAATTTTTAGGCATCATATAAATTAAATTACTCATGACACTATAATGATGCAATTTTGACAACATTAATAAAAGATTTAAATAAATATGATTATAAATATTAAAACAATATCCAAAATAGGTCCAATTCATATTGTATGATTTTATATCAACCATGAGTAATCTTATTTTGAACTTTAATATGTGTTGGACCTTTATTAACTGAATACCATTATATGATGAAATAATATTCTCACACTTTCGTAAAGATCCCCTCCTCCAACTTATAAAAAGACCTAACTTAGAACCAATTCCTCACACCTCCCAAGCCCCTTGGCTCATCAAAAACATCACCACATAATCTCTAAATATCAGTATACTCCTCATAGATGCCTTATCATAGTTATAGGGAACATCAAGAAGTCATTTTGGTTCAATCCAAAGGGAGATTCCCGAATTAATTGTAATGATTCCTCTATAAATTTTTTATTTTATTTTACTTATCCATACCATAAAATTTTTTTATTGCTTTATTTTATAACAAAAACAATTTCCTCAATATATTAGAATGTATTTATTAGAATTATCTTAACTACACTAACACACACCTCTATCTAATGGGTGAATAACATACTGTATCTTTATATGGAAAACTAATGACTCATGAAAAGATGATTGTATGATTATATCCTACCACCTATCATAGTGGCCATTAAGATGACACTATATATATATATGATATATATTATGTTTATTATTTCTTTATGCTTCTTTATTTTTCTTTTATATCATACCTTTATGGATTCCATTATGGGTAAACACGATAATTTCATTTGAGGAAGTGCGGACTACCCCCACTTTAAAGTGATATGACAGATTAATTCCATTTATGGGATGTATAAAGGATAGAGTTAATGATATTATATAAGATATTATACAATAATTATTATATACCTATGTATAATTATGTTTCAATTCCATTAAAATAAGAAATAACAGTGAAAGTAGTATTAATGCATACGTATGGCTTACCGTCTCCATGAACGGTGCATTTCATTTCATACATCAAAATTTTAAATAATATTATAAATACATGTATATACTATATATATATGTAACATGTAATATCTAAATCATGAATATCATTCTGAATATAATGACATTTTAACCATGTGAACAACTTCTAATTATTAAAAGTCCGTTTTTGAATCAAGTATCAAATATCGAAAAAACAAATTTTATTAACATAGATGACTAAATAATGATTATAACATAGTAATAAGTGATATAAAAGGATTAATAAACGTGAAAATGTTACTTAATCAAGTATAAATTATCTTTAGTTTATTATTAAGGGTATTTATGAATGAACGGGTCATGTCAGACATAGGGTAAGGGAACTTCTTAACCCAATTTTTGTTCTTTGGGTTGATCTCCTCTTTCTTTTTTATGTCATTCATTCATTTCATGAGAAAATAATTTTTATATATTATCATGTATTTATACTTTATTTGTGTGTGATTATATTGAAAACATATAATCAATCTATTTTATTTAAAAAATGATCTTTGTATGGGACATCGTCTTAATCTCTTATCATTGAGGCATATTTTCATAATATATACCTTCTAATTTTACACGGTGTATAATTAAACACTTTGAATTTTAAAATAATTCAAAGGGAATATTTTTTTCTATGAAGTATTTTTCTAGATGAAAAAATGGAATGTTTTTTATGTTTGCGGTGACAATGACCTCTCTATCGTCGTAATTTCTATTTTGCTGCCTATTTAAGCATTAATATTTTATAAAATTAATATGTAATCCCTTATTCTTTTTTTGGGTGTTTTGGAATTGAAAATGGTTTTTTAAATGGATTGATTATTTCAATATCATGAAATTAATTCTTGTTATTTAAAAATAAATTTTATTATTGAAATGTTTATATTTTCAACATTTTATCTCTTGTGATTTTATAATGGTACTTGTACATTTGACGGGTGGTTACATGATAATCCAAATGATGGGTGGTGCCGTGATAAACTAGGATCGGTGGTTACATTATAACCTCCAATTCATTGGGTATGGAAGTCAGCCGTATGGCTATTCCATTTAGTGATATGTCTCGTTGTTGATCTTATGGTTATTCCATTTATGTATGATTACGTCCCATGATACCATTATATTTTATGTATTCTTTATATGGGTTTTATGGTAATATTTTGTCTACAAAATTGAATGTATTAATATTTAGTTAAATAGAGAGAAATTAGTAATTAAAAAAGGTGAAAATTATTACTTATAAAAATTTATTCATGTTTTACTAGTTTTTTTGATAAACTAACGGTTTTCCTTTCATTGTGTATCCCTTATTGATATTTTTATGTCATAAAATGTTTTTGAAATGTTTTTCACATGAGATAAATTGGAATAGGGTCAATGATGGGATCAAGGAAATTTCATGCTCTCTAAAACATGGAACTAAACATGACTATATTTTCAAGAGTATTTATTTCATGAAAAAATGGAAACTGAGTAAAAGTGTATACCTTGTAATTTTTGAGATGTAATGTAATAGTTATTTCCTAATTCTCTAAAACTATAAACATGAAAAAATCCACAATGTGAATTATTTATTTAATTAATGATTATGTAATGTTGAAGGACAGATCCTTATATAAATCACCTATTATATCATGATAATGATCTGGTTTATTCAGTAAATCAATAATCACCCTTATCACATCATTTTTTCTAGGATATTTGGTAATCCTATGAAAAATATCATTGAAATGTAATCCTATTTCAATTTTGGATTAGTCAGAGGATTCAGTACTCTAATAAGATGTTTTAATTAAAAAAATACCAACTTTAATACCAAACATCATGACACATAATCAACAACATCCCACATCATATTTTCTCCCAAAAATTGTTCCTTAAAATATCTATACATCATGGTGTTATGAGTGTGTATTGGAAAATTAAATCTATGATCATAATCCAATTATAATATTTTTATCTCAGGTATTGTGAGAACATATATACACATTAAAATTTTCATAATCCCATCATCATATATAATGTCTACCAATTTTGAATCATTCACACCATTTAATTTTTTATTGAAATTATCAATATCTCATTGATAGATTTTTATCATTTTCAATTATGAAGGATTATAAACCATTTGAAAAATGGGTTTTTTCCCCTTCCAAAATTAATCTCATATCCATATTTATTCCATCCAAAAACATAGTATCCCTATAAGTCTTCATTTTTTCAAAACACCGCGACCATTCCATCTAAATGAATATTCTACATTATTTTCCTTGCATGGGTGGTAATGTATTTACAAATAACAATATTGGAGAAGCTTGATGCATCTCGTTTTCCTCATGTTCGGTTCTTTCTTTGAGAAGATATATTTTGAACTCTTGCGATCAATACATATAAAATATGTTTCACCCTAAAGATAGTTCCTTCAAATCATCAGAGAATAGAAAATTAATGCTATCTCAAGGTCATGGGTTGTATAGTTCTTCTACTGAGTTTTTAACCACCTTGATATATATGAAATAACTCAAGGACTATTCAAAAAAATTTCACATTTTTCATTATAGTCTACATTGAAAACATTACATATGATATTGGATAATGAGTTTTTAAATTGGGAAAATGTATGAATGAAATTTCAATATTAACCTCCTAACCAAATGAAACTACATACCTCTTTTACAATCAATGGTAGAGATGATTCATGAAATTCATTTATCATTATTAGATCAACATATTATTATTCCAGGGATAGAATATCAACCAAAAAAGTCATGAATCCGCAATTGAAATATACAAGATATACCTTATAAATTGTTCCTTCTGAGAGTATCATGAATCATATTAATGTTATTATATTTGTATTTATAAATATTTTAATACACCAAAATATAATATAAAAATTCACAATAAATCATCTTGGTAATCCTTCAATATTTTATTCAATAGATATATAAAAACATATGGTTAATTAGTCAATACAAATGGAATTACAATAAACTTTTATTGTCTATACCATCATTGAAAATCATTCTTCAAAATGACTTATTTATTTTCCCATAATGGATAACATCCAGAATGAATGGAAATCATGTACGGAATTTGATCTCTATTTTCGTGAAATGGTAAATCATAAATTTGTGGTATAGAAGAATTATTATTTATTATAATATCATTTAATTCACAATAATAAATTCACATATTAAGGTATCACTATATAAACATAATAATGAGAACACGGTATCCCCATAGAGAAACCCCAGAAAGAAAGAAATACCATTTTACCAAACCCCTCAATTGTTTCTTCAGATCAACTAATTATATTGTTTTCATTCTATTGGGAGTCATTTGATATTTTTTAGACATCACAGATTAAATAAACAGAAAATAGATTTTAATTCACTTGTGGTGTCCTTGTATATCCATAGGAAATATAACAATTTATTCCTTTATAATAGGTGTATACTCATTTTCATGATTACCCTCTTTATACCTATAAGGTTTTTTCACATCCTTCCCAATAATTTCATTCGACGAAGATACTAGGATATAATTTAGATAAGAATCATAGGATTATGTTTTTTCTCTAAAAATATGAAATTTCACATGCTGGTTAGAAATCGTAATTTCATTCTTCATGTAATAAATTTTCACTTAATATATTTATTTTTACTCTATAGATTGGTTTTTATCAATTTCAATTAATGGTATGATGAAATGGTCATAAAATAAAAAACATTTATTTTTTTTAATGGGTGTTTTCAAATAAAGATAGTTTTCAAGTCAACCTCTCTTATATGATTGAACTGAAAATTCATTTAATAAATACTAAAGAAAATTTTCAAATTCTATTAGAAAATTGAGAAAATATAAATTAATGAAATGATATAGAAGAAAATAATGAATAATAATAATTTATGGAAACAATTAAACTACCTTACACCACATCATTAGGAACATCATACATAGTTTTTGTGATCGAATAACATTGGTTTTTCCTTATTGGCCTTTTTCGGGGATGTCAACCTTTATTCTTAGAACAAAAATTTACCTAGGGTCCCATCTACAGAAAACTTTATCATTAATCATTGGAATCTACATTCATTCCATTGAAATGAAGAGCATTATGGCTCTTCTCAATACACATGAATTAAACTCCTTTCCAGTTAACCATGTTCCTTGGAGTGTCCATGCACAAGTACCATATGCTGTAAAATATCCATTTCCCCTTATATATTAATTACTCTTCCACGATATTATTCTATTTCATTCCCTTATTGTTTTAAGTCATGGATAGTTGTTTATATATCTAAATAGTATATGATAATAGATCTTCTAATTATGATAATGTTTTTGAGAATAGTTCCATTTAATTGTATAGTTTTAACCCACCAAACAATCGACCAATCTTTCTCATTATATTGTATAATTTATCCCCAATATAGCTTTCTATACTTGTAATGTTGGATTCATACATTACTTTATAATCATATTTCAATCCTCAAACTATATAATTACTCTTCTATATCCACTCATTTTTCGTGAGGGGAATATTTTTCCATGAAAAAGGTAATTAAAACATCTCCTTCTAGGTTTTCTTTTTCCTAATCCTACTACATGTTTGGAATGAATTAAAATAATTAATATGTATATACCAAGAGATGATGAACTAACAAAAAAACCTTCCCCCATTAATTACTTCCTAAAGGATGAAATATATTCTCTATTGAATATATACATTAATCAGTTAAACATATATTATTAAACCTATTCGGTGATTGATGTTGTTTCCCCATAGAGGGATATAACATTTTCCTTTATTTTGGGGAGTTGTTTGGTCCAAATTGGTAAGGGTATTTCACATTAAATGAGTCAAATATTCAATTATTTTTATTAGTTTTTCAAAACTTGTTGCTCCTCCAGTTCCAACATCATTACCTTGCATATGAGGTATGTCCCTGTATAGATTACGCACATTGATATGGTTTCCAATCCATCCATTGTGCCCCATTTCTAAAAAAATTGATCACACTAAATATGGTTATGAATCAAAATTCAAAATTTCATAGAAGTAATATAATAAACATAAAATCAGAATTTACGTATTGAAAATATCAACATCATAAGCTAAATTACGAAGAGATGATTATCAAAGAACTATATAGTGTTACATTTCCATTATCATTATTTGTCATAATATAGTATCCATAATTTATACATATCATTATCTAATACCAAATATAATTACGACAACCCAAGTAACTCATAATTGGAGGTACATTATTATATTGGTACAATGTACAAAGATCATATCCCAATGGACCAAATAGTTTATTAGTTTTTAAAATAATTAATACATACATGAATATTATATTATATATTAAAAATACAAAATTTTAATCCATTTTAGAACACCATTATTTTTTCACAACATCCCCCAATAATTAAATATAAAATGGTTCTGAGGATCCTATGGAAAATAATACACATCAAAGGGGTTTTTCTTGATGCCCAATAAGGGCTTGTTTATAGTGGAGGATATGAAATAACAATTAATAAAAGATAAATAACTAAAACACAATCCATTTAATCAACACATTGATCCTAATATAACTCATTAAAAAGTTGATCAAACAATTCCTAGAAAATAATAACATGAGAATGTAAACACAACGACAAATATTATAAAAACGGAATAATCAAATAGAGATCAATAACTATTCTAAAATTAAAGGAACACATAATTATGAACATCTAGAACATTAAATTGAGGCCTCAATAAATACATTTCAAAATAAATTGGTAACACCTTGGCCAATTTACAATATGGTTTCTCTCATGAGACCTACCAATATAATGAGGGTTTATAGAGGGAACTACCGAGTGCTTAATATGAAAATTTTATTCCTCATATGAATGGGATGAAAAAAAAATAACGTACAAATATAAACTGTAAAAAACTATCCCCAATCAGCTAATAGAATCCCAAACCATTTTGTGTAATATGGTGATTAGTAATGAAATAACACATCCTCTGTCAAAATCATAATAGAAGATTTTTCCAAATATTATACATGATGTCATAATATATCAATTTTAATGATGAATATGTTTCAACAAATTATATTGACCTAGATGAAAATACTATAATAAAAACGTTGAAAATTCATGAGAGAAATACACTTTTTTTCATTGAGATCATAAATTTAAAATATCACACATATTGAAAAGGAATAAAATTAATTTTAAAAGAACATGTAAAATAAGCATAAAAACATTACAGATTAATGATGGAGGGAAACTTTTCTCATATTGAATAAGTTATGAAAATCATTCCTTCTTTATTTGTTGTCACAAATGACATAAAGGACCTCATTTGGAAGGTGAAAAAAAATATTTCATTAAAAAAAATTTATGAGAAAATATAAATGTGGAAAATACATAAATTTTTCAGAGGATAATAATAAAAATAGTTTTTAAATATTATTATGATACATAAAAATGGGTGAAAATATTATCCATTAGAGGCATAACCATAAACAATCCTAAATAATTACGAGACTGTAAAAAAACATTTACCTCTAATATTTTTATTATTTAAACCTATGTTATATTAGTTTAAATATTGAATTTAAATAATAAGATAACTATATTCATATTTATCATATCATATTTTATACTCAAATGTTATCTTATCAAGCATTTGTTAATAATATTTCGTTTTTTTCTCTTGTTTTACGTGTTAAATGCATAATTTTCCTATACACTGTTCAATGTTTACATCTCGATAGTTGTGTATATTAAATATTTATATCAGATACAATATTATTTTAATGTATCATATTTAATATTTATTTCATATAAAAAATTATAATCATTATTGAATGGTGAACATAGAAAATTAATCACATCATGTCTTGTAGATGGTAGGCCATATGAAAACATGTGCGATGATATCATTCCATTATTATAGAAAGGGAAAGGAATATAAATGTATATTAATTATTCAAGAAAAAATATCCTTCCATAATTATAATATATATTCATTATTTTCATCAGTATACCCATCCATTTAATGTAGTGATGAAAAAATGACACGACAACATAGAGATAGTAAGTCATATGTATTCATGTGTGGTGATTTGAATTTTTATTTAATGGGTAAAATGGGGAATATTGTTGTCTCATAATCATAATAACATATCAACATATAATTTTAATTGGATTTATTATTTGAGAATTGAATCAAAAAATGATTTGTTTGTGAAAAACAAATGAACATGGATGATATGGTAAAAATGATTAAATCTTCTTCAGAGGACATCGTTGTGATCTCTTATTAAGGGATACTAGGTTGGTATTCTTTTTATAAATGGAAAACCAAAACATGAATAAGGATGTTTTAAAGGAAAATGTGTTGAGTTTTATTGATATTTAATGTTCATTATGTTGTGAAGATGGGATAGAGGAGGTGTTCTTGTATTATTGAGGTGAAGGGAACTTTTGAGAACAGTAAAAATATTTAATTAATATGAATAATAATATGAATTATAAATTAATAAAAAGTGATTTAAATGGAATATAATATTTCAATTGATATAAATACTCTAAAAATAGTTTTTATACAATATTATGTCACATAATTAATCTTATTTCTTAAATTTAACCCTGATTTGATATCATTAAATCCTGTTGAGAAAAAAATTGTTTTTACATCACAAGTTTTGATATAGTTACTATAAAATTATAGAAAAACCATAAGTGGGTAATTCAGGACATTTTGAACATTATAACTATATTTTTGATGAATTTTATATCATTTAATAGTAAATTAATTAATTTAAGATAACAGTAATAAATTTTTTGATAGTATTCAATAGATTGACTTTTACAAAAAATTATAAAAAACGATATCATAAAAAACCATATAAAAATATCAATAAAATCTAAAATGTACCTTCAAAATTCATGGTTGACATTATTATATAAAAGTACAATTATATAAATAATATTAAAATAAAATAATTTATATTTATATTAATTTCATAATTGTTGGATCGTTTTTGTGTAACACTTTATGATAAATAATTTTTTAGAAAAATTTAAAATAAATTTTCATGTAGAATAAGAAAATTTCAGTACTATAATTAATATTTATAGATGAAGAACTGTTCTAAATTTCCATATATTAAAAATGAAATACGTATTAAAAACACGAGTATGACATTTTTTTTTTCTTAAAATAAAATACAATAAAATGAATAATTTCATCTATGTGGATACAAGTGGCCATAAAATGCTACCAAATAAGATTATTTTCAACACTCACTCATCCAATAGAATTAGGAAAATGTTCGAGTAATTTTTTAATATTTATAATTTCTTATTTACTATTAATTTATTGATTTACTCTTAATTGTGGAAATTAAAATTACTAGGTTTATTATTTATATTGCCTACAACTAAAAGGGACATATTTAATAAAATTTTACTTCTTATTAAAAATATAGAATCATTCTTTGAAAATTTGCAACACCTAAGTGGATAAAAATTATTTAAAATTAATCATGTAGATTTGGTGAAAAACCGTATTTTTAAAGAGAAATTATGAAAAAGATTGAATTTTATTAATATGAACATGCACAAGAAATTATTATAATGAAATGAGTTCGATTAACAGTTCTATTATAGAAAAATTTACACATTAAAAAAACATTGAAAATCAATTTAAATTTACAATTGATGAAGATGCAAATTCTGTATTAAATAATGGATTTTTTACTAGTCCTCAAAAATTAAATCATATCTGAAAATCTAATAAATAACGAAATATATATTTTGATATTCCAAACAAATAAAAAAAATTATATTTAAATGGGAATTTATATTTTCATCAAAATTTAAATTTAAAACAACTGTTCCATTAGAATGTGGAAAAAATATCTTTAGACAAATATATTCTTTTAATAGGTAAAATTTATTTAATCTGATCTTATGTCTATAAAATCATTTGTATTAATGTAAAAATATTACATTGAATATATAATTTTTATATTGTGATAAAAAGAATTCAATCTCTCTATTATATCATTTATGTTATAATAATTAAGCTGTTAAAGCACTATGTTGCATGTAATGTAAAATACCAGAAATCTAAATTTATTTATGATTATATATTCAATAATAAGTTGGTTTTTATATTATTATTCCATGGGAAAATTTTTCTTGATGGAATTCAAATGTATGATGTTATAATAGAGAAATTTCTTAATATATTGGAGATAATAATTTAGTTGAGATAACATGTGTGAAGATTTTAATACATGATTGAATTTGAATTATTTAAAAGGACAACACTTTAGGTCGTCATGGGGTGAGTAAAATCAATATTGGTAAAGAAAATAATATATATTCACCAGATAGACATTGGGAAAATAGAAATTGGACTTGAGGGCCTTGTAATGGTCTTTATTATCCCTAGGTATACAAGCTATGTAATGGGTTTCCTATACAAAGAAAAATCTTGTATTATAATTTTATATATAAAAATGATGATTCATGGGAAAAATTAAATATAATGTAACGAAATAAAATAGATAATTGAAGATGAAGGGATCACAATATATCAAGCATGTCCTAAAATTACAAGACAATAGTTTTTGATGCCATTGTTTAATGAAATAATGTTTATGTAATTAGTAATTCTGGAATTTATTTTGACATTAATTATTGATGGACTATCTGATTAGACTAGTATTCTAGAAGATGATATTAGGTTATAAATTTCAATTTATATGATTTATTTTTCATCTAATAGGATAAATGTTTTCCTTAATGAATGTAATTTTTTAGAAGTATTGTTTGAATGTAAATGTTTTTGAACACTGTGGTTCATGAGGAAGGATGGATAATAATTATTCGACACAATATCATATAACTTAAATGTTAATGTGGAACCTTAAATTAGATCCAATATATAAACCCCAATTTAAGTTATAATAATTGGAATACATGTGATGCCATAAATATGAAAGGAATAAAGAAAATTATTAAATTATTCCTCCTACATATGGATTAGACTAGAATAAATACAATATGGAGAATAATTATTTGTAATTCCAACAATATAATGATAGATTGAGATTATCATATGATGTATTAAAATATTTCAATAAATGTATTATTTTTACAGTACACGGATATTTTACATTTCCTTTTGTAATCATCATGGTTATGTGTGATAAATCAGTTCATTATCATATATATAATAACATATAGACCCATTTATCCAATAAATTATATTTATGTATTCCTATAAACATTCATACACAAGCAATATGAGTTCTTGAAAATGGGTTTTTGGACATATGATGCATCTATAATGGATTAATTTTTAATTCTTTTTCTATTTATATGGGTGATAAATTACACGTCCACTTATTAAATTCTATCTGAAAAAGAATGAAGGGAAACTTATCAAAGCCTATTTTTATAGAAATTACTATTAAATGTGGCTAAAATGTTGACAAAATATTAACTTCATCAATCATCTCTAATTTCTTCCATTGGAACATCAAAATAAAAAATCGTTTTTACAATTAGTCGATGATTTTTTGTGAGAAGTATTGCCTCATTAAATTTTACTGGTGTAAAATATCAAAGATGAGGATTTTATTAATTTTTTCATGTTATGGGAAAACATTAATCCAAAAAGATTGGGATTTATATCTTAAACGATGAATGTAATTGTTGGATGTAAATTATTTTCATTTTATTATAAAATTTTTCATCGAATCATTACAAATTTTTTTAGATAGATTGAAAATTGAGAAATGAAATTGAGAAATGATAGATGCACCAATTCAAAATTGAGAGGAAAATAAAATATGATTTACACTGACATCATCACAAACCTGAATTTGGTATAAAACACACATGATATCAGGAAAAATATAGTTTATTAATACATGAACAAGAACACACACATACATATATTTATATACATACAATTTTATATAGATATACATATTCAAACATATAAATAATGTAAATAAAATAAAAATATTTGTTAATCAAATATGATAGATAATTAAGGTATATTTATATTTGGATTATAAATTTTAAAATATAATTTACCTCTAAATATGATTTCATATTTAATTTTATAACTAAATTTGTATATTTAAATATATGAATATATATATATATATATATTAATTTATAAATGAAACTACAGTATTATAAACATTAAAATAATTACACCATTATTCCCGAACCAATTTCATCCTAAAGAATAAATTTAGTATCCAAACAAATGGACAATATAAACCTCATAAAATATATTAAATTCCTATGAATGATTAAGAATTTGGTCATTTGTACAAAAAAAGGCAATTCTTTTCCCTTATAGTCCCTTTTTACAATAAAATGGGTATGGGGTAATCCTCATAGTAAATTACCATGATCTACTGATAAGAAATGATTTGAAATATCATAGAGCCCAAAACACACCATGATTAAAAGTTAATGATGTTTTAAATTTGTATCATTTTTTCATGAAATCATAATATATTAACTAATTTATTATTTTTATATATCAATAAATTGTAATTAAATAATATTTCATGTCACTATATAACAAATATTTCAATAATTTAAATTTTTTATCTATTTTATAAATCTATTTAAAAAAAATTGGTATATATTGAAATAATATAATGATTTAGTTTTATAAAAAACAAAGTTAATCAAATATATTATAACTAAATATATATTATTATATTTATACACTATAATGTTATATTTAATTGTATATAAAATTTTTAATGAATTTTTTCGTTTCTAAAAAAATTGCATTAATGATGATAAATGACTCTCATTTATTAATGATATTACATAAACATGTATAAAGGTATCTCTATTAGAGATAAAATAGGCGTAATGAAGTGTACCAATTTATGAGTGCAATTTTATATTATAATAAAGGATATTATTATTAATGATTCTAATTAGTACAGATAAATGTGACACATTTATCATTTTTTTACCAATTATATTATGTAACATATAATAAATATATTTTTATCGTTTTTTTATTCTAGTATTTAAAAAATTCTATATCTAGTGCCTTGCCATCATAATGTGATACTCTGTCACATCATTTTCTGTAACCCATGCACCCCACATTAGAATTATTTTTTAAATGTAGGCCGCATCATAGGTTCCTACACAAAAAATAAGACATTTAAGTCTCTAAATAAATGAAACGTTCATGTCTTCACACAGTTCCTCTATCAATTCACAGGTTCATCATATTCCAATCCATCTAGTCTATAGTGTCACCAGAAAATAAGTTGTGTCACACTACAACAAGAAAAAACTAATTCGTGATATACTCAGACATGTTGTGGAATTTTACCCCACCACCCCAATCAAGAAATTCATTTGGGTAGAGGGATAAATTATATACTATAATGTACTAATATAAAATTTGAATTACTAAAAAAATTCTACCTACCTGTAGTCAATCAACATTTAAATTATATTCACACCACATCATTTTCCATGTCCAATTGTACCACTTAAACCCTTACATTAGAGTCAAGAGGTCATAGTGTCTAAAAAGACAATTTTCCTAAAGGCCCAGTTATATGGTCCATTGTTGGTTATTAACAATGCTGCTACACAACCCCAACTAATGTAATATATTTTAACTATATACACATAATAATATATGAGTACTTTTAGATGATAAATTCAATAATTATTATTCTAATAAAAAATAATATTTACATTCATTATTTCATCTTGATTGTTCAAATATGGACACTACCCATCCCAAGTCATTAGGCCCTCTCATGTCCTAAACACTAATAAATTCTAATTTGACATACATTTAAATGAACATTACATGTGACTCAATATTCACTTATCAAAATAGTGGTGTGTGATAAATTTTTTCATGAGGAATTTCTAGTAACATTTCATTACCCACTAATAGATGTTGTTTGGACATTGAAATGATAACCAACCATATGAAAATATAATTCATAATATAATATTTTTCTATCATGATTTCACATAAAGATATATGCATATCTTTTATCACTATCCATGTATGCATTATATATTATATAGTTTACTGTACAAGAAAAACCTACCTCCTTTAAAATTTTAATTGATTTTATGAAGGTAATACTATATTTGTAAATAGGCCTTGATTTATGTGTTCCTGTAGTCCTAATTAAGAAATCCTTTCATGATTATTGAATAAATTTCTATCATCAATGATTATACCCAAAATATTTACCATTCAATAAACAAAAATTGTCAAATTTTTAACAGTAATATAATTATGAGACTAGTGATATACCTTAATAAAAATCATGAGAAATAGTGTCAATGTTAATTTTTTCCCAAAACCTAATATTGAAAAAACATATATCTATTTCATAAAATGATATTTCTATATAATATGACATATTTAAATGATTACTGTAGTAGTATCAATAAGTTAAATAATAGTATGAAATTTTAATAACAATTTTATATGATATGTAATCTATATACATTATCATTCATAATAATTGAAAATGTAATATTACTATCTTGTTAAGTGATGCACATGAATATATCATGTTGCATGAATTTATTGGAAGTGGTTGTACACATAGAAGTTCATCCTAGGTAATACACTCTCACAATACAACCTCATGTACTAGATCTAACTAATAAAAACTCTCAATATTTTATCTCCCATATGATAATCATTTTTATTTTGAGATATCACATTATTTAGGGTATCTAATGTGTAATAATATTTATATAATATATTATTTGCTACATAAAAATCTTTTAGTAAATTCTCTCAACACATGAGTCTTGTGATATATACGATTTACCCTTTATGTAACATAGATTCATTGTATCTGCCACACCTTCTGCTACCAGCCAAGAATCATGGGATTCATCTTCTAATCAGCATCATGATATGTAGATTCTAATGTTCAGATTCAAATACATGTGTTGTTTTCCATTCATTTTTTCAGAGATTTTTTTGAAGTAGATGTTTCAAACAGAATGGCGAACAAAAAATTCATTAATATTTAAGGGGAACATTGATCGAATTATAATGTTATCTATGATTTAAAGGAACAATACTATTTTGGTTTTCATAGTTTGGGTCATGAATTTTATAGATACTGTTGAAAATCATTTTAAGTGTTCTATGTAATAGAAGTGGTTCTACTATGTACCGGTGGTGCTGGATCATCTGAGGATTACCCACTAGATTCAATGGTGAGACTAGTAGATGTGTTCAGGGGAACGTTCTAGTTGGTGGTTGATGAATTATACAATGATTATATTCATTTGAAATGTTTTCCACTAAAAATATTAATACGAATGCTTTAGATGTCAATATTTTACAATAGTGTTATCTTTCTTGGGTGGTGAATTGTCTTGTAATTATAGGAGATTATGATGGGGATTTTTATTTTGAGGAACTAGAGTGGATAAAAATTGATCACAAATCTTCTTTATATGTAGAAGTTGTACGTTGAGGGAAAAAGTCAGTATATGAGTGACCTGGTCATGTATAAGAGTCCCATGGGGTTTTAGAGGATATTCAAACATGTGAGAATGTTTAGGTGGCTGAATAAATATGTAATGTGGTGATTAAAATAAGGGAGTTGTCACCTATTATTTAGGAAAATAGTGTGGAGGTTTGATGAGTGAATGAATAGAACATTATCATAACACGTCTTGGGAATAAAGACTAATTGAGGAGTAGATTATCCAAATGAAAGAATATAATGATGAATCTTATTTATATCTTTTATAATATTATGAAGATGAATTCCATTATAGATGGATAAATTTTCTGAGGATGTTCAAGGCACATAGTGCCAACACAGAACCTCTGTATTTAAACCTAATTAAATAATAAAAGTCAAAGGTGGGGGAGGAAAAATGATATATACCCCAAATAATGGAGGAAAGATCCACCAAAAAAAATAAAAGTTCATGGAATAGGAAAGATCCATGTTAGGGTCTTATTTATCAATGACTGTTTCTTACAACATGCCTAAAAATTACCATGTTGAGGCTATTTTTCAAGGGGAGTTGTGGTAAATCAATATTCAATCTGATGATGAAATTTCAGGGGAATCTATTTCGATCAAAGCCTTAAAAGTGGAATGCGATAAGAAGACAAAGATATTTCTATATGTGGACAATAATGTTGTCTGAAAGATATAGATTAATAAAAATATTTGAATTATTGTAACATGATTAATGCAAGGAATTTTACCTTGGAAGATTTTTTTTATAAATGGTAAAAGGTTGACTATTGTTTTGAAGAACATATAAATAATGATCCGTAGTTAGAGTTAAATCATATTCATTGGAAATTAATTATGATTACCACATATAATATACTAAAATTACATTTCAATGTCTCATCTATATATTATGATGTTTGAAGCTTCAGATTTGTACTGACATGCATTCTAACATACCCTTAAAATTTAATAAAAAATAAAAAAACATAACAATCATGTAACAACATAACATCGATTTCATATCATCATACATTATTTGGAATACATCATTAGTTTATCCCATAAAAATTATCTAATATTCTCCTCCATTTAATATGAACATACAATTCATTTTTCATAAATAATTTAAGACAGCTTTAATTACTACCTAATGTAGTTCTCCATGTTTATCATGAATACACAAACAATTCCAAATTTATTGGAAACATAAATGTATTTATATAAAATTTTATATTGGATAGACACACTACCAATGAATATTTTTTTCTAATCAATTTATTTACCCACTATGTTGTTTTTGTAAATGTTTTCATAGATTGATTAACTCCATGTGACAATATTATGATTAATATAATAGATTGTCCCATACTATAGATTTTGGGTACTTTTCATTGCATGTAGTTTAACATAGTATATGAAAATTTTTATATCTCCTTTTATATATCATGATACAATAAATATAAGATCATTAACGATGTATTTCATGTTGAATCCTTAAATTAACCATTTATTTTGTGGATGTAATACATTTACATCATTTCCCAGTAAAATTATGTCTACAACATATAATTCTATGAAAATGATAGAACTCCCACTATAATTTTTATATACACATGAAAAACATTTATTATTAATAAAACCAATTTTTTATGGCCTCATCAAAAATAATATTCTCTTATCATGATTAACTTTTTAATGAATAATTGAATTTTAAAGAATTTATACTTTACTGGAATTTCAATTCATTAAATCCCCTTTTGGTTATTTTAAATAAATATATTCAACCATCATCTATAGATGTATATTCGTCCAAAATCCATTTTCAAAATAACATTTTCGAGGAATACTATAATTGAAAATAATATTTTAATGTATTTGTATAACTATGACTTTTGAGAATGATTTATTGTAGTAAATTCAATGAAGGTTTATGGATCCCTTAATAACTAGTCACGTTATTTATTTATGTACTTTAACATATATATATATATATATCATCAATATCCATTAACACAAAAAATATTTTTTCATTTTCTAGTGGATCTATCTAAATACCAAAATTATTTTGGTATATAGAATCTACATTAGATTTTTTGAAATCCATACGATTAGGAAGTATCCATAATATTGGATTCATTATTCTTTGATAGAGTATCATTTTAATAAATGGATACATTGTAACGTGGATGAGTGATAATAAAATTCTACATATCTTGTTATTTATCCTCTTATATTGGTTGATATAGTACATTTTTCTTGAGTACATCATATTCTACATCTATGTATTCTAGAGTTTGTTCTTAAAAAATAGTTATTCTAATAAATCTTCAACATTTATGATGTCAATATTATACCCACTATTTTCATTATAAATGTGTTACTAATTATAAAATATAGAATATCTTTTGATAATTAGTATTCTATGTAATGGGTTATATATTTAATATCATTTAAGTTCCTTAGGAAAACCTAAAAAGGAACACTTCAGTTATTAATATTATACTTTTTTCAATATGTATTATTAGGATAAATTCATTGAATCCACATAACATATGTTTGATATACCTGGATTCAATACAGAACATAACTCAAATAAAATCTCATGATACACATTATTTGGAAACTTATTTTTAATACCTTCCATTATATATATATTATATCCCCAAAAGGATTTATTCATATATACATGAACCATCATCAATATGACCTTGCTTTACAAAGTACTATTACAAATTTCACATGCACCATTACATTGAAGTGTACTTGGGGGACTGAGTTAGGATACAATCAAACATTATTTCTTCTTATCTATGAATGTTTCTTTAAAATGGTATCAATTATGGTTTAAAGTGATATTATCAATATTTTAATGGGTATGTTTCAGTACATAATTATAATATTACTTGAATATGTTAATAGAATCTATCTTGAACCATATTAAGTTAATATATACAATGCTATTAAACTCATTAATATAAGTAATCACTTAAAAAAACTAACCATCGTTTTAATATATGAAATGAAATTAATAAATTATTATGAATCATCATATTTTATATATATATCCCAATATCCATTTTAGGTTAATGGTTCCTTGGTCATTTTTTATATGAAAAGAAGTATGTCATACATTTGAGGGTTTTAACTGGATAGTGTCGGAATTTTCTTTTTTTATAGTTTATTTAAAAAATATTCATATATACAATGAATCCTAAATTACATTATATTTTAAGGATTTTATTTTTTCCACTGGGTTTTTCATTTATTTCAAAAAAATAATCAATTTCAATTTTAGTTAATCCATTCTTTTTATGTTCTATATGCTAACATATATATTAATTTTAAAATCAAAATAGGAATATTTTTTAATTTAAAAAAAATAGATTTTAGACTCTAAATTTAGATAATGTTCCTTTTTATCAACTGAACATAATAAAAAACATTTAACATAAAAGGAAAGTAGATAGTTATTTTATGATGATAATATCCAACTACTAATTTCATCAATATTACACCAATTTATACCAAGATATCTGGTGATCCCATACTATGTATACATCGTATTTTTTTCAATGTGCATTATGTATACAGGGAATAAAGAAGAAAATTTATAATCATTTTAATGAAAAAATTATTATTGTTGATAAAAATTGTAACCAATAAAAGTGTCATTTTTTACTATGTGAATACGTATTAGAGGTACACCATTGATAGTTTCACATTGTATTATGTGATGGAGATATGTAGACTCGCCTTGAATGTTAAATTGAGTTATAATTTCTATTTAATTATTGATTATTCATTTATATAATTGTAAATATGTTTAAGATACTTGGATTACAACAAATATTCACAATAAATCGACAACACATGATTGAAAAAGGATGGTTAAAAATGGGTTTTCAAATTTATTATTGTTCTTAGTAGAGAATTAATTGCTATATATTTTTTCAATTTAAATATCAATCTAATTATGTCTATAAGAGGCTTTATAATTTATTATATATATAGCTTATGTTGTGGAAACATAAAAATACTCCATGGGACAATTTTTTTGAGTACTGGCATGAAATGGTGCTCTTATATTAGACAATAAATTTTTTTAAAATGAATTAGTTTGGTAAATTTGTAATGATTATAGGTGGTATTTTTTGTTTTTAGAAGAGTCCATGATACCTTTTTGTATTATTTATTTGAATGTTTGGAAGTAATATATAAATATTACCATCCTAATGGATAGAACCACTCATTAAACATTCCATAATGTGGATTTTGGTCATGCTCAATGGATAAATGGGGTTTGATGTGGATGGTCCATCCAATAGTAGTGTGAGAAATGGTTGTGGAGTGGTCTAGCATGAGGCTGATCAAGTGGTAAATTACGGGAATCAGAGTAAATATGTTATTGAATAGATGATTGGATGTGAGGAGGATTTTTTGAACTTTCTGTGATGAGGTGTTATGGTCGGGTAGTGGTTATATCAGTAAGGGGATGTAGGGGTCTGCTCTTATGGCGGCCAGTCCAACCAGAGTTCGGAGATTATGGGGATTATATTAATTGATCCAGACATCAATAAAATTCAGTAAATTTTATAAATACCTTGTAGATGTAGGATTAAGATCTGATCTAGATAAAACAGTTAGTGGAGTCAGGTTCTGCGACAAGGAACCGAATGCAAGTGAGCCCAACCACTTGGAAGATAGGGATTCATTCCCGAAGATTAACAAGACAATTAGGAGGTGGAAGGGGAGGATAGATTAACCCCCTTTACTACATACTTTCGATACACTCTTTTTAATAAAGTTAAACTATATGAATATTTTAATTGATATGTTGATTTATTAGATTCCATGTGTCTAGGGTGATTTAACCTTGGATTATCTATTTTTTTATTTTGATGAAAAACTTATAATGCATGAATTTTTTCTCAATTAAATAGATGATGAGGTTTCTAAAATGACGGGGAGGTTACTAAGTGTCCCTATAAATGAGGATATATACTCATGGATTAAAAAATTTACCTGATTCTGGAAAAGGTATTCAATATAGGGAAGATAATCATGATATGGTACACACATTCCTCAGACCAAATGGCTTATGAGTTTGAATAGCTGATGATCGAGGTGTCACCCACTTAGGTTTCCACATTATTAGGGAAATTTTTTAGGGAAGTAGATTCATGAAATCTCAATTTACTCTTTAATAAATATGTATGTCAGATGTTTTGGTTGGTTGGTTTTAGAGGAAATCTAGAATGAGCTCTTTCTTCATTAGTTTCAGCTTTTTGTTTCTATTTAATGTGTTGTTTGGTTCTATAGAACCACCACTCTTCTTGGATCTGCTTCATATGGGGATCATGGAATGAATCCTCCATCGGTTCTTTCCATTTGGATGTTGGTGAGAAGAGGCTTTGGATTTTCCATTGACTATGTTCTTGTGCACATCTACAAGGAACATCTTACTGAATGTGCATGATCGAGTGAAGGCTTGTCATCATGGTGCAGTAGATAGGGAGTAGAAGATACTATAGTTTTTTATGTGTTATTTTATGTTTTCGATGTTATGTGGTTGTATGATAGACATCATGGTTTTTCATTGATCCTTTAAAAGTTTTTTTATAATTAAAAATTGACAATTTCTAGTAATTGAGGATCAATTGAGGATCCCTTTGAGAGATGATATGGAAGGACATCGAGAGACAATTCATTTTGGATATATTTGGATGAAATGAGTTGATTATATGAGAGAGAGTTTTCATGATAGATGGGAAAAACATATAGACAGTGGACAAGTTTTTTACCATGAAAAATCACTGGCGGGCACTTAATGATTTTTGGTTGACCAAAAATCAATGTCCCAAAATCCATTCACATGTGGGACTTTATTTAAGTGAGTATTATGCAATGATTCAAAAATTCATGTAATGATATGTTATAAAATTTTATTCACCTCCATCATCATCCTCATTAATCATTTTACACATCTTACTATCATTTCTCATGAAACATTTTTTCTTCGGTAATATTGAGACCCCAACAAATTGGCATGATAAAGATAATATTTTCACCTAATATAGGTGAATCCCCTATACAATATTGGATTGAAATATATATAGATTGTATACAACATTTTTGTGGGGAAATATTCCCTAACATACAACCCCGCCTATAGAAAAAAATGACAGATAAAATAGAATATATAATTCATAATAAATTCCAATAATCATAACTATGTAATAAATATATTTGAGTTGATGTCAAGATAAAATTACTCAATGGAATTCAATAAGACACAAAATTACAAATTAATCATGGTTCCATTGGTTGAATAACACTATGATTGAGCCCAAGTCAATCCTTATGATGTTGACTCTACAAACCCATATCATTTCATTAATGTGCGCTACTACTGATTTATGTCACTTTCACCATATATGTATCATGATGAAAAACATCAATATATTCACACAATGATCATATACAAGGGTTGAATATACTAATGAGTATGCAATCGACATGGACTTCCCAAAAATTATAAAAAGGCCATAAAAAGTTTTCCAATGATACTTACATGTATTTATAAAAAATTGAAATATAATGAATAATAAACATGGGGAAAGTAAATAATTTTTCTGGTTTATATAACCCATTATGTTCCCCATGGTACTTATATAAGATCCATGATATAAAACCAATTCATACTGTGTCATGTTGAACTCCAATTAAGGATCATACCCATGAGATAATCCCCATTAAAAATACCATTTCTTCTCTTATAGGTGTAACAACCCTAGTAACTAAATTCCAATATGAGAGAAAAATATGAATCAATAGGACCCAATAAAATGAAGAATTAATTCACCCACACTTTGGATAATACATTTCTTTCAAATATCCAATTTTATTTTTGTAAAATATCAAATGAACTTAAAAATTTCAATATATTATTCAAATGTTTTAATTAGTAAAATAGGTTTTTATAATTTATAAATCATAATACATAAAGTTATAGATAAAAATGGTACAATAAATAAGCAAAACAACTCTAATGAATTCATCCAAAAAAATCCAAGAGGAAGATTTTTGGATGAAAATGATATATCATATAATCAAATATGATAAAATCTACTTCGTACTTCTCAGATGGAGAAAGAAAATGATATTTTTTCGTGAAAATAATTTTTTCCATAGTTATTCAATTTCTCCATGAATAGACACAAATGGTTTATATCTTTAATTCTTATATTCCCCCTAAACTCATTAGGTAATTGAAACATTTTATAAACTAATGTAATTAGCAACACAACATGGTGGTATCTAACATATATGTTGTACTTTGTAGTATTCCTCCCAAGATACAATGACCAAAATTTCATCAATGTGATGCCCTCACCATATTCCATCCCACCAGGAAACAAGACATGATAAGTTGGATCCTCCATAGATATTTTTCATTGGATGACTGTGAGACCAACCACACTCCATCATGGATAACACCCAAACAATTATGTAATATTATCCCTCAATCTATTAAATTTGGATCTCATAAAATTACAATAATTTCTATATTATTTGATTCCATGAAATGGTGGGACCCCATAGTCTGGTTGAATCTCTACCCTCACAGTTCTAATAGTTTCATGGCGAGGACCTATACTATAGTCAAAAATAGATTGTAGTGTTTATCATAAATCTGCATCAATTAATACAAAAAACATGAATCCTTCCAATTCATCCCATAATAGAATGAAACCACATTTTATTTAAAATAATTTGTAAAAAATTTCATACATCTTTTTAGATGTGTCACAATATCCCCATTATTAGACATTCTATCATCAGAAGTCTAGGGATTCGCGGAGTGTGGGAAATTCTTGAGCCATTAGGCATTCAACAACTTTTATTTCATCAATAAAATTTCATACTTGTGACCATATTCCAAATACCCCCAATAAGGATATATTTCTACATTAAAATACAATATCTTATTTATGATAATTGGGAATTATTGAGTAATGGAATGAATCATCTAGCTCAAGTGAAATATGATCCTGATTAATCATGTGGGTCTGATCCAGATGTTAGTTCATCAGTTTTGAATCATGGTTAAAATATGGATTTTTAGATAATAATATTAGTATCTATAGTTAATAATCAATATCACTAATGCACATTAGAATCTCAAATTGAATCATGTATTGAGGAGGTAGATTTCCCTGCCTTCCATAATGAAAATCTCCCAATAACAAAGATACCAATAATAAAATATGTTCTCCATCGTTAAAAGAAAAATTATGATGATTGTTATTAATATAAGATTATACTAAATTTTAATATTATTTATATTTAACAAAAAATTACATAATTCAATAATTTTTGTTGATATATTTCCATTTTTAAGGGATAGTTTACATATGGATTTTTGGAATTGGTATAAAGATATTTCTTATACTATGTACTTAATTGTAGGTTATTTTGTTAAATCATCACATATTATATAATGAATAACTTCAATATTGTTATTTGGTATTCATGGATTCCTTGAGAATTTATATTTTTATACATGTTACTGTCATAAAAAGGATATTAATTATTATATCTCATTACGATTGAATAGAATTTAAAATTAAATTGGTGGACATGTTTCAATATATATTAATTAATATATTAATTTATTAAGTAATTTTAATTTTTATGTTGAATAATTATAATTCATTCCACATAATATATCTACATATTACATATTTTTAAACATTTTAACATGTTAAAAAATAATATTTTCAAAACATTAGGCATCATTGATATTTATAGTTTTTAATTAAAAATAATGAACTAATTACTTGTATATTTTCCCTAGATTTAGTTCAATAATTATTTTTTTAATAATCTATTATATTACATATAATAATAAATTTTGAATTTATGTTGAGTAATTATAATAACTAATCAATTAATTTTTAACAATATAATCATTCTTATGTAATATTTCTTTGTCTGATATATCTTCTAAATTATTCTAATTATTATTTGATGTGATTTATTATTATATTTCGTAATTTTCATGGATTTATCTATTGTTTTTAGCATATTTTTTGGCAGAGTTTATGTTTAACTATTTAATTAGGATTAAATTATTTTTATATTATTTAAATAGTTTATATTTCTGTATTATAAATTTCAATATTATTAAATTTATTTTAAATGATAAAAAATGGGAAATTTTTTTTCAAAATTGTGATGTTTTTTTAGTAAAATTATTAAATTTTTATTTAACTAAAATAAAGGGTAGAATTACTGGAAATTTTGTCTGGTATTGAAATAAAAAGGGGATTTTTTAGGGAATCTGTAATATTCTGTTTATATTATAGGATTTGATATTTTTTAATACCTCCTAATAATTCATATTATACTGATAAAATAACATTTATAAAAATAAAATATGAGTTTTAATATATAACATACATGATTTTTTTATTTTAAATAGATAATTAATCTCTCAAAATTTTATATTTATACTTAATTTAATTAGAAATAATTAAAATATTGATTGAGGAACATTTTTATTTCATGATTATTTTGTCATGTTTTTATTATTTCATGAGTTGTAATTCTTGGAATTTTTTAAATTCTATTTTATAAATAGATAAGAATTTATTCATTTTTTTCCTTAATTAATAATGTTCTTGATCAGTATCTAGATGTTATTTTTTTAAAGATTCATCATTATTATTTTAAACATAAATTTTTAGATATTAATGATGAACAATTATTCCATGATAACATTACCTAAAAAAACACATAATTTCATTTGTCCTGTTGAAATATAAATCTAATATTATTATATATATTCTATTAAAATGAAAGGATGGGTGGAATTCCCAATTTCATTCTCCATCAACTGGCTAATGTATCTTCAATATTTATGTTCTCTTAAAGGTATAATTACGGTTATATGTGTATGAGTATTTTATGATATCACATAATAATGATGTTAGGTGGAGGTGTTATTTGACTCAGTACAAATATCGTGAAGTTATCTTAATATATGTTGGTATGAAAAAATTATGAATAAATTTTTTAAAATGATAAAAATTCACCAAATTATATAATGAAAAGATGATACATGAATTTAGATTTGGTTACGTGAGTAATTTGGCAATAAGTTGATTTTGGCTACATGTGTATATTTCCATTTTAAATATCTGGTCAAGTGCACTAATTATGATTCATAGGATATAATTTATTGGAATTACATTACCCAACTTCAAGCCTCCCACCATCCATATTAGTTAATCTCAAACCTACCACATGTGTTTAAAGAGTCATCTACTCCATGGTGATCAATCAACATATCATTAGTGTACATTCAACACATGATCCACGAAAAGTGTTTTTATTGAATATATATCATTTTTAAATAAATATCCAACAATAAATCAAATATATTTTCATAATCACCTCGTGTATGATTCTACCAGGTCAATTCATGATTTTGTACATGTGAACCCTCAATCTACTGCATTTTTTTGTATTTATCCAACCTCATGAAAATTTTACATCATAACAATTTGTTCATTTGTCTGATATCATAATATATTTGTGAGTTATATAATCATATTTTCATTGAATTATATTTTTCATATAGTAATTATTTCATGGATGCATTATCACTCACCGCATTATAATGTAAATGAAGTATTATATTCGAACACAAGTTGTATGGAGATGGATTATCCATCATGTACATATGACCCTAGATATTTTACAATGAAGTTTACTTAATCCCCATATATTGATTGTGTGTCACTCCATTCTTCTATATCATGTTTTTTTCAAATAATATAAATCATTAATACCTTATGAATAACTGTATTATCTTTATGTGATAAGTGAACTAACGACATGGGGAATATTAAACTGAATACACGATCACACATCAAATGAGTCGATTCTTAGATTGAAAAAACGTTATACTGAACAATAAAAAATTATTTGTAGAATGATATATCAATAAACTTAAATCTATATTCCTCAAGGTCTCCCAATATCCACATTCATTTCCATAATACTTATTTTTTCAATAACTATAAAATTCAAAACCACGGTGTTATATGATTTTTTGATAATTTAATTTCATAAAGGATTATTTTAAATGATTGAAATTTCATTAGAGTTTTATAAGTTTATTATATTTATTTTTTAAACATTATAATAAAATTTTCATTATATTAAACCCATTTTAAATTTCGTTTAAATTGATTCACAATTTACATTTAAACCTACAATATACATTTTTTAAAATATATATTCAAAATCGTTATTTATAAAGTATTTAATTATTTCATTCATTTAAAAAATAATATATATTGAAAAAATACATATTCAAACTTATTTTTAGTACTTAATGTAGTTTCTTTATTTTCATAAAAATTGTATATTATCTTGAATATGTAAAATGTCAATTTAAATTCAAGATTTATTTTTATTGGATGTTCTATGTAATATTTAAGGGATATTATTTACCTATTATTATTGAAATATTATTTTATATATTAAAAGTATTTTAAAAAATTTTGGATTATTATTAATTTTATTATTAAATAGGTTATCAAAGTAATAATTATGAATGAAATTTTTTCTCTCAATTAGATAAATATAATGTTTGAATTTTTTTTGATTTAACAAGTTTGACATTTCCTTGTCTATTTTATATATCATATTTATAAGGAAGTTAAATTATTTAATGGAATATATGAAAAAATAAATATAATTCACCTATATGAATTCCTTTAAAAATATCATTTGAGATTAAATTTTAAATATCATATATTCATGTGTTATGAAAATCAATGAAAACCTATAAGATCATTATTTAATTTAATAATAGATCATTAAAGGGGTTATATAATTCCTTCTTCTACTACATACATTGTGAAATGATTATATATAATACTCAAATACAAGTGCCTATTTTTTATCATCTAACATAGAGTTCATCATTCAGGTTCTCAATGAGCATACATTAAATCGTCCCTTCTCGTCAAATTTTATTCTATGATTCGTTAATTTTTTGTAGACGTTGCTAATTTTTTCTCTGAGTTTTTGAATCCCAATTTATAATATATGGTCCTATATGAATTTGATTCCATGATTCTAAATAAATTATTATTTTTTTTATCTTGATTTTAAATTAATGTACTATTTAGGATGTGACTCCAATTGACTACACTGACATTTTTCTATTTTGCAATGTGAAATCATGTGTTGTTTTCAAATTTAAAATAAATAACAAATTTTATTGTTTGTTATATTCCATTAAAAATATTATATTTCATTATTATGTAAATAAATCTACATGATTATAATTTTAATTCATTTGGTCTTTGAGATTTTTTTTTCTTCTCTACCCATATATTGTTGGTTCATGGTGATTGGTGGGGTCTCATTCATCAGGTCTATTTCTATTGAATGATAAGATTACACAACCTGAGTTTTTATCAATGTTAATGTTAACAGAGAACATAGGATATTTTTTTCAGTATTTTATCATATTTTTTAATTTATAATAGAATCATTTTATCGGGATCCTCACCCTCTCTTTTACTCCCATCATCATACACCTCATGTACCCATTATCCCACAATTTTTTTTCTAGATAGGCTTCATGAGTCATCCTACTTACCAATGAAAAGATAAAGGTACTCCTCAATTTCCTAGAATAAAATTGTTCATTATTTCTTGATACACTTTTATTATCATTCCATCACACCTACCGGGAATTCGACTTTATTATCATAGTGGTGTTGTTATTGTGACTTGTTTTCCGTCCATTCAAGAGTGTGAATATTTTCATTGTTGGAACATAGATTTTTTTCATAAATTGATTCAAAGCCTTTGGTCTATTAATATTATTCATCTGAGAGCTCATGTAATGGATGATATATGTGGGTTGTAGTGATATTGAATATAACCATCTATGGTAGTATCACTTCTCCAATTCGATGAGTGACCTCTTAGGATCTTGGTATGGGAAACATCATGTTTGTAAATTTACATTCCATTTTTAAATCATTACTATATTTTTCCACTTTTTCGTTACTATCTATTCAATGTGTGGTTTTAAGTGTTTTTACATCAAATTCATGTTAGTACATTAACATATTCTTGATGGGGTTTACCGTTGACTCGTGGATTGATGAGGTCCCTATGATTTGATATCTTATGTGGTTAGTGCTTGTTTCATTTTAGTCATAATTATTTTCATATTCCTCATATTGTTTTCATTACAAAAAAGAAATGGGTGTGGTTTTATTTTCATTCTTGTAGGACCAGTTATTTTTTATGCATAATTTTTTTATTCCATATATTTTCATTACAAAATTCATTTAAACATCTATGATATTTGTTTCCCGTTATTGTGTACAAACATGACTACGTATGATAGAATTAAACATTTTCCATGTTATGGAATTCTTTATATCAAAACATTATCATTTATAATAATGATATCAAAGCCTCTAATAATAAATAGTGTCACCATCATTGAGGTTTGAAGTTGGAAATTTTAATGATGAGAGAAACATTAGTTCATCGAGAGCTAATATGTGTGTGCTACATGTCAATAGTATACTTATAGATTATTTACATGCTCCCTTGATACATATTGTTACTATAACTCTGAATGGACTATTAGATACTATATATGATGATGAAAACATAATTTTCTTGAATAAAGTCTCTAAATATTGATTTTGAACCAATAATAAATATTCCTTCATGAAGAATTCCATGATTCTATGGAAATATAAATTTATCCTATGATAATCCATATACATATGATTATTCCATGGGATATTTCATATCCAAATAGCAACTTTTTGCAACATGTATTCATTTTTTACTAACAATTTCAATAAATCAATCATATATTGTTTTAGTGGATTTTAGGTTGTTTTTTAGGTATTTGGGAATTTGAATGTTTATTGTGGGGATTAGCCAAACTATAGAATATATCCAAGAAACTGTTTGACATATAGTCTTTTTTGATAGAGGTTTCCTAAATGTATGGTGTGTGATTTGGATTAAATTTTCACCAAACCATGAAACTCTCTCCAATAGAATGAAATTAGTGCGCGATTAGTGCATATTTTTTTAACTAAATAAATGAACCATATTATGTGATTTAATTAATCTAAAAATTAATTAAAAAACTTGAAAAATCTCCCTTTATTTCCATTCCTTCTCCCATAGCCTAATATCATGAGATTAGGCATTCATCAAGAATATTTTTTGGGAGCTCGTCTTTTTTGTGGTAATTATTATATATTTATTGATTGTGGATTTTGTAAATGCATGTTATGATGTAATTATTTTTTATTATTGACCACTATAGTTGATACCCTCTTTATTTATTAAATGATATATAGATTTGAGATATTATGGAAATTTTTTGGGTTTATTCATGATGTTGTGGTAATTTGTTTAGATCTATTTAATTTTAATAAGGAATAGGATGTCAGAACATTATTGATTGTGTGAATCATCATTAAATGTATTTGTAAGAGGATTTTTTGTCAACATTATTAATGGGATATATTTATACTATTTCATGAAATTGGTTTCATAGTATTGGGATCTCTTTTTCTTGTGAGTATTTTTCCTCACTTTTTCGGTGGAATTTTTCTTGTTTTTGGAAAAGGAAAATTTTTAACATGGGCGGTATCAAGAAAAAAAATTGTATATTGAAATATGATCCATTTCACATACCAAAATTATTTTCCATACTGATTAGTGGAATTACCTATTATTCATAAAAATTTAACAATTGGGATTCTATTATAAAATTGTTTTCAGCATTTTTGAAAAAGGAAATAAATTTCAATGAGTTATATTATTCCTTATAACATTCATTTATTTATTTATGTGTGAGATTATTTTTGAATAATTTTAACTATGAATATGGAAGCCACCAATCAATGTTGGTTTTGTAAATTGAATGACTCCAATTGTTAGATATGAAAAATGGGTACCTAGGGTTCCTATATTGGGGATAGATTGGGACAATCATCGTTGGATGGTCTGTAGGTACCAAGAATATAATTTTAGAAATTATATATATTTTATTTATTATTAAAAGGAGTACACGTATGATGGTGTATTCTCCATATTACAAATTTGTTCTCGGGATATGTGAGCCAATTTTCATTAAATCATTATGTTGTGAGGAACCTATATAATTCTGACCTACCCAACACAAGGTATATTTTACATGGTTATTCCATCTTAATGGGATATTTTTTAATGTTTTAGGAGAATGATTATTTGTAAATTCGTGATGATGGTATGTTTTTTCTTTTTGTTTTATCTAAAAAAATTTGGATTTCAATTATTTAATTAAAACTATGAAAAATAAATTTTCATTTATTTTTTTTATTTAAACTAGAATAACTAGTTTGTTTTATAAAGTATTCTTCAAGGAAAGTTGGGGGTTATATTTTGAAATTTAGGATCACACGATATACATACTATTAGGTGCATGGAGACCATATTTTGTCAAATGTAGATAATTCCATGGAACTAAACAGTGCTAGTGGGTAACATTATTAGATAGGTGTGGAGTTTTTTAATGACATAGTGGGATTTTAATCCACATAACACATAGAGATTAGACATTTTTTTCTTTTATACTTTGGATAATATATCATGGTTTATTACAAGTAGTTTACTTTTGTTCATCTACATAAATTTCTAGAATTTTAATTTAAATGTATTATTTATTATATATATTTTATCTATTAAAAAATTGAAATCTTTTAGTGATAAATCATTCACATAGATAGTTCTTGAACACTACGTTCCTATCTCCCAACAATATGGATCAGGAATGGAACTCGATTCTTTTTACTATATTAATGATTGTCTATATTAAGGATGAAATAGGTTGGATTCTGTCTAATTGGATCCCAAAAGATAGTTTCCTTACACATGGTCATCATGTATAGAGATAATTGTATTTATAAGATATATGTATGGACATTTTTCTTAGGAAACAATAATATGTATATCCATCTATCAACATCATAAACCTTCTATTTCCATAATATATTGGCATTTGTATCTCTTATGAATAGTTCTGATTTAATACCAATAATCATTATATAATATATCTAATTAAACTATTATTACTTATCTCTATGAATTCCTATATTCCTTTTTTGATGTAGTACCATTCCCCCATAATACATCCATTACTTTCGGTAGAGTGTAATGTAGATGATATCCCATGGGGATACCCTCTATCAAATCATAATCTTGTTGAAGTAGTGTTGAAAGAGATATGTTATATTTTATATGTTCCTTCCCTCCCCCAAATCCATTAAATTTATGTTGAACCACGAACTGGAGGAAATAAGTAAAAAAACTAAGAGTTTCATCACAAAAAAACCACCATACATATACAGAACAAGTGATCCTCATGATTCAGAGGACATCTTGGAGAAGATCGAGTAGATTTTTAACATCGTTGAAACCCTATATACATTCAATGTGAAGTGTCCCACATTTATCATAATGGGGATATGAATGATAATTTTTGACACACTTATTATAGTAAAAAAACATGATATATTAGAGTGGAAATACCTCAAGGCAATATTCTTATAGAAATTTTCTCCATAATCATTGAAGATGGATAAATATATTACATTACTCACCCTCCAATAAGATGTTAAATCTTCTATAATGTAGACCAAACAGCTCAAAAGATTGATAATTTCTCTCCTTATATTATATAAAGTGATAAATTGAACTCAAATAGGTATAATATAGTATTATGAATGGATATTTATTTTTAGGAATTTTGGGTCTACTTGGATTCCTTTTCCACCTAGTAGTAGTTTCAATGGATCCTATATAAATTAGAGACAGTGTTATAAGGCTCATATGAGTGGTGGTGTTGTATTACATGAGGATAAATATACCATAACATTAGTGGATGAAATAAAATAAACCTTTAAATTGCAACATGCATTGATGTATATGGAATAAATGGCATAAATTCTGGATACCCACAAAAATCAATATCTACATTGGATATTGAGGTCACTGATAGAAGCTTTATCTTGATTTTTTATCAATGATATTTTATAGGCTCTTATAAACCTAAATTTATTGTGGTGTACTTAGATACATTAATGGATACAATGTTTTTGACACATGCATCTGATTTCAAGATGTTTCATTTAATAAAAGGGCCACAGATGGATGTAAATGCATACCATACTACAATAACATGTTATATCATTATTGTAACATAGTTAGTTAATGTTCTTTTAATATAAATACAATATATTCAAATATATCAACCCACTAATTATTTTATTGAAACATCCAATTTAATTCATTTTCTTTGTTATAGAGTTTATGATGTTAATTGGGATGATGGAGTTGGGGTTCTGATTTCTATAATGGCCTATTTTGATATTATAATTTGGGATAGTTTGGAAATTATTCAATCATTACATTTATCAAATTGATTATTTCGATGACATAGATTTATTTTTTCGTATAATGGATATATTTTATGAAATCATTTATTAGAGTTCATTGTATCCTATTTTGGGAACCTTTGATTTTCTAAAAATAATAGGATCTGAGATCTATTTTAACATGAAATAATTTACCTGAGAAATGATAATGGATTCACATTTTTTATTTATGATTTGGTAATAAAATGTTTGGTAATTATATTCCTTATATGGTTATGTAATTTCATGATGTGTTTTAAGCTGAATTGTATATTCATCCTCCAAAGAGAGAAGTAATATTTTTGATCGATTAGGAATTTAGATCTATGTTACAATTCATTACTTCATACATTATATCCCTAGAATAATTAACAAAAAAAATATTTAGTTGGATGATTTGAATGAGACTTACTCCATTCATCTTAGTGAATTTACTTGAGAAAAGTATTTTATTCTCATAAAAAAATATTTATTGGACCCTCTGTTTGTCTAAAATTTAATAGAATTTCAATCAGTTGATGATATTGAAAAAGTATCCATTCCAAGTATTAATGAATTGTTTTTATGTTAGATAGGGAAAATGGTTTTAAAAAATAGATATTTTCTGTGGATATCATCCACTCGATGTCAAATATTGTGATATTCCAAATACTATATTCAAGTGTATGTATGACCACATTTAATATTCTTTGATTTTGTTTTCACTAACTAATGCTAATGAAATTTTAATATGGCTTAATAATCCGATTTTTCATCTATACCATGATATGTTTTTCTTTGTATTCATAGATTACATTTTTTTTATCTCAATTAATGAATAATAGAAAGATAATGACATAAAATCTATTATATTTTTCTTTAGGTGTCTGTAACATTATGTTAATTCGTTGAAATTTCCTTTTTAGGTTTGAGATGTTATGTTTTTAGTACGTGTGATATTAAAAAAGGTATATAATTTGATCTTAGGATTTGGAAACTTGAATTTTCATGGGAGTAATATCACAATACCTATGATATTTAAATATTGATTGTTTTTATATGATATTATAGGTTATTGGTTAAAGACATCTCCAAGATAGAATTTTCATGGTAATCTATTACAATAAAAGGGGTTAAATTCATATGGGACACAAAATTATAAACTACATTTCATGGTTCTATTTTATTTTTAAAATCAACATATATATTTATTTTACTAGATGAACAAAATTATTATGTGGTGATTCTTATTGATTTATGTGCTATTAATGGTTGGGTTCTTATATAAAACGTTTCGGTACTATGGTAAGTCTCTCTTTATACTTTTCCAATTAAGAAGAATTGTCCTACTTATGATTTAGGTCACGTAACTATTATGTATTCTCTCATAATTTGGTCAATTTTTTATTAGAAATATTCACTATTAAATCTAATTATATGATTTTATGCATGAAATATATTCCCAAATAACGTAACAATAGGAAAAGGCGGTGGATGTTGTATCAATAGTCTTACAACATTGGAATAACTGATACACAAGGTTAATGTAATGTGTTTTTAAATACATTGACTATAAATTTCAATTTTCAATTAGTAATGGAATCAAATTAGGAATTGAAACTAATTGGAATGATTTCTCGGATTCACCTGGAAGTCAAAAAGGAAGTTATCTATATTATTATCCTTAATTCATAGTATACATTAACTCATAAAATTTTAATTATATTGGACTAATTGTTATTAAATGTCTTTTGGAATATCATGAAATATTTATATTTTGGGGATACTATTGTCGAGTGGTCTTTCTCCCTTTAATGTATTCACTACTTTAGATGCATGTTTTTCATTTCTTTATGTATTAGAATGTATTTGATTATATTTTTTCGTAATTCTCAGTAGTTTAAAAATAATGGTATAATGGATATGAAATATAATATATATGGTCATTTTTTGTGGTCATGTGTGAAACATATATTTTATTATTTTGTATATTATTGTATTACATGGAAACATATCAATGCTGAATTCCCAAATCCATCCATCCAACTTCAGTCTATCCCAATACACATCTAGAAATGGGATGAAATAAAAATTGATTATTTTTATGAGTGAAAACGTACTACCCAATGTAATAATTCTATATTGGTCAGGATTTAATGACCAAAATATCCATCTCCTTTTATACTGATTTTAGAATCCAATAATTTTGAGCATTTTAGAATGGTGAATTTTCAGATGATACTCAGGTTGCAAGTGGTGTCATCGGCTATAGTTATATACAGGGACTCCTATTTTACATTTGAATTTTAATAGGCCCATATGATGTAATGGTACTTACGGTAAGTTATTGGAAATAATAACATATTCGTATAAACATCAATACAGATTGAGCTATTCATTTTTTTGGAGTATCTATTTTGTTCTTATACCATGGACTATTAAGGATCTTATGATTGATATTTGGGAATGGATGATTATTCATAAAACATAGTTTCCCAGTCATCCAGAAGATTGGATCAAATTATTGATTATTTTTGTTGGACCAAAAATTCACATCATTATTAATCATAGGTGGGTGACTTTTATATGGTCATGAAAAATCAATTTTATTAGTGGTTTGTGAAAACATGGTATATTCATCAATTATTGGAGAGAACACGATGTTGGCTTAAGTATTATTTGGATCATCATAATTTTTTATGTAATTTTTAATTGGTTACCATGTGTTACTAAATTGTTGACCTATGTTATCCGTTTTACATCATGGGATGTAAGGGAAACTTGCATCATGATGTGTGGGACCTTTTGAGACCACAAATAATATCATAAATGTGTTTTATAAGTTACATTTTCCATAATTGTGGACTTATATCCATGTTTATACCATGTATCATAACATAATAAGTATCATCCCAATATATCTCACGTTATGAATTACAAAGAGAATAAAAGGGACCCGGATATTTAATTAATTAAATGATAGATTGATATTAATGATTCATTAGAAATGATTGTTCATGGGATGTTTGTTCTATTTAAATGAGTAATATTGTTGATTGGTATAGATTCTCATGAGATGAGAAAATGGGTACCAATTTCAGGGGAGCATTATCCCCATATTTTGATCAATCAATCCTATGTATATTGATTATTGGGTGAAATAAATTTATATTATGGGGATAATTGTCAAATCCAAATATAACTTTTGGTTGAATTTTTTTATTTTTTAAATATGTTATTTTACACATTTCTGGGTTGATTTCTGAATTTTTTGGCTATTTTATAGATGTTTCTAGGAAAATAGATGTTTTGAAAATTGTGTAAAAAAACCACATAAAATTTATTAGAAACCGTATTTATATTTACTGTTTTTGTAAACAAGTGTTTCACATTTTAGGTGAAATGTTATACAAACCATGCATCTATCAATATTGGATAGAAAATGGGAAAATGGTTTTGTTGAAATGTGTTCCTAAAACAGGAATTTTGAATTAATTAATCTAAAATTTTAATTTTGGACATGTAAAATAGTTCATTGTTCTCATTATTCCTCACATTTTATAGGATCAAAAAATTATGGGGTTTAATTAGATGTTATTGAAGTCCTATATTTTCTTGTTATAAATTATGATGGATCAATTACTTTATGATCAATGTAATAACATATATGAGACTATTAGTGGTTATTTATGAAATTTCTTCTAGATCACCCCATCTTTCTTAAAAGTCTCCATAGATTGGGTATGTTATATATTTATCTACAGGTTAAGTCATAGTAAAATGAGAATTATATATGATCTATTATAATGACGGAATGAAATTTTTTAGTCTATGTAAGTCCGAGAATGATTTTTTCATAATTTTCATTGTAGAATAACTTATTTAACATCATTCATACAAATAATATTGAATATGGGGTTATATATGGTTTTCATGGTTAGGGATATCATATTCTTCATTGGAACATTCATTCCACTTATTGTGTGTTACATTTATTTATATGACTACCATGTTATTATGTACTGTGGTTTCTTGAAAATCAGAAGTTTATTGATCATTGATTTCATTATTCATCTCGATTGGTTTCCAAATTGATTTATGGAATGATATTATATTCTTGAAATTTTAATGTCTTAGAATGTTTTTTAAAATGGATTTCCCATTTTCAATTGAATATTTTAACTGATTTCAATGAATTTTATAATGTGTAAAATGATGTATTTTCTTATTTATGTTTAAAATTCCCTTTCAATGACGTAACATAGTAAAATAGAATCCACTATGTGTGGTTTATATTTGAAATTGAAATCCTCCAATTGTATGATTTGTTTTTTTGGATCCTGGGGTACTAAGGCGGGTGGTGGATTAATAGAATCATGCTAGGTTGGTTTATTGCTAAAAATAATACACGTAAAAATATTCCATCTAAACATATCTATGGTTGTGGATTCACCTATTGAGGTGTTCTCTCATCCTTAGCCCATTTTTCTATAGATATGCATGCACGTAGAATTTTGATAATTATAGTGTGAGGATCCATGCTAACCCACAATTCACTTACCCAAGGAATAATTTTCATGGTTCTCTGATTTTAATATGTTATATATTAATGCTTGGAGAGAATATTTATTTATAAATACGTTGGGGATGGATCATTTATGAACATTCTATAAACTATAGCTATCAATGTGGATTTCAATGAAGTGCATAATGATATGTAACATTTTATTTAATTCCTTTTATTTCATTAAAATAGAATAAATGTTATTTTTTTCAAGTCCCCTTTTGGAAAACACCAGAGGATCAAAATGGGCTTATTTTTATCAAACCATTCACATACCATTGAGTTTCTACAATGATTCTTTTTAGATGCTAGTTATAGAAATGTTATACATGGTGGTGGTATGTATCTATGTTATCATTTGGTTGTGTTTGGTTGTGGCATGGATGGAATGTTTACAACATATCACAAGGATAAGAGAGGGTAACTATGTTGTGTATATGTTATATTATTATATTTTTAGAAATTTTTTTCCTGTATATTGATCTAATTTAATTGTATAACTATGAATTTATATGTTTAAAATAATTACTTATTCTAATATGATGTTTATTTTCCCTTTTTTGTTAGAACGCATTCACGTAGGCTATCCTGTAAGGGTTGGACTCCTGAGAACCAACTGTTTTGTACTTTGATTACATTAATGTTCAATTATTATATATTTTTCATTATTCTTCATGACTATAATATAATAATGTCCTGGATTATTTGTTGAATTAATAATGTAATGAAGATCACCACTATGATGAGAACATTGAAATGCTATAATAATATTCTTAAATAATTTTCTATGGTTGGATGACATACTATGATAGGACACATAGTATACAGACCGTCATGTACGAGTACTCGTAAGAAGACGAGACTCTCTCTCATGGAGTTCACTCTTGGTAATCTCTAAGATGGGAGATTATGAGAACAGAGTCACTAGTAGTAATCCCGCATGTTTTGGTGTCATTGGAAATTAATATCAATGAGCATGTGTAATGGTCCTTATAATGGAAGACTATCATTAACTCATGTCATGACTCACACACTTAGATTTGCAGACAAAAACCATCATAAAGACAGTTGGAGGAGAGTACAATATGTTGGGTGCATCATGAATGACATGTTGTTAATGGATAAGTCGAGGAAGGATTTGTCCCTTCCATATTTATGGAAGTATATATCTCTGGCCCTTTGATTGAAATAGGACTGTTGGACAAATTCCATGGCCTTGGTGTAACGAAGAGTATATTTCTGGAAGTCAAAGAATTACAGATCAAGCATATAGGTTTATGACACTGCCATGAAACCTGCTTGATGAGATATTGAGACAAAAGGATTAATTACACAGTAAGTGTTCATATGAGGTGACACATCAATGTGGAATCAACTTATTTCTCTTTGTTACCTTGACCCGTTACAAGACAGTAATCTTGCAATTTTGGCAAGCCCGCCTAATGCCAATCTGAAAGAGGCCTAGAGGGACACACACTATGTGTATCCAAGTATCTCAAATACTATAAACATTATTCCCAATAGTGGTTTAATAATTATTCATGGAAGCATAAATCATTTTAATGTTGGAGGAATAATAAAATGAAAACAAGTACACACCGTGTATTAATTATTACAGGCATTGTAGTTTTTGTTTTTAAAACAATTACATTCCATTTTTTACTTATTACACGCCGTGTAGATATTAATAAAAAATAACTACATTCAGTATATTTATGATTACACACCGTGTAGTTTTTCTAGTTAGTATTTTGAATAAATATATTTTTATTAGATGATAATTTTTATAATTAGTGTGGGTGCATGTCAAGGAATTAATTATTCAACATGGGGTTTTCAAAATATTTATTGAAATAAATAAAATGTGTAATGATTTTATTTATTTTCATAACTCTACAACCTCATACCCGTTTATAAATACCCCTACAACCCCAACAATATTCTTAATAAAATCATTGTGCACAACAATTCTGGAAAATTCTCTCAAGACCAAAAGATCTCCATCCTCCAAGAACGCTCTCAAGACTGAGAGATATCCACCTTCATCCGATTAAGGAAATCTAAGGATGGCAACACTTGCAAAAGATTCTCCACGCCAGCACATAGAGATTCCTTTGGCGACGTACATAGATATGTGGTACACATTTGGATCATCAATAGAGGAAGTCTAGACTTGGTTTCTATGACGCAATGACGAATCACATTGGAACATGACAAGAAATATAAATAAAGAAAGAATGCCATAGAATGTACTTCATGTCAATTATTTAAATTAATTACAATCAAACTATGTTGATCCTTCCTTTATGGTCTGAGGAATTTTCTTCCTCTTTGTCTATTTCTGTGATTCGATCCATGGAGACTGGTTTTTATCATCATATTGATCTCGGAATGATCATTGCAAATGAAAAAAATCCAAGTGGGCACATCCACCCACATGGTTCCACTACGCAGGAGACATTCAAGTAGAATCAGAGGAGGTCACAACATTGATTATAGTTATTTAATTTTCATTGATAATTTACACATTTATATTTGATTAAATCCAAGATAAATCATTCTATAAAACTGAATGAACGAGATATGTTCTTCCTCTTTAGTTTCTAAATTCACATCATAGAAACGTCCTTTTTATTTTATTTTTGGCTATGTTATAAATGAGGAACTCATCTAGAGGATCTGCTCTTTCTGTCCATACAACACTTGATTAAACGGCGTATAGTGGAAACTACCCGTCGTGTACTTAGGTTTAATGAACCAGTACTGGTCCTCCAAACCATGTCATGTGAATTGAGTATACCTGATTTTTATTAGACTGTGTTGACCAGAAATGAACTGCATGTGGAACCAGAATACACGACGTGTATGTTGAATCAACATGCCATGTAGTCTTATTTTGCTTAAGTGAAACTATGTATATGGAGAAGTCGTGTTCCACGTACACAGTATTTCTAGGATAGTAACCACGTAACAAGGAAGTACATGTTGTGTTAGATTAATCAACACATCGTGTACTCCAAAATTTCCAATGTACCAAAAACATTCTAAAGCCCCTGGAATGTACAATGGGTAAAGGGTGAAAAATACAAACTGTTTAATATTTGTTAAACTCCATGTACTTTCCTGAAATGTAATTTCATTAGGTTACCTCCAAATTTACAAATACCTATACAGAGGATATAAATAAGAATAATATTATGGATATTTAGAAAGGAATTTAAGATAAATATTTAATTAATTATTATATAATAATTAATTAATTTCAAGAGCGACTTATCTTAAATAAAATAACTAATAAAAGAATATGAATTCTAAATATGTGAAAATTTCGTTAAATGCTATGGATGATCATGAGATTTACTGAAGAACCTTTTATGTGTGTATGGTTTCATTTAAATTTGTTTAATTTAAATTTTTTGTCCTCCGAGCCTTCTTCCAATAAAATGTAGGGCTTGCTTGCCCATGGATTCTTTAATGTAATCTACATGTAATAGAGGTTCTCCCAAGCCAGAGGATATGGTTCCAAACCCAAATCTGATGAGAAACCAACCCATGAAGATACAAAGGTGGACATGTGGGAGCATCAAAACACGAACCATCAGTTCATGGTGTTTTATCCAAGGTCATGGTTATATTATCAAATCGCTATATAATATAACCAACAAAAGCTCATGATAATGCCATATTATTTTATTTTTGAATGATTTCATAGTTTATTTTATATTTATGTGTTATCATGATAACATAATTAATAAAATAAACAATCATGAAAAGATGGAATATAATAAAAACCAGACTATGCGTAAACATTATCATAACATGGTTAATCACTTATGTTAGCATCACTTAATATTACCAATCATGTGATAATGTAAAATTAAACATAAAGAATTAAATATCTCAAATACCATATTTAGTCAGACCAAGCCTTCTGTTACTTTATTAAGGAAAAAACTCAATAAAACTATGTTTTTGACCAACACATGTTGGGACACAAAATTTTATAAATGAAGCTCTTATGAACGTTTTTGGTTGAATTTAACAATTTACATCCATATGAATAGTCCTTGATAGACTTGTTTAAAATGAAAAAAGTGTTGACGAAATTCAATTTAGGATTTCAGGATTGGGGAGTCCACTAAACTGATCAAGGAAATGTAAGCTCATAGTTGGCAATGTCCTTCCTACCTAAATACCTTCAAATATCTTGACCAACCCTTTTTGGGGTTATGCAAACGGGAATCTGGATCCTTGCAACCCGAATGTCAAAGAAACTAGACATTCCGAGTTAAATGGTGAGGGCCATTTGGACTTGATAAAATAGTGGGAGAATTAATAAATTTGTTTATTATTTTTCATAAAATGCAATCAAGAATGTCCTGATAAATTTTTTCATTTAATTTATAGAATCAATATGAAAAACTAACCAACCACCTTTTCTCTGTGATTAATTCTAGATACTGACAATATCCTCACTGACATTAATTTCATGAATGGTTTAGGTGCCTTTGGGTTATCTGACGCCTGGAATGAAAGTATTACGTGCTGGAGTCCTCACTTCCTGATTCTCCTACCCAAGGGGAGAGTGATAATGATTTTCTGGTTTGTGATTAACATTTGAGTGATGAACTCAATGTTCAATGTTTGATGCTATAATCAATGTCACGTGAGCTCATGAAGTCTCATGAGGACATGGATGATTATAGCATGATGAAGAACCTCTGTGTTCTATACCAGGAGAGAGAATGACATGAAGGGATTGAGATCTCTAAGGCTCTATTTCATATCAAGCTTCGATAGGGTGCCCATGATGTGCCTGATCTAGTCAAGCTCATTTTCTATATTGAGTTCATGGAGATTCTAGGTTTTAAAATCCCCAAATAACTGAGTAATGATCTCATTCTCACATCACTCCCCTAGAGGTTCTCTAACTTTGTTGTAAATTTCGACATGAAAAAAGATGAGAAGTCTTTATTTGATCTTCATATCCTTATTTTCCAAATTGAAAATGATATGAATCATGATAAACCTTCATTCCTTAAGTAGAATAAAAGGAAAAATAAGGTGAAGAGCTTTAAGCCCAAAGCATCTTCATGGACTTAGATGAAAAGAAAGATAAAAGGGGAGGCAAGTGAACCCGATGTTGTCTATTTCGCATGTGGAATGAAGGGCCACTGGATGAAAAACTGCACCCAACAAAGGATGATAGGGGAAGCATCAAGTGTGTTTTTTATTGAATGAAATCAATCTGTTTCTACTAATTGGGTGTTAGATACTTCTTACGGTGCTCAAATGAGTATACAAATACATGAACCATGTAGATTAAAAAAGATTGACCGTGGTGAGTTGGATCTGGAACTAGCCAACAGAGCTAGACTCACTGCTGTAGCAGTTGAAGAGTACCTCCTCACATTTCATACTGGGATGGTCTTGGTTTTAAAAAGATTTTGTTATATACCCTCTATAACCAAAAACATTATATCAGTATCTAGATATGAAATGTAAGGATTCATCTTCAAATTTTTAAATGAATGTTTCTACTTTTATAAAGATACTATTTTATTTGGCATGGTACATTTATATAATGAACTTTATGTGTTAGACTACACAATCCCATAATAGAAATCTATGACAATGTTAATTCACATGACTCACACCACACCCAACTTTGGAATCACTGACTAGGTCAAGTAAATGAGAAATGTTTGACAAAATTACATCAAGATGGGTAATTAGATTCTTTAAAACTAAAACCACTGGGTGTATGTCAACCATTTCTACAAGGAAAAATGACCAATGCTCGATTTGGTGGGAAAGATGAAAGAGATAAAGAGCTTCTTGAATTAGTTTACACAGATGTGTAGACCATTTACAGTTGAAGAAAGGGGTGTGTTCTTGTACTTCATAACTATTATTGATGACTTTAGTATATATGGACATATTTACATAAAGATGTATAAGTCATATTCTCTTGATCAGTTCAAATAATACATGAATGAATTTCAGAACCAGATAGGTATGAAGATTAAAAAACTCTGCTCAGAATGAGGAGTCGAATATCTTAATCAAGGATTCATTGATTTATTACGGGAGTTTGGGATTGTATCTCAACTCACCCCTCCATACATTCTTCAGTGTAATGGTGTACGTGAAAGGGGGAACCACACCTGTTGGACATGCTGTCATCAATGATTAGTTATGCGAGCCTTCCATTATCCTTTGGGGGATATTCATTACAAATAGCATCACACATACTAATCCAAGTAACAACTAAATCAATATATGGTATTCCATACTAATTATGGATTGGACACAAAGACATGTTATCAAATTTACATGTGTAGGGATGTGATGCATTTGTTAAAGCTTTTTTAGGTAACAAACTTTCATTATGAGGCAATATTTTTATCTCTATATGATATCCAAAGGAAACAAGGGAATATTACCTACACAACCCCTCAGATAAAAATAATACTGTGGAAAGACATGCCATATTCCTTGAGAGGGAGCACATATCAAAAATAGATAGTGTGAGAATGGTATAACTTGATGATGTCGAGGCTCAAGAAACACATGAGTTGGTACAAGAACATATTCCAAAAATCCCCATAGAAGAAAAATCTATTCTATTGACAAAAGAACAGAGAAGGATTACAAGGGTGTAAGAGAACCAGAACGATATGGGTTTTTTGTCACCGAGGATGGTGACTCATTATTGGTTGACAATGATGATCCTCCTACATACAAGGAAGCAGTTAAAGGCACAAAAACTGCCCAGCAGCAAGAATCCATGAATTCTGAAATGGATTCCATGAACCAAAACCAACTATGGATTTTGTTAGATCCTCCAGTAGATGTAAAGCCTATTGGTATTAAATGGGTATTCAAGAAGAAACTGTACATGGAGGAGAATGTTAGAACCTATAAGGCATGACTGGTTAAAAAATGATTTAGACAACGTCCAGGGATTGACTATGATGAAACCTTTTCACTGGTGGAAATGTTGAAATCCATCGGAATCCAATTGGCCATTTCAACTTACCATGACAATGAAATTTGTAAAATGGACTTTCAAACTGCATTCCTTAACGTGAACCTCTAGGAAGATGTCTACATGATACAACCTGAAGGGTTTGTGACTCCAAAGGATTCCAATAAAGTATTCAAGTTTCAAAAATCCATTTATGGATTAAAGAAATCAACAAGGTCCTGGAACATTCGTTTTGATGAAGCCATAATAGAATATGGATTTATTAAGAATGATGGTGATCCTTGTGTCTACAAAAGGTTTAGTAGAAGTTCAATTGTTTTTCTAATAGTATATGTTGATGATGTATTAATAATTGGAAATGATGTACATTTCATACAATCAGTTGAGGCATGGTTGGATAAATGCTTCTCTATGAAAGTCTTGGGAGAGGTATCATATTTTATTGGGATGAAGATCCATCTTGATATAACTATGATCATATTGGGACTATTTCAAAGTAAATACCTTGATTATATAATGAAGGGATTTGGTGTGGAATAGTCCAAGAGGAGATTGTTTCCAGTGTCACATGGAATTCATCATTCCAAGAAAATGTGTCCTCAGACACATGAGGCAAGGATCCCTTATGCATCTGCGATTGGTTCAGTCATTTATGTTATGATATATACAAGGCTAGATGGTTTTTATGAATTATGTGTGTTAGGTAGATATCAACATGATCTAGGAGTCCACCATTAGATGGTTGTCAAGACTATCTCTAAGTATCTTAGGCGTACTACAGATAACATCCTTTTTATGGAGGAGATGATAAACTAGTCATAAAATGACCTGTAACTGATAGTTTCTTGACTAATCAAGATAACATGATGTCACAGATTAGATACATCTTCTGTTTGAATGGAGGTGCAGTGAGATGGAAGAGCTCAAAGCATGGTGTGCTTGCATATTCTACATCAGAGTCAGAGTATATCACAGCTTCGTTGGAAGCTAAAAAAGTAGTATGGATGCGAAGGTTCATCCATGAGATGGATGTAGTACCAACCAGTAAAGTTACTATCACACTCTATTATGATAATACTGTAGAAGTGGAACTTGAAACAGAGCCAAGGTCATAGCAGTAGGAAAATAAAAAACGTTGGATGTATCATCTCTTGAGGGATTTTTTTAGAGAGGTGAAGATTTAGTGAGAAGTATTTACATGGAAGAGAACGAGGCAGACCGCTTCACTAAAGCCTTGACTCAGAAGAAACATTATAATCATGTGAGGTCAAGTGGGCTAAAAGTCATAGGAAGTTTTCTCTATTCAATGTTAGAGTTTCTTAGAGTTGGTGTCCTGGGAACCAACTGTTTTGTACTTTTATTACATGAAAGTGTACTTATTATATATTTTTCATTATTCTACCTGACATTAATAAAATAATGTCCTGGAATATTTGTTGCATTGATATGGTCATGAATGTTCCCTGCTATGATGTGAACCTTGAAATGATACAAGATTATTCTAAAATAATGTTCTACGGTTGGATGATATACTATGATTGGACACACAGTATACAGACCATCATGTGTGAGTACCTATAAGAAGATGAGACTCTCTCTCTCATGGATTTCACACATGGTCATATCCCAGATGGGAGATTATGAGAACAGACCCGCCAATAGTAATTCCCCATGTTTTGGTGTCATAAGACATTACTATCTACGTGTGTGTGTGTAATGGTCCTTAGACTAGAATATTTCCATTAAATCATGTCATGACTTTGGCAATTAGATTTGCTGAAGAAAAACATCACAAATATAGTTGTAAGGAAGTACGGTGCGTTGGGTGTGTCACGAATAACATGTTTCTAATGGATATGTTGAGGATGAATTTTTCCCTTCCATATTTATGAAAGTAGATATCTCGTGCCCTTTGATTGAAATAAAACTGCCGCATAAAATCCATGGCCATTGTGTCATGATTATTTTATTTCTGGAAGCAATAGAATGATAGATCAAGCATATATGTTTATGACACTTCCATAAAACCTGGTTGATGAGATATTGCCACAAAGGGATTAAATTACATATTAAGCATTCGTATGAGGTGACACATCAATGTAGCCTCAACTTCTTTCTCATGGGTACCTTGACCCGTTGCAAGATAGTAATCTTGGTCATTAGGCAAGCCTGCATAATAACAACGAGAAAGAGGCCGAGAGGGTCACACACTGAGTGTATCCAAATATCTCAAATAGAATAAAGATTATTCCCATACGTGGTACAATAATTATTCACGGAAGACTAAATCCTTTTAATGTCGGAGGAAGAATAAAATGAAAACAAGTACACATCTTATATTAATGATTACGTGCATTGTAGTTTTTTTAAAATAATTACATGTTTTGTATTAATGATTGCATGCTGTGTAGTTTTTAATGAAAAACATGTACACACCTTGTATTTATGATTACATGCTTTGTAGTTTTTCTAGTCGGGATTTCTAGAAAATATCATTTTATTAAATTATATTTATTATAATCAGTGTGGGAACATTACAATGAATTAATTATTTGACATGGGGACTTCAAAAGTGTTAATGAAATAAATAAAACGCATAATGAGTTTATTTATAGTCATAACTCTATAACCACAACCCTGATTTTAAATATCCTCACAACCCCAATTATTTTCCTAAGATAATTGTAGTGCACATCAATTCTAGAGAATTCTCTCAAGACTGAAAGAACTCCATCCTCCAAGAATGCTCTCAAGACTAAGAGAGATCCACCTTTATTGGATCAAGGCGATCTAAGGTGCGCAACACAAGAAAAGGAATCTCCACGCTAGCACCCAGGGATTCCTTCGGTGACGTACGGAGTTACGTGGTGAACCTATGGATCACTACTAGAGGAATTCTACACTTGGCTTCTGTGACGCAATGTTGAATCAAATCGGAACATGATCAGAAATATCAACGAATAAAGAACGACATAAATGGTACTTCTTGTAAAATAATTAAAATAATTAAAATAAACATGTGATGATCCTTCCATTATTGTTCTAGGACTTTTCTTCTTCTTTGTCTATTTCTGTGATTCGATTCATGGAGACTGGCATTTATCGTCTTATTGATCCATCATTGATCATTGTAAAGGACTAAAAGCAAAGTGGACACATCCACCCATGTGATTCCACTGCACCAAGGACCTATAGTCCTTGAATCTCAGTTTCTTGTCTACATCTAGTGGGGAACAAGAATTCCCTTTAGTCCACGGAAGATCTATCTCGAGTCTCCAATTTAGCAATGGAATGGGTTGGTCTGAGATCACTTGGTAACATATTTATTAAAATGGTGATTTACCCCTTTCAATTGACCATGAGTTCTTTTATTATTGTTTATATTTGTGCGTTAGTAATGTTCTTCTTGATCATGATAATATTTTTATTGGTTTTATCGATGAATATTATGTTGTAATATATCAATCATTGCTTGATTATTATTTTATAACATTAAAATATTCAATAACATATAATGGGGAATAAATATTTTATAAGACTATATCGTTGTAGTTTCATCTTATTATCATAAATCACATTGTTTGAAATATTTGAGTATTGGGGTGATAGGGGAGACCATGATGTTGATCATTATGTGTCAATCCAAAAACAACAATAAAAAATGTAAATATTTTACCAAATTTTACAATTCCAATTTATTTTTTGTTGAAACCGAAAACTAATAAAAAACATATATCCTGTACAAAATAGGGATTGTGTGGCCTTAGAAAATATCAAATTTACAATATTCAATGCTTTGGATTTTTATTTGTCCTAAGACCATATTAATCATTTCAGGTACTCCCTTACTAATGTTCTGTTTATTGTCCTTGTATTTATGTTTTTCTACAAAAGTTGGTTGTAGAACTATCTACATGGGATTTACATATCAGGAAATTGGATTACACATATTGTAATGATGACCAGGTAGATTTCATGGTATGAAAGGATTACAAGAATTATAAAGGGTTCACTTTATATAATTGTTGATGTAATGATTTTTTATAAATGGTGACACATTTTCTTGACTCTTTCTAATTCAATGGATTTCAATCTTTGTAAACAATAAATGACAAGTAAAACTCAATTCATGTGATTTTCCATACACTTCTCATCGAGATTGTAATTCAATCGGCCAACCATATTTTATCTCAAATCGCTTAGTTATTTTCATCGATTTTGTTGATCTACGCCCCTTTTGGATCACTAGATCTGTGATAGATTATCATTTTTGGTTAATTATGTATCTCTAAACAAGAGAACCTTATAATTATCAATTCTATTATTAATGTGTTCGATGATGGTTCTGTTCTTGGATTATAGTGGTTAGTGATTTATGTTTTTATTGATCCTTTGTATTTTCTTTTTGTTCAATGTCTAACGAATGTCAATTCACAATTTTGCAGTTTCTATTTTCAATGACGAATATAGTACCGTAATTCATAAAGAAGGTGTTTTTATATAATGGGTTAATTATATTAATTTCATTTCATTCAATTAAAATTAATTTTTTGTCATTCATTGAGTAAATGTGGTTTGAAGTATCAAGGTATTTCATGGAATGAATATTGTTATTAATTGTGTATTCATTAAAAATAGTATTTCAAACACTAATAAAGATTCAATTTTCTTTAAAAATGTTTAATAAATCAGTATCATGGTTTTAGAATATATTCTCTACATTGGAACATTAGAAAACGTGAGTTTGTTAGGAAGGAGACATATGAAAATCTAGTTTGTTTTCACTACAAGGAATTTGTATCAGAATATTGATGGGGAATGGCTAGAATTGATATGGTTGATACCAAATTTATTCCATGATGTGGAAAATTTATTACTAGTACATATTACCATAGTCTTTCATCCAATGCAACATTTATTTAATTTATGGTTATTTATTACATGATATATTTTTTCATCGATTCTTTTCACATGTTTTTTATAGATTATTGTAGGATATGGAATCAAATGATATGTTGTTTCATGAAAATATGTTTACTTTCTTACCACTTGGTGTAGGTTTTGCATCCATTTTTAATTACATATACATGTAATAGTATTTATAATTTTATAATGTGAATTGTTTTTATGAAAAACTAATGGATAAATCATATAAAAATGGAATTGGATGTATAATAATTCATGGTAAATATGAATTCATTTAATATATAGAGTTATTGATTTCTTTTCATTGGGCCTTGGTTGGTATCTATGTTGATATGATATGTGAGTATGATATACTCCATAATACCAAATGTAGGATCGAAATAAAATAGATATTGTATGAAGTATATAATGATGTTCAATATAAAAGATGGGGGTGAATTGTACATTTTTAAAAAATTATTTTGGATCACTTAATGATGGTTATGTTTAACAAGGATAAACAATGTAATTCAAAAACCCTCTAGTTATACACAGTTGCTTGATTCCAGAAATATGATTCCGATAATGTGATTCCAGAAATTTTGGTTCCAGAAATGAAACATAATGAAAGTTTATAATGATGAAGATTCTACCATAATGCATATAGAATCTAAATAAATAAGAGTACTAGTATAATGAAGTATAAAAAAGATATACATTCCTCAACAATACAAATTCTGTGGAAAACATGTAACAAAACAATTAAAATGTAGTAAATATTATAACCCAAAGAGAAGGTTATCTAACAACCTAGGATAAAGGTACCTTGATTGATACATTCAAGAAAGTCTATCTTAGCCATACGAGGGTAAGCCCTCGATACAAAGATCGGAGTATATCTTGTTATCCCTATAATCCGTAAACATCAAGGTAGTTGGCACCTCTATCTTTCTCAGCAAGGATGCCCGCAACTACATGGTAGTCGGGACCTCTGTCTTCCTATCCCCGGAAACCCACGATTGTACACAACCAACAATCGGAGTCACGCAAAGAAAATATAAACAAGAAGTTCTGTACACACAATGCAATGAATGTCTATCTCTAGAAATAAATTCAACAACATGTAATCGATTGGGTCATTAGAACAGTTGTAAGCTCATTTCAAATGAGATCTTATTTATAGGAACAACACCAATTGTTGACTCCCTCCTCCAACGATCATATTTTTCCTTGAATTTCATAGGAAATTGTATCCGTGTCACTCAAACAATGGTTAGTTAGTAACTGAATTCATGAAATAATTTTGTAACAAAAGAAGGTGAAATAAAAAATATGATTACATAACTAAAATAAAATATTCAAAATTTATGTAAATTAATGTTCGGAGTCTAAGAAAAAATTAATTCAGAGTCTATTATAAAAGGATATTGGGATTCGGTTTTCTTGGAATTTGTATCCTAAACTCTATAGAATTCCAGAGTCTGAATTTCAAACTAATTAGGAATATAAATTCACAAGAATTAGAAACTAGAATGTACAAAGATCAAAGTCAGAGTCAATGAGAATTCAGAGTCAAAACTCATAAGAGTTCGGTGTCTTTATTTAGAGAACTCGGAGTCATAACTTGGAAGAGATCATAACCAGAATTTGTATTCAGAATTGGGAGTGAGAACACATAAGATTTCAAAACCTTATTTAGTATTCATAATTCATTATCAGGACACATAAGAGTTCCTAACAAGAATTCATATTCATATTTCGGAGTCAGAACTCAGATGAGTTCGTAACAAAAATTTGTATTTAGAAATCGGAGTCAGAACTCAGATAAGTTCGTAACCAGAATTCGTAGAATTCCATTCCAAAAACATAATTCTTCATATCTATGTATTTATAGGATTCCCATGTTTTTGTTACAAATGAATATTTACACGTAGAAAATTATTATATGAGCAATAAAATCATGGTAAGGATAAATTTCCGGGGTGAAGAAATTTTTCCTTATAGAAGTAAAACACATGGTAAAAAGAGATTTTCGTTGAGATTGGGTGGTTGTGATTTCATAACAAGAAAATATTGGTAAAGTCATACAGAAACCTTAATGACTCAGAAATATCCCCAATGTATGAAGGAATGAAATAGTTATGACTAAAACCTTATTGACTCAACAATCTATCCCTTTTTAGAAAGCACAAATATCCTGAAAAAAATGAATATAAGGGCATAGAAATTGTTTTCTATATTTTTAAATAAATGTTATATCTCTTTTCAAATTGGAAAATATGAATATGTCTATCTCTCCCATAGGATTTGGAATAGTAAGGATCATATTCTAGATATATTTAATGATATTTTTCATTATCTTGAGTATGGAAATCTCTGTAAAGTATACTCCCCCTTAGATAAACTCCCCATTACATAGGGATATTTCTTCTTTACCTTGAATTATTTTTCATTTCTCCCCCTTTTGGATTTACACAAATAACATGAGGTAATGGAAAATAAATTCTATTACCGGAAATATTAGTTCAAAGCATGGAAATTGAAATGAGAAAAAAAAATCATTAAGATTGGAAGAATTTGTACAAGGAAAAAAATTCAACAAAATATCATATTTATTTTCCTACCTTTTCCTTGGGTATAAATTTCTTCATAATGGCTTTTGGCTTCATTAACTCCTTCTGATCTTCCACTTATTGATTCTCTAAGGCTTCAATCCTATCATCCTGATCCTTTATATCCCTTTCTTGTGCCTTCAACAAGTCATCTTTCTTCACTAGCTACTGCTAAATCTTGATCCTGAGATCCCTTTCTCTCATTTATCTTTGAGCAGCATAGTAAACCTTCCCATTCAGATCCTTGAATTCCAGAATCTGAGTAATCATCTCAAAATTTAGCTTTTTCTTAATGTTATTTGTGAGATCCTTGATTATTCAGTCTTGAGTCTCAAAATCATCCTTAGCATCATCTTGAAACTCATCTTGCTCGCTCAAATCATAAACTATATTCATTTACCAGCTAACCATTTTCTTGAATGATCATTTTTGGGCTTCATATTTTATAAAGAAATATTTGAAATCTGATTCCATCTTGACACACTTGTCCATCACCATGGACACTGAATCCGATAATTGGTTCAATGAATTTTGAAGAATTTGGAATCTAGAATCTATGCGGGGGAAAATAGGAATGGTCCAAACAAGCTTCATCAAGGATTGGACAATGAAATCATGTCCTAGAGAAGATGATAGTGAATCCGAGACTTTTCTTGGTGATGGATCCTTCTCTAGCTCAACAAGAATTCTCTTCGAAGATCCACCAGCTTCCTTCTTCACTGAAACAACTTTATTAGGTGTGTAATTAACCACATGTTTTCCTATATCGGTTCTTGAAACAACATACACACCTAGAGACTTATGTTCACTATCAGACAACTGAACAATATTATCTTCATCGACATTCTCATTCTTAGTTCTAGCCTTAGCATCCTCAGGGTGTATAAAGTGGTGATTATATCTTTCTACCTCATATAATTTATTAACCTCTTCTTAACCCTTCTCATATTTACCATCCTCATCCTTCGTAGGAGTTGAGAGATTTGAAGATTCTTCTTTAGATATTCGGAATGATTGTTTCTAAAATGGGGTTTTCAATTTCATGATAATATTCAACTTTATTTATAAGATCTTTAGTTCCATCACTACATTCAACCTATTCTTCTACGTTTTCATTAACTACATTTTATTCAAAAATCGTTTCTTTGGATTTTCACGGAGTGAAAAACTTCTTCCACAGAGTCTCAGTTATTTTCTCAACCAAGAACAATTTCGTTACTGGGATATTATCGAATGCTATTTCAGAATCCCTCAGAAGGGATTGAAAAATATCAGCCTCAGACATCTTCTTCTTTTTCGTCTTTTCTTTAGCTTGCTTCTCAAACTCATCAACTTCTTTCTCTTTCAATGCTTTGGCCTCTACAGGATCCCATCCAAACTATGGCTCTCCTTCCTTATGATTCTTTTTGTTTTCCCTCTACATTGATACAACATCATCTAGATAGGCTTTCTGCTTCTTGGGATTTAGGGGTGGGGATTGAGTTTCTTTAGCCTTAGGGGTTTTCTCTTATTCTTCAACTTCCTTCAACATTCTCTTCTTTCCAGAATTCTTTGATGTTCAGAGACTAACTTTTATTTCAGAACAGCTTCAACCTCTTATTCTGGTAAGTCATATAATTCTCATGTCTCCATATAGAAACAAACTTAATCTTATTTAGAGTATCATTGCTGATTATCATAACTTTTTAATTCCTCAACATTGAAATGCCAGTGATTTTGAAGGACTCCAAACACCGAACAATAAGCTTGCAATGAATGGCTAGGTATATAATAATTTGATCATTTATGTTCCCATTAATAATATTCTAAATCATAATCAGAATGTGATTCATCAAGTTTACCTTCCTTAGATTCAGCAGAAAATCTATGATGAACATGTCACTCTTCTTCAAGGTGTCCTTGTCACCTTTTCTCGGAACGATATAACCCTGAACCCACAATTCAAGGATCCATTTATTTGTAAAGAGGTGAGAAATATTTACAGTATTGAAATCTATAAGTCCAAGACACTTCATATATCTTACGTTGACAAAACATCCTTTAACATCTGGCAACTTAAGGGAACAAAATTCAGCTTCCCCTTCGAATGGAACTCTAACTAAACTGGCTTCCTTAGTGTAGGATAAAGCATAAGTTTTTTCATATCTTTTGAATGAAAACTTATACCCACCTTCATTCTTAATGAATCTAACTGACTCATAAAACTCAATAAGGAGATCCAGATACACCATGTATTGATCCTCTGGCTTATATTTGCAAATGCTTTCTCATCTGTTGATCTTGATGTTCATGGAGATTATAGAATCATATTTATTAATGAAATTCGGATGCACTAACCTTTCTTTATATACATTCCACTCTGAAATCAGTTTGACTGTAGACATATCATTCTGAGAGGATTATTCTGCAGACATTCAAACCTATGAAAACTCTGAGAAGTTTGGAACATTATTTTGTATGAGGGGAAGAGTTTCGACACGCAAAGGCTTGGAATCATCGTAGTAAAATACATTGGGGGTCCTTTATATTGGAGTTTGATGTGACAGTTCATCTTCATATCTCAATCTAATGGTTGAGAATTCTTCTGATCAGATCAGATGGTTAAAATGATAGCTGTAAGGAAAATTTGGTAGGATTAGATATTTTGAGGTTTTTAAAGGAAAACAATCAGATTTAAGGAATCTAGAATCAAAGAAATTTAAAAAAACAAAATAAACAACCAAAAATTATAAGGTGATTACGAAAACACAAGAATGAATCTTACCATTTGGATTTCTAGGATGATTATATGTAATAGGAATTTATAAAAAAACTACGAAAACCTCCATTACAAAAAACTATACGAGTACGCAAATAATCAATACGAAAATTTCTAGTCTGAAAATCATCGTTAATAAATTTTTTTAGTACCAAAATCTTCATTATGAAAATTTGAAGTATGAAAAACATCATTACGAAAATATTGAGTACGAAAAATATGAAAAATTTCATTATGAGAAACATGAAACTCTCCATTACGAGAATTATAATAAACCTCATTATGAAAAATATGATTCACATCATTATGATAATTATGAAAAACATCATTATGAAGAACATGAAAAAATTTATTACTAAAAACAAGAAAAAAATCATTACGAAAAACATGAAAAACATCATTATGAAAAACATAAATACAAAAAATAAGAAAAACTTCATTATGAAAAACATGAAAAACATCATTACGAAAAACATGAAAAACATCATTACGAAAAATATGAAAAAATTATGAACAAATGTACCACCCCTATGAAAAGGAGTTTACTTCTGTATGAACAATTATTCAATAGATAGTAAAAAAGGAAGATTACCTTACAGTTATTATTCTTAACTTCTTTTTAATGTATTCAAATCTATCGAAGGTTAAATATTTTGAGAATATATCAGCAAGTTGATCTTGCATTCTGATAAATTGAAGAATGATATCTCCTTTTAAATTATCTCTGAAAGATACTTTTCCTCATTTCATCTTGATAATCATTTTAAAATAGATTTTTTTACCAATAATATGTTGGGATCAACCACTATCCATGTAAAATTTATTATTGTTGATACATTCTCTATATTCGTGAAAATAAGAAAATGTCAGGTTTTCAGAATCCAAACTCGCTTGGACTCGGAATTCTCAGAAAGAAAAATCTTAGGCCCCTACATATTCATAGAAAAATAGGCTTTATGAAATCTTCCAGACTGAGTTTTCTGAAGGGAAAAATTCTTTTCCTGGTCTCCACCACAGTGACACTTAGTGAAGAATGGAACACATTGAGGAACAAAATAATTGTTACTAAAAATTGGCAGAAAACCAGTATAACCAAAACCTGAACTATTCATTATAGGTTAGATTTGAGAATACATTTTATGAAAATTTTCCTTACCTAAGGTATTGTTTGACAAACACTTCCTCAAGGAAAAAATTTCAGCTTTTATATTGATAACCATGTTCATGTCTTCAAAACAATTAGCTCTAGAACTAGATCTAGGCTTGAAAATATTATTCATAGAAATAAATATTTCTATATCATTATAATTTATTTTCATAATATACATCATCAATATTTTTTGAAATACTTTCAAAATCAACATATTTCATATCAATATCTTTAGAAAGATATGGTATTTCATTAGTAAGAATAGTATTCATAGATTTTGCCTTATCATGCATTTTAATGAGTTAGGATTTCTCAATATCATGTAGTTTTTCAAACCTAGAAACGTTTTCGTAGGTAGGTAAAATATTATCTTCATCAAAAGAGTTGTAATATTTATTATTATAATAATTAGCATTCAATGAAACATTGGTAATTGATTCAACAATGTGCACTTTAGACATTAAGCAATGATTGTCAATTGGTTGTCTGGATATTAGACCAAGATTCTTCTATCCAGAAGATTTGTAATCGGAAGATTGATCAGAAGAGTCCCCACTACTGGCACACCATGTGTCATTATCATTCAAGACATTCTTAGATTTATCCTTGTATTACTTCTTTCTATTTTTCTCAGAATGCTTTTACTTTTTTTGGTTTCTCTTAATCATAGGAAAATCAGGTCTTATATGTCCAGCTCTCTTTCACTCATAACATGTGACTTCTTAATCATTCATGTCTTTCCATTCCTTTTTATTATATATGGATTGAATTTTCTTATGTCTAACAATCTTTTTCATCATTTGAGAAATATTGGCTAGTTCATTTTCGGAATATTCACTTCCACTAGATTCAAATTGAATAATAATAGTCCTAGATTTGGATATAGTAACTCTCCTAAGAGTCTTCATTTTAATTTGATTAGAAGTTGTAGTAAATGAAACACTACAATTCCCATTTTTCTTCATAACATTATCAACATCTTTCTTGAATTTAGTCACATCCGGAAGAGGAGTTCCCAACAGCTCATCTAAAGAAATTTGATTACCATTTTTGTTTTCATCAATAGTAGTCCTCTTGGATTCCCACTCATTTATCATGATGTCTATTATCATATCAAAAAGAGATTCACCATCTAATCCATTCTCACCCATGGATTGTAACCTATTCATAGTAGTCATGAATATTTGTTTCACCTTACATATGGGTTCTCCATAAGGAAAGAAGAAACCAGGATATTCAACTCTGATCATGGATCTTCTATTTTCAATATCTATTGAAGTTCCAAAGTGAGTAACTTCATGTATCATCAAAATACAATTTGTTTTTCACAAGATGAAATTGGGCTACATATATTTATTGTCATGGATCAATGTAATGTATGGTGTACCTTATAATTCAGTTGATATTAATTCTTTTCATGATTGGTAATGGTACTAACTTATGTGTCAGGTATTTTATATCCTAAGTAAGCAAGAAAAAATTATTAATAACAGTATTGATAGTGAGACTCTTAATAAGATCTCTCCAATATTTTTAATCATTTACATCAATGATAGGTGGTCTTGTTGGGTTTATATTTTCAATGGAACTAACATTGATTCCTACCATCATAAAGAACGATTCATTCCACACAATAACTTGTAAACAGAAAAAGTTCTATAACCAAGGAAGATATCACTAAGAAAGAAAAAAATTGAACAAGTGTATCTCTAAAAAAATATGAATCTGAACTATACGAGTCCGAAAAATTGATTCGAAATAGAGAAAGGTGAATTCTCTTCTGAATCTTATCGTGAGATTAATTCAGATTGAACCAATCATCTGTTACCAATTGTTGAGATGGTATGTGAGTATGATATATGATATAATAAAAAATGAAGAATCTAAATAAAAGATATACTGTATGGAGTATCTGATGATTCTTATTATACAAGAGGGGGGTGAACTGTACACAGAAATATTTTTTTGGAACATTTAAATATGGTTTTGTTTAACAAGGTTAAAGAAGGTAATTCAAAAAACCACTAGTTCTACAGACTTTCTTTATTTCAGAAATATGATTATGAGAAAGTGATTCAAGAAAATATGGTTCCAGAAATGAAATGTAATGAATGTTTACAATGATGAAGATTCTACCTTAATGCTTATATAATCTTACTAAATCAATGTACAAGTATAAGGAAGTATAAAATAGATATACATTTCTCAACAAAAAAAATTCAGTGGAAAACATGTTACAAAAAATTTAACAAGTAATAATTATTATTAACCCAAAAAGAAGGGTATCCAATAATCTTGGATAAAGGTACCTTGATTTATACTTTCAATAAAGACTATCTTACCGAAACCATGGTAAGCCCTCAATACGATGATTAGAGTATGTATTGTTCTCCCCACAAGCCCTCAACCTCAAGTTAGTCGACACCTCTTCCTTCCTCAGCAAGGAAGACCTCAAATTCAAGGTAGTCCGCACCTCTGTCTTCCTATCACCAGAATCCCTCAATTGAACACAACAAAAATCAGAGTCGCACAAAAAAAACTGAAAAAGAATTTCAGTACGCACAAATAAATGAAAGTATCTCTATAGAAATCACTTCAACTACATGTAATCTTTAGATTCATTAGAAAAGTTTTAAGCTCTTTTCAAATGAGATTCTATTTATAGGAACATCACTAACGGTCAGCTCCCTCTGCCAATGGTCATATTTTTCCTTTAATTTTGGAGGGACCTGTACACGTTTCACTCAAACTACGGTTAGTTAGTAACTTATTGCACGACATCGTTTTGTAACAAAAACTAGTGTAAACAAAAATGTGATTACATAAATAAAATATAATATTTGGAATGTAAGAAAATGAAATTTTGGAGTCTAAAAAACTGAATTCAGTGTCTATAATACAAGGATAATCGAATTCTGTTTTCTAGGAATTCGGAATCGGAACTCTATAAAATTCTGCAGTCTAAATTTCAAGGAAATTTAGAACCTTGATTCACAAGAATTAGGAACCAGAACATATAATGGTCAAAGTCAGAGTTCATGGGAATTCAAAGTCAGAACTCATAAGAGTTTGGACTCAGTATTCCGAGAACTCGGAGTCAGAACTCGGAAGAGTTCGTATCCAAAATTCATATTCACAATTCGGTGTCAGAATTCAAAAGTGTTTGTAACTAGAATTCGTATTCATAATTCAGAGTCAAGACTCAGAAGAGTTTGTAATCAGAATTTGTATTCAGAATTCGGATTAAGAACTCAGGAGAGTTCATAACCAGAATTCGAATTCAGAATTCGAAGTAAGAACTCAGAATAGTTGTAACCAGAATTCATAGAATTCTGATTGTATAATAGAATGGTTCATATCTAGGTATTTATAGTATTCTGAGGTTTTGGTTACAAACCAAGTTTTACACATAGAAAAATTATGATATGAATAATAAAAACATGGTAAGGATATATTTACTTAGGGAAGTAAATTTTTCCTTATAGAAGTAAAACACAGGGTAAAAAAAATTTTCTTTGAGATAAGGTGTTTGTGATTTTCAAAAGAAGTAGGAATGGTAAAGATAATTGTATCTTCTAGAATTATATATTCTATTGTTGACACTGCCTTTGTAATTGGATTATTTAGAGGTGATTGTTTGTTAAATGTATACTTGTTATCCTTTTCTAATTTATACTTCTCAAATTTACACTATTTGGATTTCTTTTTCTGGATCTGATTTTATAATTTTCATCCACACTGTATGATATTTTCTTATTATTTTTCTATATTCAGTAATTTATTCATTTATCTTTTCTGTTTACCTCAGCATGTTTGTCTAACTAGTGTGTCTTGTCTAGTTGACATGGGTTAGTCTGTTACAATTTGTTATCAAAGGCATACTCATTATGAATTCTATTAAAACTCCATGGGTTATGATCAAATTATTTTGTTGATAGTGGTTTAAAATCACATAATTTGTGTAGTATTTGATATAGAATTATCTTCTATATCACTTCTATATATGAAACAGAGTTACCATGGGGTATCAGAAATATTGAACAAGAGGAATCAGGTTGATGGAAAACTACAGTTAGAGGTATGTGGATTATTTCATCATCTATGGTTCTATATTTTTTTATTCCAGTAATAATCCTTATTTCATATCATCAATTATTTTTGATAGTCGGGGTATCATTGAGAAATTATTTTATACTCAGTGGATCATTTAATGAATCAGTGAATGTTTTCCCGACATTGATTTATGTTCCACTTACGTTAGGTGGTGATTGCCAACAATGATGTGATGTTGTACTTTTATGGCATTGATATTTACATATTTTACATGATTATAAACATGGACTGGATTATAATAATTAAGAATATATACTCAGTTTTTATAGACTATTTTAGTTCTCATCATCATATGGTGTAACACTTCATTTTTCTAGGTGATCATTCATTTAAATAATTAAATTTTTTATTCATTAATTTTGTTTAATTATTATTTTAAATAATTTATTTGATTATTATTTAAAATATTCTTTCATGAAGGTAATATTCATTTATTTTTTTTTCTTTTTCAGTTTTCATATATTAAATAATCAATTATTATTTATCTTTTAGTTATTTTACATTAAATAAATGTTTAATATTATATTAAATTTGTTTTTTTCATTTATTATATAAATTTATATTTTCTTAATTTAGTAAAATAATTAATTAATTAATAATTTATTGTGAATTTTTAAATTTTTTATCTTTTATTTTATTAACAATATAAATTGTTTATTTTAAGATTAATCATTATGTTTGAAAAAAATTAAGTAGAAAATATTTTGATGGGCCTAGTAATATAATTTTTATCATTAGCCTATGATATTTCCCTTAATAAGGAATTCTAAGAATTATAAATCATGATAGGGATAATTTAATTGATATGGGCCTAAAAAAAATTGTACTGAAGATAATTTCATAAGTGATTTAACCTTACACCTTTACTGATCCTATTAGAGCTGGTAGTTCAAGAAACCAATGAATGACATTTATAATGAAAACAAGAAATTAAAATTTGGTGTTTCGATAGAATTGGAACAAATAGAAAAATTATGATCTCATATTTGAGCCGACAACATGTGTTTTTAGGAAGCCAAAATACTTTTGACCAGGAAGCTCAAACCATAATAAAGTCGGCTGACTAGGTGTCATTGCTTGTGGAATCCTAATTTGGGTCGATGTTAGAAAATTTTAGGTTTACTGACTAAAAATGTTAAAGGAGATGAATCATTTCCATTTTCAATGATTTGACTAGGTTTTTGGTTGAAATGGCCAGAATATGTTCATCAATCAATGTATTATTTTGATGAGGATGGTGAAGATATTGAGGCCTATGAATTTCCATATGTTATTACATCACAACTGAAGATTTTTTCACACTATATAACCAATAAAACATTGTTTTAGAGATTTTTTTGTGGATTTTGGTTTACTCTATATCTCAATGTTTTCATGATTCATGTGTCTCCTTGATGAATTCAAATGTGAACTAGAGAATTATGATATAGAATTTTGATATTCATGAGATAAGAAGATGTAATAAGAATTATCCTGGGTATGAAGTTTATGAATATAATTATTTAGGTTGATGTTGAGGAACATGAATTGCATGTTGCTTTTAACATGCTCAGGAAACCTGGACATGTAATGCAACTTGAGCATACTCAAAAACTGATAAAGAGAAAAAGTGCTTAATTGAAAATGATAGAGCTCAGGAAGAGGTGAGTATCACAATACCTAGTAAGAGAACCCAGAAACACTAAACACAATACACTATAAACAATAAGATGAAATAGTAACACACTACTGACAAGGAAAACAAAAAACCAGATATATGAATGAATGAAACCACACCACTAGGAAATCAAAAACAACTGCCAACCACATGATTTTATTTGATGTAGTGATTGTTCCAAGAGAAGTCATTCCCTTAAAAATTCCATTAATAGCGACACTAATCGCAGAGGTCAATATTAGTGGGACCACCAACCAAATCTTACTAGTCTCACATGTTCCTAGTTCTATGATAGGGGGTCACCCCCAGAACAATACTGGACACCTAGAACCCAATTTGTATCCAACCGTCTTCATAGGGGATCCTATTCCAAAAAAAATAGAACCCTAAAAATATGGATATCGAGATAGTGGATTGACACACATATAAATATGTATAGTGGACTACACAAACCCATCCATGTATGTGAAAATGATAGATGATCACACATTATACTCCTAGAAGGACACCATGAACTATACATGAGATCCATCCACTTGAGGGGATCACAATCATAATATGTGGATTTAATTTTTAACAATACCCTCATGGAAATGGTAATATTAAACACCCTATATTGATATTAATCGATATTTATGATATATAGTTTTACAAACAACCTCAATGGGGTGGGGGAGTATATTGTGGGTACAACTGGTACAATATGTGTCAACCTAACCATTAATTTTTCCATGTGGTACTAAATGAATGAATGTTAATCTATTAATACATGTAGTTTTTGAGAAGTATGTGGCCGACAATTACTTCTTTTCACTATTCTTGTCTCATCTTCACAATCTTGTGTACCACTGGCCGTACCCATGTACCTCCCAATGTACACCTAAAAATTATTCAGTACAAATGTTTGTGTCATTTTACATATCCACATTTATATAATCATTTAATCTAGATGTTCCTATGTGTATAGAATGAATGTTCCCATGAATCCTTCTAGAAAAACACTAAGATACCAAGAACGTGTGATAAGACATGTGATACTTTTCTAACCACAAAAATCAAAGCATTGCACATAGGGGGTTGGGTGGTCCCTCCTAATGTGTATCTTCGGATTACATGCCATGTCAACCTAGATTAACCAAATCCATTAGAATCCTACTCCAAATCATCCTCCATGCCTTTATCACTACCTATCTCATATGGAAAAACATATCTGGGGTAGGTCAGCCTTCCCATAAATGGATATCGGTACTCTATAATTCGAATACTCCCATGAAACACCCACTTGTTATATCGTTAATAGAACCTTCCAAAAAGGATTATTAGGAACCACAAATCCACTCTTGTCCACATGTAATCATCATATATCATTATAAAAAAATTATCATAACCTCGATGATTAACCTATGTCACGCTATCTATCCATTGAACAGAATAATGGTCACACATCATTCAAATTCTGTGTATTTTTTAAAACATGGGATAAGAAATATCCCTCGATGAATGTGAAGAGAAACAAGGGTGAATTACATAAGAAATAAAATGTGAGAAAAAATCCCCTTGATTTCTTTTCTTCTTGAATACAACATCATATAATTGATAAATTAGGAATTAAAAATTAATAAGGAAAATGTTATTTTCAATCAAGTAAAAGTATAATCAAGGAACATATCAATTGTATTCATGGAATATATCCATTATTGATCAGAATAAAATAACAAGTATGAAGGAAACAAATAAATACCCTACCTTGTCTTTGTATCAATCCCTGATGAAAAACGGTATGGTGTTTTCATCCATGGTGAGATCCATGTACTCCAATTTCACATTGATCCACAATCCTTATATGATATGGAGTTGTCTACTAATAATGCTTTCCAACACTCTTATAGGTCTCTATGGGTTAGATGTAAAAAAATTCAGTAATATTACTATTTCTTTATTGAATATCATGGAATGTACACCACAAAAATAAAGGAAAATAATTTAATAATTTAATTAATAAATTCGCATTAGTGAGATTTTATTCACAATCACCCACTGCAGATAATTTTGTTATAGTTATTATGGTAAATACCATGCACTGAAACGAACTATGTCGTCATACTCATGATTTTGGAACCTATTCTATAGTCATAATTTATTTTTTGGAAAATTACACATCCACATTGTTTAGAATATTTCAAAAATTAATTTTGCGAACACCATGCCTCAGAATGACTACTTGTATTAAGATTTCTCTCCCACTATAATATATATAATATAAAAATAATATATATAAAATATGATTGATAAAATTAAAAAAACATTAGGAATTTTCAGCTTGATTATAAAAAATATTTCACAAGAAAATGATGGTAATAGGATAAAATCTAGGTTTCTCACTCTCAATTTCTACTATAATGATACATGGTGATCCACAAGAAATGAATGAGGGGAATCTATCACCCATGATGGATCCACTTTGGATGATAATCGATTTCTACAAGGTAATAGAAATAATAAATACAACGTTAATTTCTAGCTCACCCTAGTCAACAACAAGCGACGTATCATTTACTTGCATCCTCATCTATGAAATGTTGAATAATTAATGTACTCGGTGAATCTATAGAGATAGAGTTCTGTTTTATTCCACCAAACCCACTCTGTTGAGTATATTGACTATTTCATTGAATCACATAGAGATAGTTCCCTCATGGACAAATTCTTCAATACATGCCATTGTTTGACCCTCGGGATCACATGGTCTCCCTCCTTGAACACCAGTGATCACTATTATTAGAGCACAAAATATATATTTCATATGTGTGAAATCCACATCAACTATTAAATTATATGACCCATCTATATGGTAGATCTCACCAGCTCTATGCCAACATGTGGTTTCATTTGTGGATCAGTGTAAACACATGGTAACCTATAGTTTCTGTGTCAAGGAATCAAAAGGTTCAATTACAATAATGTAATTAAATCCAATCTTGTTAAAAACACCACAAATGGTAGATGTTGCCACATTCTATGAAGATATTCCAACATTGATTTCCACAACCCTTCCACGAAGACATGAATAATCTGATCAATATGATCGACATTCATGGTGTGATAAACTATCTTCAAACACAACTAAGTCGAACAACATCCTACAGTCCACTATATACCAATGGTTTCATGCCAGTGTCATAGTATGAAATTATAATTGATGTAACTCCATGGTTATGAACTATCACAATAACATACATGTTTCCCCATCTCTCTACTGATCTCCTATAGAATGGATTGTATTGGTGTCCACTTGGTTATTTGGTATATGATCACCTATATCTAATCATTCCATGTATACATTATCGATAACACTATTATGATTTAGATAAATTTCAAATCCCACATACACACTTTATCCTCATGTTTTTGAGAAAAACCTAATATAAATTAGTTCTCAGGTTTTACTTGGTTAAAAGTGAGGCATGGAGAGGAAATGGTTGATACTCATTTCATTATTCATGGCCACTAAAACAATTAATGGTGGTTCTGGTGCATATTTTACAGACATGAATATAAAAAAAAGGATGTGTTAAATTCCCACATCACCGATCCCTACAATGTCAATGGTACCATCACTCGTCCTTTAAAATGGATAATGTGATCCCAAAATTCAAAATATTCAAAAGGAGTTTGTCCAGTATATATAATTGTATATATGGACTCCTAGCTAGTATCATGGAACTTGAAATTGTTGAAATAAAAAAAATATGTGGGTTAATAACCATCAGTTGTTGATATAATGCACTATCCTTTTTAGACAATGAAAACCTAAATGATTCATACTACTCTGACACCTCATCCAATAACTAGGAAAATGATCTCGTTTTGAGAGTGGAAGCATCATGTTCACAATCCAAGGACTGTTAATAATTATTGTTTAATAGGGCTATATGATATATAACCACCACATATATCTCATGTTATGCACTATAAAATAGAATATATACTTGAGGATCTTATAGACATGGTGGATTATAACCCACATTCCCATTAGGTGGTATCTCTACAAATTATATGTGAATACAATCGCTACTAACTCATCATCAAGGGTTTTTTTGTACCATTCATGTGGTATCAAATGTAATGAAAAAAATGAAATCATTTCCTACCTCTCCATCAGATTACATCCATACCAGTCCACTGATGAATCCTAGAAAACTACATTCTCAACACCCACATAATGAAATATCAAGAAGTTAACACTTACATTCCTCTTCCAAACAACTGAAAAGTACAACTAGAACATTTTAATACACAATAATCGATATCCTTATTGTTCAATGATTTCATGGATGATACCACTCTAGATAAATTATTTACAAATTTCTAAATGTACACAGTCGACCTAGGGATATTCCACACCTCTATACCACTCCTGGATAGCTCAAAATATAATAATATCTCAACCATCACTAGGTCCACTAAAAATCATTCCTTTATGAATAAATACCCCATGTTATGGTCATATTTAATGAAGATATGACACTTCATGATATTCCTGTAATGCTAGTGCTCATAGAGTGTTTCTCTAACTATCCTCAACTGTCTCTCATGATTTTTCTCGTACACCAATGTAACTATAATGTCATTGATGATGGGAAAAATAGTTCTAAAAAGGATAAATGATCCTAGTCACGAGTCCCATTAAAACTATCTGGTCATTCTACATATCGAATGGAATTACCCTATACCCATTATTACTATAGTAACATTTGAATTCCACCACCAATATATACTTGTCTCATACTCCCACCGAGTGATAACATGATCTAAGGTAAATTTTTTCGAACCATCGCACCACTATCAATTGATCTAAGAGGTTTTGGATACACAATATTATACAATAATTATTTAGGGACTCATGGTTGAGGATTCAATAGTCCACACATGACCTCATGAGTTTATCCTCCTTTTTGGTGGACAACATTTTTGATTACATGGGGAAACAATTGCTCTGAAACAACAAATAAACTATAAATACTCCAATAATACTGTCATCTTGTGATGATCTACATGAGCCATCTAATTTTCATATGAAGATATTGAGTCCATGCAAGGGTTTATCATAATATAAAAGAGTAGATCTATGTGGTTAGGTAAGACTGGATCCTCCTTGGGAATCAATTCTTCATACTCTAACACTAGCACAAGGAACTAGTATACTATAAAATTTACTTCTCCAATATAATTTATTTCATAAAAATTATTAATTGACAATATTATATTATTCTATGGCCTCCCATTCTCTTCAATTATTCATTTTCATTCACAATAGAAACCCTCCATCCATCACAATTTATAGACCACATATTCTACCTAAAAATGAAATCTATACGTGGAATATGATTATCCAGTCCATACTAATATTTTTTCATAATAAATCTCCCTTGAAATAATGAGATCCCAGACAATGAACATTCATCCAAACATAGGATAACACAATCAAAATAAGTGAGAAATCACTTGGTCATGAACTATTATTGTCTATTACAATAAGGGTAACACCAAACACTCTACTAGAATATCTTAATCATAACATATAGTTGATTAATGAGTTGAATGAATCACAATTATGAATATAAATACATAATAAAATGGATAAAGTAAATATATTTTACATCATATCATCATTAGTACCTCTTGGTATTTTCCTTCCATAACCTTCAGCTAGCCTCGTCCCTGACTACCTGCTCCTAGGGCCTGGTGAGGAAAAAATATTGGTGGTGTTGGTAATAGGTAAAAACTATGAAACCTCCTAATAATATAATAATCCTTAGTTCATATCCCTTGCTATCTATACCAACAATATCATACATCATTCACTATATCAATCTTTCCTCGTCCATCTTCTGATCAAATGTACGATGGGTCAGACAAACTCGTGCCAGATGTCCCTGAAATTCACATCAATAAAATTTCATCTACCTTAGCTAATTTTACCTATAATGGGAGCTAGATTCTGCATTCCCGATGTCTGGGGATCAACTCAAAAAATTTCAGATATGATTGGGTCCCAATGACTATCATCGGCTACTTCCTACTAATTTCCCACCTCTATGGTTCAAACTAATAGAACACACAATCAGCATCTTATCTTCAAAGAATCTCTCCAACACTATGTCCTAATAAATAACCTTGGGATAGGTGGTAATGTATATAGATATAACTACTGTCGTGATATCACAAAAAGGCCATTATTAGAGATCTTTGATATCTATAATGGATCCCACAACATATCCAAAGTGAATCATGAGAGAGATGTAAAACTCATTAAAAACCCTACCATGGTAAGAAACCCCTACTACAAATATAGAAGCTCATGAATTCACACTAATCATAATGTGGGTAGACAAAAATCTTCCCTTCATATAGTCTCAAATATTTACTATTAGATATATATCTATTTGTATGATTATCTCAATAAAATCTACCATTTCCCAACATATCCTTGAAAGAGACACACCATGTGGACCATTATCTGATCATCAAGAATCCTCACAAGTTGAAAAATTCAAGTGAATACTTATAACTACTGTTCCATGACATGTTGTAATATCTATCCCAGAAACCAACGATTCCACTACAATTGGAAATTGTATAGCACATTAATCATCCATGTATCCAATTCTAGATCCACCAGTTCTAGTCACATCACAATGTGTGGTGGTATATATTGTAAACCACCAGTACGTCCATCTCTAGTACATGACCCTGTAATGATGCCACATCAGTCGGTGGGTCTCCCTCAAGATCACACAGCGGAATCCTAGTTAGAAATATTAATGTGGAATCATAAAATAAAAATTATTTTCAACGATTAGTGAGTATATATTGGGATATGACATAAGAAGAACATTGAAACCAAAACTGATTCCAATATGATGAATGTACCATTATTTTCAATAGAACCATTTTCTGTGTATATAAATCTAAAAGTAACATTTTCAGAGTCCTAAAATACAAATATTTCAGCCCACACACTGACATTGTAGTCCATGTCCTAAAAGATGAACTAAAAAAAATATCATTGTAGCCTTAATCCAATCTCACATACATATATCTTATGATATAATTTAATGCACAGATACAGAACTATCATGATCCTACCTAATATTTCATGAAAAGTGACTACACCAATCCCAACTCTAATTGATTGTGGGATTATCACCCGCATCTAGTAGTCATATCACACTAATTGATTGAATTGTCCTAATGTACAGGTTCACACTAAGACACTTAAAAGGACATGAAATTATGAAATTTAAATCAACTGAATCCGTTTCATCCATACATATATGACACCACAATCAGAGTTCAATTGTGATGTACTAAATGTGACAAAAGTTCGCAAATACAATATCATAAAAAAATTGTTGATAGTCTAACATACACTATGGGTGAAAAATAAAAAGAAATGAATCCAACGAAAAATAAAGATGGTCATTGAAGATAAATCTATTATCCACCGTATTATTATCATCTCAGGAGATCATATAATGAGTCGTTTTCTGTATTAATCACAACATGTGTTGGTAGAAACGCAGAATTGGTGAGTATGAAAATACCATATAGGACACTATTAAAACACAAAACATAAAGTATCATGAATAGTCTTCTCCAATTGTAAAACCATACTAAAGAAAAAAACCATTTTATACATTGGAAGGACACATCAAAACAACAGGGTTATAAAAAATATCCATCCACAAGATTCTTATCGAATAATTTATCAATATTAGAGAATCCACGCCATAATCCGTTAAATCATTGAAGACACTCATACAAGTGTTCATGATCATTGGAAACTAATCAAGAAATATCAATGGTCTAAGAAGACCCTGATACCCAGATAGGGGGCCACAATTATGACCATTTGGGGACACCTTGAATCCAATCTAAATCAACATACAATGTAGGGGATTGTACGCCAATGTCACTACAAACACCACTGATATTGCAATCTAGAGAGAAGAATGGAATCATGATAAAAGAGGACATGCTAATTCCAAAAACCCTACCAAGTGAATAGAGATGACTGAGGAACAAACTCAGGTCTCTTGGTGGGACACTATGATATCTATATCAGACTCATCATACAAAGGGGATCATAATCATGAAATATGAGTGTAATTCCTCACAATATCCTTGACCGAATTGTCCATGGGAAAAAACTCAACGGATAATGATCCATGGATAAAAAAATTGATGTGCTATAAACACCCTCAATGTTGGGAGGTACACAACTTTTAATATTGGTACACTACATGTCAATAGAATTTTTGGTTTTCCATTGTGTGGTTCCCTCACATGATATGTGAATAGAAAAATAGACAACATGTAGAAGGAGTAGACAATATATAGATATTTCTAAACACATTTCTAGTTCCATATACTAATTATCATGTAACACTAGTTGTGCATGTGTACCAAAATGTATTAACTAATAAATTCATGTGTATACCTATACATGTCTATGATTGTGTACTCCTTAGCATGTACTCTATAAATTTTTGAGTACATCAACCTCATATGAATATGTAACAATCATTAAACATTCTAACAATCTGTGAAAATGACTCAAAAATATTTATATTTAACTCAATATGGAAACTAATCCACTATACAGGGGTTTCCCACATGAAGTGTAACATAAAATCAAACAACGGATAACCAAGGATTTTGCAATTCAAATGGGTTCTTCATCAGAAATTTCAACTAGGTTTCCATTAATTCCTATCTCACCAAAAAAAATAATTGTGGTCGATATTAAATACCATCACTATTGATCTGGAATACATGCTTTGAATCCTCTCTAGAAATTCACTCATGTATTATACATAGATGTACAATCAAAATTAGGTGAATGGAAAATCACATCTATTCTAATCTCCCAAAGATCATCATCCATCATAGTTTCCCCATGTGTGTACCCCTGATCATGAACCACACCAACATTATCAATATTTTGTGCTATTGAGTGGTCGCACTATGATAGAATAATATATATTTTTTGTACAGCATGCCATAAAATATCCCATTCTGAACATGTGAAGAGACATGTGAGAAATCAATACACTATGAATAGTGAGGAATAATACTATTTTTTATTTATCCACGATCTGTTTCAATATAATTTCCGATCAATGAGGGATAAATAAAAGTTGAAAGCTAATAATTCCCCTGAATTAAATATTTCAGTTAGGAAAATATAAATTTTATTCATGGAATTAATCTTCATTTCAATTTGATAAATTATTGGTAAGGTAAACCACTAATCCAACATGTGACATGTAGTTAGGATTTATCACTAATGGAAAAAAATCTTATGTTTTCGTCGTTAGTGAGAACCATGAATTACAATGGTGTAAGGATTCACAATCCTTTGCTTGATCTAGTAAAATATACCATGATTGTTGTTCAACTGTCATCCATGTATCTAGGGTATAATGAAAAACCCTTCGACAATTATACAACTGTATATTTATGTAGGATCTCAATCACTACATTAAAAAAATAATATAAATTTATTTATTTATTTATTTTATTAATTCTACTCATGAGAACACATTATGAAAAATTAAATACCATAATAATGGTTATGTCACCCATAAGGTAAAAAACATTCTCTGAACTCAATTGTTTCATCAAAATTATAATAAATGATTTATTTTGGGTTTTATTACTCTTTATTAGGAATAATTTCCTTGTGTGATATTTAATTTATTTAATATTACTAAAAATATAAATTATCATCACATGTGTTGTAACGACCCAATCTTTTTGAGTAGTTTATTAACTTACTCTTAATGATTTAATAAGATGTTAATGGTCAATGCAGAAAGAGGAGTCGATGGCTTCATCCAGTATACTCGACCCTTATGAAGCCCACTTATCAGAGCTTGGGAAGGAGGTAGCATCTGTGGGCTTCGCTTTGGACCAAGCCCAAGCCGAACTCCAGCGTGTCAAGCTTGAACGGAAATGCCTAGAGGAGAAGTTCAAGTTATTAGAGATTACTACTAGGGAAATGTTATCTGAGCCTCCCTCAGATTCTCTCACCGTAGCACACCTTACACTTAGGTCTTATGCCGGTGTTATAAGGGGCTATGTGACGAGACCCTAGCTTCCTTGTGTCATCCTTTCGGGTGAATAAATTGAGATATCTTCCTTTAGTGATTCATGTGGATTTTCTTTTGTCCAAATAATTTTAGAATGTATTTTATTGATGAATTTTTGAAAAAGGGATATTTTAAAACATTTATGTAAACCTTAAATAACTAATGATGTGTCATGATTTTCAAAAAATGGTCTTCTACAAAAGTGTTCAGTAAGGAATATGGTGTCTAATAAGATCAACTTAATTTATGATGAATAGTAAATTATGAATAGTGATTTTACGCTTAGTATTAGTAATATGACCAAATGGATTAGTAATTTCACTCAAAGAAAGTTTTAATATAATTTAGACACCTAGATTAAGTAATGTTATTCAATAAAATGGGTAAATAATGGTTTCATAAATTATTAGTCAAGTATTAGTTTTTTCAGATGAATAGTGTTTTTTAATTAAAAATTTAATTAAAAATAATTAGAAAATTATTTTTATAAAAAGGACTTTATTTTTGAACTCAGAGCATCGATATTATGTTAAGGTAAATTTTGGGGATTTTTCTGAAAAAAATGAATTTTCGATGAATAGTGTATTTTTTTTAAATTAAATTAAAAATATTTAGAAAATTATTTTTATAAAATGTATTTAATTTTTGAAATCAGAGCATTGATATTTGGTTAAGGTGAAATTTTGGGGTTATTCTGAGAAAGTTGAATTTTCAGTGAATAGTAAAAATACAGTTTTAGGTTTCGGTATGTTTAATGACATCATAACGATGTCATGATGATGTCATGAGATCTTTTGAGGGTTGGCCGGCCAAGGGTGATGAATTATTGTTTTGGGGGCCCCATGTGGCCTAACTCCATGATAAATGCCAAGGGAGAGCACATGGGTTTGAGAAAAGCACATGTGAGGTGTCCCTTGTCCATTAATGCTTTGTCCCCTCATTTTCCCTATATATACCCACCCTTTCCTCCTTTAGTTTTCACTCCCAACTCTCCCCCAACGAAGTTCTGGTCTTCTTACCTTCTAAGGAGTCCTCCCAAGGAGCCCCCAAGCCTTCAAGGTCCAATCCATTGAGTTTCAAGAGTCACGTTTTAAGGTAAGGGATCTGACCCCTCTCTTTCTTTTCATATAATCTCTTTTATGTCATTCCATTTATGCTCCATGTTTTTATTTGAGAGGATGTTCTTTTATATTCCTCTTACTGCGCTTTCATGTTTATATGATGAGAGATCCCCTCTTACTCTCATCATTTCGTTTTATGAAAGTTTAAGTGACGCCGTTAGGCTGCCGAATTTTTAAGGGATTCTTTCACCATTCTAATTCTTCAAGTTCGATTTTCATGTCAAGTCTTTCAAGTTCATTTTTATTATGTTGGGGTATGATCTCTATATGTATCATACTGATCTCTTATTATCATATGATGAGGGACCCTATTTGATCTTGTCAAATCATATTTTTTGAAAGTTAAGTGACGTCGTAAGGGTGCCGAATTTTCATAAGAGAAATCTAATTTTTTTCCTTCCATGTTTTTCATTTCAAATGGTATGTCCCTCAAATTTCATTACCATGTCCATAAGTCCTTCTTATTCATTCACCCTACTGTTTTATGGATCATTTATGAGTGGGTGACCCATGTCCCCTCTCATTTCAATGTTTTCTAAAACCCCGAAACATAGCCGTTATGCTGTAGAATTTTCCCCTCAAAATGCCTCTCTCTTTTCTCAAAAACTATTTTATGTTATAAAGTGAATACTCAAAGCTCTTATTTCTACAAGGGTATTCACATATATATCAAAATTTTCCTTTTTAAATTCTGGGATTTACATACATGAGACCCTCTTTCCCTTTCCGTGGGTTTAAAGTGACATAAAGATCATGTCTTTAAAGAAGTTTTTAAAACGTTATGATTATGAAATGAAACCCATTTATTTTTTGCTATGTGGGTTATTTATGAAATGTTTGATGATGATATATGTGGATCACATTATAATAAAGGAAAATTTAAGGGTGCACCCTGATAGCGCTCCAATGCATTGGGTAATGTTGTAACCACTAGAGATTACAATTTTCACGATACCTTGGTGAATAACCTTGGTAATTTTCAAATGACACCTTGGGGATGGACCTTGGTGATATGTTCATGATTGTCTATTTTAAATGATGTAGCCACATCTACAAGTTATGAAAAATGTTATTTTTATTATGAAATGCCACATGATTTCTTTCTCATGCCTTAAAGTTCTTTTCATGTCCTTGTTGAAGTATATCAAGTTCACATGTAAAATGTTCCTCTTGTTTCCCTTACTGGGCCTTCTCCTCACCCTTTCTTTTGATGTATGTCCCCAGGTTATGAGATGCAGTAATGAACCTAGAATGAACTTAAGGAGACGATTTTCATGTGTTTAAGAAGAATGTTTTATGTTGTTTTCATGTATTATGTTCCTGGTTTCCAAGACACTAGACCTTAAAGATCCTCAGTTTTGTGTAATGTAATGAAAGTTTATGTTATAAAATGGAGGGATGCTATAGTTTGTATCAAATGATGGTTTAGTTATTTGTGGAAATTAGGATATAAAAACATTAGGAAGAACCCTATAGAAAAGTTTAAATATAGGAAAACTTCCTGGTATTTTGGTAAGTATTGAGTAAGTGGTTTATCAATCAAATACATCCCTATCTGGATACGAGCAGGTAGAGGCAGCTCTGGCATATATGTACATAGGGGTAAAAACCCGAAAACACCGCTTTGAGCTAGACTCGAATGGGAACTGGTGCACGATAACGGGCCTTGCTGCACTCTTGGTTACGACACTCCCGGGGGATATGTTTGGTTAATCACAATCTTTTTATGAATCATTATGAAGGAATTATAGAAAAGTGTAATTGTATAAGCATGAAGTCTTAGTTAAAAGATCCATAAATGAAATAAGTTTCTCACTAAGGTTTTATTCTTTTAGAAAATGGCGGGCAATATGAGGAACCGTGCCGATGGTGACCGCAATTCACCATGTGCTAACGGCCCTCCGATGGAAGCCAGAATGGAAACATTCATGCGAATGATGAACCAACTGACTCAAGTTATGAGTAATAACTTGAATCATGCTGAGAGGCCGACCTCACCACGAAGGGAACAACTTTCTGTTTAGTCCTTCATGCGTCACTGACCACCAACATTCAGTGGATCTACTGACCCATTGGTTGCGGAACAATGTATAAGCTCCATTGAAAAGATCTTTTCTGTACTTTATTGTTCGGAACAAGAAAAAGTCACCCTTGCTGATTACCGCCTAGAGGGAGAAGTTGATCACTGGTGGTCACTGATCAAAAACACAAAGCCACGAGGAGAGATGGAAGCTATGGAGTGGGAAGAATTTCGGGGAATTTTCTTTAACAAGTATTTCCCTAATTCCATGAGAACAAGAATGGAGAAAGAGTTTCTCGAGCTGAAGCAGAAGGAGAACGAATCTGTCTGAAGCTATGAGATGAACTTCACAAGGCTTTCCCATTATACCTCATGCTTTGTCATGGACCCTAATGGGAAGGTTGATAGATTCTTTGGTAGACTATGACCTCATCTACAGAAGAATCTAGCCAACAGGGACTATGATAGCTATGAAGAAATAGTTCGAAGTGCTATGAAAGTGGAACTAGAGTTTGGGGAGACACAGTGGTCTTACAAATCTAATGAAAAGAAGAGAAATCTAGAACCAATCCTGGGAAGATGTTTTGATCAGGAAAGAGGTGGAAAGCATATGCAACATGCCACATGCAATAGATGTGGGAAGAAGCATCCGGGGAACTGCTTGATCAGAAGTCATAAGTGCTATATGTGTGGAAAAGAAGGCCATATTTCTTGGAATTGTCGTAGTGATGTGAAGCCTCAACTTCCAAACACTAACGGCAGAGGAATGATGGTTCTGGCCCTACCCGAAGTCACATGCTTCAAGTGTGGACAGCTTGGGCACTTTGCTAATCAATGTCCAAATTCGAGGGCGGTGGAGGGGAATCACCATCAACCTCAGCAGAGGACAAGGGAGCAAGGTCGTGCTTTCGCTATCACAACAGCTGAAGTTGAAGTCCCGAACGATGTGGTAGCAGGTACTCTTGTTGTCCTCTCAAAACTAGAAAGTACTTTATTTGATTCTGGTTCTACGCATTCCATTATTTCCTCCAAGTTTGCAAGGAATATAGAATCAGTCCCCGAATTGCTTGATGTAGAGTTGTCAGTCAAGACTCCAAGTGGGATTATCCATGCATCAACAGTGTTTAGAGACTCTAGTGTTTACTTTAGTGAGCACAATCTTATCGCAAATCTAGTAGTCATTCCCATGTTGAAATTCGACGTTATACTAGGGATGGACTGACTCTCAAAGTATAATGCTAAGATCAAATGCAAGAGTAAGGAAATCTCAGTAGTCTTGAATGAACGACCTAAAGTTATCTTCCGAGGAGAGGTATCCCGAACTGATCCCTCTCTAGAAGCACCTCCTATAGCTTTCATTATGGAGTTAATCGGTGATGAGGAAGAAGGGAAAGGGAGCATAAAAATTGAAGATGATCCGATTGTTCAGGAATACATGGATGTATTTCCTGAGGAGTTACCTGGACCTCCCCGGAAAGAGAGGTAGAGTTCTCCATTGAACTCGTACCTGGGTCTCAACTGATATCAAAGACTCCGTATAGAATGGAAAATGTGGAGCTAGAAGCGCTACAGAAACAACTCCAAGACTTGTTGGAGAAGGGGTTTATCCGACAGAGTGTGTCTCCATGGGGAGCACCAATTCTCTTTGTGAAGAAGAAGGATGGATCAATGTGGCTATGCATTGATTATAGAGAACTAAACAAGATCACAGTGAAGAACAGATATCCTCTTCCATGAATTGATGATTTATTTGACCAACTTCATGGGGCTCAATTCTTCTCTAAGATTGACCTTCGATCTGGTTATCATCAACTGAGGGTGAAGAAGGAAGAGATTCCAAAGACTGCCTTCCGATCAAGATATGGGCATTTTGAGTTTACTGTTATGCCCTTCGGCTTAACTAATGCTCCTGCTATTTTCATGGATTTGATGAATAGAGTCTTTAAGGACTACCTTGATAACTTTTTGGTAGGTTTTATTTATGATATTTTGATATATTCAAAAAGTCGTGAGGAGCATGAAGATCATCTAAGGGTTGTTTTGAAAACTCTACGGAAGGAGAGGCTCTTTGGGAAGTTCAGAAAGTGTGAGTTTTGGTTACAACAAGTGGCTTTCTTGGGGTACATCATAACCAATGAAGGAATCTCGGTTGACCCTGCAAAGACAATGGTTGTGGAGGAGTGGCCCCAACCCACAACAGTAACTGAGATTCGTAGTTTCCTTGGTTTAGCGGGATATTATAGGAGGTTTGTGAAAAACTTTTCACGGCTTTCTAATCCACTAAACAAGTTGACTCGAAAAGGGGTTAAGTTCATCTGGACAAAGGAATGTGAGGAAAGTTTCCAAGAGCTGTAGAAGAGATTGGTTATTTCACCTGTGTTAACACTACCCTCTATCGGAGAAGGATTCGTTATTTTTAGCGATGCATCTCTGAAAGGGATTGGGTGCGTCCTCATGCAAAATGACAAGGTAATTGCTTATGCATCTCGATAGTTGAAGATTCATGAGCAGAATTATCCTACGCATGATCTGGAGCTGGCGGCAGTTGTTTTTGCTCTAAATATATGGAGGCATTATCTTTATGGGGAGAAATGTGATATATACACCGACCACCAAAGTCTAAAGTATATTTTCACACAGAAGGAATTGAACATGAGACAAAGGAGATGGTTGGAGCTTATTAAAGACTATGATTGTTCATTTCATTATCACCCTGGAAGAGCAAACAAAGTCGTGGATGTGTTAAGCAGGAAAGATCCTGTTGTTGTGGCAACAATGAGGATCCTTTGAGATCCCTTGATTAAAGATCTAGTAAAACTAGACATGGGAATTATAAGGAAAGGGACATCATCAACCCTATCCCAAATTATTTCTCAACCGTCATTACTAGAGAAGATCAAGAAGGCTCAAAAAGAAGATACTTTGCTGCAAGAGAAGTTCGAGGCTGTAAAGGATGGGAAGCTCCCTGATTTCAATATTGATCAAGAAGGTGTATTGAAATTTCATACAAGACTATGTGTCCCATCTATTCCGGAGATAAAGAAAGAACTGATGGATGAAGCTCATAGATCTACTTTCTCTATACATCCGGGAAGCACTAAGATGTATAGAGACCTTCGTGATCATTATTGGTGGGATAACATGAAGAGGGAGACTGCTGATTACACTACAAGGTGCCTGGTGTGTCAGCAAGTAAAGGCAGAACGACAACTTCCTAAGGGGGTATTACAACCGCTACCCATACCAGTATGGAAGTGGGATAATATCACTATGGACTTTGTAACTGGTCTCCCGAAAACATCCAAGGGAAACAATGCGATATGGGTTATTGTGGACTGTCTCACCAAGACATCCCATTTTATTTCTATTCGGGAAGATTTCTCTCTGGATCAGCTTGCCAAGATATACGTGAAGGAAGTGGTAAGGCTGCATGGGTTACCACTATCCATAGTATCTGATCGTGACCCAAGATTCACATCAAAATTCTGGAGAAGTCTTCAACATTCTCTGAATACTGAATTGAATTTTAGTACGGCCTATCATCCTCAAACTGATGGCCAATCTGAAAGGACTATTCAGACACTCGAAGAAATGTTGAGATTATGTTCAATGGAATTTAAAGGTGGTTGCGATCAACACATCCCATTAGTGGAGTTCTCCTATAACAATAGATTCCATGCGAGTATTCAGATGGCACCCTATGAAGCTCTGTATGGAAAGCGGTGTAGAACTCCTACTTGTTGGGATGAAACTGGTGAGAGGAAGCTTCTTGGGCCTGATCTCGTGCAAGAGATGACAGAACAAGTTCATGCCATCCAACAACACATAAAGGCTGCTCAGAGTCGGCAGAAGAGCTATGCTGACAATCGTCGAAGGGACTTGGAGTTTGGTGTTGGTGACAAAGTCTTCCTTCGAATTTCTCCATGGAAGAGAGTCATGTGGTTTGGGAAGAAAGGGAATCTCAGCCCTAGGTACATTGGCCCCTATGAAATCCTTGATCGCATAGGAGCAGTGGCCTATCGTCTAGCACTTCCACCAAACCTAGCTCAAGTTCATGATGTCTTCCATGTATCTCTCTTGAGAAAGTACATACCCGACCCTTTGCATGTACTGAACCCAGAGGTGGTACAACTGGAACATGACCTCTCTTATGAGGAGCAGCCAGTGGAAATCTTTGACCATTGAGACAAGGTTCTACGAAACAAGACTACCCACCTTGTGAAAGTGTTGTGGAGGAATCACAAATATGAAGAAGCGACTTGGGAGCCTGAGGAAACAATGAAGCAAAAGTACCCTCACCTTTTCGACTAGGCCTCAAGTGTAAATTTCGGGGAAGAAATTTCTTAAGGGGGGAAGAATGTAACGACCCAATCTTTTGGAGTAGTATATTAACTTACTCTTAATTATTTAATAAGATGTTAATGGTCAATGCAGAAAGAGGAGTCGATGGCTTCATCCAATAGACTCGACCCTTATGAAGCCCACTTATCAGAGCTTGGGAAGGAGGTAGCATCTCTGGGCTTCGCTTTGGACCAAGCCCAAGACGAACTCCAGTGTGTTAAGCTTGAACGGAAACGCCTACAGGAGAAGTTCAAGTTAGTAGAGATTACTACTAGGGTAATGTTATCTAAGCCTCCCTCAGATTCTCTCACCATAGCACACCTTACACTTAGGTCTTATGCCGGTGTTATAAGGGGCTATGTGACGAGACCCTAGCTTCCTTGTGTAATCCTTTCGGGTGAATAAATTGAGATATCTTCCTTTAGTGATGTTTGTGGATTTTCTTTTGTCCAAATAATTTTAGAATGTATTTTATTGATGAATTTTTGAAAAAGGGATATTTTAAATAATTTATGTAAACCCTAAATAACTAAGGATGTGTCATGATTTTCAAAAAATGGTCTTCAACAAAAGTGTTCAGTAAGGAATTTGGAGTCTAATAAGATCAACTTAATTTTTGATGAATAGTAAATTATGAATAGTGATTTTACGCTTAGGATTAGTAATATGACCAAATGGATTAGTAATTTCACTCAAAGAAAGTTTTAATATTATTTAGACACATAGATTAAGTAATGTGATTCAATAAAATGGGTAAATAACGGTTTCATAAATTATTAGTCAAGTATTAGTTTTTTCGGATGAATAGTGTTTTTTAATTAAAAATTTAATTAAAAATAATTAGAAAATTATTTTTATAAAAATGACTTTATTTTTGAACTCAGAGCATCGATATTATGTTAAGGTAATTTTTGGGGATTTTTCTGAAAAAAATGAATTTTCGATGAATAGTGTTTTTTTTTTAAAATTAAATTAAAAATATTTAGAAAAATATTTTTATAAAATGGATTTCATTTTTGAAATCAGAGAATTGATATTTGGTTAAGGTGAAATTTTGGGGTTATTCTGAGAAAGTTGAATTTTCAATGAATAGTAAATATACAGTTTTAGGGTTTCGGTATTTTTAATGACATCATAACGGTGTCATGATGATGTCATGAGATCTTTTGAGGGTTGTCCGGCCAAGGGTGATGAATTATTGTTTTGGGGACCCATGTGGCCTAACTCCATGATAAATGCCAAGGGAGAGCAGATGGGTTTGAGAAAAGCACATGTGAGGTGTCCCTTGGCCATTGATGCTTTGTCCCCTCACTTTCCCTATAAATACCCACCCTTTCCTCCATTAAGTCTCACTCCCAACTCTCCCCCAACGATGTTATGGTCTTCTTACCTTCCAAGGAGTCCTCCCAAGGTGCCCCCAAGCTCTCATGGTCCAATCCTTTGAGTTTCAAGAGTCACGTTTTAAGGTAAGGGATCCGACCCCTCTCTTTCTTTTCAAGTAATCTCTTTTATGTCATTCCATTTATGCTTCATGTTTTTATGTGAGAGGATGTTCTTTTATATTCTTCTTACTGCCCTTTAATGTTTATATGATGAGAGATCCCCTCTTACTCTCATCATTTCGTTTTATGAATGTTTAAGTGACGCCGTTAGGTTGCCGAATTTTTAAGGGATTCTTTCACCCTTCTCATTCTTCAAGTTCGATTTTCATGTCAAGTCTTTCAATTTCCTTATTATTATGTTGGGGTATGATCTCTATATCTATCATACTGATCTATTATGATAATATGATGAGGGACCCTATTTGATCCTGTCAAATCAATTTTTTTTGAAGTTAAGTGACACCGTAAGGCTGCCGAATTTTCATAAGAGAAACCTAATTTTTTTTCCTTCCATGTTATTCATTTCAAATGGTATGTCTCTCAAATTTCATTACCATGTCCATAAGTCCTTCTTATTCTATCACCCTACTGTTTTATGGATCATTTATGAGTGGGTGACCCATGTCCCCTCTCATTTCAATGTTTTCTAAAACCCCAAAACTTAGCCGTTATGCTGTAGAATTTTCCCCTCAAAATGCCGCTCTCTTTTCTCAAAAATTATTTTATGTTATAAAGTGAATACTCAAAGTTCTTATTTCTACAAGGGTATTCACATATATATCAAAATTTTCCATTTTAAATTCTGGGATTTACATACATGAGACCCGCTTTCCCTTTACGTGGGTTTAAAGTGACGTAAAGATCATGTCTTTAATGCAGTTTTTAAAACGTTATGATTATGAAATGAAACCCATTTATTATATGATATGTGGGTTATTTATGAAATGTTTGATGATGATATATGTGGCTCACATTATAATAAAGGAAAATTTAAGGGTGCGCCCGGATAGCGCTCAAATGCATTGGGTAATGATGTAACCACTAGAGATTACAATTTTCACGATACCTTGGTGAATAACCTTGGTAATTTTCAAATGACACCTTGTGGATGGACCTTGGTGATATGTTCATGATTTTCTATGTTAAATGATGTAGCCACATCTTCAAGTTATGAATAATGTTATTTTTATTATGAAATGCCTCATGATTTCTTTCTCATGCCTTAAAGTTCTTTTCATGTCCTTATTGAAGTATATCAAGTTCACATGTAAAATGTTCCTCTTGTTTCCCTTACTGGGCCTTCTGCTCACCCTTTATTTTGATGTATGTCCCCAGGTTATGAGATGCAGTAATGAACCTAGAATGAACATAATGAGATGCCTTTCAAGTGTTTAAGAAGAATGTTTTATGTTGTTTTCATGTATTATGTTCCTGGTTTCCAAGACACTAGACCTTAAAGATCCTCAGTTTTGTGTAATGTAATGAAAGTTTATGTTATAAAATGGCGGGATGCTATATGTGTCCTCAGATTCTCACACGATCTAAGTGCATGGTTATGAATATAATCCATATGGATTCTATAAATATTATTTATACAATTGTCGTCATTACACTTATGGTTGGATGACCATGACTGAGTGGTATTTTTATCCATGTAAATTCCTATTCTTTCGATATGGGATGGTTGTTCCTTTTTCTAAGATGCATTATTTGATGGAATGTGGACGCCATTACAATTTTTATGCCCAGCTCGGGATAAAAAAAATGTTTCAAAACATGAGGAATACTTATTCGTGTCTATGTATAAGGTACTCAATTTCAGATTATGTATCATGATGTATTAATCTTTATAGAATCATGGTAGAGCAGAATAGACCTATAGGTTAGTTGTAGCCCTTACCCATTGCAGTATGAAAATATGATCTGATTTGTTTGATTTAATCATTATATTATGATGAAATACATGTAATAGGGATATAATTTTTGGTATAATTTATTAATTCATTAATCAGAACATTTCCTAGAGATCAAGGTGAGAATATAAGTGAAATATATTAGAGTCTTTTATGTTTAGTGGATTCAGTGTGTTCATGGGGTTGTATATTTATTTATTTCTAACTATATACCAAGGATAAATTATATATTTTAGAATGGATTTCAAAAGGTGAAGGTATTCTTATTGGAATTAATCACATCTTATTTTTCATAGATGGATGGATAGATAGAGAGATCTATCTTGGTTATTTAGGTTACTCTTTGGGAATGCGTTATATTTTTTGAGGATCCTGGGTTAATAATTTTACATTGGTCAGATTTTCCTATAAAAATATTTATCATTATTCCCTAAAGAGGCCTCCCTTTGATGATTATTATGGTTATCGGTGTACATTCCCCTTTTCCATGGTTGATTTGATTGAGATGTCCTTGTTTGGGTTGTGTCTCATTCTAGAGGCAACAGAAAAGGGGTAGTTGATGTGGAAGAGGTTCATCATACCATAGAGAAATCAGAAATATTATGTGTACCATCATAATTTTCCACTATTATTATGGATCTTTGATACGGTGTACCAAATTGTTTTACATGACATTGGTAAACAACTCTCAGTTAATAAGGTTTTGATTGAACCAAGTATTTTGGTCCCTTTAAAGATAATTGGATGTCTGGGGAAGGTGGTATTTCTGTTGCAATATCCAACCCATTTGACCTATATCTTTGATGTGATTTATGTTTCCTTATTAAGGATATATATAACATATCATATCATTGTGAAGGGAAGTGAGGACATTTATCATCATCCTAGAACTATGGTGCTTCAGTGTCATGTTCTTGATGTGGATCACCAGGACAAAGGACTGCATGATAAAATGATTCCTCTAGTTTTGGTTCTATGGAGGATTGGATAATATAGACATGATATAGGAGAGGGAGAATAATTGATATGGAATAAATGGTATTCAATTTTTATTCATACATGACCATGATGAAGATCTAGGGTTAGTAAGAATATATGGTGGTGAGACTTTAACACCCCACTATGAATTTCATGTACTCTATTTCCCATGTTTGTATTATCATCCTTGGTTTTGAGTTTTACATTAAAAACTCTGAATATATCCATTTTATAGGAGATTACATATTGGGGATATTATGTTGATCTAGTTTAGTGTATGAGAGTATATCACACCATGTAAAGGAAAACAATCATGTAATGGATGACGTATGGATTTTTATTTGAGGCTAGATATTTTATGAAATGTTTCTAACTCATAATAATAAACATTATGTGAAGGATAAAAGAAATGTAATCCTCTATTTTAGTGGTTTTATAGAAAAATTAACCAATTTTCAAATCATTGATTCCACAAATGTTCCAATCTAACTGATTTGAGATTTTGGGTGATTTTGAGGATTAATGACACCATCAAATCATTAATTGTGAGATCTATAGTAATGATGGATGTTTTTTGTTTATCAAGGTAAGATAAATTTCTTATTATTAATTTCTTTGTTCACAATTGTTGTTTTGTCTATGTTTTTTGATTAGATTCATCGTCAATTGACGTGTTTATCAATCATTTTTGGTTTCATTTCATTCCTTGTCTCACGATGGACGATCCATGGTTTTACAATCACCATTATAAATTTTTGGTGGGTTTACATAATTATTGAAGTGTTTTTTAATTTAAAAATGATTAATTCACATATTTTATTTAAAAATGTTTAAAAAAAATGTGTTGATCTTTAAATTGATGTGATTTTTTATTTCAATGGAATTCATTGAGAGATAAATTTATTTAAAGTTGTTTTATTTTTAAACTATTTTTCAAACAGTATTGTTGATTTTATTGGATTTAGATACGTTGTGTAAATTGTGATAATTGTTTTAAGATGGATTATTGAAAATGGTACAATGGGATCCTTAGGTTTTTTTGGAATGAAACATAGCTGACCCTAGTGTGTGTGTTCACAAACATGGATAACATTCTGGATATGAAGGATTAGTGGTAGGAGCAAATAATTTTTGGCACCAAAATTATTCCTAGATTAGAATCTTTTATGTCTAGAAAAAATTCCCATATTTCTAGTTCTAATATTGAGTTTTTTTCACTTATATTTATTTATCACATTATTGATTTTATCAGGGATTTTTTTCATTTGTTCTTTATGTGGGATTGTAGAACATCCTATCACATGATAAGTTATTTCATGGATATTTTTTAAACTATTAAATATTTTTTATGGGTTGTTATCCTTGTTTTATCATATCTAAATTTAATATTTATTACATATAGAATATTAAAGGATTTCATTACAACCAAAAAGATATTTATTTTCAATTGTTTTAGGATTTATGAAAATCATTGTAAAACTATTTTCCTTAATATATAGAGATATTTCATTGTTTATATTACAACTTATATAGAAATACTACTTGTATCCTATAGGGATTTTTTACCACACCCTAATGTATCCATTTAGTGGTATTGGATTTTGTATTATTGGATCCTGGTAAAGGGATGAACATCTTAAAGCATGTTGGCTTCTCATGTATCTACTACCTATAGAACATAATGTAATGGAGGCTAAATTTACATACATGTAGACTAATTTTTCTTTTTTACTCATAATAAACCTTTTTATCCTATTTTTATTATATTTTATGGACATGATATTGTTTTTTTATTTTAGGATATATTGTATTTTTATTTCTTATTTTGGTTCTATTCACTACTATTTCCATTATCTTGTTTTGTACCTCGCAAATGGAGGATGGATTGGGTGGATTGTCTAGTTCACCCATGTTTGTATGATATATTAATATTCATAAAAAAATTAGAGTAATTAATACGCTCTAGGTTTTCTCCATTCTATGTTCTTAGGACTAGAAATACATTGAACTTGAAGGGGGGCCAAGTGTGAAGGTACGGTGTTTTTAGGGTATATTATGTGTTTATGTGCTCATGTGGAGAGAATATTTGTTATTGGAATCATGGTTTTGGTTTTTTTCTTTTTCAACAACATTTTTACTATTCCATTATTTGATCTTTTGTGTTTATATTTTTTCCACTACTTTTGAATTTGTCGAGGAAGGTTCTTTTCTATATGTAGGTATGTATGCATCCATGGAATTGATTTGTATATAGATTTTTTATAATCCAATTTAATGGTGTTTTGATATTTATTTATTATATATTTTAGTCTTGAAAAATATTATGACCATGTTTTATTAGTTTTTTTATAGTGGATGGGTGGTACTTGAATAATGAGTTCAAATATGTAACATAAATTCTGTTATTAGAGTATAGAGGGTATTTATAGAATTATAAATTATTGTTTTATAAAAAATTAACTAATATATATAGTAGGGTACTTAGTCCTATCAGGAATATTATTGGTATTTTAAATATTCATTATATTTAAACAGAAATATAATTTTAAAATAACGTATTTGTTTTAATATAATAATTTATTACTCTATTATTTTTTCTTGATTTTTAGATGAAAAATTTAATTTATAAATTATTATTAAGAATGAATATATATGGGATATTCCTTTATAATCCATGGACCCCTATGTGGTGATTTTTTCTTATTAGAATTTTTTGGTTGGTTCATTGGTCTTTGTGGTGGTCCATTTCATCGATCTTATTTTTGTTCCCTGATCCTATTTTTATCCACATGTGTTCAGTAGGACATTTATTAGGGGTGATCATATTTCCATACATTTTTAGGTCGTACTTAAACACATTTTTTCTTTGATATAAGTTCTTTTATTATCCCACATTTTCTTTTTATCCACATTATGTTTCTAGATTCTCTCTTTTCATTTAATCATTATTTCTATACGTTTGGATCTTGAATTATTATGCTCACCATTGACTAAGAACTTACCCTCATTAAATACATCTATTAAAAAACTATTTGATCATGAAATACTTCATTATTATCACATAAATTAACCTCACAATGATTTTATTTGATTATTGTAGAGGTATTGTGTCACCCTATAATGTGGATTATATTTCATAGAAGGAAGAGATAGCTTTTAAAATATTTGATGTCCATCCTCAATATCATCACAACCCAAATATAGTTTTCTTCTATACTAGATTTTAAAAACAATTTGAAATCTATGGGGATCAAAATGTTTTAAAAAATAATCATATCAAGTAGTCTTTGAACTTCTATTAGATGAGCACCTTTTTGGGTTATTAGTGGAGCCTTTATCCTTTAAATGCATTCACATTATTTTTTATATATATACAATATTATTCGTATTCATCATTAAATTGTAGTATATATGGGATTCCATGTGCATGTATCATAATTTTGATATAATACTTTAACATATTTGATTCATAGTTTACTATTATCCATTATTGTGGTGAGTTTATAGTGATCAGATTCATTTTGTAGTTTATATTCATTTATATTCATATATATTCATTTTTCAATGGATACTATTTTTTTCTATTCATAATAATAAATCATGGTGGTGGTGTTATTTTAACAAATTAAATACTAATGTTTTATAAACCATGGTAATATATTTTGTTCATTAAATTAATGTTAATTTTTTAACTGAATTCATTTTAAAAAATTCAAATATGTTTATATTTTTCATTGTTTTCCTTCATTTGTTTAATAATAGTAATTTTGACACCTTCCTGCAATACAGTTTAAAAGGAATACTTTATATCAGACCATTTCCACCGCAAAATGTTTCCTCCCACACAATATTCTCAGTGTATGGATAGATTTCTTATAAAAAAAGTTTGAATGTAATTGGAAATGATTCTGAAAAAAAAACATTTTTAATGTGGAAAAATATATATCAAGGAGTAGTAGGGTTTTCTAGTTGGGTGGACCACCCTTGGACTGATATAATATAAAAATAAATACCTTCATTAATTATGAACACAATATATTTTAAATAATAATAATTAACACAATTAGTTATTTATATTATTCATTTGTCCCATAAATATTTTATTTCTAGTCCTTTAAGCCTGCCACTAGTCTATATGATATTCACAACTTGGAACTAATTATTGATATTATATATTGGACATTATTAGTGATATATAGGTATATTGCTTTATTGAATGATATAATACACATTGTATCAGCATCCAACTAAAATTAGATATAGACTCGATTTTTTATACATTATAGTTAAATTTTTTATCAATGTCCAAATAGTCTAAAGAAAATGATACATGTAATGTGTCAAGAATTTATATAAATGTTGAATGGATTCCTTAGAAGCCAAATAATGTTGATTGAAATAATTATCATTACTGGAACTCCATAAAAAAAGTCATACATAAATTATTTATGAAGAAAACAGAAGTCGATCATTGGAATACCATAAAAACTACTAAAATCTATCCATGACACTCTAACTAGAAATGATATCTTAATTAAATTTTGAATTACAATATAAAAAATATTTTATATATTTCTCTAAAAATATTTGTTTTTATTATGTTTTATACTAGTATGATAGATTATGAAATTTGGATGATATCAAAAGTTATTAATCATGTAAAATATATGTTTATTTGAAGAAAAAATTATATTCAAATAATAATGTTCCAGTATTTCAATAATGGAGAATATAAACATTAGAAACAAATGTTTCACTAATTCAAAAGTATTTTAAATCTCTTGATGTCACTTGGAAAATGATAGGGAAGCTAGTTTTTTTTAAATTTACCAAAGAGTTCTACCAAGGAAATATCATAAAACGATTGTTGGGATCAATGAGGCCATGAAATTATCAGAGAACACATTAGAGGAACTATATAGCTAAATTAATAAATATGAACATGGGTTAATTATAATTATTTGATGGATAATTCAAAAAACTAATATATTACTTTTAAATGACATATAAATGATATCTATAAATCTTATGAACTTGAGACACAATAAATATAAAAAAATGGAAGTATATATTATATTCAATTGAATTTTCAGTGTTATAATGACAAATATAATATTCAAGAGGTGAATCATAAATGATATGATGAATGATTGATAAGGGAATAATGGTAGAACTTGTAATTACAATTGTGTTTCAGATCTATCTTTTTTTTAAATATAGTAAAATGGATTCATGAAATTTTATTTTCAAAATTAAAAAAATTATGGAATTGATATGAAAAAAATGTATCCCATTTCTATATTTTGTGATGGATATCTACCGAGGATTCATATCCAAGTAATCATGTTGAAGGTGAAATTGAATCATGTATATTTTGTATGATGGAAGAATGTAGAAATATCGTTACTAATTATTCAAATTTTAGGTCCAATTATGATTTTATAATGATGCTTATAGTTTTTATAATCTATATAATGAATAAATAAACATTAAAAATTGGGATTAAAAGTAATTTATTTCTATAAATAATTAAATTATGAGAATATGAAGCTTATTCTGGAAATAATAAAACACTATAAGGGAAATTTAAGTTTTCTAAACATAGTTTATTGTTAAAATTAATTTTATTCTAATGACGTGGTCATTATTTTTAATGTAAATTATATAGTTAGGGATGGAAATAAATAATCATAAATACCAATTCATATTCATAAAAATTATTTATAATAATTTGATTCAGTTAAAAGGTGAATGAAAATCTAAAAAATAATTTTCATAGATTGAATGATACATTAATAATCTATTTGAAGAAAACGAAAATTATGATATGATTATGGGAATGATGAAATAAAAAAAATTGATGAAGTTTTATTTTCTTATAATCCATGGATTCATAAACTATTGAAGACATATTTAGTCAATTAAATAAAGTATGTTCATCTAATGTGACATGTTTTAGATGTGGAATTAAATTAAACTATACTAATGAATGGTCATTGAGATTTTCTTAGTATTAGGGTCATAATATCTTTTTTATTTCTAGTAATATATCATATAAATTACAATTAAATTTCATAGAAATTCAACTTGGGTTCATGATTGTTCATATTCAAATATTAGTTGACCAAAAGTAGTCTGAATTTTAATGTAATATAAATATATAGTGATATATCGATCATTCATTCTTTAAATTTATTTTTTTATTATTAGGTTAGCATGTTTTGATTTGAAATTATTTTTGTATCATGTGTTTATTATTTTAATAACTAGTAGACATTATAGTACTTAATTATATCATGTGGCGATTTTTAAAATATATGATTCTTATTTTTTCATGTATTATATAGTTATAATCTATCATTAATCTATATGAAATTGAAAAAAACATGTTAATTTAATTAATTGATTTTTTTGATATTTTGGAATATTTTAGGGGAGAATTAAATTTGTATTTTTTTTATTTTAATAAATATATAATCTATAAAATGGAAATAATTATTATTTATTTTTAAATTCATTTTAGATTATTTTATGAGTTATTTAAATAATAGAAACTAATTTTTATGCTTTCATGTTGAAGATTGGGTGTTATGAAGGTATATGTTTTAAAGGGGATATTAACTCTTATGTATCTATGAGATGGAGGGGAATAATAAATTAAATTATGGTGATATGTATTTAATTTGTTTATATTTTTCTATAATAAAATCATATAATTAATTATTTTTACCATTATTTTGATACAAAATAACTTGTTATCTTATTATATCAACAGTTTAATGAGAGATATTTGTTTGAATGTATTGGAAATTACTATACTTAAACATACATTATTGTATTTTTTTGGTTTTCACATCACATTAAATCTGGACATATGTAAATATTTTACATTACTTGATTTTTTTATTCTATTGATTAATGAAGGTGTCTTTTAATTATAATACATATTATTTATTTTATGGTGAGTTATGCATTTATTAGTACTATATATTTTTATTTATTTCATTTTACTAAATTCTGATATTGTGTTTTCATTGATTTGTTTGATTATAGTAAATATTCTATTATGTCATTAAGTATTTTCAGTCTTCGAAAAATGCTATTGTTTATGACTCACGTAATAATATCAATTATATCTTTTAGGAGAAATTTTATTAATCTTTTTCTATGTTTAAATTTATTATATCAAATTTATGTCTTTAAAATATCATATTTTTTAAATTTCAATTTGTTTAAATGAATTTTATATAATAAAATATTTATTTCATATTTTTTTAGTAATGTGTGAGTCTTTTAAAAAAGAATAGATATTCAATTGTTAAATATAATATGCATAGATTTTTGGGATCATTGTTCAGATTTATAATTAAAAATAATTTGTCTGTTTAATAGTAGTTTATTGGTTATTATTTATATTTTATTATTTGATATATTGAAACACCTCATAATAAGTCTTCATATACTACTAAAATTTGAAAAATAAATATAAACTATTATGATTGATATATAATTTTTATTGTTCTATTTTTATTTTAAACACATAATAAAAATCATTATGGTTTATTTTTGTACTTTTTGATATTACAAACCCCGTATAAACTGAATTAAGAACTAATGTTTCTTGTTTTAATAATTATCAAAAAATTTATTATATATTATTGAACAATACTTTTCATTTTAAAAATATAAATTTATAAAATATATTATAATTTTTTATTTATTTTCATATTCAATTAATGTGATTGAATTTGAATGTAGATAATTTCATTTATAGTTTGAAGTTGATTTCTGTTTTTGCTTATATAATTGTTTTTAATTTCAAGATAAATGCCACTTTTTAATGATAAAAGTTGTTACAAAACTGATAATTGATCGCTTATAATTACAATATAATTATATGTTATTTACTTATATATCATTCTACTACAACGAAGGATGAAATTATAATTATAATGGACTGAAAATTTATTAAATAATGATATATTTATAGTATAGTTTAAATATATTTTAAATTATATTTGTAATATCTTTTCAAAGATGTATCATGATACATATGGCATATTTAATTGAAATATCATTAATTTGTAATACGATTAAATTTCATAAATATTATTCAACATGAATAAATGATGAATATGATGTAATGTGGCTCTAAATAATTAATTGAATATTGTGATGAAAAGATTATATTGAAATTCATATTTGGAGACATGAGTAAAATAAGTATGTGTGTTTGATTACATTTCAATACATTACAGGTTTTTTATTTTAAGACCATATTTGAATCCACTCAAATAAAATATTATATAAAAATCAACCCACCACAAATGTTATTATAATACGATGCAACATGGAAAACCAACAACCTATAATGAGCATAATTAAAACATATGATCTAGTACATGAGTTAACAGTAATCCTAGAACAACTTTAAATTTTTATAATATTGATTAGATAATATATTTTTTAACTCAAATTATATATCAATAAACAATTATATTTCATTTTTCCATATGAGTAAAAAATTAACATACCTGATTTCTGATCATTATCTCACCTCGAGTAGATTTTAAAACATTCTAGTAAATTAATTTGTTATTAATAATTAAATATTAAAATGACTATTATAATATCATTTAATATATATTTGAGTTTTCATATAGTGATATTGATCATGGATTCATTCTCTCATACTGCATGAACACATGTTTTTATCTAGGTAACATGTCGTAAGATGTCTGACCATAGCTTCCCCATTAAGATCACTTAGACATTCAATAATCATTCAATAATTGAAATATTTTGGTTGATGATTGATTAATGAGAACTAATGTTACCAAAAATAATTGGTTTCAATTAGTGACACCAAATTATTTTTAGGAATTTATTTTAGTAACCATGTGTCATTGATAGTACACCATAACAGTTTCAAATTAATGAAAACCAAAATGTTCTACATCATAATCTAGGAAATATTACTTCATACTATATTTTTATTATTTTATCTATATTACAATATTTTCACCATAGAGTAGATCAATTGTCACTATAATTACATATAAATAGATTTTTATGATATAAATTATTTTTTGGTGTGATATTACTCCATTTTTTTCATTCATTTTCCCCTACCCCTAATGGGGTAGTATATTTTAAATAAGCAAAACATAAATTTTATAATTGACCAATTGTTTTAAAAAATGTTATGATAAGATAAGAATACATATCATTAAGTGGTTAATAATAGAATCTTTTTGTTTTTTTATTACACATTATTTATGTATTACAACTATATAACATATACCATCAAGATAGAGGTAATCACGTCTGACCAAGAGGATTGGGATGTTGTCTTTATATTGGTTTAGAAGGCTCTGAAGGAAAGGATTTATAAGGATTTTTTTGGAACATTTACAACAACAATTAAAGGGGAAAATTATCTATCATGTTTTATATATAAAATTGACCAAATATGTGTGGGTAGTTTCAAGGGGAGTTTTTCTAAAGTGGATCATGTCATGAATTCATATATGAAAATTCTAAAAAGTAATTTTTTTGTAATAGAAATGAAAATTTGGTATCATTTCAATGATTACATTTGTAATTTTGGTATCACGGTAGGAATGTACAATAGTCTTTGTTATGATTTTAACAATTCTACACTAATCAAGAAATTTCTAAATTATGTGACAGAAAATTTCTTCTAATTCATTAACGTTATTGAGAAAATTTGTGACATTATCCACATTATATTTGAGGTGGTAATATTTTAATATATGGAATATGGAGAATATTTGTAGCTCCAAAACGATGTGAACAATAGATATAGACAACTCTAATGCACTAACGTAAATTGTCATGAACACAAAAATATATTCATTGATGAGACATCAAAGCATTATACATGTGGCCCTAGCTAGCATGTATTAGGAATGGAATATGGAATGTTGTGTGATCATGGAATGGAAGGTAATGAGAATACATGTATGTTATAATTGGATGACGTAGATGTCATAGTCTTCCAAAATATAAATATATGTGATTTATTTTTCTCATGGTAGAATGGTCCATGGTGCATATTTGTGTAGGAGAAAGTGGATTGATTACTAATTATACCACACTAATGATGTTAACATGGAACCCACCGAAGTTATTATAGTGAATTAATATAATAGTTAGTCTAGAAGGAATCATAAGATATTATCCTTCTCAATTAATAAAGAGCTTTATCACAAATACATTTACCTAATCCATATTAATTGATTATACTTGGACAATGGGGTATGTAGTCACATAAAATTACACCCAGATAAATTCAATTATTTAATCATTCAATTGATGATTATATTATATAAGAGGGATAATTAGGTCAAAATAATTGAAAATCCCATAAAGATATTTAATATTTTTTCACAATAGTATGCATGTGTTTAAGGATATTATCATGATATACAAGAGAATACAATTCATTAAGAACAAAAACCTGAGTTACTGGTATGAGAACATTAAAAATTAATGGTATGGAATTTGTAACACAATATATATAATGTGGATAAGAATACAAAATGATGTAAGGAACATATTGGAAACCCCATGAAACCAAAATACAACACTATGGTCATGGGATCCACCAATGTATCAAATTACTAGAAGTACAGAAAGATTGAATTTTGATCTAGCTCACCCCTATATTTTTGGAAAACGTTAAAGTGAATGAAGAGCTGAAACACTTTAAAGATTTACTAATAGACAAGGATGATTAACCGACCACATATCATAATTAATTAAATTATCCTTCCTTGGAAGAAGTAATGATTAGAATTATGTAATAAAACAAATATCACATGGTTCATAGATATTGGATTGATCCAGTATAAACCATAATATGCATGTGTTTTATCAGGTGTCTCAAAATATTTTCAAAATATGATCATGTTATTTTCATGGATGTCTATTCTCTTATTGGTCATGGTTATAGAATAAAAATTAAAGAAACATGAATTAATATTTTGAAAAAGGAAATAAAATTCATAAATTAATGTCTTTGAGAATTCATGTATGTGGAACATAACTTGAATATTGGGTATAATATTGGTTGAAATTTAAGATGTAGGAAAAATGTAGACCATTAATAAAGGCTATTAGATAATGAAACCTAATAATTATGAATAGATTATGAAACAATATTATTATCAATTATAAAACCCCACATAATGATCATATTTATGTCACCTTAAAATGGGTTTTAATCACTCACTATAAATTTTAAATAGATTTTATTAGTTTGTATTAGTAATTGAATACTTTTTTCCTATTATAAATTAGATTTATTCTGATAGTAACATTAGAAAAATAGACTATTATTAAATAAATATATTTTTGGTTTTATACATCTCCATTTTCTAAAAACTTATTATTTCGTTCTCTCGCATGGAATATATATTCATAGAAGAAAAAACATTAATCATCATCTATATATAGAGATTGTAGGTCACACATTTAGTTCTTATAATTTTGAATGAAAATAATTGAATTTAAAGATTTATGAATCTCAAATGTGGAATCATTATGTGTTATATGAACCCACCTCACACTGAACATTCAATTGCCACCAAGGAATCATGACACGTTACTTGGTTATAAGACAACCAACCACATGACCAGATGGTTAGTGCCTCAATAACATGATATATGTGTTGTCCCAAAAAAATACATAATATACATATATTATGGTGTCATATGTTTCTAATAAAAGATCGGTTATATACCTTATAATCACTCAACTGTCATGGTAATTGTCTCATTATAATTATTTTTCAAAAATATAATAATTTAAATAGTACTCCATATTAATATTCTTATGACGATTTGATTTACATCATTTTTATTTTAACTGTTTTAAATGATTTTGTTGATTCAGAAGTTAATAATTATGATATAGAAACCATATGAATAATATTTATTATATTTTAATAATATTTTAATTTGAGATTAAATATGCTACTAATATACATATTAGTATATTTCATAAGTATTTAATACTATTGGAATTCAGTTTATATGAATTATTTTATATTAAATTAATTTTACACTTAATATTTAGTGTAAACAACATTTTCAATATTATTTTCTTATATTTTATTAAATAAAAATATTTTTTTATAAAATAAATATTTTCTTCAATATGGATATTGTTTTTTAGAATTATAGATTTAATTTTATTAAAATGAACATAGATATTTTTATGATATCTTTACCTATTATAAAGAAACAATTTTGTTCATTTAATCAAAATTTAATAAATATATGATTTTATTTCATGAATATTAATTAATTTTTTTTAATGATAAATTCATAAAAATAATTTAACTATTATTTATAATTATGTAGATTTAATTTGAATAGATTTACTTAGTTGGAAATTTTATTATTATTCAAATACACACAATTTAATTTGTTTTAAGACTCATTGAGATATTTTTATTGTCCACACCAATTTCAAGGGAAAAATAAATATTTTTATGATGACTTCCATCAACTTGAACATTCAAATTTAATAATTTCATGATCCTAAAAACTTTTTGGTGTCCTGTGAGTTATTAAATTAATTAATTTGATGGTAATGAATGGATTGGAAAACAACATTTACTACAAATATCATGGACAATGGTTCTGATCCAATATTCGTATAAAAATTCATATTCCATGTCACTATTATATTAAATTATTTACCTCATTTAATTTGAGTGTATTTTAATTCAACCAATATTTTGAAATGTTAATATAATATTTGATTATGATTCTTTAATCCAAAATTATTTTCATTGTCCATATTTTTTTGAGATTCTAACATGTGGACCATTTTGGTTCTGACACACATGTTTTAAATTCTGGGAAAGTCATCTTATGACTTGAAGAATAAATTTTATGATTTCTTTAGTTTTAACACATGTTGTATAATATCATTTTTATAAAGATTGTGAATTCCAAAATTTTTATCATAATTTAGGGTTATACTGACATAAAAAATGACTTATTGTAATGGGTAATGATTCCATAATAATAAATAAGATCATAGTATAAAATAGTCCCTTAATATAGTATAGAGATGTCAAAGAATAATAGGTCATATTTAGAATAAAAATCTATAATAATACCTATGTGCATTATTCATATATCTACTCCATTTTAACACTTTATAATTAACTATGATTATGAATATAAATACACAATCCATTCATTTACTATTTTTAATCTAGTATATTTATCCCTATAGAACATTTTATATTTCAATATGAGACTAGACAACTATTATCAGATCATGGTACTAGTTAAGGATTGTCCATCTATACCTTTTATTTTACTAATATTATCATAATCTAATAAATTATGGATCACATTGTATATAGATTTTATAGTTTATATTTTTTTATCCTCTCTTGTTTATCATTGACCTCACAATCCATGGAAAATGGTCAATCTAATATAGAATGAATAAATATATATAATTCATGGAATCTTTAGAATTCTCCTCAGTTTGATAAAAAATTCTATGGTTTCTTGAAATCTATAATGGATAAACACATCATTATATAAATAATAAAACACGGGTTAAAAATTTTAATCCATAGAATCTTCGACAATATTACCCATTTATTAATTCTGAAGAAATAATTCAAATAAATTTGTTTTTTATTAAAATGTAATAAAAATATTCTATTATAACATTATAAGAATTGTGTTTAGTCATGTATCTCACAATAAGATATATCATTAAATTTTGAAAAAATTCAGGTAATTTACACATGGATAGGATTAGTTGTTTTAGACAGTAGATGTAATTTTTTGATGGGATTAACGAGATTATAATAAGATTGATAATGAAATCATGAAAAAAATAGTTTCAATTTATATGTAATTTGAATTGTATGAAATCCATTGGAGAATTATTAGTGGACTCATATATTGTTGAATGGGACCAATGATCACTTCCAAATAAAAATCTTGCAGTGAAGGTTGTGATTGATGAGACTAATAATTTCAACGTTCAAACCATGGATGGAGTCTTCAGACCTCTTATTGAAATATAAATTTATTTAATTAAAATTGAAGAATATGGGTCATGAAAATGTAATTATGTATTTAAAATAATATGTATATGTTATCAATAAATCATAATAATGTTAATATTAATAGTATAGTTTCCATGAATAACTAAAATTTATAATTTAATATATGCACAAACTGATAAAAAAATTTATTTCATGAAATGAAATATTAAAAATATAATGATATGAGAAATAGAAAAGTATGATTTATAGGTATTTATGAATTTATTTTAGATGTAACCTATTATGAATGTTGGATAATAAGAAAAATAAATTATGAATTGTGAATATTTAAACATGAAAGATGTGATTGGAAAAAAATGATTTAAATTCATATAATGTTGGATTTTGTTGTAAACATGAATCATATTATAGTAAGGAATTTGTTTGTGAAATGTACTTGGATAACATATGGTCGAATGTTAAAAAATCAATGTGGTTAGTAATGACATAGATTCCACTAATACTAAGGATTATGATTTTGATAATTTTAGTTTGGTGATCTACATGAATAAAATGAAAGAACACAAAATAGTTTTTTAAGGACTACTGTGTTGTATAATGATACAAAATAAGATTATATAAACATTATCCTTTAATTCATGATATTAAATATATATATTATAAATTTAATATAGTCATGTTTCTATTTAAATTAATTTTTATAAAAATAATTGGACATCAGTTGAAAATAAAATGATACAATTATCTTAGAAAATTTAAAATTTACGATATATTCATCGTAATCAAATGAAAGATTTATAATTATTTTGAATCTTTTAAAAATCAGAATAAAAATATAAAAAAGGAAGTCAATACTTTAAAATTAATTTAATCTCTATTTGTAAAAGGTAATGAAAATTAGGATATCATAATGGTATTAATGAAATAAAATATTTATAAAAATATTTATTGTTTGTGTCCTCATATTCTAAAACATTTTCTAAATTATTATATTAAAATATAAAATGTAATTTTTTATATTTTTCTATGGTTTAGATGTAAAATGTGTGTAAACTAGCATAAATAATGTCCTTTATGATTTCCTTACTATTTAAGAAATTCAGTAATTTTAATTTCACTATTTGTTTTCTACATTAACCAATAATACTAGTTTAATGTCAGATTGGCTTCCTAATGGTTTGTTTTCATATAAATTTTGACAAAAATTTGTCTGGATTCCAATATTATGTAATCTAGTAGTTATATATCCAACATGAATACTTAGAATAGTTTTAGAACATGACACGTTTGCATGTGTTATTTTTAATATATTTTTTAGGAATGCGATAAATATTTTATTTGTTAAAATGTGTTGAACTATTTTATTATTCAATGTATTGATGATATGGATTTATTATATTAAATTTAATAATATATTAAATAAATAATTGTCTCTAATTAGTATACATAACATGTAACAAAAAACGAATTTAATTAACTAAAAAACTTTTTTGATTTCTTGTAGTTTAAGGGAGTGTTATATTTTGGATTTTAAAAAGTGTATATCTATTTTTAAGGAATTAAATTAGATGATATATATTTTTAAAAATGGCAATGCATACTATTTTAGAAATACATAGAATATAATAAAACTATTTTCGGGGTTTTATGTAGATTTTCTAGTTTTATATATGATGAGGTGTTAAAAATAATATTCATTATAATGTCTTACTAGGGTTGAATATAATAATAAATTTTTATTGAGATATATATTTAAATTTTTTATAAGTTTTAAAAAGCTTGGCGTTTAATATGTTTTTTTAATTTTATATTTATTCCTGAAAATTATTTATGTTTTTGTATCTTTATATTAGGGGTTTATATTCATCTTAAGATGTTGAATATTAATTTTTTAAAATATCCTTTCATGTGTTGTTTTTTATGTAGTTTTTTAATCACATTAATGTATAAAATGTTTAAATATTCTCCATATCATGATATTTTTATTTCTATATTTATGAATGTAGTAGTTCAAATATAGTTATTATTATATTCATTTAATTGTTTTGTTTGATTTTTAAATATGCTAATTTTTAAGTATGTAGTTTTTCGTGAGCATGATAATATTTTATGATTAATTTTTATACAATATTAAATATTATTTCATGTGTTTTAGTGTTTTATTCATTAGATTTTTAGAATTTATTTATCAATGGGATGTTGGCATATTTTTTTGGGGATTTTATATAATTATCATTATTGTGGATAATTATTTTTCTAACTAATTTATGTTTTTAATATTTCATATATTGAAATTTAAATATGATTAAATACATTTAAATTGTTTAGAAATTAATTTATACATTTTTTAAACAAAATGTGGAATTCATTTAATAATATTTTAGTACATTATGTTTAATAAAAAAAGGTGTATAATTTTTAATATTTCTATTCTGTTTTATAATTAAAAATTGGATTTTGTTGTTGTCTATTTATATTTTATGTTTCGATATATTTTAGTATGACCCTATATTTATATCTATAGATAAAATATGAATTATTGAATGAATAATATATTTTTTATATACAATGTACATGAATTTATTTTTTATTTTAAAAGGTTAATTAACGGATAAAAGATTTATTTATAAACCACAAATATTAAAAAAATTCATAAATATGGAATACTTAAAAAATGTTTCTATTTATAATATTTATATATATTCCAATAATATATTAATCTAAAATATAGGAAATTTTACAAATCCATATTTAGAAATATACGTATCATATCTATATATTCATTGACAATAACAATGATTGAATTGAATTATAGATTTTTTCATTATAGCAGTAATGTTGGAGCATGTTATTAGTTATACAATATTTTATTATTTTTATTTTTTATTTTGAAAAAAAATATCTATTTTTACTCTAGTTTAATATATCATTATTACACAATGTATGTTTAGTTGTAATGGTATGATATTTATCATTTTTTCATTCAACTAAGAGAAATCCAATATTGCTTAGTTTGATAGTCTTAAAAGGACTACTGTTTCAAATTTATTTTAGGTATTTTTTATTATTGTTTAAAATAAAATTATTTACACTTCTTCAATGATAACTCCTGATATTTATATTATGTATTAAGTTGGTCACTACCGAAATCAATAGATATACCAATCGGGGTATACCAATGTCTTCCAAAATCCCTGGGAATAGCTTTATGATATTACACTATACCAATGGTTTTATAAAAACCATTGGCATAAGTGGTGTAATATAACTGTATACCAACCATTTTATAAAATTATTGGTATAATAATTTGATTAAAATTTAATTATATATTATTTAAAAAACCATTGGATTATATATTTACCTCTATTTATGAATACATGGTTTTAAAAAACCAATGGCATAGGGTGTCTCCTTAATCACATCCGCTACCTGGAACTCCTCAAATCAAATTACACCCAAATTTGTGTCCCAGAGTGCCATCAATATTCATCCCCATTCCTGAAAACCCTTCTTCAATATTATCTTTTCATATATATTTTCATAAAACATCAATATTGTGATTTCTTGATACTTCATCTAGATTTCACCTCATGGTGTTTCAAAATATTTGAGTTTTGTTTTTGAAAAAGAGAACATTCTGAGTAGAGTGGTGGTGAAATAATATTTGTAAAAGATATTATGGGAAATTTATTAATCCTACTTCATTTATATGGATTTACATTTATATTTTCTTATATTTTTTTAGATACATGTTTTGAGTAGAGCTTGGGTGGGGTGGGATAGGTGAAATTAAATTATTTGAATGTGTGGTACTCTCTGAAATTCCATTTTCATATTTGATTATGGAAATGAATTTACATTCTTATTTAAGTATTATAAATTCATTAATGGAAAATATTAGTCATTATTGAAGATATATTTATATTTTAATCATCATCACACCTTGATGTCCCCATTTTATATTATGGTCATGATTTTCGTCGCAAATTATATATTTATATTTAATTTTGTTCCCCAGTGATATAATAGATGTGATATGTTACATTCTACAGATTTATACATATTTTAATTTTTTTACACTAAGGTAATACCATAAGTTTATTCAAAATTATTTTAAATTATTATATATACATATGGGTGCAGTGTCATATCCTAGAGTTTATATCTCATATTATATAGAAAAAACATGGTTCATCAATTAGATAAAATATTTATTACATAAAATATGTGATTAATGATATATTATTTTTTAGGATTGGATCATACCATTGGATGATATGTTTATTGAATTTAATTGGTAGTGGAGGAAAATTATTTTTTTGAATCATTAATATGAGCCTATGTTTTAAGAGGCTATTTCATATTGGTATCACATTGCGAATTACATAAAGGTGAAATAACATTTTATCTGTACATGAGATCATTGAAAATTTGTATAGATTGCATTTATTATCCATATATGATGAATGTTATCAATGATGGTTGACTGGAAAATGTATATGCTAGTATGTCTTACTTATAAATTTCAATATGAATATATTTTTTATTATTTCATTAGCCTGGGAAAAAAGTGATATATGAAAATCACTAGATCAGATAGGTTCTATTCTCTAAAAAATCATGCATCTGTTAGACTCACAAATAATGAGACATTAAACCTCAATAATACAACTATTATAATTATCTACCACATTATTTATATTATTTTATACTAATAATTCCAAATTTGTACTTGTAACTTAATAAGAATTCATTCCTAAAAAAATATTAATATTATTCATGGAATCACATTAAAATGAATCTATATTTTATTTATATATGTAGAACATAGAATATTCATTGTATTACTATAAATAAAAATAATTGTTTATAATATAATCCATCTTTAATCAAGATTCATTTTTGAGAATATTTCAAAAATATAAAATATAAATTTCCTTCCCTAATATACAAACCTATTAATTTATAAATAATATAAAATTCATGATCTAACATAAAAATTAACAATAATATGTACATGCACAATACCATATTATAATGAAAAACTCATAAAATAAAAAACCACTGAAACTGTAATATAAAACCACACTGGCCAAACCCAAACCAATATACATTGAGATGAACCTATCTAAACAACTAGGATCCAATCAATCATGAAAAAAAATTCATTAAACCGACCAAATAAAAACTGAACTATGTTGAATTTACTGAAATCAACCAAACACGAATTGGTTAAAGTATATCAAAATTAACTCTTAATCAAAAATATTTTCTCCTTGAAATGTTATGAAATTAAAATAAAAATTGAACCAAACCAAACTAATGAAAGGGAAATATATCCTCAAGTCATTAATTCAACACTAAATATACTAAATTAAAATAAATTTATCAAAGCAAATGAAAACTAAATTGTTTCAAATCTAATTAACCTAGGTTGAAAAAAATAACTAAACCAATGCACCAGAACACAATGAAACAAAACTGAACTAACAAATCATATATTTATGAAAATCAAACCCATGTGACCAAACCAATTAATTAGACATTAATAAATTTTTTTGACCAATCTTGACATGAATAGAAATACACTATAGTAAATATTGTTAAATTGAACAAAATTTTAAAATATTAATCTATAATAATACTAAATAAAAGAACTTAAATATTATTGATAAAAAAAGAAATTACAAGAATAATATTAAATAGAACCGTAACGGGAATTCACCTACCCAAACCAAATAAAAAAACCAGACCCATCAAAACAATATCGACCCGAAATAAATAATAAAGAACAAATAGTACAGAATATAAATAATCTAAATCATATTAAAAATATAGAACCAAATAGAATTAATGCATTTACTTATCCTGACCATAAACAAAACAACACCTTGAATCCCATGATAAACTATCACAAATCAAACCAAACATAATCATCTGAGTATAACATAAAACTGAAATGAATAAATAAAAAGATAAGATAATTTAATTGAATTTATATAAACCAAACCTAACCCATCAAAATGATATATTATATATTTAATCTAAAATAACATAATAAAAGAAACTATAATGGAAAATATTTGAATTAAAAAAACAAATCCATCAAACATAAATAAAACGAAAATGTACCAAATGTTACTTCAACATATCAAATTATTCCAATCCAAACCAAAAAGTATTGATTTGAACAATAGTAAATAGAATTTATTTGAACCAAACTATCCATATTTGTATCAAATTATACCAAATTGAAAGAATTGAAATTGAACCAAACCATATGAACATAAACTAATCATACACATCCTTAACCAAGTTACAATAATATATAGAAGATTGTTACCTAGAAGTAAAATAAATTTATATATGAATATATTGAATAAAATAATAATTTTTTAAAAAATTAATAGAATCACAGAAAAAATAAAAATAAAATTTATAAAAAAAATTGTTGTCATATCATGAATATTCCATAAACATTAATATAATTTATTAAAATATCATACATTTATATTTATATTATTATATATATATATATATTACATCATTGCCTTTTATATTATGATACTCATATAAAATAGTGTTTTATTTAGTGTTCTATATAAAGTGATCAATTCTCATTTACTTATATATATTTTTGGTCAAAATTCAATCGTATTCATTTATTTTTACAACATGGCATATAACATTAATTATTATATAATGGATTGTAGTTTGATTTATGGAACTGATATAATATCATGAATTTTTTAAAATAAGTAGGATTGAATTTTTTATTTTTCATATAACAATTCATCTTATATTGGTCACATTCACTGCCCATTTATAAATTTTTTTCAGTGAACATAGTTGAGAAATGAATAATTTATCTAGAATATGTTGATATATTGTATCAAAATAAACTAATATGCGGGGAACTATAATGGGGTGAAAATGTAATCTCAAAATTCTCAACATCCAAATGGTAGTACTAGGTTGGATAATTTGTTAGATGTGTAGTTTCCATTCCTACATCCTCTTAGGAATTAAAGGATTCTGACCAATGAATACATTAATATATGCACACAAGAGATATATAATGAAAATGATGTTTTTGTAGGGTGAAAAATGGAATGATGATACCATGGCTCATGTATATCAAAAATGTGGTAAAATAAAATAAATAGAATTTCTAATCTAATTATTTAATTGAAAAAAATTATGATATTTAAAATACTGAAATATAATACATTTTGACCTATTTGAGTGAATTCAATATAGATGATACTTATATTACATTAATACATTATATGGAATGGATGTAATTTGATGAAAATTCATTTTTTAGAAAATCAATCCTAGCATGGATGAAATATTATAGGTTATTCTAGGAGGAAACTCTCTAACAGAATGATTACATAAAATGTTTCATGTAACTATAGAGGAAATATTCTAATTAAAAATCATCATGTTTTCCAAATAAATTAATGTGGTTCATTCCATTGATCAACAGATTCAAAAATCATTTATATTCAAATGAAATATCAATAAAACATTGATTAAATGGTTTAATTATAATGACAATAAATTATGTGATTGTTCGCCCAAAAACTAAAATTTCATGAATGAAATTTTCTTTTTGATATCCAAATTTTTCAATCAAATAGGGATCCAATGATACCCACTTATTAGTATCGATTAGGTATATTTATTCAACCCTATTAAAAAAATTTTACAGTAATTATTTTTTTTAATAATATTGTAATATCCGAGGTAAATAATGATTATGAAATTTTCATACATAATAATATTAGTTAATTAAATATTAATTTTTATATAATGTTGATTATATTCCTTATAGCGTACCCAAAAAGCAACAATGGGTTTCTATGAAATCATATGTTGCAAACAACATTGAGTTATGACAAAAAATAATATATTATTATTATTATTTTAAAAAGTAGTAAACGAATATCTACTGTATTATAGAGAATGAAAATAACAATCATCTATATGATTATACATATTTTCTATACGAATTTAAATTATCTACTAAATTTTATCAGTTAAAATAATAATGATTCTTATTTTAGGCTAGAAATACTCTAAATTTATTTAAAAGTTCGATTTACAGCCTTTTGATGGTGAACCATTTTTAAAAATAGTCTTATCATATTAATAGGTATTATTGGGAAAAATATAATTAATCATTTAAAGCATAACATAAACATTTAATTTGAATTATATTTTGGTATTTTTTTTGATAAAGATCAATTTTTATGAGTAGTAAAAAAATACATCATTTTAATTTTAATATTCTTTTTAATCTAATTTGTTTATATAGTTAGATTTCATATTTAATTTGTTTTCATGTGTAATAGGATTATATTTTCACTATGTATTACTATTTTGTTAATTGGAATTAAATTCACAATAAACTTGTACATAAACAGAAGTAAATCCTTTGCTAGTTTTTACTTCTTAAAAACACGCCTTTTGGTTTTTAAAAAAAGAATTAAATTTAAATTAATTTCTATAAATTATTTGAATTAAATTTGGAAAAATATATTCCATATATGGAGTCATGACGTAAAAATTGTGTATACAGATACATTTTATTTTTACACATTATCAATAGTAACTTCAGTAAATATATTATTTATCATTGTAAAAGGGTGAATCTAGTAAATAAGGATATAACATAATATTATAATAATACTCAATTACCTTAAAACATGCTCTATACCTATTAGATGATATATATCCGACCATTCACATCCTTAGGTCAATTTTATGACAACATCGAGCCACTTCTGTGTGAAAATGACATTTAATTACATTTAATTTAAATCTATGGAAAATATAACATAAACATATATCTTTTAATAAAACAATTTATATATGGGGTTATATAAGTGATCTATTCTATTATAATTATTATATAAAAAAACATAATATTATTTTCTACATAATGATATTTTATTTATAATTATTATACCATAAATATATAAATTTAATTATGACACAATGATGAGGCAGTGATTGCTTATTTAATTAAGGATTCAATGAAATGTTATAATAGATGTTAAAATAAATGTAATTTGATTATATTTAAGTCTGAAATACTTTTTTATATTTTAGATACAATTTAAATTTTTATTAATATTCTTTTTAATTAATAATGTTTTTATGGATTTTTAAGAGAGCGATGACATGAATAGTGTCAAAATTGACTAAATTTATATTTTACAATATAAAATTGTCTATTAAAATACTATAAAATTTTAAAAAATATCTACGATTTGGATAAATATTTATAATAGGTCAATAATATTATTATTGACTCTTTAGTAGAATATTTTTCATGTTTTGGTAACTATCTTTTTTCTCATATAGTTAAATGTTTGGTAATATGGTAAGAGTAAAAAGGATTAAATAATACATTTAAGTATTAAAAAATATCAATGAAATATCTAATTCTTATTTTCTGATTTTATTTATAATTATTTACATATTATCTTCTAAATAACTTAATTTTAACTCCTTTATAATTGAAATATAATTTATAATAAATTAACATTTCATGTCATTCCTAATGTGACCCTCCTTCATCTTATAAAAGGGAAACACCCATAACCATTTAGCCACACTACTCAATCCCCTTGGGTCATAAAAATATTTCCCAAATGTGCCCCCAAAATTCCCTCTATTACTCATATAATCTGTTTCCTAGGAATATTGAAATTCATGATAGTCCTTTGGAACAAATTTAAAGATGTTACCTGATTTGAGGTAACATGTTCCATCAAGTTCCTTTCCATTATTTTTACATATAGAATACCTATGATATTAAAAATCATTGTTTATATATAAAAACCAGTATCTTTAGTATAATACATTTTTTTTGTGATTATAATTTAAACTGCACTTACACAAACCTCTATCTTATGGATTTAGAACATACTATTTTGGTGGACAAAGAACTAATACCTCACGAAACGATGATTGATCAATTAACTCCTACCACCTCTTATGGTTGTAATTATGATGGAACTATAATTATATATGATATTTATGATATTTATTTTATCTATGAGATTCTGTATTTATAATTTATAACATACATTTTTTCATTTATTGTTGTATAAATTTGGTAATTTCATCGGAGTAAGTGCGGACTACCACCCCCTCAAAAATGATATGACTCTTACATAATATACAGTGAACATAAAATGGATAAAAAAATTATCTTTTGTAACATATATGACATAGTTATTATACATTAATTCTAAAATACCAATTTAAAATTTTATTTTCTTTCCATTAATTATGAAAATGAAATGAATGTTGCGTTTACGCGAATGTACGACTTTCCGTCTCCATGAATTTTCTATTTCATTTCATATATACAAATGTGAGGTAGGATTCTATAAACATATATTCCAGAAATAAATACATATATTCTGAATATATATGATATTTAAATCATGAATTAAAATATAGAGATAATGAACTTTTACCCCCATGGATAATTTGTAATTATTACAAGTTTATTTTTGACTCAGGTATCGAACATCGATAAAATGACCGATATAAACATGAATAATAAAAATATTGTTATAGAAAGGTAATATGTGATATAAAATAAATAGTAAACTTGAAATATGTTATTTATCACATATAATTAACTTATGTTTATTATTCAGGAAGATAATGAACGAACACGACAAGTCAGACATAAGGTAAGGGACATTGTCTAAATTCCGTTTCATTAACACATACATTGATTTATATATTAATTTCATTTAAATAGTGTATAAACCCCTTTCAATTTAAAATTTTATTAAAATTTAATATTTTATCTTTGAATTATATTACTAAATGACAAAACAAATGTTTCATTTCAACGTACGCAGTGACAATGACTTTTCTGTATCCATGAGTATTATATGATATTTGTATTCATTTACAATATGGGATGTTTTTAAATAAAAATTAAATACCATATACTCATTTTTAATATTTTTTTATTGAAAATGGTTTTGAAAATAGATTGATTATGTAACAATATAGATATATTATATTGTGATTTCAATTAAATAATGTTATCATTCAATTATGCGCGTGTTATGTTTTATCATTTATTTAGGGTTCTTGGAAATTTATTATTTATATAGTTGGTTTTGTCATAAATCTAGGGCATGTGTTCCTGAGATAGATTTCAAATGAATTGGTTAACATGATAGAGGTAAACATTGATGTGTCTCCTAAGAGATTTTGGAAATATAATTTGATGGGAACTACGAACTTAACTCCACATGTAGCTGTGAATGCTATAATGTATGTATGATATGGATGACATTATTTATGTTAATGATTTATGATTACAGTGTGTTCTTCATAAATATTATTATTTCAAGAGTAATGGTAAATATCTTATTTTTTATGATTGAGAAGTATGATTTCAATTATTAGTTTGTATTAATAGACAAATGTTTTCATTCATTCAATTATTTCCCTTACTGAGTCTTTTATACTCATCCCATGATTTTTAATTGTTCTTCAAAAGGTGTATAGAAGGGTAAGAGAAATGAATTATTAAAGAAGAACTAAATAACCAAAAACAACTCTTTTTTTATTTAAGGAGATTCATTATTGGAAAAATTTTGGATCGAGTATAAGTGTCTACCTTGCAATTTTGAGATGCAATGTAATATTGGAAAAAACATTCTATGAAAATATAATCCTAAAATGATCCACACTGTTTAATTCTTGAATTAACTAAAAATTATGTAATTTTTAAGGCTGAGGCCTTATAGTTGGTATCATAGGTCGTTTTAGACAACTTTATTATTAAAATATTCTTAAATAATACAAAAAATTAATTTATGGTACGATTATAATGATATACCATTTACAGATTAAAATGTTGATTCCCCTGAGATATTTTTGTGTTTATAACAGTTCACCATAGAGAAAATATGACAGATTTGATGGGACTACATCAAGAATAAACCATACATACAAATCAAAAACTTGAGATGGTTGGAATCAAATTTTTTTACAGTGATGGAATAGTTATATTATGGTATTAATGTAGGTTATATCCATTTATAAGATAATTTAGATCAACCAAAGAAGTAAATTTCGGTAGTGGTGAATTTCCTAATGAAAAATACCATATCATTTAGAGTATCACTTGGCCAAGTTCTAGATGAATGGTGGATTAAAGCACTGGAAATGATTTTTGGTGTCATGGGGTCTTCATAAAATCAAATGGTTAGTCATGATGTTTTCTGTTTGGAAGGTGAAGCTGATATGTGGTGTTAGATGGTTAAAAATATTTGGTATAATTTGATGATTGATTCTCTCGATTGGAAAGAATTCAAAGGTTTTTTTCTTGAGAAATATTTTCTTAAGGAATTTCTACTTAGTATGAGAAATGAATTCTTGGAATTGAGGAAGGAGGATGACTCAATGGCTTCTTATGAAGATAAAATCACTATAATAGAATAGTATACTACAAATTTCATAAGGGATATTGATAGAAAATTAAATAATTTTTTCTGGGGATTTAAAAAATGAATCGAAGATAATTTTCTTATGATGAGATCAAATGTTTTGAAAAAAGTGTTTTATATGTATAGAAGGTGGAAATGAAATATTTTCGATGATAAAGTGTTCATTATAAAAAAAATTAAAGGTTGAGGTGGCAGACGAAAGGGTTGGACTCTTAGAAAAATGTCTGATGGTAATATGCATTAATTTAATGTTTTTAAAACTGTGTTAAAAAAACACACTAGGGAATGCCTTTTGAATTCTATTCAGTGCTTTATGTGTGCTAAAATTGTATATATGGTCTGTATATGCACTGATAAATATCGTGAAAATGGTAAGAGAAAATATCATTTACAATTAGGAAAATATTTTAAGTGAAATGAAATGGTTCATTATGAAAATGACTGTCCAATGAAGAACACAACTGACGGAAACTTGTCGAACTACCTAAAGAAATGGGTGGTGAAAAACATTGCAACTACTTCAGGAGATGTTAGGAAATCAAATGAGGTAGGATTAGGTACACTATTAGTTTATTCAGATTATGCCAATGTATTGTTTGATTCAAGGTCTGCATATTCATTCACTTCTAATAAATTTTCTGGTAAATTGGGTAACCCATATAATGATATAAATCCTAAACCTATTGTAAAAACACATGGAGGAAATTTTGTGACAGGAAGAAATTTCAAGAACGTTCATTACCTTATGTGTAGAAATGATCAACCTGAAAACCACATTTTTTTCCCCTACTATTGTTTGATTATATATTAGTTACGGATTGGATTTTTGTTTCTCATTCTATGATTGACTACAGAGCTAAAGAGGTTTTTTTTCCAAAATAGTTTCTTCTAGTGTAAAAGAATAAACCCTTGATTTTGATAACATATCAGGAAATTGAGAAACTAGTAAAAGCTATAAATGAATGTCATATTATACATATTATTGAAAAAGAAAGTATTGAGGTTTACGGTTTTCTAATGTTAAATGACTATCTTGATGTTTTTCTTGATGAGTTTCCTAATATAATACTTGTTAGTGATGTTGATTTTACATTTTACATAGTTTCTGAAGCTAATCCAATTTCAAACCCCCCCTATAAAATTAATCAAAAATAATTTTTGTGTGTGTTAATGATTCCATTTCCAAAGTTATTAGATAAAGGATTCATTCAAAATAGCACATCACCATGGGGTTCTCCTATTTTGATTGATAAAAAAATGATCGTAAAATAATTCTTTTATATATTATAGATCCATGAATAACATCATTGATAAGAGAAAGTATCATTTCCCTCATATCGATGATTTTTTTGATCACATCCATAGAGGTCAATATTTTTCTATTATTGACATGAGGTCAGGGTAACATCAGTTGAATTAAAGGAATATAACATTCTCAAGACCATGATTCATAGTAGATATAGCCATAATAAATTTGTATGTATGCCTTTGGGGATAACCAATATAACTTCTATATTTATGGATCTTATTAATAGAATATTACATGAGTTCATGGATAAGATAGTGGGTGTATTTATTGATGATATTTTGGTTTATTCAAGAAGTAATGAGGAGCATGAAATTCTATTGATGTTTTTCCCGAAAACATTTACTGAAATTCAACTCAATGGGAAATTCAGTAAGATAAGTTTTGGTTGCATCAAATTCTAGTCCTTGGTTACATTTTTTCTATTGATGGAATAACTATTGATTCTACTACTGTTTTTTAATGAATGTTGAATACCAACAAATGTATATGAGATTATTATATTTCCTGGTTTAACAGGTTATTACAAGAGATTAGTGAATGATTTTTCATGGTTATCTATCCCATTAACTATGATAACTCAAAATGGTGTTAATTTTTTATAGAAATACATTATGATGAAAATTTTCAGGAATTGGAAATAATATTGGAGAATTCTATAGTTTGGGAACTTCCTTCTAGGAATAGTAATTTTTTTTATAAAGTGCTTCATCATTAGAATGACATGGTTGTGTAATAATTTAGAGTGATCAGATAATTTCTTATTATTCAGAAATGTTGAAACCTCAAGAGTTACATTACCCTACACATTATTTCAAATTAGTGGGTGTTGATTTGAAATAAAAATTTTGATCCATCTTATATATTGATTAAAATGTGAAATTTATAATGTCCACAAATTTTTTAACTATATAATTACACAGAACGAATTGAATATGAGATAGGGGAGATGGCTAGAATTTATCAATGATTATGATTTCACAATTCATTACCATTCATGAAAAATAAAATAATTTCACTGTTGTTTTGAATTATAAATGTAATTCTACATTAACCATGTTATGTTTGGAAAAATTTCCTTTGATTATATATTTTATAAACATTTAAATAGGAGATGTTGATGTATGAAATTACTCTATTTTATTTAAGGATTCTGTACAATCATCCCTATAAGATAGAATAATGTATGAATAGAATGATGACAATGAGCTGTAGAAAAACATAGAATTGGTTCATAAGGGTATGTAAACTGAGTTGGACATTGACCTAGACTATTTTTTGAGGTTTTTAATGGGATTATGTGCGCCTCATGATTCACAGTTGAAGAATGTGTTATTCGATGAAGCTAATAGATCCCTCTTTTTAGTTCATATTACAGTAAAAATATGTACATAGATCTACAAGAGTATCACCGGTGAGATGGAATGAAAATATATATTTCTATCTTTACCCAACGATGTTTGATTTATCAAAAAGTTAATGCAGAGAAAATTCTAATAAAAGGGATGCGTCAACCATTTATAGTGCCTGAGTGGAAATGGGAAACATTTTCAATGGATTTAGTATGGGGATTACATAAAAAATATCAAGGTAACTGGATTATTTTTATCCTCAATCAAATGGGAATTCAGAATGATCAATTTAGAAACTGGAATATATACTATGTTCTTGTTCAATGGATTACCATGGATTTTGGGACCAACATCGCACTTTGGTAGAGTTTTTTAATAATATCAATTTTCATTCTGGTATATCGATGGAAGCTTTTGAGGAATTATATGGAAATATATTTGGAAATTTAATTTTTTGGGAGGAATTTGGTGAAAGGATGTTTATGAGAAAAAAATTTGTACAAGAGATTGCATTTTATGATGAATTGATTCAAAATCACATGAGAATAGCTAAGTGTAGGAAGAAATGAAATGCCAATAACCGGAGGAAGTAACTTTTTTTGAAGTTGGTGATCATTAAATTCTCAATGATTCTACATGGAAATGTGTTATTTATTTTTGTAAGAAATGGTATTTGAGTCTGATGTTCATTGGACCCAATGAAATCAAGAAGAAATTGGGATTAGTTTCCTATATAGTGGATTTACCTGCATGTTTATCCCAGTTACACAATGTCCTCCATGGTTTAATTTTCACAACGTATATGCCAGATCCATATCATGTTTAGAGTCCAGAGGATGTTACGTTAGAAGACCATCATTCTTAAGAGAAACAAGCAGTCCAGATTCATGAAAAATGATAGAATATGTGGATGAATAAAGTAATTAATCAGGACATTGTTTTTTTGAAAAGGCCATATGGTTGTTGAGGAAATCTAGGAATCTAAATTGTCTATGATGGATAAATACCCACACTTATTTGATAAATAAATCTAATTTTTGGAACGAAATTCTAAAAAGGTGAAAAGATGTAACATCCTAGGTAAATAAATAATATAAAATTATGATATATATTTATATTTTTAAATTAAATATTGATTTTAAGTTAAATGGAATGAAATGTATGATAGTGTACTCATCATGCAACCAAAATTTTCTCTAAAATGTTACACTGCACAAAACATTGAGTTATACCAAAAAATAATATAATATTATTATTATTTTAAATGGTAGTTATTTGCAAGATGTTATATTTGTGGGAATGAACAAAAAAACTACAATAATATTATAAATGTTTTTTATGTGCCTTTACATTTACCCAAACAATTTTAATGTAATAAAATTATAATGGAATAAAATTATAATGAATCTTATTTTACGCATGAAATTTTCTTTTATTCTTTAAAAGGTCGATATTCCATCTTTTGAAATTAAAAAAATTATAAAACTAATTTTTGACACTATTAAATTACTTATTTCAAAAAATTAAATTAATATTTAGAACAATAAAATTAAAAATTAGTTTTTAGAAAAATTTGTGTATTTTTCTAATAAAGTTCAATTTTTTTAATAGTGAAAAATATTCATTTTTAATTCGAAAATGACTTTTAATATAATTTATTTATATATTTAGATTGAATAATATATTGTTTTTAAAGTTTAATTGGATTATATTTTTACCATTTATTCCAATTTTGGTGATTGTAAGTAATTTCACTTTTAAATTAGAGATAAACACATGTCAATCTTTTGGTATTTTTTACTTCACAAATACATGATTTTTTATTTTGACAATAGAAAATAATTTCAAAATAATCTCTTCAAATTATATTTTTTGAAAATCAAAATATTTATGAAATATTTGAAATCAGTAGGTCTATATTGTTTAAATAGTTATATTTTATTTTTAGACATCATTAATTGAAATTTCGATAAATATTTTATTTATCATGGTTAAAGGGTAAATATGATTAATGAGGGTAAAATTAGTATTATAATAATATTAAATTAAATTAAAACATATATTAATAAAATTTTATAATATATATCAGACTATGGAAATCCATGGGTTTATTTGAGGGTCCCATGTAGCCACTTTTGTGTGAAAGTGGCATTTAATTAATTTTAATTTAATCATAAGGAATATATAACATAAACATTTATCTTTTACTAAAAAAATTTATATGTTTTTATATAAGTGATGTATTCCATTATAAATAGTCATTAAAAATATAATAATATTTTATGCATCATTATATTTTTTTATAATTTTAACACATTTAATAAATAAAGTTAATTATGACACAATGATGATGAAATTATTGCAACATTAATAATGTTTTCAAATAGTTGATATTATAAACATTAAAATACATGTAATTTGGTTATTTTTTGACATGAAAAAAAAGTAGAATTATAGTTACATGTTATCATTTTATTAATGAATTTATTTCCATGTGATCTTTTTTTATGGATTTTTTAAAATGTCCTAAAATGAATAGTGTCAAAATTGTGATAATTCATATTTTAAAATATATAATATTTTTTATTGGTATTTTAAAAATAAAAAGAAAATATTATTTGTCCAAATAGTTATCATATGTCCAAGAGATTATTAATGAATATTTTTTTGTATATTTTTAATGTTTTTGTAACTTGGATGATACTCATTGTGTTGAATGATTGATAAAACAATAAGTGCAAAAAAATGGATAAATAAAAAAGATAAAGACTAAAAAATATTCAAATCCTTTATAATTATTATTTGATGATCATATTTAGGATTATAATGATCTTATATTTTACCTAAATAAATATAGTAACATATATTATCGATATAAAATTTATACTAAAATTAACATTTCAAGACTTTCCTAAAGAGCCCCTCCACCCACTTATAAAAGGAAATCCAACATAACCATTTAATCACATGTATCAATCAAATATGGTCTTCAACAAAACATCCCAAATATTTTTCTGATATCGATATATTACTCCTATAAGACTTAGCATTGGAAGAAGTCAATTCCTAAAACCCCTTTGGATCAAATCAAAAGTAGTTACCCAAATTGTGGTAACATATTCACTCAAGATCCATTCCTTTATTTTTCGTTCCCCATTAACTATTATATCCTTATTAATTGGTTATATAAAAAAATTAAATATACTATATTTATCTTATGATAATTATTCTAAATATACATACCCACACATCCATCTAATAGATTTAAAAACATATTGTTTTTCAGGAAGACGAACTACTGCCTCACGAAACCAACATTGTTCAGTTATCTCCAATAGCCTCATATGGTCGACATTATGATAGAAATGTAACTATATATGATATATAATATATTTATACTAACTCTAGAATTCTTTAATTCTCATATACAACATAACAATCTTCTTTTCAATATGTATGAATACGAAAATTTCATTTGAGGAAGTGTAGACTACCGCCCCTTCAAAGTGATCTGACTCATTCATTCTATTCATTTAACGTATAAAAAATTGAATTAATCAACATATGTAATATATATAACATATATATTATAATGTAATTATAATATACCTATTTATCATTTATTTTTCATTCAATTAAATTTGGAAAAAATTGAAAGTATTGCATATGCGTACGTACGGCTCACTGTCTCCATTAACGGTGCATTACATTTCATATATCCAAATGTTATAGAATATTCTAAATAAATATAAAATGGATATAAATTAATATATAATAGATATATATTATATTTAAATCATTAATAAAATTATGATTATAATGGACTTTTGACTACATGGATAATTTGTAATTATAACATGTTCATTTTTGAATCATATTCCAAAAATCGGCAATCGACCGATATGAACATGAATAATTATATGATTTTTATATAAAGATAATAAGTGATATAAAATAAATAATAATTTTGAAATTATATCTAAATCAATTAGTAATAATTTAAATTTATTATTCATGGAGATAAATAATAGACATGGCAAGTCAGACACAAGGTTATGGACTTCATCTCAATCCCTTTTAGTGGATGAATTCATTGATTTATACCCAACATTATATTATAGATTGTATATTCCCCATTTAATTTTATATTTCATTCAAAAGGAATCCTTTATCTATGATTAATTTTACTAAACGAAAAAAATTATTTTTCTTTTTAAAATACAAAGTGACAACGACCTTTCCGCAACTGTGATAATTATTTGGTATTTAGCATTCTTCACTACTCGAAATGATATTAAAAGAAAAATAAAAACCTAATAATCTTTTTAAGTGTTATGTGATTTAAATTGGTTTTGAAAATTGATTTATTGTTTAAAAATATTGACATCTGATATATTCATTTCAAATTTTAAATGGTATCTTTCCTTTATACTTGTGTTATGTGCTATGATTTTCATATGGTTAGAGGGAATTGTTTATGTATACGTGTGGTTCCACGATAAAAAATTGATGGGTTACCCGATATAGCTCTCCAATTCATTGGATAATGTGATGGAGGTGAACTTTATTGTTTCTCCTATGTGATTTATGTAATATATTGTAATGGGTATTCCAATTTTATCTCCCTATGTAGATGTAAAAGATACAATGTAAGTATGATATAGTTTCCAGAAGTTATATTTATGAATTATGAATAATATTTGTAATTCATAAATCATATGATTTATTGATATATGTAAAAGATATTATGTTTTAGGATTGATAAGTATGATTTCATTGATTTGTATGTATTGACAAACTAATGTTTTCATTATTTTCTTTACAACACTTAATGGGATTTTGTATGATCATCCAATTTTTGTGAAATTTTTTTTACATTGTATAAGGAAGGTTAAGATAATGGAAGTATTCAAAAAGATCTTTATCAATAAAATAAAACTTGTTTTATTTATGGAGATTTATTATTTTGAAAGTTTGGATTGAGTAGAAGTGTCTACGTTGTAATTTTTAGATGCAATGTAACAGTTATTTCCTAATTCACTAAAAATATAAAACTAAAAAGATCTGCAATGTATAATTAATGACTTACCTCAAAATTATGTAATTTTTAGGGTTGGGGAATTAAATTATTTATTGATACAATAATTTCTTCTTCTTTAATCGAGGGATCATCTTGATAGTGATGTGGGCGTTCAAGAATTCCTATCGTGTGGAACCGCTACACATATTTCACAGTGGATTACAAATAGGAATGACAAGGTATTGGAAAAAATACACATAATTTATGAGTGTTGTGGTGACTCCTTCCACGTACATCAAAATCAATCCCGTTGGGCCACTCCATTTGGGAAACCAAAAAAATGAATTAAATGAAAATCTCTGTAAAATAATAAGTGTAAACAATAATTTTACATAATTTTATATTATAATTTTGTTTATATTAATTAATATTTTGGATCCATATTTGTATTAATTTTCAAATTTTTGTGGTGATGATAATAACATGACTAATGGAATTAGGTGAGTTATGGATATCATAAAATAATGAGTGGTATAGTGTATGGCGTACAAGATTTAGTATGGATTAGGAGGCCACCCCTATCTTAAATTATTATCCAGTAAAATATTGTGAAGAAATTATTTCTCATTAGACATGAATTGACCTCAATGTTTTAATAATATATGAGGTTTTTGAATGAAAATTAAATGTATTTTTAATAATAATTTTTTTTATTATAATAAATTTATTTTTAATTACTGATAGGAAGAAATAAATAAACATAGATACTATGATATACCTGAATGATTTGGGGAGGACTAAGATTTCATAGCATTATAGAAAGTTGTTATGAATCTCATTTTTTATTATAAAAGAATATTATTTATAAGAAACATTTATTATTGAAAAAAATGAAAAACAAGAAATAAAAAATCCATGAATGGAGACTAGAGACGGAGTTCATACTTGATATATGACTTTTCATTATATATTGATTAATATATCGAGATTACCCTTCCAGTGTTCCTACTAGTAAATATTCCATACCTTTTTTCCACGATCTGGGATATAATATTCACTTATCATGAAGATCACCCACAATCATAAAGATAAATTTCCCATTATATTTTTTTGTCCCATGTGTGTTATTTTATATTTGGATCATTCTATAAATTACTCTCTAAAATATAAAATATATTATAACCACTCCATTAACAAATTCAATTTCTACTTTTTTATTTATTTGTATCTAATATAATGTGATCAACCCCTTATGGTACACTATTATTTAAAGAACTTCAAATGTTAGAATTACAAAAAAAATTATATATTTTAAAAAGTATATTTTTTTGATACATATTCATATTTTGTAAAAGTATTTTGAATCCACTATGTTTATTTTTGTTAAATAAACCATTAGTGTAACTATTTTCTCAATTTTTAATGATTTGTTTTAAACAAATTACCTTGTGTTCACCTTCATTCAACGTCTATGTGACAATTTTTATGACCTACCCATCTCACAAATATTTAAAATTATGTTTGTTATATATGTGGAAAAATCCTTAGATCATGTATGGAATAAAAAAAACCATTATATGATTATAACTTGGGAAGTAAATTTTAAATATTCCATGGTTTACATTTTCAAAATTTTTAGGCTCACAAACTCAAATAGAAGAACGTGTCACATTTATTTATCTTATATAAAATTATTATTCCACTGTATTAACTCTTCAGAGTAACACCTTTTCAAATTTCATAAATTTTTTATTTATAAAATCGTTTTATACATCTATGGTGTATCAACTTCACCTATATGAGATTTTCACTTGATGTAAGTGCAAAATATGTCCATTTAATGTCATCTTTTTTTCGTTATTATTAATCTACCATTATATTTTTGTTTCATATTCATTTATAATTAACAAATATTTTATTTTATAAATAAATATGATTATTAAATATATATTTTTGATTATTATAATATTTATTTAATGAAATTTTAGACGACTTTTTTGAATATTAATTGATTTCTGCCTCGAGAAAAATTGTTTTTTCGGGTAGAATGAAAAAATATAGAAGAATGGTTAATGAAATAGCATATAAAAATTTAGAATTTTTTATTTTTTATTATTTCAAATTTATATATATATTCTATAATTTTTTGTCAAGATATATTTTTAAAAGTGTTCATCAGAGGCCCTTGATGATTAGGTAGTTGATAAAATTTGGTCAAATACTTACTTACATGATGTTTTGGTAGATGAGTAACCTAGCTGATTATGGTGTCGTCTAGGTATGAGTACAGTCCTAAAATGATATTGGAAAAAAAATGTGAAATTTTTGATACGACTGATTATGAATGTGATAATGTCTAGGTAGAACAAGACCAAGGCAAGGTAGAAAAGGCCAGACATATGGTCAGATAGGATTGTGAAATTAATCAAAGAACCAATGAGGAATTTCTGAAATTTATTTCAGTTTAATTTCCTTCACATTTACCATATACCACCATGGATTGTGATGTATATATTTAGATGATGCATGAGTTATAAATTTAATTGGTTCTAGGGGTCATCAAAATGATGATTTTCTTAGTGATGGAGATGGAGAGAAAAGGGTCAAGTAAGTGAGATTGATAAACGGTGAAAATGAGTATGTGGTCAACGATGAGGATGATGATGAAATTGAGGATGATGGTGAACATAGTGGTTGAATATTGGTGGTGTTGTGTATGTGTGATATAATATTATATGTTTACTAATTGGTTTCTTGTATTATCATTATATTTTTATTATTAGGTTATGTATATTAAAAATAAATTTAAAAAGGATTGGTGATGATATGGATTCTTGTGAATATTTGAGGAGTTTCTAATATTTACACTATAAGTTCAGAGTTTTTTCAATCAATTATATATTCTATGGGAAGGGTGGGGGTTGTTGGCAATGAAATGGTGGTGGGGATATACCAATAGTTTCAAATATGTTAGTATAACCTAAAATAAAGGGGTTTTTATTAAATCATTAGTATAGTTATATACCAAGGGATCTAAACCGTTGTGATAAAACAGAAAAAATGGTTCTTTGTGAAAATTTGGATAAAATGATTCTCATATAACTTTATGTAATTTCTTCTCTAATAACCATTATAATAGGACATTCCATATATGTTTTAACGAACGATTTCTATTACTTATGGTATAATCTATTCCATTGGTTTTCCTATCTATAAAAATGCATTTGAACCATTTTTACATCCTACTATTCCAATAGTGGTTGTTTAACTCAATTGAAGTATTAGGAAATTATATAAATATATGTTAACAGGATATAATGATATATCATGTGTTTTTTGGTGTCTAAAAATTCACCGAATCATTTGAAGATATGATCAAACAAGATTTCAAATTATGATATGTGAGTAATTTGGATAAGGGTTATGTACATATTGATTTAGTTTAGTGAATTAAATTACATAATAAAGAATATGAATTTTATATATTAATGTACATTCTTGTAAAACTCTAATGTACAATCTGACTTAATATCAAACCTATCAAATGTATTAATATATAAATTAAGCACAGGATGAAAACTTAATCTACCATGAGTGTACAACTAGCTAATTATCTATAACATGTGTTAATCACGAGGAAAATCCTTGTGTTTTTTCTCATCCCATAAGGAAAATTTATTTCTTCAATATCCTTGCTTAAAATGATATAATCAGATTTCATTTTCTTGCATGGGGGAACCCTAAATATTCCATATTATTAGTCGTAATCCATATAAATTAATATTAAACATCATAAAATTTATTTTATTTTTATTAATAAATATATAATAATGACTATAAAATGATTTGTTATCATGTATTTGAGTTTTTTTACATTGAAATCAAGCATTGGAACATTCTTTGAAAATGTATAAACACCTACATAGAGCATTCAATCTTATGGAAACATGACATAATATTGATTCTCCACAATATTAATTGTGATAGTATTATTGATTACTTATGATATAAAAAGTTATCTTTAGGTGGTATGGGATCCAACCGCAGACAAATCATTCATCCAAGAAAATAACCACATGGTCAATGCATCAACATATGGATTGACCTCAAACTATACCAACAAGATCCATATTATAATGATAAAAATCAATCATTATAATGGTAAATAGTTCAAAATATCTATTCACACAAAATATGTTAAACTGTACTTACCTTTTCAAAATCTATAAAATTCAATAGTACTATATTTTAAGATTATTTGTTAAATTGGGTTTATATCATGATAAATTAAAATTAATTAATTGTTTTTGTTTTTTCAGAAGTTCATAAAAATGATATAGGATCCATGAGAATAATTTTATTATATTTTAATCATATTTTAACTATTTAATAAATCTACTCTCAATATACATTCAAACCCAATCCCAAATATTTATTTAAATATTTTAATTCATTTATTAATGATTTTTATTTTTTATCCATTTAGAATGTAGTATTTAGTGAAAATACTTATTAAAAACAAATTTGTAGTTTATAATATAGTGCCAATAGTATTATAATAATTATGTATAATCATGAATATGGATATTGTTTTTCATAATTCATCTTATAATTATATTGAAATAATCTAGGTGATATTTATAATATTTTCATTTCATATAATTACAGATATATTTTGGGTTTTTAATAATGATTTAAAACATATTTTAATTAATCTAGATGTTTATGGATTTAAAGGTTTTATGGAAATATGCATGGAATGATTGTATTCATTGTATTATTTAATTACAAATATTGAATTCAAATTTTTTTATCAGTTAGATACTTGGTTATTAGTTTTATAGAATCTATATATGTGGCATTGAGAATCATTCTTTAACATTGTGGCACTCACAAGTAATTAGAGGATGATATACATTTTTCAATAAATTCATTTAATGTGATCATTAAACATTCATTTTTTTCATGTTGTTAAAATATATAAAGTTATATGAAATCATTGATTGATCTATAGGATGATCCCTCAAGGAGAACCAAAATATATTATTCTATTACTACCTTGATGATACATTCTGATCTATTACTGAAATACAATTTCTAATAATTCATTATAATTCTATAACTTCATCATCCAATAATTATTTTAGTCTGATTTAATTATTCTATTCTATTTCAAATATATAGTAGAAATAGTTTATAATTTTCCATCAGAATCATATTTTCTCTCACAATTTGTGACTCATAGATTTAAAATTAAGTAGCTTTCTAATTTTTACACCACAATTCTAATGTTTAGATAGTTGTGTTTGTGACTACTAAATTATAATTTCATGATTATTCAGATTGGGACACTAATTCTATAGTGTCGTTGTTTAAATGGTCGTGACACCCCATAATAAATTAAGTATGTCTAGATATAAAACAAGAAGAAACTATTTTTTTTGTAATGGGTTATGTCCCCCAACCAAAAATCATATTTATAGCTCGTAATTCAACATTAAAGGATATGTGTAACGATAATGTAGGTCCGCATTGGACTTAAATATTATGAATAACCTAGGTTCGTTTATTACATATCTAAATAATTTTATGAAAGTAATCAACTCGTTCCAATAAGAATAGTCACCTTAATCTGTCCATCACTATAAAATAGTAAAACAGGATAATTAATACTGGTTTTGAAAATCAATATCCTAACAAATAATTCTATACTACAATCCCAAAATATAAATTGTTCCATAAAAAATACAATCCATGGAATATTGGATAACATAAAATATAATTAATAAACCCGCATGACCAATAGACACCTCTAGTCTAACATGAACAAAATATAATATGATCATACCATTATATAAAAAAACAAAACATTTTATAAAAATTCACAAGGGCACAAGTACAATGATCTGAAGCCAAATAAGATGAAACAAAATTTTCAATTCAACATATAATATCATTAATTAATCCATTGTATCTCTTAAAAAAAATTTCTACATTAATTGTTTTTTAAATCCAAACCATTTATAAAAAAATTTCGATTTCCATCCATTATTTATCAAAAAAAATAGTTACATATTATTTTACCAGAAATATGAAAACTAAAAGTGATAAAAAAGGAGTTCATATCCATGAGTCATGATGTGTACATGAAAACACATATCCATTAACAATATATCAAGAAAAAATATTTTATATTACATTATATATAATCACATTATTAAAAATCCCTGATATAATGACATTAATTTGATAATTAAAAATGACTGGAAAAATTAAATATCACCAAATATTGGGATCTAGCCTATGTAACACTTCTTACAAAGTAATCACAATCCTATAAATTTAAATGTTGGATCGAAAAGATAAAAAGGTTGTTTTTTCATTACAATGAATGTCACACACTAGTTTTTCAACTGATCTAATGATACCTATTTTACTATCCCAAAGAACACAAATTTCCCAATGTAAAATTTTCAAACTTCAATTCAAAAAAATTCTATAAAATTCATAAATCATCCTGAAATCCTATCCAAATTTATTTGTTGTATGAAAATACATTTCCAAATCCTGAAAACCATTTAAAAAAACCATTTTTTGAAAAAAATTATTTTTTAAAAAATCACATGAAACCAAATATCACAACCAATAAATTAATAATCAAACTTAAATAATCAAAAATAGCATGAATTACATTAAATTAGTACATTATAAAAAACAAATACCTCAACATAGTAGAAGAGGTAGTTGATTTAAACTATGATAATTGTATACCAATAGAATGGTCTTTGGAATTTGAGGATTAATAAGAAACATAAAAGGTACAATAAAAACCAATGTTTTATAATCAATTTCAGCCTTACAAATGAAAAACCCAATATATAAGATTAAAAAAAGGATTACATACCTGGTATGAATCAATCCAACCACAATTGTGATCAATCACTAAAACATGTTATCTGAATTGAATTAAATAAACAAATATTACCTATTAATAACTACGAGTTGATAAAGGAGGGATGAAAAATATATCAGTGAATCATATCTCTCATAAGATGCTATAAAAACCAATAACATGTCATTTATAAGGAATGTAACAAATTTCCAAATCGTGTAATCATCCATATATGTATAATACAAATAAATCATTAATTTTTTATTTAAAACTATATTTTTATACGAAGATTATTTGTACCTATTACATTCCCTATAAACTATACATAACCTAGAAAATTTTATAGTTTTTTCACAACGTCTATTTAATAGTGTTTACTTCACATACATGGATTTAATTTTTTCAATGAGAGTTAGAAATAATTGTTTCTAATTATTAATATTCCAAAAAAATTCTACAAACACCATTTTATTTATCCTCTAATTCATTTTTCCAGAATACCAAAAACAATGAAAAAATAAAACCAAAATAATGAGAATGGAATACATGATTGAAAGTTAACAAGGAGTTATATTCTCCCCACCCTAAATTCAATCTATCCCCGAGAATACGTCATTATAACGAATCCATAAAAACTGATTACCACTAATACCTCTTAAAAGACTCAAAATCCCAGGTCTAATGTATATCCTATATACAATTTCACAAAAATTGACAATTACAGTTGTTTTACTACATTGTAACTTATCATTTAGGTCCATATTCTGATTTTCCTACTCAAACATTGTTGTATCAAGCTCATGATCAACATTATCCCTTTAAAATCACATGATAAGGACCTTCTATATACCTTAAAAAACAAAAAATTGAAAAAAGTTTTCTATATATTCCTTATATATTTTAATGAAAGAGAAGTATACATATGTAGTCTTCCAATGATCTCAATGGGGGCCAAACAACTCATTACCATATTTTCTGGCATACCCAAAAAAAATGGAACAAGTGTCTTAGAAATCTAAGAAATAGACATAAAAAAACTACATACTCTAATGGAAAAAAAATGTCCACATAGGATTTATGACATTTTTTTCCATTATCAAACACCAATGTATAAACTGAACCATTTCCATCATATCCTCAAATAATCATCAACCAAGTAGGGACTACTCTACAAACCCATCCCATTACAATGTAAATCTACATTGATTGACAAATAAAGCCAGAAATGTAACTATATATATATAATTAGGATAAATATTTTATTTGAAAACTCAACCAAAGGAAAAATATATTATTGATATTCTATAAAACAATGTACACATGCCTAGGGAATATCCTCTTGTACCTGGATAATACTCTCTTTCTATTCATATATGTTAATATGATATGATGTGATTAATTAAATATGGGATGCCATTTAATCTTAAAAATACTTATACACCATGGATGTGATCCTTATATCCCTACCAGAAAAAAAAATACAAGGATCCCTGTGATTTCACACATCTCTTAAACATACAATTCCCAAATATGTTCCATATTCTTTGTATGCTAGATAGGTATGAAATTTACTGTTGTTGTGAGTGAATCAGCAATCAAAAAAAATCAAATCCATCCCTCTCAATGTTTTATGAAATCATATGATGAAATCTATGGAAATATCTTCCCAATTCCACACATTAATTGGTAATAAATTCAATATCCCTACTGGTTATTGTTACTTATCCTTAATTCAATAACATGTATGGAACTATGAAACAAGATCCTCAATCGACCACATCATTAGTGGATGTCAATAAAGATGCCTCATGTTCTGAATAATATAGGTATCCCAATGGTAAATGTTCAAACATGAATTGTCCTCTATTTTCAATGAATACATCCTCATTGAAAATAATACAAAATAAATATTTTCTCATTTTTAGTGGAATTGAACAACCACATAATTTTTTGAAATATTATATTAATTATTAAAATTATAAAAAAAATCCATATAAAATTGTATTTATAAAAACTATATAATAATAATTATAAATATTAATTGAATTTAATAACAAAATTAAATTTAATATATACATGTTTAATTATTATGATTATGAGGCTCTGTGAACATGAAAACTCTGAATGTGGGTTGTGTCATTAAAGGCGGGATGGGCTCCACACATAGGTGAAATTGGTGAATCATTAAAATTATGTGGTTGAAAAATAATAATAAAATACTATACCTATGGTATGTGATATAAGGCCCCAGCCTTAAACCTTACGTTATCTTGAGTTATTACAAGATTACACATTGATGATCTTTTCAGGTTTAGAGTTTTAGAGAATTAGATCATGAAACTTGCATTACATTCCACATTTAAACAAAGTGGTTAAATAAAAGATAGTATTCATTCTTCCCATCAACGGAAACATATTTAAAATAAAACATGGATTCTTTTTTGACACATCCATGACACTATCATCACATCATGTACCCTTCCCTTGACCTGTGAAAAAACGTATCAAAAACATGGGATGAGCATAAATAGCTCAGAAAGCGATATAAAAATATGTAAAGGAAACATGAGTACATGTATACATAATAATGAAATCATACTTTACCCATAAAACATAAGCACTATAACATACCTCATAAAATCATGAATAAATCATAGAAATCATAAGATTTAAAAGGTAACATGAGGCATTCATAACATTCTTACGTAGGGAGTAACCCTCTTGGTTACATTTTGGAATAACCATCACAGTATATTCCCTAAATCTCTTCGGAGAAACCTTAACGTTTCACTGTTTCGTTTTACCCAATGCATTGGAGAGCAATATCGGGCTCACCCGCCCTTACTCTATCACGGAACCACTCGTCTTCACAATATTGCCCAAGAACCTCAACATAATTGTATCACATAAAACATGCATAAAGGAAACATAACATTTCCACCTTTCAATCACAAGATATCAATACAACACATTGATATAAAAATATTCTGAAAACCATTTTCAATACCAAAATAAATGAAATGTAAAACATGGTATTTATGTTTATTTTTTAAAAAATGTTATGGCTTGTAGAGGAAGCCGAAACTCAAATAATGGTCACGGCGGCGGAGAAGTCGTTGTCGCCGCATATGACAAAAACATTCCCTTTTGTCATTTAGTAAACGCTTCATATAAAAAAGATTCCTTTTTGAATAAACGTAAAATTCAAAGGGGTTTATACACCATATAAAAGAAGGTTGTTTATAAAACAACATATGCCTCAATGAAAGAAGATTCAGACGAAGTCCCTTACAAAGACGGTATCCTTGGTTTAAGGATAAATCAATTACATAATTATGTGTGACAAACGAATACAACATATAAAAGTGGATATTAAGTGTAAAACAATCAAATGTAATTAACACATATTAAAAAGATGACATATTCAATAACAACATGTTGAACCCAATGAAATCGAAATTGGGTTAAGAAGTTCCCTTGACAGCCTAACGGCGTCACATCAAAATGAGTTAATGAGAGATAAAAAAAGGGTATCTCATCACTTGGACATAAAATTTACATCAATAAAGATATATGAGAACATATTCCAGCATAACAATATGTAAATTAAAAGATCCAACAAAAGAAGTATTTTAAAAAGAGGAGGGTGAAAGGTTCCCTTACCGACATGGGTATCTTTCGAAACATACGCCCCGTGAAAGATGGACAATAAAACATTGATGTAAATACTCATAAATGAAAGAATATTACACAATTAGTAAAATAATGGTCTGTACATATACCACTCAAAGGAAATTGTGGAAAATGTAGCATAAATCTCACAGGAATAAAAGTGAGATGAAAAATCCCTTATGAAAACTCGACAGCCTAACGACGCCACTTAAAACTTCCAAAAATGGATTGATGGGATCAAATAGGGTATCTCATCAAATTAAAATAAAATTTACAGCAAGAGGAATATAAAAGAACATCCCCTATCAAAAAATAGGAGCTTAAACTAAGTGACATAAAGGAGAGGACTTAAAAAGAAAGAGAGAGGTTAGATCTCTTACGAAAATTCGGCAGCCTAACGGCGCCACTCAAAATATCCAAAATGGATTGATGAAAGGAAATAGGGTCTCTCATAATATGAAAATAATAATTACAGTAGGAGTAATATAAAATAACATCCCAATAATAATAAAGATGAGCATAAAAGGAATGACATAAAAGAGTGTACTTAAAAAGAAAGGGAGGTGTATGATCCCTTACCTCAAGTACAACTTGTCTTGTTCGATTCTTTATATTCCTGAATAATAAACTTTGGTCAATTAATAATTACATAAGTACCTCCTTTAGAGATTATTATTCAGTTCATATCACATATTATAATGTTATAGTAATTTTTTAATAATGTTAGTTCATATCAGATGTTTTTGTCGATGTTTGGTACATGAGTCAAAAATGAACTTGTTTGAAAAAAAGATTTCCCATGTAGTTATAAGTAAATAACTTCCAGAATAGTATTAATGATTAAAATATCATATATATCCAGTAAATATTCATTTTATACTATTCCATATCATTTGGAGATAAAAAAACGAAAAGCACCGTTCATGGAGACGGTAGACCTTACGTACGCATGAACTCTACTTTCATTTTTTTGTCATATTAATGGAATTAAAACAAAATGATAGAGATATATATATGTTATAATTCCAGAATGATATCCATAATTTAGATGTAATATATTACATATATATCCATTATATATATGTACTTATAATATTACATAACATTTTGAGATAAGAAATGAAATGTACCATTCATGGAGACGGTAAGCCGTATGTACGAATGAACTCTACATCCACTTCTATTTCATATTTAATGTAATTAAAACATAATGATACATAATAGTATTTTAATTCCAGTATGGTATCATATATAATATCATTATATATATCCTTTATACATACTACATATGGTATTAACGAATCAAATCACTTTGAGGGGGCGGTAGTCCGTACTTCCTTAAATGAAGATATCGCGTTTACCCATAATGGAAACCATATAGGTACGCCATAAATGAAAAATACATAAGCCTAAGTAAAACATAGACATATTAGATATCATATATAAATATAGTGTCATCTTAATGGCCACATTTGAAGGTGTTAGAAGAATGTTGAACAATCATCGTTTCAGGAGGCAGAAATTCGCCATCCACAGAAATAGTATGTTCTTTAACCATTAGATTTAGGTGTGTGTAAGTGTAGCTCGAATCCTTCTTATAACAACATACTATTATATTTAAGATACTGGATTTTTTACAAAATAAATCAATAAAAACAGCTTAGGGGTTGAGGAAGCAAAATAAAACAAAAGGACACAAGTGAAGACATTACCTTAAAATCGGGTAACTCCCTTTGGTTTGAGCTCAAAGGCTTCCTTGGGAAGACTTCTGCCCAAAGTTAGTATTCAAGGAGTAATAGAGGGAAGTGGAGAGACAAAATGGGCAGGGGTTGGCCGAGCCAAAGGCTTCGGGAGTGTGGGTAAGGAGGTAGAGGTGGGGGCATTTTATAAGAGGAGAGGAGGGGCAGTCTTGTGAAGTTACAAAATGTTACTTTATTTTCAAAAGAGTTTCGGATTTTAAAGGTCCCAAATTGATTTATTACAAGGATAAGGTGATAAGGGTTCTAAATCCACTCTTCCAATAGGTTTTGGACATGTTTAGGTATTAGATATTACATTATATTTTAATTTTATTTAAATCGTTAAATAATGAGGTCGTCGCTGCATCATCATGATGTCATAAATAATTTAATTTATTTAATCTCTAAAAATTTTAAAAAAAATTCTATGATGTAGGAAATATTTTTAGATTTCTAATTACTATTTATAATAAAAAATTTGACTTGTATAACCCCATGTAAAAATTGTTTTAGTAAAACATCTCATGTTTGTGTCATTTTTACTTTAACATGAAATAAAAAGATATTTATGTCATTTCCCAACCAATGTGGCTCCATGAGGTCCCCAAGTTGACCCATGTATTTTTTTGGTCGGCCATGACACATCCAATGAGTGTAGGACATGTTTCTAGGTCATTTAATTTTATTAAAACATTATTCTTACCATAAACTACACTAATTACCTCTAATCGTGATTAAAACTTAATACGTTACTATTCACCAAAAAATTATTTTTATCCCATTGAACCACATTTTACTTCTTAATGACAACCATGTATATCGGATTTTTGAAATTCAAAACACAAATATTGCAAAATTTCATTTCAACGGGAAAATCAGTTTTTATAAGTACCACTTAGTGGATTCATTATTCATCAAAAATTGAAGTTTTTTAGAAAAATCCCAAAAATTCACCCTAAGATATATTTGATATTCCGAATTCAAAAATGAAGGATATTTTAAGAAATTAAAAGCATATAAGTCTCATTAATTAATTTAATAATTAATTCGCACTGTCAGAGTAAATAGTGTGTTTTTATGAAACAATAAGTATCAAAAGATTGACACTAGTTTAAGTCTGATTTCAAGGTGAAATTAATTCCAACGACCAATACTGGATTTAATGGAAAAAATATATTCTAATTTCACTTTATAAAAAATTAAAAAGATAATCTAATCATATATATAAATTTTATGAAAAAGAGGTTTTGAATTAAAATACAACATTTTACACTATTCATTAAAAAAATGAACTTTATCGGAAAGATACCAAAAATCTACACAAAGTAAATTTTTATGTCCCAATTAATAAGAAGAGTTTTATTTGGTACAATAGAATATATAAGAGTGAAAAAAACTATATTTAATGATGGTTCTCCATCAAAAATAAAAAAGTGATCCTTTAGTGAAAACTAGGGCATATACGCCTAAAATTGAATTCTTTCCGTATTTTAAGCCTTTATCTTTTATTGGATAAATGTAAAAAAATTTAAAAACATATATATTCATATTTTATTTATTTATATCCATTCCCTCCAATACAACGGCTACATGTTAACTACCATTAGAAATAATATTATTTTATTATTAGAGTGCAACGTAAGATTCCTAAGAAACTCGTTGTTGTGTGTTGGGTACGCCATCGAGCATAGCGTCCCCTTTAAAGTCATATTAATATTTTATTCACAAATATGGATAAATATGAAAATTTCATATTGTTTATTTACCTGGGGTGTTACATCCTTCCCCCCTTTTGGGAATTGTGTCCTTGCAATTTTTAAAATTGAGCTTGGAAACATCCTTGAAATTCCCACATCGGAACAAGAGTCGGGAAAACAATCACTTTATAATAAAGGAAGATAAGTACAGAGGTCACCCGAGTTAACCCGTACTAGGATTCCATGTAGAAAAACATGGACATGGAAGAAAAAGCAAAGGGTCATGTTCTTGAGGGAGAGTGACAGTAAACATGTCTAGGAGAAAGTTAACCATAAGAAAATCACAAACTTGTAATGGGTTAAACGGTATTAGATTCCACAGTAGGAAAATTTAATAGACAAAATTTTTGTTTTAAGTTACTTTTTATTGAGAAATTTATTCATAAGGAAACATAATCACTTATCATGTTGACTTTCAACTTTTACTTGATTCCTTAACAAAACTCATATTTTTTTCCAAAAGACGAGTATTTAGGGAGACTTGTTCATATTAAGAGTAGAGTAATCAACTTCTAGAGAGTCACCTAATCCGAAAATGAGAACTATATACTACCCATGTCATTAGACTTTAACCAAAACAAAAACCAAAATGGTTAGTACAAGATCAGATAATCCAGAAAAGGATAACCCTTTATAATAAAAAAATCTATTCTTAATCTCCAAAATTTGTCCAACAAAACCAAAAGTTCATCGAGGACCATTCTATAATAAATATGTCCATAAAATGCTTCAAAGTAAACCAAACTAATACTGAAACCCAAATATTTGAAGGATTTAGTCACATAGTCTTCCAAGTTAAATCGTAACATTTATCTCCAAATAACATCAGTTGCTCCTAAAGTCTCGTATTGAAAAGTAATTAACCTAATCACATATCCTCCATGATAGGTTAATCATCTACATAAATAACCCAAAATCAACGTACTCTTAATTTGTAAAATCATATAACTAAAAAGAATCAGTCAAATTAACCAGGGAATTCACGTAGTCCAGTGGTAGGAGATAAATACCAGTCGCACTTTGGTTGTGGGTTCGATTCCCGCATCTTTTTCCGACGCGACGAGTAGTCACACTGTCTGCGTGTTGTCCCTTTTCCAAAACTATATAATACTCAAATCATTCCCCAAAAAGGGATAAAATCATCAAAAATAACCATAACATAATTTAACCTCAATTTTAACTCATGCCTTTCACTTCAATCATAACATATAGTAACCCATAATTACCTAAAAAGTAAGGATCATATAAACCCAAATGGTTCTTTATAAATATGTCCACAAAATAAAAGACAACTATTCTTTGAATAAAATTTTCATATATTAAACATAAGGGTTACACATAAAATAAAAAATATTCTAATGTAACTGCATCATCAAAAGAGACTTAATACTCTTAAGAATTTCACCATAACTCATGATGCCCTTATATGTTGACATCTTACTCATCCAACATTCTTCATGATCCATTAACCATTCCTTACCACTTGTTTCGAAATACCTATTTACTACAAACAAAATCATGAATCATATGCTAAGATTCCAAAATAGGAAAACAATAGTCATGAAATAATACATACCTTTGATTGGTCATTGTCAGTTTCTTCATCCTCAGTGGGTATGGCATTCGGTATTGGTAAACGAACATTTGTACGCTCTTGGTGATCCCATTCAAGAAACTTCTTCATAGGACATGTGTTTGCATAATGACCATGCACACCACATTTAAAACATTCAATTGATCCCTCAGAAAGAACTTCTTTCCCTTACCTCGAGTCAACTGGATTCTTCCTTTTTCCATGGCAGGTTCTTGCTTTATGACCTTCATTTCCACATCTATAGCATATTTCTGTCCCTTTGAAAAAAATTCCTAGGTGTTTCTTTCCACATCATTGACACATAGATTTTTGAACACACTTACCTTTATAATTATTACCTGTACTTCCCTAGGGATTTTTTTCTCGCATATTTTATTCCTTAAAGAAATCACCAAGTTTTAGGTGGTAATTCATGACTCCAGATAGTTGGTTGAGGATAATCACAAGATTTCTCATTACAGCTCCCATATCATTCAGTTGCTTGCTCAAAAAAACTGTAACAGTTTCCTTCATATCCACTGTTACTTTGGTGTCTGCTAGATCTAGCCATTTACTAAAACCAAAATGGTCAGTCTGAGTATATCAACAAAACCATCATGTACTAAAGAGGAATATTAACACTAAGATATACTTACTCATTCACTTTATCTAAAACTAGGACTCTTTCTGATATCTTAACCATTATGGTAATGTCACTTATGCTTAAATAATACCCTAACGTCTAAAGTTATCTAAACCTACCTCTGATACCAAATATAAGGCTCCAACCTTAAACATTACTAAATCTTTAGTTATTACAATATTACACATTGATGATCTTTTCAGGATTAGAGTTTTAGAGAATTAGATCATGAAACATTCATTACATTTCACATTTAAACAAAGTGGTTACATAAAAGATAGTATTCATGCTTCCCATCAACATAAACATATTTAAAATAAATCATGGATTCTTTATTGACACATCCTTGAAACTATCATCACATCATGTACCCTTCCCTTGACCTATGAAAAACATTTCAAAAACATGGGATGAGAATAAAAAGCTCAGTAAGGGATATAAAAATATGGAAAGGAAACATGAGTACATGTATACATAAGAATGAAATCATACATTACCCATAAATCATAAGCACTTTAACATAACTCATAAAATCATGACAAAATCATAGAATTAATAAGACATAAAAGGTAACTTGAGGCATTCATAACATCCTTACGTAGGTAGGAACCCTCTTGGTTATGTTTTGGAATACCCATCACAGTATATTCCCTAAATCTCTTCAGAGAATCCTTAATGTTTCACTCCTTCGTGTTACCCAATGCATTGGAGATCTATATCTATATCACCTTCCATTAGTCTATCATGAAACCACCCGTCTTCACAATAATGCCCACGAACCTCAACATAATCGTATCACATAAAATATGGATAAGGGAAACATAACATTTCCACCTTTCAATCACAAGATATCAATACCACACATTTATATAAAAATATTATGAAAACCATTTTCAATACCAAAATAAAAGAAAAGTAATACATGGTATTTATTTCTATTTTTTAAATAAAAGGTATGGCTTGTTGAGGAAGCCGAAACTCAAATAATGGTCACGGCGGCGGAGAAGTCGTTGTCGCCACATACGACAAAAACATTCTCTTTTGTCGTTTAGTAAACGCTTCGTATAAAAAAGATTCCTTTTGAATAAACGTAAATTAAAAGGGGTTTATACACCATATAAAATAAGGTTGTGTATAAAACAAAATATGCCTCAATGAAAGGAGATTTAGACGAAGTCCCTTACAAAGACGGTATCCTTGGTTTAAGGATAAATCAATTACATAATTATGTGTGAAAAACGAATACACAAAATATAAGTGGATATTAAGTGTAAAATAATCAAAGTTAATTCACACATATTCAAAGTATGACATATTCAATAACTACATGTTGAACCCATTGAAATCGAAATTAGGTTAAGAAGTTCCCTTGACAGCCTAACGGCGTCACATCAAAATGAGTTGATGAGAGATAAAAAAAGGGTATCTCATCACTTGGACATAAAATTTTCATCAATAAGGATATATGAGAACATATCCCAAAATAACAATATGTAAATTAAAAGACCCAATAAAAGAAGTATTTTAAAAATAGGATGGAGAAAGGTTCCCTTACCGACATGGGTGTCTTTCTAAACATGTGAAAGAAGGACAATACAACATTGATATAAATACTCATAAATGAAATAATATTACACAATGAGTAAAATAATGGTCATTATATACACCACTCAAAGGATATTGTGGAAAATGTAGCATAAATCTCACAGGAATAAAAGTGAGATGAAAAATCCCTTACGAAAACCTGGCAGCCTAACGACGCCACTTAAAACTTCCAAAAATGGATTGATGAGATCAAATAGGGTATCTCATCAGATTAAAATAAAATTTACAGAAATAGTAATATAAAATAACATCCCTTATCAAAAAATAGGAGCTTAAAAGAAGTTACAAAAAAGATAGGACTTAAAAAAGAAAGAGAGAGGTTAGATCTCTTGCGAAAATTCACCAGCCTAACGGCGCCACTCAAAACTTCCAAAATGGATTGATGAGAGGAAATAGGGTATCTCATCATATGAACATAGTAAGTACATTAGGAGTAATATAAAAGAACATACCAATCATAAGAAAGATGAACTTAAAAGGAATGACATAAAAGAGTGTACTTAAAAAGAAAGAGAAGTGTATGATCCCTTACCTCAAGTCCAACTTGTCTTTTCGTTTCTTTATATTCATGATTAATAAACATTGGTCAATTAATAACTGCCTATGTACCTAATTTAGAGATTATAATTAAGTTCATATCACATATTATAATGTTATAGTAATTTTTTAATAATGTTAGTTCATATCAGACGTTTTTGCCGATCTTTGGTACATGAGTCAAAAATGAACTTGTTTGAAAAAACGATTTCCAATGTAGTTATAAGTAAATAATTTCCAGAATAGTATTAATGATTAAAATATCATATATATAAATTAAATATTCATTTTATACTATTCCATATCATTTGTAGATAAAAAAACAAAAAGCACCATTCATGGAGACGGTAGACCGTACGTACGCATGAACGCTACTTTCATTTTTTTGTCATATTAATGGAATTGAAACAAAATGAGAGAGATATTTATATGTTATAATTCCATAATGATATCCATAATTTAGATATAATATATTACATATATATCCATTATATATATGTACTTATAATTTTACATAGCATTTTGAGATAAGAAATGAAATGTACCGTTCATGAAGACGGTAAGCCGTACGTACGCATGAACGCTACTTCCATTTCTATTTCATATTTAATGGAATTAAAACATAATGATACATAATAGTATTTTAATTCCAGTATGGTATCATATATAATATCATTAAATATATCCTTTATACGTACCACATATAGTATTAACGAATCAAATCACTTTGAGGGGGCGGTAGTCCGCACTTCCTTAAATGAAGATATCGCGTTTACCCATAATGGAAACCATAAAGGTATTCCATAAATGAAAAATACTGAATCTTAAGTATAAAATAAACATATTAGATATCATATATATGTATAGTGTCATCTTAATGGCCACCTTTGATGGTGTTAGAAGAATGTTGAACAATCATATTTTCGGGAGGCAGAAATTCGCCATCCACGGAAAGAGTATGTTCATTAACCATTAGATGTAGGTGTGTGTAAGTGTATCTAGAATAATTCTCATAAAAACATCCTAGTATATTGAAGATACTGTATTTGTTACAAAATAAACGAATAAAAAGAGCTTAGGGGGTTGGAGAAGAAAAATAAGACAAAAGGACACAAGTGAAGACATTACCTTAAAATCAGGTAACTCCCTTTGGTTTGAGTTCAAAGGCTTCCTTGGGAAGACTTCTGCCCAAAGTGAGGCTTTAGGGAGTAAGGAAGGGAAGTGGAGAGACAAAATGGGCAGGTTTTGGCCGAGCAAAAGGCTTTGGGAGTGTGGGTAAGGAGGTAGAGTTGGGGGCCTTTTATAAGAGGAGAGGAGGGGCACTCTTGTGAAGTTACAAAATGTTACTTTATTTTCAAAAGAGAATCAGATTTTAAAGGTCCCACATTAATTTATTTCGAGTATAAGGTGATAAGGGTTCTAAATCCACTCATCCAATAGGTTTTTGACTTGTTTAGGTACTAGATATTACATTATCTTTCCATTTTATTTAAATCGTTAAATAATGAGGTCATCGCTGCATCATCATGATGTCATAAATAATTTAATTTATTTAATGTCTAAAAATTATTAAAAAACTACTATGATGTATGAAATCTTTTTGTCTTTCTAATTACTATTTATAGTCAAAAACTTGACTTTTATAACCCCATGTAATTTTTTTAGTAAAACATATCATTTTTGTGTCATTTTTACTTTAACATTAAATAAAATGATATTTATGTCATTTCCCAACCAAAGTGGCTCCATGGGGTCCCCAAGTTGACCCATGGATTTTCTTGGTCGGCCATGACACATCCAATGAGGGTAGGACATGTGTCTAGGTCATTTAATTTTATTAAAACATTATTCTTACCATAAACTACACTAATTACCTCTAATCGCGATTAAAACTTAATAAGTCACTATTCACCAAAAAATTATTTTTATCCCATTGAACCACATTTTACTTCTTAATGACAACCATGTATGTCGGATTTTTGAAATTAAAAACACAAAGATGGAAAAATTTCATTTAAACGGAAAAATCAGTTTTTATAAGTACCACTTAGTGGTTTCACTATTCATCAAAAATTGAAGTTTTTCAGAAAATTCCCAAACATTCACCCTAAGCTATATTTGATATTTCGAATTCAAAAATGAAGTATATTTTACAAAATTCAAAACATATAAGTCACATTAATTAATTTAATAATTAATCCCACTGTCAGAGCAAATAGCGTGTTTTTATGAAACAATAAGTATCAAAAGATTGACACTAGTTTAAGTCTGATTTCAAAGTGAAATTAATTCCAATGACCACTATTGGATTTAATGGTAAAAATATATTCTAATTTCACTTTAAAACAAATTCAAAAGATAATCTAATCTTATAAATAAATTAGATTAAAAAGAGGTTTTGAATTAAAATACAGCATTTTACACTATTCATTTAAAAAATGAACTTTATCGGAAAGATACAAAAAATTTACACAAAGTAAATTTTTATGTCCCAATACATAGGAAGAGTTTTATTTGGTCAAATAGAATATATAAGAGTGAACAAAACTATATTTAATGACAGTTCGCCATCAAAAGGTGATAAGTGAACCTTTAGTGAAAACTAGGGCACATACGCCTAAAATTGAATTCTTTCCGTATTTTAAGCCTTTATATTTTATTGGATAAATGTAAATGAAATTAAAAACATATATAATCATATTTTAGTTATTTATATCCATTACTTCCAATACAATGGCTACATGTTAAGTACCATTTAAAATAATATTATTTTATTATTAGAGTGCAACGTAAGATTCCCAAGAAACTCGTTGTTGCGTGTTGGGTACGCCATCGAGCATAGCGTCCCCTTTAAAGTAATGTTAATATTCTATTCACAAATATGGATAAATATGAAAATTTCATATTCTTTATTTACCTGGGGTGTTACATGTGAAATGCCCCAAAATATTTATTGATCTCAGGGAACTTTACAGAAGATGGTTTTGTGAAACCAGTAACATGATCCATAGAAGTGGTCTATTCATTCGGAGAATAAGGGAGATAATAATGGAATAGAATAAACATATACATGAGAAATATAAGAGTTCTGGCAAAATTTTATTCGATTATGATAATTTTTGAGTAATCACATATATGTTTTTAATTTCTTTTGGATGATGATTTATGTTATTTCAAAAAAAACAATTTTTAGTTTTTAGTTAATACCCATTTTGAAAAGATATCACATTATACATAATAATTTTTTTCAAAATATATAATTATCATTTAATGCCTTTTATCTTGGGTTATTTTTAATAAAATGTAGTCTAAATTGAATAATGTATTCAATAAAAATTGAAAATTTATAATATATAAATTCAGTAACATTTTCAAATGATTTTAGATTCTAGTTTCTCCTATTTTTTCATTTTATGTCTAGATATTAACTTTTGTTTTATATGTTCATTGATTCATTATAAATATCTTGAAATTATAAAAATTTAATTCATTAATACGTAATGATTATTTTTATGTTTATACAACTTATAATTAACAAGATCTCGTGATGAAAAGATGAAATATGATTTCAAATATGGACAGTTGATTAATTTTTATACATTTTGATCTTAGTTACAAGAGTAGTTTCCCAATGGGATGATTTTTATTGAAATTTAAATTTTTCAAATTAAAAATTTTTCATAAATCAAAATACATGCTTTAAAATGTTCAAATACCACATGACATAAACCAATCCTACCTCATGTGTTTTGATGGAATGCTACCATGTGAAAAACACTCAACCAGTAATGAATGTATTTTCATCACATGGTCTACCACATTTGATAATCAGGAATATAAAACATGATTGAATATTCATCCTTCCATAAATTTAATCTATTTATACACTCTTATCACACTTTACATTATCAGGAGTTTACATGTTGACAAATTATTAAACTTGTAATCTATCACATATCATGTCTTCATACTACCACTTGTGGATTTATCATCAACATAGTTAGTGAATTTTTTATTATGATAAAAAAACACATGAATTGTAGAACCTCTATCACTCTAAATTTTTAATTGTCAGATAGATTATTTAGTTAGATAGGGAGGTGGTGAATCATGTGTGACTTGTTTTAACAAATTCATTTTCTTTTATTTTACATATATGTTATTTAAAGCTATATGAACAATAAATATTATTAGATCAATAATTAAATGAATAATGTTAATCAATCATAAAACCAATATTTTTTCAGCGTAAGATACTAAAATATACTCCATACTATAGCTAGTAAGATTGCTCATTTACATATTTTACACAATGATCCTCTTATATATTATATTTATTTATGAAAAATTGGTCATACATCATAGTAAATGATCCTCTAGTATATCCTCGATATACACCCTAGTGATTCAAGTATTTATCCTTATATTGTAAGACCCAAAATATTTTATTAGTTAGACCTCTAGTGTCACCAGCCACTTTTGAAAATGGTTACACCACTCATTCACAAGCTCGTTCTAAATAATCATAAGCTATTATCCACTATATGATTATTCATTTTTGTTCATCCCTTTGTTTACTAGATCAAACATAGTAACATAAAATATCCTATAATTTTACAAAGATGTTGTTCTGAATCAAATTATTTTTTATCATTGTTTAAAATTATCTACCTCAATGAAAAACATTTTAGGATATTCTTATATCTTCAGGATGTCCGTGCCTCACTTACTATTCAAATATATTTTAAAATATAAACTAATCAAAAAAATTTTGTTACTCTAATGTAAATTTATTCGATAATAATCACCAAAATGAATATAAAAAAACTGTATGATATTGAAACTATTTTTCATGTACTATATTTAATATGTCAAAAAATTATGTAAAACAATGCATAGTCATCTAAACATAATATATGAAACAATATAATTTTCAAAAATTTCTCACTTTAATGTATTCTTTATTTCATGTTCATACATGTGTTAAATAATTTTAGAACATTACACTACGTCATAATTTCCTTCATTATATCATGAAAACATTATATAACAAACACACATCGTCATGAAATGTCTTAGATCATGTGAAATCATGGTTCCACTTAATATCATACATGTATATTATCACATGCATGTATCAAATAATGGTATATGTCTATGATCCATTCCTTTTCTAGGTAAACTATAAATTGTTGTTATTTTAATACTTTTTCTGTGGATTTTCCGTAACCATTGAACCATGTTGGTTGATTATCCTACATATATTGAGTTATTTTTATGTGTAAAATGATCTAAATCAATGTGATGTGGTTTTATATATATTAATGGTGTCCTATTATATGAATTGGAATCATATTACAAGAGTTTTATATGAGTTTGAAGTATATTAAATGTGGTTTGGGATCTTATACAGAAGTGGTGGTTAATAAATCTTGTAGAACATTGAATTTCATGTAAATGTATTACATGATGGGTAGATCTCACTTGGAATATAACATTATAGTAATAACATATGTTAACTAGTTTTTTGTGGAATCTATTTTCATTACATGAATCATCACTACAAAACATTAAATGTTCAAACATTGTTAAATCCACCAACATTGATGGGATTTCCATTGAACTCTTAAATTTATAATTAGACCCTTTATAATTCATTATTTCATTTGGTACATCTTGAGATAATGAGTTTTATCATACGATATATGTATATGTTTTCATTCATCATTCATTAAACACAACTATCTAAATATTTTGAAAATTTCTAGGTCATTTATGAATCTCATATTCTTTTCCCGATGTCCCATTAAAGAGATAAACCTTCGATGATTTGTTTATTTCGGTTCATCAAATCTTTCATTTCTCTCCACCATTGTGGTGTAAATACATTGAATATGGATGACTTGGGATGTAATATTGATCTATAATGATCTAGGTTTCTTCTTCTGAACATCATTATATTTTTTCTTACTTCTTTTGGTTGGAAATTATTCATATCCACCAGATAATGGTTTGTTATATAAAATGTCACACCAAGCTCTATTTAGTTTTTATGTATGTTCCATATTGGGAATACGCTATCCCGACCTGCATGTTGAATTATTTTTATAATTTCTAAGGCTAAATAATTAATTGGATCACAATGGATTTAAATTGTGATGGAAAACACCCTTGTGTCAACCAATTTGTTGAGCGAACCCTTGAAAAATAATAAAATGGAATATTATGTAAACAATTTTTAGAATGAAATGATAAAATAGGTGATTATTTTATATATAATCAATTATATAATGGATTATTGTTTGATTAATTTACTTAAATATGATATAAAATTAAAACATGAATTCGTAATTTAATGAAAAATGGTAATTTATATAATTATTCAATAAAGAATATGTTATTTTATTTGATATCACGTTAGTAATGTATTTGGTTGTTATACATGAAGAAATTAATTTTATTTGGATTGGCCAATATGTATGTTAAAATTATTATATATAGTCCTATGACTAGTTATGATGATATTTATATTCAAAGGGCTCTAATCAGATGAAGAAGTTATTATATATAAGTATATTCATTTTGACTATTAAATGATTATATAGGTGGCATAGCCTTGTCTGATGCTAAAATTATTATATATAAAGACATTATTAATTACTGAAATTCTAATATAATTTAATTGGGAAATAGATCTATGTATAAAATTTCGTTATAGGTCTATTCCTAGATGCTCAAATGAGTATAAAATGTGATTTCCCATGATGTGTGATTATAGAATGGTAGTAGTTATTTAGGGAATGGTTGTGCTGCATGATTTAAGATATTTTAGCACTTTTTTGAAGCATGTTGATTATTATATTATTCAAGTATATTAATTAAAAAACCTATTATCTATTTATTATATCAACTAATAATTATACTATATTTTTAAACATGGTGATGTCTTCCTACTAAGATTTACTCACACCCTATTTAGATTGAAATTTGGTAATTGATCATATTAAATGGATGTAAAATTGGAAAATGTTAGCAGACATTATTGTTTATTATTCTTTCTAGATGGATATTATCTGGGAGATGAGACTAACATGGGCATCAGAATCAGGGACATAATAGTTTATTATTCCAAATTTTCAATTTATTTTATTAAATTTTGTATTACATTAGATACATACAATCATATCAATATATTAGTTATTATTTTATTATTTTGTTCATCACTTCCTTCCTAATTAAATTATTTGTTGATTAAACTATACATTATTATTCTGATTTTTTTACTTTCTCATTATTATATATCCATGCTAGTTTTATTGCATCCCGACTATATTTTCCATACCCCCATTTCTAGTTTGTAGCCTTTGGTTAATAGAGATGCATTCTTGGGGTCCAATGACTGACACGTTATGGAAATTTAAGATATTGTCGTGTTATGGAAAGTTACAATGTGGTATTGAAGGGATTTTTTTTCATTTCTACTACACTACAATCTGGGAAAAGTATAAATTATACATGGATGTGTGATGCCATATAAATAATCATGTGTAGGCAAGTAGTTAACCTTTATATGGGGAAAAATCGAAGTACCCCATCATTGTTTGATAAAATAAGAGAGTTTCAGCTCAAGCATCCATCTATTTTTAGTAGGGATGGTGGAACCTATGTAGATGAGTTCTAGATTGATTCCATCCTTATTAAGTCCATCCTTATTAAATTTTTTTCACCATTATAATCCCATTGATTTGTAGAAGAATCTTGTTACATACATTTCTCATGAACAATCCAAAATTTATTGGAGTATTTAAAATTATGTTGGGCTACAACATGAGTTGTCATTGATGGAAATTGAGTTGAAGTTCTTGAGAAACCTATATAAAATGACATTAAGGGATTAAAAGTATAGTTCTTTCATGTTTCTAACTTATGATACATTTTGGTGATGGGTTGTACTAAAGTTTTCAGTAAAATTCTACAATTATCACCGTATTTATCAACTAATAAAATTTCTAGGGTTATGAATTTACAAGTTGTGAATCACTATGAGATCATATAATAGTTCAAACTATTTCATCTAAGAAGATTTTCATACAATATTAATATATAAATCATCACATAAGGGATTCTAAGAGAATTCCAAAAGTGTGTCCCAGCTACTTAAGATGAAAACAATGGGAGATTACCTTCTGGTGAAACGATATACCACCATGATATTTATTACAATGGAAAAATATGTAGGAGAAACCCTGGAAGTTATAATCCATCATAGAAATGTGATCTACTGTAGTGATATCTGTTTGGAAATATTGGCCATAACAGGGATCCATGTCTCAAAACGTTTTTGGTGTGTCATGCATTTAGGTGGACGAGTCATCAGTTTTGCTTTTTTAGGAAATTCTTATAGTTGACTAATGGAATGGTAGGATATGTAACATAGTTTGGGAGTGAATCATCCAACCCTCATCAAGTAGGTAGATATAGTTTCTATTGAAATTTATGTCAAAGAATGGAATATAATACCCAATTGCAGGAGTATTAGTAATAGGATGATAAAATATCCATTTGGATTTATGAGGGAGAATAGGTTAATTGGATATTTATCTACATTATTTGTAGAATACACTTTCTAGTGTGGATGAAAGACCATCTACCATCAATAGTATGATTCCATTATAATTTACCATTGATTTGGTTTTATTTTATACAAAAGAATAACGTTAATTTATATATTATAATTTTCCAAATCATTATTACATAGATGAGGGAATATTGGATTATGTCGTGACCATCCACATATTGTTGGGAGTGCATTTATAAGGTATCTAATGTCTCAATGCATATTCTCTATAAATTGAAGGTTACTATTTCTTTTATGAACAGTTTGGGATTTAAATTATAATATTTCATGTGATTCTTATTATGGATTGTTTAGTTCTCTTTTAAGATATTATTTGTTTTTACTATACGATATATTCATTTCAATATCGAAACAGAGGAAATTATATCCAATTGGATAAATGGGATCTTCAAAACAGTCATACATGACCAATTCAATGCACATTGGATTGTCTCGTGACTTAGATAGAATGTTGGGTTCTAGATAATGATTGGAAAAAAAAGAAAACATTTAATCTACTAGTATAACATTTTAATGATGTATGTTATGATTATTTCTACATCTTAGCACTCGAGTGGGGTATCGTGTACATGACTGTGTTGATGATAAGATCATAACTAGTTTCTATCCCATCTCAAAGGATAACACCATTAAACATTAGGAGTAGATGGTTCAGCAAGATGTTCTTGGATAAAATATTTTCATATGAAATAGTACATATTCATGGTGTTCTCCAGTTATCATCACATGATAAAATATGATGGGAAATTGTGATTATGTGTAGATTATAGTATATTGAACTATATGATGGTCATGAACTGATATCCCATTTCACATATTGATGATATATTCGATCATATAGGTGGTGATAGTTATTAAAAAATATTTATTTGAGATCATGATGTAACCATTCGAGTGTGAGAGCATTAGACATACCTCAGTATTATTTTTAGAGAATGTATGGATTGTACGAGTTTCTAGTTATGGAATTTTTTTAATTACTTCACCAATATTATTCATAGACTCGATGAATAAAATTTCTAATCCATTAATACAATTGTAAGTTGTGGATTATTCAAGGAATCTTAGTGTACCCAAAGTCAACAGAATATCATGCCCAATATCATGAAGTAATCTAGAGTACATTGATAGAGAATCAGATATATTCCATGCAATTAAAATCTAGTACCTGGATTCATGAAGTGAAACACATGTACCATGTAATCTGAGAGTAAGGAGTGTTATTAGAGGTAGATTAATATCAAACATTATAATCTATATAGGGACTACATAATGTGTTTTATATTTCCTTTTTTTCTATTTAACCTATTATTATCAACACTTTATCCATGAAATTCCTCGTTTGGATGAATTTTTTCCACGGATTACCAAGAAAGTGGTAAAATATGTTTGGAATTATTATTTATTGAGAGAATATGGTACATGGAAGGTAGTCTAGACACGAGAACTATCCTTAAATTACATGTACCAGGTAAAGAATATACCATATTCTATGATGCATCTATAGTTACAATTAGTGTAGTTCTTATGCTGGATGATTGACTGGTTTCATATGGATCCAGACTATGGAGACTGAATTTTAGGAATTATCCTACTCATTAACTATAGTTATTTGTAATTGATAATAACATATGATGTCAGATATAGTATATTATGGGTGATAGTTATATGGTGTACATAGACAATAAAATCCTATGGGATATCATTTCTCAGTGGAAAGTGATCCATTGGAAGAGGTTGTGGGTCAGTATTTTTATTATATTGACAATGTTAGGACTTATTACCCATGTATGTGAAAGATATTTACATATTAATTAATCCAAAATATTATTAAAGATATATTGCATTATACAAGTGATTATTGGAGGATGATGGAACCCTTTAAAAAGATGTATTTAGTTATTCACGAGTTTTTCGGACAAGTTTCACTAACTTCGACATCGATTATACCAATGATTTTGGAAAAAAACCAAGACATAGTTGTTTTCTAATAAGAAGGATTTTCATGCATTTATAGTATATTTAGTGGTGACATGTCGTTAATATGGTCCCCTAATATAATTAATTCTCTTCTTTTTCATGTCCAGATATGGTTTCTTATGGGCTGGTGTGAGGAGATGATCAAAGAGTTTCATGTTTATAAAATGGAATTACATTATTGTTTGATGAGGACATATATTGATATATATAGATAGTACTAGTGGGATTAATTATTATGGTGTTGGTGGGATTAATAGAGATATTCCACACTAATCAGTACTTGAATGTTTAGATTATGAGGCTAGATGGGATATTACAAACTCTACCCATTATGGAATGGATATGGGATGATGTCACTTTGGATTTTTTGAGGGGACACAATTAATGAATGATGCAATAGGGGTGATCATTGTATGAATAATCTTGGTATAAAACATATTTCAAAATAGTAATGCATTTACTATTGATAATTTGGGTAGTCATTATGTACAATATGTATAGTTTGGTTTCATGGAGTTATAAATATAATAACTTCTAAAAGAGATCCTCATTACACATCGTGTTTGATGAATGTTCTTTAGAAGAATCCTTGGATCCAGGTTCATATATGTAAAACATATCACCCTCAAACATAAGTTCAATCTGATAAGATAGATCATATTTTGGAGGATACATTAAGATTCTGTGTTGATGGATTATTTTGGATACTGGAAACAATCTTTGAAACTCATGGTATTTCTAAAAAATAATAACATATATAAAATGATCCAAATTGAATTGTTAAATGAATTTTATAGTAGATATTGTTATTAACCTCATTTTTGGATGGATTCATCTGAATTAGTGTTGAATATACGAAGCCTCATAGAAAAGACAACAATGTAGTGTCAGTTAATCAGAAGAAAAGTGGTGATATAATAGAGAAGGAAAAATTCCAAAAATGACCATCATTGATGAACTATAGTGTTTGAGTTTTGTTATAGTATTGTCAATTAGTTGTCACAAATTTTTGGGAAATTATATATATAGAAATAGGGGATGATTATGCCTAGGTTTATAGATCTATTTAACACAGTGGAAGGTGGTTTCCAAATGGAATTTCAATTATCCCTTCCACAGAAGTACAATTACATATATTAGAAGATCCATGTCTCATTATTTTTTCTATATTATAGTGGCACTTCTATTTTGAAATATGTTGAGGAAAATGAGCTTGATGTAGCTGATTCCATTGAGGAGAATCTAATATGGAATGTGATCAATAGTGAGAAGTATCAATTGGGTATGATCATTCTACTCTTTTGAGGGTAGTGGCTGCATGAGAATATTTAGGTGGAGAAGATGGAATGTGAGGTTGTTACGCATGAATTTTGGCTAGAAATTTTTACTGAGTCCTAAATGTGTTATATGAAGATACATGTGTATGATAAATTATATGGTGGGGAGGTTGTAATATCTTTTTTTCTATCTATTTCCCTCATTGAGATTTTTGTTAATAGACCTGTTGAATGACATTACAATCCTATTTTAAGATTGGAGGTTGAGTATCACACATTGATGTAGAAATTTTACTAGGGGAACTATCATAATAATAAGTGATTTATGTTTATTTTGAATTAATATATTTTGGTTATAAACATGTAAATGGGATTTTGATGAATTTCCATTAGTATAAATGGCTGCATCGGTGGTGTGGGATATTATTTGGAAGTTGTTGTTGAATATTAATGTGTAACAATTAAACGCCGTGTAAATGTATTACCTTAAATGTATCTTTCATATAGAAAATTACAGGAAATGAATAATGAATATGAACTAGTTAATTGTGTGATCTAGTAACATTTTTTTAATATACATTACATGACCTGTAATGTTCGATCAATGTTAAATTCACCTGAGGTGATGTGTTTATAAACGTACACATAAATTATGAATTACATGACATTTAATGAATTTAAAAGACCATTAATTATCATGATGATTAGTTATAACCCATAAAATATGATTATGTTTTAATTCTTCTTATATCATTCCGAATCTCTTAATCCCCAGGTGATATCGAATTTATTTTGGCGCATCAACATCACTTCTAAACATTACTTTTAAGAGATAAATATCTACTGAGTTGTTTTTCATATTTATTCCACTTTATCAATTATCTCCATCAATGTGATGTAAAACTTTTGTCCAGGTTTGTTTTTTATTTTGATATTGATTAGTTGTGATCTATGTTCTTCCATGTGATCATCCTCACCTCTATTCATGTCTGATAATTTTGTCGAAAGAAATAACTATTCATTGGATAGAGGTAGGTGGTCTAAAAACTATCCCATTGTTAAGCTTAATTTATATGTACATGAAAAAATGAGATTTCACTGAATCAACATGTGTGTTGAATTAATTGAGTAATTGACAAGGTCAAAACATGTTATGCAACCCCTTAGATACAAATAGGGATTCAAGAATTTCTTATTTCAACATGTTGGTTATGGAACCCATAAAAAATAATAAAATTGAAAATAGATTGAAGTGTGTTACACATTACAGAAATTTTAGGATATATATTGACATTGATAACAACTAGATGAATATTTTATTTTCTTGGATATAGATTGATAATAAAATGATGAATGTGTAATTAAATGAAAATGATAATTTTTAAAATTACCAATTAACACATATAAAATGATACATTCATAACCCAAATATTATATGTTCAGTTTTGATACGTATATAAATGAATATATATTGTTATTTAATAAGTTTTTTACTAAAATGAATACATAAAGGGCTATGCTCAATGGTAATGAAATGATAACATAGAGGGATCATCCAATATAATGAAATACATATATAGAGAGCTATGTCGGATGATGATGAAATGATTATATATTTGGATTGATCTAGTTTTATTATAAACTAATTATATATTGATATATGATTAGAGGATGAAATGATTATATTAAGATACATTCCAATATTTGATGCTGAAATAATTATATACAGGTCCATTCACCAATGTCAAAATTCATACAAATGGTGATTTTCAATGTTATGTTATTATTCCAGGGTTGTGTTTATGGTTGGCATTTTTATACTCCACTATTATATATATTTAGGTATGGTTTGGTATATGCTTTTTTATTATATTATATTATATATTTATTTTATACACTTGTTATCACATTATGTCATTCACTTTTTATTCATACTAGTTATGTTTAGACATTGATGTTCCAACATACTGAGTTTTATTCACACCATGTTTTGGTTAATATTTTGTAAAAAAGAACATTATATGAATGTGTTTTTCAATAATGTAATGGGATGTTTTTGTAGATATTTATTGTTGGATGGGTTGGATATTGGAGAAATGATCGAGTTAGGGTAATAGAGAAGAGTTTATTCTTCCAACTTGTTCAATTATTGAATTACCTAAATTTTGAAATATAATATATTTTATCCGGAAATTAAATTGAATATTATTTGCTTATTTCGTTAATCCATTCGTTTATACTTTTTTGATATATTGTTTTTTATAATTTCCATTAACTTGATTTTTTTTCACTTCCACTATATTTTGACTCCATACCAGGGGGGGATATTTGTAACATCCCATGTATGTAATGAATAACAGATATTTTTATCTATGTCTATTAATTAATTATATAGTGTTTTAGAGGCTTAAAATGAAAATAAATACAATCTTATGCATGGAATACACTAATATTCTTAAAAGATTGTTTTACTGCCTTTTGATGGAAAACCATTTTTAAATGTATTTTTTGACAATTTTATAAGCTATGTTTGTCAAATTAAACTTATTCTTTATGATTATTACATCAAAATTTACTTTGTGTGAATTTTTGGTATTTTTCTGACAATGTTCATTTTTTAATGAATAGTGAAAAATACTGCATTTTACATCAAAACTACTTTTTAATCTAATTAATTTATATGATTATATTATCTTTTGAATTGGTTTTAAAGTAAAATTAGAATATATTTTTACCATTTAATCCACTGGTGGTCATTGTAATCAATTTACTTTGAAATTGGACTTAAACTGGTGTCAATCTTTTGATACTTATTGTTCCATAAAAAAAAGCTATTTGTCATGACAGTGGAAATTAATTATTAAATTAATTAATGTGACTTATATGTTATTAATTTTGTAAAATAGACATCATTTTTGAATTCGGAGTATCAAATATATCTTAGGGTGAATTTTTGGTAATTTTCTGAAAAACTTCAATTTTTGATGAATATTGAAACCACTATGTGGTACTTATAAAAACTGATTTTTCGTTTAAATGAAATATTGCCATATTTGTGTTTTGAATTTAAAAAATACGACATACATGGTTGTCATTAAAAAGTAAAATGTGGTTCAATGAGATTAAAATAATTTTTTGGTGAATAGTAACTTTTATGTTATTAATCGCGATTAGTGGTAATTTGTGTAGTTTAAGGTAAAAATAATGTTTTAATAGTATGAGATGAGCTTGAAACATGTCCTATTCTAATTGTATGTGTCATGGCCGACCAAGAAAAGCCATGGGTCAATTTGGGTACCCCATGGAGCCACTTTGGTTGGGAAATTACATAAATAACTTTTTATTTAATGTTAAAGTAAAAATGACACAAACATGAGTTATTTTACTAAAACAAATTCTACATGTGGTTATACAATTCAGATTTTTGACTATAAATATTAATTTTAATTCTAAAAAGATTTTCTACATCATAGGATTTTTTTATAATTTTTAGACATTACATAAATTAAATTATTTATGACATCTTGATGATGCAACGATGACCTCATTATTTAACGATTTAAATAAAATGGAAAGATAATGTAAAATCTAAAACCTAAACATGACCAAAACAAATTGGATGAGAGGATTTCGAACCCGTATCACCGTATCCTCGAATTATATCAATGTGGGACCTTTTTAATCCGAAACTCATTTTAAAATAAAGTAACTTATCTTTACTTTCCAAGAGTGCCCCTCTTCTCCTCTTATAAAAGGCCCCCACCTCTACCTCCTTACCCACACTTCCAAATCCTTCGGCTCAGCCAACCCCCACCCATTTTGTCTCTCCACTTCACTCTATTACTCCTTGAAGCCTCACTTTGGGAAGAAGTCTTCCCAAGGATTCCTTTAAGCTCAAACCAAAGGGAGTTACCTGATTTTAAGGTAATGTCTTCTTTTGAGTCCTTTTGTTTTATTTTTCATATCCAACCCCATAAACTCTTTTTATTCTTTTATTTTGTAACAAATACAGTATACTATATATACTAGGATTTTTTTATAAGAAGGATTATATCTACACTTACACACACCTGCATCTAATGGTTAACGAACATATTGTTTCCGTGGATGGTGAATTTATGCCTCCCGAAACGATGATTGTTCAACATTATTTTAACACCTTCAAAGGTGGCCATTAAGATGTCACTATATTTATATATGATATATAATATGTTTATGTTTTCCTTAAGATTCTGTATTTTTATTTTTGGTCATACCTTTATGGTTTCCACTATGGGTAAACGCGATATCTTCATTTAAGGAAGTGCGGACTACCGCCCCCTCAAAGTGATTTGATTCGTTAAATACCATATGTGGGACGTATAAAGGATGGAACTATGATATTATATATGATATTATACTGGAATTATAATATAAATTTGTATCATTATGATTCCATTCTATAAAATATGAAATAGAAATGAAAGTAGCGTTCATACGTACGTACGGCTTACCGTCTCCATGAACGGTGCATTTCATTTCATACCTCTAAATGATTATGTAAAATTATAAATTCATGCATGTACTGGATATATATGACATATATGATATCTACATCATGAATAAAATTCTGGATATAATGGATACATGAAAAACTTGTAATTATAAAGGGTTTATTTTTGACTCAAGTACCAATGATTGTTAAAATGAACGTTATTAAATTAAATAATTACATAGTGTTCATGACATTGTAATAAGTGATATAAAATGAATAATTAACTTGAAAAAGGTTCTTAAGCATGTAGAAATTTACTCATGTTTATTATTCAGGACCATAAAGAACGATTGAGTCAAGTCGGACCCGAGGTATGGGACTTCGTCTCAATCTCCATTCATTGAGGCATATTTTATTTTATACACAACATTATTTTATACGGTGTATAAACCCCTTTGACTTTTACATTTATCCAAAAGGAATCTTTTTTATACGAAGAGTTTTACAAAATGACAAAAGGGAATGTTTTTGTCATACGTATGCGGCGACAATGACTTCTCCGCCGCCGTGACCGTTATTTGAGTTTCGGCTTCCTCTACAAGCCATACCTTCTTTATAAAAGAAAAATAAATACCATGTTTTAATTTTCTTTTATTTTGATATTGAAAATGGTTTTCATAATTTTATATATCAATTTGTTGTATTAATATCTTGTGATTGAAAGGTGGAAATGTTATGTTTCCTTTATGCATGATTTATGTGATACGATTATGTTGAGTTTATTGGGCATTATTATGAAGACAGATGGTTCTGTGATAAACTAAGGGCGGGTGAGCCCGATATAGCTCTCCAATGCATTGGGTAACACGAAGGAGTGAAACGTTAAGGTTCCTCCGAAGAGATTTAGGGAATATATAGTGATGGGTATTCCAAACGTAACCAAGAGGGTTACTCCCTACGTACGAATGTTATGAATGCCTCAAGTTACCTTTATGTCTTATGATTTCTATGATTTATTCATGATTTGATGAGTTATGTTAAAGTGCTTATGTTTTATGGGTAATGTATGATTTCATTCTTATGTATATATGTACCCATGTTTCCTTTCCATATTTTTATATCCCTTACTGAGCTTTTTATGCTCATCCCAAGTTTTTTTGAAATGTTTTTCACAAGTCAAGGGAAAGGTACATGATATGATTATAGTGTCAAGGAAGTGTCAAGAATGAATCCATGTTTTATTTTAAATATGTTTCCAATGATTGGAAAGAAGAATACTATATTTATGTAACAACTTTGTTTACATGTGGAATGTAATGCAAGTTTTATGATCTAATTTTCTAAAACTCTAAACCCGAAAAGATCCTCAATGTGTAATCTTGTAATAACTCAAGATTAAGTAAAGTTTAAGGATGGGGCCTTATAGTTGGTATCAAAGGTTGGTTTAGATAACATTAGGAGTTAGAATTCTATTGAATTATTATCCAAAAATATTTTTTTTGAAATGATATATAATTTGAAGATTACCATGTTGCTTCATCTAAGACATGTTTGTTCTGAATGGTTTTTCGCAGAGGAAACAAGGAAGCAGTGCTAGGAAGGCATAAAGAAGGAAATGACCTTCCGAATCAGCATCCTGAGATAGTCGGAATTGGATCTGAACAGTTTGTTGCAGTAATGGCGCAGTTGACTCAAGCAATAAATGGTGGTGGTATCCATACACGAGATCAGCCAGATCAACTGCAGAGGAACATGTTAGTGGTGGAACATTTCATGATGCAACATCCACCATCATTCAGAGGATCATCTGACCCTGTGCTAGGTGAAGGGTGGATTAAAGAACTGAAGAAGAATTTTGATGTCATGGGGTGTTCAGACAATCAAAAGGTTAGTCTTGCTATTTATCGTTTGGAGGGTGAAGCAGATCAGTGGTGGTCGATGGTTAAAAATATAAGGGACGCTGATTAGATTGATGCTCTCAACTGGGATGAATTCAAAGGTATGTTTCTTGAGAAGTATTTTCCTAAGGCTGTTTGACATAGGATGGAAAAGAAATTCTTGGAATTGAGGCAAGAGGAAGACTTAGTGTCTACCTATGAAGAAAGGTTCACTCGATTGGCAAGGTATGCTCCAAACTTTATCCGAGACCATGATAGTAAAATCAATCGTTTTTTCTCAGGATTAAAGCCAAAATATCAAGGGCATTAGCTTCTCGTGAGTTTAAAAGTTATGAAAATATTTTTCGATGTGATGAGATGGTGGAAATGGTGTTTGCCGATGATCAAGTGTTCTATAAAAACCATTATAAGAAGAGACCGAGGTGGCAGGAGAAAGGTAAGAATTCTTCAAAAAAGTATGATGGTAAGAAAACTATGTTTCCAGTTTGTGATAAATGTGGCAAAAAGCATACTGTGGAATGTCTTCTGAATTCTGGAAAGTGCTATCGATGTGGTAAGATGGGACATAAGGCTCGTGATTGCACTGAAAAGGATCAAGGTGATGGTAAGGCCAAATTTGATTTACAGTTAGTGAAATTTTTTAATTGCAATGAGATGGGTCACTATGCAAATGAGTGTCCGACAATGAGATTGAGTGATGGAAAGCAGTTAGACGACAAGCAAAAATGTTTGGTGAAATCCTTTGCAACTACTTCAGCAGATGTCGGGACATCAAATGAAGTTGTATCAGGTACTTTGTTTGTTTTTTCAGATTATGCCAGTGTGTTTTTTGATTCGGGGTCTACACATTCTTTCATCTCTGAAACCTTTTCTAGTAAAATGGGAATACCATCTCAAGAAATGACTCCTGAACTTTTGGTAAAAACACCTGGGGGGAATGTTGAGGCAAAAAGAATTTATAAGAATCTTCATATCCTTATCTATGGAAATAACCTATTTGCAAACCTTATAGTTCTACCTCTAGTAGAGTTTGATGTTATCCTGGGTATGGATTGGCTCTCTATTTACCATGCTAATATTGACTGTAGAGATAAAGAAGTTTCTTTTCCGAAAGACTTTTAGTTTGAGTACAAGAATGAACCCTTACTGTTGATAACTTATCAAGAGGCTGAGAAACTTGTAAAAGATGGAAATGAATGTTACCTTGCACACATCATTGAAAATAAAGGAACTGTTCAGATAAATGATGTGCCAGTGGTAAATGAGTATCCTGATGTTTTTCCTGATGAGTTTCCTGGAATAATACCAGATCGGGAAGTTGAATTTACTGTTGACTTAGTTCCTGATGCTAAGCCATTTTCAAAACCCCCTTATCGAATGGCTCAAATTGAACTTTTAGAGTTGAACGATCAATTGCAAGATTTATTAGAGAAAGGTTTCATTCGACCTAGCACATCACCATGGGGTGCTCCTTTCTTGTTTGCTAAAAAGAAAGATGGTTCAATGAGACTTTCCATTGATTATAGAGCTTTGAATAATATCACTGTTAAGAACAAATATCATTTGCCTCATATCGACGATTTGTTTGATCAGCTCCAGGGAGCTCAGCTTTTTTCAATGATTGACTTGAGATCGGGGTACCATCAGCTGAAGGTAAAGGAGGCAGATATTCTGAAGACCACGTTCCGTACAGGATATGGCCACTATGAATTTGCAGTAATCCCTTTTGGGCTAACCAATGCACCTGCTGTATTCAAGGACTTAATGAATAGAATTTTCCATGAGTTCTTGGATAAGTTTGTGGTGGTTTTTATTGATGATATTTTGGTGTTTTCAAAAAGTAATTAAGAGCATGAAATACATTTAAGGGTTATCTTGCAAACCCTAAAAGAAAAGAAATTGTATGGGAAATTCAGCAAGTGTGAGTTTTGGTTGCAACAAATTTCTTTCCTAGGTCACATTATTTCTAAAGATGGGATAACTATTGATCCTCCAAAAACAAAAGTTGTGGAAGACTGGCCAAGACCCACAATTGTAAATGAGATTCATAGCTTCCTTGGTTTGGAATTCTATTACCGAAGGTTTGTTAGAAATTTTTCATAGTTATCTAGTCCAATGACTAAGCTAACTTGGAAGGGTGTTAAGTTTATCTGGACAAAAGAATGTGATGATTGTTTTCAGGAATTGAAAAAAAGATTAGTGAATGCTCCAGTTTTGGCACTACCTTCCAAGAATGGTGAGTTTGTTATCTACAGTGATGCTTCATTGAAAGGACTTGATTGTGTCCTAATGCAGAATGATTAGGTAATTTCTTAAGCTTCACGACAGTTGAAAACTCATGATGTAAATTACCGTACACATGATTTGGAATTAGCTGCTGTTGTTTTTGCTTTAAAAATTTGGAGGCATCATTTGTATGGAGTAAAGTGTGAAATATAAACTGATCACAAAAGTTTAAAGTATATATTCACTTAGAAAGAATTGAACATGAGACAAAGGAGATGGCTAGAATTAATCAAGGATTATTATTGTACAATTCATTACCATCCGGGAAAAGCAAATAAAGTGGCTGATGCTTTGAGTCGAAAAAGTAATGCTTCATTAGCAATGTTGCGTTTGGAACGTGATCCTTTGGTTAAGGATTTGATGAACTTTGAAATAGAAGTTATTGGTGCAGGAAGATCTTCTGTTTTGTTACAGGTATCAGTGAGACCATCTCTATCAGATAGAATCAAGAAAGCACAGAAGCAAGACAGTGAGCTGCAGAAAAAGGTAGAGCTGGTTCAGAAAGGTAAGTTGCATGAATTCAACATTGATAATGATTGCGTTTTGAGATTTGGGAAGAGATTGTGTGTGACTTGTGATTCACAGTTGAAGAGAGAGTTGTTATGTGAAGATCATAATTCTCTGTTTTCAGTTCATCATTGCAGTAATAAGATGTATAGAGATATGCAGGAGTATTACTGGTGGGATGGAATGAAAAGAGATATTGCTGATTTTACTGTGAAGTGTTTGACTTGTCAGTAGGTTAAAGCAGAGCGGCAGTTACCGAAAGGGATGCTTCAGCCTTTACCAGTGCTAGAGTGGAAATGGGAGAATATATCCATGGACTTTGTTGTGGGATTACCGAAGACATCTCGAGGTAATAATGCAATCTGGGTTATTGTTGATCGCTTGACCAAATCTGCACATTTCCTTGCTATATTAGATACTTTTTCCATAGATCAACATTACCATTTGTATCTTAAAGATATAGTCAGGTTACATGGAGTTCCTCTCTCCATTGTATCTGATCGTGATCCCAGGTTCACTTCTAACTTTTGGAATGTCCTTCAGAAGTCGTTGGGTACTGAATTAAATTTTAGTACATCATTTCATCCTCAATCAGATGGGCAGTCAGAACGAACAATTCAAACCTTGGAGGATATGCTACGAGCTTGTTCTATGGATTATCAGGGAAGTTGGTACCAACATCTTTCGTTGGATGAATTTTCATATAATAACAGTTTTCATTCCAGTATACAGATGGCACTGTTTCAGGCATTATATGGGAAGCAGTGTCGAACTCCAGCTTTCTGGGATGAAGTGGGTGAAAGGAAGTTGATGGGACTAGAATTGGTAGAAGAGATGGTAGAAAAAGTTCAGCTGATTCAGAAGCACATGAGAACAGGTCAGATTAGGCAGAAGAGTTATGCAGACAACATGAGGAAGGATCTAACTTTTGAGGTAGGTGATCATGTTTTTCTCAATGTATCACCATGGAAAAGTGAGATGTGATTTGGTATGAAAGGAAAGATGAGTCTATGGTTTATTGGACCATATGAAATTCTGGAGAGAGTTGGATCAGTTTCATATCGAGTGGCTTTACCTCCGAGTTTATCTCAGGTACACAATGTTTTTCACGTTTCGATGTTGAGAAAGTATATGCCAGATCCATCACACGTTTTGTGTCCAGAGGTAGTTCAGCTGGAAGGGAACCTATCTTTTGAGGAACAACCTGTCCATATTCTTGACCACATGGAGAAAGTGTTACAAAATAAGGTGATTAATTAGGTAATGGTTTTGTGGAATAACCACATGATGGAAGAGGCAACATGTGAATCTGAAAATGCAATGTGGGATAATTACCCCCATTTATTCGATATGTAAATAAATTGTGGGGACACAATTTTATAAAGGGGGGAAGGATGTAACATACCAAGTAAGTAATGAATAATATATATTTTTATCTATTTCTATTAATTAATTATATAGAGTTTTAGAGGCTTAAAATGAAAATAAATACAATCTTATGCGTGGAATACACTAATATTCTTAAATAATTGTTTTACTGCCTTTTGATGGAAAACCATTTTTAAATTTACCTTTGAAAATTTTATAATCTATTTTTGTCAAAATAAACTTATTCTTTATTATTGGTACATCAAAATTTACTTTGTGTGAATATTTGGTATTTTTCTGACAATGTTCATTTTTTAATGAATAGTGAAAAATCCTGCATTTTACATCAAAACAGATTTTTAATCTAATTTATTTATATGATTAGATTATATTTAGAATTGGTTTTAAAGTGAAATTAGAATATATTTTTACCATTTAATCCAATTTTGGCCATTGGAATCAATTTCACTTTGAAATTTGACTTAAACTGGTGTCAATCTTTTGATACTTATTGTTTCATAAAAACACGCTATTTGTCATGACAGCATGAATTAATTATTAAATTAATTAATGCGACTTATATGTTTTTAATTTTGTAAAATAGACTTAATTTTTGAATTTGTAGTATCATATATAGCTTAGGGTGAATTTTTGGTAATTTTCTGAAAAACATCAATTTTTGATTAATTGTGAAACCACTAAGTGGTACTTATAAAAACTGATTTTTCGTTTAAATGAACTTTTTCCATCTTTGTGTTTCGAATTTCAAAAATCCGACATACATGGTTGTCATTAAGAAGTAAAATGTGGTTCAATGAGATTAAAATAATTTTTTTGGTGAATAGTAACTTTTATGTTATTAATCGCGATTAGTGGTAATTAGTGTAGTTTATGTTAAAAAATGACTTAATAGTATGAGATGAGCTTGAAACATGTCCTACCCTCATTGGATGTGTCATGGACGTCCAAGACAAGACATGGGTCATCTTGGGGACCCCATGGAGCCACTTTGGTTGGAAAATGACATAAATATCTTTTTATTTAATTTTAAAGTAAAAAATCACACAAACATGAGTTATTTTACTAACACAATTTTTACATGGGGTTATACAAGTCAGATTTTTGACTATAAATATTAATTAGAAATATAAAAAGATTTCCTACATCATAGGATTTTTTTAATAATTTTTATACATTAAATAAATTAAATTATTTATGACGTCATAATGATGCAGCGCTGACCTCATTATTTAACGATTTAAATAAAATGGAAAGATAATGTAAAATCTAAAACCTACACATGGCCAAAACCAATTGGATTAGTGTATTTCGAACCCTTATCACATTATCCTCTAATTATATCAATGTGGGACCTTTTTAATCCGAAACTCATTTTAAAATAAAGTAACTTATCTTTACTTTCCAAGAGTGCCCCTCCTCTCCTCTTATAAAAGGCCCCCACCTCTACCTCCATACCCACACTTCCAAAGCCTTTAGACCGGCCAACCCCTGCCCATTTTGTCTCTCCACTTCCCTCTTTTACTCCTTGAAGCCTCACATTTGGCAGAAGTCTTTCCAAGGAAGCCTTTGAGCTCAAACCAAAGGGAGTTACCCGATTTTAAGGTAATGTCTCCTTTTGAGTCCTTTTGTTTTATTTTGCTTCTCCAACCCCCTAAAATCTTTTTATTCCTTTATTTTGTAAAAAATCCAGTATCTTCAATATACTAGGATGTTTTTATAATTAGGATTAGAGCTACACTTACACACACCTACATCTAATGGTTAACGAACATACTATTTCCGTGGATGGTGAATTTATGCCTCCCGAAACGATGATTGTTCAACATTCTTTTAACAATTTCAAAGGAGGCCATTAAGATGTAACTATATTTATATATGATATATAATATGTTTATTTTTTCCTTAAAATTCAGTATTATTCTTTTTGGTCGTACATTTATGGTTTCCATTATGGGTAAACGCGATATCTTCATTTAAGAAAGTGCGGACTACCACCCCCTCAAAGTGATTTGATTCGTTAAATACCATATGTGGGACGTATAAAGGATGGAACTATGATATTATATATGATATTATACTGGAATTATAAAATACCTGTATATAATTACGATTCCATTCTATAAAATATGAAATAGAAATGAAAGTAGCGTTCATGCGTACGTACGGCTTACCGTCTCCATGAATGGTGCATTTCATTTCTTACTTCTAAATGATTATGTAATATTATAAATGCAAAAATGTACTGGATATATATGAAAAATATGATATCTAAATCATGAATACCATTATGGATATAATGGATACACGAACAACTTGTAATTATAAAGTGTTTATTTTTGACTCAAGTACCAATGATCGTTTAAAAGACCGTTATTGGCTTAAATAATTACATAGTGTTCATGACATTGTAATAAGTGATATAAAAGGAATAATGAACTTGAAAAAGGTTCTTAAGCAAGTATAAATTAACTCAAGTTTATTATTCAGGACATTAAAGAACGATCGAGTCACGTCGGACCCAAGGTATGGGACTTCGTCTCAATCTCCTTTCATTGAAGCATATTTAATTTTATACACAACATTCTTTTATACGGTGTATAAACCCCTTTTACTTTTACGTTTATCCAAAAGTAATCTTTTTTATACAAAGCGTTTTACAAAATGACAAAAGGGAATGTTTTATTCGTACGTATGCGGCGACAACGACTTCTCCGCCGCCGTGACCGTTATTTGAGTTTCAGCTTCCTCTACAAGCCATACCTTCTTTTTAAAAGAAAAATAAATACCATGTTTTAATTTTCTTTTATTTTGGTATTGAAAATGGTTTTCATAATGTTTTTATATCAATGTGCTGTATTGATATCTTGTGATTGAAAGGTGGAAATGTTATGTTTCCTTTGTGCATGTTTTATGTAATACGATTATGTTAAGGTTCTTGGGCATTATTATGAAGACGGGTGGTTCTGTGATAAACTAAGCGCGGGTGATCCCGATATAGCTCTCCAAAACATTGGGTAACGTGAAGGAGTGAAACGTTAAGGTTTCTCCAAAGAGATTTAGAGAATATACTGTGATGGGTATTACAAACGTAACCAAGAGGGTTACTCCCTACGTACGAATGTTATGAATGCCTCAAGTTACCTTTATGTCTTATGATTTCTATGATTTATTTAATATTTGATGAGTTATGTTAAAGTGCTTATGTTTTATGGGTAAAGTATGATTTCATTCTTATGTATATATGTACTCATGTTTCCTTTCCATATTTTTATATCCTTTACTGAGCTTTTGATGCTCATCCCATGTTTTTTTTAAATTTTTTTCACAGGTCAATGGAAAGGTACATGATATGATGATAATGTCAAGTGTCAAGAAAGAATCAATGTTTTATTTTAAATATGTTTCCATTGAAGGGAAAGAAGAATACTATCTTTATGTGACCACTTTGTTTATATGTGGAATTTAATGCATGTTTTATGATCTAATTCTCTAAAACTCTAAACCCGAAAAGATCATCAATGTGTAATTTTGTAATAACTCAAGATTAAGTTAGGTTTAAGGCTGGGGACTTATAATATTGTCCCCACAGTATTCACCACACCGCATATAATATTCATAATCCTTTGGAATATGTGTTTTAATTATTGATTGTATCATAACAATGATCATTCATCTATATGAGAGAGTAACTATTAGGATATGTTAAATTTTATGATGACAAATCATTAAAAATCATCATGAAACTATTCTTGAGAATATATTTCTCTTTGTAATTTTAAATTCATAAAAAAATTTATTTAATCAAGGACACACTAATGTAATTTATTATTCATCTCAATGGAATCACGCAATTTTTATGAGAAAACCTCACTGAAGCAGTTTCCCTATATTTTCATCAGTCATGCATATTAAACGTGGTTCATAGTATATTCCAAATATCATATTCTTCATGACAAAAACATGCGTGGAATCTACTTAAAAGTTTCATGAAAAAAAAATTTGTATTCATGTCGACGTGAATCCTAATTATCATTATACAATTATGGATTCCAATCATGAAAATAGATGGATTTTAGGTCTCTTTTATTCTTTTTAATCACTAGAATATAACGTTAAGATCATCGTCAAAATGACATCACATAGGTGGATTTATATACAATAACGATGACACAAGTTCATGATATAACGACAAATAATATGTTTACATACATACCATGTGATTCATGACTATGAGAGTTAACATTATATCAATTATAACATTCTATATATACCATTTATATTCTATTCAGACATCATTTATAAATGAAAATGATGTTTATTATTGAATATATTACATTCTAATATCATGTTTACCAAATAAGGAATGCAATCGTCCTTTTCATCCATCATAGTTTTTAATGAATACACTAATGATCAAAATAATTAAGTTGATGGGATTTGGTAGATTATGAATATGTTTATGATCAAGTACCTCAGGATGATCAGAATAAACGACCACAGATTGGTAAATATTTTTTATGGTTAATGACATGTGATTGTGGTTGTGGTTCCCATACCGGATTTTACTACAGATTCATGCATATTTTAATAAAAATTATCTCTAAGATCCATCCAAATATAATAATGGGGTTTTATCCCGTTTCTCACTTGCATTTTCATTTGTTGGATATCTCTTCCACACTAGGACCACACTCAATTTTTCTCCCATAATGTCCCATGCCACACTATTGTGGAACTCTATGTAAAATAACACAAATATAGTCTATTCTATCTAACCGCGTATTTAAATACAATAAATATGTAGAATGGAATATATTATTATTGAAAAAATTCATAGGAATTAGGTATCACAAATAAATTGTGACAATCAAATACCCATTGAATATTTATCATCACAAACTACTGAAAAAATATCAACTTGTACAGAACCACAATAAACAACTTCATGTTATTAATATCCATATATATATTTCTTACAATACACATTTTAATTCAAAATTAAATTATATATTCATATTAATATTGGAAAAAAAACTGTGAGATATGTATATGAAGTAATTTTCTTCTCAATAATTAAAATATTATGAAAATATACTTCTGGTATGAAACATATTGTATTACATTTCTATGATAATTATAGAATAACTTTTTACATAGAAATGAAATAAAATTCACTAAAATGATTTCTTTGTTATCTATTCTCCATTAATAAAAATGTGTGATGATATTTAGCTAAAATTTAATTTCAAAAAAATTAGAATGTGACACAAATATGGAACCCTTCATTCATGGGATTTACAAGTAATTTAAACAAATCATGTACATTGACCTCAATAAAAAGATTTAAATATTCAAGTAAAATAATATTAATCACCTATTTAAATTATTTTTCATTTTATTATGAATAAATAAGTCTATCTATATTAGAATTAATTTTATAATCCTAAAAATATGAGAATGTAAACAACATACCTCAAATATGTCAATTTTAAATTTACAAACATTTATCAGGTTGAATTATCATTTGAATACAACACTATAACATCATACATTGAAAATATCCCAACTAAGATAGTTATTTTTTGTTATCATTCTAATGGGACTCCCCAAAAGTGATCAACAAAATAATTATATATCATGATATAATTTATCCATGAACCTACTCCAAGAATAATATATGATTACTAGAAATGTTGAAAAACTGGAAATGATAATAAAAATAGTTTTCCAATATGGATTAATTTAATTTTGTAATATTATCACAACATTTATCAAATTTTGGACACTATTTGAATACATGTATCAACTTCAATTGTGTGGTGAAAAAACACAGTTTTTATATGTGTATAAGGTTCTTCTTCAACAATCATTAATGAGATGATGATTACTAAGAGTTTATTTTCAAACAAATAAAATTATAATATGATAATGGATTCATCACATTTTCTAGTAATGTGAGTTCAATGTTATGTTATTCCTCCATTATAATTTCCTCTTTCTACTATTATATACAAGTGATTATGAAATTTTTTTGAATATATTTATTCTTCACTTTGCGTGTAGAATAATTTTTTAAAATTAATATTTTTATCACAATAATTATCGAGTTCTTATCAATTATTATTCATTAATTCTTATGGTTTGGGAATCCATGTTATTAAAAATTTACCTCAATGTGTGGAAATATTACATCATTCAAAAAAACATCATTAATAATTATATTTAACCTTTTATGAAACATGATTAATTTTTCCACAGAAATGTGTATCCAGAAATAATATATGTTATTTATTTTGTGGATTGATTCTTTATTGAATTATAATATAAATCCATTAGAACAAATGTTCCTAGAAAATTCACAATGGTCCATGATGTGATCATTCCTAACAAAATAGAGAAATATTTTCTTTGGTGAGATACGTTTCAAATATTTCATCATATAATTCTATAGAGTTATCTACTAAACATCCAGCTTCATTTATTCCCAGACTAATGATAATCAGAAATAATATATTTTTAACATTATTAACATATTGGGTGGTCTATTATTCATATTAATAGATTATTTCTGAATGATTATAAGATTCCATAAATAAGAATAACAATGAAAAAATCTATTGAAACATTGTCATAAATTTCCAATGTATTCATATCTTTTATTAATATTCTGTTTCCCATTGTGTGAGTCCTTATTCTGTTGTGTAGGTTTCCACATCACAACACATTTTCTCTCCCAAAATACATGCATTTTTTAAATTTCATATCTTGTCATATTATTCCATCAATTTATTTCATAATTCCCTAATACCTAACAACACCAACAGTAGAAAAAAATATTGATTTCTTCTTCAATGAATTATTTTGAATGACTTTAACATTGTACTACTTTTCAAAAACACTTTTTTTATGTTTCTTTTAGGGAATAAGTATTTTTACAATTTTCACACCCCTATATAAATATATAGTCCATTACTATTTATTTCTCTTCACAAATTTACGTTCATATTTTAAATTTGTGTCTTAACTTGTCATAAAATTAATAATAATACACATAGATTGATCAGTTAAATGTGATACCTACTTCAATGAGCCAGATGTAGATTTATCCATTGATAATATAATGTTTTTATTTCCATTTTCGTAAGACATTTAAAAAATAAGAAAATTATATGATTAATTATTGGAAGTAATTTTTATTTATAGTATCATGGGTAGTATAAACATGTTTATCTTATATATTTATCTATGTCAGTTATAATTTATGGAATTTTATGTTGTAATAAATTTTTCCAATATCAACTACTTTGATGATATTTTCCCACAAAGTCTCAATATTATGAATAACATATTTTTGTAAGTAGTTGGTCTTTAGAAAAGGATTTTCTTTCTTCTTATCAATTTTTTCTTTTACCACTTGTTGTACGTCATTGATACTTGTAGATATATTGTACATATTTTTTGTTCATGAATTACATATATAAAGAACATTTGAAAAAGAAAAGTATAGAATACATTAAAATATAATTATCAATTTTATTCATGATATATTTAATAGAAATGATATATTGTTTCATAATTTTATTTCATAGTTTATGCTATAGTGTTTGATATTATACCCTTTTGAACTAGAGATTCTTCCACAAGATTACCATATTCTTCATACTATAAATTTTCATCCCATTTTCCCATTAGAAATTTAATCATAAAAGTGATCACTGTTTTTTGAACACTATTCATATGATATATTATTCACAAATTGGAAAAAACCTCATCACAACCTGAACATGAATAATCATTGTCATAATCAACTAATTTCTCATAAAAATCACAAGTATGGGGGGTTTAATTTTTATGATGATCATCATTGATCTCAGATTTATTCTTAAACATTATTTCCTCACTTTTATTCAATTTAATGTGAGTCTTGATAGAAAAAATAATATTTATTTCATCATGAGTATTGGTATTATTTTCTATTTGATGCTATTTTGAACTCTCTTAATAATTGAATTATCACTTCATATAACAAATATTTTGAAAATTGAGTAATTAAAATAGACCCCGCTACTGGTGTCCTTCCATATGAAAACAATTGATGTGTCCAATGGATAATTCAGTCACATCATGAGGGGGATAAGTGATTATGTGTGACTTTTTTATAAAAAATTTTTATTTAATTTTACTCTGTTTTGATTATTACCATTATCAGTTATTAAGATGATTGGATCCTATTTGAAATGGATTATGTAATATTAAAAATCCCACAATATTCATTTCAATGATATGTACAAATAAATTCTATATTCTTCCATTGTTTTTCTCCCCAGATAGAATTTTAAATATATATATTATCATAAATTATAATGTTTCAAGGAAAAACTGGTCATAATCCATAGTATTTGATCTTATAATTAATCTTGGTTATACCTGATAGTGATCCAAACATCTAAATAGTTTGGATAGACCACAAATAATTTTATAGGATAGATCCCCTAGTCACGTCAGTGTCATGAACAACATGTTAACTCCCCCCTGAGTTGCAACATCATTATTATTCATGAGAAGATGTGGTCCACAATATAATGAACTCTGGATCCCCCAGATTAACCTTCCTATATCACACATGATCATGTAAAACATTATTTACATTGTCACAAATGATCATTTTTTTCTCAATGAAATTTTTATTACATTATATAATATGTTACCAAAATGCAGAACTACATGGGATATGATTCATTCAATGTACATTATCTGGATATATTATTTAAAACTAATCGTCAATGACCCGAACTGATTTCAATACAATTATAAATTATATACAAATGTATTTTTTTTAATAATTTATTTATTCATTATCAATTCCATAAAAAATATGTAATGTATATTTCATGTGAATTTATTTAATTTTCATTCATTTATGCAACACATTTCATGATATTTCAATATAATAGGTGGAAATATATAATTAAACAAACATAACACATTCAGGAATGTATTATTTTCCATTCATTCTTGTTTTTAATAATCCAAGAACATTACTCCACCTCATTATTACCTTTACAATTTCATGAAAATAATATATCTTAAATATTCCAATGTTAAAATTTCATATTTAAATTTCAATCTATTATACACATTATCTCCCAATTGAATATAATATCATGAATGAATTTCATTCAAGTATATCAAATTTCACTACCATACTCCTTATCTTGAATCTAATCATGGATTAATTATTCCCTTCCCATATATAGAGTCATGAAAAATTCCTTTCAAGGGAATAAAAACTATAATGTTTTTTTCTACTTCACAATAGCTTCTAAATATCATTGTGAATAATTCCTCAATAAATCTCTTCACATTACTTTTAATCACTCAGTCATATCAAATATGATTCACAGTTCTTTAAAATCCATTGATTATTCCTAAAATAACTTAAATCCTTGATACCAAAAGAAACAAGTTCATATAACTAAATTCTCTTCTATGTGATACTGAAGAAGATTGATCATCATTAAATTATTGAATCTTCAAATAAATATAAAATTATTTTCATCCATTTTTATTTCATCTATCTAAAAATTCACATTTAGATGATTATACAATAAATAATATGTTGGGAAATTTATAAGGAACAACACCCACTTAACTCATTTAAAATAACTCCAACACATATTCACACCATTATATCCCATTATTAATGACTATAAGAATAACACTTATCATAAAATATCATATTTTGTATAAACTCCATATCCTCTATATGGACATCACTTATATAAGTAAATAAACATTCTTGTTTATTATATTATATATAAATATCTAATTAATCAAATAATACTCAAAATCATCAACTCGATCCATCAGTGGTGTGACTTGAAAATATCGATATACAAAGTCCATTGGAAGATGGGGAAGTTAGTTGATGAAAGTGTCACTGAAATTTTGGATTAGGATGATAAAATCAAATAGTTTTGGTTTTGAATACATTTTTATGGTAAATGAAAAGTTAGTGCAGTTTTGAGCATCACATAATATATTAATTCAAATTTATCATACATTTTAAAATAATGATCCCCATGATCTATCCAAAATTGAGTACGAGTTCCACTCAATGTACCTAATTGCATTGACCCATGTCAGTTACCTCTTTTTTTGGTGTTCTTCCACAAACATTTATTCTTCTATTAAACCATATTCATGTATGGTGGAATTCCATATACAATAACAACCACATACAACATGCTATCTAGTTAAAGATTGATTGGAAACATATGTAGCCTATGAGGTCTCTTTGGTAGGATTGTTTAGTTGGAATATTTTTTTGTACTCTCAATAAAAATAATTAGCCAAATACATACCATAAAACTCACCACCAAAATAATAAAACATAATATTATTCTATATTTTGTCCAAAATATGGCCTTATATACACATTGATTTGGTATTAAGAGGAAGCAATAAATGGACACAATTAATATCCCACAAAATATTTATCATCACAACATATAGACAACAATTTTGACTTAAATAAAACATTAATTATAATCTACAATTCAATATATTGTTTTTTTCATACATTCAATACAATAATAGATACATGCACTACCACCACATGAACACCTACATGTAGCATGCTAGCAAAATGAACGATGTTATACCATGGATTTTCTATTACGTATTTTTTCATTAGTATTATTCATGAATAATTCAACATCACCCCCATAAAGATGATTCATGTTATGCCTTCAAATAATTTCATATTTCTCACATATAATAATTATTATTAATTTAAGAATTATAATACTATTATCTTTATGTGGTAATTTCCCTACCACATGATGAAAATTCAACCAACAGCACAACCATATAGTCAATGAATTGAAAAATGGATCATTTTCACGTTATAATATATAGAAACACATTTTTTTCATAAAGAATGTGAATCCAATGCAAGTTATATACATCACAACAAATCTGCAATCACGGTCAGCTCACCAATTCTTATTTCATCGATATGTTATAATTTATTTAACAATAAATTTAATTATTCATTTGACAGTTTTATTTACTTCATATTTATTTGAAACAATTTAAATTTCTTGATTATTCAATTAGTTGCAAATAAATTTATAGAAATAATGAAACAAATGATTTTGTATATTTATAAAAAAATTAAAAATAGATATTACATGTGTTCTAAATATACGTAAAAACCAACAAATTAATTTTTTTCCAATATTCATCATCTAGTTTTATAAATTTTTTCGTTGTTTTATTCATTTCAAAATTAATATTTAGTTACAAAAACGTACTTCAATTTATTATTTAGTAATTAATGAAATATGATTACTATTTTTATAATTACATATCACTAGGAATATGGATGGTGTTTTCCAAAATTCATGATGAAATTTAATATAAATAAAATATGTGATATTTATGGGTATTCATTGAATTATTATTATTTAGTTATTTTGAGTTTTTATATAATTATTTTGAAGATAGTTAAATTAATATTTTTTTCTTTATTAAAATAATTTTTCTCATGTCTATTTTTAATGATAATTTTACCAATATTAGATTATTAGGAATTTTGAATTTAAATAATTTTACACGGTGCTGACTGGATTGTTAAATATATATCTCCAATTTAATGGGAATAAGGATTAAATCATAAGTGATATGGAATACACTTGTTTGGAGAATCAGATAAACATTGTTCAGATGAATTAATTTTCTGTGAACATTCAACTATTATATTTTCATGTGTTGTAAAAATAAGTGAAGCTATCTGAAACCATTTTTTAATATTCAACATGGTCTATAACGGGGAAGAGAAATATCTTCAAACACTACTACCCTAATTATTTTTGTCATTCCAATACTAAAATATAAATTTTTATGCATTAGAAATCTTCTATAACTAATATTGCTCACTCTATTTGATTTATCATATTTTTTTCGTTATTCATCTAATTTAACTCTAAATATGGATTATTATTATCCATACAAAATAAAAATTATGTCATAGTATTTTAATGATATACTCTAAATTTTTGTTCATATGATTTGTGACTAATGGATTCTAAATAATTGATTTTTCATGTTGTAAATCTTGGATTCAAAATTTTCAAATGTTCTGGTTGAGAAGAAAATTATCAAAATAAAATTTTTTAATGTTTATGAAATACCGAAAAAAGTTAATGTGCTTATTTATACATTTTATTTAAAAGTCATAATTGTAATAGGTTGTGAATCCCAAAAAATGTGGTTCATTGAATAAAATCCATATCTTTGATAGAATGGATGTGTGAAAGTAAATTATGTCCTTTTTGGATTGAACTACTACAAAAATACATCACCTTATTCTTTATATATTTACCATATTTTAACATTCAAAAATTATCAATGATTTTTTATATAATTAATACAGTTCATTAATTTTTTAATTTATTTTAGTAAACCCCCTTGAAATAATTTTATATTATTATATGGGACCTAACATTTATCTCATGAATTACATATTTTTATAGGGAATTATGCTAGTCACAACCTTTTTGATTCTCCGATTTTTTAGAGAATAAATCATTATATAATTCCAAGATATGGTAAATCAGCTATATTTTACTATTATCCTAGACATTAGTATTTACCCACTACTAAAATAGAAAAAATACCAAAAAAATGAAGTAAAAATTCATTAAATAATGGGGACCTTTCTATGGAATTAAATTACCCAACATGAAAATATAGTGATATATATTAAATTATTTCCATATAAAAAATTATTTATGGGAATCCTTCTATGGTTTGAAATTAATAGGTATGATACTCAGGGCCTTTAAGATATCCCCTTGGAAGTATTATAAAACATAGTATTTGGATTGTGGTTTTTTAATGTCTTGAAAATTTAATATAAACCATATACATATTGAATAAAAAATAATTAAATCATATGTAATAATGATCTAAACTTATTTTTACCCATTAATTTATTCAGTCATATATTGAATTAATTATTATAATACATATTCCGACTGGAATATTAATTAGTTCACACAACATTAAAATATAAATTTTTTCAATAACCCACAATATGTGTTACTCAATGAAAAATAGAATTCATACTTATTAATATACATATATGCCATCAAATATGTATAAATTATTCCCAAAAGTGTAAATTTGTGTAAATATATTCAATTATAAAATTACATTAGTCTTGATGTTACTAAGTTTTATGGAGTCATAACTTTCTTGAAATTCTAAAATCTATCCCCAAGAATATATTTAGTAACTAAACTAAGAGATACACATTTATAATATAGGTTATTTATAAATATGAATAACATAGTGAATAATGTTAATATAAAAGAATAAATCATATATATAAACATGGGACCAAAATATATGAACTATTAACAAATAATAAACCATTTCAAAAATTAGATAATATTACTGGTATTACATATTTTGGAATATAATAACATTATTACTCAAAATGATTTGGAAATATTTCATATTTTTATTAATACAAAATTCTTATTTATTATCAAAAACATTCACTAAATAAATAATAATAACAATTTTTTGTATGTTTATTAATTTATTTGAATAATTCCCACTTTTAATTAGAATAATTTAAAATTTAATAATTAAGGATTTTTTATAATTATTTATATATAATATCATTTAATATATTTAATAATTTTGGTTATCTTTAAATTCCTTTTATTTTTTTATTCCTTAAACAAAATTAATGAATAAATAATGCAATTTAATTAAATGTAAAATGGTTTTAATTATCTTTATTATAATTTAGAACATTTATAATGTATATTAATGTGGAAATAATACTCTTAAAATTTTATATTTAATATTAAATTTTTATTTTTAATAAATGAATAAATATTTTTTCTTTTAACCCAAAAAAATTATAGTAAATTAATATATAACTCCATTTTTATAATTTTTTTTAAAAAAATACTAATTATATATAATAATCTTTTATATTATCATTTAGTTTTAAATTTTCACCATCTTAAATATATTGAATTAATCCTTAAATATTAGATATTATTTGAATTATATAAACTTTAATCAATAAACATAATATCTAATATTTAAAAATAATTATACAATTATTATATAAGTCATCAATACCTTATTTCATATAGTTTTACAAATTTCTCAATATAAGGAACCATTTTATTAATAATAAAATATTTTATTATTTAATAACTGATCTCATTAAAAACTTAAAAATTTACATCAAAATCTACTATTTATTTTTATCCATAATGTGTGTCGTATATATAGGTAAACGGGTTTTTAAATATTTAAATTTTAAATTTAGAATATTTATTAATAAATTTTTCTTTGATAATTTATATAATTATTTATAATATATTTATAGACATCTCATGAAAAATAATTAAAAATTACTTTTATTCCACAAAAATATTTATTATAATTTTTGACAAATTTTTATACAAAATATATATGAAAAATATTTATTGATTACCCATAAACATTATATATTTATTTTATTTCAATAAATTTTTTATCATTATTATAGGAATATGAAAATATCCCATCCAATATTAAATAAAAATATTAATAAAATGTCTAATGTAAATAAAAATTTAATTTATTTAAATAAAATATGTAATTAAAATCCTTTCGTATTCATGTTTAATAAATATGAACATTCCATGATGGAAAAATTAATTTAAATATTTTTAATCCTATATAGTGAATGTTATTCTAAATATATACACAATTTTATAAACAAGAATAATATGAATGGATCATTAATTAATTTATATTTATATATATATAAAATATTAATATGCATTTTTATATTTATTTATATACTTCATATATCCCATTTTATATTTTATAATGTTACTTCTTCATTAAATAATGAAGTAAACATTTACATTCATCAACAAATCCTTAGTGTGATACCAAAATTTTGGTTTCATTATCAAAAAAATACTCATGCAAGGACACGATAAAATCATTATACAAAGAATACATAATAAATTCAATTATTAATAAAAATAAAATATATAAAATATGTTTATTTGGATTATCAATGTTGAACCCTCAATATATAATACATCATGAATTATGTTTGTTAATAATAAAAAAAAAATATCTAGTTATGGATTTATTTCATTGAGTGATTACATCATCCTTGGATCCCAAAGTGTCTCAGATGATACTAAATGATCTCAACAAGGTGTTTTATCAATAAAGGTGTGATAATAATGACACATGGAATAATTAATGTATTAGGTGGATTTCCTAAAATAATTGTTAAAAAAATTAGTTATCATATCGCTTTACAAAAAAAATTGATTTAGTTTTCTTAATTAATCGTCTAAACCGTATTCAATATATCCATAAATTGTTAAGACATCATATATTGGGCATTAAGAATGGGTTTGTGTCCTTCAAATCAGGCAGAAATTCTCTTTAGTGGTTATGGTTTTATGGAATGGATTTCACATATGAAACTGAGCTTTGAATATTGTCATGAGATCCATTGGTGGAATCGATGATGAATGATCAGCGAATCTGGATCAATGAATGAAGCTTCATGTGATGGTATCCTAGTTCTTCATAATTTAAATTCACAACATTATGCGGTTTTGGAAATAATATTCTACAAGGTAAATTTCACTAATTTTATTGATGATAAAATTTTCATTTCAATTTGATTTGTGATGTGTGAACATAATTTATTTCTCATAATTTTCCAGCATTTGAAAAACCACTGAATTTGGTTGAACTAATGAAGGGGATAACATATTTTTGGATTTTTCAATGTGAAATGTATCCCTATTATTAAATATTTGTTTCATATCCAAATTTACTTGAAGGAGTTTTTAATGAAGATCTAGGGTTATGGGTCTTTTTTGTTTATCTTATAGAAATTTTGAATCCAATCGTGGGACTGTAGAAATAATCCAATTTTCATGAAGAACTCAAAAATCCCATCATGGATTAATGTTAATGGTCTTAATTAGATTTTTTGTAATCCTCACATTCTCTATTATATTTTTAACTCTATTCAGGTTCCAATTAAAATGGATTATTTGATATAATCTTTTTAATATGGACACTAGGACATGATATACTAGAAAATTGATTTTCCTAACATGCTGAGAGCATTGTATATTTTTGTACTCATAATGATGATATATCTATGAATATTGATAATAATAGGTGAACAAATAATGTTTAAGTTGACAATACATTGGGTGTTTAAAGGTTCAATGTTAACATAACATTCATTATTATTTGTTCTCTGATAAGTGGAAAAATATTGAAACATTTTATAAGTATTAGGGGAATAAATCTATTAAATTAGAGAAAAATTGTCATGCTATTTAGAAATAATAGACTATGTATGACACTGCTCTGGGGTTCCATCATTGACAAACTATTACTATTTTATATGGTGGTTATAATATAGGTTCTCAAACCCCACAAGAAAAACCACATTCATAGGTGGAGCACTAGGTTCAATATTATTCCACTAGGAATATTGAATTGGTGAGAATTTCATGGGAGATGCCTTTATTTTTATTTTTATTTGGTGTGATTTTTTAAACAAAGATAATATCCATGGAAATGAATCAATAAATGATAGTGTCCATGATATTGGGTCCCTAGTGGTAGTTTATTAGTTTTCCTTTTATTATCATAGGATTGTTTTTTTGAAGGTGTAATGATTTCAACCTCTTTAGATTCTAATTTGGTTTCAGCATGGTCGGGCAAGGCTATTCAGGTTGAAGGATATGATATTGAGGATGTACATTCTCTTGTAGGGCATTGAATAGCGTATTTCAGTTATGGAATATGAATTTGATGATTCTAGGATGAATAATTGGAGTTTGTCCACGAACATGTTATGTTTTATTAATTGGGAGGTTTGGATGTAATTTAAGGTACACATGTATTTTATGCATGATTGTGCTGGCAGTATAGAGTATGACCTTTTGGATTTTTAAAAATTTAATTTGCTACATAATATTGATGATTAAAATTATATTCGGATATTAGAAAATCCTATGGAATTCATGGTAACTGGGTGGATGTTATGGATTTGGATGATGAAGAATGGTATTTCAAGAAAAATTAATGTCCGTTTTCTTAAATTGATTTATTTTCTAACGGACAACTAAAGGATGATGAGGTTTTATTATCCATTCCATGAATGATGTCCATGTCTGAAAAATATAATTCCTAACATAGCCCAACTATGATAACTGGGTTATCTTCTATGGATGAAAGTGGGATGCATCAGGATAAAAATGCTTTACATCCTTAAGATATTATATATAATATTATCAATATTATAAATATTTTAATCAGTTAGATTGATAATTTGGGTAAACTATTTTATTTTCCTGTATTTTTCCTTATTAAATAAGGAAATGTATTTGTATCATTCCACAATCGCATCAGTAATTAATCAATTTATTCATGATTATATTTTTTAATAAATTTTCTTTCTACTAGTCATTACTGATAAATAAAATTTATAAATTATTTCCAAATTCATTAATTCATTGAATCCTATTCAGGTGAATATAAAAAACAATTAAAAAATCATATTTATAAAAACCAAATGTGATTATATAAGAATAAAATTAATATGGTCATACTAAAAAGATTCATTAATTAAATAGATCTCATTAGAGATCATTGGCTGATAAAGCAATACAATCCAAAATTATATTCCAATGTAGCACTTTCTTAAAAAGTGTATTTCTTTTTGATAAAAAATATCGGCATTAATAATATGTACAATGATTTCATCTATCAACCTCTTCCTCACCCATAATTTTAATCGTGGTGCATGTATTTCTAATGATTTATTATTCCATTTGTAATATCATTACACATACCCATTGTCTTGATAATGATCATAAATCCACTAACCATAGGATTATCCTAAGGGATCCAAAGGATGTAAATACATTCCTATGTAATAAAATATTATAGATGATTATTATCAAAAATATATAACTCCAGAAATATGATTAAAATATTAATATATGAAATTATATATGATTAATGAAAAAAATACTATACTCATAAGAATAAGATATACCAATCTGAGTAACTATATAAAAAAAGATACAAATAATGTCATCATGTCTCTAAAACATAAAATACATCAATGTTCACACACTATAAGAAAATACACTTATATTTACCTATATATACTCATGGTTTAAATAAACAATGTGTGTAACCATTTGTCTCAAAAAATCCCGAAAAATTTAAAAATTGTTGGTTCTCATTATCGTATACCAACAGTTTTTAAAAAACCATGGGAATATCTCCCTATATTTCAATCCTTTCTTGAGATCACTCACAACTACTAATTTGATAACCTAGATGTATCATACCTAGCCAAGAGAATGTGACTATGGTGTTCCCCCTCCTTTAGAGGCATTCCAACCATCATCCATGTGTTCGTACTTTATTTATAGATGTTTATCAATTGTGATCATTTGGATGTACCATTTAATTTATTCCTCTTGTTTCAACTCTTTTTTTTCTGAAGTATCCTCATGTTCTTTCTCTCGTAATTTTAAAATTAACAATGTGGATTGTTATTATTATTCCATTATTGAAATAAAATAGATCTCATTGATTATAAAATTCACTCCATGTCATAAATGTTTCTTATTTGATGTGATTTTTTAGTTTTTGATTGTGAAATTAAATATGATTTTACTATTATTGGGATTTTTGTTGAAATGAAAATTATTACCTCATGAAATATATTTCACGAATCGTCATTTTTAACTTGTGATGTGCTAGGGGTGTTTTGGAATTTAAATAATACGAAATGATACGAAAAAGAAATAAATTACAATAAAAGACTTGATAATGGTAATTAGTTTTTGAATATCAATATAATGGTGTTTTTTGAAAAAGTATTTGGACAATAGTCATTATTAAAAAAATTGTTGATTTCCAAAAAAAAAATTTTTTGCTTCATGGGGATTTTTATGTTATTAACTAGTTTTAAATATTATCAAAATTTTATTGTTTATTTTAACCAAATATGACGTTATATGAAAATTTTCAATGGTTATTCTCATTTGGTTGTTTAATTCTTGGGTTAATTATTTATATTGTATTATATCTAATTGAATATGGGGTCCACAATTTTAAAATGTGTAATTTTTAAAATTATTATTATTATTTTGGTGAGTGGTTTGATTGAGGGTGGCCATGTTGGGTTTATTTCTCTTATTTATTTAACATTGGCCTCCCGTAATGGTCTAATGTGAAGAATATGTACTTATATTTAGGGGTTGTAACACATTATTTTTTAAAACATCCATATATTTGAAAACATTTCTTTGTTATATCATCTCATTTTTGTCTCACATCATGGGTATTTATATAGTGGTGATATATATTGATTGTGGTTATAGACCATATTGGTCATATGTTTTATATCATTATCCTAGACTTGATTGTCAGATTGGTGTGGTATAGTATTCAATGATACATAAATGTGTGACCATGTTTTTAAATCAATTATATGGCTATGAATTGTTTTTTATACATAATACATAACTTTTTCTTTATTAGGATAGATATTAGTATATTCTATAATTTTCACTATCATTATGCATTGTATTCAATTTGGTTTCTTATTAAAGTTCAATAATTTCCAAAACACTGTACATTGAATATATAATTGAGTTTTGATATCATTGTAATTATAGTAACATTATTTAATTTTATATAATTTTTATTCCAATAATATAATGGAAATAAGCTAGATGTATCATATTGATCATATTTAAAAATATATTCAAGAGAAATTGTACTTTTTTTTATATTACTGTTAAAAATTATTTAGATGGATGTAGTATTCAACATTGAAGTTATTATTGTATTGGAATACCATGGTTAATACATGAAAAATATATAAACATATTAAAGAAATTTGAATTTAAAATAATCTAGTAAGATATGTATCACAATGGATATATTGGAGAATCAGTTAAAATTCATCAACGAAAACAATGATATCAGTAAACATTAGAAAAACACATTATATGATAATCATGAGACAGTTAACAGTTTATTGCATGATGTCTAAATGCATTATATTACACAATTATAGGAAAGACCTAATGGAAAATTGGCCTAATGGTTTAATGGCCTAATAGAAAATTGTCCTAATTTCATTACGACATATGGATAAATTTCAATTATATCCTAATGGCGGAACATGTAATTTTAAAATTATCATAACGGGATATTGGAATACTGGGAAATTAGCATATAGACTCATGGTAATTTTAATAAAAGAATAATGGCCAGTTGTCCTAATATAATAATTTGGAATTTTGCTAATTTCTTAATCTCAATTTGGCCTAATGGTCTGTTGTATTTGTCGATTTTCCGAATCATGTATTGTCATAATGGGATACTATCCAAATGTCATAATATTCTATAGGACTTTTGGCATACTGAACAATCAGAAAATTGTCATAATGACCAAATTGACTAATAGAAAATTTTTCTAATAGCCCCATGGACTAATGGACTAATAGAAAATTGTTGAAAAGGCATAATGAACTAATTTTCAATTGTCCAAATGGATTAATGAATTATTATACTAACATCGTAAAGGCCAATTTTCCAATTGGAATAATTTCCAAATAGCCATTTGTCTAATGGAAAACCTATTAATATTCCCATTAGCATAATGTCTACTTAAACAATTGTCATAATGTCAAAATATCCATTTTTCCAGTTGGCCATGTGGACTAATATACAATTAGAATAAATATCCTAACAACCCAATGGTCAATTAATAAATTTGATTAACGACTCTATAGCCTAATGAAAAATGGTCCCATTAGTATAATGTCCTCATGTACAATCAGAAAAATGGAATAATTACCAATAGAGTGTTAACGAATTAGAATTACTAATGAAATATTAATGATGTATTTATATTTAATGATTATGAATTGTTCATAAATACGTTATATGAAGTATTCAATTTTGGGTATTTATTTTGATATTATTGAAACCACATCAAAATATTAATTATTATATATTTCATTAGCGATTAAATATTATAAATTATTGTAAATTTATATTATATAAGTAGTTTTTAAAATAATTTTTTTTTAAACCATTATATTTTAAAAAAATTTAATATTTATAAAAATTAATTCCATTAAATTTATAACATGGGGTAAATAATATATAATTATTAAGAATAACTCAAATTAATGATTATGGAATACCCATAATGTTTATCAAAAATCATATTTTATTTATGATTAGATCTAATTTATTAATTTTCATCATTGCCTATAACATGATAAAATTTATCAATTGTACATTAATTTAAATGTTGTTATATTTTATTATTATTCTTGATTATAGAGTATGTTTGTGGTGAATATTTTTATACAAAAAAAATACATTTTAAGAACACTGTATAGGGCATCAATATCAATGTTTGTCGAGTGAATTCATTTTTCATGATTATAATGAAAAATGACATAGTTAAAGTAAATTTAAAAAATAAACAATTGAATTATTTTTTTATTTCAAATATTTATAAGAAATTTTTTATTAAATATCTTGTTTATATTTTAAATAGTCTACCATTGTATCCCTTGTTCATAAATAAGATGATATTTTCGGGCCAAAAGATCATTTGATTTTGGAATTACGTGAGGATCCCAAGGTGAGAGTCTATTGTCAAGCTGGGAAAATAATTTTCCACACTATATATTAGTCCTCATCATGATCCTATCAATCCAATGGAACCACCACAATGTAAATAGATAACATAGAAGAATCAAAGACCAATATAATATATTTACTGTAGCATGAGATGTGAAAATTGGTCACCAAAAAATTCAGGTAATGTATTACAGTTATAAGTGAATAATATCCATCAACGTTTTTTTACTATTGTTGATTCATATATATAATCATTATGTACTTTAAATTATTCCTTATGTGATTCAAATGAGGTTCATTATCGATGTCCTGCTAATTGTGTTGGCGATAATCATGATGATGATGACTAAGATGTAGATGACGATGTTGATGATGCTACTCTGTATGATTTTGTTGTTGATGAGGATGTTGCTGATGGTGATGTGGATTGTTACATTAGCAATGGGGGTGATATTGATCAACTAAAGTTTTGACATAGAAGTAAAGAAACATGTATATGTTGTCTAATAATCTCAATTTATTGGTTTTATGGATATATATTAAGGTTTTATTATTATAAATAGTATGAAAAATTCTACAAGAATGATATTGATGGATAAATATAAAAGTTTTTCTTTTCATTGACTGTATAATGTGTTTTTATTTTATTTATTTTCTCTATGGATGGATGTGCAACTGATGCTGCTAAACAGGGACAACAAAATATTACCACATTTTGGATTACTATGGTTATATGTTTTGTACTTATAAAATATATTCCCATGGTTTGGGTTAAAATCTGGGCATCATAAAATAATCTTACGTTATACACCTGGTTTTGGGTGTAATGATCAATGTTATATACTATGGTAATATTGTTTTTCTTGTAGTGTGTTGTTGGTCGAACTATACTAGACTCTATTCCATGAATGCATCAATGATCTATACTCCATAATCCATGACCACCACATCATATTTTGATGATAATGAATTAAGAAAACATTATATTACATATATTTGGTTGAAAAAAAAACTCAAAAAAACCTAATAATAATATAAGTAGGGTGGGAAAGTAAACAAACTAGTAATCCCAAGTCACATCGAACAATTTCCACTAAGATATGAATATGTTATATCATAAGAATTACAAATAAATTCATAAAAAAGGAAACATAATAACTATAAAAAGAGATTAAATTAATGTGATATGGAATCATATTTATCCCTTGTTATTACCTTGACCCCACCCATTAGAAACCCATGTATAAAAACCAATGCATCCATGGATAATATGGACTCCCAGAATGGATCATGTTTGAAAATTGTACCCCATTCAACAATAAAAATTCATCACATTGTGGATAACAACAAACGTTCCCAAACTTCTTCCCAACAGTCACGTATGAATCAAAATTATCCCATCGAACATAGTATGTTTGTGTTATCAGATTGGCTAAACCGAGATGTCAAATACACAATTTTCATCATTCAAAACAATTTAACAAATCGATTATTTCAATGATTTTTTCCCACGACATAATGTGAAAGAAAACTTTTATACCTTATATATCAAAATCCTGATATATACTGACAAAATATTAATGGGAGAGAATTTACCAACCTCTTACATATTCATTACAAAAAGGAAAATAAGAGGAGCTTCAAATAAAAATGTTTTATCCAAAAATAACTCTAAAAAATTAATGGTTTGAGAGAACTATAGAGAATCAATATGATGAAATTTTTTTGGGAATTAATGGGGGTAAAATGGAGATTAAATTGCACATTCCACTATTGATAATATTTATGTAACTCTATACCTCTTCATGCATTTTGAGAGGAATGATTTGAATAGTGTGCATCAAGTGATATTCATTTTATTTAATTTTTCCCTCGTTATATATATTCATATATTTTTATAAAATAATATATTAATGTAATAACTAATATTTCACAATAGTAGACATCATTTCTCTAGGGTTCACTTAGTGGAACTATGTGAAGAGAGATGTAAATGGAAAAGGTTCTGGTTGGTTCTGTTATTTTAACATCAAAATATTGAAATGAAAATATAATATGATAATATTATTATTTTACTGGAAAATATTAAACAAAAACAATTAAAATTTTGAAATAATTTAAAAAATTTACTAACTTAAATTTATATTATATTTATTGTTAAATTAAATTATTAAATAATAATGCATTTAATATATATTAATTAAATATTTAAATGTAATAACATATTTCAAATTCAATAATACTTTATATATTTTTTATATTATATATTGTCTAATTTATAAATTACTCAAAATAATTATTAAAAAAATTATGTCTAATTAAATAACAATTAAAAAACAACTGAAATTTTTTACAAATAAAATAAATTATAAATAAATTAAATTCTATTATCTAAATAATTATAAAATTAATTGAACCAATTTCCATGCAATAAAAGTAACATAAAAATTTTTCAAGGAAAAAAAATAATAACATAAAAATGATAAAAAAACCATAAATATAATTCCAAACAAATATTATAAAATATTACAATATTTTGGTTTATTTAAAATTCCACAAAATGGATACTGTTAAAATATCATAATAATTATCAGAAACTAAAACAAATTATTGTTACAAATAATAAAAAAATTATAAACATTAATTAAAAAAACAAATTCGTTTATAATTGAACAAAATATAGTCAAAAAAAATTTATTCGAATATATATATGTTGTTACATGAAGGATAGGGGGTTTAAAAACAGAGAATCCTCACAAATTGGGGGGGGGGGTCCTGAATGAAAATACTTCAGGAATATTAAAATATTGGACCACCCAACTCATGGACTAGTAGAAGAATCATGAACGATTACTTAGAAAATACATATGAGGAGATTAAAGTGGTTTGGATGTCTTAATTATTGATGGTATTTAAAGGTTTTAAATGATGTATAATGATATATAATGAACCAATGGATGGAAAAAAATTATATTGGTAAAAATTGAGATGAAAAAGAAAATTATGAGATTACATGAATATTGTTGGAATAATCAGTAAGATAATATGGGTATTTTTATGATTTCAAAGGGTCGAATATTAGAAATGGGAACAAAAATCAATAGGGAAAAATGATAGTTTATAAATGGTGAAGATGGTTCTTGGGAGAATGATGGAATTTAAAATGGAATGGAATATTGGAGGTGGGGATGTTAGGAAGAAAATGACGTAATTGTTAGAATAATGATGTGGTGTGTTAGTTAGAAATGAAAAGGTCACAAAGTTTTTGAGAGACACAAAAGTATGTATAACGAAAAAAGAAAAAATATATACATTAAAATCTAATTATATTTATTTTAACTAGTATAAATCTACCAAGTATTTGAGTGTGACATAACATGTTCTAAAAGAAATAAAAATTTCATTTAGTAAATAATGTATTAGATTTAATATATATTTATATAATATACAGATTATAATGATTACTGTACTATCATTGTCAGAAATGCTCATTTATTATGTTCAATTCAGTTAATGTAGGTTTATGTTTTATACGTTGATCATATAATATATTCAAATATACACATCTTATAGAAGGATTTATTATAGTAAACATACATAATGTATGATGACATTTACTATCATTCTAAAAATCATAAAATATAATGTTCATCATAATATAATAAAATATACATCTACTAGAGATGTTAAATTTAATTTTTTTTGTTAGTAAATGGAGAAAAATGCATAAATTTCATTTAAATTATCAAAAAGAAAATGTACCTACTCATCGTTGGAGTTAAAATAATTTTTAATGGATAATAAATAATGAGACATCATAAAATTCTATACGATATAAACTATATTTAATTTAAATTATTTATGTGAGTAAAAATTACAAACAATTTTTTATTAATTATGTTAATTGAATCTGATATGCACCAGGTACATTATCAAATTTTCGGGATATAAGAGTGAGATGATCAATTTTTGTTCTTTTCATGTATTTAATGTGTTGAACCCGTAATATCCTATATTACTAGACTATATATTATTTACAATATTATCCAATAAAAGAATAATATTATTAAATTTAGAATGAGTGGAAATAAATAGGTATGAATTATCTTAAAACCAACAAAATTGGATGAAAAAATTTTAATTTATGATGTAATATTGATTCTTTGTAGTAATATTGATTGTTTTAATGGAAGTTATATAGTGAATTTGAATTCTTTGTAAATAATCTGAATCATTTTTTAATTGGATTGTTTAATGTAATAGGTTGTACAATGTCTATATTGTGCTCCCCCATTTCATTTCAGAATTAATGCAACATGAAATTTATTATCCTGTGTACTATGAATTTTTTTTAATTTAATTTTACATAAAATAGGACTAAAAAATCAGAAAAATAAAAAAATTATATATTTCCAAAAAATAATGATAAAAATAATACTATTATGAAACCTAGTGGAAATTATCACTGATAATGGAAATTGATATCATCAATATGTAATTGCATGTGAATATTAAGGGTTATTTGGATAATAAAGAATCTGATGAACATTTAAATAAATTCACGAAAACCAACTATTGATAGTGTTAATGAAAATGATATTTGTAAAAATAATGGAGGATATTTTTATTATAGAAATAAATATTATCATTTAAAATTGGTGATTATGTGTTACAAAATGGTTACAATTTTTAAAAAAACATATATTATAACAAATTATAATTTAAAATGAAAAAAATTATTTTTTAATTAATTGGTAAACAAATTTATAGGCTTTCAAAATAATGTAGAATACTAAACCTATATAGTTAGTGTTTAATGAAATAATTTATTCAAGTAAAACAAATAATCTAAAATTGTGATGTTAATAAAAAATTATAATATTGACAAAAAAATTCCAGTTTGAAGAACTTTTGGAATAATTAGATAATGTTCTCAGGTAGCGGAAACCATCTAAAAAATAAAATGTTTTATAATCCACGAGCTGTAATTGGTTCTTAATCATGAATGTGGTGAAATAGAATTAGTCATGAAACGAAAGAGTTCCAAAAAAATGTAATTTTGGTTTATGAAAAACATATAAACATTTCAAATGATAAATTATGAACTTTGATTGTGTTGAATCAGTCTTTATAGTAAGATAAATGATTTATTGTTCAATATAAATTTTCATGAATATGATGGATGTTGTAGTCAAAAAATCCAGTGGTAACCATATAGAATAGACAACACAGGTAGTAGAATATGATATCTAATAACATATTGAATATTGTGAATTCATGTAAAATAACACATATATTGTTGAGAAATAAATATTGAATATAAATTCAAGAAATCTCGGAGGAATTGGATGTAACAAAAAAAATCATCAATGAAAAATAATTAATCATTTAATATAATAAGAAATGATGATAATGATACCTTATCATTTATATAATTCCAGGAAAAATATTAAATTATAATTTTAATAATTTGACAATAAATTTTTTTTATGTGCATGTGTATTTAGAGACATCAATGTAGGGATACAACATGATGAGGCCATGAAAAATCGATTTATACGGGAGGCAACTACGTAGGTGGTAGTGGTGGTGGATGCAGAATTAAAAATCATTTCGATTAATATGGAAGTAAGGAATGACGTAAGAATTTATTCATGTATAATCCCGACAGGGTTTTTGATCCCAAGGGTAAGAGATATGTTAGTTTAAAAAAAAAATATGTGGTGTTATGACATGTGGGAGACTGGAAATGTGGTTGTGACACTTGTACACATGTGTATATATATTTATATAACTAGATTTTTGGCATTATTTTAAATTAAAAAATATTCATGATGCATAGATAAATTATTTACAAAAATATTTGATAGAGGTGGTATTTCACAACTCCCTCTAAAAACGTATATTTATAGATTATATTTTTGTAGTGTACAATTAAATTTTTTAAGTGTCTGGAGATATTTATTTTTGAACACATTAAATTTCATATTTCAGTCTCATTAGTAACTCATTACTATAACTACTGTAATTATAAATATAAATGATGAAATTTAATTTTCCCGCTTTTACCAATAATAAAAAATGTGTGATAAATAAAAAATTTTACGATCAATCATCACTTTAAAAAAATAGTAAAAATGAATTTATTCATCGAGATACAACCAAAATGTAATGATCTTATTTAAAATAAATAAAATGATTGGTATCATATGAATTTTATAGATAAACCATTATAATAAATTATAAATAAAAACAAGTAAATCATTCCAATATTGGTTTTATAAACACATAATAATACAAAATCATTATTTATAATATTGGGAAATATAAAAAACAATTCAGAATTGGAAGATGAAATTTAAATGTGGAAACTATCAAATCAATCCAATTTCAGTGCATTAACTAATCATACATCCATCTGGTTATTTAGGAATCCAACCTATAATTGTTACATTTACATGGAAAAACCAAAAAAATATCATCATCTTCCTACATCACGGTTCTCTACCTTGATGTGCATGTCCCTAAAAACCAAGGGTTGTGATGTGTAGTCATCGGAGAAGCTAAGTTAAAGAAAAATTCCACGAGGATCATTTTCATCTGTCTAGGACCATGTATTGATCATGTAGAATCCTAGTATGAAATATTCACCAAATACATTAAGACATAGGTCCCCAAAAAGCATAGTATCCTTGTCATGTACTTTTATTTGATAGGCGATGAAGGGAAATCTTGGAGAGGATTTTCATATAGTATTTTATATTGGTTATTTTCAATTCATGTATTTGGAATGAATTGAATTTTTTCACTCCGATTCATAGTATAATTTCATAGATTTCATTATGGTTTTCAGATTATCTATAATGATAGATTTCCATTGTTATATTTTTGTTTCCCCGTTTATTATTCTTCAACTTGTTTTTATGGATCGTTTACAATACAAATTACCCTAAATAGTTTTATTTAACTAAATAATTTTCCTAGGATCGATTCTCTTACAACCTTAAATGAACTAATTAGCTATCTGAAAGAGGGGGTTGGGTACACTCTGGAGATATGATATCACAATATGAAAGTGTGCTCGTTGGGGATATTCAATACACTAGGGGAGGCCATGATGGCCTATGGAAACACTATATTGTCCTTACAACGACCCAGTGAGAATACAAAAACGACATTGGCACTCAACCCCAAGATATCTATTGTACATTGAGACATATCCCTTGTCCACTCATACTTTGGTGACATCAATCATATTGGTGGAGCTGGGTAGAATGGTGACTGATGGGATGGGGGGATGATTAGGATGTTTGGTTGGTATACAACTAGTGGAGGTGGGTTTCACAATATATGGTCTAATATTTGGTGTATCTAAGCAATTTAAATTCATGTTTTTTGGTTATCATCACACATGAAAACTCTATTAATATAAATTAACAACTTCTTATGACATTGAAGATATCTAGGACACTATTTTTATAACCATCTTTCACTTAAATGTTATTTTTTTGATTTTTTATTTTATGATACCCTATCTATTTGTAGCTATCATTTATATTGATGATACCAATAATGAAAATAATAATTATAGTTCTTAGGAATAGTCATGATTTATTTTTAAATATTATTTTGAATATAATTTATACTAGATGTTGAGACTGCCTGTGCTTCTGAGACCCAGTGTGCCTGATATAAATGTTTGAAAAAAAATAAATTTTAAATTTCGGGTGAAAGGGGTTTTCTTAAAAAGTATAATAAATATTAAATGAGTGTATTGATTATAAATATGTGGTAACCTCTTAATTCTTAACAAAATAATTACTTTTGGTGAGGAAAAACATCGGAAAATGGAGACTGGTTGTAAATTTTAGTTTATTTACATTTAATGAAATAAAATAAATTATATATATATATTTATAATTATGTTATGTTAACTCAATTAAATAAGTATTTAACTAAGATGATAAGAATAATTTTTAGGGTTATCTTCATAACATATGAATTATCTAGTGAGATGGATGGGACACCATTGGATGATCCACCTGATGACTGATGATGACAATGGATTGAGTGATCGTGAATCTTTTTGCATGTGATGTTAGGGGATCACATTGATGATGGATGTGAAGCTGTATATCACCAATAATCTATTCAAAATCGAGGTATGCTGTTTGACTAGAATTTTTTCTTTCACATTCATTTTTTTTCAGGGAACAATTCAAATCAACCAATGAATAGGTTCACCAAAATTTCGATTACTATTGTTGTATGGGTGATTATGGGTTGAATTGGGGGATTGAATTTATTTCAATTTAGTTTCAGGATTATCCATATAATATCTTATAAATGTACTAAAAAAACATCTGTGGTTCATTCCATGGGTTTTTTCGGTTTCTTTTCATCCTTCATTATCCTCACACATTCTTCCTTCTTATTGGGGATACTGATGAATGATCATATCACATCCAAATTGTGGAGAATAAATTTAATATCGTAGATCTCGCATCATGAAAACCTAGTGATGGACCAATGGAAATGGTGACGGATAGATCAGAGTATTTCAGAAGATATTTTTCATCAAGCGTTCTTGGGACAAATTACTATATTTGGATTTCTAGGTGGATTGGAGTGCCAAAACATACTGAATCGTTGATGGAAATAACATATAACCTCATATCTAGAGTTTATCGAAGTGGTTTAGCCTGAATCAGTGGATAGAGTGTAGATGAAGATAATTTGTATTTGAACCATTGATTTTGGAAATCCTAAAGAACTTGAAGAGTATCCAGTGATGCATTGAATATGGGACTAGTTTAACGGTAGCAGGGGTTTCATGTGATAGATAAGTGCCACACTGTATGTTTCACCAGTCATATGGAGTGTGAGGCCTTCACTAGAACATGTAATTTAGGTTGGAGGATACATGATAATTCCAGGGAGTACATTGTATGTACTCTACCACATGTCCATTCCCCCACTATATATGTGGTATACCCCCTGTACTAGTACACTAGTCTGGAGAGACGAACATAGATAGTGTACTAGCACATGAATATGGAATAAAGTTTGATCCAAGATGGATATAAATTGAATTTCATTATTTTAACATGCAGTGTTCTCCTATTTCTACCAGAAATATTCTTTAACATGTGTCATTGTAAACAGGAAGTACTTAGGGTTAGAGAACACGTCACAGAACCTCACTGCATGTCATTTATCATCTTCTACATGCCTCAGATCCCCCGTACATCGTACCAAGTACATTTTTATTTATAATTAATAACCTTTATTAATGAATAATGGTACGTGGATACCAATTCCTATTCACATGATTATGATTTCTTCAAAAAGAATCCTAGGATTAAGTGGTTAGAATCCCCTAATGGGCCTCGTACGGATCATACATTCCATCTTTGTTCCATAGGTAGAGTTCTCGGTATAGATTTGACCATCATAACTTGGTGTTGATCATCTAGATAGAGTGTTATTCTAGATAGAGTTTTTTGTATCACCCCATATCACAAGATCTGATCCCCATCTAATGAATCGAATCTCCATTTAGATCATTCAGTGTATCTCTCTCTCATGATGGTTCTTCAAGAGCAATACTTCATGGATAGTCTTTATCAGTGTTTTTAGACTCAGGTGTGCATGATCTCGGTTGAATGCATTGTGGAAACATTGAGTTATATCTCTAGTAATGGAATGTTGTTGTTCTTCCATACCATCAATTGTGTGGTATGGTTGAGTATATATGGATATCCTTATTATATGTTGTAGACATATATTTTTGTAGAGTAGGCTATATAAGTTTCTATTATATTTATTTATGGTATTGGGGTTTCATATTTATTATATTCATAGTATATCCCGGATGGTATTTTTCCACACGTGTTTTGATGAGTAACTATTTGAAGGAGTTCTATGTCTATTTGGACTAGGACCCATTCCAGAATATGCCTTGTGATTTATGATTGGTTGTGGTGTCCTTATATCATCGAGTAGGATTCCTAATACGTTTTTAATATAGAATAGTCTTTTCATATTACCGAACTTCATTCAAAGGGGATTGTTTTCTAGCCCTGCTTAATTTACATTATATTACTTTTATCATACTATGTGGGTTTCCAATTTCATATTCGTGCAATGTGTCTTATTGTTTTTTGTTTCTTCATTATTGGGATTTCAGTTGTTTTCACCTGTGGGAGTACAAAGGAAATACCACCCCTTATTATGATATTTCTACTCGGTGATTGTCACTAGCCCCTGGTATATTGGAGGATGAGGTGCAAAGTTGTGGAATGGGGCCAACATGGATGTGTCGTGATTGAGTGGTATTAGAGATGTTAGATATACTTTTGAACTGAGTTTCTATAATAATTGTTTTGGGAAATTTTTTTAAATGTTTATAATTTGTCTATAAGGCTAGGGACACCAGTGTTGGTGCAGTGACAGACATATCCATTTATATGGACTGAGATAACCTTTTCTACAGCCCAATAAATGAGAATAATAGTTTCATGAAAAACAATGGTACATGAAATATAATTCAATGGTTATTGGTTTTCATGTCCTCCTCAGTCAGCTATATAGATACATTCATTGACCATGATACATCTAGGTTTTTTATAGTATTTATTCACGATGCATACCAGCAAGAATCCAGAAGCTTAATTGTCAGGATGACCCCCCCCCCCAGGGATGAGGCTTCAGTACAATAACTAGTTTGTAGGATGTGACCTCTTGGGGGTGTAGTTGATATACTACCACATGTGTATCTAACCATGGTACCTATAGTACCAAAAAATTTTAAGTGTGGGTTGAGTTCAATACATGAGTTTCAGAGATAGAAAAATGTCATCTTATTATTGGAGCCCAAGACTCATGTGGAGGGTTACTCGCTGGAGGTGGTGAACTGTGTATTTTGACAAGTCAAAACACCAGAATACAATATGGTGATCTAGGCATTTAGCCTTTGGCAACACTTAGTGGGCGACAGTGGAGTTTGCATATCTAGAATCATGATACAGTGGCCCTCTAGAAAACTGAGTTGATGAACCTATTCATAATGTAATTTCCACCTATTACCCATAGAACGCTGCATATACAAGTGATTATTCTACTTTAGGATGGAATAATTATAGTGGCTACTTTTCTATCAAGGTTCACCAATGTAACCCCCTGAGATTTTATGAGATATATTATATTTAATTTTTTTGATGTCTTCTATTATACACTACACCAGGATTAGCTTATACTATATGCAACACCGTATTAGCTTGTAGTATATGAAAAACTATTCTTGGCTCATGTTACACACAATTTCAAGATCATTTTGTGGAAATTATTTAATGCAACAATAAGTATAGATTTTGTTTAATGTATAAATGAAATAAGTTATGAATTTGTTATATGGAACACCAAACAGAGCATTCACTACACACATCCCTAACTTGGCTTTCATTACACGCAATCAAGACCTTCTTCGAAGCGTGTGTTGTATGCAATACTGAGTTTCACTAAACAACGATATATTATTAAAATATTATATAAACTTGCAGTTATAAATAGTAATACCCAATTTTTGAAATTTTATAAATTTTAATAATCAAAATGGACTTCATTTTTCTATTCATAAAATTGAAATGAACCTAGGGTGACGTTCTGAAATTTTTCTGAAAACATTCATTTTTTGATGAATAGTGAAAACAATGGGTTACTATTTAAAAACCGAATTTTTATTTAAATAATTATTTATTTTATTTAAAATTATTTTAGGTCAAAATTGATACATAATAAATAAATAAGTTCAAATGAATTCATTGGAGTCATTTTATGATAATTTTAGATACATAAAAATTTTATTGAACTTTTCACCGTCTTTTACACACCTCCTATGAGTATTTGAAAATTTACATAGAACTTAATTTTACCTCTTCTGTGAGTGGAATTTCAAAATTCCAAGAGGCAAGGTTAATATCAATGAGTAAAATGTTGTTCAATAAGATAAAAATAATTTTTGGGGGAATAGTAACTTTTTACTTTTATTTTCCACGGTTAAAAGTAAATATGGTAATAAAGTGTAAAAAAGATTTTATTATTACCATAACACATGTCCTAATTCTATTGGATTAGTCTTTTTGGCTCAAAAAAACCTCAGGGATAAAATATTACCCTTTTAGTCCAATTGGATTAGATTAGGACATTTATTATTATTTTATTTAAAGAATAATTAAAATAGTTAAAATCAATGTTTAATAACGAAAATATTTTTAATATAAGGTTATACATAAGATAAATTAGACTATAAATATTCATTAGAAATATAAAATGATTTCCTCCATAATGGTATTTTATTTATAATTTTTATACTTTAAATAAATTAATTTATTTATGACACAATGATGATGTACTAATTACATTATTAATGAAATATTAACATAATTGATGTTATAAATACCCAAATAAATGAAATTTTAGGCTTTTTATGAATTAAATAAATTATATAGGTTGATAAGTCTTGTTATTATTTATTTAATTAAATTTTTTCAAACTATCATGATGTTATGAGTTAAAAAAAACAATCACCAAATAGTGTCAAAATTTAAATAAAATTGTTTATAAAAAAAATATTATATTATTAATTGTTATTTTATTATTAAAAATTTAATGTTCATACAAATGACATTGATAAGGATATATATATTAATAATGAACAACATGGGGTTCGTTTGAAATGTTATAGTATGTTTATTAACCATAGAGTGTAATAAAACAAAAAGACACGGTAAAGGTTAAATTATTTAACTTAGAGTTAAATCTAAATGATAAGGATAAAATAATAACCTAAACATGTCTAAAATCTATTGGTTGAGAGTATTTATACCCATAACCACCTTAGATTCAAAATAAATCAATTATGAGCTATTAGAAACCGAATATGACTTTATTATAACAAACTATTTTATGTTTTTTCAAAGGTTCATGTCTCCTCACTTATAAAAGGGCACCTCCTCCCTCTCCTCCTCACACCACTTTGGGCCTTCACGCTCGGAAAAACCCTATAAATTTCCCTTATAAACATACCGAGATACATCCTAGCAGTCCTGGTCTTCTTCAAAGACCATATTTAGTGACTTAAGCGGAGGTTTGGAAGATGCGCTTCAAAGAAGAGGTAATGTCTGTTACCGATTCTTTCAACATTATTTCTTCTTCTACTTCTTATTCTTTAATTGTTTCATCATGAATTAAAAACATCAGTATAAATCATATATTGATATGTTATTATAAATATGAAACAACCCTATTTCACCTTCTATTCATCCTACAGAAAATGAAATCACCGCGTGTGCATACGTATGGAATACCGTCTCCACGCCGTGGTGTAATCTATTTTTTCCACCACCACCTTAAATGGATGGGTATAATGGTTTAAAGAATAACTATATTTGGTTATTATAACCTCATAATTATTATACGATATTATATAATCAACTCCAATTCCATTCAATAAATTTGGGAATGAGGTCATCTCTCGTGCCTACGTACGGATTACCGTCTCCACGATGCGATGAGATTCATTTTCCATGATAACAATTCAATAATGATTATAAAGTATATATAATATGTAATCATGAAATATATGACATAATAATGATACTGTATATATATATGTATATATATATTTATTTCATCTACTTAATTTCATTCAATTCAATAATGAAACGAAAACAGTGTTCATACATACGTACGGCCTACCGTCTCTATGAATGGTGTAATAGATTTCATTTATCTATCTAATATATACATATATATACTGAATATTTATTTTATATAAATCATTATTTAAATTCTGGATGTAATTAAATCATGATATAAGTAATAATAATATCAATAATAACAAGTCCAAACACGTACGATAAATAAAACAATTTTACCCAAAATGATGCTTTATCATAGAATTTACAAAAGAACGGGTAATATAAAGTCATATGGGAACAATATATGAAATAATAACAATGATTATGATTCTATAATAAGTCAATGAAGTTATTTAAATCATTATACAGGAGTTTCGGATACGTACGAACCATATCAGACCTAAGGTAATGAATAACTATTCCAATCTCGTTTTTATCTGAGATTGTTATTCGTGAGTATTTACTAGGGTTATTGTTATCATCTAGGCCCATGTTTTCAAAAATAGTTTTCGTGTTTTTTAAAGTCCTTTTTACCCAATTTTTAAATTTACCACATGTTATGAAAGGAATCATACTTTTGTTTACCACTGCAGGAACTTTTTGACTTTTCTGAAAAAAGTACGAGAAGAATGTTATTTTTAATTTATATGCCATGAACGTATTTTTATGGTTTCAAAACACCTCATTTTAATGAAGCGTAATCAACAAGATTTTATGACTATTTTCATAAAAAAAATATTTCTTTTAAAATTTCATGGAATATTGTGAAAAGAAAATGATTTTGAAGAAGAAAAAATATTTTCCTCAAGAATTCATTTCATGTGTTTTATCAAAACCATTTTCCATCTAATATGAGATTATATGATATGATTATTTTTCAAGTATAATATCTCTATTATTTACATGGTTTCACTTTTCTGATTATGAAATATCCATTTTTTTATAGGTATTATGTGATGATGGCATGAAGTTTATGAATACCATTATATTCATTGGGTTTTGCTGATTTTTTAAGTTTATTTTGTGGCACATGTAAGAATGATTTAATTTTTAGATGGGTGGGACCAATATCTCCCTCCAATGAATTGTGTAATGATTTATATCTCATGAGATAGACATGGCTAGAATGGTAGGTTAATCTGGTTCAATGTTACAGGACTAAAACAATGAGTGGACTCGATTTAGAAAGGGACTTTTTCCACTAAGATTGTCTTGGAAGCAATGCCTTGGATACTATGGAAATCATATCATGTTCTTAATTTTTTTTCCATAATTACATGTTTTATTTCCAAGATATTTTATCATGATAGATGTTCCATTATGATATATGCCTTACGTAATGCCAATATTTATTTCACAACTCATGATTTTGAGGTTTAAACTTTATGTTCATGTTTTGAAGTTCAAATGTATATGGTTTGTTTTATTTTATCCATTCATACACTTAATGAGAATTTTCTCTCACCCTTTATATGTTTTCTTTTACCCAGGATATAAAGAAAAGGTTTATGTAACAAAAAATGTAAAATCATTATGGGAGATGTTGAGGAACTCTCACCAAGATTAGAAGTTTATGTTCTGAGTTTCCAAAGACACTAAACTATTTCAGTCCTTGTGTGTTTGTTTTTGTTATGTATTAAGTATTCCAAAATATTAAATTAATGTTTCTGTACATCAAGCTTTGTTTCTCTATAGTTGGTATTAGAGGAAAGTTTTATTCAACCTTTGGAAACTAGGATCTGATACCATTCGTGAGATCCCTAGAGATATTTATTTGGTATGTCTAGGGATTTTCCTATGGTTAAGTATAAGTATAGGTTATAGTCCTAGAATCAAAGTAATGATATTATAATAAAACCTAAGATGTTCGATATTGAAGTTACTACCCCTTGATTATTATTTTGGCCACACACACTATTCTTTTAGGGTTTTAGAAAATAGCTGGAAACTTTAAGATTCACGATAATGGGGAATATGATGGACAATGGAATGATATACTTCATGAGGAACCAAATGATATTGGATCTGGAATTCCACATATCGTTATTATGCCTAATCATAAATCTCATAATATAATAAATAATCTCATCTTTGTTATGTTTCCCGACTCAGCTAATAAGTGAAAGATGGAGTTTCATGATGATCATAGAGGAATGAAAGTTCAATTTCCCACATGTAAATCATGTGGGAAGAGGCATTAGGGAGAATGTTTCAAAGGAACTGTAAGATGATTTGGGTGTGGAAAAGAAGGACACAATTCTAGAAATTGTAATGGAAAAAGTTTAGTTAACACCATGGACATGGATAAGGGTATTTCTAAGACATCAACAACGGTTATGTGTTTTAAATGTGGAATATACGGGCATTATGCAAACCCGTTCTCTAAGGGAAACTCTATTAAAGAGAATCATCATGGTCATATGTGTAGTATTTATTTGGATGATGATGAAGATACTACAAATGATACATGAGAAAGAATAATTGATGAATCTTAGTCAGTGGTTTAAGAAGGTACTGTAATGATTGAATGTTTATTGAGAATAATGTATAGTACTATGGAATAAAGAAAAATCTATGGATTGTTACACCATTGCCTTTTCTTGAGTTTTGAAAGTATATGTTGAATGGTACCGATATCCATGAAAGGTTATTCAAATATTTTTGTAAATCACCTAATATTCTCATAAAAAGGGATAAGGAGATAATGAAATGTTTGATAGTATTAATGAGCTCATGACTAATATAAGAAAAATGTGATATCATGGTTTGAGTATATAGAATTTTTGGGATTTTGGTATATGAAAGGTGTTAACTTGTGACAACATTCATGTTTTCTCTATGGTTCAAGAGAATACATGATTAAGGTATTCACATTTTTGGAATGTGACCAACAAGATATATCGTATGATATATGGGGGATAAATGATTGTATTCACATTCTCGGTAGATGACATATCTTGGAATTGTTTTTTTTATACTACGAGATTGGACAAGAATATATTGGATAAGCCTAAAGATTGGAATGAATAATGTTAGACATAATATAGTATTGTTTAAGGCTATAAATGTTTTCTATTTTATTGCAGGAATGTTATTATAATGTAGTTTTTGAAAAAGGGACAACCTGCAGGACGGGCAACAACCCATTGCGTAGGAAAATGTTGTGGGAATTGAATCCATAATTGATGTGTGACATGACTTTATGTCCTACCATTGGACTACAAGAAGACAGTGGTTAGTAGAAACTAGTTTTATTAAGAATTTCGATAGATGAAGTATAAGTCCATTTTGGTAATCATTTATGATTAACCTCACTGTAGACGGACTTATGTATATTTGATAACTTTTGGTAACCATTTGTTTGAGACATATGGAATAACCCATCATACTATCACATGATCTCCTAACACTTCACGAATGATAAATCCAACTTCATTTCTTTAAGATATTAAGTGTAAAATTTTCAAGGCACGAGAAATAGTGAGATTTTACCGAAATAAAATAAGTATTTCTTCTATTTCAAAATTTTCAACTTTAGGAAAATGATCCTGAAAACCAAAAATGTTGTCCTACTGCCCTTATATCCAATGAATCAGATGGTACATTATATCATCACAAATTTATGGCTTTGTGATTGTTGTATTTTTCATATCCATGTCTCTACCACTATCCATCAGAAAATGATGGTTAGATTTTTCTTCCATATCCATATTTTCACCTATGTTCTCCTATGTGGAAACCCAGTGATTAGTTAATTTGGGTAACTGTTACGTTTCATAATTTAGGTTTTAAATTTCAGTTTTTGTATTCCATTTTACGATGTGGGTTTATATGAAAGAAACATTCATATAGTAAACCATTTATAACCCCGACGAATTTTGAGGGTGAAAATCATTTTAAGGGGGGTAGAATGTAACACCCCGAGATTTTATGAGATATATTATTTTTAATTTCTTTGATGTCTTCTATTATACAACGCACCAAGATTTTATTGTACTATACACAACACTATATTATCTTATAGTATACGCAACGCTATTCTTGGCTCGTGTTACACACAATTTCATTTTCGTTTTGTGGAAATTATTTTATGCAACATTAAGTATAGATTTTGTTTAATGTATAAATGAAATAAGTTATGATTTTGTTATAATCAACACCAAACGGAGATTTCACTACACATAGCCTTGACTTGGCTTGCATTAGTCTCAATCAAGACCTTCTTCGATAGCATGTGTTGTACGCAATTCTGAGTTTCACTAAACAATGATATGTTATTATAATATTATATAAACTAGCCGTTATGAATAGTAATACCGATTTTTAGAAATTTTATAAATTTTATCATTCAAAATGGACTTCATTTTTGGATTTGTAATATTAAAATTATCCTAGGATGAATTTTTGGTATTTTTCTGAAAACATAAAATATTTAATGAATAGTGAAAACACTGGCTTACTATTTAAAAACCATCTTTTTAAATAAATATTTATTTATATTATTTAAATTTATTTTAGGAAAAAATTGAGACATAATTGATATATAAGTTCAAAGTAATTCATTGGAGTAATTTTATAATAATTTTAGATATATAAAAAATTTATTGAACTTTTCACCGTCTTTTACCCACCTCCTAGGAGAGGTTGAAAATTTACATACAACTTAATTTGACAACTTTTGTGACTGGAATTTTGAAAATACGATAGACACGGTTAATATCAATTAGTAAAATGTGGTTCAATAATATAAAAATATTTTTTGGTGAATAGTAACTGTTTACTTTTATTTACCACGGTAAAAAATTAAATAGGGTAATTAAGGGTAAAAATGATATTATTATTACCCTAACACATGTCCTAATTATATTTGGTAAGTTTATTTCAACCAGAAAAAACCTTAGGGATAAAATATTACCTTTTAGGTCCACTTGGATTAGATTAGGACATTTATTATTATTCTATTTAAAGTAGAATTAAAATAGTTTAAATCAATGTTTATTAACTAATTTTTTTTAATATAGGGTTATACATAAGATAAATTAGACTATAAATATTAATTAGAAAGATAAAAATATTTCCTACATAATGGTATTTTATTTATAATTTTTAGACATTAAATAATTTAATTTGTTTTTGACAAAATCATGATGTCGTAATTACCTTATTAATGAAATATTTACATAATTACTGTTATAAATACCAAAATAAATGTAATTTTAGACTTTTTATGATTTCCACTAATTATCTAGGTTAATAAGACATGTTTGAATTGAGTTAATGAACTTTTTTAGAACTAATAATGGTGTTATTATTTTTAGAAAAAACATGTACCAAATAATGTCAAAATTGACATAAAATAGTTTTTAAAACATATATTATATTATTAATTATTATTTTATTCCTAAAAATCCATGGTTCGGAAAAATAACATAGATAAGGATATATATATTTTAATAATGAACCACTTGGGGTTCGTTTGTCTTGTTATAGTATATTTATTCACCATATAGTGTTAGAAAACAAAAATACACGGTAAAAGTTAAATTATTTACCATAGAGTTAAATCTAACTGATAAGGATAAAATAGTAACCTAAACATCTCTAAAATAAATTGGTTGAGATTATTTATACCCATACCCACCTATGATTTGAAATAAATCAATTTGGATCTATTAAAAACTGAATATTGGTTTATTATAAAATAATATTTTTAGTTTTTCTTAAGGTGCCACTCTCGTCCCTTATAAAAGGGCACCTCCTCCCTCTCCTCCTCACACCACATTGAGACTTCATGCTTGGACAAACCCAACTTATTCCCCTTCTCGAATTCCATAAAAACTTCCTAGAGGTATTTTTTTTATTCATAGACCATCTTTAGTGCTCTAAGAGGAGGTTAAGAAGAGGCGCTTCAAAGAAGAGGTAATGTGTGTTACCAATTCTTTCAACTTTATTTCTTCTTCTACTTCATCTTATTTAGTTTTTTCATCATGAATTAATAACATCAGTATAAAAAATATAATGATATGTTATTATAAATATGAAACAACCCTATTTAACCTTCTATCCATCCTACGGAAAATGAAATCATCTCGCGTCCGTACGTACAAAATACTGTCTCCACGCCGTGGTCTAATCTTTTTTTCCACCACCACCTTAATTGGATAGTTATAATGGTGTAAATAAATACTAAATACGGTTATTATGACATCATAATAATTCTACGTTATTATATCATCCACTCCAAATAAATTCACTAAATATGGGAATGATATCATCGCTCATGTGTACGCACGGATTACCATCTCCACGACACGATGAGATTCATTTTCCATGTTAACAATTCAAGAATGATTATAAAGTGTATATAAAAAGTAATCATTATATTTATGACATAATAATGATACTGGATTTATGTATATATATATATATATGTATTTCATCTACTTAATTTCATTCAATTCAATAAGGAAACAAATACATCGTTCATCCGTACGTACGACCTACCATCTCCATTAATGGTGTATTTCATTTCATTTATCATTCTATTATATATATATATATATATACTTTATATATATGAAATATAAATCATTATTTAAAATTTATTATGTAAGTAAATCATGATATAATTAATAATAATATGAAGACCAACAAGTCTAAACACATACAATAAATAAAACGATTTTACCCAAAACGATGTTTTAACATGGAATTTACAAATTAACGGGCAATATAAAGTCATAAGTGAACCATATAAGATATAATAACAATGAATATGATTCTCTAATAAGTCAATGACATTATTTAAATCATTATATATGAGTTTTTGATACGTACGAAGCATATCAGACCTATGGTAAGGGATAACTATTCAAATCTCGTTCTTATCTGAGATTGTTATTCGTAATTATTTTCATGGGTTATTTTTATCATCCAGGCCCATGTTTTCTAAAAAAAATTCATGATTTTTAAAATTCCGTTTTACAAAATTTTGAAATTTAAATCATTTTATGAAAGGAATCTTACTTTTGTTTACCACACGGGGAACTTTTTGACTTTTCCGAAAAAAGTATGAGAAGAATGTTATTTTTAACTTATACGGCATGAACGTATTTTTACAGTATCATAACGCCTCATTTTCATGAATCTAACTCAAAAAAAATTTATTAATATTTTAAAAAAAATAATTTTCTTTTAAAATTTCATGGCATTTTGTGAAACGAAAATTATTTTGAAGAAGAAAGGATATTTTCCTCATAAATTCATTTCAAGTGTTTTATCAAAACCATTTTCCATCTAAGATGACATTATTTCATATGTGTATGTTTCAAATATAATTTCTCTATGATTTACATGGTTTCAATTTTATTATGTTGAAATATCCATTTGTTTTATATGGATTATTAGATGATGGGATGATTTTTATGAAACCCATTTTATTCTTTGGGTTATGATGAATGTTTTATGTTTATTTTGTGGAAAAAGTAAGAATGATTTCATTATGAGATGGGTGTGACCTATATCTCCTTCTAATTCATTGGGAAAGGATTTATATCTCATGAGATAGACATGGCTAGAATGGTAGGTTAATCTGGTTCAGTGTTATAGGACTGAAATGAGGAGTGAACTCGATTTTGAAAGGGACTTTGTCTACTAAGATGGTCGTGGCAGTAGTGTCTTGGATACTATGGAAAACATATATTGTGATTAATGTTTTTCCACAATAAATTTTTTTTATTTTAATGATATTTAATCATGATTGATGTTCCATTATATTCTATTCCTTATGTACTGCCATGATTTATTTCGCAACTCAATATTTTGATGTTTAAACTATATGTTCATGTTTTGAAGTTCAAATGTATATGGTTTGTTTTATTTTCTTCATTATTACCCTTAATGATCATTTTATCTCACCCTTTATATGTTTTCTTTTCCCCGGGATATAAAGAAATGTTTTAGGTAACAAAAGGGAAGATCATTATGGGAGATTTTGAAGATCTTTCACCATGATTATAAGATTATGTTTCGAGTTTCCAAATACACTAAACTATTATGGTCCTTGTGTGTTTGTTTTTGTTTTGTATTATGTATTCCGTAAAATTAAAATAATGTTTATGTACGTCAAGTTTTGGGTCTCTACAACCAACCTCTACAAGTACTAAATGGAAATGGTCAGGGTTCTATACTTCAATGCTTAAATAATAAAGTGATATATATATAGGGATATATGAACCATTATTATCCCAATAAAAATTCCTACTTATTTTTTGGTGCTCAAGAGAGCTTTGGTGGTTGAGATATTATTGGTTGAGAACAGAAATCCAATGATAGTCAGCAGTGCACATGATAATCGGTGAACTCGGTAGTAGGGATCTTACATCAGTATTTGGGATTTGTATGTGGTAAACATTTTAGAAAAAGGTCCTAAGATATTGGATATGTAGTTCAGGGCTCACAAGGTGGATCCAATCATCCTTGCGAGAGGAGGTGAAACACATGTGACGGTTGGGGAATCTAAATCCGAATTTTCAACCCACCATTTTTTTGTGATAGTGAGATATTGGATGGACCCCCAAGGAAGAGGATGAGTCATGAGAAAGAAGATGCTTTAGGTGATGGATATATAAGCAGGGCTGGGAGGGTTGGGGTGGGGATTAAATTTCGTTTTTCGACCCCAACTATCCTTATTAGTTTGATGCCAATCATAGGTAGTTAGATGAAATGAAATGGAACAACTTTAGATCAACTAGGATAATAACCCAAGAGCCCAATGCTTAATTGGATTTCAAATTTGTGTATTTTTTACTCCATAATTTTTAAAGATAGACATAACTACCACTCATTCCATTCTCACCACATATATTAAACTAAACTATGATATTCTGATAGAGCTCCTTAACAAGACCATTACACTTGGTTACACCTACAAGGGGATACTAGATGATCACACATCAGTGCTGATAATGTCACCATACCAATAGAACAGAGTGTTTCTGTTGGAACCTCTTGGTGGGAGCATCGTGGAATTACGAGTTTATTATTTTTATGTATTGGTTATCTTCTTCCCATTCCTAGAATGGAAATTTTAGGATAATGGTGTAGTAAGTCAATAGTGAATGGATGAGTTTTTCCCTTTTCAGTGAGAAGGATACCTAGGCAGCATAGGACGAACTCATGCATAGTAGGGTTCAACTGATTACTAAACACTTTACAATCATGAGCTTAGACGTTGTATATGTCATTAGTTTACAGTTTCAATTATTACTAAAAGGGTATGAGGACGTTTTCTCCACTAATGTTCCAAGATTAAATTCCCAATGGGAGATAGAATTTTGCATCAATTTTCTCCCTAGTATGGAAAAAATATCCAGCAAAACATATCAAATAGACCACGTAGAGATTCATGAGCTGAGCAGGAATATGGAGGATTTTCGGAGGAAGGGGTTCATGAGACCCAAAATATCACCTTGAGTGGCCCTAGATTTGTTTTCCAAATAGGAATATGATATATTGAGAATTTGTTTAGGTTACAAGTTCGAGAACCATGTGATGATGAAGAAAAATAATATATTTGTGAGGATCGAGGAACACTTCAACCAACTAAGAGAGGAATGGAGGTTCAAAAAAGTTCACCACAGGTCAGGCTGTCACTAGTTATAATTTTGTGGTGAGGATATACCGAATACCACATTCATGTTATTCTAAATTAATTATTAATATATTTAGATTCCATTTCACATGATAAAGGTTCTCTTATTGTTCTTGGGACTCATGATCTGGACCATCCATCCATTCATTAACTTGATTTTGGTGGTTATCATTTATGATATACTTTTTTTCATGGAGTCTGATGAAGACCATGTAAGACACTTATAAATTTTTCCAATGTACTTATATATCACATTCCTTATCGAATTCTCTCAATATTTATTTTCTAGATCATGGTGGTCCACTTTCTGGGATTAGTTATCTCATTTGATGGATTTGATGTATACCCGACCTAGGTGGATGCTATGTTAGCATGGGATCCAACTGGGAGTGTGAAAGAGGTACAAATAACACATTGGATTCCAAGGTATTACTAGAGTTTCAGTCTACATTTCACTACGATATGAGAACCGATGATAGATTTTACCCAAAACTGGTAGCCTTTCCGGTGGATGAAGAAGTGTCATTAGGACATTCAGTAGTTAAGGCAGTGTTAAATGATTTCCCCTATATTGATATTGTTGGAGGAGGTTATCGAGTACGTAGTTCTACCCAACTCATTATAAACTGGGATTGGATGATTCCAAATTATGATGAATGAGGTGATTGCATATGTTTTAGACCAGTTGAGAACACATGAGTAGAACAACATGACCTAGGATCTGGAGTCAGTACTGGTAATTAGACTATTGATGATGTGGCAACACTAACCGATGGGTGAGAATTTTAGCATCAAATGTGATTATAATACTCTCAGTTTTATATTATCATATAAGGTTCAGAATGTGATATGAAGGCATTGGATAGAGTTCATCCAAGATTATCACTTGTTTATTTTCTATACTCCATTCAAGGGGAACGTGGTAGCAGACGCTCTTAGTCAGATATTGTGTTCATAGTTGCCGGTTTAGGAGATATAGAATTCGGACCCATTTCCATTATCCTTTTTGTATGGAGATGGAGAATCATACCTTGAGATGATGATTTTAATTCCTACAATCATACAAAAAACTAAGAGTAAAACATAAGGATACAGACTATGAGAATCTACATGCATAGATATCGGAAGGAAAATTTTCTAATGGATACTAAAAATATAGTGAAAACATTTAACTATTTCAATGATTCATAGTTGTACCTATGTTGTTGTTGGAGGAGTTTCAGAGGTATTTTCATACATCTCCATTGGTAGTAAATTTGATTGTGGAAATGTTGTATTAGGACCATTGATGTCAGTTTTGGTGGTCGGGGATGAATAATGTTGGATAAATGTTGCTTTCTCAATGTCTTATGTTCTAGTAGGTGAAGAAAGAGCACCGACATCAATCATTTTTAGCTCAACCCATTTATGTTCTATTGTTGATGTTGTATGTGATATCCATGGGCCTCATGATGGGATTCCATCATATATCCAGGGGACCCAATTCCATCAGGGAGTTCGTTGACCAACTCACCATGTCCGCCAACATCCAACTCATAAGGAAACTGAGTTTAATAGAGAGATTGGGATGCCTCTACATGTAATATATAGTTGGGTTCATGAAGTTACGTATACAATTATCTAATATCACGACTCTTGATTCAAATTGCGGTTTTGGAAGGGATAACAAGAGTCATTTGGGAGATATTTAGGGTTTAGAATAGTGTTTATTCTCTAGGTAGATGTCTAGATGGAGAGTTTCATTCATGTTTGAAAGACATGATGAGAGCATTCATTTTGTTCAGTGGCCATAGTTGGGAGGACCACCAACAATATGTGGAGATTGTGTACAATAATATCTACCAAACCAGCATTGACATGACAACATCTGATGCACTAGATAAGAGACCATGCATGTCACCTCTTTACTAGACATCCCCAAGAGATTCCACACTAAAGGGCCTATAATTTATGTGGGATAATAAAAAAAGATAATGGTCAACCATTAGAGGATGAAGTCCTTTAATAGTATGAATAAGTCAAACCTGGACATGTGATATAGGTCTTTTTAGTTTGAGTAATGAGTCTGTTTTTTATATCATGTCTCACCATGACATGGGTTGGTGATATTTGGTTGGGGTGGAATGATATCTCAAAGGTTAATCGACCATTTACATTTACCATATGGAGTTATTGAGGAGGTGTACCACCTATCAATACCACTGTAGGTGCACACGGTACATGATTTATTCCTCGAGTAATTATTAATTGGGTATGTTCATGATTTTCCACCCATTCATCGACTAGGGCGAGCTTGAAATCGAAGATAGGGTGACCTTCGTGATTTACCTAGTGGAGATTGATGATTGATAAGTGAAGATCCTTCATTAGTGATTGATTCCAGCAGTGTGTGTCATTCAGAATCTCGAGAATCATTAAGATAGCACATGGGAGTGGGAGGATCAGTTTCATGCATAATACCCTCATCCTTTTTAGTAGCCTTCTATTTTGGTTTTTTGGGGAAATAAGGCCGTATGTTTGGGATACTGTAACATCCCAGATATTCAGTGTATTATTTTTTAATATTATAAATAATTAATTAGAGACATATAATAAAGAAGGAATGTGCATCCAAGGTCGAGTGATCCTGGAATGATTTTTTTACATGAATTAAACATAAAATAGTTTCTGTTAGGGTTTTCTAGAAATAATTGAATAACATCTAAACGGTTTCATGGAGAAGATATTAGATGGAGCAATTCAGATTAGATCGGTGGATTTACATTAGGAAAGTCATATTATAGGCGGGAATCATCCATGATTGAAAGTTAAAAATTGTTTTTTAAGAAAATAATGTAAAATATATATTTATTTTATTTTTCCATTCTACTAATGAAAAAACTAAAATTTTAAAAAATCTGTTAAGAATAATTTAAATATATATCCATATAATCCTATATTTCTCTATAAATTTTTTAGAGGAAAATATTTTAGGATCCATCTAATGAATGATGATTATCACAAATCAAGTGATCTTGAATTTTTTCTCCAACTGATTTGGAGGATCTTTTTGATGAGGGAAACACAATTGTTCTTCACCAACCATCAATCCAATATCGGGGAGGGTTGTGTGATTTCAATTCATTAATTCCCATTCTTGTATTCGTCAATGAACATTGATCATCCCATTAGTAGTTAAACACATAGTTCAAATGTTCAAGTATGATGGCTGATTGTGGGCTTGATTTTTGGGTTTGATTCTATTACAATTTTCATTATATGTCTTTCTAACGATAAGAGATAAATGATATAATAGGCCACAAATGAGATTCATCTGTCACATTATTTCACTTTTATTTCTTCCCTCCATATACTAAAACATCAATTGTTCTTCATGGGGTTTTGAATAAATGATTGATGCGCATCTGAATCATGGAACATCAATCTAAAATCATAGATCTAGATTTGTGATGACCTAGAGAAGGTGTGACAGCGATGGAAAAAAATAAATTAGAGTTTTATAGAATACACTGTTAATTGATCATTTTTGAAACAAATTATTAGAATTGGATTTCCATTAATATATGTGGTCTGAATCCTTTCGAATCATTAATGGTGATACTTGAAGTACATAGATATATAGATTCCCAATGATGCTTTTGCAGAATGAGTGGTCAATGTGAAAAGGATGATTAAAACTATTATAATTAGTGAATTCTGAAAATCATGAAGAACGAGACATGTTTCTGGTGATTCAAATTGTGTATCAGATGATTCACGTTCTGTCGGACTGGTTCAATAGTTTATATGGTTTTGGGTAATAGTTAGGTGTCACATGACTAGTTACTCCTACCAAATTGCATGTTGGTCCTTCCATAGTTCTTACGATGTATCTCTGAGTATAAATGGACACATGGGGGAGTAAAAAACATCTACTCCACCACACTGATAGGCCACGACAGATACACATGAAACCCCATATACTGGTTCATGGGAACGAAAAAATACGTTGACACTATGTACCGTCATAGGGCTATTGTATATGTCTTAAACCAAAATGGATAGTGATGATGTGTGAATATTTCTACATTACATGTATACCTATTATTGCTTGACATATTCATAGATAGAGGCCATTGTGCACATGCAGTTACTGAGGTAATGGAACATTCCTTCTGACACTACTACAAATAATGTGTCCTATTATACAATGCTCAAATCCCTTTTCCATCATACCATCATAATTTTTCTCTTCTGTTTATGCCTTTGATTGTTAAGTAAAGGTTTTCCAGTGTCATTTCTTATTCACATGAGTATTATACCTTCAGTATTGCTCCCAGGATAGAGTTGGTGGAATCCATCTAGAGGAGAAATACAGATCCTATATTAATTATACCTACACAAGGTTTTATTTAGGGTAAAAGGGTTTCCTAATTCATCGTGAAACTATATTATACCTAGTAGGTTATTCTAGAAGGTGTTGTGGGTATCAAACCATAGAAATCATAATGATTTTCAGCTAATGTATTTTGTCACTCTTCAGATCGTTCATTGTATCTATCTATCAAGGTGGTTCATGATTATCAATACATCATAGTAAAACAAAAACAATGTTTTTAGAATCTACAGTTCATGGTCTTGGATGAGTGAATTATAGAAACATCATGTTGGATAATTAGTCATGGTATGCAGAAGTTGTGACTTATAATTGATTGTGTTATATGGTTGATTATATTTGCATATCCATTATCTAAACCGTAGGAATATACTTGTGTAGAGATGATTGTGTAACATTACTTTGTATTGATTTGTGTTTTTGGGTTTCCTATTGAGTATTTTTATACTCCCCCCTTTATGGGAATTTCTCACATGTGTCATTTCTTATGCAAATGAAAGTCCTTTGGATTGAGTTCAAGGGGAAGTGGGGACAAGACCAAGACCATATGGTTCCTTGTTAGTTTTGACAGGTGAATGAGTCCCTAAATATTGGACATTAGCCTCAGTACATGTTCCTTATAGGACATACAATGTTGTTTGTAGACATTCTTTCAGTGGTCTTGTATTTTTTCCTGGATTATATTACATTACATTAATTCTTTAGTAAACTGTTTGTTTGAATAGTTGTATTCATGCATTGTTTCTTATTGTTTTTTTACATTTCTTCTTTTGTTGTCATTGAGATGTTTGTGTTTGTACAGATACTATGACAATGCCTGACATTTTAGTGATATTCCTTCTCGGTGCTAGACATCATCCCAAGGAACATTAAATAATGACATCATGAGTCGCAACATGGGCCCTACTAGAATGGGTCATGAAAATTAAACTTTTATATAAATTTTTGGTTGGTATAAAAAGATTATCTATAAATAACATCATAATATACTCATATGATTTATCTAAAACCTTACAATTTTATTGATGTTATGTATTTATGATTATTTTAAATATTACTACCTTATTCATCGAATAGTGTTATTCAATCCTACCATTATCTTATTTAAAAAATATATAATATTCATATGCTATTGGATATTTAAATATCAATTTATATTAATGTATAAATTTTTTTAATAAATATTTATAATAGTAGTTGTCATAATTATCTGTTTATAATAATAAAAATATATTGAATTTATAATTCAGAAAAATGAATATTTTAATAAACATGAAAAAATATCATTGGAAATATATAAGATATTCATGTATTAATAAATTATATGTAGTTATTAAACCCCACCTCTAATATATTTTTTGAAAAATTTAATTTCTCTTCATTTATAAAAATGGATAAATAAATATTTAGAATTACAATATAATTGTAAAATAATAGGTGGTGGTGATTAACTATCACTTAGTTCACATACTAGATGTGTATAATACCCACCAAAATATAATAAATTTAATGTGTTCATAAAATAAAAGTGATTAAACTCTCCAATATTTTTTAGTCAAAATTCATATTTTTAAAAAAAAAAATATTATTGTGTTCATGGAACATTAAATAAAAAATTTTATATATGAAATAGGGTTGTGAGGAAACCATATCATAATATAAAAACCTATAGGACCTATATAATAAGATAATGGGGGAGTTTGATTATACTCATTTGTACGACTATATGAGTAATGTGTTATGAATTTAAAATATATATTTAACCAATAAGCCTATATATGAGTGCAAAATGCTCAAACATTGAATATAGAATATCTTGTTATCAAGAAATGTTGGACGAAATTATTATTATAGTACAATGAAGGTGGTGATATAGACAATGATGTTGGAATACATTGATTCATGCATGATACATGAATGAAGTGATGTAGGAATGACAAAGGAATGATGATGCATGCATGACACTACCTTGTTCTTTCATGCAATGTAAAGGGATTCATCCAAACAAGGCCTACGAGCCATGTAAAATATAAATATGGCTTGATGGGTGAGATATCCCATGGGGGTGAGATGACATGACTTTCATGAATGTATATGTCGTGTGCGTGGGTGTGATAACATATTTTTACCCCCAAACTCCAATTATTTATCCCAATATATATAAAAATGTTTTGTAAATGAATTAAAAAAAAATACATTTTTGATACATATATATTTATAATGTACACTTGTGCAAACGGTTTTTAAAAATACATTATATAAATTAGAACACATAAGTTATTTGCATACACAAATTAAACTGGTGATTTGGGATGATCTAGACGATGCACAAGGGGAAATAATGGTCTAGTTATTAGATATCTGGGAATTATGTTTTTTTCTAACAATTTGTATTTGGACATTGAACCATGGGGCCTTCAGGTCATTTAATGGATTACATCACATCCTAGTTTACAATAGTTCTTTATTTCTTTAACAATAGGCGGTGTTATCCCTACTTATTTAATATATAAATAATTTTATAGTGTTAATAATATGAAAAATATTTAAGAAAATAAAAAATATAAATATGAATATTTGTATATTAAAAATATATACACAAAAATATAATGACCTAGTTATTATAATAAAATAATATAAATAGATCTATATAAATATCTGCAAATATATATATTTAACTGTTTTATATAAATAAAAAATATAAATTTGTTTAAATAATTTATATAAAACTATTATAGATATGTATTTATAATGAATTCAATACATAAATATATATCAATATATTGAATAAATGTTTATATATTCAATACATTTTGTAAGTACATATTATTAATATACATATATATGTATTGAATTTTTTTATATACACATATAAAATTGAATATATCAATGACACATGACATAGTAGATTAGTAAACAAATAAAAATAATATTTTTTAAAAAGAAAATTAGGCACAATATAACATCATAATGGAACGATATAATGAATATTTCATACAAACAATATAATAATTATTTATTTATTTATATATTTTATGGTTTTCCAATTTCTAGGACCTTCAAATATTGGGAAAAAGATGAATATATCATATTATACATATCATTTGTTTGAGTCATTTTTTTCATTATGTATATTTCTGGACTCAATTTTTTTAGAATCTCCTCACATGTTTCGATGGTTGACATCAGTTATGATGTCATCTCTTTTGAGAATATTAAGATTATAAAAATGATATTGATAGTTTATTTTTATTGAGAAAATTTTAATTAAATTATATATTATTTTAAATTTGAAAATGAAATTATTAATTTATATATATGATTATAACATGTATATTAAAAATAACTATCTACTAAATGTATCTTAATGATTTATTCAAAATATTTAAATAAATTATGCATATAATTGTATGAAAATTAAGGTGTTTTATACATTTTGATTTTATGTATTCTATTTTGTTTGGTATAAGGTGAAAAAAAATGTACGACTGTAAAAAATTCTGACAATGTTTTTATAGTTTAATTTCATATTATAATAATACATATAATAGTGTATTTTATAAATACTTCAATACTTCTGAATATCAATACATGTGTAAAATGAAATTTTTATTTCCGATACTAATTTTATATATAATAATAATTCTATAATGTAAATATAATAATAATAATTAACTAATCTAGATAATTGATGTATATGTTATAGTTTAATAAAAAGTGATTCTAAATATAATAAGTTAAATTAATTATATTTTAATTTAATAATGATTAATTTAACATTGTATTAACTAATCTGGGAGGGTCGTGAGATAAATAATTGACCATATAATGAATTTTCATTCTTACATTATATTGATATACTATATAATGAAATTGGGTACTATAAAAAAATGAATATAGTGGTAATTTTACTAACTGATGTGTATTTGTAAATATTAAAACATATAAATAATTGGTAACGAATATTATTGATTTTTAACAAACTAGTAAATATTCAAATATGTATGAAATTATTAATAAATGATTTTCCATATTGTTTTAATTTATTTATACAGTTATATTAACTATTGTATTATGAAAGAAATAAATAGTCTTGTGTGTTTTAATCTGTTTATATTTTAGGAATATTATTATTATTGTACATAAACATCATACCCATATAATTTTTATACTGTATCTTATATGTGTTTGGGAAAGGGTGAGTATGAAATTGAAATTTTATACATATAGGTGGATGGAAACTTGTGTTTATTTCAACTATGTGATGGTATTCATATAAAATGAGTAAAGGGGGGTTTTAAAAAATGTGAATATTTTCATATAATATAGATAATAGTTAATTTCATAATGATTTTTATTAATAATACTGTTGTTTTTTCACAATAAATTATTGGAATAAAATTATGGTTACAAAAATTTAACTGAATAGGCATGGAGAAAAAGGAAAAAATATATAATATGTCATAATAGCTTGATAATTCACGAATAATAGCCATGTATCAACCTTTAGATGTATGATGTGATGTATTAGGAAGTCAAACTAAGATGTAAAATTATGGACTGGATCTTTTTCCCAAGATTGAACACAACAATTATACATAAAACACATCCCCCAATATATCAGTCATATCATATTTCATATTATTAAAACAAGGTCCCACAAATGACATAATCTATAAAGACATACCTCCAACGTTCTCATTATACCATCAACATTATTTCACCCTGACATTATTTATTTTTATTACTTTTATATCCATTTCATTTCTCACTAAATCATTGAGCTCATTCACTAATAGTTAATGTAGTGACCCACAGTACTGCACCATGTCTTTCACGCTTACACTTCATATTATTCATATTTCTAAATAATTACGGTGTTATTACCCTAATAATTTATAATATCTTATATAATTGAAACACAAATCTATTGAGAAACTCATTTTGAAACTCTCTACATTATTTAAAATAATATTTATTAATTTACCCTTATCTATATTATTAATATTTTATATAATTTTTTGGGATATTTTTTTCTAAAAAAAACTCAAAAAATAAATAAAATTTAAACCCCACCACATTAGACTATTTTTTGTCTACGAAATCCATAGTGGTGTATTGATAAATAATGTTCATCATTAAAATCCAATTCTATTCTAGAATTTCTTATCACTATAAATTTTAGAATAAATTTTTTTTTGTATATATTCAATTGAATATTAACAAATATAATTCAATATTATCAATTTATCATATTCTCTAACTAAAAACATAAAAAATGGCTATAGTTATCAAATTATATTTTATGAGTATAAAGAAATAAAATTTATGCTCAAAATAAATGTGTTTTCATTTTTCTATAAAAATACATCTTGAATTAGAAATGATAATGTTTTCATATAAATCATTATAAAAAAATTAAATAATCATTTTGTAGTAAAGATAAGAAAATAAATTTTACAATTTTATCATGATGTATTTATTTTATTTAAACTCCCATTTTTAATTTATTAATAGATTTATATTTATAAGAAATATACTATATACATTTCCCTAATTTAATCTATAGAAACTGATAATCTAGATTATGAAAGAAAATTATTGTAACACTAGAAAAAAACTAATGTAATATATATTAAAAAATATATAATATTAAATCACTAAATGGAATTAATAATAAAAATGATTTATTCAATTTTTCATTTGAACATTACTATAAATTAGATGGTCCTTTTTAAAAAAACCTATTTCATAAATTAGAGGATAACATAAATTCTTGTATTAGATATCATTCATGTAAAATGTTTTAAACATCTATATACAAATATATATGGACAAAATTTAGTTTTTAATATGATAAAAAGAAATTTAGAGTAAAATATAATAACATTAAAATTGAAAAATACAGACAAAATATAAATGAAAAACATGAGACAATATAATGAATCAATAGAAAAATATAAGAAAAAAAATTATTTCATATAAACCAAAATTAAAATTAATTTTTACTGATATTCCAATATGGTAACAATCTAATGAAAAATCAGTAAAACATTTAATAAATAATAAATGGTAATATAAATGTGTACAATGGAAACCAACAAATACAATAATGCAATATATCATATAAATAACAAAATACGGTGTATGATAAATAATGAATCAATACTGAGTTGGAAATATTATATATATATATATATGTATATATAAAGTGAAAAGAAGTTTTTTATAAAATAGTAAGGTGAATGAGATAATTGATTCAATGTTTTAGAAATAGTATATCTAATAACTAATATAATTAGAAGATGTAATATCTGTAAATGTAAAAAATCATGTCATGGGTGGTTAAGAGAGGCCATGAAGTAATAATTTCGATGAGTGGTAATTTATATGTTGAAAAATATAAGTCATTAAAGGAAATGAGAAATCTAGAACAAGTAGTTGATCCAAAATGAATGATAATTACACCAGAAAATCAATGATCATCATATTTGACAAGGATAATTAGGGAATAATATGTAATTGAGTTAAATTCATTGAAGAAAAAAATGAAACAAAAACCCCAATAACATCAATACATGTATTGTATATTTTATTTATATAATAAATAATATTAATAGTTATTAATAATATTTTTTTATAACTATTACTTAGAAAAGTATTTAATATTTTTTAAAATGATAAAGTAAATAGTTTTAATTATAATATTTTTCTATAAATATTTATTTAGAATAATAATTTATATATTGTAAAATAATAACTTTAAAAGTCCCAATTTGTTTCCAATATAATTTACATAAAAAAATTATTATATATATGTGTGTGTGTGTATTTAAAATGTATAATTATATTAAGATCAACTTTATGTTAGTCCAATGTATATGTTTTTATTTGAGATTAAAAATGGGTTTTTATAATAACTATTTTAAAATGAATAATGTTTATCCCTTATAATTAACTACAATAATACCTAAATGGAATATTATAAAAATAAAATTATATATTATATACCATTCAATATTTATTTAGTATCATAAAATGAATAATTTTACACATTTGGTAATTATATAATCATCTATTATACAAAAAATACAATGCTAAAAACCCTTTATTTCGACGCATCTTATAGATTTATTTTATATTAAAATGTTCCACTTCATAGAATGGAATTTGAATAAATGGATTAATTATTTTTAATAAGCGTAATTTTTAACTCCAATTATGTTAAACATATATTTTTACCAAAAAGGAGTGTGATAATATTAAAAATGAATTACAAGGGTTAAAGAATAATTTGATTTTCTAGGGGGTGAACTAAGAAGATAAATGTTAGAAATGACCTACCCAGTAAACCAAAACCCATTTTTTGGCCGTATGTTTACCTTATATATTATATTTTCTATAAAGATCTATTTTTGTGGCATTTGGAAGGATATAATCATCGTTAAGATAGAATATTTTTAAAAATATACATGTTTCCATGCACCTCACTTGTAATATTCCAACCCTCTCCTCTAATAACACGTTAAAAACCCATTATATTGTCTAATAAATTCCCAATTATTTTTATCATTCCAAAATCACACCCTAAAATCCTTATTTTGGGAAAAAACCCAACTGTGGAATTCCATTGGGGAAAACCAAAATAAGTTACTCAGAGATATGGAATGGTTCTTCGACTAGCATTTTTTCTTTATTTCTTTTTACAAACACCATATATTTTTCATAAACGATTATTATATAATAAAAATATAATCATATATAAACAATAATTTTATTTATTTAATCTCATATACTAAATCATTTCCATCTTGCATAAAATCGGCTGTGAAAACATAATTCATGTGTATGATGTCCAACCACCTCATGAATCAACGATGTTTAGTTTTTCATTACCACTTTTCACGATTATGACTGATTATGGATATAAAGTATATATATATAATATTTATATAATAATTGTTACTATATTGTCACTATATTTAATATACCTTTTTAACTTCCATCCCACAAGGGATATCAAAACATAATAGGCGTGTGAGATGGACTACCACCTAAGAAGGCGATGAGTTACAACTTTCACTAATGTGTTTCATTGATTTTAATAATAGAAATGGTAAAAAAAATTATAAACATGAAATTATTATGATATTAATGATGTATTTATCATTTTGTATGTATTATATATCATTTTATTTATTACAGTTTCACTCATTGAAATAGTGATAATATATTTTTTGTTCATGTGGATTTCTTCCATCAGAGAGCATTATGACTCTATTTTCAACACCACACAACAAGGATGATATATATATATAAATAAATATTATAGTATTAATGATATTATTATCACTATTTTAAAATTATATTCTACTTACCACATTTCAATAATTATTGTTGAGAAATGGAAGCATTACTCATTTGTACGTACAACCTAACATCTCCATGATAATACAATAGTTAATTTTTAAAATATTTCATTAAAGATTGGAATAAAACTTAAAATTGATGTATAAATATGAAATTTATTTCATAATTATTTTTTCAAGACCTTATAAAACTGTCATATGTGACCATATTTAACAAACCAATATCATTTTTGACACATAATCTAGATACAGTCAAAACATCTGATGCAATCCTAATTGGTTTAGATTTTATATATAATATTTGAATATTAAAAAAATATATAACTAAAATTTAAAATTAATCTCCACAAAATGAATAATTTTCATAAGATTATGAGTCATGATTAGAAAGATACATGTGGAATGTTGGACTCAATATAGGGTACATTGTGTCAGTGTTCTTCCATGAGACCTGTTCTTATATTTTACACATATATTATTTGATGTTGTGTATATATAGAAAAATATAAAGTTTAGATAAAAATATAATCATATCCCATTTTATTTATAGTTTTTTTTAATTATATTATTTCATGGTTCATATGATTCAAATATTTACAATGTGGTAAGAGTCTTTTCTTTTAAAATGTATTTTTTTAATGGAATGTTTTCAACTATTACATTCCCATATCGATATTTATAATTTATTTTCTAATTATTTTATGTAAACACAAGAATTATAATTTTATTTTATATGTTTGTTTTATTTATATTCAATTTATTTCAAAATGGAATCTTATAACATGTTTTATACACCATGTTATGAATAATTTTTAAAGGTTGCTATATTCGTATGGGACACGGTGATAAAATATTTTATGCCTCTATGATCATTATTGTATATCTATTTTCCATTTAAAATGGAATTTTTTTATTTAAATAAAAACCAATTTCATTTATTAGAATATTTTCATATTGAAAATTGGATTTTAAATAAAAACGGTATTTTGGTAGCGAATATTTGTTTTTTAAATGGTATTTTGAAACTGAAAAGTTATGTAATTACATGTTCAAAAAAGTTTTTCATATGTTTTATAATAGAATCATGGATGGATGAAAAATTTTATATAAATGATATGGAACATGAAAATTATTCATGAGAAATCTGTGATCCCAAATAGCATATGGTGATCCTATTTCAATTAATATGATGGGGGTCTAGATTGTGTGAGGTGAGCCTATTATTGATTAAATTATGTGTGGGACATGATAAAACTCCAATGAATTGGGTAATGATTATATTTTAATTTTCCCATATCATTATTCAAATAATAATTTTGTAAAATGGATTTATGAATTTGATTCACTATGTCACAAAAATGAGTTTTAAATATCATGTTATGGTTTTTTAATTTTTAATATTACATTGATAAAAATGGGTTTTTTTATTTCAAGTAAAAATGTAGTATTTAATATAATCAAATATATTTTATGATAATTGTAAAATTTATATGTAATTTTATTTTTTTATTTGTCAAATTTTTTATTTATTTTTTTAGAACAGACTATTATTTTTTCTTAATAGAATTTTTTTTAAAAATAATAACATTTATAGATGGGTAAGGGAACAAGAGAAGTGAGGTTGATGTTCTAGAAAAAATTCCCTGAAAATATACCATGATTTATTTTAAATGTTTTATAATATTGAATAAAATGATAAAATTAAGATGTGTACTATTTTAATTTTATGGTTTTTTAATTTATGAGTTGTGATTTAAATAAAAAAACATTAATAATTAAAAAATCAAAAAAAATTATTAGATTGAGTTTTGGAATTAATACTAATTATTATGAAATTTATAAGGTTCAATCCTTATAGTTGGTATCATAAGACGTTTTTGTTAATTATAGAGGTTTGGATAATGATTTTAACATTCGATGGAAATGTTTAAATGAAATATAAGATAAATATTATGATTTTTATTCATCTAAAATATTATTTTTTACATTGTTTTTACAAATAGTAAATAGGGAATCTATCATTGTAAGGAATCAAGTGTATAATATCCATGAATATCAATATCTATTTATGGTGGGAATTATATCTCTATTTTCATTATTTGATATTAATATTTCCCATGCTATAAATGGTGGTGGATAAAATATATAAACGAATTCTATTTATCATGGAAGTACATGTATATTGGGGTTCATCTCATATTGAATCATCCTTTATTATTTACTGAATCATCTAACCATTTTGTAAAAAAAAAGTAAGGATTAATGACTTTGAGAAGTTATTTGACGTAATCAGATGTTCTGAATATTAAATGGAAACATGTGATGTTTATCATTAAGAAGGTGTAGATAATTGATGGTGATCTTTGGTTATGGATCTCAAAAATATATATAATCATAATTCCATATACTGGGGAACATTTCACGATCCTTTTCTGGAGAAATATTTTCCCAATGTTGTATCAAAATGGAGGATAAATAAATTCCTAGAATTGAGGGAGAAATGTTAAGATTCTATAGATTAATATTAAGAAAACAGAAATGGATTTTCCAATTATGGGCCAAATATTATTTATTAAAATCCTTGTAAAATTATTTTATTTTATTCCGGATTGATATTATGTTTATAATGTGAAATGGTTGAATGATAATATAATGATTTGGTAAAGTGGTTTATTTTGATGAGAATGTTGAGATGGAGTTTATTGGAACGTATACACTTGATATGACAATTATATGAAAGGGTCCTGGTGAAAGTCAACAGGGAAACATCTTTCTATGATGTGTAGAGGTAAAACCTCATGATTTTATATTTCAGATAAATTTCAATTCATAGATTGTATGAAATTATAAGGTAATTTTTTTTCATGGTTGTCAGTTTATTCTCTTTGATAGTGACTATAAAAAGTAATCCTAAAGAGATATAGAATGGGATGGCCAATTTCAGTACAAGGTGAGGTGTTTCTCTAACACCTCGAGATTTTATGAGAAATATTATTTTAAATTTCCTTGATTTCTTGTGTTGTACGCTACACCAAAATTATCTTGTTCTATATGAATCATTATATTAGCTTGCATTATACGCAACACTATTCTTGGCTCGTGTTACACACAATTCCATGTTCGTTTTGTGGAAATTATTCTACGAAACATTTAGTATATATATTTTTTAATTTATAAATGAAATAAGTTTTTATTATGAAACCCCAAACTGATCTTTCACTACACGCAACCCTGACTCAACTTGCAATATATGCAATCGCGACCTTCCCCGATAGCATGTGTTGTACGTAATATCAGGTTTCACTAAACAACGATATATGGTTATAATATTATTATGAACTAGCCTTCATGAATTTTATACAATAAATTATGAATTTTATAACATTATTATTTATCTTACACATTTCCTAGAACATGGTATAAAAGCAAATCAAATTTTTCGGGTAAAATAAGTATTTTTAAAAAAATGAAATTTTTCCTCCTTTTGATGGCTCACCCAATTTAAATCTAATTTTTGACATGTTTATAAGTTTAAATTTACAGAAAAAAAATATTCTTTGGAATCAAGATATATAATTTTATGTTGGATAAATTTTTCATATTATTCTGATAACTTTCATATTTTAATGAATAGTAAAAACACGCTATATTTAAATTAAAAAAAACTTTTTTCATCGTAATAATTTATGTGGTTAAATTATAATATTGAATGGATATAAAGTATAAATGGAATATATTTTTACCATTTAATATAATTTATGTCATTAGCATTGATTTTACATTGAATTTGTAGGCTAAATAAATTCAATCTTTTGTAATGTTTTAAAGAAAAACCTGTTTTCCTTCGACAACGAGATTAATTTTAATTTAATTTCTGCAACTTCTATGTATCGAATATTAAAAAATTTATTCCATATTTGTAATCAGTGGGTCCTAATTATATTAATATATTACTTTTTATTTTTGGGCTTTTTGAATAGTACCAATGATAAATTTTATTTACCATAGTAAAAGATAAATTAGGCAATTAAGGGTAAATAAAATTTTATAAAATTATCCTAACACTTTTCTTAATACAATTGGATTATTATATTTCGTCCTAAGTCATATTTGGGTCGAAATGTAATCCATTAGAACCCACATGGAGGTGATTATGACCTTTAGTTTATTTTATTTAATGGAAAGTCAAATATGTGTCACTCAACTTTAATAATTAATGTATTTTTAATATACGTTTATACAGAATATAAATTCGGTTATAAATACTAATTTTAAATATAAAATGTTTTTCTTTATCATGGTAATTTATTTGTAATTTTTAATAGTTATTTAATTACCTTATTATCCTATACATTAATGATGTAGAAATTATTTATTTAGTGAAAAATCAAAAATATAGTTTCTAATAAACTAATACAGACCATAATAGGCACAAAACCATTAATAAAACTTATTTTCAATGTTAATTTATTCCATAATCATCCAATGGTCAAATAGATGAAAATTTGGAGCCTTATAGAAGCAATTATTACCCTTATATAATTTTATTTTAAATGATGCCAATGTTGTCACCTTCATAATTTAATAAATATAACAATTTAGATATTGTGATTTTAAGATGATAAATTACAGTAAAAGTATTATTGTGAAATTAAATATATTTATATTCATCATAGGATTTTATTTTTAATTTTTATTCAACATATATGTATATTAAAATATTATACAAAAATGTTGTCGTAATTATTTTATTAAGAGATAGACCAAATAAATGGATTTAAAAATAATAAAATTAATATTGTATCAACTATTTAATATTATCCACTAATTTTCTAGATACATAATCCATTTTATTAATCTAATAATTCTTTTATTTCAAATATATCTTTTGTATATATTTTATTAAAATTCAAAAAAAAGAATAGTGTCAAAATTGACACTATTGTTTTTTATAAAAATAACAAATTATAAAATTGTTTAAAAATCAGAAAAATATTTAAAAATTATAAATTAAAATTTATATAGTGTAAAATATCATAATATGTCAAATTATGGAAAATTCACAACACATAAGTAATTATTTATAATAATTTAAACTTTAACATATTATTACCACAAATAAAATTAAATTGATAAACAATGATAAATCAAGTTGATAATGTTTAAAATAAATTCCTAACATGACTAAATTTTATCGGATGATGGGATTACTGTCCTATATCATCTACGCTTAGGATATGATTCAGTTTGGAAGATTTTATGTGGGTTTTGGATTTAATATAATATAATATTTCTTATATTTCCAGAGGTTCCCCTCTCCTCCCGTATAAAAGGGAATCTCCTCCCTCTATTCCTCACACCATTTTGATCCTTGATGCTCGGCCAACCTCGACCCATTTCACTTCCCCACTTCCCTAGAAATCTTATAGAGAAGCTGGTATTCTCAAAAGACCAATCCTAGTGCCCCAAGAAGAAGTTTAAAGGATGTTCGTCAAAGAAGAGGTAATCTCTTCTTCCGATTCTTTCAAGCTTATTTCATCTTCAAATTCTTCTTATTTAGTATTTTTATTATAATGTATAAACATCAATATCACTTATATACTGATATGTTATTATAAATATGAAACAACCCCATTTCACCTTCTATCCATCCTATGGAAAACGAAATCACCGCGCGTGCGTACGTACAGAATACCCTCTCTACACCACGGTGTATTCTATTTTTCCAACACCACCTTACATGGATGGGTATAATGGTGTGAATAATAACTATACATAGTTAGTATAACATAATTATTATTCTGATATATTGTTTCATCCACTCCAATTCAATTCAATAATTATGGGAACGATATCATCACTTGTGCGTACGTACGGATTGCCGTCTCCACGAAGCGATGAGATTCATTCATAATGATTAACCATTCATGAATGATTATAAAGTATATATAATAAGTAATCATGAAATATATGACATGATAAAGATACTGGATATAGTTATATATGTATATGTATGTCATCCACTTAATTCCATTCAATTCAATAAGGAAACGAAAACAACGTTCATTCGTACGTACGACCTACCGTCTCCATGAATGGTTCATTTGTTTCCATTTATCGATATATTATATATATGTATATTATGAATATATATTATATATAAATCTTGTTTTATATTCTAGAATTAATTAATCATGATCTATGTAATCATATGAATATTTAAATGTCAAAACACGGACGACAAATGAAACAATTTTACCCAAAACGCTCTTTAACATGGAATTTACAAATTAACGGGTAATATAAAGTCATAAGTGAACCATTTATGATATAATAACAATGAATATGATTCTTTAATAAGTCAATGACATTATTTAAATCATTATACAGGTGGTTCGGATACGTATGAAGCATATCAGTGCTAAAGTAAGGGATAATGTTGCAATCTGAATTGTTTTCTATCTGATATTGGTTATACGTAAGTATTTAATGGGGTTATATTTTTCATCCATGGCCATAAAGTGTTTTTCATAAAGTGTTTAATAGTTTTCCATGTATGTTTAATGTCATGTTTACCCCTATATTACTTTTAAATTGTGTTATGGAAGGAATCTATCTATTATTTACAATACATGGCACTTTTTGACTTTTCTGACAAATGTACGAGAAGAATGTAATTTTTAACTTATACGGTGTGAATGGATTTTTACGATTTCATAATGAATTATTTCAATGATGGTTCGTCTACAAAATATTATGAAAGTTTTCAAAAAAATACTTTTATTTTAAAAGTGCATGGTATTTTGTGAAAAGAAAATGATTTTGAAGATTAAATGATTTTTTCCTCAAGAATTCTTTTCAATTGTTTTATCAAAACCATTTTCCATCGAAGATAACATTATTTCATTTGTGTATGTTTCATGTTTAATGTCTCTATGATTTTAATGGTTTCACATTTCTCATGGTGAAATGTCTATTTTTTTATATGGATTATGAGATTATGGGATGATGTTTATGAAACCCATTTTATTCATTAGGTTATGATGAATGTTTTAAGATTATTTTGTGGCACAAGTAAGAATGATTTCATTATGAGATCGGTGGGACATATATCTCCCTCAAATGCATTGGCTAATGATATATATCTCATGAGATAGATATGGATGGACCAACAAGTTAAACTGGTTCAGAAATACAAGACTGGAACGAGGAGTGAACTCGATTTAGAAAGGGACATTCTCCACTAAGTTGGGATTGGAAGCAATTCCTTGATTAATATGGAAATAATAACATGTGCTTAATGGTTTTACACAATTACATGATTTTTCCCATTCTATTTTATCATGATTGATGTTCCTTTATGATATATGCCTTACGGACTTCCATGATTTATGTCCTTTCCCATGATTTTGATGTTTAGATTTTATGTTAATGCTTTTGCATTCAAATGATTATGGATTGTTTTATGTTATCTATGCTTACTTATACTGAGCATATGATCTCACCCTTTATATGTTTTCTTTTCCCTTGGAATTAATGAAAGGATTTAGGTAAGAAAACAAAAGGGGAAGATCTTTATGGGAGATGTTGAAGATCATTCAACATGGTTATAATATTATTTTCCAAGTTTCCAAAGACACTAAACTATTACGGTCCTTGTGTGTCTGTTTTTTTTATATATTAAGTATTCCGCAAAAGTAATTTAATGTCCATGTACTTAAATCATTGGATATATATAGTTTGTATCAGTGGAAAGGTTTAGTTAACCTTTGGAAGCTAGGACGCGAAAACTTTATTGAGATCCCTAGAGATATTTTTATGGTATGTCTAGGGATGTCCCTAAGGTTAAGTATAAGTATAGGTTATAGTCCTAGAATTACAGTAATGGTCTTATAATTAAACCTACGATGTTAGATATTGAAGTTACTCCCCCTTCATTATGTTGTTTTACCTATCATGATTTTTTCCTCTCACATAATTGTTTTTGTGTTTTAGACAATGGAGGGAACTAGAAAGAATTCGGTTAACATTGAATTGAATGAAAAAATTGGGGACTATGAGCAATGAAATTGAGTAATTCCTAGAGAGAATGATATTATGATTATGGTGAATCTATCATCGCGATATATGATTAACAAGGTAAAATTTAGTGGTATTCCTAATTCATCAAATAAGAGGAATATAGACTTTTATGCATGTTCGCATGTTGAGGAGCACAATGAAAGGAAGATTGAGATTTCTAATCAAGGTAAGAAGGACCTTCGAGAATACCACAACTGGAGGGGAATATGTTATCTGTGTGGTGAGAAGGGTCATAGTGTGATAGACTATTATGGAGTTCAATTCATATCTGTGGAGAACATGGTCATTACCCAACTCAATGCCCTGACCTAATAGGTTACTTCTAAATCAATGAATAACTTATTCCATAACAATCATTAAAGATGATGGTTTGAAGTTTTTTTGTATTGGTATTGAAGAATAATGTTATTGAGGTACTTTTATGGTATATTGGAATATCTATGTATTGGTCCATAGTGGTTTTCCATAATAATATGGAATCGATAACCATGAAAAGTGATTGAAATATTTTTGTAAAGAAGATTATATTAACATAATGAAGGGAGAAAGAGAAACTAATATGTTTGATAGTATTCATGAGCTCATTATTGATATAAGGACTAGGTGGTATCATTGTTTGAGTATATAAAATTTTTGGGATTTTGGAATGTGGAAAGAGACAACTTTTGACAGCATTCAGGTTTTCAAATAAGGTTCTACGATAATTCATGTTGCAATAGAAAAAATTAGTAAGTAATTCACGTGTTTGGAATGTGACCAACAAGACATATCATATGATAAATGATGTTTTTCACGTTCTTGTTATGTGACCTTTCCAGTAATTGTTTTCTTTATACAATGAGTATGGGCAGATGTATTTTGGATATGTCTAATGATTGTAAAGGGTCATGTCGGATATCATATTGTATTGTTTATGGCTAGAACTTTTTTTCGATATTATTGTATGAATGTTATTATAATATAGTTTTAGAAAAAGGGATAACCTGCCAGACGGGCGACATTCCGTCACGTCGGACAAGGATGTGGGAATTGAACCCACATCCGAAGTGCGACATGCCTTTATCGCCTACCACTATCCTACAAGAAGTCCTCGGTTAGTATAAACTACTTTTATTTTATTAAGTGCTATTATAGCTGAAGTATAAGACCATTTTAGCAACCATATACGATTAATCTCAGCATAGATGGACTTCTGTATATTTAATAAATAGTGCTAAACTTTGTGCGATAGAAATAGATGGAATGACCAATCATTATATCACATAATCTGCTAACACTTCATAAATCACAAATTCAACTTTCATTACTTTATGAGATGATGTGGAAATTGTTCATGGCACGAACAAGGTGAGGTTATACCAAAATCAGGTAAGTATTTATTTTAATTCAAAAAAATTCAACATTATAGAAATGATCTTCAAAACAAAAAATGATGTCCTAGTTCTCTCATATCTGATGAATCGGATGGTACCTTATATCATCAAAAATTTACGTCTTGGTGATTTTTTTTCTTTTTCAAATCCATGTCCTCTACCACTCTCTATCAGAAATTGATGGTTAGATTTCTCTTCCATATCCATATTTTAACATATGTTCTCCTATGTGGAAACCCATGGATTGGTAAATTTGGGTATCTGTTATGTTTCATACTTTATTTTTTAATGGTTTGTTTTGGTATTTCATTTTACGATGTGGGTTTCAATTAAAGAAATTTTCAAGTAGAAAACCATGTATAACGCCGACGAATTTTGAGGGAAAAATTAATTTTAAGGGGGGTAGAATGTTACACCCCGAGATTTTATGAGAAATATTATTTTTAATTTCATTGATTTCTTGTGTTGTACGCTCCACCAAAATTATCTTGTTCTATATACAACACCATATTAGCTTGCAGTATAGAAAAAACTATTAATTACTCTTGTTACACACAATTTCAAGTTCGTTTTGTGGAAATTATTCTACAAAACATTAAGTATATATTTTTTTAATATAGAAATGAAATATGTTTTGATTATGAAACACCAAAATATTCTTTCACTACACACAACCATGACCGGGATTGAATTACACGCAATCAGGACCTTCCTCCAAAGCGTGGGTTGTACGCAATATCGGGTTTCACTAAAAAACGATATATGGTTATAATATTATTATGAACTATACTTTATGAATTTTATTATTTGAATGTTGAATTTTATAACATTATTATTCATCTTACGCATTTTCTAGAACATGGTATAAGAAAAAATTAAAATCTTCAGGTAAAATAAGTATTTTTTAAAAAAATACAGTTTTGCCGCCTTTTGATGGGGCACCCAATTTAAATCTAGTTTTGACATGTTTATAAGTTAAATTTTAAAAAATAAAATAATTAATTGGAATCATGATATAAAATTTCACCTTGGATAAATTTTTCATATTATTCTAATAACTTTCTTATTTTAATGAATAGTAAAAACACGCTATATATTAATTAGAAACAACTCTTTTCATCCTTATAATTTTTGTGTTTAAATGATAATAATGAATGGTTTTAAAGTATAAATAGAATATATTTTTCCCATTTAATATAATGTGTGTCATTAGCATTGATTTTACATTAAATTCGTAGCTTAAATAAATTCAATCTTTTGCAATGATTTAAACAAAAACACGTTTTCTTTCGACAACGAGATTAATTTTAATTTAATTTATGCAACTTCTGTGTATTGAATATGGAATACATTATTACAAATTTTTAATTAGTGGGTCTAAATTATATTAATAGTCTATTTTTTATCTTTGGGCTTTATGAATAGTACCAGCAGTAAATTTTATTTACCATAGTAAAAGGTAAATTGGGTAATTAAGGATAAATATAATATTATAAAATTATCCTAACACTTGTCTTAATACAATTAGATGATTATATTTCTCCCTAAGACATATTTTGGTCGAAATGGAATCCATTAAAACCCACCTGGAGGTGATTAAGTCCACTGTTTTATTTTATTTAAAGGAAAGTGAAATATGTCTCACTCAACTTTAATAATTAATGTACTTTTAATATAAGTTTATACAAAATATAAATTTGGTTATAAAAACTCATTTGAAATAATTTTTTTTTCTTTATGATGGTAATTTATTTTTAATTTTTATGATTTATTTAGTTACATTATTATCTTTTACATTAATGATGCTGAAATTATTTATTTAGTGAAAATCAAGAATATAGTTATTTATAATCTATTAGTTACCATAAAAGGCACAAAACCATGACCAAAACTTTTTTCATGTAAATGTAAACCATAATCATCCAATGTTCGAATAGTTGACCATTTGGAGCCTTATAAAAGCGATTATGACACATATATTATTTTATTTTAAATGATTCCAAAGTTGTCACCTTCATAATTTAATAAATATGACAATTTAGATATTGTGATTTTAAGATGATAAATTCGAGTAAAGAATTATTTTGAAAGGTAATAGATTTATCTTAATCATATGATTTTATTTTTAATTTTTATGCCAAAAAATATTTATATTAAATAATTATACCAAAATGCTGTAGTAATTATTTTATTAAGAGATAGACCAAATAAAAGGTTTTAAAAATAATAAAATAAATATTATATAAACTATTTAATGTTCTCCACTAATTTTATAGATACATAAGACATTTTATGAATCTATTAAATCTTTTAGTTCGAACATATCATTTTTATATATTTAATATAAATAAAAAAAATATGAAAAGTATCAAAATTGACACTATTGTTATTTTATAAAAATAACATATTATAAAATTGTTTAAAAATCACATAAATATTTAAAAAAATTAAAATAAAGTTAATATGGTCTAAAATGTCATAAATTTTAAAATTATGTAAAAATCACAACACATAAGTAATTATTTTAATAATATAAAATTTAGAATATTATTACCACAAATAAAATTAAATTGATAAACAAGGATAAATCAAATTGATAATGTTTAAAATAAATACCAAACATTACTAAATTTAATTGGTTGATGGGATTACAACTCTATTTCATCTAATCATGGGATATGAGTTACTTTGGATGATTTAATGTGGGTTTGGGATTTAATATAAAATAATATTTTTTTATATTTCCAAAGGTGCCCCTCTCCTCCCTTGTAAAAGGGCATCTCCTCCCTCTCTTCCTCACACCTTTGTGAGCCTTGAAACTCAGCCAAACTCTGCCCATTTCACTTCCCCACTTCCCTAGAAACCTTAAATATGTACTGGTTATCTAAAAAGGCCATCCTTAGTGGCATAAGAAGAAGTTTAAAGGAGGTGTATCAAAGAAGAGGTAATCTCTTCTACCGATTCTTTCATGCTTATTTCTTCTTCAACTTCATCTTCGTTAGTTGTTTCATTATAAAGTAATAACATCACTAACACAAATATTCTTATATGTTATTATAAATATGAAACAACCCCATTTCACCATCTATCCATCCTACGGAAAATGAAATCACCATGCGTGCGCACATATGGAATATCGTCTCCATGACGTGGTGTAATATGTTTTTCCAACACCACCTTACATGGATGGGTATAATGTTGTAAAGAATAACTATACATAGTTATTATAACATCATACTGATTCTGATATATTGTAACATCCACTCCAATTAAATTCAATAATTATGGGAACGATATCATCACTCGTGTGTACGTACAGACTACCGTCTCCACGACGCGATGAGATTCATTCTCAATGATTAACCATTCATGAATGAATATAAAGTATATATAATAAGTAATCATGAAATATATGACATAATAATGATACTGTATTTTTGTGTATATATATATATTTATTTCATGTAGTTAATTCCATTCAATTCAATAAGGAAATGAAAACAGCGTTCATGCGTATGTAAGGCCTACTGTCTCCATGAACGGTGTATTTCATTACATTTATCGATCTATTATTATTATGTATATTCTTAATATATATTATATATAAATCATGTTTTATATTCTGTAATTATGTAATCATTATCTATGTAATCATGTGATTAATTACAAGTCAAAACACGAATGACAAATGAAATGATTTTACCCAAAACGCACTTTACCATGGAATTTACAAATGAACGGGTAATATAAAGTCATAAGTGAACCATATATGATATCATAAAAATGAATATGATTCTGTAATAAGTCAATGACATTATTTAAATCATTATACAGGAGGTTCAGATACGTACAAAGCATATCGGACCTATGGTAAGGGATAATGTTGCAATCTCAATCATTTTCTATCCGAGATTGCTTATACTTAAGTATTTACTGGGGTTATATTTTTCATCCTTGACCATAAAGTGTTTTTCAGAAACTATTTAATATTCTTCCATTTATTTTTAATTGCATGTTTACCCCTCTTTGACTTTTACTTTGTGTTTTGGAAGGAATCATACTTTTGTTTACCATACGTGGTACTTTTTGACTTTTCTGTCAAAAGTACCAGAAGAATTTTATTTTTAACTTATATGGAGAGAATGGATTTATACGGTTTCATAATGACTTATTTCAATGATGTTTTGTCTAAAAAAATTTATGACAGTTTTCAAAGAAATACTTTTATTTTAAAAGTGTCTGGCATTTTGTGAAAAGTAAATTATTTTGAAGAAAGAAGGATTTTTTCCTCAATAATTCATTTCAAAATTTTTATCAAATCTATTTTCCATCATAGATGAAGTTATTTCATTTGTTAATGTTTCAAGTTTAATGTCTCTATGATTTAAATGGTTTCTCTTTTCTTATGATGAAATGTCCATTTGTTTTATATGGATTAGGAGATGATGGGATGAAGTTTATGAACCCCATTTTATTGTTTGGGTTATGATGAATGTTTTATGTTTATTTTGTGGCATATGTAAGAATGATTTCATTATGAGATGGGTGGGACCTATATATCCCTCTAATGCATTGGGTAAAGACTTTTATCTCATGAGATTGACATTGCTGGAATTGAAAGTTAAACCAGTTCAGTAATACAAGACTGGAATGAGGAGTGAACTCGATTCAGAAAGCGACATTGTCCACTAAGATGGTCTTCGAAGCAATGCCTTGGCTAATATGGAAATCATAACATCTGATCAATGGTTTTACACAATTAAATGATTTATTCCCTAGTTATTTTATCATGATTGATGTTCCTTTATGATATATGCCTTACGTACTTCCATGATTTATGTCCTTGCTCATGATTTTGATGTTTAGATTTTATGTTCAAGCTTTTGTATTCAAATGATTATGGATTGTTTTATATTCTCTATGATTACCCTTACTGATCATTTGAGCTAACCATTTATATGTTTTCGTTTACCCAGGATTTAAAAAAAGGTTTTAGGTAAGATAACAAAAGGGGAATATCTTTATAGAAGATGTTGAATATCTTTCAACATGATTAGACGATTATTATCCGAGTTTCCAAAGACAATAAACTATTAGGGTCCTTGTGTGTATGTTTATTTTATGTATTAAGTATTCCGAAAATGTAATGAAATGTCCATGTATGTCATTCTTTGGGTCTCTACATTTTTAGTTACAATGATTTGGATCATTATAATTGTGTGCATTCATAGTTTGTTTCATATGAGGGAAATCATCCTCTGACCGGAAACCGATGGGTGTAGAAAGGTCATTTAATACTACTAGAGTTGATGTTGGTATATCAAATCAAGTGGGGAAATGTATATTACTTATTTATTCTATTTATTCCTATACCATTTGGGACTCTGGATCATTACATTCCTTCATATCAATGAAATTTTCATGTTAATTAGGAATTCTACCTCCAGAATAAAATACAATACATTTGATGAAAACACCATGATAAAATATTCGAGAATCCAATATTTATTGAAACCTTCAGATTGATATTAGTGGGATTATAATTCCTACTAATGTTGTTGAAATAACCATTTTAATGTATGATATTATTCTTCAAATGGATTGGAATTCATTATATCATTTTAATAAAGATTACAGAGAGAAAAATGTTGCGATCAATGATTGCATGCATTTGAAAACATATCAAGAATCATAAAAATGAATTAGAGATAGAAATAAATTTTACCTAACTAATATTATTAAAATAAATTAAATTTACAAATTAGTGATGTGCTTGATGAAAATGATTACATGGACATATTTTTGGAGTATTTTCCTCGTGTTATTCTTGATCAGGATGCTGATCTTACATATGAATTTGTAATTGCTTCTATGATTTTTTCTAAAACCCCTTATGTAGACAAAAAATGTATATATTCAAATTTAAATGTAAATTACAAGGATTTCTAAGAAAATTAATCTTTCGGCCAAAAAATCCACCATAGGGTGATCATGTATTTTTTTAAAAAAAATTGCTTCCTTGAGATATTTCATTATTAAATATACTTTAATAAAATAACAATTATGAACAAGTTTCATTCATCTCATATTGGTGATTTTCTTAATAATATCAAGAGAGGAAATTATTAATTTATGTATGACATTATTTCAGGGTACCGTAAGTTGAATGTGAAGGAGGATGGAATTGCAAGGACTATATTTTAGAAATAAAATGGGACCTTGAATTATTTATTCACATTGCTATGTCCATTGAACATATTTTAGTTATAGACCCTATGAATATTGTCATTCATGAGATCTTAAATAAGTTTTTGGTTCTATTTATTGATGAATGTTCTTTATATTATTAAACATGGTAGTAAAAAAAATATATATATATGGATTGTTTTTAACTACTAATGAAATGAAACTATATTTTAATGTCATCAAAAGTGATTTAAAAAAAACTATTTCCATGGAAACATTCTTTCTAAATATGTCATAATTATTTTTCCTTCAAAAAAAGATATTAATTATATCCTAATACAAATAAATATCATATATATTCAATGTTTTCATGATTCAATGGTTACTACATGTTATTTGTTAAAAACATTGACTATTAGGATATCCAAGTAAATAATTTAACTAAAAATGTCATTAAATTAATTTTTTATAATGTTTTTATTTATTATTTTTAGAAACTAGAAAAATGATAAGTAAAGCCCCCTTTCTTGGTCCTACCTTCCAACAATGATGAATTTGAAATCTAAAGTGATTCTTCATTGAATATACATTTTTTTTCTTAATAAAAATTGATTTGGTAATTTCTTATTCATCACATCATTTGAAAACTCATGAGCTAAATTATCGTACACATATTCTTAAATTTATTTGTATGGTTTTGTATGAAACCAAATATCCATTTCATTTACGTATCCTGAATTCGGTTGTTTTTTAGGAAAATGGATGAATTTTGAATTTTTCGATGTACATGACGTGTACTCATCAGTACAAGCTCTTTATTTTGTTTCTACGTTTAACCGTGTACTAGCCGAGTACTTAGTTGTGTGGACTGCCTAAAGTAGGGGCATGTTGAGGTTAGTACAAGTCTTGTAAATTAAATTAATTGGTAGTGTACTTTTCATATAAATTAATTAGTCATATTAGGGTCTCAAATAATTCCTTTTATAGTCTTCTTCTAACCTCAGTTCATCCAGGAGGGATTGAGAGTGATGATCAATGTCCGAGCCACCGTTTCTCTATCAAAGGTCAAATTCAATCCCCATAAGGTTCATTAGAATCCCACCGTTTCGTTATTCCAAAATCTAGAGCCTATCTCCTTGATTCATTCTCTTTTATGGGTTATTCATGGCCTAATTAGTTTGACCATTTTGTAGATTTATGATATTCTAGGCAGCTTCAATTGACGATGATTATGGTTGACCATCATACCACGTCAATGTAGGTGTTTTTTTGCCTCCAAGAGGTTTTCATTGTGTTATATATTCATTATTTTTGATTACCAATGAATCTGGTATTTCATTTTAATGAATTGAACCCTATAATAATCGTCTATGGATTGATTGATCAATTATGTGTTTTAGTAAATATATTATGATAAATATCATTATTAAAGGACACCCCATGTTTGTGTTTCCTTATTTGAATATTTATGGTGGTTTTGTTTCTAGTTACTTATGAGACAGACCTTGTCTCCTTTCCTTTCCTGTTAGGAGGGAATTGATTGCATAATTCCTATTTGTTAAATGCTTATGTTATGAATTGTAGAAGTTTATCCTCATTGTAGTTGAGATTACATTGGGTTTATTTGTATCATTTTTTCATGATTGTATTACCGAGGGCTATGAGAACCTGATGTAGTTAGACCAGAAGGTTTAATTGATGATGAGGGCTTCCCCAAAGTTTCTATTATGAGACTATTAGTGGAATGGACAATGAGTTCTTCCTAAGAGAGTTTTTAGTTCATCGTTAAAAGAATATAGGGTGAATTGATGGTGGGTTCTTCCTAATCGATTCTTTGGGTTATTGGAACATGTGATCGTAGGGTTAAGACTATGTGAGCCCCCCCTCTAATGCGACAATGTGAATTTTCAATGTTTTTTTTGACGAGGCATCCAATCCAATGCACAATCTTAGACACCGACTAAATTTCATGGTATATGGTATTCTAATAAATCTATTATTTATTTATTGCATGAGGGATATAGAGCATAGAAGAGACCCCATTATTTTATTATTCAATGCTTTTAATAATTATTAAATTTTAACTAATGTAATTGGACACTATATGATTGATTACATTTGAGTATATCCTTGATTATTTATTCATTTTTCAAATTTCCTACTATATATATTGACTGATATATAGTCCTAGATCATTTGGTCATTTCCTATAAGGATTCTTCCCACACCCCGTTTGGGTCATGAATTTTGGCACAATAATATTACATGGTTGTAGGTATAGATAAGAGAATGCAAACTTCTACATCAAGTACTTGATTTCATTTGATGATGGAGTTCATAGGACCAGGCTAAAAAGTGTGATGCTGTTGGAGTTAATTGCTGTTTTCAAAACGTTGGTTTTAGTATTTTACTTCCATCATTGATACTTGTTTTATGCATTCCAAGATAATTGAGACATGCATCATGATTTATATAGATGTTGTAGTAGTTTATACTATCCTTCATTTGTTGTTTACCTTCTTACATGGTATTATGGTTTTATTTATTGTTTAATATTTGATAACGATGGGTTACTCTATCAATGGGGGAACAATTTTCCCATTTTCACACCCAAGGACCTCATTGCTTGTCGGATGGCTCTGGTGTTCGGGGAAATTCGCTTGAGGCCATGTAAACAACTGGGTATGAGAGGCCATTGCGGAGAACACAAATCTAGGACATTACAATGTTGTATCGGAGTAGTTTCTATTCTTCATTGTGTTACTATTAGGAGCCTATAGCAATGGATAAGAAATAATAGGTTTTTGGTAATTTGATTTTATCTAGGGTAGCAAACATGTGAATAAGGAAATTCCATGTTACCTCAAATATTTAAATTTTTCTTATTTTTCAATTGTTATAGTAGATTTAATTTCTTTGTTAGGTGATACACATGTTTGTGTTATTATGATTTATACCACTTTGGATCAATTTCTATTTTAACCTGATTAGATGAGGGTATGAAATCTCATGCATCATATAGTCACTTATTATAGATCACATTTAATGCATTATTTTTATTCCATTTATGGTGCATTAGTGATTTCATTTAGTTTTGATTGACCTTCTGTAAGATAAGCATGATATTGTGATAGATTTCCTGGTTGAATACTTTCTATTTTTATTGGGTATTGTAAATTATAATGTATAATATGGATGGATGCATAACATTGGTCCATGTGGTGTTATGGGCCATCATATATTGGAATTTGGTGGATCATGTATGAACTTTGGTTGAGTTTTTTCAAGATAAGACCTTGATAAGGTTTCAAAACATTAATTCGCAAGAGTATGGGATCTCACGGGTATGAATTTTTCATTTTATGGAACGATTTATACATTTTCAGATGTTTTGGAGTTGTTTCAATGACATAATATCCATAAACCTAGACAAAACGGTTTGTGTGGTTATGAACATACACCATGTGTTCTTCTTTTAGGGAAGACACAACGTTTTCTTAACAACATGACATGTACTGTATATACATGATGTGTAGTCTATAACAATGTGATTGACTATGTGAATAGAGACATGGGGGTTTGAAACATGGGAAAATCACGTCATGTATTGGGAGTACACTCCACGATAAAGAGGCCATGTATCAGACTGTATGACTAATGAAAGGGGTGGATAAAACATTAGTTTTACATGTAATCTCCCATTATTACATTTCATGTAGAGTCGACTATATCTCAAACCATATGACTAAATTAAAGTGTGGTTGGAACATATGTGGTACTCACAGAGTTTATGATGAACATACAGTGTTGTGTTACCAAGGAGAGAACTGTGAGGTTCAAGATGCGTAGAAGAACATGGGTATAAGGAAAAAATTCATGTACACGCTGTGTCTGAGGATGAACTCACCATGATTCAGGGTGTTATACGCTCAAGGATGGTAAGTGTACATGCCCATATAAGTCTTAAAAGGAACACACTATGGGGATTTTATACACACCATGTAACCATTTTTTTTAAAAACATGAATGTTTTTCTTCTATTGTTCCATTTTTTCACTTCTAATTTGTTTTCCTTGATAATATTGAACTAATGTGTGCTCTTAAACATGATGAGTCATGCCACTAAGACGTGTTCTAGGTGTACATTAGGTGTAGCATCATGAACAGACAGTGGAAATGAATGATTAGGGACTATCATCAGATCCTCCCATCATTCCTGTCTTTGCAATACCTATTATACCGGACATGGGTGATGTGGAACAGTTCTGAGAAGGAATCACGGGGTTTCTATAGACTTTCAAGGGAGCGCTTCATCATGCCCAATATTTGTAATAGCTAACATTGGTGATACAAAAACAAGATCCTCCCACCCTTTCTGGGTACGGGGGACTATAGGATATAAAGACATGGTTGGCAGCAATGCTTGATATCATTGAGAATTTGTAGATGCCTCACAAGAAGAGAATGAAAGTCACTATGTACATGATACGTGATTCCACCAAGAGATGATGGGATGCCATCTCACAAGTGTGAAATCATTTGGATTTGTCTTAAGATTAGTTCTAGTGGACCTTATAGAAATATTTATTCCTAGAGACCTTGTGGTCCGACCGTGACTGATGGTTCAAGGGATAGGAAAATGGTACCCTTTCATCATGGAATATTCTTGTCACATTACATAACATCAGCGCTTCACACCCATTCGGGGGGGGGGGGGTGATGAATTATTTATAGCAAGGATGTTTGAGGATGGTCTCGTACATTATATGTTATAATAGGTGAACATATGTAGGTTGAACTCCATATATTCTATTTTCAATCATGAACTGATCTACAAGTGCATTTTGAGAGAGTCTGGAGCTGTTATCCAGGGTGCTTTGGCATCCATAGTTGGTACTCCTCCCACTAATAATTTGAAGCATTGTAGGGAGTACAGCTGAAGAGATCCAAGTAGATTAGATATTGTTACCAGTTGGCAGGCTCCCAATGATAGTAGTGTAGATCAACTCAGGGTAGTCATATAGGGTTACTTGGCCATGGTACTAGTCATAATTTTGAAGTGGAGCATACCCAGCAAGTGTAAGATCTTAGACTCTCTATAGTTGGATGTACAATTCTATTTTCCTCAGTTTTAGCTTCTTCTCTTTCCGATGTGGGCGATTCCCAACATTTTTCATATTTTTCTTTTGTTGGGGGGCCTCGAGCTCTGAGTTGTTACTTTTGAATATTTAATGACATTAAACACTACTTTGGGGATCATAATAGCCAGTGTAAATCAGTGAAAGGTGTTCCTTATTTTGGTTATTAGTTGTCACTTATTATTGGACCCCTATTTCGTAGAGATGAGAGCCTTCAATGATATTCTCGAAATTGATAGGTTGGTCTCTATCTCGACCTTTTTTTAATTCTATTTCTGCAGGGTGAGTTTCACATCAACAGAGTGAAGGTATTTCCAATAAGATGTCAAATAGGGTGTTGATGAAAGATGAGGGGGACACAATCATCATATATTTGGTGGAATTACAACTCGGATTGCTAGTTTATATATGGATTTCCATGGGACTTCAAAGATGGAATTCCCTCTAGTGGTGGAACAATTTAGAGATGATTTTTTCAGATGATTTTTCTTGTTTACATAAAAAGAGAGTTGTAAAACTGCCTATTAATGTTGTTCTAGGATTGAAACCAATTTCCATTCCACAATATAGGATGGCTACATCATAATTATAGGAAATCAAGAAGTTGTTAGTGGTGTTTCTGCCAAAGGTTTTTATACCATCCAGTACTTATCCTTAGGGTTCGCCAATTCTTTTTCAAATAAGGTGGACAATATCCACATTCATTGAGTGGATTATCCGAAGTCGATCTATTTTATGGATAAGGAAAAATATTCCTTTCTCTGGATTGATTATCTCATTGATCATATTTGAGGAGCTTAGGTGTTCAAAAATGAATTAAATTATATATATTTATCAACAATTTTTTGACCACATGATATACATCTTATAGACATTTAAAGTAGGTATGGTCAATATGAATATTTGGTAATGGTATTCAGTCTCATGAATATTCCAGTATGTTTCATGGAACTAATTCAAAGAGTGTTCCATACATACATGGATTACATTTTGGTTGTCTTTATGGACTATATCTTGGTTTACTCTCACAATCAACATGACCATGCCACTAATTTCGAGATAGTTTTGATTAAACTAAGAGAGAATATGTTATATGAAATCCTCTAAAATGCCACTTATGGATGGAACAGATTCACTTCTTGGGTCATGATCACTCAGAGACCTGAGTGTTATTAGAACAAGAATAAGTGGGAGTGGTAGTGTCCTAGGAGTAGCAAAAGAATGTCATTGAGTTACAAAGTTTTCAGAGGCTAGCTGGTTACTACAAACACATTATAAAAGACTTCTCAAACTTATTAGAACCCCTGATTGGCCTGACTAAGAAGGATCCAATGTACTTGTGGATAGATTCTTTTGATTTATCCTATCATGAGTTGAATGGGGGGTTGACTTCAGCATCGATACTAGTTTTTCCAAAATTGGGAAAAAGTTACATTGTTTATGATGATGTGTCATGTATCAGGCTGGGTGTAGTGCTTATGCAGGTGGAAAGAGTCATTGCGTATGGGTCTTGGTAGTTGATGCCACTTAAGAGGAATTACTTGACTCATGATCTCATGTTAGCTAATGTGGTACATGATTTACATTTTTTGATTAATTATATATTGGGAGATAATTTTGTGGATTTCACTTACCACAAAAGTCTCATTTATGTCAATACTTATGATGATCCTAATTTTAGATACCAAAGGTGGGTTATATTCCTTCAGTCTTTTGACTATGATCATATCAAAACACCTACAAAACAAAACACAGTGGATGATTAATTGTGTTAGAGGACTCAGATATCGGAAATTCTAGAGTCCAACAGTGAGTGATAGCTTATGGATCTATTCTCTAAGATGCATTTGAAAGGTCACAATAGATTGGAGCTGACATTTATTTAATCAATTGTTGTTACCTCTACTCTAAGTGATTGAGTGGTAATGAGGACGCTATCAAATTTTAAAGGCATTTTCCTATGGGAGAGTTTGTTTGGAGAGGACCCTAACCCTATGTGTTCTGTAGGTGAATATCTGTTATTGTACATTCATGGAATTTTTTGGTTCTCAACAAATATGTGTGAGGATATATTACTATATTTTCGTTACATAGATTGGGTAGTTCATCATGGTGTCACCATGATGTATTGATATCTCACCATCAATATTGGATACCATGAATGATGAGGAATGTTGCTGGTTTTGTTAGGAGATGTTCCACATATTATCCGGTGAAGGCAGAGCATCAGTGAACATTAGTGATTTTACAGCAGTTAACGATTCCCAAGTGTATGTGGAATGATGTTGTGATGTATTTGGGGACAGTTCATCTGATCTCTCTTTGAGTGAATGATGTAGTATGGGTTTTTGTGGCTAGACTTATGAAGGTTGAAAATTTAATTCCAATTAACGAAACCTTCATTGTTAATGAGCATGGATGATTTTAAATCCTATACATTGTAAGTTTTCAATAGGTCCCACATTGTATCGGTTCTGTAAGGGAATCCAGTTTTTGATTATTCTATCTAGCTTGGGTTATAGAGGGATTTTCGTACACAAGTATATCTATGTACATATTTCCATCATCAAATAGGTGTCCATTCCAAGAGCACACATCCATAGTTGGAGGACATGCTTTGAGAATGCCTTTTATATTTTAGGGGTGTGTGGGATAAACATATACTCTATATGGAGATTTCCTAAAATAACAATTTTATTTGATGATAATGGTGACAAATTCAAAGAAATTGTATGGTCGCTCATGCTGATCTCCAATATGTTGGCAGGAGGTCATAGATGTGGAAACACTTGGACCACATCTTTTATTGGAAACTAATAAGTTTGTGAATTTTATTTGGAAGAGGATGGATACTACATTGTCTCTACATAAATCTTACCTTGATCAATAGAGACATATTTAAGAGTTTGAGGTCATAGATCGAGATTTCTTGCATGTCACAATGAATAAGAGACACATGAGTATTAAGTGATAGGGAAATCATTAACCAATATACATCCATCCATTCATGGTTTTGGAGAGATTCAGTTAGGTTGACTATCGGTTGCAGTTACCTAAGAGGTACTGATAAATAGACAATGTATTCCATGTTTCTATGCTACGACATTACTTTTCATACCATTCTCATGATTTTCAACCCGAGGTGATTCATTTGGAGGTGAATAAATCCTTCGAGAAGAAATAAATTCACATTTTGGATCGAATGATGATGGTTATCCCAATAAATTTTGTTCCACTATTATGGATTCTATGGGAGCATGTGAATGTACATGACGAGACATGGGAGGGGGTGGCCAACGTACGATCACAGTGGAAAATGTTGTTGGATTCTTCTTCTTCACTACCCTCAGACAGGAAATTCATAGACAACTTTTATTAAGAGGGGAATTTTGTTAGTATCTAGATCATTATTTTAGGTACGTATCATGATTTTTGTGTTTTTGTGGTAAAAAGATGAATTGGGAAATTTTCTATTTACACATCGGGATCTCATGATTAAATCTTTTGTACCCGGTTTTCATGTGTAGTCATATACTAGCCATGTATAGGGCTGTGTGTGCCGCCTAAAGAGGGTGATGGTTAAAGAAAGCACATGGCTTGTACATTAAAATAACATGGAATGTACTTTTATTTTTAATTTATTAACTGGACTGAGGTTGTGTTTAATCATCAGTATCACCTTTTCATACTTCAGTTCATCTTGGAGAGAATGAGAGTGACGACCAATGTCTAAACCACCAATTCACCATTCAATGTCCAATTTGAACTTTGATGGTTTCATTTGAATCTGCCTTGTCTGTTCTTCCTTCATCTATAGCCTCTCTTCCTAATAACACTTCATTGGTGGGTTATTCAATGTTGAACAATTTCACGATTATTGAATTTCTATGTCGTTTTAGGCCGATTCAAGGGCTAGAGATCATGAGTGATCATCACAACACCTCGAGTTAAGTATTTTTTTTTCGTTTCATTGTGTTATATATTACTATTTGACAATTACCCATGATTTATGTATATTTATTAAAGGAACTGAAACATGTTATCATTTACCTTAGATTGATGGATAGATTAAGGGGTTCGTTATATATATTATGCTAAATTCCATGTTTACGGGACACCACATCAGTGCGTTTCATTATTTGAATGCTTATTTACTTTTGGTCTTGGTTTCTAAAGATGCTGACATTTCTTCATTTCCTTACCTGTTATGTTATAATTGATTACATAATTGTTTATTTTAAAATTATAGTGTCAAGTGTTTTAGTTACATACCCATGTATTAGTTGAGATTACTTTGGGATTCTGCATATCGATTGTGCACGATTGAATTACAGATGATTGTGAAAACACAGAGTAGATAGATCATATGGGGAATTGATGTTGAGGATTTTCCAAGACTGTCTGTTATATTTTACTTAGTGATACTATAGGGTGGATTAATGGTGATTTCTATCTCAGATTGTCTATTATATACTATTATGAGACCACAAGGTGATCAAACATTGCATTATTTCTTCGAAAGTCTATAGTTTATCATTAATATTCCATAGATGGAATTGACAATGAGTTCTTCCTCAGAGTGTATTTTTATTGTGTTAACACTGGATCATAGGGGTTAAACTATGTGATTCACAAATAGGGTGAATGTGTTATTTTGAATATTGATTTTGACAAGTATTTCAAGCCAATGAAAATACTTGGACTCTATCGTACATGATTTTAGATCATTTTCTAGGACATCTATTTTTTATGTTGAACATGGGATACCAAGCTCAGCATAGATCCCATGATATCATTAATCAATGTATTGAATCATTTTAATTTTAAAATAATGTAATTGGAAACTTTATGATTACATACTTTTGGGTACATCCTTTTTTATTACTTCAATTTAGATATTGTCTTATATATATATTCAAAAATAGTTGGGCACAAATATTTTGATGGTTTCCGACTGGAATTCATCTCACACACTATTTGGGTCATGTTTTGGGGCCCAAAAATATTATATGTTTATAATTATAGATAAGGTAAAGTGCATATCTACATCAGGTTCTTGATTTTTGTTGGAGCTAGAGAAATGGTAACATGATGAGGTTTGTGTTGTTGTTGGGGTTATTTAAGATTTTCAGCACATTGGTTTCAATATTATTTTTCATCAGTATGACATGATTGGATACATTCCTAGATACTTGTGACATGAATCATTATTTATATATATGTGTTGCACTAGATTATACTATCAATCTTCTGATGTTTACCTTATTGTATGGTATTATTGTTTCCTAAATTGTTTATTGTTTTTTACACTATGTTACTCTTCCAATGAGGGTGTAGTTTCCCCACTATCACACCAAAGACTATGCTACTAGTACGAAACCTTTGGCATTTGGGGAATTGCGCTTAAGGTCATTGACCATCCTGGTTTGGGGCACCATTGGGTGGCACCGAGATACAAGACCTTACTTTTTATTCCTTTGATAATTTATAGGAATCAGGTTAATGTTGTTAAGAGTGAATTATATATTTAAAATACAATCTTGAAGCATATAATCTTCATAATTATTTGAAAAAAAGGAAGATATTAATGTAGTAACTAATCAAAGATGGTGATTTATATGTAATTATTATCCTAGAATATTTTACAATGTGGGTGATTATTTTTCCCAAAAAAATTCTACATTAACCATGTTATGTTTTTTAATTTGATCCTTTTTCCAATTAGTTGGTAAATTTTTTCCAAGAATATTTCGATGTTGCGGCGTAATTGTTTAGGTTATAGTATAGTATAATATTTCAGAAAAACTATCAAAAGTCATAAGGAATGATAATATTTATAAGAAAACCTAGAATCTATTAAGACATTAATGTTAAAAAAAATTATAAGACTAATTAACGAGGTGTTTCAATGTTTGGAAAACGGTTATCTGTGCCTTCTGATTCTTAATTGTGGAAGTAGTTGTCGAGTAAAGCTTATAGTTCTGTGTTTTCAATTCATCTGGGAAGAACTAGGATATAAAGAGACATTTCGGTGAATTACTAATTGGATGGAATTAAAATATAATTTTCTATCATTATAATTAAATTTTTTATTTGTCACCAAATTTATGATGAATGATAATTAAAGATGCTGATGATTTATAATTTTCTATTACTAGAGAGGATTTGGGGAAATATTTCATTGGATTTCGTAGTAGTATTTCCATTGGATTATGAATGTAATAATGTGATATGGGTTATTTTTTATCAGTTAACTAAATATATATATATATTTCCCATTAATTATACAGTGTCCATAGATCATCATTTAACTACACTATGTAAAAGAGATAGTTAGGTAACACAAACTTCCTCTCTCTATTGTAACATACCGTGATCACTGTTACACATATAAATTTTGGAATAGTCGTATGAATTAATTTTATACTGAATTAAATTTTATTCCATCTTTTAATCATTTGAATGAAAAATTCATACCATGGAGGATTTTCATTTTTAATTTTCAATGAATTACATTGGTTGTTTCCATCAAAATTAATCATTGGTTGATATTTCTTATAATATAAATTTTTATTCTACTATATAGATGTCAAATTTTGGGGAATTATATGGAATGAGGTATCAAACTACAACATTTTGTGATGATGTTTGATAAATGAAGTTTATGAGAATATAGTTCGTAGGGGAAATGGATGATAAGTTGCATCCTTTCCCATTATATGGGATGATATCTCTGAGAAAAAATAATAATAATGATGATAAACTAAGAAAAGATATTTATTTTGTGGTAGGTGATTATAACTTCGTCATTGATTATCCATGAAAAATGTTAAACTGAGTTTTTAAAAAATGTAATAACATTTCTATGTTTCATTGGACCATATATAATCATATAGATTATTAGATTAGTTTACTAACAAATAAATTTTCATCCAATCATGTTCCACGTCAATAACCATTTTTATAATTTTTATGTTAACGAAATATCTCCATGATTCACTCCATGTTTAGAGGATAGAAGTAGTCCAATTTGAAGAGAATCATTCATCAATGGAAAATCCACTTTATATATTATACCATATAGAGATTGTGTTTTGAAATATGGTGATTCACAAGTAAATGGTTTTTTGGAAAAACTACATAGTCAAAGTGGAAACATGTGAATCTTAAAATGATTTGAGGTAAATTATCCCCAAATATTTAATAAGATAATTAAACTATTATGATATATTTTTTAATAAAGTGGAGGAATGTAACGACACAATTAATGATATAATAGATAACATTCAATTTACTTATTATTAATAAATTATTTATATTATTTATAAACAATTAGTATAAATCTAAATCAATATTGAAATTATTTTAATTAAACATTGTTATAATAAATATATATTAAAAACATATAACAATATGTTATATAATTTTAGTTTCAATATATGTATATAATTTATTAAATCATAATAAAAAAATAATATGGGTTATATTTGGGTAATTTATTAGATAATATCGATTTTTATGTGTATTTTGAAAATAAATTTGTAAGACTATTATTATTAATAATTTCATAATATTTAAATTTCAAATAATTTTTTATACATTTTTAATTAACATAAGTATTAATTAATTAAATTTAGGCAACATAGTTAATTTTCAATAAACAATATATTTTTTTATTACAAGTTTATTTTTGGATTTATAAATATATCTTTCTCAAAACTATTTTAAAATTTATATTGTATCCCCATATTAATTAATTAAAATATTATGTAATGGGGAATATTAAAAATGAAATTTATAGATTATATATTATTATATATAAATTTATATTTATTCAATTAATAATAATAGTCATAAAGTTAATATAGAATCATCTTTTACATAATAAATACACATCAGAAACACCAACTGTTTCATAACATCTTCAGGATTAATCATAAATTATATTTTACCTTGTATATTAATTGAATTTATGGAATTGGAATCCAATTTCGGAATCAGAATTATATAAAATTTATTATATGGCCAAATTAAATTTTTACACAAATGAATAATGAAAACCATAAAAATTAATTACAACCTTTAAGGTAAAAATTGTTTATTGTGGGTTAAATAAAGAAGAAAATGGTTTTAAATGACCAAAATACCATTAAAAACCCAATTTTATGAACATGTATGATCCTTATATCTTCTTTTATATATAATGGACAATTTCTTAGGCTTTTTTCTTTATATAACTGATTGTTTGTTTAAATATTTTTAAAATATTACAAGAATTCCACTCACATCACATAAAAATTTCCACCCCCTATCCTCCTCTCATCACACCATTAAAAACCTTAGTTTGGACAATATCTACCCAATTTTCATATATTATTCCCTATTATCATTATATATTCCTTTTTATATATAAATCCATCCATAGAATACTACACGTTGAAACTAAATGAATTTACCCAAAGATGGGGAAACATTATCTAACAAGAATTTTTATTTGATTTCTCCCACCAACAACCTAAATTATTCATGAAAAATTATAATATAAAATTATTTTTATCATATATTCACTTATATATAATTATATTTAATATAAAACATATATTATTTTATTCTTCCCCAAAATCAATTACAAAGTCATCATTAGTGTATACAGCGGACAATCGCATCATGAACCGGTGTCTTTCATTTTTCTGTTACAACCTTTCACAGATGGATATGATATTAAAAATAATTTGTATATATATATGTGTAATATTTTTACAAAAAAGTTTTGATTGGAGTCTCTATATCAAATATACATTCTCTAAATTTAATATCGTAGTGGATATTATAACACCACTCTTATGTATGGTGCACTACCACCTCAAGAAGTGATGTGTTTATTATATTTTGAGAACACATTACATGGAATGTAATAAGTGTAAAAATAATATATATTTCTGATATAAATTAAAATATAAACATAAAAAGATGGTGGATGTATGGGGTCTTCTTTAATACCATAAACACCAGATCCCTAGAGCGGTACAAAAACAAGGTTTATAAGTATTTATATATATTTAGGTATTGAATAATTACACCACACATTACACAAAAAATGAGATTTACAAGTTTTTATTTTTCAGAATAATATATAACTATTTAATTTCATCATAAATATAAAAAAATAAAATTAAATAAAAATATTTTCTTCATTACATTTCCTCTATATAAAAAATTACACTACTGTTAAATATAGTAAACCTGTAAATGATTTTTAAAAGTTATGGTGAAAATTTAAAATCACCATTAAGGGGTTTAATTTCAAATAACACATTAATTTATATCAGTTTTTAAAAATAAAAATATTCTAAATATATTTTCATTACATTTGGATTCTATATAAATAAATTTATAAACCCATTTATTTAAAAATAATTATAACTAAAAAAATGATTTTTTTTAATTTCATGGAAATAAAAAAATTCTTATGGGTTATTAATTATACATGGAATACTATAACAAAAACAATATCATAACACCATTAATCACGTCATTTGGAACAATTTTACCTTAATACTTATGGGTTCACTCCCTATAATGTCACATAATCTATTAGTGAAATTTTTTGAAAATATTATCCAAGGACTTACCAATCCTTTATAACAAAAACATTTCAAAAATAATATTATGATTTTTTGTGAATGAAAATAATAATTCTAATATAATTTCATCATCATTTTCTCAATAATTTGAAAAACAATATTTGGAGACTCAAATGATTGTAATAAATGACTTTATTTTAAATACACAAAAACAATAAAGAAATAAATACAGACATCATCTCTAAAATGAATTGAATTTCATTTATAAATAAGATGGCGGTCATTTCAATTTCTGGATCACATTCCAATGGGTGATGATACAAAATCTCAAATGAAATGATAGCCTATTTTTAATATTTACAAAAAATGATAACTATTACAATATAAATACTATGGTTACCCATAATCATAACCCATTTAAAAAATAAGAAGACTATTTCTCACTTAATATATATATAATTAATAAATTATTACACCTTTTAACAAATAGAATGATATAAACTTATTTAAGTACGTTATATAATAATTAAAATATCAAAATAACAAACCCCTTTTTAATATTAAGGAACACAATAACAAAATTGGTTTTTGTTATTGTTTCCCAATATAAATCATAAATTTTATTCATATAGTAAATCTAGATTCACAATTAAAAACATTCCTATGAAATTTAAACATTTATACATATATATAATTAAGTTATATATTTATATATATGAACATAATTATTGAACAAAACATTTGATAAACTGAAGACCTAGTTTTTTTAATTATGATAAAATTAAGAAAATTGATATATAAAATTTCATATACATATTTTTGTACAAATATGTAAACATATTATCACACAGACACACTAATATATATATATATATATATATATGAGTAGAATTATTTTAAATGGATAATAACTAAACCCTTTTAATTATTTTGTTTAAGAAATAATCATTTTAATCAAAACACTTATCACATATATACTAAAATAGATTGGTAACTATTTGTAAATATATATATATATATATTTATATATATATATAAATTAATCATTTAAAAATTAAAATAATTTGAAGAAATGAAATAGACCCTTATAAGTTATTGGTTTAATGGTATAATTTAAAACTTAACCCTTAATATATATCATTATAAAATATTATTTTATTTACATTAATAAAAATTAATATATATATATATATATATATATATTTATTTAAATCATCTTATGTTGAATTAAAATAATTATACATTTACTTGATTTCGGATCTAGTGGGGGAATGAGACTTTCGAAATAAGAGAATATTGAAATTTGATACATAAAAAATGAGAAAAAGATAATTTGGTTTGAAAAGAGGGATATAAATTTATATGTTATATCCCAGGACTGAAAATGAAAAATGATATTTGAAATAATAATTTTAACCTAATAAAAAGGTAAAAAACAATTAAGAAAAAATAATAATCATTTGGGTATATTGACATTATAAGTATTTATATATAATTTAAACATGTAGGGGATGATGATGAGGTTTGTCTTAAAATAAAACTAATCATGTCTGACATGAGTAAATCAAAGACATATTGGACCAAGGATGGATATGGTAGGAGCATCATGGGTTGACGCATATTGAAATATAGATTTGAAGAAGAAAAATAGAAAAAAATGTGAAACTAGCAGCTGACCTGTGATGTGACTAAAACATGAGTGATGGATATGAAAGATTGGAGGATAAATGGGTGGTTGAGATCATGCAAGAGGAAACAAAATAATGTGATAAAACCTGTCATTTTAAAAAAGAAGTTTCATTCAGGAATAGATAGGATTAAGTTTAGGATTGATCCAAGGGGAATATGATGGATAACTTTAAACACATCATTTAACATGAGTGATGGAGGTCTGAAAAGGGGATCTATCTGGACAACTGAGATCTCGTATTGTAGGAATGGGTTGTTGAGAACAATCCTTCTACAAAAACTCTGGTCCCACCTCGAATTAAACTGTTTTCAAGGAACTCCATATAAGCTTAATTGTTGGTGCATTGATCCTAAATCACCAGCAAAAAATAGGTATCCTAATACTCTGGATCTTGCTGGGGTCATCTCCCAATATTTACACAGATCTCTTCATGGGCCTTAAACAGAAGACTGTAACTCAATAACCAATACATGTAATGGCCATCTTCTTTATCCTTTCTTATTGCATGACCCAATTGTGCATTATGGGAACGACATTAGTCCCTACTCATGGTTTTGGGGGTAATCAACAATTTTTTTTAAAAATTTACTAAACGGACATAATAAAATATATTAAAAAATCTATTAAATATATATATTAAATATATATCATTATTTGTTTTTCTTTCTTATTTAAAAATATAATATCAATTTCATTGTCATAAATGTCTATATTATGCAGTTAATAAATGTTGTTAATTAAATTACATACAAATATAGATGAAAATTCATTTTAATGATTAAAAACACCAAATGTTTATAAAAAAATGGTCACAAATATAAATTCCAATTACTAAATATTTTAAAATGTCAAATTAATAGTAGTATAGATACCAATTTCTATGGGAATTAATGAAACAAAACAATCACAAGTGTTCTTCTCCTTATTCAAAAAAAATTGTTTTGTACATTCCTCGTATACTCAACATTTCGATTTTTCATCTTTCTATTATTTTTATAAATATGAAATACCGAATTGAATATTTTTACACAATATATCTTCTTATGTTAATCGATGGAGCACAATTTATTTTTACAGGGCCATTAATGATTTTTATGAAGCCTTTGAAGTCTTTTTCTATGTAATGATGTAATGTATCAGTGTTTTATAAGATAAAATGTTTCTTGTGTATTTTTATTTGATTATGTCATCTGAATTATATTAATTTATTTGATGAAAAATTACTATATGTAAAAATTAAAATTAAAATTAGTTAGAATATTACAACATAGGTTTGAGGAGATACATTGTCCAACCTTAACAGAATTGTGTCGTCGCAATTCTCTTGTATGTATGCCTACATATAGTCTTCAATATCAACGTTCCTAAAAAAATATTTATTATTAATTATCAAATTTAAATTATAATATACAATTCATACCATTAAAAATTATAAAACATTAGTTTATTCCCTTATATACTTTTTCCAAATGTAGTTAAATGTTCTTCAGTATCTTTTTTCTAAACACATATCGAGCATTTGGGGTCTAACACATATATGTAGTGATTGGATTCCATATAAAAGAAATGTGAGATGTAATGTTATTTGATATAACAATGTAATCAATTCATATAAACCAAACATACCACCATGTTTTCTAAAATTATAAATCATAATGACTCACATAAGAATTGATGCTCAAGTGATTGAAAGGATATTCTATATGGAGGTCAACGTCATTCATAGATTCATGGAAATTCCTTAAATAATTATTCCTTACATAAATTTTAAAACCTTCGATGAGACCATAGATATAGTTTTATCAAAGTACATTAAATGAATGTTGTGAATTCACCATGTGAAAATAAACAAAACCCTATCCTTGGATGAATAGTAGCATACCGTGGGTGTTAGATAATTGATAATGTTGATTTTCATGAAATGTGAAGTTTATGAAAATGCTCCAATACATATGAACATGAAATTAACAAAATATTCTCTATTATCTAATTTGGAGGGGAAAAAATATTAGTTTTTTATATTCTACATTGCATCTCTAAATAAGAGAAAAATAATAACCAATGTGTGATTAAATATTTAATTTTCCCAAATATTCTAAAATTATCTAGTCTGTTCCTTTGGTACCAATTATAACGCCCTAGATACTAGTTTCTAGGACATAGTTCTAAAACATGATGTGTAATGTTTTTAATAATATAACTAAATAATTACACAATAGAGTAACATTACCTGTATAGTTATTGGAAAACTATACAAAACTAATATATTTCACCCATAAAATACAAACATTAGATTAAATAAAAATAATAAATTTCATTGCACTGCCTCAACATAGAAAAACACACCACTGAAGAATATTCGAATCAAGAAAATATGTTTTAAAATGTAGGGTGATAATTTAAAATTCCTATTAAGGGCTTTTAAAATCAATTTACACATTCTATTTAGAAATTATTAAAAAATAATCATTCTCAAAATATGTTTCAAAACATTTTAATTATAAATAAATACAATTATAAAACCATTAATTTCAAAATAAATATAATTAATAGAATGTTGGGATTTCTACAATTTCAAATAAAAAATTTATTTTCGGTCATTAATGACACTTGTAAAATGATAAAAATAATAATAAAATAAGGAATGTAGTCATAACTCATTTTTCACAAACTTCCCTTAATAATTTTAGGGTAACTCACTATAATGTCACATAACATACTAGTTTTAATCATTGGAAACATTTTAAATTGACCTACATTTCTAATTACAAACCCAAATCAATTAAAAATATATACATTATATATTTTTAATTGCATGAAATTAATCTTTCTCATAAAATTTCATTGACATTATCTCAATAATTTATAAAACAAATTTAAGAGAAACTATTACATGATATAGCTATATTTATTCAAAATGCTAAAATAATAATGAAATTTAATAAATTCACACATTCACCCTAAAAGTAATTTAATTACATTTATGAATTATATTATGGACATTTCTATTATTTCATGACATTCTAAGTGGTTAATGTATAAATTTTCACATGAATTGATCGCTTATTTAGACTATTGACATAAAATGATATCTACTTCTATATAACTAGTACGGTTACAGAAAAACATAGTGTCTAAAATAATTAAATAAGCATAAAATATTTATTCCTATATATATATTTGAAATAAATTATTAATAATTTCTCATAAATAAAAATATATACAGATATGTATACACATTTAATAGTAACTATAATAGAAAAATAATATACACATTTAACATATTAGTGATTATAATGACAACATGGGGTCTCATTATTTTTTACCATTAAAATTAAAATATTATTTTAATACAGGGGAACATTATTTTTAATTAAAAACATTATTTTCAATTTGTAGCCTATATACATAGATATACATAATATATATATTTATATATTCCTACATATTTGTATAACAAAATCACTTGATAAAACATATTTTCTTATGATTTTAATTATGAAAATTTTAAAAAAAAATAAAAATTACATATAAATACTTGTGTATGAATCTCTAAATATAATAATATATATACATATGAATAAAATTATTGTAAACTAAATCAAATTAAACACATTCAAACCAGGTGTATTCGAAAAAATCATTAAATCGAAACCCTCATAAAATATATACTGAAAATAGGAAGTTGTACTTTTTATATGAATATATATATATATATATGTCAATATTAATTGTTATATATATATATATATATATAATTTCAAAACTAAAACAATTTGATGATGTAAAATATACACTTACAAAATATTGTTTTAAGGACAGAATTTTTAACATAACTCGTAACTTATATCATCTTCTATTATTATGTTATTTGGAAAGATATAAACTCACACACACAAACACACACACACACACACACACACATATATATATATATATTTGTAAAATGGTATAGTTTTATCGAAAATAATTAATCCCAAAACTAATGTGTGATCAAACGAGTGAATGGGGATTCATAAGTTCAAGCAGTTGAAATGAGGAACATAAGTGAATGAGAAATGGATACATGGGTGTTCAATGTGGGATATAAATAAATATATTCAATCTTATAAAATGATAAGAGAAATTATATTTGAAATCATAATTTCGCCATCACAAATCAAAACAAAAAGGATAATTTGGGAAAAAAACAATAAATTAGGTTTGTTGTCATTATATATATTTATTTTTGTCCTATAAGAGATTCATATAATATTGAGTTTAAAATAATTCTGACAATTTCTAACTCATGGAAAACGAAGTCGTCTGTGACCAAAGATGGAGATGGGAGGAGTATCATCGGTGGGTTTCTAATGGGTCGTAGGTTTGATAAAGAATAATATAGGAATATGGGAAACTGTAGGATGACCCACAGTGTGACAGAAATTTGTTTGACAGATAAGTGATTCCGAAGAATAAAAAGGTTGTAGAGATTGTGCCTAAGTAAAAAAATTCTATGATAAACCCTATCAGTATAGAGAAAAAATTTCATTTTAGATTATAATTGAGGATGATAGATATTGGTCCGAGGATACTTTGACAGATGATATTAAACCCATAATTTAACAAGTGTACCAGATTTTGGAATAAGGAAAGGATATATGGACCCAACATTAAACAATACATAATCTGTAGTTAAGTCATGAAATCACATTCGGGATTTTTTCATGGATAGAGTTATCAGGAATTAAGTATTAACTAATACATTATATGATAAAAGAATAAAAAGGGGAAAATTATAATCTATAATATTTTTCAGAATAATGAAACTACCAATATAATGAAATAATTATTTTATTAAAATAAATCATCTTTAATACATCCTTTCTCTTACAGTTCATTATACCCTGTGAAAAAACATTTCAAAAATATGTGATGAGAATACCAATATTATTAAGGGTTTTAAAATAAATAAAGAATACATTAGCTCATAAATACATAAAAATCTATGAAATGATACTTCTCAGTCATAAATCATAATATGTTTAACATACCTTGTCAAATAAAATGATTTATGAATAACACATAGAAATAATAAATCATAATGGTAACTTGGGGCTTCCATATTATACATACATTGTAGATTTCACCGCTACGAATGGAGTTACGTTTTGAATACCCATCACAGTCTATTCACCAAATATCGTATGACAAAAATTAATGTTTACCTTTTTCAATTTACCCAATTCCTTGTAGTGATATCCTTGGCTTACCCGTCCTAGTTTTATCCCAAATCCACCATATTGCGTAAACAATAACAAAGAACAATAAAATAATTATAACATATTTCAAAAGAGTAGAGGAAAGGTAACATTAACACATTGAAATCACAATATATCATTTCAATATACTGACATAAGAAATCAATTAGCCAAGTAATTTTCAATATCAAAATATGTAAAAATTATTTGCTATTTATTTTCTTTGTAAATACATTACGACTTGTTAAGTAATCCAGATATGAAATAATGGTTGTGGTTGTAGAAAGGTCGTTGTCATCGCATATGTTAAAGAGATACATTATTTTTATCCTTTAGTAAAATGATTCTTAGAAACAAATAAAATCATTTCTAAAACCTATAAATGAAATTTAAAGGAAAAGGCCAATAATTAGACACCATATCAGTGATTTTCATGCATAATAAAAAATAAGCATCAATGGATCAAGATTGAGATGAAGTCCATTACCTTGTGTCTGACTTTTCACCAATGTTCCTTGATCGTATTGTATAAGAAAATTATGTAAATGTATACTGTCTCTAGAAACATTTTATAGATTATTACTACTTTTATATCACATATTACTACATTCTATAAATTTCATAATTATATCTGTTAATATGGGACGTTTTTTCGATATTGTGTAATTGAGCCGAAAATGACCTTTTTAAAATTCAAAATTCTTGATATCGTATAAATTCCATTTCCTGCAGAAGTATATGAATGATATAGATATCATAAATATCTAGTATATAAATATTTATAAGATTCTATATATTTGGAGATAAAAAAGGAAGTGCAATGTTCATGGATATGGTAAAGCATACATATACATGAATGCTATGTTCATTTATATTTCATATATAATGGAATAAAAACATTATGATACATAGTAATATTATAATTCCTGTATAATGTAAATTTTTTATATATTTTATATATGTTCATTAACGTCATCCTTTATATGTTCCATGTATGGAATTAAGGAGTTATATCAGATTGAGGTAGAGTAGTTTGCACATCCTCAAATAAAATTATTGTCTTTATAAATCATGAAAAGAATAAATTTGGGTTACAGATATATATTACACAAGAACAGAGAAATATAAACATAATATATATCGTATATAAAAATATATCCATAATAATGGTCACCATGAGAGGAAGTAGGAGATAGTTGAACAATCATTGTTTCGGGCGGCAACTATTATCAATCCACAGAAAGATTACTTTCAATATCCATTAGATGGAAGTGTGTGTAATTGTAGTATGAATGAAACTCAATAAAAATAATACTATATTTAGTAAACTATTTTGGTTATTTAATCAGTGAATAAGTATATAATAGTTAGAGTAGAAGTAAAATAAAATAAATGAACTTCAGAGAAGAGGTTGTCTTCAAATCGGGTGAAACCCTTTTCATTGAACCAAAAGTCTTTCTTGAATGCCATTATGCCTAAGGTAAGGCTTCTAGGAGTAAGATAGGGATGTTGGGAGCTTATTTGGTCTATCTTTTGATGATCCAAGGGTCATTAGAGAAGTGATTAAATGGGTTGGGGTGAATCTATTTTATAAGATGGAGGAGGGGAACATTAAAAATGTTTTGAAGTATTATTTTGTTATAAAATGATTTTCAGTTTTAATTGGTCAAAAATTATTTTAAATAAATGATAATATGATTTTGTGTCTAAAACCTCTCATCTAATTGGTTTTAGACAAGTTTACACCAAAAATTTAACCCTATCATTTAGCTTAAACCCTTAGTTAACAAATTTAACTCTTACCATTTCGTCTTGAATATTAATACTATATGGTTATAATAGTTACATTAAAAGGTCAAAAGAACCGCTTGTGGTTCTTTAATAAAATTTTCAACATTATCTATATCATTTTCATGGATCGTATATTTTTTGGAATATTATATCATTTAATAAAATATTATTTGTTTTAATAATATTTGTTTGTAATTTTTTAACTATTAATATCATGACTTTTTAGAAATCCATATTACATTGATAATTTGAAAAAACATAATTAATTAAATTAAAAAAATACATTATCATACAAAAAAATTTGGATGGCATAAATATATTAAAAACAAAATTACTTAAATATTTTAAAACTCATATATTTAAATCATTCATTACTAAGGTAATCCGTATATAATCATTGTGACATAAATATATTTTTTTTTTGTTGATGACTACCAATTATACATAAAATACCATAATGTATAAAATATTTTTATATTACTAATTAATATATATATTAAAAAAATATCCTATATAAGACCCCATATAAATGACCATTTAAGAAATGATACATGTTTCTGTTAATTTTTTAATTATATAAAATTATTTATTATAAAATATCATTTTCAAATTGATATGGCTCCAAGGGTTCCCAAAATAGACCCAAGGAATACCATGGTCAGAAATATATCATCCAATAGTGAATTGACACGTTTTATAGTTGTTTAATATTATTATAAAATTTCTTTTTTACCCATATTTACCAAATTGACCCCTTAACCATGGGAAAAAAATTAATTAATGAATTTAATATTCATAATGTCAACAAATAAAAGTTATATATTTTAACTATTTGTACCTCATGATTTCAAACATGGAATCCATTTTTCATAATTCAATTAACGTAATTGGAAGAAATTAATATAAAATTTTTCCCATTGTCAAAATAAAAAAGCGTGTTTTAAAAAAGTAAAATCAACCAAATGATTGAAATGTATTTATGTTCAATTTAATATTGGTATTACTAAAAATGTAAAAAATTAGAATAAATGTTAAAAATATAATCCAGTTGCACTTAAAAATCAATTAAATGCACAGTATAACTACATAAATAAATTATCTAAAATATAGTTTTGACAAAAAAATGAAGTTTTTTTCAATATTCATTAAACAATGAACATTATAAAAAATTTACTAGAAATTTATCTAATTTAAATTTTGATGTCCCAAATCTATAGAAGATTTTTATTTTATTTTCATATAAAATATTAATGTGATAAAGACATTATTTAAGAAATGTTCTTCATCAAAAGGTTGTAAAATGAATTATTAAATAATATTAGAGTATTTCATTATTAAATTGAATTTGTAATTATTTTATGCCACTAAAATATGATTGATAAAATTAAAGAAATTTAAAAAACATTTATAATCACATTTTCTTTAGTAATTTTCAATCCTGTTAATAAAATTACTATATGTTAACTACCATTAAATAATATAATAATATTATGTTAATTTTCAGTAATACTCAATATTGGGTGCAACGTAATATATTAGAGAATATTTTTGTTATGGGTTGACTACACTATCGAAAATAAAATCCCCATTAAATTTAAACTAATATTTAATTAATAAAAATTAATAAATATGAAAAATTTATAAAAATTATTTACCTCAGATGTTTCATCGTTCCACCCTTTTGGGAATTAACCCCCCACAAATCTAATCACTTCTCAAATAAGTGTTGGTATTTATCTGTAAGATAATTATCTGATTACTAACATACCTCTTTAACCATATGAATTATCCACAAAAACATAGCCTAAGAAACTACATTATTCCATAACACTTTCTCTCTTTAGTAACAAATTTGGACTGGTTGTTCCTAATAAGAATGATTCTCTTACAACAGAAGTACCTATGGACACAAAACATGAGATAGATCCGGCACATTCGTTCCCAACATTGGGACAAGAAAATCATTCTATACATGGGATAAACAATGAGATAAATTAAATTTATAGGAATATAATCCATCATTCTCCCAGAAAACATAGGGTCTAATGATCCTCGGCCTCATCTATCGCTTCATACGAAAATTCATCAAACTTTTCCATGCATAAATAATGAGAAGGGGATGATCACCAATCTCCAAAGAATGATATTTCCTCCGATTATCCTCCAAAATATTTTGCATGCTTCGAGCTGTTATCATGTGCTTCTGAATGAATTGATCTTTTTCTTCCATCTATTCTACGAATTATGGTCCAATCAACTTCATTTCACATACATCAACACAAATATCTTGAGTCTGACACCACAATCCATGTAATTATGGAAATGGTTCCATCTGTATACTGTAATGAAATATTTTATTATTTGATAAATCAACCAAATATATATATTGGTCACAACTTCGCTGATAATACATTGAACAAGCACGTAGCATATCATCCAATGTCAGAATTGATTGTTCTGACTACCCATCTGTTGAAGGGTGAAAATGTGTACTAATTTTTAATCCATTACCCAATAACATTTAAAGGGCCTTACAAAAGATACAAGGGAACCTAGGATCCTGAACAAATATAATATAAAGGGGTACTCCATTTAACCAGACTATATCTTTCATATATAATCGATAAAGATGATCCACGTAAAGAGTATCTTTGATTAAAGGAAAATGATAAGATCTAGTCATTCGATAAAAAATAACCCAAAATTTCATTGTGCCCAAGATAAATCATAGGTAAACTGACTACAAAATCTGTGGATGCATTTTGACATTTCTACTCTAGCACAATAAAATGATGAAAAATCTATTTCGGTAACTGCCACTCTGCTTTAACCTACTAACAAATCAAACACTTCATAGTAATGTAAGCATTATCTCTTTTCATTCCTTCCCACTAGAAATACTCTTGATGATCTCTATACATCTTAATAATTCAAATATGAATGGAAAACCGAGATATATAAGCATTAAATAATTACTCTTTCTTTCACATTTAATCCCAATGAAGTCATAATATCATTCTAATCCTCAAAAAACAGTATTTATTGATGTTAAATTATGATATCACACCTTTCTAAACCAATAATACATTTTTCTTCACCTCACTATCATATTTATGTGCTTCCATTATTCCATCTTCTATATATAATTGAACATAAAACTAAAAAAAACATAGTAATTTATTGCACGAACAACATCCATTCCAAACGTCAATAAATAAAAACCGAATGATGTCATTCCAAACATAGAATCATTAATTTATCGTTACATTTTTCGACTCAAAGAATCAGCCTCATTATTTTTGTTTTCTGGATGGTAATAAATTATGAAATCACAATCCTTGATTAATTATATTAATCTCCTCTGTCTCATGTTCAATTATTTATGATTGAATATATACTTCAAACTTTTGCGATCACTATATATTTCACATTTATCCCATAAAATGATGTCTCAATATTTTTAATGAATAAAATGAAGATAATTAAAAATAATGTGTAGGGTAATTTAGCATAAGAGTTTTCAACTATCTTGAAGCATTAGCAATTATCTGATAATCTTGTTTCAGAAAACAACCAAATCCATTCAATGAAGCATCACTATTGATATAAAATTCACAATTTCTAGACGGCGGTTCCAAAACTAGAGCATTCACCAATCTTCTATTTAATTATTGAAAAAATTCATCAAATTAATTATTCTATATTAACATAACACCTTTTCGAGTTAACATAGTCAATTTGCTGGATATTTTTGAAAAAATTTCAACAATACTCCCGTAATAACCGAATAAACCATGGAAACAATGAATCATTTTTATATTTGGGGGTCTTGGCCATTATTTAACAACTTTTTTTAGCATGATAATAAACAATGGCATATTTAGAAATAATGAGACAAAGGACTGATTTTTTTTGTAACCAAAACTTACACTTTCTAAATTTCACATATTGTTTTTTTCTTTAAATATTTTGATTTCAAACCATAAATGACTTTCATGCTCTTTTATACCTTTATTATATACCAAAATATCATCTATATAAAAAAACAAATTTATCAAAGAACTCACCGATAATTCTATTAAAAAATATCAATGAATACTATAGGGATTTGGTTAACCCAAAGGCATAACATCAAATTCATAATGTCCATATCTAATATTAAATGTCTTCTTTATAATTTCTGCATCCGTTACTTTAAAATGATGGAACCCCAACCACATGTCATTCATCTAAAAATATTTTTCTCTTTTGAACAAATAAAACTAATCATTGATGTGAGGCATATGATACTTGTTAAAAATTATTATGTTATTCAAGGCTATATAATCAAGGAAAAGTCTAATTGAACCTTATTTATTTTTAACAATCATGATAGGAACACACCAAGGTGATGTTCTATTTCGAATGAAACCTATATCAAATAACTCCAACAATTGATTATCAAACTCCAAATTTTCAATTTGATCCATTTGATAAGGGTGTTTGGAAATTGTCTTTTCCAAAAGAACTAAATCACCTATAAATTCACCTTCCATATGATGTATTATACCTGGAAACTCATTACAAAAAACACCACCATTCTAATTTACAATAGGAAAATTAGTAATATAAATAGTTCCATTGTTTTCAAAAATATATTCAATATAACATTCAATTAAATATTTTATTATTTTATAAAATTCTTCATATGTTATCAAAAGTATGGGTTCATTCATGTACACAAACTAAAATTCGTTCTAAAAGAAAACTATTTAACTCTCCATTAAACTATTGCATGATTAACGAAAAGGAAATACATTCCCATAAAAATATCAAACAATACTAGAAGAAAAATAATAATAATTGCAGGTAGTTTATTTCTACATAAAAGGACATGAAGGTTCCTATTATTTCTTTTTTCCCTCAAAATTTCCTCATGATATTTTTAACGTATATTGTGAATTCATATCATGAGATGGAATTCCCAATTAAATAGAAAATTTCTCAAAAATTAAAGAATGTGTAGGACCTGAATAGAAAAAACACATTTGATTAATTTGAATGAAAAAATAGTGTGCCTATCACTACTTCATTTGATGGCTCAACATATGCTGATGTTGTCGCAAAGGATTTCACCACCACTTTCTTCTTTTAGTGCACCTTGATGCCACCATTTGAGTTCTTCATCAGACAGTGATGTGCATAATTACCTAGTTCATTCCACATAAAACATGTTACTGACTATAAATCTATTTTTTATTACCATTATTCAGTTCTTTTTTTGCAATTACGAGCCCGATGACTCATTTTAGAAAATCAGATGCACTTACCAATATTCACTAGGCATTCCATAGTGTTCTTTTTACAACAATATTCACATATAATAAAATTATTTTTCCTACAATCAGAATTTTTTGAGGAGTTTTTCCCTTTATTCAACCACATCGGCCTCTTATTCTATTGTTTGTTAAAGAAACATGATCATTGGTAAACTCCATTCCCACCTTCTTTACGCATCGAAAATGTTTTTCAAAAAATTTGAACCCATGAGATGCTTATTCCCTAAGATACATTGTCTTTAATCAAGAGTAAAAAAATAATTGATTTACTATCCAGATCCCATAAGAAGTTTCAAGTATACCTTGTTAGAAGAGTTAATTTTTCTTCATAATCATCCAATTTTTTATCCTCATTCCTCAATTTCGTGTATTATTTTTCCATCCTATATCAAACCACATTATTAGAATATTTATAACGAAACATATCAATGAATTCATCCCAATAAATAAAATAAATCTCACCATTATCCCTGCTATTTTTATTTATTAACCCCAACTGATCAACTTCTCATTCAAAATGTTAAACAGAATGACTAATATTTTAATGTTCTGAACAACCCATGACATCGAAAATGTTTTCTAGTGATTCAATCCACCATTAAGCTAGAACAGGGTCATACAGCCCTCATAATTAAAGGGGTGTTCCCTTATGAAATTCTAAAAAACTTACATGCTCCTCTTTTGTAGATCTGGATGATCTAGGGCATGGATACAAACACTACTTATATCCTAGGTCAACGATCTCATCACAGCAACAAACTATTAATTTTAGATTCTGACAATCTTAGGTTGCTAATTGGGAAGGTTGTTATCCTCTCGATGTCATCCCATCATTGATACCCTATTTTCTCTACATAAAACCATTTTGATCATAGAAATATCATATGTAATTCATCATGGAAATATTTATATTCAATATGATTTCAAAATTACCATAAATTAATTATGAATATTAATTTAATAATATACTAACTCTGAAGGATATATAAATTAAACTATAATTAAAATTATATTGACCTAGTAAAAAACATTCAATCATGTATTGTTAACTCATGAATTCACATTGAAGATATTTTTAATTTTACAGTTTCAGTTAAATATTCCTTAACTAATGCATTGCATCTCAAAAATTAAAATGTATACACTTTTATACTATCCAATATTTTCACAATAACAAAACACCTAAAATAGAAAAATAATCCATTTTTCTAGATATGAATCTATTTAAAAAATTAATTTCTGTAACCCTTCCATAAACCCTATTGAAAACATATGAACAACATTGGATGGGCATAAAATGAATAGTAAGTGTTGTAAAAGAATGTTATAAAACATTAGTTCGTCAATAAAAAAAAATCATTGAAACAATACTTCTAAATTATGTATCATAATCTATTTAACATACCTATTGAAATCATAAATTTTTTGAATATTAAATAGAAATCATAAATCAGAAAGGTAAATTGTTCCATCCATATCATACTTACATTGTATCTTTCAAAGCTACATAGGTAGTTACATTTGGAATACCAAAGATAGTATAATTCCTAAATCCCTTAGAAGAAAAATTATCATTTACCAAAGTCACATTACCCAATTAAATGGAGATATATCACGGGCTCATATCCCATAGAATTATCACAAAACTGCCAATATAAGTAAATAATTCCCATGAATCGTAACATAACCATAACCCTTAATACAAGCATAATGGAAATATAACATTTCCACCATGCAATCAAAATTTATAATTTCATTCTGTTAACATAATAAATAAATTCTCAAAACCTTTTTCAATACCAAAATACAAAAAAAAATATATGTTTATTAGTTTTCTTTTAAAAAAATTACAACTTGTAAAGGAAGAAAAATATAAAATAATGCTTATAATGGGGAAAATGTCTCTTTTGTTGAGTACGTTAAAAGGAAGCACTCATTTTTTAATTTATTGAAATGATTCTTAGAAACAAATATTCAATCTCATAATAGATAAATTAAATTAAAATCAAAAGGGGTATAATTAGACATTATATAAAATATGGTCTTGTATAATCCAAAATATGCCTCAATGAATGGACATTGAGCCAAGTCTCTTACATTTCTTCCGACTCATCATGTATGTTCAATTTCCTTCCTGATTAATAAACATATGATAAATTCTATATTCTACAGAACATTTTTCAAGATTATTATTATTTTTAATCACTTGTTAAAACGTTATACAAATTTAGTAATTAATTATGTTAATATCAATTATTTTGTCGATATTTGACACTTGAGTAGAAAATGAACTTCTTATAATTACAAATTGTCTATGGGTTCAAAATTACATTATCTAAAAAATAATATTCTTGATTTAGATGTCATATATATTTCATATATATCCAATATATATGTATTAATAATTGTCCATAATATTTTGTGATAAGATATGAAATGCACTGTTCATGGAGATGCTAAGTAGTACGTACGCATGAACACTACATTAATTTCTATTTCACATTTAATGGAATTAAAACACAATGATATATATGTATATTATAATTCCTGTATAATATAATATTTTATATATGTTACATATCGTCATTAACACCATACATTAAACATTCCATGTATGAAATAAAGGATTCGTATCATTTTTATGTGGTGGTAGTCTCCCAATGCTCAAATGAAATAATTTTGTTTACAAATCTTGAAATAATGAATTTTTTTGTATATAAAATTTACAGAATCATATCGAAAAAATAAAAATAATGTATATCGTATATAAATATATTTCGATCATAATGGCCACCATGATAGTTAGTAAGAGATAATTAAAAAATCGTTGTTTTTTGATGCAGTAGTTCTCTATCTAGAGAAATAGTATGTTCTAAATATATTAGTTGGAGGTGTGTGTATGTGTATTTAAATTAATTATCATACAAAATTCCTTGTATATTTAGTATACTAGTGTTTTAATTTAATCAATTAATAAGAATATAAAATAGAGTGGAGATGTAAAATGAAAGAAAAAATAAAAATAATTTTCTTTATTTTCTTTTTGCCTTAGGTTTAAACTAGTCTAAAAGTAAATTATATCGAATATAATAAGTTTTCGGGTCAGACAACTCTCAACAAATAGTTATTAGACAAGTATAGGTCATTATTTAATATTATTTTTAGTTTTAACCCTTTTTTTGTTAATTTCACTCTTACCATGTCTTCCTGTATATTCAAACTATATGGTTTATATAGTTACTATAAAATGTAAATAGGACCTCTTTGGTTTATTAATTACATTATCAACAATAAATAATCCATTTGGACGAATAATATATTTTTTGGTCAGTTATATAATTTAATAAAATAGATTTTTTTAACTCATTTATGTAAATTTGATTACTATTCATATCTTGACATTTTAAAAATAAATAACGACATTATTACATCGAAAAAAATTAATTAATTCAAAGATATAAATTCATAATTATCAATAAAATTTATGGTTTGCATAAAATGTTTTAAATAAATTTATTTTAATATTTATAATCTCATTTTTTTATATAATTTATTAATAATTTAATCACTACATCAAGATTGTTTCATTAATATATTTATTTAAATGGAGTATAAAAATTATAAATAAAATATCATGATGCAGTGAATATTTTTATTTTTCTAATTAATATTTATAGTACAAAATTTCACATATGAAACACAATATATAATTAATTTTATGAAAAGATATGTGTTTATGATGAATTTTTCTTTAATTTAAATTAATTCTTATAATATGTCATTTTCGCATCAATGGGGCTCCATGTGGTCTCAAAATATACCATAGGATGCTCATGGTCAGAAATATCCAATCCAATAGAGTTAGGACACGTGTAGGGGTGGTTCAATATTATTATAGTATTATTTTTACCCTTATTTGTTAATTTTACCCTTTAATCATGTTATATAAAATAATTACTGAAATTACTATTCCTAAGGTCTAAAAAAAATATTTAAAAAAATCACCACATGATTCTAAATAATGAATCCATTTAACAAAATTCAAAAAAATTGTCATAAATTAATTTGAAACTGAAGTCTTGTTGTCAAAAATAAGAATTGTGTGTTTTAAGTAGTAAAATATATAAAAATGTTTCACTTGTGTTTTTGTCCATCTTAAAAGTGGAATTACATAAAATGACTAACATTGGATTAAATGGTTAAAATATAATCCATTTATTCATTAAAACCAATTAACAATACAATTTTATGATATTAATAAATTAGATTAAGACGTTTTTTTGACATAAAATGATTTATTTTTTTCTATTCATTAAAGAATGAACTTTATCAAAAAATTACTAGAAATTTTTCCAAGGGAAATTTTTATTCCCTGATTCTATATATGATGCTTATTTTCTCAAATGGAACATATAATATACAAAAAAACTATATTAAAAATGGTTCTCTATCAAAATGTGGTAAAACATCCTTTTAAAGAATATTAGAGTATTTCATGCATATATAAAATTCATTTTTATTTTATTCCACTAAAATTGATTGGATAAATTTATAGACATTTATCAAACATGTATAATCGCATTCTAGATAGTTCTATGCATTATCCCCAATACAATGAATGTACGTTAACTACCATTTAAAATAATATTGTTTTTATATTATTTTTCAGTACAACTCAACATTGTGTGCAACATAAGATTTCATAGAAAATCTTTGTTGCATGTAGAGTACGCAATCCGAGATATAATACCCATCAAATTAAAAAATAATTCTTAATTCATGAATATTTAAAAAATATTAAAATCATATATTCTATATTTACAAGGGATGTTACAATGGATACTGATGACTGAGATCTTGTGCGGTGGGAATGGGTGGTCAAGATCTCCAACGTAAGAAAAATAGATGTCCCACATTGGAACCAACTAGTTAGTGGGTACTTTTTATATGATTGTACACAACTTCCATGATATATAATCACAATCACACACTAGGGATCCTTAAACATGGGATCATACTCAAGTATTGGACCGACTATTACATGGATCTCTTTTTGGGTATTAAAATGTAGCTCTAAAACTCACTAATCCATACATGTGATGACCTACTAATTGAGAATTACATCTAATGTTCCTCAACTGGACCTTGAGGTCTTAGCCATAGCGGATTCTCTCAGTTTTGGGGGTACTCGGTAAAAGTTTTTAGAAAGATTTATTAAACATACACTTTAAAATAAATTCATACTTATATGAATATATATATATATATATATATCACATTAAAATAATTTATCTATTCTTATTGAAATATATAAATTCATTTTTATTATCTGGAAACATTATATTATCCATTTAATAAATTTCATTTCTTTTATTACAAAAAAATTTACATTTCAATTAATTTTATATTTTAATATCACCAAACAGTTATAAACACCATTAATCACTAAAATAAATTCCCACAGATTCTTATTTTACAATGGCCATATAAATGTATTGTAAATGCCCATGTCTACTATTATTAAGGACATAAGCGATTCACTGGTGTCCATAACCTTCATTAAAAATAATTTTCTATATTCCTTTAATTCTCAAATTTTCCATTACTCTTCTTGATTTTATTTTCCTAAAAAGGGAATACATGTGGTAGTATTTCTACTCAATATTTCTTCTTCTTTTACTCTAAATAGAAAGATTTATTTTCTAAGGTATTTTTTGAGTTTTCTAGACTAGTTGATTTATTTTTTTGTGTAATTGTTTAATGATTCAATTTTTTATTATATAAAGTGTCTCTCATATTTTTTTATTTATTTAGTTAATCTATATTATAATCTAATATTTTTATAAAAATAAAAATATTCTGTTGAGAAATAACATTAATATTAATTAATGTATCAAAAAATAGGTTCAGGGCACTATAACATAACATCTAGAATAGAATATGATAGGATGATGATGTTTTTGACTGTTACAAGGATGATATAGATCTAAAATTTTTAGATAATTTAGGCCAGAAGATGATTTTATTTATTAGTGTTCCTCAAAAGAAAAATAATTCACATATTCTGAATCCCTCAGACTAGTATGATTATAAGAAATTTTTTGATGAATTTTAGAAATCTATATCAATCATGGAAAACTATAACATTAGGTTTCATTCAACTAGATAATTCATTGAGAAAGGGAAAACTGTCCAAGTTACTGAAAATTAGGAGGTTATTGTAGAGTGGATAAAGGATTACCTATAATCGACTATACCACATATCATTCGCCATGGCTTTAGAGAATGTTGTTCACTAATGACCTGATTACCCAATTTTCCATTGATTTGGGTTTTGGTGATAATAGGATGATGGAAATGGGGATATTAAATTTTAACAGTATGATTCAATTTGGTGACCACAACTAGTGTAATTGATCATAAACTCTTTTTTGTTGTATAAAACAAATTATAAGAATTATTTAATCGGATCATAATTTCAATCCATTTAGAGTTAGGAAATTGTTTTCATAGGAGTCGATCAATATTTTTAATTTTATATTTTTATTTTAATTAATGAATTCTGTGTTATATTTTAAATTATTTTGGGAAACATATATAAATTGACTTGATGACTGATAACCCAATGGTTTTCCACCATGAAAGGGATCTTGTTTGATGTAGACATGACCATCACCTTGGTGGATGAGAATGGTATCACCAGAAGACAAGAAAATTTTGATCCAGAAATTGTCAATGAAAGGAAGCATAAGTTATTTTGGGGATTTCAATTTGTTTGTACACCTATCATAGTAGTGTAATTGATCTACATTACATGAAAAATGAAAAATTAAGGGGCATGTTGAATTATCATTTAGTAGAAACCTAGATAAAGGGAATGTGAAGACTATATCTCCTCCCATCCACAATTTTTCTGTAGGCCCTAGTATAATTTAGGGTGAATTCCATCCTGATAAGGAATCCATTAATGGTCAACAGACATCAGATACCATTATCCCATTATCTAGTGAGGAGGTTATTAGACATGGGCCCCAAATGGCTGCACATTTTGATATTTCTGAGATTGAAGTGAATGACAAGGATATCCTAATATAGAACCCCTTTAATTATTTTGTGTGTTTTATGTATATTATATATACAATAATTGATAACCAATGGAGTCACTTTAACAAATGATGTGTGATAATGATTTGATATTAACAATTGGATCACTTATTGGTCTAGATATTGGAAAGCCTCAAATTTTGATTTCTCGAATTCATTAGAAGGGTGAGTGTAATATATTTCCAATGGATTTTGGAGTATAGAAACCCCTTCATAATACAATGATCATGGATTCTAATGAACATGATCATCAAGTTTCATCTAATGATGAACATGATTCATGACCAATTATGAGGACAAATTTGGCATCTCCTCATGGTGGTACGAAGCAATATGAGAGGACCAAAAATGTACTAGATCAGGTCATATTGGTGTTATATCTTACTAAATATCAATGTATTTATATTCATGGCACAAATATATTATTTAATGACCTGTAAGATAATTCTAGTGCCTCCGTAGAAAACATGTGTGCCCACCTAATATAGATATTTTAGGCACATGTATGGTGATTTATAATGTACCATACACACAAATTGAGGGTTATGTTCCATTTCATGTGACTATATTTCTTATTTGTGTACCATAATAAATTGTATAAACTATATCATAAGGATAAATACGTGGTTTTTAGTAATTTAATTTTTAGGAAATAACAAAAAAGAAGAGTGTTGGGAACCACAACCTTGACCATTGATCACACACAATCAATTTACCCAACTCAATGGGAAATTATGGGGTATGGATGGTGGATAAATTCTCCCGACCAAGGACATTCCACATGAGATCCTTGAGAATTATGATTCATTTATGAATATGAATAATGATAAGAGAATGAAAAAGGGGATGAAGGAAGAAAAATAACCACCCTTTAATGGAGTAAGGTCTAGGAAATCGTTACATAAATAATGATCTTATATTTGGAATTTTAAAGTTCATATAAACCCGCTCAAATTAATATCTATGACACAATTATTATGAGAAATAAAATTATCAGGATTGGTATTGTTAATCCTATGATTAGATTTGAAAAAATGTTCTCATTCAAATGTTCCTCCCTTGGTTGCTAAATTGTTTTAAAAAAATGATTTCCAGAATCACTCTGAACAGCTCTGGGTCATGAATGATTATAATATCATAATTCATTCCTGTACAAAAAATAAGGGTGACATATCAACTAAAATTATAAAATAGGGGATAATAATATTTATTTTTTCTTTATATTACTATAAATATTACCAAAAATGGCAATATATATAAGAATTTATTGATTGAATACATGATGGGAAGCCAAATAGTAAGGTAATGATGGGTGATTTTAACAATTTTTGAGTCCTAATGAAAAAACAAAAGCTTAGTTTAATAATATTTTATCGAATAAATAATCATCTTGCATTGATAATTGAAACATGGTTGAGGTACCAATTGATGGTGGTGATTATAATTAGAATAGATAAACCCTCACTAATTTACAAGAATGAAAACAATATAGGGATTTTGATATGATTGATGATGTGAATTATTTCATTTATGTCTCAGTATTGATGTGACCAAAATGTCAACCTGGCCACAATCACATTGTGATGGATATCTGCACGGGCAATATAATGTAACCTCCAACCATTAAAATGAAACAATAAATTGATTTTATTTCTTTATTACCACCAGGTTTTCATCAATGCATTATACATGAATTCTTTCAAGTGTACAATATAGGTCTCGACAAAAAAGTTTCCAAAATCTCAAAACCTGTTTCATTAATTGAAAATTATTATTTTTTCAATCATGATAATGACATAAAATTGGATTAAAAATTTATCACAAAATTTTAGGATAATAACTAAAATCATAATACCCTTGTAACTGATATTATTAAGGCCATGTCTATAATGGATGAACTACTGAGCATCAAATAATGGCTGGCTCAAAACTATTATAACATAAGATGATAGTAGGAGGTTTGTATAAATACAATATAAATTAAATATATTCATTAGGTAAAGAGTATTTTAAGGGGGATAAAAAACCTTTTCATTGATGGGTAATTACAATATTCATATAATTAAATTTACAATGACATGGTTGGGTATTTTTTTAGAATAATACTCATATCATAGAGATAATTATTCCAAAAAATAATGATTAAATCTAAATATTTTTTTTAATCATCGGAACATGTTTCTAACTAAATATCATGATGTTAAGGATGTATATAGTGTTATATTTTACTGAAATATTGATAGTGTGGTTTCCCCTTATGTGTTCACAAATAATTTATTTTCTTTTATACCGGGGCATTTTAAATGTTGATATTATTAATGTTGTGATGGATTCCATTAAAAATGAATTGATTCCCTGTGAAATAAATGATATATTTATTACCTTGAATATAATAAACGATAATGAAGTGGATCTGAAATATTTCAGGTCTACCGTCATTGGAAACACATTTCAAAATTTCATTATAAAATTAATTGTAGTTGTAAATAACATGATTATCAGTGTAATTTTTTAATTATATACATTTATGAAGAGTCTTAAAAAAATTTACGGTGCATGATTACAAGGCACAGAGTGCTCGGAATGAACTTATAAACATTTTTTAGGAACGTTCATTAAACATGCGAGCAGAATTTACTAACATTTGAACCACTGCTCAGATTAAAAATAAGTGGGTACAATTGAATCTGTAGCACCATGATTCTCTCAAGGGGGACTCTACTTTGACAACAATATGTCTAGATAAAAAGTTATGTTTTGTGACTAATTAGAATAAATAATATAAAATAACTTTATTATTTTATTTTCTTTCTTATCCAACAACATAAAAGAGGAGTGCGGGACCATCGGTGTGTTAAGCCATTAAATGTATTGACCCTTAAATATAAGGAACATCAACATTAGGGAAAATAAGAAAATTCTTAATTAATGAGACCCTATCAATTCCCAACGTTGTAACATACCCACCCACTATGCAATTTATATGGAGCTTAGGGGATGTGAAAAACGAATTCACCAAGTAGCGATGTGGTGAAAAAGTACCGAGAATCCAACACATTTGAGGACAAAGTCGGTTCCAGAGAGTGGTGACGAGAAACACCGAATCCCCGGATTGGAGATCGACGATCAAGCAACTTCATTGGAGGCTAGTTGTGGGGATTCATAATGGAATCCCACTTCAACAAACACACACTCACCATCATCCTTGAGTTAGGTGATTATTCTAGATTTATTCATGTGAATTTATTGTACAACACTTTCCCCCCTCATGATTATGACCTAACGTGAAGGGGGTAGGCCAAAAATACCCTCCCTAAACCCTCCGCTACTTTGCTATTATTTCTCCCTCGATGGAAGACCATAGTCGTGGTGGCACCAACTGTCTACAAATGAGGTAGTGTGCCGACGTGTGTTGCAAGAAGATCTCACAGCACTATACTTTAGTGGTCATCGGAGTGGACGAAACAAGTTGGTCGTAGAGGAGGTATATCGTGCGCTGCTGCTGAGTAAGGGGATACTGATAACTAGTCGCAGTGGTGGTAGGACACGTTCGACACATCAGCTGACCATTGTAGTGGATGTGGGGAAACCAGCGCGCCCCCGGAAAGACAGGGGATGGGAAAATTTCACTTCTTGAAAGTATTGGACTGCGGGTGAAGACACGGCAGAGGAAGAACTCGTGCATCTGGTGGGATCAATGGTGACTGGGTGGTTCCCAAATAAAAATGTCGTTTCAAAAAGACAAATGACCTTTTGGTCATTTTTGATATCATGGGGAAAACACACCCCTCTTGTAGCTCGTGCAGACCATGGGCCGCTCCCTTGCGGGCCGGGCATGACCTTGGCCCAACGGGACAAGCCCACCATCGCTGAGCCCAGATTTGGTCGTCCATGGTCTGTCCGATTGGGTCGGACCAAACTTGGGCCTACTCAGACCTCGATAGATTTAATGTTCACTATCATGAAATTTGAACATCGGTTTTATGAAATGTATGAGGAATTGGGACCATTGGAGTGAGGTGATCCTTTTGGTATACCCCACATGAGTTTTGGAGACAGTTGGAGTATACCATGTTTGATCGAACCCGAATCCAACCGAGCCCCCTGAACTAAAAAAACATATAACTCATAGACCTAGAATCCTATTGAAGCATTGTATAATGTGTTTAAAACCTTAATACATGGTGTTCCTTTGGGTTACTAATTTGTGGAGCATAGTGGCAGTCGGGGAATGACTGATATCTCAAGTGGGAGAATCTACAAAACTCAAGTGCACCGGAAGTGAGTAATCATTTGGGTGGCTATAATGTGAAGAAAATAACATCGACCTTCAGTGGGTTAGCATCTTTTTGATTCTGCGTGGTTCAGTTCATAGAAATCTTTTGTGGGTCAGCACATACCAATCTTGTGTGGGTCTGATATTGTGTGGGTAAGTGCTCAACAATCCTATGTGGGTCAGTGCATACAGATCCAGTGTGGGTCAGTGGTTGATTGATACCAATTGATCTTGTGTGGATCAGATCATATGTGGGTCAGTGGGGGTTAATCATTTATCAATCCTGTGTGGGTTAGAAGTGGTGATACTTAACGGAATTAGATGATGTATCCTTATGAAAAATCATTTGTACTTATTTACTAAAGTTATACTTGATTGTTATCAGAGTCACTTATATATTTTTGGTTTTTCTTGTGTGGTACATCTATCATCATGGTGTTACCTTTCTATTACTTCTATATTCATGGTGTTACCTTTGGGGTACTTCTGTGTTACATGAGTCATACTTCTACCTTCGTGGGGTTACGTGTATGGTACCTCTACCTTGGCAGTGTTGTCTTCGCGGTGTTACCTGTGTGGTACTTCAGCCTTCGTGCTGGTACCTTTTTTGTATTCCTTCCTCAATTATGAGATGATTATGTCTTGATAAAATAGGAATATATATGGTTATATAATTAATAAGAGTAGATCTATATTGCTTTGGGAATTGAGATTGGGTTCTATCATTGTGGTACCTTCATATATGGTACTCTAGGAGTCCTATGGGGGTATCGAGGTCTGTACTGAGTATCGTTATTTCACCACTGCCTAGGCTATGCCCGCACCTTGTTTGTTTCATTTGTAAACAACAAACATCATTGATCGAGGCTGAGGAAGCCATGACTAGATTGTTCCTAGAAGTGGATCCATTGGTGTGACGTGACGTAGGGACAACTATATGTGAGGTAGACATGAAATTAAGGTAGTATCCTCGATGGATGATCCATGACTTGTTTGTAATTTTCAGTTTTATTTATACATTTAGTTGTACTCGTACATTCAGTTCGGATTATATTTCGTCCCCTTTACATCCAACACACTTTTACTATAGTAGTTTACATTTTGGTTTCTTTATGTTGTGTTCATAGACCATGTGTCTATACATGTAAAATGAAAATGCATTCTCATTATAGTTATACATTGTTCTTGTGTTATTCACCATCCACCGGCCTATGGAATGCGCGCTTGGGATAGTCGCAGCATGGTCCCTGAGGAACAGGTCATGACAATGTTCAATCAGAGGAGTTAGTTCACCCAATAACTAGGAGTCTAGCCTTTTTAATGTGGCAACAATGTTATGTGTGATGAGTGTGGTTTTCAGTTTGGGGAATCCATTTTTGGTGCGGAAGATGATGTATCCATACACCAGGACTCAAAATACTGATTTCTGACACAACATACTAAAACACTGATTGCGTGTGTTTTTGAAGAGTTCTTTATGTGATCACTTTGAGTCAACATACCAGGTATAACTTATTGACCACAAAACACCTGTCTTATTTCAGGATTCCACCACATAGACAGCCAACCATGATTTCTATGTGAGTACGTGATGACGGCCCACTAAGTGATGAGGCCTCGGGGCAGGGCCCTCTTACGGTGTTAGCACCTTTAGGTGGTGTACTAGTAGCACAACACCCTATATGGATGTTGTTTCCACCCGCCCCAATAGCAAGGGTGCACGTTGATTGATCATGTACAATGAGTATATGGGGGTGAAGCCTCCCTGGTTCTGAGGAGAGACTAACATGAAGGCAGTTGAGGACTTTTGTAGTAATGTGAAACAGGAAGGTCGGGGTGAGAAGGGCCAAGCACACATGGTTTTGATCCCACGTGGGTTTGTCCGCAAATGTCCGCATTCTATGTGAACAACAAATTTCAGGCCCTCCCTGACCTGCATAAACCCTCTGGTTGCCCACCGGTTTCCCACCAACTTACACACATTTACAAAAAATACTACTTATTTTCATTTAAATATTGTTTTTTTATTATTATTAAAGGTGTATGTGTGAAGAATTATTAGTTAACAATAATTAGATATTTAAGGGATGTTATAGAACATTTTACTGTGGGTTAATGTCGGCATGTGGTTACACCGATTTAGTGGTCCTGTTGTGATATATTGTAGGTGGGTGATCGGTAAGGGGTGATGAATGACAATGTTGGTTGTAGGGTGATGTGCGCAGGAAAAACAATGAATAAATGAATTCTCTCCACGTAAGGATCATTTTTAGAGGAAGCTATTAGTGGTTTCACGGGGATTTATTTTACTCTCTTAATAACAAAATAAATCAAAATAATAAAAAAAAATTAAATCAACCAAAAAATATTATGATTATAATACTTCTTATAGATTTTAAAAAATTCACAGGAATGATGAGTTCTAGTTTTTGTTATATGGGATGACACACTATGTGAATAGGGTTAATAATTACTATATAAAATCAGGCATGTAGGAAAAATAATATATAATTGTAAATCAAGCCTGCAGGAAAACTCTCACCCAAGTGTGATCAACCGCATTGGCCCAACCCCACATGGGATCAATCCACATTGGCCCACACTCTAAATGGTCAAAACATTTAATATCGCCCCATCCCACATCATCAACAAACCCACAATTCCCGTGGGTCGTGGGGCCGAAATACATTTCTAAATAGATGGAGGCTGTATTAAGTATTTTCCACCTGCTTGGGACACTATCTGACCTTTTGGAGATCCTAGAAGCTAGTCTATTTCAGGAAGTAGTAGGGAGATGGTGGAGCCTGATGCTGCAGATACATGATGAGTTGACCATTATCCGGGTAGACATCGAGAGGCTTTTTAGAGAAGTGTTCTTCCTAGATACATTACACACTGTGAGTATAAAGGTGCTACAGCACTTAGAGCCAGGCTGCATGATTATGGCCTATTACTCTGGGAGGTTCACTAATCTCTCCCTCTACTCAACTGACATGGTATGAGACCCTTTCATTAGGACTCAGACCATGGAACAGGTTCTCTGATGGTAGATCATATCATCGATGATATCGCTCACCATTCTGATGCAGGATGGGGTGCTAGAGCGATCTCTTTTGGCAGAGAGATTCCTAGTTGAGCAGGCACCGATTATGAGAGCCACCACTAGACATCAGTTAGCAGAGTCATCTACAGTACGCACTATAAGGATGGATAGAGGTCCCAAGCATTCTAGGACTTCTAGTGGATGACCTCTGGATATAGGTTCTGTGGTGTGGGGCTCATAGGATAGAGGAGGACATATGAGGAGAAGATTGTGCTTCATGTGCCGTGGCCAGGGTCAAATGGCTCGCGACTGCTAGTCCCACCATACGCATGACAAATAGACTATCGAGATACCGTAGTGTTAGAGGCATAAATTTTATTGGGGAGGTCCTCATGTAGTAGGATGACATGAAAGATGATCTTTTCATGCAAAAGGTGGTGGGAGTTGATTCGAGGTTCTACCCCTACCACCACCAGGATGTCCACTCCAACAATATGGAAAATGTGGACAGGGATGAGCAAAACTCCCTGTAGATGAGGCTTCTAACCACTGAGATATAGATATTATTAGAGGTATGATCTATTTCTACCACACCTAAGCTATAACACATAAATACACGGGTTCCACTCACTCTTGTATTTCTACGGCCCTCGTTCTGAGCTCTGAGATTATGGTTGAGTCATTGGCTCAATCATTAAGGCTAGAGAATCTTAAGAGAAAATATCCTATGAAAAAAACTTGTTTCGGTAGTGTGAGCATACTCTATTAGGCTAGAGCTTTGGTTTGGATCTTCTTGTATCAGCATCGAGGCATTACGACTTCATCATGGGAATGGACATGTTATCCACAGTCTGTGTTCATATTTACTATATTAGGCACATTGGGCGGTGTGTCCATGAGTATGGGACCCATTTTTCCTACATTTTAAAGAAGGGAACATTTTCAACAACATATGGACATACCTAGAGGTGAGTTTTTTCAATCACACGCAATTTCCCTAGTATTACCATTCGAAAAGTAGATGTTGATAGTCTGAGATACCCTTTAGTGGGGGACCAGTATGATGATGTCGTCCTTGAAGATGATCTAGGAATACCTACATGTAGAGAGTTAGACTTTTACATTGACATACACCACCAGATGACACCAATATCTAAACTATAATATCTGATGGCTCCCATGGAGCTTTGTGATTTGAGGGTATAGGTGGAGGATGTGTAGAGGATGTAGATCATATGGCCCAGTGTGTCTCTATGGGATGATCCACTTTTGATCGCAAAGAAGGTATATGGGAGTTTTAGACTATGTGTGAAGTATCAGAGCATAAATCAAGTGATTATGAAGAATAAATATCCACTTATGATGATTGATGATCTTTTCGATCATCTTATGGGAGATTGATTGTTTTTGAAGATAACCCTCAGATATGGATATCATCAGCTCAATGTACGTGATGAGGATGTGTAGATGGCTACATTTATATGTTGTTATTGACACTATGGGTTCTTTGTTATTCCATTCGGTGTGATATGCCCAATAGTTTTCAAGGGACAGCTGAACAATAACTTACAGTCATACCATGACCTCATTATGGTGGATTTCATCAATGACATCTTGATATACTCAGTGGCGGAGGAGGAGCATTCCAATAATTTGCAGATACTCCTGGTAACACTCTTAGAGCATCAGATTTATGGTATGCTCACATATTTCCTGTTATAGATACCAAAGGTCCACAATCTGGAACAAGTTATCTCGGACTCTGGAGTTGCAGTAGATCCAATGAATATTGAGGTTGTACTTTCTTGGGAGCCACCCAGTATCGTGATTGAGGTGAAGAGTATCATGGGTTTTGTTGGATACTAGATAAGATTTGTGCCTAACATTTATAATGTTGTGAAACCATGTCAGCATTGATGAAGAAAGTGGAACATTCCTTATTGATGGAGAGATTCAAATATTGTTTTCAATTTCTGAGGAATAGATACAAAAATGCCCCCATCTTGAGGCTACCAGAAGTGGGACATGGGTATATAGTCTACTGCGACACATCAAGGACTGGACATGGGTGTGTCTTATTGCAGAAATGATCAGTGATCACCTACAGCTCACGGAAGCTGAGGAATCATGAGTAGAACTACTCTACCCATGACCTAGAGTAATCAGCACAGGTCTTCACCTTTAAGATGTAGATACATTACTTGATGGTTGATCATTTTATAGTCTACTATTATTATAAGAGTTTCAGGTATATCTTTTCTTAAAAGGACATTAACCTAAGACAACAGTGATGGATAGAGTTCCTTCATGACTATGTCATTGATATAGAAAATACTCATGTTAAGTGAAATGTGGTAGCTGATTTTCTCAGTAGGTGGCCTAGTTTACATCTACTGAGTGAGGTAACAAATAATGCAACCATGTTGTAGATATCCTTCATGGATAGAGATGAATCATCATACCTCTAGTCTAAGATAGTCACACACCCACTCATTTAGCGAGTCGAGGAGGTGCATCTTGGGGACATTGACTGCGAGGCTTGACATGCTAAGATATCCTCAATACAAGCACCTGAAGAATTTTTTGAAGGTGGGGACCACTTCATCCTCTACAGAATACGTACCATGGTACCTGTCTTGCTACAGGTGGAGGTGTGGACGGAGTTCTATACGTCCTCTCAGGCGGTACATCTGTCGCGGTGAAGATGTACCGGGACCTCTGATGTCAACACTTGTGGTTAGGGATGTTGAAAGATGTAGAATAGTTCGTTTCACATTCCCTCACTGATGATTAAGTGAAGGCTGAGAACTAGGTTCCAGCAACCATATCTCATCAACTACTGGTACCATAGTGGAAGTTTGATGGTATCTCCTTGAACATTATGAAAGGGAAACCACATATGTCCAAAAAACATTATTCCATCTTTTTGATCATTAACATACTTACAAAGTCATCTCACTTCCAACCTATCCAAGATTAGTGATTAGTAGAGTGCATGGGAAACCTCTATGTTCAAGATATTGTGCAAATTCATGGGGTGAAATCAAAAATCTTCTCAGAACGTGATTCTTGTTTCACATACCGTTTAAGGAAAATATTAAAGGAGGCGTTTGGGACTCAACTACATTTGATCACCACCTTTCATCCACGGATGGATGGTAAAACAAAATACACCTCTCAAACATAGAGGATATGCTTCACGCGTGGGTCCTATATTTTTTCCATAGTTGGGAGGATCATTTTCCCTTGGTGGTGTTCGCAAACAATAACAATTAACACCAAACCGTCAGTATGGAACCATTTGAGGAAATATAAGATAGACCATGAAGATCACCACTATGCTGGATAGACCCAGGGGAGTCATCACTTATGGGTCAATATTTGGTATGGGCTACAACTGAGAAGGTGAAAATAATCCAGGACCGAATGAAGACTGAATAAGGAAGTCAAAAGACTTTTTCTAACAGAAGGCAGATACCTTTGGAGTTTGATAAGGGAGACCATTTTTTTCTTCTGGTCTCACCTTGACAATGTTTATAGAGATTTGGATGATGCAAAATGTTATCAATGATGTTTATCAGATCAATATTTATAATTCATATGATATGCGAGGTGGAATCCCACTTGGCACTACCAGAACAGTTAGATAGGGTCCCGAGTGTCATCCACATATCCCTTATAAGGAGATGTCTGCATGACCCATCTAACATCATCAACCACGGTGAGGTAATCATTAATGATGGTCATATGTTTAAAAATATTATAGTATAGATTGAGTATGGGAAGGAACAAGTATTTTTTGGGAATTTTATTCCACTGGTGTGCATTTGCTAATAGCACATGAACCTCTAGGAGAGCACATGGGAGCTGGTGCCTCAGATTCACGCTTAGGATCCCCATTTGTTTTCTTAGTCTATGTTGCGGATTTCAGAGACAGAAATCCCTAAGGTTAGAAGAATGTAAAGACCCATATATTCCATTTTTTAATTAAATGGAATTATTATGAGACTGGGAAAATTGAAGGTATGTGATTCTGATGCCCGATGTTCCTGGAATGAATTTTTCATATTTTTTTAGCTGTGTTTAGTAATACCGTTAGTGAAATTTTATATGTTTTGTACTCATGCTCAAATTAACAATCTAAGGGTACTATTGAATCTGTAGTGACGAGATTCACTTAAGGGAGACTTTACTTATACCAGAGTAGGTGTGCAAAAAATGATATGTTTTTGGATTTTTTAATTGAAATAGAATAAAATTAATTTATTATTTTATTTTCATTATTATCCTCCAACAGACAAGGTGAGCGTGAGACCAGCAATATGTGAGGAAATAAAATGGATTTTCCCTTAAATATAAGTAAAATAAATGTATTAGAAATTAGGAAGATTCATAAATGATGAACCCAAATTAGTTCCTAACATCATTTGATAACCTCTCCCTCTCTTATTTATATGTAGCATGGTGGAGGTGACGACACCGGCTTCACCAAGTAGTGAAGTGCAGAAAAACTACTGAGATTCCAACCCTTTTGAGTATGGAGCTACTTCCATTGAGTGGTGATGAGTGACACCAAAACCCTTAACCAGGGATCAACGATCGAGCGACGTCATTGGAAGATAGAAGAGAGGACATTGAATGCCAACCCACTGCAACAAACACATTATCACCACTTTTATTAAGGTAGGTGTTTGATTTTTTTTATTTCATGTCAATTTATTTAACCCATTTTATCGTCTTTCATGATTACGAGCTAACGCAGAAGGTACAGGAAGAACTATGTGGGCCTAAACCCTCTGCTACTTTGCTACTATTGTTCCCTGTATAGAAGACCGCCAGCGTAGTAGCACTGACCATCTACTAAGGTGGTAGCACGCCGACACACTCCACAATAGGATTATTTGGAGAAAATCGGAGCGACTGAATCCCTCCAGCCGTGGAGGAGGTGTGGTGTGTTGTTTCCCACCATCAATTAGAAAAGGGTTGTGGTTCATCAGCAGCTGCGGTCAGAGGAGTCGACCGACACATCGGTCAGTTGCAGAAGGGGTGGAAGCGCGACCGGCATGCCTCTAGCTAGATGGGGAGGTGCATGACCAGTGTGCCACTGGAGTTTAGTGGGCTAAAACCACAGTCACGGTAGAGGCAACCCCCCACATCCGGCGGGTTCCGCTGTGACCGCTTGTCACCCACGTGGCGCCACCATTACACAAAGTCGAACGGCCTCTACGCCATTCAGGATAATGGTGGGGGGGGGGCACACTCCACCCTTTCTAGATTGGGCGGACCACATGTCCCCCCATGAGGTACCAGAAGGACATAATCCTAGTGGGATGTGCCTGCTGGGGCCCAGCCCATACCGGGTCAAGCCAGGTTGGTCCGATTGGGTCGGACCGGACCCAGGCCGAACCGGACCTGAAAACACATTATTGTCCATATCATGAAATCCAGGAATCTATTTAGTGAACTGTCTATGGTGATGGGACCCTTGGAGCGATATGGTCCTTTGGAATACTCCTCATAAGTTTTGGGAATGTTTGGAGTATCACCGTGTAGGATCAAACCCGAATCCAACCGAACCCCCGGAGCTATAATGATTTTAACTAAGGGGCCAGGTATCTGATTGATGAACCTCTCGTTTTTTTTATCCCAAGAAATCATTTGGGTTACTCATTTGTGGAGATTAGTGGATATCAAGGTATTATAGATATATAAAGTGGAAGAACCTACATAAATTTAGTGCCTCGTGTGCGATGAAAATCGTGGATGGCAGTAACATGAAGAAAGAACATTGATCCCGTGTGCGTCAGTATATATCAAATCCTATGTGGGTCAGTGATCAGCAATCATGTGTGGGTCAGCGCATACCGATCCTATGTGAGTCAGATCCTATGTGGGTGAGTGCTCAGTGATCCTATGTGGGTCAGGCCATACTGATCCTGTGTGGGTCAGATCCTATGTGCGTCAGCGGGGGTCTATTATCTATCGATCCTATGGGGGGTATGAATTAGTTCTACATAATATAATAAGACTATGTATCATTATTACTAATCATATTTAATTCAATACATTGGTAATACTTGATTGTGAGATGAGTCACTTCTATCTCTGGGGTGTTACCAATGTGGTACTTCTATCCTCGGGTGTTACCTGTGTGGTACTTCTATCATCATGGTGTTACATATGTTAACTTATATGATACATGTGTGGTACTTATACAATAATGTTTTTACCATGGTGGTATTCTTTCCTTAGGTATGAGAAGAATATGTTTTGATTAATTTAGTATATGAATGGTCGTATACCTACGAAGTGTTGATGTCTATTTCTTAGTGCATTCAGATTGAAGTCTTTATTTGTGGTATCTTCCTATGTGGATATCTAGAAGACCTACTAGGGTCGCAGGGTCCCTACTATGTATTTTCATACTCATCCCTACATGGGTTAATCCCACACCTTGTTGTGTCACGTGCAGATGAAAAAAAACATTGATCAAACCTAAGGGAGCCCAGACTGGATGGTACCCATACGTGGACCATTTGGCATGAAGTGTTGAGGAACTATTATTCGTGAGTTGTACCTACCCTTAATGAATGATCCTCGATGGACGATCCATGATATATCTATACTTTTCAGTTGTATTTGTATTATTCAGTTTTACATGTCCTTTCATTTGGGCTTGTATTCCAGACCCTTTACTTTCAGAACACATTGACTACAACAATTTTCATTGTGGTTGCTTTTTTTTTGTGTTACAAGACTTTGTGTCTGTAAAGAATAAAAGGAAATTTCTTCCCATTATTGGGATACTCCTTTCTTGTTCTAGTCTCCAGCTCCTCACCTATGGAAGGCAGGCTTGTGGTTGTCACTGAAAGAGACCCAAGGGATGGGTCATGACTGTAGTAAGGATATGATCAATTACTAGAGGGCTCATTTATTTAAACTACATTAGAAATTTCACTAAAAGGAATATCTAGAACTATCTTTTAACTTACTTATAATGTGTAATCATGATGTAAGGAAAGTTTGAAAATATAATTTCACTCAAAAACTCCGCATTTAAATGTATTTTGATACTATAAGTGGAGCTTAATTTATGAAATTTTCAGAAGGTTTTATTTTTCTATTGACATAACAAAATTAATCAGTGTCAATATGAAATGAGTTTGTAGTACATACCAATTAATATACCCCATAGAGGGTTGTTCTATTTCTCCAAAGGAGTTAGGAAAAGGATCAACGTTTTGGGATCTTATTTTCTATGGATCAGGGTTATAGGATAGTTTTTATATATTACCTTTTATATTATAATATTTATAGATCAATTTGGGATAGAAGATATCACTTAATACTATCACACATCTTCTTTGATGATGATATTCTTCTCATTAGATGAAAATCAAGAAAAACAATATCATTTATTCAAATGGAATTTTATCAAAATTACGAGGTCTCTATAAAGGTTTTTATTTAGTTAAATAATTATCTATTGTATGTTGATGGAATAATTTCATCTAAATAGAATATGGTGTTTATATTTCTTTTATTGAAATGGGGAACTATCCCTTTCCCCAAACATGGAGATATTCTTTTTTGGGGTAGATTCAAAAGGTGTAACCTTTAATGTAATACTTCCAAAATATTATTTTTGATGGAATCATTAATTGGGAATACCATGTATCAATAAGGAAGATTATTTTTAGAAAACTCAGAGATTACCTGAAAGTATTTTTTATTATCTCTCTTTATAAATGGACTTAATCCATTATTAATGATGTTAATGATTTAAAGAAAAACATTATGTAGAAATAATTAATTAATGAAATAATTCTTATAATAGTGGAATGGAATTATTGTATCAATTTTATTATTATGAGTGGAGTGTGTATCAAATATCAAGGTCTATATTATAAGGATATTCTTATTTAATTTACATAGAATCTAGTAACATCTAATAATAGATCAATGGAATTAAACTCAATTAGATTCATATCAAAATTTTATACTTATTTCTCTATATACATTCAATCTATGATATGTAAATAAAATACTTACTCTTACAATGACCCAATGATGTGTATAAAATCGGTAGTATTCGAGAAATTAAAATTAAATTTCTGACATATAGTATAGATGAATAATATAATTACTTAAACTTTCAATGCTCCAAATGATATCAATAATAATTATATACATGATGATATTATTTATAAAACATTTCATGACACTTTGTCTCCTAATATACTAATTGAAATATAGAATTATGTTTTTTATACATTTTATTTTGGAATAATGATCTTATTGAGTAGTTATATACTAAGAGTTTCAATAGAATCAAATGTGAAGATTGTATTTTTTTCCATCTAGGGTTGATACATTTTAGGAATAATATAATTCTACCATCCAACATACTAATCAAGTGGATGATCTGGAGATTCATATTACCAATTCATGGGAGATTCATTGATTAATTTCAGGCTTGGTAGATTTTAAGAAACTATGTTGGAAATAACTAATTTGTGTTGGAGAAATAATAATGTCTATATTCACTTCACAAGAGCCTATTCTCTAATTTTGATCATCTAGATATAAATAATTTCACATTTCAATTGACTGTAAATGTCTATATTTTCATTCAGAAATAACATCTATTTAGAGGATGTTTCAATCATCATCCAATGTTTAAACATGTATGATGAATAATTATCTTTATGAACTTGTTATTCTAAAAACATTATCTGTTTCATGATGGATAATGAAACTACCAAAGGAAAATTAAATTAGATGGTACCCCATAATCCTACATGATAAGAGGTGAATGTGGATGGTGGTCGAAGGCACACAATTCCCATTAGATTATGGGGGCATCTTCTATTTGAATATGGTATTTTTTTAATGCAGATGCTAATGTTATATTAGTATTGGTTCTACTATTGTGGTAGGATTGAGTGAAATTACGATGGGAATCAAATATGTTGTTCAACACAACGGGAGACAAATTTTGGGCTATTTTGAATCCAACACATGAATGTATTTTTTAATGAGTGTATCACTGTTTTCAGTAATGTTAATGATACTTATTTTGATATAATTTATTAATTTATTTGATGAAATGGAATGGATTACACCCATGTGTTTAGGGAAGAAAATCCGGTTACCGATGCTTTATCTGGATGGCATATTTTATGGACTATCTCAATATATTAATTCATCACTCATGATTTTTATTCTAAATTGGTTTATATGGAAATGTGTAGCCTTTTTAATTCATAATTAAATAATTTTTATATTCAGGACATATTTATTATTCAATAATTATAATATATAAATTTCTTTTTTATCCTTTCACTCTAATGAAAAATGATAACTTTTTTCATGTAGGTGTGGACTACCTCCTTCCCAAATCAATGCGGCTCTCTTCTAATAACCACACCACATAATATATATATATATATATATACATTTGAATGAATAATATGTTTTAATGATATTATGATTATTCAATAATGGTAAAATATTTCTTACCTCCATTACATAAATATTTTTGAGAAGGGGAAACCTTACTCTGGAATATATATGGCTTACCATCTCTATGATACCAACATAATTTTTTCACAAAAAAATTAAATTAATATTTTCTATTTTAAAATTAATTTATGAATAAATATTTTAATTATATTATGATTATTATTCAGGATATATTTAAATAATGACATCATTGACTATTGTGAACCAACCAAAACCATTTCTGACACATAAGAATAATATGAAGAAAAAGAATATATCGTAAACATAGATAATTATGAAATTTTATAGAACATCGTAACAAATGAAATGATTGTAATTAATAAATTAAAAAATGAAATCATCCAAGAAAATAATTAACTTATGTTTATTATTCCCATTTAGAAGTACCCACATGAGATGTAAGACTCGTGGTATGGCATTATATCTAAATTCCCATTCATTTAGTAGTATTTCATTGTTATAGGCCTATAATGGATTAAGAGGTGCACATAAAACCACATAGACATGTTATATCATGAATTTAAATATTCAAATGGTATTTATATTTTTATAAAATTGTATTCATTCACATGGATTTGGCATCCAATATTTACAAATCGATAAATTACCTTTCCTTTAATAATTCTGATTTAATGATTATCTTCCCACTATTACTTTTCCATTTCAATAATATTAAAAAAATTATGAATGTTTTATGGAAATAAAATATTTATAATATATATTTTAAATGTAAATTATTACTTTATTATCAAATTTTATCAGAATAAATATTTTTATATGTTTTATCTAAAATGTTATTACAAATATCAATATGGATATACAATTTTCAACATACAAGGTGATAATGAAAATTTCAACACTACTAAAATTACATGATTTATAGATTAATTTTTATGATTAGTTTTTTTCACCAATGGATACATTTTTGTAAATATATTTTGAAAATACGATTTCAAAATAATTGGGTATATGGTAATTTAAAATATTTTTCAAAATAGAAAGGGAATTTTTATTTCAAAAATTCATTTGTTAATGAGTTTATAAGAGTCTCTATAGTGTTTAATAATGGAATATTGAAACAAAAATAATTTTTATTCATGATATGGTATATAAAAACTATACATGAAAATTATTTCACTTATAAAATTTTGGGTGATCCTATTACCTATTACATTACGGGGATTCCTAGAAAGTATCAAGTGAGTGTGTCATAGATTATATGATTTAGCGATCGAGATTGCCCTAGGTGGTACCTGATATAGCATAAACAGAGGGTGTGACCAGATAGAACTGTAGTGCAATGGGAAATAATAATATGGAAGAAAAAAATTAATATATTCTAAGGAAATGGTTTTCACAATGGTTTTAGGAATATGATTATCTATGTCACTGAATATGGGTTTCAAAATGCCTGTAATATTTTATGGCTTCCTTTGAGAAAACGTATGCTGGTTTTTCTTATGAATTTATTTATTTAATACACCCAATGATACATAAATATAATGGAAAATGTTATATGATTTTTCATGTTTTCACTTGACTGATTTTTCCCATTCATTATATATGATATACCATTATTTTTTTATCATTTCACAATTTATTAAAATGCTATTCATAGGATTTATGGATGGGTTAGGGGAAGGAATAATCCCACACGAATGTCAAGAATTATTTTTCATGAAAATAAATCATAATTTATTTTAAGTGATTTATATTTTTGGAAAAATCGATAATAATCGGATCTATAAACCTCATATTGTATTGTAATTTAATTTTTGATTTTGGAACTAATTTTATAAAACATTAATCCTAAAAATATATTCAAATTTGAGAGAATGAATTAATTTAATAAAAATAAATATTACATAATGTTTATGGACGGGTACTAATATTATTAATTGTAATATTTAATCCCATTAAAAATAATATAAAATACAAAAAAAATTGTTTTAAAAAAATAATATTGAGGTTTAATTTAATGTCGCGTTAATATAGATGAACATTATGTTCTACAGAATATATCACATCCAACACCAGACATAAGATAATGAAAAATTAATATTCTTTAAATATGTTTTTTTTAACCCATATGTAATAATTGATGGAAAGAATATTATTAAATAAATTATGAAATATATTTTAATGAAAAATATAATGAAAAAACATGGAATATTTTTTTTTGGAAAGAAGTACATAATTTTAAGTAAAAAAATTATTTTTTAGAAATGAGATTTCATAGAAAATGATATTATTTCGCTTTTTTTTGAAGATATAATAAAAATATAAATCTATTTAATAAATTTTATTTTATATAAATATATTAATTTCATAAGTCATAATTACAAATTAGCATATTTTGAAATTTTCGGAATTTTCTAAAATCATTGAATAACTTGAGAAATATTGAAAATTATTTATATTATAAAAAAATAATTTTTTATTTCAACCATTTAAAAAGTATCACATTTTTTTAAAATGAATTTAATGTATAATTGGTTCTATTAAATTATGAAAATTCAAGTCAACTTAAATATAGTAATCATTATGGTAGAATTTGGAATTAAAAAAATTTTATTAAAGAAAAGTAATTATTAATTTTAAAATAATAATTTAATTTTAAAATATTATTAAAAATAGTTTAAATTATTTAGATGATTTTTTTGTTTGAAATAAAATTTATAATTTTTTGGAAGCTCTAATTTAACGATGTATTAATTTCTTAATTTTTATTGAATTTGATAACATTTTATTGAATTGTAAAATATTACACATTTAATGGAATATTGTATTTTTAATTATATATATAAGACATAAACATATTATCAATATATATTAATATTATTAATAAGCTCATATCAGATTATATAATAAAATCAAAATACATAAATAATTAAAAAAAATATATTGTAATTTAATATATAATAAATACAAAACTAATTTTAGTGAAGTTGTAGTGTCAAAGCTATGTATGAAAAGTAAAATTTCGAATACCAAACATAATATTTTGGATGCAATAATTCCATTATTGACTTGGTTATAGAATATTAAGTATTATTGAATATTTTTATAGTCATATGCTAATTTTTGAGTAATTTTACAAGTTGATTGTATAAATTATAATGAAATGGTTGCATAAGGTTGGGAATTCATATAAACATATTAAATATGTTTTCATTACATGTATGCGTGTTTAGTGAATATTTAATAACTATGAATTTTTATTTTGATAATAATATTATATTTTTCTTGATTTTAAATTATGTTTTATTTTTAGGTATTACAATGATACATGAAATGAGTTCATTGTGTTGAAAAAAATATTTACTTAATAGATAGAAAATTATATATAATGTTTTCTAAAATAAAAAAAAATTAATATATGATTGTAAAATTAATTTTCATATGAATTTAAACAATCTTTATGACTTGTTTGTCTGGTTTAAATGGATTAAATTATAAATTACTTTTTTATATTTCAATGTATAACATCAAATTAAATGAATATGGTTAAAAATGAAATGAATAGTATTTCAGAATAAGATTTATTTTATTAAATGTTATGAAATTAACAAAAATATAATATTTGGACATGTAAATGGAATATGGTTGTAAATATCCACCATGGATCATTTATGGGTCATTTGTCATTTGTTGTTATATTATTATACAATATTGAGTAAAAATCGTCATATTATGGTAATGGTTAAAAAGGATAATGGCGGTTTCAGACTAAGAGATGATGGTGAAAAAACTCTAAAAACATTTACCAAATTATTATATATAAGAAAATATTTACTCAATATGACATTATATTACAATAATGTAAATTTTTCCCATTTTAAAATTAAATTAAATATATTTTTTAATATTTCAATAAATAAATTTAATAATCCTCACCTCAATTATAAGATGACACTGCTTCCTTCAGTTCCATACAACACTATGTGACTTATAACCCTTAATACCTTAAAAAATACCTTATAAACATCCAAATTAAAATTATAAAGGGTTGTTTTTACTTAAAATACAATCCTTAAGTACCTTATGTAAGGATTTATATGAGGTCTTCTAATAAGAGGTAATCATTATACACATCCTCATTCCATTTATTTCATCTTCTCCATCTTTTAAATTTTTGTTATTTATCATAATATGGGAGCATAGGAATGCTATATTTTCTTAAATTTTATATTTATTATGAAAAAATGATTATCCACCCTCTCCTCTATAAAATGAGATGTGAATATATTTATCATGAAAAAAAATGGAATATTGTAACCATGTATCAATACAATTCAGCATGTTGGATACCCTGCATTTAAGAAACGGAGTATGTGTGGAGTTTTTTCAATTTATCTAGGCATCGACCTCCTATATGATAACTTAGGTGTGTCTCTTCATTTGTTTTGGAAATTCCATTTGTATGATGGTTTCTCTTCAAACCTACAATATATTTTTATATGATATATACAGAAAACAAATCATTTTCAATGTATCATCATTTGATCATATGAATAATTGATGTTTCAGTTTAGACCATTAAATTTTATGATGAAAATGGGAATTAGTGCAATAAAACCATCATCTTCTTTGACAATTAACCTCGGGTTCATAATTTTTGTCTTGACAGGAGGTGGGGATTTTGGGGGAACACAAAATGGTCTGACATGTGACAATAATGTTCCAGTTGTCAATGAAAATTTCACAATACCATTTTTATTCCAACCGGATTCATGTCATTATCATTTAGGGGTTATTTGATTGATCTAAATTGGGCTGGATAGTTTATCCCTTTGTCAATATGAAATTTGTGCCATAGTAGAATGTTCCCAAAAAGAGATTGTATGGGGTTATTTATTTTTGTAATCGGTCCACATAGGATATGGTTTACTGAGATGGTCTCCAATGGGATTATCATGGTTCCAAAAACACCAAAAGACCATTTTATCCAAGATACATGGTCCATCATTCCATAGGCATGTACATGTTGAATGATTTGGGCCAAAAAATTAGGACTCTATTGGTTGAGAGATTTAATGTTCAGCACATCACACCATTTTTTGGGGGAATTATTTCCTCCTTAAGGAATCCCTTAAAGATTTGATCCTCATTTTCATGTTTTTGAATCATCGTTTCACTCCCACAGAGGCTATCCAAGGGTTACCCCTTGTAAAAAGAATCATCATAGGGATATACATGGAATTGATGATACAAATACAATTCTAAAAAAGCTAAACAATGAGGTTCTCTAGAGTTTATCATAATCCAAGAGGGAAATAAATTGATTTGATGATGGGGTCGGAACCATATGATGAGATTCCCTTGTATCCTAAAGAGGGTAATCAAAGACCACATAGTTATATGATTCTGAACTGGAAACATCACCTTTTATGGTCCGGTGATATGGACCCATCCATGTAATTTAACATCCTATAGTGAGGATATCCAGGAAGGATATTTTTGGTCAATACATTGTATGGGGCCTATGCCGTAGTGATATATTATGCTCATGAAATATATGTCCACTTGGATTAATGTGATCCTACTAGAAATAAAACCCAGAAATCCTTTAGGTTGATTTGAGGGTTGTATTTGGCCCTTATATATTCTTCTTATGTATCCCGGTCAAATGGGGAATCAATGTCCAAATAATTTCATTTTCGGGACATACACTTAAGATGGATACATTTTTCATATTTTTGAAAATTTAATTAGGATTGAATTATGATGAGAAAATACCTTAAGCTTAGGCCTTGGACATGCATCAGATGTATCCTGGTTAGAGAAGAAATTAGAGTTCTCATCGTTCAATTATGGTTCAGGAATTGATTGGGTATTTCACATGGGAGCTTCCCTTTGGGGAAAATATAATATGGACTTAATCTTATAGAGGATTCTCTTTGTTCCTCATTTTTGGGGAGAAACTTTTAAGAAAGGTTACCTCTCTTCACTCGAGCATTATGTAGGTATCCTACGTATCACAATTTTTGTGTGAATTAGAGTTATCATTGTTCATTAATTTGAGGGAGAGTGTTTTATCATTAAAAAACTCTAATACTAAATGGTTCATGCTCATTATGAGAAATAAAACGACAAGATTTATTCAACAAAGGAATTAATTTTGATCTCCGTTGATGGAAAAAGAGGAAAACAATGGCAGAAGTGGACATGGATATGTGCCCAATAGGAGATGGAAAGAAGAGAATTAAAATGAATCCCTTATCCGGGTTGATATTAAGGGTAGTGGTATCTTTTTTTCTATCAAGACACATACTGACTTGAGGTGAAGAGGGTCAAGAGTGTCATATCTTGCAAAATTCCAGGTTCATACTTTTGGAGGAGTGCCCTAGCATGTGTTTCGGGAAACCGAAGGAGCATCATCCCCGGTCCAAGGGGATTGAAATAGTGTCCTTCATTTTAAGAGGAACTCATTAAAGGGTTAGGCCATTGGATACACCTAAACCCGATAATAGAGAGGTTCACATTGGAATCCCAATGCCCATCCCAGGGGAACCTTTATAATATAGAATTTAAATAAATTCTAGGGGCCCAAACCATTCTAGGTAAAACCATCATTACTCTGATTACATTAGGTGTGTAAATTTTAAAACATTGTCCTAGTACGCCCAATAATATGACCATATGCATCCAGTTTTTTCAGAGGAGGATTTGTCTTGATTCCAATGGACTGGTACATGGAGGAGCTATTGTGGTCTGAATAGTAATGGAGGGTAATCATTGTTGTTGGGTGGTAGGATGCCCAAATATACCATATTTCACGTACTTATATCTTACACTTTAAGGGGGGATACCTGCATTGTGTATTTTTATACTGGTAGAGGGGTCATCTACATACTAAAGTGGTACACAAACATTGGTATGGACAACCACGTACCAATGTGGAAAACAGTCCTAGATTTCATCCCCATATAGGAATTTTATGAAGATATGGATGTTTTCCCCATGCCACCACAAGATCTATCTGCATATAGATTCAATACACGACATAGGTTACAATCCTCATAGTGATATTCTATGCATACCTCAAATTGAATATGGTTCACAGAACATGCAGTTCAAATGGAATTCAACTATGAGGTAAATATGGTTCATGATTGCATCAACTAAGTTCAAGTATCACAAATTATTATCAAGTTACTTAATTTTTAGGTTCATGATGGTGATTTTTACCGATGGAAAAGTGTATTGTGGTTCATACATTTTCAATGATTCTAAACCATAGTCAAAATCCTCTATTTACTCAACTTCCATCATCTAGCCTATATGGTATCCTTTGTGTTCTCTTACACATGTCTATTTTCCAATTAATAATGTTCTCCTTTTATATCGGAATGGGGAAATCATAACTATAAGAATTTTACACTATTTATAGACACCCATTGATATATAATTCAACATACCAAAGAATCGGTGAACCATGGTTTGCAGAGGAAGTGGTTTCCAAGATGTGGTTTGTGAAAACCTACCAACATGCTTCATCAACGAACTGCTTAGCTCGAGGGATGGAATGAATATGCTATTACTTTGTTCAATTCTCCAAATGAAATAGTTCCCGATATCATGGTTTTGTTGTCCATATCCCCATTTTCCAATTCCTGATGGGTCCTTCTGTGTATGGAAGGTTCATGGTTTATGCGCCATGTGAACCTTTCCGTGTGATTGTACACGGTCATCCTAAAACCCTTGGCCAAATTTGATTACATCAAATTTATTAAAAAAAATTCAATCCAATTTGCATCCATTTTCTTTTTTGGACATTCAATAAAATTTTCTTTCCTCTGTAAAGTGATTGAAGTTGTATTGAATTCCCTAGTGATTTTTTAGGATCCTAGAACATTGTTTTTTGGAGTTATTTTATAATTTTAGTTTCAAATTTCTTGTACAATTCTTTCTTAATAAAGAATAAAAATCAAATTAACAAATTACAGAAGACTTCATGACATATATGTGAGGTAAAATTCATATTTAATGATTTAATATATATTTTTAAACATAATAATTTTTTTATTATGTTAATTAATTTTTTAATCATTGTTATTATATAAATACCTTAAATTATGTCACAACGCAGACATGACATTTATTTAATCAATAAAACATATATATTTTTTATTAATTTTACTAAAAATAATTTCATTTTAAATATTTAATGAGTCCCATGGATTTTATTTATTTATATGACATAGTATTTTATCAATATTATTCCAATTTCCATATTTATTGATTTATATATTGAAAAATTATCTGTATTGTGCTAAAAATGACATATGTAATCATTGAAATAAATAATTTTTTATTAAATGTATCAAAATGATACAATAACATATATTTGACTAAATGGATAATAAATTTTTTACAAAATAAACCATGCAACATTATGTGGTTGTTTTACATTTTATAGATTCATTATTTACCATTAAAATGTAAAAACATTAACATTATGGTAATGGTCAAAAGGCCGGACAATGGGTTAAAATAAGAAGATAATGATTAAAAAAACAAACCATTTAAATTTTCATTATATTAAATTTTTTAGGCACATAATAATATTATATTTAAATTTTATCAAATTTAATCCATTTGGAAGTCGAAAATATTAATTATTAATTTAATATTCTATGAGATTTCAAGAATACACCTCACCTCAATTAAAATGGAAAACCATTATTTCACATACATACACCGCATTTAGTATTATACTAAAGAAATACAATAATAAAAAAATTATCACATCCCATATCATCATTATATAGTTGATGGTCTCATCAATAAACTAGCCTTAGGTTTATTAAGGAAGAATCTGAAGGAGGTCTCTCGATGAAGATGTACTTTTTTTCTCGACCACATTAAATTTTATTCATCCTCCACCTCTTCTATAAATTTGATAATAATCATAATTTTTTTTTAAAATTTAAATAAATATAAATATTTATTTTTCATTATTATGACTCCACCAATTTCCACAATCACACCTATCAAATGAGTATAGAATGTATCGCACATGTGAATGTACGACTTACCATCTCCATATAGCGATATAATTCATATTTCAACACAATGATTTATTGATGGTAATTATGTTCATTTTTATGTTTATTTATGATTTTTAATTCATATATAATCTTATTAAATTATAATATAAGTTATACCATCTTACATATCCATCTATTGAGAAATTATAACATCGCTCATGTGTAAATGGGGACTGCCACTTTCACGATGCAATGTGATTTGTTTTCCGTATCAATTTTACATTGATAGTAATTTAGATAAATTTTATGAATATATAAATATATAAATAGATATATATATTATTATTATTATATTATAATTATTCTATAAATGAGAATTTCAAAATACATTTACTTTTTTCCACCCGGTGAAAAATTGAAATAGTATTCATGCATACATTCAACTACCATCTCTATCCCGGGAGATATTCATTTATCAATATATAAATTTTAAGGATTAATTTAAATTTAGATAAAAAATAATATTTTTCTAATAATATTAATTTTCTATAAATAATTAAAATATATTAAATTTTAATTGACTGAATGTATCGAATCAAAACATAATAGAAAAACAACGGGGATATTTCTTGAATTATGGATTTTAATGGATTGATACAATATTATATCTAAATATTTTATGATATGAAATATTTTTTACTATTTAATATTTGTATTATTAGTCTATATTTATCATACAGGAGGACTGAACCCGTGTTCAGGATGTTAGAACTGAGGTTACTGGTTTTCGTCTCACTTTTACATTCATGATATATATTATATATTTAGCACTTATTTATTTTGGATGATGAATCAATTAGAGATTTGATATTATATTTCATGAATTAATTTAACATAATCATAATTTAAATTAAATTTTAATTTATTTATTTGATAGAGCTTATTATTACAAGCATACTAAATGGGTATTTATTTTTTCCAAAATATCATTATTATTTAGGATGAATTTATTCCTAGTGATGGAAAATTTTCTTCAATTTCAATATTTTCATTAAAGTATTTATTATACTATTTTTTCTATTCTCCAATTTTTTACTGATGAAATTTTTTCCCATTAATCAATTTTTTAAAAATGATTTAAATGTAATCATCCAATATTTTTCTGAAGGTTTTATATTTTCTGTTTTTTTCAAAACTATGAAATTAATTTATTATAATATATGGAATAAATGGATATTCACACAAAAGTTGATAAATTTTTTATTAAATATTACATTATAAGTCAATTTTTTTATTCTAAATGAAATTTTTTCCATTATTTTTTTAATTTTTTTAATTAATAAATTATTTTGAAAGTAATACATGTATTTAAATCATGAAATTTTTCACTAATATATTTATTGTATTTACATATATTTCCAGAGCTTTTATGGAATATTTTTTCATGAAGATCAATACTAATACAATTTCATCAGATTTCATATTATCGTTTAGGATCATTTTGATTGGGTAATATATTGATAATCTATATGACTAATTCTCCAAATATAGGATGTTTGTGGTTATATTGTATTTTAAATTATTATAAATTTAATATTCAACCTAGTATGTGATTGTAAGGGAAAAATTTAACAACATGTTTCATTGGTAGATATCATGATAATAAATTAGATTGTGTATGGGCTAAATACTTTCCCAAGTACATATTTTTCCTAGAACAAATCCTTGATAGTATTATCCGATTTCCAAAAAAAAATCATTGAAAAGCTTCAAATGTTAAAAATTATGAATTATTTAATTAGGTAATTAAACATTGAATTACATGTGATTATTTTTCTTATGATATATGTGGTTATGTTTTATATAAAATGGATGTATTTATATGTAATAATTTGATTATTAACAATTACATCCATAATATTCATGACTTATTTTACATCATCTTCACGAATAACCTCATTGAGAATATAATCTCACCCCTTTAATATGTTTATTATCACCAAGATACCTTGTGGTGTTTTATTATTGATATACATGGATATGATAAATAGTCAAAATAGTGTTCTCAAAGAGAATAGTATGTTGTATTTTTTGTTTACAAAAAAATGTAAATTTTTCATCTGTATATTGTCTTCTAAGACTACTAAAATATTCAATACATTAATATGTATTCACTTGTATAATATTCCATGGAAAAAATGATTCCACTATAACAAAAATACTAGAATTGTGGTCTTGATAATTAATATATAAATAGATAAAATTTATGAATTTTATGAATTCACCAAGAATAAACACTAAAATTGAGATTAATTGGATAGATTAGGAGGCCAGTGTAAAATAGGAAATAAGAACAAACAAATTATAAAAAAATTATAAAATTTGATAATGAAAATAAAAATTGAATAAAATAAATCATATCATATTTTTTTCAGAAGATATTCAAAAAAAATACATCGTAAGTGATTCTATGGATTTTGAACTCTAGGGAAGTGTTCTAGAAAGAATAAGATGTTTTTTAAAAGAACGTAATATAAATAAATAATATTATATTTTTAAGAATAATGTATGGATAATTCATTGATAGTATTATCAGATAACACTACATAAAACGTAATTATTCGTGGAAATAATTGGATTTGTGAAGAAATAAATGGGTAATTGTGCGATCATATTAGAATGTATGATTCAGTAGATAGTGGTAAATATGGGATAATGATGGGAAGAGATAATCAAGGTTTAATGGGGGTGAATAATTTCGTAACTTGCATTAGGAAGTATAATATTATGGTCATTAATAATAATGTTATTTGTATACGAAGGATATTTAATTTAGTAACAAGAATAACTGGAATAAAAGTGAAGAAACCATTAGAAACGGCGTGTAGCGGAGAATCAAATTTACTACAAATGGATTTTTTCAACAAATAATATATATATTTGAATATATTTGAATATTCATTATTGAGTTTTCCATCTATAACCTCATAGATGATAGAAATATCATTGTCGATATTGGTGAATTTGAAACACTAATGAAGGAGAAATCATAGAGGGATGAGGTGTTGGGAAGTATTAAATTTTCAGTGATTTATTTTGGATGTAGATATTGTGTAAAATATATTTTGTAAATTATATATAAAAAATAAATCAAATTATAAGAATTAACAGTTCATATAAATCATGAATTGATGTTAGTGTAAATAGAAATAGATTCATCGGTGGATGATCATTTGGATTCCATTGGAATGAATTTTGGAATTCGTTGGCGTTGAAACCAATGTTTTTTTTCTATCACTAGTATATGAATGTGATAAGAATGTTTTTATAGTTGAACATTATGTTGAAGGGGGGTGGGGTGATGTAGGTAAATGTGTTAGTGAAACGTGTAATTCGAGGGAAAAAAATTATATCACAATATTTAATTCCATTAGAAATTTCATTGTATAAATTATTTAATGCCATGTGAACAAATTTGAAGTCAATATATTTGTCCAACGGCTGATGAATCAAGATAACATTAGACTAAAAATAATACATTTAAAGAAACATAATGTGGTTTAATTGACATCTGAAGGTACTATATACAATTAATGTTCTATTAAACCTATTAATTGGTAAAAAAATTGAATCTGAGTTTTTTTTTGTTTTTAGGATTACGTAATATTATGTTGGAATTTGGGATGGACCGACATTAAATGAATTGATGCTCAAAGACATCTAAAAAGTTAATAAAATGAATTTATGCCAAGGTAAGAGGATTGATTAATTTTATCCTCTTGAGGAATTATTTTTATACATATATGTATAAATATCATAATAATAAATAGACTAAAAACTATTAATTAAAAAATAGTAATTTTACATGTTTTCATGAATATATATATATATATATATATAAATTATATAAAACATTCAATATTTTTTAAAATACATATTTATTAAAAATTTATTTATTTTGAGTAATTATATTATATAACCAAAAATTCCACATAGGAAACCCTAATAAAGTGGATGTTACATTGAAATGACTTGTGGATTTTTCTATGTGGGACGTATCATCACATTTTAGGAATTATAATAATAAGATATTATTAAAAATAATACATAGATAAAAATATACATTAAAAATTGAAAATAATTATAATTAATTATATTTCATAAAAATAATATATAATACAATATTTGATAACAAGACTATAACCGAGTGGTACTGTACCCTTCATGGAATCCTCTAGTTCTGGTGATCGATACTCCGCAGTAGTGGGTTTCCAAGGATGAACTAAATCAGTACTATTATATCAACATGTAATATTCAGTTTTGGAATTTTTTGCCATTTCATGGGACATTCAACCATTGGCCCTCATATTCTTGCAAAATGTTCATATGGTCCATGAAATTTAGATAAGCACATAACCTATTGGGACTTATAAGATGACTCCATGTATTCGGTTGGCAATACAACATAGTGATCTATAGTTTCCACCAGGTTGGTGGCCTAAAAAGAATAATAAATGTGGTGACATCAGACATTTGTCCTTATATCCTCATAGGTTCCCCTTTATGAGATGAATGGGTTCCATGAAACATTATTGTCTACACTGTGATAATAGTCAAATGTTGTCATGAAAAAGGTGGATGTTGTGACAAGATTCCATACATATAACATCTGGTGGGTTCCTCTAAAGAGTGATGGGTGTGTTAACACCAAAAATTCTGTCCTCCCCCATATGGAAATGTGGGAATGAGGGGTTCCAATAAATGGTGTTACCCCAACACATTGAAACAATGTGATATGGAGATATGCAACATCCTTGACATGTGTCACATATGTTATATCTCTGGAAGGGAAATAATAGAAATTTGACAAGTTCTTTTTCTTGTTGAAGACTACCTCTTGGGATTTTGGGTAATATTCTTTAAGTCCTAGTGTCCATGGTGTTTTGTTATTGTTATATGGGAAATCATACCATAGTCTTTAGTGCTAGTTGTTTACTCATATGGGTCATGTATCTTTTAGCCTTTGTGCATATAGGCCTGTGGGATATATAATGGGTCAGCCATGTACATTGAAATAGTAAGGGTTTCTATGGATTAGTATGACCGAGTTTAAAAATTTTCAACATTAAAAAATAAATAGTGTTATGATAAATGTATAATTTAATTTTTTAAATTTATAATTATAATGAAAAATAATAATTAATAAATAAATTTTTAATAAATAATTGAAAACAAAATTATTAATTATTAATACCTATATGAAAATAAATAATAATAAATAATAAATAATTATTTTTTTCATAATTATTAATAAATATAAATAATTAATAATATAATTTATTATTATATTATTAATAATTATAAATATATATTTTTAAATAATTACTTGTTAATAGTAATTATTAATTATTATTAATAATTTCCTTTATTTATTATTTATTATTATAATTTACTTATTTTCAATTGTATATTTTTACTATGTAGATAGGGTATGGCTTGATTGGATTAGAACCCCTTAATACAACATCTTATATAGGGTTCAAATCATGTTGGTCTCCATTTTTGGGGATTTCTATGGGCTACATGTCAATGAGTGAATAATGGGATACATAGAAAACATGTTAATGGGGGGAAAATCATGGTGTTAATTTGATGTGCTAAATTGGTCACCAAAAGTGATAAGTGGGTAAATGGTTCTTACATGATGATATAAAATGTTAATGAAGATATATTCGCATAGTAACATCAATGAGAGCTCGATTGGGTACATTGGCTAGAGCTGTTTGAGGATGGCGACACCATCAATGATGGGTTGTGAGGTGGGACCCTACATTATTATAGATGTAGTAGATGATTGTGGGATAATGTATTAGTGGTTCTTTGGTAGGTTTTCATCTCATTAGTAGTGGGTTACATCTACTGATGACATGGAGTAGTGATAGACATGACTACTATGGTGGCTATCAACAGAAGGAGAGTCACAATAGAGGCTACGATTTATGTGCATTGTGAGAAGCCTGAAGACAATTGACTAGAAGGAGGCATTATGCTTAGAGCATACAGGACATGGGCTTCTTAGCAATAAAAATAAAAGTGGTCTGATGGGCTAAGAGTAATGGGGTTTATGACCCACTATGACTACATTTTTCATGTAACTAGATAGATCTTCGAAAAATTACAATATCGATGTTTTTGTGTCAATAATATGGGCATGTGGGGATTCCAAACTACTTATTAATAAAAATTATGGAAAATTATTAATTAATAGTGCCATGGAGGATACAACATACCTGCATGGCATAGCAGCTAATGATGACAGAGCATGAGGAAGTAGCATGCATGGAGTGTTCAGTCATGGGCCATAATTCAGCAAAAAATGTCCTATGGTGTTGATATATTGGGGTTTAATGACCATTATTCCAAAAAAGGTCATATAATAAGACCTCTCTACCCAAAATATTATTAATTATTAACAATTATTAGTAATAATTTATTTGAAATATTATTATTTTTTATTTTTAACAAATTATTAAATAACGAATAATAAAAAATATTATTCAATTTAAATTTTGATTATTTAAAAATTAATAATAATAATTAATTAATTATTATTAATACTGGATCGTAATTAATTAATTATAATATCATTTATTGACTCAAAATAAGTATTTATTATTTAATAATATTATACATTATATAAATAAGAAAATATTAATTGATAAATAAAAAATAATTTATTATTTATTTTACTAATTAACAACTAATATTTATTTTTTATTAATAACTACAAATGTTTAATATTTAGTAGAATTTTAATATAGGTCCCATAATCCCATATTGAATTTCCTTCTGGGCCTATACATCCATTTCAAAACAGAATATAGACAGATTCAAACCACTGTTGTCCTGCAATGAGCTCAAAAATATAATAAAAACCTCTATTTAATCCCATCCATCGTCATTGTCTCACAACTATGAACTATGAGGGTCATGCCTATATTAATTTTGCAGACATGCACCATCAGTTCCAACCATTCACATTTACCCATATATCACCAACCATCTTTCTCCTATGAGCACCAGCAACAAAGAGACCACCGCTCACACCATCATCCAATGTGATGGAAAATCCAAAATGATTTTAAGGTCAAATCCTCTATAAAATGGTGCTATGTTTTTAGTTTTTAGATATTTTTTTTTAAATACATAAATTATTTTAATTTGAAATAAAAACGAAATATTTTAACTTACGTCTAAAATTTCATTATATATATAAAAAATCTAGTTAATGGAAAACCTCAAATTTTTTATTTTTTTATTTAAAATATATAGATCGATAAGAAAAAAATATTATAATGAAAGAGAATCCAATTAAACAACACTCTCAGATGAGTTTCAAATCCATTTATTCTCATCTATACTAAATTCCAGAAATAAGATGATCCAATTAATATTTACAATAAATTTAAAAATAAATCCACTTATAAAATTTTTCCCATGATATGGGTTGAATTGGTAAAACAATGGGGGTCTGTGAGGAAATGATCTAAAATATATCAAAAACTATCATTATCATATTCAATTACTGTTTTTATACCAAATATATCTTTTAGTAGTTAAATAATACATTTTAAAAACATTTTCTGAATTTGCGAACATAATCATGTATTTTGTGAACATAATTTGTATTTTATTCAAAGTTTACAATTACTTTTTCATCATTTCATTTACTAGTGTGGTTGAAAGGTTACATTTTTCATCACATTGATCTGAATAGACTTAATCAAATTAATTTTTTAATAAATTACCATAATAAATCTTGTAAAACATATTTTTTTAATTGATATTAATAAAAAAAATTATTCTTAAATTGGTTATTTTCTTAAAAACGGGTTTCAATGAATTTTTTCAAATATTCATTATAATTTATTAAACTTAAAAGAATTTAATATAAAAAAATTGTTAAATTTTTTATAATGTAGTACAAATTTGGTTATAAATCCCTTTTAATTTTATGAAAAATAATTATACTATCGAGGAAAAACAATAAATTATCAAGATTAATTTTAAAATTAATATAATGTAATTTAATAACATGATAAATTTATAAATGTATCCAAAACATTTTTCAATTTTAATGGTTGAATTTGTTTTCAACCATTCATTTATTATCATTTAATTGGGGGTTCATTGATGCTACAAAAATGATGATTATATAAATAATTTAATCATTTATGTAATTTCTATTGATTCTGTTCAGTCACAATTTAAGGGTAACCTAATCTCCGATATTCCACACACATTCTGAACAAATTGGTCAAGATAATACCTACCAAATATTTGAAAAACATCCCCATCCACATTCTATTTTTCTTGGTATCACCCAAATCCAAATCCATGAATGATAAAGGCTTATTCAAAAGATTATATCCAATGAATATTTATATAAAAAACAAATTTATTTCATGTTTATTTCATCTTATAACATATACAAATATTCATTAACCTTGATAAAATATTTACTCAACTATAATAAAAATAATTAAATATATTTTTTATTTTGTTACAATCATATTTCCTTTTTTTAAATCACATATAAATAAAAATTCCACTCATTCTTACATGTGGATTAACACATCTTCGAAGTGAGGTGTAACATTTTCCATTTCCGCCTCACATTGATGACGATGATTTTTTTTATTTAATACATATGATATTCATGAAATTATAGTATTTCAATTAATATATTATATCAGCAATTTTTCTACCTTTCCATCTACTGAATAAAGATAATGTTGTTCAATTGTATGCTTGGACTACAATCACAATGAAGAAATCAGAATAATTTTTCATGTATTATGTTAATGGATGGACAAAAAAATTTATTTAATTTGAAAAATTATAAATATTTTACTATTAAATTTTAGTTGTCGATGAAACTGGAATCTTTTACTATATTTGACATAATTTTTTTGTGAGTTTAAACTGAAAATCATTAAAACATTTTATGTAATGATATATGATTATGTAACAAAATAAAAAATCCGTAAATGAAATAAAACTATAATCATACTAGAATTAAATTTATAAATGAACATAATAAATTAAATAACTAACATAATATTATTATTCGTGAGTTAATGAACATTGGAAACTAGGTGATACATAAGGTAATATTTATTATTTCATAACATATTTTAATAGATTAAATATTTTTATATTATTTGTTCATCTCTACAAATTCCATTAAATTGTTTGAAGTAAATTTTTATTATAATGAATTATATGTTTATATAATTTTAATTAAAATTTTACATTATTAATGAATGTTTTATGAAAAAATTTTAAACATATTCCAAAAAAATAGTTATTGAAATTTTGAAAAATGGGTGAAAGGAATTTTTAAAATATATGGTATGTGTGTAATTAACAAGAGTTATGATATTTAACAATTAAAAATAATCATCCTTAGGTTTATTATGGTTTTAAAATATGATATCATATTTATATTCTCAATGTATTTTTTAGTTCAAATAAATTTCATTGAAAAGATATGTGAATCCCCATTTTAATGTAATAGACGAATATAACAATATATATGTGTAAAAAATATTTTCATAGTTTTCATGATGTCAATTGAAGAATTAATTTTTTATAGTGTATGTTATGGTCATTATAAATAGTATATAATGGTGAGTGGGACCAATATATCATTCCAATGCATTGGGTAATTATTATCATCAATGTTGAATTATGTGGGAATTAACCATGTAGGTTAATACACATTCCATAATTCTATTATGGTTTCTTGGAAGGGATCAATGATGATGATGATCTAAGAAAACTAAATTAATATTATATTAATTATAATGAGTTTTGAAGTAAATATTTTTTATTCAAATGTCAATAAAATGGTATTTTTTAAAAGGAATGGAAAATTCATATATGGGTATAAGGTATGTTTTTAATAAAATGATTTTCATGGATTATAATGTTTTCTAGGAAACCCTCATAATTAGTATTTTCATGCTTTATTTTTTATAATGTATTGTATAAAAAAATCAGGCACTAGATATAATTTAAAATGTTTGTAAATGTTTATATACTCATAATGTTTATAATGTTAAAAGGAAAACTATATTATATGATTTTATTATTATTAATTTGACTAATAGTTAGTTTTCTTTTTCATATGTCCCAAACTAATGAAATTTTATCATTGCATGATTTCAATTTTTTATATGATGAATGTATGAATATAGAAAATAATGAAGTAAATTAAAAAAATTTGAATATATTACAGGAAAAAAATACATATATTATTTTAAGATTACATTAATGTTGGAAAATTTTATTCAGTAAATGTGAACGCTTTGTAATCTAAATTTTTAATAAATATGGGGTATTATCTAATTCCCAAAATTTTTGAAATGAAATGATCTCAAAAAAAGATAAGAAAATTATGTCTTGATTTATAAGTGAGAATTATTTTACCTTTGATAGTGGGGACATTAAGTTGGAATCGAATAAAACTATTAGAAGTCGCTATAGGTTTGGATAATATTACAATAATACCATTGAGGGATTCTAATTTATTATTATCGTAACAAGATACTGAATTTCAAAAATACCAATTGTCATCAACTAATTTTTGTATCTTCAAAATGGTTTTAAATATAATTTTTTTTGTGACATCTTAGTTTACTATACTATAAATGGTTCAAGTATCTATATAATAGGGAATAAATTTCAAAATTATGGAATATGACCATTGTAATGAATTTCATGAAATGATATACTCATTAAATCAATGTATCATTTTACCCTATGATATTTGAAGGACATGTTAATTATTTCCAAAATATATTCAATGTCGTCTGTTGTTTAAAAAATGAAAAAGGTAATTGTTGATACTTATCATTTAATAGGTGATGTCGATTCATGGGGGTTAATTACTATGAATAAAAAGGACATTAAATATATTTATTCCTTGAAATGGGATGGATTATAAAATATATCCATTGATAAGTATTCTTATAATGGTGTTATATATAGAAAGGAAAATCAATTCATTGATTTAATGAATATTAACGTTAATCTATTAGACACATATGTAGAAAATTTCACATGATTGGTATGATTTTTTGTAAATTGTAGTCAATATATTTATAGTGAAATTATTTTTTAATCATTATTAAAGTCATGATTTAAAATATCATTAGATTCTCATGAATTTAAATGTTATGATACAATTTTTTTGAGGTGATTAGGAGGAATAAAATGGGTTTTCATATGATCTTGTGTTCTAATAAAATTAGTTTAAAAACTAGGTCCATGTGGAAGGTATTATAAAAAACCCCATCAATTAAATATCATTGAATGGAAATCAATTTTTCATATTGTGATATTTTTTGTAAATAATAACCATGAAAAATTCCTTATAAAATAATGGTTGTGTTTTTGATGTGGTATGATTGGAAATTTGGTCCATAACATCAATGAAAGGATTAATTTTATTGGCATGTAACTAAATGATAATATTTCAAATTACTTTTTTTATATTAATTAAAATATTGATTATGAAATTTTTTGTTCGGCAATAAATATAAATTAAAAAAATTATTATGATCAAAAATAGAAATGTACATCCAAATCCATTATGACTGAATGGGATGATATTAGACCATTTATTGATGTGTTGCCTTATATATTATTTTTAATTTAAATTATGTTTATTTATTCTTCTATTTGTGGACTACACATTTTATTATTTCTAATATTATTTATATTTTATATTTTATATCTGAAAATGAATGTGTAAATTTTGGTAAAAAAACATTGTTTTATTATTAAGAAAAAAAGAAATTGTAGGATTCATCCAGTCATTATATATTGAATTTATTTATCTATAAAAAATAGTTTCTCACATTAGGAATATTTTTATTATATTCTATGTATGGATTGATTTTTTTGTTTATCATAGAATGAAATATTTTAGTGATCATGGTGTTAATATTCCAAAAATGTTTCAATTTTTTTACAATAATTATTTTATACCATTGAAAACATATCATGAAGATGAGAAATAGATAAAATATAGAAATGAATGTTTTCATTCAAATGTTATTTAGAAGATGAAAACTATTAAAATTGGTGATATTCTAATAATAAATGTATATTTGGATGTATTTCCAAATTTATTTATCAGTATTATATGTAACTAATAATCATAGATTACTTTTAACATTCATGGTAATAATAATAAAATAACAAAAACTCCTTTTAAAAATTCTAATATTGTAATTTTGGTATTTTAAATTAACAAAGAATCTTTTTTCGATAATGGTATCATTCATCTAAAAACAATGGTATACTCAATTTTTTTGTCTAAAATGAATGATTGTTACACGAGGCCTTGCATTAATTATATACAACTGTATAAATTAACTTTTATGAATATATATTATATTAATCATATCGATGATGTGTTTCATCAAATCTAGTGAGCTTAGTATGTTATAAATGATTATATATGTTTCTAGTCACGTCAACTAATTCTATACAATAATGAAATTCTAAAAACGACATTTTATATTAGTTAGGAGCATTATGAGTTTACGGTTAGACAATATGGATTAAAAATTGAATATGTTTTATTTAGGGAACTTATTAATAGAGTTTCAAAGGAGGTATTCTATATTTATGTTGTTTATTTATTGATTATAGCCAAAAATATTCAATATTTTATGATGATGATAGGAATAATTTCGTGATTTTTATAAATGTTGTTAAATAAAACAATATAAGGGGAAAAATTTATAATTTTGAATTTTGGTTGTGATAGATTTCATTCCATGTACATAATGTAAATAAATATTGAATACAATTGATCCAGCTAAAAATAATATTATCTATGAGACTCAATAAACTATAAATGTTACTGATATTGGTAGTTTTCGTGGATTATCTAGTTATTAATGATGGATTGTTGAATTAACTAATTAGATAGCTATATTAGTAACCGAATAGACACAAAAAGAAAATAAATTCACTTAGAAAAAATTATATGATGAACGATTATCATAATTAAAAATAATATTAGTAAAATATACATCATAGTCCCAACCATCTGAAAATTGTGAGAAATTTATAAATAATAATGATTATCCAATGAGGCATGGGTGTGTTCTGATATAGAATGATCTGGTAATTTATATTTCTCCTTGGAAATGGAAGTCTCAGGAGATAAATTATTCAACACACACTCATTATCTAGTGGATATTGTGTCTGATTAAAAATTGTGAAAAATAATTCATATTGAGTAAAATGGGAAATATATTTTCATAAAAATATGTTTATTTATATATTCTCTTAGAAATAGTTCAGTCTGATGTTGAGATTATTTCTTTTAATAATTGATGGTTATGATGAAATGATTCATTACCATACATGAAATGAAAATTGGGTTACATATTCTATAAGTCTAGAATTTAAAGCGTCATTAACAATGATATGTGAGAAATATTATCCATTTCTAAATAATTATATGAATATCGTTTTTGAAATCATACATTGAATAACATCATCTATTTTATTTCATCATCTAATGTAATTGAAATTTTTATACAAAATAATTCAATTTCAGATGGTGGGTTTTGATTTAGAGTAAAACATAGAATACATCATCAAAATTTAGTTTCATGAATTTATAATTGAAAAAGATGGTGTTATGAGATTCAATGAAGTCTTGTGCATGATTTTTGATTCCTAGTTGACAAACTAATTTTTCAGTGAAGCTCATAGGTATTTATTTTTTCTATCCATCCCAAGAATAATAAGAATTATATTGATCATTGAGTAAATTTATTGTTTGATCGAATGAAAATTAATATTACTAACATTACAATTAAATATTATCAACATAAAAATATTAAAATAATAATAATATTAATTAAGGTGATGCTTCATCATTTTTGTTTGTCAGGGTAGAAATAGAAGAATATATCGATGGATTTTGCAGCTGGATTACAAAATTAATCAATAGGTCATAATGTTATAGAGGATATTTTTATATGTTTTATTAAATTTGTATAGTTTTTTCATATTTGAAATAATATGAAATTTAATAAAACATATATAAATTATGTTAAATAGATAATTATACTACATAGAGTCAATAATTATATCACATATGGTCATTATCCTGTATTAACATTTAATTTTTGAAAACCCATTAGTTTTCATTGGATATTGAATGAAATTTTTGGACAGATATTCATTATCAATATCATGGATAGTCCAAGTGAAATTTGAAAATATTGGAAGTTATAATTAAATAATATTATTTATATTTACATGGAATATGGGATCCACATCATGCACTTGTTTTTTCATAATTATTATTTTCATTTTAGAGTACTGATTCAAATTTTTGTGGCATTATATGGAATTTAGTGTTAGGCATCGACTTCTTCAAATGTTATTGTTGAAAAAATGGTTTTGGGATAAATATTTTTGTAATAGGTGGCTACTAATTTTAATGTTATTTCATTTCATTGGATGGAATCTTAGAGGATGAAAAAATAATATGTGTATAAATGAAGGAATTAGATTCCATTTGAGTATTGGGACCATGTTTTTATAAAATTATCTCTATGAAAAAGTGTTCTATTTTTTTTGTCAAATGTAATGATAAGTAAAAAATTAATTTTACCATAATAAATTTAAAAATAACAATTTTTTAATTTATTATTTAATGAATTCACCTTTATATTTACCTCATTTAGATGATGTGTTTCTTGTTTCGTTGATAAGAACGTATTTGAATGAAGCATCTCATATTTTCTTTCATGAATTAGTTTAATTGAAAGTTAATCATTCATATGATTGATAAATTATTCATATTCATGACAAAAAATATAAGGTATTTTGGAATATTTTATTTCAAAAAGTTTTTTTGCAGTTTAAATAAAAAATAATTGGATATGAATCATTAAAATCACAAAATTATTTAAAGGAAAAACATTCCTATTTTTTTAGTAAAGGACGATATTATCAAAATATAATTTCTTAAATGGGGATGAATATAAAAACATAATTAATTTTGATAATAGATGAAATATTTATTAATAATATTTTTCAATTTTATTTCACAGATTTATATCGAATATAATAATATTATTTAATTTTCCAATCAAAAAAAATATTATTATTATAACTAAATTGAGTTTCATGAATTTTATGTTTTTGTGAAAATCATTAATTTATAAATTCAATATTTAAATTTATTTAAACATGAATATTATTTTTTTATATCATCATCTAATATTTATTGATGAATATTTTATGGAATTATCTTAACATAAATATTTTTAATTGAATTGTGAGAGATGCATGATTTTTTAAAATATTCAATACATTTTCATTAGGTAATATTTTATAAAATAATTGTTATTATTTCAATTTTATCTTAATGTATAATAAGACTAAATTAATTTGAAAAACATCTATTACCTAGGAATTATTATTATACAATATTTTTGTAAGAATTTATTATTGTGATTAGAAATTCCATTTCAAAAAAATGATTACAGTTGTGCATCAAATATTGATGTTAAAATTGATTTCTTACCGTTCTGTAATTTCAATAATTAAAAATTAAATTTATATTTGGAATTATGAGTTCAATGTCTATTATTGATTTAATATTTTTTTCAATTCATTAGGAATATTAACATTAGTAAATAAATTCCACTTCATTATGTGTTAAAAATGAGAAACATGGTAAAAACTATGCGGTACGGTTTTAAAATATCAATAACACATTCTATTGCCAATTTTATTTCTTATTTAATTACATATTTGTATGTAGTTAAATAATTTATTATAAAACGTTATTTTGTATTTGGGATCCTAAAATTTAGTATTTTGAAGAGAAGTTTTATTTTATAGAAATGTGTGAAATATTTCTAGATCATTACATTTAACAATATAGTTGGAAAGTTCCATTCATTATTTATTGATAAAAAACATTAATAACATTTTTATGATTATTAAATAACAAAAAAATTGATGTCTATTGTTTCCTGACTTTTATGTAAGTTTATTTTTATGATTAAATCAATTATTTTTAGGAAACAACATTTTCTTGCATTTTGTCATTGTATATTTATAGTAATATAGGAAACCAATATATATTGACTTATAAAAAATGGATTATATTTTTTTAATCAGTTTCCCAAATATTTTTATAATGATATATTTATTATTGGATATATAATTATGTTATAATGGTAAAAATATAATTAATCGTAGTTAAGGATAAAATGTATTTAATGTGTTTTAACATTAAGATTTGATAAAAATGTCTCACAAACCTGGAATAAATGTGTTAATATTAGTATATTTTGATCCTAAAACATATTAAATCATTTCATTTCAATCCTCCATTCCACTTTTCTTGATTATGGAATATATATTATTTAACCGTTTTATTAATTCCATCTTTTTCATTTACCCCACATATAAAATGGCACTGCATATCCTCTCTTAATCAATAAAATTTTTCTCGTTTCTTCCAATAATACATGACCAAATCTCTCAATAAACCCCTTTCCATATTATAGTGGTACTTACACCATAACAAAATAACCTATAAGTATTACGTTGTGAGAAAATGATGTTATCTGAAGCTAATGTAAAATACATACCTATTATAATTAACATTTGTTACTTATAATAACTTCTAATATTATTTTTGGAAAATGATTTAAAAAAAATAAGTATATTTTTATATAATTAAATTATATTATGATTTTAGTACATCCCTTTTCAACTCTATTTACATCTTATTTGAATTAAAAACATAGATTGTGCATATTTATGGATTACCACCTCCCCGAAGAGATGGATTTCATTTTTATTTAACTCCTAAAAGGGACAATTATTATGATATATTTAATTAACATATATAATATTCAGGATACAATTATAATTATTTATATATGACATATTTTTTATTTTCATAAGATTTTATCCATTGAAATTTGATAACATCATTCAAGAGTATTTTTATAACACTTCATTCTCAAAGAAATATGATTTTTTGTATCATGTATTCTTCAAATAGATCATTAAAAATAATATTTAATGAAAAAAATTGGTAATAATGTCACAATTAATAAAATATTATTTAATAATTATTCCTTTTACCATGACCAACATACCACACTAGTTTTTTGGATTATTAAATGAAAGTCCTAAAAATTTATGAGGTAAATATAACTGATAATGTAATTAGATAATACAATGTCATCAATGACATAATGGGATATTTAATATTGAATGAAAATTATTATGTTTATTCAGAAATTTAATATCCTTTATAATTTATATATTAATGATTTATATATTTTTCGATGCAAGGCAATATTTATGATATGATATTTTTCATTACAAACTTATTTTAAAGGGGTTAATGTATTTAATCTATTTTTTCATTAAAACAATAATATTTAATTTTTTTAAATTATGATATTAATGTAATTTATTATATGATAAAACTGATTTTATACCATTTCTTTAAATTTTAATCACTTTTTAAAGAACATACCCTTATCTATTCTTTAGGGAAATGTTTATGTGTATAAAATGGTTTTATACTATTTTTATGTAAAGTCTAAAAGGTCTTCTACATATGTACTAAAAATTATATTATTGGAGTATTTATAATTTAGATGAAATATTTTATGTTCTTAATTTATATTATAATTATTTTACATTGATTATAAAATATGAGCTTTACCCTTATAACAGTCTAATGCATTGGAAAATTATTGTTTACTCTAGTTAATTTTGTTGAAAATAACTGAGTAGGATATTAAATTTATAAGTGTTCTTCTAAGATAAATATAAATATTATGTCACAATGAATATTATTATTATTTTTTCTATTTTTTATAATGAAATTTCGTGGAAATAATTTTAACTAATAGTGAAAAATAATGATCTTCTGTTTAAATGAATGATTATTTACTTTAAGGTTAAAATTTTTATTTTCAAGACAATGTTATTTATGGATCAAAATATTTTATAAGAAAAAATAATGTGTGTTATTATCTAATTCTGCATTTTATAATATTTTTTTAATAAATATTTGTGTAGTAATTAGGATTTAATGTATTAAAAAATGGTTATTTGAACTAAAATTTTACTATTTTATTTGAAATCTCTCGTATATAATCCCATGGTTTTGAAAATGACTGATGGTATTGTCTTAATTTTTTATATCTCCCTTTTTAATATTTTTTTTCTCAAACCATGTTTTTATATTTTTATTTTTAACCATATGGTTTATGGACGAGTAAGAAGAACAATAAAGTTACATTGAAAATCATAATGATTTGTTATGAAATTAAATCATGTTTATTCATAAATGCACACGATTTCGAAGAACATTGATACTATGTGGATGTATCTACTTTTTTATTTTTAAATTTATTATTATATCAATATGAAATAATTAAATAGATCTATACACTATAATGAGAATTGAAATTTATGAAAATTAAATATTTATTTAAAACTCATGATTATTTCTCCTTTTTATATATAAAACGTATAAAGAACAGTGTTTTTGATTCGAGATGAAATACATGAATATTATTTCTCAAAAAAAATTTACCACACTAGGAACAAGGAGAGAAGAGGTAGAAGCATTCAATTACAAGAAATAAATAGTACACATGAACTTTATCTCATTTTTGGAATTTGAAGGTTAAAACATATTAAAATTTTACATTGCACGTTATCAGTGATTACAATTAAAATATATCATATATTTTGGAAAATAAATTAGTTTATAATTATGATAAAAGTATTATTAATAGAAATATTAATATTATATTATGTGATAAATTATGATATCATGACCACCTGAAGGCCAATGTTTGTGATTTTTAGAAGGCCAATGTTCATGATGTCCTAATGGCTCAATTTAATTAATCCAAAAGACTACTATAGAAGTCAAATTTAAGGACTAGATGAAAAAATAACTATGATTTCATAATTAGTAAATACTAGTATTTTATCAATTCTATAAATTGAATTTATCTGCACTAAAATTCACAAATGTTATAAAGGGGTAAAAAAATTCAGATGTTTTTACAAATGCTAAAAATCATCGAAAAATATAATACTTATAAAAAAATAAAATTCACTTATAAAGGGATCCTCCATTGTTTATTATTTATAGAAATGATAAAATTAAACAAAAATTAAAAGATTCATCTACCCAATAAACAATGTTTCATGCAAAATAACATGATTGTCGAATGCTAATTTATTCAATGTTCACTTCAAATTCTAATAAAATTAATTTTTTTTTTAAAAATATTCAATAACCCAAAGAACTACTGGGATGTTGATTTACACCCTTTTAACATAACTAATTGTTGCATTCCCATAGCACCAACCAATATTCTCAGTGAAATTGTTCCAAACTATCACCACAAAAACCATGCCCTGTCACCATCACCCATGATGATTGGAATATGAGACGTCCTTCTGGATGGAGAATGCACTTACCACTATAATTACATTTTTATTTGTTTTTTTGAGAAATATCTATTAATTTATTACAATTTACCTCATTTTGTTTTATATATTTTTTCAATAAATATATATATATAAATATATAATTAAATTTTTTAATTTAATAGTATATAATAACTTATATATTTGTATATCGTTATTTATGTATAATTATATATGTAAATATAGTTTATTGTAATTTATTTTTATAATTTATATTTATTACGCACTTTTATGTTTTTCTCTTACATATATATATATATATATTTGTTTCTCTGTTTGACAATATATTAATATATATATATATATATAGGTCGGTGTGTTTTTTAATATATTAAAAATTTACGTATAATTTAATATATATTGGGGTAATTTTTTAAAAAATAATTATATGCGACATTCCCAGATTATAGTGTGATCATTAATAATGGATTGGTGAATTTGTGTTTAATTTTTTTTGTGAATTATTATCCTAAAAATTACTTCTAAACTTCTTAAAGTATTGATCCACACAAATATCAATCTCAACATAACCTTATATATAGTACATAGAAAAATAGACCAATATATAATATTTTTAGGGTCTAGTAGAAATATATAATCTATTTCAGGTTTATTATTTTCCACATCACATATTCTTTACATACCAAATTATGGATTACAAAAGTACATGAATAAACTAGTTCTCCACCAGAGTAATCATTCATCTAGTTATCGAAGGAAAGAAACCCAAAACTCATTTCTTATTCCATATTTGGTTATCCCATATCCAACCTAGATCAAACCAAAACCAGTAACATAAACTAATATATGGAAAATAAAAAAATTAATTCCTAATCTCCATGGGCTAGAAACTAGTTTCAGGCCTCAATAGAGAGATGATTGAATGATTTTTCTTAATATAATTTAAAAACTAAAATGTGTACTGATATACAAGATAGTCCTATATATAAATATCCATACTGAAAATTATTTTGAGAAATATGAATAATACGATAACTATAAAATGAATCCCCAACTAAAACCTGACATCACGATGCCACCATGATTGCCTGAGAGTCACTCTCAAAAAACACCAAACAATTCCCTTTGATATTGATCTCAAGTTGAAATATTTTACCATAGGATAAAATATATATTTAAAAAATGAATGATTATTTTTACTATTTATGTAATAATGAATAAATGATTTCTTAATAAAGATTATTTATGATGAAAGAGATAAACAGTTCATGTTTAAAATTAAATATGGAAGATTAATATTTTCCAGATATTTCAACTTAGAACTGAACAAGAACAACTAGCCTTTTTTAATTATATATATTAATTTTCATTAATGAATCATGAAAATATATAAATAGAATGTGATATTTCAATTTTAAAATGTTACAGTGGATTACAAAACAACCTTTCAAAATAAACGATTTCCTTTCATAAGAAACTGGACATAATGCCAATTGAATTCAAGGTCCCTCATATATCAACAGTCTTCAGTCCATCACAATTATAATGAAACCGAAGCGAACCATGGATAAATACTAAAGGTAATATAGTAAATGTGATTCATTAATAACTTCATAACTCATTGATAAATATTCCCCAAAATAACTACCAAATGTTTTCCCATGATTGAGGCACAGTGGGGTATTCTCACATGGTCCTGCAAGTCTCTTGATAATAAACCAATACCAATATGATTCCCATGCATTAGACATTAGGAACTATCATCCCAAGGGTCTAGTGGTCTCTAAAAATATCACATGTTTATTTAGTGTTCCAATTATTCTTTTTTTATTTGTTATCAGGCCCTAAAGACCTTCTAATTATCTAGTGCACTAATTATAGTTCTCCCACTCTGGTTCTCGTGATTCCCTTTGTGCTCAATTTTTATTTCACATAACTCCTTTATCATCACCATCCCATTCATTTTCCCCGAATCACCAGAAAAAAAAATAATTCACCTCATTCACAAACCATCATATGGGAACCACCATTTTTCCATTAAAAACAACTTTCCATTTTACACACACACAATATTCTGAAATCCATTTCCGCATCATTTGGGAAACACATGAAACCCATTGGGAAACATAGTAATAAATGATTTAAATTAATGTAGACATATTGTATCACCCATAGTCACCCAATGGGTCAATATCATTATTTAATAAATATATATAAAAAAGGATTCCACACTAATGACCTCCTACGCATCAATATATGTATATATAAATAAATCTATGATGAATATCCATTCATAGTTCTCAAAAAAATAAATGCAAAAATTGCATAAATGTGCCAATGAGCCATGTCATCATTTCCCAAAACTATCATTTATGAATTTACAAAATTTACTATTAAAAAAGACTCAAATACATAATTTTAAATTTCAAATGAATTTTAAAAAAACACATTTAAACAAACACATCAAACAACCAAGCCTAATCCATTTTTATAAAATAAAAATTCGTTTGTTAAACACCACCAAATGTAAAACCTTATTCAAAACCATCACCATAAAAAAATTTCAATTCTGAACCAATTATAAAATCCATTTAAATTTATTGGTCCACATATGAAAAAAAATATTTCCATTAATGTTTCAATTGGTCCACAAATCGATATGACATAATGATTCAATTTTAAAGAACCAAACACACGTATATTACAAATCTAATTATCTTATAAACCCAAATAAGGATTTCAAACCCAAAATCAAGTTTCCAAAAAAATTATAAATCCTAACCATTCATCGTAATCATTTAATCTAATGTAAAATCCCGCCAATAATTTTATCATACACATTGTGTGCACAAAATTACAAAAACATACCATTTTTTTAAAAAAATCACTATATAACACCACATTTAACACCAAAATAATTACTTAATAGAACAAAAATAAATATTTAGAAAAAAAGGGAGGTGACATAAGCATGAAACCTTTGAATAATAAATTATTAAGGTAATAACTTAGGGAAACCTACCTAAAATGTTTTTTATTCAACAACACAAATATTAAAAAACACTACAATGGATCCACAATTAATGATCTGTCAATTGAAAACCTTTAAAGAATAAAAAAACTAAATAAAAAACGTTAATATTGTATAATATGTCAAATAGACCACATAAGAAAGATATAAAAGGATAAAATAAATGAAATGTGTTACAAGAGAATAGAAGAGGGGATTTCCATAAGAAATTTTGCACAAAATCATGATGAAAATATAGATCCACATCAATAGAGTACATGATGGTATTTGAGTTAATAGGAGGGGCTCCCATTGGGAAATAAAAGACATGAGAGGGAGTAAGAGATGTTTTTTGTTGAAAATCCATAGATATTCATGTTGTAATTTCATAGAATTGTATATCTGGTAATGCCACATGGTTTATTTATCCATGCCCAAACCGAGCACCCCATTCTGGACACACCTTGGAAGGCCAAATGGGCCAGCCTCATGGTTTCCAAACATGTGTGAACCATACTAAATGACACTTCCACATGATAGAACATACCTTCATGTTTTTCCCATGGTTTGGAAATGTTTTCTCAATCCATGAACTATTACTCATCCATGAAAACTTATGTTGAATAGTTACTCGGATAAAGCCATAATATTTCCCTAACTATGATCCAACTATGAGTAGGATACATGAAATCCCAAAAACTCAATATATTTCTCAATTTGTTTTATAAAAATACCAAGTAATAAGCATGAGGTAAAATATAAACAATGATAAACCAAAAAATTTAAAACCAATCTCACCCAAAACTCGAGAGAAAACTCAAGATCATAAAATAAACTAAAAAGAATTATGTTCGTGAAAAAAACGTCTGACAATTCTACCCACCATTAATTAATTCATCCCCATGAAAACAACAATATTTATTTTTTATTGATAATAACATTGAATTCTCACAACTTTAAGATCCAACATCTCAAATAATGAAAATCACAACCATTGTCAGACCATACTTACACCTGCATCCAATAAGATAAATTATACTGAACAATTAACCATCAAAAATGTGAAATTATTCCCATAAAAAATACAAAAAATCATCAAACCAAACCATTTGGAGCACATGAAAAAGAACCAACATATATTAAAATAGAAAAGAGACTCAGAAAAAAATCAATTACGAAATAAACCACTTCTTACTAGACAAAATATAAAAACAAAACCAAATTTTCATCATGGGTGGCTGTAATAGGCACCCCACCATAAGATAAAATTTGAATATATTATTGTTAAAATAATTTTTATCAAGACCAATAGTGGTTCGCTCCACCATTATGATCCCACTATCTTGAATAAATTATTGATCCATCCAACACATGTTCCAAAAACCCTCCACAAAAGGAGATATGGGGGATTGGAATGATATAAAACTACCTCATAGGGATAAACAGTCCCAAATTCATCAGATCATGATGAACACAAGAAAAAACTCAACTGACATACCTGAGACATCCATTCTAAGACATCTAAATCGGAACCTGCATCCACGATGTCATAATCAATTTTATTTAATGGTGTCTAGGTAAATCCTGCTCAAATGATGATCATAAGCACTAAGAATCCACAAATGGGGACACAGATAGCCTCATCCCAATGGTGGAGACAAGGGATGGTCCAAACAACCCTCACCACCAGGATTCTGGAATCTACACCGTCATCACGTTGAGGCCTTTTTCTGGTGAATTGATTATGAAACCTCTCTTCTACCACTTCCAAGATCTATTGATTCGAAAGAGGAACTCCTTATTTATGTGACATGTGCCTCTATATAGAACTCTAGGGTGAATAAAAACATCATCACTCATAAAAAATGAATTTTCAAATAATTTGGATCCAAATAAAGTCATTAATGATTCACACACCGAATACAACCCCACAGAGAATAGAATAATATTCATTATTTTTAAAAGGGAATATTAACCTCTAATGAGTCAAATTTTCTACTGTGACCCACAACATCCCACCTACACATTAAGGAAAATAGAACACATTTCACAACATCCATAATAGAAAGAAAAATTAAAAGAATAAGCGATATTAAATCATGTACAAAAAATATCTAAACTATAAAATAAGAAGTTGTATCATTCATAGTGGTGGATTTAACATTAAAAATTCATGAATAGAATCCTTTTGTTGATCAACTATAATTCCTTCTAATGGGGAATCACACATTTCATCACCATAACATCCACTGAATCACTTTGGTGGTGAACACTGGGAAAAAATGTATCGAAGAGCTAAATGAAAACCGGCTCGATAACTAAAAACCACATTGATCAGATATCACTAAATAGAAACCATCTCAAAGGATACCCATACATTTGAATAAGCCCAATAAACACAAATTCAAAACTGAATCACCATAATGATTACAAAAATTCAACACAACATCTAAAATTCTTCTAAGTCATGAACGATCACATCACATAAAGGAATCTTCCTATATCAGGGAAAAAACCATACAAAATACTATTTTCAAAAGATTAAATTTTTTCTTTAAATTTTTTTAGAAGAAAAAAATGTTATTATATTTTCAAAATAACGAATGTTATTCCATCTATTCACACTCACATTCACATTATTGTACCAATACAGACACATATTCACTCAATCTATACTTTCACTAATCCCTCCATTCCATCATCCATATAATTTCTATATATATTATGTTTTTTAGAACCATTGGAAAATACTGAAATTCAAAGAAACAACTACCATTTCCAAATTCATAGTGATTTTAAATGAACACTGACCTCCATGCCAAACCCCATTTTTAAATTCAACACATCAATCAACTGTATCATGAAAAAAATAAATTCACATAGATTCCATCAATAAAATCTAGTTCTTTCAACTGAAAACATTTTACATACACTCATCAAATTACTTTTTATTATATTCATTTTATTAATACTCCGCTATTAATATCTAATAACTATTTCCAAACCCCATTTTAATAGTCATGTTCCACATTCATAGAATGTTTTTTGATAAAGAACCTGATTTTATTATAAAAAATTCTATATTATTGAACTCATCCACATTTACTAAAAATCAAATTAGAATAATTTTTCTCTAACATATTCTTCCAAATGATTTTGAAAATACATTTTCCACATCCCCAAAACAAATCTATTTCCATTTATATTTATTTCACAATTCATGTTTGATAATTTTCAATATAAATATAATAATCGATAAAGACCCAAAAAATCACAAGTAAATCTAGTATCAATTTGAGACATGGTCATAGTTTTGGCTATCATTTACCCAACCCATAACCATCACATATTGTTATCTAGGACTATGTATGAAGATCCCCATGGTATTCAAGGTTCATTGACCACAAAAATTCCTCTATCCCAAAGCACTTTTCATGTCCCAAGCACCAAAAAACTACATGAACAATCAAATTAAAAAATAGAAAACTGATTGAAACCCCCGGATTGGTAAATAAATTGTTTTCCTGAAAATCACCCAAATATACTCACCAATGTTCAAATACAAAAACACTATATACCATGAAATCCCAAATTAATGTGTAATCTCTTCAAGATATGTACTCTAAACATAGGACTTTAAATGAAACTATTACTTCATGAATCGACATAGATAAACCCTAAATATGTCACCCAATATAATCTATAAATAGTGAATGGCTGTTCTCGATCTACATATGCTTTAATAAACTGTAAAACATCAATAGATATAAAAGGGAATTATTTATACCAATATAAATAATCAAACTATATAGTGGAATGATAAATATTATAAACTAATATATATATCCAAAATGAAAATTCATTACTCATAGATGAAATATTTAACAACTATAAAACAATAACCAAAATTATAATTTACAACATGACTCCTCTCTCTGACACCAAGGGTCACAATCCAATACCAACACACACAATTTTTCAGAGTGATCAATCTCAGGATTAAAACAAACACCATTAGAATAAAATGAAATAAAAATATGTGTGATTTTTAAATCTACGTAGTTTATCCTAAATAAAAATCATCCGAATGATAATCCTTCAAGATAATAGAGACAAAAACTTCATGTTTGGAATACAATATCTCAAGGTAATCCCTTCCACACTTTTCACTTTAAGACCAATCATGTTCCGATGACCTATTATGATTTTAGATCTAGATCCATTACCATTATAGAATCACTTACATTTTCAATTGGAATGTGATTTTTTAATTTCAAAATGGAATATTAGAGTATCAAACATTATTAAAAAATAAACCATTTCCTTTCCTAAGAAATTGGCCTCTATCCCAAAAGGACACAAGGTCCAACATGTACTAATGGATGACACCACATCAGAATTATAATTTCGTTAGAGAGAACCTTAGTAAATCATTATGGGTGGTTGGAAGAAGTGAGTTAATAAGAAAATTATACCTCTATGATCAATATCCCCCACTCAACTACCCACAATGTTTCCATGAAAGTGCCAGTAGGATGTATTGTAACAATGGTCTAGTGGTATACAAATTACAAAACAATACCAATAGTGTACCCATGAATGATCCACAATGAGAGAACCTCCCAAGGGCCTAGTGTTCTCTTAACATATCACGTGTTTAGTAAGTATGGCAAGGGAAAATACCAATATATGAATCCGAGCCATAACCACTTCTAAATCAACTACCATACTTTTTATAGTTCTCTCACCAATTTACCTTGGATTCCCTTTTTTTATAAATTTTCATTTCAAATAAAAAATATATAATCATCGTACCATAAACCTTCCATGAATCATAATCACACAAGTATGTCCAGGAATTCACAAACCATCACATGGAAAGCACAATTTTTCCATAAAAATTCGCATTACATTTTACACATGAAATCAATTGAAAATATTTTTCACATCACTTGCATGATAACTAGAACTCATTGGTCCACATCACATGATATATTATCAATTTATCCAGAAAATTCAAACACCATGTGTCACCTCGAGTATTATTAAATTTTCATAGATACTCTAGGACACAACGAAGTCCATATTGTGGACCTCCCATCCTTTCAATAAATAGATATAGGAAATGTCAGATTATCCTTGGAGGGTTATCATTAGAGAATTATAAAAAATTTCATAAAAATTCCAAATGGCCAAAAAATCCATTGAAAACACATTATTAATCAACGAAATAAATATAACATTCAAATATATAATAATACATAATCTCCCATTTAACAACCATTTATCAAAAAATCATTCCAAAAAACACATCAAACTTCCATGTCCAATTCTTTTTTGTAAAATTTCAAAATGGCCCTTTAAACACAACCATATTCCAAACCATTTTACAAACAATGGAAATTTATTTTTTTCAAATCCAAACCACATTGAAACCACTTTTAATGATATTGAAACACATGGGTAATCCAAAACAAATTTCCATTTTGGTTTCTAATTTTCCAAAAAATAATATCATATAAAATTTCAGTTTCTTAAAAAAAGAATCATATCAATTTCAAATATAATATTCTTCTAAATGGATTTGAGGATCCAAAAAAAATATTCATGATGTGAAAACATCATATATAATGTCGTTCCATTCTTTATAATCCAAAAATCATAAGAAAAAACCAATTGAGCATTTGAGGAATTTTTAAAAATTGTGAAACCAAAGAATCTGAAATTACAACAGCTAATGCTATAGGGAAACCTACATCTAATTCATGGTTGATTAATAATTTTCTCTAAAAACAAATTTATATGCTTCTAAGATCAATTATCTACAAAGATAAACCCAAGATTAGAAAAACCACAAAATAATCTTGTGGAATCATTAATCATAAGACCATGAGTGCATCCAACAAAGTGATCCCATGAGAAAATGAAATAAATTGGAAGAGGTAGAAGTGAGGAGAGTATTAATATGATAAATACATAACAAGACATTGAATAAAATATTGTACCAAGCTAATGGAGAGGAGGATAGGCATGGAGAGAAAGGTAGGGGATCCCATTGGGTCACACAAACATGGAAAGGGTAGTGAGGGATCTCTTGAGATAAAAATCATGGTACGGTTATGTTTCAATTTCATAAATTTTAGATCTTTGTAGCTCCCATGGTTTGGAAGCACATTTTACAATATTTTTTTAAAAATATGTTCCCCTTACTAGAAAAACTAGGGAACCATGCACAAAATAGACATACAATTTCAAAAAAATGTGCCAATGATAACATATACCACTACCCGGGGAAATAACATCCCAACATTATTGATGTAATATTTGAGAGTATTTTTATAAATCTATTCACCTTGCTTCAACACAAACACTTAATCCACATAGTTAATTAATAAACACCACACGGTTTCCCTAATCATGATCTAATCGTGCATAACCTAATGAAAATCCAAAAAACACAATTTATCCCTCAATAATTTATAGAACTTACCTGGGAATAACCACGTGGTGAACAAATAGAGATACTCCAAAAAAATTAAATCTCATCACACCAAGAAATCATATGGAATTCTAGATTCTGTAATGAACAAGAACTATTGGGGATTATGAAAATCCTGGTGTGAAAATTCACCACCCCATTAACACATTACACCGATAGATATCAAATGCATTTATAGTAGATCAATAAAGACCATGGATTCTCACAACCAAAAGATAGAACCTCTCATATTATGAACCTCAACAACACATCCAAACTAGACATAAACAACTTTCTAGAGGGAAAAAACAAACAAATCCACTTCACATGAAACAAAAAAACATTCATGCCACAACCTATACACACAAGAATTAAACAAAACTATTGGTTTCACTCTAAGAATGAAAAATATTTTCACATAATGATTGCAGAATAAAAAGACATCAAATTAAGACACATCATAACAGACCACATCTGAATCAATGACATATTTTCAATATAAGTGGTTGGAATGGTTTTCCCATCATTATAGTCTAATAGAAGTAATTAACATTAATTGAATTTTAATTAAAAAGCACAGTGGATATCCAAACCATTAATAACCCATTGAATTGAACTAACTAGAGAACGTACCCCTAGAATGGCCAAAAAACACTACTACAAGAAGATGAGGGGAGGTAAATGAATGAACTTCACCCCATATGGAACAAAATCTCAAAATTCCTTGTCTAAAAATGAATATAAACCAAATTAGTAGATGAAATCCATGTGAAAACCATGCAATTAAAACCAATCATGAACTTGAATCAAAGAAAACATAAACTGTAGACATGGAAGGTGGATAATTCCACCTTGCTGAAGAATAATCCCATAAAGGAAAAGAATCCAAAATAGAACAAAAATATTTCATCACCACATTAGTGATGTCACAGGTTGGGAAGACTCCCCACACCACCATTATTCCTGACTACATATCAACTTCACTGCACAACCATGGTATAGTTCCTATATGTATGAAGCAATTATTGTGCCACAACAATGAGATATTGATTCTCAACTAGAACTCGTTTTTGTAGAGCCACAATTATCCACATAAAACCAGTATATGATCTGTATACTATAAAACTAAGAAACTCAACTACATTATCAAGAACCCACACCCAAATATGGACATAGAAGGTGCTCAATCCAAATACAATACCACTTAATAAAGGGTATTTTTGGACTTCCAAATGGGAGCACTCACATCCATTGAAATAGATGTTCTCATAATACCGAATACATATAACATAACACATATGAAAAAGTAAATAAATAGAACAACCAATAAAATAAAATAAAAATATTAATAGTACAAGAATTTAAATCAAGAAAAAAATACACTCTACACAATAATATATGATAGAATATAATTTTATGATGAATAATTACCATTAAAAAATATGGATTTTAATCCTTAGGATGATCAAATAGAAATTAATGTATTGAGAAATCACTCATAGATTCACCATAACACCAATTGAATCACTATGGGGGTGAAAACTGGCCAATAGGAGTGACATGAACTAAAATAAAACCATCTTGATATCTGTGACCCGTGATTAATAGATATCAAAGAAGAAAAACTAACATTAATGTTTAGAAAAAATTTAACATAGTCCCAATAAACATAGATTATAATATAAATAACCAACATGATTTCAATATGTGATCACTACATTTAAAACACATCCCAATCATGTGGGTTAACATAACATAAATATAACTACCACGATCATTGGAAATAAATTATAAAACTACTGGTTTTCAAAACATTTCAATTTTCCAATCAAAAAATTATAAGAAAGAAGCAACCATGGGGGATTTTCACACTATCATATGGTATTTCATGGAGTCTCACTCACATTCACTTTCACATGCCAATCGAATCACATTTAACTCATTCCATACTAGGAACTCAACGACCCATTACATAAATAATCCTCTTTCCACAAATAACAATTCATTTGAGCTCCCATGGTAAAAACCAAAAGAAAGAACAGTAAATTCCTATTTGAAATTTCAAAAATAATTTCACAACTCACTAACCACCAATACAAAAAACAATTTTTCAGTTAAACACATCAATGAACATTATCATGATCAAAAATAAATACCCATAGATTTCATCTTAAAATCCTAATAATTTCAGACAAACCATTTTCCAAACAGTCAACAATTTCAAAATTATAAAAACAATTTGATTAAAACTCACTTAATTTCAACTAAAAGATGGTTCCAATGCACATTATAATATTAAAAATACTTTTCATATCAATATAATCTCATAAATATCATGATATTATTATTAAAAATTAATTCTAAATGTGAAAATACCCATTTAGGCAAATTATCATTACAAAAACCATTTTTAACACCATCATCCATAAGATTCTGAAAATTCATTTCCATCACCCAAAAACCAAATCATTACCATTTATAAATATATTATTCGTAATTAATTAAAATATAATCCTAAAAAAGATTATAATTGAGGTATACCCAAAATAATGATTATCAGAAACATGATTTGATGGTTGTCTTATCTATATGGATGGAATTCATATTCCAAACACAATACTGCCACATAGAATCATCTAGGTTGGTGTCCCTATCCCCATTTGTATTTCAAGGCATTGTAAGCCCATATTTCCCTATACCAACTCTCTTTCATGTAACAATCAATAGAATCTACATGATCAAATGAATCAAAATATCTAAACATCCCATGGGAACCAAATGTAATATATACAGAGTGATATCTAAGCACTTCCTCAAACCTACAAAATTAGATAATAATGGTCATACTCCAACTCCCATAAAATCTTAAATAAAATAGGGTTATGTAAATGATAGGGCCTCCAAAAAGGGAACCTACAATGATTTCATTTTCTCATTCACCAACATGGATCAACCCTAAACCAGTCAAATGAGTCAATCCATGGAAAGGCACAAACAATGTTCCCAATCCCCCACAGGATCGAAACTTGTGTTGAGCATCTACAGATATACAAATAAATTATTTATAATAGTATAAATGAAACAAAATTAACAATTAAATCATTTACATGAAATCACAATATATTTGTATATAAAAATTGAAAATTAAATTATTTATGCTTAATGTCATGTGTGTAGGCCTTTTCACCTATTTCTTATTTTTCACTTAGTGCCTTGTTCAAATTACCTTATTCTATTGTTGAATGAGTTGACTTGGATTATTCCTTTATGTTTACATGCATAGATGGAGTTATTTTATTTCATTATATATATATATTCTGATTTTATATGGCCCTTGTTCATTATGAGAGACCTATTATCCGATAGAAAAGAACAGGAGTACCTATTTGAGGACACCATTAATGGAATCTCTCTATTTCATTCAGATCTACTTGAAATTCTGGGAGAGATAAATAATTTCCAATTGATTGGATTTCCAAGAAGACTATTTATACTTACGAGTGACACCAATTCCCTTGTGGAGAAATGATGGATGGACTCATTCACCTGATTTTTATGTGAGGCCTCAAGTGATACCTAGTCCCCAATGTGAGAATAATGGAAAGGACTCTAAGTATACAATACCATGAGTGATATAATGGATTCAATTATTGTTATCCTTGGAATCAATTAGTCATATTGGTTATGTTAAGGGAGAATGTAGAGACCATTGTGATTCAATTATAGTTATACATTCACGGTCTCAGGTGTACATTAATGGATTCGAAGGAACATTGTCTTTATTTCATGTGATTAATTATTAACAATTCATTTATAATTATAATGTATTATCTAAATGAAAGATGGTATCCAAAGGGTTTGAAAACCAACACAAAGTGATATCTTGGTTTGGAATCATTTTTATGTTTCACATATATCATTACTTTTATATTACCATATTAAATGTACATGTTTCATAGTTTCAGACATCCATATTAGGTTGTAGTATTTATTATCATTAGATTATCCATTTTGAAACCCATATTTTAGGGTGGTTGATTAATATTATTGTTTCCCTATATTTATCTCGGCAGTACACTATTCACATTATAGAGAATTATAGGGATTGTCCAAGATTCTTTTGGTGGTTGCCTATGAGGATCGTATCTCACACCTTGTGTAGGTCATGAATCCAATGGGGTAACTGATTAGTTCATTAATCTAATAGTTCCCTACATTTATTAGTTGTATAATGTGGTGTACTTGGGATATAGGGTGAATATGAGAAATCTGGAACTTGATATGCTTAGTGAGTAAGACTTAGTGATAATTTTCTCCCATGTATTTTACATTTTATTTTACCTCTTTTCTGTACATTATAAAATCATATGGACATGCATCCATTATTATGTATATTGGTATTAGACATATAATATAATATATTCATTATATTTGTCTTCTACTACTCTGTCATTTATCAATACAACCTTTTCTATATAATTTTATTAATTTACCATATACCACTATGCTACTGTGACTATGAGAGTGTATTATTCCCACTAAGCCATCATTAGAACCACACTACTAGTTGGAAACCTCAAGCATAAATGGGGTCATTCTTATGGTCAATTATCTACTATTCCTACAACTAGTTTATTGTTCTTCAAAACTGAAACATTACAAAGTGGTATTATATATATTTTCCATTATTAATACTATTTTTTATTTTACATAAGAGACTATTAATGTGGTTGTGATTGGAAAATAGTCATATCATGGAGTGATCAACACACTTATTGGGAAATTTCCAATCATCCAGGTATGGGTTGGTTGTTCATGTTGTTCATTATTATAATTTATATTTGATTTAAACATGAGTGATTGATGTAAATTCTAATGGTTACAGATTTTTTATATTATTTATTTACGCTTGGACATGTATGGAATGGAGAATTCATTTAATGAATCATTATATGCATGTATGAACTCACATACCATGTATATTTCTTTCAATTTATATTTCATTGATTAAGCTATCAGAAAATTAATTTTAATGGGCCTCGTGTGGTAACTACCTAATTATTGTATTTAATTTTAGATATTCTTAAAAGAATGTTTATCACGTACATACTTATATATTTGATTCGTATTCGAATGTAAATTCAATTTTCATGTCTTTCTTATATTCTATGATTGATTTACTCTTTCTTATATAGAAATGTACCGTCTAACTATTCATACATGTTATTTTCTAGCATTCATAGTGATTAAATAAACCTTTATAATTTCATAACATGGTAAACCATATGGAATTAATTTTCTTAGAACATTATGTTATATTTTTAATGTGTTGAATTTTTATTTATCAAAACACATAAACAATCAATTATGTCATGTTTGATGCCATTAAAAGTTGTTTTTTTTAGAAACTACTGAGTTATTGTAAAATAGGACTAAAAATAACTTCTATTTAATTGTATTGGGGATTAGTGAATTGGAAGAAGTGAAACCCATATAATATGAGAATTTTTGATGAATTTATATAATTTTAGTCATTTTCATAATTGTAAACGCTATTAAATTTTTTTATCCAACACAAAATCGATTTTTTTAGATATGATCCTCCAAAAACATATAAAGTGTATGGGAACATTATAAATGAGAGTGGAAACCCATAAAACCAAACCATTTTTAAGACCCCTGATATTAAATATTTATGGTTTATATAAAATAATTTGACAATTAAATGATTTTGAATCTTTATTAAAGTCGGTACTACTATTTCTTGAAAACAACTACCCAAATTGCTAAATTTATAATGAAAAATTCAACAATATAAGGTATGATAAGGAATGTTTCTTATGTAATGATTCACTAATGGTTTTTAAAATCATAATGTTTTAAAACTATCTGGATTTTATTAATTTCACCCAAAATTCATTATTGGTTCCCTTATAGGTTTCCCATATATTTGTAATGTCATATTTATAACACCCATGGGGTTGTACCAATAACATGTGTTGATGTGCCCTTGGAGATTTTTGAACACGAAACATAGAGCACATTTTTGGTGTAATTTTAGTCTAAATCATGCGGCCAAACTAGGGGAACAAGTATTAAAATGCACTTTGTTTGAGAAATTATGAAATTATCCAAAGAATTCCTTGGATGGGTCTATAATAAAATGTATACATGTTTCACGGTAGGTACATGTTTTGATTAAACCATGAATAACAAAATGCGAGATAGAGGTGTAAAAATATAGGTAATTATGTTGTTGACATACAATATGAGGAAAAACACAAAAATCCACATGACGTCTGTTTTCCATGGAAAATTGTGGTTCATAGTTAGTGCATAGTTTGGTAAATTGGGAAGACAATGTGAGATGGTATGTGAGTTTGGTATACTCTATAATACCAAATGTAGGATCACATATGTAATGAGATTCTCAAATACAAGAGGGGGGTGAATTGTACAATTTAAAAATTCTTTCGGAGCTTTTAAAGATTATTATGTTTAATAGGGTTAAACATGATAATTCACTAGACCTATATGTTCTAATAACATGATTGATTCCAGAAAAGTGATTCCAGAAATGAAACTCAACAAAATTTTACAAAGATGAAGATTCTATCTTAAATCTTATAGAATCGGACTAAATCAGAGTACATGTGTATGGAAGTATAAGAAAGTTATAATTCACTCAATAATAGAAATGCAGTGTAAAACATGTAAGAAAAACACGTGACAAGTTGTAAATCTTTTAACACAAATAGAAGGGTATATGACAACCTTGGATAAAGTTCCCTTGATTTATACTTTCAAATAAGTTTGTCTTACCCACACCAGGGTAATCACTTGATAGGTAGATCAGAGTCGGTCTTGCTATCCCCGCAAGCCCTCAACTATCAAGTAGTCAGTACCTCTTTATTCCTCAGCAAGGATGACCTCATCTTAAAGGTAGTTGGGACCTCTGTCTTCCTATCCCCGAAATCCCTCGATTGTACACATCATCAATTGGAGTCACACGAAGAAAAACAGAACAAGTAGTTTAGTTCGCACAAAGAAATAAAAGTCCCTCTCTAGAAGTCACTTCAACGACATTTAGTCTCTAGAGTCATATAACAGTTTTGATCTCTTTTCAAATGAGCTCCATTTTATAGGCACAACTCCAACGGTCAGCTCCCTCCTCCAGTGGTCATATTCTTCATTGAATTTCAGAGGGACCTATACATGTTCCACTCAAACAACAGTTAGTTGATAACTGAAAGCACGAAATCGTTTTATAACTAAACAAGTGAAATCATAACAAAAATCTGATATTCAGTATGTAATTAAATAAATGAATTCTGATTCTATAATACAAGGATATTCAGATTCTGTTTTGTAAGAATTCAGAACCTGAATTCTATTGATTTTTGGGGTCTGAATTTCAATTTAATTTGGAATATGAATTAATTAGAATTCTGAAACCGATCATACAAATCTCAGAGTGTGAGTTCATGAGAATTCATAGTCATAACTCATAGGTCTTAGGATTCTGAATTCAGAGTACTCCGGATTTAGAACTAAGAAAACTTCGTATCCAAAATTCATAATCTAAATTCGTATTCAAACTTCATGAATGTTTGTATCAAGAATTCGGGGTTGATCTTTTGAGAGTTCGTATCTAGAATTCGTTGTTGAGCTTCATGAGAGTTCGTAACTAGAATTCGGAGTTGATCTTAATGAGGGTTCATAACCAGAATTCGGAGATGAACTTCATGAGGGTTTGTAACATGAATTCAAAGTTGAACTTCATGAGAGTTTGTAACCAGAATTCGGAGTTGAACTTCAAGAGAGTTCATAACCAGAATTCAGAGTCTTAAACTAAATGATTCATATAAACATATTATATGATTTAGAGGTTTTGGTTACAATCCGAATTTTACACTTAGAAAATTTATAATATGGACAATGAATTCTAGGTAAGTTTAAATTTCCTTGGGTAAGGAAATTTTCCTTAAGGGAGTAAAATAAGGGGTAAAATGAGTTTTTCCTTGAAATAAGGTGTTTGTGATTTTCAAAACAAGAGGAATGGTAAATTCATAAGGTAATCCTTATTGACTCAACAATCTCCCCCTAACATTAATGAATTGAAATGTCATAAGGAAATCCTTATTGACTCAACAATCTCCCCCTTTTTAGAAAGCACAAACATCCTTACGAAAGACAATATAAGTACTTGGAATAAATTTCATTGACATGGAAATTAAAGCTTATCTCCCTTTGTTTGTAGACAATGGTGAATACAAATAAATCCACCTTAGGCTTTGGAACTCTAAGGATCGTATTCTAGATTTTTCCTGAATGAAAACTTTCATTTTAATGTTAAAATATACGTAATGAGAAACATCCCCTTACATAGAATCATTTTTCCTTCTCCCTTTTAAAATTATTTTTCCTTCCCCCCATAGTGATTTTCAAAAATATTTTGAGGGAGTAGGAAAAAATATTGTACCTGAAATATTAGTATAGACAACCAAACAAAGCAACCATCCACAATTTCATTGAGATTGGAAGAATTAGTACAAAGAAAAACAAATATATCAAAAGATCGAAGTGGGATTTATTTTTCTTCTTTATCCTTGGGAATTAGCATCTTCACAATGGTCTTCATCTTTTTTAGCACTTTACGCTCCTCCCCATATTTCTTTTCAAATGCTTTGATCACGTGTTTCTGATATTTCATAGCCACTTCCTAAACCATCAACAAAACATCTTGTTTCAAAATCTTTTCTAGGATCTCACACTAGAGATAATTCACCGTTTTCATGCTTTCAACAATCAAACTCATCTTCCCATTCAGATCTTTAACCTCTTGAATATGAGTATTTTGTTCTAGTGGTAGCTTTTCTGGAAAGAAGTTTGTAAGATCCTTGATTATGGAGTCTTTGGTGTCAAAGGCCTCTTTGAAATATTCATGAAATTGATCAATATATCCCAAATAATAATTGATTTTCTTCAACCAAAGAGTCGTTATCCATCAGGGTTTTTTTGGGCCTCATAATTGATAAGGAAATTTTTGTGTTCTGTCTCAATCTTATCAAATCGTTCCATCACCATAGATACAGATTCTGATTTCTGATTCATGGAGTGCGGAAGCATCTGTCATCTATAATCAATTTTAGGAAAAATCGGAATGATATCTACCAACGTCTTTAGACACTAAACAAAAAAATTATGTACCAATGTAAATGACTCTGAATCAGACATTTTTCTTTGAGAAGGTTCTTCCTCTAACTCTACCAGCTTTCTCTTAGAGGTTCCTCCAGCTTCATTCTTCCTCAATATTTCTTTCTTTGGGGTATCATCAACCACTTGTTTCCCCTTGTTGATTTTCGGAATGACTTCTTCATATATTGATTCATTCGAACTTCTTGATAATTGTACAATTTTATATTCATCAACTTTTTTCTTCTCAGATCTAGCTTCAATATCATCCGAAATGAGAAATTCATAATTTTGACTCTCTTCCATAGTTGGATTATTGACTTTCTCTTCACCCTTCGCATCATATCAAGGTGTAACATGTCTAAAAGACCATCTTGAGAAGCCCGGATTGAAAAATTTTCAGATGAACATTCCCTTTCTTGAAATTATTCTACTTGCTTTAGGAAATCAGGTGCCTTTTCAGATCATTGAGCTTCCTGGACTTCTTCCACAACATCCTTCTCAACTTTCATTTCTTTGAATTTTTCTGGAGACATGAATTTCTTTCCCAAATTATAAATTAAATTATTTTACTAGGATGGTTTTTGGTACGAGGATTTGTTCACATGCAATATCAATGGCCTTTAAAAGAGATTGGACAATATCTTCCTTAGATATCTTCTTCTTCAGCTTCTTTTCATTGGATCCCTTTTCTATCTCATCAGAATCCTTTTCCTTCAAGTCCATAGCCTCAGTAGGATCCAAAACCGAACTGTGGCTCCCCTACTTTTCTATTTTTCATTTCTTCTCTCCATTTGGCTACGAATTTATCTAGGTAAGACTTTTTCTTCTTTGGTTTATGAGGTGCAGATTGATGTTCTTTGACCTTGGGTGTTTTCTCTTTTGCTTCTAATTCCTTCATATTTATTTTCTTTATATCTTTCTTTGATGGTTCATGTAATGAACCGAGAATTTAAAGCAATTTTTTCTCATAATTTCATTGGAATTTAACGAGTTTTCGGTTTCTTACAGTGCCTGATTCTGAGGCATAATGAGCCTGCAATCAATTATGGATGTTTTTTTCTGGTACGTTAACTGATCATATGTGCATGTTTTTTCTACCTTTTGAATCAATGCTCGGAATTGAAATCCAAGGATAACAATGAACTCGCAGCGCTGATATTTTTTACGTGGACGTTTACTGAAGTTGCGTTTGATCGGGAGGAGTAGTTAATTTTTGGAGATTCAATAAAAAAATTATATAAATTATTTGTGCATAATTTTTATTTGGTGGTGGTTATTTCCACCAAAGAGCAGTTGGATGTGGGGCCAAATCCCACATAGCCTACAATGGGAGGATAATGGTGGTGGAGCCTACGCCATCCCTAACCCATTCAACTCACCTCTTTAACTCCCTTTACTCATCTCTTAACTCTTCACCCTCTATTTTGAAACTCTTGGTTTCCCATGAAATAATAAGGACACCGTATCAACCATAAATTGTGCCTGCCCAAATAATTAATGCCTATTTTAATTAACTTGGGTGTCAACAATTATTTTTGATTTTTTATGAATTGTATGAAAATTTTAATATAATGGGAAGCCTTATTATAATATTTTCGTTGGAATGTATTTTGTTGGGGGAGGCACTCGCGAATTAGAAGAAGGTGTTCCTCTCCGACGAAGAAAACGTCCGATGAAGAACGCGAAGAACATATTCCAATGACGCTTCCTCCTCGGATGCACCCCAAAGTCAAGGAATCTACATTTTCTTATAATTATCTTACTGCATCACGACAATGACTCTTCCTCCAATGTTGCGGGATGACACCGTTCTCCACAACTCTCAACTTCCGCGGCTCGTCGATGTCCGACGTCAATAACGAGGTAAGGGGTTTGTATAATTTTTTTAAAAAAAATTATTCTATTATCATTTTTGAATGCAGGGGATCATCTTGGCCTCTTTGTATCACCTAAGGTGGTGGGCGCGGGGTGAACAAACACATACCGATGACCCTCCATTGATCCATATTTTTTTAGTGAAGGAAGCAGTGATAGTAGAGGTGACGACGATCATAGATAATGGAGGTCGAGCACCGAAAGCATGTTGAAGAACTATGGCCCACATCCAGGGGCCTCTGGGTCGAAGATTAACTGGCTTTCCATAGCCGGCAGGTCTGGAAAAACCGTGACACCCCATGGATCCGCACTGTGGAGGACAAAGGCCAGCGTTCTGTGGGCCGCTCGGTGGACGAATCAACCGGCAGGTGGCCAGACTAGCTAGGAAGTCCCCGCAACACCAGGAGGGCACTGTGTTGGGGTAACAGTGGCCTGCCCGTGCGGGCCGCCCGCGCCTGGATAACCGGTCGGGATCAGCTGGCTGAACAGGAGGGCGGCGCCGCTTGGCACTTCCGGTTCGGGATGTCCCCCCCCCCCCCCCCCCCCCCGCACTGGCTCGGCCAGTAGCCAGAGTGGCGCCCTTGTGTAGGTCGGGTCACCTACCATGGGTTGGGCTGTCTCCCACCTAGCTGGGGCACGCATTATTGGTTAGGGCCGGCCCCTTAGCCTGGTCGGACCCGCCGAGCCAGAACGGGCCGACACACCACCCCACCGGGCTTGACGGACCTGGCCCGTTTCACTCAATTGTGAGTAACTTCACTACTGTGCATCTGATCGACTTATCATCTACATCACAAGAATTCTCTCGAAGAGGCGGTTCTTTTGCAATATTCTATGTGAGATTTGGACAACATTGGAATAATAACCAGGTTGGTTTGAAACCGAAACCAACCGGGCCCTCAGAGTAGAAACCGCTTATAACATAAGGACCGTACATCCAATTGATGTGTCGTCAACTATGTTGGTTTCCTTTGGTGATACGGTTCCTTTGGACTCATCCACTTAAGGTTCAGACGTTGTTGGAGTACGGTCGAGTTGGTTTAGCTTAAAAAACAACTGGGCCCCTGGAATGGAAATGCCAATAACTCTCTGACCACGCTTCCTATTGACACACCATCGGTGGTGTTGAGACCCCATTGATGTGGCGGTTCATTTAGATACTTCCACATGATTTTTCGTGACACCTGGAAGTAACGACGAGCAGCTCATGGGGTGGACCCTCCCAGTGACGAGTGAGTAGATTGAAGATACCTAGTAGCTGGCTAAGACTTGACGACTGCTGATCGATCGACTCAGAGTGATTTAGATGGCCTTGTGTGGAGCACTTGTTTGTACCAGCAAACCCACGGAGACAAAGCATTTGGTTGCAGCGAATGACCAGTGATACTCAATAGAAGGATTACCTTTATCGGATATGAGGGAGGGTGCTTGGTTGTAAAGGCAGAACCAAGGGTGGAAGAACTTGGTTGTAGCAGCATGCCCACAGTACTTGACAGGTGGAGTACATCAGTAGTCCAAGGATAGTGAGAATTGCTTGGTTGTAGTGGCACGCCCACTATACTTAACATATGAGGAGTTCTCCAGCAGCTGTGGTTTCGACTTCAGGAATAAAAATCCTGGTTTGAGCTTAGTCAATGACCTATTTTTTTTCCTCGTGATTGAAATGGGTTACTTGATAACTCAGGTATATGTTTGGGAATATACCTAAGTATTCGTTATCCATTGAAATCTTACTTTTTGGTTTATCCTTGTTGAATTTTGTGAGAACTTGAGGGTCTCGGGGTCCCTACTAAGTATCGTTATACTCTCCCCTACACGGGCTATGCCCGCACTTTGTTGTGTTGGATGCAGACGACAGACAATGGTGACCGAGGCGGAGTGTACGAGGACAAGATGGTACCCGGAGGTGGACCTCACGACGAGATGGTACACGGAGGAGATGGGCGGACGTTCAGTAGTGAGGAGGCTATATGTACCTACCCTTCAGGTAGGAACCCCTGAGGATGATCCATGAGCTTCTTTCACCTTCTAGCTATTTGTCCCTTTTTAGTTGTACCTGATTTCAGTTGTATTTTTACTTTATAGTTGGGCTTGTATTCCGGACCCTTTGTAATTTCAACATATTTCTTATACAGATTTTATTAGTAATTTCTTCCACTTGTACTATGGTTGTGTGTTATTAAGTTTGATAAATGGACTGCCTTACCAGTTCTAGGGAATTTTCCCTTTGGTGCTAGTCGCCAGCCCCTGGCCTATGGAATGAGGGATTGGGGTAGTCACGATGTAGGCCCCGGGGGATGGTTTGTGACGAATTGGTATCAGAGGGAGGTTGGTTGTACTGCAGAACATAGGACTCTGATATTTTATTTCTATGAAGAAATATTTTTTATGGTACTATGTGTGATTTTCTGTTCAGGGAGTCCAATGGTGTTGCGGGTCACCGACGTATCCATATACCAGGACCCTGACTTCTGAATTCCGACTCAGTGCACAAAAACACTGATTACATGTGTGTTTTCTAATGTTTCATTTAAGTCAGCTCAAACCAGGTCAGCTCAAAAGGTATAGTCTTCTAACAATGTCGCATTTGTTTATTTCAAGATGCCTCCCAGTAGATGACCGTCTAGATCCACGAGAGTTGTACGTACTGACAGGTCTTCGAGTGATAAGGCCTCAATAAAGGTCCCTCTTCCAGTTGAAGCACCGACAGAGGCACCAGCGGTACATCTTCCCATTGGGCCACCATTGCCACCAGACTCAAAAGCAGGTGAGGCACGCTGCTTGAGCCCACTGCACAAGTTCTAGTTCAGAGGCCACCTAGGTTTTGGGGAGAGACAGACCCAGAGGCGACTGAGGATTGGCTGGAGGCTGTGGTGAGAGTCATCCGACTGGTAGGGACACCAACAGACTTTATTGTTATCCTTTCTGCTAGCCTCCTTCTGGCAGTAGCAGGCAGATGGTGGAGCCTGATGCTCCAGGTCCACGACAAGGCAACATTTCTCTGGGCAGACATCGAGACCATGTTCCAGGAAGAGTTTGTACCATCTACCCTTCGAGCGGTGCATATACAGGAGCTACTGCATCTGTAGCATGGCAGTATACAGTAGTAGAAAAATGGTCTTTAACGTCAGTTTTTTTATTTTTTACGTCAGTTTTTAACCGAGGTTGAAGTCGCCGATGTAAAAAATATGTCTTTTTACGTCAGTTTTTGTAAAATGACGCGAAAAGTGGAAAAAACTAATTTTTGGAGTCATTTTTTTGGAAATCTGAGGCCAAAAAGTAATTTTTTATTCTTAGATGTTTTATAGAATTTTCTAATCTTTCATTTTACCGGTCATGCAGCTAAAACGGAGTTACGGATCAAATGTTATAGCCGTCGGAAGTAGAACATGTCAATGTTTCGATTGATACAACTTTTTTTAAAGTAACCAAGATAAAGATGAATTAAAATCACATACACTAAATGATATAAAATATACATAATACTTCAAACACATTTCAATGGTTTTTGGATCTTCCATTCAAATTATATGTTGTTTATCATCATATCACTTATATTTAGTGTAGAACTCATGCGATAATGAAAACGAAAATCAATAATTAAACTTACAACAATCATGGTAAATCTCATCTAAATGATTTATATTTTTAACTCGATAATAAAAGTAAATCATCATTATATGAAATCTAATCGAGTTTCTTATAAATGAAAGACATTAATAATAATGAAAATAAATTAATAGAATAGGTACCGTCTTCAAATTAACGATTTATGTCGTGTTGAAAACTATATTGATTCGAAGCGGATGAAAAAGACGAATGAAGGAGAAATGGATTTATATATTGTAAATGAAAATATTTTTGACTGAGTTGTATGAAAAAGTAGGCAGGATTTTAAAAGGTTAAATGTGTATTGTTAAAAAAATTGAAATTATGATCCTGCGTATTGGTGATTACTATTTAGTGTCTGTTTAGTTTGAAACCGATGCAAAAGAGGATATATGTTGGTATTTTTCAATCGAATTACTAAGAAAACCAACACCAAAAATTTTAATCAATATCATTTCTGTCATCAGTTTTTAAATAATCCGATTTTAAAAGACAAAAAAAATACGTTTCACATCGGTTTTTAAAAAAATGACGCGAAAAGTAAAAAATAATTGTTTTTCATGTCAGTTTTTGAAAAAAACCGATGCGAAAAACAATGAAACAATTTTGGCGTCGTTTTTTATGAAAACGGACCGGAAAAAAAAATTGGCTCAGTTTTTATGAAAAGCGACGCCAAAAAAACCATTTACCAGGTTTTATAGAATTTTTTTATCTTCAATTTGACTGGTCGTGAAGCTAAAACGGAGTTACGGATTAAAAGTTATGGCCATTTAATGTTGGACTTAATTAAGGAATCTTTTAGAGAAGATCAATTTCCAACATCCATAACTTTCAATCCGTAACTCCGTTTTTTCCCTAAGACTAGTCCAATAAACCCTTATGAAATTATCTATAGGAGTGTAATTTGTTTTTAAATTTTTGGCATCGGTTTTCATAAAATACGACGTCAGAACTATTTTTTTTATTTTTTCGCATCTTTTTTTAAAAAAAACCGACGACAAAACATTTTTTTATTTTTTCCCATCGGTTTTTTTAAAAATGGATTCCAATTTTTTTTGGAATCGGTTCTTAAAAAACAGACGCAAAAAAGTCTCCACAAAAATATTTTACGTCGGTTTATAAGAAACTAACGTCAAATTGACGATGTTAAAAACGATTTTTCTACTATTGATAACAATATTACCGTACTCAGTGAGGTTCACATACCTCTCTCTCTACTCTATAGATATTGTACATGACCCGTTTTTTAGGGCCCAGAACATGGAGTAGGGGCTCAGTTGAGAGATTAGAGCTTAATTTGTTTATCACAACATCCCGACGCAGACAAGGGTGTTGAAGCGAGTCCTCCTAGTGAAGAGTTTCCTTAATTAGAAATCTCCAGTAATAGGACCCACTACTATTCGACATGCAGTGGAGCCTTCTACAGCTGGAAGTAGACAGTTGACCAAGAGGACCAAGAGGACTAGACCCACAGGTGGTTGACCGCATGACTCAAGATCCTATGTGAAAAGCGCCCAGAGTGGAGAACGACTTACCAAGAGCGGACAATGTTACTCTTGCGGCGGGCTTGGTCACATGGCACGTGACTGTCTGACCCGCCATGCAGCCAATCAACAGATTGATGAGGGACCACCAAGGCAGAATCAGAGGTTTGATCGAGACAGACCGCAAATATCAGGTGACCGTGGAAGAGGATTAGGTCGTGCATCAAGTGGTGGACGACGCTTCGAGGTGTTTCCACCACCACCACCAGGAGGTCCACCCCAACCGCAGGGAACATGAGGAAATGGAAGAGCGTAGATTTAGCTAGCTGATGTATATGACTATGGAGCTCTGGAAGCAAGTAGACCTGAGTGGGACTAGTTCCCGGAATAGAATCCATTGTTCCTGGTGATTCTATCATCCTTTATGTTGTTGTTTGTGGTTACTTTCTATCATTGTAATTTGTGATGCATTATGAAAAGTCACTTGTTCTTCTGACATTTTCTTTTCTTCCCTTTTGTGTGGTTAATACTAAGATGATCTGTTTAAAAACTGTTGAACTGGCCCTCACTTTTGAGATTTCTACTAGAGGAGAACCCATAACGACACACTAATGCCGAGAGTGTGACTCAACCTTTAGAGGGGAGAGTGATGGTTAGATCTATTGGTAGTAGTGTCGAGGCCTTACGACATCATTCATGGCATGAATTAGTACCGTTCATGTGAGGATTGACTGTATTAGGCATAGGAAGTGGTTCATCCACGGGATAAGACTAGATTTTCTTTTTCGACAAATGATAAATTTTGTAGCACTTGATGAAAGTAGGCGAAGAAGGGTAATGTTGAGTTCTTACTATTGGCTAGTCTCACCCATAGTTCATCGAGCGAACAGTTTATTGTTTACTCTAATCTCAATAGTCTCATGTGTATCTTCTCTCAAAATGACCTGAAGCTGAGACAACGAACATATCATGAGTTCCTCCAGGACTATGACTTCGAGATAGTCTATACCCCTGGGAAGGGGAACGTAGTAGCGGGTGCTCTCTGCTGGAGTTCAGGCATTCAGCTGCTGGGAGAGGCAACGGAGAAGCTGGCCGCGTTGCTGATATCATGTGTGGATAGGGATGGTGCAACCTATCTACAGTCGCTCCTCCAATCCTTCAGCAGAGTAGGCGAGGTGTCTTACTGCCCGACCCTTCCACCTCAGTTGCACTCGGTGCATGCCTTCTTTCCCGTATCTCAGATGAGAAGATGTGTGCACGACCCGACCCACATCATCGACCATGGGGAGCTGCACATCGATGATAGGGAGACTTTCATGAATGTTCTAGTGGAGATTGATTATCGATAGGAGTGGGTCCTACGTGGATGGTCGATTCCTCTGGTGCCACTCATTGGCAGCACGTGAACCTGCAAGAGAGCACATGGGAGAAGGAGGCTCAGATGCATGCTCAATACCCCTTTAGATTTCGTAGTGTGTGTTTTAACTTTATGGGGACATAAATCCCAGATGTGGGGGTAATGTAAAGAACCGAAAATTTCAAGGAAATTATTTTCTTAATTTTATTGGAATTATGTGAGTCTGTAGTTTCTGATGGTGCTTGATTCTGAGGTCTGGTAATCCCAGAATCAATTTCTGAAGTTTTTTTCATTTACATTCAGTGAACGTACGTAAGGGTTATTCTATCTTTTTTACAGGTGCTCGGAATTGAAATCCAAGGACCCTGATGAACTTGCAGCACCGATATTCTCTTAAGGGGACCTTTACCACTTTTGTGTTTGATTGGTTGGAGACATTATTTTTTGGAGATTCATTAAAAAAATTTAAAAATTATGTGTACATAATTTTTATTTGATGGTGGTTATATCCTCCATAGAGGGGTTGGATGTGGGTCCCATAACCCACATAACCTCCCCTGGGAGGATAATGGTGGTGGATCCAACACGAGCGCTAACACCTTCAACTCTCCTCTATAACTCCCTTAACACCTATCTTAACTCTTCACCACCCTTTTTGAAACTCTTGGTTTCAAATGAATTAATTAGGCCGCCTCTTCTCTCATAAATTGTGCCAACCCAAATATTTTATGCCAAATTTAAATAACTTGCGTGTAAACAATTATTTTTGAATTTTTTTGAATTGAATGGAAATTATAATATAATGGGATGACTTATTAAATATTTTCCATGGAAAATATTTTGGTGGAGGAGGCTTTGGAGAAATAGAAGAAGTTGGTCCTCTCTGACGAAGAACGTAAAGAACCTATTCCAATGACGATTCCTCCTCGGACGCACCGCAACATCAAGGAATCTACATTGCCTTCGAATTATCATTCTGCATCATGACAATGACTCTTCCTCCATTGTTGACAGGATGACACCGTTCTGTGTGACGCTCGTCTTCCGTGGTTCGTCGATGTTCGACGTCAATTAAGAGTTATGGGGATTGTATAATTTTAGTTTAATAAAATTATACTCTTGTAGTTGTTGAATGCATTTGATCGCATTGGCCTTTTCATATCTCCTAACATGGAGGGAACGAGCCGAACAAACACTATCTGGTGACCCTCCGTTGATCCATGTTTTTATTTGCGATGAAATCAGTGTCGGTAGAGGAGATAACGACCGGAAGCGACGGCGACCGGATGCGACAATGACCGGAAGCGATAGAGACAAGAGATAATGGTGGACGTGTGCCGGCCGCTTGCGGAAGAACAACAATCCTCAACTGTGGGCCGCTCTCCAAAGAAGAACCTACCGATCGTGGCCGGCCGGGCTAGAGGAATTGCGTCGTCCCATGGCGTCGCGATGCAGAGGACCGCGGCCCGCGGTCCGCGGGCCACTCAGCGGACGAACTGGTGGTTAAGTGGAAGGCCGGTCTGGGAAGATCATGCGGCACAAGAGGTCTCCTCACTGGGGGAACAACGGCCCGCTCACGCCGGGAAGATCGGCCAACTTTGGCCTTCTGGATAGTAGGGCAGCGCCACTCGCTGTCGCCGGTTCGGGAAGCCCCCCCCCCACTCACACCGGCTCGGTCGGGCCGCGACCTTTCATGGGCTGGGTTGCCTACCACAGGCCAGGCTGGGCCATGCATTATGGGGTCGGGCCATCCCCTTAGCCAGGTCGGAACCGCCGATCTAGAATGGGCCAAGCCGCCAGCCCACAGGGCTTGAGAAACCGGGACTGTTTCACTTAAATGTGAATAACGTCACGACCGTGTGTCCGATCAACCCGGCTTCTATGGCACTGGGATTCTCACAATGAGTAGATTATTTAGTGATACTCTATGTGAGTTTCGGAAGACTTTGAAAAAAAAAACGGATGGGTTGGTTCGAAACTGAAACCAACTGGGCCCTCGTAGCAGAAAACACTTATAACATCCGGACCAGACCTCTGATTGACGTTTCGTCAACTACATTGGTTTCCATTTGATGAGACAGATATTTTTGAATATTCAACTTGAGGTTCAGACGTTGTTTGAGTATGGTCGGGTTAGTTTGAGCCTAAAAACCTATCGGGACCCTATAAGGGATATTGCAATAACTCTCATACCGGGCGTCCGATTGATGCGTCGTCGATTGATTTGAGACCCCATTGACATGGCGGTTATTGGAGATACTTCCATTTGAGTTTTCATGACCCTTGGAAGTAAATACTAGTTGCTTGTGGAGAGGACCCTCTTGGTGATGAGCGAGCAGATTGTAGAGTCCTATTAGCTGGCTGAGACATGACGATTGTTGATTGGTCAACTCGGAGTGATTCAGAATTCCCATTGGGGAGCATTTGGTTGTAGCAGCATACCCACAATGGATGAGCACTTGGAAGTAGTGGTAGCCCCCTGGTACTCGGTAGAATGAGTACCTCTTTAGGCTATGAGGGGTAGATCTTGGTTATAGTGGCAGACCCACGGTGGGAAGGACTTGTTTGTAGGAGCATTCCCATAGTACTCGACAAGTGGAGTAATTCATAAATCCAAGGTTAGTGGGAAGCGCTTGGTTATAGAGGCAGGCCCACTGTACTCGACATAAGAGGAGTTCTCTAGCTGCCCTTGATTCGACTTCGTGAATAAAAATCATGGTTTGAGCTTAGTCAATAACCATTGTGTTTATCTCATGATTGAGATGGGTTACTTGATAACTTAGGTATATGTATAGGCAAATACCTAAGTAATGGTTATCCGTTGAAATCATACATTTTTGTTTATCATTGTTGTATTTTTTGTGACCATTAGGGTCTCATGGTACCTACTGAGTATCATTATACTCACCCCTCCACGGGCCATACCCGCACATTATTTTTATGGATGCAGAAGACAGACAACACTGACTGACGTAGAGTGTACGAGGACTAGACGGTACCTGGAGGAGGACCTCACAACGAGACAGTACCCGAAGGAGACAAATGGATGTTGATCACTTAGGAGGCTATCTGTACCTACCCTTCAGGTAGGAACCCTGAAGGATGATCCAGGAGCTACTCTCACCTTCCATTTTTTCCCTTTTTATTTGTTCTTGCATTCAGTAGTATTTGTACTTTAGAGTTGGGCTTGCATTCCAGTCTCTTTTTACTTTTAGTACACTTGTTATACATTATTTCTTAGTGATTTCTTCAGTTTGTACTCTGGTTGTGTGTTTTTATGTTTTATAATGGAAATGGATTCCTAGTTCTAGGGAATTATTCCTTTGGTGCTAGTAGCCAGCCCCTGGCCTATAGAAGGAAGGCTTGGGGATGTCACGATGCAGGCCCCGGGGGACGGTTCGCGACAGTTCATATTTTTCAAAAAAAATTGGAACAATTGCTTCCTCTTCCTCAAGTAGATCATAAAATTATATTGACTCCTTGGAGAAAACATCCTTCATTCTTTTATGGGTGTCATCACTGATCAGCATCACCTTGAAATTACTCGGCTTAGAACTGTAGGGGATCTTGAAAGATTATAGGCACTAAACAATCATCTTTGAGAGTAAGGTCGGATACATGATAATCTGAGCTCTTAAATTCCCATTTTTGACATTCTCAATAATAATGAGGATATGTCTCAAGATATTGACCTTCTATAGATTTAATAAAAAATCTAGGATATACATGTGAATTTTCTTAAGGGTGTCCTTATCACCCTACCTTATTACGATGAGACATTGCACCCATAACTGTTGAATCCGATTGTTGGTAGATAGATGGGAAATTTTTTCTGTCATGACATCTTTGATCACAAGGAATTCCATATAATTTTCCTTAACAAAGCTTCCATGAACCTCTGGTAGCATGTGTGAATGGAATTCTACTTCACCTTCAAATGAGAGCCATACGAAGCTCGCACCCGCGGTGTAAGAAAGTTTATATGTATTTCCATAAATATTGAAGGATAATTTTTCTATATCATCATCATTAAATAAGCAAACTGATTCATAGAATTTGATAAGAAGATCTGGATAGACTACATCTTGAGATTCTATCTTAGAAATATCTACACTTTCCTACCCATTGAGCATTATGTTCATGGAAATGATAGAGTCATACTTGTTGAAAAAGTTTGGGAGTACCAACCTCTCCCTATATATTTGCCACTCTGAAATTGGCTTTACTATAGACATATCCTGTTAACGATCTTCTATAGACATTCGGACAGGAGAACTTCTGAATAAATCAGAACGAGATTTTGAAGAGGGGCAGAGCTTCGAGATGCAATGGCTTGATAACCGATGTGGGACATCCCTTTGAGGTCCTTTATATAGGAGATGGAAGTGACCATTAAACATCCTATAAGAATCTAACAGTTGGAAAACCTTCTGATCTAATCTAATGTTTCATATGATAGTCGCAAGTAAAAATTTGGTTGAATCCGATCTTTTGAGGGGTTTCTAAAAAAAAACATTTGAATTTAAGGAAACATGATTCTGAGAAATTTTCAAATCAAACAAAACTAACAACAAGTAAAAGGTAATTACAAAAAACGCAATAAAGAATCATACCTTTTGTATTTCTAGGAAGATTATTCATATGATACAATATTCTTCGTGAAGAACATTGGATTCCAAAAACAACTTCAGTACAAAAATTTCAAATATGAAAATTTCTGTTGCGAAAATTTCGAGTCCGAAGATTTTCTTTACGAAAATTTCGGGTCTGAGATTTTTCATTACGAAAATTTCATATTTGAAGATTTTCAATAGGAAAACAACAGGTCTGAATATTTTCATTATGGAATTTTTTGAAAAAACCACTAGGAAAAATATCATTATGAAAATTTTGAAAAACCAACTACAAAAAATTTTCTTTACGAACAATTTTGAATACATCATTAAGAAATTTTTTGAAAACATCATTCCGAAAATATTTTAAAACATCATTACAAAAATTTTGAAAACATCACAGAAAATGTACTCTTCCTATGAAAAGGTGTTTGTTACTGTAAGGAGATTGGTTCAAAAAGAAGTTAATGGAAGAATATTACCTCACAGTTATCACTTCAAACTTCTGTTTAATGTATTTAAATCTATCAGAATGTAATGATTTTGTGAAAATGTCAGCAAGTTGATCTTGCGTTCCGATAAGTTGAAAATGATATCTCCTTTTGGTGTGTGATACCTAAAAAAGTGATGCCTAATATCTATGTGTTTTGCAATAAAGTGATGTGAATGGTTTTTACTAAGGTAAATTACACTTGTGTTATCACACATAATTCGAGTCTTAGTAAAACATAATCCATAGTATCTGAGTGTGTGTTGCATCCACAATACTTGAGCACAACAACTTCCAGCTTCTATATATTCATCTTCAGCAGTGGAAAGTGCTATAGAGTGTTGCTTCATGCAAGACTAATAAACTAATAAATCTCCTAATAAATGACAAGTTCCAGTTGTACTCTATCTATCCATTCTACATCCACCAAAGTCAGCATCAGAAAAAACTTTTAAAACAAAATCATTTCCAAAAGTATAAATTAGTCTTAAATCCATGGTTCCCATTAAGTATAAAAAAATTCCTTTTTTTCCTCCATTAATTGTGATTCCTTAATATTGGATTGATATCTTGCACATAAGAATAATAAAAACATTAATTCTGGAAGACTTTCTAGCTAGTAATGTAGACTTCCTATCATACCACTAAAAGATGTTTGATCTACTGGTTTCCCAGCTTTTGTAAGATCAAGTGTGTTTAAGGTACCAATAAGAGTGCTTATACTCTTAGTGTTGTCATATCCAAACTTTTTAAGAAGATATTTAATATACATATGTTGAGATATATAGATTCCTTCTAGTTTTTGAGAAATTTGAAAACCCAGGAAAAATGTTAACTCACCCATCAGACTCATTTAAAACTCAGATTTCATTATGATCCGCAAAGGAATCAGTTAAATATTGCAGAGTTGAACCAAATATAATGTCATCAACCTAAACATGAATAATCAAAACCTTATTATTATCATTATTTACAAAAATTGATGGATCCTCATTTCCCTTTACATAGTTATTTTGAAGCAAAAATCCAGTAATTCTATCATACCATGCTCGAGGGGATTGTTTAAGTCCATACAGAGCTTTGGTACATCTAAAAACATGATCATGATGTTTTGTATCTTCAAATCTAGGAGGTTGTTCAACACAAAATTCCTCTTGAACATAACCATTAAGAGAATCACATTTCACATCCAATTTAAAAAAAATTAAATTTAAGAATGTTATAATGGAAAGTAAAATACAAATAGATTCAAGTCTAGCTACTGGAATATATGTTTCTTCAGAGTCTATTCCTTTTTTTGATTATATCCATTAACAACTAATCTAGCTTTATTTCTAACGATGATTCCATCTTCATCAGACTTATTTCTGAAGGCCCATTTTACTCCAATAACAGATGTTTCCATTGTTCTTTCATCCAAGGTCCAGACATTTTTCCTTTTAAAATTCATTTAGTTCATCATTCATGGCTTGGATCCAATCATCATCACGTAAAGATTCATTAGTGATTTTTGGTTACAATTGTTAATGGAATGCTAGATGTTCTACTTAATTTCTTAATAAAATTATAGTCTTTACAGGTTGATTGACATCACCAATGATACTCTCACTGGTATGATTAATTAGAAATAGCTGATTTGGGTATTGTAAAACCTGTTTATCAATATAGGGTAAGAAATCTTCTGCGGTAAATGTTTCAGAAGTATCTTCTTGAACATTTTCCTTATCAGAAGGATTTTCTATCAAAGGATGATAATATGTTTTTGAAAACACATCCATGGATGTAGGATGGAATTGTTTAAAAACAAAAGGATCAGTTTCATCAACTTTAACATGTACTATCTCTTCAAAAGTACAAGTATTTTTATTGAAAACTCTATATGCCTTAAGAGTTGTGGAGTATCCAATGAAAATCCCTCCATCAGATTTTGGTGATAATTTATGTAAATTATCCATAGTATTCAAAATGAATACCTTGCAACCAAAAACCTTAAAGTAGGAAATTCTATGTTTTCTACCCTTCCAAAACTCATTAGGAGTTTTATTGAGAAATGATCAAATGAGAACACGATTTAGTGTGTAATAAGCAGTACATACACCTTCAGCCCAAAAATAATTGGATACGGAGTACTCACTCAAAATGATTCTATTTATTTCATTAAGAATTCTATTTTTTCTTTAAACAACACCATTCTATTGAGGTGTTATGGGTGCTGATAAGTTTTGAGTAATACATTTTCTACTATAAAAAGATTCAAAATCAGAATTTTGAAATTCTCCTCCATGATCACTATGAATAGTTTTCAATGGAAGGATTTTCTCATTTTTAACATGGGCTATAAAGATTTTTAAATAAGAAAAATATTCAGACATCTTTGCTAGAAAATAGACCGACGTAAATCTTGTGTAATCATCAACCAAGAGAAATAAGTAATACATGCCCCCAATGCATCTAGTTTGTGTTAGACCAAAAAGATATATATCAACTGGTTGTAATTCATCAGTAGTTGAGATGTCACATACTAATTTAAAACTTTATTTATGTTTCTTGTCATATTGACAAGGTTCACAAACTTTTGATTAATCAATGCTAAACTCTAGTATATCCTTAACTAGTCATTTCATAGAGATTTCACATAAGTTCCTATGTTTAAAGTATCCTAACATTCTATTACATAACAAATAATGATCTTCTATTTCACTAAGGCAAGGTGGATCTTGGATCCTAAGGTCTTATAAGTTTATTGTGTAAACATTCTCTTTCTTATTGGTCAAAAGTATAAATTCTTCCACGGATTTGTTTACTAAGCACTTATCATTCATAAAATTCACAAGGTATACTTCATCACATAATTGGATTATGCTAATGAGGTTGTTCTTAAGACCTTTAACAAATAAAACATTTGAAATCTATGTTTTACCAAGAAGAACGATGTTACCTATACCAATAATTTCTCCCTGAGCATTGTCTCTGAATGTTACTTTTCATTCTTTCATCTGGATAATCTTTTCAAAACAATTTCTGTTACCAATCATATGTCGGGAACATCCAATATCCATGTACCAATTATTGTTTATGGTACTATTCCTATTTTACTGAAAATAAGAAAAGGTTAGATTTTTTGAATCCAAAATTTCATGGATATGAAATTGTTTGATAAAATTTTTTTGGGTATCCACATCTATTTATAAAAATAAGCTTTATGAAACCCATGAGATTGATCTCTATTTAAGGAACAATTTTTATTCAAATATCCACCACCTTGAAATTTTGTGCAAAAAGGGGCTCTGGAAGAAAAAAAATAGTTGTTTTTGAAAACTGGTTTTTAATGACTATAACCTAATCCAGTACTGTTTCTTTGAGGTTTAATTTGAGAATACATCGTGTCAAAATTTTCATTCCCATAGGTAAATTTTTTTAGAATCTTCTTAAGAGAAAATATTTCTAATTTCAATCTTATGACTAAATTCATATCCTTGGGAATCATTTCCTTAGAATTATATTTTTCCTTGGAAACATTTATCTCTATTATAGCATTCTTATGATCATTAAAAAGCTATTATTTATCAAAATTTTCATTCTCAATGTCTTTAGAAAGTTTTCATAAATTCCCTTCTTTATCATTAAGATCTCTGGAAGGATATGAAATATCATCTGTAATAATTTATTCCCTAGTATTTGACTTGCCTTATTTCATAGAAATTTTACAATTTCTTTCTTCATGTAACTTTGAAAATCTAGAAACGTCATCATATGAAGGTATTTCTTCATTTTCTAAGGATGATGTATCTTCATTAGATGTAAAATTTTCGGAATAGTAATTCTTATCAAGAGATAAATTTTTTAAATCCTCGACAGAGCATACCATAGCCACAAGACATATATTGGGGAATGTAGTAGCATTGAATCCCATATTCTTCTGTGCACATGAATCATATTTTGATGATTCACTTTATAATGAATCTCCACACCTAGCACTCTATGTGTCGTTGGATTTAAGTCTTTACTTTTTCGTTGAACGATATAATTTCTTCTTATTCCATTCTGAATTCCTTTCATTATTTTCATTCTTTTTCGACAAGGCAATATCAGGTCTGATATGACCTGTTCTTTTACATTCATAAGACATAACCTCTCTATATTTCTTATATTTATAGTCTTTATTCTTGTACTTATTCTGATGGTTCCTTTGAGCTACAATTCTTTTCATTCTCCAAGCAATATTAGCTACTCCATTCTCGGACTTTTAGGTGTCACTAGATTATGAATGAATAATATCTTCCATTGTCTTTGATCTAGTTACGCTTTCTAGGGTCTTGGATTTCATATATTTAGAAGTGGTTGTAAAATCAACTCCTCCAATCCCATTAATCTTCTTAAAATTTTCATAATCTCTTTTCATTCTAGTTTCATTATGAAGAATATTTCCAAACAACTCAGCTAAGGAAATCTGAGTGACATTCATATTCTCATCAGTAGCTTTCCTCATGGACTCACATTCATATGGAATGATATCTATGATCTTGTCCACAAGAGCCTCATCATCAAAACCCAATTTCTCCAATATATTGTAAGCTATTTACAATAGTCATAAACCTTTGTTGTAAATTTTTTATAGGTTCTATATAAAGAATTTTTAAACTATGGTATTCAGCTCTCAACATAGCTCTCCTATCACTGTGACATAGGTATACCAAAATGTGTAACTTCTAGTTTATTCCAGATAATATTTGTAGCTTCACACGAAGATATATGACTATAGATGTTCCCTGTCATGGAACATAACAATGTATTTCTATCTCTAAAATTTGATTGATATTCTGATTTCTCGTGATTCTTAAACGTTCCCAAATCATTATCTGGAATCATATAATATCTAGTCACCATTAGATAGTTATCAACTAAAGAATTGATAAAAAAAAGTCTTGATCTTATCTCTCTAGTATTCATAATAATTTCCATCGAAAACAAGAGGTCTGGAAGGATTTAGGTTATCAATAGAACCAATGTTTAAACCTTCCATTCTTATAAAAACCTTTGGCACACAAACATGTTAGCAGTATAAGACTGTAAACAATAGAAAATATCTTAAGCAAGGAAAAAATATCTTTAAGAAAGAAGGAATCTAAACTATATGATTCCAAAAAACAGATTCTGAAAAATATGAATCCCGAAGTTTAATTCCGAGAGTTCTCTTATTAATCTAATGGTGAGATTAATTCAGATTATACCAACCCACTGATACTAATTGGGAAATGGTATGTGAGTATGATATACTCTATAACACCAAATGTAGGATCTAAAATGTAATGATATTCTCAAATACAAGAGGTGGGGTGAATTTTACACTTTAAAAAAAATTTAGTAACTTTTAATGATGATTATGATTAACAAGGTTAAACGGGATAATTCACAAGACCTCTAAGTTCTAATAACATTCTTGATTCTTGAAAAGTGATTCAGAAAATGAAACTCAACAAAAGTTTACAAAGATGAATATTTTACCTTAAATCATATAGAATCTAAATAAATCAGAGTACAAGTGTATGAATGTATAAGAAAGTTATACTTTACTAAACAATACAAATGCATTGGAAAACTTGTAAGAAAAAAAAGTAACAAGTAGTAAATCTTTTAACCCATAGAGAAGGGTATCCAACAAAATTTGATAAAGTTGCCTTGATTTATACTTTCAGGAAAGTCTATTTTACCCACACCAGGGTAAGCCCTTGATACAGAGATCAGAGTCTATCTTGCTATCCCTGCAAGCCCTCAAATATAAGGTAGAAGGCACCCCTGTCTTCCTCAGCAAGGAAGACCTCATCTTCAAGGTAGTCGACACCTCTGCTTTCATATACCCAGAAGCACTCTATTGTACACAGTAACAATCGGATTTGCACGAATAAAAACTGAACATGTAGTTCAGTATGCCCAAAGAAATGAAATTATCTCTCTAGAAATAACTTCAACAGTATGTGGTATCTAGAGTCATAGAATAGTGTTGAGATATTTTCAAATGTTCTCTTATTTATAGGAACATCTCCAATGGTCAGCTCCCTCCTCCAAAGTCATATTCATCCAGGAATTTTTTAGGGACCTGTACACATGTCACTCGTACAACTGTTAGTTGATAACTGAAAGAATGACATAATTTTATTACTAAACAACTGAAAGAATAACCAAAATATGATATTTGGAATATAAGTAAGTAAATGAATTCATAGTCTATAATACAAGGATATTCGGATTCTGCTTTGTAGGAATTCAGAACATAAATTCTATAGAATTTCGGTGTCATAATTTCGAGTTAATTCAGAATTTTATTTTACTAGAATTTGGAACCTGAATATACAATGTTCAGAGTCGGAGGACATGATAATTCGGAGTCAGAACTCATAGGAGTTTGGATTCTGAATTCAGAGTACTCCGGAGTCAGAACGTAGAGAAGATCATATCTAGAATTCATAATCATAATAGTGCTTATACTCTTAGTGTTGTCATATACAAACTTTTTAAGAAGATATTTAATATACATATGTTGAGATATATAGATTCCTTCTAGTTTTTGAGAAATTTGAAAACCCACGAAAAATGTTAACTCACCCATCAGACTCATTTAAAACTCAGATTTCATTATGATCCGCAAAGGAATCAGTTAAATATTGCAGAGTTGAACCAAATATAATGTCATCAACCTAAACATGAATAATCTAAACCTTATTATTATCATTATTTACAAAAATTGTTGGATCCTCATTTCCCTTTACATAGTTATTTTGAAGCAAAAATCCAGTAATTCTATCATACCATGCTCGAGGGGATTGTTTAAGTCCATACAGAGCTTTGGTACATCTAAAAACATGATCATGATGTTTTGTATCTTCAAATCTAGGAGGTTGTTCAACACAAAATTCCTCTTGAACATAACCATTAAGAGAATCACATTTCACATCCAATTTAAAAAAAATTAAATTTAAGAATGTTATAATGGAAAGTAAAATACAAATAGATTCAAGTCTAGGTACTGGAATATATGTTTCTTCAGAGTCTATTCCTTTTTTTGATTATATCCTTTAACAACTAATCTTGCTTTATTTCTAACGATGATTCCATCTTCATCAGACTTATTTCTGAAGGCCCATTTTACTCCAATAACAGATGTTTCCATTGTTCTTTCATCCAAGGTCCAGACATTTTTCCTTTTCAAATTCATTTAGTTCATCATTCATGGCTTGGATCCAATCATCATCACGTAAAGCTTCATTAGTGATTTTTGGTTACAATTGTTAATGGAATGCTAGATATTCTACTTAATTTCTTAATAAAATTATAGTCTTTACAGGTTGATTGACATCACCAATGATACTCTCACTGGTATGATTAATTAGAAATAGCTGATTTGGGTATTGTAAAACCTGTTTATCAATATATGGTAAGAAATATTCTGCGGTAAATGTTTCAGAAGTATCTTCTTGAACATTTTCCTTATCAGAAGGATTTTCTATCAAAGGATGATAATATGTTTTTGAAAACACCTCCATGGATGTAGGATGGAATTGTTTAAAAACAAAAGGATCAGTTTCATCAACTTTAACATGTACTATCTCTTCAAAAGTACAAGTATTTTTATTGAAAACTCTATATGCCTTAAGAGTTGTGGAGTATCCAATGAAAATCCCTCCATCAGATTTTGGTGATAATTTATGTAAATTATCCATAGTATTCAAAATGAATACCTTGCAACCAAAAACCTTAAAGTAGGAAATTCTATGTTTTCTACCCTTCCAAAACTCATTAGGAGTTTTATTGAGAAATGATCAAATGAGAACACGATTTAGTGTGTAATAAGCAGTACATACACCTTCAGCCCAAAAATAATTTGATACAGAGTACTCACTCAAAATGATTCTATTTATTTCATTAAGAATTCTATTTTTTCTTTAAACAACACCATTCTATTGAGGTGTTATGGGTGCTGATAAGTTTTGAGTAATACATTTTCTACTATAAAAAGATTCAAAATCAGAATTTTGAAATTCTCCTCCATGATCACTATGAATAGTTTTCAATGGAAGGATTTTCTCATTTTTAACATGGGCTATAAAGATTTTTAAATAAGAAAAATCTTCAGACATCTTTGCTAGAAAATAGACCGACGTAAATCTTGTGTAATCATCAACCAAGAGAAATAAGTAATACATGCCCCCAATGCATCTAGTTTGTGTTAGACCAAAAAGATATATATCAACTGGTTGTAATGCATCAGTAGTTGAGATGTCACATACTAATTTAAAACTTGATTTATGTTTCTTGTCATATTGACAAGGTTCACAAACTTTTGATTAATCAATGCTAAACTCTAGTATATCCTTAACTAGTCATTTCATAGAGATTTCACATAAGTTCCTATGTTTAAAGTATCCTAACATTCTATTACATAACAAATAATGATCTTCTATTTCACTAAGGCAAGGTAGATCTTGGATCCTAAGGTCTTATAAGTTTATTGTGTAAACATTCTCTTTCCTATTGGTCAAAAGTATAAATTCTTCCACGGATTTGTTTACTAAGCACTTATCATTCATAAAATTCACAAGGTAGACTTCATCACATAATTGGATTATGCTAATGAGGTTGTGCTTAAGACCTTTAACAAATAAAACATTTGAAATCTATGTTTTACCAAGAAGAACGATGTTACCTATACCAATAATTTCTCCCTGAGCATTGTCTCTGAATGTTACTTTTCATTCTTTCATCTGGATAATCTTTTCAAAACAATTTCTGTTACCAATCATATGTCGGGAACATCCAATATCCATGTACCAATTATTGTTTATGGTACTATTCCTATTTTACTGAAAATAAGAAAAGGTTAGATTTTTTGAATCCAAAATTTCATGGATATGAAAATGTTTGATAAAATTTTTTTGGGTATCCACATCTATTTATAAAAATAAGCTTTATGAAACCCATGAGATTGATCTCTATTTAAGGAACAATTTTTCTTCAAATATCCACCACCTTGAAATTTTGTGCAAAAAGGGGCTCTGGAAGAAACAAAATAGTTGTTTTTGAAAACTGGTTTTTAATGACTATAACCTAATCCAGTACTGTTTCTTTGAGGTTTAATTTGAGAATACATCGTGTCAAAATTTTCATTCCCATAGGTAAATTTTTTTAGAATCTTCTTAAGAGAAAATATTTCTAATTTCAATCTTATGACTAAATTCATATCCTTGGGAATTATTTCCTTAGAATTATATTTTTCCTTGGAAACATTTATCTCTATTATAGCATTCTTATGATCATTAAAAAGCTATTATTTATCAAAATTTTCTTTCTCAATGTCTTTAGAAAGTTTTCCTAAATTCCCTTCTTTATCATTAAGATCTCTGGAAGGATATGAAATATCATCTGTAATAATTTATTCCCTAGTATTTGACTTGCCTTATTTCATAGAAATTTTACAATTTCTTTCTTCATGTAACTTTGAAAATCTAGAAACGTCATCATATTAAGGTATTTCTTCATTTTCTAAGGATGATGTATCTTCATTAGATGTAAAATTTTCGGAATAGTAATTCTTATCAAGAGATAAATTTTTTAAATCCTCGACAGAGCATACCATAGCCACAAGACATATATTGGGGAATGTAGTAGCATTGAATCCCATATTCTTCTGTGCACATGAATCATATTTTGATGATTCACTTTATAATGAATCTCCACACCTAGCACTCTATGTGTCGTTGGATTTAAGTCTTTACTTTTTCGTTGAACGATATAATTTCTTCTTATTCCATTCTGAATTCCTTTCATTATTTTCATTCTTTTTCGACAAGGAACTATCAGGTCTGATATGACCTGTTCTTTTACATTCATAAGACATAACCTCTCTATATTTCTTATATTTATAGTCTTTATTCTTGTACTTACTCTGATGGTTCCTTTGAGCTACAATTCTTTTCATTCTCCAAGCAATATTAGCTACTCCATTCTCGGACTTTTAGGTGTCACTAGATTATGAATGAATAATATCTTCCATTGTCTTTGATCTAGTTACGCTTTCTAGGGTCTTGGATTTCATATATTTAGAAGTGGTTGTAAAATCAACTCCTCCAATCCCATTAATCTTCTTAAAATTTTCATAATCTCTTTTCATTCTAGTTTCATTATGAAGAATATTTCCAAACAACTCAGCTAAGGAAATCTGAGTGACATTCATATTCTCATCAGTAGCTTTCCTCATGGACTCACATTCATATGGAATGATATCTATGATCTTGTCCACAAGAGCCTCATCATCAAAACCCAATTTCTCCAATATATTGTAAGCTATTTACAATAGTCATAAACCTTTGTTGTGCATTTTTTATAGGTTCTATATAAAGAATTTTTAAACTATGGTATTCAGCTCTCAACATAGCTCTCCTATCACTGTGACATAGGTATACCAAAATGTGTAACTTCTAGTTTATTCCAGATAATATTTGTAGCTTCACACGAAGATATCTGACTATAGATGTTCCCTGTCATGGAACATAACAATGTATTTCTATCTCTAAAATTTGATTGATATTCTGATTTCTCGTGATTCTTAAACGTTCCCAAATCATTATCTGGAATCATATAATATCTAGTCAGCATTAGATAGTTATCAACTAAAGAATTGATAAAAAAAGTCTTGATCTTATCTCTCTAGTATTCATAATAATTTCCATCGAAAACAAGAGGTCTGGAAGGATTTAGGTTATCAATAGAACCAATGTTTAAACCTTCCATTCTTATAAAAACCTTTGGCACACAAACATGTTAGCAGTATAAGACTGTAAACAATAGAAAATATCTTAAGCAAGGAAAAAATATCTTTAAGAAAGAAGGAATCTAAACTATATGATTCCAAAAAACAGATTCTGAAAAATATGAATCCCGAAGTTTAATTCCGAGAGTTCTCTTATTAATCTAATCGTGAGATTAATTCAGATTATACCAACCCACTGATACTAATTGGGAAATGGTATGTGAGTATGATATACTCTATAACACCAAATGTAGGATCTAAAATGTAATGATATTCTCAAATACAAGAGGTGGGGTGAATTTTACACTTTAAAAAAAATTTAGTAACTTTTAATGATGATTATGATTAACAAGGTTAAACGGGATAATTCACAAGACCTCTAAGTTCTAATAACATTCTTGATTCTTGAAAAGTGATTCAGAAAATGAAACTCAACAAAAGTTTACAAAGATGAATATTTTACCTTAAATCATATAGAATCTAAATAAATCAGAGTACAAGTGTATGAATGTATAAGAAAGTTATACTTTACTAAACAATACAAATGCATTGGAAAACTTGTAAGAAAAAAAAGTAACAAGTAGTAAATCTTTTAACCCATAGAGAAGGGTATCCAACAAAATTTGATAAAGTTGCCTTGATTTATACTTTCAGGAAAGTCTATTTTACCCACAACAGGGTAAGCCCTTGATACAGAGATCAGAGTCTGTCTTGCTATCCCTGCAAGCCCTCAAATATAAGGTAGTAGGCACCCCTGTCTTCCTCAGCAAGGAAGCCCTCATCTTCAAGGTAGTCGACACCTCTGCTTTCATATACCCAGAAGCACTCTATTGTACACAGTAACAATCGGATTTTCACGAATAAAAACTGAACATGTAGTTCAGTATGCCCAAAGAAATGAAATTCTCTCTCTAGAAACAACTTCAACAGTATGTGGTATCTAGAGTCATAGAATAGTGTTGAGATATTTTCAAATGTGCTCTTATTTATAGGAACATCTCCAATGGTCAGCTCCCTCCTCCAAAGTCATATTCATCCAGGAATTTTTTAGGGACCTGTACACATGTCACTCGTACAACTGTTAGTTGATAACTGAAAGAATGACATAATTTTATTACTAAACAACTGAAAGAATAACCAAAATATGATATTTGGAATATAAGTAAGTAAATGAATTCATAGTCTATAATACAAGGATATTCGGATTCTGCTTTGTAGGAATTCAGATCATAAATTCTATAGAATTTCGGTGTCATAATTTCAAGTTAATTCAGAATTTTATTTTACTAGAATTTGGAACCTGAATATACAATGTTCAGAGTCGGAGGACATGATAATTCAGAGTCAGAACTCATAGGAGTTTGGATTCTGAATTCAGAGTACTCCGGAGTCAGAACGTAGAGAAGATCATATCTAGAATTCATAATCATAATTCGTAGTTGAACTTCATGAATGTTCTTATCCAGAATTCGGAGTTGACCTTAATGAGAGTTCGTATTCAGAATTTGGTGTAGAACTTCATCAGAGTTCATAACAAGAATTCGGAGTTGAACTTCATGAGATTTTGTAACCAGAATTCGGAGTTTAAATTCATGAGAGTTCGTAACCATAATTCAGAGTTGAACTTCATGAGAGTTCGTAACTAGAATTCGGAGTTGATCTTCATGAGAGTTCATAACCAGAATTCGAAGTTGATCTTCATGAGTGTTCGTAACCTAAATTTGGATTCCTAAACAGAATTCTTCATATTAAAGTATTATATCATTCTGAGGTTTTGGTTTCAATAAGAATTTTACACCTAGAAAATATATGATATGAATAATGAATTCTAGGTAAGGGTAAATTTTCTTGTGTATGGAAATTTTCCTTACGGGAGTAAAACAAATGGTTAAATGAGTTTTTCTTTGAAATAAGGTTTTTGTGATTTTCAAAACAAGAGGAATGGTAAAGACATAAGGTAAACCTTATTGACTCAACAATCTCCCCCTTACATGAAGGAATGGAAAATTAATAAGGAAAAACATATAGACTCACTAGCCAAATCATGTTTCTCATTAAGAGGGGTACAATGGACATTCTTCCCCTCTATTACATAAATTTTTACCCCCTTTTCGTCCCTCTTTCAGAAATAATCTCCCCCGTGATAACCCTTACTATATTCATATTCCCATGGGTGATTTTTTGTATTTAATAGTCTTAATTTATTATTTTAAGATGTGATGGAAACCATGACATAAGCCTTAAAATCTATTAGACTTGGTAGTTCACTGTTCCTTCCCCTAGAGGTATTGATCATTGCTTAAGGATTTTTATACTTTCTCCACGGGATCCTTATAGAATTAGATATTGATTATTGGGATTTTCCACATTCATGAAATATGGTATCTCAACAGGATGTTTGGTCCTCACAATTTATCATTTCACCATTTCATATCACAAATATGAATTTATAACCCTTAAAATACATAATGTAATTAATTAAATATGTTTTTGGATGTTATACGATAGATATTTTTTCATACATGGTGTTGGGGATATAGGGGCAGTGTAACCTAGATAGGAACATATTCATGTTATTGACAGTGAGACTTAGGGGATGGAGCCATCAGTTACATGTGTGACAAATCCGTAGTATATAGTGTCATATATAATGTAGGATGCAACTGTGACAACTAGGCCCTACCCACCAACTGCCTCACAGGAACGTGGTCCCCACCCTAGGTATCACCCACATGCCCGAACAGGTTATCTGACTAATAACCGATCCACAGGCCAACACATGTCCTTCCTAGTGTGTTTTTTCCTTAGACACACACACCCTGAGAAACTTCCGAAGAGGTCACCCTAACATTTAACTATTCCAGGTCAAGCACGTTTAACTGTGGAGTTCTAATCAGGTAGTCTCCCGAATAGTAAGATGCACCTTGTTGACGTGAGTCATATCATTATGACATTTAACCCTTTATCATTTTAATATGTTACAATAACCCCCCCCCCCCCCTTTAGGGCACAACATCCTCATTGTGGGCCCTAAATCTCATCCAAGGTAGTGCACATCACTTAAGGCTATGTACCACCTCTGTTACCAAATGTAACAACTATGCTCTTACCACGAGTTGCCCCGCAGACACATGGGCCCCATCCTAGGTTCCACCCACATGCACAAATGACTTATCTGACTAATTACAGTTTCCACAGGCCAACACATGTCCTTTATATTGTGTTTTTTCCTCACTCACACACACCCCGAGAAACATTCTAGGAGGTCACCCATCCTGATCACTATTCCAGGACAAACACGCTTTACTGTGATGTTCTAATCCGGTAGACTCCCGAAAAGGAAGGTGCACCTTGTGGACATGAGTCATATCATTATGTCATTTAACCCTTTATCATTTGGGGTGTTATATCAACAATCCCTATGAATACCTATAAACATTTTTTGTATTTAGATTGAATTGTGAAAGGAGATGTAGATCATGAATGGTGGAAGAATGTACGTAGAAAAATTAAAAATAAATGGGGTGAATCAAAATATGTGTAAGACTCTGAGATGAGTGATAGCGATAAATACCCCCAACTATCAACAATTTATGGGCGTGATCTCTATGGGGATATGTATGTTGGAGAAAAATTGATCAAGGAGAAACAATGGAACCTTCAATGTAGATATTTTCCAATTAAAAAGAGAGTGATGAAATTTAATCCCCATAAAGATTACACAAACCTACCTAAAACAATTACTACTATATATTTAGGGATGTATATGAACGGGTAAATATAAACAAGAGTATCCAATTTAAAAACTTCTAATGTAGTGAGTTCAGAAAAATTAGTGACAAGGGAGAAGTTGGATAGTCGAAAGCTGAACGGTAGAGAACAATATGAGGAAACATGCAATAGGGATGAAGAAATAGGATAGGATTTGGAGTTCATCCTTTATTCTAACAAAGATATTATTGAAAAAGTTGTTTAGGACAATGAATTAAAACAGGAGGTTAGAATAATTTATGAAAAAAGATTGTGTTTCGATACCAATGGGGAGAAAGAGGATTGAATAAAAAACAATACGAAATACATGCCTGAGGATTCAATCCCTGTAAAATCTACATGGAGGAATTTATACTGATAATGGATAGAGTGTAAAAATAGTTTGGAGAGCTTATCATAGAGGATCAAGATATTCAGGCTAGTAACCTTCACTAAGGGTTATATATAGTCTATAATAAAAATAATATTAGTCTCATTTTTAATGAATTTGAGATATCATTATGTACATAATGGTTTAGTATATTTTGACTAAGGTTTCCCCCTTATCCTCAAAGTGGATTCTTAATAAAAAATTATAATTTTTGGACTCATATTTTCAATGAGTGAAGAGATTCTAGTGGGTTATTATTGGTGATTCCTTATTTGGTTTTATATAAGATTAATTTATTAATGTTTTAATAGATGTTTCTGGCCATATCTATGTCATACATTATAGTGGGTACTGATATAGTATGATTCAATCATCGTCATTATTATAAGACCCATAACAATTCTGGAAGGAGTAGATATGATCTCATTAATTTAGCCTTTAGGGTAGATACATAGTACCATGAGACCTTGCATATCCTATAGAACACACATGTAGAGATACTATGATTGGTAAGGAATTTAAACCATTATATATGATAAGGATGATGATCCTTCGTAATTCCAGAACAAGTATCGTTTTGTTCACTAACCTTGAGAGACTGTGAAACTTAATTAAATAATACAAATCAACATACCACTTCTTATATATTGAGTTAGTGGCTAGCCTAAGTGATGAATCAACCTTACATAATCATTTTGATTATCCTCATTAAGATGGGTCTCCTATGCCATTACATATATTATTTCATATATGAATCATCTCTTATCAATTTGACATAGAGGATCCCATGTAGTATTCATGTACTGTGACAAAATCTAGGGGAATCAATGCCTTTCCAAATGCTGGACCAAACCATAGCAAGTTTATTATTGGGCTTGGTAATGATGGTTGTTGGGGTTACCATAGAACATGTACTGAACATGTTATCTCTATTAGTTTTGGATGTATTTATGATTATAGGAATTTAGACACCCTACCTCTTTAATTATTCTTTCAATCATTTATTGTTGATGGAGCAATGAATCAAGATATACTTCCTGGAACTAAGTCCTCAAGGAAAATTGTGATTGTATTCAATAATGGGGATACTGAATGGTACATAATGGGGTAAGAAAATATGATCATAATTCATTCACTATATATTATAGGATTCCATTGGATATATGATGATTCATTATATAGAATGACATGTATGAGCTCATAAATAAGATGAAATTATATTACGCCTTAAGTGATACATGGATTTGTTATATGGAATACCACAGATGGGATCACATGTAAGATATGTTAAATAGGACTGTTATGAAAATCCATTCCCTCATATCGAATTCCCTAGATGGTTTCATAGGTCTTGAGATCACATTACCCAATGAGTGGTACATTTTTCTCTAGCAGATTACCATGGATAGGCTAGGTAGGCATTATAAATTTATCATACCATTGGTGATTCCAGTTTAGTATGTGGTATAACACAGTTGAGATTTTTGGTTTATAAATTATATGATTTATTGAGTAATTAATTGGTTTTTACAGGATGAATTTAGTGAAATTATAGTATGGGGGTCCCTATAGTACTCCTATAGTGATACTGGGGTTCATTATATGTAATTATATGGATGGGATAAAGATGATAATTAGTTAAATGAATAGAAAAATAGTCAAAATAAATGATAATAACTGGTGTTTTTCGATTCTATACATATATGAAATCATAGTTATACATTTATTCGAAGTTCAAATTCCATGAGTTTATGCATCCACTTATGATTATTCATGGGCACTTTGCTACACATCGAGTATTGTCTAGAAAAACATATATATATATATATATTTATATATATTTATATATGATTATATATATATTTCATAAATAAATAAATAAGTAAGTAAATATATTTATAGAGTGATGCTTATGTAGGGATATTCTGGATTACACAAAAATATGAATCTTCAATCGGAGCACATCTAGAGGATCGACATTTTTTTCATTGTTTTTATTTTTCTTGTACAAATTATTTTTGTTTTATTATAATTATTTTATTCATAAGAATCTTTTAAATACATGGAAATTTTAAAGAAATGTTTTTACATAAATACATTCGAGATTTAAGATTTTGTGGCTTCTGAAGGCACTTGATTTTGAGGCCTGGTGTGCCTGGAATCAATTTATGAAGATTAGATCTCGTACTTTCAGAAAACGAACGAGCGGGTTTTTCTATCTGTTGAACTGGTTCTCAAAATTGAAATATGAGGGCACCGATGAACTCGCAATGTAGGTAATTGCCTAAGGGGACCTTTACCAAAGTTGCGTTTGCATAGGAGGAGAAGTTTAAAATATGTGGATTAAATGAGAAGTGAATAAAACTGTGGAACAACATATTTTTTATATCTAAAGTGGTTATATCCTACATGGGGGAGTTGGTATGGGACCCACAAGCTTCTAACTACCCAAGTAAGAATATTTTTCAGGTGGGGCCCACATGATACCCAACCTTTCGCATTCCATTAACTCTCATAAAATCCCCCTTTAAACAAGACAACTCCCCTAAATTAGTGAGGACCCTTCCTCTCTCCCTTTCACTTCATTTAAACTTTCCAACCTAACATTAAATTAACAAAACAAAACTAGATTTAATTAATTATGTGAGAAGGATTATGAATTTTGAAATGTATGGAATGATAAATTAAAATAAGGGGTGACATTATTTTAAGGATTTTTGGATTGTTGTGTGGGAATTTTTGGATGAGAACTGTTGTGAAGAACAGGAGGATTTCTCCTTTGTTGAAAAACGCCAACACTCTGACGAAGAACATAAACTCGCCGACCTTGGTTCTTCATCCTCTTCTTCCTCCATGGAAAGGGATGAGACAACGCCGCAGGAACTCGCTAGAGACGACTCGTATTTTATTCTTACCTCCATGAAAAAAGAGGAGACGACAATTCCTCGGGTGCACACCGACGACGACAGAAATGACACTTTCAACTGACGGTTGTCAACCTCAAACCTTATACGAGGAAGTGTGAATTATTCCAATTTTCATTTGAATACAAATTGTTTTTTGTGCTTTGTGAATCCTTGATCATCTTCGGCTGAATTTTACCTCCAAACACGGAAGGCGCGGGCCGAAAAAACATGAATCTAAGAACCTCCATTGTTTCTTGATCTTTTTTGAATTGGAAACCAGAGACGTGGAACGAACGACATCGTCGCGCCATGCCCGAAACGTGGAAAAGGAAACTGGCGTCGTCGTGCCAGTTGTGCCGGAGGAACTGCAACCCTCTACACGGGCCACTTCGGTGGCAGAACCAGCCGGCCCTTCGGCCAGCCGGCCGGAGGCATACCGCGGATCCAGTAGGGCGTCGGGCTGAGGAACCATCAGGCCTATTGGCCCGCCATAAAGAGCTAGTCCCCGGCACCAGGAGGGCACTGAGCTGGAAGATCGGCGGCCCTCCAGTGTGGGATGTGTGTGCCAGAAGGTCGGTCGGCCTAGCCGGCCGATTTGGGAGGGCGATGACTTTAGGCGCCTCCAGTTCGGGCATCCGGGGGCCACACCCCCGCCCCGAACCGCTCGGCCTAAGGGTCGAGCCATCCAGGCCATGCACCCAGCCGGGCCGCGGCTAGCCGTGCTGTGCCGGGCCGGGCCGTGCCCTGCCGGACCTGGCCGAGCCTGTTCGGGCCGGGCCATGCCACTTCGAGTCGGGCTGCACCCCTTCAGGCCATCCCATGCCCTTACGGGTTGAGTTTTGTTTTCCTTTAGACAGGTCCAACACCACTGCCCGGTCGGACTGGTCAAATTGGGTTAACCCGACCCGTCGACCAATTGGGCTAAACGGACCATGTCGTTATCCACATAAATGTGAATAATATAAAGACCGCACATCTGATCGATGTGCCGTCTAAGGCACTGGGACTCTTTCAACTATACGGTCCTTTTTAAATACTCTAGGTGAGTTTTGGATAGCTTTGGTAAATGGACAGGTATGGAATGAGCATATTTTCAACTGAACCCCCAAAACTAAAAAGCCTATATCTCTCAGACCGGGCATCTGTTTGACGCGTCGTCTATCGCATTGAGTTCCTTTTGACGAGATGGATCATAGGGATACATCTAATCAGGGATTCGTTATAGTTGATGTATCGACCCCTTTTTACTCGTGGAGTGGACCCTCCCTAATTCGAGTACGCTGTGTGCAGGAACCCTAGAATTGGCTGTGATTGCGACAACGATGACTACTGTACATGGATCCTACGTGGTTTCGACAACGAGGATGACTGTACTTGGATCCTACGTGGGTTTGGTAGCGAGGACTCATGTACATGGATCCTACGTGGCATCAGCAGTAAGGATGGCTATACTTGGATCCTAAATGGGTTCGGTAGTGATGTTTACTGTACTTGGATCCTACGTGGGTTCGACAACGATGAAATTTGTACTTGGATCCTAGGTGGGTTCGACAGGGGAGATGATTCAGAGGCTTCATATATCATATCCACCCCTCTTCGTGAGTAGTATACCTTTGTGAGTGGAGTCTTGACTTTCAATTATTATCATCGATTTGATTGACTTGCTTTCTTGTATGGACTGGTTGTGATTTCCTATGTGGACTGGGTTGTACTTGGGCTCGTGGGTTGGAGCTGAACTAGAATTGATGACTTAGGTATATGTATGGGCCTATAACTATGTAGAGTTGTTTGATACTTCATGTTTTTATCTTTCCATTGTGGTTTGTCCTTTGTGGATTCTGGGAGACCTTTGGGGGTCTCAGGGTCCCTACTGAGTATCGTATACTCACCCCTGCAGGGACAATGCCTGCACTACATTGTGTTGGTTGTATAAAACGAACAACACTGATCGTGTTAAAGACTTTTGGATCTGGACGGTATCCGTAGGTGGACCACCTAGCGGGCATACACGGAGCGGACATACAGGCCTGAGGTACCGGCGAGATAATTTTTACCCCCCATTCAAGTGGGATTTCTGAAGGCTGACTCGATGATTTCTGCATTACTATACAGTTATTGTACTTTATTTATCAGTTGTACTGTACTTTCAGTTGGGTTTGTATACTGGCCCATTTACATTCCCGCACATACTTTTATACTCAGGTTTCTTAGTGTATATTTCATCTTGAGTACTCTGTTGTGTTTGATTACTTATATATAGTCAATTCCTTCCATTTTATCGTGATTTATGCCTTTGGTGCTAGTCTCCAGCCCCAGACCTATGGAATGCGGCCTTGGGATTGTCACGGAACGGGCCCCAAAGATGGGTCGTGAAAAATTTGTATCAGAGGAAGCAGTTATACCACAGAACTAAGGAATCTGATAATTTCTTCACTCTGAAGCGGAAATGTATAGAATATTGAGTGTGGTTATCAGTCCAGGGAGTCCAGTGTTTGTGCAGAGGACGACGTATCCATACACCAGGACCCTGACTTCTGATTTCCGACCCGTTGCACAAAAAAAATTGATTGAATGTGTGTTTAAAAGGTTTTATTTGTGATTAGTTTGTGTCTGATCACTAGGTATATTGTACTAACAGTGGCGCACCTGTTACATTTCAGGATGGCCCCATGAAGGCATCCATCTATGGTTCCAAGCTACGTGCGTGATGGCCTCCCACCGAGCGATGAGGCCTCTATGTAGGGCCCCATAACAGAAGAGGCACCATCGGTACCTCTACCCACTGGGCCACCAATACCAATAGCCCCAACAGCGGAGAGTGCACGCCTCCTGAGTGCAATACATGAGTTTCAACGACAGAGGTCGCCTAGGTTCCGCGGAGAGACAGACCCTCAGGCAGCCAAGGATCGGCTGGAGGATATCGTCCAAGTCTTCATATTGGTAGGGACACCATCAGATCTAATGGTGATCCTTGTCGTGAGTCTCCTGCACTCAGCAGCAGGTAGTTGGTGGAGCCTGATCCTCCAGGTTCATGACCAGGAATATCTTCTTTGGAGGGACTTCGAGAGCCTCTTCTGCTCGGTGTTCATTCCAGCCACCCGATGTGCGGTGCGCATCTAGGAGTTACTACAGCTATGTTAGGGAAGTATGATAATATCACAATATTCGGAGAGATTTACCGACCTCTCATTCTACTCTGCGGACATGGTATGAGACCAATTTGTCCAGGCCCGAACTTTCGAGCAGGGACTGAGGCATGTGATTTTGGGCTTCGATGATCTCCCTCAGCATTATGACACATTAAGGAGTATTGGAGCGATCCCTTCTTGTGGAGAGCTTTCTTGATGAACCTACGCCAGTAGGGAGACCCACCATAGGGAGACACATAGCGGAGTCTTCTACCCACGGCAGTAGACAGATGTCATAGAGGTCCAAGTGGACTAGGCCATCAGTTGGGCAACCTCAAGATACTGGTTTGGATGTGCGGGGAACACGTAGTCGAGCCATTCATACGAGAGGCAGGTAGTACTATGCATGCGGCTGGCAGGGCCACAGGGGTCGTGACTGGGCAACTTTCCATGTAGAGGATTATCAAACGATTGATGGACCACCCGGGCAGAGGCAGAGGTTCGACCATGGCGGTCGGCAGGGAGCTGGCGGAAGAGGCATAGGAGCTGCCAGATTAACAGTTGTTGGGCGACACTTTGAGTCTCTACCACCACCACCACCAGGAGGTCCGCCCCGACAATAGGGATCTGGAAAACAGAGTTAGGCTCAGCTTCAGGTAGTGGAGGCCTAAGGCCACGGCGCACCTGAGATGATTTGAGTTAATATCTGTGTTTACTCTACCCTTGCTACAGTTCTTAAAGACACAAGAGAGAAACATTATTTTGTTGCCACTTCCCTTGTTCGGAGCTCAAATATTCCGAAAAATACGTTGTCTTGATCCTTATGGCTAGAGACTCCTACTGGATTAGACTCGATGATTACACACTAGTGTCGGCACAGTGAGCATACTCTTGGAGGTGAGAACTTTGGCTGGGGTATTCTTGTAGCATCGTCGAGGCTTTACAACATTATCTTGGTCATGGATTGGATATCTACAGTTCATTATTAGATCAACTGTAATAGGCGCAAAGTACGGTGTGTCTACACAGATTGTAGATTAATACTATGTGTCAACTAATGTCGCCTGAATCAGGTGACTGTAAAGAACATGTATCCAATTCCGTGGATTGACAACCTCTTTGATCAGCTCAAGGTATCATGATGGTTTTAGAAGATAGACCTCAGGTCAAGCTATCACCAGATCAGAGTTCGAGATGAGGATGTGCAGAAGATGACCTTCAGGTGTTCGTATGGACACTATGAGTTCTTGGTTATGCCTTTTTCCATAACCAATGCTCCAGTGGTGTTCAGGAATCTCATGAATAGGATCTTCCAGCCTTACCTCGTTCGATTTTTTCATTGTCTTCATCGACGACATTATGTTTCTTTTCGACTACAGAGGAGTAGCACGCCTACCACATGTGGGTGGTACTGGACACACTCCGAGAGCACCATCTTCATGGTAAGATCTCGAAGTGCATGTTCTGGATTAGAGATGAACAGTTCTTGGGGAATGTCATCTCTGTGGTAGGAGTTTCGCGGGATCCTAAAAAGATCGAGGTAGTACATTCTTGGGAGCCACCCAGGAGTGTGACGGTGGTGCAAACTATCCTAGGTCTGGCTGGGTACTATCGGATATTTGTGCCAGAATTATACATAGTTTCATAACCACATTCAGCTTTGACAAAGAAGGGGAAACCCTTTGTGTGGTCAGATAGATGTTGGCAGAGCATCCAGGAGCAGAGACGGAGATTGACTAGTGCACCCATCTTGAGGCTTCTGGAGGAGGGTTTAGGGTACGTAGTTTACTACGATGCATCAGGGACTGGACTCAAGTGTGTCCTGATGAAGGAGCGGGCAGTGATTTCCTATGGTTCACGAATGTTGAGGCAACACAGGTAGAACTATGCTACCCATGACCTAGAGTTAGAAACTGTGGACTTCGCCTTGAAGATGTGGTGGCACTATCTGACGGGAGAGCTCTTTACAGTCTACTCTGACCACCAGAGTCTTAGGTACATCTTCCCGCAGAAGGATCAAACCCTGAGACAGTGGCGATGACTAGAGTTCCACCATGACTATGAATTTGAGATAGTCTATACGCCAAGTAAGGGAAATGTTGTGGTTGTTGCACTCAGCAGGAGGTCGGGAAATCCGCTACTTGGAGAGACGACGAAGCAGTTAGCCTCATTTCATATATCCTTCATGGATAGAGATGGAGTATCCTTCCTATAGCCCCTTATAGTCACTCCTCAACTACTTCAGTGGGTTAGAGTGACACAGCATAGGAACGTTGACTGTGAGATGCGATGTGCAAAGATATCCATAGGATAGGCACCTGATGGATTTTTTGTAGAAGGAGAGCACATCATCCTCTTCAGGGGACATTCCATGGTAAAACATTCAATACAAGAATATGTGATGAGGGAGTTTCACACTTCCCCTTTGGCGGTACATCTAAGAGTAGCAAATATATACCAGGATCTCAAATGACATCACTAGTGGCCGGTTCTGAAGAAAGTTGTGGTAGAGTTCGTTTCATGATGCCTCACCTGCCAGCAGGTGAAGGAGGAGCATCAGGTAACGGCAGGCTTGGTGCACCTCTTAGTGGTCCCAGAGTGGTAGTGGGACGGGATATCTATGGATTTTGTAATGGGTCTCCCTCATACTTCCATAGGACACGACTTCATATGGGTGATTGTCGACCGACTCACCAAGTCAACTCTCTTCCTTCCTATTAGAGAGTGGGGCTCACTGGATAGCTTGAGACGCCTCTACATTAAGTAGATCATACTGATTCATGGTGTTCCATCTATTATCGTCTTCAATTGAGATGCTCTCTTTACATCACATATTTGGAAGGGGTTGTAGGAGGATTTTGGGACATAGAAACTCCTATGTACTACCTTTCATCCTCAGACAAATGGTCAGATGGAGAGGACCATTTAGACTCTCGATGGCATGCTCTGTGCATGTGTCCTCGACTTAGTCATAGCTGGGAGGATCACCTACCTTTGGTGGAGTTTGTGTTCAACAACAGCTACCACTCAACCATCGGGATGGCACCATACAAGGCACTGTATGGCCAACCATGCAGATCACCTCTGTGCTGGACTGACCCAGGGGAGTCACCACTCGTAGGATTAGAGATGGTTCAGGCTACAACAGAGATGATGCAGACCATCTAGGAGTGGATGAAGACTGCACAGAGCAGATATAAGTCCTATGCTGATAGGAGGCAGAGACCACTAGAGTTTGAGGATGGAGACAACGTTTTCTTATGGGTGTCACCTCAATGTAGATTACAGAGATTTGTCCGGGGTGGCATGTCATCTCCACGCTTCATCATTCCTTTACAAATTTTTAGTAGTGTAGGCGAGTTAGCTTACCACCTGGACCTTCCACCTTAGTTTCACTGGGTGCACAACGTCTTCCACGTATCATAGCTTTGGAGATACATTGATGACCCTACCCACATCATTGATGACAGGGATATGGACATCGATGATGGGGATACCTTCACAGAGGTCCCAGTGGAGATCAAGGATCGACAGGAGTGGGACCTACATGGACGGTCGATCCCTCTTATGCACATTCATTGGAAGCACTTGAACCTCTAGGAATTCACATGAGAGCGAGATGCTTAGATGCATGCACATTACCCTCATTTTTTACCTAGTTTATGATGTATCCTTACGGGGACGTAAATCCCTAAGGTGGAAGTAATGTAAAGACCCAAAAATTTTAAAGAATTATTTTTTCTTAAATACATTGGGCGTTTACAAGCCTGTGGCTTCTAACGGCACTAGATTCGGAGTCCCGGTGTTCCCAGAATCAATTTCCGAAGTTTAGCTCGCGTACATTCATTAAAAGAACGAGTGAGTTTTTCTATCTTTTGAACTAGTTCATGGAATTGAAATCTGAGGGCACCGATGAACTCGAAACACTGGTAATTTATTAAGGGGACCTTTACCGTAGTTGTGTTTGAATGGGAGGAGAACGGGAGGAGAAGTAATAATTTTTTTAATTAAATGAGAAGTGAATAAAATTGTGGAACAATTATATTTTTTATATCTAATGTGGTAATATCCTACATGGGGGAGTTGGGATGGGACCCACAAGTTTCTAACTACCCATGTAAGGATATTTGTGAGGTGATTCCCACACGAGACCCAACCATTCAAATTCCCATAACTCTCATAAACACCCCCTTTAAACATGACAACTCCCCTAAATTAACTATGACCATTCCTCTCTCCCTATCAAATAATTTAAACTTGCCAATATAGCATTTAATTAATTAAAAAACACTTGATTTAATTAATTAAGTGAGATAGATTTTGATTTTTGAAATGCATGGAATGTTAAATTACAATAAGGGGTGACCTTATTTTAAAGATTTTTGGCTGGTTGTGTGGGAATTTTTCAGAGAGAACTCTTTTGAAGAAGAGGAGGATTTATCCTTTGTTGAAGAACGCAAACTCTCCGATGAAGAACATCAACTCGATGACCTTGGTTCTTCACCCTCTTCTTCATCCGTGGAAAGGGTGGAGACATCGACACATGAACTTGCTAGCACCGGCGCGTCTTCTATTCTTCCCTCAGTGACAAAATAGGAGACGACACTTCCTCGGGTGCTCACTGACGATGACGGAAATGGCTCTGTCATCCGACGCTTGTCATCCGTGATCCTTATACAAGGTAGAGTTAATTGTTCAAAAAAAATTTGAATAAAAATTGTTTGTTGTGCTTCGTGAAACCCTTATCATTTTCGGCTGATTGATACCGCCTAACATGGAGGTCATGGGCCAAACAAAAATGGATCCACGACCCTCCGTTGTTTCTTTATCTTTTTTTAATTGGAAACCAGTGGCGGGGAAAGAACGGTGTCGCCGTGCTGTGCCGGAAACGTGGAAAAGGAAACCGACATTGTCACGCCAGTTTTGTGGGAGGAACCACGACTTGCTACATGTGCTGCTTCGGGGGATGAACTGGTCGGCCCGTCAGCCTACCGGGAGGAGGAAAACCGTAGCGCCAGGAGGGCACCGCGCTGAGGAACCGGTTGGCCCGTCGGCCGACCGGGCGGAGCTGGACCGCGGTGCCAGGAGGGCGTCACGGTGGAAGACCGGCGGCCCATCTCTGCGGGCCGCGTGCGCTAGAAGGCCGGTCATCCTAGTCGGCCAGCTTGGGAGGGTGGTGCCATAAGGAGGCGCCGGTTCGGGCATCCAGGGGCTATGCCCAGCCATGCAACACAGGGCTAGGCCGAGCCGGGCCGCGCCCCGTCGGGCAGGGCTGAGCCTCTTCAGGCCGGGCCGCGCCACTTCAGGATGGGTTGCACCCCTTCGGGCCAGGCCATTTCCTTTCGGGCCGAGTTGTGTTTTCCTTTAGACTAGTCAGACACCCCTGCCGGGTCGGACCCATCAAACTGGGTTAACCCGACCCATCGGCCCACTCGGATAAACATTCCATGACGTTATCCACATAAACATGAATAACATAAAGACCGCGCATCCGATCAATGCGTCGTCTATGGCCCTGGGACTCTTTCAATGATGCAGTTATTTTTCAATACGCAATGTTTGTTTTGGACAGATTTGGTAAATGTCCGGGTTTGGGAAGACCATATTTTCAATCAGACCCCTGGAACGAAAAATCCAAAAGCACTCAGACTGGGCGTCCTTTTGACGCGCCGTCTATCTCATTGAGTTCCTTTTGACGAGACAGAAAATCGGGATACATCAACTATGGACTTAGTTACAGTTGATGAATCTAACCCTTTTTACTCGTGGAGCGGACCCTCCCGGAATTGAGTATGCTGTGTGTGGGAACCCTAGAGCTGGCTGCGACTACGACAACGATGAAGAATGTACTTGGATCCTATGTGGGTTTGGCGACGAGGAAGACTATACTAGGATCCTACGTGGGTTCTGTAGCGAGGATTATGGTACTTGGATCCTACATGGATTTGGCAGCGAGGACGACTGTATTTGGATCCTACGTGGGATCGACATCGATGGTTACTGTACTTGGATCCGGTGTGGGTTCAGCAGCGACGAATTTTTTACATGGATCCTACATAGTTTCGGCAGGGGAGATGATTCAGAGGCTTAATCTATCATCTCCACTCATCTTCATGAGTAGTATTCATGTGTGAGTTGAGTCTGGACTTTCAATATTTATCATCGATGTGATTGACATTCTTTCATGTGTGTACTGGTTGTGATTTCCTATGTGGACTGGGTTGTACTTGGGCTAGTGAGTTGGAGCTGAACTATAATTGATGACTTTGGTATATATATGGGAATATACCTATGTAGAGTAGGTTGATACATCATGTTTGAATCTTTCCATTGTGGTTTATCCTTTGTGGATTCTGGGAGACCTTCGGGGGTTTCGGGGTCCCTACTCAGTATCGTATACTCACCCCTACACGTGAAATGCCTGCACTACGTTGTGTTTGTTGCAGACGATGGACACCACTGATCGTGGTCAAGACTTGTGAAGCTGGACGGTATCGGGAGGTGGATCACCTGGCAGGACATACATGGAGCGGACAGACAGACCCGAGGTACCAACGAGACAATATGTACCCACCCTTCAGGTGGGATTTCCGGAGGATGACTCAGTGGTTGCTGCTTTACATTTCAGCTGTTGTACTTTCTTTCTATGTGGTATTGTACCTTCAGTTGGGTTTTTATTCTGGTCCATTTACTTCCCTGCACTTACTTTTGTACACAGTTTTCTTAGTGTATACTTTATCTTGCGTACATTTTTGTTTTTGTTAACATATATAAAGGCAACGCCTTCCCTTTTATCGGGATTTACGCCTTTGGTGCTAGTCGTCACCCCCTTGCCTAGGGATGGCGGGCTTGGGGTAGTCACAGTACAGGCCCCCGATGACAGATCGTGACATATCTCACACATATATACACATCATTTACCGTCTATGGATGGGACCATGTTGGTATTTCCTTACAATGTTTTAATACCAATACTTAATCAGGAAACAATTACACTATGGTCTCCAAGAAGACATTCACATGTTTTTAGGCACAATACATGGCCAAGTCCTAGGATCAATACAACATTACATCTCAGATATATACATGGATCAAGGGTATTTGGATTAGCTCAGTTTAGAAGATGAGTTGTATAATTTTAAATTATTTAATATTTTTTACTCATGTATATGAGATCAAGATAGTGGTTGATCATTGTTTTATGAATGAAATGTCAATTTGGGCCGTTATAATATTTCAATATTTGTTAAATCATTTTTAAATTTAGAGATTTATTGAAATTCTTAAATAACAATTTTCATGTAATTTGGTTACTTTCACAATTTCTTACTCTAATATGATGGTTTAGCCTCAACATTTTCACACTTCTGGGCCTCATTGTTAGTCGACATCCTCCAGTGAAAATGGATATATGCTTCTGGTCACGTGGTTAACTAAATTATGGAATCGATAAAGATTCATCCTATTGATGATGTTAGAAATTGGTATTAGACATTTTCTATTCATTTTGTATAACAATTTAGGGTATGGAAGATAACAATGTAAGGAATGTGTCAAAACCATTGATCTATATATGAATGGTGCGACTAGAAAAATTGTTTTCGTATGAATTCCCCTTTACCAGGAATTTGGGATAGATGTTCTACATATTCATTATTCTATTTTATTAATGTATTCACATTGATCGATGAACATTTCATGGGTATAATTTATTATTTATTATAAATTTATGGATTATTTCCTATAAGTGATAGGAAATTCACATGGTTTTGACTCATGGAATTTAACTAAAATTAGCATCTAATGCATCATATTTAGAACATATGGTACACATGTTATAGACCCAGTATTGTGTGATTTGTACTAACAACATTTCTCATCTATACAATGTGTCAACAAAAACCTAAATGGTGTTTTCCTATAAATTTTCATGGGTTAATTATACTCATTTAGACCGAAATATATATATATATATATATATATATATATATATATATATATGTATCCAAATCATGTATGCCCATTTTGATCTATGATGAGACATCAAATAGTCCTGATGATGACTCAGTCATCATGAATGAGAGGTACAATGACCCTGGTAGGTCAATAGGTTATATGGTACCCAAGCATTGTACCCCTTGTGGGTTTTTTTAGTAGGTTATTTGTTTATTGTGTCAGTAAGATCCAATATGATTTCTTCACATATATCATGGAATGAAATTAAAAATAACCGATCAAATTTATTATGGTATTAACCCTTGTAGGGTAGTATTAGAAGGTGGATCTTTTCATAAGATCACTTGAGGGTATATCGTTTCAGTTATGGTTAACAAAAATTCATAACAATCTACTTGGTTTTCTCATATCTAGATTGATAAGACATTTTACATAACTTAACATATTTTATTGTAATATAGTTAGATAAATGAGTATTATGCTGATAGGTATCTGGATGCTTGTAGTGAGAAAGTCCTCGATGGGGTAATAAAGTATTCAGATGCCTAGTAAATGTCAGTTATTACTTTTCAACATTTATATCATGACCCTTAAGGGGGTTCCCGTTATGATGATATATCCAGATAATCAGGGCCTTATAGGAATTTTATTTGTATGTGATGCCATGCAGATAGGTTTTCACCCTCATAGGTTGATATATCGTTACCTCCATTGAGAGGATTGATAGGCTTGTTAGATTCCTTTCATTGAAATGGGCATGGGAAATATTCCCTGTGATATTTGACCATAGTGAAGAATGACTTATTAGTTAGGTTGTAAGACCTTGTGACACAGATGTGGGGATTGATTGATAGGGCTAGTTGGATGACCTAGTGGCCCCTATCACTGACAACGACTGTAGTAGGACATTTTTTAGTTTGATCAAATGAAACTCATGATATAGGTTGTCCATGGTTTAAGGTTTATTTTTTAGGTTTTCACATAGGTTTTACACTCATGTGAATAATGATGAATGGTTTCTTCTCAGGTTTTGAGATACAATCAGGGTAATTCATTTATCATCTAATATGGTGCTTCAGCATAATGACTATGTTAATCTGTTAATACTATTGAGGTTCTTGACACTATTAGTCAGTAGTTATGTTGTTATTAACTTATTTAGATCTAGGGTAGGTAATCATGTCTGGATGGAAGCCATGTTATGGGATGTGGGGGAATAAATCATGGAATTAGAGCGGTCATGATTTTGAGGAAGGGTTCTAAGGTAGATGATGAATTAATGAAGTTGATGTTCTATGTAGTGTGGAAATTTAGTGATTGTTTTTTGATGACTTATGGGATGGTGGGTTTGATCTTGGATTTGGTGGTATGGGATGTACACAACTTTGTGTACCATGATCATCTCAAGCCAGTTTTATGTTGTACCATTTAAATAAAAAATCATTGTGTGAATATATTTGAGTCAATCATTGATGGATTAAAATAAACTTTACAGACATGGGTTTCCCAACACTTGTGATTGATGAGGAATTTAATAACATGGTAGAGGAGACATCATTAATAGAGTGGGTTTCTTGTGTTGGTTGACTCATTGTTGAACCTGTTAATGAATTTTTGTGAGATGTGATGTTATGAGATGATTGATGGTAGATATAGAATGTTTGGGGTCAATATAACATGAGAAGGTTATGATAACTTATTGATGAAATCATCTTATACTTCTTATTTGATGAAATTCATTCCCTTTATCTTGAAATCATCCCGATTATGCTGATAGAGTATCAGTTATATGCTGATCTAATATGATATATTATAATGGATTGGTTGTGGAACCTTTAGAGTTTTTAGTTAGGGGGAAGTTTATGGTAATCCATATGGTTGGGAGTAACCGATTTTTCATTTGACGGTTCTAATCATCATTTTTGTTTTAAATTAAATGATTTCAATGAAATCCATTCTTGATAAGAGGGAACCAGTGGGGATCTAGAATTTTAAATTAATGATTGGGAATTAGTAGTTTTGACCATATCTGTGTTTAAGTATGGTTTTGGATTGGACTTGGGATATGATAATAGGTAATTTTTTTAATTTGTATGAGGGAATAGATGATCCTAATATGGAGAGTGGAAAATTTATTGTTAGGGTGAGAGCCTTTATTGAGAAGGGGTAAACATGGATGAGACTGATCTCGAATGAATTTTTTGTATTTTTCATTCCATTTGAAAAATGGATCAATTAAGAATTTTTCTCCCAGTAAATACCATGGACATGCGATAATGGTTCTATCCAATCGTAATTTTATTTTCATGACTATGGTTACAAAAATTTATACATTTTGAGTTATGGTGTGTCTTGAATGATAAATGTTATCCCATGTAGGACTGCATTGGGAAATATCATGGACTCCAACTGATTTGTTCACATGACATCCAGGTGAGATATCATGTTTTAGCCTAGTCATTATTTTAATATGTTGATCCCTTATCTTTGTAATGAATTTTCAATCACTTATTGAAAATTATGTAAATCCATGGCTTATATCCGTAGATAACAGTGGGTGGATAATGATTATTCCCCAAACATATATTTGATTTTACTAAGTATGTTTAAATAATCTCGTTACACCTTATATTAAATGGGTCAGGATTGGGATGGATGAGAGATTTATCATAAGAGTCATGAAATGTATAAATAGTAATCATGTACAATTTTGGTGGCGATTCATTCATATTGTTGGATGTGATTAATAAGAAACCACATTAGCAATGTCATTGAAATTACATGGGTGTCGTTAAGGGGTTATATGAGGCTACTTAGGGAAAATTATGCATGACTTGGATTAGATTGTTTAATTATATTTTTATAACTAAAATTAGATATATAAAGAATGGACATTTTCCTCTATGTGATCAGGAGTAGCAAGATGAAAAATGATTCGGGAGAATCATTATAATGATAGATGAATGTTTTTATAGGAAATTATCAATATGGAGGAATCGAAACATTTAATTGGTTATTCAAATATAGAACCCATTGTGTGAAGAACCATATTCATCCTAATAAAAGGGATAATGATGTGATCATTTATAATAAGGGGAAGGGTTTATCAAGATATACCATTTGGTTTCTCTATTGGTTTCGAGGATTGCCTTAGGTTTGGCATGTCAAGCTCTAGATGTATAAAGTGGCATTTGGATGTGCATTGGGTATTCAAAAATTCAACAAAATAGTTGAACACTACTCACTAGCTGATTAGTTAAACATATTCATTTTGATTCCCCACAATATTTCATAGGAACCTGAAGCACTTATATGTCCATATTGTATGATCCCCTGGTTTTTTAGTTGTAAATTTTCAAAATAATTTTTTAATTTTATATGTTGGATGTTTCAAATATTAATCTGACACTTAGAATCTTTATTAAATAGTCTTAGTTGCTCAAATTTAAGGTTTTATATGTTCTAGGAGTTTTTAAGTATATCATGGGGGATTTGGGGTTTCCCAGGTGTTAGTGACCTCATGATGGAGTTTTAGAAACATATAACATTTGGTGAAAAGTTTATAATAATTAAGTGTAGTCCCTGAAGATCAACAGTGTGACAATGTTTTTTTGGAATAAGGTTTCTGAAATAAGTTTTCATGTCATTAGATTATTCAATCATTTATTATATAAAATATAGTCACATAGTTTTATCAAAACCATACATAGAAACCATGTCAGTTGGAGAGGTTATCATAGTGTCGACCACAGAAGGGGAACATGGTCAGAGGAACTGTTCATCTATGCAAGCAAGTTGATTTTTACTAGGACATTGTTGGCACACACTTTTCACATGGATTGGATAACATTTCAATCAATCCATGTTGCTCATTAATATGGTGAAAATGAACATTTTATAAATTTAATGATTGAATATTTTTCCCCTATTATTTCTCCATGTGTCCAATAACTTATATACACCTACCATCAATCTCATCCTCTTCCCCTAGGTGATCTATCTCATTATTTGAATAATATTATCACAATCATGTGCACTGGAAGAATCTAGGCATGTAGTAAAATATGTTTTCCACTATTGTTGTATTTTCATTCATCCTCTTTATTCGGCTCTCTTTAAATATAATTTTGTTCTGATTTCACTGGACTATGTTGGAACAAGATACCAATGATAGGGTTTTTTCTCTATATAAAATCTTGTTAACATTAGTGGTCAAGTAAACTTTACCTTCTGTGCCTCCATAGATATATGTACCCATGGTGATATTTTAAAGAATAAAATACAAATTTAAAATAATTAAATGATTATGTTAATACAATTTTATCCATTTTCTAATGAAAAATGTTGGGGGAACTCATTATATTTTTTTTGTGGTATATAATAATCACATTGAATAATGTTTATCTGGATAGTTATCACTTATTTCACTTTTTTGGATTTAAAAAATAATTGTTTTTCAACATTTTAATTGATTTTTCTTGTTTAATTTTCCCAATAAATGTTATCTAGAACCTAGGGTGATGATGTTGATTTACTTAGGCATAGGTGGGCTTAGAAAACCCATGATATAATTATATGGAGCTTCCAGAAGTTTTGCACAAATGGTTGAAATGTTCATAAATTTAGGGTTATATCATTCCTTACCATTTAATGTATACACATTTATGGTTATATGGATATTCATCAGTGATCTCTCAAGGGTGATGTCCAAAATAATTAATTTATGAATGTGACAAGATAATTAATTAAAAATAATAAATTGTTGTGAGAGAATAAACGTGTAAATGAAAAAACCTATATGAAATTCTCATTCATTAACCATTTGAGTCTATGATATAATACGTTTTGATTTTAAAAATCATACCTACATTACAGGATGTTAAACATTACTTGATATGGAATTTCAAACTTCGTATATGATCGGGTGTATGGACATTCGGTAGAACACAAAAAGGATGGATGGTAGTACCATCCTAAAGAGGCCATGATACTAATTTAAAGGATCCAAATAAGGATTACACTACATATATCATGAGTTATTGGATCCTCTAAAAATTCAATGGCCCTATGTATGATTCCACTATAATGAATATACACAATTTATTTTATGTATAAAGAATCTATATTAATCTTAACCTAGAATATCAAATGTAGGATTCCTCTAAAATGACATTATCTAGGGGACATAACAAGTGGCCTAATGCTGGACTGACACTGACCCAGTGTGTTATGGAATTCAGAAGATATTCTAGTAGGTGTCACCATAGAACCTACATGAAATTTGTTTTACCTAGGGATAATGGCAATAATGATTGTTTTAGGCATTCTACCATCCTCATTCCTTACCTATTCATTCAATCGTTCATAGTTTATATAAACATGACTCCAGATGTACTTCATGGATGTAAATTCATGGTTATAATTGTGATGTGATTCAATTATGGGTTTTACTAGAGTTTCTTCTTAAGGTTTGGTCATTGTGACTACTTATTTCAATATTTATTTTATAATGAAATGGTTTATAATTGGATTCCTTCTAGGGAATTCATTGTATAGTCTCATAGAGAAAATGGAATTATATTATGCTTGTATTGATATATGGATTCCTTATGTGTAATACCATAGATGGGTTCACATGAATGATTAGTTAAATAGTCATTCGGATACACATTAATTACTTTTACGGATTGACCAATATGGGTGAATATGTATTCATATTACATTTACCCATGATCAATAATGGTTCTCTAGTGAATTACAATTGATAGGATTATTGGTCACTATTTTTGTATCATAAATAATATTATAAAGATTCAATAAATGGTATACCAATGATGGTATCACTATGTGATGCATCATACGATTCCATGGGTGACACTTGTGTTTTGATGGGATGCCTTAGATGGACATTTGTGGTGATGGTATTCAATAGATACCTTAGAGAGATACTAGGGTACCATATACATAAAGCGAAAGATGGGTTAAAAAAACCAATTAATTAAATTAATTGACTCATCTACAAAGTCAGAGAGAATAGAAGGATTATATCTATGATTTACATATATATCAACCTAGTTATAATCACTTTCTAAAATAAAATTCAACAAGATTAAAACTCCACTAATGATTATGCATGGATTCCTGATCTATTCCTTAGTTCTACGAATTCACTGAGAAACTATATATATGTCCATATATTTTTATACATGTATAAAATATATAAATTTATAAGAATAATAATATATATATATATATATTATATATATATATATAAATATATATAAATATATTTATATATATATAGTGAAAAATATATAGAGATATTCTGTCTTAGGCCGAAATATGTATTATGGATCGACTCACATCCTAAAAACTAGCATAATGAATACCTTGTTTACTCTTTTTCTTATCCTTATTTTTTATATTGTTATTTTTTTATTATATTGATAAGTATATCACATATGAATACAATATATTTTATATCTATGTGTGGGATCTTGTTTGTGGTGCCATACTATGTTTTGTACACTCATACCAAACTCAGAAATTCGTTCAATTGAGATACAAGATTAAAAATTTAATTGGAAGTAGGCACATAATTTTTATGAGGCCTAGAGAAAATTAGAATGATCACTCAGATATGTACATAATGTAAGGTTATGTGGTTTACTACAATGTAGAAGAGGAACCATATGATTTTATTTCCTTATATGTATTTCAGTATTATATATATGATCGACCTAATTGATGATTAGTGTTTTATGTATGAAATGAAAATTTGGGCCTTTACATCATTTTAATATTTATTATATCCTATTTATAATTACTTTTTCTTATATATAATTATTTACTTCTTGGGATGTTGTTTGGTTACTTATTTGGTTTCAATATTATAATATGAATGCATAGTCACCCTAATATCGCTACCTAGGACCTCACTCCTCATGGAAAGGCTCTAGAATATGGGGAATCATGTTTGAGGACAAGTGGTTAAATGGATCTATGCTAGGGAACCTGTGTTATGTGAATCAATGACCACATACAATGGTTTTTTAGGACAATCAAGGAATAAGGCCTCTCATGTAGTAATAAAGTGTGTATTCTATCACTACTTGTGAGGTACCACTTGAAAATGATGTGGTGATAGGTATACTAGATATTAATTAAATAATGGAAAACTTAGTATTTGAATCTTGTTTAAAATAGTCTTTCAAATCATATAATTATAGTAGAAATTATTCAGAAAATACCTCTAAATAGCGAGGTTGATATTTCTATGACAATTTAAAATAGGTAAATTATTTCATCCCAAGTATAAAACTCTTCCTAGGTCATTAATTATTAACTGACCATTTCATATAATCATTTTTACCTCCTTTAGTAGTGTAATGACATAGAGTTTTGAAATGATATTTGATTCCTGAAAATTTTTGTTATATTATATTATACACAACACAACTATATATATTTATCAATAAAGATGTATTTATATATTATAAAGGGAAATGAGACCATTGGGTATCAACTGATATATGACCATTGGTCAATATTTCCATTGAGAACTATATTATTGGTAATAAATTTAACATTATAAATAGTGTTTATAGGTAGGAATGGAAGAGGATAATTAAAACAAAAAGGAGAAGCAATGGCCTCAACCTGTATGGCCATGCCATATGAATTCCATTTCTCATAATATGAGAGGAAGTTATCATCATTGGGGTTTCCATTGACCAATCCCAATCTAAGTATCAACAAGTGATGCTAGAATGATATTCCATTCTAGAGAAGTTTGTGTGTTGGGAAATTACCAATCAGTTGATGTTAGACGAGATGCCCCCACGAATTAATGAAAATTGTACACAATTCCCCTAGGACATAAATTTTTGTTATAAGGGGTTTCATTTCTAAGTATTAGTTATATAAAATCTAATTCCATTGTATAAATAAAAATCTTATTTTATCAATTTCTTTTTTTGATTAGTTTTTTTGTTAATAAAAAATACAGTTTCAACTAAAATGGAATTTGATAAATCAATTTTTAGGACACAAATTTTACTTGAATTAAAATATGTAAACATTATTATTAAAATATATTTTTTTTAATAATATTAATTAAAATGATATAGTATAATAAAAAAATTCATATATATATAAATGTTAAAAAAATTAATATGTCTATTTATATTTTCATGTGTTTGAAATTTGACTCTGCATTTCAAAAAGTTATATGTTTTAATAAATGTTTATTTTTACTTTTAAAAGATAAAATTATCAAATATAGAGAATTATTATGAAAAAATAATCATATTTATTAAAATATGCACATCATAATTATGTTAGGGTTATTTTATTATAATGTTATGAAAGACATTATATTTCCACGAATAGTAAAAATATAGTTTGGGTTTTATCTATATGTTTGATTAATTAATAATTAATTCATAATATTTTGTTAAATAATTAAAAACTGAAAATCAGATAAATATTTCCTTTTATTAATATTATTTAATTTAATATATTTTTAGTCAATTTCAAAAACATAAATTTCATTTTCAAAATCTAAAATGGAAACATTAACTATAAAAATATTATATTGTCGTATGAGAACATTTCCATGTGAAATAAATTAATATAATTAGGGTATTAATTCATTTGAATTAATATAAACAATATATTTCCCAAATATCGAAATCCAAGGAAAAAACCATGGGTAATATAATGGGTTTTCTTTTTCCACAACCTATATTTCCACGGCCTATATTTGGAAATTATTAAAAAAATCAGCCATTTAATATAAATAACCTCTCATTTCACCTCTCTTATTAACTACTAATCAATCCAACATGGATTTATGGTGTTTTTTCAAACCAATTAGTCATCCCAAAGTGTCCTAAATACCCAAAGGGTCTATTCCTAAGGATATTGTACTTAATTCTCAAGAAATGAAATTTATCAATTTTTTCTTAAATTAAAGATGATTTTTTGTATATGTCTTCAGAATTTTAGGGTCAGTTTATCTATTTAACCTTTTTTTCACACCCTTACTACCAAATTATGTTACATTAATTGGATATCCTTGTCCTCTATCATTTTTCCATTTTTTTAAAAAAATATTTACCTGTCATGCTTCCAACTTTAGTTCTCAATATTTTTGTCTTCTCCTCACAAAATTATACATTATCTTCATTTTGTGGGAAAAAAACTCAGTATATATTACTGGATTATTCAACTATATTTAAAAATTAATTATTTTAATGAGGTATTTATAGATTATATTCCCACATTACCTTTTAATTGGTTAAAAATATCTAATGATCATGGCTTTAATATCTTTTGTATTCTAGGATTTGGATAAGAAACTCATTCATTAGTATTGAAAGGTTAATAAGGAAATAATTTATTATGTTCTATGCAGATATCATGAAATAAATTCATGTTAAGAGTGTTCCTTGACAACTATTCTATTTGTTGGGTAATGAATTTAATATCTATAGATTATTTATTTTAGGATGCCTTGTTGAATAACCTTAGTGATGTGGACCCCATGGGGATAGTCCATGATGAAATTGTTAATAATGCATGAATTATTTATTGTATCAACATTTCCATGTTATAAATCATGTTATTTTTATTATTTCATGCAAATTTCTATTGACATATCATAATAGCTCATGTTCTTGTTGATTTTTCTCTAGATCACTTGATATATTTATATCTTGATTTCTCTTTATTGTTCTTCATGATCACCCTTTTACTAATATCAATGCCCCCAGGATATGAGATTCAATAAATGAACTTTGGATAAATTCCTAAAGCATACTTTTAGGAGGATTATAAGGATGATTTATTTTTTATGTATTATTTTCCTCATCTCATGAAAAGATACATAAACTGATCCTATATTTTGTTTCGTGTAATGAAATTTTTATATTCCATATAAATAAAAGTTTTTGTAATAAAAAGAAAATTTTATATAGTTGGTATTATAGGATGATTTTCTTTTTTATGGGAATTAGGAATAGAAATCCATAGAATGAAGCATAATGAACTGATTAAATATAGGAAAACACCCAACTATATCAGTGAAGTATTTTGTCTCTGGTTTCTGAGAAATGAAATCACTATATGGATATGAACAAGTTGATGTGTCTCTAGAAAAGATGTTTCTTGGGGCAACACCAGAAAACAATGCAATGATCTTGACTCATACAGGAACTGGATAATGACAATGAGCCTTCATTCACTCATTTATTAAACTCCTAGGGGATATGTTTTGTTAATAACTAGTTTTTCATGAACCATTATAAAGGGTTTATAGAAAATGTTTTTGTTGTCAATGAATTATTTTTGGAATTTGTTTTAAAGACATTAAGTTCCTTTATAATTATAATATTCTGAAATTAAATTCCATTATCACCAGGTTTTTGTTAATTTTAAAAATTGTGGGAAATTGGAAGAACCATGTAAATGATTACCACAACTGAAAATGAGCATAAAACCCTTTGATGGAAGCTGAAATGGAAGAAATCATGAGAATACTGAATCAACTAACCTGATCCATGAAAAATAAGATGAATCAAGAAATGAGACCTGACACAGCTTGATGGGAACAAATATTCATGGAGTCTATTATACGTCAATGATCACCAATATTTAGTGGGTCAATTGACCAATGGATTGATGAAAAATTTATAAGCTCTACAGAAATGGTCATTTTTGTACATCATTTTTCAGAGTAAGGGAAGTCAATATTCATATATTCCACTTAGAGGGGGAATCTAATCAGTGGTGGAAACTAATTCAAAACATGATGCCATGAAAGAAGATTTATTATTTGTAGTGGGAAGAGTTCAGGGTAACCATATTCAATAAATATATCCCTCAGTCAATGTAAAAAATAGATATTAAACTCTTAGATCTAAAGTAGAAGGAAAATGAATCAGTGGGAAGCTATAATAGGAATTTTACATTAATTTATTGTAACAACATGATCAATATTTTTTATCATAATGTAATAATTGATATATTATTATATGGAATATGACCCAATCTATGAAAGAATATAAAAAATTTATACGATTAAATCTATGAGTAGATAGTGTGGAGTTCTATGATGGTTGAGCTGTAGTTTGGAGAGATTCAATGTTCACATATATCTAATGAAAATAATAGATAAATAGATCAATTTTATGGGAGAACATTGATCACCGAAGAGGAGTAATGTTTTTGAAACATCCCAGATTCAACAAACACGCCAAAAATAATTCATGGAACTTCTAGCTCAATATTTTAAAATGATAAATGTTTGTGAGAGATGGCCATATAAATTTTAAATGTTATGGTATGGTGAAGCCTAATCTTCTCAACAAAAACATCAAATGGAATATGGTGGAGGCCCATATCAATTTCCAATTATTCAAGTGTGGATAGCTTAGAATCTTATCTAATCACTGTACAAATTAGAAGATGATGGAGGGGAATCACCCTAAAACTAATCATAGGACTAAAGAGGATGTTGAGTAATTTTCTATCTTATAGGATGAAGAGTAAAATTGAAATTATATAGTGGTATGAAATCTAATTATTCTCTTAAATATATCATGTATTTAGTTTGATTTTGGTTTTGTGTATTCCATTATTTCATCCATGTTCTCAAAGAATATAGAATCAATCCCTAAATTGAAAGAGGTCAAGTTGTATGTCAAGAATCCTAGAAAGATTATATGAGAATAAGTAGTATATAAAAACTATTGGATTGAATTTATTTAACAGAATAAAATAAAAACACTTGAAGTCATTCCGAGGAAGGAATTCAACATTAAACCATGAATGTATTGGATATCAATTTATAATACTACGATAAACTAAATATGAAATGAAATATCTGTAGTATTGAATGGAAAACCTAGAGTTATTTTAAAACTAGAGATTTAATGGCCTAATATTTTTCCATAAGAACCTCCCATAGCATTATTTATGTTAATGATTAGTGTAATTGAAGAATGAAATGAAAGTATAATAATTAAAAATGTCCACACTGATTATGAGTACATTGAATTATTTTCTAAGGAGTTTCCTTGAACACCCCTAAAATTAGATGTATATTTCTCCATTTCACTCAATCTTGGATCCAAGAAAATATGATAGATCACATATATTGTGAAAAATGTGTATGATGAATAATTAAAGAAAAAAATTAAGATCTTTTATAAAAGGGATATATTTGAACATGTGTGTGTTCTTAGGGAGAAAATATTCTCTTTTTGAGGAAAAAGGTATATCAATGTGTCATTGCATTTATTATAGAGAATATATTGGGGTCATAGTGAAGAACAAGTACCTTATCCAAAAGAATGATTATTTATTTGACGAGCTTAATGAGTATCAATTCTTCTCCAAGATTGATATTCAACATAGTTCTCATTAATTGAGAGTAAACACAGATGGTCTTCCAAATAATGAATTCCAATAAATACATGGGAAATATGAGCTTTATTTTTATTCCTTTCTTCATAACTAAAAATCCTAGTATATTTATGGATTTGATTAATAGAGTGTTTAAGGGAATCCTTGATAAATTTGTTATTGTTTTTATACATTATATTCTATTATATTCCAACATTCAAGAATATCATGAGAATCATCTATGGGATATATTTAAAAATATGAGGAATGAGTGGCTATATAGAATATTCATAAAATTTGAATTATGGATAAAAAAGATTATTTATTTGGGGAACTTTGTAACAGATGGTGGAATCATTTTTGACCCTTCCAACCCAAAGGTTATGGAAGTGTTGTCTCATTAATAAATAGTAACTAGGATTAATAGTTTCCTTATATTTGTAGGATGTTATATGAGGTTTCTGAAAAACACTTCAAGACTGTCTAATTGACTCATCATGTTAACCTAAATATGGGCCAAGTTCATTTGGACAAAGTATTTCGAAAAATGTTTTTAATAACTAATTAAGAGATTTGTTATTGAATCCATGATAAACCGACTCTATCATAGAGAAGGATTCATAATTTTCAGTTACGCATCACATAATGGACAATGGTATGTCCTCAAGAAACATGAAAATACGATTTTTGATGAATCTTTACAATTAATGACCCTTGATAAGAATTATAATACACATGTATTGGATCTTGTTGCAGTTATTTTTATCTAAATAACTAGAAGAACTATCTTTATGGGTAGAAATGTGAGATATACAGAAACCAGAAATAATGGAACATAAATTTATTCAAAAGGAAATTACCATGATAAAATTAGATTGTTGAAACATCATAAATATTATAAAAATTCAATTCATTATCATCACATTAGATCAAAAAAATTCACTGACATTATAATTATAAAACACAATTTTGTGCTGGAATAAATTTTGATTTATTAAGATCCAATGATCAAGGTCCTAGTTTTGTTGGACCTGTGAATCTTCTGGTAAGGGAAATGATCGATCCTATCCCTAATGATTTCACAACACTCACTTTTATGGAAGATCAAGAAAACTCAAATTAAATATCTTTTGTGGAATAGAAGATAGTGACTGGGATGAATAGAAGGTAACATATGTTCAATACTGATCATGAAGGTGTAATTAAATTTTATACAAGTATATGTGTTCCATTTATTCTAGATATAAATAAGGAATTTATGGATGAAGCTAATAGCTCTATGTTATCTAAATTTCTAGAAGCAATCAAATTTGTAGGGACCTTTGTGATCATTGCTGGTGGTATAATATGAAATAGAAGATATCCAACTATACTAAAGGTATATTGATGTTTCCAAAATTTAATGATTATTGACTACTTCCTAAAGGTGTAGTGTAACAAAAACCCATTCTATAATTGTAGTGGGACAATATCACTATGTATTATTTTATTGGTCTTCCAATAAAATCCAATGAAAAAAATGTGATATAGGTTATAGTGAAAGGACTCACTAAGTCACACCATTTCATTGTTATTCGAGAATTTTACTATCTTCAATAACATGACACAATTTTTTTAAATAATGTGGTTACATTGAATGGGGTTACATATTATATCATTTTTGTTCATGATCCATGTTTTACTTCAATATTGTAGAGAATTATTCAAAATTATATGTGTATAGAATTGAAATTCATTGCAACCTATAATTAATAAACTAAAATCCAATATGATAGGACAATTCAGACACTCAAGAACATTTTGAAAACATTATTAGTGTAATTTTAATGTATACGGGATCAACACCTACCTTTAGTTTAGTTATTATAAAAAATACTACAACTAATTAATTCAAATGGAAAACAATGAAGCTCTATAGGGTAAGTGATGTAGAACTATGGATTTTTGGGGTGATGTTAGTAAGAGAAAACTCCATGGGCCCAATATTTTGAATTATCTTATAAAAAATGTTCATGACATCCAAAAACATATAAGGGATAATCAGAGTCAACATAATATCAATGTTGACAACAATAGAAGGGACATGTTGTTTGATGTTGAAACATATTTTCTCTATTTAATATCACATTGGATGAGAGTCGTGATGTTTTCGAAAGAATGAAATATTAGCCCTAGTTACCTTGGCCCCTATGAAATTATTTATCTCATGGGATTAGTCTCCTATCAACTTACACATACCACAAATCAATCTTGTGTTCACGATTTATTAAATTTTTTCTATATTGATGACGTACATACCAGGTCCTTCACATGTACTAAATCTAATGGCCGTACATGGGGAAGATGAAATTTATTATAATGGGATGATAGTGTAGATTTTGGATTTTAAAGATAAGGATATACTCAACAATACTACCCACCTCGCCAAAGTGTGGTGCATGAGACATACATATAAATAAGAGACTGGGAAATAGAGGAAAAAATGAGATAGAAGTACCCACATATTTTCTCAACTGATAGTACATGTTTATGTTTGGATGATGACAATTCATAAGGGGTACGAATCTATTGATCAATAATTTTAAAATGATATATTTTCCATGAAATTATTTATTATGTTACATTATACATAAAAATTATATATTTACTTTCAAATGAATTTATTTTATATAGATTATAAAGGATAATGGGAACATAATTTTTTGATTGTTATATGATTTTCGTTCAATAGAAAAGTTGATTAATATGACTTTTAGGATCTATACTACTGGTTATAAATATTTTTTATAACTACTTTTTATATTTAGAATAAAAATAATAATGAAAAAGTAGAAGAGAATATATTACCCAGTATGGTCATTCCATATGAAGCCCATTTTTTATATCATAGAATTGAGTTAACATAATTGGGTTTTCACTTGTCCTGTCCTAGAATGATATTCAACAGGAGATTCTAGGACATCATAGTCTATAGGACAAGTAAAAGTTATTGGAAATTACCACTCTGTCGATTTTAGTCAAGCCACCCCATGAATCTATCATCATTCTACACCTTAACCTTAGACCATATGCATGTTTTACATGTGGTTATTTGCTCAATACATAATTACATAATGTGTAATTACATTATATAAATCAATTTTTTATTCAATCAATTCAATTTAAAGAATAATTTTTCAGAATAAAAATATAGGTTTAATTGAGATAAAATTTGATATTTTTTTTGGGAAAAATGTAACATCAAAAAAGATATAACTTTTAATAATAAACAAAGGTATTATGAATAATCATGTTTTTGTTGAAATAGAATCCTAAAAAATATTTATATAAATATAAATTATATAATAATTTTATTATGTCTTTGAAAATTTTTATGTGTCACAAATTTGACTATGCATTTAATCAAGATATTTTTTTTAAATATAATGATTTTTATTTTGAAAAGTAAAATATTCTCATTTTTAGATAATTTATCTGGTAAAAAATGGTCATTTTTGAAGTCATTAGATCAAAATATTGTTTCCGTTAATTTATGAAAATTTTCTAAAGTAATTTATATTGCTATTAAAAGTAAAATTATTTTTTGGGGATTTGGGCATGTTTAATGGGTTCATAATTATGTCCTAATGATATAATAATAATTTAACAAAAACCGACAACACAAAATGAGTAATTTTATTTATATAAAATATTTTAATAGTGGATCATGCTTGAAGAAATTACCATTTAAAGGTATTACATTGTTTTATTCCCTAAATAAATTTCTAGCCTTTATCTTGTTTGATAGGTTGAGTTCTCTGTTGGAAAAATAAAAGGATATCAAAATATAGAAAATAATCCCAATATATTGAAAAATAATAGAGTTATAAAAACTTAATATGTAGTTGGGGATAATATGTACAGAAGTTTTATAAGCCTCACTACTTGACTGTGGTGTTTGTTTGTCCTCCTTGTCGAGAAGAATGACTGGTCGATGTTCCTATGAATTGATTAACACATGATCAAAAAATTGATAAATAAAATGAATCCAATATCATTGATAGATTAATTTTATGATTATATATGTGTGGATTAGTATTTCTCGAAGGGGGAACATTGTGTAGGATATATAAAATTATGGTTAATGATGAATAAAAGTACCATAACTATCTTTTGAACAAGGTATGGACACTATGAGTATATTGTTCCTTTAAGACTCACTAATTATCTATAAATAATTTTAGATTTACTTAATATATTTTTAATATATTACATCATCAAATTTCTGGATGTATTTATAAATGATATTATGAGAAAATCAAAAAATAAATGAGAATCATGAAGATCATTTAAATATGATGATAATGAATTTTTGAATGGAGAAACATAATGAAATATAAATTAAATGTGAGTCCTTTATGGAGTAATAGTTTTTTTAGGTCATGTAATCAGATATAAAGGTATATAAATGGACCCTTATAAGAAAATGAAAATTGAGGAGTGGCCTATGATTACATCAAAATTAGAGATCTATATATTTTTTATATCTAGTGTGGTATTACTAAAAATTTGTGAAGAAATTATCATGAATACCAGACCCACATATCAATCTGACTCAGAATGGAGTAATGTATTAGTGGACCAGATATTGTAATGAGTGTTGTAACGTCCCAGTTTCGAAAGCCTTCCAGAGGAACCCCATACCAAGTTGGTCACATGGCCTCAAGCAGATTTCCACAAATGTCAGAGGCTGATGACTATAAGAGAGGGACATGGGTCTGATAGTGCGGAAATTATGCCCTCATTGGAAGAGTAACATAGTCAATGTAAAACAAATAACAATAGTAGAAGAAGTATTAATATGCAAGATGTAAACAGTGGAAGACTGATGAAATAAATATCTGGAGCATATATATATATAAATGATGAATGATACATATGTCTAGGAAACCAACCAAATATATCGAAATTCTGGAATATATTAATAAACCAAAGTTCAAAACAAACAGATAAACTCCAATAGTATCGCAAGCCTCATCTTGGTCCCATGCTCCACAACTCCACAACAATAAAATATCTAATGTAGAAGGGAGCTTACCCTTATCTACACATGCAACAATATAATCTGTTTGGGACCAAAATCTTGACTCAAACTGGGTGAGAGACTAATTCTAGTTGGTATCCACACAATGATATGTCCCTAACAGACAGTTAAAATATATGGAAGGCAATTAACAAAATGAAGTAGAAAGAAAGGAAGTACACATAGTAACAATACTACCAAAATAAATTTCATTAATTTTCTTATATCATGTACTTAATTAAATTTAGGTAACTCTATGGGAAGTAATCATAGCCTAACCCCTATGGTTCAACCCAAGAAAACACAAGAATCCCTCTGGGAAGTACACACAGTCTAACCACTCTAGTTCAGTTTCAGTGAAGACACTCTGAGGAAGCACTCATCATCAATTCCTTATGTGGTCTCATATCGTAAATTAATTGGAACTATGAGGAGGCACTTTACATCCAATCCCTCAGGTTTCCCATATCAAGGAACTACAGATACATTGAGGGAGCACTTACGTCCATCCCCCTACAATCTCGCAATGTAAAAGTTAACAAAAACTATAGAGAATTCCTCAACATCAATTCTCCATATGGTTTACTACCCCATGTTCTTATGGACCTATGCAATTAATTCATGCACAAATGATACAAAGGCATCTAAAGTAAACATTAATAACTAAAAGGAAAAAATTCTACAACATATCATAGCATGTCAGATAATAATCACTCCATCCTAACAAAACTAGGCATGTGAAGAAAAAAAGATTAACAGGAAAACACGATCAAATTGTCAAAACAAGAAATCATGGTAAAACCCTACATATAATGGCAAGGTGATCCATATTCACAAAAAATCATCCTCTCTACAAAGAAAACAGGTGTAATTGGAAATATTGGGCTAAAAACATAAACACGCAATACTCTGAACAAGGGTATTGGGAACTTTTGCACATATAACTCATATGTTATCTACAAAAATGAACAATCCACCTACCTTTGCATTGTAAGATCGATATACACTGGAATAGTTTCTTGGATCGACCTATAATGTAAAGGATCTATAAAAATGTCTAAAATATTCAACCAGGGATAACATGAGAAAGGCGAGAAAGCAATAGATGATGTTCTAGAAGAAGAGAGAACTAACTGATGTGATTATAACAGAATTGATGGAGGTCTATTTGGAGTTAATATGGGGATTCATAGGATCAATCATGATTTGTGGCTATACAGATGCTCTCAGATGAGACAGAACATGAAGTAGGGTGTATTGTTGATTAGACGTTACCCCAATCAGTTTATTGGTAAAATAGAAAATACACGGTGTGTATTTTAAAATTACATGGGGTGTACATACCTTTTCCGACCTCTTCAATATGTGGTCTCCAGATCACCACACATGGCCATGTACTCGGCCTTTACTCGGCTAGCACACAGTCACCCAAGGCAACTGAGTACATGACATGTTCATTTATGTACATGGCGGGTAGTTTGTAAATTTCCAGAAAATCCTATTTTCCTCAAAAACACTAGAAAAGAAAATCTCATACACGAAATGAAGATCCGAGTTATTTAAAACTTCCCCCCTTAACGAAATTAATCCTTGAACTTCCTGAGCAAGTATGTGTAGAAGAAGAATCCTCTAAATGCTCTAGCCACTATGATCGTAAATCAGCCTCCCTATCCAAAGTCCCATCCTTTACTCATCTGTACTACCATATCAGTCATACCAGAGGAACATACCATCCATGGTGAACATTCTCACTTCGATCAACAATCCAGATAAGATTCTCCTCGAACGAGGAATCAACCTCAAGCTCTACCTCCTCGGGATAGAAACCATGAGACTTGTCTGAGAAGTAATGTCGAAGCTGAGAAACATGGAATACATCATGCATATCCCAGTACCTCTAAGCTAACTGCAACAGATAGGAAACCAGGCCACCTATCATAAACACCTAAAACTGTACGATATACCTTGGTGAAATATTAACCTGTCTCATAATCCTTATGTTTCATAACCTAGATGTGACACATAAAAAAACCTGATATCCAACCTCATACTCTAGATGTTGTCTCTGTCAATCAGTTGAAGACTTATGTCGTGACTGTGTAGTATACCTCCTTTTTTGAATCAACTCAATCTTTTATGTGTTCTCTTGACCATGATGAGGTCCCAGCATAGCTGTCATTCCTACCTTTAGCTGGAATATTGGTGATTAGCATGGACTATCGTACAAAGCCTCATAAGGTTCCATATGAATAGTTTCATGAAAACTATTTTTATTGAAAAACTCCACAAGAGGTATGTGCTTCTCCCATGAACCTCCAAAATCTAAGATCCATTCTCGAAGCATGTCCTTAAGCACCTGAATCATATGCTTAGACAGACCATCTGTCAGGAGATGGTATTCTTTACTCAGATGTACAAATGTACCCAAAGCCCTATGTAGTCCATACTACACCCAAGAAGTAAAACATGCATCCCTGTCTGAAACAATAGAGTGTGGAACTACATATAAATGTACTATCTGTCGAATGTAGAACCTTCACATATCATCAACACTGAATTTATCCTTTATCATCAATAAGTGATCTACCTTCGTGAGTCTGTCAATGACAACCCATAACACATCACTCTTTTGAGGCGATCTCTATAAACATATCACGAAGTCCATAGTGACATCATTCCACATCCACTCGGTAATGGGTCACTTCTACAGAATCCCTACTGGTCACTAATTCTAGACCTTCACCTGCTGAGAGGTGGAGCACCTCATGAATGAAACAACAACATTTCCCTTCAAACCTCATCACAAATACTGATAGTGTAAATCACAATACATATGAGTGAAACTAGGATGATCTGTGAAAACTATGGAATGAAAGTCCCACATAATCTCCTCACATATTTCATCTAGAACCCACACAAATCCATGAAAACAAATGATCTCATCCTAACCTATGGTATATCCTGGAATAGGGTCCTCTCCTGACATGCTTTCCCATAGGAAGGGGCCCTCTAATTATGATAACTTCCTCCTTCACACTCGATCAAATAGAGTAGATATAACCACTACAAAATATAGAAACATATTCCCATGTCTATCATGCACCGCCAAATGCATCTCATAGAATAGAGGCATAAGTTTCCACTCAATAATGGCCTCCTAAAATTCATGTATCTGAGTTTTTATGCCCAACACATCATCCACTCTGTTTCTTTTCCCATGCGTGTAGGCAACCTCAATGTCATAGGATTTAAGGTACTAAACCAACATTCATTTTATCAAATTCAGACCATGCATAGTGAAGATATACATGAGACTTTTGAGGTCGTTGAAAACCAAAAAATTCCCTCCCAAATGATAATGTCTCCAATATCATAAAGCATGAAAAAATATTGCCAGATTGAGATCTTGTGTCATGTAATTCCTATCATGTGGCCTCAACTGCTGAGAACCGTATGCAATGACTCCTTTCCCCATCAAATGCACAACTCTTAGCCCAATACCTAATGCATCACAGTACAGAGTATAGTTCTTTCCTGACTCTAGAAATTCTATTTCTGGTGCTGAAGTTAACCTCCATTTTAGCTCCTTAAAGGATGAATCTCAATAATATGACCACATGTACTTTGCTTCCTTCTTATTCAGACCAGAAAAAGATGTTGCTATGAATGAAAAGTCTTTTATGAAATTTATGTAGAATCCATCCATCACTAGAAATATTTTTACTTCCAAGAAAATTTTTGGCTGCTCCCAGGAAACAACTAATCTCATATTCTCTAGGTCAACTGATACTAGTGTCTCATTGATAAAATAACCCAATAAGTTAATTTCTCCCATCTAAAAGTGGATTTTTTTGAGATTAACATATAACTTATGATCTCTCAGTTTACTCCAGACGATCTGAATATGGGTAGCATGGTCATGTTGAGTGTAATAGTACACCATTAAATCTTCTATGAAGGCTTCCATTAATGAATCAATGTAGCGTTGGAACACTTGGTTCATCAGTCCATGGAGACTACTAGCGAGTTCGTGAGACCAAAAGACATAACCAAATACTCATATAGACCATACCTACTCTAGAAGAATGTAAGAGGTATACTAGATAGTCTAACATGCCACTGATGGTAACTTTATCTCAAGTCAACCATTGAGAAAAACGGAGCCCCACAGAGAAAATCAATGAGATCATCAATCCTTGGAAAGGGATATCGTTTCATGACCATCAAATGGTTCAACTTCCGATAATCCAATCAAAGTCTAAGGGTACCATCTTACTTTTTCACAAATAAGATAGGTGAACCCCAAGGAGAAGTACTGGGTTAAATGAATCACTTTTCCTAGAACTCATCCAACTACTTCTTTAGCTCCTATAACTCTATTGTAGCAATCTTATAATGAGGAATTGACATTTCTGATGATCCTAAAACAAGATAAATAGAAAATAACTTCTCTTGATCTGATGTCAAGCTATAAAATTCATCTGGAATGATGTCCCTGAAATAATCCACCACTAGAGGAACGTCTATATGTTAAATCCCTTGGTCATCTAGATATAGTCTAGAAATCTAAGCTATTACTCCTCCCAACCCATGATTCCTGGGTCCTGCTAGACGTTCATGGACATCCCATTCTCCCTTATGATGAAACGATCCACCCTCTGGTGATGTGAAACTGAACCTACGATGATAGAATTCAAAAAAAGCTAGAAAATAACTAAATAGTACATTCTAAGAACGACGTCATAGCTTGCCATCTCTAATACTTAGAGGTCCCATAAGAAGGGACACCAACCAACCTCAAGAGGGAACTCCTTGCACTGACGTACACTAGATGTTCTTGTCCCCAATAGCGTTTCTAGCATCAATATATCAGAAAAAGAAAAGACAAAGAGCCAAAGGATTTCCATAATAGCAACATATATAAATCTATTGGAAGACTCTATATCGAAAACTGCAGAAGCAAAAACTGAGGAAAATACAATCGTACCTATAAATATAGAGTATCTGAGATCCTGTTTCAACTCGGTCTGCTCTACTACAAATGTCTAACCAGTACAACAACCCTATGACCCTTCTTGACCACCCTGATCTGATCCAACTTGTTGTTGGTGAAATCCTAGGGACTGGCTACCATGACCATGGCCTCCACCTCAGCTTGATCGGCTGGAAGAACACCAATTATCTTACTAATGAGATACTGGTGGCACTGCTCCATAATGCAGAGTCATAGAAGATCCCATTCCACAATCTATTGGTGAGATGAACTCACAGAAGCATCGAATATGACTGATCTTGATGCATTATCGGCACTCTATTTGGTCTCTTGGGAAATGTGTCCACGTATTCCTACTCTTCCCGCACTAGTATCACACCACCTCGCTACAAGAAGATGTCTCCTTCCTCCTCAGATCTCCATATGTAGAATCACTATAGCACTTCCTCCTGTCAGTAAGACTGATACAAACCCTGAATGTTGAGATTCACTATCTCAGAACTTTAGAATCCCTCAGATTTCCCTCCGAGATCAGCTCATGGTTGACTGTAGAAGTTATGGAAGTCAACCTATATATTTTCAACTAAGATAAATTATAGTTTCAAAGGCCATAATCAAAATTTCATACCAAGAATATGTTATCACCTCTTGGGATGGGCATGAAGCGTTGTATCTCTGTAAAGAGAGACAAATACTCCATAATAGAAAGAGTACCCTGATCCTGACCCATGATCTCTTGAGATCGATCAGCCCTCAATGTCTCCGGGTAGAAGTAGTTATAGAAGGAATGCTGGAACTCATCCCAAGCCATAACCTACTGGTGTCCCTCCAGTGAGATCACCTCCCCCATATGTTTAAAGTGTAAATATGATTGGAAAATCCATTATTTCCCCATAAGTTTAAATAACATATATTTAATATTTTTTTCGAAAAAATCATAAATTACTTCTTTTAGAAATCAATAAAAAGATACCTTTACAACCCTTTAAAAAAAGTCAAACATAGGTAAAAATAATTTTATTCATTATTTAATAAAATAGGACAAAAACCTGAAAACATTATTAAAAAAATGAACAGGGAAAAAAATAGACCATAGTGGAGACTTAAACATTAAAAAATATTGAATAATGAAGATATTATAGAATAAACATCCCAATATTTCTAATTTTATTTATATATATCTGAACATTTATTACATTGGTTTAAATTATTTTTTTAATTTATGCCATATCCATATTCATATTTATGATATCATATATAATACTAAGATATTATCTTATCACTAGTTTGATATTAATAATTTTTTATTACCACAGTTTTTTGTGTTAACTTCTTAATAATCATATACATATTTCATAATGTATGTCTTAATTCATCTTCCTAGGATAAAATTATATCATACAGAAATTGTTATTAGGTTCATAGGTATAATATTTATTTATTATATAATTATTTATATTAATTCTTGAATAGTGATCATGGAAAATTAATCACATTGCATTGAGGTGAAGGAAGGACGTATGTATGCATAAGAAATTGTATGATTCTCTTATTAGAGAAAAGGAAACCATTTTGAAGGTCTATTAACTTTTATTTAATAACTATCATGAAAAAATCATTATATATATATTATTTACATCAATATACCCATTGTCATGACCCACCTCCCAAGGCCATGAACCTTGTCATCTGGCCCCATTGGTCTTCTGTAATACCTTGGTTTCTTTCCAAGCACGACATAGGCTCACTAGGGTCGCTTATCAGACTAACGAAAGTCCCCACAGGCCATCACATGTTCATTCATTGTGTTTTGTCTTCACTCGCACACACCCTAGAAAACATTCCAGAAGGTCACCCATCCTTATTACATCTCCAGGACAAGCATTCTTAACTGTGGATTTCTAATCTGGTTGGCTCTCAAAATGAAAGGTTCACCTTATTGAAATGGGTAGTAATATTTAGCCTTTTACGTCTCACATTTCCAGGGGTGTTACATTATCCACCTCTTTAATCCACAATGCACTCATTGTGGACCCAAGACTGAAAACCAGGTAGTTCCTAAGAACATCCAGCTGGGTATTGGCTCTAATACCATTTTGTCATGACCTGTATCCCTGGGCCATGAACCATTTCATTTGACCCCATGTGTCTCCTATAATACATTGGTTTCCTTCCTAGCACACCATACACTCCCTAGGGTCGCTTATCATACTAACGACTATCCCCACAATCCAACACATGTATTTTCAGTGTGTTTTGTCCTCACTGACACACAACCAAGGAAACATACTAGAAGATCACCCATCCAGATAACCACTCCAAGCTAAGTGTTCTTAACTATGGAGTTCTAATCATGTATGCTCCAGAAAAGAAATGTGCCCCATGTTGACATGGGTAGATACATTTATCCATTTATGTCTCACTTTTTTAGGGGTGTTATGGAAACTGTAACATTGTGCCGTTATCGGTAAGGAAGTAAGTGATAAGGAATTTCCATAACTCTCAGTGGGTTGTGCACCTAGAAACCAAGAAGATGTTCTATGACATGCAGCGATAGTTCAGGTGGCCAGGTACGAAACGAGGCATTGTTGAGTTTGTATCTCATTGCTATACATGACAGCAGGTGAAAGAAGAGCTCCAGAAACCTTTGGGTTTCCTGCAACCACTTCTAGTCCCTTCATAGAAGTGGGATGAAATATATATGGACTTTTTGGTTGTGTTACCTTATACCCAGAGGTAGAAGAATGCGATATTGTTTGTGATCGATAGGCTAACCATGTCGTCTCACGTTATAAATATTCCAGATACAACCAATGTTGAGGAGTTGGTATTTGTCTATATGAATGAAATTGTTCATTTGCAGGGATTTCGGTCTGCTAAAGTCTCTGATAGGCATCCTCAGTTTACTCTCACTTTTGGAGAGGCCTTTAGGAGGCAGTAGGATCTCAAGTCCGTTTGAGCATGGCCTACCATCCACCGTCAGATGCCCAGATAGAGGGGTCTATTCATATCCTTGAGGGTATTCCCCGCGCATGTGTTCTTGACATTGGTTGGACTTGGGATGATCACTTGAGGCTCGTTGGTTCTTATAACAACAGTTATCTGTCTATGATCAAAATGGATTCTTTTGATGCATTTTATGGTCGTCCTTGTAAATATCCTTTATGTTGGTTAGACATTGGTGAATGTTACTTTGTAGGACCGACTTTGGTCCAAGTGATGATAGTTTAGATCCATTAGATTCATCATATAATGTTGAAAACACAAAGTCGGTACATGTCTTATGATGATCATCGCCATAGGCCTTTATAGATCTCAGTTGGTGGCCAGGTGTTCTTGAATGTTTCAGCCCGATTAGATCATTGATGTCTTGGGAGGAATGGGATGCTTTCTCCTCATTTTGTGGGACCTTTCGAGGTTGTCGGTCATGTATGGACAGTTTCTTACCATTTAGATCCAACAGAATAGCTGACATCGATACATAATGTGTTCCATGTATTGCAACTGTGAAAGTATCACTTTGATCTGTCTCATGTTTTGAGTAGGAGTTATCTTGAGAATGAACCTGATTTTTCTATGACTGATCGACCAGTAAGGGTTATTGATTCTATGACCAAGTTACTTCATGGGAGAACAATACCTCTGGTATGTGTAATTTTAAATCATGGTTCTGATTCTAACGAGTCGTGGGATAAGGAGGCACTAATTACAGTGTAGTGGCCTCTTCTTCTTGATGTAGAGGTATCTTCATAGGCTTTTTGGGGATAAAAAGATCTTATGGTGGGGAGTTTGTAACATCATGTTTCATTTTCAGGTACATTTTATGTTTCTAAGTACCTCTATTTTTTAGTAGTGACTTGGGGTGCATTTGGGTGAACTTTTAAAGACAACTAAAGGAATGGGAGTTGTGCATGGTTTGCGCACGGTATGTCAAACCATCTGACCAAACTATGACAACCATGTAGAACAGGATAGATAGGTCTGCGTGGTTTTTGTATGGTTTGAAAGAATGTGTGAACAAACCATGTGATCCTTGAAAACATGGATAGTGGGTTCCAGACGTTTGGAAAACAGTTTGGCTAACCATGCACCTATGTCCAGGTAACCATGTGCGTCATTTTTTTTATTTCTAAAAATCATTCTTGAAACCACATGAACCCCCAGGACTTCCATATTTTTGTCCTTGGATTGGGAATAAATCATTCTAGGAATTTCCAAAGACTCCCAGAGAGATTCTATGGTGATATGAACTTCTTCCTTTGATATTGAACACTCAGATTGAGGATCCGCTCTCATCCGGGTAAGTGGATTTCAATCTGTTACTTCTCTCATTCCTTCTTCAATATTTCCTTTATCTTTTCATGGGATATTTCCACCGTTTTCTGTGGATTTAAACATATGATTTATTACATAACATTGGCATGATCACAAAAAAGATCAAGTCTCGAAAGAACGATTAGTTTAGTAGCCTTGTAATAACTAGGTACATTCATAAAGTTTACATTACATCATACAATGAAAACTACAACAATATAGTCTCCATAGGCCACACTCTTATCCCCTCATACTATCCCTGAAGGTAATTCATAAAATAATTCTTCACATCCTGGGAATAATATAACATAGAAAATGGGTGAGATCAAATTCCCAGTAATGATAACAATATATCGGAATCATTCATAAATAAGAATAAACTTTTATGGCACTGTATAACTAAAACAAAACCTTTTAAACTTGAACCTCAACATAGTATGGAAAAAATAAAATGATATAATGCCATTTATTTACTTACATGGATATTCTACTAATCGAATAATCACATGTAATATCAATAACCACTTTCCTAATGATGGAATTCATAATTCTAGACTATCATAACCACATAGCCAAGTCCTTATGCCAAGACTACTAATAAGATTTTGGCAAGGCCTTATGCCAAGACACTAGATTGTCTCATGAGACCTACTGAGGCATCTAGGAGCTATAGTGGGCTCCACCTATAACTTACTAAGTCCAATGCATTCCTCATATGAAAATTTTTAAACATAACATAATCATTTGTATTAAAACTAGCATAAAAAATGTCAATACTTATCCACAAACAATGAATGGTATAAAAATAGAACATCCACAGTCAAACATAACTCATTCGATACAATATGGAAGATTTTATTGTATCATATTAATCTCAATCGATAATAATGAAGGATATTTACATAGATGAAAATAATCATCAACACTATTTGAGAGAAATATCCCCCTTTTCTTGAAATCATTTAAAAGTCACACTATTTGTCAAGATGCCATTTTAAAATGGATTTTTGAATAAAAGTGTCCCATACCAATTTGAATATTTTAAAAGGAGTTTTAATTTTAAAACATTAATGACCATATAAATAAATCCTTAAAACCATTTTTAAAACATGGACATTAATGAGAATGATTAAAATAATAAGTCTTTAAAACATTTAAAAATGGTATTTTAGTTAATGTTTCTAACAAAAAGAGAGACGCTTGAATACATATAATTGAGGTAATAAAAACATTGTAATATCATGAGAATAAAGGTATTCATGATATACTATTTCAAATTACATTATATACACCACATAAAAGTGATTTGGTGTATAACAACAAAGAAGTCACAATGGAATGTAAATTGAGATGAAATCTCTCATAAAGGCCATATCCATAGGTTAAGGATAAATCAACGACATAATTATGTGTGAAAAATATAAATATACTAAATATGATTGGATATTCAGTGTAAAAAATCAAAGGAAATTCACACATATTCTTGTAAAAACAACTCCAATGAATTGGATGTTTATTTAAACAAATCAAGATTGAGAAAAAATTACTATTATCAAGTTCATACCGATGACTTATGAATTTGTCAATGGAGTTATTATGTGTATAAAAAGTATATCCACCGAAAGGGGAGTGGAAATTATGACATAATCAAATGAATAGTGATTCCACACATAATCTTGGAGTAAAATAATCAATGATGTGTGCGTAAAGCCGAATGAGTGGAAATTGAAATTTTAAATTCTCTTATCGATTTGGTAACTTATGAAACATGTACCCATTAAAGAAGGGTAATACAATGATGATGTAAATATACATAAATAAAATTATATTACACAATGAATACAATCACTGGCGGTACATTGACCACATGTAATAAATAAGTGGTGAATAATGGAATTCTAACGGAATTAAAAGTGAGATAAGAAACCCCTTACTTTGTACTTTTTCCTCGGTTGAGGGTAGGTTAACCTCCATTATAATGGTGAAATAATTGTTGTTGAATTATACAAGAATCGTGTGCATTAATATGATATCATATATGATCTATTAACATTGATTTGTTAATAATATCTTAGAATTATCGTCGTTTTGGGTGTTAACTGGTTCATTTTCCTTTATATTATTTGTTATTTGAGCCATATTTGTTATTAATGGGATGTGTATTAATGATATTCAGAATTAAATAAAATCTTTAAACATTATTTTTAATCATTAAATGATAATTATTATTGATTTTATATGATGGAGAATGAATCTCATCGCGTTTGTGGAGACGGTAGTCCGTACGTACGCATGAGCGACAGTGTCATTATTTTGAAATTAAAATAATATTTTATTTAATTTTATATCATATATAAAGAATAATTGTTATGTCATATTTATTATTTAAATTAATTTCACAAAATTATTATACCCATCCAAATAATAATGTTTTGAATAACAATTACACCACGACGTGGAGACGGTAAGCCGTATGTACGCACGTATGGTGACATGTCATTCAATGGATTGATAAAATACTGAAATATGGTTGTACTGTGTTCATAATAACATAAATGTGTATATAATATAATGGAGTTATTATTTTATAATTGTAATAAAAAATAAATAAGAAGTGGAAGAAAAAAGGAACTTGAAAAAGGGTGGTGAAATCATTACCTCTTCTTTGGGTTGTTCATTTTGATTTGACCAAAAGGGATCCATAGTCTGGATTTCTGACTAAAGGAAGGCCTCTAGGATGAATTGAGGAAGTAGAGAGAGTATTTAGGCAGGGTTTGGTCGAACCAAAAGGCTTTGAAGGTGTGAATTAATGATAAGGGGGAGTGCCCTTTTATAAGAGGGGTGAAGGGAACCTTTGGAAAAGCTAGAAATATTATTTTATAATAAATTTATATTCGGTTTCTAATGGCTCTAAAGTGGATTATTTAAAGTTTAAGGTGGTGATAGGTTGAAAACCACACAAACAATAGGATTTAGACTAGTTTGGGTTACTATAATAACCTTATCTTTAAATATTAACTCTTAGTTAATTAGTTTCAATTTTACAATTTATCTTTGTATTTTTATATATATGGTTAATAAACATAATATATTGAACCAAGATACCCCTAAGTGGTCCATTAATGATAAAAATATCATGATATAAGTCTATTGGACGAACCTTAGATTTTTTGGAATTTAATATCAATTAATAATATAATATTTGTTTTAAAAACTCTTTTATGCCAATTTTGACACTATTAAATAATTGATTTTTGTAAAAATCATAACAGAATTATTTCGTAGAATAAAGTTAATTAAATCAATAATAACAAGTCCTAGTGAACTATAAAATTATTGGTATTTATAAAAAGTCTCAAATTACATTTATTTGGGTATTTATAATATCAATTATTCTAATTTCTCATTAATTAGGTAATTACAACATCACCATTTTGTTATAAATAAATTAAATTATATAATGCCTAAAAAATATAAATAAAATACCATTATGTAGGAAATCTTATTCTATTTCTAATGAATATTTATAGTCACAAAACCAACATATATAAACCAATGTAAAAATTGTTTTTCTAAAATATATATTCTTAGGTCAATTTTGTATATATTTTAATGTAATTAAAATAAAGAGTCATTATCACTTACATGTGGCTCCATGGGGTCCCAAAATCATCCCAAAGATGCCCGTGGTCAGACTTGTATCCACCAATAAGGTTAAGACATGTTTTATTGTAATTTTGGATTATTATAATATTATTTGTTAACCCTTATTTACCGGATTTACCCTTTAACCATGGTAAATAGAATATTTACCGATTTAATTATTCAAAATGTCTAAAAATAAAAGATACCAATTTACACAATTTGGACATCCTGATTCCAAATATGGAATCTATTTTTACAAATTCAAAACAATGAAATGGCAGAAATTAATTTAAAATTAATTCCCATTGTAAAAACAAAATGCGTGTTTTTAAGAGATGATAACTATCAAAAGATTGGCAGTTATATATGTCTGTTTAATTTTGAAATTATGTATAATGACAAAAATTGAATTAAATGGTAAAAATATATTCTAAATATACATTAAAACCACTAAAATTTATAATTTATCAATATTAATTATTTCGAATTAAAGGGTTGTTTTTAATTAAAATTTGGTAATTATAACTATTCATCAAAATATGAAAGTTATCGAAAAGTACCAAAATTTCACCCTAGGATAATTTAGATATTCAAAATCCAAAAATAAATTCCATATTGAGATATATAATTTATAAATTTTGAAAAATTGGGTATTACTTTTCATAACGGCTACTTTGATTGGTCGAGGTGTGTTAGAACTCGAAGTTGCATACAACACACGCTACAGTATTAATCAAAGAGAAACATACCGTGGAAGCTTGGGGTGTTAAATTCTCCTCTACTTCAATATATTGAGTCCTCGAAATTTTTGAAATTGGGCATTGAAATATAATGGAATGTCCAACATCGGAAAAAGATTCAATAAAACTATCACTTTAAAGGAAAGAAAGAGAAGTACAAAGGTCACCCGAGATAACCTATACTAGGATTCCATATAGAAAAACATGGATATTGATGATAAAATAATTGTCAAGTTATGATGGAGAGGGATAGAAAAAATGATCAGGAGAAAGTTAACAATAAGAAAACCACAAATTGGTGATGGGACAAAAGATCATTAGTTTCCCAGTAGGAAAAGTAAATGGACAACATTTTTATAAATTTTATAAGATACATTACATAAAGATGAATAATTCATTTCTGATATTGAATAAGAACATAAAGAGATATACTTTTTTTGTAAAGTTTCTTTCTTCAATAAATTCCTACTACTAACTCATTTTTAAACGATGAGTATTCAAGAAGACTTGGTCACACTAGAAGATATAGAATAAACATCTTATAAAATCACATGATCCACGAAGGATAAACAATATATTTACCTTTTCTTTAGAGATTAATCAAAACAAAAATAGTTACGGTAAGATCTGATGATCCCCCAAAAGGATATTCCATTAGAGAAAGAAACACTAATCTTAATTTGTAAAATTAAACCAACAATACCCCAAAGTTAAATAAATATCATTCAATAAAGAATTGTCCTTAGAATCCTTTAATAAAATCCAAAATAATATTGAAACTCAAAACATAGAAAAATTTGGTTATGTAGTCTTCCACGTTAAATGGTATCTCCAAATGACATCAATTACTCTTAAAGTCACATACTTAAAAGTAATTAACCTAATCACATATTCTCTATTATAGGTTAATAATTTCCATAAATAACCCAAATCACTATAAATACAAAATAAAATGAAAAGGGGTGAGCTCAAATGCTCAGTAAGGATATCAATATAGCAAAAACTCTCATAAATTAGAATAAACATTTAAGGCAATGTATAACTAAAACAAAACCTTTTAAACTTGAACTACAACATTGTATGGAAAAAATAAAATGAAATAATTCCATTTAGTTATTCGCATAGATATTCTACTAATGGAATAATCACATGAAATATCAATAACCACTTTCATAATGATGGAATGCATAATGACATACTATCATAACCACATAGCCAAGGCCTCATGCCAAGACTACAAATATGATTTTGTCAAGGCCTTGTGCCAAGACACTAGTTTTTCTCCTGATACCTACCGATGCATCGAGGAGTTATAGCGGGCTCCACCCGTCACTTAATAATTCCAATGAATTCCTCATATGAAATGTTGGAATAATAACCTAAACATTCGTACTAAAACTAGCATATGAAATGTAAATACTTATCCACAAACCATGAATGGTATAAAAACATCACATCCACGGTCAAACATAACTCATTTGATACAATATGGAATATTTTGTTGTATCATATTAACCTAAATCGAGAATAATGTAGGATATTGTCAAAGATTATAATAATCATCAAAACTATTTCAGATAAATAACCCCCTTTTTCTTGAAATCATTTATATGTCACACTATTTGTCAAGAATCCATTTAAAATTAGATTTTTGAATCAATGTGTCCCATACCACTTTGAAACTTTTAAAATGATTTTTATTTTTACAAAATTAATGTCCATATTAATAAATCCTTAAAATCATTTTTAAAACATTTACATTAATGAGAATGATTTTAAAGAATAAGTCTTTCAAACATTTAAAAATGTTATATTAGTTAGAGTTTCTAACAATATGAGAGACACTTGAATACAAAAAGTTGAGGTAATGAAAACATTGTAATATCATGAGAATAAAGGGATTCATGATATACTATGTCTTAGTACATTATATACACCACATAAAAGTGATTTGGTGTATAACAACAACGTAGTCTCAATGGAATGTAAATTCATATAAAATCTCTCATAAAGGTCGTATACTTAGGTTAAGGATAAATCAACGACATAATTATGTGAGAAAAATATAAATAAACTAAATATGATTGGATATTCAGTGTAAAATAATAAAAGGACATTCACACATATTCAGGTAAACACATAACCAATGAATTGGATGTTTATCTCAACAAATCAAGATTGAAAAAAAATTACTCGTATCAAGATCATACCGATGACTTGAGAATTTATCAATGGAGTAATTATGTGTATAAAAAGTCCATCCACAAAAATGGGGGTGGAAATTATGACATAATCAAATGAATAGTGATTCCACACATAATCAGGGAGTAAAATAATCAATGAATTATGCGAAAAGACAAATGAGTGGAAATTGAAATTTCAAATTCCCTTATCGATCTGGTAACTTTTGAAACATGCACCCATGAAAAAAGAATAATAAAATGATGATGTAAATATACATAAATTAAATTATATTACACAATGAATACAATCATGGCAGTACACACACCACATGCAATAAATAAGTGGTGAACAATGGAATTCTCATGGAATTAAAAGTGAGATAAGAGACTCCTTACTTTGTACTTTTTCCTTGGTCGAGGGTATGTTAACCTCCTATATAATGGTGAAATAATTGTTATTTAATTATAAAAGAATCATATGCATTAATATGATATCATATATGATCTTTTAACATTAATTTGTTAATAATATCTTATAATTATCATCGTTTCGGGTGTTAACGGGTTCATTTTCCATTATATTCTTTTTTATTTGAACCATATTTGTTATTAATGGGATGTGTATTATTCATATCCATAAATATATAAAAACTTTAAACATTGTTTTAAATCAATTAAAGAAAATTAGTCTTGAATGGATACGATGGATAATGAATCTCATCACGTTCGTGGAGACGGTTGTCCGTACGTACGCACGAGCAACAATATCATTATTTTGATATTAAAATAATATTTAAATTTATTTTATACCATATATAAAGAATCATTATCATGTTATATTTATTACTTACATTAATTACACATCATTATTATACCCATCCAAATAGTAATGTTTTGAATAACAATTACACCATGACGTGGATACGGTAAGCCGTACGTACGCACGTATGGTGACATGTCATTCCAAGGATGGATAGAATACTGAAATATGGTTGTACCTTAATAATAATAAAATCAATTTATATATAATATACTGGAGTTATTATTTTATTATGGTAATAACAATGATAGAATAAGTGGAAGAAGAAAGGAACTTGAAAAAGGGTGGTGAAATCATTACCTCTTCTTCGGGTTCTTCCGTTTGATTTGATCAAAAGGGCTCACTAGGTTGGCTTTCTGACAAAAGGAATGCCTCTATTATAAAGTGAGGAAAGTGTAGAGTGTATTTGGGCAGGTGTTGGCCGAACCAAAAGGCTTTGAAGTTGTGAATTAATGAGAAGGGGGAGTTCCCTTTTATAAGAGGGGTGATGGGTATATTTAGAAAAGCTAGAAATATTATTTTATAATAAATTAATATTATGTTTCTAATGGATAAAAAGTGGATTATTTAAAGTTTAAGGTAGGTATAGGTTGAAAACAACTCAACCAATAGGATTTAGATAGGTTTGGGTTACTATATTAACCTTTTCGTTACGTATTAACTCTTAGTTAATTAGTTTCACTTTTACAATGTCTCTTTGTATTTTTATAATATATGGTTAATAAACATAGTATATATATCCAAGTGACCCCCAAGTGGTACATTAATGATACCCCTATCATGATATATGTCTCTTGGATGAACCTTAGATTTTTAGGAATTTAATAACAATTAATAATATAATATTTGTTTTAAAAACTCTTTTTTGTCAATTTTGACACTATTCAATAATTGATTTTTGTAAAAATTATAAAAGAATGATTACTTAGAATAAAGTTAATTAAATAAATCCTAACATGTTCTATTAACCATGAAAATTATTTTTATTTATAAAAAGTCTCAAATTACATTTATTTGGGTATTTATAATATCAATTATTCAAAGTTTTCATTAATTTTGTAATTACAGCCTCACCATTGTGTCATAAATTAGTTAAATTATTTAATGTATAAAAAATATAAATAAAATAACATTAAGAATTAAATAGTTATATATTTCTGATGAATATTTATAGTCTAAAATCTAACATATATCACCCAATTTAAAATTGTTTTTCTAAAATATATATGCTTATGTCAATTTTGTATTTATTTTATCTTAATTAAAATAAAGTGTCATTGTCACTTACAAGTGGCTCCATGGGGTCTGAAAATCAACCCAAGGATTCATATGGTGGGAAATGTATCCACCAATAATTTTATTACATGTTTTAGGGTAATTTGATATTATTATAATATTATTTGATAACACTTATTTACTGGATTTACCGTTTAACCATGATAAATAAAATATTTACGGAAGTAATTATTCAAAATGTCTAAAAATAAAAGTTACCTATTTAGACAATTTGGAAATCCTGATTCCAAATATGGAATATATTTTTTCAAATTTAAAACACAGAATTGGCAGAGATTGATTTAAAATTTATTCCCTTTGTTAAAACAAAAAACGTGTTTTTAAGAGATAATATCTATCAAAAGATTGACACTTATTTATGTATGGTTTAATTGTGAAATTATGTCCAATGAAAAACATTTAATTAAATGGTAAAAATATATTATGAAATTTCTTTTAAACCACTCAAATTCATAATTTATCTATATTAATTATTTCGATTAAAAAAGTTGTTTTTAATTAAAATTTAGTAATTTTCACTATTCATGAAAATATGAAAGTTATCCAAAAAGTACCAAAATTTTACCCTAGGATAATTTCGATATTATGAATCCAAAAATGAAGTTCATTTTAAGAGATATAATTTATAAAATTTCAAAAAGTGGGTGTTACTATTTATAACAGCTACTTTGATTGGTCGAGGTGTGTTAGAACTCGAAGTTGCGTACAACACACTCTACTGTATTAATAAAAGAGAAGCATTCTGTGGAAGCTTGGGGTGTTACAGAACTGATGAAAGGAGGGTTACAGTTCCCATCCCTCCCTCTATTGTCCTTCATACCAAATAAGAGAATAGTTAAATGGATGATACCTCCTATAAGGAAGGCTAGGGGATGTCACCATGGTGGTTTCCCTTCCCATATGGATAGACGCTGCTCCGGTAAAGATTATCTCATTCCATGTTAGAAATGATCTCACTAACATGGTGACCAGTGGGCGTGAAGAATGTCTGTGGTGGGGAACCCCATGTACAATGCTTGGGGGCGAGGTTACTATATAACGTCGTGTGTTTTGGACGATGGTTCTTGGAATTTTAACACCCTGCAGGTCGGATGAGGTGGGTTCACTCCGTACACCTTAGGACTTTCATAACTAATACCTCCCTTCACTTGGGGAAGGGAATGCTTCAGCAATGTCATGGTGATGGGGTGTCATGGAGTGATCCACTTAGAGTTCCACATTAGAATGGCTATGGGTATAAGAAATAGTTGTTGGTGTGCCTTTGCGAAGAAGCATGAGGAGAGGCAACACAACATGAAGCACCACCCATGGAACATTAAAGCTACTTCATACAATCCTAGAGGGCCATACGAGAGTAGGGTGAGTGATGTATATCTTTTTTTGTAAAGAGGTTCTCGAAGATGATGTCCAAATAGCAAAATCAAACACATGCAAAAAATGTATGCACAAGGAGGGAGGCATGCACACAAATGGAGATGTTGCGTGAAATGTCCCTAGTGAGTGGTTCTGGAGGTTTTCACGCCATTGGATAGGGTTTCACACAATTGATGCACAATCAGAAAAGTTGCATGAAATAGACGGAGTGTGTGTGCAATTGGAGAGGGTTGCATTCAATAGAAACACAATCGGAACAGTTGCGCAAAATAGACCATGTGTGCATGAAATATAAGAGGTTTTTGTGTGAAGGGGAGACTAGGTTCCATGAACAATCTAAATGGATTGCTCATGCGACTGGGAACACAGGTCAGAGTAGTTGTGCGAAAGAACCAGTCGAAGTTTTGTTCACAAGGGGAATGGATTCCATGCAAGGGATGTGGCTTAATGGGATTTGGGTGAGGGTTAAGACCAAGTGGTCTTACGAGTAGGAGGTCCACTAGGAGACTTATCAAGAATAATCTCATAGATGAAATCCATTCTTTTTGCACTGAAGCGGATGATTTCATGCATGGGAGTTGTTTCTGATTCTACAGCCTTCAGAAGACAAAGGATTTCCCATCTATTTATATGTGGTTAGAGTCCTTGGGTCCTTGAAGAATTCCATCGGCATGAAATATTTCACACACTACTGGAAAATAGAGCTATACCCACGGTTTTGGGAAAAACCGTGGGTATAGGGGTACCCTATACCAACGGTTTAAGAAAACCGTGGGTATATGTATAGTGTCGGAACCTATACCCACGGTTCTGGAAAACCGTGGGTATTGGTCACCTATACCCACGGTTCTTATAAAACCATGGGGATAGAGTTTTTTTCGAAGGCCTATACCCACGGTTTGGTAAAACCGTGGGTATAAGTATTTTTTTCAAGGCCTATCCCCACGGTTTTTCAAAAACCGTGGGGATAAAAAAAATTAGAAGGGCTATACCCACGGTTTTTTAAAACCGTGGGGATAGCCTATGGCGGCAAAAAAAAAATAGACGCGGGAAAATAGAAACAATTTGGCGGGAAAATTTCTTCCCACAATTTGAATTATTATTTATAAGCTGATATATTTTAGTTAACAAATTAAATTGATAGATTGGTTGGTGAAGTACTTCGGTTCGTATGCCCCAGATCCCCGGTTCAAACCTCCACGGGCGTATAATTTTAATATGCACCGCGTTGATAATATTAATATAAATAGGTAAATATATAATTATATAACAGTTGCCAATAACGGCTCAGTTGGTACGAAACGCCGTTCATTCGTGATTTCTGAGTACAGTCGCGGGTTCGAAACCCGCACGAGTTTTTTAAAAATTAAACACGCTTTATTAATATATATACCATGATATATATATATATATCATAATGATTTATTGGCTCAGTTGGTCTCACAGATAGGCAGATTCGCGCGGTGGGGGTGCGGGACCTGGGTTCGAAACCCAGCGCTGGGGATGTTTTTGGATGATTAAGTCCCCACGGTTCTCAACCCGTGGGGTAAATCCTTTGACAGCGTGGCCACGCACTAGCCACGCTGTGTCAAACTTATGCCCACGGTTTGTCCAAACCGTGGGTATAGGGTGACCCCCCTATCCCGACGCCATTGCAGCCCACGGTTCCCAAAACCGTGGGTATAACCTATACCCACGGTTTTGGGGGCTATACCCACGGTTTTGAACCGTGGGTATAGGGCAGTTTTCCAGTAGTGACACCCGATCAAGTGGAAAAAAAATTTTGAATCCTGTAATCGGCCATGTACAAGTTTTCATGGCTAGCGTCAGGTGCATGTTCATTTGCAGGCCTACGAGGAAAACAACGTCGGGTCCCAGGATATTCTATGAATGAGGGCTATTTTCCGAGCACATCTTGGATTTTTCACATGACCATCATAGACCTCCAAGAATAGATCAGTGAGTTGACATATGCCTTCACGTTATACGAAAATACCCTTTCTAGGACGTGAAAATTTTTTAGTGTCTGCAAATTCCCTCCTCGGAATTGGATTAGTGAAGGGTTGAAAAGGTCATATTCCAAGGTAAACACTAAGATACAGATCTTCCTAGGGTCGGTGCACGTGAAAAACATCCTCTACGGGTGAATGCTCAAAAGGCCACGTAAATAGTTTTTCTCATGTGTAAAATCACTACTCCACGCCTATAAAAACTCTCAGAGGCCCCTCAATCCGTATAGTTGTTTCTTACAAGATAAGTCCTGAGATATCACGTGTGGAAACACCATCTCGCCATGCATGAAAACCACTTCTATGTCACATAATTCACTTAGAATGGCCATTTGTTTTATGTGAATGATTGGGGTTTCTTTCCCCACTACCTTATTTTTTCTCACCTTCCTCTAATGCATCATGTCACATATCATTATTTTTGTGCTGACTGTTTTGGACATTTCTGGAGAAGATGGATGCTAATCGGGATGACACTGAGAGTGAAGTTGCGTTCATCGCTCGAAGGGCTGAGATGGTTGATGACCTCGAGGATTATATAACAAGAAATATAGTGTCCAGCAACCAAAATCTCATTAACATATTGACCTCAGAACAGAAGTATTATGATTTTATTTACAACATACATATATGGGACTTTGTTATATTGGAGGAGGCACTTGTGCTGGGATTTGAAGTCGACACACCGTGGCCTTGGGTGACTAGCAAGGATGACCTACCTAAGAATAATGTCACTAACAATGGTCATCCTACTAGATAAAACAGACATATGGATGTTTACGTCCTAAACCCCAAGACCAGAACCATTTCGGGAAGTGACCCGGTCACAAAGGATTCTCTACCCATTATCCATGTACATTTTGACATAATTACATTGACGAAACTAAATGATGGATGGAGGATTAGGATATTAGGTATGGAGGAATTTTCACAAGTGAATGGGTCTGGGCATATTGGGTAGCCAGATGTGTGAACAGTTTGGGGCCGAACACCTGCACATCAGACGTTTCAAGGCACTATGGACGTCTTAGTTCCATTTCTATCGTCATCATGAAATTGGGTGGGAGTAGTTTACCTGATGGTCCCTCGATACTATTACCATCCATATTCACCAAGGGGAGGTTTGTATCATCCTTTGGGATGTTCATTTCATCAGTGGTATCCCTTTGTACAAGCATCAATATGATGAATTCCTTCTAATAAGGAACATTTAGGGAGACTGATCATGAACACACATACTAAAATGGAATCTGTTGTAGTTGGCCAAGGAAAGGCTGGTGTTCAAGGAAATTCTAATGAAAATATCTTAAAAAATGTTTTATCTTTATCCTGCAAAGAGATATAGATGACAAGATGTTAGGGTGAGGAAGAAGATGTCCGACCGAGGCACGTAAGAGAAAAAACTGATCATACTGGAGGATCATGGAGGTGGGGAAAAATCAAACATGGTGCATCAGTATAAATGAGAGTTGGGACCCGAACATATGATATGCTAGATTTATTTCAACCTTCCTATGTGGGTGACTACTACCAGTGAGGAACAAAAATATGGGAGTTCGTCCAGCGGCATTATTGATGGCTAGCATCATGGATTCTAATCAGAGGTTCAATTTTGGAGTCATTGTGTATGCCCATTTGTACACCATTCTAGGATGCATTTCGAGATGGTTTTCACTGAGGATGATCAGTGTCCCCTTAAAGATCTTTCATGGATAGATCATAGCTCATTGTGGTGGGTACACCATTCTAAACTCCATTCGTCCTCTGGGTAATGACCTATGACCAAACGTGCTGAATATTGCTGAGGTCATTCTTTTGATGCTCAATGAACAGTGGATAAGGATCCTGATCGACAATCGTTCCAATTTTACTTTTAGTCTTTTTCCCACTGGATCTGGTGTCATGTTAGTCCACCGATGCCATGAATGATACTAATGACCACATCGAGGAGAATAGTTTTTTCTTGGGTTCACCATTTCTGTTTCGAATGATTTCTCTGGGGCATGCATATCCGTATGTTTTGGGGACACATGACCGTTGCCCCATGTTCGCACTTTCCAAAAGCAGGTGACATCCATCGCTTATTCAAGGAAATTTTATCCATGATCGAAATAGGATGATTGGATGTTGTTTCTTCCTATTGTGGGTTCCTCCATAGAACATGTTGCCTAGTCCAAGTCTCCCTTATATACTTATGACGTTGTTCATGAATCTCTTCACAGTGCCATATCTTCTTGGGCACCAGTTAATTACACTGTTTCTGTCAGGACATTCCAAAGGATCCGGTTAGGGTAGAAACCTTTGATTTGGGTAGTAGTCTTGTTCGCACATCTCTAGCGTGTCTGGATGGTGGAACATTGACATGATTGGGTTGCTTCTTCTTATCACAGGGCTTCTCGAAAGTGTGGAAGCCAGATGCATCCAATGTTGATTATGGTGAATTATATTCCATTGGAATGTCTCTGAGGATTTACTCAACATTCCATGATTAACACAGGGTATGCCATGAGTTTACCTTCTAGCAGTGAAATATTAGACTAATCGGAACACTGACTAGAGTGGATTAGAGGGGTGCCACCCCTGGAGGGAACACATATATTGGGGATAATGTATGTTTAGTTTCTCAATTGCTGTTGAGTAGTGAAGAGGTGAATAAGAATGATCTCATCGGGATGTAGAGGCTCGGGTAAGGATCAAGATGCATGATGGATGGTTAAGTAAAATAGATGGTGAATGTGGTGGAGTCGACTCGAGGGGGAGGGTAATGTTAGGCTTTATACTCTGAGAGACTTCCTACATATCCCCGTGACAAGGAATCAAAGTCTGTGTAGTTTGATGAGATGGTGGGTACACCTGAGGAGGCATGCAATGGGAATCGATGCATAGATCCTTCAGGTTGCAGTGATGAAATTCCTGAAACACAATTGCTCGATGAAAAGATTAGGATGATACATGGGGGATGGAAACACCATTCAGGGGGTGCGCAGATGACATCAAACCAATGACATATTGGGGTTTACATGTGGGTAGAATCCAAGGTTGGTCAAACACCTAAGGGAGGACTAGAGATGTGGATCCAAACAAAGGGGACTACAATGGATTAACATTGTGTTTGAAACCCAACGGATTACTGTGGTTGGCATTGGAAATGTATTACTGTTGATCGAGGTACACATCGACTTAATGTTGGATGGGGTCACAAAGACTTAAGGCTGGATGGGGTCACAACGGCTTACCGTTTGATGGGGTTGATCCTCATGGAGGATTCTAACGTACCCTATCTAGGATATAGGGATCCATGACAACGTAGTGAGAGTTGGCATAGTTTAATGTCATGTAGTATGAAAAATGGGGTCATTTATTTTGATTTCATACCAGACGAGGGTTAACTGAAATGAATGGTGGAAGAACCAATGGTTATTGGGGTTGAAACATAGGGGGGATTTGAACGTATCTCGTATTGGTAAGTGTTGAAGTAAATGTTGTTTGGGATGGGGGGAACCGATGTGAAGATGGTCTTAACCAAGTTGTTGGTCTTGAAAATATGGGAGGCTTCTTACATAACCCGCCTATGCAAGGATCAAAGTTCACGACGATCATGATTGGTGTGGGGATTACAGTCTATGGAAACCCAAGAAAGGATGTTTTGTTCGACACATATTCTAAGCCCACAAGAGTCTTGATTGGTTTGAGAAACAAGAGGCAGTGAAGACCTGATGATCACATCGTGAAAGGTGAATCTATGGGAAGTGGAATGGTTCTTACATGTGGTTTGTAGCATTAAATGGAAATAGGGGCATACGCGTGGTCTGTTTCCCAGGGAGATGGAGACTGTGACATATTGTAGGATGGAGGCCCATTTGGAGAAAAATACAAACAAGAGAGGGATTTGGAACTAATGAAAAGAGGTTTTTGGTGACCATTCCTCCTTCGCTGGACCTTTGTATTGAGGAGGAGTGGATGATTAGGGATTCTACCTACAACAAGGATGGATAAGGGCCTACACCAAGGTGGTTTCCCTTCTTCAATGGAAAGACACCAGTCTGGTAAATAGGATCACATTCCATGTGAGTAATGATCTCACTCCCATGCAGACTAGTGGGTGTGAAGAATGTCCAAGTTGGTGAAACCCATGTACAGTGCAAAGAGGAAAGGTCACAGTTTAATGTCATGTGCTGAGGAAGTTGATTCATGGCAGTTTATTGACCTGGATCTCAGACGAAGCAGGATCACTCAACACCCTTTAGGACTAACATAACTGATACCACCCTACCCTATGGAAAGGGAATGAATTAAAAATGTAGTGGTATGGGGGTTTCATAGAGTGATCCACTGAGAGGTCTACATTAGCGTGTCTATGAGAAGAAGCAATAGCTGTTAGCGTGCCTATTCTTAGAAGCTTGAGGCAAAGCAACACAACGGGAAGAACTACCCAGGTAAATTTAAAGATTCTTTTACGAGCCTATAGGTACAAATGTGAGAAGGCTCTGTGATGTAGATATTTTAGGAAAAATATGCGTTTGACCATGATTTCTGGTAGAGGGACATAAAACACGTGAAAAAAACGTACACACAAGGAGGGGGGTCATGCACAAAGGGATTGGTTGCGTGGAAAAGGCATGGGTGTGTAGTCCCAGAGGTTTGCATGAGATTGGAGAGAGTTATGACCAATTGACACACAATAATATTAGTTGCATGAAAGATATCGAGTGTGTGGGAAATTGGAGAGGTTTGCATGTGAATGGGAGATGAGGTTTTGTGTGCAAACTAATGGGATTGTGTGGACGGAATGGAATGAAAGTCAGAGCAGTTGAATGCATGAACCAGTAGATGTTTTGAGTGCAAGGGGAATGGATTTCCTGGAATGGATTTTTCATAAAGGGATTAGGGGTAGGGTTAAGCGTAGGTGGTCATGGGAAAAGGCGGACCCCTAGGAGACCTATCGCAAAAAATCCAGTAGAAGAAAACCATTTATTGCGTGCTAAAGAGGTTGATATCGTTAATGGGATGAGGTTTGGATTCTTCCTCCATCTGAAGTTATTGGAGATCCCTTCTATTTATAGGTTCTCAAAGTGCTCTGGTCCATAATGAATTTGGTCGGCATGAAGTCTTTCTCACCCAGCCCGGTGATGCAAAAGATTCAGTGCCCATAGTCGGCCATGTGCATGTTTTGATGACTGGCATCAGGGGTGCGTTCAATTCCATTCTTACGTAGAAAACTCCCTTGGTTCCTACATTTTTCGATGCGTGAGGGATTTTTTTCATGCACATCATGGATTTTTCACATGGCCATTATGTTCCTCTAGGAATATATCTACAGGTAAACATAAGCCTTAAATTTATCCATAAATACCCTTTTAAGGATGTAATCATTGTTCACTGTCTAATGTATTTATCATAGCAGAGTAATAACATCTTAAAAATGAGAGGAAGAAACAAAAAATTATAGAAATGTGGCAAGGCATGAAAAGGAAAAATCATGTCTTTGTGATTTTTTAACAGACGTAGTTGTAAACAAATATAGCATCATATTGATTTATATTTTACTATATATCCCAAGGATAATTACGTTACCCAATTCACTAGAGTTGCATATAACTATGGGTGTTCCTGTCAAATAATAACATTTACATTATGTAGTATAATTTATGGTGCACCCATCAAATAATAACATTTAAATGCATGCCTTATAGAAAATATATCAATCTTGAACATAAAACAACACATGCAATGGAATGGGTTTTATTTAATAATAATACAATAAAAAACTTTGTTTTCCTAAAATATTGTTGGAATAATGTACTTGAATCGTCAATATTGAGTGAATAATAAGCTTTACTGTTAGGTAAAAGTTGAATTTTATGAAAGGAGTGTACTTTTGAATAACATTTTAGTTCCCATAAACATGAATATAAAGTAGGAATATCTAAGAAAAGGTAATATAAGGATAATGAAATTATATTTATGTAATATCCATGCTGAAAATGGTGTGAATTAGGGAAAACCCAAAGAATGGGAGTTTCGTTCTAGAATTCCACTTACCATTAGTCTTAATGATTTATTCACATTAATATACATTATAATCTGAATAGATTACATATATATATAACAAAATAAATTTTATAAATTAATATGATTAATTATCGTTTTATTGAGTTCATTTATGGTAATTCTGATGAGTTAAAGACATTAATTTCATTGTTCTAGATCATTTGTTTTTAGGGTTTTTGTGATCGATTAAATTGTATACATGAATGGATGTTTTTGTAACATGTGGGTAAATATGTAGATTTATTATTATATGTCATATATTATATTACATATGTTTAAATTATCATAAAAATGATTTTTTTATATGGTATTAGGATTAATAATTAGATTAAAGATAATGATTTTCATTTTTTGTTAATTTTAGTGTTTTATCAATAAGAACGAACTCATTTGGTTTAATATTTTAGCCTTTTGTTTATAAGGTAGTTCTATAACATTGATATTGTACAAATATAAAAATTAAAATATTTTATAGACCATTTAAGGGTTTTCTCAAAATCCATGAACGATTTTATGGAATATAAATGTTGATTGTACATAAAGTCAGTAAATTGACACATCATGGGCGACAATTTCATTTTTATAACAAAATATTTATTGGAAGGATATTACTTATTGATATTTGATGAAAATGATATAATTATAGTATAATTATGGTACTATAGTTATCATTCCATTTAGATAAAGTGATTTTAGTAGATAATATGAAAAGAAAATAAATTAGATGGAAATTACAAGAAAAAGAAAGTAGATTTAAGGTTGGAATTTTACTCTTGATATCCTCTTAAAGGCACCTAGTCGTTGACTTTTGATGAGAAAAATAGCTCCATGATGTGGTGGAGTGACTAAGGTTGTGTTTTAGGGCCTAATTTGGGAATGAATTAAAGCATTAAATGTGTTTGGAGAGGACGGTGTGAGGGGTGGTATTTATAGTGGAAGAGGGGGATGTTCTCTCATTATTTATTTCATTAGTTAATTATTTTTGGGTCAATAATATGAATAGTTTCAGAAATATATGTATATATGTGTGTATTAAATAATGTTTTATGGTTGGATATTATGGTGCATACGTCATCCATGCATCAATAATGACTCAAAAATACATGTATACAACATTTTTCTAAAATTATTGTATTTTACTTTTCCTAAAAAATTAAGGTATTTCATAAATTTCCAACAAAATCTGCAAATTCATTTTTTTTTGATTATTTGAATTAAAAAAAATCAAATTTTATGAAACTATTATATTATATATGATTAAGCGAGTTTTTAATTAAAATTAGCATTTGCGTGGTTAATATTAATTTTAAAATTATAACTGCTTTTATAGCATGTTAAAAATTACATAAGTTCTTATAAAATTTCATTAGAATCATAACACATAAAAATAATATTTAATTATTAAATTTTATGAAATTACATTTTCATTTTAATTATAAAATTCAACATAAACTTTTCATTAAATATTTATGACTCATAAAAACAACAACAAATAATTGATAATTTTTAAATTATATTCTTACATATAACATGATATGATTATATCATCTTTTAACATCTATGATTCAAAAAATTTTCTCATACATTGATGAGTGAGTCTGTTATTCATTTTTTAGTTTACTATTCCTCAGGTTAATTTTACTATTCTGAAGGTCATGATAATATTTTATCAGTATTGGATCTCTCTTTTTCTAAAAATAATTTTTATTTCAATAATTATTAATTTATATATTTTTTTACTTTGAATGTAATTTATTTAATGTGATTTACTCTATGTGAAATTACTATAAGGAATGGGAAATAAAATTGATAAATGATTGTGTCATTACATTTTTATCCCCATTATGACATTACACCCTCAAAATTTCATTTTACATAAACATGTGAGGGTACTATTCCTTTGTCACATCCTCTAGATATCATGTTCCTTCGTCATACTAATGGTTCCTCAACAACACATTGACAATGTGGGATGTCTTGTTGTGTAGAATATTTTCTCCCCAACCGAGAATCATTATTGGCTCCTCATCAAAAGAGATATCATATTCCAGCTATACCACATATGAGTACAGTACATGTGAGGGATATGGTATGCATGTCATCAAGAGTGATACGTGGAAGACATCATGAATTTGAGACTTATTCAGTGGAAGTGAAAGACGATTGGACAGAGTTCATAAGTGACCAAGGATATCAAAGGGGCTAATGTACCTTGGTTTTAGCATCCATTATCTTCCATAATGCATTACATTATTCCATGGTGGTATTCAAATGATGAATTTTTATCTAACTAAAAACTCCACATCCCTTCAATGGTTGTCAGCATAGCTCTCCTGCCGACCCTGAGAAGCTTTTATATGCTATTGAGGCATATCATCTTGCACTTCTACCGATTAATAGAGTGGAAGCTATTGTTGTAAGACAACTCAACCAATGGAATATGACGATCCCATCCATGTTTTAATTATAAATATCATGATAATAGCATATAATTGAGCCTATGAATTTTTCTACGAGATTGGCCATCAGTATGGGGGTGATAGGAAGTGAGTAAATCAGATTAGTAATCATGGAATTTTAAAAACCCTTCCAAAATATCTATTTGAACCTGTGATCATGATCAGATACAATAAAGTGAAGAACCCAATAAATTCACACCACTTCCTTCACATTTATCTGTGCATGTTTTCTATGTGATATATCATACCAAATAGTGATATATTTGGAATTCTAGGTGATTCATTCCACCAAAACCCATATCGAGTTATTTCCCAAGAATGTATTTGGGAGACTATTGACAATGTTTATAGTGACATTCTCCAATTTCCACATGGTTATAGGCAATAATTGAATCATACCTTTGGACATTTTTTCAATCTTCTAAAATGTGCAGATAAATCAATCACCTTGAGATGTATTCCCCAATATCCTTCATCAAGTTGTCCCACAAAAAGCATTCACGGATATCAGGATTCATGTTGTTACCCCAGAGATAGATAGATAATGTTGAGCTCTGTGAATTTTCCAATAGATCGTTATTTATCCCATTTGATTAAGGAAAATAGAGTCGTGTTCCAATCCTAATTACACCATAATTATCGATATGGAACTCTAGATGATTCCCATCCTTTACTACGCTCACCTTCTTTTTTAAATCTAGATCATCCCCTTATTCCTCCTTAATATTCTCCTAGACAGATGGTTGCAAAAGAATATAGTAAAGGTAGGATTTATTCATTTCCATAATTATTTCAAAATATATGCTTGCATATTCCTAAATATAGTGTATTTTTAAATTTGAAACATGGATATATTATTAGGTTAATGTCTAATAAGATCATCAACAACCTTGTTTTACTTTCCATGATGATAGTGAATAGATCAAACATAGTGTTTGATTAGCTCTAAAAGTCTTGTTTAATTCTTGTTGATGTCCATTTGGGTGAATATATACATTAGCCTCTTTTTATTAGTATATAAGTCACAGTCCTCAACACATAGGTTGTTCTGCAATATTTTCAAAGGAAAAATCAATGTTGGTATCTCTGAATCATTTGTTGGGTATTTCTACCCTTGGATCATCAAATATCGTGAGGTGTAGGGTACGACATTATCTTTATTCATGATTACCCCACCAATAAATTTTTCAATGGTCATTGTATATCACAAAACACTCTATACATCATTGTAATGTGAGTAATGGTGTTGTTATCAGCCGAATCGTTTTCCCCATGAAGCTTTCCTCACAGTCATCTGTCAAAATATAATTTCCCCCTTCTTTGTTATCATATCTAATAGGAATGATACTCTTGACAAATTTCTCAAAAAATGACGATAGTATCCTTAGAATCCAAGATCACTATGGATTTCCAGGACACTAGTGGGTCTGGGCCAATACTCAGTTTCCATAGTTTTTGAAGTATCGGTTGAAGTTCCCTCACTTGTGGTCACATGTCCCATGAATGTGACATAAATCAACCAAAATTTACATTTTCAGAACTTAGTGTACATATTCTCCATCCATAATGTCATAAACATAGGCCTTTGATGTTCTTTATTTTGGTACCTGATCTTGGAGTGGATGAGAATATCATAGATAAACACTTCAATTTTTTTACTGAATGTCTAAAGACTCATTTCTTCAAATCCATGAAGAATGTAGGGGAATTAGTAAGTATGAAGGCAATCACTAAAAAATCATAGTTCACATACCTTGTATGTAAGGTAGTGTTCTAAATATCATCTTTCATCACCATTAGTTAAGGATAACCCATACAAATATACTCCGTTGATATGTATTTATATCCTTGTAGATGATCTAACAAATCATCAATACATGAAATAATATACTTGTTCTTGATGGTGATCTTGATGAGTTCTCGGTAAATTTTACACTGCCACATTGATCCATCCTTCTTGACAAGGAGCACTAGCAAACTCCAAGGAGGTGCACTATGGTGTATGATACCTTTTTTCCAAATTGTATTGAATTTTATTTTTTTACTCCTCTTGTTCTATAGGAACCATCATAGAGGGAACCTTTAAGTTTATAGAAGATCTATATATGAGTTCTATTGGGAACTCTACCACATGATCTAGGGGGATTCTGAGTAACTATTTAGGAAATACATCACTATATTGCCTAAAGATGGGGATATCTCCTTTGATGATAACATCCACTGAAACAACCATTTGAGTGAGGTATGATTCATCATATGGAATCAACACCCACACTGTTGAAGGATTATTAAAATAAGTTTCATGATATTCATTGCATTTTTAGAATGGAATATGATTATTCAAAATATAAATAGATATTTCATTTCTTCGATAGTTGATATTTGCACTATATAATGAGAGACAATAAATCCCCAGTATAGCATAAAATTTCACCAATGTAAGTATTACGAGATTCTATGGAATAATTTTCACACATACACCAATATAGGAAGACTACCAGGATTTTTTTAAATGATTTTACACTAGGTATTTTTACAGATATCATTACATCATGGTTTTGGACCATTGATTCAACAGTTCTAGAAAACATGAAATAAAAAGAAAAATATTAGAACCATATTCAAATAAGACAACTTCTCTTCTTGAGTGAATATGATGTGTACCTTGTAAGAATATATTCTCTTAGAGAATTTCCACTATAGAGACGTCATAAACCTTGCCTCTTTTTCCAATTGATTTGGTGGACATTAAAAATGAATACACATAAGGACTTTAGGATCAGCATGCAATCTTGAATAGTTACCATTCTCCATACAGTTGTAGCATTGGAGCTTGTTGGTGATTTCCATTACTTCACCAAATTATCATGCCTCCTCATTCCTTTTCAACGTTCATGATCTTGGTTTCATTCTCTCCCTCACATGAATAATTACCCTTTCATTTTGATATAGTTCCCATGATTCATCTTCCCACATTTTTGACATGTGATTGGTTGAGTTTTCATTCCACCATTTTCATTACATCATCCTTTTTTAAACTACTTATTTCTTTTATTATCACTATAGCCATTGGAACATTATTTAAACATCATCTCCAATTTGAGATCACATCATACAAATTCTTCATAACTACAAATTTCTAAAATTTATAGAGCCTATCAAATATGTGTTTTTAATCCACAATAAAATATAATTTTTTTTCATTATTGGTAAAGAAACCGAAATCATTCCATACAAGCCTTGTGAAATTTTCATCATTTTCCATGTAATATTGTATTTCATTTTTATTTAGTAATAATAATTATATATGAATATTTGTTTAATTATTTTTAGGGATAAATTGTAAATAATACTTATCTTATAGTATACCCACTCCATGTCATCAATATCACCCCCTACATTAGTGTTCTTTATCAAATCCCACAATGGATAGACCTCCCCACATAGAAAATAAATACCATAGTTCCCTTCCCCATCTCAAAAATACGGACCCTATTAAATATATTCTCTATTAATTTGACCCACTATTCCATAACTAGTGGATTGGAAGAGCCAATAAATTTTTTTGTTCATCTCCACAAAAAAACACATGATAGCCATTTTTACCCTCTTAGGTGAAGGCAAAAATTCAACATTATTTAGATTATTTTTAATAACCTATGTTAGTTGTGTAAGAATAAATATCAGATTTCAAACTCCACCTCCCAATGAATTTGGGATGTTATTCAATAAATCACTGAATTGTCCCATTAATGGGTTTTTTTCCTGTATTCTTTTTGTTGCCGTTATTTTCTAAAATAAAAAAAGGTTATAAAAAACATAATTCAACATGGCAAGAATAAATAATTTATTCCTTTTTTAAATTAAGTATAAATTAATATATTTTATCATAAATTTGTTTATAATTTTATAAAAAATAATTATAGGGTGATCACATATACTTAGTCTCATAGTATGGTTTTTCACTAAGGTTCCCGAATCCTAATTCCCAAAATTTTTAAACTGTCCTCTAATACTTTATATAGAGACAATTATTTTCTCTAAAATTTATATTTCAACATTTTAAATAATATATAAATAAAATAATTACACAAGGAGGATGAAAAGTTTCTATGTCCTGAGAAAATTATTACCATGAATAACATTTAAAAATAAAGGAACATTTATTTAATTCCTGCATCTCTAGATTCTTATAAACCATTTAGTTTTCCTTAATAAATGTAACTTCCTGAGTACATAAATAAAAAAGGGTTCACTAAAAGACCTATAATATTATTGATAATAAAAACAAAAAATTAACGTGGTCCAAGCATAATCAATTTCATAACACTGGGATAGGATCACAAACATGATAGGATGCAATAAGAAAATTCTTAGAATATTGAAATTCAAAAAAAAATGTAACATTGGGTCATTGTGGATAACAACCAGAAAGTGTTTTGAACAATGATAGAAACATTTTTATGAATATTTCACATTATATCATTATGTGTTTTACATTACCCAATTAATTAGATCACTAATTATTTCTAGGTGCACTCATCACATCATAACATTAACAATGCACTGTATAATTCATGGCTCACCCATCACATTATAACATATACATTATCATGCATCCAACAACGAAAATATGTCATTATTGAAAAAAGAAAAATCCATGTAATGGAATGGGTTTCATTTCATAGTCATAAATTCAAAAACATTGTGATTACAAATGAAATTCAGAATAAGGTATATGAATGATCATCCTTTCGTGAAGAAGAAACAATCCCGATAAGTAAAATGTGTGTTTTTTTTGAATGAAGTGTCCTTTTGGAAAAACATTTATCTGTCATAAACTCAATAAAAAATAATTTTTATCCTATAAAATTTAATATAATGATTAATAAATGATATTTATGTAATGCCAATTTTAAAAATGGGATGAAATGGTGAAAATCGAATGAAATATAATTGCTTTCATGAATTCCACTTATCTTGAGTCCAAATATGTCCTTATCTTTAATAACATGTAAAATAATCTTATAATAATTATTTAAAGAAATAAATAAACATTAATAAAGTAATTATATTCACTATGGTATTATTTAGTTCATTTATTTAACACCCCATTATTTCATAGTACATTATTTCCTCAAAGTAATTCAATAACTTGCAATACACGCAACAACGAGTTCTTGAGCACCATGACATACCAAACTAGTCGTTCAAAAGAGGTTAAGAATTTTATAAATAGAATTTTGAAAATTATATAATCCTTATAATTTTTGAATCCTTATTGTGTGTTTTTTGACATAATGTAAGAAAAAATTCATTTTTTCAGATAAAAATGTATTTTTTTAAAAAGGATGTTTTACCGACATTTGATGAAGAACACTCATTAAATCCAATATTTGAAACTTTAATATATTAAATTATACAAAATAAACTTATTATTTAGAATCGGGCATAAGAATTTAGGTTCAATAAATTTTTGGTGTTTTCTGATAACTTTAATATTTGAGTGAATAGTGAAAAATACTATATTTTAACTGAAAACAACATTTTTAATAAAAATAATTAATATTGTTAAATGACTCATTTTAATGGTTCCGATGTATAAATAGATTATTTTTTTACCATTTATTCCAATTCTGGTCAATTTAAGTAATTTCACAATGAAATTGTACATTTACAAGTTTCAATATTTTGATAGTTATTATTTCTTAAAAATACAATTTTTGGTTTTGACAATGTGAAATAATTTTAAATTAATAAATGAAGATTATATTTTTTGAATTTCGTAATATGGATCTCATTTTTGAATTCATAATATCGAAATTATCTTAGGGTAAAATTTTGGAATTTTTCTGAAAACATTCAATTTTTGATGAATAGTGAAAAACGTAGTGTTATTATTTAAAACCGAATATTTATTTAAATAGTTATTTAGTTTATTTAAATTTATTATAAGTAAATATATATATATATATATTTATAATACCTATATAAGTTCTATGTAATTCATTGAAGTCATTTCATAATAAAATTAGTTTAATAAATATTTATCGAACGTTTTTCCGTCTTTTACCCAACCCTTTGGAGCATTTGAAAATTACATAACACTTAATTTTACATATATTGTGATTTTAATTTCAAAAATCTGGGATACATAGTTGATATTAGTAAGTAAAATGTGGTTCAAGAAGATAAAAATAATTTTTGGTGAATAGTAACTTTTGGCTTTTAATTACCATGGTTAAAAGTAAATAGTGTAATTAAAGGTAAAAATGATATTATTATTACCCTAAAACATGTACTAATTCTATTGTATAAGTGTAATTTTTCCAAAAAAAACCTTCAAAATACAATATTGTCCTTTATGTCCGCATGGATTAGATTTGGACATTTATTATTATTTTATTTAAAGAAGAATAAAAATAGTAAAAATCAAAGTTTAATAAATAAAAAAATTTTAATATAGAGTTATACATAAGATAAATTCAACTATAAATTTTTATTAGAAATATAAATAGAGTTCCTACATAATGGAATTTTATTTATAATTTCTAGACATTGAATAATTAATTTTATTTATGGCTCAATGATGATGGAGTAATTACCTTATTAATAAAAGATTAATATAATTGATATTATAATTACCCAAATAAATGTAATTTGAGAGTTATGATGAATATAACTAATTTTATATGTTAATCTGACATGTTAGTGTTGATTTAAACAATCATTTTCAATGTAATAATGTTGTTATGATTTTAACAAAAGAATACCAATTAGTGATAAAATTGACATAAAATAGTTTTAAAACAAATATTATATTATTAATTGATATAATGGTCATAAAAATTAAAGTTTCTCCCAAATGACTTATATAATAACATATGTGACATTATTTAACCAATTGGGGTTCGATTTTCTTTGTATATTATGTTAATTAACGATATAATATAAAAATACAATGAAACATGGTAACTGTCAAACTATTTAACTAAGAGTAAAATATAAATGATAAGGTTAATATGTTTCCCTAAACATGTAGAAAACCAATTGGTTGAATGATTCTATCAAATACCTACCATAGCCTCTAAATAAATCATTTTTGAATAATTAGAAACTGAATATAATTTTATTATAAAATAAAATCTCAATCATTTCCTAAAGTGACCCTCACACCTCTTATAAAAGGGCACTCCCACATCTTTCTAATTCACTCCATCAATGTAATCTTTCTCGAACAAACCCTTTCCAAAACACCCTATAAAATTTCCTAAATTCATCATATAGGCCTACCATTATCCATAAATCCAACCTATGGAGACCTTTTGATCAAATCAAAAGAAGACCCCGAAGAAGTGGTAAATATTTCATCACCACATTCAAGTTTCTTTCTTTTTCCACATCCTCTTTCGTTGTAGTTTCCATTCTAAAATAATAACTCTAGTATCTAACATAAAAAATGATCTTATTATAAATATGGAACAACCATATTCATTATTCTATCCATCCTTTGAATGACATTTCACCATAGGTGTGTACGTACAACATACAGTCTCCAAGTCGTAGTGTAATTGTTATTCAATATATTATTATTTGGATGGGTATAATAATGATATATAATTGATGTAAATAATAAATATAACATGACAATGTGTCTATATATATGATATAACATCTATTTACAAACAATAATAAATCACATGAATTATATTATCGCTCGTTCGTAAGTACGGATTACCTTATCCACGACGCGATGAGATTCATTTCCATGTTCACTATTCAACGATTATTATAAAAATATATATTATTAATAAGTATGTAATATATGAAATAAGTATGCTACTTGAGATATATATTTGTGTGTGTGTGTGTTTGTATGTATGTATGTACTTATAGAAATCATATTCACTTACATCCGTTGAATACAATATAAAAACGAAATTAGCGTTTATGGGTATGTACGACCTACCGTCTCCATAAACAGTGCCTTCCAAATCATATATTCATCTATTTTAAAAATTTATATTCCTAATATATATGATATATAAATCAAGGTTCATATTCTGGAATCATTTAATTATTTATCTAAATGACATGATCCATAATAACAAGTTAAAACACATAATATACATAAAGCGATTATTACCCAAAATGTTAATTTAACATGTTAATAATTATTAAATTGGAAGTATAAAGTCATAAATTATTAATGAATGATATAATAAATATGAATATGGTTACTCTATAATTTCATAACATACTATGGTCATTATACAGGAGGTTAAACATACCCTAGACCAAAGAAAAGTGCAAGTTAATGGTTAATTTCAAAATATCATTATTTTCCAAGGTTGCTTTTAAGTAAGTATCTACTAGGACATATTTATAACCCATGTACATGATTTATAAAATAGTATTAAAAGAGATTATTTTTAAGTGACTTTTTACTACAATATCATTTTAAATGTTTTGATGATTTATTCTTCTTTACCATTCTGGTTAATGTCCTTGTTTTCAAAATGGTTTTATGGATTTATTTAAATGGACATAAATGTTTAAAATGTTAATTACATTCAAAAGAGTCAAAGTGGTATGTGAAAATTTGATTCAAAAATTTATTTTAATGTATTTCTTCTTTAAATTGTGGGACTTTTAAATTTTTTCCTGAAAAAACGATATTTCTTTCAAAGAGTTTTACAAATCATTTTCATCTATGTCAAAAAAAATTAATGGATTTTAAACATTTTTTATTTTGATTTATTATGAAACTAATATTCAATATTCTATTGAATATGTTGTGGTATTTTTGACGAAGGATGTTTTATTATTATACCATTCATGGTGTTTTGGGTAAAGTATTGACATTTCATATGCTAGTTTTAATACGAATGTTTATGTTACCATTAATATTTTTCATATGAGGAATGAATTAGACATAGTGGGTGGAGAATTCTATAACATCCCAATGCATCAGTTGGTATCATGCGACAAACTATTGTCTTGGCATATGGCCTTGAAAAAATCTTATTTGTAGTCTTCGCACAAGGCCTTGACTATGTGGTCATTAAAGTCTGGCATTATGCATTCCATCATTATAAAAGTGGCTATTCATAATGCATGAGATTATTCGACTAGAAGAATATCCATGTGAAGATGCAAATAGAATTATTTTATTGTATATTTTCCATATAATGGTGAAATTTATTTTTAAATTTTCTTTTTTTTAGTCTTATACATTGCCAAAAAAAATTTATTCTTATATATGAATGTTTATGCTATATTGTAATCCTTACTGAGCATCTGATATAACCCTTTTCTATGTTTTAATTTTCTCAGGATTCAAAAAATTGAATAATGATTGATATCCCGGGTTATTAATGGGGATAAATGGAACTTTTAAAGGATTATTTATGTTTTTTTTGTTTTCTTATTTTGCAATGTAACATTCATGTACGTAATCTATTTTCCAAGATTGCTAAACTGTTCTTTTTTTCAGGACTTGATTCCTTCTAATCATGCCAATGTATAAAATAATTCACCAAGTCTGGGTTACTGGGTTCAGGGAATTACTGTTGGTATCAGAGGAAGTTTAGAAACAACATTGAAAATAGATTTATTTTAAATCTTATTAGAGAACATTTCCCTAAGATAGACATTAGGGATTAGTATTATATAACATCCTCAGATTTCAGTGCGGTATAGATTCTGTGAGATTCCCAAGAAATACCTCCCTATCTGGATACGAGTAGGTAAAGGCATCTCTTTCACAGATGTACCTAGGTGTAAAACCATAAAACACTACTTTGAGCTAGACTTGAATGAGAACTGGTGCACGACAACAGTCCTTACTGCACTTTTGGTTACAACACTCTCGGGGGATATGCTTAGGATAATTATCATATTCATTACAAACCATTATGAAGGGATTATGAGTATATATTTCCTCATAGAAAAAATGTTTCTGATTAAGGGTTATATGCAAAAACTGTTCAATCTACATGAGGTATTTTACAATTTTCAAATTATTCATTGCAATTAATAAAATAGAATAGTGTATGGAATTGTATTGAAATGGAGTCCAGTAGAAGGAATGTGAACTCCAGAAATACGTATAATCCACTGAGTACAAAGTATCATATCTTTCACGGTATTAAGCCAACATTTAGAATGGAAATTGTCTCCCATGTATTTCCAACATATGAAGAAATAGTATCAATTATTAATAAGTTATGTAAATAATTCACTAAGTACTATTGCTTTGAAGGGAAGAAATTGATGAAAAGGATGGATGAGTGAATTATGGAAAAGGTGAAGATGGAATAGAAGGATTTTCCCATAAGTTATAAATGTGGAAATAATCACCTTGTTAAATTATTTTACGGAATAAACGATTTTAATAATTGTTGAGAAAAAGGTCAACAAGTATTATATTGAAAGGGTAAGAAAAAAGATTCAAATGTACAACGGTTCATCTGCAAGGTGTTGGGACACTATGCGAATCAATGTCCAAATCATTAGAGTATACCCCAAATGCTGTAATTGTATAATAAAAAAGATATGATTCTACCGAAGATGAATAAGAAAGATTATATTTATTAAGTTGTTATTAAAGTATTGTGTCAGTTGAGTATGGTATTAATGATGTACATGTTACCAAAATTACAGGGTATATAATGATTTTACTACAATAAATTCCACTATGGACTTGGGATTGTGTGGAATAATGAAATGCGACTCAATGGTAAGTTAAAATGTTTGGAAAATACATGGTTAAAGGGAAGACAAATAATTAATATGGTCTTTTTACTGAGGTATTAATTTTGAAATTAGAGATGATTGATTTGGATAAATTTTATTGGATATTCTTGAATACCTTGAAACTGATTAATGATTTATATATTCCATAATTTTTGGAGTTTAGAAAATATTTGGATAGAAGGAGAATTTAATGTATTATATAAGCAATAACGAAGCATGAATTTAATCAATATGGTTTTATGGTAATTCTGGATTTTTCAGTGTTTCAAAAGAATAGAGGATGAAGGTGTTAACATGTTTTTACATGGAAAAAAAGATGATCATTATTTTTACCTTATAAACTTTGGACTGTGAGTTTGGACAAAAATATTTTGGATAATTCTAGTTTGAGATTATTTTTGGATTTCCACAAAAAGGACAACCCAAAGTTTGGGTGGAAACCCATCGCATTTTGTAGGGCCACGAGATTTGAACTCGCAAACGAATGGTGAAAAGGGTGAATCACCTACCATTGACTCATGTGATGTCCTGGATTGAATAATTTAGTTTTTTTAATGTTTGTGGTATATGAATTATAAATTCTTTTCTTAACCCTTTAAGAATTGGATAAATAGAATAATTTTTTATGTTCTATTAACTTTTACATTGAAATATGATTTTGTGGTAGAAATTAGTTAAATGATGGAACATTATTTGTCAAATATATATTTTATTCTTCTCATATCCAATGAATAAATTAATAATTAAACATTAGTTAAGGTATATTAAAACTAAAAATGTGTAATCCTAACACCATATGTTTTGTTAAACCAATGATATTTTAAATCATCATAGATTGATGGATTTGGGGCCCTCAATTATACAATTGTTTGTGACTGATGACCTCAATCAATCCCTATAAATATTTACATGTTTTCCTCCAATTATGTGTCTCTAATTTCCATAAATTTTATCCTAATCGAGATTATAATTCGGTAATGACTTTTTCATTCCCCTTTTACTATTATTAAGAATAAATTTTATTATTCCAATTTTTGATGTGGGATTTCCAACAATGGTATTTTCTATTTTCAAACAATTATTTTCAAATAACAATTTCAAATTACAAGGAAACTATTTATTAAAGGAGGGAAGAATGTAACACCCCATGATTTCATAGTACCTCATTTTTTTTTAAATTAATACAATAACATGCACTACACGCAACATTGAGTTCTAGCACATCATGACTTACCAAACTAGCTATTCAAAAATAGTTAGGAATAGTATTAAATTTTTTTAAGAATATATAATCCATATAATATTATAATTCATATTGTGAGTTTCTTAGACATAATGTAATAACAAATTCATTTTTTTAAGATAAAAGAAGTATTTTTCAAAAAATACAATTTTACCGCCATTTAATGGTGTACCCTCATTAAATCAAATATTTTAAACAATTATATATCCAATTTTAAAAAATAAAATACTTATTTATAATCAGGACAAAATAATATAGTTTCAATAAATTTAGGGTGTTTTTCTGATAACTTTCATATTTGGGTGAATATTGAAAATTACTATATTTTAACTGAAAACTACTTTTTTAATGAAAATAATTTATAGTGTTAAATTATACATTTTAATGTGTTGTGAGTATAAATAGATTATATTTTTAAAATTTAATCCAATTATGGTCATTTTATGAAATTTCACTTTTAAATTGGACATAAGCAAGTGTTAATCTTTGGATAGTTATTATTTCTTAAAAATACGCTTTTTGGTTTTGATAACTAGAATTAATTTTAAATTAATAAAATCAGATTAGATGTTTTTAATATGGTAAAATGGGCTTCATTTTCTAATTTATAATATCAAAATTAGCTTAGAATAAAAATTTGGTTTTTTCGGAAAACATTCAATTTTTGATGAATAGTGAAAAACACAATAATATTATTTAAACCCGACTTTTTATTTAAATAATTATTTATTTTATTTAAATTTATTTTAATTAAATATATATATATATATAAAATACCTATATAAGTTAAATGTTATTAATTGGAGTCATTTTATAATAAAATTATATGATGAATGTTTATATAACGTTTTATAGTCTTTTACCAACCTCCTAGGAGCATTTGAAAATTTAAATTAAACATAATTTTACCACTTCTTTGAATATAATTTAAAAAATTCGAAAGACACAGTGATATCAGTAAATAATGTGTGGTTCAATAAGATAAAAATAATTATTGGTGAATAGTAACTTTTGACTTTTATTTACCACAGTTAAAAGAAAATTGGGTAATTAAATGAAAAAAATGAAAGTATTATTACCCAAACACATGTCCTAATTCTATTGGATAAGTGTAATGCGACCAAAGACAACCTTAGTAATAAAATATGATCCTTTGGTCCACTTGGAGTTTCTTAGGAAATTTATTATTATTTTATTTAAAGAAGTGTTAAATGAGTTAAAATCAATGGTTAATACCAAAAGCATATTTAATATAGGGTTATAAATAAGATAAATTCGACTATTAATATTAATTAGAAATATGAAAATATTTCCTACATAATGGTACTTTATTTATAATTTTTAGACATTGAATAAAAAAATTTATTCATGATATAATGATGATGCAGTAATTACATTATTAATAAAAGATTAAAATAATTGATATTTTAAATACCCAAATAAATGTAAATTGAGACATCTGATGAATTAAAATAATTTTATAAGTTCATATGACTTGTTAGGGTTTATTAAGAATTTTTTTTATGTCATAAATGTTTTTTAATAAAAAACATATACCAAATAGTGTCATAATTGACATTAAATAGTTTTTACAAAAACATTTTATTTTTAATTGATATAATGGTCCTAAAAATATAAGGATCATAAAAAATACTTATATAATAAAATATATGACATTAAAGAATGAATTGGTGTTCAATTGTTTTTTTATAGTAATTTTATTAACCATATAATATATAAATACCTATAGACAATGGTAAATGTATAACTATTTAACTAAGAGTTAAATCTTAATGTTAAGTTTAATATGGTGACCTAAACCTTTCTAAATCATATTGGTTAAGTGTGTTGAAACAATCCCCACCATAGACTCTAAATAACTCATTTTGGATCCATTAGAAACCAAAAATTATTTTATTATAAAATAATATTTCAAGCTTTTCCTAAACTGAACCACACCACTCTTATTAAAGGGCACTCCTGCTTATCTCTAATCCACACCTTCAATGCCATTTGGATCTGCCAAACCCAGACCAAATACCCTATAAAATGTCATCCCTTCATCCTAAAGGCCTTCCTTTCGTAATAAATCCAACGAATTTATCCCCTTCTTATCAAATCAAAATGAAGACCCCGAAGAAAAGGTAAATATTTCATCACATCATTCAAGTTCCTTTCTTCTTCCACTTCCACATTCTTTATTGTTTCCATTGTAAAATAATAACTCTAGTACCATCTATATAATGTGATGTTATTACAAATATAGTACAACCATACTCATTATTTTATCCATCCTTGGAATGACATGTCACACGTGTGTGTGCACGACTTACCGTCTCCATGTCATGGTGTAATTGTTATTCTATACATTATTATTTGGATGGGTATAATAATGACGTATAATTGACATAAATATTAAATATAATATTTTAAATATTCTTTATATATGATATAACATCTATTTAAATACAGTTTTAAATCATAAGAATGATATTATCGCCCATGCGTATGTACGGATTACCGTCTCCAAGACGCGATGAGATTCATTTCCAAGCTCACTATTAAATGATGATTATAAAAATATATATTATTAGTAAGTACGTAATATATTACATAATGATTATACTGGAGATATATATATATATTTATGTATGTACTTAAATATATCTTATTCACTTACTTCTGTTCAATATGATATGAAAACGGAAACAACGTTTATGGGTACGTACGACCAATCGTCTCCATAAACTATGTATTCCATTTCATATATACATTTATTGTAAATACTTATATTCTAAATATATATGATATATAAATAAATGATTATATTATGGAATCATTTAAATCATGATATAAATGATAATTTCATGAATAACAAGTTAATACATATACGATAATGAAAGCGATTCTCACCCAAAATGTTTATTTAACAAGGAAGTCATTATTATATGGGTATTATAAAGTCATATATGAATCATGTATGATATAATAAATATGAATGTTGTTCTGTTATAATTTAATAACATACAATGGTCATTATACGGGTGGTTAATCATACCCTCGACCAAAGGAAAGTGCAATGTAAGGGTTAATTTCACAATCTCTTTATTTTCCGATGTTGTTTTTATATAGGTATCTACTGGGAAATATTTGTTATCCACGAACATGATTCATTAAATAGTCTTAAAAGGAATCCTTTTTACGGTAAATTCTATAAAAACATCATTTTTAATGTTTTAACGATATATTTTTCTAAAACATCATCATTAATGTCCATGTTTTCAAAATGGTTTTAGGAATTTGTTTAAATGAACAGGAATATTTTAAAATGTTAATTACATTAAAAATCATCAATGTGGTATTATACACTTTTATTCAAAAATTTATTTAAATGTAATCCTTTATAAAAGGTGTGACTTTTAAATGTTTTCATGAAAAAGGGATATTTTTCTAGAAGATTTTTACAAATCATTTTCATCTATATAAAAATACTTTAATGGATTTTAATCATGAATGAAGTTGATTTATTATGATAAATATCTTCCATATTGTATTGAAAATTTTGTGATATATTTGACTGTGGATGTTTTATTTTTATACCATTCATGGTTTATGGGTAAAAAATAGACATTTCATATTCCATGTTTAATACGAATGATTATGTTATATTTAAACCCTATCATATGAGGAATGTATTGGACATAGTAAGTGACAGGTGTAGCCCACTATAGATCCTCGATGAATTGGTTGGTCTCATGAGACAAATTAGTGTCTTGTCACAATTCCATGACAATATCTTAATTGTAGTCTTCATAATAGGCCTTGACTATGTGGTTTTGAAAGTCTAGAATTATGTATTGCATCCTTATATAAGTGGCTATTAATATTGCATGTGATTATTCGACTATTAGAATATCCATGTGAATAAGTAAATTAAATTATTTTATTGTATCGTTGCCATATTATACTGATTTTTGAGTTTAAAAGGCTTTTGATTTAGTCATATACGTTTCCTTAAATGTTTATGCATATTTATGAATGTTTCCGCTATATTGTTGTCCTTATTAAGCATCTGACCTCATCCTTTTCTATGTTTTAATATTTTTAGGATTCCATGACGTCTATTATGAATGATAAGTACGTTTAAGAATGTGGATTAATGGTGTTTTCATAGGATCATTTATGTGGTGTTTTATTTTCTGATGTGTAATGTAATGTTCATGTATGTAATCTATTTTTTCAAGACTGCTAAACAGATCGGTCTTTCGGGACTAGATTCCTTGTAATCATGCAAATGTATTAATATAATTCAATGACCCTAGGTAATTGGGGTTGGGTTATTACAATTTATGGGCTTTTTGAATGGTAATAAGGTTTAATTTCATCATTTCGGAGCATTTGGTTTCTTGTTTTTCATGATTGACTCATTTATATACTTGAATGGAATTTCATGTTAGAGGTTGGTAAATATTAATAATTTTTTTTAATGTTGTCAATGATATTCCATATTTTTAAATTATCCTTCCAATAATATTTTTATATGGTATGATAATGAATCATTATATAAAAGATAATGACTAATTATATAAAAGATAATGAATCATTATATAAAAGATAATGATGAACATTTTTGGTTAATTTGGGCAGTTTTTTATCACAACGAACTCATTTTGTATAATCATTTATTATTAGTTTTTTATGATAGTTATAGAAAATAAATATGTTCGTAAAATAAAAATTATAATCTGTTTTCAACCATTTAATTATTTTACTAACAGCCTAGAATTCATTTGTGCGAAATGAAAGTACATCACCCATGTTGTCAGTAAATTGACCCATCTCATGCGACAATTTAATTTTATTAATAAAAGAGTGAGAGGGGGGAGTTTAATGATCAGTCTTTCATTAAAATTATATAATTATAGTATATATAATGTACAATAGTTATCATTCAATTTAGTTTAAGTGATGTTTGTAGAGAATAACAAAATAATGTAAATTGAAAGGACAATAAAAGATAAACAGAGAGGATTTTTCTCTTTAATTATCCTATTGAGAAAATCATCAAGGCACCTAGGCGTGGACTTTTGATGAAACCATGAGCTAATGGACGTGGGTTAGGGGATACAGAATAGTATTTGGAAAAATTTGGTCAAGGATCAATTCTTGAGAGGTGTGAGGAGAAGACTCTCTGTGGGGTTCTATTTATAGCGGGAGAGAGTGGAGTTTAACCGTTATTTAATTCATTAGTTTTTGAGGTCAAGACTATTAGTAGTGTATGAATTATATCTAAATATAATAATATAATGATGGATTCTTAGTGATTAAGGTTCTTATATCAGCCTTAAATCGTCAATGACTACAAAAGGGATGTAATTATCATTTATCCAAAGTTATCTTATTTTACTCTCATTAAAAATTCATGTATTTAATAAAAATCCAAAAAATATACTCCAACCATATTTCAACATCTATAACTAAAAAATTAAATATATTTTATAAAGATAACTTCTTAAATATTATTTATTTAATTTTTAATGAAATTTATCATTTTTATATAAAATAATGATTTTAAAATTATAACTAATTTTTAACACTGTGAAAAATTACGTAAAGTATCATAATGTTATCATAAAATCATAATAAATAAAAATATTAATTTATGAATACATATTATGAATATAAATTTTATTTCAAAATTATAAATTAAACAGAAAATGGTAATTAAATAATTATGACTTATAATAATACCAACACATAAATAATAAATTTGAAAATATTTATTTACATAAAATAGGATATAATTATATCATATTTTAATATATAAGATGAAATATGTTATTTATACATTAATGTGTTAGTCAACTATTCATTTGTAACATTTAATATTCACAAGGTTTATATTATAATTCCAATGGTCAAGTTACTATTTCATCAGTATTGGTTCTTTAACATAAATAATTACTTCTTATTTCATTAGTTCATCATTTATAATGATTTTATTTTGTTATCTAATTGATCTTTTGTGATTTAAAAAATATAAAATTACTATAATAACAGATAAATTCCATTGATAAATGTTTGGTTCATTACACAAACCTTGCATCATGTTTTGTTTGGGTAAATTTAATATTACTCTTTTAATGAACCTAAAAATTAAACCTACTATTCATACCTCAATATTGTCCTCCACATGAACCCCTATTTTAATCAACTTCCGCCTTCAATATGACCATTAAAGAGATTTATCACCCAACCGAAGTTGGTTTCAGGCTCACTTAGTCCCTATTGATTCTTATATGTAATCTATGAATTCCTCATGCTTTTTTTCTTGCTTACTCTTCTCTCCCTATTAACTATTTTATTTGGACCTAATTAACAAAATTTTCAGGGTGTTTGTTTGTTTCAATAATTTCATTCTAAATGGAGTGAATCAAACCTCAATACTTATCATCTAGTCCTTCATATGTATATATTAGTTGGTCTAATTCATTCATGTACGTTTTTAAAAAAATTTTACATTTTATGATTGTAACAAACACCAGAAATTTTTGCCTATGCATAATAATTTATAAAACAAATAAAAGTTTGGTACAACCTTTTTGAGTGAAGAATTACCACATTGGATGAATATAATTTCTTTAGCCACATAAATATTTGTTATTACTCCTATTAAAATGTCTTCCTGGATCACTATTTAGTTTGAACACAATTCATGGTGTTTTCAACCTTTAATTCATGTCATAAATTTATGAAATGATTTGTGATAAATTAGTTACCGATAGTTTGGTCCTTATTATTAATTCATCATGCCATCAAAGGACTTCTTTAGTGAAAATAATTATTAAAATTGTTGGAATGGACCAAATGTAATTTTTAATTATATATGCATATGATTATATCAATTTATATATTTCTTGTTTCTTATTCCTTTTTATTATAAAATTACATGTTCTATAATGTAATGTATTGGTTAATATTTATTTTTATTATAATTAAAATCATGTTTTCATGCATTGTCTCTTAGTTCTTATGTTACACTACATGCCTTGTTCAAACAATATTAATCCAAAGATGAATGTCTGAAGATGGATAATATGTGAGGGATTCCTAATTTATTGTGAGTTATTTTTATTCCATATTAATGTCTGTTGATTTTATATTTTATTCCTTGTGGTATTTTCCTTTGTCTCTATTCATCATCTAGTATTGTACGGGATAGAGAGGAGTCCCAATTTAAGGACACCAGAGATCGATTCATTGCATTCGGTTGGGATCTACTTGATGAATTGGGGGATAAATATTCTTTTTAAGGTAAGTATTCTACAGGGGGACAATTTAAATATGTGAGTATATTTTGTACTATAGGGGACTAACCATGGTTAGAATAATGGGAATAATGGCTCCACGAGGCCTTAGATGATACTCGATCTCTAATGTGAGATACATGCAATGGAATAAGAGTTTACTATAACATGAGTGAGCTGAGGGACAATGTTATGCATCACCATGTAAGGACTTGGAGATATTGGTTCAATCGAGGGTGCCTATAGAAACACATGGGATACCATTATAGATCACTTTGTACAAACTCAGTTTTCCATTTATGGATTTGATGGATGCCTTGTATGTGTTGAGTGTGATTCATTATTAGTATTGTTGTTATGATTACATAGTGGTATATAAATGCATGAATGATGTACTAGGGGTGTGACCACCATGATAAATCATGTGTTTGTGGGCATACAATTTTTTTTCACTTATATGTTGAATTATATATTACAGTGTTGCTTAATTAGGTTTCATTGGTTTAAACATATGTCTTTGAATGATTTTGGAAGAATAAGCTAGCATTACTTTCTGCAACATAGACTAAAGTTGTGTTTATTTATTTTATCACTAACTTTAATTTATATGCATAGTACATTATTCTTGTTAAAGGGATCCAAATGTATTGATCTAGAAACCATTAGTTCTTGACTATTGGGATTGTATTTGAAACCTAATTGGTTTTCCATTTCACTGGGGTACCAATATACTTCTACATTCTTGAAGGTCCATGGGTTTATTACTAGTGAGATGTTGTGTACATGAGAGATAGGCAACATATGACTAATCTAGTATTCTGGATGCTCTGGGAGTTATTCATAGGGATCATTTTCATTTATTATATTTTATGGATTCTTGGACCTCCTTTTTATGTATTGAAGCATCATCATGAAATTTCTTCAATATTTTTTGTATTGGAATTTTCCAATTACTTTATTTCATTCATTATATTTATATTTGACTTCTGATTCACTAGTTATTACAACTTCATGTTCTATTTTCTATTTAATTTGAATATACAGTTGTGATACTCTAATTATATTTGCATAGTGTCTACACTGAATAATTATAACAACCAAATTACTATTTAAAAACCTATGGTTTATGGGGACACCCTCATGAGGTCATGTGGCAACCAATATGGCTACTTGTTTTGTTTGTAAATTTTAATTGGACATTTCCAACTCAGCATAACATTATATGATATAATAATGATGCTCTATAAATTGAGACATATCTTCTATCAAACAACTATATGTTTCATTGTGTTACATTTCTCATCAAACACATTTTGACATATTTATATTTAATGAAACTAAACCATATTGGAAAAAACAATTTCCTGCCTTCTAATTAATTTTAGGACATGAAAACATCATCACACATATTTGAAATAAATATATTCATTCATTTAATTCTCCACAAATGTTCATTATACCACTTATTGACTATCAAATGTAATTCATAACATGGGGTTCACCTTAGATATTTTTCATTTATATTAAAATACAAATTAATTTCATCAAAAGAGTAGTATTATAACATTAGTAACAAAAGAATCATATTTAATTGAAAAATATATTACACTATGTGGGTGAACCTAATATAGAAAATAAGTTTGTATAAAAAAATTGATAAATATTATCGAAAACACATTACATATATAATAAATTCAAAAATATTATTCCATTATCTTTATAATAGGGGAAATATGAGTAAGCATGTGAATATAAATTCCAAATATATTTCAAACAATCGCATAAAATCCGTTAATGTGAATAATGAAATATCCCTATGTGTATGAACTATATTATCTGTCATGAACCCACTACGAATATCAGTTTGATATGACAAATGAATGTTTGAAACTCATAAAAATACATTAGGTTTTATCTCCGTTGAGGGTATCAAAACAACCGTCATCATGGTTGTATTAATTTTATATGATGGAAATATCGAATTAATTTTAAATATACTAAAAAAACTAAACTAAATCCATAAATTATTATCCTTTAATTTCATGGAAGATAGTTAAAATAAAAATTAATTACCGGAATAATGTGGAACTCAAATCTTTCATAAAGGGAACATTCAGAGTTGAAGTTTTATTTTTTTCTAGAAGTTTTATTCAACTTATTTAATGTTTAATTGGATGTCCTCTCTCCCATATGATTAGCCAAATTTGATTTAATAATCGGTTTCCTTGATTTTGTTGATTCAACAATTGTATCCGACCACATCATTTTAGTTTTAGAAATATCATTATTTCCTTTAGATTGAAACATATTTTTCATGGTTTCTTATGGGTATTATAAGATTGTAATAATATCATTATAATCATTCCATTATTTGCGAAACCAATCACATTTATATTAATATTTAATCTAATATATAAATCTGTATTATCACCATCTTTTTCCTAATCTTCTCAATAACATCTCATCGATTTATGATTATAGAGATTTGGTTCTTACACCATATTTCATACCAAGGATAATTTATCTAAATTAAAAACACATCAAATTTTATTTACTTTATAAAAATTAATGAGATTCTCACATACCATGCATGATTATAAATCATTTTTCACATTGTGAAATTTATTTTCTTCCTCTTCCTTCCTAAAAAATTTATATTTTATATGTTTCTTATAGATTTTCATAAATTCAATCTTATTTGAAGGTAAAGAATAATTTTTACATAATGAGTATGATTTTTACTCAAATAATACACAACACTAGAAATGACCTCTGAATCATTATCTATCAAACTAATAGTAGAACAACTATGACAATTTTTTTGGTTGTATGTTTACAAAATATAAATACCATTAATCTGAGAGAAACCATATTCTTGAATTTAAATCAATAATTAAGGAATATTATTTCTATGTAATCATCTTGTTCTACTCAAATTCAACAATATATATTGAAATTTCATGGTAAATAATGGTAGATTTAATGTGATATTGTTAGGGTATAGAATCCTACTACCTATGCATTGATTATTTTCACTATCTAGATATAATTTAACATTGACCCCAACTGCATTAAAGAAGTATTATATGATTCTATTTAACATATTTTAGGTTATATGATACATTTATTATGTCATTAACTGTTCTAATTTTATAGATAATTGTTATTAATTCCATATTACAATCTTCTAAAACTCATCAAACATTAATCTAGCTTACATGGTCTCCTCAACATCAATTGTTTCATCCTCATTCATCCTCTCTGGTCCAACTAATATTTCATCAAGAACTTTTTCATTTCTTTCCAACTCATCCAATTTTACATTATATGAACTAAAATAATTATAAAATGTGTATTTCCTTTTTATATGCGGCCCATATTCAAAATTTGGATCCCAAACTAATTTAATCAAATTTTCATCCTTCTTAGGTGGTGAATTTTTCTCTAGATTTTGTTCCAAATTTATTTTTATTATCCATTATATATAATATATATTTTATACATTAAAAACACCTATTTTTTGAATTTATTTATATTATAATTTTATTTAATAATGCAACCTGACCATCAGTTTCATTATTGGATGATGACCCATCTTTCTCTTCCTTAAATAGTAAATTGCACTTTTTTCTATGAAAAAATTTTATATGTTTCTCAAAAATATATTCAAAATGACTTATTATATTATTATTTTGACATAGAATCATTTATATTTTTTTTAATATAGAAAACTCAAAAAATAAATCATTCATTACATGTTAATTTTTTTTGAAATCGTTCAAGTTTTCCTTTCATAATTTTCTATTTTTATCTCTTATAATGAATTGAAATGAATTTTTCTGAGTTATCTTAATCCAGATAAGTATTTGGATAACATAATTCTTCTTTTATTAATTTATCTTTGATGATCTCATATAGCATAAATTCAAAATCATATTCATATACATCCTGTGTATTAAATACATTTTGTCCACATTACATATACCAATAGAATATTATGAATTTTATCCAATCATAGATCCTATCTATCATTATGTTATAAAACCATGGAATAAAACCAATCAAGAAAATATCACATTAGTTTTTTAATAATATTAAAATAATTAATCCTCTCACCAACACATATTATATTTCTAATAATTTAATTGACCCTTGATATTTATTCATTAATATACGCATCATTAGCCACATTTTATTTCATCATATGAAACCATATAGAATTCAGACATATAATCCATGATTTTCATGATTCCTTCATAGATACTCCTCACCATACCCACAACTTTTTATCTATTCTAAAACCTATTATAATTTTATAATCCCTTATATAGAGTTCTGTCATGATGGAACTTCAATATTTGACATCTAATTGCATATTTATTTCATTAGAAACATTCATTAAAACCTCATTAATATGAGGAAATCCAACTATTACAACATATATAACTTATTATCCATGATATAGAAGATTAAGTCACATTATATTCTTCAATTAGTGATATTTATTCCCATAATATATAAAAAAGTCCCTATTAATCACAAAATTAATATTCTCAATCCTCTATAGACAATGGTATACCTATAAAGAATTCTATTCTCTAATACCAATTGATTTTGTCAAATAAGTGTGAGATAACATTGAGTAGTGGGGTCTAATCATTGAATCATTCCCTTTTATGGACTATACTTATGATGTAAACCATAATAAATTTAGAGTTTTAATACAGTCAAATATATCGCTCAAAATGAACTTATATGTGCTGAATATAAATTGAGATCAAAACATGATAAATAAGAGATTAGTTACAAAAAATTACTACATTCCATGTTTTTATTCTACCAGAGCATTGATTCTTTAATTATATAAAAATGGGAATGAAATAGTTATAATCCCCGGTATTCAATCAACCAAATTACCTTGGTTCTACAATATAATAATCTGTTTGTCTATCATATTCAATTATGAATCCAATTGTCCTTCCTATATCATATTACATCAACAGTACTCTGCAAAAATAGGTTATATGTGTTATTTAATTGAATTTAATTCTTCTATATTGATCTATCATAGAAATATCTTCTTCATCATATGTTCTTTCACTATAAAAAATTGTATTTTTATTAACTATTTTCAAATTATTCCTAATATTCAACCTCTCCCTAAAGCGTATTTTTTTGTTGAACAAATTCATCCTATTCATTGAATGACATGGATATACTCATACTCACTTTTTAAAAATAGTAACTATAATTATTCCATTGAAATATATCATGTTGTGAGACATCATACACTATGATATACTATATTTTCGTTATTCTAGTGTGCTCTGTATGTTTCAAATCCTTTCATAACAACTCATTCCATCATGCTCTATCTAATTCACTCTATCTAATGAACCTCAATTTGATGCTAATATTTTTTATGAAACTACATCCAATTCTACCCCCCTTCATCCAAGATGAATATTTTTTATAATGAAACACTGTTAAACAACAAAAAATCCTCACTAAGATAATCACAATAATAATAATAATTTAATGATTCATCATCCCATTATATAAGAAAAAATTATTTTAAAATTAAGGAGGAGGCATAGATTCCAATTTGAATTATCCTATGAGACTCAAAATTTTATAGACGTCATATAATTCTTTTGAATTTTTAGATATTAATATGAACTTCCATAAATCACTGATTAAATGGTTTCCTTCAAATAGAGCATAAATATATTCTAAATATGTGTATATTAAAATAACATCATAGTATTATCAATTTTAATTACATTCCAATTTTTTGTATTGTTTCTAAATTCTTAACTGATGTATTTTTATTCTATTAAACTGTTAATAACCCATCCATCAAACATTATTCTACCTTACATCAATCTATCTAAGATTAATTATTTTTTGTTGATTTTTTATGTTAAAATCCTTCTTTCATAACTCAATTTTCATTATAAGTTTACAATTTATATAGGACTCTCAATATTTATTTCACTATGATTTGGCAAGTGAGATGAAATGTCTCCACTCGTTCATCCTATGAATTAAAATACATTACATACATATCAATCTAAAAAACAGTGTCCATTACAACCTAATAGACGTATCTTACCAAGGGAATATATTCTTGTGTATAATTATCATTCATAGAATAATTATTTATAATTGTATCTAGTTAAACATGTACCAAATATATTATGAAATTGTTAACTTCCTTTATCTGATCAAATCATTATTGTATCCATCATACACATCTGTCTGGTCATTTTCTAAAACATTCTCACATTGAAGATTAAAATTTTTACAACCACAACCACATATTTGTAATAGATTTTGATGACCATCAAATATGTCATCGTAATATAGTGCTTATATACCTATATCAATTGTGATCCCATCCATCAAAATTTTATCAATTTTCATTTTTTCACTTTATTACTTGAATATCGTAAAAAAATTTCTCTATCTAGAAACAATTTATTGGACCATTAAAACTATTTAGTAATCATTATGTTAGAAACATTGAGGTAAATTATAACATAATCTGACATAATAATGATTACATAATCATGAAAATAACACTTCACCATATCTTTTTAAAGTTTCACTCAGTATCCTTCCCTATGATAAAAAATTAAAATATTTACTAAAACTAATCAAACCATATTTTCGACAACAATATATATAGATTCAGAAAAACAAAAATTACATGTAGATTAGTTGTTTTTACATTTTAAAAATTGACAATTATATATATATATATAACTACTATATGTATGTATATAATAATTTATAAATACATATAGACATAGTTATTTATCACAATAGGAATATTGGATAATGGAAAAATATTTGTCTTCACAATCAAAATGGATTGTGTTCATAGGTAAACCTATATGAATATGCCTAATCGAGGTGTGGCTATAGAGAACCCAATTTTTTACCCCATTTAAACCTTTCCACACCACTACCCACATTACAACATTGATTCATTCCCATAAAGTTTGATTCCAATCCATTGGCGGTTCACCATAACCACTGTTGAACACTCCTCCATACCCACATATTGTTAACATGGACTTTTTTCAAATCCCCAAAAATCTACATACCATTTATCTTCAATTATTTTTATCACCGAACATCCAAAACCCTAACAAGCGGTATCTACACTACAATATCCCACTCCTTCCTAAGATCTTCTTCATGAGGACTATGCCTACCGACCATGAAATCATCTATAAAATTATTAATTATATTAGATTGATTAAATTATTATTATTTGGATGAATTCATTACACCTATCCTCATTTAATCTTTTTAAATTTTTTTGTTGAATTGTTATTGTAATTATATCTCATATGGTTGCAATTATTTAATATGGATTATAATCAATTAAAATAAAGTAATTTACCGTTTAATGTCTTTTAAATTTTTAATTTAGTGGTACATCAATCATATATTTAAATTTATGGAAAATATAATATTGAAGTGTATGTATTTTTTCTGGTTCCGATAAAAGTAAAATAATATTATACTACTTATTTATATATATAACTTGTTATTCCGATTTAATTTTTTTTAGAATATTTTTATCTTTTTAATTTAAAATATTTACATCATAAAAATTGAGAGATAATGGTTTTATGTTATAGGGATCTTTAAGGACAGTATCCATTATGGGTTCTTATTTTATGTGGTTGAGGTATTATTTTTATGTTTTATACAAATATATAAAATTGGTTAAATATATTATGAATGAAATAAAAAATGTATTTTTATTTCATTATAAGACATCATTCTAGAAATTTATTTGTGCTTTTGAATGAATTTTAGAATATGATGATATAATTTTAGTGTTGTATGTGTTTAAGGTCATAAAATTTAAATTTTTGTGGTAGGTGATTCATAATGTGATACAATATACTAGATTGATTATATGTCCATAAGAATACAAAATTTTGTTTTTTTAATATTTTTTCACTCAAATTACTTATCTAATTATTTACATAAATAATTGTTTTAATATTTCATCTGATACTAACACTTATTAGCAATATTGGTGGTCATTGGGAAAAATATTTTGATAAAATAATTATAAAAATGTAACTAACGGAAATATAGTAATAGTTTAAGATTACTGTTTATTTCATATAATAAGTATTTTCATCCTAATTGAGTTGTAATTTGAATTTTCATAATTTATAATTATTTAATTTTTTGAATGTAAAATTAGTTTTTATTATCAAAATTATTCCTTTTTATAGTATAATTGAAATTAGTTGATTGTATAAAACTGATCACATATCAATTGACATTCAATTTTTTTTACATATTTATATATTTTACCTTCAGTAATATTTTATTTGGATGCTTTATTTGGTTCCCTTGCTATGATTACATTATGAGAACATGGTTTACAAGTAAATAACTAGGTTAACATCTCAAATGAATCAATTTATTGTGTAAATATAATGAGTTATATCATTGTGGAGAATGTACAAAAATGATGAAAGCTAGTGAAACTGTCCAAACATTGCTATTGGGAATTTAATAAAGGGTCAAATCACCCTAATTTTTTAGGATACCACTTCTTATAGTATTACAGAACATGAAATTTATATGGATTATCCATATAAAATGTGATGACCCAGACTCACTTTGTAGAGACCCGAAGCCTGACATACATGGACATTACATTACTTTTGCGTAATACTTAATACATAACAAAAACACACACACAAGGACCGTAATAGTTTGGTGTCTTTGGAAACTTGGAATATAATCATCTAATCTTGCTGAAAAATCATCAACATCTCCCATAAAGATCTTATATTTTTTTCTGCACCTAAATCCTTTCTTTATGCCCTGGGGAAAAGAAAACATAAAAGGGTGAGCTCAAATGCTCAGTAAGGGTAAACAAAATAAATTTCAATCAAGTCATATTCATCAGAACATATCTTTTGGAAATATTAACCTGCAAAAGAGATCATAATTCCATAACATGGTATAAATCATAGTAGTGAAATGTAATCCCAATAATCATAACACAAAACATGAAACATTTTGGCATACACACATAATCATAGAGAATCATTTCTTGTTAGTCAGGACTCATTGCCAAGACTATCTTAGTGGACAAAGTCCCTTTTTGAACCGAGTTCATTCCTCATTTCAATCCTGTTTCACTGAACCGGTATAAGCTACCGTTCCAGCCATGTCTATCTCATGAGATATAAAATATTTACCCAATGAATTGGAGGTATATATAGGTCCCACCCATCTCATAATGATACCATTCTTATGTGTACCACAAAATCAGAAACCATACATCATTGCATAACCCATGTAATAAAAATGGGATTCTTAAACAACATGTCATCATAAAACAATTCATATAAGATAATGGAATTCATAAAAATAATTCCATCACAACATAATCAAATCAATGTTATAATAGGGATAGAAACAGAACCATATATTATCATAGATGGAAAATAATTTTGATAAAACACTTGAACTCCATTCTTGAGGAAAATATCCTTTCTACTTCAAAAACATTTTTCCTTTCTTAACATGTCATACAATTTTAAACTAAAAGAAGTTGATTAAAAATAAACAAGGAAACATGAAAATGAAGCTTCTTGTAAATAATAATTTAAAAATACATTCATGCCGTATAAGTTAAAAAAACATTCTTTTACTACTTTTGTTGGAAAAGTCAAAAAGTGCCTCTTACAAAAAATGACAAAAGATTCCTTCCATATCATTTACTAAAATCTCACCGAAGGGTAAAATTGGATTTAAAAAAATTTTGGTGGATGGAGATAATATTACATATTGAAGAAACATGGATGTTGATGATAAAATACACCCCAGTAAATACCAAAGTATAAACAATCTCAGATAAAAATGATATTGTGATATTTACTTTACCTTAAGTCTGATTTGCTTCGTAAGTGTCCGAACCTCCTGTAAAATGATTTAAATAATGTCATTAACTTATTACAGAATCATATTCACTGTTATGATATCATATATGGTTCACTTATGACTTTATATTACCCGTTCTTTTTTAAATTCCATGTTAAAAAAACGTTTTGGGTAAAAGCGTTCCATTTATCGTAGGTGATTGGACTTGTTGTTCTTGACATTATTATTACTTATATCATGATTTACTTACTAACAGAATATAAAACATGATTTATATATCATATATATTCAGTATATATATATAATAGATAGATAAATGAAATGAAACACACCGTTCATGGAGACGGTAGTCCGTACGTACGCATGAACGCTGTTTTCCTTTCCTTATTGTCTTGAATGGAAGTAAGTAGATGAAATACATATATACATAAATCCAGTATCTTTATAATGTCATATATTTCATTATTATTTCTTATATATACTTTATAATCATTCTTAAATGGTTAACATGGAGAATGAATCTCATCGCGTCGTGGAGACGGTAGTCTGTACGTACGCACGAGCGATGATATCATTCTCATGATCGTGAACTTGTGTTGAAGTGTATGTATACTATTTCAGTATCAATATCAATTTATAATAATCATATATAGTTACTAATTACACCATTATACCCATCCAATTAAGGTGGTGGCGGAAAATAGATTACACCACTGCGTGGAGACGGTATTCCGTACGTATGCACGCGCGGTTATTTCCTTTTTTCGTAGGATGGATAAAAGGTTAATTAGAGTTGTTTCATATTTATAATAACAAATCAGTATATAATAAATACTTTTGTTATTAGTTTATCATGAAATAACTAAAGAAGAAGAAGTTGAAGAAGAAAGAAATTGAAAATGATCGGTAATGGATATTACTTCTTTTTGACGCGCCTTTTTTAACCTCCTCTTAAAGAACTAAGGATGGTCTTGGAAGAAGACCAGGACCTCTAGGATCATATTAGGGAAGTGGAGAATATATATTTTCAGGGTTTGGCCGAGCATTAATTCTCAAATTGGTGTGAGGAGGAGAGGGAGGAGAGGGGCACCTTAGGAAAATCTCAAAATATTATTTTATATTAAGGTCAAATTAGGTTTATAATGGTTCCAAAGGGTCTTATTTCGAAGATAATGTGGGGATGGGTAGAAATACTCTCATTAAATAGTATTTAGACAGGTTTAGGTTATTATTTTAACCTTATCAATTAGATTTAACTCTAATTTAAATAATTTAACTTTTACCGTGACTTTTTGTTTTCTTACACTATATGGTTAATAAACATACTATATCAATCCAAACGAACCCCAAGTTGTTAATTATTAATATATATAACCTTATATAAGTCATTTGGCCGAACCATAACTTTTTAGGAATAAAAAAACAATTAATAATATAATATTTGATTTAAAAAATAATTTATGTCAGTTTTGACACTATTTGGTACATTATTTTTATGAAATTCATAACAGAATGATAAGTTCGAACCATGTTATGTATATTAACAATAACATTTCATATTAACCTAGAAAAGTAATTTAAGTCATAAAAAGTCTCAAATTACAATTATTTGGGAATTTATAACATCAGTTATGTCAATATTTCATTAATAAGACAATTACGACATCATCTTTGTGTCATAATAAATGATAATTATTTAATCCCTAAAAATTCTAAATAAATTACTATTTTTTATATAATTATATTATATTTCTGGAGACTATTCATGTTCTAAGTTTCATGATGTTTATCACTAAATTAAAATTATTATTCTTATAAGATTTAAGAAAGTGACATGTTGTCACATTCTTTGGTTTTAATAATAATTAAATTATTTTCATGGAACAAAGTCCACAAAATGAATCTAATTCGACCCTTAGGTTATATGGGTCTACATTTAGCCATAAACTATTATTTTTCCAAGGGTTATGGTAATTTTATAATCTTACATTTACCCTTAATTACCCGATTTACCTTTAACTATAGTAAATAAAATTTACCGTAGTTACTATTCACAATGCCCAAAAATAAAAAGTAGCTTATTAAAATAATTTGGACCCACTGATTCCAAATATGGAATCCATTTTTCCAAATTCAATACAAAAAAGATGCAGAAATTAAATTAAAATTAATCCCGTTGTCAAAAGAAAACAGGTTTTTCTTTAAAACATTGCAAAAGATTGAATTGTTTTAACCTACGAATTCAAGGTAAAATAAATGCTAATGACATACATTATATTAAATGGTAAAAATATATTATATTTATACTTCAAAACCATTCAATATTATAATTTAACCACATAAGATATTATGATGAAAAAAGTTGTTTTTAATTAAAATATAGCGTGTTTTTACTATTCATTAAAATATGAAAGTTATCGGAAAAATATCAAAACTTTATCTAATGAAAATTTTTATATCCTGATTCAAAAGAAAAATTTTATTTTGTCAAATTGAACATATAAACATGTCAGAAACTAGATTTAAAGTGGGTGCGCCATCAAAAGGCGGCAAAACTGCATTTTTTTAAAATACCTATTTTACCCGAAAAATTTATTTTGTTCTTCGACCAAGTTCTAGAAAATGTGTAAGATGAATAATAATGTCATAAAATTCAAAATTTAGTTAATACTATTCATAACGGATATTTCATGACAATATTATAATAATGTATCATTGTTTATTAAAACCCGATATTGCGTACAACACACGCTATCGAGGAAGGTCGTGACTGCGTGTAATGCAAGCCAAGTCAGGGTTGCATGTTGTGAAAGAATCCATCATTGTTTCGTATAAGAAAATTCAACCATATTTAATTTATACATTGAATATATATATATATATATACTCAATGTTGCGTAGAATAACTATTTCAAAATTGTGTGTAACACGATCCAAGAATAGTGTTGCGTATACTGCAAGCTAATACGGTGTCGCGTATAGCGCAAGATAATCTTGGTGTAGAATAAAACACAAGACATTAATGAAATTAAAAGAGTATTTTTCATAAAATCTCGGGTTGTTACATTCTACCCCCCTTAAAATGTATTTCTCCCTCGAAATTCGTCGGGGTTATAAATGGTTTTCTACTCGAAAGTTTGTTTAATAGAAACCCACATCGTAAAAAGGAATACAAAAATATGGCTTTAAATACTAATGTATGAAATGTAACAGTTACCCAAATTAACTCATCACTGGGTTTCCACATAGGAGAACATAGGTGAAAATATGGATATTGAAGAAAAATCTAACCATCAAGTTCTGATTGAGAGTGGTAGAGAACATGGCTATGAAAAAGCCAACAATCGCAAAGCCATAAATTTTTGATGATCTAGGGTACCATCTGATTCATCAGATATAAGATCACTAGGACAACATTTTTGGATTTCAAAATCATTTCCCTAAAGTTGAAGAAATTGAATTAGAATAAATACTTACTTTATTTTGGTACAATCTCACTGTTGTTCGTACTTTGAACAATTTCCACTTCATCTCTTAAAGAAATAAAGATGAATTTGTTATTCATCAAGTGTTAATTGATCATGTGATAGAATGATGGGTCATTCCATCTATTTCAAACAAAAGGTTAGAAAAAGTTATCAAATATATATAAGTCCATCTATGGTGAAGTTAATTATATATGATTCCAAGAATGAACCTATACTTCATATATCATACCGCATAATAAAATAAAACTAGTTTCTACTAAACAGGGACTTCCTGTAGGCCAGTGGTAGGTGATAAAGGCCAGTCGCACTTCGGTTGTGGGTTCGATTCCCACAGCCTTGTCTGACGCGATGGGCTGTCACCCGTCCTGCAGGTTTTCCTTTTTCTAAAGCTCTATTACTATAACATCCCATCAATAATATCGAAAAAATTTCTATCCTAACTTATGTCCAACATAATCCATTCCAATATTTAGGCTTATCTAAAATAATTCAGTCAAAGATCATAGTATAAAGAAAATTATTACTTGAAATGTCATCAACCAACCATCATTTATCTCCCATTATCTTGTTGGTCACATTCCAATCATGTGAATATCGTAATCATGTATTCTCTTGAAAAATGAATACCCAATAAACCTCAGTGAAAACATGAATGCTATCAAAAGATAACTCTTTCAGCATATCAAAATCCAAAAATTCTATATAGTCAATCCATGATATAACCTTCTCCTTATACCAGTCATGAGCTCATGAATACTATCAAACATTTAATTTTCACCTTATCCCTTCATTATGCGCATATCATCTACTTTCCAGAAATACTGGTACTATTCATCACATACTTTCAATACATAAGGAAATACAACAATGTAACAATCCGTAGATGTCTCAATATTCCATAGTACGATGAGATTACTTATACAACATTACTCTTGATAAACATGTAATCATTCCACTACATTCATAACCCATTGACCGAGATTCAACAATTCATTCATATCACATATCATTTGTAGTCTCATCATCATCATCAACATAAATACTACCCATACGACTATACTGATTCTCTTCATGAGAATTTCCTTTAGGGAATTTGTTTTCATAATGCCTGTACATTCCACATTTAAAACATTTAACCATTGTTGATGTAGTAGCAATACCATTATCCTCATCCCTAGTGTTAACTGAACCTTTTCCTTTCCACTTACTGGCTTTGTGTCCTTCTTTTCCACACCCAAAGAATCTTCCAGTTCCTTTGAAACATTCTACTTGATGCCTCTTCCCACATGATTTACATAGGGGAAATTAAACTTTCTTTCCTCTATGATCATCATGAAACTCTATCTTTCTCTTATTAGCCGAGTCAGGAAACTTACCAAATTTTACTATATTGATCATATTATGAGATTGATGATTCGACATAATAATGATGTTTGGACCTCCAAATACCATTTCATTTGGTTTCTCATGAAGAATATCATTCCATTGTCCATAATATCCTCCATTATCGTGAATCATCTTATTTCCAGCCATTTTCTAAAACCCAAAAAGAATATTGTGAGAGGAAAAATTCATAATAATGGGGGAGTAACTTCAATATCTAACATCATTAGTTTAATCTAATATTGTTACCATAGTTCTAGGACTATATAATATATGTATACTTATCCTTAGGGACATCGCTAGACATACGTTAGAAATATCTATAGGGATATCACTAACGTTTTCACATCCTAGTTTCCAAAGGTTGACTAAACCTTTCCTCTGATAGCAACTGTAGAGACCCGAAGCCTGATGTACGTGGACATTGCATTACTTTTTCGGAATACTTAGTACATAAAAAATGCTCACACACAAGGACCGTAATAGTTTAGTGTCTCTGGAAACTCGGAATATAATCTTCTAATAGTGGTGAAAGATCTTCACCATCTCCCATAAAGATCTTCTTTATTTTATAAACCTAAATCCTTTCTTTATGTCCTGGGGAAAAGAAAACATAAAAGGGTGAGATCAAATTCTCAGTAAGGGTAAACAAAAGAAATATCAATCACGTCATATTCATAAGAACATATCTTTTTGAAATATTAACCTGCAAAAGTGATCATAATTTCATAACATGGGATAAATCATAGTAGTTTAATGTAATCCCAATAATCATAACATAAAACATGAAACTTTGTGCAATACACACTTAATCATATAGAATCATTTCTTGTTAGTCAAGACTCATTTCCAAGAATATCTTAGTGGACAAAGTCCCTTTCTGAACCGAGTTCATTCCTCGTTCCAGTCCTGTTTCACTGAACCGGTATAACCTACCGTTCCAGCGATGTCTATCTCATGAGATATAAAATATTTACCCAATGAATTGGTGGGAGATATAGGTCCCAACCCTCTCATAATGATACCATTGTTATGTGTGCCACAAAATCAGAAACGATACATCATTACATAAACCATGTAATAGAAATGCGATTCTTAAACAACATGACATCATAACACAATTCATATAAGATAAAGGAATTCATAAAAATAATTCCATCACAACATAATAAAATCAATTTAATAATAGGGATAGAAATAGAACACTATATTATCATATATGGAAAATAATATTGATAAAACACTTGAACTCCATTCTTGAGGAAAATATCGTTTCGACTTCAAAAACATTTTTCCTTTCTTAACATGTCATACAATTTTAAACTAAAATAAATTGATTAAAAATAATCTTGGAAACATGCAAAGTAATATTCTTGGAAATAATGTTTTAAAAATCCTTTCATGTCGTATAAGTTAAAAAAAACATTCTTTTCATACTTTTGTTGGACAAGTCAAAAAGTACCTCGTATGAAAAACGACAAATGATTCCTTTCATATATTTTACTAAAATCTCAAAGGAGGGTAAAAATTGTTTTAAACAATTTTAGTTGTATGGAAATAATATTTCATATTGACGAAACATGGATGTGGATGATAAAATACACCCCATTAAATACCAAAGTATAAACAATCTCGGATAAAAATGAGATTGTGATAGTTCCCTTACCTTAAGTCTGATTTGCTTCGTAAGTGTCCATACCTCCTGTATAATGATTTAAATAATGTCATTAACTTATTAAAAAATCATATTCATTGTTATGATATCATATATGGTTCACTTATGACTTTATATTAACTGTTCTTTTGTAAATTGCATGTTAAAGAAGCGTTTTTGGTAAAATCGTTTCATTTATCGTAGGTGTTTGGACTTGTTGTTCTTGACATTATTATTACTTATATCATGATTTAATTACTTACAGAATATAAAACATGATTTATATATCATATATATTCAGTATATATATATATATATTAGATAGATAAATGAAATGAAACACACCGTTCATGGAGACGGTAGTCCGTACGTACGCATGAACGTTGTTTTCCTTTCCTTATTGTCTTGAATGGAAGTAAGTAAATGAAATACGTATATACATAAATCCAGTAGCTTTATAATGTCATATATTTCATTATAATTGCTTATATATACTTTATAATCATTCTTAAATGGTTAACATGGAGTATGAATCTCATCGCGTCGTGGAGATGGTAGTTCGTACGTACGCACGAGCGATGATATCATTATCATGATCGTGAACTTGTGTTTAAGTGTATGTATACTATTTCATTATCAATATCACTTTATAATAATCATATATAGTTACTTATTACACCATTATACCCATCCAATTAATGTGGTGGCGGAAATTAGATTACACCACGGCGTGGAGACGGTATTCCGTACGTACGCACGCACGGTGATTTCTTTTTTCCCTAGGATGGATAGAAGGTTAATTAGAGTTGTTTCATATTTATAATAACATATCAGTATATAAGAAATACTTATGTTATTACTTTATCCTGAAACAACTAGAGAATAAGAAGTTGAAGAAGAAAAAAATTGAAAAAGATCGGTAATGGATATTACCTCTTTTTGACGCGCCATTTCTTAACCTCCACTTGAAGAAATAAATATGGTCTTTGAAGAAGAAAAAGACATCTAGGATGATACTAGGGAAGTGGAGAAGAGATTTTGGCAGGTTTTGGCCGAGCTTTAATGCTCAAATTGTTGTGAGGAGGAGAGGGAGGAGGTTCCCTTTTATAAGGGAGGAGAGGGGCATCTTAGGAAAATCTCAAAATTATATTTTATATTAAGGTCAAATTCGGTTTATAATGGTTAAAAAGGGTCTTATTTCGAAGATAAAGTGGAGATGGGTCGAAATCCCCTCATCCAATAGGATTTATACAAGTTTAGGTTATTATGTTAACCTTATCAATTAAATTTAACTCTAAGTTAAATAATTTAACTTTTACCATGTCATTTTGTTTTCTTACACTATATGGTTAATAAACATACTATATCAAGCCACAAAAACCCCAAGATGTTTATTATTAATATATATAACCTTATCTAAGTCATTTGGGCGAGCCTTAGATTTTTAGGAATAAAATGACAATTAATAATATAATATTTGTTTTAAAAACTAATTTTTTTTTCAATTTTGAAACTATTTGGTACATGATTTTTATGAAATTTATAACTAAATTATAAGTTCGAAAAAAGTTACTTATATCAACAATAACATGTCATATTAACCTATAAAATTAATGTATGTGATAAAAAGTCCCAAATTACATTTATTTGGGAATTTATAACATCAATTATGTCAATATTTCATTAATAAGACAATTACTGCATCATCTTTGTGTCATAATAAATGATACATATATAATCCCTAAAAATTCTAAATAAATTCCTATTATGTAGATAATTGTATTAGCTTTCTGTAGAATATTCAAGTTCGAAGTTTCATGAAGTTTATCCCTAAAATAAAATTATTATACTTATAAGACTTAAGAAAGTGACATGTTGTCACATTCTTTGGTTTTAATAATAATTAAATTATTTTCATGGCAAAAAGTCCATAAAATGAATCTATTCCAACCCTTAGGTTATATGGGTATACTTTTATCCATCCAATATTATTTTTCCAAGGGTTATGGTAATTTTATAATCTTATATTTACCCTTAATTACCTGATTTACCTTTAACTATAGTAAATAATATTTACCATAGTTACTATTCACAATGCCCAAAAATAAAAAGTAGCTTATTAACATAATTTGGACCCACTGATTCCAAATATGGAATCCATTTTTCCAAATTCAATACAAAAAAGATGCAGAAATTAAATTAAAATTAATCCCGTTGTCGAAAGAAAACGGGTTTTTCTTTAAAACATTACAAAAGATTGAATTGTTTTAACCTACGAATTCAAGGTAAAATCAATGCTAATGACATAAATTATATTAAATGGTAAAAATATATTCTATTTATACATTAAAACCATTCAATATTATAATTTAACCACATAAGATATTACGATGAAAAAAATTGTTTTTTATTAAAATATAGCGTGTTTTTACTATTCCTTAAAATATTAAAGTTATCAGAAAAATATCAAAACTTTATCTAATGTAAATTTTTATATACTGATTTAAAAGAAGAATTTTATTTTTTCAAATTGAACATATAAACATGTCAAAAACTAGATTTAAAGTGAGTGCGCCATCAAAAGGCGGCAAAACTGCATTTTTTGAAAAATACTTATTTTACCCGAAAAAATTATTTTGTTCTTATACCATGTTATAGAAAATGTGTAAGATGAATAATAATGTTATAAAATTAAAAATTTAGTTAATACTATTCATAACAGCTAGTTCATGACAATATTATAATAATATATCATTGTTTATTAAAACCCGATATTGCGTACAACACACGCTATCAATGAAGGTCGTGATTGCGTGTAATGCAAGCCAAGTTAGGGTTGCGTGTTGTGAAAAAATCCTTCATTGTTTCGTATAACAGAATCCAACCATATTACATTTATACATTGAATATATATATATATATAATCAATCTTGTGTTGAATAACTATTATCAAAATTGTGTGTAACACGATCCAAGAATAGTGTTGCGTATACTGCAAGCTAATACGGTGTTGCGTATAGCACAAGATAATCTTGGTGTAGAATACAACAGAAGACATTAATGAAATTAAAAGAATATTTTTCATAAAATCTCGGGGTGTTACACTCTTGGTCCTTCCCTTTGCCGAAATTAGGGTCCTAAAGGAGTGGCTTCTCGGTGAGACCGATCGATGAGATCGATCGACACGACCGATCATGGAGAATGATTGGCACAACCGATCGGCGTCACTCGTCCTTGTCAAGTTGTTTCCAGTAGCGCTCCCTTTTGCACAAATAGAGTTTTAAACCCTATTTTGACTTGTTTGAGCGTGTTTTAAAGACCCGTAACGTGCATATGAGTTTTAATTAACTACATAATCAATTCATGAGTCGGTTTAAACCACCCAACCCCCCTTTTAATGACGAGTGGAGCCGCATGGTCAACCCACGACCCCCACGACATACGTGGTTTCGAGTTTTCACCTCAACCGTCCTCGGCACTTATAAACTAAGGGTTAGCCGTGGTTTCTCTTTTCTCGATCGTGGCTTATCACAAATAGCTTCCGGTGCATTGGGCGCGCCGCATCGTTATCCGTAAAGTTCTGTGCCCCCGGCCTAAACATCGATCATCTATCAATAAGTAGGTAATTTCTCCTTCTCCTCTCTCTTTTGTGTATCACGTGGGGTGGGCATGCTTTTGTTTCTGTATAACTGGTTGGACCGAACTTAATGAATATAATGAACAAATTCTATAACGAAAGAGAGGGGGGATGTGTTTGTTGATGTTGTCTTATATTTTGATTTTGATTCTTCTGTGACCATCTTGTTGAGTTTTTCTGGCTTATGCCTCCTGAAAATCGATGTCGTTGGTAGTCGTTGTTTGTGCACTAATGAACCCTGCTGATGTTTTAAATGGCTTGTTTGTGGTTGTAAACTCCTGCTGTGAAAAGTGAATTGGTTAATCACGTATATCCGGCTGAATAAATTTAATGCACCAGGATCAACCCTTCTGTGATAACTCCCGGTTAGAACACAAGGAATTTGAAATCATGGAGTGTGTTAAGTCGTTTAAATATGAAAATCCCTGACTTGTGTTGGTGGTGGTAGTTGGTTGTTTCCCTTTCGGGCCGATTGCTGGAGATGTGATAGGGGATGGGATCCCATATTCTTTTATACCCTCGTTGGTTGTGTGAATTTGGGGGATGGGATCTCATATTGGTATGGATTCAGTGGTTCTGAGTTTTAAGACCAGGTGGATACTTGTTTATATCACGAATTGGGGTGGAATCCTCTGTTGTTGAGAACCAGGTGTGGGCGTTTTGGTTGATGTTTGACTGTTTACTATCATGGTCTTATGCCTATGCCTACTAGTTTCCCAGTAGTGCTTAAACATAAACATTATTTCTGAACGTGAAATAAGGAAGGGGACAAATGGATTGTTAGTGTGAGTCGTGACTCGGACTTGAGTGTTGTTGTGATCTGTAGGCTTTCTGATGAAAAACCCATATTGGGTGAGTTCTTGTTACCTATATATATACATATATACTTGTATCTTTGGGTTTCTAATTCGCGCCCCACCCATGTTGAGCACTTTATGCCGAACAACCCCATTTCATGGGTGAGGGTGTTTTTTCCAACATTATTCATAGTGGCTAGTTATTAGCTCCCTTTCTGATCCCTTTACCGGATAGGCCAAGTATCTTCGGGTAGGCTGTGATGGCCTGAGGTCCATTATTAGCCCAAGAACCTTTGAGCGGGGTAGTGTGGTGGTTGGCCAGGTGTGTGCAGCAGGTGGTTTCCCATGTGTCTTCGGGATGAGGCACAGGTGTCTTCGGGCGTGGCAGTGGATCCATTAGCCCCGGTGTCTTCGGGCATGGTGGTGGTTGTTCTGGCCTAGGTGTTTGCAGGCATGGTTACATGTGACAGTTGTGGCCCAGGTGTGTGCGGGCGGGATTCACCAGTGGTACTGCGTGCGGTTGAGGCCCAGGTGTGTGCGGGCGGGATTTCGGTAGTGGGACTGCATGTGGTTGTGGCCCATGTGTGTGCGGGCGGGTGTAGCAGTGGGACTATGGTGAGAATGACGGGATTGGTCAGATGCGTAGGATGTCTCAATAACCAGTGGGAAAGTGGAACGGGGTACCCAAACATTGATGTGCTCTTAATATATATATTACTTGACTTTCGTTAATTGGGGAGTGTGCCTTGGTGAGGCCTGGGGTGGATAGTTTGCCCTGTTAGATGTTTGGTTTGCTCTTTTTCTCATGGGACTTTAGTACGTTCCCCCACTTGTGCATGAGCATCCTTGGTTTTCCCTACCGAGTGTACTTGTATTCTCACCCTACGTATATAAAACTGCTTTTAGGTTTCCAGGAGGACTTCAGGGATCACGTAGGACCTTACTAGCTCGGACCTTTGGAGCAGTTGTAGTTGATGTTTATCTTTTCCACTTTGGTACATACCTTTTAGTCAGGTTTTGTACTTGTGTATTTACATTTGGAACATTCATGTGGGAATGGTTTATTTTTTTGGCTTTACTTTTCTTTTACCTTGGTGTTGTTGAGTTTCATCATCTCATCTCTTGATCTTATAAAACAAAAAGGGGTAATTCCTTCCATTTGTGGGAAATTTCTATACCCTTGGTGCTAGTCGCCACTCCGGGTCCTATTGAAGGCGGGTCTCGGGGGGTCATTATCTCTCCTTCAACTTAAAGAAGGAAGTGATTGGCCATCTTCTGACCCTTCCCTCCTTTTGGTGAAGGCGGGTCATGATAGAATGGTATCAGAGGAGATAGTTGAGAGATTGGATGGAGTCTGGAGTTAGGCACAATGAGGATTGCATGGGATGGTAAGGAAACAATGTTGGGTGACCTTGGTGCATGAATTAGGCCAGGGAAGACCGGCGAGGACATGGGATTTTAGGGGCCCCCGTGATCTGATGCAAGGACTCTGTACCTACCAAACGACCAAGTGAGGCCACACTGATTGCAGGGTAGAGACCCTAGTAAAGGTACATGCATCATAATGACTTGTGTTCTTTTGTTTTTGGGATGTCTTGGGTATTAGGAAGAAATTAAATTTTAAGATGTTTTATGAACGATATTCTGCACTATTTGGGATTAGGAATTCCTTGTTTACCTTGCAGCTATGGCACCTAGAAGGCCACCATGTGTGGTACAGGCGATCGAGGCCCTGAAGACTACTTTGGCCGATCAGAAGAGAGATGATCGAGAGGAAGAGGACGACCAGTGGAAGAAGACTCTTCGAGCCTTCCAGCGACAGGCCCTCGAGAAGTATGAGGGCAACACCTCCGATATGAAGACGAAAGGCTGGCTAGAGGAGCTAGTTATAGCCTTCGCCCTGATTCGGGCCCCGACCGAGTACTGGGTTCCTCTGGCCGTCAGCCAGATGCGGGGAGCGGCACGTCAGTGGTGGACGCTTTACCTGGGGGAGAGGAGAGAGTCTAAGGTGGCTTGGGTGGATTTTGAGAGGGAGTTCCGGACGGAATTCCTCTCCTCGACGATGAAGGCAGAAAAGAGGCAGGAACTACTCTCCCTCCAACAGGGGAGTATGTCCGTGAGGGAGCTAGGGATCAAGTTAAAGGACCACCTACATTTTTCTCCGGACCTCTTTCCTGACGAGGAGTCTTAGGCAATATGTTTAGAGGAGGCACACCGACCCTCACTCCAGTATGATGTTACCCCCTTTACCCTGCCGACGTACTTGGAGGTCCAGAATAAGGCCGAAGTGGTGGAGAAGATACATGCTCTAGGGGGAGTGTCACGAGAGGGGATCCAGCTGGGACCATCGAAGGGGAAGGCCGTCACCACCAGGCTTCTAGAATCAGGACCCTCCCGGTTCTGACCAACAGGGAGCTGACTGCACCAGTTTCGGTTTCGATCCCCCGACCCTCTCCCTTTCCCTTCGGGCCCGAGACAGCGGTGCTTCGTCTGTGGGAGCCCTGTGCATCTCCGGAGTCAGTACCCCGCCCAGGTGCAGTACAACAGTGGCAGTCAGCCCCAACACCCGCCCCAGCACTAGCTTCTAGCCAGACCTTTCCAGTAGCAGCAGCAGGGACAACGAGCTCCGGCTCCTCTGAGGGTAGATGTAGGAGGAGGCCGACCTCAGGGCGCTCCACAGGGACCTCGACCAGGGTGTGGTCGGGGAGGTGGCCGGCAACCGAGGGGCAGGGGAGCGGGGCGTGGATAGTTACATGCCACAGAGGCAGTAGTTCTAGCAGGGGCAGAGGTTATTCGAGGTACGACCAGTCTGTTTAGCACTCTTTGCTATGCCTTGTTCGATACCGGAGCTTCGCACTCATTTGTTGCACCCATCCTAGCCCGTGCCTTGGGTTTAGTTGCGGAGAGAATTCTAGTTCCCCTGGTGTTGAGCACACCAGTCGGAGGTCAGAACAACTTGTTTTTTGTTTGTCGGGGGTGTAGAATAATTATATGGCCACATCAGTCGGTTTGGGATCTTCTTCTGCTACAGATTCAGCCATACGATGTCATCCTAGGCATTGACTGGCTATTTTTTGTGTGCGCCATCATCGACTGTTTTCGAAGAAGGGTGGCGTTCTTAGACTTGGACAGCCGGCGTGTTACCATCACCGGCGAGCGGAGCAGTCCAAAGGGAAATTGAGAGAGGAACCTCTCCTCTCCTTGTTGACCGAGCCGACAGAGGAATCAGAAGATGCTGAAATGTTGGAAGTTTCCAGAGATCGTCCGTGAGTTTATGGACATCTTTCCTGAGGAGGTGACGAATCTACCCCCTCTACGTGATATCGAGTTCGGGATAGACCTGCAACCCGGACCTTGTCCAATCTCGATGACTCCTTACCAGATGGCACCTTCAGAGCTACGGGAGTTGCAGATACAGATTGACGATATGATGAAGAGGGGTTATGTTTGTCTGAGTGCGTCACCGTGGGGTGCTCCGGTCTTGTTTGCAAAGAAGGCAGATGGTGGTCTTAGGTTGTGCATAGACTACAAGAGGCTGAATCAAGTGATGATCAAGAATCGCTACCCTCTTCCAAGGATATATGATCTTTTTGACCAGCTGAAAGGGGCATGATGGTTCTCTAAGATCAACCTGCGGTCTGGGATCCACCAGGAGAGGGTGAAAGAGTCCGACATCCCGAAGACAGCATTCTGGTGTAGGTATGGGCACTTTGAGTTCGTAGTCATTCCCTTAGTTGTTACAAACACCCCGGCTATGTTCACGGGGCTTATGAACTCCATCATCCGGGAGTACCTGGATCAGTTTGTGGTTGTGTTCATCGACGACATCCTGGTCTACTCAAGATCAGAGGAGGACCATGCAGAGCTCCTGAGTCCAGTTTTGGAGGTCCTCCGACATCACCAGCTCTATGAGAAGTTGTAAAAATGAAAGTTCTAGACACGGGAAGTGCACTTCCTTGGGCATGTGGTGTCCGAGCATGAGGTAGCGGTGGACCCATCAAAGGTTGAGGCGGTTGTTTCTTGGGAAGCACCCAAGAATGTGGCGGATGTCCGATGTTTCCTTGGGCTGGCAGGTTACTATCGGAGATTCATACCCAACTTCTCCCGAGTAGCTGCCCCTTTGATAGCTCTAACCAAGAAGGACCAGGCTTTCGTGTGGAGTGAGCAGTGCCAGTCAGCCTTCATCTATCTGAAGGAGAAGTTGTTCAGGGCCCCAGTGCTGAGATTACCAGAAGAAGGGGTGGCCTATGAGGTATTCTGTGATGCTTTGGGATAGGGAATGGGATGCGTGTTGATGCAGCGACAAGGGGTGATCACTTATGGGTCCAGTCAGCTACGTTCCCATGAGCGTAATTATGCCACCCACTACCTGGAGCTTGCAGCGGTCATTTTTTCACTAAAGTTATGGCGGCACTACCTCATCGGGGAAAGCTTTGTGGTCTTCATGGATCCCAAAATCTTGATATATATCTTCTCCCAGCGGGACTTAAACTTGCGACAGCGGAGATGGGTGGAGTTCCTCCAGGATTATGACTTCGAGATCTCTTATACTGAGGGAAAGGGCAATGTGGTGGCCGATTCCTTGACCAGGAGGACGCAGAAGGATGCGGTCCGAGAGTCGGAAGATGCCTGGAAGGCAATGGAAGAGTTCGATGTCATACACCTGGATGCAAAGATGGATAGAGGCAGAGGCTACCTATATCAGATGACAGTGCAATCATCCCTATTTCAGAAAGTGGAGGAGTCTCAGTGGGGAGACCTAGAGTGTGAAGTGATGTGTGACCAAGTTGACCAAGGCAATGCTCCGGAGGGATGGATAGAGGATTGTCAGAACCAGATGCTTTTCCAGAAAAGGTTGTTTGTCCCGGAGGCGATGCGTGGCAAGGTTCTCAGTGAGTTCCACAACTAACCCCTGGCGGTACACCCAAGAGTTTCCATGATGTACCAGGGTTTGTAGAGATAGTTTTGGTGGCCCGGAGTTAAGAGAGCAGTGGCAGAGTTTGTGGCCAAGTTCATAGTGTGTCAGCAAGTGAAGGTTGAACACCGAGTTCCAGTCGGCCTACTACAACCCCTAGGTGTCCCCGAGTGGAAGTGGGATGACATATCAATGGATTGTTTCATGGGACTACCCAAATTCCAAGGGAGATACGACGCCATCTGGGTGGTAGTGGACAGGTTGACGAAATCAGCTCACATTCTGGAGATCAGGGAGTCGAGTACTGTAGACGCTTGGGCACGAAACTACGTGGATGAGGTGGTGATGTTGCTTGGAGTTCCGAGGTCTATAGTCTCGGATAGGGATGCATGGTTTACCTCGCGAGTCTGGAGAGGATTGCAGCATGCGTTTGGCACCCAGTTACGCCTTAGAACTGCTTTCCATCCCCAGACAGGTGGACAAACAGAGCGCACCATCGAGACCTTGGAGGATTTGCTGCGAGCATGTGTTATGGACTTAGGAGGATCATGGATGCAATACATGCCTCTGGTAGAGTTTTCCTACAATAATAGCTACCATTCTACCATTGGAATGTCCCTGTTTGAAGCTTTGTATGGGAGGCCATGTCGTTCGCTTGTGTGTTGGACCGAAGTAGGAGAGGTTGACATCCTTGGTCCGCAGGTGGTGCAGAACACGACAGAGAAGGATCAGCACATACGGGAAATGATGAAGGCGGCCCAGGACCGACAGTAGTCGTATGCTGATACCAGGAGGAGGTCGTTGGAGTTTGAGGTTGGGGACCAAGTGTTCTTAAAGGTCTCCCCTCGGCGTGGGCAGCGGATGTTCGACAAAGGGAGTAAGCTTTCTCCCAGATTCGTTGGACCCTTCCAAGTGTTGTGGCGGGTCGGTGAAGTGGCTTACCAGCTAGCGTTGCCACCGCCGCTACTAAAGATACATGATGTCTTTCATGTGTCCCAGCCCCATCGGTATCTGCACGACGATTCACACGTCCTTGATTGGGGTGAGCTGGACAACGAGGACGACATGACCTTTGTGGAGAGACCAGTGGTGACTGAGGATCGCAAAGAAAAGGTTCTTTGTGGGCGAACAATTCCCTTGGTTCGCGTGTTGTGGAGACATGGTGGGCTTGAGGAGAGTACGTGGGATAGGGAAGCACAGATGCGTACCCATTACCCAAAGTTGTTTTAAGTTTTGTTCCTTGTTGTACCTGTTGTGATAGAACATTTTGTCTTTGGGATATGAAATGTACTGGTTTTCTTCCTCTTCTTGTGTGTGAAAATCCCCAGCTAGGGCGAAGGAGAGAACCCAACCGCTAATGAAGATGCATTAAGGTGTATGCGATTAAACCCGTGCGGGCTAGTCAGTGCCGCCCAATGTAGATAATATCTTGACATGGGGGAGGAGACTCCCCAACCCACATGCCCGGGCAGTTTGGCATGGTATGTTGCTTGGTTCGTGACCGGAAGGTGTTCTTAGTTAACGATGAGGTTCACTCTTGAGAGGTATCTTTCGGGGTGGTTTTTCGGACTCGTCCTTTCCTTCTATGATTTTTAAATTCTCAGGGACGAGAATAGTTTGATAGGTATCTGATGTGATGACCCATACTCTCTTGGTCATTCCCTTTGCCAAAATCCGGGACCTAAAGGAGTGGCATCTCGGTGAGACCGATCGGCACGACCGATCGGTGGGACCGATCGGTGCGACAGATCGGTGCGACCGATCGGTGAGACCGATCGGTGAGACTGATCGGCGGGACTGATCGGTGAGACCAATAGGTGCGACCAATCGGTGAGACCGATCAACGTCACCTGGCCTTGTCAAGTTGTTTCCTGTAGCACTCCATTTTGCGCAAATAGGGTTTCAAACCCTATTTTGAATTGTTTGGGCGTGTTTTAAAGACCCGTAACATGCATAAGAGTTTTAATTAAATACTTAATCAATTCATGCTTCGGCTTAAACCACCCGACCCCCCTTTTAATGATGAGTGTAGACGCGTGGTCAACCCACGACCCCCACGCCTTACCCGGTTTTGCGTTTTCACCTCAACCGTCCTCGGCTCTTATAAACTAAGGGTTAGTCGTGGTTTCAAATTTCTCGGTTGTGGCTTTTCACAAGTAGCTTCTGGTGCATTGGGCGCGCCACATCGTTATCCGTAAAGTTCTGCGCCCCCGTCCTAAACGTCGATCATCTATCAAAAAGTTGGGAATTTCTCCGTTGCCTCTCTCTTTTGTGTATCATGCAGGGTGGGCGTGCTTTTGTTTCTGTAGAACTGGTTGGACCGAACTTAATGAAGATAATGAACAAATTTTGTAAAGAAATAGAGTGCGGTTGTGTTTGTTGATGTTGTCTTATATTTTGATGTTGTTTCTTCTGTGACCATTTTGTTGAGTTGTGTTGGATTATGCCTCCTGAAAATCTAGGCCGTTTGTGGTCGTTGTTTGTGCACTAATGAACCATGTTGATGTTTTAAATGGCTTGTTTGTGGTTGTAAACTCCTGCTGTGAAATGTGAATTGGTTAATCACGTATATCCGGATGAATAAATTGAAAGCACGAGGATCAACCCTTCTGTGATAACTCCCAGTTAGAACACACGAAATTTGAAATCATTTAGTGTGTTAAGTCGTTTAAATATGAAAATCCCAGACTTGTGTTGGTGGTGGTAGTTGGTTGTTTCCCTTTCGGGCCGATTGCTGGAGATGTGTGAGGGGATGGGATACCCTGTTCTTTTATACCCTCGGTGGTTGTGTGAATTTGGGGGATGGGATCTCCTGTTGGTATGGATTCAGTGGTTGTGAGTTTTATGACCGGGTGTATACTTGTTTATATTATGAATTGGGGTGGAATTCTCTGTTGTTGAGAACCAGGTGTGGGTGTTTTGGTTGATTTTTGACTGTTTACATTCCTAGACATATGCCTATGCCTACTAGTTGCCCAGTTGTGCTTAAACATATACATTATTACTGAACGTGAAATAAGAAAGGGGACAAATGGGTTATTAGCGTGAGTCGTGACTCGGACTTGAGTGCTGTTGTGATCTGTAGGCTGTCTGAAGAAAAACCTAGCTTGGGTGAGTGCTTGTTACCTATATATATATACTCGTAGCTTTGTGTTTCTTATTTGCACCCCACCCAATTTGAGAACTTTGTGCCGAACACCCCCATTTCATGGGGGATGGTGTTCTTCCCAGCACTATTCATAGTGGCTGGTTATTAGCTCCTTTTCTGCTCCCTTTCCCGGATAGCCCAAGTATCTTCGGGTAGGCTGTGATGGCCTGAGGTCCATTATTAGCCCAAGAACATTCGAGCAGGGTAGTGTGGTGGTTGGAAAGGTGTGTGAGGCAGATGGTTTCCCACGTGTCTTTGGGATGAGGCCCAGGTGTCTTCGGGCGTGGCAGTGGATCCTTTAGCCCAGGTGTCTTCGGGCGTGGTGGTGGTTGTCCTGGCCTAGGTGTTTGCAGGCATGGTTACATGTGACAGTTGTGGCCTAGGTATTTGCGGGCAGGATTCAGTAGTGGGACTGCGTGCGGTTGTGTCCCAGGTGTGTGCGGGTGGGATTTCGGTAGTGGGACTGCGTGTGGTTGTGGCCCAGGTGTATGCGGGCGGGTGTGGCATTGGGAATGCGGTGAGAATGGCGGGATTGGTCCGATGAGTAGGATGTCTCAATAAGCAGTGGGAAAGTGGTACAGGGTACCCAAACATCGATCTGATCTTAATATATATATTACTTGACTTTCATTATTTGGGGAGTGTTCCTTGCTGAGGCCTAGGGTGGATAGTTTTCCTTCTTAGGTGTATGGTTTACTCTTTTTCTCAAGGGACTTTAGTATGTTCCCCCACTTGTGCATGAGAGTCCTTGGTTTTCCCTACTGAGTGTACTTGTATGCTCACCCTACATATATAAAACTGCTTTCAGGTTTCCAGGAGGACTTCGAGGATCATACAGGACCTTACTAGCTCGGACCTTTGGAGAAGTTGCAGTTGTTGTTTTTCTTTTCCTCTTGGTACTTACCTTGTAGTCACCTTTTGTACATGTGTCTTTACTTTTGGAACATGCATGTGGGAATGGTTTATTTTTTTGGCTTTACTTTTCTTTTACTTTGGTGTTGTTGAGTTTCATCATCTCATATCTCGATCTTATAAAACAAAAAGGGGTAATTCCTTCCATTTGTGAGAAATTTCTATACCCTTGGTGCTAGTCGCCACTTCGGGACCTATTGAAGGCGGGTCTCGGGGGTAATTATCTCTCCTTAAACTTAAAGAAGGAAGGTATTGGCAATCTGCTGACCCTTACCTCCTTTTGGTGAAGGCGGGTCATGACATAAAATTACTCATAATGATGACGAGTCTAAAGAAGATAGTAATATAAGGAAGATGTAATTAATTTGTTATATTATGCATATCCTAATGTGGAAAGACTACATAATCTAATGTTATTGTTTTGTAACACCCCGAGATTTTATATGATATATTCTTGTTAATTTCTTTCAAATCATATGTTGTATGCTACCCAAGATTATCTTGTGCTATATGGAACACAGTATTAGATTTTAGTATACAAAACACTAATCTTGGATCGTGTTACACACAATATTATGTTCGTTTGATAGAAGTTATTTTATGCAACATTGATTATATATATATATATATATTCAATGTATAAATGAAATACAGTTGGATTCTATTATATGCAACACAAAATGAATCTTTCACTACACGCATCACTGACTTGGCTTTCATTACTCGCAGTCACGACCATTCACGATAGCGTGTGTTGTACGCTATACCATGTTTTACTAAACAATGATATGTGTCACGACCTGACCCAAGCCCGCCTCCAATAGGCCAGGGGATGGCTTCTAGCGGCGAGTAGGCTATCACACACATGGGACGCACTAGCCAAAGGTACCTGTACAGACGCACCCACATACACCTCCATGAAACAGTGTAGAGATATATAAAACTGAAAAGAAAAATGCATGCATATAGTATCCCACAACCAGATTACAATAGAAGTAAAAAGGGAAAAACAGGGCCCACCAAGAGAAAACTATAAAAGTGCTTCCAACCTGCTCTGAAGAAGGGGAATGCTACCACAAACACCTGCCAAAATGATCCCTCAACACCACACCGGTAAACACCCTGGTCAATCTCGCTCACTCAGCTCCGCCTGCTCCAGTCCTCCTTGGACTCCGTCGAAAGGCTTGTGGTCTGAACAAGACACAAACATGTGCGGGAAAAGCTCATGTAGGTGTGAGTATAAGCATACATAGTAGGCACCCCAAAAACCCAAAACAAAATAGAGCAACTGAAATGAAATAGTCCGCACATTCCAGCCAGAGGGAACCCAGATGAGAGAGAAACTCCATCTCGTGACCATCCTTGGGTAACCACAACTAGTCAACTCTACTCAGGTGTATGCCCATACATACACCTTGAACAATCCAAATATACCCAGATCATGCACCAATCCACAAGAGGTACCGACCTCATCACGAACAACTGTCCACAACCTGGAGTGTACACCACACGATCACTATAATCCCAGATGACACTCATCCGAGAGATACACTATATCGGGTTTCTCTCAAACCTCTTAGATGCTCACCCGAGAGATCTCACTCGTCGGATGGCGTCACTGAGGAAACCTCACTGAAAAAACATAACCACCATACTCCTCAGATCAGGGATCGCTCCTAGGTACTTCTAGGGGATACCAGAACCGACTCCAGTAGATGAAGATCTCAGAGATAGGGGATCACTCCCAGGGTCCACTGGGGGATACCGCAACCCGATCTGGAATTCGTAGATCTCATAAATAGGGGATCAATCCCAGGATCCGATGTGGGATACCACAACCCAATCTGGCGCTCTATAGAAGAAAGACAGTCAGATAGAGGCTCGCCTCCCATAAAAATGTGGTCACGATGATACCGAAACCCTATCTGGTATAACTTGTGATGTATGGGATCGAACTGAAGATACCACAACCCTACAGAATCCACGTGCTGAGTAGGGGATCACATAACCAACGATACCGCAATCATAATATAAAACTAATACTGAGTAGGGGATAATATACCCGATGATGCCACAACCATACTGAGAACGTCCCACTGCGTAGGGGATCATATCCCCGATGATGCCACAAACCCTACGCGGTTATCCTTCTAGTTAGAGGATCGCAGCCTGTCAATGAGCAGTCACAATGATATAAAGAAAACGATCTAGGGAAAAGATGCTAGATGATCCCGCTCCGGGCACACTGGAGGGATTCCATAACTCTAACACTTAAAACATCCCATCGAGAGGATCACAAACCTATACGAAGGTTTTGATGCCGCGAGAACCCTTATGGAAATGAACCAATGGAGTACCCTCAACCACTGTTGGTCCAAAACGTCGCTAACCCGAGCGACCCACAACAACACCACAATGCACACCTTTTAGGCTGATACCGAGGCCACCATCATGATCTGCATAGAAAAACACACATGATAGGCTGTTTACTCGCCCAAAATGGAGCACCAGTGGGAAAGGCACTATTCAAAATAGCTAGCTCGTGCGGGGCCCACACAATGATCCTAAAACCCATCGATCGGATCATACCACGACGATCCCCTCAGAAAAAAGTGGAATCGACTAATCGTTTGTCCAAAACGGACACCTGGTGAAAATGGCATTATTCACCTGAGCCAGCTAGGGTGGGGGCCATGCCTCGATCCCAAAACTCAACGAACTGATTGCACCGTTGCCATCCTCTCGGAAAGGCACATAGGATCGACTATTCATCTGTCAAAATCAAACTCTTGGTGTGAAAGATGCATTTCTCCAAAAATGCCAAAAACTCGGCCTCGTGGTGCCCACACCACGTTCACAGTCCCAATACACAAAAACCATCTCAAAAAGTCCATCGCACCATCAACGTCTCAACCACCAGAAGTCATAAAATAAGAAAATATTATTATTTTTACGATGTTTCGAGCTCTCGGGCCATGATCCCGAACCTTCAATCCCCCGAACCCACACCAGACGGTTTGCCTCGTTGTCAGGGTCACATCGCCATAGACAGCACGTGAATCCGACTTCCGGATTGCAAGAAGTGGGGGTATAAAAACCCCCACGTGTTAAAAAAGTGACAGACCAACATGAACCGGCTGGCCGCCGCCGGCCCACCCTGGCCGGCGGCTGGGCCGGCGCACAGCCGCTGCCGGCGCCGCCGCACCGACGAACCTTCCGAGGTCCGCCGAAGGCACCTCGGGGGTCCAAACACAGATCTAGAAGCATATGCACGCCCCCAGGACCCGATATACCCATCTGTAGGTTCAAAAAATAGAAAAAGCACAGAAATTAGGGATCTGGGATTTTCAAAACATAAAAATCATACCTCGCGGGAGAAACGCCGAAGCTTCGGGTGCAGATCGACGTCGTGGACGCCCTGAAGCTAGATCCGCTGACGAATGGCGTAGAAAACAGATGATTCTAGCTCAAATCGGCGAATCACGAAGGTAGAGAGGAATGTGGTCGTCTGCTACGCACGGGTTGGAGAGGAGGGAAAGAATGAGATATATTTTCAGTTTTTATTTAAAAATCTTCATTTAAAACCACGCCCCCGACTCCGCGCCCGATGCAGACAAAGGTAAGGTCTCCCTTAGGGTAAATGCACCATTCTGAACGCAACGGAGGACTCAAATTTGTGATCCGAGACTCCTTTCAGATGTTATTCGAGCTAAGGCTCGTAAACCAACTTTTTCACTTATTTACGAAAACGCCCCTGGTGGCGTTTTCCACCACAGGCCCGCGCCTGCAATGTTTACACCCCCGCCTAGGGTAAAAAGAACATTGCAGATGCAACCATGCCCTCAAATTCTCGTTCTAAGCTACCGTTTAGGCGATATCACACCCCTCTACATGCATAGTATAAAAAAACTTAATATATTTATTAAATTAATTTCGGGCACACCGGGCCTCGGAATCGCACGCCATCTTCACGCCTTGCTCGGAAATTATTTGTAGTAATAATCCAAAGTCTGACAGGGCCACAATCAGAGTCCCTACAATATGTTATTAAAATATTATATAAAATTACTGTTATGAATTGTAATACCAAGTTTTTGAAATTTTATAGATTTTATCATTCAAAATGAATGTCATTTTTTTATTTGGAATTTCGATATTAGCCTTGGGTGAATTTTTGGTATTTTTCTAAAAACATTCAAATTTTTATGAATAGTGAAAACACTATGTTACTATTTAAAAACCGACTTTTTATTTAAATAATAATTTATTTTATTTAAATTTATTTTAGGTCAAAATTGATTCACAATATCTATATAAGTTCAATTTAATTAATTTTAGTCATTTTAAAATAATTTTAGATATATAAAAATTTTATTGATCTTTTCACCGTCTTTTACCCAACTCCAAGGAGAATTTAAAAATTTACATAAAACCTAATTTTACCTCTTCTGTGAGTGAAATTTCGAAAATCCGAGAGAAATGGTTAATATCAATGAGTAAAATTAGGTTCAATATGATAAAAATAATTTTTTTTTGAATACTAACTTTTTACTTTTATTTACCACGATTAAAAATAAATATGGTAAATAAGGGGAAAAATGGTATTATTATTACCCTAACCCATGTCCTAATTCTGTTGTATAATATTAATTAAACTAAAAACAACCTTAGTAATATAATATTATCATTTAGGTCCACTTGGATTAGATTACGACATTTGTTATTATTTTATTTAAAAAAGAGTTAAAATAGTTATAATCATAGTTTAATAACTAAAACATATTTTATATTCAGTAATACATAAGATAAATTAGACTATAAATATTAATTATAAAGATAAAAATATTTCCTACCAAATGGTATTTTATTTATAATTTTTAGACATTATATAATTTAATTTATTTATGACACAATGGTTATGCAGTAATTACCTAAATAATGAAATATTAAAATAATTAATATTATAAATACCCAAATAAATGTAATTTGAGACTTTTTATGAATCCCACTAATTATCTAGGTTAATATGACATGTTAGTATTTATTTAATTAACTTTTTTCGAACTAACCATGCTGTTATGATTTTCACAAAAATCAAATACCAAATAGTGTAAAAATTGACAAAAAATAGTTTTTAAAACAAATATTATATTATTAATTTTAATTATATTTTTAAAAATCTAAGGATCGACAAAATTACTTATATATGGTTATATATATTAATAATGAACCACTTGAGCTTATTTTGTCTTGTTATAGTATGTTTATTAACTATATAGTATATGAAAACAAGAAGACACGGTAAAAGTTAAATTAATTAACATAGAGTTAAATCTAAAAGATGAGGTTAAAATTGTAACCTAAACTTTTCTAAAACCTATTAGGGGAGATTATATCGACCCATACATACTTTAGTCTTGAAATTATTCAATTTTGAGCCATTATAAACCGAATATGTCTTTATTATAAAATAATATTTTATGTTTTTTCAAAGGTCCCCTCTCCTCCCTTATAAAAGAGCACCTCCTCTCTCTTCTCTTTACCCAATTTTGATCCTTAATGCTCGGCCAAACCCTGATAATTTTCCTTATAAAATTCCATAGAAACATTATAGAGGTTTTGGTCTCCTCAAAATACCATCTCTAGTGCCTTAAGAGGAAGCTTAAAAGAGGGGCGTCAAATAAGAGGTATTCTCTTCGACTGATTCTTTCAAGTTTCTTTCTTCTTCAACTTTTTTGTCATGAGTTGTTTCATTATAAAGTAATAACAAAAGTATAAATAATATACTTATATGCTATTATTAATATGGAACAACCCCATTTCACCTTATATCCATCCTTCGGAAAATCAAATCACCACGCGTGTGTACGTACGGAATACCATCTCCACGTCGTGTTGTAATCTGTTTTTCCACCACCACCTTACATGGATGGGAATAATGGTGTAAATATTAACTATGTATATTTATTATAACATAATAAGTATTCTGAAATATTATATCATCCACTCTATTTCAATTCAATAATTATGTAAACAATATCATTGCTCGTGCGTACGTACGGTTTTCCGTCTCCACGACGCGAAGAGATTCATTCTCCATGTTAACCACTCAGGAATGATTATAAAGTATATATAATGAATAATAATGAAATATATGACATGATAAAGCTAATGTATTTATCTATATATATATATATGTCATCTACTTACTTCTATTCAAGTCAACAAGTAAAGGAAAACAACATTCATGCGTACGTACGGCCAACCGTCCCCATGAACGGTGTATTTCATTTCATTTATCTATCTATTATATATATATATACTGAATATATATGATATATAAATCAGGGTTTACATTCTGGAAGTAATTAAATCATGATATAAGTAATAATAATATCAAGCACAACAAGTCCAAACAAGTACGATAAATAAAACGATTTTTCCCATAACACTTCTTTAACATGGAATATACAAAAGAACGGGTAATATAAAGTTATAAGTGAACCATATATGATATAATAACAATGAATATGTTTTTTTAATAAGTAAATGAAATTATTTCAATCATTATATAGGATTTTTAGATACGTACGAAGCATATCAGACTTAAGGTAAGGGATAATTTTGCAATCTCATTTTTATCTAAGGTTGCTTATACATATGTTTTTACTAGGGAATATTTTTCATCCATGTCAATAAAATGTTTTTATTAAAATGTTTAATATTCTTCCATGTATTTTTTAAGTCATGTTTACCACTCTTTAACTTTTACATTGTGTTATGGAAGAAATCATTATTTTTTTATCATACGAGGACCTTTTTGACTTTTCCGACAAAAGTATGAGGAGAATGTTTTTTAACTTATACAGCATGAATATATTTTTACAGTATCCTAACACCTTATTTTCACGAATCTTAATCTACAATATTTAATGAATATTTTCAACAAAATCCTTTTCAATTAAAATTTCATTGAATTTTGTGAAAGGAAGATGATTTTGGATAAGAAAGGATATTTTCTTCATGAATTTATTTCAAGTGTTTTATCATAACCATTTTCCATCTAAGAGTACATTATTTAATATGTCTATGTTTCAAATATAATATCTCTATTATTTACATTGTTTCACTTTTCGTATGATTAAATGATATCCATTTGTTTTATATGGATTATGTTGTGATGGAATGACGTTTATGAAACCCATTTTTATTCTTTGGGTTATGATGAATGATTTATGTTTATGTTGTAGCACAAGTAATAATGATTTCATTCAGGGATTTGTGGGACCTATATCTCCCTCCACTGATTTTGTTAAAGATTTATATCTCATGAGATAGGCATGGCGGGAATGGTATGTTAATCCAGTTTAGTGTTATATGACTGGAACGCAGACTAAAATCAATTCAGAAAGGGACTTTGTCTACTAAGATTGTCTTGGTAGCAATGCCTTAGATTCTATTGAAATAATATCATGTTCTTAATGGTTTTCCACAATAAAATTGATTATTACCATGTTATTTTATCATTATTTATGATCCATTATGATCTGTGCCTTATGTACTACCATGTTTAATGTCATTGCTCAAGATTTTGATGTTTAAATATTATGTTCATGTTTTGAAGTTCAAATGTTTATGGTTTGTTTTATTTTCTCCATTCATACCCTTACAAAGAATTTGATCTCACACGTTATATGTTTTCTTTTCCCATGGATATAATGAACAGTTTTAGGTAAGAAAAAAAGGGAAGATATTTATGGGAGATGTTGAAGATCTTTCAACAATATTAGAAGATTATATTCCTAGTTTCAAAAGACACTAAACTATTACAGTCTATTAGTGTCTATTTTTATTATTTATTAGATATTACGTAAATGTAATGTAATATCCATGTATGTCAAGTTTGGGGTCCCTACAGTTGGTATCAGAGGAATGGTTTAGTCATCCTTTGGAAACTAGGATGCGAGTACTTTAGTGAGATCCCTGGATATATTTCTATGGTATGTCTAGGGATGTCCCTAATGTTTAGTACAACTATATGATAAATTCCTATATTTATTTTTACAATCATGAATAACCAAGGTTGAACCAAGGGTTTCATTGATTACAGAATGTGTGATAAGTTATGCATCCCATAAGTGACTTTCTATGATTATGTGGTTCCTTGTTATTTTAACGGTTTCTTACACCATGGTTTTTGGTTTTAGTCAATGTTGGGAACCAAAATGGATTGGATTAACATAGAATACAATGAAAAAATTGGTGACTATGAGCATAGAAATTGCGTAATTCTTAGAAATAATGATTTTGTTATTTTTCCGAATTATACATCGCGATATATGGTTAACAAGGTGAACATTAGTGGTATTCCTAATTCATTAAATAAGAGGAAGATGAACTTTTATGCATATTCACATGGTGATGATCATAGAGAATGGAAGAATGATATTTCTAAATAAGGGAATAATAACCTTGATGAATACATTAAATAGAGGGGAAGATGTTATCTCTGTGGAGAGAAGGGTCATAGAGTGACAGACTGTTATGGAGTTCAATGTCTTATCTATGGAGAACATGGGCATTACCCAACTCAATTCCCTGACCTAAAAGGATACTTCTAAGTCAAGGAAGGACTTATTCCATGACAATAATTTTAGAGGATGTATTGAAGTGTTTATGTATTGGTATTCAAGAATAATGTTGTTGAGTTACTTTTATGGTATATTAGAATATCTATGTATTGTTCCATTGTGATTTTCAATAAATTTATGGAACCAGTAACCATGAAAAGTGATTGAAATATTTTTGGAAAGCATATGAAATGCTCATAATGAAGTGATAATGAGAAAAAAATATGTTTGATAGTATTCATGATCTCATGACTAATATAAGGACAAAGTAATATCATGGTTTGAGTATATTGAAATTTTAGGATTTGGTATGTGGAAAGTGTTAAATATTAACATCATTAAAGTTTTCACTAAGAGTCATTGGGTATTAATTTTTCTAGATAATACCTGATTAATTTATTCACATTTTTGTAATTTTACCAACAAGATATATCGTATGATATATGAGGTATAAATTATGGTATTCACATGCTCAACAGATTTCATTTCTAGTAATTATTTTTTTATACTCTGAGCATGGACATAAGTATTTTGGATAAGACTAAAGATTTGAATGGATTATGTTAGACATAAGTCAGTATTGTTTAAGGATAGAACTTTTTTTGATATTATTTATGGAATGTTATAATAATTTAGTTTTAGAAAAAGGGAAAACCTGCAGGACGGGCGACAACATGTCGCATTAGACAAGGCTGTGGGAATCAAACCCACAACTGAAGTGAGACAGTACTTTATCGCATATCAGTGGACTACAGGATGTCCATGGTAAGTAGAAACTAGTTTTATTTTATTAATATCTATGATAGATTAAGTATAATTCAATTTTAGCAACCATATATGATTAATCTCAAGATAGATGGACTTATGTGTATTTAATAAATTGTGTTGAACTTTTTGCGATAAAAACAGATGGAGTGACCCATAATTCTATCACATGATCTGCTAACACTTCACAAATGATAAATTCAACTTCATTTAATTAAGGGATGACGTGGAAATAGTCCAAGGAATGACAAACGGTGAGATTGTACCAAAATCAAGAATGTATTTCTTCTAATTCAAATTTTTCACCTCTAGGGAAATGATCTTGAAAACCAAATTTTTTTCCCTAGTTCCCTAATATCTGATGAATTAGATGGTACCTAGACCATCACATGTTTATGGATTTGTGATTTTTTTCTTTTTCCTAGCCATTTCCTCTACCACTCATCATTAGAACTTGATGGTTAGATTTGACTTCCATATCCATATTTTCACCTAAATTCTCCTATGTGGAAACCAAGTGATTAGTTAATTTGGTTAACCGTTATGTTTCATACCTCAATTTTAAAAATTAGGCTTTAGTATTCCTTTTTACGATGTGGGTTTCTATGAAAGAAAATTTAATGTAGTAAATGATTTATAACCCTGACGAATTTCTAGGGAAAAATTCTTTTTAAGGGGGGTAGAATGTAACTCCCCGAGATTTTATAAGATATATTATTTTTAATTTATTTCATATCATATGTTGTACACTAAACCAGGATTATCTTGCGCTATACGCAACGCCGTATTAGCTTGTAGTATGAACAACACTAATCTTGGATCGTTTTACACAAAATTTCATGTTCGTTTGATAGATGTTATTCTATGAAACATTGATAGTATATATATATATATATATTCAATGAATAAATGAATTAAGGTTGGATTATATTATATTCAACAACAAATGAATCTTCTACTATACACAACACTGACTTGACTTTCATTACACACAATCGCAACCTTTCAGGATAGCGTGTGTTGTACGCAATACCAGGTTTCACTAAACAACAATATGTTATTAAAATATTATATAAACTAGCCATTATGAATAGTAATAAACACCTTTTGAAATTATATAAATTTTATATTTCAAAATGGAATTCATTTTTGGATTCAGAATATCGAAATTAGCCTCAGGTGAATTTTTTTTTTGAAAACTTTCAATTTTGTATGAATAGTTGAAACACTAGGTTAATATTTAAAAACATAATTTTTATTTAAATAACTATTTATTTTATTTAGATTTATTTTAGGTCAATATTGATACATAATAACTATCTTTGTTCAATGTAATTCATTGGAGTCATTTTATTATAATTATAGATATATAAAAATTTTATTGAACATTTCACTATCATTTAAGCACCTCCTAGAAGAATTTGAAAATTTACATAAAACATAATTTTAACACTTTTGTGAGTGGAATTTTGAAAATCCGAGAGAAAAGATTAATATCAAGGAGTAAAATGTGGCTAATAAGTTAATTTTTTTTGGAGAATAGTAACTTTTTACTTTTATTTTCCACGGTTAAAAGTATATGGGGTAATTATGGGTAAAAATGATATTATTATTACCCTAAAACAAGTCCTAATTCCATTTTATTATTATAATTCGACCAATAAATTCTTTAGGAATATAATTTTATCATTTAGGTCCACTTGGATTTGATTAGGACATATATTATTATTTTATTTAAAAAAGTGTTAAAATTGTTAATATCAAAGTTTAATAACTAAAACATATTAAATATTGTGTTAAACATAATATAAATTAGACTATATATATTAATTAGTATGATAAAATTATTTCCTAGCTAATTGTATTTTATTTATAATTTTTAGATATTAAATAATTTAATTTATTTATGACACAATGCTGATTAAGTAATTACCTAAATAATGAAATATTAAGATAATTAATAGTATATATACCCAAATAAATGTAATTTGAGACTTTTTATGAATTTCAATAATTTTATATGTTAATATGACATTCTAGAATTAATTTAATTTAATTTTTTATAACAAATCATGTTGTTATGATTTTCACCAAAATCAATTACCAAATAGTCTCAAATTTGGCATAAAATATTTTTTAAAACAAATATTATATTATTAATTGTTATTATATTCCTAAAATCTATGGTTTGGACAAATGACTTATATAAGTTTATATATATTAAAAATGAACCAATTTGGGTTCTTTTGGCTTGTTATTGTAAATTTATTAACCATATAGTGTATGAAAACAAGAAGACATGGTAAAAGTTAAAATATTTTACTTTGAGTAAAATATAAAACATAAGGTTAAAATATTAACCCAAACTTATCTAAAACCAATTGGATGAGAGTATTTAGACCCATACCAACATTATGCACAAAATAAATCAATTTGGATCTATTATATAACTAATATTACATTATTATAAAATAATATTTTATGTTTTCCCTACGGTGCCCATGTCCTCCCTTATAAAAGGGAACCTCCTCCATCTTCTCTTTATAAAATTTTGAGCCTTCAGGCTCAGCCATCCCCAAAACATTTGTTTTCTAAACTTCATTATAAACATTATATAGGTTCTTTTCTCCTCAAAATACCTACTCTAGTGACTTAAGAGGAAGCATAAAAGAGGTGAATCGAAGAAGAGGTAATCTTTTCAAGCGATTCTTTCAAGTTTCTTTATTCTTTAACTTCTTCTTGTTTTGTTGCATTATTATAAAGTAATAACAAAAGTATCACAAATATACTGATATGTTACTATCAATATTAAAAAACACCATTTCACATTCTATCCATCATATAGAAAATGAAATCCCCGTGTGTGCGTACGTACGAAATACCGTCTCTACGCCGTGGTGTAATCTGTTTTTCCACCACCACCTTACATGGTTGGGTATAATGGTGTAAAGAATAACTATATATAGTTATTATAACATCATACGGATTCTATGATATTATATCATCCACTCCAATTCAATTCAATAATTATGGGAATGATATCATCGCTCGTGCATACGTATGGATTACCATCTTCATGACGCGATGAGATTCATTCTCATTGATAACCAATCAACAATGATTATAAAGTATATATAATGAATAATAATTAAATATATGACATGATAATAGTATTTTATTTATCTATATATATATATGTGTGTGTGTGTGTGTGTCATCTACTTACTTCCATTCAATTCAATAAGGAAATGAAAACAACGTTCATTCGTACGTACGACTTAACGTCTCCATAAATGATGTATTTTATTTAATTTATCTAACTATTATATATATATACACATAATATATATGATATATAAATCATTATTTACATTCTGTAAGGATGTAAATCATGATAAAAGTAATAATAATATCAAGAAGAACATGTCCAAACATGTATGATAAATAAAACGATTTTACCCAAAACGATGCTTTAACATGGAATTTACAAAATAACGGGTAATATAAAGTCACAAGTGAACCATATATGATATCATAACAATTAATATGTTTATGTAATAAGTAAAAGAAATTATTGAAATCATTATAAAGGATTTTTGGATATGTACGAAGCATATCAGACCTAAGGTAAATGATAATATTGCAATCTCATTTTTATCTAAGGTTGCTTATACGTTAGTATTTACTGGGGTATATTCTTAATCCATGTCCACAAAATGTATTTCATAAAGTGAATAATATTCATCCATGTCTTTTTAAAGTAATTTTTACCCCTCTTTGACTTTTACTCTGTGTTATGGAAAGAATCTTTCTTTTCATTATCAAACGAGGAACGTTTTGAATTTTCTGACAAAAGTACGAGGAGAAAGTTTTTTTAACTTATACGGCATGAACAGATTTTTACAGTTTCGTAACACCTTATTTTCATGAATCTTACTCTACAAAATTTCATGACTATATTAATAAAAATCCATTTATTTTAAAATTTCTTAGAATTTTTTAAAGACAAAATGATTTTGAATAAGAAAGGATATTTTCCTAAAGAATTTATTTCATGTGTTTTATCAAAACTATTTTCCATCTATGATGAAATTATTTCATATGTGTATGTTTCAAGTATAATATCTATATGATTTACATGGTTTCACTTTTATTATGATGAAATTATATCCATTTGTTTTATATGGATTTTGTTATGATGGGATGATGTTTATGAAACCCATTTTTATTCTTTGGGTTATGAAGAATGATCTATGTTTATGTTGTGGCACAAGTAAGAATGATTTCATTATGAGATGGGTGGAACCAATATATCCCTCCAATTCATTGGGAAATTATTTATATCTCATTAGATAGACAGGGATAGAATGGTAAGTTAATCTGGTTCTGTGTTACAGGTCTTGAATGAGGACTGAACTCGATTCCGAAAGGGACATTGTACACTAAGATGGTCTTGGAAACAATGACCTGGATTCTATGGAAATTATATCATGTTATTAATTGTTTTCCACAATTAAATTTTTTATTCCCAAGCTATTTTATGATTATTGATGATCCATTATGATCTATTCCGTACATACTACCATGTTTTATGTCATTGCTCAAGATTTTGATGTTTGAATTTTATGTTCATGTTTTTAAATTCAAATGTATATGGCTTGTTTTATTTTATCCATGCTTACACTTACTGAGAATTTTATCTCACCTTTTATATGTTTTATTTTCCCTAGGATATAAAGAAAGTTTTTAGGTAAGAAAAAGAAGAACATATTTATGGGATATGTTGAACATCTTTCACCATGATTATAATTTTATATTCCGAGCATCCAAAGAATCTAAACTATTATGGGACTTTGGTGTCAATTTTTGTTATGTATTAGATATTCCGAATAAGTAATGTAATGTCTATTTATGTCAAGATTGGGCCTCTACATTTTTAATAAGAAAAAATATTTTTTATTAGTTTTGTTTTAATTGAAAATATCCGTTATTTATTGAAATACATTCTATATGATTATATATGTATTTGAGAAAATAATAAAATGGAATCAATGTTAATTTATTATTTAGTAATTCCATTTAATAAGACTCATACAATACATAATTATTGTTTTTTAAGGGAATTTTAAACATGATGGTGTTTCAACAACATGGATCATTAAGATGGAATCATGAAAATATGATCCCTAATTTCATGTATTTTAAAAGGTTTTGTGGCATTTTCCAATAATTATACGACTTGAATAATATTTATAATAGAAGAGTTTTCTTAAAAATGATTTGGTGTGAGTATAGAGGAAAAAGAAAAATGATGAAATATTTTTTTAGGAAAATATAATTTTAGGGATGAAATTTATTAGGTAACATCATAATTTTTATATAGTAAATGTAATGATAGATTTAAATTATTTGGTGATGGATTTAAGCAATTTCAAAAGATTTATACTTTATATAGTATGTGGCATGTTTTTATTCTCATTTATGATCTTATAGACATATTACATATGATGAAATCATTTACTACAATTTATATTATGATATATATACCCACTGATACTATAAATGATATCTAGTTATTCTAGAAACCTTTAAACAGTGAGCTATATGTGATATGAAATTTGGGGCTGTTTACATTTGATTTCTCTATAACTAAGAAATTTTTAATTCATGTGTAATGTTTAAAAATGATTAAATATTTTCCCGCTTCTGGAATTTGAGCATTATAGTCTATATGGGGAAAACAAATATTCCATATTTACATGAGAAATGTATGTTTTTAAATTATAAAACTTTGATGTACATTTAAATTCATCGGTCATTTCCAATTTCTACCTTTGGAACATCTACAATGAAAAATTATTGACAATTTTACAATTTTTTAGGAGTAAAGAACCACTTCATCATATATAATGGGAAGAAATTGTTAAATAATTTCATTTTTTTGGAATCATTCACATGGTATGAGTTAAAAAATGAAAAATTATATCATTGAAAATTATAATTCTAATCGAAATAGGATGATGAAAATAATTATTTCATAATTACTATATAGGACGTATATATTTTTGTGAAATTGTTTTGATGTAATAAATATTGAGAAAAAATGCTTGGAAATTTCATTTCTAACAATGAAAAATGTAAAGGGGAAACCAAATATGATCGATGCTCATGTGATGACTTAATGGATTGGGCTATAAAGTAGTTACTACATCTAGATGAAATTGTATATTAAAACATGTAGAAAAATGTACACATATTAATATATATACATTATTATTTATTTTTATAGGTATATTAAAATTCAAAAATTATTATAATATAATAAAGAATTTTGTTTTAATTTAAATTTAAATATTTTATAAATACTTACTTTCCTAATATTTTATATATTAAAAAATATATTTTACATCTAAATATGTTTTAGTATTTATTTAAATAAATATTTTTTATGTAAATAAATGAAAATTTGAATAAATATATATATTAATTAAAAAAATAAACTAAAATATGAAAAATTATAAAATTATAACACCATTATTTCTATATTATTTTAATCCTAGTGAATAAATTTCTTACCATGAGAAAAAAAAAAGAAATGGACACCCCCATAAAATAAGATGGAATTCTATCAAATAATCAAGATTTATTATATCCCACTAAAAACTCAATTTTAGATACATTTTTTGCCTTTATTAACTATTAAAAAAAATTATAGGGTTTCTATTTTGTTGTGGTACCCAAGTATTTATACATGCCTACAGGTGCATGGATTTATTTTGGGTGCTATGTTGTCTAATTTGGACCGAGGGAGAACCAGATTGAGCTAGTAATAAGAATGATCATGGATTCATATATCGAGATATTTTTCATTTATTGTATTATAAAACTTATTAAACCTCTTTAATGTAACTTGTAGAATAACATGGAAATTAATTCATTAATAAATATTTTAAAATTTTCTATTAACAAAATTTAAATCATTATAATTATCTTCCACTAATCTATCATTATTATTACTACTTCAGCTACAATTTGTTTTTTATTGTTTGATATACTATTGTGAAATTATAATTATGAGTTTATAGTCTCACTACTATAACATTATTATATGATCATGGATTTTTGAAATCGTAGAGTGTACATGGAGGTGCATAAGAGGTCAAGTTGTGACCATTCTGGCTACTGGTTTAGTGTCCAGTCAGTTTGAGATGATACAAAGATCATGATATCATAATATGAATTAATAATGATTCTCCAGAAAAGAAAAAATATATTCTTTAAAACTACATCATGTTCCTAAAAAAATATCTCACCAAACACATATTGACATATTGATAACTTATGAAACCAATCTATCATGGTAATAATAAACTCCCCTTAGAGATTTCTGTTTACACCCTCAAACATTTTAACAAATTTTTCAAATCAATATATGCACTAAATTCATTCTACACAATTTTCTTTTCCCCCAATTAAATTTCTTCCCATTATTGATAATCAAATTAGAATAGTAACATAGTTTTCAAATTAGAATGGTAACATAGTTTTAACAAATCCAATTTACTCACACCAAGGAATCGATGAACACATCTAGTAGACATTCCCCATCCAAACTCCATATTTCGGAGCTTGAAAAAGAGGTTGAATCATTGGGCTTTTCTCTTGACCACGACCATTCCGAGCTTCAACACGTTAAGCATGAATATAACCACCTATGAGATAAGTGGATGTTGATAGAGATTACAACCCGAGAAATGTTATCTGAGCCACCCCAAAAGTCTATCACCATCACACACCATACCCTTCGGTCTTATGTGGGTGTTATAATAGGTCATGTAACAAGACTGTAGTACTATAATTATGTACATAATTTTTTTATAGAGAATATACTTTCATTTTATTATTGTTACTTTGTAAGTAGATTTTTATATAAAAAAATATCATTTTTAGATAATTAACAAAATATATTTTGATGAATTAATGGAATATTGAATTAAATAATACATTAATTAAATATTATTAATAATATAATTTTTATATAATATAAATGACCTTAAAATTAATATGAATTTAGTAATTATTTTTATTTAGGTTTGAAAACGATTTTTGTCAATACCCATGAATTTTTTATAAATGTCGGTTTTTTTAATAAGAAAAAATTCACATGTATAGAAAATTATTTAGATAAAATGAATATTAATTTCATAATCAGACCAAAAAAATTATCAAACTATTAATTTTTTATAATTTTTTGAGGCAGTCTAATTTTTGGGTAATAATCATATATTTTTTAAATATATAATGTTTTTATGACATCATAATGACCCAATTGTGATGTAATAAAATACTATAAACATTAATTTCGGCCAATATATGTTTCACAATTAATATAATTTGATTTTAGGTTTTTTTGATTTATTTTTCAGTGCATTAGTGGACCCTTCATGACATATAAAACATTTTATCTTTTTAAATTGATTTCCTTGACAGTGTGACTCACCTCAACATAAGCAACCCTATTATTTTATGAAGTTAGGAAATTTTCCTTATTAAATAATTTTTTCCACTACCCTTTGGATAAAATCATTGAAAAAAACCATTAGTTGGTTTGTGGATTTGATTCATTTAGTGTGTGGAGTCCCAAACGTAGATAATAATGAATTCACTCTCCTTTCCTATATAAACACAACCAAGCTCCCACGTCCCCTTCACTCAATTCCTTTGGAGTTCATCAAGCCACTACCCTATTCTCTCTATAATATTTCCAAGGTGTCTCCATCTTTTAAAAAGCCTCTCTCAAGCCCCTCCCATGCCCTTGGGATCACACTTCAATGTACGGAATTCCTTCATCGTTTTATTAGTGTTTTTTAATATTGTTATGCCCTTTTATTTTCAACTATAAATTTTGTGGTATGATTTTTCACCTCCACCATACTTATATATTTCTTTTTTAAAGATGACATACCACTTTTCTCTCTTATTAATTCCTACCATGTACACCTATAACCATATCAAAATTCAGTAAAAAATTTCTCTATCATTATTTACATTCAAGAAATTCTTTTGTATTATGAATCCAAATTCCATTAATTATGTTGGTACATATATATATATATATATATATATATATATATATATATGGCCCCATTACATTTAATTTCATGTACATATAATGAGGCATCATTATCTCATTCATCTACCTTTTTTATGAAATTTTATGCCACACTATTATATTGCTGAAATTGCACCGCCATTTCCAGAGCCAAAATCATTGTGTTGTGAATACCATTCCCATTTCAACATCAAGGGTATTCTCTTTTATGAAAATTTACTTATTTATTAAGGATTATCATGTATGAATTTCCACATTTATTTACCGTGTAATGAATTATAATTTTTAATGAATCTATGTTGTATGATCATGTGGATCAGTTATGCATGAAATGAAATTATTTAGAATGGTTTTTCCTAATAGCACTCCAATTCATTGGGTATATATTAGTATCATGATATGTTTGGTGAAATGAGTGGTTACTCATGATAATTCATTTTCAATGAGGTTATACTCATTCTCAATGTGCAATGAGCCTCAGCTCAGGATAATACCATATTAAGTGTTGTTGACCCATTTCCATGTTATGATCATCAAGCTATATCATGCCTTTTATGGTTCATGATTCTATTATACCCCATTAATATGCCGATTTCCTAACATGTATTTTAATCTTTATGTTATGTCATGTTTACTCCCTTTCCGTGATTTATAGGACACTCTTTTCTTATGCATGTACATAGGTCATCCCATGAAATGCTAAGTACGTGGGAAATTAGAGGTAATGTAAAGAATGTTTTCAATAAAGATGTTTTGTTTCATTTTTAAAATAGTTATATAATATTTCAATTCCCCAGAGGCACTTTATCTCTTGATATTAACTATTTTATCAAGTGATGATTTTATGTAATAATACATTTCATGTGTGTAATATTGAGAAGGGTTGTTATAGATGGTATCAGAGGATATGTTTAGTTATTTATGGAATTAGTATTACATAACCCTAGTGAAAAACTTGGGGATAAGAGTATTTATAATTAGAACATCCATAAATTTTGATGAGTATTGAGTAAGTGGTTTATCAAAAAAATACATCCCTATTTGGATATGCATAGTTAGAGGAGGCTCTGACACAAATGTACTTAGGTTTGAAAATATGACAAGTAGTTTCATGCTCGGCGCAATGTATCTTGGTACATGACAATGATACTTGAAGAACATTGGGTTATGACACTCCCAGGGGATATGGTTTATTAAATTGACAAGTTTAGTATGTACCAATATTATGGGAAATTAAAAAATCCCCAAAGAATATATATGTTAGAATGTATAAAATGGATAAAATAGATTGAAGCCTATAAATTAATAATTTAAAGAAATAAAAGTTATATATAAGTCATCTGTTTTTACATTTGTTTAAACATTATATGTTACTGATAACTTATCATTTATTCCAGCCAATGTCATGTAATAAGAGGACTCCAGGTAACAAACAATAAAAAGATCAATGTGATGACTGTTCTAATGATATGTTGAATCCGATGGGAGCAAGAATCATGAACTTTATCGTGATACTCTCTCTGGTAGCTCATGATTTGAATAGAAACAAGGGAAATGTGGATTGTTCAACCCCATCCCAAAAAAAACTCTCAATCCAGTTCTTATTAAGACAAATTCCTTCTACTTTTAATGGATCATCTTATCCTTCAATTGTCGAACAAAGGATCAACTCCATTGAAAAGATCTTCTCCATCCTTCAATGTTTTGGTCAAGAAAATTTTATTTTGTATGCTCATCATATGGAGGGTGAAGCTGATCAATGGTGTAAATTGATCAAAAATATGAAGCGATTGTAGGAGATTTATGTATTGGAATGAAATGATTTCTGGAATTTTTTTAATGATATTTTACATGAGCCCTCTTAATTAAGATGGAAAGGTACATCTTCCCCTCATGAAAAAAAGATGACGAATCTGTCGTGGTGTATGAGGAGAACTGCACAAGGCATGCACAATTTTCCTCTGGCTTTGTCGTAACACCAGAATGCTTTATTGAATGCTTCTTTGGTGGGCTGAAACTTAGCCTACGGAATGGCCTGACAATCTATGACATCGACAGCTATGAACAATCTGTCTGATGTGCCATCCACGTTGAAATGGATATAGCTGAATCCCAGGGCTATCGTGGGAATAAGTAGCATAAGGTGGACATAAATTTTTGTGGTCTAAGTGATAAATCCAAAAGTGAAAAGAAGAACCAGAACCCATTTTCCAAAGGCGAGGAAAGAATAACCCTAGAAACTGCCAAAAGGGGATGAAGAAATGCTTTATGTGTAGAAGACAAGTGAACCTAGATGTTAACGTCCTACAAGAGAAACCTTCCCCTATGACCGAGGATAGGAATGATTCTTTCGAACCTCAACGCGGTGTTCATTGCCTCAACTACAAATAAACACATATCCTCGAAAATATGTTCCATAATAAAACGTTTTTTAGACGAAACCAACAACCTCTAAGGAAGAAAGGCAGAGATTTTTACATCACTACCACTGAATTGATCCCTGAAAAAGATGTTGTGATAGGTATTCTAGTTTTACAGTCATTAATAGTGAAAACACTTTTTGATTATGGTTCTAAAGATTCTTTTATACCATGAAATTTTAGTAGATCAATCCCAAAAACCCCAAAATTAATGGAAGTAAAGATATCAGTGAGTATGAAAAATAGGGAAATATTTTCATCCCCTAAATATAACTCCACACTGTCAGAATTTGGGGATTGAAATTCCCATAGAACCACTTCATACTCCCTTTAGTAGAATTTGATACAATTCTCAGTATGGATTGGCTCTCCATATATAGAGCCAACATAAACTTCTGTGTGAGGGAAATCACTCTCCATATTAAGAAACAACCCCCCTAATTATATAAAAGTAGAAGGATGAAGATGAATCTTCTTTAGAACCATCATCTCATGCGTGGATATTACTTCCCTATGAGAACATGTATTTGGATCAGATGATTGAGTCTAAGGATGAATCCATCCTAGAAGACATGCCTACTATGAGGTAATTTGCAGAAGTGTTTCCAAATGAATTTCAAAGTATTCCTCCATGATGATATGTTAAATTATCAGTTGACCTTATACCTGGGGTGATTCCAGTATCCATGAATCTATATAAAATGGATGTTTTAGAGCATTATTAGCTGAAGAAACAACTATAGGTGAAACTAGATGAAGGGTTTATACAACCATGTGCATTACTAAGGGGTGCTCTAGTTATCATCGTTAAGAAGAAGCTAAAGGATCATATAACCACTGCACAAGAGAAACTCATAAATGAAAAGCATTATGTGAAGTACAAAAAGTGTGAGTTCTAGTTGAAGGAGGTCTCATTAATGGGCTATATCATCACATGAAATGGTATATATGTTGATCCCTCTAAGATAGTTGTAATTTAGGTATGACCAAGGTAAAAATTGGTAACATGTATTCATAGATTTATGGGGTTAGCTGGATATTATCTCCAATTTGTGAGAATTTCTCATGATTTTCCAACCCTCTTACCATGATAACTCAGAAGGGAGTAAATTTTTCTTGGAGTGATGAAGGCGAAGATAGCATTAAGGATTTGAAAATAATGATTATCACTACAAAGACACTCACATTACCAGTAAGTAGAGATCAATTTTTTTGTGTATAATGATGATTCAAAGACGGGAACATGATGTGTTCTAACGCAAAATGATAATGTTATATCCTACGCCTCAATGCGGCTAGAAATCCATGAGGAAAACTATCCCACACATGATCTGTAGATGGCAGTTGTGATATTTTCATTGAAAATCTGGAGGCATTATCTATATATGTAGAAGTGAGAAATATATACTGATCACAAGAGACAAAAATATATATTTACAAAAAAGATCTTAATATGAACCAATGAAGATGTATAAATCTCATCAATGATTATGATTCCTCAGTCCACTACAACCACGATAAGACGAACAAGGTGGATGCTGCTCTTAGTAGAAAGGATCTGGATTCATTATCAATGATGAGAATTTAAAAGTATCCAACATTCTTATATCATAAGAGAATAGATATGGGAATAATTGAGGTTGAAACATCATCAATCCGTTCCAAAATGGATGCACAATAATCCATAATGGATGCTCAAAGAAAGGGTGTTGAAATTCTATAAACGATGGAAGATAACAAAAATGGGAAATCCTAGAATTAATAGTATACAATGATGTAATTGTTAGATGTAGGCCATGATTATATGTAACATATGATCTAGTGATAAAGATGGAGCGTCAAAATGACACACATAGCTCATCCATCTCTATTTAACCAGGGAGCACAAAGATGTATTGCGATCTCCAAGAAAACTTTTGGAGGTATAATATGAAAACAGAGATTACTAAATATACATTAATGTGCCTGGTATGTCAGTAAGTGATGGCTGAAAGGTTAAAGTCTAAGTAGATGATGTGAGAACTACCTATACCAACATGGATATGGGAGAACATTTCCATTGACTTTTTCAATGGAATTCCAAAGACATCCAGAGGAAACAATACCATATGTTTCATTTTGGATCATCTTACAAAGACAACTCAATTTATCGTGATTCGAGAGGAATTCTCATTGGATCTTCTTTCACGGAGTTACATCTAAGAAGTGGTAATGTTGTATGGTGTACCACTAACTATTGTATCTGACCATGAACTATGATTCACCTCAATGTTTAGGGAAGGTATTTAACATTATATAAGCACTGAAGTAAACATTATTATAGCCTATAAGACTCAAACTAAGGGAAAATATGAGAAAACTATTCAGGAACTCAAAGATATTTTAATATCATGTTCTATAGACATCAAAAGGTTGATGTGACCGACATCATCAACTGGTTGAATTCTAAAAAACTAAAATTTCCCACTCATGAATTCGAATGGAATGATATGTAACCCTATATGGGAAAAAGGGTATAATACCAGTGTGTTGGCATGAAATTGGTGAGCATAAGCTCCTAATACCAAATATGGTTGTAGAAATGGTTGAGAATATGAAAAAGATTCATGATTATATCAATGTAGCCCAAAGTTTGCTAAAGTGTTATTCAAATAACCGTCGACTAGAACTGTAGTTCAAATTTAGTGACACTTTATTTCGACACATATCTTCATGGAAGATGTCCATGATGTTTGGAATGAAAGGGATGTTTTGTCCTAGGTACATCGGTCCATTTGAGATTCTTGATCGTGTCAGGGTAGTGGTTGATTGACTAGCACTTCCACCTACTAGGAGAAATGTACATGATGTATTTCGTGTATCCCTCTTAATAAAGTGCATACATGACCCTTGACATATAGTTTCATATGTGTTAATACACTTATAGGATGATATTTCTTATGAGGAGAATCCAGTGAAGATTTTGGATTGTAATGATAATGTTTTATGTAACAATACTAGCCACCTAGTCAAGGTACTATGGTGAAACCATATGTTGGAGGACACACCATGGGTACTGGAGGAGGTAATTAATGAAATGTAACTGCACATATTTAAAGTAATGAATGTAAAAAAAAATTCTATTGTGAAATTTCATAAGGGGGAAGATTGTAACGACCCAAACTTCTATCAATGAAAATTCATCTTGATCTAATTAAATGTATTATTATGAAAACCTTTTATGTAAAACATATGCACATTCTTGGTTTTATGTTTCAGGATTATAAAATTCCATTATGAATTGTGATCGTTGATAATATAGCTTTTGAATAGTGATCACATGATTAGTATAAATATAGGGCTGTATGAAATCCAATTTACAAAGACAAAGGATGTGCGGGCCTCATCAAGAAGGCTTGACCCATACAAAGCCCATGTTCCAGAGCATAGAAAGGAGGTGTATTCAATAGGTTTCTCTCTTGACCATGCCGAAACCGATATTCAACATGTTAAGCTCAAACGGAACCGTCTATAGGAGAAGTTGAAGTTGATAGGGATTTGTAGTCGAGCAATGTTATATGATCCACCCCAATAGTCTGTCATCATCACTCAGCTTACCCTTCGGTCTTATGTTTGGGTTATAAGGGGTTTGGTAAAAAGACTCTAGCACTATGATTATGTACATAATTTTTTATAGAGAATATACAATCATTTTATTATTGTTACTTTGTAAGTAGTTTTTTCTAAATGAATGATAAAAAATTTTTAATTATGAAATCTATTTTGAAGAATTAATTGATTTTTGAATTAAATAATAATATAATTAAATATTATAAATAAATTACATTTTATATAAATTAATGAAAATATAATTATTATTAATACTATTATGATTTTTATTGTTGTTTGAAAGCTATTTTTGACAAAAACCAGGAATTTTCGATAAATGTCTGTTTTTATTTTAAAATAAATCATTCTCATATTTAGTAAATTATTTATATAATAAGAATATTATTTTTGTAATTTGGATGAAGATACTCTACAATTGTGAATTTTTCATAATTTTCTGAGACACTCAATTTTTTTGGTAAAAATTAAATATATTTTAAATATATAATGTGCTTTATGAGATCATAATAAACCAATATTGATGTAATAAATTACAATAAAAATTATGTTTGGAAAATGTATTGTGTAACAACAAAATAATGTTATTTTAGGTTTTATTTATTTGTTTTAAAAATATTTTAGTGGATCCTTGAAAACTTATAACACATTTTAACATTTTAAATTGATTTCCTTGAGAGTGTGACTCACCTCTACATAAGAAACCCTATTATTTTTAGATGATTTTCCATTTAAATTATTAAATTATATTTTCCACCCCCATTGGAAAAACCATAGGCAAAAACCATGGGATTATTTTTTATTAGTATTAATTTTATGTGAGGGGTCACAAACCTAGATAATAATGAATTCTCTATCCATTCCTATATTAACCCACCCATTCTCCAACTTCACTAATATCCTTTTTAGTTTTTTAAAACACATCCCTAATTTCTCTAGAATCCACCTAGGGAACCCCAATCTCCAGATAAGCCTCTCTCAAGCCCCACTCATGCCTTTGGGAACACACTTCCATTTAAGGGATTCATACATTTCTCATTTTATCCAAGTTTAAAAATATTGTTTTTCCTTTATATTTTCAATTGCAAATGTTGGGGTATGATTTATCATGTCCCCCATACATCCCAATTTATTTTTTAATAATGAGAGACCCCTTTTCTCTCCCATTAATGCTTCCCATGTACATACGATTCCGTGCCAAAATTCTGAAAGGAATTTCTCTCTCCTCATTTACATTCTAGAAATTCATTTTTATTATGTATCCAAATTCCAATAAATATGTTGGGAATTGTGTTCATATTACCCATTACATAGAATCTCATGAAAATATGGTGATAAAGCCATTTCTCTCTTGTCAACATTTTTTATGAAGTCTTATGTCACGACGTTATGTTGCAAAAATTAAACCACCATTTTGTGAGCCAAAATCGATGTGTAGTGAATACCATATGCGTTTCACAATCAAGGGTATTCAACTTCATGAATAATTACTTATTAATTAAATAGTTTAATTTATTAACTCCAAATTTCATTAACATGTAAATAATTATTATAGTTAATGATCTTATGTTGTATGACCTCGTGGCACACTTCTGCATGAAATGAAATGATTAAGAAGGGTGTTCCATAATAGCACTCCAATGACTTAGGTAAAGATTAGTATCATGATACATCATGTGAAAATGACGGTTTACTCATGATTATTCAAATGAAATAAGGTTTCACTCATGATCCATGTGCAGTGAGCCTTGGATCATGCTAACGGCATGTTAAATGTTTTTTCCACATTTCCATGTTATGATAATAATGATATATCATTATTTTAGTGTTCATGTTTCTCTTATACCCCATTGATATTAATATTTCATAAAATTTACTATATTATTCATGTTATTACTTGTTTACTACCATTCAAGATATTATAGCTCACCAATTTCTTATGTATGCCTCCATGTTATCCCACACAATGCTAAGTATGAGGGAATGTAGTTGTAATGTATAGGATGTTTTTAATAAAGATGTTGTGTTTAATTTTTTAGGTCTTTATGTAATGTTCATAAGGTCCAAATACACTAAACCTCTCAGTCATATATGTTGTATAAAGTAATGATTTTATGTAATAAATCATGATTAAGCGTGTCAAAAAGAGTAGGGTTATTATAATTTATCTGATGGGTTATATATTTAATATCATTTAGTTACCTGGGGATTGTTTAAAGTTTTCAGTTTTCTCTTAGAGATTATAGGTCATGGGTTGTGAAAAAATCATCAATTTTACCGTGCATAGTTATCCTAATAAAGATCATATGAATAAGATCACCACAAGGATGGTTTTACTATTATATAGTTTATGAGTGGTTAAGGAAGAAATGTTTCATCAGATAGTAATATTCTACAACATTAATTTTTTACAAATTGGTTTTAATTAAATTATATATTGTTCATGTATTTCACAATACACAACATTAAGTTATCCTTTTTTTACATAATAAATCATTTTGAAAGCACCATGATATATTATTAATATTATTAAAATATCACAATTTTGAAAAATATATTACCCAAAGTAATATCAATAGAACTAATTATTTCTTAAATAATATGTTGAATGGTTTTATATAATCAAAAAAAATATATAATAAAATAAATATTTTATTGGTACTGTTGTTATATAGTATGAAAATATTATTTGCATAAAATTGTTCTTACCCATTTCTTATAATAGTAATAAAAAAATTTATAAATTTTTTGACAATTAATATCATCATATACACATCATTTTTTGTTCAAATTTTGAAAACTGTCATTGTTTTATTTTTTTTTAATTTTTTTAAATATTTCATTTCATTGATGAATTTTTCAAATGATTGCATTTTAATTGAAAACTAACATTTCATTTAATTTAATAATAATATTAATTTATATTTTCATTTTTTTATAAAAACATTGTTTAAAAGGTGTATCATTTAATCAAATTTAGGTCATTGGTATCGATTTATTATAAATGATTTAAATTAAAACATTGTAAACTTTTGAACATATTCTCTTTTAAAAACCCATTTTCTCATCATGATTTCTAGATTAACCATAAATAAAGTATTTCCAGAACATTCAATATAACCTAGAATATTTAATTATATATTCCGAATATAAATAATTTATATTACCTAATAAGATAAAGATAATTTTTAACTAGAATGAATAGTGAATGTGGTAAAAATTATTTACAGTTATCAAAATAAAAATGGGTTTACCGGGGGTTAAAGTAAAATGATAAGGTAATATAACCTATAAACATTTATTGAAATTATTTTATAGACATATTTCTTCCATTACACTTCTATGGTTATAAAAAAGACTAATTTGGACCCCTTTGAAATGGAAAATTTTGGAACATGTTTTCTTTTAAAAAATATCAAGTGGGTCCTCCCCAACTTATAAAAAGAACTCACATATATGCTCTTATTCACACCATATACCCTCTCTAACTCATACTATACCTGATAAAATCACTTATTAAATTATCTAACCTCATTTTATAAGGCTTATTTTGTGCAGAAATCCATATTAGTAACTCATTTATTTCAAACATAAGGATGATACATGAAGAATATGTAACATTAATTAATGTGTTCTTTTATTGTATTTATTCCTCCACCCAATTCCTTTTTTATATAGTTATTATATAATAACCTAATTATATTCCATATATTGAAATTATTTTATTATATGGTCATTAAATATATTCATCTACACTTCCATAAAATGGGATACAAAATCATCATTTTCTCGTATAGTAGTCTAACCCCTCATGAACTGATTTCAATCGATTTTCTATTACCACCGTCCATGATTGAACATATTTATTTATTTATAATTTATATATTATATTATAAATAGTAATTATATTATTATGAAATATTAGTTATTATATAAAAAATATATTTAAACTCTCCATTTTGTGGGAATATTATAAAGTCGTTTGCTTCTACGAAAAACTACCGCCTTGCAAAGCAATGCGATTAATTAACACTTTATAGGGAATTCATTATGGATGATTTTAATAAATATTTGTTATATATGTGGAATTAAAATTATTTTGTAATTATAATATATATCCTTTACACTTATTTCATTTATCCTAATATTAAAACAAAAAAAATACATCATGCATGGTTCCGTACGACGTCTTGTATCCCTGAACAATTTATTTCATTTCCTATAACAAAATTTTATAGAATAATATAAATTCATATATATGGAATATATATTCTCTTGGTATATTTTCTATGTTATTTTATATGATGTAACTAGTATCATAGTAATAGGAAAAAAATCATAACTAATCAAAAAATATTAAAAAGACCAAGAGATTAACAAACAAAACATAACGTTAACATGGAATTGCTAAAAAATGTTGAAATAAAAGGTCATAATAAAAACATATATGATAATATATATATAAATATTTTTATTTAATACATTTATAATTACATTATATTTTTTATAAATGATTATTTAATGTGTATGAAGGAATTCAAGAAATAAGGTAAGGGATTTATGCCTCACATGTATTTTCTGTGTGAAAACCTCTATATACACCTAGTGTTTATTTTCGGAAATATTTATAAATTAAATGAATTTATTTTATTATTATTTGAAAAATAAGTATTTTTATGAATAAATCTATTTGTGTATCTCTTTTTCATGGTGTTTTTTGTTTCAACGTTATCATTGTCTTAAGTGATTTTTTTCTCAACTTTCGTTAGTTGAGATGTAAATTATAATCTGCACCCATATTATTTAATAAAGTGTATATAGCCATTTTGAAATATAATATCATGAATTTATTAATTCATATGATTTTGTTAGATTCATTTTATTTTACAAAATTATTGGTCCAACGATTTAATGTTTACAATGTGGTAATTATTTAATGTTACAATCTCATCATTTATCATGATTATTTATGATTATGCTTATAATAATAAAATATTATGATCCATATATAATGAATTATCAATATTTTTTTATAATGACTAATCATTATATCCTCGTGTAATGTTAGAATTTTCCCTCTTTGGTACATAATATAATTATGATATTTTTTTAATAAATCTACCATTATTTATCTCTTCATTCAAAAAAAATCATTCAAAACCATGTTTCCTAAAAATGTTATAAATAATTGGTTACTTATGTTTTATTTATTTTAAAATAAATATTTTTCCCATTTATTAGTTTTTCTAAAATATATTAAAATGGATCATAGTGTAAATTTTGAAAACAATTACCATTTCCAAAATACGAAAAATGTAAAAGTATGGATTGTTTTTACATGTAAATTATGAATGAAATATACCGATATCAAGAAAAATAATTTTTTCTAGTATTTCATTACACATTTTCAAGATGATTTTAAATTAAAAAAATCATTTTTAATATTTTTTAATTAAATATTATTACAAAAAATGAATGGATGTTTCTTAATGAAATTTTTTTAATGACTGATAAAAAATTTCCTTCAATGATGAAAACCATTGGTTTTGAATATAAATTAATGAAGATATGATCCAAGGATACAATTTATATTATTTCTCTGAATATTTTATGTTTTGATGGAATGATTTTTATGAATCTTATTTATATTTCTCGGATTATTCCATGATAAAATTCATATGAAATCCCTTATTTTCATTAGTTATTCTATGATATAACGATTATGAGACATGTCACTATCTGTGGTTTATGAAATTTTTATATTTTTATTATACAATTTTAATTTCTGCGGTCATGGTATGGTTACTTTGTTATCATTTGGGACACATAAATATGGTAATAATTGTGTAAAGGGTCAGAATTATATATCCCTCTAATGAATTATGTAAGGATTTATATCTTATTATATAGAATATGATAAAACATGGAGTGAACTTGGTCGAGTACTGTTGAGATGGAATGGGTAGGGAACCTGGTTTACTAAAATAGGGTTTTAATTAGAGAGATCCCGAATAGGTATGATAGGGCTATATTGGGGAGTGAACCTTGTTTAGTAAGGAAAATTGACATTAATGATAGTCTTAGTAGTCAAAATTGAGTAACATAAAAATAATTTTCTATGAATAAATGTTTGAGAGAAATTTCATTTCTTGTGCCTATATTATTCTCTCATGGTTTATGTTTGTTGAATCCCTCATGATTCAAGTCATATGTTACAATAATAATTTTTTAGTGATACATGATTAAATCCTTTACATATATGGTATGGTTATAAATTTTTTTGGTTCATGTTCTTATATCCTTATGTTCATTTATATTAATATATCTCTATTTTCATCATACGGAGCATCTCATATCACCCATTCTAATTTTTTCCTTTCCATATGTTAGCAATATATGAGTTTTTTAGGATATATCCATGAGGGCAGATAGTTGTGTAGAAAAATTTCAGAGATGATGCATGTAAATTACTCATTATAGTCTATGTTTAAAATATTTTAAAGGTACTAAACTATTATGGTCCTTATGAGGGTGTTTATATAATTTATGGAATATTCATATAATATGATTTAATATCTAAGTATGATATTCTTGGATAACAAAATTTGGTATCAGAGGATATTTTTATTTAAAAAATGGAAACTAGTATCATAAAAACATAGGGAGATCCCTAAGGAAATATAGAAGGATATGATTTGGGATGATAAAGTTATATGAAAATCTAATGTTTTTTTGTAAATGATAGTGTGAGTGTTTTACTTGAAATTGCATCCATGATCGGATACTACAATAGGATGTGGCACTAATATAGATATACCTTGTTCTAAAAACCATGAATTAACTATATTGAGCTAGTCACAATCTAGAACTTGTGCATGAAAATGGGTAGTGTTGTAAACATATTTGGAAGATCCCAGAGGATATTCTTTGGGAATTAATCAAGACATTAAAATCCATCAAAATATATTTAAATTGTTAATGACTAGGAATGACCTTGGATTAAAAAAATTCTGTTATAGGTTAAATAGGGATGTGTCATGATTTAGATATACCATATGTGATTTATCATGGTTATGTGGTTCCCCCCATTGATTATTGTTTCTTAAAATAGGATTTCTTGTTTTTAATCAATGGAAGGAACCCAACAGAACTGTATTAATGCTCACTGTGAGGCAAAATGATATTATTTTCCACTAGAGGATCAAAATGTTATGGGATTTTGATTGAAAAATAAGGTTGTTAATCTCAAACAACAATCTCAATATATGAATCATAAAATAATTCCTAAAGAAAAAACGAGGCAAAAACATTCTATTGTTTTCATCATGTGGAAATTTCCAACATCAATCGGTGGGCCATATGATTCATTAGTTTTTGAACAATGGATCAGATATATTGAAAGGATATCATCCATTCTGGAATTTTAGGAAAATGAAAGAGACAATTTGGATTTCTACAATTTGGAAGGTGAAGTAAAACAATGGTACACACATTTCAAGAATATCATTCCAAATAATGATTCTGAATACATGGAATTTCATAGGTTCATAATATATTTTTTAATATGTACATTCCTCATTCTCTATGAATGAATATTAATATGTATATAGTTGTGATAAATAAATTTTATGATGAATATATTTGTACATATGATTAAAATTTTATAATACTTTTGTGGTACGATTCTGGAAATATCATCCAATCTGAATGTTAGGATTAGCAATTATTTAGTGGCGTAAAACCAAGTGTCCAAATAGAGATAGACCAAACAAACATTTGTATTTATGAATAGATTTTTATGTGATATATAGGAATAAACATAGGTTGGGGATATATATCATTATAATGGGATTGACATTAATAGGAATATGGTGTTAAAAAAATATAACAATTGATTGAGGAATATTATATTTCCCTTATTCTAAATTTGTGGGAGGAATAATGGATGAAATTATCATAGGGGACTAGTAAATTTTTGATTTTTGGAAGGTAATATCATAATGAAATTTATTTCTGATGTAACAGAATAAGATATCAAACAATTTTAATAGATATAAAGCATCACACAATGATCCTCTCGTACAATAGTTAATAATGTTTATGGAGAATAGGAATAATGATGACCATTGACCAAAGCTGATGGTTATTGATAATGATAGACAATATAAATCTCTTAAGATCAAGGATAATGAGATGTATCATGTTGTCATTACATTTTATTAGTGGAGAAAAAGTTTGTGGTGAATTATTTACGTACAATTCACTCAGAAACTATTAATGTATTATTTTAATATGGGTATCCCAAGTCATTTACATTGAATTTTTTTGTTATGTGTATCACGATTCATCCCTATTTACTAGATTCATAATTTGTAGTGAAACGAATAATGGTACAATAAACACATATAAATTCTATCGTTACTCTTTTGTTTATTTTTTTGAAAATATTCTTCCTACAAATCTAATAATTCTTCTTATGGTTAAATTTAATTACATAATATGCATGAAATGAATTTCAATGCATAAATCACACATAAATTGTTAAGGAAGGGAAGTCATATTTGGTATTACAAACCATACAATGATCATCTATCAATGGGATGATATGTATGATCCCATAACAGGGATCAAATCCATTGTATGTTTCTAAATTACTAATGAAAAGGAATTTTTATATTATATGGTTGGGGATAAAATTGACATCAATTATATGCCTATTATTCAGTATTTTGACAATTCCTTTTTAGAAGAGTTTCCTAACAATAACACAAAATGTTATGTTGAGTTTTCAATAGAAATCATACATATTTCCAAACCAATTTCAATGACACCTCATATAATCGTACCGATTGAGTTGTAGGAATTGAAGAAGAAGCACCAGTAAAACCATGATGTGAGATTCATTTGGAAAAATCTTTCAACATAAGATTAACGTGTTCTATTCATTAAAAATAACAATTTATTGATCTGACACTACATTTATTATTATGATATGAAAAATATCAAAATTAACAAAAATTATATTATTCACCATATTTATGGATTATCTGATCAAATTTGAGATTCTTAATACTTTCTGAATATTTAACTTCATTAAGGATATCATCATCTGAGGGACATGAAGGTGGATATACCAAACAATATTACATAAATGTTATTGAAATTTTTATTATAATTTGATGACTTTATGTCTTAATAATTCATTTCATTTTTTCATGGATTTAATGATTAGAGGCATTCGAAATTACTATGATCAATTTATTGTGGTATTTATTGATTATATTCTAATATATATAAACCGCAATGTCGGGAATGTTGATCACTAGCTAGTTTATATTATTAATCAATGTATAGAGAATCTATATAAAAAATTCACAGATTTTTTTTGGTTTCAAATGGTTTCATTTTTGGGTCATATAATGTTAGGATAGGGTATATCCGAAGATACATCATTGATAGAGACTATTTAATGTAGGACCAGACCCACCACTATGACTGAGATCTATATTTTTTATTGTATAACTAGGTATTATAGATGGTTTTTGGGGAATTTCTCAAGTAAATTTATTCAATACACCATGTAATATCAAAAGGGATAAAATTACATCATGAATGGTGAATGCGTGGAATACTTCAAGGAACTGATTTGAAGGATAGAAATCAAACCTATTATTACATTATTGTATATTAGATAAGGGATTGTAATCTACCGTGATGTATAAAAGAAGGGACTTGGATGTTTACATATGAAAAATGAAATGGATAGATAGTATACATCTATAGAATTGAGCAATCATTATCGCAATTACCCAAATAATTATTTGGATTTGTCTATGGTAAATTTTTCATTAAAGATATATATTTATTACCTTTATATAGATATTTAATATATATATACCTTTCTAAAAACATTAATTTAAATATCAACACCTGTGTAGTTGAAAATTGGTCATAGAAGAGGGTTAGAGATGATTAAATAATATATCTTCTCAATGTGTTACCACCATGGGAATGTGAAAAAGGTGGCCAATTATTTGAGTCGAAAGGATCATGCTAGCTAATCCATGAAGAGGATAAAAAAGACCCAATAGTTCTACATTTAAAAATGATGGAACTAAAAATATTTATGGATGGGGAAAATCAAATCATTCTCAAGTAAATGTTAAACCATATATATGAGTTAGGATTAATAAGTCAGAAGAAAGATGTTGAGGTGAAAAATAAGAATAGAAAAGTTAATGGGTTTATCCGTGATTATAATGGAATGAAAAGGTTCATGAACTATGTATGAATTCCCTTCATACCATAATTGATGTAATAATCATATGAAAAATAACATAGTGCATCATTACATATTCATTCGGGATGTTGGATTATGTGTTAATATTTAAAATAGTACTTCTTCTCGGATGGAATGAAGAAACATATTATATATTTTGTTACTTGAATTTGTCTATCAACCCCCAAAACATCTAAAAGGAATTATTCTATATGATTTTTAGTTGACCTACTTACTATGTCAGTACACTCTATTTCTATCAATGAATAATTATATATGGATTTGAATTCCAATATAAAAATTATTGATGTGGTAAGGTTGCATGGACCACTACATTCAATTGTGTGTGATTATGATTTAAGGATTACCTCAATGTTTGGGGGAAGTCTTAAAAAAGATATTGATATTTAATTGACTTTTATCACTACGTATAATTATCAGATAGATGTCTAGTCTAAAAGAACAATACAATAACTAGATGATATATTGAAATATTATTCTCAATATTTAAAAGGTGGTTTGGATCAACACCATCCTATAAAGGAGTTTTCATATAATAATAAATTTCACCCAATAATTAATTTGGCTTCTTATGAAGACATATATGGATATATATGTAGAGATACATCATTTTATAATTTAGTATGGGAAATAATCCAATTTGGAGATGAGATAGATAATGAAATTGTAGAGAGGGTAAGAACCTTTTAGTAACACATCATGGTAGCTCAGAGGTTGAAGAATTGTTATGATTATCATTTTCAGTATGTTAAATAATTTTATGTTGGTGATATAGTGTTTCAATGAATTTCCGCACGGAAAAAGGTTATGAAATGAATGAATATAGGGAACTATGGACAAATTATATTGGTCCATTTGAAATTAATTATCATATAAGGATGGAAGAATATCTCATGGTGCTTCCAATAAACCTCTCTCGTGTATATATTATTATCTATGTATCTCTCCTATGTATGTATATTACTGACCCTTCACATGTACTAAACTGATAGGTCATTCCACAACAGAAAGATCATTCATATGAGGAAAATTAGTGCATAATCTCAATCAAATAAAAAATGTTCTATAAAACAGAGTCCACTAACCTATTCAATTTTTTGTAGAGAAACCCTATGTTTGAGGATGCTACGTGTGAACATGAGGATATGATGATACAATACAATAATCATTATCATTCTGTATTAGAATAATGAATTTCAAGGGATGAATTCATTTATAAGGGGAATAAATTACCAAAATATGTTTCTATAATTTTTTTTATTATATTAATTTTACTTGATGAGTCCCACTACACGCAACGTTGGGTTCACTTTCTTTGGAAACAATACCATGTTTTAACAAAACATAATATTTTATTAATATTAATCAAACATGAAATTTTTAACCTTGCTTTTATAAATCAAAATAGAAATAGTAATATCATCTTTTGAAATATTATTTATATAGTTTTTATAGAAATAAATTATATTTATTGTAATATACATATTTTTTGTGAAGTATTCATATTTTTTGAAAATATTTTTTACTTAGAAAATTGGCTTTTATCACTTTCTATGAAAAATAATAAAATTAATTGTATAATTTTTAAGAAAAATGAATTCTATAAAATAATCATCAATTATAATTATAAAATTTTATATTTATATTTGGTTTAATTTTAGATATTTTTAAAAAATATTTCATTTTTTGATAAATAGTGATAAAAAATAAATTTTATTAAAAATTTACCTACATGTAATTTATTTGAAATGAAAAATTATTTTTAATTTATTTTGATGTAAAATTTGTTTTAATTAAACATTAATTAGTCCAATTTATGTCATGAAAATCAGTTTCAAATGAAATATTTATGTAAAAACAATGTCATCTTTTGAACACATTTTCATTAAAAATTTGCTTTATTTTTACTTATACATGAATAATATTAAATTAAAATTTGACACTCCAATAAATAAAATTATGAAAAGCTGATTCCTTTTTTGAAATCATAATTATTTATACTATCTAATTATATAAAAATAATTTTTGGACCGAAATGAATAGTGAATGAAGTAAAAATTATTTTATATGTTTAAGGTAAAAACTAGTTAATCAGTGGTTAAACTAAAAAGAGAATCATAAAAATTACAAATAAAATTCTCTCAATACTATTGTATGTATATATTAAGGAAATTAATTCTTTATGGAGAAATAATTAACTAATTTCAACACATTTGAAATATGATATATGTGAGAGCACATAATTATTGTTATAAATACCAATTTTATCATCCACCACATATAAAAGGCCACACCTATCATATCTTTTTCAAAATGTAAAACCTCTTTGGATCCGCAAAGACCTACCCAACTCACATCACAACATTCAAAAAATCATCCTATAATCATTATTATGGTATTAAATACACACATGTATGTCTTCTAGTGGAATCCTAAAGAGAATACCCAAAGAATATATAATGTTCAATGATGAGGGATTTTATTATATTACCAAATCCAACTCCGTACATTAATTATATATCATGATTATATAAAAAATTTATTTTAAATATAATAATATGTTATTTTGTTTAATTCATTACATAAAAACATTTATACTTCCATCAATTTGGTTATGAAATAAAAAATCACGTGTACAATTTACTACCTCCTCACTAATTCAAAGAATTTGTTTTTCAATTTCAATCTATCATTGTTGTTTTTAGTGATGGATTTATAGTTTATATGTTATATTCATGATATTTATCATTTTAGTTTGAAATATTAGTTATTACATTGTGCATACCTTCATACTCCCAATTTTGTGGGAATATGATAATGTCGTTAATGTGTATAGAGAAATACCACCTCATGAAGTGATGTGATTTATTAAAACAATAAATTTAATTTATTAAGGATAGGTTTGAATTTTTTTTACATATATAAACTAAATTATTCTTATAATGATAGTATATAACTTTAAATTTTTTTATTTCCACCACAAAATAAAATGAAAAAATTGTGTTCATGCATACGTATGAACAACCATCTCAATTATTTTAGTATTTAAATTATATCAATATTTTTTGAATACAATAAATTAATATGTAAAGAAGATTTATTATAATTATTTAATGGTTATATTTCTAGGAAATATCGATCCATGAAAAATTTTTGAGAACAAAAAATATAACAAATCCAGACATATATATTTGAAAAAAACATTATCAGGGAATTGTTCATTAATATCTAATCAAATATCTAATGAAAATAAAACATGGTATTATATAAAAAATTATTTTCTTTATTATATTTTTTATAATCATTTATTTAGCATAAATTAGGCTAAGAAATTTATGGGGAATTTCAAGACACATGGTATGGTATTTCCATATCACTTTTTATTACTCTGAGAAAAATTCCATATTCATCATTTGTTTATTTTTTGTGGTGTATATGAATAACATGAATTTGTATTATTATGATTATCATAAAAATTATAGTTATTTAAAATATATTTTAGGATCTCACTTCCACTTGGTTTACAGTTTCAGACTTCTCAATATTGTAAGATATTTTTTTAGATTTTACTTCTTTGAGATGAACCTTATGATATAAATGTGTATTTTTTCACAAGGAATATATAAATCCCATGGAAAATATAATATCTTGAATTTATTCTTCCTAATGATATTTTTTGGTTCAATTTATGTTACTCTATAGTATAGACCATTATTCAATGTTTACAAAATGGGTATTATTTTTTGATACAATCAAATCATTTATCAGGATTGATGGTGATTATGTATCCTATGATGAATTATTATGATAAATCTCTCATTAATTCTAATAAATTTTATTCTCCTCATATTAGTGATGATATATTCAGTTGATATAATCATTTTCCCACACTATCATACTAATGATAAATATGAAATTGTGTTTTAGAAAATCTAACATAATTTAAATTCACTGTCAAAAATATGTTTTCATCCAAGATAGTTTTTTTCTAAAATTTTTATTAAAAAATTTAATTTCCCACTAATTTTTTAATAGGTACTTTTATACAATCATTTTTATTTTTTATAAATTAATGTTAAAGGAATATTCATATCAATTTCAAAAACAATGGTCATCTAGATTTAGTGAAAATACAAATGAAATCATCATTTTTATTTGTATTGTGTGAGTGAAATATTATTTATTCATGAATAATAATTAATTTAAATATTTTTTATATGGTTTAATTACCATTTTCAAATATGAAATGGTTTTTAAAATGGTTTTTTTATTTTCATTCAAAAAGGTAAGGATATCTTCAAAAAAAATTCTAAATGATAATTAAAAACAATTTCTATATTATATTACATATGTTGGTGTATTATATGCCTTACCAGTGATATTAACCAAGGATAATATCAATATTAATTTATTGAATTTTTTACGATTTTATTGATTGATGTTTATTATAACTGAATCTCTTCCACGTGTTATAACATGAAAAATGATTATGAAAATAGCTTCACTCCAAAGGGTATAATTTGAGGGAATTATTATGACCCCCATAACTTTTACACATGTTATGATATGATCATATATTTGTGAAACATATTTCATTTCATAGGATATGATACATTTAATATTTATAACATTTTGGGGAAGATATTTTTTTTCATTATGTGATAGGTGGGGCGTATATCTCCCTCAAATACATTAGGTAAAGATTTGTATATCATGAGATAGACATGGATGAAATGTACTGTGAACAAGTTATAGTATGAAATGTATGAAACTGGGAGTGAACCATATTTTTTAGGGCATGGATATAAGGTGTAGTAAACCTAGATCTCAATAGAGGGGTCAGAATGTTTATTTAACCCTATACATTAATGGAATTTGTCCAGTATAAAGGTCTTGGGAATGAATCATGACTAATATCGAAAATATTTTTAATTCTTATTTGTATGAAACAAATTCAATGTATTTTACAAATGTTATTATCTTTTTGATCAAGTTATTCAAATACCTATTGACTCATGTCTTATGTAATATTAACAATTAATCCATAACTCAATATTATTATATTAGATATAGAGGGTTTTTTTTCAAATGATAAGCTACTGTTTTTCAACCCTTATGTTCATGTTAGGAATATGAATCATATTTATAACCATTACTAACCATTTTCACCCATTTTATTATATATCCCTTACTTGTTTTATGAACATATGTACTATAAAAGATGTGTATTAGAAGGGTTCTAGTTACAGAAAATATAGGGGAATATTATATTGCTCACTTAAAGATGAGTGTTTATGTTTACTATTTTAATAAGGTACTAAAATGTTACAGTTCTTAGGTGTTTTTTAGTAATGTAATGAATATTAATAAAAAATTATGTAATATATATATAATATATTACTACTTAGATGTAAAATTTTCATATGGATTCCATTAGATAGAGATCATAAAAAAATATCATAATGAGAATAATTATATTGAGGTGTTAGTGTCTTCTGATATAGATAATATGATAGTATTATCAGATGGATTCCCTATAAATGGGGTTAACAAGGGTGGAAAGTCCATGAATGTATTTTTACAATGTGACCAACTATAGGATGTTTTATCACTTGGTGGAAAATTGTATCATCGATTTCGTAGGACAATGGGAGGAAGACAGAAAATCTATAAGGTTAGTGAAAACTATTCACCTAGTGATGACCAAAATTAAGAGAATCGGTTTCCCAAATATTATTTATGTGATTTATATGATGAGTAATAGGGATTTTATAAATAAATAATAGTAATGTTTTAAAAAATTTGGTGGTCATGAGTAATGGTTGATTAATTTTATTGTACTTATTGATATTTAAATTAATGAAATGATCTCCTAAAGATATAAGGAATTTTTCTAAACCATGTAAATATATTTTTCACATTTTTGGAATTTCTTGTAAATTTTATTTAGCATGAATTTTTGGTTCAAATATGTCCTCTCATCCTATTTTTAGTATACAAAATTAGAGTTCGAAGGTATTAGAAAACAATTTGGCTGATAGAGTTTGAATCATTACTTTTTCAATGGAATAGTTTATCTTAATAACATCCATTGATAATATGTTCTTCCTGATATATCCATATGACCTATCTAACATACTATTTAAAATCATCCTCTCCATCACCCAATAATTGTTATCAGATCGTTGATTCTACATCAATCAAACAATCTGGTATTCTTCTCACCTTGGATTTATGGTCATTTAATTACATTTTGTTTTTCTATTATAATAAATATAAATTTTGTTTATGAAATAATTCTTATTAAAAAGATTCATGTAATTTATATTAACATTAAGAAAAAATTTCTTTAGTATTTTTATCAAAAAATATGTTGATCCACCATTATTCAGTATGTGTCTATAAACAATGGAAAAAATAATTAGGGTGGTTATATAGGAAGGGTTTATCCATGACCATGAAGTCAATTTCTCAGAATCTTTCATTAATCAATTAATAGAAGAAAATTATTATAGGGGTTATGGAAGAATTGGAAGAAATGTATGATAAAAAACTACTCCTAAGAAATATGTAAATCTGTTATGAATATTCTTCTTGAGAATATCATATGGTAATACAATATTCGCCCATGTTTATGACATCAATTTGATTCCAGGTAAATTTGAATCAGATAAGGTAACATTCACAGATAATTTTTGGGATATACATCTTCTTTACTCACTTTCATAAAATATTGATGCCTTGAAGAAAATAGTGATAAACTCTTGGGGAAAAGGATATATTATTTGATTGAATTCGTAACATGATAATGAATGATTCTTTGAGGAGGAATAATGTCTCAAATCTATAAAATATTTTTTTCAATAATACAAGAGGGATATGGCCACCTTAAACAATTTTCCATCAAAAGAAAAAATAAATTGAGAATATTTCATTGGTGAAAAATAAAATGTTTATTGAACAATTTATTCCAATATATTTTATTTTTTTGGAATGAGGGGAATATTAAAAAATATAACATTAATTAGATAAGGGATTTTAATTCCAGATATATAAATTTAGTAAGTATAATAGATCAAGGTTTTAGATTGATAATTATTATTATCATTCTAGAGGATCCATGTGTGAATGACATTGGTGAATTTTTTAATTCATTAGGTCATCAATGGTGAAAGGATTATTATGTACAAGGATACATGAAAAAAGTACATATGAAATATAATGAATCTTTAGATATTGTTAAAAAGGTGAAGAGAACTATAAAATAAAATAATGGATGTTTCTCGAGGGAAAAATATGTTTTATATTGTCCAAGACTCTAGATGATCCTCATATCAGTGGGACATATTCATGATAATGATTTTAGAATGATTTTTTCAAATAGAGTCAAAATGGTCTGTAGATGGTCCATGTTGATTACTCATGGAATAATTAATTACACTATTTACATAACTATATGCCAGTATGATGTTATATTTATCATAATCACTTCATCAGACAGTCTAATAATACAAATCATTAGGATTGGTCAAATCAGTTAAAGGAAAATAAATCATCAAGAAATGAACAGAATACTTATACTCAATCAAATAAACCTTTTATGATATAATAAAAAATGTATATGACAACAACAAAATTTCTCGATTAACTTGAATGTTAGAAATTAGAGGAATCTAAAGCTAATAAATGTCAATTCAGAAGTTTGGGGCATATACCCTTTTCAATCATATAGAAGATGATATTAATTTTTTACCTTAATTTATGATTCAACATGGAAAATCTAGGTTCAGATCAAATATTATAAATTTATTTTGTTTCATGAATTTATTTAGATGTAGGTTTTGGCTATAAAAGAGTGTCACTGAATGGTGATGTGTCTCCGTATAGATAAGGAATAGTATAACCCCAGATAAAATATTAATATATTGAAATTTTTAATGACATATTAATATTTTAAATTTTATTTATAACATATATTGTTACTACATAAATGTGAGACACTTTGATGGAATGGTGGGGGATCATTCAAGGGTTTTTTGGAGACTAGAGATCAAATTTTTCAATAAATAGAACAAGTTTCAATGTTGGAGGGTGGTTTTTTCTAACTCCAAAATCCAATTGTGAAACACTAATGAGGTGGATCATGATTTGAAAAAACATGAATGGTAGGATGCAAACCATTGTTTTATTTTACAGACATTTGATACAGTAGAAATGCACATCCATCACATAGTTTTCAAACTATATTGATTGACTGTTTGAGGGAATGTCATTGGCGGTGATCCTTTCGAAGTATGTGTGCAGTTTGGCCAACAAAAAATCTAGACTGTGTGCCTCATAGTAATTGGTGTCATTAAAAACTACCACTTTAGCCCTTAAATATAATTTCCTTTCAGTATCCCATCATTTATTCTCTATCATAATACTGATCAATCTTCCCTTCCTCATCCACGTGTCTTCGTTCCCTATCCCCCATACAACCATTAACTCAACTTTTATTTTTCTAAATGGATATATATCTATTTACACTTTAATAAAATTTCCCCATATCATAATTTAACTCTCCATAGGAAATTCTAAATCTCTATGATCTAATATTCTCTATTTTAAGGTGTTTTTTATAATTTATCGATTTCTTTCATACTATCTGGAATCTGAAGCTGATATCGGATGTTGAGTCATATACCAATATAAGGTAGGGTCTTTCTTGACTTAAATAAATTATTTCTATCTATATTTTATTTTCTTTGTCTCAAATTTAGTAATTTTTTGGGAATTTTTTCTAAAATTTATCCATCCTTTTAATAATTATTTATAATGTGAAATAGAAATTATGTGACACAATCATATCATGTTGTAGGTTAATGAACTCAACGCACATAAACCCATCGGTGGGTTCGGTAATATTCCATAATGACGTATACTATTCTTATGATAATAAAATCATGAAGGGTAGTTTGTATTTTAGTTGCCTACTGATATTTTATAAAGTGATTAACAAAATGAATTTAGTGTCATGGGTTATACATCATGGTTCCCTAATCATTAAATTCAATCATAGGAGATAAATGGTGAAATTAATTAAATTATGGAATGAGTGATGTTATATCACATTGAATATAATTCAACAATGATGTGATTACATAAATCTAATATATGTTAATTGACATGATTCACATTAATTTTTATTTATAAATTAGGGAAAATATACTTCTTATTGTTCACATGAAATTTCTGAACATGACATTCAATATTGATTACATGGAATCTGGTCGGCATAACAATCTATATTGGTTATTTATAATTAATAAACATGTCATTATATATTTTTATTTTTAATTAAGAGAAATGTTTATTAATATTGTTTATTTTTAATTAAGGCTCAGGAGGTTCCATACCAGTTATTTAGAATTGATAGAGATTCCATTTAAATTTTCCTACTTCAAATTGATAGGAATGGTATTCCATATTGAAAAATAATTATTAATTGAAACTAATAGAAAAATAGTTATAAGGTAATAAATAATCAAATTTATTTTGGATTAATCAGGAAAAGGTAGAACCAAATTGTTTTCATGTGGTGATCCTGAGATGAGATGAGTTTTATTAAGTTATTTATTTCTATATTTATTAACTATGGACTATTTCATCATAAAATAATTCAATGGATATCACTAAAACACATTGGTAGAGACCAAAATGATTTTTATCACACACAATCTTGGTCGGTGATTAGAACCGAGGATGACTTATGCTTTTAGGGATGGAAAACGTTATGTTCCAATGGTTGTATGAATGAAAATCAGTATTAAGATTGAATATGATATTAGAGAATTGAGCATCATATTGTTATCCAATTGGATATGGATTTTTTAATTTTTAACAATATTTATATAATTTTTACCCTTTTTTATATTGTATTCGACCATTTATGTCTTAAATACTAACATGAAATCATTTTTGCATGATACATAGTATTGGTTATGGTTTATTCTTTTATTATTATTATTATTATTAATCTTCATCATTTTCTCCGCATTGTGAAATTTTTTTCTGATGTTTTACTATTCATTATCATTATATTCTTCTCTAATCTATTCCTGAGGGAATAGTCTCCCCATCATACCAATGCAGATCCTTGCTTATATTAAGTAGAATCTGTCATATGGGGAGGTGCACATGAGGCTAGGTGGTTCCTCGTTTCATTTACAGATTAGTGAACTAGATCTTTGATGTATTATTGATGTGTTAGAGTATATATTATTTCTATTTTCCAATTATTTGGGTTGGTAGGATGGTGACTATGAGGTGTTAGAATTTAGTAATGAGCCAATGCCTTGGAGTAGTGATAAAATATTTGGAGAAAATAAAAATTAACTATTATGGGAATTTTTGTTATATATTATGAATATTATGGATGTATTGATTTCACTGATGTGGGAAAACCATTATATAGGGAATTTATAATTAATTTTTATTGCTTTACTTTTATCCTTAGCCTAGTATGGAAAGGAAGTATTGTATCATGAATAGTAACAAGATTCTAAGGATTTATATAACATACATATGCTATTCCATGTATATTTATTGAATCAATTTCATATAGAATGCTTTACATCATCGAATAGTATATTTTGAAATGGGATTATTTTTCATGTAGAGAAAAAATAAATTGATTGGTTATTTAAGTATATTCCTCATACAAAATTTTGATTTATTGTATTCCATGTTGGTGAAAACTTAATTAATCAATTATTTTTGTTTTGAGCTATATTACAAAGTTTACATGTGTTTAGATGATAATTGGTAGTGATTATATAAATTCAAACTATAATTTCTATTGTTTGTTAGAATTTTTAAATCTAGAATGGTGATCCAACTAATTGAGTCATCATATATGACCTTATATATTCTAAGACTAAAATGAAAATGTTCGTTTTAGTTACATGATATTAAAACTTATAAATATAAAGGATACAAGTTTATAACATGGTAATGGTTACACAACAAACTAGAACAAGATATGTTTATATTCACATATGAACTACAAAATTTTATATTTATATGGATGTGGTTACAATTAAATGAGTTTCTCCATTACAAATTAAATTGAATTTTTCTCTAAAAATTACAATGAACACTTCATATATTGGTTTTATTATTTGATATAGAGAATGTAACCCAGAACCGACCTCGGAAGTCTATAATTGGATGCGATTTTTTATTCCTCAAAGATTATCTATTCCACCATGACCTAGCATTAAGAGTGGAAATTCGGGTGTGGAATCATGTATATAATGGATTATACATTTAATATTTATTTATTTGTGGTAATTTTATTGTAATATTCTATTTTGAGGAATGAATTCAGTCTTTTATAAATATTCCCTTATTACGTCCTCATGATGAATCCTATGAAAGTGGTGGTGATAGTTCATTGGAGGTGGTGGGCCCTATTCCAATAGTATTACCTCTTATAGTTTCTCCTTTTGAACGTCGTACTATCCTGGATCTAGGAGAAGACATAATGTTTTTAAATGGTTTCATCTGATTAATTTTGGCTATAAAAATATCTCAATAGAACTACCCCTTATATGTAAGAGTTTATTAGGGAGTTCATTCAGTTGAACCATCAAACATTGGTTTTTGAGGGAGGTCCCTATGATGACAAATAATTGATAGAGGACATGTTCCCCATATTCGACCATCAAAAAACACCTACCAAGAGGATAGTGATTTTCAAAACCGACATGATTTTGGGATCATCCATGATATGGTGGGATTTCATCACACAGGTTGGTCATCCTCATTATATGGCGTGGATGGATTTCTCGATGGCCTTCTCTGATTACCTCTCTCCTAAATTAATAATAGTGCTTTGATCAAGGATATTTATGCATCCATTCTATGTAAATATGTTTATTATTGACTATTAATCTTACATTTATGAGTTTTAGTGCATCACATATACTCTTCTATGAGACTAAATGTTCATGCCTGTGTGAATTGAAGAAAGAATCTGATTTGATTTCCCATGACATTTGATATTCTTTTGGTTGACTATAATATCGGGGGTAGTCAACTAGGACACTATCAGTGGTCATAATTTTAGAGTGGATGGATATTTTAACCAAAGAGGTTTATAATCTAGACAAAATATTATATCATCCAATTGTTGGAAGCCTCACCTGGAGGGTTCTCATCATGGTGATATCTATCATAGTAATTACACTAATAGACACGTGATATTCAATTATTTTGGGAATTAAAGTCACACAAGGACTTAGTATGATTGATACACCATTTTGGGTTGATTATTTTTGAATTTTGGTGATCATAATGAATTTTATAGGACCATTTCTCTAGTGGCCATTGAGAGAGGGTCTACAGAGACTCCAAGTTAAAGTGTGGAGGTAGGACCTCCATGGATGGAATGGAGTTGGAGTGATACACACTGATTATACTGGGTGGTGGTTATGTTTTATGGACAAATACTTTTATATATATTGATAGTAGAGAGTACAGACCCATGGAAGTCTAGTTTTATCTCATGAAACAAGATCAACCCAGATATATGCAATGCAACATGCACCCATGGAGTAGAGTGTTGGGCCTTCAATAGTTCAAGATATAATTTTGGTATCGTCCACATTATTATATAACATATTCGATATATGGTCATCAAATTCATTCATAATTTTGAATATTATGAAATATATTATCATTGATATTAAATATTAATATAGGATTATGATCGTTGATAGTTTTTTTTGTATTTTATAATATATTGTAAACAATGTAAGGAATTCCATACTGAGATTGGTTGATATCGTTTCATATGGGAACTTTTTTTCCATTAGATGATGTGATTTGTTGTAATTCATATGATAGAATTGAGTGTGCCCTATAAATCCAACATCTATTGATATCAACAATAGGTTACATTCACATGACCTGAGGGTAGTAAATACATTCAATATGTTAGAATTGGTTGTCAATGAGTCAAACTAAAAATGACAATCATGGGAAAATAAGAGTAAAAAAAAGGATTTGTATTATTTATCTGAATGATTTGGAAACACAACATACATATTTACCTCCAATAACATATCTTTCATGGATGTATTCCTTGATTATTTTTCTATTTTACCTCTCGAGAGATAAGAAAAATGTAATGTTGATGTAAGTTTTATGAGTAACAATAATGTTTATACCTCCATATAGGACGGATCATATAGATATTCTGGGGCACATGAGGTTTTTGGAGGACCAATAATATACAAGTATTATATGAATTAGCACGTCATAGTGTGTTTCACCTATTCTATTGATAAAAAATGTGAATGGTACACAATGATTGTTATAGATTACTGAAAATTGAATCAACTCACATTAATTAACAACTATATTTTAACACACATATATATTTATTTTGAAATGATTAATTAATTTATATTTTCTATAGAAAATATATTTATGGTTGGGATATAATTAGTTACATGTTGGGGCTTTAGATATTTCTTGTATAATATTTTGTGGAAGATATGGTTTGTACGAAAATATGGTCATGGAGTTCAGTCTCATAATGAAACCAAAAGTTTTCATTGTTATGACTGATCATGTTTTCCATGAATACATGGACTCCACAACTATGTTTTTGATGTATAATATCATAGTGTATTCTCCTACTCAACTGGATTAGCAAATAAAAATTTAATTCATATTGAATACATTACGAGTTCATATGATTTATTCCATGATCAAAAAATAGATATTATATTATGATAAAATTTACATCCCGTTTCAAACTATTTCAATGTTAGGAATATTTGTGGATCTAGAAAAGGTGAGATCTGTGTTTTCCTAGGGGCATCCTAATAACACGTCTAGAAAATAGTGTTTCTTGGGGTCATTTAGCTGCTACAAGAATCTAATTTTGGTCTTTTCATTCCATGAAACCCATTTTCTGTTCTTGAAAACGAAGGGTTTGAAATCCTTATGGGTTGAAGGATGTAGATAATACAATCAATGGATGAAAGGAATATTGAATTCAGATCCCATCCTCATTATTTTTTCTCTAGGAATAGGTAATATGGTTTACCATGATGCATCATACATCAATATTTGGGTAGTCTTAATGAAGGATTGATGAACTGTGGAGTAAAAGACACATCATTTGAGTTTTCCTGAGAAACATTACCAATTGAACAATCTCATGATTGATGTTGGGGTTCCTTACATACATTGGGGGATACACTACATTGTTTTGGAGGATTTTTGGCAATATAATGACTCCAAAATCATCAAATAAATCGTTAAATAGTATTTTTTGAATGTTAGTCAATGAAGGTGGGTTATATAACAATTGTCTATTTATTTTAATCTTGAAAATACACATGGGGAATGAAATGTATTGGCTTACATTATAATCTAGAATACTTAGAGACATTTGGTTTAGGAAGCCAGTTGTGAGTAGGAGCATATATGTTTTATTTAGAAGATGAATTTAGAGGTATAGGACAATCTATGAAAGTATTTACTTGCATCATTTTTAGTTACATATTCACTTATTTATAGATTGTGTATGATCAATCTATTTAATTCTATGGTATTGGTTCTATGAGAACATGTTTCTAGTGAATAACCATTGTCACGTTGGTTTATTTATGGTGATGATATCTTCCATATTTATGTATGTTTTTAGTTTCTTGTACATGTAAAATAAAAATTTATGTAACTATCTAATAAAACATCTTGGGAAGTGCACATTAGAAATTTAATGACATACAATGATTAACATTTCTAGTATTTTTGGCCTTGCATGAGATGATGATAGTGAGTTTCATTACTTAGTATTCGACCATTCAGTGGGTGAATGGGGAATACTTGAAAACAATAATCCCATTTCATCCATTAACCCTTCCTAAGGTTAAATTTTTTAGCATCACTATGGATTATTTTACAAGTTTCCCATGATCACCTTAAATAATTGATATAGTTTTGGTGATCATAGACATATTTAAAAATGTTACAAACTTCATACCTATCATATATACATTTTCATTGGAATATATATGAATTCTTTATTTTCTGGAGAGTATAAAACTCCATGGAGTTACAGAAACTATTGTATCATATAAATATTATCAATTTATTTCAGTTTTCTTAAAGGAGTTGACGATTGCTCTGGGTTCACAGGTACTACTAAGTATATACTATAATCTTTCAACTTTCATTCAATCTGACTTTGAAATTTTGGAATTATATAAAATTATATATGCCTTAATCCTTAATAATGGAGGATAATGAGATAATAATTTTTTTTTAAATTTTCATAAAATAATAGATTCAATGGTCTGACATGGATGAATCTTTAGGTGACAAAATATGGTAGTTCAAGTTTTCCACCAATATGATAGTTAGAGGGAGGTGAGTTATTTATACTAGGACCACATCTAAAACATTAGAAATTATATAATTTCAAAATAATCGAATAATATATTTCCATATATTAGTCCAATAATAATTCTAATTTCGATCGTTATCAATGAAAATTGGATTTTATGATCGAGGATAAAATATTCTTTCATGATTCCCCTAAACTCGGGAATCGATGGATTTAGTGTAAAGGTAATCTCACTCCATGATTCATTGGACGTTTTGAGGATATTGATAGGCTCAGATATGTGGCCAATCAGACAGAATAGTCATGGAGATATGGTATTGTTCATGAAAACATATGTGTTACTTAGTGTTGGTCGGAGTAGACACTCAAGCCAGTGGTGAATTGGGTTCCAAAGATGATTTCTATTAAAAATATTTCTATTAAGATCCCCCTATTTAAAAACATAGTTAAACTGTAGTGAATTTATGTCACATACATGACTTATTTTAAAGTTAAATTTCATTTATTTTTCATTTATGATTTATTTTTGGGGTTTGTCAAGCTTTTATGGTGGAATGGGTGAGTTTTCATGAATTGGGCCAAACCGTGAGCCCAATTCCAGATTTAAAAATAAATTTTGTTTCTTTTATAACTTTTTAAATTTTTAATATTTTTTACCCATTCAAGTTCCTAAATGGTCTACCCTGATATAGAAACACCACCATTGTAGTTTGGAGCCTTTATAAAACCATAAACAAGTTGTATATGGGTTTTTATTTAAGGGATTGGGCCTGCCCGAAAGCCCAATTCCAGTTTTAAAAATAAATTTTGTTTAATTAATAACATATACAATATTAAGGCTTTTTCGGTGATTCCAAGCCCCAAACACTCCCCTTGAACCCAGCCGCGCGTCCCATATCCTCCCACCCTCTTTGAAGCTCCGTTTCATCTCGGTTTAGGTCGAAACTTATGAAGCAATCACATTTCGGGAAGATTAATAAAGGTAATTTGTTTCCTTCATAAATCCTTCAATTCTAACTCTTTTTTCCCCATTCAAATTCCTACATGGTCTCATAATCCTTGTTCGAACATCCCTTGAATGGTTGGATGTTTTCAGATTCAGAATCTGGTGAATTTTGGGTCGTTTTATTCATGATTGTTTTGAGTAAGTGTTTCTCTCTTCAATTTTTCATTCTCCTTAGGGTTTCCTCCCTCTTTCATTATATTATAAAATGTCCAGAAGTTAGGGTTAGATCCTAAGGTCTGATTTGGTATCTTTTGGGTCAATTTTTGGTGGTCTAGGTATGGATTTATATTTCTTGTGGTGCGGCGGTGGTGCGTTTAAGGTTTCACACCAAGTTTTGAGGATTTCGACTCAAAAGGTAGGTGATTCCATGTGTAGCCATTTTATGATGAGTTAGCTTGCATGGATTATTAATTTAGAATGTTTATAATCTGTTTTATGTGTTGTGAAAACAGTTTTGATGGATTTGGTTGAACATTTAATTTTTAGTTGCATTATAGCTTGAAATTGGGTACTTTTCATGTGTGACTCTTGGGGTAATGTTTGGGTTTAGTTTATAACATATGAAAGTGATTTATTAGTCTTGAAAGGGGATTCCAATTCTGGTTTGTTAATTCCTTATTGTCATGTTGGCCTTTAATGTAGGTTTTTTTAATGAGTTTAAGGAGTAAAAACATGTTGTACTTCTTGAAGGTGATTTATGAAAACGTGTGTTTTTCATGTGTATCTCTGTGGTATTATTTGATGTATTTTTATAACATTTGGGGGTGGTTTAATAATTGTTTTAGGGCTGAAAAATTCTGTTTTGGATTGGTATTGGTATGATTTTGCTTTTAAATGAGGGTTTTGAAATGGGTTTATTGTGCAAACAATGGTTATACCTCTTGGGTTTGTTTTATAAAAATTGCCAATGTTTTATTTGGTTACACAAAGTTGGGAAAGGGTGTATATGTACTGTTTGGGTGAGTGTGTTCACCTAATATGGGTTTTTGAATGGTAAAGTGGTGATTTGAGATGTTGAACATTTTTATAATTTTTTTTATAAATTGTCGAAATGTTTTACTAAATTGTGTTTTGTGTGCGAAACACGGGTGTGGGATATTTCATGTGAGTTTATTTATAAAATGAATTGTGAAGGTGATAATGGTATTGTGTGACATGTGTGTGGGCTATTATGTGAGTTGAATATCTTGTAATGGTTTTATAAAATTGTTTAATGGATTTGTGGAAGTGTTAATGAAATTTGAAAAGTGTTGTAGGCAATTTGGAGTGAGTTTGATTTCAAAATTCATTAGAATGAAAAGTGGAATTTTTGACTTTTGTGATGTACATGGGGCTGTTTGGTTAATTTTTGATGTGGAAGTGATATTTTCATGTGAAAACTATACTTCTTGGATTGCTGAACTTGTTTGAGCACAAAGGGAAAACCCGGGTATCTAGGTGGGTGGACGTGTACTAGTATGCTAGTGAATCTGTGAGGTTTGGCCTCAGTTTCACTTAGCAAGATTGACTCTTACAACTCTAACTAAACTATGATGATGATTATTGGGGACCACTAGGTTATGGGTATGTTCCCTACTAGTGGATCGTGCACGAGAATGGATATTTGTGATGGTTACCTTCACCGAGATACGAGGTACCTGGGACCTACAGCTAGCTAGTGCCTAGGGGTTATTTCCCATTGCTTGTGCTCACTGGATACTTTGTTATTACCGTCGGTATACGGTATGAGAGGCTGGAAAATTCAGTAGCTATGGTATTTATTTTAAGTATTTTTATTCTTTAAATTATCCCACCTAAAAACTGTTTTTATTTAATGTTGCATCTTTTAGAAATTTTAACTAGCATCTCATGTCTTTGAAAACATGCATGCTTTTCGCCATTAAATGTTTATCACATGGAATCTATTAGTGGTGGTATCCTATTGGGCTTTTTCTCACACCCTACTTACACCCTTGGGTGTAAGTAGACTTGGTTATTTTTGTTGTCGCAGGTTGGGTACAGTTTGTTTTGTTCCAGTGGTTCGGGTTTCTAGCAGGTCCTTGGTAGTGAAATCTTGTGGAGATAGCATAAGGGTGGTGCCCCTTGACAAAAGGGTTCTTGGGCTGTCCTTATTTGTTTTTTTACCTTTTTAATGGTCTTTAAATGTAGTTTTAACTTATGTAATTCAGTTATGAAATTTTGTAAAAGATGGTTTTAGTTGAAAAATCCAGATTTGTTTTATTGAGTTTTTTTGTTGTTTAATGTTTATAGAATCGGGTAAATCGTTCCCAATTATCATTATATGATACCTGGGCACTTGTGCCAGCCCCTGGGGATCGGGAACGCCCTTCAGGCCTTGTCACGGGCTTGGTTTGGTGTCGATTTTGGCGGCGACCAGATTTGGTTCGTGACAAAATGGTATCAAAGGAGGTTCGCTCCATTTGAGTCATGTTATTTGGGAAATAGTCAACATAGTATAGATTTATGATTGTTGGGACATGGAATTCTGGTTATGGGTAGTGTGCTTGATCACCACACCTCATTTCAGGATTCAAGTCGCCAGGGGAAGTTGGGATTTGTCTATGTATTTGGGTTTTCTTGGTTTGATGATGATTAGGGGAAAAGAAAAGAGAGTTGGGTTAATGGTCTCAATGAGCTCGCAGGGTCTGGCAAGCCATGTGGAGCCGAGGATATTCCCTAGAACACTCTCTGTGATAGTGAAGTGATTGGAATATGGCCTCCAACCATATGTCCAAGTCACCCACTGAAACTAGTTTCCTCTTGCATTGTCCGGTGTTCTTTAGTTTTGAAATCTTGGCATTTTGGTTTTAAGGTGAATTGGTTTTAAGAAGCGTAAAGTTTTTATGAAATTATTTTCAAATAAAGAGGGAATGGTTGGGTTTATGAAATGGCAGAACTGAATTTTCAGAATTGTTTTGAAATATAAAATGGTGTGCTCACACCTCTTTGAAAGCGGGAACTATATTGAAGTTGGTTTTGAAAAGTGTTTCCAATAGAGTTTTCTAAACAATCAGAGTGTGCTTTAATGGGATGAGATGTTTTGAAATTGATGTGAATATCTTGAAAGTGAGTTATTTTCTAAATGGTTGTGACTTTCTGAAATTTTTTTAATATGTGAGTTGGGATTTTGATCTCATGGTTAGCGGTTTTGAGGAAAAAGGATGTGTTGGTTGACCGTTTTGGTTTTGAAAAGTGGAACAATTTTTTTTTTAACCTTTGGTATTTTCGTGAGAAACCACATGCATGAGGTTATATGGGAAGATGGATGGTTGATGAAATGACTGGATGAGTGTCGAGATGGATACGAGGAGGGTGCCCAGTGTGGCACAGAAACATGCATGTGTAAGGCCCATGGGGTACCATTGGTGGATGTGCTAACCGCTGAACCATTTGTTTTTAAAGAACTGTTTTTAAAGAGAAACATGAAGACTTGATGAATTGTATGGAATGGTTTATATTATGTGTTTTTGGAAAATGTTGATGTTGTGGGATGTTTTGAGTCCAAGAACCCCTCCTGTTTGAACTGTGTTTTGGGTTTGGGTTTGGTCAGTAAGTTGTGTTATAGGGACAATTAGTGGTCTCTTTTGAAAAATGTTTTGGGGCGCCTTTATGATGGTTCCCTTCATGTGTTTGGATCTGGTTTGTGGTATATTTTGACCAATGAACCATCTTGGTTGGTTCCTTGGGTTCTCCCATTGGATAAGGTATGCCCCCATTTAGGGTTAGTGCAGAACTGAAGTGCAACCCGTATTGTTTCTCCATTGGAAAATCCTCCAGTTGATCAATATAAGGAATATTTTATAGATCATTGTTGATTGAGTCTACAACCATTCATTTAGTTGATTTTTAGATCCTCTTGTAGTGGGATAGTTCTTGTGGAAGGTTGAAAGAGGCCTTGGTTTCATAAGTTTCTTGATTCATCGATGGTGGAAGTGTTCTTTGGTTGTTAGTGTGGATGAGTGTCATGATGGTGTCTAAGAGGGCCTCTGGGTTCTTCATAGTTTCCTTGAAGAAAGAGTTATTATTAAACCACCAATTTTGAGATTTTGGTCCTGATAGGATATTATGTCCACTTTTTGGACTTGTCTGTTGTTTAGGGACTTGGAATATGGTCATGTTCCATGTATTGTTTCTATCAATCACAAGGGTCATGTTCGGTGATGCATTGTGATGTTGTGTGCTCTTCTGACTATAAAGGTAAAGGTCACACTATCCTCTTAGGTTCTATGTTATGTTGGGAGTATGTATCCCTTGGGAAAAACATCAAATCCTCTACCTTAGATGACAATGTTTATACGTGTACTGCCCTTCTGTTGTTTCTCAGCCAAAGAAAAAAAGGTGTGATGTGTGTGCTTACTCTGATCCCTTGTTTCAGTGAAATGTCTGGTTTTGGTAAAGTGAGTTATGGAGTGTGTTATGTCTTTATGAACCCATCAGGGTATGCGGTGTAGTTGTTTGTGGCACCAAAAGAAGAAGTTCCACAAAGGGGTTTCAACAGCCAAACTGCGTGGCCGAAGATGCTTCAATATTTTGAGCTCCAGCCATAGGTCCCAGAGAGAAGCTGGCGCGTAGTCAGGGGAAACCCCACTGTCGTTTAAACCCTTGTACAAAGTTCTATCCTCAGTATGAAAGATAGGAAGAGTTTAAACCTATGGTGTCATCATATTTCTTCTGTTGTTCTCGTTCTGTGGAAATAGGTGGAGGGTTTTGTACCCATGTCATCACACAATGTTATTCCCTCCCCATTTGGTTTCCATTGAGTCTTTGAAGAATGGTTGGAAATTTGGTTTGAAAAGTTGAGCACGCGGTTTTCACATGGTTAGTTCTAACCATGAACAAAAAAAAACCATGTAGATAGAAGAATCACCACTGTTGGTTCATGGTTTCCCAAACCGTGAAGACTCACCATGTGGTCGTCCCAACACTTTATATTTTGGGGTCTTTCTGTACCGGCCCATGCTGGTCGATTAAGATTGTTGGTTATTATGGTGGGGAGCCTATTTTTTTTTCCGTACCAATAACATAGTCTTATCCAAGGTCAAGGATTGTTGGTAGGTAGTCTCATTCAGATCTATCAAGCTACCTAAATCTTCTTTGGGTAACCATTGAGATTGGAGAGTGCCCAATGGTTTAGTTGTAGCAAGGTATGTGTAACCTTGTTTGAAGTTGTTGTTCGTTTGGGTGAATTGCTTGAGTCTTGTTCGGATAGCGTTCGAGGAGTTTCATTTTGGGATAATGTATGAATGTGATTGATCATTTCAGTAATGTGGTGTAAGTTTGGGTTGTGAGATTAATCATTCCTTAATTGATCATTGGAGGTGTTTTGACCCTTGTGGGCAAAGCTTGGCAAAGAATTACATCTTAGTTTATCGGTTGGGCATGGTTTTGGTATCTGGCCTTGTGGTCACTTTCCGGGGACGGAAAGTTTTCATGGTGGGGAGAATTGTCACATAAATGACTTATTTTAAAGTTAAATTTCATTTATTTTTCATTTATGATTTGTTTTTGGGGTTTGTCAAGCTTTTATGGTGGAATGGGTGAGTTTTCATGAATTGGGCCAAACCGTGAGCCCAATTCCAGATTTAAAAATAAATTTTGTTTCTTTTATAACATTTTAAATTTTTAATATTTTTTACCCATTCAAGTTCCTAAATGGTCTACCCTGATATAGAAACACCACCATTGTAGTTTGGAGCCTTTATAAAACCATAAACAAGTTGTATATGGGTTTTTATTTAAGGGATTGGGCCTGCCCGAAAGCCCAATTCCAGTTTTAAAAATAAATTTTGTTTAATTAATAACTTATACAATATTAAGGATTTTTCGGTGATGCCAAGCCCCAAACACTCCCCTTGAACCCATCCGCGCGTCCCATATCCTCCCACCCTCTTTGAAACTCCGTTTCATCTCGGTTTAGGTCGAAACTTCTGAAGCACTCACATTTCGGGCAGATTAATAAAGGTAATTTGTTTCCTTCATAAATCCTTCAATTCTCACTCTTTTTTCCCCATTCAAATTCCTACATGGTCTCATAATCCTTGATCGAACATCCCTTGAATGGTTGGATGTTTTCAGATTCAGAATCTGGTGGATTTTGGGTCGTTTTATTCATGATTGTTTTGAGTAAGTGTTTCTCTCTTCAATTTTTCATTCTCCTTGGGGTAACCTCCCTCTTTCATTATATTATAAAATGTCCAGAAGTTAGGGTTCGATCCTAAGGTCTGATTTGGTATCTTTTGGGTCAATTTTTGGTGGTCTAGGTATGGATTTATATTTCTTGTGGTGCGGCGGTGGTGCGTTTAAGGTTTCACACCAAGTTTTGAGGATTTCGACTCAAAAGGTAGGTGATTCCATGTGTAGCCATTTTATGATGAGTTAGCTTGCATGGATTATTAATTTAGCATGTTTATAATCTGTTTTATGTGTTGTGAAAACAGTTTTGATGGATTTGGTTGAACATTTAATTTTTAGTTGCATTATAGCTTGAAATTGGGTACTTTTCATGTGTGACTCTTGGGGTAATGTTTGGGTTTAGTTTATAACATATGAAAGTGATTTATTAGTCTTGAAAGGGGATTCCAATTCTGGTTTGTTAATTCCTTATTGTCATGTTGGCCTTTAATGTAGGTTTTTTTAATGAGTTTAAGGAGTAAAAACATGTTGTACTTCTTGAAGGTGATTTATGAAAACGTGTGTTTTTCATGTGTATCTCTGTGGTATTATTTGATGTATTTTTATAACATTTGGGGGTGGTTTAATAATTGTTTTAGGGCTGAAAAATTCTGTTTTGGATTGGTATTGGTATGATTTTACTTTTAAATGAGGGTTTTGAAATGGGTTTAGTGTGCAAACAATGGTTATACCTCTTGGGTTTGTTTTATAAAAATTGCCAATGTTTTATCTGGTTACACAAAGTTGGGAAAGGGTGTATATGTACTGTTTGGGTGAGTGTGTTCACCTAATATGGGTTTTTGAATGGTAAAGTGGTGATTTGAGATGTTGAACATTTTTATAATTTTTTTTTATAAATTGTCGAAATGTTTTACTAAATTGTGTTTTGTGTGCGAAACACGGGTGTGGGATATTTCATGTGAGTTTATTTATAAAATGAATTGTGAAGGTGATAATGGTATTGTGTGACATGTGTGTGGGCTATTATGTGAGTTGAATATCTTGTAATGGTTTTATAAAATTGTTTAATGGATTTGTGGAAGTGTTAATGAAATTTGAAAAGTGTTGTAGGCAATTTGGAGTGAGTTTGATTTCAAAATTCATTTGAATGAAAAGTGGAATTTTTGACTTTTGTGATGTACATGGGGCTGTTTGGTTAATTTTTGATGTGGAAGTGATATTTTCATGTGAAAACTATACTTCTTGGATTGCTGAACTTGTTTGAGCACAAAGGGAAAACCCAGGTATCTAGGTGGGTGGACGTGTACTAGTATGCTAGTGAATCTGTGAGGTTTGGCCTCAGTTTCACTTAGCAAGATTGACGCTTAAAACTCTAAATAAACTATGATGATGATTATTGGGGACCACTAGGTTATGGGTATGTTCCCTACTAGTGGCTCGTGCACGAGAATGGATATTTGTGATGGTTACCTTCACCGAGATACGAGGTACCTGGGACCCACAGCTAGCTAGTGCCTAGGGGTTATTTCCCATTGCTTGTGCTCACTGGATACTTTGTTATTACCGTCGGTATACGGTATGAGAGGCTGGAAAATTCAGTAGCTTTGGTATTTATTTTAAGTATTTTTATTCTTTAAATTATCCCACCTAAAAACTGTTTTTATTTAATGTTGCATCTTTTAGAAATTTTAACTAGCATCTCATGTCTTTGAAAACATGCATGCTTTTCACCATTAAATGTTTATCACATGGAATCTATTAGTGGTGGTATCCTATTGGGCATTGGCTCACACCCTACTTACACCCTTGGGTGTAAGTAGACTTGGTTATTTTTGTTGTCGCAGGTTGGGTACAGTTTGTTTTGTTCCAGTGGTTCGGGTTTCTAGCAGGTCCTTGGTAGTGAAATCTTGTGGAGATAGCATAAGGGTGGTGCCCCTTGACAAAAGGGTTCTTGGGCTGTCCTTATTTGTTTTTTTACCTTTTTAATGGTCTTTAAATGTAGTTTTAACTTATGTAATTCAGTTCTGAAATTTTGTAAAAGATGGTTTTAGTTGAAAAATCCAGATTTGTTTTATTGAGTTTTTTTGTTGTTTAATGTTTATAGAATCGGGTAAATCGTTCCCAATTATTATTATATGATACCCGGGCACTTGTGCCAGCCCGTGGGGATCGGGAACGCCCTTCAGGCCTTGTCACGGGCTTGGTTTGGTGTCGATTTTGGCGGCGACCAGATTTGGTTCGTGACAATTTATATAGTGTAAATGTTCAATTAGTTTCTCAAAGATTTATTAGGTCTCAGCTAATTTAATCTGATAATTAAATTGAAATTTGAAACTAACATACTGGTTTACAATAAGTATAAACACATGCAAATTTAACTATCAAAGTAAATTTAAAACAAATTATATTTCAAAGTTGTTAGCAATAGAATTTGAAATATATATTATACTTATGACATAAACTAAAATGCATAGTAGATGTAACCAAGAGGTTCAGTCTCAAGCCGAGACATAGTCATCTCAAAAAATTTATATAAATTGATCAACACCCTAGATTGGGGAATAAAATAGTACAATACTATCCAGGTCCAAAGACCTCTAACACAGTTCTACTTGGGAAAACAAAGACAAAATCTCACAACTATCCAGGTGGTACTTGACCTCTACCACTATCCACAGTAGGATACAAGGGAGTAAATAGAGTTTGGATGAGTATTTTAGAATCCTCTAGCTGAGCCCAGGATTTAGTGTGTGTGTAAAATAAACAGGGTACACACACTGCTCGAAACATAATTGAATGAATCGCTAAAGAAAGATTGAATGAGTTTACAAAAGCATTATTGATTGGAAGTGAAGCTCTGGACTCATTTGATTTGTCATAAAAGCATCTGAGTCCTTCTCTGGGTTTTGTTCTGAAAAAAAGAGTATCGTTTTCTTACTCGGTTCCAGGTTCATCTTATCATCCTGAGTGCATGAAGTGTTTTTTTAGTTCTTCACTCAAGATGCAGCTTGTGTTCTCCTCTAGAGAATAATCGCTTCGTGTATGTCCAGTGTTCTTGTAGTATGGATGTAGTCTTGTGTGAATGCCCGTCGTTTGAATGCTGTTTAGACTTTTTCTTTTTCACCCTTTGTGTTCCTTCGTAGTTCCTTGATTCTCTATCTTTCATTCTAACATGTGTTCACCACACTCTAACGTGGTATTTATCTTCCCTTTTATATCTTTCATCTCCGGCAAAAAGGAAAGATTAATTTTTTGCATGGGTACTAGTTATGATTCCTTGACATGGAAACAAAAATCATTAAATAACATTAACTGCATTAAAAACATCAAATGTAACTATTAGCTTAATAAGTAAATAGTATTGAGTATAGAGTTTGACTGGTTGGTCAATAATTAGTAGCCTCCTGTTGCTAGATGTGTATGGTGGGCTTTGTGTAACAGTGACCTTTCATCGGTAGCTCTTGAACTTGTATTGGTAGCTCTTTGTATCAGTAGCTAGTGGTATCAACAGCACTTGGTATCAGTAACTCCTTACTCTTTATCGGAAACTTTTGGTATCAGTAGCTCTATATATCGGTGGATTCATTCTATCTGTAGATCATGATCTATCGGTAGCTCTTGATCTATTGGTAGCTCTTCTTTGAATCAGTAGCTTCGTGCTGTATCGGTGACTCTGTATATCCGTAGCTGTTGGTCTATAGGGAGCTCTGGTATGTCGGTAGATCTAAGTATTGGTGATTGTCTATATCGGTATCTTGCTTAGTTCCAGTGATAATGTGTATCAGTATACTTATGCACATCGGTTGCTCCATTCTGTACTATCGGAAGACTTATTCTATTGATATCTATCTATATCAGTGACTTTATTCTATCTTTACTGGTAGATTTGTACATATATGTAGCTCTGTACATATAGGTAGTTTTGCGTATCAGTGACCTTAGCTTATTCATGACTCTGTCTATTGGTAGACTAAATATATCGGTAGAATAAGTACCAGAAGCTATGTATCAGCAGATATACACAGATCAGTGGCTAACACTTATTTGATTTATGAAAAACATATCTGATTGGATTAGAATTACTTAAAAACTCATACAAACATGGATAAACATTGATTACGATATTTCAAGGATTATTTTAATATTATTATCATCCTGATAGTAGAAAATCATAGATTGAGCAAATTAGAATATAGATAAAAATTAATTGGGATTATCAATGTTTGTAAAAGCATAGTTGGGATTATCAAAACAGGTAAGGTCAACAATCTCTCCATTTTTTATAATCAAAACACATGATATTATAGTTTTAAAAAAATAGTGAGTAATTGTATCAGATGATATATCATTAAATACAATTATCTCAGAGAAAATAATATGTAATAGAACATAATGTATCAGAGGTAGAATTAAATGCAATGATATCAGAGGGGAAAAGCATGGTATCTCTTCCTTATATAATATTGCCCCCCCTTTGAGAATATTTCTCCCTCTTTGATACTTGGATAGATAATATTTATCCCCCTTTGTGATAAGAAAAAAGTGGGAAACAAGAAAGGGAAGAGTAACAAAATGAGAAGGAAAATAAATCCAATTGTATTATATGTTGCAAAAAGGTACGTAAAAGGAAAAAAAATACAAGGGATTCCTATCAATCATCTTAGCCACTTGTTATATCCACATCCTCAATGTGAGATTTTCCATATGGATCGGATGAGGATTCAGACTGTGGGGACGCTGGTGAAGGATTAGGAATTCCAAACATGATCATAGGAGGCTGAGCCACAGAAACTATGCATGGACTATACTGAGGAGTTCATTGAGTGATCATAGGTGTAAGGCTTCGAATTGCATGGGCTGGAGTCATCTGAACAGGAGAAGTAGTAGAGGCAGAGGCAGGTAAGGCTGGAGGTACAATCACTGGCCTAGCATCGACATGCAGTAATGGTAGTAAAAGATTTCTGAAATCCATAATTATACGTCCTCCTCTCTCCATAGTAGATATGAAATCATCCCCTTTATCCATTAATTTTTCCAAGGTTGTAGTTAATTCCCCTAGTTTGCTGACTTTCTCTTTGAAGGCTTGATTGACAAGAGGTACGTTCCTGTTTTCCAGTAGAAGATTGAAATGATTGTTGAGTTGATGCTTGGTGTAAACCTCTTTAAAGTAGGATTCCACCTTATCTTTCACTTCTTTTTTAGAGGAATAAGCTTCTCTCATGTAGTCTTGGACTATCTTCATTATTTCTCTAGCTGAATCTCTAGTAAAAATCACAAATTTTCTTAGGTCCGATGAGTCCATAGAGCCACTGGTTGATGCTGAACCAAGATCCTCCTTCATCACAGATCACATCTGATCCACATCCACTAAAGGTACAAAAGCAACAAAACCAATAGAGAAGGTTACTGTTTCCTGGAAGTTTTTTTTCAACCCACTGATATGATTTTTGACTTGGGAATCCCGGGTTTTAACATGATATTTCATTGAGGTTTTAAAGCCTTCGAACACTAAACCCATATGGATTACTACACTTTTGACAATGGATAAGTCCATTTCTTCTTGGGATTTTGTGCTCATGTAAGAGTCTAAAGAAATAAGAAATTTCATCAGAGCTTCAACATCACCTTCCAGTCTAGATACTTGAGTCTGGCTGTTTGTAACTTTTACCACTATTTCGGCCACAATGGTTGACAAATTACAACTAAGGGAGAGTTGAAATGATTTTTCTAAATTGATCATCTCTTCAAAAAAATCAGTGCTTCAACTCAACAATAGAAGCACTAATGAACTCTTTCAGCTCATACATTAAGGATTCCTGGTCAGCCCTGGTGATCATATCAGCAAGATCAATCACAACAAGTGCTGTTTCAGATGCTATGCCGGCCACTGAGTCAGTCATAATCTATTGGATTGAGACACTAGTGAAGCTTACATCTTCCTTTTCTCTTCCACAATATTGTCCTTAATATTTTTCGTCAAAATATCCTGGTCTTGCATTCTGACCACATCATCCGGTAACAACTCAATCTCAACATCATAAATAATATTCGGTCTCTTGAGGGATGCCTCATTATCAAAATTAGGATAGTCTAATCCAGAAACCAAAAAACATGAATATTCTTCCCAGTCCTCAATATCAATATCCACTAACACACATCAAAACATGGTTTGATGCTCCCCTTCAATTAGTGCATTCCCATGTACTGAAACAACATTCTCAACAGGTCTTTCTTCCTCATAAGAATCTTTTACTTTCAATTCCATCTCTGCAACAATAGGAGGGTCCTCTGAATTAGGTACAACTTCTTCAATTTCTCCTACTACATCCATAGTAGGCACAAATGAGCTTCCAATTAATAAACTCAGACAAAAGCTGATAGAATCAGAGGCATAAGATTCATTCTCCTTTTCTTATTTATGCTCAGGATCTAGCTGGTCTTCTTCATCAGTAGTCGTCACTTCTTATACTAATGTTTCCTTTCTAGAAGATACAATTTCAGCAGCAGGACTTTGAGGTACGTCCAGATCTCTTCCATCATCCATAGAGGTATCTTCTTCTTCAGTCTCATCCCTGTACTCGGGTTCTTCTTCATCAGGTCCTAGACCTGTATCCCTCACATCCTTAGGTCTTGAAGGATGATTCCCTGGATTGAATTTATCATATACCTTCTTGTCATTATTAAACCACTCTCCTCTCCATGGGTTCCAATTTATCTTCATGTATTTTAAAATAGTGGTTGTGATACAAAATTTGTTCCTTAGAACCACTGTCTCATCTAGAGACTCAGCTATCCCTTTCACTTTGATCATCACTAAGATCAACATGGAAATGAATAGGGCATTAGTCATTGATTTGGGCCTTGTCATGTTTTCCATTTGGATCATCAATAATCTTCATAGATTCACTGTTACACAATGTCTCAAGGGATGTAGAAGATAGATATCCTGATATATTAAATTTGAAAAGTCTCCCATCCTTGGTATTAAGACATGATGAACAAATTTGAACAACATTATTTTCTCTCCATCCATTTCAGCAGCCACTACTTGTCTTGGATTTACATCCCCGGTGAGCTCCTCCAAGGTAGTCACATAATCGAATATATCATTGGTAGGTGGCATAGCTTTCGAGACTAATCCGGATACACCTTCATGTGAAACCTTTAGGCATTTAGCCCATTCAACGGATAAAAATTACATCTCTTTTTCATTCAAAAAATAAGTCACTCGGTTCTCATCTTATGATTTCTCAAAGCTTATAAAATCATAAAATTGTTTCACTAGCATCGGATATTAGGGGCCATTGTCGTTCGAAAAGAATTCTACCGAATTTTGATCATCCATCACTTACAACACTAATGACTTCCTAGGAAACAACTATTCCACGCACAACTCTTTTTCAATCACAGTAACTCTATTATGAAATTGTGGATTCACTAGTCACCTACCCAACCTAGTTATACTAACACTTCAACTTTCTTCTGGCTCAAACTTCTTCTTCTTTTCTTTTGGCTCATCAGTGTCATCTCTGATGATTGGATGTTTGGTTTTTGTCATCTATGGTTCGAGGGATTTAGGGTTTTTGAGAGATTCAGGAGATAAGGTTTGAGGGTAAGGGTTTGAGGCTCGGTGGATTGAGAAGTATCTTGGTCTTTGTTTTTATCATTTAGGAATCATAAAACAAATAAATAAAATGAAATAATGTAAAAACGATTCCGATTCTGGCGGAAAATAGAAGTTTAAAATAGCGAAGTCATCGGTAGGGTTTATTGGTGAGAATTCCTATAAGTGTGGTACATCGGTAAGGAATTCACATAAGTGAGGTATCACATCGGTGAGGTTACATCGGTGAGTTATTACATCGGTGAGGTTACATTGGTGAGGTTACATCGGTGAGGTTACATCCGTGAGGTTACATCAGTGAGGTTACATCGGTGAGGTATTACATAAGTGATGTTACATCAGTGAGGGATTCACATCGGTGAGGTTACATCGGTGAGGTATTCACATCGGTGAGGTTATATTGGTGTGATATTACATCGGTGAGGTTACATTGGTGAGGTTACATTGGTGAGGTAGCTATCGATCAAGGTTAATCATTCCCAACTCATGTCTAATGTAGCATAACCTATCCGAACTCTATGGTTTGGTGAAAATGACAGCTAATTGATGTTCAATACCTATAAATTCAAGAGTAATATCACATTTTTGGTAATGATCTATCAAGAAATGGTGCCTTAAATCAATTTGTTTTTTCCTAGAGTGAGACACGTGATTCTTTCAAATGTTTATTGAACTAGTGTTGTCACAGTTGATAGAAACATGCTTAAAATCATATTCATAGTCCAAAAGAGTGTGTTTCATCCACAGAATTTGTGCACAGCAACTTCCAGCAGCTATAAACTATGATTCAGCATTGGACAAGGTTATAGAATTCTACTTTTTACTACACCAAGATACTACGGATTTTCCAAATAAATGACATGTTCCAGATGTGCTTTTTCTATCCAACATGCAACCATCGAAGTCATCATCTGAGTAACTCATTAACTCTAAGGACTGTCCTTTTGGGTAAAACAAAACTATGTTTAGAGTGTGTTTAAGATACATAAAAATTCTTTTGACAACAATTAAATGTGATTATTTTGGATTAACTTGAAATATTTCACACATACACACACTAAACATAATATCTGGTCGACTAGCAGTAAGGTAATGTAAGCTTCCAATAATACAACTTTAATTGGTTTGATCAACTAGTTTCCCAGATTCATCTGCATCCAATTTAATGATTGTACTCATAGGAGTATCACATTATTTAATACTATCCACATCAAAACGTTTTAAAAGATCCTTTTTATATTTATTTTGATTCAAAATAATTCCATTTTCATTTTGATAAACATGAAATCCAAGAAAATATTTATGTTCTCACATTAAACTCATTTCAAATTCATTTTTCATACTCTTTGAAAAATCAGTACATAATTAATGTTTAGAAGATCCAAAAATAATATCATCAACATATATTTGTACTATTAAAATATCTTTGTAAATTCTATTAATAAAAAGATTTGGATCATCAATCCTTTTAGTAAAACTTTTTGAAATAAGAAAATTACTAAGTCTATTATACCATGATCTTGAAGCTAGTTTTAAACCATATAAAGCATTAGAATGTTTAAAAACATGATTTGGAAAATGATGATAAGTAAATCCAGGTGGTTGTTCAAAAAAAAACAGCTTTAGTTATAAAACCATTTAGAAAAGCACTTTTGACATCCATTTGATATAACTTGAAATTCAGATGAGAAGCATAGGGAAGTAAGATCCTTAAGGATTCTAATATTTCTACAGGTGGAAAGGTTTACTCATAGGATATACATTCTTTTTCACTATATCCTTGTGTAAATAGCCTATATTTGTTTCTAACTATATTTCAAGATTCATCAACTTTGTTTTTAAAAATATGTTTAGTGCCTATTGTCAAAGTGTCCTTGGGCCTGTCAATTAATTCCCAAACATTTTTTATTTAAAATTGATTTAACTCTTCTTGCATAGCCTTTACCTGAAATTCATCATTGATTTATTCATTGAAATTTTTAGGTTCTAACTCTGAATGAAAATCTTGATGTTCAACCCGGTTTCATAGAGAAGTTATAGTCTATGTCCCTCTATAAAGATTACCAACAACAACATATAAATGATGAGTCTTTATAATCCTAGTTGATCTAGTAAAGTTAGGAATAGAAATTTGAGGTTCATCTATAGGTTCTAGTTCAATAGAAGCAGATTCTGGAATCTGTCCAGAATAGGATATTTTTACATCAGGTTTTTTAGTTTTATCATTAAGTATCAGAAAAGTAAAATCCTCTTCAAGATTTTCATGAGAGGTTATAGGCTCATGTGGAGCAGTTTCATCAAACCTTATGGGAATAGATTCATCCACACATTTGGTTCTTTTGTTAAATACTATATAGTCTTTGATAGTTAAGAATAAAATAGAAAAATTCCTTCATGACTCCTAGAAGAAAACTTGTTCAGTTTATCCTTTGTATTGAGAATACAATATTTGCTTCCAAAGACTCTAAAGTAACTAACATTGGGTTTTCTATTATTCCATAGTTCATATGGGGTATTCTTGAAAATAGTTCTAATAAAGACTCTATAAATAATATATCAAGATGTATTCACAGCTTCAGACCAAAAATAAATAGGCAGGTCATACTCATTAATCATAGTTCTTGCTATTTCACGAAGGGTTATATTTAATATTTCTACTACACCATTCTGTTGAGGTGTCCTAGGGGAAGAAAAGTTGTGATTATAGCCATTGTGTGAACAATAAGATTCAAACTCTTGATTTTCAAACTCACAACCATGATCACTTTTTAGGGTATTAATCTTAAGTCTACTAAGGTTTTCTACAGACATGGAGTATTTAACAAAGTAAGAACAAGATTACCTTTTGTGAGCTAAGAAGTATAACCAAGTATATCTAGAAAATTCATCTACTAGGTCATATACATAGTGCATTACATTTAAACTATAAACTTTAGAAGGTCTGAACAAGTCCATGTGAACCAACTCAAGAGATTGAGAAGTTGAAACCTTTTTCTTTGATTTAAAAGAAACATTATGTTTCTTTCCCTTTTGATAGGGATTACAATCATTTTCATTGGGAATTCATGTTTGTGTAGGTCTCTAACTAAGTTCATCCTAGTCAATTTTCTAAGGGAATAGATGTTGTAGTGTCCTAATATTCTATTCTAAATCCATGACTCTTTATGAAAAGCATTTAAACAAGTATCATTTTTCATAGCTAATGAATTCAGATCAAGAGGATAATCATTTTCATTTCATAAAGTAGAAAATACTAAAACATTTTTAGATTTAAAAACATTACATTAATCACATTCAAATTACACATTAATGAAATCATCACATAAATGAGTAATACATAATAGGTTATACTTAATTCCATCAACAAATAAAACATTAAAAATCAAAACTGAATCACTATTACCAAGCTGGCCTAGGCCGATGATTTTTCCTTTAGAATTATCACCAAAGGTGACATGGCCTCCCTAAACATTGATTAAACTCTTGAATCATGAGTAATCTCTAGACATATTTCTTGAACATCCTATGTCCATGTACCATACCTTTTTGTGAGAACTCATCAAGCATGATTCCTACAAAACAGATTTAGATGGAAAATGATTTTGGTACCCAGATATTCTTGGGTCCAGAAAGGTTAGCAATCAAAGTTTTACGTACATAGATTTGTCTTATATGTCTCATATAATTTAAAGAATCCATAGATTTTGAAAGATAATTTTTATTTGAACAATAACTATATGAATAACTAGTTGAAGCATATGAATTTCTAGAACTAGAATAAGTAGAATTTTGTCTAGATTTTGGAATAAATCGATTTTTGGTAAACTATCTTTGTCTAGGTTGGTATCCCAAAACAGTAGTGCATTTTGGTGAAACTTGTTTTCATAAAATTTGAGTAAGTGTATCTTTTCCCTTTGTGAAATTATCTATGTCCTTTCTATGTTTCTCATTAGACATTTTCGGTTTAGTATTTTCCTTCAATAGTTGATCATTCTTTTCCTTTTCTTTATAAATGTCAGATTTATCATCGGAAGTGAGAGCATGATATTTCATTAATGACTTATATTTGCCCTTATGTTCATTACAGGTCTCTTCTATCATGTTACAATATTCAAACAATTCATCATGAGACATATCTTCAGAATCTGAATCAGATTCTGCATCATCTCCATAATAATAGGATTTTAAAACAGGAGTATCTAAGGTTAACTCAGATGTTTTGGTCATGAAACACATGTTGGCATGATTCTTTTTAGAATCAGAAACTTCATATTCACTTATGTTGTCTTCTGATGAACTCCATGTATCTTTCATGGATTTCTTGTACCTCTTTTCCTTATAATCATATTTCGTTTTGAATTTTAATTTTTGTCAGTCAGCCTTGAGGTGTCCTTTCCTCATGCATTCATAGTAGACTATATCATCTTTATTATCAGATTTCTTCCAGTCCTTCTTGCACCTACCTTATTGATCATACTTACCCTTGTAGTTTGGTTTTCCGAAAAACTTCTTCTTCCTATAGAACTTTATAAATCTCATGGCTATTTGAACCATTTCAGCAACACTGTCTGAATCTGAATCATCATTGGTTGAACTTTTAGTAGGTATGTGTATTTTCATCTTTTCTTTGCTCCTAGAAGCATTAGACTTGAATTCCATGGATTTTCTATTGGGTTCATCATCTTCTTCCTTACTTACGTTATGTTCTTCCTCATACATCACAAGCTTACCTATTAATTCCTTAACATGGAGTGTGCTGATGTCACATGATTATCTAATGGAAACAGATGTGCCTCTCATATTTCTTGTAGACATCTTAATATCCTCATTATTTGTTCCTTTGCTGGAACTGACTTTCCATGAGAACTAATTCTATTGACTATCTCATTGAAACTGAGATACATATCAAAAATAGGTTCATTAGTTTTCTTTTTAAAATTTTCATATTTAATAGTATAAGTATTTAATCTCATTTCATTAACATTAGTTGTTCCCTCATGAGAAACACCTAAAGTATCCCATATTTAATAAGCTATTTTACAGGAAGATATTATTTTAAACTCTTCATCTCCGAAATCATAATATAGGGAATTCGTAGATTTACAATTATTATTGTAAGTAGTCATTTTAGGTTCATCCCATGTTGTTATATCAGTTTCAAGAATTGTATATTGTGACTCTTTAGTAGTCCTAATATCAAAACCCATACTTTCTAATTGAATCTTCATCATAAGTTTCCATTGATCATACATTTTACCATTAAAGAAAGGTATCTTGTTGGTAGTATCACCCTCTAGTATATTATCCTTAGCTAGATTTTAGAAAATAATTTTAAAGTGATAATATTTAGAACTAACAATAATTTTAAGAAACTTAAATATGCAACTAAAATTACAGTTAAAATTCAGAATTTTTTAAAAACATTTATTAATAAAAACATCCTCTGATACCAAATGTTGGTCGGAGGGGACACTCAATAGGGGGGTAAATTGAGTTACAATTAATATTTCTCTTAAAAATATTTCACTTCAGATCCCCCTATTTAAAAAAAGTTAATCTATTGTGAATTTATATAGAGTGTAAATGTTCAATTAGTTTCTCAAAGATTGATTAGATCTCAGCTAATTTAATCTAATGATTAAATTGACTTTTAAAACTAACTTACTGGTTTACAATAATTATAATCACTTGCTAATTTAACTATCAAATTAACTTTAAAACTAATTATTTTTCAATGTAGATAGCAGCAGAATATGAAATATATAGTATACTTATGACTTAAACTAAAATGCACAACAGATGTAACAAAGAGGTTCAGTCTGAATACGAGACTTAGTCCTCTCAAAAAAATTATATAATTTGATCCACACACTAGATTGGGGTAAAGAATAGTACAATAATATCCAAGTCCAAAGACCTCTACCACAGTTCTATGTGTGAAAACAAATACGACAGCTCACATCTTTCCAGGACGTACTCGACCTCTACCACTATCTACAGTGGGATACAAGTGACTAATTAGTGTTTGGATGTGGATTTTAGAATCCTCCAGCATAGCTCAAGAGATAGTGTGTGTGTAAAATAAACAAGGTACACACACTGCTTGAAATGTAAATGAAAGAATCAATAACGAAAGTGTGAATGAGTTTAGAAAAGCTTTAGTGATTGGCAGTGCAGCTCTCGACTCGTTTGATTTGTCAGAAAAGCTTCTGAGTCCTCCTCTGGTTTTTGTTCTGAAAAACACAGTATAATTTTCTTCCTTGGTTCTAGGTTCAGATTATCAGCCTGAGTGCATAAAGTGATTGTGGTAGTTCTTCACTCAATATTCATCCTGTGTTCTCCTATTGAGAAAAATTGCTTCGTGTATGTCCAGTGTTCTTGCAGTATGGATGTAGCCTTCTATGAATGCACCATGTTTGAATGATGTCGAGAATTTTTCTTTTTCACCCTTTGTGTGCCTTCATAGTTCCTTGACTATCTGTCATTCATTCGATCTCGTGTTCACTACACTCCAGCTAGGTCTTTATCTTTTATTTTATATCATTCAGCTCCGACAAAAAGGAATGATTACTTTTCTCATGGTTACTAGGTATGGTTCCATGACATAGAAACAGAAATCATTAAATAACATTAACTAAATTAAAAACATCAATTGTAACCCTTATCTTAATAAATAAATAGTACTGAGTATAGAGTTTGACTGGTTGTTCAATCATTAGTAGCCTCCTATTGGTAGATGTGTACGGTGGAATTTGTGTAACAGTGACTTTCCATCGGTAGCTCTTGAACTTGTATCTATAGATCTTTGCATCAGTATCTCTTAGTATCATTAAATACTTACTCTGTGTTGATAACTTTTTGTATCGATAGCTCTATATACCGGGGACTTCATTTTATCAGTAGATCCTGATCTATCGGTAGCTCTTGATCTATCGGTAGCTCTGCTTTGTATCGGTAGCTTCATTCTGTATCGGTGACTGTGTATATCGGTAGCTCTTGGTCTATCGGTAGCTCTGGTCTATCAGTAGCTATATGTATTGGTGACTATTTGTATTGGTAGCTTACTTAGTTCTAGTGATTATGTGTATCAGTAGACTTATTCACGTCGATAGCTCCATTATTTACTATCAGAATACTTGTTCTATTGATAGCTATCTGCATTGGTTACGTTGTTCTATGCATACAGGTAGATTTGTACAGATCAGTATCTCTGTACATATTGGTTGCTTTGTACATATTGGTATCTGTATACATATCGGTAGATCTGTGTATCGGTGACCTTAGCTTATCTGTGACTCTATCTATTGGTATACTAAGTCTATTGGTAGACTAAGTACCGGCAGCTCTGTATCAGTAGTTATACGCAGATCAGTGACTAACACTTATCTGTTTTATGATAAACATATCCGATTGGATTAGAATTACTTCAAAACTCATACAAACATGGATAAACATTGATTAACATATTTCAAGGATTATTTTAATATTATTATCATCTTGATAGTAGAATATCATAGATTTAGAAAATAAGAATATAGATAAACATTATCTGGGATTATAAATGTATATAACAACATAGTTGGGATTATCGAAACAGGTGAGGTCAAGACTTAGTTACATCATTATTATCCCAACCCTTCTCATATTCCTAATCATCAGGATGTTCAGTTGGATATTCATTATTACATTATGGAATATCTAGTTTGTATCATTGATTATAGGATGGTGACTCTCCATGTAAAGTGTGTTCCTCCAGTATGGCTGTCAAGGAAACATAACTATGTCTGTTATGATACTCGCGAGTGATATTACATAATACAAAATTAGTGGATTAACATTTTCTCAAATTATGATTGGACACCCACATAAGGGAAACCAGTGGAAATTTTATTTATAAGGGAGATAATTATACATCTTGGTTTTTATTTTGTTGTATGGATCCATTAAATTTCATTTTGGTCCTTCAATTTTAATTAAAAGAATGTGACCAATAGTATAATTTGTTTTTTTGGATATTTTGGTTTTTATAAAACCTCATAGAACTAGATTATAAATAAATAGAGTGAGGAACACCATTGTGGAATAGTTATTTCCAATTATGAGGCTCAACTGTGTGGGCCAGTGGTAGAGAAGCAAGGTCTGATGAACTATTTGAGGTAGTATCTATGCCTATATGAGAAGATGTAGACATATTAATGTTGAGAATTGCATGATTTTTGAATTTATTTTTTAACATTTTTACGGACCGTGTGAGGGATGTTATTATGTAGTGATCCTGGCACTTTTATTGAATGGTTTGTCCAACCATTTGGCCAAACAATATGCCCCATAAAATATATTTTAATTATAAAACATCCCATTAAAAATTTAAACATAATTCCCCTTTCTTTCCACACAATTCCTCAACCACTCACATTCACTCGATCTTTCCTTCCTCCTTCACATGTTTTTAATCCCCCCATACTACATCTCATTCATGTGTAGTTTGTAGCATTGAATCTATAATAGTAGTATATTTAATCATCTTCCTTTCAATATTATTTTATCTCCCCACATGGAATTCTAAATCTGATTAAGCTCATATAATTTATTTTCTAGGTGTTTACATATTTAATTTATTTATTCTGGTGTAGTCTAAATTTAAAGGTGGAAAATTTCATGAATTTTTCTAGAATGTAATGGTATGTGTTCTCATGATTTTTTCTTAAACAATTAATGTTAATATTATTTTTTGGTTATGTAGTATGCCGATATTTCTGGGTGTTTCTCCTAATGTTGATAAACCCTATATAATATTGTTTAAAGTTAGATATTAAAGTGTAATAAAAACCTTATACTAAAAATATTGTTAAAATCCTGAACCAAATACATACCTTCATTGGGTATAGTTATATAACTTAATTAATTTTGATTCCCTTGTGAACAAATTCATAAAGGTGTGTCTAATTATCAATTTATCGAGTCATTTTATGATTCAAGTATATTAATGAATGTAGTTTCTTGGATTAACTGTATTTATTCTATTCATATTAATTTATATCATATGACATAAATGATGACTTGAATAGAATAATGGAAATACTAATATTTGTTAACAATGAATGGAATTTATCATGGATGTGATTACATCATGATTATCTCTAATGATAGACATTACACTCCTTAATATTTATTTGGTAATTATGGACCTGATTATCATTATTATTCACTTAAAATTAACATACATTAACATTTACAATTTTTACCTAAAATTTAATTGGAATAAAACTATATATTGTTTATTTACAATTAATGTTAATGATGGTCAATATTGGTTATATATAATTATTGTAAATGACAGTTGGTATTTTTTATTTATAGTTAAATGGAATGTTTTTCCAAACTTGCTATTATATATTGACTTACATGGAGATCCCATTTACCAATTATTAATTGATTGACACAGAATTTCATATTGACTATTCAAAAATAAGGTATATGAATAAAAATATTGTTACAATGAAATAAATGTTTATATTCACTATATATTAGTTCAAATTAGGTAGAATAGTATGGGCTTCCCAAATAGAACCCATACCGGCATGAATATTATTCAATTTCTTGTTACAATATTTATTACGAACACATTATTTCCTTTTTTAGTCATACAATGTAATTCATTAACTATATTTTTTGTCCTAATTATTTAGTATAACACCCTATTTGGTTCCTCCTTCAATATCAAAGAATGCAGTATGCGTCAGGGTGTGGAAAAAGGTAAACACCTCCTGGAATATGAAATATTCTGAAACCTGGGATGACATATGAGTGTAGAGGAATGATACAGTGATTATTATTCTATTGGATATTTCAATTAGTGTTTTCCTAATTTTTCTATGGCATGCTGTAATTTCACGTATCCCATGTATAACTCCATTCATTATAGCAAACACAATTGAAATTATATTTATAAGATATTGAATATTGGTTCTAGCTTATACATGTTTACTTTGTATTCATCATATTCACAGTTCGTATTATTTTTTATATTATATGTTTTTATTTTTAACTTATTAATCATATTATTATTGTTATCTACTCTAATATTGAGCGTATATTCTTATAATGATACCAAAAAAGACACTTGATGATAGTTGGTAGCCTCTGTCATAAGGGGAGGCATTCATTAGGACTGGTTACATCCAGGTTTAGATACTTATTAGTGAACCAAACCTAGTACATTACATTAACTACCATAAAGTTTATTGACAAAAGTTCTTGGATCACAAGAATAATTTTCATAGAACTCCACAAAATAATGTAGTAGTTGAAATGATGAATCAATAATTGAAAATGAAATACAGGAGTATATTTTTTCACTCTATAATACACAGTGAAATTTGGGAATATAAAATAATTACAAAAAATTCTTTAGTAATAAAAATTATTATTTTAGTGGTTGGACATGAAACTCAAGAGGATATATGGTGTGATATGTAACAATTTATTCCATCATCTCCCATTACCATTATGGTTTTGTGGTTATAGGGTGTTCATATAATGCCTGATTATTCTCTATGGACATAGGGGTACAACATTGTAAAAATTTGTGGTTTTATGGAATAAAATTTATATTTACACAATAATTTTGTGTTGTATTTATTTTATTGTGGGATATTTTATGGCCTCTGTGAGGTGATGGAAAGTGGTAAATGAATATTTTAAATTGAATTTAGATGTTTACAACATGAGATAATTCTATCCCACAGTGCATATTTTTTCAGTGGATGTTACATTTTGAATTTTTTTAGGGAAAACATGTGACTTTATGGTATATGTTGTAAGACCCTTGGAATTTACAGAATATAGATTCCATATAAATCATATGTCAAGTAAGTTATATCCTGTTTTAAAATACTAATCTATGGATCTAACCTCTCATTTTATGTTCATCCAATTCAACTCACAGGAAACCCCCATTAACTATAGGGGATCCCCAACACTTTTCCACTTTCTTATAATATTGGGTTTTAGTTGTGGTCTTTTGGTATTCAATTATTAGTAACTTCACATATCCATTAATTTATCTTGTAGAAATTCTATAGAGTTCTACTATTTTGATTCTCCATGGGATATAATTTTCATTACGTTGAGTTTTAAATGACAATTGATGTAGTGTAGAGTGATCAATGTGCTTGTTTTGTGGGATTTTGTATCAGTTATAATGTGAGATATGGATGGATTTTAATATATGTGAATACAACGTTGATATTTCTTGGGATATGCATTGGAATGATTATGGTGGGAGTTTTTTACTCTGGTGGTAGTTGTGTGAATTTGGTGAATCAATATATTTCATGGATGTTTTATTTTCTTGGGTAATAGTTGATTAAATGATTATTTTGAATGAAATATATAAATTAATTATTTAATAAATATATAATAATGTGATGTGTAATGGAAAAAGAGGTGGATTTGTTAATGAAATTTTGTGGAAACATGATATGTTTGGATAATGGTGAATTGCTAAATGAAAGTTGGAATATATGTGGTCATTTTTTGGTTGTTGTCTGGTGTGTTGTATAATTTTGTGGTTTAATATGTGATGATTGATGTGTGGTATAGTGGTGGTGGTTTTCATTACACTTCGGTAGATGATATAAATTATTAGGCTAGGTATTGTGTCATATATAAATATATTTATATATATTTCATGTATTTTTTGTTAAATCAATAGGATCCCAAACTATGTTTTGTAAACATACAAATTATCACAGGTTCATGGTTCTGGGTGTTTTAACAAATTAATAGGATAATGGTAATAGATATATCCGGCATCCCACTCTTCCTCGATCATTGTGTTGTAGTAGTGATGACCTATGTGTCACGGGTGAAATGTGATATGAGGGCTCGTGTATCATTGTGAGATATATTGTATTATGTGGATGTGATGTGATCTGATATATGGATGGGTCATTCCTAGTAAGAAAATTTCACATGGTTTATGTCCTTCACATTTATGAAACACAACACCTCTTCTTATATGGTTAGGTGATATGTGATTTGTGTCTTAAGTGATTATAGGAGAGATGTGATCAGATGATTCCAAATACTAGCATGAGATTCTTGACCTAGTTTTTCTTTAGAAGGATGGGTTGTGTCTTTACCAACATCATATATGGACTAGGTGATTTTGGGTGATATGTGATATTATGTGATGTGATGTATTTTGTAAAGAAGGTATTTGATCCTAATACATTTGATGTTGGTATGTGAAAACATCAAATCATTGGGGGAATTGTAGAATGGTTTTGTTCATTATTATGATATCAATGATATATTATTATATTGGATTCCTGGTCTAGGGATTGACCCATGGTGAGTGTTGGTTTGGTTGTTTTTCATTCATATGTGCATGTTCATTCAATTTTTTGTTCAATGTGGCATTAGAACTATATTTTTAAATGATCACGTGGGAGCAATGATATTCTAAATGAGAATACATGTTATTACCATCCAATGTTTATGAATTTTTGTTTTCAAAGTGGACTTTGGGAATCCAATTATACATTTTTGGTGTGAGTTGTAGTTGTCTTTTTGTCAGTTATATATGACTTTTGTTTTATTGTTTGATATTTGAAACATTATTTTATATTTATTTTTCTTAATTTTTCTTTGTAGAAATGTATTTGGTTTTATATTATATTGGATATTGGTTTTTATTGGTTTTTATCCTATCTCGTAATCAGATTTTATTATACTGTGTAATGCCTCCAATACTATGAAACTATTATACCCAGGGTGCCTGTCACCGAATCTTGGACTCGTGGTGGTTGGTCATTTGGTGTAATTATTTCTATCCCCACATTTTAATATATTTTGATGGAGTGGATATGGATAGGGTGGTATCATAATATGAATATTGAGATTTATGGTGAACATCAATGCATGTCATAGTGAGGATTACATAGGTTTGTAGGTAAGAAATTTTTATTGACCATCATTTATGACATGGGCCCTGGCGACTGGTTGGTACATGATATATTATGCATCTCAATATTTTTGGAACATGCTTTTTTCATATTGAACAATAATTTGATATGTTTCTATTTACTAGATGGATACCTCGTATATGTACATGTATCAGGATTTATTTCCCACATTTCTAAAATGGTTGTTTATGGGAAATTAAAATTAAATAATAAAATAAAACATTTAAAAAATTCCATGATAACAATCATAGGTCATAAACCTTGATTTTTAGTGATGGATAATGTTTTTCATCCTAAAATCGCTCAATATGTTGTGCAGAAAAAATGGTTTTTATGATTGATGTATAATTGACCCAATATTGGAGGATGGTTCATGACAGATGTACATGTGTGCATTTCATTACTATTTAATTGGAATGTATGAATGTATCATCTCTAATTTAGGTATTGATCATTTTTTTAGTAGATTGAGATCAATTTTTGTCTAATATTAGCATGTTTTTTGTTAAGGATATAGTTGGCAGTTAGTCAGATGTCGTGAGACACGAGTCAGTGGAGGAAGATAAACAATGGTGATCGTATAGAATAAGATGTGTTGTTGAGAGACAATAATAAGGATTTTTATTTATATTTAAAATCAATTATTCTTAATGTTCTAAATATTAACGACTTAATATCAATATAGTAGGGGAGCATGAGTGTTCCAATCCTTGTGATCAAGTTTAAGGAAATTTTTCACATTACTCCTAAAATTTTTCTAGTTGATTAGTCATATCATGTTGTTTGAAGGAGCCTTTTTTACTTAGTGATCATGTATGTGGTGACACCATTTACACACCATATATATCTAGGGGTGCATAAAATGGTGGATTATAGAGAATAAAAAAAGTATCTGGGATTTAAGACTACATGTAGTATCCTCTTTGGAGATTCTTTTTTTTGGTAGTGGGATTCATGTGATTTGGATGTCAGAGTTTAGGATATTTGGGTAACTGAAAATTAAAAACCCATTTCTCTTCATATGAGAAATAAATATCCCAATAACAAGAAAATGGATTCCATTTATCACATCATGTCTGTTCAAAAGAAAGTTAAATTACCATATCAGTGTCTAACTAACTATAGAGGAAAGTATCAGAGGGTGTTTATGAACCATTTTAGAAGTAGCAGTAGTATAATCTATGGTAGTTCCTATGTTATTGTATGCCAATGTTCGTATAATAGCTAATGTTATATAATGTTTTAATATGACAAGCCTATTATGGTTCACATCCATAAGTACCTAGGATTAAGCATTGTTGTAGAGGATATAAGAATATAGTTAGAGGAGATTAATATGGTTAGATGAACCTATTATAGGTGGTATCACTTGCGGATACATTATTTGAATGAGTTATGATAAGTATATCATCTTCTGTTTTTCAGATATTATTTGATTCAGGTTCTTCATAAAAATTTTCTTCTCCCACAATTTTCTATATTTTGGTCCTATATTTTGAGTAATTTTTATTTCCTTAGGTTTTATCTATGCCATTAAGATGTTTGGATTCTTTTGTTGATGTATTCCAGATGTTCAGACTAGGGATGTGGCATCACAAGTTTGTGGGATATTTTCTCTTATTGTAGATACTACCATAAAATGTTATCCTTGCAATGGATTTTGTTTATTCCCTATAGGTAGTCATAAAATAATACTAGAAGAGTGTTTTTTATATGTAATGGGACATTTATGGTCATTAATTTTTTAGAGATGATATCTTATGGGGTTCAGTTATGTGGGAAATATATTCTCTATGTTGGCAGATCTATAATTGTAATCTCGGGTGGAAGATATTACTAGGGTTTTGGATGATTTAATAGATGATTTCATGGGTGACGTTATATCATTTCCATCTCAATTCAATTTCATGTTTGCGATAGTGTTCTATCCAGGTGCGTATCTGATTTCTACCAAACCTTACAAAATATCAGCCACAATATTTTTATGTTCGGGATACTGGCGATTTATCTTATATAAATGGAATTCATCCAAATTATTGGGTCCCCATTGAGTGACCTCGTATTTTTCTCCATGAATTTGGAAGGTAGCGTCATGATTATTGTAGATTACTAGAGGTCAAATTAGGTAATGGTCAATATCAGTTATCATATTCATATAATTGAAAATATGTTAAACTACATTAAAATGTTCACATAGTTTTGAATGGCTAGTCTAGGGTCATATAGTCACAAGATCATTATGAATGATGAGGATACCATAAATAATTCCTTTATGTGTAGGTATGGTATCTTTTAGTTGGTGGTCAAATCATTCGATATTAAGAATACCCCAAAACTATTCATGATGCTCATGAACTCAATATTCAATGTGTTCATGGACCATTGTTCCATGAGATTAATCAAATATATTGTTATATTATAGATGTTAGTGGAATTTTGTGTTGAGAATATTAATGTTTTTTTGTAGGTATTTTACCACCACCAGCTCTATGGGGTGCATTTCATGTGTTAATTATGGAGTCAAGAAGTGTGTTAAAATGGACATATGGTATATCAATAGTGTGATGTAATGTACCGATTTTTGTTCGAGGTAGTTTTTTCATGAAAATATATTAAGAATGTGGTAGAAGATTTCATTTTTATTGATCATAGATTGTTTATTATTAGTTTTTTTGGCTGATATCTCGTAGGATATAGAATCATTCATATCATCTATAAGAATGAAATATTATTTTGTGTGGAATGATCTATTTTAATATTCATTTAGTTAACTGTAGTAGAATATGACTATTCTACCAGTGGTTCGGTTTCTTGAGGATGGTGTGATGTCTAATGTTTTCATTGATGCTTAACATCTCTATTGCGATGAATATTGATACAATAGAAGAATGTGATCTCTTATTTGTGTAGGAAGTTATTTCTTCATGATACTAACCTATCTCCCATTATATAAATATTCAGTTGTAATATTTTCAATAGGATTGTGGTGGAATTACCATATTGATGGGAGATTTATTGTTTTCTAGATTTAGGAGTGTTTGAAACATATTAATTCTCAATGTTAATTTATCTTAATCAGTGGAGATGAAAAAAAATTCTATAGTATTATTATTTTTACATTTTTTACACCGTAAGATGGTCGAATGTGGTGGACAATGTGTTTAGTCTGAAATTTCAAGGAGATACAGATTGAGCGTTTTTTAAATGTTTTGAATAGAATAGAGGTGTTTGAAACATTGTACTTGGGTGTGGGGAAGTGTAGTTGATGAGTTTTTATTTTTTTTAGAAAACTATGGATTCGTCTTTTATGTGATAGGTTTGGTTGTCATAAATGGGATATTTATAAGAAATGGTGATGTGTGACCATGTTTTCCTTGGTGATGCTCCATAAGTTTTGATATATGATGTTTAGAAATCAATTTTATTGAATGATATGTTATTTTTATAAGGGAAATGTGATGTATTGTTCTACATGTGTTACATAGAACATCCTTATAATTATATCATTTTGTGGAAAATATGTATCAAAGATTGTGAAAGAAGCTTTTGTGTCCTTGGATGTAACATTTGGGTGATGATCCTATGGAAATGGGTATATTTTTCATCAGGTAAAATCTGCAACATGTGTATATGGAGGTTTCTTACAATACATGGTTCTTCCATTGTGGAAATGAAAAAAATATAAATGTTATTTTTCAACTAGTTAACCCATTTTCATGACGGTTTGATGAAATTTAAGTGATAGTAGAGTAGTTAATGAATTATGTTCATTTTCCTATGATCCATGAATCACATTTCATTTATTCTTTGGAGAGGTGGTATTTAGATATCATGTTTTTGTTTCATGGGGTAATTAGAAACAATATATATTATTTGATCCTCCTTTCACCGAATTGATATAAAGGGGATTGAAGGAATATTTTGTCTCTTAGTTTTTCCTTAACACTAATTTCCATCCACATACATATGGTTATTTAAGGTTAGGTAAAATAATTAATCATCATACACTGTTTGTTGCGACCTTTGAGGTGTTTGGTGAGTTGTATGTTTGGTGAATCGATTTTAATTTACATAAAATTTGTATAGGATCCATGATATCTTCCATGTGTATCATATTAATTGGATTCATCAAGAGGACACCAATATTATATATCAGTGAGTGTTTCATAATGATGAATACGTGTTGTTCTTTTAAGAACCACTAGAGATCATCGATCGTTGATAAAAGTTGACTCATGAGAGAACCATTCTTGTGGTTCAATTTTTCCATGGAATAGTGTCCAAGAGGAGATTACATATGAGTGAGACATGTTGATGTATTCCCAAAATTTATCGCTATTTTGGGGGCTTCTTTTCCCTGTGGGGGATTTTCCAAGATGAAGTGACGTTTGGATATTTTTTTTGTAGGATATGTCATTTCATTTGATGTGTGTTTTGGGTTATATGATAATGCATCAAACTTATGAAATGATATAAAATAGATTCCTAATAATTAAATTTTATACATTGACACAATTTAAACTATGTAAGACAGTTATTTCTTAACAATTTGGAAAATAAGTTTACTTAATATATGGAAATTAATGATTTGTGTGCATAGGGAAATTCCTATATCAGATTTGGATGTTTATGGTTTTCACTATGAGGAGGTGGATAAGGACATGTTGTTACATGGTTGTGAATAAATGTGGTGTATTGTAGACGATACTAGATAATGTGATGTTCTGACCAGTGTGATGTGGTGATACTGTTGTTCCAAATATTTCCTAGAAATTTTGGTTTGCAATGATTTCATGGTTGTTGTGTTGAAGCATATTGATAAATGTGATAGGTGTCTCTTGTGTTGATTTCTCGAACTGATTATTTTCATTGGTATTGGTTTTTATTAATGGGGATGATGATAATTTTTTAGGTATATAATCTAATTTTATGTGCCTTTCTAGACCATTACATTGTTGGAGTTTTATGTAGATATTTTTTAGAGGAAGTATGTTGAGTTTCTAAGGACATGGAACTATAGGTATACAAAAAATGGTATTTATGATGTAAATGGGGTACTTATGTCATATGTTATTGTTTATAACTACTATGATCACCTGTTTTAAGGGATCTTTGAGGAATGTGCATAACGTGAAAACAATTTTTACATTCTAAAGGAGGTGTATATGGTGTAAGTTATTTCCAGGATGACAAGTCATGTTTTTTAGTAGATGAAGGTGTTTTTTATATTTTATAGTTCATAATTGTTTTTATGGGATAAATTATGTGAAAAATGATATTTATGACATACAAATGTTGTTTATGCTATAACACTCTTTGTTATAACCTTTTTGTATTGTTTTCTTTATGGATATACCCACCCATTCATCCATTACTCCTCTCTTCTCTAATATTATCCAATGGTACATTGGGGGATATCCCATCCCCTATCCTCCAACATCAATGATTGGGTACTGGTGTTGGTGTTTTAGAGATACGTAGTGGGTTCCTTCTCATATCAATTTATTTATATTTCATTCTATCCAATTTGAACTTCATTTGTGATGTTTCATGGGATTGATGTTCATTTATGACGTTTTTTATGAACCTTTTAGCAGTGAAGTTTGATAAAGGGGCTTTTATTTGGTGGTATGTGGAAATGTTTTCTATGAAATGAGGATTTGATGTGTGATGTATGGTTACTATGGATGGATAGAAAGGGTTATTTAGAAATGTGAGAACCCAGTTTTTTCTACAAAATACTTTGGAATATTCTTGAAGATATTCCAGAGCATCACCTTCAAACGGCGTGCAATTCCGAGCCCCGGAGTGGCCGGAATTAAATTTTCAGTGAGTTCACACTATAAATGCTAAATAAATGGGAAAACTCATAAACGGAGATTCAGATCAGAGATCCGAGTGTATGGATGGGTCCAGAATGGGGTGTTTACCCAAATAACGACATAAAACATGTCGGTGCGGGATGTTTGGACCCCTCACCTGCTTCTAGAATGTTAAACGGAAAAATTAATTAATTAATTAATTCGTTTAATGGTGAAACTCGAGTATCATTTAAACGGTGGCTCAGATTGGAAAACTAAGGGCACTGTTGAGTTCGGGGCATTTCGTTTACCCTAGGAGGGGTATAAGTTTCACAGGCGCGGGCCGTTTGTGAAAAATGGCCCCGGGGGCATTTTCGTAATTAGGAGGCCCCAGACGTTCAGTTTTATAACATTTGAATGGGGTATCAGATTAAAATTCTGAGACCACTTTGTGCTCAGGTGGTGGTTTTTACCTTAGTGGAGGCTTAACCTCGACCATGCTGAGGGTTCGGGTTCGGACCGACGGGCGGGTGGTTAAGTGTTTTCTATTTAAACGCTGAACTCACCCCCTTCCTCCCCTCTTCTCCCCTGGCACCAGAAGCTCCACACAGAAAAGGAGGAATCTCCCCTCCATCACCTCCTCCTCTCTGGCAAGGCGCGGCTCTGGCCGATCGCCCGTGAATCTTCGGGCAATGCCCACGAGGTAGGATTTTCCGTTTTCATTTTTCTTTCACCACACCAACATCCAGCTCAATTATTTGTATTGAAAATCTGTCGAATTATCAAAAAAATCCCATGAATGAGAAGTAGATTTTATAAACTTTTCTACATATCTTTCATATTTCAAATCCGAGTCCCGAGATGCTCATAGATGTTCACCAATGTTTGCGGGAATTTGGGTTGAGCAGCAGGGCGGCGCGGTGGTTCGGCCGAACTTCAGGCGACCGGGGGCTCACGGCGGCAGCAGGGGGTTGTCCGCGGGCGTCCGCGGTTGTCCGGTAGAGGCACTGGGTGTGACAGAGGGGTGCTCGAGCGTCATCGTGGGTGTCTGGTAGAGCGCCCAAGCGAGGCCGGGGCTCCGGCGGAGCGCCCGACGAAGCGGCGGTGGCCAGGGAGCGACGACCGCGAGGTCGCGGCGCACGACCCCCATGCGGCGACAAAGACCCACGCAGTGCGGGTCTTCATGCGACTACCGCGACCGGCCCTCGTGGTCGGTCAGTGTGCGAACCGCGAGTCCGCGGCCGACCAGTGTGGCTAAGCCGCGGGCCGCCCAGGCCGGGCGGACCGGCCGGTCCATGCCTGTCCAGCCCCAGGGGCCTTGCCCCCTTGGTGTTCGGACACCCGTATTTCCCGCTATGGGTGTCCGTTTTGAGTGATTTCTACGGAAGTGAAACTGTATCGACGATTCGGACTTTTTGAGATGGTTTTGGGAATTTTTAATTCCCGAAATGAGGGGCCTCGGTGGTGCGACACATACGTCGAGGGGTTAGTCGTTTCTTCGGCGGATCGTGTTTTGGACGGCGCGGACGCGTCCGACGTCAGTTTTGAGCGCCTTTAGTGGTGTTGGGACCCTGGAATCGAGGCCGATCTTTCCAGGGTGGTTTCAACCATTGAGGACGAAGTTGAGGCGCGGGCCCCATGACCCGTCTTTTGAGCTGCGTGCAGCAATTATCGACGTCTTCCTCGGAAGTCCGTTCAGGGCGTGCGAGTAGTCGATGTTGGCTGTTTTTTCGAGTGCATTGCGTTGGCGCATTCTGCCAGCTGTAATACCTCTTGATGGTGCGGGCCCCGCGAGGACCATTTCTGTAGTTGACGGTGATTTCCAGCATTATCACCGGGCGACCGTTTTGGAAAAGTGAATAGTCCATTTTGTTTACTTTTTTGAGAGGATCGAAATGGTGCAATCTGTTTGTGGAGTTTCAGGACCAGGATGCGGGTCCCACGAAGCACTGCTTGTGTGCGGTGCGCCAGATTGCATCTTTTTCTCCGAATATTCGTTGCACTCAATTGATCAGTGCTTTTGACGTGTTTTCCTGAGGGGATCTCAATGGTGTGAGGCGCCCGACTGTTTTCGGGGCTGAGGCTCGGGATCACGGGACGCCGTTCGGGCGTGAGGCAGTGTTGGTGACTTTTCAGTCCGATATTCATTTGAGGCGAGTAAGTAGTCGATCTCACCTGTTTTTTCTGTGAGGATTACAACGGTGCGGTCCGTTTGGTTGTGAGGATCCTCTTGTTCGATCTTATTAAATGTGGAAGCATGAAAGGTGCTCCGGTGGCGGTTCATCCTATCATGTTTGTAGAGGACCCTGGCGTGTGATCGCACATTCTTGGGAGAGTGACATAAATGCCTCACAAGATGTGGTTGTTCGTGCCTGGGCCTTTGAGGTGGAGTTGTTACGTCACACCTTCGCGTTGACGCTGGGTGTCGTGTGCACGATAGCCTTTGGGCTGGAACATGGTATTCTCTGAGAGTATATAGGAGCACTTGGAGGTACGTGTGGTTTGTACCTAAGAACGTTTGTGCGCTCATTTGGGGTTGACGTTGGGCCACATGCCGTGTGGGCCCCACGTGCGTGTCATGTTCTACATTGCGTACTTTGAACTCTCGTGACGTAGAGGGTCCCTCTATGTGTTTGTTTGACCAGCATGGTAGAGTTTTCCCCTGGCTCAGTACTCAGTTGTTGACCAGTAGGGTTGAGTGGTCTCCTCCTAGTTTCGTTCTCGATGGATCAGTCAGTAGGGGTGCAAGTGGCACCCTGTGATGGAACAGGAGCTGATCCCCTTTTGGGTGAGTTGTTCTGGAGTTAGGTGGTTGCGCGATACCCACTCCATGTTCAGTTGGCCAATGTTGTGCCCTCCAGTAGCGATGGCCAGAGAAGTTCTTAGTTTTACCCTCTAGTGGGGCAGGGCAGTGGGTTACTCATCGAATTCTTCGGGTTTACCATCCAGCAGGGCTGGGCAGTGGGTCATCTGACGCACCTAGGGTCCACCCTCTAGCAAAGACTGGGCAGTGGGTCACCTGACGCACTTTGGGTCCGCCCTCCAGTAGAGACTGGGCAGTGGGTCACCCGACGACCTCTTAGGGTCTACCCTCCAGCAGAGACTGGGCAGTGGGTCACTCGATGACCTCTTAGGGACTACCCTCCAGCAGGGCTGGGCAGTGGGTCGCTCGTCGTCTAGTTCCAGGTCTACCCTCCAGTAAGGATGGGCAGTGGGTCGCCTGTCGACTTATTCCAGGTCTACCCTCCAGCGGGGCTGGGCAGTGGCTCGCCTGATGTTGTATTAAGGTCTACCCTCCAGCAGGGCTGGGCAGTGGGTCTACAGTTTATGTATTATGGTTTATCCTCCAACGGGGATAGGCAGTGGGTTTCCTGATGATGTATTAGGGTTTACCCTCCAGTAGGGCTGGGCAGTGGGTCAACCAATATCCTATTATGAATTACCATCCAGCAGGGCTGGGCAGTGGGACATCAGTTGAAATTCCAGACTCATACCTATCTACTAGGCTAGTTTATGGCTTTCCTCTGTGATCACCGGAGCGGGACCCTTGGTTGTACGGGTCGGTGATGACGGCTTTGACATTAAGGAGACCTTCCGACTGCGGGGCAGTGACGAGTTGTGGTTTTAAGTTCCCCCAAAACTCTCATGTTCAAGGGGCACTTTCCCCACCGAGACGCGTCCTTTTGGTGCGATCTAAAACCATGTGGGTGAGTCAGTGCCACTCAAAGAGGATAGTGTCGAGGTGCGGTGATTGAGCCCCCTGGCTTGCGGTTTGGGGCAGGCGTGCGGGATGCTGGGCATCGATGGTGTTACTTCTGGAACTATTGGCTACTCTTTCCTTGGGCTGAGCTACGGGACAGAGATCCCCTTACGTGTTTGTTTGGGATTCTTTGCAGAGCATACACATGTATATAACTCGTACGAGTACCCACTACTTGGGTTTTGTTTATTCTCCTTCCAGGAGTGGCGAAGATGTGTGGGGTATGCCACGTGCTTTCCGTGTCTAGATTCTCGTGGTTGGACGAGTCTACACTCCTGCTATAGGTAGCAAAGACTCAACGAGAATTTAATCTTCTCACTGTTTCCATCTCCTTGTGCCTAGACGAGTCTACAATATTTCTCTTGTTGGGTTGAGCTGGACTCTTTACTTCACTTTCAGTTGTACTACTCTACTTTTCCTGTGCGCTCGACTACTCACCCTTCAGTACCTCCTTTTGTTTCCCCCTCGAGCCTTTGGGGCTATCCTACTGAGTATTTTTATACTCACCCCTGCTTGGGCATTGCCAGCACTTGGTCTTCCCTTGAAGATTATGGACAGGCGGTGCGTGAATTTAGTGGAGCATAGGAGCTTGGAAGCTTGGACCGCGTGCGGTGGTCATGGTCGGGTTTCAGGTGGGAGATCCACCAGCTGTTTCTTTTTGTTTACCTATTTCCGGGTTGTGGCACCTTTTCTGGTTGGGCGCGTGTTTTCCCCTTTTTCCTTCTCAATTTACTTTCAGCTTGTACCTTGTACTGTTTAGAGGTTGATGCACTCTTGTGGTAATTTATAGTATTTTCTGTTTCATTACTTGTCTTTTCTTTTACTCTGAAACTTTTCATTGAGTGTGATGCGTGTGTGTGTACAGGTACTTTGGCAAAGGCATCCCCGAGTTTTTGTGTCTTCGGCGCTGGTCGCTAGCCCCTGGCCTATTGAGGCGAGATTGGGGTAGTTGCGGCTCGAGCCCGAGTAGGGTCGGGTCGTGACAAAGTGGTATCGAAGGTGGTTCGTTCCTTGGGACATTGTGAGGACGTCCCTAAAAGAGTAACTGGTTGGGATTTATGGCAATATTGTTAACGTGTCTCGAGAGCTTCTCTCAGGCCAGGGAGTCCAGTGATGGTACGACGGCCGACATTTCCACTCACCAGGACCTTGATAACCTGCTAGTCGACTCGGAATGCTGAGACAGTTGTTGCAGGGAAAATTTTCTTTGTACATCACATAGGACTGAGTCTTGACTGTCCTTCTTGAGTCAGCTCCCCATCTTTGATGTTTTTAGTATATACATATATGCTCATCTGACCGCGACACTCCTTGATAATATTCATTATGTCTTCACGAAGACAGCCAGCTAGGATACCAGCTTGGGTTCGTGACGATAACCCTGTGAGCTACGAGGACACAGTCCAGGACCCATCATGCGAGCCCCTTTCTCCGGGTGGGCCGGTAGCAGCACCCCCACCAGTTGAGCAGTATACAGTTTCAGTAGAGCAGGATGAGCTTGAGAGCAGGTTGAGCACGCTCCGTGAGTTCCAGGGGAAGAGACCGTTGAGGTTCAGTGGTGAGCCAGACCCTCAGGCAGCAGAGGGTTGGCTAGAGGCAGTGGGTAGCCTTTTCAGGCTTGTGCGGACACCGACAGATCAAAGATGGGATTTGGCAGCCACCCTTTTTCGTGGAGCAGCTTGGTGTTGGTGGAGTTTGGTGACTCAGTTTCTTGACGAGTCGTCGCTTTCGTTGGACGACTTTCAGTTGTTTTTCGTGAGTAGATTTTCCCCTACTGCTTGCGCTCCTTTCGGATTCATGAGCTCCTGCAGTTTCAGCAGGGAGGAATGACGGTGGACGAGTACGCGGATAGTTTTGGAGACCGTGCACGCTTTTATCTGGACTTGGTCCATGACGACAACCAAAGAGCGTGGAAGTTTGAGAAGGGTCTCCTTCGAGAGATTCTTGATGTCATAGTACCCTTGGGAATTTCCATATATACTGGGGTGCTAGAGCAGGTGCTGGTGACAGAGGGATTCCTATCTCGTTCTAGTGTTGGTGGTAGCAGCAGGCACGTTGGAGCCGAGACGTCTGCAGTAACTAGTGGGCATCGGCAAGCAGAACCATGACACAGGTGGCTTACTGACAACCGGACTCAGGGGCGAGGTCACTTGGCACGAGACTGCCCGACCCGAGTTCTTGGAAGGTTCGGGCAGGCAGCAGGCGCACCACCACGGTAGAGGCAGCGTCGTGATCAGAGTAGTACCCATGGAGGTGGTTCTAGAAGAGGAGAGGGAGGAGCTGGTAGTGGGGGATGACTTTACGAGATCTCCCCATCATCACTAGGTTTTCCACGTCTGGCTCTGGGAGATGACGGTTGGGACCAGAGACAGCCGCGAGCTTTGGATGTCTACGATCCTACAGAGCATGGGATGGTGAGAGGTACACCTTCAGACTCTTCTACTTCTTGCAGTAGAATTGTTAGGCTCTGCATGTGAAAGGCTTTTCTCCCTGCTCCTTGTTTGAGTTGTTACCAGGGTGATGCAGGGCGTCAGGTGTAACCTTGTGTTGGGAACGAAAAATTTGGGGGACCTTTTCCTATAGTCGATGGTGTCGACTCCATCACTCAAGGAGCGTGTAAGAGAGCCTCGGTTGTGGAGTCTTGCGTGATCAGATATCCTTGGGTGTTCCACTATATGGATGTTCTGAAGGAGGGAATCATCAGGCCTTGTTTCAGGTGCGGGCAGTGATTCTAGTCGCGACATGCTACGCATCGGTTCGTTCGGGGAGGTGAGCTACCCCCGAGAGCCTTCGTGCTGTTTGAGACCGTGCAAAGGGATGGCAAGGTACCCTACCTACTTTACCTAACCCCAAATTCTGGAGTGGGTGCATGACGTCGGCATGGGCTGACATCGCATGAATGAATCAATCCTTTCGTCCGTGTGCAGTGACGTAGAGCTGTGCGTGGGATCTTCTGGGTATGAGAAATCCAGGTGTGGGCATATTGCCCTGTGTTTCTCCCTTGTTATTCATTTCGGGGACAAAAATCTTGATGTAGGGAATGATTTAAGAACCCGGTTATTGCTACAAAAGACTTTAGAATATTCTTGAAGATATTCCAGAGCAGCACCTTCAGACGGCATGTAATTCCGAGCCCCAGAGTGGCCGAAATTAAATTTTCAGTGCGTTCACACTAAAAATTCTAAATACATGGGATAACTCCTAAACGGAGATTCAGATCAGAGATCCGAGTGTACAGATGGGTCCGTAATGGGGTGTTTACCCTAGGAATGACATAAAACTTGTCGGCATGGGATGTTCGGACCCCTCACCCATTTATGGAATGTTAGATGGATAAATAAATAAATTAATTAATTCTTTTAAGGGTGAAACTCAAGTATCTCTTAAACGGTGGCTCGGGTTGGAAAACCGAGAGCACCATTGAGTTCGGGGCGTGTTGTTTATCAAAGGAGAGGTATAAGTATCGCAGGCACGGGCCATTTGTGAAAAATGGCCCCTGGGGCGTTTTCCTAATTAGGCGGCCTCATACGTTCAGTTTTATAACTTTTGAATGGTGTCTCGGATTAAAATTACGAGACCTCTGTTGTGCTCGGGAGGTGGTGTTTACCCTAGGGGAGGCTTAACCTCGACCATGCTGAGGGTTCGGGTTCGGACAGACGGGCGGGTGGTTAAGCGTTTTCTATTTAAACGCTTAACTCACCCACTTCCTCCCCTCTTCTCCGCTGGTGCCAGTAGCTCCCCACGACGAAGGATGAAGCTCCCCTCCATCACCTCCACCCTTCCAGCAAGGCGAGGCTCCAGCGAATCGCCCGTGATGCTTCGGGCAATGCCCACGAGGTAGGATTTGTCGTTTGTATTTTTCTTTCACCACACCTACATAAAGCTCAATTATTTGTATTGAAACTTGGTCGGATTATCAAACAAAGCCCATGAATGCGAATTATATTTTATACTCGTTCTGATTCATCTTTCTGATTTCAATTCTGAGTCCCGAGCTGCTCACAGATGTTCGCCGAAGTTTGCGGGAATTTGGGTTGAGCAGCAGGGCGACGCGGTGGTTCAGCCGAGCTTCAGGCTGTCGTGGGCTCACGACGGTAGCAGGGGGGGTGTCCGCGGGCGTCCGCGGGTGTCCAGTGGAGGTGCTGGGCGCGGTAGCGGGGTTCTCGGGCGTTGGCATGGGTGTCTGTTGGAGCGTCCAGGCGAGGCTGGGGCACTGGCGGAGCGCCCGACGAGGCGGCGGTCTCCAGGGAGCGGCGTGCAACCCCCGTGCTGCGACAAAGACCCGCGCTGCACGAGACTTCACGCGGCTGTCGCGACCCGCCCTCGTGGCCGGTCTGCGCGCAGACCGCGAGTCTGAGGCCGGCCCACGCGGCTAAGCCGCGGGCCTGTCCAGCCCTAGGGTCCTTGCCCCCTTGGTGTTCGGACACCTGTATTTTCCACTACGGGTGTCCGTTTTGAGTGCTTTCTACGGCGGTGGAACTGTATCGACGAGGTGGACATTTTGAGATGGTTTTGGTAATTTTTAATTCATGAAATGAGGGGCCTCGGTGGCGCGACACGTACGTCAAGGGGTTAGTCGTTTCTTCAGCGGATCGTGTTTTGGACGGCACAAACACATAAAACTTCCATTTTGAGCGTCGTCAATGGAGTTGGGACCCTGGCATCGAGGAGGAGCTTTCTACGGTGATTTTAGGCGTTGAGGCCGAAGTTCAGGCATGGGCCCCACGACCCGTCTTTTGAGCTGCGTGTAGCTGTTGGCGACTTTTTCCTCGGACGTCCGTTCGGGGCGTGCGATCAGTCGATGTTGGGTGTTTTTCAGAGGGCATTGCGTTGGCGCAGTCTGCCCGTTGTAATACCGCATGGTGATGTGGGCCCCGCGAGGGTCGTTTCGGGAGTTGATGGTGATTTCTAGATTTATCACTGGGTGACCGTTTTGGACAAGTGAATAGTTCATTTCATGTACTTTTTCAACAGAATCGCAACAGTGCAATCCCTTTGTGGAGTTTCGGGACCGGGATGCAGGTCCCACGAAGCACCGCTTGTGTGTGATGTGCTGGAATGCATCTTGTTCTCCGGATATCCGTTGCACTCAAGTGAGTAGTTATTTTGACGTGTTTTCCCGAGGGGATCACAATGGTGCGATGCGTCCCATTGTTTTCGTGGCTGAGGCTCGGGATCACGGGACACTGTTCTGGCGTGAGGCGGTATTGGTGACTTTTCTGTCGGATATCCGTTTGAGGCAAGTAAGCAGTCGATCTCGAATGTTTTTCCGTGAGGATTACAATGGTGCGCTTTGTTTGGTTGTGCGGAGCCTCTTTCATGATAATATTAAATGTGGAAGCATGAAAGGTGCTCTGGTGGCGGTTCGTCCTACCATGTTTATAGCGGACCCATGGCGTGTGATCGCGCATTCTTGGGAGTTTGACATAAATTCCCCACAAGATGTGGTTGACCGTGCATGGGCCTTTGAGGTGGAGTTGTTACTTCACGCCTTCGCGTTGACGTTGGGTGCCATGTGCACGATATCCTTTGGGCTGGAACATGGTATACTCTGGGAGTATACGGGAGCGCTTGGAGGTACGTGTGGTTTGTACCTGAGAAAGTTTTTGCGCTCAGTTTGGGTTGAAGTGGGGCCACACGTCGTGTGGGACCCTTGTGCGTGTCGTGTTCTACTTTGCGTTATTTGACCTCTCGAGACATATAGGGTCCCTCTGTGTGTTTTTTTGACCAGCAGGGTGGATTTTTCCCCTGGCTCTATGCTCAGTTGTTGACCAGTAGGGTTGAGTGGTCTCCCCCTGGTTTCGTTCTCGATGGATCGGTCAGTAGCGGTGCTAGTGGAACCCCGTGATGGAACAGGCGATGAAACCATTTTGGGTGAGTTGTTTTGGAGTTAGGTGGCTGTGCGATACCCACTCCGTGTTCAGTTGGCCAGTGTCGTGCCCTCCAGTAGAGATGGCCTGAGCAGTTCTGAGTTTTACCCTCCAGCAGGGCTGGGTAGTGGGTTAATCAGTGACTTCTTCAGGTTTTCCCTCCAGTAGGGCTGGGAAGTGGGTTTCTCACTGACTTCTAGGGATTACCCTCCAACAGAAACTGGGCAGTGGGTCACCCGACGCAATTAGGGTCCACCCTCCAGCAGAGACTGGGCATTGGGTCACCCGACGCACTTAGGGTCCACCCTCCAGCAGAGACTTGGAAGTGGGTCACTCGAAGACCTCTTAGGGTCTACCCTCCAGTAGAGACTGGGCAGTGGGTCACCCGACAACCTCTTAGGGTCTACCCTCTAGCAGGGCTGGGTAGTCGGTTTCCCGTTATCTAGTTCCAGGTCTACCCACAAGCAAGGATGGACAGTGGGTCGCCTGTCGACTTATTCCAGGTCTACACTCCAGCGGGGCTGGGCAGTGGGTCGCCTGATGATGTATTATGGTATACCCTCCAGTGGGGCTGGGTAGTGGGTATCCAGTTGTTGTATTATTGTTTACCATCCAGCGGGGCTGGGCAGTGGGTTGCCTGATTATGTATTAGGGTTTACCCTCCAGCAGGGTAGGGCAGTGGGTCACCCAATATCCTACTATGAATTACCCTCTAGTAGGGCTGGGCAGTGGGACACCCTTTGACATTCCAGACTCAAACCTATCTACTAGGCTAGTCTGTGGCTTTCCTCCATGATCACCGGAGCGGGCCCCTTGGTTGTACGGGTCGGTGATGATGGCTTTGACATTGAGGAGGCCTCCTGACTGCGGGGCAGGGACGAGTTGTAGTTTGACGTTCCCCCAGAACTATCAAGTACAAGGGGCACTTTCCCCACTGAGACGCGTCCTTCTAAGACGTTCTAAAAACGTGTGGGTGAGTAAGTGCCGCCCAAAGCGGATAGTGTCGAGGTGCGGTGATTGAGCCCCTTGGCTTGCGGTTCGGGGCAGGTGTGCGGGATACTGGGCATCGATGGTGTTACTTCTCGAACTGTTGTCTACACATTCCATAGGCTGAGCTGCGAGACAGAGATCCCCTTATGAGTTTTTTCGGGCTTCTTGACAGAGCATACATATGTATATACCTCATACAAGTACCCACTCCTTGGTTTTTGGATACTCTCATTCCAGGAGAGGCGATGACTCGCGGGGTATGCCATGTGATTTCCGTGTCTAGGTTCTCGTGGTTTGACGAGTCTACTCTCCTACTGTAGGTAGCGAAGACTCAATGAGTAGTTCATCTTCTCACCATTTCCAGTTCCTTGTGCCTGGACGAGTCTACCGTCATTCTTTTGTTGGGTGGAGCTGGACTCATTATTGCACATTCAGTTGTACTCCTCTACTTTTCATGTTCGCTCTACTGATCACCCTTCGGTACGTCCTTTTGTTGCTCCCTTGAGCCTTCGGGGTATCCTACAGTGTATTTTTATACTCACCCCTGCTTGGGCTTTTCCCGCACTTGGTGTGCCCTTGGAGATGACAGACAAGTGGAGCGTGGTTTCAATGGAGCGTAGGAGCTTGGGAGCTTGGACCGCATGCGGTGGTCGTGGCTGAGTTTCAGGAGGGAGATCCGCTAGCTGTTTCTTTTTGTTTACCTGTTGACAGGTAGTGGCACCTTTTCTGGTTGGGCGCGTGTTTTTCCCCATTTTCCTTTTCAGTTTACTTTCAGATTGTACCTTGTACTGTTTAGAGGTCAATGCACTCTTGTGGTTTTTTATAGAAGTTCCCTTTCTTTAGTTTTCTTTTCTTCTACTCTACACTGTTTCATTGAGTTTGATGTGTGTGTGTATAGGTACGTAGGGAAAGGCCTCCCCGAGTTGTTGTGTCTTCAGCGCTGGTCGCCAGCCCCTGGTCTATGGAGGCGGGCTTGGGGTAGTTGCGGCTCGAACCCGGGTTGGGTCAGGTCGTGACAAGAAAAATGATGATGGGGGATGTGGGGTATTGTGGTGGTGTTTTTGTCAATTAGTCCAGTCATTGTTTGGATTGTATGTGTATGTTTCCTAAGTAGAAATCTAATAAATACCAATACTAAATAAAATGAATAAATGAAAGGGTTGATAAGTGAAAAATAATGAGACGTGTAGATTAGAATGATGTAGATTATTAATTTATTTAACATGAAAAAATTTATATATCTTGAAAATAGTGAAACCATTAAAGAATGTTGGAGTATATGTGTTTCTTTGTATTTTAGTTTTTGGTGTGCTATATATAAAGGTGGTATTATCTATGAAAACTTATGTGCTATGAATTAGTGGTGGTTCAATGTATGCTTGAGTAGTTTATGGGATCATGTATTTTATGTATTGTGTCTGATCGATATATAATTAATTTTATGTTATTTCTATACATACCCCTCCGGAATTGGATAACCATATCAATTTTCTACGGTAATGGGTTTTCAGTGATTTCCCTAACATCTAACATGGTGGTGATACTAATGGATAACTACCCTAACATTATCACTCTTCTATTGTTATCCATTATTTCCCTGTTGTCTTTGGGGGATATTGGATTTGATAACCCAAGTGTATTTGAGTGAGATCTGGTTTGATTATAAAGTGATGTGATTTGATTTGTGGTGGGAGTCATGAATGGTAGGAGTAGGGCCTGATGTTGAAAAATGTCATGTTCATGATACTATGCATCCCTAGTTATAGGATGATATGTGATGTGATGTGGGGCATATGTATCTACATGTTAGATGTGATAAGATTTTTCCAAATAATAGCATCATATAATACAACATATGAAGGTGGTGTAGGTATGAATTCGTCCTAACAATAATAATTTATATCCCATGTTTCTTTAATTGATGTGATATGTGATGTTATGTTATATGATATTTAATGAAGTTATTTTAGATCATGACATTTGATGTTGGGGATTGAGAGTAAGAAATAACTGTCGAAGTGGTAGTGGAGTTCCTTGATTTGTTATCATCATGATTCTATATTATTATATTGGATTCATTATTTGGTGAGTGTGATACAGTGGTTCTAGGATTGGATATATGAATTATATTGGTTCTGGTCTGTTATAATGTTTATTCATGTGAGTATTAGTATTCTCTTTTCATATGTGCTATTGAGACCATGGATTTTCCTTCTATGTATACTTGTTATAATCACTCTACATATATAAAATATATTTAAAATTTCATGGAGGGAAAAGAGAAACGATTTGGATATCACTATCTTGGGTTATAGATTCTACTGATTCGTTGAAGTGGGAAATTTATATTAGTACACTACATTAGATAAATTAGATGTATCAGTTTCTCTTTTTCAAAAAAAATTGGATTATTTTTTTTGTTTAATATTATATTATATGATGATGTTTCATGGTTGTGTCGTGTCCTATCTCCCGATCCTATTTTTAATATTGAGGCTAATCCCAACCATAATCTATGGATTTTATACCCTCAATGATAGTTTCCAATCCATGTCCTAGTAGAGGAGGGACTAGAATATCATTATCTCTATCCCCACATTTCATTATCATTATAGGGTGGTGGTTATGAATATGTTAGGTAATATAGGTGAACAATCTCAAACTGATTATAAGTATCATATATGATCATATTGATGAAAAAGATATTGATACGTCAGAGATGATATTTGGACCCAAAATCTAGTAACTAATTTACAGTTTATGAATTATTATAATGGAATAAGAAACAATGAATCACATCTAGAAGGACATTTTACATATTTAGTATAGGTAACCTGACACATTCATTATCAATCAAATGCATTTTAAAACAAAAATTATAACATAATAATTTTATGAGATCATTATTAAATAAAAAATATACCATCATGTCACACATAGAACACTCCATAGATTTATTGGAATGGAACCAAAATATTAGTAAGATCATGTTCAAAAAAAGGGTTCTGTAAATTGAGTGATATATTGAATCAATATGCATAATCAATATGTAATTTTGAATAAATAGACACATATTCCATTATAGAAACATTAATTTAATGATAAGATAAGAAATAATCAATATATAATGGTAAATAACTTGAAAAAGAATTTATTTTAATCAATAAACAAATATTTAAATGCATCAAGAGACAATATCATTGTTAAAATATCTTGCATAACAAGACCAAAAACCATAAATATGGAATGTTTAATAAAAAACATATATAATTTAACAAATAAACTAAGAATGAAATGAATACATAGATAATTTCATTGTTAAAAATATCATGGATAATGATAAAAGAAATTCATGGAATGAAATACTTAAATATTGAAGTTGATGATCTAAGGAATAAAAAAGACAATTAATCTCAACACCTTCCTTAAAAAAGTTTTAAAGTACATTTAGAAACTAGTTTAGTTTGGGTTGTTTATTTTTATCATGAGGATCAATAATGCTTCAAGGGTATAAATAATTCTGATCCCCACCCATCACTGTAGGAAAAAAACCCCCTCATATGTATTTTTCAATTTAATTCATGAATCTATTTTCCTTATCATCAAATAACCATATTGGGTAAAAGATATAAATTTAGCAATACTTCCCTAGTTAATGAAATAATCATCAGAGTAAAAAGCATATATAAAAATGTTATATTATTAAGTGAATAATAATATAAATCATAAAATAAGATGGATATTTATGATAAAATTAATTCTAAATGTAAACCGATCAAATATAACTGATTGTTTAAAGTGAAAGTTAACAATCACAGAAGAAAGTGAGATTTTACAATAAATTTTAACACCATGAAATTTTCAAATTCAAATAACGTGGTTGAAATAAGTATATTTTATTCATAAATTGAATTAAATTATTCAGGAATCATAATGTTCGTGGGGAATTATATAATCCCTAAAAAATACATTAGGTGTATAACCTTACAATATGCCTCAATGAAGTTATATCGAGATATTGTCCCTTACCACATGATTCCTTTATGTTGAAGAGGATTTAAATTCAATTATAGAAGTTTTAAAAATTATATTTACTTATACTATAATAATATTGAGATTTATAATAACAAATAATATCCTTTTATAACATCTTATAACCCTATCTTTAATAAACTTTCATTAATTTCATTATTTCCAGCGTTAATTGCCATATTTTCTCATTCATGATTAGTATTGAATTATATAGTTCAGGTGAATATTATATTGTTAAATATTATATATATAATTATTATGGAAATAATTATCGTATTTATACATCAATTATAAATTTAATATATTAAATGAGATATGGATTTTAGAAATTAATTACATAGCGACCATAGAGCTGGTATGTCATACGTATGCATGAGTAACATTTATATTTTCAAATGATCATTATGTAATGGAGGTGTTTGATATTATATCATTAAATAATTATCATAATAAAATATTATTCATTTAAATATACATATAAATATCATCTATGTTAGGTGGTGATGAAAATAGAGCGTCAAATCACTTTGTAAAGGCGTTATTCAACATGTACACCGACGATGATGTCTTCTTTATGTGAGTGAAAAGGTGAGACAAAAAATGATATATATAATTTCGTAATAACTATAAATATTTAATTAATATATAATATATATCATTTAAAACATATAAATTCATTATATATATCCATATTATATCGTATGTGGAATTTGTTTTAAAAATAAATCATCTCGCTTTGCGAGGTGGTAATTGTCATACACATGAGCAAAACTCTTGTATCCCATGTGGAATGGATTTTAAAATGGAATACATTATATGATGACCATTTGAGTACTAATTCCAATTAAATTCTTGAATATCAATTAAGATTATGGAAAAAATGGATGAGGTGATATATGTAATTGTAAACATTGTTTTACATGGGAAATACTTATTTGTAAATTGACTGTTCAAGATAGTTTTACTACATAGATTTTTTTACACGTAGAGTAGTAATAACTAAATAATTTATATCTATTAATAAATTTATCCATCTATTTTTAATATGCATGAGAATTATTAAATACAACTATATTTTGTTGAGGAATTTTAAAACTAATGGTGGACATGAGTACTTGAGTATTTTTATGATATGAAATTATTATATTATAATATTTAATATTAAGAAATGTAATTTTATTGGTAAATTCCCCAAGATAATATTTGAGAGTCTGGATTTTGGAAAATAATTAAAAACATTTTCATGATAATATTTTTGGATGTTTTAAATAATAAAAAATATATTAAAACCCTCAGGGATTTCACCACCCAAGTAGGTTAATAACATGTAAATAGTTTACATGAATAAATATGGATCTAGGAGAGAAATGTTATGGGTGGAGGGAGAGATCCATCACATATTGGATATATTCAAAAGAACATGTTTATAAATTACAAGAGAGAGCCACTATATGGGGTTTCATGATAACTATATCGATTTAATGTGGTATATTCCACATGATTTCATTGGCAATCCCTCAACACGATAGGGTTTATAATACAATGAAATAATGATAGTAATTCTGATGTGGGACTTGATATATGATGGTATTTTTAAATTTTTATAAATCATCGTATTACAAATTAAATATTTTTATCCTCCATCAACCACTTCCTCATGTTACTAATAACAATACATGAAAATATTTCTTATACTCTATTTTTTTTATTTTTAGAATTCTGACCCCAACAAATTTATTTTGGGTGGACCAAAATGTCACTTACATTAGTTTTATCCACTAGAAACCAAATGTTGTTATTAAATTCCAAATGTATACAAAAATAATTTGGGTAAATTTATCCTAATACACATTTACACATATTGGAAAATAGAAAATGAAACTAATATATATGAATAATGAACAAAAAAAGGCCAATACTAATGAATATACCTTAATCAAATAAAATAACATGTAGATAGATAGGAATAAAAATGAATTCAACAGGACCCAAAACATCAAAATTAATCAAGGATTCTCAATTGTCATTACAATTAACACTATCCCCTAAATACCTCCATGATCCATTCATCATGAACTAGGATTTTCACATCAAGGTGCTGAATTAGTTAATTAATAAAACATTACTATAACTATATCATTATGAAAATAGCTTCATGTTCACCCTTGGAGAATTTTCATTGGGTGAGTGTAAAAACCAGATATAAATATAAAGTTAATTCATATATAAATAACTATGTAATTAACAAGTTATCTTTGAAAAATTATATATAAAAATATAGGAAATATAATATCCATAAAACATGATTGATATTAAGAATTTATATACCGGCAGTAACCAATTATGATCCCTGGATCACTACCATATGTAACCGATGAAATAAACTGAATTCATACCATGTATTGTGGAACTAACATAGAGGATATAACTCAATATTGTAACCGAATTCCAAAAATTTATTTTTTATACATGGTTGTATTATAAACTTGGTTCCCGAATTTTGGCATGAATTCTATGTACGAATCAAAAAGGTCTTATAAAATTTTGTATGAATGAACTCCCAATCATGATAATACCTTTATTGATCATATCCAATTTTAAATATGATAATCCATTTAAAAAGTCAAAATTTTCAACAGTTTTTACAAATATTATAATTAGGAATTTAAGCACAACACGTTGAATTTCATAAGACTCCATGTTCATCAGAAAATTGTAGTTGTAAAGAAGTTACATAAATGTAATTAAATCATCCAATAACTACCGTGTGAATGATATTAATATTATAAATGATACATCCAATAATATCCACCAAACAATTCTAGTATAATTTTCAAGGTGGTTATTAAGGGAATAGTCATTTCTATGAAATAAATTTGTTCAAAATTATCCCCCCAAATATAATTCACAATGTATCCCTATTGAATTCCCATATTCCCCCAAAACACTTAATTTAATTTAACTATTTAAAAACTAATGAAAAATAAATGAAAAAATTGAGGTACCCACTTCAGGCATGGAACATTTGAATATTCCACCACATACACAGAGGTCATCGTAACATAGGACTGATCTCATCACCATTTTTAATTCCATCACATGTTACAACTTGACATGGTGTATCTTCCTAGGCTATTTTTCATTGGATTTTTTTAGACAAACGATTCTCAAACTTGGAAAGCACACCCATTAATATAGAATGTAGGCCCTCTAAGTATCCAATAAGGATCAATTTAAAAGTACATGATTTCTAAAATATTCAGGTCTTTTGGGTGGTGATATCCCATTGGCTATCCAAACTCCAATGCCAATTATTCCTGAATATGAATGGGAATGACCCACACCATAGTCAAAAGGACAATGTGATGTTTCCCATAAAACCCTAACAAGATATATTATAAACACTAATCACTATAATGATTTTTTTTAAAAATAAAATTCATTATATTACCTTAAATAAATGGAATACATTGACCTAACTTAATACAGGGATGTCACACTCTCTGCACAATTGATATTTTTTCCTCAAAAACAATATGATGGTTATTTATTGGATATATATCAGCCATCGGTCTTACATTAACTTCCATAGATCACATGTATCATAATGGCGGTGACTATATACCAAATACCATTAAAAATACGATTTATATACCTTATATGACCTTAATTGAAACTTTACAAAATGAGAATTAGAGAGTAAATGTTAAAAATCTCTAGCTCCAGGGAAATATGATCCCCAAAATTCACGTGAGTTGGTTCTATATTGTAATTCTACAATTTTAAATAATGGAAAACCTTATAAAATGAAAAATATCAACAGTAATGATAGGAAATAAAAAATCACCAATGTAGTAAATATTCTCACATAGGCCCATGTATCAAGAAGCTGTCATTTCAAAATTTTGTAGATGGTGATATCCTAATTTATAGATTCCCATAATATAACATACAATATCACATAAAATGATAATGAAATGTGATGGATTTAAAATTTCATTATTTATGATTCATGTTTCAATGACTTAATCCCTTTAAATTAATCAATTTGAGTTTATTGGGATCATTTTATGATTTTCAGTGAATTTTGGGATTTATGTGATAATTAGGATATTCTATACATTTAGCAGTTTTCTATTTCAAACTTTTTTCGAATATAAAATTAAAATTTCGATCAAATTCATGGGATTATTATTTTTAATTAATCCTATTTTTGTGGGATACATATTCTTATTCATGACACAATGTCCCTTAAAAATAAAAAATCCCCATAAATTCTACTAATCTAAAAAGTAATTATGGTTGTCAAAATGAAACCTACCTCATTAAATGATTCATAAATGGGACAACCACTCTCCAATTGAGATGATTCAAGATGGGTTAAAAATAAGAATGAAACATTGTGTTCTACAATTTCATTTATAGAGAAATACTTTCATTAATGAATTTATTAATCTAGAAAAAATAAGGTTTGTGTAATAGTAATCAGTGGCATAAAAAAGTCATGTCTAGTTATATGGACACAAAATATTCCATAATAAAAAAGAATTATAATAAGCATTATGATACAAAATGAATTAGAAAAAATATTATAAGAAGTTACCATGGAGTTTTACTGATATCTGTTGGGTTGAACCACAGTAATTTTTTTGGAGGATAGATTTTTGAGGAACTGTTTTTGTTCTTTATTATATCTCTTTTCATATTCTTTGTTTTGTAAGGAACTACTCTTAATCATTATTCTCAGTTACACTTACCATGTTGGGTTAACAATATATTTTATTAGGGAAGGGTATGTTTTTTGTTTTTATAATTTTGGTGTGCTTAAAATTATATAATAAAAACAATTCATATTTCTGCTAAGTTGATATAAATTTTATATAGTGGTTTTTATTATCAATCCATATTTTATTTGGTTTAGGATTCTGTTATTGATTTTTTTCTCTAGAAGATGATTATTATCTCTCTCCAATAGTTTATAGTTTATATAAAATTAAATATTTTAGGACTTAGTGGTGAATTAATTGATGATCACTAATATGTGAGGGAGGGGTAATCAATGTTCTTAATTGTTTGAGATAACCAAGACCCGATCATGTTTTTATCATGATAATTGAGGATTTTCACTAAATAAATCCCACAAAAGAATGTAGATTTAACAATGCAGAGTTATTGTTATGTTTTTCATTGACCATAATAATTTGACCAATGGATTGAGAGGTACTGATTGTGGAATATCACATTAATCCACAAAGCTTAAAAAATTGAATATAATGGAACAAGGATATCATTGAATTTTAAAGATAGAAACTGGACCTATCCACCAATTCATATCACAATTTTCAATACCATACTATTTCAATTTTTTATAAATCTAGTCAATAATATCTTTCTTTTGTTTTATTTATTTAGTTTTCTTTCTAAATTCAGTAATTTAAAAAATACTCAATTTTCACATAATTAAATTTCACAACATGATTTTTGATCACCCCTCTCTAGAGAAATACTAGGTTAACCACCTTTCAATATTTTTATCTTATTAAATAATTGTTTTTCTTAAGCCCCATTATGTAAACGTGTCAAAACGTGGAACCGATTTCAGGGAGGTAGTGCCTCAAAACAAAAAATAATAATAAAATATATTCTTGAATGACCTATAGTTGAATTAACCATTTAATGGAAATTGATAAACTACAACTATTTCCTCCCCCACACATAAATGATAATGTGTCCTAAAGTCGTTAATATTTATTTTTCATGTGTATATTCTGGAAATTATACAGCATTAATAAAGATAGAGTAATGAATTGTTACTACCTGATGTATTTGTTTGAAAACAGGTTGGAGAAGTGTGATCACATCCACTGGATCGATGGGAATGGTATAATAGAATTTAATTAGTCAATTCATATTAATAGTTAATGGATTATTATGTCCATACTTCAGAATATGAATAAGGATATAAGGATATACATGATTAACTATAAATGTAACTACCCATTTAGAAATACATTTTCCTGGAATTATCTTGAGTCTTGAGTTGAATGATGACAATGTTTCTAAAGGATGGAAGAATATCACTTGGATCAGCAAGTCATGAGCCACTCTTTTCCTCTCTTTATAAATCATTGTATTTTTGAATGATTCCCTTATAATATATTCCAACTCCTATATCTATAGTCGTTTATCTATTTTAGTGATTTATTCATCCATATTTATTTTCCTCAATGCCTAGTATGCCTTATGTACCAATGTTTTAGGTAGGGTAAATATAAAAACATAAATTAACCAATAAAACTCTGATTGGATTGATTCTATATAATATGATTTATAGGAAAATCTGTAACCTACATATGGAATTGGAACATAACACATATTTGCCTATGAGCAAGATAAATTTGGTTCTTGAGTGCACTAGAAATAATAGAATATTATAGCCACAAGGGTAATAAGAAATTATAAGGGGATATTTTGAAAATTAAAGGTCTTATAAAGAGATAACAATAATGGATCATGACAAGGAGATCTAATTGAAATAATTCCATCCTAGATACTTAGAATTCTTATTAAACTAAACACCCAAGATGATGCTAGGAAAACATCATTCTCGATGGGAAGGTCCATTTAATGTTTGTCATGTATATCCTTTTAATGTTGTGAAAATTGTGAATGTTGTATAGATGAATCAATTCACTATTAATTGAATTCTACTAAATAAATTCATTAGGACCATGACATCTGATCTAGTGGTGAAGTTCAAATTTATCCAAATCAATTTTTCAATAAATCAAACAGGACATACCTCTTCATTACAATATCCGGCATTTTTTGATTTAATTTAAAAGATTCATACATGAAAAATTCAATTAAATATATTTTCGATAGACCATCATTTCAATGTTGCGTACGAACCCTTTTTTGTTTCACAATTGCAATTTTCATTCTATTGTTTTAAAAAAATGTACAGATTTCATATTTTTGTGTGTTTGTTTTTTTTTGTTTTTGATAATTTTTTTTGAAATGGTTTTCACTTCCATTTATAACCCTATTTTTTGATTGAAAAACTTTACCCTAGTAATATTAGTTTAAATGAATGATGGTAATGACTTTTCTTTAAGTTCCTGCATTTAGGAATTTCTTGAAAAGTGCTTTTATTTTTAAATACCATTCCGCATTTCACTTTCTATATATATGAAATCACATTCATAAAAGGCTTATGAACCAGTTTTTCATGTTATTTATATTCAAATAACTATACATGAGAACCAATCTATGATTTCATTCACCATAATTTCATTTATTCTTAACCAAACATGATGGTTTTATGTACTTGTATTTTAAATCATTTATTCATTTCATTGGATTGAAATGGTTTGTTTCAAAATAATCCTTTTTATAATGTCCTACCATGCACATTTTTTAACGACGCAAAGATTCATTTATAGAAAATCCCTCTTGATCCAGTTAGATGTTTCTTTATGAAAACTGTTTTTATATGATGTCAACTTCTTTAGTTTTATGTTAATATTTGTGACCGTTACTTTTATAGCCATTGAACAGTGATAATCTGAGTAGTATAAATATAAGGCTTTAACGAACCCATTTCTACTCAGACGAGGGAAGCGATGGCCTCATCCAGTAGAATTTACCCTTACGAAGCCCATTTGTCAGTGCTCGGAAAAGAGGTGGCGTCTTTGGGATTTTCCCTTGACCAATCCCATGCTGAGCTTCATCAAGTCAAGCTCAAACGTGATCGTCTACGGGAAAAGTGTATGTTGATTGAAATTACCACTCGAGCTATGTTATCCGTGCCACCCCAAGAGTCTGTAACCAACGCACACCTTACCCTTAGGTCTTATGCGACTATTTTAAGGGGTTTTGGAACAAATAAGTATCACCATGTTTATTACATTATTTTTTTATATAATAATGAATATAATTTCTAGTCATTTTTGATACATTGTAATTAGTTTTTAAAGTACAAATGGTGTTTTTAGTTATTATTTAATTAAGAATTATATTTTATTAAATTAAAGGATTTTTTAAATAAATAATATTTTAATAAAATATTATTATTAATATTACATTAATTTTTATTAAATATAAATGTTCTTATAATTTTAGGAATGTAATTAAAATTTTTATTAAGGTTTGAAAGCCATTTCTGTCAAAACCCGTGAATTATTTTTATAAATATCGGTTTTTTATTTTAAAAGTGAAATTCACATATTTAGAAAATTATTTAGATAAAATAAATATTATTTTTGGAATCAGGACGTCGAAATTATCCAACGGTGAATTTTTCATAATTTTCTGATACAGTCAAATTTTTGGGTAAAAATTAAATACCATTTAAATATATAATGTGTGTTATGAAATCATAATGACCCAATGGTGATGTAATAAAATAACATAATCCTTATGTTCGGCCAATATGTGTTTTATCATTAAAATAATTTGGTTTTGGGTTTGTTTGACTTACTTTTCAAAGAATTAATGGATCCCTCAAGACTTATTCAACACTTTGCCTTTTTAAATTAATTTCCATGGGAGTGTGACTCACCTCCACATAAGCAACCATTATTTTTTAATAAGATCGGACCTTGGCCTTGTAAAATATTGTTTTCCTCTTTCCTTTTCCAGAAACCATGGGCAAATACCATGGGATGGTTTTTGGTTTGGATTATTTTAATATAAGGGGTCCCAAACCTAAATAATAAAGAATTCCCTCATCTTTCCTATAGAAACCCACCCAAGCTCCCACTTACTCCTCACTCAAAGCCCTTGTAGTTCGTCCAACCTCTTCCCTACTCTCTCTAGAATCCTCCCAAGGTGCCCTAAGCTCCCAAGAAGCCTCTCACAAGCCTCTCTCTAGCCATTGGAAGCACACTTCCAAGTAAGCATTTTTTCTTCCTTTCTCATTTTTATCAATATTCTTTAAGTTGTATTGCCCTTTTAATATCAATTATGAATGTTGGGGTATGGTTTCTCACCTCTCCCATAATTCCTTCTTATTGTTTTAATGATGGGAGACCCCTTTCTCTCTCATTAAAAGCCTCCCATGTACACCCGTTACTATACCGAAATTCCGAAAGAAACCTTTTTCTCCTCTTTTATATTCAAGCAACACTTTTGTATCATGAATATAAATTCCTTTTCAATTGTTGGTACATGTATCTATATGACCTCCTTACTGTCCATTACATGTACATATTATGAGGAACCCCTTTCTCTCTCATCAAACATTTTTTATGAATTCTTATGTCACGCCGTTACGCTGCCGAAATCGCACCAATTTTCTAAGCCAATGTCATTGTGTAGTGAATACCATGCCCATTTCACCATCATGGGTATTGACCTTTATGCACATTTACATATTGATTGTAAAGTTTCATGTATGAATTCCACATTCCTTTATCGTGGAATAAATGATTATGTTTTATGAATCCATGTTTTATGATCCATGTGGCACACTTATGCATGAAATGAAATGTTTAAGAAGGGTGGGCCCTTTATAGCGCTCCAATGCATTGGGTAAAGTATAGTATCATGATAAGTCATGTGAAATGAGTGTTGACTCATGCTAATTCAAGTGCAATGAGGGTTTACTTGTGCTTTAAGTGCAATGAGGGTTTACTCATGCTCCATGTGCAATGAGCCTTGGGTCATGCTAATTCAATGTCAAGTGTTGTTGCCACATTTCCATGTTATGGTTATCATGATTTATCATACCTTTATGTTCATGTTTCTCTTATTCTCTATTTATATACCTATTTCCTAACATGTATTGTACTCCTCATGTTATTCATTGTGTACTCCCTTACTGGGCTTTATAGAACACCCTTTTCTTATGCATGTCCTCAGGTTATCCTGTGCAATGCTAAGTATGAAGGAATGTAGTGGTCATGTAAAGGAAGTTTTCAATAAAGATGTTGTATTTCACGTTTAAAGTTCTTATGTAATGATCCTAAGCCCCAATGACACTAAACCTCTCGATCTTCTTTGTTGTATCAATTGAAGTTTTATGTAATAAAGCATGTTTAAGTTGTAATAAAATGCAGGGTTGTCATAGTTGGTATCAGAGGATAGGTTTAGTTATTTTTGGGATTAGGAAACCCTAGTAAAGCCTTAGATACAAGACTAAGTATAATAAAAACATCCCTAATATTTGGTAAATACTAAGTAAGTGGTTTATCAAACAAATACATCCCTGTCTGGATACGAGCAGGTAGAGGCGGCTCTGGAACAGATGTATCCTAGGGGTAAAACCCGAAAACACCGCTTTGAGCTAGACTCGAACGGGAACTGATGCACGACAACGGGCCTTGCTGCACTCTTGGTTACGACACTCCCGGGGGATATGTTTTGATATGTTCACAATCTTAGTATGAACCCTTATTAAGGGAAAAATGCCCCTAAGAATATATGTTAGAAGGAATATCATGAAAAGCCTGGATTGAATCATATAGACTCATGAGTTAAAGAGATTAAAGTTTATTTATAAGTCATCAAACATTTGTCTTTGGATTACCCTTTATGTGATACCCCTAACTTTCCTTTTATTCCAGCCAATGGCCGGTAATAGGAGAACTCGGGCTAACAACCGTTGTGAAGATTAGTGTGATGATTGTACTTTTGAGATGCCCAATCCAATGGGAGCGGGAATCGCGAACTTTTTCACGCTTCTCTCTCAGCTAACTCATGTTTTGAATAGAAACACTGGTCAAGAGGAACGTTCAACCCACCCTAAGAAAGAACAAGTCGCTATTGAAAGCTTCACGAGACAAAGGACTCCAACTTTTAGAGGATCATCCGATCCCACGATTGCTGAACAATGGATCAACTCCATTGAAAAGATATTCTCCATCCTCCAATGCTCTAAAAAAGAGAAGGTTCTCCTGGCGGCTTATCGTCTGGAGGGTGAAGCTGATCAGTGGTGGACGTTGATCACAAATACGTAGCCTGAGGAGGAGATCGAGGCTTTGGAATGGAAGGAATTCCGGAAGATGTTTTTCGATAAATATTTTCCACGCACCCTCCGTCTTAAGATGGAAATGGACTTCCTTTCCCTCAAACAAAAAGATGAAGAATCTGTGGGAGCGTATGAGGAAAACTTCACAAGGCTTGCGCGATATGCTTCCGGCTTTGTCGTTACCCCCGAATGCAAGGTTGACCGCTTCATTGGTGGGCTGAAGCCTGGCTTGCAGAAAGCATTAGCGATCCGTGACTTCGATAGCTATGAGGAAATTGTCCGATGTGCCCTCAAGGTTGAAATGGAGATCGGAGAATCATAGGGGTATCATGGGGACATGAAGCGTAAGGTGGACTTCAATGCTAGTGGTCCGATGGATAAATCCAACGGCGCTAAGAAATTTCAGCACCCCACTTGCCAAAAGTGTGGAAAGAAGCACCCTGGAAATTGTCTTAGGGGGACAAGAAAATGCTTCAAGTGTGGAAGAGAAGGGCACCTAGCTGTTAACTGTCAGCAATAAGGACCCGTGTCTATGACAGAGGAGAGGAACACTCTTTTCGAACCTCAACACGTTGTTCAATGCTACAAATGAAAAGAACCGGGTCATTTTGCAAATCAGTGCCCTAATCCAAGGGTTATCGGAGGCAACCAGCAACCTCCAAGACAGCAAGGAAGAACTTTTTCCATCACATCTGCCGAAGTGAACCCCGAAAACGAAGTGGTGACAGGTACACTAGTTATTTATTCAAGAATAGAGAACATACTTTTTGATTCAGGTTCTACGCATTCTTTTATATCTCAAAAGTTTAGTAGAACAATCCCTGCACCACCACAAATCATGGAAGTAAAGATGTCGGTGATTACGGCAAATGGGGCAATCATTGCATCCCATGAGTATAAGACCTCCCCTGTTATAATCTGTGGATTGAATTTCCTGGTGAACCTCGTCATACTCCCTTTGGTAGAATTTGATGCAATTCTTGACATGGATTGGCTTTCCTTATATAGAGCCAACATAAATTGTCGGGAGAGGGAAATCACACTCCATATTGAGAATTGACCCCCGATTCTTTACAAGTGTCAGGAGGAAGATGAATCTCCTTTAGCTCCATCATCTCAAGAATGGATATTACTGCCTTATGAGCATGCATATCTGGCTCAGATGATTGAGTCCAAGGAAGAAACCACCCTTGAAGAAATGTCTATTGTGAGGGAATTCGCTGAAGTATTTACCGAGGAACTTCCTAGTCTTCCTCCAAGAAGAGATGTTGAGTTCTCAATTGAACTTATACTTGGGGAGCTACCAATATCCAAGACTCCATATAGAATGGCTGTTGTTGAGCTTGAAGAGATGAAGAAACAACTACAGGAGAATCTGGATAAAGGGTTTATACGCCCAAGTGCATCACCATGGGGTGCACCAGTCCTCTTCGTCAAGAAGAAGGATGGGTCAATGTGGCTTTGCATCGATTATCGTGAACATAACAAAATCACGATAAAGAAAAAGTATCCTCTCCCAAGAATCGATGACTTGTTTGACAGCTGCGTGGAGCACAATACTTCTCCAAGGTGGACTTGCGGTCGGGATATTATCAAGTAAGGGTGAAGAAGGAAGATATCCCCAAGACATCTTTTTGTACAAGGTACGAGCACTATGAATTCATAGTAATGCCTTTCGGACTCACCAATGCTCCAGTAATATTCATGGACATGATGAATAGAGTCTTTAGAGATTACCTTGACAAATTTGTGGTAGTCTTTATAGATGATATTCTAATATACTCCAAAACCAAGGAGGACCATGAGGAGATTTTAAAAACTGTACAAGAGACTTTGCGCAAGGAGAATCTCTATGAAAAGTACAGAAAGTGTGAGTTTTGGTTGAAGGAAGTCTCATTCTTGGGCCATATCATCACAAGCAATGGGATATCTGTTGACCCCTCCAAAACAGATGCAATTTAGGGATGGCTGAGGCCCACATCGGTTACTGATATCCGTAGCTTCTTGGGGTTAGCTGGATATTATCGACGTTTTGTGAGAAATTTCTCACGATTGTCCAACCCTCTTACCATGCTAAATCGAAAGGTAGTAAAGTTTTCTTGGAGTGATGAATGCGAAGAAAGCTTCAAGAAGTTGAAAATGAGGCTTATCACTGCACCCGTGCTAACTTTACCCACAAGTGGGGAGCTTTTTGTGGTATTCAGTGATACATCGAAGAAGGGCTTAGGATGTGTGCTAATGCAGAATGATAAAGTGATATCCTATGCCTCAAGGCAGTTGAAAATCCATGAGCGAAACTATCCAACACATGATCTGGAGTTGGCAGCGGTTATCTTTGCCTTGAAAATCTGGCGGCATTATATCTATGGAGAGAAATGTGAGATATATACTGACCACAAGAGTCTTAAATATATATTCACACAGAAAGAGATTAATATGCGCCAGATAAGATGGATAGAGCTCATCAAGGATTATGACTGTTCAATACAATACCACCATGTGAAAGCGAACAAGGTGGCGGATGCCCTAACTAGAAAGGATCCAGCTATTCTATCAATGATGAGAATTGAGAAGGATCCAATCTTCTTAGACTTGATGAAGATGGATGTGGGAATCATAAAGAAGGGAACATCATCAATCCTTTCACAAATGATTGCTTAACCATCTCTTTTGGAAACGATAATGGATGCTCAAAAAGATGATGAAATAATCCAAGAAAAAGTGGAAGCTATCAAAAAGGGAAAATCCTCAGAGTTTAAAGTTAATGAAAAAGGAATTGTGCGGTTTGGGAAAAGATTATGTGTTCCATCATGTTCGAAGCTGAAGAAGTAACTTTTGGATGATGCACATAGTTCAAATTTCTCTATTCACCCAGGGAGCACAAAGATGTTTCGAGATCTCCTCGAAAACTTTAGGTGGGATAATATGAAGAAAGAGATCGCTGAATATACATCAAAGTGCCTGGTGTGTCAGCATGTGAAGGCAGAGAGGCAGAAGCCTAAGGGGATGATGCAACCATTGCCCATACCAGAATGGAAATGGGAGAACATCACCATGGACTTTGTCACCGGACTTCCAAGGACATCCCAAGGCAACAATGAAATCTGGGTTGTTGTGGATCGTCTTACAAAGATTGCACACTTCATTGATATTCGAGAGGATTTATCTTTGGATCAGCTGGCACGGATATATATCAGGGAAGTGGTACGGTTTCATGGAGTACCACTATCTATCATGTCTGACCGAGAACCAAGATTTACCTCTATGTTTTGGAAGAGTCTTCAACATGCTCTGAATACTGAACTGAACTTTAGTACGGCCTATCATCCCCATACTGATGGCCAATCCGAGCGGACTATCCAAACACATGAGGATATGTTGAGAGCGTGCTCAATGGACTTTAAAAGAGGATGGGATCAACATCTTCCTCTAGTTGAGTTCTCTTATAATAATAGTTTCCACTCGAGCATCCAAATGGCACTATATGAAGGCATGTATGGGAAAAGGTGTAGAACACCGGCATGCTGGGATGAGGTCGGTGAACGTAAGATGCTTGGACCAGAAATGGTCGAAGAAATGGTGGAGAAGGTGAAAACCATTCAGCAGCATACCAAGGAAGCCCAAAGTCGACAGAATAGTTATGCAGATAATCGTCGACGAGACCTTGAGTTTAAAGTCGGAGACATGGTGTTTTTATGCATATCTCCGTGGAAGAAGGTCATGAGGTTTGGAATGAAATGGATGTTAAGTCCAAGGTACATCGGCCCCTTCGAGATTCTTGATCGTGTTGGGGCTTTGGCCAATCGACTAGCACTTCCTCCTACTATGGCCAAGGTGCATGATGTATTCCATGTATTCCTCTTAAAGAAGTACATACCAGACCCTTCACATGTACTCTCTTCCGAGGTGGTACAATTAGAAGACGATCTTTCTTATGAGGAGAAACCCGTGAAGATCATAGATCGTAGAGAAAAAGTTCTACGAAATACGACAATGCCCCTCGTCAAGGTGTTGTGGAGAAACCACAAGTTTGAAGAAGCAACTTGGGAGTCAGAGGATATGATGAAGCTAAGTTACCCACATTTGTTTTAGTGTGGGAAAAGGAAAATTTCTAGGGAGAAATTTCTTAAGGGGGGAATATTGTAACGACCCAATGTTTCATTAATAGAAAATCCCTCTTGATCCAGTTAAATGTTTCTTTATGAAAAATGTTTTTATAAGATGTCAACTTCTTTAGTTTTACGTTAATATTTCTGACCGTTACTTTTATAGCCATTGAATAGTGATCATCTAATTAGTATAAATATAAGGCTTTAACGAACCCATTTCTACTTAGACGAGGGAAGCGATGGCCTCATCCAGTATAATTGCCCCTTACGAAGCCCATTTTTCAGAGCTCGAAAAAGAGGTGGCGTCTTTGGGCTTTCCCCTTGACCAAGCCCAAGCTGAGCTTCATCAAGTCAATCTTGAACGTGATCATCTACGGGAAAAGTGGAAGTTGATTGAAATTACCACTCGAGCGATGTTATCTGAGCCGCCCGAAGAGTATGTCACCATCGCACACCTTACCCTTAGGTCTTATGCGACTATTTTAAGGGGTTATGTAACAAATAAGTAGCACCATGTTCATGTACATTATTTTTGTATATAATAATGAATATAATTTCTAGTCATTTTTGATACATTGTAATTAGTTTTTAAAGTACAAATGGTGTTTTTAGTTATTATTTAATTAAGAATTATATTTTATTAAATTAATGGATTTTTGAATTAAATAAAATTTTAATAAAATATTATTATTAATATTACATTAATTTTTATTAAATATAAATGATCTTATAATTTTATGAATGCAATTAAAATTTTTATTAAGGTTTGAAAGCCATTTCTGTCAAAACCCGTGAATTTTTTTATAAATGTCGGTTTTTATTTTAAAAGTGAAAATTCACATATTTAGAAAATTATATAGATAAAATAAATATTATTTTTGGAATCAGGAAGTCGAAATTATCCAACGGTGAATTTTTCATAATTTTCTAACACAGTCAAATTTTTGGGTAAAAATTAAATACCATTTAAATATATAATGTGTTTTATGACATCATAATGACCCAATGGTGATGTAATAAAATAAAATAATCCTTATGTTCGGCCAATATGTGTTTTATCATTAAAATAATGTGGTTTTGGGTTTGTTTGACTTACTTTTCAAAGCATTAATGGAGCTCTCAAGACTTATTCAACACTTTGCCTTTTTAAATTAATTTCCATGGGAGTGTGACTCACCTCCACATAAGAAACCCTAATTTTTTAATAAGTTAGGACCTTGGCCTTGTAAAATATTGTTTTCCTATTTCCTTTTCCAGAAACCATGGGAAAATACCATGGGATGGTTTGTGGTTTGGATTATTTTAATATAAGGGGTCCCAAACCTAAATAATAAAGAATTTCCTCACCTTTCCTATATAAACCCACCCAAGCTCCCACTTCCTCCTCACTCAAAGCCCTTGGAGTTCGTCCAACCTCTGCCCTACTCTCTCTAGAATCCTCCCAAGGTGCCCCAAGCTCCCAAGAAGCCTCTCAAAAGCCTCTCTCTAGCCTTTGGAAGCACACTTCCAAGTAAGGGTTTTTTCTTCCTTTCTCATTTTTGTCAATTTTCTTTAAGTTGTATTGCCCTTTTAATTTCAATTATGAATGTTGGGGGTATGGTTTCGCACCTCTCACATACTGCCTTCTTATTGTTTTAATTATGGGAGACCCCTTTCTCTCTCATTAAAAGCCTCCCATGTACACCCGTTACTATACCATAATTCCGAAAGAAACCTTTTTCTCCTCTTTTATATTCAAGCAATACTTTTGTATCATGAATCTAATTTCCTTTTCAATTGTTGAGACATGTATCTATATGACCTCCTTAATGTCCATTACATTTAAATAAGATGAGGAACCCCTTTCTCTCTCATCAAACATTTTTTTATGAATTCTTATGTCACACTGTTACGCTGCCGAAATCGCACCAATTTTCTAAGCCAATGTCATTGTGTAGTGAATACCATGCCCACTTCACCATCAACAGTATTCACCTTTATGAACATTAACATATTGATTGTAAAGTTTCATGTATGAATTCCACATTCCTTTATCGTGGAATAAATGATTATGTTTTATGAATCCATGTTTTATGATCCATGTGGCACACTTATGCATGAAATGAAATGTTTAAGAAGGGTGGGCCCTTTATAGCGCTCCAATGCATTGGGTAAAGTATAGTATCATGATAAGTCATGTGAAATGAGTGTTGACTCATGCTAATTCAAGTGCAATGAGGGTTTACTTGTTCTTTAAGTGCAATGAGGGTTTACTCATGCTCCATGTGCAATGAGCCTTGGGTCATGCTAATTCAATGTCAAGTGTTGTTGCCACATTTCCATGTTATGGTTATCATGCTTTATCATACCTTTATGTTCATGATTCTCTTATGCTCTATTTATATACCTATTTCCTAACATGTATTGTACTCCTCATGTTATTCATTGTGTACTCCCTTACTGGGCTTTATAGCACACCCTTTTCTTATGCATGTCCTCAGGTTATCCTGTGCAATGCTAAGTATGAAGGAATGTAGTGGTCATGTAAAGGATGTTTTCAATAAAGATGTTGTATTTCACGTTTAAAGTTCTTATGTAATGATCCTAAGCCCCAAAGACACTAAACTTCTTGATCTTCTTTGTTGTATCAAGTGATGTTTTATGTAATAAATCATGTTTAAGTTGTAATAAAAAGTAGGGTTGTCATACATTTAATCTTTATATCACATATATTACATGAGAAAACAATTAGTTTAGATACATTACAATCTAATTTTCCTTATGAATCCTTATCATGAAGTGAAATTGCAAAATTAAGTTAGAATTTAGTCCGAGGAAAGAAACCTTGAATTGGGATCTATTATTTGGTGATATTTTTGGAAGAATATAAAATGCTAATGAGGAATTTTTTATACTAATAAATCATTCTGTTGAATGATCTTCATTTTCTTGGGATTTCATGTAGGATAAGCTTTGCCTTTTTCGAGTATGAAAAGGAAAAAAATATGATAATATAAAGATTTCACGAAAAAATATTTTTTATAAAATTGAAATTGAATCTATATAAATGATTAATTACCTAAATATTCCATTATTTTCTTGATTATGAAGCTGAATTTATAATATGGTGAGTGATAAGGGAACCATAATTGAGTGAAAATTAGAATCTGGCATATTGCTTCAAAAAAGGTGACGACCTCCTTATTCTACCTCAGAACTTTTCACTTCAAAATACAATGAACTGAAATACATAGAATAAACTAGAAAACTCATCATGTTAAACATATGACCTTGACTCACATAGGGTAGAGATGTTGGAATTTTTCAAGACTATGGTTACCCTATCCTGATTTTGGATGAGAAAGACATTTTTGAAAAATGAAATTTGTGTGATGAGAGAAAATGAAAGTGATGTAAGTGTTTTTTGCAATGGAGGATACATTAAGTGTTAATATATTTAATTATAATAATTTATAACATGAAATAATGAGTTTTTATGATCACGATATCATTTTACTGTTGTTGTTAAATAATTGGATCTCAATGATATATGTTATAAATTTACTTTGATTTGATTTTGATGTTTAATTAATAATAATTCATTGTAATAAGTGTGAGGGAATTTTTAGTGTTATATTTTACTTATTTTAAATATGTATTTAAATTATTAAATCCCATCCTATTAGCTAATATGATATTATTTTTATCATTTTATTATTTTTGGTGAATTTTAATCTTAAATGTGAAAATTGGTTAATTATGAACATTTATCATATTTCTATTGGTTCTGTTTTTTGAGAATAACTTCCATAATTTCGAACCTAATCAAGTGATAATTTTTTAGTCTTCTCATGTTTGTGGGATAAAAATTAATTTCTTGTACATATATCCAATTCAAAATAAAACAAGCCCAAAAAATATAATAATTTGAAAAGTTATTCTGGTCAGATGAATGGAACCAAAATAATAAAATGGGTCATATAATTTTTATCAACCATTATATGAGATAATTCTTGGATGGTTAGAACCATGTCTCGAAATGGAAGTTATAAAATAAATTTCACAGAGAAAGACTATCATTATAGTGTCCATTGAACCTGTCAAAGTGGCGTTTGTGGAATAATAGTTGGCAGTAAAAAAAGACATGTCATTTAATATAACCATAAAATCATTTCAAAGACACAAAAATATTTTCAGTCTTGATGTTATATATAAAACTCAATAAAAAACATCTTTAAATAGTATACCCTTAAATTTTTCTTCCACATGGTGGAAAAAACTAAAGAAAACATCTAGTGGATTGATTCTGGATGATAAATGTTTATTTATTTATTTTATCTCTATTCATCTTATTAATAATGTACTCCCCTATTCATTGCCATTATTATCAAATAATTATACTATATTGGGGTAAACATCTATGCGATTGGGGAAGGTTAGGTGTTTCTATTTTTCGAAATCATTAGTTTTTAAAATATATTGAAATGAAATTTTTTCTCATTGAGATTTATTTTTAAATTTCATTTACTGTGTTTTATTATAAATTGAAATTGTATTTGTTTTTGGATTCCATTATTGATTTTTTATTTTAATAAATTACCAATATCTCACAATACTATGTTATTTTTTATATACGATGGAATAGAAAATGAATTAGTGGTGAAGTACTCAAGGATCTTCAGTTTGTAAGGGAGGGGTAATGGATGTTATTAATTATTTGAGATAAAAATTACATGAATAGGAATTTATAAAGATTATTGAAGATTTTTAAGACCACACTATAATAAAATGGAGGAGAGTAGGTGAAAATGAGTTATTTGTATGTTTTTCCCTCACCATTACAATTTAACCAAAGGAGTGCGAGAAAAAAATTGTGGAATATCACATTAATCGACTTATAAAGAGATGAATGAATATAATATAACCAAGATATCTTATTAATTAGAAAAATGAACCTATCATAATCATCCAATTCATCTCAAAATTTTCAATCCCATTATTTTACAATTTTTTTTATCATATAATTAATTTATTTTCTTTGTTTTACTTCTTAATTTTTCATTCAAAATAAAATATTTTCAAAATTTACCCATTTTCCCTCTAATTGATTTTGACCACGTGATTGCTGATCATTCCTCTCAATATACATCATAGTATTAGCAGATTACATCATTTTTTACTTTTTAAATATTATTTCCCATACAACATGACAATCACCTTCCAAGAATAGGTGATTATTAGAGTAAAATTATTTTTTATATTTTATATACATTACATATAATCATAATATTCATTTAACTCGCAGAAAATAAATGATAATTATTCATAGTTTAAGGGATAGTTATATTTTGATGTTTGAAATGTTTTTTTTTCATATCTAATACAAATAATTGTTATAAAATTTTAATTAATCTCATATTATTTATGAATACATTGAGTATTATTATTCTAAATTCATGGATTATAGTAGATGTTCTAGTTTTTCATAGGGTAACATGTTAAAATGGATAATAATTATTATATTTCCATATAATGGAATTGAATCATAAATCAATATGGATATATCTTTTTAATATAATTTGTTTATTCTTAATCATTTAATGTATTATTTGTTTTTTAATTTAGGAATGGAATTTTTATTTTGTAAATATATTTATAAGGGGTTTATATGCCCTATAACTTCTGGAAAATATATGTTCTTTAATATTATTATAAGTGTTTTTCTTATTAATGTTTATATATAAAACTAAATCCTTACATAAATTATTATTAATCAAATCTATTGTTATGTACTATTGTTCTTAATCATGTTGTCTTTTACATATAGTTATTTTTTTAGATCATGGGAATTTTTTCTATTATAAATTTTCTTTATTTTTATTTATGAAATTATAATTGTAATGACATGGTGGCCTTGTTTATTTCATAAATATTACTATATTTTCTATAATGTTGTTTCGTATTCTATTTTTGATAAATTTTTAGGTCTAATTTATTAACTATTTTTTATCATTTTTTTGGGAGTTTAGGTTTTTTATAATTAGTTATATATAAATTAATTTAAATTATATTATTCACATAAAATTTATTATTTTTAAATACCAATACTTTCTATTATATCTTAAATGTATATATATTTATTTCATAATTTTTAAAAATACATGGATTTCTGTTTCAAAAACAAATTACACATATTCAGTTTAATTACAAAAAGGGTTGGATTTTTTTAATAATTATTAGTTTTTCATATCAACAAAAAAATTAACTTTATTGTTTGTTGTTTATATTTTATATGTTCATATATAAAAATAAATGAAAATAAATTTTATTATACATATAAAATTAGTGTTATAAAAATAACCTATGATTTTCAATATATACTTCACATCATTATATTATAATTTTAAATTGTTAATTATTTATGGAATGTATAAGTTTTGTGAATATTTATATTAAAGTTTAAATTTTTTATTATTATATTAATTATATATTTTTTTAATAATTCTTGTTATTTTGATTATCTGCTGATTTATTTATATTGAATTATAAAACAATAATTTCTTTTGAATGATTGGAAATTTAATCATGTTCTATTTAACTAAAAAATGACTGGATGATTCACTAAATGTTGATGTTATTTGGACCAATGGTATCATAAGATATTTGTTATACAATATTTTCTAATCAATTTTTAATGATTTTTTAATTATATCTATAACCACATAACTCAAAATTTCATGCAAGTTATTATAAGGAAAAAATGTTAAACATTACATAACAAAGCTATTTCAATTAAACATATCATTTTTCTCTTCCCAAGGTTATTTTTGTTTTATATTTTGTGAAAAATTTGACATAACCCTTATATAAAAAACCATAAGAATAAAATGTGGTTAACATCAAAACAATAGCCATCTCTTCCAAAACATAAATGTTATAACACAAAATCAACAACATTATTTCACTTAAATTTGTTCATATCATTTAACATTAATTCCATTTGTCTCTGACACATCCTTATTACATTTAAAAAAATAAAAACTTATGATGTGCATAAAATAATCCACAAATAATATAAAAATATAGAAACAAAACATTATTCCATGAAAAATTATATGCATATGAAATAATTTTCACAAAGGCATATTTATAAAAATTATATATTAGATATGTGAAACATGATATTTATATATTAAATTAGATAAAATTTATGAAACCATGAACTTATAATTTGAGAATAACTTAATTTTATTGTAACCATCTCTACTATATTATGATTTGTAACCCTCAGAGAAACCTTACAATTTAACCATAGTAGCTACCTTATGGTGCAATCATCGTAGTTACAATTGGAGTAATAAAAAATATGACCTCAAACATACTCATACAAAATGAATTTCAGGGATATATAGGTCCCCACATTCATCATAAACAATTCCAAATAATCCTATCATAATCATAAAACATGAATGACATCATAAAAATTTTGCTTTTGAATTTCGTAAAATAATAATTTAAAAGAGTATTTTTAAATAAAATTACCTTAAAATTATCATATAATTGAATATAGAATTGAGGAAATTAATTAAATAATTTTATACAATGAAAATAAAAATTATTTAACATAAAAAGAATTAAATTCAATACACAAATATTTCATGTACCACATAATTAATGAAATAGAATGTTAATAGAACAAATGGAAATTGTGTTAGGAATTCCCTTATCATTGGTATTGTTACATGGATCTTATTTAAACAACATTTATAATGGTTAAAATAGTGGTATTAAGATTTTATAGGTATTTATTCATGTTTATAACAAAGTATATAACTAATTTATGACAACATTCAACACATTTATTAATAAAATTTTGTTATTTATAATGTTTCGGTTGCGTGCTTCAAAAGATTTCCCTGGTTGGTTCGTAAATAATTTTATTATAGAATGGGATAATAAGTATAGATGTGAAATTAAATGGTGTTAATAAGATTTTATAAAATTACTTTATGCTGTAAATAATTTTGGTTATATGGTATTAGTATTAATTAGTAGAAAAATAATTAGTGATTCTCCTTCATATCATTTTGGTGGTTCTTCGATTATCAATAACTAGTTTCAACATATACCATTAATATTATGTATATAATTCATTTATACAACATATTATAGTTCATAATGTAGACATGAAGAATATTTTTAGCCAACAAAATGATTTTACAACAATCTTTTAAGGTTGTAAAGGAAATTGAATACACTTCGTCCATGAGGTTGGAAAATTTACACATCAAAGAAGATGTTTTTATTTTTAGAATAAGAGGAACAAGAGGGAAATAATAATGATGATTTTTTCCCTCAATAATCATATCATCTAGAATATATATTATTCTAGATATTTAATTCCCCTTGGATAATTGTAGGGGATGAAAGTGTATGAAATGAACAGAATTGAAAAGAGAACACTGGAAAATGAAAGAGGACTCTGACCTCTTGACCTCTTCCCCTTGAGAAAATATTTTAGGCCATTGTATTTGGCCTTTCTATGAGACCAGAAGTTGTTATACGTCTTGTAGGGTCACAAAGGGGATTGGTTAGTATTTAGAAATTTCAATAAACATTATATGTGCGAGATGATGAGGGGATGCGGGTGGTATTTATAGTAGAGAAGAAGAGTGGTTTATATTTATTTTAATCATTAGTTTAATATATTTTCTCAAGAATATGAATAATATTTATTCATGTTCCCCCATATATTAATTAGAGATTATAATTTAAAATATATTGTTTTTATATCATTCAAGATTTCAAGAATTTATTTTTATATTGTTAATGTATTTATACAGTATATTATTCTATTTTAATATATATTCAAATTCAAGAATTATAGAAAAATATCATAATTTCACCCAAATATTTTTTCGATTCGATGAATTAAAAAATGAACCCCATTATTTGAAAAAAAAACATTCTATATATGATACAAATTAATATTAAATAAAAACATAATTTAGTCAAGAATTAAATTCTTTAAAACTATAATTCATATTATATCATATTGAAAAATTAATCAATATATCATTATCTTATAAACATATGAAAAAAAATAATCTGGTATATTAGTCATAAAAGTCATATTACAATTTATATTACTATTCATATTGGTATTTTTACTATTCCAAAAAAAAATTTGGTACAATAGGACACTAAATAAGTTTCTAATCACAAACGAAGGTGTATGTGTTTTGAAATTCAAATCATAGAAGATGAAAGATTATGTTTAATGGGTAGTTTATAACTATCTCCTTAAAATTGTTGCATTATTTAGAGATTCATTGGTCCATTAAATTCATTTTTATTTTAAAACTATGTGGTGTCATATTGTCTTCACATCCAGGAAATTTCTTCCTCACAATTTTATTTAGTTATTAAACAAGTGAGGGTACCAATGCCTCATAAAATAGTTAGATTACCATGTTTCTTCTTCAACTATGTGGATTCTTACAAAAATATTACATGGTTTATTTCTTTATTCTGATATACTTTTTTTCTTGGTTCAATAATCTAATCTGTTTTTTTAAATAAGAATGGCTCTCTTCTAGAAGAACTACTTCTGGGTTCAAAATATTAGATGACTCTGGAACATAAATTCACAAAAGAAAAAATTAAAAAACATTATATAACTGAGATAAACTTGGAAGAAATCTAATTTTTTATGAAACTAATCCAATATTCCCTATGATTTCATAAGGTCCATTTAACCATGGAAATTTCGTTCCTTTATTATTAAAAACATAACACTTTTCTGTGGTGAGATTCTACGAAAAACATGATCACATACATTAAAATAAATGTATTTTGTCCTATTATATGTGTATAATTTTTTACTTCTATGATATATCCTCATGTGTTTCTGGATCATATTTACTTTCCCAGAAACATCCTTTACTAATTCTAGTCCCATCAATTTCCATTACCTTACATCATCGGAAAGAGATGGAATTCGACACCGCTACACATATAATTCCCAAAAGGTGACCTCTCTATACTATAATAAAAACTACTATCATATGAAAACCAAATTAAATTTTATTGTATCACAACTTACCTAGTAATCCACTAAACAACGCTAAAGAAAATCCTCTTATGTCGGAATTATCCATTCTGAATACCCATTTGATTGAGGATTGAAATACATAGAAAGATTTAATTTGGTTCCCAACGACATCTAAATTCCATTACATGTGTTATAAGTGAACATCAGATAATGAATTGATACAATTGATGGAAGAACACCGTTTATAATGACAATATATTTTAGGTATTGTCGTGAAAGATGATCATAATATATTGTATCTCAAATAAGAATGAAATCATCAGATTTAGTCCATTGATGAATAATAGCATATATTTCATTATTATCTAGAGAAGTATTTGTTTTTCTGGAAATTATGTCCATGTATATATATTCTAATTTCCACTATGGAATTGGTAAATGAAGAAGCATCCCCTTTGATAACTACAACACTTGATTAACTTGTTAACATTTTATGGTAAAATCTATAATATCTCTTTTCCTTCGAGGCCACAAGTAATTATTCTAAATTTTTATATACGTTATTGTGCTTCCAGAATGAAATAAAAAAGGTGAATTATGAGATTTACAAAACAATTTATTATTATGGTGAGAATCACAAGGTACACATAATCACTTTTCATATATTAGAACACAATACTTATCAATGTTAAATTCTAGAAACCTACAAATTTTAAACAATTCTAAATTTTTCTGAATCTAATTATTTTCCTTCTGTGGTTCCATAATTATGTTTAAAAAATATGACTAAACTGAAACCATAAACAAAACCATGTAATTTCCTACAACAACAACTTCCAAGGAAATTTTATCCAATCATTAAACAATGTGTTTTGTTTCATCTTTAATATACTTAATGATTCATGATGTTTTAAACTCAAGGAATGTGCCACATTTGTTGATTTTCCAGGATGTAAATTTATCAAGAAATCACAATCTTTTATAAATTCATGTGATCATCTAAAAAAATTTTAATTATAATTTAATGAATATATACTTTTAACTTTTATAGTCATTATATATTTGATATTTGGTTCCGTATAAATGATTCCTCCAATTTTTGAAAGGAAACCCCCACATATTATAATTCCAAATGATGAGTGGGAGAATTTTACTCATTAGTTATTAATTTTCATGAAACATAAATAATTACCTGATAATTCTACATCAGAATACAACCATGTACATTTAACGAAGAATCATTCTATATAACAAAACCACTATTTCTGAATGGTTGGGTCAGAACTAGTGAATTGACGAATCCTCGATTCAATTCCTTAAAATAATCATCACATTATTTTTCCCATATGAGCATAACACCTCTTCGAGTTAACATAGTCATTGTATAAGATAATCAAGCAATATATTCAACAATGAATCAATAATAGCCTTACAAAACAAGGAAAATATGAATCTCAGTTATATTTTTGGGTCTTGGGCACTCTTCAACAACTTACATTTTAAAGAATCAGAATTTATGACATATTTAGAAACAATGTGGACAAGGAATGAACTTTTTTGAATCCAAAATTCTGACTTTGTGAATTTTCCGTATTGTTTATTTTCTTTTAAGGTATTCAAAAAAACCATTATATGATTTTCATGAAGATCTTTACTTCTAGAATATACTATTATTTCATTAGTAAACACAACCAAGAACATAACCGAGAAATCATGAAATATTATTTTCATAAGATCCATGAATACTACAAGATCAATAGTTATCCCAAAAAGCTTACCAACTAATTCATTATGACCATATCTACTTCAATGTGCTATTATTTTTATGTCAAAATCATTAACCTTCATCTTCTAGTACCTGGATTCGAAGATAAACTTGAAAAAATACTGAGCTACATAGAATAGATCAAACAAGTCATATATGTGAGGAAAAGGATAAACATTCTTAATAGTAATGTTATTTAAAGATCTATAAACAATTAAAATTGTCAACGAAACATATATTTTTTTGATGAACAAAACATGTGCTCCCATGGTGAAGAGAAATGATGAATGAATCGTTAATCATGCAACTCCGAAAATTGAATTTTCAATTCATGAAGTTCTATTTGATTTATTTTATAAGGGGAATATGAAATTGGATTAGCATCTGAAAGAAATCCAATTGTGAAATCAACATATTGGTCAGGTATAACACTGTGTAACTCATGAGAAAATACATTAAAGTATTCATTTACCACTAGAACATCATTAAACTGAATTTTACCCTTGTTTTCAACAGTATGATCTAGATAAATTTCGTTTCCATCTATCAAAATTTTCTCATCTTGTAGATATATTATTAGCTATATGGGTTTGTTCTAGTATACAAACCTATACTCATTCAAAAAAACATCATTAGTTCTATAATGAATCATAGCATTATAAACAAAAAATTCAATCCATACCCAGACTAACATAATATTTTAATACATGAAAAAACAGAAATGTTTTATCATGATCTATTACAATAGATAATAATATGATGATTCTTAAAATTCAATTTTTCTCAAACATTCCCCTAGTGTTCTTAAAAAATGTTATAGTCTCATTTTTTAAGGTGTTATTTTCTTATTTACTAGGATATTTATAAGAAATAAAGGAATGTGTAGACCCCATATAAAACAATACATTAGTAAAATCATTTTAAACAAAATAGTTACCTTATATCCCAACATTGTGTAGAACGATATTTTCATATGTATTCACAAATGATATTACTGAACTATTTTTCTTACTGTCTGGCTACTTTCCATCACTCATATCATTCATTATGTAGTAATTATTATAATGTCCTCTCTCAAAACATTTGATGAACATTTTTTTTTCAGGATTAATCTTAGGATCATATTCAATATAATCCCGGGACATATTCGCAAATATAACACATCAAAAACAAATCCATGTATTGGAATGAAATTACATAGTGTGTTTTTACCATGTTTTTAAAAAACTAGAAACTATACATTCATACCACTAGATGTTTTGATAGATTATTACCCTTCACTTTATATCTATACCACTTCTTATTTTTGTTATAAATGTACATGTGAAATTAAAAAAAATCCATTTCTATCCTCTCATTACATCATTTATATTTCCCATAAAATTTTTATTCATGGAAGCCAATTCCTTTTAATATCATGGCTTCAATACAGATTAGAAATGATGAATTTTTTAATCAAGAACCATAATAATATTTTGTGAATACCTTACTAGTTGGGAGAAGTTTTCTTCATACATAGACAAAGAATCTTAATCATTTTCTTCAATCAATGTAATTTCTTCTACTTCCTATTCCAAAACACCATAGGAGAAAAACATCGATGGAAAAACAATTAAATTCATCCCACTCTAAGGTTTCAGTCTCTTCTCTATCCCTATTATTCTTGACGATTGACCACCACTGATTAGCTTCACCTTCAAAACAACAAATGGAACGACTGAAAATTTTATTATCTAAACATCACGTAACATTGAATATCTTTTCTATGTATTTAAACCATTCTTTATCTTCTAATAGCTCTAATGATCCACTGAATAGATGAGGGTGTTGGCATATAATATGTTCCATTTAATTATGATAATTTTTGGTAGCTCAAGTTGTTCTCTTTCATAGATTACAATCTAATTTATTTATTTTGTGAGCTGATCGACTACCATCTCAAACTACACTGTTACTATTCCCTCCATTGTTAGTTACAGATTTAGAATGATATCATACTCTTGGTTCTATCCAACATAATCTATGATGTTTCATCTATAGAAAACCATTATAAAAATACATATATTAGATGAATAATCATGGTAATAATAAAAGGAAATACTGTATCAAAATAAAAATATGGTAAAAATGATTAATAGTATTCAATTAACATAATCCAAACACTTACAATTATCTAAATCATGCTCTGATATCAACTATAAGGATATAACCTTTTACATTAAATAACCTAGTTATGTTAACTAGATTTGACTTATTTAAATTAAAAATGTTCATTTCAGTTCATTTTTTTAAAATGTTATGAATTAACCCATACATAACAACCTAGAAGAATAAAATGTGTGTAAGGTTAATACAGTTTCTGTCTCTTCCAAAAAATCTAATTTTTAAAAAACTATTGAAAAAATAATTTCTTTTAAAATATTACATAATATTTATTTTGATTTTATTATTTCTCTTACACATATTTATAACTTGTGAAACAAATTTAAATACAGGGGTTGATCATTAAAATATCAATAAGGTATAATAAAAAAGAAATTAACCATTAGTATATGATAACGTATAAGCATAGGAAATCATTTTCTTAATGACATACTTCTCACCATTTTATACATACATTGTGAAACATGATATTTCTACAAAATATTAGAGAAAATATATAAAACCATAATGTTATATTTTGTGCATTAAATAACTATATTGTATCCCTCATAGCTAGCTTATTATTTTTAACCCTCATGGATATCTTACTATGAAACGCTCACTGCTACATTATGGTGTAACCATCATTTCTACACTTGTGGTAACCATACGGACGACCTCAAACATTCACAAAACAAATGAATTAGAGGGATATATATGTCCAAAAATTCAACATAAAAAATTATTATGAAACATAAAATAATAAAAAACAAGAATAATTTCATAAAAAAAAATTATTTTTAATTTCATAAAATTGAAATTTGAGTGAATTTTGAATGAAAATTCCCTTACAATTTTTGTATAATTGATATGAAAATTGATAAAATTGAATGAATATGTGTATAAACAGTAATTTCACATAATGAAACATAATATGATAAAATCAATTAAAAAAACAAACATTTAATCACATAATTAATGAAATCAATTATTAACCCAATTAATGGAAACTGGGTAATGAATTCCCCTACACCAGGTTCTTTTTACATCAATATTATTTAGACCCCATTTATAATGGATTAAATATTTTTTATTAATAATTCAAAATAATATATTAATTTTTATGAAACCTCATAAAATCATTTTATAAAATCATTTGACCTATATATTCATTAATTTTTTGTTATTTCAATGGTTTCAGGTGAGTTCTTCAAATGACATCCATGGGTAGTTTAAAAAGTCTTTTCTTCATGAATGGAATGAAAACACCCTATGTGAAATGAAATGGTGTTAATAATTTTATTAAATAATAAATGAATCCATTTATTATTTCCATTATATGATATGAGTATGTATCATTAGATAAATTAGGAGTGATACCCATTTTTATCATATTGGTTGTTCATTGATTATCATGACCTTGTATTATCATATACAGTTAATATTATGCTTATAAGTTTATTCCAGAACATAAGTGAGGTCATAACAATCAACTACAATAAATTACCCATTAAAATTGGTTTACATCAAGATTTTATGTATGTAAAAAAAAATTAAGACACATCATCCATGATGTAGGTAAATCGACGCATCAAGGATGGTGTTTTTTTTAAATAAGAAGAATTAGAGAGTAAAAATGATGATTAGTTTTTTTCCATAAACATTATCACATCCAATAGATATAACATTATGGATCTTTCATTCCACTTGGATACTACATGATCTTTTCTCCTTTAAGAGTGGAAGAAAGTATAATAAAAGAAAATTAATTTAAAATAAACACAAAAAAATAAATCATGATTCTTATTGCTTGGTCTCTTCTACTTGAGATCCCCCCCAAATTTTTTTCCTTTTGGTGATAGCAGCAAGTCTCAGACATGGGTAAGGGACATGGGAATTGTATTATTAAGTATTTATAAAATATGAAAACCTTTAGTGATTGAGAGGAAGAGGGGGAGAGTGTGGTATTTATATTGGAGGAGAGGAGGGGTTTATAATTATTTCGATCATTAGTTTACTATTATTTCTCAATATTATGAATACTATTTATTCTTGTTACCCCAAATATTTTATAGAGCATTATAATTAATATAAGTCTACTTACGTCATCCATGATGCTAGGAATAGTGTATTTATCTTATAATGCATATATGCGGTATGTTACCATAATTTACAATTCATCAAAAAATCAAGAATTTTTGAAAAATACAAAAAATTCACTATAAACATTTATATATTTGTAGAATTAAATATTTAACTCCAATTTATTATAATAACATTCTAAATATAATAAATTTTATTTTTAAATAAAATCAAAGTTTAGTGGGAAAATAAAAATTTAAAAACTAAAACTATGTTTATATCACCTTTCAGAATTCATCAAGATCTCGTTGTATTATAACCATAAGAAAAAATAATATTTATCTGATTTAATATTTATAAGGGTTATATTACTATTCATAAGGTTATATTACTATTCACCATGAAAATAATGTTTCCTCTATCAGAATCCAAATAAGTTACTGATCACTACCCTAGATGTTTGTTTTTTGATATTGAAATCATTGAAGTTGTAAAACTATGTTAAAAAATATTTTATAACTATCTATATAAAATAATTTTCATTATGTAGAGATTATTTGTGAAGTGCACTGTGTTGCATTTGTTGTCAATGAGGTATGTTGTTGTCAAGGAATGGATGGATGTCAAGGAGTTTCAATATGTGAATGACAAAGGATGTGATGGTGTTGGTGATGAATGGAGAATGGACATGGTACTAAGATGAATGTCACTTAGGAGATTCACTAAGTGGAATATGAGGTAATGGTTGAAACATTCTCCATACAATATCAGATGATTGTATAAATGATCTTAATGTTTCAATACATGTATCATGATGATACTAAGTTACACCAATTGAAGAATGGATGATGATGGAGCATCATCATTACATCTAATGATTGATGAGCTGGTCTTTAAGTTCAAAGAACTTGTATCAACTGGATACAATGTCACAACAATGTTTGAAGACCATTCATTGTCTTCACAATACATGAGGTGATGAGGAGATCCATCCACAACCTCTAAGGGATGAAGTGGATTGAAAGAGACCATGTTCTATTTCATAGTGCATGTGAACATGAAGAATATCCAACTTGATCTCTGATTGGATAAATGAAGCACATTGAAGAAATAATTGATCCATGTTATTCGGTTGATGAACATGAAGAAGATCCAACTTGATCTCTGATTGGATCAATGAAGCACATTGAAGAAATAATTGATCCAAGTTATCCGGTTGATGATGAACCTTCAGGAATTCCACCTCCCATGTCTAGATTATATGTTAAGGAGGATTGATGAATTCTAATGAAGGATGTGGCATTTGGAATTTGAACTTGGTCACTTTGTTTTTACACAAAGGACATGTTCTACACTTAGCAAAAAAATATGCCAACCTCAAGGGCTCAACCCAAGGCTCTTGTGGGAGTCACAGTCACCACGCCCATGGGGGATCCCATGGGGCCAGCCCAAGAGGAGGCCGGGGCCATGTATAATCCTCAGGCCACACAGGGGATCAGGCCTTCGCCTTAGGGGTGCGAGGAGCGCGCCCGTGACAAGCATAGTGGGCGCCAGTGGCGCGCCCGAGTGGCAGGGGTGGGCGCATGAGCGCGCCCGCAGAGAACACGGTGCTGGGCGGCACCGTGAGGGGAGAAAATACAATTGAAGGGATGCCGGCAGCGCGAGATTTATAAACCAAGGAAAATCCATGGTTCATTTCGATGTGGGACACAAGATTTTTCCACGGAGCGAATCCTGGCCGCTCGATCGATCGCGCGCCAGATCTCGACCGCACGATCGATCCCGTGCGAGATCTTCTGATCGTGGCCGTCCAATGTTTTTTAATCGCCTGATCCAACGGCCCGCAAGATATCCCCTACCTTGAGCTCACCCGAGGCCTTCGCGTGAGCCACCTTCGAACCATGAGCCCTCCCGAAGATGAATTTTGAGTTCTTGGTCACCGTTGTTCGAGCTGAAGGATCCATTGGGTTCATCTCGACGTAACGAACACGATCATGCAAGAAAATGGGCATGCATGGAATGTTTGGAAGATTTCGAAGAATGCCGAGGAAAACAAAGTTGTTGAGGCTTCATGTGTTCGTGTTTTTCATGGATTGGATTTTAATAAGGCCATGTATGCATTCTAATTCGCATGCACGTAGAGGAAAAATAAAGGAAGAAAGCCACATGAAACAGAGAAAAGAAAAATAATGATTTGGAAAATCTTGAACGCCTGAAAATCTCGGGGATTCGAGTTGTATCTCATGCAGATGAACCGACTCTCCCTTGCCTATAAAAAGAGAGGCCTAAGCATCTTGGAAAGCTGCATGAATATTTTGTTGAAAAACCGGAGTCCTGTGAGATCACCCTGGTGCCTCGTGAAGAAGAAGCCACGCGCAACCCACTTGGGCGGCTGAAGTTCTCGGGGCCACCCGAGGTCCCGAAGGAGTCCCCTGCGCACCTCCCATGCGCAACAGGAAGAACCCGAGGCCGCATTCTTGCGCGCCCATGGTTGATTCCCTCTCTTCCTGCAGACTTGTGTGGCTAGAGGAAGGAGCCCGCGGTGTTGCACCTTGCACACTCGAGGGCTTGCATGGGTGTTTCACTTGCACACCCCGCGGCCAGGGCACACTTGCGCGGCTTCCCCTTGCACCGAGACCTTGCGTGCCTCCTTTGATGGACAAGGGAGTTCGGGTGTGTGCAAGAAGAATCCAAGAAGGTCGTAGCCACATTTCCCCATGTGTGTGTGTTAAGTGCAAGGAAGTCTTGCACCTTGTGTGTCTGCAAAGTGAAGACACCCTACGGGTGGTATAAGGGCAAATGAACAAGAGGTCGTAGCCTTGGGTGTGTGGAAGAAGAGAAGGGAGGCCAAGCTCACTTGTGTGAAAAATTGAATGAAGTGTGTACAAAGAGACATGAAGGCCGAACCTAGGTGTGTGAAAAGTGTACACATTTAGAAGAAGAAGGAAGAGTACATCCACACTAAAGTATAACACACTTTTATGTGTGTGGACAAAAAGAACAAAGTGTGTGAAGTGACGAAGGTGTGTGTGCTTAAGGAGAAATTACACTCTTTGAGTGTTTATCACACCAACGAAGAGAACATGGGGAGTGCATGCATGCATGAATGAATGTGCACACGTGAACAAGTTGAATCTTCTTGTGTGCAATTTGAGTTGTCCAAGACCAAGAGTTCATGATGAATTTAAGAAGCCATGCAGTTAGTGCATGAAGAAGAGTTTCCATGCACTCAGTGCATGATGGGAAGTGAGACTGAATCCAGACTGAAGTTAAAGACATCAGCTGCCTGAGTTTTTAGTAATTGAGAAGATCCGGATCAACATAAGCGATCAGAAGTTTTGAGCAAGACCAACAGACCTTATCAGGGTCTGTTGAATATTCTTGAAGAGAGAGGCCAGGTCATCCTGAGAAGAAGGAGATAAATCCTGAGCAAGACGAGAAGACCTGATCAAGTGATCAGAAGTGAATAGCAAGGCCAACATTCTTTATCCCAGACTGCTGAAGATACTTGAAGAAGCATAAAGTGAAGAAGAGCTACTCGTGTGACTCGAGGAGCCAGGAGAAGCCCCATTTTTGACTCAAGGTGGATGAAGTCTTCAGTGGGATTTTGGAGCAGGCCAGTGGGACTCTGGTAACACTGTGGGACGCAGTATAAAGACCCTCCTGTGGTACTCAGAAGAGATATAGTGGGACTCTGTATCGACCATTTTAATACTAATAGAATATAATGGGAGAAACCATGTTGGGGCATATAACCAACATGGCAAGGACGTAGGCCTTTGGTGCCGAACCATGTAAATCCTTGTGTCATGTGCCTTTACATTTACTACATCACTCGAGGAAAGGATGAGAGATATAAGAAGAGTGGATCGAGGCCATAACAAGCCATAGAGGTTTAATTGGTAAAGAATCAATTAGTAAAGAGTTTTAAAGGATCACTGATTCACCCGCTCCCCCTCTCAGTGATTCACACTAATCTGGGCACTTCAATTGGTATCAAAGGTGGGTTACCTCTAAAAGATCCAAGGGAGTCTTTATGAAGTGCAGATTTGAGGAAGTGAGTGAATACCCTCAAATGTAGATATCTGCCAAGACTCTGAAAAACAAGAAGAAGAAACAGGCAAAGAAGATGAAGAAATCTTGTCCTAGCTGTGATGAAGTTGGAACAATGAATGATCTTCAAAATGAACTCAAATATCATCAGAAGATAGTCCCCAAGGAAGTGGAAATGTGTATTACTACATGCATCCTTGATCTTTAAGTTGAAAAATTACAGCTAGAAGAGGAAGCCAATTCTATGGAAGATCAGTTGGCTAAAAGGGTTGGAATATCCAACACTCTCAGAAAGGTGGTGAAGAATTGCAAAGAAGCATTTCTGAGAAAGAATTCTTTAGGACAATGGTCAAAGAAGTTTTCCATGCACTGGAAAAGTTGCACATAGTTTCAATGGTTGTCAAAGAAGCTCAACTAGAAGAGAATGTCAAAAGGGTGAAGTAGCTGGACAATTCATTGCAAGAAATAAATAATGTGCATGAAGACCAGATGAAATAGCTGGTAGAAAATTGGGAAGGAAGGCTAAGAACTATTGAGGATGAGAGGAACTCCCTCAATATGAAATGCTTAGAACTGGAGGTGATATTGAAAAATCTGTAGTCACCCAAAACTGAAGCCTCCCAATCAGGTGAAAGAAGAAATGTTGCCACTCAAATGTGAATTGAGAAGGATGATTCCAAAAGTAGGATATCCTCTAATGAAAGGGAAAAATCTTCTAAGAAGAAGGTACCATCCATACCATCTTGTACTAATGAATCTAAATGTGTTTCCACAAAAAGTGCAGGATGGAAGAATAACTCTAAAAAAGTATGGATGAAGAATATGGAGAAAGAGAGCTCTCCTGATACAACACATCAATTCAAGAGAAATTACCAACAACAAGAAGGTCTCAAGAGGTCATGATTTGTGGGTCAGTGTTGGTGTTGTAACAAGTATGGGCACTGTGCAAAAGATTGTTGGTACAATCCACTGAATGTAAAAGCACAAAGGAATCTCATGCCAATGGGGAGAAAGACAGAGGAAAAGAAGAAACATCCACAGGTCCAGAGACATCTATTTACTTCAAATAGATTTGGATTACTTGAAAACATCTGGGATGATTGCAAAAGTGGTCAAAAAGATACATGTCAATCTCAAACTGTATCCAGAGCTAAAAAGAAGAGAAGATCACTGAACCTGGCTAAAATGGAATCCTTGGGAAGCAAGAAGAAAGTTGAAGATGCTCCCAAGAAGGTTTTGAAAAAGGAAAAGAAGTCCTTGGAGTCTAAATAAAAGAACGGTGATGCATCCAGAAGGACCACCAAGAAAACATGCTTCTACTATGGAAAGAAAGGACACACCATGGATCTTTTTGAACAAGCCATGGAACTAAATAGAAGAAGACTGGACTCAAAAAGACAATCAATCCATAAGAAGAAGAAGGGATTGATTGAAAATAAGTTTCCTAAGAAAGGTAGCTTAACAGCATCAAAAGAACCATGTGGAATTTCTAAAACTGAGGCCTCACTTCCAAATGACTTTTTAGTCATATGGCCAAATCAGTTGCAACTTGCAAGAGAGTTGTAAAGAGCTGAAGATAAAGCACTGGAAATATCTAAGGCAAAAGCAAAGAAAATGATTTCACATGAAGATCAAGTTCTGTGTGTGAGGTGAAATCAAGCTGGACATACTAGTGATAAATGCATGATATTTATTCCAGCTCAGAAGGGATTCTTCAAAAGAATGAAGATTGCAGCAGGAGACTCTAGTGCTCAGAAGGTACCTAGAAATAGAGGAGTCACACACAAAGAAGATAAAGAGGTGTTGAGATCCACACAAGCACAAACATCATTGAAGATCAAATGTGAAAGTGTGAAGAATGGTGAAAATGGGACATCTCAGTTGAGAGAATCTTCTCAACCTTGTTATTCACATTGATGATCCAAGGAGGTTCCATATTATTCCCTAATCACTTGTATTTACATGTGCTAACATTAAAGGGAATTGAAGATGTTGATCATTCTCAACTGGAGGATGGTTTGGACAGAATGGAGGGCACCCCATGAGGGGGAGCCAATCTAGGGAAGATGGTATTCTAATATATAATACCATCTTGAGAAAAGCTGAAGGTATTCCAATCATACATTCATTCCTTGTTTCTTTATTGTATTCATCATGACAATTAAGGGGGAGTATTGATTGAAGGAAAATGGATGAAAGGGGGAGCATTATCTTTGCACTGAACTTTCTAATGAGTTTTGTGAAGTATGTGCATGATTTAGCAATTCATTGTTATATCTGAAAAATTTCAAACCCCATGATGCATGATCTCACATGTATAGTGAAAGTTGGACAACATTGATAACATTGGTTACATCACTCTTGTTTTCTACACCGGTTTAGCCCAAGTAGACTTAGAGATGATCTTCTAAAGGTTCTTTGCTAAAGAGAACATGTGACATCATCCCTCTCTTAGTGATTTTCAAGAAGATGCTATTCAAAGTGTGGAAGAAATATTTTGAAGAGAACCACGCCACACCTTTTCATTTGATTTCCAATAAGGGGGAGAAAATATTTGCACACATATTGACACATTCATATGTGCAGGAATAGTGTATTGAGAACAAATACAAAGGGGGAGATTGAAGTGCACTGTGTTGCATTTGTTGTCAATGAGGTATGTTGTTGTCAAGGAATGGATGAATGTTAAGGAGTTTCAATATTTTAATGACAAAGGATGTGATGTTGTTGTGGATGAATGGAGAATTTCCATGGTATTAAGATGAATGTCACTTAGGAGATTCACTAAGTGGCATAGGAGGTAATGGTTGAAACATTCTCCATACAATATCAGACGATTGTAGAACTTATCTTAATGTTTCAATACTTGTATCAAGATGATAATAAGTTACACCACATGAATAATGGATGATGATGGAGCATCATCATTACATCTAACGATTGATGAGCGGGTCATTAAGTTCAAAGAACTTTTATCAACTGGATACAATGTAACAACAATGTTTGAAGACCATGCATTGTCTTCATAATGCATGGGGAGATGAGGAGATCCATCCACAACCTCTATGTGGATGAAGTGGATTGAAAGAGACCATGTACTATTTCGTAGTGCATGTGAACATGAAGAAGATCCAACTTGATATTTGATTGGATCAATGAAGCACATTGAAGAAATAATTGATCCAAGTTATTCAGTTGATGATGAAACTTCGAGAATTCCACCTCCCAAGTCTTGATTATAAGTTATGGAGGATTTATGAATTCTAATGAAGGATGTGGCATTTGGCATTTGAACTTGGTCACTTTGTATTTAAACAAAGGACCTGTTCTACACTTAGCAAAAAATATGCCATCCTCAAGGGCTCAACCCAAGGCTCTTGTGGGAGTCACGGTCACCACGCCTCTGGGGGATCCCATGGGGCCAGCCCAAGAGGAGGTCGGGGCCATGTATAAGACACGGGCCACACAGGGGATCCGGCCTATGCAGCAGGGGCGCGAGGAGCGTGCCCGTGATAAGCATAGTGGGCGCCAGTGGTGCGCCCGAGTGGCAGGGGGGGCGCAAGAGCGCGCCCGCCGAGAACACGGTGCGGGGCGGCACCATGAGGGGAGAAGATACAATTTAAGGGATGCTGGCAGCGCGAGTTTGATAAACCAAGAAAAATCCACGGTTCGATTCGATGTGGGACGCGAGATTTTTCCGTGGAGCGAATCCTGGCCGCTCGATCGATCGCGCACCAGATCTCGACTGCACGATCGATCCCACACGAGATCTTCTGATCGCAGCTGTCCAAAGTTTATTAATTGCCCGATCCAACGGCCCGAAAGTTATCCCCTGCCTCATGATCACCCGAGGCCTTCGCGTGAGCCACCATCGAACTAGGAGCCCTCCCGAAGATGAATTTTGATTTCCTGACCACCGTTGTTCAGGTTGAAGGATCCATTGGGTTCGTCTCGACGTAACGAACATGATCATGCAAGAAAATGGGCATGCATGCAAAGTTTGGATGATTTCGAAGAATGCCGAGGAAAACGAAGCTTCCGAGGCTTCATGTGTTCGTGTTTTGCATGGATTGGATTTTAATAAGGTCATGCATGTGTTCTACGTCGCATGCACGTAGAGGAAAAATAAAGGAAGAAACCCGCATGAAACAGAGAGAAGAAAAATAAAGATTTGGAAAATCTTGAACGCTCGAAAATATCGGGGATTCGAGTTGTATCTCATGTGGACGAACCACCTCTCCCTTGCCAATAAAAAGAGAGGTCGAAGCATCTTGGAATGCTTGCTGAATATTTTGTTGAAAACCCGGAGTCCCGTGAGAGCACCCTTGTGCCTCGCGAAGAAGAAGCCCTGCACAACCCACTTGTGCAGTTGAAGTTCTCGGGGCCACCCGAGGTCCCTAAGGGGTCCCATGCGTGCCTCCCTTGCGCGACCGGAAGAACCCGAGGCCGCATTCTTGTGCGCCCGCGGTTGATTCCCTCTCTGCCTACACACTTGCGCGGCAGGAGGAAGGAGCTCGCGGTGTTGCACCTTACACACTCGAGGGCTTGCACGGGTGTTGCACATGCGCACCCCGCGGCCAGGGCACACTTTCGCGGCTTCCCCTTACACCGAGACCTTGCGCGCCTCCTTTTAAGGAAAAGGGAGTTCAAGTGTGTGCAAGAAGAAGCCAAGAAGGTCGTAGCCACATTTCCCCATGTGTGTGTGCTAAATGCTAGGAAGGATTGCACCTTGTGAGTGTGCAAAGTGAAGACACCCTATGGGTGGTATAAGAGAAAATGAACAAGAGGTCGTAGCCTTGGGTGTGTGGAACAAGAGAAGGGAGGCCAAGCTCACTTGTGTGAAAAATTGATTGAATTGTGTAAAAAAGAGACATGAAGGCCGAACCTAGGTGTGTGCAAAGTGTACACATTTAGAAGAAGAAGGAAGTGCAAATCCACACTAAATTATAACACACATTTAAGTGTGTGGACAAAAAGAACAAAGTGTGTGAAGTGATGAAGGTGTGTGTGCTTAAGGAGAAATTACACTCTTTGAGTGTTTATCACACCAACAAAGAGAAGAAAGGGAGTGCATTCATGCATGCATGCATGCGCACACGTGAACAAGTTGAATCTGCTTGTGTGCAATTTGAGTTGTCCAAGACCAAGAGTTCTTGATGAATTTATGAAGCCAGGAAGTCAGTGCATGAAGATGAGTTTCCATGCACTCAGTGCATGATGGGAAGTGAGACTGAAGCCAGACTGAAGTTAAAGACATCAGCTGCCTGATTTTTTAGTAATTGAGAAGATCCCGATCAACAGAAGTGATCAGAGGTTTTGATCAAGACCAACAGACCTTATCAGAGGCTATTGAATATTCTTGAAGAGAGATGCCAGTTCATCCTGAGAAGAAGGAGATAAATCCTGAGAAAGATGAGAAGACCTGATCAAGTGATCAGAAGTGAAGAGCAAGGCCAGCAGTCTTTATCCTAGACTGTTGAAGATACTTGAAGAAGCTTAAAGTTAAGAAGTGCTTCTCGTGTGACTCGAGGAGCCAGGAGAAGCCCCCTGTGAGACTCCGGGTGGAAGAAGTCTTCTGTGGGATTTTGGAGCAGGCCAGTGGGACTCTGGTAACACTGTGGGACGCAGTATAAAGACCCTCTTGTGGGACTCAGGAGAGATATAATGGGAATCTGTATCGACCATTGTATTACTAACAAATTATAATGGGAGGAACCATGTTGGGGCATATAACCAACATGCCAAGGACGTAGGCCTTTGGTGACGAACCTTTTAAATCCTTCTGTCCTGTGCCTTTACATTTACTACATCACTCGAGGAAAGGCTGAGAGATATAAGAAGAGTGGATCAAGGCCTTAACAATCCATAGAGGTTTAATTGTTAAAAAATCAATTAGTAAAAAGTTTTAAAGGATCACTGATTCACCCCCTCCCCCTCTCAGTGATTCACACTAATCTGGGCACTTCAATTGGTATCAAAGGCGGGTTACCTCTAAAATAACCAAGGGAGTCTTTATGAAGTGCATATTTGAGGAAGTGAGTGAATACCCTCAAATGGAGATATCTGCCAAGACTCTGAAAAACAGGAAGATGAAATAGGCAAAGAAGATGAAGAAAGCCTGTCCTAGCTGTGATGAAGTTGGAAAAATGAATGATCTTCAAAATGCACTCAAATATCTTCAGAAGACAGTCCCCAAGGAAGTGGAAATGTGTATTACTACATGCATCCATGATCTTCACGATGAAAAATTACAGCTAGAAGAAGAAGACAGTTCTATAGAAGATCAGTTGGATAAAAGGGTTGGCATATCCAACACTCTCAGAAAGCTGGTGAAGGACAAAGATGAAACTGTTTCCCTTTGCAATGAATGATTTGAATATACTTGTGAAGAATTGAAAAGAAGCCTTTCGGAGAAATAATTCTTTAAGACAATGGTCAAAGAAGTTTTACATGAACTGGAAAAATTGCACATCGTTTCAATGGATGTAAAAGATGCTCAACTAGAAGATAAAGTCAAAAGGGTGAAGGAGCTGGACAATTCATTGCAAGAAATAAAGAAAGTGCATGAAGACCAGATGAAACAGCTGGTAGAAAATTGGGAAGGAAGGCTAAGAACTATTGAGGATGAGAAGAACTCCCTCAATATGAAATGCTTAGAACTGGAGGTGATATTGAAAAATCTGCAATCACCCAAAACTGAAGCCTCCCAATCAGCTGAAATAAGAAATTTTTCCACTCAAGTGTGCATTGAGAAGGATGATTCCAAAAGGAGGATATCCTCTAATGAAAGGGAAACATCTTCTAAGAAGAAGGTACCATCTATAACATCATGTACTAATGATTCTAAATGTGTTTCCACAAAAAGTGCAGGATGGAAGAATAACTCTAAACAACTATGGATGAAGAATATGAAGAAAGAGAGCTCTCCTGAAACAACACATCAATTCAAGAGATATGACCAACAACAAGGACTCAAGAGGTCATGATTTGTGGGTCAGTGTTGCTGTTGTAACAAGTATGGGCACTGTGCAAAATATTGTTGGTACAATCCACTGAATGTAAAATCACAAAGGAAGCCCATGCCAATGTGGAGCAAGCCAGAGGAAAAGAAGCAGCATCCACAGGTCCAGAGACATCTGTTTACTGCAAATAGATTTGGATTACTTGACAACATCTGGGATGATTGCAAAAGTGGTAAAAAAAGATACATGTCAATTCCCAACTGTATCTAGAGCTAAAAAGAAGAGAACATCACTGAACATGGATAAAATGGAATCCTTGGGAAGCAAGATGAAAGTTGAAGATGCTCCCAAGAACGTTTTGAAAAAGTAAAAGAAGTCCTTGGAGTCTAAATCCAAGAAGGGTGATGAATCCAGAAGGACCACCAAGAAAACATGCTTCTACTATGGAAAGAAAGGACACACCATGGATCTTTTTGAACAATCCATGGAACTGAATAAAAGAAGACTGGACTCAAAAAGACAATCAATCCAGAAGAATCAGAAGGGATTGATTGAAATAAGTTGCATAAGAACGGTAGCTTAACAGCATCAAAAGAACCATGTGGAATTTCTAAAACTGAGGCCTCACATCCAAATGACTTGTTAGTCATATGGCCTAATCAGTTTCAACTTTCCAGAGAGCTGCAAAGAGCTGAAGATAAAACACTGGAAATATCTAAGGCAAAAGGAAAGAAAAAGATTTCACATGAAGATCATGTTTTGTGTGTGAGGTGCAATCAAGCTGGACATACTAGTGATAAATGCATGATATTTATTCCAGCTCAGAATGGATTCTTCAAAAGAATGTTGATTGCACCAGGAGACTCTAGTGCTCATAAGACACCTATAAATAGAGGAGTCACACACAAAGAAGTTAAATAGGTGTTGCGATCCACACCAGCACAAACATCATTGAAGATCAAATGTGCAAGTGTGAAGAATGGTGAAAATTGGACATCTTGGTTGAGAGAATCTTCTCAACCTTGTTATTCACATTGATGAACCAAGGAGGTTCCATCTTATTCCCTAATCACTTCTATTTACATGTTCTAACATTACAGGGAATTGAAGATGATGATCATTTTCAACTGGAGGATGGTTTGGACAGAATGGAGTGGACCCCTTGAGGGGGAGCCAATCTAGAGAAGATGGTATTCTAAGATATAATACCATCTTGAGAAAAGCTGAAGGTATTCCAATCATACTTTAATTCCTTGTTTCTTACTTGTATTAATCATGACAATTAAGGGGGAGTATTGATTGAAGGCAAATTGATAAAAGGGGGAGCATTATCTTTGCACTGAACTTTCTAATGAGTTTTGTGAAGTATGTGAAGGATTTATAAATTCATTGTTATATCTGAAAAATTTCAAACCCCTTGAAGCATGATCTCACATGTATAGTGAATGTTAGACAACATTTATAATCTTGGTTACATCACTCTTTTTTTCTACACCAGGTTAGCCCAAGTATACTTAGAGATGAACTACTAAAGGTTCTTTGCTAAAGAGAACATGTGACATCATCCATCTCTTAGTGATTTTCAAGAAGATGCTATTCAAAGTGAGGAAGAAATATTTTGAAGAGAACCACACCACACCTTTACATTAGATTTCCAATAAGGGGGAGAAAATATTGGAAGACATATTGACAGATTCATATGTGTAGGAATAGTGTATTGAGAACAAATACAAAGGGGGAGATTGAAGTGCACTGTGTTGCATTTGTTGTCAATGAGGTATGTTGTTGTCAAGGAATGGATGGATGTCAATGATATTAAATATTTTAATGAATAAGGATGTGATGGTGTTGGTGATGAATGGATAATGGCCATGGTACTACGATGAATGTCACTTAGGAAATTCACTAAGTGGCATAGGAGGTAATGGTTAAAACATTCTCCATACAATATCAGACGATTTTAGAACTGATCATAATGTTTCAATACTTGTATCAAGATGATACTAAGTTACAACACCTAAAGAATGGATGATGATGGAGCATCATCATTACATCTAACGATTGATGAGCTGGTCTTTAAGTTCAAATAACATGTATCAACTGGATACAATGTCACAACAATGTTTGAAGACCATGCATTGTCTTCACAATGCATGAGGAGATGAGGAGATCCATCCACAACCTCTATGTGGATGAAGTGGATTGAAAGAGACCATGTACTATTTCTTAGTGCATGTGAACATGAAGATGTTCCAACTTGATCTCTGATTGGATCAATGATGCACATTGAAGAAATAATTGATCCAAGTTATTCAGTTGATGATGAACTTTCGGGAATTCCACCTCCCAAGTCTAGATTATATGTTAAAGAGGATTGATGAATTCTAATGAAGGATGTGTCATTTGGCATTTGAACTTGGTCACATTGTTTTTACACAAAGGACTTGTTCTACACTTAGAAAAAAATATGCAAACCTCAATGGGCTCAACCCAAGGCTCTTGTGGGAGTCATGGTCACCACGCCCAGGGGGGATCCCATGGGGCCAGCCCAAGAGGAGGTCGGGGCTGTGTATAAGCCCCGGGCCAGGTAGGGGATCAGGCCTGTGCAGCAGGGGCGCGAGGAGCGCGCCCGTGACAAGCATAGTGTGTTCCAGTGGCGCGCCCGAGTGTCAGGGGTGGGTGCAAGAGTGCGCCCGTAGAGAACACGGTGCAGGGTGGCACCATGAGGGGAGAAGAAACAATTGAAGGGATGCCGACATCGCGAGTTTGATAAACCAAGGAAAATCCACGGTTCGTTTCGATGTGGGACGCGGTATTTTTCCGTGGATAGAATCCTGGCCGCTCGATCGATCGCGCACCTGATCTCGACCGCACGATCAATCCCGCGCGAGATATTCTGAATGCGGCCGTCCAAAGTTTTTTAATTGCCCGATCCAACGACCCGAAAGTTATCCCTTACCTCGAGCTCACCCGAGGCCTTCGTGTGAGCCACCTTCGAACCCGGAGCTCTCCCAAAGATGAATTTCATGTCCCGACCACTATCGTTCGAGCTGAAGGATCCATTGGGTTCGTCTCGACGTAACGAACACGATCATGCAAGAAAATGGGCATGCATGCAAAGTTTGGAAGATTTCAAAGAATGCCGAGGCAAACGAAGTTTCCGAGGCATCATGTGTTCGTGTTTTGCATGGATTGGATTTTTATAAGGTCATGAATGCGTTCTAAGTCGCATGCACGTAGAGGAAAAATAAAGGAAGAGACCCGCGTCAAACAGAGAGAAGAAAAATAAAGATTTGGAAAATCATGAACGCTTGAAAAACTCGGGGATTCGAGTTGTATCTCATGCGGATGAACCACCTCTCCCTTTCCTATAAAAAGAGAGGCCGAAACATCCTGGAAAGCTGGATGAATATTTTATTGAAAACCCGGAGTCCCGTGAGAGCACCCTTATGCCTCGCGAAGAAGAAGGCCCGCACAACCCACTTGTGCGGCTGGAGTTCTCGGGGCCACCCGAGGTCCCGAAGGAGTCCCCTGCGCGCCTCCCTTGCGAGACATGAAGAACTCGAGGCCGCATTCTTGCGCGCCCGTGGTTGATTCCCACTATGCCTGCACACTTGCACGACAGGAGGAAGGAGCCCGCGGTGTTGCACCTTGCACACTCGAGGGCTTGAACGGGTGTTGCACTTGCGCACCCCGCGGCCAGGGCACACTTGTGCGGCTGCCCCTTGCACCGAGACCTTGCGCGCCTCCATTGAAGGACAAGGGAGTTTGGGTGTGTGCAAGAAGAAACCAAGAAGGTCGTAGCCACATTTCCCCTTGTGTGTGTGCTAAGTTAAAGGAAGGCTTGCACCTTGTGTGTGTGCAAAGTGAAGACACCCTACTGGTGGTATAAGCGCAAATGAACAAGAGGCCGTAGCCTTGGGTGTGTGGAAGAAGAGAAGGGAGGCCAAGCTCACTTGTGTTAAAAATTGAATGAAGTGTGTACAAAGAGACATGAAGGCCGAACCTAGGTGTGTGCAAAGTGTACACATTTAGAAGAATAAGGAAGAGGAAATCCACACTAAAGTATAACACACATTTAAGTGTGTGGACAAAAAGAACAAAGTGTGTGAAGTGACGAAGGTGTGTGTGCTTAAGGAGAAATTACACTCTTTGAGTGTTTATCACACAAACGAAGAGAAGAAGGGGAGTGCATGCATGCATGGATGCACGTGCACACGTGAACAAGTTGAATCTTCTTGTGTGCAATTTGAGTTGTCCAAGACCAAGAGTTCTTGAAGAATTTGAGAAGCCATGCAGTCAGTGCATGAAGAATAGTTTCCATGCACTCAGTGCATGATGGGAAGTGAGACTGAAGCCAGACTGAAGTTAAAGACATCAGCAGCCTGAGTTTTCAGTAATTGAGAAGATCCTGATCAACAGAAGTGATTTGAACTTTTGAGCAAGACCAACAGGCCTTATCAGAGGCTGTTGAAGATTCTTGAAGAGAGAGGCCAGGTCATCCTGAGAAGAAGGGGATAAATCCTGAGCAATACGAGAAGACCTGATCAAGTGATCAGAAGTGAAGAGCAAGGCCACCAGTCTTTATCCCAGACTGCTGAAGATACTTGAAGAAGCGTAAAGTGAATAAGTGCTACTCTTGTGACTCAAGGAGCCAGGAGATGCCCCCTGTGAGACTCAGGGTGGAAGAAGTCTTCAGTGGGATTCTGGAGCAGGCTAGTGGGACTCTGGTAACACTGTGGGACGCAGTATAAAGACCTTCCTGTGGGACTCCGGAGAGATAAAGTGGGACTCTATATCGACCATTGTAATACTAACAGATTATAATGGGAGAATCCATGTTGGGGCGTATAACCAACATTGCAAGGACGTAGGCCTTTGGTGTTGAACCATGTAAATCCTTGTGTCCTATGCCTTTACATTTACTGCATCACTCGAGGAAATGCTGAGAGATACAAGAAGAGTGGATTGAGGCCTTAACAAGCCATAGAGGTTTAATTGATAAAGAATCAATTAGTAAAATGTTTTAAAGGATCATTGATTCACCCCCTCCCCCTCTCAGTGATTCACACTGATCCGGGCACTTCAATTGGTATCAAAGGTGGGTTACCTCTAAAAGATCCAAGGGAGTATTTATGAAGTGAAGATTTGAGGAAGTGAGTGAATACCCTCAAATGGAGATATCTAATAGGACTCTGAAAAACAGGAAGAAGAAAAAGGAAAAGAAGATGAAGAAATCCTGTCCTAGCTGTGATGAAGTTGGAACAATGAATGATCTTCAAAATGCACTCAAATATCTTCAGAAGTCAGTACCCAAGGAAGTGGCAATGTGTATTACTACAGGCATCCTTGATCTTCAAGATGAAAAATTACAGCTAAAAGAAGAAGCCAATTCTATGGAAGATCAGTTGGCTAAATGGGTTGGCATATCCAACACTCTTAGAAAGCTGGTGAAGGCCAAAGATGAAACTGTTTCCCTTTGAAATGAATGATTTTAAGATACTTGTGAAGAATTGCAAAGAAGCATTTCTGAGAAAGAGTTCTTTAAGACAATGGTCAAAGAAGTTTTCCATGCACTGGAAAAATTGAACAGAGTTTCAATGGTTGTCAAAGATGCTCAACTAGAAGAGAAAGTCAAAAGGGTGAAGGAGCTGGACAATTCATTGCAAGAAATAAAGAAAGTGCTTGAGGACCAGATGAAACAGATGATAGAAAATTGGGACGGAAAGCTAAGAACTATTGAGGATGAGAAGAACTCCCTCAATATGAAATGCTTAGAACTGGAGGTGATATAAAAAAATCTACAATCACCCAAAACTGAAGCCTCCCAATCAGCTGAAATAAGAAATTTTTCCACTCAAGTTTGCATTGAGAAGGATTATTCCAAAAGGAGGATATCCTCTAATGAAAGGGAAACATCTTCTAAGAAGAAGGTACCATCTATACCATCTTGTACTAATGATTCTAAATGTGTTTCCACAAAAAGTGCAGGATGGAAGAATAACTCTAAACAAGTATGGATGAAGAATATGAAGAAAGAGAGCACTCCTGAAACAAAACATCAATTCAAGAGAAATACCCAACAATAAGAAGGACTCCAGAGGTCATGATATGTGGGTCAGTGTTGGTGTTGTAACAAGAATGGGCACTCTGCAAAAGATTGTTGGTACAATCCACTGAATGTAAAAGAACAAAGGAAGCCCATGCTAAGGGGGAGCAAGCCAGAGGAAAAGAAGCAGCATCCACAGGTCCAAAGACATCTGTTTACTGCAAATAGATTTGGATTACTTGACAACATCTGAGATGATTGCAAAAGTGGACAAAAAGATACATGTCAATCTCCAACTGTATCCAGAGCTAAAAAAAGAGAAGATCACCGAACCTGGCTAAAATGGAATCCTTGGGAAGCAAGAAGAATGTTGAAGATTCTCCCAATATGGTTTTGAAAAATGAAATGAATTCCTTGGAGTCTAAATTCAAGAAGGGTGATACATCCATAAGGACCACCAAGAAAACATGCTTCTACTATGGAAAGAAAGGAAACACCATGGATCTTTGTGAACAAGACATGGAACTGAATAGAAGCAGACTGGACTCAAAAAGACAATCAATACAGACGAAGCAGAAGGGATTTATTGAAAATAAGTTTCCTATGAAAGGTAGCTTAACAGCATTAAAAGAACCATGTGGAATTTCTAAAACTGAGGCCTCACTTCCAAATGACTTGTTAGTCATATGGCCTAATTAGATGCAACATTCCAGAGAGCTGTAGAGAGGTGAAGATAAAGCACTGGAAATAGCTAAGGCAAAAGGAAAGAAAAATATTTCACATGAAGATCAAGTTCTGTGTGAGAGGTGCAACAAGATGGACATACTAGTGATAAATGCATGATATTTATTCCAGCTCAGAAGGGATTCTTCAAAAGAATGAAGATTGCAGTAGGAGACTCTAGTGCTCAGAAGGCACCTAGAAATAGAGGAGTCACACACAAAGAAGTTAAAGAGGTGTTGAGATCCACACCAGCACAAACATCATTGACGATCAAATGTGAAAGTGTGAAGAAGGGTGAAAATGGGACATCTGGGTTGAGAGAATCTTCTCAAACTTGTTGTTCACATTGATGAACAAAGGAGGTTCCATCTTATTCCCTAATCACTTTTATTTACATGTGCTAATATTACAATGAATTGAAGGTGATGATCATTCTAAACTGGAGGATGGTTTGGACAGAATGAAGTTCACCCCTTGAGGGGGAGCCAATCTGGAGAAGATGGAATTCTAAGATTTAATACCATCCTGAGAAAAGATGAAGGTATTCCAATCATACTTTCATTACTTGTTTCATAATTGTATTAATCATGACAATTAAAGGGGAGTTTTGATTGAAGGAAAATGGATGAAAGGGGGATCATTATCTTTGCACTGAACTTTCTAATGAGTTTTGTGAAGTATGTGCAGGATTTAGCAATTCATTGTTATATCTGAAAAATTTCAAACCCCTTGAAGCATGATCTCAGATGTATAATGAATGTTGGAAAACATTGATAATATTTGTTACATCACTCTTGTTTTCTACACCGGGTTAGCCCAAGTAGATTTAGAGATGATCTACTTAAGGTTCTTTGCTAAAGAGAACATGTGACATCATCCCTCTCTTAGTGATTTTCACGAAGATGCTATTCAATGTGAGGAAGAAATATTTTGAAGAGAACCAAACCACACCTTTACATTTGATTGCCAATAAGGGGGAGAAAATATTGGCAAACATATTGACACATTCATATGTGTAGGAATTGTGTATTGACAACAAATACAAAGGGGGAGATTGAAGTGCACTGTGTTGCATTTGTTGTCAATGAGGTATGTTGTTGTCAAGGAATGGATGGATGTCAAGGAGTATCAATATGTGAATGAAAAAGGATGTGATGGTGATGGTGATGAATGGAGAATGGCCATGGTACTAAGATGAATGTCACTTAGGAGATTCACTAAGTGGCATAGGAGGTAATGGTTGAAACATTCTCCATACAATATCAGACGATTGTAGAACTGATCTTAATGTTTTAATACTTGTATCAAGATTATACTAAGTTACCCCACTTGTAGAATGGATGATGATGGAGCATAATCATTACATCTAACGATTTATGACCAGGTCATTAAGTTCAAAGAACTTGTATCAACAGGATACAATGTCACAACAATGTTTGAAGACCATGCATTGTCTTCACAATGCATGAGGAGATGAGGATAGCCATCCACAACCTCTATGTGGATGAAGTGGATTGAAAGAGAACATGTACTACTTCGTAGTGCATGTGAACATGAAGAAGATACAACTTGATCTATGATTGGATCAATGAAGCACATTGAAGAAATAATTGATCCATGTTATTGGGTTGATGAACAAGAAGAAGATCCAACTTGATCTCTGATTGGATCAATGAATCACTTTGAAGATATAATTGATCCATGTTATTCGGTTGATGATGAACCTTCGAGAATTCCTCCTCCCAAGTCTAGATTCTATGTTAAGGAGGATTGATGAATTCTAATGAAGGATGTGGCATTTGGCATTTGAACTTGGTCACTTTGTTTTTACATAATGGACTTGTTCTACACTTACTAAAAAATATGCCAACCTCAAGGGCTCAACCCAAGGCTCTTGTGGGAGTCACGGTCACCACGCCCATGGGGGATCCCATGGTGCCAGCCCAAGAGGAGGTCGGGTCCATGTATAAGCCCCGAGCCACGCAGGGGATCAGGCCTGTGCAGTAGGGGCATGAGCAGCACGCCCGTGATAAGCAAAGAGGGCGCCAGTGGCGCGCCCGAGTGGCAGGGGTGGGCGCAAGAGCGTGCCCGTAGAGAAAACGGTGCGGGGCGGGACCGTGAGGGGAGAAGATACAATTGAAGGGATATTGGCATCGCGAGTTTGATAAACCATGGAAAATCCACGGTTCGTTTCGATGTGGGACGCGGGATTTTGCTGCGGAGCGAATCCTGGCCGCTTGATCGATCGCACGCCAGATCTCGACTGCACGATCGATCCCGCGTGAGATCTTCTGATCGTGGCCATCCAAAGTTTTTTAATCGCCCGATCCAATGGCCCGAAAGTTATCCCTTACCTCGAGTGCACCCGAGGCCTTCGCGTGAGCCACCATCGAACCATGAGCCCTCCCGAAGATGAATTTCGAGTTCCCGACCACCGTTGTTCGAGCTGAAGGATCCATTGGGTTCGGCTCGACGTAACGAACACGATCATGCAAGAAAATGGTCATGCATGAAAAGTTTGGAAGATTTCGATGAATGCCGATGCAAACAAACTTTTTGAGGCTTCATGTGTTCGTGTTTTGCATGGATTAGATTTTAATAAGGCCATGCATGCGTTCTAAGTCGCATGCACGTAGAGGAAAAATAAAGGAAGAAACCCGCGTGAAACAGAGAGAAGAAAAATAAAGATTTGGAAAATCTTGAACGCCCATAAATCTCAGGGATTCGAGTTGTATCTCATGCAGATGAACCGCCTCTCCCTTGCCTATAAAAAGAGGGGCCGAAGCATCTTGGAAAGATGGCTGAATATTTTGTTGAAAACCCGGAGTCCCGTGAGAGCACCCTTGTGCCTCGCGAAGAAGAAGCCCCGCGCAACCCACTTGTGCGGCTGAAGTTCTCGGGGCCACCCGAGGTCCCGAAGGAGTCCCCTGCGCACCTCCCTTGCAAGACAGGAAGAACCCGAGGCCTCATTCTTGCGCGCCTGTGGTTGATTCACTCTCTGCCTGCACACTTGAATGGCAGGAGGAAGGAGCCCATGGTGATGCACCTTGCACACTTGAGGACATTCACGGGCGTTGCACATGCGCACCCTGCAGCCAGGGCACACTTTCTCGGCTTCCCCTTGAACCGATACCTTGCACGCCTCTATTGAAGGACAAGGGAGTTCGGGTGTGTGCAAGATGAAGCCAAGAAGGCCATAGCCACATTTCCCCTTGTGTGTGTGCTAAGTTCAAGGAAGGCTTGCACCTTGTGTGTGTGCAAAGTGAAGACACCCTATGGGTGGTATACGCGCAAATGAACAAGAGGCCGTAGCCTTGGGTGTGTGGAAGAAGAGAAGGGATGCCAAGCTCACTTGTGTGAAAAATTGAATGAAGTGTGTACAAAGAGACATGAAGGCAGAACCTAGGTGTGTGAAAATTCGACACATTTAGAAGAAGAAGGAATAGTACATCCACACTAAAGTATAACAAACTTTTAAGTGTGTGTAAAAAAATAAAAAAGTGTGTGAAGTGACGAAGGTGTGTGTGCTTAAGGAGAAATTACACTTTTTGAGTGTTTATCACACAAACGAAGAGAAGAAGGGGAGTGCATGCATGCATACATGCACGTGCACACGTGAACAAGTTGAATCTTCTTGTGTGCAATTTGAGTTGTCCAAGACCAAGAGTTCTTGAAGAATTTGAGAAGCCATGCAGTCAGTGCATGAAGAAGAGTTTCCATGCACTCAGTGCATGATGGGAAGTGAGACTGAAGCCAGAATGAAGTTAAAGACATCACCTGCCTGAGTTTTCAGTAATTGAGAAGATCCTGATCAACAGAAGTGATCCGAAGTTTTGAGAAAGACCAACAGACCTTATCAGAGGATGTTGAATATTCTTGAAGAGAGAGGCCAGGTCATCCTAAGAAGAAGGTGATAAATCCTGAGCAAGACGAGAAGACATGATCATGTGATCAGAAGTGAAGATCAAGGCCAATATTATTTATCCCAGACTTTTGAAGATACTTGAATAAGCATAAAGTGAAGAAGAGCTACTCGTGTGACTCGGGGAGCCAGGAGAAGCCCCCTATGAGACTCATGGTGGAAGAATTATTCAGTGGGATTCTGGAGCAGGCCAATGGGAATCTGTTAACACTGTGGGACGCAGTATAACGGCCCTCCTGTGGGACTCAGGAGAGATACAGTGGGACTCTGTATCGACCATTGTAATACTAACAGATTATAAGGGGAGAAACCATGTTGGGGCGTATAACCAACATGGCAAGGATGTAGGCCTTTGGTGTCGAACCTTGTAAATCCTTGTGTCATGTGACTTTACATTTACTGCATCACTCGAGGAAAGGCTGAGAGACACAATAAGAGTGGATCGAGGCCTTAACAAGAAATAGAGGTTTAATTGATAACGAATGAATTAGTAAAAAGTTTTAATGGATCACTGATCCACCCCCTCCCCCTTTCAGTGACTCACACTGATCTGGGCACTTCAATTGGTACCAAAGGCGGGATACCTCTAAAAGATCCAAGGGAGTCGTTATGAAGTGAAGATTTGAGGAAGTGAGTGAATACCCTCAAATGGAGATATCTGCCAAGACTCTGAAAAACAGGAAGAAGAAAGAGGCAAAGAAGATGAAGAAAGCATGTCCTAGCTGTGATAAAGTTGGAACAAAGAATGATCTTCAAAATTCACTCAAATATCTTCAGAAGACAATCCCCAATGATGTGGCAATGTGTATTACTACAGGCATCCTTGATCTTCAAGATGAAAAATAATAGCTTGAAGAAGAAGCCAATTCTATGGAATATAAGTTGGCTAAAAGGGTTGGCATATCCAACACTCTCAGAAAGCTGGTGAAGGCCAAAGATGAAACTGTTTCCCTTTGTAATGAAAGATTTGAATATACTTGTGAAGAATTGAAAAGAAGCCTTTCTGAGATAGAATTCTTTAAGAAAATGGTCAATGATGTTTTCCATGCACTGGAAAAATTGCACAGAGTTTCAATGGTTGTCAAAGATGCTCAACTAGAAGAGAAAGTCAAAAGGGTGAAGGAACTATACAATTCATTGCAAGAAATAAAGAAATTGCATGAAGACTAGATGAAATAGCTGGTAGAAAATTGTGAAGGAAGGCTAAGAACTATTGAGGATGAGAAGAACTCCCTCAATATGAAATAGTTAGAACTGGAGCTGATATTGAAAAATCTACAATCACCCAAAACTGAAGCCTCCCAATCAACTAAAAGAATAAATGTTGCCACTCAAGTGTGCATTGAGAAGGATGAATCCAAAAGGAGGATATCCTCTAATTTAAGGGCAGCATCATCTAAGAAGAAGGTACCATCGATACCATCTTGTACTAATGATTCTAAATGTGTTTCCACAAAAAGTACAGGATGGAAGAATAACTCTAAACAAGTATGGATGAAGAATATGAAGAAAGGGAGCTCTCCTAAAACAACACAACAATTCAAGAGAAATTCCCAACAACAAGAAGGACTCAAGAGGTCAAGATTTGTGTGTCAGTGTTGGTGTTGTAACAAGTATGGGCACTGTGAAAAAGATTGTTGGTACAATCCACTGAATGTAAAAGCACAAAGGAAGCCCATGCCAAGGGGGAGAATGCCAGAGGAAAAGAAACAGCATCCACAGGTCCAGAGACATCTGTTTACTACAAATAGATTTGGATTACTTGACAACATCTGGGATGATTGCAAAAGTGGTCAAAAAGATACATGTCAATCTCCAACTGTATCCAGAGCTAAAAAGAAGAGAAGATCACTGAGCCTGGAAAAAATGGAATCCTTTGGAAGCAAGAAAAAAGTTGTAGATGCTCCCAAGAAGGTTTTGAAAAAGGAAAATAAGTCCTTGGAGTCTAAATCCAAGAAGGGTGATGCATCCAGAAGGACCACCAAGAAAACATGCTTCTAATATGGAAAGAAAGGACACACCAGGGATCATTTTGACCAAGCCATGGAAATGAATAGATGCATACTAGACTCAAAAAAAAATCAATCTAGAAGAAGCATAAGGGATTGATTGAAAATAAGTTGCCTAAGAAAGGTAGCTTAACAACATCAAAATAACCATGTGGAATTTTTAAACCGAGGCCTCACTTCCAAATGACTTGTTAGTCATATGGCCTAATCAGTTGCAAATTTCTAGAGAGCTAAAGAGCGCTGAAGATAAAGCACTGGCAATAGATAAGGCAAAAGGAAAGAAAAAGATTTCACATGAAGATCATGTTTTGTGTGTGAGGTGCAATCCAGCTGGACATACTAGTGATAAATGCATGATATTTATTCCAGCTCAGAAGGGATTCTTCAAAAGAATGAAGATTTCACAAGGAGACTCTAGTGCTCATAAGGCACCTAGAAATAGAGGAGTCACACACAAAGAAGTTAAAGAGGTGTTGAGATCCACACCAGCACAAACATCATTGAAGATCAAATGGGAAAGTGTGAAGAATGGTGAAAATGGGACATCTCGGTTGAGAGAATCTTCTCAACCATTTTGTTCACATTGATGAACCCTGGAGGTTCCATCTTATTCCCTAATCACTTGTATTTACATGTGCTAACATTACAGGGAATTGAAGATGATGATCATTCTCAACTGGAGGATGGTTTGGATAGAATGGAGTGCACCCCTTGAGGGGGAGACAATCTAGAGAAGATGGTATTCTAAGATTTAATACCATCTTGAGAAAAGCTGAAGGTATTCTAATCATACATTCATTCATTTTTTCTTAATTGTATTCATCATGACAATTAAGGGGGAGTATTGATTGAAGGCAATTGGATGAAAGGGTGAGCTTTATCTTTTCACTGAACATTCTAATGTGTTTTGTGAAGTATATGCAGGATTTAGCAATTCATTATTATATCTGAAAAATTTCAAACCCCTTGAAGCATGATCTCACATGTATAGTGAATTTTGGACAACATTGATAATCTTGGTAAGATCACTCTTGTTTTCTACACCGGGTTAGCCCAAGTAGACTTAGAGATGATCTACTAAAGGTTCATTGCTAAAGAGAACATGTGACATCATCCTTATCTTAGTGATATTCAAGAAGATGCTATTCAAAGTGAGGAAGAAATATTTTGAAGAGAACCACACCACACCTTTGTATTGGATTGCCAATAAGGGGGAGAAAATATTGGCACACATATTGACACATTCATATGTGCAGGAATAGTGTATTGACAAAAAATACAAAGGGGGAGATTGAAGTGCACTGTGTTTCATTTGTTGTCAATGAGGTATGTTGTTGTCAAGGAATGGATGGATGTTAAGGAGTTTCGATATGCGAATGACAAAATATGTGATGGTGTTGGTGATGAATGGAGAATGTCCATGGTACTAAGATGAATGTCACTTAGGAGATTCACTAAGTGGCATAGGAGGTAATGGTTGAAACATACTCCATACAATATCAGACGATTGTAGAACTGATCATAATGCTTCAATACTTGTATCAAGATGATACTAAGTTACACCACTTGAAGAATGGATTATGATGGAGCATCATCATTACATCTAAAAATTGATGAGCTGGTCTTTAAGATCAAATAAATTGTATCAACTGGATACAATGTCACAACAATGTTTGAAGACCATGCATTGTCTTCACAATGCATGAGGAGATGAGGAGATCCATCCACAACCTCTAAGTGGACGAAGTGGATTGCAAGAGACCATGTACTATTTCGTAGTGCATGTGAACATGAAGAAGAGCCAACTTGATCTCTGATTGGATCAATGAATCACATTGACGAAATAATTGATCCAAGTTATTCGGTTGATGATGAACCTTCGGGAATTCCACCTCCTAAGTCTAGATTATATGTTAAGGAAGATTGATGAATTCTAATGAAGGATGGGGCATTTGGAATTTGAACTTGGTCACCTTGTTTTTACACAATGGAATTGTTCTACAATTAGCAAAAAATATGCCAACCTCAAGGGCTCAACCCAAGGCTCATGTGGGAGTCACGGTCACCACGCCCATGGGGGATCCCATGGGGCCAGCCCAAGAGGAGGCCGAGGCCGTGTATAAGCCCCGGGCCACGCAGGGGATCAGGCCTGCATAGCATGGGCTTGAGGAGCGCGGCTATGACAAGCAGAGTGGGCGCCAGTGGCGCGCCCGAGTGGCAGGGGTGGGCGCATGAGCGCGCCTGTAGAGAACACGGTGCGAGGCGGCACCGTGAGGGAAGAAGATACAATTGAAGGGATGGCGGTTGCGTGAGTTTGATAAACCATGGAAAATCCATGGTTCGTTTCGATGTGGGACACGGGATTTTGCTGCGGAGCCAATCCGGGCCGCTCGATCGATCGCGCACCAGATCTCGATCGCACGATCGATCCCGCACGAGATATTCTGATCGCGGTCATCCAAGGGTTTTTAATCACCCGATCCAATGGACTGAATGTTATCCCCTACCTCAAGCTCACCCGAGGTCTTCGGGTGAGCCACCTTCGAACCATGATCCCTCCCGAAGATGAATTTCGAGTTCCCGACCACCGTTGTTCGAGCTGAAGGATCCATTGGGTTCGTCTCGACGTAACAAACACGATCATGCAAGAAAATGGGCATGAATGCAATGTTTGGAAGATTTCGAAGATTTTCGAGGCAAACGAAGTTGCCGAGGCTTCTTGTGTTCGTGTTTTGCATGGATTGGATTTTAATAAGGCCATGCATGCGTTCTAAGTCGCATGCACGTAGAGGAAAAATAATGGAAGAAACCCGCGTGAAACAGAGAGAAGAAAAATAAAGATTTGGAAAATCTTTAACGCTCGAAAATATCGGGGATTCGAGTTGTATCTCATGCGGATGAACCGCCTCTCCCTTACCTATAAAAAGAGAGGCCGAAGCATCTTGGAAAGCTGGCTGAATATTTTGTTGAAAACCTGGAGTCCCGTGAGAGCACCCTTGTGCCTCGCGAAGAACAAGGCCCGCGCAACACACTTGTGCGGATGAAGTTCTCGGGGCCACCTGAGGTCCTGAAGGAGTCCCCTGCATGCCTCCCTTGCACGACAGGAAAACCCGAGGCCCCATTCTTGCGCGCCCGTGGTTGATACCCTCTCTGCCTGCACACATGCACGACAGGAGGAAGGATCCCGTGGTGTTGCACCTTGCACACTCGAGGGATTGCACGGGTGTTGCACTTGCGCACCCCATGGCCAGGGCACACATGCGCAGCTTCCCCTTCCACCGAGACCTTGCGCACCTCCATTGAAGGACAAGGGAGTTTGGGTGTGTGCAAGAAGAAGCCAAGAAGGCCGTATCCACATTTCCCCTTGTGTGTGTGCTAAGTGAAAGGAAGGCTTGCACCTTGTGTGTGTGAAAATTGAAGACACCCTACGGGTGGTATAAGCGCAAATGAACAAGAGGCCATAGCCTTGGGTTTGTGGAAGAAGAGAAGGGAGTCCAATCTCACTTGTGTGAAAAATTGAATGAAGTGTGTACAAAGAGAAATGAAGGCCGAACCTAGGTGTGTGCAAAGTGTACACATTTAGAAGAATAAGGAAGAGTACATCCACACTAAAGTATAACACACTTTTAAGTGTGTGGAAAAAAAGAACATAGTGTGTGAAGCGACAAAGGTGTGTGTGCTTAAGGAGAAATTACACACTTTGAGTGTTTATAACACCAACGAAGAGAAGAAGGGGAGTGAATGCATGCATGCATGCACGTGCACACGTGAACATGCTGAATCTTCTTGTGTTCAATTTGAGTTGTCCAAGACCAAGAGTTCTTGAATAATTTGAGAAGACATGCAGTCAGTGCATGAAGAAGAGTTGCCATGCACTCAATGCATGATGGGAAGTGAGACTGAATCCAGACTGAAGTTAAAGACATCAGCTGCCTGAGTTTTCAGTAATTGAGAATATCCTGAACAATTGAAGTGATCATATGTTTTGATCAAGACCAACAGACCTTATCAGAGGATGTTGAAGATTCTTGAAGAGAGAGGCCAGGTCATCCTGAGAAGAAGGAGATAAATCCTGAGCAGGACGAGAAGACCTGATCAAGGTATCAGAAGTGAAGAGCAAGGACAACAGTATTTAACCCAGACTGCTGAAGATACTTGAGGAAGCTTAATGTGATGAAGAGATACTCATGTGACTCGAGGAGCTAAGAGAAGCCCCCTGTGAGACTCAGGGTGGAAGAAGTCATCAGTGGGATTCTGGAGCAGGCCAGTGGGACTCTGGTAACACTGTGGGATGCAGTATAAAGACCCTCCTGTGGAACTCAGGAGAGATACAGTGGGACTCTGTATCGACCATTGTAATACTAACAGATTATAATGGGAGAAACCATGTTGGGGCGTATAACCAACATGGAAAGGACGTACGCCTTTGGTGCCGAACCATGTAAATCCTTGTGTCATGTGCCTTTACATTTACTGCATCACTCGAGGAAAGGCTTAGAGATACAAGGAGAGTGGATCGAGGCCTTAACAAGCCATAGAGGTTTAATTGATAAAGAATCAATTAGTAAAAAGTTTTAAAGGATCAATGATTCCCCCCTCCCCCTCTCAGTGATTCACACTGATCTGGGCACTTCAATTGGTATCAAAGGCGGGTTACCTCTAAAAGATCCAAGGGAGTCTTTATGAAGTACAGATTTGAGGATGTGAGTGAATACGCTCAAATGGAGATATCTGCTAAGACTCTGAAAAATAGGAAGAAGAAACAGGCAAAGAAGATGAAGAAATCATGTCCTAGTTGTGATGAAGTTGGAATAATGAATGATCTTAAAAATGCACTCAAATATCTTCATAAGACAGTCCCCAAGGAAGTGGCTATGTGTATTACTACCGACATCCTTGATCTTCAAGATGAAAAATTACAGCTAGAAGAAGAAGCCAATTCTATGGAGATCAATTGGCTAAAAGGGTTGTCATATCCAACACTCTCAGAATGCTGGTGAAGTCCAAAGATGAAACTGTTTCCCTTTGCAATGAAATATTTAAAGATACATGTGAAGAATTGAAAAGAATCCTTTCTGAGAAAGAATTATTTAAGACAATGGTCAAAGAATTTTTCCATGCACTGGAAAAATTGCATAGAGTTTCAATGGTTGTCAAATATGCTCAACTAGAAGAGATAGTAAAAAGTGTGAAGGAGCTGGACAATTCATCGCAAGAAATAAAGAAAGTGCATGAAGACCAGATGAAACAGCAGGTAGAAAATTGGGAAGGACGGCTAAGAACTATTAAGGATGAGAAGAACTCCTTCAATATGAAATTCTTAGAACTGGAGGTGATATTGAAAAATCTGCAATCACCCAAAACATAAGCCTCCAAATCAGCTGAAAGAAGAAATGTTTCCACTCAAGTGTGCATTGAGAAGGATGATTCCAAAAGGGGGATATCCTCTAATGAAAGGGCAACATCTTCTAAGAAGAAGGTACCATCCAAAACAATCTTGTACTAATGATTCTATATGTGTTTCCACAAAAAGTGCAGGATGGAAGAATAACTCTAAACAAGTATGGATGAAGAATATGAAGAAATATAGCTCTCCTGAAACAACACAGCAATTCAAGATAAATGCCAAAAAACAAGGACTCAAGAGGTCATGATTTGTGGGTCATTGTTGGTGTTGTATCAAGTATGGGAACTGTGCGAATGATTGTTGGTACAATCCACTGAATGTAAAAGCACAAAGGAAGCCCATGAAAAGGGGGAGCAAGCCAGAGGAAAAGAAGTAGCATCCACAGGTCCAGAGACATCTGTTTACTGAAAATAGATTTGGATTACTTGAAAACATCTGGGATGATTGCAAAATTATTCAAAAAGATACATGTCAATCTCCAACTATATCCAGAGCTAAAAAGAAGAGAAGATCAATGAACCTGGCTAAAATGGAATCCTTGGGAAGCAAGAAGAAAGTTGAAGATTCCCCCAAGATGGTTTTGAAAGAGGAAAATAAGTCCTTGGAGTCTAAATCCAAGAAGGGTGATTCATCTAGAAGGACCACCAAGAAAACATGCTTCTACTATGGAAAGAAAGGACACGCCATTGATCTTTGTGAACAAGCCATGGAACTGAATAGAAGTAGACTTGAATCAAAAAGACAATCAATCTAGAAGAAGCAGCACAGATTGAATGAAAATAAGTTGCCTAATAAAGGTTTCTTAACAGCATCAAAAGAACCATGTGGAATTTCTAAAACTGAGGCCTCACTTCCAAATGACTTGTTAGTCATATGGCCTAATCGGTTGCAACTTGCCAGAGAGCTGCAGAGAGCCGAAGATAAAGCACTGGCAATAGCTAAGGCAAAAGGAAAGAAAAATATTTCACATGAAGATAAAGTTCTGTGTGTGAGGTGAAATCAAGCTGGACATACTAGTGATAAATGCATGATATTTATTCCATCTCATAAGGGATTCTTCAAAATAATGAAGATTTCACCAGGAAACTCTAGTGCTCAGAAGGAACCTAGAAATAGAGGAGTCACACACAAAGAAGTTAAAGAGGTGTTGAGATCCACACTAGCACAAACATCATTGAAGATCAAATGTGCAAGTGTGAAGAATAGTGAAAATGGGACATCTCGGTTGAGAGAATCTTCTCAACCTTGTTTTTCACATTGATGAACCAAGGAGGTTCCATTTTATTCCCTAATCACATTTATTTACATGTGATAACATTACAGGGAATTGAAGATGATGATCATTCTCAACTGGAGGATGGTTTGGACATAATGGAGTCCACCCCTTGAGGGGGATCCAATCTGGAGAAGATGGTATTCTAAGATTTAATACCATCTTGAGAAAAGCTGAAGGTATTCCAATCATACTTTTATTCCTTGTTTCTTAATTGTATTTATCATGACAATTAAGGGGGAGTATTGATTGAAGGAAAATTGATGAATGGGGGATCTTTATCATTACACTGAACATTCTAATGAGTTTTGTGAAATATGTGCAGGATTTAGCAATTCATTGTTATATCTGAAAAATTCCAAACACCTTGAAGCATGATCTCACATGTATAGTGAATGTTGGATAACATTGATAATCTTGGTTACATCACTCTTTTTTTCTACACCGGGTTAGCGCATGTAGACTTAGAGATGATCTACTAAAGGTTCATTGCTAAAGAGAACATGTGATGTCATCCCTCTCTTTGTGATTTTCAAGAAGATGCTATTCAAAGAGAGGAAGAAATATTTTGAAGAGAACCACACCACACCTTTTCATTTTATTGCCAATAAGGGGGAGAAAATATTGGCACACATATTGACACATTCATATGTGCAGGAATAGTGTATTGACAAAAAATACAAAGGGGGAGATTGAAGTGAACTGTGTTTCATTTTTTGTCAATGAGGTATGTTGTTGTCAAGGAATAGATGGATGTCAAGGAGTTTAAATATGTGATTGAAAAAGGATGTGATGGTGTTGGTGATGAATGGAGAATGGCCATGGTACTAAGATGAATGTAACTTAGGAGATTCACTAAGTGGCATAGAAGGTAATGGTTGAAACATTTTCCATACAATATCAAATGATTTTAGAACTTATCTTAATGTTTCAATACTTGTATTAAGATGATACTAAGTTACACCACTTGAAGAATGGATGATGATGGACCATCATCATTACATCTAACGATTGATGAGCTTGTATTTATGTTCAAAGAACTTGTATCAACTGGATACAATGTCACAACTATGTTTGAAGACCATGAATTGTCTTCACAATGCATGAGGAGATGAGGAGATCCATCCACAACCTCTAAGTGGAGGAAGTGGATTGAAAGATACCATGTAATATTTCATAGTGCATGTGAACAAGAAGAAGATCCAACTTGATCTCTGATTGGATCAATGAAGCACATTGAAGAAATAATTGATCCAAGTTATTCGGTTGATGATGAACCTTCGGGAATTCCACCTCCCAAGTCTAGATTATATTTTAAGGAGGGTTGATGAATTCTAATGAAGGATGTGGAATTTGGAATTTGAACATGGTCACATTGTTTTTACACAAAGGACTAGTTCTACACTTAGAAAAAAATATGCCAACCTCAAGGGCTCAACCCAATGCTCTTGTGGGAGTCACGTTCACCACGACCATGGGGGATCCCATGGGGCCAGCCCCAGAGGAGGCCGGGGCCGTGTATAAGCCTTGGGCCACGCAGGGGATCAGGCCTACGCAGCAGGGGCGCGAGGAGCACGCCCGTGACAAGCATAGTGGGCGCCAGTGGCGCACCCAAGTGGCAGGGGTGGGCGCAAGAGCACGCCCACAGAGAACACGGTGCGGGGCAGCACCGTGAGGGGAGAAGATACAATTGAAGGGATTCCGGCATCGCGAGTTTGATAAACCACGAAAAATCTGCGGTTCGTTTCGATGTGGGACGCGAGATTTTTCTGTAGAGCGAATCCTGGCCGCTCGATCGATTGCGCGCCAGACCTCGACCGCACGATCGATCCCGCGCGAGATCTTCTGATCGCGGCTGTCCAAAGTTTTTTAATCACCCGATCCAATGGCCAGAAAGTTATCCCCTACCTCAAGCTCACCATAGGCCTTCACCTGAGCCATCTTCGAAATAGGAGCCCTCCCAAAGACGAATTTCGAGTTTCCGGCCACCGTTGTTCGAGCTGAAGGATCCATTGGGTTCGTCCCGACGTAACGAACATGATCATGCAAGAAAATGGGCATGCATGCAAAGTTTGGAAGATTTCTAAGAATGTCAAGGAAAACGAAGTTGTCGTGGCTTCATGTGTTCGTGTTTTTCATGGATTGGATTTTAATAAGGCCATGCATGTGTTCTAAGTCGCATGCACGTAGAGGAAAAATAAAGGAAGAAACCCACGTGAAACAAAGAGAAGAAAAATAAAGATTTGGAAAATCTTGAACGCCCGAAAATCTCGGGGATTTGAGTTGTATCTCATGCAGATGAACTGCCTCTCCCTTGCCTATAAAAAGAGAGGTCGAAGCATCTTGGAAAGCTGGCTGAATATTTTGTTGAAAACTCGTAGTCCCGTGAGAGCACACTTGTGCCTCGCGAAGAAGAAGGCCCACACAACCCACTTGTGCGGTTGAAGTTCTCGGGGCCACCCGAGGTCCCAAAGGAGTCCCCTGCACGCCTCCCTTGCGCGACAAGAAGAACTCGAGGCCGCATTCTTGCTCGCCCGTGGTTGATTCCCTCTCTGCCTGCACACTTGCACGACAGGAGGAAGGAGCTCGTGGTGTTGCACGTTGCACACTCGAGGGCTTGCACCGGTGATGAACTTGCGCACCCCACGGCCAGGGCACACTTGCGCAGATTCCCCTTTCACCGAGACCTTGCGCGCCTCATTTGAAGGACAAGGGAGTTTGGGTGTGTGTAAGAAGAAGCCAAGAAGGCCGTAGCCACATTTCCCGTTGTGTGTGTGCTAAGTGCATGGAAGGCTTCCACCTTGTGTGTGTGAAAAGTGAAGACACCCTACGAGTGGTATAAGCGCAAATGAACAAGAGGCAGTAGCCTTGGGTGTGTGGAAGAAGAGAAGGGAGGCCAAGCTCACTTGTGTTAAAAATTGAATGAAGTGTGTACAAAGAGACATGAAGGCCGAACCTAGGTGTGTGCAAAGTTTACACATTTTGAAGAAGAAGGAAGGGGACATCCACACTAAAGTATAAAAAACTTTTAAGTGTGTGGACAAAAAGAACAGAGTGTGTGAAGTGACTAACGTGTGTGTGCTTAAGGAGAAATTACACTCTTTGAGTGTTTATCACACCAACGAAGAGAAGAAGGGGAGTGCATGCATGAATTCATGCACGTGCACATGTGAACTAGTTGAATCTACTTGTGTTCAATTTGAGTTTTCCATGAACAAGAGTTCTTGAAGAATTTGAGAAGCCATGCAGTCAGTCCATGAAGAAGAGTTGCCATGCACTCAGTGCATGATGGGAAGTGAGACTGAAGCCAGACTGAAGTTAAAGACATCAGCTTCCTGAGTTTTCATTAATTGAGAAGATCCTGATCAACAGAAGTGATCAGAAGTTTTGATCAAGACCAACATATATTATCAGAGGCTGATGAAGATTCTTGAAGATAGAGGCCAGGTCATCCTCAGAAGAAGGAGATAAATCCTGAGCAAGATGAGAAGAATTGATCATGTGATCAGAAGTGAATAGCAATGCAAGCAGTCTTTATCCCAGACTGCTGAAGATACTTGAAGAAGCTTAAAGTGAAGAAGATCAACTCGTGTGACTCGAGGAGCCAGGAGAAGCCCCCTGTGAGACTCAGGGTGGAAGAAGTCTTCAGTGGGATTCTGGAGCAGGCCAGTGGGACTCTTGTAACACTGTGGGACGCAGTATAAAGACCCTCCTGTGGGACTCAGGAGAGATATAGTGGGACTCTGTATCGACCATTGTAATACTAACAGTTTATAATGGGAGAAACCATGTTGTGGCGTATAACCAACATGGCAAGGATGTAGGCCTTTGGTGCCGAACTTTGTAAATCGTTTTGTCTTGTGCCTTTACATTTACTGCATCACTCGAGGAAAGGCTGAGAGATACAAGAAGAGTGGATCGAGGCATTAACAAGCCATAGAGGTTTAATATATAAAGAATCAATTAGTAAATTTTTTTAAAGGATCACTGATTCACCCCCTCCCCCTCTCAGTGATTCACACTAATCTAGGAACTTCAATGTGTTTCAATAATTTCATTTTATTTTTAATACCTTTTTGTGTTACAGTTATTGTGATGGAAAGCTATGAAATAAAATTATTTTTAATTAAAATTCATTGAGTATAAAATATGAATTTTGAATATCTCAAAAATTATTGATCTCCCTAGAATATTTTAATTATATTTTCAATATATATTAGATTATATGTTTTTGATTTTCACATGACTTATCTTGAAAATTAATTAATATTTAGGTCTTCATTGATATGTTGGAAATTTCATGTAATTAACTAAATAAAATTCCATAAGTTGGAATGATGAGACTAAAGTTTATATGAACTTAAAATTAAATAAATCATAAAATGAAATGGGGATATGAGATTTAATATTTGGATATGTGTGTAATATAGCCATGTGGTAATTTTTTCTACATGATTAGATATCTAATATGTTGATTATGATACATTCATTTAAATAAAAAAAATATTTTTTTGTTTCATGCATTGAAATAATTTCATTGAAGATACCCACCTACTAAAAAACCAAAACTCTAATATTCCAATGGAGTTATGAGGGAATAAAATGAAATTGAGAAAACACAACCAATAGTGAGTGTACATCAATCCCATGATCTACCACATGTGTTGTCCCAAAAGAAATCATATGTGTAAATTTTCATACTAAAATATATCTAATCACCTTCCATCAAAACCTAAAACATGATGGTACCATTTGGTTTCTTTCTTCAACATGAATTCACCATCAATATTGATATATTCATATATTTTTTCTACCATATATAGATTTTACCTCAACATATTTGGATCACAATCATTAAGATTATTATAAAATCATGCATTTATAATTAGATTCAATCAATATTCTAATTTTTATGTAGTGAAGTTGATTAAGGATATATGCTTTCCCACCATAAGAACACTTGAAGGGGCACACCAACCGACAACACCACATTTGTCCATGGCTTCTCCATAGCATTTTCCTAGACATGAAAGGTTCATGAAGATGTAGACATCATCATTATATAGACCAAGTGAATCGCACCTAGAATTCATTTCATTTTTCTCATATATAATATAATTTATTCTTCTATAATGATAAAATGTATTCATTTCATATGTTGCCTGACACTATTGATCTTTGACCATTCAACAGACCATACATGGTAAGTGAAAAAACATGTGTCTTTATCATAGACTATATTGACTAGCCACATATAATTATATAGAGTAGATTAAATTCACTTTATATAATTTACCACATAGTCTATAACCATCCATGATTAGTTCAATAGTACCTAATTTTTTAAAATTTGGAAATTTCAACAAGACATTATATTATGATTCTTTTTATAATTTGATTTAATGGATATTTATTTTGACTATTTTAAATTCTTTTCATTATGTCTCAAGTTCATATTAATGATATGGAAACCAAAAAAAGATTTTTTAGTGTATTATTAAAATATTTTAAATGGGGTTTCAATATGTTCATGGTTTATGTATAAACTATGATTTTTTGTAATATATATTCAAATTCATGATTTATTAATTATTTAATAATTTTATTCATTTAAAAAGTATTATTTAGTGAAAAAACATATTAAAGAATATATTTTATATCATAATGTATTTTTACAATTTTGTGTGTAATTACAAATCCTCTTGAATATAATTTTTTTCATTCAATATTATGATTTTAATTTTATCAAACAATATATGAATTATTTATAGTAATATGTTGACATTTTAATATACTGATATTTTTTAATGATGATTTCAAATTTATTGAATTTAAGAGCACATTTTTGATTTCAAATAATCATTATTAAAATAATTTTGGAATGATAATTCTTTCCCTCATAGATAATAATGATTCTTGAATATATTTAGTTTCACCCAGTTGGATATTGACATGATAGTTATATAGATCCTATTAGTAGGGTTTTGCGACTCATTCAAATATAATATTACATGTTTGTTATATGGAAATGATATAAATTTGTATGAATAATTCTATATACAAGAACTATCAATTTTAATATTTTCATGTGTCGTGAAATTTTTTAATGTCCTTAGTGATCATTAATTAATATACTGGATGACATATCAATAGGGGGAAAAACATGTTCGACTAATAATATATCAATGAGTCATTTTTTCACTACATAAAGAATAGTCTTATTTCATAATTATTCTTCTAAAAATTCATCACCCAAGATCTAAATAATTCAACATTCCGGATATCTGAACTATTATGTTATCTAGGTTTATGTTCTACCTATCCAATAGAATTCTCTCTCTATGGTTGCCACTCATTGATCCTATAGTGAAAGATAGTTATGTTGTGAATCCTGGATTTTATATTCTGGATTTTTTTATTTTTGGACATTTATATTATAAGTTCTGGAACTCTTAGGTTGTGAGTAAATTTTGAAAATATAATTTGTATAAGGGTTTTCATGTGAATGCATAGGTTTTTTCAAATAAAAATATATTACCTACATGTTTTCATATTTTTCTTAGTTAAATTATTTTATTGTTTATCATTATGAACATATCTGTGTTTTATTTTCCTTTATTATCCTTGGTCCTCAAATTTTGGTTTGTTTTTTCGTGTCATCCACAATTTTAATAGTCATTTGGGATTAGTGGAGTTCTATTTTTTAACAGACGATTATATATCATAATCCCACTATTTTCTACACTTTTTTGTCTAGTAATTGATTAAGAAATATTAGATGGACCTATATTCTCATGATTTATTTTTAATTGTATTTTTCATGGGGTAAATTGGTAGCTATCCTCACTGACTGTTTTTATCAAATAATCAAAAGTCTTGGGTACATGATCCTTTGTGATTGGTTTCAGCAGCTGTGGTCCTTGTATATTCTCTCTCTCTATAGTCTGAACACATTTCCTCATTTATTAAATCCCATAACACACATCTTTTCCCCTTCTTTGCCATCTTTATTATATCCCATTGCCTCTCGATCCTTTGATTTTATTATCTCATAGGTGTTTTTTCACTCTATAATTTGGATAACATTATAGAGAGTGTAGAGATATATCGTAATACCTCCATCATCCTTCATCTACATCTTCATAGGTCCTACTTAGGTCATCTTATAAAATAGAGAGATCACATAGTGAAATATATACATGGATCATAGTTTAAATGAATATGAACGTCTCTATAAATATTTCCAATAATTTCAATGTGTGAACACTAAAAAACATGTGTATGTACAAGAATGTGGGTGAATTTGTATTGTATATTTTTGGATTCAATAATAATTATTCTTATTATTCATTTTTATATTTTGGTATACATGATGTTTTATGGGTTTGTTCTTAAATTTTAATTTAGTATCCTCTAAAAATAAGGAATGTTTGTACTATTATCTATTAAATTGATGAGGACTTTTTTATTCGGTTGACTCAATGATCCACAAGCCTATTTATTGATACTTATTTATCATTCTATGCATGTTTTTTGTTTTCTATACATAAGAATAAATATTATTGGCGGTGATATTTTTGTTCATGGAAACGAGTGATTTTAAATTACAAAAATATTTTTTAATTAAATTCCTATTATTTTCCTCATTGAATTCATTTTTTATTTACAAGATTATTTTTAATCATTATTTTGTATGAACATCACGACCCATAATATAATTTTTCATTTCTATTGTTTCATTAATAACATATATCAGATCCATCTCAGCCCCAAAATTACTATCATATCCTCTAATCAGACAATAATATATCACTAGTGATGTTTTATGTTCATATTTTTCAAGGTGTGAATAGATTTTTCATTTGTAGATATTACTTATGCATTATACTTGTCCAAATATGACTTGAAGATAAAAACATAAAACTAAGAATATTATTTTTTTCAAATCATCCAGAGGATAGTCAAACACTACATATATTATTGTAATCCTCTATGATTTATAAATATCTAACTACATGTTACTTATAACACAATGTTACAAATCCTTGTCTAATGTCTCCCATAATAGTTATCAAAAATCCGTTTATGAGATAATAAATCTCATATATATATATATATAACCAAGTCACTACCTGGGCCACATTCTGATGTTAGTTTTAGTTATTTATAATAATTGTTTTATAATCCTTTTTATACAATTCATTGGTTTTTCCTGAGGGTATTTTGTAGTTTTTTAGTCTACTTTTCTTGTGTAGGGATTTTTGATATTTTTTCTAAACTCTATTTCATTACTAGTAAATTATGTGACTTTTAGTGTTTTGAGCAATAATATTTTTCTTTGTTCATTCTCATTTAAAAGAACCATGAGACCAAATAGTGTGACTATCTCTAGTAAATAGAAATAAGATAACAACTAGTGCATGGTTTGTTAAAGACTACGGTGAGAATAAGTGACATGAAATCACATGAACAATGATACCTTTTTGAACAAAAAACATCACATTGGTCACATTTTTAATCCCACAACCTAGGATCATAAATATAGTTGTTCCACATAGATATTTTGGACATCCTAAATATTTTTAAGAGGAATTATAATGAATATTGTATTTTTTGGATCATGTAAACATAATCTAATGTCTCTTCCATAGTTTCTCTTACACATTATTCGAGATCCCCACTATCATTATTGACTGGAACTGTAGTTCTTTTTTGTTATAACCTGATATATAGATAAATTGGTGTTATAATGGGAACTATATTATATCTATAATGAGGATGAAATAAATAAGTCACATATACAATAGTTATTGTGTATTTATTTTTAGAATTGTAATGTTATGTGGTTTTAGATATATCAATGATTCTTATAATTTTTTTATCTGAGTTTAATTATATGGGGTTCATGGCTTTGGGATCACGTTTCCATTATAGGATAATTTTTTCAGCATTATGGGGGTTTAATCCATTTGTGTAAAACCCTATATTTTATTTTCGTAGGTTTCATGAAAATCATTTGATTGTTAAACCATTATTGTATCCTCATTACAAATTGGTTTTTGAAATAGGATTACGAAAGAGTCTATAATTCATGAAATTTGAAGGTTTTGGAATATTAAATAAAATGTATTTACCCTTTTGAATTGAAAATGGATGTATGATTCAATGTATTACTTTATGTGTTACATTGATTGTGTGATTATTTATGGGGGAAATTCACCATGAATAATTTATGATATGAAAATAAAATATTTCCTATGTGAGTCATTTGTGAATGTGAAAGACTCCAAGTGTGGGCTATAAAATATGGGAAACATGGATACTTATAAGGGGTTTATTAGGATAATCATACTTTTTTTTATCATACATCTATCATTGCAATGTCCCATTTCTTGAAGGCTTCCATATGTTCCCCATACAAATTCGGTCAAATGGAATCAAGCGCATTTAACAGAATGCCAAAGGCTACTGACTAGAAGTGAGGTCCATTTGTGTGATAGCTGGGAAAATTTTTTGTCATTAGCATAGTAACACAGCGAATGTAAATTGAACGCAAAAAAGAAGAATTAATAACACCATAAAACATTAAACAGTGGAAGACCGGATGTAAGAAACAACAGGAGATCATATATAAATGATGCATGATATATATGTTTACGAAAGAAGAAAAACACACCCCATTACTGAAATAAAACACTAAAAAAAAGTAAAAAATAAAATAGTTAAACTCCTCTACATTTCAATCCTCATATTTGTCCCATTCTCTCCAGCTCCAAAGCAGTCATTTACCTGATGTAGAAGGGCGCTTTCCCTTACCTATACCTACAACAATATAATATGTTTTTCCCAAAAGGATGACCCAAACAGGGTTTGAGACTAATCATAATAGTCAACCACCAAATGATATGTGCCTAACAGTTAGTGAATATATATGGCAGGAAATAAGTAAAAAAAGAAGAAGTAAAGAAGGAAGTATTCTGCAGCAACATTCATACAGTTCTATTGCATTAAAATTAATATATCAAGTAGGTAGATAATCAATTCACTTAACCCCCTGTGTGTACTCACATCATAACCCCTCTGGTTCATCCAAACATGTACATGAAACCCTCTGGAATGTATATACAGTCAAACCCCTCTGCATTAGCTTAAGCATAGACTCTCTATGGAAGAACTCACAACCAATTCCCCTTAAAGTCTATTATCTGTAACTAAAAGTTTCTCTGGGGAAGAAGTCAATGTCCCATTCCCCAAGTGGCCTTTGTCGAGGAACTAAAGACACTCTGAGGAAGAACTTATGTCAATTCACCATGTGTTCTTGCTTCGTAAGAAGTAAACAGACACTATGGGGAAGCCCTCAACATCCATTCCCCCTATGGTATACTACACCAGCTTCTCACGACCCTATGTAAGTCAATCGTGCAGAATGATAATTGGAAGCCAAATTAAACCATAAGAACTACCAGGATAACAGTCTACAACATAATTATATATCATATAAAATCACTCATCCTTCAAATAGTAGTCATGGGAAACATGCATCAGCCTAAGAGGAAATCTACACCAAACGGTCATAAACAGTAAAATCATTAGAAAACATATTCAAAGGATAGTAATTATCCCTAATAACATTAAATTAACAAATCATAAATCATAAAATTATAGATGGTATATTACAGGGCTGAAATAGTAAACACGCAAAAACCCATTAAAGGGGATTGTACACTTTTTCACATATTACTCAAATACTATCATTGAAATGTAACAAACATCATACCTCGGTGTTGTACGATTGTTATACGTGATCCTCATTACTTGAATGTCCCACAAACACCGTAAAACTACAAAAATGCTAAAAAATATCATCTAAGGATAACTCTTAAAAGAGGATGAATCATGAAACGAAACTCTAGGAGAAGGAAGAGATTACCGTGGTGATCCCAACACAGTTGATGATGAATGATTCAGATAATGGATGCTCGATCAGGGGCTCGGAGAAAATTTGCGGCCATATAGATGCTCTCGAACTATAAGGACATAGATGGAGGGAATTCGGTCTATTAGACGCGACCCCATTGCATTTCATGAAAAAAACAAATTACATGGTGTTTACTTGCCCTTACCGGACCCTACATTACGAAGTATTTATATCACAACACACGGTCGTGTGCAGGCCGTTACAAAAAAATCAACCTACTACCCAGGATAATCGAGTAAAGGCTGTGTACTCATAAAGTACACAGCGTGTACATAAGAAATTTCTAGAAACATTTCTTTTTTATCAAAAAAACTAGAAAAAGGGAAACACATTCCTGAAAAGAAAACTGGGGCTCTTACATTTATGGACATACACAACAACTCTAATAAAAACAATAATGGGACACATGGTAAATTTATCAGGGTGTTATGTTATCCCTAGACCCATGTTTCTGGGATATTTTCACATAATCTCATATGATATTTATGGTGTAATGATAATTTAAAAATGGTAACTAACCTACTATTGAATTATATAATATTCTGGATACATTAAAATAATCTATTTATATATTATTTTAAAATTGATATATTTTTCAATTCGATTATTATGGTTTTTTATATTGTTTTTTATAAATGGGAATAAATGTTCTATTTCCCAGATATACATTGTACTTTGTGAAAAAATATTTCAAATAAATCCATTTATAAATGAGAATAATAGTTTTATTTCATAAATTTTTCTTATTGAACACTTTGTTAGATCCTACTGGGACATTTATTCTCACATCGGGCACATAAATTTGGGTGATTATAGACCATGTATTTTATATTTCTGGTAAAGGAAATAAATAAAATCACGGAGGTTTATATTTATGTTATAGTGTTATTAATTCTTGCATTGAAATTATGGGATTTTTACCCACATATCTCCTCAAGATTATTTTCCATTTATCATGAGTAATTTTGTTCATTTATCTAGGATTGGAAGTTGTTTTTCATTATATTCATTGAATTTCAGAGTTTGAATTAATATTGGAATGATTTATTCCATTTATAAGTGCCCAAGACATGTTTATTATTTTATAAATATATAAAAAATTTCCATATTTGTATTTGTATTCATTCGTTATTGTCTCTATATCGTAGAGATCTGGCACACCATTCAAGCATCCCCATGGGCTATCTCGTGTGTTTGGTTGCGGGATTACCTAGGTAGGTTCGTGAAAAATTAGTATCAAATAAAAAGATCCCATTCCTATGGACTTCATATGCGGGGAAGTTATGGTTGATATTAGAACAGATTTTTGGGGACAATCAAGTATTTTACATGTGATTTATTGACAATCACTTGTCATAATGAGCCTTAGGATACCATGAGATGTTGTGATGTATTCCTCTTGGGTTGAGTATTTACATTTCCCCAATATTTTTTATTATCATCTATTCATTTAGAAAAAAATAGTTTTCATCTGTATAATGGTTAATTTTTTTTAATGTTTTAAAATTCTCTATATAAGGCTTCTTCATGTTCCCCATGTGGGTTTTGTGGATTATGTTATTTCAGGATTCCCTCATGTCCATTAAAATCATAATGAAGAGATTGGTAATTTGATCTATTTTATTAGACAGGGTGGTTTCTCCCCCTAGATCATGCCACAACAGTGATACAAATGACTATACGAGAAAAATATCATTTAAAAGGACTTATTCTCTAAAAACCACCATCCATATAAGGAATGAATTATTATAAAAAACAAAAAGGATTGTCTTAGAGGATCTAATGAAATTTAATATTTTTAAATATTCCATATTCTATCAAAATGAAATGTGAATTTTTTTTATCCGGATCCTTGAAGAATACAGTGGGAAATAATTATTTCGGATAAATTAATAGAAGGTTTTTTTTTGAAATTTAATCAACATCATCTTCTTCCAACAATTTTGTTCTGAAATCTGGTAATGTATAAGACAATTTTTTAAAATTCCCTTAAACAATTTGATTTAACAGTAATAGTGTATATGTATTCCTACCGCATTTTAGTGTATTTCATATCATATCCTTTATAGAGTGATAAATTAATGGGTTATATGATTTATATGTTCTGATATTGGATATTTTATCTCGTGTTTTTCATGGTTATTTTATATTTCCCTTCTACATTGTGATGGTTCCAATGACCCGTTGTACATTTCTATATGTGGAATGAGTCTCATTAGGTTGTAGGATGTGGCTCTAAGTAGATTACATATATCATATAATTGATGGAAATTATTAGTGGACCTTTTACCTTATTCTAATGTGAAAATAAAGGGAATATGAGACAAAATTTCCCCACAACTTCTAAAATCATTAACTCATGTGGAATTATAGGTAACTTATCAAAGTAATATCAGTCAATTGATTCTAAATAAAATGGTTCAAGAAAGTCATCACATAGAGGTTATGTTGTACTATAGGAGTATTCAATGAATAAAAATCCTCAATTATATACTTAAATATGTGAATAATAATATTTTCATGTAATTAATGAAAGATAAAAATGGATGTGTAATCTCAATAACACTAGTTTCAATTTTAATTGAATTACAATCTAACTTTGTGGACATTGTTAAAAAAAATAAAATGTTAAAATTAAGTATGAAAATGAAAAAAATGAGAAATTCTACTTCAGTTTCAATAAGTAATATTTTTTATGATTTAATATATTTTGAAAATGATAATGGATATCCACAAAAATGGATTCTATATTTGATTAAATTCTATGTATAATTTTTAATTGATAATAAAATTTAAATAATCAAATTGAAATATATAAATAAAATAAATATAAACCCTAATTTGGTAATAATCCTTAGATTCATAAAATGTTAAATAATTAATTTTTTAACACTAATAAAATATTTTTAATTAATGATTCATACATTAGAAATTTAATGAATGTAAAAAACAACAATTAATTTTTATTTCTTATTTCCTTGATTATTAGGTAATACTAAAATATTTATTTCCATGATCTTCTCTTTTAGGTTTCACACTATTTCTTTTTAAAAATCATTTTGGGTTCCTATATTTTTTTTATTTTAATCTTATTAGACCATGATTGGTATGGATTAAATAGTAGGATAATTATTTAGTTACATTTCAACCATGATTAGTTAAAGTAGTTTTATTTATTGGTATGCTAGAATGCTTTGATTTGATTTTTTTTAAGCATATGTTTTTTTATCTGTAAACATAGATTCTAATATTTTGTTATTTAATTTAAGGTTTTTTTAATTTAATATTATTAATTTTGTTTATGTATTATATAGTTATCATTAATTATTAAAATATAATAAATGTAATAAAACGATTAATTCATTTATTGAAAATATTTAATTTTTCTGTGTACTTTATTGGAGGGTTGTAATTGGATATTTAAGAAACTATATATAAATATTTACTATCTTACGAAATTAATTATTAGTGGGTTTTTTAATTAATTTCATATTAGGTTTGGAATATATTGACTATTATCATCATATATCCATTTATTTTTTATACGTTTTGATTTTATTCACATTGAGGTGTTAAAATGGATATTCATTATTTTATCTCATTAACATAGAAGAGAATCATATGTAGGTGAGTATAAATTTAATATATTTTTTCTTAATTATTTAATGCATTAATTATTTTGGGTTTTCTATGAATGAATTATAATTTAATTCTATTGTTATATAGGTTTGTAAGTCAATATCTAAATTTTCACATGCTAATCTTAAAAATTATTAAATCTTCTTTCCTTTTTATAATTTTATAAAGAATATAAATCACATTAAATTTTGTATTATTTAAATATTTTCTATAGGGTGAGTTTATTTTTTTAAATCAATTATTATAGTATTATTTAATTTTTTTTAATTTTATTTTGATTTATTCAATAATGAATTATTCTTATTTTAATTATTAAAGTTTTTCCTAAGCATTATATGAATGTTTTATTTATTTTTTAAATAATAATAAATTTTCATTGATTTTTTTTGTATTTTTTAGGATATTTTTTTTATAATTTATTGATTGATTTCATTCATATTTTATGCGATAGTTTTTAGTTTTATCATTGGATTAGTTTTTATTTTTTTCCTAAACATGTTATCTATTTATATTTAATGATTTGGAAATTTCAATAATTTTAAATAAAATTTAAATTATGAAAAATATATCTCATTATATTTCAAAAAATGGATGTATTTATAAAATATTGACAATCTTTTAAATTAATTTAAAAATGGGGTTGAGTTTATGGAATTATTGATTTGTTTTTTATTCAAAAAAATGTCGAATTTGATGGGTGATTGTCATTGTTTTTTTATATTTTATACAATGTTATTCTTTAATAACGTACAATAATTCTTGTTATATCTCGAACATGAGCATTAAAAAAATAAACTATGTGTTTTGATATATAGTTTTGTTGATTAGATTTTAATATATGGATTAATATGTCTATCATGTATTAATTTTATAAAATTTTCAATTTAAATTTCAATATTCAATGAATGTGAAAATTTTGGTAATAGTTTTAAAAATTCTCTTAATTTTGAATATATCTTGACCTACATTACATATAAGATTAATGAATTTTTTTTCTAGAAATTGAAAATGTTTAAAACATTTATTATTTTATTATGAAAATGTATGAATTATTTTCGAGATGTTATCAGTATTTGTATGATGTTGTATAATTTAGTTTGTAATATATTTTTATGTTTTTTCAAATTAACAATTTTTAAAGATAACCCAAGATATAGACCTTTGAATTTTACACCAATTACATCATTAAAAAGATAATATTTTTATCTATTCTTAATTATGTTGCATAGAAGAATAAAAATACATTTGGATATCAAATAAAATTACCCAACATTGATTTGTTTTAGATGTATTTTTTGTAGATTTTAGGTTTCATTTTGTTGATTTTTTATGACATATCATGATAAAAGAATATAGATTAAGGATTTGTATTATTATTTGGAAAGATAAATAACACATATTTTTATAATTAAATATGTCCTACATATGAATATGATGTTCAGAGCATCTAAATATTAACTAAATTCTATGATTACGAGATAATGATGGAATTCAGATTTGGAAATATGAGTCATTTGGTTATGCATATATTATTAATTCCTAAAATTTTTCTATTTCTGTAATTCCTATATCATCTATGAGTCATCTGTCATACTTCATTTCTCAAACTCCATCCTACTGTCTGTATTATGATTTCAAACTACCACATGGAAAACACTCAACCACCCATGAGTGTATAACCAACATATTTTCTACCACATTTTTTATCCGAGATGATATTATGTTTTAAATTATAATATTTTCATGAATCCATTATATTGGTACAATCACCTAACATATAAATCTTCCATGCTATTTCATGATGCAATATGAGTGAACACTCAATCTTCAGCATGTATGTTCTTCATCCTTCTGCATGGAGAGTAATCCTTGAGATATTCACTTAATTTTAATGTAATGATAAAAATATACATGTAAAATGAATAATTTCATTAAAATTGTATTTTAGTTTTCATAATGTGATGATGAGATTTGGTACATGCTCTCCTACAACATAGAAATCATTATATAATAATCTAATTAACCTTAAGATGTCATACCAGTGATTCTATATGAAGCTAGCTTGTGACTTTATTATTCATGAAGAAGACAATGTCTGTTGTGTGATAATCAAGAAACGATCTTAAATTTGACCAAGAATAAATGTTGATAAATAATGACACAAAATAATTTATAGGAGTTACTAATAGTAAATAAGTTTCATTAATGGAATTTAATAAAATGTAAAATTAAAGAAACCAAAAAATTGTATAAAAATATTATTTAAAACGTTGACATAGAAAAAATATGTTTTTATATATTATTTATTATATTACCTCCTTAAATTAGATCTCTTAACAGTATAATTGTAGACGAGTGATGTAGTTTATTTAAATAGTTATTTGATGTATTATTTAACTATTTTATTTCAAAATTTTAATTTATACTTCACCTATTGTGGAAATATATATTCAAAATTAAAAAAAACAAAATTTTGGATTAGGGTACCGATAAAGACCCAGAAATATACCAAGGGTAATAACCCTTGATCTAATTAAAACTATTATTATGCAAAAAATTTATGTTAAACATATGCACTTCCTTTGTTTTTTGTTTTTTGATTTTAAAATACCAATATAAATTGGGACTGTTGCTAATATAGTCGTTGAAAAGTGACCACATGATTAGTATAAATATTGGGATTTAACATATCCAATTTACACATATAGAGGAAGGTATGACATCATTCAGTATACATTCCCCATACGTAGCTCATTTTTTTGATCTCGGAAAAGGAGGTGGCGTTAGTGGGTTTATCTATTGACCAAGCCCAAGCCGAGATTGAACACATTATACTCAAACCAAACTTCATATGAGAGAAGTGGAATTTGATAGAGATTACCACCCAAAAAATGTTATCTACACCACCATAAGAGTCTCTCACCATCACACACACTACCCATCATTCTTATTCGGGTGTTATAAGGCATTATGTAACAAGGCCATAGTAATATAATTATGAATGTTATTTTTTATAGAGAATATAATTTTATTTTATTATTGTTACTTTATAATTAGTTTTTTAAATATAAAATGGAATTTTTAATTAATTATGAAATATATTTTTGATGAATTATTGGATTATTGAATATAATATTATTTTAATTAAATATTATTACTAAATTAATTGCTATATGTTATAAATGACCATATATTTTTTATGAATATGATTGTGTTTTTTATTAATGTTTAAAAGCTATTGTTGTCAATACCCAGGAGTTTTGGTTAAAAGTTGGGTTTTTAAAGTAAAAATTAAATTATTTTGAAAACTATTTACATAAAATGATTATTATGTTAGTTATTAGGAAGTAGAAATTATCCAATGGTTAATCTTTCATAATTTTCTATGAAATTAAATTTTTTGGGTAAAAATTAAATATTGTTTAAATATATAATGTGTTTTATGACACCATAATGACCCAATAGTGATGTAATTAAATAATATAAACATTATTTTAGGATAATTTTTGTTTTATCATTATAGTAATGTGATTTTAGGTTTTCGGGATTTATTATACACTGTATTAGTGGACACTTCAAGACATATAAAACAATTTTATCTTTTTAAATTGATTTACTTAAGACTGTGACTCACCTCCACATAAGCAACCCTATTATTTTTAGAATTTCGGTCATTGGCCTTATAAAATAATGTCTTCCACTATCCTTTGAAATAACCCACAGGAAAATACCATGGTTGGTTTGTGGTTTTAATTAGTTTAATGTGGGATGTCCCAAACCTAGATTTTAAAAAATTATATCACCTTTCATATATAATCCGACTAAAGATCCCACTTCATCTACACTCAATGCCTATTGAGTTCCTCCAAACAATTTCCTCCTCGCTCTATAATCCTACCATGGGGACCCATTCTCCCAAAAATCCTCTCTCAGGCCCCTACCATGTATTTGGAATCACACTTCCAAGTTATGGATTCCTTTTTTTCTTGTTTTATCCGTGTTTCTTAATATTTTTATGCACTTTCATTTTAAATTATAATTATTGGGATTTAATTTCTCACCTACCCCATAATTCCCTATTTTCTTATTTAATGGTGATAGACCCATTTTATCTCTCATTAATGCCTCCCATGTACACCCATTACAATGCCATATTCCGTAAGGAATATCTATCTCTTCATATCCATTCAATAAATTCTTATGTATTATGAATAAAAATTAAATTAAATATTTTTGGAATTGTATCTATATGAAACACATACTTTATATTTCATGTACATATGATGAGACCCATTTTCTTTATCATCAACCTTTTTTATGAAGTCGTATGTCACGTCGTTATGCTGAAGAAATTGCATTGCTATTTTCCGTTCGAAAATCTACATGCACTGAATACCATGACCATTTCAATAGCAATGGTGCTCACAATTATTCACATTTACTAATTGATTAAATAGTATCATGTATAAATTCTACATTCCATTACTGTGGAAAAAATTAGGATGTTTAATGAAACTATGTCGTATGATTGTGTGGCACACTTATGCATGAAATGAAACGATTAAGAAGGGTGCACCCTAATAGCACTCCAATGCATTGGTTAAATATTAGTATCATGATATATCATTTAAAATGAGGGTCTAATCACGATAATTATAGTGAAATGAGGGTTTATATATTCTCCATGTTCAATGAGGCTTTTCTCATGCATATACCATGTTAAGTGTTGTGGCCACAATTCCATGTTATGTTAATCTTGTTATATCATTCCTCTATAGTTCATGTTTCCCTTATGCTCCATTAACATTATGATTGCCAAATATGTATTTTATTCTTCAATTTATCCATTTTTTACTCCCTTACTAGGATTTATATCTCAAACTTTTCTTATGCATGTCCTTAGGTTATCCCATGCATTGCTTAGTAAGAGGGAATGTATTAGTCATAAGTTTTCAATAAAGATGTCATGTTTCATAGTTTAAGATGTTATTTAATGTTCATATTACCCAAAGACACTTGGACTATCGATCTTCAATTTTGTATCAAGTTGATATTTTATGTCATAAATAATGATTATGTGTGCTATAAAGAGCATGGATATTATAGTTGGTATTAGATGATAGAGTTAGTTATTTTGAGGTTTTGATTACAAAACCGAAGTGATAGACTTATGGATAAGACTATTTATAATAAGAACATCCCAAAATTTTATTGAGTATACATTAAGTGTTTTATCAAGAAAATTCATCCCCATCTAGATATGAGTAGGTAGAGGGGGCTCTACCACAGATGTACCTAGGAGTGAAAACTCTGACACGGAGTTTCTGGCTTGAATCTAGGTATCCAGGAACACGACCATGGGTCTTGTGGCACTCGTAGTTATGACACTCCTATGGGATAGGATTTGGTAAATTCATAATCTTAATATGAACCATTATTTAGGGAATTAAAAAAATTCCACTAAAAATTTATTTTAGAAAGTAGATCGTGGATAACATAGATTGAAAACAATAGATTCATATGTTTTGGAAATAAAAGCTATTTATATATCATCCATTTTTTCCCTTGGACTTCCCTTTTTCTGTTACCCCAAAATTTTCTTTTATTCCAGCCTATGGGCGGTAATAGGAGGACTCATGCTAACAACTAATTTGAAGATCAATGTGATGAATAATATAATGAGATTATCATTCCTATGGGAGGATGAATAATGAAATTTTTAACGATACTCTCAATGTTTATTCAGGATTTTAATAGAAACATGGGACTAGAGGAATTTTCAACCCCTCATAATAATTAACATGTCACAATAAAGAGACACATGAGGCAAAGACCCCTTACTTATAATGGATCATCTCATATCTCAATTACAAAACAAAGGATTTACTCCATTTAAAATATATTCTCCATCCATCAATGTTCTGAACATGGGATGGTTATTTTGGATTCTTATCATATGGAGGGTGAAGCTGATCAATGGTGGATTTTGATAAAAAATTATGAAGCATGAGGAGGGGATCAAAGAGTTTGAATGAAATCATTCCATGAACAAGTTTTTTGAAAAATATTTTCCATGAATCCACCGATTAAAGATGGAATGGAACATCCATTCCCTTAAGAAAAAAGTTGACGAATCCATCAGAGCGTATGAGGAAAACATCACATGACTTTCATGTTACACCACCATCTTTTTCGTTACCCCTAAAGGCTAGATTTACAGATTCTTTGGTGGGTTGAAACCTGGCCAACAGAATTCCATGGTGATATGTGACTTAGATATCTTTGGGGAAATTGTGTGATGTGCCCTCAAAGATTAAATAGATATTAAAAAATCCTAGGGGTATCATGGGGATACGAAGCATATGCTGGACTTCAATTCTTACTATTAGATGGATAAATCCCACTGTGTTAAGAAGATCCATCACACTAATTTCCAAAGGTTGTAAAATAATCACCCAGAAAATTGCATGAAGGGGATGAGGAATCACATTAGTTGTGGAAGAGAAGGGAACCTATCCATTAACTACTGATATGAGAATCCCATGGCTTCGATAGAGGATAATAACATTTCATTTGAACCCCAATGCATTGTTCATTGCTTCATTTTCAAATAACCAGGTCCCCATTAAAATTAGTTTCCTAAGACTAGGTTTTTTGGAGGCAACCAACAAACTCTAAGGCATTAAGGGTGTGATTTTTTCCATCACAACTAACCAATTGAAATTTGAATACAATGTGGTGATAAGTACTCTAGTTATTCTTTCAATAATAGTGAACGTACTTCTTTATTCTAGTTCTAATAATAATTTTATATCCCGAATGTTTAGTAGAACAATCCCAACACCATTAAAAATCCTGGAAGTAATGATGTTGATGAGTATGGAAAATGGGGAAATCTTTTAATCCCATGAATATAGCTCCTCCTATATTATAATTTTTTTATTGAACTTCCCGGTGAACCTTTTCAGACTCCCTTTGGTGGAATTTTTTTCAATTCTCAACATGGTTTGTCTATCCTTATATAAAGCCAACATAAATTTCCATTAGAGGGAAATCACTCTCCATATTGAGAATTGGCCCCGGATTCTAAACAAGTTAAAGGAGGAAGATGAATCTTCTTTAGCACCATCATCTCAAGAATATATTTTACTTCACTATGAACATGTGTATCTAGCTCAGATGATTGAGACTAAGGAAACAACCATCCATGAATACATTCCGATTGTGAGGGAAATTGTAGTAGTGTTTCCCGAATATTTGTATGGTCTTTCATGTAGAAGAGATATTGAATTCTCTATTGAACTTATACATGTGGAGTTTCCAATATTCTATAATCAGTATACAGTGGTTGTTGTGGAGATTTAGGAGTTGAAGAAAAAAACTACAAGGGAATCTGGATAAAGGGTTTACACAACCTAGTGCTTCACCATTGGGTGATCCAGTCCACTTCATCAGGAAGAAGGATGGGTCAATTCATCTTTTCATTGATTATAGTGATCTGAAGAAAATCACAATAAATAATAAGAATCTTGTGCCTCGATTTGATTACTTATTCGATCTTCTACGTAGTGAACAATATTTCTCCATGGTGGAATAGCGGTCGGGATATTACCAAATAATGGGGAAGAAGTAGGACATCCCCAAGATTAATTTTTATACAAGGTATAAGCATGATGAATTCATTGTAATGCATTTCGGACTCACCAATTCTCTAGAAATAATCATGGACATTATGAATAGTGTTTTTAGATATTACCTTGTTAATTTGTGTATTATTTATATAAGATATTTTAATATAATCCAATGTCATGGAAGAGGATGAAGAGTATCTAAGAACTGTAATAGAGACCTTGAGGAAGGATAATCTATATGTGATGTATAGAAAGTTTCAGTTCTTGTTGGAGGAGATCTCATTTATGGGCCATACCACAACAAGCAATAGAATATATATGGATCCCTCCCAAACAATTATAATTGAGGGATAGTTGAGGAAATCAACAGTAACTGATATTCGTAGCTTCCTAGGGTTAGATAGATATTATTGCCGATTTGTGAGGGATTTTAATGATTATCCAACCCTCTTACCAATCTATCTTGGAAGAAATCAAGGATTTTATGGAGTGATGAATGCAAAGAGAGCATCTCAGAGTTGAAATAGAAACATATCACTTCACCAATACTCAAACTCAAAAAAAGTAGAGAACTCTTTGTGGTGTAATTTGATTCTTCCAATAGGGGTTCAGGTTGTCTTATAATGATAAATAATAATTTGACAGCGTACACCTAAAAAAACTGAAAATCCATGAGCAAAACTATCTGATGAATGATCTAGATTTTGCAGATGCGATCATTGCGTTAAAAATCTAGCAGCATTATCTATATGGGGTGATGTGTGAGATATATGATAATCAAAATATCCTCAAATATATATTCCCATAAAATGAGATTAATATTTTCAAATTTAGATGGATTTATAACAACAATGATTATAAATTCTCAATCCACTATAATTCTAGTAATGAAAACAAGGTGGTTAATGCTCTAAGTAGAAAAGATTATGCATCTTTATCTAAGATGAGAATTGTAAAGGATCCAATATTTTTAAATTTTCAAGGGAAGGTCATGTAAATCATTAAAAGAGGAACATAATCAATATGTTCTCAAATGATTTCTCAACCATCCCTCATGGATAAAATAAAGGATTCTCAAAGAAAGGATGTGATAATTATGGAAGGGGTGGAAGATATCAGAAATGGTAAATCCCCATAGTTCTTGGTTGAAAAAGGAAGGAATTGTGAGATTAGGTTCAGGATTATATGTACCACACAATATAGAGATAATGATCTATCTTATGAATGACAATCATAGATGAACATTATCTATTAACTTATGGTGAAAAAACATTTATTGGGATCTCCAAGACAACATTTGGTGGGACCATATGAAAAGGGATATTACTGAATATACATCAAAGTGCCTTCTATTTTATCAATTGATGTCTAAGAGGAAAAAGTACAGGGGGGGTGCTACAACCACTACTGATACCAAATTGGATGTGGGACACCATTACCATAGATTGTTTCCTGGGAAATCCAAGGGAATCTAGTGGAAACAATGCTATATGTGTCGTTGTGGTTCTTCTTATGATGACAACTCACATTATCGCGATTTGAGGGGACTTCTCATTAGATTAACATGTACATATTTACGTCAAATAACTATTAAGGATACACAGAGTACCACTATATATTATATCAGATCAAGATATGAGATTATCCTCGATGTTCTAGAAATGTCTCCAACATTACCTAAGAACTGAATTGAATTTAATTAAGACCAATAATCCTAAAACAAATGGAAAATTAGAGTAAAAATTTTAGATACAGGAAATATGTTAAGATCGTGTTAAATGAACTTCAAAGGATGATGATACCAACATCTTCCACTGGTTGAATTCTCCTACAATAACAGTTTCAACTCAAGCATCTAAATAGGCACATATGAAGCCCATTAAGGTAAAAGGTTCATAACACTAGTGTGTTGGGATGAAGTCGGTGATCCTAAGCTGCATGGACCTGAAATGGTAGATGTAGTAGTAACAAAGGTGAAAACCATTCACCAGAATATCAACGCACCCCAAAGTTGACAAAAGCTTTATGAAGATAACCATCGATGAGACCTTGATTTCAACGTTCGATACATGGTATTTCGATGTATATCTCTATGGACGAAGGTCATTAGGTTTGGAAAAAAATTAATGTTAAGTCCTACATACATTTTTTACATTGAGATTCTTGATCGTGTCATGTTTGTGGCCTATAGAGTAGAAATTCCACCTTCCATGTCCAATGTACATGGTGTATTTCATGTATCCCTCCTAATTAAGTACTTACCTAACCCATATCATGTTCTCTCTTCACAGGTAGTACAGTTAGTGGGTAATCTTAATTACGAGGATAATCCAGTGAAGATCATGGATCATAGAGACAATTTTCTATGTCATAAGACTACTCACTTATTCAAGGTACTGTGGTGAAACCATATGTATATAGAGGCAACATGGGAACTGGAAGAGTTATTAAAAGAAAGTACTTTCACCTGTTTGTGACATAAAATGATAAAGGAAATTCTAAGGCCGTATTTTCATAATGGGGGAAGCATATAACGATGAAAACATCTATCATTGAAAATTCCTCATGATCTAATTAAATGTATTATTTTGAATAATATTTATGTAAATCATATGAACATATGTGATTTTATGTTTTTGGATTTTAGAATACCATAAAAAATTCTTATCATTTATAATATAGCCATTGAATAATAATCACCCGATTACTAAAATTAATGGGCCATAACAAGTCCAATTAACTCAGAAAAAGGATGCGATGTTCACATCTAGTAGAATTTCCCCATACGAAGTCCATTTTTCAGAGATCACAAAGGAGGTGACATCATTGGGCTTTTCTCTTGACCAAGCTCAAGCCCAACCTGAACACATTAAGCTCGAACATAACCACCTATGGGTTAAGTGGATGGTAATAGAGATTACCACTTGAGAAATGTAATCTAAGCCACCACATGAGGCTGTGACCATATCACACCTTACCCTTCATTCATATGTAGGGGTTATAAGTTTTTAAGTTAAAATAACCTAGTACTATGATTATGTACATTATTTTTCTTTAGAAAATATAATTTCATTTAATTATTGTTTCTTGGTATATAGATTTTTTAGTGAAAGAACATCATTTTTAGTTAATTAAGGAATATATCTTGAAGAATTAATTCATTTTTGTATTAAAAAAATTCAAATTATATATTATTACTAAAAATCTTTTTATATTATATAAATGGTCGTATGATTATTATGAATACAATTTTGATTTTTTTATTCTTTGAAAGATATTTTTGATAAAACCCCTGAATTTTTGATAAATTCAAGTTTTTATTTAAAGTAAAATGTATAATTTTTAATAAACTATTTAAATAAAACAAATATTCTTTTTGGAATTAGGACATCTATGTTTTCCAATGGTGGACGTTTCAATTTTAGGTAAAAAATAAATACCGTTTAAATATCTAATTTGTTTTATGACAACATAATTACCCAATAGAGATTTAATAAAATATTATAAACATCGTTTTGGGATAATGTATGTTTTAAAAGTAAAATAATGTGATTTTAGGTTTGTTAGATTTATTTTAGAATTATTTATTGAACACTTCAAAACATATAAAACAGTTTATATTTTTAAAATGATTTCCATGACAGTGTGACTCACCTCCACATAAGCTGCCAAATTATTTCAGGAAGGTAGTCTGTTGGAAATTTTAAATATTTTTTTCAACATACAATTGGATAAAACCATGGGACAAACCTTGAATTGGTTTGGGGTTTTGATTTTTTTATTGTGTGTTGTCTCAAACCTAGATAATAAATAATTCCCTCTCATTTCCTATATAATCCCACCCATGCTCCCACTTCCTCTTAACTCATATCCTTTGTATCTATCCCAATCTATCCCCCACATCTAGAATCCTACCAAGTCTCCCTACGCTCCCAGGAAGCCTCTCTCAATCCCCACCAAAATATTTGGGATCACACTACCATGTAAGGGATTCCTACATTTCTCGTTTTATCCAAGTTTTATAATATTGTTATACCCTTATATTTTTAATTATAAAAGTTGAGGTATCATTCTAAACCACCCCCATACTACTCTATTTATGTTTGAATGAAAATATACCCCTTTTCTCTCTCATTAACGGATCCCATGTACTACTGGTACCGTGCTGAAATTCTGTAAGGAATTTCACTCTCCTCATTTACATTCATGAAATTATTTTGTATTATGAATCTAAATTACATTAATTATTTTAGGATATGTATATATTTGACCCCTCACTGTAAAATTCATGTACATATGATGAGACACTCTTTCCTCTCTCTTCAACATTTTTTTATGATGACTTATGTCACACCATTATACTACAAAAATTACACTGCCATTTTCCAAGACAAAATCATTATGTGGTGAATACCATACCCATATCAATATATAGTGTTTTAAATGTTATTCACATTTACTTATTGATGAATGAGTTTCATATTTGAATTCCACATTCCTTTACCATGTAATTAATTATGCTGTTTAATGAATCTATGTTGTATGATCTTGTGGAACACTTATGCATGAAATAAAATGATTAAGAAAGGTGTCCCATGATAGTGCTCCATTGTACTGGGTAATTATTAGTATCACGATACATCACGTGAAATGAGGGTTTAATCCTGATAATTCATGTGAAATTAGGGTTTACTCATGCTCTATGGGCAAAGATACCTGGTTCATGCTTATACCATCTTAAGTGTTGTTTCCACATTTCCATGTTATGATAATAATGGGATATCATGTATTTAGGGTGAATGTTACTTTTATTCCATTGATATTCATATTTCCAAATATGTATTGTATTGTTCATGTTATTCCTTGTTTACTCCCATATTATTATTTATACATCAACATTTTCTTATGTGTGTCCTTAGGTTATCCCATGCAATGCTAAGTATGCGGGAATGTAGTGGTAAAAATTTTTCAATAATGATGTTTTGTTTCATGTTTTAATGAATTATGTAATGTTCATAAACCCCAATGACAATAGTCCTCTTTATATTCAATGTTTTTTGAAGTGAATATTTTAATTAATAAATCATGATTAACTGTGTAATAAATAGTAGGTTTGTTATAGTGCCTAGTTTTTTTTACAAAGGTATAATATTTTTGGGAGTGACTTCCATCAAGTAGTGAAAATTGGATTCTCTATGTTTTCCCATTGCCAAACATTTATCTCCTTAATATGCACCAAATGAGAGAACATGATAGAGGAAAACATAGTGTGTTATTGAGTCAGTTATATTATCATACCAGTAGCTGAGGAGTCCATGAAGATAATGAAGGGTAATTTAGTGCATGCACATCTACTTCAAAAATCACAAGAGGAAATAATATGGAAAAATTGAAAAAAATGAACCTAAAATGTGTATGCATCACCACAGAGAGGATTGATAAAGAAAACCATGTAAAAAATGCATGGATAAAAACTCTAAAAATATATATTGAACTCTATCCCATAAATGCGGTGGGCTTCTCATTACGTATTCATAAGATGTTGATAATTATGGAAAGAATTTAATGTACTATGACATTGACTCTTGATGGTGCGTCAATACTCTAGAAATTTTATAATTACCTTCTATAATTTTTCTTCCAATTAGTTTGAAGAGTCATGCATTCATTTTGAAATTGGAAATACAATAGTTGAGGTGGAAATTTGGTCAATTTAAACAATATGAGGTGCTGGTGATGTTCCAAAAAATGTAAAATATAGGGCCATCAAATCATTCTCCCTCATGAGATACAGATTTATTGAACATATAAATACAATAGGGATACATCAAAGCATGATTCTTGTGACCTCTACTAGTATGAAACGTAAAGAGGGTGTGGAAACGAGCTGTAAAATTTTGTGAATGTGTTTATAATTTTTTTAAATGGATACATTTAAAATCATTTTAAAAAATGGTCCCGAAGAAGCCTGGATCCCATTCACACTTCCCAATTCCCTGATAGATGCATGAATAAGGACCACACTTCTCCCACTTCCCCCCAACAATCATGACCCCATTCACACTTCCTCTGCAGGGTGGAGGATGTGTTATCCTTGTTCATTCTTCCTTTTGGTAATTTATGAAGAAGGCCTGAACATGATTCATGGCTCCTACATGCAGAAATTTATAAATGGTGTTCCACCTCTACCCCCAATATTCATTCATTTCATCTGTTTTTTTCAAATAACATTATGAATTTTTTCTTGTCAAAATTTAGAAGCCTTTAAGAAAGATATATTTATCTTAAAATTATTAATTTTGTAATTTATAATTATTTTTTTATGATCTACATATTTAATATGTGCGGATTCATGAATATTTGTATGCATAAAGTAGTGTATTCATTATTATTTTCGTTATGAATGAGTAATTTTTTGTGACGTGAAATAATTTATATTTATTGTTTTAGACATTTAAACATAGTGAATATATAAACAAAATCTTATGTATAAAATGTAATATATATTTTTCAAAATAATATAATATTTCATATATATAGAATTTTAATTCAAATAGTGAGTAATTATTATTCAAAACATTTATATTTATATGAAATATCTTATATTTAATGTAACATAAATTTTAATCATATTATTTAGCAAATAAATTTTTATAAATTAATTTGATATATTAGGAATCATAAAAAATTTATTAAAAAATATATATGTAATATTATTTTAGTTATAGATATAAATTTGATTTATGATTAGTAATAATTTTAAATTTTATTTATTATAAATATTTATTACTTCATGTAAAATATTATGAAATATAACTACATAAATTTTGTAATATTGAAATATAAAAAATATATTTATTATTTTATTATTTTATAAAAATAAAAATAACATAATTTTAACCTATTTTAATTATTTTTATTCATTTTTAATTATATTAACATTATTTAATATAAATAATAATTTTAATTAATAAATTTAAATTATATATAATATAAATAATTATTCTTAATTGGAATAATTTATTAAAATTAATTTCTTATGTTGTGAAAATTAAAAGAATGAAATTATTTAAAATTGTCGATAAAATAATTGTAAATTATATTAGAGGTTATTATATAAGTTTAAATTATATTTCATTAAATTAAATTTAATAAATGTTATTATTAAATAAATATATATATATATATACATATAAACATTCAGAAGATAAAACTTTTAAATCATTTATAGTGATTTATTATATATTAAATCTAGTTATAATTAAAGGTATAAAATATGTAGAACATAATATGTACAAAAAACATGTTAGGAGTATTATATCAGGACTGATCTTCAGATGACTGAAAAATGCACATTTGAAATTGTATTTCATTTTTGTGTATGAGGTTATGTAAATTGTAATAATTTCATTTTTTATGTTAATGAATTACAACTCATCCACCTATAATTATATGAAGACATGCATGTATTATGAAAAAATGATTGGTATTTCAAAACCCTATACCCCATAACATTCATGTGAGTAAATTTATAATAAAAAATGTGTTTGAAAACAGGAATACGACTTGTGGAATTATTGTTTGAAAGGATATTGAGATTTTTTTAATTATGGGATTATAAAAACACTTAGATTTCACCAATAGGTTCTGGTTAGTTTATCAGATAATGATAAACTATACCATAGAATAGGAATCAGGATGAAGTCATAGATATTATTCATATGTAATTAATTTTTTTTGAAACATTTGATGACATGTTATGAAAATATAAAATGATTTAAAATTATTTTTGGTAACGATATAACCATAAATACAATTCAACAGTGAGGTTGTTTAAATTAATCCATGTTTTTTAATACTTTTCACATTGTATAAAGAAAAATCTTCATAATAGTTTGAATATATATATGTATATGTATATTATTTATTTAATATAGTAAGTGTACCATCCCAGTAAAATAAAGAACATGAAACTTTTCATATTTATTAATATTTTTGAATTAAATATTAATTCGACTTTAAAGGGTATGTTATGTTCAATGGCGTACCCGATACACAACAATGTGCTTCTTTGAAATCTTACGTTGCACACAAATAATATAATATTATTATTTTAAATTGAAATTAACTCATAGCAGTTGTATTGGATGGAATGAACAAAACTAATTGAAATATGATTATACATGTTTGTTATATATATTTACTTTTATCCAATAAAAGTTAGATGCTTAAATTTTGAATGAATCTAATTTTAACCATAATTTATCTTAAATGGTCTATTTACCCCCTTTTAATGGAACACACACATTAAATAGAGATTTGGTCACATTAATAAAATCAATTTGACCAAAAAAATCATTCATTATAATGTGGACATCAAAATTTACATTCTGTAATTTTTTTTATTTTTTCGATAAAGTTAATTTTTAATGGATAGTGAAAAATATAGTATTTTATTTCAAAATCGAAATTTGGTCTAATTTATTTATATGGATAGATTATATTTTTAATTGGTTTTAATGTTTAAGTAGAATATATATTTTACCATTTAATCCAATGTTGTTCATTGAAATTAATTTCACTTTGAATTTGGACATAAACAAGTTTCAATTTTTTGATAGTTATTATTTCCGAAAAACATGATATTTGTTTTAACAACAAAAATTTATTTTAAAATAAATTAAAACATCTTCAATGTTTTGAAATTGGTAAAATAGAAATAAATTTTTAATTTGAAGTATCAAATATAGCTTAAGCTGAATTTTTGATATTTTTCTGAAATACTTCAATTTTTGATGAATAGTGAAATATATAGTAGTAGTTAAAAAAACTGAAATTTTCAATTAAATTAAATTTTACCACTTCTATGAATTTAATATAGAAAATACGACTTACAGGGTTTCTATTAATAAGTAATATTTGGTTCAATAATATGAAAATAATTTTTGGTGATTAGTAACTGTTGACTTTTATTTACCGCGGTTATTAGTAAATAGGGTAATTCATGGTAAAAAGGATATTATAATTATTCACAATTTCATTAACAATTGTTATAACTTTATGTTATGAGTAATGGGTAACCATGGGATTCCATTGGTCGATTTTGGGACCCCATGGAGAAACTTATGAATGATAATGACACATTAGATAAATTAGTTTAAAGTAAAGGAAAAAATGACATAAATAATAATATTTTAGTAAATTAATTTTTTAATGGTCTAATATAACAAATATTTTTTACTATAAAAATTATTTAAAAATTTAAAAAGATTTAATACATAATTATATTTTTATTCTAATTTTTAGACATCAAAAAAAGTATATTATATATGACACAGTAATGATGCATTATTTACCTCATTAATAAATGATTTTAATACATAAGATTATAATTATTAGAATAATATCCAATACCGGTCCAATTCTTATTGGGTGATTTTATTTCTTCCATGAGTCATTTTATATTCTACCATAATAATTTTTGGACCTTTATAAACCGGATATAATTATATAATAAAATAATAGTTTTACACTTTCCTAAAGAGACCCTCCTCCCCCTTATAAAAGGATACCATTTATAAGCAATTCCGAACAACTCCCAAGCCTTTTAGATCATAAAATATATGCCCAATTATTCTCCCTACATCCCTCTCATCCACTTAGAAGCCTTAAATTATGCATAAAGCACTTCCATAGACCATTTAGTTTCAAACCAAAGAGAGTTACGCAAATTAAATGTAATGGTTTCTCTTAAATTCTCATATTTTATTTTACTTCTCCATCCCATAAACTATTTTTATTCCCTTATTTTATGAAAAAAACCAGTATCCAAAATATACAATGATGTTTTTATGTGATTTATTGGAACTACACTTACACACACGTCAATATAATGGGTTTTGATCATAATGTTTCTGTTTATGGAAAACTAACGCCTCACGAAACGATGATTGTTCAATTACCTCATACCGCCTCTCATGGTGGCCATTATAATGGAACTATATTTATATATGGAATATATTATGTTTATTAGATCTTTATGATTCTGTTTTTCTCTTTATATCATTCCTTTTTGGTTTTCATTATGGATAAACGTGATAGTTTCATATGAGTAAGTGCGGACTACCGCCCCCTCAAAGTGATAAGACTCGTTAATGCCTTACGTTGGGTGTATAAAGGATAGGGTTAAAGAAATTATATATGATATTATAATTTAATCATAATATATATATATATAATTATGTTTTAATTACATTAAAATAATAAATATAAATGAAATTAGCATTCATGCATACGTATGGCTTACTGTCTCCATGAACGTTAAATTTCATTTCCTACCTCCAAATGATAGGTACTGTTATATATATATATATATACTGGATATATATTATATATATTATATATAATTATGAATTTCATTTAGGATAAAATGGACAATTGACAACATGGAAAACTTGTAAATATAAGGTGTTCATTTTTTACTCAAGTACTAAATATTGACAAAATAGATGTTATTAACTTAAATGATTAAATATTGTTTATAAAATGTTAATAAGTAATATAAAAGAAATAATAAAAATCAGAAGGGTTCTTATGAAAATAGAAATTAACTTTAGTTTATTATTAAGGAGATTAATGAATGAACGCGTCATGTCAGACAATGAGGTTAAGGATTTTCATATCTTATTTTTTATTTCATTAGATTTCCATTGTTCACAACTTATTCATTACTTGTGGTGTATGGTGTACTTCCATTTCATATATATTATCATTATTATCATTATATTCATGGTATTCCGTGATTCATTTGGTGTATATTTACTTTTGTTCATATAACTCAGTTGATTACCCTGTGGGAAAGGGTTTCATCTCACTTTTTATTCCCGTGAGATTCATACTATATTTTACACTATATAATTTTGTGTGGCGTATGTAATGTCCATTATTTTATTCATTTTGTAATATAAATTTTTTTGGGTATTTACATCTTCATTGATTGATCCTTATTTCATGTGGTTTATCTTTCATATGTTACCCAATCTGTAAGGGAACCTTTCTCCCTCCTCTTTATAAAAGGATTATTTTTTATGTCTTTTAATTTACTTCTTATTATGTTGGGATATGTTATTATATATCATTATTTATGTAAATTTTATGTCCATGTTATTAGAAACACTTTTTATCTCATCAACTCATTTTCTGAATTTTAATGGGACGTCGTTAGAATTTCGAATTTTTGTAAGGGAACTTCTTATCCCAATTTTAAATTTTTTGGGATAAAATTTTACTTCATTAATATGTCATCCTATGAAAATATGTGAATGAACTATAATTTTTTTACACTTGATATCCAATTATATTGTGTGTATCTATATTTTTCACACATAATTATGTGGTTCATTTATCTTTAATTTAAAGATACCGTCTTTATAAGGGATTTCATCTCAATTTGTACTTCTATTGGGACTTCATTGATGTTACGAACCAATTCAATATTATATGCTGTATATATTGTCCTTTTCCATTTTATATCATGACTATATTTATTCTATTGATATTATAATGTTCTGATTAAATTTTATTCCTCAATTATTTGTATTAAAGAGTCTCTCATTTTGTTAAAAACTCTTTAACTAAAATATCATTTTAAATGTTTTAATGATTTATTATTCTAAATCATTATCTTTAATTTCCATGTTTTAAAAATGGTTTTGATTATTTATTTAGATGTAAATTAATATTTTAAGATTATAATCCCATTAAAATATTCAAAGTGGTATGTGACACATTGATTCAAAAATAGCTTTTTGAATGGATTATGAAGATGGAATGGTTATTTCAATATCTTGAAATTACTTCTATTGATTTGAAATGAAATGTAATTAGTGAAATAATTTTATTTGCAAGATTTTATGTGTTTTGATGGTACTTGGACATTTGATGAGTGGTAGCGTGTTAAACCATATGACGGGTGGTGTCGTGATAAACTAGGATGGTTAGTTACGTTATAACCTCCAATTCATTGGAAATGAAAGTTGGCCATATGGCTATTCCAATTGTTGATATGTGTGGATGTCGACTGTATAGTTATTCCATTTATGTATTATTATGTCCCAAGTTACATTTATATGTTATGTTTTCTTAATGTGGGGTTTACTGTAATCATTTGGTTATAAAAGTGTAAGTAATGATCTATTATTCAGTGATGAGTATTTACTACTTCATAAAGGTGAAAAGTATTACCTATGATAAATTATTAATGGGTATTTGTTGTTTGTTGTTTGGAAAAAATAACATTTTTCCTTTATTGTGTATCCCTTACTAAGCCTTTTATGTTCATCCCATGTTTTGAAATGTTTTTCACAAGACTTAAAGTAGAATTGGGTCATGTATGTGATCATGGAAAAGTAATGTTATCCTAAACATGGAACTAGACATGACACTTTTTTAGAGATTTTTTCTTGTGAAAAAATGGAAACTGAGTAGAAGTTTCTACATTGTAATTTTGGAAAATAAATGTAATAGTTATGACCTAATTCTCTAGAAATATAAACCTGGAAAGATCATCAATGTGAATTATTAATTTAATAAAAGATTATGCAATGTTTATGGTTGGGTCCGTATAGTTGGTATCAGAGGTCGGTTTACATAACATTAGAGGTTAGGGTGTTCTTTAAGAAAAATGTTACATTAACATAACAGTCAGGATTTTAGAAAGAGAAAAAGTTGTTTTTGATAAAGTGAATGAGATTAAGGCAACATGAATAAGTATATCTTAGTATTTACCGACCTCTTATGATATTATATGATGATTTTACTGATATACTCGCACTGAGATTTTTGGTTTTAGTAAATGGGTATATCTAGCTGGAATCAAAGTAAAAGTGGATGTGAAGAAAACTATGACGGTTTTCTGAATGAGAAACTGAATGAAATGGGAGCTTCCATGAGAACTGTTGTGGTTATTCTCAAACAACTATCTTGAGTCATGAATGACATCCTGAACCTTGGTGATTTTTATAAGGAATAGTATATGTGAGAAATAAATCCATACAGAATTTCGGGTAATAATCATAAAGGTAAGTATGATAAAAAAACCTATATGTCAAGGATGTGGAAAGAAACCCCTAGGAAAATTCTTCAAAGGGATGAGCATATGCAATAGTTTTGGGAATGAAGGTCATAAAGCAAGATCCCTCCATTGAAAAAGGAAGCATACAGTTGACTCTATGTAAGGGAATGATGTTAATTTTGAGGGATCAATTGAATGTTTTAAATGTGGTGTGCGTGGTCATTATATATATAGATGTCTTGTGAAGACTTTTTGAGAACGGGATCACTAGGATCATAAAAATATATGTTTACCAAAACCTAATTCCATTCCAATTGAGTATGAAGGATCCAAAAATGACCAATGAAACGTATGGATTATTTCTTAACAAATTGTTTGACATTATAGAATCTTAGGATATGATTCATGATATTTTTTGTAGGAAAGAAGTATTTCAGAATACGTTGTAAAGGACTGGTTAATGGATCATGATGAACATTGAATGAGTAAGAAGTCAACATATATGGGATTCATGTGTTATAAAAGATTTTATGAGGATGAAATACATAAAAGTATTATTTCTTTTTTGATGATGGGATTATATTGGAAGATATCTTATAATATTTGTAACCCTGAAGTATAATATATGAAAATGTTATTCAAGGAATAATTATCTTTTCTTTTGATGATTAATGGTGGAATATTATTTTCGGAGAATCTATGTTTTTATTATGGACATATGGTGATTTGGTTTTTATGGAAAGGATTAACAGATTATAGAGAATATGTGATTTGTTTAATATTACTTCAGTATGAGACTTTATGAGTAGTTGGTTTTTATTTACAGATAAATGTTAAGATTTACAATGGAAGAATATGTGAATAAATCTTTCTGAGTTTTGGGTTACAACATTAGTTTTGGTTATTTTGAATAATTTTAATGACAATGGTATATTAAATGGTATTTATTGAACTTTTTGTACTTTTTGATGAATTTTGGAGATAAAGAGTAGTATTTATTTTTATTAAGTATTATCCATTTTGGGGATTTTATGATCCCATACCAAGAATTTTTGGTTTTGGTTAATGTCTAAATACAGGGGAAATATATATCTTTTATTTGGATTATGTGTTTCTCTAGAAGTTGATTCTTGTGATTTTTAATGTAACCAAGTTAGTTTGAATACTCATCTTTGGGTTAAAAGATGTGTTTGTGGTATAAATATAGTAAAGGATGTAAGTATACATGATAGGTAAGTATATTTCCTTATGTTTTTAGTAATGATCATAAATAAATTCCTCAACAGTAAGAAAAGTAACTAAAAACAAAATCATTGTCTGTTAACTTTTACTAATGGGGAATCATAGACCGTTTAACCCATAACATGTTTGTGATTTTATGGTGGATAACTTCCTCCTAATCATGTTTTCTATCACTATCCATCCGAACTTTACTGTTTTTTCATTCTTCCATATCCATGTTTTCGTACATGGATTCCAACTATGGGTTATCTCGGGTGACCTTTGTACTTCGATTTCTTTCATCTAAAGTGATAGTTTTACAAACTATTATCCGATGTGGGACATTTAATTAAGTCTCCAAGCACTGTTTTAAAATTGCAAGGATGCAGTTCCCAAAAGGGGGGAAGGATGTAACATCCCAAGTTAATAATGGACATGAATAATGACATATTTATTAATATTTGTGAATTAAATATTAATTATACCTTAATGGGTAAGCAATGTTCAATGGCGTACCTGATACCCAACAATGGGTTTCTTTAAAATCTTCCATTTCACACTAATAATATAATATTATTATTTTAAATTGAAATTAACTCCTAACTGTTGTATTGGAGGTAATGAACTAAACTAACTAAAATATGATTATACATATTTTTTAAATGTATTTAATTTTATCCCATAAAATTTAGAGGCTTAAAATGTGAAGGAATCTAATTTTAACAATAATATACATTAAAAGGTTTATTTACAGCCTTTTAATGGAGAACCCACATTAAATATAGTTTTTTTACATTAATACATTCTATTTGACACAAAAACCATTCATTGGAATGGGGATATAAAAATTTACTTTGTGTAAATTTTTCAAATATTTCCGATAAAGTTCATTTTTAATGAATAGTGAAAAATATTGTATTTTATTTCAAAAATTCATTTTAATCTAATTTATTTATATGGTCAGATTGTAAATTTAATTGGTTTGAATGTTTAATTATAATACTTTTTTACCATTTATTCCAATTTTGTTTATTGGAATTAATTGCACTTTGAATTTGGACGTAAACATCTATAAATCTTTTGATAGTTTTTTTTTCATAAAAACATGCTATTTGTTTAAACAGTGAGAATTAATTATAAAATTAATTAATACAATTCTTATGTTTTGAATTTTGTAAAAAATAAATCAATTTTGAATTTGAAATATCAAATATAGCTTAGGTTGAATTGATGATAGTTATCTGAAAGACTTCAATTTTTGATGAATAATGCAACCACTTAGTAGTAGTAAAAAAACTGACTTTTCTATTTAAATTATATTTTACAGCTTAGGTGAATTGAATTTCGATAATCTGACATACATTGTTTTTAATAGTAAGTAAAATTTGGTTCAATCAGATTAAAATAATTTTTTTGAATAGTAACTTTTTGCTTTTATTTTCTGTAGTTAGAGGTAAATAGGGTAATTCAAGGTCAAAATTATATTATAATTATTAAATATTACCTTAACACTTATCCGAAACATATTTGATAGTAATGGACGACCATGGGAATCTTTGGGTCTATTTGGGGACCCCATAGAGCCACATATGAATTATAATGACACTTAGATTAATTAATTTAAAGTAAAGGCAAAAATGTCATAAACAAAAATCTTTTAGTAAATTAATTTATATATGGTGTTATATAAGTCATATTGTTTACTATAAATATTATGTATAAAAATAAAAATATTTACTACATCATGATAATTTTATTATAATTTTATGATATAAAATAAATTAAATTATATATGACACAAAAATGATACAGTGTCTACCTCATTAATAAATTATTTAAATAAATAATATTGTAAATATTAAAATAATACCCAAACCTATCCAATTTTTATTGGATAATTTTATTTCTACCATGGATCATCATATCTTATACTTTAATGATTTTTAACTTTTATAAAATGAATATCATCATATAATAAAATAATATTATCAAACTTTCATAAAGAGCCCCTCCTATCTCTTATAAAAGGAGACAATTTATAACCAATTCCTCACTCCACCCAAGCCTTTTGGCTCATTTAAAATCTACCCAATTAATCTTTATACATCCCTCTCTTCCACCTAGAATACATACCTTAGGCAAAAGGCACCTCAACAAACCATTTTGGTTCGTACCAAAGGGAGTTACCCAAATTAAAGTTAATGGTTTACCTTAACTTCATTACACATATTTTACTTATCCAACCCCTAAACTCTTTTTATTCCCATATTTTATAACATAACTAGTATAATCAATATACTATGATGTTTTTATCATATTTAATCGAACAAAAATTAAACACACCTCCGTCTAATGGGTGAATAACATAATGTTTTTGTGTATGGAAAACTAATGCCTCACGAAACGATGATTGTTCAGTTACCTCCTACCACCTTTCATGGTGGCCATTATGATGTCTCTGTATTTATTTATGATATATATTTTTTTATGACTTCTTTATGCTTATGTATTTTCTATTTATATCATATCATTATGGTTTCCATTATTGGTAAACGTGATAATTTAATTTGAGAAAACGTGGTCTACCACCCCCTCAAAGTGATATGACTCATTAATGCATGTTGTGTGATGTATAAAGTACATATTTAATGATATTATAAATGATATTATACAGGAATTATAAAATACCTAAGTATCATTATGTTTTAATTCCGTATAAAATAATAAATTGAAATGAAAGTAGCGGTCATGCGTACGTACAGCTTACCGTCTCCATGAACGATGCATTTCATTTCATACCTACAAATGATATGTACTATTATATATATATATATACTGGATATATATGATATAAATTATATCTAAATATGAATATCATTTTGGATATAATGGTCTATTGACCATATGGTCAACTAGTAAATATAAGTTGTTTATTTTTGACCCATGTACCAAATATAAAGAAAACACATGTTATTAACATAAATGATTACATAATTATTATAACGTGGTAATAAGTTATATAAAAGGAATAATACGAATGAAAAATGATCTTCAGAAAATATAAATTATCTTTAGTTTAATATTCAATAGATTGAATAACGAACATGTCATGTCGGACAACGAGGTAAGGAAATTTTTTATCTCACTATTAATTTCGTGAGATTCCTATTCATTTCCACTTATTCATTTCATGTTGTATATTTTGTACGGACATTTGATATATAATATAATTATTATCAATATATTCCTGGTATTCTGTGATTCATTTTGTTGTTGTTAACTTTTGTTCATATGACTCAGCTGATTACACCATGGTAAGGGGTTTCATCTCACTTTTTATTCCCATGAGATTCAAACTATATTTGCCACTATTTCCTTTTGTGTGGAATATGTACTGACCATTATTGTATTCATTTTGTAATATAAAATAATATTTGTATATTTACATCTTCATTGAATGTTCCTTCTTTCATGTGGTTTATCTTTCAAATGTTACCCAATCAGTAATGGAACCTTTCACCAACCTATTTTTAAAAGACTTCTTTTTATTATGTATTTTAATTTATGTTTTATTATGTTTGGATATGTTCTTATATATCCTTATTAATGTAAATTTTATGTCCATGTGACGAGATACTCTGTTATCTCGTCATCTCATTTTCGGAATTTTAATGTCACGCTGTTTTGGATTTCGAATTCTTGCAAGGGAACTTCTTTATCCAATTTCAATTATTTGGGTTAAATATGTACTTCTTGAAAATGACATCCCATCAAAATGTGTGAATGACCTCTAATTTTTTACACTTGATATCCCATTATATTGGGTGTATTTATATTTTTCACACATAATAATGTGATTGAATTATCCTTAATTTAATTATAGCATCTTTATATGGTATTTCATCTCAATTTGAATTTCCATTGGGACTTCATTGTTGTTATGCACCAATTAAATCATATATGTTGTATTTATAGTCCTTTTCCATATTATATCAGGATTCTCTTTATTCTCATGATATTATAATGTTTTTATTAAATGTTATTCCTTAGTTATTTGTATTAAATAGTATCTAATTTTGTTAAAAACACTTTAACTAAAATATCATTTAAATGTTTTAATGATTTATTATTCTAAGTAATTAACTTTAAAGTCCATGTTTTAAAATTGGTTTTGGGTATTTATTTATATGGACATTAATGTTTTAAAATTATAATTCCATTAAAAGATTCAACGTTTTATGGGACACAATGATTGAAAAATATCTTTTTAAATGGTTGATGAAAATGGAATGATTATTTCAATATCTTGTAATTACTTCTAGTGATTTCAAATGAAATGTTATTAGTGAAATCTTTATATGTTCAATATTTTATGTTTTATTATAATACTTGGACATTTTAAGGGTGGTTACCTGATAAACCAGGATGGGTGGATACGTTATAACCTCGAATTCATTGGGTATGGATGTAGGCCATATGGATATTCTATTTAGTGATATGTGTGAAAGTTGATAGAATGGTTATTCCATTTATGTATGTTTTTCCCAAGTTACATTTATATTTTATGTGTACTTTATATGGGTTTTATGGTAATATTTTTGTTACAAAAGGGTAAGTAATAATATTTTATTCAGTGAAGTGTATTTACTACTTCATAAAGGTGAAATGTTTTACGTATGATAATGTATTCATAGTTTACTTGTAGTTTTGAAAAACTAACAGTTTAACTTCTTTGTGTATCCCTTATGAGACTTTTATGCTCATCCCATGTTTTGAAATGTTATCATCAGGACTTAAATAAGAGTAGGTTCATGTATAGTATTAGGGAAATTTCATGCTATTTTAAACATGGAAGTAGACATGAATCATTTTGTTTTGAGTTTTTGTTTTCTGAAAAAATTGGAAACTCAGAAGAATTTTCTACATTGTAATTTTTTAAAAGAAATGTAATTGTTATGACCTAATTCTCTAAAACTATAAACCTGAATAGATACTCAATGTAATTTTTTTAATTAATTCATTATTATTCAAATGTTTAAAGTCGGATCTTTATTGTGAGTAATGTGACAGGATTTAGGGAATAATAAATATCACAAATTAACATGTTAGAAATATAGAATGTTTTCTAATCATTATATTTTTATCAAATGTATGATTTAAATTTCATGCTTTATTTCATTGTTTATGATTTTATAATTTATAATAATAGGATAATAATTAAATAAATAAACAATATGTGATTGAAAATGAATTCCATGTTATTTATATGTTATAAAATTTGATATAATTTTATTTTTTGCCTAATTGATGACCTTAATGTCATCCCTATCTCTAGGTATATATATAAATGTATGTATAAATAAAAAATTGAATGTATCTGAAACCTTTAAACCCCTTCAATTTAATGTGATTATAATTGTAATAAACAAGAGTTGGATAAGAATTTTTATTATTTGAAGCTATTTTTTACAGAATTCTTGAAAAGAGGCTGATGGTAGATGAATTCCGAGATAATAGACGTGAAAGGATCCCCCTTAGGTTTTTGTTGGTTTATTAAATATTGATAAACCAATACACATAATATGTATCATGATAATTTCCATTATACAATCATAACCAAGTTTCATAATTAAATTTTTTTAATGTAGTATGTAATATGTATTTAATTATTTTTTTTATGAAATCATGTCGGTATAAAAATATTACAATGGTGAGGTAATTTATACTAAGATTGTTTTTAGACATTTTATTCCACTTCTAAGTGTGGAAAATCATCATGAATATGTGAAATTGGATAATTTTCACTAGAATATTCATAGTTGTTTAAAATTAAGGGCTGATTAATAAATTACATCAATAAAAACATATTATCTACAATATACTATAAATTTATGCTATAAATAGTATCCTCTTTTAGATTTTGATGATTTGATGGATGCATCATTTTCATTTGGGAAATTGTTTACTAATGGTTTGATGGAATTATATGTGGTGATTTATAATATTGTTGTCTTGTAACATATAACTATGGAATAATGTTTTGTGATCTTTGTAGAAGTGTGTCCTTCACATCACTCGTATTCACTGTATTCTCCTAGGACTCTTATTCTATATGTAAATAATGTAGAAGATAATCATTTTTTTGAATGAAATTTAGGGGAAATCTGTATCTATAGTCATGAAATACTCATTGATATTTTTCCTTCGACGAGATATCTAATGATAAATTGATAGATGATGTGGATTACGATAATGTGGGGAATAAACCTTCTAAGCCTCCTATGATATAACTTCTTCCACGTGTTTTTCATAGTCATCATTCAATATTGAATTCCTTTGAACGGAATCCCCCAGTTAGTGGTAATCACTATTCAATTATTGGTAATATTACTTCAAGAATTTATACAACAATTATGTAACTATATTATATCCTAACGAGAATCATGGAAGGAAAAAAATGCCAATTGTAATAGTTTACGGTTATTAGGAAGAATCATATTCTATATTTCCAAAACATATGAAATTGTTTTCCATCACCAATCCAATTAATATCATTTGGACACTATTGAGTACTTTTTCCCCAATTTCTGATTTGATCAATAAATAGATAAGGTCAATAGGTTTGTTGCCCATTTAGGCCATTCATCACTACATTTCCCAATTATAAACATTTCATTTTTGTTGATGAATAATTCCTTTATGGAAATTATATAGATTTTAATCTTACTGATACCACATATGATGTTAAATATGCTCAAATAACACCTGAATTTTATATTTTTTAAAAGTATAATTTTGAATACTGAATACATTTTCCAGCATTTATACACATTCATGCCACAAAACCGGGGAGTTTCTCTGATATCTGATCACTATCGAGAAATTATTGTCATTGTATGTAGTCATGGAATCTCAAGGAGATATCCAAATTCTTTATCATTGATATTACACTTTATATAATCTATTTAATTTCAAAAAAAATTCAAATATGTGGAAATAAAGATAGTGAATGCTTCTCTAGAAATTTTTTATTGAAAATTTAATATCCTATTAAATTTGTTTTTCTCATATGGTTTTAGCATATGAAATCCAACATGTATAGTTTGATCAAAATTATGAAGATATTATAATGACTAATGAAGTTTTTGATGAATATATTATTCATATTTCAATGGATAAATGGACATTTTCATATGATGGAGGTAGGAGATAAGACTATATTTTGTCTAATATAGTAGAATTCATAAATCGTGTCCTCATTGTTTTGTGAAATTATCTAATAAAATGGGCTGTGAAGGTGAAATTTTATATATGTTTGAATTAAATTTTTGAATGGGTCAAATAGCTATATTATTGGGTGTAAAATGGACTGATTTTTACTCAACATTTCTAAAGTGACATTGATCAGATAGTAAATGACATATCAATATGGGTGTTATAACTATTGAATGGGTGTAGCATTGACTATTATGATTGGGATACATGAAATAGTGGATGAGTGTTTTTGGTCATATTGGATAACTCGTACAATTTTTGTGGCCACTTCTAAGCATTGAGAAGTCCATGTGCACATGTTATTGCAGCTTGTGAATCCGTAAGTATATCATGGGGCCCCTTGTTGACTTAATTTATCACACGAGAACACCATATTACTGTTATAGTGATCAATGGATGCCTATTGGTGACATTGATTATATCCTACATCTTATTTGTCAGTCGACTATCATCCCTGAGATTTATAGGTTTAGTAATTTAAATTTTTGAACATATTTTTGTTTCAAATTAAGATGTTTTTTAAAATATTGGGTTGCTATTTTCCAGTTACACCAATGAGGAAGAATTAGGTCTACTCAAATTGGAAATTTCTTGAACTGGCCTAGGCAATATGGATTTGGGCTTCAATGCATCATTTTTCATGTATAAGGAAATACTCATAAGTGATGTCCCAAAGTGATAGTAAATAGCACCAAATATCACCATCCATGATCGTGTCAATGTATTTTTTCATGAATGTATATATTTCTTTAATATGAATATTTTCTATCAATTAATCCTTTTATTTTTTAATTTACCTTTCTCTAACCTATTTTACCGTTGGATTGATTCATTTTAAGTTTCTATTACAAATAATTTTGTCATACATAAAAAATGAAACAGACAAAGAAATAGAATATATCATCAATCCATATGTTTTATAAAGGGTTTTCATCACTACTGATTTATATAATATAATTCAGATCAAATTAATCTTCATTTGAAATAAATAATATATGAATTTAATATTCTTTCCAAAAAAACTATCCAATTTTATTTTTTAACTATTTTATCATCATAACATTCAAATACACATGTTAATTTTATACCTATTTTTTATTATTAGAGTTTTTTATAAATATTACAAAATGTATTAATCCACAGTAAAAAGTTAAAAATAATATCAAACATATAGAAGTTAGGACCACAATTTCTCACATCCTAGGATACACATGTTTGATGGATGTTTTTAGAGGGATATCAAATTCTCTCAATGAATTTATGTAGATCTCATCATTTCCCTCATTAAACACAACCTCCAATGACCATCCATTATTTTCATCGTGATGGGTTAAATTGAATAGAGATGTGTAACTCCACCTTTTTCAATCATTATTTAATTATTATGCTCTTAGATAGAAGGAGTCCAGATTCATATACATTCCATTTTGTTGATGGGTAGAATACTATTACACTATAGGATATTCCCATTATGTCGGGCCTCCCCCTAGATGGTGTGGTTATGATAGTTGTATTAGAAGAGTATTGGTTTGCACTGGTTCATAGAAAATAATGAATTGAGGTCCATAGTGACTTTAGGTCTATTGTTGGTGTAAGATTACACATGCCACATATACACCAAAACTTCACATATGTGGCAGAGTATGCTAATGATATCATTGTGTTGTGATTTTCATGTGAAAACATTTTTAGGCTGGTCAGTGGCATGATATTTGTTGATAATTCCACTACAATTATACATCAAATGATGTGGATATTGAGGCATATCCCTCACTTGTCTCCACATGATCTTGTGACATTTCATGTTGATATTGAAGAAGTTAATTTTTGTTGATGATGGTATAGTATTCGTTCCATATAATGTATAAATATATCTTATAACATTATATAATGATATATAACTATAACATTTCTATCTATATCTTGGGTAAAACACATCGACACTCTCATAACTCCAGACATAATGTGAACTCCTTTTGAATTATTATAGATGATCTTCTACCATAAGTCATATGTGGTTATTATTTATGTAGTCAAATCATTATTCAATAGTATACATATATTAATTTATTAATTGATTACTATTTTTTCCGATTTCATGTATGCAATATCCTGATTATATCATCCATAGTTTTACACCATATTGTACAGAGGTTCTTTATGTACTCTCCTACATCGTTCCCCTGAATCATTTTCATATTGTTGACTGGCATTGTACTGCTAGGGTTATGAGGCTATTCATATTCCTTCTGCCCATTCCTACACCACCTAGTTAGTTACCTTTAATTCCTTCCATTAATAAGTCGGGGAAGTAATACTTTCATTAGAGGAAGGTATCATACATGCTATATTTATCAATGGGATAAAAAAAAGTCCTCATTAGGAGGGGTGATAACATAACATATGAATTTATTCGGTCAGCAAGATTATTCACCCTGTACTATAAGACCACAATAAGATAAATTACATGATAGGGATTGGATTTCATGACATGGTATCCATTCTTCCTTCAACATTGGAACAAAATTTTTGTTTACCATAAATAAAAGAATAATTTGTTTTCGGAGGATACACATATCACACATCTCATTCACATTTATGATATAGTAGAGGGTGTTTCATTTGACTATTTATATTTTAAAAGAGATGTGATAGATTTGGTTACACCAATAATTAGATTTATAATGGGATTTTTTTGATCCTCCATACGATGTTGAAGCTCTTGATCCCTATATAGATGTTGTAGGGGTGACGACACTATTTTGGATGCTGATTTTTCATAGAAGGATGTTTTTCATCATGATTACCAAGATTCTTATCCAATTCCTCCACCACACAGAGTGGTATATACATAGATAAGGGCTACTAGAATGGAATATTTTATTACATTGATATACATTGACTAGTCTTAGATGCATAATTTATTATCCTTTGTTTTATAGACTTCTTCAGCAAATCAACCATACTGTTCTTATCTTTGAAATATTGCCATCTAGAAACCACTATCCACAGTGGCAAGACATGGTGAAGGTGGTGAGACTGTATCCACCACATTCCACATTAGATGATATGGAAAAAGGTTTCTATGATTATATATAGATACAACATACACATGAGAAAATTATTAGAGTGACCCGTCATTGGATATCATATGTAAACCTTTCTTTTGGCACAAATGATCATACATGCCATATATGTATATTATATTAATGATACATGCTTTATGTTTTTAAAATTATAATATATACATTAGTTAAAAAAATATAATATATTAAATAATGTTGCATAAATAAATTAATTTGTATAATTGGATATTCATTCATATAATACATATATTTATTATCCATATCTGTATAAAAAATAGGATTCAAATTTTTAATGAAATATTAATTATACTAATTATTTTGAATTCATTAAATATTATTAATTTTTCACTTAATTAAATGTAATTATTTATTATATATAACATGGATTATAAAATTACATATTAAAGTAATAAATAATCAACATAAATTAATTGTCAAGTAGTAATATTATTATCATTATCCAATAGATATATATAGTTATAAATAATATAAATATTTCTAATATTTATTTTATATGTAATTATTCATTAATAAAATATTATGTATTAATATTAAAAAATTTATTAATTAGTAATTCATTTAATAAATTTTTTAATATTATTATAAGAAATATATTTTTAATAAATAAACTAATTACAATATAGTAATTAATAACAATTAACACAAATGCTGTTTTTAAAAGTATGACATCTAAAAATAATAATAATAATAATATCGAATAAATTAAGAAAACAAATATAATTCAAATTTTTATGTAAATCAGTTTTTTTCTATTAATTATTTAATATCATAATAACACAGTACAAACTGATAACAATTCATAAAACATATTATTGAAATAAAATTAATTTACAAGAAAACTGAAAATATTTAATATTAATATCTAAATTAACAATAATTTATAAGGAATATTGAGAAAAATTCTTATTTGAAATAAATATTATATCTCATTAATTATATATATATATAACCGAAGAGGCATGGACCTCATTGTTGATTCTCTCTCGAAAATGTCAAGCATGTTAAAGGTTTACTCTTTTTCAGACACATTTTTTAAAATATCTGATACTCTTCCCTATTTCCTAAAATATTTAAAACCCCATCTGTAGAAATAATCTGATATAGAAGAGTCATGATAAGGTATATTATTAAATACTAGTATATAATACTAGGATAGTGTAGATTTTATGGGATTCTAAAGCAATGACAAGATTCGAATTATAAGATTTTATTTTGGTAAAATGGTGCTATAGGCCAATGAGTTCCAGATTAAGAAGCTTGATGGAGAAGCATACCTCAACCATGATAATAAAAAGGATAATTTCAAAACACGTGTAGTGACTTAGGAAGAATCTTTGATTAAGAAAGTATGTAATGATATTATCCTTCTTGATGTATAAAATCAATTGAAAGAGTTTCATGACACTAAAAAACAACTTATCCATAATAATATATGGTACTTTGGAAATGGTCATGCAATCACAAGACACAACACCAATAAATGTTTCATTCATTTTATTATATCATCACCACAATGATAAAGGATGATTGTAATGAGGCAGAGATAACCATAAATCTCATGATGGTGTTTGATACAAAGTGAAAATTGGATATGATTTATGATGGATATTTTCACAATCCAAAATAGTTTACAATGATAGATGACATATAAAACTATTTATATACATGAGTGTTTTTCATAGTGATTGGTGTGGAGAGTATTATAGAATCCCCAATATGTGATGAAGATGAAACAATTCCCATATTTAACTGACTAAAATCTCCAAGTGCATTATCTACTCCATCGTTGGTATGTAATCAACCTATGTATCGTGAAATTATAAGTACCCAAAACACCAATTTGAAACTCATTATATCCTATTCATTTTCTTGTATTATGATTGAGACCAAATGGGTGTAAATATATACTAATATACGACATATCTATAATGATGAACCAACCATAAACCATAATTCATCCAATGAGGATACATAAAAATATCACATAATTAAGAATACATAGTCGATAATAATTCAAATTCTACATGGAAAATTTTGATACTTTGTTGAAAATACACATTATAACTGTATAATCATGTTTCTAAAATAAATTTTTAATGAATGGAATTTCAATTAAATTAACAGTGGTCCTGTTAGTGATATTTATAATAGAAAAATCCTTAAATATTTGTGATTGAATATTATAAAGAAGAAACTAATTGGTGTAAAGTTGTTACTACCAGAATATAGATGACATCTGGATTATGGCGGAGAATATTGGTTGATCATAAATTGGTTGTCCTTCAGTTGACCAGGAAGTAAATGTGTTATATAGGGGTTCGAAATAATGAGATAGATTACATTATAATATGATTTTGATGATAATGTAACCCCATAAATGTTTTATATTAATGAAAAATAAGAAAGGTTCTAAATATTTTAATTTAAATTAAAACATTACGTAATTTATTTTCTATTAGATATTTATTATTCTATTTTATAGAAAAATTATACATCCTTGATTAATTTTTTTAAAATTTGATTTAGTTTAAAATAACAATTTTTTTGTTTGATATTTCCCTCTTCTGTGTTTCAATTTTTCCATATCCTCTATAGTGAAATTATTTTTTAACGAGCCCAAAAATCAAATTCATCCTCATATAGAGCATATAATCCATTCCTTTACAGCATATAATATTTCTTGAATATAATATATAGTATTAATTTATAATTATCTGCAATATTTTATTCATTTGTAATGTGATGTCGGTCAATGATTATGGAAAGAGGGGTTGGGTTTCCCTTTTAAAAAATAATGTAGAAATACAAGGAATATTTCAAAATTCTATGATTTTGAAAATATAGATAGAGAAATATAATGTAGAAAATATTTCAACAAAATCTGAGAATATAAAGATTATATAAATTTATTTAAAATATGGAAATCAATGAAAACAATTTATGATGTTTGGTGATTCAATGTAAAATGATGCAATATATAAAATTCAAGAGGATACAAACCCAATTGATATGGATGTCAAGAATTGTACGTTGTGATCCCCCATATATCCAACCCTCAATTTAAGAGATATATTTTATAAATCCATTTTTCTTATTAGTGTTCAAAAAACTCACCCCTCACAATAATTTCTATTTAGAACCCTCTTGTGATTCACTGATATCTATTTTTCTCAATCCTTTATCTGTGTGTGTAGAATTAATTAATAGAGGTTAAGGGTAGAGAGGTTTTAATTATAAAATGCATTTAAATGACATAGAAAAAATATCCTAACATCATGTTGTAATCAAATCAAAGTGATATATGATATAATGGTAGTGATTCTTGGATGAATTTGGAACATTATTATAGGGGCTTTGATGTGATTTTATATATTTAAAAATTTGGAATTTATTAAAATCAATAAAATTTTCAAGAGAATGGTTCATAATATAACGGAATACAAATTTCCTTTTTATGGTTCAAAAGGATTGGTGGGCTTTCGAAATTCAACAAGCATACTAGAACTGTAAATGTCTATATCAATTGTAATTTTTACAATATGAAATCTAATTTCACAAAAGATTTCTCAACACCACTAGATAACTATAAACCACCCCCAGGTTTCATTGGGCTTTATATAATGAGGGAAACATATGAAATAACCACTATAAATTTGGGGTTATCTTATGGATGGTGTGTGTAATTTTAATTGGAGGAAGTGCTTCTGGGGGAGCCTCTAGTAGAGAGGTAATTATCCACTGGTTAGATGATGGATCTTCTAGAAAATTGGCTTCTTCCACCAAGAAATTTAGTAACTGGTGCAACGTGAATATGTTTTTCATCATGTAAGGCCAACAACACACCCCTCTAAATAGTTACCTTAATCTTCATAGATGATTTCAAGGTCTTTAATAGATTATATGATGTGTCCATACCATTATAAACACAATAGTGATGATTCAATATTCACGGAATTTCACCAATTGAATTCAAAAGACACAAAAACTCAATTAAATGAAAAACTACAATAATTAGTGAGTGTTTGTTATTATGAAAACTCCATGACATAGAGAGACAGGGGGTATGAAATTCTCTCCATTTTAATGATCACCAATACATAAATTAAAAAATTGTCACTAAATAAAGAGTAAATGCGTTTTAGAATTTCGTAGGAAAATCATGCTATATTATATTTTACATTATTATTATATAAAAAATTGATAATTAGAAGATAATATATATTCTCAATATGTAAGAACATCATTAATGGTTTTTAGAAAAATAATGAATATTTTAAAATCCCCATTCAGAAAACAGATTAATAAAATATATCCCATCTGAGATGTAATATTTGTAGAACACATCCATAAATTTTGAAATATTTCTCCACCTTTGTGACAATAAAAAATTAAATAAAGTTAAAATAAAAAATAAAAAATGAATAAATGTTTGTGAAATAATTATTATTTTTAAAACATTTTGAAGGGGGAATTGAAATTTTAAAAATGTTATTGAAAAAACAATTTAAGGGAGAAAATAAATTTTAAATGAATATAAATTTTTAAAATCACATTATCATATCAAAAAATCAAAAAATCATATAATCATTATCTATAGTTATTGTAATTTCAATGAAAATATATGAAAAAATGAGAATAAATAGAACAAGAAAAGAAAAAATAAAACATTACATACATTTTACTTGATACAAAATTTCCTCATGAATTAACAGTATACTCATGGAAGTAAATATTCCTTAGAGGATATTTTAGAAGAAATTTCCATTGGAATGTGAATGTATACATTAGAAGAATCCTTTTATTTACATTATATCGTGGTTTACTGAATATAAAATTTAGTGAGACTGATATATTACGTATTTTTAGCCATAATTACTTTTTATTAAGAGAGATAAAAAAATTATTAAATAAATGAGAATATATATATAATTCCTCGGAAATAATTCTATCAAAATGATTCAAATGTTTTTTTTGTAAAAATTATTTTGTAATTTTGATATTTCAAAATTATTTTGGAAATTAGTTTCTAAAATATTGATAAAAAGAGAATGAATTTTTTTAAGAAAATTTTGAATAAAAAAATAAATATAAAGAAAATTTATAAACATAAAATAGATAATTATCAACCTAAAATTATAACACATATGAGATAAAGGGGACAAAGAAAATATAAATTAAAAGAAAAATAATAATAAATCCATGTATCATTAATAAGTGAAAAAATTATAATCAATCCATGTTATCCATAGAAAAATTTATGATTATCAAATGTGGACCACTCTTAATTCGAAATTAATGAATTAAAAATGATCAACAACAATAGTTTTTCTGGAATTATCAACATTTTTAAATTATATGGGAAAATAATTTAATATGAGATCACCTTTTTGGAAGTGTTATATAATTAATGGTGGTGAAGGTCAATGTTCTTGGGGCGAGACAACTATATATAATTTTTAGAGATATTGGTTAATATAATATTATATCAATTTATATAGATATGGTTAAATTATTCCCAATTAACAAGTGTGTAATGACATTAAAATTGAAAATTGAAAATAAAATTGAAAATGAATAAATTTTTTATTATGAAAGGAATGATCGAAAACCCGTGCAATAATTCATTAGACTATCCTTAGTTACATCATGTAATATTTTAAAGACCATAATGAATCATAACCGTTTTTATTATAGCCCTTATAAAGGGACCATTCAATTAGTATATATATAAATTATTGAAAAATCAAATTGATGTAGAAAAAGTTATTTATGTCCTCGACTAGTGGGATAATAAATATAAATCCCATTTATTTGTAAGTCAGAGGGATATTTCATCACATGTCATTTTATTAGACCAAGTAGAAGATGATTCTCAAAAACTAAATAATGATCTAATTTTTTTGGTAGATGTTCATGCTCATTGAGATGAGGGCCGAAACCATATTTTCCAAATGACCCCCACAAAAATCTCATGATCTCCAACCACACCCTTATAGAATTCACAGGTGAAATCAATAGATATTTATGTCGATATAAATTGTTTGAATATGTATTCTCTTTAATATAAATTAATAAAATAAAATTTATATTATTATTCTTATATAATAATTATTGATTAAGTTTATTATAAAGAATGTTTTTTGATGCGAAGAAGTAAAATTTTAAATTTTTGTAAAATATATACTTTTAATGAATAAAATCTACTTATAAATTCTTTAATTTGATAAATAAATGATATTTTAATAAAATAGATTTATTAAATAAATTTTTATTAATTATGAATGATAATATAATATAATGAATTCAAAAGTTTTAATTATAAAATTAGGAAAACTATTATTAAAAAAAACCATTAGTTTTTAGTAAATTTTAAATTTTTTAATTAAATGTGTTAGTTAAAAAAATTATAAGATGGTTTTAAAAAATTAAATATTATATTTTAAATCATTACAAAAAATCGGCAAATGATAATTTTATCAAAATTTTCCATGATAGTAATATTGTTTTGCAAAAATTAAAATATGAAATTAATATATGGTACATATTATGACATCATAATGACCAAATTATTGTCATAAAAAATAGAAATGGTATCAAAGAACAACTATTTATTTTAAAACTAATATAATGTGTTTTTTTATTTGATTATTTTTATAAAACATTAATTAATCGTTCATAAAATATTTTTTATTTTATATTTTTAGAATAAATTATTTGATAATATTACCCAATTATATATCGTAAAATGTTTTTATTTTAATGATTATGGTTAATAAAATTCAATTATATTGAAATCCAACCCACTTCAGTAAAGACCATGGGCAGAAAATATAGTTTATTTGAGGTTTGGATTACTTCATCGTATATAGTTCAAAACATATGTTTTGAAATTAATAATGAATTCTTCATCGTTTTCTGTTCAAACATTCACAAACTCCTATTACACATCAATAAAAACCCATAGAGCTTTACATTACTCTATGCAACCCCTTATTGATTCCTTCTATAGTAACTACAAGCTCTTCAAAACTCCTCCCATCCTTTTAGAAGATCCTTCTAAGGGAATGGGATATATCCTTTTCTTTATTAAAAAATTCCTTTAATTTATTTCTTTTGATTTTTAATTAGTACAGATATGGTATGTTTTTACACATACCTATCATTATCATTATTTCTTCCATGTCATGAGATACCACTTTCACCCCCATTCTCCATTTCCATAAATTTTTTGGTACACAAATTACCCTATAAAAATTATCCTACTATTCATATAAGAATGATATTAATAGTGTGAATTATCATCCACGTTTCCACTCATGGGTATTCACCTACATGTATATGCCCATTTTTTAGTGAAACTCATTTTTTTAAAACACAATCCTAGATCATGGGATTAAATTTGATGAATGTAAGTTTTAATTTGAATAATATCTGGGTTTCATTTTTTCATGTTCATGATATGAAAATGACGGGTGTGACCTAATAGTGCTTCAATGCAATTTGTAGTATTTCTATATCATGTGATATTATTTATGATATTAGGTAGTTATCATAATACAATATGGGAGTTTTCCACCTTGTAATTTTTTCTTGTTCGTTAGCCTTCCCTTTTTCATATTTTATGTTTTACTTTACCCCATTAGTTCTTTGAAGAAATTATGCCCTTAGGATATATCATGACTCATTGTTTAAGAATATTATTCCCATCCCATTTATGCTACATTGGTATCACTCAGGGATCACATTTCAGAAATTATATTTTTTTTTCATTTTTTTATTTTTTAATCGGATTTATAGATCACCCCTTTCTTTTGTACATCCTCGGGTTATCCCTTGCAGATTTAGAAGAATTACTTAATTATAATATTTTGTTAATGATGTTTTCAATATTTTTCTTATATTTATATTTAATGTTATTACCCTATGTACCTAATTTCCCAAATATACAACACCTGCTGATCATCTTATATTTTATAATGTGTAACAATATATAAAAAAATCATGAATTATGGTCTATTAAAATATGTGTTTTCATAGTTGGAATTAGTGTAATGTTTTTTTTGGCCCATATTCATTAAGATGAGAAAAGGGACCAAAAACTTCCATACCCTTTATTTTCATGTTGATGGATAGATAATGACTTCGAAGACCAACCTTTAATAGACCACAGATTGGAGACTAGAACCGTGGGTATAAAATCACAAATAAAATGGAAGGCATTACACCTTTTTTAATAATATTTGGAGATAAGATGGTAAATCTCAATCTAACAAAAACATTGAACATAAGAGTAATTCCAACAACAAGAAAATCTACTCCCATATGTATGTTGAAAATAAATGTATATAGGGTACAAGAAAACACTAATGAAAAGTACCAAAAGGATGAAAAGTAGAAACCACTCCTGATGCCAGATATAGTTATGTTCAGTTCAGTCGTCAAGATACAGCTAGAAAATTGAATGTAGTTTTATATGATGTGATTCAGGTGTTAGAAGGATGGTAACCTAGCTAATGAATATCTATAAGAGAAAATCAATAATTTGAGGTAATAAAGGAATTATATGGTCAAACATAAGTATGTATGACAATGTTTAAACTATTTTGAATAGGGAAACTATGATAATTTATTAAAATACAAGGATACTCAGTGTTTATTGATGATTAATATATCCAAGGCCAAGAAGGAAATAAGTGGATTATTAAATCATAGGTGTTATGGTGGATCACAAAAACAATGTGGGGATTGGTGAACTAATTATTCTTTCATTGAAAGAAAATTTATTTTTTAATTATAATGTTAATCAGTCATCCATATCGTGATACATTAGTAGTATTATCCAAAAACAACCTCAAAATATTGATCGCACGAAATCATTTAAAACTGAAAATCTTGGAATTATTGAATCCCAAGAATGAAACTCCTCCATATACTTATTTTCTAGTTTAAATTCACAGATATAATTATGAAACTCTCTTAATTGTAATTAAGTTAGATTATATTAATGAAAATGTATTAGTTAAATATAGAAAACTTAATTTTTTATAATATAGTCATTTTACATATCTAAAATCAACCTCTGATTATATACAAGTTCATGGAGGAGTGTGAATATAATTTTGTATCATCATCACATGCGCAGAAACAATTTCTTTATGAGAAATAAAATATAACTCAATTGATTATGAATTAGGAACATAAAATTATTGATCACATTCCCATCATATGTTAATTTGATAATTTTTTTCCTTGTGAATGACTTAGCCTCCCACCTAGCCATGAGGTGATAATTTTAATTAATCTTATACTTATAGCTTTTCAAACATCTAAGAATCAATATAGAGTGGATGATTTTTGTTTAAATTGGATAGAGAATCATTCGAAATAGAATATAGAATAAGGACTTATATTCCCAAGTGATTCACCATGGGTAGCATTGGTAATATTATTCTAGAAGAAGGATGAGTCAATGCCCTATTATATTTATTATCATGATCTAATCATGACCAGGATAATGAAAAGTTATCCCATTAAATGGATTGGTGTATTTTTTATCATCTTGAATGATCCTAGTACTTATCAATGATTTATCATCAATCAAGAAACTATCAGGTGATGTGGGTGAATGAGGATATAATGATTACTTCATTTGTTTCATGGTATGGGAACTATGAGTTCATTTTTATTCCATTTGGACATACTAATTTTACAAAAATTAATCATTGACATAATGTATATAAATTTTAGGGAATAACACAATAAAAATTTGGTATCCTCTATAGATGATATTCTTATATACTTTCAAAATTATAGAGGATCGTGATTTGAATTTGAATAAAATACTAATGATCTTGTGAAAGTAAATGATATATTAATGGTATAATAAATATTAGATTTGGATGGAGAAAGTAACATTATTAGGGAATGATTGTCCACGAAAGGAATATTTTTTATCCAATAAATTGTATGGAAATTGGAGAGTGTACATAACCAATATCTATTATAAAAATGCTAATATTTAATTGAATTTATAACAACATTTTTTCACTTCTCAGAAACATATAAGGATGTTTAGGTCCACTAACCAAGACAATTTGTAATAGATTAATGATTTTATATACTAATTAATTTAAATAAATATTTAATGAGTTATACAATAGGAAAATCAATGATCATGTTTACACATAACCAACCAATGGGGAAGGAATTTTGATATGTATCTTTGTGTCTAAAATGGGTTTGGGTTCTGTACTCATGTAAGATAATATTTTGAAATGATATTCCACATTACATTTATTTTTCATTGAGAAAAACTTCCCTACATCTAATGGTTTTTAGTAATTTTTATGTTAATAATTTCGTGACATTTTCTATATAGGGTGAAGATTGATATATATGTGAATCATAAAATATTCAAGTGTATATTTTAAAAAATGTTTCCTAATGTGTTCCAAAAATGAAATTTAGAGATGATCAAGGATATTTATTTTATAATAAATTATGATCCCAGGAAATAAAATAAATTTTTTTTATGATATATGTATAAAGGATCCCACAACCCAATCCATGAGGAGGATTTCAAGGGTTCAAATCATCATTGTAATATATAGGATTTAAATTGGAATAATAGATAGATATCCACCAATATTTTCTCAGTTAACCACTCAACCACCATTCCATGAGAGGATTGATGTCTATAAAAAGGATGACGAGATTATATAGAATAATAGATTAAGTATTTTGGAGTTAATCATTAATGATGATAGATTTATAATATTTGGAACCAGGATATGCACGTCTTGATAAAAGAACTGAATAGGTATCTTATGAATGATGTTCATAGAAAAAACTTCTCTATCCATCTAGGAAGCTCTATGATGTATAAGTATTTGATATTAAATATCTATTGTGATAACATGATGAGAGATAATGTTGAATTTGAATCTCTATTATTGTTATGTAAAAATGTAAATACTGATTGATATGAGTTTATGGTATTGATTTAACTATGTCTAATACAAATATTTAAATAGAATAACATAACCATGGATTTCATCATAGAACAACCTATTTCACTTAAATAAAATAACACAATATTCGGTGGGGCGGCGGGGTTTCGATCAACTTACCATGTTATTGAATTTAATTTTTAATATTCAAAATTTATTTCATGAAGACCTCTCCATGATATACATAAGGGGTGTAGAAATTGTTTTTGGTGTACCAAAAATATATTGAATCTGGTCAAGATATGAGGCATACCATGAGGATTTGATGAATCTTAACAAAATTATTGCAAATTGATATAAGATTTATAACTACAAACCACCATCATTAGGTTGGAAAATATGATTATACCATTCTAATTTAGTAGGATATACTGAGAAAATGTTCAAGTGTTCTCAAGGATTTATGGGATCAACACGTTTCCCTAGTGGAGTTCTCAAAAAAATAAAATTTACAATCTGGTATTCAAATGGATCCTTATAAAGATTTATATTTTAAAAATTTTTAGACTCTGATATGCTGGGTTGAATATGGAGAATAAAATCCAATGGGACCAAATCATCTCCATAAAATTATATAAAATGTTCTTACTATTCAAAGTCACTTCAAATAAAAGAACCTATAGAAAATCAATGTAGAAAATTGATGATTTGATCAAGATGTTGAAGTAAATTATACATTGTTCTATCATATATCTTCCTGTAATAAACTCATCTATTTTTCTGAAGAAGGTAATGATTACCCCATGACACCTTGGTACATATGATATCCTTTATCACATTAGAGAAATTGATTATCGACCAGCACCCCAACCTACCAAATATTACGTACATGATTTGTTAAATGTATCCCTCATGATGAAGTACATACTAGACCAATCATACATAGAGAATATTTAGGTTTTTCCCAAATAGAATGATAATTTATAGAAGTGAATCCATGGTGGATATTAGATCATTGACACAATGTTATATGAAACCCATAAACTCACATGTTCAATTATTTTTAAAAAAACTAAATGTGTAAAGAAATTATGGGGGAATTAGAGTATGAAATGAAATAAATGAATAATTATCAGTTTTATTGGAAAAATGATATTCCAAGGGATAAATTTTGGAATGTGGGGAAAATTTAATGGACCTAACATTTCATTATTAATTTATCGTTATAAGAGAAAATTTTATTTCTATGAAATGAGATTATTGAAAACAACTTCACAAAATTTGATGTTATGGACCTTTGTAATTTATATCCAATACGAATAAAAAAATAGGAAATCATGACAAATGTTAGTATATTCATTATATAGATATCATAATATTATTATGTATATAGTGTTATGATTAATCCTATTTACATGGAAAAAGGAAGAAATGTCCTCGAACAATATCATTTTACCCTATGATCGTCATTTTTTAAAACATTCGTGGAAGATAGCTTCAATGAACCTTTCCATTTTAAAAGACCAAGAAAAGGTTCAATAAATAAAAACATTGAAAATATTTAAAGGATAATTTATGGATCATAAATTTCTAGACCAAACCCATATTTTCTCGATAATCTCAAGAATGTCTGACCATTTCATACCATAACCATAGAGAATTCAGTACTATAATAAATTGATATATATGATAAAAATAAATTTATAAATATTTATTCTTTTTTATTTAAATTTTTTATTATATTATTCAAAAATATTTATTAAATAAAATATATGATAAAAATAGATTTTGATATAGTGAAATAGAAATTGATTTTTTTTTAACACATATAGTTGAAATTAATACAGTATTTTGAAATACTAAATAATCATTTAAATAATTGATATTTTATAGAATATTAATATTAAATAATATGTATTAAATTAAAATGATAATATTATTTTATGAAGTCAAATATAAAAATTAAAAAACTCAAATAAGTATTATTCTAAAAAATAACTATTAACTTTCATTAAATTTGGATTTTCATATTAAAGGTTTAAAATATCATATTTAAGGTTTATTTGATAAATTAAATATTATATTTTAAATTATATTTTAAAAATTATTCAAAATATATTATTTAATATTTTTCTATCAAATATGAATAATTGGCGAAAAATGTAAAATTTTATAAATATATAGTTTGAATTATGTCATCATAATTACCCATAAGTGACTCAATATTTGACATAGAATGTATCCCTAGAAAAATATATAATTTAAATTTAACATTATATAATTTTTAGTTTATTTGATTATTTTTATAATCATGTATCCTTTAAAATATATATTACATTTCATGGTTTTATAAACAATTAGTTGAAAATATGACTCACTTATACAAAACCAAGGGTATATTTTTAATGATCATGATTCATAAACATGAAAATTAATAATAAAAACTTCACTTTGGTTGAATATATGGGAAATAATCATGGTATGGTCTTTTATTTGTAGTATATTATAATATAGAGTCAAAAATCTTTTTTCATTAATTAATAACTGATTATCCTCTCATTTTCTATATAAATTACCTAGAAATCCCATTCCTCTTTATAAAAAATCCATACGATCAGGAAATTAAAATTAGCATCCCTATATATAGTCTTCATAATGTTTCCCCATGATATTAAGATGCTCCACCAAATATTTTAGAAGCATCCGATAATGGTAAGAGAACATCTCCTTCTCTCTTTAGTTCATGAACCACCACTACATTATGTAATTTTATTTCAAATCAATCATGTTCGGTTATGTTCGTAACCATCCCAAACTATATAATTACTATTTAAAAGTGATTAGATATCCTTTTCAGTCAGATTATCTCTTTTCATAAATCATTGTCTACAACTATTTCTCTACCAATCTTATCATATAAATTTTCCATTCCTAACAACTTTTTTGAATATCCTTACTTGTTTACAATAATGAGTGTTCACATAGATATACATATCATTATTTTTTTGTGACTAAAATATATTTTACTCACACTACTTGATCATTGGATTAAAATTTATTAATTTCATCTTTATGTTGTATGATCTCTATGGCACACTTATCCATGTACCAAATATGAAAATAATGGGTGCATCATGAATTCACTCCAATGTAGTGGGTAATCTATTTTCTCATGATACATTATGTAAGTGAACAGTATGTGATCTTAATTCTTTATGTAAATTTTAACTCCATTTTAATAAGTTTTTGGATTTAACATAGCCTTATTATTTTTTCATTTTTCTTGTTGAATCCAAATTCTCATTTTTACTCTTTAATATCATGTTATTTCATGCATTGCAAGTCAAATATTTGATTCATTGACATATTATTTTATCTTAATATGCCTCTTGTATCATATTTATTGATTTAAAATATTCTATGTGTTTTTATTCTGATACTTATCCATATGCCTCACCCCTTTCTCATGTAGTCCCCATAAAATCCTATATAGTAGTAGATGAATTATATAATTTTAAAAACATGTCAGTGAATTTTTCAATAATGTCACAATATTCAGGTTGGAAGAGGTTATAATATGTGGTAAATTTCACAACCACTCATAACTTCACAAAATTCTAGGATTGTGTTTTGTGTACCTTTATGTAAAAATCATTTATAAATAATTAATTAATATATAATGAAATTTTGGTTTTCATAATGATTTTGTGTTCCATCTATTGAATTTTGAAAAAAATATAAACATATAAATTCTCATTCTACTTTCAGAACATAAAAATAAATTATATTAAAGTAATTACTACTCCATGAGATGGGGAATTTTCCTAGTACATTTAATGATCCTCTAGTAATTTTCCAATCTAATTGTAATATTCTAAAATAATTATTAGAAAAAGAAGTGAAATGAATCTTTTTTCTATTATGATAATAAATTTTGAGATAATTTATATCCCATAAAGGATCCTAAAATCATTTTTAATGATCTAAAATTCTAAATCATACATTTAAAAATCATTTCATTATCTCTATGAAAGACAACATATGATGTAAACTTATAATTTGTAATAATGGTAGTAGTAATTTCATTATTATTATCCATTCTGAATTATTTTAGGAGATCAATTTTTTGAAATTTTCCTTCTATGAAAATATCCAATAAAATAATTTATATATTTGAAAACTGAGGAACTATTTTATTTCAGTAATAAAACTCATATAATGTTCAGTTATCATTTAATTTTAATTTATAAAACAATGTTATTTATTTATAGAGGAAAAAATCACATCATTAAAATTATATAGAATAGGAAATAGATCATTTTTTATTTTACTAAAAAATAGAGTTGAATCATATTTTACTATTTTAATAGCATTTGAAATAAGTTATATTTAAATGTGTTCATACAAAGATCTTGTTTCTTATATAAAACCACAAAAATAAAGCTTATATTTGAAAATATAATTTGTAAATGGTGGATATTCAAAACTAGAAGGTTGTTCTTAAAAAACAATTTCATAAATAATACCATTTAAAAAAATCACTTTCTACAACCATTTAAATGAGTTTGATTAATATGACATGATGATTCCAACATAGTTAAAATTGATTTTAATATAATATTAATTTCATAGGATTCATTGTAGCCATTCCATCTTATTGGTTATAATATTTACCACCAAATGATATTTTTAGCTCTAATATTACCATATTAAAAAATTTTATTTTTGAAAACCCATTTACAGAATATTTTGGTTTTATAAAATTTACATTCCCAAATATTGCACAAATCATCTCAAGTGAAAGGATTTAGTTAACATGTATGTAATATACCCAATTTAACTTGTTACATAAATATTTATGGATTTATGGATAATGGTTTGTTACAATGGAATAGTGTTCAACCTCATTATTGACTGGTCAATGAGTATTATTCACACCTTGAAAACCATCAATGAAATTTTATAGGTGTTTCTATATTGATTCGTAGAAATATTTTTTCTAATAATTTAAAATAGATTATTATTTTTATATGACTAATTTATTTTTAAAAGATTCATTTTAAAAATCATTTTTTAAAAAATATAATGAATATTCTCAATGAATTTCGTCAAAAAGAACATTGATGGGTTCATAAATTTTATTACTAATTTTATTAAATACATGGCATTATTTTTAGAGTTATATTACCTATGAAATATAAAATTATCATATTAAAAATTAAATATTCCATGATTTAATTATTTGTTTAAATGTTTCATTGAGAAAACTCTAAAAAATATAACTTTCAGTTTTTTATTAATACATGGTTAATAAGGGTTTTTCGTAATGAAATTCTTGATGAAGAAAGTAACATTTCTATTACATGTAATAATCCTAGACATGACCACAAAATATTTTTGATAAAATTGTTACATTAAAATATATTGGGTGATTTCTTGGATTGTTGTATTTCCCCACAATCCTACACCATATTATTTGACGTTTCCCAGTAAGGATCCATGTATAACTATGAGGAGGAGGGGTAGATCAATGATATATTTTTCTTTTATAATTCTCTTTTTTGGAAAAACTTTTTGTCATATTAAGGAGTTAATTCCATTCTGAACACAATCAAATCACACATCCACAAGAACATAATATTTACAAAGTTCACTATTCAAAAATATTATCTAAATCCTTTCTATAGCGTGTAACAAATCCAAACTAGACAATCCCCTAGAAAATAATACTTTCATGTGGAATACACCATGTAAGATATACCCTTACACTTTTTAAGAACTCATAAATTAATATACAAGTGCATTCACACCCTCATACCACAAATAAGAAAAAAAAATTATTTGTGCTTCATAATCAGCTTTCAAAATTTGATCATTAAAAAAATTTATCAATATTCCAACCCAGAAGTTGGTTAGAACTAACATGAACACAAAATACTACAAATACTGAAGTCATAAGTTTCATGAACCCTTTTTGGTGTCTTTCACATAACTTTTCTGCCTCACACATAAGATATGACTTTTTTCGTGAAACACCACTTTCACGAAACATTAATATTGAACACAACTTCTCCTTCTCATGCACAAATCACATTATTTTATGAAACTCATATTACATAAAATTATTCATTGCATAAAATATAAGGATTTATCTAATGGTTGAGCTAATAAAATTAGAGGGGGTCACCTCTTCATTATAGTTATCTCTGACCCCCACACACAAAATCTCTGATGCATCGCACAAGATCCTAATGTATCGTGAAAAAACCCCATTTGATGTCACATTGGGAAACTAAGCCTCATTCATGCTAAAATTATATTTCATGAAATAATTCAATCATTCACACACTATATTTATATCTCATTTTTTAATTTATTTACATCGAATTTTGACTTTTGAGGAACATTCCAAAATCCCTTCAATATTCCATGAAAAGACCATTCTTTCATGATAATATTTCCTTTTCCCAGTTTTTTATATTCATATAATGGAACTCCAATTGAGTGAAACTTAAAAATACATCTTTAAACATTCACTCTATATTATTTTCCAATATCACATTTCTCCATCTCCAGATTTTCGTCCCCAATAATTTGGCAGACAAGGGAAAACCACACAAACTTATAATCAAATTCAGAAAGATCACCAATGTTTCATTCATCCTGAAAATTATCTAATATGACATACAGTATTTGATCAAACAAATTTTGCATCATCATATTTGCATCAAAAACTTCTAAACCTTCTCTATCTTCCAATAGCATATATTCATACAATAAAAACTAAATATGATTGGAAACACCTTTACTCTCAATTTCCATCATAAGGATATCATAAAAAGTTCTCCCAACATATGATATTTTGGAAATACAAATAAACAAATAATTGTTTGGATTCCAAGACATTTTACTAAGTGAATTGATTTAACTGTTTTTCCAAAAATAAACATCAATTCATATAGAAAAATTGGTCCCAATATTAATGAGGAGTTTGAGGAGCTTAAACATAAATAATATGGAATTGAAAAGATGAAATAACATTAAAATACTTATTCTTTAGTTCTCCACCAGTAATATGATGGATTGAAATAATTTTAATTCATTTGTAAATGTTAATATTTTTTAAATTTATGATGATTGCATTGGAAGATTTGTTGTTATTAGTTTATACATAGCCATTGTAAATATCCAAAATTCATCATTAATCAAGAGTTTATTAAAGTTTTATCCTAGAATATCAATTTTATTATGGCCAAATAGATGAATATAAATCAGTTTATTCTAATTTTTTGAGGAAATTAAAATTTTAAATTTATTGGAAGAATAATGTTTCATAAAATATTGTATTGCTTCTCAAACCACATCACAATAGAATTTATTTTTTAGAGGATATCATACAATTTGATAAATATGGAGTTTAAAAATAGAATGTTTTTTAAATGATCAATATGTATATTCCAAAGACATGGATCATTGACCTGTTCACATAAACATGTGATTTTTTCAGAAAGAAATATATCATAATTTAATTATATAAATATTTTTATAGAGAGAAATGTTGAATAATTTTTTTCCTTCTTAATTAAAAACATTGAAAAAATAATTTCCAATAGATTTTAATTTATTATAACATAATTGACCAATATCTGATATATTATTTTCACACTTTTGAATAAATATTTTATAGGTTTTGAATATGAGAAATTTATAGTACCTATAATAATTATATTACTATTGTAATTATTTCAAATGTTAACATGAAATCATTAAAATTAATCTATTTTATTGAATTTAATGAGGTTTCCACACTTGTTTCTTGATCATCCAGTGTCTTGGTACAACATAAATTATTAGTTAATTCTCATAATACACTTTTCATTGACGTATTTATCCATATTCTCTATAATTATCTTCCAATAAAGTCTCTTTATATGGATGATGTTGTTGAGTCCATGAAATCATTACTCTAACTACACATCGTGACGTTGAAATTTTATTCTCGTTTTTTCGTTCCATTTAGATTTTTCATATAGACATGGAACTCTAGTTTAATGTGACCATTATTTCTAAAATTTTCATTGAGACACTTTATGATCTGTATTATGATTTTTATTTTTTGTTTTCCTGATTTATTTATTCTCATTTCATAATATTTTCATGTTCCTAGAAAAATGAGAATAATATAAAACATCAAATCCAGTTTATTCATCATCAAAAGCATCAAAGGTGAGGATTTTCATTAATTATTTTATATATTAGACCCCATCAATACCTGAAATTAGATCATGATTTCATGTGTTATTAGGGAGTTGATTACTTCCTCTACAACTATTTTTGTTTCAATTCGTTGATTTCTCAAAGGGTCGTGAGTTTGGATCCCATGTTTTATGTAAAACCATAAGGATTTTAATAACGAGCCTTTAATCAAAGAGTTAAAAATTGATTAAATTTAACCCTGTAGATGATAGAAAATGTCATAATTTTTTTTGTAATATCATTATTTCAATGCATAGAAAATCATTTGTTGTTATGATGGTAAATGTAAAATATTGTGTCCTTTACCATAAAAGATTTTTCATGTGTAACATCTAATACGTTATAAATAATTTAAATTTTTTTCTTTAAGAAATACTACATGATATTTTTAGTTTTCACAATGTATTATTAGGGAAAGAATCTCGTCACAACACGTTATTTGTAATGGGATTCCAGCACTAATGACTTGTTCTGAAAAACAACATCACCATGAATGTTTCTATGATGGACAATAATTAATACCTATTATTTATGATATATAATTCATATATAAAGAATAATTCATGAAAATATGTTTCATAAGTAAATGTTACTAGTTTTTCATAGATAACAAAATATTATGGATACAGTGATCTATTATAATTACTATTATAAAAACAAAAAATTATTATTTAAAATTATTTTAAGAAAAAATAATAAAAAACTAGAAAACAAAGATAATATTAAAACATTTTATAAGAAATAATATTTTTATCACTAAAAAAATATAAAAATATATAAAAATGACTCAACATCAACATGAATATTATGGATGAGGATCCGTGTAAAGACTTTTGAAAGGAAAATACATACATATTTCATGGTCATGTTGAACCATATAATCCAATATCATCTCATCTATTTGATGTTGTTTCCCACACACCTCCTTAATACCTCTATCAGCATCCAATGTATCATCTCATCCTAAGCTCTCAACCACTATTTATAATGTGCAGTGGATGAGGTAGTTAATCAAGACACTCTACAAACTCCCTACTAGCACACGAAGGAAATTGAATAAGTACCATAATAAATCATACGTGTTAGTGAGGAACGAATACCAACAATATGACCTTTCATATCCCCATGAATAGTATCCCTTATCTAGTCGCCTCATCAAATATTGAAACACTATTGTGATCTTATTTACTCTATTCAAGAATCTATCTTGAAGGATATGTCGAAAACTCAAACATTTCCTTGAGGGATTACATATAGTTAGGTAGATTGGAGATGTATGACTGGTCGAAAAGAGTAAGTAAGTCTCTAACCAGGGATCACATTATAATGTAGTGTAATAATTAATGAAAACACTTGCCTATACAAATCATTAAATCCACCCAAATAGGGTATATCAATCTATAATCAATCATATACCAAATAAACATAGACCAATTTAAAAATATAATTTCATAATTAATTATGTTTTTAATCATCTATATCATTTAATAGCATATAATCCATTAGTTGAACATCTTGTGATGAATGGATATGTGAACCTGATCCCATAACAAATATGGATCAAAATAAATATTATATTATAAAAACATTTTCCATATAATTATCCAAATGTTAGAAAATATGAAGATAAAAATATTATAAGAATATTATTACCAAATTTAATAAAAAATATTTAATATAATATAATTTTCTTAATAAATAATACATACTTCTTTAAATGAAGAACAAAAATCATAAAATGGGTGAATCTTCAGAACAGGTTCTAAAATCATCAATCAAGCAAGACCACACATCGTCCTAATACATATGGCATACAATTGATCAGATTCATTGGTCTCTCATCTGAATTCCTGAAAAAATTATAAGAACAAATAAATAATTGGGATTATCTCCATGCATCTAAAATAAATAATCTTACATTTTAGAAATTTATTATTATAATATAAAATATAAAAAAAATATATGTACTCGAATATAATAATCTATCCTATAAAAAATTATTAATACATACATTGAATATAAATAATTCATAAATATTATAATATACTAATTCTCTATAAAAATACTAGATCATAATAATTTAACCTCTAAATATTTTTAAATTTTGATATTAAAGTTGAAAAACTAATGAATAATAGGAAAAAAAATAAAATTATTACTTATAAATAATGATTAATGGGGATTTAAAATATTAAAATCTAAAAATTACGGGCACAAGTGATGGACAAAAATAGATCTTTGGGTCTATCCCTCTGAAATAAATAATCATACATGTAAATAGTTATTAATCAAAATATAAAATATTAGAATACAATAAGTATATTATTAAAATAAATAATTCACCATTTTCATTAAAAATTAATTGAGTAAAGTGAAATCATCATCATCTTCTGCATCGCTAACACCCATTTGACTCTCGGTTTCATAATCACTTATTATATCATCGTAATTATCAATATCTCTAGTAATTAATTGTGGGGGTGGGGTGGTTAATATTCAATATTTATAAATCATTTATTGAGAGATATAGTTTTGGCTATTTCTTGAAAATTTTCAATACATTAAACAACCAGAGAACCAATTTCATTTTCAGTGAAATTATTTTTTCGGTTGTTTTATTTTTATTAAACTCCAACAATCACTAAAAACACTTAAAAAATCGATGAAATTATAATAATAGACTAGTTGTTCTTGATGTTCCAACATAAATATTTTATTTGATGCATGTAGTTTTTTATATTTGATGTCAAATAATTCTTGTCATGGATGAACTCATGAATGCTCAATAAGTATAAAACCACTAGCATTTTAACATTATAACATAATTTTCTCCTAGATAACAAGACACACTTATTTTAACAACCATAACAGAAAAGAAAACAACATTTTCAATATGATGATATCCATTCAATAAAACAAAATTATTCATTGATTTCATTGAGTCACATTATATAAGTTTAAAGAATAAAAATCCATTAACCACAAACCCATTATAATACTTTACAAAATTTGAAGTATGGATTTTTATCACACATAATCAACTATAAATTTAATTTTCATGTTTTTTTTCTACAAAAAATAAATAATACTATAATACATATCAGTATAAAATCAGTTTAATATTCCATTGACCCCAACACAACTTACCAGTCGTTCAAACCAATATGCAAATTTTTATTTATGGAATTTTCCATTAAAAGAATATGAAATGTGTATATTTTTTTGGTTTTTTAAGACATATATTTTTAAAATTTTTTTTTTTAAATTATATATTATATGAAAACATGAAAATAATAAAATTTTGTACATAACCCTTATATAGTGTTATTTCTTAACAATTCAGAAAAACAAATATATGTGCTCTATGACGTTCTGCAAATGAAATATATCATTCATGATAACCACCAAAATCAATCTTGGGAATATTGAAAACTGAATTCTAATGTTATTTTAAATAATTAATTATGTTTGATTATGACCCATTCTGTTATGTTTTGAGGGATATTCCAAGTAAATAATATTAGTGATCAAATTATAACATTCCTCCTATAAGTATGGTTCAACAAATAATCCTTCAATTGAGGAATCATTACATACAATATTCATGAGATTATTCATATAACTATCTTATAGGTAATTCAATTAGAATTATATAAGGAATCCAAATTTATATTTATAGAGAGAATTCAATATTAATTGTTTCATTAAGTCAAATTAGAATGGAGGTAATATTTTATCCAATCTACATAAAATTAAAAAAAAACCATTTGAAGAACTCTAAATTCATCCTAATATTATGTTTCATACAAAATATATAAGAATAAATATGATAATTTAGTCAAAAAATTGCATATAGAAGTATTCAATATCCCCCTACGACCAAAAAGTAGTTATATTTCCATTATGACGTATTATTAATGACTTTTTAAATGGTAATTTACCTATTTCTAACATAGTGGGATGAATTAAAACAATAAAAATCTTTAACCTAAAATATCATTAACATTGATATAACAAAAAATTAATTTATATATAAATATTGTATGTTTTTATTGGATTCGTAAAATTGTGTGATCGTTCCTCCTCAAATAATTCTAGTTTAGGATATCTACGTAGTTTGGAAAAATCTAACCTTGACTTTATATTACCATTGTTCTTATTGAGTGCGATTAGTATAATATACTATATTTTATCAAGAAAAACATTTTAAATATTCATTACATCTATCATGTAATGAACAAACAAATGAGATGAAAATTGAAGGTCATAAAAAAAATACTCATCTATATCCAATTGAAATATATCCCATAACAATTCATTTAATATTAATAATTGTTTTCTCTAGAAGAAATATGATGTAATAAAGAGATGTCTAGTTTTACATGAATACTAGATATAACTGCTGGAGGTTCATCTCATTCAATTATAACTTTTGTTAAATTATTTCCAAATCATTCAAAAGGGGGATCACCTGAATGAAATATCTTACAGTTGTCAAAATAAATAGTCATTCTTCAATTACTACGTATAATTTCTCTTTTGTCAACCATTACATTTTATGATGATCTTGGGATTTTTTACTGAATCTAGGTATAATACCATATACTAGAACATCATTAATAATCCATATTACTACAACATTTAGTGTAAAATTATAATATGATAATATATCAATTGTATTGTCACCATTATTCCATAATGAATTAACTCATCAGTTACTGTCTTCAAATAGACATCAATATTTTTCAAAGGATGTCCTAGAATTAAAAGTGATAAATATATATATGGTTCCATCAACAAAATCCATTGAGGTATGTTGTACGAAACAATGAAAATCGTCCAACAAGAATATTAACTATTGTAATTGACAAATGGAAAAAATCATTTATAAAAAGGGCAAATAATATTTTTTGATGTTATGAAGAAATATAAGGAATTATATGTTAAAATATTTTCCCTGAATCACCATCGCATGATTTATATTCAATTTCACAAATGAAAATATTTTAGTTATTCCATTTCATCGATTTATTTTTGTTACAAGACATAAAAAACAATGTAAAAAATGTGTAATTGGAAAATACCTCAACTATATATTAGGAAATATTGAAATTCCATGGTGTTCCCCTATATGCCTTGACTATCCACATGTTGGATAATTTCCTAATGATTCATAATTTTGGAAATATAGGACACTTCCTTTTAAAAATACATGCATCTTCTATTAACTAGGACCGCAATAATGGATTGACCTATTACATTCATATAATTATATAGGAAATTTATTTCCATCATAAAAATTATTTTTCCAATAACAAGATATCATCAAAAAACAATATGAAATTCCAAAATATAATTATATAGTCATAAATTATTTATAATCTACATGTTCACTCATCAGGAATCTTGAATATAAGGCATTTATGTTAGATTTAAAAAGATTATTAAATTGTGATATTTCTGATTTGGGATTTGGATTATTATTCTTATTTATTGAATCCTAAATAGTAGTACTATTAGCCCAATTTTATCATTTCTAAAAATATGTATCTTGAAAAATAATACATTCTCTGTTGAATTCTTTTCACTATGATGATATAAGAAAAATATAATTTTTCTGAAAACCAAAACACATACGATAAATTCATACATTGATAAATGTTTGTAATATCTTAATATTACATTAAATATAGCGATGTTTAATTATTTCATAACAAAAAATTTTAAAATTTTAATATGCACATTATATTATAGTTTCAACGCCCTCAATGTTGATCAATATTATACACAAACCATTTTTTAATTTTTTGATGATTTATCTAAAAATTATTTATTAATTGAAGCTGATATATAAATTATGAGTCCATATTTAATTGAGAAAAACATATATAAGAATCATTATTACACAATATGAAAAACATCAATCAAAAATTATATTTTCATACCATAGAATATTTTATGGAATATTGTCAGAGTGAGGTGATTGTTTAGCATTGGATTCAGGGGCACACAGTGTCTCCATTCGAATAGAATAAAAATATTAAATATATTATTCCAGATGCACATTGTTCTCCAAATATAAGGGAATTTTGTCCAAATATATTCTCATTTTTTAAATTTGTTGCTATTTTCTGTTTCAAAATATATGGTTTACCCTAGGCATGATATAACATTTCTGAGCGATGGCTATTTGTTTGCATTGAACAAGATTGTAATCATTTTTTTATTAAAAATTATTATAAAAGATAAATGATTCCACCAAACATTAAATCATATAAGAAATCATTGTCCACCATTAGTACAAGGATTAATGGTTTACAATACATGCAACATAAAATTTTTTCATGTCTGGTAATTGATAACATCGCATGTGTTGGTAATTCGTTTTATATTTTCAGTTTAGGATACTATAGAGGGATAATGTATATACAGAAAGGTATAATATATCAAAACATAAATGATATTTTATTATTTTTAATTTCTTTTTACAAATTACTAATAATATTATTTTATTAAGACGAAGATTTAATATTTATTAATAATATTAAAAATTAATTACTATATAATAAATATTATATAATTTCTTTTTATTATTATTTAAATCATTAATAACATTTAAATTATTACTAATTTGTACTATTTTTTTATAATTTTTATAATTTTTTTAAATGTATATGGGGTATTACAATAAAAGATACTATTTATTATTAGTTAATTATTTAATAAATATTTATTAACATAAATTGTTATTTTTCCCTCCAGAAATATTTTTACTTATTTTAGAAAAACAATTCATGTAAATAAAATTATTTTTACAATATTTCATTAAACAATTATTCCCATAATATTTATATGACACACATTTTATATTTATTTCATATGATACACACACAGACACATATATATTTATATTTATTTTCCTATAGGTGGTGTTAGGGATGTCTCAATTTCGAGCCTCCCCATGGGAATATAGTGAATTTTTTTGTTATTTCTCCCCCTCTATGCAGTGATGTAAAATATATTTATTTAAATATAAAAATAAAATTATATTTCATATTTTTTATATCAAATCTATACAAATGAAATTTATTTTTTAAGGTTTTAAAACAAATATTCAAATAATATTTATATACATATATATATATATATACAAATATTTATTTATATATATATCAAAATCATAACATGTTTGTAACAATTATTTATGAGTATTCAAATTGTTATACTTATTTCAAAATTTCTATATCAAAATATATTGTAAAACATTTTTAAACATAAACAATTATTTAAAAAGTTTGGGGCCGAAGCATCATTTCATTATTAAGGAAAAAAATGACCAATTTTAACTCGCTAAAGGGAGACCCATTACATTTCCCGAAGGTCAAGTGGGCCCAAATATTTTTTCCCATGGGCCATTCTGTGAATAATACTACTATAGTACCCTCCTAATATAGTACCTATACAGTACCCACCGCTTCTATAGTATCCTTCCACTACTACAGTACCACTGCTACTATAGTACCGCTATAGTACCGCTACAGTACCTCGGTCCAATGTATTTTGAAGACACGTTTTTTATATTGAACTATAAACACACACACACACACATATATATTAATATCAAAACCCATTTAGGTTTTAATAATATATATATTTGCAATCAAATATTAATATATATACATATATTAATTTATATAAATATATATATATATCCAAAACATAATACTTTTTGTTAAAAGTTAATTTATGTATATTAATATGGTAATATAAATTATATATATATATATATATTAATCACCATATGAATTTTGAAATATTATTTTGTATATATTTAAAACATTTCATGTTTTTTTAATGATTAAAATCTGTATATTCACACGGATATATATATATATATCTCAATTTTATAAATAACTTAAATACATTAATCATATTCTCATATTTTTTAAAAAAAACATATCAAATCTATATATACCCACATATAAAGATATATTCATACATACACACTCACATATATATATATATATACATATAAAAATATATATCTAAATATTTATATATGTTCATCAAAAAACCTTTCTCTTTGTATATTCCAATGATAATATATATATATAAACATATATAGAATTTTTTAAATACTATATTACACTAAAATTTCAAAATTGAAAATCTATCATAATATTACAGAAAAACCTAGATTAACATCACATCAACAATTAACATATTAGATTAATTCTTCAAAAAATGAATCACCACAATCATGAAATGCAATTAACCAATCAAATTGATTTATATAATTTTTTCCAGTATCAGTTATTCATAAATAATTTTGATAAAAAATAGATTTTAACAAACTTTCTAAAATAATGAAAATTTTATAACCTAAAATATAAAAAAATGTATTAAATATAATGATTAGTGTGTATCTGATGAATAACAGAATAGGGAATGGGAAATTTACAAAATCCCAGCATGCAAATAATCCGTAATTATTAGGTAATTTTCTTAATATATGGTTTTCCCAATATAAATTAAGTATGGTTATGTGAAAACCCACAAATATAATGGATGTAGAGAAAGTAGTTAGAGTCGCGATGATTCAGATATTGATCTATAATAATATTATTATTGAAGAGGCCTTTAGAGGGTGTCTGAATGTGGAGGTTCACTAGAAAATACATGGTATTTTGCGATAAAGAGAATTTTATAGGGAGAGGAGGTTCACTAATTTCATATTTAATATTATTTTCTAGGTTGTATTAGCATAATATTAAATTCTGTCATAAATAACCAATATGTCCACACATTTTGTGATGGATAATAATTTCTATTGAAAAGGTTTTTATAGAAAGGTCAATTGTGATGCTTTAAATGTTACATCACTGATACGCATCACAAAAAAAATCATTTGAGATAGAACACAATGGATTAATGAATAATATTTATGGAACGTATATTACCATCAGAAAATTGAATTATTTTTTAAAGAGTATATTTTTGTCTCAAATACCTCTTTTTTGGACTATTTGAAATAGAATATTTTCTATTATAATTATACCATTGAAAATAACTAATTTCTTGTAGCCAAACATAATTTAACTCATTTATATCATGATACAAATTCATGCCATTCATCACATTTTTATTTAATTCAAAATTTACAAAATAATTAGGATCCCACATTTCATAAGATTCAATGGTGGTCTTATACTCAGGAATTACAATCGAATATATAGGAAACTAAATAATACCAATGATTCTAGATATTTGATTATTCTAAAAAAATTAATATATTCCCTGAAAAATAAGTTATTTGAAATTAGAATTTTATGCCATAATAAAATATATATTTGAAATTACCAAATCAATAGTGAAAAAATTATAATTTTTTTGCCAAAAATACATTTTAAAAAAATATGTAAAACACATATTTTGAAACCAGTAGACCCTCAGATATTATTTCAAGAGGTGTGATTGTAAATTTCTATTTAAGATATTATAACTAGATAGTTAATTTCCAAATATAGTAATTTTAAATAATATAGTGTGGAATAAAATTCATGATTTTTGATAAATTACATTCGTGTATATAATTATAATATCAATATAATTAATAGAAAAAGAAAACAAGAAAAATTTATATAAGTATGTATAAGGTTGTTAAATGATGCATTGTAGATAAGTACTGAGGAGAAAACAATATTGAAATGGAGTTTAGTAAATGCTAAATTTGATCCCTAACAATTTCTCCCATCAACATGAGTGGTCTACTATATAAATACATTAGTCTAAATGGTGATCAAGAAACCACTCCACAAAATTGTTTCATATGAGTAATCTCATTTTCTTTAGATGTATACATGTGACCCATCCCATAAATTTAATGGAGTCTAAACAATTGGACAATTTATGTTGAGGGAATAAAGATTCTCTTTAGGAATTTCCATTACTAGTCACCAAGAAATTTCATGGATTGAATTTATAAAATACTTGAACTAAGAATTGATTAAAAATTTAAAAAATATTGATGTATTTATATCATTGGGGTCGCAAAATTATTAAAATTATAAGATATAGAAATTTTTTTATTCAAGTTAAAAATTGTTTTCGGAGAATGGTTAATCTTATAGTGTTCCAGTAACAATATTTAATGTGCTCCAAAATTCCCATGTTGGATTTTAAATTCTTCAAGTAAAATATATCCATCAAACACCATATTTATTTCAATTTTTAGAAAAATAAATGCTACATAACAAGTGTATTATCTATTCCATGAGGTACCTTGTATCCTCCAACAATTTGTTAGTGAGTTTCCAGGAACCTAGTAGGTCTAAAAGGACACCACCACAATGCCACACTTTTCATGTGGCTGGATGATGTTTTTAAAAATATAAGAGAAACTTTTGTGATATTCACCAGCGAGAAAGTAGAATGCTTGGAAAAATTAGATACTATCACTATCACATCAGGAATCCATTTCACTGCGCTTAGTATCCTGTGTAGATTTTAAAGGATACGATTCATATAAGTCATCAACTACATCACTCAAAAACCAAACATTGGTTTTCTTATATGAATCAATTATATATAATAAACTGCAAAGTTGTTTCTAATCAATTTCAAGACATCAAATATAATTCAAGATTATAAAAATTCCACCTCATTGAATTCAATAAAAAAATTAAAACTCACTTAAATGAAAAATTTAGAATGATTTGTGAGTGTTGGTTATCCATAGAACACCATGGTATAGAGAAGTGAAATGAGGGATTCTACCACACACTTAACAATAAATGATATTTAAGTATAAAGATAACATCGAGAGACAGTAAGACAATAGACCAAACAATCCAATAGTTAGTTCATTGACCACACACTATATGGATCGACCCCATGTTATAATAATAAAACACATAATATCATGGAATGATATGTTAACATACCACATGATATATACATCACGATTACTCTTCTCACAAGGTAAGTTTTATGCATTTGTTATTTTTAAAAAAATATATAAATTTATCTAAAACTATATTTTTTTATTCTATTCAATATTTGATTTACATCATTTTTTAAATTGTATTCAATGTTTTAATTTTTTCATATGCTCATATTAATGATATGAGATCCATGTGAATAATTTTTGTGTATTTTAATCTATTTATATATTAATATTAAATCTCTTTGTATTTTATATATATATACAATGAGGATAAAATTTATTAAATTCATTAAATAATTTTTTATAAATTATATCTATGTTTTATTAATTTAAATATTAATATTTAGTTAATGAAATTATTCATTTTCATTATGTATAATATAATACAATATCATTAATAGTTGATAAATTATGTATAATCTTGAATATATACTGTGTTTTTTAAAATTATTTTTTGAATTTTCATGAAATAATCAAATATGTATTTTTGTGATTTTATTGACCTATATTTTTAGAAATATTTTTTTATATTTAAAAACGATTTCAAACAGGTTTAAAAAAGAATTTATGTTTATTAGTAATTTTTTTGTTATGCAAATTTTGGAATAAGATATTTCTTTCTCTAAGATAATTACCATGCTTGATTTTGAATTATTTTAACTTTTTATAGAATATAATATTAGTTTTATAGTCAAATATAAAAATATTAGAGATTCATTCAATTATGATATGATATAAACTAGTTTTTATATTCAATAGCCTATATCATCCCTTCACATTACATTACAACATTTTTTTATTAGAGAATTATTTTAGAAAGCCCCATAGGATTCGATGAATTTGTAGCTACATGAGTGATACAATCGGTGGTTCACAACTTCAAACAGATTCACATCATGAGTTGGTGGTTTGTGGCTTTTTTAACTAGCTGGTATCATGATATTTGTGTGGTAGTAGTAGAACCCATAAAATGAATTCTTGTGATGAATTTATGTAATTCATATCTTATTATGTATTGGCCCCATATAATTCACATAATTTACATAATTCAAGATATTAAATTGGATAAATTCAAAATTTTAACCCCCAATAAGCCTTGTCGAAAACTATTCACCTATACATGTTCCTTTTTCATTTCTAGGAAAACCCCATACAATCATAGAAGATCTCCCATGCCCACTTTTCATGCTTCAATCCTTTTATACTAATTGAATCTATTTGAAGATACATTGTATTTTTTTCTAGAATTATTGGTTGTTTTATCTCATTCAAATCTTATTGATTCCATGTGATACTATTCTTTTGGTTTGGGGTATTTTTGGTCTGTGTTCTAGTGGATCTATGTTGTATTTAGGTTTATACATCATTAAACTTAATTTTTTTTATTTTAAGGCTGATTCTATTTTCCCATTGGTGCATAGAAAGATCAGTAAATTTTGTTGTAGTGGAAACCTCTCATTTTTCATTTTTGTGTGTAATATGGGAAGGGATTTCTATAATTTCCCTTTGGGAAGATTGTTGTGTTATACTAATAATGATAATGAACATGTTAATTGAAACTGAATGGGATGGGTAATGAACCTCGTTAATTTATTACTTCGATACTATTTTGATATTATGATTTTATGGTCTTCATTCCCTGCTAAATTTTTTGTTCTTTTATGGATTTGATTGGGCAATTGTAGTAGGGGTTATGGATATATTATTGGCTTTTTATTGTGATCTCATCATTTAATATAAGACATCCACCAACTTATATTTTGATAATAAAATTGATTCCACGTGATTCATTGCATGTGTCATAATTCGCATATAATATGGATGTTGAATTTATTAAAAACCATTATAAATATAAAAATTTTTATTTGATGTGTCTTGGTTGGTTGTCATCATATGGGGTGGAAATGTGTGGTTATGAAATGTGGTTCTATTATGTTGTGTAATCATTAAATAGGGTAGTGATATGAGATGCAATCGATTAGTTTTTCTTAGGGGAGCTGGTGATATATTTTTGTATTATCATGTTTTGGGTGGTAATGTGTAATTGTGATGTGATATGTTTATGTGTACTTAGTATGATTAAATGCTATCGTCTTTGAGGAGCATTTATATGATGTGTGGATAGGTTACATGGTTTATTGGATGGTAATTGTTGTGTTATCTTAGTTTCTAGTATAGTTTTGGAATTAAATGATGATGTAGAATTTGAAATGGATGGGGTTTGGTTTGGTCAATAGGATTGAAATGGTTTTTGAATAGAATAAATGACATGGAAATTTTTTTTGGGTGGTAATGTGAGATATCACTTATAGCATATATGGTGTTGTTCATTTAGTAGTGTTATGGAATGTGGGTATGTTGTGATTTAATTATTTCCTTGTTTTAATCCCATATGTTTGTGAGGAATGATTCTATATATGTATATATACATTGTACATTCCTTGTAATTGTCTATATTCATCCCACCCACATCGAGAGCTATGTTATAAAAACTATATATTATTTGGGATTATTTTTCCAGAAATATTGATGATGTGGAAGGATGGTTGGATACATGTTCATTATTTCTATTTATTTATTGTGAGAAGATATATATATATATATTTTGATGTTCAAATCACTTTACTTTGTACTATAATATAGAAAAGCTTTCTAGGTGTGTTATATGATAGTCTAATGGTCTCTAAGTGAGATTTGATGTGCCCATGTTCAAGGGTTTTGGATCTTATCTGACATTGCTTTGGGTCTAATTTGGGGGGGGGGGGTGAATGCTATGTGGAGGGAATGAGGCTGAGGTTAATCATGTTCACAATAGCCTAGTATTCCACTTATGGAAGTGGATGTGATTTGATGTCCAATGTTTTTGTGGGTGGGATATGAGGAAACTATGTTGTGGGTATGTGAGATTTGAAAAGACTATGATGTTGGTTGTTGTATTATGATATGTTATATTAATTATATGGAAGCTCAATGATATAGGACATTGTGTTGTGAGAGAGGCAGCTCAGTAGGAATGAAGTACAAGGTAACCTTTATTTGTATGATTATTATTTTGTTCTTATAATTGACTTGTTTTATTTGGTTATCATTCATTATAGAGGATGGGATGATATTACGACATGTTTAGGTGATGATGGTTCTGTTGTTGACTCATTTGTGAATTAGTATGCTTCTTTCAAATTTTCACAAAAGACATTGGACTTATAAATGAGTATAGGTATATGCTCACCCTATGTATTTAAACTCATTTTCATGTTTCAAAGGGGACTATGCAGAGCATGTTCTATATTACTAACTTAAACCATTGACTATTTCTGTGTTACTAATTTTACCATACATTTGATTATTTTCTTTCAGATACATTTATATGTATCTATTTTATTTTTAAACATATTGTTGGGGGGTTATTTTTCTTTTAAATATTTTGACATGGAGTTGGTTTTACATTATTCATCCAATCTCCTGATCATAAACTATTAAGGAGTGTAATGCATCATTTTTAAAAAAAATACACTTGGTGAAATTATCCTACCTCGGGCCTATTAGAGGAAGGATTTTAGAGGCATTAAATTTCATCCATCATTGGGGTATTATTTTTGAGATTTCATTATTATAGAGTGTCATCATTGGAATGTTGTTGAGATATAGGACATAGTCAATATATAGAAAAAATGTGGTCTTCATGGGTTGGTACTACAATACTTCTTGTTGACCTTGGTACATGACATAAGATAGGAATAGTGACGATGATAAGTTATTTTAGGGATACTAATTATTTGGTGCATGAAATATGATCTCATTAAACATCTGTTAGAGTTGGAACCACCTGTAGGGAAGAGACCAATGGGACAAACATGAATCATGAAGACTTTTGTTTCTATTTGAATATGGTTTAACATGGAATTTAAAATGATATAAAATGAATTAAAATGATTATTAATATAATTACAAGTTATTTGGACTTGAAAATAATTTTTTACCTTTCATCTATGGAGCATAGTCATCATAAACATTTTTTTACATAGTTGTGGTTCAGTAGAAAAAACCAATTTATTTCTAGAGGGATGATCTTGTAAGGGAGGATGACTAGTGGAATAGGCTATTGTGTAATCACAAGCGTTGTAAACATAGAATGTATAATAGATATATTTAAAATTTTGACCTACAGAGTAGGATGAAATATTTTGGTATAAATTTTAGTTTTATTTGGGCCCAAGGGATGTAATGGGATTCTATATAATTAATCACTTGTGGGGAGGTACACATTATTGATGAATTATTTTTCAAGGTGAGCGGAATGTTGATGATGTTTCATGGGTTGACGTTCTGAATGTATTTTATGAAGAGTTTCTTTTTTGACCATGAATATAGTGAAGTTGAAGGTTCCCCTATCTCTTTAGTAGGGGCTATGTCTATGTAATAACTTGTGTCATTTTTTAATGATATGTTATGTTTTTCCCTGATCCATTACATCATTAAGGATTTTTGAGTGTAGTCCATATATGAGTCACACTTTCCATCTATCTATAAAGAATTTACTCACTTCACATATGCAGAATATCTAGAATTTATAAATAAGGAAGAGTTAATTGGGTGGATTCAATCATGAGGAGGTTTTCCATAGTAGGTGATATAATAAAATTTCCATTGGATCATAGTTTTTAGAATCACCTCTCTACTACTAGGTCCTTCACAGTTTCGTCCAACAGGGAGATAACCTCAGTAGATTCAATATTATAATAATTGTTCTATTAGTTTTTGTTACCCCCTTAGAATATTTATAAAATTTTGTTTTATCTATAGGGGTTGTATCCATGGACATAATCATTTATCAATGGTTCATTATTCTCAAATTTCATTCATAGTTTTTATTCAGTATTACAATTAGTCATAGTAGATTGTAAGGACATTTTCATAGGATAATTAAAATTTATACTCCATCGAGCGGTTATGTACAATGTTTATGATGACCATATTATGTTCTCAATGTTTAGAGACCTTAGCATGGGTGTTTTTGTTGAATAGGATGTTAAAATATAGCCATGGGAGGTATGAAATTTCATTTTCGTGAATGGTGGTTGAAACGATAAAATGGATGTTTTTTGGAGTTACTATTATCTTGTAGTGTAACTATATTTATGAAGTTTTTTATTCAATGAATTCTCAATCCATTGTTCTACCAACTACATTTTGTTCATTAGGACTATAAATAGGGTGTTTTCTGGTGGACAATTTATTTACTATGCATGTTAAGGGCCAAATTATCTTTACTGATGTTTACAGGGGGTGTATATTAATTATGGTTCCACATTATTCCTTTTGGGATTTCCATGCTCAAATGAAGAAAAATAACGTTATCCTTTTCATTTATTGGTTTTATTCAATGTTTGATATGACCGACTACTTATAAAGGAGATTCATGTTCCATGATATTATCCTATGGAATAAATGTTTTTTATTTGGGTAGTATGTGTCTAGATCCCCTTAAATTTTTTGGTCGTGTATCTATAGAATCATTGGGAACAATGATTGTAGTGGTTCCAAATGATTTTGTGGTGTTTCTGAATGTTTCTTCATATGTAATTTTATCACTACATAGTAAACAAGATTTTCATATTATTATAGACATACAACCCAATGATAATCTTATTTAAAAGGATTATTATCAAATAAAATTCTTCCATTCATTGGGAGTGAAGGGTTCATATAGATGAATTTATTTAGAAGACTTTAATTATTCTGAATTTGACATTTTGAGGTGATCTAGTGTTATTTTTCAAGAAGAAGGATGGTTTTATTATGATATGTATTTATTAAAAGAGGTTGATTTAGCTTATAGTCAATATCCACTAACCAATTCCATGAAAAGATGATCATTAACTATAATTGTAAGGGTGTAGTTGGTATTCATTTATTGATTTTTTTTCCTGTGTATCACTAGTTTTTAGTGAAGGATGAAGATATGATGAGGACAACAATCAGATCTTGGATTGAGAACTTATAGTTTATGGTTATGTTTTTTGGTGTCATGAACGTTACAACTATGTTCATGATACATAAGAAATCTATTTTTTTGAATTCCTAGATAATTTTCTTATCATTTACATTGAAAACATATTTATCAACTTGAGTTCGAAGGAGGATCATGTCGACCATCACATAGACGTATTTCACGTTCTTTGACCCCATTGGCTTTGTGGAAATTATTCATATTGTATGTTTTGTATATTATTAGTTCATTAACATGCATATTTTTTCTTATAACTCGGCAGTAGTATAGTCATATAAAATATGTGTAAGTGTTTTCATGGGATATAAACATGATATTGTTGGAGGATCATAGTTTCTTTATTCTCATAGAAAATTATAAGAGATATGTAACTGGTAACTTTTATGTTGTATCCCATCTAACTAAATTTACAGCCAACTAGAATGATTTTCTTGAGGAACGATCGATGTATATTAGTGTTTAGTTTCCTAAAATAGATGTTAGACAGTGCTCTAGTTCTTCTGTTTTAGGAGGAGGATATATTATTTGAGGTGTATTGGGATACATCTCCTATGGGATGGGGAAACATGTTGAAGAATAATATGGTCAGGATCTACTACATCTTTATGAAGTTATTACAACATTTTTCTTACAATTCAACCTATGATATGGAGGTAGTAGTGGTTGTGTATTCAAAACAATTTTAATGAAACTACCTCATTGGGTAGAACTTTTCCTTCATTATAGATCACATGGGATTTAGGTATATAACTTCTCAGTGTGATCCAAATCTAAAACAGTTGAGATTGATTTTTTTCTAAAATTATTGTTTTGTGATATTTTATACCATGGAAAAATTTTTTTACTGACACATAACTTTTGATTATAAAAAGATGTTTTTAGGTGTTTGCAGAAGATTGGGATTCGATCGATGAGAAAGCATAAATTCTTCTTGATATCATGTATAGAATTACCTGAGTTTCTCATTCGATCATAATAGTGTAATATTCCATTATGTGAACTGTGGAGGATTCTCATTGAGGATACTACAATGATAATGTGATTGGTGATCATGTTTTCCATGCAGATTCTCTGGAGCTATTATAAACAATGGTAAAAATAGAATATTATTTTAGTGAATAATGATTTTTATATATATAATTTGAATGAGAGTTCTCGATGACATTCACATCACATAATTTATTGTACATCAGGAAGTGAAAAAAATATACCATTATCTTAGGAGATAGTTTTCGTATTTCGGGATGAAACTGGTTGTGTTAGAATGTGTGGCATGGTGTCTAGTTTTATAGTATATAAAGGATAATTACCATATTATTTATTGTTTTTTATAGCCTAAATGTTTTCCTGAAAATATGTCGAAGGGAATCTCAATGGGTTTCATCTTCGGATTACCCAGTTCATTGTAATGGTGTGATGACAACTAGGTAATTATGGATTGGTTGATGATGTATTCTATGTTCCTAGTGTCCATGGAATTAGGGAAAATGGATTTTTTTAGGAGGTATATGGACGAGGTAGTGTACATTCCTGGATTTTACATGTCTATTGTTTCATATTTGGATATTCTTTTTACCTCATGATTCTAGAACTGACTTCAATATTCTTTTCGAACTAATTAACTCCTCATCACAATTTTCCACCATCAGGTGAATGAGAAGAGGGATTATACAATTTATACACTAAACGAGAAGTTTTGGGAGGGTGTTCTTGTCTATGGTGGATCATGGGTATGGAATATTCCCTTGATTGAGTTTCCATACAAAAACATATATCATTCAACCATTGGAATGAAGTACTTTGAGTAGTTATTTGAGTCAGTGTATCCTTTTCCATTTTTCTAGGTGGAGTTATGGAGTCATCTATTCTATGTCCCCATATAGTGAATATCACATAGAGGACGATTATATTGTTATTGAGGGGATAGAATCATCCCAAGACTGATAGAAGTCCTTTTTCAATTTTAGGTGGAGGCCAATGGATTTTGAGGATAGAGAACATATTCTATTGATTGTCTCCCCTCAATAGGGTATGTAGTGGTTTGGAAAAGGGAGTAATAATTTTTATAGGTTCTTGGAGGCATTTCAGGTTTTGTGAAGTGTTTGTAAAGGAGGAAAATCATAAGGGGTTTTTATGGAGGATTGAAAGGATCGACATCATCATCCAAATCAGTCAACATCATCATTATCTTCACGAAATATCTCATTTCATCAATATTGGTGAGTGGGATATAGTTGGTGATGATATATTTGTTAAAACGATTATATTGATATTATATATTCTTAAGAAGATAATACATTGATAGAACATTGTGGAGGATCCTGTTTGTTAGAGGCAGGGGGTCTTGGAAGACTGATCATGGGAGAAAGGGATGTTGATTCATGGCTACTAGCTATAGTTAATTTCATATTTAAATCTATTTTTTTATGTTTTTTTATTTTCATATCTTGAGATATTACATTTTCATTATGTGTGATAATGATTCGATATATTAAAAAGGGAGGACCTAATTACTAATTGAAACACATTATACTATGATGTGATTAATAATGTGTGGGTTTTACTATTGATCATAGAGAAGTTTTTATATTAACATGAAGAATTGGGTTCCCTGATTCATTTTTTCTAGATACTGCATTTTTTTTGGTTGTGACGGTTATTATTTTGGACTATACAGCATTTAAAATGGATTCAGTGATAGTATAGTAATGTGGTGATGATGAGTCTTAGGATATGGATATCTATAAGGTGATATTGTTTTTTTGGAAAATAATGTAGTCTTTGTCTAGTATTAGATGTTTTGGTATGGTGCTTGATGATCGGTGGAAGAGTGGTTTTTAGTAGTGTTGTGTGGGTGTATGTTTTTTGTGAACGGATGGTGTTAGATTTTGAGGTATTAAGAGATCCCTAATATATATCTTATGGGGTGGATTATTGATCCAATTTATTTTTCATGTTTTCTATTGTCTATAATTAGAATCATTTGAGAGGTATATAATATAATAGATCATGCATTCCCATCCTATTACATTTCCATTTTTTGGATAGTGCATAGTGGTAGTCTAATAGGGTTTGGAGAGTTAGGATCTATATGAGTGATAGAGTAGTTGGTTTATGATGTGAAACATATTTATGTCATGAGTAGATGGTACACTACTTGTGTAGTCATCTAGTTTCACAACATGTGTGCAATAATGGAGGAATCTATAAAATTGACCAAAATTTTAATATTCATATTCATGATATGTAATAAATTCCTTCTATGGAATCCATGTTTTCTGCAAAAAAAATTATTATATTATCATGGCATATATGGAATACAGAGCTGGTAAAACATGGGACCCTTGGAATTAATACCATTAAAATAATTAATTATTATAAAGTTGTTTAATTCCTAGTTTTTAAAGCTTGTTCATCTAATTCTATGTCTATTCTATAGTACCCCTTTCACTCGTTTCAAAGAGAATCCAAGGAAATATTTGGGGATCAACTGACCTCCTTCTCCTACATTGATCTTTTTTTATGGAATATTTGTTGGTGATCTATAGTATGTTTGTCCACATATCATTTCATTCTCCCATTCATATCTCAATGATTAGATACTTCATAGTAATTGGTTATAGGGGTGTGCGTGAGATGTATTTTAATGGATACTAAGTGCAATTTATTTTGACCAGTCATTACATTCCATTATTATTCTTTGAGATCCCTTGTTTCTTAACCATGTGGGTGTAGTGAGATCAGAATACTCTTTTAAGGTATGGAATCATATTTTTTCCATGTTGTGTATCATAAATGTGCATTTTTCAGTAGTTTATATTTCAGAGAATAGTATCACTATGCTAATAACAATAAGAAACATGTAAATTTAAATTGATGTGGGAAATGGGATGAATCAATAGATGTTATTGATTTTATATTATTGTGTTATTATGGTTGCATTGGATTGACATTCATATGATAATTTATCATGATGGGGGATTAGTTTTTAATCACTCAATATTTTTCATGGATTCAATATTTGTGGTTGTTGTGTAACATCCCTGACCTGGAATCCACTAAACCAGTGCTCCGATCCCGATGGTTACATGACCTTAAGCATGCCTCCCCACACGCCAATGTCTACCGACTAGCAGTGGGGTCTATGTGGTCAAGGGAGGAGACTATATCCCCTTTTTATCAGAGTAAGCCAAAACTGAAATAAACCAAGAGGAAACAATAATCAAAAAACAAGGAACATGTATAAAAACCATATTCAACAATCAAATATGTCATGTAATACTAAAAATGAAAAAATGGACAAAACCCCAAAATAAAGACAATTTCCAAAATCACCAAAATTGTCCTGACTCCATGTCTGGATCCTCCACCAAGTGCTACCCATGTCCACTCTTCTATCTAGAAATGACCCTTGACCTTCTTTTGAACTTAAAACATGATGTCTGCTCGGGCACCCAATGACGGCCCGAGTAGGGTGTGAGTATAACTCAGTAGGCCACCACCAACGATGTCTAAAAAAATCCATTATGAACATGTAGTACATGAAAAAGGAATATGAATGACAATATCCTCATAGTTAATTAAGGTTCCATTATAAATATCATAGCCAAATCCATTTTCATTTCAACTACCATTCATTTGTTACAAATTATCATCACTTACCATTTCATCACATCTCCATGGGTTAATCACATACATTATGTTACATGTGTCTAAGTCTAAAAATCACATGGAAGAGGGTAAACACATCATTAATCTATCCCACTAGGACTAATCCCCTCATTGCAACCATAACCTAACCTCGAAGCCTCATCCGGGTGGATGAAACCATTAAGATAATAGACCCTCAGTCCCCTTTCCTAACTTGTGCATTTAGGGAGAAGTTTAGAACCTCGGTATTCACTCATCTTGTGGGTTTATATCCTCATTTCATACCCCACTCTACAAAGTCATTTGAACATGTTTATATATAAGTAATCATCAGCCATCCAAACCATTTCCCTTCGACAAACACTATTTACAAAAACCCAAATTGGAATCCACATCATGCCTTAACCCATTAACACATTACCATTTCTCATCATTTAACTATTTTCCAAATTCCCATGTGTTATGCCTATTTCACTAAGCATTGAACCTTAAACCCATAACCTATTCCGTTATGGTCTTAAATCAGTTTACACATTAACCCATTTAACCCATTCATCATTTTCATGAATCGACCATTCAATCCATTTCAAATAACCCCTAGGTTATTTCCAAGTCTAGGTGTATCACCTAATATCTATTCCATGTTCAACCAATCTTGCCACCATGTTCATCAAGGTCTCTACAATTTACTACAACAAGGCCACTTGTTTAATAACAATCCTGAAACTCGGGAAAAGCCGGCACATCCCATGGATGGCCCTAATTAGGTCAAGTATATCACAAAAAATCCCACTAGGATTTTGAGGGTTCCCATTTTCCATTTTAAACACCATTATTAAAAAATATGCCATGGTTATCTGAATCACAACCAAAAGAACGTAAGAACACAAAAAAACATGCACAAGTACCCAAATAAATATGGGATATCACTTGTAGACCACCTACCTCGAAACCGAGGTTGAACGCAATCTCAATCAAGTCCTTAGACCCGATCTAACCAACCGTTGGAGATTCAACCAGAAACTTAGCGAAAAGTTAGGGTTCTAGAGCTTCAGAACGAGAGGGAGAGAATATACAAACCCTTAACCAAAAATAGAAGAAATGATGGGATTAGCCTTACCCGGAGCTCCAATCCACAACCAACGGCACCAAAACTCCTTATAATCGAAGGATATCGGTCACATGTAGAATTTTGGAGATTTGGTTCATGCCTAGTGTGGAGAGGGATGAAATTAGATGAAATACCAAGTAGGGATCTAAAGCCCATAGTGGAAAAATTGTAATTTTTCCCAACATTATGTGGCCGCTTGGTTTTCCGCACAGTTTGGATAACCGTGGGAAAACCGTCTGCATGCCACTATCCGAAGGAGGAGGGGTCGCATGATTTATCTGCATGGTTTGGAACACCGTTCGCAAACCATGTGCATGCTTTTGTTCGGAGGAGGAAGGGTCACACGGTTTATCCTAAGCTGGCTGCATGGTTTTTCTGGTCGTGCGCCCTGGCCTGTATTGCCTAGATTTCTTTTCTTTCATGCCCCGAGCACCCGGAACACCCCCAAGGACTCCCATACTTTTAGGAAACATCCCTCGAATCCCGAAAAAAGGGATTCAACAAAAACACAACAAAACCATACCTTTCAAAAAACTGGGATCTTACAACCTCCCCACCTCATAAAGGCTCATCCTCGAGCCGAGTTTCCAAGCATCATTGATCCACCAAAGAGAAGAGTACATGCCACTGAGCCCGCATATCTGATTCATGCTCCCATGTTTCTTCTTAAACATTCCCATGCTACCATAGTACACTCACTAATTGCACAACCTTTCCCTACAAGACCTTTTCACTATGATCCACCACACAAACCAGATGCTCCTCAAAGGACGCATCAACTTCAAGCTCCACATCCTCAATATCAACCACATGAGATGGGTCAGGATGATACCGTCGAAGAAGGGACACCTGAAACACATCGTGCACCCCACCATACCGCTATGGAAGATACAATTAGTAATACACTGGTCTGATCTTCTCCACAATCTCAAAATTTCCCACAAACATGGGAACCAACTTACCCTGATTTCATATCCGACGGTGACCGAGCCTTGGCGACACCTGAAGGAACACATTATCACCCACCCCAAACTCAAGACGTCTACGACTCCGATAGGAATATGAATTCTACCTACTATGATACTTATCCATCTGCTTCATAATCAACATAACTCTCTCTGAAGTCTCATGCACGAGACCTGGCCCCAACAACTCTGATTCACCAGCCTCTAGCCTACACAATAGAGATCTACATGGCCTCTCGTAGAGTACCTCAAACGGTGCCATTTGAATCGTAGCCTAAAAACTTTTGTTGTCGGAAAACTCAACTAATGATATGTTCCTCTCCCAAGAACCACCAGAGTCCGAGACACATGTTCGTAACATGTCTTTCATTGCTTGGATCATGCGCTCCGAATGCCCATCCATCTGGGGGTGGAAATCCGTACTCAAAAACACCTGCGTACCAAGCACCTTCTAAAACCCTTTCCAGAAATGCAATGTGAGACGTGGATATCAGTCTGAAACTATGGTCCACGGAACACCATACAACATCACTATTTCCCAAACATACATTTCACCCAAATGGTCAACTATATGGGTCTCCTGAATCGGAAAGAAATGAGCCACTTTTGATAACCTACCCACAACCACCCATATTACATCATTCTTCTGCGGTGTCCTCAGAAGAACCATGACAAAATACATTGTCACATAATCCCACTTCCATTCCGGAATAGTTAATGGATGTAACAAACCACCTGGGCATTGATGCTCGGATATCTCCTGCTGAAAGGAAAGGCACTGTGCCACAATGCCAGCAAATTCTTTCTTCATCCCAGGCCACCAAAACAGCCTTTGGAGATCATGGTACATCTTGGTAAAACCAGGATGCACTACCCACATTGACGAATGGAAATCATGCATCAACTCTTCCCACACACACATTGGCACAAACACATGACCTCGAACCTGAACAACACCTTCCACGTCAACGGCCCTACCAGAAGATAGCTCCCGACCATTAAGGTTTTCCTTCATGATAAATACTCAGGAACATCATACTAACCTTCCTTAACTCGACTCAAAATCATTGAATCCATCTATATAGAGGCAAGAGTTACCTAACCACTCTCCTCCTGCAACTCCAGGTGCATTTCTGCAAACAAATCCATCACCATCCACTCAGTGTTGGAATCCTAAACCATCTGATTTTGAACATTCCTGCTCAAAGTATCAGCAACACTGTTTCCCTTTTCCAGCGTGTACACCAACTCAAAGTCAAAAGACAGAAGATATTCAACCCATATTCGCTTCCAAAGATTCAGATCCCGCTATGATAAGATGTACTTTAAACTCTTATGGTTGGTAAACATGGTAAACCATTCTCCCAACAGATAGTGCCTCCAGCACATCAAGGCGTACACTACTGTAGCCAAATCAAGGTCATTAGTGGGATAGCTCCACTAATGGGAACTCCACTACCCTGAACTGTAAGCCACCACCCGCTCATCTTACATCAACACAGCCCCAAGTCTGATTCTGGACGCATCAAAAAACATGATGTACTTCTTACCTGGCCCAGGTAACATCAATATAGGTGTGGTCGTCAGCCACTTCTTCAACTATTAGAAGGAATTCTCACAATCCTCAGACCATTTGAACCTGATTCCTTTCTTGGTCAAGCCCGAGAGTGGCACTGCCAAGTGGGAGAAATCCTAAATGAACCTTCGGTAATAGCCGTCCAAACCCAGGAAACTCCGAAAATCAGAAACACTCTTCGGCTGCTCCCAAGATACTACTGCCTGCACTTTCTCTGTATCCACTGACACACCTTCCTCCACGATGATGTGACCCAAAATATGTACCTCACCTATCCATAATTAACACTTTAATAGAATGGCATATAGCCGATGCACTATTATTGTACCCTAGACGATGTCAAGATGTTGGGCATGATCGTCGTCCGTTTTCGAGTACACTAAGATATCCTCAGCAAAGACAAATCCAAATAGATTGGGATAAGGATAAAATATTCGTTTCATCAAATCCATAATGACCGATGGTACATTGGTCAAGCCAAATGGCATTACCAAAAACTCAAAAAACCCGTACTGAATCCAAAAAGTTGCCCGCGATATGTTGGAAGACCTAACCCTCAACTTGTGGAAACTTGACCTCAGATAAATCTTAGAAAACACTGATTCACCCCTCAACTTATCAAACAGATAATCAATTCTAGGAAGAGGGTATAGATTTTACACCATCATCTGATTCAACCTTCAATAGTTAACACACAATGTTAACGACCCATCAACCTTCTTTGAAAAAAGAACGAGAGATCCCTAAGGGATTTACTAGGACAAATAAACCATCTACGCTCCAACTACTCAATATAAACCCTCAGTTCCATGAGTTCTACCAGTGTCATTCGGTATGGCAGAATAGAAACTGGATCCGCTCTAGGAAGAAACTCGATTGTGAGCTCAACATCCCTCTCAAGGGGTAACCTAGAAAAATCCTCTGGAAACACATCCTGAAACTGATCCACCACAGGAGGGAAAAAAGACTGTTCCCCTCTTAAATTGTCCTCAGGCATGAGACATGCCACTCGACCCATGATTCTACTCATCTATTTGCATAACGGTCCCGCACGCCTAACTCGAACATCCCATTCTCCATGGTGTACATAAGAATCACCCTCAAGAGACATGAATGATACACTGCGATGGTAACAATCTATGTGGAACCGATACAACTCCAACCAATACATTCCAATGATTAGGTCAAACCCTAACATCTAGAGAATGAACAATTCAAATAGAAAACTATACCCACTAACATTCATGGTATATACCTTGCACTGCATGATATCCTCATCCTGCACCTCCAAAGGAGTGTCAATTGACATAACTCCACACACCCTCTCCACAGGTAAGACCAACGCTACCACAAGTTGAGCAGAGACAAAAGAGTGTGTGGAACATGTGTCAAACAACACACTAGAAAAATTTAATGCTATAAGGTTCGTACCTCAAACCGTCGATGGTACAGCCTCGCCATCGCCAGGTGCAAACTGAACTACCTGAAGCTGACCTGCCCATCTACCCTAGGCTCTATCCTGAGTACTCTATGCTACACTGCCCTATTGGTGTGAGTGATCTTTCCCTAGAGTTCACATCCACCACCCCTTCCAGTACAGCACGTGGAGCTCCAAATTCCCGCATGATACAGGAAAATGGTCCCCTTCCCATATCAGCACCTACTTTTCACCATCATGCTCACCCACCTGTTGAGGGTTCCTGCAGAACCTCTTCACATGCCCCATCCCGCCGCACAAACGACACTAAACTGGAGGTCGAGGTCACTGACCACGTGTATGCCCCGACCTACCGCACTGATTGCATAACACCTGATTTCGACTATGAGAGGATGAACCTCTCTTCCAGCCACTTTTCACACTTCCTCCATGCATTGAGCTCTCATGGAATTGTTTTCGACCTCCGGTAGATGCACCGCTCGTCTGTCCTACTGAAAACACATGCCCACTACCCGAAGCTCCCTTCAGGTATACTTTCAAGATCTGTGCCTGATCTACTACCTTGGCGAACCTCTTTAAGAGAAAGATGTTTACATGAGACCTGATCTCATGTCTCAGTCCATCCTAGAAACGCCCTGCTACTGCTGCCTCATCCCCTTCTTACACTGGGGAATAACATCTCATATCAGGGAAGTGACTAGCATAGTCCATCACTGATAGTGATCCCTTAGTTCGGCTCATAAACTCTACAGCCCACTCCTATCTCAAATTCTCTGGGTAGAAATGCTCCAGAAACATTACCTGAAAATCCTTGCATGAAATTCCATCAACCTCCTCGATTTGAGCATGAATGTCCCACCAACACCTAGCCTGGCCTTGCATCATATAAGCATCCAGCTTCACTCGCTTTTCAACATGGGTCTCCAGATGGTCCAGTATAGTTTGGATAAACTCTATCCAAAACTAAACTGCTTCTGGACTTCCCTCTCCTATTAAGGTTGGAGGGTGTTGTAGCTGGAACTCCCTGGTCAACTCAAACATACTCGGTGCAACCTGCCGTGGGTCCTGATCCATCATCTTTATAAGGAGAGCCATGTTTTCCTGGAACTGGTCTTCTCTAACTTTATTGATTCCCACATTTTCTTTCTCTTATACTGGATGAGTGTTCTCAGCAACACCCTCCGATTTCCAAACTGGTAACCAACATCTTGGTGTCATTTCTCTACTTTTCCAAGCATGATTTTAAGCACGCATACCATAAAACATTCACAGCATCATCAAAATATCTTTACTATCTAGAAATACCTAGTGGTCTTATTTCATTCACATCATTATTTATTGGTTTCATGAAATGCATGATGCACCCTACTTTCCTACCTCACACACCCATCCCGTGCGTGTGCATAATCAGAATGCATGTCACATATCTCCCTAGGAGCGTACAATGATGAATGAATTCAAATCCTCATGCTGTTAAGGCCACAATCCAAACATCATAAAACAATCACATTATACCACATTTTCATCACCCAACGGCGAAATATCATAAATTGTAACATCACTCAACCAAGAACATCATTTCCCACCCATGGTGACTAGGATTTTCCCCCGTACATGTGTTAGCTAATCCCAAGCATGATCTCATTACCAAGGCCCAACACATATAAACCCTTGGATACCAATCCCATATAACAATACATTGGAGAATGAGATGAAATACCTGCACTGATACCACTTTGTAACATCCCCGACCCAGAATCCACTAAACCGGTTCTCCGTGCCGGGTGGTTACATTACCTTAACCACGCCTCCCCATATACCAAAGGCTGCCGACTATCAGCGGGGGTCAATGTGGTAGGGACCGAAATATTGATGTACATGTACATTACATTAATTTTGCAGATACTTATTATATAACAAAAATAGACACACAAGGACCGTAATAGTTTAGTGTCTTTAGAAACTCTGAATATAATCTTCTAATCGTGGTGAACGATCTTCAACATCTCCTGTAAAGAAATTCCCCCATTTTTTTAACCTAAAATCATTCTTTATATCCTGGGTAAAAGAAAACATAAAATGGGTGATCATAAATTCCCAGTAAGGGTAAACATAGAGAACAGAAAACAATGCATAAACATTTGAATGCAAAAACTTGAACATAAAATCTAAACATCAAAATCTTGAGAAAAGACATGAATCTTGGAATTACGTAAGGCATATATCATAAGAGAACATCAATCATGATAAAATAGCAATGGAATAAAAAATATAGTAGTTTCATCCATTAGGCACATGTTATGATTTCCATAGTAGCCAATACATTGCATCCAAGACCATCTTAGTGGACAAAGTCCCTTTCTGAATCGAGTTCACTCCTCGTTTCAGTCTTGTAATATTGAACATGATTAACATACCATTCTAATCATGTCAATCTCATGGGATATAAATCTTTACCCAATACATTGAAGGGAGATATAGGTCCCACCCATCTCATAATGAAATCATTCTTACTTGTGCACAAAATCATAAATCACACACCACATCATAACCCATGTAATAAATTTGGATTCTTAAACATCTTCCATCATAACATAATCCATATAAAACAAATGGATATCATTTCATCATTAGAAGAATCATACCATGTAAATAATAGAGACATTATACTTGAAACATACACTTATGAAATAATGTCATCTTAGATGGAAAATAGTTTTGATAAAACACTTAAAATGAATTCTTGAGGAATATATCCTTTCTTCTGCAAAATAATTTTCATTTCCGAATTTGACATTCAATTTTAAAATAAAATGATTTTGTTGAAAATAATCATGAAATCTTGTAGAGTAAGCTTCATGAAAATAAGGCGCTATGAAATAGTCAAAATCCGTTAATTCCGTATAAGTTAAAAAAAACATTCTTCTCGTACTTTTGCTGGAAAAGTCAAAAAATACCTCGTAAAAGAAAGAATCCATACATACCATGTAGTAAAATTTAAAACTGGGTAAAAAGGACATTAAACATACATGAAACTATTTTTCGGAAACATGGACACGGATGAGAACAATAACCCCAGTAAATACTTACCAATAAACAATCTCGGATAAGAACGAGATTGGAGAAGTTATCCATTAACTTAGGTCTGATATGATTCGTACGTTTCTGAACCGCCTATATAATGATTTAAATAATTTCATTGACTTATTACAAAATCATATTCATTGTTATGATATCATATACGGTTCACTTATGACTTTATATTACCCGTTCTTTTGTAAGTTCCATGTTAAAGAAGCGTTTTGGGTTAAATCATTTTATTTATCGTACGTGCTTGGACTTGTTGTTCTTGATATTATTACTTATATCCTGATTTACATAATTACTGAATTTAAAACATGATTTATATATAATATATATTCAGTATATACATATATATATATGATACATCGATTAAATGGCATGAAATACACCATTGATGGAGATGGTAGGCCATACGTACGCATGAACGTTGTTTTCGTTTCCTTATTGAATTGAATGAAATTTAGTAGATGAAATACATATATATACACATAAATCCAGTATCATTTTTATGTCATATATTTCATGATTAATTATTATATATACTTTATAATCATTCATGAATGGTTAACATGGAGAATGAATCTCATCGTGTCATGGAGACGGTAGTCCAAACGTACGCACGAGCGATGATATCGTTCCCATGATCGTGGAATTGTATTGGAGTGTATGTATACTATTTCAGAATCAATATCAATTTACAATAACCACATATAGTAATTATTTACACCATTATACCCATCCAATTAAGGTGGTGGTGGAAAATAGATTACACCACGGCGTGGAGACGGTATTCCGTACGTATGCACGCGCAGTGATTTCATTTTCCGTAGGTTGGATAGATGGTGAAATAGGGTTTTTTTATAATTAAATAACATATCAGTATATTAGTGATACTAATGTTATTAATTCATAATGAAACAACTAAATAAGAATAAGTGGGTGAAGAAATAAAGTTGAAATAATCGGTAACAGACATTACCTCTTTTTTGAAGCGCCTCTTTGAGACCTCCTTTTAGGGCACTAAAATTGGTCTTTGAAGAAGACCAGTACCTATAGGATGTTTCTAGGGAAGTTTATAGGATAAATTTGAAGGTTTTGCCCAATATTGAAGGCTGAAATTGGTGTTAGGAAGAGAGGAAGGAGCTTCCCTTTTATATGGGAGGAGAGGGTCACCTTTGGAAATACCAAACATATTATTTTATTATAAAGTCATATTCGGTATTAAATAGATAAAAATTGATTTATTTTGAATCTAAGGGTGGTATGGGTCAAAATCCTCTCATCCAATAGGATTTAGTCATGTTTAGATTTCTATTTTAACCTTATCATTTAGATTTAACATTAAGTTAAATAATTTTACTTTTATTGTGTCTTTTTGTTTTATTACACTATAAGGTTAATAAACATACTATAACAAGCCAAAAGAACCACAAGTTGTTTATTATTAATATATATAACCTTATCTATGTCATTTTTCCGACCCTTAGATTTTTAGAAACAAAATAAAAATTAATACTATAATATTTGTTTTAAAAACTATTTTATGTCAATTTTGACACTATTTGGTAATTGATTTTTGTGAAAATCATAACAGAAAGATTAGTTCGAAAAAAGATACTTAAATCAATAATAACATGTCATAATAAGCGAGAAAAGTATTTAAATTCATAAAAAGTCTCAAATTCCATTTATTTGAGTATTTATAACATCAATTATGTCAATATTTCATTAAGAAGATAATTATTGCATCATCATTGTGTCATACATAAATTAAATTATTTATTGTCTAAAAATTATAAATAAAATACCATTATGTAGGAAATATATTTATCTTTGTAATGAATATTTATAGTAGAATTTATCTTATGTATAACCCTTTATTAAAAATGGTTTAGTTATAAAACTTTGATTTTAACTATTTTAACCCTTCTTTAAATAAATTAATAATAAATGTCCTAATCTAATCCAAGTGGGCCTAAATGGTCATATTTTGTTCCTAAGGTTGTTTATGGTCGAATTAAACTTATCCAATATAATTTTTATAGGATTTAGGGTAATAATATTATCATTTTTACCCTTAATTACCCTATTTACTTTTGAACATGGTAAAAAAAAGTAAAAAATTACTATTCACCAAAAATTATTTTAATCTTATTGAACCAAATTTTACTTACTGACATCAACTGTGTCTCTATTATTTTTGAAATTCCATTCACAAACGCTGTAAAATTATGTTTTATGTAAATTAGCAAATTCTCCTAGTAGGTGGGTAAAAGACGGTGAAAAGTTCAATAAAATTTTTATATATCTAAATTTATTATAAAATGACTCCAATGACTTAAATAGAACATATATAGGTATTCTGTATCAGTTTTGACCTAAAATAAATTTAAATAAAATATATAATTATTTAAATAAAAAGTCAGTTTTTGAATAGTAACCTAGTATTTTCACTATTCATCAAAAATAGAATGTTCTCAGAAAAATACCAAAATTTCAACCTAGTCTAATTTCCATATTCCAAAATCCAAAAATGAAGTCCATTTTGAAAGATGAAATTAACAAAATTTCAAAAAGTTGTTATTACTATTCATTACGGCTAGTTTATATAACATATCGTTGTTTAACGAAACTCGGTATTGCGTACACCACACGCTATCTTGGAAGGTCGTGATTTCATTAATGCAAACCATGTTAGGGTTGCGTGTTGTGCAAGATCATTTTGGTGTAGCTTACAACACAATACATTAATGAAATTAAATAAAATACATTTCATAAATTCTTGGTGTGTTACATTCTACCCCCCTTAAAATGAATTTCACCCTCGAAATTCGTCGGGGTTATAAATGGTTTACTACTTGAAATTTCATTACTAGAAACCCACATCATAAAAACGAATACAAAAACGTGGCTTTAAAAACTAAAGTATGAAACGTAACAGTTTCCCAAATAAACTAATCAATGGGTTTCCATATAGGAGAACATAGGTGAAAATATGGACATGGAAGAGAAATCTAACTGTCATGTTCTGATGGAGAGTGGTAGAGAACATGGATATGAAAAAGAAAACAATCACAAATCCAAAAAATTGTGATGATCTAGGGTACCATCTGATTCATCAGATATAAGGGCACTAGGACATAATTTTTCGTTTTCAAGTTCACTTCCCTAAAGTTGAATAATTTGAATAAGAATAAATACATACTTTATTTTTGTATAATCTCACTGTTTTTTCATGCCTTGAAAAATATACAATTAATCTCTTTAATAAATAAAGTTGAATTTGACTTTCGCGATGTTTTAGCAGATCATGTGATAGAATGATATGTCATTCCATCTGTCTCAAACATATGTTAGTAAAAGTTATGTACATAATTCCATCTATGGTGAGATTTTTCATATATAGTTCCAAAATGGACTTATACTTCATCTATCATCCTATATAATAAAATATAACTTGTTTCTACTAAGCAGGGACTTCCTGTTGGCGAGTGGTAGGAAATAAAGGCCTGTCACACTTCGGTTGTGGGTTCTATTCCCGCATCCTTGTCCGAAGTGACGGGTTGTTGCTCGTTCTGCTGGTTGTCCTTTAAAAAAATACAATACTAACTTATTTCCAACATAATCTATTCCAATATTTAGGCTTATCCATAATATTTCATTCCATTCTCATATTATAGTGAAAACAATTACCTGAGATTTCATATAACAATCATGTTAATACCATCGTTGGTCCCCATATATCATAAGATATGTCTTGTTGGTCACATTCCAAACATTTGATGGCCTTAATCATGTATTCTCTTGAAAAAAAATATTACCATAGAACCTCAGTGAAAACATGAATGCTATCAAAAGGTAACTCATTCCACATACGAAAATCCCAAAATTTCTATATACTCAAACCATGATATCACATTGTCCTTATTTTAGTCATGAGCTCATGAATATTGTCATTTATTTCATTTTCTCCTTATCCCTTCATTATTCTCATATCATATTCTTTCCAAAAATATCTCAATCACTTTCCATGGTTACCGGTACCAAAATATTATTGAAAACCACAATACACCAACACATAAATATTCCAATATTCCACAATACTATATAAAACATTATTTTGGAATCCCATTACATAAACACTTAATCATTCCACCACATCGTTGTCATATTCAACATCACCAATAGTGATCGCATGTGACTTCCCTTTGTCATTTGCCTTATGTGGTTGCACATGTCGATCATCATTAACCCGTGGATTAGGGCATTGATTAGAATAATTCCCCATTTCATTTCACTTGAAGCATTTAAGTGTTGGTGGTGCGTTCTCTGTAGTCTTTTCTTTATTCAGAACATTAGAAACCCTTTTACCATTACTTCGACAGTCAGCAGCTCGATGACCTTATTTTCCACACTTAAAATATTTTCTAGTCCCTTTAAGACAATCTCCACTATGCTTCTTTCCACACATTGAGCATAAGGAAAAATTCATCTTCTTTTCACCATTATTCTGAGATTTCTCCTTGAACTCCATCTTTCGTTTCTTATCAAAACCATGAGATGGATATGTAACACTAACTTCCATTTCTACCTTGATATCACAAATCACAATTTCTTCATAGCTACTGAAGTCTCTTATAGCTAATTCCCTTTAAGATTTGGTTTTAAGCCATTGAAGAATCGATTAACTTTACTTTCAGGTTGGATGATAAAGCCAGATGAATACCTTGCAAGCCTTGTAAAATTCGCATCGTATATTCCAACAGATTCCTCATCCTTTTTCTTTAGTTCAAGAAACTCCTTCTCCATCTTTGTTCTAGAAATATGAGGGAAGTACTTATTGAAAAATTAGTTCTTGAACTCATCCCATTCCATGGACTCAAATTCATCTCTTGGCCTTGTATTCTTGATAAGATTCCACCATTAATCAGATTCACCTTCCAAATGATATACTGCTAAGATGAATTTATCTTGTTCAGAACATTGAAGAACTGAAAATACCTTTTCAGTGGTACTGATCCATTGTTCATCAACATGTGGATCAGAAGACTCACTGAAAGACGGTGGACGTTGCCACATGAAGGAGTCAATAGAATATTGTTCCCTTCTCTGCTCATTTGGAAGTCCAGAATGATTCATAGCTTGTGTAAGTATAGAAATAAGATTTTTCACTCCATCTCCCATAACATTTTTTTGTTCAGGAGGACAATCATTGCATTGTCCATTACATTGATCAACATGGTTCCTTCGGGTTATAGCCATCGTCTAAAACCCAAAAAGAATAGTGTGAGAGGCAGAAATCATGTTAGGGAAAATAACATAATAAAGGTGGAGTACCTTCAATATCTAAAATCATAGGTTTATTTCTAAGATTGTTACCGTAATTCTAGGACTATAACCTATACTTATACTTAACCTTTGGGGCATCCATAGACATACCTTAAAAATATCTCTAGGGTTCTCACTAATGTTCTTGCATCCTAGTTTCCAAAGGTTGACTAAACCTTTCCTTTGATACCAACTGTAGAGACCCAAATCGTGCCGTACATGGACATTAAATTACATTTTTGAAATAATTAGTACATAACGAAAACAGACACACAAGGACCATAATAGTTTAGTTTCTTTGGAAAATCATAATATAATCTTCTAATCATGGTGAATGATCTTCAAAATCTCCCGTAAAGATCTTCCCATTTTTTTCTTACCTAAAACCATTCTTTATATCCTAGGGAAAATAAAACATAAAAGGGGTGAGCTCGAATTACCAGTAAGGGAAAACATGGAGAACATAATACAATACATAAACATTTGAATGCAAAAAATTGAACATAAAATCGAAACATCAAAATTGTGAGCAAAGACATGAACCTTGGAAGTACATAAGGAATATATCATAAGGGAACATTAATCATGATAAAATATCATGGGAATAAAACATGTAATTGTGACAACCATTAAGCACATGTTATGATTTCCATAGTAGCCAAGGCATTGTTGCAAAGATCATCTGAGTGGACAAAGTCCCTTTTTGAATCGAGTTCACCCCACGTTTCAGTCATGTAATACTGAACCGGATTAACTTACAGTTCCAGCCATGTATATCTCATGGGATATAAATCATTACCCAATTCATTAGAGGGAGATATAGTTCCCACCCATCTCATAATTAAATCATTCTTACATGTGCCACAAAATCATAAATCATACATCATATCATAACCCATGTAATAAATTGTGATTCTTAAACATCATTCCATCATAATTAAATACATATAAGACAAATTTATTTCATTTCATCATAAGAAGAATCATACGATGTAAATAATAGAGACATTATACTTGAAACATACACATAAGAAATAATGTCATCTTAGATAGAAAATAGTTTTGATAAAACACTTGAAATGAATTTTTGAGGAAAATATCCTTTCTTCCGCAAAATAATTTTCTTTTTTGAAATTTTCATTCAATATTAAATGAAAATTATTTTGTTGAAAATTATCAAGAAATATTGTAGAGTAAGATTCATGAAAATAAGGAGTTATGAAATTGTCAAATTCCCATCATGCCTTACAAGTTCAAAAAAATTGTTTTCGTACTTTTGCCGGAAAAGTCAAAAATTAGCTTGTAAAATAAAGATTCCATACATACCATGTAGTAAAAGTCAAAAATGGGTAAAAAGGACATTAAAAATAAATGAAACCATTTTTAGGAAACATGGACATGGATGATAACAATAACCCTAGTAAATACTTACGAATAAACAATCTCGTATAAGAATGAGATTGGAGAAGTTATCTGATACCTTAGGTTGGATATGATTCGTACATTTCCGAACATCTTGTATAATGATTTAAATAATGTCATTTACTTATTACAGAATCATATTCATTGTTATGATATCATATATGGTTCACTTATGACTTTATATTACCTGTTTTTTTGTAAGTTTCTTGTTAAAGCAGGGTTTTGGTTTAAATCATTTTATTTATCATACTAGTTTGGACTTACTGTTCATGATATTATTACATATATACTGATTTAATTAATTAAAAAATGTAAAAAATGATTTATATATAATATATACACCTTATATACATATATATATATATATGATAGATCGATTAAACGGAATGAAATACACCATTCATGGAGACGACATGTCGTACGTACGTATGAACACTGTTTTCGTTTCCTTATTGAATTGAAAGAAATTAAGTAGATGAAATAAATATATATACACAAAAATCCAGTATCATTATTATTTCATATATTTCATGATTACTTAAAATATATACTTTATAATCATTCATGAATGGTTTACATGGAGAATGAATCTCATAGCGTTGTGGAGGCGATAGTCCGTACGTATGCACGAGCGATGATATCATTCCCATGATCGTGGAATTGTATTGGAGTGTATGTATACTATTTCAGAATCAATATCACTTTACAATAATAATATATAGTCATTATTTACGCCATTATACCCATCCATGTAAGGTGGTTGTGGAAAATAGATTACACCACGAAGTGGAGACGGTATTCCGTTCGTACGCATGCGCGGTGATTTTGTTTATCGTAGGACGGTTAGATGGTCAAATAGGGTTGTTTCATACTTATAATAATATATCAGTATATGATTGATAATTATGTTATTAATTCATAATGAAACAACTATAGAAGAAGAAGTGGAAGAATAAATAAAGTTGAAAGAATCAGTAATGGACATTACCTCTTCATTGAAGTGCCTCTTTGAGACCACTTATTAGGGCACTAAAATTGGTCTTTAAGAATACCGGGACCTCTAGGATGTTTCTAGGGAAGTTTATAGGAGAATTTGGCAGGGGTTGTCCGAGCATGAAGGCTCAATGTGATGTGAGGAAGAGTGGGAGGAGGTGCTCTTTTATAAGGGAGGAGAGGGGAAACTTTGGAAAAACTAAAAATATTATTTTATTATAAAGTCATATTATGTTTTAAAAAGCTCAAAATAGATTTATTTCTAAGATAAGGTGGGTATGGGTCGAAATCCTCTCATCTGATATATTTTAGTAAAGTTTAGGTTTCTATTTTAACCTTATCATTTAGATTTAACATTAAGTTAAATAATTTCACATTTAATGTGACTTTTTGTTTTCTTACACTATAAGGTTAATAAACTTACTATAACAAGACAAAAAAACCCCACATTGTTTATTATTAATATATATAACCTTATCTAATTCATTTGGCAGAACCATATATTTTTAAGAATAAAATAACAATTAATAATATAATATTTGTTTTAAAAACTCTTTTATGTCAATTTTGACACTATTTGGTAATTGATTTTTGAGAAAATCATAACAGAAATATTAGTACGATAGAAGTTACATAAATCAATAATAACATGTCATATTAACCTAGAAAATTATTTTAATTCATAAACGTCTCAAATTACATTTTTTGGGTATTTATAACATCAATTATATCAATATTTCATTAGTAAGATAATTACTCCAACATCATTGTGTCATAAATAAATTAAATTATTTATTGACTAAAATTTACAAATAAAATACGATTATGTAGTAAATATTTTTATCATTCTTATGAATTTTTATACTGTAATTAATCTTATTTATAACCCTATATTAAAAATGATTTAGTTATTAATCATTGATTTTAACTATTTTAACCCATCTTTAAATAAATTAATAATAAATGTCCTAATCTAATCCAAGTGGGCCTAAATGGTAATATTTTATTCCTAAGGTTGTTTTTGGTCGAATTAAACTTATCCAATAGAATTTGAACATGTGTTAGGGTAATAATAATATCATTTTTATTCTTAGTTACCCTATTTACTTTTAACCGTGGTAAAAAAAAGTAAAAAGTTACTATTCACCAAAATTTATTTTCATCTCATTGAACCAAATTTTACATAATGAAATCAAACGTGTCATTAAGATTTTTGAAATTTCATTCAAAAAATTGGTAAAATTATGTTTTATGTAATTTTGAAAATTCTCCTAGGATGTGGGTAAAAGACGGTGAAAAGTTCAATAAAATTTTTATATATCTAAAATTATTATAGAATGACTCCAATTACATAAATTGAACTTATATAGATATTATCTATCAATTTTGACATAAAATAAATTTAAATAAAATAAATAATTATTTAAATAAAAAGTCAGTTTTTGAATAGTAACCCAGTCTTTTCACTAGTCATCAAAAATTGAATATTTTCAGAAAAATTCCAAAATTTCACCCTAGGCTAATTTTGATATTCCAAATCCAAAAATGAAGTCCATTTTGAATGATGAAATTTACAAAATTTCAAAAATTGGTTATTACAATTCATAACGGCTAGTTTATATAACAAATCATTGTTTAACGAAACTCGGTATTGCGAACAACACACGCTATCGTGGAAGGTCGTGATTGCATGTAATGCAAGCCAAGTCAGGGATGCGTGTTGTGAAAGATCCTTTTGGTGAAGCATAAATCACAAGACATTAATGAAATTAAAAATAATATTTTTCATAAATTCTCGGGGTGTTACAAATTTGGTCATGTGGGGAGACTATACACCGTTTTTATTAGAGTAAGCCACAACAAAAATAAACAAATATCAGGAAAAATAATCAAGAAACAAGGAACATGTATAAAAACCATTTCCAATAATCAATTATGTCATGTGATACTACAAGTGAAAAAATAGAAAAAACCCCAAAATAAAGGAAACAACAAAAATCCACAAAATGGTATCGACTCTATGTCTGGATCCGCCAACATGTGCTACCCAAGACCACTCAATTATCTATAAAGGGCCCTTTCCCTTCTCCAAAACTGCAAACAAGAAGTCTGTTTGGGTACCCAACGGCGGCCCGAGTAGGGTGCGAGTACAACTCAGTAGTCCACCACCAACGGTGTTTAATAAACATCTAGTAAGAACAGATAGTGCATGCAAAAGGAATATGAATGATAATTACCACGTAGTTAATTAAGGATCCATTAACAAGTTCAGAGCCAAAGCCAATTCCATTTCCATTACCATTGATTTGTTACCAATTATCATCACTTTCCATTTCATCACAACTCAATGGGTTAATCACATTCATTATATTACATGGGTATAAGGCTATAAATCACATGCAAGAGGGTAAACACATCATTATCCTATCTCACTAGGACTAACACCCACAATGCAACCATAACCTCACTTTGAAGACTCAGTCCAGTTGGATGCAACTTTTAGGAGAATAAAACCTCAGTCTCCTTTCCTAACCCGTGCATTAAGGGTGGAGTTTAAAACCTTAGTGTTCACTCGACCCATGGGCGTAGATCCTCATGTCATACCCCACTCTACGAAGCTATGTGCACATGCTTATATATATGTAACCATCATCCATCCAAACCATTTCCCTTCATAAAACACTATTCACAACAACCAACATAGGAATCCACATAATTCCTTAACCCATTAACACATTACCATTTCACATCATTTAACAATTTACCAAATTCCCATGTGTTATGCCTATCTCACTAGTCATTGAACATTAAACCCATAAACTATCTCGTTGTGGTCTTAAATCATTTTACACATTAACCAATTTAACCCGTTCATAATTTTCACGTGTCAACCATTAATTCCATTTTAAATAAACCCTAGGTTATTGCCAAGTCTATTGTCATCACCTAATTTCTTTTCCAAGTTCAACCAATCATGCCAAAATGTTCATCAAGGGCTCTCAAATTTACTACAATAAGGCCACTAGTTTAATAACAATCCTAAAACCCGGGAAAAGCAGGCACACCCCATGGATGGACCTAATTAGGTTAGGTCTATCCCAACACATCCCACGGGGATCGTGAGGGTTCCCATTCTGCATTTTAAAAACCATTATTATCAAAAATTCCAAGGTTATCCGAAACATAACCAAAGGAAATAAATTACAAAACTAAACATGCTCAAAAACACAAATAACATTGGGATATCACTTGTAGACCATCTACCTCAAAACCGTGGTTGAATGCACTCTCAATTGAGTCCTTAGACCTCTATCCAACAAACCTTTGTAGATTCAACCTAAAACACACCCTAAAGTAAGGGTTTTAGAGCATCAGAATGAGATAGAGAGAAGATACAAACCCTAAACCAAAAAGAGAAGAAAGGATGAGATTATCCTTACCCAGAGCATCGATCCACAAACAATAGCACCAAAAACTCCTTATAATAAATGGAGAGAGGTCTCTTGGAGCCTTTGGGAAGTTTGTTTCGTGCTTTGGGTTGAGAGGGAGGAAATGAGAGGAAATCCCGAGTGGGGATTTAAAGCCTGGAGTGGAAAATTTGTAATTTCTTCCAACATTAAGTGGCCGCAATGTTTGTCCACATAGTTTGGAAAATCGTGCTCAAACTGTGAACATTCCACTATCCGGAGGTGGAGGGTTCGCACGATTTAGCCACATGGTTTTACAAACCATGTGAAAACCGTTCACATGCTTCTGTCCGGAGGAGGAAGGGTCACACAGTTTATCAGGGGTAGGCTGCATGGTTTGCCTGGCCGTGCGCAGGTCGTGCGCCCTAGCCTGTCTTCCCCATATTTATATACTTCTCTGCCCCAAGCCCTAGTAACACCCCAAGGCCTCACATACTTTTAGAAAACAGCCCTTGAAGCCTGAAACAATGGAATTAATAAAATCAAAACAAAAACATATCTTTCAAAAACGGAGATCTTACATGTGGTGATATCAACTTAAATTTTTATTATCTGACGTTTTTTATTTAGTTAATGATATGGTTCCCCATGAATTTACAAAAACAATTATAAGGTTCTTATAATAAATAAATTTAATTGATAAAACAACCCTTTATAAATCAATAATTTGTTTTTTGATGTGTCATGATGTCTAGTCATGTTGTGGGGTGGGGATGCGTGGTTAGGGAATATGGGGACGATTTGGGGTGAAACTATGATATGGGGAAGTAAAATGTGATTATATTGTTTGGTTTTTTTGTGGTTTGTCAATGTAATGGATTTTTTAGGCCATTATGTGCAGCATCAATTTGTGGTTGTGATACTGGATAATGATTCATGTTTTGTATGAGGCCATGTTGTGTGGTTGTTTGATGCGATTAGTTGATTTGGGTTTGGGTTACATGTATGATGTTTTTTATAATGGTTTTGTTGTGTTACTTGTCTTTATAGTTATGGAAATATATCATAATATTAAATTTCAAATTGTTTGATTCATTTTTGTTAGTGAGACAGAAATGGATTATAAATATAATAAATATTATGGATAATTGGTTTTGAAAGTATTTGAAGATGTGGTCTCTGGAATATATGGTGTTTTTATTTAGAGGTGGAAGCAAATTTAGGGTTTTGTTGGTTGATTACTGCGTTTATTAACCCAAAGTTTGATGTTTTGTGTGTATATATTTATACATTTATAAAAATAATGCTTTTTCATTTTTCAATATTTTATATATATACCACACCCACATAAATCCCTATGTGATGACACATGAATATTATACGTGCAGTGTTCTACATGCAATCCTAGTCACAAGGATAAAATGATGGTTACCAGCACATTACTGCCCTATCATTAAAGGGAGTAGGTATGCAGAATATGTGATGGATGAATGCATTTTAGTGTACTAGGTGATGACCCCTGTCTCTATGAGAGAGAGGTTATATCCACTGTGTCTGTGGGTGATATGTGATATCACATTGTTGTGGGGTAGTGGGTAGCGATATGACTGTGCTGTTGGGTGTCTTTTTTTAGGGGAAATGCATGGTAGGATGATGGTAGGGGGTTTTTTCCTTCTTGTTCTGGATACCATACTATTATAATTTTTGATGTGGTTGTGGTGTGATGGGATAAATTTTTTTGATTGACATATGATGTAATAGTTTTATGGTGCAATGAGATTTGATATGACTATACACTAGGTGGTTTCTAATTATTTTTTATAACAAATATATGGTATCGCACGTACATTCAATGTTGAGGTGTTAGAGTGGATCCCCCATGGGAAAGAAGTGTAGGGTACCCATTATAAATATGATTCTTATTATGTTCTTTCACATGGATTGAATTATTTAGTTATAATTTATTGGTGATGATGGGATGGAATGTTTACATGTTTATGTTTTTATGTTTTTATTTATTTTACAATAGGTTAATTTATATGTTTCATTGAAATTTTCTAGAGATAACGTGGATTTAATACAAATTAAACCTGTATTCTCACCCCACATAAAAATATTTTCTTGTTTTTAGGAAAAATTTTATCATTATGTACAATACTAGACAGGACCTTTGACTATTATTGTGTCACTACATTAACATTACATTGTAGTACATAATTTTGGAGACTTATATCCATATTATTTTATTTATACATGCATTGGGAGATGATTTTTCATTCCTTTTAATGTTATTTTATGGAGTTTCATTCATTTTTATCATTCTATATCCCATTCATGTATTATTCTAGTGGTTAAATCCTCACATTTATGTGATTTTTTATTTCCTCAGTGCTTTGTTCCTACTTGAGGCCTATATGAGGTAGAAATCATGGGTCGGTATCTCTCTCCATTCATATTGGTGTCATTTATGGGAGGGGGTCATGAGATGAGATATTGATATACATTAATGTCATCAATTACTTGGATGTGAACCTTGAACACTCATATTTTCATATGATGTAAAAATCTATGATGTCCAACGAGATCATTTTTCTAATCTTCAACATGATATCCCATGTGGAACCAAAATATCGTCCACTATAATAACCAGGGTTAGACACTCTAATCCAACAAATTTCGACCAATTCTTATAATTCTGTAGTATTCTATGACATCATCTTCTTGGTTATATTTTATACATCATTAATTATTACCATATCTTCCAGTATTACACTAATGTTTGTTTATGAATTTTCAAACCAAAAAATATTCCCTCTATGTTTTAGGCTCTCAGATTTTATGGTTTTGACCATTCGGGCATTGTTTCCTATAATTTAAATTTAGGACTATTAAAGTTGTGACTCAGGGAATCTATGGATTCGATCATTTAGGTTGTGATTCACGTTATCTAATGAAATTTTATTATGTATTGTTACACCACACAAAATATTCAATGTATTTGTTTGTAACACCTATCGAAATGGTCTGATTGTAATATTATTTCATTACCAAATAAAAATAATGTTAATTATGAAGACAACGTCTCTTAATGATAAGAGGGGTGTTAGAGTAGAGTGGATGAAGATCGGAACAAATTACTATAAAAACATGTTTTTGTTATTTACTTTTCCCAATATTATAGCAATGGATAATTAAATCATATTATTAGTTTAGATTATTATTTCAACCCTCTAATAATGTTAATATTTCTTATTCCCCCTCCACACCATAAATTTTATTATTTAATTTGTTACCGAATAATTGGTATCTAATATTTAACCATTGTTTTGATACTATAGCTATACTATTTATTTTTACAATATAAAACACTTTCAATCAAAATTATGTTATTATAAAAAATAATGTTATGTATAATATCTTATTTCTATTACTATATTATACTAATTATCATTGTCTATGAAAAAATGACATATGTAAGATGGTATAAATGAATGTACACCCAGTATAGATTCCTCAAACACCTATAACATTGAGGAAAATGATTGTGGTTGTTGATAATATATAATGGGAAAATACCTCATGTAGTGAAACATATAAAACTATTATATAATTGTAAAAACATAAAAACTACCGATAGTTGACAAGTATACTCTTTTTGAAAAAATTATTATTAAATATGATATTAATTATAATAGAATATATATTTACTATTAACCTATTAATAGATGTTTGTTTTATTATCTATATACATTTAAGATAACTCATGAAATTAGGATTATTTTGAGAGTAACTCACATTTTCTCAGATAATATAATTATAAAAAAACATGAAATACTTGAGAAGAGTACCCAGATATCATGTTGACTGAATAATAAATAATTAGACCAAATTGTCCCCCTAATTAAAAATTATTATTAGTGGAATCAATTATATTAGAGAGTCATTTGATATCTAGATTCTTGTTAAAAGAGTCTATAGATCTCTATGAATTTTATTTAATTCAATTGAGGATATGATCATTGAGACAATGAATTTCAAATAGGGAAAATTGGATGAAATCATTTGATCCTTTCATCAATATGTATACAATTTATGTATAATTTTAGAAGAAGACACTTTTAAAGGAAATTAATTTCCATCAAATGACGTGTAATTATTATCATTAAATCATCAAAGATAGAGTCATATGAATTTGATAATAGATAAATCCTTAATATACGAAGATTTATTTAAATTATAATAAATGGAAAGAGAACATTCAAGAAGGGGCATTCAAAAGATCATAATGATTTCCAAAAATAAATGAATGGTACCCTAATTACATTTAATAGTTTTAATAAACTATGATGTTATGAATGTAGGAAAATGAGACAGATCAAATCATATTGCCCAAAATTAATGCAAGATGCCTCAAATTTGAAATACAAAAAGGTGATACAAGATTATAAAAATGGATAGATTTCCATTAATGATTCTGATTCTAGTGATGAATATAGAATTGATAAGGATTCATCTAATATATGATGGATGGATAACAATTAAAATGTGGTTATTAATGATTCATATTCTAGTTTTATTTATTATAATGATTCTGATTACTATAGTTTTTCATTAAACCCCCCACCCGATGTTACATCACAAAAGATAAATTGAGATATATGATGATGTAGAGTTCTTCTACTAGTTATCCTTGGGATAGAGAATTTTATTGAGGGAATAAAAATATCATATAATGGGAGGAATTACCCTCTTATAATTAAAAAGGATCATGTGGTAGGATAAAAACCCACCAAACTACTCTAGCCATTAAAATAAACCTATCTCAAAGAATTTCCTACAATGATTTAATAAAGTATTAAAGTAGATATAAATATTCCCAATTTATTTTCGAAAAGTCAAATAATCCATCGTGACATGAAAATATACCCATTTTAGAAATTACTTTCAATAATGGTCCACCATTTCCTCCTATAAATGTGGAAATAGATTATATTCATAGGGTTTGAATAAAATTTATTCTCCATAAGGACATAAATAAGTACTAAAGTGTATAAATGAAAAGAGAATGCTAATGTTCCCTTGAAAAAACAATAGTACCAACAGGCACCTATAAATGTAATTTAATCAAACACTACCTCGTCATAGATTGATAAATAAATAATTCATCAAATATAATAATATAGAATCATGTTTGTAACAAGGTAAGGATTCTTAGTTCCACTTCCCTGTTGATTTGAATTTCTCATGCCCCAATGAAGAAAATCGTATGTTCTCAACACGTATACACAAAAACAGTTAAATCAAATTCCTAACCACAGATACCTGAACCACACATCCAATAACAACACATCCCATTTGATGATAATTGGACCAAACATTACATCACATCACATCCCTCTTGCATAAATTTGGGTGAAAATTCACTTAAAAATATGAACATATGTATAAGGGTATAAAGTCCATGATGGAAAAAACCCAATTCCCTCATACTAACACACATGAACCACCACACATAAAACATCACACCACATCATGTACTTCACATAAAAACCTTGGGAAACCCATTAAATAACTTCACATGAAACCCGGAGAAACCCAGACCAAAACATCACATATATCCCTTAGACACAAGGTCAATGACATTACTAATGATGGAATATATGGGGAGAAAGGGTAGCCTTGCATCTGTAACACTACCATCCCATATGTTGGGAAAAACACCCAAAACTCATCACCACTGTATATTTGTATGGTTATCCAACTCGAGTAGTTTTCATATAAAATTAAGAAAAAAATGGAATATTGATAGAACACAATACCCATCAAATCGGTTCCAATTAACAATAATCGAGCACACAACATCACCACAATATACTACATATCAATTGTCTCATTCAACAACACCACTATATGCAACACAATGATACCACCACTATATCCAGACAACATTTCCCAGTATTATCTAATGGTTTTGACATATTTCTTCACTATCAATTTAATTTCAATACACAAAATTCAATCATTCATTCAATTCAGATAAGGAATTAACAAGCCAAAAATTTCAATTGCTCCTCATTTATTTACCAGCCAATTTTTTATTTATCTTCGTAGTTCATCCCATGACTAAATTGTAATCTATCATATCTATTCCAAACAACCACTACCACATCTCACAAAACAATATCCAAATAAATTCACATACAACATCATCATCCATCAAATCATCCAATCCACCTCATTAAATAAATTTATTAAAATTTAATCACCACATTACACTAGAAAGCCATTCGCAAAAAATCCTATTCCACAACCACTTTACAACATCCTCTTCTCTATAACCACTATACAAAAACATGTTATCCACAACCATAGGCCAACAAAAACTACTAAAAACAACTAAACCACATCCACTACACCATAAACACTACACCACAACCAAAACACCACAACTACTCTTCCAAAACCTCGTTACACCACATAGAATAACATCCCACATCAAATACAAGCTAACAAATCACAAGATTACTTACCAACAAACAATATAACCCAGCTAATTAGAATCATCACTATAGAAGAACCCAAATAACATATGGTAAGAACAAAAATCCAAAATCACACAATAATAACCCAAACCGACATCCATAATTATTTAGAGCTAATATCATATATCTTCCTTATTTATCATGTGTGTAATAAAAAACCTTATTTCAAGGGGAAACAAATTTTTAACCAAATATATAGTCATAATTATTTTTTTACATGGTGTGATCACTCAAAAAAAATGATAGTTATTAAAACATATGAAATTCATCAAAAACATCGATCTAAATAGTTTTTAATCTGATAATTGGAAATAATCATTCATAATAATATTAAATTCATATATGAAAGTAGTAAAAAAGGTGATAAAACCCATTACAAATAAAATTTATAACTAAACATTAGTTATTTCATTACATATGCCCATTATATTCACCCATTTGGAGGGAAAAATGAAAATATCATACATAACACATAAGATAGTGAGAATGAGGATCCCATGCCTGAATGAATCTTTATGATCACACTACACAATGTAGGTATAAGATGATACATCCATAAAACCAATTCCACATATGGAAATCACTAATCCACCAAAACATCATTAAATAGTTTTCAAAAACACATCTTATACACAACTCAAACGTATAAAAAAATTGTAATATATTTACAAACAAGAATGGATTGAAAAATCTGGTAATCTAAGGACCACTCACCACAAATTGAAAATTGTAATACAATGGACCCATTTATCAAAGAATTCGTGATTTGGAATAGATTATCTCCTCATGACACATAGGGTTATTCTAAATGATGAGTGATATTTATAACTAATTTCAAAGAAATAAACTGGATGGCTTATAAAATAACCAAGATCTTGACACTTTCAAGTCATGTATCACATTTAGGATGTGAATTCCTAATTTTCCCAAATTCCATAGAAATTAATTATCCCACTCCTTGAATTAAATACACATCATGAATTATAATTTTACAATCTGAATCCATTTCATGTTTCACACCTCATTTGAGAAGAATATGTTAATTCTCCCCCATCTAATTCCGTGAATCACAAATTCACTTCCTGTAAAACATTCATGATTATGATATCATTTATTATATTTGATGCACTACAACCCACTGTGAAACCTCCTGTAGAGTCATTTGAAACACATAGAATACAAAGAAACAAGATATGTAAAATATGAGGAAGTAATGTATAATAACTATTTTGATGACCAATATTAATACAATTAAGAAACAAAATTTATAAAGTTTTACTATATTTTATAATGATTTTAATAGATAATTAGAAACTAATCATGAAATATGTACAATTCAATATAGAAAGTGTAAATTTTAGAAACATATAATCTTTCCTGAATTAATTTCCCTAAAACTAAGTGGACATGTTTTTTTAAAAAAGGATCATGTTAAGGATTAAAATGAAAAATCAATAAATCTTTCTTTTTGTTCAGAAAGTATGCTTTCAGATGATCTTGAATTTATCCAAAATGGGATTAAAATAACAAAAGAAATTTTGGAGTTTAAAATAAAATTTATCCCATATTTTTTTGAAAATTAAAAATATGATAATATTAAGTGAATGATGAAATCAAATAATGATAATATTGTTTTTGGTTATAATACTCATATTCAAGAACTTTTTAAGAATTTTTATTAATAGTACTAAAGTAATTTTATCCAATTTTACATGGTTTATGTGTGGAATCAAATGAATCGATTATTACAAATTTTAATTAGGAAATTATCAGTCATTAAGCTATATAATAAATTTATTTCTTTAAAATTACATTAATGAATTTAAACAAAAAATCCAATATATTCGTCATTAGATCCTAAAAGATTGTATTTTAGTTATATTGGTAAAAAAACTCATCTAGATACTAAAGTAATGTAAATATGTAGTTATATTTATAAAAAAAATACATGTATAAGTTTAATTTATTGGTATTTTGTGATGATTTTAAATGAAAATATTTGTGAATAATGTTTTAATTGTATTACTAGATAAAATGTGTTTTGTTATTTATTTATTTCTTATGATTAATTTTTAATTTATGGTTTTGTTTCATGTATTAAGTATGTTTCTACTATCTTTATTATACCTGACACATATCCTATCAATACATTAAAATTTAAAAATGTATTTTATATTTATGTATATTTTAATGGAGTTTTATATTTGTGTTTTTCGCATGTGTACAAATATTTTTCATGTTGAATTGAATTAGTTCTAAGCTATTTTTTAATTCATAAAATATTATTTTACTAATACCTTGCATATTAATAAAAATTAAAATGAATCACTATATATGATCTACTTTTATGCAGGGCGAAGAGAAAAAATCGTTATTTATTATTAAATTTCATTATTATTACAAAAAAAGATAAATTAAGGGGGATAAATCAATTTATTATGTCTTCATTTTTTCTTAAGAATGTCATTTATTAGGTTTTATTTATATTTCTAGTGATTCATACTGAATTTTACCTTTTTATATATTTATAATTGGGGGATATATACCATTGAATATTATTAACTTTATAGTTTTTAAATCTACAAACATTGATTGTTTTTTGAAATTGTTTTTAAATCACATTAATGTAAGAAATATTTAAATATATTTCATTGAAAGATTATTTTAGTATCATTGTTAATAAATTATTCTTTTACTTATTTTTATTGTTATTTATTTTATACGATATTATTTTAATATCATATATATATATATTTTTAAGTGTACAGTTTTTATAAGGCATCATATTATTGTTCGATTTATTTTTTAAATCCTATTCAATATTTTCGAATTTACTTATGAATTTATATATGAGAATCCTTTTTTAATCTAATCTATCAATTGATGGTTATAATATGTTTCTGTTATTTTTAAGTTTTTCTCTTCTTTTATGATTAAATTATTTCTAGTTATGTTATTTATTTGAAATATTATATTTTTAAATTTCCAAATGAATAAATCTATTTTTAATGATTAAAATTAATTAAATTTTTTCCAAAATGATTGATCTTTTTTATAAAATATATCATTTATTTATTTAAAAATGTAGAAAGAAAATATGTAATTAATTTCCTTTTTGAAAAAAAATTTTGGAGTTTATTTAGAGTCATCTGTTGTATGCCTATATTTTATGTTTTTAAATATTATAATACCTTACAATAATTCATGTTATACCTATAACATGAATATTATAAAATACAACATGTTTGGTGATATATACATTACAAGAATTGATTTCAATTATAAAATTATAATTACGATCTATATGAATTATTTTGACACCATATGAAACTGGAACTTCCACTAATGGTGAATGAAGAAAATAATTTTCATGTTTTATAAATTCTATGTTTTTTACAATATCATTACTATAAATACCAAGAAATTTTGTGGAAAATATTCTCTTAAATATATGGTAATTTTAGGATTCCACAAAAATTAATGGCGCATGATTCTGAGGCCCGGTGTGACTGGAATCAATTTCTAATGTTTTGTTCTGGTATGTTCAGTAAACGTACAAGCATGTTTTTATAACATTAGAAATGATGCTTAGAATTGAAATCTGAGGGCATCGTTGAACTCGCAGTGCCAATATTCACTTCTGAAGACTTTAAAATCGACGATAGTTGGTTGAGAATAAAAGTTAGTTTTTGGGTTTTCATGGAAAGTAATAAAATAATCTGAGCTTCACTTTATTTTTGTTTAAGTCAACATGTGAGTGTTTTGTGGTTAAAACCTCCCGATGGAAGTTGTAGGTGGGACCAGCACACCTTAACTTCCCATGAAAGGTTATGGTGGTGAGGCCCATCCAAATATAACCTCCTACAAGTGGTTACGACGTGGGGACCACCCGAGACCACATAACCTCCCATTTTTTAATATAGGAGTGGAGACAACCCAACCACTATTAATGGGATGAGAGTGAAACCTTTCAACACTCCCTCATTAATGAGGGAGTGACTCTTAATATCCCCTTTATTTAATTGGGGACAACTACTCTATTGAATTTGTGCCAACACTCATGCATTAATTAGGTTTGACCAATTAAATTTAAATTACCAATTTGAATTTTGTGCCAAAAACTAAAATAATATACAATCTATTATTTTTGGTTGGCATTTGTCATTTTTTAGAGAATGGGAAGAGAAGAGCTTGGGAGAAATGCTCCCAATGAATAATGAAGAACGAAGAACGAAGAACGCCGATGAGAAGTGACTTCGACATCCTTCCATGGATCGTACCGACGTGGAGTATTCTTCCAAAAATGACCTACCGTCTACATCATCATCAACGAGCCGATGAATCTTGGGATTGCAAGCGTACGGCGGATGAGACGATTGATGAAGTCTTTTGTCTTCTTCCTGCGACGTCAACATTGATGACTGACAATCAAAGGTAGGGTTTTATTTTTTGTATCTATACATTACTTTTTATCTTCAGTGGATTGGAAAGGAAACATTGTGTGGTTGTAAAACAAAAGTTGTTAATCTTTTTTACTCATCGATTTTCCATGTGTTAAAACCCTAAACATGAATGGTGCGGACCAAACCAACATGGATCGACCCCTACACCATTCTTGTTTGTGTTGTTTCATGGTATAGTGACGAAGCAGCGTTGAATGCAATGAAGGCACAAGAAAAGGTCGTGCTTCCTGTAACCTCTGTGAACAGCACTGCCCCCACGGCATTCTGGGGCCCTAAACGAGCCAAATCTGTAGGCTGAACCACTGCCGACCACCCACGTGCCCGGACGCACCTCCGTCAGCCTCCCGCGCACCCCAGCCGAACCCACTGGCCCACGCCGACCTGAGTTGTGCCGAACCGCGCCAGCATGAAACGTGTCGGACCGACTTCCCGGCCACCTCCTGACAGCCCAGCCTCCCAAACCGGCTAGGGTCCCCTCTCGCAGCACCCTGGCTGAACCGGCCCGGCCATGCCCTCCAGGCTGAGCCGTGTCGGGCCACGCCCTCAAGATGCTCTAAACTGAATCGGCCCCGAGCCCGGGTTGAACCTCCCTCACGGCCTACTGTGTGGGGCCCAGCGGGCCTGGCCTAACCTAATATACAGGCCCGCCCAATGGGTCGGGCTAGACCCAACATGTCTTTCCATGTCGACCTAGACCGGTTCAGCCCAGACAGGGTTGGGCCGAGATGGCCCCCCTAGGTCAGACCAGACCAGGGTGCTCAACTGAACCATTAATTTCTCTGGCCATATCATTGGCACTGAATGATCGTTCGATGAACCATTAGAAGCGCTGGTCTTCAAAGAGTGTGAAGTTCCCTTTGAGTAAACCCCACTAGTGTTTGCGGTAAAGATGAGATACAGTCAGGTTGGATCATACACGAATACAACTGGGCCACTATGACTAAAAGGCTATTATATTACAGAATGTGCATCTGATTGACGTGCCATTTATTGCGTTGAGACCTCTATGATGTGGAGGACCATTGAGATACTTCTTCGAGAGACTTTATGGTCGTTTGAGTATTTAACAACAGCTTGTGGTGCAGATCATCTGGAGACGAGAGAGCATTTGTGCAGGAACCTAGTAGCTGGATGAGACCTCATGACTGCTGACCTTTTTACTCGGAGTGACTCTACTATCCCAGTGGGGAGTTCCTTAGAGTTGCGGAAGACCCGAAGTGGGGAGAGCAGTGGTGACGCAACATACACACGATACTCGATAGGAGGAGTACCTCAGCAGGCTATGAGGGGGAGCACCTCTGTGTGACCCGACAGACCCACAACACTCAACAAGAGGAGTACCTTAGTAGTCCAAGGTTAGTGGGAAGCGCCTCTAGGTGACATGGAAGGACCATTGTACTTGATAGAGGAGGATTTCTCCAGCAGTCAAGGGTTCATATTGATATTATCCCAATAATAAATTGCTGGTTTAGCCGAGTCATAATGTTTTTTGTATTTACCTCATGATTGAGATGGATTCATTGATAACATAGGTATACGTATGGGCTTATACCTAAGTGGGGTTTTCTGATGATTTCATACATTCTGTTTTATCCTTGTTTGACTTTTTGAGACCTTGAGGGTCTCAGGGTCCCTACCGAGTATCGTTATACTCACCCCTGAATGGGATATGCCCGCACCTCGTTGTGTTGGTTGCAGATGACGGACAACGCTTTCTGAGGATGAGAGTACTAGGACTGGACGGTACCTAGAGGTGAACCATACGACATGTTAGTACATGGAGGAGACCGACATACATGGAGTGTTCAGGAGGCTATCTGTACCTACCCATTAGGTAGGATCCGTGGTGGACGAACCAAGAGCTTCTCTTCACCTTTCAGCTATTTTTCCATTTTCAGTTGTACTTGTTTTCAGTTGTACTTTTATTTTCCTATTGGGATTGTATTCTGGACCCCCTACATTCAACACTCTTTATATATAATTTTACTTAGTGGATTACTTCTAGATCATACTCTATTGTGTCTGTTTTTATTTTTTATAGGCAATGCCTTCCGATATTAGGGATTTACGCCATTGGTTCTAGTTTCGAGCCCCTGTCCTATGGAAGGTGGGATTGGGGTAAACACAAAATGAGCTCCGGGGGATGGGTCATGAGATTTATATTCCATAAATTGAATTTTACAAAACATATTTTTTTTAATAAATATAATAATTTTCCTATGCTTTAATAAAATACAACAATTTTTCTTTCAGACTATATAGGATCGCATTGTTCACCATCCTTAGTTAATATTCTCAATAATATAGAAGTATTCCTTTTTTAGATATCCATTGATTTAAAAGAAAAATATAGATAAATAAATGGGAATAAAAAACTAATTATTGAGTTGGAAATATTGAACATTTATCTCTGTGAAATTTATATCAATGGAAGGATAAAAGAGAAATTTGTTTTCTAAGTAAATTAACCAACGTCTCTAGACATTCTTTTTTTTATTTTCAACCGATTTTAAATTATAACTGTATAAATTTTGGTTAATATATCATGAAAATGAAGTTAGACAATAATTTTATTTCATTAAATGGAAAACTAATAAAATTTTAGAAATAAAGGTGAAAATGATATAATGAGGATTCTAATATTTAGAATAATTAATAATTTAATAAATATTATTATTATAATGTGAGGTAATATTTCCTAATTTTATATGTTATTATTTTTCATATGTGGTGTTTTTTGAAATATAAATATATTGTCAATATGATGATTAGGTTACGTTAATTAGATTATATTTTAAAGGATATATCAGTTAATAGAATTTCAAGACATTTTTTGATTCTTATGAACTCCCTCATGGATTATACTCAAACATGTTGCATGAGTTGACATAGTAATCTAATAACTAGTGAACACAAAAAATTAGAGAGTGTACTGAAAGAATAAGATATTTTGTTTCAGTTGACCATAAATCTATGGAATGCCTAGTCTTCATCCAAATACATGTAAATCTAATATATGATTTAATAGTTCACTATTTTTAATTTTTTAATATACATGTATCGTTTAGAAAATCATTATCTATTTATTATAGTTTTCAAATTGTGACTTCAGGAATGAGTATCATCCCTCCCACCAGATGAAAACCTGCATGAAGTAGGCTTACTGACTAAAAGACATCAGGACATGGATTCTCCCCCACATTTTCTTGGGAATTCATTATTCAAAAAGAATTTCACATCATCCCAATTTTGAGCATTTTGGTCATAGATTGAATAAATAATCTATTTATTTCATGTAATATCAAGTAGTCATATATGAATATTAAATTTATTCCCTTCAGGATGATATTGTGGAAACGACATGTTGAACATTCAATTGAACACATGGCCACACAGTCAGTGCATCGACATATAGATTGTAAACACATTATGTAGACTACTATCAATTTATGTGGGCCTGATAATTCAATAAAAAAAATATTATATACCAAAATGTATCCCTATATACATTTAATGTAATGAAGAATTTATTTTCAAAATATCATGAATTTTTAATAATAATCTATTTTATGATTATTTTGATAATTTTATTTACAACATATTTATTTTAGTTTTTTATGATATTTTTTATTATTTACTACATTCAAATTAATGATATAGAAACCATGATAATATTTTTAAGGTATTTTAATAATATTTTCAAGGGATATTAAATATATTCAAAATTAACATATAAACAACATCATAGATTTTATAAAAAAAATTATATTTTTCTATCATGAAATATTTCATTACGATATTTATTTTAATAGTATTATTTATTTTAAAAAATATATTCAAACATATCATTATGAACAAAATTTAGTGTCATTAATTTTTTAAAAAATTACTTATAATCTAGAATATGGAATGTGTTTTTCAAAAATAATGATTGAATTTTATAGAACAACAATATACGATATTTGTGGAATCTTATTGAAATATTATAATGTTGATAATTTGTTTTAATTATTGATGACATCAAACATGTCAGAATTAGTCTTTAATTTTTTCATTTCAAATTCTATTTATTGCATTAATTTTGGAACCATAATTTTACATCTTCGAGATAATTATATTGTTTGGATAGAAATATTTTTACACAGTAGTTAATTCGGTTCTTAGTTATATATATATCCTATTTGAAATGCATTGAGACTCATTCAGAGATGATATGACACATATGTTATGAGACAAAAATATACAATATATTTTTGAAACCCATTCATGTGAATCATCAATATTCATATTTTTATGTGTTGTGAAAATATTTAATGACCCATGAGATCATATATTCATTTACTAAATGATGACTCTGGGGAACCAATATTCTTATAAATATTATATCCCGTGCGATCAATTTTTATCCAATACCCAAATTTTGGCACCAATGATTCTTCAATCACTTGTGACTTCATATATCTATTTATAATTGTGTATTAATTTATTGGTAATGTATCATTAAATTGTACTCTAACACTGTATTATTCATTTTAAAAAAAATGAAGTTTCCCTCTCAGATTGTGACTACATGATTCAAATTTATATAGTATTCTAAATTTAACACAGGCAGTCTGTATTCTGTATAGTTCGGGTTTTGGCTTCAATATTCTAATGTCAAAACAATCTGATTTGGGACTCTCATTGTTTAATGTCCTTTTATTAATGGTTCTTACTCACAACATAGAAATAATTATTTATTGTTGTAACTATTATATAAATGTTTGAATTATACTTAATTATGAATCCAAAAAAATTGGTTGTTAATTCATAATGATTCTCTCAATGACTATGTTGGTGTTATAGTGGAGAATATCAGCTTTGGTCTAAACTGTTATAAAAAATTCATGAGATCATAATTTAGTTATATGTATCATTTTATCTTTTGATAATTAACTATTATTATAAATTTAATTAACATATTCATTTCTTTTAAAAATTTATCTTGTCTATTCACCTCCACCTGTACACAATATTTTATTTTCAGGTCAGACCAAAATGACATATCCACACTTAGTTATTATTTTATGAAATCATCCCCAACAAAATATTTGTAATTCAGGGATAGTTTAGTTAATAATTATTTATTCAATTCCATCAAATGGATACAGTCGTGCATCATCCTTATGTTTTTATAAACATTATAACCATATTTGTATATAATTTAATATTCTTTTTATGTGAAAATGAATATTTTCAATAAAAATGTCATAATAATTGATTTAAATGCTTTATGTATAGATAATAAATCTATTAACACTTTTGAATATTCAATGGAATAATTTTTGTGTGGAAGTCTATGTTTTCCTATAATTCTAAGGAACACATAGTTTAAAAATTTATTTAATAAATGGATCAATATATTTAATTATGAGTACATGATATATTTTCAATTATAATAGAATATCTCAAAAATGGGGCCTTATATCGGTAATATGAGACCATTTTTATGCCAAATATATTTTATTTTTCCAATTCATAACAAAAAAATTTGTGTGAATCAAGAATTTGATCCAATTGTATGTGGGGATATTTTATTTAATATTTATATTATATTTGTTATGAAAATAATTGAATTTCTCAAAAACAGTGTTATATCTGAGAAATATAATACCACAAATAGGTCTGAGATATGATTATCACATTATGAGAAATATAAAGATTGTCTATGTCGGGTGTTTTGACACATCCCATAAAATTATAAAAAAATATATTATTATAATTATTTGTATTGAAAAAATTAAAATGAATATTAAATGTGTAATTATATTTTATTAAATAATGTGAGTTGTTTTTTCATCGGAGTATATTTAATATTGATAAATGTAATAATGGTGATATTATTTATTGGGATAGATAAATAAAAATTTCTGGTAAATAAAAAAAATTACTAACTATACAGATAATAATAGATGTTTTATTTAAATTTTCAATAGTGGAAATGATATGAGAAATTTAATAATAATAATAATTTTTTATTTTTTTATTATTGTCATTATAAAATTCAAAAGATCATAGTTTAATGTGGTAGAATAAATATATATATAAATATAGGATGAATATGTGTGTCTGTTTGTATGGGAGTGTATATATATTTAAGTGGTTGTGTATGTATCAATATATATATATATATATATATCCGTTAAATATATGTGAACATATATATATACATAGGTGTATATATATAAATATTGTGTGTGTTTAAATATATTTACGAGTTTATATGGGTATATGTGGATATGTTTATATATAAAATGCATATATATATATATATATATTCCACTTCTAATGAATTATAATGAGAGGACTCTGATGATTTGAACAAATGTGAAAAATGTGGAAATGATAGTCATATGGTAACCCCCATGACACACTCATCCCTCAATCTCCCATCCTATCTATTTATTTTTATTTTATATTTTTACCATTCTTTTATGTGGAATATGTAATGCGATACTGACCAGATTGATGTGATTCTAGTGTTATTGGGTTCATCTCAATGAGTAGAATAAAAATCATAATTTTATGTGTGAATATAGTGAGGTATATTGAATCAAAATAATCACTTTATAAATTTAAAATTCTCACTAAAATATAAAAACCTAATTTAATATAGATATTTAGTAGATAATTAATAATGGATAATTTATAAAAAGTTATTACACTACCATTATTATTTGAGGAAAATTTCAAATACATGTGTTAGCCTAAAATGATAAATAAAACATTTTCATTGAGAGAGAAAGAATAATCAAATATAATATTTTATTTCACCTATAAATTAAACACAATACCATAAATGAAAATCTATCCATTGATATTTGTCATCATCATAAATTAAAATTCACTAATAAAATGGTAAATTTTATCAATGCTCTCTACAAGAGATGATGAAGTTATCTTGATTGAATGCATAAAAAATCACTGATAAAGGGTACCCAATATAAAATGATGTAGTAGTGAATTGAGATGATGATGTCCATTGATTATATCTTATAGATAGTTTGAAGGATTTTGTGATTCCAACTATAGTGGGCCGCCTGATCCTATCTATGGCTGTAAAAGATGTTGTGCTAGTAAATGGATAAGATGATTCATATTGATTGGATCTACATTATGATTTTTTTGTTATGAATGGAAGACTGCCTATAAATTTTGATATAAAATCTGATGGTGGCTAGATGGTCTTAAAATGAGAAAATTAATCTTGTATAGGAATAATCCGTCAAAAAGGATTTTTTTCCCATTTTGATGATTATTATGATGTTTTTTCTAAGAAACATAGAATTCGGAAGAACACATGTATATCACAGCTTGTTTCACAAAAATATGATAATATGTGGAAGCTAAATGTTTTTCTATTATTAATTTATGTCGGGATTATCTTATTAGAGGTAAATATCACTTGGTCACATTTATTTTTACAGCTTCCTCGCTTCAGATGATTCTATGAATTAGGAATGGACCGTTGGTTATATACTCTTGACAAACGCATGGTTTCATCTACATGAATTTTAATTCGATTTAATTATCTCATCAAAACTAAATGATTAATTCAGTTGTGGATCTGTTTTCAAGGGATCAATTGGGTCCTTTGTCACCTCCCTTATTATGTAAGATATATGAATGAAAATTGGGACTCCCTTCCGGTGTGATAAAGAAAAGGAGTATGTGTAGTTTTTCCATTTTTCAAGGATGTTAGTGGAGACTAATCTCATATTTTCCATTATTGTTAAGGCAAATCTATAAAATCCCACATATGAAATCCAAATTTATGATAAGTTTGAGAGAAACCCACAATTTTTAATACTAGTATAGTTGTGCATCATTCACTATAGTAATATTGGATGAAGGTCTGGGTTGAAGGGACAATCAACAAATAATTTTTAAAGGAATCCATGAATTTAGGATATTTTTATGTTAAATCCCCTACAACATGATGGAAATGTTTTTGAAATTGCCTTTCTAATGGGATTGTGGTGTAGGAATTTGAGATATGAAATTCTCATATGCCAAATTATAAGGGAAAGGTGTTTCTATCGAATGAGAAATATCTGGATATATTTATATTTGGACCCTATAATTCATCAAATGGTCTTATGGAGGATGTAACACCAAATTATTTTAATGCTAATTATTATCAACATTGGATAATGTTGGAGTTGACATTCAGATTAATCATTGCTAATATAAAGAGGTAAAGGATTGTAATAATGATGTCATGGATAGTAATTTTCGGCTTCGGTAAAATATGTAGCCTGGTGGTATCAATTATATGTAAGTAGATACTTATCCTAATGATGTTTTTATTATTCATGTAGTCTCTTCAACATCTAGAATGCCTGATGGTGTATCTGGCTCTGAGAATCAAAAGGTGGGGGATGGAATTGATCAGAAGAATGGTATTTTTTATGATGGTTATTATATTAATATAGATAGTAGTTCTTCATTAATTATTCATCATTCCAGGTAAGGTGATGATATACAACATGTTCCTGAGGTTGTGGAATTCTACAATTCTATCAAGGATTCCTATAAAAATTATTCTACTACATGAAATGATTAATGATGTATGATCATGGATAATGGAAGTGATAATGATAAGTAAATGGTTTTATTTACTAGAAATTGATTTAATGGTAATTTTGGAGGGGTTTTCTTTTAAATTTGTTATCATAAATGGGAGGGGAAAGAATAGTTGAAATAAAGGGTCAAATATGGTTCCTCTAATATGTGTGGATGGATCATTCCACTATTGTATTTAATTATTCTACCTGATCATCCTCCAAAAATATAATTTTCATCTTCACTTCATAATAGGAAATGTAAAAATGTGATACATAGGATTATCAATAAATTTAACTCACAATCAGAATGAGAAAATAATGATGATTCTTACTATGGATTTTCAATTTATCTTTCAATTTATGAATATTAAACTTGTTTTCCAGATGAGGGGATGTCTCATTTTTTAATCCTATTTATTATCTTGTTATTTTTTCATTTATCATGGAATAAAATGCCAGGTGCTTTGAATATAACAAGACCATTTTTATTAATTATATATTTATATAATTTTCTATTAAAATATATATGTATGAATTCTATTATGTGTGTGTGTTTTGATTATTTTTATATGCATATGTTGCACATGTATAGATATATGAATGTGTACCAATATTTATATGATCAAATGTACATGGAATGTACCTGTATATATATATATATATATTATATGAGAACATATGCTTGTGTGATATGTAGTTATGTAGTTATTTATAAAATTATAAATATATATAATGTTTTTTAAAAATATTTATTATTTTATAAATAAAACAATATCAATTTAAATAATAATAAAATTATAAAAAGTATATTTTAATAAAAAATATAATTTCAAAATAGAAAATTGTATAAACATATATATTAATCAATATATATATATATATATATTTAATTATAAAAAAGGTTAAATTATTGAAATATATTTATAACCATATAAAAAAAATTATAAATAAATTTAGTTGTAAATAAATTTAGAAATATAATTATTTAGTAATTATTATGAAATCATAATAAACATATTTAACAAATAACTATTATTTATAATATATATATTTAAATACACAATATATGTATAATACTTTTAATTAAATATATATAACAACATAAATATTTTTTTAATTATATTCAAATATTTGTTAAAAATATTTATTATATATATAAATATGTAAATTTATATATTAAACAATATATATAGATATATAAACAATATAAATATAATTACAAGTATATTTAAATATTTTTATATTTATTTATATATAATTATAATATATATATATATATAATAAAGAGAATTAAATGTTAAATATATTTTTAATAGTCGATGGTGTATGGGTGTGAGTTGTAATTCCAACCCGTACCATAAAAATTTATTTAAAAAAATGAAAATTCCCCAAGTAATAAAAATCATGGCCGGAAAAATCAAGAGATTCCCACAACATAGAAAACTAAATATGAAATCATACTCCACCATCTACATCCCAAGTTCATGGAAAAACGACCTCTGTTTTTTGTGGATGGACCTCACTACCATGATGTAGTTAATTGAGGGGAAAAAAATCATCATATGATGATGAGTCATAGTAGTCTTATGGAATGATGAAACTCTATTATTTCTAAGAGAGATATCAAAAATACTGAATGAGACTGTGATGGGTGAAGTCATCCAAGAAATTGATAAAATTATTGGATTATAATAAATTACCTATAACCAAAAAATTCTTCATCCATTTCATTGATGGTATCATCATTTTATAAAACAAAAAAAATCTTCTATTTTTTAACAACCTAGGGGCCCAAATCATCCTAATAGTCCACTAGAGGTGCTTCCAAATTTTATTCCCTAGTGGATTCATTGTTTTTGACTGAGGAATTCACAAAAGAAATATAATAAGATTTTATAACCTCATAAAATCATGCTAGGGAGGACTATTCAACATTTTCAATAGAATAATAAGTCATGCATGCACAATCCCCACAACAGGTGCCACCCATACCTCTTGGATGTCTTCCCATTCTCCACCACTTTGGGTTTTGCAACATTTCATCATAGTCATCCTCTATTGCATCCTATTGGATTTTTCAAGAGAGCACATCCAGTAAAATAAGTCTCATCCCCTTTATTGAGTCTAATTATAGAGAGGCATCTACATGGGTTTCTACAAAAACCTCATGTCTACAAACTAAAAAATCTACATTCATTGTAAATTATGGAAAGTGGGTTTTCATTCCCTTTCCATTTAAAGTACACCCGTTAGGGAATCCACCCCTTGATATTTGGACCATAATGGAAGATTAATATGCATCCCAGACAAGTGAACTTGCATTTCCTGGATGAACTATTGTCAATGTAATGTTAGCTTAAAATGATGCTAGAATTACAGTGGCCTTATTTCCTTCACATTCATCATCCTCCTTGGAATACCTGAAAACACGGTTCACAGTCAACATTACAAAAATTCTAATAATCTCCTCGAGTACTAGCCTTCTCCTTGTTCATGCTATGATTCACTTTGTACTCAAGTATACCAACAACCACCATACATTTCAATTGTGACTTCTATTACAATAATTGAGTGACATACCCATCAATCTCAATGACATATTCCTTCCTCAAGGAATCTTCAAAATCCATGTTTGGTTCACCTCTACCCCGACCATCTTCCTTTAATAGATCATTATAACCACCACATTTACAGGCCCAATAATCGCTAGATGATTCTGTATGTTTTATATCAACAGTATTTGAAATGACAAAGAAAAGTAAATAAAGTTTTATTTTTAAGGAATACAATGATTGAGGGTTCAGTGACACTCACACTCATAGGTTTGATAGTCTACATTCACAGAGGAGCACCATCATTCTCCCTTTCCCACCCAAAACCATCCTTTCTTTATAAAATCTTCTTCCCAGTAGTGAGCTTAACTCCATCTTGGATATGAAATTTATTCTTAATATTATTAATGTGATACATAATTTTTTTATAGTTAGAGAATCTAATACATTTATGAATAATTTATCAAACATTCCCAATACATAAAAAATTAACTCAAAACATGAAAACATTACATATTCAATAGCAATCAATACGATAAAATAACTATACACCAAATAAACATTTTAAACGAACATTGAATTAAGATCTAATTCAACAAAAATTTATTGTAATGTCAATAAATGTACATATTGGGTTCCTTGTAAAATTCAATTAGAGTACATATAACCATACCAATATTGAAATGACAACATGGATTCCCATAAAACTACTTCATCCACTTCTACTGATTTTATTACTAAACAATAAAGTTAATTTCCTATTTAAAAAATTACAATATCCTTTAAATTGAATCAAAAAAATCTACTCACTCATGCTATTCATGCTCTGGCAGAACGTGATCACTATTATCAGTCTCACACTTTAACATTCCTCTCGATGAATATATACTCTAAAAATATGTGTTATGTTTGGATTTATTTTATTATCAACTTAATATCCACTTCTCACAACATGAATCTATCATACTCCCAAAAAAACATGATCATGTCGACATTTCCTCTATAATACATGGTTAACACTCAATACACACCCATCACATTCCAAATTATATTATTCACTTATCTTGTTTAGATACACCTTCTGAACGATATTTTTTTCATGAAAACATGTTTCAAGTCTTGGATTTATTTTTTCCATTTCATCTGTTTGTGTACATGAATATATATTCAAGTTGATTTCTTATCATTTAAATAATATTTTTACTGTTTTAAAATCTATTCATGATTGAGGGTGACATTGTAGTCGAACCACTGACACATAGTGAGCTCACATATTTTGGAAACCTTTTTTATACTCATGTAATCAATTTTTTGTGGCTACTTATGATAACAATGTTATTGGCACATGTCTTTCCAACCATGGGTCCCTGTTGATCACAACCCAAAATTATCCACAATGTTTTTGTATTATCAATGTTTAAAAATATAGCTATTGAATTATAATTTAATTTACATGATGCATAATTTAAATAATTGTAAATCATGGTTAAAAATGGAAATGGCGTTGTTTTGAACATGTACAACATATTTACTATTTAATTTTGTGTATTAATTCTATTTTTGATTTTTCAATAAAGGATTTTAATTGGTAAAATTACTATTAGAAATTGATTTGATAAAAAGGGTAACCGATTTTTTATTGCTGTAATTTATTTTAAAAAACATTAAAATGATTCTCAATGATTTATTTGGTCAATATTCATTAGTTAGATTATAATGTAAATGTGATTTCATTGTTAATGATTGGATTTTATTTTACAATATTACTTTTCTATGATGTTTCAGAATGTGGATGATATTGTGGATTAAATTGATGATCACAATAAAGGATCTTTTAAATTTCACTATATCTTTAAAAGGCCGATTTTAATTGAAATTATATTGAATAGATTAAAATATTTTCAATGACTAATTAAAAATATTTAGAACAACTAAGGTAATAATTATAATCAGTTATTATTTTTTAATTAATATATATTTTTAATTTTTAATTTTTAATTAAAAATAATTTTTTACTATTAATTTTCAATTAATATGTATTTTAAAATATTTTTATTCTTATTTTGAATTGACAATTTTGAATTCATAATTTATATAGATAATTTATAAATCATGATGATTAACTTGAATTAATAATTTTAGTTTTGTGTATATAAATAAGTATTAATATGTGTGTATAAATAATCATGATTATATATTGTTTTGTGTATATAAATAATTTTTATTATGTGTACATAAATACTTTATTCAACATTATATATAAATAATTATAACCAAAAATTATAAATATTATTTATATAATATATTTTTTATATAAATAATATTAATATATGTTTATATCTATATGTTTATCTTATAAATATGTATATTTAGGAATGAATATTGATATTATTATATATAAATAGTTTTTTTATACACATACATATATATATATGAAAATAAATAAATAAATATTTATAATTTTATAATTCTTATTTAATATATTAATATATTTATTTAAAATTTATATTTATTTATATTATAAAAAAACATAAAATTTATTTATTTAGAATAATTGTGTAATTGAAAACTATATTTGTAATAATGGTAAATTTATCATAATTAAAAATGATTTTTTACTATTATTTTGTACGTTGTCGCTAAACATGATGGAGTGAAATTAAAATAATTAAATCTCATTAACTATGTTTCACATTGAATCAAAATGAAGGAATATTAATATTATAAACACTTCATTATCGAATCATTTTTAAAATTATTAAAATTTTTATTAATATATATTTCATAGATTATATATTATATTAATTTTTTTCCTATAAATTTTAATGAAATATTCAATTCATGGAATGTGATAACATGTGATATCTTGAAAACCATTGAATATTTATTTTTGTTATTAATTTTCCAAAATGGTTTGAACAACGTGCTTGTAAATAATCATATATGTACTTGATCCAAATCACTTATTCACCACCCAATCTCCCTTTCCTCGAGCTAATTTTTGGTCACCCTATCCCTATAAATGATGTTAATTTTCACAAATTATTCCTTATTTATCTCTATGATTTCTTGGATCTTCAAGTTGTGCACCACAAAATACCATCCCACTTAACATATAATGTGGTGACCAAAAATGATTAATAATAAGAGATTTTTTGGTGCACGCATTGTTATCGGATCTATGTTCTATGTTTCCCTCATGTTCCCATGTTCATCCTAATATTTCATAATTCAATACATCGTTGGTTCACTCTCTCCTTTTCATCCATGTTCATTTTCACTCTTTTATTAGCAGTTATCACATTTATTTAATAGTTTAATTAGTTGTGCTATAGTATATAATTTCCTATGTATTATTTAGGAAGGGAATGAAAATGGAAAAGAACTGCAAATTTCAAGGAATTTTTTTTCATAAATTCTTTGGGATTTTACGAGTACGCAGTTTCTGATGGCACCTGATTCTGAGGCCCGGTGTGCACAGAATGAACTTCTGAAGTTTAGCTCTGGTACGATTAGTGAACGAATGAGTGGGATTTTATATCTTTTGAACCGGTGCTCGGAATTGAAATCCGAGGGCACCAATGGAACTGTAGAGCCGATAATTTCTTAAGAGGACCTTTACCGAAGATGCATCTTCTCGGGATGATTTAGTAAAAAAATATGAATTAAATGAAAAGTAAAATAAAAATGTGTTACAATTTTTTTTCCTAAGGTAGTTTTAACCTACATGGGAGAGTTAGGGTGGGAACCACAAGAATCCTAACTACCCATGTGAGGATAAAAGTGAACTAGGGACCGCATGTGCCCCAACCCTTTACATTCCCTAAACCCCCCCATTAAACCCCTTGTAATTAATTGGGTGACTTCTCCTCTCCCACATTAATAATTACAACACACATTAATTTAATCAATTGATCCTATTCAATTAATTGAATTACATGTCTGAATTTTGAGTTTTTGAATGCATGTCATGTTTTAATAAAATAAGGAGGAGCCTTATTTTATTTAGTTGGTTGGGTTGTTGTGTGGAGAATTGGAGGAGATAGCTCTTGACCCTTCTGAATAACTTCATCCTCAGCAAAAAACGCCAAATCTCCGACGAAGAACGTTGACTCGGTGGCTTGGTTTCTCCGTCCTCTTCTTCCTCCGTAACAAGGGAGGAGACACCGACGACGACAAAAACGATTCCATCAAACGCAACGTTTGAGAACAGTGGACTTCCTTTGAGGTAGATGTTATCTTCGTTCAAGTTTAATTTAACGTTCTTCATTGATTAATTTGGTCTCTTGTTAATGGTATAACAGGAGGTGATCAGACCCCAAAAACACGGCCAATCCTCCTCCCCTTTTTTGTTGTTCCTCGTTGATATTTGCCAAAAAGGCGGCGCGGTGCCATTGCACCGTGAGGGAACGAATTGGACCCCGACCGGAGCAGGCCGCGACGGTGGTTCGCGGCGTTGTTGTGCCGTGCTGGAACTTCAACAGGGTCGTGGCCAGGATAGGTCGTGGCAAAGGGGCGCAGCTCCATCGCGCCGCACCGGTCCGACTGGACCCATAGCCTAAGGACGTGACAGTCGTTAGCAGGGGCGGCCGGGTTCGGCCAGCCGCCGGCGTTCCAGGAGGAAGGACCCCCGCATGTCCCGTGGTGGCTCAAATAGACGACTGTTATGGTCGGCCGTTTCCAAAGAAACCGGGGGGAATAACCCCCCAGACCAGCATAGGGAGGACCCCACCAGGGGGGCCGCCGTTTCTGAAACAAAGGGGGTCACGCCCACTTCGTACCATGCTCGACCGAATGCTGAGCCATGGATGGATTCCGAGCTGGGACGCATGCCGCACCATGCCAGGAGGCTCCTGCCGGGCCGGGTCACCAGTGTCAGGCCGGGCCGCGCCAGCCGGGCCAGTCCGCGCCAGCCGGGCCGGGCCGCGCCCAATCTGACCGGGCCCAAACCCCCTATTTTCTGGTCATGTTCATTCAAACACCCATATCATGGGATACAGACCTCCGATCAATGCACAATCACCTGTGTTGGGATCATTGGATTGAGACGGTCAATTTTTTATATTACACATGAGGTTTTTGTGAAGTTTGGGTACAGTCGGGTTGGATCGAACCTGAAACCAACCTGGCCATTCGAGCAGAAACGCTTATAACATAACGACCAGACATCCGAATGACATTCCGTCAAATAAGATGAATTCCTCTTTGTGATATGGTACTATTGTATTACTACACTTGAGTTTTGGACGTAGCTGGAGTACGGGTGGATTGGTTTTAGCTTAGAAAACAACCGGCCCCCTAGAACGGAAAAGACAATATATCTTAGACTGGGCGTCCGATGAATGCGCCGTCTGTTGCATTGAGTTCCTATTGAAGAGACGAAACTTTTTGATACATCAACTCTGGACTTCAAGTTAGTTCATGTTTCGACCCCTTGGCTCGTGGAACAGACCCTCCTGGAATCGAGCATAATGTGTGCGGGAACCCTAGAGATGGTTATGACTACGACGACGATGAAGAATGTACATGGAACCTACATCGATTCGGCAGCAAGGATGACTTTACATGGATCCTACGTGGGTTCAGTAGAGAGGAAAACTCTACTTGGTTCATTCGTGGGTTTAGAAATGATGGTTACTGTAGTAGGATCCTACGTGGGTTCGGCAGCGATGACTTCTGTACTTGGATCGTACATGGGTTCGGCATGGGAGATGATTCAGAGACTACATCTATCATCTCCACCCCTATTCATGAGTATTATACCTGTGTGAGATTATCCTTTACTTTCAATCATCATCATCGATATAATTGACTTGTTTTCCTATGTGGACTGGGTTGTGCTTCCATGTTTGGAATGAGATGTTCTCGAACTCTTGAGTTGTAGTCGAACTAGAATTGATCAATTAGGTATATGTATTGGCATATACCTAAGTAGAGTTGGTTGATACTTCGTGTTTTTATCATTCCTTTGTGGTTTATCCTTTGTAAATTCTGGGAGACCTTAGAGAGTCTTGGGGTCCCTACTGAGTATCGTATACACACCCATGGACGGGTATGGCCCGTACTACGTTGTGTTGGTTGGAGATGATGGACAGTGCTGATCGTGGTTCATGCGGACGTACACGATGCAGACAGATGAATTTGAGGAGTAGAGTAGACCATCTGTACCCACCCTTCAGGTTGGGTTTCCGAAGGATGACTTGGTGGTTTCTCCTTTACTTTTCAGTTGTTGTACATTCATTTCTCAGTTTTACCGTACTTTTAGTTCGTTTTGTAAACTGCCCCATTTTCTTTCCAGCACCTTATTTTGTATTCAGTTTTATTATTGTTTACTTAACCTTGCATAATCTATTGTGTTTATTTTATTATATAAGGTAATTCCTTCAATTTTTTCAAGATTTACACCATTGGTTCTAGTCGCCATCACCTGGCCTATGTAAGGCAGGCATGGGCTAGTCACGGCACAGGCCCTGAGGATAGGTCGAGACAAATTGGTATCAAAGGAGTTGGTTCTACCGCAGAATGTAGGACTCAGATAATTTCGTCTATCTGAATGAATAGTGTTAAGGGTATTGAGTGTGGTTATCAGTCCAGGGAGTCCAGTGTGGGTGCGGTGGCCGAAGTATCCATACACCAGGACCCTGTCCTCTGATTTCTGATTCTGTGCACAAAAAAATTGACGGCATGTGTGTTTCAAAAAATTTCTTTGTTATTACATTGTGTCTGCTCACCAGGTAAACTATATTAACCATGGCGCACCTATTTCTTTTCCGGATGGACCCACAATGGCAGCCATCAAGGGTTCCAAGATTTTGCGAGATGGCAGCCCGCCGAGTGATGATGCCTTAGTGCAGGGCCCAATTACAACGGAGGCACTGGCGGTACCTCTACCCACAAAGCCACTGATGCCACCCGCCCCAGCAGCTGAGAGTGCACGTCGCCTAAGTGCACTACATGAGTTTCAGTGTTAGAGGTCTCTCAGGTTATGCGGAGAGACGGACCCTCAGGTAGCTAGAGAATGGTTGGAGCCTATTGTTTGAGTTTTCATATTTGTAGGGACACCAGATGACCTCATAGTGATCCTTGGAGCGAGTATCCTACATGCAGCAACAGGTAGATGGTGGAGCCTGATGCTCTACGTGCACGAATAGGCATCACTACATTGGACGGACATCGATAGCCTCTTTCACTCGGAGTTCGTTCTATCCACCCTCCGTTCGGTGCGCATCCATGAGTTACTACAGATGCAGTAGGGAAGCAGGACAGTAGCCTAGAACTCAGTGAGATTTACTAATCTATCATGCTACCCCATGGACATGGTATGAGACCCATTCTTCCAGGCCTGCACCATTAAGTAGGGATTGAGGCATGATATCAGAGCATTGATGATATCCCTCAACATTCTGATGCTGGCAGGAGTACTGGAGCGAGCCCTTCTTGTGGATAGCTTCCTTACTATGCCTACACCAGCAGCGAGGTCTACCGCATGGAAACACGTAGCGGAGTCTTCTACAGCCGATAGTAGATAGTTTTCACAGAGGTCCAAGCAGACCAGACCATCATGTGGGTGACCTCAGGATACTGGTTCGGAGGTGCGGGGCACACGCAGTAGAGCTAGTCATACGAGAGGCAGACAGTGCAATGCATGTGAGGGGCATGGCCACATGGTTCGTGACTGCCCGACCCTCCATGCAGAGGAGAAGCAGATGGTTGAGGGACCACCTAGGCAGAGGTAGAAGTTTTACGATGGAGTTTCTCAGGGAGCAGGCAGAAGAGGAAGTGGAGCTAGCCGAGAAGCAAGTGGTGGACGACACTATGGGGATCTACCACCACCACCACTAGGAGGTCCACCCCGAACACAGGGAGCTGGCAGACATATGCAGGCTCAGCTTCAGGCAGTGGATTCTTAAGACCATGGTGCACCGGAGATGATTCAAGGTACTATCCGTGTCTACTCCACCATTTTTGTAGTTCTTATAGACACAAGAGCGAGTCATTCTTCCATTGCTGCGGCCCTTTTTCGGAGTTCGGAGATTCCGACGGATCCATTGGTTCGATCCTTACGGCTAGAGACTCCTACGGGAGTAGACTCGATGATTACCAAATGGTTCTGGCCGTGTGAGCTTACTCTAGGAGGCGAGATCATCGGCTGGGATATTCATGTTGTCGCATCGAGGCCTTATGATGTCATCTTGGGAATGGATTGGATATCTATGGACCATTCTTAGAACGACTGTATTGGGCGCAAGGTGCGGTGTGTCCGCACCGATGGGAGCAGGTTTACCTTCACCAGTGATAAGGGAGCCTTTTCAGCATAGGATGTACTCATATAGAGGAGAGGACAGCCGATCAACCATCAGTTGGCCAGTCTCATCTTAGGAGCAGCTGATGTGCGGAGTCTGAGTTTTCTCGTTGTGGTGGAATAGTATGCATGTGTTTTTCCTAACGAAATTCCAGGACTACCTCCTCATAGAGAGATAGAATTCAATATTGACCTCTACCCCAGGAAAACCTTGATACCTACTCCAGAATATCAGATGCCTCCCTCTGAGCTTCGTGAGCTACGGGTACAGCTGGAGGACTTGCAGGGAAAGGGATTTATCCAAACCAGTGTTTCACCCTGGGATTCCCAGATATTGTTCGCCAAGAAGGCATACAGGAGCTTGCAACTATGTTTCAACTACCATCTCTTGAACCAGGTGACCATGAAGAACAATTATCCACTTATGAGGATAGATGATCTCTTCTATCAGCTCAAGGGAGCATGCTGGTTCTCGAAGATATACTTCAGGTCAGGCTATCATCAGCTCAGAGTTCAAGACGAGGATGTGAACAAGACAGACATCAGGTGTCGGTATGGCCACTCTGAGTTCTTGGATATGACATTCGGTGTAACCAATGCTCCAGCAGTGTTAATGAGTCTCCTGAACAGGATATTCTAGCCTTAACTCGATCGGTTTGTTATGGTCTTCATCGACAACATACTAGTTTAATCGACCAATGAGGAGAAGCACACCTACCACTTGCAGGGTGTACTGGACAGACTCCAAGAGAACCAAATTTATGGTAAGCTCTCAAAGTGTCAGTTATGGATTAAGGAGGTCCACTTATTGAGGCACTTCATCTATGAGGTGGGTGTAGTGGTGGATCCTGCAAAGATCGAGACATTTCTAGCTTGGGATCCACCCAGGAGTGTGACGGAGATGCGAAGTTTCCTAGGTCTGGGTGGGTACTATTGGAGATTCATGCCAGACTTCTCCAGAGTTGCAGCACTGCTTTCAGCTTTGACGAAGAAGGGGAAAACCTTCATGTGGTAAGAAGGATTTCAATATAGCTTATAGGAGCTGAGACATATATTGACTATTGCACCCATCTTGAGGCTACCAGATGATGGCGTAGGGTACGTAGCTTACTGTGATGAATCCAGGATCGGACTCGTGGGTGTCATGATGCAGGAGCATGCATTGATCACCTATGTTTCACGAATGTTGAGGTAGCATGATAAAAAATAATCTAACCATGACCTAGAGTTAGCACAAGTGGTCTTCGCCTTAAAGATGTGATGACACTATCTGATGGGTGAGGGCTTTACAGTCTACTCTGACAACCAGAGTCTCAGGTACATCTTCTCACTGAAGGACATGAACCTGAGACACCAGTGATAGTTTGAGTTCCACCAGGACTATGACATTGAGATAGTCTATACTCTTGGTAAGGGTAACGTAGTAGCTGATGATCTCAGCAATAGATCAGGCATCCAACTACATGGGGAGGCTACATAGCAACTAGCCGCGTTGCAGATATCATTCGTGGATAGTGATGGAGCATCCTTTCAATAGTCACTCACAGTCACTCCTCCACTACATCAGCGGGTCATAGAGGCACAACGCGGGGATGTTGACTGTGAGAAGCGACGTGCAAAGATATCAACAGGACATGAACATGATGGATTCTCAGTAGGAGGAGATCACATCATCCTCTTTAGGGGACATATCATGGTACCAGTTGCATTGCAAGAGTAGGTATTGAGGGTGTTTCAAACTTCCCCTTTGTTGGTACATCCAGGAGTGGCGAAGATGTTCCAAGATCTCAGATGATATCACTAGTTGAATGGTATGAAGATGGCTGTGGTAGAGTTCGTTTCACGATGCCTCACCTGCCAGCAGGTGAAGGCGGAGCACCAGGTACCATTAGGTTTGTTACATCCCTTAGAGGTCCTGAAGTTGATGTGGGATGAGATATCTATGGATTTTGTGACGGGACTTCCACGTACATTCAGAAGAAATGACTCCATCTGGGTGATTGTCGACAGACTGACCATGTCTTCCCACTTCTTACATATCAGAGAGTAGGGCTCAGTGGAGATCATGGGATGCCTCTACGTTAAGAATATTATATGGCTTCATGGTGTACCATCTTCTATCATCTATGATCGAGACTCTCACTTCACTTCCCAGATTTGGAAGGGGCCACAGGAGGCATTTGGGATGTAGCTACTCCTGAGCACCTTCATTCACCCTCATATGAATGGCCAGACGGAGATGACCATTCAGACTCTCGAGGACATGCTCGGTGCTCGTGTCCTTGACCTTTGTCATAGCTAGGTGGATCAACTACCATTAGTGGAGTATTCGTACAACAATAGCTACCACTCCACCATCGGGATGTCACCATACGAGGCATTGTACGACCGACCTTACAGATCATCCAGGAGGGGATGAGGATTGCACATAGCCGACAAAAGTCCAATGATGATAGGAGGTGGAGACCACTAGAGTTTGAGGATGGCGACCACATTTTCTTACGGGTCTCACCTCAATGTGGATTATGGAGATTTGGTCGGGGCGATAATATATCAATGCACTTCATCGGACCATTTCATGTTCTTAGTAGGATAGGTGAGGTGGCTTATCGCATGGCTCTTCCACCTTAGTTTCATTGAATGAATGACGTCTTCCATGTATATCAGATGAAGAGATACGTGGAAGACCTGATGCATGTCATTGATCACAGGGAACTGGACATCGATGACGGGACAACATTTTTGGAGGTTCCGGTAGATATCGAGGATCGACAGGAGTGGTTCCTACGTGGATGGTAGATTCCTCTAGTGTGCATCAGCTGGCAGCACGAGAAACTATAGGAGAGAACTTGGGAGAGGGAGGCTCAGATGCGTGCACAATACCCTAATTTGTTTCTCTATATTATGATGTAGCTTTTCAGGGACATAAATCATTGAGGAGGGAGTAATGTAAAGAGTCTTAAATTTCAAGGAATTGTTTTTCATAAATTCTTTGGGATTTTACGAGTATCCAGTTTCTGACAGAACCTGATTCTAAGGCCCGGTGTACCCGAAATCAATTTATGAAGTTTAGCTCGGGTATGTTTTGTGAATGAACAAGCGATTTTTTCTATCTTTTGAACCATTGCTCGGAATTGAATTATGATTGCACCAATGGAACCACAGTGCTGTTAATTGCTTAAGAGGGCCTTTATAGAAGATGCATCTTCTCGGGAGGAGTTGTTAAAAAAATGTGGATTAAATGAAATTTAAAATAAAATTGTGTTACAAATTTATTTCTTTTCCTATGGTAGTTAAAACCTATATGGGGGAGTTAGTGTGGGACACACAAGCATCCTAACTACCCATGTGATGATAAATGTGTTGTGGGGCTCACACGAGCCCAACCCTTCAAATTCACGAAAACCCCCCATTAAATCCCTTTTAATTAATTGGGTGACTTCTCCTCTCACACTTTCATAATGCTAACACACATTAATTTAATTAATTTAACCTCTTCCAATAGTTGAATTAAGTGTTTGAGTTTGGAGTTTTTGAATGCCTGTCATGTTTTAATAAAATAAGGAGGAGCCTTATTTTATTTTTTTGGTTGGCTTGTTGTGTGGAGAATTGGATGACAAATCTCTTGACCCTTTTGATGAACATCATCCTCAATGATTGACACCAACTCTTCGATGAAGAACGTCAACTGGGTGGCTTGGTTTTTCCATACTCTTCCTCCTCCGCGACAAGGGAGGAGACACCAATGACAATGGAAAAGATTCCATCATTCCCAGTGCCTGAAAACCACAGACTTCCTTCGAGGTAGGGGTTATCTTCGTTTAAGTTTAATTTAACATTCTTCATGGATTAATTTGGCCACCTATTATTGTCATAACGGGAGGAGATCAGGCGTTGCAAACACGGCTCATCCTCCTCCCCCTTTTTGTTGATCCTCATTGATCATTACAGAAATGGAGGCGCGGTGTCATTGCACCGCACAAGAACGAAGAATACCGCGGCTGGAGCGGGCCACGGCTGTGGTGCCTGATGCCGTCGCGCCGCATCAGTGAGGCTGAAGGAGGCCACGACCAGGAGTGGGCCGCGGCGGAGGGGCACAACATCATCACACCACGCCAGAACATAAAGGGGGCCACGACTGGGGAGGGCCGCGACGGAGGGGTGCCACGCTGTCTCGCTGCACCGGTCGGACAGGAGCTGCAGCAGTCTTCAATAGGGGAAACCGGGCTCGGCCGGCCGCCGGTGATTCATAAGGTGGGACCCCCGTGGGTCCCGCGGCGGCTCAACCGACCGGTCGTTATGGCAGAACATTTTCGAAGAAACCTGGTGGCGTAACCCCCCATACCAGCCTAGGGCGGACCCCACCAGGGGGCTTCCATTTCCGAAACAAAGGTTGCCACACCAACTTTGCACCCCGCTCGACCGAAAGTAGAGCAGTTGGTGGCTCCGAGCTGGGCCGCCCTTACCGGGCAAGGCCGCTAGCACCGGGCTGTGCCGCGCCAGCCAGTCCGGGCCGCTCTTTCATGGTCGGTCCATGCCCAATCTGGTCGGACCCGGACCTGGGTCGGGTCAAACCAATTCGTGCCGACCCAGGGGGTATTGGGCTGGGTCGGACAGGGCCCAAACCCCCTATTTTCGGGTCAGGTTTGTTCAAACACGCATATCTTGGGGTATGGACCTCTGATCGACGCACCGTCAGTTGAATTGGGATACCTGCATTGAGAAGGAAGTTTTGGTATATTAAACTCGAGGTTTCAGTGAAAATTGTTTACGGTCAGGTTGGTTCGAACCCAAAACCAACCGGGATTTGGAGCAGAAGCACTTATAACTAAACGACCAGACATCCGAATGAAGTGTCGTCAAATACGATGAATTCTTCTTGGTTAGACGGTTCTATTGGATTACTCCACTTGAGGTTTGGATGCAACTGGAGTATGATCAGGTAGGTTTTAGCTTAAAAACGAACCGGGACCCTCGAATGGAAAAGCCAATATCTCTCAGACCGGTCGTCTGATTGAGGCTCTGTCTGTCGCATTGAGTTCCTACTGATGAGATGGAACATTGTGATACATAAAATCTGGAATTCATGTTAGTTGATGTAATGACCCATAGGCTCGTGGAGCAGACCCTCTTGGAATCGAGCCTGCTGTGTGCGGGAACCCTAGAGCTGGCTTTGACTGCGATGACGATGACAACTGTACATGGATCCTACGTGGGTTCGGCATCGAGGATGACTATACTAGGATCCAATGTGGGTTCGACAGTGATGAAGACTATACATGGATCATACATGGGTTCGGCAGCGATGGTTACTATACTAGGATCCTACGTGGGTTCGGCAGCGACGACTTTTGTACTTGGATCCTACGTGGTTTCGGCAGGGGAGATGATTCAGAGGCTACATCAATCATATCCACCCCTCTTCGTGAGTAGTATACCTGTGTGAGATGGGTCTTAAAATTCAATCATCATCATTGATATGATTGACTTACTTTCCTATGTGGACTGGGTTGTGATTTCCTGTGTGTACTGAGTGTTCTCGGACTCCTGAGTTGGAGTCGAACTGGAATTGATGACATAGGTATATGTATGGGTATATACCTAAGTAGAGTTGGTTGATACTTCGTGTTTGTATCTTTCCTTTGTGCATTATAATTTGTGTAATCTAGGAGTCCTTCTGGGGTATCGGGGTCCCTACTGAGTATTATATACTCACCCCTGCATGGGCTATGCCCACACTACATTGTGTTGGTTGCAGATGATGGACAACATTGATCGTGGTTGAGGCTTGTGGAGTGGGACGGTACCCGGAGGTGGACTATCAGGAGGACGTACATGATGCGAATGGATGGATTCGATGAGTAGAGAATTCCATCTGTATCCACCCTTCTTGTGGTTTTTTCGGAGGATGACTTGGGGGTTTCTGCTATGCTTTTTAGCTATTGTACTTTCTTTTCTCAGTTGTACAGTAATTTCAATTGGGTTTGTATACTGGCCCATTTACATTCCAGCACCTAATTCTGTATTCATTTTACTTAGTGTTTACTTCACCTTGTGTACTGTGTGGTGTTTGTTTTCTTATATAAGGCAATGTCTTCCCTTTTATCGATTTTTAGTCCTTTTGTTCTAGTTGCCAGCCCTTGGCCTATGGAAGGCGGGCTTGGGGTCGTCACAGCACGAGCCCCAAGGTTTGGTCCTGACAAAAATGATACGTAAGTAGTGATTTTATGATACATACATTGTGATCGGCTCCTTGTTTATAGTATCCTTGTACTCCCTTGGATTATAATAAAAAAAATCTTATTTTCTTATATGAATCCATCCGAGACTCATAAAAAAATAAAATGAATTTTTAAAAAATTTCATCAATTAGTTTATTTTATTTTTTGTGTCCATTTCTGTAACACAATTACATAATCCTTTATTTGTAGGAAACCAAAATATGGATGGTATATTGTGAAAAATGTTGAGAGAGATAATATCAAATATGACCTATCATTCGTTTTGGATAAAACAATTTATTAATCATTGCTATATATACATACTGAAACATGTTGGGGACCATACAATTATTAAAAAGTGAAATAAAAATGAAATATAGGGGAGAGGTCTCTCTTGGGAACCGAATTCGTGAAATAGATGGTATAATAGGTTAATAAAATATATATAATATTATTTAATAACCACATCACTAAAATCATAACAATTAATAATTAGATTTATGTATTCAAAAATATAACAATCAATAATCATACCATAAAATAATGTTTTCATAATAAGATGAACATTTTCAGTGAAATAGTTTTTAGTATCTATTTACATTGTTAAATATTAATATTACCAAATAAAATTCGATGGATATAAATTGAAATTTTAAGGATACTAATCGTATGATGAAAGGCATGAGGATAGATTGAAATAGTTCATAATGTTTCCAAAACAACATGAATATTACTCTTCTAAAATCCTTTGTCCATTATTACACTAATTGTATTCATGACTTATTATTCTATATGAGTTAGAATAAAACCTAATCTATCTTTGATTATAAAAAATTTATAAATTTTTGAATAAAAACAGGTAAAAAAATATTGTGTCTGGTGACTGGGATATGAACGATTTTTAGGATCATTTGATTTGATAAAATGTGTGGTCAATGATGAAGACCACATTGGGGATGTGATTATAGGTGTGAATAATAGTGCCTTTTGTTTTTAATAAATGAGAATTAAATTTGATGATGTACTTCTTTACTTGAAAAAAATGTTTATGTGATTAATGTGTTGTGAAAGGAATCCATTATATGTTGTTCAAAATTAATAGAAAGCACTTCCAGACAGAATAAAAATGTGTAATTTAAAATATGGAAATGGACGGAGTGATTCCTGTGTCCAATTGTTCTATTTTTTGGAAAAAAAACCAGAGGGGTATACACCAATTCAACAGAAGATGAAACTTTTAATGGTATTTCATAATCGTTTCATAGAGGTATAAATGTATATGAGTCCTTGTATGTCATTTTAGAACACACTAAATGGATTTTGAAACTCGATATTGAGTAAAAATTCCTCCAACTAATTAAAAGATTGTTTTCAATTATGAGGTTATATATTTTTTGTATTATATATTGGATTACAACATATTATTATCAATTCTCTATTGAATTTATGTTTTCTAATTTATATAGTCATGAACTTTGTCATATTATTAATTCTACACATGGTGATCAACTAAATCCTAATGAACAACTTGTTTCTCATCATTTTGGTCTCCCAATGTATAGAAACTACACCCTTCCTAATATGTCCATGATACCAACACAAAAGCACAATATATTGGTTATGTTGAATCAAAGGAAGTGTTAGATAATTTAAATTAATTATACAAAAAATAGAATTTTACCATGATGATGTTACCAAAAATAATTAAATGTATAAATAAAGAAATTGAATTTGAGGATGGATGGAATGCATGTTCCCAGCCTATTAACCCCATGAATGCCATGTTTAGTAGTTATATTTGGCTCACCAATCACAGGTTCATGATTATTACGGTAGATTTGTTTCATCATGTTTTCCCTACATTTAATAAAGTTATATGGGAATATATATGTTTAAAATTATGATATGATATATTAAAAATAGATTAAATGATGAATAAATCTATAATAACCCTAACAGATTGAATTTATAGTAGATGATACCAGAAGGATATTTTTATGAATTCCCACTACAAATACCCACAGTTGAATTTAAAAAAATCATATTAATTTTCTTCAAAAATATAATTAAAGATAAAAAAACATGAACCCACCATTTATGTAGGCACAACTGATAAACCAACAATCTTGTGAGGCATATATTTTTCATCGTAGGGGAAAATATATTTAGGTTCATTGTCACAAGTAATAAAATATATGATAATATGTGTATTAATCACATCATTTAATTTATATATAATTTAGGGAAAAAATTTCAAAAGATTGAAATTTGAATAAATACCTCTGTACCATTACAATAAATCATGTATATGGTATGTTTCGCAAGAAAAAATTGCTACATATTTTATGTCTTCGGTAACACTTTAATTTTATAGGAAAAAGTAATATAATTATGTTCCGCTACATATATGTTTATTTATGAATCAAAATCCAAATCTATGTCCAATATACATAATGTGATATTAAATAAGGAACATATAAATATATATGGGATACAAGTACATGAAAACACAGAAATAGTGTGGGAACCAATTGTTTTTATAACAATATAATTGTTTTTCATTAAATTAGTATAACATAATAATGATTTTTTATTTTCATATATTCATTCTCCAATATTGAAAAAATATTAATCATCATCCTTACCTAATGAAACACTACTACAGGTGGATCAGAAGAATGCATAATAGATTGGTTGTCCCAGAGGTGTGGGTTTTAGGGTGTCACCCTGAAAATATAAAAAAAATAAATCATGGGATATAGAATAGAAAATTATAGTGTTTGGGGGATGATTATATTTTGAAGATGGAGAAACATTATTGGAAGTCATAGATCTATGAAAATGAAATGGTAAAGAGTCAAAGAGAATAAAATATAAAATAGAACCCACTACAGGATGTCCCCACACCCCTACTAGCTTTGAGGCGAGTCATCCACTATAAAGATCTATCTTAAAAGTTGTAATTAATAGTGACATAATTTTTTATTTGAAATGTGGAATTGGAATTCTATGATTCCTTTCATATATTACTATTCTATAGGATGAAAATGATTGCAATTTATATCTATCAACACCCACCCATCACCTTATTGCTATGAGTACCTTGTATAATATCCAATGAAATATTCATCAAAATGGAATCTTCGAAAAGTATATATTAGAGTGAGGATTTACATATCTCAAGTGATAAACACTATGCAACGTGTTCAACCTGATGGAATAAATATTTGTACCACAAAATTGTTATTGGAAACTTTTTATCATATCTATTATATATTTTAAATATGTATATCATCAAGGAAGAATTCAATTCCAAATTATTTTTCAAGAAAAACCCATTAAAACTCAATGGAAAAAGGCCTGAACTGATAATTGTTATTATAGATGGATCAAGGGATAGTGGTAAAATAAATGTTCTATTCAAAATAATCCATAGGATCATCCTAAAAATAGAAAATATCATCCCAATATAACTTCAACCAACCCAATTAAATTCTATATTTACTAACATTAATGGTTCTTATGGGAAACACATTAACAATTGGTGATTCTACCAAATTGTTTTACCACCAGTTTGAAGGAGAGGATATTAGAAACTATATTTGACTTTATCATTTAAATGAAGTCATCGTGCATGAATTTTTAGGATCTATAGTTTTTAATTAATACATGAATTATGTTTTCATGATTTTTTTCCAATAGCTGATCTATTATGTTTTTTATGACTGAATACTATTCATAATTTTTTATTGTTTATATTTAATTTCAATTTAACAGGAAACCCATGTGAATATAAACATGGCATCATTGGTCCTTACATCAATTATACACAATTATTCACATGTGAACAAATTTATATTGAATGAATAGTTGATAAGCTGGACAATATGATTGAAATAAAACATACAAATAACATAATATTCCAAATACCCATGATGTGTCTGTAAAACTCATCAATTTAATAATATACAGTATATTTTCATTCATTTCATTACTTATTCATTTTTTTTCAAACATTTATTTCTCATTAAATTAACCATGAATTCTATAGAGATTTTTTTTTACGATTCAGTGCATCGATACCGGAAAAACTAATGGCACTTGATGAAACTTTTCATTTTTTAATACACTTCATGAAATTTTCTACAAATAAACATAATGTTTTATATTTTTTCTTTTTTTAATGTAAATATTTTAATGATATGAATGTTTTTAAACATCATCAAATTCATGGGATGAGGACATTATATGAATACAAGGAGAAAATAACCTTATTTAAGTGGATATGTATAAGGGTATATAAAATATGATTTCACTATAAAAAATATGTCAAATAAAATTTAATTTTTTCTCTATGTTTTTTTAGCGTATAAAATAAACCAATAAAATGAATCTAGGTATTTTTTTTTGAAAATATATTTATGAAATCATCTTTCATAAAAAAACTACTTTCCCAAAATGGGTATTTTTGAACATAATTAAAATTTAATTAAAAATTCTAATAATGAATTTATTTATATTTTTATGTAATACTATGAATTTAGAGATTTTACATATTCACAATATGAAATATATTTTTTAGAAAAAATGGGTATTATACCTAGTTACCTGATGTAAATGAACATCCTGATGTGGTCACTAACTACGATTTATTTAGGTGATTGTCTCATCATTTTGTTAAATTTTATAGTAAATTTCCATATCATTGTCATATGATACATTAGGAAAAAAAATCCATAATCCATTAGTGAAATTTTTTAGTCAACAACCCCTTTATATGATACCCACTGATCCCAAAATGAATTAAATTTCATGTTTTCAGTTTTGAATTTCCATTTTAGTTAATAAAACATGTGATAATAAAATTATAGAAAATTAATATGGATCATTTTTATACATTTTGAATATTATTCATACATTTGTTTTGATGTGCAGGAATCAGAAACACCCCAATAAGAAACCAATTGTTTCTGTTATAATTGAAAGTGTCTATCATTAACTAAAAATATACAATTTAGTTCAAAATGTGTGTCAGTCAGTTAAAAATAATAAAATATGTTAACAATGTCATGTAAAATTTAGATAAATATTAATAATGAATTTATGAGGAGTAGAAATCAGTTTCATAACAAAACAACACATGATGTGATCAGTATGACTTAATATAGGTTTTTTCAGTTTAAATTGAAATTTAAGGATAATAAGAATATAAAAAAATAAAAATTGAGAAATTATATTTGGATTGTGTTCATAATTTAGTAAAGTGATCCTTATGTCATTTCTGATGTATTTGAATCAACCACACATCTATTAGATGAATGATGTGACCAGTATGACTCCAATATCATGACAGCAGTATGAAATTACATTTTATTAAAAGCCATTAGTGACATACTAAAATTAAGAAATCACAGTCAGATATTTTGGATACATTATGAAAATGAACAATATGTAATTTGTGACATGAATGAATTATCAAAACCTCAATTTTTGGCATTGTGTGAAAAGTATTACTCCATGTGTGTCTTTTTCATTAAAATAGACATTTTAATAAAAAAATATACAACATACTAAAAAATCATAAAAATAATTTATAATTTTTTGATACACATGGAAAATTATATAAAATACTCTTTTGACATGTAGAAATTTGCCACACCTCAATATGATTAGTGATTTGGACCAAATGAGTCTATGTGTGCATTTTTATTTAAAATTTACAGAATAGTATAAAATTAAAGTAATATAAAAAAACTAAAAAATGCATTCAGTGTCACGACCCATCCCTGGGGGGCTGTGTGGAAACTCCACATTCCCAGCCCCAATAAGTCAGGGCTAGTAACTAACAGCATATTGGAATGTCAATAACATCGGTGGCTATAGACTATGTATCTATACACCATCACACTTCTCTAATCCCACAAAGTTATAAAATGTAAACAAACTAGAAAACAAAATAAATCAATACATCCAAACCCTATAAACATATTATTAAAGGATGTAAAAGAATTAAAAAAATTCAAATTCAATCCAACTAAAATGAGTCTGTATAAATGTACAACGTGAATCTAACACTATGGAATATTTTTAGGTTTTCATAGGTGCATGCCTCTATTTTTCTTGTCCCACTAAGAATAGTCCAGTCCTTCTCTATCTAGGACACTTTTAAAACATATATCTTCTGCACAAGACATGACACATGATTGAAAAGGCCGAGTATGGGTGAGTATAACAATAATCAGTAGGACAACCCAAAACCACATAGAATGAAACAATTGAATGAAAATTTTCAATATAATTGTGTGTGTTAACATTAAAGTTATCATGAATATCCCAATATTGTAGTCAAATACACATAATCGTAATGGAAAGTCACAACCATAATAGCTAGCCTAGGATTCTGGCTTGATGGATCAGCATTTCACTCATCCTGTAGAATGAAATACCATTTTTGATAACAATGATGACATCTTCATAGGATGTAATGATTGTATGTTCATTCCATTAGAAGTATATAAAGAATTTATAAATAGATCTAATACACATATGAGTATCACACATAAGGCCATAGGGTATACAAACACATCAATATGGATTAACACACTATGAAAAGGACCAGAACCTACGTAATACATCTCACAATGATTCAAATATATTAATCTAGGTCATAATTATGAATAGAGGATCTCACCATGGGCCTTATGTAAGAATTCCAACATCTTTATTCATGATGTCTGGTTGACGAAATAGTTTTCCTTTATATTGGAGGTGATTCTATTCAATACCCCAAGGAAAAGGATATAGGAGACACACCCTAACAAACCATGTACAATATAAAGATTATAAGGGCTCTGAACCATTATTTTATGATTACACAGCATATGGAAAGATTACAAGTCATGTCCTCTAGCCCTAGGTCCTAGACATGTAAATTGTGGATATCTTAATCTCATGTCTGTTTAATAGTTCTAGAAATGTCGACTACCCGTTTAATCCATCCCATGTCTGTATATCCTCCAAGGTACATGTTGATCTAATAAAATAAAATCACACACCTTTTGAAATGTTCGCATATTGTGTGATAATTATCTCCCCTAATTACACTAGCTACCACTATGAGGGTACGATACATTGTGTGGCTCCACATTACATGTTGGGTTTTGCATTGTTTTCTAGAAATTGAGATCTAATTCTACTCGTCTTCTTTGGTGCTCTAACCATCATTATGGATATTCCTCTACTATAAAATCACAAAGACGGATTGGATGATACTTTCCATCAATGATTAACATCAGCTGGTAATTTGATTCATTAGGAAAAAAACTAAAAATGGTATTTCTTCATTGTGTTTCAATGATGAATAAATTAGGTATCAAAAACTATTCGATATGACTTCTCTCCCATATTAACACCACATTCATCTCATTCATATTCTTAATCTAAAATATCTAATCTTTTTAACAAGAAATATTTTTGTAATGGTTGATTAATTATGACATGTTGAACCAAATATTAAATCATGATCATTTACAATGAATGAGGAATCGTGGCAGAAATGAAAAAGAACAATCAAGAGGAATAGACCTGCATTGATGTTCATGTTAAAATCAATTTTTTGTTTTTATAATGTCAAGATAAGAATAAATAATTTAAGGCATGATGATGTTCACCATAAACTCAATTAATCTATCCCATCCAGCTATATTATCTATCCATAAATAAATCTGTTTTTCAATATGTTTTTTTTCTTCAAATAAATTATGAATGTGAAAATTATCGATTAAAATAAAATAAACTACCTCGATTTGAAATAACGACTAATCAAGAAATAATTAGAATCTTTATCATTGTAATGATATTTCAATTCAGTTTTATGTCGATACTCAATCTATGATCCGGCTATTATTCGTCTTATAGGGATCCACTAAAGATATTTGAAATAACACACTAATAGATCCACAATTGTGTGTGTAACCCTATAATGTTTTCAAAAAACAATTATTTAATGACTCATCAGTATTTAAATCTTTGAAATATAAATATAAATAATACATTTAATTATTTTATTCATTTCTGCATATGAGATGAATCTTTCCCGAACAAACCATGATGACCAACGACTTGTCACGCCTAAGGTAATCCTCACATTCTGAACGAAATGTTACACTCATATTTTTGATATAGGACCTTGTATATATGTTTTACAAAATTTTCTAGAAAAACACATGGATATGCTATTAAATATATTTAATGTATTGTAAACATTAATTTAGGTTACAATGGGCCTAATAATCATAGGTCGTCCGTATGCCACTTTTCTAAAATAAATGATACAATGTCCAAAATAATCCATTGATAATCAATGAAATTACACTCTCTAGACCATAAGTATTTATATCCTAAAAATCCAAAACATTGGCCACACAAAGAGATGTGAGTAATAAGCATGCATATGAGCCTCCATCTCCTATGTGATCTCCTTGAGATTCACTTGTTTCCACCACACACAAAATAACAGATTTAATCAACCAAGAAGGTCCCTCAATTTCTAATACTCATTCTCGATTGGGTAGTCAGAAAATAAATCTATGTCCTCAATATTCTATTCTCACAAGTAAATAACATTTGATGGGTTTCGCACATACCTCCCTACATGTGACACATGTATGTCATCATGTGCCTCCTCTAATTGTGGATGAAGTGATAATAAGTATTTCAGACCGCTAACTATACACTATATCTAAATAGGCCAGGGAATCTTAGAGATATATTTCCCCTCATACCACATATTGGTATTATACTTCGTAGAGAACCCTGTTTGAACACATAAATTCCACCCTCATAATGTAAAGTCCTTTTTCATCAGTTCACATAATAGTTCATAATATTTTGTGTAGTCTTTATCTGCTATTGGATTATCTACACCTTCTTGGTATTTTGTCAAACCAACTTTGGGCCCACAAGAGCTTACTCCCCTAGGTCAGTCCAGTAAATTAGTGACATATAATGTCACCGATACAATTCCATGAATGGTTCCATACCAATGGTGGAAAGGTAGTTTTGGTTGTATGAAAACTCTAACAGTTGAATATGGTCCCCCCGAAACTGTCCAAAATCCAACATGATATCTCACAACATGTCCTCGACATCTTCAATGGAACGCTATGTCTAGATATCTATTTGGTGGCTAGACATTGTTCCTAAGAATAAATAAGTCCCAAATCCATCATTTAGTCCCTTACATAACCCTGATGTGATCTAATAATCACTTTCACAAATGTTCCTTGATGGAACATCATGGAGTTGGTCTATCCCCAATAAGTGACTCCTAATGTCTATATAGAACTCTACTATCGAACAACTATGATGTGGACATAATTTTTGAGTTAGTCAATGATCACATAAATGTCATCATGTCCCCCTATTTTACAACTTAATCCCATAATTAAATCCTTGTATATCACACATCAATTAAATTTTAAAAACTCAATATAATAAGGTAATCCAACAGGAAACGTTTTTATCAACCTTCACATGCTGATTGGTATGGATTTTATATAAAAACTGTACAACTATTTTCGTCATCATCGACCATGAAAAATGATATCTAAGGTCTTGTTTCATCTTTTCCACCCCTAGATGTACCATAAAAGGATATATATGAAATATAATTAGAACCTCTTCCCAGAATTTCACTGGTACCATCAAACATCCAATGAAATGAACAACAATCTCCCAACATTTGAAAATCCTTTAGGATTGTTTTCAGTGGATATATGAGTTTGTAGGGTCTCACAACTGACGTCCCCAAGGTGTGTATCTATAACATGATGTATAAAAGGATGGATAAAAACCCTATACATGAGGTATTATTCTCTATCTCCTTCAATATATTAAAACTATAATATAGATAAATATTCAAATTCCTAATAATGTAATTGTTAACATCATCTCTAGGTAAGAGAATCTACTACCAAGTTCCGATTTTCAGGTTTATTACTAATGTTTATATAAAAATAATGAATTAAATATATCAATCAAATTAATATCATTTTAATGTACTTCTATGAGAATATATATTTCAGATTATTATCACCAGAATATATGATAACCCACTCTCCAAAGACTATTTCTGCAAATGGGGAATTCCAACCATGTTTATGTATCAAATAGGTTAAACCCCACATTCTAAACTCAATAATTCCATTATATTTTTTATCTAAGAAACAATTTATATATTAATACACATTTTATGAAAAAAAATTTTCTGTGTTCTATTAAATATATTTAATATACTTCAGACATTTATTTCTGGGACACTATACCATATAATCACTTGTCTTGTCAACACCCATTGATGAAAATAATTGATATCAAATTCAAATATTAATCATGATGAATATGATTAAACACAGTTGAATTGTTTTTATAACTTTAAAAACATTAAAAACTACATTTTTCATTTATAACAATTTTCCACACCTCAATAAGACACACTATAGTCCTAGTATTACTCATAATGTCCTATATTAGTTTAAAATTGATATTTACATTCAAAAATCATGACACTCAAAAAAAATATGAATCAACATTATATTGTCTAAAAAATATACTAAAATTATTCATCAAACATCTGTGACATGTAGGTATCAATATCGCATCAAACAAAGTAAAAATTTCACAGGTATGACTAAATGATTTTATTTTTAGTTTATAATATGAATCTAGTCAAATTAAAAAGTGATATACTCAAATAGGAGAATAAAAAATCAGAATGTTTTCATAATATATAATGATGATCCATATGTCACATTCCACACATAGTTACTAGACACTACTCAATCTGACACACAGTTTGATTGGTATCCCAATATTTTCGAATTTTTTTTAAAAAATATTTTATTTTAATAAGGAACATTGAAATAATCTAAATGAATAATAAATTATTTTTTTAGATATATTAGGGAAATTATCCATAATTAATTGTGATTTGTATGATTTATTCTCCCCTCAATATAATACTTTATTTTAATGGTATGACCCAAAGTGCATATTATCAGTTAAATAATTACATATTCTTAATATATTTTTCATATTCATGTTGAATTTACAGCATTATTATATTTTTTATATAAGGATTTTTTTCCTCTAATGTGTGGTAGTGAATTAATAGCTGGTCATGCTCATAAGAAATTTGACATTGATGAGGAAACTGAAATAACAAATAATTGTATATTTTTCTATAATGTATAGCGATAGAATGAAAAGGGGAATTAACACTTCTAATTTAGTTCATTCTTTTTTCTTTTGACAATTATTTTTATGTTAATTTTCTCAAATATATATATATATATATATATATATATTAAATAATGATTTTACTCATAGATATTTTTGGAAGACATATTTTTCTTTCAAATATCAACAACAAGCCATAAAATAGAGAAAATGATCTTTTTGGATTGAAGGCAAAACACTGTTGTTTCTGAAATGGGATTTGAATATTAATGATGAATCACTGAAGGGATTTTTCAACAAATACAGAATATTATGACTTATTAAAATATTTTTCGTTAATATTGTCTTGAACCATGTAGGAATAAACCATGGCTCAATTAGACTCACCACAAACTCAAACAAAATTTGTTCAGTATGACATAAATATTATTTATTTTGTTTAAAAATTAAATTTTTGTTAAAAACACACATCACATACACAAATAATGAAAATGAAATTATTTTGGATTTGTATTTTTATATAAATATTATATAAGTAATTTTTTTTTGAAAGAATCTGTTGTAAATCAATCTGATGCATGGTGTGAAATTTAAAACTCCAAGTGTGTATTTTTATTAAAAAATTACATTTGAGTCAAAATTCACGTGACATACTAAAAAATAGAAAATTAATTTGGATTGTTTTGAAACATCAGTAAAATAGACTATACGTCCTTTTTATGTGTATAAAGCTTCTTCACGAAAATATGATTCATGGTGTTTTCATTATCCTCAATGCGACCATTATATGTAAAAAAATTATTTCAGATTAAAATAATTGATAATCAATGAAAACTAAGAATATATTATCAGATTGTCTTGATAATGATGAAAAAAATTAATATGTCATTTATGATGATATGTAATTATTCTCACCTCAAAAAAAACACATGATGTGGCCACTATGACTCAAACTGTATCATTTTATTTTAAAATGAAATTTTAGAAAAAAAGGAATGTTACAAAATCAAATCTGAGAAAACACATTAAGATTATATACATTCATTAGTAAAATGATCCATATTTCTGTTGTGATTTTTAAAAATCAAACCTCCTCAATTTGATGCACATTATGACCAATATGAATCCAACCTTTTCATTTTATTGAAAATAGAAATCTATTAAAAAATGAAATGTGACATTCAAAAAACATTGAAAATGAATTACATTTTTTAGGATTCATTTCATATATTTTCCTTGATTAATTTCTGATGTGTAAGATTTATCCACAAATCAATCATACACATGGTGTGGAAGGTAGGAATCAATGTGGGTCCTTTTATTTAATTTTTTTATTATAAATGATAAGTAACACAATCAAAACTAAGAAAATGTTGTTTAATTTTAAAATACATTAGTAACGGTGTCTATAAAAGATTTTAGACGTGTCGGAATCATCAACAACTAAATCTAATATATTGTTCTCCCAGAATTGTTAAAATTGTTCGTTATAAGTATAAAATTAATATTTTATTTCAAGTCATGTTTCTATACATATAAAATCCATAAATCACATTCTTATAGTCTTATTAATTTGGGAAAACTATTTATAATTCATTTTTGATGTGTAAGAATATGTTTCATGTAAAAATATAAAATGATACAACTAGGATGACTGAAATTCCTTGTTTTCATTTTAAAATAGAATTTAAATAAAAAATTAATGTGAAATACTAAAAACATAGATAACTCAATTAGACTATTTTGATACATTTGATAAACGATCCATAATCCATTAGCGACTTGTAGTAATCATCCTCACCGGAATATGATGTTTGGTGTGACCGATAGGACTCCATGTGTGTATTAATTTTTCAAATAATCGTTTTAATAAAAAATAAAAATAAAATATTAAAATCTAAGAAAAAAATCACATTGTTTTGTTAAGTTAGTATAATGATTCATAATTAATATTTCATGCATATGAATTGTCCTCACATTATTCATAAACATGATGTAACATGTATGACTAAATGTGTGTTTTACCTATTTAAAATTTACATTTCAAAATGTTTCTTACTCACTAAAAAATAATTAATAATAATTGAATTAACATGATATTTTGGTCAAATGATTAATATTTAATTTTTGATTCATCAAAATTTGACTAATGGATAATTGATAGATGGTTTGACTAGAAAGACTCGATGTGGTTTATTTAGTATTAAATGAAATTTTGGTAAAAAAACAATAGTAATATACTCAACACATAGAAAAAAAAAATTATATTTTTTATACTCTTGGAAAATGATAAAAATATAATTTATTACATGAAGTAATCAATTTTACCTCATTCTAGAGAACCATCTGACAGTTATGACACAAAGTGTCCAAAATTAGTTAAAATTTGATATTTTGTTTAAGTGTTATATCATATTTATGCTTAACTTATTTCATTGTAGTATTACAAATATAATTATTTTTTATATGTTGATTATTTTCTTGAGATGGGGTGGTTTGTTCATAAAATAATAGCACAATAATTATTTATTTAGTGTGGGATTTGTAGGAAAAGACAATGACACCATCCAAAATTTCTAATTTCTGTGACATTTTTTCGTTTTAATGTTTATATTACATCAGAAATATTGAAATATAAATAATATAGTCTATTTTTTAATTTTACTTATTTCTTCAAAAAATGAAATTCTTCATCTTCCATAACCTATATTTACATATGTTGTCTATATATTCATATTTTATTTTATTTTTGTAGTGGGATATAATATTTACTAACCACTACAATATTATACAGATTATTAGTTCTCATACTAGGGATGATATATTTGTACCTTTATGAGATCTACAAATACTACTAATAATGATTTCCATTTATCAGTTCTAGAGGAATGGATGATATATGATGACCCATTTAATAGTGCACTGATTAACAACACCTTTTTATTATTGATGGTGGATTTTTTTTAGTGTCGTTTTAATCCATTCAACTAGTAGTGATAAATTTGCTCATCTTGAAATCCCTGAAAAGAAATCATATTATTTTTGTTTTAATAATGATGTTCGGGTGATTATCTATTCCAAAAACAAGTTGGTGTCATCAATGACATTAATGTGAATGATTCATTTCCATTATAGGCCATGTACATGTTGTTATAATTAGTTTTGATTTTTTTTGGAACAACCTGTGATTGTTCTCTGATTCATGAGGGTATGTGTGTAAACATGAGATTTTATATAATGACATAATATGATTATTCATGATGATGTTCATCATACCATGTTTAGTTTCTTACATGAGTGAATTTAAGGATTTGATCACCCTCATTATTTGTTAAGTATGGTGAAATTATTTACTTTTGATATTTTTTGTATATTTTATATGGCTATGTAATTCATGGTTCCAATGTGATTTGTGGGACTAATGTAGCTCAGTAGACCTATAAAGGGATGGTGTTCATTTACTATACATGACATAAAGAAGAGACATATGTGGAAGATGGGGCATGATCTATTTGTCTAGATTAATAGGGGCCATGGTAATAATGAGTGATTATATCCATATGTAATGATTCTATTGCATGATTTTCATTTTTGCTAAGACCAATGTATAAATAGTGAGGGAATAATAGTCTATTGGAACTGACCTAGAGATATAGACAAGGAATAATGACTTTGTGTTATTTTACTTCGAGGTCGGGGGCCTATACATATATTGAACATCATGAGTCTATCTCTAACATTGAGTTGATTCTAAGATTGTATTGATATTTTCTGTCATTGTGTAAAATCATGAATAAATAGTCTTCGTGGTGCCTTTCTTATCACAAGAGAACTCAATAATACTTTTTATCATTGGTGAATTTATCTATTCTTTTATAATACACACTTTTGAATTATAATTATATTTAAGAACAAATTTGTGGCATCCCAATAATATTTTTAATCACACCATACCTAATAATTTTTTTGTCCTTAAAGAATTTTTGACATGAGATCTAGTGAATATGAAAGGCCCTATGGTGGTTGATTTTACAGAGCATCATGGAGTGATATCTATTTGGGATAGACATTATTGTCAAGAAATATGTTTAAAAAATGTAATCCCTTTATGTAGTTACATCTTAAATTGTGGATTTTATTTCATCATTGGGAGATATTTATTTATATAACATGTTTTTTCACTATTCTATATTATTATGTTTATTATTTATGTTTATTATTAGTTTTTTTCATTGTTAGAAGACTAAATTTTTAGTTTATAGTCTCCCATCTATCTATGATAGACCATCTCTGCTAGTTGATAGCCTCCTGTTTATGGGGAGGCATTCTTGATGACCTTTAGCACCCCGATCAGACCGTGTTTTTCAGTTCACGAGGTTAAAAAAGTCTTATCTTAGGACATAGACTAATTACATAACTATTATCGTGAAATGATTTGGGATACGATCGAATGGATTTATGATGGTTGGGAGTTAAGAAGGAGAGATATGTAAACACTTGTCCAACAATGTACCATGGACCTATGAGTTTACATAAATTTGAGTATTTATGTGTGCCTACTCTGGTTGATTAAATTCACCTTGATTTATTAATGTGATGTTGATATGTGATTTAAGAGATTTAAGTGTAATTTATTCATCGTTAATAATCATCTATGTTCACATTTAATTTATTAACTACATTTTCTACGGAAAAGTAGTTTTTTATTTGAGTTCTTTTATTTATGCTATCTTTTAATGATAATTACAATTTTTATGATGTATATGTATTAAATTTATGTTGTGTTATATCTCTTATGGAATAAATTTGTTGAAATGGGAATTTTATTGTGCTAGTATATATGTGATTACTGTGAATAGTGTATGTGTATGAAAAAAATCATTTGTTCTAGGAGGGTTATACATTCAAAAATTTGGAAAACTAATAGTAGAACATTATGTGATCCCATATATTGGATATTACCTATACATGTTACTAATTTTCATAATATTGTGGAGATGTGTGAAAAAGAGTCTCATGTACACACTTTGTGATCAGAGTTGTTCAATGAATAAAACTAATGATACTACTTAGGGACTAGAAGTTGATAGAGGGGGAGAATTCTAACTTCCTTAATTTTTGAAGTATAATAAAACCCACTTTGTAAATAATTTATGAGTATTAAAATTTATAAAAATTTAAAAAATGTATTAAATAATATATTTGATTTTAATATGTGTAAAATCACATTTAACACTTTGAAATATTATATATAAGATTTTCGGAGTCATTCTGTGAGTTAACATAGAAATTTAGAACTCGTAGATCCTTCATATTGATTTAATAAAAGTACTAAAAATATTAAATTATGAATGCACGTTATTTTGTACATAATATTTAAATGTCTTCTGAACTATGTCTCATATTGAAAATATTATACAATCATTAGGCCCCTAATATTGGGTTTACCCTATGTGAGACATACCATTTCTATGCACCAAGTGGTTGGTCAAAGCACACATGAGGATAATTTATTAAATATTTGTATTTTATAATATCTGAAAACAATATAATTTCAACTAAATGGTGTATCATATTATAAATCTGAAACAACACTTATGTCTAAAATATTCCTTTTCTCGTTTATGTGTTATATGCTTTGTGTGCATTCAGATTTTGGATACATATCGTAGAAGCGTAATAATAATTATACAATTATCAATATTTGTATTGAAGAAATTAAAATGAAAATTACCTATGTAATTTAATTATCCTAAAGCATGAATTATATTTTTCCATGACAACACATCTATTGGTGTTCTATGAATAATGGTGAAATTTTTACATCTGATAAACAATTTCAATTTTTTGGTTAATAAAAAAAATATTAACTATTTTTTAATGGATTTTATATATAGATTGTTAATGGTGGAAATGATGTGAGATATTTAATAAAAATAATATTAATTGTGGTTGTTTTTATTATTATTAATTGTGGAAAACAATATTTTTATGTGATAATATAATAAATATATATATAGGTTTAAAATATAAGTATATATATATATATATCTAGGTGTGTATATATATGTAATATATGTTTATATTTATATATGGGTTAAATATATAATCATATATGAATATGTGTTTGCATATATATATAAATAATGTGTATATAAATAAATAAATTTATTCATATATGAGTTTATATATGAATATGTTCAAATGTGTGTATAGATAATGTGTATAAATATATATAAATAAATATTTTTGGTTGACTACATATTATTTATATTAAATGGATGAATTAATATATTTAAAAAGGGGAATAAAAATTCAATATCTTTATGTGTAGAGTGAAATAAATAAATAGATATAATTGAAATAAATAATTTATGTTGTAATATCATGGCTATGAAACACATAGTATAATTTAATGCATTTCTAATGTAATTTAAGGGGGAGAGAGTAAGGTGATTATATGAAAAAATTCATAAAAGGGGAAAAAGGGATGCACATGAAATCCCCCATGATACTCTCCTCCTTTTCCCTCTCTCATCCCCGCTCTTATTTCATCATATTTCATTTTCCCCAAGATCATCCCTTCAAAATCTCAAGGTGCCCAATCTCCTTATAATCCTCTCTCAAGCCTCTCCCAAGCCGTTGAGATCACACTTCCAAGTAAGGGATTTCTTCCATTCAGCTTTATTCCCAAATTTCATTATGTTGTTATTCCCATCTAATTTCATTTAAAAATTTCACGGTATAATTTTTAAACTCCCCCATACATCCATACTTATTTTTTTAATGATGAGATACCCCTTCCTCTCTCATTAATTCATCCCATGTACTCATGTTACCATGTAGAAATTACATAAGGGATTTATCTCTCCTCATTTTTATTCATGATATTATTTTGTTTTACGAATCCAATATTCCATTACATATGTTGGGATATTTATCTATATGACCCAGTTATTGTAAATTTCAGGTAAATATGATGTGACAACCAATTAACTCCCATTATTCATTTTTATGAATACTTATGTCACATTGTTATGCTGCTGAAATTACACTGTGATTTTCCAAGACAAAGACATTGTGAAGTGAATATAATGCACATTTCATTATTTACGGTATTAACCATTATGAAAATATCCTTATGGATTATATATTTCATTTATAGAATCAAAACTTCTTATTCGTGGAATAAATTATGATTTTTAGTGAATCCGTGTTTTATGCTCCGTGAGGGACATTAATGCATGATATGTAATGATTATGAAGGGTGCGCTATGATAGCACTCCAATGCATTTGGTAAAGATTTGTATCATGATATGTAAATTGAAATTAAGGAATACTAATGCTATTTGAAGATCAATAATGTTTTACTGATGCTTTATGATCAATGACCCTTGGCTCCTGTTAAAATCATGTTTAATTTTGATGCCACATTTCCATGTTATCAAAATCAAGCTATATCATGCCTTTCTATTCATGTTTCAATTAATATACATTGAAATGTCCATTTACTAACATTGATATTATTTTTCATGTTATGAAATTTTTACTCCCATACTAGGATTTATAGATCACCATTTTCCTATGTGTGTCCTCAGGATATCCCATTAGATTCTATGTATAAGGGAATATAGTGGTCGTATAAAGGAAGAATTCAATAAAGATGTTTTATTTTATGTTATTTGTTGTTCTGTAATGTTCTTATGTCCAAAATACACTATAAATCACTATCTTATATGTTTTATCAAGTGAAGGTTTTATGTATCAAATCATTTTTGAATGTGTAATATAGATCAGAGTTGTTATAGTTGGTATCAAAGGATAGGTTTTGTTATTTTTGGGAGTAGGATTAGAAAACCATAGTGAAAGTATTAGAGATAATAATATGAATATAAAAAAATACATAAATTTTGTGAGTATTGATTAATTGTTTTATCATTAAAAGTCATCTATGTATGGATGCGAGCTGGTAGAGGTAGCTCTGGAATAGATTTGTCCTAGGGGTAAAACCAGCTAACACCACATTGAGCTAGACTCTAATGTGGATATGGTGAAAAAAATGGGCTATGCTGCACTCTTGGATAAGAAACATCCAAGGAATATTATTTTCTAAATTCCTATGCCAATTATGAATCATTATTATGGGAATAAAAAATTCCTCTAATAATATATGTTGTGAAGTACACCAAAGATAAAATTGATTGAATCGTATAAATTCATAAGATAAGGAAATAAAACAAATTTAAATGTTATCCATTTTTGTCTTTTTATTACCATTTATGTATTACCCATATCATTCCTTTTATTCAAGACCAAGGCATGTAATACGAGGACTCAAGATAAAAAAAGTTGTGAAGATCATTGTGATGAATATTCTAATGAGATTACCAATCCGATGAGAGCAGGAATCAATAACATTGTCACTACACTCTCCCTCAGTTAACTAATGTTTTTAATTGAAACATGTGTCATGAAGAACATTCAACCCCTCCTAAGAAAGAACAATTCACAATAGAGAGGATCAAGAGACAAAGGCCTCCTACTTTTAATGGATCATCCAATCCATCAGTTGTCGAATAATAGATGAACTCAGTAGAATAGATCTTATCCATCCATCAATGTTTTGATAAATAGAATGTTTTTACTGATGCTTATCATATGGAGGGTGAAGTTGATCAATGGTGGGAATTGATAAAAAAAGAATCCAGAGGATGATATCTAGGAGTTGGAATAGAAATATTTCCCTAAAAAGCTTGTTGTTTAATATTTTCTACGCGCCCTCCGACTTAATATGGAACGTGACTTCAATTCCCTAAATAAAATTGATGAAGAATATATCAGAGAATATGTGGAAAACATCACAAGACTTGCTGGAAATTACTCCTACTTTATCATTACCCCTTAATGCATGGATTAAAGCTTTTGTTTGGGCTAAAACCTAGCATAAGTAAATCCCTAACGATCCATGACATCAATAGAAATGAGGAATTTTATGATATACCCTAAATTTAGAAATTTTGATCGATGAATCTTAGGTGTATCATGGGGATAATAAGCATAAGGGGGTCTTTATTTCCTATGTATTGATGGATAAATCCAAAAGTTCTAAGAAAATATAGCACCCCACATTCTATGGTGGAGTAAGAAGAACCCCTAAAATTGCCTGCAGTGGATTATTATATGCTTTTTGTGTGGGAGAGAATAGAACCTAGAAATTAACTATTAGCAAGAATAACTCGCACCAGTAACCACGGAGGGGAATTCACCATTTTACACTGAAGGAATTTTTCAGTGCTTTACTTCCAATGAACCAGTTAATTTTTTAAAAATAGTTCCCAAAGGATAGGGTATTCGAATGCTACAAACAACCTTCAAGGATGCTAGGGAGATATTTCTCCCTCACCACCTCCAAAGTGAACCCTAAAATTGATGTGGTGAATGTTACACCAGTTACTCATTCATGAATAGTTATCATACATTTTTATTTGGAGTGAACACAATATATTATATCCTAAAAGTTAAGTAGAACAATTCCAACATCACCACAAATTATGGAAGTAAAAATGCCAGTGTGTACAACAAATAGGTCAATCATTGAATCCAATGAGTGTAACTCCTCCCCTGTCACATTTTTTGGATTGAACTTCCAAGAAAACCTCTTCCTACTTATTATAGTAGAATTTGATGCAGTTCATGGATTGGATATTCTATTTCTAAATAAAACAAACTTTTATTTCCATGAGTTTGAAATAACTATCCATATGGAGAATAGCCCCACCCCCTGATTTTGTACTTGTTCAAGGGGGATGTTGATTTATATTTAGACCTATCTTCTAAAATGAGGATATTACATCCCAATGAGAACGCGTATCTGGCTCGGATGATTGATTCTATGGAAGAAACAATCATAAATGACATGCTTATTCGGAGGGAATTTGATAATGTGTTTCCCAAAGACATCACTGGTATTTCACATATATGAGAGGATAAATTATCAATAAATCTTATATCTGTGGCATTGCCAATATCCAAAATTAAATATAAAATGGATGTTGTGGAGAATGAGGAGATAATGAAACAAATAACATAGAATATGGATAAATTGTTTATATTCCCAAGGGATTCACCATATGGTGAACAAGTCATAATTTTTTTAAAAAGGGTCTTTTCAATGCACATTTTCAATTATTATCGTGATTGCAAAAAATAACAATATTGAAAAAGTTTCCTCTTCCTTGAATTATTGTGTTTTTTTATTAGTTACATGGAGAAGAATACTGCTCGATGGTGCATTAGTGGTCTGGATATATCTAGTTATGGGTGAAGAATGTGGATTTCCCCAAGAATACTTTTCTTATAAAATACAGGCACAATTAATTCATAGTAAAGCCTTTCGGACTCACTAATTCTCCCACAATATTCATGGACATGATGAATAGTGTTTTTAGAGATTACCTTGACCAATTGGTTATTGTCTTTATAGATTATATTCTAATATAATCAAGAACCAATTAGGGTCGTGAGGAGCATCTTGTCCCTGTACTACAGACTTTGTGAAAGGAGAAGCTATATGAAAATAGAGCTACTTTGAGTTTTGGTTGAAGGAGGTCTCATTCCTGGGTCATATCATCAAAAGGAATGGGATATCTATCAATCCCACCATGGTTGGTAAAATTGGGGATGGTTGAGTCCAACATTGGTAACTGATATCCCTAGATTCTTGGGAATAACTTGTTATTAACGCCAGTTTGTTAGAAATTGATCATGATTTTCAAACCCTATTACCAAGTTAACTCAAAAGGGAGTCATGTTTTAGTACAGTGATGAACGGGAAGAAATTTTCAAGGAGTTTAAAGGGTGTCTTATCACTACACCAGTGATAATACTAGCCACAAGTGGATAACATTTCTTGGTCATTAGAGATTCATCAATGATGGGTTCGAGATGTGTGTTGATGCAAAATGACATAATAATTTTGTATGCTCCAAGAAAATTAAATGTTCATGACAAAAAATATCCCACACATTAACTTGATTTGGCCATCATACTCATCTCTTTGAAAATTTTAATATATTTTCTCTTTGGGGAGAAGTGTGAAATATATATGGATCACAAAAGTCTGAAGTATGTATTTACAAAGAATGTGTTGAATATGTTCCAACGAAGGTGGATAGATCTAATACAATACTATGAATATTCAATCTGTTCCCACCCTGTGAATGTGAACAAGGTGGCAGAAGCTCTAGGTAGAAAGGACCCAACAATTATATCATTGATGATAATTTAAAATGATCCAATCAGCATAGATGTGATGAATATGGTCATTATAATCCTAAATAAGGGATAATCATCAATCCTTTCACAAATGATTTCTCAAACGCCTCGTTTTAATGGTTCAAGGATACTCAAAAGGAGGAAGTGGGAATTCAAAATAATTTGGAAACTATCAGAAGTGGGAAATCCTTGGAGTTATATCTTAATAAAGAAGGAATTATGGGATTTGGGACAAGACTATGTGTCCAATAAAGGCTATTGTGAATGATAGAACATTTAGATTATTCACATAGTTTAAATTTCTATATTCATCCAGGAAACACAAAGATGTATTATGATATCCGAGGGAATTATTTGTGGGATAACATGATGAAGGAGATCTTTGGGTACACATCAAGGTTCCTGATATGTCATAAAGTAAAGGATGAGAAAAATAAGTATATGTGGATGATGAAACCACTACCCATACCATCATGGAAATATGGGAACATCACCATAGACATTGTCACTGGTCAGCCGAAGACATCCAATGGGAACAACACTATATGGGTTATTCTGGATCATCTTACAAACACTGAAAACATCGTTGCAATTCTAGAGGATTTATTATTGGGTCAACTGTGACAGATATATTTTATAAAAGTGGTCAGGATTCATTTAGACCAACTTTTGATTGCATCTGATCGAGATACATGATTCACCTATATGTTTTCGAATAGTCTTCAACATGCTTTGAATACTGAGGAGAACATCGATACGATATATCATCCACAAATTGATTTCCAATCTGATCGGACCATCCAATCACTGGAGGACATATTGAGAGCATGCTCAATTGACTTCAAAGGAGGATTGGATAAAAATCTCTCAGTTTATCTTACAACATCATTTCCACTCAAGAATACAAATGTGTATTTATGAATCCATGTATGGGAAGTGTTGAAAAACACCAACATGGTGGGATGAATTTTCGGACCGAAAACTACTAGGTCAAGAAATGGTCGGTGAAACCATTGAGAAGGTTAAGACTATCCAAATACACATTAAATATACTCAGAGTTGATAAGAGTGTTATGTTAATAATCATCAACAAGGCATATTGTTTGATATTGGGGACATGTTATTCCTCTTCATATCACCATGGAAATGATTTATGAGATTTTAGAAGAATGGAAACCTTAGTCCAAGGTACATCCTCCATTTTATGATCCTTGATCGCATTTGAGCAGTTGCCTATCGACTATCCCCCAAACGAATCTATCTCATGTACATGTTGAATTTCATGTATCACTCTTAAAGATTTATATACCTTACACTTCCCATGTACTCAATACAGAGGTGTTACTATTGGTGTTGGACCTCTCTTATGAATAGAATCCAATGGAGATCTTAGATCATAGGGTAAAAGTCCAAAGAAATAAAAAAATGACCCACGTCAAGTTGTTGTGGTGAAACAACATTTTTGAAGAGGCAACATGGGAACCATATGAAGTGATGAAGCAGAGTTACCCACATTTATTTTATTGTGGGAAAATAAATAGTTTAGGGAGAAATTTTATAAGGGAGGAATATTGTAATGGCCCAATATTTTGATAATGAAAATTACTCTTGATCTATTTAAATGTTTTAATTGGTAAAATAGTTTAATAAAAAATATTAACATTTTTTGTTTTGTTTTTTTTGATTTCAAAATACCATTAATAATTTTTCCATTTTTAATATAGTTGGGTATCAGTGATGATATTATTATTATAAATATAGAGCATTAAAAATAAAATTTACTCAGAAAAAGGAATTAATGTCCTCATCTAGAATAATTTCTATGCATTATTACCTTTTTTCGGAGCTTGCAAAGGAGTTGGGATCATTGGTCTTCACTAATGACCAAGGAAAACCTGAGCTTCAACATGTTATGCTCGACTGAAACTGCCTACATGAGAAGTGAATGTTGAAAGAGATTACCACTCAAACAATGTTATCTGAACCATCACTCGAGTCTGTCACAATTTTACGTCAAACCCTTAGGTCTTATGCGGGTGTTATAAGGGGTCATGTAACAATACCTTATTACTATGATTATGTGAATTATTTTTAAATATTTTAACGAATATACAATTATTTTATTCTTTTTACTTTGTAAATAATATTTAAATGAAAAATAGTATTTGTAGTTAATATTCAAATAAGAAATCTATTTCGATGAATTAATGGATTTTTGAATTAAATGATATATTAATAAAATATTATTAATAAATATTTGTATTTAATATAAATGATCATATTATTTTTATAAATACAATTTTAATTTTTATTATGGTTTGAAAGTTGTTTTTTTCAAAACCAAGGAATTTTTGATAAATGATAGTTTTTATTTTAAACGTAAAAAATTCACATATTTAGATAAAATTAATATTACATTTGGAATTCGAATTTTAAAATTATTCAACAGTGATTTTTTCATAATTTTCTTAGATAGTTGAATTTTTGGGTAGAAATTAAATACCAATCAATTAAATAATGTGTTTTATGATATCGTAATAACCCAATAGGGATGTAATAAAATACTATAATTTTTTTTCTCTTCTAATATATATTTTAACATTATTATAATGTAATTTTACATTTGTTTTATTTATTTTACAAAGACTTAGTAAACCATACAAGACTTAAAAAAATATTCATTTTAAAATGATTTCCTAGAGAGTGTGAGTCACCTCCACATAAGAAAGCCTAATATTTTAAGAATTTTGGACATTGTCCTTATAAAATAATTTTTCCACTACCCTCTATATAAAACCAGGGGCAAAAACCATTGGTTAGTTTGTATTTTTGATTATTTTAATGTGTTGTGGTGAAAACCTAAATAATAATGAATTACATGAATTTTCTTATATAAATTGACACATGATCCCATGTCCTCTTCACTGAAATTATTTGGATCATGACAAAAATCCGCCTTCCTCTCTCTAGAATCCCCCCATGGTTCCCCATGCTTACAACAAGCCTCTCTCAAGCTGCTCTCAAGCCTTTTTGATCACACATCAATGTAAGGTTGTTCTTCCTTTAACTTTTTTTTCAAATGTAATTATGTTGTTATTCCATTTTCATTTCAATTAAAAATTTTCAGGTATTATTTAGAACCTCCCCCATACATTCCTCCTTATGTTTGATTGATGAGATACCCCTTTTAATTTCATCAATTCCTCCCATGTACAACTCTTACCGTGCCAAAATTACATAAAACAGTTCCCTCTCCTCATTTAAATTCAAGTAAATATTCTATTTTAAGACTCCAAAATTCCATTACATATTTTGGGAAATGTATCTATATGACCCCTAAAAATGCATTTCATATAAATATGATGAGACTTTAATGACTCATCCCAATGAGACCCACGACGCAACTCCCCAGGCCCACCTCCAATAAGCCATGGGTTGGTGACTATCACCGAGTAGGAATATTACTAACATGGGAGGCATTTACTAAGAACCAGTACACACACACACACATCTACAAGACCAAAAATAAATTAATGTAAAAACAACTAAGTAAAAAATAATGATGCATTCAACAAAACCAAACCAACAGTTTGTGACATAAAGTAAAGTGCTTATAGTAAACTGGGCCAGAATACAAGCCCACCAAAACAAGAGTCTGAAAACTAGAATGTCCAACCTATAAAAAAGATGTAATGGGACTGCTTCTCATAGCCGTAGGAACTCCTCAGCCAGTAGGGAACTCAGTAAGTTCATTATTTACCCGGTCCTCCCTAGACTCTATCAAAAGGTTTTTCATCTACACAAGATGCGACACATGCAGGAAAGCCTACAAGTGGGTGAGTATAACAATACTCACTAGAGGACGCTAAAAAACATAATTAAATACACAAAATAATGGCATATTCATCTCCACATGGTATATGTCTACTGAAAAAATAATAGGAGAACACAAACCAGATATATCCAAATCCTAGACCCATTGTCTAGAGACAAGTCACACAACTCCACACCCCCGCTTGGGATTCGGTTCAAAGAATCCATGAAGCACTCATTCTGGGAGAACTCACTCCCTGAGTTAGATAGCTCTGATGACGTCTGTTAGAAAATAACTATTCATTATGAAAATCCACGATAGATAGATACACTAATTTTGGGAGAACACAATTCTGAGTGTGAAAGATCAGGATACACAGATGAGAAACACTGCTAGGGCCATGGGAGATATCGTGACACATCCGAATTCACCAGCATGGTATATGATCAACACCTGGTAGATTTGGTCATGTCGATGCCTGACTTCCCTTCAGGTCATGAATGGATAGAGGATCTCACTCCGAGCCTGTAGGAAAGATGCCACTCTATCACAGAAAGTCCTACTGAAGGGATAATACTCTTGTAGAAGGAAACGATGACTTTCCATTAGGGGAATGAGAATAAGTTCCACTATCTAAAAAGAAACATTTCCATGATATTATGGACAAGAGGACCAAGCCATTATTAAAAAATTACATGACATATAGAAAAGTCACACGTTGTGTCTTCTAACTGTGGGTACTACCCGTGTACAATGGCCCATGTCGTAAGGATGGTCGCGTAGAAAAAGTCAGTACATAGCTTGTGGTAAGGAGTACAAGACGTGTACGAGTGACTAAGGTCGCCTCTATGTACGCTAGCTAGGTTCCTGTACATGGCCTCAACCCATGCGTGCCAAACCGTGTAATCAGTACACTAGGTGAGCCATGTTACTGGCCTCACCTAGTCATGTGGGAGAGTACACAGTCATGCACTCCATACCATGCCTGTGTATCCCCTAGATAAATGGAGAGTCATGTGTAGATGCCTCAGACATGCCACATAGGGTCTACACGCCATGTTCCAAAGCCGTGGGGTCCATCTCATGTCCGTGTATCACCCATGATTCATTCCGAGCGTCAGGGAATGTCCAACACACCGTGTGATACCTATCTGACCCCAAAACCCAATCCACCACCACTGGTACTACATGGCATGTAATTCGTAAGGACACGCCATGTATTTTGGAATTTTCCATAATTGATGCATCTCACTGGTACGCCTCCTGTGTTTCCCCGTTTATCGATCTAGCCGTCCGATCACTATAAAAGTCATGGGTTTGAGTCTCCCAGATACCATGATGATGATTTTGTTGTTTCAGGGCCATCGATCAGCCTTGAAAACACATAATGATCTTCCCATTCAATGAATTCTCTAATAATAGTCTTCCTCGATCCGGTCAGATTCGTCGCCCACTATCGTCGTCGCAACTCCGATAGGTCGACGTGATGTCATGTCTTCAATTTGGGATCGTTGTGCCACAAAAAGAATGTAAAAAGATCTGTTGTTCCTCTCCCTACAAAAAATACGAAGAACGCTCGAGAAAAGGGAAGGGGAATGAGATCCAATAACCGAATGTGGAATGAACCTCCACCGTCGTTCGTCATGGCGTTGATACTCTCCCGTTAGTAGGATTAAATGTAGAAGAAATCAAAAACAATTCAAAATGGAATAATTCCCCGATATCAATCCTATAAATCCCTCCTGCAAGAAGGTACGAATCCACAGAACAACATGGTCATGGTTTATCCACGTTCTTCATTAAAATTCTAATACGAGGAATGAAGAATGAAAATAACAACTCCTTATTCAAGAGGGGATTAGTTGATGACGATGGGATCGTTTTTCCGTCATCACTATGATCTTCCAAATTCATTGGCACGACGATTCACAACATTGATCCGTCATTGATTGTCGCTAAGAGTTCTCTCCAAAGATCCACGAATTCTGTAGATATTATCTCCACCTTTTTCAACATGATACATTCAATTAACCAAAAAAAGAGGGAAAATGTTTCGGATAACCATCACACTGTGTTGTTTTTTCAGAGTGATTATAGATAGACATTAATTTAGGAAACAACTGCCTTGTCACTGCACTATAGCGGATTTTTTCAAATAAAATAAAATAAATATGGACATTTTATTATATTTTTTTTAATAAAAACATCTGAAAATTAACATTTTCCCTCAACTGACACCGGTCAAAGATAGACTCATTTTTAGGTAATGTCATCATTCCAGACGAAATTGTTCCCTACCATTTTTAATCCATGAATTCATTTGGACGCCTTCACAACCGCAAACATATGTCTACTCTCATATCATTCAAAAAGCTTTAATCACCAATATGGGATCTCTTGGCCTCGAAATGAGGTTCCATCTATGCGCCTGGTCTCATAATAATTCCATATAATACATAAAAATAAAACCAGGAAAAATTTGATACATTCCATTCTCCCCACCTTGGTTCTTTGCGTCCCAAAAAACCCAAAACCAAGACTACTAAAAAAGTTGTGGGTTTTGGGCATGAATCAGATCATCCCTCTCCCACGTGCTCTCCTGAAGATTCATGTGATTCCACTGAATGTGAAACCAATGGAATTGATCACCCATGAAGGATCATCTCATGCTAATCCATGATCTTGAACAGGTACTCAGCAAAGGATACCCCATCCTTGATTTCAAGCTCACCCCAGTCGATGATGTGTGATGGGTCAAGAACGTACCTACTCAGCTACAATAAATTAAATACATCTTGTACCCAATGCAACTGTGGTGGTATAGCTAGATGGTATGCCACCTCACCAACTCTACGTAGTATCTGAAAATTTCTTATGAGCCATATAGATAACTTGTCACCCCAAAAAAATCCCTTCAATACATTCCACAACCGATATTTGAATAGGGCTTCTCCATCCATGAATATTGTCGATGGGACGATATGAAGCCAACCTATCTCTTGCAAGTAGAGGTGTCTCATGCTCTCTACATAACTCTTCACATTAATATCTCGAAAGTGGGCCGACATGGTGAGTCTCTCAATGGTCAACTAGATAAAATAATGCCCCTTTCATTTATGTGGTAAGACTATCATGAAGTCCATATATATTCCATCCAACTTCTACTCTAGAACCTCCAGGGGGTGAGATAATCCCACTGGAACTTGGTGCTCAGCCTTCACCTGTTAGCTGGAAAGGTATCAAGAAATGAACTCTACTACTGCCTTATTCATTATTGGCCACCCAAACAGTCGTCAGAGATCCTGGTATATCATTTCATGTTCTGGATATACCACCGTGGGGGATGTATGAACCTCCCTCAGGACTTCTTCTCGCAATACCACTGGTACAACTGTGACTCCTATGAAAAGAATTATGTCCTCCCCAACTAGAGAATATCCATTGGGAACATGTCCTGTGGATAACTCATCATGTAAAGCCTAATAGTCGACATCCAAAAGTTTCGCCTCCCTAACTCATTGTAAGAATGGAGGGGGTGAAAACCATCAATTGCAGGAAAGATATGTCCTCTCCATCTACAATGGATAACAACAGTGTGGCTAACTACTCAATCTTCTCACTCAACAGATGCGATCTCGACCTTCTACAAATATCATCTTCCACCTTGTTCCCCTTCCCAGAAGTATATATGATCTTGAAATCATAATCTTGTAATAACTATATCCAATGAATCAGTCTTAGATTCAAATCCTTCTGCAAGAATATGTACATGAGGCTCTGGTGGTCAAAGTAGATGATGAATCGGTCGCCCATAATGGAGTTTATATACGTAATCAATGTGAGGACTACCACCTCCATCATGAGATCGTGCTTCACAAATATCTTCCCATGTGTCATATTCTTGCGTGAACCATAAGAAATCACTTCATGTCTCTGCAACATGACACAACCATGCCCAGTCTGTGATGCATCGCAGAAAACTATGTATTTGACACCCTCCACTACTAAGCTCAAGATTGGGGTTCTTTTCAAACATTGTCCCAACTGCACAAAATCCTGTTGGAACATCTATGTCCATACGAAGGGATTCCCCTTCCTTGTCAAGGCTATCATCAGTTCCAATATCTAGGTGAAATCTGGGATGAATCACTAGTAATATCTTGACAACCCAAGGAAGCTTTTCACCTATGTCACTCTCTATGGTGGATCCCATTATAACAATGCCCACACCATGGATGGGTTCATAGCTACTCCATATGTTGAGATGACATGTCCCTATATGTGGACCTCTTAAATATAGAACTGGAACTTCGACATCTTCCCATAAATATGGTTCTCTCTGAGTACATTTAGAACCAAACGCAAGTATCTCTCATGCTCGTCCTCTAATACCGAGTACACATGGGTATCATCGATGAAGACCACTATGAACCGATCCATGTAAAACTATATAATCTGTTTCATCATTACCATGATCATTGTGGGGGTATTCGTCATGCCGAAAGGCATCACAATGTACTCATAGTGGCCATATAGGCACTTGAATGATGTCTTAGGTATATCGTCGTGCCGTACTCGTAAGTGGTGATAACTTGGTTGATGGTCAACCTTTGAGAACCATTTTTTTCCTCTTTGCTGATCGAAGAGGTCATATATTCATTTTAGTGGATACGTGTTCTTCACCTTTAATTGATTCAAACACCGGTAATCCATGCACAACATTAGACACCTTTTTGTTTTCTTGGAAAACAAGACTGGGGCCACCCAGGTTGAAACGATGGGTCTCACAAAACCCCTGCACTAAAAATCTTCCAATTGTGCCCTCTTCATACAATGATCTATGGGATCCATCCGATATGTTGATGAAGAAATCGGTGCCATCTCGTAGTGTATGCCGATGCAGAATTCGATTTCCCAACTGGGAGGTAGACTTGGAACATCATCGAGAAAAACGTCCTCATACTCCGCCACTACTACTGGGAACTGGGATCTCATCACGAAGACTTCTCTAAGGGTATGGCTAGGAGAATCATTAGTGACCAGCTACTCCATCATTTGCATGAGCTCATTATATGATACAAGGTTCTCCCTTTCTATGATAAAATAAAACCTCATCCCGTCAATAAAGACACACCAAACTCATCGTGTAAAATAGTCAATCTTGGGATAGACCAAAGATAAACAATCCACACTGAGAATGACGTCGTAAGGCTTCGACGCTACCCCCAAGAGTTTCCAACCAAAACTATCACCTCCAATGGAAAGAGCACACTATCTACAAAGGTGTGTGATCATCATATCTCCTCTAGTAGGTGTCTCGAAGCGTATGGATTTAGTCAACATCTCTACCGGACTCTCGAGTTTTCTCACAAGACATGTGGTAATGAAGGAAATACCAGCATCTGTGTCTATAAGTTTCAAAACTAAGGTAGATAATACATAGATCGTACCATGGATCATCCCTAGAGCCTCGAGGTCATACACCTAAACTGCATGATGTTGTCCCTGCCCCTATCCCCTAGCTCCCTGAGCCTGGTTTGAACTCCCTATGGGTGGTGGTGGAAGTAAGTCCAAGAGTCTGCTACCACGAGTAGCTCTCCCTGCTCCTCTACCACGTCCTTCTCCTGGAGTGTCTACCTGATATACACTCTGCCTCTTCCTCAGTGGTCCATTCCCCGCTTCCCTATCAATATCATGACGGGTCATACAATCCCTAGAAAGATGACCCCGTCCATCGCACAAGTATCATCACTTCTCCTTGGTAAGACTGGATCCATCATGAGATCCATATACTGCCAATCCTCCATCCAGGTTCCTCCTCTAATGTCTCCCACGTCTTGATCCCTATGTCTGTCATCGGATCCCCGTTGTTGAGGTCTCCAAACATGTTTTCCTACTACGGACTGTCTTTGGTTGTGTCTGCTCTTCCAAGAATCTCTCAATCACCAAGGCCCTCTTCAGCATTCTAGAATATGTCAAAAAAACATAAAGGCAAGATACATGATTGGATTTAGCTTTGAATACCTCACTCGATGGCCTGATCTGTAGAGTAATGATCTTTTACCATATCAATCGTGTTCCTGGTGAGGTTGGTGAACCTCGATGAATAGTAGTATGCCATCATACTTTTTTATTAGAGCTAAAGAAGCTCCTGGATGTGTAGTACCCTCATCATTACTGGAGAGAAAACATACCTATATAGTCTCTCAAACTCTGTCCATGAAAGATTCTCTTCTTCATGAGTCTATGTTGTCAGCTTCCACAATCATCCTGCTGAAACCTGAAGAAGGTTCGCTCTGAGGATCACCATCTGGTTTGTTGGTGTATTCACTAGATGGAAAACTATAGTCACCACCTCAATCCAATCATCAGCTACCCAAGGTTGGGGATCACCTCGGAACCTGAGGGGTCTCTATCTATGAAACTCATAGTGCGCACTCAGCATGTGCTCCTCATTGGTCGATACTCCAGGTACCATGGGCTGATCCAATGGTGGTGGTATAGTAGGTGCGCCACTTGTTGGAAACTCATGGGGAACTGGTCCTTGTATCAAAGCCTCATCACTAAGGGGGTCATCATTGTGATCATGGTGCATAATCCTAGTAGGTATGTATCGTGGAGGCATCCTATTAAGAAACAAGATTCACGTGGTCAATGAGTATATTTGAATGGCTCAAACAAGGAAAAGGAAAACAAAATCCATTCCAATATGATGCATATATTATTCTTTTATTTCCTCGCAATTAGTGTATTCCTGTACCAAGATAAAAAGAAGGTTATTAGAGTCCTGGTGTATGGATTCAATGGCCGCCAACACCAACACTAGAGTCCCTGGCCTTAATGCCAAACTCAAAACACTTAACATTGTTTCCCCAATCCAATCTCAAAGACTCTTGGTCCTAAGGTAGAACTTACCACCTCTAAAACCACTTGGTCACGACCCATCACAATGGGGCCCGCACCGTGACACCCCAATCCTACTTCCAATATGCTAGGGGATGGTGAATATCACCAAGTAGGCATATTAGTAACATGGAAGGCATTTCCTAAGAACATGAACACACACACTCATCTCATATCCCATGAATGATGAAATATGAAAATCACTATGGACGAAAATTCATGCATTAAACTAAAGCAAACCAACAGAGTACCATGGTATGTAAAGGGATGAATGTAAAATGAGATAGAATACAAACCCACCAAAACAAGAGTCTAAAAACTGAATATTCCAAAAAGTAAACACAAACATGTACTTGTACTACTGCTTGTAGCCATTGGAAAGCCTCATCCTGTAGGGAACTCACAAATCTTTTTCCTACCCCAGTCTTCCCTAGACTCTATCAAAAGGCTTCTCTTCTGCAAAAGACAAAACTCGTGTGGGAAAATCCTTTGTAGGGGTCCGTATAACAATACTCAAAATAAGACCCTGAAAAAAAACAAAGTAATACAAAAAGGAAAGTCACAATCAGCTCTACACAATATCTGTCTACTGAACATATAATAGGAGAACATAATCCAGATGTATGCAAAACGCTAACCAATGGTCTAGAGACAAGTCACACAACCGCACACCCCCACTAGGAATTCAATTCAATGATTCCACAAGGCACTAGTTCCAGGATAATAAACTCCCTGAGTCTGATAGCTCTGAGGAAATTTGTTAAAGAATAAGTGTTCGTTTGGAAAATCGTCGAGAGATAGATAAACTCATTACTGGATAACACACTCTTAAGTAAGAAAGATCATCATACAGAGATGAGGATAACTTTCATGTCCATGGAGGATACTGTGACTCATCTGGATTCACCAACTAGGTATAGGATCAATGCCAGGTAGAGTAGGTCATGTCGATACCTAACTCTACCTAGGGTCAGGAATGGATAGATGATTTCACTCAGGGCCTCTCGGAGGGATGCCAACTCTATCACTGAAAGTACTACTGATGGGATAATACTCTTGTAGAAGGAAATGATTCATGACCTACAAGTGAACGAGAAGAAGGGTAAATAACAAAAATGAAACATGTCCATGATACTATGGACAAGAGGACCAAGCCAATTTTTTAAAAAGTACACATCGTGTAGAAAAGTTAGCCGCCATGTTTTCTGACCCTGGTTACTACCTGTTTACAATGCCCCATGTTTTATGGCTAGTCATGTAGAAAAATCCAGTAAATGATGTGTGGTTAGGAGTTCATGTCGTGTACGAGTGACTGGGGTCTGCTCCGTGTATGTTGTCCATGTGCCCGATCACGGACTAAACCATTGTGTATCAACCCGTGTAGTTGGTCCACAGAGTGACCCGCGTTACTGGCCTTGCCTAGCCATGTGGTGGCATAAAAGGTCGTGTACTCCATCCTGTGTCTGTGTATTCCCTGGATAGACACTGAGTCTAACACCCCAAGCTTCCACAATACGCTTCTCTTTGAATAATACAGTAGCGTGTGTTGTACGCAACTTCGAGTTCTAACACACACCACAACCAATCAAACTAGCTGTTATGAATAGTAATACCCATTTTTTGAAATTTAATAAATTTTATCTATCAAAATGGAATTCATTTTTGGATTTGGAATATCGAAATTATCCTATGGTGAAATTTTGATATTTTCTGAAAACATTCAATTTTTGATGAATAGTTAAAAACACTATGTCATGCTTGAAAACTGAATTTTTATTTAAATAATTATTTATTTTATTTAAATTAAATTAAGGTCATAATGGATACATAAAACTTATATAAGTTAAATTTAATTCATTTATGTTAGCTTAGAATCATTATATATATATAAAAAATTTATGGAACTTTTCACCGTCTTTTACCCACCTCCAAGGAGAATTTGGAAATTCACATAGAACATAACTTTTCCCACTTCTGTTAGTGGAATTTAGAAAATTCAAGAGACACGGTTAATATCAAAGACTAAAATGTGGTTCAATACGAAAAAAATAATTTTTGGTGAATAGTAATTTTTTTCTTTTATTTACCACGGTTAAAAGTAACTATGTTAATTAAGGGTAAAAATGATATTATTATTACCCTAACACATGACCTAATTATATTGGACAAGTGTATCTCGACCAAAAAAAACCTTATGAATAAAATATTATAATTTAGGTCCACATAGATTGTATTAGTACATTTATTATTATTTAATTCAAAGAAGAGTTAAAAGACTTAAAATCAAATATTAATAACTAAAAAAATGTTCATATATGGTTATACATAAGATAAATTTTATTATAAATATTCAATTTAATGATAAATAGATTTCCTAAATATTTTTTATTTTATTTATAATTTTTAGACATTAAATAATTTAATTTATTTATGACACAATGTTGATAGAGTAATTAACTTATTAACAAAATATTAAAATAAATGATATTATAAATATCAAAATAAATGTAATTTTATACTTTTTATGAATTAAACTATATTTATAGGTTAATAAGACATATTAGGATTAGTTATAGAAATATTTTTCGATGTAGTAATTCTGTTATGAAATTATCAAAAACAAAATACCCAATAGAGTCAATAATGACATAAATGTGTTTTTTAAAAAAAATTATATTATTAAATTATATTCTATTCCTAAAAATATATGGTTCATCAAAAAGAAGTATATAATTATATTTTTATTATTAATGGACCACCTGGGGGTCTATTGGATGTATATTGTTTGTTTATTAACTATATAATATAAAAATAAAATGTGACATGGTAAATGTCAAACTAATTAACTAAGAGTTAAAACTAAAAGATAAAGTTAATATAATGACCCAAACCTGTCTAAAACCTATTAGTTGAATTTTTGTCGACCTATACCCACATTAAAATTTATATAATCCCCTTTGAATCCATTAGAAACTGAATATTAATTTATTATAAAATAATATTTCTAGCTTTTCCTAAGGTCCCCCTCACCCCTCTTATAAAAGGGAACTCCCCCTTCTCTCAAATTAAAAACATCAAAGCCTTTTGGATTGGCCAAAACCTACCCAAATATCCTTTAAACTTCCCTCATTTCATCCAAGAGACCTTATTTTTATCATAAAGTCAACCAATGGATCCCTTTTGATCAAATCAAATGGAAGAACCCGAAGAAGAGGTAATGTTTTCACCACCCTCTTTCAAGTTCCTTTCTTCTTCAACGTCTTATTTATTTTTATTACCATTCTAAAATAATAACTCCAGTATATTATATATACCATGATGTTATTATAAATATGGTACAACCATATTCAGTATTCTAGCCATCCTTTGAATGACATGCCACCATACATGCGTACGTACGGCTTACCGTCTCCATGTCGTGGTGTAATTGTTATTCAAAACATTATTATTTGTATGGGTATAATAATGATGTGTAACTCATGTAAATAATAAATATAACAAGATAATGATTCTTTATATATGACATACTATCCCATTAAATATTATTTTAATATAAAAATTGTGATATTGTCACTCGTGCGTACATACGGACTACCGTCTCCACGAACGTGTTGAGATTCAATACCCATCGTATCCATTCAAGTATAATTCTCATATTATGATTAAAAATAATGTTTAAGGACTTGAAATCATTATGAATATGAATAAGATACAACCTATCCATAACAAACATGGCTTATGTTACAAAACATATAAAAGAAAACAAGTAAGTTAACACCCAAAATGATGATAATACTAAAATATTATTAACAAAGAATTATTAGAAGATCATATATGATATAATAATTAGGTATATGTTTATTGTCTAATTTAATTACAATGTTTAAACAATTATACAGGAGGTTAACATACCATCGGCTAAGGAAAAGTACAATGTAATGGTTTATTTCACAATCTCTTCATTATCCGAGGTTGTTTATACGTAATTATCTACTGGGACCTCTTTATCATCCACATGCATGTTTCTTTAAAATGTATTTCAAATCCTTATTACTATTTTACAGACTATGGTTTAAAGTCATTTATACACTTTTTTTATTTTTATAAGATGTTTATAAAGGGATATTTATGTCATTTTCCAAACAAGGTCGTTTATAACCTTTTCTAAATAATTAATGTAAGAATGTCTTTTTTACATATACGGCGGGTGCGGATAATATCCACCGTTATAAAATCATTGAAGCTTCACATACAAGTATATAAGAATATTTTCAAAGTAAATATTTTATTTTATAATTATGTGACATTTAAATGATTTCAAAAAAAGAGACATTTCTCTCAAATAGTTTTGATTTCAACAATGTCATCATCCTTTGATGGATTTTATGATTATTTGATGTTTATTTATTATGATACAAAACATTCATATTGTATTGAAGGTTTGGTGATATGTTTTACTCTGGATGTGTTATTTTTATACCATTCATAGTTTATGGAGAAAGTATTGACATTTCGTATACTATTTTTTATACGAATGTTTATGTCATGTTTAAACCTATTCATATGATGAATGGATTAGACTTTATATGTGACGGGTGGAACCGGATATATCTTTTTGATGCATCAGTAGGTCTCATGAGACAAACTAGTGTCTTGGCACAAGGCCTTGAAAAAATATTATTTGTAGTCTTGGCACGAGGCCTCGACTATGTGGTTATGATAGCCTTGCATTATGTATTCCATCATTATGAAAGTGGTTATTGATATTGAATGTGATTATTCAACTAGTAGAATATATATCTGAATAATTAAATGGAATTATTTCATTTTATCTTTTCCATATTTTTCTGAAGTTCTTGTGTAAAAGGCTTTTGTTTTAGTTATACATTACCTTAAATGTTTTTGCTTATTTATGAAAGTTTCTGCTATATTGTTATCCTAACTAAGCATCTGAGCTCAACCCTTTCAATGTTTTACTTTTCCCAGGTTGTGAAGAAGTAATTTATTAATGACTTTTATGTATAGTATGAGGGAATATGAATACATGATGTTTTTGTAGTAGTTTTCACTTTATGATGTAATGTAAACTTTATGAATGTATCTAGTTATTCCAAGCCTACTAATCTAATCAGTCTTTTGAGACTTGATATTTTGTAATCATTCCAATGTTATGTAATAATGTACCGACTCTGGGTAACTAGTGTCAGGGAGTTATAGTTGGTTTTAGAGGAATTTTAGTATAAACCATGGAAACAAGATTTTGGATAAACTCTGATTAGAGCAGAAAGACCTAAGATGTGCTTTTCATATTAGTATAGAAGATCTTCCTAGAGTTTTGGTATTGTAGAAATTTTTTTAGTTTTCCGAAAAATACATCCATGTCTGGATACGAGTTGGTAGAGGCAGCTCTGGCACAGATCAACCTAGGGGTAAAACCCGAAAACACCGCTTTGAGATAGAATCGAACGGGAACTGGTGCACGACAACATGCCTTACTACACCTTTAGTTACCACACTCTCAGGGATATATGCTTCGGATAATTCACGTTTTCATTACAAACCATTTTGAAGGGTTTATGAGTATATATTTTCTCAAAGAAAACAATTTTATGATTATAGATTATATCCATAAATAGTTCAATTTATGTTAAGTGTTTTACAAGTATGTAATTATGTATTTTGATTAATAAACTAATCTAGTATATGCCATTGTTTAGAAATGGTGCCTAGTGGAAAAAATGAAATATGTATCAATGCATGCACTCCATGTAGGGATTTCCCTCCTGCTCAAGATAATTTTAGTGGTGCTGGTGATGAAACTGGTACTGATCAGCTAATCACCATACTGGGACATCTCACTCAGGTTATGAATAATAACCTTACCCGTATGGAGCACCCTAATCCACAGTGTGGAGGATCAATGTTAGATTGCTTCATGAGACAACAACCACAAACATTCAATGGGAATACAAATCCCTTAGTATCTGAGCAATGGATAAATTCTTTAGAGAAAATATTCCACGTCATGGGGTGTAGTGGAAGGGAAAAAGTTATCATGGCATTTTACCACCTCAATGGAGATGCTGATCAATGGTGGTCATTGATTCAAAACAAGAATGAAGATGATGAAGTATAAAATATGGAATAGAGGGAGTTCAAAGATCTGTTTTTAGAAGAAAAAAATTACTCGTGACCATCGAGCTTATACGGAAAGGAAATTGCTGAGTCTGAGACAAAAGGAGGATGATAATGTCACAAATTATGAGGCTAACTTTACAAGGTTATATTTGTATGCTACAGATTATATATGTAACACAAGAAGTAAGATTGATCGTTTCTTTGAGGGGTTAAAACTGTTTCTCCATCGAGAATTAGTCTCACCAACCTTCTTATTGTACGATGATATTGTCTCAGGTGCTATCAAGACATAAAATGAATTCTGTAAGTCTTATGACTTTGAAGAAATGTATGAGAATAAGAGATCTTCTGATCACTCTGGGAATGGAAATAAGGGGATGAAAGGTACGGTTGAATATACATCCTGCAGTAAATGTGTGAAGAAACACCCCGATACTTTCTTAAAAGGAATGGGAGTCTGTTAAATGTTTGGTGAAAAATTCCACCAATCTCATGATTTAAAGGGGAAGAAAGAAGCTACATATTTCCAATTCTACAATTGCAGGGAGATGGGACATTATTAAAATGAATGTCCTATGTGTCAGGGGAACTTACCTCAAAAAAGGCCAAGGGATCAAGGCCAAGATTTTGATATCACTAATGCGGAGGTAGAAGATCCGAATGATGTGGTGGCAGGTAATTTAATGGTCTCTTCAATTTTATAAAATGCATTATTTGATTCTAGATCATCAAATTGTTTCATATCTTCCCAGTTTTCTAAGAAAATTTGATATTTACAATTTGATTTAACAAGGGAGTTGTCAGTTAAAACTCCTAAGGGATGTATTATTGCAAAAAAGTTTTGTGAATCAGTCCCCATTAGAGAACATAAATTTTCTTTATCTGTGGATGTCATCGTCAAACATATGACTGAATTTGATATAATACTTGGTATGGATTGGCTTTCAGACCACGATGAAAGAATTTATTATAAGAAGAAAGAGGTTACTATTTGTTATGATGATGATAAGGTACACTTTATCTTTAGAGCAGAATCATCACCACCTAATTCTTACCTAGATCCCACCTAGTAGCTCAATTAAATTCAATTATTTGGGAGGTAGAGAATGAAATGACATGGGTGAGGAAAGTAATGTTCAAATAGAAGATGTACCTATTGTGAAAGAATATGTTTATGTGTTTCTGGATGATTTACCTGGACATCCTATAGAACGAGAGGTCGAGTTTTCCATTGATTTAATTCTTGGATCAAGGCCAATATTGAATACCCCTTATAGAATGTCCACTGTGGAATTAGTTGAAATAAAGAAAAAACTAGAGGATTTGAGTAATAAGGGATTTATTCTCCCTAGTGTTTCTCCATGGGGAACCCCTGAACTTTTTGTTAAAAATAATGACGGATCTATGAGGTTATGTATCGACTACAGGGAGATCAATGCTACAACAATAAATAACTAGTATCCCCTACCCCGCATTGATGATTTATTTGACCAACTGCATAGAGCTCAATAATTTTCAAATATTGAACATCGATATGGATATCATCAGTTGTATGTGAAGAAAGAAGACATTCTAAAGATAGTATTTCAAACCAGGTAAGGGTATTATGAGTTTACAATAATGCCTTTTGGATTGATGAATGCTCCTTCTATATTCATTGATCTAGTGATTAGTGTTTTCAAGGAATATCTCGATGAACTTTTTGTGGTATTTATTGATGATATCTTGGTATACTAAAAATGCTATGAAGATCATGAAAATCACTTAGCTCATTATCTTGAAGTCTCTGTGAAGACATGAATTATATGGGATGTTTAGCATGTCTAAATTATGGATTCAGGAGATTTCTTTTCTTGGTCGTATTGTATCTAAATATGGAATCTTTGTTGGTCCTTCTAAGACCAAGGCAATCCAAGAATGTCCTGCACCGACGAGTATAACTTCGGTACGTAGTTTTATTTGTTTACCAGGTTATTATCGACATTTCATCCATAATTTTTCCCGGTTGGCTAACCCATTAACAAAGATCACACATAAAGCGGTTAAATTTTTTTGGACAAAAGAGTTTGAAGAATTTTCGACAAACTAAAGAGAAGATTATTCAATTCTCCTATATTGACTCTACCATCCGGGAATGATGGGTTCGTTATTTATAGTGATACATCGATGAAAGGACTTGGTTATGTCCTCATGCATAATGATAGGTTATTGCATATGCATCACGATAGTTGATAATTCATAGCAAAACTATCCTACTCATGATCTCAACTTAGCAGCTATGATCTTTTCTTTGAAGATATGGAGACACTACCTCTATGGTGAATAATGTGATATTTATACTGATCACTAGAGTTTGATGTATATTTTTGCATAAAAATAACTCATCATGAGGCAAAGGATATGGCTTGAATTACTCAAGGACTATGATTTCACAATACGCTACCACCCTGAAACGCCAAATAATGTGGCAGATTCTTTGAGTAGAAAAGATCATGGAGTTATGAACAATATGAGAATTGAAAGGGATCCAATTTTCATGGATCTCGTGAAGATAGAAATGAGAATAACCATGTAATGTGAAACATCAACTATTTTTCAAATGGTTTCCAAGCCATCTTTACTAGAAAGGATTTAGTGATCTTAGACCAATGAAGGATAATTTAAAAGAAGATTAATATTGTGAATTATGGGAGATTGAATTAATTTTTGTATGAAGATGGAATTTTGAAATTTGGGAAGAGACTTTGTGTTCCCAAAATAAATGATCTAAAAATGTAATTATTGGTCGATTCTCATATTTCCAATTTCTCTATACACCGTGGGAGCATCAAAATGTAAATAGATTTGAAAGAAAATTTTTGGTGGGACAAAATGAAGAGGGAGATTGATGATTTTGGGACAAGATGTATGGTTGGTCAACAAGTGAAAGTTGGATGGAAACAGCCTGGAGGAGTCATGAAAACTCTTCCCATATCGGAGTGGAAATGGGACAATATTACGATTGTCTTTATCATGGGGCGACCAAAGACTCCTAGAAGGAAAGATGTAATATGTGTTATTTTTAATCGTTTTACCAAGTCAGCACATTTTCTTCCTATACGAGAAGATCTACTACTGGAACCTCTAGTAAGACTATATATTAGTGAATTTGTGAGACATAGTGGAGTACCCATATTGATTTTTTCTGATCATGATTCCAGTTTCACTTCAAGATTCTGGAAAAGTCTTCAGAAAGCCTTGGATGCTGAACTTCGTTTGAGCACTGCCTACCACCCTCAAACAGATGGAAAATCATAATGGACTATTCAAACCTTATAATACATGTGGATATCATGATCAATTGACGTTCAGGGTATGTGGGATCAATTTTTACCTCTGGTAGAATTTTCCTATAACAATTGCTTTCATTCAAGTATTTAGATGACACCATATGAAGCGTTATACAGAAAGAGATGTCGCACACCAACCTGTTGGGATGATGTTGGTGAGAGAAAACTCATGGACCTGGAACTGGTAGAGGAAACGATGGAAAAGGTGAAGTTAATACAAAACCACATTAAAGCAGCTCAATTTAGGCAAAAGAGCTATGTCGATAACTGAAGGAAGGATTTGGAATTTCAGGTAGGAGATCAAGTTTTCTTGAAGGTGTCTTCCTGGAAGGGAGTTATACTTTTCGTTAATTAGGGTAAATTGAGTCCCAGGTACATCAGACCATTCGAAATTCTAGAACGAATTGGGTCTGTAGCTCAAAAATTGGCAATGCTGCCTAGTCTCTCCAAAGTTCACGATGTGTTCCCCGTATCACTGTTGAGAAAATACATGTCTGACCCAATGCATGTACTCACCTCTGAGGAATTAGCACTGGAACCAGATCGATCTTATTGCGAAGACCCTTTCAAGATTCATGATACGAGAGAACAAGTTTTAAAAAACCGGACGACTCGTCTGGTAAAATTTCTATGGAGAAACCATAAGACGGAAGAGGCAACGTGGGAACCCGAGGAACTCATGATGAAAAACCACCCAAGTCTTTTCACGTGGAAGTATTCTAGAAATTTCGAGGACGAAATTATTGTAAGGAGGAGAGAATGTAACACCCCATGCTTCCATGGTACGCTTCTTTTTTAATAATGTAGTAGCATGTGTTGTACACAACTTCAAGTTCTAATACACCACAACAACTCAAACTAACCCTTAGGAATAGTAATACCCATTTTTTGAAATTTTATAAATTTTATCTTTCAAAATGTACTTCATTTTTGGATTCGGAATATCGAAATTATCCTAAGGTGAAATTTTGGTATTTTTTCTGAAAACATTCTATTTTTGATGAATAGTAAAAAACACTAAGTCATGGTTTAAAAATGAATTTTTATTTAAATAATTATTTATTTTATTTTAATTTTATTAAGGTCAAAATGGATACATAATACCTATATAAGTTCAATTTAATTCATTGGAGTTAGTTTTGAATAATTTTAAATATATAAAAATTTTATGGAACATTTCACCGTCTTTGACCCACCCCCTCAGAGAATTTGAAAATTCACATAAAACATAATTTTACGGCATCTGTGAGTGGAATTTTGAATATCCGAGAGACACAGTTAATATCAAGGAGTAAAATGTGGTTCAATATTATAAAAATATTTATTTGTGAATAGTATGTTTTTACTTTTATTTACCTCAGTTAAATGTAAATAGGGTAATTAAGGGTAAAAATGATATTAATATTACCTAAACACATGTACTAATTCTATTAGAAAATTCTATCTAAACCTAAAAATCTTAAGAATAAAATATTATAATTTAGGTCCACTTGGATAAGATTTGGACATTTATTATTATTTAATTCAAAGAAGAGTTAAAAGAGTTAAAATCAACGTTTAAAAATTAAAAACATTTATAATATAGGGTTATACATAAGATAAATTCTATTATAAATATTCATTAGAAAGATAAAATATATTTCCTACATAATGGTATTTTATTTATTATTTTTAGACATTAAATAAGTTAATTTATTTATGACACAATGGTGATGCAGTAATTACTTTATTAATGAAATATTAAAAAAATTGATATTTTAAATATCAAAATAAATGTAATTTAACACATTTTATGAATTCTACTAAATTTATAGGTTACTAGGACATATTAGGATTGGATATATAAATTTCTTTCGATGTTGTAATGCTGTTATGAAATTATCAAAAACAAAATACCCAATAGTGTCAAAATTTACATTAAAGAGTTTTTAAAACAAATATTATATTATTAATTTATATTCTACTCCTAAAAATCTATGGATCGGAAAATGGAATTATATCATGATATTTGTAATATTAATGGACCACCTGGGGGTCTTTTTGATTTATATAGTATGTTTATTTACTATAAAATATAAAAATACAAAGTAAAATTGTAAATGTCAAACTAATTAACTAAGAGTTAAAACTAAAAAGATAAGGTAATTATAATGACCCAAACCTGTCTAAAACCTATTGGTTGAATTTTTTTGGACCGATACCAACCTTAAAATTTAAATAATACACTTTGGAGGCTTTATAAACCGAATATGAATTTATTATAAAATAATATTTCTAGATTTTCCTAAGGTGCCCCTCACCCCTCTTATAAAAGGGCACTCCCCCTTCTCTCACATTCATACCTTCACATCCTTTTGGTTCAGACAAAAACTGACCAAATATCCCCTAAAAATCCCTTAATTAAACCTAGAGGCCTTATTTTGATCATAAATCCATCCTAAGGATCCCTTATTATCAAATCAAAAAGAAGAACCCGAAGAAGAGGTAATTTTTTCACCACCCTTTTCAAGTTCCATTATTCTACAACTTCTACTTTTTTTATTCCAATTCTAAAATAATTAATCCGAAATCTTTTATATACTATAATGTTTTTATAAATATGGTACACCCATATTCAGTATTCTATCCATCCTTTTAATGACATGTCACCATACGTGCGTACGTACGTCTTACCATCTCCACGTCGTGGTGTAATTGTTATTCAAAACATTATTATTTCTATGGGTATAATAATAATGTGTAATTAATGTAAATAATAAATATAACATGATAATTATTCTGTATATATGATATAATATATAATTATATATTATTTTAATATCAAAAGAGTGATATTTTCTCTCGTGCGTACGTACGGACTACCGTCTCCACGAACGCGATAAGATTCATTCCTAGTCATATCCATTAAAGTCTAATTCTCATTTTATGATTAAAAATAATGTTTAATGATATGATATCATTCTAAATATGAATAAGATACAACATATCCATAACAAACACAACTTATGTAAAAAAACATATAAAAGAAAATGAGTAAGTTAACACTCGAAACGATGAGAATTCTAAAATATTATTAACAAAGCATTATTAGAAGATCATATATGATATCATAATTATGTATATGGTTCTTGTATAATTTAATAACAATGTTTTAACAATTATACAGGAGGTTAACATACCATTGACTAAGGAAACGTACATGGCACAGGTTTATTTCACAATCTCTTCATTATCCGAGGTTGTTTATACGTAATTATCTACAGGGACCTCTTTATCATCCACATCATTGTTTCTTAAAAATGTATTTCAAATCCTTATTACTATTTTACAGACTATGGGATAAAGACATTTATACCCGTTTTTTATTTTTATAATATGTTTTTAATGAAGTATTTCTGTCGTTTTCCAAACAAGGTCTGTTTTAACCTTTTCTCAATAATTAAGGTAAGAAAGTCTTGTTTTAACTTATACGGTGGGTTCAGATATTTTCCACTGTTATAAAATAGTTGAAGCTTCACATAATAACTTATAATAATATTTTCCAAGTAAATTGTTTATTTTATAATTATGTGACTTTTAAATTATTTAAAAAATAGATATTTTTATTAGATAGTTTTCATTTCATCTTTTTCAATAGCATTTGATCGATTTTAACCATATTTGATGTTTATTTGTTACGATACAAAACATCAATATTGTATTGAAGGTTTTGTGATATGTTTGACTGTGGATGTGTTAGTTTTATACCATTCAGGATTTTTGGAGAAAGTATTGACATTTCGTATACTAGTTTTAATATGAATGTTTATGTTATGTTTAAACCTGTTCATATGAGGAATGTATTGGACTTAATATGGGACAAGTGGAGCCCGCTATAGCTCCTAGATGCATCAGTAGTTATCATGAGACAAACTAGTGTCTTGGCACAAGGCCTTTAAAAAATCTTATTTGTAGAATTGGCACCAGGCCTTGACTATGTGGTTATGATAGTCTGGCATTATGCATTCCATCATTATGAAAGTGGTTATTGATATTTCATGTGATTATTCGACTAGTAGAATGTCCATGTGAATAAGTAAATGGAATTATATCATTTTATCTTTTCCATATTATTCTTATGTTCAAGTTTAAAAGTATTTTGTTTTAGTTATACATTTCCTTAAATCTTTATGCTTATTTATGAAAGTTTCCGCAATATTGTTATCCTTACTAAAAATCTGAGCTCACCCATTTCAATGTTTTACTTTTACCAGGATGTGAAGAAGTAATTTATTAATGACCTACAGGGATAGTATGAAGGGATATAAATACAAGATGTAGCTGTAGTAGTTTTCACTTTATGATTAAATGTAAACTTTATGAAAGTATGTAGTTATTCCAAGGCTACTAAACTAATCAACCTTTTAAGACTAGAACTTTTGTGATCATTCCAATTTTATGTAATAATGCACCGACTCGGGGTAACTGGGGTCGGGGAGTTACACCGAGTCCAACGTAGTTGCCTCTACCATGCCGCGTAGGGTCTACACGCCTGGTTCTGATGCCGTGCAGTCCATACCGTGTTCGTGTATCACCCGATATACATGAAGATCTTAGAACAATGTCTAACACACCATGTGACTGGGGTCACATGTCGTGGGATACCTATCTGACCCCGAAACCCTAGATTCCAAAGCTAGTACTACACGATGTGTTCTTCGGAAGTACACGCGGTGTATTCTAGAATCTTCCAGAATCGACCCTTCTCGCAGGCGTGCCTCCTGTTCTACCTCGTTCGTCGATTCTTCAATCCGATCTCCATGATACTAATGGGTTTTGGTTTCCCGATATCACGAAGCTGATTTTGTTCTTTTAATGACTTCGATCTTTCCCGAAAAAAATTAATGATTCTCCCGCGCGAAGAACACTCGAAGAATGATCTTTCCCGATCATATCTGATTCTTCGTCCGCTATCTTCATCGCACCTATTCTAGGTTGACGTGATGTTAGATCATAAATTTGGGATAGTTGCATCACTGAATGAATGTGCAACGATCTATTGTTCCTCGCCTTCTGAAGAAATAAGTGAATTCTCGAGGAAAAGGAAGGGGGGAAGAATTCCAAAATAAAAAACGATGAACGAACCTCCACCGTCCTTCGTAATGGGTTGATCCACTCCCATTAGTAGGATAAAATAGAGCAGAAATCAACAACAATTCATCATGGATTAATTCTATGATGTCAACCAAGTAAAACCCTTTCTCATGACCGTACGAATACAAAGATCAATATGTTCATGTTTGATCCACATTCGTATTTTAAATTAAAAATGAGGAAAGAAGAATCAAAATAACAACCCTACCTCAAGAAGGGACCAGTCACTGACCAAGGGGTCATGCTTCGGTCTTCGCTGGGATACATTAACATTGTTGGTGGTGTGATTAACAGCTTTGATCCATCATCGTTCATTACCAAGAGTTCTCTCCAATGCTCCAAAGATTCTCTAGAGATTATCTCCTAAGTTTCCAACGAGAAACATTTGATAAATGAAAAAAAGAGGAAACATTTTTCCTAAAACAATCACATTGTGGTATTAATGAGTCTCCATTATCTCCTCAGAGTGATTATGGAATTGAATTAATTAAGGAAAATGTTTCCCCATCCCAACGCTATAGTGGATGTTTCGAAAAAATATAAAATAAACTTGGATTTTTTTTTATTTTACTTAAAACCTACGAATATTAACATTTTCCATCATCCTGAACCGGTCATGATTAGACTATTTCATAGGAAAATTGTTGTTTTGGATGCAATAGTGCCCTAATATTTTTAATTCGAACATCAGTTTGGAAACATCCACAACTGCTCAAAAATGGAAACTCACTTAACATAAAAAAAGTTCAATCTACTATTCTGGGATCACATGGCCTCGGAATTATGTGTCGTATCTGCGCTAACTCTAATGACAATACCATATAATATTAAAAAATAAAACATAGAAAAATCAGAGACATTACATAGAAACCATTTCTCTCTTATCAACCATTTTTATGAATTCTTATGTCACGTCGTTATGCTGTTGAAATTTCTCCGTGATTTTCAAAGTCAATGTCATTGTATTGGAAATAAAATGCCTATTTCTCTATCCAAAATATTCAACATTATTAACATTTAATTATTAATTATATAGATTCACGTATATATTCCAAACCTCTTATTTGGGGAAAAAATTATGATGTTAAATGAATACAAGTTGCATGATCCATGTGGAAAATTTATGCATGAAATGAAATGATTAAGAATGGTGCTCCCTAATAGTGCTCCAATGCATTGGGTAAAGATTAGTACCATGATACATCTAGTGTAATTATGGTTCACTCATTCTCATTCATGTTCAATGTGGTTTTACTCATGCTCCATGTCCAATGGGCCTTTGCTTATGCTGATATAATGTTAAATGATGATGCCACATTTCCATTTTTTGACAATAAATCAATATATTATTCCGTTATGCTCATATTAATCTTATGCTACATTGATTTTCATTTTGCCTAAAATATATTTCATTATTAATGTTAATCCTTGTTTATTCCATTATTGGGATTTATAACTCACCCTTTTTTATGCATGTACTCTGGTAATCCCAATCAATGATAAGTATGGGGGAATGTAGTGAGGAAATTAATGATGTTTTCAATTAATATTTTTTGTTTTTTTCTATGATTTTTTGTAATGATACTATGTCCCTAAGACACTATACATCCCAATATTCTATATTGTGTCAAGTGACGGTTTTTAAGTAATAAATCACGTTTATGTGTGTAATAAAGAGTATGGTTTTATATAGTTCATGAAATGTTTGAGGAACCACAATACAATCAATCAAATGATGAAAAGATCTCATATCTACTATCCATTCCATAGTTTTCTCCCCACTATTGAATTTTGACCTCCATGCTTGATATTATATTACTGATATTTGAGAATCATTAACAAGCTCAACCAAATTAGTAACAAATGGATCATGATTGAAACTCCCAATAAGATTGTTCTCAAAAAAATATTGAATCATAACCTCATTGACAAACATTAGCATCCATTGATCAAAAAACATCATTAACCAACTAGCATTATGATTTATTACTCAACACATTAGTTAAAAATTCCATTGACTCGGTTTCCATGTCACATCAATGTAAAAGGTAAGAAAATATATCCTCCATTTTTGTCTACACATATTTAAATATATGTATGATAGAATGTGCTTCAGGATATAATGATCAATAATCACCACAAAATTCTAAACAAAATGTTAATTAGAGATGTTTTTATAACATAATTGATAATAGCCTATGAAAAATCATGTATTTGGGAGATTTACATTAACCTGTAACTATAAGTATACATATGTGAAAATATGTTCTCCCTTCATGAAAATGAATCAGAACCTCGATATGGATGGATAATATAAACTGGCATATCATTTTCATGACCCTATAAATGTATGTATGAGTTAATATGTAAAGAAAACCATATCCTCATATTAATGGATTTGGTGTAGTCATCACTCTAAAGGAATGGATGAAATTTCAATATAAAAACATTCATTATAGAAGAATGTCATGAAAATTCAGAAAATATTTATAGTAATATCCTGCAATGATTGAGAAATTATTTACCTAATTTTTAATTTTTACAAGATATAAAATCCTTTAAAATTATAGGATCAATAGGTGCTCCATTTTCTTATGTTCCATGTCTAATTAAATTCACCCCTTTTATCTAGAAATCAGAATATGAAAACCAATTATAATGTTGATGTTATCTCAATATGCACAAAATTATAACTATGTGTTTTTCATGATCATCCTTTGTCATATAATACATCATAATATCATCAAAACAACACTTCAAATTATTGATAATATATATATATATGATCCAATTCCTAAATTCCAAAAAACCAATTCTTAATTTAAAATTCATAATTTCATAATACGATAATCATTAATGATATAATGAATTTATGGAACACTTTTTAAAATATAATCCTTCTAATATTTAATTTTAAGGTCTCCCAAACATAAAACAATTTTATAGAACCAGTGGGATAATATTAATCGATCAACTAAAACATCTATTCATCGAAGAGTATTTCGGTTTGTTATTGTAACATGGTTGATCATACGATAATCCATAGAATGATGAAGTGTTCCATATTAATTGTATAAAAACTAATTGGAGATATCCATAGATATGTAATAGGTCAGATAAAGACTATACTTAATATCCTTTCTAGATGGGTTTCAAATTTTCTTAATACCATTGGATCCATCAAATAAAACTCAAGTGATTTTTGTCTTATCCATATTAAGATAACAATGGTGAATTCCACTTTCCATTATTATGGAAAAATTATTTTTTTAGAATGAAATCATAAAATTGGAAAATGGAAAATAGAAATTTTCTACATTAAAATGCATCATTATTTTCCAAATTTATTGCTACAAATGAATTCCCATTTTTCCAAACCACTGGTATTTAAGATTGTGCTCAAATTATTTTAACATCCATGTCTCTTTTAAGGGGGTACTTAATCCCATCAGTGGATGTGAAACTAACCTGATGGGAATAATAGTTGATGTGGTAAAAGAATATCATCAAACAATTCATTTCAAAAACTATTTCATAGATTCCAATTTATTGAATATAGATATCAAAATCAAATTATCCCCATTGATATTTATTGATCACACCTAAAAATAAATGTATTTCTAATCTATTTCTCTATGTGGTGATAGATGTTTAGAAATAGAAGTTATGAACTCAACATGTAAACACTTATGATAATAAATACAAGAAATAATGAATGAGTGCGACCTGCCACTTCCATGAAAGGCTTTCATAAGAGTATAATTCAAAATTATTGTACTTAACAGGGTTTAAGGAACATATTTTTCTTCTTTGACCATATTATCATCAACATAAATCAAATTTTAATTAGACCTTGATCTTTTTTTCTTGTATCAGATTACACTTCCATATAAGTCATGGTTTTACTAGAATCACCTTGTATTTCTTGGTTTTGAGTGTGATAATGAATCCTATATGATCATTTAGTAAAATAATATGATTTCTAAGAGACATGTGATGTATTAAAAATACTAGTCCATTGGTATCTATATAAAAAATTGATGATATCCCCTCTTATTGATGTTGAGACATTATTTATGTGGTGTCATTCATTCTGGTTTTATGAGCTCAATGTTCCCTAATTGAAAATTTTATGTCCTTATATTAGATCATGGAGAAATGTTTTTTGAAATTATGGTTTATTTCTAATACAATCAAGTCCTTTTAAATAGGTATCCCTCTTCCACATACTCACAACATTTGTGTTCTCACCTATTCCCATAATGACTATCGTACATCCTCTTGTTATATTTCAAGAGATATGTGTTTCAATAATATTAAATCTATATACCATCTCTATATAATACATAATATATTGACTGTCAATTTAGAGTGAAACTCTATCCGAATTGAATATTTATAAATGAATAACTTCAACGAAACACTATTAGTTACTTCTCAGGAAAACCTTACAACTCTCATAAACATTGTCTCATAATAAATTGATAAAATATTTTCTTTCATCAGCCTGAAGAAATTATATTTATTTCTATTAGGAATATGTGATGATTTGTTTATTTAATTATCAATTAATTAGAGTCATCCATAATTATAACTTGTTTAGGTTAATATTTAAAAACTACATCAAACTATTAAATTAAATAATTTTCCGTCATATAATTTTCTATCAAGACATTTAACTCTATTGGTTTACTTGTATAAAAAATTATTTTATTCATTACATTTATCTTTACTTTTTACATGTTATTTTCTCAAACATAAAAATAGGGGTGCAGGGGTTGATTATGTTTCTAAAACTATATTGATTGACATACTTATTAAGGATCATAATGTTGATTTCTTATGTTAATTGCTAAAAAACTAGAATGATGCTCTCTATATGTATCTAGTTTACAAATGAATCATATGTGTCCCAGTTTTTTGAAGCCTCTTATTATTTATTTGTATATCATGTACCTTGTTTCATTTTCTAATACACAAAAAAATTTCCCTTAATCATCAATCATTAGAAATGAATGTCATTTAATATTTAGAAGCACTGTTAGAACTTATCATTACAAAAACAATTTTAAAATCCAGCCATTGTAACTATTTTAACAATTTTTCATAAATCATTAAATAAGAAATAAAAAATTATATACATTTGGTAAGGCTTACATTGATGGATTGATAAAGAAATATCATCATCTAAATAGATTACAATGATATGAAACACTCCTAGAAGTTTTGTGCAATATATATCATACTCTAACTGCTCTTGTATGTTTATTTTCATAATAAAATGTATTTCTAAAAAATTTTATTCTATATAATATAGTTTCTGACAATCCGACCACATAACTATCTTCTTAAAAGGTAATACAGACTGATCAAGGCTAATAAAATTTATAACATCTCAACCATAAACCATTTTAATTTGAATAGTTAGAGGTTATACTGATCTTATGTGATTTCCTCAGGACACTAAATAATGTAAAATGATTATACTGGATTATGATATTTTAAGGGGTTGATTTTCACAGAGTAACCAAAATCCCATTGAATAAAAAAATAGAAAATCATTGTAATTAATTTTTTAAATAAAAAAATCCAATGGTTAAACCAAAAGTAATATAATATGTTATTAATAGTGAAAAAATAACCAATAAGACCCAAAGACAACATAATCCTAGAGACGTAGAAGTTGAATCATACCATGTATAACCAATAGTAGCTTCATGACCTAGGACTTCATGCCTCACCGATGGTATAAATATGAATCACATGTAAAGTATGATATCATTCTCTTTTAGGTGTTTTAGAATACAATATCTCTTAATTAACTGGTGTGACCATGTACAGGGTGTGTATATCACAATGTAAACATTCACTAAATAGTTCCCAATGCACTACCCTAAGATAAGAACATGATATCATGTTTTATCATATATAACATTAGAAAGATCATGGAATGACTAAATAGAGAGATATACAATCAAAATAGTGCATCATAAAAAAATTAATTTTTTTATCCGATATCATTTTTTCATTTATTTCATTCTTTTGGAATGTTTTAGAAGAACAAAAATTTTAATAAATTAATTTTCATTTCTATCATTCCTCTTGGAGAACCCATATATGTTTATTTACACACGTACAAACAATCATGTATTCCATTGGACAATCCATATGCCTGATCAATCTATCTACCTCCCCAGTGTTGTTATAATGTTATTAATCCTATGTACCATTACATCATTGGCACCAAGCACCATGTATTATTCAAAAATTACTCATAAATATAATATGATCACATGCCTCCATATATGAAAATACCATCATCCACATATAATAAGAATACCTAAAATAATCATTTCATTTAAACCATTCAATCAAACCCTTTTCTTGAATCAAAACAACACCATGTTTATAAAACAACCATGTTAAAATTATAAAATGGGGTTTTCTATAAGCCATTAAAAATACATTTTTCCCAATGCAACAAAAAAATGGATTCTCCTCTTATAATTTAAAAATAATGATTTCTAAAACAAAAAAAAATAAATAGTGTTATATGATTACATTATAGTACATGTAGATATGATTGATAACCCACCTACCTATCAAACAACAATGAAAATGAATGAAAACAACAATATCATCTTGTCTCTAGATCACCACACCTTCCCTTAAATAGATATAAAAAATACTATCATGATATATTTCATAGAACATATATCTAATTATAATATATTATATCTATGGATTCAAGAGAGAAAAAAAATTCATATCTATGATGACCATTGAATAATAGGGACATATCGATGACTATTGATCTCAATGTTTTTCAGATCATGATCGTATGCAACTGGGTTTAAACGGATAACTAAAGATCCACGAGTGGATGGGGTTTTTGAGAAACTAGTAGAATTTAATAATAATGATGTTCTTAGGGACCAAATTCAATTGAAATTATAATTTTTGGATCATCCAATTTAGGATATACAGTTATCGTGTGTGGTTAACAAACTATGGTCCCCCTGGGTGCTTGTTACAACCTCCTTGATCATATTATCACATGATTGTGCTCCATGATTATGGAAATGTTGTGTCAAAAATGAAATTCTGTTATTCCATGAACAAAAACTCAAATAGTTTTCTCATATGGTTGGAAAAACAATAACCAACTTTGTTTTCACAATAGTTTCAACTATTAATTTTTCTCCAATGCATCATCATGGTTTCTCGAAACTATTAGACAACTCTTTTTTCTATCTATTGTTATAGAAAATCGTTTTTACACATTCTGTGGGATAGTTCATGGTTTATACAAATTGTACATGAATTATGAACTTATAGAAACCCTTCTAAAAATTATCAAATCCAACATGGAACTCCTAGAACATATCCCAAGTATTAAGTGATAATAAATTAAATGATAAAAGGGTAATGTGAATTAATATTACATGTTACAGAGGTGAAATACCATGATATGATGACTTATGATCTAGGCCTCCAATAAGAAAATTGTTTTTAGAGTTAGATTATTTCTCTCTAAGGATCATTAAGAATGAATATATTAGGGAAATGATCAGTTTGGTTCTTATAATTCACTTAAAATCTACTTATTTTACTATGGTATAAAAATAAATGATATATAAGCTATATTTATCAATTAATATGGCCCATAGAGGGGATACCTAATATTTTCGTGGTAGATAGAGTTCTTAATCTGGATTGAAAATGATCTCGGATGAACATCAATAGAGTAGTGAAAAGGAATCTCAATTTTCATAAAATATATTCCTACTAGTTTTTTATGGAATAAGCTGGTGAATTTTTATTAGAGTGCTACTTTAGGCTATATCAAACCTTTTTTCCAAAGGATGAAAGGTTTATACACTACTAAAAAAATTTGGCTATTATTAATCCATTTTTAAAATCACTACTATATGGAAATGATGTTTTTATTCCTATTTTCAAGGGTTCCTAAGTGTAAAATGATGTTTATAAGGGTGTGAGAACTGAACATCATTATAATGGCAAACCACATAAGGATATAAAGGAAATAACTGATCTAGAGTCAGGATACTATTATTCAGTATTTTTGGTACATGAGGACTCTGTTTGTAGTTTTTTATAATAATTGGAAAATTATTCATTCCGTCATTTTTAGAATTATACTTGTTTGATATGGGATATTTTCTTTCCATAATTTCATTGATGTTTATTTATTATTTTATTATTTTATATTATATTATTCCAATCATGATGAATATACATACCACATTGGTATTGAAAAAATATCGTTATATTATGTGTCTAGAGTATGATTTCTAAATAACTAATTTGGATGTTGTGTTATACTTACACATGTTGGAACTAGATGTTCATGATATCATAAGTTGTATATAATAAATGATTAGCATAAAGTCAATTATTTTGTTATCTCATTACAAGTTCTAGTTAATATATTCAAATGGTATTACTTACGTCTCCTTGGATTAGTGGGATCCTGGATTAGCGATTTCAAGACATTTAGTTCAAATAGTGTTATATATTTTGATCCATGTTTTCTTCATTTTATTTGATGTTATGGGTAAGATATAGTATGTTAAAATTATATTGGTATACAACTAAAAAAAGATGTTTCTGTATATTTTATTTAAGGTTTCTTCACATTGGCAGGTTGATTTCTCTATCAAAATTCAGCCTTAGAGGATCCCCCATTAATTTACCCTTATATTAGAAATCTCTAGATGATCTCAGAGTTTATAATTTTAATTGGAGGATCGTGAAATGAATTATTATTCATCATATCATTATAATGATGTAATAATAATATATGAAATCAAAAAATGAATATGAGTGTATTGTAATTTATATACACTATCATAAACTGAATCAAGTTCCCATAAAAAATATATATGCATTACATAAATTAATGTAAAATTTGATGAAATCAAGTGTGGTAATTGATTATATATTTTCAAAATAGGTTTGAGGTACTCTTACATGAGTTATTTTAATATGAGGTTTTGAAGACAATAATTAAGAGTTACAGTGGGCATTTGAATTATTAGGTTTTCCAATTTTTTCTTACAAATTCTCTTAAAACCATTATGGCATTGATGATCATTAATTTTAATCTATTTCTGGACCATTTCATAATAATTTTTATTGTTGATATATTATTATATTATATGATTTGAGAGTACCATGAAAAATAATTAATTATTGTTTTTGAAATATTAATATGTAATCACATTTATTCCATGTTATCCAAAATCTAATTTAGGATTAATGAGATAATTTATATATTACTTTCGATTCCTAAGAACGGATTTTTTTTAATTTTTATGATCTTAGATTGAATGTCTTTAGAGAATCATAAAAAATGTTTCTGAGATCAAGATCATGTTGGGAATGGTCAGATATTATAGATTTTTTATTTAGTACGTTTCTAATTTATCTTCCCATTAACAAATTTCATGGAATGGGATTCAGTTTGAGTTTAATATTAAGTGACAGAGTTTATCAAAGGAATTACGAGTTAGATTGATATTATTTATAGACATTCTTTTTAATAATATTTCTAAATATATTAATGTTTCATTTGAATCGTAATGTGTGGTATGGGGTTTTCCTATATCATGGATGATAACATAGTGACTTTTTTTTGTCGTTATATAATCCCATTTGAGAGGAATTACCCTACCCATAAACTAGATATTCATGTCATGATTCATGAATTGAAAAAAATATAGTCATTATATATTAAATCATTGATTTATTTTTTACTATGATATTGAATTACTGAAGTACATATTAAACCTATGGGACTTGATTGTTAGGCTGATACACTAGGTTGAGTACCACTAAATCATTGATTTTGGCTTCAGATATACCCTAGGGAACGGTAGAGTGGAAAATTATTCATTGAGAATAATGTTACCAGTAATGTATGTTAAAGAATTCATTTATGGCTAGATATTTATGTTATTGTTTATTGATATGTGTTTGTAGGTGTACGAGGATTGGGATAAGGATTCATTTAACATTTTGTAGGTCACAAACTCCCATTATTTCAAATCTCGTTTGATAAGACAATTGAACATATGTTTTACTAGATTAAAAAAAATCGTTAAATGGTTTGGAGATTGTGGGTGATTAATCTTGGTACCATGATTGTTATCTACTAATCTCGAAGTGTCATGTGTTTCCAATAACCTTAATGAAAAGGATGATGTAGTTAAGATAATTTTCAAGTGGTTTCATTCAACTCCAAGATACAATGATGTTTTATATTAATAAGAAATGGTATTGGTGGACCAAGGTATGTCATTATGTTTATTAATTTATATTGAGAATCCTTTTATAATAGAGTATCATGGATATTATCTAGAGTATAGATGAGTTGCTTCATCCTCTTCTAATTCCATTTTGGAACTGGGATATGATTGAGATATATGTTTTTTAATGGTCTACCTTTTAATAAACAAGGATAACATGTGACATTTGTGATTATTTATTAGTAACCAGTGACATACCATTTTTGTACCATTAGGGAGTTAAAGCAGATAATGTTGATCATACACATGTCATTCCATGAGATCATAAGTATTCATAATGATATCATGATTGTAGTTTCTAAAAATGATTGTAATATCACTGATCATTTTTGGATTTGATCGGAGAATCCTTGGGGGTCATGATTTAGTGCATCTTGGTATATCATCTACATTAGGAATTCTAAAATTTGAAGGTTATCTAGATTTTCGAGGACATGATCTATGAATATTTATGCATGTCCAGGGGTTTTTGGGAAATGTACTAATTTTTTGATAAATTTTCAACCATCAAAATTTACAAGTCCACGATCTAGATGGTCTTCTATTACGCTCTATGGGGGATGTAATATCAGTCCACATTTTGTGGGGATGAGATACATGAGCATTGAATCACTGGACTGACATCATAACCAAATTGAATAAAAATGTATATATTATTTTGGAAATGAAATAAATGTATTAGAGTTACAAAAATTAATATGTCAATCATTTTCATAAGTTTTTATAGTTTGGGGTTGGTGATCAACTGTTTTTATGGATTTATGTTAGACTAGAATACCATCACATGGGAATGTATGGAAATGTGGTATTAAATGATATCAATTTTTTGGAAATTAATTATGGTCATTAGAAGGAATTATAATTTATAGACCTCCCTCCATGAATGACCACAATCCCTAACATCATTAACATTTCATAGTTGATTAATTATTCCTTAAACCTGACTCTTGTGATAGTGTGGCAGGATGTAGAGTTAGAGCATGACACTACCATTGTGGGTTAGTATGTTCATATTGTGGATTATCATAACTAGGTTCATCAAGGTAAATAAATCCATTTAATATAAATTATTTGGAATCATATTGGTTATACACATGAGAATTTTTTTTGGGTATCATTTTTCAGGGAGTTTTAGTATCACTTATTTTCATCTAATGATCCTTTAGAACATCCTCTTTATTGAAATTAGATTATTGGGGGGATTTGTGACACCTATTAGGTAATGGGTGAATCTATATTTGAGTTTTATTTAATTATTATCCAATTTATATAGTTTTTCAATGTTGACTATTGAAAAACAAAATTTATACAGAAGAAGTCCATGGAAAATATTTGGGTCATGGGTTTTTAACCATATAGTGACCCATGTTATAAGGATGATTTGGGTTTATAGGGGTTTTCAATTACTAATATTTTTTTAAAATTTTTTTTAAAATTTTATAGAATACATGAAGATTTTTTTTGTATATAACTATGCTACTACATTGCAGGAACATTTTTTTTATTAACCATGAAATTGAACACGGGGGATGTTCTAGGTCATTAAAATGATTTTTTTACCAGTAAGACCTTATGTGTTTTTAAGATTCTCTCTTTTATTTCTCTTCTCCAACATGTATAGAAAATTCATCATATAAGGGAGACATAATATTTGGGATATTTTTTTTCCATTCTTAAAATGGTTATTTTCTACAATGTATTCATGGATTTCATTTTTATTATTCATCCTCTCCAACTATTATTATTTTTTACAATCTATATTTATAGATTCTTGAATCCAAATATTGTTTTTCAGAAAATCTATTTTTTATGGACTTGTTATATTAATTTTCATTAGTATATAGTTATATGTGGTCCTTTCATTTAGTATTCATGATGTTTTTGTTTAATTCCACGTGTTTCCTTTTGGTTACCCAAGGGTGTTTATAATAATGTTCACTTTTGTGATAATATCACTTAATTTTGTTGGTTCATTTTGTTATTTCTTATTAAATTTCATTTTCATTTTTATATTTCAGATTTTTTATCTATTCATTTGTTTATTAATGTACTGACATGGAAATTTAGTTTTTCAATATGACTTTTCAATGTGATTTGGTTTTGATGCACAAGAGATGATTCTCAAAATGGGAAAAAGTGTATTTTTATTTTCAAATGAATTTTTAAATGAGTCTTTGAATGGGATATTACAATATGCAAGGAATTGTATTATTATAGGAATGTATTATTACTACATTTAATCTTATTATCAATTTATGAATATAGAATTATGTGCAATATGGGGATCCTTGTGTATGTATATCTATCATAGGTAGTTGAAAAATTAATTAATATTTTTAACTAGATAATTAGTTTTGTCCATATGATGGGAGATTAAATGGATGTGATATTAATGATAGGACATAGGTAGAAAATGTTAATGAAAGTGGTCCTAAGGTAAGAAAAATTGAGAAATTGGGAACACTGAGAGTGATTGTAATCCAATTAGTCTCACTTAGTATATAATCCACCATGGGTAACTCTAAGACATTATAAATAACATTATATATATAACATATCAGATAATTATAATTAATTTTAATTCCTGATATCATCACCTTCTTTCATCTTTTTCCAATTTTTTATATACAATTATTATTATACAGTTCCACATAAATGTTTGTATTCATATGATATCATTGTAAAAATTTTCATAATAATTCCACGGGGTGTCACCTTTATTTTATTTGATCCTTGTTATATAATTTTTTTTGAGAAAATTGTTTTCCAGAAAACCCAAGGATTTCATGTAACCGGTTTTGAGTAATAAATTTTATAGTTGTAATGGAATTGAATTATGTGCTTTGAAACTAGAATAATTTTTTTCCATTTATGAGAGATTTAAATAGATTCATGTTAGTATCCCATGTGGAATTGAGAAACACACCCTGCATATTCATTTGGGCCTATAAAAACATTTTTTCCATGAAACATTTAATGTTTTTGTTACCATAGAGTATATTTGTTCCACCCTTTGATTCATTTATTTAACTTATTTATTTTTCATATTTTTTCATAATGACTGGGATAAACTTTGGGATTCCTCTTCATGATTTTGGATATTTTGGTGATATTTTTATGTGTACTAGGTTTGATAATTGTAACGGGATACTGTGTAGATTACATATGTAACGATGAAATTTAGAGGGAGGGTTGTGGGGTTTGTTTATGGTTTGTACATGATTCATAAAAAACTAGGTTGTACCTTTACAATATTATATAATTTAGTATTTTGATTACTTGGATGGTTGGTATGTGGTTTTCCAATCCGTGAATCACAACTATGAAAAAACATTCATGAAATCAAAAAATTTTAATCTAAACATAAACCGTTTCTAAAATATAAACTTCTTTCAGTGACCTTATACCTTGATCCTAATTATTCCTCTAGGATAAAATGAAGATATCTTCCCCCTATAGTCTGATTTCAGTGTTTCAAAACTCACTGGATCAATGAAATAAAATATAAGAGACTCATTTATCACCCCATTCTAGATATGCTTATTTTAACTTCAACAGAAACATATACTGGGGTTTCATTACATGGATATGTTAGATCTATATTTTATTGAAAATTAATTTTTTAGTTTGATTAATTTAATAGTAAATATATTCCATATTAATTAGTTGATGAATTTATCTTCTGTGTTGATGGAATTCAATGTATATGAGTTCTACCAGTTGAAAGTTCATTTCGAATATGGATGATATTGGTTTTTATAAAACATTTTTTAATTAATAACACATGTCAAATCTCTATTGGAATATATCATGATTGTGGGTATTAAAACTTTTGTAGTTGGTGAAACCCACATTGTGTTTGTTAAATGGGATTAGTGGTTTTGTTAAAAATATTATTTTCATATGAGAAATCAATATGAACATGGGGATATGGGTGTGAATTAATATACATATTTAATGTAAATTGTTCTGTAGGACAAAGATATGGGGAACTAGGGTCATATAATTATAAATTTATGTGATTTTTTATTGTTTTAGGGTTGTTTAAAACTTATGAAATAGTATTTTTAGTGGGGATTCTATGGTAGAGTATATATTGGTTTGTATGACTCATGATTTTGTGGGTTTGTACCAGGTGGTTACATTTAATGTGAGTTATTTCACTAATATATAAATATTATCATGATTATTGTTTTATTTTACCCTCAGTATATCTTTTACAATCTTTGAACTCACTAGTTCTCTTTATACATTCATTTATTAAAATATTAATGTTTTACAACATAGTTGTTCTACTCAACAATATACATTATCATTAGATGATATTAAAAAATTTTAAATCATGTTATTTGTAAGGAAAATATTTAACACTTTTTTGGTAGAACATTTTGATTTCATGGTCATGGGAGATTATACAAGGAGCTTTCACGGATGATCAAGTCAAAGAGACTTGAGTAGTGCCACCCTATGACCCTAAGTCCTTATATTTCATGTTAACTTTCAGTACATACTTTTAATAAATTTCTAATTTTTACCCTAATCGTTCATTATGTATTATAAAAAGTAGTGTTTTATTACAGGAAACATTTATTATTTTCTTATTACAGAATTATTTGGGTTTGGTGTGTGTGTGTGTCCTATCTGTAAACCATTTCACAATGTTTTTACAAATCCCTAGGAGTTTATTATCTATAATTAGTGATTGGATAATTTCATGTAAGGTATGCTTCATCTTTATCTCTTCAAATGACAATGGGATGTATTTACGATGTATAAAATGGTATTTTATTGGTTTAGACCATCAACTGGGAATGTAGCAAAGGGATACGATTCAAAAGTCATGAAATGTATAGCCGAAAAATGAAGAAAAAATATTTATTGAAAAAACCAATGGTACAAATGTATTTAATGTTTTAAACACTTCTAAGTGTGTTTTTACATCACTATTGTGGTTTTAAAATATTAGTATATCCTACCATGCATTGCTAGTGAGAATTCTCAAAATAGTATTATAATCCATATTTTATTTCTAATTATGGAATTTTTTATTATTTTATATAAAAATAATTCATTTATTTTTATATAATATAGATCCATTGATTTGTGTAATTTTAATTATGAATAGATATTTATTCTATAGGCATAGAAATATATAAACTCGATTGAATGAATAGAAAACATCATGTGGTTGCTAAGGGGAATGTTGTTCCACAAATAGAACAAGAAAAAAAATTTAGAGTGTGCTTCATCACTCTTGGAATATGACATGGAACCAAAACATAGAAATTTCATCACATGGAAAATTCAATGAAAATCCTATAGTATATTCCACTGTTATTTTAGGTTAATTGAGAACATGGGAATTGGGATGTACAAATTTGTATAATAAATTAAAGTGTTACTTCCATGTAACTCTATATGAGGTAAAAACAAATATTTAATTATGATTTTCTAAACAGTAAGATAGTAATATGACATTTTTTTAATCTAATCTGAGTCTGGGATTACATGGGAATATTTTGATTAATTATTCAATAAAAAATCTATTTAAAAACTATTTCACAACAAAAACCAATAGATTTATATTAGATTAACGATGTAATCATATTTTTTGGACAACAGATATTGATCCCATCATGTAGAATTCTTCTCACTAGAGGTGGGTCTGATTATATCTCTTAATTCATGATTTTTTTAGTCAGGTTTAAAAATAATCATCTTGCATATGGTTTTTATATTACGTATCATAAATTATAAAAAAATGTTTAACATGGTATTTGCTGAGAAGAATTTTTTACTCAGAATCCTCATAGAGGAGACACCGATGTCAGCCTAAATAAAGGGGAAAGTCTAGTGGTGGGAACAAGAATAGATGGGATACCAACCATCATAGTATCTTCTTAGTAGAGAACTAGTTCACTAAATAAGTATCTTTTCCCCCAACAAACATGTAGTGTTCTAGAGTGTTTTCAATGTGTCACATGATGGAATAAGATGATGGACTGTACACACTCACCTTGAGAGTGTTATGATCGAGGATGAAAATGAAACCTCATGTGTTATTGTACAAACTCTCCAAAAATTCTTGGGAAAAAATAACTTGAATCAGTCTCGTGTATCTCATTCTCATTAAAAAAAATCTCATAAAAAAGTGAACTTCCATTGATCCATGAGACCCAGGATGATTCTAAGAATACATAGATCCCCATGAAGACACCACCTCAACTGGGATAGATGGTCTAGTAGATGGGATTTTATTTAAAACTCCCTCGAAATTATCTAACTATCTCCACTGTAAATCATGGTACTTCTACTATTTTAGGCACCATTATTTTAAACATCACATTAATACACATTTTGATTGATATTAATAGATCTCATTATATTATTTAATTATGTAATTTATATCAAAAGGGGTTGGATGACGAAATTATGATTCATGTTCCAAGAATTAGGACCCATATAGGTAAATGAGACTACAAAATCAACAAGTTTGTAGAATTTTTCATAACCATTGATGATGTTTACATCATTTATAACTTTATTTTTCATGATATTGTGTATTTTTATATAATATAGAGATCAAATTTGCTGGTTCCATTTGAATCCATTATATCGTTTTATTCTCACCAAGTAACATTAACATATCTATATGGATATTTTTATATATTTAATTGTGAATGGTATATGAATTTGGAAAAAAGAAGAAAAATTAATAATAGAAGATAAAACCATTTATTATCCAATTAATTATAGAAACCTAGAACGACATATAGGTATGTAAGGATATAAATATTGTTTTATTATTTGATTGATATATTAATTTTCCACACATTATTTCATAGGTCTTCCACATGGACGGGAAGTGGAATTCTTGATGTACGTACATCTAGGAACTATCCATATATCACTTCCATCAAACATAATTTAATAAATGTAATTAGAAGAAATTAATTTCCATCATGAAGAATTACAATGAAATGGATTCATGAAAACTGTTAAATTATATAATTTTTTACTCTGGATTTGTTTTTATTTAAGGTAGGTGGTTAACATCATGTTTGAGCTGATTATCATAATCTGAATTTTCTAATGACAATGAATCGATATATTCTTCCTTGGATTGAAGACATGTATGATCAATTTAACGTATCCATGTGGTTATTTTAAATAAGAAAACAACCAGTAAAATTTAATCATTGATAAATTGTGAATATATTATAAATAAAATATTTTTAGTCTATTATAACAATTATTTATACATGGTTATTTAATTTTTTTTGTCATGATGTCATGTATAGTTTTTATTCCATTGATGGTTCATATTTTCAACATGTATCTCAATTTATTTCATATTCTCTTTATGGATGAAGTATTTATAGAAAATATAATTATAGTTGGATGATTGAAATAACATAATATCGTGTTGATCAGGTATCATGACCATCACCTTTATTATAAAGTTTATACATTTTACTTCCAAAAACAAGAAGTATTCTTCCTTGAAAATTCGTCACAAAAAAATTTATCTTTATTATTAATTTACTTGAATCTTCCTAACTACATCAATATGTTATTATTTATTATATGATTTTAGGATAATACAATTACTTTTTCCTATATTTCTATATTATCAATTCTCTAATGTATGTATTGGTACAGAATATTTTTCAATTCACATTGAATTATGATTATCAAAAATCCTTTTATGAGCTTAATGACAAGCTAACATATACACTTATCATCATCAATCAATAATCATGTTTATGATATTTCATATAAGGTTGTGTATCTATTTTCGGAAGGGATTTAGTTCTCAGTAAGGGGTCCATATTATATCTAGTGGTTCCTAATAAATTAGAATATAGTAAAATAATTACCACATTTTTTTTCAAAATTGGTAATGGTAGTCCATTCCATGAAAACATGGTTGAATTATTACTTTAGGGAAAGGTAAACGGTTTTCATAGATCACTTCATTTTGACTCATATCAACTCAAAAAGCGATATGATCATTAGACAATGGATATGTATGTTAAATCATTAGATGATTGGAATTTTTTGTTTATTAACTATGTAATGAAACATTATTAGGTGATACATTGAGATGAATGTTACAAACCAATTTGTTCACCAAAGGTCATGATTAGTGAAAAATCATGGGTGTATTAGATGAAATCGATCTTCATTCAATTGAAAAGATTAATGTTAGTATTTTCTTCCTAGAAACTCGTGATTCTATCTTGGATGATCTGCCAGAAAAATTTAACTATCAAACTATGTATATAATACTATGATATAAGAACATAATTGTGGGGAGATAATTTATGATTTTCTAGATGATATAAATTCCATATTGCATTTTCAAAATATTATTTTAGTTCATCCATATTATTAAAAAAAATCCCCTATATGTATCAAAATTCAATGTGGATTATCCACAAGTGAATTAAAAAATGTATAAGGAAATGAAAAATATATTTGGGGCACATGGATGAAATTGATAGTAGTTGGTTATTCCATAAAATTCCACCCCATCTAATAAGTAATGATTGTACATTGAAAACTAGTAGGAATGTTATAGTTTATTCCTATTCCAATTTCGAAATTGGACTATATTTCAATAGTCATTGTCACATATCTACCTAGGACCACATGGAAGTGTGATCCCATTAGTGTGATTTTCAACTGAATTACCTATTTAGTGAACTTTATTACAATTATATATTCCGTAATAATAAAGGATTTAGTGAATATTTATATGGATGTTGTATTGAAATTTTATTTATTTTTAATTTAAATTATTTCATAGATAGATATATTATTAACATCATGGTATATACTATATTCTCATGATGCACTTTGAACTCAACTGATTATGAGTAACTCTTTCATCCATAAATGAATGGATAGTTAGAATGAACCACTCATATGAGGGAAGATATTATTTGGGATTCGTTTATATTTTTCATGTGGTGTATGGGATGATCAGTTGGATTTATTGGTGTTTTAATACAATTATAGTTATGAAGACATGATACAAATGGATTCATTTGAATAATTATATATTATCAATGTTAATGTTAATTTATTGGATAGAGACTAAAAACATCTCTAATTATACATATCATTTATCAATAGATGAATAAAATGATATAGATACTCCATTTGTGAATGGATATATCTGGGTTCCATCAATTGTTCTATGGATATCATAATCAATAAAAATTATCTTCTTTTGTAGGAGACCATGTGTTCTTAAATATGTCACAATGATTGGGAAATATATGATTTTTTGATTAATGGGATGTTTTCTTCACAGTATGCGATATCACAAAAGATTCATGAACATATTTTTAACGAAGGAGAAATTATATACATATCGCATATATATATTTTTTATAATATATCATTCCTTACTAAAAAATAAATAAGTAAAAAAAAAATCTTGGTCAATTGAATCCTGGGGATCGAGGAACCCTAATCCGAGATGCTACATTGAACCATTCCCTATTCCATATTATAGATATATAAGAAATTATCTTCAAAGGAAGAAGTATCTAACTATTATAGGTACAATGGATTCCTGCTAAAAATCAATATGCTACATGGTAATGATAATATAATATGAAAGAGAAAAGGAATGAACCCAAAAACTTCGAATCTGAACAACGTCTTTACCTGGTTGGAATGAACAATGGTGGTGAGAATGTAACAACCATTTTTTGAATAATTTCTCAATTATATTTAATAATTTTAGTTAAGGAATTAATTTTTATCCCTTAGTAATTGTTTAGTTTTTTATATGTATTTTTTGAGGTTATTTTCATGGTCGAATGGTTTTATAATATTTTTGGAAAACGAAGATGTTTCCCTAGGTAAAAATGAATTGTTGTGATTGGGTTACTAGGATAGAAGCCAGTTGGTATCCAAAATATGTAGTAACCATATGACTTTTAAAATTTGAGGATAATAGTTATTTTCATGATTGGTTTATGTTTTTGTAAACAATGAAGAAAAACCATAAAATATAAATATTGATATCTAAAAATTGGATTTTAATATCGAAACGCCCCAGAAAAATATTACATTTCATTCCTTGACCTAGGCCCATAAATTCCATTATTCCTCGAGATGAAATTTAATATAGTGTACCTTTTAGGGGCACATTTAATTGATATAAATTCATTATTTATATTTAATAAATGTTTAGTTTATTGTTCTTATTTATTTTATATAATTGTTTGTTTTCCCTTTAATAAAACCTTTTTTCGAGGATGTAATTCCCAGATCTGTTAGATAGGATGTGTTTTTATTAATCTTCATTTGTATTTATTAATGTAATTAGAAAGGGTGGCCATATTTTAGACATTTTGAATTTATTCTCTATGTATAATTAATTGGATGTGTGATACTTCGCCCAATTTCAACCTCCTCAAGAATTAATAGTATATTTGTTTCAATGAAACTTTGTGTTTGTTTTTTTAATAAATAAATACATGAACATATTTTTTTTGAATCAATCATGACGATTGTCCCTAATCCATTAGATTCCGTTTATGGTCACATTGTAATTTTTATAATGGTTAAATTTTTTTTAAAAAAAATATATATGGTTTTCTATTGATGAAATTTCAATGAACATGGAGTTTTGGGTGAGAATTCATGTGAATATGTAATGGGATGTGTCTTTATTGGCATAGTATTAGGAAAATACTGGAAAATTGAATTATAAAATTGTGTAAAAATTCTAGCCTATTGCTATTTTTAATTATCAGTAGTTAGTCTATTTAGTGGGAAATCTTTAGTGGAGAATTCATTAGGTTGTGATTTTCATGTGTTTGTGGGTTAATTATAGGAAATTATGTCTATGGTGTTTTATTTCACTACTATTAAAATATGATATTTTTTATTTATTTTTTATATTCTCAAACTATTTTATATTTATTTATTTATAGAATATTAAACTTTTAATGGTTCTTTTGAGGATAATGGACCTTGAATACTGAGTAAGAATGAATATCAAGGTTCCCACTGAATCTATCGCGGTGACCAAGAGGTTCCAACTGAGTAAGCATAATTGAGTAATCATTCTAGTCTATTGCTATTCGTAAGGCCTCGACGCTGCCACCAAGTGGTTCCAACTGAAACTCTCACCTCATGGGTCAGATCACACTGTTGGCGTAAGCATGATTATCGAGTCTCCTCCCAAAGGTATCTCCAGACGTGGGGGTCAAGTCAACGGCTTAACTGGAAAAATCATGGTCTCGAACAAGATTCGTGGAAGGAAGGAATTATTCATATCAATTTATATTGTTACAAAAGATAGTAGAAGACACTTACCATACCTTGAATCATTCTTAGAGCCCTTGGGTCACACTCATTTACCAAATAGAGGTACTCTCTTCCCCTACCCTTCTGCCCTCGGAACCTGTCAGGGACTATAAAGTCGGGTGGTTGTAACATGTCGAAAGGTACATCAACACACGCAGCCTCCTAGATCTTCTTCCATGTCTGCTGCTTTGCAGAATCATCTGTCCTTAACACTTCCTCTTCTTAAATCCTTTTACACACACAAGTCTCTGATATTGACACCAGTTTCCTACTTTCCCACTGCTAACCTTTACTAGATGTATCCACTCAGCCAAAAAATTGTCAACCACAAAGGTTCTCTATAGCACCCTAACATATGTAGGAATGCATAGAGGAAAGGTGAAGGCTCAAATGTCCATAAACACACCTCGTTCGGAAGTCCGAGACCTAGAGCGCTGATAGTATCATAGTCATCAAGTACCAGGAACGATCGGTACGCCTCGATGATTACTCATCTACCGACATGTCGTCCAGCCAAAGCTGTATAAGCTCTACAAAAATCTCAGCCACCTCCACATGAAAGTCTTCAGCCGCCTGTATGTTGGGATCTCCTCGGAACCTGAGGGGTATCTAATGCTGGAAAACATTTAAGGGACTGAACCTACATGTTTCATCTACCAGTACCGCCGGTTGAAACTGCTGACCAATAGGCAGTGATATAGCCGGCACAGTACACGAAGGTACTTTCTTAGACCTCGGTCCACATACCGAAGTACCATAACTATGCTGACCAACCTCATGGTTACTTAGTGGGAAACACCAGTGGATAAGATCACAATCTTCTCTAATAGTGTCTAAACATGGTGTAGAACACTAGAAATCACCTCTAGTCAGTCCACTGATCCCTGGGAATCTGTATCGCCTCATAACATCGGAGGCCTCTACTGCTGGAACTCATGCAACACACTCTATCATCTTGCACTGTCTGCTAGTACAACTGGTGGAATATGCTAACCAATGGGTGGTGGTGCTACTGGTACACCACCAGAAGGTGCCAACATATAATGAGGACCCTGCACCGGAGCCTCGTCACTCGGTGGTCTGTCATCGTGTACTCTCCCGGAACTCCAACTGACTGTCTACGTGATGTCATCCTGAACAGATGCGACACAGTCAAACGATTTAAAATATGGTGTGCTGAATTTGTTGAGCTGACATAAAGAAAACTTTTGGAAACACACACGCAATTATTTTTTTCATGCACTGAGTAAGAAATCAAAAGTTAAGGTCCTGGTGTGTGGATACGTCGACCACCACACAAACACTGGACTCCCTGAACTAAATACCACACTCGGTTCCCTTGTCATAATTTCTTCACAGAAAATAATGATCAGAGTCTTGAGTTCTGTTGTAGAACCTACTCCTCTAATAACAATTTTTCACGACCTATCCTCGGGGCCCATGCCGTGACTACCCAAAGCTCGCCTTTCATAGGTCAGGGGCTGGGGACTAGTACAAAAGGCGTAAATCCCGATAAAAAGGGAAGGCATTGCAATTATGAAATGTAAACACACACAACCAGAGTACAAACAGATGAAAACACTAATTAAAGTAGTATATAAAAGTGTTGAAAGTACAAAAGGCCCAGAAATACAATCCCAACAGAATGGTACAACTAAAACTGAATGAAAAGTGCAACTGAAAACACAACAGGTTAAAGGTGAAGCAGCTCCTGGATCATCCTTCGGGTTCCTACCTGAAGGGTAGATACAAATGACCTCCTCAGCACTCTGCGTCTATCGGTCTACTCCGTTTGTCGTCACATCGAGTGTCCACCTATGGGTACCGTCCAATCCTCATACACTCTACCTCGGCTAGATATTTCTATCATATGCATCCAACACAATGAGGTGCGGGCATAGCCTGTGTAGGGGTGAGTATAATGATACTCAGTAGGGACCCCGATACCCTCAAGGTCTCAATAAATCCAATAAGGATAACCCAAAAAGAAAGATCTCAAATGATAACATTTACTTACGTATATGACGATACATATCCCTAAGTTATCAGGTAACCCATCTCAATCATAAAGAAAACATAATAGTCATTGTCTCATATCAAAACAGGATTTTTATTCATGATGACGAATGAAAAATTACTGGAGAACTCCTCCTATGTCGAGCGCAATAGTCCTGTCATGACTCTGAGGTGCTTCTCACAAACCTTAGACTGCTAAGGTACTTCTCCTGTCGAGTACTACAGGTCAGCCACATCACAATGTAGTGCTCCCCCGCCATGGGTCTGCCACCTCACAATGTAGTGCTCCCCCCTTATAGCCTACAGAGGTACTCCTCTTTTCGAGTACCGCGGGTCTGCCACCTCAAGAAGTAGTTCTCATTCTTCATGGGTCTGCCACTTCACAATGTAATTCTCCCCACTGTGCTATTCACGTCACTCCGAATCGAATCAGACAAGTCATCATCAGGTCTCAGCCTACTACAAGGTCACCGTACTATGTATGCTCATCTCCGCGAGGATCCGCTACATGAGCCAAAGGTCGATACTTCCATGTTTTACATAAACTCATGTGGAATTATCTCAATTGACCGCCTCATCATAGGGGTATTAACAGAGAATATGGTGGGTCAATCGGATGCTCGGTCAGTGAGTTATTAGCATTTCTGTTCCAGGGGCCCGGTTGGATTTCATGTACAATCCAACCCATCCATAATCCAACTGCGTCCAAACCTCAGGTTAAGAATGACAAAAGAACCATCTCACCAAAAGAATTCATCATAGTCGACGGCACGTCAATCAGACGTATGGTCCTTAAGTTAATAGTGTTTCTGCTCTGAGGGCCCGGTTGGAATGACATTCGTTCAAAATCCGTCCGTTTTTCCAAAGTCCTACAAAAATGACATAGAGTAATGAAAAAATGACCGCATTGTCATGAGGGTCCCAGTGCCATAGACGGCACATCGATAGGATTCACATTCCTCATGTTATTCATGATTAGGTTAAAACGGGCCCGACCCGTCAAGAGTTGGTGGGTCCGACCCGGTAGGGGTCTCAGATTGGCCCTATGATTCGAGTGGCCCGGCCTAAGGGGCACGTCTTGGCCCGAAGAGGGTGTGGCCTGGCACGAAGTGGCGTGGCCCAGCGTGGCCAGGCGTGGCCCGGCCGGGCGTGGCTCGGCCGTGCGTGGCCTGCCTGGGCGCGACCTGGATGGGCGCGCCCCAGCTGGCTCGACCCGAAGGTCTAGCGGTCGGAGGTTGGGGCACGGCCCCTGGATGCCGGAACCGGCGGCGCCAAGCGGCGCCGCCCTCCCAAACCGGCCGGTAAGTCCAGGCCACCTTCTGGTGCAAGCGGCCCGCACGGCGGGCCGCAGGTTTCTTCAGCGCAGCGCCCTCCTAGCACCGCGGTTCGTCTCTGGCCGACCGGTTGATGGGCCGACCGGGTTTCCAGCACAGCGCCCTCTTGGAACCGCATCTCCCCTTCCCCTGGCCAGCCGACAAGCCGGCGGGTTCTTCCGCCGAAGCGGACCGTGGTTCACGCTACACAACCAATGCGACGGTGTCAGCTTCCTCCTCCGCAGCCTACACTGGCCGCACTTCCGCATCCCCAGCAAGGCATGGCGGCACCATGCTTCCACCACCGCAGCCCGTATGGCTACGGATTTTCCTAGCTTATGCGACGGCGGCCCTTGTACCGCCGGTCTATTCCGTGTTACGCCTCTGATCACAAATTCCATAAATAATTAGGATCAAATGGAGGGTCGTCGGGCCATGTTTGTTCAGCCCACACCCACCCCATTAAGCGATAGAAATTGGTCAGAAAAAAATATTATCAAACAACGAACCGAGGAATAATTTTAATCCATTAAAATTGATCTAACCCCTACCTAGATAGTTGATGTTTAACATCGGGCATTGTGGAAGATGACGTCGCGGGGAAAGAATTCATAGGCGATGTTGGAGTGCGTCCAAGGAGGAAGCAGAGTTTCCTCACTTTTTGTGAAGAAGAGAATGGTCGGTGTATCATAATTATTCATGTAACTGGTATTATTCGTGGATGAGACGTCATTATTCATCGAGAGAGGAGTTTTATTCTCCTTCACAAGATTTCACTCCCAATATTCCATAGAACAACGAAAACCCTCCCAAAATAAATAATAGTCTTCTCCTATTATTTTATTATCACATGCAATTTAAAATTCAAATTCAAACCACTTCATTAATTAATTGATGTGGTTTAATTCATTAAATTAACGTGTTGTCAAGAGTAAAATAGGGAGAGAGGAGGAGGTGAGAGATCTCAATTTTAAGAGGATTTAACAAATTATAGAGGGGGGTTAAGGAGTTTAGGGAATGATGAAAGGTTGGGGCTCTTGGGGGTCCCACCACTCATATATCCACACATGGAAAGTTTGGTGGGCGTGGGCCCCACCAATAATTTCCCATGAGAGGGGTCAACCTCCTTAGATATAAAATAAAACTGTTCCAACAATTTTATTTTCTTCTTAATTAAACCTCAATAATTAATTTCTCCTCCCACCCAAATGAAACTACAGTAATGGTCCAATTAATTAATTATCGGCATTGCGAGTTCATTGGTGTCGTCAGATATCAATTCCGAGCAATAGTTAAAAATATAGAAAAACACCCTCGTTCGTTTACTGAACGTACCGAAGCTAAACTCCAGAAATTGATTTCAGGAACACCATGCCTCAGAATCAAGTGACCTCAAAATCCACATACTCTTAAAATTCCAATGTATTTAGGAAAAATATCCTTGAAATTTCCAGGTATTTACAATCTCATTCACCCTCTTTTAACACTATTAATGAAAAAACTATCTCAGATATGTTGATTTGTCACATTCATGGTCGAAGGGTTTTAAATTTTCATTACCAAATTCTATAATGGTCATGAAACCATTTTAATTATTGAACCAGATCATAATATATGTAATTTATCTAATATAATGTAATGTAATTCTTATAAATTCATTCTGTAAGATGATAATACAAAATACGTTAATTGTGAGAAAAATTGCCAAGTGAATCCAAACATTTATCATTATTATTTAATATAATGAATCTGTATCACTCAAAATCAATTATCATTGAAACCATATAACATTATTTATGTTCTATAATAAAAGATAACTTCAATTCACGACTACCTCTCTCATTATAGACGTGTATCCAAATATTAATATATGTTTACGGATCATTAAAACCATGGAAGAAAACAGACCCAAACAATGAAATAATACTCCATAACAAATAAAAAGGGATATTAATGGCCTAAAAAAGTTATTATGAATTAATTAAATGTAATATTGATTAATTAAATATTAATTTATTATCCTAATTTTATTATTCGTGTCATTAATGTCAAGTGGAGAACAACATCGGGCTAAAAGCAAGGGATCCTCTCTATTTCAAAATTATTCATGAAAGTCATATATGTTTTTCCCTTTTATATATAATCCATAATGATGGGGTATGATTTAGAACCTCCCCCAAACATCCCTAATTATGAATAAGTGATGTGAAACCCATTTCACTCTCATTAATCTCTCTTCTGATCCTTGATAACATGCTGATAATCTTTAAGGGATTCTATCTAAACCACTATTGTTCCTTTGGGTTTTCATTGACAATATTTTACTGAAATGAAGTAACCTTATCTTATAATGTGAATATTCTATATGATGAATATAAGTACCAAATTAATTTATCATGGCCATTTCATCATTATCTTTATGGGATGTACATGATTTTAATGTATTCCGTCCCCAATACATCCTGATAAGAAAACTTTTTTTGAGGGAACTTCATTTATTCAAAAAAGGATTCATGTGTAATCTCAATTCAATTTAAGCCACCATTGTATTTATAAAATCAATATTTTTTATTATGAAAACCATCATGGTTCACCTTTGATGATATATAAAATACATTTCCCTTTTCCTTTTTAAGGGCTCTATATTATTTTCCTTAAACAACACAAAATTGTTTTCATACAAAAATATCATAAATAAATTTCTTATATTTTTTCAATTATACGTGAATTCAAAATCATAATAAATTCATATTTAACTTATAAATTTCCATTTATATTGTAGTTCTTTTATTTCATGGACACTTTTATGATACGCCCATTTGTTATTCTTTATGACATGATTATGTTACACAATTCATTGAATAGTTAATCCTTAAGAATATATATGACTGATTATCTACGATTATTTATGTGGAAAAAATATTTCTGAAAATATAATATGGTTGCACATAGATAGAACTCAAATTCATTCGGTAATGTTGAGTCTCATGAGATGTTATATGTGATGGTCATGGGAGATAGCCTTGGCTTGTGCTACCATGTGTGATGGTCTTGGAGGTTCTCCTTGGTTTGTGATACAATGTGATATGGTCTAGGTGATTTTCCTTGGCTTGTTCTAAAGTAATGTTTTATGTTACATCCAAATTATATTAAATTCAAGTTTACATGATCCCATGAAAATGTTTTCTGATTCCATCTGTTTTGTGGCTTTTATTCTTCATTATTCATGGCCTTCTATATCAAGTGTTAATGATTAATTTCTATGATTTTTCCTTAATGAGATTTTAGCTCATCCCTATTTTAATGTGATCCACAAGGTACCCTATGCAGATGTATGGGCTCATTAGAAGGTATGATCTCTTTATGGAGATTAAATAATGTTTATTTTTTTGTCCCATGTTTTATGATTTGTGTACCTGGTCTTTAAAGGTAGTATACATCATGTTCCTTAGATTATATTTTATTGTTTAATTATGATTAAAACTATGCAATGAAATTTGTAAATGAATAGTGTCACTATAGTTGGGATGAGATGATGGTCTTGTTATTTTTTCTAGATTAAAATTAGATAACTTTACTAGATCTATAAAGATGATTCTACATATAAGAAAACACTCATAAATATTTTTTTTGTATATCGAATGTGGTTTTTCATGAAAATACATACATGTCATTATAAAAATAGGTATAGGTGGCTCCGACACAAATGTATGTAGGGGTAACACCTAAAAACGTCAGTTTGAGATAGACTGGAACAGGAATTGGTGCATGACAACGAGCTTTTCGCGACTATTGCCTTGACACTCTTCGGATATTTGATTTTGTAAATTCATGATCATGGTAAAATCCATTATTAAGGGAATTACAAAAAATCCCATAAAATTATAAGTTAAGAAATAGATCAAGAATAACCTAGATTGAATCATAGGGAATCACATGTTCGAATATACTTATCTATTACATGTAAATCCTCGTATGTTAAATTTTTTTATTTTTTTTACATTATAGAAAAGTATTGAAACACTCAAATTGTATGCTCTTTTACTCTGTTAGTGGAAAGAAATAGAAGAACATGTCCTAGCAATCAATGTTATAGGAATGTGATTATTTTCATAATGATATGCATAATATCACGGGAACATGTGCTCAAAACATCATGATAGTACATTCTTAGCTCGATCAAGTAGTGAATAATAACCTGGATCATGTAGAACACCTTTCTCTTTGGAAATAACATGTTTCTCTTCACTAAATCTTGTAAAAAAGGCATCCAATGTTTAGAGGATCTTTCAGTTCCCTCCCTATAGAACATTGGATTAACTCCATCGAATAGATATTATTTTTCCTCTAATGCTCAAAAAATGTGAAATTTGTACTTGTTGTTTATCATTTTTATGGGGAATCTGATCAGTGGTGGACACTGATCAATAATATGAAGAACAAAGAGGAAATTGATTCCATGGATTGGGAGGAATTAAAGATAATTCTTTTAAATAAATATTTTACTTGAACCCTCCTTCTCAAGATGGAATGAGAGTACCTTAGACTCATAACCAAGAAAGATGATTTCATCGGGTCATATGAAGGAACCATTTCAAGGTTTGCAATGTATGAATATGGCATAGTCATTGAACACTGAAATTAAGTTGGGACTATTTCTTTAAAAGACTAACACTGATTATATGAAAAAAATTTTGATTTGAGACATCCATAGCTTTGAGGAGATTGTACATCGTGCCTTAAATGTTGAAATGGAGATCATAGTCTGTCAATGGAATCATGGCCTAATTACAAGATGATGAACAACAATTCATGTATGGGTGGTCCCGTAAATAAATTCCAAGATAGAATGAATCTCGATTATCCCATCAGTAAAATGATTGGGAAGAAGAATCCTGGGAACTATCTCAAGGGATCCCTGAATTGCTTGAAATGTGAAAATGGGACTTATGGATAAAAACATCCAATGAGATATGATGAATCCCAATAATGTGGAAGCAAAAAGGATGGTTTACAATAACTCTCAACATCTATAATAGTGTTGAAACTACATGTTTCATTGTAATTATGCATACAATGGCCCTAATCCATTGGCTTTTAGAGACAACAATCACCAAACTTCATAGAAAAGATGAAAGGGATTATGATATCACTACTACTGATCTAGATCCAGCCAACAATGTGGTGATAGGTACGCTAGTTATTCATTTAAGAATAGAAAACATACTAATTTATTTTTCTTCTATGAATTCATTCATATCATGCTTGTTTATTATAACTATTAAAACACCACTACAACGTTTGGATGATATGTTATCTGTGAAAAAAGCGAATGGGTCGATTATTTCATCCAAGGATTACAACAGCTCATTAGTAATTATTTGTGGACTGAAGCTCCCCAAAAATCTTAACACACTTCATTTGGTGGAGTTAGATGTTATCTTGGGAATGTAATGTTTATATTTATACAAATAACATATCAACTGTCGGGAAATAGAGATCACTCTTCACATCCCAAAGAATCTTCCAATTCTATACAAGAGTTAGGAAGAAGTTGAATATCTTTTAGAATCATTTTCTCATGTTTGGATATTAATTCCTTTTGAGAACGCATGTATTTCTATAAATATTGATACAAAAGATAGAATCTCACTCAAAGACATTCCCATCATGAGGGATTACACTAATGTATTCCCCAAAGAGTTTCCTTGTATTCTTACTGATTGAGAGGTTGTGTTCTCAATTGAACATCTTTTTGTATCTCTATCTATATCCATGGAAACTTATATAATAGTTACTGTAGATCTAGAGGATCTTAATAATCATTTATAAGAGAATCTGGTGAATGGTTTTATATGTCTGAGTGCTTCACTGTGGTGTGAGCTAGTCTACTTTGTCAAGATGAAGGGTAGATAAATGTGCCTCTTCATTGATTATTATGATCAAAATAAAATAATGATAAAGAACAAGTATTTGTTGTGTCGGATTTATTACTTGCATGATCATCTTCATGGGTCCATTTATATCTATATGGTGAATCATGAATAGGGATATCACCAATTAAAGGCGAGGAAGGATAACATTCCCAATAATACCATTCAAATAACGCATGGACACTATGGTTTCATAGTTATGACCTTATGACTCATTAATGGTCCTGAAATTTTCATGGACTTTATTAATATTTTCCTTTGAGGTTACCTCGAAAAAAATTTGGTATTCTTTATCAATGATATACAAATATGCTACATGTGCATGGAGGAACATGAGGTGAATTTGAATCCAATGATGTAGACATTTCAAAGGAAGACGATGAATGAAATGTATAGTAATTGTGAGTTCTATATAATGAAAGTATAATTTTAGGGTCATGTTAGAACCATAAAATAGATATTTGTGGATCGTTCCAAGACAATGGAAAATGATGATTGGCCCAGGCTAATATCAGAAATGGAGATCCACAACTTTTTGTGCCTAGTAGGGTATTATCGACGATTTGTGATGAGATTTCCATGGTTTTCAAACCCAATAAACTAGTTGAACTAGTAGGGAGTAATGATTTTATGGACTCTAGAAATTTAAGATTATTTTATGGAGTTTAAAATTAGTATAATCACTACACCAGTGCACATAATCTTAATAAGTGGAGAACATGTTTGGTTGTATAGTGATGCATCAATGAAGATCATAGGTTTTGTGCTGAATCCAAATGATAATTTAATAGAATATTCCCCATTATAGATATAAATTAATGAGAAAAACTATTATACAAATGATATGTATTTAGAATCAATGATATTAGAGTTAACAATATGGTGGCATTATATCTAAGGGAGATCTATGTGATATATACTGATCATAAGAGTCATATATATATTCACATAGAAAGTGATTAATATGTCTAGTGATGATGGATAGAGCTCATCAAGAATTATTACTGCTCAATCCATAACCATCCCAATAAGGAAAACAAGGTGGATGATTCTTTAAGTAGAGAGGATCACACATCTTTATTAATGATGAGAATTAAAAATGTTCCGATGTTCTATGGTTTTTAGAGGATGGTCATGGGAATCATTAAGGACGGAACATCATCAATCCTTTATCAAATGAATGATCAACCATCCCTCTGGGATAAAATCAAATATGATCAAAGATATGATTTGTACATTCAGAAAACTGGAGAATCCATTACGAATGGGGAATCCTCTATGTTTATGATTGATGTGTAAGGAGTTGTAAGATATGTTTCATGAAACTATGTACCATCAAATCCAAATAAAAATAAGGATCTTATTAATTACACACATATATCAACATTCAGTATTCACTTAGGGAACAAAGAGATGTATCAGGATCACTGTGAAATATTTTGGTGGTATAATAGGAAGACGGAGAATGATGAGTAAACATAAAAGGGGATGATATGAAAACAAGATAATGCTTAAAGACAAAATTCTAAGGGGATTATGAAACCATTTCCCATACCAACATGGAAGTGGGAGAACATAATCCTGGATTTTGTAACTAGACATCCCGAGGAAGGAATGCTATATGGGTTGTTGTGGATCATCATACAAAGACAGATCACATTATCGGGATTTGAGAGGACATCACATTGGATCAACTTTCATAGATATATATTTCAGTTAAGTGGTTATGGTGCATGGATTACCATTATCTATTGTATCTCATAGAGATCTGAGATTCCGCTCAATATTGTGGAAAAGAATCAAAAATTATTTAATAAATGAATTCAACATCTGTATGGCCTATCATCCTCAAAATGAAGGATAATTTGAGATTAGTTTTAATAGTCTTGAAGATATGTTGATAGCGAGGTCTATGTACTTAGAAGGAGGATGGGACCAACATCTTCCACTGGTTGAATTCTTCAGCAAAAATAGTTTCCACTCTAGCATACGAATGACCCAATATGAATACCATTATGGGAAAATGATATCAACATTGGCGTGTTGGAATGAATTCATTGAATGTGAAGTGATAAGACCTTAATTGGTAAATGAAATGGGGGAGAAGGTGAAAACTACTCAACAACACATCAAGGTAGCTGAAAGTTGAAAAAACATTTATATAGAAAATCATCAACGAGACTATGATATCAATGATATAGATATGGTATTTCTATTCAAATATATAGGAATGAGGGTGAAGAGGTATGGGACGAATGATAGGTTAACTACCAGGTATGCTATCCCCTTAGATATCCTTGATCTTCACAGAGCTATGGCCTATCAAATAGAACTTCCACCTACCATGTCCAAATTACATGATATCATTCTTGTATCCCTCCTAAGGATGTACACAATAGATCCTTCACATGTTCTTTCTTCAGAGGTGGTACTTTTTCAGAATGATATTTCTAATGGGGATCATCCAGTGAAGATCATGGATCATAATGATATTGTTCAACATAAAAGAATAATAAGATGGTCAATGTACGATGGTGGAATGATAAGTATGAAGAGGAAACATGGGAACTAGAGGAGGAAATGAAGTAAAAGTACATGCCCAATCTTATGGATTAGAAAGTGTAAAAATATATTTTGAGGGGATAATTTCAAAAGGGTGGAATATTGTAGTTGCCTGATGTTTTAGAAATCTAATTACCCTTCTTATACTTATGTTATATAATCAAATGATATTGCAACACAAATACCTACTAAGTATTATGTTACCATGAAACATAATATTACATGTTTTATGTTTTGAATTTTGAAAATCCGACTGAAATGGTTGCGATCAGTAAGATGTTTGGAGTCTAATGGAACAAACATAATTTTGGTGAATAGTATCCAAACCTTATGAATAGGAACCTATAATTATGAATATTAATATTACCTTATAAATAGTAAATCAGCCAATGGAATATTAACCTCCCCAATGATTGTATAAATAAATTTAGGCATCTTATAAGTGATTATATGACCATTGTAAACGTATTGGTATTTTTGTATGTCATAAAAAATAAAGTAATGTTAATTAATTAAATTTGAATGAAATTTATTTCTATAAAAGGTTTTCATAAATTATCAATTTCGTGTATTCTATTTTTAGTATAATTTTATAAGACCATATGTAATTTTTAAATGAATTATAAAATCATTTATACTTTTAAAATATGTATTTTTAATTTAAAATTTGATTTTAACTAATAATTCAATTAATATTATTTAAAAAAATTATATTTGAATAAAGGATATATTTTTTGGATTCCACACATCAAAAAATGGTAATGGCTATTTTTTATATTTCTCTTAAATACATGATTTTTTATAAATAGTAAAATTCAATAATTGGAAATAAATGATAAGTCCTGAATTTTTGCATCATTCTTGCATCATGGATGATGGAAATGGCCATTGTATGAACTAACAATAACTTATTACTGTTTTTTTTTTCAGAAGAATCTTTACTATTTCTTGTTCTATGGAATAATTATACACTAATGATTAAAATATTATGAAAACACTCCTCCCCGACACTACAAAAAAAACACCCACACTCCCCTCTTCTCTTCACTCCTCTCAAGCCTTTTTACATCCCTTATTTCTGACCAAATATCTCCCCAAACTCCTCCCCCTTGTCCAGAATCCATTGGTCTCATTAAAATTCCAAATCCTATAACATTAAGAGTCTCTCAAAGGAGATTAAATCAATAGATAAATTACACTTTCTAATTGTTTAATTAAATTCATGTTCTTTTCTTTTCGTTTTTCATTTCATAAAATCCCTTCTAAAAAATTAAATAATAACTCGAATAACATATATATACTGGAATTATATTGTTATATTTGTATATTTTATCATATCCTTTTCTCACACTCTATTTATAGTATAATAGAAATCCTAATCTTAGATGTGTTGATTTATCACATTCATGTATGATGCGTTTTTAATTAGCCTTACTATATTATAAAATAGTCATGAAACAATTTTAATGGTTGAAAAATATCATAATACATGTGTTTTATCATTTTAAATTTTGTATAATCCTTATAAAGTCATGATAAAAATAATAAAACAAAACAATCTTAATTGTGAGGAAATCACCATGTTATTCCAATCATTTATCATTAATGTTTTATATTTCTATTAACCTTCACCTAAAATTACCAAATGATGTTTACAAACATTTAACCATATGTATTATCAATAATAAATTATAACTTCAATTTTGTACAAACACTCTCATCATACATGTGTATCCGAACATGAATATTAGTGAACTGATCATTAATTCCAAGGAAACAAATGGACCCAAATAAAGAAATTTAACCTCATAACCAATAAAAAGGTTATTAATGAACTCAAGAACATTATAATAAATAATTTAAATTTAAACAAGGATATAGACTTAATAATTAATGAACCTAATTTGATTATTTATTTCATTAATTTCATGTGGAGAACACCATCAGACTTAAGGTAAGGTATCCTCTTTATTTCACTTTTATTCAAGAATGTCCTAAATTTTATTCACTTATATGTGTAATCCAAAATGTTGGGGTATAATTTAGATCCTAAACATTACTTTAATAATGATTAATATGTTATGAGATACCCTTTTCACTCTCATTATGGTCTCATAAGTACACCTGATACCATGCTGATAATCTATGAGGGATTCCACAAGAACCCCGTTTGTTCCTTCTTCTTGACATATCATTATTTTATAATAATGAATTTATCATTTATTTTTTATTTTAATATTCTAAATGATTTTTAAATGTTCCAAATTAATCTATCATTACCCTTTAAAAATTATCTTTGGGTGATATACATGTTTATAAAAGATTCCTTCATCAATACTTCTAGATTAGAAAACCTGTTTTGAGGGGACTTCAACAATTCTTACCAAATTGAAAGTGCACTATATCATCTATTTTAAGAAAAAAAAAATTATAAAATAATTCATTTTAATTATGAAAACATTCTTGGGTAAATTATGTTTTTATATAAAGGATTATTCTATTTTTTATTTTATAGGATATATTCTATTTCCATTAAAATGGCACAAAAATGTTTTTATAATAAAATTTCATAAATATTGTCAATTATACATGACACAATTATGATGGTACATACCTATATCCAATATTAATTTACATGTATATTTTAGTTTCTTTATTTCATGGACACTTTTATGATACACACATTTGTTATGCTTTATGACCCGATTATGGTACCCAATTCATTCCATTATTATACCTTATGATTATATATTATTGATTATGTATGATTCAATATGTGGAAAACATATTAGTAAAAATTTAATATCGATGCACCAAAATATCACTCTTATTAGTTGGATAATGATGAGTCTATGAGACGTTATGTTCGACAATCTTGGCGGTTAGCCATAGCTTGTGCTACAATGTGTGAGGGCCATGGCGGTTAGCCTTAGCCTGTTCTAACATTTGAAATGGTGTTGGTTGTTATCCTTGACTCATGATAAAGTCATCTTTGTGATTCTTCCTTATTAATATAAATTCATTTGTATAGTACCCCTTGATTATGTGTTATGATTTCATGAGGTCCATGCATTTTATTTTTCATAATGTCATTTCTTTTATCCAATGTGTTAATGTTTTATTAATATGATTTTTCCTTACTGGCCTTCTAGAACATCCCATGGTTCAATTGATCCCTAGGGGTCCCTATAGAGATGTATGGGGTCAATAGATGTTTGGAGCTCTTTATGGATATTAAATAATGATATTTTTGCGTCCCATGTTAAATGATTTATGTACCTAGTCTTCAATGACACTCGACTTCATGATCCTTGGCATGTACTCTGTGGTTTAATAATGCTTAAAATCATGTAATTTTGTGTTTAAATGTATTGGGTTTATATATATTATTTAATTTAATGTTTATCAATTAATAATTAAATCAAATAACAACAAATTAAATATAAAGAGAATGTTTTTAGAGGAATTTTATTTAACCCCAAAAATAGTTTTATCCTAAAAAATAAAATTATATACTATAATTTAGTTATATAAATGGAATATATAAATTTTATACTCATTAATTTTTTTACATTTATAGAATATATTTGATATGTATGTGATAAAAACAAATCCAATTTTACACATATAATGAAGCCTTTTTCTAATGGCAGTTTTGAAGCCTTTTAATATATATAATTTTTCAAAACTATGTTTTAAAACATTTATAAATATAATTTTAAAAAATAAAATTCATTGTTTAATTAATAATTTCAATATTATTTATGTTTTGATTTTTTATATTTTTCATCAAAGTATCATTTTTTGGGGATTAGTAAAAAATATTGAATTTTATTTGAAAACTAATTTTTCATAAACATAATTCCAAATGAAGAATTATATTTTAAATTGATTTTAATGTGAAAATATTTATATTATAAATTTATTAGTCCTATTTATTTAAATTTATTCATATATTTATTCAATTTAGATACATGACCTTTTTAGATGTTTGGGTATTTTAACCTTAAAAACACACTTCGTCACCAGATCTCCGTGATTAATTTTAAATTTATTTTTACACCTATGAATTAAATTAGCAAAATTTTATTTTATATTTTGAATCTTAAAAATTCACATTTTATAATAAATTCAACAATTATTTGGATTTTTTTTGAAAACTACTAAAATTAGGTATATCAATTAAAATAAAAACTAATTTACCATGATACTAAACATTTATCTTAAGGGAAAAATGCATAGAAACTTATCACAAAGACTTTGGATAGAAATACTTCGACCTTATACTTTATAGGGTATATTTTTATTCAATATTGGTTCAAATTTACTTTGGAAAAATGTGGTTGGAATGCCATTTTTCAAATAATTATATGATTTCAACACACCCCATTTACAAAATGAAACCCTATCCACCTCTATTCAAACTTCTCAACGATTTTCCCATAATATACATTAAAAAATAAAATTTATACCAACATATCATCATATTATAAACCTTTTATATTTAAATAATCCAACTAAGATTTCAATTAGTGAAATCCAAAGGAGGATACCCGAAGTAGAGGTAATTGTTTTCTAAAAGGTTATTTTTATTTCATTGTAAACATCCTTAAATTATTCTTCTATAATGAATATATAACATCAAAAGTATCAGAAATAAACATATATATTTATATTTGAATGTTATTAAGAAAAATCATACACAATTCCATTAAATGGGTTTTGAAATCATCATTCATTAATACTAATGACTACCACCTCGTGAACTATTATCTTTCTTATTTCCATTACAACATGTGAAAATTAGTAATAAAGATGGAAATTATATTTATATATTATATTTAGCATATTTCTGATGTCAGTATAAACATTTAATTTTCATATAACCCAAACCTTCATCTTTTCCATATTTTTTGGGAAAAAATAATGCCGCTCGTGTGTATGGAAGATCACCGCCTCACAAAGTGAAGTGATTCATTCATGCTTTACATGGAATTTATCATAGATTGGGTTTCAAAACATATCTAATTTATATGAAATAAAACTTATACTAGAATGATAATTTATTAATATACAGTATTTAATTTTCTTTCATTTAATATGAATGAAAATGGAGATAATGTTCACGCATACGTAGGACTTACCGTCACCGTGAACGATGCATTTAATTTCAAGTAACCAATTTTTTTTATAAATAAATATATAAATACATAATATATATTATATTAAAATCTAATTTTATGCTCTTCATATGAGGAAATAATGAACTAAATAATAGGAATAATATTACAAGTCAAATTATTCTTGAAATACAAGGTAATTAACACCAAAATTGATGAAAATGATGAATGATTATCAACCAATGGGTTATTTAATATTAAAAAATTATAATATAAGAAATAATAAATATTAATATGGATTAAAAATATTTTATTAAATAGTCTAAAAACATTATATCCGAGATAAAATCATTTTCAACTAAAAAGAATCATAAGATAGGATATTTCATATAAATTTAATCTCAATAAAGAAAATCATTATTTTATGCTCCCAATTACTTTTTTACATTCTATATATTTACCCTAGATGATTAATATTATAAATATATAATTAATCATGGAATAATATGTTTCAAATTGAAATATCTCACCTATGGTGATATAAAATAAAATTTATAATGCGGTAATGAATTCTATATCACACTTTCTGTTCATTGTGTTATATTACTTTATATTTGTGGTCAATATTATATAATTATATATATGATATATTTTGATTATTTATTATTTTATTTACCATTATTTTATGTGGATTTAAATATAATAAAAATAAATTATTCATTGATTAATTATCACAATCATCTTTTGATCATTTTAATTGTTTAATTCATAATCTCATTCTAATTAATATTTTTTATTCATAAATTAACATTCATGGGAATTATATGATTAGTATTTTATAAAAAATTCATTTTGTTATTATATGTTTATTTATGATGATTTTCAAGTGAAAAAATAATTTTACACAATTTTTTAGATAAAATTATTTAGGGAATGTTTTGCCAAAATATGACATTATTACTTTATTCTTTCAGAAATCATTTTACATACAAAAACACTTTTTAAAAAATAATTAAATTTTATTCTTTATCTCTTAAAATTTTATTTATTAAAAAAATATTTGACCCATTTTTTGTTTATAAATGGTTTTTTTTCCAAGGATTCATATTTTCCCTTTTGGAACAAATAACTATTCTATCATTTTTACAATGTATAAGAAATATAATTTCTACCTTGTATTGAATTACATACCAACATTTCATTGAGTATTCCTTTTAAATTTTACAAATATATTTTTAACGATATTTTTTTAAATTTATTATATATTAAATGTATTTTCTAGAAAATTAAAAATTTATAGGATATATTCCACAAAAAAATGAATGATATTTTTATGGTAATTCAACTCATAAAAAACAAAAAAAACTTATTCTTACTGTAATGAGAATTTTCCTTTTGATGAAAATATTATTATTTATAGTAATGGCCCATGTTTATTTTGACCATGTGTTGTATTGTAATTCCCTTCCGTGAATCACTTTCATATTCATTAAAATCCCCTAGAGTAATCCAATTTCTAGTGATCCTTGAACATTAAATATCACTTAATTATCCATATTATTTATCATGGATATTATTATTTCATAAAATATATATCATTTTTACATATGGTGGTTACACTTATACATATATTATAATTTGGGGAAATATTGAAAAATCTATATCGATTACTCAATAAAGATATCTAATAAGAAATATTATTAATGAATTAAATTTTTTATTCAATATATGAGTAATACTATGGATATACATTTTTCGGTGGGGCCAATGTATATATATATGTGTATATATATATATATCCTCTCGACGCATCATTAGGTCTCATGAAGATATTTAATTGGCCAAATTAAATTGTTTTCTACATGAAATTTTATAAAATATTTTGAATGGTATTAAAGGTTTATGTAACCCTATTCCTCATTCATGATGTATAATAATTATGCATTAAATTCACTGAGAATTTAGTTAATATTATTTTTATTTTTATTATTATCCATGATATTATAATAGTAACATTATATATCAATGCATTTAAATAACATTTTATTTATTAAATAGTTTGGCTTTTAGTTATTTACCATTACAGATTGATTATACCTTATCTCACCATGATGTTCAAGTAATTTAAATGACTTGTCTGTATAGTTAACAACGATTCCATGTTGATTGTGATCATTTCATCATCTAATCATCCATTTTACATAACTCTTACTACGGATTCTAGCTCACAATTTGTATTCAATCCCATAGGTCAGGAAAAAGACTTAACTTAATTATTTTTTATATATGTAGACTATTTACTTTTGTTATACATTATATATTCTTTTATATCCCCACAAAAACATGGGAATTATTTTTGTAGTATAGTTTTCCAAAATATAAGAATTGTTTGGTCCTTTGGGATATGATTTACTTTTATATATTTCCAATACAATTGTACCATGCACCGAATATGGGTGTATGGGGTCTAGGAAACTAGAATATTTATTTATATTTGTTATAAATTATTTTTAAATAATAAATTTTATATATCTACCAAAAAGTTATAATTTATAAATTTTATTTTTAATTATTAATTTCCAATAGTATTTAAAAGACAATATTTAGAGATAATAAAGACACATTTATCACAGAATATCAGTTATCATTCATAAATGAATTATTTATATGATATTTTTATGTTGTAATTAATCCATCATTTTATGAGTGCTAAAAAAGTTCCAAAATTGAACTTTTATTAATGGTTTATATTTTGTATTGGCTAAATTGTTCTTTTAATAGGTATTTTTAACAGTATTGATAATAACTATTCCCAAATATAAAAAGTTCACTTTAAAAGGGAATCCATTCTCATATAATTAAATATCCCATGGAATCAAAAGTCTATTTCTTCCGACTTAGAATATTTTTGAATTTTCTAAGCTTAAATAGAAGGTATTTTTACCATTACATATTTCTTATTGATGTGTCATCAATTTTTTATTTTGTAGTTCTCCTCATCCTTATTTTTTTTCAATTATTTTATTGATTATAGTTTCATAAAAGGTTTTATTCTATTTTTAATGATATTTATCCACTCAAATGTATTATTTTTGGTTGTTGTTATTTAACATTCAGAATGTACTGTCAATAGATTAATAAAATTATTTTTTCATAATTTTTTTTCAATAATTAATAATTAAATAATTATCCCTAAATCACTCCAATATTCCAAAATTATTATCCGACACTATATTTATACATCAATTTCAAGAGTACCCATGAATTTTGTTTTTTACAAAATTTCATAATATTTTCTTATTTTCATAAAAAACAATGTAATCATTATCTTCCAATGTATTATAAAGACACTCACATGTTTTTTATTTTAATAATGGGGCATTCCTTTGATAAAAAATCATTTTTTGGTGAAATTGTTATTATTTTTTATTATTATTGATTTAATTTTATTTAAAAACATTCATTTCACAATGATAAATACATGGAAATTATTCAATATCAATTTCAATATTTTACAATGAAAATAAATATAAATAACTATTTTATTTATCATTCAATTAAAAAATAATATGAATTCATAAAAATATTTTTTCATGATTGTAATTTATAAAAATCAAGGAATTTTTTCAATCATATTTTTAAATTTTACATTATTTTCAAGGAGTGTAGAAATAATTATTTTTGAAATCCCATTTTTTAGACATTTAAATTAGGAAAACATTTTGAATTTCTAATTTTAATAACACTGTATTTTATTTTCTGAATTTAATTACAAATAAATTATTTTGGTTGATAAATACATCATATTTTTGATTTTTATAATTTATAATTTTCTTTTTTCTTTGGTTTTAACCATTTATTTTTCTAATTTCACCCATAATCATAATTATATTAAATATCTCATGGCATATTAAATTATTTATATTGATTGTATCTAAATTAAGAATTCATGAAATTGTAATATGGTTCATTAAATGGTTTTGGTTCATTATCTATATTGAATAAACAATATTTTATTTTTAAAAAAATCCATCATATCATATATAAAAAATCGATAAAAATTATCACAAGAATATTATATTTTTTCGAATTTTATATAATAAGAATTATATTTGGTATTATTATAATAACATGTTTGAGTATTATTATTTAATATTTTTTTCCTGTTAACAAATAGATCTATATTTTTATTAATAGGGTCATAATAAATATAAAACAATTTAATATTCATATTAATTATGACTGATAATTTTTAAAATACAAAAAATGATACATGAATAGTAGAGATAGTGAAAAAAAGTTTTTGAATGCATAACAACAATAATGTGTTGTACTTGATCTTCCATATATCCATTTCATGAAAATACACTTGTAGACCACGTTTGGTCAATGAAAATCTTTACGAAATTACATTAATATAAACCAGAACATTATATATGTTACCATTATAGGGTTTTATAGTCTTCTAATTACTGATTCTTTAAATTTCCATTTTCCTCTAGAAATGAAAATTTACATATTGCCATATTTTACTATAAATGATCAGAGAACGAGATGAAAATTAATTATTTCATCCAAAATTATTTTTTCAATTATTAGTACATTATGTATTATATCATAATAGATATAATTAATTAATTAATAAATCAAAAAATCATTAATACATCTGAAGAAAAAATATTTCATGAATCTTGATAATGAAATTAAATAGTATAATTTGGGGAATCCCACCTTGGGGATGCTATTTTTTGGATTCAAAATGATATCACTCTTAAATTTTGAATTTTAATGACCATATTTGAACTGATTACATTATTTTGAACACTATAGAATTAATTAGAAAATTATTTAAATTATTTATTTATTTTTTGAATGTGAAATATTATTATATTTACCATAATAATTATTTAGTTAATGAAATCCATATTTCCCTTGGCCACGTTGATAGTGAAATTTAGTAAATTATTTCCCATGATGAATCCACATAAAAAAATGTAATAATTTATTATGTGTCATAAAGTATTAAAAATAGGATTAATTTCACATTATATAATTATAATTCATCTTCTATAAGAGTTGGAACATTTTATTGATGAAACGATAAATTCTATTTAATATTTTTACTATATTTATTTAAATGTTGTGAATAAAATTCTATGATTATTTCATTTTAGGTTTTTTTAAAGTTTGTACCTGAATTGGTCACCCAAATCATGCCCCGATAGTTTTTTATAGAAATGAGGCATCGGAAAAATCTCGAGCATTAAAGAACATATACCATCAAAAAAATAATGTGCCGTACAAGATTTAGAAAAAAAACACTAATAGAATATCTCACTACTTCAAACCTGCCATCTTTATAAGGGCTTGATGTTCAAGGAACCACAATAATGATCCAACAACATCTTGTAAAACAGTACCATCGGGAATGTGAGTTGAACCAACTGCATGAAAATGAAGATTCATGATCTCTAGATGTTTATGAATGAAACAAAAACACCATCATACAACTAAGAAGAAATATAATATTCTAGCATGGAGGTGAGAACCCATTATGAAAAATAGATGGAGGGATTCTCCAATAGAGTTCAAGAAAACTAGTATACAAAACTCATTTTCATGGTATATCTTTGATGTTGAATAATGGGTCCTTCGTAAATTCCTCAACAACTGTATAAAACATCCATTTTTAGATATATAGATAAATGTAATTATTCATGTAACAATATTTATATTTTTGAAAGGTAGTTGTTTACTTCCCCTCCACCCAAGAATAATGTTCCTTTTGGAATTGTAATTTATCATCCATCTAATAAGAATCCCTATATGTGGGATCCTTTTTTTCATAAATAATATTATTATTTATAGTACTCATATATCATAGATAATTTCCAAAGAAAAAATAATAATTTCATTAATATAAATCCTTAAATTATCTAACAAATAAACCCATGAAAATTTCAAATATTTCGATTGAATTTTTTTAAAAAATTGGTAAAGTGAAACAAGGAATTTTGGATAATTCCAATCCTCTAGAATTAGAACTATTATAAAAAACCATATAGAAAAGAAAAAAATTCTTAGTAAACCATGAATCATTATAAAATTGAAAAATATAAAATATTTTGAGTTATTTAAAGTAATTTTATATTAAGGAATGAAGTGGTATTTATAAAATATAATATAATAATTTGAATTATAATTAGAAAATTTAAATAATACCGTGGATACTGAAATAGTAACCTGACTGTTAGGAATCGTAACATGACTATTGGGAAAGGTAACCTTGTTGTTGGAATAGTGATTAATCATGTACATCATAAATTTTATTTTAAATAGTATTTAGCATTGTAATTTAATATTAATAATAATAATATTTATTTATTTATTATATTAAATTTCTAAAAATAAATTTCCTGATTGAAAAATCAATGAAATTATAATCTCTTTTTAAATAACTTTTATTTTAATGTATATAATAAAAATATTAACATTATATATAAAAAATGAGAAACAAATTCAAATTAGAAAAATATTTTGATTAATTAATTACATTTGTAGAATAACATATTTCTTAATAATAAGGGATTAATTTTTCCTTATATAAATCGATTTTCAAGTGAATAGTAAGAATACATTTTTGTTGTAACTTGTATACTTTAAATGAATCCATTCATGTGGTTATAATGAAATAATCAATTATAAGATTTTATCAATTGAAAAAAAATTAATATCTTAAAAAATACATGAAATTGAATTTTAAAAACTAAAATATATTTTCAAAAGATTAAAAGTTTAAATTATCCCTTAAAAGTATCATTTTTTTTCAATTTTCACATTTCATTTTGATTAAAGTAATAAATTAAAATAATAAAGTGTTTCTAAATGAATTTTTTTTGATTTTATTCAAATTTATATACTAATTTAAATTTTTACAATATTATAGGATTTACCATAGAAATAATTTTTTATTAAATATTTTATTCCTAAAATGACACTCTACTCATGATAAAATACCCCATCTCGTACAATTTGAAAAAAAACTATTCATAAACATGTAAAATCTAGATATATGCCAAATTACCAACTAATTATCCCCTTATAATCCATTTTTATATTTTGGAGTATTAAAACTCACTGATATCCTAATGTTATGGTTCATAGAATAAGAACAACTTCATGAAATAGGTAAAGTCCTTTCATCATTTTTGTTTTGTTTTCCCTTTAAAATTTCTTATAATAACATTCTATTCAGTTGAATACATTCAAAAAAGTTAAATATTTTCATAAAACTGTTATTATCGTAAAAAATGATACTAATAATATAAGATCATATTCTATATCTCAGATGTCCTTTGTGAACAATGTCTTGTTAATGGTTTGTAAACCACCAACGGGGATGTTTCCAACACATTGATTATAAAAACCCTTATGTGAGATTATAAAAAATTATTCATAATAAAAAAAATTTTAAGTATGTGTATTTCTAATACTCTATAAAAAATCATAATATTTTATAAATATAAATAACATGATATCATTAAATTGAAGTTAGAAAATATATTTTATAGGTAATATGGTATCTAATCATTTCAGTAATAAAATGAGAATTATGAAATATAATCCAATTATTAATTTTTTTTAATAGTGAAAGAATTTAAAATAACTCACTTTTGGATCCATTTTTTAATTATCGTATATTTATTATGGTTGAGGTAGAAAAGTAATAAAATAAATCGATATTTACAGTACTGGGATTCTCGAACACACATCCTTCTTTTTGGTTATATATTAATTCATATTTTATTCACAATGGATATCCATATAATAATATTAAATATTTAATTTAATATTATTAACCTTTTATTTGTAGGGATATAAATTTTACAACTTGATCTACATGATTTATTAGCCCAATAGATTTTGTTTTCAAAAAATAATTCATTTTTTCAAATTCATATCAATTAATCATGTTGATATATTTATTTATGAATGAAATTTATCTTTTATACCATCATATGTTCTATATTATTTTTTTGTGATCCAGAAACATTTTTCACTAAGGTATTATTCAAAAAACAATTATGAAACCATTTTATATTCAAGGGTTTATTTCATAACTATGATTTTAATATGATTCATTTCCATGTGTTTGGAAATATTATAAAAAATTAAGGAAGTTATGGTTGGGATTGAAATTTGAAATCCCAATAATTTTTTTAAAAAAGAAATATTTCTCTTGATATTTTTGTATTATTATAGTTCATGATTATTGATATGTTCATAATTATGAGGTAATTTTTTTCACAAATGTTATGCATGTACATGACATTAGTTTTTTTCACAGCTGTGTGTGTTATTTGAACACTATGTTATGAATTTTCATTACTATTGAAATTTAAAATTTCCATTCCATTATAAAAAATATTCCTCCTGATTATGATGACAATACTATTCTTATGAACTTATTATTACATATATTCTCACCTGTGACATCCCAACCCGAGTGTCACTCAATGGTGTTATGAATCTCTTTGGGAAAATGGACTAAAACACGCCTCCCAATAAATAAAAAGCTAATGACTACTAGAGCGGGACTAAGGTGTTTCATTGGGGAGAAAATAAATTTTGGTCATAGTGAAGCATAGTTGTAAGATATGATGAATAAACATTGGAAGCATAATAATAAGAAGGAATACATCATCAAAATCATGAATAAGTAAAAAACTAATAATATTCATCAAATGTTATAATTATATCATATAAAAAAGTCAATGGAATGTATCAAAAAAAGAGAAAATGAAGCATACATAAAAGTAGATGGATAGTGAAATACATATATCATGAAAGAAATAATAATCGAAATACTTTCTAGGAATCCTGAGAAATAGCTTGGTCATAAACTACATATATCACATCCTAAAACTGGAAGACAATTATCTGAAAGGGGTTTCTTCCCGTTGTCAAAACATGTGATCTTATTTTTTCTTATGAATAAAAGATATACATGATAGGGTGTGAGTTAAACCCCATTAGGCCACCGCCAATTGCATCGATACAAATACTATCTATGAATATAAATATTCATTGTGAAGGTATATAAAATATAATCCATTTTAATGTTATAAAATATTTCTTCTTCATCCTTTCCTAGTGTCTCTAAATGTGTGTTTATTTATTATTAACTTTTCATGTTATTTTTTTAATATATTGTTAATTATGGAGTAATATATGGGATATTAATAAATTAAGGTCCATGTAGAAAATAAGGAATCCCTGACCCCAGGGGTCATTCCATATTATATTGGAAACTCATGTAGTATGCCTATATAGATATGAGTGTAATCAATGGGGTAGCCCTGTAGTATTCTTCTGTAAATGTACATAATAGATTCAACAAAGCACTTCCATTGTAATCTTATAATATACATTATTTGGCCCAATGGGGTGAATCGCTAGATCTACATGTCCAAAAAAACCACATGATGAGTCTATGGAGTGTATGTCAGGCATTCTAAAATCCAAAAAAAATTACAGATGGATTTTCATTAAAATAAATTTGAATTCCATTATTATGGCAATAAACATATTCCATTTTTGGTATCTACCATGAGAATTGTCTAAATAAATCAGAATAAATTACATATAGTGATTGTGGAAATCCCTCTGGAATTCATGGATGGCTATTGTCTGACCATTCCAATGTTGAAAAAAATCCAAATAAAATAGGCACCATATAAAAATTTCAATAACATAGAAATTTCATCATAATATGTAATACTCAATGAAATTAATACTCATTTTTCACATTCCATTATAATTCATCATAGTTGTTAAGGAAAAATAAATACATGCAACCAATTATCAATTATTGTATAAAATGTAACTTCCATGTGATATCTATACATAGACATGTTTCATTTAACAATATATAATACATTTATTTAACATAATCAATAACCTTATTAAATTTACAGTAGAGTAATTCTAAATAGTGTCCCAGAGAACATAAATATTGGTAATGAAATTATTAATGATGAAAACAAATTATATGGGGTTTTCAACAAAGAGGTTAATACCCTAATAGATTTCAAGATATTTCATTTGGGATAGAGAATGAATACTATAAAAATTAAATTACAAAATATGAATTCATAGTGGAAACATGCCTTGAAACAGATATTTAAAAATTAAAAATTGTTTACAAATGGTTTTATATTGAGGGAAGAGGCATAGACGACCTATCTTATTCATATAGTAGATTCAGCATCCAATATGGGACCTATGTATGTCATGCATTATGAGAAAACAGAACAATTGGTGAATTTACTAAAATTAGGTCATATTTCATTATACCAAAATATTCAATTTGATTAGAATTATAATGAATAATGAAAATATATTGATGGAGTGCTTTCTGATATGAATTCAACAAGACAAATGAATGTTTTTTTGGAATCCAGATCAAATAACTATCTAAGAATCCATTTTAGGCCAAATGGGAATGATAAAAACATGAGTATGGGATGTCACATAGAGTACAATTAAAAATAACGGGTGAAATTACAATGAGTTAGAGGAAAAATGTAAAATTAAACAATTTTTAAGACGCATACAATTTGGTTATAGTGTTGGAAAACCACATTCTTACACTGAACCATTAAATATCTATAAGAAGTGGCTTCATGGATTGGGATCATGGTTTATTTAACTTCACTATACCTCTGAGTGGTCCTCTAGCCAGGTTGCAAACAACACATGGCCGAAAACACATAGTTTTATTACTTGTGTTCGGCCTATGAACTCCCCTCTATAGATTATTACATCACCCATAATAGTATTTCTAATCATGAGGACTAATTGACCTAGTATCTACAAACCATGTATCTTATATATATCATATAAAATCTAGAGATCCAGTCCCTATTAAAATGTCGTATACTCCAGAATCCATGAATAAACAATATGTCACAATAATAAATAGAAATGTTAATGATTGAAACTAAAAACTAAATGTTCCACTCCTTGAAGCAATAATGGTCTCCTAAATTCCCCCCCCCCCAATGTAATGTATCACTGAGTTTCCCAACCATGGGTGGAAGAAATATTTTGAGAATAAATCCATCCTATGACTAGGTACATTATCATCTAGCTTCCTTGTCTTTTCATGTACATAAATTTTCATCCACAAATCCAATAATAATGGTATGAGAATTCGGTATAAATCCATCATGAATCAGTAAATTATGTGTGTGGGATACTCCAAAAAATAATAGTCAGCATCTAATTAAATATCTTTATAATTTAAATTATTGATTGTATATGTGTGGTAATGGTAGAGATGTGATATGTGTAAATGTCATGCAAGGAACAATACTTCTAACATAATTGAACCAGATAGGCTAACAATCCATCTCTATTCAAGATCTTAAAAGGTTTATGATAATCTGGAAATAGATTCCCTTTCCACTTTATTTTCGTTTACCAATGTTTGGGAGATAAATTTAAGATAACATTATCCTAAACCTCATACTCTAAACTTTATCGATTATTATTGGGATATATTTTTCAAGTTTGAGAAATATCAATCCACATTCTAATCAATTACACCTACATTTATGTCTCATGCAATGTATGAGGACCCAGTTCGACAACGTCTCATGTCTCTAGCCATCACAGATATGAATAACATGGTCACCATATAATGCATCATTCATATCCATCTGAATTATTATGTGAATTTTTTTATAGGAAAAAACTAAACGTGGTGTAAACGTTTCTCCAAAGATCACCCAAAATCATGGACACATAATCAGAGCCTTCCCTCTTACACTTATATATAATCTATTCTGTATTTCCATTGGTTTGATGGAGGATGGTTATTCTAACAAGAACATGTATACCAAATGGTTTCTATAACCCTAGCTACAACTATTTATCATGTTTTAATTCAAAAATTCCATTAATTCATTTTATTGATTTATGGACAAAAACACCCACATTTATATTATTAATAGTTTTTTTTGGAGAATTTATAGAAAATGAAATTATTTAGAATAATTATTCCTTATTATATATGCGTACAGAACAAGTTAATCTATGTGAGAATATTTTGTTAACTATTTAAAATGATTTTGAATGTATAATGGAAAAATTTTTCCTACCCTAAATTGTTAAAAATAGTGTAATGAAGGAACCATATGAATTTTATAACATGTGTGGTTTATATATCTTACACATTGTTAAATGAATAGATCAAAAACTATATTTTTAAAATAAACATTATATTTGAAGAATAAACATATGATTCATCAACTATACTTTAAAAAAAACTATATCTCCTACCTTAAATTTTGAGATTATTACAACGTGAAGGAACCCTATTTTTGATTGGTCCTTGAAAAAATTTTAAATTAAATATATTATCAATATATTTTCTGACAAATTAAGTATAAAAAATAAAAAAATTTATGGTTTATTCAAAGAATTCTATTGATCAGATAAAATAGTTTTTATTTCTATGCGTAGATACATATATATATGAATGATTCAATATCAAATATTTTATATTTATTGTGATATATTAATGGAACTATTTTAGCCCTAAACTATAAATCCTACAATTTCAATATTGAAATTTCCATCTTATATATGTGCACAAAACATATATAAGAAAAATAAATTTTTGTGCTTCAGAGCTACACCATGGAAAAATATATGATATTATCTTTATGATTGTATTGTTTTTGTTGTCACTAATATTGTATATTGTTATAACATCTTCTTCTACTTGTTTGGAAAAAAATTTGGGAGAGAAAAAATTGGAGAATTTTTTTTATTCATCTATCTTGGGATTTACCTATTTATATTTAATGAAATATTTGGAGTATATTTAATATAATTATTTGTTTCTACAGAAAAAATAGAAGTTAAATACACCTTTCACACATTATAGTAAAAATGATTGAAAAATATTTTTTCAATCAAATTAATATCTACTGATTTATTTGGCTTCAATCTACCCATAAGCGGTTAAGATGGTGATGGAGTATCATCTTCTTGGACTGAGTCTTGGATTTATAGTTCATTATAAAAGAACCATAAGGGACTGTAAAATCCTTCTTAAAATGGTTTCAAGAAACTATACCTATTTTTTATGAACTTGTGACAAGTTTACTAGTGGATATAAAATATCCAATCTCTTCAAGAGTGTGATGGCGGTGTAGACTAAAGGATATTTATTCCTTGAATCACTCTAAATCATTTTTTTATTTTTCTTATTTATTTATACTCCTCACTCATCCTTAGGAGAGATGTAATGAATAATTTCATAATAAGAGAGTTGTTTTTAAATTTATTAATGTTTTTAATGAACCAAATATCACACCAATAATCCCTCTTCATTATTAAATAGACCAAAACGTGTTATTAAATGATAGACTCCACATGATATATTTCTTATTTTTTCCAATCCTTTAATAGTATTCTAAATCATTTTTTTATGCAATCAATAATTATCATTGGAAGAGATCAAATTTAAAATGATTAAATAATTTAGTTTTTATTTTTATACCCAAAAAATTTATATCAATGGGTTGTCCTCTTTCATTATTCTTGACAGCAACATGAAATTTTATAGGAATTTCTTTAATATGAATAAGTTATTATTTTTCTCATCTTTTATAAGAAAAAATAAAATTAGATTGAGTCAAATAATTAGATGATGAGATATTTTGAAATTGATGATTATAAAGAATGTACATCAACGATCTATTCTCTTTATAATAATATTGATAATTATGGACTCTAGAAAGCTTGAATGTTTCTTTTGAAAAATCATGGAATGAGAGTTATATAACTATTTTAATGACATATGAAATTCCTATGTAATGTTTCTAAAGATAGTGTCATGATCATGAAATATTTTATAATCTAATTTCATAATCAATGAATCATGTTTTTTGATATATCACATTTAATGAATACAATCAATTTTTTCAATGTTATGATACATATGATAGGTGTAAGATAATTTATCTGCTATATTAAGGAATTGATAATAATAGAAAACTGAGTTAAAATACAACAAATTTGAAATTTTAATCATTTAAAATGATTGATGATGAAAATATCGCTTCCATTAATGGGATATTGATCTAAACTATCGATAGTATTTCTTCATTGGGAGATCTAATTAAGAAATTAGATCAAGAATCAAAATTAATTAAATTTTTAACCTTTATATGTAATGGAATGGCATATTTCATAATTGAATTATGTCCAATTATAGATGTTGAAATCGAAGATTTTATTTGATCATTGATGATATATGAATATGAGATTTTGGATGATGTTGAATTTCATATCAACGTTGAATAAGCTACTCTAAAAACCAAATGTGATGAATTTTATAATTCTAGTCATCTATATTTGGATATCAATTACAAAAGAAAAATTTTAATTGATGAAAAATATACCACAATATGTTGAATGCGACATAAAAGAATATATTTTTCGAATTCAATGAAAAACGTCAAACAGATTTTAACTATCATTTACATAATGCTCGAAAGAAAATTATTATAAATGAAAATGAAATAATATTATTAAAACTACATGGAGTGATTCATCTACATAAAATAATGAATATTATATAATCAATAAGGATAAACAAAAATAATGAAAGGTATGTCCTTGGACACATATTGATGAAGTAAAATCTTCTCAACCTTGAAACATAATTCGTGATGAAAAATTATTTGATGAATTAAATAAGTATTACTTATTTATACAAAAAATAATTTTAATCCTTAAAATGGATCATAAAAATCATAATAAATCTTATGATTCCATTTCCTAATAAATAAATATTTTTCCAAATATTATTACAAATATAAAATTTATATAATCAAAAATTTCATATGATCATCATGGATGTTGTATTAAATAAGTATTGGATGATCTGGAAACATTAAAAATTTCTTATTTTGATTATAAATAGAAAATATTATTTCAATCAGAAAATAATTCATAATAAAATTGATTATAGAAAACATGGTATTGTAAGTTACGGTTAATGGAGAAACATTTACATGAATTATTTTATTCCTTGTTTGATTATAAAATACACTCTAATTGTTAAGTGTATTTATTATTGTTTTAATGAAATTTATGAAAATAAATCAGGAATTAAATGACGTAATTTTTTTAAAAAACTGGTTATTATTCAAAAGATATTTTCTATTTGAATATCAGAAACTCTAAAAAATTATTTGGCCTACAGAATAATTAGATTTTATCAATTTTTGACCTAAAATAAAATCATTTCCAAAAAAACCTGTATTATATGTTTGCAGAAAAAAATCATAAAGCTAAAAAGTTTAATAATTAAGTATTTATATGAGGAGTATATAGAAATATCGATAATAATAATGAGTGATCCACTCTGAAGGATTTTTTTATCAAAAAATCAATGAAACTAGAACTAATAACCCCTGATTACTTTTCAAATGTTTAATTTAATTAATTATTTTGGGGAGAGGTGTATTTTATTATATAAAGTTAAATCTTGTAAATCCTCTTTAAATAAAATTCGTAAAACCTACTATATATTATTTTATATATTATTTGTTAAAATATTCAAAATAGTTTTATAAAAATCAACAACCTTTGTTTTAAATAATGGAAACATATTTTTATTCTTAAATCATGAACATCATGTTCATAGAAAAATATTTCTCAAAAGTTAACTCATTTAATCTATCATACGATCTATTTTTAGAAAACTCATTTTCTTTTGTTAAGGTTTTGTTGAAAAAAGTTTCAATAAAATGTAAAGGATGTTCATGTTTTTTATGGACTTCAAGATTTGTCATATCAAATTATTAACAGAGAAATATCATAACAATTACATGTATTTAAATTCAATATATCGAATAAATAAATGGTGGATCTACCTAATGAACTAAATATTCCTATAATACCCTATAAATATCATCTAGAAGATTATGTTTCAATAATTCTTTTTTATACTCTTCAATGGAATTATCGAAATGTGAAGAAATATTTATTTATAAATAATAAAATAAAATATTTAATGTCGAAATTTCAAGACGGATGATGTTACATCGAAGAGAATTTTCATCTATGTTGGGTCCTGATAAACTAAAATAGTTTCTAGTTAAATAGTTTTCATCCTCTCTTTTGCAATAATAAACTACAAATGATGAAATTAAAATGGAATAAATCACAAAAGTAAATTAATATTTGAGTAAATTTGATAAATGATTGGAATGAGTTGATGATTCCTCAAATTATTAGAGACACGATGTCTCTTATTCATTTATTTAGTTTATTTAATGTAATAATATTATATATCTGATTGATTTATTTTTTTAGATCATATATGAAATAATTTTATTCCTATTATAATTTTAAAAATATTTACACCATTATTCTTGTATGGTTATATTTTGTGTAAACATATAATTAATAGTTTGATATTTTAAATTCAGTACACAAAATAAAATATTATAGTACATTAATTAATGAAAAATTCAATTTAATTGATTATAATATTCTTCTCACTTATGACCTGTGAATTTTTTTAACATGGTTATTTTTTTCAAATTATGCTAAGTCTTAGGGGGATATATTAAGATGTAATTAATTATTTTGAATGAATAAATGGGTTTGAACATTTATTATAAAACTTTATTATTCATTGAATAATATTTTACATAATGTCAATTTTTATTGATTATATCCTTTTAAAATTTTAAAGGATGAATAAATTTTCATATATATTTTTATATCGAAAATATTCATAATATAATTTTCATTTAAAAAAACTTGTCATTTTTATTTAACAAAATGCGGAGAAATTATGGGAAAATAAGGAAAAAATGGACATATAAATATTGAAAACTAAGAAACTTTTTTGTGGATGAAATTTATGAAGCAGAGTTTGTTGATTTTTTCATATATTATAAAAAATTCAGAAATATTATTATTTATATTTTTGTGATTTATTCAAAATTATGTTATTTTTCATAATAATTTTTCTTGTTTTTAGATCCTCAAAAGGGGAGATATTTTTTACCACATGTTGATTATAAAATTTATTTTTTTCTAATGTGATGCTCGCGGACACCCATATATATGTTACTAATAGATTTTATTTTATATGAAATTTTAAAAAATGATATTTGATATAATATTTATTAATTTCAATGGATGTATATAGATGTCATTAATCTGTGGGAGAATATTTCATTAAGTATTATATATGTTATTGATTTTTTTCTTGAAACACTATTCATACCCAACATTTAAAGAATAACATGTGGAAGAAACCCTATAGTTAAATTATTAATTATGGATTATATGACCTACGTTGAGGGGAATGTATGGATCAATATACCTATTTTTGGAATAAAACCAACATTTATGTAATAAATATATGGTTAATAGTCAATAATTTTGCAAATGAACATACATAATAAACCTTACATTTTGTGTTTATCACTACATATAGAAACCATACATTGGACTAATAAACAATGGAAGTCAAAATTAAAGATATTATCCTTGTGGCATGAAATTGATTTTCCTGAAGAAAATAACTTTTTAAATTTGTTTTATGATGGATTCAAAGGGAAATAATCCTTGGATTAAGTCATTTACAATTTAAAATGATTTTTCAACTCACAGTTTATTATTTGAGTTCAATTATTTTAAATTTATAATGTCTTATTCTTAGAGCTGGTTTGACCTGAAGATTGTTCAACCTACAACATAAATATTGAGAGAACCATATAATGTATACCAAAAATATATATTGGAATGAAAAAGATCCGTTCTTAAGTTTTACACATTGCATACTTAATTTTTTTACCTATCTGATCGACAAGATTTTGTTTCATTCATTGATACTATATATATTTTTCAAATCATATTCTACATGTTATAGGAAAAAATATGAGATATACATTATGGGAATCAATTTTTATTCATATGTCTTGTAACATCCCGAGAATATAAAGAATATGAAATTTTCATATTCATTAGTATTTCTGAATTAAATATAAATTTAACTTTAATGGGATGCAATGTATGATAGCATATTCAACACACAACAACGTTTTTCTCCAAAATCATGTGTTGCACAAAATGATGAGTTATACAAAAAAAAATATAGTAATATTATTTTTTTAAATGATATTTAACACCTAAATTTTATATTATTGGAAATGAACAGAGCTAAAAATATAATTATTAAAGATGTTTGTTAATTTTTTTATGTTTATCCAATAAAATTTAGCGGCTTGAAATGAGAATGAATCCAATTATAAGAATAACAAGTCTAATATTTTTAAAATGTATTATTTCTTCCTTTTGATGGCCAACCCATTTTAAATCAATTTTTGTCATTTCTATATGTTGTATTTGAAAAAATAAAACATATACTTCGAAATGGTATTTCAAAATAAATTTTGGGTAAATATATTGTTTCAAAAAATTTCATTTTTTAATGAATAGTGAAAAATACTACCTTTTATGTAAAAACTATCTTTTCATCTAATATATTTATGTGGGTAGATTATCTTTTTAAATGGTTTTAAACTGTAAATGGATTATATTTTTATCTTTTAATCCAATTTTTTTCAATCTAAGTAATTTCAATTTGAAATTTGTCATAAAGACAAACTAATCATTTTGTAGTTTTTATTTCATAAAAACCTGCTTTCTAGTTTGGACAACAGAAGTTATTTTTAAATTAAATAATGAAACATATATGTCTGTAATTTTGTAAAACAGACATAATTTTTGAATTCAGAATATCAAAATTATCTTTTAGTGATTATTTGGTATTTTTCTAAAACTGAACATTTTTTTTATGAATAGGGAACAATACTGTAAAGTTGTTAAAAATTTTCCTTATTCATTTAAATGAAATTTTACCGCTTCAATGAATTGAATTTTTAAAATAAAAGATAAATGGTTATTATCATTAAGTAATATTTAGTTCAAAATTATAAAAATAATACTTTTTTTATAGTATATTTTAATTTTTATTTACCGTGGCTAAAGATAAATAGGGTAATACAATGTAAAAATTATATTATAATAATATACAATTATCTTCAAATTTTTCCTAACATTATTGGGAGAGTCATGGAAGACCAATAAAATCCTTGGGTAGAAAATTTGGATTTTGGGAGCCACATGGGTATGATAATTATGTTAATAACATTTAATTTTATTGAAAAAATAAAAATATCAAAAATTTGTATTGTTTTGCAACAAAAATTTTAATGTGTGGTTATATAATTGATATATTTGACTATAAATAGTCAGTAAATATATAAAAATATTTCATACATCATGTTATATTATTTATAATATTTAGACATCATATAAATTTATTTAGTTATGATACAATAACGATATAATAATTACCTAATAAAAGCATGTTATAAATAAATGAGATTATAAATATTTACAGAAATTTATTTTTAAACTTGTTATGCCATCCACGAATATTATGGTCGGTTATTACTTGTTATGTTTTAGTTAATTACATTTTTTAGAATTTATCAAGTTGTTATGGATTTTTAAAAAGTAATTATATGAATAGTTTAAAAAATGACATAAATGATTATTAAAATAAATTATTAAATTATTAAATTATAAAATAATCATAAAACTTTAATATTCTACCAAATGACATATATGAAGTTAACATTTTCATTAATGATCCATTTTGGTTCGCTTTACATTTTATACAAAATATATTAACTTTATAGTATGATTATACAAGAAGACCTGGTAAAATTTAAATATGGTATCAAAGAGTTAAATAAAAAGGATAAGGAAAAAAATCCAAAAACTATCCAATTCCATTTGGATGATTTTATTATTGTATATTCAAAAATAATTAGTTTTGGCCCTTTTCAATCAAAACATCATTTTATAATAAAATAATACGTCCAAACATTCCTAAAGAGCCCCTCATCCCTCTTTTTAAAAGACACCACATCTAACCCATTAATCACACCTCTCAATCAAATTTTAACGTCCTAAATCATCCCAAATATGATATCAACATCCCTATATTCTTCCTTGAATATTTCCCCTAGGATGAAGGCAATTAAAGGAACCCTTTTGGTACAAACCAAAGAGAGTTACACTATTTAATGCTTGTGTCTCCTATCAAGTTCTTTTATTTTATTTTATTTTCTCCAGATCCTATACTCTTATTATTATATATTTATATTGAAACACAAGTATCCATAATATTATAGGTTGTTCTTATGAGAATTATTCTAACTACACATACACACACCTCCATCTAATAGACATGAAGATATTGTAACTATGTACGATGAACTACTATATTACAAAATGAGGATTGTTTGATTTTCCCCTACCACATCTTATGGTGACCAATTTGATTGAAATGTAATTATATATGATATTTATGGAATTTAATTTGTTTCTAGGCTTCCGTAACTCTATTTTATAACTTACCATTATTCTTTTCATTTTGTATTTATACAATAATTTCATTTGGGGATGTGTGGACTACCACCCCCTCAAAGTGATATGACTCATACATGGAATACAAGGTATGTATAAAGGATGGAATTAATTGACATATGTAACATATATAACATATATATTTCACTTTAATTATAATATATCTATGTATCATTTAGTTTTCATTCCTTTAAATATGAATAATAATTGAAAGTAGCGTTCATGCATATGTACGACATATCGTCTTCATGAATGGTGTATTTATTTCGTATATAAAAATATTGCGGTCTATTCTAAATACATATATATAGGATATATATGATATATATGATATAAAAATCATGAATACCATTATTTCAAAAATGTTATTTTGACCCCCTGGAAAATTTGTAGTTATAACAAGTTCATTTTTACGCAATTCCCGAACATCGACAAAATGTCTGATATGTAGAAAATAAATAACTAATTATTATAGAAGGGTAATAAGTGATATAAAAGGAACAATAAAATTGAACAAGGTTCTGAATAAAGTATAAATTAAAATATGATTATTATTTATGAAATTAATGATTGAACGAGTTATGTCAGACATGAGGTCAGGGAATTTGTCTCAATCTCCTTTTATTGAGGGATGTATTGATATTATACCGCTTCTTTATTTATAGTGTTTTTAATAAACCCCTTTGAATTTTATTTTCATCCAAAGGAATATTTTTTCTATTAAAAATTTTACTAAATGAAAAAAGGCATTTTTTGTCGTATGTGGTGACAATCACCTCTCCTCCATAGTAATTGTTATTTGGCTTCCTCTATTAGCCTTAATGTTTTTAAAATGAAAATGAAACCCCATATTCAATTTTTTCGTGTTTTTCTATTGAAACATGTTTTTGAAATGTATTGAGTATTTTTATATCTTTAAATTATATCTTGTGATAGTCAATTAAATTGTTATTACTGAAATGTGGATGTTTGAATATTTTATTTTTTATGATTATGTAAAGGTACTTAGACATTTGAAGGGTGGTTAGGTGGTAAAAGAAATGACAAGTTCTTCAATTATAAACCAAAATGGGTTTTTATGTTATAACCTCTAATGAATTTGGTATGGAAGTCGGCCAAATGGGTATTCCATTTAGTGAAACATGTGGATGTCGAAAATATAGTAATTCTATTTAAGAATGTTTATGTCCCATGATACCATTATATGTTATGTTTGATTTCTATTTGTTTTGTGGGAATATTTTGGAATCAAAATTGAATGAAAATAACTTTTATTCATTGAAGACTATGAATCATATCATAATGGTTAAATGTGTTACTAATATTAAATTATTCATGCGTTACTCTGTGTTTTGAAAAACTAACAGTCTTCCATCTTTGTGTATCCCTTGCTGAGATTTTAATTCTCATCCCTTATTTTTGAAATTATTTCCATCGGAAATACAGCGTGATAGGGTCATGTATAGGATCAAATAATAGTCATACTGTCTAAAAATTAGAAATATACATGTTCCTTTTTAATGAATTTTAATTTTATGAAAAAAATCGTTACTTACTAGAACTGTCTACAAGTAATTTTCAAGATGTTTTGTAGACGTTATGACATTATTCTCTAAATAACTAAACCTAAAATGATAATCAATATGAATTATTTACATAATTCATTATTATTTAATGTTTAAAGAAGGAGCCTTATTGTTGGTATTCGTGGTCGATTTAGGAAACATTACATGTTATGTGGTTTTGTTAGGCACATTTTTAGTCTCTATGTCTACTAATTATGTTAGCTCCTGATTTTGTAACTTATTAAAATCAAGTAATTTATGTTACATATGAAAGGAGGTGATCTCAAATGAAATTCAAATCTATTCCTGATGACATTCTTGAAATAATTATTGCAAAGTCATGTTTAGAAGATTCTGATACATTTTCTAACATAAAACTCAATTACAAGCAATTGTTTAAGATATAAAACCTTTACGTGCTACCTCGATACCATAGTAAATCTTGGGATTTATTTAATGAAATAATATTTTCTCAATATTTTCATATTTTCACGAAACATAAATATTATCATGTAATTTTCATATATTGTACCTTATCACAATATTTTGAAGAAAATTATGATTTTGAAAAAGGTTCTATGTAAAGAGACACTTGCACAACCTATTTTAATTTTCATATAAATTATAATATTTCAGCACATACCTATGTTGTTTTTAATGGACCATTAATTGAATGTTTCAACTCAAACTCTATCCAAATATTTTATAAAAATCATTTTTTATCTAATTTTTTGAAATTATATGTCGTACATGATTATTTTCTGATACAATTTTCTTGTGATCACCCATATGACTCATGTTGTACAAGTTGTATTTTGGTCATGAAAGTAAATGATTTTGTGGGATCTTTAAATCATGGATTCAATGCATGGACCATCTATCGATATGAACTAGATGACAATGAATCTTGTTGGACACCATGATCAATGTACGATGTTCTTTATTTTGGAATATTGTTATTTTACGGAGGTAAAAAAATTTCAATATATATAAGACATCATGAATTAAGATATTGAGTTCAATATGAGATGGGATGAAAATTAGAGGTATAAGACAACCATGGTGGTAAAATAATGTTACGGTAATTTTACAGTTTTATAAAATGGGAAATCATGCAACACGGGTTATAACATGTCATGTCCTGCAAGGTTGTATGAATCGAACCCACAACCAAAGGGCGATAAGGGTAAATCGACTACAACTAGCCTACGTGAAGTCATTGGTTATTATGACTAATTTTTTTAGTTATATCATTTTATGGATCAATAATATTTTAATATTTTGAACTAATTTTTTCTCAAATGGCTATCATTAGTATACGAAAATGATTTGGTGATTAAGTGATAAAGTTTATTTTAGAAGACATTCTCTCTTTTTGGAAAGCACCATATGCTTAAGGAAAATAGAATACTATGTGACTTCATTTGTGATGTAATGGTTAAAATTTTATTTTGATAGAATCAATGTTTTTTGTTTGGTACATATGGTGATTTGGGTTATTTATGGAAATGATTAACCTACCATAGAAAATATGTGATGTGGTTAATTACACTTCAGTATGAGACATTAAGATTAGTAAATGATATTTGGAGATAAATGTTATGATTTAATATGTAAGTCTATCTGATTAAATTATTATGATTTTTGGGTTTTAACCATTGTTTGGATTATATTGACAATTTTAAGGACCATATTTTATTGAATGATATTTGTTGAACATTGGGTACTCTTTGTTCAATCATGGAGATTAAGAGTATTATTTGTTTTTAAAAATGATTTTCCTTTTGGGGGGTTATCTAAACTTATACTAACTATTTTGTTTTAGGTTAATGGCTAATGATATAGGAAATATGAAGTTCATCTTTTTTGGATTATTTGATTTTCTAGAAGTTGATTTTTGAACTTCAGGTGTGACCAAACATGACACATAGTTTCTCCTCTATGTCTATGTTTTCATAGAATCCTATTATGTGTTATCTCAGGTTACCATTGTAATTCTCATTATTTATTTTAATTTGATAGTTTTATTAAATCTTTTTTCCTTTGTGATACTTTCAATGATGTTTTTAATCCCAATTTTAAAATTACAAAGGCACAATTCCCAAAAGGGGAGAAAGATGTAACATCCCAAGTAAATAAAGAATATGAAAATTTCATATTTATTAATATTTATTAACTAAATATTAATTTTACCTTAATGGAGATTCTATGTTCGATAGTGTACCCAATATGCAACAAAAAATTCCATCAAAATCTAACATTTCACACAAGGTTGAGTTATACCGAAAAATATTATAATAATATTATTATATTAAATAGTATATAATGCCTAGTCTTGTACTGGTTTAAATGAATAAGACTAGACATAATATAATAAAAAATGTCAGTTAAATTTTTCTACATTAATCTATTAAAATTTAGAGGCTTAAAATGAGTATGAATACAATTTTAAGCATAAATACTCTGTTATTTTTAAAAGGTAGTTTTCCCTCTTTTTTATTGGAAACACATTTTAAATATATTTTTTGTCACATATAAATGTTATATTTGAAAAAAAAATTATGTCATCAGATTCGGCTATCAAAATTTAAATTGGGTATGTTTTTGGAATTTTTCTAATATAGTACATTTTTTAATGAATATTGAAAAAAACTGCACTTTAAGTCAAAACTGTATTATCATCTAATTAATTGTTATTGTTAAAGTAGACATAATTTTTGAATATTCCACATCAAAATTAAAATTTGTTGAATTTTTTATATTTTATAGAAAATGTACAATTTGTGATGAATAGTTTAAAACACTACAAAGTAGTTAAAACCCCATATTTTTCATTTAAACGAAATTTTACAGCTTATGTGAATTGAATTTCAAAACACAGACATACCTGGTTTTCATTATTTTTTAAAATCTTGTTCAATTGGATGAAAATAATTTTTTATGAATTGTAAATTTTGATTTTTAATTACCTTGGAAAACAGAAAATTGGATAATTGAATGTAAAAACAATATTATATTAATATAAAATTACATTAACCGTTGCCCTAACAATATTGGATGAGTTGTGGCTGACCAATAAAATCTTTGAGTAGAACTTTTGGCCTTTTGATTCCACTTGGGTAAGATAATTACTTTAATAACTTTTAATATTTATGTAAAAAATAAAATATCATTAATATGTATATTTTTTGTTAATAAAATTTAATGTGGGGTTATATAATTGATAACATTGACTATAAATATTAATTATAAATATAAAAATATTAAGTAAATCATGTTATTTTATTTATAATTTTGACACATCATATAATTAAATTTATTTATCACACAATGATGAAATAATGATTATCTCCTTAATGAATGTTTTAAATAAATGATAATATAAATATTTAAATAAATATATTTTTCAAACATTTTAAGAATCCACAAATTTAATGGATGATTATGAATTCTAATATTTGAATTTATGACTATTTCTATAATTTATGAATTTTTTATTGAGTGTTTTAAAAGTAATTATATGAATAGTCAAAAAAATGGCATAAATGAGTTTTAAAATAAATTAATATTTTCATAAATGATAAAATTGTACTAAAACTATGATATTCTCCCAAATGAAATACATGTTGATTAAAAGGACATTAATGATCCATTGTGGGTCTCTATTCATTTTATAGTAAATATATTAACCAAATAGTATAAAAATACAGGAAGACATGGTAAAAGTTAAATATGTTAAAAATGTGTTAAATAAAAATGATAAGGATTAAAAAATCCAAAACCTATACAATTATATTTGGATGATTTTATTTTTAATTATATATATTTTATATTCTTATTTAATTAATATTGACCCTTTTTTAAACTAAAAATAATTTATAATAAAATAATACTTTTATACATTCTTAAAGAGCCACTCCTCCCTCTTATAAAAGGACCCCGCCTCTAACCCATTTCTCACACCTATAAAGAACCCTGGATCAACCATCCTATATTCAAATAATCTCTTAACATACCTATCTTTATCCTAGATGCATTCTCCAATTATGAAGTTAGATAAAGAATATATTTTGTTTCAAAATAAAGGGAGTCACCCGATTTAGAGGTAACATCTCCTCTCAAGTTCCTTTCTTTTACTTTTCCTTCAACACTCCCATTTCTCGTATTATTCATTTTTTATATATACACAGTAGTATAGTCAAAAAAGTATGTTTTTTTAATAGATGTATTATAACTACAGTTACACACACGTCCTTCTAATGGATATGAACATATTGTTTCTGTGTACGACAAACTGATACATCACGAAATGATGATTGTTCGATTTTCCCTTACCACTTCTTATGGTAGACATTATGTTGGCATTGTAATTTTATGTGATATTTATGATATTTATTTTATCTCTATTATTCATTAATTATCTTGTATGATATACCTTTTTTCTTTTCATTTTTTATATATACGATAATTTTTTTGGAGGCAGTGTGGACTATTGCCCCCTCAAATTGATATGACTCGTTCATGATATACATGGACTGTATAAATTATAGGGATAAGTGATGTTATGTTACATAAATAACATATATATTATACTGGAATTATTATATACCTATGTATATCTTATTTTTCATTCATTTATAAATGAAAAATAACTGAAATTAGTGTTCATGCATACATACGGCTTATCATTTCCATGAATGGTGCATTTCGTTTCATTTATCAAAATGTTATGGACTATTATAAATAGATATATACCATATATTTAATATATATATGATATATAAATAATGAATATCACTCTGTAGATAATGTAACTTTGACCACAATGACAATTTGTAATTATATCACGTTCATTCTTTAACTCATGTTCCGAACATCAACCAAATGTCTGATATGTACTAAAAAAATAAATAATTTTTATAGAAAGGTACTAAATGATAAAATGGATTTTGAATCTTTAAGAAGGATCTTTCGAATGTGGATATTATCTTAATTTATTTATTCAAGAAATTAATGAACAAACATGTCATGTTGTTTCGAGGATTGGATCATGTAAATCTCAGACTGTATAAAACATAGAAATAGACATGTTTCTTTTTTAAGAGTTTTTTCTATGAAAAAAATAATTATTGAGTTGATGTGTCAACATGTAATATTAAGGATGTTTTGTATATGTTTGTACCTTATTATATGATTCAATAAACATGGAAATATCCTAAATGTGAATTATTTAGTTAATTCAAAATTATGTTATGTTTATGTCTAGATCCTTACATGTCTGGTGTTTTCTCTATGACTATTTTAATAATTATTGTTTAATTATGGAAGATCATTTTTTTCAGTTTCTACACTATATTTAATATAAAACATATTTTTCAATATTTTCTAGAACATTGATTGCAAAATGTATTCTCAATAATTCTTATATCTATTAATTTATTTTATTATCGATTAAAAATACTCATTAGTGTGGATGAATGTTTGTCAACTTCCCATACTATGGGGTAAGATTATGGTTCCCAATAAAACAATTGGAAGGCCTTATAAAATCCATGCAGGTGTCAAATACAGGTACTCAGTTATTATGGTTCTTTTGATAAGTGGTCATATATACAAAAATATCTATTCTCGTGGAGAGGGAATTGGTTTAGTGGAGAAGGGAATTATTATGGAATAAAAATTGATACATTGTTGTGTTCTTAAAATTATTTATTTCAACTTATCATGCATCCTTTAGAGAGAAAGAATATTTCACTGAATAACAAGAAACTATATTTTAATATTTCAATGTTTTAAAAGGGTCAAAATTCACCCTCTATATTGTGACTTCATTATAATCAGACTGACCAATACCATCATTGATTTGAAATGCTGACCCCAATATAATTTGATCGTATGAGGGACCCTGTATAGGCATATAATATCATGGAAATAATTTCATCCCATATTACAAACTGATAATGTTTCCATGATAGGATAGTAGTTGTTATCCTTAATCGGTCGACCCATGACTATCCCAGACACAACACTACATTTAGGAGTCCTGAGCAGACCAGTTATAAAATCCATTCTGACATCGTCCCATTACCATAGTGGGGCCAAAATTGGATTCAATAAGTTAGTGGAATATTGGTGATCCACCTTCACTGATAACATGATGAACACCAAGTTGTAAAACCATTGATATAATGTTTCATCCCAGGTCACCAATACTGACAGCACATTTTCTGAAACATCATAGATTTATGCTAGTGAAATTTCCACTATTAATTTTTATATTATCACCTCATCTCCACTCTCAAGTCTATAGAAACATAAATATGTCTATTTATAAGAAGTATGTCATATCCAATTATAGACCAACCCCAAGGTAGATTCTCAGCTAAAGTCTATTCTTGAATCAAATAAACATCATTTCTCTAAGAGTTCCCTTCCAATCGCGATATCAATGTGTAAAGAGGATTCTAATACAATGGTAATAAATGTTTTTTCATGAATTTATCGTAACTATATATGCTCCTTGAAAAATACCTATATTAGTTTCCATTTATCACAAGCTACCTGAATGGATTGTTCCTACGTTTTCTAGATCAGTTCATGATCTAATGCATATCTCATTCTAGATGTGTAAGGAATGATTGAAGTGAAAAATTGAATATATATGGCCCATATTCAGTTACTAAAGAACAATTCATGTAGAATAAAGATATATTTTTGGATCTTTTAGATGGTAAAAACCATAAATAACTCCCTTATAAAGTAACACCTCAAGAAACGCAAGTAATGAACCTATGGTGAAATATTGGGGTCATGTGTCAAGTAATTATGTAGGTGAGGTCTCAACTGGTGAGAAACATACAAAATGAATCAATCCAACTACATCATTAATACACCTAGGCTGATGTTTGAGGCATGTAAGATCATTTTATATCTTCTTCCAGGCACAAGAATAATTTGGAACAGTTTTGAAGTATGTCTTTTTTTCATCACCTTAAAGGCCTTCCCTCTTAATTTAAAACACGGTCACATTATAACTTTATTATATAGACTGGTTAAGGGTTCCAAATGGAATGATAATGCCTGAATAAAATTCTGATTATATATAAAAATCACTAAGAATCATTTTAGATCAATCACATTTTTAGATAAATCCCACGAAAAAATAAAACACATTTTCTTTAGGTGAACTGATACTTATGATTATTACATAATATGACCATATATGTGAACCATTCCGATAAAGATGTAGTACTATGTTATCATAGCATATAAATGACACTCTCTAATTGTATTAGATATTACATTATGTTTTTTGGAGGGGCCAATTATAGTAAAAAAATAAAGTCATATTTCATCTATAGAAAATGTGAGGAAGGAAACAATATAGGGGTGGAAGTATATATTAATCCAGACCATGAGAATAGTAGGTGAGATCATTAGACTAAGAATCATAACTAGGTTCTAATAAAAAATAAACATTTTAAGGCCATAAATATTATGATTCAAGTAATTACTCACACATGATTCATGACACATCATAGGTCGATCAACATGAAAATTATACTTCATCATAACATGTTGAAGAGATCATATATTTAAGAAAAATGATATCATTTTTTCACTATAAGATAGATCAATCATTGGAAATCCACGAAAATATAAAAAATTGTGTCATCTTTCAATGAATGAATGATAGGCTAACCACATGGTGAAATAATGGGTCAGAGAAATCCCATAAATTCTTTATCATGTAACTATCTCAAGAGCTCCTACAGTTTAGTAGGATCTATCATTTTATAAATGAATAGATACCAGAGATTTTCCTATAACAAGATAAATTTTAAAAACTTCCACACACTCTCGGGATTAATCATATAGAATCCATCGAAGAAATAAAATCCAAAAAAATCGTCCATTGTGGTAGGAAAATCTATTAGACACATCATCCAATAATCCAAGATATGATTTGGAATATGGGTTTTCACTCCTCTAAAACAATGATGCACTGGTCTATGAACACCTTCATTGAAATCCAAACCAAATATATATATATATATATACCTCCCTCATTTAATGTTAAACACACCCTATAGTGAAATTGGTCAATTTGGGAATGATAACACATGATCCAATACTTCACAATAATAACATAAAACCATGTCATCTCCAGGATAAACAAATTCAATGATATTTGATCACCCCCAATCTCAAGAGGACAATATTAAAATTGTTTTATACTATTTTATATATACACCTAATGAAATAATTAGTGTTATAACCCAAACAATTTACTGAATTTAATGAGTGAAATATTCCATGTTCAATACAGAGATAGAAGTGCGCGAAGAACATAAAGTATGTAATGTAGACATGATAGTAGAGGATACTATAATAAAACATTGTGTTGTCTTTTTTCCAACACTCTTTTTCATATATATATATACTTTAACACATGATAATAGACTAATACACATCCCTAAGTAACCACGGGACTACCTTGCATTGTTATGCACTAGTAGTGCTGAAAATTAGAAATCTATCTACATCAACCATGACCTTCTCCTCAACATGATCGGCCGAGGCTACACCAGATTCATGACTAACATAGAGTAACTGTTCCAAATCATTATGGGGACTCTATTTTGGATATTCTCTCTATAGAAATAGACTTAATATTCTATCAAAACCTATGAAAATTACCCATCCATTGAGAACCATAACACTCTAGTAGGCCTCTATTGCATTTTCGTTTCAAATTCCCCTATTGTCCATATTTATGGAAAACAAAAGATCTACCATCATAGATGTTCTAGGTTCCACTAATATAATGATTAATATTAACACTTAACTTACTATTATTGGAAGAGCATATTACCTATCTTGAAACTAATACTCACAACAATATACATTTGGATTCCATCAAATTACGCTTGCTTATAACAGAATGGTTCAAAATATCAGAAATGACAGAGAGGATGAACAAAGTTCACTAGAGTATAAATGGTATATAAAATCAAATTCTCAAATCTTCTCACTCATGGTATATCATGACCAGAAATAAGTGGTTCAAAGCATTAAAGAACTTTTAAAAAAGTTAAACAATCCATGACAAACATTGAAACCGGATCCAAGAGCATGAAATCATCATCTTGGTCATATCATAGTGTCAAAAGGAAAATGTAATGCAAGAAGGAAGATTTGATGCCCATTCAATCCATACCCTAATGAGGATGAGAATAAGTAATCACATCACACTATTACTTAAATGAAGCACATAGTATGTGGGAGAGGATCATGAACCTCCACTCTATAGGTGAATATAGATACATTATGGTATATAAAATGGACTCTAGCCATGTATCATCATCCTGGGGACCACCATCCCCTTATAAGATCATCAGTTAATATTTTTTGAACTCATGAGTAATATCAGACGTCATAGGTTTAGAAAATGGAGTAACCTTCATTGAATTAATCAAAAGTAGGAAACTCTCTCTATAATGTCCCTTAGAGGTATTTCATGAATAGAATGTGGTTCCAATAGTTCCCTCCTATAAGTATAATTTTCTTCGTATATCCAACCATATGTAGAAAAATATGAACCCCCCATACTTGACCAAAACTCAAAGACATCCTGTTGGAATAGATCTACAAAATGGAATGAACATTCCCCGTGAAAAGATTAAAAAGTGATATGATATCTACATCACTGAGAAAAAAATAATTAGGGTTTTATTCCTGACATATTACCCTAATTATCATCTTAGAAGGATTGGGTATAAGTTTGCTCCCATGTTTTATTTACCTTGGTTTGAGTATATGGGAGGTTCAAATTTAATTTATGGTGGAAACCAATATTTCTATTTCACTAGGATTTCCCATTTCTAGGAAACATTTTCCATTAAATTAATTATTTACATGTTATGTCTTTATAAAAATATTTAAACAATAAAACATATAATTATTGGATTACCATCCCCAATCTATAACGACCCATACACATTATAATCATTGATTGAAACAAATGAAATTACTACCATATCCCAAACATTTTATCTTAGAATATAATGAGTGAAATATGATAGATACATTTGATGAATTACCCATTCTAATTTATAATGTTCCATAAACTTCATAAATTTAAATTGGTTTTCATGTAATTTCAACCTTATCCCAGCCCATGTAACCATGGTTTTATAACTATATTGGCAATTTTTAGATATTTATTATTCCACTATAAATATTTACCAAAAAACTAAATATACTAATATAATTTTAATCCACAAATATCACTTAATTATTGAGAATGTTAGTGGAATAAAAATATATCACCACAAAGTCACAATCAATATTCACAAGAAACACATGTAACGAATCCAATAAAATGAACATATATTGTAGGAATTTACATGGAAGGTAAATACTAGGATCCAATATTGATGCATATAAAAATTATCTATTTTATACAGGGATATTTTAAAATATCCATAAATCATAAAAATTTAAAAAAAAATCATCAGAAAATAGTTGAAGTTTATCATCTATAATAGGTGAAATATATATAAAAGTATCATTTAATGAATTTTTATGATTACCTAGAAAATTAGTTAACTACTATGAGAGATGGCTTATAACAATGTTCTATCACATTTCATATCTCATTTCTAACTTCCCAGAATTGTTATCTAATAAAATAAACCCTTGTGATACCACTTCATCACATTCTTACATGGGTTCCACTCAGAAGTAGTCTTATAAATGTTGTCCAAATAGTGAAAACATTCCTCCATGTATTCAAGATACTATTGACTCGATGCAATGATCTAGTGTGTTTTTCTCGGGGAGACTATTATATCTTATTAGAGTGTAGAATTTTGGTATGACATGATGAATAAAAAAGGGATGAATTATAATAAGTATGAATAACGCTACAAAATTAAGCATTCAAAACCATAAAATAAATAATCATAAAATCTATAACTGTATTAAAAACAAAATATGAGGGAATGTCTATAAAAAGGTGAAAACATGTTTACATTATAGTAGGTGGGTAGTGAAATACAAGTTTTACAAATGAAAAAATATAAAACCAATCTCTGAATCTTGATGTGAGGCACAATTGTTTTCTACCAAGCTCACATCCCAAAGAATGATGTTAGTTGTCTAATGTGGGATAGTTCCCCTTGTCTAAACCTTTAATCCGATAATCTTCATAGGTACCAATGGTAGCTTGGACATGGTTCTAAATAAATATTAGTAGGCCAGAACTAAGGGATTCTATACAAGTCTAGTTTGTGAATTAATATTGCATAGTGTTTGTTTATATTATTGTAATATGATAATGATATTAATAATCCATACCAACATCATCCTCAACTGGTGTCTCTAAATATGTTTTTATTTATTTATTAGTGTGGGTATTAGTCTAATACTATAAATTCTATCATGAATTAATAAAAAAAATAATTATATTAGGGGGTCTAAATTTATAACATGAAACCCATATCCTCTGTGGTCCATCCAACTCATAATTGTAACTCCTATAGTCTAATTGTAAGGGTCTATGTATTATACAATGGGTAGACAGTATGCATAAAACTATAAAATATTCTATACATGTACATTTATATTTTCCACAATAATCCCTTGTTTAGAATGTATAGACACAATGGAGGGAATCTATGGTGTCTTTTATCTAACAACATCATGTTGAACCCATGGTGTGTATCTAAGGCATTCTAATATCTGGAAAAGAGACATTTGAATCGTTTGTCCATTCTAATGAATTCATATTTAATACAAGGACTGGTCATTGTGGTGGAAATAAACCTGATAATCAAATAAATTAATCATATTTTTATCCTCTAGTTGATTATGACATTCTATTACTAATATAAGGTTGTGTCAGTCCTAAAAATTAAAATAAAGATGAAGAATATCAATATGAAATATGAACCTTATACAACATTTATTTATAAAAATATTTCATCATAGTCCAGATAATACCCAAGAAAATATCTATCCATTTACTTAATTAAATTACCATTTATTATACGGGACAATATAAAATAATGATATGATAGAAATTAAAAATTCATGCATCAAATGTTAGGGCAACTTATATATATATATACGCATATAATTTTCATTTCACAATTTGTAATGAATTTTTCTAACTAAATAAATAAATAAAAATTTTTTTAATAGATTAAACATGAACAATGTCCTATATAATCTTAATATCGGTATCTCGAAGAAAAATGATGAACAAACTATACTAAGGGTGGTAAATATAGATGTTTCAACACCCTACTATGTCAAGAGGTGTCATTAGGTCCTCTGAAAAAATATATTGGACATTTAAATTAATGAAGATGATTTTTGATGGGAAATTATTGATAAAATAGTTCTTCACATAATATAAATAGTTTATCCATATTTACACATTAAGCTAATATTCATTGACCACCAACCTAATGCATGAATCATATTCATAGTCCTATGTCATCCTTTAGTTTGGCCTGTATCGAGAAATAATTGATGACAATTAAAACACCTTTAAAATAGGTTATATAATCATGAAACAATAAAATTTCATATATATGATTGATAATGATTAATGGAGCCTATGGATTTCAGATATTACTAATAAGAATCCAACTAGACTAATAGATATCAATTTTAAGTCTGTATGGATATGTTATCAAGGATCCTATGTTAGGTCATGGGAGAGAGCTTCCAACATGTTGAAGTTAATTACATTAAAAAATAACATGAAAGGATAAGAGAGGTTGTAAATAGGGATGTCGAAAATGGAAAAAAATGAAGAAACTTTATTTGGATCTCTATTTTGACACATGGTTATCCAAATCATTCACCAATCATGAATAAGATATGTATTTTATGGATAGTTGTCCACACTATTGCGGATCACAATTTATCTAACCATGATATTTATATCAATCTCCATAAAAAGTGGATTCACTCCTCAAATGGCCTCCAACATAGAGTTATTGAACTACTCCATTGATCGTGTGATCCCCTTCATGGAGTAATGTAGTACCCTATATGGTTTTCCTAAGCATAGAGACTGGGTAGTAATATTTCTACTAATTATGGGGGGGTACTATGTCATCTAAATACAAGAATATTGGGCTCTAGAAGATTCCCAAATGACTATGAATAATTTCATAAATTATATTAAATATTTAGAAGGATATAACTAATGATTCAAACAAAAAATTAAATTCTTTATACCGTGAAAAAAATGGGTTCTCACAACACTCAAGAATTATTGTTTCATGTCCCTCATTCAACCCATTTTATTCCACCTTGTACTATGATTATAGTGCACCCTATTTATTGATGTCAATCCTAAAGTGATTACATATACTAAAGATTATATGAGATATTCAGGAGGGTTGTTAAGATTGAATTATATAACAACAATTTTCTTTATTAAGAGATTTAGTAGCATAATTTCCCAATATACTAAACTAGTGGTTCATTTAATTAAATACTATTATGTTATTTATCATCTAAATTCAATAATATTCATTTAAAAAAATTGGGTCAAAGTAAATGGTATTAAGGAATATATTAGTTAATTTATGGATTTATTATTATAAAATATTAGTGAAATAAATTGGAATAAGTTTTTGTATTGAATGAAATTCCATGATTTTTTTAATATATAAGTTCATATGGTTTATATGAAGAAAAATTTCAATCATGATTCATTAATTGGATGTGACTCTTCCATAGATGTACATTTGAGTAATTACCCTAGAAAATATGGAATTGAGTGGTAATTCAATCATTACATTGTTAATGAAAAATATGTCACATTGCACACATGGTTTGACACAACCTAAGGGATATGAATAGACTAATAAAAAAGTCTATAGAACCCATTATTATGAATATTTATAGATAAAGTAATTCAATCATTTAAATTCATTATTTTATTAAATTACATGATCTACAAAAAATTGGTAATGAGGATGTTTACATTACACACAGGTACCTCAAATATATGACATTATAATTAATTTACACATGGGAATAATTTATTAATTCATTATTTGTTTCCTTTTCTCTTATTCAAACCATTTATATTTTAGATAACTATCAGAACTAGATGATTCTATAACAACAACTAATATTAGGTACAGTACAATGAATTTCTATATTAAATTCCACATAAAATAGGAGGTGGAATTCAAAAAAACTATGTATTTCTTAGATTTATATCCCATAATAATAACCATAACACAAGCCTTGTTGAATGTCTTACATCACCTATGAGGTGTCAACTAGAAATAGATATATTTATATAGACATGACCACCAATATTTAATGGGTCTTCAATTCCACTAGTTATAGAATAGGGGTGAACAAAATGAAAAATATCTTTTTAATGCATAACGCTTCTAATCGAGAGCATGATACATGGGATGTTAGTCATTTATATGTAGAGGTAAATCAATTTTTGGATATGATACAAAATAAGAATAAAAATGATGGAATGGATAAAATATAGACGGATGAATTTTACATGTTATTTCTAAACGTGTATTTAACCCAAACTCCTAAAAAAATTATGTAATGTAATCTTGTATATCTTACTAAATGGTAATTGAATCAAAGATGACATATGAGGTAAATTTTCGATGTCTTGAAATATATGACTCAAGATTTGTTATCAGCAATGATTGCAATATAGATTGAGTTATTAGTTTTTAAAACCCCTCATTCAAAATGATTTAGATATTGAATTATTTGGGAGTTATGAAGATGTACTTTGATGTGATATCAATGTATAGAAGGAATTTAGATAATGTTACCATTTATAAAGAGATCTGTTGTGAAGATTGGATGGTTAAGCTATAATATTAATTGATAAGGGAAGGAAATATATCTAACCACCTATATGTCAAATATGTTAAAAAACATCTTGGTAATTTCCTTGATATGAGGATAATTTACATTATGTTATAGGTAGAAGGCCACTAAACTCAATAATGATGAAGATACATCAAGAATATCACCAATGAGATGGAGTAAATTAAGGCACATCCCAATGCACAACCCATGTACCAGTGCTCGTCTAGTAAGAGAAAAGGGACCATGAATGCCAGTTCACTAAGCCATACACATTTGAGTTTGATTAGTACAAACTACCACAAAATTTGATTGAGAAATGGGAAGTTTATTCTCTCACATTAATATAGGTGGCACATGAAAATAACGTCATAAAAGGAATACTTCATATTTACTCAACAATAACAAAAGTCTTATTAGATTCTAGTTCGAGAAATGGGTTTATATCATAGAATTTCACTTGATCTATTGAATCACATCTCCGATACCATAATGTAGAGATATACATAAATAAAAATAATGGTGAAATCATTTCAACCCATATTTTGGAAATTCTCCTACAAGCATATCTATTGGAATATTCTTCATGAAAATATTACAATCCATAACATAGTGGAGTTTTACTCTATAGTAGGCAAGGATTTGATATATTTATCTATAGCTGACTTTAACTATTTGGAAAAAGAAATATCATTTATATCATGAAAAATACCATAGTATAATTAAATTTTAATTAGTATTATGATAATTCATTAGAAAATACATCAATGGTTTGGGTGTAGATACTTATTAAAAAACAATACCATGACCAACTGGATCATCCAAATTATAGAATCGTACATGATGAAATTGTCATTGTAAATAGGTATATTGATGTATTACATTAATAGTTCCCCACACTCCACATTATCTTAAGATATATTTCAAAATAAATATTGTAGATGATATTCTCTTATATAAAATACCTCTATTGGATGGAAATGATTATTCTTGATGAGATCATGATGAAATTACAAGAGAATCTTCTGAAAAGGTTATATACACCAAATTTAATCTCCATGGGGAGGTTCGGTTATCTTTTTTAGAAAAATGATAGATCAATGTATATTTTTATTCGTTATTGAGACCTCAACATGATAATAAAAAAAAATCATGTTCCATATATTTATGACTTATTTGATCAACTTTTAGGAGTCAAATACTTCTAATATGGGGATCCTCATATTGGTTATCATAAGTCGATTGTGAAGGATGAATATATTCAGACGACTAATATTTGAGTATGATATAAGAATAATGAGTTCATAGTGATTCCCATCAATCTTCCTAATTACCTTGAAACCATAAAGGATTTGATGAATAGGTTATTTTGAGACTACATTGAAAATTTTTTATTATACTTTATCGATTATATTCTCTTATAATAAATGATTAGGTAAAATCATAAAGAGAATCGAATGATTTTTATTCCAATAATGAAAAAGGATAAAATGTATGATATTTTCAGTGAGTAGAAATTTAGGATGATTAGGATAAAATTTTTGTGGAACATGATCATATGTCAGTGAATGTTTATTCAACTATTGAATTAAAAATAATTAAATAATGGAAAAAACTCTCATGTGTCATAGAAAACTATATTTTTCTTGGAATATCACGGTAAAAGAGTTTAATTTTTATAAATGTACAATGATTTTATAACCCAATAACAATACTAACATTGAAAGAGTTAATGTATGTATGGATAGAAGAATGTGAGTAATTCTTTATGTTGAACTAAAAAAATCCTATCATTGTGCATATACTCACACTTATGTCATCTAGATAAGGTTTTGTGATGTAGATTTATGTTTCCAAGATTCACATAGATTATTTACACATGAATAATGATATAATTATAACATACTCATTGGCATTCAACTATATGAGAGAGAAAAATACTCACCACATGATGTAGATTTAGTATTCCTGGTTTTCACATTAATGATTTTACGGAGATAAATTCTTTTTGATTTTTTTCATATATACAGATAATAAGATTTTAAAGTTTATATTCGAATATAGTGTGATCAACATGCATAAACGAAGTGGTTTGGAGATAATGACTGAATATGAATTCGGTATTCAACACTATCCTTCAATGGAGAATATGGTAGCTAATATAATTAGGAAAAAATAACCTTCTACTCTATCCGTATGTTGATTGAGATAGACCCTTTTATAATGTATGTACATATGATGTGAAAATTCTTAGTTAGTATAATTGTTTCACTGAGAGTTGGGTGAGGTTAATTAGTGATACTTTTTTTTATCTTTATAATTGAAACAATCATCCCCTCATATTAAATATTTAAATTCCCCATTGAATACTAATAAAACATACATCCACATGAACACAAGTATATACAAGGTTCTCTATTAAATAAAAATTGATTGTTCCTTGGAATTGTTTTGGAATTGATGTAATACCAACCTATCGACTAGAAAACAATCCTTGGATTAGAATATATAGTATATACCATTTCACTCATGTAGAAACATGTAAACAATTCCAATAGTGTGTGTACACAATATTAGCACAAATAGGTTAAGAAATATTTATGTAACATTGCATGCATCCAATGATTCTTTTAAACATCTAATATGTATTCCTATTAAATCAGTTTTTTTCTTTCATACCAAAAATATACTAACAACATTCTGAAATATTTTAAAGAAATACAGGTTTGAATCTTAATAGTACATTCCTTCTGAGTATGATTCTTCTTATCCTCTTATGTCTATCAGCAAATAATTCTTTGAGAAGAAAAAATAAAGGAATCCTTCATCACATTATTTTAATGAAAAACGATTCTCTACTATTTCATGAGTAATGATAGTCACACAAAAAAATAAAGTGTTATCCTCCTTTTATAGGCATAGAATAATAGTTTAGGCGGGATTCTCCAAAGAATTTTCCCACTTTACAAAAGTTAATTAATCATAAATAATTATAAAAATTATCAAATAATTATTTAATTTAATCAAACATTCATGAATAATCATATATCCTTAAATATCAGATAATTCATTTTCTCATTCAATTACTGTTGAAATCCAGATATTTATTTGAAATTTCATAATGTTCCTTTAGTTTTCCTTCCTGATAATCACAAACATATTTTCCATGATGAGATTAATAAATTATATTACATGATGATACTCATTAAATATATTTTCCCAACATGGTCTATTTAATATATATTTCCTTGCTGAGCCTCAACAACATAATTTCTTTAATAAGACTCCTCAACATCATTTCCATTCAAAGACTCATCATCATCTTTTCGTTGTTGAGCCTCATCAAATTAATTTCTTTAGAGTGCCTCATCAAAAAAATTCTATTTTTAGAACCATAAACATCTATTACTTACTTAGATGCATAAACATATTTTCTGTACTAAGCCTTATAAACCTCTTTTCCTTGTCGAGCCACATCAGAAAAGTTTCGTTGTGGAGGCTAAGAGTGATTAACCTGGGTACAAATATTTTCTTATGAATATGATTGATAATTAGATTCTACAGTTCTTGAGATAAATTTGAATGTATTGATTCTTTCAAATCATCCAGAAACATATTTTGTTCATTCTAATCCTGAATAAAATTATCATGAGTATGTTATTTTTGAATATGAATCTCAAAAATCAATTCTTATCAGGGTTAAATCGCCCCAAATATCCTTCACTCTCGATTTAATTCAACATTATATTATCATATTTTGACATCATACATTATATTAAATAAAAATAATAAAATAATCATCACATTGAATTTTGAATGTGTCATATCATTCCATTAAATACACCTTCATTCTATTATTCTTAGCCATATTTGGATATTTCTATTTACGATAATTTCGGGTTATACTATTTTATTGGTACGATCATTTTGGTGTCCAAAAATTTTTATGTATGATAATTTTGGCATTTAATAATTTTATTCCAGATCCTGAGTATGATTTTCCTTAATTTATGCGTTGAGGTGAGTCAGATTTTGATGAAAACAACTTGTGAGTCTTATTTTTCAACATATAAAAAGTGAGCTGATTTTTTACATCAAAAATATTTCCTAACATCAACCGAAATACTTTTAAATACTCACTTTAATAATTAGGTTGGTATGAAAAATCTCCCCTTTGGATTTTGTTGTTTACCACGTTCCATAATGCACTAATCATTTCATCCTCAAGTAATGTATTATGTGTAAATAATTCTAAGCCTACGTGAGATTACTCATTATAGGAAACAAGAATAACTGATAGCGAAACCATGCAATCCAAAATATTTGATTTTGAAAAAAACCTTCAACTTTATTTCTCATATTTTCTTCTTTCCTAGAAAAAAATAGAATTTTTTCCTAAAACCACTCCATCAAACAGTTAGAATAGTACATTTTCAATACAATTCTGAATTCAATGTTTACACAGAATTCCACATTATTAAATGAATCAATCAGATTGATTTCTTAATTAATCAACCCCCATAAAAACATTTTCCAATGGTATGATTTGAGAGGGGATTGATATAATTACCTAAATCACAAGGATAATGTGGTTTCCCACCCATGTTCAAAATAAATTTATAAAATAATTCCATCTACAAAAGATTTTTAAAAACATAAGTAACTTTTTTTTATGTGAAACATATTATGAAATCAATTATTAAATCTCCATAATCATAATGATGAATATTTATTTAATATCAACATGTTTTGAATGAGAATATTTAATAGTATTCAGGGTGATATTTATTATACATTGATTATAAAAACCTATTAGAAATGGGGACATCACTTCATCATGTAAATCATCAAACTGATTTTTCATCCATATAAATTGAGTAGTGTCTTGAGTGGAAGCTAAATACAAAGCTTCATCCTTACTGAGAGTTACAAACATATATTTCATGGAAAAATAAAAAACATAACTCTTTCTTAAAAAGAATAATCTAATAGATTTTGATAATATATGATCACCATTTCATGGCCAATCAGCATCTGAATACCCAGAAGATTCAATAAATTTTGAGTTGTCTACCTGATTATAAAAATTTTGTGTGGCTTTGATGTATCTGAGAATTATTTTTCTAGAATGTAAATAATAATTTTTTACGGAACTCTGAAGTCATGCATATAAGGTAACAACATAAAAAATGTTATGTATTGATAAATTTGAATAAAAATCCTCAAATTAAATTTTGTGATTTTTATGGTCATATTTATTTCATTATCCATCATGAGACATCTTTTTCCCATAGATATTCATGTGGAAATTTGTTTTTATATTTCCATTATGAATCTCCTATGAAGTTCCATTTCATAATTTTCATGATAATGAAAAAGAAATTCATTTGTAGTATTTTTAACCCAAGGAAGTATTCCATTTACCATATCATGGAAATTTTAAATTCCTATTACGTTTCTTCAAAAAAGCATTTCACAACAGTTTTTTTGTTCATAGAAAATATAATTTCATCAATATAAACATTTATAATGAAAGAATACCCTTGAAAATAATTGACATAAATATTACAACCCACTCGTCCATTATTAAAACTCATATTCCTTAATTATGTATAAATTTTGATATATTATTCACATAGATCACATTTATACACAAATATCATTTTTCAATCTACACACATAACATTAATCATTCCCAAAAATAAACCTGTAATTTTTTTCAGCCTAAAAGTTCTCATTAAGATCACCAGTTAGGAATAAATATTTAAAATCAATTTTAATGATATAGTATCATAATTGTGTAGAAATAGCAAGAAATATTGTAATTGTTTCAAATACAACCACTAGAGAAAAGGTTTCATCAATATAAATTTATTAAATTTGTGAATAACTTTTACACTACAATCTTACATTGTTTCTTATTACAACAACTTCACCACTAATCTTATTCTGGAAAATCCATTTTGTGAAAAATTTGATTTTGTTTTCATGAATGGGTATGAGTTCCCATGAATCATTATTTTATATTTGAATCAACTAATCATTAATGGATTCATTCCATTCTATAAAATAAAATGATTTTTTTACATTATTTGCATCCAATTTTGAATAGAATGAGGTATGTGTAATGGAATCAGTTGTTCTTCTAGTATGTACCATATAATGTGTATTACTAATATTTCTTTAGATTTTGTATTCATTCTCTGTTAAGGATTTTATTTTGGAGAATCATTCCCATCACTCCAGGTATTTGAGTTTGTTTCTTATTATTGTGTAGGAATACCATTGTATGTATCCAAATAAAATTTTTTTTTGTTAGATATCACACCATCCATGTTTTCATAAGCATCTTTATCTTCAAATACATTTTAAACTAATTTATCCTTATCTAAATCAGTAATTCATTTTATTTATTTTTTAATCATATTTACCCACTTCTTTATATTTCATAGAAAAGAAATATTCCATCTGCACCTTTTTTCTCAAACTTTCTATAGTTTCCACATGGACTCCCATAACCATAAAAATGTTGAAAAATTGAAATTTTTTCCATAAAACAATTTATATGAAGTAGTTTATGAATTTCTATTATTGATAAAATTATTTTGAATATAAACTATAGTAATCTAGGAATTCCTAAAAATGAATAAAAAATACAACGTTCAAGAAACATTGTTCTTCCAATTTCCAAATAGCATCTATTCCTTCTTTTAGAAACCCACTTTTTAGGTATTGTATGGGGAACTATACTCATTGTACATTGTTTCTTCTCAATATAACATTTTAATTCTTCACATAACTACTCTCCACCATTATATGTTTTCAACATCATCACTGAAAAGTCACATTCATCCTCTTTTTTCCATTTAAAACCTTTAAACCTCATCAAAGAAAAAAAATTCTCATGTATATAATACTAGTATTTAAAGTAAAATAATAATTTAATGAAATGATGTACATATATCAATATATTTATTTTCTTAATTCGAATACAAATATAAAAATAAATCAGCTACATGGGTTTTTTGACCAAATCTCAACTTTCTTATGTGCAGACATTGTAATCATTCTTTTCTAACAAATTATGATACATTAATCTCTTCTTCAGTGAAAATTTGTGATTTCTAAAACACTATATATCTTCCATAACATTCTCTTGTTTCATTTAAACCATTTTTATATACTTTTATAACTCAATTGATTGAATTCCACCTTATTGATGTAATATGGGTTTTTTATATCACCAACCTGAAATAAATTTCCTTTTATATATTGGACTCTTATAATAATCATTCCATAATACAAAATATTAAAAAAAATCATATTTTATAAACGTAAATATGTTAAACTAATCATAAATTTATGGAACCCATAAAAAATGGTATTTCAGACCATTAATGTATAATGTTTTCTTAGAATTCATCTGTTCATTCCCAAGGATTACAGATCCAACACATTTGTTTTCAAGGATACATCATTTCCAAATGGTAATATTCCATCAATAATATAACTGACATTCTTCTATAATTTTATGTCTCTATTCAAATGAGAATAACACATATAATCAATTATCCATGGTCATTCATATTTTGAATCATTCAATGTGTTTTCTAAAACAAGATCCATTTCTTCTCTATTTACCTTATTCTCATTTGGAATTTTAGAATTATTAAATAACTTTTGTAGTGATAATAAAAATGGAAATCTATTTTTAAAGGTGTTTAGGTTATTCACACCTTTTACAAATAGAGTCTAGGGGTCAGAATATATTTTTAATATTCAATCCAAAAATTGCAGTTTTATTCAATTGAGGATTATGACTCCCCATAGAACATTAACTTAAATCAACTATGGGATAAAATATTTGTTTTTGGTGGAACCAATATATATTTTCAGTATTATTGAATCCCCAATAATACCAGAAATATCCATAGAGATAATATTAGTCTCCAAAACATCCATAAAGAATTGAATTGTGATTACGTTTCATAGAAAAATTATATTCAGTTTATTCTAAACCAAAAATATTTCTGTTATCAATAATATTCTTCATAAAATTTTATTCTTTATCAGAATTAGATGTGTTTGATTTTATTTGGATTCATAATGTTAAGAAACATTTTTTGTCACATGGTGTTTTTAACTTATATATCCCCACATTTGTTTTTCATGGACACAAACATAACCTTCCCATCATTCTTTTTTTTCTGAAACAATTCCATCATTATTCTAACCCTTGGAAGGTATGTTTTCTTAATCCTTATTCATGTTAATATTATGAGATATTTCACCGTATTATGTAGTTCGTTTTTTTGAAATAGTTGTTTTTCTCATCGGATTTTGAGAGATTTCATTTCATACATTCAAATTATTATTCATTTTCATTCAACTTCACTTCCAAATTCTCATTCTGATTATTTTCTTCATTAATATATTTATTGAAATCCACATTCTATTTCACTAGGGTCACCTATTAATCATTTACACATTTTTGATTGCTTGTTGGAGAGAATTAATCATCCATAAAAAAATTATTTTCAAGCCTCATATTCTTTGTTACATATAATTACATATCATCTTTAAAATAAATTTCAGGATCAGTTTATTTTTATTCATATCAACTACATCCTAATTATTTATCATTCACTATTTCAATAAATGTTATTTAAAATCCATAATCAACTGAATTTTTGAATTCAGCATCAGTTCCTTCTTCTTCATAATTTATAGATAAGAAACACCTTATCATGGATTTGGTAAATATCGTGTATTTACCTATGGAATATAACTTTAAATTATCTCCCAATTTTATACATTACCTTTCTAGTTTTATTTATTATTCATCACAATACTTCTATTTATTTCTAAGAGGACATTTTTCCACAAAATATTTCCTATATCCATAATCAAAATAATTCAAGGGATGTTTCAGATAGTATTTCCTTGTACATAGTTTTACATTTTTAGAAGATATGTATATGATATTATAAATAGATTTATATATCTATTTCATATAATGATAATAAAAAACATATTGAATAAGTTTATTCTATGGCTATTCATTCTTATAATCCTTAGAAAACATGTTTCTATCAAAAATTATTTTTTCATAGAATTTCCATTTATATTTTATAAGTGATGACAAGGATATGTAAAAAATCTAGATATAAGATTTTAGGATCTATGACATCTACGGAATACATGTTTTCATCGAAGGGGATGGGAAGGATCCTTTTGATCATTTCGATAATGGCTGAATCATAAAACATTTCACCAATACATATGATAGTACAGACTATATCGTTTATCCAGGTAATTAAGTCACTAAAATATTCATGATCAAAAATATTGAAATCATCATATTTCACTATCTAGATTTGTAAAATTTCATTCTTCACTTTTTTATTGCCACTATATATGTTTTTCAATTTTTCTCATATAACATTGGTTGTGCCAACTCCATTCACCCTTCCGAATTTCCATTCAAAAAATGATGATAATATAGCATTCCAGTCCCTCCATCATTGTCATGATTCTTCATATTATTATATATAATAGGGTATTTATCATCTAAATGAGTAAACCATAATATTTCAGCTTAGAGATCATCATATCCAAACAATATGAGATAAGGAATCATTATATCCTTTTAGATATGATAATTATTTCCACCAAAATTTGGAGTACCTTTATAGTCCCCAAAATATGAATTCTCCATTCACAAAGAATAACTAAAGGGGGAATTCTTCCCAAATACAATTTGAAGATACCATGTTACTGTAATTGTGTCACTAGGTGGGTGAGGGGTGAATTAGGGATACTTTTTTTTTTATGTTTTATTATAATTGATTCAACCTTCACCTCATATAAAATAATGGAATTCCATATTAAAAATGAATCAGACAAACACAAATATGAGCACTAGTATTTACAAGGTTCACTATACAATAAGAAAATTTACGATCTTAGTTTGGTTTTGGAAATGATCTGAAACCACACAGTCCTCTAGAAAACAATCATTCAATTAAAACGAGCATGATATACACTTTCACACATGTAGAACTATATAAAAAATTATAGAATAATGTGTGCACCATCATAGCACAAATAGGTTAAGGGAAATTTTATGTAACAATTAATTATACACATGGTTATTTGTAACATCAAAAATATATTCCACTTAATTATATTATTCAAATTCTTAGCTAGAATATGGTATGTACTTCATATACTTTTATAATGAAAATTCATTCTGATTATTCCTTGTATTGATCTCCCGAGTTTGATTTTTATTCAGAAATTATATTTAGAAACTAATACTTATTTAAAAAAGAAAAATCCTTCAAACATTATTCACTTTCTATAAATTTGGAGAATCTCTCTCCACATTCAAGAGTAATAAATGGAACTACACCAAAAAGTGTTCTCTTTCTTTTATAAGTTCAAAAAAATAGTTTAGGCTGGATTCTGAAAATATTTTTTCCAATTCATCAATGATCCTGAATAATCAATTGAACAAAAAATATACATTCATTCATTGAATTATTCAATTATTTCTTGAATCATTAAATCTCTTTAAAACTCAAATCATTCATTTACTAATTCAATTCACCATGATATCTATATCATTATTTTCCTTTTTAACTATCCTTGAATTTTACTTCCCAATCCTCTTCCACATATTTTCCTTGTTGAGCCTCATCAACATGTTTTCATTATTTGGACTCATCAACATATATTCCTTGATTATCCTCATTATCAATATCTCCTATTGAACCTCAACAAAATCATTTACACAATAATTCTCATCAATATAGTTTTAATTATCAGCCACATCAAAATATTTTCTTTTCTGAGACTCATCAACAGATTTTACACCACGAGTGTCACCAAAATCATTTCCTTATTAATACTAATCAACATTTTCCCCTTATTTATCCTCATCAGCATATTTTCATTGGTGAGCCTCAATATCATCTTTTCCTTGTTGTGCCTAATCATCATTTATTCCATACTAATTTTGAGTATGATAATTCCTCGAATGAAATATTTTTTCATGAATACGAATGATGATAGGATGATATAGTTCTAGACATAAAAATGAATATATGAATCATTCAAATCATCTAGTAACCTTTTTGTTTCCTTCTCATCTTGAATCTGATATTCATGGGTACCATAATTATGATTACGATTCCTATAATCCTTTTCTTCTCATTATAAAATTGGCGTCAATCTAATTTCACTCTCCCTTTCTTTATCCAACCATTCATTATATGTTCTATTTCATAATTTTGTTTTATATGAAATAAAAATCTGCACAGAATCATAACATTTCCATTAGAATGTATCATAACTTTCAATTCTTTCTAGATTATTTCTTTTCTTCTCTTCCTGAGTCTGAATCTTTTAAGAAGGATCATTTCGTAGTATGATAATTTATGTTTACGTCTATTTTTTTGGTATTTTCATTTTGGGTGTGAGAATATTCATCTATATCCATACTATGATTTTCAAAAATCTCAGAGCCGAGTTCTGTTCGATGTTGCAGAAAAAATTTCTGGGTTTACTTTTCAACTTCTAAAAATTGACGTGATTTTATTTCTTTAAAAAATCCAATGAATTTTTTTAATAATTTAATATAATACCCTTAATCATAATCATGGTCATAACATGATGGATATAAAAATAATAATATCCATGAATAGATAATAACATGGCAAAATAGTGTCCCAATCATGTTTCTAGTATGAGGTCAAGGAGGCATAAATGAATGATTAGGAAGTTCAAAAGAAGGAAAAAGATGTAAAAAAGGGAAGATTAATAAATTTCCCAAAAATGAAAATTCTATAATTTATTTGGAAGAAGAATTGTTTTACCTAATCGTGTATGATAATTAATTGTCTATGAGATAATGAAAAGAGAACATCATTCCCCATCCATCCAAGATGAACTATGAAATGTTGTAATTTTTTAGAGAACTTTTGGATGGAAGCCATTACGAATGTTATTTTGGATTTCATATTAGAGTTCTTGGAATGTATTAAAGTTAAATATGAGTGATATATGTACAATAGGATGATGAAACCATTTCCCATACCCATTTTGAAATGTAAGAACATCACTATGGACATTGTTACATGTCTCATGATGACATCAAAAGGATGAAATGTCAAATGGATTATAGTGGATCAACTCACTATGATTTACAGTTAATTTCAATTATAAAAAATTTATCTCTAAACCAAAATTCCATGATATATAAATATTGGATGTGGTGGGACTTTATAGTATACCACTTTTGATAATTTCTCATTTTCATCCACAGTTGACCAATAATTTATGGAGAAGACATCAACATGTGTTGAATACTGAATGGGATTTATCTATGGTGTATCCCACAAAAATAGATGGATAATATAAAAGAGTAATTTAGAAACACTAGGATGATTTCACTGCATACTCAATGGATTTTAAAGGAGGATGGGGTCAATGTTTTCCATTATTTGAGTTCTCCTATAAAAATAAATTATACATGGGTCTTCAAATGACTCTATATGAAATTTTATAAGGAAATAAATATAGGAATCCAACATGTTGGAATAAATTTTATGAATTGAATCTATAGTAACCTAATATGTTTAAAGAAAAAATAAATAAGGGACAAACTATCGAAAAACCCATATATTCTACTCAATGTTTTCTGAAGATCTGTCTTGACAACTGTCGATGTGACATATAGTTTTATGTTGGACACAATGTGTTACATTGAATATAACCATGTATGATAGTCATGCGATTTTTAAATAAGGGTATTCATTGACTTATGTACATTATCCCATTATATATATACGAATGAATATAAGTAGTTCCATATCTATAACCACTTCAACCGAATCTAGCTCATGTTCATGTTGATTTCTGCACATCTCTCTTGAGGAAGTACTTAACATATCAATCACATGTACCATATATAGAGGTGGTACAATTATAACATGACCTATAATAGTATGATTTGATAATGATGATATTTTATAGAAGATACATAGTTCAATGAAACATGAAATCTTATTCTGTCAATGTACTCTAATAGAACGTAAAATATTAAAAGGCGACATGGGATCCATAGTAAACAATGAAGGATAAGTATAATAATCAATTCTTAACAGATTATATGTGTTAATATTTTTGAGATGATATACATAAAGGGGAGAAGAATTTAATGACCCATAAATTTCAATTGATATTTTTTTCCAAAAAGTATTTTACTCTATGATATTAAATTATGTAATTCACAAATATGAATTGAATGATCAAAAAGAATTTAAATTATTCATATCGATTGTTATATTAGTTAACTACTGAATATATGTATATTCCAAATATTAAATAAGATAAAATACAAAATAAGAAACATTTAATTGTGAAATTTGGATTATATCAATCTTCTATAATTACACCATCAATGAACAACACTACGAAAACAAAACCAAATATTAGTAAGAAAATTATTATTTTTAAGTGAAATATATAGATCCATTATAATAATTTGGGTGAATGATGAATAAATGAATAAATATTTATTAATATGAGGCGATATGATCTTTGAAATAGTAATGTGACCATTATAAATATAATGTTATTATTCTAATATTAACTAGAACATTTGGAATAATAACATGATTACTAGGAACAGTAACCCGACCATTAGAATAGTAATTTATACTAAAAATATTAAAATAATATATATTTATATATATATTATTTATCAGGTTTAATTAAATCTATATAAATATATTAATACCACAAAATCTATATTATGATTAAAAAGTAACATAAATTATTTATTTTTTATTAATAATTTTTTTTGTATATAAAAAAATTCATAATTTAAAAGTTACAAAATTGAAATAAAAATTTCTAGAAAAAAATTTCTAATAAAATTAATATTATCTTTATAATCATAAAAATAAAAATTTTGAATGATATTTTTAAATTTTATTTAGTACTTCGATTTTTAGGTGGATATTAAAAATCCATTTTTTTCATAATATGTATATTTCAAATGAAATCATTCATGATTAAATGATTACAGAATAAATTAAATAATTGTATTATTTACTCAGATAAATATATTAATATGTATTTTAATTCATAACATTCAATTTTGAAACCAAAATAGAATTTTCCAAAGTGTAATGGTCTAATGGTTCACATTAAATAATGATTTCATAATTTTTATCCTTTCATATTTATTAAAATAATAAATTATAATTATGGAGTGTCTGAAAATTATAAATTAGTGTTATTTTATTCAAATATATTTCATAATTTCAAAAAAAAATTATTTTATAATCGTTAATTTATAAATAGTATTAAACCTAATGTCATATCCTTAAAATACCAATATCCTTGAGTATAGATACCTCTTATGTATCCCCTTGGAAAACTAATTCTACATCACTTAACAATGACAAAAATCATTCCAATTTCTATTTTAATATCCCCTTAGTATCCTTTTGGATGTCTTGGAGAAATAAAACTCTAATATTTAAAAACATTAATGTTCGTAGAAATGGAACAACTTCTTGAAATGGGTAATATTAATTCATGTTTTTTAGTTAGTTTTTTTCTAAATCATTATCGTTTATACAATTTCAAATCCATGTATTATTATATTAATTAAACAATATGTTATAATGATCATGATAGTTTCAATATAATTTAAATATATTATTTATAATATAGGAAAAAATATTATATTTCAAACCTCCTCATTCTAAAATATTCCATTAACTATTGGTTAACTGCCAATGAAGAAATTCCCTACTCTCTTATTATTAAAACCTTTACTGTTGATTATGAAAAATAATTTGTAATTAATAAAGATAATAATTTATATATTTATGTTATTTTTTATTTATTGTAAAAAATGTTTAAATAAATATAAAGCCTGATAATTAAATTTAACCAAGATGGAATGTGTTGAATGAAATATTATATCAATACACATCACCATTAATTATGGGTATAATGAAATGTATTCTAATTTTTATATTTCATCAAGAGTAATTAAAAAGATGAAAACCATCAATAGATACAATATTTTAATAAACATATTGTTATTATACTGATGTCCTAATGGAAAAAAACACATCATAGTTTAAGGAAAGTGGATTCTAGAATATAAAATACACAAGTTGGTATTTTTAAACTTCTCAATTAGAAAGTACCCAAATCAATACAGTCAAATACTACCCAAATAGTACATCAACATATAAAAGTCGCATAACCTCCAATGAAATCCTCAAAACCCTATATAAAACATTTAAAAAGATCAACTTGACACCATCATATACCCACCATCCCTTGAATCAATTAAATATTGAACCTCCAGGTGGAACATTCACCATTCATGGTCTAAGAATATGAAAATATAAAATCACCCAAAAGAAAACATAGCGTGTGACCTAAACTACCCTTTGTGGTCTCACTATGTTATCCAAAATTGAAACTATAATTATGACCAATTGTTTATTTAAATTATATTAAAACATACATTTAAATGAATTCACATATATACCAACGAAATATTACACAATCAATGATGGATGATATATCAAAATATAATTTCAATAGGATTCTATTCAAATTTTATATAATATCTTCATGTAGAATACATAGAATGGATAAAAAGATCAACAATCAATGGCATGTAATTATCAATGAAAATGTTATAAAAGCCATTTCCAAAATAATTTTCTGTTTAATTTTATTTAAATATGATATGAACAATAGTCAATCAGTTATCTATGCTCAATGTGTGAACATTTACCTCAGATCAGGTCAATGGGACTGAACTACCCATTATGTAAATCATGCTTCATAAAATTAGGGAATGTATTTACATCATCAATCAATTTGATGGTGTGAGATCCTAACAAGATATTTCTAATTACCAACTGATTAATATGGTTCTATGTTAAATTATGTAATTAATCAACCATTATTGGAAATATCACCCATTCAAAACATTTGAAAAAATCTCAATTAAATAGCACATATTCAATTTCAAACATTCATTTTCATTTCAAAACTGTGTCGATGTTTTTCATAAAATTATTCCTTTTTATAATCAATATTCATTTCAATAAAATTTCTTCCATAATAATTTCTCAAAAATATCATAAAAAATATTGTAATAATTACATCATTTTTCCTCAAAATATACACTGCAAAATCAATTCCATTTAAATTTAGGGTTTTCACAATTTCCATGTCATTTAAATTCACACATATAATTATTTCAATTCTGGTTTATTTAATTATTAAAAACTAAACAAAAAATGTGATTTAATGTTTCAATTTTATGGAAAAATCATATAAAACCTCCTACCATTAATCAATTATCAAATAAACACTAAGAAAGGGAAATTTTAATGAATGATTTCTTGGTACTAAAATTTTTATATGGAGAAACAACGGAATTACATGAATACGGAAAAGGGTAGAAGTAATCCTATAATAAATTGAATAAAAATGTTAAAAGGGGTTACACCATAGAAGATGTAATGATACCATGAAGCACTAGTCCAATCAAGGGAAGTGCTTCTTCATAGAATTCTAATGTTTCTTAATGAACCTTAAGAACTAAAAATTCCATTGGATAAGATAGATCTACCAACACCAACGATTGAAATAGAAGTCATTTTTAGAGTGGGGCAGTGATTTCCGACCATGTGGATGATCATCCATATGAACTAAACAGATCAAAGGAAGTGACAGTACCAACATCACCTACTAATGAAAAAATGTTAACTTTTTGTCCCGTCAATGATTTTAGATACTTTAAATGATGTCCCCCTACCAAAATGACTACTCCCCACTGACAATGTCATTTGTGGGATTAGAAATTCTCATTGGGCTCTGCCTAAAGATGATATGTATCATTTCATAGATTATTTTCCATTCTGGTGTCTAGTCCTTTTATCATAAATAAAAATACCCCATGTGGAACCAAAAAAGATACACACACAAAGACAAGATAAGATACCAGGAACCAAACTGAAAAGAAGCTAATTATACATATTAATCATCGATTACCATCGAGAAAAAATACTTCACAATGGGAAGTGGGGAATAATAAAACATATATCTATCCATTAACTCATTATCCTTTCATGTAAATCAGTCTATGGAGCATAATTTAGGGTCTCGTTGCATATTGGTTTCTCCTATTAAAAAACGCTATGTTAGTGAATCCCTACCCCCAAGATAAATTCTACAAGGAATAGGCACAACCCTATGTAGAAATATTCTATATGGTTATAACTTATTTCCACATAGAAATATGCTCCATCGGTAGACCCCAGGTCTAGTAAACATATTTCTCTATTTATGGTACCCTCTCCCGCATAGAAACATGCAATGTGGAGGGAACCCTTTGTGGAATAAGAATATTCTATGTAGATTGGGATCACATATGATATTCCAGACACTATATCCAAATAATTTTTTTCTTCATTTTTTGATTCCCCGAACTATACCCTCTATGATCCAGTCTTACTTTATTATGATAAGACATATTTTAGAGTCACCTAACATGTAATACCACATCATCAGTTACACTAGTGTTCCCTTTATTGTCTGCATACCAATTGTAAGCAGATTCATGACTCTAGCATGCTTAATAAAGAGGACTCTATGAATATCTTTGAGTATACATACACAGGGTAATATGGGTTTCGAACTCATAGGTTCTCAAATGAACAACATTTTTCGGTAAGAGATGGTAGAGTTCATACTTTCATTTCCCTTCAATATGTAATTATAACACCCCTAGAACAAATTTCAAGGAGACCCTCTTAGAGAGATCCTCAATACTTTCTTGTGGATGGAATCATACTAGCTACTCTAGGCCACTACCTAGGTCATTTATGGATGGATCAGTAGATGATACTATGTTTTATTTGAAAATAATGTAGGATAGGGGCACAATCAACACCCTATACCATTTTGGATTCATTACCACATCCATCATTATAAATAATTTGTTGGGTGTCCATAAAATCAACTAATTCCTCTTATTATCACACTTCTCATGAATCAAAAGGACATAGAGGATAATGGTGATCATTTCATCCACATGATCCCAACCCTCAATTGAGAATCTGGTATAGTTCAATCACCATCCAAATCAAAACATGTGTTCCTTCTACAAAGATATAAGTTTGAACCCCGCCAAACCAAATGGGCATCCCATATGGGGAAAGACCCAACAAAAACCCTTTAAAGTACCATATTCCCTATGTACAAAAACATACTAAAATACTATATGGGTAAGACCTAATCATTCCACCGTAAATGGGTACCTTCATTGAGTAATAACCCACTAAAATCTATTTGGGCTATGATTCATAAATAACTATGATAAAAAGTTATCCTCCATGTGGCCCAAACCCATCTCCCATATCCTACATAATGTTCCCCAGGACATAACCATGGAAGATTCATTTACATCAAGGAAACAATATCTCCTCTTTGTCCCATGGGCCACATAGACACATGTATCACACCATCAAGGATCAGGAACCATTCTCACATTGTGTCCTTACTGGATGACATTAAAATACATGGTTTGGACTATGTCACAAAACCATACAAGATGATTTTCCTTATTATGTGTCACTAATTTATGTTGTTATGATTCCATTCATGGGGATACATATGAATCCCATATAATGGGTTTGATCCCAGTGTTAATTAATCATCTACAAGGATGACCACAAGCAGTATAACACCATATCACATGGCATAAAAACAATATAATCCTAATAAATTCCCATAGAACCTCTAATTCTTCAATAAAAGGGATCCAACCATGGAGAACCACAGATAAATACATATGATTCCAAACCCATTATAATTCTTTAATATATCATTAATTTTAGATAATATGCATATTCATACTTTGGAATCACCAATGGATTCAAATACATATATTAAATCAATAAGAGATTCCTAGAATATGGAATAATTCCATACGAAAAAGGTGCAATGACCCCGAAATCCTATCAACATGACCAATGTAAGTTCTTAACTGTCAATTTAGAATCCCCCACCAACCTCACTCCTCTGGAATTAATGTCCTTGAGTCAATATGGGTATAACAATTGGTTTGAATTTCCAAAACAACTGAAAATAATATTGGATGTCATTCGATGTTTTTGTACTTGATATCATCAGTCACACATAATTCAACCCCTCACAACCACCCATATAGAAAATTAACCTCTAATCGAAAAGAAATTGGGATCCTAACAAGAATTATTAATCATGGTGGCAGTGTTACCCTCATCTGTTCTATTTATCGCACCTCATGATTGAGGGTCGAGTGAGGCCATTAATTATAATTGGCATCATGGGATGCTATATTGATGAGGTATTTTTATCTATATTTTTAATATATATAACATAAAATATCTACTAAAAAACTATATAATTAATATTATTCTCATCATATTTCCTGAAAATTCAATTAATATAAGGCACATGTAGTCGGGTCCTTAAACAAACAGAGGATTCCATCACCCCCAAGCGTCATTAAAATTGGGTGTCAAATACATTTTATGGAGTATGTGACCATTATTGTATTGTACCCACCCATGAATTAGTACCCCCATTTTTTGGAATGTAACCCTTACATAATTAGTTTTATGGTGATAAAATTTAATTGTGATATTAGGGGTATTTTTGATAACTTGGGATATGTATTTGGATCTACAGAGAAGTCATACGGGCAGTGCACAGTTTTCATAACTATGAAAAAATAGTGAAAAATGAAAATTTTGCGGTAGATATATTCTACAATTTTTACACATGGTTAGGGAAAAAATCTGAGGAGAGCATGTTAGGGTAATCCTATGAAGTATAAAATGCATGGTTAGTGCACAATTTGACTAACTGGGAAAACTAACTGTCTAGATGGTTTAACTGAGATACCAAAATGTGGATCTCACTAGTTTTTTCATTAAGTGGGTATTTTTTCATCATTATCAACCATAAATAAGTATTTCACTTCTAATAAGGCAACATAAGGTTCTATCATCGATACGTAGGATATTCGACGGTTTCCCTAGGTGAATCAAATCCTGATTCATAAGGAATGTGATCGTTATTCCTTGTTCGTGATTAGTTTCATAGATCTACATATATCTACATCACATATTCCCTTGATTTCTTATTTATATGATCGTTATGAGTATATCTTGCTTTTTGGATTCCATATATGATGATATTTTGTTGGGATCCTTCTATGAGAAGATATCTATGGCGGGATCTTGGAGAATCGACCCGTTTTTTTTGTGTGTTCTTCGTTCCTTTGGGTTTTCTTCCAATCCATTGAAGTATGAGGCATATATATCAACTCATATTGATTGAATGGATTGTATTAGATACAAATGGGTTTAGGTGAAATAAATTTACTGTGAAACTCATGAAATAAGTCTTTTTTCCATATGTTTTATGGGTTTTCTGAAATTATGCAACCTTGTTGAATTTTTTGTGCAAATGGGTTTTTTTTGAGGAATTTAAGATGATAGTTTTAAAATATAGATTATCTAGAATTTAAAATTCTCAATGAAAATTTTGTTTTTAATATAATTTTTTTTCAATAAAAATGTTGTTTATTGATATTTTGTGACATCAAAATGGTCTGGAAATGAAATTGTTTTAACAAAAAATGGTTTTAAATAAAAAGGTTCATTTATTTAAAGGGATGTTATAGAAGGGTAATTGGGAATATATCTAATTTTTTAATGTTTCATATATGGGTATTGTTTGAAATATTACATTGTTCTTAGTTGTAAATGGGTTAATGTCACATGGGAAACAATTACCCTGTGAATACATGGTAGATTGACGAGAAATGAAACATGAGTATGGTACCACCATAATGTAGCATGCATGGTTGGTTTCATGGGATTGTAAAAGGGTTAGGTATTCCAAAATTGGATATTGAGAAATGGGTTAAAGTTATTGTTTTGATAGATTTCTATAAAAATAAATTTTTTTCGAATAATTGTATTCAATTGCACTTGTATTCTTTTTCTTACAAATTGTTGGAGAAACAAGTTTATATATTATTATAAACTGTTTTGATAAAATTTTTGGTATAATATGTTTAATTTAAATGATTATAACTCTTCTATCCATGTGATGTGAGTCATAAATTAATTGGGGGAAACCTGCTGGCTTTTATACTCACCCTTAATTTGGCACCTTGGTGCTTTTGTAGATTCTATCTTCCTGGACATGGGAAAGCTAATGTTTCACATGTTTTTAGCACTACCTTCTCATGTTTTGGATGTTTAGTGATGGTGGAGCATAGAGCTTGTTTATTTTTAATTCTCTTATTATTTTGAGGGTCTTGTGTTTTTTCTAATGTGTAATTTGATACTTTTTTGGTCTTCCATTGTTATGCACTTTGGTGTGGTTTTGATGTACATGAAGTCGTTTAGCCATATTTCTTATTCATGCATCATCAGTGAAAGGTTTGGTGGTTGGATTTTTTGTTTATTTCATAAAGGGTAGATCTTCCCCCAATTGTATTTGAAACCCTTTGTCATTTATTTCCAATCGTTGGCATATTGTGGATATCCCTTAAGGCCATGTTCTAACTCATTGGACCCTAAAGCCAATGAGAATATGTGGGTCAATACAATTGGTATCAGCTTGTTCGGTCCTTTCCTAACAATTATTCATCAGTGTTCTTGGTCTTGGAGTGTGAATTCTTTCGTCTCTATCCTTTAGAATGAAATATTAGGCTATATTAGGATTGTTGGAACTTTGAATGTATAACATAAAAGGATATAGCTAACCATTTTTTTCTGAACATCAAGATACTATAGAGATGGGTACATAAGTGTTTAGAGACACTTATATGATATAGGAATCTCATTATCATAATTTTATCCTATGATATGTGCATGGAACACATTACAGAGCAATGATTTCCCACTATGAGTTCATTCATCATTTCAAGGAATGATTCCTGTTATGAAAACACTATGATTTTTGAAAATGTATTATTATTTTTAAATGAAATATTTTTAAAAAATAAATGTGTGTGGTATTTGGAATATTGATTAATTTTTAAATTCATGTTGAATTATTTCAAAATTGGATGAAAATAGAAAAAAGGATTCTTCGGAAAATGATTTTGTGATATTTTATGTGATAGAATTTGAAATGCTAAGTCATAAGTTTCAAGAGAGTGATATTGGCATAGTTTTTTGTTGGTTTTTAAAATAGAACTCAGTAGGTGTCATCGAAACCAACCTAAAGAAGCTATGGATAATGGGGTTAGAAATTAATTATAGGTTAACCTAAGCTTGTTCAGTGTTTTATTCATGATTTTAAAGATGTGGATATGAGAAACCGGAGGAATGAGCCATGTCATGTGGATCATACAGTCAAATTCATGAAGTTGAATCCATATTATGTCTGGGGAGATTATGAACATGAGAAGTCAGATGAATGGATGTGTTAGATGAATCATATCTTCAAATTCATCAGAACACTAGTAGAGCTAATGGTTATGCTGGCCACATATTTTCTTGGGGATCTAGCATTCTAGTGGTGGGATTTAGTAGTGCTGGATATATTGGATGAAGGCCTTACATGGGAGGATTTTGAAAAATTGATCAAAAAATAATTATATCCTCACACGTTTAACATCTAGAAAATGTCGTAATTCTTCAGCCTGAAACAAAGGATTCTCTCTATTGTACATTATGAAACTAAATTCATGAATTTGTTCTATTTTTCAATAGCGGTTTCGACAACTGCAACTTTGAAGGCTTGTATTTTTGAATCAGGGAAACAACAAAAGATTCAATCGAAGAATGTTCTTCACATTATTATATATTATATAGAGATGGTGAACTGAGCGAGTGTGGCTGAACATGATATATCAGGATCTATGGGAGGAGGTATGATGATACCTATAAGAAATGGCGAGAACACAACCACAATTAACAAGTGGAAAAGGGAAACATATTTCCAACATGGATGTGGAATTTAGAATCATATGGCTAGATCAATGAATCTTTCTCCATGACCCCAAAGAATAGATTTTTGTTTTTAATGTGGTTCACTTGAAAACATAATGTGCTACTATACAGAACAACCCAGTGCATGTCATAATTGAAACAAGTTGAAAATCATCAACTCTATTTTCACAGTGCTACAAGGTTAGGTTCCAAGAAAATTCTCAAGCATTACTTGAATCTAATTCTTCGATAGGTAGAGGACGACAGAATGAGTCTCATCAGAAGAGAAGAGAAAACCACTATGATTCTATAATTACCATGACTCCTCAACTTTCACAAATCTCAAAAAGGAATCAAGTAGATCATTTCATTGATGAATAAATTTTATTTAAATGAGAAAATGATTGAAAATGATCATGTTGGACCATCTATGGTGGGATGTACATTTATTTTGAATTCTACCCTTGTGAAATTTCGCGTAGAGACCAGTGCATCAAATTCCTTAATTTATTTCTATGAAACTGATTTGATATGTTTAATGTTTTAAATGATGCCTTCAATTTTAAAACTCCATGCTCTTCTCGGTGGAAGAGAATGCCAAGCCTCTATATGTTGAACATGTGTAATAACTACTGTTGGAGCTAAGCTAAAATGGGGATTCTCAGTGTTGTACATGAAAGTCTATGATGTAATCCGGAGTATACATTGGTTGACACTGTTTGAGTCCCACATAGACTATTATAGGAGAATATTGGGTTCCATGACTGAGGGGGGGATCGACCATCTCTTTATAGTAGAGTGGATGGTAATGAATGATTACAAGAGCGTGGTGCCACCAATGGTGGGAATGATCTCTTACAAGTCGGTGGCATTGACATTGGAAACATTGGATGAAATCGAGGGAGTTAGTTTTCCAGTAGATATGGATCTCCTTCCAAATGTATATCGTAATAAGTTCTCGGGGTAAAAATATATAAGGTAAGTGGATTTTAGGATTTACCTCCTTCTAGGGACAAATACGTCTCTGTGGACATAACTAGTTTTGATAGGGAAAAAAAGAAGATGGAAATCTTCAGAAGTTTATTTATTATGTAACATTAACCATGTAATGATAATGAACAAATATGCACTTCCACGCATTAATGATTTGTTTGATAGATTTAAGGGAGCTTAGCGGTTCTCCATTATGGACTTGTGATCTAGATATGAAAAACTATGTGTTTGGAAAGTATATATTCTGAAGAAATATATTTGAATCATATACGGTCACTAAGAATATATAGACCGTCCTTTTGGTCTAACTAATATGCTGGCGGGCATCATGGATTTGATGAATTTCATATTTCAGCAATATCTGGACTTTTTTTGGTTTTTTTGACGACATTTTGGTGTATTCAATTACAATGGTTGACCATGAAGAGCATGTAGAAACTGTGTTAAAAATCAAGAGAGGACACATTTTTTAATACAAATTATTAATGTGTGATTAATATATATAATAAGTATGTCTCATTGGACATTTCATTTCTAAGCAGGGGAATTTCTATTGATCCTAAAAAATGATGTCATTATCTCTTCGAATCCAACGATGAATTTTTATCATTATAAGAATTTTTTTGGGTCTATCTTGTTACTACTGATGCTTTGTGTGTGTCTTCTCATGAATAGTTTCACTAATTAAATCATTGTCAATGAAGAATGATCCTTTAAAATTGACGGAGTAATGCTAGAAATCATTCCAAGAACAAAAAGACAGTCTTACATCAACACCAATTTTGACCTTTCCAGAATTAGGAAAATGTTATGTGCGTTAGTATGATACTTCCATATTAAGTTTGGGTTGTGTTATCATGCATGGAGACCATCTGATTTCTTATGGATCCAGTCAGTTCAAGGTCCATGAGAATAATTACCCCACATACGGTTAATAGTTATCTCCTACCATCCATGATTTCAAGACATTTTGACATTATCTCTTTGGTGAGAAATTAACCGTGTTCACAGATCAAAAATCATGAAAATCATTTTCTCAAAGCGGAATATGAATATGAGGAAAATTAGATGTATGGATTATGTCCAAATTTTTTACTTTTACATGTTGTATACACGAGTAAAAAAGAAATTCAGTGTCAGATTCATTGAGTAGAAAGTCATATGCGTAGTTGGCGAAAGAAGCTTCAGAATAATGGTAGTTGTTGTAGGTCCTAGATGATATTCATGTGGAATGTGATGAACGATGATATTTTTCAGTTTTAATTTCATCTACGCTTCTTCCTCATTTAGTGAAAATGATCAACGAAGTGCTAACATAAGATTCAGAATGTCTGATTGTGAGTTCCAAACTCAATGGTGGGCGGGCCATTGAGGGCTAGAAACTAGATGGGAGTTCATTTGGGTGTTTTAGATATTAGATGGTTATAATTATGGGATTTCAGGAACCAACAAATCATGTTTAAAACCACTCAATATGGGTTGTACATCCATGTACACATAATATTGATAAAGTTTTATGAGCACAATTTTGGTGGAAAGACAAGAAATGGAAGGCTTCCATGTTGATCATGTGGTTATTAACATGTCATCAAGTTAAAGAATATTATCAGAGACCATCTGATATGTTGTATTATTAAACAATATTTATGTGTAAATGGGATTAGATAAAAAATTACATCATTATTGGTATTCCATGAACTGTTTGAGAACAAATTGTCATTTGGGTGATAGTGGATCGACATACCTAGTCACCCCATCTCATTCAAATCCGTAAAATTAATACGGTGGATGATATGTCAAAAACCAATATATTAGAAATATTAATGTGTCATGGAGTACTGGATTCAATAGTCTTAGATATAGACCTGAGATTTACATCTCATATTTTGAAACCCTCGCAATAAGAACATGGGATTCAGTTGACTATGATTATGGAATATCATCCACAAATGAATGGAAAATCCGATAAGAAGATACAAACATTGGAATTCATGTTTTTCGATTATGTAATAGATTTCAGTGTCACATTGGAGGAACATATACCCATAGTGGAGTTCTCCCACGATAATATCTATCTGGCCTCGATACACATGGCTCTGCCGGCGACACTATATGGGCATCCATGTCGTTCTCCAATATGTTGGGTGGAAACAGCTGAAAAATTACTAGATGGGCCGAGTATTGTACAAGAAATAGCAGGGAATATCCAGTTGTTCTGATTGAGGATGCATATGGCTTAGAGACCTCAGATATCTTACATGGGTCATCGTTGAAGGACGTTTTCAGTTTCCGTGAGTGATCATGTGTTCTTGAGAATATATCCAAGAGTAGAAAATCATCATTTATAGTATTATGGAAATTTATATCCTAGATACATTTTCATTTTCGAGATATTAGAATGGGTTTGAGAGATGGAATATTGGTTGGAATTACCACCACGGTATATTTTTGTGTATAATGTGTTCAATGTATCTTAGCTGAAAATGTATCAACCTGATCCTAACAATGTTATAAAATGGGATCACATTGACCTAGAACTGTGTGCCTCATTGATACACATCCTTTTATGGATTGTGAATTTGAAGGAGAAAATATTTTATGGAGAGATAATCAATCTAATGTGGGTTTTATGGAATCGTGGTCGGTTTCAGGAAGAGACATGGGAATGTGAGATGAAGATGAAAGGAGTGTGGCCAGAACTCATTCAGGTGGGTGGGAGTTTTCTACATTATGGGGAAAGAAATTCCAATGGTGGGGAGAATTTAGGTTTCTGGTTGTAACCCTTACATAATTTATTTTTTGATGATAATGTGCATGGTTTATAGTTTGAAGATCTGTGAGAAATTCATCCATGATTTTGGATCTAAAGGGAAGTCGCATGGGCGGTGCACGGTATATCTAAAACTGTGGGAAAACTATGAGAAATTGAATGTTTTATGTGGAGTGATTCTTCTTGGTGTTCCCATGTTTATAGAATCTATGTGAGGAGGCCATGCTAGGGTTTTCCAAAGCAATAGCTAATGCACAATTACTGCACATTTTGTCTAACCGGGAAAACTAAGAGTGCTGATGGTTTAATTGAGATCCTAGAAATCTGGATCTCACTCTATTCGGTCTTTAAGTGGGTAATTTTTTCTTCTAACAACCCATAACTCGGGATTTTGATTCTCTAAAGACCATATAAGCTTCTCTTATTGATATGAAGGTTATCCAAAGGCTTTCCATGGTGAATTGAAGCTCAATTCAGGATGTAATGGATGGTTTTTCTTTGTTTCGGGTAGGTTTCTTATACATACATTGATACAACTCTACTCTTTCCTTTTTTTCATAAATCTAAATCCATAATGGGTTGATCTAGTTTTTTTGATGCCAAATATGATGATATTTGTTTGGATACTGCTAGGAGATGATATTTAAGGTGGGTTCTTGGATAATCGACTTGGTTTGCCTTTATGTTCTTCGTTCGTTTGGGTTTTCATGAAAACCAATTAGGTTGGAAGCTTCCATATCATCTCATATTCCTATAAATTATTTTCATAGATTAAAATTGTTTTATTTGAATTAAATTGATTGTGAAAATCATGATATAATTCTTATTTAGTGACGATTTATGGTTTCAGTGAAATTTCATGATATTGTAGAATTTTTGTGCAAAGGGGATTCGATTATTGAATTTAAATTGATAATTTTAAATAAATGTTTTTTTCGAATTGATAAATGGTGGATGAAAATGGGTTTTCATAAGAAATGATTTTCAATAAAAATGGTGCTTTATTGAAATGGTATTACATTGAAATTGTTTGGCATTAAAATGGTTTTTACGGAATGAAATAATTTTTAATAAAAATGGATTTTCAAAAGAAATGGTTTTCAAGAAAATGTTTTTTTAATGAACGAGATGTTTTGGAATGATCTTTGGTTATATGTTGTTTGTGTCCATGTTGAATATACATAGATTTGTGGAAATACAAACTTGTGGTCGCTGTTAAAGGGATTAATGGTAGATGTGATATAATTATCTTTTGACTACCTGGTAGATTGGCGTGAAACCTCTCATGAGTGTGGAATTATCAAAACGTTGCATGAAGGGTTACTTTCTTGGGTGTTTGTAATGCTTGGCTATTATTAAAAGGGGTATTTATAAATATTTTTAGGGTTTTTTTGTTATTTTTCTGGAACAAACAATTTTTTGAAAAAATTGGTTTCAATTGCACTTGTATGTTTTTTGTTATGAATGGTTTTGGAAAATTGTAATATTTTGATATAAAATTTATTCAGAAGTTTTTTGGTATAATCTAGTTTATGTAAATGTATCTAACTATTTTATCCTTGTTTCATGAGTAGGAATGTTATTGGGGAAAATAAAATGAGTTTTATACTCACCCCTTCTTTGGATCTTTGCTTCTTTTGTAGAGGCTATCATATGAGATAAGAGAAAAGGTAATGTTTCGCACATGTTTACCAATACATCATGATGTTTGGTCTGTTCAGTGGTGGTGGGGCTTGGAGATTGTGAACCAAGAATTTCACAACCCATCCTCGGGGCCCTTGTCGTGACTACCCCAAGCCCGCCTTCCATAGGCCAGGGGCTGGCGACTAGCACCAAGGTGTAATTACGGGTAAAAAGGGAAGGCATTGCCTTTGTAATGTAAACAAACACCACCGAGAAAGCAAGCAGTATAAGTTAATACTAAGTAAAAACCGGGTACAACAGTAAGTGCGGAAAAGTTAGTGGGCGAGAATTCAAACCCAAACTGAAAGTAAAGTACAACTGGAAAGGGAAAATAGCAACTGAAAGTAATGTCACAGCCTCGAGCCTTCCACTGGAAGTTCCTCCTGAAGGGTGGGTATAGATAGCCTCCACAACTCCTCAGGTCCAGTTGTCCGCTTTGTGTATGACCCGCCCAATGTTTCACCTCCAGGTACCGACTTGCTCCGTAAGCCTCAACCACGATCAACGATTTCCTTCATCTGCAACCAACACAACTTGGTTCGGGAAAATCCAGTGAAGGGGTGAGTATAAGCTACTCAGTAGGGACCCCGAGACCCCCGAAGGTCTCCCAGAATCCAAAAATGATAATCCACAAAGGAAAGATACAATCACAAAGTAACATCCGAATCTACTTAGGTATATGCCCATACATATACCTAAGTCACCAATTCTAGTTCATTACAACATCGAATCCCAAGTTCGATCACATCCACATAGGATATAACAACCTGATCCCCACATGAAATCATAACGTAATCCACGTAGGAAAGAAAGTCAAGATTTAGCTCACACAGGTATACTTTTTCGTAAGACGATAGAGATGATCAGATATAGCCACTGATTCATCTAAGCCATCAGACCCACACAGGATCAATAGGTATTAACACTCGCAATGAACCAAAAAGGATCTGACCCACACCGGATAGATAGATAACTAACCCCCACAATGACCAACAAAGGATCTGACCCACACAGGAACGATAGGTAACTAACCCCGACAATGACGCACACGGGATCTGTAGGCGCTGGCCCACACAGGACTACTGAGCATTGACCCACATAGGATCTGACCCACACATGATTGATAGCACTGATCCATGTAGGATCTCTGAGTGTTGTAGTCGTCGCCGTCAAATCCACGAAGGATTTCTGCACAGTCATCATCGATGTCGTAGTCGCAGCCAGCTCTAGGGTTCCCGCACACAGTAAGCTCATTTCGGAGGGTCTTCTAAACGAGTCGAGGGGCTGATACATCAACTGACACAAATTCTGTAGTTTATGTATCCAAATGTTCTGTATTGTCAACAGGAACTCAACGTCATAGACAGCGCGTCAATCCGACGCCCGGTCTGAGAGTTATTGGCTTTTTCATCCCAGGGGGCCGTTTGGTTTTGAAGTCAAAACTGACCCGACCGTACTCCAACTACGTCCAATCCTCGAGCGGAATAATCCAAAAGGCCCGTCTCACATAGAGGAATCCATCAAAGTCGACGGCACGTCAATATGATGTCTGGAGCTCAAGTTATAAGTGTTTTCACTCAGAGGGCCCGGTTGGTTTCGTGTACGAACAAACCCGGCCGAACCCAATGTTCTCCGAAACCCTGAGTGTAAAACACTGAAACGACCGTCTCGATCCAAGGATCGATACGCAACTGATGGTGCGTTGATCGGAGGCTCGTAGCTCATGTTATGGGAAACAGACCTAAATGTCCGGTATTAGGGGGGGTTCGGGCCCTATCCGACCCGACCCCGTACCCCCTGGGTTGGCCCGAACCGGGTCAACCCGACCCAGGTCCGGCTCCGTCCAGCTTGGGTGCGGCCCAGTCCGACCGGCAAGGCCCGGCCTGGTCAGCGCGCGGCCCGACCTGGCAGTCCGGTCGGGCGGCTCGGTCGTTTCAGCCGAGCGGTGCGTGGTGTCACGCTGCCACCCGCCAGTGTGTAACCACGACCCCATGGGGGGCCACTCCTTGTCAATGGACACGGCCGAGCGCAGTGTCCCACCTCCTTCGGTCATGCGCGGTTGCGAGACTAGTAGCCTGCCGCCTCCTGGCGGCAGGTCGGCGCCTCCGGCCGCCGGTGCCTCCGTGCTGGCGAGGCGCGCCGGCGTAGTGCTCCGCGGACGACCAGATGAGCTCCGGTGGTCATATATTTTTGCCGTCTTCTCCAACGGCCCTCCCGGGACCATTTATTCACTTTGAGGACCTCACAATGCATGTGCGGCCTGCTTCATTGTCTCCCGCCAATCCACACACCAATAACGAAGGGACGGTGGGTTCAGACTTGTTCGTTGGTCCGCACCCACCGCGTTAGCGGTTTAAAAAGGCTTCAGACAAATATTTAAAGATATGATGTGGATATAAATCGCAAAGAATTAATTGAACCAAAACCCCTACCTCAAGCATCATCAATCGAGGGTTCGTCACAGAAAAGCACGTCACAGAAGAAGTCGTTGCGGAAGGGTGATCGTCGCATTGCGGAAGAAGTGTCGCGGAAGAAGCGTCGCAGAAGAAGAGTCGTTGATTTCTGAGAATCCGGTGTTCTTCGCATTTTTCTCGTTCTTCGTGTTCTTCGCGAGGAAGATAAGATCATCAAGAGCCTGAGTGAAAACTCCCTAGCCTATCAACAACACCAGCCTAATAACAATAAGAGTTGTCATATTTTTATTTCACAAGTCTTGCATTTTATAGTTCAAAAACGAAAGAAACAATTAAGTGAATTAATTGAAATGCTTAAACCACCACAGTAATGAAGTGTTTCTTAACCAGAATAAACCCAAGGGCTGACTTCATTAATAGGGGGTGCAGGTGCGTTACTTAATTAAAGGAGGGGGTTGAAAAAGGTGAAAGAAACGGTGGGGCTCGTGTGGGCACCATCTCACAAATATCCTACCAAGTGGGTAGGATATTGTGGGTCCTACTTCATCCACATAACATAGGTTAAGCGACTTAAAATAAAATAAATTGGTCACACCATTTTATTTTATTCATTTACTTAACCCTAAAATTAAACCACACCTGAGCAAACGGAACTCCGAAAAAGGTGTTTCTAAGAAATTTCTGGAACCACGATTCCATTGGTGCCCTCATAATTCGATTCCGAGCAACGGTTCAAAAATTAGAAAAACCCACTCGGTCCTTCACTTAGCGTACCAGAGATAATCTTCGGAAAAAGATTCTGGGAACACCGGGCCTCAGAATCAGGTGCCGTCATGAAATGCATTCTTGTGAAATCCCAAAGAAAATAAAAAAAATTCATTGAATTTTACGGGTCTTTACATCACTCCCACCTCAGGGCTTTACGTCCCCGTAAGGATACATCAAAAACTAGGGAAAAAACATGGGTACTGAGCACGCATCTGAGCCTCCCACTCCCAACTGCTCTTTTGGAGGTTCCCGTAATGCCATCTGATGCGCACTAGAGGAATCGACCATCCACGTAGGACCCACTCATGTCTATCCTCGATCTCTACTGGGACCTCTGCAAAAGACGCCCCATCATCAACATCCATCTCCCCATGGTCAATGATATGTGTCGGGTCGTGCATGTATCTCCTCAGCTGATATACGTGGAAGACTTCGTACACCCAGTGCAATTGAGGTTGTAGAGACAGGCGATAAGCCACCTCGCCAATCCTGCTGAGGAATTGGAACGGTCCGATGAAGCGTGGAGACAACTTGCCGCCATGACCAAATCTCCATAATCCACGTCGAGGTGAGACCCACAAGAATATGTGGTCTCCATCCTCGAAATCTAGTGGCCTCCGCCTCCTGTCAGCATAAGACTTATGCCGGCTCTGAACTATCCTCATCCACTCCTAGATGAACTGGACCTTCTCTATCGTGGCCTGGACCATCCCCAGTCCCACAAGTGCTGACTCCCCAGGGTTTGTCCAGCACATAGGAGATCTGCAAGGTCGGTCGTACAATGCCTTGTATGGTGCCATCCCGATGGTGGAGTGGTAGCTGTTGTTGTACACGAACTCCACCAAGGGTAGGTGGTCCTCCCAGATGTGACCAAAGTCGAGGACACATGCATGGAGCGTGTCCTCGAGAGTCTGAATGGTCCTCTCGGTCTGACCATATTTCTGAGGGTGGAAGGCGGTGCTCAGACATAGCTGCATCCCGAACGCCTCCTGCAACCCCTTCCTGAGTCGAGAAGTAAAGAAATCATCTCGATCAGTGACGATAGATGATGTCACACCATGAAGCCGTACAATCTTTCGAACGTAGAGGCATCCCAAACTCTCCACTGAGCCCTGCTCTCTGATGGGTAAGAAGTGAGCCGACTTGGTGAGTCAGTCGACAATCACCCAAATGGAGTCGTGACCTATGGAATTGCGTGGAAGTCCAGTCACAGAGTCCGTAGATATTCCATCCAACTTCCACTCCGGGACCTCCAAGGGTTGTACAAAGACTGATGGTAACTGGTGCTCTACCTTCACCTGCTGGCAGGTGAGGCATCGAGAAACAAACTCAGCCACAACCTTCTTCACGCCCAGCCACCAGTGCTGTCATCTGAGATCCTGGTACATCTTCTCCACTCCAGGATGTACCTTCAAAAAGGATATGTGAAACTCTCTCAGCACCTCCTCTCGTAAAGAAAATGGTACCAAGGTACGTCCTCTGAAAAGGACATCGTGCTCTCCTCCCACGGAGAATCAATTCGGTTCTTGTCTTGAGGATATCTGCGCCCAACACGTCTCACAGTCGGCGTCCCCACGCTGTGCCTCTCTGATCCGCTACAGCAGTGGGGGAGTGACAGTGAGTGACTGAAGGAAGGTTTATCCATCTCTATCCATGATGTATATCTGAAAAGTGGATAGCTTCTCTACCGCCTCCCCAAGTAGCTGAATGCTTGTCCTCCTGCTAAGAGCATCGGCTACTACGTTCACCTTCCCATGAGTATACACTATCTCAAAGTCATAGTCCTGGTGGAACTCGAGCCATCGCCACTGTCTCAGGTTCAGGTCCATATGAGAGAAGATGTACCTGTGACTCTGATGGTCAGAATATACTGTAAAGCGCTCGCCCATCAGATAGTGTCACCATGTCTTCAGAGCGAATACCACTGATGCTAACTCTAGGTCATGGGTAGAATAGTTATGCTCATGAGGTCTCAACTGACGTGATCCATAGGCAATCACTGCCCTCTCCTGCATCACGACACATCCGAGTCCAGTCCCTGATGCATCGCATTAGACTACGTACCCTACTCCCTCCTCCGGAAACCTCATGATAGGTGTGCTATTCAAACTCTGTCTCAGCTCCTAGAAGATCTACTGACATCTGTCTGACCACAAAAATGGTTTCCCCTTCTTCATCAAAGCCAAGAGTGGTGCCTCAACTCTAGTGAAGTCCGGCACAAATCATTGGTACTACCCAGCTAGTCCCAAGAAACTCCGCACCTCCGTCAGGCTCCTGGGTTGTTCCCAAGCTAGCATTGCCTTGATCTTCACAGGATCCACCGCAACTCCCTCCTCAGATATTACATGTCCCAATAAATGGACCTTTCATATTCGGAACATACACTTCGATAGCTTACCATAAAGCTAGTTCTCTTGGAGATTTTCCAATACAACCCGCAAGTGGTAGGCGTGCTCCTCCTCAGTCGTCGAGTATATCAAAATGTCGTCGATGAAGAGCACGACAAATCGATTGAGGAATGGATGAAAGATCCTATTCATGAGGCCCAAGAACACTGCTGGAGCATTGGATACGCCGAATGGCATAATCAAGAAATCATTGTGGCCATACCGACATCTGAAGCTCGTCTTCTGCACATCCTCATCCCGAACTCTGAGCTGATGATAGCCTGACCTGAGGTCTATCTTCAAGAACCACCATGCTCCCTTAAGATGATCGAAGAGGAAATAAATCCTCGGTAGCGGATACTTGTTTCTCACTGTCACCTGGTTGAGGCGACGATAGTTGACACAAAGGCGCAAGCTCCCATCCGCCTTCTTGGCGAACAATATCGGGGAAGCCCAGGGTGAAACACTGGGTCGGATGAATCCCTTGACATGCAAGTCCTCCAACTGTACCCGTAGCTATCGAAGCTCGGCATGAGCCATCTGATATGCTGGGGTGGATATTGGGTCTACCCCGGGGTGCAGATCAATATAAAAGTATACCTCTCTGCGAGGAGGTAGTCATGGAACGTCGTCGGGGAAAACGTCTGCATACTGATCCACCACTACATGAAAACTAGGACTCCACACGTCAACTGCTCCTAGGATGAGGCTAGCCAACTGATGAGTGATGGGATTTCCTATCCTCTATAGGATTCCATCCTGTTCTTTTAAGGCTCCCATCTTGCCGGTGAAGGTGAACATTCTCTCGTCGGTGCATACACATCGCACCTTGTGCCTAATACAATAAATCTGAGCATGGACTATAGATAAACAATACATGACCAAGATGACGTCATAATTCCTCGATGACAATACAAGAAGATCCCTTCCGAAGCTCTCGCCTCCTAGAGTAAGCTTACACTGCCAGCACTAGTGCGTAATCTTTGAGTCTGCTCCCGTAGGAGTCTATAGCCGTAAAGATCGAGCCAACGGCTCCGTCGGAATCTCCGAGCTCCGAAAAAGGGTAACAACTATGAAATAATGACTCACTCATATGTCTATAATAACTGCAACAAAGGTGGAATAGACACATATAGTACCCAGAATCATCTCGGGCGCACCGTGGTCGTAGGCCTCCGTTGCCTAAATCTGTGCTTGTCTCTGCCCACCAGATCACTGTGGTCGGGGTACACCTCCTGGTGGTGGTGGTGGTGGTAGAGCCTCAAAGTGTCTCCCACCACCTGCTGCTCAGCCATCTCTTCTTCCTCTTCCGCTTGCTCCATATAGACCATCACGGTCGACCCTCTCCCTCTGCCTGGGTGGCCCCTCAACCATCTGCTGCTCCTCGGCACGATGGGTATGGCAGTCACGAGCCATGTGGCCTTACCCGCCGCATGCGTATCACTGTCTGCCTCTCAAATGACTGGCTCCTCGCTATGTGCCCCGCACTGCTAAGCCAGTGTCCTGAGGTCGTCTTCCTGAGGGTCTGGTCTTCCTGGACCCATGAGTCATCTTTCGACTGCCTGCTGCAGAATACTCTGCTACATGCCGCCCTGCGGTAGGTCTCGCTACTGATGGAGGCTCAGCAAGGAAGCTCTCGATTAGAAGGGCTCACTCCAGTACCACTGCCAGTGTAGGAATGATGAAGGAGATCAGCGACGCCCTGATCTCATGCCTCAATCCCCTCTCAAAGGTCCGATACCGGAAGAATGGGTCTCGTAACATGTATGTCGAGTAGTGCGAGAGATCGGTAAATCTCTCCGAGTAATGGGCGACCGTCAAGCTGCCCTCCCGTAGCTGTAGAATCTCTTGGATGCGCACTACTGGAGGGTGGCTGGGACGAACTCCGAGAGGAAGAGTCTCTCAATGTCCGTCCAGAGGATTGATGCCTCATCGTGCACCTGGAGCATCAAGCTCCACCATCTGCATGTTGTCGCGTGCAGGAGGCTCGCTGTGAGGATCACCATGACGTCTGCTAGTGTCCTCACTAACCTAAAACCCCATAAAACATCTTCCATCCAATTCTCGGCAGCCTGAGGGTCTATCTCCCCGTGGAACCTGGGCGGTCACTGGCGCTGAAACTCGTGTAGTGCACTAAGGTGACGTGCATCGTCAGCAGCTAGGGCTGGTAGCATCGGTGGCTCAGCGAGTAGAGGTACCTCTGGTGCCTCTGCTGTCAAAGGTACCTGAAACGAGGCATCATCACTCTGTGGGATGTCATCACGCACAACTCTCGGAACCCTATCTAGCTACCATCATGGGGCCATCCTGAAAAGAAAAAGGTGTGCCATAGTTAAACAATATTCCTGGTGAGATGACACAATGTAATCACAAAGAAAAATTGTAACACACATGCAATCAATGTTTTCGTGCATTAAGTTGGAAATCAGAAGTCATGGTCCGGGTGTACGGATACGTCGGCCACTGCACCAACAGTGGACTCCCTAGACTGATAACCACACTCAATACTCTTAACACTATTGATTCACCATGAAAAAGATCAGAGTCCTGAGTTCTGCGGTAGAACCGAACTCCTTTGATACCAATTTGTCACGACCCATCTTCGGGACACGTTTCATGACTACCCCAAGCCTGCCTTCCATAGTCATGGGGCTGGCGACTAGCACCAATGCATAATTACTGGTAAAAAGGGAAGGAATTGCCTTTGTAAAGTAAACAAACACCACAGAGCAAGAAAGCAGTAGAAGTAAACACTATGTAAAAACTGGGTACAATAATAAGTGCAGACAAGAAAGTGGGCCAGAATACAAACCCAAACTGAAAGTAAAGTACAACTGGAAATGGAAAACATCAACTGAATGTAAAGTCATATCCTCGAGCCGTCCATTGGAAGTCCCACTTTAAGGGTGGGTACAGATAGCCTCCACAGCTCCATGGGTCCAGGTGTCCGCTCCGTGTACGTCCCGCCCAATGGTCCACCACCAAGTACCGACCTGCTCCGCAAGCCACAACCACGATTAGCGTTGTCTGTCGTCTGCAACCTACAGAACGTGGTGTGGGAAAAGCCCATGCATGGGTGAGTATAAGCTACTCAGTAGGGATCCCTAGACCCCCTGAAGGTCTCCCAGAATCCACAAAGGATAATCCACAGAGGAAAGATACAATCACAAAGTAACATCCGACTCTACTTAGGTATATTCCCATACATATACCTAAGTCATAAATTACAATTTTATCCAACATCCGAGCCCAAATTCAATCACATCCACACAGGAAATCACAACCCGATCCACACAGGAAAGCATAACGTAATCCACGTAGAAACCAAGTCAAGATTCAGCTCACACAGGTATACTTCTTCATAAGATGATAGAGATGATTAGATATTGCCACTGATTCATCTAAGCCGTCGGACCCACACATGATCGATAGTTACTAACCTACGCAATGTCCCACAAAGGATATGACTCACATAGGATTGGTTGGTAAATAACCCCTGCAATGAACCACAAATGATCTGACCCACACAGGATTGTTAGGTAACGAACCCCCATAATGACCCACACAAGATCGGACCCACACAGGATCTGTAGGCACTGGCCCACACAGGACCGCTAAGAGCTGACCCACATTGGATCTGAACCACTCAAGATTAGTATCACTGATCCACATAGGATCGCAGAGTGCTGTAGTCATCACCGTCAAATCCAAGGAGTATCTATGCACAGTCGTCATCGTCGTCGCAGTCGCTGCCAACTCTAGGGTTCCCGCACACAGCAAGCTCGTTTCGGAGGGCCCGCTCCACGAGCCGAGGGGCTGATACATCAACTGACACAAGTATAGATTTTATGTATCCAAATGTTCTGTATCATCAACAGGAACTCAACTTCATAGACGGCGCGTCAATCAGACGCCCAGTCTGAGAGTTATTGGCTTTTTTTCCCAGGGGCCCGGTTGGTTTTTATGTCAAAACCGACATGACCATACTCCAACTGCATCCAAACCTCCAGAGGAGTAAGACAAAAGGTCCGTATCACTTAGAGAAATCCAAAAAAGTCAACGGCACGTCAATCGGATGTCCGTAACTCAAGTTATAAGTGTTTCCACTCCGAGGACCAGGTTGGTTTCGTGTACGAACCAACCCGGCCGAACCCAAAGTTTTTCGAAACCCTAAGTGTAAAATACCGAAACGACCGTCTCGATCAAAGGATCGCTACGCAACTGAAGGTGCATTTATCGGAGACTTGTAGCTCACGTTATGGGCAACATACCGAAGAGACTCGTATTAGGGGGGGTTAGGGCCCGGACCGACCCGTCCCGGTACCCCCTGGGTGGCCCGAACCGGGTCAACCTGACCCGATTCTGGGTCCGCCCGCTTGGGCACGGCCCACCCCTGCTGGTGCGACCTGGCCTGGCGGTCCGGTCAGGCGGCTCGACCGTTTCGGCCGAGAGGTGCGGGGTGGCACGCTGCCCCCGCCAGTGTGTAACTGCTGCCCCATGGGGGGCCACTCTTTGTCAACAGATGCGGCCGAGCGCCGCGTCCCACCTCATTCGGCCCCGCACGGTCGCGGGACCAGCAGCATACCGAAGTGGTTCAGCCACGGTGGCCCATTCCGAAGGCGCGCTGGGCGCCGCCTTCTCCGGCCGCCGACCACCAGATGAGCTCCGGTGGTCAGATTTGCCTGATGTCTTCTCCAACGGCCCTCCTGGGACCCATCCATCACTGTAAGGACCTCACAACGCCTGTGCGTCCTGCTTCATCATTTCCCGCCGATCCGCACACCCAGAACGAAGGGACGGTGGTTTCGGACATGTTCGTTGGTCCTCACCCACCGTGTTAGCGGTTTAAAAGGGCTTCCGACAAATATTTAAACATATTTCGTGTGTATAAATCACAATGATTTAATTGAATCAAAACCCCTACCTCAACTGTCGTCGAGCAAGGCTTCGTCGCGGAAAATCACGTCGCGGAAGAAGGTGTCACGGAAGGGGGATATTCGCGTTGCGGGAGAAGCGTCGCGGATGAAGCATCACGGAAGAAGTGTCATTTATTTCCAAGGATCCTGCGTTCTTCGCGTTCTTCTCATTATTCGAGTTCATCACGTTCTTCGTGACGAAGAAAAGATTTTCAAGAGCCTGAGTGAAAACTCCCTAGCCTCTCAACACCACCAGCATAATAAAAATAAGATTTGTCTTATTTTTATTTCACAAGCCTTGTGTTTTAAAATTCAAAAACTAAAGAAACAATTAAGTGAATTAATTGCAACGCATAAACCGCCACATTAATGAGGCTAATCTTAACAAGAATAAACTCAATGGTTTGACTTTATTAATAGGGATGCGGGTGTGTTACTTAATTAAAGGTGGGGGTTGAAATATATGAAAGAAACGGTGAGGCTCATGTGGTCCCCACCTCACAAATATCTTACCAAGTGGGTAGGATATTTTGGGTCCCACATCATCTACTTAACATAGGTTAAGCGACTTAAAATAAAATAAATTGGTTGCACCATTTTATTTTTATCATTTACCTAACCCGAAAAAGAAATAAAAACTACTCCTGAGCAGAAACAGCTCCGGAAAAGGAGTTTCAAAGCAATTACCGGTGCCGCGATTCCATCACTGCCATCGAAATTCGATTCCGAGCACTGGTTCAAAAGTTAGAAAAACCCGCTCGTTCGTTCCCTGAATGTAGCCGAGCTGAACTTCGGAAAAAGATTCTGGGCACACCGGGACTCAGAATCAGGTGCCGTTAGAAACTACGTTCTTGTAAAATCCCAAAGATAATTTAGAAAAAAAAATTCCCTTGATTTTTACGGGTCTTTACAATGAAGTATTTCAGTATTTGATCATCATTATTTGTTATCCATTGTGTACTTTGATACTTCTTTGGTCTTTCACTGTTGTGAACATTAGTGGGGTTTGGAGATATATGAAGTTCTTTAGATTTATTCTTGTTCTTGCATCATCAGTGAATGGTTCAGTGGTTGGATTGCTAGTTTATTTCATAAAAGGGAAATCATCCCCCATAGGGATTTGAAACCATTTGGAATTTATTTCTAGCCTTTTATGTCTATGGTATGTTTTTAAGGTCATGTAATGGCTAGTTGGACTCTCAAGACAATGAGAATTAGTAGGTGATTACTTAGGAGGAATATATGGAGTCCATATAGTCTATGAAGCCCTGCAAGATGGCCAATGATGGTTGATTGTCCATTAAAAGATGACCCCACTAGCTATATCCAACCATTTTCAAGTTTTTATCCCTCAAACGAGATAGTTAGTCCATCCCTTACCATAGGTGGGTTGATTATGTCATCAAACATTTCTTCTTCCCGATAGTATAGCAGTACCTCTCAATGGACGATTCTATAAATTGTCTCTTCCAATGTGTTGTGGCCCAACACCCTCACCATGAAAAGGATTCATCCCCAAGGACCCACAATATTTTCAAATAGAACTACGTCTCTAAGGGAGTCCCATAATGTGAAATGATATGAAAATTTGGAAGAGTCCATCATCCACATTCCTTATGAAGAATCCCTCCATTAAAATATTAAAGAATGATCTGGAAATTCATATATTATTTCTCCCTCATACATGTATCATATATCAATCATAGAAGAAAATTAGAGAAATAAAAATATAACAATGAAAATATATAGGGTCGTTCCTCCAAATTCAATAGAATAAAATTTGAAGATGGAACTTCCAATCAATACACCACTATCCCACAATGAAAACAATGGTGGAAAAATACCGTTAGATTCATATTGCATCTAACACAGAAAAAACTCTCAGTAAAATATAATTAAAAGAGATCATACAAAATTCCATTCTCATATGTATGAAGAAATCTTGTCAAATACTGTGGAATATTATTGGTAGATGGAAATCCCATACCATTAAAATGTCATCCATTAATTAAATATAATGTAAACTAAATAAAATAACTAGTAAATTTCTTTATATTAAGATGAAACCCACTAGGTAAATACATTGGTAATTAGATAAATTATTTGGAGTATACTAGTAGTAAATACAAGGTTGTCCCATATCTCGGCCCATGCACAAGTAGATTGTCAATACATACCAGTTAGAAATGGAGGACTAGAGAAGGAACATATTCATACTCTAACACCATAATGGGAAAATATTGTAATTCCCTCTGGGGATGTCTCACAAGACATCCTAATAATGATGAATGATCATATATTAATTTCAATCCATATTCTATATTCATACCCATATATAATCACATCTGTGTAAATATAAACTAGTTATACTAGAATCCCTAACTCTATAGGGGTGGAAACTCATCCACTAGATGAGGTTGTCTCTTAAGAGAAAACATGTATCCCTACTCATGTCTAATAGGGTTGTCATCAATTTCCCATGATAAATGGAAAAAAGGATTGGGCACAATATGGGTTCCAACTATGGGATATTGGTCCACCAATATAGACTTTCTAGGTATGGAATACATCCATACCAAAATTAAATAATAATTCCATAATATCCTAGATGTGCCAAGGAAATGACTCAAATATGAAGTTGTATATCATTTTTGTCACCTATATCATGATTTTTTTAGTTTCTTACTTGAGTGTTCATAAAAATAAATCATTTAAAAGGAAAAAATAAAACTAATATCATACTCAAAACCATGAACTATTTAATTATAGAGTTCTTAAGCCCATAAAATATCTATAAATAGTAGATCAGGATCCTTCCAATCTATTACAAAATTAAAAATACGGTTATACTAATTGCGATGTTCCTCCCTAAAATATTGTTACTAGCTATTCTGATGGTCCTCCATAGAGCACCCCAAATAAATTCTTTATTAAAGGGAAAAAATTGATTTATTTTGATTGATTATCCCCTAATGATCATTAGAGCATCTGGCCTCACAGCTAGATGTTCAAATAGAAATAATTTGTTACCCTTTTTTCATCTGTCCAAAAGGATATCTCAATGGAATACAATTAATAATTTCTCCCTAAAGTCAGGCATCAAGAAGTGACTGAATTCATTTCCATTATAGAAATCACTATGATGGTCCGCCCAGAATTGAAACATTTTTTTAGAATTAAGGTAAAACCATTACAATAATTCTCCCTGAAGATTCTACTTAAGGAAATGATATTTATATTTTCCCTAAAGACGTGCATCATGTTGTGATAATATTCCTTGAACTAATGGAATTTTCTACAAATTTCCACCATGTAGTTGAATCATATGTCAACAATAAGGTCCTACCATTACAATCATCTTCATTGATGGAATTCCCCATGGACTATACACAATAGATTCTCTATGAATTTGGGCATCAATAAAGGATGATAGAACTCACTATTATTGAATTTTATATGTTTTTCCACATCCTAGTGACATATTATGTTGAAAAAAGTTCAACCCTAAACTGTTGTCCTCCCAAAAGGTTCTCCCCATTGTATACACTATAAAAATATTTCATACAGTTTTCCATCTAGTTGTGATGTTAGTAATCTCCATGATGTAACTCTATATGAATGTCCTCCTCGTAGTAACATTTAATAAAAAAAGATATCCTCCCATTTTAGGATGAAATTATGGAAAGCCCTAATATTTTGATATGTGTAGAAATATAGTGTTAGATATTATGAATGCCTTCTCAATGAAAACTGACATCATTTCAGAGAGAGATAATTACCTAGGGAAACATTCTTCGACTGATTAATCCCCATACCATTCACATTCATAATAGACTCTTATTTTCCACGTTACATGCGACAAAATAATCATGAAGCTTCAATGTTGTTCGTTTCACATATATATATATACCTAATAAAATAAAAAAATGATATGTTTCTCGTATGAATAAATTGTTCTGTGATGATAAACCCAATAGTATTTTTCCCTCACATCCTTCTTAGATCAGCATTACAAATTAATTTTGAGATGAATGTGTACATAATATCTATTTAAATCTCTAGAACAAAATTCATCACATGATGGGAAAATTATTCCTTTTAATAGGTATATATAACATTTTAAAATACTGAGAGAGCTCAATCAGAAAATTATTCAGACACCATCCCATAATTGCAGCAATAATGGTCATAGAAGCAACAAAAACATATTCATTTAGAAAGCCTAATCAAATTTCATATGTTTTATCATTTAATAGTCACTTCCCCTCCTGTAGTTCATATATGGGGGAGGTGGATCATGGATATCATCATTTCACCTCATTCCACATCCAGTAGAAACGACTAAAAATTAATTACATTAACATAATTATTACATGGAGTATGTTAATAAATTCTTCTACTCAGTAAATAGGACACACTAAATAAGAATAGACATTGAGTATGTCTCAAAATCGTCAGACACAACATGATAAAGTCCCTAGAAAAATCTAGAACCTTGCAAAAATGACCATTCATCATGTTTCTCAATTAATGGAAAACAATAATTAAGCAATACTAATGTCCCCATATGTAATAAATTCATTTATAGACTCATTATTTCACCCCACTCACACTTGAATAAGAATGTAGAAGTTAAAAAGAAGTAGAAGTAGAAGCCACCAACGCATGTGATCATCCCCATCCAACACAACTAGGGTATTTTTTTACACAAAATTACCTCATAATATTGAAAAAATTATTCCATGGAACAATGACAAGTGAATGGAAATATACTACCCCGCAATACTGTCATCATTTTTACCACATCCACCCCTAAAAAATCTATATTTTGACATTTAGGGTAGATAAAAAGTAGGGAGGTCTCCCAGTCTATCTTGTCTGGTGACATATTCCCTCAAAAGTGATGAATACATCTTTGGTTCATATATGATCCCTCCAAATCACTCATTTCAACGAAGGACAATAAGGATCCTAGAAAGGAACAAATAAATTGATAAAATAACGCAAACAACCATCCTAAAATTCTGCATCCAACACAATTACCACAACACATTATGCATTAATGAATAATGTGGATTTAAGTATAACAAAAATTTTCAAAAAATTAAATTCAAAAAAACCACGAGATGATGGTTTCTTTTGAAATGTTGTCTATAATTGGAAAGAAGGATTGTGTACTAGGAACCAGAGAATCTACTAATTTTTTTCGTGCTCTGATAATAAATCCCCTACTATCTCCATAGTTAATCCCTAACAAGGAGAAGAATAATGTCATGGTCACATACATCCCACCATCTCTACTCAATGAGTAAGAGCACCATATACCCAAAAAATTATTCATTTTGTAGGTGGAAGAAAAGAAAGGGTTGAGGAAATTCAATGATGAGTATCTCTGATGCAATATAACTATCGAATATGATCCCCATAATGAGCAGAAATACACACTTATCTCTAGTGTTCCTCAACCATAAGGATTGATCTATGGGAATTAAGTAAGACTGTGGAACATTCCGAACTCTGTGCCACAACCATCAGCTTACCCGGGCCTGATCGTGGAATGAAATCATGATTTTCCTCCATTTTGGAGGTAACGAGAACCAGTTCAAGAAGACCCCAAAATGTTTTCAACATCTAGATACCAACCTCAAATAATTCTATATCCATCAAAGTAAATACTATTGATTACTAAAACTTTTCAGGCTCATATTAAATTGAACACTCAGCAAGGGAATATGGAAATCATTGAGTTGTTGGTAGCTCAATTGGAATCCATTGAGGGTGGGCATGCAGCAATATAGAATAGAAAAAACCCATACCCAAAATGGTGAGAAATAACCCACCACCTCCAAATATTGAGATCCCTAATTTTTTGATATTCAATGGATCAAGTGACCTAGAACGACATCTGATGAACTATGTTTTCATCTATTATCCCATGAATGACTAATCATGGGAAAAAATATGGAATGAATCATAGATGATTCATATAGTCCTTTGAAAGGATGATCATTGTATGGAATAATTGTCCAATGGGTTGGTTGATAACAGGTTGTATGGAACTGTATTTTCATTTTCTCTTTAAATTCTTCACAACGCTGAAGAAGAATAAAATCAATGTCCAATCAAATTATCAATATCAATAAAATAATAGATTTTTGAAAGTTATTTCCAGATTGAAAGGGTTAACCTACTCGTTGAATAGATGACATTCCCCAGAGTTTATTCTAAATCTATATTTTTATATATTTGGAAACATGTTGTGAACACAACTCATAATTTTGAAATATAACAATGTATTTTGTGATTCTATTCAACTGAGAAATTAATCTAAGTCTCAATAAAATGGACTTAAAAAAATTCTTTAGTGACTCCATCAATATTAGGAGATGAATTGAAATCGTGGAAGGATCATCCACCACACTTATTCCTTATTTGATGCTTTCTCTATCTCTGAATCCTATATTGTATCATACAGTACCATGAGGTGACAACAAAACCCTGCCTCACTAATATGAGTGGTGGGACATATTAAGAATATATTTAACGAATCAGGGAATGTAATTTAATTTTTTCGATATGAACAATGGCGTAACTATTTTATAGCCACTATTGACAATTATTTAATCTACATTTTAGAGTCGTAAAGGACCAATAAGTTATTTCTCGAGGACTAGACAAATTATTACCCCTTAAATAGGAAAATTTGACACAAAATTCATGAATGATTAGTTGTAAAATATATCCTATAGAAAATGGTAGATTCAAAAAATGTAAATAAGGGAAAACCCATCACACCACTATCACGTGTTTCCTTTGTTACCCAATATGAAAGTGGTGACTGACAATATGTTTTTTGGAAAATGGGTCAAAATTTTGTTAGCTGGATGACCCAATGTCAATAAAATAAAATCACAAATTCCCTCACACATAGTTAAAACAACCAAATATTCCCCCAACTAATCCCAATATAACACAACCGAATTCATCACCACCAAAAACCTCTAGAAGCCAACCATTATGATAGTGGACAGTCTAGAATTTATAGGAGCAACTGCCTAAGGATCAACCTACATCAAGTCAAATTTAGACATTAGCACTCATATTTTTATTCCCATAGATATAAAATAATGGAAACCACCCCTTGAAATGGAATATCTAAAAACCGAGAACTATGAAAATTAATAATCAGATGAAGTATTGATTACTGATACAATTAATGTCATTCATTTTATAGATCCCTTATCTGATGATGAGTATAGCTATGAAAACATTCTTCATGGACCAGATTATAAAACTAGAGGAAGATTCCACAAGACTCAAGGTTAATAGGGAAGTCCTAGCCAAGGTAGTAGCATGAATTCTAGACGTACTCCTACTCGGACTGTAAAAATTTCATAAACTCTTAGAAGATAAAATTTTAGAGTTTTGATGGAATGTTAATGTCATAATGCATCATCTAGATGTCACTCTAATCATATATCATAGGAATGTCAATCAAAGGGGGAACCAGTTTCTGATCACCATCTACGTACTAGCATACCTACCTGACCCAACAAACCCCATGCAAGATCACCTTCATCATTTTTCCCAACAGATGAACAATATACCTAAAAACATACATCACCAAGATCCCATTTGAGGAATATGCAAACAAATTGATGCACATTCCATTAGAGATAATATGAAATCTTGAAGTAGTCATCCTTGGTCCCAGCCATTCAATCAATCCTAGTTTCACTTATGTTGTCCAAAGACATCAGAGAAAAAATCATAGTGACATTTATATGCTATTGAGAGTATATAGTTGAAGTGGACACTACTAAGTATTTCATATAGATACCGATAGTTATGAATTTCATGCAGTTATCTCCTTCACAAACCAATATTAGGATATCATTATAGAGGAAAAAATTTGACCCCATCATGTGACTACTATGATAAATGGTTTTGATATCAAAAAAAAGATTTCATTGATAATTTATATAGAGTTTATATTATTCTACCATGAATAGTTCATCATCTAGAATATTATTTATATAATATTGAATTACTTTCCAAAAATTTGCAAGGATATGAATAAATTAGAGAAAAACCCATTGGTCTAAATCAATTTCAGGACACAATTAGATGCCTAAATAGGGACTCTTAATTCAAAGAGGTTAGGAAAAACATGACCATCATTTTCTATCTAAGAATCCACTAGATTCAACAGTTTATAGATATTCCTCCATCATAACATCCACACATAAACTAAATAATTAATAGAAAAATCAAGATGTCTTATATTAATAATACCCCATTAGAATCATATGATTTTCATTATTTCTATGAATTTATCTATCAGGTAAAGGGGAAGCAACTCTAACTTGACGGTGTTGATAATTTCATCACACGTAATAGGTTGAAATGATCTCAGGAAACTATATCAAGTTTTTTGGTAATGGATATGTGTGTATCATCAATAAAAAAGAATTTATGAGTCTATAATTAGATGCGTACTCAGTGATCTACATCATTTTAGTCATGAATACTCTGTCAAGTAGTGTTGAATTTTTTATTGAATCTCTAGATAACGATAAAATCTTAGATGAAAATTCCTTTATTTCATTACAAGATCTCCAAGAAATTCCTCCTTCACCAACAGACGTGGTAGATTAAATGTCACCACTCATCCATCATATCCACAGTTTCATGGATATCGCACACTGTCAGTCATATCCGAGGAATTCGCCTCACCTATTGAATATTATGATGAATGATCCCCCCCCATAATTGTATGTGATCACTGAAAAATACTTCTCCAACAGAATATGATAATGATGGTGAAGAGGAGAATAATAAAAGGATGATCTTAGGGATTCCCCTCCATCATTTGAAGAGTGAATCTCTACCATAAATGACTATATGAGAGAAGTAAATTTGGGTACAAAATATGACCCATGATTCATTATGATTAGTGTTTCCATTTTGTACAAAGAAAATGATATATATACATCACTTATGATGAAGAATCGATATTTCTTCACAAGGAAATACAATAAAATGACAGGACTAGATTCCAATGTGTCCACTCACCATCTGGTCTTACGATAAGAACATAAGGGCTATAAATAGATATCTAGAAGGATGTACCCAACAAATGTTTCCAAAATTGAGGGTGAATATGAAATGCCAGTCCGATACAACATCATTAGGAAGTTTCAATATCCCAAATTGTTTTCCAATATCATCCCATTTAAGAAAAATTATGGAAAAATAATATTATGCATCAATTTCAGTGACCCCAACCAGAACTGCCCAATGCATGATTTCCCAGTCCTGATCACAAAACACACAATCAATGAAACTTCTTGATATAATTCCAATAACATCATGGATTGAAATTTAGAAGATAATCACACACGAGTGTCCAATGAAGATGGTGAATACACAACATTCAGTGCCCCATGGTAGTGTCTTGTTATAAGATAATTCCCTTTGGATTGATGAATTTAGATGGTACCTACCAACACACCATGAATCAAATCTTCAAACCCTTCCAAGGAATATTATCAGATAATGAGTTGATGACTTTCTGGTTAAATGTTTCAACACTATGACCACCAGTAGTATCTTGAAATTTTCATCCAAAAATTATTATAACCAAGATAAGATATGATACCATTTAAATGTGATTTTGTAATTCCATCATGAAAATTTATCATTTTTTGCCTATGTGGAATTGAATCCAACCCCATGATGATGAAGGTTATCCTTCTCACGTCACCTTCATGCATTCATAAAGGGTTAAGGGGACTTCAAAGGAACTTAACATTCAATTTTCACTTCATATCCAACGTTATAAATTTTTTCTCTTCACCATTTTAATGATAACATTTATTACATATCAGAGGATTGATGATTTTCAGGAATCATAAAATAGCCTCAAGAAATGTCCCATGATACTGAAATTGCCGATGATGACTATCGGTGGAAGACATTTTATTTTTTAAGTGACATTCCTAGAGTTATCACTGGGTGTCTTATTCTTGAAAAATAATGACACTAATATTGAAAACAACCACTATTATGCAAGATGATCTATGATCGATGTTGAAAATCCATACTCAAATATAGAGAAGAGGTGTATAGCACCAATCCCTATAATCCATAATTTTATTAACTACCATTAGAAGCACAAAGGTCTAATACCTATATAATTTAAACTAAATCAAATTAATCATTAGATGTTTTATGTTATCTAAGAATATTTCATGGTGAAATTACACTATACAATAGTTTTACATTTAGATCATGTCTGAAAAAGAAATCAATGGTCTGAAATGTTATAAATTTCTTCGCATAAAAACACTCTATAAAAATGATTTATTTGGATATTAATCTATAGGATAAATATGAATTCCATATTTAAGTGGTCCTCAATATATATGATATTCTTTTTGATGGTTCATCTAGGATCATGATATGGAATAAAATAAAAGACTCAAATATTCACAATGAAGGGATATGAGTCATGCTCATCTCTACATAAAAAGGCATCATACCTTACTTTTTAATTCTATCAGATGGGTTCAGGAATGATTAAATTGAATACCAAACTATCATTCCAGGGCCAGATCTAGCAATTTGGTTCCATGATAACCAAATGAAGAAAATGGGTGATTCTGAACTGATCATTAATCCTTTTAATAGAAATTGTTATATCAAAATTAAAATGTTAATACCTTTAAAAATAATTTTTGGAAAATAATGGATGAATTTCATTTATATATCGTATTGAATCACATCCCATGTTCATATAACACTCTGGAAGTATCCTTGGAAACTTTTACTACCACTAAGGCTGATATAGATCCTGATAAAATGCACATGAACATGTCCCATTACCAGATTGTATAATCCTTAATTTATATTTGTATGAATTAGATCAATTATTTTCTTCCCATCCTTGAATCATATAGTCCTTCCGCATGTAGAATGAAATCCATTGTGTAATACCGTAAATAGTTGTAGATCCCCCCAAAAAAATTCGATATAGATAAAATTTGAATATTAAAAAATCACTTAATTCTATATAATGGAACAATATAATAAAAACATCCTATATAAATGAAGCCTCAATAGGGTCCGTCTCAGGAACATTCAGGTCCGTCTTTGGTTTATTATTGAGAAGAAAACAGAACTATCCGGAATGACGTGCATATAAGATAATGTAACGATCACTAGTTAGGACTCAATATTTATCATCAAATTTGATGAATTGGATACTATAGGAAAACTCAAACACCATACATTTCCAAATTTACCCAAATGTTCCATTTCCTCAAGTTTCATCATAGCTTCATTCATTGACCCCCAATGTTTTTTCATACAACCAAGTACACATGGATATATGCCATATAGGGAATGGATGTAATGAGACCATATTCGACAACTGTGTTTGGGTAGTTAATGTATGTTCTTCCTATAACATAGTTCATCTCCTTGTGTGTTGAAGTTATACCCCTCAAAGAATGTTGTTATCTTTATAAAAATAACATCACAAATTTTTATGTGCCTCATATAGTACCGACCGAAAATGACACACATTTCTTCTATACTAAATAGATGAAACTATTTCGTGATTATGAAATAAAATACAATCACTCATACTACTATCACAAAGATTCTAATGGATAGATAGAGAACATAAATATAAAATTTTAAAATATAAACTATATAATGATAGATAAGGATAATATGACTTTTTCATTCAAGATATATCATTCCTTATTGAATTATCGAACCACGACATGACCCACCACACAAGAAACCCCACACACATTATTAAATAGGAAGGAGTTTTTCCTACCTTTCCAAGTTAAATTTCGATTTATCTAAAGTTGAATCTGATAAAAACATTTCATAGATGACAAATCCTAGAAATGGGTGGTTGAAATGGAGTGACTGGATGAGAAATTTTTTCATAGATTTTATCTTTTGGAAGTCTAGAAATAATAGAATGTTCTGGTATTTTAAAAAAAATTCCCCTTCAGCCTTTCCTTAATGTAGAAATTGATTTGGACTTTAGGACTCTGGTGATTCCTTGAATGAATCCTCCAATGTTATAACTATATTTGGAGGGATTGTAAACAATCTATAACATATAATCTAACTGATCTTATTCATTGAAAACAATTTATGTAAATCTCACAATAGATCCCACCAACATAAGGTTCGTAAAGAAGTATATCATGTAATCAAAAGAAACAATATTACATTCCACAAAATTTAAAATTCAAGGAATCTTAATCCATGATGAATGATATTAAATTACATTGTTAACATCCGTGTTATATGACATTATGAAACCCCCAAAATACCATGAGCTGAAACACCACTCATTGGAACATTAACATGGTATTCTTTCTTGTGTAAGCGAAAATCAAATAATTTTTTCTCTATTGTGACACATGGGTAACCTACATGTGTTACAATAATTTACATGACCCTAGTCACATTATGGTGATCAAAAAGATAAATTCATCTTGATCAAATGATGATATATAATATTATACATTTCTTCTAGTTACATGACATTAAAAACTGCATAACACCCATCATCCATACCATATGAGGTTAAAATTCTTATCTGAGTTCAAGCATCATGACTTTAGTATTTGTGAATAATTTTGGGAAAGAGTAGTGTGGCAATGGGACTCTATGACCCTTTCTCATGTCATGTTTGTTACTCCACCATTCCAAAAATAACTATTAGGAATCCTTCATCCCAAGTTCTGCATTCTATGAATATTGAATATGGGTTATTTCCCCCACCACACAATGTTAAATATAACCAGAAGAATTGATTTAATAAACAATTAACCATACTGGAGCTAGATATATAGAGGTGGGAGATGAAATGATCATATTATCACATGTGAGTTAAATGCACATAAGAAGTATATATCTCAAGAACTACATATTGCATGATAAATTTCATCATTGGATACGTTGTGACTACCAAACCTATTGTTTTCTACCATGATATACAAAAAAATAGAAAATTGAAAAAATATCGCCCTTTGTGCATTGTTCAGACCTACATGGATAATCCCTATATAGAACTATGTATGGATTGATTCCAATTCAAACTTGATATGTAGTGATTCATGGATTTTATATCCCAGAATATCCACCTAATGATAAAATGACTCCTTATTATGTATGTGTTAGAACTATTTAGGGATATTTTCTATGAGAACAATGTGTGGCTTGATTCCTACAGTCCCATGAAACAATGTGACACCCAGAAATCATGATCCGGGCATAGCCATGAAAAATATAAAATTCAACCTTATTTAATAAAAATAAATTTATTGAAGGGGATTCTAAATTAGATCTAATTTAATTGAACATTTTAGGAAAAGAACACCCTCACCATGTATGAGTTGAATATATGAAAGGAAGATTTCTAAAAACTACAGGCGTGTTGATTCTAACTATAAAATGATACAAAGTGATGTCCAAATTTCTATTCTTGGGAATAGATTAAATATTTCTCCTCTATAAATTCATGTCACCATCATCCTCATCACATGACATTAGGTTTCACAGGGGATCATAACTACACTGGGCATGATTCCTATCAGAACAAGATACACAGTGATACCAAAATCTCCAATAATTAGTTAATGTGAAAAGAATAAAAAATTCACTTTACATGTGTATGGTATATACAAGCATAAATACAATTTTATGAACTACGTCTATCTTGATTATAATTTTAATGAGATATATAGTGATTACTGGATCTCCAATACACGTTCCAGCCACAAAAAACCCCCATTTCTTCTATATGAGTCTGACATTCATATGGAGCCATTCAAAATCTACATGTGGCTTTATTCCTGAAATCAGAGTATATATAAGGATGATAAAAAATCAATATATGATCCCAACCACAATGGTTTCAATATTTCACATCATTTTAACTTAATCCTCACTTCCTGAAATTAATCAACATAGGATTTCACGAACAAATGGTGGCTTGATGAACATTTTGACCAGACAAGTAGTGGTTTGTTGATAATTCTTTCAAGAATAGAAAAAAAAATATCAAATTTACCATATATTTAATTCAATCACAGATGTGTTGAGGAATAAAACATATCCCTACCTTGTTTCTGACAAGGATACGTACTCATGTGTGCTTAGGGGTTTTGGAAGGGAATTCCATCAATGATATAACCATATCAATCCACAACAGGATATTCCTGGTCTTGGTAAAAATAATTTAAGTGGAATATCTCTTATTTATCCTTAACATCAGGTGAACAATGTTCATTAAAATTACATAAAATCCTTTGGTACCTCAGGAACTACATAAGTCTTGATTCTAAATTTGAGGAGACATGTAGTGACGCTGAAGCCTCTTGATAAAGCATCATCAGGGTATAATGCAATGAACATTTCTACATAATTTATTTATGAAAAGGATGTATGCATGATATTTATATTTTGGTATTCTCACTAAGGTAACCATCATGGAATAGAATAGGACCCCATGAATATGTGTCATAACTATGTATGGTGTTTCACACTCCTTGGATAATCTTGTTCTGAATGACACATATGTACCTGAACAAAGTCCATCCATTAATATTACATTGTTCCCTAGTGAATTTTGGATCCCCAAAACCATCACATGGCTATCAAAAAAGAGGGGTTAGTGTAACGATGACACCTTTTCGTGACTAGATAAAATATTCCCCTATTGTTTCTTCATTTGTTTCCCACAAAATAAAAAATCATATCAACCAATGATAAATTATAACCCAGGATAGGATTTTAATTTATTTGTTTTCCAAATTAAAATTTATTCCTCATATCATCTTTCATGATCTATGAATTCATAGAATCATGGTATACTTTTTCTTTTCAATATTTGGTCTGAGGCATGTGAGAACATCCCAACCAAATGTGTTACTTCTTGATCATCATTTCGATGAAATATTTTCATAGAAACATTACCTAAAACTACAAGAAATCATAAAATCCTCATCACATGATGCTAAACTACATGGATGGTGTCATAGTCACATGACAATACATAAAACAATTTCCAATAAATACATGTGGAATGATCCCTACCACTACCTAGTGGGTCATGAAATCCATACAATGGATCATATGAACAACTAAAACAACATTAAAAAACAATTTCCCTTGGAATGGTTCATACAATCATGGGGAACATACAAGAACAATGAATAGAATGATTCTCACATTGATGTGAAAAGTAGAAACACCCAGATCCTATATCCTGGTCCGACCACAACAATTAAATAAAATTAAAAAATTCTCACTCTCTTAAATGAGTGAAAGATCATTATAGGATAGTCTAATATGATCCTCAACCCATTCATTAGATTTTATGCAGATAAATATTCCCCATTCCCACACAATAGTTCGATTAATGAATGGGAAAAACATACTAGAACTATATATGGTATGATCCTTTCACTCACATGATTGGAAATGATACATATTTCTCTATTATTAGGATTATATAGATGTTATAAAAAAGGTACCTTATCTATGAATTGGTTATTCATCCACAAATAACATTCTTCAATATGTGTTGGGAAATATTTTCTACCCATTCATGATAACCATTGACAGAAATATCCCCTTCCTTATTTTGTACATATCTTTTTCAAACCAAAAAATATTCCTTGAAATGTCCAAATTCAAATAAACATTTCTGTAAATATAAAATGAATTTCTAGTGTCTTGTGGACTCCTTTATTTGACTATGCACAATATTCCCCTCTAGGCTCCACATAAGTAGCCAACAAAACAATCTACTCAATGAATGGATAATTCATCTCCAAGAGAGGCTTTTCCAATCTCTTTATATACCAATGGATAATACATCCCACATCACAACCTATATTTGAAATCAAACTTGATTAGAGATTAAGAACATTCCCCATTACTTATTTAAGATGATAAAAATTTCTAGGAATGATTACCATTAAAATGTGGATTATTAAACCTTTATTAAAATCTAAATGATATAAATACATATCCCATTATTTTACATGATTTAAGACAAAAATATTCACAATAACTGTCCAATTGACGTGAAATTAAATTTCACTATGCTCAATCCCACACTTGTATAATCAAATATAGGAGTGATTTCTCATTCATGGAAAGTGCTGGTACATACTCCCTCACCCTTTTCATACATCATTACATTTACAAGCCACTATTTCTAGTCCTGAAAAATAAGACTTTCCAAAAAATACCATGGTTTCAGAAATGGTGTTCTGGTGTCCTATGGTTAGATTTTTTGAAAATTTACAATTTTTCCTAGTTGTCTCGTCACATTTCTCCCACAAGAAAAGGTGTTTAAACCAATGAAAAACTTTCCTCTAGAGAGGCTTATACAATAAATTAATGACCATGATAATTCATGTTGAAAATGTTGTTTTTGTTGCTCCTAATTTACATTCCCCATGTCAGGACTCAGTATATGAAATCAAAAAATTAATGACATGAAATATCCCTCACACATGTTTAAAATGTAATGGTATATTTCCATATAGTTAGTCATATTGGGGACCTTTTTTCCTAAGTCCTGGTCAATGTTGATCGACCTAAAACACCAGTCATATAAGTCTCGATTTAATGACTATAATATTCAAACATAAAGATACATGGTATTATTTTAGTTAAATACCTATAAAGGGAACACATGAAATAAGTTGAGTGATACATCACTAGACTTATTCATTGCATGGTATGGTCCAAAATTGATAATTCAAAAGAAATCTAAAAGAAAAAAACTACATAGATTTAAAACATATAATGGGATGCCTAAGAAAAAGTGATTTTATTCATACTAAAGCCACACCATAGATAAAAAGGGGGAAAATTATATTTTTAATTGAAAAAACAAATTATATATATGTATATCCATGTAAACGTATTAATATTCAAAATTATGGCCGCTAAGTCCCATTTCTCATAAAAATTGTATTACATTATCATACCCTTAATTGAAATAAAAAATGCTTCTACAATAGAATTTCCTTTTATTTGTTATGATAGGTTAAAATTTTGTTAGACGGTAATTTTTGGATTGAGAAAATTCAACATGGAGGATCATATAAATTTCTTGAATTTCAAAAAGGGTATCAATAATCCTTGAAGAATATAGAAGAAGAAATGTTTAGTTAGGTGTGACTATGAATGATTAAATGAGACAAAAAGTGAAAATCGTTTTGTGGATATTGTCTCCTCATTACATTCCTCCAATTCACAATGCACTCCATGATAAATTTTTTTCATTAAATTAGGTTGTACCTCTAACCGCCATGAATGAAACTGATGTAGTTTCTGGATTCGGGAATTGATTTCCTCCCTATTGAATCATTACCCACGTGAACTAAATATTTAATAGGACATGGCAATATTGACAACACCTGTGAATGAAAAAATTCCATTTTTAGGGAATTGTGCAGATTTCTGACACTGCAAATGGTGGTCCCCTTTAATAAAAAACTACTCCCCATTGACTATATTGTTAACGTGTTTGGCTATTCTCCATAGGATCCATAAAAATAATGTTATTCCCCGACCCTAGTTACCCAGAGTCGGTGTATTATTAAATAACATTGGCATGATGACAAAAGATCATGTCTCGAAAGATAATAAATAGGAAGGGGTGAGCTCCGATTCTCATAAAGGATAAAAAATAGCAGAAAAATTAATAAACAAGAATAAACATTTAAGTGAATGTATAAATAAAACAAAAGCCTTTTAAAAGTGAACATCAATATAATAGGGAAAAATGACATAATTCCATTTACTTATTCATATGAATATTCTACTAGCTGAATAATCAAATGCAATATCAACAACAACTTTCATAATGATGTAATGAATAATGCTAGACTATCATAACCACATAGTCATGGCCTTGTGTGAAGACTACAAATAAGATTTTGTCAAGGCCTTGTGCCAAGACACTAGTTTGTCTCATGAGACCTACTGATGCATCGAGGAGATCTTGTAGGCTCCACCCGTCACATAATAAGTCCAATGCATTCCTCATATGAACAGGTTTAAACATAACATAAACATTCGTATTAAAACTACCAGATGAAATGTCAATACATTCTCTATAAACCATGAATGTTATAAAAATAACACATCCCCATTAAAACATATCACAAAAAATTTAATACAATATGGATGTTTTGTAACACAATAAATAAACTTCAAATAAGATTAAAATCCATCAATGGTTGTTGACATAGATGATATCAAACCTATTTGAGTGAAATATCTCTTTTTTTGAAATCATTTAAAAGTAACATAATTATAAAAGAAAAAATTTACATTGAAAATATTCTTATAATATTGTATGGGAAGCTCCGATAATTTTATAACTATTGAAAATAGTTGCACCCATCATATAAGTTAAAAAAGACATTCTTACATTAATTCTCTCGAAAAGGTTAAAAAGGACCTTGTTTGGAAAATGAAGAAAAGAATCCTTTATAAACATCTTATAAAAATTAAAACAAGGTTATAAATTAAATCAGCCTATAGTCTATAAAATAGTAAGAATGTTTTGAAATAAATTTTTTAGAAACATGTATGTGGATGATAAAGAGTTCCCAGTAGATACTTACTTACAAACAACCTCGTATAATAAAGAGACTGTGAAATTAACCCTTACCTTGTAATTTTCCTTGGTTGAGGTTAGGTTAGCCTCCTGTATAATGGTGAAATAAATTTTATTAAATTATACAAGAATCATATATATTAACATGATATCATATATGATCTTTTAACATTGTATTGTTAATAGTATATTAGTATTATCATCGTTTTGGGTGTTAACAGATTCATTTTCCTTTATATTCATTGTTATTTGAGTCATATTTGTTATTGATGGGATGTATCCTTTTCATATCCATAATTATATCATTTCATTAAAAAACATTATTTTTAGTCATTAAATGAAAATTATTCTTGAATGGATACGATGGGGAATGAATCTCGTCACGTTCATGGAGGCGGTAATCTGTATGTATGCACGAGCGACAATATCATTATTAGGATATTAAAATAATATATAAATGGATTTTATATAATATATACAGAATCATTATCATGTAATATTTATTATTTACATGAATTACACATCATTATTACACCCATCAAAATAATAATGTATTGAATAACAATTACACCACGACGTGGAGTCTGAAATCTGTATGTACGCACGTATGGTGACATGTCATTAAAAGGATGGATTGAATAATACATATGGATGTACCATATTTATAATAACATCATAGTATATAGATGATACTATAGATATTATTTTAGAATGGAAATAAAAATTAAAGAAGAAGTGGAAGAAGAAAATAACTTGAAAGAGGGTGGTGAAATTATTACCTCTACTTCGAGTACATTTTGTTTGAATTGTTCAAAAGTGCTCCATAGGATGGCTTTCTAACTAAATGAGGGACATTAGGATTAAATGAGGGAAGTTTAGAAGATATGTGGACAGTGTATGGCCGAGCCAAATGGATTTTAAGATGTGAATTATAGAGAAGGGGGAGTTCCCTTTTATTAGAGAGGTGAAAGAAACCTTAGGAAAAGATAGAAATATTATTTTATAATAAATTATTTTTCGGTTTCTATTGGCTCAAAAATATATTATTTAAATTATAAGGTTGTTATGGGTCTATAAACACTCAAAAATATATTTTAGGTAGGTTTGGGTCACTTTATTAATTTTATCGTTTAGATTTAACTCCTAGTTAAATTGTTTGACATTTACCATGTCACTTTGTATTTTTATACTACATGCTTAATAAACTTACTATATACAGCCAATATAATCCGAAGTTGTTCATTAATGATAAATATATTATTATATAAGTCCTTTTTCCTATCCTTAGATTTTTTGGAATATAATATCAATTAATAATATAATATTTGTATTAAAAACACTTCTGTGTCAAATTTGACACTATTTTTTATTTTGATTTTTGTAAATTCATAACAGCATTATTACTTAGAAATAAATTCATATAACCAAAGATAATATGTCATATTAAACTATAAAAGTAGTGTAATTCATAAAATGTCTCAAATTACATTTATTTGGATATTTATAATATCAATTATTTTAATATATCATTAATTAGGTAATTATTGCATCACCATTTTTTCAAAAATAAATGTACATATTTAATGACTAAAATTTTAAATAAAAAACATTATGTAGGAAATCTTTTTATATTTCTATTGAGTATTTATAATTGAATTTTTCTTATGTATAAAACTATATTAAAATTTTTTTTGTTTATTAAATATTGATTTTAACATTTTTAACTCGTCTTTGAATTAAATAATAACAAATGTCCTAATCTAATCCAAGTGGACAAAATAGGTTCATATTTTATTCCTAATGTTTTTTTGGGTTGAATTATACTTATCCAATAGAATTAGGTCATGTGTTTGGGTAATAATAATATCATTTTCACCCTTAATGACCCTATTTACTTTTAACCGTGATAAATAAAACTAAAAAGATACTATTCATCAAAAATTATTTTTATCATATTGAATGACATTTTAATCATTGATAATAACTGTCTCTCTTGGATTTTTGAAATTCCACTCACAGAAGCAGTAAAATTATGTTTTATGTTAATTTGAAAATTCTCCTAGGAGGTGGGTAAAAGACGATGAAATGTTCAATAAAATTTTTATATATCTAATATTATTATAAACTGACCGAAATGAATTATATTGAATATATATAGGTATTATGTATCTATTTTGACCTAAAATAAATTTATCTAATATAAAAAATTATTTAAATAATAATTCGGATTTAAACTATAACTCAGTTTTTTTCTCTATTCATTAAAAATTGAATGTTTTTAAAAAAATTCCAAAAATTAACCTTATGCTAAATTCGATATTCTGAATCCAAAAAAGAAGTCCATTTTGAAAGATAAAATTTATAAAATTTTAAAAAGTAGGTATTACTATTCATAATGGATAGTATGATCGGTTGTGGTGTTTTAGAACTCGATGTTGTGTGCAACACACGCTACTCTATTATTCAAAGAGAATTGTACTGTGGAAGCTTGGGGTGTTACATTCTCCATTCCTTAAAATAATTTCGTCCTAGAAATTTCTAGAATAATACTGCATAAAAAGACTCGGGAGGTTCTTCATCATAAGTTCCCCAGGTTCCCATGTTGCCTCTTCCATTTTATGGTTTCTCTATAGAACACTTACAGGACGAGCCGTCTGGTTTCTCAGCACATTATCTCTTATATCAGAAATCCTGACAGGCTCCTCGTAATAAGACATATCAGGTTCCGTTTCTAATTCCTCATAGGTGAGTACATGCGTTGGGTCAGGCATGTATTTTCTCAAGAGTGATACGTGGAACACATCGTGAACTTTGGAGAGACTTGGAGGAATTTCCAAATGGTAAGCTAAAAACCAAATTCATTCTAAAATTTTGAAATTTCTGATGTACCTAGAAGTCATTTTCTTTTATTAGAGAAACATATAAAACCCTTCCATGGAGACACCTTCTAATAAACATGATATCCTACAAGAAATTATAAATCCATACTTTGGTTATCAACATAGCTCTTCTACATACATTGAGCTTCTATGATGTTGTTTTGGATTAACTTCACCTTTTCCATCGTATCCTACACCATTTCTAGTCATATGTGTTTTCTTTCAACAATATTATCCCTACAAGAAGGATTGTGACATCACTTTCCATATAACGCTTTATATGGTTCCATATGAATACTTTAATGGAACCTATTGTTATAGGAAAATTCTACCAAAAGTAAATATTGATCCCACATACCCTGAATTTCAAGTGAACATGATATCATCATGTCCTCTAAGGTTTGAATAGTCTGTTCTGATTGTCCATCATTTTGAGGGTGGGAGGCAGTGCTCAAATGATGTTCAGTATCCAGGGATTTCTGATGAATTTTCCAGAATCTGGAAGTAAAACATGGATCATGATCAGAAACAATCAATAGGGGTACTCAAAGAAGTCTCAAAATTTATAATATATAGTATTTCTATATTTTATTGTGTTAGATCATCACATATAGAAATAAAATGTTCTACCATGGTAAGATGATCAACAATGACCCCTATTGCATCGTTCCTTCAACGATTATTTGGTAGACGCATGGAAAATTCCATCATGATATTATCCCATTTCCAATCAGGTATGGGAAGAGGTTGTAATACTCCTCCAGGATATTTCCTTCCTGCTTACACTTGTTGAAAAACTATACATCATGACACAAAATCAGCAACTTACCTCTTAATTTTTTCCAACCAAAAAATGTTTCTTCAAATATCTATACATCTTAGAGCTACTAGGTTATATTGAGAAACTGGAACTATGAGCATTATCCAACAATTACATTTTTTAGATCAGGTATATCCAGAACACAAAGTCTCTACCCAAATTTCAGAATTCCATCTTCATACCCAAATTCACTCAATCTCTCATCATTCACAGCATTAATATTCTTTTGAAACTCATCATCATTGGTATGAGAACTCAATATCCTTTGTAGTAAATATAGTTTGGGAACCATTGGAAAAAGTATTTATGTTTCATCTTCTATTGTTATTCCCATATCCATCATCCCTAGATACATGTATATAGGATCTATTTTAACTCTAATCTTTTTCAAAACTCCATGATCTTTTCTACTCAAAGAATCTGCTACCTTATTTTCCTTCCCCAAGTGATAGTATATCGTGAAATCATAATCCATGAGTAGTTCAAGCCATCCCCATTGCCTCATGTTGAGTTCTTTCTGTGAGAAAATATATTTCAAATTCTTGTGATCGGTATATATATCACATTTTCCACCATATATATAATGTCTCCATATCTTCAAATAATATATTACAATAGCTAACTCAATATCTTGAATAGTATAGTTTTACTCATGAATTTTCAGCTGTCGTGATGCATAGGAAATAACCCAATCATTCTTCATAAGGACACAACCAAGTCCTATATTCGATGCATGATTATAAATAATGAACCCATCATTCCACTATGGAAGAGTCAATAAACGATAATTGAATAATCTTATCATTGGTTCTTCAAAAAATTCTTCACACTCTTTTGTCCAATCAAATTTAACCCCTTTAAGTGTGAGCTTTGTTAATGGGTTTGCAAACAAGGAAAAATTTCAGACGAAATATAGATAATAACCTACTAAACCAATAAAATTGTGTACCTAGATTATACTCGTTGGTGATGGCCATTCTTGGATTGCTCTTGACTTAGAAGGATCAATGAAGATTCCATCATTATAGACAATATAACCACAAAAATAATCTCATGAATCCAAAATTCACACTTTCTAAACATCCCATTTAATTCATGTCTTCTAAGAGTCTTTCGAATAATGCGCTAGTGATTTTAAAGATCCTCATAGCTTTTGGAGTATAGCAATATATCATCAAAAAATAACACTACAAAGTCATCAAGATATTCTTTGAAAACTCTATTCATTAGAGACCTGAAAATAGAGGGTGCATTAGTCTACCCAAAAGGCATTACTATAAACTCTTAATGCCCATACCTGGTTTGAAATGTGGAATTCTGAATGTATTCCTTCTTCAAAAATAGGTGATGGTATCTAGATCAATGGTAAATATTTGAAAAATATTGAGCTCCATGCAGTTGGTCAAATAAATAATAAATGCAACATAGGGGATACTTGTTATTTATTGTTATAGCATTGATCTCCCTGTAGTCGATACATTTAAGGCAATGTATAACTGAAAAAAGCCTTTTAAACTTGATCTTCAACATAATATGGAAAAAATAAAATGAAATAATGTCATTTACCTATTCACAAGGATATTCTACTAGTTTAATAATAACATGCAATATCAAAAACCACTTTCATAATGATAGAATGCATAATGCCAGACTATCATAACCACGTAGTCAAGGCCCTGTGCCTAGACTACAATTATGATTTTTTCATGGTCTGGTTCCAAGACCCTAGATTGTCTCATGAGACCTACCGATTCATCGAGGAGCTATTGTGGGATCCACCCATCACACACTATTTCTAATTCATTCCTTATATGAATAGGTTTGAACATAAAATAATCATTCGTATTAAAATAGGCATACGAATTGTCAATACCTTCTCCATAAACCATGAATGGTATAAAAATAACACATGCATAGTAAAATATAGGAAAATTCCTTCAATAAAATATGGAAGTTTTATATAATAATAAATCAACATCAAATAAGCTTTAAAGCCATCAAAGGATATTGACATAGATGAAATTAAAACTATTTGAGAGAAATATCTCTTTTTTTTGAAATCATTTAAAAGTCACATAATTATGAAAGAAATCATTTACTTCGAAAATATTCTTGTAATCTTGAAAGGGAGTCTTTGACAATTTCATAATGATGGATAATAGTCGCACTCACCATATAACATATAAAAGAAATTCTTACCTTAATTCTGTCGAAAAGGTTAAAAAGGACTTTCTTTGGAAAATGATGGAATGATTCCTTTATAAAAATCATATAAAATGTAAAACGAGTGTATAAATAAATTTAACCCAATTTCTATAAAATTTAACGAATTTTTTGAATATTTTTTTTATGAAACATGGATGTGGATGATTGAGAGGTCACATTAGATACTTACGTAAAAACATCCTTAGATAATAAAAAGAATATGAAATTAACACTTACCTTGTCATTTTACATGGTTGAGGGTAGGATAACATTCATTTATAATGGTGAAATAATTGGTATTAAATTATATAAGAATCATATAAATTAGTATGATATCATATATGATCTTTTAACATTGTTTTGTTAATAATATATTATTATTATTGTTGTTTCGGGTGTTAATGGATTCGTTGTCCTATATATTCATTATTATGTGAGTCATATTTTTTATCGATGGGATGGATATTATTAATATCCAGAATGATATCAAGTCTTTAAACAACATTCTTTTTAATCATCAAATGAAAATTAGTCTTGAATAGATACGATGTGGAATTAATCTCATCGCGTTCGTGGAGACAGTAATCCGTATGTTCGAACGGGCAACAATATAATTCTTTTGATATTAAAATAATATATAATTGGACGGTTTATCATATATAAAAAATCATTATCATGTTATATATTTTATTTACATGAATTACACATCATTATTATAAGCATCCAAATAATAATGTATTGAATAACAATTACACCACGACGTGGAGACGGTAATCCGTACATACACACGTATGGTGACATGTCTTTCCAATGATGGATATAATATTGATTATGGCTCTAAAATATTGATAATAACATCACAATATATAGAATATACTGCATTTATTATTATAGAATGGAAATAAAAACAATGAAGATGTGGAAGAATAAAAAAACATGATAGAGGGTGGGGAAATTATTAACTCTTCGTCAAGTTCATCCTTTTGATTTGATCAAAATGGCTCCGTAGGTTGGGTTTATGACTAAAGGAAGGTGTATATGATGAATTGAGGTAAGTTGAGATGATATTTGGGCAGGTTTTGGTAGAGCCAAATGGCATTAAAGGTTTGAATTGGAGAGAAGGGGGAGTTCCCTTTTATAAGAGGGGTGAGGGGGACCTTAGGAAAAGCTAGAAAGAATATTTTATAATAAAAATAATAATTAGGTTTCTAATGGCTCCAAAGTGGATTATTTAAAGGCTAAGGTGGGGATGGGTCGGAAACCACACAACCAATAGGTTATAGACAGGGTTGGGTCACTATATTAACTCTAACTTTTAGATTTAACTCTTAGTTAAACAGTTTGACATTTACCATGTTACTTTGTATTTTTATATTATATGGTTAATAAAATTACAATATACATCCAAGAGAACTTCAAGTGGTTCATTAATTATACACCTATCATTATATACGTCATTTGGCTAAACCATAGATTTTTAGGAATAGAATATCAATAAACAATATCATATTTGATTTAAAAACTCTTGTATGTCAATTGTTTTTGCCAATTTCATAACAGCATTATTATTTCAAAATAAAAATCATCTAACCAACCATAATATGTCATATTAACCTATAAATTTATTTTAATTCCTAAAAGGAATGAGATTAGATTTATTATTATAAATATAATATCATTTATTTTAATATTTCATTAATTAGGTAATTACTGCATCACTAGTGTGTCATAAATAAGTTAAAAATAATTAATGTCTAGAAATATAAAAAATATACCATTATGTAGGAAATATATTTATATATCTAGTGAATATTTTTAATAGAATTTTTCTTATGTATAACCCTAAATTAAAAATGTTTTAGTTATTAAACATTGATTTTAACTCTTTTAACTCTTCTTTGAATTAAATAATAATAAATGGCCTAATCTAATCCAAGTGGACCAAATAGGTACTTATATTATTCCTATGGGTTTTTATGGTCGAATTATTCTTATCCAATAGAATTACAACATGTTTTACAGTAATAATAATATCATTTTTACTCTTAATTACCATATTTACTTTTAATCATGGTAAAAATAAAAGTAAAAAAGTTACTATTCACCAAAACTTTTTTTATCTTATTGAACCACATGTTACACCTTGATATTAAGCGTGTCTCTCATATTTTTGAAATTCCACGCACAGGAGCGGTAAAATTATTTTTTACGTGAATTTGAAATTCACCTTGGAGGTGGGTAAAAGACGGTGAAAAAATAAATAAAATTTTTATATACCAAAAATTATTATAAATTGACTGCAATGAATTACATTGAACATATATAGGTATTATGTATCTATTTTTACAAAAAAATAGATTTAAATAAAATAAAAAATTACTTAAATAAAAACTCGGTTTTATACTATAACTTATTGTTTATTCACTATTCATCAAAAATTGAATGTTTTCAAAAACAAATTCAACCTAGTCTAATTTTGATATTCCGAATCAATAAATGAAGTCCATTTATAAAGATAAAATTTATAATATTTCAAAAAGTGGGTATTACTATTCATAACGGCTAGTTTGATTGGTTGTGGTGTGTTAGAACTCGAAGCTGTGTACAACTCATGCTACTGTATTAATCAAAGAGAAGGGTACCATGAAAGCCTTGGGTGTTATAAATAAGGTCCATGTCCAACCAAATATGGACAGTAATGCCAATATCTAGTCCCTATTTTATTCTATAAAAATACTCCAAGGGGATCCAAAATTGTGACACACACACAAATGAGATAGGATTCCATGTAATCGAACTAATGAGAGATGGTGGAGATGAGTGACTCACCGATTTATAGAAGGTAAAAATCCACAACAAAGCCTGATAGATGAAATTATAAGTCATTTGAATAACTAAAATTTAATGAAAACCTTTGTGAGCATCATATTGTGATGAATAATTGAAGGACCTTTTATAGACCATCATCCCACGAAGAATATGACTATGTTGCAGGGTCCCTACCCTGCATAGTGATATGTTATGTGGAAGAAACTTTCCCCCAAATAGAAACACACTATATAGGTAGAACCATGTCTTTCCTAGTAATACACTATGTTTTAACACCCCAAGTCAATAAAGATACATGCAATGTTGATGGTACCCTCATCTTCATAGAATCCTGTTATATAGGGGGACCCCATCCGGTGTAAAAACATGCTATGTTTAATGAGCCCTCCTACATTTTTCTTCTCTCAAAATTCAATAAATTCCTCATGTGATGTTATTGTACCCTAAATTGTCCCCTATTAAAACAAGACTTATAACTTTAAACCAGGACCACTTCTAGGCACACCAACCTTGAATGATGAAATCATCGGGCACACCCAAATTCTATTTTTAGTCTGCATAACCATGGTAAGTGGAGGCATGGGTGTAAACTAGTCAATGATGAGGACCCTAGGAATATCCTGGTGTCTAAACTCATATTGCATCACAAATTCAGACCTTGGAGTTTCAAATGTTGAAATATTATTTATGTGTAGAGAGGGTAATTATCATGCATTACATTCCCTCCAACAATGATCCCCCACCAAAACCAATATTATGGTTTCCCTGATGAAGTAATTCAGCAGCCTTTCTTATAATAGGTGTAAAAATTTCTCTTATCTACCTTGTCCCTATTCATAGTCAATCATTTCACCAGATGTGGCTATCCTTGATATGAAAATAAAAGATGTGTAGATCACACACAGCACCCTATCACATTCACTTGGGGCTCTAGAACCTCATTTGTTAGTAGATAGAATGTTTTGTGTGACTTTCAGGCCCATTTCATCATCTTATATCACACACCGAGGATGACTAACATGATATTAGAGGTTAGTTGTATAATCCAAATCTCAAAATGCCAAACCCAAAAAGGGCCTCATGTATGGTTTAACCCCTAATAATATAAAAACATATATCCCTTGTCCATAAATATATGTTTCTACCACAACAAAATAATGGTATCCTATATTGTGTAATCCCCAACCACATCTACTCACATGGGTCTCTTTTACATTGCAGGCCCCAACTCAACATCTTAAAAGGAACTTATTTCCAATGAAAAAAACCATACAGACATCATCCACATGTTATCCCCTACCATTCTGCCAAAAATGGGAATCACACATGTGTAGGGCCAAACTAGAGAAACAATGTGCAATTGGATTCCCAACTAACTGTGATATGTAGGAATCCTCCACGAGGACCAAACCCAATGCCTAAATCCAACATAATGTTACCAAATCTATATCCCAAATAGGGTCATGAACACCTTTTAGACCAAATATCTTCCAAGTCTCGTGGTCCACCTCATATTTTGTCCCACTCCATCCATGAAAACGTACCTTTCTCCTAAGGCTTCCTTACATTATGGAATTAAACTAAATGGTTCGGTCTTTCTCACTGGAAATTAAAATTCTATTTCACTTATTATGTGACACCTATCTACATGGATTCTAATTCCTCTCATGATGATATGTTGGAAGCATATCTCATAGGATAGATTGTGATGTTGAAGTAACTTTTTTCTACCAAGAAGATAAAAAACAGCAGACCACATCCCCGAGTATCTCAAAACTATTCTAGTCCTAATAAATGACAATGAAATTTCTAATTTTTTCATAAATGGAATACATAAATTAGATACTATGATACATATAGATGATTCCAGAATAATTCTAATTTGTATTTGATAATTAATTTCATGTAATCCACATATTCATAATTTGGAATTAATAATGGAATGAGGATGAAATCATAAATATTTAAAGGAGTCGTGTAATAGACAATAACCCCATAAAATTGTGTGATAATCTTGACTTCCCATTCTCATGAACAATTTGAGATACAATTGTCATTTACCAGGTATCCCATAGAACTCCTTCAATTAGAATGTAGGTTAATGAGTTATAATAGATATAATATATATTTCACGTTTCCAGTTCTATGAAAATCACCCATTTGAGTCCATTAAATTAAGTTTTACTTATTGTGTGTGGTTTTATACAATTAAATCCCTCATAAACAACTATCGGGAGATGATTCCTCTAATCAGAAATATGGGATAATTTGAATGAGATCAGGGAACCTGACCTTGAATCAAGATCCATCAGAATGATGATTATATCCATCAATAACATGATGGTCTATCTGTCTCTAAGAAATATATAATGTAAAATGATGATTCCATAATAAGGGAAAAATTCACATAACAGATAGTAATTAAAAACATCTAGCAGAACATTGATCTAAAAAAAATTGGTATAGAGTTTCCAAAACACCTCTTGGAATTTTTCAATATCATAAAAAATAATATGATGTTTTATTATGATAAGTAACATTAACATGGTTTTGGAAAATTAATTCCTCTAAAAACAGTGATCACACCGCAGCCCCATATAGCCAGGGTGTAGCCCTGCTTAAAATCATCTTGGACTATGCACTACTGCCTCAGACCCTTCCATTACCACCATATGAAATGTCCTTTATGGAAACATTCCACATTCCTCTGCCATATCTAATACTTTATCATAGAGGTTATAATACATATCAAACACCATGCCTCATCCCCTATAAAAATTTGATGCTTGAAAAAACATAACCAAACTATATACCAGTGACACATGCCATATCCATTATTTATTTTATAGTGGGATTGAAATTATAGTCATGGGATCCATAATGTATCATACCCCCTACAATATTGTGGTTCCAGCATTTGATTTGGAATGAATATTATCTTTTCCACATCCTTACTCTCCTTGTTGCATTGGTTCTCCAAAATAAATAGGAATAAAAAAATGGATACTCGACCACATGTTGTTCAATGTTATATCCCACACACTATATGTTAGATCCCCTAACTCCACAAAAAAATACACAATATAATCCCCAAATATCATTCCCCAAACTCAAAAAATCTGAAAATACCATGAAAATCCCACAATTTAAAAGAAAAAATAAACATGGGACTTGATGTTCCTGGAAGAATGTAATGGGATATTTCTACCTCCCCAAAATAAAATCATTTTATACCAAGAACAATATTAAAAAAGATTCCATGTAAAATATAAGGGGACAATACTCTCTCATCAGTTCCCAACACATCTATGTTTCAGATGAATCCAAACCATGCTCCCAAAGCACATAGACTAAATGTATCATCTTCCCATGATGGAAATTTATCTCATAATAACAATTCCTAAAAAGATTATAATTCATGGATAAATCACGATCAATATCTAGGCCATCTTATCATCGAAGATCTAATGGGTTTTAATGAAACTATTTTCTATTCTTTTTTTGGGGCATGAATCTGTCTATCGAGGATGTGCAGGCTGTTGCCCCGCATTAATGCTTCGTAAAGGCATGCAACATCTGTGGCATATTCAAGGATGTTTTCACTATGATCAAAATGGGATTATGGGATGTTAGTTGCTCTTTCTGTGGATTCCACCTTGAAACTCATTACCTAGACCAGGCCTTCGTTAAATATTAAGATGTTGTTTTGGAAACTCTTCCCCGGTGCCATATCATTATGGACCCTGGTTAATTATAACCGCTTCATTCATGACATTACAAGGGGTCAAGTCAGTGCCTCAACCATTGATCAGGGGATTAGTAACGTTGGACATCAATAGTGTGAATGGATCCTGAAACAGAGAGGTGTTTGGTTTTTATCAACTTATGAAAGTGTTTCTCATGTACATGGAATCCGGAGAAATCCCACTTCGGGTGTTCAGAATTATAAACCCTAGGAATGACCCTATGATTTTCCTCATTTTAACATTTTTTGAAGAAGGGTATATTGTGAATTTAACATCGATTATAGACAGAACATTCTAATCGAAACACTAATTGGAGTGGATCATATGGGTACATTACCTAGGTAGAAATCATGTTTGATGATGGATGGTTGAATGAAAAAATGCGGAGTACGATGGAACCATCATGGAGGAGACAATAGTGTTGGGATTGAACTGTATAGAGGAATCCTACATATCCATATGGTAGGGAATAAAATTCCATTTAGTTCATATTGTGGTGATGGGATACCTTATGAGGCGGCCCCTGTGAATGGATGCATCAATAATACCATGAGGAAGTAGAACCACTTGGTGGGGGAATGACCTTCCAGAAACACAACGGTTCAAGGGATGAACCAGGATGGGAAATGAGTGTTGGGATCAAAACTAAAGGAGGCGTCCAACATAACCCTATGGTAGGGAATAAAAGTCCATATAGTTTATTATGATACATGTAATATGGGTGTACGTGAAGAAAAACAACCCAAAATACATGTTTGGGGTTACACTTTGTTAGTGACCCAACTGTTGGTCTGATTCCACTAAACGATGGACCAAGGGTGAATGTCCCAATAAGGGGGACTCCAATGTTTTCAAATGTTTGTGTTTGAACATTACGGTGGCTTCCCACATACCCTGACATGGAGATAGGGATCAAAAACCATGTAGTTTGATTAGGTTTACCAATTTTTGGGGTTGGACCTCAGGGTGTCTTCCTACGTACCCTTCCTATGAGACATGGATAAAAACCCACGTTTTTTGAATATGTAATATCAGTGTTTGGGTTTGAACCATAGGGATGATTCAAATGTACCCTACCTAGGTTTAATGGATAAAACCCCACATATTTTGAATATAATACAATTTATCAACGTGCGGGACGAAATCTATATACAGTTTAATGTCATGTGGGATGAGGGTGAACCAACATGAAGTGGTTAGGATCGATGGGTATTGGGATTGAACCCCAGAAAGTCATCATATGTACCCATCATGGAAAATTAAAGTATTAAATTACACATAGTATTGTAGAAATGGATTGTGATTATTCACTAAGGTGGCCGAAGGAGGATTCCATGGTCAATGCTCCCCCTAAGCCCAAGTGAGTCATTATTAGTGTGACAACAAGAGGCAACAATGACATGATGATCACATCTCAATTAATGCGTATGTGATTAATGGAGTGGGGATTACAAATGGTTTATGGACCAAAGGGGAAATAAGGGATTAAACATTGTATCCAAGGAATATAGAGTTTGGGACTTACTACAGGATGTTTTCCAAATGGCGATAAAGCCCAAAGGGAGATCGAAGTTGTATCAAAGGTCCCTATACCAATCAATCCTATGGACTTTGTGAAAAGAATAATATAGGTGGATCAAGGATGGAACCTCCCTCATTAAAGAATAAGGGATTACACCATGATGGTTTGCCTCCCCCACAGACAGTTGTAATTACATACAAGGAAGATCTCATTCCATATAAATATGATCTCACTCCTGTGGAGACTAGTCCATCAGGAAAATGTCTGAGGCGGGGCTTCCCATAAATATTTCACAGGGTGAGGCCATATTTTAAGATCATGTACTGGGAACAACGGTGCTTGGAAGTTTAATGTCTTGTGACACGGGTGAGGATGATTTACTCCTCACCCCTAGGATTTACTTACCTGGAACACTTTAACCCTTAGTTAAAGGAAGGCACATACAATGTCATAGCGAGGTGGGGTTGTGTAGTGATCCACAGAGGGGATCAAATTATTGTGGCTATGAGATGATATAATATCCATTATCGTGCATGTGTGATGATGTTTGAGTCAATGAAACATATTATGAGTCACCATCCAAGGGACTCGGAAATCAATCCATACAAGCCTGGAGGGCAATATGAAAAAGGTATTTGTGAAGCCAAGGGGTTCTTTTTAAGGGACCATGAAAAACTCTAGTTCTCCACAAAGTGGAGAGACTCCACAAAGTGTTATTCTTCATAAAGTGGGGTGGGCTAGCCTAGGTGTGGGGAATAAAAGTGTATAATGGGTTCTTCACAAAGGGAAAGTTCTTTAACAGAGTAAGAATTCATGGAGCATGGTTTCCTTGAAAATCATGAAACCATGATGAATTAAACATCACAAATAATAGATATCCTTCCATAGAAATTGTTCCACAAGTGTATGGAATTAAATTCATGATGCATGAGTTCTTAAAAAACAACCTCTCTTGTGGAGATCCATCAATAATGATGGCTTGTGGTCTTCACGAAGGGAATCTATTCAAGAAAAGGGGTTGTTTTAGAACTATGTAAAAGGTATTAATCAAAACTCAAATAATATAGATATATCATTTTTCACAATGCTTCACAGAGACGAATGTTATTCGCAATTTGAGAGCTGAGAAAGAGAATGGCCTATGTATATTTCTTTTGGGTTTAGGAAATGATTTGTATTTATATTCAAGAGGCGGAGCGAATCTCTGATTGTTCATTTCAATGACACTCACTCATTTCCATGGGAGTCATCTTGCATCATGTTTGTTGTAACTGTGGAGTCGACCATCACCCCCTCTACAACATAGATGCCTCCTACATTCCCTCGATGGCACTCACAGAGAAATCCTTTTATTTCATCATAACCATAGATTCTTCCATATTATTTCTCAGTGGTGATCGTGGACGTGGCCTTGTATCTGCACCACCTTCGGTGTTGAAGGGATTCACGCTGGTCATGGTGATGAAGGGATTCACGAATGTGCATCCCGAAGTATCCCCTATGACATTGGTGTGGTTTTGGTGTATTTTCCCTATGATCACATTTTGGAGCCACAAAATTCCCCCTCCCTCAGACTTGGAGCTCCGGAGAAAATGAGGAACAAAATAAGTGGGTATATCACCAAAAATTCAGAAAATCACCATGCAAAACTACGAAGAATAGTTTAGATGCAGATAGGCAGTGCGCAGGTTGAGGACTTCATGAAGCTCTCAGTACAACTAGGCGCACCCCGAAGCTCAGAGGTCTCTACGTATAAATAGGAGTGAACAACCCCACTTTTTTCCTTATATTTCTCTGTTTTTTTGTGCTCATGCTCCCAATTTTTAATTCTACACAAACTCTGTGACTTTTCTTTGGGAATCAGGAAAACTTTTTCTCTTCGGATCATAGTGAGTTCTTATAATATGTGATTATGCGCTCCATGACTTTTTCCTATGTGGTCTGCAGCATGGCTGTCTGACCCATCTCTATGACCTACCTCTGGGGTCTAGATGTGAAATCGAGCTCCGCAATCTATGATTTTTTTTCAATGGATATGAAATTAAATGGATCACTAAGAATATATCAGGGGTTCCTTGAGGATGCTTCCTAGAGGGAAAAGATGGAGGATAACCTAGGAATTAAGGAATGTGTACAGAGACATTTAGACCATGTTTGCCTGGTGGAGCTTCTATCGGACAGCCAGAATAAGTACCCCTATTCAAAAAAATTCCACTATACATCTTTGGTATAAGTTATTATGTTTTCATTCCTGAATGAAACAGGTACGAGCCAACCTAAAGGTATGGGAGTATGTTGTTCTGGTGTCTGTGGTTCAAGGCGGCTGCTGGTCATACTTGGGATGATCATACCGTTTTAAATGAAAGATTCTTGTATAATCATGTTAACATCATTGATTGGAAGTCATTGAATCCATAGGTATCTCTCCCAAAGTAGAACACAATTTGGACGGAGACATTGGGGAACCCGAAGAAGGGGTGGACCTATTAGTGGGATATGCACTAGGGAATCAATTTCATAGATGATTGTTCCTATTATTTATCGGTTAATGCCTCCTGTAATGAGTTAGTGGAAGAGGTAAGGTGATTGGGCCTATATGAGGATTCATGGGACTACCAATTCCAAATCAAACCTTCAATGAAAATTATACCAGTGTTGAGGAGCCTGTGGTCATCTAAGACCATCACATTTAATCTTCACTAGGGGTGAGGTTGATATCATCATCTGGTAACATCAAAAAATCGTGAGGATTATGATATTTAGGGAGAGGTATGATGAGTTCATGGCCACTGCGAATACATGGGATGACCTAGAGTACATGTCACTGCTAGAAAATGTATTGATGGATCTGTTGAAAGGGGAGGACAAGAAATCAGAGAGGTGTTTCCACATGAAGTTGTGGTCCAAAAGGTTAATGAATTCTAATTTATAGTGTTTGATTCTTATGAGGTGTCCCCCAAGCCCATGTGTGATCTAGTGCAGAAAAGAGGAATCATATTGGTGAATCATGGAGGAGACCTAGTGGATTTCATGGGGGATCTGTGTAAGCACTAAGCAGTAACAGGTGGTTAGGTTGGATTAGTTCATATTCGTTCTCATTTGTGTATATATGCTTCTAGTAATTTATAAGAACATTGGTGTTCAACTAAGGACATTTATCATGGTTTCAATGTTTGGGATGGGGGAACAGATTAATCTACTTATCCTGGTGCTGGATAATCTATAAAAAGTATTATGGAATATTTGTTAATGGAAGAAGCCACATACAGTATGCCGGATGCTCCATATTCTATAACGGTGGATAGGTGAATATATGTGTGTCAATGAATTCTCATACCCCATTTCCACTCCTATGTCAGACATTTAACTGACAATTATCAATGTAGATGGGAGTTTCCCGACTAAGATAACCCTGCTGCTAATAACAAACCGAGTCTAGAAGGTGGAGGATATCAACTTCTATCTGTTCCCATTTCCATTAGGTGTGTTCACTGATGAGGTTAGTGGATAGAGGATCATTTTCCCAACATCCGGGCATATAGGTATGGAATCCTAGTGGAAATGGTTCTCTATGGGCCTCTCTAAAATCCATATACACCACATAGCTTCGCGCGACAGTTTTGGAACATGCAAAGATTGTCCTTGTGGTGGAGTATGTCTTGCAAATAGAATACGGGTAGTAGATACTAGATCCTAATGGTGGAGTATGTGGTTAGGCTATATAAAACTGATGTGAATGGAGACATAATCCAACAACTCCCCATGCAATACTATAAGAGTATTATCCTAGAGTACAGACAGAAGAGATAATTAGTGGAGCCTGATCTGGACCCAGAGATGAAATCTACGGGTGTTCCTACAAATCTCATAAGGATGTGAATCAAGCTATACATAGTTCTAGTGGATTCGAATAGTATAACTCATATGATAAGGACAATGTATATCTTAGAGTATGTTCATATAGCATGGAACGAAAGAGTGATATTCATCTAATCGGGAATAAATAAAAAGGAGAAATTGTGAAGATCCTAAATAACACCACACCATGGATTCATCCTCTTAATCCATAAATACACACTGAGGGACAATACCAAGAGTATTGAAATTCAACATGGATATGACAGACTGGAAAAGGATGTGGGCCATGAAACCCATATTTAAGGCTTGATGGTGTGACATAATGATGGAGAATATCTATTGACCATGTTTAAAACACTACATCCAAATCATGTGACCTATAATCAGAACAAGAATATGAACATTGATTTTTTACCATATTATCAATATGGGACTTGTGTCAAATTATATTTTGAAATCCCCTAGGACATTGGTCCAAGACAGTAGGAGTGAAATGATTTATAGAATCAATGGGGTTTGACGGTCCTTTCAAATGATAAATATGATGAAATCCCAAATAAACAGAAACATCTATCAAAATATGGATTGTAACATGTATATATAGAATCTAACACTATATTCACTAAACCACAGTGCTATTGGTCGTGTTATTAAATTTACAAAGAGGGTGGAGGGGTGAAATATAAGATCATACTACACAAGAATATGTTGGGAGGAAAGGTGCATGGAGAGTTCTCCAGAGAGAATTACATGGTGTGGTTGTTGCAAACCTGACATGAATGAGGGCATAAGCCCATATAACACCACATACCCTCTCCGAGAGAACATGGAGGAACTGGGATAGAAATAAGAGATGGTTTTTAAGAAATATGGCTAGACCTAGATAAAAAATTTCCAATAATTTTTATATATCACATAAGGATGGTAATCAAGCCTTACTTAGTTCAAAAAAATATGGTTTCTAAGAAAAATTTAAAGAAATAAACATAACATGTATAGGAATTCCTATGTATCATGTTGGAGTCAGAATCAATAAATATGTAGTTCTCTATATGACATGAAGTTTAACGTTATGCGATAAGGGCATGGTTTAACATAATTTATGGTCATAAAGCTCAGACTGTAGATGCCTAGTGTAATGGAACATGTGTGGTACATATGGGTGGAAAGGGTGAATCATCGTTCATATAATTTAGGAGACCATAGAATGGAAGTATGGATTGAGGATAAAAACTGACAATATTCACAACTCTATATCCATTTCTTGTGGCCTGTAAAAGGAACAAACAATTAAATGACTACAACTGACCATATTCTCAACATGGGACTCATGAAAAATAATCATTCAAATTCTTAATAAACCATGGCTCGAGATGAAAGTAGAGCACTGAGGTCTAGAATCCATACCTTTCAGGGGTCTTTTCGCATGTGAAAGAACATGGAATCCAAAAGGATTGGATGTTTAAAGCATGGTGGTACCCGTCTAGATTAACATATTGCTGCATGGATGATGGATAAAGAAGGGGTGTCCCATTGGTATGTGTCTGGAATGACAAAAACACCCTTATGTGAATGCGGACATGGAGTCTATACCACACCACAAAATTATATGTGTGAACATGGTCCAGGGTGCTAGAATGGTGGAGGGTCCTAAGGCTGGTCCACAAACGAAACATCCTAGACATTTCGTAGTTTATCATTCTAAGAGATGAGTGCTGAGTAGTTTTACACCCATTAGCCTAGAAATTTCACATAGTTCAATGTCATACGGTTAAGATGGTGGTGTTCTTAGTATGGTTTCATAGAGTTCAGACAGTAATTACGTGACCCTTTATGAGGGTATCACCTTACCAAAGCTCCTAATCCCACATGAGAAATGCTTGGTGTGGGAAACATGGAATTTGATTAGGTTTCCACCAACATACAAGGGTAATTCAATGAAGGAATGAGATCCGGAACGGTAAATCCCAACAACCCCAAAATTCCACCTTGAGGAACACGAATTTTTGATGGGATAGAAGGGAAAAATTGATCAATGAACCAAATATTTGAGACATATAGTGGTAGTGACAACAATGGAAGATGGTTATTGATCGTGTCCAAAACACTGCATCCATATCATATGACACGAAATGGGAAAACAAAAGAGAATCATCTGTTGAACTAAGTCGAAACATGATACATTTATCTAAAAATGGAATATTTTCATGGATGCTATTACATATGTAATTGAAATGATAATAATAGGTTTTAAAATTACAAAAAAGATATTTTTAAATAAATTTTTTATATTATTAATATTATTAATAAAATAAATTTTGTTAAGAATGTTTTGGAATTTCACCAATAAGGTTACTATATTATTCACTTTTCACATTAAAAGAAAATATTTATGAAAAAAAAGACTAAAATATATTTTTTTAATGGATGATTCAAAAATGAATTACCATTTATCTGATATATATGTTATAATTTAAACATTTAAATTATAAACATAAATAATGTCTCTTTCTATTTTGATAAAGTGTGTATTATGTAAAAAATTTCAAGATGTAGTGTTTACCATCTAATGTTTGGTCTCAAGTGTTAAAATTGATGCGAATAGTATATGGATTCAAGAAACCACATAAAAAAGAAAATTTTGGTTTATATATTATTATTATTATCAAATGATACCATATAGAGAAATGTGCCAACATTTATATTAAAATATTATTGATGTTTCCTCTGGATATACTATATTTCGTTCTATATATTTGATGTCTCTTTAATAATATAAATCATAAATAATTTTATATGGAAATTGATAAATAATTTATAACCAAAATGATGGAAAGATATAAAAAATGAGGAGTCAGTATATTTTTTGTATTTATTTCATGAATATGTGTCAAATATCGAAAAATTGAAAAATTTATAGTTGTGGATGTTGATATATTATGAAATATGATTAATTAGGTTTCTTTAAAATAAAAATCTATAAATAATGAAATTGAATAATATAGATTACAATGGATCTAGTTAAATGATAGATATAAATTTTGGTGCAAGGAAATCCTATTTTTTATTAATAAATGCATGTGGGACATTACCTGAAGGCATAAGCTTCTTCTTGTACTTGTGTGAAAAAAATAAATGTGTTTCTCTAATGTATTATTTCCCTTGTATAATGGTTCCTTGATGTGATTTATTGATAATGTGGTTCATTTCTTATCATTAGAGAGTAATGGGAGGGATTTAATGGAACTATGGTAGCGATTGATGTTCATAACGACAGGATAGATTGCAGTGTGCATAATTGTGATGGGGATGACATTGGGGAATATAAGGAAAGTTTAAATAATTTATTTTTCATTGAATTAAGATTGATATTAAATTTCTAGATATATTAATTAGTGGATTGTTTAAAATAATTTTCCCCTACCAACTATAGTAGGGTTACCCCTGAAAGCTGCCTTTCAATTTTTGGTATCATTCGATGGATATTTTCCAAAAATATAATAAGTAAGTAATATATAGATATTTTCAAATAATATTATGGATTTACCAAATTCACATATCAATAAATTGGAAATTACGACAATATTCCCAAATCAAGTAATATAATATTTTAGGAATAGTGTTCTTATAACGAGGTTATAAATAAAAACATTATAACCACATAAATAAAGGTTGATATTAAAAAGAAATTATTTATTGGCCAATAAACTAGAAAATGGTCAATAATGTTCTATATGAATATTATTATCTCATTGGATGAAAATTTTGTTATCACAAACCTTAAGAACTTTTGTAGTTTTTTAGTCAAAACACCATGAGAGAATGATCATGGAATAGAAATTTAAATATCATTAAATATAATAATTGAATAATAAAGATATTATAATGTCATAAAATACACTATTACAAAGAAAAAATGGTTCATTATAGGAAATATATCTCAATGGGTGAAAATTAAGGAAATAAACCCATTCTTTATTCATGATACATTCTATGGGTAACACCCCATGATTTTATGAATTTTTTTCAAATAAATTTAGATTTCAGGAATTTGTTTTACATGAAATATAGATTTTATATTTCATTAAACACAACATAGATTTTACGTTTCCTTACATGAAACATTAAACCTAGATTTTTTTACACACAAAAATAAGTTTATCTTTTGTTACACAAAATTGTGAGATTAAATGAAACATTATGTACTTTTAAAAATTATTATCTAATTAAATAGTTATCAACTAGACATTGTAATGGAAGGTATGAATAATATTAACAACATTATGAATATATATGTTTTAAAAAATTATATACAATGAATTCTTTTATGTCTAATTAATTAAAAACTAATAGACAAAAATATGAAAAAAAGAAAGTTCTTTTAGAAAGAAGTATTTATTTCTGAAACAACAAGTTTTATCACAAAAAATAAAATGAATTACTTTTGTTGTATTATTTTAATAAAATTTATATATTATAATTTTGATAAAAAATTCCAATTTTTCACGTGTTTTCATGATAATATATTAGAATCATTTCAATTTTATGCTTAAAAATGTATTTTTCAAAAATATAGTTTATTACAGTTGTGGAGTTATCATAGAATAATATTTTTATATTTATTGAAAAAAAATTTAAAAAATTAAATTAATATTTTATATAATAATTTTAAAACCTATATAGGGTAATTTTTTATGATATGATATGAAGATAAATTTTAAATTGAATAGTGACAAAAAGTCTTTTTTAGGACTTTTCATTTCTATTAAAGAATTTAACTTCATAAATTTCGTTTTATGCTGTAATTAAATGATAAATTATTTCAAATAAATATATAAATCCAATTTAGGTATTTGTAATTAATTTTAGGTTTCATTTTCCATATAAAAACAATTTAAACATTAGAGGATTTTCTCATTGAAGATATTCTTTGTCTTCATAGATATGGGATTAATTTTAAATTAAAGGATTATACTAATGTGAATGGAGTTTGGAAAATGGATTAAATTCTTGGAATCAGAATAAGTTATATTATATTATAAAACCAACACAATATATTTCATAAGGAATAGTAGAAATATTAAAAATCATTTAATGTTAGGACCTGACATTAACATTACATCATCATGAGAAAAATAAATAATTAAAATTTAGGATATTTTTATGCATAGGGTTTTAGAGAATTAAGGCATAATTATTACATAAAAAATCATATATTACAATGTAAACACACCTTATCACTATCCATTTTTCATAAAACAAAAACCATTAAAAAGAAACATGGTTTCATTTCACATTTAAACAGTATAACATTTCCATGATCCCATTAGTGACTCTCTTATCCTTTAAGTCATATGAATGTCATTTAAAAAAAAATTTATGATAACATTAAGCCTAATAAGGGATATAAAATATGTAATTTAGCAACTATTGTATAAAAAATTTAACTCTTAAAGATATTTTCCCATTATCATAAAGTTAAACCATAAAACATAAACACTTTAACATACCTCATGAAATCATAAGATTCAAGAAAAATATCTTATAAATCATAAATCATAATGTTAACTTTTGGAATCTGTATCATACATACATTTTAGTTTTCTCATCTACATAGGTTGTAATGAACATGGATACATTTGTAATATCCATCCAAATATATTTCCTATTTCTCTATAGAGAGACTGAATCATTTAACTATGTCTCATTACCTAATCATTTAGAAAGATATTAATAGGATTAACTACACTTGATATATAATAGAACCTCTAATATATATAATAAATTCCAATAAACATCTCATAATTCTAACACATCAAAAATAAAAAAAAATAACATTTCCACATTTAAATCATATTTCATTTTTTACAATGCGACCCACTCATAAAAGATAACACGATAATTGAAAATAAAAGTTTTGGCAGGTAAAGTAAAAATAAAAACATTAAATTAATATAAAATTGAAAAATATTGTTCATTACGTACATGGTAAATAAAAATATCAAAGTTATTGAAATAATCGATTCATTTTAAAACACAATTAATTCAATTAAAAATGCGAAATTTATGAATAAATGTGTCACACAAGAAATTGAAACATTTTAAAAATTTTAAAATTTTAAGATATACATTTCCACATAAATAATTCCGAAAAAAAAATTAATCCATGGAATTTATGGATAATTATTTATAAGAATAAGACATTAAAACAAATACTACGATGTTTTTGTTAAAGAGTCTCATACAATTTTGATCATTTTAATAAAGAACCTCGTGAAATTAGAATGTTACAGAAGACACTAAATAACTTGATTATAGATATAATATAGATAAAAATTCATAATGGGAATGTATGCAGACATTATAATAGAATAAAGGTACATGTGGTTAAGAAATGTCTCAATTAAAAGAGATTGAGATGACGTCCCTTAAGGTGAATCCGACTTGTCATGTGCATTCATTATATTGATGGTTATAAATATAGGTTATTTTATATTTTATAGGGAATCATTTACCCATTAATTATTTGTTTTATATCAATTATTTTCATGTTATTGAAGATATATAATTATTTATGTTTATATCATATGTTTTGTCGACATTCGGTTCCTGAGTTGAAAATGACCTTGTTATGATGTCAATAGTCTCTATGTTCATTAATTCGAACATATCTAGAAAAATATTCTTGAAATAGTAAAAAAATATATAAAATAATTATATGTTTAAATAAATTCATTGATTTATGGTATACTAAATGAAAAAAGATATAATCATGGAGTTGGCAGGCAGTACATACACATCACTAACAATTTCAATTTTCATTGATCATTATGGAAATAAGTTAATTATTATTTTATCATTTCAAATTTATTATAAAATAATTTACATCATAATAATATTTTAATTATATTTATATATATCATACAAGTGACATGTGGAAAAAAACTATTCACATCTCATCATAGAAGTGATATTTCACATGTACGCACCAATAATGTTATCATTTATCTTTGAATGAACAGTAAAAAATAAGTGACGAATTATTATCATTTAAGGATAAATATTTTATAAAAATAGTATAAAAACATTTATTCCACATTATTATCAGACATGAGGGTCGGTTATGGAAAACGAATTATATCAGTTCTTTGAGGTGATTGTTTACAAGTACGCACAAACGAATAATTCCATTCCCATTTTAGGGAAATTGGGAAGGATTTGCGGATAGTATTAAAATAATAACATATATGAATATTAATTATTCTATAATTATTATAACATCTGGGAGGAATAATATTTGATGGATATGGAAGAGGAAATAAAATATAAATAATTAAAGAAAATGATACATTTTCTTTGGTTTATCACCTTTGAAGAACACATTAACCCCTCTATGATCGGTGATCTATCTAAAATAAGGCATCATTAATGTCAGAAGTGATTATTCAAAGGGATATGGTAATATAATTAAAGAATAAATTTTATTGGATTTATGAGTAATAAAGAGTAATGGGTTCCTTTTATAGTATAAGGTAGGGGAACCCTTATAATTATAAAAAGTATTAATTAATATAATTTGAATTTAGATTACAAATGGGTAAAAAATAATTTATTTCAAATCTAGGATATTTATGGGTCCAAATATAATTATCCAATGAATATGAGACATGATTATTATTTTTTAATTCCTATCATTTTTAACCACTTTTAAATGTTACCGTTTTTTCTTGTGAATTACAAAAATAGTGTCAAAAAAATAATAAAATTCTTCCCAATGACAAATAAATGATTTATTATTTAAAATATTTGAGTTTTATCAACATTTTCAATGATTATATTTTTTTAAAAAAATGTTATATCATTTAAATTAATATTTTATATTTTAAAATTCGAATTATTTCAATTATAACACTATTCATTACATAACATTTTTTAAATAACATAAAAAAATTTATCCTTTGAAAAAAGTACTTTAAATAAATCCTAACATTTCATATTAATCCATAAAAATAGTGTATGATATCAAATATTTCAAATTATATTTATTTTAGTATTATTAATGTCATCGATTTTATTATTTGTTTAATAAATAAATTACTACATCAAAAAAAATTCATAACTAATTTTAGTTATTTTATTTTTAACATTATAAATTATTTATTGTCATGTAGGTAAGTATTTTTATTTCAATGTACTATTAATATTTCATGATATCACTGACATGAAAATATATTATGACAGTTTTAGCAAGAAAAAACATATCTATGACATATTTTTTTTACATTAAATTAAATGTAATAAATGACATAATTCACCGAAGTGGATTCCAAAGGTAAATTTTTTTTCCAATAAATGGTCATCATGGATAATAACTCATCCAATATGATTAGGATAACAGTTAGATAAATTTTAGAATATTTAAATATTTTTTATACCTTTAATTACCCAATTAAACATTATCTTTATCAAATTAAATCTTCATGTTACTATTCACCAAAAGCAATGTTGATCCTATTGTACAAAATATTTCATAAATATTACAACCATGCATATCTGTATTTTAAAATACAATTCACAAAAGTGGACAAATTAGGTTTGAAAATGTTTTTGATTATATGGAATTGATGATCGAGGATCTTTTTCTCACTTTGTGGTTGTGGTGTAATTGGTATGTCCTTATCCCTCCCCTCTAGCCCTCTCCTCAATTTCCCATGGTTTTTTGTTTTGAACTATGTTGAGGATGAGTATATGATTATGATTTGGTCAGATCTATTCCAAGAGTAGTTAATCTTCTTTATAGTAGCCCAATCCCCCACCTCGAGGATGTTCTGTCAGAGTTGTAATGGGTCATCCAGTTCTACGGTAAAATGGATCTACATCACATTCCATGGATTGAATTCCGGTTTCTTCTATGGATATTGTGGCGGTGGGAGTCATGTGGAGTGCATCAGGGTTTGTCTAGGATGTTGTCTTTGGGGAGGTGAAGGTGATATTGATTTATTCATGATGATGTGGATTTTATTTCCTGGTAAAGATTTTATGTGTGATATTTATGAATTGTTTGACTTGCTGAAATAGGGTTTTGGTATTGATTGAATTCTGGCTATGTGGTTTAGAGTTTATTGAACTATGGAACCAGTTATCGTCTAAGGGGATTCTAAAGATGACATTTATAAGAGTGTGTTTTCTACTATTTATATCTATATAGATACAAATGTTTGATATTATATTTAATTTCCATCAGTACCAGGCATGTGCATCTATGCACTGGACAACTAGCTAAGAAGCGACGAGAAGGTTGTAGATGTTCATAATGATACTAATGCTGGGTAGGGGATTTTCTTTTTAGGAATGAATGATTTTTTTCTTGAACTCATGGAAAAGGGAAGAATGTTTAATGTTTTAGGACATTTTTTCATGTTGGGTTCCCCCTCAGCACTTAAATGGGGGATTATGTTAATAAAAAATTAATTTTCCATCAGTATTTGTCATTGTTTATTAAAATATGAATGTTATAAGAAAAATAAGTCAATTCCAAACAAAATTATCAGATCCCATGTTAAAAGAAGTTGTATATTTTCGCAAGTAATATATATAAAGGTGCAAAAACTTGATTTAAAAGGGTTCTATTACATAAATCGGTAAAACTACCTTTAAAAAAATTATTTTATATTTAAAATTGGATTTATTTCATTTTAATCCTCTAAATTATATGGGATGAATGTAAAAAAAATTATAAACATGTCAAAACACAATATAGATAGTTATATTTAATCACTCCAACGTAATCTGAAGGATATAATTTCAACCTAAGATTAAAATATGATTAAAAAATAAGTTTTTGGTATAATATATTCATGTGTGAAACAGATGATTTTGGAGAAACCCATTTTTGTGTGATGAGTATGCGATCACACATAGAATCCCTTATAAGGTAAAATTAATATCTAATTTACACATATTAATTGTTGCGAAAATGAAAAATTCTATAATTACATGAGATGTTATAACCTTCTCCTCTTTTGGAAATTGTGTCCTCTCAATTTTATTTTTTGGAATTATAAATAAGGATTCAGTTTTCAAAATTAATTATTTGAAATACTGCATCAGAAAATGGTCAATAAAAAATACACTTTAAAAGAGATAATGTTAAGTAAAAATACCACTCTAGATAACACATAGTATGATTCTATATAGGAAAACTTGGATATGGATGAAAAACTAAGCATCTTGTTCTGATAGAGAGTGATAGAAAACATGACCATTAGAATGTTAACAATAAAAAACCACATACATGGATTGGTTAAATGGTTTATCATTTTTTAGTAGATAATATAAATGGAAATTTTTTTATTTTATGATCCAATTCATAATATTGAATAAATATTTTACTACATATAATAAGAACAAATGGAATGTTACTCACATTTAATGTATAAATTCATCCTTTAACGAAATTCGACAACAAACCCACCTTTTTCTCCAATGAAGAGTATTAAAAGTATTTATTACACATGAATCACTAGAATAAACATCTATAAAATCACATAATCTAAAATCATTATATATATTTTTATCTTTTTTTGAAAAATTACCCAATACTAATATGGTTAGCGTATTAGAAAACAATTATAAAAAAAGAATAAAAATTTGTCAAAAGAAAATCTAATTATAATTTTCAATATTCAACTGTAATACCCAAAGTTACACAATGAATATTCTACTAATTATTATCCATAAAATTTCTAAAAATAATAAAAATTATTATTGAAACCCTATATTCTGAATGATTTGATCACATAGTCTTCAAGGATAAATTTTATCATTTATCTCTAAATAACATCAACCACACTTAATGTCTTATAAAAAAAATTATTTAATGTAATCACATATCATCCATGATAGGCTAAAAATTTCAATGAATTATCCAAATAACTATAATCCAACTATAAAATATCACATATTATTCCAGAATAAAATTAAATCATTACTCCATAAATAAAATATCATAGTAGTCTATTTAGAATATGTAAGTATGATTCACCAAAAAGGGAATGTATTCTTAAATATTTGTTACCACATAACCCCCAAATACTTTTCCTATACCATAGATATCCCTTTGATTGAAAATATGGTCCCAAAATCAACATATTATTATTTCATCAACTCTATTAACTAAAAAAATGACATTGTAACCATGTATTTCCCGTAGTTTTGTGGTAGGTAATAAATCCTTATCTCACTTCAGTTGTGGGAACGATTTCCAAATTCATTTCTGGCACAAAGGGTTTTCAACCTTACCACACGATATCCTTTTCCTAAAATTCTAAAATTTTGTAAAATTGCAAAAATGAGAAAATTTCCAAACAAATGACCATAACATTTCTTATCCTCAATTTTTATCTTATACCATTATTTTTGAAACCCATAATAATCCCAAAATCAAATATCATATAAACTCTAACAGTTATCCATTTTATTTTAATTATTTCCACACAAGAAAGGACAATTCATCATCAAATAATATTTTGATAAAAACATCAGGTTTACACATACTTGAACACTTTCATCCTATGTAATCTTATCCTCAAAATAGGGTTCATAATTTTAAATGTTTCACCATCCTACAAAATATAAAAACTCTTAAATATATTATATATAAACTTTTTAAACAACCAATGTTCTTTATGATCCATTAACCATCCTTTTACAAATTATTCTTTAATAATTTTTTACTATAAAAAAATCATGAATCATGTTCTATTATTTAATAAAATCAAAACACGAGACAAGAAATAATCCTTACCATTCACATGACATTTTTAATTTCATCATTTTCAATTGGAATGGTATTAGGAATTATTTATCATATATTTTTATTTTCCTACATATCCCATTTTCGATCATTCATTGTAGTACATTGATGTACGTAATGAACATACACCCCAAATTTATAACATTCAATTAAAATAATAAGAATAACCTATTTACTGTTCATTTAGTCAAATGAACACTTCCTTATTTCTTGGCGGGTTATTAAATTATGATCCACTTTACCAAATATATAAAGTCATCTCATCCCTTCATGATATTTCCTTTCAATTTAATTCTACATCCTCGACTCATATATCATTTAATATACCTGAAAGTATGATAAGTAAATAAAAATCCATAGGGATTAATTTATCTAACATATTATGCATTAGAAAACCAACCATGGTTAAAGTGGTTATTTAGGACTCATGATAGATGGTTTTGAATAACAACGAGAGTTCTCATTGGAGGTCCCATTTAATTTAATTTATTATTCATATGACCCTGTCATTTACCATCACATCCATTGTTACATTTTTTCTTGTTGGATCTATCCATTTTCTAAAATCTAAAACATTAGTGTGATTATATCAATAGAATCATTATATACTAACTAACAAGGAAGATAAAAACTTATATATAATGATTCTTGATATTTCAATATTATTCAATGGATATGATTTAAATATGAATCATTCTATTTTTATATCCATTGTGGTTATATATAACTTTTATCTTAAGATTAAATGTCACCCTAACCTAAAATCATATGTAAACTAACCTATGATACCATCTATAATGACACAACCCTAAACGTTACATAATCTTGAGTAAAATCATGGTTTCAAATTGAGGATATTTTTAGGTTTATTTTTTTAGAGAATTAGTCCATAAATATAACATAACAACTTACATTTTATTAATTATACACATATACTAACTATCCATTCTTTTTATAAAACAATTTTTTTAAAAGAATCATGTTTTCATTTTATTTTTTTATCATAATAACTTTTCCATTATCTGTTCCATTCTTCAGTTAACCGTTAAATAAAATTAAAAAAATTTAAAAAACACATGATGATCACAAAAACCTCAGAACTGGATATAAAATAAGTAATAAAACCATTTTCTAATGAATATTATAAACTCTTGATATTTATACAAAAAATCATACTTCTCATATATAAAATATAAACACTTTAACATACTTCATGAAATCATATTATACATGAATTACTTATAATCTATAATAAATCATAAATGTATCTTGTGGTTTCTATACCAATCAAAAAATTTATTTTTCATTCCAATATAGGGAGTATCCTTTATGAATATATTTTCATGACCAATCACAGTATATTCACTAAATATCATATGAGAATCCCAATTTTGTAAATCTATCTCATTACCCAATGCATTGGAGATCTATCTCGGGCTCATAATCCCTCAGTTTATTGTGGAAGCACTAATATACATAAGAAATTTTCTATAACCATATCATAATCATAACAAATAAAATTAACATAAAGGAAAATTAAATTTTTAATTTGAGAAAATAATTCATTTTTTACAATTCCACAAACTCATAAATGAAACCAAATTATTTGAAAATAAACATTTAAACACGAAAAGATTATATCAAATAATTAATGTTATATAAAAGTGTGATATTTGGTTCATGTTCTATATGCTAAATAAAAAATTCCATGTTATTAAAGTAATAAATCCATTTTTATAACACAATTAAAACATTAATAAAAATGAATATTTTGAATCAATGTGTCTCATAACAATTTTATACACTTAAAATGAGTACAATTTTTAAATATTCATGTCCTTATAAAAAAATACATAAAAATATTTTGAAAACATGGACATTAATGATAATTATTTTGATGAATAAGTCATTAAATAACATACAATCATGTTTTAGTTAAAGTGTTCAATAAAACATTGATAATTTAAATTATAATCCACAACAATGTAGAAAATTTTACAAAACCATAAATACATTTATTATAGATATAATATGGATACATAAGGTAAATAATATGTGTGAAATCTTAATTAATTAATAAGGGTTCACATTATCATGAAATTTATCAATGAGAGGAGATTGTGACGATGTCCCCTATGGCGAGTCCTACTCATCACGTACAATCATTATATTCCTAAATAATAAATGTAGAAAATATTATAATTTATTGAGATTCTTTTTCATGTTTATTATTCAATTTATATCACTTATTACCATGTTATAAAAATTACATCATTATTTATGTTTATATAAGATGTTTTGTAGATATTCAGTAATTGTGTCAAAAATGAATCTATTATGATGCCAACAGTACATATGCTCATCAATTACGTCATCTACAGAATAAAATTCATTAAATAATAATCAAATATTTATAAAAACTATTATTTTAAATAATACCATTTATTTGTGTTATATAAAATGAACAATGTTATAATCATGTAGATGTATGTTGTACAAACACATGTGTAACATTTTCATTTATCATTGATCATTATAGAAATAAGGAAATTATTATTTTATATTAATATAATAATAATTATATAAATAAAATAATAACAATATTTTAAATATACATATATATATATATCATATAAGTGACATGATGAATAAATAAGATTCACATCGCTTCATGGGTGGATAATACATATGTATGCACAAACGATGTTATCATTTTTATGTAAATGGAATGTTACAAGGAAATGGATATATTATTCCATTATATTGAGAAAGATGTTATTAGGATAACATAAAAACATTAAATTCATCATTATGATTAGTTTTGGGAGATGATTAATTGAAAAAAATTATATTGGTTCCTGGAGGTTATAGTTCACACGTACCCAAGAATGATTAATTCCATTCCCATTTGATGGAAGTGGATATGGATTTAGGATATGATATTTACATAATTACATAAATGTTTATTGAGGAAACTTTAGTTATTATCTAATATTCAAATAAGAATATTTATGGAGTTGGTAGAAGACATAAAATATAAATACTTAATGAAAACGATATCCCTTCTTTGCTAGATCACTTATGAATAATATGTTAACATCTCTATGAATAGTTCAAAGCCCATAATAAGTCTACAAGAATCATAGGGGGGATAATAGAATGGTATTTGGTTTTATCTTGTAAAAATGAATTTTTTTGAAGTGTGAGTAATTGAGAGTAATGGGTGCCTTTTTATAGGTGGGGGGGGGGGCTTTTGGAATTAATAAAGTAATAAATTGAAATAAATTAAATTTGTATTCCAAATGGGACTAGAATAATTTTTTAAATAATAATATGGATATGGTTCTATATATAACAATCCCATTATAACTATAAAAAAAATTATATTTTTTTAATCCTTATCATTTTTTTAACGTTTTTAAATCATACCATTTTATCATGTAATTTGTATTTATATGGTTAAACTAATTACCATGTAATGAAAATGATAAATTAATGAGTCACTAATTTCATTTATTGGGTTATCTAATTTTGTTGGATGAATTGTATTTTTTTATAAATTATATGTTATTTAATAAAAAATTATATTTTCAAATATAAAATATGTCAATTTTGACACAATCTATGACATTAATTTTTTAAAATTACATAATATCTAGAATCCTTCAGGTAAAATAAATTAACTAAATCATAACGTGACATATTCATAAATAAAATCTTGGACGGAGTAAGATATTTCAAATTATATTTATTGAAATATTATTAATATCACATATTTGATGCTATTTTTATTATATAAATTTCTACACCATAATTTTTCATAATTAAATCTAATCATTTAAATAAGAAAATTTTAAAAAAATTATTATGATTTATTTATTCTTTTTATATTTTTATGATAAATTTCTAGTTAAATATATCACATATATAAAAACATATTTATTTTAGTACGGAGAAAGAATTTTATGACACATTTTCAATTATATTGTTTTGAATGTTATAAATTTAATAATCCCACAATGTATTCTTCCAAAGGTCACCATTTACGCACGAGGATGGTCATGGTCTATAAAAAATCATCCAATAAGAAAAGTTCTATTTTAATTTGATAATATTATAATATTATATTTACCATTAGTGACCTTATTAACCATTAATAGTGAAAAAATATATTAATTATACTATTCATAAAACAATTATTTTAATCTTATTGGACAACATTTATCATTCTAATTAAATCCATGAAAGTAATTTTTTTAAAATTAAAATCATATAAGTGGATAGATTAGTTTTAACAATAATCTCGTTGATGTCTTGAGAAAAGATGTTTTTTTATGAAAAAGTTTCAAAAGATAACATAGTTTTTCTATGTAATTTTTTTTTGAAAAATCAACCAATAAACAACATTTTAATTATTAAGAAAAACCATCAAAGTAATCTAAAATTAAAATCATTGAATATTAATTAATTTAATGAAATTTTAGTTTTGAATAAAAATGTAGTAATTTCACCATTTAATTAAATAGTAATGTTATAATAAAAATATTAAAAAATTATCCAAACTAAATTTTTTATGTCCCACATAAAAATAATCAGTTTAATTTTTCAAATATAACATAAATTTTTTTCAAAATATATATTTATAAAGGTTTCTCCATCAAAATGTTGTAAAAAACCATTATAAAATATTATAGTATTTTATTCTTAAAAATGTATTTATTCTGATTTTAAACCTATAAAATTTGTTTTATTAATGAAAAAACATATAATAAACATTTATAATCATAATATAGTAATTTATAATCAATATATCCTATATAATGTATTCATGATAATTTCTACTAAAAATAATAATATTAATAATATATTATTTTTTGACATAACTCAATCTTGTGTGAAATATAGGCTTTTGGAAAAAACCATTGGTTGTTTTTTATGTACCCAATTTGAAAAAGAATCAATTTTAATGAAAATTAAATATCTAATTCATAAATGTTAATATATATAAATATTATTATTCTATAATTCCCTAGGATGTTACATTTACAACATTTTTGGAAAATGTTTGTTTATCGGGGTTAACCAAAAAATGATGAGGGTAACAAATGACCAAAAACATGTCCAAAAACAATTGTATTACCATATATAGGACTTATATATTTATAAATATAAAATTTACATTTTTTTCTTTTGGTCTTGTGAAAAAACATGGGCAAACCATTGTTTTTTAAATGATTATAAAAGTGACACTCACATAACTTATAATAGGACATCCAATATCCTCTACACTTAAAACAATCATGTCTAATTGGTTGGGCCAATACTATAAAAAATAACATCCATAAATGACTCATATCATAATATAATCCTTATATTGGTTATAAATACTTCCTATAAACACTTTTGGTTCAAACAAAAAAATTCTGATGAATTGGTAACTTCCCTTATCGAGCATTTTATTTTTATTCTTCCCCCATATAGTTTGATTATTAATAACATGTGATGATATAATAAAAGTAGTTTAATAAATTTTAGGAGATGTTAGTAACCAAATATTATTAGTTAAACCATTCTAATTTTAAATTCAATTTCCATGAAGTCATTACTTGAGTGTACGGGGAACTACTTCCTCAACAATTGATGTTATCTGTTTTCTATCACCACCTATTAAGGACGGAAAAAATGATAAATTAAATTTTCATAAATTATATTTATGATATTATTATACTTAATGAAATTTTTATCACATATTACATAATACATTCAATTAATTGGGAATAATAGAATGTCACTCATGTGTACAACACAGAACTCCCTCATGAAGAAAGGTGATTTAGTGACACTTTACACGGAAAAGAATAAGGATGGATTTAATATGAATATGTTATATAAATATTAAAAAAATGATATTGTAATGGAAATATATTACATACCCTTATATCAATTAATCCATTAAGAAAATAGATATATTCTTCTTGCATACGTATATCATATCATCTTTATGAACAATGTAATTATTTTTATTTCTCTAACTCTAACGGATTACACGAAAGTTATATAAAATGAATATATATATATTACATAATATTTTTTTATATTTTGATGATTATTTATCCATGATAAAATTGTACCTAAAAAATAACAAATACATACATACATACAAAACAAAGAAATTATTCCCTAAAATGATTATTTAACAAGGAATTTTAAATAAACTGGTATAAAAATCCTTAAAAATAATATTTAGTAAGAAAAATATATTTTTTGTTTATTAATATGTATATACATAACATATATTTGTATGAAATTATGTTTTATCTTGAAAGGTTTAAGTCGAGCCTCAATGTAAGGGATTTTCAACCCATTTATTACTTCTGTAAAAAATAAGTCATATTCAACACCTATTTCATTTATGTGGTTTATTTATATCCCATGAATGTATTTTTTGATTATAATAATGGGTATTTATTGGACATACATATCAACATAATTATATCTCATTTTTTGGGTTTTACTATTCAAAAATACCAAAGCGGTTAGGTGTAGTTATCTTAATTTTCCATTGTTGAAAAATATGTTACGTTATTATCCTCTCATCAATTATAAGGTATATATACATCCCCTATAACATGTAATGTCATGAATTTGTTTATTTTAATGATATCATAATATTCATTTAATATTACTATTTCATGTTTCTTATAAATAAATGTTTCATAATTGGTAATGATATTATGTTAAAACATCATAATTTATTGGGATTGTTTATAATTATGTTATTCATGATAAAATAATGATATCCATATCTACAAAACTGATTAATTTTTTTTCCTCTATTTTTTTCTTGATAATTCGTTTTTCATTAAATTTACTCTATTTATCTACTCAATAGTTTAAAATATCATGTTAATGAAAAATTGTTTTTAGTTATCTCTTCAGTCAAACCCCACTTTGTTACAAAACCATGTTTTCTATAAACATTAAAAAATGTTTTTATAATTCAACAAATTATTTGTTAAAAACATTTAAATGAGATTTACATTTAAAATATTATTCTAATAAATATTGATGTCCTATTCCAAACAATTTATAATTTACTTTTACAAAAAATGAAAATGGAATATTTGTTTTAATGTCTACAACATGAATATAAATTACCTCCATAATGATCATTATATACATTTAATCTTTCATAAAATGTTTTTATGGTTATATTTAAATAAAATTAAATCAAAATATTTTATGTTTTAATTTTTTTCAAATTAAAGAAGATATTTCCTTCAATATATTATTTAAATGATTTTAGAATCCTTCATTATATTTTTAAAGGATTTTTTTTCAAAATGAATCTCAAAATTTTATATGTTTTAAAAGTAATTCATTTCCAAATAATAAAAGATATATTAATCAATATTTTTTAAAAATTTATTTTTTCAGGCATCTTTTAGAATTTTTCACAAAAAAATCAATGAAATATATTTTAAATTTTTAAATATTTTTTTCATAGTGAAAATAATATTTTACTCACAAATGGATTTAAATGATTTATAAAGATTCATATAAAATTTATCATTTATATTTTCAATGAAATGAAATTATATATTATTTTATTATTAGTGGGTATTTAAAATTCATTTTCAAAGAAAATTTATTTTTCTGATGAAATGTTTTAACATGTCATAAAAGAAATTATATCTATGATGAAATAATTTATTTATATGAATACATTAATAGAGATATTTACCGTGATTCCATTCTTAATATTACATTTGATGGATTATTTATATGATTACAAGAATTTTATAACACATTTTTCAATCCCATGGGTTATACTTCGAATAATTTCATATTAAACCAACTTATTTTCATTGTTTATGTTGTAAAGAAATGATGATACTATTATCAATACTTACTCTTCTACATAGGTACTAATATGATGAAGTATTTAGGATACCCATTTTAATTCATTGGTTATGATATAATGATTGTTTTAGAATCATATGGTAAATATTAAATTATTTTAATTATGTGATGGGTGGTACATAAAACTCTTATAAATTCATTAGGTAAACATTTATAACTAATGAGATAGATTGTAATTTAAAGGGGAAAGAGCCCCATTCAGTAATAGAAATTATATATGATGAAGTTTTGGGGAGTAAACCATGAATTATATTATCTTTTTTGTATTGAACCCATTAAAATTTGATATCATTGGTAGTGACACTAGATTACAATGAAAATAATTATCAAGGATTAATTTTATGAAAAAATATATCTATTCTACCAATGTTGTTACATAATGGCTTATATTTACGGGTTTTATTATGATTTATGTCTTATGAAATTTTTATATTTCATTCATGAGTAAATATTATGATCATTGATGTGATTTTTATGGTATTCATTTACTATTCTCATATTATCATACAAATACTCTCACAATATGTTTATACATTTCACATTTTTAAACATATTAGGTATCTGATCTCACCCTTTCTTTTGATTAATTTTCCGATGTTTTGAAAAAATGATTTATGATCCGCATGTCTATGAAGTGTACATATTGGTTAATATTTGTGGGAGAGATTATTTATCCATGATGAAATAATAAAATACTGTATATGGTCTCCAGTGATACTAAACCAAAAAACTCTATGGGAAATTATTTTTTAATACCCCAAATACCCTTATAATAATATATAATATTTATTTCTGAGAATAATTTTAAATTACATTTGGTTTCATGGAAAATATTTATATATATTTTTGAAACTCATATGTGAAAACATCAGCGAAAACTCTAATGATATGTCTGTTGACCATCCTCTTAATGATTCAATGTACAGAAATATTGTATGGAATTTTTGTTAAGGATATAGGGAGTGGATTCAAATAAATGAAATACAAAGTAGTTGTGGCTTTGGCATAGAGGTACCTATGAGTAAAAACTCTGAAAAAGGTGCATTGATGTGCACATAATCATCAGTTGATTAAAAAACAAGGCCTTTTTCCACACCTAGTTAAATTGTCTATGGGGATATTTTATGGAAATTCAAAAACTATTTATGAACAATCATGGAGGATTTGAATAATAACTATTAATGGCCTAGTTATACCCTATGGTTTCATATATTTAGAAAAAAGATTCATAATTTTAAAAAATATAAGTGATTATTCGGGTTTTGTTGAATCCCAAAATGATTATTTTTTCTTATACTATGTTTTTTAATTTGTGTCCATGGACTGAACTTGAAAAAATCTTGTTAAAATTTAATATAATAGAAATTTGGTAGACCCTAAGAAACCAAATTCGAATATTAATGGAGATATATATATTTGGATCATTCTTAATCAGATATCATGATATATGATTAACAACATGATCATCAATGAGATTCCTAAATGAAAAAATAAGATGAATGTAAACTTTTATGAAATATAGTGAGGTAATGAATACATAATAAACAACACATGTATTCCTACACCTTATAAAATAATGATTTATAACCGAGAATAATATCTCAAATTGATGAGATGATGTTATCTATGTGTAAAATAATGATATAGACTGATAAATTTTTAAAGGGTTAAATATATTATTTGTGTGGAAATTTAGCATTATCTAATTAAATGATCTATACTATGAGTTATCTCATATACTATGGAAAATAATTTTCTATTAAAACCAACAACGTTAAAGGATTAAAGTGTATATGTATTCGGAATCATGAATTGTGTTGTGGTTGTATTTTAATAATGTTATTTTACATATAAAAATCAGGAAACATCTATGGATTGTTTTAATTTCGGAATCATATATGTATCCATGTGATATTTAATAAAGATATTTGGACACCATAGTGGGTTTATGATTATAAGGTTTATCATAAGGTCAAATTAATTTACAACCATTCTGATGTTTTATATGGTAGGTGTTTATAAATATTTTGGTGTTTTTAGAAACCTTTTTTAAAATATATTCCTTTGGTTTTAAATTTGTTTTAGTGAAAATGTTATTGAATTAGTAATTAATTAGCTCTCTTTTAATATCTGATTAATGGTACTTGTATCCATTAGGGTTAATATTATCTTTAAATATGAGATAATTATTTGTTTTAGTAGATCACCTTATTAATTTAGCATTCATCATTGACAATTGAGAATAATTCTCACCTAATCAACGTTGCAGAATATATATTACGAAAGTGGTAAGGTTTCATTGGGTACAACATTTAATTAAATCATATCAAGATATGATGATTATATCAATGTTCTGGGAATTTCTTCCCCAATATCATGATAATGATTTGAGTTTAATCACTATGTTTCATCCTCAGACATATTGTTTGTATGAGAGAATAATTAAATCCATGAAGCATATGATATAATCTTTTTCTAGGGATTTCAATGAATGATGGGATGAAAGCCTTCCCCATTATGAATTTAGTTGAAAAACACATTTTAATAATGTTTAATTAAGGAGTGGAACAATTCCACTATGATAGCCTTTTGGGATATCTATCACAACTGTGTAAATGATTTTTTTCCCTATGTGTGTACCAAATTTCATTGTCTTGTGCTAATGATATGAACTCATGGATTATGTTCATTGACCTCCTGATGATTCATTTCTTATAAACGTCCAATATTTCTTACATGAAATTATAATTTGATATTATCTATGAAGGGTATAATAACCATATTTTTAATCACATTTTGTTTATGAATTTCACATTATTATCCTTACTGATCATTTGAGATCAGGCTTTCTTATTTTTGATTCCCCCGTGTTATGGAGAATAATTATATGTAGGGTATTTATATGAATATTAATTATTGAGATGATTATTCCAATATAAATTGGAGATATTTATAGAAATATGAAGATTTTATATCCACTCTCCAATGTCACTAAACCAATTCGTTCCTAAGGTATGTATTATTGTAATATAATGAATATACATCTAATAATAAGTAATATTTATGTATTAGAAGTTGGGTCGTTATACTATGTGTGTTCCTAAAATCATAAATAATAAAATTATGTTTTTTAAATATATTATTTGGAACCATATTAATCTATAATTAATTTTCTAAATACAATTTATTGTTATTTTACATTTATTTATTTTTCTTGTTTATTTTGATCGTAAGATAAATGACACTATATCGTCTTATTTCAGAATGTTTAGTGATCAATGATGATAATTAAATAATAATTAAAATACATAATGAAACCATTAAATAACCGTAAAATATAATTAATTTATAATAATATTATAAGAAAATAAGAATTTATTTTCTAATTATCCTCGATGATAGAGTTTTATATCATTATTATTATATATTGTTTAACAAACCAAAAACATAAATATGTTATATCCTTATTGGTGAGTATAGTTAGAAAAGTGAATAAAATTATTATTATATAAGATAAATGATATTTTTTATTTTTTATTTATTTTATGAAATATATTTAAATTAGTTTTCGTACAGAAGGAAAATCAGTTTGAAAAACGAAAGATGTACTTTGTGGAAGTGGTAGTATGGAAAACCCACAATTATTATTATTTTCATTTTTATGGGGATTATGATGAATAAATAATTTTTTATTCATCAATATAATAACACTTATGTATAATATTTATAATAATTTGATACCCTAACTACATTTATTGTAGTTTTAGAACCAAAATAAAAAGATGAAAATGATACATAGGATTGAATATTGACTTTGGGACAATGAAGATTTTATTGATATTCTCCATGAAAATGAGGCATTATGATATCAAATTGGGACCATATTATTTTAAAATTTATAAATTATTCTCTGAGGAGAAAATTTATGAATTCAATGAATAAATTCAAATAAATGGGAGTTTTTAAATTAGTGGATTAATCACTTTTATAAGGTATGAAAATTGATCTTTTGTGATGATATATTATTTTTAAATAACATAATGAAACTATCATATGTCCATTGATTAAAAAAATAATTCTTTTTTTGTGTAGTATAATGTTCAAAAATCAGAATCCAAGTATTTCCCCATACGTTTTAATCATTTTGGAAGTCATTTTTCGCATTTTTTTTATTATAACATTATTCATGTTTTTACTGAGTAACATTTTTACCAATGTAAATATTTTTTATTTATAAATATATTTTTTATTAAATTATTTTTAATATATGGAATTAAAATATTAAATTTTATAAAATAAAAAATTGTAATTTAACATTAATTCATGTAACGCGTAGAACATATTTTTAAGAAAAGATATATTTTTATGCTATAAATTAATTATTATCGTATTAATATTGTATATTATTTTAATGATTTAAATTGGATTAACAAATAAAAAATAATTTTTTGTGGCTATGAATGAAATAAAAAATAATATTGAGGACAATTATATTTATATATCATGAAATGTACAACATTTATTTAAATTTTATTATCTTACATAGGTCCTTAAAATCACTATCATTTGTTTTATAAATTCAATATAATATATTAAAATAAATAATTTTTATTCCTTAAATACATTTCCAATTACTATTAAATAACTAAGTAAATAATTTCTATTTTAAATTTAATATAAATTATAGAATTTTAAAAAACATTATTTTTCAATGTCAAACTACAAATCAACCATTTCAATCACACCCTAAAAATTCCTATTAATATAATATTGAGACTGTAAATCAAAAATTAATTGAAATTATTAAAAATAAAATTATATTGTGTTGTAATTTATCATTTATATAAAAAAATAAATATATAATGATAGATATTTTAAAATTTAAATATAACTTTTTAAAATATGAACTATAATTATTTTTATATTAAAAATTTAACAATAAATTTTGTTATAATTTTTAATTAATGTTTAAAATATATTTATTCAAAATAGAATTTTTTATTGATTTTGATTTATATAAAATTCAATTTTTATAAAGCTGAAATTTTGTGTTATAAATCAGACATATTTGTTATTTTGATAAATTAATTGAATTTAATAAATTCCTTATTGTTAATAACTACCTTGATTTTTATTTATATATATATAATTCAAAATTTTGTTACATCAATTTTCAACCCCCCAATTTTGGAATTTTTTTAATTATTATATAATGTTCCATGTTACTTTCATGTTTGGTCTTGTATGTGAAGAATGCTATCGATGAAATTTAGTTTAAAAATAATATATAATTTAATGATTTAGAGTGTTACATTCTCCCCCTTAAATAAATTATATCCTCATAATTTTTATTATTATAAACTAATGCAAGAGATAATAATTTTTATAAGATAATTCATAATATAATTTTCTAATGAGGTATCAATCCCATTTATTCACATTTAATAAGAATAAACTCAATATTGTGTTTCATTCTAACAAATTTAGTTTAATACCTCAAATATTTTTCTATAAAGAGCTTTTTTATTTTTTTCCTTGAGTCCATAGAAAAATTTATAGTGAAATATTTTCATAAAATTGTTTGTGTAACGTAATTTAATCCTTATTTTCATAATTGTTATACCACATAAACATATATATTGTCCACCAATGTTCCTCTACATGGTGGTATCATATTTTTTTTCTAGTGATGAGGTAAATGAAGAGAAACATTCATTATCATTAATATAATTAAGATCCTTTTTAGACCCCTCGTAGACCATTCCGGAGTAACCCCCTCTATTTTTTCTTCATTTTCACTCTCTGCATTTTACCTCACATAAGGTCTCATCTTAAATAGATAATCAACCTTCTACACTCACACTTATTATACCAATATATACCCTCTCCACTCAATGAAACCCACCATGGTAATTGTTGGGGCTATGGATACCCCATCCCATCTTCTCTGGGTGGGTTATCATGTTCCCAAACAGGTCATTTATAGACAAAGAATATATCCATAACATGTTACATGGGATAGTGTGATCTGGGGAATGGATCCTGATAATGAAAATTCTCCCAACCCCAGAGTTATTAGCTATCTTCCACCTCTTTTCACTGAACCATCATGTTTGGCTATACATCTGGCAGTTGCGGGTCAATGAGTGTTCTATATCAACCATTAGCATGGTAACTTCAACTTCTCTAGAATCATAGGGACCCCCAAATGAAAATTTCTAATTGATGGATGGTGATAAAAATGATCTATTATTATATACTTCTTTAGTGACACTAAAATATTTATATATAGTGGAAACTAGGCATTGCCTCCCACTATAATTGTTTTCAATAATATATATATATATATAATTTTATTTATCTAACATGGATTTGTGGATATAGATTAAATTATTAAAAAGTTCTTCCATTATTATAATAATTAAAAATTCATATAGTGGACACAAAATATGATCTATATTCCCATAATATATATTTTTAAGGACAGTAATAATATAAATAGATATTTTATTTGAGAAACACATCATTTGGGTGGTAAAACATGTGAATAATATAAGAAACATATTGTTTCTAGAGTAATGATACCATAATCATAATTATAAATAGTATGATTTAGTTATCACATTCCATCACATTGGTAGTCATTAAAAATGATCTACCCTATTCCCCTTGTTTGCAGTGGTTGTTCAAGCCTGTCAACCATATCATCATGGGATTATGGAAATGTAAAATAAAATAATAGTTAATGACAATAATAACATGAAATTCACATTATATGATGTCTTATCCAATAACACTATCATTTCAACCAAAAATAAATTCATTTTAACTATTTCATATAAGTTTCATGAAATGACCCTATTATTTCAACCTATTATACATCATTTTGTGTTTTCTCATTCTTCAAATCATAAATAAATTACATAATGAATCATTAATACTGACTAGTAATGTGAATGTGATTAACCTAATAAAATACTCTTTAGGTATCATGCTAGTTCTATAGACTTAGTGTAACATCACTAAGAAGTAATGAATAATATATATTTTTATCTAAGTCTACTAATGAATTAGATAGTATTTTAGAGGCTTAAAATGAGAATAAATCCAATCTTATGCATGGAATAAACTAATATTTTTAAACGATTGTTTTACTGCCTTATGATGGAAAACCATTTTTAAATCAAACTTTTGACAATTTTATAAGCTCTATTTGTCATAATAAACTTATTCTCTATTATTGGGACATTGAAATTTACTTTGGGTATATTTTTTGTATTTTTCCGATAAAGTTCATTTTTTTAATGAATAGTTAAAAATGTTGTATTTTAATTCAAAACAACTTTTTAATCTAATTTATTTATATGATTATATTATCTTTTGAATTGGTTTTAAAATTCAATTAGAATATATTTTTACCATTTAATCCAATAGTGGTCGTTGGAATTAATTTCACTTTGAAATTGGACTTAAACTAGTATCAATCTTTTGATAATTATTCGTTATTTGCTCTGGCAGTAGGAATTAATTATTAAATTAATTAATGAAACTAATATGTTTTGAATTTTGTAAAATAGAAATCATTTTTTAATTGAAAATATCAAATATATCGTAGGGTGAAGTTTTGGTTTTTTTCTGGAAAACTTCAATTTTTGATGAATAGTGCAACCACTAAGTGGTACTTATAAAAACTGATTTTCGGTTTAAATGAAATTTTACCACCTCTGTGGTTTGAATTTCAAAAATCCGACATAAATGGTTGACATTAAGAATTAAAATTCGGTTCAATGAGATTAAAATAATTTTTTTGTAAATAGTAACTTTTATGTTTTTAATCACGATTAGAGGTAATTAGTGTAATTTAAGGGAAGAATAATGTTTTAATAATATGATATGAGATTGAAACATGTCTTAACCTTATTAGAAGTGTCATGTCCGACCACGAAAATATATGGGTCAACATGGGGACCCCATGGAGACACTTTGGTTGTAAAGTGACATTAATATCTATTTATTTAATGTTAAAATAAAAATGACACAAACATGAATTGTTCTACTAAAACAATTTTTACATGGGGTAATACAAGTCAGAATTTTCTCTATAAATAGTCATTGGAAATATAAAAAGACTTCCTATATCATAGTACTGTTTTATAATTTTTACACATTAAATAAATTAAATTACTTATGATACCATGATGATGCAGCGATTACCTCATTATTTAACAATTTAAAAAAAATGAAAAGATAATGTAAAATCTATGACCTACACATGTCCAAAACCTTTTGAATGGGTGGATATAGAACCCTTATCAACTTATCCTCGAATTATATCAATGTGGGACATTTTAAATCCTAATCTCATTTTAAAATAAAGTAACATTTCTTTACCTTCCAAGAGTGCCCCTCCTCTACTCTTATAAAAGGCCCCCACATCTACCTCCATACCCACACTTACAAAGCCTTTGGCTCAGAAAAACCCTGCCCATTTTGTATCTCCACATCCATATATTACTCCTTGAAGCCTCACTTTGGGCATAAGTCTTCCCAAGGAAGCCTTTGAGCTCAAATAAAAAAGAGTTATCTGATTTAATGGTTGTGTCTTCTATTGTTTTCTTATGTTTTATTTTGATTCTCCAACCCCCTAAACTCTATTTTATTCATTTATTTTGTAACAAAACCAGTATCTCCCATATACTAGTATGTTTTTATAATAATTATTCTAGCTACAATTACACACACCTAGGTCTAATGGTTAAATAACATACTGTTTCTGTGGATGGCGAATTTCTGCCTCACGAAATGATGATTGTTCAATATTCTTTTAACACCTTCAAAGGTGTCCATTAAGATGACACTATATTTATATATGATATATAATATGTTAATGTTTTAATTAATCTTCTGTTTTTTCCTTTATGGAATACCTTTACGGTTTTCAATTGTGGGTAAACACGATATCATCATTTTAGGAAGTGCAGACTACTGCTCCCTCAAAGTGATTTTATTCGTTAATTCCATATGTGGGACGTATAAAGGATGTAATTAATGATATTATATATGATATTATACTGGAATTATAATATACCTTTATATCATTATTATTCCATTCCATAAAATACAAAATCGAAATGAAAGTAGCGTTCATCCGTACGTACGACTTACCGTCTCCATGAACGATGCATTTCATTTCTTACATCTAAACGTTATGCAATATTATAAATTCATGTAAATATTGGATATAAATGATATATATGGCATCTAAATCATGAATATCATTCTTGATATAATGGATATTTTACTACGTGAACAACTTGTAAATAAAAGTAGTTCATTTTTGACTCAAGTACCAATGATCGTTATAATGGCCGTTATTAACTTAAATAATTACATAGTCTAGTCGGACTCGAGGTAAGGGAACTTCTTAACCCAATTTCCGTTCTTTGGGTTAATCTCCTACTTTCAAATTATGTCATGATATTATTATGTCCTATATTGTATTTATACATTCATTATGTGTACATATATTGAATACACAAAATAGATATTTTTTATATAAAAATTATGTTTGTATGGGACTTCATCTCAATCTCCATTCATTGAGGCATATTTTGTTTTATACACAACCTTCTTTTATACGGTGTATAAACCCCTTTGAAATTTATGTTTATCAAAAGGAATCATTTTTTATACGAAGCATTTACAAAATGACAAAAGGGGATGTTTTTTTGTACGTATGTGGCGACAACGACTTCTCCGCCGCCGTGACCATTATTTGAGTTTCGGCTTCCACTACAAGACATAACTTTTTACTAAAGGAAAAAATAAATACCATGTTTTAATTTTCTTTTAATTTCTTATTGAAAATGGTTTTCATAATTTTTTTATTATATCAATGTTTTGTATTGATATCTTTTGATTGAAATGTGGAAATGTTATGTTTCCTTTATGCATGTTTTATGTGATATGATTATGTTATGGTTCTTGGGCATTGTTATGAAGACGGGTGGTTCCGTGATAAACTAAGGGCGGGTGAGCCCGATATAGCTCTCCAATGCATGGGGTAACACGAAGGAGTTAAACTTTAAGGTTTCTCCAAAGAAATTTAGGGAATATAATGTGATGGGTATTCCAAACGTAACCAAGAGGGTTACTACCTACGTAAGAATGTTATGAATGCCTCAAGTTACCTTTATGTATTATGATTTCTATGATTTATTCATTATTTGATTAGGTATGCTAAAGTGCTTATGTTTTATGAGTAGAGCCCGATTTCATTGATTCTTATGTATACATGTACTCATGTTTCCTTTCCATATTTTTATATCCCTTACTTATCTTTTTATGCTCATCCCATGTTTTTGAAGTTTTTTTCATAGGTAAAGGGAAGGGTACATGATATGATGATAGTTTCAAGGAAGTTTCAAGAAAGAATCCATGTTTTATTTTAAATATGTTTCTGTTGATGGGAAAAATGAATACTATCTTTTATGTTACCCACTTTGTTTAAATGTGGGATGTAATCCATTTTTTATGATCTAATTCTATAAAACTCTGAACCTGAAAAGATCCTCAAGGTCTATTCTTGTATTAACTCAAGATTAAGTACGATTTAAGGTTGGGGCCTTATACAAAGTCCCACACACCGTGCAACAGAGAGAAGATTGAGTTGATAATCAACAATATTTATTTCTAGTTATAACCCATTAGATCATCTATTCCGAAGTTAGATCCACTTGAATGTATCTTGAAAGTGATTAAATTTCATGTTGAACCATATATACACAACATTACTAAAACATCACGATGATATACTATATTTATACTTATCCATTATAATTATCCATAGGCTTTTTACCATACATATCTTATCTAAATCAATATAATATTCAATATTACCCAAATAAACCTATAGTGTAATCTTTTACTTTGTAATTATTATTAATCGTACCATATATATCATTGATGAAATTTACTACACCAAACTTTTCCTCAAATAATAACTTCCTCATCATCAAATTTATATAAGCCACGTTTTTATACTAACTGTTAATCTTCATAACCCTCACTCATAGATATAATGCTATTTACAATATACATTACATATTGCAGTGGGAATAAATTCATATGTTCATGAACATCCACAAAAAATGAACCATTTACATTTCAAGGAACATTGTAACTTTAAATTTTAAGGTATTTATAATAAACCACTAAAAATAATGCCAATGTGTTTCTATTCTAATGGTGATTATTACTACTATTTAAGAAAATAGTTAATCAATAAAAAGTCAATAACATCCCCAATAAATTCAATGTAAATAATTTATTCTAGAAATATCATACATAATATGTTTCATTATAACATAGAGTAATAAAAATGTAATATTTTTGGGATAAAACAATCAATAGGGGAATATTTATACCAAAATGGACCAAATCTGAAACATGGAATGGTTAATATGCCATGAAAATATTTATAATAGAATAATTCTATATAACTGTTCACGTGATCTGGAAATAAATCAATGAATAAAAATATATATATGCACATGGAAAATAATAAATTAATTCATGGTGATGGAATACATGATGTTGGATAACATTTAGCATCATGTCCTATCTAAGATATCATTTATTACATAAAGTTCATATCCAATCATCATTCATTTATCAAATGTTAATATAAAAACATCATGCTTGTATTTGGTAGTATTACAAAAAATACCCAATACATTGGTCTCATGAAAAAAACGGATTTATCCACGGTCTGTATAATATATATATCAAATTTTCACTTCATTAAGTATACTATATTCACGAATTGAAGGATTTTAATAAAATTATCATTCATAATCGACATTCGTTCAAAAATATTTGTATTCAAATTCAAATATATAGAATTATAATATATATATATACTTGTAAAAAAAGTACAATAGGATGTAACCCATAATAATAGTTATGGTGGATGGTTATTCAACACACTATCATATTATCTATTTTATCAATAATCATCCACGTTTAAATAAAAAATATGAATATTTTTAATAATTATCCATAATATAAATGGTATAAATTTTTATTTAAGATTAACACCAAATGAAACCATATATATACTGTGGTATATTATTATGTAATAATTTCCACAAAAAATTAATTTAAATAATCATGGTGAACACTCTATAATATACATAGTTAAAGAAAATCCTTGGATGAAAAATTGTGTTTATTAATAATAAATGAATATGAAAGTCAAAGGCCATCATGGATCATTTAATAATATAAAATAAAATTTCCTAATACATATCTTGAATCATGGTGGGTGATTTTATATCATTCATGTTCGTAATAAAGAATTTATACATGAATAAGGGCATCTAGAAAAAAAATCCAGTGAAGAATGAAATTGAATTAAATGATAACTTATTAAAAACAACTGGTGGGGTCAGTTTCACATACAATTTCCACTTAATCTATATTATGATTCATGAAGAATTATAATTTTTATAGGATATATAAAACACTATGAATAATCAAACAATATTATGAGGTGTTTTACAAAAATGTTAAAAATTTCCCGATGATTTATCTATCAAAAAATATATGGTTAAAAAAAATTTGGCAATTGAAATCTATAAGGTTTTAGAAAAATTTTACTCAAAAAAACAATGTGGAAAGGAATTAAAACTGAAAATAAAATATAATTATTGGTAATTCATGATACAATGTATAAAAAATTAAATATATACACCCTTTACATTTATGTCGTTGTATTATAAGAAGTATATATTAATATATAAGATTGTGGCTAAGAGACCCCTTTAATGTATCATATTACTTTTGTAAATAAATTATTTTATATTGGCCTCATAATTATGAATTACAAAACCCAATAAAATAAGCGGAGGTTTGTTAAAAAAATATTCATTTTTTAGAAAACCAATGAAAGAATAACGTAGTTCAATAATAATGATTATTACTAAATGGATGAATATCGATTTAGCACACACCATTACATCATATGCAATTGATTAAAACCCCATTAATAGATATTATATTGGATATAAAAATGAATATAATGAAATATAATATAATCATGACAAAAAATATTAAATTTTTATTAAATATTTCATTCTATTGAAGACATGGTTCATAATAAGAATTATATGTAAAGGAGTGAAAATTGAGATAAGAAACCATTAGCATATTCTAGATCTGTTTTGTGCATTAACCTGAATTATTGAATAATCAAATTATGATAATTATAATACTTATTAGAAAAAATAAATTTCTATATTATATTCTATAAGTTTAATTTATTATCATATTCACTTAATTTATTATATTTTTTATTTTATGTTGTTTGTGAAAATTTGAAGAATGTCAACATATATTATAAATTTTTATAATTAATGATGTTATTATAATAATAAGTTATATGGAAAATATAAAATTTAAAAAATAACGTCATAATTATTGTTTAATTAACATGTAATAACATTTCTTCTAATGTCCCATATACATTCATTAATATTTTTTGTCACATAGAAAATGTATGTGGATAAATCAACTCTAAACATTAACACACGATATCCCTAGAGGTTAGTATGGTTAAAGAGGTGTATACTATCATTATATATTAAGAATAATGAATTTTTACTTACTAATTATATTTTTTAATTAAATGTGAGGTTTTCAGGGTAAAAACATTAAATAAACAAAAATAATAATATATGTTACTTCACTGAGGTGGTTGTCAAAAAAAGCACGATTAATGCTATTTGGATTCACTAGGAGACACTAAGGGAATAAATAACACTTAATCCACAAATATAAAAATACATTAGTATAATATTTATACCATGTATATTATATATCTATAATTATTATAGTTTTGTAAGGGAATTCACACTAATAAAAATACAAGAATTAAGTAATAATCATTTTTGGACCTCAATGTTCTCAAAAAAGTATCATTTTAAAAGAATGGAATAGGTTAAATAATTGAGAATATATTCATATGAAATTGAGAGAGGGTAATTTTTTGTGGAAAAAATGGAGTAATTAATGAATAAATTATAATTAATCAATTTTTAATTTTTTTGATGATTCCCCATTTATAGATTATTAAAATGGAACATTTGTGAACACACATCATCTATTTTCAAATGAATGGAAATATTCAAGGTTTCATAATTCCAAAAATTATAAAAAATGGGTTCCCTTTTTAGATAAGGTATGTATACACACAACCTTTTATTTTCATAGATGTTTTAAAAAACTTGGATGTCATATGTGATTATCTTTTTTTTAACATTTTTCTTATTTTCACCGTGTAATAATCTTTTACCAAGGTAAATAATTTTTATGCATAAAAATTTGAAATTACTATATAATTTTCAATTAATAATTATACATAATAAATTAATTGTCTTTATAAAAATTTTTAAATGTAAAATTGATAAATTTTAAAAATAACACTTGTAACATGTAGAAACCAATGTTTTTTATTAAAATATTGTTTTTATATTAAAATTTTATGTTTTTTGTAAATTATCTACATCTAAGATTTCAATGTTAAATTTTTATTTATTATAAAACAATTGAAATTTAATTTATTTTTAATAAACCCTAAAATATTTCGTAAAAATTATTTCTACGAAAGAAAAGTTAAAACCCAGTTTTAACTAAAATATTACATGTTTCCATATAATTTTAATCATAGGATTTATAAACTCAACATATATAAATATTCAATGTCTTATAATTTTCTATATCAAAATTATCATTTGAAAATGTCATAAAAATATATTATTGGTAAAAATATCATTTTAAATTATTCACCAAAATTATAAAATTAAATAAAAATTACAAAAATCAAATTAAGATAATATTTAACATATAAAAAATAAAAATGTTCATTGTTTCAAATTCAAATTATATCATTTTGAAATTAATAAATATAATAAAATACATCAAATTATTACAAAAATGGTTTTAATCAGAAAAAATATTTTAAAATATTATCTATACATATTCATATTTCCTATAAATTACCATTAAAAATTGTATGGGGATATTAATCATGAAAATAATATATTTTCTATATTTATTTCATAAACTAAATTACAAAAAAATTGAAGTTTAGAAATATTAAATTATAATATATAAATCATATGTATTAGATATTTGTCTATACAAAATCAGTAATATTAAATCCATATAATTAATAATGGTCTTTATTTTATTTATATAATTATTTCAAAATTATTATATATCTATTTTTACACACCATTTATACAGATAAATGTTAATGGTTATATAATTGTATTCATTTCATTTTCGATCGATGGTTCATGTGAAGAATTATCTCTAAATTATGAAGTTTGAAAGGAAAATATTTTGTATGATCATTATGAGTAAAAGCTATAGTGGAATACTTTTATAGGTTATGTATACATATGGGTAGTAATGTATCTCATTTTCATTGTATTTTAAATATATGATATGGTGTATTTAAATTATAGAATATAACAATATATGGTTTTTATAGTTGTAGATATTAAAAGTATAGTCTTTAACATGATGCAATTTCTTAATCAATAAATCATGGTATGACAGTTGTGATTTCTTTATGACATACCGCCTTATTATTAGATATTATGTTGATCTATAAATTTTGAAAAAATCACAATGGTAAAGTTATTATGATGGGTTCCATGTGAGCTGGGAAATTATTTTTTGATGTGAATACCCAATTGGACATCGTTACTTCTGAGGATATGGGATAACTAATACATCAACTGTTTTGGGTTTAAGATGATTATATCATTAAGTATGTGGTATTAATTAATAATTCTTATATTAATTCATGATGTTATTTCAACATATTCTGTAAATCATAGGGTGAGTGAGTCATAGATGGATTGTAATTTTTTTTATCTCATTATTTGATGGCATTGTATAATTTATTTAATCTCTCAGCATTAGCATGTTTATATCAAATAATTTGTGATAGGTTTAAATGACTATTCTGTTAAGTATATAGGTTACTCTCACCCAAAATATATTTAAAAAAACATCAGTTCACAATAATATGGATACAGACCGATATATGAATTAAAATTTGATGTATTTTTTATTTATTGTCTGGTTTTCTGGATTCAACATACGATATTTTTTGGTATCTTAGTTTTTCTACATATATGAATATGCTATTTAATTCCATTTATTTATTTTTTTAATCATGTATAATAAAAAAATGATTAGTTTTTTATAGGGATGTTGTTGGTGGATTTCATCTAATCTATTAACGATAAACTTATATTCACTAAAATTTCTCTCATCTATATGTGTATATGAAATAACTTCTAGTTTCAAACAAGTGGATGATTAGAGATGCTCTTTAGGGGTTCACATAAAATCATCATTACCGGCGCATGTGTGGTACCAGTGTCGGTGGGTCATGAGAATGTAGTATTTAATCATTTTTAATCGATATATTGGATTTAATTGTTTGATTTTGGTGTTGTTTTCATGGGATGGTAGGGAAATGAAATCGTATAATCACATTTCATGACACATTGAAAAGATCATATATTGTAAAAAATTATTTAGAACCCCCTTTGAAAAAACATATGGGAATTCATGTTTAATGTATTAATCTATTTGATTTTCATGCTAGGTAGATACATTAATTGGGAATAATGCTTCATGATTATTATCACATATTTTGGAATGTGGTAGAATATGAAAATTAGGCTAAAAATTGAATTAATTAATTAACCTAAAATAATCCCTAGTCACTATTTTAGTTTCAGATACATTTCTTATCACTTATAAAAGAATCATGTTTTACTTATTTGTTAGATTTTTTCCAAATACATTGTGAAAAATGTTTTTTAGATCATCCTACTGTGGAGATCAATATAGGTAATACATGTACAGGGACACATTGAGAGTTTTAGTTCCTGAGTATGTTGATTATCGAAAGGTCTATATAATAATATGAGATACAATATTTTTTGGAGGTTTTACTATTAGACATGAAACCAATATATTTTCTTGTATGAATCACATGATTACAATTAGTTTTTAAGATGAAGTGTAAGAAGATCTCCAATGGTGGTTCTTGTTCTTCATGGATTATGAGGAGTCTAATATATTATTGGTTATGATTAGAGACAATATTGGGGATAATTTCATTCCCTATATTATAAAGAAGGTATTTCATACGTATTTTACTTCCATTTTTTGGGAATATCATTGTTATAATTTTGATGTGTTATGATCCTTCTTAATTACCTTATTCGACTAAAAACCATTTTAATGTACTCTCATATAAGTAAATGAATGAGATTATAATCATTCATTAATTATTATCCATATATAATGAATTAACATAAACCTCCAAGTTCAACTTTTTGATACCGAACTATTGAATAATTTACACCATGATTATTGTATTATATCAAAAAAAATCTAACGTACAATAGAATTGAATTTAGAGAAAGTATTTAATTTTTATACCACAAATCATGATATATATAGTCTACTATATGGGCGGGGTTATCATTAATTTATTTTTTTACAACCTAACCCTTATCACAGACCCATTCCTAGTTTATGGGAAGGGATTTCTATTTTTCAAATTCATTCTAAGACTCATCTAGGATTTTGGTGTGGTTTTCAATTTTTTGGGGGAATGATCTTGGTATTTTTTCCATTACTCTTTTCATTTTCACTTCTCTAGGAAGGCTATTATGGGATCTTGTTCTAGGTAATGGGATCGTATGGGTTTCTTATTCCTTTCATCTAAGATTACTATTTAACTAACATTTTATTTCAGTTGTAACATTTATTTATTATTGCTTTGTGTTATTATTTAGTATAGAATGAATATGACATTACTGATCTATTAATTATAAATAAAACATTATAGGATTAATTATTCACTGTTAAATAGTTCTTTGATGTTTATGGATTTATATAATATAGAAATGTGATGGAAGTAATTCATGGTGGTTAGATTTTGATTTCTTATTAATACCCATTCTATTTACCTATAAATAATTTTTTTTATAACTAATGTTTTATTATTTATATACATTATTTTTATGAATCCTAAATTCTCTGATTTACTTGTTTAGTTTTTATAAAATTTAGTGTTGATTCAAAATTAATTTATTGGAATATAAACATAATTATCATGCATTTCTGTACTGTTAAATTGAAATATAAATCATGAAATTTATTAGAATGTTGTGATTTTTTTATTTCATGACATGATTTATGATAAATGGTTTCTATAATCATGTATTTACATGATATACATTAGATGAAATTTAAGACGTAATATGGGATATGCATCATGTTTCAAATTAGCTTCATAATTATATTATAAATATTTTCATTGAGAATTATCTAAATGAGTAATATTATGCTAAGAAAATCTATTATACTATAGTGGATGTTATTTGAGAGTGATGTGTGTAATTGGTTTATTCATCTATAACAGACAAAAAATTATAAATGAATGGATCAAAAAATTTTAATTATTTTTCTAAATGATGTGTTTTTATTATTGAAGACATGTTTTTTATTGAAGATTCATACTATTAGAAATCTATGTTGTTCATTAATGTATTAAATGTAATTTCATATAAATAATTTAATTCTCACAAATACATATCAATTTTTAACTATGGTATTTATTGTATTATCATAATTTAGATAATTATTAAATCCTTCACAAAAATAAATTTTTTAAAATGATTGTGTTTTTTCCTTTCTAAAAATATTGTGTAGTATTTAAAATGATTTTATAGTTTATTAGTGGTTTTAATAATTAAATAATTTTGAATGATTTCAAGTAGTTTATTAAAATTGATATCTATTTGTAACATTCCTCTCTTCAAGGTTTTTTAGTTTTCATCAATATCTATTGTCTTGTTAATGATGTTTCACCAATGATTTTTTTCTTTATATAGAGATAATTTGCTGTGGAATCTAGTAGAGTGTCAAAAATTATTTTTTGTTCCTGTTAATTTTTTGTTTTGTTTTATCTGTCATCATCAAGAAACATAAGAGAGTTACCCATTGTATGGAACACAAATTCATCTAAATCCTTCATTATTCATTTATTGGAAGTGGATCAAGTATTTGTATGTTTATTCATAATCTCATTTGATTATAATTTTTTTTATTTTAGATAAATTTATAAATTTATATGTCATAATTTAATTTTTCAACAATTTAGATAAGTGAAATATATTATATATGGTTTGAAAAAACTACAAATTTATTATTTATATTTTTCATGTTAGTTAAATGTTTCTAATTATACAAGTATATATATTGTGTTTTTTAAATATTAAACATGATGCTATTATGAAGTGATTTATATATATTCATGCAACATATAAATCTTTATAAATATATATACCATTTATAAAATTTGTCAATATATCAGAATATAAAACTAAATATTATATATATATATATCTCAAGAATTAATTTTTTTGAATCAATTAATTTATAATAATTTCATAGAATAAATTAATTTTAAATCTAAATTACATAGGTATAAGTAATCATAAATAGTTCCAAGAAATTTGGTAACATATTTTAATGGTTTTAGATAATGAAATTTTAAATTTTTCGATTCATTAATTTCATAGAATGAGAGGGAATATATTTTTCATTATTTAGTGATGGAACTTTTGAATTATAAAAAATTATTTGGATACCATGAAAAATTTGGTTTAATATATTAAAAAAGAACATATATTTCGGTTTCAAAAAAAAAAATATTCAAATAGATTTTCATTTTTATAAAAAAAATCAATTATTTTGAATTAAAAAAATTAGTTTATGATATATATTTTTTAATTTTAATTCATTTTGAAAAACAAAAAAGTTTAAAAAATTTAAATACATTCCATTTTCTTTTTTTCTATAAAACAACTGTATTAGTTTATAGTAAAGTTGGAAATTATTTTTTAAAAAAAATCCAAATTAATTTTTTTAGTATTAAAAATGATAATTTTAAAACATAGAAATTTATTTTTTCTCTGAAACTCATGAAAATGTATTTCAAAAATTTATTACTATTTTTCTACTCTTTTTAATTAATAGTGTTTATATACAAGAATAATTTTTGTAAAGGATATAAAAGGTATTTTTAATAAAATAATAACATATTATCTCTATAAAATTTCTAATAATAATTTTCATATTTATAACGTTTCCAATATTCATCATAAGAAGATATAGTTGGAATGTTTTGTTAAAAAAAATTTATCATTAAAACAATTAAATATTTTTTATGTAATAAAAATACATATGAATATTTAACTAAATAAATTCATGGTAAATATCTATGTAATTTTTGTAATATTTTTTTATAAATTATTAATGAAACTATTAATATAAAATTACACCAATAAATTAACTGATAAATGTTATAAAAAGTTATTACTAGAAATGTGATTGAAATGAATAAAATTATATTATAGTTATATATTAAACATGAAAATTATCATTGATTTAACATGTCCATTAGATAATCAAAATGTAATTTTTCCGTTGTAATATTCAATTGGTAGGTTTTCTTTTTCATATTCATCATAATATTTTCATTATAATATTAGAGTTGGATTTTCTATTATAAATATTTTTTTGGATAGTTTTATTTGAATTTTTGCATCATAAATTATCATGATAAATTTATAATGTAATTTTATTACATTGTATTTCTATTGGGGTTTTCATCTGAGATTTGACCATGATTTTATTACAATAATATTAATATGAATTATGGGAAGAAAAATTCCCAATGATATTTTTAATGTGAATTATTAAATTTATTTTTATCCTTGAAATGGAAACTTTATTTACTGGTTTTAGTATGGCTTTTTGTTTTGGGGATTTGGTTAAATCCTTAAAACTGTAAGGAAAAAAATTATCATTAGTAAACTACCTGATTTTATATTGGTAGATTCCATATATATTTTCTTAAAATTTTCCATTGGAATTTTTATAAAGAAATCATATAGAATTGTCTATTGGAATTCTATGTTGATTTTTTCAATTGAATTTTCAACAGTATATTCGAATGGAATATATTACTAGAATATTCATGTTGAAGTTTATGTTAAAACTCTAAATTTAATGTCTAACATTTTACTTGAATTTTCCAATGGATGATTCATAAAAAATTCTAATATAAATTTAACTAGAATATCCTATTGAATTTTAAACTGATCTTTTCATGTGGAAGATAATGTTAACATTGTAATTTCATAGTGTTGGTTTCTTATGGAATGTTCTTAAGAAAAATTGATTAAAATTTACCATGGTTTTTTTTATAATAATTTCAATTTAAATATCAATGGAATGTCCAATGAATGATTGAAATGAAATTTTGATGTGAATGTTGAAGTTACTACTAGATGATTCTAGGGTTATTTTCTAAATTAATGTTTCAATAGATGATTCAATGAAATTTTTAGTGGAATATTATTTTTAAATTATAGTTGATGTTTTAATTTGATATATAGTCTTTGCTTCTACCAAGTTTCCAATGTTGTTATTACATTAATATCATGTGAATGTTTTAGTTTGAATTCTAATGTGAATAATGATGTTGTAAATGAATTATTCCACGGTAGGTGTCCTTTGTAAATTTCCAGTGGAAATTTCCATTGGAATTATCTAATTGATGTTTCATGTGATTTAAATTTGATATTATAAAAAAATTTCCAACATTTAAGTTGATGATAACATAGAAATTTTATAGTGGAATCATTGAATACAATTTTCTAGTGGAATTTATACTCTAAATTTCCAATGTAGATTTCAACAAAAATATTCGATTTTCTATTTCAATTAAAATTTTTTAGTTTATGGTTTATTTATATTATTTAATAAAATTTTGAGACTACATATTTTCATAGAATATTTCTGGTACAATTTTTTATTTCAAACACATAAATTTTTTTAATATATTTTCAACTATATTTGTACGTTCCATGTATCCTATAATATTTTTCCCAAGAATATTTCACAAGATTATTCCTATGTTTTTTTGAAACATAAAAATTTTCTATTAAATTTTGTACATTAATTTTTTGATGGATTATAAAACTAGAATTATATAGGGGAAGTATAAAATTATATTGATTTTTTTTTATTTTTTATTTTATACTTTTCATAATATGTTTTCATTGAATATTTTTACATATAGTATATTTTTTCAATATAATATTTCATATGATTTTTTAGTAAAAAATATTATATAATTTGTCACTAAAAATTATTGTTGAATTGTTCACCTATATGTTTCTAATGAAATTATATGTGAAATTTTTTAGGTGATGTTTTCAAATGGAATTTTCTAAAATGGAATTAATGTAAAACATTTTGATAAAATTTATCTACATATAGAATTTATGAAACCATTTCCTTTTTATCTCTTGTGGTTTAGAGGTGTTTGGATGGTTCTTAAATAAATATTACAATCATTTATTTAAATTTTATTTTTAATCGTGTGGCCAATAGGATCTATATTATGTTTTGTAGGTTCCTTCATGCATTTAGTAGGATACATATTACAATTAGTTCATTTTTCATTCATTTAGTTGGTTTCACTGATAATTGTGTTGATTTTTCATTTAATCAATTGTTTTTTCAAGTGTTCAGTTAGTTTTTTATAGTAATTTGATTTGTTCATGTAGTCAGTTTTTTGTTCAGGCATCTGTTATGTTCCTTCTTATATTGGATTGACTCCATCATGTAATTATTTACTCACATTATGCATTAACAAGTTAATATATTATGTTTAATTTCATTTTCAATACAGTTGGTTAATTTATTAGGTGGATGGCTCGATTTTCAATAAGTTAGTTTACATCCATTAAAAAATTATTGAATTTCAACATTTTCCTAGAATATCCCAGATGTGGTAAATCTTACATTTTTTAATAATTTCTAATTAATTCCTAAATTTTTTTATTTTATATGACTATTGTAAGGGATATTTTTATCCTTTCATTCTTAATTTTATAAAAACATTAATGGATCATTATGTTTGAATATAATAGGACCAACAATTATTCTTAATTAATAAAGATTACATGTGATATGTTAATATTGGGTGACCATAATAATAAATAGATATTAAAATTATTTCTATCATTTTTTCATGATTCATATAATGATATTAGGTCAGATGGATTTTTCATTGGAGTCACTGAACACTTTTGTTTTTTTCTAATTTTTTCCAATTGAGTTTCTGACATGAGCATGAAACCTCTATTTTTTGTGAAGAGTTTCATGAAGATCATTTTTTTGGTTGGGGATATATTTAATTTTCATTATGCATTTTTTGTTTGATAGTATAATAATTTATTACCCATTTTCAATACTAGTATAATTCAACATAATGATATATTAATTGGATTCAAACTATAATTTTAAACTATGATATTTATATAGGAGGAAGATATAGAATTTCATGTTTTTCAATATGATTATATATATTTTTTAATTATTTAAATAATTAAAATTGGTAATTCCCATGTTTTAGATAAAAAAATTTCCCCACAAATCCATACATCATATGAATAATATATATTTAGTTTCACTAATGATATTTCAGTTAGTATATTTCATGATCATGAATGTTATAGTTTAAAGTGATGTCCTTTTAAGCTTAAAAATTATCCAAGATATATTAAAAATTATAATCACATTTAGAAACATTAATCTACATATTAAAATGAGAAGAAAGGTTTTTAAAAATATGGGATGATTATATTGAAATTACAATTATAGAATTATAAGAATAATTGATATTTATTGATGTGAAAATTAGATAAATTAGGCAGTTTGTGATCACATGTGATGTTTGAAGATATACTTGTTTCCTCATATTGTTATTATCATTTGATATAAATTTGGATTTGTTATGTTATGATATTTTTATCCTAGTTGAATTATGAATATTATGAAATGTTTAAATCCATGATATGATATATTTAAAAGATTTTTCCATATGTATAATGGTTTCTAATAATCTTATCATTAACAATATATGGAATTACAATTATTATATAATAAAGACTAATTTATTGTGCGGGTGTCCTTGTTGCCCCAATTCTATGTCCTTAGTTCTTTCTGAGTATATCCATATTTCTAAATTTGAAATTTATGGGTGATCTAGGGATATAAAACCTCGATTTCAATTATTGATATCTTTTGTATGGTTAATATCCTTTCATGAGGAATGTGATTTAGGCTAGGGGAATTATAGATGATAATAGACATGATTAATGTTTCTAGATAACAATCTAAAGTTATGTAAATTCTGATTATATTATGATTTTGGAGGCTAAGCATGCAACGATTAACTGATGTTAGTGATCACATGTAATATATATATTATGTAAAATGGGGTGGGGCACTAGGAAGTTGGGAAAAGTTCAATGAAGGGCATGATCATCCATATTCCAAATTTGTGTTTGATGTTGGTTTTCTGGATATTGTTAAATTTTATTTATATTATAAATTTTTAACTATAGGAAGTAGTTTATGCTATGGGTAATGAGTGGTTTTTTTAAGTGGTATTGTAGGTAGAGACCTAGGGTACTGACAAGAAAAATAAAATGATAAATGATGTAATAATTGAATTGGTAGGGTTCGTTTTGATTTTTTATGATCATAAATTTTTTAGAATATATATTATGTTAATTTATATTTCCATTTACACATAGATAAATTCATTAATGTATTAATAATGGAAATTTTATATGTATAATTAATATTAATTAGTGGCTAATAATTTTATCACTATTTATATTGATGATTTTTTGGTTATTAATACCCAGACCATAACAATGGTAGTTGGTGCCAAAATTAGATTATTTCATTAGAGGAGTTTATGGCTACGTAGTATCCCTCAACAACGTTTTGTGTGATATCTCTCAACATTATCTAATTTCCTATGCTACCCACCCTTGATGGAATGAAAATATACACCAAAATATATTGGGGTATTTTCTATAGATTCAATGATATAGAGGGAATGAATTGGTATCATCTCCCTCCCGCCCATTCTCTATTCTGATAATGATAAATAGGAATATCAAGGGCTATAACAGAATACAATATAGGGTGTCTTCCAGCCAAGAATTTTATGGATCACGGTTTACTATACATTTTGTTGGATGTAATGAACAAATTTTACCACATAATTTTATCCATACCTTGTGTATCTAAACCACCATTGGTGTGCTTGAATGGGCTATGAAGGATTGAGGAACAATGCACATACACTGGATACAGTGTCATCCAGGCATGGACATTATTATAAATGTGATAGTGAGGATGATGATGTGGATATCTCGACTGAGGCCAAAATGAGATTGTATTCCCTATATGGGACTAAATTAGTTTAATCGTAGGGCTTATTCACATCAAGGATTTCATACATTTGGATGGGCTGAGCACATGATATTTTGAAATGGTCATTGAGAGTGAATGAAATACTTGATAATTTATGTGGGTTTCCATTATTTATATATATGTATTTGATATTGTGTGGTTAACCTTTATTCATTACATGTTGAGTGATCCTTTGTGTGGATAGGAGAAAGTCGTGTTACATATATAGGTGATGAGTTAGTTACATTTTAAAAATAATTAGGCTTCATCATGCCACTTTTATATATATACATGAGGTTTGTTGGAGGATCATTCTGAGTATACATGTTATAAAGACATCGTATATATATATATAAAGTTTTCTAGATCAGAAGGGCTATCTTATAGAGTCGGTTATACATTACTATCTCAGAGGAGTTAGAGAGATACTTGCATGAGTTCATGTTGTTCATGTTTGCTGAACAGGGTTAATTTTTTGATATCTAATATTATTTTAGATGTTTCATTTTATATATAAAAATTAAAAGTATTAATACATAATAATATATTTATGAATTTGGAATAAGTTTGAGGTTTTATCATCTTATCTATTTCTACTTAAACTATATAGAGGTAACTGCCTCCCCTATTATTAATTGATAATACCACATCTATAATCACTAACCCATATCCTATTGAAGAAGGTCAATGGGTTTCATTATCTATCAGTATTAATGAATTTCCTAATTGTGGTACTTTTTAAGGGAGAAGGTTATAACAACACGGTATTAGTGACTGTTGTTGGGGAGATAGGGTGCAGTTTAGAGTCAATTACTAGTGAAGATTCATGGGTAGGTGAGGAAACAATGTTTACTAAGAATAACATGTTCTATAAAAAGGGTGACGGGCTATTAAATGTTATTTACATATAATTATGATATGGAAAAAAGGCGTTCGACATTACTAAACATGATATGTGAAGTGATGTTGACATAGGTTAGAATCATATGTAAGGACCACGTGACATGAAGTTTTTTAACTCTGTTGGACATGTTTAAACAATGGGATTTATGTTAAAATATGTAAATGGATTAATTAATAAAACCTAAATTTATATTTTATAATTGGACTAAGTGTTACTTACCTTTTTTCTTTAGTAGATATGACATGAGTTTGATGCCCCCATCTAGTTATCATAAAATATTTTTCACATGAGTTTTCATTGGATAGGCATAGATTTGATGATGAATAAAAAAAATTTTTATAAAGAAATATTTAGAATTTTAGTTATAGGGTCTATATAAATATGAAGGATTTATTTAATATCATAAGACAAGGGATTGATATTGGTGGTAGATATTTTCGTTTGTTTGATTCGTAATGAAAATGATTAATGTGTTTATTTAACTATGAGAATGTTTTGGGGGTAATCTAAAAAGTGGTTGTTTTTCTTATAAAGGATCATGAAGATTCAATTAAAGAGTTAGAAAAATTTAGGGATTTATATCAGGATGAGTATCTATCATCACTTTTCATGGATGCTTCATAAATGAGGACTTGGTGTTTTATGTGTGTGCATCCTGTCCATATTAAAGTTTTCATCAAATAATATTTATCACCCCACAATTTGTACGATATATTCTGAATCATTTATTGTAAATAATTATATTCTCCATTTTACAACACTATTGTCATCGATTCAGCTATTCTTCGATTAGAATAGGCGTAGAGTTTAATATAATGTATTATGTGATCAATGAAAAAAATGCTACTGTCAGATTCTTTGATGTTCTATTTTTAGCAAAGATGAAGTCCTCTAGAGTCTCACATCTGGGAAAATGTGTCATAATTGGTATATCCTCATCTTGGGAAAAGGACTGATCATGGTTGTAATATTTTAAATAGGTTTTTAGGCCATTCATGGTGTTGTATCATGTTTGGGAAATAGTCTTTATATTAGATATTTCACTGAAAATGTTCCAGATTCATGGAATATTTCATATTTCTCAATATCTCGAATATATATATGATAAATCTCTTGTAATAAATTAATGTGATATATTTGTTTAAAATATGACCTATTTGGAATATATAATCAATTTTTACATCCATTATAAGATTGTTATACCTGAGAATTAAATTGATTTGGTTCATATACTATTGGGACATAATGTCTTGAAGGATATTATTCTAGTGTGAGAGTTACAAATTTGTTCTCAATATCCTAATAAGTTAGTTACATGATAATCATTATGAAGATGATCTATTTACCATTGGATGAAAAAATTATTGTAATTATGAAGAAAAATAGAATTGTTACCCATAATATTTTTATGATGTTTCATTTTTTGTTCTCATGTTCCTCAAATAGGTGGGTAGTGTTCCAGGTTATGATGAGATCCTTCACATATATATCATTGGGGGGTTGTTCGAACCCTTTTTTCTTATTTTATTAGGAATTAGTTTTAAATTTTTGAGGTTGAAATTTTTTTAGAGGTATCTTATATAAATTCAATTATTTTCAAAACCATTCTAATTGTGATTCCTAAGGATTCGATTTTTCTAAAGGGGTTACGGGGACTTCTTCACATGAATTATCTATGACATAATTATAATTATACAGTTAATTCATTCCTTTTGAATGTGTGGTAAGTTGGTTATTCTTTATATTAGTTGACATGTTCATATAGTCAGTTGGTCGTTAATGTGGTTAGTTGGTTCTTTCATTATGTAAGTTGGTTCATTCATATGGTTATTTTGTTTTTTCTTGATGTCAGTTAGTTTATTATTTTAATTTATTTCTTTTCTCAGGTTTTCACATTATTTTTTCATTTGATTGGGTAATTGATCATGTTGATAGTTCAAATCATCAATGAATTTTTTAAAATTTTATTATTCTTCCAGAATACTACAACAGTCATGATTAATAAATTTTACATACTTTTCTTACACCCATAAAATATGAAATATAAATATATTTTGGAGGGGATAATAATTTCATTCCCTTATTTTGAGTTTGCAAACAATAATGTATCTTTATATCAGAATTTATTTGGATATATAATTATGATTATTTAAATGTGGTTGACAAGGGATATATTAATACTGAGGGACTGTATCTGTAGTTGTAAATGGGGATTTTATCCTTTAGTCAATTACCATTTATTCACTGAATAATAGAGCATCTAAATTGTTTTACATGGATTTATTATACAAATTTATTAACGGTCTGAGTTTTTACTTTAGAGTTTACAAAGTCTGCATGAATCCAATATTTGTTATTAAAAAGTCATGTCATAATACCATATTTGTGGTAGGGGGTCTATTTACTTATCATTAGTTGTTTTATGTGTGATAATATCATGATTTTGCACTATTTTTTGGAATATGTTTGATTAACCATAATTAGGTAATAAAAAAAATACAATAGTTTAGAAACTAAGATGTTCTTTCAGGAAGATGGGATAGAATTTCCTTCTGTGTAATTTGATAATATAATCTATTTATTACTTCAAGCATTTAAATATGTAATTTACCTGATTTATAAGTAATATTTTTCTAATGAATATAGTAATTTCATTTTTACGTTATATTTAAAATTTTAATGGCATCTCAATGAATAAATATTATGAAAATTCATGTTTTTGTTTAATGATATGAACTATTAAAAATTTAAATTTTCTAGTTGAGTGGGAAATGATAATCACAGATATTATAATTAATCTGTCTATAAAATTGAAAATAATTTATTTTATAATTCTAGATAGATTATATTTAAATTGTAATTATAACATAATAAGTTCAGTTGAAATATATTTATGTTATAATTTAATGTATGTGTGGATTTTATTATTGAATGTGATGTTTGATGATATTTATGATGCATTTTATTGTTATTATTTGATTAGGCATATCCCTCCACAAAAGGATCCTAGACATAACTACTCTAATACTACCTGTAATTGGAAAGGGGTTGGCTATAACAACCCAAGATTGACGACCATCAACACTACATTACTCTTACATAATATATAATAAATGACACAAACAGAAAGAAAAATATAGTATAAGTTTTCTGCCTTAGAGAACTAGTAAAAAATTCATCTAATTAGTGAATGATCTTTATCTTCTCCCATTAATAAAATAACCTTTATTTTTTCTACCTAAAACTGTTTTTTATAACATGGGGGATGAAAATCATATGAAAACAATGATATTATATGATCCATAAGTATGAACAATGATATTTTCAAACAAAACATGAATATACTAAAATAATCACTCGAAGATAACTTTTGAAAATAATAACTTGTATAAAATATATCAAAATTTTGAATAATGAAATAAATATTGGAGTTTCCATAGGAATAAAAAATATAGTAACACAAGCCACTAGAAAATATTTTTTGAATAAAACATAGAATGTTGGAAAAAAATCATAGAAATTAGTTTCCATATTATCGTAGTCTAATTTATTAGACCATCATTGAAAATAATACACATTATTGTATTTAGTTTACTCTATATTCAAGTCCAATATTACTAAACTGGGATTACATTTTGTTTCAATCATGTATTACTAAATAATACTTACATGACGTTCCTGAAATATATTACAAAACTATGATTTTTTACCATTATATTCATGTAAATATCATGAGGTATAAATATCTATCCAATTAAATAGAGGTATATATAGGTACCACTAATAACATAATGAAATTATTATATTGTGAAAAACAAAAATATAAATTAGTCATCATAGCGTATCCGAAAGAGTAATATGGGTTTTTAAAAAATATTCCATCATTCCAAAATCTTTGAAAGACAAATGGATTTTGTAAATAGCATTCCCTCATATAAATAAGACAAATGTAGGAAAAATTGTGATATAATAATTGAAACAAAACCTCATTAAATAATATAATCTTAGATGGAAGATAATTTTGATAAACCAGATGAAATAAATTCTAGAGGAAAAGGTTATTTCTTCTAAAATGTGTATTTTATTAAATTGCGTTGAATTTTTCAAACAATGATATTAAATTGAAATTAACCTTCAATAATTATATTTTAAGGGTCTTTAAAATTTGTATATATTAAATATTAAAAATACATTCATGTCATATATGTTTTAAAACAATCTTCTTGTTTTTTTAAAAAATATGTAAAAAGTACCTCGTTTTGAAAACGAAAGGCACATTCCTTTCAAAAATTGTAATAAAATTCATAAAGGGTAATAAATAATGTAAAAATTCTTATGAAAATAGTAAAATATTTTATGAATTGATTTTTAGAAAATATAGAAATTGATTATATATAAATATTCTTAAATTCTTACGTATAAATAATCTCTAATAATAATGAGATAAAATATTATATCTTACTATAGGTCTGATACCAATCGTATATATTCGTGTCTCATTTAAAATGATTTAAATAATTACATTTATTTATTAAGGAATCGTATTAAATTTATATGATATCTTAAATGATCATACCATTATTCATTTATTAATAACATTTCCTTATTACTGGTCATTTGGGTATAATAAGATTAATTTTCTTATGAATTTTCAATTAAATCATTTCATGTTCTCCATTTTAGATCATATTTATATAATTATAAAATAATATTTACACAATTTATAACATAATTTTTCATTCTATACATTTATAGAATCATTATTTACTAGATATCATGTATAACGAATCAAATCACATCATGGAGACAAAATGATGTACTTACGCACGAGCAATGATATAATTCCGATAATTTTTAGATTTTATTTTATTTAATGGTACATAATTTTTTGTAGAAACCATATAATTATTTAATAATAACATATAGATATTATTTCTACCATTACAACTTTCTATTTAAGGTGGTAGTGAAAAAGATTACACCACGACGTGGAGACTGTAGTCGTTCATACACAAGTGTGGCTAATTATTTTTTTGAAGGATTGTTTGAAGGATGAATATAGTTATTATTTAATCCAAAAATCATCACAAAATATAATTTATACTGGGTTTATTAATTTATTATGGTAATAACTCATTATTTATAAATATATGAATAATTATTTTTGAATGAATAGGTAGAGGATTTTCACTATTCTTTGATGAGCTCCCCCAATATCTCTACATAAAAGAACTAAGTGATGGTATAATGAAATGATATAAACCTATTGAAATTTATTTGGGATGTTGAAAAGTTAAATAGGAAAGGGATGGTCAAATATCAAGGATCGATAATTTATGATGAAATAAGTGATGATGTTCCCTTTAATAGTTGATGTTATGGGCAGCTTTGGAATTTCAATAATTATTAGTTTCAAAACACAATAAAAAACATCCAAAAAGTACCAATTTAAAATATTATATGTGATAAGGTTGTAATATCTATAGTCAATGAATTTTATAAATGAATTTATTTCATTTTAATACTTATCATTTTAATTGACACATATTGTTTCATTTTAATTTTAAAATAGGGTAACAAATATTTCAGTATTACAATGGTGAATTATTTACATATTTGATGTCCATTAGACCATAAATAAATCCCTTAGATCATTTTCTACTATATAATAATTATTATAATTTTTCTACAATTATTGACAATTTTCAAATAATTTAATGATAATTTATTTTTGAAAATGAAACAAATGTGTCATTTTTGACACTATTAAATTCATTGAATTATATAAATATGGAGATAAAAAATTAGGAATTATAAATTATTTATTATTATCCTAATATGCAATGTTCATCTATAATACACATTGGATATATTAACTATACCGCATTATATTTATTTTAAAATTTTTATAACATTTATTTGTTATCTCCATTAATAAAATAATTACTACATTTATTTGGTGTAATTAATTCATATAGTTATTTGTTTAAATAAATATAAAATAATATAGTAATAATAAATCATCTATATTTGATTATAATACTTATAATTGAATATATATTCTGTAAAATATGTCATTAAAAATGTTATATTATTTAAGACATGTTTGTGAATACTTAAACATCAATTTATATAAAATATTATAGGTGTCATAATCTATTTTATAGGGATAAAATTCTTCATTAAGTAGTCCCTTGAATGAATATGGTCGATACATACTTAGAAAATAAGAATTTTTCACATGTTAGTTTATTTAAATGGTTATTGTAATTTTAATAAAAATTATTTTATTTACTTCACATCAATTAAATTATTTCTGCATCATTAAGGTATATGTTATTATGCTTAATATTTCATTCTAAAAAATTAAAAATAAGTTTTCACGATAAATAAATTATCATAGTTTTCATAAGATTATTTATAGTCAAACATATCTTTTATATATCCTTATATGGAAATGATATATTTATTAACATTTCAGTCAAACAAATTTAGCTTTTCTATAAATAAAATAAATCAAATGTTCTTATATCATACATGTGTATTCCAATAGATAACATTTAGAAGAAATGATGATTTACATTGAAACCTACTTATCCACTTATATTAATACAAGTCTTAGGGTAATTTTAAAAAATTATTATTACTCTTAATTATCTGATTTTCCCTTTTACCATATTAATCAAAATTACAATAGTTACTATCTATAATTCTACAAAATAAAATAATACTATATAAATTTATTAGAAATAATGATTCCCAATACAGAATAAATTTATAATATTTCAAAAAAAATAATTTTTTGTAATTATTTTAATATTTATTCCGCTATCAGAATTAGATACTATGTTTTAAAAGATAAAACATTTTAAAAGATTGAATACTTTTTACATCGGAATTAAATATGAATATTTTTCCCTTTTCCTTCATTATATTATCTAATGAAAAATTATTCAATTTATACTTTTAAAACATTGAATAAAATATTTTAACAATATAAATAATTTCGATGAAAAAAATTGTTTTCAATTAAAATTTAGTACATTTTATTCTATTCATAAAAACATCAACATTATAAGAAAAAAGTAAAACAATTAAACAAAGTAAATTATTATATACTTATAAAAAAAAATTATTTATAAATATAATGTATAAATGTTTGAAAAACTAGATTTAAAATTGGCTCGCCATCAAAAGGGGATAAAATTGATTTCTTATGATAAAAACGTCTTTTGTCCAAAAAAATTGAATTTGTACTTATATCATTTCTATAAAACTTATAATATGTACCATATTCATAATATTACATAAATTAAATATATATTTAATTAATAAAATCATTTAAGAGTAATGTTATTTTCATATAAACTCGCTTATTTGATTTTAAATTGTATTTTAGAAAGACATGTCCATTTATTTAAAAAGGGTATGATATTGGTTTATAATTAATTTATAAACAAATAATTAAATCATATTTTCATAATTTAGTTAATAATAATGAATTATGTAATTATAATGACAATTTTATAAGGTATCACACTTCTAATAGGTTTTTTCACTTAATATAGGTCTTCTGTGAAGTAAATCTTATTAAAAAAACATGAAATTGTGTGTAACAGAATCCAAAGAAAGTTATACATATAAAACAATCTACGTCAATGTTTCCTGATGAAAAATATTATCTTTGTGCAGCATAAAACAAAATAAATCAGAGAAAATATTATATAAATATATATATATCATAATTATATCGGAATGTTATATTATTCCACCCTTAAAATGAATATCTCCTACGAAAATCATCTTTTTAATAAAAGGATTAATACATGACCATATCATTGAAATAAATGGACATCATAAAAAACAAAACTAAATCATTTTTTTAAAGGATAGTTATGAACATAATGGTTACCGAATTCAAATTATCAGAGGGTTTCTAGATAGGATAACATAGATGGAATGTGAAAACATGGACACAAAATAGAATTATGGTGAGTGATATAAAACATCGTTAGGAAAAATTTAACAATAAAAATACATAAATCTATGATTTTCTAAGGGACCATTAGATTAATTGTATAAGAAGGTCCTCAGACAACATTTTTTTGGATTCATAATCCTTTCCCAAAATTTAATGTTTTTATGAGAATAAATTAATACATGATTTAAGTACAATCTCTCCACTAGTCATGCATTTATGAATTTAAAATTCATATATTATTCAAAAAAATTGTGTTGATATTTTAAATAATGAATGTTTAGTAGATAATGATATCCATATAGAAAATGGTATTGTATTCTATATGTATTTAACACCACAAAAATGTTATCCCAAGTTATCAAATATTAATATGTCCACATATATTGAGATAATATTTTAATCTAAATAAAATCATTCATGTTTTACCTTATACTTTCCATAAAGGGATGGCATTACAATCCTTCAAAAAAAAATACAATGTATTCAAAATAGGTGTACTAAACCGGCTTCACATTTGTCACCCATATATCATAATGTTGAAAATTGTTGTCACATTTCAATCCAGTCAACACATTATTCATGTATTATCCTGAGTCACGTTAATTACCTGAATTAACATAAATAATGCTTGAAAAAATTAATGTTTCTTTATTCTCTATAAGCTTCTTCCGATATATAATAACACAGATATCAATAAATCATTAAACAGTTCCATGGAATTTAATACCATCCAAATTACTTACTGATATCGAATATAATTCTGTCCCTATATCATTATCTCAACGTTATTATCATATTAATGTATATCCTTCCCTTATTCTTGTCTTTTCACAAATCATCACATTAATACCTCAGTCACTATTCACAGTTTCCAGAAAAAGTCTTCATATTAATTCATATACTTATGGAAAATAATATATTAACAATACTAAGTTGTTTTATAATTCCATAGTACTATAATATTATTTATAGGATATAATTATTGATAAAAAATGAAATCATTCAACAATCTTCTTAAAACATTAACGTTGATTTATAATTTTAATACATAAATAATCATTCATCACATATGTCATTCATTTTCACTTCATCAACAGTAACATAAATAATAATTAGACAACCACAATTATTCTCATTATAATATTTCACCCATGGGCATAGATTTGCATGATTTCTAAAAATATCACATTTAAAACATTTTACAATCATTGATACCATAGGAATACTATATTTCTTATCGATTATGTCAACTGAAACTTGTCCTTTTCAATTAGTTACTTTGTGTCCTTTTCAACACCCAAAGCATCTTCTAGTTCCATTGAAACATTCCCCTTGATGCCTCGTCCTAAATGATTAAATTAAGGAAAATATAACTTTTATTCCATTGGGGACACCATCAAACTCCATAATTCTCATATTAAGAGGGTCAAGAAAGTCAATAATGTAATAATTTTTTATCATAATATTTTATTAGCTGTTAGGCATAATAATTATGTTTCTCATTCCAACTACCATTTCATTTGGTTTCTCATGCGAAATATCATTCTATTTCCCATCATATTCTTCATTAACATGAATCCAATTATTTCCATCCTTTTTATAAATCAAAGAATTAAAACTATGATGTAAAAATTATAATTTGAAAACCAAATAATCAATGGGTTGTACATTAAATCTCTAACAACATTGGGTAAATCTTATGTTATTCAAGATCATTATAGAAATTCTATGATTTCAACCTATAATTATACTTATCATTAGGAAATCCAATGAAATATTTTTTGGAATATATCAAGGGATATGTATAAGGTTTTCACATCCTAGATTCCAAATTGTGACCAAACCATTGTTTTGATAACAAAAATAAAAACCCAATCATTATGTACATGGAAATTACTATAAATTTGTAGAATATATAACTCATGACATGAATTGATGTCGAATGTCCATAACTGTTTTTTTTCATTTTGAACATGGAACACATTATTCCAATATTTTAAAGATCTTAAACATATCTGATAAAGATCATACAATTTTTTCCAACATAAAACCATTATTTATATTTTGGGGAAATGAAAACATATGAAAAGGGTGAGCATAGATGCTCTGTAATGGTAAAAAAATAAAATATCAAAAAAACATGAACATAAGAATGTAAAAATATGAAAATTATCTTTTTAAAATAAAATAATGTGTAGAATTTTTCAGGAATCATCATTCAAGAAATAAATCATTGCAGCTCATAAGGCATAAATCATAAAATAACATGAGACATGACTACTTATCATTGGAATAAAACATGGAATTGCTGAAATAAAAAAGTCATAGAAATTCATTTCCATATTAGAATAGGATCATTGTGAAGACCATAAAATTGGATAAAGATTATTACTAAACTGAGTTACCTCCTCATTACAGCCCTGTATTAATTAACCAAGTGTACCTACTAATCCAGCCTTGTATTAAATAATTTTTTTAACTGTTTATTCCATCCCTCTATTACTGACAAGTGATAATATCGTGTTCTATTACTGTGTATCGGAATATATATAAATTCATACCCAATTAATTATAGAGTGATATATATACCATCCATATAATAATTAAATCATTCTTACACATTCCACAAAAACATAAATTCTTCATCATCTGATAAACCAAGGAATGAAATGGATTTTTAAACATCATTCCATTATAAGAAAATCCATGGAAGATAAACTAATTTCTTAAATAACATTCAATTATAAAAATAATTAAATAATATTAATAATAGGGATATTATTTTTCAAACATATATTTATTAAAAAATCCTATCTTAGATGGAAAATAATTTTGATAGCACACATAAAATTTGTACTTTTGGAAATATCCTTCCTTATTCAAAACGTTTTCTGTTTATTAAATAATCAAAAAAATTTAAAATAAAGAATTTACTTAAAAAATACCTCAAAAATAGAATAGTTAAGATTAATGGAAATTATGAATAATAAAATCAAAAAAATAGTCATCTTGTACTTTTTCTAAAAATCTAAAAAAGAACCTCATATGGAAAATTAATGAAGGTTTCCATTTAAAACATTTAGTAAAAATATAAAAGTGTAAAAATGACATCAAAAGTACATAGGATAATATTAAAACCATTTTGAATGAATTTTTAGAAAACATGGTAGTGGAGAATAAATAATCCTTGGTAAATACTTACGTATAACCAATCCCAGATAATAATGATATTTTGAAATTATCTCTTAATTTTGGACAATATACATTCTATGTATCGAAAACTCATGTATAAAGATTTACATAATTTTATCGACTTATAAAAAAATCATATTCATTTTTTGGATATCATATATGATCATATCATCATCCTTTTGCCAATAAAATTTCATTTTTACTCGTTATTTGTGTATAAATAGATACATTTTCATATGTGAATTTTTGTAAAATCATTTGTTTTATCCGTATAAGGTCATTTTTTATCAATATAAAAAAATATTAAGATAGAAAATATCACATTTATTCATTCAATTTATTTATACAACCATTCATTAATGGATAAAATGTGTAATTAATCACATAACATCATAGAGACAGTATGTTATAAATACACATCACCGGCGATATCATTCCCATAATTGTGAAATGGTATGGAATTGAATGGAACATAATTTGATCAAAAACTAATATATTTTTATTTAATTCATATATAGTTATTAATACCATCATTATATCCTTCCAAGTAAGTTGGTGGTGAAAACAGATTACACCAATGTGTGGATATGGAAAGTCGTATTCATGCATGCCTGGTGATTTTCATTTTTTGTATGGTGGAAATATGGATGAATATGGTTGTTACATAATAATAATGACATGTAATTATATAATTGATACAAAAGTTATCACTTTATACCTAAATAACTCATGATGTGTAAGTATAAGAAGAAAGAAGATTGAATAAATCAGTAGAGAATATTACTTCTTCGTCTACTAGCTCCCTCTATATCTCATCTTAAGGGACAAAAAGATAGTATTATGAGAATATTTGACCCTCTATAATTAGAATATTTTAGTATATAATGGAATCGTTATGGGATGGTCGTATTGGATGAAGCAATGAGTTATGAATAAATTCTGGATGAGGTACCCATTTTTAATGGATGTTGGGGATCCATTCGAATATCCAAAAATATTAATTTCAAAGAACATAAAAACCCTAAAAACTGTCCTAATACCAATTATTTAATGAGATTATATTTTAATATCAAAAACCAATATTTTAAATACATGTCTTTATATCCATTTAAATGTTATAAATTTAATTAACACATGGTTATTCATTTCAATATTTTTACTAGGTTAACTAATATTTCAAATATTGAAATGGTGTAATATTTACATATTTGATTTCAATTTGACCTTAAATAAATAATTACGATCATTTTAGACCATATAATAAATATTATATATTTTTAAAAATATTTTATTATTTTGGAATAATTTAATAATACATTTTTTTGATAACGAATCAATACTACCATTTTTGGAACATTTAAATTCATTGATTATTAAAAATATGAATATTACAGGTTAACATCGAAATAAATATTTCATTATACTATTAATAGGTCAGTGTAAACTATAAAATTCATTATATATATTATATATCCCATATTATATATATTTTAATATTTCTAGTAACATTTTTTTCTTATCACCATTAATAAAATAATTACATTATTTGTCTTTTCTAATTATTTAATATACTTATTTTAGAATAAAAAATAAAAAAAATAAGATGAAGATAAATCATCATGAATTTATAAAATATTTATAATTTTATATATCGTATCTTAAAGGAATCATTGATAAAATTATATTAATTAAAATATGAATGTGACAACATTAACATTACATTAAATAAAATATTATCAGTGTCATAATCATTTCCATATGTCTTGAAATGGTAAATAATTAGAAAATTAGAAGAATATGATATATAAATACTTGAATAATATTATTTTTTCATGTGTTAATTTTTTTAAAAGGTAATTATCATTTTAGTAAAAATAATTTTCTTGATTTCTCATCAATTAAATTATTTTTGCATCATTAATGTGTATTCAATTAAGGTCATTATATATTTCATAAAAATTAAAAATTAATTTCCATGATATATTAAATAATATAAGATCTAAAAATGGTATTTATATTATAATTTATCACATACATAGAATGATATTAATTTTTACCAAATTATTAAAATATTAGTAAGACATATTTAACTTTTCATTAAATAAAATTAAATAAATTTCCTAACTTATTATAGGTGGATTAAAATGGATATCATTTAGTCCCATGGATGATTGAGGTATAATAATTCTTATCCGATTATATTATGTTATGTTTTATTTTAATTTTATCATATTATTCCCATCCCTAATTACCATATTTTTCTGTTCAATGTATTAATAAAAATTACTGATGTTAATGTTCACAATGCACAAAAATAAAATATATATATTAACATAATTTGGACCAGAGGATTTAAAATAAATAATTGATTCATAAAAATTTAAAACTAATATGTTAATGTAATTAATTTAAAATTAATCACTTTTTCTGAATGAAAAACATTTTTTATAAGATAAAACATTGCAATAGATTAAAAATGTTTTTAAAACTAAATAAAATGTAAAATTGATTCCAATGACATGAATTATATTAGTTGATAATAATATATTCTATTTATAATTTAAAACCATTCAATAATAAAATTTAACTATATAAATTTTGTTTTCTGAAAAAAGGTGTTTTTAATTAAAATTTAGTTTATTTCTTACTATTCATCAAAACACTAATGTTATCCGAAAAAAATCACAAATTAATTCAATATACATATTAATATCCCTAAAATGAATTATAATAATATTTTGTTAAATAAAATTTATAAATTTGTTAAAATCTATATTTAAAATGGTTTTCCATGAATCATTGGTAAAAATGCATTTTTTGAGAAATGCTACGTTTTTTACGAAAATCTAATTTGTTATTATATAATATATAGAAAACTTATAATTTTAATTTTAATAGTAAGATTTAATAAATAAAATATATATTTAATTAAGATAATACTAAAAACCTTATTTTCATATTTTATAAACACACTTATTTTTATTTAAATAGTCTTCTATAAAAACATTTCCTTTTATTCAAAACATATTTTATTTTCATGTAATATTAATTTCTCAAAAAATAATAAAATAATGTTTTTATATTTCAATTAATAATAATCATATTTAAAATAATAATGTATTGGTTATAAGGCTTCATAATAATATTCTTTTTTTCTCTTAAACACGATCATGCATGAAATGTATTTTAACTAAATAACATGAAATTTTGAGTAACACGATCCAAGAATACTTTTGTGTATACCACAAGCTATGATGATGATTTTTTATTTAAATATTATCATGGTGTATCCTATAACAAAATACATAAATGAAATAATAATGTATTAAAATATATCTCTCTCTCTCAATAATATCATGGTGTTACATTGGACATGAGAACTAAGAAGCAACATCAGACACACATGACAAGTTATGCTAATTTTCCTTTACACATAGAAACAACCCCATGCCAATACCATTCTAAAATATATGAAAGATTAAAATATTGAATCCATACTTTTGAGATACCAAAACAAAAGAGAATCATAATTTTTTGGAATGCATAAAAACGATCCAAATACTTTCCTACACAAAACATTATAATTATTTGTGACTTGCTCTGGGGGAGTGGATTGTTTTCGAGTGAAAACATGATCCATTTGAGACTCTAACTTTCCCATTATTATTCTTACACAATTACAAAAAATTTCTTTGACACCATGGCATAAAAACTATCTGCAATCACACAAGTCAAAGGAACTCAACCACCACACCTCGACACTATCCTCATGGGGTGGATCTCACTAGTCTATTATTTTTTGGATTGTGTCTTAAGAATTCCTTCTAGTTGGGTATTATTCCATTTACCTTGTGTGTCTAATATCTCTCTAGACATCAACTACATGGGGATCTATAAATTTTTTGTGCCTCATGGTAAAAGAAAATCGAACAATGGAGGAAAAGAGTGGCTTGTACCTATGTACAACAGTTGTACAAAAAGAGGTTAGGGAATAGAGAACATAAATCTAAACACACCATCTTCCTCAAGGTATGGAACCTCTAACACCTATATATATCTATGATGTCAACCACTACCTTCTAAATATTATAGTTTCCCAACAAGAGGATGTGGTGGTGGAATAAAAACCAAATTAACCACCAACAACAAGTTCTACTCTATCTCCTCCAACACATACGCCACCCCACAGTCGTCATTGATCCAACCAGTGCCACATCAATGTTGTATCATCTTCCATTTCTCGGATTACAACACTACTAGTAAGATAATCACATGTGAGGATTCCTCTCCCCTCACAATCATATAAATATATCATCTTCGTAGAATTTATATGTCCCTGATATGTCTGATAAAAGATATATTTTTTGAATTTATTGTCACTCCTACTATTGGTAGGAATTGTTAATTCTTCATCCTATTATATCCCTAACTATGAAGATAATGATACATTTGATAACATTTAACTTCATCGCCCATAAATAAATTCCCCATCCATGAACCTCTTTGTTATAATTAATTTATATGTACCATAGTGGTGGGGTCTATGAACTGATAAATAGAAGAATGTTCCACCTGCCAACCATCCTCAACAAAGAAACCCTTTTGAACAACACCCTTCAATGATGCCTCCCAATTCATTGTTTAAAACTCTCTACCCAACTGAAGAAACCAGATTGTATATCAATGTGAATACATCTTTAAAGAAGAAAAGATATAACATGGTGAAAGAGTAAATCTTATGATATATTCAAAGAATTACATGGAATCCCCAACCTATTCATGTATGAATAATGTAGTAACAAAATACCTACAGGCGGTGCCAATATTTACTAATCCAATAAGAAAGTTATTAGGGTCCTAGTAAATAGATACATCAGCCTCTGCAACAACTCTAGTAACCGTAGATTAAGATCAAAAAACAAAACTGTTTAAAAAAAATTTTTTGTTCCCACATTAATCCTCACTTATTATAAAAGGAAACTCCAAAAATCAGTACCTATCTAAAGTTGTGCTATCACACATTAGGCTGGGTACTATCCTCTAATACTATTCTATCACGACCTATCCCAGCGCGGTCTATGCCACAACATTCCAAATCCATGCTCTTATAATAATGTTGTGGGTGACTAGCACAAAGTATATAAATCACACACATGGCACAAATTATCCTAATATACCTATACACACACACACTAACACACACACACACACACTTATCCAAGTTCATACAATTTTAATATGTAAGGCCACTGAATAAAAATATCCATTCATAAATCTATAATCCCAAAACCATATAATGACATAATGTATGGGAAATCATAAAAATGAGCAAAATACAAGACCACAGAACAACTAGAAAATAGTGTACATACTTATCCAAAGCATTGGGATTCTATTAGATAAACACTACAAAACACATCATTCAATCTATAATTACTAATCTCCACCACATCCTAGTCCTAAAAGAACTTTTTTCTGGGTTTTTCATTTTTACAAGTCATGACATGTGCAGGAAGAAAACATGTATGTGTGAAAACAAAAATACATAGTAGGAATCCCCAGAATCACTATGAATACATTAATATGTGTCTTCATATCATCACATGATATTTATATCATAAAATGAACAATATAAACAAAAATACATATATATTCATAAAATACTCTTAAAATCAATTGTGTCGACCCCAACTATCCATAGTTCAATAGTGAGGTTTCAAGGTAATGATCTTATTGGAGATCTGAATTTATGATCCAAACTATCAGTGGTGGGACACAACTGAGAAATATCACTCATCAGGTATCTATAATCTTTTGTAACATCCCTTTTATCTAATAACTCATGCATATCTAGGAGTAACCTCTCCTTAATCTACACGGCCATTGATGAAAATCATCCCATAGGTAATTCTCATTACATCTAGCTAGAAATATTCACGTAGGATATTTATAGGGTTCAGCATAGATAAATACCTCACTATACTAACGTCCCATGGGAAATAGAATATCTTGATTCAATTTTATGGGATCGACATCCATGTATACCTAGTGGGACACTAAACCATTATGTATATATCATTCCAAATATGGGATAGTAGACTCTGTAAATAATTTTCATGAAAATTCCACAAGCACTACCAATAGAAAATAAAGGTGATATTGGATCACTATAGAACTCCCAATGGGATAATAGATCAATGATATTTTCTAATCTATCAATGTAGTATATGACTACTAACGCTATAAAAAGTGGACTTTCCCACACTATAATGATCAATAGTATGATTCATATAGGTCCCCCTCTATGATATGAATGAGATAACACATTAAATCCTCCTAGAAATAAACCATTCGAACAATATTAAATGATACATAACCAAGGATTTTTACACAATTTATATACAAAAATGCATTAAAAATATTACTATAACATATTATCAAATGATTACATGGTGTGTCCCTGGGGGAAGACGCTAGGTCTCAAAAATCATAGCACTAACAGTTTATTTAACTCACACCACAACACCCTTTCCAATGAACTATGTGCCCCTTGTAGTGAAAATTTTGATGATGTGGGCATGTAACTCTATATATCCTTCATCTTGTGCATTTTAGAACACATTAAACCCACAAACTTTGTAATATTGATGTACATTATGTTTCATGGGTGATATTCAATTCCCTTGTACTTTTCAAGTACTCGTCGTGTGGGGAAACATTGAAACATGTTGTTGTACTCCGAATACAAATAGGTTTTGTTATCTAAGGGTCACATGGAATGTGACATGATTTTAAATGCATGTGATCTTTATCTCTGTACAGATACCTTTTGTCCTCATAAAAGTGCTACATGAAATGTGTTCCTCCGGACTACACAACGTGTAGTCTGGATTTTCAAAGAGCCCATAGAAAATCTAATATGTATTTTCCTCTAACTCTGTAATCACTGAGTCCCCTCTGAATCAATCCAGGATTCGTAAATCTATATTTAAAAAAACTTACACAGAATAGATATATTGAATTTATCCATGTTTTTTTCAAAAGAAACACCCACCATCACGCATTGTTAGTATTTCATGCCAACCAGGGATCACAAACCCATGATTCATTTTGGGATCTAAAACCATCAATTTCTTGTACAACATTTATGTCAATTCTCATTCCCAAACCCATGGTAGAAAACTGTTTCATCAAATACCTAATGGTCCACCATCATTCAAATGGAATTTGTTAATTCTAGCACAAAATAGAATGAAAATTATTAACACATATAGAATAGGTAGAGAAAAACATAAACAAAAAATGAGGGAAAAACAGCCTTTGATCGTTTCTGGCATCAATATATTTTCATAGAATATAAGAACAAATATGTATAGATATCAAAAAAATAACAAATTATGATTATCCCCCAATTCTAGAAATAAGAGAATACCTATAAAATGAAATATTTGAGAACAAATACATTAATTGATTAATTCATATCCATCATCGGATAATAAAATGGTGATAAACCCAAAACACCAATGTCCTACATCGATATGGATAAATCACTGCTGAAGATGGATGGAATGCCATTTTTATTGATGAGATCTACCATCTCTATTGGAATATGATCTTTGACATGATCCCGATCAGATGTCATCTTCCAATTATCCTCCAATCAATCCACTCCAATTCTTCCACTAAATACCTAGGATTTGAGGATAAAAATTTGGAAAAATAATATATATAGTTTAATTAGAGGATTATACATCCCTACATCTAAATAAAGAAATACATTAATCTAATTTATTTATTTTATTAATTGTGCATGTGATAACAGTTTACAAATATTCCTAAAACCAATAAAGATAATGTCTCACCATTTTTCACCTCAATCCTCAGAAATCATCATTGGTCTCATATTACAAATCAAATATTATATTTGATATATATTTCACTATTTAATGAAAAATTCATGTGAATTATTTTAATATATTTATTATTTTTAAAATATCAATTCATGGTTCCTCAGGGCTCATAATCTCATGCCATTATAATTTTTTCTTCTATAAATATTCATATTTGTATTCCATTGTATTACATGAAAAAAACGAGTTCATTTCTTTATATATGTTTTTTTGAGTTTTTAATTATTTCTTTATCATATTATAATTCATACAGTTCAATGAAGTGTAAATACATGGAATGTTATGATTAAAAAGTTTCATATTCTCAGTGATTTGTACTCATCATTAATTTAATTAAATATTGAATAAATTTTTAGGTAGGCGTGGGATTGTTTGATTTTTGTGTGTACTTATTGCCTAGATGAATTATCCTAAATCATTCTTCCTATGTGAATTTTCATTCATTTTACATGTATTTGGGATCTAGAAATTTAGATCATTGTTTTTAATTGTTTGTATCTTTGTTTTAGTTAAGAACATTTTAGTTTGTGAGGTTTATTATATTTTGGGGGTGGAGATTTGGAATATTTTTATTGTCAGTATTGGTGATAGAAGGGAAGGTTTATATTATATAAAATGGTGATATACATTGGGTTTTCATGATGTTTTCTATGTGGGGATTTATTATCGATATCCATAACTAAACAATATGCATGTTTTATGGTTGGATGGAAATAATTCATTTATATGATCTGAATTTAACTGGTGGAAGAATTTTGCTATTATCCAAAGTGTATAAATCATTTAATTGGGAGATTTAGTTTTTTTTTCTAAAGTACATGTAAGATAACGAAATGATAAATGAATTAATAAATGAACATGGTTTCTTCATGGTGATTTATTATGATATTGATTATGTATTATGAATATATCAATAGAATTATTATGTTCATCGATTCGTGGGTTAAATTATTAATTAATTAACATTGAAAATTGAATAAGTAATAATAGTAACAATAATTGGATAATTAATTAATTTATATTTTGTTTGATGAGTGTATGATTATTGATACGTAGGTCATAGAGGTATTTGTAGGGTTTCCATAGAGATGATATAAGTAGATGTGTTTATTTCTATATGAACATTACCATAGTGGGGTTATATGTGATATTTCATTATATTTTCGTATTTTATATGTTATAATTCTTATATTATTATGTTAAATACACCGAAATTTTATAAATGGTGTTCTCTCCAACATCTAGGATAGAGTCTGAATAGAATTATATATTCCCCCTCTTTGAACAAATCCTTTAATATATAGTTAATTCAGTATAAGTTGATCTATAAGGGATTATGGTATACGGTGAATACATTTCAAGGATTTGGTGGATCATAATTTTTTATACATTTATGTTTGGGATGTTGTTAATTGATTTATATAATATAATATTATTAATTATTTTGTCTCTCACCTCCAATTATTTTATATGAAATTTCTATTACAACCTGACGTATAATACATGTACACTCACTATAGTTGATTTAGTACATACATGTTGTTGTTGATGGGGTAATAAAGAAGATGATTTTTACATGTGGACTAAATCAAAAAAAGTTGTGTTCCCTTTGTGGGAAAATGTTTGGAAGGATCATGGACTATCTCTATTCTTTGATGGCTTATTTATCATATGGATGAGCATTGTATGTGTGGAAAATGAACACGAGATTAAATAATAGTGGAGAAGTGGGAGAGGTATTCCATTATATATATATATATGTATTCTTATGATATTGTATTCTCTTCTTATATGTATTACATGGTGTGGATGGTGGAAACTATAATAAATTGTTTAGGTGAAGAGTTAGTTTTATTTTTTATACATAAGGACTTTGTATAATTCTTTCATATTTTTCTTGAGATGTTTTATAAAGGATCTAAAAGGTTAAACGTTTTATGCTCAACCATAATAAATATAAACCTATTTTTTGATTATATTGGACAATTTGGGGGATGTTATGAATTTTAATAGTATAAAATAGTTATCTAGACACTATCAAGAGTTTTTAGCATTACATATTGAAGAAAAATTATTATTTAGTTATATCCAATTTAATTTCAATTTCATTATTTCATGTATGACATCAATTATATTATAACTTAATCTTATAATTATTCATTAATACGTTTTAATTTATTTTTAAATTGTAACTATTACTCTAATAAATATATTATATAAACCCACACTTTTTATAGATAAATATTAAATAGCAATAGATGTATATTCAACGTATATAATTTTTATCCAATTTAGATTCAGATTATTTTGTTTCCTATGGATTCATTGATACATTCAAAATGTACATTATAGGTAAACATAATCTCTAACAATTTTATTCATAACTAGAACCCCTTTATGAAATATCATACATAAAAAATCTCATAAAAATATATGGAATGAAAACAAAATAAAGGGTGACCCCATATGTTCAGTATGGTTGAGATAAGATGCTCAATAAGGGTGAGTTATGATACTTTATAAGGAAACCGGGTTGTTACATTTTATAACCATTTCATAAATATCATAGATCATATTAACTACATATGGAATAAATCATTGAATTTTATAATACAATAATCATTAAGGAATCCAAAAACATGATCCATGAAAAAATAACATTGGAATAATACATAACTCTATGGGATACACATAAAATACAAAACAAATTTCATAGTCAATGATCATTGTAATTACTATCATAGAGGATTTCATTAACAATCCATTACATTATATCCTTTTTCACGGTTAAATCACTACACTATAATAGGTAAAATATTGCCTTAATGAAAATGTACCACTCTCTATAATATTAAATATTATCTCATGAGATATCCATTATTCCTATTACATTAGGGTGAAATATAATTCTCGTTCCACCTATCACACAATGAAAATCAATAAATTGTGAGATACATGATCATAAAAAATTCATTATAACACAACCTATCATAAAAATCTTTTATTTATGATCACATATCATTTCATCATATTACAAATAATGGAATTTAAATATATTTTATAAATGTTTCGTCATGAAAAAATTAACCAATGGGAAAGAAACTAGTTTAATAGAAGAAAAAATAAATAATCATAATACAGATAAAATAAATTGTGGATGCTATCATTTCATTATATCCCCATAAAATAATAAGTAACTTCAATGTCTATAATTATACATCAAATATGATTTTAATGTACTATTAGGTCATTTCATGAGGAAATTTCAATTTTCAATTTAAAATTATATATTTAAAATAAATAAATCTCAAATATTGGGGAAATTTTTTTTATATGAACTAAAATAATATTTATTTTAATATTAAATGAATTTATTAATCATTATATTTGGAAATATCATTAATGATATTTATATTAAAATAATTCATAATATCATCATAAATTAAAAAGTCTTTATTTCAAAAAATTTATGATATTATTCGTAACATTTTTTCAAAAATAAAATCATATGTAAGTTTAATATAAAAAACATTATTGAATATTTATTTCTTCTTTGAGAACATTATTAAAAATCATGTATATTAATGAAAAATTACTTTTGGCTGATGTGTGAAATAAAAGCAGTTTTAAATAAAACATTTTTTTTGTCTTTTGAGTTGTTAAACAGTGGAAAATGAATGGAAACGAACTTAATTTAACTTGAGGATATTAAATTACAAGTGATACTTGAAATATAGTGATTAATATTTCAGCATCAGAAACATAATCCGAAATAATTCAGATAAACAATGAGATTGTAAAAGAAATACCTTACAAAATTTTCAACTTACCAAAACGGCGCTTTAACAACATATATAAAAATTTAATTATAAAATAAATATTTAAGAAATTTATCTACATACATTTAATACTATATATCTTCTTACTATATTATTTCCACACCCATTTATTATTTCTTCCACATTGAAATCATCATTTTATTTTGTTATCATTTTTATTTATTATGAGAATTTTTTTTCGGTTGTTCGGGTGCATGATATTGCATCATTGTTCCATCATCTCTGGAATTTCATTCATCATATATTAAAAAAAATATGTCTTTAAATGGTCATCCATAAATGGTAGATATAGAAAAATTAAATACACTATTCATGGAGATGGTAGGTCATATGTAGTTGTTAACAATATTTTAACGTTTCATCGGATGAAAAAAAAGATAAATAACAATTCACATTTCTATATACCATAACAAACATCTATGGGAAAAATTTATTAATCATCATCTCACCCAAATCATATTATGGATTTCACTAATGATTGATAGCTTAAAATGTATATTGACTCTGATCAACGATGACGTGTGACTAAATAGTTCAAACATTTTCATCTAAATCCTTATTTATCCCATGTCAAAATAGCTTTCTTTCACCATGTTCACCATATAATTATTGAGTTATACATTTCTTTATATAGACGGATTTATAAAAAGAAATCAAAATAAATGATTTGATGATATTTTTGTGAAAAAATAGTATTGGTTGTTGTTTATCCAAATCACCTTTTAAATTAATAAATAATGATCTCTTCATATCACATATGGTTTGAATGGTTCTCTCATATAGACCATATCATTAAGGATGGTAAGATTTCCTAAAACTCAAATATGATTTCATATCTTGCTTAATAGTCACCATAAAATCCAGGAAATCCTTGGATTCAAATTATATACAATATAATGCTTTACTGTATACAATCATACCAAATCCATAATAACGTGAAATCTTACCACATCCATAATATATATAATGAAAATATGATCAAGAGATAAGTATTCTTTGAAAAAAATGATGTTTGATAACATTATAAGGTTATTGACTACAAATGAAATATCAATTTTCCATTTAAGTGTTTTGTGGGACCTAATAAAAAGATTTAGTGTTACATTTTCACATTTTTATTATGTTTATGGTAATGGTTTTAACATATCCTTAAACATATTTACCATATAATTAACTTGTTGATACAACACAAATAGAGATACATGTTCGGAAAGAAATCCATCTTTCCAACAAAAAAATACACACTCAGATCTCTCTATATGTATTGAATTGTGTATTGATGTATATGATTGTGGATTATTTTCATGTATATTTCCAATTCTTGGAATGGTTTTATGGCCAAATTCGTAGGCCCAAATTTCCTTCGTCATCTGACATTGAAAATATTATTTATATTGTAAAAGGAAAACATAGTTTAATTAGAAACATTTATTAACTCATGTATGGAGTCTCATATTAGATATATAAGGCTATATTTGAAATTATAATTCAGTTCTTACCCAAGGTGTAACATAACGTTTTTCAACTTTGTATTCTAGGTAAGAGGCATGTTGTCCTTGTGTTACGTGTAGGATATTGATTTAATTACAATTAAATAAATGCCTCACATTCCCCCTTCGGTGTTTGAATTGAATAGATCGGGAAATGAAACCCCTTGTAAAGATGGGTAAACTAAATAGAAATGAAAGAGAGGTGGCACCACATATCATTGATCATGACATTTATCCCTCCTGGATCATGGTTGAGTCTCATCGGAGCATGGATAAAAACATAAATCGTGATTGTTACGCCAAGAGGTATAAGGATTTCAGTTTTTCTCCTCTATTTTTATGTGTTTTTTAATTATATATATATATTACAACTTTTAGGGATGTTTTGATGGTATATAAATTGATATTGGTGGAAAATAGGGTCTTTTGGATAGCCCACTAGGAATTTACTTTCATAATTACGAATCACACATATCTAATGTAGATAAACAATCCTTTTTTTATTTCTTGATTAGTGAAAATTATTTTTTGGAACTACAATCCATATAATGAGGTTATGTGCCCTGTATAGAGCCCATATCTAGTAGATGAGGATATCTCCAAGGTATCCTCATCATGGGACATGGTCATGTAACCATACCTACCCAGAGACATGTACATGTGGTAGAATATATAGGAAATGACTTAGGAAAATGTTAATGACTGAGGTGAGGTGAGACACATTTTGTATCCCAGGAACATACCTTGTAATCTCACATGTACATCCAATATGTGTAGTATAGGAAACAATAATGGGTTCATTCAAGGTCTGAAACCATATGGAAACCCATACACATCATGTACATTTCATTTAAACTTCCATAAATTGTTTCTCCTTCTTCGAGCCTCTAATACAGGTCGGTGAGTTTCCTATCCTAGGAATTTTATTCATAGAATGTGATGTTTTTCATTATGATGGGCTTGGAGATATGATGTGGTATGATATTGTGCAGGACACTATACTAGTGGTTTGTATTTAGGAATAGTGATCAGTGTGGATCACTAGAGAGATTATAGGTTCGGTAACCTTCCCAATCATCTCAGTGATGTAGATCCATTAGACTACTTTGGTTTGTAGAGCAGTCATCCCTTATCTTATTATGGATATGGTCACATTTGAATGGTATTGTTGTGATGTGACATGTGACTAATTCAGGTGATCACTATGGTAATCATAGAGACACTATGATGTGTACTCTCCTAAATTAGTTGGTAATTGGTTTCATCTAACTTTTATATAGGTAGATATGTTACTACCCAAAATTTTGTGTGGATCCCCTAACCATGGAGTAGTCCTCCCTCGGTCAGTAAACCCTGAAATATCTGGGAACCGGTCACATGTATCATTTATTTAGATGGATATGGATCTCCTTGGATTTATTATCATGTATCTTGTCCTTAATCATTTTTTAGATCGAGTAGGTATTCCCTCATCATCTCATTTCATTAGTCCTATATTCTGGGATTTTGTACCCCCGCTATCATATCAGGGATTGAGTCATTTGTACATGATGTATTGGCTGAGTAATTACTCCCATATATCACAATGGTGGGATCCCTCTAGTTTGGGGTTAGTTCTGCCCTTTTGTATTAGGGTGTATCCTCCCATAGTAATAACATAAGAAGAGTCGATAAATCCCATGATGTGTTGTTGTGGGCCTCATCTATAGGGTTGGTACTCCCCTATCATGTTAGATTGAGGTCCCCCATTACGAGTATAGATTTGGTAAACTCATATTCACAGAGTGTAGGGTCTCTATCTATGCAGTGATACTCTACCGTCTTATAGATTTGAATGGATTTGAGTTCTCTATAGGGGTTTGAGCACCCTTGGATATAGTGTGTGGTTTGTAGAATAATTCCCCACAACATTCTGAGCATGATACCCGATTATTAATATGATTTCCCTCAATAATGTGAAATGCATGGCTTTGATGTTGTTTCATTAGTTGTTTTACAAGATTGTTAAGATTAATTACTCTCTCATATATAGAGAAGTGGTGAAGAGTAAGTCTATCCTTACACTAATTCCCTTGATGGGATACACCTGGTGCCTGATCAATAGAAGTTCTCCATTGATTATTTTTAGTGACGTTGATCCGGAAACTCCCCCTATATTTTCTACAATCACGCGTTGGGCATAATAAATCATTGATAAGAACTCTGGTGATGGGATGTAGAGTTGGACTGAGGGGCCTGTTATTGATGGATTGTTTCCATTTCATGAGTTCCATATTGAATTTTAGGGATTGGGGTTTTTGTAATCCTGGATGATTTTCATCATTGATACTTCTGTAATACCTTTTGGATGTCTACGAGGTCATAACCCCATCATATAGATAGTCTGATATGAATCTATATTGGTGTTTTCTAGGATTCTTATTAGTATTTTCACATTTTATTGTCGACACACCATGTTTATATAGTTGAATAGTCATGTATAGTTGAGCATGTCTGAGATGTAGTTTCCCTCTCATTTATGTTCACAATTTCTAGGTTCGAGCAATCTATTACCATTCAATTGACCAATTTTAATATGGTTTTTTGGGGATCTTACGGTTTTGATTATAGTCTTCCATACATGGTATTTTCCCACACATGATGTGTTATGAGGAACCAATAATACTTTCGATAATGTCATCATAGTACCCAAATTAGTAATAGCTTATTGAGCTAGACCAAGTGAGGTGTTTTCTGGTTCATGGATGAGTATATTTAAATTAGTTTCATTTGACATTAATCCAATCCCTCTATGTAGGTTTTATTTTTTATAGTTTTTATTGGCCGTGTATTTTCCCCTTTTACTCTTTCAGTACACTGGATATGGGATAGTTTTATGCATGAATTTAAATTCATTTTTACTGTATTTATAATGATGGATATACATGTTTGTGTTTGTGTCCATATAGGTTCCATTCTTTATAGACCACATTAATGTGATATTCCTAATAAATTTCGGATGTATTCCTCTAGACTATTGGAGGAAACCATGTGGAGTTGCTGGATGGGTCCCTTTGGGTTGGGTTGTGACAGTGTGTTATCAGAGGAGGTACCCATTTGGGACAAAATTAAATAAATTTTCAAAATGTGTTATTTTTTGGGTTGCATAGAAATAGTGATAAAGTGTTTGGATTTTGGCATTCAGGCCTTGGATTCTATTGTCAGTCTATTGTCTTATGTATCCATTCATGTATACTCCCATAACATTCATTTTTTCTTGTCACATTCGGACATTGGTTATATGTAAATTTTGGTACATGCATTATTTTGGAATAGGTTGTGTGTTCTATGACCTTCATTTTTCATCTCCCTAGATATAATATATAATTGTGGTGCATCCTATTTTTATTTTAGGATACCACTAGGAAAAAAGGACAGGTCCATTATGGTATTTTAATGATAGTCATGTTGGTTTTGGAAACTACAAAAGCATATAATGGTAGACGATATATTAAAATTTATTTCAATAATCATTTCTGGAAACCCTGAGTGAGGATCATTGACATAAAATTTTAATGTAATTATTTTAATTTATGTAAAACAAATAAATTGTATTTGGAACACTCTTCTGTGATAAATTATGATTTTCTGAAAGACCCATTCAATTTTTCTTCATTGTGATATGATTATGGAAATATGAAATCACTCTAGTCGTGATCCACATGGACTCTAATGTTCTCTAAGAAAAATGAGTCTTTCTACTTGTGCAAGTGTGGAAACTAAAAAATAAATACTTCTAAATTCATGATCTCCTATTCAATGGTATTGAATAAATCTAACTTTTTATTTTGGTTCTTGAAATGAAGAGATAAGTAGTCGAGGTAGAATTTTTTCTACAAAACTGTTTTCTATTTTCAATATTAGGTGAAATACAAATTAGAAATAAATACCTATTTATAGATTTAGGATTTAATATATAATATTATATAATTTCATTCCAAAAATTAGATAACAATTAAAAACATAAATAAACCTTTTTCAAAATAATAATATTATTATTATTATTTCATTTTCTATCAACATGTGAAAATTGTTAAATAATAGTTATCAACATGTAAATAATTATTTTATAAGTAGATGTGGCATTTTTCCTTTATTAATCATTTATATTTATTGAATATCTATATAAAAATCTCATCCAGATACTGGACTACAAATATATATTAAATACTCAATACAATATAAAAATTTATTTTTATTTCCGTGCCATAAAATAAAAATTATTTAATTTATACAATCATTATAACATAAATAAAATAAAATCTCTGCATTTAGATTAATATTTATTAAAATAATTATATACGTATTGGAATTAAATTTGATCAAAGGAATCACTTATTTTATGTGACCCTCTATGTTTCATTCTCATTGTAATTAGTCAGGATTACACAGTGTCTACAATTACTATCTAGAAACTGGTCATGGAACCCATGCGAATGACCTCAATTCCATAATGATGAAAACCACATACAAACATTCACCATATAATATTATTCCTTTTTCACTATATATAATCAAATTTGTTTCATGACAGTGTCGTTATCCTATTTTAACAATATGTATTGAATATTTAAAATAAACATGTAAATAAACCATGGAAAAAGAATATTGGTAAAATATTTATTCCAATAAAAGGGCATCCATATAAAATCCTATAACGGTGGAAGGTAAAAATTACTCCTCAACTTATAGATGAATAACATGAAAATCATGACACACAAAAAAATAACATAATTCCCAAAAACATCTACTGGGATTGTATTTATTAGTAAATCAAATTGAGTGATACATGACATCCCCCAATGATAATCTTAAATTCTATCAATAATTACACATTCTCACAGATAGACATATTAAATTACACCAAAAAAACCAAAATTATTACTAGTACATGTAGTCTCATAATAATTTATTATGGGATTATTATGTGTTAACTTCATGAGATGAATACTCATCCACTAATTAGTACTCACACGTGATGATAAAAATACTATGTCTCCCATATCTTATTTTAAGAAACCACATAACTATATTTATAAAATTGTTATATAAAATCAATGATATCATCATATCTAGAGACTTATAGGACATATTCAATGTAAAATATACACTAGTAAATTTTTACATTAAATTCATGAAAAAAATGAACATTATGTAACAGAAAATTTAATTAATATTAAAGTAATTTAATATACATGTAATAAATGTACAATCAGTTTTACCTTGGGAACCAACTATAAAAGGTCATCCCAATGATGAGGCTTTAGTATAGGGAATTAGTACATAAGTAGTACCTTCTGGTGGTCTACCAGTTCTGCCACAACTAATTGTGTTTTATGTTATGTGGACAATTTTTTATGAGGATGAACACATGTTGAGTGTTCTATGTATGTTCCATTAGTAATGACATATGAGTTAACATGGTGATCCATGACATCAATATATTGAATAAATTCTGGAGTCAGTGACACGTTTTTTTTCACCTAGTGATATATCCTCCCATTTAGATGGTTGACCTATTACAATGACTTATGCAGGGTTCAGTATGGCAATATTGAAGTCTACTGATTCAGATCCACAGTGATGTGATTACCACTTTGGAGGAGTTTCATATTCACTTCCTAGAACATTTTTATCCATCCATATTGAGATCTGTGCATTTCCATAAGCTGATACAACTATCTAAGGATATCATTACTATATAAGTGTATTCAGTGAGGTTAATAAACATTTTTCTATAATCCATATATATTATTTTGTACCCTTTATTATGATAATATTACTTCTAAATGGTCTTCTATAATTAAAAAAATAGAGGTTTATTCTTTTTCCATTCCTCTTATACAAGGGTTCTAGAGAAGCCCCAGTTGTATATAGCTTCCTAGAGGAGCATCAGGGGAATGAAGCTAGAAGTGGCTATCATAATTTTGGGACTTATGTTATATCTAGTAGATCAAATTGACCAGGATTGTAGTGCTGGAAGAATAACCATGCCCAAACTCATATTTTTGGTCCTGTAATGTAGGAGTTTCATTAGGGGCCTAGTAAACTATATGATAGGTAGTGCCACACTATTGATGGAAATGGTAAACATATGTGATATTTTGTATCCCATAATGTTTCATAGAGGGAGGAAGTAAATGGAACTCCATATAATAGGAATCGTTTAGAGAATAGGGATAATCATGATATAATATGTGGTATAAATGTGAGGATAACAGTAGGAGGGAGCATGAAAATCGAGATGTTTCAACCACCTCAATTAGCTGGAATTCCCTAGGCTTAGAGATATTGAGGATGGAGGAGAGTACAAGTACAAGATGAAGAGGACAAAGACCCTATGGATCTATCGATGAATATATGTAGTTTCTATTTCTAATCATCCTTTTAAGTATTTTTATTATTCACTATTATGATGTACTCTTTTCATATCACTGCAATCTGGATGTTTTTTATGGGTGACATGAGGTGTTGGTAAAACCCATTGTTGGTGTTTTTGAGGTAGATTGGGATTCATGAGGAAAAGGCATACATCCCCCAATGAAATTTTGGTTATGTGACATGATTAGAATCATGAATTTGAATCATTGTCAATCAAATATGATGGTTTCAGGTGTGGTTGATGAGTACCTTTGACTTATGTGTTTGATGTTGGGCTGCATCATTGAAGTTTATGCACAAGTCCTAGTAAGAGATAATGATTAATCATGCGTAGACCAATGTTGTTTAATTTTATTATCATGTTCACGACACTAGTTTTGTAAATTAGGCAATTGAAGATGCCATTGTGTATTTCATCTAGTGGTATATTTGAACATACAAGTTCCATCATTGTCTATGCCAGGTTAGCGAGGTGGTGTACCACCGGAACCAATGACTGCATGTAGATCAATTTCTGGGTTTTTTCTACCAGTCATTACAGATGATACTTGTTCTAAAATTGTTACACAATGTATACCAATCATGATCAATACAATGTGATTTTTTATCATTCAGTTTCCCTTAAATGAGTTCTTGTAGTTAACATAGAATACATGTTAAGATTGACGACATCGAGTTTCATTTGTAATATATGAAATTCACCCTCTACATAAGATTCCCTTTTTAGTGGTGAAAATACTTAATTTGGGGATGGAATAGTTACTTTTATTTTGAAGAAAATTATTTTTTTATTCCTAAATTAATCTTTGAATCAATGATGTAAATTATAGAGGGATTCCACAGCATCGAGATCCTCAGTGCGGTGATATCAAAAATATTACATATATTTTAACACATTCATGGAGATTCTTTGGAAATGAGTTATAAATGATAGCTGAAGCCTCAAAAAATAAATATGTGGTTGTGGTAATGATCTTAATGTTGTGTTTACCCTAGGTATGGAATAAATTCTTTTGGCGTCTAATGCGATGTTAGATGTGTTTTGGAATGGTGTCAATTTGATGATATTGACTAAGTAGAATATAAATCAATATAGATTCCCTAGCCCTTTATTCATTAATTTTAGTGGGGAGGAACCCCCCCCCCCCCCCACCCATTATAGTTACATATTAATTGAGGTAGGAAAATGGTGTAGAGGTGCCACCAATATTTGATCTTTATGATGATCTATCCGAGATAATTGTGGAGCACCTTCAAAGCATCGATATACACCCAAAGCATTTTCATTTCCCAGTGATGTACTTGGGTTTTAGTTTAATTTTTTAATCCCATTTTGATTATTATTTTTATGTTTTTGGATCCCTTTTTCAACTACTATATAATTTATGAGTGCTGATCAATAGGTTTTAAGGGAAACTGGGGTGTTTTGGTTATTTGCGTGGAATTTCCCATTTAGAATTCTCCATCATGTGCCTAGCAGTGTAGGGGAACATGTCGTGTGTTCATTATATTCTGGGATGATTAACTTTTTAATAATAAATTACCTTTACTGGGGTTACAATTCATGTAGTGACCCCGATTCATGTGGCCAAGGATATGGGTTGAGTTTCTAGGACTTGGGACATGGTTGTGTGACTATACATGGCCTGGACATGGACATGGTGTATAATACACAAGCATGGGATGAGGAAACTAAACTTGGTTAAATGTAGATGACACACACAATGTATCCCATGTACATTCCATATATCTTCACATAGCCATCCAAACCATGTAGAAAATGAAACAATAAGATTTTTAGGTGGGCCCACACGAATTGTGGAACCTGGTACATGATGTATAATTTTCATGGAGTTTTCTTCATAGGGTATATCCATCTTTGGGAGTTGGATACAATTCATTTAGTTGGACATACTTCATATTTTTAAACATATAATGTAGTTGTGGTCGTCATAGTTGATGTGTATAAAATACATGGAATTATTATGAACATGGCATTGTAGTAGTGGGGATTAATTTTTGATAGCGATCATTTTTGAAAACTACAGAGATTTAGAGGTTTTAAAAATACCCTTTCATCCAATTATTTAGGACACCTAGAATATTTAGTTTGAAAACATATTTCTCTTATTCATATTAGACAATGGTCCCCTGACAATGGATGTGTTAAGTAGTGACATGTGACTAGTGTAGGAGAATAGTTAGATTATCGAAGAGTTGAATGGAATGGTACTCCGATATTGTACCAAGGTAGGAGTTTCCCTTACTTATCAATTCTATAGAGATATATGTACACTATAGTTGGTGTATTTCCTCAAATAATTGATTATTTCTCTCGGTGTTGGTACTCCACAAACATATTAGTGTTATGACCTATTACAAATTGTTTAGATAGAGTAGCTACTCCCCTATTATACCGAGGAACATCTTCTCAATTTATGGATCTAGTAGTCCCCTATCATATTAACAAGTAGGTCCTCTATATGTGATGTTTATCTAGGGATGACACTTCATTATAGCAACATGGTTTGGGTCCACTGGCCCGGTGTTCGTACTCCCCATTCGTATCAGGGTGAGGGTACCCCTAGTAATAACATAGGTAGAGTTGGATGTCCCCTGACATACAGTGGTGTGGGTCCCCTAAAGGGTTGGGACTCCCCTATCAAATCAAGGAGGGGGTCCACCATTGTATGAATTGGACCAGGACTCCCCTAATCATGGGTTATGGGCCTAATCTATATAGATTAGTACTCCATTGTCTTCAAGCTCTGATAGGGAGGTGGTCCTCCACGAGAGTCAGAGCTCCCTCATCATTGTAGTGAGGGTATATGAAATGGGCCCATCATAATTATAATCATGATAACTAGTTAAGATAAATTCTTAAATCAATTAAGTGTTGTTTGGGACTCTCCTTGTGGTTGATTCACTGTTTTTTGTGTTTGTTATTAGTTAATACTCACTATGCTACATGAATGCAGTGAAAAGTAGGTCACCCATTACATACTCTCCATTGAGAGAATGTGAAGGTAAATTATCTGAAGTAGGGTTCAACAACTATGTATAATTGTGAGGATAATGACTATCCACCTATGTTTTCTATAATCTATCGGCAGACACAAATATCGTTGATTGGACCTATGGAATTGGGTAATGTAGTTTGACAATGATAGATGTTCTTGATTGAGCATATCAATCAAATGAATTTCATCTTAGATGGTAGGGCTCATGGAGTGTGTGATACTAGATTAGTGTAACCTTTCTTTCTCAATTATAATATTATCGCAGGTTTTTAGGTCAGAACCCCATGAGACATATACGATGAGAATAATGTATCTTGGTGTTTTCTAGTTTTCCAATTAATATTATCATGTTTCTTTGTCGACACACAATGTGGATAGATATGACTTGTCATGTATATCCTTGGATGGTCGAGATGGAATTTATCTCACATTTGGGATCCCTATAAATTGTTTAGGAAGACAATTCCCTTTTTCATTCTCCACTTTATATTGGGTACTTTTTGTTCCCACTGTGTATTTGTTTCTCACCTCTACCATTGATTTTCATGAATATATTCTTTCTGGTGTAGATGTTATTCCATTCTTCTGATTCCCAAGAGGACCGAAAGTAGGAAATGAATAGTGTGATAGAATAACTGTGTTGATTTGTCATGATTTAATGAGGATAATTGTAGTATTTAATATTCATTGTGAACCCCTCGATCTGATTTGGTTCGATGAATTTATAGTTTTTAGTATTCATGTATGTTTTCGATTTGTACTCTGTCATTGATGAGGTTGTGAGATAGTTTCACTAATGATTTTTTTATACTGTTATTTTCTCTTAAATATTTCATGGATATTGTTTTTGGTTATGTTCATATAGGTAACATATTTTATGGACTCCCAATGTAATTTTATTACTAATCTATACTGAATTTTTACCCCATGACCTATTAGAGGTGTGATTAGGGAGTTTTGGTTCTTTCCCCATTTGTTTTGGTTATGGAAGGAAATATTTATACATTCTTGATGAATAATGATTGATAATGTATGAGCTTCATCCAATAGATTTTTCTCTAGCTCTATTCATGATTTGACACATACATGATTCTTGACCCTTATCATTCCATCAACATCATGGAAAACATGATCCCATTTCTCACCTTATTTTTTAGTTATACATCTTCGTTTTTCAACTCATTCATTATTAAATGGATAGATGGTTCAACACTCATTTGATTAATATATTATTTCTCCCCTTACATCATGTTTTCTATATACATCCTTTAAAAATCCTGAAATATTTGGATCTTCTATGATCCTAATCAATGAAAATATATCATTATAATTTTGAATAAGACCATATTTCATGTTGTTTTCTTTAGTAAGGTGGATATTTATTGATAAGTCATACTAATTAATAAAATCCAACCATATTCTCTGGAATATATTAAATTATTTTAAATTTAATATATAATTTAAAATTTTAGGATTTTTATATGTATCTCAGGTTTTTACATTACAATAATAGATTTATATCTTTAATGAAATAATTACCACATAAAACATAAAATAATTTTTCAGGTAAATTTTACCTTGAACTAAAATTTTTTACAAGGAATATACTATATACATATCAATTTTAAAGTGTTATCATCTCAATCCCTTTATCTATTTATCACAATATATCGTAGACCCTTCACAATAGTAATTAAGTGTATGAAAAAATTCATTCAATAAACATCTCTTTAGTTCCATGATATTCTCCTCACATTAAAATGGTCAAATGATATTGTCTCCCTTAAAATAAAACATGGGGAGTGATTTAGATAGTAATAGGAAATTATCCACAAATAGTTGATAATATCATGAAAAAACACAAAACTACAAATCTCTAACATAGTGGTTGGCCTAGACTGACATTCAATAACATTTATCGTATAGGGATCCAATTATATAACCACAAATGAAATTATATGACAATGAAATGAAATGTATTGTATAAAAAGTTATTAGTTTGAAATGTTTTCATTGAAATAATATTTTATTATGGTATTTAGAACAATTCTGGCTTGATATACATCCTTATAATATGTTTTGAAATATATAATAATTACATATAAAAATACCAAAAAAAACTAATCAATGTGCTCTCTAAAGTCTGTTTTCATAAAATTCATTAAAATTGCATTAGAATTAGTAAGACCAAAGGTAATAAAAATAAATTAATACTATCCATACCTCATTATATATGTTTTCTTTGGGATGTCCTCACATTTTTCTTTTAACATATATTATCTATATTAATTTTATGTTTTTAATGATATATAGCTCCAAGTAATTGATTTAAAAACCCATCAATATGAGTAAGGGGTTATTTATTTTTAATATTGATCTTGAAATGTTATCTATAACCATTGAAATTTCACATTTTTTTTAATTATTAATTCAAATAATAGCTTTACCCCATAGTGATAAAAATGGTTAAAGGAATACCATTCCGGTATATTCCAGGTGTTCCTTAATCAAGTCCTATAACATAATAATTTTTATTATATATATATAAATAGAAATTCGTTTAGCACTAGGTATGTGTTATATTAATTATTATCCTTCATGATTTTGAAGAGGACTAGGATAATATTCCATAAAAATATTAATAAACAATATTAAAATATTAATATAATAAATATAGATTTTCTACCAACAAATTTGAGATAACCACCTTATTTGAACTTGAATCACGTCCCCTATAATTGATGTAAATTCAATAAGATATTTATATTTTTCATCACACCAAATGGAGATAATCAATTGGTTTTTCTTATCCAATATGATTTCTTGTACATGGAAATTTATATTAAAATTATATAAATAAATCTAGTCCATTCCCAAAAAAAAATCATATTCCACTAGAGGTATAATTAAAATATTTTCATGAAATAAATTCCCACAAAAAAAATTAGAGAAGAACCACAAACATGATATGTGATCAAGCTACCATTAATAGCTCTAAATCGTATGTTAACATATAATAATTGGTTTGAGATTTTGATACATGTAATAACTTATTCCAATAAAAAATTTTACGTAAATACAGAATAAAAAAATATATTATAATTTTTAGATTTAATGGAATGTCTACCTTTAACAGTTTCAATACCAAACACCTAATTGTAATAATGATCATATAGTACCTTCCATTATCTATAGAATTAAGAGTTTATTGATGTCAATAGTCATAATTAACCTTTGGAGTGAGCAACAGTTATCATAATTATCATAATCCATGAATTTCGAATAATAGATGTTTTGGTGGTGCATTATTTGGTGCTTTCTATCCGTCTTTATTATACCTTTTCATTCTATAAAATTGAAATCAAATTTCCAAATTATAATCCTTATCACACATAAAACATTTACCAGTCCCCATAATATATTTTCCTCTATTTTTACTTCGTTGAATTGAGAATAAATAAAATATTATCATATCCCCTCAATGTTTTTTAGTATTAGAGTATACTGTTAAAACCTTATTTCATTCCATATATAAACTATCAAATTGGTGGTGAATATAATAAACATTTCCACCTTGATAGATCATCAAATTATTTCATCGTATCTAATGTAATCACAAAAAATTATTTCCCATCAGATTATTGGATTTAAGCTACTAGAGAATTGATCAGTATTAACTATATGTTAAAATATTCAAAAAGAATCATACATTGTGTGCCTTGTCAATTATACTCATAAGTATTAATATATTCATAATAATTCTTCTTTATCTAAAATAAATCCTTCCATATTTTCCTATTAATAATATTATAAATATACATGTTGATTTATAATATAAATTAATCCAAATATATGGAGTAAATTTCATTATGTTGCCCCATATTATAGATATGTGTCTAACATTTATCATCATAACCTTCCAAATTACATAAAATAAAAATTAATTTTTCATCTTCCAAAAAATTGAGAATACAGAATATTTGTTTTTTGTTACTAATACTTTACATTGTAACTATTTGACCACTATTACCAATAAAATATAGTGGATTTTCCTACATGAGGGACTCAAAAGAATCTTTTTTGCTACTTTTTTAGTTTGGAGTCACAATCTGATTCATAGATTCTGAATGTTAGGTGAGCATTGAGACAAAAAATATCATTGCAACCCCCATAAAATTTGATTTCCCCTGATGTCAATCATTACCTTTTAGGTCGCATTAATAATTAAAAAAAGTTACTTTGGGTACAATCAAGTGACTTAAAACAACAAGAATAGTGTGATAATCGATTCTAATAGAGGGAGACTAAAAAAGTAATGTAAAATATTTTATGAAATTTCAAAATCATGAAACCTTATTTACAATATATGGTACATTTTTTTAATGTAATTCATTCACGATCATCATCTATTCAAATCATAAAAAAATGTTATTAAAAATATGAGTTAACCCATGAATACCAATAATGACCCACACTTTACATACATTGTTATTACTTCAGAATTCAATCATACTTATTACAACATAAAAAACCATTATAGGACTGTCTAGGTATAGTGTCTTTAGATACTGGGAAACATAAACAACTGGTTCATAACGAATCTACATTTTCTCCCATTTATTTCATCATATCTAGAGTTCCTATTGGAATATCATACATAATACGCTTCTTCCTGACCTAGGGAAAATAAAACATACAAAATGGTGAGATCAAATGATCAGTAAGGGTAAGCAATGGAAATATCAGTCATATTATATTCATAATAACATATCATTTTGAAATATTAACCTGCAAAATAGTTCATAATATCATAACATGGGATTAATCATAGTATTGAAATGTAATATAATGACCCATACTTTACATACATTGTTATTACTTCAGAATTGTAACATAATTCATAAAACATATAAGAAAACCATGAAAGGATCATATATGTATAGTGTCTTTAGAAACTGAGAAACATAAACAACTGGTTCATAAATCATCTACGTTGTCTACATTTTATTTCATCATATCTAGAGTCCATTTTAGAAAATTCTACTTAATACCCTTCTTCCAGATTCGGGGAAAAGAAAACATACAAAATGGTGATCTCAAATTCTCTGTAAGGGTAAACAAAATAAATATCAACCATATCATATTCTTAATAACATATCATTTTGAAAATCATATTCTGAAAAAGGGATCATAATATCATGACATGAGATCAATCGTAATAGTGAAATGTAATCCAAATAATCATAACATAAATCATGAATCTTTGTGTCATACACACATAATCATAGAGAATAATTTCTTAGTAGTCAGGACTCATTTCCAAGACTATCTTAGCGGACAAAGTCCATTTCTGAACCGAGTTTACTCCTCGTTCCAGTCCAGTATCACTGAACCGGTTTAACTTGTAGTTCTATCCATGTATATCTCATGAGATATAAATAATTAACCAATGAATTGGAGGGAGATATAGGTCCCACCCATCACATTATGATACCATTCTTTTGTGTGCCACCAGATCATAAATCATACATCATTACATAACCCATGTAATAAAAATGAGATTCTTACACATCATGCTATCATAACATAAATCATATAAGATAAAAGGTCTTCATAAAAATAATTCCAACATAAAATAATCAAATCAATTTAAAAATATGGATAGAAATACAACAATATATTATCTTAGATGGAAAATAATTTTTATAAAACACTTGAACTCCATTCTTGAGGAAAATATCCTTTCTTCTTCAATTTTTTTTCCTTTCTTAACATGTCATACAATTTTAAACTAAAATGAAGTTAATTAAAAATAAACTTGAAAACTTTTAAAATAATATTCTTGGAAATAATTTTCTAGGAAATCATAATACCCTATTCATGTCGTATAAGTTAAAAAAACACTCTTCTCGTACTTTGGCCGGAAAAGATAAAAAAGTACCTCGTACAAAAAAGCGACAAAAGATTACTTTCATATCTTTTACTAAAAACACAACGAAGGGTAAAATTGGATTTAAAAAATTTTATGGGGATATAAATAATGTTACATATTGATGAAACATGGATTTTTATAATAAATATTTCCCAGTAATTACCGAAGTATAATCAATCTCAGATAAAAATTGATATTGCGAGATTTTCCCTTACCTTAGGTCTGATTTTCTTCGTACGTGTCTGAACCTCCTATATAATGATTTAGATAATTGTATTCAGTAATTCCAGAATCTTAATAAATGTTATGATATCATATATGGTCATATTCTTAGCTTTTTATTGTTAATATTTCATTGCTACTTGTTATTCAGGTGATTATTGTTTTATGTTCTTATGTATGTTTTGTCGAATAAATTCATATTCTTATTTTTAAGATATAGATACCTCATTTGCAGAATTTTATTACTGTAATATATATCATATTTACTCATTAAATTCATTTATATAATCATTATTCAATTAATATCATGTATAACGAATCGCATCATATCGTGGAGATGGTAGGCCGTACGTACGCACGAGTGATGATATCATTCCCATGATCGTGGAATTGTATTGAAGTGTATGTATACAATTTCAGAATCAATATCAAATTAAAATAATCATATATAGTTATTATTTACACCCTTATACCCAACCAAGTAAGGTGGTGGTGGAAAACAGATTACACCACGACGTGCAGACCGTATTTCGTAAGTACGCACACACGATGATTTTGTTTTCCATAGGATGGATAAAAGGTGAAATAGGGTTGTTTAATACATATAATAAAATATCTATATATGGGTGATACTGATTTTATTACATCATAATGAAACAACTAATGAAGAAGTTGTATAATAAGAAATAATGTTGAAAGAATCGGTAATAGACAATACCTCTTCTTTGAAGCGCCTCTTATGAACCTCCTCTTAAGGCACTAAGGATGGCCTTTAAAAATACCAGAACCTCTAGGATGATTATAGGGATGGGTAGTAGATAATTTTTCAGGTCTTGGATGAGATTTAAGGCACAATGTGGCGTGATGAGGAGAGGGAGGAGGTGCCCTTTTATAAGGGAGGAGAGGGTCACTTTAGGAAAAACATAAAATATTATTTTATTATAAAGTCATATTCAGTTTTTAATAGCTCCAAATTGATTTCTTTCGAAGCTATGGTGGTGATGTGTATAAAAAATATAAACCAATAGATTTTATACATGTTTATGTTACTATTTTAACCTTATCATTTAGATTTAACTTTAAGTTAAATAATTTTACATTTACCATGTCTTCTTGTTTTCTAACACTATATGCTTAATAAAAATACTATAATAAGCCAAAATAACCCAAGTGGTTAATTATTAATATATATATATCCTTACATAAGTCATTTATAATAACCATATATTTTTAGGAATAAAATAAAAATTAATAATATAATATATGTTTTAAAAACTATTTTATGTCAATTTTGACACTATTTGGTACATTATTTTTGTCAAAATCATAAGAAAATTATTTGTTCTAAAACAGTTAATTAAATCAATACTAAAATGACATAATATCCTATAAAATTAGTTTAATTCATAAAAAGTCTAAAATTAAATTTATTTGTGTATTTATAGCATCAATTTTTATAATATTTCATTAATAAGGTAATTACGGCGTCATCATTGTGTCCTAAATAAATTACATTATATGATGTCTAAAAATTAATAATAAAATACAATTAGGTAGGGGATCTTATTATTTTTCTAATGAATATTTATAGCTAAATTTATATTATGTATATGCCTTTATTAAAAATGTTTTAGTTCGTAAACATTGATTTTAACCATTTTAACTCTTCTTTAAATAAAATAATATTAAATTTCCTAATCTAATCCAAGTGAACTTAATTGGTCATATTTTATTTTTAAGGTTATTTTTGGTCGAATTAATCCTATCCAATTGAATTAGGACTTGTGTTAGTGTAATAATAATATCATTTTTACCCTTAATTAGCCTGTTTACTTTTAACCGTGGTTAAAAGAGTAAAAAGTTACTATTCACCGAAAATTATTTTTGTCTTAATGTACCACATTTTACTCTTTGAAGTTAACCGTGTCTCTCTGATATTTGAAATTTGACTCACAGAAGCGGTAAAATTATGTTTTATAGAAATTTTCAAACACTCCTTGGAGTTGGGTAAAAGACGGTAAAAAGTTCAATAAAATTTTTATATATATAAAATTATTATAAAATGACTCCAGTGAATTAAATTGAACTTATATAGGTATTATGTATCAATTTTGACCTAAAATAAATTTAAATAAAATAAATAATTATTCAAATATATAGTCGGTTTTTAAATAGTATCCCAGTGTTTTCACTATTCGTCAAAAATTGAAAGTTTTCATAAAAATACCAAAAATTAACCCTGGGCTAATTTCGATATTCTGAATCCAAAAAAGAAGTCCACTTTGAAAGATAAAATTTATAAAATTTAAAAAATTGGGTATTACTATTCATAACGGCTTGTTTTAATATTATTTTTATAGCATATCACTGTTTAGTGAAACTCGTTATTGCATACAACACAAGCTATCGAGGAAGGTCGCGGTTGCGTGTAAAGAAAACCAAGCTAGTGTTGTGTTTAGTAAATTATTACTTTGATGATGTATATAACATAAAAACAAAATATTTCTCATAAAATTCACTAGTGTTACATTCTACCGCCCTTAAAATAAATTTCGCCCTCAAAATTCATCACATTGTAACAAACAGATGAGGATTCCTCTCCCTCATAATATCCTCAAGCTCCCATGTTTTTTATTCTAATTGGTGGTCCCTCCATAAAATTTTCACCATGCGAGTGGTCTTATTCCGTTGGACTTTTTTTCTACGATTCAGAATATCTATCGATTGTTCTTCATATGAATGATCTTGCTCCAGCAGTACAACTTCTAAGCTGAGTACATGTGAAGGATATGGTATGTACATTCTCAAGAGAGATACATGGAACACATCATGAACTTGAGAGAGATTAGGTGGAAGTGACAATCAGTAAGCAACCTTCCCAACATGATCCAGTATTTCGAAAGGACCGATATACCTTGGGCTCAGCTTCCCATTCTTTCTAAATATCATTACTATTTTCTAAGGAGATATTCATAATAACACTTTATCACCAACTTAAAACTCTATGTCTATTATTTGGTTATCGACATAACTTTTTTGTGGACTCTGAGCTGCTCTTATGTGTTGTTGAATAGATCAGACCTTTTCTGCCATCTCATTAACAAGATCAGGTCCTAATAGCTTTCTTTCTCAAACATCATCCCAACAAGTTGGAGTTCGGAATTTCTTTCCATAGAGTTCTTCATGAGGATCCATCTGAATACTGGAGTGAAATATATTATTATAAGAAAATTCTACCAATGGTAGGTGCTGATCCCAACCACCGTTGAAATCCATAGAGCAAGATCTTAGCATATCTTCTAGAGTATGAATTTTCCTCTCAGACTGGCCATCTGTCTGAGGATGATAAGAAGTAATGAAACTCAACACTGTATCCAGAGTATGATGAAGACTTCTCCAAAACATTGAGGTAAACCTCGGATCCAGATCAGATATAATGGAAAGTGGTACTCCGTGAAATCTTACAACTTCCTTGACATATATCCTGACAAGCTGATCAAGAGAGAAATGCTCTATAATATCAATGAAGTGTGACGACTTTGTAAGACAATCAACAATGACCCAAATAACATTATTGCATTTGGATGTTTTATAAAGTCCGGTGACAAAGACCATAGTGATGTTTTCCCATTTCCATTCTGGTATGGGTAATGGTTTTAACATCCTCATACACTTTTTTCACTCAGCTTTAACTTGCTAACAAACGAAGCCTTGAGAGACATATTCAGCAACATGTATTTTCATGCCATCCCTCCAGAAGTACTCTTTCTGGTCCCTATAATCTTTGTGCTTCCAGGATTAATAGAGAATGAAGAACTATGAGCCTCATCTAGTAGCTCCTTCTTTAATTCTGGGATAGGAGGAACATAAACCTGATTCCTGAACCATATTATCCCATCAGAATCAAGGTTGAATTCAGGAACATTTCTCACCTTCTTTTGTAACTCTACATCTTCTCTCTATGCCTCTTTAATCTTCACATGTATAGATGGTTGAACATTAATTTGAGAACCATAATATTGTTTCCCTTCCATTATAATTATAAGATCCATCATTTGTAAATACATAAATATTAGCTCTTTTGTGATCCTCATCATAGAAAAGCTAGCATGGCCTTGTCAACATAATGCATATGTCACCTTGTTTTCTTTTCCAGGGTGATAATGAATTGAGAAGTCGTAATCCATAATCACCTCGAACCATCTTCATTGATGCATATTCAGCTCTATTTGTGTGAAAATAGTCTTTAAACTTTTATGATCGGTATAAATATCACACCTTCAACATAAATATAATGCCTCCAAATCATTAATGCAAAGATTACAACAGATAATTCCAAATCATGAGTTGGTTAATTTTTCTCATGGGTTTTCAACTGTCGTGAGGAATAAGCTATCACCATATCATTTTGCATGAGAACACACGCCAATCCCTTCTTGGATGCGTCACATGAGATCACAAACCTTTCCCTACTATAAGGCAGTGTGAGAATAGGTGAACTGGATAACCTTCCTTTCAACTCCTTGAAATTCTCTTCACATTCCTCTGTCCACACGAAATTAACTCCTTTTAGAGTCAACCTCGTGATTGGATTATATAATCGTTGAAAATATTTCACAAAACGACGATAATATCCAGCCAAACCATGAAAACTTTGGATCTCCGTTACTCTTGTTGGTCTCAACCATCATTCGATAACCATTGTTTTTTCTGGGTCCATAGATATACCCTCTTTTGAGATTATGTGACCAAAAAATGCATCTTTTTTAAGCCAAAATTCACACTTGGTAAATTTGTCGTAAATTATCTCTTTTCTCAGGGACTTCAATACAATTCTCAAGTGATCTTCATGTTCTTCCTTTGTCTTTTAATAGACAAGAATATCATCTATAAAGACTACCACAAACTGATCAAGATAGTCTCTAAAGAATCTATTCATCAGGTCCATGAAGATAGTAGGGGCATTAGTAAGACCAAATGGAATCACAATAAATTAATAGTGTCCATACCTTGTACAGAAATCCGTCTTTGGTATATCCTCCCTTTTGAACATTAAATGATGATACCCTGAACGAATGTCAATCATGGAAAATAATTCAACTCCGCGTAGTTGGTCAAATAATTCATCAATGCATGGGAGATGATATTTGTTATTTATAGTGATCTTGTTAAGATCTTGATAATCAATGCAGAGTCTCATTGATCCTTCATTCTTCTTAACAAATAGAATTAGTACTCCCCAAGGTGATGCACTAGGGAGTATAAATACCTTATCAAGATTCTCTTGGAGTTTCTTCATTAATTTTTTCAACTCAATTGGGTCCATTCAATAAGGTGTCTTTGAAATAGGTAATGCACCCGATACAAGTTCTATTGAAAACTAAAATTCATGATTTTGTGGAAGACCATGCAATTCCTATAGAAAGTCAGCATCAAACTCCAATACAATGGGAATATTCTTAATCAAGAGTTTCTCTCCAACTAATTGAGATAAATAACCTTCCTTTATTGGAATCAATACCCATAGGATGGATGAAATTTCCACTAGAAGGTCATGTTCATCCTTGCATCGATATACAATCATAGATTGATCTGGAATATGAAATGTGACATCCCTTCTTTGGAAATTGATATGAGATAAATATTAAAAAATCCAATCCATGGTAAGAATCACATCAAATTCAACTATAGGTAGGATAAAAAGACTTGCAGGAAGCATTTTCCCACAAACATCAATCAGAGAAGAATTGTAAACTTTTGATGCAACTGTAGTGCCATTAGGGGTGGTCACAGCTAACTCAACATCTAATTATTGAGGTAATACGAAGATACCCTTAGAAAATTCTTCATTAATACATGAGTGGGTGGATCCAGAATCAAATAAAACATTTTCAACTTTAGAGTGGATGGTAAGTGTACCTTTTAACACTTCTTTATCATACTCCACATCGCTGATAGAAATTTTATGTGACTTTCCTTTTTCATTAGCCTTAAGAGTTTGTTGACATCGATCATCATCAACAAATATTTAATTAGGGAATTGATTAGCATAATTACTCATTTCCTTGTACTTTTAACAATGAAGTGTAGGAGGTGCAGTATGTGTATCCTTTTCATTGTTCGCATCACTAGACATCTTCTTCCCATCATTGTGGCATTCAAATTCCTGATGACCTTTCTTTCCATATTTGAATCATTTACATGTCCCTTTAAGACAACTCCGTCCATGTTTCTTTCAACACATTGAACATATGGCAATGATCATCTAATTTTCAGTGTGGTATTTAGATTGCCCATTGAATTCAATTTTCCTCTTCTTATCAAACTCATAGGACTGATGGGTTACTCCAATCTCCATCTCAACCTTGAGAGCACATCGAACGGTTTCATCATTTCTATTGAAGTCCCTTTTGGATAACTCAATTCAAAGACTTGGTTTTATGCCATTAAAGAACCGATCGATCTTACTCCCAAGTTGGATATTAATCCCAGAAGCATACCTTGCATGTCTTGTAAAATTTGCTTCATAGGTACCAACCGATTCATCATCCTTTTTCTTTAGATCAAGAAACTCCTTCTCCATCTTTGTTTGAAGAATACGAGGGAAGTACTTATTAAAAAATAAGTTCTTAATCTCATCCCATTCCATGGACTCAATTTCTTCTCTTGGCATCGTATTCTTGATAAGATTCCACTATTGATCAGCTTCACCTTCCAAACGATATAATGGTATGATGACTTTACCATGTTCAGAAAGTTGAAGAACTAAAAATATATTTTCAGTAGTACTGATCCATTTTTCAGCAACTAATGGATCAGTAGACCCATTGATGGAGAGTGGATGTTACATCATAAAGGATTCAACTGAATGTTGCTCCTCCCTTTTCTTGTTTGGAAGAACTGCATGATTCCTAGCTTGAGAAAGTTGTGTGAACATGGATACCAGATTTTTCCTTCCATCTCCCATAACGTTTGGTTGCTCAAGGGTACAATCATTGTGTTTCCTGTCGCATTCAGCATTAACACGGTTCCATCGGGTTCCATCCATTGAATAAAACAACGAATAATAGTGTCAAAAACACTAAATATAATAGGAAAATCACATAATAAATAATAAAAGTTAACACTTAAGGTCTTATCATAGGTTGTTCATGGCCATATCTAATACATAATGTTTTTTCTATGGTTAGATATATCCTTAGGGTTCTTACTAAGGCTTTCACATCCTAGTTTCCAAAGGTTGACTATATCATTCCCCTTATACCAAATATAACGACCCATAATTTACATACATTGTAATTAATTCATAATTGAAGCATACTTATTACAACATATAACAAAACTATGAAAGGATTGTATAGGTATAGTGTCTTTAGAAACTGGGAAACATAAACAACTGGTTCATAAATCATCTACGTTGTCTCCTATTTATTTTATCATATCTAGAGTCCCTTTTGGCATATTCTTATTAATACCCTTCTTCCAGACATTGGGAAATGAAAACATAAAAATGGGTGAGCTCAAATGCTCAGTAAGGGTAAAAAAAGAAATATCAATCATATCATATTCTTAATAACATAACATTTTGAAAATCTTATCCTTCAAAAGTGATCATAATATCATGACATGGGATCAATCATAATAGTGAAATGTAATCCAAATAATCATAACATAAAACATGAAAATTTGTGGAATACACACATAATCATAGAGAATCATTTCTTATTAGTCAAGTCTCATTGACAAGACTATCTTAGCGGAAAAAGTCCATTTATGAACTCAGTTCACTCCTCCTTCCATTCTTGTATCACTAAACCGGTTTAACTTGCAGTTCCAGCCATGTCTATCTCATGCGATATAAATCTTTACCCAATGCATTGGAGGGAGATATAGGTCCCACCCATCTCATAATGATACCATTATTATGTGTTCCACAAGATTATAAATCACACATCATAACATAACCCATGTAATAAAAATGGGATTCTTAAACATCATGCGATCATAACATAAATAATATAAGATAAAAGGACTTCATAAAAATAACTCCATCCAAACAAAATCAAATAAATGTAAAAATAGGGATAGAAATAGAACCATTTATTATCTTATATGAAAAATTATATTTATAAAACAATTGAACTCCATTCTTGAGGAAAATATCATTTCTTCTTCAAAACCATTTTTCCTTTCATAACATGTCATACAATTTTAAACTGAAAGAATTTAATTAAAAATAAACATGAAAACATGTAAAATAATATTCATGGAAATAATTTTCTATGAAATCCTAAAAACCCATTCATTCAGTAGAAGTTAAAAAAACAATCTTCTCATACTTTGGCTGGAAAAGTCAAAAAAGTACCTCATACAAAAAAATGACAAAAGATTCCTTTCATATCATTTATTAAAAACTCACCGAAGGGTAAAATTGGATTTAAACAATTGTAGGAGGATAGAAATAATATTACTTATTTTTGAAACTTGGATGTGGATGATAAATATGCCCCAATAATTACCGAAGTATAATCAATCTCGGATAAAAATTGAGATTGCGAGATTTTCCCTTACCTTAGGTCTGATTTGCTTCATACATGTCTGAACCTCCTATATAATGATTTAATTAATGTTATTGAATTATTATAGAATCTTACTCATTGTTATTATATCATATATTTTCATATTCTTAGCTACTTATTAGTAATATTTCATTGCTACTTGTTATTCGTATGTTTATTGCTTTATGTTCTTATGTATGTTTTGTCGAATAAATTCTTATTATTCTTTTTTGGCTAAAGATACCTCATTTACAGAATGGTATTACTGTAATATAGAGAATATTTACTCATTCAATTCATTTATATAATCATTATTCAATGAATATCATGTAGAACGAGTCGCATCACACTGTGGAGACGGTAGTCCGTACGTACGCATGAGCGATGATATCGTTCCAATGATCATGGAATTGTATTGAAGTGTGTGTATAATATTTCAGAATCAATATCAATTTAAAATAATCATATATAGTTATTCTTTAAAATATTATACCCATCCAAGTATGGTGGTGGTGGAAAACAGATTAAACCACGACGTGGAGACAGTATTCCATACGTACGCACGCGCGGTGATTTCCTTTTCCGTAGGATGAACAGAAGGTGAAGTAGTGTTTCTTCATAAATATTATAACATATAAGTATATGATTCATACTGATGTTATTACTTAATAATGAAACAACTAAATAAGAAGATGTAAAATAAGAAATGAAGTTGAAAGAATCGGTAACAAACATTACCTCTTCTTTGAACGACCTCTTCTTAACCTCCACTTAGGGCACTAAAGATGGTCTTTGAAAAGACCATAACCTATAGGATGTTTCTAGGGAATTGGAGAAGAGAATTTTTCCGGGTTTGTCCGAGCTTGAAGGCTCAGTGTTTTGTGAGGAGGAGAGGGAGGAGGGGCCATTTTATATGGGAGGAGAGGGGAACTTTAGAAAAAACATAAAATATTATTATATTATAAAGTCATATTCGGATTTTAATAGCTCCAAATTGATTTATTTCTAAGATAAGGTGGGGAGGGGTCGTAATCCTCTCATCTAATATAATTCGAACACATTTAGGTTCCAATTTTAACCTTATCATTTATATTTAACTTTAGCTTAAATAATTTTACGTTTACCGTGTCTTCTTGTTTTCTTACACTAAATGGTTAATAAACATACTATAATAGGCCAAATGAACCCCAAGTGGTTAATTTTCAATATCAATATCCTTATCTAAGTCATTTGGCTTAACTTTATATTTTTAGGAATAAAATAACATTTAATAATTTAATATTGGTTTCAAAACTATTTTATGTCATTTTTGTCACTAATTGGTACTTGATTTTTTTGAAACTCATAACAGCAAGATTAGTTTGAAAAAAGTAAATTACATCAATACTGACATATCATATTAACCCATAAAATTAGTGGAATTCATAAAAAGTCTAAAATTATATTTATTTGGGTATTTATAACATCAATTATGTTAATATTTTATTAATAAAGTAATTACTGCATCATCATTATGTTATAAATAAATTTAATTATTTAATGTCTAAAAATTATAAATAAAATAAAATTAGGTATGTAATATTTTAATATTTTTAATGAATATTTATAGTCTAATTAATCTTATGTATAACCTTATATTAAAAAAAATTATTTCATAAACGTTGATTTTAACCATTTTAACTCTTCTTTAAATAAAATAATATTAAATGTCCTAATCTAATCCATGATGACCTAAATGGTCATATTTTATTCCTAAGGTTGTTTTTGGTCGAATAAAACATATCCAATAAAATTATGACATGTGTTAGGGTAATAATAATATAATTTTTACCCTTAATTTTCTTATTTACTTTTAACCGTGGAAAAAAAGAAAAAAGATACTATTCACCAAAAATGATTTTTATCTTATAGAACCACATTTTACTCCATGATGTTAACCGTGTCTCTTGGATTTTCAAAATTCCACTAACAGAAGAAGTAAAATTAAATTTAATGGAAATTTTCAAACTCTCCTAGGAGGTGGGTAAAAGGCGGTGAAAAGTTCAATAATATTTTTATATATCTAAAATTATTATAAAATGACTCCATTGAATAAAATTGAACTTATACAGGTATTATGTATAAATTTTGACCTAAAATAAATTAAAATAAAAGAAATAATTAAATAAATATAATGTCGGTATTTAAATAATAACCTAGTGTTTTAACTATTCATTAAAAATTGAAAGTTTTTAGAAAAATACGAAAAATTCACCCTAGTATAAATTCGATATTTCAAATCCAAAAAGTAAGTCCATTTTGAGTGATAAATTTTTTAAAAATTCAAAAAGTGTGTATTACTATTCATAACGGCTATTTTTAATAATATTTTAATAGCATGTCATTGTTTAGTGAAACTCAGTATTGCGTACAACGTAAGCTATCGAGGAAGGTCGTGATTGCGTGTAATGAAAACCAAGCTTGTGTTGTGTGTAGTGAAAGATTCCATTGATGATGTATATAATATAAAAACAAAATATTTCTCATTGAAATCTCAGGTTTTACATGTAATCTCAATAATCATAGAATAAAACATGAAACTTATTTTCATTCACACATAATCATTGAAAATCATTTCATATTAGTCAAAAATCACTTCCAAGACTATTATAGTGGAAGAAGTCCATTTCAGAACCGAGTTCACTCCTCGTTTCAGTCCTATATCACTAAACCCAATTAACATGTCGTTCCATCCATGAATACCTCATGAGATATAAATCTTTACCCAATGAAATGGAGGGAGATATAGGACCCCCCCATCTAATAATTAAACCATTATTATGTGTGTCACAAAATCATAAATCATATATCATAACATAACCCATGTAATAAAAATGGTTTTCGTAAACATCATTCCATAATAACATAATCCATATAATATAAAAGTACTTCATAAAAATAATTCCATCATAACATAATCAAATCAATGTAAAAATAGGGATGGAAACATAACCCTATATAATCCTAGAAGGAATATAATTTTGATAAAACACTTGAACTACATTTTTGAGGAATATATCCTTTCTACTTCAAAAACATTTTTCCTTTATTATCATGTCATAATATTTTAAACTAAAAGAATTTAATTAAAAATAAACTTGAAAACATTTAAATTATGCTTCAAGGAGATAATTTTCAATGAAATTTAAAAAATACATTCATTCTGTATAATTTAAAAAAACATTCTTTTCGTACATTGGATGGAAAAGTAAAAAAGTATATCATACTAAAAATTAAAAAATACTCCTTTCATATATTTTACTAAAAATTCAACAATAGGTAAAATTGAATTTAAAATATTTTTATCCTACTAGAAATAATATGATTTTTTTTGGAAACATGGATGTGGATGATAAATATGCCCCAGTAAATTCTGAAGTATAAACAATCTCGGATAAAACTAATTCTGTGAGATTGTCCCATACCTCAGGTCTGATATTCTTTGTACGTATCTGAACCTCCTGTATAGTTATTTAAATAATATCATTTACTTATTAAATAATCAGATTCATTGTTATGATATCATATATGGTATATTCTTATCTTTTTGATAGTAATATTTCATTGCTACTTGTTATTTGGGTGTTCATTGCTTTATGTTCTTATGCATTTTTTGTCAAATAAATTCTTATCCCTCATGTTATTTTATAGATTATTCATTTAGAGAATGGTATTAGTGTAATATATATCATATTAATCCATTAAATTCAATTGTATAATCATTATACAATGAAGATCATGTAGAACGAGTCACGTCACATCGTGGTGACCATAGGCCATACATATGCTCGCACGATGATATCATTATTTTTATATTAAAAACATATATAATGGGATGGTATATCATATACAGAAAATAATAATAATGTTATATTTATTATTTATATCATTTATACTCACTATCATACCTGTCCAAATGATGAAAATTTTTAATAACAAACTACACCACGATGTGGAGACGGTAAGCCGTACATACGCACGTGTGGTGACTTTTTCAATCATAGGAAGGTTAAAATAACTAATATGGTTATACCATTTTAATAATAATATCACAATTTATAAGAGAAATTGGAGTTATTATTTTATAATGGAAACAACAAAGAAGGAGGAAGTGGAAGAAGAAAGGAACCTAAAATAGGTGGTGAGATATTTACCTCTTCGTTGGGTTCTTCATTTTGATTTGGTCAAAAGGGCTCCATAGGTTCGCTTTATGACTAATGTATAGACTATAGGATGAAGCGAGGATAGTTGAGAAGGTATTTGGACAGGTTTTGGCCTAGCCAAATGGCTTTGGTGGTGTGAATTATAGGAGAAGGTGAGTTCCCTTTTGTAAGAGGGGTGAGGGGCATGATAGGAAAAACTTAAACTAGTATTTTATAATAAATTAATATTCGGTTTATAATGGCTCTAAAGTTACTTATTTCAAATCTAGGGTGGAAATGTGTCAGAATCCTTTCAACAAATAGGTTTTCTAAAATTTTAGGTTACCATTGTAACCTTATCATTTAGATTTAACTCTAAGTAAAATAATTTAACTTTTACCATGTCTTCTTTTATTCTTAACAATATGGTTAATAAAATTACAATAAACTACAAATATAACCCAATGGGTTTAGTAATATCATATATATTATTATATAAGTCTTTTGGCCGAACCATTGTTTTTTAGGAATAGAGTATCCATTAATAATTTAATATTTGTATTAGAAACTTTTTTATGTAAATTTTGACACTATTTGGAATTTGGTTTTTTCTAAATTCATAACAGCATTATTACTTCCCAAAAAAATCATCTAAACTACTATAATATTCTATATTTACCTATAAAATTAGTGTAATTCATAAAAAATCTCAAATTACATTTATTTGGATATTTATAATATCAATTATCATAATATTTCATTTATAAGGTAATTACTACATCATCAATGTGTCATAAATAAATTTACTTATTTAATGTCTGAAAATTATAAATAAAATATTATTATGTAGGAAATATTTTTATCTTTATAATTAATATTTATAGTCTAATTTATCTTATTTATAACCCAATATTAATTTTTTTTTAATTATTAAACATTGATATTAATTCTTTTAACTATTCTTTGGATTATATAATAATAAATGACTCAATCTAATAAAATTGCACATAAATGGTCATATTTTATATATAAGGTTATTTTTGATCTAATTACACTTATACAATAGAATTAGGGCATGTCTTAGGGTAATAATAATATCATTTTTACCCTTAATTACCCTATTTACTTTTAACCGTGGTAAATAAAAGTAAAAAATTATTATTCACCAAAAATTATTTTTATCTTATTGAACAATATTTTACTTAATGATATCAAAATTGTTTCCCAAAATTTAAAAATTCCACTAACAGAGGCAGTAAAATTACGTTTTTTGTATATTTTCAAATTCTCCTAGGAAGTGGGTAAAATACAGTAAAAAGTTCAATAAAAGTTTTATATATTTTAAATTATTATAAAATTACTCCAATGATTTACACATAACTTATATAGTCATTATATATCAATTTTGACCTAAAATATATTTAAATAAAAAATATATATATATAAATAAAAATTTGATTTGAAACTATGACTAAGTGTTTTTCACTATTCATCAAAAATATAATGTTTTCAGAAAAAACCAAAAATTCACCCTAGGATAATTTCGATATTCCGAATCTAAAAATGAAGTCCATTTTGAAACATAAAATTTATTAAATTCAAAACATTGGGTATTACAATTCATAACGGCTAGTTTATGTAATATTTTAATAACATATCGTTCATTAGTGAAAATCGGTATTGCGTACAATGCAAGCTATCGAGGGAGGTTTCTATTGTGTGTAATGCAAGATAAGACAGAGTGTGGGGGTAGTGAAAGATACATTTGATGTTGTGTATAACATAATACACAAAAACTAAATATTTCCCTTAAAATCTCTTGGTGTTACATTCTACCCCCCTTAAAATAAGTATTTCTCCCTCGAAATTTGTCACTTCATAACAAACAGATAAGGATACCACTCCCTCATCACATCCTCAAGTTCCCATATTGCTTCTTCTAATTGATGTTTCCTCCAAAAAACATTACCCAAATGAGTGGTCCTATTTCATAGAACTTTTTTTCTATGATCCAGAATCTATATTGGTTGATCTTCAAAAGAAAGATCTTGCACAAGAGGTACAACTTCTAAGCTTAGTACATGTCAAAGATCTGGTATTTACTTTCTCATGATAGATTCATGGAATATATCATGAACATGAGATAGATTTATTGGAAGCGCCAATCATTCAGCTACCTTCCAAACATGATCTATTATTTCAAATGGACCAATAAACCTAGGGCTCACCTTGCCTTTCTTTACAATTCTCATTACTCCCTTCCAAGGAGATATTCGTAAGAACAAATTATCACCCACATCAAACTCTAGTTCTTTTCTTTGGTTGCTGGCATAACATTTTTTTCAACTCTGATGTTTTCTTATGTGTTTTTCAATAGATCATACTTTTTATGCCATCTCCTCAACAAGATCAGTTCATAATTTCTTTCTTTCCCCAACTTCATCCCAGTATGTTGGAGATCAACATTTCATTCCATAGAGAGATTCATAAGGAGACATTTGTATACTACAGCGAATGATATTAATATTAGAAAATTCCACCAAAATTAGGTGTTAATCCCAACAACCTTTTAAATCAATAGTGCAATCTCTCAACATTTCTTCTAGAGTTTGAATTGACAACTCAAAATGATCGTCTGTCTGAGGATGATAAGTAGTGCTGAAACTCAACTCATTATCTTGAGTATGCTAATGATCTTTCCAAAAACATCAACGTAATCCTCGGATCCCATTTAGATGAAATGGAAAGTTGTACACTATGCAATCATACCACTTCCTTCAAATATATCTGGGAAATTTGATCAAGAGAGAAATATTCTCTAATAGTAGTGAAGTGTGCCGACTTCATAAGAAGATCATATATAACCTAGATAACATTATTGACTATGGATGTTTTAGGATGTCTAGTGACAAAGACCATAGTGATGTTTTCCCATATCTATTCTGGTATGGTTAATGATTGTAAAATCCCCTTATACTTCTGTCTCTTAGTTTTAACTTTCTGTCAAACCAAGAATCGAGAGACATGTTCAGAAACGTCTCTTTTCATTCTATCCCACCAGATATACCCCATCAGGTCCCTATACATATTCGTGCTTCCAGGGTTAATAGATAATTAATAACTATGATCTTCATCCTATATTTCCTTCTTTAATTCTTAGATGGGAGGAACACAAAGCTGATTCCCGAACCTTATTATTTATCACAATCAATGTGGAATGCAACAAAATTTCCAACCTTCTTTTGTAACTGAACATCTTCTTTCTTTTCCTCTTTAATCATCACATTTATAGATGGTTGAAAATTAATTTGAGAATGATAAGATTTTTTCACTTCCATTATAATTCAATGATCCATCCTTAGTAAATCCATAAAAATTGGATCTTTTTTTATCCTCATCATGGATAAGCAAGCATGGTATTGTCGAACTAATTTGCCTTCATCCTTGTTTTCATTCCATGTTTGGTAATTAATTGATCATTCGTAATCCTTAATCCCCTTGAACCATCCTCTTTGGCATATATTCAGCTACATTTGAGTGAAAATATACTTTTAACTTTTATGATCAGTATAAATATAACAACATTCACCATAAAGATAATTCCTCTAATTCATTAATTCAAAGATTCCAAAACTAATTCCAAACCATGAGTTGGGTGAAATTGCTCATTTATTTTCAACTTTCTTGAGACATAATCTATCACCATATAGTTTTTCATGAGAACACACCCTAATCCCTTCTTGGATGCATCACTGTAGATCACAAACCTTTATCGACTACAAGGTAGTTTGATCACAGGTCCACTAGATAACCTTATTTTTAAATCCTTTAAATTCTCTTCACACTCCCCCATCCAATCAAACATAACTCCTTTTCAAGTAAACCTGTTGAGTGGATTACATAATCTTGAAAAATCATTCACAAAACATCGATAACATCCAGCCAAACCAATAAAACATCAGATCTTAGTTACTATTGTTGGTCTCGACCATCTTTCAATAACCTATGTTTTGGTTGGATCCAAATATATCCCCTATTTTGAGATTATGCGACCCAAAAATGAAACTTTTTGAAGACAAAATTTACACTCGGTAAATTCGACATACATATTCTCTTTTAATAGGGTCTTTAATACAATACTCAAGTGATCTTCATGTTCTTACATACTCCTTGAATAGAAAAGAGTATCGTCTATAAAGACTTCAAGAAACTGATCAATATAGTCCTTAAATACTATATTCAATAGATCCATGAATATAGCAAGGGAATTAGTTAGTGAAATTGGAATCACTATAAATTCATTATGTCCATACCTTGTACGGAAAGCCGTCTTTGGTATATCCTACCTTTTGAAACATATTTTTTGATACCCTGAACGAATTTAAATCTTGTAAAAGTATTTAGCTCTATGTAGTTGGTAAAATAAGTCATCTATATGTGGGAGAAGATATTTGTTCTTCATATTGATCTTGTTAAGTTCTCGATAATCAATGCAGAGTCTCATTAATCCATCATTCTTCATATAAAACAGAACAGTTTCTCTCCAAGGAGATACACTAGGGTTTATGAATCCCTTATCAATATTCTATTTGAGTTTCTTTTCAATTCCTGCAACTCAATTGGGTCCATTCTATAAGGTCTCTTTGAAATTTCCATAGAACCCGGTATGAGTTCTATTGAAAACTCAACCTCACGATTTGGTGGAAAACTGGGAAATTCATCTGTAAAGATATCATCAAACTCCTATAAAATAGGCATATTCTTAATTGTGATTTTGTAAAGACCCGTAAAATTCAAGGGAAATTTTTTCTTAATTTTCTTTGGAATTTTACAAGAGCGCGTTTTCAGACGACACCTGATTCCGAGGCCCGGAGTGCCCGGAATCAATTTCCGAAGTTTGGCTCGGGTACGTTCAGTGAACGAACGAGCGGGAATTTCTAACTTTTGATTCGGTGCTCGGAATTGATATCCGAGGGCACCGATGAACTCGCAGCGCCGATATTCGCTTAAAGAGACCTTTTTGGGAGTTGCGTTTTTTTCGTGTTGAGAGTTAGTTTTTGGGAGATTAGAATAAGTTAAATAAAAATATGTAAACACAATTTTTATTTAAACTTAATAGTTAACTTCTTTCAAAGGAAGTTAGGTGTGGGACCCACACCCACTTAACCTCCATTGAGAGGATTAAGTGTGGTGGGGCCCACACAAAACCTAACTTTACATATTCCCTCAAACTCCCTTAACCCCTCTTTAATTAACATGACAATTTGTTAATTAATGTGGAGTTATCTCTTCTTTGAATTTCAAACTTTTGAAATTCTAGTGTGTTGTTGTGTTAATAAAATAAGATAGAGTCTTATTTTATTTTGGGTTTAGTTTTGTCTCCTTGAGAGAATTGGGAAGGTTCTTCTTGTTTCTTCATCTTCTTCATCCTCGACGAAGAACACGAAGAACGCCGTTCTTCAACGAAGAACTTCTTCGCCGAAGAACACGGTTTTTCCGCGACGCCATATCCGCGACGTGACGTTCTTCTTCCGCATCATCTCTTCCGCGACGGTTTTCTGTGACGAACGCCATCGACAACGACTCTTCCTCCGACGTCAAAGGAATCGACACCGATATTCCACGACTACGTCAACGTGCGACTATCGAGGTAGGGGTTCTTGAGTTCGTTGTTTTCTTTTTATTTGACTTTCCTCAAGACTTGACGAAGAACGCTCAAGTTCCGACGAAGAACGCCGCTCCGCTCTTCTTCGTCTTCCGTGTCAACGAGAGAGAACACCGCTTCTTCCTCGGACAACCTTTGTCGGCGTACAAGGTTTCTCCAATGACGTGCCTCTTCGGACGCACCTCTTCGTCATCGAATTTGACGAATGACGACCGCGACGCCCGACCTCCGCGACGTCGTCTTCCGCGGAACGTAGACAAATCTTCGAACCTTATACCAAGGTAGGGGTTGTTGATTATTGTTAATTTATTTTATTCTTGATCGTGGATCTAGCATGTCTAACGTGAGGCAATTGAATATTTTAAAGTTGTGTTATTATTTAACGTGAGGGGGCCGGACCGCATGAACACGGCCGAACCCCCTCCATCGTTCTTGTTGAATTTCTTTGTGGATGAATCAAGGTGGCGTGGTGCCGTCGCACCACGCGGTTAATCTCCCAATCAAGAACGCAACGCCGTCGCGCGCACACCATGGAAAAAACATCTAGAACGCGACGCCGTCGCACCGTGTTGAAAGAAATTAAATTGCGGCGGAGGGGCGCGGTGCCGTCGCACCGCGCCGGACGACGAACACCGCGGCCGGTTCCGGGCCGCGGCGGGATGAGAAGACCGGCGGCCGGGCCGCCGGCGTCAGAAGCCGATGAGGGGACCAGATTCTTCCGGTCCCATTGGAGAAAACCGGCCGGCCAGCTGGCCGGCCAGATGGTAATTATCCGGGGGAAATTAATCCCCCGGCCAGCACACAAAAACCCCCCTCATTATGAGGGGGGCGGTTTCCATGAAGGGGGGGGGGGGGGGCAGCAGCCCCCCGGTTTTTCTCCAAGCCGGACCCCACGTGGGGGCTGTTTTTTCTGCAATGGGCGCGGCAATTAGCCGCGCCGCCGCCTCCAAGAAAGCGGGGGCTTTTCCCTCCGCATGCCGCCTCCGTGCGCGCCGCCATGCCGCCGCGCCACCACCGGGCCGCCGCGCCACCGCCAGGCCGCCCCGCCACCGCCGGGCCACCACGCCGTCGCGCCGCCGCGCCGCCAGCCGGTCGGGCCGGTTCGGACCCGTGTTAGGTCGACCCGGTTCAGATCGACCCGGTTCGGGCCGACCCAGGTGGGTCGGGCCGGGTCGACCCGGACCCGGACCCCCCGTTTCGAATCAGTTTCGGTCTTTTTGCCATAACATGAGCCTTGGACCTCCGATTGACGAACCGTCTGCGGCAATGCGATCCTTGGATCGAGACGGTCGTTTCGGTATATCGCACTCAAGGTTTCAGATTACTTTGAGTTCGGCCGGGTCGGTTCGTTCACGAAACCAACAGGGCCTTCGGAGCGGAAACGCTCATATCTTGAGCTACGGACGTCCGATTGACGTGCTGTCAGCTTTGTTGTGTTCCTCTTAGTGAGACAGATCTTTTGGAATACTCCGCCCGAGGTTTGGAAGCAGGTGGAGTACGGTCGGGTTGGTTTTGCCTTAAAAATCAACCGGGCCCCGGGGACGAAAATGCAAATAACTCTCAGATCGGGCGTCCGATCGACGCGCCGTCTGTTGCGTTGAGTTCCTGTTGACGATACGGAACTTTTGGATACATAAACTCTGGACTTTGTGACAGTTGATGTTTCAGCCTCTCGGCTCGTGGAGCGGATCCTCCGATCGAGCTTGCTGTGTGCGGGAACCCTAGTGCTGGTTGCGACTGTTACTGTGTCTACTACTGCTACTACTGCTACTGTGACTGCGACGATGACAGTACAGAGATCCTGTGTGGATTCGACGACGACGCCTTCAGAACTCATCGATCCTACGTGGATCAGTGCTACAGGTCCTGTGTGGGCCCGATCCTGTGTGGGTCCGATCCTGTGTGGGTCCGCGCTCACAGGTTCTGTGTGAGCCAGCGCCTACAGGTCCTTTGTGGGCCCGATCCTGTGTGGGTCTTTGCGGGTGTTAGTTACCTATAGATCCTTCGTGGGTCCGACGACTTAGATGGATCAGAGATCATCTTTATCGTCCTTTGGTTAGTTACCTATCGATCCTTCGTGGATCCGACGACTTAGATGGATCAGAGATCATCTTTATCGTCCTTTGAAGAAGTATACCTGTGTGAGCTGAATCTGTTGCTTTCCTGTGTGGATTGTGTTGTGCAATCCTGTGTGGATTACGTTTTGCTTTCCTGTGTGGAATACGTTTACTTTCCTGTGTGGACTGAGTTGTACTTGGGCTCGGAGGTTGGAGTGTATTTGAATTTGATGACTTAGGTATATGTATGGGCATATACCTAAGCAGAGTCGGTTGTTACTTCGTGATTGTACCTTTCTTAGTGGTTTATCCTTTGTGGATTTGAGAGACCTTCAGGGGTCTCGGGGTCCCTAATGAGTAGTTTATACTCACCCCTGCACGGGCTTTGCCCGCACAACGTTGTGTTGGATGCAGACGACGGACAGTGTTGACCTTATCTGAGGCTTGCAGAGCGGGACGGTACCCGGAGGTGGACCACTGGGCGGGACGTGCACGGAGCGGACGGCGGGACCCGTGGAGCAGAGGAGCTATCTGTACCCACCCTTCAGGTGGGATTTCCAGTGGACAGCTCGGAGTAGCGGCTTTTACTTTTCAGTTGTTGTTTTCCCTTTCGAGTTGTACTTTACTTTCAGTTTGGGTTTGTATTCTGGCCCATTTACTTTTCCGCACTTTCAGTTGTACTCTGCTTTTGTTTAGTGTTTACCTTCCTCTTGCTTACTCTGTGGTATTTGTTTACTTTACAAAGGCAATGCCTTCGCTTTTTGCCGGGATTTACGCCTTGGTGCTAGTCGCCAGCCCCTGGCCTATGGAAGGCGGGTTTGGGGTAGTCACGGCACGGACCCCGAGGGTGGGTTGTGACAGATTTTCTCTCCAACCATTTGAGATAAATAACCATAATCGGTTTGAATAAAGACCCATAAGATGGATGAAACTTCTATTGGAAGGTTATATTCATCCATGCATCGATATATGATAATAGATTGATCAGGAATATGAAATTTGACTTCCCTTCATTGGAAATCGACATGAGCTCTATATAAAGAAAGCCAATCCATGCCATGAATCACATCAAATTCCACTCTTGGAAGGATCACAAGATTTGCAGGAAGCACATTCCCACAAACATCAATTAGATAAGAATTATAAACATACATGCAACCATTGTTCCATTAAGAGTTGTCACAGCTAACTCAACATCTAATTGTTTAGGTAGTACTGAGATACCCTTGGAAAATTCTTCAGAAATAAAGGAGTGGGTGGATCCAGAATCAAATATAACATCTTATACTTTAGAGTGTATGGTATGTGTACCTTTTACCACTTCATTATCGTACTCCACATCACCGATAGAAATCGAATGTGATTTTCCTTTGTCATTGGACTTAAGAGTTTGTTGACGTAGATCATCATCATCAACCCTTGGATTAAGGCATTGATTATCATAATGCCCCATTTCCTTGAACTTGTAACATTGAAGTGTAAGAGGTGCATTATATTTAGCCTTTTCATTATTCACATCACTAGACATATTTTTTCCATCACTGTGGCATTCAAATGCACGATGACCTTCTTTTCCACAGTTGAAAAATTTACTTGTCCCTTAAAGATAATTCCCTTCATGATTATTTCAACACATTGATCATAAGGAAGAACTCATCTTTTTTTTAGTGTGGTATTTAGATTTTACTTTGAATTTCATTTTCCTCTTCTTATCAAACCCATATGACTGATGGGTTACTTCAATATCCATCTCAACCTTGAGATCACAATGAAAAATATCCTCTTAGTTATTGAAGTCCCATATGACTAACTCAATTTGAATACATGTTTTTAAGCCACTAAAGAATCAATCGATCTTACTCTATCGTTGGATAATAATTCCAGATGAATACCTTTCATGTCTAGTAAAATTTTCATCGTCAGTACAAACATATTCATCATCCTTTTTCTTTTGTTCAAAAAATCTATCTCCAATTTTGTTCGAAGAATATTAGGGATGTACTTATTTAACAATATGTTCTTGAATTCATCCCATGTTATGGACTCATTTTTGTCTCTTTGCCTCGAATTCTTGATAAGATTCCACCACTGATCAACATCACCTTCCGAACGATATACTGCTAAGATGACTTTATGTAGTTCAGAACATTGAAAAATCCAAAATATATTTTCAATGGTACTGATCCACTGTTCAGCCACTAATGGATTAGTAGACCCGCTAAATAAGGGTGGGCGCTGCCTCATGAAGGATTCAACAGAATGTTGCTCGTTCCATTGATAGTTCATATGTCTTTCATGATTCATAGCTTGGGAATGTTTTGTGAGCATGGCTACAAGATTTTAATTTTATCTCTCTTAATTATTGGTTTCTCAGGGGGACAATAATTGAGTTTCTCGTCACATTCAGCATTAACACGGTTCCTTCGGGTTCCAGCCATTGACTAAAACCAATATGAATAGTTTGAGAAACACAAATCATAATAGTAAAACCACATAAAAAAGAATTAAATTTCACAATTAAGGTCTTATCATAGGTTATTCATGTCCACTTCTAAAACAATAATATCGTGTTCTATGCTTAGACATATACTTAGTTTTCTTACTATGGATTTCACAACATATTTTGGAATGGTTGACTTTACCTTTCATCTAATACCAACTATAACAACACATAATTTACATACATTGTTATTACTTCATAATTGAAGCATACATATTATATAATATAACAAAACCAGGATAAGACTATATAGGTATAGTGTCTTTAGAAATGGGGAAACATAAAATACTGGTTCATAAAGAATCTATATTGTCTCCCATTTATTTCATCATACCCAGAGTACATTTTGGCATATATTACATAATAACCTTCTTCCTGACTTGTTGAAAAGAAAAAATAAAAAATGGTGAGCTCAAGTGCTTAATATGGGTAAAAAAAAGAAATATCAATCATATCATATTCATAAGAACATAACATTTTGAATATCATATCCTACAAAATAGATCCTAAAATCATAACATGGGATAAATCATAGTAGTGAAATGTAATCCAAATAATCATAACATAAAACATGAATATTTGTGGCATACATAGATAATAATATAAAATCATTTCATATTAGTCATGAATCATTTCCAATAATATCATAGCGGAGAGAGTCCATTTCTGAACCGAGTTCACTCCTCATTTTAGTCCTGTATCACTAAACTAGATTTACTTTCCATTCCAGACATGTCTATCTCATGAGATATAAATCATTACCCAATGCATTAGAGGGAGATATAGGTCCCACCCAACTCATAATGAATCCATTCTTATGTGTGCCACAAAATCATAAATCATATATCATAGCATAACCCATGTAATAAAAATGGGATTCTTAAACATCATGCCATCCTAAAATAATCCATATAATATAAAGGGACTTCATAAAAACAATTCCATCATATAAAATTTAAATAAATGTAAAAATAGGGATAGAAACAGAACCCTATATTATCTTAGATGGAAAATAATTTTGATAAAACACTTGAACTCCATTCTTGAGGAAAATATCCTTTCTAATTCAAAAACATTTTTCGTTTCATAACATGTCATACAATTTTAAATTAAAAAAAGATAATTAAAATTAAACATGTAAAATTGTAAAATAAGATTCAAGGAAATAATTTTCTATTAAATAATAAAAATCCATTCATGCAGTATATGTTAAAAAAATATTCTTCTCATACAATGGCATGAAAAGTCAAAAAATATCTCGTACTGAAAACGACAAAAGATTCATTTCTTATCATTTACTAAAAATTCAACAATAGGTAAAATTGTATTTAAAAAATTGTAGGAGTATAGAAATAATATTACATATTTTGGAAACATGGATGTGGATGATAAATATTCCCTAGTAAATTCTAATGTATAAACAATCTTGGATAAAAATGAGATTGTGAGATTTTCCCTTACCTTAGGTCTGATATGCTTCATACCTATTTGAAATTCATATATAATGATTAAAATAATTTCATTGACTTATTAATGAATCATTTTCATTGTTAAGATATCATATATGGTCATATTCTTATCTTCTTATTAGTAATATTTCATTGCTACTTTTTATTCGGGTGTTCATTGCTTTAAGTTTTTTTGCATGTATTCTGGAAAAAAAATTTAATCCTCTTTTTATGTTACAGATACCTTATTTACAATATGTTATTAGTGTAATATATATTATATTTATTCATTAAATTAATTTATATAATCATTATTCAATGATGATCATGTAGAACAAGTCACATCACATCATGGTGACGGTATGCCGTACATACAAACGAGCGATGATATCTTTTTTTTGATATTAAAATCATATATAATTGGATGGTATATCATATATTCAGAATAAAAATAATGTTATATTTATTTTTTATATCATCTATACTCATTATCAAACCCATCCAAATGATTAATTGTTTGAATAACAAACTACACCACGACGTGGAGACGGTATGTCTTACGTATACACATGTGGTGACTTTTCCTCATAGGATGGATAAAATAACTAATATGGTTATAAAATTTTTATAATAACATCCCAGTTTATAGAAGATACTATATTTATTATTTTAGAATGGAATCAACAAATAAGGCGGAAGTTTAAGACGAAAGGTAATTGAAATAGGTGGTGAGATATTTACCTCTTCCTCGGGTTCTTCCTTTTGATTGGATAAAATGGTATCCATAGGTTGTCTTTATGACTAAAGGAAGGCATCTAGAATGAAGAGTACAGTTTATAGGTTATTTTGGAAGGGTTTGGCTGATCCAAATGTCTTTGGATGTGTGAATTAGAGATAAGGGTGAGTGCCCTTTTATAATATTGTTGAGGGGAACCTTTGGAAAAACATAAAATATTATTTTATATTAAATTCATATTAGATTTATAATGGCTCATAAGTGACTTATTTCAAATACAGGGTTGGGATGGGTCTAAATCCTCTAAACCAATAGTTTATAGAAATATTTAGGTAACCATTTTAAACTTATCATTTAGATTTAAATCTATGTTAAATAATTTAACTTGTGTCGTGTCTACTTGTATTATTACACTATATTGTTAATAAACATACTATAAACTAAAACTATAACCCCAAATTTATCATTAATTTTATATATATTTTTATATAAGTCTTTTTTCTAAACCATAGATTTTTAGGAATTGAATATCAATTAATAATTTAATATTTTTTTTAAAAAACTCTTTATGTGTATTTTGACACTATTTGGTATTTTGCTTTTTTTTCTAAATTCATAACAGCATTATAACTTAAACAAAAATTCATCTAAACAACCCTAATATGTTATATTAAACTATAAAATTATTTTAATTCATAAAAAGTCTCAAATTACATTAATTGTTTTATGTATGATATCAAATATTTTAATATTTCATTAATAAGGTAAATACAATATCATCATTGTATAATAAATAAATTAAATTATTTAACGTATAAAAATTTAAAATATAATACCATTATGTATTAAATCTTTATATATTTCTAATGAATATTTATAGTCTAATTTATCATATGTATAATCCTATATTAAAAATGTTTTACGTATTAAACATTGATTTTAATTCTTTTAAATCTTCTTTGAAATAAAAAATAATAAATGTCCTAATCTTATCCAAGTGTACCTAAATGGTCATATGTTATTACTAAGGTTGTTTTTGGAAGAATTACACTTATACAATATAATTATGACATTTTTTATGGTAATAATAATATAATTTTTAACCTTAATTACCCTATTTACTTTTAATCTTGGTAAATAAAAGTAAAAAGATACAATTCAAAAAAAATTATCTTATTGAACAACATTTTACTTAATGATATCATCTTTTTCTCTTGGATATTTTAAATTCTACTCATAGAAGCAGTAAAATTGTTTTTTATGTAAATTTTCTAATTCTCCTAGAAGGTTTGTAAAAGACCGTAAAAAGTTAAAAAAAATTTATATATCTAAAATTATTATAAAATGAATCCAATGAATTACATTGAACTTATATAGGAATTATGTATCTATTTTTACCTAAAACAAATATAATTAAAATAAATAATTATTTAAATATAAATTCGGTTATAAACTATAACTTAATGATTTTCACTATTCATCAAAAAACTGATAGTTTTCAGAAAAAAAATAAAAATTCAACTTAAGATAATTTCAATATTCTGAATCCAAAAATGAAATCCATTTTGAGAGTTAAAATTTATAATATTTTAATATTTTTGTATTAATATTTGATAACGACTAGATTATATAATATTTTAATAATATATCGTTGTTTAGTGAAACTCGGTATTGTGTACAACACAAGAAATCGAGGAAGGTTGCTCTTTCATGTAATGTAAGACAAGATAGTGTCTTGTGTAGTTAAATATTACTTTGGATTTTATTATAACAGAATACATAAAAACAAAATATTTCTCATAAAATATTAGGGTGTTACAATACCCCCCATGAGTCTCATATGAGGTGTCTAGTTAAGGAATACACACCATAAACTAGAATGGTATTTATGAAATACCTACCTAATTCATTTAAGGGATATTGAAATTAAATACATTAGTATTAAAACCAAATCATCTTATATTATCCATAAAATGAATTTTTCAAGGAAAACAAAACGCTTTATTTTCGAAAATATTGGTTTTTATCATATACGTATGATTATCAAAGTATCCATTACCAATTTATAATCAGAAAATCCATAAGCCTCAATAAACAATGAAAATTTTAAGCATATTTAAATATCAAAACATTCATAATAATATTCATAAAAACATTCATTGAATAATAAACAGCACACAAACGTAACAGGTGGTATACATGGCATATGTCCCACAAAAATAAAAGAGAGACAAAATAATCACCAACTAACGGTCTGATGTCCTTGGTATGTTTAAGAACATACTTTATAATTATTTGAATAATTTCAATGATTTGTTCCCAAATCATTTTAATTTTTATGATATCATATATGTTCATATTATCATCTATTTTAATGTAACATTTATTTTTTATTTGTTATTCGAGTATTCACTACATTATGTTCTTATGTATGATTTGTCGAATAATTCTGGTTCTACATCTTAGGTCATAGTTATATGACTAAAAATTATAATAACATAATATATAAAATATTTATTCATTAATTACATTTATATAGTCATGCACTAATCGATATCTTGTAGATTGAATCAAATCGCGTCGTGGAAATGGTAGGCTGGGCACATACACAAGAGATGATATCATTAAAAAATATGTGAAATGGTAGGATGTGGATTGTATATTTGAATTTATAGAATCCTTATCCTATTTTATTTATTATATATATGTATTATTTCTATCATTACATCCATCCAAGTATGTTAGTGGTGAAAAAAATGATTACACCACGACATGGAAATAGTAAGTTGTACGTATGCACACATGGTGATTTCATTTATCAAAGGATGTATATAAGGTGGTGTATGTTTTCTCAAAAATCATTAAAAAATCTAATCATATAAGTTATATTTTAGTTATTATTTTTAATGGAAACATCCCATGTATAGGAATTAGAATAATAAAGATGTTTGAATGAATTGATATAGGTAATTAAATCGTCTTCGATGAGATCCCACTAGATAAACTCTCATAACACTAAAGTTAGTAATTGGGGAATACCAAAAGCACTAGAATGTGACTATGGAAGTTTATAATGTAAATTTCCATGGGATGAATGATCTAGAAGGTTCAATGTGAAGTGAATAAATGAGGTAGGAGGTTCCCTATTAGAATTGGTCTTGGGGGAACCGTTGAAAGTTATTAAAATATTAATTAATATTAAAAATATAAACCATTGAATAACCTCAAATATTTATGATATTAGAATATTATATGATAAACGGTTTTAATCTCATCCAAAAGATAAATTTTTTTCAAATTTTTTGTCCATTTATACTTTATCATTTTTATTAAGCCCTTATTTATTCTAATTCATTTTAACTAGGGTAACAATTATTTATAAATTAAAATGTTGAAATATTTACTTATTTTATGTCAATATGATCAAAAATACATAATTTTTATCATTTTATAATATATAAATAATATTATTTATTTTTAAAAATTTTTTAGGATTTCTATATAATATAGAAAAACATTATTTTGACAAAATATCAATAATATCAATTTCGCACTATTCATTTATAGGATTTCTACTAATATCAAGATAATATGTAATTCTAGAAACTAATGATTAATTATATTCATATGGGTTCAAGAGAATCTATAAAAATAATTGTAAATATGAATTATCAAAAATTATACTTTTTTATTAATTTTAATAACATTTATTTTATATTTCCATTATTAAAATAATTTCATCAACAGTTTTTTAAATTATTTAATATAGATATTTTTTTAAAAAAAATTAGAAAATAAAATATTTTTATGAATATAAATACACTAGATTTAACAATATTATTGATTTTTTAATATATCTCATATAAAAGCTACATTAAAAGGATGTATTTAAAAAACCTGTCTGTGAACACATTAAAATCTCTTTAAAAGACATATTATAATTGAAATTCTCTATTCCATATGGATCCAAATGTTCAATAGCTCAACCAATGGAATATTATGGTACTGATATATTATAAAATTAATATTTATTCAATTTTTTGGGTTTTTAAGGGTTATTATCATTTTAATAATAATTATTTTATTGATTTTCCATCAATTAAAAAGAAATTCTAAATCATTGTGTAATAAATTATAAAAATTAATCTCTAAAAATTCTAAATAAACTTCCAAGATGTATATAATTTCATTATATTTATGTAGAATAATTATTAGTGATGATATCTTGCATTTTCAATTATATTAATATTATTCTACATATAAAAAATAATAGGGTCACATGTTGTAACTTTCATTTATTTTAGTAATATATATATCATTTTATTTGAAAATATTCCATTAAATGGATAAATTATGATCCATAGGTTTTAATTGTTTATATACTAAAAATATGATTTTTGAAAGATTTGTGGAAATTTTATTTTCTTTAACATATTTTTTTTACCCTAATTTACCTAATTTATCTTTAATAGTGGTAAATAAAAATTATGATTGCTACTATTCATAAAATAAATAAAATAATAGGACCATTTTTTCAAATTTTAAAACCTCTAATTCTAAATATGGAATCCATTTTTTAATATTTGGAACATGTATGTTGTATTAATTAAATTAAAAATAACGTTGTTGAGGGAATGGAAAAACATTTTTTTTAATCATAAAACCACCAAAATATTGGAATGTGATTATATTCAATTACAATGCGAAAATAAATCCAATGACCTAAATTGTGTGGGCCATAAAAAGGTGGTAAAACTTTATTATTTGAAATATAATTCTTTTACAAAAAAATTAAAATTTTTCATCTGTCATTTCTTGAAAATATATATAATTAATTTTAAAAATAATATTGAATATATAACAAATATAATTAAATAATAAAACTTCTAACTAGTGATTATATTAATTTTCCTTTAAATATTTATTTTTAAAAAAATTTCTTTTTATTTGACAAGGATTTTATATTCATTTATAATTTATTTCTCACCAAAGAATTAATTATATATATACTTTGATAAATTATATTTTCCTAATTAAGTTATTATTTTTAATACATAAAATTATATTAACTAGTTTATAAGGTAACATAGTAATATTTAGTTGTCTGCTTAAACTCTGACATGCATGAATTGAATTCTATCTAAAGAAGATGAGGTTTTGTGTAACAGAATCCAATAATATTGTTTTGTATACCATAAGATAATTTAGTACGTATTGTAGTGAAATCGTATATATATATATAGCTTACAACGAAATAAATCAATGGAATTTATTAAATAATTCACATAAAAATCATATATTTTTACATTGTAATCCCCATAAAATGAGTATCACGATTGAAATATGTTATAAATTTCATAGGAATAATATATGAAAGATTAATTCATTGAATCCCACATTGTCAAAAAAAAATTCTAAAACATTATTTTGTAAAGTAATTGTTTAAGAATAATAGTTACCCAAAATAAATCACAAGTAGATATCTATGTATGATAACATAAATGAAAATTTTGGCATGAACGATAAAAATAAATATTCAATGAGATTAAAAAATATCAATGATCGTAATAATGTGGGATAACTGGTGAATGTAAACAATCATAAAACACTAAACTAAATAAGACTGAAATATATAATTTATAACAAAACAAAATTATAATAATAAGAAACCCTTTTAAATCGTGATAATTTTTCCTTATGATGAATAATTTTCATGAGAAGATATACTAAGTTTTTTAGGTAAAATCTCACCATCTGTCATTCCTTGAACAATTTCCTATTCAGATCGCATTCAAAGAAAAGATAATGAATTTTTCATTCCAAAAGAGTTAGAAGATAAAGTCAAATATTAATAAAATTATAGTTCATTCTATATTTTTTTAACAAATTTTTTTTTCATAAGTTATCAAATATGTATAAGTCAACCTAGATTGAGATAATACTTTATCCGAACAAACATAATCGGGAGTATAACGTATACTATCAATAAATTTATAACCTTATAATATATTTTGTTGATAAATATACACAACATTTGATATATTATGACTTACTTGGATTAACATTTATACTCTATATATCATAAGGTATTTCATGTTTTTCAAATTACAAACATGTTAACAACTCCTCATGTATTCTCTTGAGTCATGGTAATAACCGGAATTTCCATAAATCCTTTTTAAAAACATACATTTATGATATTCCAAATGTTATTGGATATATTTCATAGGTCCCAATGATGTTTATAAATCTTCTATGACAGCATAAGCCAAATGTAAAAAAATAAATAACTAGTATCATATAATTAATCTTATCCAACATATCTTTATCCTTGAAAAACAAAATTTCCATCACATCATGAACACATTAAGGGATACCATCCCTTATTAAAAAATTGAATTTCCCCAATAAAAAATTTATATTTCATCATCACTATTGAACTATGCTTTAAAAATCCCAAATGAAAAACTTATACAAAAAATACTTATACATGATCATAGAATTCAAAAACGTATCCACATAAATAGACAAACATTATTCATAACCCAATACTCATGCATCATAATTATATTCATTCAATTAATATTAAATGGGAATCATGTATAATGGTTACTTTAATATAATAGAATCATTATTCTTTTTCTTAATGATACAAACACTTGAAGAACAACACACACCCTTTACATGTCGTTTACAATCACTGTATCCTGAAAAGTATATCCAATACTATTTCAACCATCAAAATTATCTTCATGAAATTTCCACTTAGGAAATTTATTTTGATAATTACAATACTAAATATGAAACATTAATTGTTAACCATGTTCTAAATTGTTCTTACTATTCACTAATACAATATTTCAAAGTGTAAGAAACAATTATCATAGATGAAAATCACATAACTCCGGAAAATTAAGGATAATATTTTAATCTATTATATATTAGTTTTAGTCCAAGGATATTCATGATAATTACCAAAATTCATGTATTGTAAACTAAAATTAGACTTATCCTTAGGAAATCCCATGAACTATCCTTAAAAAATTATCAAGGGATCACCCTAATGTTTTCATATCTTAGTTTCTGTAGGTTTTCTAAACATTCAAACTAATACCAACTATAGAGACTCAATAATGACGTACAAGGACATTACAAAATTATTTTGGAATACATAAAACATTAAAAGATAGACTCATGAACACTATATTAGATTAAGGAATTTGGAATCATGGAACCCAATCTTTTAATTTGTTGATTGATCTTCACAATAGTTCTTAATGATCTTCCGCTTTAGTTTTCCTACATTAGACCATTATTTATATACTACGGAAAATAAAACATATGAAAAGGTTGATATAAAATTATTTTTAGGCATAAAAATGTATAATATCAAACAATACCTAACCATAAGAATTTAAAAACATGATACTCTCTTACTAAAATCATACCATGTAGAAAAAATATCAATATCAAGAGTCCTAAAATAAAAAATTTATGTTCAGATGAAATAAATCATAAATTAACATGAACCATGATTAAAAATAATTTGACTAAAACATGGAATTGTGGAAAAAAAATATACAATAATATTTATATTATCCATGGCTCGACGACCAAATTATCATAGTACACAGAGTCCATTACTAAACCCCATTCACTCCTCCTTCCAACCCTATTTTACTGAACCAGTTATACATCCTATTCCATCAATGAATTATTGAACAACATTAATTTACCCTTCTATTAATATCTATCTCTTTTTATATACATATTTACCCAATCCATTGGAGTTTCATTGGAGTGATATATAGGTATCACCCATCTAAAAATGAAATCATTCTTACATGTTCAATAAAAACATAAATCGTTCATCATATCACAACCCAAGGATTAAATGGGTTTCTTTATCACCATTAATAATATAATCCATGTAAAAAATACATTACATATATTTCATTATATTATGAACACAATCAAACCATCTTAATTATTGGGATATTTTACCTTAAACATATAAATATTATATATTTCCACTATAGATGGAAAATAATTGTCTATATCACTTGAAATTATTTCTTGATGAATATAATTTTCTCTAATTGAAAACATTTTATTTGCATAAAATATCATTCAAATATAAAATAAATTAGTATCATTGAATATGACCTTGAAATATTTTAATCTAATATTCATGTAAATAAGTTATTATTAATTATTAAAAACTTATTCATTCCCTTTACATTTACAAACTTATTCTTGTCCTTTTTTCTAGAAAATAACAAAAGTACATTATATTGAAATTGAAAGAATGATTCCCTATATACCATAGAGTAAAAAGGTTTAAAATAGTTAAAATAACAATAAAAATACATAGGAGAATCAAAAAAAATTTATGAAAACATTTTTTAGAAAACATGGATGTTGATGATAAATATACCTGAGTAAACACATACATGTAATTAATATTCGATAATAATAAGACTGTAAAATTATCCTTTACAATTTTACAATCAGTCGAATCATAAATATCACTAAATAAAGAAAATTATACTCATATTAAAATATCATAACCTTCTTAATAATAATCATAAAAAAATTTATTGAAGCATAAACACCACAAAAAATAGTTGGTGTGTAAGGAATATTCACCACAAAAAATAAAAAAATAAAAAAATATCACTTACAATAAGTACGATATCCTTTGTATATATCTACTCGACTTGAATAATGATTTAAATAATTTAATTGATTTTTTATAAAAACATATTCATTTTTATGATATCATATATTATAATATTATCATCCATTTGTTAGTAAAATTTCATTGTTACTCGTTATTCAGGTTTTAACATCATTATGTTCTTGTGCACATTTTGTCAAATAAGTTTTGATTACTCTTATTAGTCCATATTTATAAATATAATAAAGTATATAAAAATAAAATATGAAATATTTATTAATTATTTAAATTTATTTAATTATTATCTAATGGATTTCATGGTAAAATAATCACATCACATCATGGAGTCAGACGGTCATACTTAAGCACAACCGATGATATCACGCTGATAATTGTGAAATGTTTTGGAAGTGGATGGTATATATTTTATTCCAGAATCATGATCATGTTTCTAAAATAATATATAGTTAATATTTCAATCATTATATATTTCCATGAAATGTTTTGGAGAAAAACAGTTTGTACCGGGACGTTGAGACGGTAAGCCGTACCTACGCACGTGTACTGATTACGTTTTATATAGGATGGTTTGAATACAGAGTATGGTTGTTCCATTATCCTAAAAACTGATCCATAAATAACTAATTTTATAGTTATTTATTTATAATGGAAACAACTCATTATAATGTAGATGAAATAAGACGTTTGAAATAATTAGTAGATGAGATTACATATTCTTTGACGAGCTCCCACTAGATAACCTCTTAAAGCACTGGATTTGGAATTTTGGCTAGAGGAAAACCTATAAAATGATCCCAGGGATGTTGATATGTGAAATTTATATGAGATGGAAGATATTGAATTCTCAATGTGATGTAATTAAATGAGTGGGTAGGTTCCCTTTTAAAATTCATGTTGGGGGACCGTTTGGAGTTTATAAAAATATAAATGTACAATAAAATCCACACCAATCAAAAAATCACTATGATGTACTAGTTTCAACTATTATATGATATATCTTTCTAATATCAAAAAATATATATATTTTACCCCGAATTTTCTTAAATTTTAATCCTTATCATTTTAATTTCATAATTAATTATTCTATTTCATATTGACTACTGTAAAAATATTTCAATATTAATTGGGAGAAATATTTACATATAATATGTAAATAAGAACATAAATAAAAAATCTATTAAATATTATACCATATAATTAATAATATATAATTAAATTTTTTTTTGATGTTTTAATTATTAATAATATAATTATATATTTATGGGTATAATGTCATATTTAAAATTACTTTGATATATTAATTAAAAAATGTTATTTATTTTGATATTTTTAATGACATGAATTTGATCATTCCATTAATAAATACTTTTCAACATCAGTGTTGTGTAATTATTTAATATACTTATTGTTTGTATAAATATTCAACATAAAGTATTATTAAAATGAAAAAACCCCTATAATTCCGAAAATAATAATAGTGTAATATATCTCTTATAATACCGTACATAAAATTGTTATATTGAATAATAATTTAATGTGAAAACATAAACATCACATTAAATAAAATTGTACGAGTGACATAATCTATTATATATGGACCCAAATGGTCAATAACTATTCTATTGCGTGATTATGATCACCATATAAAAGGTTAATAATATTTTTTCAAGTGTTTAGGTGCTTCAATCTTTATCATAAATTTAATAACAATTATTTAATATATTTTTCATCAATTAAAAAATTTATACATTATCAATGTATAATCCATTTATGTAACTATATAATCTCCAAAAATTCAATATAAATTACCACGAGTCAGATCATTTCATTATATTTATGGATACTACTTATTAGAAATGCTATCTAATATTAATCACTATATTAAAATTATTATACTTATAAATAATAAGAGGGTGTCATTTTTTCCCATTATAATTTTTAATAATATATATATATACAAATAAATATATCATTTTCAGGTATAGGAGACCATTAAATGATTCAATTACGATCCTTGGGTTTTAAGGACCGGCTTATATTCATCCGATAATATTTTTTAATGGTTTTAATGTAATTTAATTGTCTTACCATATTATTTATTACCATAATTTAACTGATTTAACAACAACGATTATAAATAAAAATTACGGATGAAACTATTCATAAAATTGAAATAAAAATTAATGGAACCTATTTAAATTATTTGGAACCAATAAATCATATATATTAACTCATTATTTCAAAATTTGAATCATGGAAGATTCAGTAATTAAATTAATATTAATATTTTGTATGGAGTGTGAAAATGAATTTTTGAAAATTAAAACCCATTGAAAGATTGACTTGCTTTTTTATCCAATTTCAATGTAAAATTACATCAAATGACATAAGATGGATTATATGATAAAAATAATTCTAAATATATTTTAATCAAAATTAAATTTATTATCAAACAATATAAATAAATTTTATGAATGTGTGATTTTTAATTAAAACGCAATATTTTTCATTATTAATTAAAATATGAAATTTATCAGAATGATGACAAAAAATAAACCTATTTTTTTGATGTCCCGCATACAAAGAATATTTTTTGTTAAATATAAAATATAATAATTTAAAATACTGTATTTAAAATGGTTACGCCATCAAAAGGTGGTAAAACTATTTTTTTAATACCACTTTTAAGGGATTAATCGAATTTCTATTTATATAAGTTTTAGAAAACTATAAAATTTAATATTAAATATATATTTCTGTAATAGAATCTATCTACAATGAATTTTTTGTCTTATAAACACATTAATTTGGATTGAACTTATTTTCGATATTTTTTTTCATTTATTTAAAAAGGTTTATATTATAATTTATAATAATTTTCTCGAAAAATATAATTATATATATATATATTTAAAAATAAAATATTCCTAGTTCTATTAATAGTGTGCATAACATCCATTATATTAACTAGGTTATAATGTATGATAAATATATTTAGTAGTTCACATAAACATGATCTTACGTGGAATTAATTATATCAAAATAAAATTAAATTTTGTGAAACTCATGCCATGAAAAGTGTTCGGTATACCAAAATCTATGTCAATGTTGACTGTTGGAAAAGCATATCTCGGTATTGCATTTAATATAAGAAATCAATGATATTAAAAAAAATATCTCTTACAAATACCAAGATACGATATTCTACCCATGTAAAAAGAACATCACTCGTGAGATTTTCCTCTCTTATCATAGTTTTAAAACATGAATGTTTCATTCAAAGAAACACGGATTTTAAAAACCATGACTATAAATTTTTCTAATAATGAATAGTGGGAAATTATAGTTACCCAATATAAATCATAATTGTATCTCTATATAGGATAACATAGCTGAATATTTGGGCATAAAGGAAAAGAATAAATAATAATAGTTATTGATAAATATCCCTTATCAAAAGAATGTTGGTGATTCCATGAAAGTTAAAAATGTAAAAACCATTATCTAAAAAAACTTTAATGAGGTCATTGATGTCATAAAAAATAATGATAATAATACACCATCTAAATACATGCTCTTTTTCTCCAAATGTAGATGAACTTTCAGGAGAATTTGTAATTTATTTCTTTTGGTACAATATCACCATTGGTCGTGCCATGAACAATTTCCCCGACAGTTATTATTCAATGAAATGGAGTTGAATTTGACATTATGGATTTCATAAAAGATCATTTGATCCAAAAATAGAATTATAGTTCATTAAATATATCATAATAATAACAAAAATGTTATTCCATGTCATTGAATATGCATAAGTCCATATATTGTGAAATAATATTTTAAATTAACAAACATTATCTGGATATTAACATATACAATCCATAAATTTATAACCCTTATATCCTTCTAAAATTTAAAACCCAAATAAAATAGAAATACGTATAATAACATGGATTATCATTTATCCACCATATATCGTATCTTATCTCTTTTTGGTCACATTCCAAATTTGTGAACACCTTCATCGTAAATTCTCTTGAGTCCTGTTAATAACCATAATTACAATATATCATTATTGAAAACATACATTTTCCTTATTATAATACTTATTGGCTATATTCCTTAAGTCCCCAAGAGTTCTATACCCCATTCATGATAGAATAAACCACAATTCAATAAACACATTATTTGTATTTTTTGTTTAAACATATCTTTCATATATTCATCCAAGATAATCATAATTTTCTCCAAATCTTGACCCTTTTAAGGGGTAACTTCCATTAATAAAAATATTTCAATTCCATTAAATTACTATTCAATGTCTATATAACCATTAAACATATAATTTTATATCCTTAATGATAAACTTTTACTATAAATAATTATAAATAATCATTTAATTCCAAAACATATACACTTCAATAATCCTTAATTATTCTTACTCCATTATTTAGGGTTCATTATTTTATTAATTCTGAGAATATGAAATATAAATTTTTCATTTTGGTTCCTCAAAATTTATCTTACAATACATCTTATTTTTAATGTAAAAAATACTGGAATAACATTTCATACCTTCCACATGACATTTATAATCACATTATTCCCGGTAGTATAATTAGTATTCATACCACATTCATGATTCTCATTATGATATTTCATCTTAGGAAATTTATTATCATAATTATCATACATTACATATCTGAAATATTAAATTTTATCCATATTCTATCTAGTTAATATGATTAAATAAGACTAAAAAGTGAATCTTGATAAATAATTTTCATAACTGAAAATTACATAACTATGGAATATTTATTATAGTATTTTAATATATGATATCATATGATTAATCCTATGTTATTCCTAACCATTACCGAACATAAAGTATTGTAAAAAATAATTAAACATATATTTATGGTATCCAAATAAATATCCTTCAAAATATCTATAGGTATATCACAAATGTTTTTTCATCCTTGGTTCTGAAGGATTACTAAACCTTCATTTTGATATCAACTGAAAAGAACCAATATTGATGTACATCAGAATTAAAATATTATTGAAGAATATTTAATATCAAAAACAAATATATTTCAATGAACTATGTTTTTTTATTGTGTTTGGAAGCATGGAACACATTCTTTTAATTTGGTGAAATATCTTCGACATATCTCATAATCATATCCCCCTTATATTTCCTATATAAAACTGTTTATTATATCCTATGAAAAAAGAAGACAAATGAAATGTATAGGATTAAATTATAATTATGGGTAAACATGAAAAATATCAATAAAATATAAAAATAAGATTGTAAAAACATGAACACAATTTTTTAAAAACAAACCATGTATTAAAAATATCAAAATCTTGTTCCATGAAATAAATCACAGTAGTTCATAAGGAATAAATCATAATAGAATTCGAACAAAGATAAAATAGTGTTGGAATAAAAAATTTAATTTTGGAAAATATATAATAATAGAAAATAATTTTCATATTATCCTAATGTCATTGACAATACAATCGTAGTTCACAATGTCCTTTACTAAATTGAGATCACACCTTATTCCAACACTGTATTACAAAACACTGGTTACATAGAATTCTAACACTACTATACTGAACCAAATTTCTCTATCATTCCTATTATATTTATCTCAATAGATATATATATTGCACTAACTAGATTTAGGGGCATTTATTTCCCAATAATCTTATAATAGAATATTTTTTTGTGGCACTAAAACATAAATAATTCATCATAAAAAAAATCAAAGTATAAAATGGGTTTTATAAACATCTTGTATAACATGATCCATTTAAGACAAAATGGATAAAATAAATATAATTCCATCATCAATAGAATAAAACCATAGAACTAATAGTGATAATATAATTGAAAAAAACCGATTAAATATTTCCATCATAGATGGAATATAATTTTGATAGAACACTTGAAATGAATTCTTGAGGAATATCTTTTTTTTCATCGAAACCAATTTCTTTTCATCAAATGTCATAAAATTTTGAAAAAATAGTTTCTTGAATATTTAACTTGAAACATTGTGATAAATTATTAATTTAAATAAGTCATTATTAATGTGTAAAAGTATGATCTTTTTTTATAAGTTTATAAAACATTCTTCTCATGCAATTCTTGAAAAAGTCAAATAGTACCTTATTTTGAAAATGAATAAAATACTCCATCCAATATATGGATTGAAAATAAATAATTTGGTAAATATGAATTTATAAATACATAATATATTATAAAAATATATTAAATTTTTTTAGAAGACATGTATGTGGATGATAAATATACCATAAGAAATGCTTACATATTAGAAATCATTTAAAATATTGTGATTGTGAAATTACCACTTTCCAATTTATAATTATTAGAATCATATGAATATTTAAATAAGGAAAATTATATTCATATGTAAATATATTTACCATCATAATAACAATATTAAAAACATAAATTTTTTCATAAATACCACCCAAAAGAAATATGTTGTTTATAGGACATATATACCGTATAAATCAAAGGGAGTCAAAATAATCCGTTAAAAAAGGTCTGATATATTTTTTATATATCTAATCCTCTGGTATAATGATTTAAATAATGAAATTGATTTATTAAAAAACCAAATAAACATTATGATACCAATTTTTTTCATATTATCTTTATTTGTAAGTAACATATCATTTTTAGACCTTATTCAGCTATAAATTTCTTTAGGTTCAAATGCATGTTTTATTGAATAAATTCTGATTCTCTTTCTTAGGTCATATAAATATTGTTATAAAATGAATATAATATAATATGTACAATATGTATTAATTATTTAAATTTATATAACAATTAACTAATGGATATCTTATATAATTAATTTCATCACATTATACAACTTGTAGGTTTTTGGTACGAATAAGCGACAATTTCATTTCGATAATTGTGAAATTATATAGACGTAGATGGTATAAATGTTTTTAAATAATTCATATAATTTTTAATAAATCATATATTTTTATTATTTCTATCATTATATCCATCCATTAAAAGCAGTGGGGAAAACAGATTACAACATGGTGTGGCTAAGGTAAGTCGTACATCCGCACACATGTGATTTCATTATTAATTGGATGGATAGAAGGTGGAGAATAGTTTTTTAATAGTAAAAATAAATCTCAATATATATGTAATTCTGGATTTATTACATTATAATGGACGCAACTCATGATGAGGAAATGGAAGATGAATCATTTTTGAATGAATCGGTATAGGAGATCACCCCTTCTTCAACGATCTCCCTCTAGATCACCATTTAAAGAACTATAGTTAGTATTTTGAGAAAAATAGTACCACATTATTGTGATAGTGGATGTATATAATGGAAATTTTAAGGATATATATGGTATTTATTACTAAATGTGAACTAAGGAAATTAAGGTTGTGGTTCCCCTTTATATTTTTAGATTGGGGCTCTATAGGATTTTCTAAAAATATTAATTTATAATAAAATCCCAACACATACAAAAACATTAAAAATGTATTTTTTTTTGACATTGAGATAATTTAAGGTTTCAATATAATTAACCAATATATTTTCGACATGTTTTTATGTCCATTAATATCTTATCATGTTAATTTAACACATAGTTATTATATTTCATTTTAACTACGGTAAAAAATATTTCTTTATTAAAAGTGTAAACTATTTACTTATTTGAAATTAAATTGATCCTAAATAAATAATTAATATAAATTTATACCATTTTAAATTTATTGTATATTTTTCAAATTGTTTTCTAATTTATATATAATTTAATAAATCATTATTTTGATAAAATAACAATATTGATATTTTTGACTTTATTCATTTCCTGAATTTTAAAAAACATCAATATAAGATTTTATCCTAGAAAATAATATTTTATTTTATCCCTATGGGGTCAACTACATATATAAAATTCATTATATATATTATTTATAAAAAATTATATTTATATTATTAAATTTAATATCATTAAATTGATATATCCATTAATAAAATAATTTCAGGCTTAGTGTTTTTTAATTATTTAATTCACTTATTTAGTGAAAAAAAATTAAAAATAAAACATTGTGAATTGTATAAGTTCCCTTTTTACAAATATTACTTATAATCAATAATATATTAAAAAAAATATTGCATTAAAAATGATATATTTAATAAAACATCGATGTGATAACTTTATCATCGCTTTAAATAAAATATTATAAGTGTCATAATCTATTCCATATGGTTCCAAATGGCCAATAAGATAGCCATTGGATGAATATTTTCATGATATATTTGAGAAATAAATTTATTTTTATGTTTTTGGGTCTTTTAGTAGTTATTATATTTTTAATAATAACTATTTAATTAATTTTATAATGAATTAAATAACTTCTTCATAATCATTATATAATAATTTAATGTAGTTATTTAATATTAAAAATTTCCTAATAAATTAGAATTAATTATATAATTTCAGTATATGTTTTGAGACTACTAATTAGTGAAGTTATCTCATAAATATTAATATATTTAAATAATTATACTTATAAGAAATAAGAGGTTGGAATGTTGTCACATTCATTTATATGAATCCCATATGTCATTCTCGATGACAATAATCCATTAAATGATTAAATTATGATCCATAGGTGTTAAGTGCCTAAATATATAAATCCATATGATTTCGGAATATTTTAGGATAGTTTTATTTTACTTATCCTATTATTTTTTACCTAATTTATCAATTATAACTTTAACTATGGTAAATAAAATTTTCAAATCTATTATTCATAAAATACCATTTAAATAAATAAAAAGACCTTTTTAAATAATTTTTCCCAAAGTATTAGAAATATGTAATCAATTTTTCAAATTTTTTTATAGATATGTTTAAGTAATTAAATTAAAATTAATACCGTTGAGGGAATGAAAAAACATGTTTTTACAAAGTAAAAACCATTAATTGATTGACGTTTGTTTATATCCAATTTCAATATGAATTTAGGACTAATTACCTAATATTGGATTAAATGAAATAAAATCAAAATAGATATATTTTAAAAACAATTAAAATGAAAATATAGTAATATTAATAAATTTGACGAAAAACAATTTTGAAATTAAAAGGTAGTATTGATCACTATTCATTGAAATAATTATTTTTTAGAAAAATACCAAAAATTCCAATAATATTAATTAGTATGTCTCTATTACAATTAAGTTATTAATTTAAATATATATTATATATAAATGTGTAAAAATGGATTTAAAATGGTTGTTCCAGCAAAAGTCATTAAAACATCATTTTTATACGAATTTTATATGAAAAATTGTATTTGTTCATATATCATTGATTAAAACAAATAAAAACAATCACAAACCATATATTGAATATATAATATAAATATTTCATTGATAATATCCATCTATAGATATTTTATTATTTTATAAACTTATTAATTTTCATTTAATGTGTTTTTCATAAAAACATTTCATTTTATTTAAAAAGGGTTTTATTTTCAGTTATAATTATTTGTACACCGAATAATTAATTATATATATATATAAATTTAAACCAAATATTCACAATTCAATTCATATTGTCCATACCTGCTATTAAAATGACTATGTTATTCATAAACTTAATAATATTTTTTGTTCGCATAAACTCGTTATTTTGTGAATTTAATTCAATCAGAAGTAAATAAAATTTTTTGTAACACACCCCAAGAATATTTGTTTTATACCGTAAGCCAATTCGATGAGCTGTATTGCAAAATGTGGTCTAGGTTTATAGTGCACCACAAGATATGAAGCAAATTAAAAAAAACTAATTCATTGAAATCTTGGGGTTTTAAATTCTACCTCACATAAAATGAATTTCGCCCTCAAAATTTTCTTTGGGCTATCATAGGTTTAATAACTGATTGTATTTTCATATAAACCCACATATTTTAAACTAACACTATCATATTATTTTAAAAATTTATAGTAGGAAAGTAATAGTTACCCCAAAAAGTCATTGTTTGGTCTCTATGTAGTAGAAAATATTTGACAATTTAGGTATCGATAAATTCATAAATAATGATAGAGATTGATATATATCAAATTTAAAATGAATTATGGTGATCTAGTGAATTTTTAAAATAAATAATTAAAAAAATAACAATGTGTTAAAGAGGTCTATGATGTCATAAAAAATGATGATAAAAAGAGTCCCTTTTACATAATGATACTTTTTTTAATGAGGAAAACATTTCATGACAATATATACTTGATTTCAGTTACAATATCACTCATGGTATTTTAAAAAATACTTATTTCATTAGAACATATTAAATGAAATAAAATTTAATATCTCATTCCTAAAGTGTTATCATATCTTGTGATCAAATAATAGAACGATAGGTCACTTTATTTGTCTTTATAAAATAAAGGTTATTAGAAGTTATAGATTATGTATAACTCCAACTATACTGAGGAAATACATTAATCTAAAGACATAATATAAATATTAACGAAAAAAATCCCTACATTTATAACCATATAATTTTAATTAATTCTAAAAATCCAAAACCGTATAAATAAATACACTAAGTCAAATTAATATTTATCCTCAATATATCATAAGGTATCTCCTATGGGTCTCATTCCAATAATGTGGAAAACTTCATCCGGTATTCTCTTGAGTCATGGTAATAACCTAAATTACCATATGTCATTACTAAAAACATTAATTTCACTTATTCTAAGACATATTTTATGTCCTAAAAAGTTGTGTACTTCATCCATGATAGTATAACCCACATGTCAAAAAATATCCTTGTTATTAACTTAAAATTTATCATATCTAACATATCGCTATAAAGATAGACACAATTTTCTCTAGGTCAGGAAAACATTATGGTTTACCTTCACTTAATAAAAAATTACCTTTCCCTAAAATCACTATTATATGTCTTCATTATCATTAAACATATCCTTTACAATCTTTAATGAAAAATTGATACAAATAATACATATACATAATTATTGAATTCCAAAACAAATTAACATCATTAATAAAATATAATTATTTACCAATTAGTCAGGCATCAAAATTTTATTCATTCCATGAATATGAAATTTGAATCATGTATTTAGGTTCCTAAACCTTAATAAAATTATTCTTATAATGATTAAGGTAAAAAAACTTTAACAAAATATCTTTCCTTTGAAATGTTGTTTACAATCTATTTATCCTTCATTTTTATAACCAATACACATACCAACTTAATGACTCTATTCATGATATTTCAACCATGGAAATATATTTTCATCATTTCTATACTTTACCCTTCTGGAATATTCAATGTTAACAATATTCTATCCGGATATGGATGTTGACTAAGACTGGAATTCCATGTGATAGAAACAATTTGGATAGAGTAAAAACACATAACAAAATAAAATTACTAGTAATATTTTAATATATGATATACTAGGATTATTCATATGTGATTCATGATCATAAAAAATATTCTAGTATTTTGGAATAAAATTTTGAATTATCCATAGGATATCCAAAGACAAATCCTAAAAAATATCTATATAAATCCAAATATAGTTTTCGCACACTAGATTCTAAAGGTTGACTAAACCATATCTCTTCCACCAACTATAATAACCCATTCTTGACATACATGGAAATTGTATTAATTTTCTATAATAACTAATACATCAATAAATAGGCACACAAATATCATATTAGTTTAGTGGAATTGGAATCATGAATCAAATTCTTATAATTTGTTGAAGGATCTGACAGATCTCCCATAATTATATTACCATTTATATTTCTACCTAAAACATGGGGAGAAGAAAACATATGAGCAGTGTGAGATCAAATGATCAGTAAGGGTAAACATAGATAATATTAAATAGAACATTAACATAATAATGTAAACACATTAACATTTATTTTGGAAATAATTCCATATATAAGTAATATCAAACTCATTTGTCATTAAATTAATCTTGATACATCATAATGTATATAATATAATGTAACTCAAACCATGGTAAAATATAATTGGCATAAAATATGGAATTGTGTTCAACACATAAGAATAGGAAATCATTTCCATATTAGGCATGGGTAATTTCAAGGACCATCATAGTGGACAGAGGCGATTAGTGAACTGAGTATACTCATCTTTTCATACCTTTATTAATGACTCAGGTTTACATATAATTTCTCCCCAAAATTATTGATCCAAATTTACTTGTTTTTCTAGTCTAGTACATCTCATAAAATATAAATATTTACCAAATTAAATTGGTTGCGATATAGGTCCCACACATATAATAAATGAATCATTCTTATATGTTCCATAAAAACCTAAATAATTCATTATTGAATAACCCAAGGAAAAATGGTATTGATAAACATCATTCATAACATAATCTATGTAAAATTAACGGATTTACTAAAATCAATTCCCTTATAAACACAATCATATCTCATGAAAAATACGTATACAATGCTTCAAAAATAACCCTATTAAATAATTAAATCATAGAAGAAAACTAATTTTGATAGATAACATGAAATTAATTCATGGGGAAAATATCATTTCATCATTAATAAAATTTGGTTTTCATAAAATATAATTAAAAATTAAAAGTAAAGAAATTTTTTGAAGATAAACTATAATTATAATAAGACGAGATTCTAGGAAATTAGACTTTGTGAATGTGTAAAAAAAATTTCATTCAATATAAGTTAAAAAATTTATAATCCTTTTTATAATAAAGGAAACATATTACCTCATTTTGAAAACAAAATAATGTTTCCATCCAATCCATGATGTAAAAAGTCAAAAAAGTGTAAAATTGAGATTAAAAATCCATAGAAGAATATTAAAAAAAAAATATGAATGAATTTCTCTATGTCATTGATGTGAATGTTATATATAACCCTATAAATAATTATGTATATAAAATCCTAGATAATATTGATATTGGGAAATTGTACATTAAAAATATATAATGAGTTGAATCATATGCCTCATTAAATATAGAAAATTTAATTCATATTTATATATCATAACCATCATAATAAGAATCAGAAAAACATTATTGGTTATAAAAACACTAAAAAAGAAATAGGTTATGGATAAAAAAAATTGTCCAAGGACAAAAAAAAAATTACCTTTCCATATTTCAAATATAGTTTTTATGTATATGAAACTATTGTATAATTATTTAAATAATTTCATTGATTTATTCCAGAATCACAGTTATTATTTTATATGATATATAATCACATTATCTTATGTTTGATTGTAACATTTAATTACTATGAATTTTTTTGTTATAAACAAATTTATATTCTAACACATTTTTTTTCAAATATGTTCTTGTTATCCATAATAGGTATGGCTTCCTACAATTTTATTACATAAATTTTCATTATATTTTCAAAATAGATGATCTTTAAAGGTTAGTTTCCTAGTAATCAGGAACATAATACAGGAAAAAAGAAGTCATTATTCTAAACACTATTTAAAAGATCCATCCTAGGATCATATTATGTACAATTACTAAATCTAATAACCTATAGAAAAATATCAAAAGAAATATTGAGCAGAATGCCTAGTAAGGGAAATCTAGTGAAATTGTTTACTTGTGAACTTTACCGATATCATTAAAAACTCAATAAAAACATAAAGATGTTAGAAAAGGAAGAAGATTTATATCATCAAAAATAAAATGAATCATAACATGAAAATTAGGATAAAACATTTAATTCATACATTCATTAATATAACAATAAGGTTCATCACCAAGGTGTAATAAAAATTAACAAGGTTATTCACCAAGGTATTGTGAAACTTTTAATTTTTTGTGATGACATTATTAACCCAATGCATTAGAGCGCTATCAGGGCCCAAAAATAATATGTATTTATTTTCATGTGATCCAAATATATCATAATCTTACAATTAATAAATAACCAAATAAGATTAAAAGAAATGGGTTTCCCATTAAATTCGTGACATTTTTAAAGTGCTTAAAAATAATATCATTATTTCATTTATAACCCATGGAATGTGATTGAGGTTTATATGTATGTCAATTACAGAATAGAATAGATAAATTTTATGTTTCCCTAAATACCCTTGGAAATTTAAATAGATTTGGGTATTCACATAAATAAAACTAGATAATTTCTTAAGAAAAAGAGAGAGATTTTGAAACGAAAAATCTGCAGCATAACGGTTACACAACATGGTTTTTGAAAATATTGAAAATAGAGGGGAAAAGGTTCACCCACTCATAAATACCCCATAACATGGTATGGGTAAAGAATAAGAATAAATAAGAACATGATATGGATATTTTTATAACATACAATGTGAAAAAAGAAATATGAATGAAAAGAGAAGATATGATTTCTTTTACGAAAATGTCATCATCCTATTGGCATCCCATTAAAAATAGAAAAATAATTTTATGGGAGTGGAAAGGTTATCTCATAATTTTTACTCGAAATGGATAAAAATAATGACATACAAGAACATGTCCTAACATTAGAATATAGAAACTAGCAGACATAACATAGAGAAGGTCAGGATATAAAAGAGTAGGGTGAAAGGTTCTCCTACCAAGAAGAGTAACATCAAAAGCATGAAGTTTGGGACATTGGGGGATGAAGGTCACACTGGTAGGACTCCTTGTTATTTAAAAAGACCATATATACGTTGTGTAGGAATTTGGAATGAAATTAATGAAATAATGGGATGTTATTTATAGAAAAAGTGAGGGAAATTTTAATTAATTGTTAAGGGTCACATTATTAGTGGAATTTTCAAAACAATGGGCTTTCCCATGTTATTTCCCCATGGATTTAGGCATTTAGGACACCTAATAACATATATAACATTTCAAAAGTATACCAGATTTATTAAATCATTATAACATGATTAATGATGTTATTAATCAAACTGAAACTCAAAACTGTATTTTTAATATTCACTAAAAAAACATTTTATAAAAATCTAAAAAATTAACGCTAACCTAATATTGATTCCCTAAATTAAATAATGAACTCCATTTTATGAAAATAATTTTCTAAATAATTTTCATTAAATTTCAATATAAAATCATTATTAATTCCAAAAAAAATCAAATCTATAACTCGTATTGTAACACTAGGATAAAGTAATAAAGGTCCCATAAAATGAACATATAAAAATAATATAATAAAGTATCAATTTAAGATTACATTTGATGAAAAAGAAATTCCATTTTAAATTATTAAATTAATAATAAAATTGTATATAAAATATTTATGACACACAAATATACCAAAACATATACTAAGATAATTTATTGTCAATTTTAAGAGGTGTACATTTTATTTATACATTCATGGGTCATGTTTCTATGCTTTTGGGCGATTTACTATTTATTACAATTCATAAGGGTATGTTACTATTCACTATAAAATTATTTAGAACTTTTTTAACAACATTTTCACCCTGATTACAACCATGTATGACGGAATTTTGAAATTCATTTCACCGAAAATTTTATTTATTAATAAAATATTTTTACAATATTCATCAGAAAACACTATTCATAATGATGAATCATTTTAGTAAATATTAAAAAAAATCCACAGAAGGTAATTTTGATAATTTAATTTCAAAAATGATGTTTATTTTACCATAAAAATTATCTAAGTATTATAAATATAAATTTTAATTATAAAAATACATAGTTAATAAAATTAATTGCATACTGATAATGAATAGTCTAATTTTATAGTGAAATTTCATAAGCATAAAAAAATAAATTTATAATTTCTATTTAAAAAGGGGTGTTTAAATCATGATATTTATTTAAAATAATCATTATTCCATATAACATAATTTTTTATAATAATTATATCATTTGTTGAAATCTAAAATTTTGGTCTCAAGTAATTCGATGTGCCTCTATTGTAAAACATAATAATATGTTACATGGGGGTAGGACATCCATAAATAAATTGTGTTCATTTTTTTGGGTTTTTACATTATCCCTCCTTAAAAAAATTGCATCCTCACAGTTATTTCTTATTAGAAATTTATTACTATTAGGAAGCTTATAATTACAATGTAAATTCATTTCATAAAAAATAATATTTTTTAACAATAATTACATTTTATATATCTCATTCATAATGATTCATAAAAAGCTTGTGATTAACCAAACATATCCCCTAGGAGTGTCAAAACAGGAGTGCAACAACTTCTATGGTCGTGTACTAGGATAACTCAAGTAAATCCCAAAACTCCTTATTGATGTTTTCACTCCAAGGTACATATGTTCCATAGTCACATCAACATGTTCATATCCAGACATGAATTTATTTTTTCAGAAACCACTTTGTTAATATTTCATCAAAATAGCTGGATGTTTTCCTATATTTAATCTTACATATTCAGTTCATTCTAATGTTTTCATATCCTACTTTCCATTAATTACTAAACTATACTTTGATACTAACTATGAAATCCTACCTTTTTATTAAAAAACATTTCAATACATTTTAGAAGTATATGATTTTTAACATTGTGTGTCTTGGAAATCAGGAACATTATAGATGAGAAAAAAATTCTTCTAAATTTTTTTAAAGGATTCTTCATGGAATATTATTAAGTAAAGTTATAGTATCTCATAACCTGGAGACATACGTCAATTGAAAGGGTGAGCAGAAGGCCTAGTAAGGAAAAACAGGTGAATCAATTTACATGTGATATTGAGGGATATCAATAAAAAGTAGATGAAGACATAAATAAATGAGAAATTGAAGAAGAGGAATATCAAAAATAATTAATGTGAATCATAAAATGGGTTTGTGTCTAGATCATTTAATTTAGACATTCAGGAACATATCACCAAGGTTAATCCACAAGGCGTCATAAGAATTGACAATGTTATTCACCATGTTATTGTGTTACATTTCATCTCAAGAAATTAAATTCATTATCCAATTCATTATAGCGCTATAACGGTGAAAGAAACAATTATCATAGACGAAAATCACATAACTAAGGAAAATTAATGATAATATATTAATTTATTATATCATAGTTTTAGTCCAAGGATAATCCTGATAATTACCAAAATTCATGTATTATAAACTAAAATTATACTTATCCTTAAGAAATCCTATGAACTATCCTTAAAAAATTATCAAGGGATCTCTCTAATGTTTTCACATAATAGTTTCTGTAGGTTTTCTAAACATTCACACTAATACCAACTATAGAGACCCAATAATGACATACAAGGACATTACAAAATTATTTGGGAATACGTAACACTTTAAAAAATAGACTCCTGAACACTATATTAGATTAGTGACATTGGAATCATGGAACCCAATCTTATAATTTGTTGATAAATCTTCACATTCTTTTCAAATGATCATCCTCTTTAGTTTTCCAACTTTAAAATATTATTTATATACTACGGAAAATAAAACATATGAAAAGGGTGAGATTAAATGTTTTTAGGGGTAAAAATGTATAATATCAAACAAAACAAAAACATAAGAATGTAACATATGATAATATCTTACTAAAATCTTACCCTTTAAGAAAAATATCAATGTCATGAGTCCTAAAATAAAAAATTTATATTCAGAAGAAATAAATCATAAATTAAAACGAACCATGATTAAAAATAAATTGAAAAAACATTAAATTGTGGAAAAAATAATATATAATCATATTTATATTATCTAAGGCTCAATTCCTTGATAATCATAGTACACAGAGTCCATTACTGAACTGCGGTCACTCCTCCTTCCAACCCTATTTTACTGAACAAGTTATACATCCTATGCCTTCAATGCATTAGTAAACCATAATAATTTACCATTCTAGTCTTATCTATCTATTGTAATATAAATATTTACCCAATCCATTGTGGTGATATATAGGTATCACCCATCTCATAATGAAAACATTCTTACATGTTCTATAAAAACATAAATCATTCATTGTATAACAACCCAACAATTAAATGTGTTTCTTTATCACCATTCATAACATAATCCATGTAAAAAATACATTACATATATTTCATTATATTATGAACACAATCAATCCATATTAATAATTGGGACATTATAAATTAAACATAGAAATATTAAATATTTTAATCATAGATGGAAAATAATTTTGTTTAATACATGAAATTATTTCTTGAGGAAAATAATAATCCCTAATTGAAAAAATTTTATTTTCATAAAATATCATTTGAATATAAAATAAATTAGTATCATTGAATATTTCCTTGAAATATATTAATCTAATATTCATGTAAACATGTCATTATCAATTATTAAAAAAAATTCATTACATTTATGTTTAAAAACATATTCTTGTCCTATTTCTAGAAAATTAAAAAAGTACTTCATATTGAAAATGAAAGAATGATTCCCTCTAAACCATATAGTATAAAGTTAAACATAGTTAAAATAACCTTAAAAATACATAGTAGAATCAAAAAACATTTTATGAAAACATTTTTTAGAAAACATGGATGTTGAAGATAAATATACCTGAGTGAACACATGCATATAATTAATCCTTGATAATAATGAGTTTGTAAAATTATCCTCTACCAATTTATAATCAGTCGAATCATAAGTCTCACTAAATAATGAAAATTATTATCATATTAAAATATAATAACCTTCGTAATAATATTCATAAAAAATTCATTGAAGCATAAACACCCCAAAAAAATAGGTGGTGTATAAGGAATGTTTCCCACAAAAATTAAAAAAATACAAAATAATCACTTACAATAAGTATGATATCCTTTGCATGTATCTAAACGTCTTTAATAATGATTTAAATCATTTAATTGATTTATTAGAAAAACATATTCATTTTTATGATATCATATATGATAATATTATCATCCATTTGTTAGTAACATTTCATTATTACTCGTTATTCAGATTTTAACAACATTATGTTCTTGTGAACATTTGGTCATATAAGTTTTGATTACTCTTATTAGTACATATTTATTAATATAATAAATTATATTAAAATAATATATAAAATATTTATTAATTATATCCATTTATATAATTATGATCTAATGGATTTCATAGTGACATAATCACATCACATCATGGAGTCGGAATGTCAAACATAAGCACGATCGATGATATCATGCTGATAATTGTGAAATGTTGTAGAAGTGGATGGTATATATTTTGTTCCAAAATAATGTTAATGTTTCTAAAATCATATATAGTTAATATTTCAATCATTATATATTTTCAAGAAATGTTTTGGAAAAAAACAGTTTGTACCATGACGTGGAGACGGTAAGTCGTACCTACGCATGTGTACTAATTACATTTTTAAAGGATGGTTTGAATATAGTCTATGGTTTTTCCAATATCCTAATAAATGATATGTAAATAACTTATTCTAGTGTTATTTCATTATAATAGAAACAACTCATGATAATAATGTAGATGAAATAAGAAGTTTTAAATAATTAGTAGATGAGATTACATATTCATTGGTGAGATCCCACTGGATAACCTCTTAAAGCACTTGATTTGGTATTTTGGAAAGAGGAAAACCTATAAAATGAGCCTAGGGAAGTTGATATGGGAAATTTTTATGGTATGAATGACCTTGAAGTCTCAATGTGATTAATTTAAAAGATTTAGTAGGTTCCCTTTTAAAATTGATGTTGGGGGACAGTTTGGAATTTATAAAAATATAAATGTACAATAAAATTCACACCCATCAAAAAACCACTATGATGTATTAGTTTCAACTATGATATGAGATATCTTTTTAATATCATAAAAATATATATTTTACACCTAATGTTTTTTTAAAATTTAATCTTTATCATTTTAATTTGATAATTAATTATTCTATTTCATATTGACTACGGTAAAAATATTTCAATATTAAATGGGAGAAATATTTACTTATATTATGTAAATCAGAACATAAAAATTTAATTTGTTAAATATTATACCATATCATTAATAATATCTAATTTTAAAATAAAATTAATATTTCTTAATTATTTAATAATATAATATTTTAAATAAATGTCGATAATGTCATATTTGAAACTACTCATTTTCCGATTCTTTAAAAATATCAATGTAAGATTTCATCCTAAAAATATTATTATATATTTATGGTTATAATTAAATATTTAAAATTCCTTTGAAATATTAATTAAAAAACTTGTATTTATTTCAATATTTTTAAGGACATTAATTTGATCATTCCATTAATAAATAATTTTCTACATCTGTATTGTGAAATTATTTAATACACTTATTATTTGTATACATATTCAACATAAAGTACTATTAAAATTAAAAACCCCTATAATTCCGATAATAATAATAGCGTAATATAACTCATATAATACCTTACAAAAAAATTGTTATATTGAATAATAATTTAATGTGAAAACATCAACATCACATTAAATAAAATAGTACGAGTGACATAATCTATTATATATGGACCCAAATGGTCAATAACTATTCTATTGTGCGATTATGACAACCATATAAAAGGTTAATAATACTTTTTCAAGTGTTTAGGTGTTTAATTCTTTTTCATAAATTTAATAACAATTATTTTATATATTTTACATCAATTAAAAAATTTATACATTATCACTATATAATCCATTAATGTAACTATATAATCTCCAAAAATTATATATAAATTACAATGAGTCAGATAATTTCATTATATTTATGGATACTACTTATTAGCAATGTTATCTAATATTAATCACTATATTAAAATTATTACACTTATAAATAACAAGAGGGTGAAATTTTTTCACTTTATTATTTATATTAATATATATATGTATGTACAAATATACATATCATTTTCAGGGACATGAGACCATTAAATAATTATTGGAAAAGCATATCACGGTGTACCATTCAACATAAGAAATCAATGTTATTAGAAAAATATCTCATAAAAATACCATGATACTACATTCTACCCATGTAAATAGAACATCACTCTCGAAATTTTCCTCTGTTATCATAGGTTTATAACATGAATGTTTCATTCAAAGAAACACAGATTGTAAAAATAGTGACTATAATTTTATTTAATAATGAATATTTGGAAACTTATAGTTACCCAAAATAAATCATAATTGTATCTCTATATAGGATATCCTAGCTGAAGATTTAGGCATAAAGAAAAAGAATAAATAATAATAGTTATTGATAAATATACCTTATAAAAAGAATGTTGGTGATTACATGAAAGTTAAAAATGTAAAAATCATTATCTAAAGAAACATTAAGGAGTTATTTGATGTTATAAAAAATAATGATAATAATACACAATCTAAATACATGTTCTTTTTCTCCAAAAGTAGATGAATTTTTAGGAGAATATATAATTTATTTCATTCGGTATAATCTCACCATTGGTCGTTCCATGAACAATTTCCCCTTCAGTTATTATTCAATGAAATGGATTTAAATTTGACATTCTGGATTTGTTAAAAGATCATTTGATCCAAAAAAATAGAATTATAGTTCATTCAATCTATCATAATCACAACAAAAATGTTAATCCATGTCATGGAATATGCATAAGTCTACATATTGTGAAATAATATTTTAAATTAACAAACATCATCTAGAGATTAACATATGCTATCCATAAATTTATAATCATACTATCCTTCTAACATCTAAAACCCAAATAAAATAGAAATATGTATAATTACATGGATTATAATTTATCCCCCATATATCATATGGTATCTCCTTTTGGTCACATTAAAAATATGTGAACACCTTCATCAAAAATTCTCTTGAGTCATTCTAATAACCAGAATTACCATATATCATTATTGAAAACATACATTATCCTTATTCTAAAACTTATTGGATATATTCTTTAAGTCAACAAGAGTTTTATTCATCATTCATGATAGAATAAACCACATTTCAATAAACACATAATTAGTATTATCCATTTAAACATATCATTCATATCTTCATCCAAGATAAGCATAATTTTCTCCAAATCATGACCATATTAAGGTGTACCATACCTTAATAAAAATATTTCTATTCCATTAAATTACTTCTCAATGTCTATATCACCATTAAAAATATAATGTTATATCCATAATGATAAACTTATCCTCTAAATAATTATAAATAATCATTTAATTCCAAAACATATACACTTCAATAATCCTTAATTATGATTACTCCATTATTTAGGGTTCATTATTTTTTTAATTTTGAGAATATGAAATATAAATTATGTATTATGGTTCCTCAACCTTTATCTATCCATAATTATTATTTTTAAGGTAAAAAATACTGTAATAACATTTCTTACCTTACACATGACATTTATAATCACAGTATTCCTAGTAGTATAATCAGTATTCATAACACATTCATGATTATTTTTATGATATTTCATCTTAGGAAATCTGTTATCATAATTCTCATACATTACATATCTGAAAAATTAAATGTTAACCATGTTATATCTAGTTATGATTATTAAATAAGACCAAAAATTGATGCTAGAGAAATAATTTTCATAACTGAAAATTACATAACCATGGAAAAATACTGATAGTATTTTAATCTATTATATCATATGATTAATCCTATGTTATTCTTGACCATAATCAAAATTAAATTATTGTAAAAAATAATTAGAATTATCCTTATGATATCTAAATACATATCCGTAAAAATATTTATAGGGATATCACAAATGGTTTTTCATCCTTGGTTCTGAAGGATGACTAAACCATCATTTTGATATCAACTAAAAAGAACCAATCATGATGTACATGGGCATTACAATATTATTGAAGAATATATAATATCATAAACAAATATATTTCTAAGAACTATGTTTGTTTATTGTGTTTGGAAGCATGGAACACATTCATTTAATTTGGTGAATTATCAACAACATATCCCATAATGATATCCCCCCTTAAATTTCCTATATAAAACAATTAATTATATCCTAAACAAAATAATAGAAATGAAAAATATGGTATTACATTATAATTATCGGTAAACATGGAAAATATAAATAAAATAGAAAAATTAGATTGTAAAAACAAGAACAATTTTTTTTTAAAATCATTCCATGTATTAAAAATATCAAATTCTTGATCCATGAAATAAATCATGGTAGTTCATAAGGCAAAAACCATAATGGAACTCGAACAAAGATAAAATATCATTGGCATAAAACATTTCATTTTGGAAAACATATAATCCTAGAAAATCCTTTTCATATTATCCTAATGTCATTGAAAATAAAATCATAGTTCACAATGTCCTTTACTAAACTGAGTTCACACTTTATTCCAACACTATATTACTGAAAAATGGTTACATAGTATTTCAACCCTACATTACTGAACCAAATTTCTCTGTCATTCCTATCCTATTTATCTCTATAGATATATATATAGAACTAATTAATTTTAAGGAAATATAGTTTCCAATCATCATATAATAGAATATTTTTTATGTGTGGCACTGAAACATAAATAACTCATCATAAAAGTAATTAAGGAATAAAATGGGTTTTATAAAAATCATGTATAACATGATCCATGTAAGAAAATTGAATTTCATAAATATCATTCCATCATAAATAGAATAAAACTTGAGGACTAATATGGATAATATACATGAATAAAAAATAGATTAAATATTTCCATCATAGATGGATAATAATTTTGATAGAACACTTGAAATGAATTCTTGAGGAATATATTTTTTCTTCATCGAAACCTATTTCTTTTCTTCAAATGTCATAAAATTTTGAAATAAAAATAATTTCTTGTAAATTTAACTTGAATAATTGTGATCAAATATTAATTTATATAAGTCAATATTAATGTGTAAAAATATGATCTTTTTTTATAAGTTAATAAAACATTCTTCTCGTCTAATTCCTGAAAAAGTCATGAAGTACATTATTTTGAAAATGAATAAAATACTCCATCCAATATATGGATTGAAAATTAAAAATTTGGTAAATATGAATTTATAAATACATAATATATTATTAAAATATATTATTTTTATTAGAAGACATGTATGTGAATGGTAAATATACCATAAGTAATGCTTACATATAAGAAATCTTGTAAAATAATGAGATTGTGAAATTACCACTTTCTAATATATAATTAGTCGAATCATGTGAATCGTTAAATAAGTAAAATTGTATTAATATGTAAATATATTTACCATCATAATACTAATCTTAAAAACTTAAATTTTTTCATAAATACCACACAAAATATATAGGTGGTTTATAAGACATATGTACCACATAAATAAAAGGGAGACAAAATAATCCATTAAAAATGTCTGATATCTATTTTATATGTCTAATACTATGGTATAATTATTTAAATAAACAAATTGATTTATTAAAAAATCATATACACATTATGATGTCAAATTTTATCATATTATCATTTTTTAGTAACATTTAATTTTTACACCTTATTCACCTATTAAATTCATTAGGTTGTTATGCATGTTTTGTTGAATAAATTCTGATTCTCCTCCTTAGGTCATATAAATATTGTTATAAAATGATAATAACATAATATATACAATATGTATTCATTATTTAACCTTATATAACAATTCAATAATGGATATCTTGTATAATTAATTTCATCGCATTATACAACTGGTAGGTTTTAGGTATGAAGGAGTGAGAATATCATTTCGACAATTGTGAAATTATATAGAAGTGGATGGTATAAATGTATTTAAATAATTCATATCATGTTTTAATAATCATATATTGTTATTATTTCTCTCATTATTTCCGTATATGTAAGGCAGTGGGGAAAATCAGATTACACCATTGTGTGGCGATGGTATGTCATACATCCGCACACATGTGATATCATTTTTAATTGGATGGATAGAGGGTGGAGTATGGTTTTTCAATAATCAAAATAAATCTCAATATATACGTAATTTTGTATTTATTACATTATAATGGAAACAACTAATGATGAGGAAGTGGAAGATGAAAGATGATTGAATGAATTGGTAGAGGAGATCACCTCTTCTTCAACGATCTCACTCTGGATCACCACTTAAATAACAATAGTTTGCCTTTTGAGAAAAATAGAACCACATGATTGTGATAGTGGATGTATATAAAGGAAATATTAAGGATATGTTTGGTATTTATTACTAAATGTGAACTTAGGAAATTAAGGTGGTGTTTCCCCTTTATATTTGAGGATTGGGACTCCTTAGGATTTTCTAAAAATATTAATTTATAATAAAATCCCAACCCATACAAAAACATTAAAAATATATTAGTTTTTGAAATTGAGATAATTTATGGGTTCAATATAATTATCAAATATATTTTAGATATGTTTTTATGTCCATTAAAACCTTATCATATTAATTTAACACATAGTTATTCTATTTCATTTTAACTAGGGTAAAAATTATTTCAATATTAAAAGTGTAAACTATTTACTTATTTGACAATAAATTTATCCTACATAAATAATTAATAGAAATTTAGTCCATTTTAAATTTATTGTATTTTTATAAAATTTTTTCTAATTTTAATATAATTTAATAAATCATTATTTTGATAAAATAACTATATTGATATTTTGGACTATATTCATTTTCTGGATTTTAAAAAATATCAATATAAGATGTTATCCTAAAAAAATTATTTTATACTTATGGGGTCAACTACATATATAAAATTCATTATATATATTATTTATAAAAAATAATATTTATTTTAATAATTTTAATATCATTAAATTGATATATCCAGTAATAAAATAATTTCAGCCTTAGTATTTTGTAATTATATAATTCACTTATTTAGTGAAAAAAAATTAAAAATAAAACATTGAGAATTATATAACTTCCATTTCTTCAAATATTAGTTATAATCAAGAATATATCCTATAAAATCTTGCATTAAAAATGATATATTTAATAAAACATCAATGTGAAAACTTTAACATCGCTTTAAATAAAATATTATATGTATCATAATCTATTCCATATGGTTCAAAATGGCCAATAAGATATCCATTGGATGATTATTTTCAATCTATATTTAAAAAATAATTTTTTTTTGGTCTTTTAGTAGTTATTATCATTTTAATAATAATTATTTATTGATTTTATAATGAATTATATTACTTCTATATATTCATTATATTTAAATTTAATTAATTTATTTAATATATAAAAATTCATAATAAATTAACATGATTTAGATAATTTCTGTATATTTTTTGAGACTACTAATTTGTGATGTTATCTCATAAATATTTATATATTAAAATAATTAGACTTATAAGTTATAAGTGGTTGGAATGTTGTCACTTTCATTTATATGAAACACATATGACATTTTCGATGACAACAATCCATTAAATGATTAAATAATGATCCATAGGTGTTAATTTCCTAAATATATAAATCAATATGATTTGGGAAGATTTTAGCATAATTGTATTTTTCTTATCAAATTATTTTTTTCCTAATTTGTCCATTTTAACATTAACTATTGTAAATAAAAATTATCAAATATTTTATTCAATAAATACCATATAAATAAATGAAAAGACCTATTTAAATAATTTTTTCCAATGTATTCGAAATATGTAATAAATTTTTCAAAATTTGTTATAGATATGTTTTAGTGATTTAATTAAAATTAATACCATTGAGGGAATGAAAAAACATGTATTTTAAAAGTAAAAACCATTACTTGATTGCAATGCATTTATATCCAATTTCAATTCGAATTTATGACCAATTACCTAATATTGGATTAAATGAAATAAAGTAAAAATAGATATACTTTTAAAACAACTAATTGGAAAATATAGTATTGTTAATAGATTTGACGAAAAACAATTTTGGAATTAAAAGGCAGTATTGATCACTATTCAATGAAATAATAAGTTTTTTAGATAAATACCAAAAATACCACGAATATTAATTTTTATGTCTCTATTCAAATAAAATTATTAATTTAAAAATTTATAATTTATAAATATGTAAAAATGGATTTAAAATTGTTGTTCCAGCTAATGTCAGTAAAAGATCTTTTTTTTAATACTAATTTTCAATAAAAAATGTATTTATTTGTATATCATTGGTGAAAACAAATAAAGACAATCAAAAACAATATATTGAATATATTATATAAATATTTTATTAATAATATCCATCAAGAGAGATTTTATTATTTTATAAACTCAATAATTTTCATTAAATGTTATTTTCATAAAAACATTTCATTTTATTTAAAAAGTATTTTTATTTTCAGTTATAATTATTTATACACCAAAAAATTAATAATATATATATATATATAAATTTAAACCAAATATTCACAATTCAATTCATATTGTCTATACCTGATATTACAATGACAATGTTATTCATAAAGTTAATAATATTTTTTGTTCGCTTAAACTCTCTATTTTGTGAATTTAATTCAATCTGAAGGAAATGAAATTTTTTGTAACACAATACAAGAATATTTGTTATATACCGCAAGCTAATTCGATGTTTTATATTTCAAAATGTGTTCTAGGTTTATAGTGCACCATAAGATATGAAGCAAATTTAAAAAATCATATTCATTGAAATCTTGGGGTTTTAAATTCTACCTCACATAAAATGAATTTCGCCCTCAAAATATTATTGGGATATCATTGGTTTAATAACTGATTGTATTTTCATTGAAACCCACATTTTATAAACTAACAATAAAATATTTTCAAAAAAATTTATAATTGGAAGGTAATAGTTACCAAAAAATTCATTATTTTGTCTCTATGTAGGAGAAAATATTTGACAATTTTCGTATAGAGAAATGCATAAATAATGATATAGATTGATATATATCAAAGTTAATATGAATGTTGGTGATCTATTGAATGTTTACAATAAATAATTCAAAAAATAATAACGTGTTAAAGAGGTCAATGATGTCATAAAAATGATGATAAAATGAGTCCCTTATACATCATGATCCTTATTGATAATGCTGAAGAATTTTCACAACAAGATATACTTGTTTTCAGTTAAAATATCACTATTGGTATTTAAAAAATAGTTATTGAATCAGATCATATTAAATGAAATTAAATTCAATTTCTCATTCCTAAAGTGTTATCATATGCTGCGATCGAATAATAGAATGATATGTCACTTTATTTGTATTTATCAAAATAAACAGGTTAGTAGTAGTTATCGATTGTGTATAACTCCAACTATAGTGACATAATACATTAATCTAATGACATCATCTAGATTTTAATGAAACATATCCATAGATTTATAAGCATATAATTTTAATGTATTCTACAAATCATAAACTGTATAAATAAATACACTAACTCAACTTAACATATATCCTCCATATATCATAAGGTATCTCCTGTGGGACTCATTCCAATAATGTGGAAAACTTCATAAAGTATTCTCTTGAGTCATCATAATAACCTAAATTGTGATATGTACTTACTAAAAACATTAATTTACCTTAATCTAAGACATATTTTATGTCCAAAAAAGTTTTTGTACTTCATCAATGATAGTATAACCCACATGTCAAAAAAATTCGTTGTTAGTATCTTAAAGTTTAACATATCTAACATATCTCTATAAAGATAGGCACTATTTTCTCCAGGTCATGAAAAATTTATGGTTTACCATTCCATAATCAAAAATTACCTTTCCATAAAAACACATTTCTATTTCTTCATCATCATTCAACATATCCATTACAATCTATAATGAAAAACTGATACAAAAAATACATATACATGATTATTTACATCCAAAAAATATAAACATCAATAATCAAATATTATTCATTACCAATTAGTCAGGAATCAATATTTTATTCATTCATTGAATATGAAATTTGTATCATGTATTTAGGTTCCTAAAATTTAATAAAATCATTCTTATAATGATTAAGGTAAAAAACAAATTTACCAAAATATCATACCGTTCATATGTTGTTTACAATATCTTTATCCTTTATTTGTATAACCAATACTCATACCACCATAGTGACTTTAGTCATGAAATTTCAACCAAGGAAATATATTTTCATCATTTCCATACATTACCCTTCTGGAATATTCAATGTTATCAATATTCTATCTAGATATGGATATTGACTAAGACTAGAATATCATGTGATTGAAACAATTATGATAGAGTAAAAACACATAACAAGTGAAAATTACTAGTAATATTTTAATATATGATATGCTAGAATTATTCATATGTTATTCATGATCATTAAAAATATTCTAGTATTGGGGCATATAATTTTGAATTTTCCTTAAGATATCCAATGACAAATCCTAAAAAAAATCAATATGAATCCCAATATAGTTTTCACATACTAGATTTCAAAGGTTAACTAAACCATATATCTTCCACCAACTGTAATGACTCATTCTTGACATACATGGAAATTGTATTAATTTTGTCTAATAACTTATACATCAATAAATAGGCACCCAAATATCATATTAGTTTAGTGACTTTGGAATCATGAATCAAATTCTTATAATTTATTGAAGGATCTGAAAGGTATCCCATAATTATATTCCCCTATATCTTTCTTACTAAAACATGGGAGGAAGAAAACAAATGAACAGTGTGTACTCAAATGATCTGTAATGGTAAACATAGATAATATTAAATAGTACATTAACATAATAATGTAAATATATGAACATATGTTTTGGAAATAATTCCATATATAAGAAATATCAAAATCATTTTTCATGAAATTAATCATTCTACTTCATAATGTATAAATCATAATGTAACACGAACTCTGGTAAAATAGAATTGGTATAAAATATGAAATTTTGTTCAACACATAAGTATAAGAAATCATTTCAATATTAGGAAAGGGCCATTACAAGGAACATCATTAGGGACATAGGCGATTAGTGAACTGAGTATACTCATCTTTTCATCCCTTTATTAACGACTCAGGTTTAGATATCATTCCATCCCTATATTACTGATCCAAATTTACTTATTGTTCTAGTATAGTAAATATCATAAAATATAAATATTCACCAAATTAAATTGGTGGTGATATAGGTACCACGCCTCTATTAATGAAATCACTTATATTTCTTCCATAAAAAGCTAAATCATTCATTATTGAATAACCCAAGGAATAAAATGGGTTTCCTAAACATCATTCAAAACATAATCCATGCAAAAATAATGGATTTACTAAATACAATTCCATTATTAACACATTCATATCACATGAAAAATTAGTATATTGTGCTTGAAACACAACCCTAATAAATAATTTAATCCTAGATGAAAACTAATTTTGACAGATAACATGAAATTAATTAATGGGGAGAATATCTTTTCTTAATGGATGAAATTTTATTTTCATAAAATATAATTAAAAATTAAAAGAAAAGAATTTTTTTGATGATAAAATATAAATATAATAAGGCCAGATTCATGGAAATAAGACTTTATGAATGTCTAAAAAAAATTTCATTCAATATAAGTTAAAAAATTATAATCCTTTTTGTAGTAAAGGAAAAAAATTACCTCATTTTGAAAAAAAAAATTTTCTATCCGAACCATGCTGTAAAAATTCAAAAAAATGTAAATTTGAGATTAAAAATCCATAGAAGAATATTAAAAAAAATTATGAAAACTTTTCTCTATGTCATTGATGTAGATGTTATATATAACCCTTTAAATAATTATGTATCCATAATCCTAGAAAATATTGATATTGAGAAATTATACTTTAATAATTTATAATGAGTTGAATCATATTCCTCATTAAATATAGAAACTTTATTTCATATTTATATATCATAACCATCATAATAAAAATCAGAAAAACATTAATGGATGTAAAAACACTAAAAAAAGAAATAGGTTGTGCATAAAAAAATTTATATAGAGAAAAAAAACAAAAAAATTACCTTTCCATAGTTAAAATGTAATTTGTATGTATTTGAAACTATTTTATAGTGATTTAAATAATTTCATTGATTTATTCTAGAATCTCAGTGATTATTTTTATGACATATTATCATATTATCTTATGTTTGTTTGTAACATTTCATTACTACGCATTTTTTTGTTATAAACAATATTGTGTTCTAATGCATGTTTTTTCAAATAAGTTCTTGTTATCCATCATAGGTATGGATTCCTACAATTTTATTACATAAATTTTCAATAAATTTTCAAAACAGATGATCTATAAAGGTTATTTTCTTAGAAATCCAGAATATAATACATGAATACATAAGTCATTATTCTAAACACTATTTAAAAGATCCATCATAGGTTCATCGTAATTATAATTACTCAATATAAAAACCTAGAGACAAATATCCAAGGAAAGGTTGAGAAGAATGCCTAGTAAGGGAAATCTCGTGAAATTGATTACATGTGAACTTGTGCGATATCAATAAAAACTCGATAAAAACATAAAGACGTGAGAAAAGGAAGACGAGGTATATCATAAAAAATAACATGAATAATAACATAAAAATTTGGATACAACATTAAATTCAGACATTCATTAACATAACAATAAGGTCCGTCCCCAAGGTGTAATAAAAATTGACAAGGTTATTCCCCAAGGTATCATGAAACTTCTCATTTTTTGTAATGACATTATTTACCCAATGTATTAGAGATCTATCAGGGCCCACACTTAATATGTATATTTATTTTCATGTGATCCAAATATATCATAATCGTACAATTCATAAATGACCAAATGTGATTAAAATAAATGGGTTTCCCTTTTAAATTCGTGACATTTTTAAAGTGCTTAAAAATAAGATCATTATTTCATTTATAAACCATGGAATGTGAGTGAGGTTTATATGTATGTCCACTACAAAATCAAATAGATAAATATTATGTTTCCCTGAATACCATTGGATATTTATATATATTTGGGTATTCACATAAACAAAACCAGATAATTTCTTAAGAAAAAGATATATATTTTGAGACCACAAATCTGCAGCATAATGGTTACACAACATGGTTTTAAAAAATATTGAAAAGAGAGGAGAAAAGGTTTACCCACTCATAAATAACCCATAACATGGTATGGGTATAGAATAAAAAGAAAAAAGAACATGATATGAATATTTTTATGACATACAATGTTTAAAAGGTAATATGAATGAAAAGAGAAGATGCGATTTCTTTTACGAAAAATTCGGCATCCTAATGGCATCCCTTTAAAAACAGAAAAATAATTTGATGGGAGTGGGAAGGTTATCTCTTCATTTTTACATGAAATGGACCAAAATAAGGAAATAGAAGAACATACCCTAACATAAGAAGAGAGAAAATAGAAGACATAACAAAATGAAGGTTGGGACATAAAAGAGGAGGGTGAAAGGTTCTCCTACCTAGAATAGTAACATCAAAATCATGAAGGTTGGGACCATGGGGGATTAAGGTCACATTGGTAGGACTCCTTGTTATTTAAAAAGACCAGATATTCGTTGTGTAGGAATTTGTAATGATATTAATGAAATAATGGGATGTTATTTATAGAAAAATTGAGGGAAAAATTAATTAATTTGTAAGGGTCATGTTATTAGTGGTATTTTCTAAACCATTGGCTTTCCCATTGTATTTATCCATGGTTTTAGGCATTTGGGACTCCTAATAACATATATTACTATTAAAAAGTGTACCAGATTTATTAAATCATTATAACATCATTAATGATTTTATTAATCACACTGAAACTCAAAACTGTATTTTTAATATTCACTAAAAAACAAAACATTTAATAAAAATCCCAAAAATTAACCCTAAACTAATATTTATTTTTTAAATTAAATAATGAACTCAATTTTATGAAAATAATTTTCTAAATAATTTTCATTAAATTTAAATATATAATCAATATTTATTCCAAAAAACAATTTTAAATCTATAACTCGTATTGTAACACCATGAGAAAGTAATAAAGGTCCCATAAAATTATCATTTAACAATAATATAATAAATTAACAATTTATGATTACATTTATTGAAAATAAATTTCCATTTTAATTTATAAATTACTAACAAAATTGAAAATAAAATATTTATGACACACAAATATACCAAAACATATACTATGATCATTTATTGTCACTTTTAAGAGGTTTACATTTTATTTATACATTCATGGTTCATGTTTCTAAGCTTTTCGTTTATTTACTATTTATTACTATTCATAAGGGTATGTAACTATTCACCAAAAAATTATTTTGATCTTATTTAACCACATTTTTACCCTTATTACAACCATGTATAACAGAATTTTGAACATAATTTCACCGAAAAAGTTATTTATTAATAAAATATTTTTACAATATTCATCAGAAAAAACTATTCATAAAAAACTATTCATAATGATGAATTTTCTTAGTAAATATTAAAAAATTCAACAGAAGGTAATTTTGATAATTGAAATTCAAAAATGATGTTTATTTTACATTAAAAAAGTTCTAAGTATTATAAATTTTAATTTTCATTATAAAAATACATAGTTAATAAAAATAATAGTAGAGTGATAATGAATAGTTTAATTTTATTGTGAAATTTCTCAAACATAAAAAAAATAAATTTATCATTTCCTTTTAAAAAGGTGTGTTTAAATCATAATATTTATTTAAAATAATCATTATTCCATATAACATAATTTGTTATAATAACTATATCATTTTTTTAAATCTAAAATTTCGGACTGATGTAATTCGATGTGCCTCTATTATAAAACATAATAATATGTTACATGGTGGTAGGTGATCCATAAATAAATGATGTTTATTTTTTTTGTTTTTTACATTCTCCCCCCTTAAATAAATTGCATCCTCACTATTTTGTCTTATTAGAAATTTACTACTATTAGGAAGCTTATCATTACAATGTAATTTAATTTCCTAAAAATAATATTTTTTAACAATAATTATTTTTTGTATATCTCCTTCATAATAATTCATGAAAAGATTGTTATTAACCAATCATATCCCCTAGGAGTTTCAAACTAGGAGTGTAACAATGCTTATGGTCATGTACCAGGATACCTCAAGTCAATCCCAGAACTCCTTGTTGAAATATTGACTCCAAGGTAAATATGTTCTATAGTCACATCCACAGGTTCATATCCAGACATGAATTTATTTGTTCGGAAACCACATAGTTAATATATCACCAAAATAGGTGGATGTTTTCTTATATTTAAACTTTTATATTCAGTTCATTCTAATGTTTTCATATCCTAATTTCCATAAATTACTAAACTATACATTGATAATAACTATGGAATCATGCCTTTTTAATACTAAACATTTCATTACATTTTAAAAAGAGAGGATTTTAAAATTTAGGGTCGTGGAAATCAAGAACATTATAGATGTGAAAAAAAATTCTTCTAAAAGCATTTTAAAGGATTCTTCATAGAATATTATTAAGTAAAATTGTAGTATCTCATAACCTGGAGACATACATAAATTGAAAGGGTGAGAAGAAGGCCCTGTAAGGGAAAAAAAGCGAATCAATTTACATGTGATGTTCAGGGATATCTATAAAAACTTGATAAAGGCCTAAAAAAAATGAGAAAATGAAGAAGTGGAATATCAAAAAAATTAACATGAATCATTAAATGGGTATGTGTCTACAACATTTAATTAATACATTCAGGAACATATCACCAAGGTTCATCCCCAAGGTGACAAAATATTTACCAAGGTTATTCACCAAGTTATTGTGATAAATTTCATCTCAAGAGATTAAATTATTTATCCAATGCATTAGAGCTCTATACGGCAAAACCTTAATATTTGTTTATTTTCATTTTAACCTCATAGATCATAACCATAAATTTCATAAATAAACAAAAGAGATTAATAGAAATGGGTTTCACTTCAAAATCGTGACATTTTAAATGTTCTTAAATATAAGATCATTATGTCATTTATGACCCATGGAAAGGGTTTGAGGGTTATATGAATGTCAATTAAAAAAATATAATAGATCAATTTTAGGTCTTGATGAATACAACCAAAAATTAAAATAGATTTTTCTTTTCACATAAATAAAAAAAGTGAATTTCTTCTAAAAATGATAGTGATTTTGAGGCGAAAATGTTACAGCATAACAGCTACATAACATGGTTTTAGAAATTATTGACTAGAGGGGGGAAAACGTTCACCCACTCATAAATAACTTGTGACATAGTATGGGTATAGAATAAAAAGATATAAGAACATGGTATGGATATTTTAATGACATAACACATGAAAAACGAAACAAGAATGTCAATATAAGATGCTCATTTTTTACGAAAAAATCATTACCCTAACAACATCAGTAATATGTTTATGAGACTGGAAATGGTCTCCAATATTTTTTACCTAAAATTTAAATCTATAAAGACATATATGAACATACCCCAATATAAGAAGATGGAATCTAGAAGACATAACATAAAAGAAGTCATTACATAAAATAGAAGGGTTAATGGTTCCCTTACCTTGAAGTGTAACACCAAAAGGCTGAATTTTGAGATCTTTAGGGCTTGAGGGAGCCATGGGAGGACTCATTGGGATGTAAAAGAATGATATATTCATTGGGATGTAATTTGGAATGAAATTATTGAAGGAATGTGTTGGTATTTATAGAAAAAGTGAGGGAAATTTAATTACATTCCATGGGACACCTCATCGGTGGTATCTGAAAAACTGTGGGCACACCCATGCTATTTTCACATGATTTTGGCCAATTGGGACACCTCATAACAAATATTTCTTTTCACAAGTTGATTATATTTACTAAATCATTATTTAATCATAAATGATGTCATTAATCACTCTAAACTCAAAACTATTTTTTTTCACTAAAAAAAATCATTTTTTAAAAACCCATAAAATCACATAGACCTAATATCGAAATCTGAATTCAAAAATGAACTCCATTTTATGAAAAAAAATTAATTTAATTTAAAAATAAATCCATTATTTATTAGAAAAAAACTTTAAATATAAAACTCATTTTGTAACACCTTGACATAGTTATAAAGGTCCCATAAAATTCTTGTATAACAATTATATAATATAGTAACAATTTTATATTACATTTAATGAAAATATATTTCCATTTTAAATTATTAAATTAATCACAAAATTATAAATAAAATTTTTATGACCCACAGAAATACCGAAACATATAATATGACAGTTTTTTTTCACATTTAAGATGTATAAATTGTATTTATACATTAATTGATTAAGTTTATATTTTGTAGCCGAATTACTATTCATTAATATTCATAAGGTCATGTTAGTATTCATCAAAAAATTATTTCGATCTTATTTAACCACATTTTTTAACCCAGATTAAATCCATGTGTGACATATTTTTGAAAATCATTTCACATGAAAAATTTTTTTTTAATAAATTTTATTTATACTATTCATTAAAAACACTATTCACTAAACATTATTTATCAAATTGAATCATCGTAGAAAGTTTCTAAAATTTCATCCAAGGGTAATTTTTATAATTTAAATTAAAAAATGTTTTTTTTAACGATAATAATTCACTATGTATTTTAAATTTAATATTTAAATATAAATAACCATAGAAATTAAAAACATTAGCGGATAGAAAATGAATAGTGAAATTGCATATTGAAATTTCTAAAACATAAAAAAATTATTATATCATTTTCATTTAAAATAGGGTGTTTAAATCGTAGTATTTATTTAAAATAATCATTTTTATATATAACTTAACTTGTTATAATAATTATATCATTTGTTGAAAACTATAATTTGGGTCCGATGTAATTAGATGTGCCTCATTGTAAAACATAATAAAATGTTATTAAATGGTAAGATATCCATAAATAAAAGAAGTTAATTTTTTAGGGTCATTACAATAGGTCATATTGGTATCCTTAAAAATGATACTTAACATAATATATAGCATAATTATTCATTCTGTATAATTATATTTTCATGCTCTAATGGTAATCATGTGAATGAATCACATCACATCATTGAGGAGGTATGCCATACGTACAAACAAGGGGCTATATCAGTCCTCCAATTGTTAAATGGTTTTGATTTTTTTGGTATATATATTATTAAATATTCAATATCATGTTTTAATAAAAATATATAGTTATTATTTGGATCTTCATATCCATCAAAGTAATGTAGTTGCAAAAAAAATATATTACACCAAAACATTGAGACAATATTTTTTAATACACACATGTGGGGATTTAATTTATTGTATGATGGTTTGAAGGATGAGTATGGGTTTCCCATTATCATAATAACATCTAATTATATATGTTAAATTTGATTTATTACATTATAATGTAAATTACTCATAAAGTGGATTTGTATGAAGAACAATGTTTGAAAGAATCACTAGAAGAGATTACCTCTTCTTCAAAGAGGCCCTTCTGTATCACCACATGATGCACTATTTTTGGCTGATAGAGAAGACAAGAACATATAAAGATTACTATAGAAGATGAGAAAGGAAATTTCCATGGTATTGTTGAGATTTAAGGTAGAATGTGACATTAATAAATTAGTGAGGTGGATCCCATTTATAATTGAGTTTGGGGGAGCCGTTGCACATTCTTAAAATACTAATATATAATAAAATCCAATCCCATGAAAAAAATCCAAAATTTAATTTTTTCAAATATTATATGTGATATGTTTCTATTATCATAACATAATAAATTTTAGTCAATTTATTCAGACCATTTAAACCGTATATTTTAAATTTAGCACAATGATATTCTACTTCATTTTAACAAGGGTGACAATTATTTTAATATTAAAAGGGTGAAATATGTACATTTTTTATGACAATTAGATAATCAATAAGTAATTCAATAAATTATAAAATATCATAATTATTATATATGTTGAAAAATGTGGTATAATTTTTAAATAATTTAATAAAACATTATTTTGAAAAAATATCAATACTTTTAATTTTAACACTATTATGTTAATGAATTTTAAAAATATGATGATAGGATGTAATCCTCGATAAAAAATATTATATCTCTATGTGGTCCATTGCATATGAATCAATTAATTGGATATACTAATTATAAAAAATTATATTTATTTTAATATTTCTAATAAAAATAAATTGATATTTCCATAAAAAAATTATTTAAACATCAGTTTTGTGTAAATATTTAATAGAATTAATGTTAAGAAAAATAAAAATTAAACAAGTAAATGAATAAAAATTCTCTATATTTCCAAATAATATATATATATATCCGAATATAACTCCTAGAAAATCAGACATTAAAAATATTATAGTAAATAAAACCTGAATATGATGACTTTAACATCACTTTAAATAATACATTATATGTGTCATAATATATTTCATTAGGCTTACAACAGACAATAACCTATCAATTGGATGATTCTGGTCGATATATACTCGACCAAAAAAATTTGGTCATATTTTATGGTCTTCTAATGGTTATTATATTTATAATAATAATAATTAAAAAATTCATATCAATTAAATAATTTCTAAATAATAATTGTATAATCTGTTATTATAATTATATAATTTCAGAAAATTAAAAACAAATTACTATTATGTAGATAATTTTATGATATTATTGGAGAATATTTATTATCAATGCAATCTTATATTTTTAAAAAATTTAAAATTTTCACAGTAATATGAAGTAAAAGGCTGACATGTTGTCACTTTTTTTACATTAAAAATAAATATCATTGTCATGGAAAGTGTTCCATTAAATGAATCAATTACAATCCATAGTTTTTATGGTCTTAATTATATTCATATAATATTTTTTTAGAATATTTTATGGTAATTTTATTGTCCTTATAATATTTTTTGTTTTATAATTTACCTCATTTTACATTAAATGGGTTAAACAATTTACCAAATATACCATTCATCAAATCCCACAAAAGGTAATTGGAAACTATTTAAATAATTTAGAACCACTGATTCCAAATATGTAATCCATTTTAAAACATTTTAAACAAGTATATTTCCAAAATTAAATTTAAATTAATCTTGTCGAGCGAATGAGAAAATTAGTTCAGGAAAATTAAAATCCACCAATAGATTTCCATGTGTATATGTCAAATTTGAATTTTAACTTACATCAAATGACCAGAATTGTATTATAATATAAAAAGTAATATTTTTATATTTTAAAACCAAAAAAACTAATAATACATAAATAAAAATATATTTGATGAAAATGTGGTTTTGAATAAAAATGAATTATTTTTAAAAGTTCATAAAAATATTAATTCTTCAGAAAAAATAAAAATACATAAACAAAACATAATATTGATTTCACACTAAAAAAGAATAAGTTTTTTTGTTAAATAGTATATAACAATGTTTCAAAAACAGGATTTAAAATATGTGCAACGTCAAAAGGTGGTAAAACATCAATTTTTTAAAAAATATTCTTTTATACAAAAAATTAAATTTCATCTTATACCATTTATTCAAAACATATAAAATTAATTTTAACCATATATAGAAAATTTGACATATATATTTTATTAATAAAATCCAACCCTACTGAATTTATTTTCTAATAAACTCAATAATTTTCATTACAATAGTTTTTTAGAAAAGAATGTACTTTTATTTATAAAGGGTTTTATTTTAATTTATAACTAATTTATCACCAATAAATTAATTATATATATAATTTATAAGAATTATATTCAATATTTTATTAATAATGTTCATAACTTACATTAAAATCACTAGGATATAAGGTTACATGATAATTTGTTATTTTTTTTATTAATATCAATCTTCGGTGAAATGGAATCTATCAAATGAATATTGAATTGTGTGTTACACAAGCCAAGAATAGTGTAGTGCATACCACAAGCTATATCAGTGTATCATATAGGAAAATCTTATCTAGGTTTTATTTTACAACCAAATATATCCTGGAAATTGTGAAAATCGATCTAATTAAAATATTATGGTGCTACACCATATATAGAAATTATATTCTGATATTTGTATGCCTTGATTAAATTTTCAAGATTTATCCATGATGATATCCATTTGGTATACCAAATAAAGACTGTGATGATAATATAGGGACTAAAGAGGTCTTGTTTCAGGTTCTATAACAGAAGATCTTTATTATTGGTGAACAAGTAGCAGCACCCTCACCTATCGAATAAAATATTATAGTAGTGGAGAAAGATGAGGATTTGTGTAGGCTTAGTGCACACTGTGAGTTCCTGCCCAAGTGGCTACCAAGATTCCATGATGTGCTAAATTCTCATGTAGCATGGGAATGAATTGAGTAATAGATCTATGTTTCTAGGATTTCCTATATCCTTAATGATCATATGGTTGTGTTGGCATTCGACTTTTCTACATAGTAGCTAGGCACTGGTTGAGTTTTGTAACTGAGATTCATGATTAGTCAACACTCTCATTTTCAAACATCAATATATTATTCCATGATGACAATCATCTTTCATTCATACCCAACATATTAATTTAGGTGATTTTGGTGCTATATAATGGAGGGATTATAGTTAATGAGTACGATGAGAGGTTCAAGGACTGTACAAGGTACCAACTTAACATGATTCGAGATAACTACCTCTTAACATATATGATTCAGCTGTGTATTTATAGATACATCCATTCTAGCATTATAACCCTATTCATTCCAATATATACATTAATACTCTAGATGGTTTTGGTGATGAAATTATTATTAACAATGGGAATACGTAAAGCAGGAGCTGGTAGTCAGTGTGATAGTGATGAGTCATGCATAGAATCTATCATGCATAAGAGATCTTATAATGAACAGACATAGGAACGTTCCCACATATCTCATGGAACATGAATAAATCTATGGAAGACTGATTAACTTATATTATATTAATATTCTGGGTGAGGTCCAATTTAATGTAATTTCCTGAACCAACATGTCAAGGAGGGAAGGGAAGTCGTAGATGGACCACCACAACGGAAACTTCAATGTAGTCATGGATCACCCATGCAGGGGTAGGGTGGCCCCCATTGAGGAAAATATTTTAGAGGAGTGGGTTAGATCATTGAAGAGGATATGGAAGTGTTGGATGATGTTGTGATCTCCTTCCACCACCACCACTAGGAATCCCACGCCATGCTCTAGGAGATGGGGATTAGTGCTATATGAAATTACATGCTATGGAGGATTATGACCTGAAAACTCATGAGATGATTGAATGTGAATTTTTTATTCTACTCCAAATTAGATTATTGTCGACATAGATTGATGAAAATCATTCATATACTTATACCTATTGAATAAACAAGGGCTCCCAGTAGAGAATTTATCCCAATATATTTTCATTTCTGTTCTTAGAGGGAATGATTCATCGATAGCATTTATCATCCAGAAGCATGAGTTATCACTTGTCTAGTAGAGTTACTCATTATAAATATTGGTCATTATGATGATACCATATGAAATAATATTTTTTATCGACTAGTTATTTGTGTTTTATTCCTAGATTTACTGTCTCCATAGATGAGTAAGATTCCTTCGAAAAGATGAGATATGATTCACCTTTTTGAAAGAGATGTCGCAAAGAGGAAAAAGTTGGGATTGTGATATTGAAGAAACAACCCATCACTGATTAGTTTTTTAATTCATCCCATGATCCAGTGGTATCATCAATAATCAAGGTTTTATTTTCCATGGAGTATTATATGGAAATCACCCATGAGGATATTACAAGACTAACACCTTGACAGGAGATTAAATTATTCATCGACATGCACCACATGGAAAATGTAATATCTTTTAAATCATATCATATGTCCATATAATGGTTCTATATTTTCGGGTTTATTTTGAGGACCATTAAAAATAGGTTTTTATCAAACACATTGTCTCCCCTTGGGAAGCTCAGGTTTTGGTCAAGGAAAGGGTGAATGGGAGCTTGAAAAAATTTGTTTACTATTTTCCCATGAACTAGGACATCATAAAGAACATGTAACACTTTTCTATGATTTATAATATCATTGATTATTTTTTATTCAGGAAGTGTTTCACTAATATTGATCAGAGTTTTGGCTACCACCATTTGAGGGTTCACGAAGCTGTTATTTTTAACCAAGATTAACGATGTCGCTACCAAAACTATGTGTTTGTGGAGATTTGTTTATATGTGATGTTTATCACTAATAAATTTATTGATTGTATGAAATAGATCATCACACTATAATTGGATGAAAATTTAGTATCATTATTTTATTAATTTCTCATTAACTCTGTGTCATAGAAAGAGCATACATATCACATGTGGATAGTAAAGTTATTTCATCTAGAGAACTAACATTATCGAAATATTATGAATTGTTATTTTTTTAATACAAAAGGTTTAATTTTTGGGGTTTTTCATTCTAGATGATGGAATTTTTGGGGGCCTATCAATGATTAATGTAGCGATATATTAGGAGACACCTTAGAGGGTGTCAGAGGTGAATAATTTTCTAGTATTGGCGGGATACCAATGTAGATTCATGGAGTAATTATCTATAATTGTATCCCATTTGATTACCCTGAGATGTAATGTGAATTCATTTACCTGTAACGAGTTGTTATAGAGATGATTTTCTTGTGGCGAGTTTGAGGTTAATGAGTTCCCCTATATTGATTCAACTAGAGGAGGGTATGGATTACATAGTGCATTGCAATGCCTTTATAGATAGTCTTGTATAAATGTTTACGTATAGGTAGGTAGTGACATCATATGGTATGAGGTATTTGAGACCCCATGATAAGAGCTACATGAATCACAAACTATATTTGGTAGTTTTATCCTTATCTCTAAGGATGCCGATGAAATATCTTATAGGAGAGTGCCATGTTTTTTACATAAACCACCATAGTTGTATGTATGTAATCATTCATAAATACCAAAAACTGATATAGAGGTACTGGATATATTTTATATAGGAATATGAATTCGATATAGTCTATAACCTTGATAAGGAATTGTGGTAGCAAAATACATTAGCGGAAATACCCATTATTCCATGTCGGAGGTGGTGACTGAGAAGATGGGTTCCTTGTATCTGACCATAGTGGAGGAGGAGGGTGTATCTTTTCAATAGTATACGATGTTGACATCTTTTATCCATCTTGTGATGGATACATTGTTCTGGGACATTATCTATGTTGTCCTACGTCACCATATATCCAAAATAGATTAACCAAATCATTTCATTGATGCAGGAAATCACATCATCCTTTTATTGGGATAGATGGCAGTTTAGTAATGATGTGATAGGAGGCAGTGTGTGAGTTACAAACTTCAGACATGTTTTTAAAACACGATGGAATTATGTTTTATGTGGAACTTCAGTGGAATTTTTTCTATGATGGAATGAGTAAGTGCATGGGAATGTTAATATATCTATGTCTCACATGTTATAGGTTCATAGTTGAGCACCATGTTCCACCAAGATTTTTTTATCCATATGTGATCATATAAGGGACATGTGATGAATTATTCTACAAATTTGTGGCATGGAATCCCTTGATAGAATGAGGCCATCTTCTATATGGGAGATAGCGGAAAAACATACGATGTAGGTGGACATACATTCTATTAGGGGGAAGCAATTTGTAGATTATATTGATGTTTTACATGTGGGATATTGTATTACTTCATTCGGTTTCCTTTACTATTGTCTCAAAATTTGATGCAGATTTCAATTCATTGTTTTGGAGAGGCCTATAGATGGAATTAATGACCATGCTAAGGATGAGTTCATCATTCCACCTCCAAATATAAGAGATGAAAAATACCACTATCTTGGTGTTGGATGATATTTTGAGGGCCTTCATATTTGAAATTTTCAATATATGGGGGAATCAATTACCATTGATAAAATATTATAATAATAATATTTCTAACTCTACAATCAGCATGGAACCTTTTAAAGAGATATACTGGGGACCCTGGAGGATTAAATTATAATGGACTGAGATTGGTGTAGAATATCTTTTTAGTCCACAGATGGTGAAACAAATGATATATAAGGTCTATATGACCTATGCGTAGATGATGATATACTAGTTTCTATAGAAATTCAAAGATGATCGACATGGTACACCATTGGATATTGATTAAAGAGACCATTTTTTTCCAATAGGGTATGCACTCTAAGGATTTTGGATATTTATCTAGGGAGGCATGATATCCTCGAGTTATTTTATTTTTATTAAAGATATTTCTAAGGGTGGGAGAGGTTAATTTACAACATTTCCTCGTCCCTACATTTGAATTAGGAGAATCAATTCATCCATGGGTTGTAGGTGAGGATATATGTGCATGACCAAAAGCATGTTATTAACTAGGGAGAGAAGGACATCAAGGATAGATCCATCTTCCTAGGGTACCTAGTGTAAATTGAGGATCATTATGATATGAAACTATATGGATGAACAATTCACTTGGTTCATGTTTTGTGGTACCATGGAAGCATGATGGAGATATACTAGGAGTTGGAGAGGTTGATGTTATCTCATTATCCAAACTATTTTTCTTAGTTTTTTAATTTTATAGATGAAAAAATTGAAGGACTAAAAAATGTTTAGATTCTATTATTTTACTTATAATACATTTAATTAGAATAATAATTATTTTCATATCCAATCACTATTATAGTGCTCTAAATCAAGGCATGGGGACACTGAAAATTATTTTATAAATATATTTTTCATAATTTATATCACACAAGCACAGATTTTCAGAAATAATGTTATATCGTCTACATGTAGTCTCAGATCGAAAAATTTATACCCACGATTAAATTCAGAGAAAAATATTTACATTAGTTATGTCCTAATTTTGGTTAGGTTCAAATGTTAATATAAGGAATCCATTGCTGGGTACGTTAAGTGAATTAAAAAACGGAATCATTTAATTAATTAATTTAGTATCCTTGACCTAATTTCAATTATAAATATGTGGTTATGGAGAATTTTTAGGGTTATTTTCTTAAACCTATAATAAATGAGAGGGTTATTGACCATTATTTATTAATGTTTTTAGATCATACATTGTTAAACAATCATATCAAGTTGCATTGAGGAACATCAAATGCAACATTTCTTCTCCATGATTGGAAACAATGTTCTGCACAAACGAATGATCCCGTAATGGGTTAGGACTTTTAAATTTAGTTTTTTGCCCAATATTAAATTATTTATCATCATAAAATTTTTTATAATTTTACATCAATTTAATTTTATCATTTTTATGAGCATCTGTATCAAAATAAAATATTCTTCCTCATTATTTCATTGACTATTCAATTAAATAACCCATACCAATCCCCATTTATGTGGTCATTTCAATGAATTATTATTCAAATATGATTTATCCATTGTTATAATTAATTTACCCAACTTATTCTTTTCATTCATCAATGTTGGAAAATGGTGTCATGATTTGACTATAATCGGGTGTGTCTGAGTGTGATCAGACCCTCATATTCATGGTGGAAGTGTTACAATGACCAGATGATAGTTTAGAGGTTTTAATAGATATAACTGTGTTTATAATATTTGTATTTATGGATTCATGGTCTAAATAATAGATGAAACTAGCATGGGAGGTTTTCACGGCATATGGTGGCTTTGAACAGGTGATCAGAACTCCGATTTTCAGCCACATGATGGGAGGAATCAACAGTTAGTTGAGTGTTAATCAAATATAAAATGGCTAAAGAGAGGTAATTGAAGAATAGAAACCATATCCTAAACTCACATTTGGGATTCCATGGTTTCATATGAAAATAAATCAAATACATCCCTTGCGGTCTAAAGAACACACATAATGTAGTCTAGTACCCTAGACATATCAGGTTTTTTAGTCAGTTAAACATCAACCATCATATGGGAAACCAGACATCATATGATCATGTGATGGTGGACTGGAATATACACTAGTAGCTCATGGACATAGACATGAGTAGGGACTATCAATGTAATGGTACATGGCCATTGTATATGGTCACAATGTGGATCAGATGGCATTGACACCCGAGACCTTGAAATGAGGTGTAGTGCCCTTAAAAATTGACTATTACTAAATATAAAATGATCCAATTAATAGATAATACATTGATATGATGATAAGAAAAGTCACCTTCCACGTGTCCCCTTACATTCCATGTAATTCTTGAAAATTTTATACCTCTTTTATATTCTTTTTCTAGACTCGTATTTTGGATCGTATGTAGAATATCCTGATTATTCTTCTACCTAAAACACAATATAGTCCTTTAGAGTGGATTTTTAGATATAATGTGACCTGTTTCAAGCATGAATCAGACTTTTGAGGTTCATTATTATGGAAGTAACCAGGAAGGATCATCTGGTGTAACATATGGTTGGTCATCCCCATACTCCTCAAAAATGACTGAGTGAAATTGTGCTACAATGTTTTGGATTGGGTGTACTATCTGGAGAGTGGAACCATGTTGTTAAATTAAGGAATTGGACCTCTACCTATAGAGTGTAACCCTAATACTGTGTTCTGGAGTGGGTCCTCTACCTTCTTATTATATCGCTGTTTTTTTACATGGGTCCTCTACCTATATAGTGGAAATATATTGTTGTAGGAGGGAATGGGTACTCTATCCACTAAGTGGAGTCCTCCTCCGGTGTCAACACATGGTCATTATACCAAATGAGTCAAACCCTCCATTTTTATTAGGGAATGGGTCCTACACAAACTGATTAGATCATATATTATATATCATTTCTTGTGTCATCAACCATTTTAGTGGAACAAACATGTTGTATCGGGGCATGGATCCTATATTAACTTAGTGGATCCCTCCTATTGAATCAGGGAAGTGGTGTTCTACCTTTTGAGTGGAATGCTCACATAGTATCAGAGAATGGACCATATTCATAATGAGTGTATCCTTTATGTTATACTATGTCATGGGACCTCTAACATGATATTATGTCATCACCCCCTAATGTGAGGAATAGTGGTTTGGTCTGGTTCTATATAATTACATCTTTAGATGGACACACCTAATTCTAGGCATCGATGATGGCCCACATGGAACACTTTGAATACTCAATATCCCAGGCTAGGTAGGGAGATATATATACCATTGATATATAGTTTGGGTTTCTTTTATGATCTTATATATGTTTATATATGAATTGGTATTCATTCCTCTCTTGATATTTATTTACCTTTCTACTTCTATTTTGTCTTATTTTTCTCCCTCTTTTATTATGGAGTCTGACGAGGTCTGTATATACTCACCCCTTCAATTGATTTTGAAAAATATTTTGTTATTTTGTAGACTATATTTTGGTAAGTTGGATTTGTATAGGTGAATTGGGATTACTATGTGTATAGACCTTGTTTTGTTTTTAGTATTATAGATTTGGAGTCAGAACCTCCCATCAAATCATTATAGTTTATGTTTGGTTAGAACATCTTTTTTGGATTTTTACCTTTTCATTTGGATTACTCTACCATTATCCTTTAATTCCCAATAGGATTTACATTAATGGTTTTACAAAGAAGTTTGTATATTTTATTTTATTCTTCTTCATTTATTAATGTATATACATGGGTTTATGTATACAGTTACATAGGGTAAATGAATCCCAATTTAGTTATAACAATCAGCGCTTGTCACAAGCCCCTATACTATAGCGGGTGGATTGGTGTAGTTGTAAAACTACCTTTTACTCACCCTGTAGGCATTAGTGGGTTGGGACTTAAATGAACCAATATCATAAGTAATATTTATTCAACATGTTAAATAATAAAAATATACTATTTAACTGAAATTATGGATACACATTTTGTGTAACCCACTGGAACTCTTTCTAAATTTCAATAGGAGAAGCATACAACAGCTGAGGATATCATCTAGTAGCACACCATGGCACCCTTAGTGAAATAAGTTAATTTTATAATGATATAAAACTTAATATTTAAAAGTATATTGTAATATAATATATTTATCAGGATATATCTAATCAAGTAGGTTGCAAACTAGTTCCATCAACCTATATTCTCAAGGAATATATCATTGACATCATGTAAATTTAATTTTCCTTCTACGAACCATGACCATAGATTTAATTTTCGTGTACCATTTACAACGAAGGTCTTATGATATTATCTTACATTGAATTAATGTAGGGAAAAATATGTTCTCTCATTGTTCATTAATGGAATATTTTTTAACCCATCAAACATATCCTTATTCATTGTGCAGATATGTCACAGTGATTATTTCAATATATAAATCAAAATGAATAAATATATTCATTTATAATAATATTAATTTCTACGAATCAATAAAAACATCAATAGATAGGAACATCCAATAATGAATTTGAATTTTTATTTCCTACCCATTGGCCACATTATCAGATTTTCCTCCACTGGAAATATCCAATGGAGAACACCATGAGAATCTGTCTAAAATTCATATGAGTCTCCACCCTTGATATCCTATATCACATTTTTCCCAAAAATTATTTTTTCTTCCTATAGATCACATATATTATTAATTTTTTTAAAGGGTTGGGGTATAAAGCCCCAATTTATTGATTAAAAAAGTACAATCAGATAGGAAAAACATCAGTAAAAAAACAGATTTGTCAAAGCCCCCTTCCTAGGAGCCGAGTTTTTTCCTAAGCTTTTCTCCAATTATCCGCTAATTTTCATGTAATTCATTCCAAAGTTGTATTTTGATATGACCGCGACCTCATCCCCTAACACATTGAGCATCAATCACCCTGTACTGTTGGAGTAATGTATCCACGTCTTCATCAGATTCTGAATTTATAGCATGCTCCTCTTCATTTTTCATTTTCCCTTCAGCTTTTCTTTGACTTCTTGTTCTTTCTTGTTGCCAAGAGCCTTCATCCTTGTCCACCTCTTCCAGATTTTCAGTCCCTTTAGAATCAAGTGTAGCAGCAACATCTATGGCAGCAAGCTCTTCCTCCTTAACTGGAATAACACATATTTTATTAATATTGTTGTGGAATTATAAATTCATTTCCTAGAAGGGAAATGATATGACTATTCATTGAACCAACAACTCTTCAGACATTATTGAATAGTATGTGAAAAATAATAATAATCATGATGAGATATATAGTTAAATAATATTAATAAAAATTCATATTGTTAATAATAAAATATACATAAGTTATTTTATGGGAACTAAATCTATTATTATCCCATCCGTAATCTCATATTAATATTAACTATATTAAACAAAATTACTGTTTTTTACATTTCATTGTGAAAAAATCTGAAAATAATATCATTACAAATTCTTTATATACTGAATCCAATTATTGAATTTATATTATCATATTTAATTCAAATAAATGATAAAATTAGATTCCAAATTGAACACACAAAACACGATGAATAATGGTGTTCTAAAAAAATGTTCTTAAGTATAATTTTTCTATACCAAAATTTAGAATAAATTAATTTATATATACCTTTATTCAATTATTATGAATAATAATGATATAATATTACTTTTTAAACAATCTACTACAAATTATAAATTTTTAAATAATTTAAACACAAATTCAACTCTCAATAAGAAGCTATATTTTTCAATATTCATAAAAAAATCAATATTTTAAGAAAATAATAATAAATTCACTCATTGATAATATTTACATGTTGATTGAAAAAACTAATAAATATTTTATCAAATAATTTTTCCAAATGTGTTATCAATTAATAATATTATTTTTTAAAAAAATAAATAAAACCAATTTTGAGGAAAAATGAAATTTAAAAATATATAATGAGTTTAGTAAAAATTGAGTACTTATTTTTCAATATATTTTATTCTTCTAAAAAAATTATAAAATTTTTTTGAAAAATATTTATTTTCATATTAATTAAAAAAAGTAGAAGTAATTTTAAAATGGTATTCTAAATTACAGTTCATGGAGACACACATTTGTGTGTACAAAATGCAATTGGACAAATTAAATTTATTTGAAGAGAAATGTTCATAAATTCTTCCATTGTAAAATATATAGACGTTTATGACTCCCATATATATGATGGATATAACCATAGTATTTTTTAACAAATTATGGCCTATTTGGTGTGGGCTTTTGGTGTCACTTTCTGTAATTCTTCAATTTTGCCTATGAGGGTTAGTTTTGGAGAGTGGGGCAATACATATTATTTTAAATTAATTTAATAATTTCTTTGTGAATCATTGGAATAAAATTGTACCAAACCCCTCATTTTCGTTGAATAATAATTTGATTTTGAATTCATCTAATCACACAAATAATTTGATTTTAACCATTTTACACATTAAATATAAAAATATAAAGAAACAATTGTGATAATAAGAAAACAAATATTAATCAAAACTGAATCATTCTTATTGTGACCTAAATGTTTTAAGAATAATTATATCATTATAACAAATTAAATATAGTGATGTTGATATGGTTTGGATTTGTAAAATATATCATAGGTTATAAATTTCATAAATTTAAAAATCATTGTTTATGATTTTTAAAAATAGATTCATAGAATGTCTAAAAAAAGTACACATAAATTTAACTGAATAAAAAAATTAAATCCATAGTGAAAATGGTAAAGATGAACCCAAAAATAGAATTTGATGAATCCTAGAAAGATCTCACAATATTTATTTCAAGTGAAAATAAAATAAAATTTTATATGATTCAAAATGATTATCTAACGTAAAACAATGTATATAATATATGTGTGATTTGTTATAAAATTTGAATGAAACTAGGGTTATAATAAAATTTATATATGAGAGTAGAAATATAAAAAAAGTCGTGTGAATATAATATTTTATAATTGATTCAATAGAAAACTCCAACATATGATAATGAAAAAATAAACATAATCATATAATATATAATCCATTAAAAGATGGATTTATAAATTAAAAATTATTGAATAGTTTATGTTTGATAAAATGGGAATAGAACCTTTGATTATAAACATCAGATCTCTTAGATTTAGTTCACATCTAAGATTGATATGTGGAATTTGTTATGAGAATAAATATACATATAATATAATTGGTGACTATTGATGAATATATTGAGATAATAGAAATGTTAAAGAAAATGTTAAAATTTATGATTTTTTTTCATAAAATATATACTTGGTGTATGGAAAACTACAGTTTTTTATTACCAATTAATATCATCTAAATTTGGTGGCATTAAAACCTATTTTTTAATCAAAAAAACCTTTTTATTCTCTCAACATATGATCCCCTCTATGTTGTTTTATTGAATTGTAGATGTTGGATTGATGGGTATATCTATAATGTGTATTTACATAATTCTAATAAACAGTATGTTTATTTGTAATATTGATATATAGAATACCATATAAAATATATTAATCACCATATTATGGATAGTAATAAATATTTTGAATATCGAGAGATTTTATATTATACATGAGCTCTAACATATTATTAATGTGAATTAAAAATATTATTTTGAAATATTAAACTGTAATCATATTTATATACATTTTATGTTGGGGTGCAGGAAGTTGATGTTAAAAATATTTATCAATATATTTAAAAACATTATTTATATTTAATAACTATTGATTTGGATCTCATTCAATTGATACTGTTGAATTTAGACCTCATACAGTTGATGATAATAAAAATCATGAATAAATACATGAGAAGAAACAAAATTTTATGGATAAAAACACTTCCATGATTCGAGGGATGATTGTACAAGGAAGCCAGAGGAAGCCAAACTGGAAAATGATATCGGGTTAGGGTATCGCAAAAGGCATTTTGGTCCTAGATGGGGGGGAGTGAGTTGTGGGTTTAGAGTATGTACAATAGATTATTCTCTAGAGGGGTTTTTTTGAATGTCGGTGTGATTGATGGGGGGTTAAAACAAACTTCTTGGTATTTGGCTCGAGATTTATTCCACTGTCCCTCCCATGAAATCGATGATAACAACACACACTTGTGTATCTTGTTTGGTGGGGATTTATGGGATAAATCTGTTATGATAATATAATAATAGTATTAAAATGTAATGAAAAGTAAACTAAATTGTTGTCATAAAATGTTTCAATGATAGTTATTTATTTAAAAATGTTGACAAATATACCCTACAAATAAGATCAATCTTCAAAAAAATCATATTTGTAACTATATTTATCATTTTGAAACACGAATGAGTAAATTTATCATGGGAGATAAAAATATTTAGAAAATAAATAACGATATATTGTGATCGAAAATACCAATATATGTTTTTTTTATGGAACTTCCTCGGAAAAAGTCATGTCCAATCCTAGGTAAGCTTTAATTCAGTGCAATCTAATAACCTACAAGGGAAAATTAGTCTCCCCCAAAGAGTTAATTGATATTTGTAACTAAAACAGAAAGGATACCTAATGCGTTAAGAAAAAAAATATAGAAGTAGAATAACATATATAATTTACGTATAAATAATACAATCTATTTGTATCTAAAACACATAGATTACCTTTTGAAAGTGTACTCATTTTATATTTCCATAAGAATTATTTTCAGAAATGTTAATTAATTCAATAAAAATAATATAATAAATTTTTAGAAAAGATATTTTTCATAAAAAATTCCATATCCGTGAGGGTTTAATTTCCGTTCAATGTACTACAATTGTGATATTTTCCTAAATGAAACATTTAACAAAAAAAATTCAATAATCACAAATTCATTTTCATATCAATGAATAATATTTTAAAAAATAAATTTGAATGAATATCAAAAAATCTATAATTAACATTAATTTCCTCTACGAGATGGCATAATATAATTCTTCAAATGAGTTAAAACATCAAATATTAATGATTTTGAATCAATAATGAGAAAAAATAATAAAATTAAATCCAAATTCATAACTCATAAAACAATATAATCATTATTAATCAATAAATATGAAAAACCGAAAAGATTCATTGAATAAATGATAAAATAAAACTAATGTACAATAGATAAAAATAGAAATATTTACAAAATTTAAATATTTAATATATTATACTAATTTTTTTTATAATATTTTAATGATTATTTAAAAAGGGAATTTGTAAACATGTAATTATAAATATATATGTAAGTTGTGGAATATAAATTTTTTTCTATAAATTAGTTTATATTTTTTACATTATCAGATAAATTTTGAATATTAAATATTCCAAAGGAAAAAAAGATTCATTGAATTATTATTCTTCAAAACAATACATCATCTAAAATAAATTTAAAAAATTGGGGGAGATTTCAATTAAAAATATATGTTCAAAAATTAAAATAATTCAATCAGACAAAATTTTTTCTTAATATTTTTCCTCTATACAATTTGTTAAACTGATGAATTTTATAATGAAAAATAAATGAATATTATTGGTACATCAATTCCAAAAAAAGTGCTAAAAATTGAATATAAATTTTTATTATGTATACAAAATGTTTTGATCTGATTATTTCATTTTCAACAAATTAAAACCAAGAAAATACGTTAAGGAAAATATATAATTATATAGCATCATATTTTTGTTAATTTTTACTCAAATTGATTCATAAAACAATAATAAAATAGAATTATGATATCATAATAGGGATTGAATGAAACCCATTTGAATTCCTCTCAATTATCAAATTACTGGAAATAATGACAACAGTGATGAAAATAAGCAAATGCCTGAAAATAACAAATATTTATAGAAGAAATTCATTACAAAGAGAATACCTCTATGACTTTTAGAATCTATAAAAAACTATATATTCACATCATTCAATTAAAATTTCATAAATTCTTCATACATAATCATGTCAAATATATAATCAAAAATAAAAGAAATCACATGGGTGTGCATTAGAATAAAAATGATGACATATCGAAATAAAATATTAGTTATATTTTTATTTAAATCAAAACAAAATATTAACTACATTGTTAATATTTGTTAAAAAATAATAAAAATTACAAGAATAATTGAAACTAAAAAAATAAAGGAGGGATGTATTTTTTTTAATATAACAGATTCCTTTATCTTTTATTTATGTTTTAAATTATATATCATATAAAATACAAAATCCTTATTTTTAACAGTCATTCAAAATGCAGTGTATGTTTGAAAATAAGGAATACAATCAGGGACAATTCATTTTTAGAATGTATTTTTCTTTTCATTATGTTAAAATGATAATCATTAAATAGACATGTTAATGAATAGTAGTTAATATGTCGAATCCAAAAAGAAAATAGGGATAAAATTTGAATATATTTATGTATGAATTTTTATTCTCATACTTTTTAAATGTCAAATAAGCCTATTGTATGGTCTTTCTAATTTTCTATAATTCTAATTAACATATCCTTATATTATTCTAAAAAATATATTTATTTTGTAAAATTTTATTGATATTGTATGTGGTACATGCATATAGTGGAAATTCCCTAAAAAATAGAAGTTACAACACACATACTATAATTATAGACTAAATGATTATTGGACGTCCATGTGATGCCAGTGAGTATGAAATTGTAAACTGTATGCATATTACTATAAGTGGTCATGATTATTTAATTTCATTTAATAGATACAAAATATATGGATATAAATTTATATAACTATAAAATATTTATACATTCATTCTTTGAATTTCAATGAAAATTAATAACATATTTTTCTATATTTTGGTAGTATTCCCAACACTACATTTTTTTATACATAATGTATAAAACTGTATGCATAATGGTGTTATATAAAAAATTTCATTGTTTGAATATAATATGATTAGAGGAGTAATGAATACTATTATTTTTTAATTAAAATTTATATTTTTTAGTTTTATTGGAAAAAATATATTTTCTCAGAACGGTTTAAAAGAAATCGTGGAATGATTATGTCATGACAAGACATAATGTGGCTCAAGCAGTGACTCCCCTTGCCCACCTTAAATAGGCCCAGGGATGACGAAAATCACCGAGTATGATATCACACTGATGGGAGGCATTAGCCTTAGGTACCTGTAGAAACACACCAATATACATCTCCATGAAACGGTGCAGAGATATATAAAACTGAAAATAAAATGCATGCATACATATATCTCTAACCATAGTGCAACAGATGTACAAAAAGGTAAAAGTTGGCCCCACTAAAAGAAAACTATAATGCTTCCACGCTCCTCAAAAGGTGGGAAATTCTACAAAATGCACCCACTGGTAAGTTCCACAACACATCTCTAATAAACACCCCATTCTGTCTCACTCACTATGCTATGCCTGCTCTGGGTCCTCCTGGGACTCCATTGAAAGGACTATGGTCTGCACAAGAGAAACACATGTTCGAGAAAATCCTGTGTAGGGGTGAGTATAAAAATACTAATTAGGAACCCCAAAAATCCCAAAATAATAATGAGAAAATGAAAGGCTTTAGTCCCCTCATCCCATCAAGAGGGAAGCCAAATGAGATCAAAACTCCATCTCGAGACCATCATCAGCTAAACATGACTAGTCAGCTCATCTCAGGTGTATGCCCATACCTACACCATGAACATCCAATCAGGTATGTTCTGATACATATACCATGAACAACCAGTTATAATTATTTCATGCTACAAGACTCATGAGGTTCTTATTTCATCACCTATGAGAGGTAGATAACTAGATGAAGACACTCTATGAGCTATGTTATCCCAAATGGCACTCGTCTGAGAGATGCACTTTCATTGGATATCATCACTATGAACACCAAGCTAAAACAACAGAATTACTAAAATCTGTTGATAAGGGATCACTCCTAGGGACCACTAGGGGATACAATAACCCACTCTACTTACTCGTAGACCTCACAGATAGAGGACCACTCCCAACTACTGGTTTGGGATACGACAACCCGATCCGAAGCTCAAAAGATCACATAACTCAAATAGAGGATCTTCGCTCGTGTAATGTTGGTAACGGCGATACTAGAACCCTATCTACTTTAACTTGTGATGATTTGGATCGATCTAATGATGAACTACCCTTCCAAAACCACACAATGAGTAGGGGGGTCATATAACCAATAATTCCATAACCCATCTATAACCACTTGATGAGAAGGGGATCGTATAACTGACGATGCCACAACCCTAATATGCATGTCCCACTATATAGTGGATCGTATTCACAATGATTCCACAAACTCTATTGGGTTAACCTGGTAGATAAGGCATCACTGCCTATGTATAAGTAGTCGTAGAAAAACCAAGAACCTGATCTTGGGAAGTGAAGCAAAAGAATCCCACTCCATACCAGCCAAAGGGATTCCATAACTCTATTACTAAAACATCATATATAGGGGATCAAAGTCCTAAAATAAGTTTTTAATGTGACACGAACCCTCATTGAATGAACCAAGGGAGTAAAATGAACCACTGCTGCTTCAAATTTTCTAACCCGAGAGACCTACGTCTTTTAAACACTGCTCACCTCCTAGGCCTATACAGAGGCCACAACTGCGATCTACAAGCAAAACCATGCAGGATATGTTTTTTAATTGCCCGAAAAGGAAAACTAGTGAAAAATGTACTATTAATCATGGAAATCCTGGGTGGGGCCCAAAAATCAATCCCGAATCTCATCATGTGTACTACACCATTTTGATCCTCCCAAGAAAATGCACAAGGTCTACTACTCGTTCGTCCAAAACAGTTACACAAAAAAAAGTCATGTTTCTTGGTAAAAGCCCAAAAACAGCCTCCTGGGGCCACACCCTGATCTTCGTCCCTTCAAACAAAATCAATCCTGAAAATTTCACATTACTATTATTTTCACAACGCAACTAATTGTGGATCGATCAGATTCTTCGTGAATATGTTAAAGCGGGTCAAATACAATGAATAATAAAATATTATTATTATTGCAGTGCTTTGTAACAGTGGTCCACAAAACTGATTCATAAAATTCCAAAATTTATTTCAAGAGGTTCCCCTCGACGAAAGGAAAAAGCCACATCAAATGCCATGAAAATATGAGTTATGATTTGAGAGTTAAGTGCATTTAACCTCCCCCCCCTAAATTCTAGAACGGACCACTTCCTATCTTGCCAGAAACCACCACGACCTCATCAGAAACCACCACAAAGCAGCCATAACTGGCTGTGCCACCACCGAAAAACACCACACCACACTTGGAAACTGGTGTGCCACCTCCACCCCTATCAGAATCTGCCATGGACCTAGTCGGAAACAGAGTTTTCCACAGGAAAACTTCCAGGAGCCACGGAGAACACCTCAGTGCTCCAAAAATAGATCGGAAACATGTTTTGGAATGCTCAGGACCCGAACTACACAACCCATATGACGAATTGAATAAAAAAAATCATAAACGGGATTTAGGATTTTATATCTCAACCTCCTACCTCTTTTGCGGATTGCTGATGTTTTTCACTCTCCGTTGCGACTAAAGCATGATCCGAGAGTGCCTGTCATCATATTTAAAGCTCATGGGAACTTTGTTTGATCAATTAAGTGGATCATCAGAATAGAATAGAGGTGGAATGAGGAGGGATGTCATGACCCATCCCAGTGGGGTCAGAGCCAAAACTCCCCAAGCTAGCCTCCAATAGGCCAGGGGATGATGACTAGCACTGAGTAGGCATGCTACTAACATGGGAGGAATTGCTTATAACCTGTACACACACACACACATCTCCAATCCCACAAAGCTGGAAAGTAAAAAATACTAAAATTCATAGATGCATCCATACACTAAATACCTAACTGACAGAGTACGAAAGGGATGTAAAGTACAGTAACATAAAACCCTGGGCCAAAAGTAAAATCCCACCAAAAGAACGTATGCAACATGTCAAACCTATATAGAAAGGTAGTGGGACTGAAACCCGTCACCGAAGGAATGCACCTCAGCATGTCTGATCTCACTGAGCACCGTCTGGTCCAGGTCCTCCTAGAATCATCTCAAAGGCTCAGTCGTCTGCACAAGAAACGACACGTGCTGGAATAGCCCGTTGATGGGTGAGTATAACAATAACCAGAAGGACACCCCAAAAACCACCAAAGAAATACAACAAAAGAGAATACCACGATGAAAGGTACAGTCATCTCTACATAGTATATGTCTATGGAACATATAACAAGAATATAAAAATATACTCATACACATGCGACCATTGCGAAACCACCACTAATATCCATATCGAATATTCCATTATGCCTATAATAAGAAGAAGACACTCCTAGGTATGAAGTGTGAGACACAAAGTACTCTTTCCGGGAGAACACACTTTAAAGTAACTTGGGAGCATGATTCTTAGATGAGGATCACAGCCAAGTCATGGGGTGATTCCGACAACTCAGTCTGAGCTAATCCTCTAGGAAAAAGATCAGCGCCCAGGTAATGTTGGTCACGTTGATACCATGAAATCTATCTAGGGTTCCGGGAATGAATAGAGGATCCAGCTCTAACTCTCACAGAGGGGATTCCAACTACTCTATTCATGGAGTTCTGTTGAAGGGATCATACACCTGTATAAATGGATTTGATACCAGAACCTTCAGGGGATTACCAAGGGTTCGAAATCTACGAGTCCATGTCACAGAAGGAAAGTGGCTGAATCCATGAAGAAGAAGTTACACTATGTGTAGTATGGTTACACACCATGTTTCTTGACCCTGGGTACTTCCCGTGTAAATGGATTGTGTCCTTCGTTCAAGACGTGCAAAACTAAACTACATAGCGGGTAGAAAAGTACGTTCTGTGTTCCATGACCACGAGTGCTTCTCGTGTAACAGGCCTTTGTCATTCGGCTTGTCGGATAGAAAACATCTACACTGTTTCTGACGCTTTCGCCCGGGGGCGCGCATCTGTCTGTGGGGGACGCACTGCTATTGCCCCGCATTCCTGCTTTCCAAAGGCGGGCAGCATTCGCTCCTTGTTCAGGGACGTCTGCTCCTTAATCGAAACGGGATGATGGGATGTCAGTTCTTCCTTCTGTGGATTCCTCCTCAGAACTTGTCACCTAGTCCGGGTCTCCCTCATAGATTTAATACATTGCTCGTGAATCTCATTCCCGGTGCCATATCTTCATGGATGCCGATTAATTACACTACTTCCGTCAAGAAATTCCATGGGGTCTTGAAATGGTAGTGACCTTCGGTCGGAGTAGACGGCAACATCAGGCATGTCAGGGCATCTCTGGGTGCATGGACATTGGGGAACCTGTATTCTTCCTCCTGAGAGGGCATCTCAAGGGTGCATAACCCGAGTCATGTATCTAAGGTTTTCCTCAGCTCCTCGTGTTTAACACAGGGTATGTTGTAATATTAACGTCTAGCAGAGACGGTTACACCAACGGCATGTCCTCCGAGGTTTTCCTCAGGCATCTCATGTTTATCACGAGGTAGGCCACGAGCATAACGTCTTGCGGAGACGAAATATGGGTGATTAGAACGTCCCATCGAGATGGATCAAATGGTGGTGTACTCCCTATAGGGGAGATGTCACACCGTAATGGCTGATCTGAACACCACTGAGGGCGGATCAGGGGAAGTGCGCCCCAGGATGGGGGACACCATGGATTACCATTGGTTGGGATTGAACCTCGTGGAGGTTTCCTATGTACCCAGTATAGAGGACAGGGATCAAAACCCACGTAGTTCGAAAGGGTGATGAATCGGGGTGTACACAGAGGACAACGACCCGAAGATGTGATGGGGCTTACATGTAGAAAGCGGCCCATGCGCCTCTAGGATAAGCGAGGAGGTGGATGGAATTATCCCACCGGGATGTGGCGGCCCGGGTGAGAATCATGATGGGTGATGGATGGATGAGTGAAGTGGAGGAGGATGAAATGGGACCATCGCAGTGGGGACAGTGAAGTTGGGCATGATCCTTGAAGAGACCTCCTACGTATCCCCGTGGTAGGGAATCAAAGCCCGCGTAGATCGGGATGGTGTCGGTGGACCGACGTGAAGGTGGACCTTGGTCCGATGTGCATCGTCAGCGTACCGACGTGAAGGTGGACCTTGGTCCGATGGACATCGTCAACGAACCGGCGTAAAGGTGGAACTTGGTCCAATGAGTGCTGGGCTTGAGCCTCTGGAAGGCTTCCTATGTACCATGCCTTGACATGGATCAAAGACCCCGTAGTTTAAAGGGTTTCATCGGTGAACCGACATGAATGTAGTCCCGTGGGTCCACTAATGGTGGGCTTGAACCTTGGGAAGGTTTCCTACGTACCATGCCTGGACATGGATCAAAGTCCTCGTAGTTCAAAGGATTGATGGAATACAGTTTAACGTCATGCGTGACGATATTGAGCCCTAACGTGGATGAACGACAGGCGATTGGTGTCGGCGAGCCAACGTAAATGAGGGACCTTGGTCCAATGGGAAATGGGCTTGAACCTCTGGGAGGATTCCTACGTACCATGCCTTGACACGGATCAAAGTCCTCGTAGTTCGCTGAAAATTGGGGGCTTGGCACACCGATAAGAAGACGGTTTGGGCCAATGTTTGTTGGGCTTGAACCTCAGGGAGGCTTCCTACGTACCATGCCTTGACACAGATCAAAGTCCTCATAGTTCGGATTGGGAAATGTATTTTAACGTCATGTGGGACGAGGGTGAACCGACGTGAAAGATGATGGGTGGGTTTGAACCTCGTAGAGGCTTCCTACGTACCATTCCTTGACATGGATCAAAGACCTCGTAGTTTGGGTTAGTCACAACGGCTTGCCGTCGGACTGGAATTGCAGTTTAACGTCGTGCTGGACGTAGGTAGAACTCGACGTGAATTGGATGGGTGGGCTTGAACCTCGTGGAGGCTTCCTACGTACCATGCCTTGACATGGATCAAAGACCTCGTAGTTCAAATGGGGATTTGTCGATGGACCAACGTGAAAGTGGACCTTGGTCCAATGAGTGGTGGGATTGAACCATTGGAAGGTTTCATACGTACCATGCCTCGACATGGATCAAAGACCTCATAGTTCGGGTTGGGTTTTTTTGGCAAACCGACGTAAAAGTGGACCTTGGTCCAATGGGTGGTGGGGTTGAACCTCTGGAAGGCTTCCTACGTATCCCCGTGGCAGGGAATCAATGTCCGCGTAGTTCAGGTGGGAACAGGGGTGCAGTTTAATGTCATGCATGACAAAGGGAGGTGTGCAGTTTAATGTCATGCGAGACAAAAGGAGGCATACAGTTTAACGTCATGCTGGACGAGGGTGAAACTCGACGTGAATGAACGGCCGAGCAATGTGTGGATTGAACCTCATGGAGGCTTCCTACATACCATGCCTTTACATGGATCAAAGACCTCATAGTTCGCGGGGATGGGTCGCAACGGCTTGCCATTGGACCGGAATGTAGTTTAACGTCATGCTCGACGGGAATGGGACCCGACGTGAATAGATGACGGGTGGGCTTGAACCTCATGGAGGCTTCCTATGTACCATTCCTTGACACGGATCAAAGACCTCGTAGTTCATAGGTGGGGGTCAGGGTCGGTGCTCACTCTAAGCGGACGTGAGTCATGCTCGGTGTGAGAAACAAGAGGTTGCAAGGACCTGACGATCACATCGCGAAGGATGCGTCTGTGAGAAGCGAAGTGGGGCTTACACGTTAGGCGGCCCATGGTGTTGGGGCTTACTCCAGGATGGAGGCCCTGAATGGCTTACCGCTAAATGGGGTCGCAACGGCTTACCGCTGGATGGGGTCACAACGGCTTACCGCTGGATAAGGATGTGAACGGATTACAGCTAAATGCGGTCGCAACGGCTTACCGCTGGATTAGGTCACAACGGCTTACCACTGGATAAGGATGTGAATGGATTACTGCTAAATGCGGTTGCAACAGCTTATCGCTGGATTGGGTCACAACGGCTTAACGCTGATTGGGATCACAACAGTGGATGGGGCTTACGCTAGGAAGCTGCCCGGGTGCCGCTATGGAGCGGCACTGGTGAATGGGGCTTACGCAAGGATACTGCCCGGGCTGCTGCTATGGAGTGGCACTGGTGAATGGGGATTATGCTAGGAGCTACCCGGGTTCTGCTAAGGAGCAGCAATAGTGAATGGGGCTTATGCAAGGATGCTGCCCTGATGCCGCTAAGGAGCAGAAACGGTGAATGGGGCTTACGCGAGGAAGCTGCCCGGATGCCACTAAGGAGCAGCAATGGTGAAGGGGGCTTACGCGAGGATGCTTCCCGGATGCTGCTAAGGAGCGGCAACGGTGAATGGGGCTTATTCAAGGAAGCTGTCCGGATGCCGCTAATGAGCGGCAACATTAAATGGGGCTTACGCGAGGAAGCTGCCCGGATGCCGCTAAGGAGCGGCAACAGTGAATGGGGCTTACGCAAGGAAGATGCTCGGATGCCGCTAAGGAGCGGCATCGGTGAATGGGGCTTACGCTAGGAAGCTGCCCATAGTTTCTTCCTCATGTCTGGCCATGAGGGCATCCCAACTCACTGGTGAATTGAGGCCATCACTTGTGCACTGGTGCACAAGAGGGGTAATGCCAAAGGGGCATTGGAATCATGCCACTATAGTCATGGCATTGAGCATCTTATTCTTGGAGCATAAGGCATCTCTTGCATGGAGAAAGGGGAATCCTATCATTTGTTAGATAGGGAGAATACTACATTTTAGATTCATGTAGGTAGGACTATTAGAATCTCATGCTAGGTGTATGAGGCATCTCTCGTGTAGGGAAAGAGGCATCCTATGTTTGAAACATAAGGATTACTACAGTTTAGAGTCATGTAGAAAGGACTGTTAGCATCTTATTCTAGGAGCATAAGGCATCTCTCGTATAGGGCAAGAGGCATCCTATCATTTGTTAGATAGGGAGTGCTACAGTTTAGAGTCATGTAGATAGGACTGTTGGCATCTCAGGCTTAGAGCATGAGGCATCTGTCGTATAGGGCGAGAGGCATCCTATCGTTTGTTAGATAGGGATTACTATAGTTTATAGTCTTGCAGATAGGACTATTGGCATCTCATGCATGGAGCATAAGGTATCTCTCGTATAGGGAAAGAGGCATCCTATGTTTGGCACATAGGGATTACTACAGTTTAAAGTCATGTAGATTGGACTATTAGGCATAAGGCGCCTAGAAATGGATAGTGTTGGGACTTACGCAAGGGCGGCCATTTCTGGTTCAACCTGGCATAGGAGCCAAGTGATTGGGTTTGGAGGAGTTGCCGGAGGAATGGTTCGACTCAAGGTACTCGGGGAACTGATGATGAGAACCTAAACTCCCGACATAGGAAACAAAGCAAGAGGTGTTTCATGGTGTGTGGAGGAGTGTATCAAATCATGGTATTCCATAGGTTGAAGGTGGGAGCGCATAAGGGTGCAATGGAAAATCGCGGCATCCTAGCCCGAAAAGTTCGTGGTGCGACTCTGCATTTTGCATGGGGGTCGGTGACAGTTGTGAAGGGACCGGCCCAGAGGGCGGGGACCGCAGCCCGGCACGGACCCCGAGCGGGGGTGCAGCCCCCGCGGTATGGACCGGTGGGCGCGAAGGTAGGATCCTCGCGAAGGATAGGTCTTCGCGAAGTTTCTTCTCGGAGCATGGCCTCACGGGGCAATGGACTCTCGCGGAGAAAAGGGGTCTCGCGGAGCTTGGTCTCGCGGAGCAACATCGCAGAGCAAAGGGGTCTCGCGGAGCTTGGTCTTGGGGAGCAACATCACGGAGCAAAGGGGTCTCACGGAGCAACATCGCGGAGAAAAGGGGTCTCGCGGAGCTTGGTCTCGTGGAGCAACATCGTGGAGCAAAGGGGTCTCGCGGATCTTGGTCTCGCGAAGCAACATCACGGAGCAAAGGGGTCTCGCGGAGCTTGGTCTCGCGGAGCAGCATTACGGAGCAACATCACGGAGCAAAGGGCTCTCGCGGAGCTTGGTCTCGCGGAGCAGCATCGCGGAGCATAGGCTCGCAGAGCATGGACTCATGGAGGCTCAGCTCGCGGAGCAGCAACGCGAAGGAAGCTGCTCGTGGAGCATGCCTTCGCGGAGCCGCAATGCAGAACTCCGCTCGGCCGCCCAATGGGCGAAGTTGTCTTCGCCATCCTTTTGGAGATGGGGGGTGAGCTGGGTATTTATAGGCAAGGGGAGCCGTGAAGCAGAACTTACGCACTGCCTCAAGAGCTTTGTGTTGCGCTCGCGAACGTCAAATTCGTTCGCGGGGATGTACCGCCTCCGGAGCTTCGCGTCGGGCTCGCGAACGTCAAATTCGTTCGCGGAGAGTTACCACCTCCGGAGCATCGCGGGACCACGATGCTCGGGTGCTTCGCATCGATGCTTCTCATCAGTGCTTCGCGAGGTGTCTTCGCGGTGCATCGCGAACGTCAAACGAGTTCGCGGAGCCTCTTGCCTCATTACTTCGTTGGCGGCGCTCCGCGATCACGGAGGGGGCTTCGCGAATGGGCTTTTCGAACCATATTTCCAGCCCAACTTCAAACGTCCATAACTCCTAATCCATAACTCTGTTCGGGCCCTACGACCTACCAAATCGAAGAATAAGAAATGTAATACGATCCTGGATCGTGTATGGAAGCATTTGGGAAATTACAGGAATGCATTTTCTGGGGTCTACATACACGTCATGTAGAAGAAACCACACGCTGTGTTCGAGTGCCTGGGATCGGTCTATGTATGCTGGCCAAGTGCCCGTACACGGTCTCTGCCCGTGTCTGTGTCGCTTGCCCGTGTACCAGTACACGAGGTACACCGTGTATCAGGCCGGGTCTGGCTAGGGAGTGGAATAGACGGCGTGTCCATGGTCGTGTACCCTGCCCGTGTTTGTGTAATCCCAGAGTACATGACAGGTCACTCTCCGACGAACACATGCCGTGTCGCCCATACTACACAGCATGTAGTGGGGAATTTTCCAGAACCGTCTTCATCCTCCGTGCCCCTTGGCTAACCCTCCTTATTTTAATCCAACCGTCCGATCATCATAAAACTTTTAATTTGGGGTCGTCCTGCCCCTATGAAACTGATTCCACCAGTTTCGGGCTTTCGATCGGTGTTGAAAATTCATTCTGATCCGTCCGCACGAAAACTCCCGAAGAACGAGAATATCGGAACCACAACGATTCTTCTGTCTTCATCATCATCACACATCTTATAGGTATCCTTGACGTAGGATCTTTGATTTCAGATCGTTGCATCAACAAATGAATGCACAGCGATCGATTTTCTCCAAGAACACGTAGAACGCAATGAAGAACGCGAGGGGGAAAACATGAATCAACAAGAGGGGAGAACCTCAATCGTTGTTCATGATGATCCGAGTTTGCCGACATTAGATTGAAAACCAAAAAAATCTCTAGAATCAAAGCCTCAAATCCCCACATGAACCCATCCAGCAAGAACGATCGACCCGCGAACTAATTTGTTCGTGGATTAGTCCGTGTTCATCGTTGAAATAAAAAACAGGGGAAAGAAAAATCAATAACAATCATCCTACCTGGATTTCACGATGTTTGTTGGCAAAGATCCAGTTGTCGATTCGTCATCTTCGTAAAAGATCGTCAAGAACACAGTCGCCGTGTTGGGAGGCTTCCTCCAGGACCTCCAGAACCGCCAAGGGTTTTCAGGGATATGGGGTTTGTAACCCTGGACCCTGGAGAAATCTCTATTTAAAGTGGATAAAAGATATTTGGTGTAGTAGATTTTAAAATGTTCTAGCTGGAGAAAGAAGATTTAAATAATATATTTTTATAAAATAATTTTTTACTGTTGCGTCCAAAAAACAGATCTCACCACCGACCAACGTCGATCGATGTTAGGCCTCGCCGTATGTAAAAACGATGTTCTGATCACAACGAAGCCCTCAGATATCTGATCTGAGCACCCTTTTGGGAGTTATTCCACTTATTTAGGAAAATTGCATGTGTGCGTAACTTAATTATTAAATTAAATTAAAACATTTGTTTCGGGCTCACTGGGCCTTAGAACTGCACACCGTCTTAGATCCTGGTCTTGAAATAATTACCATATAATATTAAAATAATACATGGAAAAATACGGGACATTACATCACACCCACTATACATCTTTTACATCCCTGAAAAGCCAAAACAAGGGATACTCAAAAAGGTGTGGGTACTGCACACGAATCTGAGCCTCCCTCTCCCACGTGCTCTCCTCGAGATTCATGTGCTACCACCATACACACAACAAGGGAATATATCTCACATGAAATATCATCTCCTACTGATCCTTGATCTCCACTAGGTACTCAGTAATGGTCGCTCCATCATCAATGTCCGTAGTTGCGTCACATAGAAGACGTTGTGTACCTGGTCCATCTAAGGAGGTAGATCCAAGCGATATGACACCTCTCCAACACTACTCAGAATCTGAAAAGGGCCAAAGAACCTCAGAGATAGCTTGCCACCTCGGCCAAATCTCTGAAATCCTCATCAAGGTGAGACATGAAGGAACACATGGTCTCCCTCCTTGAACTCCAAAGGCCTCCACCTCCAGTCGGCATAAGACTTTTTCCAACTCTGTGAAGTCTTCATCCACTCCTGGATGATTTGCACCTTCTCTGTAGTAGCTCTCACCATTTCTGGGCCCATTAGTGTTGACTCTCCCGGGTCAGTCGAGCAAAGTGGCGACCTGCAACGTCACCCATATAGAACCTCGAATGGTGTCATACCAATAGTGGAATGATAACTGTTGTTATAATAACATTCCACCAGTAATAGGTGATCCTCCCACCTATGAACAAAGTCAAGTATAAAAGCATGTATAATATCCTAAAGGACCTGGATGGTTCGCTCTGTCTGACCATCAGTCTGGGGATGTAACACTATGCTCAAGCATTACTGAATCCGAAAATCTTCCTGCAATCCCTTCCACAACTGAGATGTGAAACGAGCATCACGATCTGAGACGATCGTGGATGTTACTCCATGAAGTCGAACTATCTCATGTACGTAGAATCGTCCCAAGCTATCTTCTGAACTCCTCTCCCGTATGGTTAGAATGTGGTCCGACTTGGTGAGTCGATCAACGACCTCCCATATGGAATTGTGTCCCCTAGACATGTGTGGTAAACCCATCATGAAGTCCATGGATATCCCATCCCACTTCCACTCTGGCACCTCAAGGGGCTGAGTCAAACCTACTGGAACCTGGTGCTTAGCCTTTACTTGCTGACAAGTAAGGCTCCGAGAAACAAACTCTTCCACACTCATCTTCATCCCTATCCACCATAACTGACATCGGATGTCCATGTACATATTTTCCACGCCTGGATGCACCGCCAAAGGGGATGTATGGAACTCCCCCAGAACCTCTTCGTGCAACGTCACTGGTACTACCATGCACCCTCTGAAAAGGGAAATGTGCTCCACTCCTTCTTAAAATCCATCAGCAGCATCACCTATTGATATCTGATCACATCGTGTCTCACATATAACATCCTCGTGTTGTGCTTCCCTGACTCATTGTAGGAGTGGAGGGATAACAACCATCGAAAGAAGGTAAGCTCCCTCATTTATATCCATGAGGGAAAACTGCAAAGAGGCCAACTGCCTTATCGCCTCATCCAGCAACTGCGAACTGGATTTCCTACTGAGAGCATCTGCCACCACGTTCCCCTTCCCAGAAGTATAAAAAATATCAAATTCGTAATCCTGGAGGAACTCAAGCCATCACCACTATCTCAAATTCAGATCCTTTTGAGAAAAGCTATATCTGCGACACTTGTGATCAGAGTAGACGGTAAACCTTTCGCCCTTCAGGTAGTGTCTCCACATCTTCAATGTGAAGAATACCAATTCCAACTCAAGATAATGGGACGCATAGTTCTTCTCATGTGGCCTAAAATGATGTGATACATAGGAAATCACTGCTTGCCTCTGCATCAAGACAGAACCAGGCCTGGTTCCTAATGCGTCATAGAACACTATGTACTCAACACCCTCCTCCGATAATCTCAACATCGGGGCACTCGTCAGACTCTGTCTCAGTTGCTGGAAAGCCTTCTCGAATTTCTCGTTCCACACGGAAGGATGTCCCATTCGGGTCAAAGATCTCATAGGTGCTTCAATCCTGGAGAAATCAAGCATGAATCTCTGATAGTAGCATGTCAACCCAAGGAAACTCTGCAACTCCTTCAAGCTCAGGGGTGGATCCCATTCTAGCATTGCCTCCACCTTTACTGTTTCCACTGATACACCATCCGTTGAGATAAAGTGCCCTAGAAAGTGGACCTCCTGTAACCATAATTGACACTTTGAGTGTTTCCAATACAATTGGTGCTCTCAGAGTGTGTCCAGAACCATCCTTAGGTGTCTCGCGTGATCCTCCATAGACGGAGAGTACATAAGGATATCATCGATGAAGAACACCAAAAACCGGTCAAGATAAGGCTGAAAGTTCTGGTTCATGAGTCCCATGAACCCTGGTGGGTTGTTCGTCATGCCGAAGGGCATCACCAAGTACTCATAGTGACTATAGCGACATATGAAAGTTGTCTTCGGTATATCCACCTCTCGTATAGGAAACTGGTGATAGCCTGCCGTCGAGAACCATCGTGCCCCTCTCAACTAGTTGAAGAGGACATCGATCCATGGTATTGAATACTGGTTCTTCATGGTCACCTGATTTAAGCGCCGACAATCCACACACGGCCTCAAGGTCCCGTCTGCCTTCTTAGAAAACAGCACTGGGGCCACCCCGGGTGAAACACTGGATCTCACAATACCTTTATTCTGCAAGTCATCCAGCTGCATCCTCAGCTCACGAAGCTCTGTAGGAGCCATATGATAAGTCGATGCTGATATTGGGGTTTTCCTAGTTTGCAACTCAATAAATAAATCTATCTCCCATCCGGGAGGTATCTCAGGGACATCCTCCGGAAAGATGTCCTCGTACTCATTCACCAATGCTGGGAACCAGAAACTCATAACATCTACCGTGCCAAGGGCTAGGCTAGCCAACTGCTATGAAATCAGTTGTTCCCTCCTATGCCCGATTCCATCCTGCACTGTCTGGGTCACTCTTTCACCGACAAAAGTCAAACTCGATCCATCACTACAGACACACCACACCCTTCGCCTAATAAAATCAATTTGGGAATGAACTGTGGATAACCAATGCATGCCAATAATGGCATTGTAAGGCCTCCACACTACCACTAAGAGGTTCCAACTGAAACTCTCACCTCCAAGGGTCAGGTCACACTGCCTGCAAAGGTGTGTGATCTCTGAATCTTCTCCAGTTGATGTTTCTAAGCGTATGGGTCGAGTCAATGGATCAACTGGAATCTCAATGTCTCGAACAAGATAAGAAGCCAAAAGATAATGACTAGCACCTGTGTCTATCAATACGACTACCAAAGTTGGAAAGACACAGATAGTGCCTCTATTCATCCCGGGAGTACCTGGGTCATATGCCTCTACCGCCTGCAGCTGTCCCTCCCTCTGTCCACCAACTCCCTGAGCCTAGGGTTGACCTCATGGGGGTGGTGGTGGTAAAGGGTCGAAACGTCGACCACCTCTAGCTTCTCTCCCAACTCCTCTTCCACGTCCGCTGCCTCGCGGATCTTCCTGCTCCACACATTGCCTCTTCCTTTTTGGTCCATCCACTGCTCTGGTGTCAGTAGTACGGTGGGTCAGAAAATGTCGAGCGAGATGTCCCCTGCCGTCACATGAGTAACGTACCCTCTCTCGAGGCTGGCTGGATGCGCCCTGTGAACCTGGTACGACTGATCCCCTGTCCTGGGATCTCCTCTGGAAATGTCTCCCACGCCTGGGTCCCTGACGTCTGCTCCCCACCACCGAGGTCTCTGCTCCAGCTCTCCCACTACTTACAACTGTCGGCTGTCCCTTCTCCACCAGGAAGCTCTCGACCACCAAAGCCTGCTCGAGCACCCCAGCATAAGTAGGAATACCAATCTATAGTATAAAAAATAACAAAATAAGATTCAAAATCAATTAATGGGGTTAGTATATACAAACCACATTGGACTCCATAATAAAAGAGGGGGAAATATTAGGCAAAATAGAAGTAGAAACGTAAAATAATATCAAGAGGGAAATGAATACCAATACATATATATACATATATAAGAGTACACAAGATGTAGTATTCACCGGTCAAAAATGGAAACCTAGTGATAATGACTGGTGGGACCCACACCATGATCCCGAAAGAAGTCGGTCGAACTACGACATCGTGATGCTCTCGAAAAAATACATCATCTTGACTACATACTTGCGTGGAACAGATGTTAGGAGAAAATGAAACATTTCTCTATACTTCACATAAGCAGTGCAATGTGGGACCCGCATCCCCGTCCTGATGCACAACGAACGGATCGCACTATTGCATTCTTCTCAAAAAAAAAGTACACAATATGTACTATTCACATTTCCCAAAACGGCCCTCGCTGGGCCCACACTGGCATGCATAATTATAGTGTGAAGACTGTACGAATACAATACCCTTGGAAAAACACCCAAAATTGATTGATCGCACGCCCCGAACAGACACCCGATGAAAAATTTGTAAATCGCTGCACGTAGCTTGAAAGACGGGATGTGGGGACGATGCCTCAACTCCAGTTTCGACACCCAAAACCATACTGGAAACTTCTCCTCAGCACCAGGGTCGCAACGCCACTGACGGCGCTCAAAACGGACATCAGATGAGTCTGCGCCACCCGAAACAAACCCACCGAAAAAACTCCAATTAACCTAAAGGCGTGTCGCGCCTCCGAGGCCCCTCGTTTCAGGAGTTAAAACCCCCAAAATGATCTAAAAATCATCGTCTCAATTTACAGGACGTTTCACCACAGATGGGGCCCAAATTGGACTCCAAGTGGATAATTTATGATTTATAAATCATTTCCATAATAATAATAGTAATAATAATAATAAAAGGGTCTTTGTCCGAGCGGGGTCGTGCGCCGGGACCCCGACTTCCATGTCAACCGGCCGGCACAACTAGCCAAACCTCCCGCTCTGCACTCCCACCTGGCGTCGTCGCTGCCCGGTCCACCTTCAGCAGCCGCGGCCGCTCCGCCTCTGCAAAATACCGTCGCCGCCTGTTGAGGAGTCACCCATGCCGCCACCTTCCCTGACGCCCGGACCGCCCTGCTCCGAGCCACCACTGCCTGAACCCCTGTCGTGCCGCCTACCGCCGCCGCCCCGGACCGCCGAAAACCCAAAACCTACAAATTTCAACGAACGATCGCGGACACCTCCGAACTCGGATATTAATGTCAAAATATGCGTTGGAAAGATAATAAAATATAATACGTATTCATGGGTTTTGTTCTAAGATTAAATAATAATTTTACACATGTTTATGGGTTAAAATGTGGTGTAGAAATTAAAAACGCAATACACATAAACCACCCTCGATGGGAGTTTCCCGACACTTCACCGACGATCTGCTGGAGCAGCCTTGCCTCGCCGGAGAAGTCGCGCCTCACCGGAGAGGTGGAGTTCTTCCATGGGAGGGTTTGCGCCAAGGATGATCAATGGTGGGGAAGAGAAGGTGTTTAGGTATAAATAGGAAAAATTAATTAATTTAAAACTCTAAATTAACCCACATCTGAAACGCTTGACGGGGTCAAGGTTAAGCCTCCCTTAGGGTAGACACTACCTCCTGAGAATAGTGGAGATTTCAGAATTTTAATCTGTGTCACCGTTAAAAAGTTATTAAACTCAACACTCGAGGTCGCCAAATTACGAAAACAACGCTGGCGGTATTTTCCACAGAAGACCCGTACCCTTGAAACTTACACCCCTCCTGGGGTAAACGGAATGCTCCAGACTCAACGGTGCCCTCAGTTTTCCAATCCGAGCCACTGTTTAACAAATTCCAGAGTAAAATCGTTAAACGAATAGATTAATTATTTAATTTATCTGTTCCACGCTTCGATAGCTGGCGAGAGGTCCAAACGTCATGTGCCGACATGTTTTATGTTGTTCATATGGTAAACACCCCATTCAGGACCCATCTGGGCACTTATATCTCTAATCTAAAACTCCATTTTGGTGTTATCTTATTTATTTGGCATTTCCATTATGAATGCGCTGAAAATTTAATTCCAGCCACACCGGGGCTCGGAATCGCACGCCGTCTGAAGGCACTACTTTGGAATAACATCATGAATATTCCAATGACTTTTACAGCCAAAAACCGGGTTCTTACATCATTCCTTACTTCATGATTTTCATCCCCGAAGAGAAAAACCATGGAAAAACTCAGGGTACTAAGCGTACAACAGACTCTTCCGTAACGAGAAGAACCCTTGCACAGTTCTACGCCACCGTGCACAGATCAAAGGATTTGATCTGTTCGATGAGGTCTGCACTCACCGATGCCATGCATAGGAGCATGCAACCTTCTTCTCGGGTGAGTCACGTGGGATACATCATGAACCCAACCCAAACTTTGGGGTTAGGGAAAGGTGGAAGTGAACCTCGCCATCCCACTACATAGTCTCAAACGGAACGAAGGCCCTCGGGGGTAGCTCACCTCCCCGGCTAAAACCCTACGTCGCACGCCGTGATTGGAATCATTTCTCGTACATAGAACAAGGCCCAGTGATTCCCCCCATCACAATATCCATACGGTGAAACACCCAAGGATATCTAGTCACACAAGGATCCACATTCAATGTCCCAAGACTTAGACTCTCTTACACACTCAGCTGCAAAGGATTCAACACCATCGACTGATGAGAAAGGTCCCTCGCCTTCTATTCCACTAACACAGGGTTACACCGATGCCCAGCGTCACCCTGGTAACAACCCAAAAATGTATCTGGGAGAGAAGGATTTCACACACAGAGTCTAACATATCTACTGAAAAAGTAGGAGATTCATAAAGCGTATCTCTTATCACCTCATGCCCTGCAGGGTCGCAGACATTCAAAGCTCGCAGCTCTCTACGGTCCCAACCGTCAGCTCCTGGAGCCTGACGTGGACCACCTGGTGGTGATGGGAAGACCTCGTGACATCTTCCCTCACTTCCATATCCTCCCGCTCCTTTCCAAGAACAACCTCTTTGGGAGCTACTCCGATCATGACGTTGTCTCTGTCGTAGTGGTGCACCTGCTACCTGCCCGAAGCTCTCCACCTGCCTGGTCGGGCAGTCCTGTGCCATGTGACCTCACCCCTCACAAGCATAGAACTGACTCTATCCAAGCTGAATTGGTGACCTCTGGTGCCACAATGGTGTATGACCACACCCCTGAGTCTGGTTGTGAGAAAGCCAATAGCGACGAGGTTCTGCTTGCCAACGCCCGCTAGCTGCGGCAGACCCCTCGGCTTTGTTGAGCCTGCTGCAACCACCGACTATAGAACGCGATAGGATGCTCTCTGTCACCAACGTATTCTCTAGCACCCCAGAATAAGTGGGAATTACCAAGGGTACTATGACAGCATGAGTCTCTCTGCAGAGACCCCGCTCTAACTTCCGCGCTTGGAGGTTATCTTCGCGGAACAAGTCCGGGTAAAAGTGTGCACAGTCTGTGAAACTAGCCATGTACTCAGCCACTGTCATCCCTCCCTACAAAAACTACAGGAGCACCTGAATCCGAATGGAGTGTAAGTAGGAGGGGAGAAACTCCTCACGAAACAACAACTAGAAGTCACCCCATGAAAGCAACGAATCGTCAAGAAACTGAGTCAGCAGACTCCACCAACCCCAAGCTGCTCTGTAGATAAGGTTGGCGGCCAAAGAAACCATAAGATCTTCCGGCTTCTGAAAAAGCATGAAAAGGAGATCCACTGTCTCTAGAAAAACCTCTGCTTCCTTAGGGTCTAGCTCACCACTAATCCTCGGCAGTCTCTGCTGCTGGAACTCATGGAGCGCGCTCAACCTGCGCTCCAGCCCCGTCTACTCTGCTGAAGCTGTCTGCTGCTCAATAGGTGGGGGAGCTGCTACTAGCCCATCCAGAGAATGGGGCTCACATTATGGGCCATAGACTGTGGAGTTGTTGCTCACAGGGTCTTCGTCACGAACCAATTCTAGTATCCTGACTGGTTGTCTTCGCGGAAACATCATGAATATTATCATGTTGTGCCGCAGTCAGATGAGCATATATGTATATAACAGTCACAACAATGGGGAGATGAATCAAGATGGATAGTCAAAGACTCAATCCTATGTGATGCACAATCCAACTTTCCCCACGATAAGTGTCTCAACATTCCGAGTCGATAAGCAGGTTATCAGGTTCCTGGTAATTGGATATGTCGGTCGTCGCCCCATCACTGGACTCCCTGGTCTGAGAGCTTCTCTCGAGACACGTTAACATTGTTGCCCAAAATCCTAACCAATTCCTTTTTAGGGAAGTATAAACAACGTCCCAAGGAATGAACCACCTTGGATACAAATTTTTCATGACCCAAACCTACCCGGGCTCAAGACACAACTATCCCAAGACCGCCTCCATAGGTCAGGGGCTGGCGACAAGCGCCGAAGGCTAAACCACTCGGGGAGGCATTTTCCGGAGTACCTGTACACACACACGCATCACACTCAATGAGAAATTTCATTTTAAATGAAATGAAAAGTAATGAAAATGGAAACTGCTATAAATAAACCATAGATGTGCATCGACCTCTAAACAGTAAAAGCATGTGATGAGGTAAACTGAAAAGAAAAGGGAAAAAACACGTGCCCAACCAAAAAATTACTGCAACCCCGCAATAGGTAAACAAAATAAAAGAAGCTCGAAGGTTCCCCCACCTAGAACCCGACTATGTCCACCACACGCGGTCCAAGATCCCGAACTCCTAAGCTCTACTGAAGTCACGACCAACCTGTTCATCATCTGAAAGGGAACACCATGTGCGGGAAAAGCCCAAGTTGGGGTGTGTATAAAAACGCTCAGTCGGATACCCCGAAGGCTCGAGGGATCAAAAAAGGAGGTACCTAAGGTTGAGCAGTAGATCAAAAAGGGAATAGTAAAGGAATACAACAAGGAGTGTAGTAGAGTAATAGTAGAGAGTCGAGCTCAACCGAACAAGAGAAAAGATATAGACTCATCCAGACACAATGAGCTGGAAACGATGAGAAGATGAACTCCTCATCGAATCTTAGCTACCTATAGCATGAGATAAGACACGTCTAACCATGAGAATCTTGAAACATAAATCACGTGTCATACCCCGCGCGTCTTCGCCTCTCCTGGAGGGAGAGTAACCAAGAACCATGTAGGGGGTTCTGGAACAAGGTATATACATATCCATATGATCAATTAAGAAACCCAAACAAGATCATAAGGGGATCTCCATCTCGTAGCTCAGCCCTAGAAAGTGAGTCTCCAACAGACCTAGAAGTAAACCACCATCGATGCCCAGTATCCTGTACGCCTGCCTCATATTGCATGTAAAGGGGCTCAAATCACCACAACATGATGCTATCCACTTTGGGCATCACTGAATCACCCTCCTGGTATTTTGTCGCATTATATGGATGTGTCTCGGTGGGGGAGAGCGCCCCTCATACTAGAGAGATCTGGGCAATGTCAAACCACACCTCGTCAATGCCCTGCATTCGAGAGGTATTCTCAAAGTCAAAGCTATCACATAACCAACCCATACAATCTAAGGGTCACGTTACGATAATCACGTAGGAAAGCCACAGACTATCTTAGTAGAATGGACTGAGTCTGAAATGCTAACAGGTGACCCAATGCCCAGCCCTGCTGGAGGGTAAATCATAATAAGATATCGAGTGACCCAATGCCCAGCCCTGCTGGAGGGTAAACCCTAATTCTTCATCAGATGACCCACTGCCCAACCCTGCTAGAGGGTAAACCCTGAACAAGTCGATAGGCGACCCACTCCCTAGTTTCTTATGGAGGGTAGACCTGGAAGAAGTCGACAGGAGATCCACTGCCCAATCTCTACTAGAGGGTAGAACAGGAAGAATTCAACATGCGACCCACTACCCAGTCTCTTCTGGAGGGTAGACCTATAATAAGTCGACAGGTGAGCCACTTCCCAGTCTCTGCTGGATGGTAAACCCGGAATAAGACGACAGGCGACACACTGCCAATCCCTTCTGGAGGGTAGACCCTCATGAGTCATCGGGTGACCCAATGCCCAGACACTGCTGGAGGGTAAACCTAAAGAGGACATTGGGTGACCCACTTCCCAGACTCTGTTGAAGGGTAAACCCTATAATTCAGTGCGCAACCCACAGTCTAGTCTCTACTGGAGGGTAAACCTGAAGAAGTCGATGAGCAACCCATTTCCCAGTCTCTACTGGAGGGTAAACCTGGAACTGCTCTGGTCATCCCTACTGGATGGTACAAAACTGGCCAACAGAACTTGGAGTGGGTATCGTGCAACCACCCAACTCTAGAACAAAACCAGGAGAACCCACTCAACCATACTAATCTAAACCATCGTGAACAGGAGGACCCTCTATCTCGTGAGAGGTCGATGGTATGTAAAGAAGAACACGACACACATATGGGTCCCACACGACGTGTGGTCCCAGGTCAACCCCAATTGAGCACACAAACATCCTTGGGTACAAACCATAATGTGTACCTCGAGTCATTCTACTATAATCCCAGAGTATACCACGTTTCCCACCCAGAGGCTAATGTGCGCATGTCTCCCAACATCAACGCGAAGGTGTAAGCATAACAATTCCAACTCTCCACCCCATCAGCCCAGACATGTCATCTACAACTCTTTAAGCATTACTTCGCTCACATGGGAGTGCATGTGATGAAACTCCAAGGGTCCGCTACAAACACAGTAGAAGAACCACCACCTAAGCTCCTTAATTTCATTCACATTTAAATGAAGTATTGAAAGAAACTCTACACATCCTAATGAATCACACCGTTGTAATCCTCATGAAAAAACACGCGAGATAGACTGTTTGCTCACCCAAAACGGTCAACCGGTGAATATGGTACTATTCACTTTAGACAGCCCGTGTGGGGCCCACCCCGAGATCCCAAAACTGAACAAATGGATCACACCACTGTGATCCCCTCGAAAAAACACACGGGGTTGACTACTCAATCGCCCAAAATGGACAACCAGTGAAAAATGTATTATTCACCGTAGCAAGGTCGGGTGGGACCCACATCGTGATACCGAAAAAGGTCGGGCAAACTGTGCCATCGCGATACTTTTGGAAAAACATGTCAAATTGACTACTTACATGCGGGGAACAGATGTCTGGAGAAAAAGATGCATTTCGTCGTACTGCACACGAGCGGTGCTACGTGGCACCCTCATCCTGGTCCCAAAGCACAACGAACGGATCGCACCGCTGCGATCCACTCAAAAATGTACACAAGATGTACTATTCACTTGTCCAAAACAGTCAACCGATGATACAACTGGAAATCACCGCCAAATCCCAAAATGGCCCTCACAGGGTCCGCACCATCGTGTGGAATTAAAGTAGGCAGACTGCGCCAATGCAATTCCCTCATAAAAACACCCAAAATTGACTGCTCGCATGCCCCGAACGGACGCTCGATGAAAAGGTTGTAAAGCAACGCACGCAGCTCGAAAGACAGGTCATCGGGCCCATGCCTCAACTTCTGTTTGATTCCAGAATCCATACTGGAAACTTCATCTCGGTACTAGGGTCAGAACGCCACTGACAGCGCTCAATACAGACATCAGATGAGTTTGTGCCACCAAAAACAAACCCCCAAGAAAAACGCCAATTCACATAAAGGTGTGTCGCGCCTCCGAAGCCCCTGGTTTCAGGTGTTAAAAACACTAAAACAATCTCAAAATATTATTCTCAATTTATGGGACGCGTCACCGCAGACGGTGCCCAAATCGGACGCCATGCTGATGATTTATGATTTAGAAATCATTTCCATAATAAAAATAAAAATAATATTATTATTAATGTTATTATTATTATTATAAACTTATTTTTTTAAGGATTCCACCAACCGGCGTTGGACGGTCTCTTTCTTTCCACGCGGAGACTCGTCATTGACGGGTCTCTCTCTCCCGAGTGGGGTCGCATGCCGCGACCCCAGCTGCCGCATCAACCAGCCGACCGGTTGTCCTGCTCTGCGCCCCCAGCGGGCGCCGTCGCTGCCCGGTCCGCCTCCAGCAGCCGCGCCACTCCGCCTCAGCCAACCGCTGATGATACCTGCTGAGGATTATCCCATTCCGCCACCTCCACTGAGGCCCAGATTTCCCAACACCGAGCCGCCGCCGCCTGAACCCCTACCGCGCGGGCATGCTGCCGCTGCCCCGGACCGCCGGAAACCCAAAACCGGCAAACATCGACAAATGACTGCGGCCTCCTCCGAACTCGGATTTGAATTCCAAAAGATGCGTTGGAAATATAATAAAATAAAATACGCATTAATGTTTTTTTCTATGATTAAACCACAATTTACACATGTTTTTGGGTTCAAAGGTTGTTCGGAAATTAAAAACGCAATACGCACAAACCTACCTCGATGGGCGTTTCCCGACACTTCACCGACAATCCTCCAGAGCCGCCATGCCTCGCCGGAGCTACTGCGCCATGCCAGATAAGAGGAGTTCTTGCATGGGAGGGTTTCCGCCAGGGATGATCAAAGGTGGGGAAGGGAAGGTGTTTTGGTTTCAATAGGAAAAATTAATTAAAAACTTAATTAATTTAAAACACCAAATTGACCCGCATCTAAAAAGATCAATGGGGTCGAGGTTAAGCCTCCCCTAGGGTAATCACTACCTCTCGACCACAACGAAGACCTCTAAATTTTAATCTGAGGCCCCTTTGAAAAGTTATTAAACTCAACGCCCGAGGCTGCCAAATTACGAAAACGCCCCTAGTGGCATTATTCACAGAAGACCCGCGCCCACGAAACATACACCCATCCTTGTGTAAAAGACATGCTCTAGACGCAATGGTGCACTCAATTTTCCAATCTGAGCAATCGTTGAAGAAATACCTGAGTTAAGCCGTTAAACGAATAAATTAATTATTTAATTTATCCGTTCCACGCTCCGATAGCGGGAGAGGGGTCCAAACGTCCCGCAACGACATGTTTTATGTTTTTAATAGGGTAAACACACCATGCCGGACACATCCATGGACTCAGATCTCTGATCTGAAACCCCATTTAGGAGTTATCAAATTTATTTGGCGTTCTCAGTGTGAACACATTGAAAATTTAATTTCGGCCACACCGGGGCTTGGAATCACACACTGTTTGAAGGCGCTTCTCTGGAATAACATCAAGAATATTCCAAAGTCTTTTACAGACAAAAAACCAGGTTATTACACGGTTTTTTATTGGTATCTTAGGTATATGTATGAATATATACCTAAGTAACGATGGTTGTTACTTTGTGATTGTATATTACAACTATGGTTTATCCTTAGAGGATTATGGAAGGCCTTTGGGGTTCTCGGGGTCCCCTACTTAGTATTGTTATACACAACCCTGCACGGGCTTTTCTTGCACCTTGTTGTGTTCTGTGAAGACGACGGACCATAGTGATTGAGGCTGAGGGCGATGGACGAGAGGCTACTCGGGGATGAACTACACGGGATGTACCTCAGAGACGAGTTGTTCAAGATTGGTACCAAACTTCAGATAGGATACCCTGGTAGATGATCTTGGAGTTGTTTTCCCTTTATACTTGAACTTGTACTTATTGTTCAGTTGGGTTTGTATAATGGACCACTTACTTTAAGCACACTTTTCTTCTCTATATTAGTACTTGCTTCTTCTATTTCTTGTGTTCAGATTGTGTTTGTTACTAGTTTAAATTCAATGCGTTCCCTTTTTTTCAGGGACTTGCCTTTGGTTCTAGTCACCAGCCCCTGGCCTATGTAAGGCAAGAATTGGTATGTCACGACACGGGCCCCGAGTTTGGGTCTTGACATATTTTATGTTGATAAATATGTATGGTATATTTAACTAATTTATTATCTCTCCCATTTTTTGAAATTAATTTTGAATGTATGAAAATAATAATTCAAGCATTATTTGATTTAATTTGATTCCAGTATAAATTTTATATGAATTATACTCTAGTAATCATTGAATATAAGGGAATTATTTAATATATTTTTTAAATATGAATTATATAGATTTAACAATGTGTTTATTATCTATGATTCCAATGTCAAAAATAATTCATTGGTTACTTTTACATGGATTTCTTATGAATTCATCTTTCCCATACTGTTCTCTTTAAATTTTGAAATTTGGATTCAATAAACTATCAAACTGATAAGATTAATGGATAATAAAAGGATTTAATTAATGAACTATTTTTTGAAAACACAATAACATGAAAATTAATGAGAAACATCACAATGAAATTAATTGGGTACTTGGATTTGTTCCAATCACATTAAAAAAGATTGGTTTATTGCATAATATCATAAACTTGTGTCCTACTAATAATTATATGACTCTCGATTGAGTGGCTTCCCATGATGATACTTTGAATTTTGCTATATTGGGAAACTTGCTTACTTATGTTGAATCACTAAATGGTTGTATTTGAAAAATTAGATATTGACTGGATTGTAATTATATATATGATGGTATTTTGGATATTAGTTATCTACTTAATTATGATATGGATCTATGATTTACTAAATTTTATCAATTAGTACCCACAACTGATTGTTTATTTAAATAACTCTTTCTACCATTGATATAATTATTTATAAAATTGTATTTTACCACACCTATTTTTTCATTCAAAATTATTATATGATAACTCTTTTTATTTTTTCCCAAAACATCAACGTTAGATCATTCATATTTATAGTTAATTTTTGAATGAATTGGAAGAATTTATAATGTTATTATATTGTAAATGTGGTGGAATCATATCGAGAATGTCTTTCCGAGAACATACATACCCTATTTGGGTCCATGTATGCCTTGTTTTTTCTTACATGGGGGAAGTAAAGGTACTTTTTTGAGGTAGTATACTCATGGTACCTTATTAGTGTGGAATGAAGAAGGATAATAGTTGTTGAAAGCCATGTTTTTCCTATATATATGGTCAACCAAAAGTGGATTTTTTGGATTAAATTATTATTGAATATTTTTTTTCCTTATGCACTCAACCATATTTTCATCCCATCATGTTGTCACCATTATATATGATTAATCATGAGAATGCATTAAGAATAAATTGATTTCTACTATTAGATATGTTTTTTTCTTCATTTGTTTCAGGTGTTTATAATTCTGAATTGTTGAACCATATTTCGTAATGTATTTTCTGAAAAACTATTTATCACGTATGTAAGACCCATCAACATAAGGGGTGGTAGATTTGGTGGTTGAGTTAAAACCTATTGTTTTCATGTTATTTTTAGATGAAACCATTTCTAATAGAATATAAATGGGGAAATTAATTATTTTATAGAATCCAATTCCTTTTCATTAGCCCTACTATAAAAAAAATAAAATCACCCTCTCAAGGTAGTCTCGATAGGGTGAGGAATAAAATAAAATAGGAAACGAATGGTGGCACTTGTAGGTCATTACTTTTGGAGTGGCTATGAGATGTAAGCATGATGAAATGTTGACGGTCTTGTCAGCGTGCGAGGTCGAGGGTGTGTGTGTGTGAGGGGGTGAATGGGATAAGGGAGTGAGCGAGAGATAAATAAAGGGAAGGTGTTGATAGCTTAGATTAAAGGGTTTTTAGTGGTATCAGTATTGTTTGATTGTAGTTGGTGCAACAGTCGTAGTGATAGTGGAAGAAGAGGTGTTGTTCAGCGACGACAAATGATGGGTTCAGTAGCGGGGGTGGTGTCATTCCATGAAAACATGGATGGTGTGACAGATGATACTCTATTAGGATAATTTTTCAGCATCTGGTAAAACATTTATCAACACCATCCAAAATGCGCTAATAAAGGTTTTTTTATCAGCGCTAATATATAATGCACTGATAAAACTCATCCTTATCTATGCTTTTTTAGTGCTGATAAGGAAACCCATTTATTAGTCATAAAAAATACCAGATTAAGATCTAAATTAATAAATATAATAATTATTTATATATATTTATTAAATATATATATATATTTTTATTAATATATTTATATAAATATATATTTTTATTTTATTATATATATTTATAAAATATTAATCCCAATAAATTATTTTAGTATTTAAATATATTTATTAATTATATATATATATTATTATTATTTTATAATGATTTATATGTAATTATAGATATTTTTTTAATTTTTTTATTTTTTATATATATTTATTTATTTGCAATTTTATTTATAAATATTTATTTTTATAAATATTTGTATATAAATATTAATATTTTTATCTCAATATATATTTAAATAATTCAATATATATATATATATATATTAATTTAGAAATATATTTAATATAATTATGTTATTCTACAAATATATTTATTTATTTATAATTATAATAATAGAATTTATATATATTTATAAATGTTATATTATAATAAAAATATTTATTATATTAATATTTTTATAATTATTTATAATTTATATATATATTATAATTTTATAATTATTTAAATCAATATATATTTACATGTAATAATTACTATAAATATATATATATATATATATATTAAAATCATTTAAAAAGTATTTATTTATAGATATAATTATAAATAAAATTTTATTTATTTATATAGTTATAAAATTTTAATAATAATATTTCTTATAAATATAATTTCAAAATATTAGTTATATGAAAATATAGTTGTTTTTAATCCTAACTTCAAATATATATATATATATATATATTTAATTAAATAATAATAAATATATATTTCGTTATAGTCATATTTATAAAATTATATATTCATGAAAATAATTATAATATTATAATATATATTTCTTATAGTTATAAATTTATAAATATATTAAATTAATATATTTATTATATTTTATTATAAATGTATAAATATAATCAAAATATCTATTATACCTTTATAATTATTTAAATAACTGAATATTTATTTATAATTATATCCTTAAATAAATAAATATTTATTTATTACTGTGAAATAATATTTATTCATAATTATAATGATTAATAAATATATATTCACTGAAATATTTATTAATATATAGTTAATATATTTATTATATTTACAATTTTATAAACAAATAAATATATATAAATATATTATATATTTATTATTAATTCAATGTTATTAAAAAATATATATTTATTTTTATTTATAAATAAAAATGAATGTTTATATTTATTAATATATTAATATATTTATTTATATTTATACAATTATGAATATAATAAATAAAATGGTTATAAATTATAAATTATTTATATATATATATTTATAATTATAACTATAAATAAATATATTTATACATGTTTCTATATTGTTATAAATATATTCATACCTTTATAATAAATATAATTATTTTGTATTGTAATTGTTTAAATATATATATATATATATATATATATATATTTAAAAAGTATTTATATAATAGAAAATACATATTTATTAATTATATATATATATTATTTAAAGGTATTTATTTTAATTTTATAAATATTCATGAAAACATAATAAATTCATGGCGATCACAATAATGAATAATAATGGTGTCAATGTATAAATGAACTGATTCATATTGATGAATACATAACATATGCATGCCAACGTCCTCATAATATATAGTAATATAATCATTTCGGACATTGAAACTCACAATCACATCGACATATATACATATTATCATATGGAATCAATTACACTCACACAAAAATATATAAACATAAATAATAAAAATTGTATCCACGAATATCATAATTATCACCTGATTGAAATATATATATATATATATATATATATACCAAAATTATTAGAGGCATATATTATTTGAAATATATATATATATTTTCAAAATAAATATAATAAATATATTTTCATTTTAAAAAAATTATATATAATTATAAATATGTAATTATAAATATAATTTATATATTTAGTATTTAAATAAATTTATTATATAATTATATTAAATAAAATCAATATATTTTTCAAAATTATATCAGCACTATTTTCAAAAATAAAATATAAATATATTTGATTTAATAAAAATATATATTAATATATAATATTTATTTAAATAGAGCTCGTAAAGATAATCTGTATGAGAGCATAAAAATCGATTTCAATATGTACACATTTATCAACGAGCTTTTCCTTCAGATAAAATACTCCATTATCATTGCTTTTAGCTAGTGCTAATAATGGTTTGACTTTAATTACTGGTTTCTATTTAGCATAGATAAAACCCCTCACATCGCTTTTCAAGATATGTGGCAGTGTGACATATTTTCACGTACCATTGTTGCTAATGCTAGGCCTCCCCTAAAGTCAAACTATTGAAAATCACCACTTTTGGACCAGATCAATGGAAATGTGACTCATGTCCACATATCAAATGTTTTTTAAATTACTTCCTTATAGTGATCTAATAAATTAATTTTCTAACAAATAAATAAGTATTAAATTTTTTAAACTAATTTATATTTTAAATAATCAAAATAATTATTGCCATTATTTATGACTACTATTATCAAATATTTTGATATGAAATTATTAAAATTTATTAAATTATAAATTATGTCAAAAAATTATTAATATTGAATTTTAAAAAATCATTATTATTTGGATAAACGATTTTTACTGTGTTTTGCATGTTTTAAAATTTTCATAATTTTTTAACATTGACCTACTACTATTTTTTGGGGTACATGTACACTGGAAATGGAATAACTGGGTTATCCCAACAATATATAAGATAATTCTAATTTTTTAATTCATTTTAATTCATTGGTCATGATTTTGGTAAATGGATTTTAGAAACTATGTAATAGAGATAATTGATATGAGTGAAGTGTTGAATAGAATAAAATAATTTTATGTAATGTTTTAAAATTTGGGTTATGAACTGAAGGAGGAATTAAAATAACACATGATTTAAATTGATGAATGTTCTGGATGATAATGTTGAGAAAAAAATTAAAAGGAATAAATAAAGGGAGTCATAAATAACATGTTTTATCATCTCTGTTTTCAATTTTTTCAAGAAACATTAGTCATGTACAGGGATCATAACATGTGTACATTCATATAGGTTGAAACATCTTATTTATATTATTTTTTCTATGGAATTTTATTCACGTAGAAAATGAGTCTTGTGTGGAATTACACATTGCACTACAATGATTTCCTGATTTCTCATATTCATTATGCTCAGGCGAGCATTCTCTGATGAATTGCATGAGAAGTTTGCCATATTAAGGTATTTTCATTGGTATTATCCACGATTGAGAAATGGTTTGGAATTATTAGTGGGTTTTATTGTAGTTTGTTTCATCGTTGTCGGTATTATCACTATGTGGTTAGGAATTTTCATTTGATGGGTTTTGATGGTTGAGGTGTAAATGACTGTGGGTTGTCTAGGGGACTGGCGAATTATTAGCGAGTTCATCATTTTGATACTGTAAGGAATTATAAGTTGGTTTCAATGTAAAATGAATCATTAGAGTCATAACATGAATTCATGTTTTTATTTATTTTATCATTATTAGGCATAATGATGAATGCATAGTGGTTAATATATGATGCATTTTTATAGTTTTTTTTGGGAAATCATGAATAATATTTTTTTGTTGACTATAAACTAAATCATGTTTTTGTATTGGAGATTATATTTGATATTTGGTTACTATTAGTTTTATGTTTTATCCTTCAAAGATCATTTTATGATGTTTCAATTCGTTGTTTTAGTGAATCAAATATATGTTTTGTTTCATTTTGAACATTCTACTTGTTTTATACAATGAAATTTCAGACCCTGGAAGTTCAAATGGAACTTCCACATGATGTTACACTTGAGGTTACATAAGAGGTTTCACAAGATATTCCACAGGAAGGCCCACTAGATGCTCCACAAGAATCCCCAATGGAAGTTCTAGTGTAACTTCTAGTTGACTTTCCACTGGAACATCCCTTAGATATTCCAATGGTCCTTCAATTGGAACTTCGAACATGTGGTGTAAAATAATTTCAATTTATAATTGGAAATTAATGCATTTATTTTAATAACTATGTAACAATTGAAATAAATATTTATTTTAGACATAGTAAACAATAACATAATCCTTAGTTTTAAAAATATAAAATTTATTGGTTGTGTGGAACTTCCAATGGTACATCCATCAGAACTTCTACATAAAAATCCACCAGAACATCCATTGGACGTTTGATTGTGTAGTGGAAAATAAATTCATTTTAAAATATTAATTAAAAATTGGAATTCTAAATTATATCATTTTTAAAATATTTATGTGTTACAATATAAATTAAAAATTATTTTATTTATATTTGTCAATAATATATTTCATTGTTTAAAAAATGTACATTTTTTGTAGTGTATATCTTCTACATGAACTTACACTTGGTCATATATTTAATACATATTATAAATTATATTATTTATAAATATATGAAAATAATTTTTTCATATATATATACACATGTGTGTAAAAAAATATTTTTGTAATTATATATTATTTAGATACATTTATTTCCATATAGTTTATATATTTTGAAACATATTAAATCATGTTACAAAATTAATTAAATTTTATAAAAATTATGTTTTTTTCTATTTCAGTGTGTTACAATAATACTGTTGTTGACATTAATTTAGATGCATCTTCTATTAAAACTATTCAAGGGGATGATTTTCTAGTCACATGATGATGATAAATGATTCTACTTCATGTGTGAGGGAGTAAATTGGTTTAGATTATGGTGAAAATACACTAAAAATTAGAAAGGATAAATCAATTGTCACATAAAGTGTTTATGTATATATCAAAACAAATTCTAGGACCATTGAAACATTTGAGGGCATTGTGAAATTTCCTCTGGATGAGATGCGTATAGGTTTCCTTGAAAGAATGGGGGAGAGTTTATTTTGATCTTGGAAATATGCACGTACTATATTTGAAGAAGATCATAATCATCACTTTCATAGAACAGAACCAATTAATATGATGAGGTACTATGGAAATATAACAGAAGAACCATAAGTCATATTTGAATTCTTTATCATGTATTTAACTAAATGATTCTATACACATGGTGACAACTATTACAGGATGTAAAGAATGTAGGACTCTAAGATGCACTGAGAGGGGATAGGTTAATCTGGTTGTCAACTGTTTATTTTATGAGATGGATCCTTTTTACACATTATAAGGAACTCATCAATTTTTTTCCAATGTATCTGATCAGAAATAAAATAGTCACATGAAAATAGATGGAACACAATAGTTTTAATTGTTTCACCACATAGGACTTTGTATGAGGACATTTTGCTGACAATGTGTCAGCAGTACCAAAATCCAAAAAACATCACTAGTCAAGTAGAAAAATATTTTATACATTGTCCCTCTATACTAGGCATAAAGAATTTACTAGAATTCAGAGATATCACACTGCATCCCTTCGAGCGCTTCTGTTAACCCCTTTCTCATAGCCTTGGGATAAGTCATACTTTGTTTATCAACATTAATGTATACTCAATGGATTTTCATTGAAGCCTTCTTCTTTATCTATCACGAGACACTACTTGCATCGATATCCTATTTAGATGCTCTTGGATGCACTGATTACACTACCCAGATACCTGAAATCAGTTAGAGTCTCAACACTATAATTGAACGAAATATCTACTCTTACAAGCTAGGTTTGGGATTTTTTTTTGAAATATGTCTTTTTTTAGACGAAATATTTTTCGAACAACCATTATCATTTATACAGACGAACAACATGGTTTCCATGGACATTCATGAGAACTATTTCAATGTGATCAATGATTATTGTTGAAATCAAGAGGGGAACCATGAATGGTGATCTAGTGTTTTGGAATGCTTAAATTTTTCCGCATTACTCCATATTGTTATCTCCAATAGAATTTTCTCCATTCATGTTTTCCATTATTTAACTCATCCTTATTACCCACTATAACAACATTGAAATTCTCTATTATCCATATATTCTAAAACATAAAAAACCATTTCATTATCCTACATTTTACCATTAAATATCTATATTATCCCCCACCATCCATAAACCCAAGGAGATATAAAATAACATGAAGATCACTAAGAGAATCCCCTTATACCACATGTCCCCCAAAAACATGCATCACATCAACAATCAAAATAAAAATTTTAATACAACTATGTAGAGGGGAACTTTTATAACCTCCTCATGCACTATGAGGTGGTTGAATGGAAAGGATGAATAGATAATTATCAAATATAGCTAAATCCAGGGTCTTGGTCAGAATATCATCAACATCATTATTAGTTTACACATGTTATATTTTTACAATGCCTTGTTCATCATATTCCTTGAGGATGTGATATCTTATTTAAATATGTTTAGTATTATACTTTTGAACAGTATTATTCATAAGATCAATTTATCTCTTTTTATCTCATTGATTCCACATTAGCTATTTCAATTAATCTTCATGTTTGGATAGTTTTTTTTCATCAACAGTAGATATATTAAAGGCATTATAGATGAGATATACTATGATTCAGTAGTACTAAGATAACTACATTCCTATTTCATACCCACCCAGAACACAAATTTATTTCTAACAACGAATGCTCCTTCACTTGTGTAATTTAAGTCAACAAAATGTCCATACAATTATGTATCTGAAAATGTGTAAAATTCACTATATCATCCCAGAAAAACTATAATACATAATTCTATGTACCTTGAATGTATCTCAGGATTCATTTCACTCTCGTTATATATTCTTCTTTTGGATTGCATTGAATGATGTCTTATAAGAATGATTCAAAGATAATATCTATGTAAATCAATGTCAAGTGAACAAAACACACAATGATTCTCATGTACATTACTAGATATATAGAGGAACCATCCTTATGCTTTCCCATTTTAGTTCAAACCATAATCAGATTCTTCATTAATTTGGAGTCATGCATATAGATTTTATTTTGAAACTATATTCCATACTTTTCCTAATAGATAAATGTGAAATCATTTATCTAAATCCCATGCCACCCTAATAAATTTGTGATTTCAATTATCAAGGACATTTAAAACTCTTATTTCATGTGGTTTGAATATTAATCCATCGATCCCTACATACTTCCACAAAAAGAAATATCATCAACATGAACTATTGTTGTGATTTGATATTTCTGAGAATTCGTCACATATCGATTGTGATCCACACCTCCTATTTTTAATTCATGTTTTTTGTATAATAATCCAATCAAGAGTACTAACCTTGTGGTGCCTAATTCAATTGATAGAGAGATTTATTTAGTATGCAGTCCTTTATTCCATCATTGCCGAGAAGAAAAGACACTCCTTGTTCAACATAATATTATTCTTCATGAAAACAATTTATTAAATCTATATTGACATCCATTTGGTTGACTTCAGTCTAGCCCTAGGAGAAAATGTATGTTCAACATCAACACCTTGAATCTATAAATATCCATTACACACCAACCAAATTGAATTTCTAATCATATTTCAATCCACATCATATATGTTCTTAGAGATCCACTTTGTACAATGAAAAAATTTCACTTCGGGTTTCATGACAAGATCCCATGTTTTGTTCTTGTGATCTTATTCAATTTCAAAATCATGTATTCAACCCATGATACATCCTTTCCATCATCTTCAAATGATAATGGTTCCAAAAATTAATGGAATTCATATTTTTCATTATTTCTCATTCACATTGTTTTTGTGGGTGATGTTCAATCCCTGATAATATTTCATTGATTAAGCATTGCTCTTTGATTTTACATATGAGGATCAATATAATTCTCCCCAGTCGTGGTTTTCACATATGATTATTCATTACAGTTAATATCATGACGTGAGTCCTGATATTTTTTTCAATCCTTCCTCTACTTCTAAATTTGAACCTATCATATGGTCATATTCTTACCAATCTACAATCACATTAGAATAATAATTCATTGTGGGATTTGTGGTATTAACTTCAATGATCATTACTTCACTTCTTCCCAAAACTTTTCCATGATTTTTATTGATGTGTTTGATGGATTTACTTTTCATTCAATATTTGAGGAATGCTCCATCATCTTCCACATCACAATACTTGCATTTATTTCGAACATTATTTCTGATAAAACAGTTACTTCTGAAAACAAGGAAATACATCAAAGAAGTATTCTTTCCATGAAACAACTCAGACGGTGTCTTTATTTCACCAATATAAATCCCTGTTTGATTTTGAATGTACATTTCTTCTTGAATGACCTCTTTCATGTAATGTTGATGGAGACGACTCTCAATCCGCATCATTATATCGATACTATTCACCTATATATTTTCACATTAAACAACTATATTTTGTTGTGGGGTACTCATAGTAGCCACCTAGTGTTGTATTCAATGATTCTAAAAGTAATTATCAAAAAAATGTATATATATTCTCTTCCATTTTCATACTAAAAAACATTGATTTTCTGTCATGTATCAATCTCATCAATTCCGAGATATATTTTCATGAAATCTCGATCATTAAAATTCTAGTGTATAATAATATCACAATCAATTATACTATAATTATCAATAAAAAGTAGTAAGTACGTTTCTCTATGAGTTCTAGAAATATTTACTAGACCAAAATTTGTCAGTATGGATGAGATCAAGATGATTTGATTCCATTTTCTTCATTGGATGATAAAAACTTCTGACTAACATTCCTTCTATGATAGAATCATAAGGATTTTCCCATTCCTGATTATTATTGGGGACATACATGAATATCTTCATATAAGATATCTTTTCCATTTTTTATTGATTAATGTTCCCACACTATCAATTACAAAAGTGTTTTTCTTCATAAACTATCAGATCAAAAATATTATCTTTGCTGTAAAAATGATATATGATTCCATATGTTCTATATCCTTTAATTAGGTAGGTTATCATATTCCCTTTTATAGTACTACCCTATTGATTGAATTTCACTATATTCCCTAATTCACATAGTTGACACACATTGAGAATATTTTGATTCATTCTGTAAACCAAAAGAACATATGTTTTCTTTATCTCTCCATTACTAATATCAGTCCATCCACTACATTTTATCTTCCTAGAACCATCATTACCTAACATTATTATTCCATCAATCATTTTATTGAAAATCATTAATAGGTCTTCATTTCCCATCATATGGGATTAGAACCCACTATCATGAATCTATTTAATACTATTATTTATTGAATTGATATCTACTTCTATAAGGATGGGTTTTTAATTTATCCTTTTTTACATCCATAAAATTTTTCTTTGAGTGGATGATAAGAATTTAATTTCAAATCACTTTTCCTCCTACATGGGATCTTCATATTTATACTCCTATTACAAAGGACGAAATTTTTTTGTAATATAAACATAATCAGGTTGGTGAATATTGACCATTCATTGAGTTTTGTATGAAATAATCCTATTATAACTCTTACTGAAATACATACCATTATGGACAATGATTGGGTAATTAAAACAATATCCATAGATATTATTTCTTTTATAAGATGTAGGATATTAATTTTTTCAAATTTGTTGAACTCTTATCTATTACGCATTCTAATAGCTCCATGACTCTTCAAAATATGACTGAGTATGTCTTGAATATCCATAGAATTGAAATTTCATATGTGTACATGTCTTATAATTTAAATTCCTCCTCTTGAATAATTATTCTGGAAAATTGTTTTTCAACATGTAATTTTTATATACATGAGGATATTTTTCAATTATTTTTGTAGTTTGAATTGAGGGATTATATATCATCACATTTGGTGACTTTTCAACATGTCCAACTTCCAGCTTGACTTTATTGTAGCATACATTATTTTAATCATTTAATGTAGTTCCATCAAATCTTAATCCAATATTTCCCATGCATGCATATATATGATCATTCAAAATCATTTTATGTCCATCAAGAACATTTTTTTTCTATTCTATATATCATCTTCTGATAACCGTACAAACATTATTTTATTCATTGTTTCTTTTGAAATTGATTAATGTTCAAGTCTACCCCTTAGAGTAAAAACTCCTTCTTCAATACCCTCAATAGTCTTGTACTTCTATTCTAGTCTTTTTTGTGATTTCATTGATCAATGTTTCTTATTATTCCATTTCATCATTAGATCCACTATATCATTTATGATTTTAAGGGTTATTGAATGTACTTTCAATACTTTTTCTAGTAGTTCAATTATAGAATCTAGTAGATTAGAATATTCTTACCACTATTCCAAAATTGGCATCCATTTTATTCTTATTTTACAATATTTTTCATGATTAAAAACATATTCCATAAATTGTAACTTTATATCATCATTAGAAACCAACTTATGATCTCTTGATTTATTTTTTTATAGTTCCGACATCTCAATAGTAGCCATCATATATGTTAGTTTCCAAGTTTATACTCTAGTTATTCCTCCTTAAATAATTAATAATCATCATTATATCCTTCATAGAGAAAAAATATTTTTATATAGTTTATTTCATGATTGGATGATTCCATTTTAAGAAAAAAAAAATTAGTCATCTGTGAGTTTCTGACATCACCTTCATCATCATAAAAAATAATGGGAAATGAGAAGAAGTGTACCAAAACTCATCCACAATAATAACATTAAAAATGAATCATTCCTTTATTCTCTCTTTTCCTCTCTTGAAATTATAATAAAATAGTGAAGGAATTTTACCTTCATAATTATCATTATGAACATTATCTGTTGAAATTTCATGTTTCCATATGTATTTGAAAGCCATTTCCTTGCAGACACAAGTCATGACATCTTCTGGTTTTACTCATATTTCATATTCCACAAGACTACTAAGTATATCATCTAAAAATCTATAGATAAAACCATTTATTCAAGGGATATAACATATGGGTTTTATAGAGGTAGAATCCTTCTAAAAAATCTCCAAAATATATATGTCTTTGATTAATTCCCAAATATATTAAATAGATCCTACTACATCAGTAATTCGATTAAAAAAACATCATTTTCCTCGAGTTTCATCTTTAGATTATCAAAACTATTATACCATACTTGTTGTTTTTCATCCTTCACCTCATTGTCTCCTTCATATATATTTTCCTAATTTCTCACCTTGACTTTGTGGAAGTAAAAATCAGAACCATTATTTCAATAAAATTAGAATGTGCAGAGTGTGAGAATTCTATATTATAGCATGTAAATCATGAATTTTTCTCTTCATATATGACATCGATAGCACTATCAGATCATTGTCATATATTCCTAACTATATAGAAAAATGAACTAGCTTTCGAAGGCATCCTAGATGAGTTCTCATCATGTTATTCCATATCTGAATGTGTCTTCCATCAAAAAGGGTAACTCCCCTAAAATTTACCAATCACTCCATGACAGCATTGTAGGACTGATATAACACTAGAACCATAGCTCTGATACCACTTGTAGAACCACAAAACACCCTGAGAGGGGAGGGGTGAATCAGGGTGTAATGATTTTCTTTTAATATGAATGTCTTGATTCCATGTTGGAATGAACTATTTAAACATGTATGATGGATTTTATATACAATCCAATAGTCACATGAATAGATATTTCGCAATGGAATTTTACATGGGTCACCACTAAGGGATACGTCATAGGAGAAAAGGCCAAATGTCTGTTAGTCATAACAAAATACATTAATATTTAATATGTTTATAGTAAAAATGTTTATACAAAGTTATTATATGCTAAGAACAATTGTATTAAAATAATTCATGGATATAACACTACATCTCTAAGAGAACATCATTTAACTCCCACTAGCTCACTACCATGTTAGACGTTTTACGAAATTTATTGACATAAAGGCCACTCCAATAGATTTTCATTGAAGACTTTTTCTCTATATAGAAAGTGATTATTCTCGCATCGATGAACCAAATTGATTCTTTGGGAAGCACTATTTTTACTACCTGGATATCAGAAACCAATTATAATCTAAAAAATGTACACTCACACAAAACCTTATATTGTGCTAATGATTTGGAATTTTTTGAAACTAATGGGCTTCGCACAACAATTATTTTTCACAAAAAAATTATCTTTCATGAAGAAAAACAAAAAGGGTCACTTGGTCATTTTAGACTAATGGAACAATTTTTTTGCAAGTTCAACTGCCCATAAATATTTCACGTACAAATTATTAGTGTGGAAGAGAAAACTAATATTCATTGGAAAATTATTAGGTATTGAGTTGGGTAACCCATTATTTAAAGGCCATTATGATAGTGTGTGCATGTTTCTTACAAATAATTTTTGGTTCATGTAATATTATTTCATAGAGAAAAAAACACCTTTTGACGTCACATTGGGTATGTAACACTTTTCAGCACATCCATTCCTTCCTACAACATCTAAATCATGCACAAACTGATTTACTTTTCAATATTTTCATGCAATGATCCAAAATCAACCCTTGTATTCATTTTTTCAAACCTCCTTCAATCTTGCATTGTACTCCCATTTCTAAAAACACAATTATTTATTTTTCAATTATCGGATGAAAAAATCAGGAAAACACAAGGAATCAATGCCACCTTAAAAAATATGTTCTTCCTGAACTGTAAGATCTTTTCCCTTTAGTAAATTCATTATCTTCCACTAAATACTAACAATAAACTCATACCAAACTCCATTACCAGCATAGAACATCCCTGTGTCCAATTGAGATGTTATGAGGTATACACATGTTGATCAGTTGAATTTTATAAGGTCTAAAAAGAAATGGGAATGGAATCATGTTAATACATTTTGTAGGTTAGAGTACCTGGAAAGAAAAACTCATTACAATACAATACTGGTCTATACTATGATGTTTGACATTTATTTGAAAATTAGAAATATTTTTTTGTCTTATCCAAAACTATTACCTGATTATGAGTTGTTTGGGGATGTATTTGTTTTTTCCCCACAATCAGTACTAATAATGTGTACATGCCATTAGGTGTGTTTGTGGTATTTAATCATCATCTAGAAATTTTTATTTTTTTATTTGTTATTATATAATGAAATTTTGACATTGTTTTCTTGTATTTTTTAAAACATAATATAGGGGCATCACAAGAAAAGTCCTCAAACAATTTTTACTAATCAAGATGATTAAATGGTAAAGACTGATATGTTTCAGTGGGAAATCAGAATCTCTATTATTCGTGGAATTTGATTCAAAATTGAATTATGAATTTAGGTAATTGAATAGAATATGGATCTTTTTTTCTAACAAGATTTATGAATGATATGTTCTAGTACCATGATGAAAATATGTTTGATCTAGAACGATCTTCCCTTAGTGAATAATATGAGATTTGGAAATTTCATAGGTCATATGATGTATTCGTGTTGAATGAGAAATGGGAACAATTATTTTGGAATGATACTTTACCATTGGGTAAAATCATAAATCAATTAATTTAATATTTAATTGGAATACATAATAATTATTTTCATATAAATTCACATGTTGTTCATTTTTATAAATTTTATTTTCTAATTTTTGAAAAAACTAGTCACGTGAAAAAAAGTAATTATTGAGATGTGGGATATGTTTCCTAATAATATTTACCCACACCATGATTTGATGTTTAGGTTTCTTCAAGATATACATAAACATTATTTTATTTATTTCAATACGATCTCAAATAATTGGTTCTTGTTTTCTGATTTCATGTATTCATATTGGAGTTCAACTAATTTATGTTATGGTAATTGTACACATTGAATATAAAATATGGGTATCATATGAATCTTTAAATGATGTTGTCTAATGATCAGGTCGAATGATTGAGTTTGTTTTTGACATTGATTACATGTTTTAAAATTTTATGATGGACATTTTTTGAGGGAATTATCTATAAAATACACTTTGGGGAGATGTACACAATAGGAAAGAAATATGGGGATGTTTGAAGGATATCATATTTGATGTACTTTTTGATATAATACCAGTTATTGAAAAACATTAAAAATATTTAGCATCAATGGGATTGAAGTTAATTATAGTAGATTGGGAGAATAATGTGGGTGATGAAATTTCCTTCCCTAGTTTCCATATTTTTTCAATAGATATGACTATCCTAAATTCATCATCGGATTGTTATAATGGTTATGCTTGTTAAGGAAAAATTTAATGAAAGGAATCTTACAAAAACAATCTAAATAGAAAAGGGTGATATGGATTGATATTATTTGTAGACAATGGATTAAAAAAGGGGACACAATTGAATAAAACATGTCTACTAGTGTGATGATGGTATGATTTCATTTTATGATGATTTTAATTTAAAAAAAATTATTTTATATTATTAACACGGTATATGATATCATTTTTTTAATGAAGGTCTTCATGTTAATCTTTTGATGGATTCTTGTTATACATGAGATCAATTGACATCATCACTAATAGATTTCAATAAATTATTCCACCTTCCAACCTTGAACCTCCTAGTGAGGTGTGTCTTTAACTAGGAATGAAAGTGCCAGATCTGTCTTGTCCAATTATTCAGGGATCCATTTTTATGATGTCTTCAATAGATGTTTTTTTCAAGATGTAATAATTTTAGCCAGGTAGTTGTTTTATATGAAAATGGATTTAATATTGTTGATGATAAAATTTATCAATTTTAAAGGATCCTTTTAAAAAAATTCTACTATAGAATCACCCATACAAGGAAATATGGAGTTCATATGAATGATATATCTTTTCTTAGAATAAAACACAATAAAATTATAATGAATATTTAATGTGTTGATTTGGGCGATCTCTTTTTCATTCAACTACATTACAACCATTATTCTTTTATCTATCCAAATATATATCAACTTTTTATTTTTCCTGGAAAATTTTCCATGTAATTAGAATATTATTGGAAGATCCACTTGAAGTTACCCTAGGAAATAACAGCATGATTTATTACTTATGATAGATTTGTATTAAAAAATTGATAGAATAGAATCTAGTGGATGTTCCAATGGATACTCATGTGGAAGATCAAATGCTATAAAAAAGCACAAAAATTTATTATGAATATATTAATATTTCATGACAAATATTATTTTATTGATTCAACAAATTACAATATATGTTTGGAATATGTCTTCAAAATCCACTGGATGTGACACTGGATGTTCCACTAGAACATCCACCAAAAATTAACTATAAGTTCCAAATGAGGTTCCAATGGATCATTCATGCACCACTACTAGAATTGCAGTGGAGGTTACTATAAGGGATATAGTGGAACCCTCAGTGGATGTTCCAATGAATCCTATATTGGAACCTCTAGGGGATGTGCCTGTGTACCCTCCTATGGATTTTTGAGTCTATCCTTCAATGGGGAACGACATAATGACCACATCAAACATACAAAAAATAAAAAATATGGAAATTTCATTGTATGAATTATAATAACTCCAAAAGGGATATTCATGATTATAGTTGAAAAATAGTTTCTTTTTCCTCTATTTACCAAGTTTCCATTGAAATGAAATTTTTTTAATTGGTGGGTTTTTAAATAACAAATTATATACAGAAAAAATTAACATAAAACAAATCAGAATTTTTTTAATAAATAATAAATCATAATAATAAAAATTTTTTTTTTTTCAAATGAAATAGGGATTTCCAATAAATATAAAAGTGAAAGTATCTATGCCACACAACATTCATCCACCATTGCGGAATATTATTTCCAAAAAATAGTGTCAAGGACTGAGAAGAAACACAAAAATATTAAGGTAGTTCTCAAATGAGAATAATTATTCCTTTTTATTGGAGGAGACATGGGGACAATGAGATATATCCTTTTTTTTTGGTCCTCACCACCGTTGTAGTCATTGGAATCCCCTATGTTTTTACTAGATTTTCTAGATTATTCTTTTTTTTTCTATTGTGTCGAATTTTTGGTTATCACCAAACTCACCATAGTCACTATATTCGAGTTTAAACTATCGTTGGTATTTTATATGCCTCTTAAAAATGGGAAAACCCAACAATGTATTTAAAATTGTGGAATTCCATGGATAAATAATCTGATGGGTGAAAATATAATATAATATGTGTCTTATTCCTATGGTAGTATTTGTATATCTTGTAAAACTATTAATTACAGACGATTCTAGTCTCTTGAATGAGGACACCCCACCACTCACACAATTTCACATAATCCTAGAATTAGTTAATTTAAATAATAAAAATGATCGGTGTAAAACAAAATCCATGAATAAAGACATTAAATTGAACATGGGAATTGCATTAAATAAAATTTAATGATAGGAATCCTTGTTGGGTAACATGGACAACTATTTATGAGTTATAATTCAATATTATGTACTTTCATTTTAATACCCCCTTTCATTATTTTCATTTTAACCCCCCCCCCCCTCACATTTCAATTCAAGGTGGTTAGTCTCTGAGTTTCCACGAACAAGAGGAACATATATTTGAATGCACGTCTCAAATTCTTATAATATCGATCTAGGATGGAAGCATCATCAAAATGTCTATAAAATATATTTATTAAAAATATGTTCATGATGCTTGTCACCTTAGATGGTATTCAAATATCCTGATGCACCTACTACAATATAATAACTATGTTGATATTTTACATCTCAATTTTCTTATTGGAATCCATATTCTCTATCGTATCATCAATATATACACCCTTCCACCGATTTATTCTGACCTTGGGCATCCTAAGAAATTGATGATTGTGCTTCTCACCCTCATGCACCTTCTTCTCAATGTGGTGCCACTTGGTCATCCCCTTCATATCATATTTGAATAAAATAGTGTGGAGGGAAATTATTGCAATTTCAAGTCCAACGACGACATATATGGAAAAAAAATACATATTATAAAAAAATTCAAACCATGAGGCATCATTTAATAATGGGTTTGTGGGGAAATGAAGACAAATATAAGTATAAATATAAAAAGTACGCAATGATTAATCTTTGTTTTGTAAGGTCCCTACATAAAGAATAGAATATGCCTCTATTATTTATTATTTATCGTTGGATAGATCATAAATGGATCATAAAACAAATGTAACATTTCATGGGATATTGATCCCATTTTATATATTTAAATTTCAATGATGTTAAGGGGCTAGTATTTTAGAGGTTCATCAAACCTTGAAAAATACACCCATCACCAGCTACTTTTATGATGGAAACTGCAATGATGGGTCTTATCTAGTTTGGTTTCACCCAAGATAGAGGTTGGGGATAGATGTATTTAACATGTTGTTTTTTATAGAAGTATCTTATGAAAAAAACATTCATCAATAACTCAATTAACTTTCAGATAACACCATGTATCTCCACCTCACGACCAGTTTGGGGTAGAAGCTTGAACTGTCATCTCCTAGCAGTTGTAGAGCTTCTCTTTCTGTTTAATCTTCTCCATCATGTCTTTCCAATTATCAATTTTGTGTAATTTTTCATCTTTCAACATTATATCGTACAATACGTTATAGATGTAATTATATCTCTCATAAATGTTTTTGGAACTAGAATGAAATTTTAGGTCCTTTAATAGATGAATAAATCTCTCAAAATAACTATAGAGTACATAATTCAGCTGACTCTATCCCAAATCCTGTAAAAACATATCGATCATTATTATCTATTTGTAGCCTTGAGGGACCACAATATACCCTAATTCTATGGTTGAAAAGGTATGATGGTTCTGATGCCATAATTTCCATGTGACTAATAAACCTATAATTGATATCAGGTACTCGGATATGAATTTCCTCATTACTAAATCTCCTACCATATTTTTTTTGTGTGTCCTAAAAAATTGATTCTATTTCTGAAAAATAATCATTGAATAGATGTACATCGGAGATACCTAGTTATACATATTATCTCTATTCAATTTTCTTTTCCTATATTTGATAAGTATATCCCCACAATGCCAACAACATTAGTAATTCCTTGCCTATGGAACACCATTGCATACATAAGATTGAAAACTCCTAACTGAAATTGAACTTTATCCATCACTTATCTCTCCTCCTCTGTTATGGAATCTATCTTTCCGTTAGTCTAAAAATACTCTCAAATGGGGTACTAAATTTTTTCTCCTTTCTCATGATGACTATTTTTAAAACCTTTACAATATTCCACTCCTATGATAGACAAATCTAGTGATTCAACCTATCATGAGTAATTTTCAATCCTAAAATATGAGTAGCTTTTCCCAAGTCCATAAATTATAAATACTTCTTCATATCCTCCATTAATTTATAAATATTAGTGATATCTCTAAAAACAAATTACCATATAATAAATATAATTAAATAAGATAAAAAATCACTATCATAAAAATTCTTTTAGAAAACATAGTTATCAAAAGTTGTCCATCGATAATCATTTTTCTCCCTAAATGATTTGAATTTTAAATAAAATTTTCCTAGTGTCTATTTTAAACCATATAAATATTTCAACAACATTCATTCCTTATTTTATTTACCATTCACCCAAAATCCCTCATACATATCCATGTATACCTCCTTATAATTATCACTGTATAATAATGTTTACTTTACATCATGTATTTGAACCTCTAGGTTCAATATAGATTCCAGTCAATGAAAAAAATATGGTTGAGGAAACTTTAATCACATGGGAAAGAATTTCATCAAATTCAATACCTTTCATCTAACTGAATATTTTCACAACCATTATAGCTCTGCAGTGCATCTTTGATCAACTATCTTTTTCTTTTATTTTATACACCCATATGTTATTGAGTGTATTATTTCTTTTTTTACAGACCAACAAATGATTTTTATGTATCTTGTGCAATGATATCATATCCTCTTTTGTGTCCTTTTTCAATTACTTCTTTTGTTTACTCCTCAAGAAAACATCAGTACTGTTTGGATCTCTCACATCAGTGAGTGTCACATTCCCATGTGGGGATTATCTATGAATCTATTTTATTATATGGTGGATCTCTTCTACTATGCATAGGTGGAAATCTATTATGGATATATCATACGATGGAAGCATATTTTTATATGGAGATATATTACCCCTTTTTTATATATTATCATTTTTGTGTGTCTTTCTTGCTCTAGTGTATAGTGATGGGGGTGAGACTCCTTCCATAATTTGTAGAACATCCTCCTCCAACAACATTTATGCATTTTTATATCCTATCAAAATCATCAATCATATGATACTCAAGAAACACCACAACTATACTTATTAATAGTCATTTTAATATAATCCTAGTGTTTCTATCCAAAATAAGCATTACCATCTTCCAAAATGATATAATACTTTAAATTTACATATAGATTCTATGTATAATAATTAAGGATGTGACCAAATTCTCATCATCAAAATACTATAATCTTTCATTAGGAAACATATTCACCTATTCAAACAATTTTATGAACATTTTAGTTCAATGGATCTAATCGTGCAATGTTGATAAGATCATTTGACGCTATCATTACTTCCCTTAAAAATGTGTATCCTAGATTTCCATTTGAGAGAAAACATCTAACTCTTTCGAAATTTTTTCTATTAATCATATCAAAAATAATGTTATATTGAGTCAACTTCAGTATATATTTTATTCATCATAATTATGAATATATTGTAGTTATCCTCAAATGGACCATGTTATACTCTAGAATTGTCTTCTGCCTCACACATTAGTTTTCATATTATTTCTCTTTCCACCTTTACAAGAAACTGCTTGAAAAAAACCCACACATGATCACTACAATTCATTGAAAAGGCCCTAAAATTTCTATAATGGTCATATATGAAGGTATCAAAATAAATATAACTTACAAAATTAAATAGTTCTCATCATGTATAAATCATTATAAATAAAATATGAATAATATTCTTATATAAATTTAAAATTACAATGAATTTATACAATGTTTTCTTTTCTAATTATACAATAAACATGGATATCCAAATGTGTAAATTTTAGTCCTAGATGTAGACTCATCCTGGTGATCATTCTTATTCTCTTCTCACTAAATTTATTACGATGAATGTGTAAAATGTCTTCATGAACATCTATTCTAGTTATATTGACTTTACCTTTATAAATTCTAGCATTTGTGAGAAGAAGTGTAGAATCCTTCATTTCATGATAAATTACAATGTCACCTTTGGTGAAAATACATTTACCATCTCCAATGTTAATAATATAACCATCATCAAAAAAATTATAGGGGATATCAGATTGAGCCAAATATCAGGAACATTCTTCACATCCTTCTATAGTAACATTCATGTAATATTAGTCTACAAATCAATATTGCCTATACTAGTTATATTAGATGAACCATCATTTACTATGTTAACATGTCAAAAATCCTTCGTGTGTATGATGAGAAGAAATCCATTTGGAAGGTGACATGGTATGTGGTTCCAGAATCATTCACCATTGTTTAACTAAGTCTTTCTGTACTAACATGATTATCTTCCTGAGAAATAATGATATCTTCACTAATAACATCGACATCATTATTTTGGGTTTTATCATCCTGATTCCTCTACGATTCCTTCATCCACACACACTCCCATATGACATGTCCTGGAGTTCCAATGTGTGGAACATGACATCACATATAAATTTAGATTTTGATAACTTCATTCATTATTGAATTTGTTAACAGTAATGTCCTCCCCCCCTTCATCCCTCCCATTTCTTCTTCACTTTTCATTATGTGATAAAATCCATTGATTTCGGTTCTTATTACACATCTTTTCATATACAGTATTTATTTTGAATTTTAACATTCACCATCTCCATGGTGAGACATCCATCTGGATTTGAATTTCTGACTGACACAACTACTATTACCCAAATATTTTGTAAAGAACACAACAACATATATAACCGAAAATCATCATCAATAATCATTTTCAAGGAAACAAATGATAAATTGGACATCGAAAGTCTCCTATGTGATCCATTATATTGGTCCAATTCATTGTACTTGATGTTGAAAATACAATGTATTTAATTTTATTTGTTATAAGTGGTTGTCCGACATGAAAATTTTATAAATTTAACAATATAACGGAAGAGTCATGTTCATTGTAATTTTTTTGAAAGATGCACTTATTGATTAATGGTATGATTTGGGAAGAACACTTCCATTGAGAATGAACCAATATATATCAACTAGAGGGGTACTGTATGACACCTCCTCGCTAGATTGAATGATTGTTTACGATTACACCATTTTAACTACAACAGACATAGTGGTATCCAAAATTGGTTTCCAAAAATCAGTAATATAAGAATGATTCTCCATTTTTGTTTTTCATTGTTTATCATAAAAATAGGTAGGCTTAATCATGTTACCATTAATTTTTTATATTGGTGGGGTGAGAATTTCGAAAATTTATCCATAAAATGTTTTTTGGAATCGTTCAACTAGCTAGAATTGAATCCTATGTCACTAAAAGAGGATTGTTATTTTCTGAAATTATCCAAAATAATTTCAATGGTCTATATTGACTAATGAGGCGGTGTATATGTGTTTCACTAAAACTATGGGTTTCAAACCCACAATAAAGGCACTGATGGATTGAACAATACCATATTATTTTAAAAGGGTTTAATATTGCATCTGTGGTATGAATAATATTTTCACATGCCTTATCAGCTTCATTTCGGCTCCATTTTTTTCACTTCTTATGTCAATGGGAAAATCTAGTCAATATATTCATATATTTGGACTAAAAAATATTTCTATCATCTCTTTAAATTACATATTCATTAGACAAATTATCATTATTGTTTTTTTTCAGACATTGGTGCTCTGATACAACACTGTTAGGGAAATGTATATTTAATGAGAATAAAATAAATAAAAACATGAGTTGAAATTAGAACACACAAATATTATACATGGATTTAAATGGTTCCTACAATCATAAGAGTATAGGGTTTTTATTTCGATTATTTACCTCCTAATGAATTACTAGAGGATATGAAACACCTGATACCATTCATGGGATTTTGATCCCATTTTGTAGATGGAGTTATCAACACTATAAAGCAGTTGATTATTGTGTGGTTCATCAACTATGGAATAAAATCCTCCCGCCGACTGCTTCAATGATACCTACTTCTATTCTAGGTGACACTCAGTTTGGTGGATCCATAGAGAGATGATGTATCGAGAATACTCCCTCTCAGTTTTTGTCGATAGAAGGCTCCCATGAAAACATCATTTTCCAAACATGCTAAAAATTGGAAGTGTCCGCACAAGAAGGGCACTCAGACATTCAATATGAAAAACGTTATATATGTTACTTTTCAAATATTTTGAAAAACCATAAGATCCCATATGATTTAATTTTATAAAAATAACAACCATTTAAATTAATAAAATTTTAGAAAAACAATTCTAGAAATTTCCAATATCATTATTCCTAATAATTTGTATCCCTCTTCCCACACTACATAAGAAGAAGTATAATCCAAAAATGATAAAAACAAATATTGAATGTGAAGTATTTTGAACAGGTGATAAAAAGTAGAAATAACTATTTTCATTAACTACACCACAATATGATTATAAAAATGGGAATATAGTTATATACGAAAACATTGATAGCACTTTTAAAATAAAAAAATTTATATTGATTTTATTTAAAATGCACCTGATATAAATTGTATGATATGCTAAGGGAAGGGATTTAGGAGAAATTTATTGAAGTGAAATGATAATGTTAAAGATTATTATTACATAACGTGAAGTGGAGAGATTCTGAGTTGAGAGTTGGGGGGCATCGAAAATAAGATATGGGTGGTCTAGGGCCTCAGTCATAGTACTTCTTCAACAAAAATTATATGGGGAGAGGTAATGAAACCAATGGTGGGATCCAATAAAATTGAAAATTGAGGGAAGTGTGTGCCAGGGACTATGGGATGAGGTTGAGATGGGATGTTGGGGAGTTTGGTATAGGGAGGGAAAACATCATTACTTAGTGAAAAATGTTCCATGGGGGAGAATTTGAATTTAGTATAACAGTTGATTTGGAAATTTATAATTATGTTGTATTAAACTATTTCACATTAAGAATGAAATAATATGCATCATTTGATCCCTCTTGAATAATTTTTACATCAAAATATGATCAAGTGTTTCCATAATGATCAAACATGTACTGGGTTTAATGAATAATTATTCATTTTTGGGGTTAAAACATCTTAAATACGATCATTAAAAAATATAATGAGTAAAATTGTTGATGATTTCCAAATATATAGAATATATAAGTTGTAGATATCATTCATTATATCATATAGATCATGAGTCTTGAGATATTCATGTAACACTTGATGTGTTGTCGTTTATATCTCTCTTCTAGTGACGCTTCGGTTTATAGTGTCTATAATAATGTAGTATGTCTCCTCCACAATCCTATCCATCAAATATTTTATTAAGTCAGGAATAATTCCCATTGGATAACTTGATACTTCTATGTCAGGATTCTCATTATTCCTAAATATAAATATATAGTTCCTGTATGTGTCTTTCTTCTTCTTTGGTACTATTAAAAAATAATAATGACACGTACAAGCTTAATATATTTAATGTTATGATGAATTTTTATCCCAAAAAATAAAATATCTAATAGATTGATGAGGATTATGGACTAATGCATTCAATATATGAGGTACAAGATTGTGGAGGTGGCGACCTACCACAAAAAAACCCACTAAAAACCAGAGCCTCACATTAAGAAATATATAGATGGTTACACAACTTGTGATGCCTGATGATCTCGGTAATTGTGCAATGTTTGAGGAAAAGAAAACTCCAGAAAAATCCAGTTGTGATTAGTTATTTAATTTAAAAATTAATTTACTATATCGATTCAAGAATAATTGTAATAAGGATCTATATTACATATAGAATGAATAATTTTATCCAGTATCTCCATTAATATTTTTACCAATGTGGCTCTACAAGGCCATATTTTTACCTAAACAAGAAATAAATGTATTAGATGATGTATATTTTTTTCATTTTTCATTTCATATAGATAAAACAACATAATTATAATTTTATAAATCGACTATTATAATAAATATGAATTATCATCAATTCCCATTGTATTCACGATTGAGATTTTCCATCCCAATCCCAATCCCTCACCCTCACCCTCATCTACTAACTCTTCTGAACCCCATAATCAGAGATACACTATTTCATCCTTTTTCCATGATATTATAATAGATCCTTGGTTTCATTTATTCTCCACCAATAACATATGTTGAAGAATTAATTTTTCAGAAGATCTAGCCTCTCCATCTCCTATCCTCCCTGCACCCCAAACCATCTACAAGGAATCCCTCAACATTGTAATCTTTATGAATCAACATTATCTTCTTAATTATCAAAAAATATTATCTAACATAAAACCCTATCCCAGACCTAGAGTTCAATTTCATTCTAGTATGGTGGCCAAATTTTCTCAATATACTATTTTATATTTTAAAAGTGATTTCATTATTTTGTTCATATATAACCCTTTTCATAACTTTTAATAAATATATTGGGTTATGGAATCTCCATGACTCGAGATGAAATATTTCCAACCATAAAATCTACACAACATACCTTGAAAAATAAAAAACAACACAGTTGAACATACATCATGATACCAATTACCTAAAATACTAGAAAATAATTAATGAATTGACTGATACTAGATTATTGAGGATTAGGCTTACCATCACCAAAAATCTTGAGTCTGGTGCAATGGATGAGGCTATATATCATATTGTATCCAAATCTTCATTGTTTGGTAACAAAGAACACCAAGACATAACATAATCATGTATAGTCACCTCAAATGCCCCCAAAATGACCGCTTCTACTCCTCTACATCCACTTTCGCTTTAGTGAATTAGAAGGCAATCCAATATAACCTTCTCTTCCAGACCTCACTTTGGAAGAAATAAAAACCTCCAAATTGAAACTGAAAAATAGGTTTGATAAACCTATGTTATTTCTACTCCAACATCCCAATGTGGTCAACTCTCACACCTCCTTCATTGATTCATCTTCCCCAGATAAAACCAATATCACAATCTTGGAATAACTCATCTCCAAAAATAATCATGAACATGATCACTTTGAAATATGGAGCGACGCACCATAAATCAATAATCCCATAGATGAAAAAATGGTGGAACAAGAAGGACATCGATACTTATGTACCACTAAAAAAATGTGGCCTTAGTGGCAGATTTTTAATCGGTGGAGGATTAAAACACCATTATTATTTTAATTTAATTTCATCAAACCAATTTTTATTTCATGGAAAAAAATCATTGGAAGTGGTTTTTAAAGTTTAGTAGTTAATTTAAAAGTATTAATTTTTTTGGACATATTTTTAATCAATTACAAGTAATATATCATAGTAAAAATATAAATAAATTATGGAAAATTAATAACCCCACTACAAATTTAATTAATGATAATTTATTTTTTATCTGAAAAAATAAGTGAAATTAATTGAACAAAAAATAAAAAATTGAAGATGCTGTGGTTTTGTACCCGTTATCAGAAACTGTCTCCAAACATTTAATATGAATTATTTTTTTAAATTTTATTTAAAAATATATATATGCAATTACTGAATTCAATCAGAAAATATACTAAATGAAACAACAAAATAAAAAAAGTCACATATCCACATTAATATATACACCACCATCTATCAACTAAATACTAAGTAATCATTTATATATAGAAAATATATTTCCAACATCTTAAATCAACCCATAACCATGAAACCAATCTAGCAAACTCTACTACATCAAACCACATCTATATCTATATTCCCAATACACATAATGAGAAAAATCACTCATGAAATGGAAACATTATGATAGTAATTATATATGATAATAATAAATTAGATTTACAACAGATTAATTGGAAATATTTAATCATACCAAAAAAACTATAAGCCATCACAACTGCCTTTTGGAGAGTGTTGTTGATCAAAGTGATCAACCGACTACCTACTGCAGACATCAATCATATACAACGAAATCCAAATCATTTATGAAAAAAGTATGAATCTTAATTGAAAAATATTATATTCTTTATTTTTTACAAAACGATTATTATTTTTAATGTAGCATCACCGACACGAATTCCACATAAACTGGTGATTCATGCCAGAGGGGAACAAGGCCTTTGGAGCATATCCCTAAGTGACAAAGGATACCAACAACTAGGAAGGGTGTAAGAGAGAATAATTGTGTCTATACAACATTAGGTGATGATTTGATAAATGGTATGATTATATATATATATATAACATCCAATGGAATAAAAGACTATGCTGACTCCAACTAGACCCACAAAAGGAGGATGCACAATCAATAACATGGAATATTTAAAGCATACTAATCATCAACATCATAAACAAAGAAAAATTATATCATACTACATGGAGAAACTAAAATAGGTCATATATTCAATACAGGTCAAATAGTACAATAAGAAGGAAGGTATCCAACAGATGACCTCATTATAATACACACACACACATATATAATCATCCTAATACATAAAGATAATCAAAATGAAAAATCCAGATGAGGAGTGATCTCAAGGTCACATTCCAAGATCCCATGCTAAATTAAACTTGGAACTATCTCCAGTGCTTGAACCAATAACTGAATGTAAAATCATAAATTTTAAAAGTGTCTTAATGGACCTATGTAGGGTGTGGGGATATGTCTAAGTAAAATACCAACCATATATTCATACAAAAAATTATTTTTTATGTTGTTGTGATCTATATTAAATAATACTGCACATTTGTAATGTAATAAAATTCTTCCATTTCTCTCAACAACAACCAAAGAACCATCACCTAACTCATCCAACATCAAAATGTTGTATTTGAGTGGATCCTTAGATCAAGGCTCAAGGAATCCTGTAATGTAACATGTCAAGCACAACACTAGTGGTATATATCTGATGAAGTAACCTAGAACGACAGGGATCATTAAACCTCTTTTATCAACGAATAACCATCATTCCTATAACTTTCCCAACAAAAAGTAACTGGTCCCTCAGAACCCTTATTGAAAGAATTCGTTGGCTCATGCCCAACATCTCGGGGAACAATGATAACTGTCCTCAAATAAAATAATTATCATGTCATAACATGATGTCCTAAGAAATATAAATCTTCATTCGTCAAACATTATCCATGACCAATGGCCTCAATCACAACAAGCATCATAAACCATCCTATATGCTCATCACCATGATTTAAAGTCCCTTCACCTTACCAGTGGATTTCTATGATAATAAACCACAAACCATATATCTATGTAACACTATTGGGGGAATATACCCACAGGAGTGGTCAATACCCCTTCATCACTTAGTCAAACTATGTGTAAACAACAAAATGAGATTCTTTGGCCATCAAATATGTTGGTTAATCACAAACTATGTACCTAAGAGACACCTAGACCCGTATGTCAAGCCCATACGACCATCTTGCTAAAAATTGACTTACATTCCATTATATATCACAAGATATTCTTTCAACATTATACCTTCACCACCTCCAAATGATATCCAAGATTCCAAATTGTGTGATGATATTCACTGAAACATAAATACATCTGGACTCAACCCATCCAAACATCCATGTCCCCTCAGTCCTGATGGCCATTTCCACCTCATTTCCTCTGGCCACACATATCACGATCCTGTGGATCACATCACATAAAATCAAGAATATAATATATAAAAAGATAAAATTAATCAAAATAATAAGACAAAACTTAATTTTAAAATTAAAATTAAAAAAAATGAATCAAATTTCATAAAGAACACACCCCAAAATAACCACCAAAGGTGGACGATAGCCTCTAACCTGACCTCACATGTATGAATTTTTCTTGGGAATTCCTAATGGCATATCATAATGTCATATGGTATATTTAACATTAATAAAAAATTACTAGGATCTCTCAAAAATTACCAATTTTATGTTAAATGATGCACCCCCTAAAAATTCATGAAAACCTGAGTAATGTTATATGACACCTACATTTGAGTCAAAAAGGTAGGAATGTTATGTATTAGCGTCTAACAAAAAGTGGTTTTGAAGAAATCACCATGAAAATCAAACATCCATAATATAAGAAAAATTAAACTAACAAATTTCCTACTATGTGTGAAAAGTTAAAAGAAGATGATAATCGTGGTGGAGTGGATCCATATCAATACAGTTCTAACACTCACAATGACATGAAGAATAGAGAATTGACAAAGGATATGGATCAACTACATGGTGAAGAAGGAAAGATATCCCCCCCATAATGGTATGCTATATTTGAAGGTGAAAAGAATGGAAAAATCCAAATAAAGATGGAGGGAAAAAATGATAAAATAAACTCTTTTAGTGGTCAAATAGTAATCGTACTCAGTTTTACAAATAGTTCACAAATAGTGGGAGCTTTAGTGATGAGGTGTTACCTAAGTGGAACTACCCATGTGTCTTTCCCACAGATTTCCCTAACCATGTGAAATTCATATGAATACAATCTGAAAAACTAAATTGTTCAATGCATGGCCATGCACCATGCCCCAAAACGTTTTTCAAACCATGCTCAAGGAAATAAAAGTGTTCACAGTTATCTTGAATAGGCAACAATGTTTTTGCAAAACCATGCACCATGACCTTCAACTTCCCTACACAAGGTTTTTAGGCACTAATGCACCCAAAAAAACCCCAAGAACCTAAGGAACATTCCAAACCTCTAAAATATAAATATCTATATTCCTGATAGAAAACTAAATATTAGGATTTGATCATATTAAAATAAATTAGCATACCCAAAAATTCCAAAAATTCAAAAAGGGAGTGTTTTCCGACATGTTCAAAAAACACCAATATTTTAAATCTCCCCACAATAACAGATGTCATCCTAGAGATATAAAACATAAATATTAGATGGTTCAAAACATACCAATCGCATTTACACTCATCTTAACTACACTATCCTCATGGGAAAATCTCAAGTACCTAAATAGGGGTATCCATAACATATGAGTGACATATGATGGTTGAATCCAACCAATATATCATAAAACAAATGGTACAATGACAATTCCAATACTCAATAATAAACCCATGACACATCAAGACTCAATCACCTCATGCGGTTCCAATATGTAATATCTGACGCTCATCACATTCCAACCTCATATTGATGACCCCAATATGAACATGTAACACATGGAACCAACGAGGTCCCACATCTCATCAAATGATCAAATATGTTCAGGATACTTGAACCACAATAATTAATTGACCTCAATGCTTCCAATATCCCAACAATGATCATGTCACATGCATCTCCCTACTACCATGATGAAAACCCACCTCAATAATCCTTCTCCAAATAATGATCACATAGATCAGATTTCATGAACCTCATATATATATATATATATATCAAACCTCACTAAAACTAGTTGCAACTTACTATCCAGCATATTGTTAGTTCACATTCATATAAATTGTGACCCTCACATACCCAAATGGACATTTCATAAAATCCATGACAAAAAAAATATAGGATGAATGCTCCCATTATTTACCTCTCACTATCATCATCTCATTGGCCTTCTCAACACCTAGAATCTCCACAGAATTCACCTACCTATACACCCATATTCTTGATGCCTAAACACACAATATTGTTTCACTATCCACTGTCCAAAAATAAAATTGATGGGTCTCACTATCTCTTCCATGAACAATGCATGAAGTTGAAACTCGAATACCATTACCGGGTACTGCACTCGGTATGATATAAGAACCCTATGTCTATTCTGGTTCCAAATTATGGGCACTCTGAGAAGGCTTCCTACAAAACCATTAAATATTCCTGACCTATCCACATGCCTAATACTCCTTTAGAGTCCACTTGTAGTGTGTCCAGATGTGTAATGCCTTCCCACAATGAATTTAAAACATTAGATACCCAATCTCTGTTGTCCTTATTGAGTCCATTCCCAAAATTCCATGCTAGAAACCATGTCATCCCTACTCCCTTCCATCTTAATATTCACTATCGAAATCACATGAATTAATTTTTTTATATCATGTATGACTGATCCTTCATGTTTCACATAGCTATGAGCACCTGAGTTTCTTCTATGAGAATTAGGCCTACCTATTGGTTCTTACATACACCAGAATGGTGTTTCCTAAAACATCCACTATATGCCTCCAAATTTAGGTGTACATACTGACCATGCTGGGTGAAAAGAATGAAAATTTGGTGAATGTCACTTTCATGTCATTGTAGAAATGTCACCTTACTAATGGATCAATAACTACCACGTTATTTCTTCCATTGACATTACTGGAGATAAATTCCCGATTTACCTCTCCCCCAAGTACTTACACGAAATTCAGTTGTGTCTACATTCTTGATCCTGGATGTCCCACCATCACGTCACTAGTCCATTGTGAATTTAGTATACAAATTTAACCGTCCTCCCAAAAGAAGTCTCTTACTGCTCAAAAATCATACACATGGACTATATCCACATAACAATCTCTAGTAGAACTCCCTCACTATAAAATGTGGTGTGAAAGATACGAAATAGATGGATCTTGTCCTTGATCACCGTTTTTGAAACACTAGATAACACGTACCATGCACTATCTAATATTCTAATCATGCTAAGACTCAAACATTGTAGAATCTGGTGCCTACCCTATCTGCATCAAATCATATGTTTGACTCTATGATTATACCAACTTTTTGTGACCCTCATGGATCATTTACTTCTCATGATGTAGTGGTACCCTATCCTCACCAACCTGATGCTCCATTCGAGAAATCTAGAAGGAAACTCAATGAATACTATCATCATGATCATTCATCTCCATGAAACATACACATATATATATATTGATGATAAGGAATGAATAATTGGAAGATTCATCACTCTAACATTACCCGTTCCAATTGTAACCATTCGACATGGAATCCAAACCACATGTCCTCCATACCCTCCCTTAATAGTGCCATGTATAATTAATTCATTGGATCATTCATGTCATGACGAACAACATCGCATCATTCCAATGACCACATTGTAGAAACTACTGATCAAAATCACCTAGAACCCTAGTACATGCCTTTTCATATAGGATTGATGACCAATACATGAATGAAAAACAATATATATATATATATATCACAAAATATACATAGAATAATTTGAGAATTCACGTGACATTTTCAAAGGTACATGATTATAGTTTTCTAAATCATCCCACCATGTGACTAGAAAAAAGAAAGAAAAATAAACATACACCCCTTGCCTACTAGGATACTGGAAAATGTACTGACTTACCATATCAGGTAAAGGGACACATATCCCAAACAATAACATTCACATTCTATAGAAACAATCAAGGTGGAAATAATATAAACAATAACTAATAAAAATGTAATAGATATTTCTTACCTTGTTTACATCATATGTCCCACATGCATGGGGCAGAAGGAATCCAAGAAGGAATTCTAAACCTAGTTTAGATTATATAATAATCTCTTATATAATAGATCTGAAATAGAAAAAGTCGTAGATAAGAAAAAAAATACATGAAATCATTAGTAACCATCTGAACACTTCTACTAATACCCAATTAAAAACATCTCAAATAAAAATTATATGGTCCATTACCCAGATCCCTTTTAAACCAGTACTCTGAGATGGAAGGTCCCCTAGTACTTAGGAACAAATCATCAAATTCCATAGGATACAAATAACATTTATGGTGTATAATGTAATATAAGAGATCCTATATCGCCGGGTAATGATATAACAAATTTTTTGTATAGATATACAAAAATGATGTGGAAGAAAAGTCTCAACAGGATCAAACATGAACCATTAAAGGTGCACACACATTCAATAACAAATAATAGAAAAATTATAAAAATCAATAAATGTGAAAATAAATAAACATTTCATTATAATATTTATAGCCACTAAACTAAATGATGAATTAAATATAGATCATATAAAACAATAAGTAGGGGGGTCGAAAATGGATGACCATAATACAATTTATAAATATATTTCAAGTTGATATATAATGATAAACAAAAGGAGAACTCTAACTAAAGTAATACACAAGGTCCCTTGAAAATATATCATGCTAACTTTAATAAAGATGTAGATCCATAGCCTGAAAACTTACTTAAAGATAAATTAATAATGTATACTTGCATCCCAAAGTCCCCATTTACGGTGTGAGAAAATGTCTCAGTATGATACCACCCATGTGTGAATATGCAAAATTAGTAATTAAAAATATTTAAAATAAATTAAATATGAAATCAAATGAATAATGGAAACACATTATTCCATGTTGCTAAAAATCTACCTAGAATCTATCACCTCCCCCCAGCCAATTTCACAATTCCATAACATAAAGGATCCATAGCTCAATGATGAAGGAATCCCCAAATATAAAATATCTATGTGAGCCCTTGGGTTCTAGATCTTTTGATGTGACCTAGTTACATGTGGCTCTTGAAATATCATATGTAGACGAAGATACTAAATAAATAAGACATTACCAAATGAACGTAACCATTTCCATGGAATCCTTATCGAAAGCACTCATAAGCTAATACTCGACATCTAGAGTAAAAGTGATACATGTCCTCAAAAAATATACACATCTAATCGAAGCACGACGTACAATGAAATGAAAATATCGATTCTTTAAAAATAATCCTAGCCTAATTGCCTCACGCACAATTAGCCTCATCCCCCTATAGATATCCTCAATTCTTTCATCTAAAATCTCCTCGCCATCGCCAGAGCATTCTATAGAAAACACAACCAAACCAAATACCCATGAACACTTCTGAGGTATTTTACCTACATGAGTGGTCAATAACTACTCAACCCTGAGACAACATATGTTCACATAACTCCAACTAGTTATTTGAAAATAATGTGTGAGTGGAAATCACATATTTAGTACATATGCCACATCAAGCCCGATACGTCATTCCCCTACAACCAAGTCTCTCAAAAATGATGTCCTTGAAATCCAATATAATGGTCCATGACCTCAACCTGGTTGCATCACTTCCTTAAACTGATGTTCATGATTAAAAATATTGTGATGATCATCACTCTCAAATAAATATAGCCAAGCCAACTCTAGCACGACAAGTGCTTTATCTCAAACCCGATGGTCGTTCCAACTAATTCACTTGGGCCATTCCCATCATGATCTCATGGATCACATCACATGATATAAATCCTTTTATATATATAAAAATTAAATTATGAAACAACAATTCAATATAATTGGATTTCACAATTCCAAATAGACAAGAATGTTCAAATAATAAAAACACGCCCCGACCTAACTATCCTATGTGGTCGATTACCTCAAACTCATCCTTGAATGTATAAATTTTTCTAGGAAATTATTAAAGGCATCCCATAAGGTCATATGATAAATATAACATAATGAAATCAATTTTATATGTTATCATACAAATACCCAACAATATGATATTATCAGAAACCCCGAAACATCTATGAAAACAAGAAGAATGGTATGTACCACCAACCTTGGAGTCATATATGTAGGAAGGTCCAGTTTTAGACACTTAATCAATGTCGTATGGATGAAATATGAATTTCCTTAGAAAAAAATGTCAAAATTATTCCATCATATTTGGAACTCCTTAAGAGGAGAGGAAAGGATAATTGAACCATGGGTTAGGATATCCATACCATTATATTTTTAACATACATTATGGATAGATGAACAAAGAAATGTAGAAGGAGACAGATAAAATCCAAGGAAAGGAAGGAAATAGGGATCGTCCACCACTATATGATTGATTTGTCAGAGAAAAGATGTAGAAAAACCAAATAAGGTGGGATGGTAAATTTCTTAAACAACATAATTTATTTTCCACTTGGTGAACTCACATGGATTTTGAAAAAAATCATAAAAAGTGTGGTCTATAATGTTGAGGTAATCCTATGCGGATTTACCCATGAAAATTGTGTGTGGTTTTCCCTAACTTTGTGTAAATGACATGAATTACCTTGAACACTATATGTGTATACACATTTTTCTGATCCTTTCCTATTATAGTTTTAAAACCCATGGTAATTATTAATATAGGGCACAATATTATCTGGAAGTGGTCGTACTGCTTTCACAGAATAGTTTTACTTGACCCGAATCTTCCCATAACTAGGTTTGAAGGCCCCAACATAATTGAATACCACCAGAACACCCATGGAACAAAAAAATACTCTAAAATCATATAAAAACAAGATATTTGAATTTTTGAATTTCATAATTAGGTTCTGATCATCAAAATATAAATTCGAAAACCTACCAATTACAAAAATTCAAAATTGTAGAGGTTTCAAACCCTTTCCATAAATCCATGACATCATAGGATTAACCATTCAATTGATGTATTAAAAAATTAATTTATATTGATTAAAACATGGAAAAATTAATTTTACAATTCATGATTTTATTCAACACTATAACTCTGAATGGAAATGTATATAACAATGTAACCATTTTTTAAACGTTCAACATGATTGAAATTATATAATAAAATGAATTTATTAAATTTGATATAGGTGAATTTACTGTATTTAATAAAACATCAATGGTGTTTGTCCTAGGATTTCACATAAATATGATATATTTTTTAAGGCCTTGAATGTTAAACAATATTTCTAGTGTTTACAACCACATAACATGAATTTTATAATGATTTAATGTCATTGATATTTTTTAAAAATATATTTTTAAGATATTCTGTAGATACCACTCATCAAATAGACATGTTGTCTAGTTAAACGAGTGAAAAATAATTCAAACTAATTTTATAATGATTTAATGTCAATTACAAGTTTTTTTATATTTTTTTAAAATTGCACCATTGATATACTATTTTGAAAAAAAACCAATGTATTTCCTGGACTCCCATGAAAACCATAACTTGGTTTTATGTGGCTCTAGTTTCGATATTTCCAATATTAGTCAATGATAATTTTCATAATATTTTACAACACACTGAGAATCAATTTTTTTCCATAAATAACTTTTTAAAGACTGAATTATCTTCAAAAAATAATTATTCAGAAATTATAGGCACAAAAAACATCATATTTAATTTTTACTATTTTATTGTAAAAATTTACTCTAAATGGTTTTCTATGATTTTACATCAATAAAATGTTGTTTACTATGATTTGACAATTACACTCACATATTTGTGTTTTTAAAAGTTCAAAAATGGGTTTCAAATAATTATGGGAATCATGAATCCTAGATTGTCAGTGGTTCTGTACATATATTTAAAAAAATTATAAGGTTATTTTCATATGATTTCATAGCGATCTAACAATTATTTTTTTGGTTTTGACACCCAAACAGTTGTTTTTAAAGAGATTGATATATTTTTAAATATCTTGAGTCATTCTGATCATACCGTGAACCTAATGGATGTGAGTTCTTATGTTAAATGTATGAACTTGTAACAACCTGAATACGGAGCCACATAACTAGTGCCTCGTACATGGTTCACCACATAACCTCTAGCGCGTTTCTCCAAATGCCAGAGGCTGCCGACTAACAGCGAGGGACTTAGTGAGTAAGTGGGGAAACTATGCCCCCATTTTGTAAGGTATACAACGAAAGAATAAATATAATCAATAGTGGAAGCAGTAAATAACATGCAACAACTAAACTAAAAGTAGAAGGAATGTCTGATATAATAATGATGAAGAATGGTACATGTATCTATGAAAATCAGTAAACAAAACTACGTGATGAAATACAAGTGAAACCCATGTACTAAATGTAAACAACAACTCCAGTAGCATCGCAGGTCAAGCACGGTCCCATGCTCTCCAGCTCCAACTAGATATCAAGTACCTGAGGTAGAAGGGCCACAATCCATGACTATACCTACAACCATATAATCAGTTTGGACCAAAATGTAGGTCCCAAACAGGATGTGAGACTAATCCCAGTAGGCAACCACCACAAGATTTGTTCCCTACTATCAGAGAGTGATATAGAAAAAGTAAAGGTAAATAAATAGAGTAATGATCTAGGAGTACACCAGTAAATAATCCTACTAATTACCATTCACATTCATTTAATTAAACAAACATGAAGAACTAGTAATTCCTTCTATTCCACGGGGAAGCAAGTAACACAGCAGACATCTAAAAAGACTACCTAAACAAGAGCAGTACAAAACCCAAGCTTGTTCATTGGCTTGGTGGGATCATCACAACCAACCAACAAAAATTCACACTGACTGTCTGGGTGGCTGAAACAAGCAGACCCCTATAGTACAGTAATCAATCAAGGCACATGCACTCTGGGAAGCTCTCATGTCAATTCCCCTATGGTCTTGCAACGATAGCTACATACTCTCTGAGGAAGAAACTACGATTAATTCCTCATGTGGTCTTGATGTGTGGGTAAACTAAGAACACTCTTGGAAATCACAAATTACTATTCCCATAGGTCTTATGTATGAACTAAAACCAACAGACCCTCTAGGGAAGCACTTAATCGTCTATTCCCTCTTTGATCACCCGCACTAGGTTTTCATAGCCCTGAGCAGTCTAGTCATGCGTAATTAACTGTCAGCAGCCCTAAGTAAGTTCAAAAAATAATTTTCTAATAGCTACCATGCATCAAAATCTTTTAAACAGTAGCCAACACATGCAATAAGTGATATCAATTAATCGAACAAATTGAAATAGGGTTTTCCCCCCAAAAAAATGTTTCCAAACGGCGATAAACTATCAAACAGGGGGGGGGAAACCTCTTCGGTGATTCCCAATCATGAAACCAAGCATATAATAGTAACAATTAAACAAAAGATAACAAGAAATATTGGGAAAATAAACAATATGATCAAAACCCTAAACCCGAGATACCCGATACATGAGTATCCGACACTTTTACAACCAAAACTCAAAGAACTTCAACGTAGGGAAACAAACAACCTACCTCGATCCTCGAAGATTGATATACTTGAACCTTGGCCCGTGAATCGGCCTATAACAGAGTAGATCTGCAAAAAATTCTAAATTTTTCAACCTCAGATAACTCACATGAGAGAAAGAATCTGGAAATGAGTCCAAAGAAGAACCAAGAACTCACCGCTGCGATTCTTCTGCAATCGACGGAGTTTGATTCGGACAACCGGTGATGGATAAGTGGCTCGGAGCAGAATCATCCTCCTTGGATGCTCTGTATGGAATTAGGTGTAGAAGAAGACATTACTAACCATTAGGCACCACCCTTGTCTGATTAATGAAATAAAAAAAGTTCAAGGCGTGTACTTTTAAAGTACACGGTGTGTATTGGGTTTTTCCGTACTCCGCCAAAATTGGCCTCCACGTCACCCCTACACACCGTGTGTGTGGCCCGGACACGGCCAGCACACGACATCAGGTGGGAAAAGAGTACCCAGTGTGTACTCAGAAAGTACCTGGCGTGTGCTTCAAAAATTACCAGAAACTTTGTTTTTACTTAAAAAGCCTATAAAGGATATCCATACCTGAAACTGAAGCTCCAGGTTCTTACAAACTTCCCCCCATAAAGAAATTAATCCCCTAATTTCCCTAAAAAGGCATAGTAGAATAATCCTAAAACAAATCTGGCCACTGCGATCGAACATCGGCCTCACTCTCCTAGGTTTCGTCATGCACTCGCCCGTGTTGCCATATCACTCGTAATAGAGGAACCGACTGGCCACAGAGATCTTTCGTACTACAATTAAAAATCTTGATAGGATGCCTCTCGAATGATGCATACTTCTCCTTATCAACCTCCACAGGTTGAAGAACATGAGACGGGTCTGAGAAATACCTTCGAAGATGAGAAACATGAAAGACGACATGTATGGCCTGGTACCTCTGAGGTAACTACAACCTATTAGCAACTAGCCCGACTCATTCCAGAACCTCTAACGGCCAAAAAAATATCGGTGAGAGTTTACCCTATCTCCTAATCCTTTTATGTCCCATCCATGGTGTAAGGAACATGAAAACCTGATCTCCAACCTTGAACTACAAAGGTCATCTCCACTGATCAGTATAGGACTTCTGCCGAGATTGGGTTGTAGCCATATTCTTCTGAATCAACTCTATCTACTCTGAGTTCTTCTAAACAAGACAAGGTCCTAGAAAATCTAATTCTCCTACCTCTTACCAGCATAATGATGATTGGCATGGCCTACCGTACAAAGCCTCATAAGGTTCCATCTGAATAGTCACCTAAAAACTGGTTGTTGTAGGTCAACTCCACCATAGGAATATGCTTCTCCCAAGTACTGCCAAAGTTTAGAATGCAAGCTCGGAGCATATCCTCAAGCACCTGGATTGTACGCTCAGACTAGCCATCAGTCTTGGGATGGTATGCTTTACTGAAAAGTAACTGTGTACCCATAGCACTCTGTAGCCCCTGCCAGAAGTGAAAAGTAAAACGCACATATCTTTCTGAAAAAATGGAGTGTGGAACTTCATGCAGACATACAATCTCTCGGATGTACAACCGTCCTATCTAATCAACACTGCAGGTCTCCCTGATTGGCAAGAAGTGTGAAACCTTTGTGAGCATGTCCACTACAACCCAAACCACATCATTTCCTCGAGGAGATCTCGGTAACCCTATCATGAAGTCCATCACGACATCATTCCATTTCCACTCAAGAATGGGTAACTTCTGTAAAGTTCCTGATGGTCACTGATTCTCTACCTTCACCTGCTAACAGGTGGAACACTGCATAACAAAACCATCCATATCCTTCTTTATACCTGTCCACCAGTACTGACGACGTATGTCTCGGTACATTTTGGTGACACTAGAGTCTCCATCTGAATAACCCTCCCGCAGGACTAGGAACTCTGGGTATGATAGCTGCCTCATTTGAACATCATCTAAATGAGTGGAGGTAATAGCTTCAGAATAAAGAATTGTCTTTCCCAGTCTGTTGTGCACCTGAAACACATCTCGGAAAATAGATCCACGAGATTCCACTCACTACTGGCCTCCTAAACTGCCTGAATATGAGTCCTCCTGCTCATTGCTTCTGCCAAAACATTGCCTTTCACAGGCATATAAGAAAGCTCTAAGTTGAAAGACTGTAGGTACTCGACCAACCTTCATTATCTCTAGTTCAAGTCTTGATACATGAAGATATACTTGAGGCTATTTTGGTCCATATATACCACAAAATGATCTCCCATGAGATAGTGCCTCCAATAACGCAAAGCAAGATCAACAACAACAAACTCCAGGTCGTGTGTAGGATAGTTCTTCTCATGGGGCCTCAACTGTCGAGATCCGTATACAAAAACATGATCTTCCTACATAATTAATTCTCCAATACCGATACCATATGCATCACAGAAAACTGTATAACTATTGCCTAGCTCTGGAAGAACTATAATCGGTGCCGATGTCAATCTCCCCTTCAGCTTCTTGAAGGCTGAGTCGCAAGCATCTGACCAAGCGTACTTCACACCCTTATTAGGTAAGACCGTCAATGGCGCATATAAGCGTGAGAAGTCATGTAAAAATCATCTTTATTAACTAGCCAGTCCCATGAAACTCTTTACCTCGAAGACATTCTTCGGCTCCTCCTTGGTAATTACTGCTCTCACCTTCTCTAGGTCTACTGATATTGCTGTCTCTGAGATAAAATGGCCCAGGAAGTGAATCTCATTCATCCAGAAGTGTCACTTTGAGAGCATATCATATAATTGATGCTATCTCAGTGTACTCAATACGATCTCAAGATGGGTAGCATGGTCGGGTTGAGTTTGAGAGTACACCAAGATATCTTCCACAATGAAAACGAAGAAAGAGTACAAGTAAGGATGGGAAAATCTATTCATCAGCACCATGAAAACTAATGGCGCATTCGTGATACCGAACGACATAGCCAGATACTCATACATACCATACCTGCTTTGTAAAGCTGTGAGTGGTATATCAGATGGACAGACCCAAAACTGATGATAGCCAGATCTCAAGTTCATATTCGAGAACACCCTGGCTCCTCAAAGCTGATCAAAAATGTCATCAATCTTCGGAAAAGGATATCAGTTCTTGACCGTCAACTGCTTCAGCCTCCGATAGTCCACACAAAGCCGTAAGGTACCATTCGCCTTCTTCGCAAACAACGCAGGTGAACCCCACGGAGAAGTACTTGGTTGGATGAAACCCTTACCCTGTAACTCCTCCAACTACTTATTGAGCTCTTGAAACTCAGGAATAGACATACTATAAGTAATTATGGATACCGGTGCTGCTCCACGCAAAAGATCAATAGAGAAGTCTACCTCATGCTCAAGTTGAAACACTAAAAATTCTTCTGGAAAGACATCTGGAAAATGGTCAACTACCATAGGGTTGTTCATCTGAGAGGTCCCCTGATCAACCAGATATAAACTAGAAATCTGGGCTTTAACACTGACCTACCCATGATGCTCTGGTCCATCTCTTCTTGCCTGGACATCCCATTCACCCATGTGAATAAAGGACTCTCCCTCTGGTGACGTGAAACTCACCCTAAGGTGATAACAATCGACAAAGGCCTGAAAAGGTACTATCCAGTCCATTTCGAGAATGAAATCATAACTTGTCATCTCAAGTACATAAATAACCCACAAGAAGTGACACCCACCTTCCTAATGGGGGAACTCCTTGCACCGACGCACACTAGTATTTCTATTTCCCAAAGTAGTGTCTAGTGCCAAAGTACCCTCATAAATAAATACAGTATGTCTACACCTCTCCACAGTGTGGATAGAAATAAATCTATGAGAAACTCGGGTATCGAAAAATGCATAATATAAAACCGAGGCTACTAAGATATTACCCCGAACTGTGGAAGGTCTAGGATCCTGATCCCGATGGATCTGCTCTACTGCAAACAATTTTCCAGTACCGCGGCCCTCTGTACCAACGTGATATCTCGGAGCGGATCCTCACTGAGCCTGACCACCATTTCTATGCCCTCTACCCTGGCCTGAACGACCTGAAGGACTCCATCCCCTAGTCTATTGTGGAACTTGTAATCCTGCGCCTGTATGAGGAGTAGAAACTGATCATCCTTCGCTAGATGCTGGAAGTAGAACCCTACAAAAATGCTACAGATGAACCATCTTGCTGCAAGCTCCTCACTCCAACTGGATCTCTTAGACATTGAGGCTTCTTATTCCTGCTCTTTCCACACTGATAGCACACCACCTGGTTTCCAGAAGGAAGATCCTATATTCCATAAGAAATACATCCCTTCTTTGATTCACCTCGAGTAGACTCTCGGTGGTTCTTCCTGCTATCAGTATGGAATGAATCAGCCTTGGATGTTGACTGCCCTCGTCAACAACTCTAGTCTCTCTTTGATTTCGTTCGGTGATCAGCTCTTGGTTGACTATTAGGGTAATAGATGTCAACTGGAAGACGTTCACCTGCGATATGATATCTATTTTGAGGCCTTACTCATATATTCTTTCCAAAAACAACTCTTCATTTCCTAGAACGGGAGTGAAATTCTATATCTTTGTGAAATGGGAGGAATAATCCATAATCGAAAGAGTAACCTACTACAGGATCATGAAAACTATGGCTCTGTCGGCCCTCATCGTCGCCGGATAGAAGTAGTCGTAGAACGTACGCTGGAACTCGTCCCAAGCGATATTCCATTGGAACCCTACATGCGAGACCACATCCCACCATCTCGTGGCAGAATCTCTCAGCATGTAAGTCACGAGCTTCACCCTTCTGTCTGGGGGTGTCTACATATGCTTGAAGATGGAAAGCATGGTTTCTTTCCATGACTCTATAGCCTGAGCTCCTCCAACTCGTGTGAAAGTGGGAGGATGCTGCTACTGGAAGACTTGCGTTAGCTCTGCCATAGAAGGGGTAGGATGTTGATCTCCCGAGAAGGTCTGCATGAACCTCATGAATCCCTCTCTAAACTGAGCATCTGCACCAGTGTCTGGAATCACTGCAGGTTCTATGTCCGGAATGATCGGCAAAACTACTGGTAGTCCCTGGTCAGTCATATCGGGCATACGGTCACTACCTACTTCCTGGCATGCAATGGGAGGACATCTTGGTTCCATAGCCCTGAAAGGTCAAAAAAACACATAAGATTTAGAATTAAAAAGGGAAGAAAACACAAGAGTAAAAAATGGGGACAGGAGAGAGAAACACTTATGTTTGAAAAACAGGACTACACTACTTGTATTTAAACTACACAGCGTGTTTGTTTAAGCCATTTACATTGGTGTGTACTTCCGCCACCACTGGTCGTGTAACATCCTAGAATATACAACATGTTGTCCCAAAATACGGTGTGTAATTGAATTCTACTCTCCTGACCGAGTCTCTTTACACAGCAGACCTACATAGTCCTCCAAATCCTAAACTACATGGCGTGTGCACTAAAGACACAGCGTGTACTAGACCAGTTTTGGTGACCCATGTAGAAGGTTACATAGCCTGCTACATAGCTGAACCCTACATATCATGTTCTGAAAAAGAAACACGACATGTATAAGGATGGATAACACTGAACCATGTAGTTCGTGACACGACCAGTTACCTAGAATAAAAACTACACGGCGTGTTCTTATAACACACGGCGTGTACTACACGAGTTTCCACGACCTGTGTTGTTAGTGACACAGATGGGTACACCGTTGACTACTACAGGGCATGTACTTGAGGTACACGGTGTGTCCCTGAATCCTTTTCGACAACACGTTTTTTTATTTAAACAGTCGTTAACACGGTTTAAAACTACACAGTGTGTATTGATAATGTACACACCGTGTATTCTATTTTTTTCCGGGCAATAGCTCAGAAACTGAACCGAACGCCATAACACTTAAAAAAACATCTATGTGCCATGTTCCGATCTTTGGGGTCCCATACACCTCGTTAATAAAATATTTTCATCATAACAATGCATATATCAAGTAAAACAACATATCAAGTATGTCTCTCACAGAAACTATAACAACAACATGCATAATTTATCACGACAACTATCACAACAGTATAAAATTATAATGCACCCTAAATGGCATGGTAAAATGCCTGATATGTGATTTTCTACTCAGTTCTTATATGATGCATGAGATGGAACACACAAATCTCATCGAGTTTCAACAAAATAGAACCGCAATCATATAAATGGTAAGAGCACGAAACATGTGTTTCACCCAACAGTGAAATATAATAATCTGTAACACTTTGAAAAATTGAAAATTGTAATTACGAGGTAATATATCATTTCTCTGTACATGGGTTAATTACTCCCAGACACATTTAAGTACTAACTACCCATTTATTCTTATCCATGTCTATTGTCGAAAAATAGTAAGGCATTAGAAAAGGAGAAACTCCAGTGATACCACTTTGTAACGACCCGAATCCGGATCCACATAACTGGTACCCCATACCTGGTTCACCACATAACCTCAACTACATTTCCCCAAACTCAAGAGGCTACCAATTACCAGTGAGGGCCTTGGTGAGTCAGTGGGGAACCATTTCACTCATTTGGTAAGGTATACAACGGAAGAATAAATATAATCAATAGCGGAAGTAGTAAATAGTGTGAAACAACTGAACTAAAATTAGAAGCAATGTCTGTTATAATAATGATGAATATTGGTACATGTATCTATGGAAAGTAGTAAACAAAACAATGTGCTGAAATACAACTGAAACCCACTAATAAATGAAAACAGAAACTCCAGCTGCATCGCGGGTCATGCCTTGTCCCATGCTATACAACTCCAACCCGCAATCATGTACCTGAGGTAGAAGGGCCACAATCTCAACCTATACCTGCAACCATATAATCTGTTTGGGCCGAAAAGAATGACCAAATTATGGTGTGAGACTAATCCCAGTAGGAAATCACCTCAAGATTTGTGCCCTACTGTCAGTGAGTGATATTCCAAAAGTAAAGGAAAATAAATACAGTGATGAACTAGGAGTACACTGGTAAATAATCCTACCAATTACCATTAAAATTCATTTAATTAATCAACCGGTAAGAACTAGTAAAGCCTTATATTCCAAGGGGAAGCAAGTAATACAGCATGCATCTAAAAGGACTACCTAAACACAAGCAGTATAAAACCCAACCTTGTTCTTTGGCTTGGTGGGCTCATCACAACCAACCATAAAAAATTCACACTGACTCTCTAGGTTGCTCAAAGTAGCAGACCACTATATTATAGTAATCAAACAAGGCACATACACTCTGGGAACCTCTCATGTCAACTCCCGTATGGTCTTGCAACGATTGCTACAAACTCTCTGAGGAAGCACTGACATCTAATTCCTCATGTGGTCTCAATGCGTGGGTAAACTAAGAACACTATTGGGAAGCACAAAGTCCAATTCCCATAGGTCATGTGGACGAACTAAAACCAACAGACCCTCTAGGGAATCACTTAATCGTCTATTCTCTCTTTGATTTCCCGCACCAGGTTCTCACAGCCCTGAGCAGTCCAGTCGTTCGTAATCGACTGTCAGCAGCCCTAAGTATGTTGAACAACTACTTGGCTAATATCTACCATGCAACAAAATATTTTAAATAGCAGGCAACACATGCAATCACTGATAACAATTAAACTAAAAAATTTTAATAGGGTTTTCTTCACAGGAAAACGGTTCCAAACAACGATAAACAGCCAAACAAGGGGGAAACACCCATTGGGTGATCCTCAATCATGAAACCCAGAATATAATAGTGACAATTAAATATAAGCCAACATGAAATATAGGGAAAATAAACAATAACATCAAAACCCTAAAAATGGGATACCCGATACATGGGTATCTGGAACTTTTGCAAACAAAACTCAATGAACTTCAACGTAGGGCAACAAACCACCTACCTCAATCCTCAAAGATTGATATGCATAAACCTCGACCCATGAATCGTCGTAGAACAGAGTATATCTGAAAAACGTCTAAATATTTCAACCTCAGATAACTCACATGATAGAAAGAATCAGGAAACAAGGCCAATGAAGAACCAAGAACTCACCGCTGTGAATCTTCTGCAATCGACAGAGTTTGATTCGGACAACCGGTGACGAATCGGTGGCTCAGAGAATAATCGGGCTCTTCAGATGCTCTGGAAGGAATTAGGTAGAGAAGAAGATGTAAATGACCATTAGGCGCCACCCCGGTCCGATTTATGAAATAAAAAAACGACACACCGTGTACTTTCAATGTACACGACGTGTGGTGGTTTTTTCCGTACTCTGCCAAAATCAGCCTCCATGTTACCCCTACACACCCTGTGTGTGTCCCAGACACGGCCTAAACACGGCTTCGGGCGGGAAAAGAGTACACAACATGTACTCAAAAAGTACACGGCGTGTACTTCAAAAATTTCCAGAAACTTTTTTCCCTTAAATAGCCCACAAAGGAGATTCGTACCTGAAACTGATGCTTTGGGTTCTTACATAACTAATTCAAAAATGGTTACCCCATATGTCTATATCAAACTTATTTCATTTTCTAGGTTTTGATAGTTACATAAATGTTTTCATATTTCAAATAACTAAAAATTCCTTTACGTGCATTTAAGAAAAACCGAAAATAAATGGTTGAGCAGTCTGTTGATACTTTTCAAAAATCAATATATATTAATATTCCTATGATTTTTATCACCTTAGAAGTCATTTTTTTTGACACATGAATCCTGTTTTTAAAAATGTTGATTTCATTTAAAACTACTAATTGAGTCATTCCAAGAACTATTCCTCTCATGGGAACATGTTGTCATATTGTACAAAAAAATAATTTTGAAAAATATATATAATTATTTCAGGTCAAAATGTGTATGTTTAGTATGGTTTTTACTGTTACATTCATTTTATATTAATTTAATTCCTTAAATATTTGTTTTTGGATTATTGGAAAAACCATTACTCGGATTCAAATTGTTTCAATTAAAATAATTTAAAAATAAATATAAAACCATTTTACTAGGATTTCAAATCACTAAAATGTAAATTTTTTGTTTTAAACGCTTTGATACATGTTTTCAACTACATAGATGTCTCATAAAACTTATTATTGAGTCATTCCAAGTTCGCCAAGCATAATATGGATAATATATATTAAATTTGTAAGAATAGTAGATGTAAAGGTTTAGAGTATATTGAATTTATAAGAAGACCATAGTGGAGGAATTATATATGATATTTATCATCTTGGATCTATAATTTTTTCATAAAATTCTACCCAGGAAGAGGTTTATAATATATTCTATTTTTTATAATAGTATATGTAAATGAATTTTTTAAAAAGAAAAACTCAATATATATATAACAATTATAAATGGGAAAGTATTATATTTTTTATTAAAGTTTAATAAATTTAATTAACTTCATCCACATTTTCTTCATTATTATCAACCTCAATTCCGGTGAATAATTAATTTTTACCCCCTCTTACATTTTTTATCAGTTTAATATCATTAGGGTAAAACTGAGGAATACATTTTTGTTGATGTGGTTCCATTTCTAAAAGAACTAATTGTCCTTCATCAATGATATCATACAAGTCACTTTTTTTATCTATAAAACAAACCTCTGACCATCATGTATTTCATCATCTACATAATAATCCATCTTTACATGTGAATCCATGATAAAAATAACATGATATTCATAATCACATTAATGGACGAATGTAGTGATTTTGATTGAATTAAAATTAACTGATAAGTTTATTATACAACAATCAATGTTGGGCTACATTAATTTGTGTCAAACAACTAGAAATTTACCATGATAGTTTAATGAGAATATATAAATAATTTTTCCATAGTTTCCCATCATTGCATGTGTAAATACATAACATTTTTTATATTTATTTCTTTCTATATGTAAAATTTAAAAAATACATGAATCCCTAAAAATTTTAGGAATCAAGTCATTTAAGCTTCCTTTTAGGACCTCAAGCCAAATAAATAATGTCATATTATATTTCAGATAGATTCTAAACATAATTTACCTATACATGTAGATATTACCTATTACTTTTAATTTAGAAAAAATAATTTCACACGAATCATATAAATATGAGTATTTACATAAATGATGGGAGAATGTTTTACAATATCATTATTGACTATATTTTTTTTTCCATAAAATTTTACTTTATCCTCATAGTCATCTCTTGTTTTAATATATCAATCCATCAATAAATAGATCATTTGTAAAACTATGGAGTAGTACCTATTTGGGTTCTTCTCATTACTCCAATTCTATTAGTGGAAAATCAGACTCCTCTATAACTGGACTTGAATAATTTGAAAATATCGATGATTGGTTTTCTGAATGAGGATTATTGGAGATATCAATAACAAGACAAACAAAATTTAATGTACTCCAAATCTCATCCATCTAACTATAACAGAAGGGAAATAACTCATAAGATATGTTCCTATAAATTATTGAGCATTTTAGTTGAAATTTATTCTATAAATGTGATATTAAATGACATATGTACATGAAGGAAAAGAATACATGATATATTAAAAAATTTATAAAATAATTTAATAAAATTTATTTACTCTCCAAATGAAAAGGTGCCCATAAAATTATTATTTTATGTTTATTGGGATCTGTTGAGTTTAGTGTTATTCAAAAATGATCTCTTAATAATCTTAAAAACAAAACTAAAACTACAAATATATATTCATATAATGTCGTACACAATCCCAACAATAAAAAAAATTATTACATCCGAATATGGGAGTAATGGAATTTTAACAATATAACATTTGTTGTTTTAAGTAATCACATGGTGAAATGGTAAATGAATATCCATGTTATTGTATTAAATTTATAAATTTTAATCGAATGTCTATTAATCATTATTGTTCATTGTAAAAATAGTTTAACATTATTTTCAATTCTCATTTCCCCCATGATCTTTCTTTTTATTTATTGATTCCAAATACTTATTATTATTAACGCCATCCTTCAATTTAACTTTCTCCTTAATTAATGCTAAAATTATATTCTCACCTATTTTATTCTCAATATGAATTGTGAAAATATCCTCAAATTACAAATTAAACTCCCAAAAATAGATTTTTTAAGATTATACTCATTTTCTACAAGTATAGTGTTCCAATTGTTTCAGATATTTTACCACATGCCCATTCCCTTGATCATTAAACTGAATAAATTTTCTAAATTATATAGTGACATTGATTAATTATCTTAATATTTTTTGTATCATAACCACCATTTTTTAAATTCTCAATTAAATACGTCATTTGATAAATGACTTATAAAATCCAATTTTTTTATATGCATCAAGAAATCAATAATTAAACAAAAAAAATCCTTTACTATAATGTGGTAATCATGTTGGTTCAAAATCAAAATTATAAACTTTGAAATCCAATATTTATTGTTGGTTAAAATAGGATATGATTCCTATTCTATGATGGTCACAAATTATCAGCATTAATAAAGGATGAATTTTTTATTTTTTTTAAATTATTTATCATATTTTTCTATGATATCATCCAATAATTCATTAAACTCATTAATTTGAGGTTGAAGGTATACATTAAGTCATTTCCAATCATCTTATTTCTATGAATAATCCCTTAAATAATAAAATATTCACACTTAATACACAAATATATTGTTTTATTATGGGGTTTTAAAAGTAATAGGTCATGTGCTTTATTTAGTACATAATGTGAAAAAGTGATAAACCAATTATAATCTAATCCCAAACACACATTCATAGGATGAAAATAATAATATAAATATATTTAATCAAATAACTGCTATTATTTTTAACAGTTTAGATTTATGAACAAACATATTTTTGTTATTATCATGGTCATGGAACAGTATGACCTAAAAATTATTATATTACCTTAATAATCATTTTCAGCATTGTTTCAAAAGAAATTAATAATTTTTTTTTTAATTTTTCTCTTTCTTCATGCTCACGTTCCATTAATATTACACTAATTAATTATCATTGATATCCATCTAATAGTATGAAATGTTATAAATTTTTTCTTATTAGACTCTTCTCCTCAATAATTAATGAAATCATTAGGACCTTATTGACTCTTTATGTAACCTTTTCTATGATATTAGAATATTTTTTTACCTAATAGAATAATATATAGATATTAGGTTCAGAAAATTAATCATGACACGTGTCTAAAATATAGGACACCAGATGGTCTATTATTCCACATAGATAAATGTTTTGATACAGATTATGTAAAAAAGATTGAATTATAATTTATAACATCCTTGATATAGTTCATGTATTTCATCATCATGTAATTCATTAAACTAATTGTTTTCACTGATTTTTTGAGAAATATAAACTTCCTTAGATTCATTTTTTTATTAATCTATTAATATTTTATTCCATGTATCATGGGAATAAAAATATGACATTTATGATGTTTCAAACTGAATTATCATATGGAGAGTAACATTGTTATTTGTTGATTGGATAATCATTATTTTTAATTTCCATAACATTCTATTCTTCCTGAAAAATACATCATACATATTGATAATGAAAAAATTTCATTATAAAGTGCCCATATACTTTTTATATATGAAATTATATCTTTAATTTACTATCATCAAATGAAAATTTTATTCTACCATCCATTGTCCGGTTTACAGTTATAAAATTTAAAAATACTTGTAACCCTAGGAACAATGAGGTTTGTTTACAGGTTAATTAATTCAACATTTCACTATAAAAATTTAATAAAAAATATTTTCTATATATATTAATATATAATTATATATATTTATTATAGGATAAGTACAATAAATATTTAACATCATCTAACATCATCATTGAAAATGGTAGAGTCTTGACAACACATAACACAAATTCAGCATGAATATAATATAATAAAACATGAAAAACATAAAAAATAAATTAAAAAATATTACCATTCATAATTACATGATTAGATGATGTGGGAGAAGGAAAAAATTTGAAGGATTGGGAAATAGACAATCTAAAGTTTGAGGATGGAAATCTAGCGATGTCCGACTCATGTACAAACATGAGTATGGGAAATTAGTTCTATACAATAAGGATTAAAACATTATAGGTAATACGATAAGGCTCTACTACCATTTTGTGTGGTGGTAATAAGTATATTGTTTACAGGGGCCGTCTTTATTGGGAGAAGAGTCGTCAAGGGGGTTGTTCCCACAATAGGCAGATGATGGTCGGTGTTGATTGAAGGGGGCAGTGGTGGGGGGAGGTAGGGCATCAAGGGTTGTAATAGGGGTAAGGTATGAGTTAATTAGTGTTTTTTAAAAATAATATATTGGGAATTTAAATAAAACCTCTCTGAAATTTAAACTTTTTTCAAGTATAGTTGTGGTCTAAACAAATTGGCCCTATAATATAAATAATAATAATTAATGTTTTATTCATAGCTTTCATAGAAACGAATACTAATAAACTTATTCGAATAATAAATTTTTATAGAATATAGAGGAGGGTTAGATGAGAGTAAGTACTTGAACAAGCCAGGGACATACACCAAGCCAATAAATCCCCATACATAAAAGAAAAAAATTATATCCATTATTTTTACGTCAATTAAAATAAAATTCAAACAGTAAATGAAATATAATTTAATTTTCTAACAATATACTGAGTATCATTCACAATATCAATTATATAATTAATATGAAAATGAATTTATTGAAATGTGTTTCAAATTATGATCATCCATTTTAATTTTTCATATAAAATTACAAGTCATCCACTTCTGTATTCAAATATGATTTAGTTTGTTGAATTATAAAATAAAAAATAATTATATATATTTACGTCTATATTGATGAAACAAACATATACACAATTTTATTTGGACAAAAATAATATTATATTTATCATAAAAATAATCCAAATTTCAATTTATATAATATATTAACATATTATTTTTTAAAATTCTGAACAACCCACTAAACCAATGTTACTCAAACATATTAACATATATCATAACATTGTATATAATTTTTAAAAAATAAAAATATGATAATTCAAGGAAAATTTAAAATTTTCTCCTTGCAACATTTTATAAATCCATAGTAGCATCATTAAAAATAAGTATATAATTATTTTATTTTTTTGATACTCAGTGTTCAGTGGTAAGATTAAACGCAGAACAAAATTAGATTTTCTATTGAATCAATGTCAAAAAAATTAAATCCAATGATGTAAGTAATTACTTATCAATAGTAGGATAAACTATTAGGTCTTATAACCAAACTATTTATGTATTTCTGCATGAAATATAAAACATACTAAATTAAAATAAAATTAAAATACATTAAACAAAGTATATCATCAGAAATAAAAAAAATCGGAAACTACTCCTAAAATAACTTCAGGAACATGTATTGTCCAGACTGATCTCTAATCCTCTATTATGGACTTGAAAACCTATTTATATATAGCTATGGTGTGAATGGAATGTTTATACAGAAGGATTTGGATTATAGAGACTTGTTCAAAAGATAAAATAATAATAATAAATCTATGTAAATAATGTGGAGTTTACCCATATCTTAATTAGGTATGCCATATTTCCAACCTCACCATATCCCTCTCACCGAGTGTCCCATTTAGGTGAATATATAATATAATATCAATACTAGTTACCAATTTACCACTTTACCAATTTTTCCCCACTCTTCCCCAATGTTCTGTGTCCTGAGGAATATCTCTCCAAATGTAATCTATCCTAAAGACACAATGGATACAACATCATACCATGCACCACTTGCATCACATCATCTCATAATCCAATGATATATCTCAAGATAATGACTGATTATTTTATAGGTTCCACTATATCCCATATGAAAAATATTATACCTTAATACATTATATGACCCTACAGACATATATGGGAATGGTAACAACGATGTATTTTTTTCACATAATACTAACTGGAAAAGATAGTAGGTTAAGAGGGGATGGATATCACTATATTTGTTAACAACCTTAATGTTGGAAAATATTCCCTCCTAGTGTCCCCTGAGTGTCTGTCACCATAATGACATGTGTGGGGAAGCATATGAAATCACATAAAATACAGGATATTATATATCATACAACAACACTTGGAGAATCAATATAGTATTTGGATCAAATGCAATTATCGTTGCTCAGAAACATGATTGACACTACTATTGACTAGATATCCTATTAGAACAGAACAATTAAAGAATCATTTAATTTATTTAATTCCATTAAACGTTTCAAATTACCATAATTCTACTAAATAACCATAAAAAATGACATTGAAATTATCATCAACTGATTAAAAACTCAATCCATGCAGAAACCACTTTATCCCATTATTTAGAATGAAAATAATCAATTTTCATCCAAATTAACTTCAAAACCATGGGTAAAAACATTTATTACTCATTAAAATTCTATATTTTTAGATACTCCAGGACTCATCTTATCTTACATTAACAGAGATGCATAAAAAAAGAACTATCTCCTCCATCTTGTAGTGGGGAATGGAAATAAAAAACAAATAATTTGGACACCCATTATATAATGTATATTTTTCAACCCACGTGATATTAAGATTCATAAAAAAATGGGAAAACCTAATTTTAACCAATTCATATATAGTGGTTACATCCCCACCACCACCATGCATATAACTAGGAATCTCTCCTAATATCATGAGTGTCAACTACTAACAAATACCATGGCCTTCCCTCACATTTGACATCATCCATAAACCACCCTAAGTTCAAATAAGGTCTCCTATAAAGGAACACATCTAGATCAATCCCATAATATAAAAAGGGAAGACATATTTTGAACATTACATATAGGACCAAATAACCATGGAATCCATCCTTGACAAAAAAATCACTGTGTCCCAATCAATTATCATCATCAAAAAATTATGTTATTACCAACCAATATTAAACAATTTATTTATTACAACATACACCGACATGGAACATGAGGACTCATCGATTAAACTCAAATATTTTTTAAAATTTCTATCATGAATGAAATCAATTTTCATCATATTTTAAGGATGAACATTTTCAATTAACATGAATCATTATTATTTCAATAACATTTATTTCATGATTATTGTAATTTTTAAATTTCCATTAACAAAAGAAATAATTATTATATATAATCATGATTAAAATTTAACATTTATTTCTATAATATTAATGGATCAATATCATTAACCATATCTCTTTAATTCAGTATCCCAAAAGAAGTATAATATTTTTTCTATTTTACCAATTTCATAATAATAGATAAGTTATAAAAAATCATAAACATATGTGTTCACCAAATTATTAACATTTGTTGGAAACAATTTAATTTTTAAATAGGAAAACAATTATCGTATTGTAATCATATGTGATCTGTAAAACTAAAACCAAGGTTCATTCATTAATACAATTTATTATTTATTATAGTACACTCCCCTATCACACAATGAAAAAATTCATGATAAATTTATATTATAAATAAATTAATGGGAGAATAATTGAATCCCATATATATACTTAAATTTTTTATATTATATTCATTAGAAAATAAAAACAAGGATCGACTACCATTGAAATAAACACCAAAAAGTTAATGGAATACAAGTCAAAACATAGAATCCAAAAACCACCATCAAACCATGTGCAATACAATGGTTAAAAACGAATCATTGGATTAATTAAATTATACTAAAAACACTTGAAAGAAGGAAAATTAATACATATTTATAATGAACAAAAATCATTTGTTTCTTTAATTACTTGGGGTAAAGAACATGAGGAATTGATTAAGGGGAACCACTGGTATTCAGAATGAACATTACAAATCTAGAATTTATAAAAATATGAATTATATATAAGAAAATAATTAACCAATCCATAGTACATCTGTTGCATCTATAAAATAAGGAACACAAATTGGTGGTTGGTATATCAATTAATATTTGAATTAATTTACTAAAACCCCATTAAAAAAACCCCTATTATGTTTCCCACATTTTACCATTTCAATCTATTTATTATTCAAGGATGAAGGATTTCATTTCTACCATTTAGATATTATACTAAAAACCATCTTGGATTCCAACATAGCCATGCCATAGTCATGGTGGGTCATCAATTCCTTAACCATAAATGGATTCCACTACTATGTGTTTCACATATCAATGAAATTTACCATTTGATCGACCTATAAAATGGATTTGAAATCCATTTCCTAGATTTCTAGTTTGTTAAGGAGACCATTAATAGTTCCAAAACTAGCTCCATGCCATTTAACACACGTTTCCTCTAACATGTAATTAACTGGAACTCACTAGGATAAAAAATTCAGTAAAACTACTTGAAATGTCTTTTTGATGGTTTACATGAACCAAGAACTACACGTCCAACCATCGATTACCAAAAATACCCACTACTAAGGTGTAATAATATATAGAATGGCATAAGTCCCTCTCAATGCCCCTAGAACACCACTAAAATCCATCTTACCACCACTGAGCCTCGGGAATCAAGATGAAAGAAAGGGAAGGTCTATAATATTATAGGAATATTAATTTTATTTCCATCAAGTGTGTTATATATAGTGTTTAGTTATTGTCACTAATTGTTTTCCCATATAAGATCAAATTGATACACAATAACCATTATTAGTGTTATAACCTATAAGTTAATAATTTATAGAGTCATAAACTAATTTTTTGTATCCAAACAAAGAATTCATTTCAAGGGAAAAACCAAATTTATAATTTAACAAACATTTAGTATTTTATCTTATATTTAATCATATACTAATAGTTTACAATAATTTCTACATAGGTATAATATTTAAAAAAAGTTTGAATTTCTCTCTAATTCAAAAACAAATTACCCAACATTTTATATAACTTTATTATATCATATTATGATAAAAAAAATAAAAATCATTACCTTCCAAAATATAATGGATTAGTTTTTTGGGAACATTACATTAACACAACATAATCATACATAAAATGTTTATCTCTATAATATTAATTCATAAAATTCTCACTGTTGGTATTAATTTTTGATTTAGTACATGAATTCACAAAAGGATATAGATCAATGAAATGGTGGGATAAAATTACATTCATGGGGGAATGTTAATGAGAGAAAAATGAAGCATGAAATAGTATAACAGATGAGTGAGTATAATCATCATCATCAAAACATAGTAAGTGATCAGCATCAAAAGTATAAATAAATAATTTTATTATTACATGGAAGATATAATATTCATAATATAGATGTATCATTAAATAATGGAAAAATACCAATAATTATTTGTGAAGTTGCTAGCTCAATGTTCAGAAATATCCTGTGTTTTTAATGATAAACATTTAATAAAATATTAGTTAATATAGACATAGGTTCAATGTATATTCACATAATCTATTTTGATATATCACATTATCCAATACATAATATGTCTATAAAAATTTACCACCACCTCTTACAAAAAATTATTCCTATAATTATACCTTATATATGTAGATGAAAAATATGATAGTTGTAAACATAATAAGAACCCTAGAAAAGGGATGGTTTTAATAATGGATACATAAATTATATGTAAACAAATAAAACATTTTTATTATATAATATTAATAGAAGACTTATTTTTTCAATGTTTATTGGTGTAAAATATCATGAGCTGTGGTGATAAGGTTAAATAAATCAATATGAATCATAGATATTAATTAGAATAAAAAGTTATTTAAAATCCATAGAAATGGACTAGAAAAATATTAATTAATTATATGTATTCATTTACAAATTATAAAAAATGAAAACAAATGAGAAATTTATTTAGAATGGATTTAGAATCGTCACATTGGAAAAAATGAAAAAAGTTCGTGAATACTTATTTAAATTATTTTATGGATTTCCCAAAATCATATTTATATAACCATTCATGGCATATTTAATTTAATTAAAAGAAGAAACCATATTCAATTTTTCAATATAATATTTAGATCACCAATTTTTGGTCATGAGAATGGTATTTTGGGCTTTCTCTCAAAATATATTTGGTGATGGTTATTATGGTTATGATGGAATACATTTCCCACATGAAATTGATATTGATCATTTTCTAGATGTCCTCTATTGTAATAAATGAAAAATTAAAAAAAATTGATCAATATGTTAATGTATATCTACATTATGTACTCTTAGTTCCGATATATTTCATTTCAATAAGTGTTTTAGGTTTGGAAGGAATTTTCCTGAAAGGATATATCACACATATTATTTCTAATAAAAACCCATTTAAAAAATAATTTATATGTGTAAACACCATATTATTAAATTTATTGTCTTTCCTACTAGTGATAATCATTATTGATATGTGGAACTAATGTATTTGTAAATGGTTTTTTTGTGGTTTTTCAGAATATAAGTGTAATCTAATGAGAAATTATTTTTTACATATCCAATTTTCATTGATGGAGTACAAGCTAAAGACATGGTGTCATATCTCCAATGTATTCATGATGGGTAAATTTTTCATTCAAATGTGGGACTAATGATTTAATAATTTTTCTATGAGGAACTCTTGAATAAAATTTATGATTAAATTTAATTGTCTAAATTAGATTTTATGGCATCCTTATATTCTATTCGAATTATCATCCTCTGTATGGGTGCTAATTAAATTGGATGATTCCACATAATCTTACTATTATAGATAATATTCTATGATATTGGTGGAAAAATATCATTACACTAAAATTATAGATAATTTATTTTCATCATATCTTGATGATTATATAAATCTCTATATAGAATAAGACAACTTACCATATTTTTTTATAATCGTCCAATACATGAGTCCTAATAAAGATAAATTATAATGTAATTCTACATTAATATTTATAATCTACTAAAATAAGTTCTATGTATAGATATAATATTTCTTAAAGGAATAGTTATAATCAACAAGTGAGGGATTAATGTTTATTTGAGAAATATATTGGCCAACATGCTTCTGCAAGGGGATTCCAATATAGTTTTACTAGTGCTACTATCTTGTGTGATTAAAACATGGATGATGACACCCCATTGTTTAATCAAGAATCATTAGTGGATACCAATGAAAATAAATTTCAACAATGAAAGGGATTAATAATGAATAGTCCATAAGAGGTTACATTATCTTTACGGATCATAGAGTGATAGTGGATCTTACCATTGGATGAAATCAAAGTAATTAGTGCATGTAATTTTTTCTATTACAGGGTCTTGGTTAATTTTTCAAAGATATGGATCCAATTATCTTGATATTTTTGTTTCAACATGTGTGTATATTTTAAATCAAAGGTCTTTAGAATCCATGATCACATGTACTGGAATTGTTTTTTTGGTTCGAGAAGTGATATTAAGGATGTGCCTTCTTCTGGAGGGCCCTTCATATCTAATTCATTGAATGTAAAATACCAGAATTAAGTGGATGTGTGTAACAAATAGTCCACACTGATATCATAGCCACCTCATTTTATCATTTTAATTGGTTCTTGATCATATTGGTTCAATTAGTTTCCCTACAAACACATGGTCTCCTCCCTCCGGCCCACCGATAATCCTAAAATGGTCAACAGACTAAAGATTCTCCCCAACGGGCATCACATGTTCTTCCCTACATGCTCTATCATCCTTTACACACACCCTAGGAAACTTCTGATAATGTCTTCCATATATATTTGTACATCATTAAAGTCATTCATAACTATAGAGTTCTAATCAGAAATACATCCCGATTTAACAATACCATTGTAATGAACCATCCCGTAAAGTAATATTCTAGGACTTCCATATCCCCCCTCTAACAGTCTAGATAATGTTGAATAGCCCTGAGAAGCCTAATAACTGACATGGGAGGCTTTATCATATGTTCCAACACAAACCCACACATCTCCCATCCTATACAAGGTAGAAATGTAAAACAAATTGAACAAAAATTCCTTTTTACAACTATATGTTGTAACAACAGTATGATAGGATGTAAAATAAAATAAACCAGTCCAAATACAAGACCACCAAAAATGTCACTTATACAATTCCAACCTAAATGTTTGAACAGGGAATAGATTCATAAATCCAACAGAATAGATCTCGGTATTTCTGGCCTCACTAATCACTGTTTTCTCCTAGTCAGCACCAGACTCTACTAAAATGTTGATCTTCTACACAAGGAATGATACAAGTGAGAAAATACCATGTAGGGGTGACTATAATAATTCTCAGTAAGACACCCTAAAACCAAAATTCATACATAAAATTAAATATAATCATCTATACACATGTATATGTCTATAACACATATAACAAGTATATCCAGATTTACTCAACAATTAAAAACAATCTAAGGATAAGTCACAAAGGTAGTATACCGGTCTAGTATTCTTTCTTGATGATTTAAAAATGCACTGATCTGGGGTAAATCATTCATATGTCTGATTACAGTAGTAGATTTGGTCTAAGTGGTACTACTCAATGGGTCTCGGCATGAGAAAGAACACACTCATAATCCAAGTAGAATATGACAAACATATGACAATCAATGCATAGGCCATGGGGGATACCAACAAGTTAATCTGTATTAAACTGATAATTAGAGGATCAACTAATGAGAATGTTGGTTAGGAAATTCCCATTACCTCCACTGAGTGATAGAAGAATAATTCATAATATCATTACAAGATTATTAGAATGACTCTAATGAATCTATCTATGAAGTCCTAGAGAAGGGATCATAGTCCAAGGAGTAGGAGTTGATTCAATGCCAACCTTTGGAAAAGTGTAAAAGTGAATTTACCCAAATTAATCATATATAAGATACAGAGGTAAATGGATTAATGAAATATATAATAGAGTAAATGTAGTGGAGTAGGCGAAACATGTTATATCTTTAACCCCGGGTCATGCCCCTATAAACTGTCGGTGTCATCATGTCATGTCTTTGTATTACTACACAACTTTTAGGATTCAAATTTACTATAACAATGTCACACTACACAATGAAGTCCGATATACATGTCCCCATTTTCTAGTACATGGGTTAGACCCTGTACCTAGTCGAGGCCATGTGTGTGGGTGTGAGTACATGGTGTTCTCCAATCTGTATAGTCCCCCAGTCTATGTACATCCCAAGGTACAAGTCGAGTCACTTGAGATAGACCACACACCATATTACTGGGGTCACATGTCAAGTGATACATAACATTCAAGAGATAAAACTAGACAATAAAAAAAGGACCCAAATGTAATGTAGATCCAAATTACATATCGTGTAGCATGATATATTATAGAATCATAGATACTATATACTTTCAATTTCAATATTTCCTCAACCACCATTACTGATTCCCCTTCCTAGTAAAATGAAGGGGAGGCCTCTTAGAAGACTTTACATCATTAATCCACATGTTCATCAATTAGATGTACTCATAAAATGGTTCAAATCATTGTTATTCCTTGTTCGTTGAAGAATCCAAATTCATGTATCCACCATCATGTGATTTTCAAAATCTCTATCATCACACCATCATCATGTAATAAAGGTTCCAGATCCCTGATATCATATCATTCACCAATGAAATAGATTTTCAATGGTCAATTGATCGAGATAAGTCGAGTCATGGGACATACAATGAACACCCTCAATGACTGATGAACTGGGGGAGAAAAAAACCAGAACATAATAAATAATCGAACCTCAATCGTCGTTCATGATGATATAGATATGTTTATGTTATAAATAATAACCAATAATTAATAATAACAATGACAATCTCTCATAAAATCCCTGGAAAATAACCCATCCCAAAATACACCTAATCCTCATATAAATCCATTGGTTGATTGATCTGTATTCAATGTAAGAAAATATGGATGAGGAACAAGAAAATCCAAACTCATTCCCTGCCTTGTTTTAGATCAATCACTATAGAATAATGGAGCTTTTATGTGATCATTGGAGAGATCCATTAAATCATTTGTGCAATGATCACCACCACATTCAAGTAACCATTTTTAAAAGGAAAAAACATTAATGATCTCTCCAATAGTTTCTAGGTATTATGGATAATACCTGGTTTTTTCAATAATATACAATTTAATGAAATTATATCACGACATAAAAAAATGATATAAAATAATTTGTTCAATATTTATTATTTATTTCCATTTCTCTGATGACTTTTATTCAAATGGATCACAATGACTATGGATAAATCACAACTAAGTAAAACCTCACATGATGAAATCAATAGTGATCTTTTATATTTGATCAGGGAACCTTTTTATATGTTATTCCACTAATTTAGGAAATCATTTAGAATGTTCTATTTAATATATTTAATAGATTTCAATAATTTATTTCGAGATAAAAAGGCCACAGAATCATATTCCTTCTCTATAAAATGTCCTGAAATTATTCTATATGATATCCATAAATAATACAAAAAAATAAAATTAAAAAATTTCTCCCCACCATGGGTATTTACATTCTGTAAAATTCCAAATCGGGGCTACTAAAAATGATGTGGGTAAAGATCACAAAACTGTGACTCCCCCTTTCATACACTCTCTTGGAGGTTCCAGTGCTACCATGTGTCACACACTAGAGGAATTAGACTCCCCCATGTATTTTCTATTATCGGTCCTTGATCTCTACCAGGCACATAGAAATGGTTTCTCAATCCATGATGTTTAGCTCATCCCGTTTATAATGTCAAATTTTTTATTCAAATACCTCATCAGCTGCGATACATAGAAGATTCCATGTACCCAATCTAACTATATATGTGGAGCAAATCGGTGTTCCACCACACTATCTACGCACAACATAGGGAATTGGCCAATGACTCACATATATTTATTACCATCGTAGCCAAATTTATGTAATCTTTATAAATGTGATTGTTGTTGGAACAAATTGTTTCCTTCCACAAACTCTGAAGGCCTTCATCACTTGACATCATAAGACATCTTATGGATCTATTCAGTCATCATCGAATCCTGTATGATCTATACCTTCTCTGTTGTAGCTCGCACCAACTTTAAACCCATGAGCGTTGACTCTCCTGCACTGGTACGATAATGTGGTGACGAATATGGTCACCCATCCAATTCCATGAATGGTATCAAATAAATGGTTTAATGGTAACTGTTTTTTTATAGAAACCACATCAGTAATAATTGGTCCTCACAGCTACGAAAAGATTCCAATATTCAGCATCACATCATGTCTTCTAGAACTTAAATGGAATACTCAGTCTGGCCATCAGTTTGGGGGTGACACACTATGCTCTTGTGTAACTGAGTCCCAAACACCGCATGTAATCCCATCCACAATTTAAATTTTAAGAGATCGTGATAGTAATATTCAATCATCTATGGAACTCTATATAGTCAGTCTATCATGTGAATGTGGAGTCGTCACATGGTCTCTACTAAACACTACTCATATATTTCAATAAAGAGTGACGACTTGGTGAGTTGGTCAATGATGACCCAGCTTACATATTTTCTATTCAACATATATAGTAATCATTTCATAATGTCCATAAATATCTCATCCAATGTCCATTGTAGAAATTCTTTTCATTGAGAGAAACCTTCTAGAAATTGGTGTTTAACCATCAATTGGTAAAAAGTAATGCATAAAAAGAAAAACAATTTAACTCATTTCTTCGTCCCTGGCCACCAAGACTGATGTTTGAGTTCTTGTCCAACCATTTCTAGGCTAGGATATACTTCCAAACAATATGTTTGAAATTATCTTAGAACTTCCTCCAACAAACCCCTTCTTTCTATCATCTGAACTCTAGAAAGAATGATGTAGTCACCACCTTTATATGATCCATCTCGTGAATTACCCATAGATATATGAGATTGTATGGTGTCAAAATCATTCTACAAAATGGTTCCCTCCCTTACTTAATACAAGATTTGATAGATGACCACCATTGAATGGAGGAAGATAATTCATCTCTATCCATTAAAGCTAAACTCAATGAGGAAAAATACTTTGAATCATTATTCCAAAATTGAGAACAAGATCTCTTATTGAGAGAATCTCTTAACACATTTACCTTTTCGTGAGTATAGACAATTATTTATGTCAAACTAATAGTTTAAATATAACCATAACCACAATATGATGTTAATATCATTAAGAGAAAATATTAATTTAAACTCCCAGAAATTTCATCTAAATTGTTTTTCATAAATACTTTGGAATTTTACGAGTATGCAGTTTCTAACTGTACCTGATTCCGAGGCCCATTGTGGCCAGAATCAATTTATGAAGATTATCTTGGGTACGTTCTGTAAATGAACGAGCATATTTTTTTATCATTTTGAACTGGTGCATGGAATTGAAATCTGAGGGCACTTATGAACTCACAACACTAGTAATTTCTTAAGAGGACCATTACCGCAATTGCATTTTCACGGGAGGAGAAGTTTAATTTTGTGGTTTAAATAAGAATTGAATAATAATTGTGGATCAAATTTTATTCATTATCTTACGTGGTTTTATCCTACATGGGGAAATTTTTATGGGACCCAAACTTCTAACTACCCATGTGATGATAATTGTGAGGTGTGGCCCACACGAGCCCCAACCATTCACATTCATTAAACCCTTAATCCACCCATTAAACTCCTTTATTTATTGTTGAAAACCTCCCTCTGATACCAATTTGTCACTACCCGTCCTCGAGGCCTGTGTCTTTATTACCCCAAGCACTTCTTCCATATGACAAAGGCTGGCGACTAGCAGCAAAGTCATAAATACCAATAAAAGGGAAGGCATTTCCTTTATATAAGTAAAAAAACACAACAGAGTATGCAAGCTAAAGTAAACACTAAGTAAAATGGGTACAAAAGTAAGTGCTGGAATGTAAAATGGTCCAGAATACAAACCCAACTAAAAATACACTACAACAACAAAAAAATAGTTGTAGTAAAGTAAACCAGCATCCACTGAGTCGTCCTCCGGATATCCCACCTTAAGGGTGGGTACAGATGGTCTCCTCAGCTCCTCGGGTTCGGCTGTCCACTCCGTGTACGTCCCGCCAAGTGGTCCACCTCTATATACCGCTATGCTCAACCAGACTCCACCTCAATCACTGTTGTCTATTGTCTGCATCCAACACAACGTAGTGCGGGCATAGCCAGTGCCAGTGTGAGTATAAGTTACTCAGTAGGGACCCCATGATCCTTGAAGGTCTCCCAGAATCCATAAAGTAAAAATCAAAAAGTAATGATACAAACAATAAGTATCAACCAACTCTACTTAGGAATATGCACATACATATACCTAATTCATCAATTCCAGTTTAGCTGGAAGGCATTGCCTTTATATAAGTAAACGAAAAAAACATAGTACGCATGATGAAGTAAAAACTAAGTAAATCGAGTACAAAAGTATGTGATGGAACGTAAAATAGGATAGAATACAAACCCAACTAAAAATATAGTACAACAGTAAAGAAAGAACAACTACAGTAATGTAAACCAACAACCATTGAGGCCTCCTCAGGATATTCCACCTGAAGGGTGGGAAAAGATCATCTCCTCATCTCCACGGGTCCGGTCATCTGCTCCATGTACGTCCCGCCAAGTGGTCCACCACAAAGTATTGTTCCGATCCACTAGACTCCACCTCGATCAGTGATGGTTATCGTCTATAGCCAACACAACGTAGTGCGGGCATATGCCATGTAGGGGTGAGTATACATTACTCAATAGGGACCCCGAGAACCCCGAAGGTCACCTAGAATCCACAATGTATAAACCACAAAGGAAAGATACTAACAAGAAGTATCAACTAACTCAACTTAGGTATACGCCCATACATATACCGTAGTCATAAAATTGTTATCAAAGGAGTAGGTTCTACCGCAGAACTTAGGACTCTGATAATTTCTTCCCGTGAAGCAATAATGTTAAGGGTATGGAGTGAGGTTGTCAGTCCAGGGATTCAAGTGTTGGTGCGGCGACTGACGTATCCATACACCAGGACCCTGACTTCTGATTTCTGAATCAGTGCTCGAAAACACTTATTTCATGTGTGATTCAAAAGTTTTATTTGTGATTACTTTGTCTCAACTAACCAGGTATACTGTATTAACCGCGGTGCATTTGTTTCATTTCAGTATGGCCCCATGATAGTAGCCAGGTAAGGTTCCCTGTTACGTGCGGGATGACAGCCCACCGAGTGACGAGGCCTCGATGCAGGGCCCCATTATAGTGGAGGCAGCAGTAGTACCTCCTCCCGCTGGGCCACCAATACAACCAGCCCCGACAGTGGAGAGTGCACGCTGCCTGAGTGCACTACATGATTTTCAGCGATAGAGGTAGACCAGGTTTCGTAGAGAGACGGACCCTCAGGAAACCGAGGATTGGATGGAGGCTGTTTTTTGAGTATTCAGATTGGTAGGGACACCAACAGAGCTTATGGTGATCCTTGCAGCAAGTATCCTGCAAGCAGCAATAGGTAGATGGTTGAACCTGATGCTTTAGGTGCACGATGAGGCATCTTTACTTTGTACATACATCGAAAGCATCTTCCGCTTGGAGTTCGTTCCATCCACCCTCCATGCGGTGCACATCCAAGAGTTACTACAGATGCGACATGGCAGCATGACAGTAGCGCAGTACTCGATGAGGTTAACCGACCTCTCATGCTACTCCACAGACATGGTACGAGAACCATTCTTTCGAGCCCGAACCTTTGAGATGGGACTGAGTCATAAAATCCGGGATTCGATAATGTCCCTCAGTATTCTGCCGCAGGTAGGAGTACTAGAGTGAGTCTTACATGTGGAGATATTCCTTGTTGAGTCTACACCAGCAGTGAGGCCTACCTCAGGGTGACACATAGAAGAGTCTTCTGCAGTAGGTAGTATATAGATGTCACAGAGGTCCAAGAGAACCAGGCCATCAGGTGGGCTACATCAGGATACTGGTTCGGAGGTGTGGGGAACACACAGCAGATCCAGTCATACGAGAGGCAGGAAGGGCTATAAATGCGGTGGGCATGGCCACATGGCTCATGACTGCCTGACCCGCCATGTAGTGGAGAAACAAACGGTTGTTGTACCAGCTAGGTAGAGGCTGATTTTTGACCCTGGTGGTCCACAGGGAGAAGGCGGAGGAGGCAGAGGAGCTGGCCAAACAGTGGGCGGTGGGTGACGCTTTGAGGCACCACCACCACCACCACCACCAGGAGGTCCACCCTGACCACGTGGAGCTGGCGGACAGAGTCAATATCAGCTTCAGGAAGTGGAGGCCTACGATCATGGTGCACTTGTGATGATTATAGGTTCTATCTGTGTCTACTCAACCCTTACTGCAGTTCTTATAGACACAAGAGCGAGTCATTCTTTTATTGACGCTGCCCTTTTTTGGAGCTCAGACATTTCGACGGAGCCGTTACCTCTATCCTTATGACTAGAGACTATTATGGGAGAAGAATCGATGATTAAACTCAAGTTCCCACTGTGTGAGAATACTCTAGGAGGAAAGAGCGTCGACTGAGATCTTCTTTTAGAGGCGTCAAGGGCTTAAGACATCATCTTGGGCATTTATTGGTTATCTACACTCCATGCTCAGATCGATGGTATTAGGCCCAATGTTTGGTGCGTCCACATAGATTGGAGCATGTACACCATCACCAGTGATAAGGGAGGGTTTTTAGTGCATGATGGACTTAGGAAAATTAGAGGGCAACTGACCACACATCAGTTGGCTAGTCTCATCCTCGAAACAGTTGTTTTCCTGTTGTGGTGGATCAGTATGGGGATGTTTTTCCTGATGATGTTCTAGGACTAACGCCTCATAGAGAGATAGATTTATACATTGACATGTACCCTGGGATGGCCCCTATATCTACTACAGCATATCTCATGGCTCCCGCTATGCTTCGTGAGTTATGGGTATAGCTGGAGGACTTGCAGGGCAAGGGATTCATGCAACCCAGTGTTTGACCCTGGGCATATCCGATTATATTTACCACAAAGGTTGATGGGAGCTTATGAATATGTATCGACTACAGTCGCCTGAATCAGGTGACCGTAAAGAACTAGTATCCACATCCAAGGATTTATGACCTCTTTGATCAGCTCAACAGAGCACGATGGTTCTCTATGGTAGACCTCAAGTCAGACTATCTTCATCGTAGATCTTGAGAAGAGGATGTAGAGAAGATGGCCTTTATGTGTCGGTATGTTCACTATGAGTTTTTGGTTATGCCTTTCAGTGTAACCAACACTATATCAGTGTTCATGAGTCTCATGAATATGATATTCCAACCTTACCTTGATTGATTTGTCATAGTCTTCATCGACAACATACTGATTTACACAACTAGTGTGGAGGAGCATGCCTACCACTTACGGGTTGTACTGGACACACTCTAAGAGAACCATCTTTATGGTAAGCTCTCAAAGTGTTAGTTCTGTATTCGAGAGGTCAACATCATGGGGCACGTCATCTTTGAGGCGCGAGTTGATGTGGATCCTGTGATGGTCGAGGAATTACTTGCATGGGAGCCACCCAGGAGTGTGACGGAGGTGCGGAGTTTCCTAGGTCTGGCTGGGTACTATCAGATATATGTGCCAGACTTTTCCAGAGTTACAGCACCTAATTTATCTTTGAAAAAAAAGGGGAAACTCGTCGTGTGGTCAGATAGATGTTAGTAGAGAATCCAAGAGCTGAGACATATATTGACCAATGCAACCATCTTGAGGCTACTAGAGGATGGCTAAGGGTACGTAGTTTACTGCGATGCATCTGGGACCGGACTCGGGTCTGTCCTGATACAGGAGCAGGCTGTGATCAATTTTGGTTCATGATAGTTGAGGAATCATGAGAAAAACTTGTTAGAACCATCGATGTTCTATTCATGAATTGGAGTATGGTTTGTGTTTTTTTTCAATCCTCAGTGGATGTTCAGAACGTGTAACAGCAATGTGATCATACAGTTCAAGCAGATAACAGTATTGAAGATGGCGATGTTTCCCAGTGTTTTCCAAATTTTTGGGCCTCAAAACATGAAATATAGAGAAATGTGTTTTTGGAAAAGATACATTCACGCTGAGGCCTTGGAGGCTTGAAAACATTCCCGCCTGATGTTTTTTCATAATGAGAACATGAATATATGTCAATGGAAAGAGGGTCACACAAGTATTGGTTTGGTCACGCAAGTGACTTGCGCACCGTGAAAGGACATGCGCACTGGTACCTTAGAGGATTGGAAAGTTGAGCACCATTTGACAATCGTGTTTTGATCATAAAAATTTGGAAAACTAAATAGGGGCGGTCATGATATCAAGTTGTTCATCTAAGTTTCTATAAGGATAGAATGGTTGCATGCCGAGACATGCGTGCCAAGGGAAGACTTTCACGCTGTCGCACAGGGTATCCGGATGCTTATAAATAGAGGACCAACACTCTTCATTTTGGATGAACATTGGAGTTAAAGAAATTCAGAGCTCCCGTCGCGCTGATGTTGAAGTCGCGCAAGTATTGGTGGGTCGCGCAAGGTGGAGCAGCACGAAAGTAATTTTCTTCCCGTCTAGTAATCGCGCAAGTGATATGGTGATACTTGCGTGCCAGAGTTGAAGTTGTGCGATAGGTTTATATTAGGTTTCAAAATCATCTTGAGTTGAAAAGAAGTTGAGTCGCACAAGTTTGTCTTTAAAGAAGACTGAATCACGCGAGTGTTGAAGGTGGACTTGCGCGACAGTTATAACATGAGTACCATCCTTGAAAGTTGCGTTCCTCCTTGGAGTTGCGCTCCAGGTGATGTTGAGGCTTGCCGGTTGTCTTGGTGCTACAAGAAATTTGTATATCAGTTCACAGGTGGTATTCAGACTTCAACAGAGCATCCACATAACTCATAGGATGCATTCATTGAGCAATGATGGAGATCCCTTCACATCTATAAACTGAGTGGGGCTTCACCAACGACAGTGAGCTAAGGGGAGTCAATGGGAGTGACCCGAGGGATGCAGTGAGCTATCCTTGAAAAATCGTAAAGGTAGTGAGCCTGGGACAAAGTGATTGTGCCCGAACCATTTTAATCCTCATCTAGTGAAGAGTAGTAGAATTTGGTACTCCCAACAACTAGTCAGTATATTCTCCTTTGACGTAGCCCTTAGCGGTGAACCATGTAAAAATTGATGTGACATCTCTTTTCATGTGAATATTTCATTATAGATCATATTATTCATACAGGTTTAAATAGTTCCTATCAATGTGGAAACATGATCCTCGGTTTAAATGAAAAATTTGCCACCCTGATTCACCCTTCCTCTCTTAGGGTGCCCTGGTGTCCTACAAAACTATGCTACCCATGAAATGGAGTTAGCAGTCGTGGTCTTCACCTTGAAGATTTGGCGGCACTATATGATGGGCGATCACTTTACAGTCTACTCTGACCACATGATTCTCATGTACATCTTCTCGTAGAAGGACCTGAACCTGAGACATCGGTGATGGCTTGAGTTTCTCCAAGACTATGACATTGAGATAGTCTATAATCCTAGGAAGGGGAATGTATTAGATGATGCTCTCAGTAAGATATTTGGCATTCAACTACTAGGAAAGGCGACTGAGAAACTAGCCGCGTTGAATATATCCTTCATTGATAGTGATGGAGAAGCCTTTCTACAGTCACTCGCATTCACTCCTCCCGTAATTTAGTGGTTCCAAGAGGCACATCGTGGAGACGTTGACTGTGAGACACGACGTGCACAGATATCCATAGTATAGGCACCTAATTTTTTTTTGTAGGAGGAGAGAAAGTAATCGTCTTTAGGGGATGTACCATGGTACCAGTAGCATTACAGGAGGAGGTGATGAGTGTGTTTCACACTTCCACTTTAGCGGTACATCCAGGAATGGAGAAGATGTACTAGGATCTCAGACGATAGCACTGGTGGACGAATTTGATGAAGGTTGTGGTAGAGTTCGTTTCACGATGCCTCACCTTCCAGTAGGTGAAGGCAGTGTACCAGGTACCGGCAGTCTTGGTGAATCCTGTAGAGGTCACGGAGTGGAAGTGGGATGGGATATCCATGGATATCGTGATGGGACTCCCTCGTACTTCCAGAAGTCATGACTCCATCTAGGTGATTGTTGACCGACTCACCATGTCGGCCCCCTTCCTACCTATCAGAGAGAAGGGATCAGTTGATTTCATAGGAAGCCTCTAAGTTCAGGAGATCGTACGACTTCATGGTGTGACATTGTTTATCATCTCAGATCTAGATTCTCGCTTTTCTTCCCGTCATTGGAAGGAGTTGCTGGAGGCATTTGGGACGCAGCTACGCCCGAGCACCACTTTTCATCATCAAATGGATGGCCAGACAGAGAGGACCATTCAAACACTCAAAGATATGCTCCATTCATGTGTCCTTGACTTTGGTCATATCTGGGAGTATCACATACCTTGGTGGAGTTTGTGTACAACAACAAATACCACTACACCATCGGGTTGACATCATACGATGCAATGTACGATCGAACATGCATATCACCTCTGTGCTGGACTGACCCTGGGGAGTCAGCACTTGTAGGACCAGAGATGGTTCAGGCTATGACAGAGAAGCTACAGATCATCCAGGAGCTGATGAGGACTACACAGAGCAGACATAATCCCAAAGCTATTTTGAGGCATAGACCACTGGATTTCGAGAATGGCGACCACGTTTTCTTACGCGTCTCACCTCGACGTGGATTATGGAGATTTTTCTGGGGTGGCATGTTATCTCCACGCTTCATCGGACCATTACAGGTTCTCAGCAGGGTAGGTGAGGAGGCTTATAGCCTGGCCCTTCCACCTCAGATTCACCGGGTGCATGACGTCACCCACGTAACTTAACTGAAGAGATATGTGCACGACCCAATGCATATCATTGATCAATGGGAGATGGACATTGACGACAGGGCGACATTTGCGGTGGTCCCGGTGGAGATCGAGGATCCACTAGAGCTAGTCCTTCTTGGATGGTCTACTCCTCTGGTGCACATTTTTTGGCAGCAAGTGAACCTCCAGGAGAGCACATGGGAGCGGGAGACTCATATGCGTGCACAGTACCCTCATTTGATTCACTAGTTTACGATGTAGCATTATGGGGATGTAAATCCCTGATGTGGGAGTAATGTAAAGACCTAGAAATTTCATGGAATTTTTTTTCGTAAATTATTTTTAATTTTATGATTACGTAGTTTCTGACAGAACTAGATTCTGAGGCCCGGTGTGCCCGAATTAAATTTCCGAAGTTTATCTTGGGAATGTTCTGTATACGAATGAGCGGGTTTTTCTATCTTTTGAAATAGTGCATGGAATTGAAATCTGAGGGAAAAGATGAACTCACATCATCGGTAATTTCTTAAGAGGACATTTAACGCAATTGCGTTTTCATGGGGGAGAAGTTTAATTTTGTGGTTTAAATAAGAAGTGAATAAAAATTGTTTAACAATTTTTATTCTTTATAATAAGTGGTTTAATCCAACATGGGGATGTTCATATGGGACACAAAAACTCCTAACTACCCATGTGAGGATAATTGTGAGGTGGGGCCCACACGATCCCCAACCATTCACATTCCCTATACACGTTAACCATCCCTTTAAAATCTTTTATTTAATGTTGAAAACCTCCCTCTGATAACAATTTGTCATGACCCTTCCTTGGGGCCCATGCCATGACTAACCCATGCCTTCCTTCCATGGGCCGGGGGCTGACGAATAGCACCAAAGGTGTAAATACCAATAAAAGGGAAGGCATTTCCTTTATATAAGTAAACAAACACAATAGAGTATGAAACCTGAAGTAAAAACTAATAAAACTGAGTAAAAAATAAGTGCTGGAAAGTAAAATGGGCCAGAATACAAACCCAACTGAAAATATTGTACAAAAGTAAAGAAAGAATAGCTACAGTAAAGTAAACCAGCAACCACTAAGTCATCCTCCGGATATTCCACCTGATGGGTGGGTACAAATGATCTCCTCAGCTACTCGGGTCCGGCTGTCCACTCCGTGTACGTCCCGCCAAGTGGTCCACCACCAAGTACTGTTCTACTCCACTAGACTCCACCTCGATAAGTGTTGTCTATCGTCTACATCCAACACAACGTAGTGCGGGCATAGCCCGTGTAAAGGTTAGTATAAGTTACTGAGTAGGGACCCCGAGACCCCCGAAGGTCTCCCAGAATCCACAAAGGATAAACCACATAGGAAAGATACAAACACGAAGTGTCAACCAAATCTAATTAGCTATATGCCCATACAACCCCCTTGAATTTATTTGAGTAACTCTTCCTCTTTTCTGTCTCCCTCATTAAAACTTTCAAACCAATCAGCTAATTAATTAGACAACTCATTGTTTAATTAAATAAGTGATTTGGAATTTGAATTTTGGTAATTTCAAATGCATGAAAAAATAAAATAAAATTTGAAGAAGACTTATTTTATTTTGGTTAGATTTATTGTTTGAGGAGGAATTGGGAGAACTGTAGAGTTTTTGAGGAATTCATCCTCAATGAAGGACATTTGTTTTCTAATGAAGAACATTGAACCCTCATCGTAGAACTACTCGGCGACCATGGTTCTCATCCTCTTCCTCCTCCGTGACAAGAGAGTAGACACTAACATGGGGAATTCACCAACGACGACACACCTTATGTTTCTCTCCTTCGTAAAAAGAGAAGGAACATCATTCTTCCTCAGGTGCACACGAATGACGATGGAAAGGACACTGTCATCCTCAGTTCTTGAAAACTACGAACATCATCAATTATCGAGGTAGGGGTTTTGTTCAATGTTAATGGATTAAAATTGTGGTTTGGTTTGTCATTGAGCATATTTTTTACCTCGACCATTTTCTATAGCTTTTCACTGAGGGCACGGGCCAAACGAACGCGTCCCGAAGGCCCTCTGTTGAAATTTATTGTTTTATTTAGAATTTGGAAGAAAATGGAGAGGAGGCACAAAGACATTGCGTCGTGCCTGGAATGCGACAAAGTAGGCCAGTTCCATCATTCCAGTTGTGCGGAAAGAAATGTGGCCCGTTACAAGGGCCGCTTCTTTGGATGAATCTGTCGGCCCGTCGTCCTACCGGGAAAAGAGGAGTTGTGGTGCCAGGAGGGCACCGTGATGGAAGACCGACGACACACCCAAGCGAGGCACGTGCGTAGAAGACTGGACAGTCTACCTGGCCGGTTAGGGGAAGGGTGGTGCCGTTGGTGCGGAAAAACAGGGGTGTGGGCCAGAACCTGCTTGGATTTGGCCAAGATGCTCGTCCAGCTGGGTCGCGGCAGGCCAGGCCGAGCCGGGTCGGGCTGCGCCCCACCGGGCCGGGCCTTGATGCTTCGGGCCCACCACATTGGGCTGGGCCACGTCCCTACAGTCCATGTTATTTATTTCTTCATACCGGTACGACAGCCCCGTAGGGTCGGACCCGTCAAACTGGTTCTACCCGACCAGTCGGCCCACTGGGTTAAATGGGTCCAGCCCGTTATTCAGTTAAACATGAATAACATAAGGACCTAGTGTTCGATCGACGCGCCGTCTGTGGAATTGGGACTCTTTTGACGAGACGGTCCTTTTGAGATACTCCGAGTGAGTTTTTGACAGCTTTGGATATCGTCCAGGTTAGAAACGATCCTATTTCTAATTGGGCACCTGGGATGGAAATGCCAATATCTCTCAGACCGAGCGTCTGATTGACACACCGTCTATTTTTTTGAGTTCTTATTGACGAGGAAGAACATTGGGATACATCAATTCTAGAATTCGTGACAGTTGATGTATCGACCCCTTTGGCTCGTGGAGCAGTCCCTCCCGGGATCAAGCGTGTTGTGTGCGGGAAGTCTAGAGGTGGCTACAACTGTGACGATGATGACCACTGTATTTGGATCCTACGTGGGTTTGGAAGAGAGGACAATCCGTACTTGGATCCTCCGTGGGTTCGGTAGTGATGATGACTGTACTTGGACCCTATGTGGGTTCAGCTGCGATAGTTACAATACTAAAATCCTACGTGGGATCGATATCGATGACTTCTGTACATAGATCCTACTTGGGTTTGGTAGGGATGATGATTCAGAGGCTTCATTTATCATCTCCACCCATCTTCATGAGTATTATACCTGTGTGAGTTGATTCTTGACTTTCAATCACTATCATCGATATTATTGTTTTAATTTCTTGTGTGGACTAGGTTGGGCATTCCTATGTGTACAGGGTTGTACTTGGGCTCTTGAGTTTGATCTGAACTGGAATTGATGACTTAAGTATATGTAAGGGCATATACCTATGTAGAGTTGGTTGATATTTCATGTTTGTATCTTAGCATTTTGGTATATCCTTTTTGGATTCTGGGAGACCTTTGAGCGTCTCGGGGTCCCTACTTAGTAACGTATACTCACCCCTGCCCAGGCTATGCCTGAACTACATTGTTTTGGATGCAGACGAAAGAAAACACAGATCGAGGTGGAGTCTAGTGGAGTGGAACTGTACTTGGAGGTGGACCCCTTGGCAGGACGTACACGGAGCGGACGACCGGACCCGATGAGCTGAGGATACTAACTGTATCCACCGTTCTGGTGGGATATCCGGAGGGTGACTCAGTGGTTGCTGGTTTACATTACTGCAGCTGTTCTTTCTTTACTATTGTACTGTATTTTCAGTTGGGTTTGTATTCTGGCCCATTTTACTTTTCATCGCTTAATTTTGTAATCAGTTTACTTAGTGTTTACTTCATCTTGTGTACTATGTTGTGTTTGTTTACTTATAAAAAGGTAATTCCTTCCCTTCTATCGGGATTTATGCCTTTGGTTCTATCACCAGCCCCTGGCCTATGGATGGTGGGATTGGGGTACTCATGGTACGAGCCCTGAGGATAGGTCGTGACAATAAAATTGATACTATATCGATCATATTAGAGTATTCACAGATAACCTATTTGGTAGTGTCACCACATCTTCAAAGAGAAAGTTTCTATTGGTAGCTCATGATTTTGGGTTATGTTGTTTTTCTCATCTGGGAACAATTAATGTAAAACATATACAATCACTACTTTTCATTGAATTAGAAAACAACCATTCTAGGTTTCATAATGCATTTCATAATAATAAATACTTGACAACCTCCTATAAAAATCACCAGATGGATGTGCTTGTCAAACTCTTCCTCAACTGCTGAAAAGCCTGATGAAATCTCTCTTTCCACACAATAGGATTCCACTATCAAGTCAATGATATCATGATTGATGATATCCTAGTGAAAACAATTATGAATCTCGAGTAATATCCTACCATTCAAAGGAAACTCTTAAAATATTGCATACTATTGGTTTGATCGTAAGCTATCATTGCCTATACCATAGAGGGTCCCACTAAAAACCCATCAACTGAGGTAATGTTCTACAAAATGTGGACAACCTGAATCAAAAACTGGAACATCAAGAGATTTCAATAAACATGGTGCTCATTTAAAACATCTAGAAATATCCTCAAGTGTATAACTTGTTCCACCTTATATAACAAGTACAGAAGGATATCATCAATGGTAAATACCACATTCAAGTATATTTAATGATAAAATATATGGTTCATGAGTCTCATCATTGTTGCTGGAGTGTTCCTCATGAAAAGTTGCATCCCCAAGTACTCATAGTGATAATAGAGATATATGAATCCATCTTTGATATATCCCCATCATGTACTCACAACTAGTGATAGACTAACCTATGTTTATCAATTGAGCACCATCATTATCCTCTCAATCGGTGAAATATGACCCTGATCCTCGGTATTGGATAATTTTACTTCATTGCCACCTGGTTCAAGCACCAATTTTCAACACACAACGACAAGCTCCCGTATTATTTCTTGGGAGACAAAATTGGTGATACCCATGGTGAAAAATTGGTCAAACAATTCCTATATTATGTTAGTCTTCCATAAATTCCCATAGTTTTCAATGATATGCGGGAGAAACCAAATATTATGGGGCAGATATCATTGCCCTCTCGATGTGTAGATCAATGCCTATGTCTATCTATATGCATAGAAGTAAACCTATAACATCACCTAAAATGATATCCTCATACTCCAACACTATTTTAGGAAATTCAGAATTCATAAAATCCAATGAACCAAGGGATAGTCTATAAAATTGATGAGTAATCAATAGAACCCACAACTACTAAATTATATCGTGCACAAAATGGGTTTCATTTCACTGAAAAATGATTACCCGGCTCCATCACCATAGAAACACCAGACCCTTCAAAACAAATATTCAGATTGAATATGAAATCTATATAACTAATTCATACTATTGATGACTTATTATGGCCTCTTTGATACTACCAATAGATGTTTACAAATTTTATTACCTCCAAGAGATAGGTAACATTGTCTTCACTTATGAATTATCATTGATTCTTCTCATATATTAGTCTCCAAGAATATGGTCTGAGCTAAAGGTTTAGACAAAATCTCTATGTCTTGTAATAGGTAGGTGTAAATAGAGTAATGAGTAGAACATGTGTCTATTAGAAATTAATCAATGTCATAAAAGTCAAAAAATATTATCTTGAATCATTATGTGTTCTTTATGACATATTCTTTAACCACCTATATTTTTCCACTCTCTGTTCCTCTAGCTCAGTGAGCCTTGCCTAGACCACCATTGGGTGGTGGGGGTATCACATCAAAACGTTGACCAACTCTTATTGATCTCAATAATCATTGGACACGTCTACCACCATACAAACCTTCATTATCATGAGTATTTATTTTCTTAGGTGGCCCATCATGGTCTCTCTTTCAGTGGTATGGTGGTTTAGATATTCTTGGGATAGATGTCCCATACCATAACATGATTATCACTACCTCTCTTTGGGCTAATTAGACCCAAAATTTGAGATGTAGACCATAGATCCTCGATCATGGGACCTCCTCCTAACACATCTCACATTTCTAGGTCCCAAAGACTGACATTAGCTATAAAATGACGAGGTCCCTACTCTTTCTTTCCCACTGCTGACAACCGCAGACTGTATCTGATCATCCAAGAAAATCTCAACCACAAATGCTAACTCTAGCACCCTAGAATATGTAGGAATGGATAAGGAGACGACACTATCTTAGATATATCTACACAGACCTCTATTGATGGTCCCATCCTAGATGAATTGATAGTTAACCATATCTATTGAATTCTTGCAGAGGAAGGAAGAACCCAATTCTTACTCAACTACATTCATTCAATGTTGCTGGAGTGACCAAAGCTCCACGATATTTACATGCCTCATCATAGCTAATGAGAACAACTCTCTAAAAATGTTATCGAACACTATCCATGAAATGTTTTTCTTATAACAAGACAATGTCACTAAACCCCTCCATTTCCTTACTAAGTTATGTAGAAGTCTCACTTATTGGACCACAATATAATTTTTTAGTATCCTAAGAAGATGAAAAATGGGTCACCGCATCAATATAGTCATCAGCCAATTACGGGTTAGACTCATATCAGATCCTTAGTGGTCTCTTTCACTAAAACACATGATTTACTCTCATCCTTCACAACTCACCTATTGGTACTGTGGGTTCCACGTGATGATCTACAGGATATAGAATTGATGGTGTATCACCTAAAGGTAAAATATCAAATACTTTTCCTCGTATCAATGCCTCATCACTATGGGTACTATCTTCATTATCCTAGCTCTAAATTAAAGATAGAAAACATCACAGAGGCATCCTGAAACAAACATTATATACAAAAATAAATTATTATATCTAGAGATATGACTCAATCTAGACATGGAACCGACAATCTATTACTATAAAATTTAATTTACATTGTTTTCCATGAAACAATTTTTCTCATATGCTATGTCAAACATATAGTGTACAGATTCCTAGTTGATAGATATGTTGATTGTTGCACCACCACTGATGTTCCTGGCCAAAAATACTAAATTAAAAAATGTAAAATTATCACCTCAAAACAATCTCACAGTATCTGGTCTTAATTTATAACTGACCGCTCAAATTCATTGTTGTCTTGACCCATCCTATAGAGTCTTCTATCACGACTCCCAAATCCCACCACCTATTGGACAGGGGATGGAAATAAGCACTGATAATAAATATCACATACATGGGAGCATTTACCCTAATTACATTTACACTTGTACGAAAAACTATCCTATACAATGCTGAAATTTAAAAATAACTAAAAACCACTACGTGAATACATATATTTCTCATATCTAGAGTACAACATGAAGTAATGGAATGAAAATAGGTCCAAATAAAATCCCACCACAAAATTCTTGGAACGCAATTACAACCTGAGCGTACGTACTTGGAAGACTAATAGAAATATATAGAAATAAACCATGGTCTAGCTTGTGATTCTAAGATCTATCTGGTTCTAATCTTCTTAGGACTCTATAAAAAAGTCAATCATCTACACAAGACACGACATGTGTAGGAAAATCCCATGTAGGGGTGTGTATGAAAACACCCAGTAGGACACCCAAAAAAATACAATGCATACAAAAAAGGAAATACAATAATATATACTATGGTATATGCCTTTAAATCATATAAAAATAATATCTTGATATAATCTACAATGAAACATAGTGTAGAGGTTAGTCAAATATATTGTATACTAGCCCACGATTATAGAATTACGATTTCTCCAAGAACTCATATGGGAGAAAACATTAATGAGATTGATAACATTCATGATATACATTTGAGAGGTAATTCTAATCACGTCTCATTCTGAGTATATACACATTTAAAGTCTGAAGAGTATGTGATACATAGATTAGGATCATTTACAATGCCATGGAATGATACGAGAAACCCAATATGATTAACCCACTAAGTAAGGGATCAATGCCTGAATAATATTGGTCACAACCCCACAAATAATTTGAACTATTTCGATAATATTAATAAGGGATCTCACTCCAATCCTATTGGAGGGATTTCAAATACATTATCAAAGATGTCATACTAAAGGGATCATAGTCCTAGAATTAGGAGAATATTACAAACCAACCATCAAGTAATGGATAAGTGGAACATGCCCTAATGAAACATTAATATGATATGAAGGGAATGGTATGAAATCCATGTATAAAATACTACACAATGTGTTTTAGATCTAAGACGTTGTGTCAAATGACCCCGGGTGCTTTACGTGTAAAAAACCCTATGTCATCAAGCTTCATTCATGTAGCACTACATGGTTTATAGGATTCCCATTTAGTTTACCTGTCTTTCTAAACATGAATTCATTCATTGTACATGATCCCATAAACTGGTATAATGCATTCCCTAGGTACATGGTATAGGCCATGCTCATATGGGAGAGTACACGTCTTGCTACTACCAATGTAGTCCACCCAATGTTTGTGTACTTCACATGGTACACACCAAGTGACATAGGAGAGACCATATTCTATTTTATAAGTGTCACATGGCTTTTTATAATTAGATTGTTCATTAATCCAGGCTACCACAATGGGGGCTCTACCTGGTTCTTTGATCTTGATTACACATTATGTAGTGCAAGATTTTGTGTAATCCAATTTCTTATGTCAGATTATCTTCTACTTTGCCTTGGAAACCAATGAAACTGAACCATTCTCAGAAACTCGTGGGAATGGATCATCAACTCCTTTACATAAAAAACCATATATTTCTCCCCTGGATACTCTCAGGAGATGGATCAAATCATTGTTCCTAATTATTCATCGAAGAATGTGAAATTGGGTATCCACCATTTCCCAATTCGTTATATCTCTATCATCACACATCGATCATGTCATTACTCTCCCACATATACTATGTCAGATTGTTTAACGTGGAAATTGATGTGCAATGATCTTCTTATGGGGATATGTCGATCCGTAGGAAAAACCACGATTTCCTACAAAGGAGAATAACTGGTGGGGAAAATCATAAGAACATATGTGAGTAAAGAAACAAGATTGATGGTTTTATAAATGTAAATGAATTTATATTATAAAGAAAATATAATATTATAAAATGAAAAATACATTTTCCCATCGATACCACTAAAAATAACATATCCCACAATACAGACGATCTGTTTGTCATTATATTCGTTGTTTGATCCACATTCATTGCTGAAAAAAAGAGGAATAATCAATTAAAAAATTATTCCCTAACATGATTCAGAATGATATTTAATGATCAATGGTTCTACCCCATTACATTTGAAAAAATCCATTGAATCCATTGTGCAACGATCAACAATCAAGCATCATATCATTGTACAAATGTGATAAATAATTTGAATAACTCTCCAATGTCTCTCCAACTCTTCCTCCGATATAAAACTAAACCTGGGATTTCTCCAAAATATTATATTAAAATACATTCAATCACTACATCGAAAAATATGTAATGAAATAATTTATTCACATTTTTATATATTTCAACACCTACAATGAATTTTCTACAAATGACCTTCACTGACTAAGGTTATGTGGTGACTAGGGGAAATAATGTGTTATTATATAAATGGTACCCATAAATTTCTAATGATGAAACCCTATAGAAATTATTCTATTTCTTTCAAGATATATGAGTTCACATTATATTAAATATATTTAATATATTTTAAAATTTTATTTTGTGAAAACTGTGCCTCCAAATAAATTGATATCAATGTTTCTGGGCTCAAAATTAATCCATATAATATCGAACATTTGGAAATAAAAAATCAAAAACATTATAGTCACCAGGTCCTATCCCACATGATTCAACATTATTTCACATATATTCATTATCCCCTCCCTAGGGCCCACTAATGTTCCCAAATGGGACATTGGACTAACAAAAGTATGCATTAGCCAACACATGTCCTTTCCACTAACACAAACCCTATGAATTTTCCCAAATGATCAACCATCCTAATCACTACTATTGGATAAAACCACTTAAAAATGGTATTATAATTTCCTTGGCTTTTAAAAGGAAATTTTCACCTTGTTGAAATGTGTCATATGATTTATTTATTTATCCCTTAACAATTTTGGGGTGTTTCATTCACCCCTGCATTAATAAATATATTCTTATAATGGACCAATCATATCAACCAAGGTAGTTCCACCACACTAAAGGATGGGTTCCTCTAATACCAATGTCACAAATGGGACCCACATAAAGCTTAAGCACTCATCATTAACAAGGAAATCACCTCATGGACAACAGAAACAACTTTTTTCACTGCAGACACATGGTCCCCACCCTAGGGATCACACACATTCTCTAACGGTTCATCACCCTAATGATTTTATCCACATTACAACATAATTTCATTATATATTGACTTCTTACCACTCTCACAAAACTTATGAATATTCATATAAGGGAAACCATACATATTTGTGCTCTAGGATATGCACTCATAACTATGGAGTTCCAATTTGGTATGCTAATGAAAATAATGTTTCACCCTATTGAAATGGGTTGTATAATTTAGTAATTGAATCCTTTATCATTATAGGGTGTTATAATAGGATGGATATGGGGTAAATATCCTACCGGAAGTCTTATTATATTGATCATGAAGTCAAGAAATCATTTGGGATTTAGGTTTCTAGAAAGAGTGAAGGAACATTCTCTATAAAGTTAGAGATTTTATAAAATAAATTTATAAATTTACAAAATAATAAAAATAATCAAAACCCCATTAGAATATTATGAAATACATTGGAATTAATTATAACTAGAGATATATTTCATATTAATATTGTGAAAAAATGGTTGACACGTCAACATAATGTTCTTTTTATAGGGATCAAAATTCTCGGGGAAAATAATAGAACATTTAGGGTTTATTATCTCTTATATGGAAAACATCCACATCTATGTAGGATTATATATTTCATAAACCCACAATGATAATTGGGTAAACATTTAATGAAAAATGTTGGATTTATTAGGAAAATTCTTCTAGTTCATAAGGATATGATTCTGACTATTATAATGATTATGAATATTTTTAAAGGATAGATTATGTTTTTTGATTCACTTTCTAGCATTATGTTGTTTTTATTTTGAACGAAGATAATTTGGCCATGTCTAGACCATTATCACCCCCAATTTTTTCATTTCCTCTATTATCATTCATTTTAAAAATTGGCATGACCCCAGGCATTCATGGTCAGTGTATCTCTACTTTTTATCATTTTCATTAAATCATTAAATTTTATTCAAATTAATATTCAAACAACTAAAACATTAGTAATTTATAAAACCATGTCTAAAGATAAATGAACAAAATTAATATGGGTCTAGGGTACATATCCCACAATTCAATTGAATACCCTCAATATGCTTTAATCGTTAAGAAAAATCAATCCCAAATTCCATTCCAATGATGGATATTCTTGAATCATGTATTTTTATTTGATTAAAAATTCTTGATATACTATGTTGTATAATGTTTTTCTCCATCATTATATTCCCTTCATGATTGCTTACACACCATGATTATATTTATACTATTTTATTCCAATATTTGTAACATTATCAATCTTAATCCATTCGCATGAAAAATAACATAATTACACTAATCATCGGAGTCTCATCTGAACAAAAAGCATAGAAATAGATTTTTAAGCATATATAACATCTTTTTAAGTTTATTTACAATAAGATAAAAATCTACCCATTGATACAAAAGATAACGATCAAAATATATATATTATACATCATAAAAAAAGATCCAATACTCATAAGAATAACAAAAACTAAGAAGATTTACTATTGAAATAAAAATACAAAATTAAATATAACAAGACTAAAAACCCTAAAAGATATCATTGTTACATAGTATGAGGTACATTAGACTACATAACATGAAATAAACAATGCTCCAAGCACATTAAACAAAGAAAACCATATTACATTGACCTTCTAGAGAATTATGACACCTTCACCAAACCTCCACTAGGATGAAAATGATCTACATGTGCACCAACAGACAACATAAAGGTGTGATTATAAAACACCAAATTCATATCCAATATATTCCCAACACATGCCACAAATATAAGAGTAATTTATGTCATATTATTTAATAATTTAGGCATATAAAAAGGAAAAATAATAAAAAACAAGATTAATGTTATGAAATAATTAAGTGGAAAAACCCAATGATGTTCTGTTTATCCCATCCATATGAAACCCCTAAAATAATCATAATGCATCCCAAATTTAATGGAAATCCTTGAATGGATAAAAATTATTAGAGAACCACAATCCACCATTCCAAGTCATATCATGGTGGGGTAACAACCATGGTTCCCCATTTTTTGCACGATATTCATGTTTGAGTAAATAATACTCCATAAAATGAAAAATTAATGTCACTCCTTGACCCACATTTAAATATAATTTTACCTATATATATATATATTTACAGTGTAGGTATATTAATTTGGAAAATTTTAAAAATTGAATGCTTCTGTGTTTCACAAATATTGGATGTACGGTTGGATAAAAAAACTGGAAACATTGTGGGTGGTCCTAATTCATAGAAGATGGGGTTTTTCAATGTTTGTGCATAGTATTCTAAACCATGTGAGCCAAAATTGTAGGTGTCACAAAAGTCCTTTTTTAATCACACGAATCGTGAATGGCTGGCCCATACATGCATCCCAATGGTAAGACTATCCCTTTAAATTATATATTTAAAATCCAAAAAATATCCTTCAGGAATCCTAATATAATAATTTCTACATGTTCCAATTTCAATTGACACACACCACTAACGTAGCTAACAATTCTAGGGCCATGAAACCCTTATCTATTTTCCATATTTTCCATATTATTTCTTTCTAATTTGGTGTGGAATAATCGTATGTTGATATTTAATCCTATATATATTCTTCTTATCATATTTTAATCATACATATTACATTCCCCTAGGTGTGTTAGGTGTAGGATAAACCCTAGAGGATAGGGTTGGATGATTTTTTATTTCTACTTGTGGATTTTGTTTCGTAGGTCTGGTAGATCACTCCCATATCCATCTTTTTTATATTCTGGAAGTATTTATATCATCTTTTCTTATTCCCAGAATCTTTTCCCCATGGTCATATTTTAATTTTTTGGCATTCAATAACATGAATTTTTAAATAATTTTTTTATATATGATAATTTTAATATGTTTTTAAGGATGAAATTAGGTTTCATTAATGTTTTTCATATATTTTCAATTGGTTTCCATATCATTTAAAAAATAAATTCCTCTATAGGTTTAATTTTTTTAATTTTTTCTAATGAGAGATTATGAAATTTAATATCTATTGGGTTTATAAAATCATTATATGAGTTATTAAAGACATTTACATGGACAGAATTTATAAAAATTTAGTTCAATTGAAATTTATTTTTAATCAATCTTTTGTTATTCATTTAAATTATTACCTATATATATGAGTTTGTGTGTGTACATATATATATATATATACATATTATTGAATATAATAATAGAATAATGTTTTAATACGTGAATATGGATGATTATATATAATCATATATCAATTTATGTTTATATTATTTCAATATTAGATTCTAGAAAATAAAATACATATTCTATGATGTTTTTTTAGGTATTTGGTCGTCATGTCGGTGTTTATAAGTATATATTTATATATAAAATTGTGTAAATTCATGTGGAATCATGTTAATTGATTAATGAACACACACACACACACATATATATATATATATGTGTGTGTGTGTGTGTGTTTGTTTGTGTGTGTGTTTGTTTGTAAAATAGTGCATTTCATCAATGAAAAGTATGCTTTTTGAATTTAATAGTGTCCTTCAATGTCAATTTCAAAGATGGATTTATTTGTATTTTCGTAATAAATTTTTTCTGCCTGATTTGAATGTTCTATTTTTCCTTTTATGTTTTGAAAAGGATATATCAATTAATGAATTATAATTTACTATTTTTTTAATTTAAAAGTGTCTAAGTGTTTTTTTTATTTTAAAATGGTTTCTATGATTTTGATGTACAAATGGTTTTATGTCGAATACGATTCATTGTTAACACAGATTGTTTGAAATGGTATGATACCATGGGAACCCAGGTACCAACAGTTAGAATAATATTGAATGGTATTTTATTTGTTATTTTATATTTTAAATAAAAAATCATAGAAAAGTTTCATGGTGTTTAATATGGGTAGCAATATACCACTACTCCATGACAAGAACTAACCAATATTAAATTTGATGTAGAGTTTTTAAATTTGTGGACCCATGCTTATATTCCAAGGCATGATCTTTTAATTGGTTTTTTCTCATATATGGATTAGTCATTTGTTTACATGTTTATATGAGGACCTTGTCTTCCCATCATCAATATGACCAAGGTAATTAGTATATTTATTGTAATGTTTTATATTTGACTCATTCTTTTCTGTTCAAATTATCAAAATCAAGTTTTCCTTAAAATATATTTTAGTTATTATATTACTCTAATTAATGTTATTATATTTTCTTTAAATGTACAATGTATTCTAAAATATATTTTATACATTATGATAATGTATTATTAGTTATTAATTATAACTGAATATTAATAACCTATTTCGAATTTTATTATCAAAATAGAATGATAATGGATATTTAATTAAATGGTAAAAAAATTTAATGGGATTTGTTGGAAAATTTTGATGTCATATGATCATGACTAATATTTATATATTCTTTTTTTGTTCAACTCACGATCTTTATCATAGTGTTCGGAATTTTTGTTTGGATGAAGACTGACATCAGGTGATACTGGTTATTATATTAAATTATTACTATCAATTTAAATTTATTTCCATTTATCACATCATTCTTGGTGGAATTTTACTACTCCCTATGGATGGAGGGTATAGATATCTACCATAGTCCAGGGGTGGAGGAAGCTTTGGTTTTATTAGTAGAGATAGAGATAGGGGGAGAAGAGGTATACTTATAATTTTTTTAAATCTTTTTATTTTCATTATATATATTCTTTGTCTCTAATATAGATGAAGTATGTGTTATCAACATATTGGTTGGTTATGTTGAAATTTTAATATAATATATACTTCTTGTTTTTTAAATTTAATATTTAAAATTGTTAATAATTTTTGATATCTGGATTACATGGTACATGTGTAACCCTATGGAGATCAAGAAATACATTTAGTCACTTCAATGGGTTTGGTCTAGTGTTTGAGAGTGGGATGACTCGGTCTTGTTTTTGAAAAGGAATTTACACCCATCCCTTCATACAACTAGTTGTCACGTAGAAAATTTACATATTTATAAACCATATAACAATCCTATATTTTGAAAAGGATTTTTCAAAAATATCATTAGGTATAAAGGTTGTATACAATATATATAATAAACATTATATTTCATGATAAAATGCTAGTTAGGTTGAATCTTTATACCACCATCGCATTCATCCCTCAACGATCAAGTGTAACGACATTAAATTAAAAAGGATCATCCCATATTCATGCCCAATAACATCTGGTTTGAGCACCCTAGTTAGAAGTAAAAGAATAAGTGTTTTTTGGGATAAAATAAGGTCAAAATTAAAAAATAATATCACCATTCCAAATTGATAATAAATCATGAAAACAACTCCATACCATGCCTTTGGAGACACATTATTCAAATAGTGTGCACCGAGATCACCACTTTTAATTTGATTCTTTTACATGTTATATATATATATATATTAAATTCATATATCATTATATAATAATATATTAATTAATAGTCAAAAATGGAACACACAATTTCACTTATGTAACCATTATTTCACTTCGCACCACTATGTCCATTTCATGAGGAGTAAACAGAAAACATGCACTGTGCAATATTCATTGAATTAAAAAAATAAAATGATTTTGTAATGAGGTAATATATTTATTTACATATATTTTTATTTACAAAACATTTATTTTGGTTAAATAAAATTATAAATTTAACTAAATTTAATTGAATTATATAACTAAAAAATTATAAAATTATTAACATGATTCTATTGACAAATGTGCATATGATTTTTTATATATTAACTAAAATATAACTAAAAACCATTGAATTTAATTATTTAAAAAATCTAACTAATATAATAAAAATTCATAAAAGAATTAAAATTTATTATAAATTAAATAAAATATAACTATGAAAAAAAGTAAAAAGGTTTCATATTTATTTAGAAAAATATTGAAACAAATATTAAGGAAATAATAATACCACAAATATATTACAAAAAAGTCAAAAATAAATCATCCACGAATAAAATATAAACAATATATATATATATAACACAATACAAAATAATATAAATGAAATTTATTACAAAAGACACGATATTTTGTTATGTATAGTACTTATTGTTATATATCGAACCTAAAAATATATACCATTAAATATAGGAAATAATAAAATATTAAATATATTAATTTAATAAAATTTATCAGCAATATAATTCAATAAAAAATAAAAATGATTATTTACGAATAGTGGGGGCCTCATGAATGGTTATAAATCACAAATAATACTAACCAACAACAAATTAGTGGCACAACAAGAGTTAAATTATGTTCATAAACTTATAACAACATATCTGAAATTCTTCTAACAATAACAAAAAATCTAGGTGATATATGATTTTTTCATGCAATAGGATAGCCCTATGATCTCAAATCTCATATTTTTAGAAAAACAGCTTCCCTTAAAATGTTTATGTTTTAAAAGACAATTAAAAAAATTACATACACACCACACATGTCACAAAGGATCAATCTTCTACCAAATGAATTTATTAATGTTCAAACTACATAACAAGAATTTATAGTACAGTACAATATAGGGGCATAATTTATTCAAAACTATGTTTCATGTTTTATATTTGTATTCATTTTTCGAATGTGGACAAAAATATTACTGTAATGTTGATCTAATTTCCATGACCATGAATAAATATTCATATAATCGGAATACTCAACCATCCTATGGACTATATTATTTTCATACTTATTAACAACCATTGTGTAAATTCTCATTATAGTTATAATTTTGTGAATAGAATGTTTTTGGTTTCAACTGAAATTCAAAAATTGGAGGTGGATCAATATATATTAAAATATCAATATTCTAATTTGAGTACAGTTTTATTAATAATTTTTTATTTATTATTAATGTAATAGTACTCTTCCTTTGTGAGTGAAAGGACATATTCCGATTCATTTATTTAAAATTTTAGATAGAGAATAAAATATAAAAAATAGGAATAAACATTAGTAAATCATACATGGAGACTCATGTAAATTATAAATTTTTTCCAATCATCTAAAAGGATATGTTGGTATTTATTAATTTATCAAAATGGAAAAATTTACCAGATAAATTTATTTATATAAGATTATATATGACTAAAATATATGTATGTATTTACTGAAAATTAACAATCAGAAAATCTTGTAGGAAAAATAAAATTTTCCATGTGTAACTAATATATATAATAGCATACATATGTTAAATCGGTTAGAATTTGAAAAAGAATAATATTAATTTATAAAAATTTAAATAGAGAATGGTTTTCTAGAACCGGTTAAAAATTCCTATCATAAAACAAAAAATACATAATAATTAATTAATATAGATCAATCTAGGACATAATCTAGATGATTCATATAAAAATTGAATCCATCTTTATACCCAATTCTTTTCTCTATTTTTCCAAAAGAATGCAATTAAAACTAGCTTTGATTTGTGGAAATTAAAATAAAAAATGATTATCCATCTTTCAATTTTAATTTCATAATTATAACAAAATATTAAATTACATTTACATAATATTAAATTCAAAATGTACAATTATTTTTAAAGATGATATGTTCATGTGAGTAATTAATATAGATAAACAACATAAATCATACAACATCTTAACACATTAAGAAATAAAATTTTGTTTTTCCATATAAATTAAAACATATATTTTGTTTTTGATATGGGTAAAAATGAAGTATATGTGATTTTAAAAAATCTAGATGAGACTAACTATTATCAAGTTTAGTGTCTTACCATGTGTAGAAATCATCATGATCCACATAAATTTCTTAATTAACTTAATGTATGGAAATAAAAATTAGTATATATCTTGGAAAATGATAACATATAACTAAAAAACATCTTCTTGGAATGTTGATTTATTATTTTTTTGAAATTTTTAATTACATAAATAAAAAAGAAAAAAAATTAAATACACTATAGGAAAATTTCTTATGATTCTCCTGTCAATCAACTTGGATTACGAAATTATTAAAGAAAAAAGTAAAATTGAATATATATTGAAATTGGAAGGTTTTCAGTTGCTCCCATAATCAATGTTTGGTTTATATTATGAAAATTATCCCTGCTGGAAAATCACAAATAATTATGTAAAAATTAATTTCCTAAATAATATTCTTATTAATGTAATATATTATCTTAGAGAAAAATTTACATATCATGGAAGACTATGTAATTTATAAAATCATAATTTTAACCTTTCTATTTATAGTTCAATACACATTACAGTCCACAATGTGAGGGAGGCATATGATCATGAAAAATAGAGGTAGTGACTCCATGAATAGGATGTGTGGGAAACCATAATCTTGGATAATAAGAAGAACACGTGGGTGTTTTGAATATCTTAAATAGGGTAGTGATGATAAAAAAAATTAAGTATATTGATATAAATTCCATTACAATAATAATCTATTTATATAAACTCTCATAAGAATTAATTCTATGAAAAAATAGTAAACAAAAAGTGAGTTATAATTGGAACTATTAAATAAAAATAATAATATGGTGAATTCATGAATCTATCATTCATGGAGTTGATTAATACCATAAATTTTAAATAATTAGATTAATATATGTATTAAAATATTCAAATAAATATCAAAATATCAAAATGTTATATTTTTTTAAATAAATATGCAGTTCATTAAATACATAGAATAAATTATATAAAATGGTTATGAAGTAATAAATTAAATTATATATTCCTACCACAATTAAATAATCTCTTATCGCCCTCTAGACTAGTAAAAGAATAATGCGTATTAAAAATATATAAATTAGTGTGTGCATTGTATTAAATTCAATGTATCATATTTTATCGAATACTTCTCAGAGTCTAGATCAATGGTAGTATTTTCACATTATAAGGTGCATCAGTACCTGTGGAAGGATAAATATTATACAATAAATGACATAAATTAAATGTAACTACATCAATATGGGACTGAAAATAAAGAAATATTCATTAATGAAATAAGTAATTAGTTTCAATAGAAAATTATATATTAAATAGATATATATTGGAATAAATATTGTTTCTTAGTAATTGTTTTGGAAAAAATGATTTCATGATAGATTGGTTTAAATATAAAATCTATATAAATATTAAATATTAAATATATTACGTTCACTAAATATGTTTTAAAGAAAAATTAGGAAAATAGGTTATAAAATTCATAAACTATATGTATCGATATAATCAGTACTTCTAATTATAAAACCAAGGAATATAGACAATATTTTAATGTATGAAAATCCAGTTGCGATCTCTATTGAGTATCTAATCCTAGAGGTAATAAAAAAATTTGTGAATATTTAATTTTTAAGTGAATATGTAATTTTTCTGATCAATATGAAAATGAGTGATATGAACATTTTCTAGGATTTTTATTTTTACCATGAAATAAATAGTAAGTGTTTTTAGGGATAGTTGGGTAAAGTGGAGAAAATTGGAACCATCATATTCATGAGTCGGTGGGAAGGGTTTTTAATGTAACAGATCTAAATAGAATGAACCGTAATGTCTTTTTGATGTTTCATCTGTTAAAAATTTCCCTAGATAAGGATTTTTGTTGTTTGTATTCTAAAATATTTAATTAGGAAGGATTTATGGTGCAATGAGGAGATATATATCTGAAATACATTTTATGGATTGTGTAGGGTGATTCCCAGAGAGGAAATTAAATGATTAAAGAATATTATTATAGCTTAAATAAGTTTTTGGGGTAAATATTTTTACAATGTTGAAATATATGGAATGTAATTAATATTTATGTCACAAATTAAATGATCCATACACATGGAAAATATGGTCATGAAAAAATGAAATAATAAATATGAATGTTATGATGTGAATTTAATTAATTTTTTTTTTCTAGTGACTATGTGATTATAGAAAATAATGAAAAGGTGTTGCATTTATGACATAGATTAACCATTCTCATCATAATCACTTTCCTCAAAAGACACTATAAAACTGAAATCACTATCCTCTCAACTCAAACCCTGAATATTCTATCGTAATGTTATAGTGGAATTACATAATAAATTTTAAGAACCATTTATAGGGGATCAATTCCTGGTTTCCCATGATAAATATGTGGTGACCCATGTTACATTCAACCTCTTCTCTTATGGTTATTCAGTCTGGTTCATCACACTTTTTCATTATATTAATTGAATGTTTATCATTATTGTTCTTAAGGAGTTTATTTTTTATCTATTTTCATGGTTTTGGAATGGTATCCTTGAAGAAATGTAGTATTCTTATGGGAGTGGTGATTTTGATCAACAAGGTTATTCCATTCTCACGTGATGAACAATGATTTCATGAGATAGGGGATTCATTTCATCTATTATATATACACGAAATCATATTTTCATTATTGTTTAGTTCATTGGATAATGGGGAGGTTAACCTACTAAAGGTTAAAATATAGTAAAAAATCAAACTGGATTATGATTAGAAATCAAATGTTATCTCTTTCTACAATGATATTGGGTTTCATCCTTTTTACTAGTTTTTTTTTGATTTCTATGTTATGTTGGTTATCATGTTTTTTATTCTTGTAATTTCCACTTTTTGTTGACGATTGTTTAAAAAAAATTAAAATTGGTAATATTTATAGTTTATAAAATAATTAATGATTCATATTGAATTAATTGAAATTTCAAAATATTTGTTAAAATTGGAATTTTTTCATGGAATCATGTTTATATTAATTTTTTAATTAATTTAATAGATTGATATTGAAAATGAATTAGGTTACCCATAGTTGGAACTTTTGAATAAATGAATCTATTAATTAACAATGGAATAATAATGGGTTTCCTGATAATGATAATTGACTTGGGATAGGTTTTCCATGTATTTTTGAATTCTAAATTCCATGTTTTTGGGATATGAGATACAATTTTCATTTATTTTCATAATTAAATTTGTTGGGTAATAGTCTCCATGATGATTTTGTTGTATAGTTTCTACCTTCTAAGATATGCTCTGGATGGGATCCTTATAATGTGATTTTAGGCAAAGATAGATAATGATAAGTGGGGGGTGTCCGATCATGTGGACGAAGATGACAACTATGATGGTGAGATTCATGGGAAGATTCTTGATGTTATTGGGGTTGGAACTAAAGATGATAAAACATGTTGAAGATGGGATTTCACATTGATCTGATAAAATTTGGATGTTTTATTTTTGATAATATACAAAAATAATGAAAGGTTGTTTTTATTATTTATTTGATTCCTTTACATGTTGCTTGAGGTGGCTGGTTGTTCATGGCTATTTTTACCTTTTTTTATTTCTTTGGATTCTTCCATATATTACCTAGAACTAGGTAACAATATGATAATTTATTATAAATGATTCAACACATTGGGATGATTCTAGTTGGAATGTGATGTTTATGATATTAATATTGAGAATCCATGGTCCTTGTTTTATTATTCTTAGAATGAAATGAATTTACTATGTTGGATAATAAAATATAACACATATTAACATTGATGGCCAATTAATGGATAATGATGTACATAATTTAATGATAAATGATAAATAAAGGAATGAGTATTATTAATGTAAAAATTTATAATGCTTGTTTTATTTTATGAAATATACTCCCTAACAGTGGATGTTTGGTGTTTGAGTGATGATTAGATATATATATATATATAGTCCTCTGAATAGTTTCTTCCCATAGTGTGTTTGTGAGATAAAATTTATTATGCATGGTTTATTATTTAATAAACTACTCTATACATTTTGGTAGGGAGACTGAACCTTACTAGACTATTGGAGGATGCTTTTGATAATATCCGAGTGAGAGGATATATGAATTTCCTACCACTAGGACCCCTCTCCCTTATATTGGTAGTTAATTTTCATATACGAATGATGCGTAGTTTCGACATTTATGTGTGCAGAGTGATATGATGTCATGTGATTATTTCACACACAAGTATCATCAGATGTAGTATCATACAAACTATTAAATATATGATGTGTATAAGATGGGATGGATTGAGGTTCCGTACATAGTTTATCAGATGTCAAGGATTGAGGTATAATATCTGGTGTATGATATTCATCATGCTTTTTGTGATATATATCGAAAACCTCTTGGTTACTACAAATATGGGATGATATGATGATGTGCTTCATGAGGTGCATGTTGTGATTCTTTACCATGGTGTCTTTGTGATACATTAGTTTATGAGAGATGGGTCAGGACGTGAAAAATTAGGGAAAAGTGGAAAACTAGTGAGGATGAGGTTAACGTGTACTCTCTTTGTTGTTATATTATTTTGATCACATGTATGTATTACATTGTGAGAGACATATATGGTGAGTTTGGGAACTTAGAATATATATTTTATTGATTATTTATCTTCACTTGTCTTTCATTGGGATTTTTTATGGTTTATTTAACTTATGGACAAGAGAATTTCAGGAGGATCTGACTGACTATAACGATTATTATTACCCAATGTATAGATAAATAGTTTTACAGGTCAGTAAGAGAGGTTTTGTGATTGGTCCATAGACTAATAGATTGTGGTTTTGTAGAATAAATTTTGTTTCTGTGTTCATTTCTTTATTTATATTTTGTTTTTATAGATTTTGTTTCGAGTTCATCATGTTTTCTATGACATTTAATGTATAAAATTATATTATATTTCCTATATTATAAGGAATAGTTTGATGTATCAATATTATCTATTGCATCCATATGTTCCCATTGAGGGTAATGACTCCCATATGTATGTTCAGTTTATCCTCAGTGCAGTTCACCGAACTGAGGATTACTCTAGACATGACTTGGGGACCACCAATATATTCCTTCGATCACTAACATCATATGATGGGTAACCATGGGGTAGAGTAGTTTAGGAAATTGTTGTATAGAATTTATAGGTTTAGGGATATGATGGAGTTGGAGTTAGGAACATGTGATAATTCTTGGATTTGTTGGGAAATAGAGTCAGTATAGTTTATTGAGATATGTAAACATGGGATACCAAATATGACACAAGTATTTTGGTTCACTGGAATTAGATGCTTATACATCTATGTTTATAGAGGCTACTAAATAATTTTATATAGGTTTTGGGGTACATACCTAGAAATGGAAAATTGATCATTATTTTATGAACCTTTGTTTTAATTGGTAGACCAAGGGATTTTCTTAACCAAAGAAAAATAAATAATAAAATAAATAATGCCAAATTATCCATATTTTAGTTTTTGGATTATCTAAATGATATTTCTACTTTTGGGTATGGATAATTGTTAATATCCTCGCCATGTTCACAGTGATTAATTTTAATAGAAATTTTTATAAGATCATCATAAAATTTAGATGAATAAGGAAGGAAAATATTTGAAAATATAATTACATTTCAAGTGGAAGAGTCCACATAAGTATTATGGATATATTCCAAAATCCATAAATGAAGGCCAGTTTGATGATGTTCTGATATCATTCAATTTTATTTTTGATCGGAAGGATAACTGGTCTTTGATGCCCGTGATTATGTTGTGTGGGGTGGCGTGGAAGTCTTGGATCTTATTCCTCATGTATAGGAGGATTATATTGTATTTTGGGCATATTTTAAGACCAATATCTATCATATGTTATTTCATTAAAAAAATGAATTTAGTTTATGTGACCTTATAACCCATATAGATTCGAGTTCTTTCATGCAGTCATTTAAGATCCATTTCAAGACTATTCTATAGAATGATTTAGAGTTTTATCTATATAAGGAGGCCAGAGAATAGAATTTTGAGGATTCCTTTATCATAATGATTTGTCTCCTTTCCCCCACTCTTCTATTGAATACATATCTTGAGGTTTTAGGGAAGGAATATATTAATGAGATAACAAATTCCTTAACTTGTTCATAATGAGCTATATTTTTTGGGTCCCTCATTAATTAAAGATGTGATATTGAGTCTATAGCTTCCTGGATAGAAGTGTTTTTTTATTTCCATGGGTAAGCCTTATCCCTTATCATTTATTTTCATCCATGGTGGAATGTATCCTACATTTTCCAATGAATTAGACAATTTGTTTCATTTTGAGTCTAAGTTATTCATTTAAATGATCGACTGACCATTTCGAGTAGTCATCATGAGGCATGTATTCCACTTTTGGTCCATCCATTGATGTAGTTTCAATTAATTTATCATAAATTGGGTGATATAGTTTGGGATTAGTAGAGTGGATATTATATATGTATAAGATAGCGTGAAAATATTCCTTTCCCATAGAGAGAAGAGAATGGTCGTGAATGTGGTATCCATTGGTGCCAGATCCGCCATAGATCGGGTCATGACCAGTTTCATGCTTGAGCATTTCCAGCATTATGCAATCTAGATGTTGTTCAAGGTACCCTTTGTATATATTATATATATGTATATTAATTATTTTATTTAGGAGTGATGTGAACCTTCATATCACCTTCCCAAGTGCATTTTATTGTACATGAGGATAAGATGCTTCCAGATCCCTTGGAATTGAAAATTTCATTTATTGATTGGGTAATCTATATGAAATATGAAAAAGCTATGAGCTAGTGCTGGGAATGCAAAAATATTTGGCTGAAATACTATATTTATTGATTCATTCATACAACCACATATTTAATATATATTGGATATATGTAGTATATTATGTTGTTTATTTTCTAGGAGACATGTGGTGTTCTACGATACAGGTAGAGGGAAAAAATTTTATTTAGTGATCAAGGTCCATTGATAGGTTATATATTTGTTACATAATTAATATCATGATTTTATTTGATTATTTATAGATATTTAGATGGGTATTATGTAGTCTTTACCTTGGTTGTGGACGAGTACTATTATTTCTTTAATAAGGGGGTGTTAGAAATCCCCAATCGATGAATTATCAAGTTTCAAATTGATTTATAATCATGTATTTAAACAATATCAATGTAAATGTATATAATTTAACATTATGATTTACATGATATGTGATAATATCTTGATGATCTATTTTAGTTACACTTGTTAGACAAGTGTGTATCCAAGGGTATACTAGTTTTGGTTAATAATGAATGATTGTTGTAGTTCTCATCAATTTATTGATTATCATTACTGGAATCAAGTGATAGTGGATAACTACTATCCATTCAATATATTGTTAATTTATTTGATAAAATGAAATGATCTAGTTGGATCTAAAATATGGATCTATTTTTAGGATATCATCATATGTGGGTAAAATAGTATGATATTTTGATGACCAATTTTTAATATCATCATGGTACTTTAATATTAATTGTTTTCTATGTGATGTGAGAAATTATCTATCCATGTTCATGGAATTGATTGACGTAGTGTTCTATGAATTTCTATATATATTCATGGTGGTTTTCATTGAGGACATCATTGTATAGTCCACATTTTAGGATGATCATATAGAGAATTTTTGTATTGTTTTGGGAGTTCTTCATTGTAACGCCCTAAAAATTATTTCTCATGTAATAGTAAAATTGTGATTTTATTTTGTTTAATTTATATGTTTCCGAAACAAAACATGAAAACTAAATTCCAATATTTTAATTCAAATATAACATGAAATTATTTACAATACACCTAGACTAATGGAAAACCAAACCAACCAAAAATAACTCTTAAAACTCTTATTATAATTATAGGGAAACCACCCAAAACAACAAATACCCCATGAATAGAATAAGGGTCTTTTAAATCTATCACAACAAATATTAAAATGTCCAGTGACACTACAACAACACTAAGAATTAGTGTAATGATGCGCACCATCCTCTTCAAATTTCTGGAATTTTGGACACACTAATTTATTGATTTATAAGGAATTAAATGGACTGTTAACTTATGTGACTGTTGAATTATACCAACTATAACTATATATGTTTTCCTTTTCGGTGGTTTAATAAAAAATATCTAATTAATTTTTCAAAACATTTATGATATTAAAATATAATACAACCTCTTATTATAAACATGAAAAGGATAATGATTTAATATTTTTATCTACATGTAGTGTGATTTTAAAATAAGATTAGGATTTCATACATCATTCAAATATCTCAAATATCATGTAAATATTTTCATTATTAATTATTAAACCAAGATTTAACTAAACTATGTTTTTTATTTTTATAATACTAATATAAAGTATTCATATGGATGTATAAAATTTAAAATTATAATATTCTATTTTAGAAACATAATTAATATAAAACATGGAGAAATTTTATTTTGAAAAGCACAAATTTATATGAATGGAAACATATTACTAATGTTTAACAAAAAATAAATTTCACTAGGGGAATCCCCCCAACTGGTCCAAGAGAGGCAACACACGCAAGGAGGATTAGCCTAGCCCTCAAACTCAGCGTAGGTTGACCTATGGGCTTGTTTTCACACTTTGCATGCTAGGTCTAGTGAGCGTCAGGCCTATCTACCCAGAAGGGAACACAAGAGCGCACAAGAGAACTAGAGGATCCACCGTGTAGGGTGGCACAATAGCATGGGTAGATGCATGAGGGCGCCCACAAAACCCCGTATGGGGTTGTACTATGAGGGGGGAAGGAGTTATATGGCATAAGGTCGAGAGATCTAGGATAATAAATAAGCTGCTAGAGACCCTTGGTTTTGATATGGGATGATGAAAATTGTCCTGAATCGAATCTATGCCATTGGATCACATCGCGAGCAATCTGGTCCATCTGTTTTGATCTGGTGCTTGACCTGTAGCATCTGAAAATTTTTCCATCATTTATTTCTGAATTTTTCGATCCAACATAGATCTAATCTCATCCTTCCGCGATTTTTATGAAACCTAGGCGAATCTGAGCCATCTGACCAATCTTGGATCTAATCACAACCGTTCATCTACCTTTATAATCTCCACATCACCATGTTCATCCGATCTTCTCTTCCTTTGATCCCCACCATTCATTCATTCTCATTTTTCCTCCCCCAAGACATCTTCTTATTCTCCTGCCTATGCTAGACCAGTAACCCTACTACTCCTTTGCCTTATTATTCCAAAACCATGGTTTCTACGATCATCATTTGAGGCCCCTCATTTCATTCTTTTTCCACAAGTTCAACACCCCGATCATATTTTAAACCGATTGGGTCTAAGATTATTTGGAACTGATTTTAAAATATTTTATATATTTTAGGGATAATTTAATTTATAGAAAAACCGTTTCACCCCAAGAAATCCCTTGACTGTTCTCCATCCTCTAGTGCCTCTACAAGCCTCCACCAAGTCCCATTAGATCTCTCATTGACTTCTAACCAGGTAAGGGAATTTATTTTTCCTTATCTTTGTTGTTTAAGGGTATGTACTTATATATGTATTCTATGAATATATATAAATATATATAACCCTATGGTTCAGTTAAAATATTCTCTTATTCCAATCCTAGGAATTTTTGAATTTGAGGTCAAGAAATATTATGAACATAAGGGTTTACATTATACATAGAAAACATATTTAGGTAATTTATATATATGTGGTTGTTTGTATATTATGTTTATGAATATAAAAATATCTACATATATTATGATACTGGTTTGGGTAAAACACTTTTATACCCAATTCCCAGACATCTAGAATTTCGGTAATGTAGTATTTTTAAAAATGAAGTACAATTTATCTCATAAAAAACATGTTTACATACCTTATAAATATTTCATTTACACGCAGATATATATATATATCCATATTGTTTTATATAAATCTATATTATATACAGTTTTATGTAATTTAAACATTGAATATCAAGCTCCTGTAGAGTTCTAAATCATAAGGAATTAGGTGTTGTACAAAACTTATATATACATATATTTGTATATAGTGTACATTGTCATTTATAATTAAATAGTTTGTATAACTCACCCTCTGGAATAGTTTATTGTCTCTAAATAGATGACTTCAACGATTTATTTGTAGTTTTTATAAACATGCATGTGTTAATTGATTTTGGTTAATGACCCTTAGGTATACCCTATTATTAATATATGTAATATGTGTGTTTGAGGTTTAAATTTATATACATTTTCTTAATAAATAAAACATTCAAATTTTATGTTATGATATTTGGAATCTTTTTCATTAATATGATTAACTTATTAAAGTCATATGGGTGTCAGTGGATTTTTGGTTTAAACCCTATGTGTATTCAAATATGTGAATATATGTGTACTAAAATAATCGTTGGTCAACAATTTTACAAAGAATTTTCCAATGATTAATAATAAAGAATAAAAAAGTGTTTTCAAAATATATTTAGTTTTTGTTTAAAACACTACTATCTATATACACATTGGTGTATGATAAATTTACACAACAAAAAACCCAAATTGAAGATATTCCAAATATTATACTTATGATGTGATTAGTAATTGCGGAGAGTTAATGACTATAATGATTGGGGTCTGCAACTTTTATTTTCATATGTATGAATTACATATATATATATATATATATATTAAATGGTGTTAGTTATGGTTGAATCTCATGATTTCTAATTTTAGAATTATGTAAACCATTGAGATGCATTTTATCAAAGCATATCAGAAATAAATGTATGAGCATCTATCATTTCGATACCCCCCAAAAATATTTTCTTAATATATTAATTAAAAATGAAACCAGGTGAAATTACATTATATGTTTATTATTAAACTCTTAGAATATTAGGGTTATCATTTTATGAAACAAAACATGTATTTCTTTTAGTGTATTTGTTGTCATCACATATGCCATAATCTACATATCATACTCACCAGTCAATGACATATCCATGTATATGATAGAGTGGCAATTAATACTAATATTCCTAATTAACTATATATATGTAAATTCTGATGAATGTAATTAAAAATCTTATGACTATTTATGGAATTATGAATAAAATTATTTAATGTTGAATGAGACACCCTGAGTAACATGAAATGTGATATTAAATATTCAAAGTTGTATGGGAAATTTTGAATATACAACCATATTTTACATATGAGGAATGTATAGACTCAGTGTAACATGTTGGGTACTAGTTAATTAATTCTCCTCGATGCATCGATAGTTCTCATGAGGCAATCATGTAATGAAATGAGTCCATTGACATTTTAGATTATTGACACAATGTCTTTGCATGGTCAGAAATTATACATTCCGACATTATGTATATGATAATTAATTATCCATTTGGATATTCGACATAGTAATTTATTAGCTAGTGTATATTTAACAGTAGTAAATAAATTAATTGAAGTTATTACAATTATGTGAAACTATGATTATATATCACTTTTATTTACTAAATTTATACTTGCATATTCATATGTCATAATTATTTAGAATTTATTTTACTTATTACTATGAAATATCTAGACTATAATTGTATCATGATCCCTTGTAATCCTATTAGTATGCTTTTAGTTGTGCTCTTTATTTCTTAGACAACCGTTATTACATGTTAAATGTGTTACTGCTTTCCGTTAGAGAAATATTTTTAATGGAAATTTATAAATGAATATTTTCAAATGATATATAAGAATATTATGTTATTTTGAAACCCCCTTAATGGGAATTCTTATGCTCACACTATGTGTTTGAAATAAAATTATCCGTTATCAGTTTTTAGCTGATGTAGCATGTCAGAAGAGGTTGGTTTCCCAGAATCTGAACCAAATCAATCCTCTGTGTGGGGCATGACGTTTAAAATATAATATCATGGTTTTTGTAAAATTATTATCATCTTGTTTACTGGCTTTGTGTATTATAGAGTCTGGATTTTATAGTTCATATCATGGAATTCAATTTAGATAACATTGGAAAACCAGAAGTTTAGAAAGAAAATTTTTCTTAATCGTTACTAAGAATGATTTTCACTTAATATTCATATGGCTGATGAATCATGTTTTCGGTCCCTTTCAACAGAAATGTTACGAAACATAGTGGCTACAACATGTTTATAAGGGTATGAAACATTTGAATACCTTTGTTTATCATGTCAATATCTCTTTCTTGTGTCCAATTCTCCTCGCGTACTCCAACATCAACAAGGATCTGGCATTGATAAATTTCCAATGATTCATGCCCAACATACCTTTTATGCACGTATGGGAATGTATCATGAAGGTCTATTCTGATATTTCACCATGGCCAACAACATCTTTTCACTATTGAACTTCCATGAAGCTATAAAAGAGGGTGACCTCTCAGAAACATACCTTTGTCAAATCATAACCTATGGTCTTTTAGGATATGTCATGGACTTTGAAGTCCTTGAATATGAATCTACCCAGTTACACAATCGATATCAAGTTTAAGAAGGTCTCACTGATCTTCATACCCTCCATGCATTCGATTGTTGGAGAATTAGGTGCCCACTTGTAAATTAATCATGACATCCCATGTGGCATCTAGACCCCAAATATTGAAGAGTTTGGATCCACATTAGGAATTTTATTGATGAAGAATTGGGGGAATCAACAACCTCGTGGAATCCAGTGAAGTTCCATCATCTGGGACGTTAGGAAACCTGTACTCCTGTTGTAGAGACCCAAAGCTTGATGTACATGGACATTACGTTACTTTTTAAAAATATTTAATACATAATAAGAACCAACACACAAGGACCATAATAGTTTAGTGTCATTGGAAACTCAGAACACAATCTTATAATCGTGGTGAAAGATCCTCAACATCTCCCATAAAGATCTTTATCTTTTTGATTTCTTAACTAAAACCTTTCTTTTATCCTGTGGAAAAGAAAACATATAAAGGGTGTTCTCAAATGCTCAATAAGGGTGATCACGGTGAAAATAAAACAAACCATATACATTTGAACTTTAAAACAAGCACATAATAATTAAACATAAAAATCATGAGCAATGACATAAAACATATTAGTACGTAAGGCATAGATCATAAAGAAACATTAATCATGATAAAATATCATGGGAATAAAACACATAATTGTGGAAACCATTAAACGCATGTTACTATTATTATAGTTTCCATGGCATTACTACCAAGACCATCATAGTGGACAAAGTCCCTTTCTGAATCGAGTCCACTCCTCATTTCAGACCTGTAACACTGAACCGGATTAACTTACCATTCTAGCCATGTCTATCTCATGAGATATAAATCGTTACCCAATGCATTGGAGGGGGATATAGGTCCCGCCCATCTCATAATGAAATAATTCTTACTTGTTCCACAACATAAACATAAATCATTAATCATAACCCAAAGAATAAAAATTGGTTTCATAAACATCATCCCATCATAAAATAATCCATATAAAACAAATTGATATGATTTTATCATAAGAAATTTGAAACCATGTAAATCATAGAGATATTATACTTGAAACATAAACATATGAAATATTTTAATCTTAGATGGAAAATGGTTTTGATAAAACACATGAAAAGAATTCTTGAGGAAAATATCCTTTATTCTTAAAAATCATTTTCTTTTCACAAAATGACATGAAATTTTAAAAAAATGTATTTTTTTGAAAATATTCATAATATCTTGTAGAGTATGATTAATGAAAATGATTTGTTATGAAACTGTAAAAATCCGTTAATGTCGTATAAGTTAAAAAAACATTCTTCATGTACTTTTGTCGGAAAAGTAAAAAGTACCTTGTATGGTAAAAAAAGATAGATTCCTAACATACCATGTAGTAAAAGTCAAAAAAGGGTAAAAATGACGTTTAACATAAATGAAACCATTTTTGGAAAATAGAGACTTGGATGATAAATATAACCCCATTAAATACTTATGAATAAACAATCTCAGATAAAATCGAGATTGGAAAAGTTATCCCTTACCTTATGTCTGATATGCTTGGTATGTATCTGAACCTCCAGTATAATGATTTAAATTATGTCATTTACTTATTACATAATCACATTCATTGTTATGATATCATATATGGATCACTTATGACTTTATATTACCCGTTCTTTTGTAAATTCCATGTTAAAGAAGCGTTTTGGGTAAAATCGTTTCATGGTTCGACTTGATGTTTTTGATATTATTAATTATATCCTGATTTACATAATATAATAATGTAAAACATGATTTATATATAATATAAATTCATCATATACATATATATATGATAGATCGATAAATGGAATGAAATAAACCGTTCATGTAAACTGTAGGCCGTACGTACACATGAACGTTGTTTTTGTTTCCTTATTGAATTTAATAGAACTAATTAGATGAAATACATATATATATATATATACATAAATCTAGTATCACTATTTTGTCATATATTTCATTATTATTCATTATATATACTTTATAATCATTCATTAATGGTTAACATGGTGAATCTCATCGCGTCGTGGAGAGGGTAGTCCGTACGTACACATGAGTGAAGATATCATTCCCATGATCGTGGAATTGTATTTAAGATTATAGATAATATTTCAGAACAAATATAACATTATAATAATAATATTTATTTATTTATTTACACCATTATACCCATCCATGTAAGGTGGAGGTCGAAAATAGATTACTCCACGGCGTGGAGACGATATTCAGTACGTACGCACGTGTGGTGATTTCGTTTTCAGTAGGATGGATAGAAGGTGAAATAGGGTTGTTTCATATTTATAATAACATACCTGTATATGAGTGATACTGTTGTTATTACTTCATAATCAAACAAATAAATAAGTGGAAGAATAAGAAGAAATAAATTTGAATGAATTGGAAATGGATATTACCTCTTCTTCGACACTCCTCTTGGAAACCTCCTCTTAGGGCACTAAAATTGGCCTTTTAATAAGACCATGTCCTCTAGAATATTACTAGTGATGTGGAGATGAGAAATTTTCAGGGTTTGGACAAGCTTGAAGGCTCAAAGTGGTGTGAGGAGAAGAGGTAGGAGGTTCCCTTTTATAAGGGATGAGAGGGGCACCTTAGAAAAAATATAAAATATTATTTTATAATACAGTCATATTCACATATTAATAGCTCCAGATTGATATCATTAGAAGATAAAGTGAGTATGGTTATAAATCCTCTAAACAAATATATTTTAGACAGGTTTGGGTTGTTATATTAACCTTATCATTTAGTTTTAACTCTTTGTTAATTAGATTGACATTCACCATGTCACTTTATACTTTTATATTATATAGATAATAAACATACAATATACATCCAAGATATCCCCAAGTGGTCCATTAATGATACATATACCATTATATAAGTATCTTGGGTGAACCGTTGATTTTGAAAAATATAATAACAATTAATAATATAATATTTGATTTAAAAACTATTATATCTCATTTTTAACACTATTCAGTAATTGATTTTTGTGAAAATGATATCATCATTATTAGTTCGAAAAAAGTTAATTATATCAATAATAAAATGTCAAATTAACCTAGAAAATTAGTTTAATTCATAAAAAGTTTAAAATTACATTTATTTGGGTATTTATAACATAAATTATTTTAATATTTCATTAGGAAGGAAATTACTGCATCATCATTGTGTAATAAATAAATTAACTTATTTAATGACTAAAAATTATTAATAAAATACCATTATGTGGGCAATATTTTTAGATTTCTAATTAATATTTATAGTCGAATATATCTTACATATAACCCTATATTAAAAATTATTAAACATTGATTTTAACTATTTTAAACTGTCATTAAATAAATTAATAATAAAAGTCCTAATCTTTTCCATGTGGACCTAAATGGTCATATTTTATTCCTAAGGTTTATTTTGGACGAATTACACATATCCAATAGAATTATGACATGATTTAGGGTAATAATAATATCATTTTTACCCTTAATTACCATATTTATTTTTAACCGTGGTAAATAAAAGTAAAAAGTTACTATTCTCCAAAAATTATTTTCGTCTCATTGAACCACATTTTAGTCCTTGATACTAACCGTGTCTCTCGGATTTTCTAAATTCCACAAATAGAAGCCGTAAAATTATGTTTTATGTAAGTTTTCAAAAAGATCCTAGAAGGTAGGTAAAACACGGTGAAAAGTGTAATATAATTTTTATATATCAAAAATTATTATAAAATGATTCCAATGAATTAAATTGAACATATATAGGTATTATGTATCAATTTTGACCTAAAATAACATTAAAAAAAATAAATAAAATTTTAAAAAAAAATTCAGTTTTTAAATAGTAACTCAGTGTTTTCATTGTTCATCAAAAATTTAATGTATTCATAAAAATACTAAAAATTCACAATAGGCAAATTTCTATTTTCCGAATTCAAAAATGAAGTCCATTTTGAAAAATAAAATATATAAAATTTCAAAAATTGGTTATTACTATTCATAACAGCTAGTTCATAATAATATTATATTAATATTTCGTTTAGTGAAACTCAGTATTGCGTACTACTCACACTATCGAGGAAGGCCTTGATTCTGTGTATTTCAAGCCATGTTAGGGTTGTGTGTAGTGAAATCACCATTTGGTGTTCTGTATAACATAATCAAAACTTATTTCATATATACATTAAACAAAATCTATACATAATGTTGCGTAGAATAATTTCCACCAAACGAACATGAAATTGTGTGTTACACGAGCCAAGAATAGTGTTTGGTATACTGCCAGTTAATACGTTGTTGCATATAGTACTGTCTAAACATGGTGTAGGGTATAATAAAATACATCAATGAAATAAAAAGAATATTTTTCATAAAATCTTGGGGTGTTACAATCTACCCCGCTTAAAATGATTTTTTCCCTCGAAATTAGTCAGGGTTATAAATGTTTTTCTACTTGAAAGTTTCTTTAATATAAACCCACATAGTAAAAAGTAATACCAAAAATTGAATTTAAAAACTAAAGTACGAAACGTAACAGTTACCCAAATTAACTAATCCCTGGGTTTGAACATAGTAGAACCTAGGTGAATATATGTATAAGTAAGTGAAATATAACCGTCAACTTCTGATGAAGAGTGTTATAGGATATGGCTATGAAAAATCCAACAATCACAAGGCCATAAATTTGTGATTATCTAAGGTACCATTTGATTCATCAGATATAAGAGCACTAGAACAACATTTTGTTGTTTTCAAGATCATTTCCCTAAAGTTGAAGAATTTTTGAATTAAAAGAAATACTTACTTTATTTTGGTACAATCTCACCGTTGCTCATGCCTCGAACAATTTCCACTTCATATTTTAATGAAATGAAGTTGAATTAGTCTTCTGTGAAGTGTCAGCAGATTATGTGATAGAATGATAGGTCATTCCATCTATTTCTATCACAAAACGTTTTACACAATTTATTAAATATACAGAAGTCCATCTATGCTGAGATTAATCGTATATGGTTGCTAAAATGGACTTATACTTCATCTATCATAGAAAATAATAAAATAAAACTAGTTTCTACTAACCAGGGACTTCTTCTAGGCTAGTGGTAGGCGATAAAGGCATGTCACACTTTGGTTGTGGGTTTGATTCCTGCATCCTTGTCTGACATGATGGTTTGTCGCCCGTCCTGCATGTTGTCCTTTTTCAAAAACTATATTATTATAACATTCCAGTAATAATATCGAAAAATTTATAGCCTTAATCAATACTAACTTATGTCCAACATAATCCATTCCAATCTGTATGATTATCCAAAATACTTCTATCCAATATTATAGTATAAAGAAAATGATTACTAGACATGACATCTACCGAGCATGTGAATACCATCATTTATCCCCCATATAAGATATATCATGTTGGTCACATTCCAATCATGTGAAAACCTTAATCATGTATTCTCTTGAAAAATGAATACCCCTTAAATCATAGTGAAAACATGAATGCTGTCAAAAGTTAACTCTTTCCACATACCAAAATACAAAAAATCTATATACTCAAACCATGTTTTAACTTTTTCCTTATATCAGTCATGAGATCATGAATACTCTAAATCATTTCATTTTCTCTATATCCCTTCATTTTGCGCATATCATCTTCTATCAAAAAATACCTCAATCACTTTCAATGGTTACCAATACAATAATATTATTGAAAACCACATTAGACCAATACATAAATATTTCAATATTCCACGATAATATATACAACATTATTTTGGAATCCCATTACATAAACACTTAATCATTCAACCACATCGTTGTCATATTCAACGTAGCCAATAGTGATCACATGTGACATCCCTTTGTACTTTTCCATAAGTTGTCACTCATGTCGATCATCATTAACCCTTGGATTAGGGCATTGATTAGCATAATGCCCCATATCATTGAACTTGAAGTATTGAAGTTTTGGCGGTGCAATTTTTTGCAGTCTTTTCTTTATTCACCCCATTAGAAACCCTTTTTCCATTACATTGACACTCAAAAGATCAATGAAATTCTTTTCCAAACATAAAACATTTTCAAGTCCTTTTAAGTCAATATCAACCATGCTCCTTTCCACACATTGAGAAAAATGAAACATTAATCTTCTTCTCACCATTGTTCTGAGATTTATCCTTGAACTCCATCTTTCGTTTCTTTTTCAAACCATGAGATGGATATGTAACACCAAATTCCATTTCTACCTTGATAGCACAATGCAAAATTTCATCATAGCTATCGAAGTCTCTTATAGCTAATTCCCTTCTAAGACTTGTTTTTAAGCCACTGAAAAATCTATCAACTTTACTTTCAGGTTGGATGTTAACACCAGATGCATACCTTGAAAGTCTTGTAAAATTTGCTTCGTATATACCAACATATTCATAATATTTCTTTTTAATCTCAAATAACTCATTTAAAATATTTTTTCGAAGAATATGAGGGATGTAATTACTAAAAAACACGTTCTTGAACTCATCCCATTCAATGGATTCAATTTCATCTGGGGGCCTTTTATTCTTAATTAGAGTCCACCACTAGTCTGCTTCACCATCTAAATGGTAAACAACTAGAATGAATTTATCATGTTCTGAACATAGAAGTATGGAAAATATCTTTTCAATGGTACTAATCCATTGTTCAGCAACAACTGGATCAGAAGACCCATTGAAAGAAGGTGGATGTTTCCTCATGAAGGACTCAATAGAATATTGTTCCCTTCTCTGATCATTTGGAAATCCAGAATGATTCATAGATTGTGTAAGTATAGCAATAAGATTTTTCACTCCATCTCACATCACATTTGGTTGTTCTGGAGGAAAATCATTGTATTGTCAATTAAATTGATCAACACGGTTCCTTCGGGTTCCAACCATAGTCTAAAACCCAAAAAGAATAGTGTGAGAGGGAAAAATCATTCCAGAGAAAACTACATAATAATGGGGGAGTACCTTATATATATAACATCATAGGGTTAATTCAATGATTGTTACCATAATTCTAGGACTATTACCTATACATATACTGAATCTTAGGGATATCCCTAGACATAGATTAGAAATATTTCTTGGGATCTCACTAAAGTTTTCGCATCCTAGTTTCTAAAGGTTAACTAAACATTTCATCTAATACCAACTGTAGAGAGCCAAAGCTTTACAGAAATGGACATTACATAACTTTTTCAGAATACTTAATATATAACAAGAACCAACACTCATGGACCATGATAGTTTACTATCTTTGGAAACTCGGAACATAATATTCTAATCATGGTGAAAGATCTTCAACAACTCCAATAAAGAACTTCCCCTTTTTTTCTTACCTAAAGACATTATTTATATCCTGGGGAAAAGAAAGCATATAAAGGGTGAGCTAAAATTCTCAATAATGGTATTTATGGAGAAAATAAAACAAACCATATACATTTGACCTTCAAAACATGAACATAATATTTTAACATCAAAATATTGAGAAATGACAAAAAACATGGCATTACGTAAGGCATAGATCATAAAGAATCATTAATCATGATAAATTATCATGGTAATAAAACATGTAATTGTGGATACCATTAAGCACATGTTGTGGTGTCCATAGTAGCCATGGAATTACTGCCAATACCATCTTAGTTGAAAAAGTCCCTTTCTAAATCGATTTCAATCCTCATTTCAGTCCTGTAACAGTGAACCAGATTAACTAACCATTCCAGCCATGTCTATCTCATGAGATATAAATCATTACCCAATTCATTGGAAGGATATATAGGTCCCACCCATATCATAATTAAATAATTCGTACTTTTTTCACAACATAAACATAATTCATTCATCCTAACCCAAAGAATAAAAATGGGTTTCCTAAACATCATCTCATCATAACATAATTCATATAAAACATATGGATATTATTTCATCATAAGAAAATTGAAACCATGTAAATAATAGAGATATTATAATTGAAACATACACATTTGAAATAATGTCATCATAGATGGAAAATGGTTTTGATAAAACACTTGAAAAGAATTATTGAGAAAATATCCTTTATTCTTAAAAATCATTTTATTTTCACAAAATTACATGCATTTTTTTTAAAAAATTAATTTGTTGAAAATATTCATAAAATCATGTAGAGTATGCTCCAAGAAAATGAGGCATTATGAAACCGTAAAAATCTGTTCAATCTTTATAAGTTAAAAAGATCAATCTTCACGTACTTTTGTCAGAAAATTAAAAATGTACCTTGTATGGTAAAAAAAATAATGATTCCTTACATAACATGTAGAAAAAGTAAAAAATGGGTAAAAAGGACTTTAAACATACATGAACCCATTTTTAAAAACTAGGACATGGATGATAAATATAACCCCAGTAAATACTTACGAATAAACAATCTTAGATAAAAACGAGATTGAAATAGTTATCCCTTACCTTGTGTCTGATATGCTTCGTATGTTTCCAAACGTCCTATATAATGATTTAAAAAATGTCATTGACTTATTACAGAATCATATTCATTTTTATGATATCATATATAGTTCACTTATGACTTAATATTACCCATCCTTTTGTAAATTCCATGTTAAAGTGGCATTTTGTGTAAAATTGTTTCATGTTTCGACTTGATGTTCTTGATATTATTACTTATATCCTGATTTAATTAATTTCAGAATTTAATACATTATTTATATATAATATAAATTGAGAATATATATATATATATGATAGATAGATAAATGTAATGAAATACACCGTTCATGGAGACGGTAGGCCGTACGTACGCATGAACACTGTTTTCGTTTCCTTATTGAATTGATTGGAATTAAGTAGATTACATACATATTTATATACATATAGCCAGTATCACTATTATGTAATATATTTCATTATTATTCATTATATATACTTTATAATCATTCATGAATGGTTACCATGGAGAATGAATCTTAGAGCGTCGTGGAGACGGTAGTCTGTACGTATACACGAGCGATGATATCATTCCCATGATCGTTGAATTGTATTGAAGCATATGTATAATTTTTAAGAATAAATATAACTTTAAAATAATAATAAATAGTTATTTATATACACCATTATAACCATCCATGAATGGTGGGGGTCGAAAATAGATTACACCATGGCGTGGAGACGGTATTCCGTACGTACGCACGCATGGTGAGTTCTTTTTCTATAGGATGGATGGAAGATGAAATAAGGTTGTTTCATATATATAATAACATACCATTATATGAGTGATACTTATTTTATTACTTCATAATGAAACAACTAAAGAAGACGATGTATAAGAATAAATAAATTTGAAAGAATCGGTAAGAAATATTACATCTTCTTCAACACGCCTCTTTGAAACCCTCTCTTAGGGAACTAAAATTGGTGTTTGAAGAATACCAAGACCTCTATAATATTACTAGGGATGTGGAGAATAGAAATTTTCAGGGTTGTGGTGAGAATGAAGGCTCAAAGTGGTTTGAGGAGAAGAGGGATGAGGTGCCCTTTTATAAGGGATGAGAGGAGTACCTTAGGAAAAACATAAAATATTATTTTATAATAAAGACACATTCTGTTTTTAATAGATCCAAATTGATTTATTTAAAATCTAAATTGGGGATGGGTTGAAATCCTCTAAAAAATAGATTTTAGATAGGTTTGGGTCATTATATTAACCTTATATTTTAGTTTTAACTCTTAGTTAATTAGATTGAAATTTACCATGTCACTTTGAATTTTTATATTATATAGTTAATAAACATACCATATACATCCCAGAGACCACTCAAGTGGTCCATTAATGATACATCTATCATGATATAAGGATCTTGGCCGAACCATATAAATTTATGAATATAATAACAATTATTAGTCTAATATTGGTTTTAAAAACTATTTTATGTCAATTTAGACCCTATTTGGTAAATGATTCTTGTGAAAATCATAACATCATGATTAGATAGAAAAATGTTAATTATATCAATACTAACATGTAATATTATCCTATAAAATTAGTTTAATTTATAAAAATTCTAAAATTACATTTATTTGTGTATTTATAACATCAATTATGTTAATATTTCATTAATAAGGTAATTATTGCATCATCATTTTGTCATAAATAAATTAACTTACATAATGAATAAAAATTATAAATAAAATACCATTATATATGATAACTTTTTATATTTATAATGAATTTTTATAGTATAATTTATCTTATTTATAACCCTATATTAAAAATTATTTAGTTATTAAACATTGATTTTAAATATTTTAACCCTTCGTTAAATAAATTAAAAATAAATATCCTAATCTAATCCAAGTGGAACTAAATGGTCATATTTTATTACTAAGGTTGTTTTTGGACGAATTAATATTATCTAATAGAATTAGGACATGTGTTAGGGTAATAACAATATCATTTTTACCCTTAATTACCCTATTTACTTTTAACCTTGGTAAAATAAAAGTAAAAATGTACTATTCACCAAAAATTATTTTCATCCCATTAAACCACATTTTAGTCCTTGATATTAACCGTGTCTCTCATATTTTTGAAATCCCACTCACATATGTGGTAATATTATGTTTTATGTAAGTTTGCAAAAAGCTCCTAGGAGGTAGGTAAAAGACGGTGAAAAGTTCAATAAAATTTTTACATATCGAAAATTATTATAAAATGACTCCAATGAATTAAATTGATCTTATATAGGTATAATGTATCAATTATGACCTAAAATAAATTTAAATAAAATAATTAATTTTTTAAATAAAAATTCAGTTTTTAAATAGTAACCTAGTGTTTTCAGTATTCATCAAAAATTGAAAGTTTTCAGAAAAATACAAAAAATTCCCCCTCAGCTAATTTCAACTATCCGAATACATAAATGAAGTCCATTTTAAAAAATAAAATTAATAAAAATTTAAAAATTGGGTATTACTATTCATAAAGGCTAGTTTATAATAATATTATAATAATATTTCATTTAGTGAAAATCGGTATTGCGCACTACACACACATTCATGGAAGGTCTTGATTGCGAGTAATGCAAGCCATGTTAGGGCTCCGTGTACTGAAATACCCTTTTAGTGTTTCGTATAACATAATCAAAAATAATTTTTTTATACATTACACAAAATCTAGACTTAATGTTGCATAAAATAATTTCCTCAAAACAAACATGAAATTGTGTGTAACACGAGCCAGGTATAGTGTTGCGTATACTGCAAGCTAATACGGTGTTGCGTATAGTACACACGAAACATGGTGTAGTGTATAATAGAAGACATTAATGAAATAAAAAAAATATTTTTCATAAAATTGCGGGGTGTTACACATGTAGTTGAGCAAGTAGTAATGTAATACATTGGGTTTATGAAAATTTTATAACTGAAAAGTTATATATTACTATAACATGCATTAAAAAATAATCCTTTTTTTCTTATGGTTATGTTTTGGTTGAATAAAGAGGCCTCTCAAAATTTCAGATAGAAAATATGAGTTCACCAACCACACTTCTATCAGTTCTTACCAAAAAAGTAGACATCATAATTGTTAAGACTTTATCCGTGGAATAAATTCCCTTCACAAACCTGTGAAGAACATGAAGACATCATTACGGGATATCTAACCGTATAGAAATTCTTCTTTCCTACCAAGGGAATGCCTATATCTACCACCATATAGCCAATTATCAACTCTCTGATTATAGATAAAGTGGAAGGTACCATGAAGGTCTTTTCTAATGCTTCACTCTATCCAGAAACATCACAGCCTGGGTAGGATTTCAAGTGGCTACTTTAGAGGGGAGACATCGTGCAACCTACGTGCACCTAATCATGAGGATCAGTTTATATGAACACGTCTACGACCATGACATCCTCGGATAAGAGACGTTATGTTGAGTCCTTAGATAGTTTGTCCATTCAGACAACTCTGAAATCTCTACCATTCGAGCCTCCATCTGGAAGCTCGAGTGAACAATTCATGAGTATAACCCAAACTATTAGAGGTCTGTTTGGGTCAATGAGGCAGAAGAATTGAACACACACATTGGTATACCACTGGACACACCTGAGGATACTTCACGATGAAAAATGTATTGAAGAACATCAGTCATTTTTTATGCATGGTTATATGAAATAAAATTCTAGGACACAATTCATTGTAGGGGGGATAATTTAATTCCCCAAAACATATTTCTCATGTAATAGTAATAGTTTCGTTTTTGATTTTTTAATTTACATATAACCCTATCAAAACATTCATACTAAATATATGGAGTTTTATTTAAATAAAACACCAATGTGATTACAATACCCCAACACTAAAGAAAAACCATACTAACCAAAACTACATATTAATGGTCCTATAAGAATTAAAGGAAGACCACCCAAAACAAAAAAAACGTAGGATGGTAATATGGGACTTTTGGATCCACCAGAATAAAACATTAGAATTTACAAAGACATTGAAATTGCACTAACCATCAGCGGAATGATGTAAACCATCCTCTACCGTTGTCATGAATTTGGGACGGAGTAATTTATGTTTTTATAAGTCATCAAATCGACCATTTTCTTGGGTGACCTTTGAATTATAACAGTTATAATTATAGTTGTTGGTCTCTTTAGTGGTTTAATAAAAAATAACTAATTTAGTTTTTCAAAACATTTACGTTATGAAAGAATAATATAACCTCTTATTATAGACATTAAAATCAAAATGATTTAATATTTTGATCTACATTTAGTGTGAATTTAAAATGAGATGAGTATTTAAAACGCCTTTCAAATATCTTAAATATATTGTCAATATTTTCATTATTAATCCATAAACAAGGATTTAACATAACATTGTTTTTTATTTCTATAATACTAATATAAATTTTTCATATGGATGTACAAAATTTAAAATTATTTCTTTGTGATTTAAAATTTTAATACTTATAATACTAAGGGATTTTTTTGAAATAACCTATTTATATGTAAGGAATCATAGTACTAATCATTATCACAAAAATAACCCCACTAGTGCAAGCCCTCTATCCGGGACGTGGGAGGAATCACGTGCAAGGTGTCCAAGCATAGCCCTCACCCACTACACAGGTCGGCCTATGGGATTGTGTTCATGCGGTGAGTTCTATTTCTAGAGAGTGGCGGGCATATCTACATTGATGTTCACATATGAGTGCAGTAGGGAAGTAGAGGCACCACTGTGCAGGGCGGCACGACAGCATTGCTGGGCTTAGAAGCGTGCCAGCAGAACCCAGTACAAGATGGTACCCTGAGGGGGAGGAGTAATATGGAAAAAGGTCGAGACATCTAGTATAATAAAGTGGATTCAAGAGTCCCATTAATTAGTTATAGGATGAGGAAAATTGGCTAGGATCAAATTCAGACTGCTGGATTGTGTCGCGCGCAATCTGGGCTTTCTGTTTTAATCCAGCGCTCAACCCTATGCATCCGAGGAATCCACCAAATTTTTTTGTGCACTATCTAATCCAAAATTGATCTAATCTTGGTCATTCAATATTTTTAAAACACCTCATCAAATCTGAGACATCCGATCATTCTCGGATCTAATCGTGACCATCCATATCCATTTATAATCACCATATCACTATGGTCTTCCGTTAATCGCCACCATTGATCGCCAATATTAATTATTTCTCGGTTTTTCCTACCTTCAAAAGTCTTCTTCTTCTCTTTCATGTGCTATACCATTAACCATACTCCTCCTTTTACTTATTATTCGACACCTGTGGTTTCTCCCCTCACCATATGAGATCCCTCCATTCACGTGTTTCCCACAAGACCGACACCCGATCTTATTTTAAGTTGATTGGGTCTATAATTCATTAAAAATGATATTAAAATATTATATATATTTTATAATTAATTTAAATTATAAATAAACCATTTCAACCCCAAGAAATTCCATGACTATTCTCTTTCCTCCAGCACCTCTTCAAGCCTCCAGCATGTTGCTTTGGATATCTCCTCCTCAACCCAGGTAAGGGAATTCACATTTCCTTGTATTTTTTGTTTGAGGATATATAAATATATATGTATACTTATGAATATATATATATATAACCCTACAGTTGAGTTAAAAACATCTATTATACCAATCCTAAGTCTTCTGTAATTATTGTTCATGAAGATTTATGAAAATAATGTTTTAAATTATACATACTAGACATAGTTATGTACTATATAAATATGTGGTTGTTTTTATATTAGGTTTATGAATATTTATATATACATATATGATCATATGGTTTTGGGTAAAACACTTTTATACCAGATTCTAGGTCTTCTCTAATTTGGGATATGAAGTATTTTTAAATATGAAGGATAATTTTTCTCACGAAAAACATGTTTGAATACCATATATATATATTTTATGTATATAAATATATAAAAATACAGTTATATATATATATATATATTATATGTAGTTTTAAAAATTTGAGACGATAAATTTCACGGTTAAGTAGAGTAGTAAAACATAAGGAATTAGGAGGTGTACAAGACTTATATATATATATATATTATTATATAGTGTACACTATTGTATATAATTATATTTTTTGTATAATTCACCATCTAGGACATTTTTAAGTTTCTCCAAATGGTAATTCAATGATTTATTGATAGTTTTGATTAAGATGTATGTGATGATTGATTTTGGTGTAAGACCCTTAGGTTTACACGACTATTCATATAAGTTATATGTGTGATTGAGGAATAAATTTAAATTTTTTTAATAAATAAACCATTCAAATTTTATTCTATGATACATGGAATCCTTTTCAGTAATTTGATTAATACATTAATGTCATATGGGTGTCATTGGATTTTTTGGTTTAAACCCTTTAATATAAAATTTGTTTTCAAATATGTGAATATATGTGTATTCAAATAAAATTTGATCCTCAATTTTACTTAAAATTTTTCAATGATTACTAATAAATATTAAAACACGTGCTTTGATAATATGATCAATTTTTTGTTTAAAACACTATTCTTTGTATACACCATGTGGTTTGAATAATTTAAAAAACATGTAACCCTAATTGTGGATATTTCTAATATTATACTTATGACGTGCTTAGTAATTGTGGAGTGTTCATGAGTATAGTGTTTTGGGTTTACATCTTTTATATTCATATGTATTAATTTATTATATATATATATTAAATGGTGTGAGTTATGGATGAATCTCTTTCTTTACATTTTTAACATCATGTATTCCCTTGTGATGTGTTATACCAAAGAATATCAGTAATAAATCTATGAGAATTTGATAGTTTAATACACAACCTAAATTATTTTCTTTACAATTTAATTTATTATGCAACCTGATGAAATTTCAATATGTGTTGATTAATAAAGTCACAGAAGTTTAGAGTTATCATTTATATAAGAAAACTTGTATTTCGTTTAGTGAATTAGTTTTCATCAAATATTCCATAGTATATTTATCATTCTCACCAGTCAATGACATAGCCATGCAGTTGATAGTTCTATGATAAATACATATATGCCTGATTCACTCTATATATGTAAATACTATTGACTGTAATTGAAACTCATCTAAGATTTTATGGAATTATAAATAAAATAATTCAAAATGGTATGGGACACCTTGAATAATATGAAATATGTTATTAAATATTCAAATTGGTATGGAACATTTAAAATATATGACCTAATTGGGTGAATGAGGAATGTATAGACATTGTATAGTTGGTTGTGGACTAGTTAATGGAGGCCCCTCGATGCATCGATCGTTCTGATTAGATAATATGGTCATGGAATGTGGCCATTGATATTTTATAGTCTTTATAGGCGGTCTTGATAGGGTCTGATATTTTACATAACCTCATTATGTTTATGATAATTAATTAACCAAATGTATATTCGACAATTATAATTTCCATTTTATTGAGCTTGTACATATGAGTATACGAAGAAGTTAAATTCTTATGGCATGAAGTTTATTTTTCACATAGTGATTTATTATCCAATGTATATTTCACATTAACAAATTATGAAATTGAAGTTATTAACTTTATGTGCAACTCTGATTATGTATCACGCTTAGTTATTAAATTTATACTTTCATAGTCATATGTCATAGTTATTTAGAGTGTCTTTTAATTATTACTCAAAAGAATAATGTCTATAATAGAATAATATTCCATTGTAATCCAGTTAGTATGCTTTTAATTATGCACATTATTTCATAGACAATTGTTATGATAGGTTACACGTGTTACAACATTTCATAACAAAAATTTTTTATGGGAAATTTTTTAAAATAATAATTTAAAATGTTATATAAGTATATTATGTTATTTTAAAACCCCCTTACTTGGAATTCTGATTCTCCCCTTGCGTTTTTTAAATAAAATAGTTTGGTATCTGTTTTTAGCATAAGAAGCATGTTATAAGAGGCATGTTTCCATGAATCTGAACCGAATTGATCATCTGTATGGGAAATGATGTGTAAAATATTAGTGCATGGTTTATGTAAAAATCTACAGATCATATTTCAAGGAACTGGCTCCGGGTATTCTGATGTTGGGATGCCACATTCCTTATTAGAAGGTGATTGGGAAGTATTCTATTTTTTATTCCCCAAATCATGAATTTATTTAATATGGAATGTTTTTTCTATTATGGTTTTGTTTTTTGATATTCAAAGGTAGAAGGAGTTGTTTCATGGGAATCCACCGTGAGGGTTGCAGTGTAGAGTAGTTTCCATTTTTATTGTATGCCATTATAAGATTTTTACTTAATTTTAATCTTGTTTATTTTATAATTTGAAAAACAAAAAAAGAAATGACCACACAATCAAATAGACTGACAAGTGTCTGGATGGTTTTGAGTACCTAATGTAAATGTTCACTAGTGCTATTGTTCATTGACTTTCATATACGGTTTTACATAATGAGGTTTTTCTTTATCCTTTATGAATTGGTTTTGGATGCTTTCTAATTAATCATATATAAATAATGTCCTATAGGTCATGTATGTTACATCCCCATTAGAGTTAATATTATAAAAATGATCACATGTTGGAATCAATTGTGTTTTCCATAATGATGTGGTGACATTACCTCATCGGTGACCATTTTGTTGTTCTTAAGGAACAAAACAGCCTAATGTATATATACTACTAGTATGACATGGTTTTTGACTATGTTAATAAATGGAATTATTATAGGACTAGGACTTCAATATTTAATATTCACTAATTAAGGGAAATATTGATGCAGATTAACTATGTTGTTAGTCATGTAGTGGTTTCATAAATGAATTTGATGATTAATGAAGATTGATTGAAGAGATCTCGATGATGAATATCAATATGGGATAAGATGATGGAATAAGTATTCTATTTAAGATTATGTCTTAGTATTATTTGGTGTGGTGGTGGAGGAGTCCTAGTTGGGGTATTTTTAGGTGGATGTATGGAGAGAAATGTTTTTATTTTATGATGCACCTCATACTCAACCTCAAGATGAACATCTCTAAGTATTGATCCATGGGAGGCTTTTCGACCAATTTTCTATGGATGATATGGTTCATTGTGAGTTCCATATCATAATGATGGATGTTCATCAAAGTGTGAAAAATATATCTTCATATTTGTGGATAATGTTTTCGAAAAAGTGTTAATGAATGTCATTATAGATTATGTGTCTCAATGATTTATCTTCTAGAAGGGGAAGGTGGATCACTCTATTCCTAGTGGGTTTCTATAAATTTTGGATATTCCTCATTATAATTTAGAGTGTAAATATAAGGAATTAATTACTAGTTTTAGTTGTTCATATGGTTGATTTGATTCTATATGGGTGATAAAGGATCATTTGATGAAATCATCCCACATTATATTAGATAAAGAGTAGATCTGAATGGAGCATAATTATGATTGTATTTTTAATAGATATTGGGACATATAGTAATACCAATATTTATAATCTCCAATAATTGTCTTAATTTATCCTCAGGGGTATTGCGGGGTTCTCAACATGCTTTTGGATGTCGGTTATACCATAACATTGATTTTCATAAGCAGATAGGCAGTCAATTTGACTGGACTAGAATAAATACTGAAGATATGTTGAGTTCTTGTGAATTTGATTTTGTTGTACCATGGTTGTGGAAAATGCCTTAGGGTTATTTTTCCTACTTGAATATATTCCCCTCTACCGTTAGTATGGTATTATTTATTGATTTCGATTACATTCGTGTCTATTCTCCATTGTGCTAATATAAACATAATGTCTTAGCAATTCATGGGTTATAGATTGTGAAAACCCCAATAGATATGATTAAATTAATATATGGGAGGATAAAGGCATCATAATATCAACATATGTAAAATAATTTTCATATTATGATACCTTTGGAGATCAACGGTATTGATTATGTGTTCTTTAAGGTGACTCCTCTTCTTGGGAAGTGAATTATTGGTTAGGATAGTACGATATATCCTTGACATTTTATCATTTTTGAGGTGTTTTATCATGTTGGATCCATGGGGTATCGATTAGGACTTCCCCTACTGATGTCTCGGATACTAGATGTCTCCAATGAATCAAGGATTAGTATATATTTACATGATTACTATCATTTCCCTAATCGGGGTGAGATCAATATTAATGATTATGCAACCATTGTGGAGTGGCCTGTAGAGTTCTAGGACTACAAGAAGTTGTTTTTTTATGTTTGTTAATTTTTTCTAGATTTCATATTATGAATACCTGGTGGAATAGAAGAGTGTATATGAGAATTTGTGTAACAAATACATGCTCATTACATTATGATATTTGATGTTTACCTGATCTATTTTAGCATTATTCTCTTGTGGATATTGCTCTTTATTATTTAATTGGAATTTTTTTAAGAAGGTGGTGACATGAATTGGTTTCCCAATTCATGTACCCAAAGGGATTTATTAAAAAAAAAGTTTCAATACAATATCGAGGTGTAAATAGCTTTCACCAGTAGGGAGTTAATGGGATAACAAGTAAAAAATACCAATAAAACCAAAATCAATATTTGAAGCACATGTGATCACAAGAGAAGTAGCAGAGCCTTCCTTCAAACATTGGGTTGTTTATCCAGATCCAGCCTTCACTTTCTCCAAGTCTAAAACTTCATGAGAATGGTGAAAATTTGAGTGGAAAAGCACTGCATCCTATCTATGAGCTCATGTTATCAGGATCTTCATCATCTCATCAAAACCCGTCATCATCTGAAAAGAGTGTGTCCCTCCATGAAGGTCCCACAACTCTTCTTCAAAATAAGAAGAAATCAGCACAACTGAGTAACATCTTCCATGTTCATACAATCCTATAGAACCTCCATAGATACTATGAATCAAAACATGATTAAGTAAAACATATATAACAAGATAGAACAATTGGAATTAGGAGAAGCAGTTTATTTCCTTCAAACAGAGCATAACCATCATTAATCATAAATTCTGATAGACAACATATACAACCAGGTGTAGGTAGAAGAGATTCAGCACAGACTTCCATCCAAATGTAGCTGATCTCTTTAGTCTATCCCATCACATGTTCCAGATGTTTGTGGCCCATGTATCCATCAAAGAATATTTATTTTATATCTTTTTTATTAAAATTCAGATTAAAATATGAGTTTTTGTTTAATAATGACTATTACATCCTGAATGAGTTTTATGTCTTGTGTAGGAAAACTCACTTTATGAATATTGAAAGTGTGTTATTATTATTTACCTAATAAATACAATGATCCATTCAACCAATTAATATGGTTCCAAAAAAATTACATTATAAATATGAAATTTAGGACATAAATTAAATTTGGGATAAGTGGTTCGAGTCAATTTTTCACAATGAGACATAAAACATGGAACATTTACATTGTAAATGCTAATTTTTGTCACAAACTAGCATATGGAAACATGATATTAAACCTAAATCCCCCTCCACACATACAAGACCCTATGTATTTTCTCTTAATGTTCATGCGGTACATTGGATTTCCTCAAGTCATTGAACATTACATTTTAAGGTGATCTATTATCAGATTCATATGATATATCCATCGATATCCATGTTATGTTTATCTAATTCTCATATGTCTCTTATATTTGGTTCCGTACCATATTTCATACCTTGGGATGGATGTTTTTTTCAATGGATCTAGTAGAGTTTAATTCTTCTCATAGTGTATTTTTTTGGTAATCCTAAGAGGTATGTTGTACTCTTGCATGAGATGCGATTGGGATGCATCTAGTTGTACTCTCTGATGCATAGAATTTTGATGTCATGTTATAGGGGATTCGTTTCTTATCATTTATTTATGTTAAATCAGTAATTTATAATTCTTTAACTCATTTTTTAATATTTTAATTAACTTAATAAATATTACACTGGGGAAATTACGGAATTTTTTTTTGTTTAATGATATCATGGTTTTTATTCCACAGTGAATGAATTTTTAATTATGTTTTACGAGATGTTGTCCAATCAAAATTATGTTTTCATAATTATTATTATTCATATATTATAATTGTTTTCTAAAATACAATTTTAAGGAATATATAACTAGTAAATGTTATTATTGGAAAAAAATAAATAGGCATCGTTTAATAAATTTCAATTCACCGGTGTTTATAGATAACATAACATATGACAGGAGGTTTGTATAAAATTATATTTTATTATTGTAATAGCTTGTTATATTTTTTATTAAATATTTTTTCCATAGTTGGATTATTTTAAATAACAAATTGGGTAATTCATGAAAGAATGAGAACATGTTTTTTGATAAAGATAAATATCTTGGGCCAGGGTTTCTTAGAAATTTGGAATGAAACATTCCTATTGTAGGGGACTTGATATCCCATTTTCATTGAGGTTTTTAATACACTATGTTGGGTCCATGTTTTCCTAATGCCTATGTTTATTGTTTTATGGAATATTTGATGTGATCTGGATGTGATACATTTAATGTGATCATTCAATGGATACTGTTATGTTGGTGGGGAGGTATGATGTTGTAATAATAGTTGATATGTGTGATGGTGAGATGAATGGTGAGAAGCACGATAGTTTTGGGGAGATAATAAAAAATAAGGGAAAGGTTTGAATATGGTCTTACCCGTTGATTTTATTTATTTTTTATTTTTTCAGTGAAAATTCGTTGAAAGGATATAAGGGAATTTTTCTTATTTTCTAGATTTCCTTTCTCCTCTTATCGAGGAATACGGTTTTTCTTGGCCATTAATACCTTTATAGATAGATAAATAATATTTACTAGGGTATGTAAAATTATAGAATTATATGATAATTTTTAACAAATTATTTTTCCCATGTGGTTAGTTTGTACTAGAATCCAATGTTAAAGATATACATTTTGAGTAAACAAGACCCTAGTTGGATTATTCTATGAGGGTCTAGAATTCACTGTGAAAAATAATAAAATGTAATATATATTAATGATGATGGTCAATTAATGGATAATGAATTATTCAATGTAATTTTAATATATAAAAATGATATATTAATTTTATAAATATCATGTTAATGTTTTTGTTCCTTTATGATATATACATCCCATATAATGGAAACTAGGAATTAGAGTGATAATATCTTTAATGGAGCCTATGAATAGGGTGTTCCCACATTTTTGTTGTTACATATAATATATAATATATTTTTTTATCATTTAATATTCTTTCCCACCCATGTCGGTAGGTTGACTAATGAACTATGGGACGTTTTTTCCTCAATATCCATGTGGGAGGATTGATGGTTACTTCCACAAGTACGCTTGATCTCATATCTTGGTAGTTCATGTGTTTATATTAAAATTGGTTATTTTTCCCATATATGTTTTTACTGAGTTGTGATGGATTTTTTTTCTCGCACACATGTTTTTCGCATATAGTATCCTAATTCATATTATATGAATGACATGTATTGGTTGTGATGGCTTGAGTTCCAATAATCGATGTATGGGTTAGGATGGATTGAGTTATAATACCCCAATTATGTAACAAGTCATTTGGGTTGTGTTGTATCCTATAAAATACATGGTATCTATATGGATGGGATGATGAGTTTTTGTGAAGCTTGAAGTGTTTGTTATGTTTCTTCACCTGGGTGTTTGCAGAATAGATTATTTTGAGAGAGATAACATTGGTTGTGACTTTAGTAAATAACAAAAAACTAGTGATGAAATGGTAGTGGGGTACCTTTAATAATTATATAATTATTATCTCATGTATTTTTTAAATAATGAGATATATCAATAGTGATGCTGAGAATTTAGTATAGTTTTTTAGGTGATGAGTTAGCTTCACATGTTATTCACTAGGATCTAGTATGATTACATTATCTTTTTCAAGAAACGATTCATAGAGTATCCAACCAAGTATATCTATTATGATAACCCTAAACATATATAATTTTTTTGGAATGTTTTATTGTGTTTATATCTGGTTTTATTCCACTAGCATTGTAACACCCCATGAGTCCACAATACGTCTCTCTTGGAATAATACAGAAGTTTTTGTTGTATGCATTTTGGAGTTCTAACACACCACAACCAATCAAACCATCCATTATAATTAGTAACACCCACTTTTTTAAGTTCTATAAATTTTATATTTCAAAATGGACTTCATTTTTGGATTCAGAATATCGAAATTGGCTTAGGGTGAATTTTTGTATTTTTTTGAAAACATTCAATTTTTTATGAATAGTGAAAAACATAGAGTTATAGTTTAGAATAAAAGTTTTATTTAAATAATTATATATTTTATTAAAATTTATTTTAGGTAAAAATATATACAAAATACCTATATAATTTCAATGTAATTCATTGGATTCAGTGTATAATAATTTTAGATATATAAAAATTTTATTGAACATTTCACTGTCTTTTACTCACCTCCTAGGTGAATTTTCAAATTGAGATAACAAATAATTTTACCGCTTCTATGAGTGTAATTTCAAAAATCTAAAAGACAAAGTTTATATTAGTAACTAAAATGTGGTTCAATATGATAAAAATAATTATTGGTAAATAGTTACTTTTTAATTATATTTACTATGATTAAAAGTAAATAGGGTAATTACGGGTAAAAATGGAATTATCATTATCCAAACACATGTCCTAATTCTATTTTATAAGTATAATTAGACCAAAAACAACCTTAGGAATAATATACGAACATCTTTGTTCCAAACAGATTTGGTTAGGACACTTATAATTATTTTATTTAAAAAAGAGTTAAAAGAGTTTACATCAATGTTTAATAACTAAAACATTTTCAATATTGGGATAAAAATAAGCTAAATTCGACAATAAATATTAATTAGAAATTTAAAAGGTTTTCCTACTCAATGGTATTTTATTTGTATTTTTTAGACATTAAATAATTTAATTTATTTATTCCACAATGATGATGCAGTAATTACCTAATTAACGAAATATTAATGTAATTGATATTATAAATATCCAAATAAATGTAATATGATACTTTTTATGATTTACTCTAAATTTATACGTTAATATGAAATATTAGGTTTGGTTAGATTAATTTTTTTAAGTAATAATGCTTTTATGAATTTAGAAAAAACAAAATACCAAATAATGACAAAATTGACCTAAAAGAGTTTTTTTTAAATATTATATTATTAATCGATATTCCATTGCTAAAAAATAAAATATTCGGCCAAAAGACTTATATAATGATAGGTGTATCATTAATGATCCACTTTTGGTTCTCTTGGAAGTATATAGTGTGTTTATTAACCATATAATATAAAAATACAAAAAGACATGGTAAATGTCAAACTATTTAACTAAGAGTTAAATCTAAAAGATAAAGATATTATAGTGACCCAAACCTATTTAAAAACTATTTGTTGAGTGGTTATAGACCCATAACTGGCTTACACTTTAAATAATCCTTTCTGGAGACATTATAAATGGAAATTTATTTTTTTATAAAATAATATTTCTAGCTTTTCCTAAGGTGCCCCTCCCCCTCTTATAAAAGGGAACTCCCCCTTATCTCTAATTCACACCATAAAATCCATTTTTCTCGAACAAACTATGCCGAAATAACCCCTAAACTATCATCCCTTTAACCTAGAGACCTTTGATTAGTCATAAATCCATATTAAGGATCCCTTTTGATCAAATCAAAAGAAAGAACCTGAAAAAGAGTTAAATATTTCATCACCTCTTTCAACTTCATTCATTCTTCCACAACCTCTTTATTTGTTTATTCAATTATAAAATAATAAATCCATTATATTATATATAAATTGATGTTATTATAATTATTGTACAACGAAATTCATTATTCTATCCATCCTTTGAATGACATGTCACTATACGTATGTACATACAACTTACCGTCTCCACTTCGTGGTGTAATTTTTATTCAAGACATTATTATTTGGATAGTTATATTAATGATGTTTAATTTGAGTAAATAATAAGTATAACATGATAATTATTATGTATATATGATACACCATCCTATTATATAATATTCTATTATCAAAAGAATGATATTGTCACTCGTGCGTACGTACGAACTACCGTCTCCACGAACGTGATGAGATTCATTCCCGATCAGATCCATTCTGGACTAATTTTCATTAGATGATTAAAAATAATTTTTAGAGACTTGATATCATTCTGTATATGAATAATATACATCATATCCATAATACATATGACTCACATATAATGGAAAATGAATATGTTAACAGCAGAAACGACGATAATAATAAGATATTATTAACAATGAAATGTTACAAGATAATATATGATATCAAATTAATGTAAATTACTCTTTTATAATATAATAACTATTACTTCACCATTATAAAAAATGTCAACCTGCCCTCGACCAAGGAAAAGTTCAAGGTAGGGGTTAATTACACAATCTCTTCATTATGATAAGCTGTTTATATGTAATAATCTACTGGTACCTCTTTATCATCCACATCCATGTTTCTTAAAAATGTATTTTAAAAACATTATTACAATTTTATAGAATATTAGATAATTTAATTTATACCATCATTTGACATTTATATGTGTTTTATAAATGAATCTTCCTGTCTTTTTTCAAACATGTTGTTTTTGTCCTTTTCGACAAATTTTAGTAAATAATGTTTTTTTAAATTATACGGTGGGTGCTTCTATTTTCCGCTGTTAAAACATCACCCCAACTTCCCTTAAAATATTATAAGAATATTTTAAAATATAAATGTTTTCTTTTATAAATACGTGAATTTTAAATGATTTCATAATAGAAATAGATATTTCTCTAAAAAGGTTTTTATTTCAAATATGTTAACATCCTTTGATGGATTTTATGTTTGTTTGAAGTTGATTTATTATGATACAAAAAATCCATATTTTATTAGAGGTTTTGTGATATATTTTACTGTGGATGTGTTATTTCATACCATTCATGGTTTATGGATAATGTATTGAAATTCTGTATGCCAGTTTTAATAAAAATGATAATGTTATGTTTAATCGTTTTCATATGATGAATGCATTTGACTTGGTATGAGATTGGTGTAGCCCGCTATAGCACATTGATGCATCATTAGGTCTCATGAGACTAACTAGTGTCTTGGCACAAGGCCTTGAGAAATTATTTTTTTAATCATGGCACAAGGACATGACTATGTGGTTATGATAGTATGGAATTATGCATTCCAACATTATGAAAGTGGCTATTGATATTGCATGTGATTATTTGACTAGTAGAATATCAATGAGAGTAAGTAAATGGAATCATTTGGTTTTATCCTTGTTATATTATACTGAAGTTCATGTTTAAAAGGATTTTGTTTAAGTCTTATAAATTATCTCAAATATTTATGCATATTTATGAATATTTCCTCTATATTGTTATTCTTACTGAGCATATGAGATCACCCCTTTATATGTTTTATTTTTCCCAGGATATGAAAAAGTAAATTATGACTAACCTACCCGGATAGTCTATGGGATCTCAGTGTTGTCTATGCAGAAATTGTTATTGTAGTTTTCAATTTTATGATGGAATGTAAACCTTATTAATGTAACTAGTACAACGAGGGCTACCAAACTAATAAATCATTCGAGACATGAACATTTGGGATCATACCAATGATACATAATAATGCACAAACTCTGGGCATCTGGGGTTGGGGCGTTACAGTTGGTATCAAGGGAAGTTTTGTAAAAATCATGGAATCTAGATTTAGATAAACTCTGATTAGAGCACATTACCTTAAGATAATATTTTAGGATTAGTATAGAATAACTTCATTGAATTTTAGAATTGTAGAGATTTTTTGAGTTATCCATGAAATACAAACATGTCCGGATATGACCAGTTAGAGGAGGCTCTGGCAGAGATGTACCTAGGGGTAAAACCCGAAAACACTACTTTGAGTTATAATCGAACGGGAACAGGTGCATGACAATGGGCCTTGTTACTCATGGATATGACACACCCTGGGGATATGATTAGGATAATTCTCATATTCATAACAAACCATTATAATGGGTTTATGAGTATATAATTCCTCAAATAAAATAGTTTTTATAATTACGAATTATATCCATAAACATTTCAATTTATGTTAAGTATTTTAGATGAATGGAATTATGTATTTCAATCCATAAATTGATCTAGTTTATGGCATTGTTTAGAAAATGTGCATTGTGGAAGGAATGTAAACTCTATCAATGAACTCACTCAATGTAAGTATTTCCCTCCAACTAATGATAATTATAGTGGAGTTGTAGATACAACTGGTGTTAATCAGCATATCACCATACTGGGACAACTCACTCATGTTATGAACAATTACCTTACCCAAATGGAGCACCCTGATCCACAGTGTGGAGGATCAATGTTAGATCTCTTCATGAGGAAAAAACCACCAACAATAAATGGGACTACAAATCCACTAGTATTTGAGAAATGGATAAATTCATTAGAAAAAATATTCCACACCTTGTGGAGTAGCAAAAGTGAAAATGTTATCCTGGTAGTTTATTGCCTCACTGGAGATGTTGATCAATGGTGGACATTGATTCAAAACACAAAATAAAATGATGAAGTATCAAATATGGAATAGAAGGTGTTTAAAGGGATTTTCAAAGAAAAATAGTTTACTCGTGACTATCGAGCAAACATAGAAAGGCAATTTCTGAGTCTAAGGAAAAAAGCGGATGAGAATGTCGGAAAGTATGAGGATAACCTTACATGGTTAGAGAAGTATGAAAAATATTATATAAATAACCAAAGAAGTTAGATTGATCATTTATTTTATGGGTTAAAACCATTTCTCCTTCGAGAATTAGTCTCACAATCCTTGTCACCTACGAAGATATCGTCTCATGTGCTATCAAGATAGAAAAAAATTCTCTAAGTTATTCCACATTAAATTATAGAAAGAGAAGAGGTGATCTGCTGAACCCAATGGAGATGGTAGTAAGGGGATGAAGAGAAAAGATGAATATCCATCGTATAATAAATGTGGGATGAAACGCCCTTGTACTTTCCTGAAGTGAATGGGAGTCTGTTATAAGTGTAGTGAAAAAGGCCACCAAGATTGTGATTGCAAGGGGAAGAAATAGGCTATAGATGTTGAATTCTACAATTGTAGAGAATTGTGGAATTATGAAAATTAATTTCCTAAGCTTCATGGGAACTTACCTCAGAAAAGGCCAAGGGATCAAGGCCATGGTTATTATATAACTACTGTTGAGGTAGAAGCTCCAAAAGTTGTGGTGGAAAGTAATTTAATGGTTTCATCAAATATAGAAAATTCTATATTTGATTCTGGATCATCGCGTTGATTCATATCTTCATATTTTGATAAGAAAATTAGATATTTCCAATTTGAATAAACATGGGAGTCGTCAATAAGAACTCATATGGGAAGTATCACTGGAACAATGTTTTGTGAATCAGTCCCCATTAGGGAATATAAATTCTGTTAATTTGCTAATATCATCATTAAACCCATGATTTAATTTGATATAATCCTTCATATGGATTAGCATTCAGACCATGATGCAAAAATATTTTCTAATAATAAGGTGATTAATATTTTTGATGACGATAATAAAGAACATGTTATCTACAGAGAAAAACGTCACCACATAATTTTTATATAGATCCACCGCTAGTAGATCAACTAAGTTCAATTATTGAGGAGGAATATAATGAAATAACTGTGGGTGAGAAAAAAATGTTCAAATAGAGGATGTACCTATTGTGAAATATTATGTTGATGTGTTTCCGGAAGATTTCCCTGGATATTGTCGAGAAAGAAAAATTGAGTTTTCCATTGATTTAATTCCTAGTTCAAGTTCCATATCGAAGACCCCTTATAGAATGACCACTGTGGAATTAGTGGAACTATAGAAACAACTAGAGGAATTTAGTAATAAGATATTTATTTTCCATTGTTTCTCCATGGGGAGCCCCTATCCTTTTTGAAATAAAGAAAGGTGGATCTATGAGGTGGTGCATTGAATACATGTAGATCAACGCTATAACATTAATGAACTAGTATCCCCTATATAGAATTGATGATTTATTCGACCAAATTCAAAGAGATCAATAATTTTCAATTATTTACTTTAGATCTGGATATCGTCAATTTTGTGTGAAGAAGGAAGACATTCGAAAAACGACATTTTGAACCAGGTACGAGCATTACGAGTTTACAGTAATACCTTTTGGATTGACTAATGCACCCTATGTTTTCATGGATCTAATGAATGGAGTTTTCAAGTAATATCTTGATGAATTTATAGTGTTATTTATTAATGATATCGTTGTATACTCAAAATGAAACTAATATCATGAAAATCACTTGGGCATTATCCGGAAGACATTAAGAAAACATGAATTATATGCGAAGTTTAGCAATTGTGAATTCTGGTTTCAAGATATTTCATTTCATGGCCATATTTTCTCCATGGATGGAATCGTTTTTGATCCTTATATGACCCAGGAAACCCAAGAATGGCATGCATCAATGAGTATAATCTAGGTACACAATTTTATTGGTTTTTCAAATTATTATTGACGTTTCGTCCAGAATTTCGCCCGGTTGAATAACCGATTAACAAAGCTCACACACAAAGGGCATAAATTTGTTTAGACAAAAAATTGTGAAGAATGTTTTGAAGAATTGAAGAGAAGATTATTAAATTCTCTTATCTTGACTCTACCCTCAGGGAATGATGGGTTTGTTATTTATAGTGATTATTCAAAGAATAGAATTGGTCATGTCCTTATGCAGAATGATACAGTTATTGCCTATTCCACATGAGAGCTAAAAATTATTGAGAAAAACTATCATACTCTTGATATTGAGTTAGCAGCTATAATCATTTCTTTGATTATATGGAGACACTACCTCTATGGTGAATATTTTGAAATTTATATTAATCACAAGAGTTGGAAGTATATTTTCTCACAGAAAGAACTCAACATGAGGCAAGGGGGATGGTATAAACTACTTAAGGATTATGATTGCACAATACACTACCACTCGAGGAAGGCAATTAAGGTGGCACAAGCTTTGAGTAGAAAAGATCATTGAGTTTTGAACAAGATAAGAGATGAAAGGGATACTATTTTCATGGATCTAGTAAATATGGATATAGGAATCACCATGGAAGTTGAAACATCAATGCTTTTTCAAATATTTGACATACAAACTTTACTATAAAGGATAAAGAGTTCATAGACCGATGGGGGAGAGTTTAAAAAGAAGATTAAAGATATGAATGATGGAATATTTAGTGACTTTTTGTATGAAGATAGAATTCTGAAATTTGGGAAGAGACTCTGTGTTCCCAATATACCTGATCTAAATAGAGAATTGTTGGATGATTCTCATAGTTCTAATTTTTCTATACACCTTTGGAGCACCAAAATATATAGATATTTGTAGGAAAATTTTTTTTGGGAAAATACGAAGAACGAGATTGATGATTTTGTTTCAAGATATATGGTTTTTCAATATGTGAAAGCTGGAATGAAACAACCTGGAGGAGTCATGAAACCTCTTCACATACCAGAGTGTAAACTGGATAATATTACAATGAAAATTGTTTTGGACTACCACAAACTCCTAGAACGAATAATGCAATATGGTTCATTGTTGATCATCTTACGAAGTCAGCAAATTGTCATGCTATAAGAGAAGATTTACCTTTTCAATAATTAGTACGACTATATATTATTGAAGTTGTGTGATTTCATGTATTACCACAGTCAATTGTTTCTGATCGTGATCCATGTTTACATCGAGATTCTGGAAAAGTCTTTAGAAATCCCTGGATAATGAACTTAATTTGAGCACTGCCTACCACCCCCAAACATATAGAAAATTATAACAGACTATTCATACCTTAAAATACATGTTGAGATCATTCTCACATGACTTTCAAGGTATGTGGGATCAATATTACCTTAGGTTGAATTTCCCTATAATAATAGCTTCCATTGAAGAATTCAAATGGCACCATATATAGTGTTTTATTGAAATAGATGTCACAAAACAACCTATTGGGATAATGTTGGTGAAAGAAAACTTCTAGGTCTAGAACTAGTGGAGGAAACGATGGAAAAGGTGCAGGTTTACCAAAACCACATCGAAGTAGCTGAAAGTAGACAGAATATCTATGCTAATAACCAAAGGAAGATTTGGAATTTCATGTTGGAGATCACGTTTTATTGAATCTATTTCCATGGATGGGTGTTATATGTTACGGTAAGAGGGGAAAATTCAGTCCCATGTACATCGTACCATTCAAAATTCTAAGAAGACTTGTGGTTGTATCTTACCATTTGGCAATGCCGCCGAGTCTCTCAAAAGTTCATGATATGTTCCAAGTATCACTGTTGAGAAAATACATGATTGACCCAACACATGTACTTACCTATGAGGAATTAGAACTGGAACCTGATCTGTCTTATTGCGAAGTTTCTGTCAAGGTTCTTGATACAAGAGAACAAGTTCTAAGAAACCTGACGACTCGTCTGGTAAAAGTTCTATGGAGAAACCATAAGATGGAAGAGGCAACATGGGAACCTGTGGAATTTATGATTAAGAACAACCTTAGTCATTTTATGCAGTAATACTCAAGAAATTTTGAGGATGATTTTTTTTGAAGGAGGGGAGAATGAACACCCCATGCTTCCACAATACACTTTTTTCTGAATAATAAAACAGTGTGTGTGGTACGCAAGTTCATGTTCTAACACACCACAACCAATCAAACTAGCCATTTTGAATAGAAATACCAATTATTTGTAATTTTATAAATTTTATTTTTCAAAATGTACTTCATTTTTGGATTCGGATTATTGAAACTTTCATAAGGTGATTTTTTGTTATTTTTCAGAAAACATTCAATTTTTGAGGAATAGTGACAAAAAATGAGTGATAGTTTAAAACATATTTTTTGAAAAAAAATTATGTACTTTATTTAAATTTATTTTAAGAAAAAATATATACATAATACATATATAACTTGAATTTAATTCATTTGAGTCAGTTTATAATAATTTAAGATATATAATTTTTTTTGAACATTTCACCGTATTTTACCCACCTCTTAGGAAATTTTCAAATTTACATAAAACATAATTTTACCTCTTTTGTGAGTGTAATTTAAAAAAACTAAGAGACACGGTTGATAGTAGTAAGTAAAATGTGGTTCAATAATATAAAAATAAATTTTTGTGAATAGTATCATTTTACTTTTATTTACCATGATTAAAAGTAAATAGAGTAATTTAGGGTAAAAATGATATTATTATAAACCTAAAAAATATCCTAATTTTATTGGATAAGTATAATTCCACCAATAAAATGATAGGAATAAAATATGAACTTATTTTTTCCACATGGATTAGATTAGGCTACTTATTATTATTTTATTTAAAGAAGAGTTAAAAGAGTTAAAATAAAAGTTTAATAAATAAATCATTTTTAATATAGGGATACACATAAGATAAATTTGACTATAAATTTTCATTATAAAGCTAAAAATATTTAATACATAATTGTATTGTATTTATATTTATGGACATTAAATAATTTAATTTATTTATGACACAATGATGATGTAGTAATTACATAATTAATGAAATATTATAATAAATGACATTATAAATATCCAATTAAATGTAATTTGAGACTTTATATAAATTTCACTAATTATATAGTATAAAATGTCATATTATTGATAATTAGATTAATTTTTCTTTGAAGTAATAATTCTATTATGAATTTAGCAAAAAAATACCCAATAGTATCAAAATTGACATAAAAGAGTTTTTAAAACAAATATTATATTATTAATTGATATTCTTTTCCAAAAAAATCTACGGTTCATCCAAAAGACTTATATGATGGTAGGTGAATTATTAATGAACCAATTTGAGTTCTCTTGGATGTATATAGTATGATTATTAACATTATAACATAGAATCGATTGGTTGAGTGGTTTTCGACCCATCGCCACCTTAGCCTTTAAATAATCCATTTTCGAGCCATTAGATACTGAAAATAATTTTATTATAAAATAATATTTTGATCTTTTCCTAAGGTTCCCATCACCCCTCTTATAAAAGGGCACTACCCCTTCTCTCTAATTCACACCTTCAAAGAAATTTGGCTCGATCAACCTCTGCCCAAATACCCCCTTAACTATCCTCCCTTCGTCATAGAGGCCTTATTTTAGTGATAATGCCAACCTAAGGATCCCATTTGATCAAATCAAGAGTAAGAACATGAAGAAGAGATAAATAATTCATCACCTCTTTCAAGTTCATTTTTTTCATCCACTTCCTTTTTCATTGTTGTTTCCATTCTAAAATAATAACTCCAGTATCTTCTTCATATTGTGATGTTAATATAAATATGGTACAACCAAATTTATTATTCTACCCATCCATTGAATGACATGTCACTATACATGCGTACAAATGGCTTACCGTCTCAACGTCGTGGTGTAATTGTTATTCAATACAATATTATTTGGATAGATATAATAATTATGTTTAATTGATATAAATAATAAATATAACATGATAATTATTCTTTATATTTGATATACCATCCAATTATGTATTATTTTATTATAAAATTATTGATATTGTCGCTCATGCTTATGTACGGATTACTGTATCCATGAACGTGATGAGAATCATTCCTCATCGTATCCATTCAAGATTAATTTTCAATATATGAATAAAAATAAATTTTAGAGACTTGATATCATTTTGGATATCAATAAGATACATCCCATCCATAACAAATGTGACTCACATAACAAATAACATAAAGGAAAAAGGAATCTGTTAACACTCGAAATTATGATAATACTAAGATATTATTAACAAAGCAATGTTAAATGATCAAATATGAGATCATATTAATTTATATGATAATTTTATAATTTAATAAAAATTGTTTCACCATTATAAATTAGGTTAACCTACCCTCGACCAAGTAAAAGTGCAAGGTAAAGATTAATTTAAAATCTTTTCATTATCCGAGGTTGTTTATATGTAATTATCTATTGGGACGTCTTTACCATCCACATCTATGTTTCATAAAATGTATTTCCAAAAATTATTACTATTTTATAGAATATGGGTTAATGTAATTTATACCATTGTTTTAATTTTAAAATATTTTTATTAAGTAATCTTTCTGTTATTTAACCAACAAGGTAATTTTTGACATTTTTTTAAAATTTTAAGGTTAAAATGTTTTTTAACTAATATGCTAGTTGTGACTATTTTACACAGTTATAAAATTTTCTAAACATCCCTTACAAGCTCATACGAATGATTATGTTTTTTTAAACCATTTTATATGTGGAATGAATTAGACTTAGTAGGTGATGGGTGGAGCCCTCTATAGCTCCTCGATGCATCAGTAGGTCTCATGAGACAAACTAGTATCATTGCACAAGGCCTTGACAAAATATTATTTCTATTCGTGGCACAAGGCCTTGACTACGTGGTTATGATAGTCTGGAGGTATGCATTCCATCATTATGAATGTGTCTACTGATATTTCATGTGATTATTCGACTAGTAGAATATCTATGTGAGTACGTAAATGGAATAATTTGATTTTATCTTTTCCATATTATGAAGATGATAAAGTATAATAGTCTTTTTTTAGTTTTATACATTGCCTTATATGTTTATATTTATTTATGAATATGTCTGATATAGTTTTATCTTTACTGAGCATCTGAGCTCACCCCTTTCTATGTTTTATATTTCCTTGGATGTGAAGAAATATATTATGAATGACCTTCAAGGATAGTATGTGGTATCTAAGTGTTGTCTATGGATACATAGTTTTGGTTGTTTTCCATTTTATGATGTAATGTAAGCCTTATGAACGTATCTAGTACCTTAAATTCTACAAAACTAATCATTCTTTCGATACATGATCTTTTATGATCATACCAATGATATGTAATAATGAAAAAACTATGGGCTTTTGGTGTATGGGTGTTACAGGAATATGATTTTTTAAGAGTTATCAATGCTCTAGTACATTATTATTGTTATCTATTGTACTTATAGTTTTTCTATCAATATTTATATGACCATTATGTAATTACATGTATGAACATGGGTTGTTCTATCGTTTATAAAAAATTTTACCAGTGTATACATATTATATATCCATTATTCATGTTTTATTAGTTGTTAATGACTCTCATATGAATGTTCATTATATAATCGGTGCTACTCTCTTACACCAGACCTTCTGGATGAAAAACATCATTAATCATAATCATCCACCTCTTAATGAAGTCCCTAGAGGACTACCAAATAGAGGGAGGGTGTTGGGACTGGGTGTTTCAGTAAGAATGAGGTTCTTAGATGATGAAAAATGGGGGGGGGGGGATATTAAACCTTATATAGAGTAATTTAATAGTGATATGATAAATTTGGATGAACTAAAAACATAACCCATGCATTTTTTGAGATGTAATATCATTTCAAACTAATAGATATAACATTTTATTATTGTAAAATTAATTATATACAATATAGTAGCAGAAATAGATAGTAGATTTGACATTTATGATTATTATTCCAAAACATATCATAAAATGAAATATTATATATTGTAAATATAGGTATTTGAATACATATGATTATGAATGGAAGAAAAAATAACAATTATAGATGTCTTCATGGAAATTTTAATTAAATTTCGAAGAAAATGTATAGCCACAAGAATGTTGAGAACCTACAATATACATCCATGTTAACATGAATTATATTTTGTAAACAATGTGATTTTATTTATACAGGTGTATTTTATATGATGTTTATAAATGCATGTAGTTGTATATAAATTAACTGAATTTTTTGATACAATTTGTTTTCCCTAAAAAATACACATAATATTTTATAAAATAAATTTATATTAATTAAATAATATTGAAACATTATTTTTCTTCAATTTGTATGAAGAATATATTTAGTACTAATATATGTAATTTAAATGAAATAGTAGTAAAATTGTAGGGATAACCATAATATGGTCTTTTATTTTAGATAATATGAGGAATTTCATTTTTAATACAAACTATAGTATGAATCTACAAATTTTTCCTGAATTTTTTCGTCTAAATGGTGCTAAAGATATAGGGTCATTTTAAAATTTGGTATCATAATGGAATTATATATGAAAGAAATAGAATAAAGTTTCAATTAAAATTATTTATATAATTTGACAAGTCATGTATTCAATTATAAATGTATTAGTAAAAACATTGGATGATATGACACAATAAATTATAATTCGAATGTATAAGTCACACATTTATATACACTTTGAATCCATAATAGTATAATTATCCAATATGAATACAATATAAAAAACCATAGTTTATTCAGTATGATACAATAATTAAATGATTTTTTGGATTTCAAAAAAAACATGAATTGATATATAATATAATAACTATAATATAAGAAATACAAAAATTAGTTCACAAATATGTTTCAGAGTATATCAACAAAACATTTCATACCGATTGAGGAAAACATACATCCAAAGGATAGTCACATTGTATATGGTTCATTATTAAATACTCTATCTAAATATTAAATTTTTTTAGGAGATAATTTCCTACAATATATAAAGGGATTGTAAATGTATGACAAAAAATCAGACCATGAACAATTGTGTTACTTTATGGGTTTTTACATATCATCAAAATGGTTATTAATATCAATAATTTAATATAAAAACCACTCTTTTTTATTATTATATTATATAATTTATAAAATATTTAGTAATAATCATAAATAATATATAAATTGTTCTTTAAATTGAAATAAATATTGGTAAATAAAAATTAAAACAATCCAATTTTCAAAATGACATGAAATAAGAATTCATCAAAATATGTTAGTACCTAAAATTATATAGAGATATTACTTCCAATAATGTTTGTATTAATTGTTATAATTATAATTCATTTAACTAAGATATATAAAATTTAAATGAAATCATAACATAACTGAAGTGATAAAATTAATACGGAAAAAAATTTCAAATGGACATAGAGATATCTTTATTGATACTCAGTATTATATTTTTTTGTATAAATTTTCATGATTTTTCCTTATAAAATGTCATGTTTAATATTGAATCACGAAATAATATCATATCATGATATAATTATTTATGAAATGAATGAAATATGTTTTCATTAAAATATTATTATATAATAATATAATTCCCATAAAAATTATATGTTTACAATTACAAACTATATAAGAAAAATAAAATTAATTAAAATAAAAATTTATTTTGAATATATTTCATTTAAAGTCATATATTGTAATGTAAAAATTAAAAAAACATCTAAAGAGAAAAAAATGTAAGATGAATTTTAAATTTAATTGAATAATATATTGTAGTTCAAATTCTATAGGATTGATAAATGTTTTAAATTTTTTATTCTGATATTTATAAATACAATATCACAATTTTATTCTTTAAAAGATTCTATTTTGGTTGAAATTTAATACCATCCATTAACTTCATTGGTAAGATTTATAGGTTTAGATTCGTTTATAAATAAGTCATAGTATTATATAATTTTATATAGTTTGTTACTTATTTCAATTTATATAATTGTTTAGATTTAGTTTTTTTATAAAATACATCTATTGTATAATGAAGAGTTTATCCTATATTTTTATCCTATAATACATAACAACTATATTGAACTTTAATATGTAAATATTTAATAAAATTTATTTTGAGGATTTTCCAATTATTCCAGTATGAAATGTTTATTAGGATGATATTTAACTGATATATATATGATATTTAAATGAAATTACACTATAATTGTTAGAATAATATTATCAATGAAACCAATTTTATATGAACTTAGGAATTTCATTGTTGATAAAAAAATTATTTTTTATACATTCTGCTAATTTTAGTTACGTTTCATACATAATATTATGTAATATATTGAGTCCAATTTAATTTTTTTGAGTGATGGAATTATATATCAAAGTAATGGAATAATTCTTTCAAAAAATAATATTGTAGAAACATGTATTTTTTATTAATATATATGTGTAAGATTATCATAATATGGATGATAAGATAAAATTTATTTAAAATATAAAATATGAAAAAATATTTCAATGTGGTTTGGTTCCATGATAGTGGAAAAGACCATTATAAATATAAAATTAACCAAAAAATTATAGGTTAATTATAACTCAAAAAATGAAGATTTTTAATATTACTCTGAAACTCAAATCATAAATAAATTAATAAGTATTTAATATGAAATACCAAAAATATAGTGAATACATTTATTGGAAAATATATATGCAAAATTGTGTTAATTAATCGATAAAAAACTTCATTATAGGGAAGTCATATAGTATAATGTCCATTTTTAATAGTAATTCATTATATGTAATACATATTATGAACAATTTACAATAATATAGAATGTTGAGTGTAAATAGAATACTATGAAAGGGGTCATACAAGGAATTGTTCATTTAAGGGTTGTAAAATATCATTAAAATGGATTTAATATAATTAATATTCTATATAACATAATATTACATATTATTATATTAAAATTTTGTTATATACATAGTTTGAAGCAATAATTATATATAAATAGAACATTAAATTGAAACAAATATAGAAAAAAAAATCCAACTATTTCTAATCATAGATATGAAATTAGAATTTATGAGAATATTTTAGAATATAAAATGATATAGATAATGTTTTTCAACTGATGTTAGTATGGAAGGAGTTAGTAAACCTTGATTTGACAATGATAGAAGAAATTTGATGTTAATAATACCACAATGCCAGGGTTACCAATATTTTAACCATAAATTCATATTATCCTATGAATATGTATTTGGATCCATAAAATTATATACATAATGTTTCATGAATATTTTATACTGAAAATATATCATGTGATATTATTTCATGTTATAATTTTGGTACAAGATGTAATTAGGTATAAAAATAATGGAATAAATTTCCTTTAAAATTTAATTATATATTCATAAAATTTGATTATTAAAATATTTTCAAATTATTTAAAATCAATGAATGAATAGATAAAATTAGTTATATTCAAAATGTATGGATATCATAATTAATTATTAAAAATATTTATTAATGGGTGTAATGGAATTGTACTATAATTAAAATAATAATTTCAGAATGAATTGAGTTAAACATTGATAGTAATTTTATTAAGGCCTAGTGAAAATTTTTAATATTTTTTAGGTATATCCAAAAAAAATCCCAATGATTGAATTTTATAAATACAATTCAAAAAAATAAAAAATCTAAATTTTTCTTCATTATGAAGATTAATATGTTCAGTATTATTTAAGAATAATATGTAGTATGAAAAAATAGTATAAATGATATTACCTATATATAAATATGTCTAAATATATAATTAGTTTTTACAATACATGGAATCAGAAGTGTGTTAAATAATTAAATGAAATAGTGATTTTATAATCAATAACCATTGATTAAACCTTGAAACTAGAAATTTATAATAAAAATTTTAGAAACCAATAAGTATAGATGTATGGAATTTAAATTTTATCTAATAAAAATTTTCCCAAGTGAACGAATCATGAAAGATTGTATCTAGTTATGATTGTATGAAAAGGAGTAATAAAAATAGATTTGAGAGTGGTATATGAAATTTAATGGATATCATAACAGAAACATATGGATAACCTTAATTGGGAATCTGATTTTAAATTAACATCGAGATTTCATTTCTGAAAAAAACTATTATATGATTATACGTACTGTTTCTTTAATTTTTCATCCCTATAATATGTCAGGTAAGATATTGATTCAGGTGAAATAATATACCATGATGTAAATATGTCTGAATATAATGGAATTTAAATTCTATTAAAGATTAAAATATTACGGGATAATTAATATAATTAAATTTATGTTTATAATTACAAAACCATATAATATAAGATTAAAAAATTAAAATCATAATGTATATGATACATATTTAATGGAATAAAATTACTTATGTAAATAATATAAAATATTCATAACAGATGAATTTTTTTAATCAATTATAATTTAAAACAAATAATACATTCTAGGTAATTTTATAAGATAGCTGATAATTATAAATTTTGTATTTAGATATTTCTAAGGAAAATATCCCTATTTTGGACATCAAAATATTCACATCAGCAAATTTTTTTTTCTAATCCATTTTCTTAATTGGGAAGAATTTTTGATGTACTAAAATAAATTAATATGATGTAGTGTTATATAAATTTATAAATTATATCATTTATATAAAAACAATCTCTGTGTTTAGATGTGTTTTTTGTTATAATCAACATTTGTTGTTTATTGAATATATGAAAATTATAAATTTATCTACAAACTATAACCATTAATATAACCTTCAATCATGATGTATCAAATAAAAATATCATAATTCGATAACATTTAATTTATTGAATTACAATTTTATAAAAAATTAAATCAATATAATTTCGTTTAAATAATAGATTTTTCATAATACTTGTAGGACTAAACACAACATATGAAATTGATAATGCATACATATTAAAATAATTCATTTATTAAATATGGATTAAAATAGAAATATTATTTATAGAATAATTAATTAATAATGAAATGTTTAAAAAAATTATAAAGTAAATATTTCATATTTTTACTAAATATATAAGATAATTTGAGGGAATAATATAAATTATATAATAAACAACAAATAATTTATAATTTTACGAAATTTGATTTATAATTAGATATGTAATAATGCCTGGTGTATTCTACGTGGGTGAATAGAAAACACACTGCATATTATGGGATTTTCATAATAAGGTCAAAAAAGAAAAATATGAATCAAATTTCATTGGGGTTGGAATGTATTAATGACATGAATATTAGTGTTTCTAGAAAACTATGTAAAAAAATTGGAAGTTAGTAGTTGATTCTATCTATGTATTGGGATGGCGAAATTTTGAGAGGAGTCATGAAACAAATTTTTTTCTTTAAACTAAAATATCACTATGTATAATTATATTACAATGATCACCTTATAAATACCTATAATTTTCAAATAATGATAATACATATATGTAGACAAACATTCATTACATAATATAAAAAACCACGCCATAAATATATTTGTTAGGTGTATTTGGAAACATGAAAACATGAAAAAATAAATCATGAAATAAATACATAATATCCTACATATTTCAATATGACTAACTCCCTTTTATGGTATAGTATACTTAATTATGTTATTAATATCATATGGGGAGGATAAATAATAAATGGATGGGCTCAAATACATTGTAATGTTAAACATGGTGCATATCACAATCTATTTAACCATAAAATGAGAATAAGGGTATAAGAATATGACATTAAAATTTAATAATTATAACATATATATCATAGTTTATTATCTTGAGTAATTGAACAAATCATTGAATATCATAATACGTGATTAATAATTAAATCAATGAACATGATAGTTGTGAGAATATAAATTTAATAAGTCGCGAAAGTGTGGCATACACATAAGCGTATAATTAATTCTCATAGAATATTAGGATCCATTCTAAGACAATCATAGTGGTATTGATCCGCTCTCAAAACGAAAATAGATGTCAAGGTTCACTCCTAAGACAATCATAGTGGACTATGTCCCTTACAGAACTAGTATCACTCCCAATTACATTAATATTTATCCAATAAGATATCAATCATTTACCAATGTATTATAGATAGAGATAAAGGTCTTAATAATTACATAATTAAAATACTTCATATTTTATAATAGGTCATAAATCATTAATTATATCAGAACCCCGAAAAAATTAGATTCATATTCATTTCATCATAACATAACTCATGGAATGAAAGAAGATTCATAATCAACATACCATCATAATAAAAAAAACAACAAGAAAATAGTAATAATTGTATCCATGGATCATATAAAATTTAATGGATAAGTAATTCCAAATAAGGTTATCATAGTTTCAAAATGATGTTGATGGATAAATCGGAATAAAACATGAGGAAAATAACCATTCCAATTAAAATTCAACTCTTTTATTATTTTTAAAAAAACCATTATATTATAATAGACTTTATATTATTTAAAAATAATCTCATTTACCTCTATATGATTATTGAATGAAATATGTAATAATGATGTCCACAAATGATGATTATTTCATAATGTTTAAAAAACTACATCTATAATTTTTTTAAAATTTTTAAAAAAGTACATCTTTTGGAAAATCACTAAAATATTTATTTCACACTATTTTTAATAAATTAATACATGGGTAAAATTGGATATAAAAAATTATAGTAGAATACTAAAAACAATTTTGAAACACATTTTTAAAACATGTTCACAGAATATAAAAAATTTCCCATTCGAGAATTAAATATAAATAGTTCAAAATAATAATGATATTGGGTAATAAACCCCTACATAAATTATCACATTTATTTATTCCTATTCAAACATATTAAATTATGAATATTTATTTTATATAAATGAATTACCTAAACATATATTTCATTCCATGTATGATTTATTTATAATGTCTTATCATCTGTTTATTAATAATTTTTTATTAAAATCGCTATATTTGTAGATAACTGATTTTTTTTCAAAGAATGTTCTAGTTCAACAGTAATGGTCTAAATAATTTCCCCATGGATACATAATTAATGAATATTAAAAACAATTTCAAAATATAAAATATTAATTGTATACATTTTTATAATTATTCATTAAAATTACAGATAGAAAAAATGAATTACAACATTCAAGGAGACCATAAGTCATATGTTAAAATGGAAATTTTTATATTTTTTGAATGATGTAATGAAATAATGTTTAATAGTTATTTAAAAATTCTATAGAATTATTAAATAATAAAGACCAAATATATTATTTAAATATATCCCACATTATTTTAAATTGTGATTGAAATGAAAATCTAACCAGATCACTTCATGAAGGTGGTAGTCCACATGAACGCTCAATCGACATTATCTTTTTGTAATTGTATAGAAGGAAAGATGATTGATATGATATTCTCCTAAAAAATATAATTATTTAGTTAATATTATTTATAAATACTAAACCAACCATAATTCCCATCCATAAAACATGGAAATGAAAAATTATTTGTATCGCTATGTGTATATTTTAAGCTGTACATATAGAGGATTGATACTTGCACTTCTTATTTGATGGGAAATAGGTTATATTATGGAATTTTCGTCAACATAATAACATTTATGTATATTTAGGAAACATTATATATATCTTTATAAAAAATATCAAATAATAATAAGATTTAATGAAGAGTATAAAATAAAGTGACCAGTTATAGCGACAACTTCTTATTCAAAATTACTAGGTATATTTCCTCTAATGGGATCTATTGTTCATAATTTTGAATGAATATAACCACTATAATGTGTTGATTTATTTTTAGAATATAAATTTAGAGGGTATTATCGAGATATAAGTCTCCATGTAGGGTAATTGATTGAGCTAGGAGATGTAATTTTAAAATTTAGGTGAGGGGTAATTTTGGAATTTGTAAAATGATTGAATTATAATAAATTCAATATTAATGAAAATTCCACTAAATAGAATTTTATTATATTATGATGGAGGATAGGGATATTATATCATCAAAAAATGATTTGATTTATGTTTTCATGAAATTTCAATCCTTATAATTTTTATTAACACCATGTTAACCTATTTAAATTTTTAATACGGTAAAAAAACTCAGTATTAAATGTTATAAATTTGTATTTATAATTTACATATTACTATATATAAAGAATATTTATGAACATTGGAACCATATAGTTATCAATTTTTATTATTTAATTTTTTTTATTTAAATATAATTTCACGATAAATTAGTTTGATTAAATTTCATGGTTGACAATTTGGAAACTATTCATTACATTAACATTAATAACATCATGGAAAAATATATAAATAAAATTTATAATTTGAAAACATCCCAAGCCAATAAATATCATCTATAAAATTCATTTAACACCATATTTATATGAAATAATAACTCTTTTATTATTTTTAATATCATTTATTTGGTTTTTTAATTATTTTAAAAATCATTTCCCTTTATAATTATCTAAGTATTTATGTTAATTAATTAATTCATAAAAAATATAAATAAATTTCCACAATTAATATATTTTTATTAGTAACAAAATTAACAGTAATATTCATTCATAACAAATCTCTTTCCCTCTTTGATTACAAAAATGTTATTTACAACCATGACTGTGACATGTTGTCACTTCCTTTGGTGTAAAAAATATATAAGTTAATTTCAAGGTGTAGTGTCCCTAAAATAGTTCAATTTACAACCTTTGTTTTTAATGCTAAATTTTAAATCATCCAATACTAATTTGATTAAATAATTATAGCCTTATGGATAATTTTTAATCAAGTATAAATAGATTTACACTTTACCATGGTGGTAAATTGTAACAGATTGACATTCCATATTAACAAAATTAAAAATGTTATTTATTTACAAATTTGATCCTAAATATTCTAAATTTTTAATTATTTTTATTTTATTTAATATTTATAAATGGATGGTGTTATTTAATTTAATGTGATCTAAATGAAAAAATAGTTATTTTTGGAAAAAACAAATTTATGTCATAAAATGGATTTATTATTATTTTGTTCATGTTAATATATTCATTGAATTATTAAACCATTTAATATTGTCAGTTATATATATGTTTCATCAAAATCATTCAGAAAAAGTATTTATTAAATACATTAATATAAAATTCATTGTAAACCTAAAATAAATTTTTCATAAAAACATAACATCAATTTTAAAATATTTTTTTTAATTATATTAATTTTATAATGAATAAATTTATTTTATAAAAATATAATAATAATATATTTTAATATTTAAAAATTGAAATTAATTTCTATTAATATAATCGTTAGTCATTAACTGAAACAAGAAATATCAACAATGTCACGTAGTTTTTTTTAAACTCGATGTCGATTGAAACAAATTCAATATATGGAATAAAATTATTTAATGAGAAATATTTCATAAATATATTATGGTGTTACAGTATACCCCCCTTTAAATGAATTTATCAAATAAAAATTTCAGTTGGATAAAATAGACGAGGATATGTTGGGCTAATCACAATCTCGGGTTCCAATTTAGCTTCCCTAAATTGTATATTTCATCAAAAAAAATTAAAGGATAGGGGAATTATTTATTAAATGATTATGTATACAATTTAGAATCTCTGTAGATTGGTCATATTATGTAATAACATTCTCACATTGTGCAATCTCTAATTTTAGTATATGTGATGGACTGGGAATGTACTTACATTGGAGATATAAATGGAACACATCATGAACAAGAGTGAGATTAAATGGAAGCACCAGTCTATAAGCTACCAACCCAATATAATGAAGAATTTTAAAAGAACCAATATAACTAGGGTGTATCATGCCATTATTTCCAAATCTCCTTTCTCTATTTGAATGAAATAATCATAAGAATACCTTATCAATAATTTTAATATCTTAATACTTCAATTTATTTTCATCAAAAAAATTTTATCTACTCTGATATGAAAATCTATTTTATTGAATGTATATATACTTCTCATTCATATATTTATCTATATTAGGTTTTAAAATCCTTATTTCTCTAACACCATTGCAGAACGATGGAATACTATAATTTCTTCAATAGAGGTCTTTATAAATATCTATTTGAATGTTCGAGTTAATGATTTTTTAAATAATTAAACCAAATATGATGTTGATCCCCACCACCCTTTATTACCATAGTGAAAGTTCTCAACAATTATTCTAGAGTTTGAATTGAATATTATAACTAACCATTTTATGTGAATTATAATATGTGATGAATCATATCTATATATCTAGATCCTCCAGAACACTTTTCTATAACCTTGAGGAAAACCACATATCCCAATCAGATACAATGGAAATTTGTAAACCACAAAATCTTCCACATCCTTTATATAAATTACGGAAATATGAAAAAGACATAATTATTATCCAATTGTAATTATGTGTTCCATCATCATTTAGAAATCTACAATAACCCATATAAAATTATATAGTTTTTAGTTTTTTTGGATTCCAAAAAAACCAATGGTCATTTATTCCTATTTCCAGTCAGGTATGATTAATTCTTGTAAGATCCCATTAGACTTCTTTTCAGCCATCCTCATCAAAATAAAAAAAACTATGAATTTAGAAACTTACTATTTAAAATTTTCACCCATTCTATACCACTATAAATACTCAATCATTTATATAAAAATATTTTTTCATCAATGATAAATAGTGATTTATGATGTATGAGCCTCATCAAACTACTCCATCTCAAAATTTGGAATTGGTTGGACACATATACTATTGTAGATCCATATTTTTCTATTAAAATCTATGTTGAAGTCATGCATATTTATCTCCATTTATTGTGACTCTATATATTCATTATGTAACTCTCCTATCAACACATTGGTATATGATTCATCATTCATTTGATATAGCTATCATTTCTCCTCTTAAATAATGATTTCATGGATCATTCATTATAAATCCATAAATATTGGATTTTTGTTATCCTCATCATAGATAATCTAGAAATATTGTATCCTAAAATGATTCTCAAACATTTTTTTCTTTCTTATATTTGTAATGTAGTGATAATTTATATTATTTAATTAGAATCAAGCAAATTCATTGTATCATTTTCATATATTACTGAGTGGAAATATACATTAAACAATAGTTATCAGTATATATGTCACACATTTCCCTATATAAATAGTTCATCCATATCATTAATGAAATAATTTGTGTATTGAAATGTAAATCACTAGTTGGGTGATTTTGATCATTGAACTTCAATAGGAATGAAGCATAATATATCACAATATCATTTTATTTGATCACACAACAAATACATTATTTGATACAATAATGTAGATCAAAAACCTTTTCTCATTGTTTAGTATTGTGACCATAGGTACACTATTCAACATTCTTTTTTTCTCCTATAAATTATCTTTACATTACTCTATCGATATAATATTAAATCTCTTCTAAGTCAGCATTGTGATAGGGATATATAATAATTATTTGTTTATAAAAAAATTCTACAATATATGTAAAACTAGACAAAAATATGGATTTCAATTATCTTGGTGAGTTTATAACATTAATCATTCGATTTTATATTTTAATGGTAAAATAATATACCATCGTTTGGTATTATATGATGAAAAATTTATACTTTCAAATGTAAAAAATCACACTTGGTAAAATTTTCCTAAAATATCTCTTTCCTAAGGGTCTTCATCACAATCCACAATTGGTTACTTTTCAATACCTTTCTCTTAGAATATATAAGATTTTTGTCTATAACCACTACCAAAAATATATCAAGATATTCTCTGAAGACTCTATTCATAATGTTCCTGAAGATATATAAGGAATCAATTTGAACCAAATGCATAACTATAAATTAGTAGTTTCTAAACCTGGTACCGAATGTCTTATTGTGTGTATCCTACATTTTGTCCATCAATTATTGATTTACAAAATAAACTGAATCATGGAAATTTATTAACCTACATATATTTGAAAAAATATGTAATCAATATGAGGGAGTGGATAGTAATTCACTATTTTTTTATGATTCTGATAATCAATTAAAAGACAGAATAACACATCTTCCTTATTAAAAAGTAGAAAAGGTGCACCCCCTGGTGATATACTAGGTATTGTGAATCCTTGATAAAATTTTTCAATTATTTTTCTATTAAATTACTATGATTTAGTTTGGGATATTCTCTAAGGAATATTTGAAGTATTAATTTAAAAAATTATGAGTTCAATTGAAAACTCAACTTCATGATTCAGTTGAAGACTAAAAAATTCATCGAAACAATCATCAAAAAACCCTCACATAATAGTTCTAACCATTATATTGTGTTTCTCACCAACTATCTAATATATATAACTATATTTAATAGATATTAACACCTAAAATTTGGAATTAATTTGTATTTAATGTTTATTTCATCCTTGTATCAATAAGTCATCATAGGTTCATTCGTAATTTGAAAATTGACTACCATTCGTAAAAAATTGATATGAGATCAATATATGAAAAATTAATCAATTACAAGAATCAAATAAAATTCAACTAATGGTTGATAATAATATTACCATGAAGAACATTTCCATAACCTTCAATCAGAGAAAAACTATAATCTTGAAATGTGACCATTGTGACATTAGTAGTTTTCACAACAAACTCAACATCTAATTGTTTAATTTATATGGTTATACCCATTGTAAATTATTTATAAATAAATGATATGATGTATCCATGATAATAATAGTCATTAGTTGATCTAAATTGGATGAAATTTTTTCTTTTTTCCACATTATTCAAGTAACCCACTTAGGGAGTTGTAATCCTATGATATTTCTAATTGTCATTAGTTTTAAGTAGTTGTTGAAACTAATTATCCAAAAATACAATATTCATGCACTTGTTTCCATGTACAATGTTTGGGAATATAATTCATTATATAATTGGTTGTGTATTCTATTGATCTTTCTCTCTATTCACATCTTTATCCAACATCATCACATCACTTCACAATTCAGTTTCCAGATGACCTTTCATTCCATACATGAAACATTTAAAAGTACCCATAACACAATTGACCCCATCATTCCATCCTCATGTCAAGAACAAATGAATGGAAATCATATTTTCTCCATGGTTTTTAGAATTACAATTTTATTCCATTTATATTTTTTTAATCAAGACCATGAAATTGATGGAAAACACCAATATGCATCATAATATTGAGAGAAAATTGAGAACTCTCATCATAGATTTTGATGTCTCTTATGGTTAATGATTTTTATAGACATGGATTTAAGCCTCAAAATAATCGATCAATTTAAATTTTGGGGCTTATTATAAGAGGTATGTCATTCCATGATATCCTTCAATATGATTACTCAAAATTACCAATTTACATGTCATCCTTTTTCGTAGGATCATGAAATTCTTTCTGATCATTCTATGTATAATAAAATGTAAGTGCATCATAATGAAGATAAACATATACTCATCCCATCCAATGGGTTCAATTTTTTTATATTTCCACATATTATTGATAAGGCTCCACCATTGATCTTCTCTGACATCCAAATAATATCCAATCAAATAAATTTATCCTGGCACAATAATTGAATAAAATGAAATATTTTATAGATCATTTTTATTAATAACACAAATATTAATGGATTTAAATATCCACTAGGAGAAGGTAGTTGTATTCTAATGAATTATTCTATAGTATATTGTTCCCTCCTTTTATCATTTGGTAACTAAACCCGATTCTTAGCTTGAGATTTTTATTGAGAATATTAAAAACATTCATCATTCCATCAAAAATAAAATTTTGATGCTCAGGTGAAAAATCACCTCATTTCCCATAAAATTCCATACTAACTTGATTACTTTGGATATTAGATATTGGTTCCCTCCAAAAATCATATTTTGTGTAAAATTAATCAATGTGGAAAACGAAATAATTTTGAAAAATAATTTCATGAATTCCAAAATTGTTATACCTACTTCAATGAAACTATAGGTTTATACTTGGTCATTCATGATAGTTAAGAAAACATCAGGAATTTTTCATATACATTGACCTATCATAAGGGTCTTACTATAGGATAATTATCCAAGTTTCTTATGTGGAAATACCCTGATTCGTAATATTAACTATACAACACAAAATTTTAATACATATATATTAAAACAAAATAGAAGAATATTGATTACATAAAATTTCCAGTTAAATACAAAACTATATAAGTCATGTGTCTATGGCGAAATAGAAACATAGAAAAATGGTTCATATCATCTCCACATCACCTCCAACTTATTTATTAATAACAAGACCTATTTTTTGTCTTGTCATACATAATAACATTCTTCATATCCCAGGAAAAAGAAATATAGTGAAATAATGATAAAACATTCTATGTAAGATTAAATAAGAGGGATATTAATGATAATATTTAAACAACATGGGATTGAGGTGATTTTAAAAAAAACATCACATTTCAAAATTAAAAACTACATATCATTGATCATAATATTGTGTCATGGAATAAATCTGGGTAGTTTAATAGACATGAATCATAAAATAATCTATAGACATTATCCAGGAGAGAATATCATTGGATTAGGTAAGGAATGTATGGAATACACATATTCATAGAAAATAATTTCCATAGTAGTGATAGAATTTTTAATATATTATCAAATTTAAATGTGTTCACTATAGAAACAATTATAGTAGTCAAAGAATACTCCCAAGACTGCCATATTGGACAATTCCCCATACTGAAATGGTTTCACTACTTTCTGTATTCCTTTTTATCTAATGATATAACAATCATTTCCAGTGATTCATCCATATTCCTCAGGACACACACCCATTTCTTAGGATGCCATGTCCTATCTGAGACACACAGTCATCATGTCATCGGCCAAACATCATCGTCTTCAGCCTGTCAAAATCACTAACGCTGATATCGTCAACCGTTTTCATCATACCAACAATGACAACCACACCTAATATCATCTTCGTAACCCTATAACATACAAACAATATTATGATATATATATATAATTATAAAACCACTTTATTTATAATTCATTCTTTAAATCAATGTCTTTGGTGATAACTATTACATTTTCAAAACATGTTCTGATATGGAAGTCCTAGTTATTATATATTTATCATGGTATAATAATTTATATAATTATAGTTGTGGTAAAAAAATATGTATTCGTTATATACATATAAATAATTATTCATACAATTTATATAATGAGAATTAAATTACACCAATCATGGAGATGGTTGGTTTTTTTACGCATGGACAATGATTTCAAATTTCAACTAATGGAATGGACAAAATATAAATGATAAAATGTATATATATCGAATCCATCATTTTAGATTGTGAGAAGGTATTTATGATATTTTAAATAATTAGGTATTATTATATCTTAATTAAAATATATTATAATTAAATAAATTATAATACCCCTCACTAAAATATAGTAGACAATAATTATTTTTTACACAACACTGAGATAGTAAGTCATATGTACTCATGAGGGATACATTAACATGTTATTTTATGGAGAATAGGGTATATAATAGATATTTAATAATCATAATACCATTTATTAGTATTTATTGTACTAATGATATTTTATTTATGATATGTATCATAGAATTATAAGAGGCAAATAATGGAAAAAAATAATGTGATTGGTTAGGGAGAATATCCCTTATTCAAAACAACTACTTTAGATCTCTTATAAAGTGCTATATGGTTGGTCTTTTAGGAAGATTAAAACAATGTGAATGTGTACAAGGAATTTTAGAAGTTTAATTATTATTTTATGTTCCTCATTTAAGGCACTAAATTGTGTAAATAAGGGAGTGAGGTGGCGCCCCATTTTAATAGAGGTGAGGGGAACATTAGGAATTTTCCAAATGAATAAATTATGATAAATTTAATATCATGAATAAATCATAAATTATGAAGGGTATTCGAAAACTATTTATTATAGTGTTTTAATATCATCAACCATTATATTTTCAAAAATAATTCTACAATTTTAAACCCTGTATTTTTTATCTAACTTATGATAACATATTTTAATTTTTATTATGGTAAAAAATTCATAATGAAATTTTTGAAATTTTTTTATCAAGATAAATTTGGAGAATAAATTTAATTATTATGATATTATCGACTATAAAGTTACAACATTATATTATTTAAATTATTGTTATTTTTAAATAATTTGATAAACTATTTTTTTCATAAAATCACATTATGGAAAATTTTGACACTATTCATTACATTGAATTTAATAACATAAATAAAACACATAAATTTCAAAGAAAATTATTTTAATACAACCTAAAAATATCATGGTAATCTAGAAACAATATATCACCTTACGTTTCTAAAAATATATTATTTTAAAATATTTAATACAATTTAATTGAATTTTCTAAATTTTGAATTAAACTATATAAATTATCTATAAGTATTTAAGGTGATTATTTAATTCCTAAAAATTATAAATAAATTAAAATCAAAAAAATAATTTTATTAGGAACAAAATTAATAAAAATAATCATTCATCTAAAAAATTCTCAATATGAACACAAAAATTATAGTTATAATTAAGAGAGTGTCATTTTTTCAGTTCCTTTGGATTGAATAATACTTAGTCAATTCTATGGAAATTTTTCAATTAAATAGCTAAATTTAGAACCATATAAGTTATGTTTAAATTTAATTCATACAATATTAATATTTATTATAAAATATTAGCCATATAAAGTATTTTTAATCCATATTTACATGATTTAACCTTTACAAAGATGATAAATTTAACCTAGGATACTATTAATATAGTCCCAAAAGATGCCTAATTAACATATATGAAACTCATAATTATATAAATCATATTAATATTATATAATTTAATATTTATAACGGGTATAATTGAATTTTTATTTATGTGCTCTAAATGTGACAAGAAATTCTTTCTTTAGAAAATACATTTTTCAGCATAAAATTTGTTATTTCCTTATATTATGATTAAAAAATATATATTGATATTTCAAAAGATTTTATCAGTTAAATAATATAGAAAATTCATTAAAATAATTAACCAATAAGAAATAATTGAATATAATGATATAAAATTAATTGTACCAATAAATTAGCTGTTTTTAAAAAACAATCACTATTAGTTTATAATTCTTTTAAAACTAATCATTTGATAACTGATGAATATATTTTATAAATTATATACCATATATTCTTAATAATCATATATTTACAATTCATTCATTCCAATATAATTTCTAGGTGATAAAATAAACACAATATTTTAATAATGTTACACAGTCCATTTAAAATTGGTGTTACATGAAATACTTACTATCAAAGTAACTAAATTATTTAAATAGAAATATTTCTGAAAATTATATCGCTATTACCCATATTTGTAAGAATATGTCTATTAAATAATGTTTGACTGTTAGAAAATATGGAAGAAAAGGGAATAAATAGTCATAGTTTTTCATGTTTTAAAATCAACATTTATGAAATATTATTGGTTTTTAGAATATGTAATTAGACTAGGGTTTCACAAGATTGACGTGAAGGTTATAAAATTGTATGTTAATGTATCTCCCTAATTGTTTTTGAATTATACATGCATGAAACATTGTTTTATTTATATTTCTATAACGAGCACATCAAAATAATTATTCCACTTTTATGTTATTAATTTTAAAAAATGTTCATCTATAATTGTGTTCAGTATGTTATTTACAGTCTAATGGAACCAACTTGTCTCTTTTTTCTGAATAGTAACATACCCTTATGAATAGTAATATGATTTTATTTAAAAATATTATTAATGATATTTAGAAAAATATTTTCCAAACCCAGAAGTCATTTTTGAAATCTACATGTCGAAAAATGGTCAGGGAATTTTTTTTGTATTTTTCTAAAAATCAGGATTTTTTTAAAAATAGTGAAATATGGTAAAATATCGTATATTCAAAATATCAGTAAAATACACTATTTAGGATATAATAAGTGATTTAAGCCCACATAGTCCAAACTCAATTCCATTATTACATTTTGGGGTTCACATGAATTATAATTTTTCATAGTCTAGAGTATAATATTATAATAAGGATTAAAATAATGAAAAATACCCCCTCTCATCCACTTCAAATACCACCATCATTCACCTCTTCCTCCCATGCCTCTCAAGCCATGATCCTTACCATATTTCTTCCTAAAACTCCACCCAAGGATCTTCCCAATTCCTAGATATTCTAGTCTCACCAAAAGGACATAACCAAATGCCTTAAGAAGGATCTGAAGAGGAAGTGTTCAAGAGGTAAACATCCTCTTTTATTGTCATTATTTTATTTGATTTTATGTTATTTTTTTCTTTTAATTTTGATAATGATGTGATATTTCACTTATTATTACCTATACTTCCCATATTATGTAAAAATTATAAGAGACCCCATTTCTATCATTAACATATTTTATGAAATTTTAAGTGATGTCGTTAGGCTGGAGAATTTCTATGAGAGATTTCTAAATTTTTCGTATATTTTGTGTTCCTTTAATTTCATCTTCTTTCTTCACCACCTATTATCCAATAGGCATGAAATCAACAGAATCATGTATATTCTAGTTTTTATCATGTCCAGGGATAATTACTCACCAATATTCTTTTCCTCCACCACTTATTATAGGAATTAAAAACATTGTCTCTGATGTGTCGAATTACAGAAATCATGGTTGATGTAATTTCAATATATGTTAATTCCTTCAAGGCTGGTCGTGAAACCATTTTTATGGTTGAACCAAGTTATAATATATGTATTATGTCAAATTCATGGTTCTGGAATGTCACGACCCCCTTCACAAAGATGATCGAAGGGAAAACAGGTTTCCAGACCCTTCCTTCATAAAGTTGAAGGAGAGATAATAACCCCCGAGACCCGCCTTCGATAGGTCCCAGATTGGAGACTAGAACCAATGGTTTAGAATCACATCCAAGATGGAAGTCATTTCCCTTTTTATTTAATAGGATCAATAGATAATATAGTAAATCCAAACAAGAGAAAAATTTGAAGTACAGGTAAATTCAAAACAAACCATTCTCATAAGCACATTACAAAATTAAATCATACAAAAGTAAAAGAAAACCCCAAAAAGAAGTACCACATGAAAGAAAAATAGCAGAAACAACTGTCCCAACATCTGAACTTGTACGACCCTGCATGATCCGTGAACTTGAAAATAGTTTTATATACATATGGTTATCATACAAGTATACTCAGTTGGGAAGACCAAAATCTCTCGTGAAAAAGTGGGGAGGCATTCTAATGCCTCATGAGAAAGAAAATTCCTCAAACACCTAGTAATGAAAAAATCCCACCCAATCCTCACCAGGGAACGCTCCCTATATAACACATGTCACGAAATATAATATTAATAACACATTGATGTTTTGGTACCCCACACCACTTCCCCACTAGTTATTGAAGACATATTATGCATCGAACCTCTCCCGCCAATCGTATCGTAGTCCCACTGCCACACCCCTCTTGCACACACATGGGACACAACAAGAAATCCCGCCCGCAAACACCTGGGACAAAAAAACCACGCGTAACCACACCTGCAAACACATAGTCCAGAACAAATATTGTCATGCCCGAAGACACCAAGGCATCATCCAGAATACACATTGGAAAAAACATGCCCGCACAAACCTGGGTGACCACCACAACTATCCTACCCTGAAAATCATGGGCTATAATGGACCTAAGGCCATCAAATCCTGTTGTATGAGTCTTGGGATATTTTGGAATGGGAGTAGAAAAGGTGCTAATAACCAGCCACTCATAGGAGTGTATGGAAAAACCCCCTCCCCCATGAAATAGGGGTGTTCTGCACTAGGTTCTCAACATGGGTGGGGCGCGAATAAGAAACAATTGAACTAAAAGTAGATAATATTTATAAAAATCACTCATCCTAACCTAGGAGTTCGAAAACCATCTTAAGAACAAACACCCTCATTGATATTCATTCACAAGAAACACTGAACCCATGACCATGTCACCACTCATCCTGGAAAACAATTCCCCATTGAGCCCATTCTTGTTTTCATGTTCATGTGATCCCATTTAAGTACATTCTGCACTACTGGGAAACTAATAGGCATAAGCACAAGCCAGAGGAAGAGAAGCACTCAAACATCAATTTAATTATTAACACTTGGTTATCTTGTAAGGTCACCACAACAATGTGATCTGCGAGATCCCACAAAGTACTGGAACCAAACCAAGCCTCGAGATATAGCCCCACACAGTTTCAGATTCACAACCAACAACCGTTCCACAACAAAGGATCCCATCCCCATCCAAATCACCCCATAAGAATCAAGAATAACAACACACCTACTACCAAAACAAAGTAGGGAAACTTCCAGGTTAGAGCACATTATTTATTAGGTTCTTCTTCCTGTTAGATAACCGATGTGACCACACAAGGATTTATGTTCATTTGGTATCCATTTAACCAATCGAGTTTAGGTTATTAATCATTATCCATGTGACAGTCATTTAATCATCACAGAATACATGGGTTCATTAATTCACAATAAAAACCCACCAACAGTCACGGTTTTCAGTGAGTATAGTCTCATATAGTTCACAACATAGATAAATTATAATATAGTACATCATAATTGTCAAACTCACCCCATCATTCATTAAGAGTTAGTTTATATTCATTGTAATGGTTTGGATTCATCCATTCCAATAGAAATAGTATCATACCCACCCCTCATGCTATACAGTATGGAGAGAAGAAGGAAAATCCCTACTTTGTTGATCAAGGATCGATGTTCTCCTCTATGCTCCATGAACTGGGGAAGCATGAATTGCAGGGGAGGATCGTCTGGGCCTCTAAGGGTGAGCAGAAAGGCTCTAGCATAGGCGCACAACTTACCTTGGGTAGGGGAACTCCAAATGCACAATGAAGAAAAGGAAACTTGCCAAGATGAAGAAGAAATAATTTATATGGTGATATAATGATGAGATCATGTTGTTACGGGATATGGAATTTTGAATGGATATAAAGTCAGATCGTGGTTTCACCATGTGGTCGGGTGGTAACACACGATGTAATTAATTGTCAATTAATAATTCTCCTTAGAGAGGATGTCATAACAGCTATGCATTAAATAGTTTTATTTAACCATATGGAATTGTGTAATAGGGGAGGATCTGGAAGCTATGGGGATGGTTGTGATACCGAGGACAAACCACACATTTTTGTAATTTAAGGATTTCCCTACTCTTGGGGGATTTTAGATATTATGTATGGGATTTATATGGTTTTGAAAGGGGCCATTAAGTCATCTTTACGTCAAAAGAAATGTGGAGGGAGCAGAAATATCGGGAACTGGGAAAGAATAATAACCGCTCAGTGAGGACATGGTGACACTGTCATGGTGTCACCCTTACGGTGTCGCTGTCACAGCGTCACCCTGACCGTGCCCCCATCATGGTGTCACACTGACGGTGCCCCTGTCATGAAGCCACCCTCACGGTGCCACTGTGATCGGTGCCACCGTCACTTTTCCACCGTCATGGGGCCACCCTCACAGTGGTGCCGTGTTTTGGAAATGTAATGGACCAGGTGGTTCCGGGACATTACATCTGATACCTCTTAAATGAATCTCACCGATGAGAATCAAAAATAGACCCGAAGAAAAGAGGTGGTTTTGAACAATCACCTCAAAAGATACCTCTCGGGAGTGAACCCCATCATCATCTAGAAACCCATCTCCCTCATGTAACCAAGAAACACTTGAGGGGAAAACTATCCAATCATATGGGTAAGGGAGTTTCTTACTATATGTCAATATACTATCTGATTTGGGTGGCACTGACTCGCCCTCACTTGTTTAATCACATCCAACATAATGAGACATGATTAGGGATCAGGTCATCCCCTCCCCATAGTCAGGATTCTTCACACACATCCACAAAATAAGGAAAACCACACTTTCCATATTTAACAATACAAAGTGTTCCATCACAAATAAGTACAAACAAAACAGAACAAATCTAAAAACAGCTATGGGTACTGGGAACACATCTTTGTCTCCCATTCCCAAGTACTTTCCTCAATCCTTCCATGCCACTACAACACACGAACCAAAGGAATGGTCCATCCACAAAGCACCTTATCCTCATGATCCTTGATCCTCACTTGTATTTCCACAAAAGCCTTTCCATCCTCAAAATCCAGCTTTCCCTATTCAAGGACGTGTGAATCGTCATGTTGATACCATAGGAGCTCCATCACATAGAATACATCATGTAGTCGCATTAGTGGCGGTGGTAGCATTAGGTGATACACCACTTCACTGACCCGCTGTAGCACTTCAAATGGTCCGACGAACCTAGGAGAAAGCTTACTCCCCCTGTCCAACCTCTGTTTCCCATGCTGAGGGGATATCTTCAAGAACATGTGGTCCCCAACCTTGAAATTCAAGGGTCACCTACTATTATCGGAATATGACTTTTTCCGGTCCTGGGCTCCGTTCATCCTCTCCCGTATAAGCTGACCCTTCTGCGTCGTGCTCTACACCACCTCCGGGCTAAGAACACCTGCCTCCCCGACCTCTGTCCAGCACATGGGTGAGTGGCACGACCTTCTGTATGAATTCGAATGGAGCAATTCCAATGGTAGAGTGATTGATATTGTTGGAGGAAAACTCCACCAGAAGAAAGTATCATTCACATGATCCCCCAGAGTCCATAATACATGCTCGTAGCATATCTTCCAATGTCTGGATGGTATGATCTATCTATCCAATTGTATGGTTGTAGAGACCCGTATCTTGACGTACATGGTCAATACATTACTTTTTCAGAATACTTAGTACATAACAAAAAAACACACACACAAGGATCGTAATAGTTTAGTTTCTTTGGAAACTCGGAACGTAATCTTCTAATTGTGGTGAAAGATCTTCAATATCTCCCATAAAGATCTTCCCTTTTTTTACCTAAAACCTTTATTTATATCCTGGGGAAAAGAAAACATAAAAGGGTGAGCTCAAATCCTCAGTAAGGGTAAACAAAAGAAATATCAATCACATCATATACATAAGAACATATCTTTTGGAAATATTAACCTGCAAAAGAGCTCATAATATCATAACATGGGATAAATCATAGAAGTGAAATGTAATCCCAATAATCATAACTCAAAACATGAAACTTTGTGGCATACACACATAATCATAGAGAATCATTTCTTGTTAGTCAAGACTCATTGCCAAGACTATCTTAGTGGACAAAGTCCCTTTCTGAATCGAGTAACCCTCGTTTCAGTCCTGTTTCACTGAATAGGTATAACCTACCATTTCAGCCATGTCTATCACATGAGATAAAAAATAATTACCCAATGCATTTGAGGGAGATATAGGTCCCACCCATCTCATAATGATACCATTCTTATGTGTGACACAAAATCATAAACCATACATCATTTCATAACCCATGTAATAAAAATGGGATTCTTAAACATCATGACATCATAAAACAATTCATATAATATAAAGGAATTCATAAAAATAATTCCATCACAACATAACCAAATCAATGTAATAATAGGGATAGAAACAGAACCATATGTTATCTTAGATGGAAAATAATTTTGATAAAACACTTGAACTTCATTCTTGAGGAAAATATCCTTTCTACTTCAAAAAAAAAACACTTTTCCATTCTTAACATGTCATACAATTTTAAACTTAAAGAAGTTGATTAAAAATAAACATGAAAACTTGTAAAGTAAGCTTCTTGGAAATAATGTTTTAAAAATCCATTCTTGTCGTATAAGTTAAAAAAACATTATTCGTACTTTTGTCGGAAAAGTCAAAAAGTACCTGGTACGAAAAACGACAAAAGATTCCTTTCATACATATTACTAAAAACTCACCGAAGGGTAAAAATGGATTTAAAAAATTGTAGGTGGATGGAAATAATATTATATATTGATTAAACATGGATGTGGATGATAAAATACACCCCATTAAATACTTACGAATAAACAATCTCGGATAAAAATGAGATTGTGATATTTCCCTTACCATAGGTTCGACTTGCTTTATAAGTTTTTGAACCTCCTGTATAATGATTTAAATAATGTTATTGAATTATTCCAGAATCATATTCATTGTTATTATATCATATATTGTCCACTTATGACTTTATATTACCCGTTCTTTTGTAAATTCTTGTTAAAGTAGCATTTTGGGTAAAATCGTCTCATTTGTCGTTCGTGTTTTTAACTTGTAATTATTCATATGATTACTTAGATCATGATTACTTAATTCCATAATATAAAACATGATTTATATATATATATATATATTCATAATACACATATATAATAAATCAGTAAATGGAATGAAATAAACCGTTCATGGAGACGGTAGTCCGTACGTACGCATGAACGTTGTTTTCGTTTCCTTATTGAATTGAATGGAATTAAGTAGATGACATAAATATAAATATAAATAATTCCAGTATCATTATTAGGTCATATATTGCATTATTACTTATTATATATACTTTATAATCATTCATGAATGGTTAATCATTGAGAATGAATCTCATCGCGTCGTAGAGACGGTTGTCCGTACATACGCACGAGCGATGATATCATTCCCATGGTCGTGGAATTGTGTTGAAATGTATGTATACTATTTCAGTATCAATATAACTTTATAATAATCATATATAGTTACTAATTACACCTTTATACCCATCCAATTAAGGTGGTGGCGGAAAATAGATTACAGCATGGCGTGGAGACAGTATTCCGTACGTACGCACGCGCGATGATTTCCTTTTTCCGTAGGATGGATAGAAGGTTAATTAGAGTTGTTTAATATTTATAATAACATATCAGTATATAAGAAATACTTATGTTATTACTTTATCATGAAACAACTAAAGAAGAAGATGTTGAAGAAGAAAGAATTTGAAAAAGATCGGTAATGGATATTACCTCTTTTTGACTCGCCTTTTCTTAGCCTCCACTTAAAGAACTAAGGATGATCTTTGAAGAATACCAGTACCTCTAGGATGATACTATGGAAGTGGAGAATAGATTTTGGCAGGGGTTGGCCGAGCTTGAGTGCTCAAATTGGTGTGTGGAGGAGGGGGAGGAGGTGTCCTTTTATTAGGGGGGAGAGGGGCACCTTAGGAATATCTCAAAATATTATTTTATATTAAAGTCAAAATCGGTTTATAATGGTTCCAAAGGGTCTTATTTCGAAGCTAACGTGGGTATGGGTCGAAATCATATCATCCAATAGAATTTATACATGTTTAGGGGATTATTTTAACCTTATCAATTAAATTTAACACTAAGTTAAATAATTTATCTTTTACCGTGTCTTTTTGTTTTCTTACACTATATGGTTAATACACTTCCTATAACATGCCAAAAGAACCCCAAATTGTATATTATTAATATATATATCCTTATATATGTCATGTGGCCGAACCTTAGATTTTTAGGAATAAAATAACAATTAGTAATATAATATTTGATTTAAAAACTATTTTGTGTCAATTTTGATACTATTTGATATCTGATTTTTGTGAAAGTCATAAAAGAATTATATGTTCGAACCAAGTTGATTAAATCAACACTAATATATCATAGTAACCAATAAAATTAGTGGAATTCATAAAAAGTCTTAAATTAAATTTATTTTGTTATTTATAATATCTATTATGTCAATATTTCATTAATTCGATAATGACTGCATCATCTTTGTGTCATAAATAAATTAAATTATTTGATGTCTAAAAATTACAAATAAAATACCATCATGTAGGAAAGCTTTTTATCTTTCTAATGAATATTTACAATCGAATTTATCTTATGTACAACCCTATATTAAAAATGTTTTAGTAAATATACTTTGATTTTAACTCTTTTAACTCTTCTTTGAATTAAATAATAATAAATGTCCTAATCTAATCCAAGTGGGCCTAAATGATAATATTTTACACTTACGGTTGTTTTTGGTCGAGATAAACTTGTCCAATAGGATTAGGACATGTGTTAGGGTAATATTAATATCATTTTAACCCTTAATTACCCTATTTACTTTTAACCGTGGTAAATAAAATTAAAAAGTTACTATTCACCAAAAATTATTTTCATCTCATTGAACCACATTTTACTTACTGACATCAACCGTATCTCTCGGATTTTTGAAATTCCATTCACAGAAACGGTAAAATTAAATTTTATGAAAAATTCAGTTTTTTAACTACCACTTAGTAGTTTCACTATTCATCAAAAATTGAAAGTTTTCAGAAAAATGCCAAAATTTCATCCTAAGCTATATTTCATATTCCGAATTCAAAAATGAAGTCTATTTTACCAAATTCATAACATAGAAGTTGCATTAATTAATTGTATAATTAAATCCCGCTGTTAAAACAAATAGCGTGTTTTTAAGAAACAATATCTATCAAAAGATTGACACTTGATTATGTCTGGTTTAAATGTGAAATTACAACCAATGACCAACATTGTATTAAAATGTAAAAATATATTTTAAATATACTTTCAAAACACTCAAATTAATAATTTATCACTATTAATTATTTCGATTAAAAAAGTTGTTTTTAATTATAATTTAGTAATTTTCACTATTCATCAGAATATGAAAGTTATCCGAAAGGTACCAAAATTTCACCTTAGGCTAAATTCGATACTCTGAATCCATAAATGAAGTCCATTTTGAGAGCTAAATTTTCTAAAATTTAATAATTGGTTATTACTATTCATAACGGCTAGTTTTAGTAATATTTTAATAGCATATCGTTGTTTCGTGAAACTTAGTATTGCGTACTACACACGCTATCGAGGAAGGTTGCGATTGCGTGTAATGAAAGGTATTTCAAAGATGCGTGTTGTGCAAGCTCCTTTTTGTGTAGCGTACAACACAAGACATTAATAAAATTATAAAGAATATATTTTTATTAAATCTCGGGTTGTTACATTCTACACCCCTTAAAATGAATTTGCCCTCAAAATTCGTCGGGGTTATAAATGGTTTACTAATCGAATGTTTCTTTAATAGAAACCTACATCGTAAAAAGGAATATCAAAACCAATATTTAAAAACAAAAGTATGAAATGTAACGGTTACCCAAATAAACTAATCACTGGGTTTCCACATAGGTGAAAATATGGATATGGAAGAGAAATCTAACCATCATGTTCTGATGGAGAGTGGTAGAGAACATGGATATGGAAAAGCCAACAATCACAAAGCCATAAATTTGTGACGATCTAAGGTACCATCTGATTCATCATATATAAGATCACTAGGACAACATTTTTGGTTTTCAAGATCATTTCCCTAAAGTTAAAGAATTTGAATTAGAATAAATACTTTCTTTATTTTGGTACAATATCACTGTTGTTCGCGCCTTTAACAATTTCCACTTCATCTCTTAAATAAATGAAGTTGAATTTGTTATTCGTGAAGTGTTAGCAGATCATGTGATAGAATGACGGGTCATTCCATCTGTCTCAAAAGGTTAGAAAAATTTATATACATAAGTCGATCTATAGTGGGATTAATCATATATGGTTCCTAAAATGGACTTATACTTCATATATCATACTGCATAATATAATAAAACTAGATTCTACTAAACATGGATTTCCTGTAGGCCAGTGGTAGGCGATAAAGGCCAGTCACACTTCGGTTGTGGGTTCGATTCCCACAGCCTTGTCCGAAGCGATGGGTTGTCGCCCGTCCTGCAGGTTGTCCTTTTTCTAAAACTACATTACTATAACATCCCATCAATAATATCGAAAAAAACTTCTATCCTTAAATAATACTCATTTATGTCCAAAATAATCCATTTCAATCTTTAGGCTTATCCATAATACTGCAGTCACTCTCATAACACAGTGAAAACGATTACCAGAGATTTAATACCATCGTTTATCCCCATATATCATAAGATGTGTTTTGTTGGTCACATTCCAAACATTCAAAGGCCTTAATCATGTATTCTCTTGAATACCCATCGAACCTTAGTGAAAACATGAATGAATTTAAAAGTTAACACTTTCCACATACCAAAATCCTCAGAATTCTATATACTCAAACCATGATATCACTTAGTCCTTATATCAATCATGAGCTCATGAATACTGTTAAAAATTTCATTTTCTCATTTTACCTTTATTATGTGCATATCATCTTATTTCCAAAAATATTTTAATCACTTTGAATACCACATTAGTCCAATACATAAATATTCCAATATTTTATGATACAACATTATTTTGGAAATCCCATTACATAAACACTTAATCATTCCACCACATCGTTATCATATTCAACATCGCCAATGGTGATCGCATGTGACTTCCCTTTGTCCTTTTCCTTATGCGATTTCTCATGTCGATCATCACTAACCCTTGGATTAGGGCATCTATTATCATAATGCCCTATTTACTTGCACTTGAAGAATTGAAGGGTTGGTGGTGCGTTCTCTACAGTGTTTGCTTTATTCACATCATTAGAATCCCTTTTTCCATTACTTCAACACTCAGCTACTCGATGACCTTATTTTCCACACTTAAAACATTTTCTAGTCCCTTTAAGACAATCTCCACCATGCTTCTTTCCACACTTTGTGCATAAGGAAACATTCATCTTCTTTTCACCATTATTCCGAGATTTCTCCTTGAACTCCATCTTTCGTTTCTTGTCAAAACCATGAGATTGATATGTAACACCAACTTCCATTTCTACCTTGATAGCACAACGCACAATTTCTTCATAGCTACTAAAGTCTCTTATAGCTAATTCCCTTCGAAGACTTGGTTTAAAGCCCCTGAAAAATCGATCAACTTTACTTTCAGGTTGGATGATAATGCCATATGCATACCATGCAAGTCTTGTAAAATTCGCTTCGTATATACCAACAGATTCATCATCCTTTTGCTTTAGTTCAAGAAACTCCTTCTCCATCTTTGTTCGAAGAATACGAGGGAAGTACTTACTGAAAAACAAGTTCTTGAACTCGTCCCATTCCATGGACTCAATTTCATCTCTTTGCATCGTATTCTTGATAAGATTCCACCATTGATCAGCTTCACCTTCCAAACGATATACTGCTAAGATGAATTTATCATGCTCAGAACATTGAAGAACTGAAAATAACTTTTCAGTGGTACTGATCCATTGTTCAGCAACAAGTGGATCAGAAGACCCACTGAAAGAAGGTGGACATTGCCTCATGAAGGACCCAATAGAATATTGTTCCCTTATCTGCTCATTTGGAAGTCCAGAATGATTCATAGCATGTGTAAGTATAGTATTAAGATTTTGCACTCCATCTCCCATAACATTTGTTTGTTCAGGAGGACAATCATTGCATTGTCCATTGCATTGATCAACACGGTTCCTTCGGGTTCCAGCCATCGTCTAAAACCCAAAAAGAATAGTGTGAGAGGAAAAAATCATGCTAGGGAAAACAACATTATAAAGGGGGAGTATCCTCAATATCTAACTTCTTAGGTTAAATTCTATGATCGTTACCATAGTTCTAGGACTGTATCTTATACGTATACTTATCCTTAGGGACATTCCTAGATATAACTTAGAAATATCTCTAGGGATCTCACTAACGTTTTCGCGTCCTAGTTTCCAAAGGTTGACTAAACCTTTCCTCTGATACCAACTGTAGAGACCCGTAGCTTGACGTACATGGACATTACATAACTTTTGCGGAATACTTAGTACATAAAAAAAAACACACACAAGGATCGTAACAGTTTAGTGTCTTTGGAAACTCGGAATGTAATCTTCTAATTGTGGTGAAAGATCTTCAATATCTCCCATAATGATCTTCCATTTTTTTTACCTAAAACCTTTCTTTATATCTTGGGGAAATGAAAACATAAAAGGGTGAGCTCAAATGCTCAGTAAGGGTAAACAAAAGAAATATCAATCACATCATATACATAAGAACATAGCTTTTGGAAATCTTAACCTGCAAAAGAGCTCATAATATCATAACATGGGATAAATCATAGAAGTGAAATGTAATCCCAATAATCATAACTTAAAACATGAAACTTTGTTTCATACACACATAATCATAGAGAATCATTTATTGTTTGTCAAGACTCATTGCCAAGACTATCTTAGTGGACAAAGTCCCTTTCTGAATCGAGTAACCCTCGTTTCAGTCCTGTTTCACTGAACCGGTATAACCTACCATTTCAGCCATGTCTATCTCATGAGATATAAAATCATTACCCAATGCATTGGAGGGAGATATAGGTCCCACCATTCTCATAATGATACCATTCTTATGTGTTCCACAAAATCATAAACCATACATCATTTCATAACCCATGTAATAAAAATGGGATTCCTAAACATCATGACATCATAAAACAATTCATATAAGATAATGGAATTCATAAAAATAATTCCATCACAACATAACCAAATCAATGTAATATTAGGGATAAAAACAGAACCCTATGTTATCTTATATGGAAAATAATTTTGATAAAACACTTGAACTTCATTCTTGAGGAAAATATCCTTTATACTTCAAAAAAACACATTTCCTTTCTTAACATGTCATACAATTTTAAACATAAAGAAGTTGATTAATAATAAACATGAAAACTTGTAAAGGAAGCTTCTTGGAAATAATGTTTTAAAAATCCATTCATGCCGTATAAGTTAAGAAAACATTTTTCGTACTTTTGTCGGAAAAGTCAAAAAGTACCTCGTACGAAAAACGACAAAAGATTCCTTTCATACATATTACTAAAAACTCACCGAAGGGTAAAAATGGATTTAAACAATTGTAGGTGGATGGAAATAATGTTACATATTGATGAAACATGGATGTGGATGATAAAATACACCCCAGTAAATACTTACGAATAAACAATATCGGATAAAAATGAGATTGTGATATTTCCCTTACCATAGGATCGACTTGCTTTGTAAGTGTCGGAACCTCCTGTATAATGATTTAAATAATGTTATTGACTTATTCCAGAATCATATTCATTGTTATTATATCATATATGGTCCACTTATGACTTTATATTACCCGTTCTTTTGTAAATTCATGTTAAAGTAGTGTTTTGGGTAAAATCGTCTCATTTGTCGTTCGTGTTTTTAACCTCTAATTATTCATATTATTACTTAGATCATGATTACGTAATTCCAGAATATAAAACATGATTTATATATATATATATTCATAATACACATATATAATAAATCAGTAAATGGAAAGAAATACACCGTTCATGGAGACGGTAGTCCGTACGTACGCATGAACGCTGTTTTCATTTCCTTATTGAATTGAATGGAATTAAGTAGATGACATACATATAAAAATAATTAATTCCAGTATCATTATTAGGTCATATATTTCATTATTACTTATTATATATTCTTTATAATAATTCATGAATGGTTAATCATTGAGAATGAATCTCATCGCGTCGTGGAGACGGTAGTCCGTACGTACGCACGAGCGATGATATCATTCCCATGGTCGTGGAATTGTGTTGAAGTGTATGTATACTATTTAAGTATAAATATAACTTTTTAATAATAATATATAGTTACTAATTACACCTTTATACCCATCCAATTAATGTGGTGGCAGAAAATAGATTACACCACGGCGTGGAGACGGTATTCCGTACGTACGCACGCGCGATGATTTCCTTTTTCCGTAGAATGGATAGAAGGTTAATTATAGTTTTTTCATATTTATAATAACATATAAGTATATAATAAATACTGATGTTATTACTTTATCATTAAACAACTAAATAATAAGAAGTTGAAGAAGAAAGAAATTGAAAAAGATCGGTAATGGATATTACCTCTTTTTGACGCGCCTTTTCTTAGCCTCCACTTAAAGAACTAAGGATGGTCTTTGAAGAAGACCAGGACCTATAGGATGATACTAGGGAATTGGAGAAGGGATTTTGGCCGGGGTTGGATGAGCTTGAGTGCTCAAATTGGTGTGTGGAGGAGGGGGAGTAGGGGTCCTTTTATAAGGGGGGAGAGGGGCACCTTAGGAATATCTCAAAATATTATTTTATATTAAAGTCAAAATCGGTTTATAATGGTTCCAAAGTGTCTTATTTCGAAGCTAAAGTGGGTATGGGTCGAAATCCTATCATCCAATAGAATTTAGACAAGTTTAGGGTATTATTTTAACCTTATCAATTAGATATAACTCTAAGTTAAATAATTTAACTTTTACCGTGTCTTGTTGTTTGCTTACACTATATGGTTAATACACTTACTATAACATGCCAAACGAACCCCAAATTGTTTATAATAAATATATATATCCTTATCTAAGTCATTTGGACGAACCATAGATTTTTAGGAATAAATATACAATTAGTAATATAATATTTGATTTAAAAACTATTTTGTGTCAATTTTGACACTATTTGATATATGATTTTTGTGAAAGTCATAACAGAATTATATGTTCGAAACAAGTTGATTAAATCAACACTAATATATCATAGTAACCTATAAAATTAGTGGAATTCATAAAAAGTCTTAAATTACATTTATTTTGGTATTTATAATATCAATTATGTCAATATTTCATTAATAAGATAATTACTGCATCATCTTTGTGTCATAAATAAATGAAATTATTTGATGTCTAAAAATTACAAATAAAATACAATCATGTAGGAAATCTTTTTATATTTCTAATGAATATTTAGAATCGAATTTATCTTATGTACAACCCTATATTAAAAATGTTTTAGTAAATATACTTTGATTTTAACTTTTTTAACTCTTCTTTGAATTAAATAATAATAAATGTCCTAATCTAATCCAAGTGGGCCTAAATGATAATATTTTACACTTAAAGTTGTTTTTGGTCGAGATAAACTTGTAAAATAGGATTAGGACATGTGTTAGGGTAATATTAATATCATTTTTACCCTTAATTACCCTATTTACTTTTAACCGTGGTAAATAAAAGTAAAAAGTTACTATTCACCAAAAATTATTTTCATCTCATTGAACCACATTTTACTTACTGACATCAACCGTGTCTCTAGGATTTTTGAAATTCCATTCACAGAAACGGTAAAATTAAGTTTTATTAAAAATTCAGTTTTTTAACTACCACATAGTAGTTTCACTATTCATCAAAAATTGAAGGTATTCAGAAAAATGCCAAAATTTCATCCTAAGCTATATTTAATATTCCTAATTCAAAAATGAAGTCTATTTTACCAAATTCATAACATAGAAGTTTCATTAATTAATTTTATAATTAAATCCCGCTGCTAAAACAAATAGCGTGTTTTTAAGAAACAATATCTATCAAAAGATTGACACTTGATTATGTCTGGTTTAAATGTGAAATTACAACCAATGACCAAAATTTTATTAAATTGTAAAAATATATTCTAAATATACTTTAAAACCACTCATATTAATAATTTATCACTATTAATTATTTCGATTAAAAAAGTGGGTTTTAATTATAATTTAGTAATTTTCACTATTCATCAGAATATGAAAGTTATCCGAAAAGTACCAAAATTTCACCTTAGGCTAAATTCGATACTCTGAATCCAAAAATGAAGTCCATTTTGAGAGCTAAATTTTCTAAAATTTAAAAAGTGGTTATTACTATTCATAACGGCTAGTTTTAATAATATTTTAATAGCATTTCGTTGTTTCGTGAAACTCAGTATTGCGTACTACACACGCTATCGAGGAAGGTTGCAATTGAGTGTAATGCAAGGTAAGTCAATGATGCGTGTTGTGCAAGCTCTTTTTTGTGTAGCGTACAACACAAGACAATAATAAAATTATAAAGAATATTTTTTTATTAAATCTCGGGCTGTTACAATGGTGGTGGAATGCAGTGCTAAGACGTAGCACAGTGCCAAAAGCTTTCTACAATCCTCTCCATACTCATGAGGTAAATCGTGCATCCCTATCCAAGAATATAGATCTCCGGACTCCTTGAAACTAAAACACCTCACCGAAATATCTTCGTGCTATCGAATCCAATATACTTGACTCGTTGATTACCATGAAGTGGGACGATTACGACAGTCAGTCGTCCACTAACAAGATAGCATCGCAACCCCCTTGAACTCTGGGTAGTCCCATGACGAAATCAATTGAGAACTCTGCCTACATCCACTTAGGGACATCTAAATGTTGTAAGAGACACCATGGGATGTGGTGTTCAACCTTCACCCGCTGACACACGAGGAACTTTGCTACGAACTCTGCCACCATCCACTTCACCCCGGGACACTAGAACAGACTTCTCATGCCCCTATACATTTAGGAAACTTATGGGTGTACTATCAAGGGTGGGTTGTGGAACTCACCATTACTATCTCACGCATCGTCTCCGGTAAAAACATCTTCCCTCCGAAAAGCATCTAATTCTGACCATCCTACATCCCCCTTTCTGGAGAATCGGCTTGGTTAACTCAGTCACGACTTATATCACTCTCTATGTCTCCCCACTAAGACTCCTCCACCTGCCATAGGAGAGAGAATTGCACTGTCATCTAAAAGAGAAATCCTCTACCACCATCCTCCGTTACATCCATGGGAAGGGTATCCAACTCCTCCACCGCCTTCTAAGAATCTACTGACTCTAGAACCGCATTCTTATGTGACATCCCTCTCAAGGAATAAGCTACCAAATTACATTTTCCATAGGTGTAGGAAATCTTTAAGTTGTAGTACTGAAGGAACTCCATCCACCTTCACTATCGTATGTTAATGTCCTGCGGGGAGAAGACATACTTCAGGATTTTGTGATCCATGAAGACCATGAAGCACTCCCCGATGAGGTAATGCCTCCACAACTTTAGTGCGAACATGACCGCCGCAAACTCACGATTGTGGGTGGAATTATTACAGTCATGGGGACGTAACTTTCTAGACCCATAAGTGATCACCCCTAGTCGTTGCATTAGCACACACCTAAGGCCTTGTACTAAAGAATCATTGAACACCTCATACGCCGTCCCTTCTTCTGGAATCCAGAGCGCTGGGGAACCTACCAACTTCTCTTTCAGATAGCAAAAGGATGCCTCACACTGCCCATCCCATTCCAAAGCCTGGTCCTTCTTGGTCAAAGCTATCAATGGGGTTGCAACTCGAAAGATGTTGGGAACGAACCTACGGTAGTAACCTGCTAGTCCAAGGAAACTACAAACCTCTTCCACGTTCTTTGGTGCTTCCCAAGAAACAGCTTCCAAGACCATCGATGAGTCTATTACTATTCCGTTCTCGGACACCACATGCCTAAGGAAGTGCACTTCTCACATCCAGAACATTCACTTGGACAATTTCCCATAGATTTGTTGTTGTCGGGGGGCCTCTAAAACCGTTCTCAAGTGCTCGACGTGATCCACCTCCGACCAAGAGTATATCAGGACGTCATCAATAAACACAACTACAAACTAATCCTGGTATTCCTAGAATAAAGATTTCATGAGTCCCATGAACACATCTGGTGCATTTGTAACACCGAACGACATGACTACAAACTCAAAGTTTCCATACCTACATCTGAATGAAGTATCTGAGATGTAGCCCTCATATACACTCAACTGGTGATATCCAGACCACAGATTTATCTTATAGAACCAACCATCTCCACTCAGTTGGTCCAAGAGATCGTCTATCCTCAGAAGAGGGTAGAGATTCTTGACTGTCACCTGATTTATACTCCTATAGTCTATGCACAGCCTCAGAGCACCAGCTACCTTCCTTTCAAACAAGAAAGGAGAACCCCAGGGTGATGCACTTGGTCGAACAAAATCCTTATTCATGAGATCGTCAATCTGAATATGCATCTCCTGCAACAAAGAAGGTTCCATCCGGTAGGGATCCATACAAATCAAACGGGCACCAGGTTTCTAGTCTATCCCAAACTCAACATCATGTCGTGGGGGTAGAGTCTCCACCTCTTCAGGGAAGGCATCCAAAAACTCATCAACGATCCCTGGGACATCCTCTATTTTTCTATCCATTGAAGCCTCTAACAGTTCAGAAAACAAGGAATGGAGGGGCTCCACACATCGGTTACCTTACTGGTAACCGTGCTTGATGATGAATGTCACACGTTAGCCACCCATGTTTGAAGACATGATCCTTCCTAGGATGCAGTCAATAATGGAACATATAGAGAACAACCAGTCAGTGCCTATGATAACATCTTATGGATGTACCTACAACAATTTGAGATTCCTGATTGACTAATGTTGCCCTATTAGTAGTCAACACCCTCTACAAACATAAAAGAAGTTGGTCTGACCTTTGAATGTTGTACTCAACACCAGGGGAACTAGAAGTGTCTCAACATCTATACCCATATCACAGGCCATACTGGGTGCAAAAAATGAGTAAAAATATCATGTATCAAAAAAGGCATAGGAAAGAGTACTAAACAAGCTGATCGTACCTCGAATGACTTCTGACCCTACTAAAGCAGCTGCCTCTGTAGCATATAACTACCCACGCCCAGCTCCCATGTCCCTCGGCTATCGGCCACCTCCCTGACCGAGACCTGGTCAAGGTCCTTGATGAGAGCCCTATGGTCGGACTCCTCCTGTGATGATTTCCCTTGGAGGAGTGGGAGCTCTCTGTCCCTACTGCTGCTACTAAAAGGGCCTAGCTGGAAACTGTTGCGTCTTGTGCGGGTGCTGCACGGGCCCACCCCCATTGTACTGTAATCAGTGCGGGAACCGATTCCAATGGTTCCCATGGGTTCCACAGATGAAGAATCTAGGTCCTGGGATCGAATGGAAATGGTGAGGGCCGTAAGATCGGAACTAGAACTGCTGGGTCATGCTCCCTACTGGTCGAAACCTATAGGGCCCTGATGCTGGAGGCCTACTGCTGACTTCCTTCCCCTTCAACGAGCCCAACTAGATTCCCTCTCGTGATACACCTCCCAGTGTGTGATTCCTCTCCACCTCTTTCGCTTTTCTTATGGTCCTCCAAGTATGTCGGTAAGGTGAACAGAGTAACTTTATATTGGAGAGAAGGTTGATTTTCCTCCTCCAAATGTCTCGCATGAGACTCCTCATCTAGAAAGTGGTACAGAGCATAGAGGAGGAGATACCTGAACGTGACCCCCAAATCTCTCACTAACATGCTCCCTACTGGAGGGAGAGTCGCACTTGCCTCTTCTCGTCCTCCATCGTGGAAGAGAGGAATTCGGCCTGGAAATCCCTCTCGAAGTTAGACCACGTAACCTCAGCCTCGCTCTTCACCCTGAGGGAGAGAATCCACCACTGATACACTGCTCCCTGCATTTGGGTTACATCGAGAATAACATAGAACTCTGTTTGAGCCCGGATCAAGCTGAACGATATCACCAGATCCTCTAGCCACCTTTTTGTCTCCATGTCCGAGGTGATTTCCTCGTACTTCCCAAGGGTCTGTCGCTGAAAGGCGCCAAGAGTCCTCTGCCACTGATCATCATCCTCCTCTCGGTCTGTTTTTTTCCGATCGGCCAAGTCAACCTCCTGGGCCTCGATCACCCGCACTACACATGGTCGTCTCCCAGGTGCCATAGCTACAAGGTAAACAAGGAATGCCTAAGCCCGAGTAGTTTAGAATATTGTTCGTAAATTTTATTATACATCTTATTCATTTTAAATACCTAAAATTCCCATGAAACACGTGAACACAAGTCATTTTGACTCATGTACCTTTCCTTGGGTATCTAATGCAATAACTGTAGCCTCACATGGACTTTTGGTAGGAATAGATTCCTTGCATCAGATCACACAGGGTCCTCAAATCCCATGTCCTAGCTAGTCTTCACTGGCCTATTTCATGTACCATTAATGTCCAACAATGTTTCCCTACCATCCCATGCAATTAATACTGTTCCAAACTCCGAACTCCATATTATCCTTCAACCACCTCCCCTGATACCATTCTATCACAACCCATCTTCACCAAGATGAGAGAAGGGACAATAGGTTTCAAGACACTTCCTTCATCAAGATGAAGGATAGATAATAACCCCGGAGACCCCCATTCAATAGGTCCCAGATTGGCGACTTGCACCAACGGTATAGAATCAGACACAAGATGGAAGGCATTACACTTTTTATTTTATAAGATTGTGAGATATGTTATTAAATCTCATCAACACCAAAACTGAAATTATAGGTAATGAAAAAAAATACCAATCCCATATGCATGTTCCAAAATTAAATGATACAAAAGTAAAAGAAAACCCCAAAAAAGTACCAAATGAAGGAAAAACAGCAACAGAAACTGTCCCAATGACTGAACTAGTATGACCCTGCACGATCCATGAAGTCCTCTTGGAAACCTGAAAATAGTTTTATATATGTAGGGTGAGCATACTATTATACTGAGAAGAGAAAATTAAAATCTCTTGGGCACAAGTGGGGAGGCATTTTAATGCACTGTGAGAAAAGGGATAACTGAAAGACCTAACAAGGAAAACATCTCACCCAAGCCTCGCCACATCACACTCCCCAAATAGTGCAAGTCATGAAATATAATAGTAATAACACATCTATGTTTGGGTACCACGTTCCACTTCCCTGTTGGATATTAAGGACATCATACACATCAAACCTATCCCACCATTGTCACCACAGTCCCACTGCCACACCCCACCATCACACACCTGGGCCACAACCACACATCCCACCCACAAACACCTATGCCAAAACAACCACACATATCCACGCCCTCAAACTCCTGGTCCAGAACAACTATTTCCACCCCTGAAGACACATGTGCCTAATCCCGAAGACACTTGGGAAACAACCTACCCGAACACACCTGGGAAACCACCACAACTACCCTGCCTGATGAATCTTTGTCTATAATGGACCTTAGGCCATTACATCCTACCATAGGAGTCTTGGGATATTCGGGAAAGGGAGAAGAAACAGAGCTAATAACCATCCAATAATAGGGATGTTTGGAAAAACACCATCCCACATGAAAAGGGGGTGTTTGGCACTAGGTGCTCAACATGGGTGGGGTGCGAATAAGAAACATAATGAAAAAAATTATATAATATATATAAAAATCACTCATCCCAACATGGGAGTTCCAAAAACAAATTAATCACAAACACCTTCGTTACTATTCATTCACAAGAATCATTGAACCCACGAACATGTCACCACTCATCCTGGAAAACAATTCCCCATTGAGCCCATTATTTTTTTCAAGGTCAAGTGATCCCATTTAAGTAAATTATGCACTACTAGGAAAATAATAGGCATAACCACAAGCCAGTAAAAGAGAAACAACCAAACAACAGTTTAAGCATTCACACCCGGTTCTCTTGTAAATTCACAACAACAAAGGGATCTGTGGTATACCTAAATGTACTGGAACCAAAACACGCCTCAAGATACCGCCCCACACATCTTCAGATTCACAACCAACAACTATGCCACAACAGAGGATCCCATCCCCATCCAAATCACCCCATAAGCATCACGGAGAACAACAGACCTACTTCCAAAACAGAGTAGGGAATCTTCCAGGATCAAGAAAATCATTCATTGGGTTATTCTTTCTATTGGTTACCTGGGGTGGCTACACAAGGATTGATAATCACTAGGCATCTATTTAACCAACTGAGTTTATGTGATGGATCAATTTCCATGTTACAGTCATTTAATAATCACAGAAGACATGGGTTCAGTAGTGTGCATAGAAAGAAAACCAACGACCTTGATTTTTAGTGAGCATAATCCCATACAATTCATAACATATAGCAATTATAAAAGAGTACAACAGACTAGTAAAAATCAACCCACAATTCATTAAAATCCTGTTTATTTTCTTTGTTAATGTTTGGTTTCATCCATTCTCCCCGAAACAGAAGCGTACCCACCCCCCATGATACACAGTAAGGAGATACGAAGGAAAATCCCTACTTGGTTGATCTAGGATTTATGTTCTTCTCCACCTACCAAGAACTAGGGATGTGTGACTTCTAGGGGAGGAACATTGGGGACTCCAAGGGTGAGGAGAAAGGCTCTAGCATATGTGCACCACTTTCCTCGGGAAGTGTAACTCCAAATGCACAATGAATAAATGGAGAATAGCAATGAGGAAGAATAAAGAATTTATATCTTTATATAAATATGAGATCATGTTGTTACGGGATATGGAATTTTGAATGGCTATAAAGCCGGATCGTGGTTTCACCACGTGGTTGGGTGGTTATGCTCGATGGAATTAATTGTCATTTAAAAATTTTCCTCATAGAGGTGGTCATAACGGCTATGTGTTAAATAGTTTTCGTTAACCATAAGGAAATGCAAAATAGGGGCGGATCTAGAAGTTATGGGGAAGGGCGTGACACCATAGAAAAACCACATGTTTTGGTATGTTAAGGGTTTCCCAACCCTTTGGGGTTTCTAGTTATTATTTATGGGATTTAAATGGTTTTGAAAGGGGAATTAAATCATCTTTAAATAAAATGATATGTTGTGGGAGGGGAAAAGTCGGGAACTAGGAAAGAATAAAGAACGCTCGGTGAGGACACGACGCCACTGTCATGGAGTTACCCTTATGGTTCCACCTTCATGGTGTCACCCTGACGGTGCCACCTTCACGGTGACACCCTCACGGTGCCACCCTCACAGTGCCACGTTCACCGTGTCACCCTCCGGTGCCACCGTCACAGTGCCACCCTCACAGTGGAGCCATGTTTTGGTAAATTAATGGACCAGGTGTGTCTGGGCCATTAAATGGAATTCTTTTTTTACACATGGTTACAAATTATTAAACAAAATGCGGATGTTATCATCAAAGAACCAATAAAATAATCTAAATGAACTTCCTTAATGTTATAACTTCCAAATCATCATCATGTAAGAATAATAAATGATAAATGGAATTATTTATGGTTCTGGAAGTATGTAATTACTACTCTATACAAATTTTGGTGTTTCACTTCCAATCGATAAGAGAAATCCATCCGAACTGATCATGATTATCAGGTAAAGAACTCACCCAAAACCTTGCAGTGAACAATATAATAACAATCAATGCATGAAATGATGTAATAAAATTATAATATATGTTATTATAAATATGGATATTTTTTATGATAATAATAACACTCTTTTAACAATTATGAAAGAGTTTTAAAGAAGTGTGATGTAAGAAAAGATAGAGGTTTGGGAATTCTTAACCCAATTTCCATTATTTGGGTTATCCTTCGACTTCGTTATTTAAGTGGTATTATAATTGTTTTTTATTGGTTTTTTATAAAATATTTTGAAATATGTGTATTAATGTTTTTATAATCCATCCACTCTACTATGGATAACTTCAATTATATGATATTTATAACATACATTCCTTTTAAAAAAACTCTTAAAATTTTTGTTTATAAAATTAAATATCAATCTTTTAATGAAATTATTTATATTGTATGATAATGTCCAGGTTCATGGGAATTTTTTGTGATAATGGCTGGACCTATATCCCCTTTCAATGAATTGGGTATGTGTTTGTTGGAGGTCGGCTGTATGGTGACTCAAAGTGTAACTATGATGGTTACTCAAACTCTAAGGTTGCATTGAGGGTTACAAATTATAAGGTAGCCCATAGGGTTACAAGATTATGTATTCAATTCCCCCAAGATACCATTATGATTCTATTTATGTTCTTTTGTTTTGTGGGGATCTTCTAGAAACCTCATGTCACAAAATGTATGTATATATGGGTGACATGTATTCCTTTTGAAAATGTTTTCATATGTTATACATATTAATGGACATTCCTTCTATTTTATATCCCTTAATGAGATTATTGTGCTCATCTCACGTTTTAAATGATTTCCGCATGATATAAATATGTGTAACACAAATATTGAATCCATTTTAAATGATGAATAATTTTCAATGTAATCGGGTTTCATTGGAAATGTATTATATTTTTCATTAAATGAATTATTTTTTTATGGTATCAAATTTTTAAAAATGTGTAATGTTATAAATGTTTTATATACCAAATTTATAACAATCTATAATTAAATGGATGATACATGTTAATGGAATTGATTTCTTAACTAAATACAACACTATTTAATAAAATAAGGTTGGGACCTTATAGTTGGAATCAATGGATTTTTTAGAAAACATTAGGGGTTAGAATGATGTTAAAAATATACCATAAATGTTTTTACTCGATTGTTAATTTGAAAAGATATATAATTTAATGATTACCAGGTTTCTTCGAATTGGATATGATTTTTTAGAGCTGCTGTCTACCGAAGGATTAGGGTAGCTGAAGAGGATAGGAACCGACAGTACGAAATCCTTCCAAATCTACAACCCAAATTGGTAGGGATTGGAACCCTGATTTTTTTGATAGTAATGACTCATCTAATACAATAAATAAAGGGTGGATGAATCCATTAAAGAGAACAATTGGAGGAACCATAGAATAAAATTACAATAGTGGGACATTTTATGAGACAACACCCTCATTCTTTCCAAGGATCTAATAACCCAGTAGCGGATAGTGGATAGATTAAACACCTTGAATATATATTCGATATTTTGGGATGTTCAGACAAACAAAAGGTAAGACTTTCCATTTATCTTTTTGAAGGTGAAGCTAATTAATAGTGATCAATGGTAAGGAGTATCAGGGATATATAGTGTTTTGATCCCTTAGAGTGGAAGCAATTTAAATTTATTTTACTTGAAAAATATTTTCCCAAGGTGGTGAAATATAGGATGGAGAAGGAATTCCTTGAATTTTTGAAAAAAGTGAAATATTCGGTTTCTATGTTTGAAGAAAACTTCACCCAACTGGTGAGTTATGCTCCAAATCATATTCTGGATTTTGATAGCAAAATCAACCCTTTTTACTCAGGATTTATGCCAGGGTATCAATGGGCCTTGGACTCCCATGAATTCCAATGTTATGAAAACCCTATCCAATGTGGTGAGAGAGAAGTGATGGATATTTACGAATGATGACGAGTATTTTTTATGATAACGAGAAGAATTTGTTGAGATGGAAATCAATGGGTAAGAATCAACAAATGAAATTTGATGTTAGGAATATCCAGTTTCCATTTCATGATAACTGTGCTATGATGCACACTACGGAATGTCATATCAAAAAAATAAAGTGTTTTAAATGTTGTATGTTTGGAAATATGGCCCGATATTGTAATAAAAATGATCATAAGACTAATCCTGATAAGAAAACTATATAGTTTTTTACATTTGGTACGATGTCTCACTATGAAAATACCATCAAAAAGTGAGATCCAAATGATGTAAAGAATAAATAATATAAGAAAAAAGTGTAATGATATCTTTTTCAACTACGTCAGCAAATTCCAAGCCAACCAATGAAATTGTATCAGGCACTTTGTTTGTCTACTCCGATTTTTCTAATGTTTTTTTTGATATGGGGTCTACAAATTCCTCTATATCTCAAATTTTTTCTGGTCAATTAAAAAAATCACCTCAACCAATGAGAATAGAACGTGTTTTTAAAAAAACTAGGGGTAAATATTATAGAATATTGAAATTATAAGAATATATTTATTATGGTATGTAGAAATACTTTACCTATAGACCACGTTGTTTTACACTTAGTCGAGTTTGATGTTATTATTTGAATGGATTGACTTTCTATTTATCATGAAATTATTAACTGTAGAGGTAAATAATTTGGTCTTTATAATGTGTTTTAGATTTTATTCTATAGCGAACTCGTACATTTGATAACATATCAGGAGGATGAGAAGATGTTGATTGATTGAAATGAAAATTATCTTTCTCATATTGTTGAAAACAAGGGAACTATTTAGATTGATAATGTTCCTATGTTAAATGAATAACTTTATTTTTTACTTGATGAGTTACTATGTGTCCTACCTGATCAAGAAGTTGAATTCACAATTGAATCAGTTCTTGATGTTTTGATAATTATAAAACCCCCATATCATAGGGCTCAAATAGAACATATTGAATTGAAAAATCAGTTATATGATATTCATGGTAAAGGCTGTATTCATCCTACAACATCACCATGGGGGCTCTAGATTAATTCAATATACAAAAATATGGTTCCATGAGACATTTCATTGATTATTGTGCTTTGAATAATAAAATATTAAAAAAATTATCCTTTTCCTCATATTGATGACTTGTTTGATCAGCTCCAGGGAGCTCAGTACATTTCCATGATTGACTTGAGATCCGAATATCATCAGCTGAAGGTGAAAAGTATGATATCCTAAAAACAGAATATCATACTAGATATGGGCATTATTAAATTGTTGTTATGTCATTTGGATTAACTAATTCACCTTTTGTATTCATTAATCTTATAAACAAAATTTATCTTGATATCATGGATACGTTTGTGGTTTTGTTTATCGATGAAATTATGGAATTTTCTAAAAATAAAGAGGAGCATGAAAAAAAACTAAGGCTTGTTTTAAAAAACGTAAAAGAAAAATAAACTATTTGGAAAATTTAGTAAGTGTGATTTTTGGTTGCAATAGATTTATTTTCTAGGGAACATTGTAAATAAGTAAAGAATAATAGTTGATCCTATCAAAAAAATGGTTGATGAATGGATAATTCCTACAAATGATAGAGATAATTGTAGTTTTCATGGGAGAGATGGGTATTACTGATAGTTTGTTAAGAAATTTTCATGGTTATCTAGCCTGTTAAAAAAGTTAACACGAAAATGGATTAAATTATTTGTACATAAGAATGAGATTTTTGTGTTCAAGAACTTCTAAAGAGATTGGTGAAAACTCAAATTATTCTCTTTCCTTTATGAAATGGTGATTTTGTAATCTACAGTGATGATTATTTGAAGGGACTTGGTTTTCTTTTGATGAATAGTGATATAGTAATTGCTTATTATTCAAGGAAACTAAAACCCCATGAGTTAAATTATCCTAGAAAAGACTTGGAATTGGAAGCTCGGGTTTTTTTCGCTTTGAAAATTAAGAGGTATAATTTATACGATTTCAAATTTATAATGTATACTAACCAAAAAAGACTGAAGTATATATTCACTTAGATGTAATTAACCATGAGGTAGAGTTGAAGGATTGAGCTCATAAAGAATTATGATTTCATGATCAATTTCCATCTCGAAAATTCAATAAATGTAGTGACTTCCTTTAGTCGAAAACAACATGCATCATTTAAAATGATATATTTGGAACATTATAATTAAATTATTGTTTTGGGGAATTTTGTATTAGATGTTTTTGGTGCAGGAAAAACCTCTATACTGTCTCTAGTTTCAGTGAAGTCATTGTTATAAGACAGAATTAAGAAAATGAAGAAGGAAGACCCTGAGCTAAAAAAAGATAGAATTGGTTAAAATGGGTAATTTTCCAGAATATAAAAATGATAAACATAATTTTTTATGCTTTGGTAAAAGTTTGTGTGCGCCATGTGATTCCCAGCTGAAGAAGAAATTGCTTTGTAAATCACATAATTCTCCTTTTTCTGTTCATCACGATAGTACTAATATGTCAAATGAACTTTAGGGGCATTAATTGTGGGATGGAATGAAAAGAAATATTTCTGATTTTACCATGAAATGTCTTACATGTCAATATGTCAATTCATAGTGGAAATTACCAAAGGGGTAGCTTTAGACTTTTCTAGAGCCAAAGTGGAAGTGGGAGAATGTATCTGTGGTCTTTTTGGTGGGACTACCGATTACATCTCAATGTAACAATGTGATATGGGTTATTATTGATCAGATGAAAAAATATTCACATTTTCATTGTATTTTAGATACATTGTATTTGGATCAAATTTCATGATTGTATCTCAAGAATACTTTCAGGTTAGATGGAGTTACTCCTTCCATTGTATTTAATCAGGATCCCTGATTCACTTCTAACTTTTGGAAGGGCCTTTAGATGTATTTGGGTACAGAAGTAAATTCCATTACAACATTTCACCCTCAATAATTTGTGTAGTCAGAATGAATGATTGAGACTTTGGATGATATTATTCTAGCTTGTTCAATGGACTATCAGGTAATTTGGGATCAAAATCTCTCTTTAGTTGAGTTTTATTATAATAATGTTTTTCATTCCATTATACACATGGCACCTTTTGAGGAATTGTATGAAAATAATTGTCGGACTCCATCATTTTAGGTTGAAGTTTGTGAAAAAAAGTTGTTGGGGACAAAATTAGTAAAGGATGTGGATAGAAAAGTAATGATGATCCAGCAGCACATGAGGACAGTATAAAGTAGGAAGAAAAGTTCTATAGATAATAAGAGGAAAGACTTCTCTTTCAATGCAGGTGACCAAGTTTTCCATACAATCTCCCCTTGGAAAAGTGTGATGCATTTTGGTAAGTACTGGAATCTATGTTCTTTTTCCATTTTTAGTTTTTAAATATTAAATAATTATGGACCAGTTGCATAATTAGTAGCTTTACCTCTTAGTTTTTCATAGGTACGCAATGTTTTTCATGTTTTTATGTTAAGGAGTTCTGTTCTATATTCATCAATTGTCTTGAGCACAGAAGCAGTTTAGTTGGAAGAGAACCATTCCTATGAAGAGAAACTTGTTCAGATTTTTGATCGAAGGGAACATGTATTTTGGAATAAGATAATCCTCTAAGTAATGTTTTTTGGAGAAACCACATGGTTGAAAAATCAACATTGGAGTATGAAAATACTATAAGCGAAACACACCCTCACTTTTTTAATAATTAAATAATATTGTAAGGATACAATTTCCAGAAGGTGGGAATAACGTAACACTACATGGTATTTTAAAAAAATTGAAATTCTTCAAACATGTATTTATGTAGATTTTTATAAATAGGCATTAGTAACAAATTTCCAGTATTATATTTTGAATTTTAAAAAAAAAATCATCTACAACTGTGTTCATCATGTTAATTAGAGTCTAATGGAACGAACTGGTTTCTATGAATAGTAAATTAACCGTATGAATATTAATATGAATAGTATTGTGACCCTAATGAATAGAACATTGTGTTATTATTTTATGTTCTTAAGTCTCAATGTTAATTATATCTAGACTAATTTTTCAATGTAATATAAAAGTCGTTATAGTGTTTAAATTATTAATTTATTAAATAAGTATGATTTTATTTCGAAAATATATTAATGACATTTAATAATTTATTTTCAAAAAATGTATCTCTTTTATGAATTCTAAATGTTGATGAGGGGTCTGGGTAAATTTTTTGGATTTTTCTAAAATTCATAAATTTTTGATGAATAGTGAAATAAGGTATAATACTGTATATTGAAAATATCAATATAAATTACTATTTATGAAATAATAAGTGATTTAATCCCACTTGGTTTGAACTGACATGAAATTATTACTTTTTGGGGTCACATGAATTTAGACTATTCAATGTATTGAGCAAAATTATTATAATAATTATAAAAATAATTAAAAATACCCCCTCTCCTCTACTATAAAAACCACCCTCATTTCACTCATACTCCCAAAACTCAAAAAGACATTATATTTACCTAATATCTACCCAGAACACCTCCCAAGGATCATCCATACCTCCCAAATCTTCTTATATCACAAAAAATTACAGACCAAAAGCCTTACGAAGTATCTCAAGGGAAAGTGATCAAGAGGTAAACGTCCACTTTTATTTTCATTCGTTTATTTCATTTTATGTAATTACTTTTCATTACCATTGGATTATGTTAGTATATTTCATTACATATACTCATTACTTCCTATATTATGTAATAATTAGGTGGGACCCCTTTTCTCTCATCAATATATTTTATGAAATATTACGTGAATCCGTTAGGCTACCGAATTTTCATGAGAGATTTCTCAATTTTTATTTTATTCTGAGATTCATTATTTTCTTCTTCTATTATCTTCACATCTTATAAAAGAATAAATAAAGATCTAGAATCATTTCTAATCTTCATGTTTTCATTTTCATGGAATTTTTTTCAGCAATCTTCTTTTCCGTCACCATTTATTCAAGGAATTAAAAACACTATCTGTGATGCGTCGAATTACCGACATCATAGTCGATGTGATTTTAATATAATTTAATTCCATCAAGTTTGGTAATGAAATTATTTTTATAGATGGACCAAGTTATAATATATGTATTAAGTCTCATCCAGGGTTCTGGTATTATTTTTTACATGTGGTTTTAATTTAGAAAAAAAATGAGGTCGTTATTATCAAATAACATCTAAAATTATCTAAACTAACATCATCAATTGATTAACATGTGAATCATCCTCATGTAAGAGATAAAAATGATACATGGAATAATTTATGGTTCTATAAATATGTAAATACTAATCCATTCTAATTATGGATTTTCACTTCCAATCGACAAGAACAATTGATCATGACCTAATCATGAAAATCATGTAAAGATCTCACCAAAAACAATACAAGGAAAAAAATAATAAAAATTAAAAGGTGAAATGATGTAATGAAATGATCATATAAAGTATTATAAATATGTATATGTTTCTTTAATATAGTAATAAATTCTTTAAAACCATAATAAATGAATATTAAACATGTTTGATTTAAGACAAGTTTGAGGTAAATGAATTTTTAACCCGGTTTCCATTCTTTGGGTTAACCTTCTACTTCGTAATTAATGTGTTAGAAATATTGGTTTTCTTATGGGTTATGTATATAATATGTTTAATTATGTGTATTTACAATGTGTATTTTCCATCCACTCTACTGTGTCACAATTCAATTATATGATATTTATAATAGACATTCTTTTTAAAATCTTCTTTTAAATTTTTTTTTAAAAAATTCTAAAGCATTGTTTTAATGATATTATTATTGTCGTATTATTATGTTAAGGTTATTGGATACTATTTATAATAGAGGATGATACCTATATCTCCCTATAATTCATTGGTTATGTGTATGTTTGAGGTCGGTTGTTTGGTTACTCAACGTTTAACAACAATGGTTACCCAAATTGTTGGTTTGTCTGGAGGGTCACAAATTATATGGTATCCGAGTGGGTTACAAGATTTTTTAAGTAATTATACATGATAAATTTATGATTATATTTATGTTATTATTATTTTTGGATCCTTTGGAAATATCATGTTACACAAATTCAGTATATATGGGTGAATGTATTCCTTTTGAAAATGTTTTCATATGTTACAATTATTCATGGACATTCCTTCCTTTTCATATCCCAAACAGAGATTTTTGTTCTCATCCTAATTTATAAATTATTTTGAAATTTTATAAGGATTAGTAAGGAAAAGATGGAATTATTATTTAATGTTGAATAATTTTCCAAAAAATCATGTTGCATTTGAGAGGTTTTATATTTTTCAAGAAATGAATACTTTTTTTAGTATCCAATCTGAAATATTGTTTAATGTGATAAATGTTTTATGTCCCAAATCTATAATTATCCAAACTTGAAACAATCATCATTGTGAATGTAATTTATTTTTTGATTTAATGAAATATAATGTATTTTAATAAGGCTGGGAAATTATTGTTAATACCACGTTTATTATGGGTAAAATATGAATAATGTATTAATGAGGATTTTGAAGTAGATAAAAAAAAGATAATGATATATGTAATTGGTTTTAATAAATAGATAGTTCATTGTGAGTTGGGGGAGACAGTGAATGAAATTATAAAATAATCTAATAATGGAATAGTTTGGTTGTAGAGGATCTAACATATTGGGGGAAAATTCATATATAGGGGACAAAAATAATGGTAGAGATGATGCTTATCCTAATATATAAATCCCAACAGAGAATTTTCAAGGGGCCATGTACCTCGTGAATAAAGTAAAAATTACACTTTTATAAAAATATTGGAAAATAAAATATTTTAATGTGAATAAATTATAGAATAGTTACTGAGTAATGAAAATATTAAAAAATGTTTATAATTATATGAGTAGGTAATTTTAGACAATGTATGCACTATATATGCATACAATTGTATGTAATTTCAAAAAATGGATTTATATAGTATGCATTTTTTTGTTTTTGTTATGAAACTAATTAACTTGAATGAGGCATGCGAGGAATACTAAACTACAAAAATATAGTAAGAATAGTGGATGCATACAAAACTTTCATGTAATGTAAAATGTTTTCGTAGAATATTCATAGTGTAATAGTATAAAATATGAATCCAGAAGTTGATGTGGTGGAATGCGGATTTTTATATGATGACCACATATAGAATATTGTATGTGTATAGTTGTGTCATTTCAGAGAATGAATGAATATTATATTCGTATAATTGTATGTAATTTCAAACAGTGTATGCATAATATAAGAATATTATATATAAATAAATCTTAAACCAATATAAATACAATATATATTGTTTGAAAATAGTAATTATACACAATTTGATTCTAGAAGAGGTAGGGGAGTTATCAATGTAAACAATTTCTTACTAAGGATATCATAGAGAAAATAGTTTACCTTGGAATTGTGGAATATGAGGACAAACAAATTCAATAATAAATAATGTATGAAATGAAGTAAAATAAAAATATTTTGAATATATAAAGACACCATATGTTAGGTGTTATACCATAAAAAATTTTATTATTCAATTCCTAGCACAATATATTTGGTATACTTGAAGAAAAAAGTGTACATGCGTTACATCAAAAAAACAATGTAATGAAAATAAATTCACATTAATTATTTAATTAGAAAATATATATATCATATATATATATATGAGGAAAAAATTACCATGATATTTCCTATTAATATCAAAATAAATAGAGAAAAATATTTATTTTACATTTCATATATGATAAAAAGTTGAGAAAAATGAATATTACCTAAATATTTCTCCATTAAATCCTCTCAATTGATAAAAATTATTCCTCAAGGGATTTTACCCAAGGTACTATGTGATAAATAGTGTATTTCAATTCATCACATTATTATCAAATTAATTTATCTAAAGAGATTTATCATGATTAAATCAAGGATTTTGGGAATGTAATTGCCAGAAACATCGTGGATTTTATGTGTCGATGCCTATTTTAGAAAAAATGATAAAAAAATGAATTATGAATATATATATTTAAATTGAATGATGAAATATGAAAAAATAATAAAAAATATATATATTGACAATATTAATTAAAATGTGAATTAGATAGATTGGGGAGTTTCCTATATGAATATTTTCATTAAAAAAATCCATCATTTCTCAATCACTGGAAGGAACTAATAGAAATGTTATAATCAAATGTATCTTATGGAATAGATGTCTGAATAAAAAATCTCAATTATAATTATAAGCTAGCTTTTATAATATTTACAAAATTAAATTCTTCATATAATAATTATATGAGAAAGAAGGATTAGATTAAACAAAATATATGTTATCAGTCAAAATATATGAAATAAATAGAAAAGAAGATTATATAATTTAATTAATATAAATAATTAATTAAATTTTTACATTTGAAAATTCCTTAATACATAATGGAAAAAATTAAATAATAAAATCCATCATATAATCATGGTAACTATAGGTGGTAGTTGTTATATTATATTATATATAATAGACAGTATAACAACTTCTAAAAATTGAACACAATTGTTTTTAATAATTTTTTAATGATGAAAAATAGATTCTATAGTGGAGTATCATAATTAATTGTGCATAATATTTACAACATATGATTTGATTTTATAACCCATTCGGTACAATTCATGATTATTGTTCTGAATCAACGGATAATCTGAATCAAATATCCATAATGAATAAAATCAATTAATGTTACAAAATAATATATAATATTGAAAGAAGATTCTTATTAAAAAATAACAATAATCGAAACTAAGAGAAATTTTTTTAATTCTGGCGATGAAATGTATCCAAATAACATGTTGGATTAAAAAAGTACATTCTAAAAGGTCAATAACGAACATTACATCACAAAACATTAAAATAAATAAATAGAAAATATATCACTGTTTATATGGATTAATGCATCATTTTTAAATGTCATTATAATATATAATAGTTTGTTTATATGGGAAAACCTCATTCAACTATAAAAACATTAATGTCTAGGTGACTACAAATAATGATATATCAGGGAAAACCCCAATGATGAGAAAATTCATAGTTTTAATATAATTGAAACCACATTAAAAAAATTTATTGGATTCATTGAAAAAAAATTACAAGAATATTAAATACTGATAGGATTATGAATTTTTAAAATTATCTTAATAAATAAATAAGTATAGGAACAATTAACTAAATATTCATCTTCCTTGTAAAAAATTGATGATAAACCTAATTAGGCCATAATAGTGACCACCAAAATCTATAGATAAGTTATAATTTGTTCTTAGTATAATAATGAGCAATGAAGTAAGACACATGATATAAAAAATGATTATTAGGGAATATAAAAAACATTCTTTCAAAAAAATTGATGACAAAAATAATAAATTTATCAGATATTATTTCTATTTAGATGATCTGATACATGTCAATGTAGAAAAAAAATTACACATATTGTTATCAATTATAGGATTATAAATATGTAAAATTACTATGCTACATGAATTAGGATAGTAAAATTACTTATATATTATTATACCACATGAGATATTTAAGAGAAATGTTATTATACAGTAATAATGAATAAAAATATCCCAAAACCATTTCAAAATGTTTTTATATCTTTATGGATTAATAGGAAAGTGAGTCACCTATGTTAAGAAGAAAACTAATGGAAATTTTTGTTAGTGACTTGTTAGTATCATGTCGTTATGAGTAATGGCATTGGGTTTGAATCATGTTTTTAATACTTCTTGATTCTTAACGATACATGGTATATTCAGATGATTTATTATGCTACAAAAATAATGGATGAAAACAATTATATAGTGGAAAAATTGAGAGGCATTTATAATTTTAATAGAGTATGATATGTTTGTGGAAATAATTGGGAATGTGTTATGGGGATTTCTATAGTATAAAATTGTGGGATCTATAGGCATGGTTGAAAATGTAGTGTAGAATAACAATTAGGTTATAATGGGTAGGAATAGATCAAGAGAGACTAGTGGAACTAAATATAGAAGGCCCAAGTGGATGTTGGGGTGTATAGAGGTGAATATAGGTGATGATGAAGAGAAGGAAGCGGAAAGGAATGGAAAAAATAAAAATTCACAAGTGTTGAGAGTGTCATGGAGGCAGAGGAATTGATGAAGAAAAAATTTGACCCTACAAACATTTCACTATTTAAATGCATGTTGAAATGGTTATAACTGTACTGGGATAATTATAGATCACATATGTTTAATATTATTGATTTTAACTAATATCCCCAAAACATGAATTGTAATTAAATGTAAATGGATTTTGATAAAAATAAAATAACATATGGTAAATAATGTAGTAGAGTAAATATATAAATATATAAAATATAAACAGATATTTCAAAAATGAGGGCATACCATCACCATCAATAATTTTTAGTTAATTTGAATCACTATTTTTAAGATATCTCCCATTTTATACATATATAATAAAATATATTTTTATATATATTTCTTGAGCTAATTTTAATTATTATAAACATAAATAAATATATTATAAACCATATGTAGTTATCTAAATTATAATATAGAATTACATTTATCATATAAAAATATGAAACATCTATAAATGAGATAAAATTATAATTTTTTGTTAGAGATTTAACTAAAATATATATTATTCATATCACATATCATATAAAAAATAGTAACATACTATAAAAATTTTAGTAATTTTTTAAAGGAAAACATATTTTGTAAAACATTTTGATCTATAACATTCAAAAAGAATTTATCTTAAAAAAATGCGTTCAATCCAACTAACTATATAAAATAAATTCTATTAATAGAATTTGAGATGATCTATTTATATTATCATAAGTAAAAGAGGTTAAAGTAATTTGAAAAATGTTAGGTTTCTGATATAATTTCATGATTTTAAAGCATAAGAGGAACATGTATTAAAATAGTGAAAATCCATTTCTAAATTATTGTAACATGAATAAAAAATATAATAAAAATAGAAATGTCTTAAAACACACGACTAATGAAATATGTGAAAGTATAAAAATTTTATTTTCTTCATTGTTAAATTACAATGTATCCTAGAATCATTGTATATCTCATGTTGGTTTTATAGGGAGGGATATGGTGAATTATCATTTTCTAGTAAACATTTATATCAATTTTCAATAAGATTATGGAATGGAATAGGAAGTAATGTGTTTCTATAGTTTATCCCATTTCAAACTGAAATTCACAGAAAACCAATTACTAATTTATTTTTGTAAAATCATATAATTCTGAAAACAATTATGGAAAAAAATTTTAAACCATCAATCAGATGTAAACATGTATATTTCTTTAAATTAATGAGATAAATGAGACATGCATGAAAACCAGTAAATTTCATTTCTGATGATGGAAATCATTATCATCTCTATTTAATTTCTAGTTATTGTTTTGTGGTTATTTTATGAACATTGGTTATTTAAACAACAACATAAAATTAAATCAATGAAATAGATAATCAGTTAAGTCATAATTAAATTTAAAATACTATATATGTTAGTAATAAATTAAATATTTTAATTTTGTTAGATGTACATATAATATAAGTGAAATGAAATTTTGACAAGGCATGTTAAAGTGTTAGTTTTTATTTGATTAGTTAATTCCCAACAAAGTATTAATTCCATATTGAATTGATTTTTATTAAATGAAATTTAAGGAATATTACTCAAAATGATAAGGATTTTATGAATGATAAAAATACTAATGAAAATTTTAATATATTCCATAAAAAAAATATATTGTTCATGTAAAATTAATCAGTAAAACTGGCACATATTTAATATTTTCAATACTATTCATCATTTTTAAAAAATCGTGATAAAATTTCATAAAAATAAATAGATATTATAACAAACCAAATATAATATAAAATGATAATTTTCAAATCCTCAAATATTTTTAATATTTTTTCCATCAAATTTGGTGTTATTTAAAATAAGTTAGAAAACATATACAATGCATTATTGTTTTATTGAGACTGTTAATAATGGTCAACCAATTATTCAAAACATTGTAGTCAAAAAATTTATTTAGTGACACAATTGTGGTGTGGATCCAATAACTTGTTGAACAAATAGATGAGGTTTTGGAGTATAAGAAACTATTTGTCAAGGAACATGTTTCTATATCCTTGACCCAGATGAATATCTCGATTTCGAATAGGGAGAAATAGAAATATCCATGAATATTATGAGTGCTAGCATTGGAAATTTATTTTTATTAAAATAATGGTAAAATATCCAATAAAAATTATATCTTTTACATTAATGAATCAAATCTTATAGGGAGACAAATAATGTATGGTTCTATGTAAATTATTAGATAACGGTTTAATCATCTAGGAAAAATAACCTATCATAACATGACATTATATAAAACATGAATAATTTTATGAAATATAAAATATGATATATAATACATGGTAATCTTATTTAAGGATAAATAAAAAATGGATGATTTGTAACATCCCAAACCTCCTCATTGTCTAGATAAGTTGCATTGGTGGGACCACTAGGACTATGGTTACATCCTATGGACACCAATGGTTATAAATCAATTAAAAGCTCCTCAATAATATTTTGTAGATAGTTTTCCATTTAAAGATAAACCACCCATAAAACATAAGAAATAAAAATCAAAACCTATAAATGATTCGTGTGTCAAAAATAAAACTAAATATATAAACAAAAAATTAATCCATATTATAGAACAATTCGAAATAAAATTACATACTTGAAGTGAACCAAATAGTATAAATATTAACTCTAATGAAAAATAAATCAACCAAAAAACAACATGATCCATACTCCAGCTCCATATACCTTATCAAAATTATCAAAAATCATCACTAAATAAATGTGATACCTTTCCCTTCCATTATTCATCTCAAATGACATCTCCAAACCCAAAAAGTTACCCATGAAGGGTGATAATAAACTCTATTTTATTTCCATATTCACATCCCAAATCATGCCACTATGACAAAACGTTTTATTTAAAATTGTATAACACTATTTTATATAATTTCAAAATTGTTCATATGGAAATTGTAAGCATGTTTTAATGATGATCTTTATGAACATAAAACATTTCTAATTTATTTGAAATTTCCTTTAAAATGTATAAACACACACATTATACATGAATAGTTGATAATTCAATACTCATGAGTGGTACATTGTTGATCAACCAAGTCATCAATTTGGGACCTGTACTCAGTTCCCGATGGAACACACCCTTCATCATAGTCACGTCAATGAATGCACTCACACTAATAATATATTCCAAATAAAATTTAAAATTATATTTCACTAAAATACATTCCCTCTTAAATTATAGTCTCCAAAAAACTTCCAATAATCAAAAAAATACCATAATTTTAAAATAAACATTTTCATGTCATACTAAGAGGAATTTACCTTGAAATAAACAAACATAAAAACTATTAATCCATATCACAAAATGAATTTCCATCGTTAATAACACCATGTGTACACAGTAATATCATGAAATTTATTATAGTAAAACAAATCTTTTATGTTCTAAATGAAATGGTTTTAAGAGAAAATACACTTACCTCTCCATGGTTGGAGAGAAAAAAATAACAAACCTATAAACCTCTAGATTTGTGCCTAGATCATATTCCATTAAATAAATTCAATAAATTCACATCAAGAGTACCTATAAAGAACATGGATATATCCTCTATTGATTATATCTATCATTCTGAGGAAAATTATAAGAAAAAAAATATGAGAATAATGAAGAAAAAATGAAATATCGTTGAATCTGAAACTCCAATGTGAGTGATTGACCATAGAAACACATGTAGATTGATGGATATCCTCATTCATGACTAGTGAGAAAATGGAATTTAATATATTGAGATAATTGTGTAGTAATGAGGTTTAAGGGTCTTATATCATATTTTTTACAAAAATTTTAATGTGTTAACTATACACAGCATAGTTTGGCAACATAATTTTGAAAACAATGGGACAAATATAGAGTTTTACTATTTCAACCCATGACCTCGCCTAGTTGGAACACATGGTTAGAAGAATCATGTTCCAATAGTTTATATTTACACTATTTTATATCTAATGGTATTCACTTGAAATCCCATGGTTAATCCAAAATTTCTACTAAATGTTTACCTACTCAGTGACCATTATCCCCCATAAATAGTTTCCTAGAGGTGATGTAATGTTTCAACTATGAATATAAAAAACATGAACCTCTATAAATTAATCCTAAACAATAAAAACCACATTATATACCCCTGAAAACAACCTTTTTATTAAATAGACAATAAATTAATAAATAATGTTTCATTTATCTAAATCTAGGGGTGTTACATTCTTCCCACCATTGAACATTCTATAGCATTAATTTAGGAAGTAATTTTTTACTATATGTGTTTAGTCTATTTCTCTGACATTTCCTTTTCACACTCCCATGATTCTTCTGAAATCAATCCATATTAACATAAAACCCTTACTAGACTTATTTTTTCCAATGAAAGAGACTCTATTGCATTTCCAAAAACAACAGTAGCACATTAATCAATATATCACTCATTTTTATGTTAACTTGATCGTATAACATCACTTGGTCGGAATCATTTGTGTACTTCTTCAACTAAGATACATGAAACACATTATGTGATGAACATAATCTTGGTAGTAATCACATTCAATATTACATTTTAGTAGACCTTTCAAAATTATAAAATGTTAATAATTACTATGGAGACAACATTGCCCACTTACCAAAATATTTATTCAAAAACCATGATGAAATTTTTAATAAAATACAATTTTATACCATAAATGATAAGGTCCATTTATGGTGGTCTGCAAATTATTTTTGAGGACTTGGAGCCATCATAATAATTTGTCAAATAATATTAATATTATATATTTTCTCATAAAAAAGGCAGTGTCCCATAATTAATGTATCACAAATTTATATCCAACAATGTCGATAATGGGATGAGATCAACGAAATTCATTAAAGTTATCCATTATATCAATTCCTTGAATGTGTTATTGTTTGATAACTCCATTGAAGGTATTTGATCACCCCATGCAGTACCAAAAACTATAAAAAGTTTGAAAATAATTTCCTCCAATTATTTGATCATCCATTTATCTTTTATATCCATTATAGGATGATAAGACTTGATCATAGTCAACTAGGTTACAATGGATTTTTCAAATGAATTTAAAAAATGAGGCATATACTTGGGGTCCCAATCTGATAAAATTGAAACTAGAATATCATTTATCTTTATAACATTCTTCATGTAGAGTTTTGATATATTTTACACTGTATTAGTTTCGATTAATTTTGATGTAATGAGACCACTATGTGACATGATCCATTTAAAAACTTATTTAATCATTCCTAATAACTATCCTTAGTTGACCTATTACTAAATACATATCCATATTCTCCCATATAACCAATAGAGTAGATAAATACAACAACAAATATGGATGGTATTGTTGTTCTACAATTAGCTGTTGATAAGAGAGGAATCTTCAGACAAACATTTCAACATTCACTTTTATAGAATACCACAAAAACTATACTCATGATTATTTATAAATTTTTAATTCAATTATGAATAAATCATATTGAATAATTGTATTCATTAAGAATATTTTCCTAATAATCCAATGTCATAAAAAATCATTCTCTAAATCATAACATTGAAATATCATCCTTATTCTATCCCTTAATGGTCCCCCATCCATTGAGTTTTGACCAAATGGTGTCCTATTCATGATTGAATGTTTGATAATATATAACCTACTCAACCAAATAATGAATAATAGAAACTCAAAATAAAATGTAAACATTACCATATTATTCCCAATCCAAATGTATATCACATATAATTTGGAATATTATTAAATGGACCTATATCCTATTTGGACAAAAATGAATATTACCACCTACTCAAGGAATCTACTATAGAATTTCCATTTCTATGTGAATACAAAAATTGAATAAAAACATCATTAGATTCTTTGTTTGTTTATGATACCTTAAATTCAAATCCCATTTTGAGAAAAATAGTTTCAATTGTTTTTTGTTTGTAAGAACCATGACTTTCACACAAAAGTGAAAGTGATGCCTGGTTTTCAATTCAATGAACATTATATTAATACCTTTTTGTATAGTTATATTCATGACTTATACATCGGTATGAGATAAAAAAACAATATAATCACCCCTGAATAAAAACACCACTAAACCTCGATCTGGGTGCATCAAAATTGAATACATATCCCTTTCCAGTTTCTGGAAACACGAGGATAGTTTTATATGTTATTCTATAATTATTTTATTGAAAGTACTTTTGGAATTCATCATTCAATGGAAAATGAGCTCCTTCACATATAAAAGATTTTACCAGTGAGTCAATTAGGAAAATATCATAAAAAGTTTCCTAATTATCTAGATAAGGTAGGGAATAACCTTAACTCAAAAAATTCTTCATTCGTTTCCCAGAGAAAAAAGATTATAGCCTTTCAGTATCTACATAAACATCATTTTTATAAATAATATTTCCACATAAATGAACCTCTATTATCCAAAAATAATATTTTGAGAACATATATTACAGGAGATACTCTCAAAAGATACCCATCACCATATACATGTGATTATCATGACCCTATTTTTTCCATTAATACACGATTATATCATAGAAAAATGAAAATATAATATAATACAGAAACCTCTAAATTATTTTATTCACCAAAACAAAAAAAATAAGGCAAGTTTATTCATAAGACCCAAAGACATAATGTCATATTCATAATGACTATATCTAATTTTCAATTTTTTTTTTTAATATCCACTTTTTGAACTTTTATCTCATTATATCTCAAATGTAACTCAATATTAGAGAACTACAAGTATCTCTAAAATTAATAATATATTTTAACGTTTTGGGGAAGATGATATTTATTCCAAAATATATCATGGTTAATATTATGATAATTCATTAAGAAGATTCCTTGTGGATATATGTGTACATTGGGTCTCGTAGTCATTACCCACCTATTCGTCCTTCGAGTCTCTCTATAAGGGTGGATGGGTAATAACCACCGACTGTGGGTAATTTTCTCCATCTTCTACCATAATGGATATATGGATTGATGCCATCAAATCAAACACAGAGTTCGAAAACAATAAACTGGATCTGTTACTATGACAATCTACTCCGACATTCTAATTCCTTATAGTATAGAAAATTTGGTATTTGAAATCCTAGAGTATCTCTAGCCATTATTTCTATCTCAAGTTGAGGTCCTTCTGAGAGAAGATATCCAAGAGACTCTTATAATTAGAGTATATGATAATGTATATTCCCATCAGGCTGTGTCACCAAATCGTAAATATAAATACTATTTCTACTAACTCATGATCATGGGTCATGTAGTTCTAATCATGTGATCTCAATAGGAGTGAACCATATGAAATCACCCCTTTCCTCTGCATCAGAACACAACGAAGACCAGTTCCTTATGCATCACAGAACACTAAATAGTCAACACTATCATATATAAATATCATTATGGGAATTATATTCAAACTCTACCTCAATATTTGAAAGTCCCTATGGCACCTCTTTACCCGCATAAAAGGCTGCCACTTCTGAGTCAAGGCTATCATGGGTTGTGATACCCAGTTAAAATCATGTATGTATCTTTAGTAATACAATTCCATCATAAGGAATTATTGTACTTAAATCAGAGTCTTTAATGGCCAACGTGTTTACAATTTCTCAACAGTTCATGTGTCCAAAATGACTATTTCTATTGAGGTAATGTGTCGCATAATGTGGACCACCAGAAACTGTAACATGCCAATTGAGATTTTACCATAAATTTGTTTTTCTTGGAGTATATCCAAAAATATCTTTAATTGTCTCACAAGCCTCTCCTCAGACACTGAGTACAAAAGGATATAGTCGATGAAGAACACAGTGAACTAATCTATGTATGGATAAATGATTTGCTTCATGTGTCCATGGAACACTTCTAAAGAGTGTATTTTTTCAAAGGATATCACCAAGTAATCCTAGTGACAGTAGAAAAATATGATTTTCATCGTTGATTTATCCTCATCCTGCAATAACAACAAGTTATATCATTACATGTTGAAAACAATCAAGAACCATAATTTCCCTCTAAACTAATCAATGAGTTCATTGATCCTTGTTAGTGGATAATATTTCCTCACAACTACCTAGTTTGAGAACCCTTAGTCCAGACACAACCTCAAGATCCTATATCACAGTGTAGAGGTATACCTATAACATCTTCATGATAGAAATCCTTATACTACACCAACACTACATGATACCAGGAACTCATTTCATCCACTACACCAAGGGTTTTTCTAGACAATTAATGCGTATTGGGCAGCACCAGCTTCTGCAGAAGTCCATCCTACAGTTCCGGGGTTTCATATTCATTGATAATAGAAAACACGGTTCAATCACTATGAAAACACCACACACTCTGCATTAATGTGTCAACCATTGAATGAACTATAGATAACCAATCCTTTCCAAGAATGAAATCACAAGGCCTAAATGCATCTACCTAGAATTTCAAATAGAAACTGTTACATTCAAATGGATGGACAAACATTAGGCATAATTTTGTGATAAGTATGTCATCTTCAATAGGAATCTCTAACCAGAATCATGGTTTGTTCCACATGTTGTGGTGGTGGTAATAATTCAAAACATTGACCGCATCAAGATACCCTCCCATCCAATTTTCACATTCTCCACCCAATAAAAATTCATGTTTGTTCCTATCTCTCTTCCTAGGTGGCCCATCAAATTTCACTCATCAGTTATATGGTCGGTTGGAAAATCTCATACGAGTTGTCCCATTCCATCACATTAGTAGAAACAACTCTCTCAAGGATAGAAGGAACCACCCTATCAGATCTAAACTACTGATCATCTATTTTGGTACCCCCTCTTCAATCATTATTCTCATTCAGGTCTCTAGGAATAATGTCAAAACCGTGATGCTGAGGTCTTTTAAGTGTCATGTTAACTTCTGAAAACCACCAGAAAAATTTTCCCATTCGAGAGACTCTCAAACAAAAAATCTCACTCTGAAAACCCAGTGTAGGTATTAATGAATATAGGGATAACAATATTTCATATGTCTCATAACAGACATCGCACAATGGTCTGAGCCTGACGTAATAATTTTTATCCAAATCTGTCGATTTCCATGAATTATTTTTGAACATCGATGAAAAATCATCTAATATCATTCATCTGTGATGGAGCATAGAATCTCTATTGTTCACATATATCCCACAATAACTGGTGAGATATCCTATATGAAAGGGTGATTGAACTTTTTCCATGAATGAGTAATCTCATCATAAAACTTTGTAACAAAACCCCACCATGACCCTCTTGATCCATAAAGAAAGCCTACCACTATGACCAATATCTATTCTTCTAGTTTCCTAACTATATGGAAGACTCCAGTCAACAACTCCATACAGTCCTTAGCGGCCTATGGATTTAGATCACCATCTATCCTATGGTGTCTCTATTGTAGAATTTAATGAAGCTGCTTATCATGTACCACTCATCCGCTGGTACTACGAGTTCCACATCCTACACCATATGTGGTGGTATGGATGGTGGGTCATCAGGAGGTAAAATCCCATGATGTTTTCTTTTTATTGATTCCTCATCACTCAGGGGATCATATTAATGATCTTTAGGTGGAGTCCTTGATAGTATTCATTGTGGTGGAATCCTATAATAAACACAATGTTCAATGGTCAATGATTTTATTTGGAGAGCTGACTCAAGAATTAAATGGAAATAAAAACACATTTTTATATCATGCATCTAATATTGTTTTACCTACAAACAATTTTCAAATGTTCCAAGATGAAAAGCATGTGATCAGAGTCCTGTTCAATTGATACATCGTCCACCTCATCAACACAAGAGTCCTCAAATACTAACCGAACACTAAATAGTTAAAATTATTTTCCCAAACAAATCTCACAGACTCCAAATACTAAAGTAGAACTGATTTTTTTGAGTATAACCTATCATGAACCATCTCATTCAGGCCCCTTCCTCAAATCCCCATGTCCACCTCTAATAGACTTGGGGATGTTGGCTAGAACTGAGATGGTATATCACTGACATGGGAGGCAATATCATATGTACCGGTACACATTTATACAAATTGGAGACCATAAAATGGATTATATATAAAATCCTAAAATAAAAAAATAATGAATACAGATAAATCCTAAAACAAGAGTATGAAAGGATGTAAAATAATGTAGTAGGGGCCATATAAAATCCCACCACAAGGAATTCTATAACACATGTCCAACTATAAATTAATATAACTTGGACTTTTTTTAAAGTAGTTGGAACACAACTCGTTGATTCTTATGTCACTAAGAACCATCTTCTCATGTCTACCTTGGAATATATAAAAGATATATCATCAAAACATGACACAACACGTGCAGGAAAACCTCATGCCAGCGTGTGTATAACAATAATCAACCGGACAACCCAAAACCACTACTAATACTACATATGAAATAACAGCATGTCTATATATATAGTCCTAAACCACATATACCATGAATATTATCATATACTCAAACAATTAAACATATTATATGGGTAATTAAAATCCATAGTATACCAACCCTATGATTCTATCTCTTCAAAACCATGAAGCCCTCTTCCAGAGAACACATTCTTTTGACTGATATCACTAGGGACATCCGTCTGAGAGGTATTACTCATTGGATCTCCCATGAGAGATAAAATACACTAATTATCTAAAAAGATTATGATACACATATGGGGACCACATCTTCAGACATGTGGTTATTCCAACAAATCAATCTTGGTTAACCCTTCTATGTAGAGGATCAATGCCCAGGTAGTGTTTTTCACATAGATAACATAAACTCTTATATAGGAACAATGAATAATAAATGACATCACTCTAAAGCACAATGGGGGATTTCAAATACTCTTCCAATGAAGTAATACTGAAGGAATCATAGTCCAAGGATTGGGAAATGATACTATACATACCACTAGGGAAATGATAAGAGGAAATAACCCTAAAAAACATGTCTATGATGATGAAAAATATATATATAATCCATGTCTGAATGATTAAATGAAATTTAGTAGGAGTCACACACTATATCCCCTAACCCCTACTCCAATCCATTCCAATGTACCTTTTCATCAAACCAAATCCATGTATAAGGAGAGTATACAACATTTAGAGTGCTCATACACTATGTCCATGTACCCTACATCCCTCCCATATACTCCTATCATGTACCAGGAAATGACATCATCACATGTACCTTTGTATGTGTACCAGTTCATGAGGTATCTCCAATATATGGTCCAATACGTGTTTTGTGTGGGAGTCTAAATCATTTAAAAACACATGTACTCCACCCTAGGTCTATGTAAATCCCCAATTACACACTGATTATCAGTGGAGAAGTCACAAACCTTGTAGTCCAACCCACATATTGTGTGATACTTATATCCTTCCCAAAACCCCAACCACTTCTCAGTGTACCCGTTGAGTCATGTAATCCCCAATTATAACAAGTGTATATCCTAATTTTCAAAAATCCTCACTTCTCGATCTATTCATCTCATCTATCACTCTGTCAACCAGTTTGACCAATCCTTTCTAGGAAACATGATATTAATGATTTTCTAAATTTTTCCATCATCAAACAAGACATTTTATCATCAGATGTTCTGATAAAATAGGTCAGATCTCTATTATTTTCTCCACATTGAAGAATGTGAAATAATGATCATTCAGTAATCACCAGTCATATGATTCACTAGGACTCTATCGTCTCACCTCCTTCATGTCATTCTGATTCTAGTTCTCTGATTTTTTCTCATTCTGATAATAAATATTTTCAAAACTATTTATCGATGTAGACTAGTTAGTTTATAATGCCAAATGTTGAATTCCCATGACGAACGAGGAATTAAGTGGAGAAAATAAAAAATAAATCATGTTAAATTAACCTTAATGGATGATTGTTTCCATCTTTGTTTGTTTCTATTAGAAAAATAATCAAAATATTTAATAATTTAATCACAAATATAATAATCTTGTGATAAACCCTAAAGTCATTACCATCCAACATGATGATTGAACTGCTTTCAAATTATTTCAATGATTGGTCTGTGTTATTTATTTATATAAGGAATGGGGAATATAAATATTGAAACACATTCCATATATTGATTCAGTCAGATAGCTGGTAGAAAATGATGTTTCATCATCATAATTGTAAATAACTATAAAATATGATTTTTGTTTATCATCCAAAAATTATTTAATCATTGTTTACCTGAGTAGATTTTTTAGAGGCTCTCTCCAAGACTCTCTATAGGTTCCAGGGTTATGTGGGTAACCCATGGATTTATGAATAAGGATATATTTTATGATGTGTCAATTTTTACTTTTACAATTCAAAATAAAATATATTTTTTTATAATTATTCTATTCATTTTTGCACCCGTGATCAATTTTCTGCAAATGAACCGCAAAAGAAAAATTTTATTCCCAACTAGTATAAAACTGAAAATAAAATTTTAATTGTGCCCTCATATTTCAAATATAGAAACATATTTAAAATATATTCCTCTTTTTTAAGAAAACTGTGCTCGTGTGCTAATAAATATATTTATTATATTTTCAATCATTTTTTCTGGGCACACTTGGCCTACGAATAACATAAAATCTCAATGCCTGGTCTATAAATACGAATTCTTATCCCAAAATAATGCATGGAAAATATGAGACACTTCAGAGATTCCCGATTCACTCATGATATATGAAACCAACATTTTATGAGTAACAATTGATGAGGTCCTTGATCAATGTCAACCAATCCATACCAATAATCCAGTACTAGATATCCATATTAGTAATAGATAAAATCCAGTGAAACTAATATCCATCAGTAGGTATCGAATATACATTACAAATAAATACTTAAAATCACATTGGCCAAGAGAATATTGAAATTTCTATATAGAAGGAATCAACTAAAAAATCATGTCCATATTATTAAGAACATGTGAATCAATAAACGTGTGGGATGCACAGAAATAAAAAAACATTGATAAATGAATAATTCAATATAATGTTATATTGCACCATTTAATTTCTAGATTGATCATCGATGATCATTTAATTATCTACATGTACTTATTTTTTTGTTTTTAATTTATTACTCTATTGATATAGCATAGGTTGAGTATTTGTGGGGTTTCGATAATCATCTTTTCTCCCTCAGTTTAGATAATGAGAATTATTCAGATGTTTTCATCCATTCAAATATCAATATGTATGAGAATCATGAGTTCTATATCTTGAACCAGAACATAGAGAACTATCAGAATAATGTTATAGATTTACCATTTGGTTAAAATCTGACAAGATCTAGGTGGTGTCATAAATCCTCACTTCATATGATAAAAAACGACATTAAAAACAACACATATTACTATTAGATTTAGGAGTTATGTTTATTGATCCCATATTATGATTCAATTTTTCCCATCCTTTTGAAAGTGGGTGTGAATTACCTTATTCTTCAAAACATTACAGTTCCAACCTATTCCTTTAGGAATAAACATTATTCCTTAAACTATATATCAGGAGATATAGCATTCTGAAATAGTCACTATATTGAATATTTTTTTATCAACAATTACACATAGAACCAAAGTATTTGAGTGAATTTATAATATCAAACCTAAATTAAAAAAACTCCTTCAATGATTCACATATAGTAATTACCAAGGTAAGTTAGACTATTTTCCCTAATTTAGCAATAGAATTTATTATCGAGAGTTTCAATTATTTCAAAAAAATAAGTATAATATTTTATCAATATTAAAGGAGTGAAGATAAAATTTCTTGCTAAAAAATTCCTCAATACCCTTCGACATCATACCTTAGTCAATATTTGACCAAATGATTAAATCCCATGATTTTTGTGAGTGAGCTTTAACCATATACATTTCCAACATAACCATCAACTCTTTTCATTTCCGAAGTAAATAAATTATTTAATTCCTCATATTCAACCAGACGCCTAGTCTTTGCGATTAAAATTCTATCCCGAATTGTGTGAATGATTAGTTTTTATAATTGAAATTAATAGTCCACTTGTTGAGGATCATCATTCCAATTGACCCAATCCATGATCTGAGAATCACATACCATGATTTAAACCTAGTTTTTGTTCACCAATGTTTTGGGTAAATACAAATTTAATATAGAATATTTTGGTTGATTTATATTATTTATACCTATTTCAATTAAATACAAATTGAAACAAAATTATTTTGTCTGACACCTTAGAAACTCATGGCTTATAAATTATATACTACAATATCAGCAAATTTCCAAACCATTCCTTTAAAATTTCAACCATTATGTGTGTTTTATTCATTTTTAATATACTACGAAAATTATTTTTGAAATCAGAAAATTTAACTATATTAAGAAATCAACACTTTTCATCATATCATAAAACATTAAATCTAGAATGAAAAATGAAATCCTTGTTGGATTTCATTCTAATAATGTGTGGAATTCAACTCAAATGAAATAAACCCATAATGATGAGGTGAAAACTCTCCAAGAAGTGTCATAAAATAATTATGTAACCAATCACCATAGTAATTTAATGTTTCGAATAACACATTTTTCTATATTCTTTTAAATTATAAATTTCATTTTCTTGTGATCATATCTCTATTGTACCCACCTAAGAGAAATATTGGTAACTTTTTCAATTTAAGGACTAAACAATATGATACCATTTTTAACATCACGTCCATCCTTATTGGCATTAGAAGTGGAGGTGGTGCTACTAGTCCTTATGTGATATCCCCAAGACACTAAAGGTGGTAAATAAATTCCATGGGAATCAAAAACATTTAGATGATTATTTTACCTTTAATGATAAACCATACACAAAATATAATCAATAATTATCCAAAACCCTAAAGTATTCATGAATATAGAATAAATCTCAATATATATCCAATTAATTAAACCATATCAGAGTACAAGTGGAAACCAACAAAAATACTATATGGGAACCCAAATTACATAAAAATCGAACTCCAATGTGACCTCAACGCATGACACCCAACCATATACATGGTCCAAATCCACATGTCTGATCCACAATATCACGAATAATAAATAAATAAATAATATACTTTACCATTTTCTGTGTCTTGATATATGTCATTTAAAAATGAACAAAGGAGTCCAAACATTGTTTGGGTATAAAATTAGTTAAATTTCTCCAATGACTTCCCAACACACGCCACTGTGTGAAAACACATTATTAAAAAAAAGAGTTCAAAAGTAGTTTTAAATTGTTTATTTTAAAATAATAATCATGTTTCAAATAAAAAAATTATCATAATAAATCCATTCCCAATTATTTGGCATGCCAATTAACAATGTTTCCCCACAAACACACACAACCCACAAATTCATTACCATATAATAATTTCAGACTCATGAGAGGTATATGGTTGATCCAGCAAGTCCCCACATGGTGATAAATACTATTTTACCAAATAGCATATTCCCCTTACACATGCACACTCATATGATTCACTCACACAAACAATTTTTGCCAAATAACAAGTGAAATTTTCTTTTCATGTAAACTCATTCGTTCTTCAATTAATTTTATTCCATAATTTCCATGCATTAAAAAATGATGATTATAAAATAATCATTTTGAATTATCACCAAATATAGCTATCCAAGAAACCTTATAATTTTAAAAAAAAATTATTTTATTCTGAAATGCATTTTCTAAGAATATCACATATGATTTTGCAAAAAAATCAATTAATTAATCAATATAATACATGGAATTCATGTAATAAGAATTTTGATGATGAGAGAGAATCCACCAACCTCCCATTGCTTGGTGAAAAATGAATAATGATATAAAAATACTCTAGATAGGGGATTAGATCATCTTATCTTAAATAAATATAATGAAATATTATGAATATTCACATAATAGAAAATATATATATCCTATATGGATCATATATATACATTTGGGGGAGAGGAGAAGAGAATATATTATAATAAAAGTGAAAATTAGTAAATTACCATTGAATCTATACCTCTATCATATATTGATTCACAATATAATAATTTGTAGATATATGGATATCATCTTTAACGCCTAGGGATAAAAATGAATTTAGGTTATTGATAGAATAGGCCATTAATGATGGTTAGTGGTCTTAATTTAGATTGGATCCAAAAATTTATGGCTTCCAAATTTTCACCAAAATATTAGATCGTATTGGTTAGAATGATTCGTGAAAAACATGGTGTGACACTATATCAAGTCAATCCCTAACATGGTGTGACACTATATCAAGTCAACCCCTCATACATTTTTCCCATGTGGTAGGAATTTTTTTCTTCTGAAAATGTCATTTTTTCATTTTTTTTCAAGTGAACTGGATTCCCTGAGACCTCAATTGGGATATCCCAAATATTTTTATACCATGAACCATTTATGTGAATATTTTCATCACATAAAGGGTTTTGAAGGAGGGGTGTATGGATTCTACAAAAAATTGTAAAAATGACTGATTCTATAAATCCATCCAAAAAATAGAAAATCCCTCGAATCCCCCTAAATCTCCTCCTAGTCATTAAATAAAATCAAAATAAATGATGAAATTGTGATGTATCAAAAATTTGTGGTGTTAAAATAATGTTAAACAATGAATTTACATAGGAAGAATCATCGAGGAAGTAAATTTTAAAAATGAAGTAGACATAAATAAGGTAAAATAAGAAATGATATAATATAAGTAATGAAGAAGATAACAAGAACATAGTGTTAATAGAAATTATAAAACGATATTATATTATAAATTAAAAAAATTTAATTTGAAAAACATTTGACATAGATGTGGTGCTATATACGGAAAAGGTAGGGATGTTGTTCGTTCAGTGAGGAAATTAAATTTACTAGTGTGGTGATTAACGAATAGGTGGTGGTGTTATATGAATATGTTGGGGTGGAGGAAAATTATTATTCTATATAAATTGAATAATGAAATAATGATAAAAATTCTTTGGGGATGTACCCATAAGCCTTTTAGATTTTAAGACATGACACTTGTGATGAATTTCTAGTATGAGAAAATATATGATTTTCATTTACACATGAAATATTGGAAATATTGTCACACATGTAAAATAGAGGGGTGGAATCGATATAAATTTTTTTTATACAATATTAATGAAAATATATTAATGAATGAGTACCAAAAAATAAGTTTTAAAGGGGTTATTTTTTTGTTTCTTGTGGGCTTTAACACCCTCTAAATACATTAGTGGTTGTTATGTGTAACCACCATTAATGTACACACATGACGATGTTAGTGGATGTTTTCATAAACCACAGGAAAAGTAATTATCAATTTGTAGTTTTCATACTAATGTGTATGTTTTCATATTTTATAATTCATTATGGATGAACCTAGAAGGATTATTGGATATGAGGATATGAATAATGTGAGGAATTTAAGGTATATGAAAAAAAATCATTTGGTTGAAAAATGGATAAAGGGATGCATGTTCACACATGTGTATAGGGGGGAAATAATTATATAACATTTTAGTTTTTTATCATTAGAAATGAACAAATAAACATAGACCACTATTTATAAATACTCTCTAATAAAGGGATATTTTATCTTTTAGTGCTATTATAATCCCCACCAAATATATTATTAGTGTATATGGGTAATTTTCACCAATGTACCAACCATATTATGTGAGTGGTTGTTTTTATAAACCACTGGTAAGCTAAATCTCATTTCTAAGTGGTTTTTTAAAGGGGTTTTAATCTACCTCTAATTATGAAAAACAATATCCACGAGTATACTATTTAGGGAGGGGAAACCCCCCACTAAGTTATTTTCCAATTTATGAGAGGATTAATATCACCCATTTTTATGTTATATGTAAATTATTAGTGGAGTTTTAAATATCCTCTCTTTGGGGATTAATTATAGGTGATTTTAACACCCTCTAATTTAGAAACATATTAGAGGTTTTTTGAATGAAACCTATATTAGTTTTTTTACATTATTCAATCTACTCCATAATCCTTGTTTCACACTTCCCCCTTTTCATCCCCCATCCCCCCGACCCCACTATCTTCCCCCACATAGACCCCAGTCATTCCATCCAAAACTTGTTCCCCTAGAAAAACTCTTTTTGACCCGTCTATTCCCCTTTCATTCTCACCCTTCACCATATATGTGGATTAGCCTCATATCAATTTTCCAAGAAAAATTGGGTGATGATTTATTCTCAATGATTGAGACATGTTTGACCTTATAATATGTAAGTAGATTCGATGTATCATAGGAAATGGTAATTTTATAAATTTGTTTACTCTATCTTAGATTAATAATTATTAAAATTTGAAATTGATAGAAAATATTTTATATTTAGGTTTATAAGAATTTATATAAAAATGAATTAACCTCCTTCCCACCCTTCTATTTATTAGAATATCATTCATTAATTAATTAAAGGGGTGACCATAACTGTGGAAGCTAGAAATACCCCTGATGGATGAGTTGGTTGTCTATTAGTGATTCTTATCAGTAAATTTATTACATGACTTGATATGGTAGGGTCATAGGTTGATGATATGTAAAACAAAAAAATATATTTGGGATTCTACCCTAATTTTTTTAGAGGATGACATTTATAAGACCAATATTAAATGAATATTTTCTATATGTTTTTTTCATCTTATGTAATATGTGTCTATTTGATCTATAATCGAAAAATTGTGATATGTTATTTACACTTTAAATTTTGGTACCTAAATTATTTTTATGTGGTAATAATGTGGCATACATTGTTTGGTGTCTCAAAAAAAGGGAACCTATATTATGAATGGCTCTCAATGTGAATTCTATTGACCATGAATTTTACCGTTGTTGTTCTTGGAGAGTTTGATTAACTATGAAATTATATTATTAAAATATTATTATTAAATCAAAAAATGAATTTCATTAGTTTTCTATACTTTTATTAAAGAAGGGAATTAAAAAAATTATAAGGGAAATGTATTTTTGAAAAACATTGGTGTAGTGATAAGTGAGTGTTTCCAGGTTTGTATTTATGTGATTATAATTTACACAAGGGAATATTAGAGTAATTTGTTTTATATTATGCTCTTAATAATCCATTTGATAATTATGATTCATTCTTTTTTGTGAAATACCTGATAATGGTGAATGAATTTCTAGCTACATATTTGGTTGTTAATTCATTAGAGGGAATTAGGCGGGAAGATTATTTCCCTTTGGAGGTGAATACATTAGGCAGTCAACATATTTTAAAATTCTCTCATCATTAGAAAATAAATTTTCATTCATCCAAACATCAAATGGATTTAATTTTGGTCGGTGGTGTAGTAATGTTGGATTATTTTTAATGAAAATGTCAATGCATACTTCATTTTTCAATGGAATTTAATATGTAATTTTTGAGAATTTTATAAATATTATTTTAATGATACGAAAATAAGTCCTGGTTTGGAAAAAATTCAATATTTTTCTTTTTTTCGATATGATACATAGAAAAAATCGGTAATTCATACCTCTATAGGTTTTTTCATATTTAATAATTTTAAGTAATCCATAATTTTTTGTACTACATTATTTTATATTTAAAATATTGGTTCATTTCATTATTATTTTATAAATTTTTTGAGGTTCACAATATCAATATATTGATGATTCTTTTTACTCATCATGATGAAAAAATTTAAATATATGATGGATATGAGATTCATCCTTCAAGGCTTAAAACATTTTGTAGGAAAATGGTTAACATATATATCCTCATTCCTTGTAAAAATGTGGGTAGTAGTGGGTCTACAATTGAAAAATATGTTATTATTAAATTGAATGAAACTCAATGGGGATGAGATACTGTGAAATTATATTTTGATTGAATGCATTTGAATATCCATAATCAAAACAGTGATGATGCTTATGATATTGGTGACAATGTTCGTTCGATATTTTTATCCAAAACAAAATAGTGGAAAATAATAGTTGAATATGCTAACATCATACGAGTTTGGATTCTAATATGTCTAGGACTATCATAATGGAAGTGTGTCTCTTTGAGAAACATGTTTATTACCTCTTGTAAATATTTTTTTTGAAAGGAGGTCTTTTCAATAAAATAAAAATTTACCATTTCAACATTAATGAGATTAATAATTTTTTGGTATATTCCATTTCTAGAAAAATTTGGTTTCTATGAAGAGATTGGATCATTATAACACCATAAAATATAAAACTAGAATATTCAAATGAAATTATTATGAAAAAAAAATATTTCTCAAAAACATGATCATTATTTTATTACAAAACCCTATATTGGTACTTTCTTTCCTTATATATGTCAGGTGACATATCCAAAATTCACCTTGTAGGGAATTTAGTAATAGTACAACCCACTAATGGATGTTTCATAAATTTTACCAACACTGATACGCATATATCATCAATGTTGACCAGTTTTAATGACGGTGATATGTCCAAACCATATTATATTATATAGACAAAATAATAAACAATAATTATATAGTATAAAATTTTGGGAGTATTCTCTGGCTTTTAGTCAATTCATTTATAATAGAGACATTAAATTTAATCTTGATAAGTTCTGAATTAACAATCAACTGCTCGATGTATGCTTTATAAAAAGTGTCATTATGTATTTTAATTATAATCCCAATGAGATAATATTGTTATATAATTATAGGATTTAGAAAAACCGAAAATTATTACAATTAAAATGGTGTAGTCTATATATTTGTTCATTCTTATAAATACTAACATTTTTTTCCTTGAATTGAATTTTGAAAAAACATTTTCTTCTATATCTAGAACAATCAATTTCCATTGTAGGTATTTTGTAAGGATAAGAGTGATTACGAATCAAGGATATCATATGAATTAATGAATATGATTCATTATGAGGCGTATTTTAAATGATTCATTATGAACATTGATTATAATAAACGATGAAAAATGTGCATAATTGATAATTTATTTTATATTCCCGTATATTTAATGTAAATAAAATTCATATATATTATATAACCACATGTAATGAAAATTGATTTCAAAGGAAAAATTTTCTTAGCACTAACTTTATTTCACTTTTCATTGATATTATGACAGTAGGAAGCTATATCGTTCTGTTAATATATTGGTAAGATAAATTTTTACAATATTTATTAAAAATAAGTTGTGTTAGTATCAGACAACCAGATTTCATACTATTTAACATTTTTTATACTATTATTATCCCGGATACTTTTTGATATCTCTTAGTAGAATCTGACACATATATCCTAAACATATTAGAATCTATTTAAATATAGTTGAAGATATATCATATTCAAGTACAAATGAAAAATAATCTAATCATAACTTCTGAGTTAGGATCCTTTTGTATTATTTTTTAAAAACTATAATTGGCCCTATCTATGATGTTCATCATTTCCATAAACTATTTAGTAATGGTTTTATAATTATATGGACACTAAATAGAAAACGTTTTTTATCGTGTGGCTATAAATTATCTCTTTCATGATCTCGGGATTTGGACATATGCTCGGCCTAGTCATATTTTCTTTTAGGACATAGAATATTTAATATCAATAATCAATAGTGTTTGTGTACTATATCCACTATCCGAGATTAACATCACAAATTGGTCAAGAGAATTCAATGATGTTTTTGTGTATTCATCAGTAGGAATATAATGTTGATTCTTATAGTTCACAATTGGTAGGGTTTTCATTAGTATAACTACCAAAAAATGATTTGGAATTGGCTATTGTGGTCCACAGTGTGATGAATTGTTGTCATTAACTATTTGGTAAAAAATTCATTATATTTACAGATCATAATATCCTAAAACATATTTCCACAAAATGATATTTGACTATAAGATATAATCATATATGGAAGGAGCACCTATAGATGTTTGACAGTGAACATATTTGTATAATTGGTAAATGGAAAAATATTGAAGAATTATTAGGAATGTTGTCATTGTTCAGTTGGATAAAAAATCATCATAGTTGTGTAAAGAAATATATGTTATAGGGGATATATATCTAGAATTCGTGGAACAAGATAGTTTTTCATTATTCATACTAGAATTTTTGTTCTAGATGTTGTTGTTAATTTTACATTTTCTCAAACATCTGATCCTGCATGTATCTGTTTGTGTTAAAAACTTTATGATATAGAGACCATTAAGGGAAATAAACTTGATTGAATTTTATTGTTTCATTTATCAGATCAGATACTCATATATTTATCCTTTAAGGAAAAAATTCATTGATTCTACCACTATAAGATATTAAATATTCACCTAGATTTCATAAAATTTTTAGAGAATTAAAATCATCGTTTGGTATGATTTTATGAAAGGACATGTAGTGGAGTATGTCTCAAGATGCCTCACCTCTCACAAGTTTAATGTTGGGAAACAATGAAAAATTGTTATTTAATAGTGTATATCGATTCCCCCAAGGAAATAGGAGTACGTATCCATAGATTTGGTAATATGTCTACAAAGGATTTTTAGAAAACAAAATTCAATATGGGTGATAATAGTTTTTCACAAAATCTGCTCACCCTATCCAATTTCTCAAAACTAATTCAGTCGTGGTCCTATCAAAAATTTACAATCATGAAATTATAAAATTTTTGACATTCATTATTGATTTTATTATATTTTTTCTTATGGATTATGTATTAATTTTTGAAAACCGTAATAAATCCATTAGAACACAATTGACTGTGAGTACGACTTGTCACCACTAAACATATAGATAGTCTAAATGAGAAATCTAATCAGGAAATTCTCATGTATGATGTAATGGATTGTTCTGGATAATCAAAGAAGAGATTAATATTTGTAGAGTTATCTTATATTAATTGTTTTTAGGGATGGATAATTATACCTCCTTTTGATAAATTATGTGAGCAACATATAATTTCTCCACATTATTCGGTGGAAATATGTGAACGTCATTAATTACACTCAAACATCTACAAGAGGCAACATAAAATATTAAGTTTCATAGAAATGAAATTAATATGGCTAAGGTTCTTCATTAATCGTATGTGAATAATCATCGATGTCTGTTTTAATTTGATGTGAGTGATAATGTTTTCTTTAGAATAACCCCATATTTTTGGAACAATCATTTTGGTAAAAAGGGAATGATATGTCATTTATACATATAAAATTATCATTAAAATGCATGAGTTTGTGAGGGGGAATATCATTTGGATTTCCCAAAACTGTTTAGATTATTACAAAATGGGTTTCAGGTATCTCAATTTAATAAGTCCCAACCTAATATGGATAATGTGACTTGATTGGATCACATAGACCAAGATCTAGATTATGAGTTGATTCTTGTTCTTTTATTCAGTTTTGACTCTTATAAGAATATAATTCATTTTAAAATAATTGTTTTAGTGACTTTTTTATGCAAACATGGTCACATTTAGGAAAAAATATGGGAGCATGAAATCGAAATCTTGGAGAAATATCCCAAACAATCTCCAAACAATAATCTATTTGTACTATATAATGACAAAAGGCCAGTGGTGTGGTGAATATATCACCCCCTGTTTAATTTACAAGAAAAATTATTAATTTATATTGAGTTTATATAATTTTTTTATGTTTCTCATTTTTTTCTATTAGTATGATAGGGTTTCAAGGAATTTACGGTGGTTTGGGGTTTCACTAATAGAATTAACCATGAAGCATATCCAAGAAACCAGGAAAGGGATTACAGTAGGCACTGGACTGATACATAGTTTGTAAATGATACATCCAAACCATTAAAATCCCTAGGAGAAATAGTTAACCTTATAATTAATGGAAACAGAATTGATGCATGTTATATCAATCTATTCCAACCCACCATGTCTGGTGTTGCTTTCAGATAGTTTCACTACACCGTTGGCACACAGTTTTGCAAACCGTGTAGGCTAAGAATGAAGTGTACAATTCACCATCCTTAAAAAGTGGATCTAATCCACATTATACAATTTAACCATAATTTTTCATGTTATCCTACAATATGCCAAATTTATTTTTATCATAATACTTTAGAGATTACACCTTTCGATCAATATGAAATATGTAAGTGACTAAATGTATGTTAGAGGCCCAAATTCATACGTAAGTTTGTGTCATTCCTTTTTTTTATAAATAATATGTACTTCCCAATATCACATCAATAGATATAGTCTCTCGTGGATATATTTATGTGTTATGAATAGTTTTATAATGAAAACATTTTCGATCTTTTGAACGGAACATGTGTTATGATCAGATAATGAATTTTTTTCACCTTGTACATCATTTTCACTAATGGTTGAGAGGTGGATGTATTTTCTCTCAACAGTAATTTATTTTGAAAATAGATTAATATGAATAATAAAATGATTTTAATGAAATGGGGGTCAAATATTGTTTCCATTCATGATGTAAATATTGTTTATAAATTTTCTTGGAAATTTTATAAAGTCGATCAGTTTTGGGGAAAGTCATTATTTTGAAATTTTAAAATAATGATTTTAAGATTATTGTCTGGTTTGAGGAAAGTAATTTTTTTAATTTTTTTAAAAAACATATTGATTTTTATATTTTAAATGTATTCTCAGTATTTTTGAGTAAACTACTGGGTATCAGTTGAATAGGGTGGATTATGGTCAGGAAGTACCGCCATCAAATGGGGTAGACTATGGTAAATAAGTACCACTATCAAAGTTGAATCCAAGATTATAACACCCCCATTTTGAGTTATGTTACCCTTTTTAAGCTATTTTTTTAATTTATTGAGAAATATTTGGGAATGTCTTGAAAGGTTTTATAATGATTTAGAAATGTTTGGATTGTTTTCTAGGTTTCATAGTTTGAGCATTATTTGAGGAACTCATGAATGAATCCTAGGTAATAATGAGATCAGATACTATTTGGATAGAAACATCCAAACTGTTAGAAAACGGGTTGTTGAACCATGTGAACTTACTGGACAACCCATTAAAATTAGGATTAAAAAATGGGTTAGTTAATATTTTCCCTAAAATTCCCATTTCAACCCCAACTCAAACATCACTTCAGATTTCCTCTCCTCATGGGTTATTCCTCCTCTCCCACACTCCATTTGACGAATTATGAAGATATTTGTTAGTGGTTTGAAGTTAATTTCTATTGGTTATATCTCATCTAATAGTTTCTTTTCAGTGTTTACCTTACATTTATTTCTTAACATCTCTTGGTTTCCAGGATCTAGTTATATTTCATGTAGATCTAGGGCATTATTTCCAAAGATGATGAGTAAATAAATTTTTTCTGTTATTAAAAGAGAGATCTTAGGCAGTTATGGTGTATTTTTTACCAAGATTTTAAGTGCGGTTCGGAGTTCGGACATTTCACTGAAAACCCTATGGTAAGTGGCTTCTCCCTTGACTCCACATTGCAATACTTTGATATCTTATTTGAAATTAATATATTTTTTAATTTTTTTGAATCTGAGTGATAATATTGATATATACCCATTTTTAAATGACATTGGTATTTTTGGTAAAACGGGGTATTATTGAAATGGGGGTTTGCTGGGTGATTTCTAAATATTCATTTTAAAATCGATAATTTGTTGAAATATGAAAAAGAATTATTTATAGAATTTTAATTTTAATAAAAATGATTTTCAATGAAATGTGTTTTCGAATGTGAAAAGCATTTAGGGGTGTTTTCAAAAAATGAGTGATTTATTCTTGTGGTTATGGATAGTGTTGAAATTTTTGATGTGCTTAAGTTATTGTTTATTTAGAATGTGTTATTTTTATCTTTTTGTATCTCTCTGGGTGAATGTGATTCTTTATTGGCTATGAAACTACCTTTTGGGTTTATTTGGATGTGGAGTGGGAATGAAGTACCACTATAAAAGATGGAATGGGTAGTTTATGAGAGGGTCAACATCAAATATATGTGGTTGAGAAGTACCAGAAGACTAGGAAATTAGTGTGATGGATTGGACATGAAGTTCCACAATGATAGTTTATCGATTTGGTTCTGCAAGCCTCTGTGGTTATTCTTTTTTGGGTATTGTTATGGAAATGTATAATTTTTTTTACCATAAGAAATTTTAAAAATTTATTATGTTATCGTTTTTGGATATTCTAGTATAATGGATATATAGTGGAATATTTATTGTTTAGGGTGTGTTTGGATTGTTGGAAATGGATTCACAATTTTTTGATTTATATAATTTGGTTTATATAAACGTGGTAATGTTATTATACTACTCACATGTGTATGGATGTAATTGAGTTTAAACCTACTGAATATTATACCTCACCCCATTCATGGCGCTTTGGTTCTGTTGAAAATATTTAATTCTAGGAAAATTGTAATGGTAAATAACCTCATTACACTTGAGGTTATTCATGATGATGTGGTGATATTGCTGTTCTAGGGCCATAGATCACGGTGTGGAGCAGTGGAGTTTGTCATAGATTACATTAGGAATATTATTTAGTCTTCCTCATGGTACTCTAATTCTAGTTAGTTATGGTCTTGTTATACTAGGTTTTTAAAATTTTTATGGAATAGTTTTCTTTATTTTGGTAATATATGGTTCGTGATTCTATGTTAACATGATTCATGTAGTTTTGTTTATAATGGATTGTTTGGTTGGATGTATTATCTCAAGGTAAAATCATTACCCAATTTATTATTGAATCACTTAGAAATTATTTCCAATAATTAGTATCCACGGAACGTCTCCTAAGGCATATTACTACCTATATGACTTCTCAATCCAATGAAGATGGGGTCAGACATTACATGTGGTATCAGTTTGTTCGGTCCTTGATATTCATGTTGTTTTTATTCCTTAGAGTTGGTTTTTGGACATGGTGACGACATTCATTCATGATCTATCATTTTTGTCGGGTTGGTAATAACGCATGAAATCATTAGAACAATAAATTTAATGAATAAAATGAGTTACCTAACCCTTTTAAGTATAACATCATGTTAATATGGAGTTACATATATAATTGTTTTGGAGACACTTATATGAATTGGATATAACATTTTGATGTGTTTAGGAAATTATATGATCATGGAATGCATGATAGAAATGACTTCCCAATAGGATGTATATTTAATTGATAATAATGATTTTTATGGTGCTGTGAATGTTTTGATATCTGAAAAATATAGAAATTACATTCAAATGAATGGATTTAAAATATGGATGGTTATGGTATTTTTAAAATGTATATATTAAATATAAATTGTAGTTTTTAAATGGAGAAACCTGGGAAATGTGATCTTGTTCAAAGCTACATTTTACTAGTGTGAATGATATTGAGTATGAAATGATAAACCTTTTCATACTAAGGGAGTGACATTTATTTTTATTTTTTAGGTTGATTGAAATGGGACTGGGTAGGAATCATAGAGTCCAAATGGAGGAGTATGATTAATATTTCGATGTACATGAGCCCCAGGCGATATTGAAGCAAGTGTAGAGTAAAGTGCAATCATTCCAAGCTGTGGAAAGTGGTAATATATAGGATGTGCTGAAGAATGTTGAAGATGAATTATAGTTTCAAAAGAAGAATCCACCCATCATTAGGGGTTATTCTTAGCTAGATATGAAATAAGAATAGTTGAATATAATAAATAGAATTTTTGTATTCTTGGGTACACCAGCCAATATGAAATTAAAACTAACAACGTACATGCTAGATTATCATTCCCTACAATGGTGGGAGTTGGTAGTTTAAATGGGAACAAACCAAGGGGTTTCATGGGAGGGTATTGTGGATATTTTTAATAAAACATTCTACCCTCATATGTTTATAACATAGTGTATAAATGATTTCCTCATCTTGAAGCAAGTGGAAAAGTCATTAGTGTATTATGAATATAATTCCATGTACTTAGTGTTTATTTTATCTGAGTTTGTTGGTAGTACTTCGTTAAAGGAATATATTTTTGAAGTCAGGTACAAGTAGGAAATTTGATCCTTGATAGCGGTTTTGTGTTTATGTGATTACACAGAAATGGAGAATCGAGAAATATTAGTTGAATATGTTATTTTGGGTGATATATATGAGGTATGTTTGTTAGTACCCATGAGAAATAATGGGAACATCAATGCTAGATTTAAGCAGAAGAAGGGTAAATATATTATTGGGTGGAGGTATGGTTTGGAATCAGATGGTAGGATCCTTGAATCTTAGTCCAATTCATCAAATTGAGTTGGGATTTTTTTTCAATGTGGCTCTATGGGTCATATCACATGGGATTTTATGGCACTACCTCGAGCATGAAATAACTGTAAGCAAATGGGCCATCTTTTGCAGTATTGTCAGAATTCTCCAAGGTTGGGTGTTCATGACAATTCATAGGGATCACATGCATATTATAAATTGATAGGGGGTGGTAGTAGCACACCCTCTCATATTAAACAAATTTATTCATCATGATTCAAGGAATACCATGACTCCTATGTTTGAAAATTAATAGAAGAGTGTGGAAATAAAGCATATGTTTGGAGTTGAGTAGGTTGTGATGGATGATCAGTTGTGACTATCCACAATGTGAGGTATGAATCTTTTAAATTATATGGGAATGAAAGTTTTGATTGATACATGTGATTCCCATTTATTTATTCAGTCCTATTTTGTTACATTTCATGGTTTACATGAATCAATAATTCCTTCTATTTTGAAATATCAAAACCCTCTAGTTAAAAGGGGTTATTGATCCTTCATGTGTAGAGCATGCTATTTAGTTATTGATGGGGTTGAGTTGTTGCGGGATTTTTAGTGCTTGAGATGGATGCTTATGATGTAATCCTAGGAATGGATCAGTTTATGATTTTAGTGTTAAATTATACTTCTATTCAAAAATAGTGTGTTTTAAAATGCAGGATGGTGTCACACCTCACGTTTAATGGAAGAGCAATGAAAATATGGGTGTAAAATGTTTATTGGAATGAGTAGTTGATACAATATCATTTCAGTTGGTGTTGTATTCATTTACATAAATGGACGGAGTTTAGAATCGTTTTTTATAGTGGTGTTAGGTTTGTTTTTTATGTCTTTATGGACTAATTCTTAGGGATTACACCCATGAGAGAAGTGGTGATTACGATTGATCTCCATTAGGGGACATGTACTATCTCAATTCTATATTAATTAATGGAACCAAAAGATTTGATGGAATTAAAATTGTAGTTAGAGGAATTAAAAAATAGATGGTTCATCCAACCTAGTAGGTCTCTATTGGCAGCACCAGTCTTGATTGATAAAAAGGTGGATGGATCCATTCTGTTGTGTGTTGATTATAGAAATATTAATATAGTTATGATAAAGAAAAGATAGGCACTTAAACACATTGATGATTTTTTGACCAGTATAGGGGAGCCTGATAATTCTCCATGATTGACATGAGGTTAGGATATCATCAATTGATGGTGACGAATGACAATATTCAAGGACAAGGGTGAGCATGAATAGCAAATTGTGATATTGCTGGTGATATTGAGAAATTATTGCTTTTATGAAAAGTTTTCGAAGTGTAATTTTTGGATACTTGAGGTTCACTTTCATGGTGATTTTATTTATCATAATGGTGTTTTAGTTGATCATGAAAATATAGAGGCTATTATTTCAAAGAAATATCCAAATAATGTTTTTGATATATGGATGTTATTTATTCTAGATTGTTATTATTGGTGTTATGTTTGTGATTTCTCATGAATCACCTCACCAATGATATCATTAAAGAGGAAGAATGTTCCATTTCAATGTGATGAGTAGTGTCACCCATGATTTTAAGAGATTAAGGGTATCCATACATCAGTGCCAATCATGGTATTTCCCGAAATAAGTAAATTTTGCGTGGTGTATTGTGACACATAGAGATCAGGGTTGGTGTGTGTTCTCATACAGTGGGATAACATGGTTCCACCTGTATCATGATAGTTGAGGTTGAATGAGAATAACTTCCCAACACATGATTTGGAGTTTTCAATAGAGGATCATGCCTTGAAAATGTGGCGCCATTATCTATTCGGTGAGAAATTCACTATTTTTACCGATCATAAGTGATAAAATAATATACTGTGAAAAATGGATTTTATCATGAAGAGAATTATATGGATGAAGTTTCATTTGGATGTTGGATTTTGGCTGGATGTATTCACCGGGTAATACAAATACAAAAGAGGATACATTAAGTAGGAATTTGTATCCTCAAGTGGTGAAACTGGAATCAAATAAGTTGTAGTCGATGTCGTTCATAGTCAAACTGCTGCTGGAATATGAGTACCAGGTAGATAGAGTGTTTTTATTTGTGGTCTTTTTCATCCTTTTTTGGTTGTGTGGGTTAATGCACCTCCAACATCTGATTCTATGTGTATGGTGATGAGGTTGAAACTCAACAGTGGGGTGACCATTAACTGCTGGGAACAAAATGAGAATGTGGTTTGGTGTTTTTTAGAATCATATGGTTGTTCTAGTGGCTTTTTGGGAGTCATTTTCACGGCTTATCATCATTCCGAGCGGGATGTCCTTCATAGAATTCATAAAATGAATAAGGCATTGAAAAATTAGTCATGGTTGGCTGGTATTACAATGTAAGTGGATGAGTTTGTCTCAGGATGTTTAATATTTCAGCAATTCATTTAATAACATCATAATTTTTTAGGAATGTGGAAATCCTTACATATCTTAGTATTGAAATTGGAGTAGATAACAATGTAATTCGTTACAGGTCTCCCAATCATGGACAGATATCAAGATTCCATATGGGTTATACTATATCATCTCATAATGTAATCCCATTTCATCCTGATTTGGGGATCTCATACATTGGAGGATCTTTCCTAAATCTATATATGGGTGTTTTTAAAAAGGCATGGTGATCCATTTTAGATTGTATCTAATATAAATCCTACATTCACATCTCAATTTTGGAAATCCTAACATCAAACCCTTGGGACATAGTTGACGATGAGTACAGTATATCATCCTCGGATGGATCAGCAATCCATGAGGAAAAGACAAACATTAAAATATATTTTATGGGATTGTGTTAGGTATTTGTGTGGCTCCTAGGAGGATCACATGATATTATTGGAATTATTATATAATAACGGTTATCATCCCTCGATACATATGGCTCTATTTAATTCATTGTACATGAATTTTTGTCATTATCCACATTATAGGGTGGAAACCGGGGAAATTTAATTGGATTGACGGATCCATGTCTATGAGATTAGTGGGAAAATTTTTTGATCTAGAATGGAATAAATGTTGTTTAGGGTTGTCAGAAATTCCATGTGGAAAATTGATGATGACTGTTTTCATTTGAGGTGGGTGATCATGAGTTTTTGAGAATCACTCCCATGATTGATCCCCATCCGTTGGGAAAACATTTCAAAATATTTACAAGATATATAGGGCCATTTAGATTCTTGAGAGGGTGGGTGTGGTGCATTATTATTTTAATTTTCCACCACAGTTCATTGCGGTGCACAATGTGTTACTATTATCTAAATTGAAACAATATCAACCGGATTGTTACCATATCATTCATTAGGATCATGTTGATCTAGAACCAGATGCATACTTGGTTCACGTGCTAGTGTGAATTGCGGATAAAAAAGAGAATTTATTGTGCAGTAATGTCTTTGGTAAAAATCTAGTTTTATGGAATCATGGTCAACTTCAAGTGGAGAATTGGGATCGTGACACTGAGATTGTCAATATATAGCCCAAATTCTTTCCATACAGAAACGGTTCTTTACATTCTATGGATAGAAAGTACAAATGGGGGGAGAATGTAGAATCCTAGTTTTGAGGTATTTAACACATTATTATTCTTTTTTTTATTTGATGTTTTTTTTTATTGTTTGGTAGACTTTGGGATGGTTTTGGGAATGAGTTGGAAATGATTGGATTCCTTTCCAGGGCTACATAATGAAAGCTCATTTAGAGGAAACCATGCAATATTTTCAATTAAATGATCTATTATTCACTATTAGGATAGTATCATCCTCACAATTTGAACATGGATTGTCCAACCATGTTTTCCATTAAAAATATGTTTTAAAAATATTCGGTTTCTCGGTATTTTCCCTAAAACACATATTTTTTCCACAAATCGAACCTCACATAGTATTTGACTCATAAATGGTTTAGACACCTCCCAACTGACATTGGAAGAAATTTTAAAGGATTAATTTGTGATTTTATGGTTATTCCTCTAGTATTTTTCTCATATCTTGGTATCTTTTTGTGTTTTTATTTGATCTAGTTTATCAAATATCTTGGCTTCCATGATCTACTTTTGTGGCATGTATATCAGTGGTTTTTGTTTTGTAAATGGATGAGAGTGGGTTGTTGATGTTGGGAAATGATATATAATGTGGTTTTGGTGGAGTTTTCACCCATATTTTTGTTGCAATTTTGAGTTGTGAAATTTCACTAGAAACCTATGGCAGGTGTCTTCTCTCAGGACTCCACATTGCTAGAACATGAGATATTCATTGAAATTTACTTATTTTGATTGAAATTAATTGTGAATATGATTGTGTAATATTAATGGAAACCATATGTTTATGAATTATAGATTTTGAGTTAAATGGCATATTTTTTAAAAGGGTACTTGTTGTATGGTATTAAAAAATCTCATTTCAAAATATATAATAGATTGAATTATGGAAAAAATGTTTTTCAGTAGATGAATTTCAATAAAAAATGTGTTATATTAAAATGTGATTATGCATTTAAAAAGGATAAATTGGTGTTTTCAATAAATTACTGATTTATTTTTGTGGTTATGGATTACGTTGGAATTTTATATATGCTTAAGGTATTTTTTTGTTGGAATGATTTATTTGTATCTAGTTTTGGTCCATTGGTGGTATTCGCTTATCCCGTAGCATGGGATTTGTAGCTTCTGTTTAATTTTATGTCAACAGGGATGGGAGTGACACTAAATAATTGGGGATTGATACTAGATGGGAGGTCCTCCATCAATGATAAGTGGTTGGGAAGTACAACTAGATCGGGAAAGCAGTTTGTCAGCTTGTACGGGATGGTCCACTATGATAGATTACCAGTTTGTCCATATGAACCTCTATGATTGATCTTTTTTGGTGATTCGATGCAAGGTGGAAATTTTTTTGCATGAAATTTAAAAAATGGATTATGGTATAGTTGTTGGATTTCATTTTATTACGGTGAATTGGGTGGATTGTTTATTGGTATGGGTATGGTTGGCATGTGGGAATTGATTTTAGTATTTATTGATTTATATAATTTTCTTTCTATAAATGTGATAATTGTTTAATCAAAGTTGTGTTTGTAGACAAGTCATTGGGGATAAAATACTAAGTATTATTACCCACCCCTACTTCGAACATGCAATTTTTGCATATACTGTATTCTGTAAAGTTATAGAATCTCATTTCACATTGTGTTCGGCCTGATGTTGTAGTGAAGTTGTGGTTCATGGAGCATGGAGCATGGTGTAGAGCATGGGGTGTGACTTGGTCTACATTGGTTGTCTTGTTTATCCATCAACTAGGTACTATGATAATAGGTTGGTAAGGATTGGTTGTATTTATTTTTGTGGATTATTGTGGAATAGTTTGGTTTTATTTTGCTAATATATGGTTCAGGTTACTATTTTAACATGTAACTTGTAGTTTTTTTTGGTAATTTCTTGTTTTGTTAGTAGGTTTATCTCAATAGAAATTTTTGCCCTATTTATTCATTAATCCCTCAACATTTATTGTCAGCCTTTGGTGTATGCAGACTGTTTCCTAAGGCCTAGTTGCATCTCTCTGCCTTCTCAATCCAATGAGTATGTGGGATAACTTAACAATGAATATGGGAATGATTGGTTTGGTGTTTTATAATGGAAAAGAATATTTTTAATCAACAAAATGTAATGGATTTGTTGTTTTTACCCATCGAAAACGTGTTTATCGATTTGATATTAATAATGTTTACTGCTTGAAACATCATTATAAAATTTATTTTTTTTTGAGATTTGATATTTGTTAAGTCATTGGGGGAACCTATTGAGTTTAGACTCAACCCGTATTTCAGAAATGTTGTAAATTTTTGGACGAAACCTATCAAGGCACTACTAATGTCATGGTATATTGAATCATTAGTGACACGTATTGATACCGTGGCTCGACATGTGGAGTTGGATCATGGACTTTGTTGTTATGATTTCATTGTTGTGTAATGACCCATAATTTTATTTTCAAAATCTTCAATTCTTATAATTTATTCATATAGTATAAATCACATTAATAACATAGATAACAATATAAAAACATCATTCCCATGCTTGTTGAACGATACATTGGTCCAAAAAACAATCCAATAATAATTCTAAATATTATAGTAAAACATGATATACAATATAATATGATATGCATATGAAAATTTGGAACATCTCGATTCACTAAAATAACTAATCTCAAAAAAAAATATATATAATTAAAACATAATGTTAATAATAATATTTTCACGGATATATAATTTTTGGAGTAGTAATGTGACCATGAGGAATTGTAATTTGTAAGTAAGAATAGTATAATCAATTATAAAATTATATATAAAATTTAGGTATCTTACGAATGAAAATATGTTATATTTATATATTCAAATCAGTAAACAAATAATTTAAATATGATAAATTAAATGTTCGTATTTTTTTTGAAATGTTAATATTTATTTACAATTATATAATTATTAGATTGATTTATAATAAAATTTATTTTCATAAAATATATTCATAATTAATTTTTTAAAAAATTATAATTTAATTTTATGATAGATTGATTAATGTTTCAATGTTAAATAAAATTACTTATATTATAAAAAATATTTTTCAAAAAATAGATCAATTTAATTAAAATCTAAAATTCGCATTTTTCAAAAAATGTTTTTATAATATTGAGTAAAATTTAAATATATACACTTCAAACAATTATTATGGTGAATTTTTATTATTTTTATAAAATTGATGAATTTTTATTGAATTGTAAAATATTGAATTTTAGGGAATTTTACAAAAAAATGAATTGGCAGAAGTACCTCAGCGCAGTTGGTGAGGACTCAGCATATGTATCTAAGAGAACTGAGTTCAAAACTGGGTGGAGACAAATTTTCGGGTCACTATATCAGGCTCTATATTAGGCATTGTAGAAATAATTTTTCGATACTATTGAAGCAAGAACTATCCATCAGTTTGTGCTTTCTGGGAAATGGTTTTTTTCCCGGGTACTTCAAGGCCTTTAGACCACCAATGGGCATCGGGCTACTAAGTATTTTGGGACTCCTAGAAGCTATCAGGCCACCTAATGGCCTTCGTGCCAACTTTTTTCTTTCTTTCCACCTGAAAATGTACTTAATAGACCGAGAATACTATAAAATGAGTAGACAACAAATGAGGATTCAGAGTTAGTGTATTCACCATATAAGAAGCTAAAATGAATGTAGAAAAAAGAGATGGTATGGAATATCCATCGAGACCAGCCTCTGCCTCCATGGGATGCTGAGACAAATATCCATGTGAAGGTGGAAAGATAATATCATGATGCATATGCTAGGGAGGAGTAATTCCATGTATTTATAGTGTGGATATTTCCTATAATACATATGGTTCATGTAATCTCTAAGAATACATAACTCCTAAGGGTTCCCCATCATCCATTGATATGTGTGTTATCAAAAATCAATAAAATGAAGGCATTCAGGCCATTCAGTCAAATAAATGAATTATGATTTTATTGATATTTTATAGATGAGGAAATGACCCATTTTTACATCTCTCATGAACCATATACTATATTTATTCAGGGGAATCATCAATATTATTATTATTTATCTACAATAATAGAGAAATGGATATTATAATAAAAAACACATCTCACCACCCCTTATCATCACACCTCTTAATCAATTAATCATGTATAAATTTAATGAATATTTTTTTCATCCTCTTACCCATGTCCTATTATTTCATTTTTCATCAATATTAAAAGACCATCTTCGATATGGAGGTCCTCAAGGAGACAATATTCACGACGTAAAATCCTCCTTCTTTCACTTTCAATTTCTTTTAATTTCTTTTACAATTATCACATAACCTATCCAAATTTTAATTATTACTCCACTATCATATATATACAATTTTTTTTACATTATTTATATCTTCAAATCTCATTACATTTCCATTTATTCTAAATATAAAAAGAACGGTTGTGATGTGTCGATTCACCCCTTCATAGATGACGACTTTTAATTCTTCATTAGCACCGTCAAGGTTGGTAATAAAACAGTTTTTATAAATAAAAAAATTTATAATATATTTATTTTAAATTATTTAACGCTATAGAACCAGTATATAATCATAATATTTAATATAATGTTACTAGTTTGTAATGGCCGTGAAAATATCCCAAATAAAATGATTGTTTTTTAATACTTATTATCTAGTGAATCACAATAATATATGAAAACAAAGTGATATATGGATCCATCTAAAAATATGAATGTATATTAATAAATTTTCATTCCACTTCCATAGTTTTTTTTGATTTGAATAGAAAAACCCTATTTATAATTAACAGAACCGACCATAAATCCATTAAATGAACCCTGCAGGAACAAAAAAAATTAATAAAATAATTCATCAAAATGTCCATAAATGAACATTATAAATTAATATTAAATTGAAAAAATATAAAATATATTATTAGTTATCTTATTAAGTGATCTAATTTTATTATACTTGACATAATTTTCATGAGGAAAATTTATTCGTACATAAAGTAATAGATCTCTCCGAACATCAAAATTACCATTGGAATACGCATTCTCAATCATTAAAAAAATCAATTTATTCATTATTCTTTTTTACAACTCATAAACTATGGTTATATATTCCATAACTATATATTTAGATCATTTCATCCTTCAGTGATTGGAAAATTCATATTTCAGAAGGTTAACTTTTCAATTTCTCCCACTAATAAATCCCGATTAAAGGGAACAACTCCATATCATACCTATTTTATAATACACTATATAATCTATTTTATGAAAAAATACAAAATCTTGTATTCCTACATGAAAAAATATATTTTTTCATTTATGGTTTTATTCAATCAACTATGCCTTTATCCCCTATAAAAAATCATGAATATATTCAGTTAAACTGCACTAAAGTGGTTATTTATAATGTTTTGTAAACACACCATTTATTTGTTTTCAGATCATTGGGACACATTTTTCATTTTTTTATCTTCCTTGATTAATTCCAATGTTTTATTTAAATATATTATTTAAAGGGAATCCTTATGATGGTCTTTATTGTTATTCATTATGAATTTATTATGTTACCCATTTCATTTCATGGATATCCTATATGTGTATTTATTATGACAGATTCCATATGTGGAACGCATATTAATGAACATATTTTGAGTATTTGAACCATTAAACACTCGAATAAATTGGGTAATGTTTATTCACATGACACATCATGAATAGTATTGGGGAATGAACCTAATCCATTACCAAAAAATGTCAACCATATGATATAGTCTTTACAGTTATCCTTCACTCATGATTATTTCATGTTGTATGTTTTTTCCACATTCCAATGATTTCATGATCACATGAGTTGATGTACTATAGGTTATTATTCTATATGTCTATTCATGTTCCATTCCATTTTATTCCATCATGTTATGACTTCAAACTCATGTTCTATGCTTTATTCCTACGTTTATTACCTTACTATGATTTTTAGATCATCACTTTGTTCATGTATTCTTAAGTTTATCCAATGAATTTTTAAAAGCTCAACTAAATGGAGGATATCATTATGGATCTTAAACAAATGTTTAATTTTTATTGGTTTAATTATTTTTTATTGGGTACCTAGTCTTCCAAATACACTAGAATTTAAATCCATTTGATTATTTAATACTTAATTATGTTTCGAATAATGTAATGATATGTGTAAAAGGGTAGGGTTTTTATTGTAGGTATCAATAAACAAACTTTTTATTTTTAGATATTAGAACAATAAATCTTTAGTATGATCCCCCAGTAAAATTCTATTGGAATTGATAATCAAGATTGAATCATATGGAATCCCACGTTATAACATAATAATTATTTAAATGTTAATCCTTCTATGATAAACTATTACATTTAAAATGTATTTAATATATGTATTAAAACCCTCGAACATTATTTTATTATTCCTATTTAATGTAGGGGAATAGAACAACAAGTTCGAACAATCAATTTGATGATTACACTAATAAAATGTAATATATAATGGGAATAAGCGATTACAAACTCATGATAGAAATAAATCAACTAGATATTGTTTTGAATAATAACATAAATCATGTGGAACACCCACCATCACCTAAGAATGAGAATTTAGTGGTTAGAATATTTATTTAAAAAATTACAACAATAATTGGTTGATCATATGATCCCCTTAAAACTAAAAAGTGGATTAACTATAATGAGAATATATTCTCTATCATTCAATTCCCAAAATAACATAAATATTATTTGGTGGATTAACATTTTTATGGGGATGATTATTAGTAGATGACACTGAAAAAAAACTATAACCTCTTAGGAGGAAATTGATTCTATTGATTGGATAAGATTCAAGAAAATATTTTTCAATAAATATTTTCCCTATAATCTCCGTCTTATGATGAAAATGGTGTTACATAGAATAATGAAAAATGATGAAGTTTCTATTTGGAAGTAACAGTTAAAATTTATAATAAATTCTTGATAAACCACTAGATTTATTATGAACACTTAAAACAAGGTTTATTATTTAATTAGAATAATAAATCTGAGTCTCTAAAACACATTGGAAATTTGGGACAATAACATCAATTAGGATATTGTTTTGTTCTGACCCTATGTTTGAGATGGGTATTGGAGACATTCATTGGTCTCTTGGGTATAAAAATATGTATAAAATAATGATTATTATATAATAGGATCAATAGAAAAATCCCATGATGTAATGAAATACCAACACCCCACATGTAAAATGTATGGTAATAGGCATTATGGGAACAATCTAATAGAAATGGGGATATTGATTAAATGTTGAAGAGAGGCTAATCAGGATAATTATTGCTAAAGGGATATAATGAATCTCACAAATCTGGAATAATCAAGGGAGGTTCTGATCAAAACTTGTCCTATAGTCCACTAATTCAACTATAGGTATAATGGGAATTATTCAAACTGAGGACCTAATCCATGGGTGGTCCGAGGAAATAAACATCAATATCCTCAAAGGTAGTAGAGGAGGGAATACAAAATTTCTATTGTTGAGGTGGAGGTCCACAATGATGTGGTGACAACTACGTGAGTTTTCAATCATGAACATTGAATATTTTTTTAATTTTTTTGAACATTCACAGATATCATGTAAGGTAAGTAGAACTATCTATACACCACCTCATAATATGTATGTCGAGTTATCATTGAGAATAGAAAATGTGACTATTATTTAATGAAATATATATACATTCTCCCTAGTCAATGTTTATAGATTGAACCTTCCACAAAATATTGTATGACATCACTTAGTGGAGTTTCATGTTGTATTGGTCATGTACTGGCTATCATTATATAAACCCAACATCAATTGTCGATAAAGAGAAATCACTCTTCACATCCTGAGACATCGTCTAGTTGTGTACATGTATATGTATGATGACGAACCTATTTAACAATATCATCTCAATTGTTGAAATTATTATCTTATGAGAAATAATATATAGATAAAATTAATGAGAAAAAAGAAGAGGATGATGATCAATGATATACACATTGTAAGGGACAACACAGATGTGTTCCATAAAGAATCCCTTAGTTTTCCTCTTAAACTAGAGGTTGTGTTATAAATTAATCTTATACATGTATCTTCAAACATATCAATGACTCGATAAATAATGTGAACCATTGAGTTGCAAAAAATATAGAAGAAGATTCATGTGAATATGAACTACACTGATGTGAGTTCAACCAAATCCTAAAACTAACAAGTATCCCCTATCATAGATTGATTAATTCCTTTACTAACTATGTACAGAATGTATTTCTATAAGTTGGATCTTAGGTGGGGATATCACCAATTGAATGATAATAAGCTATATATCTCTATGACAACTTTTTAACTAGGTATATATACTATGAGTACAAATTTATTTTTTTTAGACTCGCAAATGCTGCCGAAATATTCACTAACATAATAAATATATTATTCTAAGTTTACCAGGAAAAATTATTCATATATTTTGTTAATCTTATTATGATATACTCCATGTGTAAGATGGGAAATTATGGGCATTTCAATGTTGTTCTAAATACATTTTCAAGGGATAATCATTAAACAAGTTACAAAAATTGTGAGTTCTTAGTGGAGGAAGTATCATTAATGGTGCATGTTATCTACGAAAAATGAATATCTTTACAGCCTTCCAAGTCATTGTGGTAACATCCCAGGTAAATAAAGAATATGAAATATTTAGTATTTATTAAAAAAATTAATTAAAAATTAATTTTACTTTAAAAGGGTTTATATATTCAATTGCATACCTGATACGCAACAACGAGTTTCTTTGAAATCTTACGTTGCACACTAATAATATAATATTATTATTTTAAATGGTAGTCAACTATTAGCCGTTGTATTGGACGGAATGAAAAAAACTAAATACAATATTATTATACATGTTTGTTAAAGGTATTTAGATTTATCCAATAAAAGTTAGAGGATTAAAATGTGAATGAATCTAATATTAAGCATAATTTCCATTAAAAGGATGATTTATCTCCTTTTAATGGCGAACCCATTTAAAATCTAGTTTTGGTCAATTTAATTAATTCTATATGACCAAATAAAATCCTTCATTATAATGTGGACATCAAAATTTGCATTGTCTAAATTTTTGGAATATTTCCGATAAAGTTCATTTTTCTATGAATAGTGAAAAATATTGTATTTTAAATCAAACGTGTCTTTTAATATAATTTATTTATATGGATATTTTATATTATTAATGTTTTTCAAGTGAAATTAAAATATATTTTTACCATTTAATACAATTTGGTTCATTGAAATTAATTTCACTTTCAAATTGGACATAAACAAGTATCAATCATTTGATAGTTAATGTTTCTTAAAAACACGCTATTTGTTTTGATAACGGGAATTAATTTTAAAGTTTATTAATGCCTCTTATATGTATATAATTTTTTCAAAATAGACGTCATTTTTGAATTCAGATTATCAAATATAGATTTGGCTGAATTTTTGGTATTTTTCTGAAAAACATCAATTTTTGATGAATAGTGATACCACTTAGTGGTAGTTTAAAAAACTAAAATTTTCATTCAACTGAAATTTTACCACTTCTATGAATTTCATTTCAAAAATATGACATACATGGTTGTTATCAAAAAGTAAAATGTGGTTCATTAAAATGAATGAAATTTTTGGTGAATAGTAACTTTGGACTTTTATTTACCGCAGTTAAAGGTATATAGGGTAATTCAAGGTAAAAAGAATATTATAATAATTCAAAATTACCTTAAAAATTGTCAGAAACGTATTGTTTGAGTAATTATAGACCATGGGCATCTTTGGGTCGATTTTGGGACACCATTGTTCCACATGGGAGTGATAATAACAATTTAGATAAATTAACTTAAAGTAATGGAAAATATGACAAAAGAAAATATCTTTTACTAAATTAATATTATAAGGGGTTATATAAATTATATTATTTTCTATAAAAATTCATTGGAAATATAAAGATATTTCCTACATGATTTTTTTTTATAATTTTCATACATCAAAAAAATTAAATTATTAATGACACAATAATGATGCAATATTTAACTCATTAATAAATTGTTTAAATAAATAAGATTATAATGATTAAAATATTATCCAAAACATTTCCAATTATGATTGGATGATTCTCATTCGACCATGAGTCATCCAATCATTGAATATAATGATTTTTGGACCATTATAAATAGAATATCATTATATAATAAAATAATAGTTTCACACTTTCCTAAAGAGCCCCTCCCCCCTCTTATAAAAGGAGACCACTTATAACCAATTCATCAACCCTCTAAATCCATTTGGATCATCCAACCTCTACCCAATTAAGCTCTCAATATCCCTCTACTCCCCTCAGAATCCTTACCTTAGGCAGAGGGCACTTCAAGAAGACCTTTGGTCAAACCAAAGGGAGTTCCTCAAATTAAATGTAACAGTTTCTCTTAAATGGTTTTTTTTATTTTACTTCTCCAACACCTAAACTATTTTTATTTATTTCTTTTGTAACAAAAATATTATACTCAATATACTAGGATGTTTTAATAACAAGTATTCTATCTACACTTACACACACCTCTATCTAATGGATTAATAACCTAATGTTTTTGTGGATGGAAAACCAACACCTCACAAAATCATGATTGTTCAATTACATATTACAACCTCTCATGGTGGACGTTATGATGGAACTGTATTTATATATGATATATATTTTGTTTATTATTTCATTATGATTCTGTAATTCCCAATTATATCATGACCTAATGGTTTCCATAGTGGGTAAATATGATAACGTCATTTGAGGAAGTGCATACTACCGCCGCCTTAAAGTGATGTGACTCGTTAATGACTTCTGTAGGATGTATAAAGGATTGTGTTAAGTATATTATACTGGAATTATAATATACCTATGTATCATTATGTTTTATTTCCATTAAAATAATATATAGAAATGAAAGTAGCGTTCATGCGTACGTACGGCTTACCGTCTCCATCAACGGTGCATTTCATTTCATACATCTAAATGTTATGTAATATTATAAATACATGTATAAACTGGATATATATGATATATATGATATAAAAATCATGAATTTAATTCTATATATAATGAACCGTTGACCACTTGAACAACATGTGATTATAAGAAGTCCATTCTTGACTCACGTACCAAATATCGACAAAATGGATCTTGTTAACTTAAATGATTACATAATGTTTATATCAAGGTAATAAGTGATATAAAAGGAATAATAAAATTGAAAAATGTTATTAAGAAAGTATTAATTATATTTACTTTATTATTCATGAGATTAAAGAATGATTGAGTCATGTCGGACACGAGGAATGTGATCTGACCACTCTCTTTCTTTTCAAGTACTCACTTTTATGTCATTTCTTTTATGTTAAATGTTCTTATGATGGAGTATGTTATTTTAAATTCACCATAATGTAATTTGTATTTTCATATGATGAGATATCCCCTATTACACTCACCACTTATTTTTAATAATTTTTAATTGGCTTCGTTAGGCTATCTAATTTTTTAATGGTTTTATTATCTCCCATTTAATTTTGTGATATTTCCATTGTTCGCCACTTATTTATTCCATGTGGAGTATTGTGTACTGCCTTTTGATATATATTATCAGGACTATAATCATATTAATGGTATTCTGTGATTAATTTTGTGGTTATTAACTTTTGGGCATACGACTTAGTGGATTACAACGAGGTAAAGGGTTTCGTCTCACTTTTTATTCCGGTGACATTCATGCTATATTTTCCACTATTTCCTTTTTGTGGTGTATGCAATACCAATGATTGTACTATTTATGAAATATGCATTCATTAATTATTATTTAAATCTTCATTGTATGATCCTTCTTTCATGTGGCATAAGTTTCGTAAGTTACCAAATCATTGAGGGAACCATTCACCCTCCTCTCTTTTAAAAGGAATCTTTTTATTATGTCTTCTAATTCACATCTTCTTATATTGGGATATGTTATTCTATATCCTTATTTCTGTAAATCTTATTTCCATCTGATGGTACACCCTTTTCTCTCTCATCAAATCAATTTCTTAATTGTAATGTGACGTCCCTAGGTTGTCAAATTTTTCCAAGGGAGCTTCTTAACCCAATTTCAATTCTTTGGGTTCAACATGTAGTTGTTGAATATGTCATCCTATGAATATGTGGGAATGAACTATGATTATTTTACACTTAATATCCACTTATATTGGGTGTATTTATATTTTTCACACATAAATTTGAGATTTATTTATCCTTAATTTAAGGATACCATCTTTATAATGGATTTCATCACAATTTACAATTCCATTGGGACTTCATTGTTTTTATGCACCAATTCACTATTATATGGTGTATATACTATCCCTTGACATATTATATCATGAATACATTTATTCACATGATATTATAAAGTTCTGATTAATTTTTATTCCACAATAATTTGTATTAAAGAGTCTCTCATTTTATTAAAAACACTTTAACAAAAATATCATTTTTAAATGGTTTAGTGATTTATAATTATAAATATTTATCTTTAATATCCATGTTTTAAAAATGGTTTTTAGTATTTATTTATATGGACATTAATGTTTTAAAATAATAATACCATTAAAAGCTTAAAAGTGGTATGGGACACTTTGATTCAAACAAAAATTAAATGGTTTTTGAAAATGGATTGATTATTTCAATATCTTGAAATACATTTTTGTGATTGTAAATGAAACATTATTAGTGAAATGTTTACATTTTCAATATTTTATGTTTTATGATGGTACTTGGACATTTGATGGGTGGTTATGTGATAAACCATACGACAGGTGGTACTGTGAATACCAGGATGGGTGTTTATGTTATAACCTCCAATACATTGGGTATGGAAGTCGGTCATATGGGTATTCCATTTAGTGATATGTGTGGAAGTTGACCGTATGGTTATTCTATTTAATATTGTTTATGTACCATGATACCTTTATATGTTATGTGTTTTTTTATATGGGTTTTATGGTAATCTTTTGGTTATAAAATGGTAAGTAATGATATATTATTCAATGAAGAGTATTTAAGACTTTATAAAGTTGAAAAGTATTACTTATGTTAAAGTAATCATGGTTTACTTGTTGTTTTGAAAAACTAACTGTTTACTTCTTTGTGTATCCCTTACTGAGCTTTTTATGCTCATCCCAAGTTTTTTTGAAATGTTTTTCACAGAAATAATGTCGAATAGGCTCAAGGATGGGATCATAGGAAATTCAAGCTCTCTTAAGCATGGAAGTAGAAATGATTTTTTTTAAGAGTACATGTTTTGTAAAAAAATGGATACTGGGTAGAAGTGTATACCTTGTAATATTTTGAAATGTAATAGTTATGGCCTAACTCTCTAAAACTCTAAACCTGAAAAGATCCTCAATGTGAATTATTCATTTAACTAACGATTAAGTTATTTTTTATGGTCGGGTTCTTATACTTGGTATCAGAGGTCGGTTTAGATAACTTTAGAGGTTAGGGTACAATTTAAGCATAAGTGAAATTACCATTATGGTTAAGATTTTAGAAAGAGTCATAGTTATTTTTGTAAAGTGAATGAGTTTAATATAACATAAATAAGTATATCATAATGTTATATATTGTTTTTACTGATATACTAACACTGCCCTTTTTTGTTATAGTAAATGACAGGATCTAGCAGGCACCAAAGTAAAAGTTGATGTGACGAAATCTATGAAAATTTTCTGAAGGAGTTGTTGAATGATATGGGAGCTTCAATGAGAACTCTTGTGGTTATTCTCATCCAACTATCTGGAGTCATGATTGACCACCTGAACTTTAGTGATTTTTATAAGATATCATATATACTAGAAATAAATCCCTACGGTTGTTCAGGTAATAATCATAAATGTAAGTATGTTCAAAAATATATGTGTCAATGATGTGGAAAGAAACACATAGGAAAATGTTTCAAAGGGATGGAGAGATGATATATATGTGGAAATGATGGTCATAAAGCAAGAACCATCCATGGAAAAAGGAAACATCTAGTTGACTCTAGGAAAGGGAAAGAAGTTCTTTCTGATGGATAAATTGAATGTTTTAAATGTGGTGAGCAAGGTCATTATGCAATCACATTTCCTATGAAGATGTTTCGGGAATGGGATCACCAAGATCGTAAAAATATTCGTTTACCAATACCTAATTCCATATAGATTGAGGATGAAGAAACTGACAATGACCAAAGAAAGGTATGGATTATTTCTTAACATATATTTTCCTACTATTAAAATCTTAGGATATGATTCATGATTTTTTTTGTAGGAAAGAAGTATTTCAGAATAAGTTGGTAAAGAATGGTTACTGACTCATGAAGAACTTTGAAAGAGTAAGAGGTCAACATATAATGGATTCTAGAGTTATGGTAGATTTTAGGATAGTGAAATGCTTAAAAGTATTAAGGCTCTTTTGATTATTGGATTACATTAGGAGACTCTTTATAGTATGTGTAACCCCCAAGTTTGATATATGAAAATTTTATTCAAAGAATAATTATCTTTTTTTTGTGTTTTTAGTTATAAAGAACCATTTGGGTTTATATAATCCTTGAATTTGTGGAAATTAATGGATAATACATTTTGGGATGCAAAACGAATGTTATTAGATAACCTTTATTGTAAAAATATGTTATGGTAATTTTGGATGAATTTATATCTTTTTGGAATGTTTTAAAAATATATAGTTTTTTAAATGGGAGAAAATGTAAACCGTGTGACCACCAATCACGTCAGATGAATCTGTGGGAATCGAACCCACAACCAAAGTGTGACTGGTATTTATCACCTACCACTGGACTACAAGATGTCCCTAGTTAGTATGAATAATTATGTAACAACACGAGATTTTATAATATATATTCTTTTTAATTTCTTTCATATCTTCTGTTGCACGCTACACCAAGATTATCTTGCACTATACGCAACACCGTATTAGCTTGTAATATACGCAACACTAGTCTTAGATCGTGTTACACACAATTTCATGTTTGATTGATAGTAGTTATTCTACAAAACATTGAGTATATATATATATATATTTTCAATGTATTTTCTTATATGCAACAACAAGGGAGTCGTGCACTACACGCAACCCTGACTTGGCTTGCATTACACGCAATCACGTCCTTCCTCGATAGCGTGTGTTGTACGCAATACCCGGTTTTTTTAAACAACGATATATTATTATAATATTATTATGAACTAGCCATTATGAATAGTATTAACTAAATTTTGAATTTTATAATATTATTATTCATCTTACACATTTTCTAGAACATCATATAAGAACAAAATAATTTTTTCGGGTAAAATAAGTATTTTAAAAAAATGCAGTTTTGCCGCCTTTTGATGGCGCACCCACTTTAAATAAAGTTTTTGACATGTTTATAAGTTAAATTTTACAAAATAAAATTCTTCATTGTAATTAGGATATAAAAAATTACTTTGGATAAATTCTCGATACTTTTCTAATAACTTTAATGTTTTGATGAAAAGTAAAAATACGCGAATTTTTAATTAAAAACAACATTTTTCATTGAGACAATTTATGTGGTTAAATTATTATATTGAATGGTTTTAAAGTATAAATTGAATATATTTTTACCATTTAATATAATTTATGTCATTAGCATAGATTTTACATTGAATTTATAGGTTAAATCAATCCAATCTTTTGCAATGTTTTAAACAAAAACCTGTTTTCTTTCAACAACGAGATTAATTATAATTTAATTTCTGAAACTTTTATGTATTGAATTTGGAAAAATTTCTTCCACATTTGGAATCATTTGGTTCAAATTATGTTAATAAACTACTTTTTATTTTTGGGCGCTATGAATAGTAACTACAGTAAATTTTATTTACCATAGTTAAAGGTAAATCGGGTAATTAAGGGTAAATGTAGGATTATAAAATTACCATAACACCTGCCAAAATTCTATTAGATGACTAAAAGTCAACCCATATCACATAAGGGTTGGAATAGATTAATTTTATGGACTTGTTTCCTTCAAAATAATTTAATTATTTTTAAAACCAAAGAAAGTGAAAACATGTCCCTCTCTTAAATCTTATAAGTATATTAATTTTAATTTAGTGATAAACTTCATGAAACATCGAACATGAATAGTATAAAGAAAGATAATAAAATTATCTACATCATATGAATTTATTTATAATTTTTAAGGATTAAATAATTATCATTAATTGTGACACAATAGTGATGCAGAAATTGTTTATCTATTGAAAAATCAAGAATATAGTTTTTATTAAACTAATAGTGACCATGAAAGGCACCAAAAACCTGGCCAAAACATATTTTTCATGTAAATATAATCCATAATCATCAAATGGTCTAATATTTTACCATTTGGATCATTATAAAATTGATTATGACACTTATATTATATTATTTTAAATGATGCCAAAGTTGTCACATACATAATTTATTAAATATAACAATTTAAATATTGTTATTTTAAGATGATAAATTCGAGTAAATGTATTATTGGGAAATGTAACAGATTTATATACATCATAGGATTTTATTTTTAATTTTTATGAAACAAAATAAGTATATTAAATAATTATACAAAAATCGTGTAGTAATTCTTTTATTAAGAGATAAACCAAATAAATGGTTATAAAAATAACAAAATAAATATTATATGAACTATTAAATGTTCTCCACTAATTTTATAGATACAAATGACGTTTTATGAATCTTTTATAGGTTTTAGTTTTAACATATCTTCTGTATATATTTCATTTAAATTCAAATAATTTAATAGTGTCAAAATTCCCACTATTGATATTTTCTGAATATAACATATTATAAAATTGTTTAAAAATCACAAAAATATTGAAAAATTATTATTGAAATTTATATAGTCTAAAATGTAATAATGTATCCAATTATGGAAAATTAACAACACATAAGTTATTATATTAAACCATTTAATATTTAGAATTTAATTACCACAAATAAACATAAATAGATTATATAAGGATAAATCAAAATGATAAGGTTTAAAATAAGATAAAAATATGTCTAAATTTGATTGGTTGATGATATTACTACCCTTGATCATATAATATTCGAATTGAGTCATTTTATGAGGTTTTTATGTGGGGTTTTAATTTATATTAAACTAATATTGTTTAGGATTCCAAAGGTGCCCCTCTCATCCCTTATAAAAGGGCACCTCCTCCATCTCTTCCTCGCACCATTTTTAGACTTGATTCACGGCCAAACTCTGCCCATTTAACTACCACACTTTCCTAGAAACCTTATTGAGGTATTTTACTTCTCCAAATACCAACCCTAGTGCCCTAAGACGACGTTTAAAGGAGGTGCGTCGAAGAAGAGGTAATCTCTTCAACCGATTATTTCAAACTTATTTCTTCTTCAACTTCTTCTTCATTGGTTGTTTCATTATTATGTAATAACATAAGTATCACTAATATACTGATATATTATTATAAATATGAAACAACCCCTTTTCACCTTTTATCCATCCTACGGAAAATGAAATCACCGCGTGTGCGTACATACGGTATATCGTCTCCACGTCGTGGTGTAATCTGTTTTTCCAACACCACCTTACTTGGATGGGTATAATGGTGTGAAGAATAACTATACATAGTTATTAAAGTATCATACTGATTCTGATATATTGTATTATCCACTCCAATTCAATTCAATAATTATGGGAATGATATCATCGCTCGTGCGTACGTACGGACTACCGTCTCCACGACGCGATGAGATTCATTCTCAATGATTAACCATTAATGAATGATAATAAAGTATATATAATAAGTAATCATGAAATATATGACATAATAATGATACTGTATTTATATATATATATATATTTATGTCATCCAATTACTTCAATTCAATTCAATGAGGAAACGAAAACAACATTCATGCGTATGTCGGGCCTACCATCTCCATGAACGGTGTATTTCATTCCATTTATCGATCTATTATATATATGTATATTCTGAATATATATTATATATAAATCATGTTTTATATTATTAAATTAATTAATCATGATCTAAGCAATTAGATGAATAATTAAACATCAAAACATGGACAAAAAATGAAACGATTTTACCCAAAACGCTCTTTAACATGGAATTTAAAAAAGAATGGGTAATATAAAGTCATAAGTGAACAATATATGATATCATAACAATTAATATGATGATTTAATAAGTCAATGACATTATTTAAATCATTATACATAAGGTTTGGATACATACGAATCATATCGAACCGATGGTAAGGGATAACTTTTCAAATCTCATTCTTATCCGAGATTGTTTATTCGTAAGTATTTACTGGGGTTATTGTTATCATCCATGTACATGTTTCCTAAAAATGGTTTCATGTATGTTTAAATTCCTTTTTACCCATTTTTTACTTTTACTACATGGTATTTATGGAATCATTCTTTTACGAGTTATTTTTTGACTTTTCCGGAAAAAGTACGAGAAGAATGTTTTTTTACTTATACGACACGAGCTGATTTTTTTACAGTTTTATACAGACATATTTTCATGAAGCTTCCTCCAAAATATTTTATGAATATTTTTAACAAAATAACTTTCTTTTGAATGTTCATTTCATTTTTTGAATAGAAAATGATTTTGAAGAAGAAATGATATTTTCCTCAAGAATTCATTTCAAGTGTTTTATCAAAACCATTTTTCATCTTAGTTGACATTATTAATATGTGTATGTTTCAATTATAATGTCTTTATGATTTATATGGTTTCAATTTTCTTATTATGAAATGATATCCATTTCTTTTATATGGAATATTTGATGATGGGATGATGTTTGAGAAACCCATTTTATTCGTTGGGTTATTATGAATGATGTATGTTTATTTTGTGGAACAAGTAAGAATGATTTCATTATGAGTTGGGTGGGACCTATATCTCCCACCAATGCATTGGGTAAAGATTTATATCTCATGAGATAGACATGGCTGGAATGGTATGTTAATCTGCATCAGTGGTATAGGATAGGAACGAGGAGTGAACTCGATTACATAAGGGAATTTGTCCACTAAAATGGTCTTGCAAGAAATGCCTTGGCTACAATGGAAATCATTACATGTGCTTAATGGATGACACAATTACATGTTTTATTCCAACAATATTTTATCATGATTGGTGATCCATTATGATCTATGCCTTATGTACTGCCTTGTTTTATGTCATTGATCACGATTTTGATGTTTAAACATTATGTTCATGTTTTATTTAAGTTAAAATATATATGGTTTGTTTTAATTTCTCCATGCTTACCCTTACTGAGCATTTGATCTCACCCTTTATATGTTTTCTTTTCCCCAGTATATAAATAATGGTTTTAGGTAAGAAAACAAAAGGGGAATATCTTTATGGGAGATGATGAAGATCCTTCACCGTGATTAGAATATTATATTCCGAGTTTCCAAAGACACTAAACTATTATGGTCCTTTGGTTTCTGTTTTTGTTATGTACTAAGTATTCTGCAAAAGTAATGTAATTTCCATGTACGTCATGATTCAGGTTTCTATAGTTGGTATCAGAGGAAAGTTTTAGTCAACCATTGGAAACTAGGATGCGAATACTATAGTGAGATCCCTAGAGATATTTCTAAGGTATATCTACGGATGTCCCTAAGGTTAAGTATAAGTATAGGTTATAGTCCTATAATTATGGTAACGATATTATAATTAAACCTATGATGTTAGATGTCGAAGGTACTCCCCCATGATTATGTTCTTTTCTTTGTATGATTTTTCCCTCTCACGGAATTCTTTTTGTGTTTTAGTCAATGGAGGGAACCAGAAGGAAATCGGTTAACATTGAATATAATGGAAAAATTGGTTACTATGAGCACCAAAATTTTGTAATGCCTAGAAAAAATGATATTGTGATTATGCCGAATCAGTCATCATGATGTATGATTATCAAGGTTAAATTTAGTGGTATGCCTACTTCATCAAATAAGAGGAAGAAAGACTTTTATGCATGTTCGCATGCTGAGGAGCATAAAAAGGATGATTAAGATTTCTAAATAAGGGAAGAAGAACCTTGAGGAATACCTCAAATGGAGGGACATATGTTATATGTGTGGAGAAAAGGGTCATAGAGTTACATACTATTATGGAGTTCAATGTCTTATTTGTGGAGAACATGGGAATTACCCAACTCACTGCCCTGACCTAAAAAGTTACTTCTAAATCAAGGAAGGACTTCTTCCAGGATAATAATTGAAGAGGATGGATTGAAGTGTTTATGTATTGGTGTTCAAGAATAATGTTTTTGAGGTACTTTTATGGTGTATTAGAATTTTTTTGTATTAGTCTATAGTGGTTTTTAATAATTTTATGGTATCAATAACCATGAAAAGTGATTCAAATAATTTGGAAAGCAGATGATATGAGAATAATGAATGGATAAAGAGAAAATGAAATGTTTGAAAGTATTCAGTATCTCATGATTGATATAAGGACTATGTGATATCATGGTTTGAGTATATAGAGTTTTATGGATTTTGGTATGTGGAAAGTGTTAACTTTTAATTGCATTCATGATTTCAATAAGATTCAATTGGTATTAAATTTTTTTCAAGAGAATACATGATTAAGGCCTTCGAATGTTTGGAGTGTGACCAACAATACATATCTTATGATATATGGGGATCAAAGATGGTATTAACATGCTTGTTATATGAACTCTTTGGTAATCTTTTTCACTATAATATGAGATTAGACAACAGTATTTTGGGGAAGCCTAAATATTGAAATGGATTATGTTAGACATAAGTTTTTATTTTTTAAGCCTAAAACATTTTCGATATTATTGATTGAATGTTATAATAATGTATTTTTAGATAATAAATGACAACCTACACGACGAGCGACATCCCATCGCGTCGTACAAGGTTGTGGGAATCAAACCCACAACCGAAGTGCGACTGGACTTTATTACCTACCACTGGCCTACATGAAGTCCCTAGTTAGTAGAAACTAGTTTTATATTATTAAGAGGTATAATATATGATGAATAAGTTCATTTTTGTAATCATATATGATTATCCTCACCATAGGTAGACTTATGTATATTTGATAAATTTTGCATACTTTTGGTTTGAGACAAATGGAATGACCTGTCATTCTATCATATGATCTGCTAACACTTCACAAATGAAAAATTCAACATCATTTCTTTAATGGATGAAGTGGAAATTGTCCAAGGAACGACCAATAGTGAGATTGTACCAAAATCAAGAACATATTTATTCTAATTCCAATTTCTTCAACTTTAGGGAAATGATCTTGAATACGAAAAAATGTTGTCCTAGTGTCCTTATATCTGATGAATCAGATGGTACTGTGGGTCATCAAAAATTTATGGCTTTGTGATTGTTGGCTTTTTTATAGCCATGTTCTCAACCACTCTACAGCAGAACATGATGTTTAGATTTCTCTTCTATATCCATATTTTCACCTATGTTCTCCTATATGGAATCTCAATGATGAGTTATTTTGGGTAATCATTATGGTTCATTCTTTAGTTTTTTTAATTTAAGTTTTAGTATTCCTTTTTACGATGTGGGTTTCTATGAATAGTAAATTATTTATAACTCCGATGAATTTCAAGGGAAAAATTCATTTTAAAGGGGTAGAATGTAATAACCTGATATTTTATAAGATATATTCATTTGAATTTCTTTCATATATTCTCTAGTATGCTACATCATGATTATCTTGCGCTATACGCAACACCATATTAGCTTGCAGTATACACAACACTAATCTTGGATCGTGTTACACACAATTTCATGTTTTTTTATAGTAGTTATTCTACGAAACATTGAGTATATATATATATATATATTCAATGCATTTTTTTATACGCAAAAAAAGGAGTCATGCACTACATGCAATCCTGACCTGGCTTGCATTACACGTAATCGCGACCTTTCTCAATAGCGTGTGTTGTACGCAATACCGGGTTTTACTAAACAATGATATATTATTATAATATTATTATGAACTAGCCGTTTTGAATAGTATTAACTAAATTTTTAATTTTATAAAATTACTATTCATCTTACAAATTTTCTAGAACATGGTATAAGAACAAAATAGAATTTTCAGGTAAAATAAGTATTTTTTTTAAATGCAGTTTTCCACGTTTTGATGGCACACCCACATTAAATCTTGTTTTTGACATGTTTATACGTTAAATTTTACAAAATAATATTCTTATTTGGAATTAGGATATAAAAATTTACTTTGGATAAATTTTTGATACTTTTCTAATAACTTTAATATTTTGATTAATAGTAAAAATACGCTAATTTTTAATTAAAAACAACTTTTTTCATTGAGATAATTTATATGTTTAAATTATAATATTTAATGGTTTTAAAGTATAAAATGAATATATTTTGACCATTTTATATAATTTATGTCATTATCATTGATTTTACAATGAATTCGTAGGTTAAATCAATTCAATCTTTTGCAATGTTTTAAACAAAATCTTGTTTTCTTTCAACACCTGGATTAATTTTAATTTAATTTATTCATCTTTTTTGTACTGAATTTGGAAAAATGGATTCTATATATTTAATCAATGGGTTCAAATTATGTTAATAAGATACTTTTTATTTTTGGGCATTATGAATAGTAGCTATGGTAAATTTTATTTACCATAGTTAAAGGTAAATCTTGTAATTAAGGGTAAATATAAGATTATAAAATTACCCTAACACCTACCAAAATTATATTGGATGACTAAAAGTCACCCAATATCACATAAGGGTTTGAATAGATTAATTTGATGGACTTTTTCCTTAAAAATAATTTAATTATTAATAAAACCAAATAAAGTGACAACATGTCACTCTCTTAAATATTATAAGTATATTAACTTTACATTAGTGATAAACTTCATGAAACGTCGAACATGAATAGTATATAGAAATATAATAAAACTATCTACCTCATATGAATTTATTTTTAATTTTTTGGGATTAAATAATTATCATTAATTGTGACAAAATAGTGATGCAGAAATTGTTTTTCTTGTGAAAAATCAAGAATATTGTTTTTATTAAACTAATAGTGACCATAAAAGGCACCAAAACCCTGAATAAAACTTATTGGTCATGTAAATGTAAACCATAATCATCCAATGGTCGAATATTTGACCATATAGATCCTTATAAAAGTGATTATGACACTTATATTATTTTATTTGAAATGATGCCAATGTTGTCACCTTCATAACTTATTAAATATAACAATTTAAATATTGTGATTTTAAGATGATAAATTCTAGAAAAATTAAAATTGGGAAAGATAACAGATTTTTATTCATGAAAGGATTTTATTTATAATTTTTATGCTACAAATAAGTATATTAAATAATTATACAAAAATGTTGTAGTAATTAGTTTATTAAGAGATAAACAAAATGAATGGTTTTAAAAATAATAAATTAAATATTATATGAACTATTAAATGTTCTCCACTAATTTTATAGATACATATTTCCTTTTATGAATCTAATCAATATTTTAGTTCGAACATATGTTCTGTATATATTTTAGTTTAATTTAAATAAATGAATAGTGTCAAAATTGACACTATTGTTATTTCCTGAAAATAACATATTATAAAATTGATTAAAAATCACAAAAATATTTAAAAAATATAAATTGAAATTTAAATTGTCTAAAATGTCATAAATTATTCAATTATGGAAAATTAACAACACATAAGTGATTATTTATAACCATTAAAAATTTATAATTTTATTACCACAAATAAACTTAAATAGATTAAATAAGGATAAATCAAAATGATAATGTTTAAAGTAAGATCAAGACCTGTCTAAATTTTATTGGTTGTTGATATTAAAACCCTATCTCATCTAATATTCTAATTGAGTCATTTTTTGATGTTTTTATCTGTGGTTTGAATTTATATTAAACAAATATATTTTAGGATTCCAAAGGTGCCCCCCTCCTCCCTTATAAAAGGTCACCTCCTCCCTCTCTTCCTCGCACCATTTTGAGCCTTGAAGCTCGGCCAAAATCTGCCCATATCACTACAAAAATTCCCAAGAAACCTTATAGAGGTACTGGTCTTCTCAAAAGTCCAACCCTAGTGCACTAAGAAGAAGTTTAAAGGAGGTGTGTTGAAGAAGAGGTAATCTCTTCTACTGATTATTTCATGCTTATTTCTTCTTAAACTTCTTCTTAATTAGTTGTTTCATTATAAATTAATAACATCAATCTCACTAATATACTGATATGTTATTATAAAAATGAAATAACCCCATTTCACCCTCTATCCATCCTACGGAAAATGAAATCACCGCGCGTGCGTACGTACGGAATACCATCTCCACACTGTGGTGTAATCTGTTTTTCCAACACCACCTTACTTGAATGGGTATAATGGTGTAAATAATAACTATACATAGTTATTTTAACATAATACTCATTCTGATATATTCTATCATCCACTTCAATTCAATTCAATAATTATGGGAATGATATCATCGCTCGTGCGTACATACGGACTACCGTCTCCACAACGGGATGAGATTCATTCTCAATGATTAACCACTCATGAATGATTATAAAGTATATATAATATGCAATAATGAAATATATGAAATAATAATGATATTGGATATTTATATATATATATGTGTATGTCATCCAATTAATTCAATTCATTTCAATGAGCAAACGAAAACAACGTTCATGCGTACATACGGCCTACCGTCTCCATGAACGATGTATTTCTTTCCATTTATCGATCTATTATATATATGTATATTCTGAATATATATTATATATAAATCATGTTTTATATTCTTAAATTATGTAATCATGATCTAAGAAATCATATGAATAATTACAAGTCAATACACAGACGAAAAATGAAACGATTTTACCCAAAATGCTATTTAACATGAAATTTACAAAAGAATGGGTAATATAAAGTCATAAGTGAACCATATATGATATCATAACGGTGAATATGATTCTGTAATAAGTCAATGACATTATTTAAATCATTATACAGGAGGTTCGGATACATACAAATCATATCAGACCGAATTTAAGGGATAACTTTTCCAATGTCGCTCTTATCAGAGATTGTTTATTCATAAGTATTTATTGGGGTTATTGTTCTCATCCATGTCCATGTTTCCTAATAATGGTTTCATGTATGTTTAATGTAACTTTTAACCATTTTTTTATTTTACTACATGTTATGTATGGAATCATTCTTTTACGAGGTACTTTTTGACTTTTCCGGCAAAAGTACGAGAAGAATGTTTTTTTACTTATATGGCACAAACAGATTTTTTTACGGTTTTATAAATACTTATTTTCATGAAGCTTACTCCAAAATATTTTATGACTATTTTAAACCAAATCCATTTCTTTTTAAATTTTATGGAATTTTGTGAAAATAAATTGAATTTGAAGAAGAAATGATATTTTCCTCAATAATTCATTTCAAGTGTTTTATCAAAACCATATTTCATCTATGTTGACATTATTTCATATGTGTATGTTTCAAGTATAATGTATTTATGATTTACTTGGTTTCACAATTCTTATTATGAAAGTATATCCATTTCTTTTATATGGATTATGTGATGATGGTATGATGTTTATGAAACCCATTTTATTCGTTGGGTTATTATGAATGATGTATGTTTATTTTGTGGCACAAGTAAGAATGATTTCATTATGAAATTGGTGGGAACTATATATCCCTCCAATGAATTAGGTAAAGATTTATATCTCATGAGATAGACATGGATGGAACGGTAAGTTAATCTGTTTCAGTGGTACAAAATTGGAACGAGGAGTGAACTCGATTCTGTAAGGGACTTTGTCCACTAAAATAGTCTTAGCATCAATGCCTTGGACACTATGGAAATCATTACATGTGCTTAATTGATGCCACAATAAAATGTTTCATTCCCATGATATCTTATCATGATTGATGTTCCATTATGATCTATGCCTTATGTACTTCCATGTTTTATGTCATTGCTCATGATTTTGATGTTTCAACATTATGTTCATGTTTTATTTAAGTTCAAATGTATATGGCTTGTTTTATTTACTCCATTCATACCCTTAATGAACATTTGAGCTCACCCTTTATATGTTTTTTTTCACCAAGATATAAATAAAGGTTTTAGGTAATAAAATAAAAGGGGGAGATTTTTATGGGAGATGTTTAAGATCTTTCACCAAGATTAGAAGATTATATTCCGAGTATCCAAAGACACTAAACTATTATGGTCATTTGGTGTCTGTTTTTGTTCTGTATTAGGTATTCCTCAAAAGTAATGTAATGTACATGTAGGTCATTCTTCGGGTCTCTACAAATTATTTTTAGTTAGATGATTTTATGAATCAAGAATATGTTGATTTCATGTTATCCATAGAAATGATTAACCTATCATGGAGGATTTTTGATTTGGTTAATTACTTTTCAGTATGGGACATTAAGACTAGCTGATGTTATTTGGAGATAAATGTTAACATATATCATTGAAGACTATGTGAATTAATTCTTTAGAAATTTGGGTTTCAATCATAGTTTGGATTTATTTGATGAATTTTAAGGATAACTGTTTATTTAATGATATTTCTTGAACCTTGGGTTCTTTTTGATGAATTTTGGAGATTAAGAGTAGTATTTATTTTTATAAAGTATTATCGTTTTGGTGATTACCTAATTTTATACTAAACATTTTTGTTTTAGTTAATATATAAATAATTGTTTTTGGATTATGTGATTCTCTCGATGTTGATTATAGCGCTCTTAAGGTGAAAAAAAGTCATCCGGAATATTCATTATTTTGAGAAAATATGAGTTTGTGTTCAAAATCTAGTAAACGATGAATATCTACATGACATGTAAGTATATTTCCTTTTGTTTTTTATTAATATAATAAATAAATTACTAAAAAAAGTAACTTTAAACAAAAACCATGTCTTTTAACTTTTCCAACTGGGGAATCAAAGACTGTTTAACACATCAGAATTTTGTGATTTTCTAGTCGTTAACTTTCTCCTAATAATGATTCCTAACAATCTCTATCAGAACTTGACCATTTTTTCTCCTCTATATACATATTTTCATATAATCGTAGTGTGGGTTAACTTGGGTGACCTTTGTGCTTCTCTTTCTTTCTTTTGAAGTGATAGTTTTATTGACTCTTTCTCCGATGTGGGACTTTCAATGAAGTTTCCGTGCCCATTTTTTTTTAAATTGCGAGGTCTCAATTCCCAAAAGGGGGGAAGGATTTAACATCCAAGGTAAATAAAAAATAAGACATATTTGGTATTTATTAAATTTTTTAATTAAAAATTAATTTTACTATAAAAGGGTTTCTAGGTTCGATAGCGTACCCGATACACAACAACAGCTTTCTTTGAAATCATACGTTGCACACTAAAAATATAATATTTTTATTTTAAATGGCTGCCAAATATTACCTGTTTTATTTACACTAATCAAAAATCTAAATACAATATGATTATACATGTTTTGTTAAATGTATTTACATTTATTGAATAAAAGATAGAGGCTTAAAATGTGAATGAATCTAATTTTATGCATAATTTACATTAAAAGGCTAATTTAACGCCTTTTAATGGAGAAATATTTTTCAATCTAGTTTTGGTTACTTTAATAAATTCTATATGAAAAAATAAACTCCTTCTTTAGAATGGGGACATAAACATTTACTTTGTGTAAATTTTTGGAATATTTTTGATAATGTTCATTTTTTAATATGTAGTGAAAAATATTGTATTTTAATTTAAAAGTTCCATTTAATATAATTTATTTATAGGGTCAGATTATCTTTTTAATTGTTTTTAAAGTGAAATTAATATATATTTTTACCATTTAATACAATGTGGGTCATTTGAATTAATTTCACTTTGAAATTTGACAAAAACAAGTATCAATATTTCGATAATTATTGTTTTTTAAAAACACGCTATTTGTTTTGATAACGGGAATTAATTTTTTTGTTAATTAATTCCACTGCTATGTATTTAATTTTCCATAATAGAAATCATTTTTGAATTCAGAATATAAAATATATATTAGGCTGATTTTTTGGGATTTTTCTGAAAAACATCAATTTTTGATGAATAGTGAAACCGCTTAGTGGTACTTAAAAAAACTGACATTTTCATTTAAATGAAAAATTACCAGATTTGTGAATTGAATTTCAAAAATCCAAAATACATGGTTGTTATCAAGAAGTAAATTGTGGTTCATAAATATGAAAATAATTTTTGGTGAATAGTAAGTTTTGACTTTTATTTACCGCGGTTAAAGGTAAATAGGTTAATTCAATGTTAAAATAATATTATAATAATTCCAAAATACGTTAAAAATTGTCCAAAACTTATTGGTTGAGTCTTTAACTACCATGGGCATCTTTGGGTCGATTTTGGGACCACATTGATCCACATGGGAGTGATAATGACAATTTAGATTAATTAACTTAATGTAAAGGAAAATATGACAAAAGCAAATATCTTTTAGTAAATTAATTTTTAGATGGGGTAATATAAATTATATTTTTTTATATAAATATTCATTGGAAAGCTAAAAATATTTCATACATGATTTTAGTTTTTTTATAATTTTTATACAAGTAATATATTAAATTTTTAATGACACAATAATGATGCAGTATTTACCTCAATAATAAATGATTTAAATAAATAATATTATATTGATTAAAATATTATCCAAAACATGTCCAATTCGGATTTTAAGATTTCCTTTAGACCATTAGTCATCCTATCTTCGAATATAATGATTTTTGGTCCATTAGAAACCGAATATCATAATATAATAAAATAATAGTTTCACACTTTCCTAAAGAGCCTCTCCTCCCCCTTATAAAAGGAGACCACTTCTAACCAATTCCTCACACCTCTCAAGACAATTGGATCATCCAAAATCTTACTAATTAAGCTATAAACATCCCTCTATTCCACTTAGAAGCCTTACCTTAGGAATAAGGAACTTCAAGAAGTCCTTTTGTTCAAACCAAAGGGAGTTACCCAAATTACAGGTAACCGTTTCTCTTAAATTGTTTTCATTTATTTTACTTCTCCAACCGATAAAAACATTTTATTTCATTATTTTGTTACAACACAAGTATCCTAAATATACTAGGATGATTTTATAAGGATTATTAGAACTACACTTAAAAATACCTCTATCTAATGGATGAAGTACATAATGTTTCTGTTGATGGAAAACTAACGCCTCACGAAACGATGGTTGTTCAATTACATATTACCTCCTCTCATGGTGTCCATATTGATGGAACTGTATTTAGATATGATATATATTATTTTTATGATTTAATTATTCTTCAATACTTTCCAATTATATCACGCCTTTATGCTTTCCATAGTGGGTAAATAAGATAATCTCATCTGAGGAAGTGCGGACTACCACCCCTTTAAATTGATGTGACTCATTAATGCCTTATGTGGGATGTATAAAGGATCGTTTTAATGATATTATAGTGTAATTATACTATACCTATGTATAATTATGTTTTATTTCCATTAAAATAAGAAATAGAAATGAAAGTAGCATTCATGCGTTCATATGGCTTACCGTCTCAATGAACGGTGCATTTCATTTGATACATCTAAATGGTATGTACTATTATAAATACATGTATATACTGGATATATATGATATATATGATATCCAAATCATGAATATCATTCTGGATATAATGAACCATTAACCACTTGAACAACATTTGATTGTAAGAAGTCCATTCTTAACTCCAGTACCAAATATCGACAAAATGGTCATTATTAAGATAAATTATTACATAATGTTTATAACATGTTAATAAATGATATAAAATGAATAATAAACTTTAAAAATTTACATAATAATGTATAAATTAATTTTAGTTTGTTATTCAAGAGATTAAAGAATGATCGAGTCAAGTCGGACATGAGGTAAGGGATCCGACCTCTCTCATTCTTTTCAAGTGCTCTCTTTTATGTCATTTCATTTATGCTCCATGTTCTTATGTTGGAGGATTTTATTTTATATTAACCATAATATTATTTTAATTTTCATATGATGATATAAAAACTCATACTCTCATCAATTCATTTTAATAATTTTTAAGTGGCGTTGTTTGGGTGCTGAATTTTTGTAAGGGATTTCTTATCTTACTTTTTATTCTGTGAGATTTCCATTGTTCGCCACTTATTTGTTGAATGTGGAGTTTTGTGTACCGAATTTTGATATATATTATAATTAATATCATCCTATTCATGGTATTTTGTGATTAATTTGGTGGATTTTATCTTGTGGTCATACGAATCGGTTGATTACAACGAGGTAATGGGTTTCGTCTCACTTTTTATTCCTGTGAGATTCATGCTATATTTTCCACTATTTACTTTTTTTGTGGTGTATTTACTGCCCATTATTTTACTATTTATGTAATATACTTTCATTTATTATTATTTACATCTTCATTTTATGATCCTTCTTTTATGTGGCATATGTTTTGTAAGTTACCAAATCGGTAAGGGTACCTTTCACCCTCCTCTCTTTTAAAAGGATTCTTTTTGTTATGTCGATTAATTCATATATTATTATGTTGGGATATGTTATTCTATATCCTTATTGTTGTAAATATTATTCCCATGTGATGGGATACCCTTTCCTCTCTCATCAACTCAATTTCTGAATTGTAATGTGACATCGTTAGGTTGTCGAATTTTTGCAAGGAAACTTCTTAACCCAATTTCAATTCTTTGTGTTCAACTTGTACTTATTGAATATTTCATCCAATGAATATGTTGGAATGACTAATTATTGTTTTACACTTATTATACACTTATATTGGGTGTATTTATATTTTTCACACATAATTATGAGATTGATGTATCCTTAATTTAAGGATACAATCTTTATAGTGGATTTCATCTCAATTTACATTTCCATTGAGAATTCAATGTTCTTATGCACCAATTCACTCTTATATGGTGTATATACTATCCCTTGACATATTATATCATGAATCCCTTTATTCTCATGATATTATAAAGTTCTTATTAAATGATATTCTGCAATTATTTGTATTCAAGAGTCTCTCATTTTGATAAAAACTCTTTAACAAAAATATCATTTTTAAATGTTTTAAAAATTTATTATTGTAAATCATTATCATTAATGTCCATGTTTAAAAATGGTTTTGATTATTCATTTATATGGACATTAATGTTTTAAAAATATAATTCCATTAAAATCATCAAAGTGGTATTGGACACTTTGATTCAAAAATCTTTTTTAAATGGTTTTTTAAAATGGATAGATTATTTAAATATCTTGAAATTACTTCTTTTGATTGAAAATAAAATGTTATTAGTGAAATTTTTACATTTTCAATATTTTATGTTTTATGATGGTACGTGGAAATTTGATTGGTGGTTATGTCATAAACCATATGATGGGTGGTGCTGTGAATACCAGGACGAGTGGTTACGTTATAAAATCCAATACATTAGGTATGGAAGTCGGCCGTATGGCTATTCCATTTAGTGATATGTGTGGAAGTCGACCATATGGTTATTCCATTTTAGTATGTTGATGTCCCAAGTTACCTTTATATGTTATGTGTTCATTATATGGGTTTTATGGTAATATTTTTGTTAAAAATGGGTATGTAATGATCTTTTATTCAATGAATAGTATTTAAAACTTCATAATGGTGAAAAGTAATACTTATGTTAAAGTATTCAGGGTTTACATGTTGTTTTGAAAAAATAACAGTTTTACTTCTTTGTGTACCCCTTACTGAGATTTTTATGCTCATCCCAAGTTTTTTTGATTTTTTTTTTGATAGGACATAATGTGGAATAGCTTCATGGATGAATCATGGGAAATTCATGCGGTCTTAAACATGGAACAAGACATGACTTTTTTTAATAGTTCATGTTTTGAAAAAATGGATACTGGGAAGAAGTGTCAACAATGTAATATTTTGGAATGTAATAGTTATGGCCTAACTCTCTAAAAATCTAAACCTGAAAAGATCCTCAAGGTTAATTATTCATTTAATTCAAGACTAAGTTATGTTTTAAGGTCGGGTCCTTCTAATTGTAAAGTGAATAGTGGCCCAAAACATCATCTGTAACATAGATCTGTAGATTCCTTGATCAAGCTGGGTACTAACAATGATTTTTGATGAATGCGTCATGATTTCAATCCCATTAACCTATAATAATTGGAAGGGATTATAGTTTTTCTGCACTAGTAAGTTCATATAATTCCTTAAATAGTAGAAAAAATGATTATCACTGCACTAGTACATCATCTACTAATGATAGGAGAAATAATTTTTCTATAGAGTGATGCATCCAAGAAGTTATTAGATTTTTACTGATGAAATTGATAAAATGATTGCCCACAACTCATGTTAGTTGAATGTTCATGAGAAAAACATTCCCATGCATGATCTGGACGTGGATGATATGATATACACATTGAAAATATAGAGGTATTATCTATATAAAGAGATGTGTGAGATATATATACTGACCCTAAGATAATCAAATATACATGTTCTTATAGAATTATCATAATATATACTAGTGAATATGGTCACATATAGTCATGGATTATAAATGTTCAATCCAGTATCATCAAAGGAAATAAAATAATGTGTTATATTATATAAGTTGAATGGATCTTGAAACATTATCATTGATGAGAATTGAGAAGAATCCAATATTCATAGACATATGAAGTATGTACATTTGAATCATTAATGATGGAACATTATCAATTAGTTCTCAAATTGTTTATCATCCATAACTAAAATTTGAAATAAATGATGCTCAATGGAATGAATTTAAAATTCAATGTATCGTTGAAGCTATAGGAAATGTGAAATCCTTAGAGTTAAAAATTGATGTATAAGGTGTCATAATATTTTGTTTATAACTATTTTTACCATATACTCTTGAGTTAAATAAATATTTAATGAATGTATCACATAGATAAACATTTTCTATTCACCCAGGGAGTACAAAGATATATTGAGATCCCCAATATTATTATTGGTGTGAAAATATAAAGACATTAGTTAGTGAATATAAATCAAATTGCTGGTTTATCTACATGTTAAGGATAAAAGAAAAATAACTAAGAAAATTATGAAATTATTACCAATAAAATCATAGAAATAGTAAAATTTAACATGGAATTTCTCACCAAAATTCCAAAATCATCCAAAAGAAAAAAATTATATATATATTATTGTAACTCCTCACCAAAAATCAAAAAAAAAAGAAATAATGCACTATTTTTTTCTTGTCAGTTCAATTATTATACTTAATATAAAATTTTAACTAAATTGTACATTAGAACAACATTGGTTTTGATCCCAATATTATACACATGGTATTTAGTAAGTCACCTTTTGGTTCCAGGAAAACCGATGGAAAACTATGGTGATCTGTCCTAGGGATGCACCCTTTTTGGGACACTAACCATGATGAAGCCCAATAATATCAAAGGGTATCTATCCATATTCTTCTCTTGATGTAATCTGAATTATGTGGACAATAATCACTGTAATTTAAACAATGTACAAAGGAAGCTTCCCTAAGGAATAATCCAACAATTCCTACCCCAACATGGTATTTCCCCTAGGTAACTATGTTTACGGAAGATAATGTCTCATCCTAAGGTCCTAATTCCTTCAAGACCCTATCCATGAATTCCATTCCTACAAGTCTCCTCTTACAGTGTCCCATCACCCCATCAAACTACATGTAATTTTATTCCCATAAAATGGGATACGCTGGATTCCTCCTTGAGTTTCAATCCCAACACCCCAACACTTCATCAATTCCATTCATTCCATTCATTCTATTAAATCCATCAACAATACATCCTGATTTTGCTTAGGCCACCTCATCACGATGTAATAATTCCACCCAGCTCTCATCATAAATTCTCCATGAAACAACCGGGAAGCTTGCATTGTGTATGATTCCTTTCATCCAAAATAATTCATGGGTTTCAATCAACACACTCTATAATTTGTTCATAGGAAACCTTACTGAGGATCAATCCCAACCAATGGATAAACATGGAAGCCCACATCTATGAGTGAACTTCCCAGATCAACCCTTAGTGGTTTCTAGATCATCCCTCATGGAGTGACATACTCAATTTATGGGACACACCCCCTAGTGTCATCTCTCTTTGGGAATTCATTCCCATCCACTCGGTAGAAATTTCAGGTTCCCCTTTTAGGGGTGCACCTGCCTGATTCACCCTTAGTGTTTTCAAGATCAGTATCATTCCATTTCCAAAAGATGTTAAAATTTCTTCTTAATCATTCCATAGAGTATTATCTTATCCATTTCAACAAGTCCATTAACCCATTAGCTATCCCATGTTAAACATAAGATGTATGAGGAAAACAATGGAAATTAATACTTTGGTTTTATTCTCCACAATATTATATACTAGAAAATGACCTTCTATTATACATGGAATGGTTTTGGAATACACAGAAGATATGCCTATGGGAAAAGATAAATATTAATCTATGTGGTATGCATTAGGTTCTGCACCATTGGGATGTGATCCTTTAAGAAAGAATACTGGTCATACAATGTTCTTTTATCCCGACATGATCAGTTATTTCTAGTGTGAATACTCCCCTAAATGAATGTTTTTACCATATATAGTGCCCATGTTATTTCTATAAGGATGTAGTGTAATTAACCAAATTCCATGAATAGATGGAAAAAGGTCCACCATTATGTGTATTGAAAATCGTCTCAAATGGGATTCCATTATGCATAATCCCCAACCATATTATTGGGATTATAACCATGTATAATCCCATTACCCCTATGTTTTGAACTATATGTAATTTTATCAATGTATTCTAAATAGTGTATATAGGAAGCCTCATTGAGGTGAAAGCCATATAACCCATACATTCGATCTATCTTAAATTGGTTAATCTATCTTCCTAAATGTATAATGTCATACTGCATGAGACTTCAAAACTAAATAGTTTTGGATCCCATAAATCTATAGAGGGTATGTTGGAAGCCTCCATGGGGTTCAATATAAACCAATGTTAAACACAAGTGCTCCAATCATGGGATATACCCTCTTTGGTGTTCTAACCATGGGTATGAGCTAGCATGTCAATGGGAAGCTGGCCACATGTAAGCCCTGATGTCAACTCAACTATATGGAAATTTATCCCTATTATCAATAATTTTTACATAGTATGCATCCCCAATGCTCAATCCCAACATCCCTGCCCCATACTAGTCTTTCTGATGGGTCACTATGTCTCAGAAGCATCATTACCCACCCAATGTTAAAAATCATTTGGGTCCTTATCCATGCATTCTATTCTCATTGTTCTCCTAATTAGGCGTCATGTTAACCCACCAAACAATGTTTAAATTTATCCCCACCCACATGGATACACAGTAAGACTTCATGAGGTTCAATTAAAACACCCCAAACACTTTATCCATTCCATCCATTCAATATAATCCTTCAATAGACCATCATAATTTTAAATGAGAATCCACATCTTGTTGGAGTCATTCCACCAATTTAACATCATCTTTACTCCAAGTAGCAGTAGGTCAGCTAGCCATGTCTAATCATCATTCCAAAAAATTAACTACATGGTGTTTTATCCCCATAAATTATATGGTTTACATTGGAAACATATATGAGGATCAATTACAACTGATGGTAACCCTTGGTGTCCCCCATTTAGGGGTTCCCCTTCCTTATCCTTCCTTAGAGGATTTCATATCTTCTCTCAATATGTTCCATATTCACATTTTGAGAAACACCACCCTATGTCCACTCTCATTGGGTGTTCTAACCTATACACAAGGTAATCCATTGATGTTCCCCCTTATATGGGTGTACCTCCTTGATCCATAAATAGTGGGGTCAAGATCAATCAATTTTTGTTTCAACATTACATTAAACATGTGTCACGATCTGTTAACATAGCTTAATCTGATCTGTCTCCATAAGAAATTAAAATCATTCCCTACATCATGTCAAACATTGGATTTCTGAGGAAAATCCTTGAAATAACTCTTATGATGTTCGTTTCAACAAGTTTCTAAACTCACAGCCTACCTCGTGTAAAACATGGGATGAATTTGTAATAACTCCCAAGATATTGCTTAGGAATAAGACACCCCACAATCAACATGGGATGCCTATGGTCCCTCACCACTGGGAATACCTCATTTGGGGAAAAATACTGGTGCACAAATGTACCAGTGTCCATACAAGCTCAGTGATGCCTAGCATGACAATTCCAATAACAAAAGGTTGTTGACATTTCTAGAACCCATATAATCTCTAGATAGTAAAAACATAAGTAACTGGAATCCATTACGTTATGTAACCAATGTTTATTTTATACGTTATCCTTGAAATTTCTTATGGGAAACCATTATGTGTAATCCCCAACCACATTCTAGGGATGCTAACCATGCATAATTCTCATGATACTCACATCTGAACAATGCAGGCATTGGTCCTTGTCTTCTAAGCTGGATACATTGTTATCAACCTTGAGTTTCAATCGATATATTCCATCCATTCCTTATATTTCATCACGGTTAACCTATTTTCAAAAATGGGGAATCTTAAAATGGATGTTTCATTTGAACTACATGAGTTTTGATCCCTATCTTGAACATAGAGTATGTAAGAAGCCTCCTTTATGTTCAATCCTAACCAATGGTAAACATTGGTGATACCTCCTAGGGCTGTACCCTCCTTGGTCCATTATACATAAATATTTCCCATCATATAAAAGAATATATAGCCATGTTTAGAACCCAATTTCATCTGAACTATGCGGACATTGATCCCTGACTTCTAAACTGGTACACAGGAAGCCTCCATGATATTTAGGTACATCATCCACGCCCCATCCTATGATTCTCCCTGGTCACTATGTGTTAGGCAGATCCTTCCCCAAATCACAGTCACGATTCATTTATGTCCCAATCCATGACATCAATTATCATGGGATTCCTCCTTTGGTTTCCATTGCCCAGTCGAATTGTGTGGCCTTTGATTCTCAACTAATTGGATATGCAGGAAGCCTCTCAGAGGTTCAATATTGACACCCCGAAAAATTCTAACATTCCACCCATTTCATACAATACTTCAACAATCCATCAAAATTTTAACCTAGCCACCACATCATAGTGGAATCATGTCACCTAGTTCACATCATCAATGTTCTATGCTAAAATTAGGAAGCTAGCCATTTGTAATCCCCATTACATTAATTAAACTACTTGGGCATTGATCTCAGTACTCTATAATGGATATAGAGGAAGAAAAATTTATGTCCAACCCCAACCAATAGTATACCTTGGTGTCACCCATCTAGGGGTTGAAATCCTTGATATTCCATTAGTTTTCTCCAGATCATCCCTCACTATGTTCCATCATTCCATTATATGGAACACCACCCAATTACACTCTCTTTGTATGTTCTGATCCATCCACCCAATAAACCATTCAGGTGAACCTCCATTATCCACCCCCAGTTGTTTCTAGATCAATTCATTTTCATCTCCACATTATGTTAATATTATATCTTGATATTCCAGCACACGATAATACAATCCGCCTTTACATGATATTAAAATCACGTCCTACCCCATGTTAAATATGTGAAGTCTAATGAAAACCTCATAAATTAATGTTTTTCTATAAATCTCCATACGATGATAAACATTTGGGCCACCACATGATAAAAATGGGTTTCCTATGGAATTCCAAGATAGATATGCACATGTAATTGTATACCATGTGATCAACTTGGGATTATTCATGTTTTGGGCCCTTGAGAAAACATCCTTTTAGGAATAATACAAGCCCTTAATTGTTACATTATCCATACATGTTGATTGATGCCCAACCCTGCCTCTCCCCTAATCAAATAATGATACCTTATCATAATCCATATGAATTTCTAGACAAAATTAGGGTAATTATCAATCAACCACTAAGATATGAGACTAGGGATTCCTTTTTGTGTAATACCATCCACGTCAAATGGTCCACCTTTATGGTTATGCCCCAACAATATTCATGGGTCACTAACCATGCATAAGCCCCATTTTCCTCAACTCACCAATGTGTAGACTTTGATACCTTTCTTCTAAATAGGTTACATATAAATTCTATTGGATTTTCATGAACTATATTATATCCATTTCAACTATTTCACATCAGTTCACCTATCAACAACTATGTATGATGGTAAACATCATTGTACATTCAAACTATGAATCTTTTGATACTTATAATCTATATGGGGTATGTAGGATGCCTCCCCGATGTTCAGTCCCACCCAAATGTATACTATGGTTCTCCCTGCTATGGATGTACCCTATTTGGGATGATGAACATGTGTAAGCCCAAACATGTTAAGGGTTATCTATCCATATGTAAGGCATGATTAGAACTTAAAAATATGGATTTTTATTCCTATCATCTATACAAGGTGCATAATAAGCCTCCACAAGATTAAATCCCATCATCAATGCCCTATCATATTCATACCCCTATGTCACTATGTCTCAGGAGGATCATGCCCCATCCCAGGGTGATTTTACCTTCAGGTACATATCCATGCATTCCATTCTCATGGGTCACCTCTATAGGTTTCCCATTTTCCTATCCCAGCTACATGGGATTTGATTTCCATCCACTATGATACATAGGGTCCATCCATAATGTAATATACCAACACCCAAACACTTCATCAATTCCATCAATTCCATACAATCCATCCAAAATACATCCTAAGGTATCCATAAAAACCATGTCCCGATGGAATAATTCCACCAAGATCGCATCATAACTTCCCTTAGTATAAATCATACAGTTAGCTATGTGTAAACTCCATTCCATTCAAATAAATTCATGAATATTGATCCATATCCCTTGTATACAGTATGTATGAATCCTCTATGAGGTTCAATGCCAACAAATGTTATTCTTTTGTGTCCCCCTTATATGAAATAAAACCCCATGGTCCACTCTCTGTGTTTTCTAATTATGACCTCCCAATGTTTCATATTACTAATAGGGGACACATGATCCTGGGTCCACTCCCATTGGATCTTTTGACCCATCGACTCGGTTAATGACTCTGGTGCCCCCTTTTGGGGTGAACCTCCTTATTCCATGTTCAGTGGTGTCCATATTAATCATTTTCCATCTCCACTATATGATGAACATATATCCTGGTCTGTCATCATAGTATAATATGACCCATCTATGTAAGACGTTAAAATCGTGGCCCACCCCATGTTAAACATCTGACGCCTATGTAAAACCATGGAAGTTATTCCAATTGTCTTTATCTCCAAAATAATCTAAACATTCATCCCACCTCATGTTAATAATTAGTTTAATGAGGAAATACATGAATGATATAACTATGTCATAAGATACATCGTGATCGGTGTGGGATACCATGATTTTCGTTGCCTTGAGAAGCCCTAACTTGAGAATGAAAACAAGTTCTCTAGTGTTCTAGTGTTCATAAATTTTCAAATATTCCCAATGTGACAACTCCACTGATAAAAGTTTCTACACTATATAGACACCATGGAATGTCCATACAGAAGTAACGTAATTAACTAGCATCCATAGAGAGATGGCACCATCGATGTATTTATAGGAATGTAGAAGCATGTCATATGTGACACATTTATGCATAATCCAAACCATGTGATTAGTCCACTAACCATGTCTAATCTGTCTTCTCATCATATATAAATAATTTTAAATTTGATATTTGTCTTCTAAACATGGCACGTATGAAGCTTAATTGTGGTTCAAGCTCTCTAGTCCATATATTGTGTCTATTTATCTTCAATTCACCTATCATCCTAAATTTATCACGTTAACTACATGGGACATCATAACTACAGGTGTTTTGATTATTTTCTTCAAAACAGCGTATGTAGGAATCCCCCCTGAGGTTCAAAAATATTCAATGGTAAACTCTAGTGCTCCTTTCTAGGGATGTTGCCTTTTGGGGGATAAACATGAGTAATACCGAACATGTCAACGAGCATGTTACTTTGTGTACTCCTCGATGTCATTTAAACTACATGTACATTGATACATGTCTTCAAAAAATGGTTCATATGAAGCATAAATGAGTTTCAATCCTATCATCCATAACTGATCCTAGTCTTTCACCTAGGTCATTAAATATAGGGAGGATCAAGCCCCAACCCAATGTCATGATTCCTTCAAGACCCTATCCATGAATTCTATTCTCAATGGTTTCCTCTTGTGGTTTCCCATTTCCCCACTGAACTACTTGGACTTGTTTTCTCATCATCTAGGATATGTAGGAAGCCTCTATGAGGTTAAAATACAATACCCCCATAACATCATAAATTCTATCCATTCATTTAATTCCATCCACAATCCATTAATATTTTACTTGTGTAGTTGAATCCTGATGGAATCATGGAGCTATTTTCATATGTTCACATATCTTAGTAACATCAGGGTAGCTATCCATATGAAAAATTTGGTCCATCCAATGAACTACATGGGTTTTGAACCCTATCCTTTATACGATATACATAGGAAACCAAAAGGATGTTTAATCCAAAATAATGTACAACCTTCTTGTCCAAATTCTAGGGGCACACCTACAAAATCATCCCTTAGTGGTGTACAGATTATCACTCACACGGTTCCACCATCCAATTATGGGACTCTTCACAGCCGGTCTGCTCCCTTTGGGTGCTCTGACATTACCACCTAGTAAACCATTCATGTTCCCCTTCTATGGGTATACGTCTCATATCATCCCTTAGAAGTGTCTAGATCAATCCATTTCCATCACCACAAGACATTAATCTTATATCTCAATCATTCATTACAGGATTATATGATTGGCCTCAGCAAGATATTAATTTCATGGCCTACCATGTGTTAATCATGGTTTGTTTGAAGAAAACAATATAAATTTCTACTTTCGAATTCATATCATCATGATTCTAAACACATGGACCACCTCTTGTGAATTTCTAGATTCTTGAGGAAAACCTTGAAACCTATTCCAATGGAATTAGATACCCCGTGATTAATGTGGTTATCTCATATTTTATTCCCTTCAGAATAGCTAATTTTAGGAAGAATATAGGTTCTTCAATGTTCTAGTGTCCAAACAAGCTAAACGATCGTTAGATTGACCACTCTCCTCACATAAGGTATTATTCCTATCACATCCCCCTAGAATTTATATACAGAAGAAGAATAATTATCCATCATCCAAAAATAGATGTCACATGTTCTACATTTATTCATAATCCCCAACATGTCCAATGGAACACTTTTATGTGTAAGCCCCACCATATGCTCGGGCCACTAACCATTTGTAATACACATGATTATCCCTTCCAAACTACGGAACCTTTGACCCCCTTCCTATAAATAGGGTATTTGTAGTGTCCGTTCTGTTTCAATCCCTACAGTCCATCCATTCTTACTATTTCTATTAGTTCACCTATCGTCTTCAATGTATGATTTCAAACAACATGGTACTATAAAACTATGTGGTTTTTGCTCCCAGTCATCTGCTCATGCTATATTGGAATCCTCTTGGAGTTTCAAACCCATACAATGGTAAATTCAAGTGTTCTTACCTCGTTATATACCCTATTTTGACTATTAACCATGTGTATTCCCTAGCATCTCAAAGGGAAGAAATCCATGTCTAAGTGTTGATATGATTTGAAGTACATGGAATTTGATCAATAAATATTTAGTAAGGTAAGTAGGACTACTCCTCAAGGGTCATTCCCATCATCCATTCCAAATTATTGTCTTTCCCCTAGTGCAATAATTAATTGGAGGATCATTCCCCATCCTATGATCATTCTTCCATCAGGTCCCTATCCATGCATTCCATTCTCACATGTTACCTTCATAGGTGTGTCATCACACCACCATGCTATGTTGAAATAGATTATAATACATTGGTATTCGTAAGAATCCATAAGGATGTTAAATCCCAACACCCCAACACTACTTCCTTTCCATCCATTCCATTCAACCCTTTCACAATCCATCCATATTTTACCTGGGCCTCCAAAACTCACAAGATCCATGGAACACTATTTAGATCATCCCTTATCTAAGAAGAAATCAGGTAGCATGTTGAATGTAAGACACATTATATCCAATGAAATATATTTGATTTTTTCCTCTATTATCTACAGGGTTTGTGGGAATCCCCCACGAGTTTCAATATCAAAAAATGTTAAAACATGGTTCCCTCATTATAGCGTTGGCCTCCATGATCTACGCTAAGATGTGTCTGAATCATCCCTTAGGTGTTCCATCTTCCCATTATGGGACACACCACCATGGGTCAACTCTCTTTGGGAGTTCTAACCCATCTACCTATTAAACCTTTTCGGATTCCCCTTTTTGGGCTGCACCTCCCTCATCTTCCCTCAATGGTGTCCAAATCAATCATGCAATATATCCACTAGTCGTTAAACTAGTTTCCAAATATGTACACGTATCTTATTCAGATCCATCAATGAAAATATATTAAAAACACGCCTTACTATATGTTTAAATAGGGTGTCTAAAGAAATCCCAATAAATTAACCCTTCAATGATTGTATTTGGATGATGATAAACTCACATATTGACTCATGTTAAAGTTTATATTCCTAATGAAACCCTCCAAAAATATTCCCATGAAAAAATATTACATTTGATCAATGTGATGTACATCTATTTTCGGGCACCTAATAAGCCCTCCATCCAGGATGAATACAATTACTATAATGTTTTAGTATCAAGACATTCTCAACAATTCCCATCATGAAAAATCATCTCTCTGAAAGTTTTTCCCCTATCTATACCCATTGGAATCTCCAGACAGTTGCAGTGTAATTAACTGCAATCCAAGGAGAGATGGAACATGGGAAAGCTTTATGCATAATCCCCATCTTGTCAAATTGGATTCCATTTTTCATTATCCCCATCCATATGAATGGGATGTTAACTATGCATAATCCACATGATCATCACATCAAAACTCTGTAGACTATTATCCATTTATTCTAAATAGGTTATGTTGATATCCTTAATCAGGTTCAATTTCTATAGTACATCCAATCCATCTTATTGATGTTAGATCACCAATCATCTTAAATGTATGATGTCAAACTAAATTGGACTTCTAAAGTATATGGTTATTGATCCATGTCTTCTACACATGGTGCATTGTAAGCCTCCATAAGGATCAATACAAACCAATGCTAATATCTGGGGCTCCATCATAGGGATGTTCCCTATTTGGTAAACTAACAATGTGTAATAACCATCATGTTAAATAGATGATATCCATTAGAGAGCCTCGATATCATCTTAACAACATTGACATGGATACATGTATTCTAAAAAGGGTACATAAGAAGTATCTTTGAGGATTAATCCCATCAACCCTGACCCATATAAGTCCTTCCCTTGGGTCACTATGTCTTGGTAGGATCACACCCGAACTCAAGGTCATGCCCCCTTCGGTTCCCTATCCTTGGGTTCCATTCTCACAGGTCACCTCCTCAGGTTTCTCGTTTCCCCACTTAACTATATGGACCATGATTCCCTAAAACTATGATATATTGGAAGCCTTCCATGTATCATGCCAAAAACTCCCAAAAAAATCATCCATTCCATCCATTCCATTAAATCCTTCCACATTCTTTCTTCATTTGACTCGGGCCACCATATCCTTGTGGAATCATGCCACCTAGTTCACATCAGTGGTACTCCAAGCAAGAACTAGGTAGCATTCCCAGTTTATGCCTTATTCCATCCAACCAACTATATGGGTTTTGATCCATGTACTGTAAATATTTTATGTTGGAAACATCATTTAGGATCCATCCGAACCAGTTGGAATCCTAGGTGCTCCCAAATAGGGGAGAATCTCCAAGATCTTCCCTTAATAGATTCCAGGTCATCCCTCATGGGGTACCATAATCCATTTAGAGAACAAACCACCATAGGTCCTCTATATTTGGGAATTCAGTCCAATCAACCTAGTTAGCCTTTCAGGTTCCCCAGTTTTGGGTTGCAACTCTCTAATGAACCCTCGATGGTATCGAGTGCAATCATTTTCAATCTCCCCAACATTTTGAACATGTTTCCAGATATGTCCCCATAGTAAAAAAACATATATTCCCAAATGATGTTAAACTCACAGCTAACCCCATTATAAAGAGTGGATATCTATGGAAAACATTAGAAATTAATCCTTTTATGTTTTCCTTTATAAAATGATAAACATGTAGTTTGCCTTGTGTTGACCATGACATGCTGATGGAATACATTAAATTATATTCCAATTACATAGGATACCCCTTGTTTGATGTGGGATGCATCAGGATCCATGAACCTGAGAATCCATCCTTTGAGGATGTATTTTTTCCCCAATGTTCTAGTTTCAGACATGCTCAGCGATGAAAAGTGAGATGAATCCTCTGACTGATGTTTTCTTCTCAAACTAGACTACCAGGAATGTCCATATAGAGTTAGCGTAACTAACCCAAATCGACGAAGAGATGGAAAATTTAAAAAGTTTCATGAGCTAAATATTTACCTAAGAGGGAGACCCAGACAAAGAAATGAGTTTTTTTGTGGAATCCACATAATGGGAAATCGACATACCATCATCTCGTTCTAATAAAGTTGGAGAAATCAGTGAAGATGTGATGAATGTCTCCCACCCTTGGAATGTGGGAATGTGGGGTACATTTCATTGTTAGTGAAAAATAATTTCATATAGGCGGACCACCCTAGTGGAATGTGATAGATTTGGGGAGAAATTCCCCCTCTATCTCCCATGAGGGTAGGACATATGTAAAGGTGATTCCTCGTAACATGTATTTTGTGTCTTACTCATGGAGTGATTCCCAGGTGCTGATATAGAGATTCATAATTATGAATGGGGATTACATGTAAAATAATATTGATATGACTCATATAGTTGATAGAGTGAAGAGATATTATGAAATAATGTTTCTAGAGTTCATCTATCGACCACCAAGGATGAATGTGGCTTACAGGTGAAAACAGTCAAGTTATGCTATGGAGTAGAAATGGTGAATATGGATTCTTCATAATAGTTTACTGGGTGCTGTATTAATGAAGAAAGGGTGATTGGGGCATACGAGTGAATGAATCCTGAGTTCCATTATAGATTAGAAAGGGTGAATGGTGGTTGAGTATAAAATTATCTTTTAATGTCTAGCCATTTGGGAAACCCATGTGCTTGGAAAGGGGTGAAATAACATTATAACATCATTTGAAACTTCGATGACTATATTATCATGGTCCTAATATGAGGTATATTATACTTTAAGAATAAGGTATCATATTCATAAAATATATGGTATCTTACAGTTTAAAGTGATATAGTCTAAACTATGACAACATAATTTAACATCATGTTGTAGGGGTGACAGGGAAAAAGAATCCTAGAAATGGTTGGTGTGGGATTTATTCAATGGAATCCCTATCTGTTTCAACCTGGAATATGATTCAGTTGAGAGGGTATGATGAGATTATTGAATAAGGGTTTGACTAAATGTGGTTGGTGAATCTATGTGGGGAACTCAATGAATGAAATTTGAAATAGACCATGAATATTAGGTGGACTCAAGGAATTTCTGAGAGTGTGGATGATTATCTCTATTGATGGTAGATGTTAGGGTGATCTAAGAACACAATAGAAAATTTTATCAAACCAGACTAAAATGTTTGTTGTGAATCTCTCCATTTTTCATGGGGGTCAATTTTGTTAGTGAGGGGACTGAGCCGGAGGCCCAAGACTATAGCCTGGTAGTGATCCAATGTGAGGTGTGGGAACACAGCCCCCTTGGTATGGAATATCTAATGTGATGGGGGAATAATTTTGAAGGATAAGTCTTCATGAATGAGCTTCACATAAATCACAGTCTCACAAAGGGTAATTCAAGAATTAGGCTTCCCCACCATCATAATGAAGGAATGATTTAAATTTGGGGGTGGGTGTGCTTCTTGATGTCTGATTGCATTTCGCAACTTCATGTGACACAAATGGAATTATTCCATCACAAAGGGAATAAGACTCCATATATGGAATTACCAAAGTGGTGGGAGGATCTTCAAAATATGTGGTGGTTTCTTCTCTAATCCTAGGGGCTCTGTCAACTATCCTTGAAACCATAGCAGGGCTCATTGGACTCACAAATGCGTCCATCAACTACCTTTTTAGAAATATTGGGACTCATCCAACTAATGATATTATTGTAAACTATTATCATTGTATTAGTGAGAGGTCCTCAAACAACATCCTATAAAATGGGAACCACAAATGGGCTCTTTGAACAATTTTGATGCATAACATCGAATGACTATAACTTTTTATTTGTAACTCCATTCGGGCAAGACAAATAGTCAAATCGAACCCACCAAAAAATATATCACCCAATATCACCTAGGAATAATTTTATTCATCCTATGGATTATATTTATAATGCCATGAGTGAATCATCTCGATAACTGGTACCTAACACTACTCTCAATCTAATTTTCAAACCTAGAACCCCGAAATCAAATGTCATAGTCCTTCCATCTCTTCCATATATCATATAACACATACCCATAGCATGGAAACATCACCTCTATCCTGAAGGAAACCGGTTTATCACATCCCACTACAACACAATACTATAAAATCACAAATCAAGAGTAGTTAGATATAATTAACCTCATAAATATAAATGGCATGAAGACCACATACCTTTCCTGACACCCGTATAAGACATCCCACAACATGTTCATAAAAAATCAAACCCACATAAATTTTTTCCATCACCTAGTAAAGTTTTAAACATCATGCTATCAAAGCCTAGGAATATCTATTAACATGACAGAAAGTGGGAAACATTAGGTAACCATCCATCCCACCTCATCACTGGGATGTTGGGGAAACACTGATATATACCCATATTACCATTTTCTTGTGTTTCAGGATGTGTGTGTAGTGAATGTAGAAATAAAAAATACTATAAAATGTATATATATATATAGACACAAAAAAATAATCATATGGGTTTAGAACAATGCACTAAAAATCTCACAATGTCACTACATCTCTTCAAGAGGTCCTCCACATTCACTACCATTAATAAATGAAAAAATTCTCCTAAGAAGAAATATATGAACCCCAATTCTATCATTCCATAAAATTTTAATACATTTTTAGTATCATATTATAATCAAATTACAACTAGCATCCCATTTATTGAAAAATATTCCAGCCAAACAGTCATATTTGTAACCAAAAAATGTTAACAACACATCTCCTTTCAAGAGTTCATTATAAATTTTCATCTAATGTCTTTTTAATGTTAATTTTTTCCATTTATATTCTATTACTATCCTTGAATATAACAAAACACAAAAAACACATAATAATAAGATAAAAAAATTCAAAATACAATTATTCACCTTTCAAAAAAGAATACACATCACAACTACACCACGTTTCCCCATATCACAGCTGCATTCCATCAACACACCACCATCGCCAACCCATTTCACAGCAACACAAGATCATTACCCTTCACTTCTCAACACATATCACAAAAAAACATATTATCCTCACATCACAACTACAGACCACCATCAAACAACAATATTAAACCACAACACATCTCATTACATAATATTTATCATATTTTATAATGATGGAATTTTTTCCCAATCCAAATTTCAATTTCTGGTATTTTAACTGAAATAAAAAAATTATTTGATGAATAAAAGTGGTAAACTTATTTACCTTTTTGGGAGACTCCAAAGAATCAAATAATCATGGCTCCAGATCATATATATGATGAATGAAAACAATGTATTCAAAAAACAATTATTTGGAGTGGGTTATAAAGCCCTAAAATCCAAACCTATGAGAAAAAAATATCAATGTTTAAAATCATGAGAATCATTCCCATTCCCAATCAATATTCATTTAAATATTTTCATTATCATTATTTTATATTTTTTAAATCCATCTCCTCATATGTTAATAACTGAAAATCCCACCCACATGATTCAGTAAAAATTATTAATTAAGCAAAACCTACTTCAAAAGTAGCATTTTCAACTCACTGTATGGAACATGGTGTAGATGAATTCCCTGAAAACAACAATCATGCATATGAAACTATAGATAAAACTATACCACCACTATTTATCCTCAAAATTCAACCTAAACTCACACCAATGAAATATTCATCACTATAGTGAATCTTCAAGTGAAGAACCATGGAAAACTATAATAAAAGGAAGAAGAACTTTACAAATATCTCCAATAATAATCTATAGGAACCCTTGGATCAATGAAAGGTAAGGAGGGATGAAAGATCATTGAAAATAAAATAGGGTTACACTAAATGTATAGGAAGAGGACCAACCGAATTTGGATGAGTCAACCCAATAAAATAGAGTAAAATATGAGAACCCATAACTTTCACATTGTGAATACCTTTCCGGATGTCAAATCCATGGTAATTTCAGAAATTCCTAATATTCACCTAACATCATATTTCCTTGGATAAAACGATTTACTTATCATGATTCAAATTAATGGAATTAATGACATTCATATTTTTCTTCCCCCAACGAACTCATGTTGTGAACCAGCTATTAATATCATAAAACTAGTTCATGCCATGAACCACCAGCTGGAGTTCTCATGCCTCTCTAGAATAACTGAAAACTCCTAAAACATCCCCTAAAAACTATAACTAGTAAAAACAAAAAAATAACAGACTAGGATAGTGCACGTAATTATAGAATGTTAATTTAGTTAACTTTTTGAAAAGGTCACAACACAAGAGGAAACACAAATGGTTCCAATATAAATGAATAAATAATGTTTAATCATTAAATCATTATGAAGAATAAGATGTTGATCAACATTTATGTATATAAACTTGATTGTAGTGATAGTGGTTCCATTCTAAAACTGTATTACATGAAGTAGAATTTTGCATAATTTCATGAATTATAAATAATTACTTAATCATGTTTTCAAAATTATCATCTCAGTACATATGAAAAAAATATAACTCTTCAGTGATAGAAATCAAAATTCAAAAATAAGCACATTTAGATTGGAAAATAAAAAATAATATATTAATGAAATTCAAGGAATAATAAAATTACTCAAATTGGAAAAAAATATGGATTGTATAGAATGAAATATTAAAAAATTTCATTACCATGATTTTTAGTTTGTTACAATATTAAGGGAAATAAATGGAAAAATGAAATATAAAAAACGTGATATAGTAAATTGTTTCCATAAAATACCATAACTAAATCTATTTAATACCTTAGATACAATCTAAAATATTTTGTAAGAAAAAATTTGCATCAATTCCATATTGTAGTTTATAATATATATACATAACATAAAGAAAAACTCTTAAAAATTTAGTCAGGTCAAGGGAAGAAGTAGTGGAAAATCGTAAAACCTTCCCAGTTATAAATAAAGGAGTTCTACTGATGAAAAATACATAAATATAAAACTCCCTATTGAAATAGGTTATGGGAGAATGTGAACTAATTTATTATTTCCCTTGTTAGAGAGACAAAAAAATTGATAAATATTAAATCAAATCATCTGATTAATCATTACATATCATTATGATTAATTCCAGTTATAGAGTGTTTTACTGTGATTGTAAACATGGAAACATAAACTATTAATATGAAAATGATTGAATAAATTTGAATTTAGTTATTCAAAATTATAACCATTCATATAAATATAATTCCAATCAGCTTTCACTGCATCCTAAATAAAAAAACGCAATAAAGGGTGAGATCAGATGCTCAGTACGGGTAAGAAAATGGATATATAAACGATCATTTCAGAATAACATGCTAATAGTGGAATGAAAAAATTATCTAATCTTTTGAAAATCATTTCTATTAAATTGAAAACCATAATCATGAGTCACGTAAGAATTAATGGTAGTCAATAATACATTATTCACAATGAAATCAAAGAACATTATCTTTGAAAGAATAAATTTTTAATAATATCATGTCATTAAATAAAATAATAATTTTTATAATAATTATAATAATATAATTAATATAAAAAATATAACCACATAGACATTCATCACAAGATAATTAAGGTAAATAAATCTGTGTAACAATTTCTGGCTTAGTATGTCCTCATATGTACCTTTTTTAGGCTTTGGATAACCTCTAGTGTATCCTATTTTGGGATTGGGATAACCTTTTGTATACCATTTGACATCATAAATCATTAATCATTACACAATTCATTAGAGGGATATATTAGACCCACCTTTCACATAATCATAAATCATTCATATTGATACCACATAATAATGAAAATATTTATCATTCATAATAACATAGCCTACGGAAAAGTAAATGGTTTTCATAAATATTTAATCTAGAATATGATAAAACATCTAGATAACGAATAAGAATAATATCATTGAATTATTTGAAGGTCCCAGATTTTTTCATGTATTTTTTAAATATTATATAGGAATTAATTCGAGACAACGCTCTGAGACGACGTGCAGTTCCGAGGCCTTGTGAGCCCCGAAAAAGTGTTTGAATTTAATTTAATAATTAAATTGAGTGTGCGTGCGGTTTTCCGGAAAAAGTGGAATAACTCCTAAATGGGTGCATGGATCAAAAATCAGATGGCACCGTTGCATATAGAGCAGTAGGTTTACCCTAGAAGAGACCTAACATCGACCGATGTAGGTCGATGGTGAAATATGATTTTCGGACACAACCATAATAAAATATTTTATTAAAATATTTTATTTTAATCCTTGTTATAGGGAAATATCTATTTATTTTAAAAGAGATTTTACAGAAGATCATGGTTACTTTTCTCATAACCCTGAATCTCCCTGGATTGCTCTAGAGAAAACCTCCCAACGCGGCGACGGTGTTCTTGATGAGCTTCGCTGGCGATGAAGATTCGATGACCAGATCGTCACCAACGAACGCTGCAGAATCCAGGTAGGATGTTTTTCTGATGATTTCTTCCCCGTTTTTGATTTCCACAACTAAAAAAGACTAATCCATAAATAGAATTTCCCGCAGATCGATTGTTCATCCGGGATGGGATTCTGCGGGAATCGTGGGGAATTAAATCTTGAAATTATTTTGGTTTCGTTCAACCTCCTAATGGTGATAGACCAGGATCGACATGAACATCGATCGTGATTCATCCCTCTTGATTTGTTATGTTCTTCTTCCCCAAATTCTACATGTTATTCGCTGCATTCTACACGTTCTTTGTGGGGATATGAATGACAGATCGTTGTGCACCTATTGTGCAGCGCACCGATCCCAAATTGAAGATCTGGTGTTGGTACAACCCTACGGAGGTGCGGCTGCAGGGGAAATTGACGGATCGAAGCGAATTGGAAGATATCGTTCATTGTATGATTTCTACACGGGTGACCAGAATCGGTTTTTGGAGCCGATCGAAGGCCCGAAACCCACGGATTTGGAATCACGACGACGAAGCGACCCATGATCTTGGGTTTCGTGGAAAACGAACCAGAGAAATGTGATTCGGATAATCGGTCGAGGTGCAAGGAAGAAGACGATGTTTCTGGAATTTTACCAACTACAGGCCGTGTAGTATGGACTACACAGCGTGTGTTCATCGGTAGGTTTATATGGCGTGTACTTCGGGAGTACAAAGACACTGGCAGGGTACACGACCAAGGACAAGCCATGTATACCCCTCCCTGGCCAGACCCAGCCAGATACATGGGATTCCCCGTGTATTGGTACACATGCTGGTGACACAGACACGAGCAGAGACCGTGTACAGGCACACGACCAGCATACACGGAGCAAGTCCTAGGTGCTCGCACATGGCGTGTGATTCTTCTAAAAAACGTGTAGTTACTTTCTATCTGATAAGCCCAATGACACGGGCCGTTTACACGGGCGGTACCCGGAGTCAGAAACATGGCGTGTACTTTTCTACACACCATGTAGTTGTGTTTTACATAGCTTGAACGGATGACACTGGCCATTTACATGGGCAGTACCCGGTGTCAAGGAACACAGCGTGTAACCATACTAAATTCCGTGTAATAAATTCTTCAAGGCTTAAGCCAATTTATTTCTGTGACATGGGCTAGTTTTCATAGGGTTCGTACCCTTGGTCTTTTCCTGAAAGGTTCTGGTATCATTTCCCCTAAACAGGAGTATGTTCCCATCAGTAGACCTTCCTGAATAGAGTTGTTGGATTCCCCTTTGTGAGACTTAGATTCAGATCCTCTATTAATTCTTGAAACCCTAGGAAGAGTTCTTGGTATTTGCGTGACCATATTTACCTGGGAATCGATCCTCTACTTAGCGAATTAGCACAAATTTTGTTGTCGGAATCACCCCATGACTAGTCTTTGATCCTCACATGAGCATCAAGTTCTCATGGTACTTGTGGAGTGTGTTCTCCTGGAACGATTACATCTTATCTCTCTATCCTTAGACCTAGGATTGTGTTCTACTTATTACATTCTTAGAAGAATCATTGAGCTGGATCCTAGTGGCGGTATCGCGATGGTCATTTGTGAATGAGTATATCTAGATATTATTGTTATATGTTCTGTAGACATATACTGGGTGGAGTTGACTGTATATTCCTTTGAGTTATTTTCCCTTTCTTTATTTCCCTTGTGGTTTCGGGGTGTCCTACTGGGTATTGTTATACTCGCCCCTGCACGGGATTTGTCTGCACATGTCATGTCTTGTGCAGACGAGTGAGCCTTTGAAAAGATTCTAGGTGGACCGGGGTCGAACGATTCCCAGTGAGATCAGGAGGTCCGAGGTGTGTTCCTAAGGCTACAGATTGTAGTCCTGGTACCTTTCCTTACAGGTTGGACATTGTTACAGACTTTCTTTTGGTGGTCTTGTACTTTTTACCCAGGGTTTTACTTTCTTGTACATTACATTCCTGCCGTACTCTCTTGGTTGGGTTTTCGTGTATGAATGATAATTCCCCTTTTTTAGTTATTACTTTCTGCTTTGTGGGATTGGATATTTGTGTTCATGTGTATAGGTTCATAGGAAATGCCTCCCATGTTAGTATAATGCCTACTCGGTGGCAGTCACTAGCCCCTGGCCTCTTGGAATCAGTCTTGGGGAGTTGTGGCTTGGGACCCATTGGGGAGGGTCATGACAGAGTGGTATCTGAGGTGGTAGGTTATAACATTGGTCCGAGAGTCTGTGAGTTGGGTTGGGGCAACCCTGTTAAGTGTTTCTAGTTCGTCTTTCTTGGCAGGGACCCTAGTGTTGGTGCGGGCGGCCGACGAATCCATACACCAGGACTCTGATAACATGATTTTCAACTCAGAACATGAGAATACAAGTTGCAGGTGAAAACAATGGTAGATACATCATATTGGAATGGGGTGTGGTTTCCATGTCCTTCTTGAGTCAGCTATCCAGATATACTCACTAACTCCGATACATATTGTTTCTTTACAAGATTCCTTCGTGACGCGCACCCGCTAGGATCCTACAGATCGATCACGAGCATGACCCCCTCAGTGATGAAGGTTTGATACAGGGACCGGATCCCCCTGTTTAACCATCAGGTGGTATTCCAGTTATCCCACCACATGTGGAGCAGTGTTTAGTGCCTGTTGTACAAGGGGAGGAGGAGCGCAGGCTGAGCACACTCAAAGAGTTTCAGTGATAGAGACCCCTCATGTTTCGAGGCGAGCCTGGCCCACAGGAAGTAGAGGACTGGCTTGAGACAGTGTCCAAAGTCTTCCGTTTGGTTAGGACACCAGCTGACTAGATGGTGATCCAGGTAGTGAGCATTCTACAGGGCTCGATAGGACGATGGTAGAGTTTGGTTATCAAAACCCATGTCGAGGCGACTCATGCCTGGTTAGAGTTTGAGCGTCTTTTCATAGAGGATTTTTCGTCGGTTACCCTCAGACCAGTACATATACATGGTCTTATTTATCTCTAGTAGGGAACCATGACAGTGGTTGAATATTCATCAAGGTTTACCGACCACTTGTGGTACTCAATGGATATGGATAAGGATCAGTACGTCAGAGCTCGAACTTTTGATGGGGGATTGCGTAGAGATAACTGAGCTAGAATCATCCCTATGAGTATTCCTACTAATGATGGGGTGCTCAAGCAGGCATTGGTGGTCACTAGATTCTTGGCAGAGCATAGACATCCTGCAATTTTCAGTATTGGGTGAGCTGAAGCAGAGACCTCAGCATCAGGAAGCCAATGTCAGGGACCCAGGCATGGAAGACATTTTGAGAGGAGATCCCAGGATAGGGGACCTATCGTAAAAGGTTCACAGGGCACATCTAGCCATCCTCGAGAGAGGAAATGCTACTCATGTGATAGTTGGGGACATCTCGCTCGATATTGTCCGACCCGCCATAATACTAACACGGAAGCGGTGGATGGACCACCAAGGCAGAGGCAACGTGTGGAGCAGATAGGTTCGTGGGGCGGCGAACGCGGTAGAGGAGCTTGGATATCCATTTAAGGTGGTCGTCGATTTGACCCTTTACTAACACCAGCCCCAAGAGGTCCACCCCAGGATTAGGGAGCTGGTGGAAAGAGGCAGGGACAACTGCAGGCGATAGAGGATTATGACCCAGGTACTCCAAGAATGATTAGAGGTATTATCGATGACTTTTCTACTTTGGATACCATACTGATAGAAACCAGTTCTAAGTATTCATTTTTGGCTTCTTATCTTGTTCGAGGCCTTGTGATTCCAGTTGAGTCATTAACTCGACCCTTACTCTTAGAAAACCAGACTAGAGAATATTTAGATATCACACACCCCTGTTATCAGTGTGACCTGACCCTAGGAGGCGAGAGTTTTGGTTAAAACCTCTTTGACGTAGCATCTAGGCCTTACAATGTCATTCTTGGTATGGATTGGCTATACAAAATTCATGCCTAGATTGACTGTTTTAGCCGAAGGGTGCGGTGTGTCCATAGTGATGGAATAAGGTTCTCTTTTGTCGGTGAAAGAGAGACCCAAACAACAGAATGTGGACTCATGCATATGAGGGAACAAATGCTTTCACAAAAGTTGGCTAGCCTAGCCCTTGGAACATCAGATGTTACACGTTTCCAGTTTCCAGAAGTAGTGGCTGAGTACAAGGATGTCTTTCCAGAGGATTTCCCAGGGCTACCTCCCCATCAGGAGATAGATTTCTTTATTGAGTTGCAACCCGAGATGACACCAATATAAGCATCAGCATATTGGATGGCTCCTGTAGAGCTTCGTGAGCTGAGGGTGCAGCTGGATGACTTGTAGAATAATGGTTTTGTGAGACCTAGCGTTTCACCCTAGGTGGCCCCAGTGTTGTTTCCCAATAAGGCAAATGGGAGCTTTATGGTATTTTTGGATTACCGGCACTTGAATCAGGTGACCATGAAGAACTGGTATCCACTATAAAGGATAGATGGCCTCTTAGACCAGTTTAGAGGGGCACAATGGTTCTCGAAGGTTGATCTACGATCAGGCTATCACTAGCTGTGAGTATGGGATGAAGATATACAGAAGACATCATTCTCATTTCTCTACGGTCACTATGAGTACTTGGTGATGCCCTTCGGCATGAAGAACACCCCGACAATGTTAATGGGACTCTTGAACTTGATCATTCCGCCCTATCTAGATCATTTTATAGTGGTATTCATCAACGATATCCTTGTGTACTCTGCATCCGAGGAGGAGCACGCAAGACAACAAAGGATTGTTCTGGACACACTCTGGGAGCACCATTTGTATGGGAAACTCTCGAAGTGTCAGTTATGGTAACCATAGGTCCACTTTCGGGGACCCGTTATCTCGGAGGATGTTGTAGCAATGGAACCAGCCAAGGGTGATGCAGTTCTAGCATGGGATCCACCCCAGAGTGTGACATAGGTGCGGAGTTCCCTTGGGTTGGCATGCTACTATCAGAGAATCATCATTGATTTCTCCAGGATTTCAGCACCCATCACAACTTTGACATGAAATGGGAAGCCTTTCATGTGGACCGAGAGTTGCCAGCATGCTTTCCAGTAGTTGAGAGAGAGTTTGACGAGCACCCCAATCTTGAGATTACCGAAGGAGGGTGCGAGTGCGTAGAATTCTGAACGAATTAAGAAATGGGCTTGGTTGTTTCCTGATGCAGAGGCAAGAGGTCATTGCCTATGGCTTACATCATTTGAGTCCACATGAGAAGAACTACATGACCCATGATCTTGAGTTGGCAGCGGTAGTCTTCGCATTGAAGATGTGGTGACACTACCTGATGGGAGAGCAGTTTACTGTCTACTCTGATCACAAGAGTCTCAAATATAACGTTTCTCAGAAAGATATGAATTTGAGACAAAGACAATGGCTTGAGTTCCTCCAGGAATACATCTTTGATATTTTTTACAAACCTGTGAAGGGGATCATTGTGGCAGATGGTCTCACCTGAAAATCCAGTTCGCAGTTACTAGATGAGGCGACGAGGCAGTTGGCCTATTTATAGTTATCGTTCGTGGATGGAGATGTGGGATCTTACCTTCAGTCAATGGTTGTTACCCCTCCACTCTTATAGCGAGTTAGGGAAGAAGAATGTGAGGATGCTAGCTGTGAGACTATACATGCTCATATATCCACATGTGTTGCGGCTGATGGATATTCAGAATGTTGGGAGCACGTTGTTATTTTTAGAGGGAGTACAGTAGTACCAGTGATGTTGCGGGAGGAGTTTATAAGGGATTTCCATACATCTACATTGTTGGTGCATCCAGGTGTGGAAAAGGTGTATGAGGACCTTCGACGTCAGTTCTGGTGGTCAGGAATGAAGAAGAGTGTGGCCGACTTTGTTTCTCGGTGCCTTAAATGTCAGTAAGTAAAGTCTGAGCACCAGGTGGCAGCAGGTTTGACTCATCCCCATGAGGTTCCAGTGTGGAAGTGGGATGTGATATCCATGGAATTCATGACGATTTTACCACGTACGTCGAGGGGACACGATTCCATCTAGGTGATCATCGATCAACTCACCATTTCGGCACACATCCTATCCCTATGGGAGCAGAGTTCAGTAGGGAGCTTGGGACGCCGCTATGTACAGGAGATTGTAAGACTTCATGGAGTTCCATCCATGATCGTCTCAGATTGTGATTCTCACTTCACATCATGGTTGTGGAAGGGATTTCAGGAAGCTTTTGGGACTCAATTATGCTTGAGAACAGCGTTCCATCCTCAGATCGATGGTTAGATGGAGCGGACCATCCAGGTTCTGGAGGATATACTTTGAGATTGCATACTTTACATCAGTCATAGCTGGGATGATCAACTACCACTGGTGTAATTTGTATACAACAATAATTATCATTCAACTATTACTATGGCACCAATCGAGGCTCTGTACGAGTAACCTTACAGGTCACCACTTTGCTGGACTGACCTAGGAGAGTAAGAACTTATGGGCCCAGAGATGGTGAGAGCTACTATAGAGAAGGTGCAGGTCATCCTGGAGCGGATGAACACTGCCCGTAGTTAGAAAAATTATTATAATGATAGGAGGTAGAGGCCCTTGGAGTTTGAGGAGGGATACCATGTGTTCCTCTAGGTCTCACCTCGACTGGGATTGTAGATATTTGGCCGAGGCGGCAAGATATCTCCAAGGTTCATTGGACTTTTCAGATTCGGAGTAGATTCAGTGAGGTGGCATATCACTAGGCTCTACCTCCTCAGATGGACCGGGTACCCAACGTCTTCCATGTGTCGTAGCTACGGAGGTACGTGCATGATCCATCGTATGTTATCGACTGGGGTGAGCTGGACATCGATGATGGAGCGACCTTTGCAGAATACTCAGTGGAGATCGAGGATCGATAGGAGAAGATCCTTTGTGGGTGAGATATTCCCTTAGTGTGTTTCCGGGGGCAACGCAGGAATCTCCAGGAGATCATGTGGGAGAAGGAGGCTCAGATCATCGTGCAGTACCCACATCATTTTGAGTAGCCTTTGTTTTGGATTTTCGGGGACGTAAAAGCCCTACGGTGGGTGTAATGTAATGTCCCAGATTTTTCCATGTATTATTTTAATATTATATGGGAATTAATTTGAGACCATTCTCTAAGATGGCATGCAGTTCCAAGGCCCGGTGAACCCGGAACAAGTGTTTGAATTTAATTTAATAATTAAATTGCGTGCACGTGGGGTTTTCCTGAAAAAGTAGAATAACTCCTAAATGTGTGGTCAGATCAAAAATCGGATGGCACCATTGGGTTCAGAGCAGTGGGTTTACCCTAGAATAGACCTAACCTCGGTCGGCACAAGTATGTGGTAAAATCTGGTTTTTGGATGCAACAGTAATATAATATTTAATTTAAATATTTAATTTAAATCATTTTTACAATGAAATATCTCTTTTTCCTTTTTAAAAAGAGATTTTGCTGGGGATCAGGGTTACTTTTCTCATAACCCTGAATCTCCCTGGAGATCTCTGGAGAAAACCTACCAACACGGCGATGGTGTTCTTGACGAGCTTCGCCGGTGACGACGGCGCGATGACGGGATCATCACCATGGAATGTTGTAGATTCCATGTAGGATGTTTGTTTGATGATTTCTTCCCCTTTGTTGATTTCCATGATGAACGTAGACTAATCCATGAACAGAATAGCCCGCGGACGGGATGGGATTTTGCAGGAATCATGGGGATTTGATTATTGAAATTATTTTGGTTTCGTTCAACCTCTTAATGGTGACGGACCACGATTGACACGAACATAGATCGAGGGTCGTCCCTCTTGATTTTTTGTGTTTATATTTCCAAAATTCTATGCATTCTTTGCTACATTATATGCGTTATTCATGGGGATATGAATGATGGATCATTTACCACTCTTTTTGTGGTGCAACAATCCCAAATTGAAGATCTGGCGTAGGTAAAAACCTACGGAGGTGTGGCTGCGGTTGTGATGGGCGGATCAATGCGTATTGGAAGATATCTTCCTTCGGATGATTTCCACACTAGTGACCGGAATCAGATTTCGGAGCCGATCGAAGGACCGAAACCCACAGATTCGGCATCACGAAGACGCAACGACCCATGATCTTGAGTATCGTGGTAAACGGACCAGAGAAACGCGATTCAGAGAATCTGCCGAGGCGTGAGGAAAATGACGGTGTTTCTAGAATTTTCTAGACTACACACCGTGTAGTATGGGCTACAAGGCCTGTGTTCGTCGGTAGGATTACATGGCGTGTACTTCGGAGGTACACAGGCACATGCAAGGTACACGACCAAGGACAGGCCATGTGTACCCCTCCCCTGGCAAACCCAGCCAGATACATGGGATACCTCGTGTACTGGTACACATGCAGATGACACGGACATGGGCATAGACCATGTACGGGCACATGGCCAGCGTACATGGAGTGATCCCCAAGTGCTCAGACACAACGTGTGATTCTTCTACACACTGTATAGTTACTTTCTATCTGACAAGACCAATGACACCGTCCATTTACATAGGCAGTACCCGGAGTCCAGAACACGACGTGTACTATTCTACACGCCATGTAGTTGAGTTTTACATAGCTTGAACAGATGACACAGACCGTTAACACATGTAGTGCCCGGGGTCAAGGAACACGACGTGTAACCATACTACATGTCGTGTATTAAATGAATCAATGCTTGAGGTAGTTTCCTTCTGTGACATGGGCTAGTTTTATAAGGGTTCGTACCCTTGGTCTTTTCCATGATGGTTCTTGTATCATTTACTTTACATAGGAGTATGATCCCTTTAGTAGAACATCCTGAATAGAGTTGTTGGAATCCACTTTGCGAGACTTAAAATCAGATCCTCTATTCATTCCTGAAACCCTAGATATATTTCTTGGTATCGACGTGACCAACATTTCCCGGGCACCGATCCTCTGCATAGAAGATTAGCTCAGACTGAGTTGTCAGAATCTGCCCATGTCATGGCTGTGAACCTCACCTGATCATCAGGTTATCATGGTACTTGTGGATAGTGTTATCCTAGAACGAGTACTTCGTATCTCCCAATCCTCAGACATAGGAGTGTGTTATCCTTGTTACTTGCTTAGCGGAATCTTTGAGATGTATCCTAGTGGCGGTATCGCGATAGTCATTTGTGTATGAGTATATCTGGATATTCATGTTATATGTTCTGTAGACATATACTATGTGGAGAAGACTGTATCATCCTTTGTGGTATTTTCCCTTATTTTATTTCCTTTTTGGTTTTTGGGTGTCCTACTGGGTATTGTTATACTCACCCCTACACGTGATTTGCCCGCACATGTCGTGTCAAGTGCAGATGAGTGAGCCTTTGACAGGATTCTATGTGGAACAGGGCCGAACGACGCTCAGTGAGATCAGGCAGGCCGATGTGTGTTCCTACGGCTACATATTGCTGTCCCAGTACCTTTCCATACAGGTTGGACTTTGTTATATACTTTCTCATGGTGGGCTTGTACTTTTGGCCTAGTGAATTAATTTCTTGTACTTTACATTCCTATTGTACTCTGTTTGTTGGGTTTTAGTGTATGCATGCATATTTTTCTTTTTTTAGTTTTTACTTTTCAGCTTTGTGGGATTGGAGATGTGTGTGTGTGTGTGTGTGTAGAGGTTCATAGGCAATGCCTTACATGTTAGTAGCTTGCCTACTCAGGGCTAGTCACCAGCCCCTGGCATATTGGAGGTAGGCTTGGGGAGTTATGGCTCGGGCCCCACTGGGATGGTCAGTGACAATTATATCATTAATAAATAATGAATAACATCAAAAAGGTTATCATTGATTTAAAATTACATTAAAATTTCAGTAAACCATTTCATGTGTAACAAATCATTTTCATTTTAAAATGAGTTATTTTAAATATAAAAGATATTAAAATTTAAAGGAAACCATTGTGATTTGAAAATAAATATGTAATATTTTAATGAAAACTTGAATGTGTTGAAGGGTCATGACTTCCGTAAATCTAGTTTATTCAATGTTTTTTTAAATATCATTTATCTTACATTTTTATTAAAAATTTATAAGTACTCATTTAAAAAATTAAAAAAATCCTTCCAATTTTTTAATATAAATTTAAATATGGGTAAAATTTATAGTATACATTGATATGAGAATAGGGAAACAATTCATGAAGTCTTTTTAAATAATCCTATGACAATAATTAAAATGCTTATCCGATGAACAAGGAAAAATATAGTTAGATTTCAATAAAATATTATTTCTATATATTGAGTGCGTATACAGTTGAAAATTAATGGATAAAATATATTATATTTATGAGTATTTAGATCAATTATAATACCCTATAGTAATGATAATAACATTGTATATAAGATATGGTATTAAAATTTTCATCGGTAAAATGCATCATTCAGCTCTGTATGGGGAATTGCTAGCCAATCATCATCACAAGGTGCAAATATTGTTTCCTTCAATGGTATAGAAACACGGGAAGGGTAGTTATTTTGTTTTAGTTGCATGGATCATTTGAAAATATATTTTGAATTGTGAAATGGTCCTTTGGGTCATGTCATGGAACTTATGAGACTTTTCTTACATGCTATACAAGGGTTCCCCCTCATCAAAAAAGGAGGGTTATGAAAAAATATAAAAAAACTCAGAGGCTATTAGGAAAGGTTGACCAACTCTGTAAATAACTATATTAGTTGAAAATTAATAATATTTTTCAAAGATAGGCTATATAACTGTATCATCATAAATTTAGGAATAAAAAATTTCAGGGAAAATGATATTGTACTGTAAAACCATTGAAAATTTGGTAACATTTGAATAATAAGTCCCATGAGAGAATAAATTAATACATGATATATTTATCAAGATCTATAAATATTACATTCTCATGCATTAAAATTAACAAAATATTAAATTGTTTCAATCAAAAACTTCTAAAGACACTTTGTAACATCCTATCACATGATCCACTAAAACTAGGCTCTAGTTGGTGCACCACATTACCTTAGGAATGCCTAATCACACATATTTTTTTGACTATAATTGATGGAATATTAGGGGATATTGGGGAGACTATTCCCTTTGGAAATAGTAATAATAATGCAATTAATCATAACAGAATTTCAATATCAATCGACCATACATGGAAGAAGAAACAAATAAATTTACAACAACAATCCAAAATCAACTTTGATACAAACCAAATAAAATTTTAACATACCGTGATATCAAACAAAATCCTGAATGAAAGCATATATTAAGATCAATTATTCATGCACCTAAACAAACCCAATTTGAACACCAGCTCTATGTAGGGGAACGATGTGCACCAATGAACAAAATATTTTCATCCATCTCGTGAACATCGAATCTACCAAAATCACAATTTTCAATTACATGAGACTAAACCCTTACTAATATTCAAGTCCATAATTCTAGTGTGTGTCTATAACATCCCAATATTTTATGAGATAGTTTTTTTTAATTTCATTGATATCCTCTATTGCACACTATACTATAATTAGATTTCCCAATACACAACCCCATATTATCTTGAGGTATATGAAAAACTATTATTGTATTGTTTTACACAAAATATTATATTATTTTGATAGAATTAATTTCACGAAAAATTGAGTATAAGTGAATAACTAAATATTATAACTTAGTCGTTATAATGGGTAGTTTGAAACATTTTATCATCATTCTAAAAAAATAATTTAAATGAAAATAAGTGAGAATATAAAATAATAAAATAAATCATTATATATTCAATCTATAGTTTACAATTCATCTTATTTGTTTTATTGAAAACATTTAAGAAAAAAATAAAATGTTTGGAAACAAGAATTATTATTCCACAAATTCAGTTTTGTTTCCCTTTTATGGTGGACTGATTTTAAATCATGTATTTTAAATTATTATATATTATATTTAAAAAAACTAACATCTTTTATAGAATTGGGATATAAATATTTACTTCATATTAAATCTTGATATTTTTTCTAATTACTTTTAAATTTTTATGAATAGTAAAATTATACTAAATTTTAATTGAAAAGAACATTTTCATCAAAACAATTACGAAAATTAAATTATATTTTCTAATGATTTTAATGTATAAATATAATAAATTTTTATAGTTAAATATTTTTTTATAACATTGGAATTAATTTTAAATTGAATTCAAATGTAAATACATTTAATTATTTTAAAATGATTTATCAATTAAAACTGTTTTCTCTCTTTATAAAAATAAAAATAATTTTGAATTAGATACTAAAACATTGATGTTTTGAATTTTGAAAAATGGATTACATATATGGTATCACTAGGATAAAATGATTTAGATATCTTTATTTTATTTTTCTTCATTATGAATAATTTCATCAGAAATTTTTGTTAATATAGTAAAAGAGTAATCCAATTAATTAATGGTAAGAATTGTATTATAAAATCACCATAGAACTATAATAAATTTCTTTGGATTAGTGTGTTTTAACATAAATAATCCTTGGGTCATTATAGTTTCAATTAGATGTCATTAGATGAGATTAGGTTATTTATTTATTTTTTATTTAAATAAATTTTATATATGTGTCACCCAAATTATAATTAGAAAACCATTTATTATATAAAGTTATACAAAAGAAAAATTTGTTTATAAATAATTATAAAAAATATATAAAATCGGTTTCATTATCATCTTAATTTATTTTAAATAATTAAGAAATGTTTAATTACCATAAATAAATTTATTTTTCATGGTGTATAAATAAAGTAATAGTCTATAAATATATAAAACAATTATTATTAAATTTAGAATAACCATCCAAAGAACCAAAAATATTGACAATTTTTATAGGTCTAGTATATATCTACCATAATCATCTATGGGTTGTCTTATAGACAATTTGGATCCATATGGAAGAGATTATGACACTTATATTATATTATTTAATGTGATGTTAAAGTGGACACCTTTTGAATTTAATAAGTAAATTATTTTTAATGTTTATGTTTCTAGTATATAAATTCTTCTAAAAGTAATCGTACGAAATATAGAAAATTTATCTTTACCGTTGTTTTTCATTTTTTATTTTTACCCAAAAATTTGTATTTTAAATAATTAATCAAAACTGAAGTTGTTATTATTTATTAAAGGAAATATCAAATTTATTTTATTAAAAATATTAAAAAAAAAAAAATTTAAGCTAATTAATGTTTAAAATTAATTTTTTAGACGACATAGACCCCATAGTGATATAATAATACAATTTTTTCTATGATATCATCTTATCTTGATATTTTTAAAATCTATGAATCGAATAGTTTTAAATTTTACAATAATTTTTTTTTCAAAACAATGTTTTAATAAATTATATAAAAATTATAAAACATTATTAAAATTTATATAATTATTATTCGTTAATAAATGATCTACCATACATCTATATGTTCTAATTTATTTCATTAAAAAATTTTACACTATTTTAATATATAAATATTTTATGTCTTAATTAAAATAAAAAAGAATAAATTTTTGTTAATTAAAATGATATTTTTTAAACTGTCATAAAAAATTGTCTAAAATTATTTTTTGATGAGAATACTACCCTATATTATACTAAATTAGAAATTGGGTCATTTTTTAGGTTTTTTGGTGTTTGAATATATTATAAATTAATATTTTTGAAGATTCCAATTGTACCCCTCACTTCAATTATAAAACATAACATCCTCACTGATGTCTTCAAATCAATTTGAGCATTCAATATCCTCCTTACCTTTACAATGTACATATTAATATTCCCTTGTTAAATTATATGGTTTACGATGTTCTTAAAATACAAACTCTAGTTATCTAAGAATAGATATAGAGGATGCATGTCAATGAAGGGATAATCTCTTCTAGTGATTCATTCTATATTCATTCATTTTCTACATCCTATTCATGACTTTTTTTAATTATGAAAATATAAAACTACTATACCATATATAAAGATAGTATATTAAAATTATAAAGAAACCATATTTCACCTTCAATCCATCCTAGGAAACAAATTACTATTCGTGCGTACATACAACATACCGTCTCCATGCCTTGGTGTAATCTATTTTGCACCAACACATACATAGATGAGCAAAGTGATGGAAATAGTGATAATATAAAATTATTATAAAATGTATTTAATTATGAATCAATATTTATACAATTCAATTTTATTCCATTTAATAATGAGAAGAATGATATCATCACTCATGTGTGCGTACAACTTACCGTCTCCACGATGAGATGTGATTTTTTCTCCATGATATCTATAAATCATGACTAAATAATTGTACAGAATAAATAAATATGACATATATTATGTTAATATGATTTTTTAATGATATAAATTTTCCCTGAGAAGATGATACTGAAAGTATTCAATGAAACATGCATAGTAAATTGACATTGTTATTACCTAAATAATGATTAATAATGAAATATTATTACCAAATAGATGATACTATGATCATATATAGTATCATAAAAATGAATATAATTATATATTAATTAAATTATATTATTTAACTCATTATAGATGAGGTTTATATACACATAATACATAGTGGACCTAAGGTAACATATAACTTTGCAATCTCATTATTATTTAAGATTGTTAATTCTTAAGTATATAATGGGGTGTATTTATCATCTAAATAATTTTTCCAGAAATATTTAATATTATTTATATTCTAATATTTATTTTTAATGTCAATTTATTCAATAGGTTATTTTTTATTAACTGGTATGAATTGAAAATATTTTCTTTATTCTATACGAGAAATGTTTATACATTTCAAGCCAAAGTTCAAGGATAATGATTATTAACTTATGCGACATGAATGGATTTTATAGCCTTTATAAAGCCAAGTTCCTATGAAATTTACCCTACATGTTTTCAATTTTATTTTCTAATAAAATCATTTCTTAAAAAAATGTGTGGCATTTTGAGAAAAATTGATTTTTTTTTGAAGATAAGATATTTTCCACATAAATTTATTTCAATTTGATTTATCAAAATTATTTTCCATAAAACATTAAATTATTTAAATATGGTTATGTTTCTATACATATTATTACTAAGATATTTTTGTGGAATTATTCTAATGAAATCCATATATTTGTTATGGATTATGATGGAATGATGTTTAAGATACACATTTTGTTCCTTGGGTTACACTCTGAGGAATGGTTTATATTTTTGTGGAAAATGTAAGAATAATTTCATTATGAGATTAGTGGGACCTATATCTAACTTCAATTCATTTGTTAATGGTTTATATCTTATATTATATTCATCCATATAAGGAAAAGTAAATCTAGTTTAGTAATACATGGATGGAATATAAAATTATTATGCTTTAGTAATACGTGGATGAAATCATAGGTAAAACCGGTTCAGTAATAGTATTTTTCCACTATATCATTCTTGGAAATGAGCCTATTAAAATATGGAAATGATTTTCTATGATTATGTGTTTTAAAAAATTCCATTTCTTTTTCCAATGCTATTTTATAATTGATTTCATTACATTATGATTTATTCTTAATGTATTGCAATGATTTATTTTATGATTCATATATTAGGTATTCCAAATATATATTCATATTTTTACATTTTTATGTTTATTTTTTTGTTTTATGGTATACATTTTTACCCTTACGAAGCATTTTAGATCAGACATTTTATGTTTCCCTTCCCATAGGATATTATGAAGGGTTTTAGGTAAGAAAAATAATGGGGATGATCTTTATGGAATATTTTGACGATCCTTCACCAAGCTAGAAAATTGTTTTATGATATTATAAATTCACTAAACTAATATGGTCATTGGGTGTCTATTTGAGTAATGTGTTAATTATTCTACAAAATAACTGTAATGTCCATGTACATCATGATTTGGCTATTAATGTTGGTATCAGAGTGAAGGTTAATTTAACCTTTGGAAAATAGGGAGTGAAAACATTAGTGAGAACCCAACACGTATTTTTAGGGATACATCAATGTATGTCCATAAGGGTAAGTCTAACGATATGTTTCATCCATATAATTATGGAAACAATCATGAATAACCTAGGATTAATCTTAAGATTTATGAAATTTCAATTACGCCCACATCATTACATTGTTTTCATAGTATGATTTTATCCTCTAGAACTCTTTATTTTTTATTATAGAAAATGGTTGGAAATAAGAGGATTCTTATTCATGGAGAATATTATTGAAAATGGAATGATATTACTCATGAGAAACCAATGGAAATGGCAGTTGGATGAAAAAAATCATTATCATAATTAATCAAAAATCCCATAATATACTCAACAATCTCAACATTAGTTAGTTTCCTAATGCACATAATAATAGGAAGATTGAGTTTCATGTTGACCAAAAAGGATAGAATGGTCATTTTTCCTCATATAAATCTCGTGGTAAGTGGCAATAAGTAGAATTTCTCATGTGAATGTGATGATTCCTTGAATGTGTAAAATAAGGATACAAATAAAGTAATTTTAATGGAAAATGTTCAGTTAAAACATTGGAAAATGATAATTTTATTCCAAAGGAATCAGTTATGGTTTAATTATTAATGTAGGGAATGTATGTGAATTATATAAATCTATTCTCTAAGGTAAAATCTAATGAAGAGAATCATCATGGTCGTATGTGTGGTATTAATATTTATTATTATGAAGAGACTATGAATGACAAACAAGATGAAATAATTTGATGAATCATGGTCTATGGTTGAAGAATATAGTGGAATGATTTGATGTTTATCATGATTAATGTTGTATAAGTAAATATACAGTATTATTGAAAAAAGAATCACCTAAGGACTGTTAAAAAATTATTTTTCATCATGTATTTGAAAGTATATGTTGAATGTTGTTGGTAACCATGACAAATGATTTAGATATTTTTATAAAAAACATTATCAGGAAGATAACCCGTGATATGTATCTTATAATATAACGATGTTTGGACAAAGATATGTTGGATTAAAATAACTAAATTTTATTATTCTAGATTACTGGGAACTAATTATGGAGTTTTTTGAAAAGGGTTATACTGTCATAGATAATGTATATAAATTTTTACGACATAAGGAATATATACAATAAATTTTTGGAACGAGGAAAATAAATATTTTCAATAAGGATATACGGTAATTCAGGTTATTACATTGAATAAAGAGAATAAATACTAAATATATTAACATGTTTGGAATAAGACCCACAAGTGATACCTTATGATACATGAGGATAAATGTTAAACCATGTTAGTGTACCTATTTCTAAATTTTTGGATTATAAGATTTCATAATGATTGTATGGTTATCAATTCATGTAATGTTTAAGTTTATCCTTGGATGATGTTTTTTAGAATAAATTTTTATCTCACCATTGGTTAAAATATGTATATTTGATAACTTGTTCTAACGTATTTGTGATAAATATATTTGGAATGTACTATAATTCGTTTTACGGACCAAATGATATGTTAACCCTTTTTGAATGAAAAATATAACTTCATTTAATTGAATAAGATATTAAGTGAAAATTTTTCAAGGTAAGACCATTGGTGAGATTTTACTAAAATCAAGTAAGAATTTTTTACCATGTTATTCAACTTTACAGAATCTATCTTGAAATCAAAAAAAGATATATGAGTACCCACTTATCTGATGATTCAAATAGTCCCCTAGATCATAACAATTTTAAGGAATTATGAATGTTATCTTTTTTAAAACCTTGTTATCTATCACTCTCCATAAGAACATGATGGATAGAATTTTATTCCATATCTATATTTTTGCATCCCACTTATGTTCATCTATATAGAAACCAAACAAGGAGTTACTTTGGGTAACTATTAGGTTTCATACATTCCTTTTAAAATGATTTTTTTGTATTCCTTTTTACGATGTGGGTTTTTATAAAATAATGATTCACATTTTAATAATTTTTTTATCCCTAATGAATTTTTAGGGTAAAATTTATTTTTTGGGGGGAAGAAATTAACACCCCAATATTTTATGAGTTAGATTGATTTTAATTTCATTGATTTCTTCTACTATAAGCTATACCAAGATTTGAATGCACTATATGAAACATCGCATTATCTTGTAGTATACAAAACAATAGGCTTGTCTTGTGTTACACAAAATTTTGATGTTCTATTGATAAAATTGTTAAATTTAAGACCATGTATAATTTAACAACTTAATATATTAACCTAGTCATTATAATGGTAACTATGAATAGCATTAACATCCTTATTCAAAAATCTATTTCCTTGAAAAAACGTGTGTCTAAAAAATAATAAAATCACCTTATATGCATTTTATATAATGTTAAATAATTATAATATATGTTTTCAATACATTTTATATTAGAAAAGTAATTCTTTCCGATAACATAAGTTTTTTTTTCAAAAAATAAATTACTACTGCCTTTTAATAGTGCACCCAATTTAAATATAGTTTTACAAAATTTTATATATTATATTTATAAATAAAAAATTATTATTTGTAATAGTTATATAAATGTTTTTTGGATGAGTTTTTGATATTTTTCTAAGATTTTTAAAATTTTTATGAATAATATAAATTATAGAAAATATTATTTAGACAAATATTTTTCTATAAAAATAATTTATGTAATCAAATTTATTTATTGAATGATTTATATTTATAAATTGAATATATTTTTATCATTAAATATAATTTCTGTCATTATAAATAGTTTGACATTGAATCTATATGTAATAACATTTAAATATTTTTTAATGTTTTATATTTTAAAAAACCATTCTCTATTTCCCACAATGTAAAAAAATTATAATTAATTAATGAAAATTTTTATTTTGAATTTTGAAAAACGGATTCCATATATTCAATCATTAGGCCCAACTTATGTAAATGTATGTATACTATTTTTGGCATTATGAATAGTAACTTCCATAAATTTTATTAATACGGTAAAAGCGTAAAATAGGTAATTAAATGTAAGAATACTATTTTAAAATAACTGTAAAACATGTATTAATTTCATTATATTGGTGTAATTAGAAATAATCATTATTGGGTAAATATGGTGTTATATTGAGTCCACTTCGATGATATTAAGGCATTTAATTTATTTTTTTATATGTTTTAAAAATATGTCTCACTCAAATTTTGTTAAAGATACCAATTTTTATATAAGTTTATACAGAATATAAATTCCATTATAAATAAATTTATGAATGATAATGTTTTCCATATCACTGAATTTTATTTTTAATCTTTTGGATATATATAATTAATTGAAAAAGTTATACTTTCAAGGAGTAAAAATTTATTCATTAATGTGATATAATTAGAAGAACTATTAATAAAATGAATATAACCATCCAATGACCAAAAAAGATTCCCAATTATTATTGGTCTAGTATATATTGACAATAATCATCTAATGGTTGAGTTACTGACCATTTGGAACCATATGGAAGATATTGTGATTCATATACTATTTTATTTAATGTGATGTTAAAGTTGTCAAATTCAATATTTCAATAGTTTACCATTTTTAATGTTGAATTCTATAGAAAATAAATTTTACTAAAATTATACTTATGAAATATAGTATATTTATATTCATCATAGTTTTTTATTTACATTTTTTACTAATTAACATATGTATTAAATAATTACACAAAACCAATGTAGTAATTATTGAATTAATGAATTTATGAAATTAATGTTTTTAAAAATATTCAAAAACATATAATATGAGTTATTTAATATAACCAATGATTTTTATAGATGAAAATGACCCCATATAGATATAATAAAATAGTTTTTTAATGATAAACGAATATCCATATATTTTTAAAAATCCATGAATTGAAATTTTTCTAAATTGACGTTGTTGTTGATTTGTCAAAACAAGTTTCTATTAATATAATAAAAAATCTTAAATTTTTAATTTAAATATTGATTTATTATTATATGATATTAAATGATCTATTTTACATATTTATTGTATAATTGAAATAAAATAAATAAATAATATACCCTTTAAAAATTGAAATATTTTTTATCTTAATCCAATACGGTAAATTAACTTATACCAATCATTTCAAAACATTGTTAAGAGCCTAAAAATCGTTGGATAGTTAGTTTCATGGATAAAAAAAATACAAATAGTTATAGTATAACAATTGGTATATGGATCTGGACTTCACATTATACAAATGGTTTTAGCAAACCGTTGGAATAAATTTATACCAACGGTTGATAACCGTTGATAATTAAAAAAAATTGGACTATTCCAACGGTTCTAAACTCGTTGGAATAATAAATTACCAATGTTTTACATAAAAAATTTAGTAAAAATTGAATACAGGTTTTATATAAATGGTTAAATAACAGTTGGTATATTGTTTTCCTAATTATTTAATGTCAACCATTTGTATAATGTCACTTTTCAAAAATATTCCTAAGGTTTACAACTATTGGTATAGCCTTGAAACAATTACAGTAGCAGGCCGACCTGCCTTTACCAATGAAATCCCCTGTCCACCTGAAAATCATGTATATGATGTACTGAATACAAAATTTAAAATGTCATTGAATATAGAATTCAATTCAGAACCCAATTACCCTATGACATACCAAAATCTAAATTGAATTCTCAATTAAATACAAACATAATGAATTGTGTACTTAATTATGAATTATGAATGAATAAACCCTAAAAAATTAATTATGAGTTACATACATAAATATGAATTATGTAAAATATATATAATTTATAATCCAATTCTCATAGAATTTAATTATGTATAACACCTAAATAATATGTAATACATAATTGAATATAGATTATAGATTAAAAAATATGGATAATTGACTAATTTTGAATACATAAAATAATAGAAATAATATTTCATACAAAACATAACTAATATGGAATATAGAATATGATATAAAAAATATTTGTTAACAATTGAATTCATAGCCAAGGGATATTTTAGATGAAATCGGTGTGATTTATGTTTGATTATTCTTTTTGCATCTAATACTTTTCACATACATATTTTAATTAAGTATAACACATAATGAATATTGAATACATAATTTAATACATAATATGGAATATATAATAAGTAAAAATGAATAATATGGAATAAATAATTTAATATACCTAATTTGGAATACAAAATATGACTAATATGGAATACAAAATAGAATTCATATGAATGGGGGGTGGTAGGAGCTTTCTAGGGGTGGCGGTGCTTTCTAAGGGGGTGGGTAGGGGGGATGTCCATGGGTATGGGGGTGTCTATGGGGTGGTTTCTATGGTGGGGGATTACCAAGGTGGATTGGGTGTCTAGGGGGGACTGTCCAAGAGGTGGGGGTTACCCAGAGTGTGGGGGGGGGGGGCTTTCCAAGGAGGAGGGGGGGGGGTCCGGGTTGGGGTAGGGGGAGGTCTGGGGCCGGATGTCTAAAGGGGTGGGTGTGGGGGTGTCCAGGGGGGCTATCCAAGGGGGTGGGGTGCCTTGGGAAGATGTCCATGGGGATTGGGGAGTCCAGTGGGTTGGGGTGTCCAGGGGGTGGGGTGGTGTCCAGTGGGTGTCCAAGGGGGTGGGGGAGTCCAGGGGGTGGGGGATGTTTAGTAGGTGGGTTGTTCAAGGGGGTGGTGGTGTCCAGTGGTGTAGTGGGTGTGTAATTAGAGGAGGGGTGGGGGGTTTTCCATGGGGTTGGGTGGGGGGATTTCCATGGGGTGGGATGTCGAGGGGGTGGGGGTGAGGGTGAGGGTTGGGGGCAATCCATGGAGGTGGAGGGGTTGTCTAGGGGGTGTGGTTGTCAGATGAGGTTCGGGGGGTTGGGGGTTGTCCAAATGGGTGTGTGTGTCCAAGGGGTGTCCAATGTGGGGGGCGTGTCCATGGGTCGTGGTGTCTAGGTGGTGTTGGCTGTCCATGGGGGTTTGGGTGTCCATAGGTTTGGGTCCATCAAAGGGGTTGTGGGTGTCTAGGGGTGGGGGGTTGTCTATAGGGTGGGGTGTTCGGGGGGGGGGGGGGGGGGGGTTGTCTATGAGGCTTCGGTGGGGGTTGTCCACATGTGTCGGGTTTCTAGGGTGTGGGGGAGTCCAAGGGGTGGAGTGTTGTCCTGGGTGGATGCCTAATGGGGGGGGCTTATCCTAGGTGGTGGGGGTGTCTATGGAGGTTGGGGTTTCCATGCCGTGGTGGAGGGGTGTCTAGGGGGTGGGGTGTCTAGGGTGGTAGGGGGCTTTCCATGTTGGTGGGGTGTCCATGGAGTGGGGGGATATTTAGAGGGGGTGGGTTGTCCAGGGGTAGGGGTGTCTTGGGGGTGGGTGTTATCTATGGGTGGGGGGATCTCCATTTGGATGGGGGTGTCCATGCGAGGTTTGAATCAGTCAAAAATATATTCAGTCACAAAAAATCATCATGACATTTTTTTATTTATGGATTAAGAAATAATGATAATTTAACATACCTAATTACACATATATTCAGAAGAAAAAATTCTTCTCACATCCATTTAGTAAAAATAGTAAAAAATGTAATAGATCAATATAGCACTCATCAACATCACTACCATCACCATCATCATCCGCCTTATCCTCATCCTCATCGTTTTCCCTATCATCATCACTACCCTCCTCAACTACCTCCTATTTTCCCTTATACTACGCCTCAGCCTCCTCATCCCTCCCCCACTCTGCCTCATCCTCATCCTCACCATCATGATCATAGCGTATGAAATATACTCCACCACCAATATATCTACCATTTGGTTCACCATAAATATAATGCATCAATAATATATATTAATCATAATCATTTCACTCATCTAATGGAAATGTTGGATGTAAAACTTTCATCTGTTTCATAAATATAGTGTTTTCCCTTACAGACTACCATTTCATCTCTATAACCCTTTTTCATCATGCTCTAACTGTGTCTTAACCTTCAAGAACTAATTGGATCTAAAAATCATACTTGAAGAGGGTCAAGACCTTAGTGTCACTATACTTTTCCCTGGTCGGTAGAGTACTCTTCCAGAGTCCTCATCTCCCAACACCAAATTTAAGTGATCATTTGGCCCAAACATGTCAGGTTTCCATGCATCAAGAACCTATAAATAACCCTGTTGAAAATATAAATATATTATTATGATTCAAAATGGATATTAAAATTTTAAATCAACTATGTAAAAAATAAAATATATTTCATTGTCGGTTTGTTAACTGCACATCCATATTTTTTCCATCTTCTCAAGAAAAACATTTTTTCTCGAGGCACATGTCCTTTAATATTCAATGATTTCCTCTTCAATGAAATGTAATATAAGAAAACATAATTAAAAATAGGTTACAAATAATTTATTTCATTATAAAAATCGGTTGAAATAATTTCCAATCAAATAATTTATTGAGGAAACAATAGAATGTGTAAGTCGTAAAGATGAATTACAAACAACTATCATACCTGCTTCCTCTCAAGATCTAACATTTTAGTCCATCCCAGTGCATGGATGATTTTTTTGAATAAATGGTTTTTTTCATCTAAATTATTGCAAAAAAAATTCATTATACAAAATATGGTATTAATTTAAAACATGAACATTTTTATTTAAATACCTCAAATGTGATTAATATCATAAAATGGAAAGTCATCCAATGAGTAATCGTCTCCTGATACTGTTCTACCAGATAACCATCCATGAAATGTACTGCCTCTATTTCTATTCCATCTCTATCTTGCAAGACAATATAAAACTCAATCTTATAGGCTCTCCAAACATCACCTAAATCTATTAGGCACGATGGCTTTGCACCCTCAACTTAGGGGAAATTAAACCAAATCATACACCAAAATAATAATTCATATAAATACAAATATACTATGATTTATAAAATATAACATATTATTTACCCATTTCATTTGGAAACTGTTTGCATGATAGCGGGATGACGGGAATGATTTCATTGTATTTGGAAGGTGCCTCTATAAAATCTCCAACATTGCTGCCCAATTTTTCAATTGTTTGAATATCGTCATTATCATCCCCCGTGAACAATGTGTGGTGGTTCCACACCACACACATTCATGTACTCCACTAAACCCACCTATTATCAGTAGATGTATATGTTATGATATAAATAAAAATTATTTATCAATACATTTTATAATGAATATAAATAAATGAATAAGAATTTGTTAAGGTTTTATAAATATAGCAACGGATGTATTATCAATGGAAGCCACTGGATCATCAAAAACTAAAGGAACACCCTATATAGGTGGAGTGGGTCATAGTGTATGCTCTAGAGTTACAGACTGTGGTGGAGAAAAAGTCGAAGAATATGAAATATATAAGCAGGGAGAGAATTAAGTAGAAATAATATAAGATTGAAAAATGGTTGGTTGATTAATGGATGGGTTGCGGGAATAATTATTAGATATTGTAAAGATGGGTGAGGAGACTTAGCTATAAATGGCGGTGAAAACATGGGAGGCCTAAATATCCCATGTGTACATAATGAAACATCGGGATCATAATAAGGGATATATGGTATGTCAGTGGTAGGAGAAGTGTCTAATTGTGTTAGCATTCATGACAACATAGCACTCGTACCACTCCCCTTATACCACCGGATTGGATACTGAGACCACTACTAGGCTTCTCATGATATAATAATCACCTAATAGGCGAAACCTATAGAAAATTTTAAAACAAAATTAATCAAATGATATTATATATTATTTAAATATATATAGTTGAAATAAAATACTCACTACTAGCACTTTTGGTGGAATACACATTTATGCCATTCGACGATTGCTGTCCATTATCATTTTTTTCACCTCTCTTCAATTGTTGGAATTTCCTGCAATGTTAAACAAATATGGAAGTAATTAGAAAAGGATATCTCTATGGTAAAAAAAATAAAATATATGAGAGAGAATAGGTGGATTGATTGATATTTTAAATATCCATTGATTGGTAAGCTATAAAGGATATATAATGAATTCAGTAAATAATAGTAGGTTTAATAAAGAAATATTCTTTTGATTGGGATGGTTATTTAGTAAGTGTGACCAGTCTATTAAAATAATGGAATATTTATTATGAGGCTTCATTTCACTCAACAAGAATGAAAATTATCATACTAAATTATGAGTCTAGAATATTATGCAATGTATATGATATGAATGATTAAAAACTTATGATAATTCGAAATGATGTTATTCACATATGAAAAAGGATAAGATATCTACTAGATTTATAAGGGGTAAATTACTTTTTGAAATTATTGAAAAAAGTAATTTCATTAGCCTAGTTAGATGATGTAGGTCTCTATACATGTTTTGTAGAAGAAAAAAACCATCATGTACATTATCTGTTTAAATGTTAAATGAAGGTGATAGATTTATACTAATTTTATACATGGCCAATAAAGCATTGAAAAGATCACAATGATAGAAATGTTTTTTTGTAGGTTTGAGTACAGTTCAATTCCAAATTATGAAATTAGATTTAAATAAAATATCATTTAATAAACAATGAAAATTTAACAAAGTTTAGGTCAGATATAACATATATGTAATACAAATTAAATCCATATGTATAGTACTGACATTAATAACCCTAGTCGAGCTAATTCAAAATAATTGGAACATAGATGTATGATTCTAAATATTTCCCACCACAACATCCAGTTCACAGTTAGCTTAGAAAATTGAGCTATTGGACTCATCAAAGGTAATAAATGAATCGGTTCCAATCGCAGAAGGGATTTTTACAATTACACCATCCCCATCATTAATAATATTTCATATAATTACTTCTATAATAAAAACAATTTCAGGTAAATAAGGACATTGACATAAAAAAATCATTCCCCATTGATACTAATAGATATAGACCAGTGTTAGAAATATTTTGAGTCATATCAATTACATGAAATACACAATCGTCAATAAAATTGACATGCCTCATCATCAAATAATTCTATTGTAATTTCATAATCGCGACTTTTCCACGATAGTAATAATCCAATTTTATTATTTTCACAACAACTCCATAATAAATTACATTTCAAATCGTGGTATACTATCAGATGCACTATCATCAATCTACTGTGGTAGTAATCATGACACCATCATGTTGTTATCCAATGTTCTTTCCACGTTTTGTCATAATAAATCTGTACCCACTATAAAAAACTAATTTGTAGTCACATACCAATGTATAAGGAGCAAAATCCAAAACTCTTATTTCCTCAGAGATAAATTCATCATGAAAATTAAATACCTAAAATTTAAATTGAAATTAAGCATAAATAAATATTTATGTAATTATTATAAAAAATAATAATTTTACCTTTTATTTTATCCAAGATGAAAAATAATTTCTATGAAATGACTCCCTCCTTCTCAACGATAACGAATGATGATTTATATTTATCATTGTATTGTTTTCCATGTTGATAAAAATAAATATAGATTAACATATATGTAATATATACATATTCAATTTACATACCTAATATTGTCATCGATCAAATCATAGTTGAAGAAAACATTGCAATGTTCCATCTCCCACTCTTCAATTCTTATTGTTATTAATGTATATGATGCAGCATTTCCACCTATTTGAGGAAGTGAAAAAATGGGTTCAATTTTCTCATACTTTTCTTCTTCATTTCTCATCGGTATACTAATTTTGGTTGTATGATTAGTCAAATATATTGAGAAGAAATCCATAAATTCTTGAGCCAAGTAACCATTCATGATAGATCATTTCATATGATTCTTATATTGGACAAAAGATATTAATGTTTAAATATTTATTTTAGTTGGATACATCAATCAAAATTAAATTGTTCATCTAAGAATTATTTCATTTGAAATATGAATATAAAAATGCAGCATGCTTGTGACAAATGATGGAGGAAATATTTTCTCAAACTCACATAAAATAAATTGTGAATATACGATCATTTTGTACAAGAAAGACGTAGAAATATTCTTAGAACAAATATAACTAATAAAATGGAACAACCGAATAACAACAACCCTTAAATTAGTGGGAAATTTTTGATGGATTTTTATTGGAATCAACTCATGCGGAACAGAGATATAGTCATTAGTCATCAATGATTTTATCTTCAACACTCTTATGTTGACCCATTTAGATATGTTACATGAGTAACCATCATGATCATTAATAGTCTCTTGTACATATAGAAATTTAATTTTATATGTAGGATTTGTCACATAAGAGGAACCAAGAATATTCCATTTACGTTCATTGATACGCACAACATGAAATTCTGGTCTGATTCTCCAACCCACCATGTCACAGCGAGATCGTAAATCATCATTTGTTTTTACCTTAACCATTATAATGATTGGAAGATAAGATTCACAAATATTATTTTAAATTTTCATTATGTCTAGGTAATGACATTTCAAATTTCTTGACCATCAATGATTATCTAGGAAGATACACCTCTTATTTAAATTGTAACAAGTTTCAGTGGGAATATTTTTCCTTTTTTAGATTTCATTTAACAATTCCCGAATAACAACATGAAATATTTTAATTATTTAAGGACATCCATTCAAATCATATGCTGAGGTGGATCATCAGTTTTGATGGTATTTTCAGATATTTGAAAATTATTTCTATATGAATGGTTTTTTTGGAAAGAATCATTGATGGCCTAAAAAACTGATACTATAGCGATGTTATAGACTTATGGATCATGTTTGCTTCATACAAAAGATACATGATAGTTATCCCTTCACACTCCATCCAGACATCATTGAATAAGCAAACAAATCATTGACCTACCACATAAGTTCAACACACATCCGAAATATATATTTTGAACATGAATCGTAAATGCACACAACCACATCCCAAAGATTATTCATCTATTTTATTAAATGTTTCTGGTATATGTCTATATAGTTATTGGGATCAGAAGGGTGAGATATGAGTATACCAATTAATATGAAAAAAAATTTCATAGAAAACCATGGGGGAAGGTTATAAATGTGTATGAAAACCATCTAGGGGATTTGGGAAGTAATAATATTCCCAAACGGATTAAAAACATCATATGAAAGGCCAAACCACACATTACACACGTCAACTACAAAATAAGGATTTCAAGCATCAAATCACTACCATGAAAATCTATATGTAGGGTGAACCAACTCATCATTAGTCATCTTTTTCACAGTATCATTCCATCACATTTTTATTAATATTTAATCAGAAAAGAAATTATTCTATTGAATAGGGATCAATCAAATGCTCCACATTACATTCTGTGGCACATGAGATGGTGTTCAATCCTCTTTTGGATTGAAATGGGATATTCCAATTTTTATAGAATCTTTTTGTTTACTAGTTTCCTGTAAGAATAAACTACAATCTTTCGGCCATGCATGAATTTTTTTTCTTGAAAATACATGATCCTCAACTAACTTCACAACCATATAGTAGATGGATATTTTATCTATATCATCTGGAAGTATGTATTTCAAAAATTTATTAATGCAATTAGGGGTAGTATTTGAAATCCCATGCACAGTTTTCCCATTAAACAATGGGATTAATAATTCCATTATTTCCATTTTACCGTATTGTTGATATACTGGAGTCATAGTAGAATCATTCAATTTTTTAAACATGAAAACATCAACATTTTCATTAGACACATAATATGTTCTCATATCGATGTATTGTTGTGTTAGAATCCATTATTTTTCATGATGAACTATAAAAAGAAACTGGTTATATAACAAATTCTCCAACCCAATACTCCCATTTGGATCATTTGTATTTTGAGATTTCATTTTCTCCTAATTATGATACCACACATTGTAGTTTTCTTTAAAACCATATTTTTTTATGTGGTAGCTGACTTCATCACATCTCAACCGAGGTATTCCAAGACAATTGTAACATGGGAAGTGTATGTGACCACTATCTGAATCATTATAAAATGAAAAATATTAAAATCTATAAAAAGTGATTTCAAAATATCTTGAGATCTGATCAATTTAATACATCCAACTTCAATCCATTATGTTAAATATGTTATAAGTCATTTAGTAAAATGTAGCTCATAAACATGGGATATTAATTTTTTACTCATTCTAAATTTTTCTTCATAAAATCATGTTGCATGTGATATGTATGGAAAATCATGTAACCCCTATAAAATATCGAGTATAATAATTAATATGTTGTGTTCATTGACATGTACATTAAACTCAATGAACTGGCCACCCCCACCAACTTGGATAACCCCACATGGAAATCCAACCCCTCCCTGGACATCCCACACCCTCTCCCCCATCCCAACCTATACACCCCCTCCACACCTGCACAACTCACTCCCACACCACCTAGATATCCCCCACCTTGACATCCCACCCCCTCCGCTGATCTAGACAACTGACACCCCCTCCCAACATGCAACCTACACACCCACTACCACCTGAACAACCCCCCCCCCCACCATGACATCACACCCCCAAGCTAGCCCATCAGGATGGCCCACCCCCACACCATCCTACCCAGATAGCCCACCCCACCCTCCCTTGATAGCCCCACCACACCCGGATTTCTCCAACCCCACCCCACCAAGATATCCCACCCCACCAATAGACATCCCACCCCAACCCCAACCCCTCGTAGATATCACACCCCTACCCCTGGACAGCCCACCCCCACGCTAAATGGAACCCCCCCCCCCACCATTAGGATAGCCCACCCCAACCTCCTAAGATTTACCAAACCCCCACTCCCAAACTACACACCCCACTCCCTACCGACATATCCATCACCTCGCAACCCGACCTGAACATCCCCCATCACTGGACATCAAAAACCCCACCTCTCCCGGGATATCCAACCCCTACTCAATATAAGAATGAATCATAAATTAGTTAAAGTAACATAAATAATAGGATAAAAATAATTAATCTTTTCTTCACATTTACCATCAAAATGATATCAAAATAATCAAGGGAAATCATTCCCATCATGAACAATCTTTTTTTGATTATCGTTAATAATTTTTGAAATTACATATACATAAAATTTTTAAATGAATCCCGAAGTGTTAAAAAAATCAATTTCACCAATGTAATTTATTTACATAATCAGAGAACATCCAAAACTAGTATCATAGAATTCAATAAAAAATCAATTATAGCATCACAGCAAGCCTATTATAGATGTCCCAAAAGATTGTTGGTGTAAACCATGAATATCATATATATAAATTCCAACACGGCTACTTTTAAACACATCCCAAAATATCATATGTGGATAATATTTTATCTTTCACTCTAAATATCATAGAAGAATACTAAAAAACACATGTAATTCAAAACAGACCTCCAAATAAATCATCAAGGACCAATGTTATTAATCAAAACAGTCTACGAATACAACCCCTAGATTTGAATCCTTCAGAATTAAAATAGTTAAAAAAAATCTAGGAAAAACATATATATAAGTTAGAATATACCAATTTGAAATGGATATTGAATCACAGATGAATTTCAAATAATATGGGAGCTATTAACCAAAACCAAAAAGTAAAACACAACCTTTTATTTAAATAAAATTGAATGAAAACATAGGCAGAATGTAAAACTAAGTTAAAACAATCATATTATAAGTGGAAGAATAAAAAATTTAGTTTTGGGAAGAGGGTTCGCACGAGAAGTATTGGGATGAAGTGTTCACACCCGAGGGAAGACCACGAGCTCTTGTACATGTCATAATGACGGATGATCAGGGGATCTATATAAGTGGAATTATATCCCAATTATTAATTATACCCTTTGGAAAAATACTTGTATCCCAATGCTTATATGAAACTGTTGGAAGAAATTCCTCTAACATGGCCAATCCCAACCGTTTGAAAAACATTGGGAAAACCCTTACTTAAAAACCAAAATTCCAAAGGTTTACAACAAACATTTAGCATATTTTCCCTTCCCCTAAATTTTACATAATCCATTTTAATAAGAGATTTTGTATAAGGTGGATTTCAATTAGTGATTAAAATTAAATAGAATCAATTTGTTTTATTTAAAATTATAATCATTAAATTGGTATTAAAACATGTCTAAAAATTATTGGTTGATTAGAGTTAAACCCTCTCAAATGTTATTTTCTAAATTGGATCATTTTCAATGTTTTTTAATGGGGTTTTATTTTATAGTAAATTAATTTTTTCTGGTTTTCAAAAGTTCCCCTTACATAAAATATAAAATGATCCTCCTCCATAAATATTTCACATACAGAAGAGCTATTATTCATTTTCATCCCCTACCCTTTTACATTCTCAACATCCCAAGATACATTATAGATATTTTTTTCTTCTTCATAAACCATATGTAGTCCTCTATGAGTTGATTTCGAATAATCACATTGGTGATGAGTCAACCTCCTCTGCCAATTCTTATAATCTTCTTTCATATTCTACATCGACATCATGTGTTGTTTCATTAAAAATTATTAACTCCAGTATCAAATATTTCATGAGAATTTGTTTATAATTATTAAACAAAAATTTCCACCTTTTATCCATCATATGAACAAATAAATTCAACAAGATTGCGTACGTAAGAAATACAGTCTCCATGTTGTGGTGTAATATGTTTTCACCCCCACATGACTCAAATGGGTATAATGAAGGAAATAATAACTATATATGATTTTTATAACATGTTATTTATTTTGGAACAATATATGTACAATCAAATTTGTTAACATTTTACAATTAATGAAATTCTATCATCGCTCATGAAAGCGTAAGACCTACAGTCTCCACGATGCATTGTAATTCGTTATATATGATATTTATTAAATAATTGTTTTACATTTTATCTACAATTAATGAAATACATGTTTATCTTTCATCTACTCATTTTATGATTTTAATGTTATGCTGCTAGGATACCAAATTATCTTAAGGGAATTTTTATAGTCAATTTTCACTCTTTTGTTTTATACATACATTGTTTATTATATTAGGCGAAGACTATGTGTGGAAAAACTATTAATTAATTTATGTTGAAATTTCAACATTCCACTGTCTGTATATACATTTTGACACATAATGATCCCATTAATGAATTAATTTTTCATTTATATGATCTTTTAAGGGATTTTTTCTCAATATACATTCCATTGAGACTTATTAGTTGTTATAGACTAATTCACTTTATATAGTGTATATACATCCCTTTGTCCTATTATTTCATGAATCTCCTTATTCTCATGATATTATAAGTTATTTTAATTTTATTCATTAGTTATTTTTATTCATGTATTTTCTCAAGTGGTAAATGGCACTTTAACTAAAATATCATTTTAAATTTTTTATGGTGTTACATTTATCAATAATGCAAATGCTTTCAAATGGTTTTATGTATTTCTTTATGTTGAAATTAATTTTTTAAAGTGATAATATATTTCAAATGTTACAAAGTGTTATGGGACACATTGATTAAACTATATTATTTTTTGAATGTTTTATATGAATTGAGTATATCAATATCTTGAAATGATATCTTATTATTACAATGTGGAAATTTTTCCTTTCCTTTATTATTGTTTTATGTATCATGATTATGTAATAGTTCTTGCGTATAGTGTACATATATAGGTGGTTCTATGATTATCCTAGGGATGATGAGCCCTAGATATCTCTCCAATGCATTGGTTAAAGTGATGGATGTAAACGTTAATTTTTTTCCTATGAGATTTACAGAATATACTATGATGGGTATTCCAAACAAAAATCCCTATGTAGCTCTGAAAGATACAATGTAATTATGTTATATATTTTAAAAGTTAACATTATGATTTATGATTTAAATGTGTTATTCATAAATATTATGTTTTTATAATGTATTATAATGATATAATGTTTTATGATTGTGAATTATGATTCCACAGATTTGTTTATATTGATAGACTAATGTTTTCATTATTTTATAAACCATACTATGATTTTTATTCTCATGCAATGTTTTTAAAATGTTTTTCATAGTGTATAATGATTTTTAAGAGAAAGGAAGTTTCCAAGAAGATTTATATTACGAAATTAAATCATATTTTATTTATGAATATTTATTATTATGGAAATTTGGGATAGATTAGAAGTGCCTAATTTGTAATTTTTGGAATGAAATGTAATAGTTTCACCCTAATTCTGAAAAATTGTAATCCTGAAAGGATCCTCAATGTGATTTATTTAATTAATTCAAAATTATGTAATGTTTAAGTCTAGGACCATATGGTTTGTATCAAAGTAAGGTTTAGACACATTTTGGCATTAATAGTTTTCATTAAACACATGGTTAGTCCCTTTTTAAATTACATCAAATAAATACTTTTTTTATAACTTTTTCTTGTTGGGGAAATTAAGTTACAAACGAAAGGATGGGGATATCTAAAAATTTAATATCTATTTCTGATTACATTCATGTAATAATTATTACAAAGTCATGTAATGATGATTTTGAAACTTTTTATAGAATTCAACTCACTTGTAATCAGTTGTTTTAGATATCAAACACCTCCACAATACTTTGATACCATCATGGACCATGGGTAGTATTTAATCAAGTCATATTATTCAATATTTTCATATTTTAATGAAAGTTAAATATTAATAAATAATATTCAAATATTTTACCTTATCATATGATTTTGAAGAATATTAGGATTTTGAGAAAGGTGCTGAAGAAGGAGACCCTTGTGATACCTATTTATATATTTTTTAAAATATAGAATCATAGTACATACTTATGGTATTTTAAAAAGAACATTGATTGAATGATTCAACTCATAATTAGTTTTAATATTTTATAAAAATCATGTTTTATCTGATTATTAGAAATTATATTTCATTGATGATTATTTTCCAAACCTATTTTCATGAAAACACCCATATGTCCCATTTTGTACAAGGTGTATTTGGATGATGGAAAAAATTATTTTGAAGGATCTTTAAATCATTTTGTTAATCTTTAGACATTCTACAAATGTGAATAAGATGACTATGAAACCATGTGGATACCATGGCCATGTTTTGATGGTGTTTCTATTAGGAATAGTTTTATTTTATCATATTGAGTTGAAATTAGAAAATAACAATATATACAAGGATTTATTTAGATTTTGACGTGTTAATGAGTTTGGATGAAAATTATAGGTCTAAGAAAACCTTATAGGTTAAAACATGTTATGGGTATATTAGATTTTTATAGGTAGGACGAACCAAAATATGGTGACAACCCATCATGTCCGGTAAGGCCACAAGAATTGAACCCACAACATAATGACGACAAGGGTTCATTTCCTACTAGTGGCCAACATGATGTCCCTAGTTAGTATGACATAAAATATTAGTGAATTGATTTTTTGGATCAAGAAAAATTTTATTTTGGAAAATTCTGTTTTATCAAATTGATATCCTCTGTATTAGAATATATTATGATGATTAAGTGATAATGGTTATTTTGGAAGATGTTTTCTCTTTTGGGAAACTTTACACCTTATGAAAATATAATTCAATATATTTTCATTAGAGGAGTATTGGATGAATATTATTTTGGAAGAATCTATATATTTATTGTGGACCTATAGTTATTTAGCTTATTTTTTGAAAAAATAACCTATTTTTGAAAATGTATGGTTAAGATAATGAAACTTAATTATGATACATTATGAGTAGTAGATGTTATGTGGAGATAAATATTATGATTTATCATGAAATACTATGTAATTAGATTCCTCTAGGTTTTGGGGTTCAATCATTGTTTGGATTATATTGAAAACATTTCAGGGAATTTTTCTTATTGAATTTTATTTGTTGATCATTGGGTACTATTTTTAGAATTTTGGAGATTAAGTGTAGTATATATTTTATTAAAGGATTAAAATTTTGGGGATTATCTGATCTTGTACTAACCATTTAGGATTTGGTTAATTTTTAATGACAGTGGAAATATATAGTTGATCTTTTTTGGATTCTGTGATTCTATAGAAGTTGATTCTTCTGCTCCATGTGAGACAATGTCATTATGAATATTCATATTTGGATAAAAATTAGTTTGTTGTATAAATTTATTAAAGGATGAATCTCTACTTAAGGTTTGTATATTACATTATGTTCTTAGTCAATCTCTTAAATAAATTCATCCACTTTATAAAAAGGAAATTAAAACAAAACTGTTTTCCATTCATTTTTCTTAATGGGGAATCAATGACTATTTTACCCACTATATGTTTATGGTTTTTTGGTAGATAAGATTCTTCTAATAATTTAATTTATCACTCTCCATTAGAACATGACACATAATTTCTCTTCCTTATCCATGTTTTCCTACATTGGATCCTAGTATGGCTTATCACGGGTGGCCATTGTACTTGTATTTATTTCATTAAATGTTATAGTTTTTTTACTCCTTTTCAATTTGGAAATTTCAATAATGTTTCGCAACTGAATTTTAAAATGGAGAGGATGCAATTTCCCAAAGGGGGGAAGGATGTAACAAACCACGTATTTATATAATAATATTTTTTTCATTTCTATAAATATTTATGAGTAATATTTTTTAAAACAAATATGACACTTTTACAGATATTTTAATCAATAGAAAACAACATGTTTCCTTGAAATATTACCTTCCACACAACTTTGAGTTATACCGAAATAATAATAATACTGGTATTTTAAATGGTAGTTAACACATAGTAATTGTATTTCAAATAATGAACCTAAATAAAAACATTATGAATAATCATGTTTGTTAAATGTTATTATATTTATCATAGACAGTTTATAGGCTTCAATTAAAAATTAATCCAATTTTAAGCATGAAATACTTAAACATACATAAAAAAGGCCAATTTACCACCTTTAGATGTAGAACCAATTTTAAATATAGTTTTTTTTTCACTTTTATATGTTCTATTTGATAAATTAAAATTATTCATTTGAATATATAAATGAATATTTACTTTCGATAAAATATTGGTATATTTCTGATAAAGCTATTTTTTTATGAGTTGTGAAAAATAATTCATTTTAATTCAAAACTGGATTTTTATATAATTTCTTTATATAATTATGTTGTAAATTTAATTGGTTTTAATTTATAAATGCGTTAATTTTTTTTAATTTTTTCTAAGTCTTTACATTTTATGTAATTTCATTTTGAAATTGGACATTAACACATGTCAATCTTTTGGTAGTTTTTAGTTATTAAAAACACTTAATTTTTTTAACAATGGGAAATAATTTTTTATTTATTTTCTTCAACTTCTGTGATTAAAATTTAGAAAAAAGGATTCCATATATGTAATAAGGAGGTCTAAATAATGAAAATAGTCAACTTTTACTTTTAGTCATTATAAATAGTTACATCAGTAAATATTATATTTACCATGGTAAATGGGTACATCTTCAAAAAAAGGTAAGAAAATTATATTATAATAATATTAAATTACTTTAACACATGCCCTTATCTTATTAGATGCGATATTTCTGACCATGGGAACCTTTGGGTTGATTTTTGTACCACATGGATCCAGCTGTGTGTGAAAATGACACTAAATTACTTTTAATTTAATGATATGGAAAATATAACATAATCATATATCTTATACTGAAACAATTTTTATATTGGGTTATATAAGTGATCTATTTGACTAAAAAAGTAATTAAAAATATAAAAATATATTCTACATCATGTTATTTTATTTAAAATTTTTATAAGACAAATTGATAAATTTATTTATGACACAATGTTGATGTAGTGATTACCTTATTAATGTATGATTTAAATAAATGAGATTATAAAAATTAAAATAAATTTATTTGAAAACATTTTATTTCATCCATGAATATTTTTGAAACGTAGGACTCGTTAAATTTTAATTAATTATGGTTTTATATTGAATCATGTTTATATGGTATTTCTAAAAATTCTGATATGAATAGTATATAAATTGACATAAATGAGTTTTTTAAACAAAATACTATTTTATAAAATTTTATCATAGACTTCAAAATCTACAAATTGGTAAAATTACTTGCATAAGGATTAAAATGTCATTAATTAACCACATGTGGTTCTATTGGAATTTTTTAATGACAATATTAACCATATAGTATGAATAAACAACAAAGACATGGAAAGAGTCAAATATGTTAACAAAGGGTTAATGGTAAATGATAAGGATAAATGTGAGCCCACACATGTCTAAAACCTCATGTTTGAGAGTATTTTAAGCAATAATTATATTATATTTGAACTAAATGTGTTTTGGAGATTTTTCAAATTGATATTAATTTTATAAAAAAATAATCATTCAAGCATTCCTAATATAACCCTCCTCCCTCTTATAAAATCCAACAACCTCTAACCCTTACCCACACCTCTCAAGACCCCATGGACTATCCATACTATTTGAAAATATCCTCCCAATTTCCATATATTAATATTAGAATCTATAAATTCAAAATAAAGAAATTCAAGAATTCCTTTAAGCTTAAATCAAAAAGAGTTGCCCGAATGGAGCTAATGTCTTCTCTCAAGCTTCATCAATTTATTTTTCCATATACAACCACATAAACAATTTTTATAGCATAATTTTTTAAAAACAAAATTATATTTAGTATACTAGGATTCATTACTGTTAATTATTCGATATACACTCACATAATCCTTCACCTAATGCATTTATAACACATTGTTTTTGTGGATGGTGAACTAATTCCTTTGGAAACGATGATTGTTCAATTATCTCCTACCGCCTCTAATGGTGGCCATAATTACAAAAAATTATTTATATATGATATATATGATATTTTTATTTTCTATATTCTTCGGTATTTTTCATTTACACCATACCATTATGCTTTCCAATATTCGTAAATATGACAATTTCATTTGAGTATTTGCAGACTACCATCCGCTCAAAGTGGTATGAATCATTATAAAATACATGGAACCTATAATGTATGGATTTGATGAACATATGTATCATATATAACATATAAATTATACTATAATTATAATAAAACTCTTTATAATCTATTCTTCATTCTTTTACATGTGCAAATGAAATGAAAATGGTGTTATTGCGTATGTATGAATTTCCGTCTCTATGAATGGTGCATTTAATTCATTATATAAAAATGTTATGGATTCTTATAAATACATATATACTGTATATAAATACATATATACTGTATATAAATTATAATTAAATCATTAATACAATTCGGGTGATAATGGACTTTGGACCACATGGACAATTGGTAATTATAACTAGTTCATTTTGGACTCAAGTTTCCAACATCGACAAACCGACATATATGAATGAGAATAATTATATGATTTTTATTGCAAGGTAATAAGGGATATAAAATAAATAATATAATTTAAATATTTTATGATTATTTTATAAACTAACAAAATGTTATTATTTATTCAGAACAAAGAACATACATGACAAGTAAGATTCAAGGTAAGAGAATCTTTCACCCTCCTCTTTTAGCGAATTACTTATTTTATGTAATGTATTTTAATTTACATTAATTAATGTCAGGATATGTTATATTATTTCATTATTTATGAACATTTTATGTCCTTGTGATGAGAACCCATTTTATCACTCATCAAATCATTTTCAAAATTTTTAAGTGTTGTCTTTAGGTTGAAATTTTTTTTAAGGGAACTTCTGAAACAAATTACTATTTTTGTGTTAAAATTATATATCATGAATATTACATGATATAATTATGTGAAAAATAAATAATTTATACTATATTTTATTCACAATTTATTTATGTATATTATATTGAATACACATAAGCGATCTATTTTATATTAAAAACAATCATTGTAAGGGAACCCTTCACTCCCCACATTCAGTGAAATAATTCTTTTATGTTTTGTATTTAAATTTCCATTTTATTATGTTAGGATATTTTCTATTTTATACTTATTTATGTAAATATTATTTCCATGTTATGAGATACCCTTTTCTCTATCATCTTCTCATTTTTAGAATTTTTATGTGATACCGTTAGGCTGCCGAATATTTTTAAGTATAATTTTTTACAAAATTCCCATTATTTGGGGTAAAAATCTACATCATGATTATGTCCGGCTACGATTATGTTACAAAAATCCTTTTTATTTTAATATTTTATTTATACATGATTTATTTATACTTATAATTAATACCTATAATCGAACTATTTTATTTACAAAAGGATCATTATAATGGAACCTTCCACCCTCCTGTTTTAGTCAAAGACTTTTTGATGTCATGTATTTGAATTTCCATTTTATTATTTTGGGACATGTTCATATATTTACTTCTAGTTGTACATTTTATATCCATGTAATTTATGCCTTTTTTCCCTCTCAAAAAAAAATTTATAAATATTTATATGACGTCGTTAGGCTGCTTAATTTTAATAAAGTAATTTCTAAACTCAATTTTTTCGCTTTCTATTTTACTTATAGTTCGTTGATCATATTATTCCATAATTATATGAGTAATAACTATTTTTTTATTGATTTTTTAATTTCCACTTTCCTTTGTGTGAATATACTTTATCAACACAAAATCACTACATTGATAAATTGTGACGTCCTTTATACAATCATTGTAAGGGATTTTGTCTCAATTAACATTCCATTTAGACGTATTTGTTAATATAAAACAGTTAACTTAATGTAGTGTATATACTAATTTTTGACATATTTTTTCATGAATATACTTATTCCCATGACATTTTATGTTATGTTTAACAATAATCCTTAATTAATTATATTAAAGTATTTTCTCATGAGGAAAATGACTCATTAACTAAAACATTGTTTTAAATGGTTTAATGAGTTATGTTTTTGATTTATTTATATGATTTAAAATAGTTTTAATGATTTATTTATATGAAAAATAATATTTTAAAATGATAATTTATTTCCATATTTTCAAAGTGGTATTAGAAATTTTGATTCAAAACTATTCTTTTTTTTGAATGATATATATTAATTTATAATACAAATATCTTCAAATGAAATTTTGTGATTGAAATGTGGAAATTATATATTTCCATTATTCCAATTTTTTTTGTTATGATTATGTTATGATTGTTTGGAATTTTTTATGTATATGGGTGGTTCAGTGATAAACCATGGGAGGGTGAGCCTGAGATATTTTTCTAATGCATTGGGTAAAGTGATAGAGGTTAACATTAATGCTTATCCTAAGATATTTATGGAATATATTGTGATGGGTATTCCAAATGTAACTCCATATGTATCTATTAATTCAAAAGTGTATGTATGTTATAGATCCCTCAGGTTACCATTATGATTAATGATTCCTCTAGCTTATTCATAAATTTTAGGATTTCATGAGGAATGTTAATGATATTGTTTAATAAGATTGAGAAATATTATTTCATTGATTTATATGTCTTTAGTATTAATGTTGTCTAACCTTATTGTTTTTACAATTACTGAGATTTTTATGCTCATCCCATTTTTTTTAAATGTTCTCATATCGTTTAAGGAAGGGTAAGAGAAAAGAGGTGTTGAAGAATATTTATGTGAGGAAAATAAAACTTGTTTTATTTAATGAGTTTTATTATTGTGAATCTTTTGGATATATTAGAAGTTTCGGCATTGTAATTTTTGGGATGTAATGTAATAGATATGGCCTAATAATCTAAAACTATAAACCTGAAGGAATACTCACTTTGAATCCTAGACATCACTAAAGATTATGTAATATTTAAGGATGGGGACATATATGGACTAAAAAGAACTTGGGATATATAAATACAAACAAAAAACAAAAAACAACATTTTATTTAAATAAATCCAAATGAAAACAGAGGAAGAACTTAAACCAATGCTAATACATAAATACTGGAAGTGTAATAATAAAAAATTCATTGTTGGGAAGAGGTTTCACATGGGTGGAATTGGGAATAGTGGTTCACACCTGAGGATTCACATGGGTGGAATTGGGAATAGTGCCCCCAACAAGGCCTATCCAAACAGTTTGAAAAACCATGGGAAAAATCATTCCATAAAACCCTAAATTCCAATGGTTTACATAAAAACATTAGAATGCGTTACCTTTCCCAACGGTTTTTATAAATCATTGGGATAAGATCATTGGTATAAGGGGGATTTCCACTAGTGATTAAAATTAAATAGAATTACTATGTGATAATTAAAACGATAATTATTAAATTGAAAAAACAAATATGTCTTAAAACCCCTTAACAATATAGTGTTTCTGGTACTCTTCAAAGACCAAATCTAGTCTTCCAAGAAGAGATTTAGAGGAAGCACATCGAAGAAGAGGACATCTCCTATACTAATTATTCAAATCTTCTTTCTTCATCTAATTCATGTTATTGAGTTGATTCATTTTAATTTAATAACTGTAGTATCACCAATATCATGAGATGTTATTAAAATTATGATGAATCCATATTTCAACTTCTATCTATCATAAGAAAAAAAATGAAATCAACATTCGTGTGTACGAATGACTTACAGTCTCCACATCGTGGTGTAATCTGTTTTCACTTCCACATGACTCGGATGGGTATACATTTGTTAATAATAATTATACATGATTATTATAACATTTTAATTTTCATGGAACAATATATATATCATCAACATTGATAAATTATTCAAATTAAAGGAATGATAACATCGCTTGGGCGTGCATACGGTCGACCGCCTCCACGATGCGTTGTGATTAATTCTATATGATATCTATTAAATCATCACCATATAAATATCATTATAATTAAATAAGATATATATAATTTAAAAATAATTTTTTATTAATATAACTTTGAACTACAAGAAAGAACCTGAACATATTCAAAAAAATATTCATGAGAAATTTAAGCAGTTAGTACACAAATAATGAGTAATAACGATATATTATTAGAAAATTTAAGATAATAAGATCATATATGATATCATAAAAATGAATATGCTTATTGAATAAGTCAATTACATTACTTAAATCATTATACAGGTTGTTCGAATACATTCAACTGATATTAGACCTACGGTAAGGGTTAATTTTTTATTCTCTTCATTATCCGATATTGTTTATTCGTAAGTATTTATGAGGGTATATTTATCATCCACATACATTTTTCATAAATATGTATTATTAATTCAATTCGTAATTAAATTTTTATGGTCAATTTTTACATTTGGTGGATTTTTATTAAATCGTAGTAATGTAATCTTTTGTCGTTATTTAATACGATGTACATTTTGAGTCTTCTAGCAAATATACTAGGAGAATTTTTTTACTTATACATAATGAGGAGATTTTTACATCCTCATAACTCTTTTTTTCCATGAATCATATTAAATAAAATCATAATTATTTTAAAATAAATTCTTTTCATATAAAATTGTGTGTCATTTTCATAAAATAAGATGTTTTAAAAGAAGAAAACTTATTTTCATTATGAATTAATGTAAAGTGTCTTATCAATATTATTTTCCATCTAATATGATATTCATTAAATATGTGTAGGTTTATACCTATATTATTACTATTATTTGATTTTGTTTATAATGTATTTAATTTTTATAGAATCCAATTTTTTGATATAAATCATGATTGAATGAGGTTTATGAAACCCCTTTTTGTTCCTTGTGTTATGATATGATGAATGATTTATGTTTTCTCGAACAAAAGATGATTATTTCATTAAGAGATTGGTGGTACATATATCTTCATCCAATTAATTGGGTAATTATTTATACAGGTGATATACATGTAGGAAATGACAATAAATAATGTTTAGTAATATAGTTATAGAACGGAAACTAAATCTGGTTCGGAAATAAATCGAAGGAAAATATTCTATTCACATTTCAGTAATAGACTTTATCCCATATGATGGTCATGGAAATTAACCTATGCTAATACGGGAATAATTTTTTGTCATTAAGTGTTTTCCAAAATTCCATGTTTTGTTCCAATGCTAATTTATCATTTTTCTTGTTCGCTTATGATTTATTACTTACATAAAGCCATTATTTATTGTATGAATCCTCAGTTTTATATTCAAAATATTTGTTTATATTTTTACATTCTTATTTTTATGTTTTTTTTTTGTTTTCCATGTTTACCCTTATAGAGCATTTGACATAGAACTTTTTATATTTTCTCATTACCCTAAACATTAATGGAACGATTTAGGTATAAAAACTAACTTGGAATAATTTTTTTGGAGATTATGCAGATATTTCACCAATATAGGATAATATGTACCGAAATTCCAATGAAAATATACTAATATGATCATTTGGAGTATATTTGTGTATTGAATTATGTATTCCACAAAATAAATGCAATGTCCATATCTGTCAACAATGGGTTGTTAAAGTGTCCAAAGGGGACCATGAAGGTTGTGTGTATGAATTTAGTAGGCCACCACAATCATGTTTTTATCTTACATCAATATTAATACTAGTTTATACAACAAATAAATAAATTGATACAAGAAACGTAACATATAACTCACTTCACATGTTCATATTAACTAAAAGGATGAGATATCCTATATTGGCCCACATTGATGTTTAATTATATAAGCATCGATAGTAAGCTACAAGTACACTTTGTCTCTCATCTTTATCTATATAACTGTAAACCACCTTCCATCAAAATTCGTATATCATACATATCCATTAATTCTGAAATCCCATCGGCCTACCCAAAATATATCAAAAGTCCTTGAACATTCATATCTCAAATACCTACATTCATATCTATATAAAATCACAGAAATAGTGATATCATTCCTTAAATAGTTTGAATCCATCATCCATAACATCAATTTGAGTATTAACTCCATTTTGATGGTGTCACACACCATCATATATGGATTTCTACGGCGAGAACCTCTTTCATTATGTATGACCATCAATATATCCTATGCCTCATTGTATATGGAGGCATCCAACCACATTGAAACCACCATGATCGGTCGTAAATTTTTTTCCACAGGCCCAAAATCGTGTTTTCTTTAAATAACGGTGAGATTAAATTCACTGAATATCCTTAGTCACATCTCTTGTGAATCTCCATCACCACAAGCGAACCTCATCACCCTACTATGAAATGGTCCATCACCTTCTTCCTCCATTAAAGTTATTAATTTCGTTATTGGTCTCACATGACATGCTATTCATGTACCCACATTTCTCATATAGAAAATGGATTAGTGTAACTAATTAAATTATTTCATACTATCCATGCCCTATTAGGCATAACATTTTAAACATTCCTGATATTTCATTTATCCATATCCTGAAAATAAAAAAATGTAAAATAATAAATAAATTGTCACACATAGCCTCCATAGTATTTCTAATTTAACACAAAAACCACAACACATCTATAAATTTGTATTATATTGGCCCCATCGACCTTATACCCATATATGTTCATTCATTTAAGAATGATCTCTAATTAGGGTTGAAGCAAGAGAAAAAAGAAATCTAAAAAAACATAGAAATATGGAATATTATATTTCATGTAAATAACATCCAATATGAATATATAAAATATGAAAAGAAGAATGAGGACAAGTAGCCTTACCCAGAGATGACAAACATAACCAAGAAGGAATGAATTGGAGATCAAATGAAGAAGAACCATAAAAAAACTAAGAGACAGGGAAAGAGAGATCCACACATGGACAATCCATGTACCAACCAATGTTTCTCTCTTTACTCCTATGTACCAAATTGCATGTTCATCCCCCGCCCCTTCTAGATTTGAACTAGTTATTTATCAATACAAATGGAAAATATGGATTGGGTCGTACTGTTAGCACTAACTATTCACCAACCATGTAACCAATACTATGATTTCCAAATATTGTACTTTTGAATCCCACTACATAAAAACAAGGAGAATACATCATGAAAAATAATATTCCACAACATCTATAAAAAATGAACACAGTGATTTTTTTTAAAATCACTAAATTTATGTTCCAATTCATAAATTGAATGTTAAAACATTCACCATATAAAATTTTAGATTCCATTGTAATTTTCAACAAAAATATAGAATGGAATCTTACAATATATACACCTTAAAATAGAAAATATCTAATATATCATAATATGAAATATAATGATATATAAAATATGCATCTCAGCTCTAAAATTGAGGAGGACCACAGGAAATTACTCTTCTCTAATTCCTCGGTTGCACTACCCACCATTAGAATCAACTATACAGTCTCTTCCTGACCAATATCAATCATTAGGATGGTCCCACACTGACCGACATCTAGATATAGGCATTACAACCTCACATATCTTCCTTATAACGTCTCATTAGATTCTCATTTATTACCCACAACACATATAATGCATGTTAGATCCTCCATGTCATCTAATGCTTGTAAATTTCACTTCACACCTAATTCCCTAAAAAACTTACATTTTATACATAATTACCATGAAACATTCTTAATACTAACACATCTGAAACAAGCCACTCGCACTATTATTGATTCCCTCTAGTTACCCAGAACATGGTTTATTCAACTTCAACAAGTAGACCTCATGCACCAGTGTCTATCAGGACAAAAATAAAATGAACAAAACCATTCTACTGATATAACTATACAAATCATTATCCATATCTATAACTATGAACAATTTATATCAACAAAAGAGACACGGTATGAAGCCCAACTACCCAATTATTGGCCTCCCAATCTTTTTGAACCTACTACTAGACTCATCATTCAGTTTATTGCATCTCTCTCCCTACCACACCTGGATTTCCAAATAGTATTGAATCTACTGGATCATAGTGCTACTCTGGGTCCCACATCAGAACTCTATGTCTTACTAGATTCTTAACTTCCATTATTCTTGAGACAACTTCCTATAAATCCTTTCCACATTAAGCATATGATAAAATTCATGGAAATCCTTTGGAGTCCAATCATAGTAATTCTGAATATGAATTGGCATCCCACAATAGATGCACATTTTCAAAAATACAATCATCAATGGTTTTCCCTATTTATTGACCTAACAACAATGTTGAGACTCTATATGACCTCTATTCAAGATACATGATTCCCACTACATGTCCCTATATAAATAATCTCCCTTATTGAATATGTATTTTTTGTCATGTTTTCCATATCTATCAATGCATGACTCTACACCTATGAGATTGAGTTAAATGAAAATATTTTAGAATGCACCCTTATAACATGTCAAAACCAACATTGAATAATCTAACACTGGAATTTTCATCCTCGACCATTTTGTGTGTAAAACGGGATATTTCCATGAGCTTCGCAAAATGATCATTAACAGACATGTCTCCTTACTACAAGCTCATAAACTCTTGAGTGGGATCTTCTCTCATGTTCTTCCAAAATAATTTATCAATGAATATATTCTTGATATCTATCCCTTTAATTTCCTCTGGAAAAAATATATACAATTATATGTCCCACCAATACATCCCTAGTCCCAAATGAATATACAAAGATAATGTAACCCTCTACCCTTTGGGTATCACAATCTGATCGAATATAGTCAATATAGACTCAACCAATTTGTCCACATTGTTTGGTCGGCCATCACCATTGAAAAAGGATTCTGATGTGACTGAAACTCCCAAATCAGATTATCCATAGAAAAATAACCTCCAAGAGATTCTCAATCAGTATGTTGAATGATTCACACAAATATAAACATGCGTTTCTAATCTATCCATGCCCAAAACTCTTCCATCTTCTTCAGTTGTCCCTCCTTCCTCAGAGCCTCTACATGTTGATCTTTCCCACATTGACCATTAGTGAAGTCATCATGGGAACTCACTTGAGGAAACACATATCCTCCCTTATGATTCTCCACTAGATCCCATAATTATTCCATTATTATAAATATCCAAATCCAAATTCAATAATAATAATGAAAATCCATATGTCCAAATTCATTAAATTTGTAATAGGTAGAACATATTAGAACACTTAATGTACACTTTCGTACCCATATCACATATCATCTAGCCTTATGTCACCTATATACCCACATCAGATTCCAGAATCACATATCATGACCACTCAAAATCCACAGTCCGGGATGGATAAGTAGAATTCAACCAAGATGATATTCATAAAAATAATTTTTAGTCTATTATGGAAATTTAAAATTACTCACCACTTTATACATTCAATTACTGAAATCCCATATTAGTTTCATGTCCAAAAACACCATACTCATAGAGTGTCACATTCCAATCACATAAAGAACCACATAAATGTGGTGGATGAAAATAATTACACGGTGATGATATTAATGAAAATGTTTCATATCAAGTTATAGACATTATAAACATCCTAAACCCTTTTCAGGTATTCCAATTTAAAAAAATACAAGTAGACACATATGTCTTGAAAACCTAAGTTTCTTTCGTGATTAGGGAATACTGTTACTCCATTGAAATTCCAATATAAGGGGAAAACATTAAAAAAATCAGTATCATCATATCCATGTGTAGTAATTGAGGTGGTATTCAATCAAAAGTAAATGTATAATTAAATATCATCAATTTAACACACTCAGAATATTGGCCAATCCCTCGTGTTTTGGGATGAAGGTACCCATATAGGATCTCTATTCCATGATTAAACAAGATCTTGTCCACCTATATTCCAAATCCCAAAACAATAAATCGAGGGAAAGAAAATCTTATAAATCCACATGGTAGAATCCTGAAGAAGGATCCACTTATATTGGGGATACAATACCATCTATTGATAATAATAATAATTAAAATAATAACATCAACACTACAGAAGAAATAAATTAAAATCAAAGATTGAAATAATAATTAACAATAATAACAAGGCAAATGAAACTGATATTCATATAAGATAATATATACACATGTCATGATAGACATAGAAAACTAGGAAAGATAACTTCTACAAAGACCATATATTTACAAACTCAAAATCAAAAAAAAATAAATCACGTCCAAATAAAATTATGAACTAGGTACAACTATAAAAACTCTATCATCCATCATGTTCAGATCAGTAATACTCATCTCATGAATTTCTAGTCCTTGATCATGATCACATACCTACTGTAAAGGCCATAAAGTCTAAATGCATACCTAGTGGTGTATATAGGGTCTATGTATGAAATTAGTATGAGACCACATAAATGTTAATTTCTGTTATCCATATTTATACTTGTGTGTGGTAAATATTAAAAAATACAACCTACCCACATAATTTATCACTCAATTCGAATTTGATTTACATAAACAATTGTATATTTAACTACATCATCCAGCCATGAGTGGAATGATGTATCCATGACAATTCATCTAGAATAACCCTTGTTCACCCAGCAATATTCATATCTCATGAAACCACGTGCCAAAAAATTCCTAAATCTAACATGTCTAGTATGTCTGACATCCCATCATCAACCCCATAATTACATCAAAATTCCTAGGAAAATCATTTACTGAATTATCATCTTCATATCAACCTGATGTTTTTTGGCCTAGGGATATCCATCATTTCATTTTATTGGCCCATCATCCTAAACATTAAGGTGATCCTAATATCCCATACATTGTTCTCACACCACATTATTGCCTTCATTCTATGGTGAGAACTTACAAAATAACACATGTCCATCTTGATCCCCTATGTTTCTTATAATACAGAGGCCTCTCTATTCATTTTTATGTGAAAACCAACATTTTGGGACTTCATCTTGTTGGAACATGATATCGACGATTGTTTTGAAAAATATGGGTGAGTAAAAATTCATCAACATACCTATGAAACACCTCTGATGAATCTATGTCGCCACATGCAATGTTCATTTCCCAACTATGGAATAGGTCATTTCTAGCTACCTAAATTATAGTGATGAACATATTCCTATGTATCATGGGTCAGTCCTATCATGTTCCCATTGAACTCACATAGCCAGGGGAACAATTTATTTAAATAATTTTTTGGAAGAACCAGAAAAACAGACTTGAAAACCTTATTTTAAAAATACTAAGACCATCAAGGATTATTGTATTTAAGGAAACATGAAATTTATCGTTGAAATAACATTAAAATAATAAAGAATAATATAATAAATAAACAGACACACCTAGAACACAAAACATTAAACTATTTACTACACAATACAGAACATATATACATTTAGAAATTGATATGAAACACCTACCATATACCCATAGACATTCAATCATCAACGATTGGCCTGTGATTTGAGACAAACATGAGAAAATATAGAATATGAAAAATGATGTACAAATATTGAATATGATCTCATAAAGAAATATCATCCTATACAGTAAGAACAACATATGAAATGAATCAAAAGGACTGATATCCCAACTGATAGTTATTTGAAACAACTGACGAAGCTTGAGACATTTAGCAAATGAAGAATAACCCTCAAATCCTAAGGTATTTTAATTTATATCTTTACGATGGACTATTGTGAATGAATGGAATATGAAAAGGGAAGACGAATCATACAATAATGGAGGGGTCGTATGGTAATTTCATCTTATTATATTCGACACATGGTTTGGCCACAAGTTATGGATTACCATGCGCTGACCATGTGAAGGATTTTTCCAAACGAAACCAACCTCACATTGTTAAAATAAAAAATAAGAAAAACAGTGTTTCAAATCATGCTTCCCTTTCTACACATTTTCACTATATCTCGTAGTTATTTACCCCCCCCCCCCCGCCCACAAATTATATTAACTAACAGTGTCTTAATACTATTGGGATACACAGTTTGGGACATAATGTTTATAATGACCCAATGTTTAATCAACGAAAATTCATTTCATATGTATATTTCATAAAATCAGATGAAATCAAATAATGAACCCCTAAGTTGTATGTGACCTCTAATCTAATGTTTTTCACTTATGTGTTTTGAATTTCGAAAATCTCACATACATGGTTGTGATCATTAAGTTACATAGAGTCCGATAAGAAAAATGTTATTTTTGGAAAATAGTAACTGACCCTTATGAATTGTAACATACCCGTATGAATAGTGATACCCCTAATGAATAGTATCATCACCTATGATAATAAATAAATAATATCAATTGAAGGTATTATATACATATTTTTTATAATATGTAAATGAATATATTAAAAAAGGTTTTTTAAAAAAAATTATGATTTTAATTAAATATTAAAATAATCATAAATATAAAATTATTTTTTAAAAAATGGACATCATTTTTTTCCTATAAATCGAAAAATGATGATGGTGATTTTTTGGGATATTTATAAATTACATGAATTTTTGACAAATAATAAAATCTCATAATTCACAATAAATGTTAAAACCTGAATTTATGCATCATGCTTGTGTTATGTATGATGTAAATGGCCATTGGATTTAACTAACATGTATTTATTAATGTCTTTGGTCAAGTAATCATCACTAATTTTGGTCAAAAATAAAATTAATAAAATAATGATTAAAAAATGTGAAAGCCCTCTTCTCCTCAACTATAAACCCACCCTCACTCCATATTCTATTCACTTCTCTAAATCATTTTTCATTGCCAATATTCTACCAAAATCACTCGCCAAGATCCTCCCAACGTTCAAAATCGCCTATTATCTTAAAAATAATAAAACCTTTCCGCTTAAGTGGTTATCAATAGAGTTAGAATCAAGAGGTAAATTCCACATTCCAATAATTTTATTTCTTTTATGTTCAATTTTTTTTCTTATTTCATTCCTCAACTACCTTCACAAAATATTATGATAAATCCAATAACATACTTGTAAATTAATTTTGTTATGATAGTGGGATATTTCATTATCATCTATCCTTTCTACATGTTTTATTTCAAGGAAATGAAAACACCATTTTAAATGTGTAAATTTAACACATTTAAGGACATGAATTTATCAATTTCTGTTATGATATTTAATTAGGGTCATGAAACCATTTATGTTATGGTTTAAACAGATTATTATATATAGAATATATCCTAGTTATGTTTATCTAATCCATTCTGTAAAAATCTAATTAAGTATTAAATAAAAACATGTTCATTGTAATCAAACCCATTGATTAAACAAAACGGTTATCACTAATGTTTTTTTATAATAATTCCTCTTCCCTCCAAATAACCAAATGAATTATTATAACCATGTATTGTCCTGGATTTCAAATAATAACATACAACTTCATTTATGGACAACCGCTATCATCTTACTTTTTTATCCAAACATGAATATAAGAGAACCGATTATTGAAAACCAAGAAAGTAAACAGACCTAAATAGTGAAATTAAACATTATAAACAATCAAAAAGGAATTTAATGATATAAATAATGTTTTAATAAATAAATTAAATATATAATAGGTTCTATGTTTATAAATTAATAAACCTATTTTGTTTATTCATGTAATTAATAACAAGTGGAAAACACCACCACATATAAGGTAAGGGATCCTCTCCATTTCTATCATAATAATGATTGTCCTCTATGCTATACCTATTATCTGTAATCCCAAATTATGGGGTATGTTTTCTCACCTCCTCATACATCCATAATCATATTTAATATTGGATAATACCATTTTCTCTATCATCATGAAATATTAGGTACACCTGACACTATGTCAGTAAACCATAACGAATTCCACAGGAACATTCTTTGTTCTTTTGGGATAAATTAAAATTATTTATATCAAAATTGAGTTATCATATCTATTTATTTAAATATTCATCATTCTATGTTTTTTTACAAAATTTATTTATGTAGACCCTTTCACCTCTCTCTATCGGGGATATACACATTTTTTAAAGAATCACACCTTAGTATTTTTCTGATAAGCACGCCTCTTTTAAAGAGACATCCTGAATTCTTTCCCAATTTAAAGTACACTATATCATCTATTTTTAAGCAACCATTTTATATAAAAAATAATTATTTTTATTGTTAAATTCTTCATGGTTCAATTCAATTTTTATATGAAATATTTTCATCTTTTCTAATTTAAAATCACTATAGTATTTTCCTTAAAACAACAGAAAAATGATAGAATGATAATTTTTCTCAAATACATATTTTATATGTTCTCACTTATTCTTTAAAACAAATACCATGTTATATACCTATTTTACATTATTAACATCCTTAAATTTTCTAATTCTTTTCTTTTACGGACACTTTTATGATACGCCCATTGGTTATGATTTATGTCATTATTGTTGTACCCAATTCATTCCATGGGTACCCTTATGTTTATGTATGGTTGATTATGAATGATTATTTATGTTGAATGAATATTCAGGAAAATATTGATATGGGTGCTCTTAGATTCTACTCTAATATATTGGGTAATGTTATGTCTCACAAGATTTGATGTGAAATAGGATTGGTGGTTTCCAATGACCCATACAAAAATGGGAATCCAGATTGGAGGATAGACTTAACCCATAGTAAAATGGGAAACATCATTGACAGTAAGCATTGACCAGTCCTAAATAAATTTTTTAATATTCTTCAAAAATTATACTATTCCATGTCTATATGATCCCATTCTCATATGATATTATTTCATATGTTACATGATTTGGATATCATTATGACATTACTCCAAAATCATGTGCTTATGCTATATTCTTATGTTCATTCCCTCACTGGGATTTTTATCTCATCCCTTTGTTTATGTTCTCCCCTGGGTACTGTATGAATATGTAAGGTCTTAAAGGAAGTTAGTATCTCAATATGGAGATTATATATTGATGTATTTTTAGCCCCTTTTTTATGTGGTTTTAAAATAGTCTTCCCACACACAAGACAGAATGATCCTTAGATTGTACTAGGATGTATAATTATGATTTAAATCATGTAATATTATGTGAAAAAGGCTAGGGTCTCTATAGTTCATATTACATGTTGATAAAGTTATTATAGGATATTAGGAATATATATCCTTAATGAGAACCTTAATGATGAAATGAGGTATAAGAAAACACCCCAAAATTTTGGTATGTAAGATTAAGTGGTTTATAATGAAAATGAATCCCAATTTAGTTACAAAAAGACAAAGGTGGATATGTATCCAATGTACCTATGAGTGAAAACACCGAAAAAGAGTTTTATTAGGCTTCTAATGGGGTATCCTGGTACACGACAACATGCCTTTAAACACTATTGGGCCTGACACTCATAGGGGATATGCTTTCGTAAATTCATTAGCTTGATACAAACTATTATTAAGGGAAAAAATCCAATAAAAAAAGATGATAATAAATAGATCATGTATGACCAATATTTAAACCTATGGAATAACAATTTAGGATATACATCTCCAATATAAATTTATAATTTTATTTTAAAAGATTCCTTTTTATGCTTAATAGCTATGTACTCGAAACCTCTAATTAAATGTTTTATTTCTTAGAAAATGTTTTCAAATAGAAGAAAACATTCTAAAAATCAATCTGAAATGAAATTTGGGGATTTACTAAATGATATTCCTAATATGATAGGGGCGGGTTCTCAAAACATCATGGATGTAAATTCTGAGCTAGATCGAGTAATGAATAACAAATTGAATCATGTAGAACGCCCTCCTCCTCCATGGAAAAAGAATGTTTTAGTTGAATCCTTCATGTAGAAAATGCATCATAATTTTAGCAGATCATCATATCTCCTCATCATGGAACAAAAGATTAACGATGTTGAATTGATATTCTATGTCCTTCAGAGCTCAGAAGAAGAGAAAGTTGTACTGGCGATATATCATTTTGATGAGGATAGTGTTGTATGATTTGGGTCTCGATTATGTGTACCATCCAATAAAGATATAAAAAATGATTTTTTGATTGAAGCACATATATCAATCTTCACTATTCACTAAGTGAGAAAAATTATGTATCGAGAAATCCAAGAAAACTTCTTGTAGGAAAATATTAAAAGAGATATTACAGAATATACATCAAAGTTTTTGGTATTACTACTAGTGAAGGATGAGAGGAAAATGACTAAGGGGATGATGAAACCACTACCCATACCATTATGGAAGTGAGAGAAAACTTCCATGTACTTTTTCACTACTCATACAAGGATATAAAAAAGAAACATTACTCTATGTGTCATTGTGGACGGACATATGAAGACAACACACATTATCACAATCTGAGAGGACTTATCACTAGATATACTTTCATATATTTACATCAATGAAGTGGTAAGGCAACCTAGAGTACCATTATCTATTATATCTGATCGTGATCCTAGATTCACCTCAATGTTCTAGAAATTTCTCCAACATGATATAAGAACTGAATTTATCTTTAGTAGTGCATATCATCATTAAACTGATGCCCAATCTATGTGGACTATTCAGGCCCTCAAAAACATGTTGAGAGTGTGTTCTATGGAATTCAATAGAAGAATGGACCAACATCTTCCACTGCTAGAATTTTCTTACAAAAAATAAGTTCCACTCGAGTATCTAAATGGATCCATATAAAGTTGTTTATAGGAAAATTTTTAGAACACCAGTGTGTTAGGATGGTGTCCATGATGGTAATATTCTAGGACTTGAAATGGTCAAGGAAATGGTGGAGAATCTGAAACCCATTTAGCAGCATATCAATGAATCCCAATGTTGGTAGAAGAGTTATACAGAAAATCAACAATGAGAACATGAGTTTAATGATGTAGTCATGGTATTTCTACCTATATCCCCATTGAATAAGGTAATGATATTTGGGAATAAAGGAAAATTTTTTCCCAAATATAATGAACCCTTCGAGATCCTTGATAGAGTCAGAGCTCTGGCCTATCAACTGCATATCCACCTTCCATGTCGAAAGTAAACAGTGTCTACCATGTATCCTTCTTAAAGATGTATATACTAGACCCTTCACTTTTATTCACTTCATTGGTGGTATTGTTGGATGATGAACTTTCTTATGGGGAGAAGCCATTGAAGATCCTAGATCCTATGACAATATTCTACGTAGCTGAACAAATCACCTAGTGAAGGTGCTATAGAAGAACCATAAGTACGAAGATTAAATATTGGAACTAGAGGATGCAATGATGGAAATGTATCCACACCTCTTTATAGCTTAGAATGTAAAATGAAATTTCTAGGGTGAACTTTAATATATGGAAATGAATGCAATGACCAAATGTTTTATAAATTGAAATTTATTTCATATGAATATTTTATAATATAACATGAAATCACAACATAATGAACTACTACAGTCTATGTGACCATTAAACATATGTTTTCCAATATTGTGTTTGGAATATTAAAAATTTAACATACACGGTTTCGATCGAGTAGGTTATTTTGAGACCGATATGAATAAAATAATTTTAATTGAATATTAACCTGCCCCTATGAATTGTAACATACCCATATGAATACGGATAAACCATAATAAATAGTAACATTATATATGATAATATATAAATAATATTAATGTGAAAGTATGACATACCTATATTTTAGAATAAGTAAATGAATATTTTAGAATTAATTTTTTATAATAAATTATAAATTTAAATAAGTATTAAAATTATCATTTCTGAAAAATTATTTTTCAAAAATTGATTCCATTTTTGGATTCTACATGTCGAATAATGGTTTGGGTGAAATTTTTGGATTTTTCTAAAATACATGAATTTTTTATAAATAGTAAACTCTTATAATTCATAATAAATACTAAAACCAAAATTTCTACGAAATTATTTTTTAATAGATGATGTAAATGGCCATTATTTAGAACTCATGTGAATTTATTACTATTTTTGGTCATGTAATCATCACTACTTCTGGTCTTTATGTAAATTAATAATCTAATGATTCAAAAATTTTGAAAACCCTCCTATCCTCCACTATAAACCCCCTCACACCCACTTCTCTTCACTCCCATCAAGCCTTGTTCCATGAAAATAATCTACACAAATCACTCCCAAAGATCCTCCCCCACATCAAAAGGCCCAAATTATGTTCAAAATACCAAATCTTCTACCATTATGTGGTTCTAAAAGGAGTTAGAATCTAGAGGTAAATTCCTCTTTCGAATTCTTTTATATCTTTTAGGATCTTTTCTTTTCATGTTTCTTTACAAACCTCCAATCGGAAAAATTGTAGGATAACTCCAGTAAAATACAAGTACAAGAATATTTTTAGGATAATGTGATATCTCATTATAATTTATTTTCCCCCCATATTTTATTATAATGTAATGTAAAAACCATTTGAGATGTGTAAATTTAACTCATTAAAGGACAAGTGCTTATTAATTTATGTTATCATATTTAATAATGGTAATGAAACCATTTTTCTTATGGTAGGATAGATTATTATATATGTAATATTTATTCATTAAGGACCTATATTCATTTTATTATAAATTGTATTATTTAATAAAAAACATGTTCATTGTAATCAAATCCACCGACTAACCAAAAAGGATGTCACTAAAGTTTTATATAAAAATTCATCTCCCCTCCCAAAATAAAAAATGAATTATTATAATCATATAATTTCATGGAAGGTCACTATTGACATACAATATCATTTCTGGAAAACCACTTTTATGTTATATGTTTATTCCATCATTTATAAAAGTTAACTAATCATTAAAAACAAAGTATGTGAACAACCCATACAATAAAAATGGACCATGTAACCAATCAAAGCAGACTTGAATGAACTAAAACGATGTTATAATAATTTAATTAAATATATAAGAGTTCATGGATCTTTTAAATAATAATCGTAATTTTTCTATTCAAGTTATTAATATCAAGTGGAGGACACCACCATATTTGTTATAAGGGATCCTCTCCATTTCACTATAAATACTGATTGTCCTCTATTATTTTCCTTTTTATGTGTAATCCAACATTATGGGGTATTTTTTACCACCTACCACATACTACCATTTGGATATATAAGTGATGAGAAACCACTTTTCCTTATCATTTATCTCTCTTAGGTAAACCGGACACCATGTCGATAAACTGTAACAAATTCTACCAGAACATTCTCTGTTCTTTCGGGTTGCCTTATCATTAATTATATCAAAATGGTGTTATATTATATACTTATGTACAAATTATAAATTCTGTTTAGTTTTAAAAATTTCATTTATGAATAACCTTTCATCACTCTCATTCGTTGATATACATATTTTTAAAATGTTCCCTTCATAGTATTTTTCCGAAAGGAAATCCTATTTTAAGGGATCTTCTCGAATTCATACTGATTAAAAGTAGACTCTATAATATTTTTTAAGCCAAAATTAAATTTATAATATCAGTATTCTTATTATAAAAAAATTCTTGGTTCAATTTGGGTTTCATATTTTAAAATCTCTATTGTATTGTCCTTAAAACCACACAAAAATGGTCAAATGCTAAAGCTTCTCAAAAACATTTCATATATGTAGTCACTTATTTATGAAATATATTACCATTATATACGACTATTTTTACATATGAACATCCAAGTATGTTCTAATCCCTTTCTTTCATGGACACTTTCATTATTATCCCATCTGTTTGGCATTATGTCATTATTATTGAACCCATTTCATTCTATGGATAACCTAATGATTATGAATTGTTGATTATGTATGATTATTTATGGGGAAATGAAAATAATTAAAATGATGAGATGGGTTTTCCTTGATAGTACTCCATTGATTTGGGTAAACTTATATCTCATGAGATATTATGTGAAATGTGGTTGGCGGTTAGCCTTGACCCATAATAAAATTGGAATCGGGAATGGCCGTTAGACTAGATCCATACTAAAATGGGAAAAAAGATCGGAAGATAGCCTTGAACCATACTGAATACATTTTTTATGATTCATCCACATTTATATTATTCCATTATTATATGATCACATTCTAATATGATATGATTTTATAGTTTCGATTCTTCGGATATCATAATGTCATTCATCCTAATTAATGTTCATAAGCAGTATTCTAATGATCATTCCCGTACTTGGCTTTTTTCTTCATCCATTGGTTCATCTGGTCCCAAGGGTACCCTATGTAGATATAAGGGCTCAAAGGATATTATTATCTCATTATGGAGTTTAAATAATGATTTTTTTAGCCCAATGTTTTATATTTTATGTATCTAGTCGTCTAATACACTTGAAAAAACCATCCTAGTCGTCTACTATGATATATAATTAAGATTAAAATCATGTAATGTTATGTGAAAAATTCTAGGTTCGCTATATATTTTTCATTAACCATGCGATAACCATCCATTTATTTCTATGTCTCATAAAAATATTATTTTGATTACCACTACTACCAAAACTATATTGGACCCTCAAGACACCTTCCGGGATTAATTTCCATCCAAATTCAACAGATCAAATAATTTTAAATCTTTGAATTTATGTTATGATGAATAAATTTAATAATGTCTAGTCAAATAACTAAGTGTTCTGATTAATTTGGAATTTTAATCACAAATAAAAACCATGACCAAAATACAAAACTCTATTTTTTTATTTTTTGAATTGTATTAGAAGTTGTAGAATCTCCCAAATTCATGAGAGTAGTAGTAAATAAGTTTTTAGATTATTTTTGATTGTATAGGTAGGTTGAAAATTTTAATATTTCATTTTGTCACCTTAACATGTTTAACTGTTTAAATATATTTTATATTGTCACCTAGTAACCATCTCATAATACTGATAAAAATTTATCACATGTTAAATAAAAATTATGATTCATGAAAAAATATATGTTAATGATGGCTTGAAGGCCCATGTTTATGATGAACTAGAGGAATATCTTAAAATATCCCAAAAAAATCACAATGGAGAATGATTGAAGGCCTAGATGAGCATCCATGTGTTGTTTCATCACAACTACATATAATTACATTATCAATGGTAATAATTAATTTTTATCCACACTATGACTGAAATGATGTTTTAGTTGCCTTTAAATGTCTGTGAAATTTATCAATTTTGGTAAATACATAAAAAAATTCACTATCTCTCATCACAATAATAGGTATTGTAAAGAGAGTTTATAATATAAATATAATAGATTCAAGAAACAAAAAACCATGATCACATCTAGAAAAATATAAAGGTTGAGGTTTCATTTCTCAATCATATATTTATACAATGAGAAAATTCAAAAAATCATTTTTAAATTATTTAGGAACCTAACAAACATGATTGTACCCTGTGTGACCCCCATTTATCCTCACATGTTTTCATCCACCCAGTGCCCCAATCCCTTTTATTAATGATAACGCCACAAATTAACACTCCAAAAAACTTTTACAACCTCCCACACCCATGAATAATTATATTGGTGACCTCATTATTCATAGTGAATTCCATTAACACTACCATCCCTTGTTTTATTCAATATTTTATTTTATATATTGATTTATTTATTTTCACATATTACTTTTTTATTTTATATAAATTTATTCATAAAATTTTATATTCTTATATAAAAATTTATAAATACAATTTTATATATGGTTTTTAATATCCCTATATATTTACATATAATTTTATACTTATATATTATTTTTTATATTATATTTTTAAAATGAATATTTAATGAACATACATTTTTTAGTGCATCTATGTATATTTTTATAGATATGTGTGTTAGTGCATATGAATACATACATATATTAATATTTATTTTCTTCATCATGTACACAAACATCAACATATTTAATCACACAATGAACACTAATTGTAATGTATTATTAAATAATTTACAAAAAAGTAAATATGTGTGTGTGTGTTTATAGTGTCTCGATTTTCTTTACCATATCCACATACCATTATCGTTCCTTGCTCAACTCCGTCCCAGTCATTCCACTATCATCTGATGCAAGAATATTGGAGGTCTACACAACCTCTTATTGAACACTCCTCCAATAACATTGGTGGTCAATGCAACAAATTCTCACACCCCTCCAACCCCAATTCCTTTCTACTTTTTTAGTATTCACCACCTGACATATGCCTCCCTATCCAACAATCACCTCTATAAGATCATCCCTCCTCCACCCTACTTTGAAAGACACGCTATGTATTGCATATCCTCCCCAACAATTAAAATAAATATTAATGGTGTATTTAAAATGTATTTGTAACATGAGTTATTTTTTGATGAATTTTTTGTACTGATTTTCAATTTATGTGTTTTTTCCATTTTATTTTTATGTCTATATTAGTATTTATTTGGATAAGGATTATTTTGGGGGGATTAAAATCAATTAAAAGCAAGAAATTTTTGAGGCAATGTGTGTTAAAATTGTTATCTCGTGAAGAGTCAATCCATAAGGTAAATCATAATAAATATTATAATTAGTTTGTTTTTATATTATTGTGGTTCAGGTTACAGTGAAAATTCATTTTAGTGATTATTAATGATATAATTTATTTAATTATAATTCAACATAAACAGTTGGTATTTATGACGTTTTTTAATTTGAAATGATTAAATTATAAACATATAGAAATTTTAGTTTGATGTTAGAGCTACCCTAAATGTTATTCTCCATTAGGGATTCTTATTTTTAGAGAATGACATATTATGTTTAGGTTTGTGAATTAAATATCATATTGGATGTTTATATAATGGATTAGATGCCAATTGATTTTTATTTATTTATAAGTCATAATTATGGACATATAATTGTTGTTGGAATTGAGTATTGGAATGTATTTTAGAAAATGAGGAATTAATTTTGATGTTGAATGTGTTGGCATTTAGAAAAATTGATATTTTTTGGGTTACAGATTTATAAAGTGATCCCATACAATAGATTGAGTATATAATCATAAAAATACCCATTATTATTTGTATTAAATGTTATTTTACTCAAAATATATATTTTTCATTTTATTGTTGACATGTACAATGGGTTTATTATTTGACAGACAATAAATATTTTTAGGGATATGATATCATGACTATAAAAGATGTTACTAAGGGAAATCCATTAATTATTAGAGATTAATAATTATGTCATATAAATGAGTTAGATGTACAACAAGGATTATCATAGTAGCCATTCAAAAAGTCCTGTAATTTTATTAAGATAATTCCATCATCCATGCATCATATGGGTAGTTGATTCGATTACCTATATATGAATACATTATACTACCATAGTTGATGCATGATTAATTTTGTAACCATATATGAAAAAAAAAATTCCCAAAAAATAAAATTTTTCGTATCATATTGTTGAATGTTATCAAATGATTGAACTTTTATTGAATTATTAAAATTCATGTCGTAAATTTAATAGTGTATGGGATTGAACTTTTTGAACGGGTGACATATTAATTTTATTTCGTGGAATAAAGATGAAGGGAATAAGGAAAGTAATGTAATATTTCATCCTATGTATTAATGATAGTTATAGGAATTTAATAGGGAACCTACTACTTCTTCAGTCTAATTAGAAAATGTTAAAAAAAAAATTTATCATGTGATGGTTTTAATTATTTTATCTATATATGTATACAATACAGAGTAAATGGAATGTTTTCAATCATATTTATAAATGTCTACTACGATTATATGTGAAGAAACTGTCCCTTATCAAGCCTCTACTAATATCTGCACTCTCATATCCAATAAATGAAAAATATTTATAATTTCAATCCTTAATCCATGAGCTTCAATTTTCTTTGATATAGGTGTGTGGATATATGAGGAATTTATAAAGGAGAAATTTTAAATTCCTATATCATTTCTATAGATGATAAATGACTTCCCCAGTTATTCAATATTGTTTTTTGGAGTAAAATTTGAAATTACCATGACCAATTTTCATGAGTAATATATATTCTAGAAGGATAAAACATTGAAAAACATTTAGCATTATCATTCATCACTAGTTTCATCATTTTGACCATCCAAACAAGAAACATTATCCAAAATTTGACAATGAATGATGATAGAGAAGAACTACCTCATCAAATGTTATTGGTGGAGATTGTCAAGGATATTCATTGTGTTAATCAGTGAAAATGTAAGAGTTAATAAAAATCCAAAAGGAAAAGGATTTATCTTTAAAATGTTGAAAGTAATGGGAGGAATAAAATTATATTATTAAAATTACTCTAACATTCATTATTTTTTTGTGATTTTGTATAGATGCAATGAATATTTAGAAAACCATTTCTGAAATGTTATTTTCAATAATTCTTAATGTAGATGGAAAATAAAGGATAATTTTCACTCATGTCAAGATTTAAGGGATTGGGGGATAAATTAGAGAGATATCGAGAGGATATTTTGTTATGATACACATAGACATTTATATAGAAACATTATATACGTATTTATATAGATATATTCATATTAATACATTTTTATTTTAAATAAAATGGGTAATAAGGATTTAATTCCATTTGAAAAATATAATTAAAAATATATTTGAAATATCAGTATGATTACATGATTATTTATACAATTAAATTTGGAAATGAATATATATTAAAATATGAGTGTATATAGATATATATATTAATTTTTAAATAACACAATAATATATAATATGTAAACATTAAAACACCATAGCAAACATATAAATCTAATACCATGAACAAATTTATTCCCCAATCAAATTAGACATGTGGAACCTCTTAAAAGAAGATGAAATTCCTTAAAATGTACAATAAATCGGGTATCACATCTAGAAAAAAAATTTAGAAGCCTTCTCATAATTTTTTAACAACGAATTTTTTTTCAGGGGGTATATTTCATGATAAATTCCCTATATCTATTAAAATACTTTGATTTTATATCTCGTATAGCCCAAAAATATAGCATGATCCAAAGGTTTCATAGATTGAAGATCATGTATTTTTTTCAACCAATCAAAAGATATTAATTTATTTATTAATTTATACTAACATAATATACGTATTAAATGTCTATAACTCGTTAATTATTTTAACATCAGTTGTTTATTTTGAATTTAAATTATTTTATAAAAAATTTCAATAAAACTATTATATATTATGTGAATGTAAATAATTCGTATTATATAATTCGTATTGAATCATTTATTTTGTAATTATATAAATATAAATATATCTATATATAATAACATGAAATTTAATATTATATAAAACATCATATATGAATTATACATTTTATAAACATTAAAACAATTTATTTAGTACTGGTAAAAGAAAACCCAACATTAGCTCTAAGGAATGAATTAATAATGGAATGCCGTTAGCAGATATTAAAAATGAAAATAGTGGTTATGCATTATAATTTTTTAGTGCATGTAAAGGACAACTTTACAAATTATTTTAATTGGAATAGTTAAATGTACCCCCTTTATAAGTACTTTTTAGCATTGATATTGGGTGTCACATACTATTTGTGTTTTTATATTTTTATGTGCCACCAGTCTATACAATGTGTCATCACTCATGTTATCCTGTCAAGACATGTTTCCTTGTCACACAATTATAGTTCATACCTCGATCCCAAATTAATAATCCATGAGGGTAGAGGGCCAATTAATATTTTTTGATGTTAGAATTGACTATTCAAGATGACCAGCCAACAAACATGGAATTTCTTTACATTGCGATTCTTGTCAGTTATGTGGACATCGTCTACCTTATCACATATGAAGTGCTATCACTAGTCAAAATTCACTACCAACACAATTCGGTTATGGATTTCATAATTCTTCCCATTTACATGCCATGGATATGTATCCCTCCACCAGACATCATGAATATAAGATGGGTAAAGGGTTGAATGTGAAGATCCAATGCACAAATCACTATTTAGAGTTCCCTGCCTGACAACACTTGTTTGTTTACATGTCACACTGCATTCCTGGTCCCATTATAATTCCTTGCTATCTAAATTTGGTAGTATGAAGGCCAAGTGTCTCAAAGGACTAATGGCCCAAAGGACTAATTATATGGTCCAAAATTCACTTAGGGTGAATAGAACCACCACTATAATAAAATATAATTCATGTATTCAGATAATATCTTGAGAGTATATTGAATAAATAAATTTAAAAAACTATTATAGTAAATAAAAAAATATTTACTTTTATTGTTTTATTATGATTATTCAAAATAAAACAATACAAAACCCACATAATGAATCCCATCATGTCCTAAACTCGATTTTATTGGAATTGGATAAATTTTTAATTAATTATGAGTATAATACTCTCAGATCATATATCTATTTTAGTGAATGAAATACATATAATTATAGTTTTTTCTAGTCCCACATCATGGCCACAATTGAGATATGGTAAATCCATAAAAATTACAACCTCTCCAACAAACATATATTATGTAATATAATATATATTTCTGATGATATATCATAATGCATGATGCATATCTTGAGTCAGCATCCTTATAAGCTTTATTTTATCATTCATTAACCATAAAAACAAAATTTCCTACTTTTTGGGTTATATATTTTTTACGTTACCACAATCTCTGTCATCATGGGTCTGTATATCTATTTTGATACACAAAATCAAGAAAAATAAATTCTATATTATTCATTCAATGTGATATCATCAATGATTAACCAGTCATAAGATACCATCCCACAAACATAAATATTCATGGTTTTCATATTTAATAAAATTTATTGACCGATGACATACATTAATAATTATACGATGTCTGGTGACCAATACACATGTTTACAAATATCATCATCTAATGATACCAAAAACACGTAGTGTACCAGTGGGAATGTTAGACATCATGCTATTTTGTACTCTATATCACCAAGTGTAAATTTTAAGATAAAAAATATCAATTATTATGTGCAAAAAAATTATATCCAAAAGTTTTATGTGTCCTTAAAAAAATATGTATCTAGATGATGTGACATATTATATTGATAAATTTCCTATTATCAATAGATTTTCATTATATCTTATAAATACTGTAATCATTTTATATAACAAGTAATATTATGACATTACATTACATACTATATGGAAATGAAATATTACAATATTGGAATGTGAAACACACACACACACATATATCAATATGTATACACATAATTTTAATGAAAGTACACATACTATCTGGGTCAAGGGAACCCACTATTACAATACACCTACATTCATTAGATAAAACTACTAATAATATCTAATCATGTAGTTTTTATTTGAGAATAATAATTTTTACATGAGAATAATTTATTTAGAGTGTCTACCAAATTATATTCCGTGGTTACTCTTGAAAATGTGACTTCTCTGCATTTAGTAAAATACCCATATCCATGAATCATTTAAAGTATATAATTTACCATCTTGTGTGACCTGGGATACTTAGAATGTACCGCTACTATTATATTACTATATTATACTATAATTGGGTTTACTATTCTTAGTAAAATGTCCATATATAACGAAATGATTCATATTTAAATAGATACCTTAGCTCCATCAAACACCACCATATACTCGTATTCTGCTATAGGGGACCACAATGTGTTTCTTTTAGAATCTCCAAATCACGTATTATATATTAGGGTAAATTAACCATCATAATTATTATTTAATATCATAGTGATATATTTGGAATCCAACATTAGTGTATCCCCTCACCATTATCTCCGTATATCCTCCATATGCAAGGAACATATATTTTGTACATCTTAAGTACATTACGATCGTTTTAAATACTTCTAAAGGTGGATATCAAAAAATATCTTCGTATATATAAAGAGTGATTACTTTATAGACAACAAAAACCTAGTAAATCATATTATATAAATGAGAGGTACTACTACCAACTAATAAGAAATTCAACTCATTCTATTTATCACTTCCTGTGTTTGTGGATAAATTTTCATAGATATATTTGTTCCACATGACATTTGTAAGAATCCTCTAGCAGATTGGTCCATATTATAACATTTTAATACCATATAAATGAATTCACATTGGATTAATCAAATAATATTTTGATATCTACAATCATATATCTGGATCATTATAATGTAGAAAATTTTATCAATGTATTTAATGTTGAATAATTAGTTTAATGATGTAATTTTGGACTATAAGACATGAACTTAACTTCACATTAGTAATAGACCATCATTAAATAATACATGGAAAAGGACGAATCGCTCACTGAACAACATATATACACTTGACCATTGTACATACTTAGTAAAACCATTTTCATTTATGTCCTCATCAAAATAATTATTCAATGATTTTGATTCCTATTTTAATCCATAAATTTAATTTTTTTCCATTTTAATTATTTATAATTCCTATGTATTTCAATCCCCTTTAGTTATGTCATGTAGAAATATACAACTAACTTATGATTCAAGAATTCTATTTTTCAATTAATTAAAAAAAATCATAATTAATGAAATTTATAGTTATATGTAATATTTTAATGGATATTTAGAATTGTGACCAGTGAACAGGTTTTATCATAGTAACTGCCTACACATTATATGAAAGCCAATGAAACCAGTCATTTTTTGAATGATTAAATCTACCACAAATTTTTATCTTCTTCATGAAAACCTATTTACAAAAACATGGTTTTACATCATCTAGTGGATATAAAAACTCCAAACATGTTCCTTATAAAAACAATCTATTTAAAAATTACAGTATTATTTATATTTAGTTACATATTTTCCATATTTTACTTACATTTATGATATAGGTTCATTATACTCAATGGATTATGTGTCTCATTACATTTTGAAAATAAAACCATATAGATGGGATTCTCTAATCCCAATTATAGACACACATGATACTTATTATATGAGAACTTATTTATCTACAATATCATTTGTAGTTTATTCTCATACCTTCTACTATGAATCTAATTTCTATACATAAACTAAATAAATCTTCCCCCACTATTTCCATTGTAAATGTGTTCCATTTCCATAAACATGAAATCTTTTATCACATCATATTTTCTATCAATTGGTTTATATTTTCAACATACTATACAATCCTTAAGAAAACCTAAAAAGATGCACATTTTTCATTAAGATTATAGTTTTTCATTAGGTCTTGTCTTAAAAAATACCACTCATTCCCATAAAATATATGTGTGATAGAATTAGTTTCCTTCCATTATCTAATTCTTGTTGAATCCCATCTCCAACATTAGTTGGTACATGGTTTATTGGACAAGACACTATCTATAGTTCATATATCTAAAGGGATAATGGTGGAGTTTCATGAATCATCATCAATATATCTTCGTAAAGGTAAGTATAATTCCACATTTCACGTACCCCATTCCATTTATTTGTATATGGAGGAGTGATTTCAGATATGATTTCACACTCCTTCTTGTGATAAATGAATGCATCATTAAAATAATCTCTAACATGGTTTAAGTGGAACATCAAAATTTATATACCAAGAAGCTTCACTAAATCATTTATCTAAGAATCCTGATATTCTATTTAGGTATGTTTTACTTTTTCCATGTGTTTTTGAGAAAAGTAAAGCTTCTGGAAAAAATTTTAAATACACACTGTGTACATTATGAGTACATGCCGTGTACTCGGTTGTCGCAGGTAGCCATGTGTTGTCCATGTAGTGGACTTTCACAAGGACATGTGTTATGACCTAGAGGCCACCTAATGCGGAGTTCAGAAATAGAATGTACGTTCTATCTACTCCAAAAGTACATGCCCTATATTTTGTTTTTCTTTCATTAAACGCACCGGGGTCACATCTGACAGACGTAACACACTTATTTTAGGTTTCATTCGTCCAAGAGAACTAATCAGCTGCATATCTTCGACAATCCCCTGATCCTTTATCTGTCATCTGATTCAAACCCTATCGATTTCATTGGAATCACATCATTGAGTTCTCTCTTATGCTGGAACCACTTTTCATGATTTCTATTCTTTTCAAAGTTATCGTGGATTTAATTTTTTAGTTTTTTTGTAGATCTATGGTTTTCTAATGATATTAAAAACTCTAGGATCATGTATATTGATCTACTGACCCCGATGTATGTGGTTTGTGCCTTTCTGTAGGATTTCCTTTAGTTATATAAATTTTCCTAATACCCATCAATGGGGTATTGCGTGTTTACCATTTTTAGCCCTATTGTTTCTCAGCGATGATGGTATGGCTGAGTAGATTATTATGATTGATAATAAGGGTAATTTTTGTGCATTGGATGTATTTCCATGCATGTTTTTTCTGGTTTTGACCTTTGGGTCTTGTTTTCCTTTTAGGATATTGTTACATTCCCATGCCAAGTATGGTAGGATGGTACAATTGTTCTGTTATGATTTTCTGCTCTAGAATGCTAGCCATGTAGTTCATGAGGATTACCTTGGTTGTGATGCGATGCTACACATGCTTGACTTACACAGGGCTGAGAGAACCTGGAATATAAACCATAGGGAGAATTGGTGTTGAGGGATTCTCAAGAGTGCCTTTATAATTATACGATGTGAGACAGCATGGGGAATTGAAGTTGAGTTTCCCCAGAGTTTTTGTAGTTCCTTGACGTAGGCCACACGGGGAATTGATGTTGTGTAAATCCTTAGAGAGCCTTTAGTTCGATATGAAACTATAGGGGAATTGACGGTGATTGATTCTATAGAGAGTCTATACATTAGCTGAACCAGAGGGGTGATACTGTGTCTGCTAGACAGAGGGTTGCTCGTACATTATAGGTAGGACCAGAGGGGATAGGTTGTGGATCCTTCCTTGAGGGTTACTAGTTGTGTTATCTATTTTGTTGTTTCATACAATGTAGGGTTTTGAATGCATAAAATTGATGATTGTTTACCGCTTAATGATTTCATTGTTTAATACTATCTGTACATTTACCTTCTATATATTCCTTGATTGTAAGTTTCACGACCCATCCTCGGGACCCATTCCATGACTACCCCAAGCCAACCTTCCATAGGCCAGGGGCTGGCGACTAGCAACAAAGCGTAAATCCCAGTAAAATGGGAAGTCATATCCTTTGTAAAGTAAATAAACACCACAGATCAAGAAAGAAATAGATGTAAACACTAAGTAAAAACTAAGTACAACAGTAAGTGCGGAAAAGTAAGTGGGCCAGTATACAAACCCAAACTGAATTAAAGTACAACTGGAAAGGAAAAAAAACAACTGAAAAGTAAAGCCGCATCGTCGAGCTGTCCACTGGAAATCCCACCTGAAAGGTGGCTACAAATATCCTCCACTGCTCCTTGGGTCCAGCCGACCGCTCCGAGTACGTCCTGCCCAGTGGTCCACCTCCAGGTACCATCCTGCACTGCAAGCCTCAACCAAGATCAGCGTTGTCCATCGTCTGCAACCAACACAACGTAGTGCGGGCATAGCCCATGCAGGGGTGAGTATAAGTTACTCAGTAGGGACCCTGAGACCCCCGAAGGTATCCCAGAATCCACAAAGGATAATTCAAAATGGAAAGATACAATCACGAAGTAACATCAGAAACTTCTTATGTATATGCCGATTCATATACCTAAGCCATCAATTCTTGTTTGGCTCCAACATCCGAGCCCAAGTACAACCCAGTACACACAGGAAAACAAAACGTGATCCACACAGGATAGCTCAACATAATCCATGTAGGAAAGAAAAACAGGATTCAGCTTACATAAGTATACTTCTTCATACGACGATAAAGATGACCAGATATTTCCACTGATTCATCTAAGCCGTCGGACCCATAAAGGATTGATAGTTCCTAACCCCCGCAATGACCCACAAATGATTTGACCCAAAATGGATGGATAGATAACTAACCCCCGCAATGACCCACAATGGATCTGACCCACAAAGGATTGATAGGTAACTAACCCCCGCAATGACCCACAAAGGATCTGACCCACAAAGGATCGATACGTAACTAAACCCCGCAATGACCACAAAGGATCTGACCCTCAAAGGATAGATAGGTAACTAACCCCCGTAAAGACCCACACAGGATCGGACCCACACAGGATCTGTAGGCACTGGCCCACACAGGACTGCTGAGCGCTGACCCACACAGGATCAGACCCACACAGGATCGGTAGCACTGATCCACAATGGATCGATGAGGCTGTAGTCGTCATCTAATCCACAGAGGATCTCTACACAATCATCGTCAAATCTACTGAGGATCTCTGTACAGTCGTAGTCGTCGTCGTAGTCGCAGCAAACACTAGGGTTCCCGCACACCGCAAGCTCGTTCGGGAGGGTCCACCCCACGAGCCGAGAGGGTGATACATCAACTGACACATAGTCCAGAGTTGATGTATCCAAAAGTTCCGTATCATCAACAGGAACTCAACGTCGCAGATGGCGCGTCAATCGGACGCCCGGTCTGAGAGTTATTGGCATTTTCGTCCCAAGGGCCCGGTTGGGTTTTAAGGAAAAACCAACTTGACTGTACTACACATGCGTCCAAACCTCGGGTGGAGTAATCCAAAATATCCTTCTCACTAAGAGGAAACCAACAATGTTTATGGAATGTCAATCGGACGTCCGGAGCTTAAGATATGAGTGTTTCCGCTCCGAGGGCCCGGTTGGTTTCCTGTACGAACCAACCCGGCCGAACTCAAAGTATTCCGAAACCTTGAGCGCGATATACCAAAACAACCGTCTCGATTCAAGGATTGCATCGCCACTAACAGTGCGTTGATCGGAGGTCTGTAGCCCAAGATATGGAAAATGACCAAAAAGGTTCCGAAAACGGGGGTTTCGGGCCCCGACCGTCACGGCCGAGACCCCCTGGGTTGGCCCAGCCCGGCCCGACTGCCGGCATGGCAGTCCGGCGCACTGGCGCGCGACGCCAGCTTGCTCGACCGAACGGCCGAGCCGTTCGGTTTAGCGGGGGGGGGGGGGGGGGGCTGCCCCCCCCCCCCCCCCCCGCGATTTGTAACCGCGACCCCCCTTAATAGGGGATGCTTGCTGGCCGGCAGGGGGTTTGAACCCCCGACTGTTCTCCTGTCCGGCTGGCCCACCCCGCCCGGCCAGTTTCTGCAACCATGGGACCGGTGACGGCCAGTCCCCTCCCTGCTCCAACACCGGCGGCCCGGAACCGGCCGCCGGTCACCCTTCTATGCCGCACCCCAGAACCGGCTGTGACTGGGTTCTTCTGGTGCAGCACGACGGCGCAGCGCCCCTCCATCGCGGCCCCGCTCCGGTAGCGGTGTCTTTGGTTCTCTCTGACAGGGCGCGACGACGTCGCGTCCGTGTTTGATTTCACGGCGAGGCCCGACGGCGCCGCCTATTCTTTGCCGCAGGATTCCATGTGGTGCGTCGGCACCACACCATTCTATTCCAATCCACAATTGAACCATCAAGGATAAAGGAGGTGGGTCAGCTGTGTTTGTGCGGTCCGGCCCCCCTCTCGTTAATCGATAGAATTTGGTCATATTACACGAAGAACATCAAAGTAATATTCACTAACAAAATAAAAAATAAACAAACCCCTACCTTGTGCGAGCTTGAACATAGGTTCATCGAATGAGGATTCGTCGTGGAAAAACAGTCGTGGAAAGTGAAGTCACAGAAGGAGGAAGTCGCATCGGTGTCGCGGTACACGGCGTCGCGTAATCAGATTCCGAGAACTCGGCATTCTTCATTGGAGACCAATGTGTTCTTCGCGTTCTTCCTCGAAGACGAAGAAGTTCCTCAAGTCCTTAGTATTTTCTCCCAAAAACTCCACCACAAGGGTCCAACCCCAAATAAAATAAGCTCATCTCTTATATTATTAACATAACATAACTTTTGAATTTCAAGAGATTGAAATTCAAACATCCACTCTTAACTCAGATAATTAATAACATAATTTATTAATATTTATGTTATCAAAAGTTAATGGTGAGTTGAGGGGGTTGAAGACTATGAAGGGGTGGGGTTCGTGTAGGCCCCACAACCCTCATAACCTCCCTTGGAATGTTGGGTAGTTACCCAACATCCACCGAAAGCCTTAAACCACTTAAAGAAAATAAAAATTGTAGTCAAATTATAAATTAAACTTCCACAATTTTTATCATATTCTCTCGAGGAAACACAACTCCGAAAATGAAGTTCCTAAGCAATTACCGGTGATGTGGTTCCATCGGTGCCCCCAGAATTCGATTCCTAGAACCAGTTCAAAAGATATAAATTCCCGCACATTCATTCACTGAATGTACCTAAGCTAAAATTCGGATATAAATTCCAGGCACACCGGGCCTCGGAATCAGGTGCCATCAGAAACTGCGTTCTTGTAAAATCCTAAAGATAATTTAGAAAAAAAAATTTACTTGAATTTTACGGGTCTTCACATTACTCCCACCTCAGGGATTTACGTCAACGTAAAGATACATCTTAATCTAGGGAAACAAATGTGGGTACTGAGCACGCATCTGAGCCTCCCGATCCCAAGTGCTCTCGTGGAGATTCCCGAGCTGCCATCTGATGCACACTAGAGGAATCGATCGTCCACCTAGGACCCGCTCCTATCGATCCTCGATCTCCACCGAGACCTCCGCAAAAGTCGCCCCATCATAAACTTCTAGCTCATCATGGTCAATGATGTGTGTCGGGTCGTGCACGTATCTCCTTAGCTGAGATACGTGGAAGACATCGTGCACCCGGTGCAACTGAGGTTGTAGAGCCAGGAGATAAGCCACCTCACCAATCCTTCTGAGGACCTGGAATGGTCCGATGATGTTTGGAGACAACTTTCCACCTCGACTAAATCTCTGTAATCCACGTCGAGGTGAGACATGCAAGAAGACGTGGTCTCCATCCTCAAACTCTAGTGGCCTCCGCCTCCTATCAGCATAAGACTTCTGCCAGATATGAGCTGTCCTCATCCGCTCCTGGTTGACCTCGACCTTTTCTGTCGTGGCCTGGACCATCTCCGGTCCCAAAAGTTCTACTCCACAGGGTATGTGCAGCACATAGGAGATCTTCAAGTTCGGTCGTACAACGCCTCGTATGGTTCCATCCCAATGGTGGAGTGGTAGCTGTTGTTGTGCGTGAACTCCACCAACGGTAGGTGGTCCTCCCAGCTGCGACCAAAGTCGAGAGTCTAAATGGTCCTCTCCATCTAACCATCTGTCTAAGGGTGAAAGGCGGTGCTCAGACATAGTTGTGTCTCGAACTCCTCCTGCAACCCCTTCCAAAGCCAGGAAGTAAATCGAGCATCTCGATCGAAGACGATAGATTATGGAACACCGTGAAGCCGTACAATCTCCTAAATGTAGAGACGTCCCAAGTTCTCCCTTGAGTACTGCTCTCTGATGGGTAAGAAGTGATCCGACTAGGTGAGTCGGTCGATAATCACCCAAATGGAGTCGTGACCTCTTGAAGTGAGTGGATGTCCAGTCACGAAGTCCCTAGATATCCCGTCCCACTTCCACTCCGAGACCTCCAAGGGTTGTACCAAGCCTACTAGTACCTGATGCACTGCCTTCACCTTCTGGCAGGTGAGGTATCGAGAAACGAACTTTGCCGCAACCTTATTCATGCAATGCCACCAGTGCTGTCGTCTGAGATCCTAGTACATCTTCGCCACTCCAGGATGTACCTCCAAAGGGGAAGTGTGAAACTCTCTCAGCACCACCTCTTGTAATGCCACTGGTACCAACGTACGTCCTATGAAAAGATTTCATGCTCTTCTCCAAAGGAGAAACCATCAGGTGCCTGTCCGGAGGATATTTGTGCACGCCGTGTCTCACAGTAAGTGTCCCCATGCTGTGCCTCTCTAACCCAATGTAGTAGTGGAGAAGAGACTGTGAGTGGCTCAAGGAAGGTTGTGTCATCTCTATCCACGATGGATAACTGCAAGTCGGATAGCTGCTCTATCACCTCCTGAAGTAGTTGAATTCACGTCCTCCTACTGAGGGCATCAGCTACCACGTTCCCCTTCCCATGAGTATAGACTATCTCAAAGTCATAGTCCTGGAGGAACACGAGCCATCGCCGCTGTCTCAGGTTCAGGTCGTTTTGAGAAAAGATGTACCTGAGACCCTAATGGTCAGAAAAGAATATAAAGCGCTCGCCCATTAGATAGTGTTTCTATGTCTTCAGAGCGAAGACCACTGCTGCTAACTCCAGGTCATGGGTAGCATAGTTCTGCCCATGAGGCCTCAACTGACATGATCTATAGGCGATCACTGCCCACCCTTGCATCTGGACACATCCGAGTCTGGTCCCTGATGCATTGCAGTAGACTACGTACCCTACCCCCTCCCCAGGCAACCTCAAGATAGGGGCACTGGTCAATCTATGTCTCAGCTCTTGAATGCTTTGCTGGTATCTGTCTGACCACACAAAGGGTTTCCCCTTCTTTGTCAAAGCTGAGAGTGGTGCCGCAACTCTGGAGAAGTCTGACACAAATCTCCGATAGTATCCATCTAGTCCCAAGAAACTCCACACCTCTGTCATGCACTTGGGTGGCACCCAAGCTATCATTTCCTCGATCTTCTCATGATCCACTGAAACTCCCGCCTAAGAGATGACGTGTCAGAAGAATGGGACCTCGCGTATCCAGAACTGACACATTGAGAGCATGCCATAAAGCTGGTGCTCTCGGAGTGTGTCTAGCACAACCCGCAAGTGGTAGGTGTGATCCTCCTCAATCGTCGAGTAAATAAAAATGTCGTCGATGAAGGCCATGACAAATCGATCGAGTTATGGCTAAATGATCTTGTTCATGAGGGCCATGAAAACTGCTGGATCATTGGTCATGCCGAAAGTCATAACCAAGAACTCATAGTGGCCATACCGAAATCTGAAGGCTGTCTTTTGCACGTCCTCGTCCCAAACTCTGAGCTGGTGATAGCCTGAGCTAAGGTCTATCTTCGAGAACCACCATGCTCCCCTGAGCTGATCGAAGAGGTCATAAATACTCGGTAGCGAATACTTGTTCCTCAGTATCACTTGGTTCAGGCGATGATAGTCGACACAAATTCGAAAGCTCTCGTCGACCTTCTTGGCTAACAAAATCAGGGAAGCCCAGGGTGAAACACTGGGTCAGATGAATCCATTGCCCTCCAAGTCCTCCAACCGTACTCGTAGCTCTCGAAGCTCAGCGGGGGCCATCCGATATGTTGGAGACAATATCGGTGTTTCCCGGGGTACATGTCAATATAAAAGTCTACCTCTCTACGAGGAGGTAGCCCTGGAACATCGTCTGTAAAAATGTCCGCATACTGATCCACCACTGTAGGAAAACTAGGACTCTGCACGTCAACTACTCCTAGGACTAGGCTAGCCAACTGATGAGTGATGGGCTGTCCTCTCCTCTGTGAGAGTCCATCCTATGATGCAAAGGCTCCCTTCTCACCGGTGGAGGTGAACCAGCTCCCGTCGGTGCGTACACATTGCACCTTTTGCCTAATACATTCAATCATTGCATGGACTGTGGTCAACCAATCCATGCCCAAGATGACGTCGTAAGGCCTCGATGCCACTCCATGAAGATCCCAGCCGAAACTATCTCCTCCTAGAGTAATCTCACACTGCCATCACCAGGGAATAATCGTCGAGTCTGCTCCAGTAGGAGTCTCTAGTTGTAAGGATCGAGCCAACGGCTCTGTCGGAATCTCTGAGCTCCGAACATGGGAAGAGACTATGAAATAATGACTCGATCCTATGTCTATAAGTACTGCAGCAGGGGTGGAATAGACACAGATAGTACCTCGAATCATCTCGGGTGTGTCGTGGTCATAGGCCTTCGCTGCCTGGAGCTGTGCCTGTCTCTGCCCGCTAGCTCCCTGTGGCCGGGGTGGACCTCCTGGTGGTGGTGGTGGTAGGGCCTCAAAGCATCGCCCACCATCTGCTGCTCGACCTGCTCCTCTGCCTCATCCGCCTGATCCCTGCAGACCACCATGGTCGACCCTCTGCCTCTGCCTCGGGGGTCCCTCAACCGTCTGCTGCTCCTCGGCACGGTGGGTCGGGCAGTCACGAGCCATGTGGCCCTACCCGCCGCACGAGTAGCACTGCCTGCCTCTCAAAAGGCTGGCTTCGCAATGTGTACCCCACACTGCTGAGCCAGTGTCTTCAGGTCGCCTGCCTGAGGGTCTGGTCTGCCTGGACCCATGAGTCATCTGTCGACTGCCTGCTGCAGAAGACTCTGCTACATGTCGCCCCGCGGTAGGTCTCGCCACTGAAAAAGGCTCAGCAAGAAAGCTCTCGATCAAAAGGGCTCTCTCAAGTACTCATTCCTGGGTTGAAATGCTGAGGGAGATCATCGATTCCCTGATCACATGTCTCAATCCCTTCTCAAAGGTCCGGGCCCAGAAGAATGGGTCCCAGACCATGTCTGTCGAGTAGCGCGAGAGATCGGTAAATCTCGCCGAGTACTGGGCAACCGTCAAGTTTCCCTACCATAGCTGAAGAAGCTCCTGGATGCGCACCGCATGGATGGTTGTCAGGACGAACTCTAAGTGGAAGAGGCTCTCAAAGTCTGTCTATATAAGAGATGCCTCATCGTGCACCTGGAGCATCAAGATCCACCAACGGCCCGCTGCCGCGTGTAGTAGGCTTGCCGTGAGGATCACCATGAGGTCTACTGGTGTTCTCACTAACCTGAAAACTCTCACCACTGCCTCCAGCCAGTCCTCGGCTGCCGGGGGGTCCGTCTCCCCACGGAACCTAGGCGGTCGCTGGTGCTGGAACTCATGCAGTGCACTAAGGCGACATGCATCATCAGTGGCTGGGGTTGGAAGCATCGGTGGATCGGTGGGTAAAGGTACCGCCGGTGCCTCATCTGTCAATGGGTGATGCACCGAGGCCTCGTCGCTCAGTGAGCTTTTGTCACGCTCATCTCTCGGAACCCTTGCTAGCTGCCATCGTGGGGCCATACTGAAAAGGAAACAGGTGTGCCACGGTTAGAACAGGATACCTGGTGAGCTGATACAAAGTAATCACAAAGAAACTGAAGTAAATTAAAACTGGAAAGGGAAAACAACAACTGAAAATTAAAGTTGCATTGTCGAGCTGTCCACTTGAAATCCCACCTCAATGGTGGGTACTGATAGCCTCCACTGCTCCTCGGGTCCAGCCGACCGCTCCGAGTACGTCCTACCCAGTGGTCCACCTCCAGGTACAGTCCTGCTCCGCAAGCCTCAACCACGATCATCGTTGTCCGTCGTCTGCGACCAACACAATGTAGTGCAGGCATAGCCCATGCAGGGGTGAGTATATTCTACTCAGTAGGGACCCCGAGACCCCCGAAGTTCTCCCAGAATCCACAAAGGATAATCCACAAAGGAAAGATACTATCACGAAGTAACATCCGAAACTACTTAGGTATATTCCCATTCATATACCTAAGCCATCAATTCTTGTTCGGCTCAAACATCCGAGCCCGAGTACAACACTGTCCACACAGGAAAACAATACGTGATCCACACAGGATAGCTCAACACAATCCACATAGCAAAGCAAAACACGATTCAGCTCACATAAGAATACTTCTTCATATGACGATAATGATGACCAGATATTTCCACTGATTCATCTAAGCCGTCGGACCCACAAAGGATCGATAGGTACTAACCACCGCAATGAACCACAAAGGATCTGACCCATAAAGGATCGATAGGTAACTAACTTCCGCAATGACTCGCAAAAGATCTGACCAATAAAGGATCTGTGTATTCTTTGATGCACTATTCCGCATGGTGCGTCGGCACCACACCATTCCGTTCCAATACACAATTTAACCAACAACGATAAAGGAGGTGGGTCAGCTGTGTTTGTGCGGTCCGGCCCCCCTCTCGTTAATCTACAGAATTTGGTCATATTACATGAAGAACGTCAAATTAATCATCATGAAAAAAATAAAAATAAACAATCCCCTGCCTCGTGCGAGCTTGAACGGAGGTTCATCGAATGAGGATTCGTCGTGGAAAAACCGTTGCAGAAAGAGATGTCGCAGAAGGAGGAAGTCGTGTCGGCGTCGCGGTACACGACGTCACGTAATCAGTTTCCGAGAACTCGGCGTTCTTCGTCGGAGACCGATGTGTTCTTCACGTTCTTCGTCGAAGACGAAGAAGTTCCTCAAGTCCTTAGACTATTCTCCCAAAAACTCCACCACAAGGTTCCAACCCCAAATAAAATATGATCACCTCTTATTTTATTAACATAACATAAAATTTTAATTTCAAGAGTTTTTAATTCAAACATCCACACTTATCTCACTTAATTAATAACATATGTTATTAAAATTTAAGTTATCAAAAGATAATGGTGAGTTGAGGGGGGTTGAAGAATATAAAGGGGTGGGGTTCTTGTGGGCCCCCCACCCGCATAACCTCCCTTGGGAAGTGGGGTAGTTACCCAACTTCCACCCAAATCCTTAAACCACTTCAAGAAAATAAAAATTGTAGTTAAATTATAAATTAAACTTCCAAAATTTTTATCATCTTCTCTCGAGGAAATGCAACTCTGAAAATTGCGTTCCTAAGAAATTACCGGTACTGCAGTTCCATCGGTGCCCTCGGAATTCGATTCCGAGCACCGGTTCAGAAGTTAGAAATTCCCTCTCGTTCATTCACTGAACTTACCCGAGCTAATCTTCGTATAGAAATTCCGGGCACACCGGGCCTTAGAATCTTGTTCCATCAGAAACTGCATTCTTGTAAAATCCCAAAGAAAATTTAGAAAATAAAATTTCCTTGATTTTTACGGGTCATTACAGTAAGTCACATATCCTATGGTGGTTGCCTACTATGATTCATCTCAAACCCTATTTGGGCCATGATTTTGGGCCCATTCATAATATATTGTTACATGTATAGACAAGGGAATGTTCCCTTCTACTTCAGGTACAATATATGATGTGGATCTGGAGAGAATGTGACAAAGCTTAGGATTGCATTGCTAAGGAGTTGTTTATCTGTTTCTTTTGTAATTTGGTTTAGTACTGGTTTTATTCCGCATTGTTCCTTTTTTAGATGGTTTCCATGAAATATGTACCACACATCATTATATATATGTGTTTGTGTGTGTGCTTCAATTTTTTATTATCTCAGTCTTCCGCTACTTACTATTGTTGGATATTTACCGCTTCTACTATTGAATGTTTGCTTCACTTCTACTATGTTACTCTCTTAATGAGGGAATAGTTTCCGCACTGTCACATCCCAGGCCCTCGTTACTAGTTGGAAACCGCTGATGTTTTGGGAAATGCACTTGAGGCCATGTGACAAACCGAGTACGGGGAACCTCTGGGTGGCTTCCAGAACCGGGACATTACAAAGTGGTATCAAGTGATTCTATTCTATTATCTTTCTGTTTCGATCTTTTATCCAAGGATATGAAGGAATGTGTAATTGTTAATATGTTGTTCCGAGCAATATAAAACATGTGTACCTGGAAAACCCACTATAGCTTGTTATTTCAATTTTCCTGGTTTTCAATTTTACAGTTGATCAGATTTTTACCATTCGGTGACTCACATGTTTGGTGTTGTTACTGTTGACATTTTTAATGTTCCATTTATATCGCAACCCAATGAGATGATGGTATTAAATTTCATGTATCCTATATGCACTTTCTAGAAATCAAATTTCATTCATTTTTTTCATGCCATCTATGATGCATTAGTGATTGCATGTTGCTGTGATATATGATGTGTAAAATATTTATGTTATTATAGTAGTTTCCTTGATAGAAATACCAGTTGTTTGATAAGGTATTTCTTTTGTATTGTTTTTATTCAATAAATTCAAAACATTAGTTGTTGAGTGGTTATGGGCCTTCTTGGACCTGAATTTGGTGGACCATTTCCTTGTTTTCCATGTTATAATTGGTATAAGATGCCAAACATTGATTTGTATGGAGTATGGGCCCTCACGGATTGGAATTTGGCACTTTCAATAGTCTTTTCATTGTTTTCTAGGTTCTGGAGTAGTTTCTAAGAACAACACTCCAGAAAAACCCGGAATACAAACCCTGTAATGTTTTGTACATGTCGTGGGTTATTCTGTTTGGGAAGAAAGTGCTTTTCATAAGTATATGATGTTTACTCTATGTACAAGTCGTGTAGTTTTTGTCTCTATCGTAGGCTGTGTGGGCAGAGATATGGGATAGGGAACGTCTGGTGGGAACACGCTGTGTCCTTGTAAAACACGCCATGTATTGTTGACATAATGTCCGACTATGTAACCAACAACACTAACTGATAAGAATTAAATCTATACATGTCATGTCCATGTTAAACGTGCCATGTAGTCTGATCCAGGCACCTGACAGTGTCACGAACAACACGGGACATTATTCTCCCTTCACGAACATGTCGTGTCGATTTGGAACACACCGTGTAATGTCAGGTCGTGTGTCAGGACGGGTTACTAACAACACGGGCCTGGTGAAGTTTGTCTAGTACATGTCGTGATTATCTTGAACACACAGTGTAGTTTTGTTTTAAGAATTTCATGTGGCTTAACCGTGTATAAGTACTCGGGAAATTAAAGAGGACTCAAGTACACGCTGTGGGTTTTGTGTGTTACACAACATGTTATTGTAGGAGCAAACACCCATGTAAATGACATCAGGGAACATGTCGTGTAGGAAATGTACACGCCACGTAGTCATGTTTTATGATCCATGAGTTCTTTATTTATCATGTTCCCTTCTCACACACCATGTTTTCAATTATTTTTATTATTAATCTACGGTGTGAATTTGACCTTGAAGAGCCATGCCTTTGAGACATCCTTCAGTTGTGTGCTAATTTCCAGACATTGATCAGAGACTGGACATGGACGAGCAAGGACTACCCGCTGATCCTCTCATTGTGCCAACTATGTCACCATCTGTTGTACCTCACATAGGTGCTGATTCTAAGTTCAAGGAGGGATTTCTGAGGATGATGAAAACCATTCAGGGAGAACTGCCACCTACCACATCGATGGATGATTTGACGTGGGTCTTCTAGCAGCAGCATTCTCTCACTTTCTCAGTGGGAGGAGGACCTCAGGCTATAGAGTCATGGATCAAAGACATGAAGACGATAATTGAGAATATGGAGACTCCTACAAATAGGAGAGTCAGTATCTCTACCTAGATGCTATTGGATTCCACCAAGAGAGGATGGGATGTGATCTCAAAATTAGTTCATAAGAATTTTATGGATTTGGAGGAGTTCAATCGCATCTTCTATGACTACATCTATCAAGAGACCCTGAGGGCTGACCGAGCTCAGGTGTTTAGGAGCCTCGAGTAGGGTACCCTATTATTTATGGATTATTCCTATAATTTCACCAAACATTATTGTTTCAAACCCATCTTGGGAGGAGATGGGATATTCCGGGCAAGGAAATTTGAGGATGGCCTCAGACAGGACATCCACACTAAGGTGAATATCTTCATGTTGTCTTCCATCTCTTCCATCATCAACCAAACACAGATCACAGAGCAGAATATGAGGTAATCCAGAGTTGTGGGCTAGGGAGGCTCGACATCCATAGTTAGTGCTTCACCAGCTTATAGAAGGAAGCACTGCAGGGAGAATACATATGGAGATCTATGCAGGCGGGATGCATCTTCTGGTGTCCATGTGGCGTGCTAACAATGTAGTAAAAGCAGGAATACGAGGCCATAGTGCCAGAGAGACCCGGTGGAGTGCTGATCTTGCATCAAGATGGACACCTTCATCATATCTGTCGGGTCTTCACAACAGAACCCAGTGACCATGGTTCATCTATAACCCCTCATACCAGAGCAGCTCCACCCATTTCACACCAGTCTGGAAACTTGAGTTCTTTAGGCCGTTCAGGCTGAGGTGGAGGTCGCGGCCATAGTGGTTAGTCACCAGGATACCAGCGACAGCAAGATGGATCATCCTAGATCATTCAGGCAGGTTTAAAATTCCGTGGAGATGGCTAGGCTTATGTTGTGGAGTAGACCAATCATGAGCAGGATCTCATCCCCTCTACAGTTTGAGGTATGATCCTATTTTCCTTGGATTTATCTACCGCCCTTTTCGATACTAGTGATACTCATATCTTTATATCTGTCATTGTTGTGGAGATCCTTGGGCTCTTTATCTTTTCTTCTACCAATATTTTGACACTAGAGAATCTGTTAGGCACAAAAACATCTGGTGTACGTCTACGCAAGGAGTTCCCTATTGAGGTTGGTGGGTGTCACTTTTTGTGAGACCTCTATGTCCTTGATATGACATGATATGATTTCATTCTTAGGATGGACTGGTTAATTCCATTACAGGAAGTAATTTACAGTTATCGACACAAAGTTAGATTCATATCACCAGAGGGTGGATCATTTCGTCATAAGGGTGAGTTGGATGTCCAGCCGAGTAGATCTTGTCCAGAGCATCATGGATTTGGAGCAGGTATAACCCAAATTTCAAGTCTTTATTTGAATGTCTAGGGGACTTCAATGTTAGGAATTTCTCCAGTGGTAGAACTTTTCAAATATGTCTTTCCAGAGAACTGTTTTGGTTTGCCTCCGGAGCACGAGGTAGACTTTTCAATTGAGCTTGTGACAGGAGTGTCACTGGTGTCCATTCTTCCTTATTGGATGGACACACCTGAGTAGAAAGAGCTCAATATGAAGTTAGAGGAGTTACCGGAAATGGGTTTCATTCGACCCAGAACATCTCCTTGGGTTCACCTATCATGTTTCCAAATAATGCAGACGACACCCTCAGGCTTTGTGTGGACTATCATAAGTTGAACCAGTTGACAGTCAAGAATTGATATCCCTTCCCCACGATTGATGATATATTTGATCAGTGTCAAGGAGACTGGGTGTTCACAAAGATTTATATGAGGTCCGGTTATCTTATGTTTCACAATAGACCATCAGATATAACTCATACATCCTTCTAGAGAAGGTATCGTCTATACAAATATTTGGTTGTGTCGTTCGGTCTCACGAATGCGACTACAGTTTTCATGGCACTAATGAACTAAGTGTTCCATCCATACATGGATTCTTTTGTGGTGGTCTTCATGGATGATATCATGGTTTACAATCAGACGTGACACAACCACGCTACTCATCTTGGAATGATTATTAGTACAATGAGAGAGGATCGGTTATATTAAAATCTCTCAAAATGCCACTTTTGGATGGATCATATTCACTTCTTGGATCTTTTTATTTCAGAGATATGAGGATCAGTAGACACAGATGAAGTGAGAGCTATAGATTCCTGAGTACAGCTGAAGACAAACTATTACTTGTGGAGTTTTCTAGGGATGTATGGATACTATAGACATATCATACAGGACATTTCACGCTTAACAACACAACTGGAAGATCTGACCAAGAAGGGTGAGAAGTTATTATGGTCAGATTCTTGTCAGTCATCCTTTCAGGAGCTGAAAGGGAGGTTTGAATTAGCCCTAATACATGCATTTACAGTGCCAGGAAAGATCTATAATGTTTACTGTGATGTATCAGGTATCAGGCTAGGAGCTATGCTTATTTAGGGTGATGGATTCATTGTGTATGTGTCTCGGCAGCTGAGGCCATATGAGAGGAATTTCCCAATGCACGATTTGGAGTTGGAAGTTTTTGATCATTCCATACGCTATTGGAGACATAATCATCTAGGGGGAATATTTTGGTTTTTACAGACAACAAAAGTCTCATGTACATCTTCACTCAACATGATCTGAATTTGACACAGCGTTGGTGGGTTGAGTACCTACAGTCCGTTGACTTTGAGCATGACATGACACCTAGAAAAGGTAACACAATGGCTGATATGTAGAGCAGGACCTAGATATAGGAATATCAGGAGGTGAGCAGTTAGTGGTAGCTAATGGCTCTATTCATTGAGATGACATTAGAGGTACACGACTGTCTCAGGTATAAGTTTTTTTTCATCGATAGATGTTACCTATACTTGTATGGATCAAGTTCGAATGAAGAATCAATCAGATTATTATGTACTAGTACTAAGGGAGAGTGTGACACAAGAGGACCCTATTCCTAGATGGACCATAGGTGAGGATGAGATATTGATTTTCCAGGTGCGCGTATGGGTGCCAACAAACATATGCGAGGAGATTATGAAGGATATCCATTCCTCAATTTGGGAAGTTCATCATGGAGTAACCAAGATGTATAATGATCTACAACATTAGTATTTGTAACCAGGTATGAAGGGTGACGTTGCTGGTTTCTTTATGAGGAGTTCCACTTGTCAGAAGGTGAAGGCGGAGCATCAGTGACCAGCTGGGCTTTTACTGCAGTTACCAATTCCCTAGTGGAAGTGGAATGATGTCGCAATGGACTTTGTGATCGGTTTACCGAGGTTTCCTCGATGGAATGACACGGTTTGGGTTTTCATTGTCATAGTCACAAAGCTTGATCACTACTTTCCAATTAAGGATATTGTCCGTGTTGATGGCATGGGTCGGTTTTACATCCGAGTGATTGTGCACTTACATGGAGTTCCACACAACATTGTTTTAGACAGAGATGCTCATTTTACTTCTCGGGTCTGGTAGGGGCTTCATAAGTCATTGGGTATACAGGTACATTTGTGTATAGCTTACCCACCAGATGTATGGCCAGTAAGAGCGTACAATTTAGGTTCTTGTGTACATGCTCTGAGGATGCATTCTGGATTTTGTAGGTTCTTGGGCGAAGCATATACCTTTCATGGAGTTTTCTTATAGCATTAGTTTTGAAGAAACTATTCAGATGGCACATTATAATTCCTTGAACGGTAGGCCATGCCGAGCTTCCATATGTTGGCTGGAGGCTGGAGAGGCAACATTGTTGGGACCTCGTCTTTATCAAGAGACCACATAGTAGATAGAGTTGATTAGGAAAAGGTGAATGATGCACAATCTCGTTAGAAGTCTTATGATGATCTTCAGAGAAGACCTCTGGAGTTCGAGGTTAGGGATCATGTTTTTCTACATGGAAAACAGTGGATGGGACACAAGAGGATTAGGAGATAGATTAATCTTTCACCAAGGTACGTTGGGTCATTTGAGGAGTTGAAGAGAGTTGGCCCAGTTTCCTATCAGTTGTAGTTACCTACGATTTACTGAGCTATGCACGATGTCTTCCACGCCTATCAGCTTCGACATTAATTTTTAGACCTGGCTCATGTGTTTAAACCTGAGGAGGTTGATATCGAAGTGCATGCGTCATTTGAGGAGCATCCTATCAGGATTGTGGATCGTAGTACAAAGGTTCTCCCTGGCCAGTCTATTCCTCTTGTACGAATTCTATGGCAGCACGGACTGGTGCGGGATGAGACTTGGGAGAGGGAAGATGATGTATGATCGAAGTGCCCTGAGCTATTTGGGGTTTCTTCTTCTACGACACCTTTCTAGGGAAGTTCATTTGGAATTAATTAATGGGGGTATGTTTGTAAAACCATGATCTTTATTTTAGGAATGTTTTCCTTTTTTCGGGTGTTTTTGACAAAAGTGGAGTTTCTGGAAACTTTTTGAAGTACATGACGTGTTCTTTATGAGTATACGCCGTGTACTCGGTTGCCGCGTGTAGCAATGTTCTATATATGTAGTGGTCTTGCACACGACCCTGTGTGATGCCCTGGAGGATTCATAATGCAGAGTACCGAAAAAAATGTACACGCTGTGAACACCAAAAGAACACGCTGTGTATTTTGTTTTTTCATTAAATTCACATGGGTCACATCTGATGGAAAAAACACATATCTTTTAGGTTCCATTTGTCCAAGAGTTCCGAGCTGCCACAAAACTTCAACGAGCCCCTGATCCTTCGTCCATTCTCTAATTTGAACCCTGTGGGTTGCGTGATAATTGCATTGGTGAGTTTTCTCTTCTACTAGAACTTTGTTTCATGATTTCTCTTCATTTCCATGTTATCATGGGTTGAATGTTTCAGACGTTTTCATAGATATATGTATTTCTAAGTAGATTAAATCTTTGAGGATCAAGTATATTGATCTCATATCCCCTAGGTAGGAGGTTTTCACCTTTATGTTGGATGTACTTGTTTTATATGTGTGAATTTTCCCAATAGCCATGAACAAGGTATTGCATGTTTACCATTTTTAGACCAATTCCTTCTCTTCTATGCAGGTATGCATGAGTACATGATTTTGATTGAGAATCGGGTGATTTTTTTTGCTCTAGATGTATTTCCATCCATGTTTTTCCTGATTTTGACTTTTGAGTCCTGTTTTCTTGTTAGGATACTGTTACTTCTCCATTCCCAGTATGGTAGGATGGTGTGATTGTTGATGTGTGATGCTTTGGTAATGTATAATTCTAGCCAAGTAGTTCATCAGGATTACCTTGGCCATTACATGATGCTACAATTTCATGACATACACAAGGATGAGAGAACCTGGTTTATTGACCATATAAATAATTGACTTTGAGGGCTTCTCCTGAGTGTCTTTATAATTATACGATGCGAGACCACAATGGGAATTCACGTTGAGTGATTCCGCAGAGTCTTTGTAGTTTTTGGATGTGGGCCACAAGTGGAATTGAAATTGAGTCCATCCCCATAGCGCCTTTAGTTTTATATGAGACTATAGTGGGAATTGATGGTGGGTGCTTCCTCATTGAGTCTATACTTTAGCTGAACCAGAGGGGTGAGACTTTCTGTGCTACCCATAGATATTCTTGTACATGATAGGTTGGACCAGATGGGATAGGATATGGGTACTTAACAAAGGGATGCCTATTGTTTTATCTATTTTTTTGTTTCATGCTGTAAGGGGTTTTGAATGCTTCAAACTATGGATTATTTACTGCTTAATGATTTCCTTGTTTATGGATTTCTGCACATTTTCCTGCAATATATTCACTAACTGTTAGTGTAAAAACCAGAGATTTTATGTGAATTATTATTTTTTATTTCATTGATGTCTTGTGTTGTATGCTACACCAAAATTAGCTTTCTCTATACGCAACAACGTAATAGCTTTCAATATACACAACACTATTCCTGGCACTTGTTACACACAATTTCAAATTTGTTTTGTGGAAATTATGTTAAGAAACATTAAGTATATATTTTGTATAATGTATAAATGAAATATGTTTTGATTATGTTATACACAACACCAAACAATGCTTTCACTACATGCATCCCCGACATGGCTTGCAATACACACAATCAAGACCTTCCTCGATATCATGTGTAGTACGCAATACCGTGTTTCACTAAACGATATATTATTATAAAATTATTTTGAAATAGCCATTATGAATAGTAATACCCAATTTTTGAAATTTTATTTTCTAAAATGGTCTTCATTTTTGGATTTATAATATCAAAATTAGCCTTGGGTGAATTTTGGGTATTTTCCGAAAACCTTCAGTTTTTGATGAATATTGAAAACACTAGGTTACTAATTAAAAACCGACTTTTTATATAAATAATTATTTATTTTATTTAAAATTATTTTATTTCAAAATTGATACATAATACCTATATATTTTCAATGTAATTCATAGGAGTAATTTTATAATAATTTTAGACAAATAAAAATTTTATCGAACTTTTCACCATCTTTTACCCACCTCCTAGGAGAGTTTGAAAATTTACATAAAACTTAATTTTACTACTTCTGTGAGTGGAATTTTGAAAATCCGAGAGACACAGTTATTATCAAATAGTAAAATTTGGTTCAATAAGATAAATATAATATTTGGTGAATTGTAACTTTTTTACTTGTATTTACCATGGTTAAAAGTAGATAGAGTAATTAAGGGTAAAAATGAAATTATTAATACCCTAAAACATGTCTTAATTCTATTGGATAAGTGTATTTAGACAAAAAAAAACCTTAGGGATAAAATATTATCCTTTAGGTCCAATTTAATTAGATTAGGTCATTTATTATTATTTTATTTAAAGAAGAATTAAAATAGTAAAAATCAAAGTTTAATAAGTAAAAAAATTTTAATATAGGGTTATACATAAGATAAAACCGACTATAAATATTAATTAAAAATATAAAATATTTCCTAAATAATATTATTTTATTTATAATTTTTAGATATTAAATAATTAAATTAATTTATGAAACAATGATGATTCAGAAATCACATTATTAAGGTAATATTAACATACTTGATGTTATAAATACCCAAATAAAAGTAATTTTATAATTTTTAGGAATTAAATTAATTTTATAGGTTAATATTACATGTTAGTATTGATTTAATTTACTTATTTCTAAAAAATCATTCTGTTATGATTTTCAAAAAAATCATGTACCAAATTGTGTCCAAATTGACATAAAACAGGTTTTTTAAAACATATTAAATTATTAACATTTATTTTATTCCTAAAAATATGAGGATCGGTCAAATTACGTAGAAAAGGATATATATATTAATAATGAACCACATGGGGTGATTTTGTCTTGTTATAGTAAATTTATTAACCATATAGCGTAATAAAACAAAAAGACACAGTAAAAGATCAATTATTTAACTAATAGTTAAATCAAAATGATTAGGATAAAATAGTAACCTAGACTTCTCTATAACCTATTGGATGAGAGTATATCAACCCATACCAACTTTATATTCGAAATAAATCAATTTGGAGCTATTATAATTCGAATATGACTTTATTATAAAATAATATTTTATGTTTTTGCAAAGGTTCCCCTCTCCTCCCTTATAAAAAGGGCACCCCTACCCTCTTCTCTTCACACCCTTTTGAGCCATGAAGATCGTCCAAACACTTCCAATTACTCTTATAAACCTATATAATAACATCCTAGGGGTTTGGGTCTTCTCAAAACACCAACTCTAGTGCCCTAAGAAGAAGTTTAAAGGAGGTTTGTCGAGGAAGATGTAATCTTTTCTACTGAATCTTTCAAGTTTCATTCATCTTCTACATCCTCTACTTTAGTTGTTTAATTATAAAGAAATAACATAAGTATTACTTATATAATTATATGTTATTATAAATATATATAAAAAACATTTTCACCTTCTATCCATCCTACGGAAAACGAAATCACCACATGTGCGTACGTACGGAAAACCGTCTCCTTACCGTGGTGTAATCTGTTTTCCCCCACCACATTACATGGATGGGTATAATGGTGTAAATAATAACAATATATGATTATTATAACATCATAATTATTCTAAGATATTATATCATCCACCCTAATTCTATTCAATAATTATGGGAATGATATCATCGCTCGTGCGTACGTACGGACTACCGTCTCCATGATGCGATGAGATTCATTCTCCATGTTAACCACTCAAGAATGATTATAAAGTATATATAATGAATAATAATTAAATATATGTCATTATAAAGCTACTGGATTTATGTATATATATATTTCATCTACTTAAATCCATTCATGTAAATAAGGAAAAGAAAACAGCGTTCAGGCGTATGAACAGCCTACCGTCTCCATGAACGATGTATTTTATTTCATTTATCTATCTATTATATATATATATATATTGAATATATATGATATATATATATATCATTATTTAAAATATGGGATTAATTAAATCATGATATTATTAATAATAATATCATGATCACCAACTCCAAACATGTACGATAAATAAAACGATTTTACCGAAAATGCTGCTTTAACATGGAATTTACAAACGAATGGGTAATATAAAGTCATAAGAGAACCATATATGATATAATAACAATTAATATGATTATATAATAATTCTATGACATTATTTAAATCATTATACATGAGGTTCTGATATGTACGAAGCATAACCGACTTTAGGTAGGGGATAATTATTCCAATCTCATTCTTATCCGAGATTGTTTATTCGTAAGTATTTACTGGGGTTATGTTTATCATATATGTCCATATGTTCTCAAAATATTTTCATAAAATGTGTAATTTTCTTCCATGTATGTTTAATGTCATTTTTACCCATCTTTGACTTTTACATTGTGTTATGGAAGGAATATTTCTTTCGTTTACCATACGAGGAACTTTTTGACTTTTCAATTAAAAGTATGAGGAGAATGTTTTTTTTAACTTATACGCCATGAAAGTATTTTTATGATTTCAGAACACCTTATTTTCATGAAGATTACTCTACAAGATTTCATAACGATTTTCAATTAAATAATCTTCTTTTAAAATTTCATTCTATTTTGTGAAAATAATATGATTTGGAATAAGAAAGGATATTTTTCTCACGAATTTATTTCAAGTGTTTTATCAAAACCATTTTCCATATAAGATGATATTACATCATATGTGTATGTTTCATGTATAATGACAATACTATTTACAAGGTTTCACTTTTCTTATGATGAAATGATATCCATCTGTTTTATATGGATTATGTTATGATGCGATGATGTTTATGAAACCCATTTTATTCTTTGGGTTATGATGAATTATTTATGTTTATGTTTTTGAACAAGTATGAATGATTTTATTATGAGATGGGTGGGACCTATATCTCTTTCCAATGCATTGGGTAAATATTTATATCTCATGATATAGACATGGATGGAATGATAAGTTAATCTGGTTCAGTGATACATGATGGGAATGAGGAGTGAACTCGATTCAGAAAGGGACATTGTCCACTAAGATGATCTTGGTAGCAATGCCTTGGCTACTGTGGAAATCATATCATGTCCTTAATGGTTTTCCACAATTAAATGTTTTATTACCATTCTATTTTATCATGATTAATATTCATTTATGACATATTCCTTATGTAATTCCAAGATTTATTTCACAACACAATATTTTGATGTGTAAACCTTATGATCATGTTTTGAAGTTCAAATGTATTTGGTTTGTTTTATTTTCTCAATACATACCCATATTGAGCATTTGAGCTCACCGTTTATATGTTTTCTTCTCTCCAGGATATAAACAATGGTTTTAGGTAAGAAAATAAATGGGGAAGATCATTATGGGAGATGATGATGATTATTCACCATGATTATATGATTATATTCCGAGTTCCCAAAGACACTAAACTATTACAGTCCTTGTCTTTTTGTTTTTGTTATGAATTAATTATTCCGAAAAAGTAATGTAATATCTTTGAATGACAAGATTTGGGTCTCTACAGTTGGTATTGGAGGAAAGGTTTATCTATACTTTGGAAACTAGGATTCAAAAACATTAGTGAAATCCATAGAGATATTTCTATGGTATGTCTAGGGATGTCCCTAAGGATAAGTATAAGTATTGGTTATATTCCTATAATTATGGTAAGGATATTATAATTAAACCTAAAATGTTATATATTGAAGTTACTCCCACTTTATTATTATTTTGGCCTCTCACACTGTTCTTTTTGTGTTTTAGAAAATGGGTGGAAACATGAAGATTCATGATAATGGAGGATATGATGGACAATGGAATAATATTCTTCATGAGAAATAAAATGAAATTGGATCTAGAAGTCCATATATTGTTATTATGCCTAATCAGAAATAACATCATATGATTAATAATCTCAACTTTGGTAAGTTTACCAACTCAGCTAATAAGTGAAATATGGAGTTTCATGAGGACCATAGATGAAATAATGTTCTATTTCCCACATGTAAATCATGTGGGAAGAGGCATCACAGATAATGTTTCAAAGGAACTAGTAGATAATTTTGGTGTCGAAAATAAGGACACAAAGCTTGTAATTGTAAAGGAAAAAGTTTAGTTAACACCATACACAAGGATAATGGTATTTCTAAGACATCAACATCATTTAAGGGTTTTAAATGTGGAATGTACAACATTATGAAAACCAATTCCCTATGGAAAAATCTCATAAAGAGAATCATCATGGTCATGTGGGTAGTATTTATGTGGATGATGATGAAGATAATACAAATGATATACGAGATGGAATAAAATGAGGAAGCTCAGTCAGTGGTTTAGGAAGGCACTGTAATGATTGTATGAATATTTAAGGATTGTTACACTAGTTCCTTTTCTTGTGTTTTGAATGTATATGTTGAATGGTACCGGTAACCATGAAAGGTTATTCAAATAGTTTTGGAAGGAACCTAATATTTTCATAAATAAGGGATAAAGAGATAATGAAATTTTTTATAGTATTATTATGCTCATGACTAATATAAGGAAAAAGTTATATCATGGTTTGAGAATATAGAATTTTTGGGATTTTGGTATATGAAAATAGTTTCCTTGTGACAACATTCATTTTTTCACTATGGTTCAAGAGAATACATGTATAAGGTATTCACATGTTTGGAATGTGACCGACAAGATATATCGTATGATATATGTGGGATAAATGATTGTATTCACATGCTCGGTAGATGACATTTCTAGTAATTGTTTTCTTTATACGGTGATCTTGGACAGATGTATTTTGGATAAGCCTAATGATTGGAATGAATTAAGTCAGACATAAGATAGTATTGTTTATGGCTAGAACTTTATTTTATTTTATTTCATGAATGTTATTATAATGTAGTTTTAGAAAAAGAGACAACCTGCAGGACGGGCAACAGCCCGTCATGTCAGACAAGGATGTGGGAATCGAACCTATAACTGAAGTTAAAAAGGACATTATTTCCTACCACTGGCCTATAGAAAGTCACTGGTTAGTAGAAACTAGTTTTATTAATTATTATGATATATGAAGTATAAGTCCATTTTTGGAATCATATAAGATTAACCTCACTATAGATGGACTTATATATATTTGATATCTTTTTCTAACCTTCTGTTTGAGACATATGGAATGACTCATAATTTTATCACATGATCTAATAACACTTCACAAATGACAAATTCAAATTCATTCATTTAAGGGATGAAGATGAAATTGTTCAAGGGATGAACAATGGTGTGATTATATCGAACTAAAGTAAGTATTTATTCTATTTCAAAATTTTCAACTTTAGGAAAATGATCATGAAATCCAAAAATGTTGTCATAGTTTTCTTATATCCGATGAATCAGATGGTACCTTAGATCATCAAAAATTTATGGCTTTGTGATTGTTGGCTTTTTCATTGCCATGTTATCTACCACTCCCCATCAGAGCATGATGGTTAAATTTTTCTTCCATATCCATATTTTCACCTATGTTCTCCTTTGTGGAAACCCATGGATTAGTTAATTTGTGTAACTGTTACGTTTCATAATTTAGTTTTTAATGTTCAGTTTTGGTATTCCTTTTTACGATGTGGGTTTCTATGAAATAAACGTTCACATAGTAGACCATTTATAACCCGGACGAATTTTGAGGGCGAAATTAATGTTAAGGGGGGTAGAATGTACCAAACCGAGAATTTATGATAATTTTCCTTTTTAATTTCATTTATGTCTTGTTTTGTATGATACACTAAAATTAGCTTCCACTATACACAACATCATATTATCTTGCAGAATACGCAACACTATTCATGGCTCTTATTACAAACAATTTCATGTTCATTATGTGTAAATTATTTTATGCAACATTATGTATAGATTTTGTTTAATGTATAAATGAGTATGTTTTGATTATGTTATAAGGAACACCAAACAGAGATTTCACTACATGGATCCCAGATTTGGCTTGCATTACATGCAATCAAGACCTTCCTCGATAGCGTGTGTAGTACTCAATACTGAGTTTCACTAAACGATATATTACAATAATATTATTATGAAATAGCCGTTATTAATAATAATACCAACTTTTTGAAATCAAATTTTTTAAAATGGACTTCATTTTTGGATTTGGAATATCAAAATTATACTAGGGTGATTTTTTTGTATTTTTCTGAAAACATTCAATTTTTGATGAATAGTGAAAACACTAGGTTACAATTTAAAAACGGATATTTTATATAAATAATTATATATTTTATTTAAATTTATTTTAGGTCAAAATTGATACATAATACATATATACATTCAATTTAATTCATTGGAGTCATTTTATAGTAAATTTAGACATATAAATATTTTATTGAACGTTTCACCATCTTTTACCCATCTCCTGGGAGATTTTGAAAATTTACATAAAACATAATTTTACCACTTCTGTGAGTGTAATTTTGAATATCTGAGAAACACGGTTAATATCCAGGAGTAAAATGTGGATCAATAAGAAAAAATAATTTTTGGTGAAGAGTATCTTTTTACTTGTATTTACAATGGTTAAAAGTAAATAGAGTAATTAAGGGTAAAAATTATATTATTAATACCCTAACACATTTCCTAATTCAATTGGATATGTGTAGTTCGACCTAAAATAACCTTAGGGGTAAAATATTACCCTTTTGGTCCAATTTTATTAGAATAGGACTTTTATTATTATTTTATTTAAAGAAGAATTAAAATAGTTAAAATCAATGTTTAATAACTAAAACTTCTTTAATATTGGGTTATATATTAGATAAATTCTACTATAAATATTCATTAGAAAGATAAAATTATTTCCTACATAATGGTATTTTAGTTATAATTTTTAGGTTTTAAATAATTTAATTTATTTATGACACAATGATGATGCAGTAATTACATAATTAATGAAATATTAACATAATTGATGTTATAAATACCCAAATAAATGCATTTTTAGTCTTTTTATGAATTAAACTAATTTATAGAAGAATATGACATGTTAGTATTTATTTAATTAACCTTTTTCGAACTACTCATTCTGTTATGATTTCCACAAAAATCAAGTACCAAATAATGTCAAAATTGAAATAAAATAGTTTTTAAAAAATATATTATATTATTAATTGTTATTGTATTCCTAAAAATATATGGTTCAGCCAAATGACTTATCTAAGGATATATATATATATTATTAATGAACCACTTGGGGTTCGTTTGGCTTGTTATAGTATTTTTATTAATCATATAGTGTAAGAAAACAAAAAGATACAGTAAATGTTAAATTATTTATTTTAGAGTTAAATCTAAATGATAAGGATACAATAGTAAACTAAACTTGTCTAAAACCAATTGGTTTAGAGGATTAAGAACCATCCCAACTTTATCTTCAATATAAATCAATTTGGACTATTATAATCCAAATATGGCTTTATTATAAAATAATAATTTATGTTTTTCCAAAGGTGCCCCGATCCTCCCTTATAAAAAGGGCACCCCTTCCGTCTTCCCTTCACACCCTTTTGAGCCTTGAATATCGGCAAAAACCTGCCAATTACACTTCTAAACCTATATAAATACATCACAGAGGTTCTTGTCTTCTCAAAAGACCAACTCTAGTGCCCTATGAATAATGTTAAAGGAGGTGTGTCGTGGAAGAAGTAATCTCATCTATCGACTCTTTCAAGTTTCTTTCTTCTTCTAATTACTATTATATAGTTATTTCATTATAAAATAATAACATCAGTATTAATTATATACAGATATGTTATTATAAATATGAAACAACCATATTTCACCTTCCATCTATCCTTCGGAAAATGAAATCACCACACGTGCATACGTACGTAATATTGTCTCAACGTCGTGGTGTAATCAGTTTTCCCCTACCACCTTACTTGGATGAGTATAATGGTGTAATGAATAAATATATATGATTATTATAACATAATACTTATTCTAAGATATTATATCATGAAGTCCAATTCTATTCATTATTCATGGGAATGATATCATCGCTCGTGTGTACGTACGGACTACAGTCTCCATGACTCTATGAGATTCATTCTCCATCTAACAACTCAAGAAAGATTATAAAGTATATATAATGAATAATAATGAAATATATGACATGATAACGCTAATGGATTTATGTATATATATATGTCATCTACTTACATCCATTCAAGTCAATAAGGAAAAGATAACAACGTTCATGCGTACCTACGGCCTACCGTCTCCATGAACGGTGTATTTAATTTCATTTATCTATCTATTATTTATATATATACTGAATATATATGATATATAATTCATGATTTAATTTATGGAAGTAATTAAATCATGATATATGTAATAATAATATCAAGAACAACAAGTCTAAACACGTACGTTAAATAAAATGATTTCACCCAAAATGCTTCTTTAACATGCAATTTACAAAAGAACGTGTAATATAAAGTCATAAGTGAACCATAGATGATATCGTAACAATTAATATGATTATATAATAATTAAATTACATTATTTAAATCATTATACAGGAGGTTCAGAAACGTACAACGCATAACAGACTTAAGGTAAGGGATAATTATTTCAATCTCATTCTTATCCGAGATTGTGTATTCGTAAGTATTTACTGGGGTTTTGTTTATCATCTAGGACCATATGTTATCAAAATGTTTTCATATAATGTTTACATTTAATCCTTGTATGTTTAAAGTTATTTTTAGCCCTCTATGACTTTTGAATTTTTTTATGGAAGGAATATTTTTATTGTTTACCATATGAGAAGCTTTTTGACTTTTCCATCAAAAGTATGAGAGGAATGTTTTTTTAACGTATAAGGAATGAATGGATTTTTATGATTTCATAAAACATTATTTTCATGAAGATTAATGTAAAATATTTCAGGAATATTTTCAACAAAATCATCTTCTTTTAAAATTGCATGTTATTTTGTGAAAAGAATATGATTTTAAATAATAAAAATATTTTCCTCAATAATTTATTTCAAGTGTTTTATAAAAACAATTTTCCATCTAAGATGATATTACTTCATATGTGTATGTATCATGTATAATGTCTCTATGATTTACATGGTTTCACTTTTCTTATGATGAAATGATATCCATCTGTTTTATATGGATTATGTAATGATGGGATGATGTTTATGAAACTAATTTCATTCATTTGGTTATGATGAATGATTTATGTTAATGTTGTGGAACAAGTATAAATGATTTCATTATGATATGGGTGGGACCTATATATCCATTCAGTGCATTGGTTATCAATTTATATCTCATGATATAGACATGGCTGGAATGGTAAGTTAATATGATTTAGTGATACAGGACTGGAACGAGGAGTAAACTCGATTCAGAAAGGGACATTGTCCACTAAGATTGTCTTGGTAGCAATGACATGGCTATTATGGAAATCATATCATGTCCTTAATGGTTTCCCAGAATTAAATGTTTTATTACCATGCTATTTTATCATGTTTAATATTCCTTTTATGACCTATGCCTTACGTACTACCATGATTTATTTCACAACTCTATATTTTGATGTGTAAAACTTATGTTCATGCGTTGAAGTTCAAATGTATATGGTTTTTTTATTTTCTCAACTCATACCCTTACTGAGCATTTGATATCACCATTTATATGATTTCTTTTCCCCAGGATATAAATAATGGTTTTAGGTAAGAAATCAAAAGGGGAATATCTTTATGGGATATGTTGAAGATCTTTCTGCATGATTAGAAGATTATGTTCTGAGATTCCAGATACACCGAACTGTTATGGTCCTTGTGTGATTGTTTTTGTTATGTATTAAGTATTCTGAAAAAGTAATATAATATCCTTGTATGCCAAGATTTGGGTCACTACAGTTAGGCAGAGATCTTGTGGTGGTTGCATACTAGGATTCGTCTGAAACCCTATTTCAGACATTCTTTTGGGCCCAAAAATTTTATATTGTTTCAGGTATAGATATGGGAAAATGAACTTCTATATCTAGTACATGAATTTCTATAGAGCTAGAGAGCATCATATCGGGCTTAGGCTTACGATGCTGTGGAGTCGTTTATCTACTTCTATTTTTCTTTTGTTTATTACTGTATGTATTCAGTATTGTGACTTGTTTTGTTATTTTCCTCGACATATATTCCAAGAATAATTATATATATATATATATATACATGCTTCAGTAGTTTATTATCTCAATCTTCTATGGTTTAATATTTTTATATATTTATAGCTTCCTAAATTATATATTTGTTTCTCTTCTATTGTGTTACTCTGCCAATGAGGGCATAGTTTCCCCACTATCACATTCAAGTCCCTCGCTGCTATTTGGTAGCCTCTGGCATTCGAGGAAATGTGATTGAGGCAATGTGACCAACCTAGTATGGGGCACCTCTGAGTGGCTTCCGGAATAGGGACATTACCATTTAGATATTCTATAAATTATTAATGGAATCTACCATTGAAAACATCCATAGGATAAATCCATATATACTAAAGTCGTCATTAAATATAATGAAAAATGAAAACCTACACCTTTCCTCTAATCGAAAGGGACATCACACTTCAATATAAATCAACTACAGTAGTTCTATTTCCGTTTTCCTTTTCCCAGTTAAAGGTTGTCTGGTAATATTTCTATTTAAACAAATATGACATATAACTAATGGTATTAACTCAATAGTATCGAAATTCCCTTAATTGTTCCATTTATTTGAATATTTTTTATTTACATAATGAATTTTATTGTAAAATTGATAGGTAGGATATGATTCTTTTTCAATGGATTTTTCGTTGATTTCCAGAACAATTTTTCATGTTCGTTTACGTGTAATCCATTAATATCATTTTTCATTGCATAAAATATATGATCCTTATAAAATATAAAATTTTTATTTTTTAATTTGAAATAAAACGTCATATATTATAGACTCAAAATTTTTATAATGTTACTGGTAATTGATGGTATATTAAAAAATTATTTATTAAAACAACCAAATCATTAGTTAAAATATGTTGACAAAAATACAACTATTAATAATTCCATTTTTCCACCAATTCATATATAGATATTTTTATAGAACACATTTTTATTGTGATGTATATATTTTCACTGATCCTGATGTAAATATGGAATGATGAATGAAATTTGAAAATATTTTTATTAACCCAATATTAATTATGAGTATAATAGTTACCAATGAAGATGCAAAATTGTATTTATTGAATATTTATTATAGAAACACCTTAGATACATTAACATTTTATTAAGTGAACAATGACTGGAGACATTCCTTTGAAGTTGGTTTGAGTGTTGATTTGATTAAAGGTCATAATATTCATTCACATGAAGGGAAAATGGTTTTAGGTGATAAATGTAATGCTATGATTCATTTTACATGGATGATACTTTTTTTTGGAAAATGAAGGTTGAATATGGTTTTCCTATATTGAAATTTTTCATAATAGATTGGTAAATTCCAAATATTTTATATTTGAAAATAATTTAGTCTTATATTTTTAATAGTATTTATAATTATCAAATATAATTGGATTATGTTGAGGGATTTTAAAAAGGTAGATGTAGATGATTCTTTAAGTATTTTCCTGTAAGGATGCATTTTTAGTAGACTAAGTTGTTTTTTTCAAATGAATTTTGATGGAAAATTTTAATGAATGATAGGTGGGTGTACTGTTATTGAAATTTTTTAAATTAATCATAATGATTATTTGTATGGACGTTTGGAATAATGTTAAAAAAATTCCAACCCTTATGGCTAGAAGAACCTTGGTATCCTTATATCAAGTAGATCGTGGCCAAGATGAAGCTTGATAATAAAAATATAATCGAAGGAAGGATTTATATATCTAGATAAGGAATTCATTGGTCAGAAGAGAGGGGGATAATATTGTAATGTCTTCCACCATGTGGGGTGGCATGGAAACTATGTCCATGCTAAATGTTCTACACATTAGGAATTCAAAGGAAGCTTGCCAAGGCGTTTCAGAGGATAAATGTGTATAGTCTCAAAAACCATTCCTATGTGGGACTTTCTTAATGAACGTATCATTAGCTGATTAAAATGTAAATATATAAAATGTTATATAATGAAAATTTTCATCATCATCTTTCAGAAGTTACTAGTTACAAATCGTTCATAAATTTCTAAAGATGTATTTTCAATTTGAATCATTATAACACTATCAAATTGGAATATGATGGACAAGAATTTCACTATTATTAGGTTAATCACCCAGACCCTAAATGATTAAAATTAATTCAATAGGTATACATCATCACATAGGGGTGATTATCTCTAATAAAAAACACCACATATAGAAAACACAATTAAACGCATGATAATATATGATTCATGAACAAAAAAATACAATACCCAATACTATATGATAAAAAATCAGTGTAGTTGTGTATATATGAGGAAAAACCATAATTCAATAATTCCCAAAACTCGAAAATTATAATGGTTACATAGATGAAAAAATAATTCACTTGATCTCATATATTTCTCAATGATCCAGCCTATAACAACAATGACCATTACATCATGGTTCTCTACTAGAGAAGTAATTCACCTTCACCATACTATTATCAAAAGGAACAATATTTGTATGTTTAACCACGTTGAATATGAAGAGGATGAGTATAAAAACAAATAGGTTATAAACATAGAATTCCCATAATTCCACTAATACAATATAATGATATCTATCAATATATATATATATATGACAAAAAGAAATATAATACTCAACAAACACAGTTCGAGTAATGAATGGATGTAGTAAAGAAACAAAAGATGTTCCACTAAGACATTATATATGAAACCCATGACATAATCCAAAGGTACCTCTGATCATGTGATACTAACATAAATGATCAAACTCATGAGTGGAACCCCATTCCATAAATATGTTACTTCACTTAATGTTGTATCATCCAAGGATCCATGAATATCAGCATAAAAACCAGGTACAAATAAACAATTTCTCATCCAATAAATATTTAATGAAAAACCACTCATGTTAACATCATGAGAGAATGTTATTATTTTTTCTTAAAAATAATTTACAGTATAAATTTTAATATTTCTTGGATAATTTTTTATCAAGAACACATACAGTACACTTGAGATATAAAATACTTGGTGTTCCAGGAAAAATTAGTGTGGAAGGGAAGAAACATATCTCTAAAAATATCATCAAAAAATACCTATATAATTTGGTTAAGATGAAAAATATCCATCCTTGAATCAAAACAGAAAACATATGGTTCATGTTCCCCAGTTAAGTATAATGGAATGGGGATATTTTTAAAAAAACTTTCCAAATTGTGTGAATATCACCCTTAAAATAACACATAAGGATTGAAATTTAAATTCCCATCTTCAAAATAAATTATTAAGATAATTTTTTCCATTTAAAAAAAATTATATCCACCACATCAACTTGGTGGTGACCCGCAAACCAGTCCACTCTCTATGATCGCAGAACTTGCACCAATAGGTTAATGAACTACACTACAGTCAGAAGTACTTTTCGATGTTTCCTAAAAATCACCAACATTATATCCATCAAAAATTAAAACATATAATTCATACCAAAATTGAATGAAATCATCATATTAATTAAATTTTATTGAATAGAGTTACCCACTTCAATAATAGGGTTTTCAAATTCTCTCTTCCCTTATGATTTCTATCAATAGAAAGCTAAAAGACGAGAGTGTGTGGAAAATATTTTTCTATTTGACTAGAATCAAATTTTCCATCTCCCATGTATCATCATTTATGAAAATATATCCAAATTCCCACAATAAATTGATGTGTCTACCTGGAAAGTCCATATCTCATTAGTCAAAATTTTGAATTTTGGTATGAATGAATGTGGAATCTTAATCATGGGCATCATGATCCAAAATAATATATTGAATTGGATCCAGTTTGTACTTTTTGAACTTCGATTCTCGGAAGAAATTTTTTGGTGAACTAAACATTGGAGGTAAATGTAAGCAATAAACAGCTAACTAATGTTATTAAGAATAAAAAAATGTCACATGAATCAATGGAATATATTCATGAAAAAATGCAAGATTTTATGTTATGTATCCTCTTAAATAAATTTAATTCATTTAATAGAATACATCAAATCAACAAAATATCTCCTATAGAATAAATTCTATAATTTCATATTAAAAATATAACTGAATATATAAATTAAGAATAATTGGAATAAGATGATTTTTTTATAAATTAATAAATATATATCAACGAATAAAAAACTATTAATTGACCCCTATGAATAGTAATAGTAGTATGACCCCTAGGAATAGTCATTTGAACATTATAATAGTAACCTCAAATATTAATGTATAAATAATATTAACAAATATTTTAATTTGTAATATTATATAATTTTATGATAGTATAAGGAAATAAATTTTTTTAAAAATATTAATTAATTATTGATATTTTAATAATCAAAAATGATTATTTTCAATTTTATAATTAATATAAATTTTTAAAATAATATTTATTTTCATTTATTGTATAGAATAATTTATTAATTTTCTCAATTTATTAAAATATTATTTTACGATACTTTAATTATCTTTTTTATGTGTTATAAATTCATTAATAATTTTAAAAATGGTACTTTCCATGTAAAATATGACTCTAATTAAAAATTAAATTTATCATATTTATAAAATAAGTTTCATAAAATTGATTACATTTTTTAATTAATCTTGTAAAAAAATTGTTACGGTAATTTTTTTTACATTTTATTAAAATATATCAATTTTTGGTGAATAGTAAAATACGGTAATTAAAGATATATATACATTATTAATTAAATACACCATTCCTTGAATAATTTCAGATTTAATCCCCATAATGTCAAAAATTACAAAATTATTTTAATATATTTATTTATTATAATAAAACTATTCCCCTTCTAGAGGAAAAATAATAATATAATGAATAAAATAAGGAGAAAACACCCCGCTCCTCCACTATAAAGACCATGCCACACCACCTCTTCTCCTCTCACCAATTAAGCATTAATTATTATAAAATTACGTTATAATACCCATAAAAATTGTATTCTCAAAATACAAGATAATTTGATATCACTAAAAGTCTCATACCAATCCCCTTAAGGAGGATCTCAAGGAGTAGGAATTCATGACTTAAAATCATATTTTTTATCTTTATTTTAATTTTAATTTCAATTTTTTGTTATCATTCAATCACCTCCTCTGTAATAAAATGCATGATAACCATAGTATAATTTATATTGTAAAACATTATATGGTTAATTTAAAATAAATCAGTAATCCATTTCTCTTTTATATTTTATTTTAAAATGACAATATCATTTGTGATGTGCCTATTTACAACCATCATGTACAATGCATTTTCATTTTCCATTAATTCCTTCATGGATGGTCATAAAATAATTTTTATAGTGAAATAATATTTTAATATACAAATTATAATTCATATTATATTCTAGACCCATTATATATACATAATAGTAATTAATAAATTAAAACATGTTCTGATAATTAAAAATTAACCAAAATAAACTAACACTCGTCATTTACATTTTATCTAATGAATCATAGTCATATACGGAAAAAACTGATATAAATTACAATTTAATATTTTTTAATTTCATTAGGAAAATATAATTTCAATTATTTTGAATTATTTCAATATTAATAACGAATTCTGCAAATGTATACAAGTTAACCGAAAATGAAAACCAATGAAACGAACAATCCCAAATGAAGATAATGAATATTATAAGTAATAAAATATCCATAAATGAAAATAATAAAATTATTATAAATAAATTAAATGTTGAATATGTTAATAATTAAATTATGAATGAATCCAATTTTATTATCTACTATGTTATGTCCATGTGTAGTGAACATTTAGACTTAAGGTATGAGTCTTCCCATATCACCTTTATTTCTGTGTGATATGCCTTATTGAATACTAATAATTGTATATGAAATATTTATACTACCCATTTATGTATAATATTATTACAATAATTATATTTATTTATTTAATTTTTTCATTTTATGATCATTAATTTTATGGGGAATATGGTTCAATGATTTGTATTGCGGTTATGGATTCGTTCTGAACCCCCATTTTTCTTTTCAGTTAAGCATTCTCTATATTTAACACAATAATATTTTAATTTTTTCTTATTTACACATCCTAATATATTATTTTATGTCATAAAAATATGTACTTATCTCATTTTTACCTTTATTGGGGATATACATGTCTTATAAGGTTCTATTTTCATTTATTCTTAATAAGTGTGCCCTATTAAAGAGAACATCTCGATTCCTTGCCCATTTTCTTATGCAATACATTATATATTCTAAAATATAATTATTTTTATGAAATTATTCATCTAATCATGATAAATTGTGTTTTATAATATATGGTTTCACTCAAATAAATAATAAATTTTATCTTTATGTTGGATCTATTATAATTTCCCGTAAACATCACCAAAGGGGACCATTTCTAATGCTTCATAAAAATTATTTTCACATGTTTTGACATTAATTGTACATATTTTCTTCCTAATAATAATTTCCATACTCATTTCTTTTATATTATAGGATAACAATGTGTTTAATCAAATTTTATGTCAAATATAATTGACTTTCTAAAATAACTAATCATTCAAAAGATATAATTGATATTCTACTCAAGAATTTCTCAGACATTATTATTAGAGTATTTTAAACTGTTTAAAACAACCTTACATAAATATTATAATATATATATATATATATATATTATGTTACCATCTATAAATTTTTTTAAATGGTTTATGATTATTTTGACTGTGGATTTACTCTCTTGATAATATTCTCTATATTCCCATGATATTTATTTTATTATATGAGGAATTATTGAAATATATATATCATTTTTAAATATAGATAATTTTTTGAATGAATTGATTTTTATTAAATCAATATATGATGAATAATTTGGATATTTCTGATATGGGTTTGGAACTAATTAATGTAGTCCATTTGGAACAAGGACCAGTTAATGAAAGCCTTTCATGTGGAGGATGGTTATAAGTAGCCCCTTGATTAATTAACAGTATCAGGTGATGAGATATGTTCACGACCAAACCCTCATGTTTTTATCCAAGTATTATTAGATGATTTTCTACCCACATAGATAAACATTATTAATGGAATGATATTTCATGTACAATATATACTGTGTCCAATAAATTAGAGTATTTTTATTCTAGAATTCAGTTATTTTTTTCAGAGGGTTCTAATTAAGATAAGAAACATAACGATCTATTTTCATTATCATTTTTTTGATTGGAATGTTTCTTTAATTATTTTCCATTCGATGTTCATTAGACTTATTGAATCAATTTATCATCCATTTTAACTAACCCTTACATTGAAATTAAGATCACCAATTTATTTTTTCCCTCCACAGGTCATAATGAATAGATTATTTATTGATTTTCAAGGATAATTTTTATTATATTTGGTTATTGATTATATTTTGATTTCTTTTCCCAATGTAAAATGGGTTCGATATATGGATATATTTATTAAAGACTACTATACAGATTGATCCTATGGGATTTGGTATATTTTATCCATTTTATTGTAATAAAATAACCACTGACTATGGGATATTATGGTTGGGGTTTTAATCCTTTGTATAAGAGAAATTATATTAGATACATTTGGAACCAGATTTAGTAAACTCAAGAAAAGGGAATATAACCCTAAGATATAATTTCATGTTAACTATTGAATATCACCGGAAAAAACCATGATTGTGTTATTAATTATTCATAATGATTATAATTTAAGTTATTTATTTCCCTATTGAAGGGATTATAAAAAGTGATTCATAATTATATAATTGTATCTAATGTATATCAACATTTTGAAAAGAAACCTCTTTGAATTAATTGAATCCTCGCCTATGAACACGAGCCAAAGAGTATGTTAGAGGAAATCATATATGGTCTTATTCCTAATCTTTTGAGGGGAACAAGTCTCCAAAACATTATCATCACATGTGGACATATATTCATGTGGAGATGTAAAAATAATGAATTATCTTTTTATTATGGATTTAGAGGGAATCACGAGAATAAGAGTATAACAAATAAAACATTGTAAAAATTAATCCAAAGAATGAAAAATATCCCAAATTTGATAATTGTGCAATGAAACATCCTGGATCTTGTTTAAAATGAATGGAAGTTTTTTACGAGTGTAGATTGAATAGCCACATTTATTTGGATTTCAAGTTTAAGGAAAAGGATTACAATATACAATAATCAATATTTAAGGAAATCAGAACTATGAAAATAAATATCTCAAAAGTCAAAGGAATATACTCTGAAAGAGGACAATATATCATGATAGATCTCATACTGATAAAACATAAGAAAAGGAATGATCAATATTACAGTTTTTGGATTACTGACTTATGTTATTTGTGTATTTATCAATAGTGATTTATTATAATAATCATGAGATGTATATGGATTATATTATTGAAATTCTTCTTAATGTTTTTGGAAGAATTATGTTTTTTAATAATTATTGGATGGAGATTATGGTATAAAGATATTAGGTATGTGAAAATAATTGATAGATTATTTGGGAAAATCTTATATTATGTTTATTTTTTAAATTTAGTTTCTTTCCATCTAAATTCATGAACATGAATTTAGAAAGTCATATTTTGATGAGTATCATGGTTAAATTCTTATGGTATGGATTAAGGATATTATTTATTAACAATAAAGTGAGATTTTTTTCTGCGGATAAATGGTGTTATCCATTTTGGTTTTAGAAAATATTTAATGGGTGATTTAATGTATTATGAATTGTTTTGTCAAATTTCATTACAAAAAAATGTCATCATGAATAACATTCTTTTGGTTTAGTTGATGAAATCATATATTTATTAAAGCACAACAATTGTATTAGATTTTGACACGGAACAAAATAAATTATGTTTATTGTTTTGATGTTCTTTTATAAATAGTAAAATAAACCGTCAAATCATGGAAATTTCATTTTGGAACAAAAGGTTTCTCCTTTTAAATTACTTTCAAATAAATATATGGTATTTTAATTGATCATAAATTTATTATTTTCTGATGGTTCACTTAGTAATGAAAATTTTATCTATCAATCTCTATCAAAACATGATAGTTCAATTTATCATCCATGACCATATTTTTATGAATATTATCATAAATTAGAATCTGAGTTTTGTGGTTACCTTCACAATTCTCCTTATATATTTTTAATTATTATTTTTTAAACCCTTTTCATATTGTGGGATTTCACAAAATAAATTTTTTATGTGAAATTTAAATCATGAGGACAAAATTTATTTAAGTATATGAGAATGTAACACCATATGATTTTACATTATGAATCCTCGTAAAATAATTCATTTATTTAAATGGCTTAAATTTCACCCAAAATTATTTCATATATTATAAATTATGTAATATCAAATTAAAAACACAAATAAATATTTATAAATGAATAATGAATGAAATAAGAGTATTTTTCTAGAATATTAAAATCATATATCACTAACATATTAACATGAGAATTGGAGTAGTAATTTGACCCTTGAGAATAATAAATTTTCAAATATAATATCGACATCACCTAGGAAAGAAAAATGAAAATTTAATCATGTTATAAATGGTAATGTGATATAATTATACCATAGTACAAGGGAATAAATGTTTTGTAAATTAATAATAATGTTTGGACATTCTCTAAAAACAGAAATCCATATTTTATATTTAATAATTAATATAATGATTTAATAGAAGATTTGATTTAATTATAGTTATTAAAAAATTAATATTTTCTTGGATTTTTATTATATGATAATTTTATGAGAGATTAATTAATTTTTCAAAGTATTATAAAATTTATTTTAATTTTAAAATTGGTATTTTCCATTTAAATAATTATTTTAACAAACATTTAATTTAATCATATTAATTAAATTATTTTTACAAAATTTAGTTATCTTTTGAATTTAACATATCAATTAATTGTGAGTGTGAAATTTTTTGTATTTTCTAAAATATTTGAATTTTATTGGAATGTGAAAATACATTAATTTATTGAGTGTAAACATTATTTTTTGATTAAATTATTCAATGATTCATTGCTTATATAGTGACCATAATCTAGATATTCCATTAATTATTTTAATATATTTAGTTATAATGGAATACATATTCAATGTCTTCATACAAAAAATAATCCAATGAATAAAAAAAGAGCTTTCACCCCTCACCTAACCATTAAATACCACCCCTCAACAAACCTTATCTTAACACCTCTCAATACGTTATTCTTGTTCAATTCCTACCTACTATTCATCCCAACAACTTTTAGAATAATTTTTTCTAATCAAGATACCTATCATAATCCCTTTAAAGATTTTTTCAAGGAAATAAATTCAAGAGGTAAAATCCTCTTTGGTTTCCATTAATTGTTTACAATTGCATTACTTTTCCTTTCATTACAACAACTCCTATATCCAAAAATTCATTAAAATACAGTATAACATAAAAACAATTATTTTATTTTTTAAGGTAAAATCCACAAACAATCCCATTTTCCCCTCTATTTTAATATAAAAATGTAAATATCATCTATGATGTGCTAATTTCATACCAACAAGGATGATGCATTTTCATTTTCTATTCCTGCATTCAAGCCTATTCATAAATCCATTAAAATAGTAAAATAATATTTTATATGACATATAATAAGTCACATAATGTTATATATCATTTATATATACATAATATTAACGTATAAAACAAAAATAATATGTAATATTCATAAATTCTACAATATAAATAAATGTTCATCATTAAAATTTAAACTGATAGTTCATTTTGATTTCATGAAACCAAAATATATATAACACCATTTAATATTACTGATGTTCATTAAAAAAAATTTAATTTAAGTTCCACAAAATTGAAATCATTTTTACATGAACTTACCTACATGTATACAAGAGAACCATTCATGAAATAAAGGAAATGTACACTCATGACCGATGTGAATTAATATTATAACTCATATAAATAGAAATAATTGAACATGATGAAATTATTATAATGAAAATAAAATTTTAATAGATTTTACATAAAATTATTGATGAATACAATTTCATTATCAAGGATATTATGTGTATGTGTAGTGCACATTCAAACATAAGGTAATGGATTTATAATCTCACCATTATTTCCATGAGTATTCCTTACTCAACTCTATTTCTTTTGTTTGATGTGTTTTTACTAGAAACTGATGTATCATATTATTAATATACAAATAGTTTTAGTATTAATTTGTTCATACTTTGAACTTAAATTTCATAAGGTATATTGTTCAATTATTTTTAACTTTTTAAAGGGTTATTTTATAACCTCCATTTCACCACCGTGCTAAATTTTCTCTCTCTTTACCCCAATGTAATTATTTATTATTTTTAATTAATACTCATAAATTTTATTCTAATGTTCCAAAAATACGCACCTCGGTCAATTACTAACTCTTTTATGGGGAAATACATATTTTATATGGTTCTATTCTCAATTCATTCTAATAAGAAATATCTATTAAAGGAAGCATCCTGATTTCACACCTATTTCTAATTGTACTCCAGAATATATAAAAACTAACCATTGTTTTTATAATATAACTCATTTAATTATGAAAAATTATCATGGTTCATTTTTTGGTTTTATAAGAAAAATTGAGACTTTTTTATGGAGCCTTATATTTTCCCTTAAACCTTGCAGAAGTAGCCCATTTTTAAAGCACCTATAAAACTCATTCAACATGTTTTCACTAAAATTGGAAAACATTTCTGCAGATAATTGTAATTTAATTATTTATACATTTTATTTTTATGGATATACATCTTTACAATCTAAGTTTATAACAAATACAAATTCTTTTCCAAAATAAATCTTCTTTCAAGAGTAAAAAATGGTATTCATCTAAAGTATTTATCATTTATTTTATTAGTGTAATTTAATCTATTTCAAGATACCTATTTTTGTTTAGATTCATTATATATTATGTTAACATATACAATATTTTATTACATTTTTTATGATTTTTCCTTGGGGATGTATTATCTTGATTCCATTCTCCATATTACTCTTGTTAAATTGTTGATTATCTATGGAAATATCGAATAATCAAAATCTTTTATTTAATACATACTTATGATGATAAAAAACATTATTTATTACTTCAATGTATAAGGAGTAATTTGTTTTGGTATTACATGGGTAGGGGAACAGTTATTATAATCCCTATGGGATGGGGATTGGTTAATAAATGACCTATGGGTGGTGCGTGATTTTAGATATCCCATGATGTGTTCGCAATCACATGGGAAAAAACTTGTTCTGAAAAAACCCTCAATTTTTTTTCCTTGAATAATAATATTGGTTTAATCACAAAGAATTATACTGTATTGAAGCTATATTGCTCCATTATCCATCTAAATGAATCCTAATAAATAATTTATTTCCTGTATTTTGAATTCTTTTATTTTTATTTAAGGGATTATTATTATGATAAAATCTATGGATGCATTTACATAATAATTTTATTGATTATAATTTATTTTTCATCTTTTTTTTATTCCTTTTTATTATATTTATGGATTGAAGTTATCTTCTACTATTACTAAGCCTTACTAAGCATTTCAACTCAACCTATTATTTTATTTGCTTACCCGAGATATCATGATGATATAATTTAATGTGTTTTCAAGTATAGAATTTGTTAAAAAATTTAATTTATTATATTTCAATTTCCGTTACCATCATAAAATGATTTCCATGTTTATATTCTAGTTCTTCAAGACTACTAAATTGATTGATCCTTGGTGATGTGGTCTCTTGTTTCTATTATATTGTATGAAAATCACCTCTTACTCTTGGATATTTTTTCTAGGTTTGTTACAGTTTTCCAACAATCTGATATGATGATTTCAAAATATTTTTTATATACCCAAATAAATATTTCATCACACCTCAAAAAGAAAAAGGGATAAAATGATGATCAAAAAATGATTATCATATATAATTTATATTATGTACATGTAAAAAAATTAATTTAATTGACTAAAAAACATTGATATTTATTAATAGTTTATCGGACAATTACCTTTTTTATCATGTGTATAAATATTTTTCGAATTCCATGGAATTATTCATTAGTTATTTTTAATTTATTTCATATTATTTTACAAAAGAATTTGAATTTAATTAACCTTTTTTAATGGCTCAATTTGGATGTTCTAGTGTTATGGATGTTGTGGAGTTATAATGGATATTCATTATTATATAATAGTAATATGAAAGAGAGTAATAAATTAAGTGATATATATATAATTTATCTGTTTTAATCATTTAATAACCATGTCATTGATTAATTTTTTATTTTTTATTTAAACATAATAAATTTTCTCTCTTCATATATAATTATTTTAAGTTGTTATATACTTTTTCACATGATAAAATTTATATTTGTCAAAAACCCATGCGTGTTTTTTTATCTAATGATTTCACGTCACATTATAGAATTACATATTTAATTATTTTTTGTAGATAGATTTTTATATTCTTATGATTAATCCTATTGAATTTTATATAATGTTATTACTATTTCTATTAAATGGTGTTATTGTATTATCAATGTTATTTATTTTTATGTACAAATTTTTTATGGGGAATGATATGGTCAATTGAATGATTTTTTAAATTATATTATATATTCTATTATTTTATATACTAATTTCATTTATATTATTTTATGAAACATCATTAAAAGGATGTCATAGTTATGATAATAATTATGAACTCTTATTTTTGGATAAATTTACCTCATAAGGGATAACCTTCCTTATTCATGAATAATTACAATTTTATCCCTTGTATTATAAATTACATTAATTAATTTAAATTGTTTGAACAAATTCCATGTATTAAATATGTCTCTTGAAATTATAAGTTAATAAATAGAAATTTTGGATCAACATTGTGATCTTATCTACAATTCATGTATTTCAATTATATTGTATTTTTATTTTATATTTGTATCACCAAACATAAATTTAATGTTCATATCATCATTGATGTAACTCATCTATGATTTTTCATTCATTTCTGGTTTCAAAAATTTTTATGCTTTCAATCAGTATTCAGTCAAATTTATAACACATTATCAGTACAATCATCTTCTCCCCTTTGCCCAATGTGAAGATTGTACCATCCTCAACATCATCAGAATAAGATAAATCAAATATGAAAAACGTTTTCCAAATGACGTAAAAAACCTTATTTTTAATAGTCTTTCATTTGTGCATCGAATCCAATCATTTGAAGAGATACATAAAATGATGGCTGTTATTTTATATTCAACAAATTGTTACATTTAATTTTCCAATTTTCATACATTTAAAATTAATATATTATTTTAAAAAATATTTTATTAAGTGAAAAAACAATGATCCCCGAAAATGACATAATGACATATGTATGAAAAATTTAACTCCAATCCCAAGAGAGATTCTGTATGATAAAAAACCAATGTTGTCGATGTTGAGACAAAAATCATTCATATATTTCATAACTCGTTATCTATTAAATTATAAATTAATTTATTCTCATTGGATCATTACGAATTCCCATTATATAATATTTTACCATGAGGTACCCATTTTTAGGAATATTATTTATATCCTAAGCAGTTATTTTGGAAATAACATTCTCGTATACATTTGAAAAAGTATATATGTGCGCTCTAACTAGCATGTGATCTATTTAAAAACTATATGTAAGAATCATCTCCTATATGATCACGTTTTTTATTTTCTTCTAATGAGTAAGAAATTAATGCTATACATGTTTATTAAAAAAATATTCATAATCGTAAAATATATTTCATACTGAATAATTTAAAATAATCTCACAACATTTACATGCATGTAAATTATTAAAAATAAATATTCTGATTATTCACTCCCGATATGTGTTTGAACAATTTATATAAATTAATTTTACATCATGAGTAGAAATAAATAAATATATTTTCCCTTGATGAGGAAAAAATATCAGAAACATTATATATTTTTGGATATAGTACTTAAAGAGACAGTGCTACAAGACAAATTATTAGATCTCAATCAGATGGTGTTTATCAAACATTTTCATTGATATATATTAAAACTCATTGATGAAAATAGATTTTCAATGATTTCAACATCCTAATAAATGTTATAAATTTATAGAGAAAAAAAATTTATCAACAGATAATGGGTTGGGTTTATTTTCCAAACGACGTGCACTATTTTAAAATAATGATATTATTATAAGAAATATTCTTCATTGTTTATTTGGTTATTTATAAATGAATCCTATAATTGTCCAAAATTCCTCTACAATATTCAAAATTATGAAAGATTCACCCTATATGATAAATTTTGTGATGAACTGAATAATATGTATTTCGTGAATCCATATGGGGTGATCAAATATATAAATAAGAATTTTTTATACAACAAGTTTTTTGAATCATTTTATTATATATATGATTTGAGAAACATAAAAACTCTGGAATATTTCTCAGAAATAAATGAAAAAATTTATCATTAAATTTCATTAACTAACCTCATATTTTGAATAAATCATCTGGATGATGAAATAATAAATTTTTGAAGGATTTTATTATATTAAATTGATATATTTCTCCATAGAGTAATTTATTTTTTAAATTAGGGGTTAATGAATAACACACTTATCCCATATAGTCTAATAATAAATGCACATTTTATTTATCCCTCATTGATATACATGTCAATGTTCATAAGTACAATGAAAAAAATGGTACACTAAAAGTTAATGTTCATACCTATAAATTAAATTCTAAAGGGTATAATTTATTATTATTCAGAAATTCAAAACTGAATGTTTTGATTATGAATTCATCAGGTACATTCTATAATTTAATAGTGATGACCATTTATAGAGGGATGTGTAACTATTATACTCTTATTCCCTTAGAAATTTTACCATCATGTTTTCATAGTATGGTATATTATGAATAAACACTCATTGAAATTGATGTTATTGTATTCTTATCCACAATCATGGGTACTTCACAAAAATGGTTATTTCATTGGTGAGGTTTTTAATATAGAAATCAAACAGCATAACCAATATACAACAGAATGTTATGGATATCTATAATGAATAGAAATTAGTATCCTTCCCCATGGTTTATAATATTCAATAAGACAAATCAATATTTCCATTTTCTTTCATCTATTAACATGAATGAATAATGAAATTATAGTAGTAATTGGTGTCTTGAAGACATAACGATTATAATGATTTTCTCATTTTCCATTAATCAGGTCTTTTCCCACTGGGATATCATGTCATTATTTTTAATAAGGAGTTAATACATGAAATTAAATTTCATTGGATTCACATTATTTTCCTACATGGGTTTTCTATATTAAAATGACATAACAGTCTAGTAAATTATGATATCAAAGGGTGGAGTGTTATGATGCATTATAAATTGGATGACATAATTATGATAATAATGATGGATATTTAATTCCTAAAAAATTACCCTTATAATAGAAAACATTTCATATTCTTTTACCAATGGAATTCAAGATGATGGATTAGATTTTAACGGGAATAATATCAACGACTGGATTGTATAATTTGTTAACTATATATACAGGGATATGTTAATGAAATAATTGAAAAATTTGGATATATGTTATGATATTTTATTTCTTTAATTTATTTCTATTATATTATTATTTCTATTTCCTGTCATTATCACCATATATAAATTTGATTTATGCTTCATTAATGATGTTATTCTCATAGGATCTGTCTCAGATTTCCATGTTTTATATTCGATTTAGTATCAATTAGGGTTTAATCAAATTCATAGAAGAGTACATATGTAGTCAGAATTTATCTATTTATTGTATGGATATGTAATTGATGACTTTCATAGTTCGGTATGAGTGATGATCAGTAAGGCAACGATTCCCACAAATCCATTCCCTCCACCCTGGTGTGGGGGGGGGGGACTCCCTTCATTATCAATTTTCTCACATATCTCTCTATTGACTTTCAAAAATCCGTACATTATTCTCCATTTTAATATAATCTATTTTCTCCGAAATTTCCATACCTATGATGTGGTTTCCACCAATTCTCACTATCATCCCTTTTATTCAATAAAGCACTAAAATTATTTAATCTAACCATACTATATCTTTTTTGTAAACGTCTCAATTTGGTTCAAACCATTGAAATTTTCGTGTTTGGTTTGTGGATATTATAAGATCAACCAACTATGGGGATTCATAATAAACCACACATGATGGTTTTACTTTCAATATAGGATGATCAAATCCTTTCATTTTCCATAAATCATCCAATATGAAATGGTTACATATTCTAACTTATTTGTTGTTCCTATAATTTTTCTTTGACATGTTATGCGTCATCTATGGATATTTGGGATAGTTTTTCCATACCCCCTCTTCCATTCCAAAATCCCTTAACTATCTGTATTCTTAGCAATCTGGTTGGAATCTTTTTATGACCAGATATTTGAACATAGTTAGTTTTTCATCCCATTTCCCATTTTATCTTCATATAAATAGACATTTGAAATCTACATGTTGATTAAATTTGGATCATGGTTGTGATGGAATTTCAGTTCAATAAATATATGGTCTTTGAAACATGGACAACATACTATGCTTTATCCCAATCATTGGGGAACCTGTCCATAGTTTGTGGTTATGGTTGCAAGCTTCAACCTTGTTAGGATGATTTAGATTCTTAGAGCTGGCATGGCTCTCATGTAGTCCTATCTATTGGAAATTTCAGAATTAGGAAACATAAACTATTTTTACTCATCAAAACATTAATGGTTATGATTTTTTGAGTTATGATAATCAGTAATTATATCATTAAAACTGATTTTTTGGTCAATAAGAAGGATGCGTAGGTTCTTGAATTGAATCTATTATTCCACTCTATGGTTTCCACTTCCATTACCTAGATTGTGAATGGTTGATCATGAAAAAATTTTAGGATATTTCTCTCGATATTTTTTTTATGATTATAAGAGGACATATATATCAAGTCCATCGTCCTCATCTCAGGTACCTCGATACTATAATTTAACAATTTCTCATGAATAATGTATGATCTGGACAACAGAATGGACCAGGATCAATAATGAATCAATACTTATTTTCATCATTAATATCAATTGAACACAATGTTTCTTAATGTTGAGGGTGCAAGGATATTATTCCAAGAATGAAAAATTATTATTTCGGTACATTATCTTTTGAAAACACTATGTTGAGGAAGAAAGATAGGGACTCTAAATAAGCAATGTAGTATAAGTTGGACCCTTTTGAGGACATGATTATTGGATATTTACTTAGTATGTTCATGTACAGAAATAGATTATCTAATAAATTTCTACTTCAATGTATGGGGTAGGGAATCATGGCCTCACAAGGACAACTCAAACTTACAAATAAAAATTGAAACCAGATCCTCAGGTAAAGATGATAATGAGGGGACCAAAATTGTTCAACATATATAATATTTTGTTGAAATTGGTAATCCATATCCTGGAGACCAATGTGTGAATGTGGTTAATAGATTACCTAAATGTGAATACATTTTTTTGGATAATGGAACAGTGCATAATGGATAAAAGATATGAATATTAAGAGTTTGTAAGATGAAAAATTCGTGTGTTTTGAAATCATCCTTCACACTATGGATTTAGTTTTTGAATTTGTACTTTAGTTCAATTATCCTTGATTATAGTTATATAGAATTTATAAGATAAGAAATAGAGTTAATTATACTTGGATGAATGTGGGGTGGATAAATAAATATGGTAAAATTAATTCTCAATAATTCAAAAAACAAAAATTGATGTCATAAGAATTTATGCAAACATGAAATATAATGGAAAATAACATATATGATCTAATAAAAGATGACCTATATTTTAAGGTTAGTGAACTTCACTATTAATTATATTGGGTTTCTAATTCTAATAATCTAATTCTAGTATTTAATCAATTTTTGAGTTCTTTCAATATGCAGTGAACAACTGTTGTTAGTGTTTACCCACTTCTTCCAAACAGTATATTTGAAATTAAAATTTTTTTATTTTAATTATTGTTCGAATATTTTTTTGGGACGTTTATGTTTTTATCAATTTTTATGTTTGTGTTCTTTTTAATATGTTTTGTATTTAAAATAGCAGATATTGAATTTATACAAGATTAAATATATCTTATTTTTTAAAAATTAATTTCATTATTTTTTTAAAAAATATTGACGTTTTTTTAAAATATTACTTACTATTTATTTAATTAAAATAGGGTTATATTTTTTTTAATTATTGTTTTCTTTTACAATAGAAGAAATTGATATTTTGTTTCGATTTTTCTATTTTTTAATTTTTTATATAATTAAAATAAAAAAATAAATCTTAGTATTCCTCTATCATGAGAAATATAAAAATTAAATATGATTTTTGATATATAAATTAGATTAAGATACATTTATTTTGACTGGATAATTATTTGTTACATATATAGTTTTATATATATTGTAATTATGAATTCTATAAATACTAAATATATAACTTATGATTCTATTTTTAATAAATCTCTATACTTTTATAATAACATGATCAAAATTAAATAGAATCATTGAAATCATATTTTAATGAAATAGTATATTTTAATTTATTTATTATTAACAATTTTTTTTGTACTGGTCCCAAGATGTTATAATTTTTTTTCCTATAGTATCTTCATGTTTTTTATTAAAAATTTTTTTTACTGTCTAGCGAGAAACATTTGGTCGATGATAACTCTATGATTATATCACAAAATTGCACACAACATTTTCCATTAGATAGATATGATGTTTATTTATAGTAAATTTGTGTGAATGGAATGTTGAAAAGTCCATTTGGATCCTTAAAAAATAAAGCTATTTCATTGTAATATTCCTGATATATTTTCTTTATATTTATTATTAGTATTTCCTAATTCTTCATAGTATCTAATCTTTCAATTTTGGATTAACAGGGTCTTGAATTAATTAGTTATATAATGAAATTATATAAATATAACTTACGAGGATGATATGATGAATCTGATGATTATATGGTGTAAAAATTCTCTAAATCATGTAATTAAATGGTAATAATGGTTTTCATATTTTCATGTTTGAGTAATATTCCTACATAGTGAATATGTCTACATGAGTAGGTTTCTTACATTATGATTTGTTATGGGAATTTGAATATATTGGAAAGGATATTAGTTTACTGAATCATAGTACCTTCCCTAAATCCTCCTGCCCACCACAAGGCAAAAACTAAAATGTATAACATGTATTATTATATAAAACAACATTATGAGGAAAAATAAAACAACACTTAGTATACATCCAACACACAGTCTACCATATTTGTAAATCCTAAATATACAAAATAATCAAATTTTTAAACTTCTATAAAGAGAATCTATTTTCAAACTTACCTTGTGAAAGATTCTAACTTGAGTTTCATATTTCTACATGAGTTAAGCCTATATGTACAAAATTCCATTTCTTCATCCCATGACATGTTCATTTTACCTCTATATATTTTCATTTTTATTGTGAAGATGGTAATAGATTCATGGATATAATAAAATCATTATAATAGTTTTTAGTTTTTTTATAGTGAATTCAATCATAGAAACATTATCTCGCACCACATGAACACATGTATGTAACATGTTGACCAACCACAAAATGAAAGATCATGACGTCTATAAATCATTATGTCACACTAACAACATTCAATATGAATTTGATTTCATCCTCATATATAGTATTTGGGTAATTCCTTGCCAAAATATAATATTTATCTCATATAAAAAAATTGTATTCATTTCTAATGATTAACTACATTATCTTAATGGTGAATATGAACCCACCAGACACTGGACATTCAACCCCAATCATTAAAACAAAGTTACTGCATCATCATATGGATTGAACACAAATTATAACTACTAGCCACATGTTGTGATACAACATAACAACAATCAATCTAATTTTATATTCCTCAAGGGTTTTCAAAATACACGGTCACGACATCCCTAAAGATTTTTCTGAAATATAGAAATTTAAATAACACTATGTCTTATGATTATTTTCAGAATTTGATTTATCATATGTTTTTTTTCAATTTTTTTAAATGTTCTTATAGATTCATAATTTCATTTTATTTATATAAAAATGATTATAGTTACTTTTTTTCATTTTAAGGATTTTTAAATTAAAAATAAATTTTTTCATAATCTATATTTAAAATTACAACATAATTCCACATAATTACGGAAATTCAGGTCAATGAAATATTTGTCAAATTTATTAATTTAAAAAGTAATAATTATTGAAAAAAAATGAATTTTATATTTAGTGATTAATTTTGAGTAATTAATTTTTGAGTAATAATTTATCTTTTTTAATATGGATGATTTTTTAAAATAATTAGGTTTTAATTTTATAAAAATAATATATGGGTTATTAATTTTATTCTTAACCTATTGTTATACACTTATATACCTTTGATTATTAATTAACAAAAAAAAATTTAAATTCTCATTTATGTTATTTATTTCAAATAATTTTTTTTAAAAAAATTTGGAATGATAATATATTTTCTCTTAGATAATTATGTTGATTGAATTGGAATAGTTATACCCGATTAGAGACTATCTTGTTAATTATATTGATAATATATTTAAGAATTAGAGAATTATTCAAAAAAGAAATGAAAAAAGTTTACAAGGTAACTATTGACATTTATGAGATGAATTCCATTGATTTGAAGATTAAAATTTCATATTTTCATGTCAATTGAAAATTTTTTATGTCATATTCAATCATTTGTTTATTTTTTTTGATGATCTCTCTCGGTGAACAAAAACATTTTCAACTACTACATCCATGGTGAGACATTCTAATCCACTATTTGAATACCAATACCCGGGGTTCAACAACCATCTATGAATTAATTATTATGGTTCTATTTTGGTCTGTTTTAATTATTTACATCTCTTTCATTACAACACAGATTTTTTATGTTTTTTAACCGAAATGTTGTTTTTCAATCTGGTTGATACTCACTGATTCTACAATCTGAACCATTCAAATTTTCAATCCATGAATCCAATGACACAAATATTTGGATTTTGAGTCATATATTATAAGTAAGTATCATTAGGTTATGGATCCCTTTTTCTAATGTCATTTTTAAGATTAATGATTTCATATAGGGTGTTTTTTTATAGGTAAAAATGTTTTACCTAATTTTTTTTGAGTATGTTTCCAAAAATTTTATTATTTTATTATAATGAAAAAACATATGAATTATTACACATTTTTTAATAGTAGGAATATTAATGGGGTTTCATTTTTATATATATGTATGTGTTCTACTTTTCATATGTGTTCGGTGGGGGTCTTTATTATAGACCCTATTTCAGTTTCATGATTCCCTTCTATTCCTTGAGAGTTTTTAGGAAGACGATTATGTGTTATTGAATTTCCATTGTTGTAGGGTAGTGATTAATATTTTATTTTATCACAGGCTAATTTTCCAATGATCCTCACCCTCTTTATTTCTTAAATCATCATGTTCCATAATTCCCTATTCATCAGTGATTTGATTTAATTATTAGAGTTCTCAAATATTCTCACCCATCAACAACTAAATATGGTTACTCTTAAATTTAGTTAAATTACATATCATTTGATCCCACTTTAAAATATTATTATTTCATTTCCATGCCTCCCAATCAATTTAAAGGATTATCATATAGGTTTTGTGGATCTCGATAATTTTTCATTAATTTTTGAGAGAAACGAGAGAGGTTGTGGGACCTCCAAAATCCTTCATAGAAGGATTATTTTCCCCTGATATAGTTTTAATTTTTAGTGGGGTTTTTATCCAATGATAACACTACATTGATTAAAAGCTTTATGGAGATTATCAGATATGGTTATATTGATCATCTCTTACGATGAGATACTCTTTCAGTTCTTAGTATAGGCATGATACTATAAGGGAATTTATATTCTATATTCAATATCCAATTTATGTTTCCTATTTTCATACATTTTAACCCTAAGTATTGTGATGTTCAATAGTCTTTTTATTTATATAGAATATGTTACATCAATGATCTAGGGTTTACTCCCATCTCTTGAGTGATGAGGTCCCTATGATTGGATGGATTATACGGCCCACGTGTGTTTCATTGGTTTCCTATTTTTATTGTATTACTTCAATTTGTTTCCACATAATAATAAATCATGGTGGAGGTGTAATATTTTTGAAGGTATGATTAAATAGGTGTGGTGTTTGTAATTAGTTTGTTCTTTACTTTAGTTTTATTTCTTAACAGATGTTTTTAATCATACATTTATCTGTTATAATAATTTTCTTATAAAAAACAATATGTACGATACCTTATCAAGTTTATTAGGCATGTGATACATTTTAATATAGTATACTCACCAACAAATTTATAATTAGAGCATATAATTGTAATTATAAATATCATTGATGAAGTATGATGTTGTAAAATATTATGGTGAGAATGAATTTAGTATGTAGAGAGGTATGCTACATATTTTTCCCATCCACAATTGTCTTGAACATTCATAAAATCATCCCATGATAAATATTTTATCTATCTATAATAATGTAAAGTCTTCAACCACATATTTTTATTTTGACCCTAGTGTTTTAGAAAAATCTCATTATAGGTTTCTTTTAAATCCATGAGACAAACTATTAAATGTTTTTGAATATGAAATTTTTGCTAAAGACTTATATCATAAGATGAAACATCAATATATAAAAAATAAATATTATTTTTTATATATAGATATCAATTTTAGTTACGTTCCTTATTTGTTTACAATATTTTGACTATATAAATTCTCTTTATTTTTTATGTTATTTTTCATAGTTTTTTAATGTTTTTGAGCATGTGCACGGTAGGACCATTGTTTTTCCAAACTGTATTGAATTCCACAAAAAACAATTTCACATTTGGTGTTTTGGAATAATATTGTTATTCATGGGTTTTGAGGATTTAAACAAACTATGTGGCCAAATAGCGTGGCTATCACAAGAAAATATAAAATATAGATTGGTAGGTGCATAATTTGTAAAAATAAGTATTCAAAAAGTGTTAAGTGACATAATTAACTTGAAAGTTTATTTTATAACATATAGAAAATACTTATAGTAACATTATTACTCCCATGTCTTATGATATTGACTCCTAGTCTTATATAGGCATATTTTAGATATCCTAACTCTTTTGAACATCAATTGTGAAACATCATGTGACATCAGATCTTGAAAACAAAATTTAAGAGTCTCTTATTTTTTATTCATCACCATTTTATTAATGTAACCATATATCTCAGATGTTAGTGGATAATATATTAGTTTATTCATGATATATAGAATATTAAATTATATTTGATTAGAGGAGGAAGAAAGTGGACTGAAATACATTAGTCATTTCATTATTCTTTGTAGTTATCCTTTAAAGATATTTTTCTTTTCTATATTTATCATGGGATTACTTAAATCAGGATTCATGATATGGGATTCATGTTTTAGTGCTCTCCTTTTATTATTATGAAATTTCATTATTCTTGTCCGGGATTCAATTCATTTGTTGAAAATCCATGTGTATACGTTCGTTATATTTTTTAGAAGTATTTTTCTATTAATCCTTTGATGGTTTCTCTTTACAAATTGGTTTCCCAAAATTATACGTGGCATAATCTAATAATATTCAAATTTTAAGGATTAAAATTATTTTATAAAATAGGTATATCCAGTTATTATAAAAATAGAAATGGGTTGGAATTAATGTTTTTTATGTTATATAAGGGTCATTTAATTATTTATGTGTGAAATTAAATTTTAAGGTTTTATGTTATGATAATTGAAACTTGTAATTTAGGTTCATTTTAATTTAAAATACTCCATGTCTGGCCTATATTACAAGGGATCATGTCTCACTTTGGGGGGGGGGGGTATTTGGATATCCATTCATTGATGGGTGGAATTAACCATTCATTGAAATACATAGAAACACTAAATAAACATTGGTATGAAAAGAAGTTATATTATAAAGATGTTCTCCTATCTCTTGGACAATTTTCATCAGATATGTACACCCCTATTCATTTGATTATTGAGTGTGAATATTCAATAAACCCCAAAAATAATCTACCCTTATACTAGTTTCCATTTTTCTTCCTTTTGGATTCTTATCATAAATTTTCTCTGAGAAAAAAGCGTGTGTAAATTCATAGATGATGGGTTTTCTATGAATATTTTATAAACCGTACTAAAATGTCATGATTCTAATGATAGACATTATAATGTTTAAAGTTATATTTAATTAATTTTCATTCATTAAATGGAATTAACTATATTTTTTTGAGATGACTGTTATGGAACGTTTGGAGTGATCATACTATGCTTGTTTTTTTACACACACATTAAATACATTTGGTAGTGTTAAAAAAATTTATGATGAAATAATAAAAATGATTTTTAGGGTGGTAGTTTGTATCCATGTAAGAGGGGTGTGAATTTTAGTGGTCAAATAGTTGTATTTGGACCCCATTATAACCATATATGTTATATCTTTAATCATGAGTTGATTTCTTAATTATCTTGGACTTAACACTTTAATATTCCTTACATTCATTTGATTATATTTATAATGACATTATGGGAATTTTTTTTTATTTTATATATTGCATCATTGTTTCAATTTGGTTTTTAGGGAAAATCATTCTCGTATTTATACATTTATGACTAAGTTCCTTCCATTTCAAAATACATTATTGGCTTGTCATATGATATTTTCATAGAGAAAATTACATTATTTTTACGTCTTAAGTGGTACATTTGGATTGACTTTCATGTTAGATATTATTGAATCAAACCTCATTTTAGCAAGAGATATTATGAATTATTTTCTTTTATTGAGTTTGGATTTAATCATGGCTATTTTATTATAATATAATTTTTTGAAATAAAATTTAAATCTTTTGTGATGGTATATCTTCTTTCATTAATGTAGTTCAATGATCCATTAAATAATTACATTATTTCCACATGAGGGTGATGCAAATGATCTTTCACGAGGAAACATGTCAGTCAATTAGAATCTTGTTTATGTAGCTATACAAGTGGCCTTCTATATGGGTTGAGGTGTCGTCCCCACGTCTGATCATGTTGTGGAATTTATTCTATGGGAAATAAGAGATAAAAATAATTCTCAACATTATCTTCACTTAAAATTATTGAACTTCCAAAAAAAATATTCCTATTGAAAAAGGATTTGTTGGATATGATCATTTTATTTTTCAACTTATTTAGAACCCTAGTTTATATCAATGTGAATTGTGAAATATTAATTCTTGGGATATAAACAAGATAAAGTGGGATATAGTGGTTAATGGGATGAAAGATGAATATTTATAGTATAATTACATCCATAGCATCTTACTCTAGTATTTTTTCATCAATCGTGGATGATGGATAAATCAATGGAGTTATTCATGTCCCAAACCTGAACATTTCATCTTCAAAACTGGCACCTGACAAGGTCCGTGATAAGGCACGAAGGGGGTTATGGGTGCCAAAAAGTGGTAATAAGTTTCCTAGTATCATAAAAGGAAATTTTTTAATGCTTTAACCAATATTATAAACAATAAAACAACAAATAATTCTATTATACCAAATCTTTATTTTTCAAAACAAACCATCATTTAAAAAAATTCACAATCGAATTACATAATAAAAAAAATTATTAATGACTATAAAAAATAAATAAACCCAAAATGGAAATCCCAATAACCTAAACATGGAAAGAGTCACCTACCTCAAGACATATCTACAACATTTCATCGCGATGGTCCACTAAAAACCGAACCATCATCACAAAATAGTCTAACTAAAATAGCAACAAAGATAAAAAAGAACAGTTACACCAAAAGGTGTTTATAGGATGTGAGAAAAAGACCAGTAGGATTCCACCCGTAAATAATTACATTTGGTAAACATTCAAAGACAAAAATCATGTATGATTCCATAAAAATGGGATGCTAATAATACTTTTTAAGAGATGTAACTTGATATAAATACCATTTTCATGTGGGACACTATAAACATTTAACACTTTTATAAAGAGTTCCAAAGATAAATAATTTTCAGTCCACTCATATTTTATGGAAGTGGTAACACTAAATTCTATAGTGAGGACAAGAAACAAGAAGAAACTATTAGGCAATAGCTCATTGTGGGTCCGAGGTATCTTTTATCTCAGTAAAAGTGACCATACTAATATTTTTCCTCGTGCCCACGAGCCATTAGTAGGGATCATACCTGAAACCTAGTGGTCCCCTAACGTCATCATCATCATCATCATTATAATAGTTTAGAAAGTTTTTTCATCATCAAACATTATATGTGAAACATAGGCCAAACCCCATAGGATCCCCAGTATACCAGTACGCGTCCACCGACCTAGATACCAGGGTGTTCCATCATGTGCTCAAAAAAGTTCAAGAAGCCATGAAATATAATTTTCACATGGTAATACCACTTCCATGTGACACACACACCAAAAATTACCAAAAAACCCACATTTATATTACACAATTCAAATAATCCCCTTTTTTATTAAAATTCATTTTGAAGTCATACTCACACCAAAATAGCCCCAACACTTTTCACATATCTATCTCAATTCAAAATTAAATTTAATTTTTTTAAAGCCATTAAAAGATATTACAAATCACATAACACCCCACACAAATGTAACATAATACTCCATTAACCAAAAAATCATTTTTCTCATTATAATCACACAAAACAGCCGACAAAAGTGTTTCGATCATTTCTTTATATTTAATAAATTTTTTCAACAATTTATTAAACTTTCTAAAAAAGTTTGAAAGCTTAAATAAACAATTTACCATTAAAAATCCCATATTAGATGAACAAACTCACCAAAAAAGTACATTTATAACCTTTAACATCTTTTTTTAACTCAAAAAATAATTTAAATTTTCTCACAAATCAATCTTAAGTGGTATAAATAGGTTTTGTACATAAAACCTATTTAAAACACCACTTTGAAGTACAAAATCACCCCAATGCATTTACAAACAAGAATTCAAAGGGCCTGTCATGAACTAATATATCATATTCATATTTTATAAAACAACTATAAAAGATATCACAATAGTTACATTTGAAAAATACATAACATCATGAAAAATGTAACATTAATAATACATGCTTAACTAAGTCTACCAAAATGGTTTTCAAATCACAACAATTAAATTAGGAACATGCTAAATTAATAAATTATGAAAGATAAATAATAAATAATTTAATACACATGGAATAATATAAATTTGGTGTCAAAATCTCTAATTAGTTATGTGAAAAATCAATCACACCACCACAGCACCAGAAGTGAGTGAGATGCCACATCCTTCAATCTGGACTATTTGACTCATCCTAAGATGTTTCTCCCTAAATCACTATGAATATGAACTCCAAAAGGGGGAGGAAAACTTAGGGCCAGGATCAGGTTATATGGGATTGTGTGTGAGTTGGAATGACTAAGAAAATATAGACATCAAATGAGATATAAATGAATTAAAATAGAAAAGCATAAAATGGGATTTTGGACTGGCCTAACAACGTAATAAAAAACCCCAATCCATCAATATTATGGATTTTTATGGTGTCCAAATTCATATGATGGTTCTAATATTCTATAGGAATCTAATTGAAAAGTATAATGGGTGTAAAATGTGGAGAAATGATAGAGTTATAAAAGAAATTTTTTTATTAAATCTAGAAATATGCTCTCAGTTTGGTATTAATTTTGAAAACCCCCCATTTCCACCAAAACACCTAGGATGCCCCCAAAAACAATGAAAGAATTTAAATTTAATTTAAAATTCCTTTATAATAATTCATGGATGCGACAATTCTCTCCATCATAAAACGTCCCTCCCACAGAAATCCACAATAAGGCCAAAGGAAAAAACCAAACCCAACTGAATGGATGAAATGGTCTCCATTACCATGTTTCATTTCCACCAAAGAACTATTATATATCTAGTTCATAAATCAAGAAAGTAATACTCTCACAATTCAAAAAAAATATTCCTAATTCCTCTAAAGATCAAGAACATTATGAATTTATCCCAAACGAAAGACCTTAAACAGCATCTGAATAGGACTCATGTAGTTTTCCGAAATGAAGAACAACAACGAACATGGTTATAGTGAACTCACATTAACTAAACCATTCGGTGCTCTCTAATACAAAAATATACTCATGGAATATGTTGGTGGTCAGATATCTCTGAATGAGACTGCCAAACACGATGCCAAGACCAAGTAAAAATGATTTTTGATTAAAGGAGACAGAAATATGTTCCCCACTATAACAGACCACATAAAGTTTCCCGAGACAGAATCAAGACACTAAAAGGGGGAGGACCAAATAGAAACCCCCACATCATGGGTCAAATCTCATTAATTGTTTTTCCAAAATAACATACAATTGACCCATAGTGGGTCTCCCCACCATAAAAACCTACCATTTAAACAGACTAGCATGATCCAACACAAAAATCCCCCAAAATTTAATGATTTTTCACGACCGCATGATTAGTCATCATAATTTGGGATACCGAGTTCTAAACATGTCGTGTATTCAATCAATATGGGAAACTTCTCATGGTTACATGGTCCAAGGTGCACTGTCATGTGGAGACCATGTGACAGTTTTTGTCTCGTATCACATGGTTGATTAGGTTGGTTCACAATTACTACTAACTATGCGTAAATAGTGTGCATTAATCTACCAAACCCAAATTTCAATCATTTCTCCAAAAACTCCAAGAAACCAAAGGGTGAATGTATGAAATCATGCTACAATAGGGAAATGAGGTACTCCCACCTCTAGCACCAAATGGAAAAATAAGAAAAAGATGATGTCATCAATATTTTAACTTATTCCCATCTTTCATAAATAGTATAAGAGTTAATCCAAAGGTTTTATTGACCCGAGGGTTTCGCTGACTATGTGAAAGCATCACTCAAGGACATCTGGCTGGAGCTCAAACTATTGAATCATCTTCGGCCATGCAGTTAGTATTTTGAAATCCCCAAATGTAATTTCTTCTTCGAGTGCCACAAACAACTACATTGTGATCCATCATGGGATAAACGAGTCAAAACCCACTCCAAACTCATTTTACCATCTCCCAGCATTTTATAGAAACAAGGGATTAGAAGATGAACACCTATACACCATAGTTTTTTATATTATAAATTGAATTATTAAAGGATATATGGAAACACCATCCTATAAAAATAGGATGTTGAAATTTTCTAAAGAGAGAAACACTTCCTAAAAGTGGATACAGTCAGAAGATTGCACAACCTTCACCTTTCTGTCAAATGAGGACACGACATCACATGGAATCACTGAAAATGACCATTGCGACTGATATAAACAAGACATAGAAAAGAATCATAGGAAAAGTCCCAAACAACAAATGATTCTGACAAACAGAAAAAATAATATCTCGTGACTATATTTTAAACATGGGTGGCTAAACATCTGACCTATCATTGAAGTGACTAATGATGGACCCAGAGGCCCTCTTAGAGAACATCCATCATTGACAACCCTAAACTATTGTAATCATAGAAAACTCAAGTAAAATATTGAACTAGGTATATTTCAATCTCCAACGACCACTATCCTACAAAAATAGGATCCAAAATTCCAAGGATAAAAAATGTTGAAGACTCAATCTTCAATGCTAGTGAAAAATATTCCTTATATTGATGAACGAGTGGACCATCAAATTAATAAACAAATCGGGAATCACTTTCTTTGTGTGCTAACCCTTAAAGGGGGAATGCCTTATCTAACAAGAGAACCCAAGGGCCCATCCAAACACATCTATTGGCATGAAATACAACAAACCAGATTCAAATACATGAAGGGAAACATCGTAATGGCATCCTGAAACATTTCTCACAAAAAGAAAACAATTATGCTCTTTCAACCCATCATTCCAACCAAGCACAAACCAAAAACACCTTTCAAACAAGAGGGGTTATTGTAATTAAAAAATACCACAAAAATAACAATTCTTAAAACACATAACATGAACCATCCCAAACTAGTCATGAAGAAATCATGATTTCCCTTAATATCATCTCTTTGAAAATAAATGGTTCAGCGGTTAGCGCATCCTGGAATGGTACCCCCCCTGTCCTCAATCATGAATGTCTTTGTGCCACACCAGGAAACCTCCTCATATCCTTCCATGAAGTCATCTAATTGTGCCATTAACTAAACAACATCCCATATAAACCAATGAATTTGGTTGCTCAAGAAAATTACATAGGTTAAAAAAAATATTCCTTCCAATTTTCAAAACCAATATATTCAACCGATACTTCCTTTTTCACAAGACCTCTATCCATGAAATAAAAACCCAATTTATATCACAGAAAAAAATTTAATAGATATACAAATATTTAATAATAACTCACTTTCAATTCAGATACCATAATTTCAAATCATTTCAGACCATTTCAAAACACCTCTAACTTCCTGAAAAACACCATTTCATAAATCCCTATTAAATTGGGAACTGAACTCCTATAATTTTGATACAAGATTCCAAAATGTCATAAATCTCGTCATATATTCTATAGATTCCAAATCTAAATCCATTTCCAAAATCTTCACATGTCCCCCAAAACATTACATCCCATTAAAACACTTTTGAATAGTTTATATATCTCTATTTGATACAATTTTTTGTAACATACATAAATATAGTTCGTTATTTAAATATAGGTGTAAAAACACCATTTTTGATTTCAAAACAACAAGGAAAAATTAGTTATACAATTTCACAATTAAAGAAAACTCTTTATTAGAAAATTATTTCACAATAACATTACACTTCTTAAAACAATGCCATTTTTTCTTCAAAACCAAAATTCCAATATTTCATAACTAAAGGACACAATACTATGTGAGGGGAAACTAGATTCCATGGGTGACATGGAAATATAGTTGGAATGAATATTCCAATCACTTCACCAACAGAAATAATTTTCTAGGGAAACATCCCTTGCTCCACATTGCTTTCCAGGACCTATGAGCTATCTGAGACTTTTAGGACAACTCTCTTTTTATTTCCCCTAATTGTAATCAAACCTAAAAAACCAAAGGATTGAGATAAAACCAAACAACACATGGAGACTTGAATAATGTCATGAGGTGTGTTGGAAATGCACCATACTCGTAATTGGAATATCAAGCCCCTAAATTCCTATCTCTAGACAAGCCTGTCTATTCCCCAAATAACAAGACCCAAGAGGGAAAACTTCTATTGAAACCATTTTTTCATGAACTGAATCTAGTCATCACCAAAACTATCACCCGAAACTATTTATGACAAGGCCTGAAGGGCTTTCCTGACCCCTATAGGCTAGAACAAGTGCCTAGGTATCTTCAAATAAAATTTGGGAATGATTTATCTATGATTATAATAAATAAATAAATAAATAAACAAGTCTAATATAACATATATGGATTTTCAAAAACAAACAATCTTTTACAAAAATTCAGAATTTATTTAAATAATTTAATCAATTATAAAAGACTATAACAAATTATGTAAAAAAATGGAAAGCCCATGAACTTCATTATGGAAAGAGGCACTGTCCTCAAGCCATATCCATAACACTCCATCATGAAGGACTGCTAAAACCCTGAACAATCGGCACAAAAAATGTTACCAAAACCTGCAACAAAAATAACCAAATCTACATATACCCAAATGTGTATTTTTATTGTGACCCAAATAAAAATAAGATTCCACCACTAAAGAATTCCTTGTGGTAAACATTCAATGACAAAAATATTTCATTTTTCATAAACAGGAGATGCGAATAATAATTAGAAATACATTAAACCTTAAAAAAACCAGTTCCAAGTGGAAATTCCTGGGAATATACACATTTAAAAAGAGTGAAAAAGATAATGATTTTTCCATCCAAATATACCATATGCTGATGGTAATAATAATTTATCAAATGAGCACATGCAATGAGAAATAAACTAGAGGCACTAGATTACTTTGGGTCCCAAGTACCTTGTATCTCGATGAAGGTAACCAAACAAATACTTGTATTCATGCACACACACCACTGGTATGGATCATACCAATTACCTAGTGGTCCCCCCATCATCATCATAATAATCATCATAATAATCATAGTTTAGTTAGTTTTTTTATCATCAAAATTTCTATGTGAAATTATGGCCAAACCCTACATGATCACTAGCATGCGAGTACACGTACTCCCACATAGATACCTGGGTGTTCCCTCTTGTACTCAAACAAGTTCCATAAGCCATGAAATATAATTTGAACCCGAAATTTCCCCATATAATTCACACATATACCAAACATCCCATGTAGATATCCCAAAAGTCACATAATCATCTTTTTCATTATGATTAATTTAGAAATCATACTCACACAAAAAAATCCCACAACACTTCACACATAACTTTTTCCTTTAGAAAAATATTTTATCAATTTAATAAAACCTTTAAAATATAGTTCAAATCATGTAACATCCCACACACATGTAACATAATACTCCTTTCACAAAAAAAATTTCATTTTTCACACATACTCACACCAAACAAGATACAAACGAGTTTCTCATCTATATTTCAATTTAATAAAACAATTCATCAGTTTAAAAAACATTACAAACATGTTTGACATTGTAAATCACATATTTACCATTATAAAATCCATTTTAGGTGATCATAATCACCAAAAAATACATGTACTTCCATTACCCACTTTTTTATCTCAATTCATCATTTATAATATTTATAAATCAATCTGAAGGGGTGTAACCAAGTTTTTCACATAAAACCAATTTCAAAACCCTCTTTCAAGTCCGAAATCACACCAAATCATTACAAGACAAGAATTTACAGCACCATTCAATAAATTATAAATCAATTTCATATTTGAAAAAACTACTAAAGAATATATCTCACGAGTTACATTTGAAAAATACACTACTTCACGAAAAAATGTCACTTTAAAACTACATGTTTAACTTATGCAACCAAAAAGGTATTTTTCACCACAAAAAATATATTATGAATAAGAAAAATTAATATATCATGCAAGATAACTCATAAATAATTTCATAAAATTGGAATCACTAACCTTTCATGTCAAAACCCCCAAATCTATTATGTGAAACATCAGTCACATCACCACCGCACCACTGGCGAGTGAAATGAAACTTCTTCAAATATGGATTATTGAGAAATATAGAAATGATTCTCCAAAATTATTGTTGAATTTGAGCTCCAAAGATGGGTAAGAGAGAATGGGGTCACGCCTAGTGTAAGTGGACTTGGATGAGAGGTGTAATCACTGAACAATCATAAACATTAAATGAGATATTAAGGAATTAAAAAAATTAATGCATGAAATGGGATTTTGGGATGTCTTAACACCTTAATAAAAAATCCAAATCCCTCGTCATTATGGATTATTATGGTGTCCAAATTGATATGGTGGTTTTAATATACTAGGGGATTCCAATTGTTATGTATAATGTGTGTAAAATGTTATGAAAATAATAAATTTATAAGAGACACAAAATTTATTTTTTAATCTGGAAATTGTCTCAATGTTTGCCCCTAATATTGGAAACCCACCATTTCAACCAAAATACTTTTGAAACACCCAAAACAATGCAATAATAAATATTAAATGGAAAATATCTTTAAATGAATTCATAGATGTGACAGCACAACCTTCAACAAGGGGTTCAGACATTAGTGTTGGATTTTGAATAAATAACCAATCTATTTTATTTTTTCCCATGATAATTTGAAATGATAATTTGAAGGATAAGATTTTTTATGGACTTATGATTGGATATTAAATCTCAGGTATTTCGATGCTTTTTGGGATTAGTCATCCACCTAATGGTGGTTTATGTGGCTCCAATGGAATATACTGGAGTAGAATGAGGCTCATAATGGTGGTGGTATTGGCTCACAACAAAGGAAATATACCAAAACATCTGGGATAGTTAGCAGATGACCGTTGGCATCCTACTATAAAGGAAATTTCGGTCATACAAAAAAACATGTATCATGTATCTAAAAATATATAAAGTATTTTTTGGTTGAATTCACATTATATTTCCTAATAGGATTTCCCTTATCCACAAAATAACATCGAATCATCAAACATAGTAGGATTATAGTGTTCGAGAATTATTTAAAGAGTAATTTTTTTCATTCAAAATATTCTAGAATAAAGGAGTTGTATGATGTATAAGAGAATTATGTGTTAAATGATGTGGTTTCTGAAATTTTGATAGGTAAAATATATATAACATCATCTTTAGAGACATATTTATTTGATAACATGATTGTCATTAATTTTTATCACCATCATTATAAATCATTCTTAATAACCAATGGAACTCATGTGATTTTTTATAATGTTGACGATACATTTTGGGATGTAGGAGGTGGGTTTTCGATGAACCTCATGTTTTTATAACATAATATTATTTTTTTAAGGGACCTTATAGTTCTTGACATGATTGTATTGGATGTTTTCCCATGGATTTATTAGTTGGTTTCATATAAAATTTGATAGATTTCAATCAACGTCATGTATTCAATATATAATCAGATGGGAACTCCAAAATGTTCTAGGGGGATTGGGATCTGGGATTTTGTCGATTATGGATCAATTTACCTTAACATGGAATGTTGATTTATTCATTTGTAGAAACTATAGGGGACTAACCAACATGTTCTGAAATATTATTTATTGTTAAGGTGTTTCCATATGGGTTTCTAGGTGATTTATATGGTCTTCCCCTCTACTGAGAGAAGTTTCTTTTTCGATAGATTTTGTATAGGATACTCAACCAATATTCATTCTTTAATAAATTTGGCTGTAAAAAATTTAAATTGATGGATGTCTTAGTTGAAGGATTTAAAAGATTAATGATTCATTCATCCTTGTGAATCATCTTGGGAATCCCTAGTACTTTTCATGAAAAATATTAATGGGATTCTATATTTTTATTATCAATTATTATATTCTCAATTATGAAAGGTTATATTATAAATTTGTTACACCATACACTTATGAATTTTTTATTCAATTATAGGTGGAAATGTGGTTCTCAAAAATTGACCATCAGGCTGCATATCCTTAACCTCCAGATAAAGAGTATGATATTCCAAAGAATCTCATTAATAAAAAGATTCACTACTAAAAAACAGGAATTTTATATCACTTGAATTTTTCAATGCCAAAAACGAGCACTAATAGAGGGTCCCTTTTATCAGTGATTATATCACAGATAAAAAAAATCACTTTATTATTGTTTTTTAGAAATAATAAATGGTACCCGATATTAGTGTTTTATTTATAGAATTGATAAAGGAAAAAATTTATCTGATCTTTCTTTCTAGAACCCAACATGTACTCCTTCATCTTTTTGTAGCTCTCAAATTTTTTTTAATAAAAGGCAAAAAATTATATAAATAAAAATTTTCAATGACTTTATTTACAAAAATATTTAAAATTTAATTAAATAAATAATTATTTATCAAAATGAATAAATTTATTAAAATATATATACATATAATAAATAATAATAAATAGTATAGTATATTATATATATATATATATATTTAAAATAAACGTGAACCAAACAAAAATTCAAATTATGAAAATTGAGATAAATAGTAATCATTTTATCAGCTAAATAATTATTTATAATTTCAAAAAATAATATATAATAAATATATAGATATATTTGGATGTATATGAATATTATTTATATAATAAAAAATATTATTCCTTACATTGTCTAATAATATATTTAGTGAATAGTGGTTTATAATTTAAAATTACTATGAATTAAAAATACTAATTAATTGGATCGAGTAATTGATAAAGCTGAATGTCGTTTGATTTAAAATTATTTAATCTATATATATTTATTTATTATGATTTAAAATTATCAATAAGTATACACCTGTATTTCAATATATATCCATTTATTATAATAATTTATTTTAAATTAATAAAAAATGTCCATTTTTCAATATAGTTTATGTTTTCTCATTTTTAATTATTCAATTTCATTCATTTTTAAAATATATGCACTTAAGATTAAATATTCATTAATACTAATAAAAAAATATTATATAAATAATCATATAAATAAATAAATTAATAAATTTATATTTACTATTTATATATATATATTAATAATTATAATTAAATAAATATTATTTTAAGAAATTATGTATATAAATATTGGTAAATAATTATAAAATTATATAAATTTTATTTAAATAAGGAATATAATAACTATATTTATATTTATATTTATTTATTAATGATTTATATATATATCTGTGTGTGTGTGTTTATATAATTATATATAATTATATTCATATATCTATAATGATATAAAAATTATTTTTAAAATATTATTTATATAATTCTAAATAAATCATTATTAAATTATAATAAATATATTTAAAATTATAATATTTTTATTATATTTGTATCTATATATTTGTATTATATATATATATATAATTATATGTATATATACACAAAATATTGTATTAATAACGAAAAATATAAATCATTTCTTAGTTCTTAGGTAATTGATGCTCATAATAGGCATCCTTATGAGTGCTTTTGAAGTTCTAATGAAAGATGTCTTTATCCGGTGTTGAATAATAGAGATGATAAAGATAGATTTTATCATTGATTGAAAAGGACTTTTAAAGACTCCTTTTATTAGTGATTATTAATTTATCAGTAAGAAAATCTATCACTATCAATTTTTTTGGAAGTTCCCATAAAAGTTAACATAACTTTTTAAATAACCCTTATTATTTGAAAACTATTTATGATACTAAAGTTTTCTGTGGAATCATCCCTTTATCTCTTATCCTATGTGGTGAGTCGATGCTCCAATTAAAGCTCAAATCCATGGATAAAAAAGTTTCACGTCTCAAATACAATCCTCAAACAATTCAATGGTCGAAAAAACAAGGGTTAAATGTTTTAAAGGTTTTCAATATCTATACTTTCTCATAGATGATTAAAAACAATGGTAATGGTATATTATTTTCTCCTCATAGTTCTAACTCTTTTATTTCATGTTTGGTGAGATCTATTTTGTTTTCTTTATCATCATTATTTATTTATCATCAGCATATCCAAGTGGTAAACAGTGAACCAAATACTATGAAACATAATATCAGAGCTATTACAGAGTTTTATTCATTGCATTTCTTATTCATATGATCTTATGGACCTTCTTCCAATTCATGATTCCACGTCTACCATGATTTTGGAGCACCACTCTTGGTGTGAGGAATACAATATTCAGTTCCATTTTGATGATGATATAGTAGATTATACCCTTCGTTCATTATCTCCATTTCATCAACTCCATCAATTCGTACCTAATCATTGGGGATCTCAAGATGGGGATTTTGAGTTTCGTTTTTTTATTCATGGATGGATTACTTCTCCATGGTGATTTGAATTATCATATTCAAATTTTATTAATTTTATTAACATTTGATACTATTTGAGGTGTCTCATCATTAAATATAAAAATGCCATCATTTCATTTTAATTATCTCACGACCGACTTAATCATATACCACACTAGAGATTGTTTCTCCTCTCGCACAGATGATTGATAAATAAGAAATTCATTTTCATTATATTTTTCACTCCATGGATCACATTAAATAGGTAATTATGTTTAATATTTTTATAATATATATATATATTTGAAAATATAGAATTATATAATAAATGTAGAAATATATTTGTATTATTTATTTAATTTTAATATATTATTCATATATATATATATATATCGACAAACACCCATGCATACCTCAAAAATAAATATATGTATATATAATATAGATATATATTTAAAAAATACATTTTGAAAATATATGTATTTTACAAAAATATATATAATACTACACAAATATAAATTAAAAAAAATATTAAAATAATATATCATAAACTAAATTTTAAAAATATATTATACCAATATATTATAAAAATATCATATTAAAATATATTATACAATTATATCAACAATATATATATTATAAAAATAATTTATATAAATATGTTACAAAAATTTAATTCATACAATTAAAATGTAAAAAAAAATTTGAAGACTCATCTCACTTCTAATATTTATTTTGTAATATTACAATATCTCCCATTTAATAGAAAACCACTATATATTCTTTAATTAATATAATTTATTTCTATATGACTACTATTTAATATTATGTTCCCACAATCACCATGTACCCTATAATGGCTATGAAAATAAACATATCAAATAATGCATAATCATCACTGGCTTAAAAATAATTCTTATTTTCAAACTATATATAAATAATTATGGAATCAATTTATAATCAATTAATTTAGAGATCGTTAAAACTATCATCCTTATTAGGTATATTGTAATGACCCGACCCCAGTTTCCTTGAGCAGGTTCCTTATTTCATTACATTGGACTGATTACAAGAAAGGTGCATCCTAAATGAAGGAGTAGTTTAGTAGCATTAGAAATCTAGATATATATATAAGATGAAAATTACAACATGAAATAAAAAAACATATATATTCTTTTTGGTACTTGTAAAACTCTAATATTACCCCTGCAAGTCAATCAAAATATAACTCTTTATGTCCTAGGAAAATTTAATCATAAAAAGGGGTGAGATTAGATGCTCCATAAGGGTAACCAATACAATAGAAGATATCACAAACATAATCATTATGAAATGGGAATAATTGAAAACACATTCCATTAAAAATAATAAACATTAACACATTATGGAAGGACTATGATCTGATAAATTATTTCTATAAAAAAAGAAAATCATATGTGTTCTACTAGTCCAATAACAACATGAAATATTAATTTATTGCTTCATAATGAAGTCAATTCGTATTATGGACTTTACAAAACATATAGTCAAGGACTCAACCAAGAAATCAAAACTTGATTAAGTCCTCATCCAAAACCATATAAAAAATGGGAACAACCTCGGCCAAGTACAAATATATTTGGATCATGAGACCTACCAATGCATAGAGGGCTGTAGTGGGCCCCACCCATATCCTAATAAGTCCAATAAAATCATTATATTAATGGGGATAAACATAAAAAACAAATATATTCATATCAAAACTAATATATAAAATGTAAATATCATTCACCAAACATTATGAAAAAACAAAAACCATTCTCAGTAAATTCGTGAATAGTCTTTAGATAGAACATACACATTGAAAATTATCATAAACCATTAAATAAAATATGGTAGATGATATCATAACATATTAATCCCAATAATACATATGAACTTACATGTGTGTTGAAATAGATGAATACACTCTTACAAAACCATGGAGAAATTCTTGAGATAAATACTATTTTAAACTAATAAATGATTTATTTTCGAAAAGAATCTGTATAAAACATTAAATGAAGTAATATATTTTTTTCAAAATAAAATTAATTATTTTTTATATATAATTGTTTCTATAAACCTACTATAAATTTCCCTTGAAAATACATTTTAATTTGATAAATTCTCTTGAATTGGGATTGTAATGCAGAAAGAATTATAAAAGTTCTGTTTAAAAAATGCATGTCATAAAAAATAAAGAATGATTCTAGTATATAAAAACATATAGAATATTAAGACATAATTTATGATGCACACAAAATTAAAATAAATAATTTAATTGTGATAAATGGAGACAAAGATTAACCCAAAATAAAATAGTTGTTTTATTAGGAATCCCTTACCTTATGTCTGAAGGTGTTCCTCAAATAATATTAATGACCAAAATAATCAAATTTAAGTTCAAAAATTAATTTTCAAGGAAGCTCATCTAAATTTAATTTATTTATTGTAACCTTATTTGGTTAATTCAAGGAATTTTTATGGGTTATGTGATTCAATTGTATTCGTTCGGAGAATTTTCTTCTTTGGTTTTCATGATCGGTTTACTTCCATTCTTGTACAAATTAAAATGTAGAATAATAATTGCTTTCCAAATTATAAGTTGTCTGTTTTTTATGTAAAACTATATTTTTACTAGGCTATAAAATTCTTTTTGTTCTTTTTTATTTTGAAAATTCATTATATAAAACATAACATACAATTGTTCCCATTCATTGGTTATTTTTATCACAACAAACTCATTTCTATTTATAAATTAATATCATGTGTAAAAATACATTCCAGAACATTGTATAAGAGAAAATACATATATTATAGATTTTTTAAACAATAAAAATATTTTTTTGATTATAATTGAAAACATTAATCTCAATTGAAAACCATACGTCCTTGAATTTGATAAATTTACACATCACAATCTGTATTTTTATATTTAGTATAAAAGAATGGTAAAAGAGATCTGATAAATAAATATTCCAATATCATAAGAACGCTTCAGTAAATTTAAGGTAATAGATTCCTCCCAAAATTTTGTTGAAAGAATGTGAGTAAATAAAATGAAACTTTAGATGCTAGAAAAAAAATGAATTGTGGAGTTTACCTCTTGAAGTAATCATCATTGAGAGGCTCTTTGGGGGAGTATTTATGGAATTTTTATGAGACCAAGGGATATAGTATGTGAAAGCATAGTTTGGGAGGATATTTAGTTATAATTTCTTTAATTAACAAGGTTGGAGATGAGTGCTGAGAAGAAGTTTTGGGGGTTTATAGTGTCAGATAGGAGGGGTTTCCCAATATTTATAACATTATTTTATTAGTTTTCCTTGGACAACCAATAATAATTATTATCTATCAAAGAAGAGTTATATGTGAATGTGAGTTCAAAACACATGTGTAAACATGATCCATGATGCATGGAAAGGTTAATTTAACTAATAATGTATATATACTTCAAATTAACGTATTGTACTATTCATAAAAAATTTGAGTATTTCGTAAAAATTCCAAAAATTTACACTAAGAATATTTCGATGACTTGAATTCAAAATTGAAATTTATTTTTGGATAATAATTACCTAAAAGTTATTAATTAATTTTTTTAAAAAAGGCATAATTATTTTGAAAAATATCAATTTTAAAACAACAATCACAATGAAAATTTATTCAATATCTCGTTATCATCTAACCATAAGAAATTAAAATAACAATATGATTCACTATTCAAAATGGTGACATTAATATTCATTTTACTATTAATAAGCGTATGAAACAGTTCAATAAATATTATGTTTGTCTTATCAGACTCTAAATATTTTACTGAACAAAACCATGTATGTCAGTTTTTCAAAATTGAAATCACAGAGGTGTAAAAATTATGTTTTCTAGCTAGTTTATAGAAAAAGTTTTTTAGAGACTAAGTGTCTCATGCATTCAATGTTAAATTAATTTTCAAAATAATTATGTTTTTCATTATCCCATCCATACAAAAATGTCACCCTTGAAATTTCTAGAATGTTACCTCATAAAAAGATATGGGTAGTTCTTCAACATATTATCCTTAGGCCCTCATATTGCCTCACCGATTTTATGATTTTTTTGAAGTATCAAAACTATATGAGTCCTCTGATTCCCCAAAACATGTACATTTGTGTCTATAATTCTAATAGGCTTTTCACAGTATGATAGGATGGGTTCCAATTCTAAACCTTCATAAGTGAAGGCATGTGTTGGGTCCGACATATACTTTCTCATCAATGAGACATGGAAACCATTGTGTAATTTATATAGGGAAGGTGGAATAGTCAAAAGATATACAAAAACTCCTATTATCAGTAAAATTTTAAGACGACCATTGTACCTTGTTATTAGATTCCCTTTTATCCTAAATCAGATAACACCCTTATATTAAGATAATTTTACGAAATCACGATCTCCCACTTGAAACTCAAAATCCTTCATTTGATTATCATAATAGATTTTTTGTTTTTTTTGACTTCCATTTATATGGATTTAGATAGTATTTACCTTCAAATTTGTTTCCTCAACATGCTCTTGGCCCTCAAGATTCCTTTCACTAATGTCATCCCAACGTGTTAGTGTACGAAATCTCTTTCTGTCCAAGGATAAATATAGTTCCATTTGAATTCTTGAATGGAAATTATTATTGTATGAAAACTACACAAATGTAAAATATTTATCCCATAAAAGTTGAATGTTGAGTGATCAAAAAATCAACGTGTCTTCAAATGTTTGGATATTCCTTTATGATTTCCCATCAGTTTGGGGATGATTAATAGTACTCTAATGAAGCTCTATATACAATGATTTCTGAAAACATCTCCAAAAATTCATTTTAATTCAAGAATCTCTATCATATAATATTGAAATAAGTTCTCCATGAACTCCTAAAAATTCAATAATATATATTCTTTCAAGCCACTCATGTGGAAAATCTTCCCTTATCGTAAGGAAATGTCCAGATTTTCTAGGTCGACCAACAATTAGCCATATTGAATAATTTTTTCTCAATGAATTGGGTAATCTAATGAAAACATCCCCAGTGATTTCATCCCATTTCTTTGTTGAAATAGGGATATGTTTCATGACTATTTTTGGATTTTTTTCTTTCATCAAGCACTTAGTGATAAACTAAACATCATGATACATAATCAAAAAATATCCTCCTCATGCTATCCCACTAGAAATTATCATTTAAATATCTATGCATTTTTTTGATACGAGGGTGTATAGAGACATTTTTCCTATGATAATCATCCAACAACACACAAGTCATATCAAGTATATAGGTAACACATAGCCTCTTTCCAAATTTCCCAATTCCATATTCACAGATGAAGTCATCCAACGTCCCATCTTAGACAGCATTAATTTTCTTTTGGTAATTCTCATCATCAGACTCTGAAGGTTTAATTATTTACAATAAATATGTTAGGGAAACCATTTGAAAAGTTGTGTTGTTTCACAATATTTGATAATTCCCATATCCATTATCACTATATCAATGTGATTAGAATAATATTCAATCCTCATTTTGTTGAGAACATCATTTTCCTTCTTTCTCAATGCATCAACTACCTTATTTGCATTCCTAGGTGGTAGTGTACAGAAAAATCATAATCCATGTTTTGTTCAATCCATCTCCATTTCCACATTTTGATTTATTTCTATGATATGATATATTTTATACTCTTATGATCCATAAATATCTCACACTTCGTTCCTTAAAGATAATGTCTCTATATCTTTAGAGAAAATTGTACTACACCTAACTCAAGATCATGAGTATGATGGTTTTGTTCAATAATTTTTAACTACGTTGATGCATAGAAAATAACCCTATAATTCTATATAAAGAAACGACCAATTCATTTCATTGATGCCTCACAATAAGTAAAAAAATAATCACTCCTTTATGGTATAGTTTTGATCGGAGAATTCACTTATATCCTCTTCAATTCATAGAAACAGTCCCCAAATTCGTTTTTCCATATGAACATAACCATTTTACATATAATCATAGTCATTGGGTTGGCTAATTTGGTGATGATCTGAATGAAACTCTGATAATAAACTGATAAACCAACTAAACTATAATCCCCAGTTATGTTCATTGGAGTATTCCATTATTTCATAGCATGTGTCTTTGTAGGATCAATATATGTTCCATCCTTATAGATAATTTGGTCAATAATGGAATACAAATGAATCCAAAATTCACTCATTCTAAACTATCAATATATGTCATTTCTTCCAATAGTCTTCTTAATACCACATTAGTGATTTTCATGATCTTTAATGATTTTAGAGTATAATAATATGTAATAAATAAATACCAACACGAAGTCATCAATATATTTTTTGAGAACTCTGTTAGTAAGATCCATGAAAACAGAGGGTATATTAGTTAGTTCAAAAGTCATTATGGTAAACACATAATTCCCATAAAAGGTTCAAAAAGATGTCTTTGGAATATCTTCCGTCATTACACACAATAGAAGCGATGATGATTGAAGGTAAATCATTGAAAAATATTTGTCCCCATGAAGTAGATCTAATAAATCATCATGTTGATGTTGCGGATACTTGTTCATTATTATTATAGAATTAATCTCTCTATAACCAATGGAAATCCTCAATGATCCATCAATATTCTTCAATAAAATTATATGGGATCCCCATGGAGAAACACTAGGGTGAAGAAATACTTTATCACTCAATACCTATAGTTGTTTCTTCAGTTACAGTAATTCCACAGTTTCCATTCTATAAGTGGTATTTGATATGGGCATTGAGTCATGAATTTAATCAATGGAAATCTCATTTTCTCACTGTAGAGTTTTTCTATGAAAATCCTCTAAAACCACCTCATCAAATTATTTCACAATAGGAACGTCCTATATTTTAATATTACCTTTCTTTACCATAGTTATTACATTCCCTTCATAACCAATAATTAAATATAGTTTATCTACTAGGGTAGATTTAGATGATAATCATATGTTGATGCTTCTTCTCTAAAGATAAGTGATTCTACATCATCCTCAAAAAATATAACCTACATATTCATGAAATAAATTATCGCATCACAGTTTGAATGCCAATCCATAATGAAGAATATATAAAAAATAAATCATGTTGATGATAATAAAATTAGTAGATAAATCATTTTTATATTCTATAATGAGTACCTACTGACATAACCTTATTGAAAAGATACCTCACTGTGGAATTTTGACCGAAACCCCCCTTATTAAGTCAAATTGGAAATATATAATTTTCTACGAAAACTGGGAAAATATGAATGAATTTGATGATCCTGAATCAAATAATGCATTCAATTTGTTTTAGGTAACATTTAATATATCTTCCACCACTTCAATGAGAACATCATCATCATAGTGTGACCACATTTTCTTGACCCAACTCCCTTGGACTTTTCTAATACATGTTTTCATGACACTTTGGAAAATCATTGGAAGAGTTTCCCAGGTCCCTATAATTATATCCTTGAACATCAATATATTATTTCATCCCTGTTAAGATTCCATCATGATGGACTTTCTATCCACACTTATCATACACCCCTTTTCCATTAATGTAATCACCATTGTGATTCCTATCAAAATTATCACAAGGTGGAACATCACCTCTCCCACTCATCCATATTTCTATATTTCCTTTTCAAGAGTTTTTAGAAACCCACTTCTTATATTGATTTCATTTAAAGTCATAAGACATATAGAAATACCTTTCAATATTTATTGCACATGATACTATATATTCATGTGATGAAAAACATTGGCAGACTGGTGGCCTCAAGATGAATGGATTTTGGACTTCAACAAATCAATCACTCATTCTACTTGGATTATATATATAGTACAAATCAAGCTTTCCCATCCTTGTGATGTTTTCTTTCAAACATTTCATCATTATAATCTTCATTTTGTCTAAATTTCATAAACTACTTTTCCAAATCTGCTCATTGTTGACAAGAAAATAATTTAACTATAAAGGTTCTATAAATTCACTATATTCCATGTTATATATCTCTTCTTCCACCATTTTGTTTTGAATTAGTGACCACCAATGATAATAATATCCCAACAAATGATAAAATAATATAAAACCTTCTCTATTTCATTACCTCCCAATGTGACAAAATAACTATTCTAAGGTACATATCTAATGATCCACTACGAATGGTATTTTAGACCCATTAATTGAGGGAGGTTGGTGTCTCATAATGTGATTTAATATTTCTCCTTCATATTGTGGATCTAGATGCTCTATATGGGTATGGTGTTTTTCATAACCTGAGATTATTTTCCTAATGTTGTTATACGTTTCTCTCCAGCAGTATTTTCTCCCGAGCCAACATCATTATCTTGCACATGAGAGAAATCCCTATATGAAATACATGCATTTATTTGGTTCCCACTTCATCCAATAGCAATCATTTATAAATAATCTCATACACTGTATTATGTTATTAATAATAATTTATTATCTCAACATCGATGAAAATACTTAAACTAAATTGAAATCCTATGGATGGATAATCACAAAATCATAAATTAGGATTCATTATGGACAAATTTACATTTAAATTATTTATAATTTCTATTAATTTAAATATAAATTATACTACATATATCCCCTAAGTGTGTCATACCTGGTCCACATTAAGGACCATTATTGTGTACTAGGATACCTCGTGTCAAGCCCAACAATCCTTGTTAGTGTTATCACTGAAAGGTACATCTATGACAGAACTACATTGACTTATATTATTCAGAAATGGATGTATTTACATGAATGTTAAATATAATCTATTTATTTCCAAAATTCTAGTTTTTTATGGTACATTTATCCTCAAATACCGTTTTAATTTTTCTATAATCTATGTTTTCTAAATCATGTTTCCATGTTTTCTAAATCTTGTTTCCATGTTTTCTAATAATCATTCTTTGATATCAAATATAGAGTCCCAACCCCATTTTCCTAGAGTTGTTACCTTATTATATTACATAGGAATGATTTCAAAAATTTAATATCCCAAAGGAATTAATATATTAGTATATTTATAAATCTAGATACATATATATGTTCAACATTATATCAATAAATAAAGAAACTCACAATATGTTCCATTCGGAGCATCCTCTACTATAAGATTATCCCTGAAAGTCAACCATAATATACCACATCATGTCCTAGAAAAAATGAATCATAATAAGGGGTGATCATAAGTTCTCATTATTGTTATGAACTATAGTGAATGTAATCATAATAATAAACCTTATTCATGGGGAATAATTTTCAATACAATCCTTGAAAACTAATAAACTTGAACACATCATGGTGGGAATATGAGATGAGAAATTATTTAGATAATAATTGTCAAATAACCTCATGAAATATGATTTTCAAGCTTTATATTGGGAGAAATTCATAATCTATATATTCTAAAACATTTAATCATTCCCTTATCCAATAAATTTGGAAAATATTTTGTCCTCAACCAAAACCATATCAAAAAATGGTCAAGGCCTTATCCAAGCCCATATTTATTTGTGTCGTGAGACATACTAATGCATCGAGGAACTATAGTTGGACCCCATATCACATCATAATTCCAATGAATTCATAATATGAATGGGGATAAATATAAAAGGCATGTTTATTCATATAGAAACTTACATATAAAATGTAAAGAACTTTTCCCCAAATATTATTCATAAACACTAACAATTCTAAGTTTATTGGTAATTACTTTATAATATTACATGAATTTTATAAATAATCATAAAAAATTAATTTAATATGTTTGATGATATAATTAAATATTAATACCAGTTAGATATAAAAATCAATAAGAGTATATAAATAAATGTTTGTACTTTAATAAAATAATTTAGTATTTCTGGAGGTAAATACTCTTTTACTTTAAAAAGAAATATTATTTTGGAAACTTCAATGTATAAAATAAGAAATTATGTAATATTGTATTATCATAAAAAATTTATCATTTTTGAAATATAATGGTTTCTAAAAAATATTATAGAATCCCCTTGAAAATAGGTTATAATTTGAAAATTTTATTTGAAATGGCATGTATTTTGGATAGAATTTTAAATGTTATCTTAAAAACATGTAACTACGTTAAATTAATGAATAATTATGGTTGGTATATAGAAATATAAAATTAATAAATAATTTATGAGGAGTATATAATAATAATAATTAATTTAATTTGTATAAATAGAGAAAAAGTGTAACCCAAGTGAAAATGGAAGTTCTAGTAAAAAACCCTTACCTAAAATCAGAAGGTGTTCCACACATTATACTAATGACACGAGTAATATATTTTAGGTTCATAAAGAAATGAATAAAAAAACATACATTTCATTTCAATGAATTTTTATAAACTTATTATGTTCAATAAAGGAATTTTTATGGTTTAAGATAATAAATTTCATTGTATGTTTATGTTTTCCTCCTTGGTTTTCATGACCGATTTACTTATGTTCATTTTCTGATAAACCCATAGAATGAGAGTAGTTGTTCAAAATAGAGGTTTTATGTTATTAGGAAAAAACCATTATATTACATGGTAACAAAAAAATTGGTCATTAGGAGTGAATTTGAATCATTATATAAAACATCAATGACAATAATATGGGTTAATTTGCGGTTTTCTAATCACAATGAACTCATTTTGATTTATAAATTGTTATCTTGTGTAGGAAGGGATTTCAAAATTCCATATAAGTTATAATATATATATATAATAGAGTCTAGATAAATAATTAAAATACACTCATGACCCTAATTAAAGTTGGTAATAGAAATGGAAAATCTGTCTTCCTTCAATGTGATAAATTGAGACATCTTGGATAGTGTTTTCATTTCAAGTATAAAAGAAGGTCAATGAAGAGATGATGAAGGATTTTTCTTTTATCATAAAAAAAAAATCCGGTAAATTTATGGTACTAGAGTAATCCCCACATTTTGGATGAAAAGAGGTGAGGAATGAAAAAAAAAGAATGGAAATAATAAAATAAATCAAATGAAAATAGTAATTTACCTCCTGAAGTAATATTCCTTGAGATCCTCTTTAAGAAATATTTTTGGGTCTTTTTATGAGACCAAGGTATTATGGTTGCGGGGGAATATCTAGGGAGGATATTTTATAATATTTTAGTCAAGTCACAAGGCTTGAGAGGAGTGAAGAGAAGAGGTAGTGGGGGGATATAGTGGAGAAAAGGGCTTCCCAAATATTTTACTCATTAGTTGGATTTTCAAAAAATGCCAAAAATATTGATTAATGTTACCGAGAGTAGTAATATGTTAATGTGACTAAGAACCAAGTGTGATTACATCATCCACAATTCTAGGAATTGTGAATTTCACTGATAATGTAAATATAGGTAAATTACAATATTTCCATATTTATTAAAACGTTTAGTATTTCAAAAAACTACCAAAAAATCACCCGAATCATTTTTTGACATGTAGAATTCAAAAATGTAATCCTTTTTTGAAAATAATTATCTATAGATTAAAAAAATCATTTTATAATAAAATCATTATTCATTCCAAAAATAACAATTTTAAAACTATAATCAGCTGGAATATTTTATAAAGATATCATTTTATTATCACCTTAGTATAAAATAATAATATTATGATTTACTATTATTAAGGTTCATATTACTATTCCAATCAATATTCATTAGGGTATGTTACTATTCACAAAAAATTATATTTCCTTTAACAGATTCTAAATATCTTATTGAACCCAACAATGTATATCAGTTTTTCAAAAATAAAACCATATTGGGGGAAAAATTACGTTTATTATCTTGGTTATAACAATATAGTGATTTATTGAGACTTAGTATTTCATGAATTCAATTTAAATTTTATTTTAAAAATCCTTGGCTATAACATATATTCTTTTATAAAAATAGTTTTTCCATTCCTTATACATTTTTATAAGAAATTATAATATTATGATTTTTTTTCAAATATTTTATAAAACATTAATATTAAATATATTAATTCCATCAGTTGATAAAATAAAAGTTAAATAATATAGAAATGAAAATATGAAATTCTAAATATGTTGGAATAATTTTTAGAAATGATTTTAAGATATTCATCATTTTATTTCAACTTTTATGGGTTCCACCAATATGAATATATGATTTCCATCCATGTATATGATATAACAAATTATTTTAAAAAATATTTTATCAATAAATTTTAATATCATCTAGTAGATCATATAATTCTTTATTTTTCATATTTATCATGTTTTGTCTTATTAATAATCTTTAGGTGGATATATTATAATTTCATATATTTAGGGTATATAAGAAGGACTTTATGGATCATTTTAATATAGTTAGGACTAGTCTAAGAGGATTGAAAGCATTAAAAGTGAGGTTAATCCAATAAATAAATATTCAGAGGCCTGAAAGATTCACATATCATAACATATCCCCCCTAAGACCCCTTTAATCCAATAAAAGAGCCTTTATTCCCTTAAAATATAACCTTAAATAGGCCACAAGTTTATAATGTGTTCCAATGGATTAATTCTCACAAATAAGAGAAATTAAACTTTTTAGTGAAAACAATAAAGAATAATTTTTATACTCATCAGCTTCTACTATTGAAATATTATTATCCCATTTTGTTGTCATGAGATTCTTCCCCCTTTTATATTATATTTGTTGTACTACTATATGAATTTATCTTCCCATTGTTGTCTATATCATATATTATTTCAAGAAACATAGGTACATGTATAAAGGAGATGAGAGATGTGTGTCAAACAAATAGGAAATGAAAATATAAGTATTTTGGAGATGGGATGATGTAGATTGATATCAAATAAAAATAATTAGTAGTTAAAAGAATGTCCTTTCTGTTGGGATATTACAATCAGTTCATGTGGGTCCCATAGTGAATTTTTTTTTACAATATTGGGGACCATATTGAGGGGATTATAAATACTGATATGGGATCCAAATGCCAAAAAATGATATACAAATAAAGATAGGTCACGGAGAAGGAAAAAGTTTTTTTAATTTTCTATGTATTTCATCATAATATTATATAGTATTCACTATATTTACATAATATATATTAATTTTTTTACAACACATTCATGAAATTTATTTTGTACATTATTATTTCAAAAAACCCATATAAGATGAAACAACATGAATGAATACCATTGGAAATATGTAATGGTAATGTAACGATATACTTTCTATATTTTACAAAAAAATTATATAATGAAAAAATGATTTCAAATTAAATTTTTCTTGTAGATTTTATATAATTTTGAAGTTTCTATCCCTATTTCATTCATTTCTCACTAATAAATTTGTAGGTTTATCCACCTTAAAAATATTTTCACCCTTAGAGTGTTGGAATTTATCATATTCCTTCAGGTTTTCTCCACTTCAAAATCTCAGAGGTATTCATGATGTTTTTACAGATAAATCAATTACCATAGAATTAATTAATTATTTTATTATTATGTTTAATTAATTTATTTCCAATATTATTCACATAATATTTATTTTATAATTCTGGTTGATTAATTTTTTCAAGTTAGGATTGTATTTCATTATTCATTTCTTTATGTACCTAAAAAATAATAGAATTATCCTCCCATAAAACCATTTCATCCATGTAGTGTTTGATTTTATCACAATACATCAATTATCCTCCTCTAGTAAATCATAGAATTTATCATTATGTTTTAATTGTAATATAATTATCCATATAATTACTATACTGATAATAATTATTGTTAATTAAGTTATTTTTAATATTACCCATATAATAATTTTTTTATTATTCATGATGATTCTTTTGGTTTAGTTTTGGTGGTTTGTTCAATGCATCTCATCATATTTATTAAATATAAACTGATTGTTAAATAGAGGGAATGACTATAATGATTTACATCCAGAATTCATATATCCATCATGAAATTCTGAATTCTAACAACATATTTAAAAAAATTCCATCATTTTATCTACGTTTTTTATGTTAATTTACTTATCATTTTAATCTAATAAATATTTATTTTTTCCACATTTATTTTCTGAAGACTTATTTTTCATTCAAATATATTGTAGAAGACACAAAATAAATAAAATATTTCTTTACGACATTTTCAAAATAACTTCCATTATCAATTAATTTCTTTGTCAAACTATAAAAACGGATGATTGATTCGATGCCCATAGTAAGAAAACCATTATATAATTTAAATACATTAGTTTTTATTGAATATGCGCTTCCTCTACTCTTCTATAATTAAAAAAATGAGGAACAGTGTTTTTCTACAAACATCGAGTAAATAATAGATGTTTGTTGTTAGATAATTAAATTCATTGGAAAACATTGTAAAATGAGACATCATGATTTTAATGAGAATTTTGGTTGTGTAGGAATCAAACGCATATCTATATGATAAACCATATAACCTATTTGACTCCATGTGCTTCTTTTATTATTTAATATTGAAATTAATTATAGGAAAAAAGAAAACTGATACTCAAAAAAATGAAATAAAACTGTAATTGTTTTAATATATTAATAAAATGATCCAAAATACATTTTTGATGTGTACAAATTGTCCACAACACAATATGATACATGATGTTCCTAGTATGGCTCAAAGTATCTGTTATTATTTTAAAATGAAAATTTATTCTAAAAAGTCCCTCTAATTTAATACTGAAAAAAGTACTTGAATTTCCTTGATAATTTAATGATTCAATTCATAATGAATATCTGAAATCTTCAAATTTATCTCACATAAAACTGATAAATAATGGTATATGTATGATTAAAAGTGATAGTTTTGGGTTTATAATGACATATTAGAAAAAAGACAGCTCATGTACTCAAAATTTTGATAATATACTCTAATTGTTTTTGTATTTTATTATAAAGTCCCATAAGCCATATGTGAAATATTTAAATTAGTCTCACCTCAAGATGACACCTGGTGTGACTGGTATGTATCAATGTTCTTGATTAACATTATTTTTATTAAAAAGGATAAATTATATACTCAAAACAAAGAAAACATAATATGATTCATTTAAAATATTATCAAAATGAAACACAATTCATTTTTAATGTGTAGGAATCAACTTCACCGCATTACAATGAATTGTTTGATAGGTATGACTGAATGTGCGGTTTTTATTTAAAATAACATCAATTTTAGAAAATATGATATGTCCAACTAAAAATAGATAAAACATTCAAATTGATTTGATACATTAGGTAAATGATTCATATGTCATTTTCACCATGTATGTATCAGTTTCACCTCAATATGATACATGATGTGCCTGATATGACTCAATGTGTCCGTTATCTGTTTAAGAACATCAGTTTACATAAAAAAGTATCACTCACTGAAAACTTTGAAAATAAAATTGGATTTTCCTGATAATTTTATAAATAAATTTAGAAGTTATTTTTGAGTAGTAGGAATCACAATCACATTAAACAGATACATAATATTAACAGTATGAGTCAAAGTGCATGTTTCTAATTTAAAAAGTCATTTAAAAAAAAAACAAATATGACATACTCAAAACAAAGAAAACCTATATGGATTATTTTTATGAATTATTAAAATTATCCATAATCCCTTTGATACATTTATGAATCATTCATAACTCAATCTAATGAGCAGTGAGACTGGTATGACTTCATGTGTATCTTTTTATTTAAAATCGACATCACTTCAATTAAAGATGACTACTAAACTCCTCAAAAAATGATCAAACACATTATTATGGTTTTTATACTTTATGTAAATGATCAATATGTCATTATTGATTTTTATGCGTTATCCTATCCACAATACAATACATTATTTTCCTGATATGACTTAATGTTTTGGTTATCATTTTGAAATCGACATTTTAGATCAAAAAGTGATAGTCACTGAAAACTATGAAACTAGTCAAATATATTCTTAATAAATTGGTAAATTATTTCATAATTAATATGGGATGTTTAGGAATAAATATCACATCAATATGACACACAATCTAACTAATATGAGTGAAATTATGTGTTCCTAGTTTAAGATGAATTTTTAGTAAAAAAAGAAATATGAAATTCTCAAAACCGAGAAACCCCATTTGGATTTTTTTGAAACATTAAAAAAAATAATCCAATTTCATTTGAGATGTTTTAAAATCGACCAAACCTCATTCTGATGCATGATGTGACTATTTGGACTCTATGTGCATCTTTTTATTTAAAATTTACATCAATATTTTTAAAAATCAAAACTGACCTAATAAAAAATGTCCTAATTCAGAATTATTGTTTTGATAAAATAGGTAAGTGACAAATAAGACTTTTTTATTTTTTGGAATAATCCAAACCAGAATTTTCCACATGATATTCTCAACATTACTCAATGTATCCCTAATCAGTTTAAAGTTGATATTTTATTTCAAAAACTGTCATTCATTGAGTAGTAACAAAAAATTATTGGATTGTCTTGATAATTTAGGAAAACAATTAATAAGTCATTTTATGATTTGTTTGAATTAGTATCACCTCAAACCGACACATGATGTGACTTATACCGGTCAAAGTGCAGGTTACAAATTTAAAATGGCATTTTAGTGACAAATTCAAGTGACATTCTCAATACCACGATAACACATTCCGATTGTTTTGATAATATATTAAAATGATCCATAAGACCATTGATGTGTTTAATAATTAAAAAAGCCTCAATTTGAGGCAAAATTTGACATTCTATTAAAAATTGATAACAATTTTTATAAAAATGATAAATGACCATATAAAAACTGAGGAAACACATTCTAATTGTTTTGATACATTAGGGAAATAATCTATATGGAATTATTGATGATTAGGAATCAAGATAACATTAATATTAAATATTATCTTCATAGTATGACTCAATGTGTCAATTATAAGTTTTAAATTTACATTTTAGTTCAAAAAGTGTCACTAACTAGAAACAGAGAAAATGTGGTCAGATTGTCTTAATAATTCTCGAAAATGATTCATATGATATTTTTGATGTGTAAAATTTACAATATAATCAAATCATCATAGGATGGGACATTTATTATTTTATTTTTGTGTGTATATTTTAAAATTACATTTATTAAAAGGAAAAGTAATGTAATCAAAACTAAGAAAACACATTATTTGTTTTTGATATTTTATAAAAAGTATACATAAGTCATATTTTATGTTTAGGAATCATCTGTATCTCAATTATATGAATGGTGTAACCATCATGACATTATGTGAATCGTTTCAATTTATTAGTGTTTTTTTAATTTAAAATGATCATCCTAATGCCAAAAACAAAAAACATGCCTTGATGGTTTTCCCAAATTTCAATCTGATATTAATTCATTAATTTCATTATTATTTTAATATTATAAATATTTAATTAATTTTCAGAGAGATAATTCTTCTATACAAACAATAAATGGTGTGAGATGAAATAATCAACTACAACTCAATCTATTACACATTATTTCTCATATGACTCAATGATTTTTTAAAAATATACATTTTATATTAACATATTTTTATTATTATTATATCTTATTAATTTTATTCTTATATAGGTAATATTTTTTCGTAATCATGGGTTAGGATCAATATAAAAATGAACACTAATGTTTTTTATTGTATGTAACAATTAGTACATATATAATTGTATAATACAATGTTTTGAATTTCTATAAAATATGGATTTTTTGTATTGGTGTTGTTAATGTTATTTAATTTATATTCTATATTGATACCTAATTTTTTTTGATTTCATTGTGTTTTTGGTGAAGCGCTATGCTTTTATAACATAGTCACTGGTGTTGTAGTGTGATGTTACATCACACTAAAAAAATCACCATTATCATTGCTTTTACAAGCACTGATAAATGTGACCTTGATCAGTTCATTTTTATGCTCTAATAGAGGTAAACATTATTGATGCTTTTAAAAGAACTGATATATGGTTATCTATATGTTCTTATAAGATCAAAAATATAGGACCTCTATTAGTTCTTCTAATATCACTAAAAATAGACCAATTTATCCATTATTTTAATTTTCTAATAACGGACCCATTAATCAAGTCCTTTTTAGATCGGATAATATACTAGGGATTTTAATATCTCTTTGGTAGTTAATGCTTCCCTAGAATAAATGAAGGCATTTCATAATGGAATAAATGGCATATTTTACAATAATGTCTGGACACTTTTAAAATCCTATGATTCTATTTGGTTTGAATAATAATCTATCTAATTTCATGGCTATAATAAATCAAAATTTTATATGATACCATGATTTATTTATCATAATATTCCTTGATGAAATTTATATTTATCACCAACTAATGATGTAAATGAGAATTAGCTAATATATGATATGGAAATAATTAGGGTTCATCCTATTTTTTAAAATTTAATGAAATGAATTTTTTTATACTAGATACTAATTTTTTTTGAAACGTGGCTTTAAAATATGGAATCTCAATTGATCCTCATAAGATTATACTTATCTTTTCATGAGAGGAGCTATACAATTTCAATGTTATTTGAATTTTCTTATGTTTGGAAGGCTATTATCAATGGTTTTTTAGGAATTTTAAAATTAATCATCTTAAAATATTCATCATAATAGGAAAGTGGTAAAAATAATGTGGGATTATAATTTTCATACTTCCATTGATGAATTTATGTTACTTAAAACCCTAGAACCGATCATGTTGACACCAGAATTAATAATGTAAAATATAATGTTTCATGGTGCTTTAGGTTTTTGTTTTGGTTGTGTTCGTTTGAATGTATATCATTTTGTTGTTTATGATTCTGATTAGCTTCATTGGAATGGGAATAATTATACCACTGATGAATTAGAACTTATAACTATTATATAATTTTTCAATATTTATTTGAAATTAACACTTTGGGGAACAATTATCTATTGATTATTACCATTATAGTTTAAGATAAAAATTAACGTAGAAATTTTTGAACCGTAGGTAAAGGTAATTGATGAGGTAAAATAAACCATTTGATTATGTAGTTATCAATAATCAAAGGAATATTTATGTTTTTACAGATTATTTATGTATATTTTATACTTCTAAAGCGGTGCCGTAATGTAAATATGAATGGAAAGTGATGGGAATATTTTCTCGAATGAGAATAGAAATGATAGAGAAAGTGACTGGTATTGTACGGTTAGCTTTAAACTTATTTCGTCTTTTATGAAGTATATTGATTAGGATAAATTTTTGGATAAAGTGTTTGGATGTATTAATAAAAAAATTATGGTTTGGGGACCATAACTGAATTGTATTTCTCCACAAATAGTACTTTTTGTATTAGAACCGAATTTTTCATTCCTTCACCAGGGTTGATGCAAGTTATAAAAACATTAATTATCTTTAGTGTCTATTAATCATTGTCAAATGATTATGTTCTATAACATGACATATCTATTTTGGTGTTCAAAAATAGGCTGTGAATAAACTGATTTTGCAACTCATTACTATATAAGTTAGCAGATCAAGGATGAAAAATAAAACCCTTCATTAAAACATAAACCAATCCTGAGATCCATTATAAATTTTATGATATATATATATATATAATTTTTTGGATACAATATACCCATAAGTGAAGAATTCAATATTAGTTATGATTGATCAATTAACCTTTGAGAACATTTATTTAAGAATTAATAACGCAACAAGGATATGTATTTTTGGATGTCTCTATGTTCATATTATTATGGGGTTTCATGGGGTTAATTATACTATTATTTTAGATAGGAACCCCTATTTATCTCACGGATTTAAAAAGGAATTCAGGAAGATATTGGTTCATTGGATTAGTATATAATGACAAACCATCCTCAGATAGTAAAATAGACTAAGAAAGGTATTAAAATATTGGAGTATAATCTATTTGGCATGTCATTGAATTTGAATGATTTTAGGATAACTATATTTTATTGGATGATTTTGATAATAAAAATAGTTACAAGTACTACGCCATAATGCATCCAATTGTCATTTTTAATGGATGTTCCTGTAAATAACTTCTTTATTCTTTATCAGTGGGTGAGGATTCCCTTTTATACAAATTATTGTCATGAGTGGTCAGTGAATATTATGATTATTATTAAATACTTAGAGATGGAACACTGTTGGAATAATTCTTATGATGATCATCAATGACAAATTATATCCTTTTTGGTAGGTGACCCGGTGTTCATGAATGTTTCTTGTAAGTTGGGTCTGCGTTGACTTGGGAAGAAATGGAAATAAGATTCTAGATATGGGAGATCCTTTATGATCACTAATAGTATTAGTAAAGTGAATTAAGTGTTTGATTTTCTATCTCTTTTTAGATCTACCAATAATTTCTTCCACGTGTTCAAACACAATAAATAAAATCTGGATCACTCCCATGTTTTGAATGTGGAAGATCATTAAATTTTTTAGATATGTAATCCATCAAAATATTATTTAAATTTTTTTAATTATAGTAAACTAGAATACATGTGATTTATATGTTATTGATCTATTAATTATGGATTCATGGTATATTATATATATATATGTGGAAATGGAAACTAATGATGAGGGATAATTTTTTTCATTTATTCATTGATCAGTCTTCATCGTCATGAAGTTCTGTGGATGAAGGATGCAAGGTTGGGATAATTTTAATATCATAATTATTTCTTAAATATTTTTATACTTTTATTTGAATATTTTATATTTAATTGTTTTTGGGTTGTTTTTTATGTCGTTTAGGATCATTTGGAGGTTTCATGAGTTGTGTTCTGTAATTTCATTGTTTAGTATATCCATGGGAAATTCCTAGGAGAAAATTTTACTTGTGGAATTTTTGAATGTGGTGATTCAGATGAATTTCACATGGTAAGAAAAAATCATTGACCAAATAATTGAACAATATCCAAGGGAAAATATAGTTTCATATTTTTTTAGGTCGTGAGTCCAAACTGTACAACATGAATGAAATAATAAGAAAATTTATTTTCTAATACGAATCATTTCCCAGAAGTATTATTGTTCCTCCAATGTCCTAGGATAATAACTATAAGGGTTTCAAATTTTTTCATTGGAGTTATCAACTCTTATGGGGAGAAATTATAATAGATACCACGTTGTTTAATAAGTGAAAATCAAGGTAATATCTTGTTCATTTTTACTCATCTACATTTATATAGATCTCCACCCTATTTTCTGAAAGGATTAATAAATCATGGATCTTTTTAACAAATATATGTAATTAGACATCGTTTACTAATAATTCTATTAAATCTATTCCTATGAAGGAATTAAGAGTCCATATCTATGTTAGTCCGTGTGTTTTTGCTCCGAAATTATCATGGTAATCAGTTTCCATTATCTTCATTGTTCATGGGATTTTAAAATTAGGGGATTTTAGACCAAATTCGATATTTATATAGATAATTGATTTTGTAATATTTCCATTCCAATTATAAAATATTATATTAATTTATGAGAAAATAATTTTTTAAGGTGTTTTATTTCACAAAATGAAATAATTTATTAATCCATGTTTTCATACCCATTTCAAATAGGTTATTTAAATATATTATTGAAGGATCTATTTGTCTTGAATTTTAAATGTTTGGGATTATATTCTAATATGAACTTACTATTATATATTGAAATTTTAAATATATTTAAAATCATGGTTTAACTTTTTACAAGATCCTTTTGATTATTTAGGCATGAAATTCCTATAAATGATTTAATAGAATAAAATGGAAGCCTCCACTATGGGTTTTAATGAAATATTCCATATTTGGGATATAAAATTTGGGATAAGGGATTATGTAGGATGGGGATGGATTAAGAAAATTGAAACAACGACTATTTGAAAGTAAAAATAATGTAAAAATATTGGAAATATTACTAAAACATTTTATGATTTGGGGTTCAATTTTTTGGTTGTTATCTCATCAATAGAGAAGTGGTTTAAGAATATTTTCATATATATTTATTTAATCATTAACATGTTAGGATCCTTGATATCCATTAAAAAACATACAACCTGACTTTTTTCCATTGTTATTTATGTTGAATTTCTTATTTATATATTTTTTTTGAAATGTGTTTCTTTTAAATCCTATTATGACGATTCATTAATGAATATTTTATAAATTATTCCAAAAATTATGGATTTCCATTATTTACCTTAAAATATGTTAAAAATATTTAATGGATTAACTATCATTAAATGAACATATATATTTTTTAATAAAAGGTGATTTTGGAAAACATTGGGGGATCTTTTGAGGCATTTTTTGATCACTCCCAGCACATAACTGTTGGTTCCAATGGACAATGTTTTATCTAATTAAATTAATGTAATTTAAAAACATATGGACATTGGTATCCATGTTATAATTGTGTGGATAATTGGGGTGAAATAGTTTTATTTTGACCTACATGTCACATGAATATGATATTTCATTTATCATGACTGCTTATGAATATTTTTTTTGGTATTGGGTCCTCAATTTTATTTTAGGAATTTGAATTTTTTTCATCATTTAAATTTTATGTTTTTTACCTTTTATATATATAATATTTTTATTGTTTGTTCTTTTGAGGGATAAATCATTCCCAAATGTAATTTTTGATTCCCAGGTACTTATCCCCATCTCGTGAGGATCAGTAATGACCTTAATTCCATTCCACGAGCATGATTGAATGTTTGGTTCATTGATGAACAAGGATTATTCTTTGAAATATGGACTTATATTCAAGAATATCATGATTTATACATTTTAAATGATCTCAATCTCTTCCATTACTATTTATATTGTTTATTTTAATATCATTATTCTTGATCTAGATAATAAAAATATTTATGTGAAGGATGGACATTAGGATATATGACATCATATATCCCTTGATTATACATTTTATATGATAAAATATTCTACAATGTAACATGGTGACTTGAATGAATTATTAGAGGTTAAGGTTACATTTTTTTCTTCTGATATAATAAATTATGGTTTCAAATACAAGGTAGGTGGGGTAAAATTAAATCCAATAGATGATTATAAATAAGTCCCATGTCAAAAAAATAAAATTAATTGAATGATGAGAAATAATTTAAGAATCATTGGTTTTTTAGTGTAGAAATAATGGACATATATTAAGACAATTCCCTTCTCTAAATCCTATAGATTTTGTTTGCCATAATAATATATAATTCCCATGATTCAAACCAACATGTGTTGTGTAGTTTTCTAGAATCCCTTTATTAACCAGTAGTAAAGAATATATGTTGTCTCTTTTCTATTTTTGGGGAATGGCCCTGGGTATGACTTGTTGAGGTCCCTTATAGAAAGGTATTTTATTTTCTAGTTATGGTTTTAGTTTTCTAGGCATAGGGTGAGAGATTATATAATTTGAGATTCCAATTTTTTAATTTTTTTTGTTTCTACTAACTTTAAACTATTTCAATATTTGTTCTTTTCTTTTACATAGTGACTTTTTTGTCCACTACATTTAATTTCATTGTGGATGGTTCATTATGATTAAAAGGTATCCATGTGTCCACTTAATTAATTTTTCTACATCATTCATGGAATCCTAGGTATTAATCATAAGATATAATATCAATATTATTTCTTCATTTTTATGTATTTTTCTGACCATTTATATAATTACTGATATGAGTATATGGGTAGTACATGAATAAAGCATTTCATTATAGCACTCACATAGTGTTATTCATTTTGAATTTAATTTTTTGTATTATGTGTATAATTTTCATATAAATATACCCAAAAAACAAGAATTATAGATACTCCTTGTATGAAAATCATAAATATTTTATCCTATTATTTGGAATGATAAATATTTGTAAAATCGTTCATTTTTACACATAAAAACTAACCCCAATTATTTTTATTGTTCATTTTAATGATAAATTTGATTTGTATTTTATTATTATCTAAATATCTAAGAGTAATTTTCATTTCTATCATTGGGCCTCGTTATATTGATTTTAATTTATACATTGAACATGTTATGTTGGGTTTTTTGTCTTAGTGGATTCTATTTCTTCAGGTCTGTGATTTGTTACTATCTCCCACTGCTATCCTCGGTTGTTACACAATATATATATCTAGCTTGATGAATTGGAAATATAATTTAGTGTTGTTCTTATACCTATGTTTTCTCATAGACTCGTTATTTTTTATGACCCCCTCAATTTATTTTAATCCAATCATTTTATCCCACAATTCAATGTTCATCAACAATTTTTTTAAAAGTGGTTATCATATATTCCTTATCACTTTGGACTAAATTTGTGTCATATTCATCTACATCAACAAACACATTTTATTTTTTGTAGTTGTTCTATTATTATCAGATCCACTAGTTACTAAAACTCTATATATTATTATCTGATTAATTAGTTGTGTACCACCCCCAAAAATTTATTTATAAATAATAATATTCATTGTATCCCTCTAAAAAGATTACCATGCTTTAAGAGAACTATGATATACTATTCAAATATTAATATTTAAATGTGTTTATTATTTCGTAACATTTAAATTTATGTATTAATTGTTATAAAAAAATTATAAAAAATTTCTGAAATGTATTTATATAATATATTAACTAATTATTAATAAATAAACATATAGAAAATTCATTTTAGGATTTAAAAATACATTTCTGTAAATAATATTTTTATATTATTTTGTGTGAGGATATTATAAATAATTTCTATTTTTGTAAATTTTATTTGAGGAAATAAAGATAATTTCTAAAAAAATCTATATATATTATATTAAGTTGATTATTTTGTATTTTTATAAAATCATTGATTTTTAGAGAATAATGAAAAATAAAATATCTTCTAAACTATCATTTATTATAAAAAAATTGTTTACTTTGGAATTATGATTTTGTTTTCAATTTGATATAAATTCACTTAATTATTCACTATATAGATATTACTTATTTAATTATATTTTAATCCACATTATAAATTATTTTGGATTATGAAATATTTTTTTCTAAAAATAATATTTTTATAAAAAACATTATTAGTTTCATTATACACATTAATTTATAAATTGATTTCAACAACTTCTAGATAGTGAGTATTGAAAAATTTATTCCATATTTGCAATCATGAGGTTTATGTGTGGAAGAAATATACAATTTCAGTTTTGTAATTATGAATAGTATTGATTTGAAATCTATGTCTCCATGGTATCGGGAATAATTGTTAATAAAATTTAAAAATATTGAATATGGACTATATATATCAATAACACATGTATTTATTTTATTAGATATGTGTTTTATAATATTACCACAATTGTTTTTAAAAAATATAATTTATTTCAACTTTTATAAGATATTTTAATAATATGATTTTTAGAAAAGAATAAAAATAAATTTTCACTCTATTTTTATATCTGTAATATTTATTCATTGGGATAATAAGAAGATGTAATCATTAAAATATGTCCATTTGAACTATTATTGATTTTTCTTTTCCTGATAATTTATTTTTACTTTTTATTTATCAAGTAATTACATTAAATTTTTACACAATTCCATCATTTACAAGTTTATGTAATTAAAAATCTAGTAAATTATTTAAAAAACCATAAAAGTAAAATTATAAGGATGAATTATTATGTTACACTAATTGTTTTATAAATATATAAAATATTTTTGAGATTTTAATAATTTATATTTTTTGTTGCATTATTATATTAATGTCATTAAAACTGATCTATCTGAATTGTCTCGAAAATGTCTTTTATTGTATATTATAATATATAAAATTGTATATAATGATTTAAAATAAATAAATATATTATATGTGTCTAATTGATTTGGATATAGTCAATAATATCATCCATTTTCTAATTATGTTTTATTTTTCCAATTTTAGTACCATTCTTAACATATATACATTAAAAACATTTATATCATTGTAATCCTAAAATGGGGTATAGAGGGGTTAAAACTATGACATATGCCACAGACTGTCCTTAGGGCCAGTTCCGTAACTACCCAAGCCCTCCATCCATAGGCCAGGGGCTCCCAACTAGCACTAAAGGCGTAACTCCCTAAAAATGGGAAGGTGTTGCCTTTATAAATCGTACACACAAACAACTAGAGATCAAGAGTAAGAATTCCCTAATTAAAAACTGTATAACAAGTGTTATGAAAGTAAAGGGTCTAGAAATACAAAACCAACTATAAAGTAAACGGAAAGTACAAACAGGTATATCTAAAAAGGGAAACAACTAAAAGGTGTCTAGCATCTACTGGATTTTCAACCTCGGATCCAACCTGAAGGGTAGGTACAGATAAACTTATTTGTGCTCCACATTCTCCTGTCGCCTCTGGGTACCAACTCATCGTGATGTCCACCTACTAGTACCGTCTAGTCCTTGTACACTTCGCCTCGGCCAGCACTGTCCGACGTCTGTATCCAACACAACGAGGTGCAGGCATAGCCCGTGTAGGGGTGAGTATAACGATACATAGTATGGAACCCGAGAACCTAAAGGTCTCACAATATCTAACATGGATAAACCAAAAAGTAGGATACAATCACTAGGCATCAACCAACCATACATAGGTATATGCCTATACATATACCTATGTCACCAATCACAGTCTGACTACAACTCTCGAGCCCAAGCCCAACCCATTCCACAAAGGAAGTAATGTCTATCATATCGATGATATCGACTAAAAGTCAAGACACATCTCACATAGGTATACAAATTTTGTGGAGAGATAGAGATGATCAGATGTAGTCACTGATTCAACTAAGCTGTCTGACCCAGACAGGATACAGGACCAGCTAAGCTATCAGACCCACATAGGATACAAGACCAGCTATTCAAATTTCAGTTGTTAGACCAACACAAGATACAGGACCAGCTATGCTGTCAGAACCACATAGATACAGGTCCAGTTATTCTGTATGACCACACACTGGATCTAGGAACATAAGTCAGAACTGAATAACCCACTGAGGATTCTAGTATAGAAGTCATCTCTTTCGAACCCACGGAGGATCCTGGTAAAGTATCGTTGATGTCGAACCCACAGAGGATTCTTTCATCTATGTCGCAACCAACCCTTGGGTTTCCGCACATAGCACGTTCGATACCGGGAGGGTTCGATCCTAGATCCATGTTTTGATAAATAATCTATCACAAAGTTATGAGTTGATGTATCCCGATGTTCATTCACTTCATATGAATCACAACGCGACAGATGTGGCTTCAATCAAACTCCCGGTCTGAGTGTTATTGGATTTTCTGTTTTAAGGGCCCGATTGGATTTACAATCTATCCAAACATAAACATTTTCAAAATCTGTCCAACACTCACTAAGTGTATCCCAAAAAGACCATATCATTGTGGGGGTACCAGTGATGTAGAAAACGTGTCAATCAGACACATGGTCTTCGAGTTATTCACATTTAAGGGAAGACAGGCATGGCCCGTCAAGCCTAGTGGGCTGCCGGGTCGGACCGAACTGGCCTGGAGGGGCCGACCCGTTGGGGCGCGGACCACCTGCAGACCCAGCCCATGCTGTGGGACACTCTAGTTTGCCTTGTGGCCCCCTGCGGCGCCACCTCCTCCTCTTCTTCGGCCGGCCCTACCTTTCCAGATCAGCCCAGTGCATGCGGCACACGCTGCGGGCTGCGGTTCTCCTCAAGCAGCGCCTATGGGTTCCGCGGGACTCCAGAACGACCGGCATGTGGGCAGCTGGTTCGCCCAACAGGGCGGCCCCCGGATGCAGGCCGCGTCCTCCATCACATGGTTCCTGCGGGCGTCGCGGTTCCCAAGAAGGGAGGCTAGATCTGCAGGTTGGTCAACCCGTGGATCCGGCAACAGGAGCGTCCACCGGTCCCTCCACGTGGTCGGTGAGCGATCACCACTGTCGCCGTTTCCTTCACTCACTGGCGCCACCTCTTGACAACCCCCCTTATCCAGACCACCGGGTTCACTCAGGTGGTCAGAAAATGGAACCGTCTGCACTGACGGTTCCCTTGAAGAACACTTTGGCCCATATCCCATGAAGAACAAAACACGCAAAATAAAATCACAAGATCAGTGGAGGTAATTGGGTCATGTTTGGATTGGACCACACCATCTGTGTTAGCATATCCTAACAGGGTACAATAAAGAGCTTCAATAAGACCGATACAACCAAGAACTAAACCTCGCATGAAAATAATCCCTTACCCGCAAGAATGATCAAACAGTAGATTAGCCTATTCGTTGGTTGTACTGCATTCTTCTTTTAGAAATAAAATGGAGAACGTCAATCGCAAGAATTGTTAGTCCCCCTACCTCATATTTTTTGTTGTAGGTTGACGAATCACTGAAGATGGACGTCGCAGATGATGGACGTCATTACGTCAACGTCGAAGAAGAGAGATCTCGATGAAAATGAGTCATGAAAATTCCCTCGGTGTACTTTGTGGGTGGCGGCGCTTCACTTCTTTTCCCCGGTTGAAGAAGTAAGAAGATGATGCTTCACTTTCTTCAGAGACGAGGAGCATTCTTCATTTGATGAAGTCATTTCTCTACGAGTTCTCCCCAAATCTATTATGTGTCCACCCCAAAATAAAATAATGGCCTATCTATTATTTTATTCTTGCCCTGCATTCCAAATGGAATTCAAAAGAAATCAAATTCCAACAAATTATTAATTTAATTGTGGGATATCAATTAATTAATTAATGGGTGTTGGAACCTTAATGGGAGAATGCAGAAGGTTTAAAAATAAATTAAGAGAGGTGGCTTATTTAAATTCAAGGGAAGTTTTATAGACAACCACCAATTAAACGAAAGTTACATGGGGGTTAAAGTGGATTCAAACTAGAGTGGGCCCCACCTAGTTATATCCTCACTCGGAAAGTTATGGTGTGCTGGGCCCCACCTCTAACCTCAACTTGGTGGATTTATCCTTCAATAAAATAATAATATGTACACATATCTTTATTTTATTATATATTGAATCCCCAAAAATTAACTTCCATCTTTGATAAAACGCAACTACGGTACCTGTCTCCTTAAGTGAATATCGGCACTGCGAGTTCAACGGTTCCCTCAGATTTCAATTACGAGAACCGGTTCAGATAATATAAAATCCCGCAGATACGTTTACTGAATGTACCCGAGAAAAACTTCAGAAATTGATTCCGGGCACACCAGGGCTTGGAATCAAACAATGTCAGAAACTGTGGTCTCGTAAAATTCCAATATATTTTAAAAAAATCACGGAATTTCCAAGTCATTAAATTTTCCCCACCTCATATCATTATGTAACCGTAATCTACAACTCATACTAAAGAAACAAATGAGGGCACTGGGCACGCATCTGATCCACCCACTCCCATGTGATCTCTTGAGGTTCTCGTGCTACTAGTGAACATGCACAAGAGGAATCATCCATCCTCATAGGACCCGCCCCAATCGTTTCTCAATCTCCACTGGAACCTCTGTGAATTTCGCCCCATAATTTATTTCTAGATCCCTGTGGTCCATGATGTGGGACATGACATGCTTGTATCTTCTCAGCTGAAACATGTGGAAGACGTCATACACCCGGTGATACTATGGTGGAATATCCAGGAGTTAAGTCACCTCGCCTACTCTAGAGAGGACCTGGAATGGTCCGATAATTCATGGAGACAACTGTCTTCCTCCACCAAATATCGGTTGGCCTCATCGTGGTGTGACTCATAGAAAGAATTAGTTGCCATCCCCAAACTCTAGTGGTCTCAGTCTCCTATCAGCATAGAACTTCTGACTGCTCTTTGTTGTCTTCATCTGCTCCTATATTATTTGCACCTTCTCCATCGTTGCATGCACCAACTCAGGTCCTACAAGTGATGACTTCCCTTGGTCAGTCCATCATAGAGGATATCTGCATGGTCAACCATAAAGTACCTCAAAAGGTGCCATCCCAATGGTGGAGTGGCAGATGTTGTTATACGCCAACTCTACCAAAGGTAAGTGATCCTCCCAAATAAGACCAAATTCAATGAAACATTCACAAAGCATTTCCTCGAGGTTCTGAATGGTGTTCTCAGCCTCACCATCCATCTGAGGATGGAAGGAGGTGCAGAAGCAATGTTGTGTCCTAAAAGCCTCCTGCAACCCCTTCCACAGCCGGGATGTAAAACGAGAATCTTGATCAAAGATGATCGTCAATGGCGCACAATGATGTCGTACAATATACTGTAAGTAGAGTCATCCCATTCTCTCTACTAAGCCCTGATCTCTGATTTGTAGCAAGTGGGCCAACTTGGTGAGTCGGTCGACAATCCCCCAGATCGAGTCGTGTCCTCTAGATGTACATGGAAGTCCCATCACTAAATCCAAGGATATCCCATCCCACTTCCACTTTGGGTCCTTTAAGGGCTAAACCCATCCTTCTGGAACCTGGTTCTCTGCCATCACTTGCTGATAAGTGAGGCAACCTAAGAAAAACTCGGTTACTACCTTTTTCTTACTTGGACACTAGTTTTGTAATTAGAGGTCCTGATACGTATTCACCACTCCTGGATGTACCACTAATGGTGATGTGTGGATCTCCTGCATCACTTCCACCTGAAGTGAAACTGGTAGGATGGTACGTCCTCTAAAGAGAATGATGTGTTCCCCACCTTATGAAAATCCATATGGTGTCTGCCCTATGGATATCTGTGCACGTCGTGTATCACATTCAACGTCCCCATGCTGTGCCTACCTGACTTTCTGATGAAGTGGAGGTGTGACTCTGAGAGAATTCAGAAAGGCAACTCCATCTATATAAAAAATTTATCTACAACGCGGCCAACTAATTTTTCGCCTCTCCTAGTAGCAAAATTCCTGATCTCTGGCTGACAGAATATGCTACAACGATCCCCCTACTAGGAGTATAGACTTTCTCGAAGTCATAGTCTGGGAGGATCTTGAGACATCATCTCCCTCTTAGGTTCAGGTCCTTTTCTGAGAAGATGCTCCTAAGACTCTGGTGGTCGGAGTTGAATTTAAAACGTTCGCCCATATAATATTGTAACCACATCTTCAAGGAGAATATGGCTTCTTCCCACTCATGGTAATTGGTAGCGTAGTTCTTCTCATGTTATCTTTGCTCACGAGAACCATACACAATCAATCCTCACTCCTACATCAGGACACAACCATATTTTGTCCCTGATGTGTTGCAGTAAAACAAATACACAATGCCCTCCTCCGGTTGGATCAAGATGGGTGAAAAATTCATCCACTTCCTCTGCTAATGAAATATATGCTAGCATATCTCTGAAAACACAAAGGGTTTCCCCTTCTTCGTTAATAATGATAGTGGTGCTTCACTTCTGGAATAGTGTGGCACCAAGGTAAGTCTGGCCGACTCATGATTGATCGACAGCACCCTCTTATGCATGATTACATCCTGTACTGCCTGGGTTTTCCTTTTCAATGACCAAGGAAAACCCCGTCCCAACATTTTAGATAAACCACAACCTTTTTGACTAATACATTAAATCTATGGATGAACTGTGGTTGCCCAGTCTATACCCAAACTAACATTGTTAGGCCTCAATGTTTCCACCAAGAGGGTCCAACTAAAACTCTCCCCTCAAGGGTCTGATCACACCATCAGCGTATGTGCGATTATCAAGTCTCCTCCCAATGGTATCTCCAGACGTGAGAGACAAGTCAATAGTTTAACCAGAAACTCTAGCTATAGGGCAATATTCAAATAAGGAATGATTGGTACCTATTTCAATTGATACGGTAGCTAGTAGTAGATATAGTTTGTACCTTAAATAATCCCAAGATCGCTTGGGTCACACTCCTTGACCTCATGCAGCTACTCTCTTCCCCTGCTCTCCAGCTCCCTGAGCCAGGCGAGGACTACAAATGAGGGTGGTTGTGACATATCAAATTGCTCACCACCTCATGCGGCTCTCCAAGCTCCGCTTCCACATCTATTACCCTTCAGTTTCATATGTCCTTAGCACTTCCACATCCTAAATCATTTCACACACCCAAGTCTCTGAGACTGACGCTAGTTCACAGCTTTCTACTAAAAACATTCCCTAGTTGTATCCGCTCAGCCGAAGAATATTAAACCACAATGGTTCTATCAAGACCTTAACATAAGTAGGACTGCATAGAGGAAATAGTGATGGTTCAGATGTCCTTAAACACACCACACTCAGAGGTCCGAATTCCTAATAAGTGATCATATCCTCTTTTCCGAGTACCAATAATGATCAGTATGCCTCAATTAATACTCAGATACAGGCATGTTGTCCTTCCGAAGCTGTATAAGCTCTAGAAAACTCTCAGCCACCTCTTCAAGCCAGTTCTCAACCACATGTGGGTACGCATCACTTCTGAACATGATTGATATCTATTGCTGAAACAAATGTAAGTCACTAAGACTACATGTTTCCTCTACCAGTACCATTGGTAGTGTCTCCTGACCAACTTGTAGTGATATATTTGGCACACATCCCGAAGGTACCATTTCAGAAAACGATCCATGTACCGAAACCTCATCATTATGATAACCATTAACATATTCACTAACTAAAATAGATTAGTAGCTAAGATAGAAGTATCCTCTACTAGGGTCTAAACTAGGCAGAATACTCTAGTAATTGCCTTCATCTAGTCCTCTGTTGCATGTGAATCTGTCTCGCCTCAAAACCTCGAAGGTCTGTGCCGCAGGAACTCGTGCAACATGCTCAGTCGACATGCACCGTCTACCAGTGCATCTTGGGGTATCTTCATCCCAATGGGTGGTGGTCGTGCTGGTACACCACCCGATGGTGCCAACATAAGAAGAGGGCCCTAAACATAAGCCTCGATCCTCAGTGGGGCGTCATCGTGTAGTCTATCAGAAACCCTAGCTGGGAGTCTACGCAGCGACATTTTGATAATGAATAGGTGAACCACGGTAAAAACAGTATACCAAGTGAGCTAACACAAAGTAATCACGAAGAAAACTTTTCTCAAAGAAAACACACACACAATCAGTGTTTTCATGCACTTTGTCAGAAATGAGAAGTCAGAGTCCTAGTGTTTGGATAAGTCATCCACCGCAGCAACACCAGTTTCCGAAAACTGATAACCACACCCAAAAAACATAACACTATTGCTGTAAAAGGAATCAAAGTCAATGTTCAATGGTAGAACCGACTTCTCTGATACCAATTTCCCACGACCCATCTTCGGGGCCGATGTCGTAACTACCCCAAGCCCACCATCCATAGGCTAGGGGCAGGAGACTAGCACCAGTGACATAAATACCTAAAAGTGGGAAGGCATTGCCTTTAGAAATCATAAACACATACAACCAGAGAACAAGAGGAAGCATACACTATGTAAAATATGTATAAATAGTGTGCTGAAAGTAAAGGGGCTGGAAATAAAAGCCCAATAGTAAATTACAAGGAATGGAAAAATAGGTAGAACTACAAAGGGAAACAACTGGAGTGTATATAGTAGCTCCTTGATCGTCCACCTCTGATCCTACCTAAAGTGTATGTACATATAGCCTCCTCAGTGCTCCATGTTCTTTCATCTCCTCTAGGAACCGACTCGTCGTGAGGTCGACATCCTCGTACCATCCAGTCCTCGTACACTCCGCCTTCGTCAGCGCTGTCTGATGTCTGTATCCAACACAATGAGGTGCAGGTATATCTCGTGCAGGGAGGAGTATAAAGATACTCATTAGGTACACTGATTCTCTCAATGTCTCACAAAATCCAACAAGGATAAACCACAAAGTAAGATACAATCACGAGGAATCAAGCAACCTTACTTAGGTATATGCCTATACATATACCTAAGTTACCAATCACAGTCTGGATCCAAATCTCTATCCCAAGAACAACCCATTCCATAAAGGAGTTACAGTCAATCCACTCGATGATATCAACTGAAAGTCAAGATACAACTCACACAAGTATACATATTTTGTAGAGTGATAACGTTGATTAGATGTAGTCACTGATTCATCTAAGCTGTCGGACCCAGAAAGGATACAGGACCTGCTAAGCTGACGGACCCACACAGGATATAGGACCAGTTATTCCCATTTGAGCAGTCGGACCCACAGAGGATACATGACCCACTAAGCTGTCAGGCCCACATATGATATAGGACCAGCTATTCTGTCAGACCACACACAGGATCTAGGAACATATGTCATAGCTGATGAACCCATGGAGAATTCTGGTACATATATCATCGCTGTCGAACCCATGGAGGATTCTGGTACAGTATCATCTCTGTCGAACCCAAATAGGATTCTGTCATCTATGTCGCAGAAATCCCTAGGGTTCCCGCACACAGCATGCTCGATTCCGGGAGGGTCTGCACATCAATACATGTGTTGTTACATCAACAATCATGAAGTCCTGAGTTGATATATCCCGTAGTTATGTCTCATCATAAAAACCCAAAGCAAAAGATGATTCGTCAATTAGACACCCAATCTGAGAGTTATTGGATTTCCTGTTCCAGGGGCCCGGATGGATTTACTCTCTAAACAAACCCGTCCGTTTTCCAAATTTGTGAAAAACTAACTTAGGGTAACCCAAAAATACCGCCTCATCACGAGTGTCCTAGTGCTGCAGTCGGCGTGTCAATCAGATGTGCGGTGTAAGAGTTATTTTCATTTATGTGAAGATGGGCCTGACCCATCAAGCTTAGTGGGCTTGCGGGTCGGCCCGACCCGGTTGTGGGTCGGCCCAGCCTGGTGGGGCATGTCCCACACACGGACTCAGCCCGCACTGTGGGCCGGTCCGGTTCTCCAGGAGGAGCCACACGTCACCGCCTACTCCTCTTCTCTGGCCTCCCGTAGACAGCCAGTTCGACATTACCCACGCGGCCCGCGCTTTGGGATGCGATTCCCCTCACTCGATTCATGCGGGCACCGCGGTTCCTAAGCTCGGCCGGCACATAGCCAGCCGTTTTGTCAAGCTGAGCGGCCCGTAGACACATGCCACTTCCATCATCACGCATCGCCTACGGGCGCCGCTATTCTCATGCAGGCCAACCAGATCGGCCGGTTGGTCGTCCCGCGGACCACGTGGTTCGAGCAGCACTCAGACCCACCATGTGGCTCGTGCCACCACCCGGCGAACCACCTTCTGCGGACCACCAGGTTTTCTTCGTTGGTCAGAAAATGGATCCATCTACACTGAGGGTTTTCCCAGGATACATCCCTCAGTGCTAGACCCTCCGGATTCCATCGCAACCACTTTGGCCCATCTCCCACAATGAATGGATCAAGTTAAATATCATCAAATGATTAGAATATGGAATTAGGCCGTGTTTAGATTTTACCTCACCCTTCACATAAACAGATCATAATAGGGTTCAATAAATAGAAACAACAAGACAATTCCATACCAGAACTAAACCCTCCATGAAATTCATCCATTACCCGCAAGAATGATCGAAGAAAAGATCAGCATATTTTTTGGCATGTATGCATTCGTCATTTGAAAATAATAACGGAGAACATCAATCCAAATAATGTTAAATCCCCCTACCTCATATTTTTCATTGTACGTTGATGAGTCATGGAAGACGGACATCGTTTCGTCAACGTCGGAGAAGGTGGAGCTCGGTGAAAACGAGTCAAGACGATGCCCTTGGTGTACTTCATGGGTGGTGTTGCTTCCCTTCCTTTCCCCGGTTGGAGAAGGAAGAAGATTATGCTTCACTTTATTTGGAGATGAGAAGAACTCTTCATTGGATGAAGTCTTTTCTCCATGAGTTCTCCCCAAAGCTATTTTTTGTCCACCCCAGACTAAAATAATATCCTCTCTACTATTTTATTCATGCCATTAATTCCAAATGGAATTTAAATGTAATCAAATGCCAAAAAATTAATGAATTAATTGTGGGAGCTCAATTAATTAATTAATGGGTGTTGGAACATTAATGGGAGAATGTGGAAGGTTCAAAAATAAAAGAGGAGTGGGGGTCTATTAATTTCAAGGGAAGATTAATAGACTTCCCCCAATTAAATGAATGTTACATGGGGGTTAAAGGGGGTTCAAACTAGAGTGGTCCCCACCTAGTTATATCCTCTCAATGGAGGTTAGGGTTTGGTGGGCCCCAATTTTATCCTCCACTTGGTGGTTTTAACCACCAATCAATTAAAAATATGTACACAAATTTTTATTTTTTATTTTTTAGAATCCCCAAAAGTTAACTTCTAACCTCAATAAAAGGCAAATGACGTAAAGGTCTCCTTAAGAGATTACCAGCGCTCTGAGTTAATCGGAGCCCTCAGATTTCAATTCCGAGCACTGGTTCAAATGATATAAAATCCCGCATGTACATTTACTAAAGGTACCTGATGAAACTTAAAAAATTGATTCCGGGCACACCGGGCCTTCGAATCAATCGCCATTAGAAACTGCGGACTCGTAAACATCCCATGTATTTAAAAAAAATATTCACAGAATTTCTGACTTTTACAGCATATGTGTGAAAAAATAACATATACATGTTCAAATTTTTTTGGATGAATGTATTTTGGCTCATACTATACCTAGATTTTAATTAATTTATTTTCTTCACAGGAACATGAAAACAAATTTTTATTAATTTATTAATTTAATAATTCCAACGGTGGCCCTCCCCACACATATAAAAGGGAACCCATTGTCCTTTAATTTTCACACATTTTTATTACTATAGATTGAAAAATACCAATAGAAATATATCCTAATATCACTACCCGTATCATATATTCCATGGTGTTACAAAAAGATCAACCATATATGGAAAAAATGTTAATTCCTTGGTAGTTATTCTATGAGACATTATAAGTCCTAACTTACCTATTTCACATTTATTTCAATTTATAAAATCCTTAAATAATATTTAACCAATATAAATACATTCCATCATTATAATAATTATAAAAAAAATATTGATTTTATGATTCTTCCTTTTTTATTTCCATTTCTATTCTATTATAAATGAAAACATCACTCATATATATGGGTGGATTACCACCCCAATGAGGTGATGTGTTTAATTTTTCATCACCACTAGACAATATTGGTAATAATGATTAATATAATTAATATATATAATAAAATTTACATAAATGAAATTTTTTATAAATATTATATCATATATTTTCGTAACATTATATGTATTAGAAAAAAATAATGACAATCATGTGTTTGTGTGGACTAAAACCCAAATGAATGGATGTGATTTGTTTTTCTTATACGTCATTCATGGATGGTTATTACATTTTATTTATTTTATATAAAAATTTAATAATAAATTGATTAATATTCATGACAATATTAAATCCTTACCACTTTTTTCATGTTGAAAATACAAAATCTCTTTTTAGGGATAATAAACAAAAACTCGTCAGAACATTTAACATTTAAATAACAAAGAAATTACACAATGAAAACAAGGTAATAAATCAAAAATGGTTTAATGATAATTAAATAAATAATAAATCAATATAAATAAATTATTAAACTAATATTAATTTATTGTTCAAAACATAATGAGCGTATAAAGCTTGACCATATATATGTAAATGGATTATTGGTCTTCCATTATTTCCTTTAAGGCTCAAGCCATTTTCACAATATGTTTTATTTTATATGGTCTATATATAACCATAACGATTTAATTATCCTTAATTTAATGGTTTTAATGTGATTTATAAATCCATTTCATTTTCTATACTTTAATGATCAATTTATTCCAAGCTTACTAATGTCATATGTGATTTTCATTTGAACATTTCTTGATATGATTTATTTTATTTCCAATTTTTACACCTTATAAATGATTAAAAAAGTGATTCTATAATGATATTATTTAATAATAAAACACAATAAATAATTACAATGATAAATATATTACATTCTTTATAATAATTGAAATTGAACATTCTTTTTGTTTTCATAACATGGTACTTTTGTAGAATGTGTGAAGGGAATAATTTTTTTAACTTTTATGGAACAAATAAATTCAAATAATTAGTAAATTTTTTTAATTTGAATATTCCATTAATGGTTTAAATTATTGTTTTCAATTAAAATAATTTTATCTTTATTTTTCTTATTTTTTCCTTCTAAAGAGTTTTCAGATGAATGTTGTATTTCTGCCTATTGTTTGTGATAAAATAGAAAGTTCATTGCTTATGGGTTCAAAAACATTTTTATGGGGTTTATGATGTGAATGTGAAATCGTAAAAAATTCATTATATGGTACATGATATATATATATTATTAAGGGATATCATGATGCTACTTATTCATTGGGTGAGCCCAATAAATCATATATGATGGGTGATCTCGATACAGCTTATATAACAGGTGAGCTTGATATATCTCTTAGATAAATTGGGTTATGTTACTAACCATCAATGGTAAGAAATAAGGCCTTAATACGGATTTTTCAGATACCGATTTAACGAGGCATCAATTATTTATGACATACTTTTACAGACATTTTGAAAATATTTCCCTATGATGCATATAAGGGATTATATATGATTATTATGGGTTTCAATGGATTTCATTAAGAGAAACATTTTTTCAGGAGGATATAATTTATTTTATAAACAAATATAATAATGTTAAAATTTTAAAAAATTTATTCTTTTTTATGTTTTTCATTGGACATACAGATTTATTTTAGGTATACCCCTTATTAAGATTTTTTCTTATCTTCCAATGTTTTAAAATATTTTTCATAGGGCCTATAGATGAGTGACAGCTGTTATGAAGTATAGCTTTGAATAAGTGTAATTTTCCTTCGTTGGATAATGTGTTTCATGATTGAAACAAGAGTATAAAATAAAAAATCATATTTTTATTTAAAAATTGGGCATTGTGTGCATGTTTTTTTAACTATTTTAGTGGTTTTTATAATTCTATATATCTCTAAAACTTCAACATCATTTCTATGTATGAAAAATGTAACCTTTTAATAAATCATGTAATTATTGGTATAATATGGTATAGTTCATAATGGTTGGTATTAGATAAAGGGTTTAAATAACAATAATGGTTAGGATTCTATCTGAACATAATTTAAAATTCCTCTATAGCCTCATGGGTTTGCATGTGATAGATAAATATAATTGTTTCGGATGAATCAATATGTTTTAATTATAAAGGAAATATTACATGATTATATTGTTTTTATCTAACATATAAGTATTTTTATTAAAATTCTATTGGATATACTCATATAAACCATTTTTGTTTTAGTATATGAATGGAATAGAAAGAACCAAATTTAAAATATTTATAAAAAATACAGTGTATTTCATTAGTATAAACACATAATTATGGGAGATGTGGTGAAATATATTGTAGGTTTTCTAAACATGTTAAAAAGAGTTAGGATTAAAAATTGAAACTGATATGAGTATTCTAATTCACCAAATAAGAAAAATATGTATTATCATAGAATTTCTGAGGATTATGATCAAGAATTTTAGAATATTAAAATAATTATTTGTCATTTTTTTTATAAATCACCATCTTTAATGTATTAATATAATAATAATATGTTTTACATATGTTAAATGATTCATTTAAATAATAAATCATAATGGATAATAGAAGAGTTAGGTTAACAATGTGATGGGGAATCTATTTTTCATAATGTATCTCTTGAATTTATTAAATTTGGGGTGCCTGTTCCTTATGAAAATAATTTTCCTATGATTAATTCTCATAAATGAGTCCAAAATAACCATATGTTAAAATTAATAAAAAATTAATATTACTATGATGAAGAAAATAAAAATTGGATATAAAAATAATGAATTGTATTTTGTTTTATGTTTTTATATTGATGAATCATAAGAAATGATTCATAATTTTTATTAATTAATGTATTTATTAAAGAATAAGATAGAAATTCTATAATAATTTATTATGGAAAATTTTAAATGATTTAATTTGTCTATATATCATTTTTTAAGAGATATTATGAACAGAAATTTTATTTACGGGATGAAAAATTAAAGGATAATAATATCATTAATTAAGATGGTTCCTTTTTGAGGTTTTAATTGGTTGGGAGTATATAAGGAGAAATTTATTGAGTTTTTAATGATTTGTGAGTCATATTAATCGCTTATTTTTAAATGTAGTTATATTTAAATGAATTTTTTAAGAATATTTTTTTTATATTTTTTGAATAAGTTAAATGTTATTGATAACATTTATATCTAAAATGATCTCTATGGTTTTCGTAATAATATTTTATTTGGATAAATGTTATATTACATTTTGTGAATATAAGAACTTTTGTATAGATAACTATGGGATTGAATTGATCATTGTTGATTAATTATTATTGATTTATTTAAAGAATGATATTATAATGGGAACATTATATGACTATGGTAAATGCGATTTTTTCGGCTCAAATGGGAGTTCAATTGAAGAATAATGGATGAAATATATTTTGGAATCATATATGATTTTATTCAAGATTTATGGTGATTCGGTCAAAATATAGATAATAATATCATATTTCAGAGATTATATGATTATAGCCTAAAAATATTATTCATATGAATTATATTCTTAAAACATATATACAATCTACTATGATTTGATTAATAAAAACACTTTTTCACTCAATAATGTGGTAGGTATATGTTATATACTGTATAAAATTTGTTTTCAAGGTTTCAAAGTAAAAACAAGATAAATGACCCAAGATAACCATTACATGTTGTGAAACTCCATTACACAATGTATATTCATCATTTACACCATATGACAAGTCATGAAAGAGTTAAAATACTTGAAACCATTACATTATGTGAGTTACAAATTAATACCATGTAGAATTCAAATTATGAATCCCTCTCTATATATATAGATGATGGAAGCCAGATATCCTAAAGCCCAATTACACAACATTAGATGAGTTAAATTTCTAAATCTCAATGATTTTATATTACATTCATTCATCATTCATGATGAATATATATTTTCATAGGAAAACTTAGTTCAAAATTATATGATGTGAATACTCATTACACACCATGTAATATCCTTTTTATTTACCTATACTATCTGCACAATGGACAAAATAGAGATTTTTTTTGAATTTCACTATCTTTTCTCTCATTCATATACAATTTATTATTCTTAATTTTACAAAAACTCAAATATTTATCATGTTATTTTACTGTTATACATATATTAATGTTCCATGTATTGAACATACCAGTGTTATTCATTTTAAAGAGAGCCATTCCTATAAAGGTTAATTTTCTAATTCAATCGCCAATAAGACATGATTACCTTGTTTCAATATACTTTGACCTTATATAGTGGTTTTTATAGTTGATGTTGTGATTGATTAATTATTTAAATTTATTATTTATGAATACATGTTCCTTGATGGTTTGATTTCAATTATAAATGTTATTTTCATAATATTTTCAATTATTTACCTTCTCGTGATCAATTATACCCTGAGTAGCTAATCCACTTAGTACGGATTAGAGTGTATGGGTGTATTAATTTATTGAATCATTATTTATCGACATGGTAACCCTATGGATAATGATTAGGATACTCAAAAAAAATATTTCATTATTTTAAGAAATCCTAACAATGATATGTATGATTGAATGACCCTAGCCTGATTAGAGATGGATAAATTATAATAAATAGGATATGATAATTTATGATTTATAATATGGGATTAATGAATCTATACTATATCTATCTCCATGCAAATGAATATATTCCTCTTTGATTGATCAAGATGGTCTGACCAAGGTAAACTGTCGTCCCTTCCTTACATCGCGGCCTAAACCATAGGACCATACCATGTATATATTGATATTATCCTTTTAAATGATCCCCAATATTTACCATGATCACATCTCTATCTCTTTTCTCTAAACCTAATTACAATTACTTTCTTCCCAATAATAGTAAACATGTGACGTCTACCATGAATAGGTTTCGAATCCTAAATTCTGATCATTTATCTCATTTTCCCATGGGATCGACCCCATATTGTCATTATACTGCGTCTTAGTAGGAAGTGTAGTTTGGGAGACAATTAATATAATCTATAAATATCTCATGTTAATTAAACATGATGTTTAAGAAAAAACTATTTCATTTCAATTTCTAGGACTTTTTTTTCAAATTGAAACGTATGACAATAACCTATGAATACATCACATAGTCCCCCATTATCATTTCTATTTTATGTCCTCTTATATATCCAAACATCATAAATTTATTCTTCTTATGTATTAGTATATGTAATAGGTCCATTTTAATCATTTCAAGTTATCTAATTCATATGAACAACCTTCCTTCTAATAAGAAATCAAATAGTACATTTCTACACATCTCAATCATTGTAGACTATCATGTTCAGAAAAACACAGTTGAGAACAAGCATTGACTTGCTCATATGATAAAGAATTTTGGTCAATTCAGTTGAAATAAAAATTCATATCTATATGATCATATCTCAAATTTCATAGAATTCCACAACACCATTTTCATCATGTTAGTATCATCGGATTCTATAAGGCTATGATTATTTCCCTTTTACCTATGAGGCCAAGCAATGTATTGAATCCAAAGATAATCTCCCATGACCATCATGACATAGGATTTTTTATCCATGAATTTCATGAATATGTACTACCTAAAAATACTAACCTTGAAAATATGGAATGGCATCCATAACAGTAATAAAGCTATTGTAGAATCATCATGGAATGTATGTGATCAATTTAAGGAACCCACTTTTAAATATCCTCATCGTGGAATTGATATGTGGACCCTTCTCCAAATTTTATAATAATGTCTCCTACCATCTGATCACACAGTTGTTGATGTTTCCACTAATGGAGGGATGAGTCCTTAAAAACACGAAATATTCCTTGATATTTTTGATGAAGTATCTCAAAATGAATTTTTTAAAAAGGTTTATTATTGAAAAAACTAGCATTGAGTCCAACAAGATGAACAAAATAATCTACGGTTTCATTTGGTAGCCTTGAACCAAATACATTATACATTATTCATTAATAAATAACTTAAAAAAACTTGAATGTTCTTATGCATGATAATGCATGTGATAATGTCCTAAGGATAACTGTTTCATTAAAGGGTCATAGCAGATCACTACTATGATGAGAACCCGAATTTCCATAACACTATTTTTGAATATATGTTCTATGGTGAAATGATGTTATTTTAGGGACACAAATAAAACATTACATTAGGGGTGAGGACTCATAAAAAATTGAGGCAAATTCTCATAGTTTGCACCCTTGGTAATATCAATAAAGATATTATGAGAACGAGACCCGCTAGTAGGAAATCAACATTTCATAGTGTCATTAGATATTCCTATCTACGGATGTGTGTATTGGTCCTTAGACATTAAGATTAATATTAATGGGTATTACAACTAACGCACTTAGATGTATTGAAGAAAACTGTGACGACACATTATTCGCAGCATGGTAGGATACGTTGGGTACATCACAAGTAATACTACATTAATAGATAATGCAAGAAAGGATTTGTCCCTTCTGTTCCATAATTGAAATATATATCTCAGGCCCTTTGATGGAATTAATATATCCTAAAATCCATGGCCATTGTATGGTATGGGAGAGTTCATTTATGGAATGTCAAATAAAGAATAATTGAGCACATAGGATGATGGCACTAGAATGAAACCAACATGATTCGAGATATTGTGAAAAAAGGATTATATTACACGTTAAGAATTAGAATTAGTTGACACATCATTGCGACCTTAAATTCTTTTTATATGGGTTCCTGGGCATGTTTCTAGACGCTAACCATAGACTTTATACATGCTCCCCCTAATTCCACTGATAAAGAGGCCTAGAGAGTCACACAATAAGTGCGTCCATGTATCTCAGTTAAATATTAATTTAACAAGTTAAATAAAGATTATTCACAACTGTGGTATAATAATTATTTATGAAAGCTTGATATCATTTATTTATATAGTAGTTATATGAGAGAATATATAGTGGACGAAATAATATATATTTATTAGCGAGTAATATAGTTAAATTTGATTAAGAAATAAATAGCCATTACTCATGGACTAATAAATGTTGTGGAGGAAATAAAGAAAAATGGTAAATAAAAGTACACATCGTGTTTATTGAATATATGTGTCATTTAGTTTTATGGAAAACGAGTACACATCATGTATTAATGATTACACAATGTGTAGTTTTTCTATTAAGGATTTTGAGGAAATAAAATCATTTTATTAAATGATATTTATTATAATCAGTGTGGGAGGATGTCAAGGAATTAATCATTCGACATGGGGATTTTCAATAAGTGTTTATGAAATAAATAAATTGAGTAAAACGTTTATTTATTGTCATAACTCTAAAACCTTACACCTTATTATAAATAACCTCACAACCACAACACTTTTTTCCAATCGTTGTGCACAACAATCTTGGAGAGTTATCTTAAGGTAAAAAAACTGTTTCTTCCAAGAACGCTCAAAACACCGAGAGAGATCCACCACCACCTGATCAAGACAATCGAAGGTGGACATCACATGTAACGTATATTCTATGCTATCACCTGTAGATACCTTCGGTGATGTCCAGTGTAACGTGGATCATGTGTGGATCATATATAGATGAATCATACACTTTGTTTCTACGATGAAACAAAGGATTACACCTGATCATGCTGAAGACATCAACGAAGAAAGAATTCCATCAAGGTAATTATTAAAAATTAATTTAAATTAATTATAAACATCATATAAAGATCCTATCTATATTGTTTTTGAAATCAATCTTTTGTTTTTCATTCTTTGTTTCTATTCTGATGATCTGATATTTTACGTCGTGGCAGATCTCATATTAAACATTTTTAATGCTAAAATTAATGTTGGGAACTCCCACCAACGTGATTTAAATGCACCTAGAACCAACAAGAGGTATCAGAGGGGTCATATCATTGATTATAATTATTTAGTTTTTCATTGGTGAATTACACATATAATAATTTTGTTGTTTCAATTCTAGTTAATCATTCGTTAAAATATGAATCTTGAGATTTTTTCCTCTACTCTCATTTCTCGTTCACCTTATAGAAACGAATTTTCCGTTAATTTTGATTAAAATAAAAAAGAGGAACTCATCCAGAGGTGACAAACGTTCCAGTCCGTATAACACCATAATACTCAGTGTGTATTCGGAAGTACATGTCGTGTAGTCCATGTTCAATGAATCAGTATATTCTGCCAAATCAGGTCGTGTATTCGATCCTATTTAAGTCATTTATGAAACCATTTGTTGACCAATAACAGGTGGAGAATGGTTTCCAGATTACATAACATTGGTCCACTGAACATGGTGATGTATTACATTTGTGCTGGGATTGGTCCGTGTACCCCGTACATGGCTTGCCCGGCTAGAAACCATGTAACCTAGATACAACACAGCGTGTGTTCAACTGAACACGCTGTGTACTCCAAAAATTTCTGAAGTACATCAACACTCCATTTCCTCGGGCGTGTACTTCGGATAAACGGTGAAAAAAAGTACATGATGTGTAGTTGTTAATACACACTGTGTACTCAACCAAATTACGTAGATTTATTAAAATTTAGTATTATATTATACAAACACTTGAGACGTTTACCATGGTGCAGTCATAATTGTGAGGAAAATAACATGATAGGTGTTTTATATATATGTGTTTAATTTGACATCAGCTTAATGAACAAGAATTCACCGGGTTTCCTCATAGGTACATGTTTCGTACAAGGTTAATTTTAATTTATTTAAAATTATGATGGATGAGAATCTTAAATAAATTATGAAATGTATTTATGATAATATGATTTATTAATTAATTATAATTAATTGATTCGATCGTGATTTATCATAAAAATTAATGATTAAAGAATTGAATGCTAGTTTTATTTATTTGTAAATATCATTTCATGTATGGATGATAATGAGCTAGACCGAAACCTTTTTATGTGAATTGTTTCTTTTAATAATTATTTAAATTAAAATTTTTGGCCTGGGAGCCTTCTCCTCATTAATATGTAGGGCTTGCGAACCCAAGTATTATTTTATGTAAAACCCATTATACCCCTTACCAACATGTGAGATAAATGCATATGTAATGGATGGAGCTCCCAAGCTAGTGGAGGTGGCACATGTTAGGATCCAAGGTGATACCAATCCAAGGATATACAAAGGTGGACATGTGGAAAGCTGTAAACCCGAACGCAAAAGGTTCAATGTGTTTTTCCCATAAGTATTAGGTTTGTTTGTCAACTGATAGATAAACTAACCAATAGAACAAGCTCATGATCATACCGTTTATTTTATTTTTGTCAGTTGTGTGGTATGTTTATTGTGGGTGTGTTGTCATGATCACACAATTAATGAATTCAACAAGAATTCAAGATGGAACTAAAATAAGACTGGCTAATGAATATATATTATATTGGCATAGTAAATCACTTAAGTATATCCCACATAATATTATAAATCATGTAATAAATGATAATAAAATAGAAATTTTTGTATTAATATAAAATCCATCAAAAGAAATATTAAGTCGGTATATCCTTCCATAATCTTGGTAAGAATCGAACCATAGTTCAAAGTTCTTAAACAACCCTAGTTGCGGTGCGTTCAATTATCGGGGAATTATAATTCAAGTTTTTGGGTTGACTTGATTAGGTTTGCATCATGGGTTGAATTCCACAATAGGACTTGGTCTGACTAAGAGGAAAAGGTTGGGGAAATCCAAAATAAAAGGATTTCCGGATTGGGGAGTCCACTTAGCATATCAAGGAGTTGCGAGTTAATGCGCTTGGCATTTGGAATTCCTACCTAAAACCCTCCAAGTTTCATTACCAACTGTAGTTGGGGTAATTTGAAGTGATATATGCATCCTCTCTACTAGAATATTCAGGAATCAAAATATTCCAAAATCAATGGTGAGGGCTATTGGATTTCGATAAAATAGTGGGAGACTACTAAGTATTAATTTATTTATTTGTATTAGATTTTAAAATAATGTAGTAACCCTTATATCATTTTAATTTATAGAAACGGCAAGAAAATTGAATTCAAATGTATCTTTTTTAACCATACTCGGGAAGGAAAACCTTCTCACCGTCACCAATTTCCATGAGTGGAAGAGGTGTTTACGCATCATCCTTCGCCACTAGAGGAACTTGTATGTGCTGGGAGAGCCTATTCCAGTTGCACCTGGAACCAAGGCCAGTGATGAGGAACTATATCTTTATATGAACCATATGGATGATGCCAAACATTTCCAATGTTTCAGGATATCGTCCATTTTTAATGAGATCATGAAACAACAAGAAAACTTGGACATGTATAGTATGATGTCTAACCATAAGGATCTCTACCAAGACAAGCCATGAGAGGAGAGATATGAGATCTCTAACGCTTTTTTTATGACTAATCTTGGAGATTCTACAGCAGCTGGGCCCTATGTTCTCAATTTATTGGCAACATTGAATGACTGGACATCTTTAGGATAATGTTCCCAGATGAGTTGCATACAGATCTCATCCTATCAACATTTCCCAAGGCCTTCTCTTTCTTCATTGTCAGTTATAACATGAGAAACAATGAGAATAGTCTTTCAGAACTTTTGACCTTATTTATCCAGAAAGATCAGGACATGGGGTGTGACAAACCCGCAATCCTTTTGGTGACTATGAAAATGAAGGACAAGTCAAACTGTCCAAAGACTTATAAATGGTATGAAGCCCCTAAGTGTCATCCCTCCAAGAATGGGAAGATCTAGAGGTAGGGAAAGGAACGGGAGGCGGTGTGTTTTTCATTTGTCACTCCATGCCATAAGAAGAGTATTGACAACCAGAAGCATGAAGACACTAAAGGTGAATCCATTATCTAGTGAAATATTTCTATTGGTACTCATTGGGTATTAGATACAGCTTTTTGGGCTCACATATGTATTCCAATATAGGAATCAAGTAGATTTAGAATGATTACAATATGAGAGGTGGATCATCGAGATGCCAATGGAGCAAGGATGGGTGCATTGGCTAATGTTGATTACCACATATCACTGCCGACTGGGATGATTTTGGTTTTACATAACATTTATTATGTTCCTAGTGTTACCAATAACATAATTTCTATATCTGATATGGATATAGCTGGATTTATTTTCATGTTTTTAAATAAGGGTAGTCTCTTTTATAAGAAAACAATATTTTATAGTATGCCTCATTTAAATAATGGTTTGTATGTATTAAATTATGAAACCAAGTGTTGGAAATTGAGAACAAAACAAACTCACATGACTCATACATCACCCAGTTGTGGCATAACATTCTCGGTCATGTAAATGAGAAGCGCATCACAAAGCTCTTCCATGATGGCTATTTAGTCTCTACTGAGCTAATAAAACTTGATAGATGTCGCGCTTGATTACAAGTTTAAATGATTGTGCAACCTTTCATTGGACATGGTGAAAGGGCAACAGATCATCTAGGATTGGTGCACATGTATGTTTGTAGACCATTTCCAGTAGAACCTAGAGGTGTATATTCTTAAATCATTACTTTTACTAGTGATTTGAGTAGATATGGCTATGTCTACTTCATGAGGTATAAGTCAAAAGACATAGATAAATGTAAGGAATTCATTAATGAAGTATAGAATCAACTTGATAAGAAGATAATGTAACTTCGATCGGATCGAGGTATAAAATATTTGAACCAGTACTTCATCGATCTTCTATGGGGGTCTGGGATTCTAAATCAGCCCACTCTTCCTTATACACCATAGTGAAGTGGTGTTAGTGAAAGGAGGAACCAGACCATTTTGGTCATGGTGAGGTCGATGATGAGTCATGATGATCTTATATTACTTTTGGAGATATGCGTTACAAAATGCATCATACACATTAAATCAAATACAATCTATGGCGTAAAATGGACTTCCATCCGTGTTATAGAATGGAAATTAACAAAAAATTTCAAACACACGTGTATGGGGATTCAAGGAATTTGTTAAGGAATTATCTAGCAAAAAACTCTCACCCTGTGGCACAATGTGTGTCTTTATAGTATATCCTAAGGATATAATAGGATATAACTATATAACCCATCTGATAAGAAAGTTATTGTTTCCAGACAAGCTGTATTTCTTGATAGGGAGCACATCCTCCAAAAGGACTGTGTGACCAAGATTGAATTCGATGATGTTTATGCTCAAAATACACAAGAAGTTGGTATAAGAACAAGTTACACGGGTCCCCATGGAATATGTTCCAGAAACACAAGTACTACATAGGATCTCATGAGAGGTAAGGGAACCAGAGAGATTTGGATTCCTAGTCACGGAGGATGGTGAATCATTATTGTTGGAAAATGATGAACCTTTCTCCTACAAGGAAGTAGTAGAAATCTCAGAATCTACAGGATGGATAGAAGCTATGTATTCTGAGATGGATTCCATGTATCAGAACCAAGTTTGGGTTCGTGTCGATGATCCAGTTGATGTAAATACTATTAGATGCACATGCGTATTGAAGATAAAACTGGTCATGGATAGTCTCGTTAGCACCTATATAGAAAGGTTAGTGGCTAAAGGATTAAATAAACATCATGGAATTGACTATGAAGAAACCATCATGCCGGTTTTCATGTTTATATCCATAAGAATCAGACTTTCCATATCAGCTTACCATGACATTGAGATTTTTCAAATTGTTGTGAAAACAACATTCCATAACCGGAACCTTCATGAAGATGTCTATATGACACAACCAGAAGGGTTTGTGACACCAGGTGAAGCCAAATGAGTATGAAATTTGTTGAAATCCATTTATGGATTAATGCAGGAACTTTGGTCATTGAAAATTTGATTTGATGAAGTCATAATGTAATTTGGTTTCATGAAGAACGAATGTTAGACCTGTTTTTATTAGTAGTTTAATGGGAATTCGATCGGAATCCTAGTAGTATATGTTGACGACATATTTCTTATTGGAAATGATGTACCAGTCTTACAGTCAGTTAAGGACATGTTGAACAAGTGTTTCTCCATGATGGTCTTGGGAGAAGAATCCTACATTCTAGTGATCACGATCATTTGTGATAGATTAAAGAGACTTTGTGGACTCTGTAAGGGTACATACATTGACCAGATACTAATGAGATTTAGTTTGGAGAAATCCAAGAGGGGATTAGTTCCAATGTCGTATGGCCAACATCTTTCTAAGAAAATGTGTCCACGGACACAACAATAGAATGATAGAATGTGTAAGATCCCATATGCTTCAGCTATATGATCCATTATGTATGCCATGTAATGTACAGGACATGATGTTGCCTATGCATTGATCAAGGTAGGAAGATATCAATAAGTTCTAGGAGAATAGCATTGGATTTATTTTACGACTATCCTTAAGTATTTCATAATAATTAAGGATATGTTCCCGATATATGGAGGACACAAGGAGCTTGTCATCAGAGGGTATGCTGATGATGGTTTTCAGACAGATCACAATGATCTAAAGTTGCAATCTTAATATGTTTTCTGTCTCAATGGAGTAGCTGTGAGCTGGAAGAATTCAAAGCAGCCAGTTGTCGCCAATTCTACAGTGGATTCTGAATATATACATTCTTTTGATGTTGCCATGGAAGCTGTCTATATTTGGATCCTTTCACTAGTGCTTCATGTGGTGCCTAGCAGTAAAGACCCTGTCACATTATATTGTGATAATACTACAGTGGTGGATCTTGCAAAAGAACCAAGGTCATATCAATAGACAATGAACATACTCTTGAAGTATCACCTCATAAGGGTTTTCTATCAGTGGGGTGATGTTTCTGTGATCAGAGTGTCCACAGAAGAGAACATGGCGGATCTAATGACTAAAGGAATATCTCAGCAGAAGCATTAATAACATGTTTGAGCTAGTGGGTTAAAGTTGTTAGTAGTTGGATCTAGTCAATGTGGGAGTCTGTTGGAGTTGGTGGCCTAGAACAAACTACTTTTTACTTTATTCATTACTAAATAACTTATCAAATATTTAATTTTATTATGTGTGACAATGCATCTGATAATTTCTTAAGGAAATCTGTTGCATTAAAGTGTCATAGAGGATCCCTACTATGATGAGAACTCATAAATTCCATAACACTGTTCTTGAATATATTTTCTATGACCGTATTATGTTATTTTAGGGACACGAATGATATTGGAAATTTTGGGTGAGGACTCATAACACTTTGAGGCACCTAATCATGGTGTGATCCCTTGGTAATATCTAGAAGGATATTATGAGAATGAGAACAACGAGCAGGAAATCCACATTTCATAGTGTCATTGGATGTTCCTATCTGTGGACGTGTGTATTGGACCTTATACTTTATTAATATTATTAATGGGTATTACAACTCAAGAAAATTGATTTATTGATTAAAACTGTGATGACACACTATTTGCAGTGAGGTTGGATACATTGGGTGCGTCACGAGTAACACTGAATTAATAGATAATACGAGAAAGGATGTGTCCCTTCTATTCCAAAATAGAACTTGATAACTCAGGCCCTTTGAGGGGATTGATATAGCCTAAAATCCATTTCCATGGTAAGGTATGTTCGAGTTTAATTCCAGAAAGTCAATGAAGGAATAATTGAGCAAATGGGTTGATTGAACTAGAATACAACCCAATTGATTCAAGAAATTGTGAAAAAGGGTTATATTACATGGTAATATTTCGTATGAGGTGACACATCATTGCAGCATTAACATCATTCTTTATGGGTCCCATGGCATGTTTCTAGATGCTAACATTGGACTTTAGGCAGTCTCTACATAATGCCATTGAGAAATAGGCCTAGAGGGTCACAAAATAAGTATGTCCATGTATCTCAGTTAGATATTAATTTAAAAAGTTAAATAAAGATTATTCACGACTATGGTTTAATAATTATTTAAGGATGTCTGATCACATTTATTTTTCACTAGTTATTCAAGACAATATATTGTGGATGAAATAGTATATATTTATTAGTGAGTATTGTAGTAACATTTATTTAAGAAATAAATTGCCATTACTCAATGACTATTAAATTCATTGTAGGAAATAAATAAAAATGGAAAATAAAAGAAAAATCCATGTATATTTATTATAGACACCATGTAGTTATATGCAAAATGAGTACACATCGTGTATTAATGATTACACATAGTGTGGTTTTTCGAGTTAGGATTTTGAGGAAATAATATATTTTTATTAAATGATATTTATTATAATCATTGTTGGTGCATGTCAATCAATTAATCAATTGAAATGGGGGTTTTTAGTAAAATTTAATGAAATAAATAAAACATGTAACATGTTTATTTATTTTCAGAACTCTATAACCTCAAACCGAATTATAAATATACTCACAACACCAATACAATTTCCCAGTCATTGTGCACAACAATTTTGGAGAGTTCTCTTGAGGACGAAAGAACTCCTTCCTCCAAGAATTCTCTCATGGCCGAGAGAGGAACACCACCACCGGATCTAGGCGATCGAAGGAGAACATCGCAAGAAAAGGTTCTTCTACGCTATCACCCAGAGATCCCTTCAACGACATCCCGAGATACGTGGGGCACGTATGGATCACCGCTAGAAGAATTGTACACTTGGATTGTATGATGCAATGGAGGATCACACTGGATTTTCATCAAAGACATAATTAATGAAAGAATTCCATCATGATAATTCCTGTCAGTTAATTAAATTAATTATAACAAACATATGATGATCATATTTCTATGGTTCAGGAACCCCCTCTTTGGTTTTTCATTTTTCATTCTATTTCAAAGATCTGGTGTTTTACATCGTGAAGGATCTCAGATTGTTCATTGTAAACGCTAAAAATCTAGTTGGGAACTCCCACAAGCGCACTTCAACTGTGCCCAGAACCTACATCTACTAACATAACAAGTTGAGGAATTAACAAAAAAATGAATCCATTCACCTACTTATTGAACAAAAAAACCCCATATACTACTATAACTATAGTTAAATGTCACGAAATATGTGGTGGATCACATCTCAATATTTAATGAACAAATGGGTGTAATGGAACATCCAACCCAGGATTTTAATTACATTTATTAATGTCAACGAAAGTAATAATTTTTGCAAACACAATAGTACTACCAATAAAGTCATGTGAAAAAACAAGACCAAAATTATAAATTTTATTATCAGAAAAAGATGTTTTCTGAAACCAATTTTTACCCAAGGACCACCATGATACCCACCAATGAATCATGTTCCTTGATCACTATAGCTGGAAAGACAATAACATCCATTCAATCCTAGGGCACAACAAAAATTTCAACCAACTCCACCAAGACCTCCACAACTAGTCATTACACTTAAAACTAAACATAAAAATATAAATTCATAATTTGTGGAATAGGATGATTTGTGGATGACCCTACAGAAGACAAAAATGACGAATAAAATGGAATCACTTCATAACCCCATGAATAAAATGAGTCAAATCCCAATGAAATTTTCAGATAGATTACCATGTACCCTACATAGTAATATAGAGTGAAATACAAGAGTAGAGTAAATATAGTGATTTTGAAGAGTTGAAAGGTGTTTAAAATTCAAAAACCATGTAGATGAGAAGAAAAAAAGTTGAGGAAACAAAAACTATACAAAATTCATGGAAAAATAAACTGATGAATAATAAATTAACATCTCAACAGAACCATGGAAAATCACAACAATCTAGAAATGCTCTAATTCAAGAAAAACCTAAATAATATGTCCAAATTATGCCAAAAAATATAAACCACCCCTAATTTTTCTCGAAATTGTGTGTAATGGAAGGATTTAATGGAAATAAAATAAAAATTTTATAGTGGCCATGTAGTTTAATATCAACATTTATTTTGTTGATGCAATCAAAAAAATTTACACATAATAAAAATTTAATAAGGAAAAATATTCTATTGAAATAAAAATGCAACACCAAGGAATCATCTTCCTAAATAGAGAATGATATTATTTTTTAATAAGAAGAAAAAAATGACAGATCCAAGATGTTTCTCAATCCCATGGAAAATTAGTGATTGTAACATCATAAGATCCTTGTGCTGATTTAGAAGTTAATATCACCCTCATGTAGATGAATGTATTCCACATGTTGGTACACTAGGACTCCAAACAACTATAAAAACATAAATTGTCTGACCTATTAGTAATATATCACTTAGTAATTCTCGGGGATGTCCTATTTAATGTTAGAAATTTTATCTTTCCAATTGACATCCTCATTATAGACATGGAATTGGAAGGATAAATACAAATCATCTTTGTCAGGCCATTCCAAGCCACTGGGAAGACAATGATTGATGTAAATTAGGGATGAATAATATTTTGAGTTTTTGATGAACATGTTTTAATTGAACTAGAAAAATATGGAAAACAAATAGTTGATTCATTAAACAAACAAATTATCTTTCTCGTATGTGAGTGATATGGCCACATAAACTTTGAAGAAGAGAGTTAATTAAACCTGATGAGGAAGTGGGAAAAGAATTTGTGGAAGTAATTTACATAAAACATATTAAATGGGACATAATTCCAAGTTTTATATCCTCAATCAATCAGATTCTAATCCTAGAACTGACACCATTTCCTAGTACACACAACTATTACTTTTTAGAGACGGTTGCTGCATAACTAGTCATCACCAACTCTGAACTAACTCTGTGACATGAAGACTATTTAATTAATGTTTTTCAAAGACCTAAGCATTTAATTATCTGGTATGTAGATGATATCAATGGGATCAATCCTAATTTGTGAACTTATAATATTTTATTATAAGCATATCCAAAACCCAAATTCCAACCCCAGAAAAGACACAATGTAGAAAATAAGAATGTAATGAGTCATCTAGATGTATGAATAATATTATTAATAACAACTAGTGAGTGGGTGACCCATATATAGGATTAACTAATAAATTTTGGTGTCCCAAATAAAAAAATATGAATATGATTTAATGTGAAATATCACCATAACTGGATGGATTTCATGCATTTACTACATAATTAAGAATATGAAAACCGAAGATATATAATTTCCCCTTTCATATATTGGATCAAATGTTGGTTATACTAGAAATATATGAATCATATTTTTTACTGGATGGATGTTTTAGAATAATTTAAATATCATTCAACCCAGATGAATATTCTAAAACAACATTCACATGACTATTTGGTACAATCACCTATAGGCGCATGTGAATTGATATTGGTAATGAACCGAGAAACATTCAATGATGCATGAAACATATATTTGATTATATAGTGAAGGAGTTCCTATAAATTATCATGGTTGTCTTTTAATTTTTTAGAATATATTTCATGAATTTCCTAACATATATTAAGTTAGTCCTATAATGTTGTGAAGATAGGTTCCTGGTATTATATAGGGAAAGATGAAACAATATTCTTTCTATAGGAATTTCCCATGGGAATTTTTTTGAAGGATGTAATGGAGGAGTATCTCACTTAAATAAATTTGATGAAGTATTCACCTGAGTCCTCAATAGTTAAATGATTTAGGACACTACTATTCCTTGTCAGATTCTATCAATGATTTGTATAATTTTTTTCAAAATATTCTGAAACCATAAAATATTTTTTATCAAAAGACGGTAAATTTAAATTCAAATAATATATCATAAGGCATTAAAAACATTAAATAAAATCCTTTTTTCCTATTATTATTTCACTATATTGGGAAGAAAAATTTTAATTTTTTGTGACAATAAAATTTTATTGTTGCTGAGGACGTAGAACCACGGGTCCATCTCATGTTTTTCAAATATACTATACTAGTATTACAATTAATTGATCATGGGTGATGTATACAACTACATAGAATGATCCCATTGTATTATTATATGCTTTTGAAAAATTATACTCATATCTGGTATTTTCCAAATTCATTATATTCACTAACCATTATACTGAACAATATTTGATGACTAAAATAGATTCCAATGCACGAAAAATAATATGTATCATTTTTTAGATATTTAGAAATCATCACTAGTGATACATAATGAACATAAAATGAATTCTATGACAATTTTACCAGACATACAATAACACATATAAATCATGATTATTATATGGACATTAAATTTGACTTCCCCCATGAAACTATCTCCTATATAATTTCACAACCATGGTTTTTGGATTGTTATAATTATATCTTAATGAGATATCTACATCATGAAATATTCTACTTGAAATGAAAAATAATTTTATTTGAATATTTACACTATAACATTTATGAACAACTCATTTTCATGCATTGTGCTAATGTATTATTGTGATGTTTCACCCTAATGGGAAAAATATAAAGTTTGTTAACATGTGTCATGCATCACGAACTAGATATGGAAACCCTTTGTGTGGAACCTTAATACTTTGTTCAGTGGTTATGACCTCAACCAAAACCTCCCCTTTATGGTAGGGTCTATGATACACCCTTTCTGTTGATTTTCTATCTCTGATATAGCCACCCTTTGGGTATTCTTTTGATATATATACAAAATTTTGATAATCACTTGTTTCCAAATTCCCCTTGAGGTGGGTTGCATATTACTTGTGATGAACATGGATTTTAAAAAATGAACTAAATAATTGGTTTGAATTACAATTTAATGACTTATAATAAAACAGCATGATTATGTATGCTATCTAAAATTGTAGAATTCATTTTACGAGCCACTCCATTATTGGGATTTGGGGTATGGGTGTTTCCATTACCTTATTTATGGTCATACTATTTTGTGTGGCATTCTTATGAATGTACATCATTAAAATTATCAAATGTGATTGAAAAAGGGAGTTACCCACTTCTTCATATTTTTTATTTTATTTCATTCTTAATTACATGATCTTTGGTATTTAATAATTTAAATGATTAATTGAATTATTAAAATTGTAAGTGTCACTCTATTTTCCTTCCATATAATACCTATGATAGGCTCATAATGATTTTTAATAGTATTGATGATAGTTTTTCTGTACCCCAAGGGTGATACTGGTATGTAAGGTCAGTCTCACAACACATATCTCTTAACATAGCATGATTAATTATGATTCCAATGTAGTGACCCATGGGACATGATCAATGTATAGATGGTTTCAATGGGGAAAGAGTAATAATTGGCCCACAATGGGAAATACTAGGTATGTGCTAAAAGGTAGTTTTTATCACATTAGGATGGTAGTGATACTAGAAAGGATATTCCAAGATCACATTAGATAGGGTGTAAAGGCCTTGGGAATATATAGTTCACTTATTTTGATTCTTAGTTTAGTTTTTAATGATCACACTGGTTAGGCCCATGAAGATACTTATTCAATTTTGGCAAAAAAATTTGTGATTAATTCTATTATTCTATATTAGTTATTCCAGGAATGTGTCATATAATCCATATCACATGGTTGGGATCAATACATCTCATGGAAAATTATTTATTTTGTTTTATTATCATTTATTCAATAACCCAATTGTATAGTTTTTACTATTTTTTAGAAATTTATGACATATGCTGATTCACATTTAGTCACACCGTGTTTCCATCAACACCTGATCCCATCATGGTTCTTTATTTACTTTTCATTTATCTATTAATTTTTTTTTGAATCATGTCTTCTTATATTTTATAAAAGATCTATAATATACTTCAAGATCTAATGTTTGTCACTAACAATGTATATCTCAAACCCTGTTCTGGCCACCATTACATAGGGGTACACGAGAATACATAACTTATTTTAGGATCTTCATCCTTGGGTTATTACTTGTGCTATCATTCATATAACTGGGAGTTGGGAGCATATGGCTGATCTTGAAATCAAGTTTCTCATGGTATCACCCCCATGGATTTTTACCTATTTCTATAATTATGTATATATTATAATTATTATTACATATTTCCCTTTTTTTCTGTAGATTCATCTTGGACAAGTATGCACAACTATATAATTATCGTTAGACATTTTTATTCAGCTATTATATTATTTTTCCACTTCCTCTTTCTATTTATATGTTTTATTGGTTGTTTCCTATTATTTATTCTCTGGAATATTTTTAGGATACTCTACAAATGAGGATAAAGTCTCTCAACCACCCCACTATAAGACCCTCGCTACTAGTTGGATGCCTCTAGAGTAAATGGGGGCATTCCTAAGGACATGTGGTGACCCATTCAGCTATTAGATACATAGTCAATTAGGCCAGTATGTTACACATGATTTAAATGAATATTTTATATAAAATTATTTATATAATTAATTTCGCACGAGTAAAATAGTTCCTCAATCAGTGGAAACAAAAATCAAAACATAAATACCAATAATCATGGTCATCTACCCAATAGTATAATATTTATTATGTATTGAATCCTAAAACTTCTAAAATTGAGGATCACAACTAAACATGTGTGCACACATCTCCCATGATTGGTTTGAGGTGAACAAATCAATATCCTATCAGGTATAATCATGCCAAATAATGTTTTATATAGATTTTTCATCATCAATACATTGATATTGGAAAAATATAATTTAGTTATTGTCCCATATAACACACTAATGACCAAGGATCAATTTTTTTAATAAATAAATAAATAATGTGAAAATCATCAAATTTCAATTCAATAATCATTTATAATAAAAGAGCCTACTTTTCAGTTTCAATATTCCAATTAAATTTTAAAAACAAAACATGGGTTTTTCTTAATTTCATTCCCTTTCAAAACAAAATAAAATTTATCTTTTTAATCATTTTTCATTAATCCATTTTTCTCAAAACAATTCTCAAATACATTCAAAATATCCATCATGTTCAAATTCATCCAACAATTCCAATTCCGATGATCTTGCGGGTTTTCTAAAAAACAATACAAATTCAAATTTAAAATAAGATTTCTTAAAATCAATTTTTTATAAATAAATTGGATCCCATTGCTAAAAAATCAGGAAAAATTGTGTTATACATATAAGGTAAATCTCAAATATAACAACATATCATTAAAATTGGGAGTTTAAAAACCAGTGCTTGTACTGGGAATACCAATGTAGAATAATGGAATCAAACATCTAGGATGGAAATCTATGAATCATGATCCAACCAGACAATGTTCATATCAATTAATTATGTGATGAGTAATCAAACTCCATTAGGGATTGAAAGCGAAACCAGAAAAAAAAGATGACATAAGATCTGATAACCCTAGTTTAATTGAAGCGGGACAACGCTGCTTTGATATAAGAGGAGATGTGTTTAGAGGAGCCATAATAAACCAGGGAATTATCTTGGATGCGAGAGAATGGACTACTGGTGGAACGAAATCAAAATAAGATGTGAAGAGCACATAAAACAACCTATGTTGAAAATTAAAATATGTGTACCATCATTTCATGCTATGTAATTCCTAAGGGAAGATTACACAGAAATGGTGCCACCATTATATTAAAAGTTTATAATTCCCAAACACATCATGAATTCCAAGTACACCACATGTATTATTTTTTTCCATGCAATCGACCCTTGAAATATTCTTTGAGAAAAATACATGTTGTGTAATCCAATTACACATTGTTTAATTTCATAGAAAACTATAGAAATCCTTGATTCTACAAAAGAGTCCCAATCCAAAAACAAATCACAAATCCATAGGTAATGTCATAGATTATGAACGGTAACTAGATGTTGCAAATATATATGATGATTTTTATCTATTCCAAAGGGGAAATAAAATATATAAAAAATCATTGTTTGAATGAAGAATTTATCTATATATGACGAATGAAATTAATAGAAAATGAAGATGATTGACATGATGAAATAAAATAATGGTTGAATATTTTTTTGGTAATAATCCTATGATATATCATGTATTCAAGTGTTATATTATTAATAGTACTAAAGGATTCTATGCTATTACTCCATGATTTAGATGATAAATAAAATTCCATTATTCTAATAAATATTCATTGAGACATCCTCTATCATTAGTTCATACTAAAACTATTAATTCCATGGGTATATATTATATATTACCAACTAGTACATGTTTAATGTGTGTTTTAGTTATTAAGGGTTCATATATTAATCAAAATGGAAAATAAAAACATGACTCTAAATGAAAATAATTTTTTAATTAAATTTCAAAAATTATTAATTGATATATCTTATTTTATTTATTATATAGTTATGTATTGATTTGAAAAAATTTTATAATCTTGTGTTTTTTGTTTTATATGTATTTGATCAATTATACAATTTTATTATTTTTTGTGACGACATTGATAATTTATTATAATTATTTTTAGAGATGTATTATTTAATTATAGCTTATATTTTAATATTCATGGCATTAAAAAAAATATTTAATTGGATGAAAATATTTTATATTTTTTTACATTTTTAGGGAGATTTATATTAGGATTTTTATCATGTGTATAATTAATTTTCTTATGGAATAGACTTAGATATTATATATTTTTTATTTTATTTCATATTATATTATAAAAAGTTTTAATATTATTAAAAAAAATTCATTGATTCCATGAGATGTCAGGGAATTATTCCTAGTGTGGTGTTAAAATGGTTGTTCAGTATTATATACTTCTAAGATATAAGAGTTTCATATATAAAGGGGGATCTATCTATTTAATCTATTTTTTCGTCATCATTTATTTTATTAAGATAGTCTAACATTTCAATTAACCCAATATAATTGTTTTTCAATTATTGTATGTTTGTATTAGGGGATTGTTGATCTACCTTTAAACATGATGAACATTAATGATTTTTTATCTTCATTGATGTGGTTTTTCTTCTTATATCATTAAATCACAATATTGAGTGTCTTTTTTAAATAATATTAATAATGTCAATTGTTTATTATTAGGGTTATTCAAATATTAGTTCACGTATAGTTATTATTATTTATTTCAAGGGGAGTTTTAATTTTTCCAAAAATCATTTTTTTATGAATGCAGTTTTCCATGAGAATGATATAGTTGTTTCATTTATTTTTAATGAAATATAAATAATTTAAGATGTGATTGATTAATTCATATAGGTTGAAAATGGTCTATTTGTTCTTATTTATCTATTATTTTCTAGAATAAAAAATTGAAGAGTTTATGTTTTTACCTTTATTTATTTAGAAATTCTTTTTTAACTACAATTTTTTTTAAAAAAATATTTAAAATTTAAAAAAAGTTTTAATATATTTTAATTTATGATTTTTTTTTCATTAATTTAAAATGGTGATTTTTTTAAACAATTAATTAAATTTGATTAAATACAGAAAGGGGATTACTTTTTGGATTTATTTTTAGGCATTGTAATCAACAAAAATAGAATAATTTCATAGAGTTTGTCATTTCATGTGTGTATTTAATATATGTAAATATTGAAATACCTAAAATATATTCACTTTATAACCTATAATATTTATTAAAAAATAATTCCTATGTTTGGACATATATATATGATGATTTTTTTATTTTAAATTGATAATTATGTGACACATGTATTATTTCTACAATCCATGCAATTAGATATTTAATAAATAGTAAATGAAAAACTTATTCATCTATTTTTCATCATTATATGTATAATGATTCTATCAGGATAAATATAAAATGTAAAATTAATATATTTTTTTATGAAATATCACTTGTTTAATTATGATTTCTTTAACAACGATGATAGCTAGATAAGTCTTTTAAGGGTTCGATTTGGAATTTGATCTTACATTATGATTTTAGTTCTACAGATGTTTTTCATTTTTGTTAGTTTGTTTTTTTCAATGATTACACTGGTAATACATAACATAATTTAACATAAAAATAGTTTTATAAAAATAAGATATTTATTTATATTTAATTCATCTGAATTAATTTTGGAATTTAAATTTGGATTCTCTATCACGTGAAAAAATTATATAATACCTCAGTTACATTTTCATTATAATTGAGATTATATTTTTAATTATATTTTATTATATATCATTATATATATGCGAGATCGGTGTTTTATTTATTTCTAAATATAATTAAAATATAGAAATATAATTCTGCATAATGAAATGATGAATATGATCTATATAGGGTCTATATTGTAGTGGATTATATTGAAGAAATAATGATATAGGATTTCATATTTGGAAACAAAAGTAATTTTATTACACTCATTTGAATATGATAAAGATGATTTCTGTTTCTCAAATCACTAGACTAGCATTGAAGCCTCCCACCCACCGCAAAAATTATACCCCACCACACTAGTTGTGTAAAAGTAGATATATAACTAATTTAGATTATTAATCATACCATGATGGTACTAATATAACATGATATATTGCATGTGATTAATTTTATGGAATCACTTATCTAAATTTTCATCAAATAATAAAACCAATCTACTAACACAATCACCTCATGTATGAATCAATAATGAGTTTTCATACTGCCACCTAGATGAATCCTCAATATACTACAAGAAATGTATATTTATTAAGTAGAATATTTTTTGAAGACTATATGATATTAATTACATACATAAACTCATTAAATATATATATTTGAGTTTTCAAATAAGGATCTTATGCATGTATGTATGGTCTTCCACTATAATGACACCATAACACAACATGATAACTTAACACAATAAATCAGACCATGGACTTTATGTTGGGTTCAATCACTATATTCTTCATGAATAAATCAATATATGTTGGTTTATAATCATTAAGTGAGCTCGAATATTATTAATATAAAATTGTGTTAAATAATTATACCTCATTAATGATTTTTGGGAGTTTCAATAAATCAATTCTGTCATTAATGGCACACAAAAAAGTTTCATATTAATGACAAAACAATTTTTCAAAATATTTGAAAAATAATTTGAATTGAATTTTATTGTTATATAAATATTATTCTAATTATTCCATAAATATTATACCTTGTGACGGTAATTTATAAAAATATCTTTTGATGAATTATAGTGTTTTCTGGTGTATTCTTCCACCATTTTATTTCTACCTTTTTCTTATTCTCCTGATATGAAAATAAATATTTAATAGAAAAAAATACATCATTCTGTAACAATGTGCCTGATGGATTGTAAAATGTTACAAGAACATGGTTATAAAAACTCATATCTTGGTAATGTAGAGAATTTGTGTGTTCTTCCATTAACCAGTATATATTACCTATATCCTCAGTATTTTTTCATTAATATTGAGCCATTCCTTGAGGCCAATGAACACTAGGTAGTTTCATTAACCATGGTTAGGGTGGTCATGGAAATAATGAATAAAAAATAGGTGTATAAACATATACTCTAGGGTTTACCTGTGGAAATTATCAAGTACGTTTAGAAGAAATATTTGTCTAAATAAATATGACTATGCTCATGTGTGAGTTTGTTAGAGCAGATCATGCCAGGAATTCACTACTACAAACTCCAAAAAAAAAGATTTCTATGTGATCCACATGAATTTTTGGAGGTATCTCAGTTATTTCTTGGGGATGTTAAGAATCATGTATATTATTAAATACTATATTAATAGATCAACACTTGATGATTTCTATCTACTTATGAAATTTCTAAATTATGTTCATGTAAATTTCTAGAATTCATAGAATGAACCAAGAAATGATGGAATAATTAACCACATGATTTTTTAGGAGTTGATCAGTTGATTGAACAAATATGATGAGTACTTTCAGATTTAAAACAGTTTCATTAATTGAGATGGCCAAATCATTTTCACTGAAAGAAATGTTTCATTTGTTCATATAGAGAAACAATGTAGAGACATCAATGTGTGATACTAGTGATCTTTAATGGCATGGATGGGAATGTGAACATGTAATGTGGCACTATTGTAGAAAGGGATGACATGAAAATATTACATTTCATGTAATTATGAGAATTAAGTTATGGTCTTCAATATTTTTTTATTCATATAAATTTTTTAAATTGTATTTGATTGGGGAATTAAACCTCTTAGCATTGGAACACGAACCATGTCGAAAAAGCATACATGACCCATTCTATTAACAAAAAAACATATTATTTTCACTATGTGACTTAGGAGGATGTGTTGATTAGGATATAATGATTAGATATTATCATTATCAACTAATAAAAGGTTTTATGCATATTTCATGATTCCAATAAATAATATTTACATACTAATTTATAGTACATTGATAGTTTTTTTAGTGATAATAAGATGTCCCTCCATGTAAAGTTCCACGAGTAAGATGGGATCATCACCAAAAATTTGAATATTGATGGAAATTAGGTGTAGATGAACCAAAATATTATAACGGTATATGATATGGATTGGAACTGGGATGAATATTTTGATGGATTTTTTTTGGATCTACTATATATCATTATGATATAAGACCAATAACATGATTCAATGGAATGAGTGGTTATGAATGGATTGAAAATTTTGAAGAAATCCACATAAGGTGGAGAAGATGCAACAAATTCCATTCTAAATTATCTGAAAACACCAACTACCGCATATTCTACACTAAATGTGGGGATTCTATAGATGTCTCTACAAATTATGAGAATGAAAAACACTAATATATAACTTGTTTGGTCCCATACATTAGTTATAATTTATGCTAATATGAAATAGAATAAAATCTCATCTAAATTTATGAATGTCGCGGATGATTTACCGGAAAAATAAACTAATTAAACCAATGATACTACCTTGGATGAATCCTTTCATAGGAAGATGGGGTCCACTAAACAAAGGAAAAACGTATGGAGAATATTTGTATCTAGGGGACATATAATGTATAAGGTTTTCATTATTGTGTTAAATGGATGTGTTAGGAATATTTATTTTGTTTCAAATATTGAATTACTATTATGGATCTTGTTGAAATAAGAAACATTAAAATATATTGAGATAATATTCTAAAGAAGTCACTAATTGTAATTAGTTTAAGATTTCTAGACTGCATGAATCTAGAAAACAATTTTATTAGGAGGGATAATATTGATGGATAATGAAGATGTGGGAAAATAGTTGACCAATAATAAATGATTAATGAGAAAGACAAAATATAAAATATGGGTGGTTTTTCTAATAAATTTGTGTCATTAATAGAACCCTTGAAATATGTAATTTTAATCACCCTTAGAATAGTCTCTAAATCATTGATATAAAATTATTACATGGATATACTTATTTTTTAATAGTTCTTTATTATTCAATTTCCAATATTATTTATATCTATTACCAATTAAATTTCTTAAATTAAATTTTAATGGAATCTATTTAGTTATGTGTTCTCATGATTCATTTTTATTGCACTTTTTATTCTTCTCCTACCATGAATATATCATTTTAAAAGGAAAAAACAAAAATGACTTCATCATATAGAGCAGCAGAGTCACTCGTTTCCTTCATATCATTTTTCTAACATGTAATATTCACTATAATTTATTGATGATAAAATATAATCTATATAGGTGGAAAGTGAGCCTATCATATGCTAAAAATTCAATCCATTGTAAGGAATCATGTGACATTATGTGATCGCAAGGATACTTCCCATGTAAATACAAGGATCATGAATTGATCACATGCAATATGGATCTACCCCAGGTTTTAATAACTGAACAACTTTTACTATGGAATGGAATGTCAATTGATGTCATAATATATAAATCAATATCACTTATCACTCATGATATATTCAAAACATAATATATTTTTCAGAAGTCGAGAAATTTTATTAATACTCTATTTAAATAACTATTTGAAAATTAGATTTAATGTATATATATTTTAAGGGATTTATTTTTTTATTATTTCATAAGTTTATATTAATGATATGGAGACCATGTGAATAATTATTAGTATATTTCAAACATATTATAAATTTAAATAACATAATTACATAAATTTTTTTAACCAAAAATAAAATATTTTTTAATAAAAAATTATAATTCAGGTTTTATGATTTATTTACTAATTTTATTTGTCAAAAAATATATATTTAATGAAAAAATATATTTAAAAATTATTTCTTTGTAATATAATTTTTTTCATTAATTTTTGATAAATTATTTTCTTATTTGAATAATGATTTTTAAAAAAATTCATGTTCAGGTTTTATTAAAATAATCTATGAAATATTTATTTTCATTACATGTCCTATTATGGTGGTTATATATTTTTTTGTTTAAAAATGATTAAATTTTTTTAATTACTTATTATGCATTTGAATTAAAATGATTTTTGTTACTAAAATTGCCTACTCTTAGATAATTATGATGTGGTAATTTGAGTTTTTTTACTGGGTTAATGATTGTCCTTTTAGTTTCATATATCATATTTAATGGAATTAAAGACGTAGTCATATATGAAATTACACACAACTGTTTTGCGTCCCGAATATACATTATTATGATGCATTCCATTGATGTGAACCCTCAATATTCATATTTTAATGTGTTGTGATATCTATGATGTTATATGATATCATTGTTTAATCATATAGATAATCCCTCCGATGGAACCAGAAAATATATTTTACTACTACTTCCATGATTATAAATTTTGATCCACTACTCAAGAACCTATTTTTTATGCCTTATCATTCATCTATTAAATCATCAACATAGTTCTATTTGAGTGTAAAATAATTACTCCCTTATCGTATAAATGTATACTAAATTTTTTTATTCATCTTTATGCCCAATGAATATTATATCTCATGTTATGACTCGTATATTATAATATTAGAAATTTTTGGATGTGAGTATCCAATTTTTATTTGAGGAAAATTTAGGTTATGAATTCAATATTCTATATTCAAGATCATTCAGGGATTGACTCATGTTTTCTAATGTCAATTTAGATTGGATAATGAGTCCCAACATTGATGTATGTGTGTTAGGTTATACTACATGTAGAAAATTGTGGATTGTAATTAGACATGATTCCTAGAAAAACCAGGTTCATATATCACAATATATTTAATGGAATGTAGTGGAGCTAATGTATAGTTGGTCAACATTAGATGAAATAAAAATAAAAATAAAAGTATTCATTATTTACCTATTCTAAATATTTTATATCTTTATAATTTACTCAAATAATTAATTTTGGTAAATTGTTTTAAACTTTATGTTTTTTTAGATTTTCTTATTGACCATCCCCCTCTAGATAATATATTATTTACATCGAGGATATAATAATTAGTATAAAATATTAGACTTTATTATTGAAAATATAACTTCACTACTTCTTCAGTGATATAAAACCCTAGAAATGAATAAAATAATTTTCTTAGATTTATAATTTTCTTTTTATATTTTATTTTCCACAATTATAAATCCAATACCCTATATCCTTATAAAAATTATCATATAATAATTAATGAATTAATCTAAATTATTTATAGAAAACTAAGAGTACACAACTCTTTTTGAGTAATGATAATGGTTTTTGTTAATCAATAATGGAGGCATACCATATGCAGTAATGAATTGAACACTTGAAGATCATGGTAAAACCATAAAAACTAAATGAAGCATTCACAGATACACATAATCGAAATTATTAAATCAAATATTTTTTAATTAAATTTTAATAAATATTTTATAATCATATATTAAAAATGTGTATTCATTCATCTGTCTATCTTCCGGACATCTCATGAAAAATTGATGATTTTTTATCATACTCTCTTTGTCACAAATAATATATATATGGCCAAATATGAAGTACATCCTAGAGAGTAAAAATATTTCAATATAGGTGATGTTGAAATAATGAACAAACTATTACATTTATTCACATTTATTGTGAATGGTATGAATACTCATGGAGAATTTTGTATAACCCAATTCTTTTATAAACATTACTAATTTATCTTCCTCGTACGTTTCATACATAGAATGATTTCATACATGGGACTATAAAATTCAAATATTACACAATACATTAACTTATTAGATCACATCATTAATATTCACTTGATTTAATGAGAATTGTAGAAGATGATATTTCCAAAAATAAATATAACGATTTCAAATATCATATAAATGTTAACTCAAACACTTTTTAATATGGGCCATAAGAAATTGATATATGAGAAATAAATTATAAAAAAAATAAAATATGAAAAAGATAAATATATTGTTCATTAAGCATCAATGAAGATATTATATGGATGAAAAAGAAAAAATAGGTAACAGAAGAATGTATAATACTGATTCAGAACGAAATTGTTATGAATTTAATAAAAAGAGACACAGAAAGTCATACTGTTTAAATATAAATTATGATGAAATAGATTAGAAATAAATAAAAGTGTCATGTGAATATAATATTGGATAGAGCTGCATTAGATAATCAGATTCTAGTGAATAATTTTGAAATAAAAGTATATGAATAACTTCTGTTTTTTAGTCAAAAAATAAATGATGTTTATAATGAATAATATTATTCATCGAGTTATGTTTCATATACTAATAATTATATTTATGATTATCTATATGTTAGAAATAAAAATAATCAAAATAATGTTTTAAGGGTTAGAGAATTGTATATAAAATTAAATGATGAGAAAAATATACATGTCATGGAATATTTGAATATAAAAATAGGAAACAAAAATGATATAAAATAATTTAATTATTTATATTAATTGAAATATAATGAATTAGGAGGTCCTATAAATAAAATGATAAAATTAAAGATTAAAATGATTTATTAAGAAGGTTTTCTTGATGATCAATAATTATTTATGATGATTTTGAATATGTTTAAAATGAGAATAAAAATATGAAAAATTTGGTTTCCCATATAGAATATATTTTACATATATTTTTTCTAGGAAAATAATATTATGATAATATTTTGGTCATAAGGAAATAAAAGATTTATCTAAATGGTTTTAGTTAAAATAAAAGATTACTAAACTATTCATGAATTGTTTTATTAAATGTACTAAATCAAATTTATATAATATTATATCCCATATATATTGAATGAAAAGTATCCCTTCTAATAATGATTCATTGTAATTTCATAATTCTTTAGGCAATTATATTTTTTTTCTCAGACTATATATCATATATTACAAACTAATAATTATTTAATGTGTACATGGGTTCCTAAACATTGGTATTCTAATATTATTAAAACAAAATTGGCAGAGAATCCAAATTAATGTAACCTATTAGTTATATTTAAAAAATGCATATTGAAATAGTATTATTAATTATAATTATGCACTGTGTTAATTTGAAAATAATTGTGAATAATGTTTTTATTGTTTTATCTGTCAAAATGCATGTTTCTATTTTAAAATTTCATGTGATGATGATAATAATTTATTATTTTTTGATCATATATTATGTAGTTATAATCAATATTTAACATATAGAAAATAAAAAAAAATTAATTCATTGATAATATTGGATATTTATTTATATTTTAGTAAAGTAATATATTTGTATCATTATCATATGCATAAATATTTTTATTATGGAATGGAATTAATTATTAGATATTTTTTAGTTAATATCATAATATATTACAAATACATTAATGGTTATTGAAATGTTTTCATGGATCCTTTTTAATGTTCTAGTTTTAAGTAAGACGCTTTATTAAATGGATATTCATTATTATATCACATTATAAAATAATAGAATGAATGATTATTGTGGTAATATATATTTTTATTAATTATCTCCTCTATAATGTTATTTTTAAATTTATTTTGATGCATTGTAATTATTTCTCTTATTATATAGTTATATTATTTTCTATTATATATTTCATCATCACGAGTATTATAGAATTTCATTTTTTATATTGTGATAATTTTTCAAAATTTTTTAAATCACATAAATTCATTAAATATTTAAATATTTTTCATATAATGACTTGTTTATACAAATGGTTAAGAATAATGGATTGTAATTATAATTAATATTAATTATTTTAAGGATTATTTTTCCATTACAGAATTTATGTATTCTTAGCTATTCAATTTTATAAGAGCTTGATATTAATATTTTATAGATTTTTTACGTGTAAAAAATATATTACGATGTGCTGTAGTATTTTATCAAGAAAAATGTTTTATATTTCTAATTTAAAATTTTAAATTTAGAATATTATTTGGGGGATATTATGTTTTTATATTTTATTAATATTGAATAATTTATATCTTGTTTATGTAATTAAAATTTTTGATTGTCAAATTTATATATGATTTTATTTATATTAACAAATTAAAACATAATTTCATTATTGTCTCTAATAAGGGGAGTTGTTTTTTGTAATACATAGTGATTATTTAGTTACAATAAGGGGGTAATTTATTTATTTTTTTTGTTTTTGTTATAAATAAAAAGGGGCAGTTTTTCAGAGTTTGTTGTTTTTTCTTAATATTTTATGTTATGAGACATTTCAATACCTTACAATAATTATTTTTATACAAATAGCATGAGGAATATAATAATAGTCATTGTGTTTCAATGTCAAATTTACAAAAATTAATTTTTGTTTTAAATGGATAATTAAATAGTAAATATATTATTTTTAAGCGACTATCAATTAAAATTTCATGAAATATTAAATGTATTAATTATGTCTATTGTATTAAAAAATAATCGTATTATAATTTTATATTGAGTTACAATACATGATATTTTAAAAAACAAAATTTTAGAAAAAAAATATTTATATAAATGGTTTCTTTTACTTCAACAGTGTTAGAATATTTATTTTTATGTTTGTAATTTTATTTAATATTAGTTTTTATTTATTGATTATATACAATTATTCATTTTTTAGTTAGAAATTTTTGTCTATGATATCTCTCGGAACACAACTCAAAATTTCATTATTGTTATTTTTTAAGAAATTTAAGATAGTTATATTGATTTAATTAAACATCAAGGAATGGTGTAATTGAAATTTCTATGCTAAAAAAATTGGCTTAATTTTCTGATATATTTAATTTTTATTTGATTCATATTTCTTAATATACTTTTTTGATTCCTTCCAATGATATATCGTGATATTGAAATTTTTATCATGTTTTCTTATTTCCTTTGAAATATAATGAAATTATATATATATTATTCAATAGTACATAATGATTATATAATGTTTATAGGGACTAAAAATCACAAAATAAAATTATTAAAATTTGATATTGGATTTCAGATGTGGCTATGTGAGTAATTTGGAGACATGGTGATTTTGGATAAATGAGAAGTATGCCTATGTGATTATTTTGTTATGTGTGTTTGATTATATCGCACTGGATTATGGTATCTAGAATCCAAAGACATATATTGATTCATCACGCATATATCAAGTAAAAAAATCAAACATATGACATGTTTTAAGATATCATTTTCCCACATGGAGAACACTTATCCTTCTATAACTATAATACCTATAGAATATTTACTGAATGTTTTATGATCGAATACTCTCTATATGAATATTTTCATCTTACCGTGAATCAAATAACTTTTTAACTCACCGCATAAATGATTCTACATTGATAATTCATGATTACCATTGACTTAAAACACATTCTATTTCCTGAACAGTATTCATACTAACTCATGCGTATTAAACCACTATATATTTAGTTTAATATTTTTTTTTTCTAATGATCAATATATTCTCATAACTTATAGAATCACGTTCACTATATATTTGAGATTTTATATAGTTATTTGGATCATTGATACATGCTCACAAGATCGTTTAACATCTACATACAAAATACTAACCTACAATATTAAATACAACATTGGTTTCCTCATCATGTTCTCTCACAGAAACTTTGTTCATGAAGAAGACGTTTCCATCCTCATATAGATCATGTTGGCCACATTATTACCATAAATAATTTTTTATTTCATAATATAATTTTTTTTAAATTTTAATGGTTATGTATATTATCTTCAAGTAGTATGTGACCCAACAATACAATGAATATTTAATCTACTGAAATGCATCACGGCATAATTCATGACTCAAAGACAATCGATTGCATTAACATAAATTCAATGAATTATTATTTGGCTTGACCACATGTTATAATGACTGACCACATATTATAATTGATTATAATATCAATCAAAAACAAGAAATATTCATCATGGTCACACTACACTCATATCTTGTTCGACATATTTATTTATTTATAAAAAATTTGTAAATGTAAATAATAAATTATCAATGAATTATTGTGATAATATTTTTTTCTAAATGTTTATTTTGAATTTTTTTTAAACACATTTATAGATTCATATGTCTATATTAATGATATATAAAACATCAGAATAATTAATAGTGTATTTTTAATAAATTTAAAATAGATAATAAATATGTTTTTAGTTTATTTATAAATTACAAGAATATATTTCAAAAATATTTGAATTTGTTTTTTAGGAATTATATTTTTTTATTCAGATAAAAATTAATACGTTGGTAACATAATATTATTCAAACATATATATATATATATATATTTTCATATAATTTAGTTTCATTGATTATAGAACAATTTTCTATTTTGTTGAATAAAAAAGGAATTTAAAAAAAACTTCATTGAATTTTATTGAAACAATATCTATGATATTTTTGGGATATTCGTTACTCTATGTTATAAAGATGTTTTGGTTTTCTATTGATGATATAAAAAGTGATTGAATTAGTAATTAAGTTTTTAAATGTGAATGATTTTATAATAATAATTTTAGAGTAACAAATTTCTCTCCCTTAGATAAATATGGTGTTTTAATTTGAATTGATTTACATGTTTTAGATTGTATTATTAGTTACATAGATCTTATTTTCAGGGGTTTGAGACTCATTGATACATGGCACGAAACACACTGATTAGTAGATACATATATACAATCATGTGACGAATTCATTATATGTGAACTTCCAGCATTCATTTATTCCACTATTTTCCAAATTTGGGAATTCATATGTGATCATTGTTTTATATTTTGGATGATATATCAAGGGGAACAAAAACATTTGTGAAAACTACTGCTTTGATGAGATTATATGGAGCACAAATCAATGTACAATTTGTTTCCTTAATCTGACATATATGACTTCATCTCCCCTTTTCTATTGGAGTAATATTTAATTCTTCCCATATATTATAAATATACTATATCATTAGTTTTTTATTTTCTGACCAAATAGAATTTTATCACCTGGGTTGTTACTCAAATATTCTATTGTTAGTAAATTTTGTTCTTGGATACAAATTTCACAAGTTAAGACTATTTTTGTTGTGACTCAAAGATTCTATGTCATAATTATTTGGGTTGTTACTCCCATTATCAAAATTCATGTTTAATGGTTAGCAATCCCCACATAAAGTCCAGTGTTACTAGTTGTACCTTCTATAAAGAGGATGGATTTATTGGGTAATGATTTCAATAAAGGGTTCGTAGTTGAAAATTAATCTCTCATTCAATAGAGAGGTATAACATTATAGTAAATATACAATGGAACTATGTATTATAAAAATTCATGTGCTCAATACATACCAATTAATTGAATTTTTTTTCTTGGTAATTATAACTTATAATTAATTTAGATAATTAATTCAAATCATTAAAATTTTAAATATGTTCTATTCATCCCCAGTCAAAAGAATTTTTATTTTCCATATGTGACCTAAATTCATTTAATCAGTTAGCCTTATTATAATGATTCTTTCCAATCAGAAATTTTTTTATTATTAGATCGATGAGAACATAATCCTTTATGAAATTACAACTTATCATTATCGTAAAATCTATTCCATTGGTATCATATCCATTATGGATTATAATATAATGGAAGCTAAATAAGACAAAAAAAACAAGATAACACATTACTAATCAAGGTGTACTGACAATGGAACAAAACTATCCAGTGATACAGTTTAGATTTACTTACTTATTTCATTCGTAAAAAAAAATAATAAATGGGAATTTTAATATGAAAAAAAACAACTCAGTTTGATTATCATGGTCTTAAAAAGATTCCCATATTAGGAAACTGTCACTGAGTATTTGTTTGTATTTTCTAATGCATCACAGATTTAATATAAATCCTATACATATAAACTTCTTAATTATTACATATTAAGTAATATTTATTTTCAAATCATTTATTATTTATTTTGATATATTGATTATAATAAATATGTATTAAAATGTAAATTCCAACAACAAAAAATAAATTTGATCATTCCACATTAATATACTTCTCCATACCCAACACACAATATGTGTTACGCTCCAAAAAATATAATTCAAATATATTGTCATTTATTCTAATCCATTGTACTCTTAAGGGACATGACTTCTTTATATAGTGTCATATGATATATTAAATTTAAAATCTCCATGTTATTTAACCCAGAGTGATATATAGGAAACCCAATTTTTATTTAATGAATTGATCATATTTAATCTAATATTTCTCAATATAAATGGTGCCTTATTTTGTGAAATTATATGAAAAATTTACCAAATGGTTTTGATGAATACATTAATAGTGGATTATGTAATATTTAAATATTTGATATTTATATTATGTAAAAATTTTATTTTATGCAAATTGGATTATAAATTTTTTGATATCTCATTTAATTAAAATAAAAATTCAAATTTTCAAAAATGATATATCATTATATAAATATTTTAAATGTAAAATATTATTATAAACCCAATTATAAATTAGATAAATTTTTAAACACAACATATTTTTCCATATAAACTATTTTATATTCTGTTAAATATAAACAATTTGATATTATTTAATATATAGTATTTCAATTTGTTATTTATGACTATATCATGATGAATCATTTTTTTTGCAAAGGGGGAAACTCTCTTGATCGTTTTCACTGTTTCATTACCATTTGGGGGGTGGGTGAAACTCTTTCCCATCGTTTTTGTGTTTTTCATTCTATTGAAAATGTTTTTCTTCATTTAGTTGATTTTATTTGCAATTTCCAAGATGTTTCTAATGTGTTACCTCTTTCCCATTTATAAAAATAGTATATTGCATTTTATTTTCATTAATTGGGGCTTCCCTCCATCATTTTTAAAGAAAAATATTATTTATGATTGATGAAATCAGTCATCAAAACCATTTTGATGAAGTTTAATTAATATATTTATTTTAGACCCCATTTAATTTGTATAATTTCAAAATATATAATTATTTAAAATCCGTATATATATATATTCTATTACCTTTTATATTTGTTTACAATTTATTATATTTATAAAATCTCTTACATGTAATTTTAATAATCAATAGATAAACACTTACATTAATAATTATATAGTTTCCATATAATTTTCGGTAAATATGTATTAATACCGTTTATTATGATATATAAGATTTAAAAATAATATTATATTGAAAGGTAAATTTTTAATATTATATCTTTAATATTAATGGAATATTTGATATAATTTTTTTAAAAAAAAAAGATTAACCATAAAAATACTATATTTCATTAACGTATAAAACCACTTTAATAAATTTTGATATCCTTTTATTATTATGAATACAAAAAATTTATATTCTCATTCATTTTGAATATTCAGTTGTATTCAATATATTTATTTACTCATTAAATATATGGAATTAAATGAGATATATTAAATTTATAATCCAATTGGCTTAAAATAAAAATTTTACATAATATAAATATCAATGATTTAAATATTATTTAATCCACGATTAAGTTATTCATCAAAATCATTTTGTTAATTTTTTTTTAATTTCACAAAATTAGGCCCCATTTAAATTGAGAAATATTATATTAAATATGATCAATTCATTAAATGTAAACATCATTATATATTTCATTAGTTGTGTAATTTATAAACCCCTAACTAATAACTCTTATGAACTAAAAAATTGTACAATTTATTTTGTTATCATATGGTATTCCAAACAATTAGGTAATAAAATAAATATTTATATTTAATATTTTAGATATTTTTTAAAATATAATTCGTAAACATTAAAATATTTAATTATTAACTATTTATAAAAAAATAATTTAAAATCATTATAAATTAAAATATCCAACAAATAAAATTTACAATTATTTATAAAAACCTGATAGAAAAAATATATCTAAAAAATATTTATTGATTAATCACAAAAATTTAATAATAAATAAACTTATAAAACATGTTGATAAATTTTATAAATGTCTCAAAATATAGTTTTCATTATCTGTGACTAATTTATAATTAATCTAGTCCAATTTATAAATAAAGATTATTTATCAAAATAGACACTTTATTTATTTTCATAAACAAGAGTAATAAATGAATCACCAAGTTGATTTTATGAGACATTTTTTTCTAATAAATTTTCTTCTACTATTATCATTACACACAATGGTGACATTAAATGAACCACGAGATTCCATTTGTATAAAATGACTATCTTAAACTAGCTGTTAGGTAAGAGAGAAAAAATATAACTTACATATGAATATTCTAGTTGAATTCATTTACTACCAACTATTTCACAAAAATATAAATCAATTATATTTTTTTATATTTTTATTAATAAACTATGACAATTAAAATTTGTAAATTAAATTAATGAGATATACTGGTTATATATTTAATAAAATATCTGTTATATTCATATAATTTATATTTTAGATCTAAGGAATGAATAATTCCAATTTGATATTTTTCAAAATTCTATTTTTCATCATTTTAATGGATAAACCATTTCAAATTAATTTTATTTTCAAATTATTAATTTTTTATGAAATAATAAACTTATTCCATGGAATTGAAATATAAATATTTTCATTGATTAGTTTATTGATATTTTTCTGATAATTATTTGTTGGATAAATATAAATATATTAATTGAAAACAGATTTTTTCAAAGGAATAATTTGTATAGTTAAATTATATTATTTAATGATATTAAAGTATAAATAAATTAAATTTTATTAGTTAATATAATTATGTTCATTTACATTAACATTAAATATAATTTATAAGTGAAAACATTGTAATATTTTGCTCTGTTTTAACTTTTAAACCCCATATTTTCAAATAATGAGATTAATTTTCAATTAAATATTGAAATTAATATCTTTTGAATTTAAAAAAATGGATTCTATATTTTTATTCATTATGTTCAAATAATTTAAATAAAATTATTTTATTTTTGGACATCAAGAATACTATCTTCAATAATTATGATTAAAATTATGAAAAGGGTATATCATAAAATTAAGGTTATAAATAATATTATAAAACTAAATTTTCACTTTTACTAATATCATTTGATGAATGTATTTTGACATAAATCATCCTTGGGTCAAACTTTTATCATCTGGAATCTACTTGGGAGAGATAAATAAATTTATTTTATTTATTTTAATGAAAAGTTAAAAAAATTTACTCATATATTTATAAAAATAACATTTTTAATATTTGGTTATACAGAAGAAAACATTAAAATAATAACTCATATCAAAAATAAAATTTTTATCTTTATCATTGATATTTATTGTTTATTATTAGAAAATAAATAATTACCTTAATATCTTATTCATTAATGATGGAAAAATAATTTAATTGCTGAGAACTATATAAAATAATTTTTATTCAAATGTTATTAACCACTAAAATACATAAAAACATGACAAAATATTATTTACAATTATGTAGCTACCATATTCATCCATGGGTATAGTTCTTTATCATTTTGATCCATTTGGGAAAGATTATGACACAGATAATATTTTATATAAAGTGATGTAAAATTTGACACATTGACATTATAATAAATATATCATTTTTAATATAGGGTTTTCAAGAAGATATATCCTATATTAAATAATACTATGAAATCATGTCGAATTATATTCGTTATGGTACTAAATTCTTTTATTATCAACCGATAAATATGTATATTAAGTAATTTTACAAAACCGGGGTTGTAATTTTTTATTGAATGGACATAATAAATAAATATTGTTAAATTATTATAATGATTTTAATTTGTGATAATTTATTTATCCAATGAATTTTCTAGATGACCTTGACCTCTACTGAATATAATAAAACATTTTTTCATTATTAAATTATTATCATTATATTTTTAATAAATCAATGAATTGAACAATGTCAAAAAATACTAATATTGTTTTTTATCCAATTGATATATTAATAAATTATTTTAAAAACATAAAACAATATCTGACAATATTGAATGATTATTAAATGTTTTAAAATAAAATTAGTTATTAATTTTTTTGGTTGACATCAAATAAGTTACAATGATAATATTATATTATTTAAATATATTTTACCTTAATTAATATTAAATAGAATAAATAAGTGTTAAATTAAAATTTTAAGGTTTAAATGGACATTAAAAAATATATATAAATTATTAGATGATGAGATTTAAACCATATCTAATCATAAATTCTAATAAAATGCATTTTAATGATGTTTTATTTTGGTTTAAATTTATAATAAATTAATATTTTTGGAAATTATAAAAGTTCCACTAACTCAACTATAAAAGGGTACCACTTCTATCATTTCATTACGTCACATTGAAACATAAAATACATTCATACCAATCCCACTTCCCTTATCAAATTCCCTAGTAAAATTATATAGTTTTCAGACTTCTCAAATGAAAAACTCTAGTGCTATTCAGAAGAGATCTTAAGGGCTCTCATCGAAGAAGATCTAATCCCCTCTACCGACAATTTCAAACATATTTATTCTTATAATTCATCTTCTTGGGTAGTTTTCATAATAAATTATTAGCCCCCATATCACATTTAGACACTGATTTAATTATTATTATGGAATAACAATATTCTACCTTCTATACATTCAATGAAAAATGAAATCACCATGTGTGCGTACATACGACTTACCATCTCCACGCCATGGTGAAATCTATTTTCACCACCACCAGACATGGATGAGAATAATGATGAATGTAATAATGAGATGCGATAATTACAATATTATATGAATTTTGGGAAAAATTATATACCATCCAAATCTATTCCATTTCAGAATTATTTGAATGATATTGTTGCTCCTGTGTATATACACCCTATCATCTCCACGATGTGATGGGATTAATTCTACCTGATTTCCATCAATTGAAATATTATCTAAATTTACAGAATGAATATACATTGTATATATTATTTTAATGTAATTTTTTATGATAATACTATTACATACAATGAAGAAATTAAACATATTCAGTGAAACATGAATGAGAAAACGAAGCCAGTAATCCTTGAACAAGGAGTAATTTTGAGATTTTACTAAAAAGGATGATAATATGTTAATATAAGATATCATAAAACTAATAATTTTTTAGAATGAGTCAATTTAATTATTTAAATAATTATACTTGATATACAGACAGGTTTGATGGATATTTTATCTAAGGTAAGTAATAATATCATATTCCAATTTTTATCCAAGATTGTTTATATATAAGTGTTTACTAGGGTATAATTATCAAAAATTTATAAGTTTTATAAATATTTACTATAAAATATTCGTCAAATTAATCCACTAATTTTTAAATTTAATTTTACCCATTGGTGAATTTTTATGAAATGGCAAGACTGGTAATTTTTTTCGTTTCTAATATGAGGCCATTTCTCACATTCCGACCAAATTACAAGGAGAGTGTTTATTAACTTCTATGGAATGAATGGATATTTATGGTTTCATAACTCATTTTTTACATGAATATTCAATTAAATTTTCTCAATTTTATTTACAATTAAATTATTTTCATAGAAAAATTGGCGTTAATAAATATTAATTGTAATGAAGAAGAAAAAACATTTTCTACAAGATTTAATTTTAAATGTTTTCACAATGTTATTTTCCATATAAGATAAAATTACTTAATAGGTATATTCTACATGTTTATTGTCCCAATTTTTCCTATGGATTGATATGTTAATAATATAATTCTATTTATGATTTCAGTTTATCTTTCATGGATTCTATTATGATCGAATGATGTTTAAGAGACCCATTTTATTCCATAAGATATATTATGATGGATGATTTATTTTTTTTGAAACATATAAGAATGATTTAATAATGAGATTTTTGGGATCTATATCTCCCTCAAATTCATCAGATAAATATTTATTTTTCATGTCATAGACATTTCTGGAATAAGAATGGATCATAGTTTATTACTATAAAGCTTCTACTAAGATTTAAGTCAGTTTATATGGGACTCTGTCTACTATGATGGTTTGGGAAATGAGACATGTCTAATATGAAATTATTTTATATGCTTATGTGTAGCACATAAAATTTCATCTTTATTTTATGACCGTTTGGATTACGTTCATTGAATCATATAATGTTTTAGGATTTATCCTATGACATGATATCGTGATCTTTAATATGCTAGAGTATACTTTCAAATGTTATCTCATTATGTCATATTATTATTATATGATTTGTATTTCTATTTATTAACATTAATAATAATCACATATGAACCTTTCTTATGTAACTTTTCCCGTGTTCTTGAAGATGTTAATTATGTATGATATTTATAATAGTGGACCAGTTTGGAAGAAATACGCCTGAGACTATGTAGATGTTTTATGAACCAGATGATTATTCTTCACAAATTCTAATGATAGAAAACCGATATGGACCATTAATTGTTTTTTATGTTTTTAATGAATATTTTTATATTTTTATGTAATATCTATGTATGTAATGTATTATTCATTATAAATAGTATAAAGGGAAAGGTATAGTTATCATTTGGAAACTCAGATGAGAATAACATAGTATGAACCCTAAGGATATGTCAAAGTGTTAAATAGAATCGTAGTATTTAAGAAATTATCATTAATAAGCTTGGGTAAAACATAATGTTTCCATGATTTTAATTTTATTCTTGATTTTGTGGCTATCCCATTATTATTCGGGTTTACCATATTATGATTTGTGGTTTTGGTCAATGGTTGGAAAATGAAAGAACCATGATACTGATGAATGCAAGTGTCAATGCAATGATTATCCTATTGAGGAACCAAATGTGTTTGGAAATAGAATATTAAATCTTATAGGTATTCTCACAAAATCATCTCATGATATGAATCATGAAGGACATCCAAACAAGAATAGGAGGGAACGAAATTATGTAGAGTCCTCCACGAGTTAGTGTTAACCTTCATTCAACGGGTCTTTTGGTCTACTAGTGGTGGAACAATAGATCTATTCCATATAAGATATATTTTCATTTCCCTAATGTGCAGAGAATGAAAATACCATCTCAGTAGTCTATTGTTTAGAAGGTGAATATCATCAATGATGTAACCTTATCAAGAATATGGGTCAAAGATATGAATTTGAACCAGCGGAATGAGACTCATTCAAGAATGTATTTTTCAATTATTACTTTACTCGCATTCTTTGAACAATGATAGGGTAGTGTTACCCTAAACCTAATAAAAATGTTTATGAATCTATTGGTACCTATTAAGAAAATTTTACAATACCTTCAAGGTATGCTTCAATTATTATTTTCCTACATGAGAGTAAAATTGATCAATTATTTATTGCATTAAAACCATGTCTTCAAAGCGTATTGCCCAAAATGGACATTAATAGCTTGAATGAAATCATTCGATGTTATTTCAAGGTTGAGATGGAGTTTGGAGTCACCTATTAGTCATATTGGTTTGATTAGAACATAAAAAGTAAATTCATTGGAAAATATAAAGACACTAGTGAGATGACGATTATTTTTCCCTTATTCTTGTTTTGTGGAACAAAACATGGAGGGAATTTCCTTTAAGGGACTAGAAAGAGTTTTAATAGTGGTGTAGATGGTCTTTGGGTATTTTAGTGCTGATGTTATTAGAAAAATAAGTGTGAAGATGTGAATAGAGAAATGGATACATAAAATGATCTTCATACACTTCAATGAAACTAGGGTAAATAAATGGGGAATTATTACAAAAAATTCCATAATCAATTTTTTATTGATTATGAACACCAAAAAAATAATATTAAGGCCAAAGAAAAAGGCATGTCAAAATCCATCCACATCTATGATGTAGAGTACAATAATTAACTGGTGAAAGGTACACATATCATACACTCTAATGTAGAGAAGGTTTTATTTGATTCTAGATCCATACACTATATTGTTTTTGAATAATCTTATGTGGGTATAATTATATTACCTCAATAATTAAATGTTGATTTTTCTATGAACATTGTTTATGGCGTAATGGTCGGATCAAATTTTTATAATTTTAATTCAGTTGATGTTTGTGGGTATATAAATATTTATAATAACAGGACATATCCATCAGAGGAATTTGAATGGATTCAAGGAATGTATTGGAATTTTATATATGGATCTCATATCAATTGATAAGGATAAAAAGTCACATTACCAATTCTAGATCAATCTATGATCATCTATCGATACAAGGATTAATATGACATTCTAGTGGATGTTTATTCCATATTATGAGGCTTGATTCCCATAAATAAAGATTATTTTTCTCAAATGGTTAGTGAGAAATTCACTATTAAGAATACACATATTGAATGAATGTTTTATATATCTATCCAAAAAAAATTCTAGGTCTTCCAAAACATATTAATGTTTAAGTATTCAATATAACTAAAACCGAGTTGTGTTCCAACTTTAAATGCACCATAATGAACATACACAATTGAGTTGCAGGAAATGAAGAAGTAACTCGAAGAGAATCATGAGAAGGGATTAATACTACCAAGTGTGTCACCATGGGGTGAACCTATTTAGAAAGTTAAGAAGAAATATGGGTAATTGAGACTCTACATTTATTATCGATATCATAATAAGATCACTTTTAGGATTAGATATTTTATTTCCCACGTTGATGACCTATTCAACCAACTATGTAGATATCAATACACTTCCAATATTGATCTTCAATTAGGATATCTTTAATTAAGGTTCAAGAAGAAGGATATACCAAAGATGGCCATCCGTAAATGTTATGGAATATATTATTCTATAGTGATGCCTTTTTGACTTTTTAATTCCCCCTATATATTCATGTATCTTATGAATATAGTCATTAGATTCCCTAATGATCATGTTGTGGTAGTATTTTGGGATGAAATTATTGTATATTTTCATATCAAGGAACAAAATGAATATCAAATTATAATTTTTCTAAAGACTCAATGAACTGAGAAACATTATGAAAATTTTACCAACTCTGACTTTTAGCTTATGAAGGATTAATTTTTGAGATATGTAACCTCAACAGATGTAATATCCATTAATTTATGAAAAGCTATTGTTTTTGATAGTTGGAATAGACCCACCATGATAAGTGAGATACTATTTTTACAAGGTTTTCCTATATATTATATATATTTTTGGAATATTTCTCAAAACTATATAATCTTCTCACCATATTGACATATACGTAGGTTATGATTCTATGGATTGAGGAATATGATGAAAATTTCAATGAGCTATAATGAATGTTAGTCAATGCACTTATTCTCACAGTACTATGAAGTGGGGAAAAGTTTTTTAATTTATTTGATTCATCTATAAAAGGTATGGGTTGTGTTTTCAGGGAATATGATATGATGGAACCTTATGTTTAATTAAATTACAAATAAATTAGTAAAATTAAACAAATCATTATTTGGAGATAACTACGGTAAACATTCCATTAAATATATAGATTCATTATCTTTAAAGTGAGTGGTGTGATATTTATATTAATCCTAAATTCATGAATTCTATTATCCCAAAAAAGAATTTCAATAAGCATAGAAGAATATGGTTGGAGCTTATTAATTATTATGACATATCAATAGAATAACACTCTAGGATGCCAAAAAAGGTGGTAGATTCATTGAGTTAAAAGGACCACCCGAGACTATCCATGATGATGATCCCAAATGATACAAAATTTATGTACTTATGATGGATGGATCTTGAAATTTTAATGGAAGGGTAAACAACATTTCATTCCCTAATAAATGTTAACTAATTTATACAAGTAAATGTTAAAGAGGTTTAGAAGGAAGATGTAGAGCTAAAAAATTTGTCGACATATCATCTTAAATTCAATCTTGATAATGATGGATTAATTAGTTTCTAGAACTCTTTTTGTATTCCTCCCTTTCCAGAATTAATGAAGAATATTTTGGATGAAAATTGATGTTCTTCAATCTCTTTTTCTAGGGAAAAAAAGATTTATAGGTTCCATAATGAGTATTTATGGTAAAATAGCATGAAAAGGGTATTAGATGAATTTTTATATCAGTGTTTGGTTTTCTAACAAGTTAACAATTAGGTGAAAATGCGTAAAGGGATGTAACAAACATTACCCATACCAATATGAAATTCGGAGAAAATCATTATGGATTTTTTTTATTAAACGTCACAAAAGAATATAATGGTTTTAATGCTATATGGGTTATAGTTGATCTCCATATGATGCCATCACACTTTGTTGCTATTAGAGTGGACTTACCTCGGGATCAGCTTACGAGGATAAGTATAAAGGAATTGGTAATATTGAATGGATTAACACATTACATTTTATATGATAGGGATTTGAGTATCACATAAATGTTAATTTGAAGACCTCAGTCAGCTCTAGAAACAGAGTAATGATTCAACACTTCTTATCATCCTCAGATAGACAGACAGTCTGAGAGGAAAATTCAAACACTAGAAGTCATGTTGAGAGTTTTCTCTATCGATTTAAAAGTTGTATTTGGTAAACACCTATTTTTGGTGGAATTTCCTTACCAAAATAGATTTCACATCAGTATTTATATGGTTACTTATGAATCCCTCAATGGAAATAATTTTTGAACTCCAACATGTTGTGACGAAGTTATGGAATGAAATTTATTAGGCCCTGAACATGTTGATGAAATGGTTTTGAAGGTCAGACTAATTCAGCAACAAATAAGATCAGCTATGAGTCACCAAATAATTTATCATGGTAACTAAAGGAAATACATAAAATTGTATGTGGGTGACAAGGTGTTTCTATTAATATCTCCCAAGAAGGGAGTATTGATATTTTGAAAGAAGGAAAAGCAGATCCGTAGTTATATCAGTCCTTTTGAAATTATAGATTATGTTTGGAAGGTAGCTTAACTATAAGAAATTCCACCAAATCTCTCTCATGTATGATTTCTTCCATGTATATCTCCTGAGAATATACATAAATGATCATTCACATCAAATGAAATTTATGTTTTACTTCTGGGGATTGATCTTTATTATGAAGATCACCCTCTATAGATTCTGGATCATAACAAAAATGTTCTATGAAATAAGACCACCCCCTTGGTTAGTGTTTTATGGGGGAACCACCAATTCATGAAAGATATATTTACACATTAAGATGTGATGAGGCATATGTATTGTTATTTTTTATATCTAACTAATGAATTTCAATGGTGAAATTTATTTTATGGGGGGGTAGAATGTAATACATAGATGTATATATGAAATTTTTTTATTAAATATTTTTTTCCAATAACTTGAATTGCATGAAATAGTATGTTTATTTCAAATAAGAGATGTCATTGGTCTGAAATGACCATTATAATCTACTTTTAAGGTTAGTGGGAATAAAAATAACTGATTTGTCAAAATTTATATTTAATTCATTAGATACGAATAACATCCGAACAATATAAATCTATTATATATATATATATTGTTAAAAAATTATTTGAATTATAATTATTAATCTAAATTATTGAAATATATATTTTATAAATTTAATATAATACTTTTTATATTCATAAAAAAGATATTTTTGATATAGGATTAGAAGAAACACATTTTGTTATTTTTCAAAAGGTTAATTTTACAAACATTTAAAAGATAAGCCATTTTAAATTAAAATTTTCACATATTAAATTTTTTTCTATGATCCCATAAACATACTCCCTAAAAAATTGATATAATATTTTACTTTTAATGGATTTCTTATATTTTTTATATTACTTTCCAATTGTAATGAATAGTAAATTTTAGATTAAAAAAAATGTGTCATCAGAACAATTTTTATGATTAAATTATATTATTTAATGGTTTTAATGTATAAATAGATTTTATATTTATCATTACCTAGTTTTGGTCATTGGCATTAATTTTACATTGAATTTATTTTAATTCCATTTCAATCTGTTGATATGTTTTAACAAATAAAACCCCATTTTTCCTATTACATAATTATTTTTATCTTATGTATACATACATTTGTGTTTGGAATTTTGAAAAAGAGATTCCCTAATTGAAATATTTATATCAATTTTTTTAATAGATTTATAATTTTTAGGCATTATTAATTGCAACTTCAGTAATTTCTAATAATATATATAAAAGTGTAAATTGAGAAATTAATGCTAAAATAATATTATAAAATTACCATACCACTTTTCATAATATCATTAGATTAGTGTTTTCCTAACTAACTCATCCTTGGGTAAAATGGTATTTTTTGGATGCAACTTGGGGAGATTAAGTCATTCAAATAATTTTTTTAAAGAAAAGTTAAATATGACTTACTAAACATTTTATAACTATATCATTTTTAATATAATTTTATATAGAATATAACATTGACTATAAATATTTATTTGAATCTATGATGTACTGTTTATCTTTTATTTTTGGGTAATTTTTAGGGAAAAAGTAATTTCATTAATAATTTATACATTAATTATGTAAAAATAATTTAAAAGATTAGAAATCGATTTTTTTTATTAAAATGATAATAACCAACAAATGAAAGTTAAAAATAAAAAAAATAATATTGTTCAAGTATATATCGACCAAACTCATCGATGTGTTGAGTTATTGATCATTTGGATCTATATTGAATCTATTAGGGAAATTATAATCTTTTATTTAATCAAATGTTAATGTTTTCACACCCACATTTATATAAATATAAATTTTTTATTTATAATTTTCTAGAAGATAAATTATACTATAAATATTCCACATAAATCTATAAGTATAAAATTAATTATAGTATTATATTTTTAGTTTATAACTAACATAAAAATATATTAAATGATTATAAAAAAAATACATTGTTTTTATTTTATTAATAGATATACTAAATAAATATATTTAAAAATAAAGAAAATAATTATGGATATTTAATTTATCCTTTTAAATTTCAAAATGATTGTTTCCTATAATGAAAATTATCAAATAATTGGTTTGGTGTAATCTTATTATCTTTATATTTCAAAAAATTAAAAAATTGATTTGTTTTAAAATTAACAATATTGTTTGTTTATCAAAATATGTATTATTAATTTATTTAATAATCATAAATCATTTTATAAAAATTAATAATAATTATTAAATTTTTTATAGTGTTCTAAATTATCAATTTATGGTCAAATTGACATAATATTATTAAAATTTATACAATAATAATAGTGAATTATTTGACAGCATAATTAAAATTAAATAGAATTGCAATGTGTTAAATTAAAATAAAAAGGTTTAAATATAGAAAATACATCCTTAAATTTTTTTAGATGATATTACAACCATATCACATTTATAAATAAAAATTAATACATTTTAGAGGTTTATGGTTGTGTTTTTAATTTATTATAAATTAATATTTTAGGAAATTCCAAATGTAAACTCAACCTCAAAAATAAAAGAGTACATCATTCTTTATTTATTCACCACACATTGAGATTTAAAATTCTTCCATCACCTTCCAATTATCCTTATATTATTCACACCACACAATATAGAGGTTATGGTCTTCTTTAAAGGAAATATCTAGTGCGCTTAAGAGTGGATATAAAATGTGTGTTTCAACGAAGATGTAATCTCATCTACCAATTCATTCAAACAACATCCATATTCTATATCATCATAATGAGTTGTTTCCATTATAAATTAATAAATCCATCATGACTTATATACTGAAATGTAATTATTATTATGGAATAACCATATTCCACCTTCTATCCATCCTATGAATAATGATATCCCCACCAGTGTGTATGTACGGCTTACCATATCCACGTCATGGTGTAATGTGTTTTCACCACCACCATATATGGTTGTGTATAGTTATGTAAGTAACTACATTATGAGATAATAATAACATGATATGTGTTATATATCAAAATTTATTCCCTCAACATCAATACCATTTCAATATTATGGAAATGTTATCCTTTCTCGTGCGTACATATGACTAACCATCTCTAAGAGGCGATGTGATTATTTCTACACATTCTCCATTAAATAATTATAATAAATATGTATATAATGATTAAATATGGTATATATTATGAAAATATCATTTTGGATAGATATAACTACGACCAAAGATTCAAAACAAGAATAAATTCGATAAAACATGCATTCAAAAATGAATCCATTAATAGCAGAATATAATTTAATAATGAAATGCTACTAAAAAATGATAATATGATCACACATGATATCATAAAAAGGATTATGATTCTGGAATAATTGAATTAAATTATTTATATAGTTATACATGATGTTTTTATACATATAAAGGATATCATATCATATGTAATGGATAATAAACCAATCTCCTTTTTTTTCAATGATTGTTTATACAGAAGTATTTACTATGGTATATTTATCATTATTTTCGATGTTTTAAAGATATATATTATTTAATATTTTATCATATTAATCTAATATTATTTTAAAAAAATATCCTTAGTATAATTTTAATGAAATGTTCTAAATGAAATCTATTTCTGTATTCAATTCAAGGTACTATTTAACAATTCGATAAAAATTAAGGGAAGAATGTTTTTAACCTATATAGAATGAATGCATTTTAATACATTAATAACTCCTTATTTTCATGAAAAATATTTTACATGTTCTCCTTGTCATTTTAAATGATAATATTTTCTTTTAAATTTGTATAGTGTTTTAATTTATATAAATTACATTAAAGTGGAAATGATATTTTCTTCCTGATTTAATATCTAGTTTTTTATCAAAATTATTTTAAGTATAATATGACATTAATAAATAAGAATATGTTTCAATTTTACTATCCTTATTATTCTATGGTTTTGATTATATTTATAAAGGAATGATATTTGTGAAAACCAATTGTCTGTAATGGGTTATGTAATGATAGAATGATGTATAAGAAGCCCATTTTATATCATTGATTATGCAGTGATGAATGATTTATGTTTTTGTGGACCACATAGAAGTTATTAAACTATTTGATGGATGAGAACTATATCTTTCAAAAATTCTTAGGGTGATGATTTATATATCATGGGATGTAATTTTCAGGAATGATAAATGATCTCGGTTCATCATTATATAGTAAGAACGAGTATTAATATCGGTTTAATAATGAACATTTTACACTATAATGGTCTTGGAAATGAGACATGTCTAATATAAAGTTATTTTCAGTGCTTATGTTTATACCAAAAAATTTCTTATATAGTATTATAACTTTTAGGATTATTTTCCTTGATACTTATTAACTATTATGATTTATCACATGACATGATATCATGTTCATTCAATGACGGATAAAATTTTCAAATGCAATGTTCTATTATATAATGATTATTATATGATTGATATATCCATTTTTTAAACTTACTAAGCATATGAGGTCACCATTTAAAATATTTCTTTTCCCCCAGACATAAAGATGGGTATTATGTAATATATATCAAAACGCCGTGAAGTTATATTTAAATAATCGGGAGAGAATATATATTTCTGATGAGCGAGTTGTTTATGTTTCCTATTTTATAAAGAAACTAATCCTAGATGGTTTGTGCATGGTTTTGTTACGAATTGTGTTGAATATTCTTTAAATTTATAATTTTTATCTATGTATGAATTGTATGTTCAGATATAATAAATATAAACATTTCATATTTGACAACCCTTAATAATTTTTTTATTTAACATATATTATGAATATTAATCATATTTATAAAACCATAATAATAAAATAACAATCAAATTAAAATTTTTCTAAATAGTAAAAATAATTAATAATTTTTTATTTATTTATAGGCTTCATATATCCCATTTTATTCAATGTAAAACATTTTTATCATTGATTATTAATATAAAATTTTGATTCATCGAAGAATCCATTATCAAACATCAATTTTTGGTATTTAGTGACAATTATATGTACATGGTAGTTGGTGTAAAACTTAATAAATGATCAATCCTAGAAAAATTCAACATGATAAATAAATAAATAAAATATATGAAAAACTAGATTACATATGGAGTACCCTAATTCAGTAATCCGTGATGGAGTATACTTGATGAAGATCCCCAATGATGTCATCTATGGAATCCTTTCTCTGAGGGATAAGATTAGAATTGGATCATTAACACTATTAGAGGGAACATGAATCTCTCAAAGGGGTGTTAGAACCTTTTCATGGAGAGATTAATGTGGAATTTGAAGAATAGTGTATTGGGTGGTTTTCATATAGTCATTGTTAACAACACTAGTGACCAGTTCCCATAATATATACATTCTAGATGAATGTCATGTTATGATGTTTTTTGTAAATCCTTAATTTATTTTTATATTATAATGATCTCCAATTATTGGAAATGAGATTGGTGTAATGGACATTCCCTCTATATGACATTGGAGATGGTGATTAGGGGTTTTTGAAGGATGTCTTTATAATATAAAGTTTTTATTGATCGAGAGATGTAATTACCCATTTGGAATCAAGTATTAATGTCTAGATTGGATATAAGGATTCTGATATAGCTCTATGTGATGGTATCCTGGTTCATTAAAATATAAATTCATTGATTAATGTGGATTCTAAAATAATTGTCTTTGAAGTTTAGTTTTTCTTGAGATATTTATAATAAAAATTCCATTTCAAATGGAGTACCGATGTCTAAAAATGATATTATAGATCATGTGTTTTTTATACTACTGAAAACCTTGGAAATTTGATGACCTAAAGAAGCAGTTAATAGGTATTCTAGGATTTTCATAATCCAAGTGTATTTTTATGGGTAAAAATTTTCAATTAACCAATTATAATTGAATTATATAAAAATGGAGACCATGGTTAATGGATCTATTGTGATTATTCGTTGTATATTGTGCATCAATGTGTGAGACTACATGTTATAAACATTTTCCCTGAAGAAATATAAAATCCAACCAAGGATGGAATTCAACAGTCTCCCTTAGATTTTCTATCATCCTCATATTCCCATTGACATTAATTCTACTATTTGGGTGTCAATTAGAATGGATAATTCCATAGAATGTTATAAATATGGATACCAGGATATTTTTTGAGGTTTATCATTCCACAATGCTGATTGATAATGGGTTTTAGCAACACCTAGTGATGGTATATCTCTCTATATTGAATTTCATTGGTTACATAATTTCAATATAGGTTTTCAATGTTTTGTAATAAGTATGTATAATTTCTATAGAAATGTTACCTAAAATTTTTGATCATTCAAGGGTCATGCTCTAGATAAATTCCACAAGTCTAAATTGCATAAACCTATTTAATAAGTGATGGATATTAATTCTATTATGGAATTTAGGAGACATCTTGTTTCTGAAAATGGCTTCCAAACTAGTTTTACTGGTGCTACTAGCTAGACTAAATGGAATTTATATACTCATACATCATTGGTTATTCTTTATTTATAAATAAAGAACCAGGGTCAATCGTATTTAGCTAAGACATAGAGGAATTGTGATAAGGTATTGGGAGATACGTTGATATTTTTCATATATTAGAGTGATAGTGGATCCCATAAGTGGAATAAATGATAATAATCATTTAAAATTAGTGTCTTTGTTTCTGGGTATTTGATGGATTTTATGGAACATCTTCTCCATCAATTAGGTTGGTTATTTCTAAAAGTGTCCATATTTAAACACCTCGTGTTCTTGAAGTAATTATTGAATATAGATTTATGGTTTTTGTGGTATGAGGATATAATCTTGATGGATTCCATTCTACTATAATTCAATTAATATCTCATTAGTTGTAGGGTAAATATTAGTGTAATGTTACATAGATGAATGAGAAGAGATTTTCCCAAAACCATTCTTATTATATTAATTCTGGTATCTAGTTTTTTTTAGAGATTCTCATTTCTAGTATGTGTCTAAGTACTTGCTCTATAGAGATGTATATTTTTCATAAATAAAATGATAATTTGAAAAAAAAATTAAAATCATCGATATATCTAGGAACATAGGAAGTACTGTGGAATTATAGATAACTAGGGGATATTCTAGATTTAGATGAAGAAAAATGGATTGGTAGGTCTTCATATAGTTCTTCAACCTACATATATGCATCAATTAATAAGTTATAGAAGGATGGATAGGGTTTCTCATTTGTTTGAATAAATAATTCCATGACTAAGAATGATTATTCTTATCTTAGTCCAACAATGTTCACTATTTTCTCATATAATTCAAATAGGAGGATGAATTGACCAATTTATTTCTATTTCATTAGAGGTTATTTTTAATAGAAACTTGATTATGAAAATTATAATTTTAATATTATGATTTTTTATTCACTTTTTCATGCAATTTTTTCTTTTATATAAGGGTAGTTTTACTGTATATTACCGCATTCTCATCCCTAATTTGTGCCTTTGATAATTTTTTAATTTAATTAATAATGGGGTTTCACCAAAACCAATCAATGTCAATGTTTCTATATAAATGTATTATCAATACAATGTTCTCATTGAATACTTTTAAACATAATATTAAATCAATTTAAACCATTCATAAATATCAAAACATAGTTTGAAGATACAAGAACCTAATTAATATGGTTTTATGCACATATCAAACAATTAAATGGAAGACCATAATCGTGGTTTAGAAGACAACCCAATGCAAACACAAAAACAATTTTAATGTGGATATTTCATTATATGTGTATTTTTATCCAATTTAGAATTCATAATATTTTACATTATGAAACCGTGTTTTCCAGCATTATTTTCCATTCCCTATTTGTTACACATTGTTCTAATATTTAAGATTCTATATTTCCCCATTTTTTATATCACCACAACTACCAATTGTCCTAATAAAGACCATAATTACACTAACCTAAACCATATCCCCTATAGAGAAAATTCATGAAATAAATTCCAATGGTACATAACATTATTGGTTGATGATTTACCCTAATATATAACGACACCTATAACTGATAAAATATGGAGACAAGAAAAGATTGATGAGTGAACAATAAACAAAAATATAATAAAAATATCATAAACAAATCTATATTATTAGTTATATTAACGTTCCAAAAATTAAAAAATACTCAAAACACAAAGATATTTCACAATTCCATTGGTGGAATTATTCTAGATTACATTACATGGACACCTCCAAACTACTAACTCCATAAACCAAGACCAAAACATCAGAGTGCTCAACTAGAGAAGTAATATTATTTCCCCTTCCCAATACAATGATGAACAATATAAGAATATGCACTGAAGGTTACAATATAATCGGTGAGTATAAAACCCAATAATGAATCCCAATAGACTTCCTACACACACAATTATGATAATAACATGTTATCAGAAAATAATATCAAATTGATGTTTAATAAAATTTAATAGAATAACTATAAAACAATGTGAATGTATAGAAATAAGGTAATGTAAATGACCAATGATGTTCCATACTGCCCTCCCATATGAAACTAATTCAATAATCCCAATGAATCCCCCATCAATCATGACTCCCAATACAGATCACACTCATTCGTGGACCCCCATTCCATAAATAGACATCATCACATGGTTCTATAGAAACCTTAGTTCCCCAATATTAGCATTATTGTCAAGCCTAAATTTAAAATCCCATGCCCACAGAATTATTAATGTAGAACCTCCCTTGATAACACCCATTTTGGTTATAAATAATTTTATTTTTGAAAAATAATTAACCAACCCATATATTTCAAATGACTTTTACAAATTTATCATCAAATATAAATGTTGTATACATCAAATATCATAGGCCTCAAATTTCTTAAAAAACATGGATTGGTAGAAATGTCACTGACCCATAACACGTTTATCCAATAAATACCAATTTGGAGAACATCAAATGATAGTGAGTCTACCAAAAATCACTTCTAAAAACATATTGTTTGAGTTCTCTAGAGAGGGGGAATATAATAAATATTTTTAGAGAAACCATCTAGTATAAATGGTGTAAAATAGAACCTTCTTAACATTGATAATAATTATGGATCAATACACCTCATTGTGACTTTGGTGACGCAAAAATATTATTTTTTGTACCATGAACACCTATTTATTTTATTTGTTCAGGTTATATATATATATATATATATTAAAATCCATTAGAAAAAAATTCAGTATATTAATTAATAGTGTGAAATGATGTATAGAATTATTCATTTCCACATGACAATTCATTATTTATATGCTAGGATTCTACTGAGTAAAAATTGGAATACAGTTCACCAAGATCAATTCATTAAATTAAATAATATTTAAATGAAATTATTTATGGAAAATATTTTTATTTTAACATATTATTTTATTTATAAAAAATTGTATTTAATAAAAATTTAATAATTTATTATCTTATATATAATAGAATATATTGGTTATATAAAATAATTTTAAATAACAAAAATTTAAATTATTTTAATAAATTTAAAAAATTAATAAATTCTCATTAATAGAATAGGTGTGAATTAATTTTTGTAGTTAATAAATAATATATAACTACAATAATACATTAAATAATTATTCAGAAACTAATAATAACATGAATAATGATTCAAAAAAAAATTACCAATTATTCAAAATTTAAAAAATGATAAATAAATATGAATTCAAAAATATTGAAACAAATTTAAAAAGAAATCAAAAAAATTATTCATAAAATAAAAATAGTTAGAAAATGACAAAAGAACACATAAGAAAAAAATAATTAAAATTATAAAAAATCGTAAAATTGAATTTATATTACATATTACAAAAAACAATTTACACCATTTTAAAACAATTAAACAACAACCCATTTATTAAAAATCCCTCTAGAAATTATGTGAAATCGAAACTAAACATTATAAACTATAATATTAAAATTATAGAAACTAATTTCAAAATAATTTTAAATAATTATTTTAAAAATTAAAACCAATTATAAAATTAAAATTATATTAAGCCTAATGCATTGTGAACATGGAGGCTTTGTGAATAAGAAGAACATACAAATAGAAAGGTCTCACGAATGGGGCAGTGGGAATACCAAAATGGAAAAAAAGGCTTCATAAAAATATATAATTGTATATGAATAATGGATGTATTGACATGTGGAAAATGAATTTCTTCTCAATAGTCATAAAATAATAGAAACCTTGTGGAAGAGTGTTTTTTATATCATGGGCAATGATTTTCAGTACTAGTTGACCAAAAAGGGAGGATCAGAACCACCAACCTGAGAATTATGTGATTTTCATCTATATTTTCATCAAATATAACAATTCCAAATTTAGTCAAAAAGTGTTCAAATATTTAATTTTTTATTTGGGGATGTTTTCAATTATACAATAATTTCATCTTTTTTGTTAGGAACACATTTTCAATGATAACTCATGAAAAATAACATAGACTTTCACACGAATTTTTGCATTGGAAAAATAAGGTATTGATCATGATTTCATTCAACCAACTAGAAGGTTGAAATTTAAATTTTTAATTTCTATAAATTTATTAATTCCCTTATAATATTTTTATTTTTTATTTAAATTTTATATTATATTTGTAATTTTTTCCCATGATATATTATGACACATTATCTTTTTTTAGAGTTCTTTGATTTATTAAAAATCCAATGAACATATTTTAATATTGTTAAACATGATAAAATTATGAATACAATAATTAGAGGGACTAAAAATTCAGTAAATATTATTATAAAGATATTCTGTAGGATTTCATATTTTATAATGTGAGTAATTTGGCTACATGATGATTTTTTCTACATGATAATTATTCATACATGATGACTTTTTTTTTAATTTTTTTGTGGCGCAAGATATTTATGTTATTATAATGACATGATGTAATGTGAATTATCCCACCTAGCACATTAATTGAATGAGATCCTACCACGTGATTTAAGATATCATGCCACCTCATGGAGAAAAATCAGGTTACTATGATTTTTTTTTATAATAGGATTTACTAAAACTGTTAATTCGAACTCTACAGCTTCTATGAATTTTATTGATATAGTGAATGAAATCCCTTACCATACTCACATATCCTATAAAATAACATTTTTCTTTATTAATTATAAATTATTCAATCGTAAATTACCAAATATTGGGTCCAAATCCAACAATAATAAATATAACTAATTAATATTTACGTCATCTTTTTTGTTGATATCATAATATACAAGTATGTTTGATAAGTATATTCACTCTATATTTTATTTTCCATAAGATGAAACTGATCATGGAAAAATGATCTCTGACTATATGAATAGTTGAATAAAGCCTGATAAAAAGGTGTATGATATTGGATGTTGACTTCTCCATTGCAATCAGTCACAACAACATTATTCATAATATATAAATATTCCACCTAAAGATGATATAAAGAACCACTTATGTCCAAATATTATTTCTACAATATAATATAATTTTTCATTTTATAATGTTAATTATATTATATTCAATAAATATGTGAACTATATGTATACTGAACATTCGATCAACTACAAAGCACTGTGGCCCATTGATTGGTCATAAGACAACCGACCAGAAGACCACATGATTGTTGAATAAATATATTGATCAACCACAAGTAGTATAGACTGGACATATTTTATGATTAGTTAAACCATTAATTTACCCCTTGGTATATTTTTCAAGGTTGATCTACACTCATGTTCAATGAAATAATTTATTACTTTTTCAAAAATATGGGAATTTCAGTAATATTATATTTATCATTTATTAAGATAAATAAATTTAATAAATTTTTATTTCAAATGTTTTAAGTGATATCATTATATCATATGTTCATAATAGTTTTATAGAAACCCTGATAATTATTTTTCATTTATTTTAGAAATATTTTAAATAGAGACAAAATATAATCATAGTTTACATATAATCCTTCACCTTATATTTATTAAGAAAATTGAAATATTAAATTATATGTTATTTATATATTTTATCAATTTTAAAACTACTAATTAGAGGAAAAATAAATCAAACTATTGTTTATTATTTATTACCCTATCAATTTTTTTAGAAAAATTACATATCTATTTGAATTTGAATATTTTTTTAAAAATTGAATGTTTTTTAAATAATCAATGGTATTTTAAAGGATTTTTATGACCTATTATTAGGAAAATATTTTTTTCATTATTGATTATTTAAATTTTTTTATATCAGTCTATATTATATTAATTCAAAAGTTTCATTTTTTACTATAATTGTGGAATAACAATTTTATCATTATTATAATATTATAAATCGTGAATATGAATGGTTTTAAAAAGTTAAATATTGTATTATTATATTTATAAATTTTATTTAAAGGTATTTGAGACTCGTTAAATGTTTTGGTGACACATAATAATTATGAGTCCCCGGCTTGTATTATTATTATGAATTACATTGACATGAACCTTAAAATATAATATTTTTCAATATTGTGAAAATATATGTTGTCATATTCAAAAATTATTTCATTTACTAGATGATATCTCAAGGGGAACTAAATAATCTTTAATTACTACCGTCAGGGGGGATTTTAATATCCACTACTCAAATACTATTTCTTGTGCTTCATCATACTTTTAGAAATTCAACTTCATTAATATATTTTAGACTTCTTTAAATATCTGCATATTTTATAATTGAACTATATCATTGGATTATATTGTTAAAATCTAGTCGATTTCACAATCATGATGTGAATCATGGATTTTAATGACATTACCATTGGGGATATATCTTTTTGATTCTAATGTCAGAAATTATTGTCTTGTGACTCCTGGAATCTAAAGACAAGGTGGTTCAGGTGGTAAATCCCAAATATTAATGTCATTTTTAGGCTTCTTAATGCCCACACAAAAGTCAACATGTTCAGTTATACCTAATTTATAAATTTATGTATTGAAATAGGTTATAAATCCCAAAAAAATAATAATCTTAGTGCATGAAAAATCACTAATGGATAAGATAATTGTATGAGTGGACTAATTCCACTATCTTCTAAACCAATATAAATATAGATGCTAATTCATCAATTATCAAAAATATTTTGTGGCTTGACAATTCAGTTTTATAATTATGTTTTGTTATAATTAAATCTATTTATATTTATTAATCTCTCCATTGAACCCCCACTAGACCATTATTTTTTGAAATCTTTGACCTAACATTCATTTCAACACATAGTTATTTTTGAATAGAATCATCCCAATTATAAATTTTTTGATTCTGGAATGTTTAATGGATAAATATTTTTCTAAATACATCATATTGATACCTCAACATAATTTTTCTTTTTTGAAAATAATATTTCCATCATTATTTTATTTAATGAAATTTTTATAATAGTTCATATTAAAACTAGTTGATTAAAATTAAAAATATATTTCTGGTTATTAGAAAATAACACTATACACGAAATAAATTTCAATTTATCCATTATTTTATACATACAATATATATATTATATTAAAAAAAATTAATTAAAACCTCCCCCCACCACCACACCAACTCCAAAGGCCCCAATTCCTCCACCCACAACTCACGCTTCATTATTGCATACCACTTACTGTTATAATAAACTCATTAGTGATGTTCTATCCCTGATAGAGACCTATTTCCCTATTTCCTAGTGAACACTACCCTTGACACTGGTAGAGGATTATCCCATTTTCCACAACCCTTTCCTCCTCCTATCCAAATTCTGATTTCCCATACTTCTCTTTCTGCATGATCCATTTGTTATCAGGCTCATATCTCAAACCTTAATGTTTTATGATTCTTTATCCATACATGAGTTACAATCTTCCATGATATCCGACCTTAATATTTTGAGGGTTAATATTTACACATTTTAAATATTTTTTTTCATTTAATAATTTATATTTTTAATTTTGAAATTATAATCTATAAAATAAAGTCCATGCACTAGTAAACTACGAATTTGGGTTATGTTAAAATTTTATTTTATTTATTTGACAAAACATATTTATCGTTGTATATGAACGAGTAGGGAGAGGATTGAAGATCCAATATATATTGAGAAAATATGGATTAATTTAACTCAAAACACACCTTGGTATGTCCAATAATTTGAATAAATAATAGATTATGAAATTTCAATCCATTCAGTGGTTGATAAAATAAAATTACAATGTCCAAATTGTGAAATCATGCAATGGTTAGATATAACTATATTATATGAGAACATAATATTGATATATATTCACACTTGATATGTATATTAGAATTGACCGGGAAAATTTAACATTATGTAATCTCCAAAAAATTTCAATCCTATCAAAAAAACACAGTGTTACCCAAAATATGTGAGTTTATTTTAAAAATTGATCAATGAGAAATTTATATATATATGATAAAATATACATGATTTTAATATATCGATAGGAACATCAAATGATCTTTATTGGGTTAATATTTCTTTAAACATCAGGCAATAAAAAATTAGTTTTAGTAATTATTTGTAGAAGGAAAACAACAACTGTATGAATGTTGTGAAAAGTATTTAAATATGTCCTTTCAATATAGGTAGTACCATATTATGTTTAATTATAGAATTATTTAAAATTAATTTTCCATGATTATAGTGTTTATTCATGATATATTTAGTTAATAAAAGATCATTATATCATTCAATGGTATGAAGAAATAATAAAAAAAATGGAATTGATTATAAGAAATACCTGAAATATTTAACGATTGAAATATCAAATTTGGATAAGAGTCTGATAAGTAATAATAAATATTTTTCACATAATTAGATGGAATTTAATGATAAAAATGATAATAAAAATTATTCCAACACTATAATGAAAAAAAATCTCACAAAGTTATTTCATTAGATTCCATTAAAACCACACATATATTTATTATTTGTGTTATATAAGACTACTTATGAAATAAAGTGGAAATACTGGACAAAAATTATGACAGATGTAGAATTCATAAAAAATATTTGACTTCACAGAAACTATTTTATTCATTATATCAATAATTTTCTCAAGATCTATGGAATATGTGTTTCAGATTACCTTCTGATGGTTATAACCCTTTGTTACTTTATATACTATTTAAAACATATGACCAGTTATTTTATCCCATATAGTCTTACTCAATGAATTTTATGTAAAATGATTATTTAAATATTTTAATGATTATTACTTGAATGATAGTTTATAGAAATGAGATTGATTTATACCTTCAACCTAAAATAAATGAATTGTATGAAAAATGGGATGATGGGGTGGGAATAGAAATACATCAATGAGAAATATATTTAAAATTATTATTCCATTAATGATGAAAAATAGTTACTTTCATAGATATGGAATCGTATCCAAATGGATCTCACATACATATTTTTATTGTCGAGTTTAAAATTTTGATTTTGAACCTCAATGATTACCACATTATATAATATGGAAATTTTTTTATCATCACTGATTTCTTGGTGTTTCTAATAAATTAATATTTAATTGGACAAAATTAAATGTAGATATTTATTTTAGAAAATCAGTGATAAAGTTATATATATTAGGAATATTTTGACAATTAATTAATGAAAATTAAGAATTTGGAAAATGTTATCAATTTAATTAATAAAGGAAATGGTATGAGAATTAATTTCCAAAAAAAAAAACTCAGACAAGATAGTGGAATGAACTGAAATATTTTTCAAAAATATCTTTTGGGAGATTAATTTGATGGGTCAAAATATAGTAATAATTAATATTGAGAAAAATGTATGTGATAATGTATTTATTACATTTTTAATGAGTAGGTTAATTTGAAAGGGAAATTAATACTCAAAATGATATGTAATTAATGAATTAGAAATGTCCATTATGGGAAAATGGGATTGATATTTATCTATTGGATATTGATATAATAAATAATCATGAGAAATATGTACTTCTTGAACATTGGGTTGTTTAAATGTTTCATATTGATATTAAATTTACATTACATTGTGCATTGAGATAAAAACTGAATAGTTATACGTATTAAAAAGAATCAAATCTTTTGATGGAGTTTTTGTTATTATTGGAATTGCATAATTTATTGCCTAAAATTTTAATTACAGCTATAGTTGAGTTTTGTTCCTTCTTCAAAGTGAATTTTGGGGAAAAAATAAATCCAAAAAATCATGATCTTTTAGAAATATCATTATTATCACTTTTTAATTTTAATATGTGGTTTACCCCATCATTATTCACTATCATGATTATTATTATTATTAATTTTGTTAAATAAGATAAAACTTATTGATCAGTACACTATATATGTATTTATCCAATTGATATGTACAATAATATTATTTATTATTTTTCATTGATGAATTAAATTTTATCATGTAATTTTGTAATAACATGTTAATATAATTACTGTTATATTTTATCTTGTACTTAGGTAATTTGAAATTTATTGTCTGGAATAAATCACGACATAAGTATCTATGTATAATATTTACATATACATATAGAGATCAACCATCAAATCTATATATTTCTAATGGATTGATTATAGGTTCAATATTTTTCAACTTGTTAAAAATATCTCCAATAATTCCCATTTTGAAAACCAATCATCATTATTTCCCACTATTAGATGAATAGTTGGAAAGAGGTAAAATTTTCCACTGACAACATTTGAGTTACTATAAGAGAATATTTATGTTCTATTCAATAGTAATTTTTTGATAAATTTACTAATCAATTGATATTAAATAAATAGATGACAAAGTGGTGGAAATAAAATGAGATAGAATTTAAATAAGTTTTTAATTGAGAGATTGTTTAATGGTTTTCCCATCGTGTAAGAATGTAATCACATTCATATTTCAGACATGTAATTATTATATCCATTTTAAATGTGACTCCATATACCCTATTTAATAGATATCTAATGATGATAATTTAGCTAAAATAAAAAATTATTTGATCTTTTTAACTTGAGTTCCTCAATGTTAAGCTAATAATATCATTGGATTGGATACAAGGGAAAGGAATGTCTAGTTGATTATATGGGAATCAATATGAATGATATCTCATAAGTCATTAAGAAACTAAAATAATGAATTTCATGTGAATTAATTGAATGAAAATATCTTTGGTAGAGGTCCATAATATAAAAGTATGGTGGAAGATGGAAGGACAGATCAACTTGAACTAGTAAATTATTGATGCATTATATAACCATATATAGTGTTTGGAGTTTTGGAGGATAAGGTATTTTGGTTAGTGTGGTGTGGTGAGATTTGGCACTGGAAAGACAATTGGAGTGGTGAAAATTAATTTATTACATGCCATCTAAATTTAGATATTACATTTTGATTATCCCTTCTTATCCTATCCTATATTCTAGAAACACTAGACCTCCAGCTAATGGGTTGTTTTTATAATATATTAATACAAAAAAGAAATATTTAAATTCTTGACAACTATATCATATTATGGGTTCATAATGGTTGGGATCATTAATAGTTCATACATTTACGGAGTGGTAAGGATTATTTGGAATCTATTGTACGACGCATTTTGGATTTCATTGAATATTATTTTTTTCATATGGTGTGTAAAGACCTGTAAAATTCAAGGGAAATTTTTTCTTAATTTTCTTTGGGATTTTACAAGAACGCAGTTTCTGATGGCACTTGATTCCGAGGCCCGGTGTGCCCGAAATTTCTAGCAGAAGTTTAGCTTGGGTATGTTCAGTGAACAAACGAGCGGGAATTTCTATCTTTTGAACCGGTGCTCAGAATTGAATTCCGAGGGCACCGATGGAACCGCAACGCCGGTAATTTCTTAGGAATGCCTTTTCTGGAGTTTCATTTGCTCGATATGAGTTGTTTAAATTTGTGGATTAAGTGTGAGTGAAATAAAATTTCGTTAAGAATTTTATTTCTCTTTTCCATGTGTTAGAACCTAGGTGTAGGAGTTAAGGTGGGACCTACTGATTGTTAGTTTCTCTTGAGTGTATTAAAGGTGAGTGGGGCCAAGACGAGCCCCAACCTTTTCAATTCCCTTAACTCCCTAACTCCTCTTAACCCCCCATTTAAGTTGTGTAACACTTTTAACTTTTAAACTTCCCTTTATTTGGGTGACTTTTCCTCTCCTCTCTTTAAGTATGCCAACACACCAATTCAATTAATTAAATTAAGTTTTGATTTTTGAACTGTGGCATGAGTTAATAAAATATGGATGAGCCTTATTTTATTTTGGTTGGATTTTGTGTGTGGACAATTGAGGAGAGAGCTCTTGGGTGTTTCATCTTCATCATGAAGAACACCAAGACATCGACGAAGAACGTTGTCACCATAAGAAGAGATCGACATGAAATATATTCTTCTCTCTACAGCCTGTGTGTGACCCCTTTTTCTGAAGATCGACAACACACCCTCTTTCGATCTTCTCCCCATGTCAGAGAAAAGGAGACGCCACTTCCTCCTCGGACGTTCTCCGTCAACATACGGAGCTTCACCTCGCGACATCGTTTTCATTGGCGAACCCCCGTTCTAGCTACGCTCAAGGTAGGGGTTGTTCCTTTTAAATATTTTTGATTTATATTTACGGTTGTTAAATATGACTCTTGTGAGACTTTAAAAACCGCTAACTCGGTGGGTGTGGACCAATGAACATGTCCGAACCCACCGCCCTTCTTGTTGTTATGCACAGATTGGTGGGAGATGACAAACGTGGCCGCAATTTAATTTTGAAGGCTTTGCATTGAAGAAAGAGTCCCGGGATGAGCAATGGTGAAGACCGCGCGCAAATCGGACCACTGGAGCGCGTCCGGTGGTATGTGGAACCACCCGCCAGCAGCGGTCGGCCGCTAGGATGCGGCAGCGCGCGGCGCGCCTCCTGGAAGACCCACAGCGACTGAAGTCGCGGCGGCGCTAGCCGGTCCTGCGGTCGTGCGGGACCGCAGAGTAGGGACGCGGCTTAAGCCGTTTCCATGTGTTAGGGAGCGGCCCCCGCGCTGGGGGGCCGCGACTGCCTTTTGCGGCGCCTGGCCAGCGCCAACGCGCCGGCCGAGCCGCCCGACCGGACCGCCGGGCCGGGCCCCGCCCAGCCGGGATGGTCCGTGCCCAGCCAGGCCGGGCCACGCCAGTCAGGTTGGATCTGGACTCGGGTCGGGTCGACCCGGTTCGGGCCAGCCCAGGGGGGGGGGGGGGGGGTTGGACCAGGTCGTTCTGGGCCCAGACCCCCCGTTTTCGGACCCTCTTTGGTCTTTTGCGCATACCTTGGGCTAAGGACCTCCGAACGACGCACCGTCAGAGGTGATGCGATCCTTGGATCGAGACGGTAGTTTCAACATATCACACTCATGGTTTTGGAATACTATGGGTTCGGCCGGGTTGGTTCATACATGAAACCAACAGGGCCCTCAGAGCGGAAATGCTTATAACTTGAGCTCTGGACATCTGATTGATGTACCGTCGACATTGATGGATTCCTCTATGTGAGATGGATCTTTTTCATTACTCCCCCTGAGGATTGGACGCAGGTGGAGTACGGTCCGGTTGGTTTTTCCTTAAAAACCAACCGGGCCCCTAGGACGAAAAAGCCAATAACTCTCAGACCGGGCGTCCGATTGACGCGTCGTCTTCAAAGTTGAGTTCCTGTTGACAATACGGAACTTTTGAATACATAAACTCTAGACTATGTTTCAGTTGATGTATCATCCTATCGGCTCGTGGAGCGGACCGTACCGAACAAGCTTGCTGTGTTCGGGAACCCTAGTGCTGGCTGCGACTGTGACTGTGACGACGACGACTATCGTACTGGAATCCTATGTGGGTTAGACGATGAAGACTATCGTACTGGAATCCTATGTGGGTTCGATGATGAAGACTATCATACTGGACTCTTATGTGGGTTTGACGATGAAAACTATCATACTGGAATCTTATGTGGGTTCGACGATGAAGACTATCATACTGGAATCCTATGTTGGTTCGACGATGAAGACAATCATACTAGAATCCTATGTGGGTTCGACGATGAATACTATCGTACTAGAATCATATGTGGGTTTGACGATGAAGACTATAATACTGGAATCCTATGTGGGTTCGATGATGAAGACTATCGTACTGGAATCCTATGTGGGTTCGACGATGAAGACTATTGTACTGGAATCCTATATGGGTTCATCGATGATGACAATTGTACTGAAATACTCTATGGGTTTGACGGCGATGACTATAGTGCTTCTATCCTACGTGGGTCCCAGTAAGATGAATCAGTGACTACATCTGATCATATATCTTACATTATAAATGATGTGTACCTGTGTGAGCTAAATCCTATTTTTCATTCCTTTGTGGATTGTGTTGTGCTATCCTGTGTGGATTACGTTTTTCTTTCCTGTGTGGAATACGTTTGCTTTCCTGTTTGGACTGGGTTGTACTTGGGCTCGGAGGTTGGAGCGTATTGGAATTGATTGAATTAGGTATATGTATGGGCATATATCTAAGCAGTTTCGGTTGTTTCTTCATGATTGTATCGTTCCTTTGTAGTTTATCCTTTGTGGATTTTGGGAGGCCTTCGGGGGTCTCGAGGTCCCTACTGAGTAACTTATACTCACCCCTGCACGGGTTATGCCCGCACAACGTTGTGTTGGTCACAGACGACGGACAACGCTGATAGTGGTTGAGGCTTGCAGAGCAGGATAGTACCTAGAGGTGGACCACTGGGTGGGACGTACTCGGAGGGGACGACTGGACTCGAGGGGCAGTGGAGGCTATTTGTACCCACCCTTCAGGTGGGAGTTCCAGTGGACGGCTCGAGGCTGCAGTTTTACTTTCAGTTCTCATTTTTTCTTTCAAGTTGTACTTGTCTTTTTAGTTGGGTTTGTATTATGGACCATTTACTTTTCCGCACTTACTGTTGTACTCAGTAGTTACTTAGTGTTTACTTCTACTTCTTTCCTTCTCTGTGGTGTTTCTGGTTTACATACAAAGGCAATTCCTTCCCTTTTACCGGGATTTACGCCTTGGTGCTAGTCGCCAGCCCCTGGCCTATGGAAGGCGGGATTTGGGTAGTCACGGCACGAGCCCTGAGTACGGGTCGTGACATGGTGGATATAGAACATGGGAGTCCTGATGGAGGGCAATATTTAGTGGATTGGTGAATCACATTCCCCCTAATAATAGTGTTTTGATAAACCATGCATTGATGAGATTTTGAAGTTTCACTTATGGGATGATATGGAAAGTGGAGTATAGTGTTACATTAGTAATTGCTTCGGTGTGATAGGTGATAGGAGGAATACAATGGTTTCCTTGTCTCCTAGTTTCAAGGGAGGATTGTTAGCATCGAGGAGGATAAAGCGAGGTGAATTCAATTTTCTGTTGCTTCTTGGGTTATTTGGTAGGAGAAGAAAAAATCTAGAGATGGTTGACTGTATTCTCACAATATTTCATAGATTTAGATCAAATAAATTGTGGTTGAGCTAGCTAGACTCTGGCCCAATGTCCATGTTTTTTCACCCCTCTTGAAATTCATTCCTTGGGTGGTCGTATCGGTAGAGAGTTATTTTATGATCAAAAGGGCTGTGTGGGTATGCAAAAAACTTCCAGTTACTCGACTAAAATTCAATGTGGATGCTACTTACATTTCTACATCCTTGAAGGGAGGATGGTTGGTTAGTCGTGTTATAGAATCATTTATTAAATATTTTATTGTTTTTCTATTGTAGTTAACTCTATTGTAGTAGTGTTAAGGTCATTGGTTTGTGGGCTTCAACTGGGAAACTTTTACAACATAATGCTCAAGAAAGTGGAATGAAAATCTAATGTTCTGGTAGAAATGATTCAAGGCATAATATATACACCATGGGCTCTAACCTATAAAATATGTATGGTAGGAGTTTTTTAAACAAGGATTGATGGTTTGGAATACATGGAGAGAAATAAATTTTATTGTGTATGTGTCCACGATTAATGTTTTAACAAGTGATTCAATTTATTATAGGATCCCCCCCATAGATTGTAAAAATAATTTTGACAGATATTCCCTTGGTCCTCATCACATTATTACACCCTGACTATTGTTAAATAAATTTTATCTAATATAAATTTAAATTTTAAGTCAGTTTATCAAACTTCTCCCACAAACTCTATACCAGTGAGCATGTAGAGCACAATCCAATTATCTTGGAATCACAATTAAAGAACATTTACTGTGATGATGTTAAAATACATGATTTTTTTATATTATTTTAACAAAAGAAACATGAATATTGTTATAATATGGGTGATTAAATTCAACACATATGTTGTGTTAGTGAACCAAATCAAACAAAAAAATTTCAATAGATTTCTCCTAACAATATTAAAATAATAGAACACTAATGAGAAGCTGAAAATTAAGGAAATATCCTAATATAGGATGGTAACAATTAATATGAAGATGATTAAAAGTATATATTAGAAATTAAAATATATTAAAATTTCTCTTTTATCTTGTACTTCATAGATATATAAATTATTTTATTTTTTATTTTTTAAATAATTTTACTTTTTCTTTTCAATTAATTTATTATATTATAATCTATATGAATTTTATGATTTATGTAAGTAATATATCCTAGATGATCAATACCTCAAATAATACCACCACTACAATCAGCTTTTGTGGGTCCAAGAGATTTTCTTATACCGGATACAAATAGATAGACAATAGCTTCCCCAAATGATGTTTATACCCCACCATTCGATACACCAATGATAATGGAACTATTTTCACCACTCTATCTAGTGGATATAGGTGAGTTACAAATAGTGGTATTTATTTTTTGTATAAATGAATGTTAATTTTATTAAATATTTAATGATTTTTTCATACAGGTAAAGATAACAACAATAGAGATATAAATACGAACAAAGAATATGTTTGGATCTAAAAAGACATGAAATTTACCTTTAAAATTGATGATTTTGGGGTACCTAATAATGAAACTATTAGGAGTTAAATATGGATTCTTGGGAATCATTGTTTTGAGGTAGAACGAATTCCCATTAATTATAAATATTAGAGGATTATTCCATTAAATTATAAAATATAATTGCTTGAAAAATAAATTTTATATAATATTAAACTAATATCAATTGATATGTAATTTAAATAAGATGAGTGAAATTATTAATCTAATTATAAAAGGGTTATGTTGTTTTTATTTTATATTTTTATTCACATTGATGTACCTGACTATGTTACATGTCCATAAACCATGATTATTTTGGGAAAATGGATATACATTAAATTGAGATTATGAAATAGCTTTAATAAATCATCTCGAAGCACATTATAGATGTATGAGAAATTACCTAAAGGAACCTCTCATGAGACGTGGATGATGTTTTTTGATATTAATATATATGAATCTCATGTGTTTATTAATTATTTTATAGTATCAGAATAACATAAACACAATAAAATTATAATTTTTATTAATGTTTATTATTATTACAAAAAATATCTATTAAAAAAATTAATTGTGAAAAATAGGACATTATTAATATAGATAGTTAATATAATAATACAAGTGGAAGAGAATTGATGGTTTTTTTATCAATTATTATTTGTATAATTTTCTAATAAATTTTTTATTTTTCTATATATCATATGTTTCTTTATAAAGGATCGTGAGTTAAGTCACATTTCATGTTAGATTGACATGTGGAATAACATTTGTTAGAAACGTAAAGTATGATATTTGAATTTACATACTAGAGACATTGGAGTGAGTTGATCTCATTACTATTTATATTTATTCCATTACTATAATATAATATTGATGATAGATAAATTAAAACCAGAAAACAACCATACGGATAATTAAATGGGGTCTACTATTTAGATAAAATAGAACCAATTTTCACTATTAACACATGTTGATCCTTGTAGATAGACCTAATTAAATGGGTTTAATATTTATTTCCTTATATAATTTCTCCTCTTATTATGTTTTTATATTAATTAAATAATATTAAATATTAATGATTTATTTTTAATTAGATGATATTTTTATGTTTGTATAATTTAAAAAATTCATTTTTATTACTACTGTATTAACATGTTAAAATTAAAGATGGATGGTATGTGAACCCACCATAATCATAATTTTTTATCATAGAATTATGCATTTGTAATAGTTTTGGGGATGGAGTATCCTAGGTGTGTAATAGGGATGGATTCCAAGCCTAGTCCATCATCTATAATTGTATGGGATTCATCTTAAATTAGAGGTATTCCTTGTGGTGGAATGATAAGTCCTTTTTATTGAGATGAACTATGAGAAATGTCAAGGATAAAAGTAAATGACCATGAACATGACTCTTATAGGAAAACACATGATTAATAGTGTCCAAAATTTAAAATTACTTAGTTTATATAATTCAAAAAATAAAAATCTTGATCCTCGATGAAATTATGAGTCATATAGGTTATCCTCAATATGTAAATTATAATATTAATCCATGAATCATTATGTATTTTTAAAATTTATCAATGTTTTTAAAAACATGAAAATGGAGGGTAAAACTATGAAAATATTCTCTAATGGACATTGAATAATATTATAGGATAATAGATTGAAATTTATAAAGTAGAAACTAACTCCTAGTAAGTATATGTTATGGTTTTCTTGGATAGAAATAAACACATTTTTTGTGTTTTAATACTTGAAAATGACTGTGTAAAAAATAAAATCATATAACATTTCATGGTATTAACATAAAATCATGTGGAAAATGTGGATGAATTAATTATGAAATGTATGATTAGAAAAAATGTCAATATATTTTGTGGTGTGCTCGGAATGAGTCAATAATAAATTTGAAAATATATTAAAGACTTTAGAAACATTTTTATGGGGTCAAAATCAAACAAATGATGTCATAACACCATTAAATCAATGTCAAATTAGCACATATTGGTTTTTGAAATTTTGGAACCTACTCCACATTAATATAGATTTTTGTTTTGATGGGATACCTATAAACGTATTATTAGCGGTTCAAAACACATAAAAAATCATAACCATCAATAAATAGGGAGCGGATTTTGATTAATGTGAAATCAATATAGAATAGTGGTTTCATTATTTTTGATATCAATAAATATAAAACACATTTATCTTACATTAAATGTGCTTGAAATTAGTTAATATATGTTTTTAAACGATATCAATGACATTAAAAACATGTGATAGGGAGTCAAAACCAATAAAACAACATCAGAGGCCTATCAAATAGTATTTAAAAAGCCTTATATATATTTTTAAAATAACATATGACACCAATTCATTCCATGATAAAATTTTCTTTAGATATTTGTAGACTTTTTTTAGCCATCAAAGACAATAAAATGATCAAGCAATAGTAAACCCATTGAAAATGACTACAGATTGATTTGAAATCAAGGGGATACAATAGTTTAAATATTAATGAAATTTATGGGGAGAATACATATAAGTTGTGGTGTGCTCAGAATTAGTAAATAAATAGTTTTAAAAATTATTAATTTTTTTAAAACATGTTATAGGGGTTCCAAACCAAAAAACATTAGAGGGTCGTGAAATAAAATAAAAATGACATTTGGTTCATTTATGAAATGAATGAACTGAAACTATGTCAATATGAGAAAAAATATTATAGGGATAACCTCAACTATGTTTTTTCTATTTAGAATCTCTAAAATATGCATGTAACCATCAAAACTATTTGAAGTGAAATCAAATTTCTATTTAATATGGGGGAAAATGTGTTCAAATTAATTGTGATGTGTGTGTTATGAAAACACATTCATTATATGTGTGTTGTTATCATAATGAGCCATTATAAAATATTAAAAGATACAACTGTGTCTAAAAATTGGTTTTAGGGGGAAATCCTACAAAACGACATTAGAGGGTGATGATATCATATCAGAAAGAATATATTCTGATTTTTTAAATGTATGAATCAACAAAAAAAATATGAGTTATGATTTAACTGCAATAACTTTAATATAATTTTTTAGTTTCAATACCTTGAAATGTTCATGTAATTTTTAAACCATTAGAAAATAGATTATATTTATTAAAAAATATCTTAAAATAGTGGTGGGTTGTTTTGTGACATGTATATGGAGAAAACAATTTCCATCTGAATGTGGTGTTCAAAAAATATATTCATAATAAGTTTAAAATTATATTAAGGATATTCAAAATATCAATTAGGGGGTACAAATCAATAAATTATGTCAAAGCTCCATGAAATCAATGGAAAAACGATCCTATAGTTTTATTTTCAATTTTATGAAAAGATTCCACATTAATCCATGTTACTATTTTCTCAAGGTTCCCATAAACATGTTTATAATGTTTTAAAATAGTAAAATTTGTGTCTAATGGTCAATTCCATATGAAACTGTAGAGTCCCAAATCATAATGTACATGGACATTACATTAATTTTTCAGAATACATAATATATAACAAAAAAACACACAAGGACCATAATAGTTTAGTGTCTTTGGAAACTCAGAAAAATAATCTTCTAATCATGATGAATGATCTTCAACATCTCCCATATAGATCATCCACTTTTGTTTTCTTACCTAAAACCATTCATTATATATTGGGGAAAAGAAAACATTAAAATAGTGAGCTCAAATTCTTAGTAAGGGTAAACCTAGAGATCATAAAACAATCCATAATCATAAGAATGAAAAAACATGCACATAAAATCCAAACATCAAAATCTTGAGCAGAGACATAAATCGTGGAAGTATGTAAGGCATATATCATAAAGGAACATCAATCATGATAAAATATATTGGAAATAAAACTTGTAATTGTGTAAAAACATTATGCACATGATATGATTTCTATAGTAGAAAATGCATTACCACTAAGACCATATTAGTGGACAAAGTCCCTTTCTCAATCGAGTTCACTCCTCGTTTCAGTCCTATAACACTGAACCAGATTAACATACAATTCCATCCATGTCTATCTCATGAGATATAAGCCTTTACCGAATGAATTGGAGGGATATATAGGTCCCACCCATCTAATAATGAAATCATTCTTACATGTGACAAAAAATAAACATAAAACATTCATCATAACCCAAAGAATAAAATGGGATTCATAAAAATCATTCCATCATCACATAATCCATATAAAAAAATGGATATTTCATCATATGAAAAGTTAAACCATGAAAATTATAGATACATTATACTTGAAACATACACATATGAAATAATGTCATCTTATATGGAAAATGGTTTTGTTAAAACACTTGAAATGAATTCTTGAGTAAAATATCCTTTATTTTTCAAAATCATTTTCTTTTCACAAAATTCAATGAAAATTTAAAAGAAAAAGATTTTATTGAATACAATCATTAAATATTGTAGAGTAAGCTTCATGAGAATAAGGCGTTATAAAACCATAAAAATCCATCCATGCCGTATAAGTTAAAGAACATTCTCCTCGTACTTTTGTCGGAAAAATCAAAAAGTTCCTCGTAAGGTAAAAAAAGAATGATTCCTTCCATTATATGAGGTAAAAGTCAAAAATTGGTAAAAAGGAAATTAAAAATTCAAGATTTTTTTTAAAAAACATGGACTTGGTTGATAACAATAACCCCAGTAAAGACATACGAATGACAATCTCGAATAAGAACGAGATTGGAATAGTTACCCCTTACCTTACGTCTGATATGCTTTGTACGTATCTGAACATCTTGTATAATGATTTAAATATTTAAATTTACTTATTAAATAATCATATTCATTGTTAGGATATCATATATGCTTCACTAATGACTTTATATTGCCCGTTCTTTTGTAATTCCATGTTAAAGCAGCGTTTTTGGTAAAACTGTTTCATTAATCGTAGGAGTTTCAACATGTTGTTCTTGATATTATTACCTATATCATTATTTAATTATTTCCAGAATGTAAAAATTATATATATATATAATATATATTCATCATATAAATATATATATGATAGATCGATAAGTGGAATGAAATACATCGTTCATGGAGATGGTAGGTCGCACGTACACAAGAACATTGTTCTCGTTTACTTAACGAATTGAATAGAGTTAAGGAGATTATAGAAATATATATATACATAAATACAGTATCATTATTATGTCATATATTTAATTATTATTCATTATATATACTTTATAATCATTCATGAATTGTTAATATGGAGAATGAATCTCATCGCGTCGTGGAGACGGTAGTCCGTACGTACGCCCAATCGATAATATCATTCCCATGATCGTGGAATTGAATTGAAGTGTATGTATAATATTTTACAATCAATATCACTTTACTATAATAATATATTTTTATTTATTTACACCGTTATGCCAATCCAAGCAAGGTGGTGGTCGAAAGCAGATTACACCACATCGTGGAGATGGTATTTCGTACGTACGCACGCATAGTGATTTTGATTTCCATTGAACGGATAGAAGGTTAAAAAGGGTTGTTTCATATTTATAATAACATATCAGTATATAATTAATACTAATGTTATTACTTTATAATTAGACAACTAATGATGAATAAGTAGAAGAAGAATGAAAATGAGAGAATCGGAAGAAGAGATTACATCTTCTTCGACGAACCTCCTTTAAGCTTCCTCTTAATGAAGTAGAGATGGTATTTTGAGAATACCAGAACCATGAAGATGTTTCTAGGGAAATGGAGAATTGAAATGGGCAGGGTTTGGCAGAGCATCAAGGCTCAAAAGGTTGTGATGTGGAGAGAGAAGGGGTTCCCTTTTTATAATGATGGACAGCGGCACCTTAAGAAAACTGAAAATATTATTTTATAATAAATCCATATTCGGTTTTTAATTGCTCTAAATTGAATTATTTCGAATCAATGTTTGGTATGGGTCTAAATAATCTCAACCAAAAGGTTTTATACATTATTAGTTTACTATTGTATCCTTATCATTTAGATTTAACTATAAGCTAAATAATTTAACTTTTATTGTGTCTTCTTGTTTTCTTACACTATATGGTTGATAAACATACAATAACAACCCAAAAGAACCCCATGTTGTTGATTAGTAATATATATAACATTATCTGAGTCATTTGTCTGAACCTTATATTTTTAGAAATATTATAACAATTAATAATAAATTTTTTTAAAAAAACTATTTTATGACAATTTTGACACTATTTGGTAATTGATTTTTGTGAAAATCATAATAGCATTATTAGTTCTAATAAAGTTAATTAAATCATTTATAAGATATAATATTAACCTATAAAAGTAGTGGAATTCATAGAAAATCTAAAATTACATTTATTTTGGAATTTATAACATCAATTATGTTAATATTTCAATAATATGGTAATTACTACATCATCATTGTGTCAAAAATAAATTAAATTATTTAATGTCAAAAAATTATAAATAAAATACCATTATATAGGAAATATATTTAGATTTATAATGTGTATTTATAGGAGAATTTATCTTATGTATAACCCTATATTAAAAATGGTTTACTTATTAAACATTGATTTTAGCTATTTTAACTCTTCTTTTAATAAAATAATAATAAGTGTCTTAATCTAATCCAAGGGGACCTAAAGGGTAATAGTTCTTGTTTCTAAATTTGTTTTTGGTCAAATTACACATATCCAATAGAATTAGGACATGTGTTTGGTAATAATATTATCATTTTTACCCATAGTTACCCTATTTACATTTAACTGTGGTAAATTAAAGTATAAAATTACTATTCACCAAAAATTATTTTTATCTTATTGAATCACATTTTACTCTTTGATATTAACCATGTCTCTTGGATTTTCGAAATTCCAATCATAGAAGCGGGATAATTACCTTTGATGTAAATTTTCAAATTCTCCTAGGAGGTGGGTAAAAGACGGTGAAAAGTTCAATAAATTTATTATATATCTAAAATCATTATAAAATTAGTCAAATGAATTACATTGAAATTATATAGGTATAATGTGTCAATTTTTACCTAAAATATATTTAAATAAAGTAAATAATTATTTAAATAAAAATTCGGTTTTTAAAAAGTAACATAGTGTTTTCACTATTCATAAAAAATTGAATGTTTTCAAAAAAATAAAAAAAAAATCACCATAGACTAATTTCGATATTCAGAATCCAAAAATAAAGTCCATTTTGAATGATAAACATTATAAAATTTCAAAAAGTGGGTATTACTATTCATAACCGATAGTTTATATAACATATTGTTGTTTAGTGAAACTCGGTATTGCGTACAACACACGTTATCATGGAAGGTTGTGATTGAGTTTAATGCAAGAAAAGTCAGGGATGCATATAGTGAAAGCTCATTTTGGTGTAGCATACAACAAAAGACATCAATGAAATTAAAAATAATACTTTTCAAAAAATCTCGGGGTGTTACATTCTACCCCCACTAGAATGAATATCACACTCAAAATTCTTCGGGGTTATATTTGGTTTACTAAATTAAAATTTATTTCATAGAAACCCACATCATAAAAAGGAATACTCAAACATAATTTTAAAATGAAATGTTAGAATAATAATGGTTACCCAAAGTAACTCAGCCATTGGGTTTCCACATAGGATACCATAGGTGAAAATATGGATATGGAAGAGAAATCTAACCATCAAGTTCTGATGGAGAGTGGTATAGAACATGGCTATGAAAAATACAACTATCACCAAGACATAAACGTGTGATGATCTATGGTACCATCTGATTCATCATATATGATAGTACTAGGACAATGTTTTTATTTTCCAAGATCACTTACCAAATGTTGAAAATTGTTGAATTAAAATAAATACTTACTTGATTTTGGTACACTCTAACTTTTGTTCATGCCTTGGACAATTTTTACATCATCTCTTAATGAAATAAATTGAAATTTGTCTTCTGTGATGTGATATAGGATCATGCGATAGAATGATAGGTCATTCCATCTGTCTCAAACTAAAGGTTAACAAAAGTTATCAAATATACATAAGTCCATCTATAGTGAGATTAATTGTATATTGTTCCTAAAATGGACTTATACTTCATATATCATACAACTTAACAAATTAAAAATAATTTATACTAACCAAGGACTTCTTGTAGGCAAGTGGTAGGCAATGAGGTCCTGTCTCACTTCGGGTGTGGGTTCGATTCCTACAGCCTTGTCCGACGTGATGGGTTGTCGCTCGTCCTATGGGTTGTCCTTTTTTTAAAACTACATTATTATAACATTCCATCAATAATATTGAAAACAGTTATAGCCTTAAACAATACTAACTTATGTCCAACATAATCCATTCCAATGTTTAGGATTATCCAAAATACTTCTGTCCAAGTTCATAGTATAAAGAAAACAATTACTAGAAATGTCATCTGACGAGCATGTGAATACCATCCTTTATCCCCCATATATCATATGATGTATCTTGTTGGTCAAATTACAATCATGTGAATAACATAATCTTGTATTCTCTTGAAAAATGATTACCCATTGAACCTTAGTGAAAACATGAATGTTGTCAAAAGACAACTCTTTCCACATACCAAAATCCCAAAATTTCTCTATTCTCAAACCATGATATCACTTAGTCCTTATATCATTCATGAGCTCATGAATACTATCAATCAATTTATTTTCTCCTTATCCTTTCATTATGCTCATATCGTCTTCCTTCCAAAATATTGGAATCACTTTTCATGGTAACCAGTACCATATTATTATAGAAAACCACAATGAAAAAATACAAATATATTTCAATATACTATAAAAGTAACTCAAAAATGTTATTATTGAATTCCAATACATAAGCCCTTAAATCCATCCTCATCAATGTTTGGAATGGAATAGGTCCTTCCTTGATTTAAAAATAACTACATAGATCATGGCAATGAGTTGGGTAATTCCCATGTTCTCCGCAGATAAGACATTGGACTACATAACAGTTTGTCACTCTATGAACCCTATCTTCACATAGATAACATCTTCCCCACCATTTGAGGTATTCCTCATGGTTATTCTTCACTTATTTATAAATCCCAATCTTCTTTTCTCTATTCTCCTCACTATGATAACATGCATAAAATTTCATCTTCCTCTTATCTGATGAATTAGAAATACAACTAAAGTTCACCTTGTTAATCATATATTGAGATGACTGATTTGACATAATAAAAATATGTTTCTCTCCAAGAGTTAAATAATTTCGTTGATCATAGTCACCAATTTTTCCTTTGGAATCAAAGTTAACTGAACATGTTCTCGCTCCCTCCATTGACTAAGACCAAAAACCATAGTGTATGAAACATTTTAAATAACTAAGAACCGCATAAACTTAAACAGTCACTTATGGAATGTGTAACATATCAAAAATTCATTAATCCATGACACCTTAGGTTCATCATTGTATATTAATGATGGTAAAAATAATTTTATGACTCTAACCTATACGTATACTTAACCTTAGGGACATCCCTAGACATAACTTATAAATATCTCTAGGGATTTCACTAATGTTTTCGCATCCTAGTTTCCAATGGTTAACTAAACCTTTCCTCTGATACCAATGGTAGTGACCAAAATCATGACGTACATGGAAATTAGATTAATTTTGCGGAATACTTAATACATAAAAAAACAAACACAAAAGAACCATAATAGATTAGTGTCTTTGGAAACTCGAAAAAATAATCTTTTAATCAGGATGAAGGATCGTTAAAAACTACCATATAGATAGTCCCCTTTTGTTTTCTTACCTAAAACCTTTCTTTATATCTTGGGGAAAATAAAACATTAAAATGGAGATCTTAAATTCTCAGTAAGGGTAAACATAGAGAACATAAAACAAACCATATTCATTGGAAAGAAAAAACATTATCATAAAATGTAAACATCAAAATCTTGATCAAAGACATATATCATGGAAGTACGCAAGGAATATATCATAAAGGATCCTCAATGATGATACAATAGCTTTCAAATAAAAATTTTAACTGTGGAAAAACATTAAGCACGTGATATGATTTCCATTTGAAGTCAAGACATTGCTGCCAAGGCCATCATAGTAGACAAATTCACTTTCTGAATCGAGTTCACTCCTCGTTTCAGTTCTGTAACACTAAAACGGATTAACATACCATTATAGCCATGTATATCTCATGAGATATAAATATTTACCCAATTCATTGGAGGTATATATAGTTCCCACTAATCTCATAATGAAATCATTCTTACTTGTGCCACAAAATAAACATAAAACATTCATCATAACCCAAAGAATAAAATGGGTTTCATAATCATCATCCCATCATCACATAATACATATAAAACAATTGGATATTTCATCATATGAAAAGTGAAACCATGTAAACCATAGAGAAATTATACTTGAAACATACACATAAGAAATAATGTCATCTCATATGGAAAATGGTTTTGATAAAACACATGAAATGAATTCTTGAGGAAAATATCCTTTATTTTTCAAAATCATTTTCTTTTCACAAAATGAAATGGAATTTTCAATGAAAAATATTTTTTTTGAAAAGAGTCATTAAATCTTGTAGAGTAAGCTTCATGAGAATACGTTTTTATAAAACTATAAAAATCCATTCATGCCATATAAGTTAAAAAAACATTCTCCTCGTACTTTTTTCAGAAAAATCAAAAAGATCCTCGTAAGGTAAACACAAGGAATATTCCTTCCATAACATGTGGTAAAAGTAAAAAAAGGGTAAAAATGACATTAAACATAAATGAAATTTTTTAAAAAACAAGGACGAGGATGATAAAAATAACCCCAATAAATACTAATGAATGAAAATCTCGAATAAGAACGAGATTGGAATAGTTATCCCTTACCTTACGTCTAATATGCTTCTCACGTATCCGAACATCCTATATAGTGATTTAAATAATTCCATTGACTTATTACAAAATCATATTTGTTGTTATGTTATAATATGTGGTACAATTATGACTTTATATTCCATGTTCTTTTGTAAATTCCATGTTAAAGAAGTGTTTTTGGTAAAATCGTTTCAATTATCGTCCATGTTTCGACATGTTTTTCTTGATATTATTACATATATCCTGATTTACATAATTCCAGAATATAAAAAATTATTTATCTATATAATATATATTCAGAATATACGTATATATATGATAGATTGATAAATGGAATGAAATACACCGTTTATGGAGACGGTAGGTCGTATGTACGCATGCACGCTATTTTTGTTTCCTTATGGAATTGAATGGAATTATGTAGATGACATAAATATATACACATAAATCCAGTATCATTATTATGTCATATATTTAATTATTATTCATTATATATACTTTATAATAATTCATGAATGGTTAACATTAAGAATGAATCTCATCGCGTCGTGGAGACGGTAGTCTGTACGTACGCACGATCGATGATATCATTCCCATGATCGTGGAATTGTATTGAAAAGTATGTATAATATTTCAGAATCAATTTAACTTTACGATAATCAGATTTAGTTATTTATTTACACCATTATATCTATCCAAGTAAGGTGGAGGTCAATAACATATTACACCACGGCGTGGAGATGTTATTTTGTGCGTACACACGCTCGGAGATTTCGTTTTACATAGGATGGATAGAAGTTGAAATAGGGTTGTTTCATATTTATAATAAAATATCAGTATATAATTAATACTGATGTTTTTACTTTATAATGAGACAACTAAAGAAGAAGAAGTAGAAGAAGAAGGAAACATGAGAGAATCTAAAGATGAGACTATCTCTTCTTTGACGAACTTCCTTTAGGATTCCTATTAAGGAAGTAGAGTTCGTCTTTTGAGAAGACCAGAACCTCCAGAATGTTTCTAGGGATGTTGTTAAGAGAAATGGTCAGGGGTTGGCCGAGATTCAAGGCTCTAATGTGTGTGAAGTGAAGAGGGAAGGGGTGCACTTTTTATAAGGGAGGAGAGGGGCACCTTAGGAAAAAAATAAAATATTATTTTATAATAAAGGAAAATTCTGTTTTTTAATTTCTCCAAATTGATTTAGGTTTTAGAAAATTTTAGGTTACTATTTTAATCTTAACATTTAGATTTAATTCTAAGTTAAATAATTTAACTTTTACCACATCTTCTTCGTTTCTTACACTATATGGTTAATAAACATACTATAACAATCCAAACGAACCCCAAATGGTTCATCATTAATATATACAATCATTTCTATGTCATTTGGCCGAACCTTAGAGTTTTAGGAATATTACAACAATTAAAAATTTAATATTTGTTTTAAAAACTATTTTATGTCAATTTTGACAGTATTTGGTAACTGATTTTTGTGAAAATCATAACATCATTATTTGTTCGAAAAAAATTAATTAAATCAATACTAACATTTCATCTTAACATATATAATTAGTGGAATTCATAAAAAGCCTAAAATTACAATTATTTGTGTATTTATAACAACATTTATGTTCATATTTCATTAAAAAGGTTATTACTGCAGCATCATTGTGTCATAAATGAATTAAATTATTTAATGTCTAAAAATTAAAAATAAAATACCATTATGTAGGAAATCTTTTTTATCTTTCAAATTAATATTTATAGGAGAATTTATCTTATGTATATCCCTATGTTAATTTTTTTTAGTTATTAAACATTGATTTTAACTATTATAACTCTTATTTAAATAAAATAATAATAAGTGTCCAAATCTAATCCACGTAGATCTAAAGGGTAATATTTTATCCCAAAAGTTGTTTTTGTTCAAATTAAACTTAGCCAATAGAATTATTACATGTGTTAATGTAATAATAATATCATTTTTACCCTTAATTACCCAATTTAATTTTAACCGTGGTAAATAAAAGTAAAAATTTACAATTCACCAAAAAATATTTTTATATTATTGAACCACATTTTACTACTTGATATTTACCGTGTGTCTCGGATTTTCAAAATTCCATTCACAGAAGTCGGAACATTATGTTTTATGCACATTTTAAAATTATCATAGGAGGTGGATAAAAGACGGTGAAAAGTTCAATAAATTTTTTATATATCTAAATTCATTAAAAATGACTCAAATGAATTACATTGAACTTATATAGGTATTATGTTTCAATTTTGAGATTAAATAAATTTAAATAAATTAATAATTTTTTAAATAAAAAGTCGGGTTTTAAATAGTAACCTAGTGTTTTCACTACTCATCAAAAAATGAAAGTTTTCAGAAAAATACCAAAAACTCACCCTAGGATAATTTCGATTTTACGAATCCAAAAATGAAGTCCATTTTGATTGATAAAAATTATAACATTTCAAAAAGTGGGTATTACTACTCATAACGGCTATTTTATATAACATATTGTTGTTTAGTGAAACTCGGTATTGCATGCAACACACGCTATCGTGGAAGGTCACGATTGCGTGTAATGAAAGCCAAGTTAGGTATGTGTGTAGTGAAAGCTCCTTTTGTTTAGCGTACAACACAAGACATCAATGAAATTAAAAATAATACTTTTCATAAAATCACAGGGTGTTACAAAAACAACCACCAATTGACTTGATATGATGGAGAAAATTTATATGAAATGTTTTTGAAATTTAAAAGAAAATATTTGTATAACTTGTGGGATCATGGCATTACTCAATAAAAAATTTCAAATATATTATTTTCCTTCAAACATTCATCAAAGAGTAAAAAACAATCAAATGATGTTATATAGGGAAAAAGTAAATAAAATGTATATTTTTATTTGAAATGTCTGAAATCACTCGACATCACTATGTGTTTTAGTTTTTTCGAGATTCCTGTAAACACATTTTTTTATTTCAAAATACTATAAAATGCTCGTAATGGCTCGAAACATTTGAGCTGAACTCAAATGGATGTATAATAATGGGAAATCTGTGGATAAATTATTTATTACATGTTTGTGTTGACACAACATATATTTTATGGGAGGTGGGCTCGAAATGACAATATAAGTAGTTTTAAATGATCTCATGTTAATTAAAAATTTGGTATATGGGATCAGAACCATTAAAGAAAGATCATCCAAATTGTATAAAAATTACCATAGATTTATTTTTGAAATGTTGTATCTCACATCATTTCAATCTGGGTTATTGTTTTCTAGGGATTCTTATAAGCATATTTTTATTGTTTTAAAATACTAAATCATTTATGTAACAGTGAAACTAATATAAATACGCCATACATTGAAGTAATATCATGGAAATACAATTTCTGACTATTTATAAAATTTATGAGTTGAAAAAAAAATCCATAAAACATGTGTTGTTATTCAAATGACTTGTCACGCCCCGTCCCCTGGGGCATATGTTGTGACTCGACTAAGCCACACACCATAAGGCCAGTGACTGGAGACTAGCACTAAAAGAATTATCCCACAAGTGGGAGGAATTTTCTTGTGTAGCTGTACACACACACACAACTACCAGCCAAATGTACTAGAATGTAAAATCCCAGGAAACCTATCATGAAATTCAATAAGTCCAATGTAGAAAGATTCAAACATAATGTAATGTATATGGTGGAAACTCGTTCTAGTATACAAGACCACTAAAAGAAAATTAGTACGATAGTAATACTCCATGTCCTAGAAACTCTTCCTTTAAGAAGCCTATATAAATGGTAGGTTATGTGTAGCTACCTGAAGCTATTTAGGTTCACATTTTCTATTTGGTCTCACTGAACAGCACTCAGCCTTGGTCCTCCATAGTCTTCTTCAAAACATCAGTATTCAGCTTAATATAAGACACGTGAAGGAATTGCACGTTCAATGGTGATTAAAAAATTACGTTATAGGGGACCCTAGAACCACATAGGTTAACCATAAGAGAAAAACTACAGAGGCATTCATAGAATCACTACTCAACTATATAAAAAATATATACCATGAATATCGAGAAATAAACCTCTTAGCCACTATTAATCAAAATGTCCAACCATATAACATCTACTATGATTCTTAAAGCTGATCTGTGAGGTAACACAAACATCCAATAGGACATGCCCTACGATATCATCCATCCTTGATGGTATTCTTCTAATTTATTGACATCATTTATATCATTCTACTAGGTCCTGATCCAGTTCCCTGCACCGGAGGTTGTATAATCATCGTCTTATGCACAATGTATGACCATGGAAACCGATGTTGAGAGGCTCGTCTTCAAAAATTTAAAGGAATGAGGAAGTCATTCTCCTATTCATATTGTGAATCCTCTAACACTCTTAAAAGAAGGGGCTCGCACCACAGTCCTTTGATGTAGAACTGGATTATATTAGTCATAATTTTTATCATGTTGATGGGCCCAATCTTCACTACTATATATGATATCCAGGAGATCTCCATTTCCAATCGAGGAACCCAACCCAACCATGTAGGGGAGTAATACTCAATGACTACACGAACCACTCCCTTGTATGAAAGGGAAGTTCCATCTCTGTAAGTTCATGTTTGGAGAAACCTTTCCCTAGTTCCAATATGGGAGTAATACTCATGAGTCACATGCACCCTGATTCGATAGGGAACACCAATATTGAATATCAAGGCCCCACACCCAACCCGATAGAGGAGTACCACCCAGTGACTAGTGGACCCACACCCTGATAATATAGGGGAGTACCAACTCTATCATATTGTTCGTCGTGGGGGAACCACACCCCAGTACATTAGGGGAGTACTGACCCCAAGCAAGATGACCTAGTCCCTTGCATGGAAGAGGATCACCGACTATGTAGTAGCACTTGATTAAGGTGGACCTACACCATGTAACATTAGGGGAGTACTGAATCCTACAATAGAGGACCCACTTCCTACATAGTATGCGAGTACCGACTCTATATGCATTAGATATGGAGGAGTCAATCCCTAGTCCTTCATGGGATTAACACGCCCAAAGGAAACTAAAAAAATTAACTAACCCACACAAAGGATGTTGGGAGTCCCATCTCTAGAAAATCATAAGGATTCAAATTACCCACACCTTTGGTAATCTAATGTGTAACCATCCTAATATTCCTTTATAAGAAAAATCCTATTTCATCCCAATGTCTACTCATACCGGGAGAGGCCACTCTTCAAATCAAACATAAAATCCTGTAATATTATCAAAAAATAACTAATAGTATCTCAAAAGGGTAGTGTCTTCCCATGGTTCCCAACACCGTAGACATCACATCAAATTGACGTTGTTCTTGATAGTTACTGGTGTTTAAGAAAAATATCAGCTAGTTGGGCCTAAGTCGAGTCCGACCTGGCCCAGGTTTGACCTGACCCGTCTCAAGGGACCCAGCCTCGACCAGTTGGGCCATGGGGCTGGACCATTTTACTGGGTCCACTGGGAAGTGGGTCTAGACTGTTGTTGTCCTAGACCACCTGGCTGGGTGCGGACCACCTACCCCAGCCTGGCCCACATCAGAGTGGTTCATCTTTGTCATCCCAAACATGGCTCTGCGACATCCGTCTAGCACCCCATTGTGCCACCCGGTTCTACATCTTCCTCCAGCTGGTCTGTATTAGTGTAATGGAAATACAGCATGTTGACCGGCCACGTGATTCCAGTGACATAGTTCCCCATGGTCAATACGGTGACTTTTCATGGTCAATGAGGTATTTTGACGTGGTCAATCTTGTGGTTCTCCACATCTAGTAACCCACAACACTACCTGGCACCACATCCTACGAAATATTGTTCTGTGTAGCAGACTGGTATTCATCAAACGACAAGTATCATTCCACATATCCATGTCACACCGCGGTCGGATCTGATGTTTCTGAACATTGTACCCATGCGACTGCCTCCATCTCCTCCTCCATGGAATGCCACCATGGCTTCCACTATTTTCCACTACCAACTGCCGAAAAATAAGACCATCAAATGCACATTGGTGGAATGTTCTTCAATCTGAATGGTTTTCCAGAACCCTCAGGCTGAGTTCTTCATCTCATGGGGTTCAATCCTCCGCTATGATTCCATCCTCCAGGAATCTCTTGATCCACGAAATATACTACACCACCTCCATCTGTCCTTCATCATTGTTGTCACTCATATATCTTTATTGTGATAAGGAAGGTTGTATAATTAGTGACCACTTGTAAATCTAGGATGAATGTGAATAACATGAGTAAATGGATCGGGTGGATAATCAAAAAATAAATCGTGGAATGAATTCTACAAATCGTATCTCATGGAATTAATCCACTACCATTTGAAGGATGAATAATATGAATCAAAACACATATTTAAGAAAGATCAGTCTACAAGTCAACGTTTTCATTGTTTGGTATGCTGTTTTTTTAAAATCACGAACGACAGAATGATAAATAGTTCAACAACATCCCTAACATGGATTTTTGATAACATGAAGGCATAGAATTTATTTGAATCACCTATTTGATCATTGTTGCACCGATGATCGTTGATCATCAACTGTCGACAGTTGGTTTGATCATGCTCATTGATTCCTAAATCATTGGTCATCCGCCATGAATACATTTAGTTCCTTTGAGAAAAACATTAGCATACTTCAACCCAATCTTATATAATTATTGTTAATATAAATGGTTAATCATGATTCAGTGTTTTCGGGTATGCTGTGTTATATTGTCGTTATTCATTTACATTAATGAAAATGCATTTTTTTCATTATATTACATGTTGTTGCACTATAAGGGTTTTTTGAGTTCCAAAAAATAAATAAATAAGTTAACTTCAATTTAATTTTTCCTAAATGTCAAAAAACTATCTTTTTTTATTCGACCATAAATGGTCGATGTTAAGTCCTTTCTAGGTATATCTCACTATTCTGAGTTAAGTGGTTCCTTATTACTTATTATCAAGGAACTGGTTCAATATATAGAAATCCAAAAAACTTGTTTGATTAATAAAAATAAAAATATCAATATTCCATTATGGCCACTCCAGGCCTTTGAATTACCTGTCATCTTAGAGCTTTCTCTTGTAAAAATACTATTTAAAGCTAAAAATGAATCAATGGAACTATGGGCCATTACATTCTCCCCACCTTAATAATTTTTTTCCTCAAAATTCAAAATACTATTCTCAAGGGAGATAAATCTAATTTCATAAAGGTTCCATGTGATTCTTATAAGAATGTACCTAGAGGAACAACTGAGATCAACCACCCTCATGTCCATCTCTTGCTAAGTCGTCATCGTGCAACGAATGCCACAATTTTCTTTAGCTTCAACATGTGGTAAAATGAACCAATCACTACAGTCCATCTGTAATCATGGGGACTAGAGGCTCATCTCCAAGATATCTTAAAACTTATAAAGATAGAAACCCACATTTTACATCCACCCTTGGATGAACTATACTAAATTCTCACCAGGTGTTATACGTTCACTGTTGACACTAAAAATGAAAGGGTCATTACGAACAAAATGTGGTTATCTAATAGTGAACACAAGAACTTACTTGGCCCAATGTCTACAACCTCCAGTGGCACACAACATTCAGAAACAATAACACTACCACAACCACTAGTGGTATCCCAGTTTTGTATGGATGATAAGTAACCATTTCATACTATGGAAACATCATGGGTTCTAAATCTTCCACAATGGAATGATTAAAAACATGCCTCTTCTCATGAATCTTCCATGTAATTCCAATGTTTTCCTCTCACATTATGGAAATCTCGTTTTCACTAATGTGGACAGACCATATCCTTTCCTAATACAGTGTATCCTTGTAAGAATGGTATTAGCCCATTCCAAGAATTATTTTGTAACACCTCATTACCGCGAATAAGAGATCTCAAATACAGGTCCCACCTCCAAGAGATAGGACACTCAATCAGAACTCATCTGTGATAATGGGACTCTTCTAATAGGACTCCCTATGCATAAGGGTTAAGTCCATGGTCCAACCAGAACGTTGATGTCTCAAACAGAACTCACGAAGAAAATAGATCGTCAAGAACCTATGACTATTTAAAATGGTATCCAAATGAAAATACACAAATTTTACCTTGAATGTCCCATGTTGATTATTTTTCACTAGAAATGACAATAGGAAGCAGTCCTCAACCTCTCCCACCCACTCCCTGGGCATGGTGCAGACCACCCCCTACTGCTCATCAAACTCCTCTTCCTCATCCTATGACCTATTGAACTCTTTTCTCCATGCACTATCTCGACCAAGGTGGATCGTCAGCCAGATCCCTCTAGCTGGATCAGCATCTCAGACAATAATTGGTGAGTTGTTCCCATCTATTACAAGCATAACACCGCCTTTCCAACGACTAATATCCTCCTTGGAACTGCTCATGTGCCACAAACCTACCTAGTTGGTTTTGGGCATGGGTATGCCACCATCTCTTTGATCCTATCGCCTGCCATCTGCTTGAACCAGAAGATTCATATACCTCATGATCTCTACTATAGGTCACATACTCATAATACTCCTCTAGATAAATCATAACGACCTTTCTAGGCACCAGCACCCCAACATATGTTGGAATAATATGGGGTATCATCCTTGCCATGATTTCCCGGCGTAGTACCTGCATGAAGTTTTCGGCCCTAATATGAGGGTCCCACACCATATCTGCAATGTCGCAGGAATGATCCATGAATATCACTATGTATTATTCTACCATCACGCTACCCTACCATAGGTGCAATAGGTCATGTATACACACAAATCAAAATGTCATTGGGAATAACTCCCCTAGGGAAGCAATCAAAGTCAAACTAGTTGAGGGTCTCCCCGTCATGATTTTGGATCATCAAGCCCCACCATCTCCCCCGCTGATCCTTGAATAAGGCATGCATATATGATCACCATTTGGCCGAGAGGAATCCTCACTAGTTGGGAAACTCATGAAATTACCTCAAGCCAATCCATACTACCTGAGTATCTATATCTCCTTGGAAACTAGGTTGTATCTGCCTCTGGAACTCGTGTAGTGCACTCATCTAGTGTTCATCATCTAATGGTATCATAGGTAGTAACTGTTGATCGAAAGGTGGTGTCATCATTGGTACACCTCCTAAAGATAATTACCCATAATTGGTACCATGCATTAAAGCTTCCACTCATGGCATATCATGATGATGATCATGTTATAAAATCCTATATGGATGTCATCTTGGTGGAATCCAAATATGTATCAAGACTGACCATGGTTAAAATGTATATCTAGTGAGAAAAATCAATAAGGACATTTAATGATCAACCATTCCTACATGATTCATGCTCCCTTTATTTCACCACAACCTGTGTTCCTATGTATTGAGTTGGAGAATTGGTGTCCTCAGTCATGGTATATTAATACTTAGGCTGATTCACCCTCACAAGAGTCCTTGGAATGATAGCTGAACATGAAAAAATTAACATTTCTTCCCAAAAAAAACAACCCTAGGTCAGTGAGGTAGAAATGTCCACCTATGATAATAATATTTCATGATCTTTCCCCTCGATCCTGTGTCATGAAAACCCCACACCCGACTCCCAAAGGCCATGGGCAGGAGAATAACATTGAAATCATTGTCCAACAAGTGGTAGGGTTTTTCCTACTTACCTGTACACATGAACACAGTACCCATCCAAATGAACTAGAATGTAAATTACAAGGAATCCATGCAAGAGATACAGTACATAGAACAAAACTATAGTACAATGGAATGTAAAGTGTAGGGTGGCATCTCGATCAAGTATTACTAAGCAACAATATCAAAATAGATAAAATGGCAGTCACTAAGTCCATGAAGCTTTTCTTTTCAGAATCCAACCTAAAGGATCAGTGAAGGTCAGCTGCCTGAAGATGTATATGTTAACCCTCTCTATCTGATCTCACTGAACTCCACATGCCCTATTCCTTAGTGTACTCTATCAAAGAGTCAGTCGTCAACACATGGCATGACACGTGCGACGAAATCTCATGCATGGGTGAGTAAAAAAATACTTAGTCACGGACCCCAAACCCACAAAGGTAATACACTAGAGAAAACACATAGAGGAATTAATAGTCATCTAAACTATGGTATATGCCCATACATATACAAAAAAAAATCACGATTTACTCGTCTTGGCCACTATGAAGCATAAGGTCAAACCATGAAATAAGTATCAAGATTCCCATCCTAGATTCGGGAGGTAACACACCAAACATGGGGGAAAAACACTACGAGATCATCTATCTTGGATGGAATTCATTTGAGGGGTATTCTCCATCAAGAACATTTAACTATGTCCCTCTTAAGTGCCCAACACTGGAGAATCAGTCTTCACTGACTTTCTCTAAATGCAAGACCAAGGAAACCCAAGAGGATATGCATGTCATCACCAATATACACATAAAAGGGTGGCATGACCCTATCAATATCATGATCCATCTGTTGCACCTATAAAGAATGGAATGCACCTAATTCCATCAAGGGATCACTTTCTCATATTTTTGAATCATTTACATCATGTGGATGTGCCCGGTCTAAACTACAGTGTTCAATAGATGAGGGATCTAAATCTCCAATAGAGGACCCACAACCTACCTTGTAGGGGAGTAATAATTAGTTAATAGATGAATTGTTCCTTGTTACATCATCGGATAATAGATTCTATCACTTAATATGTGGAGGAACCGCCCCATGGTTCCAACAAGGGAGTAGTACTCCTGACAGACTAACACCCTGAATCAGTTGAGGAGTACAACATCGTATATCGAAGACTCGCTCCATAATCAGTTAGGGAGTACCACTCAAGGACTAATGGACTCACACACTGGTAATATTGGGGAGTACTGAATCTATCAGTTTTTTCTCCATGGGGTTCCTACACCCTATTACATTAGGGTTGTATCGACCCAAGACTTAAGGACATGTTCCCTAGCATGGCCGGGGAGTACCGTTTTTTACTATAGCACTTTTTATCGAGGTCCTCCACCCTAGAATGGCTGGGGATTACTTAATCATAAAATATTGGACATTCACCCAACCAGATAGAGGAATAAAATCTCTATATTCATTAGATATGGAAGACTCGTGGCCTTGTATTTCATTGGAGTCACACCCTCATAGGAAACTATGAAAAGGAACAAACATGTACCCATGATGTGGGGAGTTCCATCTCGACATAACTAGAGGTATAAGGAGAACCCACACCATGAGTTTTCATGGGAGTAACTGTCCTAAAATTCCTTCATAAGAAACACCCTGATTATACCCAACATCAAATCGTACTAAGATAGCATACTATTCAAAAAAATTCGACAATCCTATAAAATTCTAAAAAATCACTTACAGTATCTCAAAACAATCGTCAGGTTGTGAGGGATCCAACACCATAGAAAGCTCGTCAATCATATGATATATATGATAGTTACAAGTGTTTTAGAGAAATGGGGGTAGGCTAGGTATGAGTCTAGTCTAACCCTGTCATAATGCCACAACATGACCTGTAGTGGGGCCCACCAACCCGACCCGGGTCCGACAATTCCTATGCCTGACTCTGGCCAATGTGCCTGACCCATACCTATTGTGTTTTTGGTCCATACCATTGTGCTTGAGCCACGGGGGAGCAGGATCAGACTGCTGGCTTCTTGGCCCACCTGGCTAGGCCCAACCTGCCTAGAGCAACCCGACCTGCATTGGAGCGGACCATCATCAACATCCCAGACGCAGCTATATCATGTTCAATGAGCACATTGTGCCACCACCTAGCACCACATCTTCCTCCAGCCAGTCCACATTAGTGGATGTGAAATACCACATGTGGATTGACCGCATGTTTCCTCTCCCGCAGTGACTCAATGGTAAACACGGTGGTTCTCCGTGGTCAACTAAGTGGTTCACCACATCCAGCAACCTTTTGCGCCACCTGGCACTACATCCTTGATTAACCAGTCTAATTTGTGGAATATGTTTCTCCGCAAAACTAGCATCTTGTTGTTGTTCAACGGAACACCGCTGCCAATGCCTTGGTTTCTCCATGAGGTAGCTTCCGCTGCCACCATTTCTTTCCACCACCAAAAACATTTTTTGTGGACACCTAGAGGTGCAATGATTGTCTGTTCATCGATCCTAAGTGTGTTATGGATCCCTTCCGATGCGTTCATCATCGCAGGGATTTCAATCCTCTACTATGATCCTTTCCTCCAGGAAGCACTCAAACCCCGACATATCCCTCACCTCCTCTATCAGTATGTCTTCATAATGGGAACCCATCCTTCGATGTTGTGCTAAGGATGGATTTGAATGGCCAACCAATTGTTTTCCTGAAAATAACATGAGGAATATTCATCATTGTGGGGTTGGTGGGGATAATCAACAAATGAATCACAAAATGAACCCCCTCCATCATTTTTCATGGTGTTAATTCACTCCCATTAGAAGGATCAAGAACCATAAGGAAAAAATTCTTCCCCAACCATGATCAAACCATGGGTTAAACAATTCGTGGATTTGTCCACAATTTTTGTTTAAAAACCATGAATGGTGGAAATATAAATAATTCAACGACATCCAAAACGGTATTTTGGATTTCATGAAGTCTTAGAATGGTTTTGGGTCACCATGTCGATTCTCGTTCAACCAATGTTCATTGATCATCAACTATCTATGAATGGTTCAATCCAATTCATTGATTATATAACTTTTGGTCAGCCATCAACTTCTTCCATCAAAAACCCTAAGAATAACATCAACATCATTTAACCCAACCTTAGACCATGCTATGTAAATATTATTTGAATCGTGATTAAGCATTTTTTGTTATGCTGTGATACAAGGCTGTTACTTTGTTTCATTAATGAAATATCATTTTTTTGATTGTGTTAGACACCATTTCGCAACAATGTTTTATGGAGATAAAAATAAAATAATAATTTTAGTTTTATATTATTTTTTCATAAAAGCTCAAAAAATATCATTTCCAGTGGACCACCACCAGTCGATCTTATGTATATTATAGGTAAATCCCACAATTCTGAGTTCAATTCCTCTCTCATTATTTTTATCTAACCCATGTAACATAATATATAAAATTCCACTTATACGATTGATTAATAATCTTAAAAATGATCTAAATATATTTCTGGTCCCTCTAGACCTCAGAATTACATGTCGTCTGAGATCCTGGTCCCAAAATAACCAAATTTAATTTTATTAAAAACAAATTAATTGAATTACATTCCATTAAATGACTAAATAATATATTTTAACAGATACTATTATCGTTAATACATATTACTTGGTGTTAAAACCATGAAAATGATATCATAGGGCCATGAAATCAAAAGAATTTAACTATATAAATAATTATGAAATATAGTCACTAGCCCCTTGTAAATCAATGTTATGGTTTCTCAAAATTCTCATAAAAATCATTTTATAGTTTGAAAATAAAAAAACATGAGTGAAATGGTAAAAATCATAAGAATGGACCAATTATTGATGAAAAATCATGTAAAGAATAATGATGAATTATTTTTGATGTGTAGAAATAGGAAATATCTGATTGACGTGTGGTGTTTTGATAATGACTCAATAATCCGTTTTAAATGATATCAATCTAATAAAAAATGTGTGTTGGGGGGGTCAAAACCATAATGAAAATTTCATTTGGATATGAAATAATAGAACATAGATTATACATTTATTTTTGAATTATCGGAATTGAATCCATGTTAATTTGAGCCTCAGTTTTCCTAGAATCCATGTAAAAGCATTTTAATTTTTTTAAAACACTAAAGCATGAGTATAAAGATTAGAATCATAGGTAAAGACGTATAATTGTTTTTTATCTGAAAAAAATTATTTTTTAATTATTTAACGATGTTTATAAGTAGTAAGTATGTTCATATGGCATGCAGTTTACTCGGAATTACACAATATGTATTTTCTAAAGATATCAATGTATTTCAAAACATGTGTATAGTGGTCAAAACTAGGAAAAAGATCTCATAGTGTCATTAAATATAAATAAAAATTAATGTAAATTTATTTTTTAAATTTAGATAGTTTGGCTTTGTAATTCCATGTTTTGGTTATCCCATGATTTTAAAAAATACATTTTCAATGTTTGAATACACTAAAACATTTTTATAATGATAATAACTATATACAATTATCTCAGATAGATGTGAATCTAAGGAAAAACCTCCCTTATATTAATATTTAAAAATAGGGAATGATTCCATAAAAAATTGCACAAAATGTGTTGATTCATAAATTTCAATCACACTACACATCAGTTCAAAAATTCATTATATTGTTTGAAACTTATCCATTTCTAGTTTCATGTGTTGGATCAAATCATAAATAGTTTTTTTTTCAATAAAATCTTCAGGATATATTGTATGTTTTAAGATTAAATTTTGACTATTTTTTTAAAATAAAAAATATTATATAAAACTTTTGAATGAATTTTTTACATATTGGATTTGTTTATTTTATTATAATTTTATGCTTTGTATTATAGGTGATATGTGTTCGATTTATGTAGGAGGAAAACATTCTGGTCAATGAAAATCATTATATTAAATTCAGGATTGATTATTATTTTATTGTATGGTAAAATATTTTCAATGATTTTAATGTAATACTAATTTATTATATTCAGTGTCAATTTATATGTCCCTTTTGTTCCAATTGATTACAAGATGTGGAAAATTAAATGTTTGATGAATTTATGTATGGAGGTGGTTGGATGCAGTGGGGGTGTGTGATGGGAATATTTTTTATGGTTTAACAATAGATAATTGACATCTTTTATTGCACATATATAAATAATGAGCTTATTGGATGAATGATAAGTATATATATATGACTGCATATATATTATCATAATTATTCATTATATTTTTATTCAAGGGAATAGAGGATGGATGTACCGGAGATGGTGGATATGGGGACTCTAATGTAATGTAGGTCAAGGGCATCCCCTTTGATCAGTTTGACCCCCTCAGGTTTAAATTGGGAAATATTGGAGAGGACAGTTACAAGGGTACCTTAGATGACCAGAGAGCCAGATTATCTGCCACATGATTCCCCTCCCACCAGGTGTGGGTCTCCTTTGTACTATTATTGAGGATTCCATTGCATTTCCTTATGGTGTAGATGATCGACTAAGGCATTCCACCTCTTCCATGCAATGAGTTGTGCATAATCATGGAGTCTTTCTCCACTTGAGAAAGGAAAATATTCCCTTGGGTGTATTGCATGAGCCATATAAGGAAAGCTTTGGCCTTGGCTATAAAAGATTTTTCATTGCCATAGTGGGAAATAAAATTGAGAAAACACTCCCCCTACAGTCCCTAATGACTCCTCCTCTGCGCATTTCACCCGAAATACAAGTACCATCAGAGTTCATTTTGACGTCGGCCTCTAGGGCCATCCACCTCAACAAACATCCTTGCATCTTGGGTTGAAGATTATAAGGCATGGGAGAGAGGCCATGTTGAGCCATTAGGGATGGAACGTCTATCCAGTTACTGACCAGAGTCACCATGTCCGCCAACAGGCTTCTGGTCCTTGAGATGATGAGTCTCCCTGTGGAGTTACCCCCTTGTATCTGGCCCGGTTTCTTACCCACCATAGGGACTAAAAGCCGGTTTTGAGAATCGTGGATCTCACCATTTTTTTCTTGCATATTTCCTCTTCCCCTGAAACCATATGTCCTGAAAAGGGTTATCCTGGTTTCCTCTGGAAGAATATGAAGTAAACCCCCTGAAAAATCACCATACATCATGGGGTCGTTCCCCCTCCAAAAAGTGAGTTGAATTCTACTCCTACCTGTACATGCAGGAATGACATCTGGAAGCCATGAAAACAATGATATTTTTAATCCGGTCATTTATCATTAATGCCTAGTTTTTTTATCCTCCACACAAGATTGTTATATTTAGTTGGAATCATGTTTCACCACACAAAACTCGTCCATATGTCACTTTGGTCCTGAGGCCTGGATGCTCTACGGTAGTCTTTGCTGTTGAATCCCCATGACTTTGATTGTTTAAAAACACATTTATCTAGTTCAAAGAAGGTTTCAATGCTGTCAAAGATCTATTGGTGCCCCATATCCCGAATTGATCTGAAGAAGGAAGGGTGATGGCTCCCTTCCTTGAACGAAATGGTTGGAGTAGTGAACCCCAGATATCCTACCACGCTGCCCGCCCAGTTATATTTCCAGAATTGGAGATTGTCCTCACCAACCATCCATTGAAAATGCTGCTACATGCTCGGGATTAGGTTGAAGATTTTAGACCAGAGTGGGGATATGTGCACCAATGTCTCACCCACATTTTCATTGAACGTGCTGGCCATAGACTTTGCCCACAGAGTACTCCCTTCAATAATTTCCCATGCTAGATTTGCGTTCATGCCATGGATGGTTCCCCCTAAACCCTTGACATTGATTCCTCCCTCATGAATTGGACGTGTCTTCTTCTCCCATGAAGCCTAGTGTTTCTTCCCCTCTAACGTTGTGTCCCAGATAATCCTCGACAATAGTTTTTCACTAAAATTGATAACTGCTTTTTGCATGTTGATGGACGCCAACGCATATACTGACATGGCGGATAGGATGCTATTCACCAAGGTAATGAGGTCACCAAATGATATAAGGTGGTTTTTCCAGTTGAGGATGCAGAACATGATCTTGTTAACAACCTCATCAAAATATCTAATACGCAATCTTCCAGTGGAGATGGGGGAACCAAGATACTCCATAGGAAGGGATCTCAATTGAATGACCATCCTGTTGCACAGAAGCAGGAACCGCCTTATAGGGCATATGTTGGAGAAGAAAACCATACTCTTGTCCTTATTGATAACTTGACCACTCCAACGACAGTAATCACCCAATATTTTTTTTAATTCGGATGAGCGATCTCATGCTCGTGTTCATGAAGATTAATGTTTCATCTACAAACATCAAATGTTAGATGGGGGAGCCGAATCTTGCATTGGTAAGGAAGCACATCACTGTTGGATATCTCGTTATTGATCATTAGATTGAGGGCATCTTACATTAGGATTAAGATGCATTGGGAAAATGTATCCCCTTGCCTTATCATGAAAGTAGAGTTAAAGAAACCGCGAGTTCGACCCATAAATGAAACACCTTCTCCTTTCCTATATCATGATAAAAACATAACGACATTAACCTAAATATCTTATATATTAGGTGACAAGACAACCCCATTGGAAATCCCCAAAGGCTTCCTAAACACACCACTAATATACAATCATGTTATCGTAGAGTATTTACAAAACATATATAACAAAATAATCATAAACATAAATAAAAGGTGTGAGTAAAAAAATGTAATTAAATTTACCCAAGATGTTCTTATGATCTCAGTGATATAAAACCCATGAAGTAAACATAATGAATCGCCCATCAAGAAGGATGACCAAAATATATTAATCATGTGAGTGGAATCTCAATCCACTAATCCATGTCATCACATGGTGGTGTAAAAAACAAGGTACCCCAATTCCAGCCTGACATCTGGGTATGTATCAACAAGACCCCAGTCAATGTAGTTTTAATCTATGCCCACCCATGGAAACACTCAATTTCTAATTAAAACCCCATTTAACATGATAGTAGTTTCAATGTATTTGGAAAATTTATTATTCATAAAGAAAACCTCTAAATAATATATATCAATATCATCGCATTTCAAAATATATGTGGAGTAGACGATAACGTTTAATGTACTCATCGAAAATAGACTACGGTTAAGAGCATCAAATGAAAATGGATTTCCATGAATCACTTATGAAAATTCTATGTTTGAGAGTCCTATCAAGGATAAATATAATTGGACTTTTAAGGAATCAATTTTGTATAAATGGAATTATAATCCAACTATTCTACAGTGATATTATTTTTGGCCACTATATGCCTCATCACACCTATGGAGAGGCACAAATGAAATATATTCCATTGAATGTGCCCCTTTTTATACATATTATCGATATATAAATCTATGTACATAAAATTATGATGAAATATTATTTTAATATATTAATTAATAGTTAATAAGGGCACATAACATTAGTCTAATAGAGGCATTATGGGATTCAACACCTCATAATGCATTTATCAAGATGAAAACGAAATATCATACACCAAGCACTATTCATTTGTTTAAAAAACTTTCCAATAGAAAAAATTAACGGTATTATTTTTAAAATTTTTATTATTTCCTTTACAAAAAATTAATTTTTATAAAATATATTATTTTATTGACTTATTTTTTACAATATAGAGTTGTAAAATTAAATTATATTTTATATAAATCATGCCATTTATCTAAATTTAATTATAAATTTTGGAAATATTTTTTATAGAAAAAATGTGTATGGTTTGATTACATATAAAATATTATTTACTAGAAAAAGATCATAAAGTAATTATTAATAATAAATAAATAATTCATTAATGATTCAAAAAAATATTTATTACAATGTTCAAAAATTATAATTAAAAAAATTACCATAAAAAACTATAATAATTATATAATAAATATTTATGTAATAAAAATACTTTATGACAATTTCATAATAAAACTACCATGAAAATTTATAAAAAATGATAAAAAATTTACAAAACACAATATAATAAAAAATTCAACAATTTTAACCCACTTAAACTACAATATAATTTTAAAATATCATTTTTATTATTAAAAAATAAAATAAAAACTATTTACAATAAAATAAAATTCATAAAAGAGAATATGAAAAATCATAAAATATATAATAAAAAAGATAAAATAATATCAAAAATAAATCTACTCTTCCGTGAATGGTAAGGGATTTATTAATTGGAAAACGTCACACGGGGTGGTGGTTAAGAGTGGGTGGGGCTTCTCAAATAGCCAAAACTCAGGGATTAAAGAAATCATGGAGTAATATAATTATTGAAAAGGAATAGACTCTTAGAAATGGAAGGGTGTTTGAATACTCAAAGTAGTTATGGAACCATGTAAAAGTGGGTTTCATGATATCAAATATTAAATTCATGGAAGGGTTTTCTAGATTCGTGGAATAGATTTTCCAACGAGATAAGAGAGAAAAAACAGTCATGAGAATGATACAAATATTAGCTATGTTTTAATCACTTATAATAAAGGTGGAAGTAGTTTTTATATGTTTTAAAGTTTGGTATGATGTTTCTATATGTTTTTAGTTATATAATATGATTCAGTTAGAATTTTTTTTCAACGATAACACTAGATACATAATACTGACATGTGCTTCACATTTTTTATAAAATATTCTATTTTTACTTATATTTCAGTGAGCTACATTGAATAATAGATGGAAATTTGGATAATATTAAAATTGACCGATGTCAGTGTAATATTTTAGTTATATTTTTTTGAATATTTTAGATGATATTTAATAATATATTTCTATGATATATAACTATAAAAAATGTATATTGATGTGATATTTGATTAAATACAATGACTATGAAATTATATCATTATAATCAATTGGGTAAAGTTAATAATATAATGCAAGGTAACATCACTGTTTGAAAGTTGTGTAATGAAAAGAAATCATCAATAGTCTAGGTAAAACTAAATTATTCTAGGGGAATAAAATTATATCACAGTAATATAATTTATGATAATTTATAGTTTTATATTAACTTTATTATATACAATAAATAATCCATGTGCACTCTGATATAGAATATAACCACTTGGTTGGATAATAAATGTCATCATAGCTGCCCCTTGAAAGGAACCTAACACCTAGTGTTTTGTTGTGGGGGAGGGGGTTAAAAATATCAATGATTTAAGTTACATGAAAAACATAGAAAATTAATATTTTTTACATATTAGGTAATAACTATCATCTCATGTTTTATATATTTTTTTATTTACTTTTAAAATGATTTATATCTAGAATATTTATTCCAACCACAAAATTAAAGTGGTCAAACTACATTAATGTAAAACTATAGTTACATCCCACAACATGTGTTACTCCAATAAAATATAATTCAAACATAGTGATGCAAATCAAAATTCTTCATATACATAGGGTACATGATCTCTTCTTTTTAAAAAATAATGATAGAATAAATTGAAAATCAACACTTGAGTAAGCTCGGATGAATATATAGACTTAAATATTCAATATTATATAACAGTTAATATTCCTCTATTATTGTAAATTGGCTAACCTCATTTCCTTCTACTGAAGGAAAAATTTGTGATGATGGAATTAAATTAATAATATATCAGCCACTTAATATAGAGAAAAGTTTTTGAACATTTAAATTCAATCTAATAATGTCAATTACATACCAGGATCAAGGAATATGAAAAATAAATATCTTTGATTCATTCATTGAATTTTATGAAAGGATATATCCAATATAGTACATTATAAATTTAAACTAATACATAAACAATTATAAAATATCCCAGATATAAAAGTTAATATTTTAATGAATAATATTTAAATAAATGAAAAATTAAAATATTTAAAAATGAGACAATTATTTTTGATGTATTCGCAAATAAAATATAACTATATACAATTTTATAAATTAGTTAACAATATATGACATTCCATAATTATGAAATTAAATACTTTTATACTCAATCAAATATAAACTATTTAATAGTATTTATTATAAAAAATATCTATTTATAATTAAAACATTATTCAAATAAATAAATAATAATCTTATAATAATGTATAAATTATATCATTATAAAAGCTCTCAATTAAATTAGATGAAGTACAAAATAATTTTTTATCATTAATTACTATATATATATAAGTTTTATATTGTTACTTTATTTATTATATTTGTAAACTCGTTCCCAACATTAGATATAATCTCTGAATGTACACTTCATTTAAAATTTATTATATTGCATATAATATTATACAAAAAGTTTTGAATGAAATTTATTTTTATTTGTATCATTTATAAATCACACTATTGTGAAATGAATATTTATTTAATAATCCATCTTTATAAAATTCACTATCATATCATAATTATAAACATAGAAATTTTATATTCCCATTTTATATAAGACTTTTGTAGTTTTCAAAAAATGAAATTAAATTTTAAATATATGATTTTTTATTAATTGTAAACTACATTATAATATAATTACACTTATGTAATATTTTTATATATAATAAATACAAAATATTTTAATATTATTTAAGAAATGATTTTATTAATCATCAAATCCAATTTTATATGTTTTAAATAATTTATCAATAAAGACCTCCTTAAATTAGTCATCAAATATTTAGATACGTAATTTATAATAACTTTTTAAATTATGCTAATGATGTATAGTTAATAAATTTATTTATTAATAAAAAATAATTTTCTATAATAAGGTAAAATGATATTTAAATAAATATATTTATTATTTACAGATTTTTTATTATTAAACTTTTTATAAAAATTATTATAATTATTTATAATCTATTTATAACGATCTTATCTAATATCTTTAAAAATTTTAATTTTCAAAAAAAGTTACTATGATTTGAAAAAAATTTATAAAGCATAAGTAATTGAAAATTATTAATCAATTAAACATAAATTTACGATAATTAATTTATTTATAAACAAACCCTTCTAAAATTGATACATATTTCATAAAAGCATTTATATCATTAATAATTACATGAAAAATAATTTAATCGAATTCATATTAGATTTATCCTGATTAAAATAAAGACTTATTTGCTATCATAAATAAGAGTAATAAATATGAACATCTATATGTGATAAAGGCCAATAATGTTTTATTAATGATATATTATGAATTTTATGCCCATTTAATAACCCATTTTATTAATGTGAAACATATGAAAATAAAAATTATAAAATAAATTTTTTATTTAATTCATAAATATAAATACTAATTTAAAGATTTATTTCAGAACATGATATATACCATTATAGAATTTTTAAAATGTCTTCTTCAGTAAATAATAAAATAAAAATATTGATTTATCAAAGATTCCATGATTTGACACCAATATTTGGTTTTTAATGTCCACAACATGTACATGGATGTATAATAAAATATAATGATATAATCATTCCAGTATAAATCAGCCATGATATATAAATTCAAATCATAAAATATGCATACTATAATGTCCCATCCTGGGATACATGCATTAGTGCCCCGAGCTAGTCGGCCACATGACCTCATACATGCATCCTTGTATATTAGAGGCTCCCGGCTAATAGAGAGGGTCTAATACAAATCATTAAGAGAATATTCCCTTTTTTCATTTATTAGAGTAATACCGGAAAATAAATGTGAATAAAAAATAGATGATTTAGATATATAAACATAGAAAAATGTATCATAAGATGAGGAAAACTAGAAATAAATAATCAACACTTAACAGCAAAAATGCCATGCTTGTTATATGCCAAGTGTAAAATTAAAAGATACTAAAAACTGAAAAGTAGATCCCAATCCTTGTATGGTTCTGTCATCCATGATAAATTGTAACTCATCAATCTATATTTGTAGATTTTCCTTTCACCTTTCTAGAAAAAACATAGACTATTCAGGTAAAGACCAAAAAACCCTAGTAGGGTGTGAGTACAAATCAGTAGGCCACCACCAATGAAATATAAATCCAGTCCAGTCAATAACATTGTATGAACTTTTATAAAGAACATTGTAAAAGTAATAAAGTAAACTGTTTACATTTAATCAATTATACTTTATTTAACAACATAATCCCTTGGGTTCCCATGGACACCCTTATCTCAATACCTTCCTCAGACCATGTTAGAGCCTGAACAATTTCTCCTATTGAATTCACAATTATTATATCTATAATATCCCAAGTAAATAAATAATATGAAAATTTCATATTTATTAATATTTTTAAATTAATTTTTATTTTAACTTTAAAGGGGATGGTATTTTTTTGGGTGTACCTGCTACATAACAACGAGTTTCATTTAATTTTAATGATGCACACAATGCTGAATCATGCTGAAAAATAATAATATAATATTATTTTAAATGGTAGTTAATGCATAGTCATTGTATTGGTGGGAATGTGCCGAAGTAAAATCAATACGAATATATATTTTTGTTAAATATTTTTACATTTATCCAATAAATTTTATATGTTTAAAATAAGAAGGAATCTGATTTTATGAATAAATACTTTAATATTCATTAAAATGATGATTTTTCATCTTTTGATATAAACCCCACAGTAAATATAGTTTTGGACACTTTTATTTGTTCTATATGAAAAATTAATATTCTTCTTTAGTATCGGGACATCAAATTTTACATTGGGAAATGTTTTGGTATTATTCTTATAAAATTCATTTTTTATGAATAGTGAAAAATATTGTATTTTAACTCAAAAAATTATTTTAATAGATCTTTTTTTATGGTTATATTATATTTTTAAAGGGTTTTAAATTGTAATTATATTATATTTTAACCATTTAATCCAATTATAGTCATATGAATTAATTTCACTTTGAAATTGGACATAAAAAAGTATCAATATTTTGATAGTTATTGTTTTTTAAAATCACCCTCATTGTTTTGAAAAAAATATTTAATTTTAAATTAATTAATGAAACATATATTTTTTCAATTTGTTAAAATAGACATCATTTTTGAATTAAGAATATCAAATATCCCTTACGCTAAATTTGTTTGTATTTTTCTAAAAAACATCAATTTTTGATGAATATTGTAACCACTAAGTTATAGTTAAAAAACAAACACTTTAATTTAAATGAAATTTTAATACTTATGTGAATTTTATTTAGAACATAAAACAAAAATGGTTGTTATTAGTTAGTAAAATTTGGTTCAATAATACGACAATAATATTTAGGGAATAGTAACTTTTGAAATGTATTTACCGTGGTAAAAGTTAAATAGTGTAAATCAAGATTAAAAGAATATTATAATAATACAAAATTACATTAACCCTTGTCCTAAATTTACTTGATGAATAATGGACGACCATGGGAATCCTTGGGTAGATTTCTGGACCCCATGGAGCAACTTGGGTGTGATAATGACACTTTAAATTAATTAACCTAAAGTATTGGAAAAAATTACATAAACCAATATCTTTTAGTAAATTAATTTTTACTAGTGTTTTGTAAAATATCATTTGGACTTTAAATAATAATTTAAAATATAAAATTATATCTTACATCATGGTATTTGTTTAAAATATTTAGATGTCAAATTAATTATATTATTTATGACACAACAATGATGCAATATTTACCTCATTAAAAAATGATTTAAATAAATAAAATTATAAATATTGAAACAATATCTGAATCATATCCAATTATTATAGGATAATTTTATTTATACCCTTAGTCTTATAATATTTTAATTTAATTATTTTTAGACTTTTAGATACAGAATATCATTATATAATAAAATATAATTTTCCCCCTTTTGTAAAGAGCCCCTCCCCTAATATAAAAAGCCCTCAATTCTAACACATTCTTCACACCTCTTAATCGCCTAATCATGTCTATCCCATGCATAATAATATCTCATGATCCCACTCCTCATTCTAGAAGCCTTACATTAGGCATAAGGTACATCAAGAACTCCTTTTGGTAAAAATGAAAGGTAGTTACCCAAATGTATGATAACGGGTTCTCTTAAATTCTTTGTGTTTATTTTAATTCTCCAAACCCAAAATTTTTTTATCCCTTTATTTTATAACAATAGAATTATACTCAATATACCTGTATGTTGTTATTAGAAAAACTCTAACCACCATTACACACACCTCAATTTAATTGGTGAAAAACATATTGTCTTTGTGGATGCCAAACTAATGCCTCACTAAACGATGATTGTTTTATTTTCTCCTACCGCCTTTCATGGTGGAAATTATGATGACACTATATTTATATACGATATATATTATGTTTATTTGTTATTTTTTTATATATTTTTAATTTCTTTCATACCTTTATTGTATCCATCATGAATAAATGTGATAATTTCAATTGAGGATGTGTGGACTACCACCACCTCAATGTGATATGACTCATTCATACCATACATGGTACAAATAAAGGATGGATTAATTGAATTATATATTATATTATATTGTAATTATAATATAACTATGTTGAATTATGTTTTATTTCAATTAAAATATTAAATAGAAATTAAAGTAGCATTCATGCGTACATACGACTTACAGTGTCCATTAACGGTGCATTTCCTTTCTTATCTCCAACTGTTTTGTACTATTATGAATACATATATATAAAAGATATATATATATATATAATATGATATCTTAATAATGAATATCATTCTGGAGATAATGGAATCTTGACCACATGATCAACTTCAAATTATAAGGTGTCCATTTTTTAATAAAGTTACAAATATCTACAAAAAGACCATTATGACATAAATGATTACATATAATTAATAACACGGTAATAAGTGATATAAAAGGAATATTAAAAATGAAAAGGGTTCTTAATAAAATATAAATTATCTTATGTTTATTATTCTGGAATAACAAGGAACAAAAAAGTCAGTTTGTACATGAGGTAAGGGGTTTCTTGTCTCACATTTAATAACATGATATTTTCATTGTTCACCACTAATTTATTGCATTTGTTGTATTGTGTGATTGTATTTGATGAATATTATCATGATCCTAATTATATTCATGTTATTCTGTGAATCATTTGGTGGTTATTAGCTATTTTTCAAATGACTCGATTGATTATATCATGGTAAGGGATTTTCATATCACTTTTTATTCATGTGATATTGAAGCTATATTTTACACTATTTCCTTTTGGGTGGGGTATGTATTCCCATTATTGTATTCATTTTATAATTTACATAAATTTATGGGTATTTACATCTTCATATTATGATACCTCTTTCATGGGTTGTATGTTACGAAAGTTACCAAATCAGTATAGGAACATTTAAACCCAATTTCCATTCCATGGGTAAATCTTCTAATTCCTAATTATGTCATGATGTGATTATGTGTGGAATCAATATTTTTTAATTTATATTGTAAATTAATATCCTTTTTTGTGTATATACTTTTGATATACATAATCATTTAATTGATAAATTCGCAAGTCATCGATATGATCATGATAAGAGTAATTTTAACTCAATTTCCATTCATTGAGGTAAACATCCAAGTCATTGGTTTTGTATTAAAATAAAATCATGTGAATTTCCTATGATTGATTTATACTGAATATCCAATAATATTTAGTTCATTTATAATTTTAAAACATTATTATCTATTTTATTTATCCTTAATCAATGGATATTGTTTTTTATAAGCGATTTCGTATTAATTTGCATTCTATTGAGACTCCATGGTTGATATGCACCAATTCACTCTTCTGTGGTCAATATAATATCCTTTGGCATATAATATCATTAATCTATTTATTCTCAGGATAATGTAATGTTATGATTAAATTTTATCACAAAATTATTAATATTCAAGTGAATCTCATTTTCTAAAAGAATCTTCAACTAAAATATCATTTTAAATTATTAAAATATGTATTCTACACAATATTTCTAATTAATATCCTTGTAATAAATAATTTTTTTGTGGATTTAATTAAAAGGAACTTAATGTTTTCAAATGGTAATACATTTAAAAGCTTCAAAGTGGTATGGGACACATTGTCTCAAAAATATCATTATTAAATGTCTTAAATGGTTATAAAAATAGTTTGATAAACAATTATTTATTTCAATACATTGATTTTATATATTAGAATGTCGAAATTTTATCATTTCTTTTTTACATGTGTTATTTGTTATGATTATGTTAGGGTTATTGGGAATTATTTATGTATAAGGTTGGTTATATGATAAACCTAGTGCGAGTGAGCCTGAGATAGCTCTCCAATGCATTGGGTAACCTGACAGAGGTAAACGTTAAAATTTCTCCAAAGATATTTAGGAAATATACTGTGATTGGTATTCCAAATGTGAATCCCTATGTACTTTTGATAGCTACAATTTAAATATGTTATGAATTCCATAAGTTACATTTATGATTTATGATTTTTGTGTGTTATTCAGAAATATTATGATTTCGTAAGATATGTTATGATTAAAAAGTATGGATTCATTGATTTTTATATAATGATCGGAAAATGTATTCCTTCATTATTATATAACCCTTACTGAGATTTTTATTCTCATCACAAGTTTTGAAATGTTTTTCATAGGACCTAATGATGAATAGTGTGAAAGTTGATATTAAGAAAAAGTCATGTGGTCTAAAACATGGGACTAGAAATGAATCTTTATTTCAAGATTATATATTTTAAGAAAAATGGATACTGTTTAGATCTATCTAAATGTAATATTCAAGTTGTTATGTAATAGTTATGTTCCAATTCTCTAAAACTACAATCCTGAAAATATCCTCAATGTGAATTCATAACATATTTGAAGATTATGTAATGTTTAAGCTCGAGTCCTTATAGTTGGTGTCAAAATTCGGTTTAGATGCCTTTAGAGGATAGAGTGTTAGTTAATCATAAGTGACATTACAATAATTTTTAGCATATTGTAATGAGTTATAATTTTATAGATAAAGTGAATGAGTATGAGAAAAAATCAATAATTCCATCTTAGTATTTACCCTCCTCATAAGATATTATATGATAATTTTACAGATATACTATCACTGACCTATTTGGTTTTCGTAAATGGTTGGATCTAGCTGGCACCAAAGTAATTGTGGATATAGGGAAAACCGTGATGGTTTTCTAAATGATCAATTGAATGAAATGGCAGCGGCATTGAGTACTCTCGTGTTCATTATCAACCAACAATCTGGTGTCATGATTGGCCAAGTGAACCATGATGATTTTTATAAGTCATCATATATGTGAGAAACAAATCGCCACAGATGTTTAGGTAATAATCGTAAATAAATGTATATTCAAAAAACTATATGTCAAGGATGTGGAATGAAACAAATAAGAAAATGTTTCAAGGATATGATAAGATGATATTGATGTGTGTATGAAGGTAATAAAGAACGAACCTACCATGGAAAAAGGAGGAATCTAGTTGACTCTGTGAATGTGAAAGAATCGATTTTTGAGGGATCGATTGAATGTTTTAAATGTATTGTGCTAGGTCATTATACAAACAGATGTCCTACAATGAAATATCTAAAATGGGATCACCAGGATCGTAAAATTTTTCTTTATCAATACCTTATGCCATTCTGATTATGGATGATGAAACTGACAGTGACAAATTAAAGGTATGGGTTATTTCGTAACATATGTTTTGATATTATTGAGTCATAGGATATGATTTCTGATTTTGTTTGTAGGAATGTAGTTTTCCAAATAAGTTGATATTGAATGGTTAATGGATCAATGAGGAAATTTAATGAGTAAAAAGTCAACATGTAATGGATTTTAGAGTTATGGAATATTTTAAGATGAGGGAATTATTAAAATTATTATGTCTATATTGATGATGAGATTATATTGGATGACTTTTTATAGTATGTTTATCCCCGAATATTGATATATGAAATTGTTAAACTATGAATAATTATCATTTCTTATAAAGGGTAATGGTGGAATTATATTTTGGAAGAATCAATTTATTTATTATGGAAATATTTGTAATTGGGTTATTTATTGAAATGATTAACCTATTATAGGGAATATGTTATTAGGTTAATTACACATAAAAATGAGACTTTAAGTCAATTATATGTTTTTTGGGATAAATGTTAAGATTTACAATGGAAGACTAGGTGAAAAAATCTTCCTGAGTTTTGGGTTTCAATATTAGTTTTTATTAGTTTTATGAATTTTATGTACTATTGTATATTGAATTGTCTTTGTTGATCATTCAGAATTGTTCACGAAATTTTGGAGATTAAGAGTAGTTCTTATTTTTGTAATAGGTTGTTCATTTTAGAGGATATCTGATAATGTATAAACCAATTTTGGTTTTGGTTAATGTATAATTATTGGGTATATATATGGTCCATGTTATATGGAACATGTTATTCTCTAGAAGTTTATATAGCACTTTCAATGTGGACAAGTCATCTTGAATACTTAACTTTTGGATAAAAGATGATTTTGTTGTCGAATTTTATTAAAGTATGAATGTCTACATGAGATGTAAGTATATTTCCTTTTGATATTAGTCTAGTTATTAATTTAATTCATCAACTATATGAAAAGGACCTTGAATCCTAAATGTTATTATTCCTCTTTAATCATCAGACTTTTACCTGACAACAAATTTATGTTATTGCGGTGGTTTACTTTCTATGATCATGTTCTCTATCACTCTCTATATATCTATGAGAGTTAGTAACTTTACATAACCATGAATTCATGGAATATTAGTATCCATTGTCATAGATAACCATTATACTTCTCTTTTATTATTTTAATTTGTCATTTTTATTGACTCGATTTCCAACGTGCGACTATCAATGAAGTTTCTGAGCCCAATTTTAAAATTGCAGTGAAGGAATTATATAAAGGGGGGATGTATGTAATATCCCAGGTAAATAAAGAATATGAAATTTTTAGATTTATTAATATTTTTAAATTTATTATTAATTTTACATTAAATGGGATGTTGTGTTCGATGGAGTACCTGATATATAACAACAGGTTTCTTTGAAATCTTATGTTGCACACAATGCCGAGTCATAATGAAAAATAAAAATTAATATTATATTCAATTTTTGTTATTTCCTAGCCGTTGTGTAGGTGGGAAAGGAACAAAATAACTAAAATATGAAAATACATGTTTGTTAAATGTTTTAACATTTATCGAATAAATTTATGAAGATTAAAATAAGAAAGAATCTGATTTTAAGCATAAATACTGGAACATTTATTAAAAGGTCAATTTAAAACCTTTTAATGGTGAACCCACATTAAATCTAGTTTTGGATAGTTTTATATGTTCTATTTGAATAAATAAAATTATTCTTTTTAATCGAGAAATCAAAATTTACTTTGGGATATTTATTGGCATTTTTCGGCAAAAAATCATTTTTTATGAATACTGAAAAATATTGTATTTTAATACAAATTAGCCTTTTAATATAACTTATATTTATGGTTATATAATATTTTTAAATGTTTTTAAAGTGTAATTATATTATATATTTACCATTTAATCCAATGTTTATCATTGGAATTAATTTCACTTTGAAATTGGACATAAACAAGTGTCAATGTTTTGATAGTTATTGTTTCTTTAAAACATGCTGTTTGTTTTGAAAATGAGAAATAATTTGAAATTAATTAATGAAACATATTTTTTTTTATTTGGTTAAATATAAATCATTTTTTAATTTGGAATATTAACTATATAATATGCTGAATTCTTAGTATTTTTGTGAAAAACATCAATTTTAGATGAATAGTGAAACCACTAGGTAGTAGTGAAAAAACATACTTTTTCATTTAAATGAAATTTTACTACTTCTGTTAATTGGATTTTGAAAATCCTACATACATGGTTTTTATTAGTAAATAAAATTTGGTTCAATAAGAAGAAAATATTTTTTGGTGAATAGTAACTTTTGCCTTTTATTTACTGTGGTTAATGATATATAAGGTAATTGAAGTTAAAAATAATATTATAATAATAAAAAATAACATTAAACATTGTCCTAACCATATTTTATGATTCATGGCTGATCATGGGAATCCATGGGTTGATTTTGGGACCCCATGGACCCACTTGGGAGTGATAATGACAGTTTTGATTAATTCACTTAAAGAAAAATCTAAAATGAAATATGAAAATATCTTTTAGTAAATTAATTTTTAAAATGGGTTATATAAAATATATTTTCGACAATAAATATTCATTTAATTATTAAAATATTTCTGACAGCATGATAATTTTTTCATAATTTTTATACATCAAATAAATTAAATTATTTATCACATAGTAAGGTTGCACTTTTTACCTCATCAATATATGATTTAAGTAAATATTATTATAAATATTATAAAAATATCCAAAACCAGTCCAATTATTAATGGATGATTTTATTTCGACCATTAGAGAACTTATCTTCGACTTTAATTAGTTTTGGATCTTTAGAAACCGAATATCAATATATAATAATATAATATTATCACACTTTCCTAAAGAGCCCCTACTCCCCTTATAAAAAACACTAATATCTAAATCATTCCTCAAACCTCTCAAAGCTCATGGCACATCCAAGACCTTCCCAAATAATCTCTCCTGATAACTCAACTATTCCTAGAATCCTTACCTTAGGGAGAAGGCACTTAATGAAGTCCTTTTGATTCAAACAAAAGAGAGTTACAAAAACTAAAGGCAACACATTCTCTTAAATTATTAAATATTATTTTACCTCTCAAACCCCTAAAATATATTTATCCATTTCATTTATAACAAAACCAGTTTCCTAAATATAATAGGATGTTTTAATGAGAAGTATTCGAACTACACATACACACATCTCCATCTAATGGGTGATGAACTTATTGTTTCTGTGGATGGAAAACTAACACCGGACGAAACGATAATTGTTCAATTATCTCCTACTTCCATTCATGGTGGTAATTATGATGAAAAATTATTTATATATGATATATTTTTTAAGTTTTCTTTATCCTTCTTTATTTTTAATTTATACCATACCATTATAGATTCAGTTATGAGTAAACGTGATAATTTCATTTGAGGATGTGGGGACTACCGCCCCCTCAACGTGATATTACTCTTTCATACAATACGTGGGACATATACAAGATGGAGTTAATGAAATTATATATGATATGACACTATAATTATAATATTAATATGTATCCTTATGTTTTCATTCAATAAAAATATGAAATAGAAAGGAATGTAGTGTTCATGCGTACATACGAATTACCGTCTCCAAGAATGGTGCATTTCATTTATTATCTACAAATGTTCTGTAATTTTATAAATAAATAAATATAATATATATATACAATACATTTTATATCTAAATTATTAATATAATTCAGGAGATAATGGGCTCATGAACTCATTGGAAACTTTTTATTATAAAGTGTTCAATTTTTACTCAAGTCCAAAATATCAACAAAACAACCATTATTAACATAAATGCTAACCTATTGTTTATAACATGGTAATTAGTGATATAAAATGATAAATAAACATGAAAAGCGTTCTTAATCAGTTATAAATAAACTTATTTTTATTATTTCGTAAGAACAAGGAACAAAGAATTCATGTTGGACATGAGGTAATGGGTTCCTTATCTTACATTTAACTCCTAGAGATTTCAATTGTGGGCCAATAATTTATTGCATGTGGTGTACTATTTTATAATATTTTATATAAATTATCATGATCCTCATTATATTCATGTCATTCTATGAATCATTTTGTGCTTATTAAATTTTGGTCAAAGGAATCGATTGATTTCACAGTGGTAAGGTATTTTCATCTCTCTTTGTATTCCAATGATTTTCATGATATATTTGCCACTATTTCCTTTTCTTTGGTGTATGTACTCCCCATGAATGTATTTATTGTGTAATATAAGAAATTTTAGTGTATTTACATCTTCATTTTAGGATTCTTCTATCATGGGTTGTATGTTTCATAAGTTACCAAATCAGTATGGAAACATTTTAACCCAATTTATATTCCTTGGGTCAATCTTCTAATTCGTAATTATGTCATGCTATGATTATGTGTGGAATCACTATTAATTTATATATTCTGTAATTAACACTCCCCATTGTGTGTAAATACTTTTGATACACATAATTAATACATTTATTAATTCTCAAGTCATCTATATGATCTTGATAAGAGTAATTTTAAATAAATTTACATTCATTGAGTTAAACATCCAATTCAATGGTTATGCATGAAAAAGAACATGTGCGAATTTAATATGATTTATTTTCACTGAATTTCAAATCAAATAGTGTATATATATTTGGAACCCATTTTTATGTAATATTAATATCCTAAATCTAAGGATACAACTTTTATAAGGTATTCCTTCTCAATGTATATTTTATTGAGACTTCTTTGTTGTTATGAAAAAATTCATTCTTATGTGGTGTATATACTGTCCTTTGGTATATTATATCATGAATCCCTTTATTCTCAAGATATTATTGTGTTCTGATTAAATGTTATTCCCCAATTATTTTATTCAATGACTCTCATTTTGTTTAAAACTCTTTACCTAAAATATCATTTTAAATGTTTAAAAGATTTATTCTTCTAAATATTTAACATTAATGTCCATGTTTTCGAAATGATTGTGACGATTTAATTATATGGACATTAATGGTTTCAAAAGGTAATTCATTTAAAATATTCAATGTGTAATGGGACACATTGATTCAAAAATATAATTATTAAATGTTTTAAACAGTTTAGAAAATGGTTTGATAAATCAATTTTTTTTAATATCTATATTTGAAATATTTGAATGTGGAAATGTTTTATTTCCATTATACTTGTGTTATGTGTTTGGATTATGTTATGGTTATTGGGAATTGTTTATGTATACAGTTGGTTCCTTTATAAATCGTGGGTGGGTGAGCCTAGATAGCTATCTAGTGCATTGGGTAACATGACAGAGGTAATCGTTAATGTTTCTCTTATGGGATTTTGGGAATATAATGTGATGGGTACTCCAAATGTGAATCCCTATGTAGCTATGATAGCTACAATGTTTGTATGTTATGATTGAAAAATATGGTTTCATTGATTTGTATTTAATGATGGTATAATGTTTTCCTTACTAATTATATAACCCTTAATGTGATTTTTTTTCTTATCCCATGTTTTGAAATGTTTTTCCAAGGACCTAAAGAGGAATATGGTCAAGGATGAGATCACGAAAAAGTCATGTTGTCTAAAATAGGGGAATAGAAATGATGCCTTTGTAAAGTGTTTTTATTTTATAAATAATGTATACTGGGTAGTACTATATACATGTAATATCCATGATGTTACATAATAGTTATGGTATAATTCTCTATAACTCTAAACCTGAAAAGATCCTTAATGTGAATTATTTACATATTTCATGTTTTTGTAATGTTTATGGCCAAGTCCTTATAAAATCACACGGTATTTCATTATCAATTTAATTCAATTCAAATATGGGTATTTGGATCCATAGTCTAATGTTAATAAATAGAATAAAACTTCATGTCCATAACCCTCGTGAATATCTAGAGCATCAGTCCTGGTCACACAACCCATGGGTATTTGGAGCCTTAGTCCTTCTCTCATATAAGAATATTTTCATGCATAATAGATGTAAAAAACTATGTCAAGAACACAATTAGTATTTTGACCATTATTCCATATCTCACAACACATTTATCAATAATACATATATAAATCATGGGTGTAAATTGTTATGTCAAGAACCTCGTTTCCCAATCATTAACAATATATCACAAATATCAAAATTTCGTATATTTCACAACAATCAGGGTTATTCAACATTTATCCTCTTATCACATTTTACATATAAATATCACAATAATTAATTTAATAATTAATTAATCAAAATATATCAATTGAATATTCTAATTTTTCCTTTAATTAATTCAACAATTAGTTAATCATTGCAAACTCATTAATTAAATCAAGGTTAAATAAATAAAATTTCATTAATTATTTCAACAATTAATTAATCACATCAACTCATTTATTTAATCCAACAATTAACTAATCATATAAATTTCATTACATAACTCAACTATTAACTAATCACATAAAAAACATTAATTAATTTTGGTATTAGTTAACAACATAATCCACATTAATTAATTCAAAAGTTAATTAATCATGTCGATAATATTATTTAGTTTAGTAATTAATTAATCACATAATTTTTATTAGGCACCTTAACAATTAACAGACCACATCAACTACATTAATTAATCTATCATCGAATTAATAACATAAATTCTACTAATAAATTCAACAATTAAATAATTAATCAACTATCATTACTAATTAAATAATTATTATACTCATAAATCTCATTAAGTAGTTGCCCAAACAATTAATTATGTTAATCCCATTAATTAATAAACAAAATAATTAATAAATATCAATATCCCAATATCCTATATGTAAATCAAAAATTTCTTATTAAAATAAAAAGTCCTAATATCTCATAATTAATCATATAGATAATTATCAAATATGACAAATCTAATTTTCCTGTAATTTATCAATAAATTAATTAACTAATTTTATCTAATAAAAATCCAAAAAATCAACATTAATTAATTCAACATTTTATTAATCCTATTCATCATATTACACCATCATAAAATCCCCATTATTTAATTCTTCAATTAATAAATCTATCTCATTCAATTTCATCAACACAATAATTTGAATTAATTAATTCTACAATTATTTAATCTATCTAATTAATTTTTTCGAACAGAACATTATCAATTACTTAATTTACCTATTAATTAATCTAGCTCAATTAATAATTACAGAAATAATTAACACATCCAAACACATCAACTAATTTCCTAATTTCCTAACCATCAAAATTTCACTAATTAATTCAAAATTTATTAATCCTAAATTTAAATCATTAATTAAATATTATCATCCCACATATTAATCAATTCATTAATTAATTAATCACTGTTATTTAATATAAAAATTAAAAAATTTCATTAATCACATTAATTATTTAATCAATTAACTAATCTCTGTAATTAATTTAATAATAAAATATTCACAATGTCCACATTAACTAATTAAAGAATTAATTAGAGAAATTATTTAATTTATTAATTAAATAATCATATAGGTCAAATTAAATAATTATCTAAATTAAATAATCTGATTATCTAATTAAACAATTAAATAATCACATTACACCCATTAAATAATTCATCAATTCAGTAATTCGAGATTAATAAAATTCAATATCACCAATTAATCCATCAATTAATTATTCTATCTCCATTTATTCAGCCACTAAAATTAATTACTCAACCAATTATATAATATCTATGAATCTATAAATCATTACAATCACTAATAATTAATTCTAAAATTATTTTTCCCAATTAAGAAACATTAATATATCAAAAATTAATTCATCAATTAATTAATAAATTAAAATAATCCTTAACTCATCGAAATTAATTCCATAATTAATTATCTCAAATCACAATTTCAAAATCCCAGTAGTTCAAATTAATATATACTACATGTAATTTATTAGGTTCAAAAATCCCAATAAATCTACAATTAATTTAGTAATTAATTATCAAGATTTAAAATCTCAATATCCCAATTAAAACTTGTCTATTATTAATTAATTTACCAGACTAATTAAATAAAAAAATAAAATAATTTCTTATAAACTAATTTCAATTTTAGAATTACAAACAAATAAACATAATTATGAATTTTGGATTTAATTTATAGACCCTACCTTATAGTCTCCATCGTCAGCGATAATGGGAGACCACCATGTGCGATTCAATTAACATCCCCATGACCTTATCATCTTCAGTATCGATGCACCACCCATAAATTCAATCCAATTACAACGAATTATATCTATTTTAAAATAACTAGCATAGATGTTTTACACATAGAGATAAATTCATCAGAATCGACATTCCATCAATCTGATCAATTTTGAAATAGATATTGATTAGATAAGATAATAAGGATAAATTAAAATTAATGGGAGAGAGATAGATAGGGCATGAGATGGGAGAGGTGGAAAAAATAATAGACTTACAACACATACTATGTTCTCCAACTCCAATTCAATTTATAGTACGTTTTTATAAATAATTTTAGTTACATTTATTAATTACATAATTTATTTATTAATATATCATATTAATTAAATTTGTAAACCCATAATTATATTGTGAATTTGATGAACCTATTCCATGATTCCAAATTAAATATTCAAAGTTGGTCTTGAAATGATTTCATCAATTTTAAGGTCATGCTACCGTTGACGACATGTCGATCCGACACCATACAAAAGTGTTATGACTGAAATAGTGTTTTGACCACAATTATTTTCTAAATTGACTAATAATAATAATAATAATGATTAGTATCATTATAAATTTCCTTCATCATTAATGTCTCTCACACAACATTCATTAAATGTTGATAAAAGTTAATAAAATACTATTAACCCCACATTTTCATTTATTTAGTATTGACTAATACTTTCACTGCCATTACATTGATCAACAAAAAATATTAACCCATGGAGAATCATATTTAATCATTTAAATGAAAAAAATATTTAATTACACATACAATTTTCAATTCACATTATTTTAAAAAATATAATAGTAATAATCATAAACTTTTTATTAGTAATATTCTTTATTTATGATGAGTAATTATTAAAATACATGTTGTCTTCATATAAAATTATAATAGTTCCATTATCAATTATTATTGATATATATGTTTCAACATTTTCACCGTTATTTTTTTTTAAATATTTTGTTTAATCATAATATTAAAGGAGGAATGTTTATTTTTTATCCATTAATGTGTTTCAAATTTTATATTAGCAAAAATTTGGTAATATTATAGCATTTAAGATACCCCATGTGTAATAATGGGTTAATGAGGCATTATAGATGATTCCTAAATGAAAACAATAACTTTTAATTTAATTTAATATATATCCAAATAATTATTAAATTAAGAAACTTTTTTATTTAAATTAATAATTAAATGACATCGAATAACCATTCTGCTGAATAGTTATTCCCAGATTATTGTAAATCCGCTATTCCAGACCCAACGATGGTCTTATAATTTTCATATGACACACATTTTGATAGATATAAATTATTTTATCTTCAAAAAAGGATTCAAAAATAAATTAAATTTAAAAATTTTATTTTCACTACTGAGACATCCAAACTACTAACTACTACAAATTTAATACACCACATAAGGTAAACACGATTTTTCGGATAAAACAGTTGTATCAGATTTCCCAATTGGGGCCTTGATTTCTTGACAATTTTATTTTTACTAAAAAATTGTGTGCTGAATGTTTTTTATTAAATATTTTTGTTCATCGTTCACCGAGACATTGTGGTCATTGGAATCTCCCATTATTTTTGTTTATAACTCCATTTATATTAGATTTAATAATACAATATTTTAACATCCATTTTATGCCTTTAACACAATTATTTAAATTTCCATACTAAATCATTTTTGTGAAATGAATTCAAGGAAACCTATCTTACAACAAAAATTAAAAGATTCACAACTGGAAAAAGGATTGGATATTATAATCTCCCCAAAATATAAAATATTTTTCTTGAGATATATCCCAAATAAAATTTATTTTTCTTGTGTTAATGAATTATTGGGCACGTGTCTTCTCAACCATTGGTTTGGAGGGACAAAAACTATTTTCATGGAAAGAAAAGCCAGAGCATGCATCATTGTACCAGGGTATTGGTGTATCTAGAAAGCTAGTATAATATCCTAGTTTGAGGGACATTCATTCTCATGTGTATCGATATCTCCAATAATTCTAGGATTTGATATTTACATGGTCCACACAATCAATAACTATAATCATGCTCTATCTTTGAGATTGATCATGGGGACCAACCCAATCATACCTGCTCTGCCAAGACTCCCCACTGGTAGATGGGGATAATAGTATCCTCTCATTTCTAGGCTAAAACAAAAAACCAATGGGTGGTGTAGCTCTGACATAATGTGGGGAGGATTTTTAGTCCATGAAAATATATTATATTTAATATTTTAATTCATTACCCACATCTAGAATGGCTGTTCTCTACCTCCATAGGTCAATGAGCTAATTCTAGGCCCTGATTTGTTCTAGAGGAGGAACATACCCATGTTTTATTAGAAATGAATTCTATGGTGTTGTTTAAGTATATTTAAAGACACTACTCTAACCCATGGACAATTATCTACAATGTTCAAATGTTTTGAAATCTGATTTATGAAGGAATGATTTTTTTTCCACACATATTGAGAAGTGGGCAGAACGACTGATTATCACGAATCAAATGTTCCATTAGATGGTGGTATGTTATATTATGAAAACATAATGTCCTTTCATTATGATTTTATGAGAATTGTTATAGGGTACACACATGAACTACTCTTCTTCAATCCCCATTTTCCCCATTTTTATTTAGTTCCCTATTCTCATTGGAACCACCTCTAGTGAATAAAAATTATTTATTATCTTAATTATCACTCACCACCTTAGGAGCATCATAAACATCATATTGTCAAATAAATAAACCACTAATTACCATGTCCCATATTATTCAATATCATTTTATTCATCTTATGAAGCTGATACATAAACCACTGATGGCGTAAATCACTCCATCATCCCCTCACACACACCGCTTCATAAGCACAACCTCTAGGGGTCCTCATATACAACTAGTACACATTAAAGTATCAAATTTTAAAACTAGAGAACTCTCATCATTACTAAGACGATGTCTAGGTATGTGACATGATCATTACTAATTGAAATTATGCTAATATGTTGGCATTGGATACCACCACCAATCCTTCATTAACTATGTTTCCTCCCATATTTGTGCCACAACGTCAAAAATGAGGCACTATTAGTACCCTTAACCATACTACACCTAGGTCATGGTTAACAAGGGTAAATATATTCTTAATATTTATGTATATCATTCAAACAACCATTTATTATAATTTTACATCATTTTACTGTCAAACTCAATTAATTAATAAATTTATTTAATTAAACAAAATAAATAATATCATTTGTCACATTAATTAATTTTTCAGTTAATAAATCACAAAAATTAATTATTAATTAAATTATATCATAACCCGTATTAATTAATTTATCATATGCATTAATTAATTTATTATTTAATTAATCTCTTTCAAAATATCGTCATCTTATAATTAACTCCACCATCATAATCTCAAAAAATAACATTCATATCACATAATTTATTATGAAATTATTTATCCACAATCTATGACATGAATATCCAAAAAATAATTCCAAAAATAATTTGTTCATGAAACCCACAATTTAACAATATAAAAATTCTATGATTAATTATTTCACCATTTTCATCTGAATATTTCAAGTGTGGGAAAAAAGATCAAGTTCAACAACATACCAATAAACCATTTTTCAATGTCTTCCTAAAATTATCCATATTCTCAATATAGTAATGAGTTCCTAGAATGATTCGAAGAAACTCAACAACCATGACATTCAGGGCTTTGAGTGAATCTCAACAATTATCTTAATCATAAAACACATCCAAAAAGATATGTGTCACCAAAGGTGAAATATTATTAAATAGTAACAAGAACAAAAATAGAAAACAAACCCGACCTAGGTACCTAGGTTCACCCCCATAAATGGGAAAGCTACTAACATGAATGATCTCATAACTGAGCCCCATAACTTCCTCGTCTCATATTACTCATTCCCATAGAAAATAAAAAATGAAGAAGAAAAGAAAACTGGATATTTCATACCAACATTTAAGATCCTGGACCGTGTGACTTGTACCGATGTCGTATGACACTATATCAGATGACCACAAGCATACCACCTCGTACGATAAAATTTCTTGACTTGTAGTGACAGGTTAATGTCAATCATTGTGAGATTATACCCACTTTTTATCAGATCCATACACTAGATGATGTAAATAAATAATATAAAAATCATATAAAACCATATACAAAACCAATATCACAAGATGGAAAAAATTGGAAATATAGAATAAAAACTGAACATTAGAATATTCCATGCTAATTACATGCCCAGTTTAAAAAGAAAACACTGATGTAATGTCAATGAAAAATCCCATCAATGTCCTGAAAAATGTATTCTTCCATCATCATTGTATCATACAAACTCATTCATTTATAGTAGGGCCATTTTCCTTTAGATATCTACAAAACATAAAGTAAATTTGGGTCAAATTGGGCACGTCTTGTAGGGTGTTAGTACAAATGAGTATGCCACCACCAACGACATCTAAAAAAAGAAAGTCTATAGTAATGTATGAATTTTAAAAATGAATAATATATAAGAAATAAACTAAACTGTTAAAATTTATTCACATCCTTAAATTCGCTCCATAATTCCTCAGGTTCCCATTGACTCCCTTATCTCAAAAAATGACTCTGCCCATGCTAGAGTCTAAAAAATTTCTCATATTCAATTCAAAATCGTTATAACATGTGGAATTTCATTACCCATTTAAATAAATTCATATTCAACCAATTAGATCCATATTCCAATTTCAAAAAGTGTGTGTAGAACATCTTGTATTGATCCATCGTGAGTATTTGGATCCTTATTCCCTATATCTCAGTATGTGGGTATTTAGAGCCTCATTCCCTTTAACATACAAGAATATTTTCAAGTTTTTATGGGTATAATTCAATGTCTGACACCCGATCAGTATTTTTATCATTATAACCTATGTCACAACCCATTTATTAATCATACACCTATATATCATGGGTGTAGAACATCATTTCCCTCACCTCGTTTCTCAACAATTCACAATATATCACAAATATAATGATTTACCCTATTTCACAACATTCAAGGTAAATCAATATTAACCCACTTATCGGATTTTAATGGAAAATAGCGCATTAACTAATTTACCAAACAATTAATAAAAATATAAAAATTTCTTATTCACATAGTTCCATTATTTATTTAAAAAATCAGTTAATCACCACAAATTAATTAATTATATAAAAAATTAATTAATCAATAACATTTCATTAATAAATAAATTAATTAATTAATCATTTAAATTCTTTTAGTTCATCAAAAAATTTCCAATTCACATCACATTCATTTGTTAACTCGCTGGTTAACTAATAACGTCAATAACATTAATTATTTCATCCATTAAATAATTTCATCAACAACATTAATTAATTACACAATAAAATAATCATGTCTACAACATAAATTAATTTAATAATTATTTAATCACATAAATTACATTTTTTAATTTGAAAAACGAACTAATCACATAAAATAAATTAAATAATTCAACAGTTAATTAATAACATCAATTATATTATTCAGTTATACAATAAAATAATCATCCCAAATTCATTACAAATTCAAAACCTATTTTATAACATAAGTTACACTAATTAATTACACAATTAATTAATTATGTCAATCCCATTAATTAATTCATTAACTAATTAATCAATATCTACTTCTCAATATCCTAATATTAATTCAACAAATAATTATTCCAATCTGTAATCTTAATATATCATAATTAATTTGACAATTAATTATCTAAAATTACATATAACAGTTTTTCATAATTGATTATATAGTTAATAATCCAATTCTGTTAAGTAAATATCCAAATATCACACATTAATTAATTCACTAAATGATTAATCCATGTCATTTGAATGCATCATCCGAATATTAAATATTAATTAATAAACCAATTAATAAATAAAAATACTAAATATTATAAATTAATTAATTCTATAATTAAATAATTGAACTCATTTAATTGATCCAACACCTAAATCTCCATTAATTATTTTCCAAATTAATTAATCTAACTCATTAATGATTTCCATCAGTATATAACACATCAAAAACCTTCAATTAAATCTCTATTTTAATATATATGTCGCATTCCAATAATTAATTCACAATTAAATAATTCATTTATTTATTTCATAAACTAATTAATATATTTACACACCTCGGATAAATGATCAAATAAGTAATCCTTGTTATATAATTCAATAATTAATTAATGTCATTACACATATTAATTAATTCACCATTTAATTAATACATTTATTGTATTCAACAAATAAATAATAATACTGGTCACATTAATTAATTCATTAATTCATTAATCACATTATTTAATTATAAAATTATATAATCGCATCATTCACAATAATCAATTTGACAATTATTAACCCCACTATTACATTCAAGAATTAAACATTTGAAAGGATTGTGATGGTGATAATGGTTCGAGAGCTCGGATTTAGTGCAAGTGATGGAAACTATGTCTCCTATCGATGATTCTACTCATCTTGGATCGAATGGTGGATGTATTTCTTTTTCAAGGAGGATTTGACTATCAAAAATCATTAAATGCATGAGATTTCTCCCTGAACTCCTCTATTTTTCATCCAGGATAGATAAAGGTTGTGAGGGAGAATTATCTTTCTTAATCCTTCCCTATTGGAAGTGATAGAGATTATGATTAAAAATTCATTTGAGGTAGCTATGCACTAATCCTTTCTAACATATATATCATTCTAGACAGGATCAAGAGTTGTTGCCACATGATTTTTGCAAGAACAATTATTTTGTTGAGGTATAAATGAAAGAAGAAATACAACATGATTTGAAGACTCTCTCATTCTTAGGGATTTAGTGATTTTAAAGGTATCTACTTTACCCTTCTATGTAATTCCTATATTATTTTGATCTGTGGAACTAAATAATAAAAACACGGGGGATTGAAACAAATTATCTCAAATAGTAATTGATTTGCCTTCAAAATTGGCATCAGAGTTTTAAGAACTATTCATCCTGATGATCAAATGCCTATGTATGGAATTTTATTTATTTATTAAGTTATATTTTGTGACTTATCAAATTAATTTCTATATTCATTCATAAAATTGAATAATAATTAAACTGGTCGAGAAAATAAGGATTCTCACAAAGGATTTTTGATTGTTTATAATTGTAATTGAACTAACATAAAATTCTATGGATCATGTGTCTCTATACATAAAGGACTATAAGTTTTAGTTAGCTATTCAATTTGATAATCTACCATTATTTTTCTTCAGATTTTAAACTATTCTACATTCTTGAGAGAACTGCAAGGAAGAGATTTACGATAAATATTTCAAGACAGTGGGATTTTTATCTGCAGATTTTTTGAGGAAAAGCTATGAGGATTAAGGGAATATAGGCCGATACTTCCATGTATTTACCTAGTGATGAGACCAAAAGTATTCTGAGGAAATAAGAACTATATTTTTAGTTAAAGAGAAAACCCAGTGTAGATATTTCCATTGAATCTCTTTCACAACATGATGCGCAACAAACAATACATAAAGTGGATAGTATGGGATTATAGGGAATCCATTCTTACAAAAACAATGAATTTTTAGACACTTAACCATCCAACATGGTTATGGAAAATCTTATATAAATATATCATTTTCATTATCAGATTGGTAATGTAGTTACTTATTTTGGGGCTGCATGAGTTGTTGATATGGAAGATACTCAATAAGTTGCAGAATAGACAATTCATGAATCTATTAATCAGTTGATTTTTTTGGAGAAAATTTTTTTACATTGGGAATGTAAAGGAAAACAAATGATATTTGTTGAATCCCAAGGTATGATTGATAAGTTTCAATTTCCAATTATTGATTACGTATATAATGTGGTTTATTGGGATATTTGAATTGATCATAATTATATCGAGAAAGTTACAACCCCTAAACATTAATATCATTTTCAAATAAAAACATAGATTACCGAAGGACCTACGTTTCTAAAAGAATTTCTAATTTTAGGATAAAATATATGATCTAATGAAGATGAAATCCATGAAATGAAGAAGAATGATTTTCTTGCTAACAATGAAGGATTCAATATGCTACCCTATAAAATGTATATTCATCCTTCTGCAATGGATAATGGTCCTCTTAATTCATGTATCACCTCTATTTATCATCAAAAAACCTGCTCATTCATTTGAATATCAATTCATTTATCCAATTTCATTAAGATCACTTAAATCCATATATAAATAACTAAAGGCCATGGTCCAAGGAACTAAGGATGAGATAATTTGTTGGGATATGAATCCAATAGTGAAACATCATCCATATGTAAAATATATGATCTATAGTTATATTGAAATCAAACCAAATCATTGTTATTGTGGTGTGACCCGATAAGCCACATCCAAGGATGTGGACGACCTAATTAGAGTTCCAATAATGAGAAACTCGATTACTGGATACTATATTAGACAATTCAAACACATATATTATACAGAATGATGTAGAAATAATTGGATAACAATACTCTAGAGGTTGAGTTCATGTCCATGGGCGAGGAGTCGACTGGAGATCTATTAGAGAAAACAAATGAAAAATTATCGATAAGATAGAGGAGAAACATTAACCCATTGTTGAGGGAACTTTTTTTCGTATAAGAACCATACCTCTATTCTCTTTATTATCATTTATTTATTAGTTCTTCAGCACTACCTTTGTAAAAAAATAATCTTAGTACACAAATTAATTAAATCATCAATTAATTAATTCCATCTCAAACAACATTATATAACCAATGGGTACCTCAATTAATTATTCTATCTCCACTAATTCAACAAACCAAGTTAACTTCATAATTAAATATTCTATATCGATCAATCTAAAAATCATAAAAATATCAAATTATTAATTCTACTATTAATTATAATTATTTAAAAACATCAATATTACAATAATTAATTCATCAATTAATTATTCAATTTAAATAATACCATTCTCACAATAATTAATTCAATAATTGAATATCCAAAATCCCAATATCATAATCCCAACTATTCAGATTAATTAATTCTATAATTAATTAGTCAATTTCAATAAAATCGATAACTCCATAATTATTTTATCAATAAATTTTCCTATATATAAAATCCCAATAACCAAATTTAAAATATTCAATAATTAATTAATTCCCCAAATTAATTAATTTATTCATGAAAACAATTTCTAAACATCTAGTAGAAATTCTATAATTACAAACACATATATGTAATTATGATTTTGGGATTAGAATTATAGGACACCACCATAAAATATTTGTGTTAGAGGTATTGATAGTCCACCCTGGGTGGTTTGATACACCCCCTCATGGACTTATTATCATTAGCATTGAAAATGAAACAAGAAATTGAATCACGCACCAATGAATCTGTTCCATCATCAAAAATATTATTAAGATAAAATTTCTACTCGTCAAAAAAATTAAATAGATTTAATGACACAACAAACATATCAATATAGAAAAAAAACAGAGGAGATAAGTTTAGATGAATAAAATAAATGAGAAGAGATAGATAACTGAGTGAGAGGGTAAGAGAGGGGAGAGGAATCATAAGTAATGGGTTCCTACCCATTCCATGTGCACCACCTCAAATCCAACATTTAATAATTTTTCATCATCAAATTAAGTTAACCTTATAAATTTTGTTACTTATTTATTAATCTCCTCTATTAATTTCATTCATCAACCCATCATAATATTCTGATTTAAATGGACTTGTACCACGATCCTGAATTAAATATTAATCATTTGTTTTGAAATGTCTATCTCAATATTATGGTCATGTTTCTGTAGATGGTGGGTCAATCTCATACCATATGAAATAATTATGGCATAAATGGTGTTTTAAAAATAAATATTTCTCTATTTTATGACAATAATAACAATAAAAACAACTATTATTATTATTTTTATTATAATGTAACTTTCCACATTAAATCATGTCCCACAACATTCATTAAATGCTGATAGTGGTGAAATAATTAATATTAAACCCATATTATTATTTACATGGTATTGACTATTAATTTTATCTCTATTACATTTATCAATAAAAAATATACACATGTGGATAAATTTCATTTTTTATTTCAGTGAAAAAAATATTTAATTACACATACACATTTCCAATAATTTTATATGAATAATAATAATAACACATTTAATATTAATAATATTTTTTTATCTTCTGTATAAATATTAAAACACAAGAAGTATGAAAGTAAAAATAATAATAGATATAACAGAAATTTATATTTTTATTATTGAAAATAATTCAGCATTTTTAGAATTTATGATTCAAAAAAATCATATGTTTCATCAGAATCATAATAGAAAATATGTTCAATTCTCTGCATTAATCTCTTACATATTTTACGATGGTGAAAATTGTGTAAAATTCATGATTTTAAAAAACATTTCATGTAAAAATGTATTCATGACCCATCAAGTAAGATAACTAAATGAAAAAAAATATTTTTCATTAAATTTATTTTATTTTTAATTAATTATTAAAATTATAAAATTATATATTTACCATTGAAATTAATTTACAAAAAACATCTATTTTAGATAAAGTTTATACTATAAATAGTGTAAAACCCCCATTATGAACACAATAGTGGTATCAAATTACTCCTATAACACACTATTTGTGAGATATTAATTGTTTAATCTTCATAAAAATAGATTAAAAAATTTTTTATTATTAAAAGGTTACTTTTGCAACTGATATGTTCAAGAATTTGACGTGAAGAAATTCTATATGCCACTTGTGGAAAACACTTTGTTCTGTACTCAAAGGTGGTTTCATATATCCCATACGATGAACCATTTATTTAGATATTCAGTTATTTTTAATAAAAGGTGTGTGCTAAATATGTTTTTTAATATTTTTATTCAGAGTTAACCGTGACTTTTTAGGCATCATAATCTCACAATAACATAGTGTCGAACTCAAAAAATTACAAATGAATATTATATATTGTAAAAATGAATTTAAGGCCATTAATTCATTTATTATAATTTTACTGATAAATAGTTTTTATGAGTTCAAACTCAAACAAAAAATCATCACGAAAAAAACTAAAAGACTCACACCCAAAAAATGTATAGTATCTTTCATGTACCATGATTATCGATGAGGTAAAATAATTATTTAATCATTAAATAGGTATTATTATTTATGATCACTAATATAGAAAGATAAAACTTTTTTTCTATAAGGGATTACACAAGACATGGATCCCAAACACTCATGGTGGATACTCACTGCTCTTATTGGAGTTCATGTACCTTCTCATGGAGAAATAGATGAGGTTGGGGAATAAAAAAATATAAGGATTGTTTTTTTCATTTACTGTTAACAAAAGTAGGGTTTATATACTATTATATATCATTTTTTGTAAGTATATAATTTAATTAAATGAATCTATCATATACAATGTATTTATATATTACTCAGATCACCAATCATTTGTGATCAGAATGGTGGTTTGACCTTTCTCTTGTGGGTGATTTTGATATGGTTATAAGGGTTTTTTTGCATGGGTTTTCTGATTGAAGTTGACCTTAATATATTATTTACTGGTCCTCTAGTGAAATATATTATAAATGGCCTTAATTATGCTCTTTCAATTAAAAAAGATTCATGTGATGGTCTCTTAGTACATTAAAATTTTAATTCATAGATTGAGGCATTTATAAAAATATTTAACTAAATGGTAATGACTCACATGTTATTTTAAATAAAAAAATAATTTTAGAGATATTAAATATTTGTAACCACTATATCATTGTTTTTTGTATTTTTCATATTAGTGAAAAACCTAAATCGATGATGACCCAAAGAAGTGGTTAATACCTTGTTAGGGGTTCTCATACTTTAAGTGTATTCATTTATAAGGATTATCATTCACATAATCTTGTGTTATCCATAAAATAACAACCTTTCCATAATATGAGATTTCTAGTTTATGGTTAACATTTTACATTTTAAAAATAATACTTAATGAATGGTTTATGTAGAATAAAACATTTTAGTTTCATGATTACTTGGACCATAATATCATTGATAAAAAAACAACATAACATAATTCATGAATAATGATTCATTTAAAATTCAACCATTAAAATTTTACTATTTTCAATGACTAGTTACTTACATTTTATATGGGATAAACGTTGGAATATAGAATTTAATCATATAATTACCAAGTTCCCCATATATAAGATGATTAACTATAAGTGTCATCTTGGGATGAAATTTATGTACCGACATTGAAATATATATTTATATTCAAGAATTACATAATATATTCCCTTATTTTCCACATTTAAAACATCACATTACTCCTCTAACATTTTTTTATTGCTTTCTCCCAAATATTTTACATATTGGAAGTTCACTCTCCTTTTATCCATGGTCTTCATAAAAAAATTCTTTTATTAGGTGAATATGTAAGCTCATTCATAGTTACATTATTAGCCATATAACGTGATAGTTAATTAAGCATAACCACAATTATTCATAAAAATGATCCCACATAACATGGATGATGACATGAAAAATCATTTGATTTCACATAACATATATAATAAACACAATTCATCATTATTAAAACAATTGAATAAAACCAAAAAGCAAAGAGTGAGAAACAATAATCATAGTGAGAAACCACATAATCATGAAATATAATTTGTACGATGTTCAAATCACAATTCCTTTTTTTAAATTTATGGAACCTTAGATTTAACCATGGTTACCCATGATCTTAATATATTGAAAACCATTGTTATTTTTCATTATAAAAATTATTATAAATTATACAATGTCCCTTGGGACTGTTAATTTAGGATCACCAAATTGGTCTAGTCATCATGGACCATAATTATGATAGAAATATACTTGACAAACTAATTTCAGGTTTATTACCCATATATGCATTTGTTCCAAGACCATGTCCCCTTCTGTTCTTCGTATATGGATGTGTCTCTAGGAAAACCACACACCTTTGCAAAAATTAACTATGGATTTTACACTATACCCATGATTACACTAAGGATTTTCTGTAGAATTTTATAATCTATTATTCCAATTATAACTACACATTTATCTAATACAAACTATAGAGACCCATACATTCATACATAATAATTACATTGTAATAAATGAATAATCAATGCATAACATTATGATCTACACCATAATCAAATTGTTTTCGTATAATTAAATACATGGATAAATAATGAACATTTTCAAAATATATTGACATTATTTCACACTATGTTCATCAAAACCAACACCATAATTAGACATATCATACTTTAAAACCATTCTTCATTACCTTTTGAAAGGAAACTTAAGAAAGGGTGATCATGTAATCTAAATAAGGGTATAAAGGGAGACACCATTGTTCACATAAACATAATATGATTATACGAGTTAGATTATATGATATAAAAATTTTAAGACCATACCCGAGATATCCTACGTCATAATTATAATTCATGGAATACATCGTAAAATTTTATAATACATGAATCAGAAAGGAATAAATAACATGGTCCTAGAGATCAAATCATTGGTATAAGACATATTTTAATTCCATGAAGAAAATCATAGAATATCATTTCATTAGTAAATTCACACGTCAAATAATATCATAGTGTATTTGGTTAAAACTACAAGCCATAATATCCTTAGTCATTGTTTACTCATAAGACTATTGTAATTGAAATAGGCCCTTAATGAGTGAAGATCACTACCAATTAAAATTTTTATTATTCAATAAACAACTATATAAAAATGAAGAATATATATGAGTTCAAAATGATCATAAAACATTTATCATATGTCATAACCTATGTAAATGAAACATGTTTAATTAAAAACATTTAGATTTCATCATTGGATAACCCATGAATGAAAAATTGGATTCATAAACACCTCATAGTCATAATTAAAATCCTTACAGGGGAAAAATAATTATGCAATCATTAGATCCCAGCACTAGTAAATCACATATAAAATTAAATGATATCATCTAAGGTGATAATTCATTTAAAGGTTCAAAACTATTTTTATTAAATAAAATACACATATTTTTTCTATAATATATTTAAAATATAGAATAACAATTAATTATTATTGAAATAATTTAATTTAATATAAACATGGAAACTTTTATTGGATTATTTAGAAAAATGAGTTTTCATGATGGTGGGAAATGTTTTTCATATTATGTATACTAAAAAACATTCCTTTCACATTTTTTGTAAAAATACAAAATTACCTCATTTGGAAAATGATTATGACAATTGTTTCAATATATTCCTCTAAAATAAATCATGGTTAAAAATAGTTTTAAGAAGACATTCGGTAATATTAAAAAAATTATTGACCACATTTTTTGAAAACATTTATATCGATTAAAAATTATTTTTTATGTTAGAGAGAAATAAAGTTGGGTTCCATTAAAATTAATGTTGTTGTATTTTAAAAACATCAAGAGGGGAAAATTAAATTAAACATGTAATATAAACTAATAAACCAAGGATAATAATATTATTGATATTATTTAGAGATATATCATGAAATTTCAACATATATAACAAAATCATAAATAATCAAGATAAATAATGAGATTGTATCATAAATCACATATAAATTTTTAACATTTGAATTTTATGACCCATGAATTAATAAAAACAAATGATACTTTAAATTTATTAATTATAATAAAATTAATGATATAACATGTAAATTTGGAAATAATGTGTCAATATATACACCACATATACATAAATAGGCACATGACATAAAAAATGACTCAATTATACAATATTGAGATATATAACACATACCACATTTGTAATCTCAAAATACAATCCTCATGAAAAATATAACATTAGAATGATTTTAAATCTCCATTATTTTTATGAATAACTATAGAAAATAAATTAATATTAAGTATATACAAAAAAAATATAAATAATTTGTGAATATGGAATCTGTCTTGTGGAAATAAAATTAAGAAAAGAATATCATTCCATGAGTATGAATTTATTTGAAAGTTCAATAAACTCATGAATAATAAATTAAAATTTATTAATATTAAGTAAATTAATACTTAAAATAATTATAAATGGATATATGATCCACTTATAATATTTAAACATTCATTTAATAATTATTATTTATTCAAATCATTGGGATTGTGTGTTTATTATTTCTGTTTTCATGATACTTTTGGTTCAGTAGTTCTTGTCCTTATATTTTTATCATGGTTAAATAATATCTATGATTTTATTCATGATATAAAAATATTATATTTTTATCATATACTTATTTAATTAAATTCATAAAATAAATATATATTTATAGAAAAATGAATTATAACATTCATATAGAAGTTAGGTTGTACATACAAAATAATTTTGTTTGCACTATTTGAATAAAGGACTAAAAGTATGGAAAATAATGATTCACATTTAAAAATTATTAATATAATAAATATAAAAAATATTCGTTAAATATATCCATATTAAAATTCTTTTAAATAAAAAAATAAAAAAATAAATCACATCAGAGAGGAGGTAGTCCACACACACAAACAACTAATGTTATTATTTTCAAAAAATTAGATGTTAAGAAGGTGAATATTAAATTATAACAAAAGATGTAAAATTATATCATAAATATTACATATATATATACATAAATCATCTTAATAACTATTCATGAATTATTTTGATTTAAAATTAATTTTATCATTACATAGAGGCGATAGGCCTCTTGCAGACACGAGCAATAATTTATCATCCCATTTCATAAAATATAGGGTGACTAATGGTGGTTCTATAAATATAATACCATTTTTATGCTTATTTTAATTATTTTAATATTTAATTAATAATAGTATATATTTATATGTTTTATAAGAATTAAATATTTGAATATATTTTGGTAATGTGATTTTATTTTCATTGGTAAGTCTTCTTTAAATCTAGCCTAAAGGTCCATTGGAATTGTAATTTTAGAAACAAATATATTATAAATAATGTATTTTAGATTTTAGAATAAAATGAGTAGGATTTTACTGATCTATATTTTTAATGAAGGATAAAATAAAAGAGAGAAGTAGTGTCCATTCATAAGGGAGGGAAATGACACACATGGAATTACATAAAATATTTCAATATATCTACTATATTTATAAATTATAATACACAGAAATTTTATTTAATTTTAATATAAATAGGATATATTTTAAATATCATCATAAAATGAAATTTGGATATGTTTTTGTGTCATTTTAAATATTATATTTTAGTTTAACCCCATCAATATCTTTTTTAAAACTTAACTTCACAACATCAATTTAAATCATAATCGGTTATAATTTAACTAAAAAGGAATCAATTGTCTCATAAATGTCCAATTTATTGAATTTTATACTATTTTAATTCATAATTATCCTCAATAATTTTTTTAAATTTTCTAATTAATTTAATAAAATAATTATTTTTTGAAAAATTTAATTGAGTTCATTTATTACACTATTCATATAATTAGACATTACAAATAATATATTAATATTTATATAAATATAAATATTTAAAAATACATAAAAATTTATATTAATATTTAATATTATTGTGTTACTATTAATAAGAAATAAATTATTACTTTTAGAATTTATTAAATCATTTGGTTGAATTTTCTACTAATTTCACATGCATTGTGTCAGCGAAGTGTAAGAATTTGATATAATTATTTCATCAATAATAAAATTAAATGAATTTCCCTTATTAAAAATTAGGAAATCTGTTATGTAAACACATAAAATATAACAACTCTTTCTTTTTATCTTATTTAAAATTTTTGGATATACTAAAATCAAGCATGTGACCTTTTAGAATTTTCATTACATGGAATAATACAAATAAAAATATCAAAGAAAAATTGAAGTAATATGTCATAACTTCAATTTTTGAAGGTATATGGTCAAATTATTATCATAAAATAAATTTATTAAATGTTTTCAGATTGACTATGAGAACATATATCAGGGTATTTACAATGTTTTTAAAAATTATACCTGTAGAGATTTCAAAATTGTTTACCAGAGTAAGTATTCAAAATGACCATGAATAAAGACATCATATTAACCAAATGTGCATATATTATTCATATATATGGCATCCCTTTCTTACAATACAATTTATAAATGTGGTATAAATTAATTCTAATATAAATGAATAAAATTCAACGAAAAACTTTTTTTTGAAAAAAAAAATTATTATAAAATTAGCATAAATAACTATCATGATATTTTGTTATAAAGTTATAATTAATTATATAATTTTATTTAAAGTAGATCTTATATATTCATTTTTGAAATAAAAATTTTATTTTGGATTTATAAAAATTTTATTTCACTAATGGAATTGTGAGTATTTGAAAAAATAATAATTATCTCTATTAACATAATAAATAAATAATATATAAAAATAATCACATTAATTAAATTATTATAAAATTAATTCATTAAATATTATCATTTTATAAGATAAAAATTCTAAATTTGAAAAAAAAATTTAATTTCAACATAAAATATACATTAAAAATAATTTTAGTAGAAAATTATTTGTTTAAAAATAAATTATCTTTATAAAAAATATAAAACATACATTCCAAGAATTAATAAGTACAATGGCATTAAGTAAAGACATTATAAAATTATTTTATAAAGTGGTTACTCATATTCATACACACCAATTCAATGGCTAGGTTATAATGGTCACATTTGAATAATAATACATTTAATAGATATCCTAATTATCCTCATACTAGATGTTTCATCATATGTATGTTATTGATCTTATTATTACATTTAAATAAATTTTCATTATGTAACACACTTTTTGGGACGCTGTTTAATTTATCTCATCCTATATGGATCGTGTCATGGTTGGTCTACAAGAGAAGTAGTTGTGGAATGACTTTGTAGATGTTACATGATAATATTCTCTAACATCCAACACTTAGTAAAACATTTTGTAGGTTCTATAAATACCATGTGGTCCTGATGATTTGTTGTTTACTAGAAATTATGTTTTCTAAATTTCATGGAAGTAACATGAGTGATGATATTCCTCGTGAGTGAATAGTTATGGTTAATGCTAAGTGGATGTTTTCGTTGATGAAAATACATTAATCATGTGAATAACCATTAAAAGGCCTAGATGAATGTCTTTTTATGGTATTCAAACCCATTATTAGTGGGAACCTTTTGTGGTATTACTTATTATACAAGGGATGGATAATGAGTTGATGAATTCTTGTAGGATCAATGGTTGGATCTAGTGACTCCGGACCTTCTAGTTCGGAATGAAACTCACAATGGATGCTGAGTAAAGATCATCGCCATTTGGGACTAGGAGGGTTGATTATTGGTGGACTCCCTATATCATGATATGGCACACATGATATCAGTATTACATAGTGAAATTATTATACGGAAGTTTCAATTTATAAGAGAAATTTTATAAGTTTTTGGTTTTTGTGATGTTGGCACCTAGTTGTGGGTATAAAACAATAATGCCAATTGAGACCATATTGGAGTCCATGACTCATGGATAATCACACTGTTGGGAGTAAAAATTGATATTCTTGTACCTAGATAAAAATAATTTAAGTGTGAGTGATCATTTTATGGCTATATATGAGGTTTTTTGAATTGCTGGTAGTTTGGAGGTGAGATGACCATTAAGAGTCTAACAATTTCAATGGGTAAATTTTAAGGTAACACTGATTCTAGGACACTGATGAATTCTGTTGGGGGATCCCTTTCTAGTAAAAACTATAATGTTATCTCTCATGATCAATTGTTTTGATGGAAAATTTCTTAATTCTTCTTGACTATTCTCTATTGTGAAATATGACACCAATAGTGGAATGAGGTACTATTGTGCGTTCGAATTGATTTATTCATTGATGATGATGGTTGAATTTTATTAAGAATAATGCATTATGGGATGAGACCTGGCTAAACTAGGAGTAATAACCTACACATAAGATATTTAATAATTTCACTCAAATCGATAATGGATCATTTAATATGGAAATAATTTTTCAGAGCAGTAGAGGTGCGTATATTGATGTGTTCTTTTCTTCGAAATTGATTTAAAGAATGGTAAAATTTATTCATTTCTCTTGGTGAAGAACTATTTAGGTGATCAGTATATTTATGTAGATGTTTTGTGGAAATCCAAATGATAATTATTGGAATTCATGATGGTTTTTTTCGATATAGTGCTTGATGGAAATTATATTTGATATTTTGACTTGACAAAAAAATGTTTGTAACCTAAAAACGATTTATAGAATTATAATTTAATGCATAGTCATGATCCTTGTGCTAGTTTCAAGCATTAGGAAAATCATGTAGGGAAAAAATATTATGATGTCATTTTAGACATTGTTTGGATGATTGAACATTTTATAAATTCTTATGAGGTGTAATACATTATGTTCGATGGTTCATGGAGTGTACATTTTTCTGGGTGGTCACCAGTAGAGGTAGATGAATTAATATGTATTATTTGTTGTTTTTATGAGATCATTATTTAGTATACTAAAACTTTTTTGATATCTTTAAAAAAGGTTAGTCTATGGTTTGTTGTTGTACTGTTAAATATATTTCCTAAAGAAAATAAATCATTAGTGGTGTATAATTGTAAAAACCTCAATTTTATAAATTATTTTCAGTTTTATAGAATTGGTATCTTTTGGTAAAATTTATGAATTGTAACATCGTCATTTTTGTAAACATTTTTTTAAATCATATGAAATTTTGGTAATTTTAAAAAAAAATTAAATTTCCACTATTATCTAAACAATTAAGACTCTGTAATGTATGTTATGTCTACCCAAACAATGGGGGATTTATCAGAGTTATATAACGGTAAATCGGATGTTCTGTATGGGTAGGTTGGTATTTCGATAATATAAAAAATTTAATCCATGATTTATAATAGCTGTGTAATGGGATGTTGTATTCAACATAGGTTATGGAAGGAAATCCCTGAAACTTTGTAAATGATAGTTACAATATTAGGGTTTTTAAGAGTAATTTGGAATTCCTCTATTAAAAATTTGTGATGATTTATTCAATAAATACCAGTCCTTATGGGTTCCAGGTAAAGAATAACTCTTAGACTCTCTCCACCATTCAAGGATGAGTATTTTTGAAATGAAAATTCTATGTAGTAATATGTATTTTTTTCTACATTATCATGATTTTTTTGGGAATTTATACCTTTGAGGAATTCATGGAATCAGATAAATCTATCTCATAATTTTATAATAACAATAAATAGTTGAAACTAATAGAATGAAATATTTTTGTATATATAGTGTTATTTTAGCAGTTTGTATTTACATCACTTGTCTAATAGTAATTATAATTTATCAAAATAATATTTAAACACATTAAATTTAATAAAATGATAATTTATAAATATCATTAGAGATATATCATGAAATTTCAACATATATAACACAATCATAAATAATCAAGATAAATAATGAGATTGTATCATAAATCACATATAAATTTTTAACATTTGAATTCTATGACCCATGAATTAATAAAAACAAATGATACTTTAATTTTACTAATTATAATAAAATTAATGATATAACATGTAAATTTTGAAATAATGTGTCAATATATACACCACATATACATAAATAGGCACATGACATAAAAAATGAATCAATTATACAATATTGAGATATATAACACATACCACATTTGTAATCTCAAAATACAATCCTCATGAAAAATATAACATTAGAATTATTTTAAATATCCATTTTTTTTATGAATACCAATAGAAAATAAATTAATATTAAGTATATACAACAAAAAATATAAATAATTTGTGAATATGGAATCTGTCTTGTGGAAATAAAATTAAGAAAAGAATATCATGCCATGAGTATGAATTTATTTGAAAGTTCATTAAACTCATGAATAATAAATTAAAATTAATTAATATTAAGTAAATTAATAGTTAAAATAATTATAAATGGATATATGATCCACTTATAATATTTAGACATTCATTTAATAATTATTATTTATTCAAATCATTGGGATTGTGTGTTTATTATTTCTGTTTTCATGATAATTTTGGTTCAGTAGTTCTTGTCCTTATATTATTATCATGGTTAAATCATATCTATGATTTTATTCATGATATAAAAATATTATATTTTTATCATATACTTATTTAATTAAAATCATAAAATAAATATATATTTATAGAAAAATGAATTATAACATTCATATAGAAGTTAGGTTGTACATACAAAATAATTTTGTTTGCACTATTTGAATAAAGGACTAAAATTATGGAAAATAATGATTCACCTTTAAAAATTATTAATATAATAAATATAAAAAATATTCGTTAAATATATCCATATTAAAATTTTTTTAAATAAAAAAAATAAAAAAACACGTCACATCAGAGAGGAGGTAGTCCACACATACAAACAACTAATGTTATTATTTTCAAAAAATTAGATGTTAAGAAGGTGAATATTAAATTATAACAAAAGATGTAAAATTATATCATAAATATTACATATATATATATACATAAATCATCTTAATAACTATTCATGAATTATTTTGATTTAAAATTAATTTTATCATTACATAGAGGCGGTAGGCCTCTTGCAGACACGAGAAATAATTTATCATCCCATTTCATAAAATAGTGGGTGACTAATGGTGGTTCTATAAATATAATACCATTTTTATGTTTATTTTAATTATTTTAATATTTAATTAATAATAGTATATATTTATATGTTTTATAAGAATTAAATATTTGAATATATTTTGGTAAAGTGATTTTATTTTCATTGATTAGTCTTCTTTAAATATATCCTTAAGGTCCATTAGAATTTTAATTTTAGAAACAAATATCTTATAAATAATGTATTTTATATTTTAGAATAAAATGAGTAGGATTTTAATGATCTATATTTTTAATGAAGGATAAAATAAAAGAGAGAAGTAGTGTCCATTCATAAGGGTGGGAAATGACACACATGGAATTACATAAAATATTTCAATATATCTACTATATTTATAAATTATAATACACAGAAATTTTATTTAATTTTAATATAAATAGGATATATTTTAAATATCATCATAAAATGAAATTTGGATATGTTTTTGTGTCATTTTAAATATTATATTTTAGTTTAACCCCATCAATATCTTTTTTAAAACATAACTTCACAACAATAATATAAATCATAATCGGTTATAATTTAACTAAAAAGGAATCAATTGTCTCATAAATGTCCAATTTATGGAATTTTATACTATTTTAATTCATAATTATCCTCAATAATTTTTTTAAATTTTTTAATTATTTTAATAATATAATTATTTTTTGAAAAATTTAATTGAGTTAATTTATTACATTATTCTTATAATTAGACATTACAAATAATATATTCATATTTATTTAAATATAAATATTTAAAAATACATAAAAATTTATATTAATATTTAATATTATTGTGTTACTATTAATAATAAATAAATTATTACTTTTAGAATTTATTAAATCATTTGGTTGAATTTTATACTAATTTCACATGCATTGAGTCAGTGAAGTGTAAGAATTTGATATAATTATTTCATCAATAATAAAATTAAATTAATTTCCCTTATTAAAAATTAGGAAATATGTTATGTAAACACATAAAATATAACAACTCTTTCTTTTTATCTTATTGAAAATTTTTGGATATACTAAAATCAAGCATGTGACCTTTTAGAATTTTAATTACATGGAATAATATAAATAAAACTATCAAGGAAAAATTGAAGTAATATGTCATAACTTCAATTTTTGTAGGTATATGGTCAAATTATTATCATAAAATAAATTTATTGAATGTTAAATTATACCTGTAGAGATTTCAAAATTATTTACCAGAGTAAGTATTAAAAATGACCATTAATAAAGACATCATATTAACCAAATGTGTATATATTATTCATATATATGGCATCCCTTTCTTACAATACAATTTATAAATGTGGTATAAATTAATTCTAATATAAATGCATAAAATTCAACAACAAACTATTTTTAGAAAAAAATAATTTATTATAAAATTAACATAAATAAGTATAATGATATTTTGTTATAAAGTTATAATTAATTATATAATTTTAATATTAGTAGATCTTATATATTCATTTTTGAAATAAAAATTTTAATTTCGATTTATAAAAATTTTATTTCACTAATGGAATTGTGAGTATTTGAAAAATAAATAATTATCTCTATTAACATAAAAAATAAATAATATATAAAAATAATCACATTAATTAAATTATTATAAAATTAATTCATTAAATATTATCATTTTATAAAGTAAAAATTCTAAATTTGAAAAAAAATATTTTTAATTTAAACATAAAATATACATTAAAAATAATTTTACTAGAAAAATATATGTTTAAAAATAAATTATATTTATAAAAAATATAAAACATACATTCCAAGAATTAATAAGTACAAAGGCATTAAGTAAAGACATTATGAAATTATCTTATAACGTGGTTACTCATATTCATACACACCAATTCAATGGCTAGGTTATAATGGTCACATTTGAATAATAATACATTTAATATATATCCTAATTATCCTCATACTCGATGTTTCATCGTATGTATGTTATTGATATTATTATTACTTTAAAATATATTTTCATTATGTAACACAGTTGTTGGGACGCTGTTTAATTTATCTCATCCTATATGGATCGTGTCATGGTTGGTCTACAAGAGAAGTAGTTGTGGAATGACACTGTAGATGTTACATGATAATATTCTCTAACATCCAACACTTAGTAAAACATTTTGTAGGTTCTATAAATACCATGTGGTCATGATGATTTGTTTTTTACTAGAAATTATGTTTTCTAAATTTCATGGATGTAACATGAGTGATGAAATTCCACGTGACTGAATAGTTATGGTTAATGCTAAGGGGATGTTTTCGTTGATGAAAATACATTAAGCATGTGAATAACCATTAAAAGGCCTAGATGAATGTCTTTTTTATGGTATTCAAACCCATTATTAGTGGGAACCTTTGGTGGTATTACTTATTATACAAGGGATGGATAATGAGTTGATGAATTCTTGTAGGATCAATGGCTGGATCTAGTGACTCCGGACCTTCTAGTTCGGAATGAAACTCACAGTGGATGCTGAGTAAAGATCATCGCCATTTGGGTCTAGGAGGGTTGATTATTGGTGCACTCCCTATATCATGATATGGCACACATGATATCGGTATTACATAGTGAAATTATTATACGGATGTTACAATTTATAAGAGAAATTCTATAAGTTTTTGGTTTTTGTGATGTTGGCCCCTAGTTGTGGGTATAAACCAATAATGCCAATTGAGACCATCTTGGAGTCCATGACTCATGGATAATCACACTGTTGGGAGTAAAAATTGATATTCTTGTACCTAGATAAATATAATTTAAGTGTGAGTGATCATTTGATGGCTATATATGAGGTTTTTTGAATTTCTGGTTGTTTAGAGGTGAGATGACCATTAAGAGTCTAACAATTTCAATGGCTAAATTTTAAGGTAACACTGATTCTAGGACACTGATGAATTATGATGGGGGATCCATTTCTAGTAAAAACTATAATGCTACCTCTCATGATCAATTGGTTTGATGGAAAATTTCTTAATTCTTCTTGACTATTCTCTATTGTGAAATATGACACCAATAGTGGAATGAGGTACTATTGTGCGTTCGAATTGATTTATTCATTGATGATGATGATTGAATTTTATTAAGAATAATGCATTATGGGATGAGACCTGGGTAAACTAGGAGTAATAACATACACCTAATATATTTAATAATTTTACTCAAATCGATAATGGATCATTTAATATGGAAATAATTTTTCAGAGCAGTAGAGGTGCGTATATTGATGTGTTCTTTTCTTCGAAATCGATTTAAAGAATGGTAAAATTTAGTCATTTCTCTTGGTGAAGAACTATTTAGGTGATCAGTATATTTATGTAGATGTTGTGTGGAAATCCAAATGATAATTATTGGAATTCATGACGGTTTTTTTCGATATAGTGCTTGATGGAAATTATATTTGATATTTTGACTTGACAAAAAAATGTTTGTAACCTAAAATGGATTTATATAATTATAATTTAATGCATAGTCATGATCCTTGTGCTAGTTTCAAGAATTAGGAAAATCATGTAGGGAAAAATATTATGATGTCATTTTAAACATTGTTTGGATGATTGAACATTTTATAAATTCTTATGAGGTGTAATACATTATGTTCGATGGTTCATGGAGTGTACGTTTTTCTGGGTGGTCACCAGTAGAGGTAGATGAATTAATATGTATTATTTGGTGTTTTTATGAGATCATTATTAAGTATACTAAAACTTCTTTGATATCTTTAAAAAAGGTTAGTCTATGGTTTGTTGTTGTACTATTAAATATATTTCCTAATGAAAATAAATCATTAGTGGTGTATAATTGTAACAACCTCAATTTTATAAATTATTTTCAGTTTTATAGAATTAGTATCTTTGGGTAAAATTTATGAATTGTAACATCATCATTTCTGTAAACATTTTTTTAAATCATAAGAAATTTTGGTAATTTTAAAAAAATTAAATTTCCACTATTATCTAAACAATTAAGACTCTGTAATGTATGTTATGTCTACCCAAACAATGGGGGATTTATCGGAGTTATATAAGGGTAAATCGGATGTTGTGTATGGGTAGGTTGGTATTTCGATAATATAAAAAATTTAATCCATGATTTATAATAGCTGTGTAATGGGATGTTGTATTCACCATCGGTTATGGAAGGAAATCCCTGAAACATTGTAAATGATAGTTACAATATTAGTGTTTTTAAGAGTAATTTGGAATTCCTCTATAAAAAATTTGTGAAGATTTATTCAGGAAATACCAGTCCTTATGGGTTCCAGGTAAAGAATAACTCTTAGACTCTCTCCACCATTCAAGGATTAGTGTTTTTGAAATGAAAATTCTATGTAGTAATATGTATTTTTTTTCTACATTATCATGAATTGTTTGGGAATTTATACCTTTGATGATTTCATGGAATCGGATAAATCTATCTCATAATGTTATAATAACAAAAAATAGTTGAAACTAATAGAATGAAATATTTTTGTATATAGAGTGTTATTTAAGCAGTTTGTATTTACATCACATGTCTAATTGTAATTATAATTTATCAAAATAATATTTAAACACATAAAATTTAATAAAATGATAATTTATAAATATCATTAGATAGGTAAATATGTTATCACTTATGGGGTTGTATTTCTTTATATAAAAAATGTAATTTTTTCTTGGAACCTTTTATAGAATATTGTTTTGATTGAAACAATATAATTTTTCTAGTGATATTTACACAACAAACCATGTCTTTTACATGAATAACCATAAGGAATGCAGACCTGTATACTCTTCCCAATGGTATTATTTAGAATTATTTTCATGAGATATATGGTTTTCCGCTTTGTTTGACTGACCAATAATTTATATAGTGTGATGAATAACAAATAATTATAAATTAATTATTTAATCTTAGTACTTAATTAATTAATGTAACATGTCTAATGTAAATTGGAAAACTGTGTAAGTACACATTTGAACGTTCTGTACTAGATTTTCTCTAGTAACTGATGGATAAGGAATGATCACCATTTAGTGCAATGATATATGTGGACACATTGGGGTGTTTTGTTGTACAACTTGTGGCCTAGAGACCATAAGAACATGTTTGGTGTCTAATCACATGTGTATCCACTAAAAATCAAGATGATATGAAATGATCTATTTACATGTAAAACTATGATACATTGATTTGAATCCCATGATCCCATAACTTCCATGAAAATGACTTATGGAGATCACATGTGTGTGATTAAATCTAGAATAGAGTTCATTTGTGTGATATTTGTTTCCAATATGTGAGAACTATGTTTGTTATTCTATATAATTGGATATGTGTGTTTGATATGATTCCACTAGTACCATGTGATTTTTTTCAAATATATTATATTTTGGTTGTTTTATTCATGTAACCTAATATATGGGTGGAGACATCAGGGCTTGGTATCCTAAGTGGGGGAGTGTTTTCAAACATTTCATGAGAGATGATGTCAGAACTGTTATTGTCGATGAGCCACAAATACCTATTGTCGGAAAAAATGGGTGCATTTTATTTATATTTTATCAGTTCCCAAAGGTGAAAATTGGTAATGATGGTCTATTTGATCTGACCAGAGATATAGCTACAAGGAATTATGGGATATTGAGGTCCAACCTTGAAACACAGTGCTTATACTACTAATGTGAGAGAGAGAGAAATGAGTTATGACACACTAGTGTGTTCTAACCTATAACTCATTGCCTTGTGAATTGATCGTTTTGACTTCAGATATATGTTATGAACACATTATATAATGGAGTTGGTGAAGGTATGGTTGTGGGGTTTTTGTGGCATGGTAAGTGCATTACCACTCGATACTTGGTTATTTACTTCTTATTTGTTCTTAGTGATATTATTCAATGTTTCATAGTTATGTATTTTCTATGTACTTTTTCTAATGAATATATCATGATCATAAACGAAATATTATCAAATGGGTTGTACAAAACATTGGTGTAATCTTACTGAGTTTTAATCAACCATGTGAAGGTGACTATTGAACTTCGGTACCCGACCAACCCTCACTTGTTTCATGTATATGACAAGATGTAGACTATTTTAATCACATTGTGGAATTGTATGATATTCTTTTAGAGGGAGGGATGATTTTTTGAATGGTGTGGGAGTAGTTCCTATTGTACTTTTTTATCTTATTTGTATACATCATTGGAATCATGAGATATCAGTCCCACATACTCATATTTCAGTCTGGTGTCTCTACATGCACTCATAATTTTTAATTTTGGTTGTTTTTCTTAATCTTATTGTGTATTATTTACATGGTGGGATATTTATTTTCATATTTCACTCTTATTGTGGTTATAATCTCCTGTAGGTTACAAATGGTACAATGAAAATTTTTTATAAACCTCTAGAATATTAGGTTGCACACCTACTTTCATGTGTAATTCCACCTTGGACCCTCTGATATGGGTCATGCAGTTACAAGTTGCACTGGATAGTCATGGCGAGAGGTTGAAGACTAATCCCAATAGGTGAAGGTATGGTTATGCATATTGTAATGGGAGGTAACTGTGTTGTTGGGATGGAGGAGTTATTAAGAAGAGACATGATTTAGGGGTTCAGGGATAGAGGGAAGGGTGTGTCTGGTAGAATGATGTAACATGATTAGGAAAATGTAGGTAGTGATAACATCACACTTGAGGGAGACACATACAAAAATGTTAATATGTATATAAAATATCTATTATCCCCACCAGTAATTTATTTGTGAGGTAATTTCTTATGATCAAAAGATAATAACATTTCTTTTCATAAACTATTGACATATACATTATAGGAAGTGAAGAAAACCGTAGAGTAATTATTATAAAAAGAATGAAAAATCATTTAAAATATGAGTGGACATGTATATATTATACTATGAGAGAAATATATCAAATGATACAGAGTCAATCATTTAAATCATTATTTTCACTTGTAATCTTATATTATAAATTTCATTTAAATTTCTTCTGATGTTGATTTATTTTAATTGATATTACAAATGTTTAATTTTATTTCCAAAAAACATTCATGATCAAATTCATTTTATAAATTTATCTCTAATGAAAATGTTTTGTAATATATTATTGTATGGTGATAGGGTGATGATTTATAAATGAAAACAAAAATTTTACATACATAAGAATGTAAATTTATATTACATGATTAATTAAAAATTTAATTATTTAATCTTTTTATGATAGGAAAAAGAAAATCAAATCCTATATATGGTAAAAATATTTATGTGAATACTAAAGACGGAGAAAAAAAATAATAGTAATAATTCTAGATGTATTATATGAAATTTGAATTCAATTTCAATAAATATATTCAACCATATAAATATTGAATACATATTGTATACATATATGTCATATGAATTAGTATTTCATAAAATGTGATTAATTACACATTTGTTTTTGATATATAATATTAATAAACACGTCACACTATATATAAATTTCCTGAATATTTGATTATAATTTTAATGTACAATTAAATTATGTATACCATTTATACTAAAAAAATATGAAAAATAAATAATCCAAACCACCAACATATAACATATATAACATTGAAACAAGATGAAATTTAACAAAAATATATGAAATTTAAAGTAAGTAATACTAGAATTATAGTGATAACCATAATAGTAATTCCAATATCAATGGAACAGAGATATTTCACTACTGATACACACTAGTATACTATTATATATATTGTTTCATCAATTTTCGTTTCCTAAAAAGTATTATTTATGATATCAAGTAAGATAATAATATTTTAACATGATTCAATTATATGTGAATATATGTATTCAATTTCATATTTAATTTTATTATATAATAACATAATTCTTGCATAAAAATGTATGTGTACAATATTAGAACTATGGAAGAATGAAAAAATATTTAAATAGGTATATACAATGAAAAATATCAATGAAAATTTATCAAATAACTGGGGAATTGACAACTAAAACTATAAAATAGATAAATTCATATTACATTGAGGATATCACCATAAATGAATGTTTTATGGGATTACTATAAAACTGATATGATAAATAAATCAATAAAAATGACATGAAAATCAAACATATTGTGATGAAATATATTTCACCATATATAGACAATAACCTTTTTATTGAATGAAGAAAATATACCATAGCAGGTTAGTCATGTAATAGAGCATTTATTTTGAAATGGAATTCAAAAATATATAACCCATATAAAATCCTATTTCCATCAATTCATAAATGGGTGTTTAATTGGAATAATGAATATCAAGGTGTTTAAATATTTAATTATTTATTGGTTTTGATATTCTGTTAAATTCATTACCAATAAAATTAATATAACATACACACATAATATTATTTATTACTTCATTTTAAAATGAATAATTTAATTACTGAAAAAATATACATTTTATAAATTAACATATAATGTTAAATGGTGATAGAAAAAACCAAAAAAATCAGACCAGTTATTCACATAGATATTAAGTAACAATTTATCAGAAAATTTTAGTACATAAAACAATATAGAGAGAGTTTTATAAATTTTATAATTATGAAATGTGTTAAGAATAATAAATTTAACAATGATATATAATATTTAAAGGAGACCATACAATAATTTTTGGGATAAACATAATAGGGAAACTCATTTTATATGAAATTAAGAATTTAGTTATTGATACACACTGTTATATGATTCCAAATATGGTTATATAAATTTTTCTCTAAAAAATCATTTCAATTTTTTAGGTGAGTAATAATTTTGAAACATAATTGAATTATATTTTAAATAAATTGTATCAATTTTCAATTAAAATTGAGTATATTGTCAAATAATTTTTGTATTAATAAATATATGTACAATTATAATACAATGGAGGTCATGATAATATTAATTATAATCATAATGTATAGTCAATATATATAATTACAAATTTATTCAATAATAGAGTAACTATAAATTATGGAAATAAAATAAATAATTGAATGGTATATTGGGTATAATTTTAGATTCTAAAATGATAAATAAATTAATGACTACAAGATATGAAATCCAAAAATTGTTCATAAATATATTTCAAAACATATAGACAATAAGTAGTTTAATAATGGAGGAAATAAATCTTCAGTAGAACAATCACACAATACGAGGTTCATTTTAAAATGGTATCATTAAATATTTAATTTTTCTAAGATATAATTTACAAAAATATAGAAATTGGTGCATAAATGGATGTCTAAAAATTAGGGAATGCATAAAATTAATTAATTAATTAATTTAATATACCACTAAAATGGTTATTGATATAAACAGTATAATACAACATACTATTATGTATTACAATGTGATATTATAAATTATGTTTTTGTGTTGAGAATTCATCATATATAAATTGATCATTAAGGTGAAGTAGGGAAATAATAAAAATTTTATCATACTATTTTTTACATTGATATGAAATAAGAAATTTTCAGAAGACAATTTTACATGAAATGATAAAGAATGATTTTTTTTCTAATTATAGTTGTGTGAAACTGGTAATAAAAAAATATTTAACAATGATGTATGAAATTAAATTCATCAATTTCCATAATCGTGTGAATAACTTTATTAGGGAGTCTTATTTTAGATGATCATGGAGATTTCATTATTGTTGAAAACTATTATATGATTAAGCATACTATGGTATGCATTTTTTCCCTATATAAGTTTATGTATGATATTGAGTCATGAAATATTTTTGTTACTTGATCAACATTTTTGTGATAAAAATGGAATCAATATAAAATTAAAATTTAATATATAATCAAATAAGTTTCATAAAAAATGTTTGAAGTAAAATTACCAAACTATAGAAGATTTGATAAAATTAATTAAAATTAGAAATTATAGGAATAATTTTCATTTCAACTCAAAATTTTTTATGAAAATAAAATTTAATATATTGGTAATATAATACATAATGTATATGATAATTTTTAATTTGAAATTAAAAATTCATTTTAGGATTTTTAGCGTCTCCAGAGAAATATTAAATATTTTTTTCTAACATTTCCAAGGATAGTATCCCCATGATAAACTTCAAAATATACTGATAAACCATAAATTTAAGCCATCCTTGTAATTCATTGGGAATAATTATATGTGTATTATCATTTTTATATTGGTCTCAATAGTATATTATTTTAATGTGTATGTTAGCAAGTTCTAATTATATCTATATTTATATGTGTATCTTGTTACAATCAGCATAAGTTTATTACTGAACAAAATAAGTGAAATTGTATCTCTATAATCAATTACCACAAATCTAACCCTCAATATGGTAGTATGTAAAAAATATTCTGATTCATTTGTCTAATCAAGTTAATATTAAAGGTGATAATAAGAAGATAATTAAGTGTTATATATGAAATTTAATGAATATTATACAATAATTGTTTGGGTAACCATATAATGGAATCAAAATTTATATGAACCTAGGGAATTCAATTAAACATAAAATGATTGAAATATAAATATTATTTATTGATTTTTTTTTTCAAATAATAGTTCAACTTATATTTTGAGTCATGTAATAATATTGTAACAATATGGAATAATGTATTAAAAAATATAATAATTTTTTTTTAATTTTATTATATAATCATATATATTGTGTATTAAATTTTTTTGTATGATTATAATACAATGGAAGATATGATAAAAAAATATTAAAAAAAGAATGTACTGGACTCATATTTCATTTCGAGTTGATTTCATTCAAGTGTAATTAAAATTTATACCTCCAAAATAATCAAATGAACAATATATTTTTAATAATATGAGAACTAAATTTTTGGTTTGATTATAGAAATCAAAAATAAAAAATCAATAAATACTATGATATACTATATATAAATTTTTTTGGAAGAAATATATTTCACAATATTTGAACAATACCCAACTCATTAGTGGAAGAATCCAAACATGGAAATCTAGTTAAATTTTAAAAGGTTCTTTTTGAAATTGAATTTTATAATATAGAAGTAATTTATGATCCATTTTCCAAAACTATACCAAGGGGAGTTTAAATAAAATATAAAAAACCATGAAATATGTATAATTATGCATTTAAGGGATTTAATTTTTACACCCCATGTTTTTCTAAGAATAAATAGAAATGCAAGGAACATTTTTTAAGTATATTTTTAAAACTAACCTCTTAACATAATTTTTTCCACTTCTATGTTTTGAATTTCATGAAACTGTCATCTACAATTGTGTTCGATATATTATTTAGAGTCAATAAGTACCAATAATATTTATGAATAGTAACATACCCATATAAATAGTAATATGAATAGAAATATGACTCTAATGAATAGTAATTTTTTTATTATTTTTTATTAATGCATTAAGATAACATCATCTTGGTTTATTTTTCATTATGATATAGAAGTAGTTACAGAAATAGAATTGATAATTTTGGATGTTAAGTGTGATTTTATTTAGAAATTAAATTAATAATAATTATAATATTATTTTAAATAAGTGGACTTCATTTTTAAAATCTACCCGTCGATAAATTGTTATGGTGAATTTTGGGAATTTTTCTTAAACAATTTATTTTTCAGTGAATAGTAAAAAATACAGTTTTTAGTTTCATTGTGTTAATGACATCATTAATTATATAATAATGATTTCATAAATCTTGTAGACTTGTGTACAGTTAAATAATATGTGAGGTGTCCCAAGTGGCTTATAATGTGGGAAAATACCATGGAAAATCCAATGGTTTAGTAAATACCACTCATGAGGCATCCCTTGAAAATTATTAAATAATTCCTCACATTTCCTTTAAATACCAACTCTTCCCTTCATTGAATTCATTCCCAATTCTACCTCAACGATGCTCTAGCCTCCTTAACATCATATTAGTCCTCCCAAGGTTTCCTCAAGCCCCAAGGTCCCAACCTTCAAGTTCTATGGGTTACATTACAAGGTAAGAAAATTCCCAATTTCTATCTTTTTTCCTTTCTAGTTCTCTTTTATGTGGTACAATTTTCAAGTTTCCATACCTATTTCTTATTTCCTTATTATTCTTGATCTTCTTTATATTATGATTCATTTATATATTGGCGACCCTTGTCCCCTCTCTTTTTAATATTTTTTAAAACCATGTTGTGTAGCTGTTATGCTGCCGAATTATTGTAAGCAATTTCACAATTATTCTTTTATTTTGAGTTCTCTCCTTATTCTTTCTTCATATCTCCTTACCCCAGAGGAATGAAATCTCCCGAAATCATTTGTATTATATAATATATCATGTTTATAAAATATTACTCATAATTATTCTTCTCCTCTCCAACTTTTTTATTGAATAAAAACATTGTATGATTGTGTAGAATTATCAACATCGTGGACGATGTGATTTCAATTTCCACTAATTCATTCAAGTCTGGTCATGAAACCATTTATATGATTGAACCCGGTTATAATGTAAGTTTTATGACTCACCCATGGTTATGGAATTATTTTGTACACATCGTTCCAATTTTTAAGAGAAAAGGGGTTGTTATTATCAAATAACAACTAAAATGATCTAAACAAACATAATTTAATGTTCTATCTTATTAATCTTTCTCATGTAAGAATTAAAAATGATGAATGGAATAATTTATGTTACTAGATATATTTCAATAATTATCCATTCCAATTCTAGGGTTTCACTTCAATCAACAAGAATGTCCATCATGAACCAATAATGGAAACCATCTTAAGAACTCCACCAAAAACAGTACAAAGGGAAAAATACTAAATATTAAGGGTTAAATAATGTTATGAAATGATCATATAAGAAATTATAAGAATTAAAATGTTTCTTTAAATTTTTAATAATTTTCTTTTAACCATTATAGAATAGGTGTAAACATGTTTTAAGTAAGACAACCCAAAGGTAAGGGAATACTTAACCCAATTTCCATTCTTTAGGTTATCCTTCTACTTCATTATTTATGTGCTATTTAAATTTTTTATGTTATGGGTTCTGTTTATATTATGTTTCATTTTGTTTATTTAGAGTATATATTACAATATCCATCTACTTTATTGAGTCTCTCTTCAATTTTATGATATTTATAAGGATATTTTCTTTAAAAATCCTCTTTTTAAATTCGGTTTTATGAAATTCCAAAGTAATGTTGTTGTGGAATTATTCTTGTCGTATGATTATGTTATGGTTCTTGGGAAATATTTATTATGAAGGGTGGAACCTATATTTACCTCCAATGCATTGGGTATGAGTAAGATGGAGGTCAACCGCATGGTTACACCAGGTGTAACTACGATTGTTACACAAAGTAAGGTACCCGTGAGGGTTACAAATTACAAGGTAGCCAAAAATGGTTACAAGATTATGTATGTAATTCCCCATGATATATTTAAGATTTATTTATGTTATCATGTTTTCTGTGGATCTTGTGTGGATATCATGTTACACAAAGTATGTATATGTCGGTGAAAATAATGACTTTTGAAAATACTTTCATAAATGATGAGTATTCATGGAATAATGTGATATTTACTTCATGTCCATAAATTAACGAGATTTTGTTCTCATCCCATGTTTTTAAATGAATTTTCACAGGTAAATGCATTTTTAATACCAGAAGGAATACATTTTAAATGTTAAAGAATTGTCAATGAGTCTTGTTTTATGTTTTAATGTTTTATATTTTGAAAAAAATGGAAACTGTTTTTATGGTATCCACTCTGTAATAACGTGTAATTTCAAGAATTTATTTTCCTAATTATCTAAAGCACTAAACATGAATATATATTCATTATAAAAGGAAGTGTTTTCTTAACTAAATTTGAAATTATGAATGTAATAAGGCCAGGTCCTTATAGTTGGTATTAGAGGATGGTTTACAGAACTTTTGTGGTTATGATGATGTTAATAGAATAACATAATTTATTTTCACTCTATGTTTAATTTGAAATGTTATAGAATTTAAAGATTAACATGTTTCTTTATCTAAGACATTTGTGTTCAAAATGGATGTCCGTAGAAGGAACATGGATGCTGAAGGGGAGAGGAACTGGAAAAATAACATCCTTTCAGAACTACAGGCCGAAATACTAGGGATTGGAACTGATCAGTTTGTGACAGTAATGGATTAGAAAACATTGGCAATGAATCTTGGTTTCATCAATGAATGAGAACCAATAGAGGCACCACAAAAGAATATAACAGTAGTGTAACATTTTATGAGACAACATCCTTCTGCATTCAATGGATCTTTTGACCGAGTAGCAGCTGAAGGATGGATCAAATCCCTTGAAAATATATTCGATGTTATGGGATGTTCAAACAATCAAAAGGAATGTCTTTCCATTTATCGTTTTGAATGGGATGTTTATCAGTTTTGGTCAATGGTAAGTAATATCAAGGGTAGAGAAGATTTTGATCCCTTTGAGTGGGATGAATTTCAAAGTCTTTTCCTTGAAAAATATTTTCCATAGGTGGTACAACATAGGATGGAGATCAAATTAGTTGAATTGTAATAGTTGAGGAAGATTCAGTGGCTGTGTATGAAGCGAAGATCACCAGACTGGCGAGGTATGCACCAAATCATATTTGGGATCTTGATAGAAAAATTGACAACTTCTACATAGGACTGAAGCCAAGGTATCGAAGGTCGTTGGCCTCCGGTGAATTCAAATGTTATGAGATCTTTTTCCGATGTTCTAAGAGGGTAGAGATAGAGTTTTATGATTATCATGTGATTTTTGGATGCAAAGATAAGAAGAGGTCTAGTTGGAATGTAATGGGTAAGAATCAACCAACGATATTTGATGGTAAGAAAATACAATTTCCAGTTTGTGAAAAGTGTGGAATGAAACACCCTGGGGAATGTCTTAGAAAAACTGGGAAGTGTTTTAAAGGTGGTATATTTGGACATATGCCCTGAGATTGCAATGAAAATGATCTTAATAATAATCATGATAAGCAAACTGAAAATTGTTTTAATTGTTGTGAAATGGGTCATTATGAACATTTCTTCCCAAAGAGAGATCCGAATGATGCGAAGAAGCCATAATACAAGTAGAAAGGTGTAGTGAGATCCTTTGTGACTACATAAACAAATGTTGGGCCATCCTATGAAGTTTTATCAAGTACTTTGTTTGTTCACTCAGATTTTTCTAATGTTTTTTTGATACAGGGTCTACACATTCCTTCATCTCTGAGAAGTTTTCTGGTAAATTGGAAATATCACCTCATGAAATGATTCCCGAACATGCTGTTAAATCACCTGGGGGATATGTTATAGAATAGAGGAATTATAAGAATCATTTTATTGTGGTCTGTGGAAATACATTACCTGCAAAACATGTTGTTTTACCCCTAGTCGAGTTTGATGTTATCCTGGTGATAGACTGACATTCTGATTATCATGCTATGATTTATGGTAGATCTAAGGATGATGTTCTTCAGAAAGAGTTTTAGATTGAATATAAGAATGAACCCATACAATTGAAAACATATCAGGATGCTACAATACTATTGAAATATGGAAATGAAAGTTATCTTTCTCATATTGTTGAAAACATTGTAACTATTCAAATTAATGATGTGACAGTGGTAAACAAACACCTTGATGTTTTTATTGATGATTTACCTCGTTTCATACCAGATCAAGAAGATTAATTCACAATCGACATATTTCTTGATGCTATTCGAATTTCAAAACCCCATTATCTTATGACTCCAATAGAACTTCTTGAATTGAAAAATTAGTTGCAGGATTTTCTTGACAAAGGCTTCATTCATCCTAGAACTTCACCATGAGGATCCCCTATTTTGTTTGTTAAAAAGAAAGATGGTTCCATGAGACTTTCCATTGATTATAATGTATTGAATATAATCACGGTTAAAAAAAGTATCATTTGCCTCATATTGATGACTTATCTGATCAGCTTCATGGAGATCAGTACTTTTCAATGATTGACTTGAGGTCTGGATACCATCAGTTGAAGTTGAAGGAACATGACATCCCGAAAACAACCTTTCATACTAGATATTGGAATTTTGATTTTTTTATGCCATTTGGATTAACTAATATACCTACTGTATTCATGAGCCTTATGAATAGAGTATTTCATGAGTTCTTGGATATGTTTTTGTTTGTCACCTCTGCTTTTTTCATTGAAAATTTTGAGGCATCATCAATAAAGAACCAAATTCCAAATATATAATGACCATAAAATTATAAAGTTTACATTCACTCAGAAGCAATTAAACACGAGGAAGAGAAGATGGTTTGAACTGATAAAGGATAGTGACTGCATGATCAATTACCATCATGGGAAACCAAACATAGTGGCAGATGACTTATGTTGGAAACATCATGCATTAGTAACCATGCTACATTTGGAACAAGATCCCTTGATTAATGATTTGATGAATTTTGGATTTGATGTTCTTGGTGCATGGAATAAATCTATTTTGTTTCAGGTTTTAGTGTAGTCTTTGTTGCCGGACGGATTTAAGAATGCAAAGAAGGAAGACCGTGAGCTACAGAAAAATGTATAATTATTTAATATGGGTATGTTTCCAGAATTTAATCTTGATGAAGATTCTGTTTTATTATTTGGAAAAAGGATTTGTGTGCCTTGTGATTCCTAGCTGATGAAATAATTGTTGTGTGAAGCTCATAGTTCTCCATTTTCTATTCATCCTGGAAGTACTAAGATGTCCAGACACCTTTGGGATTATTATTGGTGGGATCGAATGAAAATAGATATTGCTGATTTTAGCAAGATATGTTTTTCATGTCAACAGGTTAAAGCAGGGAGACAATTACCGAAGGAGATGCTTCAGCCTTTTCCAGTGCCAGGTTAGAAATGGGATAATGTATCCATGGACTTCATGATGGGACTACCAAAGAATTATCGAGATAACAATATGATTTGTGTTATTGCTGATCGGCTGAAAAAATATACACATTTTCCTTCTATTCGAGATACAATGTATTTGGATCAGCTTTCTCGATTGTACCTCAAGGAGATTGTCATGTTACATAAAGTTCATCTTTCCATAATGTCTGGACAAGATCTCGGGATCACTTATAACTTTTGGAAGGAAATTCAGAGTCGTTGGGAATAGAGTTAAATTTTATTATATCTTTTCATATTCAATCAAATGGGCAGTCAGAACGAATGATTCAAGGTTTGGAGGATATGCTTCGAGCTTGTTCAATGGAATATCACAGAATTTAGGATCAACATATTTCTTTAGTTGAGTCTTCATATAATAACAGTTTTCATTCTAGTATTCAAATGGCGCCTTTTGAGGATTTTTATGGGAAGAAGTGTCTGACTCTAGCATTTTGGGATTATGTTGGTTAAAGAATGTTGATAGGTATAGAATTAGTAGAAGAAGTGGAAATGAATGTGATGATGATCTAGCAAAACATGAGGATAACTCACAGTAGACAGAAAAGATATGGTGATAACAGAAGGAAATACATCTCTTTCAAGGTTGGTGACCATGTTTTCCTTAAAATATATCCTTGGAAATGTGTGATGTGTTTCGGTAAGAAAGGGAATCTAAGTCAACAGTTCATCGGTCCATTTGAAATCTTTGAGACAGTTAGAATAGTTGCATACCATGTAGCTTGGCCTCCGAGTTTATTTCATGTACACAATGTTTTTCATGTTTCGACGTTGAGAAAGTATGTGCCAGATTCATCGCATGACTTTTTCCTAGAAGTAGTTCAACTAGAAGAGAAACATTCTTATGAAGAGAAATCAGTTCATATTCGTGATCGAAGTGATAAGGTATTGGTGAATAATGTAATCCACTAGGTAAAGGATTTGTGGAGAAACCACATGGTTGAAGAAGCAACATGGGATTCTGAAAATGCTATGATAGAATAATATCCCCAATTATATAATATGTAAATAAAATTTCGAGGATGAATTTTCATGAAGGTGGGGATAATATAACACCAAAAGGTTTTATAAAAATAAATATAAATACATGGAAATTTGTTTTAAGTAGATATTTATAACTATCCTTTTGTTTATATTATGTTTCATTATGTGTATATATAGTATATATACATACTCCATCCACTTTATTAAGTATCTCTTCAATTGTATGATATTTATATGTGGATATTCATTATGAATCCACTTTTTAAATTCAGTTTTATGAAATTCCAATATATTGTTGTTATGGAATTATTCAAGTTGTATGATTATGTTTTGGTTCTTGGGAATTATTTATTATGAAGGTTTGGACCTATATTTATCTCCAATTCATTTTGTATGAGTATGTTGGAGGTCATCCGTATGGTTACTCCAAATGTAACTGCGATGGTTACACAATGTAAGGTAGTCGTGAGGGTTACTAATTATAAGGTATCCAATAATGGTTACAAGATTATGTAAGTAATTCCCCAAGATATTTTTATGATTATATTTATGTTCTTATTTTTTGGGGGGATCTTTTGTGAATATCGTATTACACAAATTATTTATGGGTGACAAGAATGTCTTTTGAAAATGATTTTTACTTTATAAGTATTCATGGACTAATATGATAGTTTCTTCTTGTCCATCCCTAACTGAGATTTTGTGCTCATACCATGTTTTTAAATGATTTTTCATCGGTTAATAGACATTTAATACAAGTAATTAAGACAAGTTAAATGTTGAATAATTATCGAGGTGTATTTTTTTATGTTATAATGTTTTATATTTTGAAAAAAATGGAAACTGTTTTTATGTTATCCACTATTTAATAATTTGTAATGTCATGAATGTATTGTCGTAATTCTATAAAGCTATAAAATTGAAAATTTATTCAATTTAAAAGGAAGTGTTTGCTTTTCTAATTTCGAGAATATGTATGTAAGAATGATGGGTCCTTATATTAACATACAATCAAAATTATTATTGATAGACATAATATAATATAAAACATAAAATAATGTATGTGTATATGAATAAATTTGTAATTAATTTTATGAAATAATTTATCATAAATATATTAAGTTTTTAATTTAAAAAAAATGGAGAAATAAAAATGAAATCATAGTAGTTTTTCACATAGATTTAAAAAAATTAGAAAATGTTAGTTCCCTGAATGATATAAATAGAGTCTTTCAAATTATTTTAGAATGAAAGGTGTTAATAAGAATATAATAAACTATTATATTATAAATTTCATGGAAATTATTTATGTATTATGGGGATAAACATAAATGGGATTCTTATTTTCAATGAACCTCTAAATGTCATTTTTGATACACACTATATATTATTTTATATATTATTACATAATATTTTTCCGAAAAACTTTCATATGGTATTGTGTCTAGTAATAAATTTTTAACATAATGGGGTTTTGTATAAAAATAATAAAATCAATTTCCTATTATATTTCTTTATATAATCATAGATGTTTTTATTAAAAAAATAATGATTATAAAAATATGGATGTACTAGAAAAATATTTAATTACAAATAAAATTATATATTGTATATAATAGTTAATATATTTTAATTTATAGTAAAATTAAATTTTAAAATGAATAAAAAATGTTGGTGATAATTTAGAGGCTCAATGAGTATTTATAATTTTTTATTCAATGATTTCTAAAGATATGGTAACCATTTGGACTTCAAATTCTAAAAATTAGGAGAAATTTTAAATCATACACGAACTACATTGGAAATAATTATTCTTTTAGTATCATTAAATATTATGATATATAATTATATAAATTTATGTATGATGTTATAATGATATAACTACCTTTAATTATATATGTGGTTTTTTACAAATTTAATCTATATATTAATAAAATGAAGAACTTATTTTCTTCCTATAATCTGTAACATTGAATTCTTCCTTATAAATGGAATTATATAATAATAATTTCATATTTCAACCAACATAAATGTATGTTTGATGAAGCACAACATTAATGTGGGTGAAAATTTGAGGAAATTGGATATTTTTTCCCAAAAGTTTTTCTTCGGAAAAATAATAATTTATAATATGATATGACCTTAATTGATGATTCTCATCATTTCATTGGAATCATAATAGAGTTCTCACCCATTTATTGGAGTTTTGTGGAAATCTGAGATGTTTGAATTTTCACAAAATATTTAATATTTAATTAATTAACTATTTTTTATTCTGGTTTTTTAATTTAATTATGTATATTGGAAGGATCATTGGATTGAGATTACACATTCGTTATTGTGTCCAAAATTTGGGTTTCTTTAGGTGAGGAATAACCTCCTGGTGGACAAAGGGTTTGAGCCCAAGCCCCATCTCATTTTCATTTCTAATTTTGTATTTTCCATCCTTTTTATTTATTATTTTATCATATCCCCTTAGAGAGTCAAACATATCCGTAGGGACCCCAAGGGGTATTTGGATGTGAGAGGGAGACGAAGAGAATATAATGAGATGAGGAGGAGGAGGTGTCACCTCTGAGGTCGGGTTGTACCAGATCATCATGTAGTTGTTGTGAATTGTGGATCAGTCCAAAAAAAGTAGATTTTTCCACCAAGAGGTTGGCCCATTTTTTTAATTTCACTGTAAATCCTTATAGAATATTTTTTTATTTTTAAATTCTTTTATGTATTTTTTCTGTCCAATAGTGGATTAATGTGTGAATTTATAAGAAAAAATCTAGAATTTTTTTTAATTTTTATGGTTATGTTTTTTAGAATACCAAAGTACATAGTTTGAAGATCAATGAAAAAAAATTACACATTATTCTTATTCATAGAATTTGAAAAATTTTGTGCTACACTCCATGTACTGAGTGTAGACTCCATGTAGTGGAGAATTGGGGTGTGTCGGGGGCACATGACTATATAGGGTATATATCCTAAAATAGTGAGTGGTATATGGTCAGTGGCCACATATAGTGTTTGGCCATACCTGGTGTGGTGTTAAATGGATATATACAAGGTAAGGGACCCAATGTCGGTTACAGTCTCTATATAGACCTGTACAAATTGATTTGTCTAGTGGTGTACACACTTTGTGGGGATGAGATACATGGGAAGGTTCTGGTTTGGGGTTACATGACATGTTCCAAAAGGAATACACTATTTACATTGAGAGAGTATATATTACATAGACATAGTCACATGAACATGGAATTTCCCAATGGTTATAGACCATTTACCTAATGCACATACAATATACATTTTCCTACCATGGTTTTTTTGGTTTATCATTATACCATCAATATTGGACTTTTCAGTTGTCAATTATCAAAACATATAATGTAGAGTGTGATGGTATTATTTATTACCAAAATAAACATAGTTTTTATGGTATTTTGGTTTTTTGGAGTTCAGTGTGATGTTACCATTAAGGTTTTCCATCAAAATTCTCTTATGGGGTGGATTGTGATCAATAAGGACCATTTAAGGGTTATGTTCATGATAGCAGACTTGGATTCTGGATTCCATTCTATTTTATTTTGACGATATTTTGGATGGAAACAATAATAAAATATTATGTAGTAACTTTTTGTAAATCTTGGTTTGTCATTATGTGAATGGACCAAGTTCTCATGGTTAGATTGTAAATTTTTAGTACTTATGGTAAAGTATTAGACGTGTTGCTTCCATTAGGCCACAATTACAATATTTGACGGTGGTTATGGTTGGGTTACACTGAGCAATTTAGATTTTTTGAGGGTCACTTTTTCATTCCCTAGTTGGTTGGTTTCTAATAAAATAATCAGGGGATTCTATGGTCAGCTGATGAAAAATCATTTGCGGAAGGGTTGTTCATTAGATTCAATTGTTGGTGAGTTGGTACATATGGATGGGTTCTTTTCTAGGAGGGCTGGTTAAGGTTTTCTTTTGTTGGATATTCACCAAGGATTCATTATGCGAAGGATTCCATATAGAATCCATTATTTTAAATTGATCATGAGGATAGTTGTAAATTCACCAATTAGTGGTCATGTTCATTGTATTACCTATATGGCATGTTGTCGATCAAGGATTTGGTAGAGGCCACTAAGGGCCCTAGTACATTTTCAAAGTCACCCATTTATGAGATTTTAGGGATGATATAGAGGAGTTATAGTATGTTTTATTTGTCTTATTGTGGCCTTGGGAGTGGCTTTTTATATTTCTATAGTTAGGACCTAATATCAATGGTGTAGCCATGGGTTACCATGGTGGAAAATTCCTTAATCTTTGTCCTTGTGTAATATGAAATGAGTCTGGTTTGGACCTAATGATGGGTCACTATGAACCCATGATGGATGTTTTGATTTTATTTTTAGATACATGGGATAGTGATATACCCATGCCTTCATGGATTCCATGAATTGATCGACACTACTAGGTCATCTTTTTGGATGGTGGGTTTATGTGGTGGATCATCCAACATTTGGCTGACCATTGGATGGGATGTTGAGATAGTTTTTTTAGGAATATGGATTGAGGATAAAATTTGTGACATATTATTTATCGGTCATTAACCAAGTATGTTTATCTAATATTAACATCCTTTTATTGTTTAGTTTAGACGAGTTGAGGTATAAAATATATGATATTGATGAGTTTACTGCCTAGATTGATGGCGCTCCCGAGAAAGGGTTTGGTTTGATTTTTTTTTATCTGTTTCACTCCTAACATTTTCAATTTTTCCCATAGTACCGTGCATCTTCAACATCAATAGTGAAAGATCCCATGGATTGGTGTATTTATAGGTCCATGTGGATGGATATTGGGAGGTTCGTTATGACCTCTATCGATTGATAAATCACGAACATTTAGTTGGGAGGTTCTGTCTCCAGTTATGATCATTCCATTATGTCCTTGTTCTCAATATATGTGATTTTTTAGATGTCATTGTTTACATCATGTACATATACATTTTATTTCATCGCTTTTTTTTTTGTTTTGGAGCTCGATTTTTGATATGGTGGTCGAGTCAGTTGTTGTCTGGATGGGTGGGACACATTCTATAAATCCTCTAAAAGGGACCACATTGAGAAATAATAAACATTGGTATTTGGATGGATTCAGCTAATAATAAGTTTTCTTTATTGTGCAGTCAACCTAAATTTATTTGAAACTATTTTCTACTCTCACTATTATTAGTTTTCGGCTATGGATGGGATTACTTGTGTAGACTAACTTGTTGTGAAAAAAGATTTATAGGTCCACTATTAAGGTGACCATCTTGTATTTTCTTCTCATCCTCTATACATGGACCTCACTATTCATGTAAATCTTATGTATTGATTCAGGATGGAGTACATGTTCCTATGGATGGGGTCAAGGACTAGTTTTATAGAATCTAGAGGAACTACTCATGCAGGTTTTCATGGTCATCCTAGTGCATTTAAGTTATTTAATACTTGTTATGTGGTGTTGATAATGGTTTCATATAGTCCCTATTGTTTAAATTTTCAATTCTGTTATTTTTTAAATGTTGTCAACATAGTAGCGGACCAAATTTTTAATGGTTTTCATGTTTTTATTAGGTATACTAGATTTAATTTATTATACAATGTCCCAATTAAAATATTTTATAGTTTTTCTATGATGTTTATACTTGTGTATTAATCATTAGTTTATTTTTGATTTTATTGCTCTCTGTTCATTGGGTATTCTCTCCCCACTGGATATTTTAGAACCTCACTAATTTTTGGTAGCCTCGGGCATACGAGGAGGCATTCCAGAGGCATTGTGTTTGGTTAGATCAGATGACATGTTATGTTAACCAAGGTTCCTTTGTTACAAAATCATATCAGAGAAGTTTGTACATATTATATGTTGTGTAAGTAGAGTTTTTGTGATGAAATTCAATGGAATTTACAATAGATATCATATTTGTGTATCACAAAAAACTTTTCTGATTGTAATTCGATGATTCCAATCTATGGTAATACTTTTAATAGATTCTATTTTTATAGTTGTGTGGTTTCACCTAATTTGATGGATTGAAGGAATATTGTGCATTTTGTCTATTGGCCTATCGAAATGAGGAGAATTATTAGAATACATTTTAGACATGATGGATTCAAATGAAATTTTCATGTGTGTGGGTTTTTATTATTTTAATATTTTCATAAGGAAGGAAGTTCTTGTTTATTGGATGGTGAGAGGTAAACCAGTATTAGAGATGCATTCCCCTCTAATAGAGATGAATTCAAACCCATGTGGGTTGGTATTGGGATCTTATTCCCCTATTAAAGGATTGATAAGAGAATGGATTCATGTATTATACTTTGATATGGATCATGTTTAACTAAGGCGGTGGCTCCCCTATGGTCTTAGGTTCAAGTTACTTGGGATGGAGTTTCTCATTCCACGTGTTGTCTGATCTGTCATTCAGTATGTCCTGTATGTCTTCTTCTATTAATGCCATTTGTGGGTTTGATTGTTCTTAAATGGTGGGGAAGTTGGTGTATTCCATCGCTAGGTTATTGATAATAATTAGGATTCCTAGTGTTTAGGATATATTTCGCAAGGATTGTTCCTTGTCTTGTGTCTTGCATGAGACGGTAGGTTTAGTGGGATTCCTGGTACTGCTCATTTTTCCTAAATTGGGTAGAATAGTTTGATCTTGTGTAAAAACATATGGTTTTGGATTGATGTTTTGTGGAGGTTGTTCATGTGTCTAATCATATATTGAGGGAGATTCCATGTCATTGAAGGGGGTTTCTAGGGAGTTCCGACTTATTAGATGTGACATATGTGGGGATCATGGTCAGAAATTTTATGAGCTTTGGGGTAGTTTGGTTAGGAATTTTCCCAAATTTTCATGAGTCATATTATGATTTTGATAATGTTGTATGGAAATAATATATTGGGGAGTTCACAATCAGTTATTTGAGGAAAAGATCCATGTTTAAATAGTTTTTCTAGCATAGAGGTTTATGTACCAAGTGCGTCTGTAATAAGCATTTTGGATTCATTCTAGAACTCAGGTGTATGCTTTTTAGCTATGATTATCCATTACATTTAGTGGTGGATGTATAGTGGTCTGTGTGGTTTTCCATTAAGGATGTTGTGAAATTATAAGGATACTCTTTTTCTAGAGAGTGTCATATCAGTCATGGTTGAATGCCTCTTGTGTTGGTAGATAATTGTGGACATTGTAAGAATTATTGATGGATGTTATAGAAACATTGGATTCACCACTAATTTGCGGTATTCATGGATCCTTTTCTTAAAATGATACTTCTTGGTGGAATGAAATGTTTGTGGTCGAGCTTCTGGAATGTCAAGTTTTGTCACACTATATGAGAACTTGGAGAACTTTTTTTGAATAATGTGTTCATTAGTGGAATTGTAATTAATCCAATGATATTGTCATGAATAATTTTCTGACCACTATTTTTTCCTAGAATAGGATTTTTACCCTATAAAAAGTCTATTGTTGAAATATTTTACATTCAAATTTTTACTTAATATTTAATATTTAATTGACTATATATTCATATATTCCCATGTGTTCATATGGTAGTATATTTTGAATAGATCATTGGATTGATATTCTATCATATTGGGTGAGTTTGGAATTAGTGGGGTGGGAGTTCCTAGATAAGGAATAACCTTATGTCGGTAGATTGGCTGGGGGCCGAGCCACATTTCATATTAATTTATTATTTATTCTTATTTATTATTTATTATTATTATTGTGCACTATAATTTTTGTGAATGTTCATTGCTTTCCACCCCCACCCATTATTATCATAATTTAAGATAGTTAGAGGGAGATAATATATGAATATGGAGGGTGAGTCACTATCATAAAGCTCAGGTGGTGGTAAATCATTGTTCAACTGTAGCAGATCATGGATCAGTCCACAGTTTCGGGAAATTCCTCCCAATGGTTAGCCCATTTTATTTTATTCTATATAAAAAACCATATACAAGTATTTTTTGTTTTTAAATCATCTTATCGGTGTTTGGGTATCCGTAGTGGGCCTATCTGTGTCATTTTGGGAGAAATATGTCATTATTTTCTTTTAAATGGTTTTCTGTTTGGGAATTTATTCATATGTACAAGAAATGTAGTTCAACAAATGAATTTTGTGTGTTATTCCTAGTTAGGGATGATGAATATTTTTTGGACTACCTGTTAAGTATCATGGTTCAAGCTATGTAGTGGAAAAATAGGGTGTGTCGAGGAAACATTGTTGTGTGGGGTTTTACACAGAACCTAAGTTGGGTAGGCATGGAAATGTTGTGAGGTGTTAACAGTTGGGGTCTGTGTATTTTGTTATTCTAGACCGCAGGTAGTAGTACATGTCTAGGCACAGAGATGGGAACCCCTTGTTGGGGTACGTGCTATGTAGAGGTTGTACAAAATGTGCAGTTCAGCAGTGCACATACAAATTGGGGATTAGGTTCATGAGAAGGAACTCATGTGATGTTTCATAATGTGTACTAGGAGGCACATAATTTGTAATTTGTGAATTGTATGTGCTAAATTTCTAGTGTAAAATGACTAGGGAGGTCCTTTGTGGTGAAAAAACATGACACTGAAGTGCATGACATGTAATTTAACCTTCCATGTACAATTTTTCCTAATTTCCAACATTGGGTCCAAATTTGACAGGTGATAAGTCCATTCATATTGCCTTTCAACAAAGATCATGATGGTGGTATCCATTAAATTTTTAAAAGTTTCCAAAATTCTATTTTTTAATATGAGCGTTTAGTGGTTTTATTTGGTTATGGTTGGTATAAATATCCTCATGGGGGTAGGGATAGGAGCTACAAAGCCCATATGTTGGCTGTGATCCTATAAGATAACATGGCTTATGGTTTCCAGTTTGGAATTGTTTGAGGTTCTCTAAGATGAGTACAAGAATGCGATCATGTGTTGTATCTAACAAGAGATGTTGGTTTTTAATTAGGATAACAGACCAATTTCTTGAAGATAGAGTAGTTGAGGTTTGGATCTTTTTCAAGGGGATTACAGTGGATAGATACATTGGGATGGGTTGATGAATTTTTATGAAGGTTATATGTGAGTTAGTTTATGCTATTATGATGACTTTGAGGGACTATAAATGGATTCTTTGTGGATTTTTTTATAATTTTGTGATAATTAAGAGTTGTGTTGGGAAGATATGAATTCTTTTTTGGAATTGTGTTTCGTTTGATGTCATTTTATGCAAGTTGGTAGCCATGAATGGGTTATTTTCCATGAAAGATAGATGATGTTTTCCTTTTTTTTGATTTTCCCTAGAGGATTATTTTTATTATGCATCATTTGTAGTGGGTCATACATATAAGGTTCCCATGATTACTACTATAAATAACCATATATTAGATTTAGTCTAGTTGAGTTTTTCATTGGGAGTGTCCCATGGTGGTATCTTGGTAGTCTCATGGTGTATGATGCTTTATGGTGAGTCCTTAGAGAATTTTGGAGTCCCATGATTGTTTGGTCTCATGATTTGGTAATCGAGAGCCCACAGTGACTATTGTTTTTATTTTTGAGATACCCAGCTTCGTGACAACCCAATTCATTGTTAGATTTCAATAGTTGAACAATGCCATTAAATCACTAGATTAGTTATTGGGTACATGTAGAGAATCGTCCCACAATCAATTTCCCTTTGGAAATTCTGTTGTTATATTTTTTTCTCAAGACTACAGTATAATTAGGATACCCTTGTGATATTATAGACCATGAAATGACCCATTATTTTGATCTACACCTATCCTCCATTGTATGTTTATGGTATGATGGTTATAAATTGTTAATGGAAGATTTGGATGAGTGAACTACTCCCTGATTTATATTTATACCTATCTAGGGGTGGTTTATTTTTTTAAGGATTGTTTTCTACTACTGACTACATGTATTAAGACCATAATGAAGTGAATTCATCACATTTATGTGGATGGATCCAACAAGGTGATGTATTTGTCGAGTGAAAGTTGTTGGAGAATAAATATTTTAGAGGAAAATCATATCATGACAGATCTCTACAGGGTGTAGGGGAGGTTATGTCTCCATTTCGGTTCATTCAATAAATGTCCTAGTGCAAGGTAGAAGTTTATTTCATTTTGATGCTTACGGTTACATGCCATGGTGATGAATTCTTGTATTTTTCATTCATAAACCATGAATATCCTTTTTAAATCAGTCAGATGCACTAGTTAATTTTTTCATTGGTGATCCATGTGTTGTGAATCCTATGGATGGGGTTAGAGATGAGGAATATTTTAGACGGGTGTCAGGATAAAACCTTCTTATGGGCTATTTCCTAGTTTTTGTTTTCCCTTTTATTTTTAATTACTTTATTATTATATATGTTATTAGTTTTAATCTATTAATGGAATAACACTTGTGCATGAACATTTTTGGATATCATATTTATATTTACAATATTTATGGTGTCCTACTCAGAATTTTTCACCCCTGTAATTGCACCTAGGTGTCTGTGCCAAACGAATATCTTCTTTTATGATGGATCACAAGTTGTTGTGGATGGGGTTGAGGTCTAGTATTACTACAATGAGTTATAATTCTACATTATATTCTCAAGACATTGATGTCATATCTTGAGCATCATGGAGACTTGATATGTGGGTTTTCAAGGTGATAGTTATAGAATCTGTTTTATTTATTTCTAGACTATTTTTTATATGTGGTTGGCATTGTTGGTGACCAATTTTTATCTGTTTTTCATGTGTTGACTCTATATTTTGTATTCCATTAGTTATGTAATGTCTATATATCAGATATTTCATATGTGTTCACTGATTTGTATCACTGTGTATGGATGTTTGTTAAATGTTAAATTTTATTCCACAATGAAAAATGGGTATGGTCATCCTTCTACTTCATCTAGCTGCTCGCAACTTTTTTTGTCATCTGGCATATGGAGAGGAGCGCTTGAGGCCATGTGGCAGGTTAGATTGGGTGATAGGTCTGGTTGAACCATGATGGTTTGTTATAGTATTGGTTTATAATGATACACAATATATTTGTTCATCCCTCATCTTATTGAGTTATGTTATGTCGAATTGAATATTTTTAAAATGTGGAAATAAGAATTTATTTAACAGTGATATATGAAATTTAATGGAAATAATAAATGAAATTTTGTGTTATCTGAAACCAGGATACTTGTTTTAGAATATCATTTGGATTTTCTTTTATAATATAGTGTATATATGATTATACACATTGTTTTTTATTCACATTTCTATAAAAAAGTTCATGTAAGATATTTATTCAAGAAATAATTTTGTTTCATTATTGAATTATGAATGAAAATAATAGAGTCAATTTTATATTAATTTTTAATATATTATCATATAAGTCACTTAAAAAAATTTATGTTTGAAATTATGAAACTATTTAAGATAAGATAAAATTAATTAAAATCAGAATCTAGAAAAAATATATTTATTTTATACTCAAAATATGTAATATATGTAATTTAAAATATTCATGAATGATAAAACAAAAAGTATAGTGGAAATTTAAATTTGAAATTATAATGCATTTTAATTTTTTTTAGGGGATTCATGATAATTATATATGTAATATTCTGATACTGCCAATTAAAATATCACCATTTCAGACATAAAAAAATTACAGTCAAATAAAAATTATAACTCTTCCTTTTTCTTCATTGGGAATAACTATAAAATTAGTATAATATATAAATATGATATAATATTAAATAATTTTTTCAAATTATGTTACCTAGAAATAACTCTCTCTAATTCTATAATTAGTTTTTTATATAAATTATAGAATTTTTTATTAAATATAATAATAAAAAATATTTCTCAATAATCCATAATAATAAATTGAACCTTGAATATGGACAAACAAAAAATCACAATTCAACAAATCTTGAAGTATGGAACTAAAATTTTATCCTTCAATACATGAAGGGTATTGCTTTTTATATGACCCATTTTTCATAATACATCGAATCATATTAACATCATATAAATATACAATACCACATATGGAAAATAAAGTCCTTCAAAAAAATATGGATATAAAAAGACTTTGTATTATAGAATAAGTAATCAATTATGAAATTTAAATTAAATTTATCAAGTAAATATTCCTTATTTTAATTCAATATATAACATACATAGAGGGAACATTACATAATACAAAATAATGAATGAATAATTAACATAGCATTCAACCCCATTTCAAAATTAGAGAACATGTAATGCATGATTTATTTATATGATGTAGACTAGGTGCAAGAATTATAAGCCCTATCATCATTAGGGTTTCTATAAATCAAAGTATAAAATAAAAGAAATATATATAAATTTTACGTGGGTTATGATTTTCAAAAAACCCTTTATTATTAATGTTTATTTAATTAAATATAAATATAGAATGATAGTAGTCCGACCTTCCAGTGTGATAAGGATATAGTTTGTGCAGAGGATTCATGTATTAAATAAGGATCCAAATATACATGATAACAAGGAACGATTCCATAAGAAATGATTTATTTGGACGATTTTATAGAAGAATGAATGGATGGCTATGGGAGAAATCGGAAGTGACAATGTGAATGTGTCCAATGGTTTTATGATTAAAAATCAGAGTAAAAGAAATAATTTAAGGTTCCAAAAAATAAATTTTCATATAGTTTAGTTGGAATAAATTCAAGTATAGAATATGAAAATGGTAATATTATGTAGAAGTTGGATTCAACATAAATGAATTATAATAGGGGAAAATGATGGTAGTTAAAAATGAATGATGACATCATGGAAGGGTTTTTTTTTGAGAAAAACAGCTTTGGCATGTGGGGGGGGGGAGTGAATGGAATGAAAATAGATTTCTATGAGTTAATAGTTATATTGTGGAAGAAGTACCATATAGGTTAAAAATAAATATGGAGGAGGATTGTTTCTAGAGTGGAACACTATTTTAAATTAGTTATAATAGCACCGACTCACACTATTGATTTTTAAGAGATATAATAGATTGTGATAAAAATAAAATGTACATTAAAAAATTATCCTGATATATCTTAATATAATGAATAAATGGATGAATAAATTTTAAATAAAAAAAATCTAATTTTTTTTTATTTCTTACAGTTGTCTATCATTTATGAAAATGTATGCATGATGTATGAATACATGTTTATGTAATTTTAATAAATATATTCATACAATATATTATTGATGTATAATGTATCAACTAATTAATATTCAAGAGGAGTGTTAGGAATACTAAATAACATAAAGAAGGAATTTTTAATGCATGCATAATGAAATTGTATAAAATTTACAATATATTCATATTGTTTTCAATGTGTAATTTCACATAGTATGAATCTGGAAGACACATAAGAGGAATGGTATTTTTTAAATTGCATAATGCATAAAAATTGTTTGTATGTGTATATATGTGTGATTCTTGAAAATATTTGAATATATATTCATACATGTGTGTGTAATTTTAAACAGTGTATGGATAAAATATGTATATTATAAATATACATAATTCACCTACATAGATAAAATATAAAATTTATTAATACACCAATTTCCGGGGACATGAATCATGATGAGGTATCCGAGTAATGGGAGTCTGAAATTTCTGACTGAGGACATCATAAGGATAATGGTTATCAATGGAATCATAGAGATAACTATGTTTTGATATTTTTTATTTTAAAACACTAACTATATCCATACAGAATGAATATATGTGTATGAATACATGTTTTTAAAAAATTATACAGTAATGAATTAAAATTATATTTTATGTCTATATGTGTAATTTATGTTGACTTTTTTTTAAGAACAATCATGTTTCCACTATAAATCATTTGAAAAACATTACAATGACACAAAAAAATATAGAGGATAGGGAGAAATGTAACACCCCGAGACATTTAAATATTTTATATATTTAAGTTTATTTTTGTTTCTTTATTTAAATGCATCAACATGATATTCTTACGCTACACAAAAATAATAAGATCAATTTCATTACACACAAGACCATGTTTTACCAAATAAAAATGTAATATTTAAATATAATATTTAATATAATAAGATACAACATAGAAATTATGTTTGGGGTTGAGAATATTTTTAACTAAAATATAAAAATTTATGTTTTAATTCATTGGTTACAACATTTTTTGAAATGAATATAGAAACCACCTTAATATATAAGAATGTTTTTTAAAAAGAGTTAATTTTATAGTCACAATTCTATTATTATTTTTATATTAAATTAATTAAAATTATAAAATGTTGTTGATATAATGTACATATTCTAATAAGTAATTTTTATATACAACAAAAATATTTAATTTGTAGAAGATAAGAAAAATCCCAATCTTATAAATAAAAGACTATTTTATTCTCAAGGCAGTTTTGTCACCTTTTGATGACAAATTTGTTTTAAATATATTTTTTAAAACTTTTATAAATTTTATATGAAAAAAATAAATTCTTATTTGAAATAAGAATTTAAAAAATTAATGTGTTAGAAATTTTATTAATTTTAAAAAATGGTTCTTGTTTTTATGAATAGTGAACAAAATATTTCATATTAATTTAAAATATATTTTCCCAAAAATTGACATTTAATTGAATGTAATATTATATATTTAATAATTTAATCCATGTGGCTTCAAAAGGATATATTTTTTGAAAAAAGATGATTTTGGTCAGAAAAAATATCATCCAATGAAATTAAGAAATGTGTTAGGGTAAATATATAATATTAATAATATATGTTTACCATTAATTACAATAATTAACCTTACCATTGGTAACAACAAATATTAATAATGTTAATATTATTATTTTCCAAAAATAAAAATGACATATATACTAAATTTGGAACTTCTTATTCCAAATATAGAATTAATTTTTAAATATTGAAAACACAGAAGTTAATGAATTTGATTGAAAAAAATTATTGTGTATAGAAATGGATTCCATATTTGGAATATGTATTTCCAAATTTTCTAAATAGTTGATTTTTTTTTGGAAAATATAAATAGTAACACTATTATTGTTTTTTGTTACCAATGTTAAGGTTAATTACTGTAAATAATTATAAAATTTATATCACAAATATTATATATTTACCATAAATCATTTCCAAATCATTAGATGAATTTTTTAAACTAAAATAATAAATTTTAAAAAATTACATCCATTGGAATCCAGATGGATTAGAATATTATATATATATATATTATTAAATTAAGTGAAATGTCAATTTTATAACACTTATGTTATTAACAAGTGAATTATTGTTAAAATATTTTTATATAAGTGATATTCTAGACTATAAATAAAATTTGAAATGATAAATTTTTTATTTAAGTCACTAGATATTATTTATAATTTTTTGTGATAAAAAATCACCTTAAATGTAGACAAAATGATTAGTTTTTCATTGTTTAGTTAATATAAGAATCAAATAAATGATATTAAAAATAAAAAAATCAATATAATTTGATATAATTAATGTAATCCACAAATTAATGGATTTATCTAACATCATTGTGACGAATTAAAATTAGTTTTTTGAATATATCTTATTGTTATTATATTTATAATAGTTTCAAAATTGACACTATTGATATTTATAATTTAATAATATTTTATTGAATGTTATCAAATTCATAGAAAATTCTATATCATCTAAATAATTGGATTCGTCAAAACAATTCCATCATTGACCCATTTATTTTTCAGCTAGAATTTAGTTGTAATAATATTAACCATAAAACTGTATGACCATATGTTGTCCCTATATGATTTATAGTTTCTTTTATATAAATGTCAGTTCATTTTTTCCACAAATTGTTTTATAAAATATAAAAACTATTTTGGGTGTTAAAATTTTTTTATTTATGTGTCCACATAGTTATAAAATCAACATATAAAGGAAAATAAATTTATATTTTCATCCTAATGAAAATATTTTCATTAGTGAAATTTATCTTAATTTTTTTTTTCTTAAATGATTCTTCTATTCAAAATGATTTCTTATTTAAATAATAGAAAAATAAAATAATGTATCTTAAATGTATTGCTTTTGATATATTTGGTATCATTTAATATGTATATATTTATATAAATATCTAAAGGATATGTCAATTATTTTTTAAAGAATTATATTAAAATTCTCAATTTGTATTGATGAATTTGAATTTTTATTATATGAATAGTATCAAACATGACAATAATTACATTTTTTGAATTAATATTGTAATAAATTAATTAAAAATAACAAAAAATGTAATGTATCCATGAAGAGGATATTATATGATGTAAAATTTTATTATCCTATTAATCTATTACCCATTTTGATGTCTTTGTCTCTATAATAGTATTATTATATTTTAATATTTGGGGATTTCCAAAATTTCCCCTCAACTAATCTATAAAAACGAACCAACTCCCTCACATCCTAACACCACATTGATCCATCTATCTCAACCAAATCCTACCAATTTCTCCTTCCAATTTTTTTAGTTCTGTTCTAGATGTTTGTATTTTTTTCAATAGACCTATCCTATATTACATATGAAGAGATTAATTAATGCCCATAGATGACAAGGTAATCATCATTATTGCCAATTTAAACTCTGTTTCATCTTTTATTTCCCCTTCATGTGAGTTTCTACCATAAATTTATAAATAATGTGTCATATATATTCTAATATGTTATTATCATTATTGGAGTACTGCGTTCAAACTTTTATCCACCCTAATAAAAAAAACACTATGCGTTCATACATATGACATACTATCTCCCAGTCAGGGTGTAATCTGTTTTTCATCCCCATATGATTTCAACTGGTTTAATGATTGAAATAATATATATATATATATATTGAAATAATATTGGTTATCTAATAACGAATATACCATCAATTTCCTAATCATTTGACTATTAATAGAATTATATTGTTTCTCATGCGTACGTACAACCTACCATCATCTCCATGACGCAATGTGATCCATATTCCAAGTTCAACTTTCAATTATGATTAAAAATTGTATATAATGAATACATATTATATATATGAACCTACTATATTTATTTATATGATGTATTTATATACTATACATAATTAATCATACATAAAAAAGAAAAAAAGCATAGAAAAATGATGCAGTTAACATCCAAAACAAGAGTAATAATGAAATCCTTAACAAAAAATCCAAAAATTACTATAATAATATCATTTATTAAAAAATAAATATAATTAAAGTTCATAATTATGTAAATAACATTATTATAACAATTACAGAAGGGTTTAAATAATTCAACTACAAAACGAATTGTATGTTGAGTGTTTTCATTATATGTCACCTTTATTTCTGTGGGACATATAATTAATTGACCACTTATTTATTTTATATTCTATGTTTGATGTCCTTTGAAATGTTATATCATGAATTTTATTTATTTAAATGATATATCAAATTTTTTTAACTTTTATTCTTTGATGGTGAATTATAGTCTTCAGATTAAAATTCATAAGGGATTTCTTAACTCAATTTTCATTCATTCGCTGAAACTTCTTATTTAATTGTTTATTTCATGATAATTTTATATCAAAAGAAACATGTTATTATATCCAATTTTATTTACACATTTTTCTTATGTAATGAAGGGGAATAAACATAGTTTTTTTTCTTAAATTTTATATTAGATACGGTGTCTATATAGAAATATATTTTAATTGTTGGGGAAATAATGTTAAATTTGTATCATTTAATCAAAATTGATTATTAATGGTAATTATACATGATTAGTTAATTAAATAGATATTTTTAAATTATAATGAATGCTTTTTACATTAAATAATTCGTTTGGACATTATATAGATAAATCTACTCAATGAAATGGTACACTCATGAGATGAAAAATGAGGCCAATATAAACAGGTTTTCACCCAAAATGATTAAACAATATATTGAAAAATGATGATGGTAGTGTTTCATGATATAGATATATGGAATAAAATAATTATTAATTTATTTTGAAATTAATATAATATAATCTATATGATTTTCAAAATGAAAAAAATCTATTGATTCATTTAATCCTCAGTTTTTTATTAAATCGCATGTGTGTTCAATTATCTTTATTCCCATGTTTATTATACAATGTAATTAATGAGAGATTCTATTGTATGTATCTCTTATTTTTCACATGAGATAAATATTTTATTTATTATCTTATCCCGATTTGATGTAGATGAAGTCTTTGAATGAGTTCTTGGATTAAAATAAAATTCCTTCGTTAATATGTTAATTACCAATGTAATAAGCGTAATATTTATCTATCTCAATATTCATGACTTATAAACTATTTGGTAATATGGGATTTGAATCTTGTTTATATGATCATATAATAAATAAATGATTTGGCTCACATATACTAGGGGTAGGGTTATTACATTTGGTATCTGAGCATTATTAGTAGATAAATTGGAATATATATTGAGAAAACAAAGATTTTGAAACATAAACAAAATATTAATTTTGAGGATAAGTATTGAAGAAATTCCTATTAATTTTTATTTAATATATTATGTTTCTATTTAATAAAATACAACCATATATTGATACCACATGTGGGTGTTGTTGTAGAGTAAAAGTAACTGGGGGCAAAAACTCTGAAAATGTGCATCATGCCAGACTCGATCGTCACATGATACACACCAATAATCCAAACTATGAATCAAGATTTTCAATGTTTGGGGATACAGTTAAGATAATTCACACATTTTTAAAAAACATTAAAATTTATTTGAAATTAAAGATGTCCCCAAAAACCATTTTTATAATTAATATAACATCTATAAATAATTATTTCAATTTATGTAATTTATTTTACTAGATTTGGTATTATAAATTATTTTCTATAATGATGTGAAATAATTAAATGTACAAATTAATTTTGAAATGGAACCCAAATAAATTAAGGTGAACATCAGAAATGTACAAGATTCATAGGATAAGAAGGATAATATCTTATATGGCCATAGGCCTATATTTCAATGGTTAAAAATATCCCAATAATTCTAATCTAATTTCGACATAGCATCATGTGATAATGAGATTATTAATGAATTTTTCATGTGATATATCTTTAATTTAATGAATGAAATTATGATGATCGAATTTCAATAGATGTATGAACATATGATTGTAAACAAGTATTTTCACACATGTGATAATTGTCGAAACAAACACTTCCATAATTTCTATAAAGTAAGGGTGTTTATTTAATGAGTGGAGGAAAATGGAAACATGTTTTTGATTTCATGTTAATGAATTAATATTTCAATGTGAAATGATTTCACTATAACGATATGGTACACTATGAATATCATGGTCTCTTCCATTAAAAGAATATTCCCAAAAATAGGTTAATGGGTCGTGGACATGTTTATGATACTACCAACGATTATTAAGAATGATTATGGTTCTTATGTTTAGTCTATTGAATTATGTCATTTTGGTGTTTTTTATACAATTTACTATTTATATAAATTATGGAATATGTGATTATTTTACTGCATTACTTTTCAATAGTTAATTTAATTAATTTTGTTAAATGGAAACTATATATAAGAAATTTTCTACATTTACATGTAGAAAAATCTGGAAAAAAAATTGTTTAGGGAAAGGTAACACATAATATGTTCATTATATTGAGATAATGGTGTTGTATAATGAGATTATTGATATGGAAAATGTAAATTTGATACCACTATCTTCCATGGAACTCATTATATAGTTATGGATCATTATAATTGGATGGGTCATGAGGTTAACCATATATTATGTGGTTTAATTTGAATGTTGGATGATATTATAGAGATTATTTAATTACAGCACTATGTGATGAAACATGTGCCAAAAAATAATTATAAATTGTACAAGGAATAAGGATAAGATTGTGCTTATAGAAATGTATCATGTATATATATTTACATATATCCTTATAGAGTTAAATATAGAGATATGGTCTTACAAAATGTGTCCTTGTTATCATCATTTTTTTTATATCAATATCTTTTATTTAGACATGTTTTTTATGGTTTTGTGGTCAATAACAATTTCATGAAAATGTTCTCTATCTGACTCCATGTGTACATGATAGTATTATTTCCTTCCATGTAATTATTTTAACTAATGATATCATATTAGAAATCTTATATTTGTGATGAAATTAAAATTCCAATTTCCCTATTATTTTAAATATTTTCTATTAACCGTATTTTCGGTATGGGTTTTTGAAATAGTTATTTAATTTAAAATATGATACCCTAGACTGTCGTGATCATGTTTTACTTAAGAGGAAACATTTTAATAAAATTGAGAGATTGTAATTCTCTAATACTATACAAAATTATAAATTTTTAAATTTATTTTTGTTTCTCCATTTCATTATATGGAACACCATAATAATCATACATTATAGTCAACAATGAGAGAACTTGAATTACATGCAAGGCTGATTTTCACCGAAAAACATTATATTATTAATATTTTATTATTTAATATAATAAATTATGACATTTCAAATAAGATGGATGTTATAAATACTATTATAAATAATAAATGTAAATATATGGGTGAATATATATGTTATAAAATAACTAGAAATGAATATTGGAACTAAATGAATAAATAAGAAATAATTTTAAAAAGAACTATTTTATTCTCATAAATTTATTGATAAATTAAATTAATTTTAATTATTGAATGATATTTATGTAAAATATTTTTCGTAAAATATTTTTTACATCATAAAAAAGATTTCATCGGAATAAGAAATGAACCAAATCAATTTTAAGTAAAAATACCTATTTTTTCTAAAGGGAGTTTTGTCACCTTTTGACTACGCTCTTCTTTTAAATTTAGTTATTGAAAATTTTATAAAATCTATTTGAAAAATTCAACTTTATATTTTAAATATGAATATATAAATTTACTTTAGATGAATTTTTTTTAAATATGTTTCATGTTTAGATGAATAAGAAATAATATATTACAATTTAATTGAAAATATGTTTTACATAAAATTTATTTACAATGTTAAAAAATATATTTTAGTAGTTTAAAAAAAATTAGATCGTGTTTTAGACATTTATTCCAATTAATTAATTAGGGATCAATGTAAAATTAAAATTGGGTAAAAAACATTGTGAACTTATGAATGTTTTTACATTAAAAACTTTTTTTATTCCATCAACAAGATTAATTTTTATTTCATTTTTAAAATTTTTCATTAATTATTTTTGAAAAATTGATACAAATTTTTTAACTATAAGGATAATATTTTGTACACATTTATATTAAATTTATGGAAAATTTTATTAGTAAATTGTTTAATATTTTTTATTACCGCAATTAATGGTAAATCGTGTAAATAAAAAATTTAAATTTAAATATTATAAAATTACCTAACACTTGCCCAAAATTCATTTTATGAGTGTTTATCGATTAATATAATCATAATAAAGAAATTTATCCTTTTGAAGACACTTTGAAGAGATTTTTAAATTTATAATTGTATATTCAATGAAAAGTAAATTTTGTCACACTTTTGTTTTTAACAAATGAAATATTTTTAATATGGGATTATATAAGTGATTTGTTAGTTAATATATATTATTTATAGAGATCAAATTTTAATCTATATAATTATAATTTACTTATATTGTATGGTTATAATATAAAGACCTTACATATTGACCCAGTGATGAGGAAACAATTGTTTAATTAATGTATGAATCATATAAATGATATTAAAAGTCTTCAAATAACTATAATTTTAAATAATTAATATAATGCAAAAATTTTATAGTATAAATTGAGTTGTTAACTATTAATAATATAAATTGGTTAAAATTTATCTTGTTATTATGATATTAATAAAAATTCATATAATGAATAGTGTTAAAATTCACATTATTGATAACTTAAAATAAATAATGTTTCATTAAATGATATAAAATTTAAAAAAAACTCCATTTCAGACATAAAAATTTTATAACCCTATAAATATCACCAATAACTCATTTATTAGTATTTAATTAATTTTTAGTAACTATATTATACATAAAAAAATAAAAATAACATGTTGTCCCAGAAATAGATAAATGGTATAAAAGGAATTAAAACCAAAAATATTACTGTATAAACCTAGAACAAACTTCTCCAATATTTTTTGATGAAGTGTATTTTAAAATTTTTACCTTAATAATGAATTGGAGTTTTATAAAACATACATTACAATCAATATAAATTTTATATAATATAAATCATAGATATTTACAAAATGTCACCCTCTCTGTATTTAATCTCATTTATTTGACCACCTTGTGACAAAATCATAATATGAATGAAAATAAATGAATATTTTGATCCTAATGATATTATTTCATTAAATAAAATTATTTTAAATTTTAAAAAATTATATAATTACTTTAAATGATATTTAGTTTTATGAAAAATATAATAATTGATTTGAAACTTATTCATTTTGATATATTTATGAAGGTTAATTATTTGTAATTAATGTTAAAGATCTGTAGGATATATTAGAGATATGATAAATCATTATATTCTAATTACCACTTTATGTTGATGTATTATTAATATAATTAAATGAATAGTGTAAATTTTTACAATACTTTTTCTATAAAAGGTTAAGGTACAAGGATAATTTATTTTTATTAAAAGGAAATGTGAAATGTACTGAGAACATACAACACCAAAAAGGATGATGAAATATTCCAATATATTCATTAATGAATTCAGGAGCAGGTTCTCATATCATGATGAGAGAGTCCTCCAACCCTTCCATGAGTATGTCGAACTCTCATCTAGGTCTTGACCTACATCCATGGACCATCACAATAATCTGATTCTTCTTTAGTAACATAAAGGATCATGATTTAATATTCTGCCATTGAATATCATTTTTTTCTATGATCAATTTTATTTGAAGCAAAGATATCCAATAAATATTGATTAATCACACATATATTTAACATTATCATGATTTCTCGAGAAAAAGTAATGTTTAATTAAACAAATGATGCACATGTATTGGCTTCCTCTCAAAACACCATCAGTGGATCAGTTACTACATGACCAATAAAAATTTGATGATGTGTAGAACTAATAGTATTAGCATGATCGTTATTTCCATAAGATTCCAACAAGTAGATTTTTCTTCCCTTGGAAGTATCATTCACATGAGTGTGTACATCTCTTGTAAAATGATTTTTGGAATCAAATTTAAGCTTATTCCTTTCCTTTTCCCACTAGAATTTGGAATAGGTGGTACATCATTCTCCATCCCACTATGAGTTCCTCCATGTGTTTTAGAATGATATATGATAAGATAGGAGGGGATCATATAAATTCCAAGAGTTAGTTATTTAATGTGACAAGTAAGAATTACTTTCATATAAGAACACTCTTCATGCACTTAAAGACGAGTTTTATACATATTTATTGTAATGGAGACATTATAGGATGTAATATTGTGGCTTTTAATTAACGTATCCTCAATGTGGTGTGATGAAGAAGATGATGATTTCAAAAAATTTCCCATGTTTATATAACAAAAGTGGCCAAAATAGTTCTTTAATATTAGTGAAGTAATTAATATCTCATTTTTTTCTGAAACAAAGGATCGAACATGAAAGTTGTTTGAAAATACCTTATAGGTTTGGTCTTCTTTGATATTCAAATATAAGGCTTCAGTTTATTGTTTCAACTTTTGGATTTCTCCATATTCTTCTCTTTCTGAAAATTGATGATAGTTTATAGTTAAGAACAAATATCTTTCACCTCATTCCTATCATAATATTCCATCACATCATCACCAGATATACCCCTTAGTTTCATATCATTAAACAATACTCCATTCATAATGTCATTGCAAGTGTTTCCAAAAATGACATATTTCATATCCTCATCACGATAAGCCAATGATAACTAAGTCTTACCAGTCATTTGAATAATGGAGAAAAGAGTTAAAACATAATGATCAATGATACCATCTCTTATAGTGGGGTACTCAACATCAATACTTATAGAAACTTTGGTATGATTAACATTATTTATACGACCTTGACTAACAAATCATTTAACTATTATATAGTAAAACTAATTGAATACATTATAATTTATTGAATTAAACATCCTCCGACAATATTGATCATCATAGCATTTGGAGTGGCCATTAGAAAATAATAAATATCAAATATATGTATTATTTTCTCATTATACAAATTTAAAATGAATGAAAAATTGGTGTTTTATCATACTCAATCCTTAGATAGACTTCATCCTACGGTGTGGATAAAACCACCATCTCAAATTTATGTTGATCATAAGACAATATCGACTAAAATGCATGCATAAGGACCATATATAATGGACTCGATAATATTTCCCATTCTATTTTTTTGTTTTAGTCACATATTATATATCACAAATTATCTCATCATTCTATAACACCCAATTAAGACGATAAAAATTGTTACCTACTTTTTTGCATAAATTTTGATGATAAGTTTCCAATCATAGATTCATAGCATTCCAAGTCTATGGTTGATAGAGAAAACACTCCATACCTGACTTATTAAATCAATATAAGGGAACTGTATTCAGAACAATCCCCATCTGTGGTAGACACATTTGAAGTCCATAAATTCTGGTAAAGAAACAAGAAAATAAAAATAAGAAAACTCTCATAGATTAATACCATTAATCAATGAAATTTATGTAATTGTTGAATGTTCTCAATGATAAATATGAGCCTAAATATAATTTTTTCGAGGATAATGAATGCACAATGGATCTCTTTTGTATGATACGGTTAATAAATAGGATCAAGAGAGAGATGAAAATAACCCCTAAAACCAGAGAATGTGAATGGAGTCATCAAATAATAATTATATCAATCTTTCATTCTCTCAGTACTGGATGAGAATAAAAAATTAACACAATGATTCGAAGAAAAAATGTGCAGACTAACACTTCTTATATAATTAAAGTAAAAAGGGTCATTGTGAGGTATTGAGAACAACCTCTCTAATTCCACCATCCATCCAGTATAGTATCAAATTTAACAGTAATGATATTTACTAAATTAATATTTTAATAAACAAGTTAAATATTATTAAAATTATAATTAATCATATAGAGGACGTGATATGGTCATAAATGAATTCCACTATACTTTTATAGTCATTTTGGATGTACTCAGATCTAGAATAGACATAAAATATTTTAATATTTTGAGGTCTTCCAAATGTACCATTAACCACTATAATAAAACATTATATCCCCCCACACATTCTCTCACCACATGTATCCATCGTGCCTGAAAAAAACCAAACCATTTTCCTTGACATAATCCTTATTTTTGTCCTATTGATTTTGATTCTTCCCAAATACTTACACTAGATCCCAAAAGAAATGATTAATTAAAGTCCACCAAAGAAGAGGCAATCCTATTTATCAAATGTTTCATGTATATTTCATCTTCTACAACCTCATCAAGTGTTGTTACAATAATATAGTAATAAATATAGTATAATATATATTTAAATATATTATTATGATAATGGGACAACCATATTCAATCATTTATCCATCCAATGTAAAATTAAAACACAGTGTCTACATCCATACAACATTTTTTCTCCACGCTATGGCGTAATATAATTTTCATCACCACATTACGTAGATGGTTAAAATGATTGAATTAATGAATATATATAAGAATTATGACTTGATATATTCTTAAATAAATGTCATACCACCCAGTTCTTTTACTATTCCCTATTAAGGGAATGATATTGTCTCTCTTGTGTATGCACAACCTACCATCTACACGACGTGATGAAATTCATTTTACATGATCATGATATCTTTAAGTTCATAAGATACAGTATAATAAATATATATATTATATACAACCTTACTAAAATTTTTTATTTAGGGATCTATATAATATATATAATAACCATGACTTACGTAAAAAATCATGCAATGAAAAATGAAACAATTAACATAGGGAATAATGGTAATAATGAAATATTAATAATAAATGGGTGATAATATATTAATAGAAGACCATTTATGATATCATAAATAGGAATAAGGTAATAATATAATTTAATAGCTTTATTAATACCATTTTGAAGGATAAAAATTCAAAAAAACCCTAATGGATGTGCAAGGTAAGGGTTTTCTTCTCTTCATAGTTTTATTTCAATGGGGAATATGATTAATTAAATATTTATTCATTTTTAGTGGTGTATATGATGATATTTGAAATGTTATATCATGAGTTTGTTTCTACTGATATTAAATATTTTCATAAATTTTATTCTATGATATGGAATATGATTTAACTGATTTCATGTACTAAGGGTTTCATAATTAAATTTTCATTCACCGAGTTAAAATTATATTTAATTATTTAGGAAATTGTAGTGTTACATGTAAAATTACATTTGATTATCTCATATTTTATATCAACTTGTTTTATGTTGATTTCTAGAGAATATATACCATCTATTCATTTTTACTAAATTCCAATTTGAATTATATTTGAAATTTTAATGAGATAATGTTAAATCCATATTCTTACTCAATATGTATACCTATTTTCATGGTTTATTGATTTTCAGATTAAATAAAACATTTTGATATATAATGAATTATTTATATGTGAAAAATTGGTGGGGACTGAAAATTGTAAAATCCCTTTAATGTATCATTAGTATTATGAGATGGATAATGTGTAAAAACTAAATGGATTTTGTAAGGTCATTTGGGTAATGTAAAATGGTCTAGATGGGGGTGCATAGATCAAATTAAAATTTTTAATCTAATGAATTGATTAATTAAATTAATTTTTAAAGTTATTTATTAAGGTAAATTAAAAGCGAAAAAAGTAAATAACGCATGATGTTTTTTATAGTAGTTGGGTCCAAAGTGGGCCTACTCTACTATTATACCTCTCTACTCACCAAGAGGTACGTGTGTAATAAAAATGATTTTTAAAGGAGAATTATAAACCAATTACAAAATCCATTTCTATTTGAGGGATAACAACGACACTAAATTATGTGTGGTGAGTCCCAACCCTTACAACCTGAGTTTAGATACTGGAAATCACAACCCAAATAGTACATACAATATATATTGGGAGTCACAACCATAAAATAATGACATTAGAATATGAGAGTCACAACCTGAGGAAAAATAATAACAATAATTGTTTTTGTCTACAAAAGCATAAACTGAAAAATAGAGTTCGTGTGAGAAGTGGGAAGTAGTGTGAAAGAATCGGAACCATATGAAAGAGATGATAAAAATTAAAGCATAGTTAGTGGGTTTTAATGTTAAGATCTGTATGTATTGTCAATGCAATTTTAGTCGATGCAGAATTAATTCACCACATGAGGGTACGAGCAGGTGGTGAAGTAGAGTTTAATAGGACGTTGCAAATTCACACAAGGTTCAAAGCTCACAACACTTTTTTTTGTATTGAAATTGTATTCTCATTTTTACGTGCAAGATATATTGATATATATATATATAGTAAAAAACATTGAAGGTGGAACAACTCTTATTCATTTAGATATTCAAAATTATTTGAGTCAATAGCTCCCATAAATATCTACATGAAAATAATAGCATTGTTGCTTCATTATTCCTGTAGAATAAATATCAAATAAAATAATTCAAAATATTTTGAATATTTCATCTAATAAAATATTTAGAATAATAAAATCATTGAATAATTTAAAAACATAATTTTAAATAAATTTAAAATTTTTAAATGAAATCAAAACTGTTGTTGAAAACTACCAGAATATTCTGAAATTAAATTCATAATTTTAATTTAAAAATTTAGAAACATCCAAATTTATTTGTAAAAGATGTTGAATATTTTTATTAATTTCTCTCTCTAAATATAGAACCATATACCTTACATTCTCTTTTATTATGAACCTTTTATATAATGAAATTTTTTCACAAAATAAATTTTAACTAATAATCCACATATATGAAGAAAATCATTTTTTATAAAATTCCACAGAATGAAAAGTAACTTTGGATAGAAGAGAAACATTATAATGAATAGTAACATCAAAATGAATAGTAAAATCAGAATGAACAGTGACTTCAGAATGAAAAATAATGTAGCGTATGAACAGTAATAGCATAATGAACAATAAATTTGTAATGAACAGTGACGTAGGGTGTGAACATTAACGTAATGTAGGGTATGAAAAATAACATAACGTAGGGTATGAACAATAACATAACATAGGTTATGATCAGTAAAGTAATATAGGGTATGAACAACAACGTAACATAGGGTATGAACACTAACATAACACAAGGTATGAATAGTAACATAATGTAGGGATGATAAATAGTAAGTTATGGTTTCCAATCCATACTTTGTGAAATGAACAGTAAACTATACATTTGTGAAATAACCAGACAGAATATTTTGACAATCTTCAATGAATTTTTAAGGGCTCATAACAGTACATTCAGAATTTTGTAGAACCTAATTATTTGTAGAAAAAATATTATCATTCGAACTAAAAAATAATCAATTGAAACTGACATCCATAAATCCATATATATATATATATAATACAGATGCAAAAAAATTCTCTAAAAACTGCTACTACAAACAGAATATCATAACTTCATGTAATTTAACGTCCATTAAAAATATATTATTAGACATAGATTTATAGTAATGAAATACAGATAAAAATTTAAGCTTTATATAAAATTTGGATTCATGAAAACCAGATAATTGTAGAAGATTCAGTAAAATAAATATATAAATGTTTTTAAATAGTGAAATATACTGTTTCTAAAACCATAGTAACAACATCATTGAATTTTTAGAGAAATAGAAAATAATTTTCAAACTTCCTCATTAACTAATAAATTATAGATAAATATCATATCATTCGAATGTGATAAGAATCATTAAAATTCAATGACCATAAATTATGATTTCATCAAGATACAAGGAAATGTAACAAAAAAATAACATTAAATCAAATTAATGGAAATATGCACATACCCAAAAAATCTTCCAATATATGTTTGATTACAGAACCAAAACATTTTAAACATAAATGAATATTTAATATGATTAATACCAAATTATTTATCTATAAAACCAAATTATTTCTCACCAAAACCACTCTCCAAAACATCCCTCCAAATCTTCTCCCCCTTTTTGTAAATAAAAAAAGTTAAAACATGTTCCCTGTAAACAAATAAAGTAAATGAAATTCAAAATTCCAACAAAACAAGAGAAAATTTAATTTCTCTCAAATGGAGTAGATTTTATAGGCTTTGTAAAAATATCTGCAAGATGATATTCAATTTGATAAATTCTAAAATAATATCAACCTTAATTAAATGTTCTCGAATAACATGAAATGAAAGACAAAAATGTTTTTTTCTAGAATGTGGAAAGGGGTTTCTAGAAATTGAAATTTTAGTAGTGTTATAAAAATAAATTTGAATTTTATCATGATAAACACCAAAGTCACATATGATTTTATTAATCTATAAACATTGATCACAACTACTAGGAGCATAGGTATAGTCAACATCTACATTAGATAAAGAAACAACTAATTGTTTCTTAGAAGATCAGGAAATTAAAATGATTCCCGAAAAATTACGCATTACATGTGTTCTTTTTCGATCAATTCTACAACCTCTAAAATCAGAATCAGAATAATATTTTAAATCAATACTGTAATATTTTGGATAAAATAAACTAGAATCAAGAGTTCTTATAAAAAATATAATTATTATTTTCACATATTTAATATGAATTTCTGTAGGATCATCTCGAAATCTAGCACATAGAGAAAAACTAAAAATAATGTTGTGTTTAGATGTAGTTAAGTCTAGCAAGATGCCTATCATACCTCTATAAAATTTGAAATCAACATATTTATCAGATTCATTACTATCTTATTTACAATTATTACACATACGAGTTTTCATGGATTTATAGGAATCAAGACCAAAACATCTAACTAAATAATTAGAATACTTAGATTTATTAAGAAAAATTCCATATTTCCTTTGAGAAAATTGAAGCCCAAGAAAGAACATTAATTACCCCATTAAACTCATGTAAAATTCCAACCACATGAATAAATAGAAATCATTATAATTTATTTCACTAGATGATCGATAAATTATATCATCAATATAGATCCGATCATTTAAAATATCATCAGAATATATTTTAATAAAATTTTGTGGATCCAAAATTCCTTTATTAGAATCATTTTTAATAAAAATAAACAACGTATTTCATACCAAGAATGAGGTTCTTGTTTGAGAATGTATAATGCTATTGAAAATTTAAAAACAAGGTTGAGAATTTTTTCATTTTCGAAACTATGGTGTTGAGAAACATAAACATCTTTAGTAATAGAACCATTTAACATATCACTTTTTACATCCATTCAATATAATTTAAAACATTGAAAACATGAAAAGGCCAACAAAATTCTAATTTCCTCTAACCTGGTAGTAGTTGAAAATAAATATTCAACATTTATACCTTCTTCATGAGATTATCCATGTGAAAAATGTCTTGCTGCATTTTTGAAAATCTATCCAGATTTATCCATCTAGTTAATAATGACCTAATTAGTTCCAATTACCTATTTATCTTCTGGAATTTCTACTAAAGTCCAAAAATTATTTCTAATAAACTGATTTAATTCATTTTTCATATCAAAAATCTAGTTTTAATCTTTTAAAAAATCATACATATTTAAAGAAATATCATCATAAATAAAAGAATAATTATCACATCAATTAAAAATAGAATTTCTAGTTTTGACACCAGAATCCACATTTCCAATTACATTTTACACAGGATGATTTTGTGAATCATCCATGATCTTGAAATAGGTAGAGATGGAGTTTGATCGCCCTCAATTATGTCATTATTATCTTGATGAATAACTTCACCAAAATTAAAATCTCAAAACACATTATCGATAACATTTGAATTATATATTATTTTGACATTATTTTCATCCAACATAACATGAACATATTTCTCAATCACCATCATTCATTTATTATATATTCTATATGATTTATTATTATTATAATAAACAAGAAAAATAACTTCATCATTTTTACCATAAAATTTATCTATATTATCATTTTAATTTTAAAAAAACATTTTTTATAAAAACTATAATATCAGTATCTTTAGGATTTTTATTTTTGAATAAATCAAAATATGTTTTCATTGGAAAAGGACTAATATGAATTATCTTTGAAAAATATCATACAGAAAAAATATCCTTAGTCTAAAAATATCTTGGCAGATTATGTTCACTTAACATAGTTTGAGCCATTTCAATAAGAGTTTTATTTTTCCATTTTACAGAAACATTTTGTGGTGGTTTTTTAGGAGCATAGAAATTATGAAAATATCCATTCTTTTCATAGAATTTTTCAAAATCTAAATTATGAAATTACCCTCCTTTATCACTACAAATAGAAATAATCATACATGCTTTTTTATTTTGAATTAATTTACAAAAAGAATATAATTTAGATAAAGTATCTTTTTTCTGAGCTCCAAAATATACCTTTTTATGTCTACTATAATCATCAACACCAAATAATGTATATTTATTTGTACAGAGACTATAAATTTGAGTTAGACCAAATAACTCAAGATGTACAAACTATAAAATCTTATTATTACTAATCTGATTGATAAGTATAAATGAAATTTTATGTTTCGTCACTTTCATGCGGGCATCACAAACATGAAGTTATTATTTCATCAAAGATAGATGCTGTAAAAAAATTCTCATGCTTTGAGATATTTACAACATTATCAAATAATCATTACTTGAACATCGGTTCCCAATGTTGTTTTCATTCTATAGATCATTAAAAAACATTACATGTTGAACAATTAGTTCAACAAAATAAATTGTATAAATATAATATATTCTATTAGCATAAAATAACAAAGAATTTTCTTTAAAAACTAAACATTTATCATTTTGAAATTTAACATTCATTCAATCATCATAGAATTGTGATATTTTAATTAAATTATGTTTTAATAAATCAAAATATAATACATTTGAAATAAATGTATAATTTGAAATACAAAAATTACCAAAAACCTATTACATTTCCTTTGGATTTGTCTCCAAAACTAACAGTGTCATCATCACATGTGTTTTATTAGGTTATCATTGATGGGTATCTGATCCTATGCCGATAGAATCCACATTCCATATACCATCTGTCGTTATTGAGGCATCCAAGAATTGTTTCCAACAAAAATCAATTATTTAAAATTTTGGTACCCAAGAAACATTTGGTCTAATAAGATTAGTAATAAAATTTTTAGATACACATAACGAATTTTAACATTAATTGTATGGTACACTTGATAACAAGGATTTAGAAATATTTTTTTTGTCAATCCCGATAATTGTTTAAATCTATGTCAGTAGTCATTGGAAAAGTGACCATTCATGCCACATTTAAAACAAGTCACGGTTGAAGTACATCTATTTATACTTTTTATTAAGTATGTATTATACATTTGTGGTAAACATTTATCATATCAAAATCCAAAATTATTTTTATCAGTATTTGTCAAATAAATCATCTCATGATATTTTTTATGACCATGAATAAAATCATATAAATTTTGATGAAGACATTCATATCTTTAGCAGTTTTCCAATTATCATATTCTGTTTAATGAGATGTAGAAGTAGTTTTTGTTATCTTATTATTTTTCTGAAAAATTATTTTATTTTCAGAAATATATTTTCCATTATATTCTATATTTTTATTATATAAATCAGTAAATTTGAAAATATCTTTTCTAAATCACTAAATTTTGTTATTTAATTCAAAAAATTGGGGTTTGAAGATTCATATTCCGAATCATAACATTCAGAATAATAACTAGAATTAAAAACCATATCCAGTGATTCTATGAAACTCATGTTAGCAAATTCATTGTCATTCCCAGATTGTTCACTAGAATCAGATTCTTGAGTACAACTCCATCTGGTTGTCAATTCCTTTTTAATCTTCTTTTTATATATTTTTTATTCTTTAATTTAGTGCAATCTGGTTTGATATGACCTTTCTTCCTACACTCATAACAAGTTATGTCCGATTCTTTGTAATTTTTATCACCATTATTATCTCCCATATATTTCTATTTTTGAAGGTTTCTGCTAAACTGGGTTTTGAATACTTTCTTTTTCTTTATTTTATTGACTCAAGTTACAATCTGAGACATTTCTTACATTTCAATATATTATATATCTAAATTATTAGAGTCATTAAAAATAAGATTTACAGACATTAATCCTACCCCTTTTTTTGGTTGTCTCCTCATCATCTATGTTCTTTAGTTATAGTTAATATTATAGTAGTGATCCAATCAATTCATCAAGTGTGTACTCTTTGAAGTTCATGCTTTCATCAATTGTAACCTTCTTGGCATGTCATTTATTTGGTAATTCTCATAGGACTATTTCAACTAGTATAGGATTTTCACGAGATTATCTAAGTGAATTTATTACACTCACAATGCTTGTAAATTTATGGAACAATTGGTTTACAGTTTCATCTTCACAAATATCGAAGTCTTGATGCTCTATATGAAGCATTCAAATCTTTTTTCAGATCAAATTTTCCTAGCCTAGGTGGGTAACTTGCAGAATATTCCAAATCACAAGAGCTATCGTGCATGTAGACACATGACTAAAAAAATTATATTTAAACAAAAATATAATATATTAACAATTTTGTAAATTATTAAATATCTAGTAGTATCAATTCCTTTATGAGTAACTAGACTAGCTTCAGGTAGAGAATATTGTTTGACATGATAGACCAATGCTCAACGCTCAACTATTTTAGGTATGCCTTCAATCGGGATCTCTAGTATCGATAATCATTTCCATCAAAATTTTATGGCTTCTGAGAAATCAAAGCATCATTCAGGGTCAATCCTACCATCCTATTAGATATACATCTTTAAACTGTGAGGTCTAGGAATATTTTATCACAATAAAATATAAAAGCATACTAAAAAAGGCTGGATAAATTCCTTAAGGAACAAAAAATGGAATCTATCATTTGTATAATGAAATATAATGATAGAGAAAAACTATTCTTAAGAAGGATATCCTTTTATACCTATTGTTAGGTTGTACCTGGTAATAGAATATGGTCTAGAGGGGTTGAATAGACCAGATTAAATATTTTAACCACATGAATGGATTAAATAAATTAATTATAAATGTTAATTATTAAGGAAAATTAGCAGTAGAAAAATTAAATAAAGAAAGGATGTTTATATAGTAGTTTATTCTGAAGCATTCCTACTCAACTCATATACCTCTCTACATGGTGAGAGATATGTGTGTACTGAAAATTAATTTAAAGGGGAATAATAACCCAATAAAAATCCTTTTCATGTGGAAGGATAGCCGCGAAACTAACTTTTGTGAGGGGAGTCACAACCCTAACAACCAGACATTAGATACTGGTATTAACAACCCAAATAATATCGACATTAGATTCAATGAGTCAAAACCCTGATATCTTGACATAAGAATCTGAGGGTCACATCCAGAAGAAAATATATTAACAAATATTGATTTTGGGTGCAAAATCATAAATAGAAAAATAGAGTGCATGTGAGGGGTGGTATGTAGTTTAACAGACTCAGAAACAGATGAAAGAGATGATAAAAATTAAATCAAAAGTATTGATTTTTATTGCTAATATTAGCAAGTCTCATCAATGAAATTATAGTCGAATTATAAATAATTCAGTATTAGAGGGAACGAGTAGGTGGTGATGTAGAGTGTCACAGGACATTACAAATGCTCAACAGGTTCAATGTTTACAACAAATTTTCTATTTATTACTATTCGATTATATTTTTTACTAGAAAGAGAAAATTATATATATAGAGAATAAAATACATAGTAGGTGCAAAAACTACGTTTCCTAAGGATATTTAATTTTAATTGAGTCAAGAGCTCTCATAAATATCTAAATGAAAATAGCAGTACCATTGCTTCTTTAGTCCTGTAGAACAAATATCTAATAAAAAAATTCAAAATATTTTTAAATAATTAATCCAATAAAATCACCAGAATAAAAGAATCATTGAATGATTTAAATTAGAATTTTAAATCCTTTTAAAATTATTCCAATGTAGTCAAAATAGCAGCTTATTCTAAAATTAAATTCAAACCTTTTAATTTTTAGAATTTTGAAATGTCCATATTTATTAGAAAAATACATTGCAAAATTTTATTTATTTTTCTCTTTAAATATATCACCAAAAACATTAAGAACTATTTGATTTTAATCCGTACATTTAATGGTAATTTATTACAAACAAAATAGAATAAATAATCCATATATATGCAGAAAATAAATTTTTTAAAATATAGATGGAATGGATAGTAAATTCTGAATGAACATTGCCTTCCGAATGAACAGTAAAGTAGGCTACAAACAGAAACATCTGAATGAAGATAGACATGGAATGAATAGAAACATAGGGTTTGAAAAGTAATGTAACGTAAGGTATGAACAATAAAATAACATAAGGTATGAATAATAAAATAATGTATGGTTTGAATAGTAACGTAACGTTGGGTATGAAAAGTAACATAACAATGGGTATGAGCAATAACATAATATATGGTATGAATAATAACATACCATAGGGATGATGAATAGTATATTCCGGTTCCCAAACCATTCTTCGTGAAATGATTAGTAAACCATACTATCGTGAAAAAACTATAAGGAATATTTTGAGAAACATCAATGAATTTTTAAGGCCTATTAACAGTAGATTCATAATTTGGTCAAAAATAATAATTTGTAAAAAAAATTATATCTTTCGAAAAAAAATAATCAATTAAAACAGACATCTACAAATACCAAATTCATAAAAAAATAGAATTAAAAAATTATTAAAAAACTGCATCTACAAACAGCATAACATAACATCCAATAAAAAAACAGTCCATTAAAATGATATTATTAGACTTTGATTAAATGGAATTTGTTTTTAGTTATCTACCATTCTATATAGATTATTCTCATTAATTTAACATATCTTCCATTGAATGTTAATATTTCTAGGCATATAAGATCACACCTTTATTTTTTATCTTTTCCCATAGAGACAATTATAAAATATTTGAATGATTTCAAGGAGGAAAATCACTTTCAATTAAAATGTTTTTAATTTCAAATATAATAAGGGTACCTCATATATATCTAGTTCATTGACACTACATAATTGTTCAGAACTATGGGTTTTGAATCGTGTATTTAATACAATGTAATAATGAAAGGCATCCACTGTGGTCTACTTGGGTAAGTGTCACCATATGGTAAATGGGAAAATTTAATAATAACCATATCTCAATTATGCATGAATTATGTCTATTATCCATAATTATGTTATTGACATAATTTGTGAATAATTTTAATGAAGAAGTAAATTTATCGACGATATTGGGTTCCCTAGTCATCACCAAATAATTATAATGAAAATTATATCACCAAAAATATAAAATATATATGAAATTTAAAATTTCCTAGAAAAAGGGACAATAAGAGTTCAAATATATATATCTATACATCTTGTGTTATCATTATACCTTCATTATTCTTCAAAAACTATGGTAGTGTTAAAAATATAATACAAATTTATTTCATCTCCAACTACAATTTGGAATTAGAACACTAATAGTTAATGTGATGACCTACTACAATTCACCATATAATTAATCATTACACTAAATTGTATTTCATATTTAAAAAATATTTTTGAGTTATTATACATATAAAATAATAACCCATAATCCACTATAAACCCAATTCTATAAAAAAAACCACTTTCACCGCCCTCCAGCATAGTCAATATAAAATATTTTAATATCTCTTTTAATGTAATGATATTGTTTATATAATTAGATGTGAATAATTAATTAAAAATATTCTAAAATTATATATCATTAAATAAAATCATTCATAACCAATTACCCATTATTCAAATCTAAAATGGTGGCTCAATCTTCTATATTGAAAATCAGAAACTACATTCATTTCATAATCTGGTATCACAATCAATTTTAGATAAATCTATCTATTGGAATTTCAAAATAATATAATTGAATCATGTTCACAACTATATATTTATTGATTCTATAAATCACTATCATAATTTTGTAACCAGTTGTAATATTATTTTTTAACATATTAAAAAATAATATAGATGCCTAATGAAGAATTAATTTTCAATCTTCCATAAAAATTATAATGGAATATGAAATTATAATTCATTTCTAGTGAGAACATAAAAAATTATTCATCATTAATTTTATAAAGAATAAAATACCTTTTTCACATTTGTCTTAATGGATTTTGAATATAAATAAACCATATAAAATCACATAAAGACTATAAAGGGTTTATAATTATAGTAGTTTCATATTTACCAATATAATCTATACTATACTCAAAATCTGGTTGACTATTCAAAATGGTTCATACTCTATATCAAGTTATAGTGCATAATGAATTGAAAAATATTAAAATCGGTGGATGTGGTATGGTATAAGAGAGCCTCCTCATGTATATTTAGGAATCATCTTCGTTTATGTAGAAAACATTTTCATTCTTTAGACTATGGGATTAAATCATGTTCTAGGAGGATCATTATCATCGGTAGATTCATCTATGATCCTTGAACCAGTGCAATATTCATTCTATAAATGTGATGTGGTGGATGATCATCGTTGGTTTCAGAAGAGATGATCCCATTTCTAAAAGGGATTCTAATCGGGCATCAATGAGTTTCAATATCACTACTATGGTGGGGTTTAGTTATATTATACATGGTAGAAAATTATTATAGTTTTTCGGCATGGTTCTAGAGTCACTATAGATACTGATGATACATTTTACCGATCTATGGTCTATGTAGATTTGTTGGGAGTGTGGAGGAACACAGTGTTATAAAATGGATACCTTACTCGGGTGGTCAACAACGTGGATTTTCTCTCTTGGATGTATAATATGGCTTGATGAAAGGGTGAGGGACATGTGATACAATAATGGATCGATAAGGATGTTGGACTGTATCATCATGCTTATAGGTATGATGATATTCTGTAGGATTATCATTTTGATGTAACTTTAATGGAGGTATTATTGAAAAATTTGTGTGATTTTAAATCCTTGTAATTATTGAATTGAATATTTTTCTCTTCATTGAGTGACTCTGATTCACATAAGCTATTAAAAATTGATATAGTACTCATATTATGGATAGAAACGAAGTCGCCTTCGAGCGAATACAATGTTTCTCTTTCCAATCATTGATTGTGTTCTGTAATTGAAGGGTAAAAATCAACAGAGATTGGAGGATGTAACTTTTCGTTAATTCTATATTTAGGGCTTGTAAAAATATAAATTTAATTGAGTGAGGTGAATATTTTTTAAAATTTATTTTCTAGGTGAAAAATGGGTGAAATTGGGAAGAGGTTTCTTCCCTTATTCTCTAAATCAATGTACCCTTGGGTTGCAAGTGGAAGTCTGGTTTTAACCCTTATGAGTATAGGATATCATTTTCAAAAGTTTGGGTTAAATTTTTTTTATTGAAATGTGTTATATTTCTTATCAAAATTTTATTAGACGGTTCATATAAAAAGAATCATAGAAGGTCCAAACAATAAAATATTAAAAATAACATGGATTTTTGCCTTTAAGGATATGAACAATATTGCAAAGAAAGTGGTTCTCTTTTAAAAATCTATTGCATGATGTCAAAGTCATCTTAAAGTGATGGATTGAATATCTTCATGTGTCATATTATAAAAATATCTATCTCAATACATATTGAACGAAATCACATTTTAATGTACATAATGTCAAGAAAAAATTTTACTAATTTTTTCGATTCAAGGAGAAACATGATACAAACTGATGGGTTTCATCTTATGTAATAACATGTAATATAAAAAACATGATAAGAGAGGTCAATATAGTAGGTGCGACAATTTAGTATTTCTTAATGTATTTTTAAAATTAAAAACAATGTACTCTTTATATAAAATGAGTAGGTAAGCTACTATAGAAAATACATCTTAAAAAATAATTGCACTGGAAAATAAATCACTCTCAAACTTGATAAGAATATTTAGGGAATAATAAGAAAATAAATTGCAAACTATATTAAAATAATGAAATATAAATTAAATAAAAAATAATATCATTGGTAATTGTAATATTTAATCTCATGGGAACTAAAAACATACTTGAAATGTATGTTTTATAAATAAAAATTAATGAGGAAGGTATAAATATAAAAAAAATCCAATTTAAAACATTCACCTGGAATTGAATATTAAATGGAAAAAAATTTATAATATTGGATTGTATATGTGAAAAAGGAAATGATCAACCAAAACATGATGTGGAGGTCTCATTCTTGTACCTAAGGGATGATAACACTTCGCTAACGAAACCATGGTTATCATGGACATCCTTGGGCACCAGAAAAGACTTCATAGATGATGAATATAAATGATTGAGACTTTTAAAAAATGGAATATGGTCCCTTAAAAAATATTATTCGATAATGATTTTACCAAGACCTGGTAAGGGTGCATTAGTGCACTATTCGTTTTCTTATTCATATTTTGGACACATTATTTCTATTTCCTGTTTAAGGTCACCACTAGTTCATCTTTTTTAACTTGTATTTTTTGGATTTTATCTTCTTGTACTCTATTTTTCATAGTGATAAACCATTTATTATTTCATCCTTGAACATAGGACAATTGGCTACAGTATATGACTCTCATTTTCCATTTACTAATTTCTTATTTATTTTTTCGACCTATTATAACTATTCTTTTGATGATTCTTGATTAAAATAAAATATATCTAAAGAATAAATTGCAAAAATATAACTTTTATATCAAATGAAAACCATAGATTTTTAATTTTCAAACCATGAATCAGATTGAGGTAAGGAGGATTACACCAAATCCCAAACATGTTATCAATTTTTTTCCTATAGTGTTGAAATAATCTGAAATCATTTTCTCATATTTGAGCTTGTCACATGAATTTTTTACTAAAATTTCATTTTAAACAGAAAAAACAAATTTGAATCATAACGGATATATAGTGTTATAATTTAATGTGAGTCTAATTTTTATACATCAGTAATGAATTATGAATCATTTTAATAATGTATCAAGACAATCGAAGAACAATTGTTCAGTTTTCATTCACTAACACATGTTGTGAACTAAAATATCATTTTTAGACTAACAACATAATATTTGAGTCATATTGGGCACATCATTTATCATATTTATGTTTAGTGGATTCTTACACAACAGAAATTTAGTATGAAATATTTTATAATGTATCAAAATTGCCGGAATGTGATATTCATGGTTGGTATTTTGTCACATATGTATATCAATAAATCTTTAATTTTAAATAAAAAACACACATGCAATAATAACAGTGATTCATTTCATAAGATCAAAGGGTGGTTGATTCCAACCAGAAAAAAATAACATATATATGATTTTCCTCATGAATAAATTCAATATTAATTAGTTTTATTTATTTTCAGTATTCCATTTGTTTTTTTACTAATATATCATTTTATACTGAAAACATGCACTTTGTTTCAAAATTGTTGCATCATTTTTTGGAATAATGTTGGAGAGATTCCTTAATATCATAAATGCCTTTTGAATCCTTTACCAACATTATCAAGACAATAAGATTATTTTATTGAATATTTTATTAAGTGAAATGTTTTGAAAAAAAAATCAATTTTAAAATGATAAAAAATACATTGAGTCATTTTGGGTGGATGGTGTAGTATATTGAGGTGTGGTTGAATCATAAACATATGAAATAACTTATGAATAATTCTCCTAAAGTGTCAAAATAATCAGAATGAGTTTTCTAAATATTCAATATTTCACTATTCGTTTTTAATGTATTCAATTTCAATTGAAAATAAAAATAAAAAATTTGGGGCATACCGGTCACACATATAACACCCCAAGCATTCAGGGTATGTTTCCCTTTAATAATGTAATAGCTTGGGTTGTACGCAACTTCGAGATTCTAACACATCACGAGCAATCAAACTAGCCATTATGAATAGAAATACCCACATTTAGAAATTTTATCAGTTTTATCTTTCAAAATAGACTTCCTTTTTTGGTTCAGAATATCGGGATTATATTATGGTCAATTTTTTGTATTTTCCTAAAAACATTCAGTTTTTGATGAATAATGAAAAATTCTAAATATTAATTAAAAAACATTTGTAATCTAAATAATTTAAAATGATAAATTATAATATTGAGTGGATTTAAATTATAATAAGATTATATAATTACCATTTAAACAAATTTTTTTCATTGGAAATAATTTCACATTTAAACTGGACATAAGAAAGTTTTAATCATTTTATAGTTATTATTTCTTAAAACCGCCCTTTTTTGACAATAGGAATTAATTTTAAAATATTTGCTGCATATTTTATATTTAGAATTTCGAAAAATGGATAACATTTTTAGAATCACGAGGTCCAAATTGTGTAACTTGATAACATTGATTTTTAGACATTTTGAATCATTACTTTAGTAAATATTTTAGTTAACATGGTTATAGGGTAAGTCTGGTAAATAAGGGTGAAACAAATAATATTATTATAATATTAAATTTCCCTAATACATGGTCTGACACTATTGGCTGATACTTGTCTGAATAGGGGAATGCTTGGGTATATTATGGGACCCCATGGAGCCACTTGTAAGTGATAATGACTATTTATATTAATTATATTAAAATGAATACAAAAATTACATAAGTATATATCATTTAGTAAAACAATTTTTAGATAGGATTATATATGTTATCTCATAGAATATAAATATTCATTATATATATAAAAAAATTCTATTTATAATGGTATTTTATTTATAATTTTTTGAAGTAGAACAATAAAAATTATTTATGACACAATGATGATGCAATATTTTCCTTATTAATGAAAGAATCAAATAAATGGAATTATTGATGTTAAAAAAATATAATATGAACATTATGATGAAATCCACGAATTTTATAGGTTAATTTGACAAGTTAGTACTGTTAAATGAATTTTATTCTATGAATCAATGCTTTTATGAATTTAACCAATACAAAATATCAAATAGTTTCAAAATTGAAATAAAAGAGTTTTTCAAACAAATATTGTATTATTAATTGATATTATATTCCAAAAAATTTATGGATTGGCCAAAGGTCGTAAATAATATTATACATGTCATTAATAAACCATGTTTGGTTTTCTTGGATGTTTGTAGTATGTTTATTAACCATATAATACAAAAATATAAAGAGACAAGTTAAATGTCAAACAATTTAAATACGAGTTAAATCTAAAAGATACAGTTAATATGGTGAAAAAAACCTATCAATAACCTATATGTTGGTTGGAATTAAACCCATACCCACCTTATCCTTTAAATAATTCATTTTGGAGAAATTTGAAACCGAAAATGATTTTATTATAAAATAATATTTAAATATTTTTTCAGCTGCCCCTCACTCCTCTTACTTTAGTAAATATTTTAGTTAACATGGTTATAGGGTAAGTCTGGTAAATAAGGGTGAAACAAATAATATTATTATAATATTAAATTTCCCTAATACATGGTCTGACACTATTGGCTGATACTTGTCTGAATAGGGGAATGCTTGGGTATATTATGGGACCCCATGGAGCCACTTGTAAGTGATAATGACTATTTATATTAATTATATTAAAATGAATACAAAAATTACATAAGTATATATCATTTAGTAAAACAATTTTTAGATAGGATTATATATGTTATCTCATAGAATATAAATATTCATTATATATATAAAAAAATTCTATTTATAATGGTATTTTATTTATAATTTTTTGAAGTAGAACAATAAAAATTATTTATGACACAATGATGATGCAATATTTTCCTTATTAATGAAAGAATCAAATAAATGGAATTATTGATGTTAAAAAAATATAATATGAACATTATGATGAAATCCACGAATTTTATAGGTTAATTTGACAAGTTAGTACTGTTAAATGAATTTTATTCTATGAATCAATGCTTTTATGAATTTAACCAATACAAAATATCAAATAGTTTCAAAATTGAAATAAAAGAGTTTTTCAAACAAATATTGTATTATTAATTGATATTATATTCCAAAAAATTTATGGATTGGCCAAAGGTCGTAAATAATATTATACATGTCATTAATAAACCATGTTTGGTTTTCTTGGATGTTTGTAGTATGTTTATTAACCATATAATACAAAAATACAAAGAGACAAGTTAAATGTCAAACAATTTAAATACGAGTTAAATCTAAAAGATACAGTTAATATGGTGAAAAAAACCTATCAATAACCTATATGTTGGTTGGAATTAAACCCATACCCACCTTATCCTTTAAATAATTCATTTTGGAAAAATTTGAAACCGAAAATGTTTTTATTATAAAATAATATTTAAATATTTTTTCAGCTGCCCCTCACTCCTCTTATAAAAGGGCACTTACCAGTCTCTCAAATTCACACCATCAAATCCATTTTACATTTCCAAACCCAATAAAAATATCCTCTCAACTATCCTCCCTTAAACCTAGTTTCCTTCCTTTAGTCATAAATCCATCCTATGGATCCCTTTTGATCAAATCAAAAGGAAGAACCCGAAGAAGAGGTAAATATCTCATCAACTATTTCAAGTTCCTTACTTATTCCACTTCCTCATTCTTTGTTGTTTCTATTCTAAAATAATAACTCCAGTATCTTATACATAATATGATGTTATTATAATTATTTTACCACCATATTAAATATTCTATCCATCCATTGAATGACATGTCACCATATGTTTATACGTATGGTTTTCTGTCTCCCCATCGTGGTGTAGCTGTTATTCAATGCATTATTATTTGGATGGGTATTATAATGATGTATAATTGATCTAAACAAAAAATATAACTTGATAATGATTATTTTTATATGATATTCCATCCAATTATAAATTATTTTAATATCAAAATAATGATATTGTCACTCGTGCGTACGTACAGATTACCTTCTCCCAGAATGTGATGTGATTCATTCCCCATCATATCCATTCAAGGCTAGTTTTCATTTTATGACTAAAATTTTATTAAAAAAATTAATATCATTCTTAATATGATTAACATACATCATATCCACAACAAACATTACTTACATAACAAAGCACATTATGGAAAAAAATCATTGAACACCTGAAATGATGATTCTATTGAAATATCATTAACAAAGAAATATTATAAGATCATATATGATATCATATTAATGTATATGGTTCTTATATAATTTAATAACAATTATTTCACCAATATACATGAGGTTAACCTACCCTTGACCATGGAAAATAACAAGGTAAGTTTTCATTTCACAATCACATCATTATCTGAGGTTGTTTGTACGTAATTATCTACTATGAATTTTTTATCATCCACATTCATGCATCATAAAAATGTATTTCAAAACATTTTTACTGTTTACTAGCCAATGGGTAAAAGTCATTTATACCCTTATTTGACCTTATATGTTCTGAAAAATAACTTTCCATCGTTTTCCAAAAAAGGTACTTTATGACCATTTCGCCAAAATTATGCTAAGATTGTTTTTTAACATATACGGAAGGTGCAACTATTTTCCTCTGTAATAAAATCATCAAAGCATCCCTTAAATTATTATAGGATTATTTCCAAAATAAATGTTTTATTTTATAATTATATGAATTTTAAATGATTTCAAAATAAAAAGTTGTATTTCTCTAAAAAGGTTTTGATTTAATCTATATTTCATCATCCCTTGATGGATTATAAGCTTATTTAAAGTTTATTTATTATGTTAAAAAATTTCCATATTGTATTTAAGGATTTGTGATATCTTTCAATGTGGATGTGTTATTTTTACCCCATTCATTGTTTATGGATAATTTATTGACTTTTCGTATGGTAGTTTTAATACGAATATCTTTGTTATGTTTAAAAATTTTTATATGAGGAATGCATTGCAATTATTATGTGATGGGTGGATCCCGCTATAGATCCTCGATGCATCAGTAGGTCTCATGAGACAAACTAGTTTCATGGCACAGGGCCTTTAAAAAATATTATTTTTAGTCTTGCGAAGGCCTTGACTACGTGGTTATGAAGACTTGAATTATGCATTCCATCATTATGAAAGTGGCTAACGATATTGCTCGTGATTATTATACTAGTATAATATCCATGTGAATATGTAAAAGAGATTATTTTATTTTACTATTTCCATATTATAATGAAGAAAAAGTTTAAAAGGATTTTTTTTAGTCTTATACATTTCCTTAAATGTTAATTCATATTTATGAATTTTCCGCTATATTGTTGGCCTTACTGAGCATCTGAGCTCACCAATTTCTATGTTTTATTTTTAAAAGATTGTGAAAAAGTATTTTATGACTGACCTATAGGGATAGTGTGATGGGATATGAGTGTGATATATGGGAAAAAAAAATTGTAGTTTTTTTATTTTATAATGAAATATAATACTTATTAATGTATCTAGTATTTACATGGATACTAAAATAATTGGTCTTCTAGGAAATTATTTCCTTGTATCTCGCCAATGTTAGGTAATAATTTATAGAATCTGGGAAACTGGGGTCGGGACGTTAAATTTGTTATTAGAGGATGTTTAGTACAATCCTTGAAATATATATTTAGATAATCTTTGATTAGAACACATTACAATAAGATAAAAATTGAGAATTAATATAGAAAAACTTCCAAAAAATTATGGTATTGAAATGATTTTTTGTGTTTTCAGAGAAATACATCCATTTCTGTATATGAACTGGTAGAGGAACCTATGGACCAAATGCACCTAGGTTTAAAACCTGAAAACACCACTTTGAGATAGACTCAAACGGGAACTAGTGCACGATAACGGGACTTTATACACTCTTGGTTACGACACTCCTAGGGGATATCCTTAGGAAAATTATCATTTTCGTTACAAATAATTAGGAAGTGTTTATGATTATATATATCCTCAATGAATACATTTTTATGATTATGGATTATATCTAGAAATTGATCATTTTATGTTAAGTGTTTTACATGTTTGGAATTATGTATTTCGATTCATGAACTGATATATTTTATGCCATTGTTTAGAAATGGGGCCATGTGGAAGGAATAGAAACTATATCAATGTGCATAATATATGTATGGATTTCCATCATACTCAAGATAATTATAGTGGAACAGGTGATGAAACTGGTGCTTATCAGATTATCACCATACTGGAACAATACACTCAGGTTATGAAAAATAACCTTTACCATATGGAGGACCCATATCCACAACGTCGAGGATAAATTTGAGATCGCTTCATGGGGCAACAACCACCAACATTATGTGGGAGTAAAAATCCATTATTTGCTGATAAATGGATAAATTCCTTAGAGAAAATATTACATGCCTTGGGGTGTAGCGAAAGGTAAAATGATTTCATGATTGTTTACCACCTCACTGGAGAAGCTAATCAACAGTTTTCATTGATTTGTAACACAAAGGAAGATTATGAGGTATCAAATATGAAATGAAGGGTGTTTAAAAATATTTTCTTAGAAAAATACATTCTTCATGACCATCGAGCTAATATAGAATGTCAATTTCTATGTCTAGGGAAAATGGATTATGAGAATGTCCCAAATTATGAAGCTAACATTACAAGGATAGTGAGGCATGCAGCAAATTATATACATAACCCAAGAAGTATGATCAATCGTTTCATTGATGGGTTAAAACCATTTCTCCATTGAGCAATAGTCTCATAATCCTTCTGGTCGTATAAAGATATTGTCTCATGTGCTATCAAGGCAGAAAAATAAATTCTGTATGTCTTATGACATTAAAGTAATGCAATAGAAAAATAGATATGATGAACACACTTCAAATGTAAATAAGGGGATGAAGGGAAAATTTGAATATCCATCCTGCAGAAAATGTGGGAAGAAACATCCCGATACTTGCATGAAGGGAATGAGAGTCTGTTAAAATTGTGGTGAAAAAGGCCACAGAGCTCGTTATTTCACGGGGAAGAAATAGGATTTCAATGTTGAATTATATAATTTTTAATTTGGGGGGAACTATTAAAATGATTGTTCTAAGATCCATGGGAACATACTTGAAAAAAGGCCAAGGGATCAAGGATATTCTAATGTATCACTATTGCTGAGTTTGATGTTCTGAAAGACGTTGTGGTTAGTAATTTAATGGTTTCCTCGTGTTTAGAATATGCATTATTTGATTCTAGATCATCACATTGTTTCATATATTCCAAGTTTTCATAGAAAAATAGATATTTATAATGTGATTTACCACGGGTGTTATCCGTCAAAACTCATAATGGATGTATCATTGCAATAAATTTTGGTAAATCAATCCCCATTACGGCATATAAATGTTCTTTATCTACTGATCTCATCATCATACCCATGATTTAATTTGATATAATCTTTGGTATGGATTGACATTCATACCATGATAAAAAAAATTATTATTAGAAGAAAGAGGTTACTATTTTGGATGACGATGATAAGGAACACTTTATCTTTAGAGAAGAATCATCTCCACCGGATTTTTATTAAGATCCACCCACAGTATCTCAAATAAATTCCATTATTGGAGAGGAAGAGAATGAAATTACTTTGTGTGTCGAATGGAATGTTCAAATAGGGGTTGTGGCTATTGTGCAAGAATATGTTGATGTGTTTCCAGAGAATTTAAATGGACATCATCCTGAAGGATAAATTGAGTTATCCATTGACATAATTCAGGGTTCAACGCACATATCGAAGACCCGTTATATAATGGCCACTGTGGAATTAGTGGAACTAAAGAAAAAATATAGGAATTATGTAATAAGCGTTTTCTTCTCCCCGATGTTTCTCCATGGGGAGCCCGTTTCCTTTTTGTTTAAGAATAAATTGGATCTTTGAGGTTGTCCATTGACTATAGGGAGATAAATTATATAATAATAAAGAAAAATAATCTCATACCTCACATTGATGAGTTTTTGACCAACTTCATGGAGGTCAATATTTTTCAAGTATTTTCCTTCAATCTAAATTCCATCAGTTGTGCGTGAAGAAGGAAGGCATTTCAAAGATAGAATTTCGAACCTGTTCCAGGCATTATGAGTTTATAGTAATGCATTTTGGGCTTACTAATACACCCTATTTTTCATATATCTAGGGAATAGGGTTTTCAAATAATATCTTGATGCATTTTTAGTGTTATTTATTGATGATATCATGGTATACTCTAAAAACTACGATGATCATGAAAATAACTTGTGCATTATATTAAATACTCTTAGAATAAATGAATTATATGGGAAGATTAGCAAGTGTGAATTATGTATTCAGGAGATTTCTTTTTTTGGCCATATTGTCTCTAAGGATGGAATATCTGGTGATCATTCAAAGACCAAATAAATCCCATAATTTCCATCACCGATGATTATAACTGAGGTAAATTGTTTTATTGGTTTAGCAGGTTATTATTGACATTTCATCCATAATTTTTCTTTATTGTCAAACCCATTAACCAAGCTCACACGTAAAGTAGTTAAAATTGATTGGACAAAATGGTGTGAAGAATTTTTTGACAAATTGAATAGAAGATTAGTAAATACTCTTATATTGACTCTACTATCTTGGAAAGACAAGTTTGTTATTTGAAGTCTTGCTTCAAAGAAAGGACTTGGTTGTGTCTTATCCATAATTATAGTGTTATTTCTTATGCATCCGGGTAGCTAAAAATTCATGAACAATACTATCGTACTCATGATCTTGGGTTATCATTTGTAATCTTTTATTTGAAGATATGGAGACACTATATATATGGTAAAAAATGTGAGATTTATACTGATCACAATATTTTGACGTATATTTTCTCAAAAAAATAACTCATCATGAGGCAAAAATGTTGGCTTGAACTACTCAGGGATTAAGATTTCACTATACACCACCTCTTGGGGAAGGAAAATAGGTTGGATGATTCTTTGAGTATAAAAGAGCTTGGATTTTTAAACTATATGATAGTTGAAAAGGTTCCAATATACATGGATCTTGTAAATATGGATATGGAAATAACCATGGAAGGGGAATCATAAATGATTTTTCAAATGGTTTCCAAACCATATTTATTAAAAAGGATAAAAAGTTCTCAGGCTGACGATGAGGAGTTTCAAAAGAAGATTAATGCTGTGAATAACGGGACATTGACTGACTTCATATATGAAGTTGGAATTTTGAAATTTGGGAAGGGAAATTGTATTCCCGATATACCTGATCTAAAAATAGAATTGTTAGATGATTCCCATTTTTCTAATATATCTATAAACCCTAGGAGCACCAAAATCTATAATGATATGAAGAAACATTTTTGGTGGGAAAACATGAAGATGTTGATTGCTGATTTTGTGTCATGATATATGGGTTTTCAACAAGTGAAAGATGGAAGGAAACAACTTGGGGGAGTCAGGAAACCTCTTCCCATACCTGAGTAGAAATGGGATAATATTACGATGGAATTTGCATGGGGCTACCAAAGACTCCAAGAAGGAATGATGCAACATGGGTCATTGTCGATCGTCTTACCAAGTTAGCCATTTTACATTCTATAAGAGAAAATTTAACACTTGCACATTTATATATAATGTATATTAATGATGTTATAAGACTTCATGGAGTACCCCTATCTATTTTTTCAGATCGTGATCCTCGTTTTACATCGTGATTTTAGAAAAGTCTTCAGAAAGCCCTAGATACTGAACATCTTTTGAGCACTTCCTACTTCCCTCAAACTGATGGAAAATCAGAACAAACAATTCATACCATAGAACACATGTTGAGATCTCTCTCAAATGACATTCAAGGTATGTGGGATCAATATTTACCTATATTAGAGTTTTCCTATCACAATAGCTTCCATTAAATTATTCAAATGTCCCCATATGAAGCGTTATACGGAAAAAGATGTCGTACACCAAATGTGGGGATGATGATTGTGATAGAAAACTAGTATCCATATAACATGTTGAGGAAATTATAGAAATGGTGAAGGTAATCCAATCCCACATCAAATTAACTCAAAGTAGGAAGAAGAGCTATGCTGATAACCAAGGGAAGGATTTGTAATTTCAGGTAGGATATCATCTTTTATTGAAGGTATCTCCATGGCACGATTTTATACATTTCTGTTAGAAGGTAATGCTAAGTCCTAGGTAAATTGGACCTTTCAAAATAAAATAGTTAATTTGGGTTGTACCTTACAATTTGGAAATTCCCCCATGTCTCTCCAATGTTCAGGATGTTTACCACATATCAATGTTGGTAAAATACATACCTGACACCATGCATGTATATACCTATAATGATTCAGAACTGGAACCTAATCTGTCTTATTGTGAATATCATGTCATAGTTTAGGATACATGAGAACAAGTTTTTAGAAATTGGATGACACATCTGGTAAAAGTTCTATAGAGAAACCATAAGGTAGAAGAGGCAATGTGGGAACCCAAGGAACTTGTGATGGAGAACCACCCAAATCATTTTATGTCGTAATATTTTAGAAAATTTTGATGTTGAAATTTTATGAAGTAGGAGATAATGTAACACCCCAAGCTTTTTTGTTATGTTTCCCTTTGAATAATGCAATATCTTGCATTGTACACATCTTCGAGATTCTAACACATCGTGATCAATCAAACCAGCCATTATGAATAGTAATACAATCTTTTTGAAATTTTATAAATATTAACATTCAAAATAGACTTCATTTTTGGTTTTAGAATAACTAAATTTGCTTGGGCTTAATTGTTTGTATTTTTCTGAAAAAATTCAGTTTTTGATGAATAGTTAAAGATAATAAATTTTAATTAAAAAAAATAGTAAAATTAATTTATAGTTCTAAATTATACTATTGAGTTGTTTTTAAGTATAATTATATTATATTTTTACAATTTAAACAAATGTTTGGCATTGGATGTAATTTCACATTTAATCTGGACATAAGCAAGTGTCAAACATTTGTTGGTCATTATTTCTTAAAAACACGCTTTTTGTTTTCACAAGGGGAATTAATTTTAAATTAATTTATGAAAATTTTTTGTTTTGAATTTTTAAAAATGGACTCCATATTATGAATCATTAGGTCCATATTTTGTAAATATGTCACATTTATTTTTAGATATTTTGAATAATTACATTAGTAAATATTTTATTTACCATGGTTAATGGATAAATTCAATAAATAAAGGTAAAAAAAATATTATAATAATATATTATTACCCTAACAGATGTTCTAACCCTGTTAGACAATACGTGTCCGACCATGGGATTCCATGGGTCGATTTTGGGACCACATTGAGCCACTTGTATGTGTTAATGACACGTTATATTAATTATGTTAATGTAAATTAAAAATGACATATGAATATATCGTTTAGTAAAACAATTTTTACATAGGTTTATATATGTTATCTATTCTAATATAAATATTCATTTGAAATCTAAAAATTTTCCATACATCATGGTATTTTATTTATAATTTTTATGCATTGAATAATTAAATTTATTTGTGACAGAATGATGATGATGTATTTTCCTTATTAATGAATGAATCAAATAAATGGTATTATTGATGTTAAAATAAATATAAATTTAATGTTATGATACCAACAATGAATTTTGATACCATCCATGAATTTAAAGGTTTTGATATCACTGATGAATGTTATGAAACCTTTCAAATATGATTATCTTGTTTCATGCCCCACATCTATTGGGGGATGTGAAGACATCAAATGTGTCTTCATAGGTCATGTTTTCTGCCACATTTTATTCAATACTGTAGAGTTGAATTGACAATAGTGGAATATAGGTTATGAAAATCTATGGCCTAGAACATATAGATTTCATAAATACAATATTATCATAAATCTTAATAAATTCAAAGAATCGTACCCAAATTTATGTAATAACATTCATGGCCCTAATTGGTTATTATGTAATTATGAAATATTATATTCCATTGATTCAGTGATTTAGATCCATATTTTAATGGATAATTCTATAGAAGTTGTTAGTTTCTGTCATTTTTCATAAATATTGGTGTAGGTAGATTTAAATTATACATTTATTGATATATTGATGATTTCCTTCCAATTTGATGAGATCAACATTCGAATTTAGTATATGAAAACACCACCATTTTGTGTTTCTTGTTAAATTGTTGGGAATTTGATTATGTAATGAAAAAAGTGATCTTGTTTTTTATAATTTTCAATATAAATGTCCTAATCTATAGAGCTATCAAAGGAACACTAATTAGTAAGTTGTACAGTGCTTTGATAATCATGAATAGATCCTTCCTGAAGCATATGATTCTATGATTCTAACAAAAATATTTGTTCATAAAAAAATGTTGATTTAGGCTCTATCCAAGAAAAAAAAAGGAATCATTAGGAATTCCCTTATGTGAATGTTGGAAGCATAGTTCAAGATGCATTTATGTATTTATCACCAACACAAATTAATGGTAATATACTTTCTCCATGGGATGATATTATATATCATTATCACCAAGATGTTGATGGATCTTCTTTTAATGTTGTAGTTAATGGGTTATTTTTAGTGATGTGTTTTCTAGAGGTACAGTTAAATAATATGATGGAGAACAGGATGAAAATCAGTCTATCCAAGAGCACTCTACATAAGAGTCTTTAGATTTTAACATGGGGCAGGAAAATATAATGGATAATTCCAAAATGAAAAATGTGTAGCATAGAATTCTTTAAATCACATCATGGAGTATTAAATTAAATAAGGTTGTTAGTAGTTCATCACTTAAGATGGTTTGTGAGATGATTTCACTCATACCTATAGAAATTATATGTTGTATTCTAAGAAGAATCAAACTAGGGACCATGGTAAGGGTTTTGGTTTATTATTTTTAAGCTTCTCCCTCCTCTCATACACAATATATTTCACATAAATGCATCTTGGATATTGATTCTCATAACACCTCCAATAACCTTAAACGTATTTTGGTATCCGATATTCGAACTGGGACTGATCTTAAATGGGAAATTCCTCATATAATGATTGATACATCCCAACCATTGTAAATAGTGGATTTTAATGAGGCATGGATAACACCTAGTGTATCTAAAATTAATTAGGGACCAATTTTGGAAGTAGACCATGTTCATCGAAAGATAGCCCAATTTTTTTATTCAATTATAATTGGGATTGGATGATTCAATAATGCCATGACCACCATTAGTTCAATAATTTAGTTTCCATAGTCATAATTCTAATTCAAAGGTAATTATAAATTATAGAACTCAAAATACCTTTTATTTACTTTCATAATTCAACAATGATGGTAAGAGGAAAGTATGTGATGGTGTGTATGGGGTTGAAGACATGATTTTTCATGCCTCCAATGATATCTCAGGTGATGATGGTGGGCCTTGGAGACAATTCATGTCTTTGATGTTTGACCAATACCCTCATGGTAGAGATGTATGTCTATCTCAACATAGTTTTTGCACTCTATCTCCTGTAGATATAGTTCACTTTTGTTTCTTGTGATGTTTTCTTAGGGATTTTATGGTCTTGTGGGTTCCTCCACAGTATCTATTCATTTTAAATAATAAATATGCCTTTGAGACTCAATAATTTAATATATATATATATATATTCAGAACTATATATTTTTGATTATATAAATTTATTTACAATTATAGACATATATTAATGATATAATTATTTATAATTATAATAATAAAAAAATTAATATATATAGTCATATTTAAATAAGACATATATTAAAATACATAAATTTATACATATAAATATATATGTGATGTAATATATAAATATGAATTATATAACATTTAATAAATGATGAATCATATTTTCATAATATCAGATATAAGTAATAATAAAATTTATATGATAAAAAATATATTTATATACTGTAATAAATATATCTAATTTTATAAATGTACAAAAAAATGTGTGGACTGAGAGATATAAATCTATAAATATATTTAATAATAAAAATATATAAATTTATACAACTATATATAATTATATAAATATATTTACTATTATATTGAAATTTATTGATTTATATTAATTCATAATTACAATTTCAAAAAAAATCAATATATATTTTATTAATTATAAAATTATAATAAACATATTTTAATAAGAAACACATTTTATAATCACATATGTATAAATATATAAAATATATATAATATTATATTGTTAATTATACACAAATATTTTAAAATATATTTATTTATAATTACAAGTACAAAAAAACATATAAATTTAAATGATTATAAAATTATTATAAATATATCTTTAAAAATATATTTATTATATTTATAATGTTATTAAAATATAGAATAATTAATATTTATATATTTATATATGTTTTTATAAATATATAAAAATATTTATAAATATATAGAAATATTTTTAAATATTTTTAATAGGATTAGATATTTATTAGTGACATTTTAGCACTGATAATGGGGTATCAGTATCAGTGACAAAAAGTGATAAAAATAGTATTTTTATTGGTGTTTTTTATTTTTGTGCCATTAAAACTACTATTTATCCTTGATTTTTTGAAAACACTGATATAATATTTAGGAAATCAGATAAAAATTACCCCAATAGGATGTTACTACCACTTGTGCATTCACACTCTCGAATAACTAGACGACTTCCACCACCACCTCTAAAAATAAGGTATATAACAAGGCACAAATTTGGTTTTACCATTGAGAAAATTTTGATTTTATCCATATTGATTTTAAAGGCGAGGGACACTATCAACAAAAAAAATGCATTGATAAAAGCCCCCTTAATCGGTGCTAGAAAGCACATAAAAGGTACCCACTTTACCAATTCTTTCATTAGAACTGATTAAATCCCTAATTTATCTATGATTTTACTTGTGCAGATAAATCCCCATATGTTCCATAGTGTTATTTGAATAACATCACAGTTCAAAAACCTTTAACATATATGAAAATACACCTATGAAAAGAAAAAATCTAATTGAAATGAATTTTACCTCAATAATACTAACAAAATCTACTATATAGATTTAAAATAATTTTGTTATAATAAAATTTTCAAGTAGTATCCATAATAGTTAAAAAATATTAATGTTTGATCATCATTTGAACACAGCAAACCCCACAGAATAAAGCTCAAACAAGATATTCGTTACTGCAGAAACCACCCCAAGTTGAGAAAAATAATTAACCTTTATAAAAAATCATATCCACTATTAGTGATACATTAATGAAATAAATATAACAAAAATAGGAAATAAATAATAATTAAAATTTGGATTTCCAATATAGAGACACTTATTTGGGTTATACTTGTCACACCATGCGTCATATTGAATTAAGGATAAAAATAATGTTGTTTTCAATAAAAATAATCACTTGGAGTCATATCGATCACATTGTGTGTCACATTGAGGTGAGGATGATTCATATATGTCAAAAATGACTTCTAGATCATTTTTCTATAGCCTCAAAATAAATAGAATGCATTTTCCCAATTTTGAGTATGTGATTTTTTTTATAAAATGACATTTCAAATTAGAAGCACACGATAGGAATCATACTGGTCACATCATATGTCAGTTGATGTCCTAGTCCATCCAACAGATCCAAAATACTTATGAATAATTTTCCAAAATTATCATGAAAATCAGAGAACATTTCCATTGTTTCTAGTGAGTGACGAACATTTTTATCAATAATGTCCATTTTAAATATATTACATACACATTGAGTCATACTAGTCACACCGTTATATTGATTGAGGTGTGTTTGATTCCAAGAACTCCAAAATGACTTATGGATCATTTTATTAATATATAAAATAAATATGAATTTTTTTTCTTAGTTTCCATTATGTAACCATTTCTTTTTAATATAATTAATTTCAATTTTAATTATAAATACACACATGCAGTCATATCGATCACACCCTATGTGTGATTGCGATACAGTTGATACCTATAGTTAAAAATTATTCCTAGATCATATTTTCTAATGAATAAAAATAAATGGAATGTGTTTTCTTAGTTTTTATAATTTTTTTTATGTTTTTATTAAAATAAAGTTCAATTTTATACAAAAACGTAGAAATGGTGTTATACAAGGAACACAACACATCAGATTGATGTAGGATTGATTACTACAAATCAAAAAATATTAATGTATTTTTTTCACAATGTATCAAATAAATCTAAATGTGTCTTCTCATTTTTAATTATGTACCTTTTTCATTCTACCAAAATTAATTTAAATTTTACTTAAAAAGACATAGTTAGAGACATATAGATCATACCGTGAGTGAGAATGAGTATAGGATGATTCTTACACATTCTAAATGACCTATGGACTATTTTACGAATGAATTAGATAAACATGTATTCTTTGTATTGGTTTTAAATATTTCAATATATGTATTTAATAAAATATTAATTGGAATTATTAACACACACCATGATTGAAACCTGTCAAATCATATGTTAGTTTTATGTGATAGAACTTCATGCACATCTCTATACAATTATAACTTTTTTCCTAAATTATAAAGATAATCCAAGAGTTTGTTCATGATTTTATAATGATTGACATATGTTTTGAACATAAAGGAAAATTTTAAACAGATAAAAAATCTTTTGAATCATAATAGTCACATTGTGTCTTAGATTGAGGTGTGGTTGATTCATACTCATAAAAAATAATATATGTGTCATCTTTCCGAATGTTTCATATCAATCCAAATTTTTTTTTCAACTATTTCAATATGCCACTAGTTTTTTTAATAATGTTAATGAAAAATTTTAAATAAAAAAAGTTTGAGTCAAATCCATCCCAAAAGGTTTCCAATTGCGATGCAATTTATTCCTACATATCAAAAATAAATTATGGATCATTTTCACCAAATATAAAAACAATATAATTATTTATTCTGGGTTTTAATTATTAATCATATTCATTATAATACGATTAATTCAAATATAAATAAAAAAATAATAATATTGAGTTATACCAGTCACAATAGGTGTTAGATGGAGGTGGGCTCGATTCATACCAATCAAAAATGACTTCTGAATCATTTTCCAAAAGTATCAAAACAATATGAATGAGTTTTAATTGATTTAAATATTTCACTTTTAAAATTTTCTAAAATAAATGTTATTTTAAAATAAATATACAAATTTGAAGACATTTCAGTCACGCTGTGAGTTGGATAGATGTAGGGATGACTCCGGAACATAAAAAATGACATAAGAATCATTTACATGGTGTATCTAAACAATCTGACTATGTTTTCTCAGTTTTGTGAATGTAAATATTGATTTTTATTAAAAATTCATTTGACACTAGAAACACACATATTGATGCAAACCGTTCACATCATGCATTAGTCTAATTTGAGATATTCCTTTTACATTACACAACAAACATATGAATCCTTTTCCAAAAATTTCCCAATAATTAGAGCACATATTCTTTTATATATCTATTATTAAAACAATTTTTTAAATAAAATGCCTTTATAAAATATAGAATGGATACTTTGAGTTACACAGGTACACAATTCATCATATTAGGAGTGTTTTATTCCTATAAGTTAACATTTAATTATTGATCTCATTCTTAATGTATCAAATCAATCATATTTAATTTTCTAAATATTCATTATGTCAATATTTGTTTTTACAAAAGATAATGTCATTTTTAAATACAAAGACGCACTTGGATTTATACTAATCACACTGTGTGATGGACTAAGGATCTTGATTTATTCACATATACCAAAAATGGATTATGGATATTTTTCAAAAAATGTAAAAAAAATTGAAGACATTTTATTTTTTTGAGTAGGTAAAATGTTCTTTTTATTATATGTAATGAAAATTTTAAATAATAAAAAAATCATAGAGTCATATCGGTCACATCATGCCTCATATTGATAGCATGTTAGTTTTCATTGGAAAATAACGATGTATGAATTGTTTTATTATTGTATCAAATTAATAATATAGAATTATGTTGTTTATTAGAATAATTGTATCACATTATATTAATATTACTATATACTTTAAATTAAATGACATAGTTTAACTTATGTCCATAAAACTATTCATCATATCGAGGTGAGATTGATTATTTTTTGTCAGAATTTACATTCATTCATTTTTTAAATTATATCAAAATAACCATAACATATTTTCATAGTTTTTAGTTACCATGACCCGACTCACAATAGAGGTTGAGTCACAATAACCACATACCCACCTCTAGAGCCCTTATGGTGAAAAATAGCACCAAATGTTCAAAAATTCAGATATTAATCTACCTAAGAAACCATACACTAATGAAAACAACTCAATGAAAAACGGTAGAGGAAAAGTAAAAAAAGATTCAACTCTGCAATAGAAACGAAACCAACCTGTATGAACCACTAAATAGTAGAAGTAAAGTATAATAAAATAAAAGGAAAGAGGGGAAAATACACCCCAAATCAAAACAATGTTCCAAAACATGGAAGTGATGTATATGTAAAATATAAGAGGGATCCATGTTACTAGATCCCAAGTAATACCACAGTATACAGTCCAACCAACTATATACCTATGCTCTAATGAAGTCAATATCAACCTATTCATCATATTCTAAGGAACGACACATTTTGTAAAATCCCAATCAGGGGTGAGTATAAAAATACATAGTAGGAGTCCCCCAAAATGGGACGGGGGATACATAAGAGATACTCTGAAAAGGAATAAAATTAATAGGAAAAAGAATAGTAAAGGGAGTGCAACTCAACCCAATAAGAGATTGAAGAAATATCATCCAAATAGATATTACTAGAAATATTAATAATATAATCATCTAATCGAGTATTCACTACCTTATGTAGGATATTAGACTAGTACAACCATGTAAATCTAGATAAAAAATGAACATGGTATACCCCACACATCATTTCCTCTCATGGATGGATAGTAACAAAACCCCCGAGTAGTTGGTACTGTAGTAGGTTATATAAAGTCCCAACCATGGAAGCCCAATCAAGAGAGTCAAGGGATTCCCATATCATATATAATCCCTAGAAAAGAGTCACAAAAAACTCTAGACATAACCAACAATGTTTCATGTCATCCCTCACATATTGCCTAAACACGCTAGTCAAAGGTTATTAATAACCACACCTTAATACTATCCACTTTTAGAACCTCACTCTCGCCCGAGTAATTTTGTGTTTTTGTCCCAAGGATGTGACTCAATGTGAAAATATTCCATATGTCTAATGGGTAAAATGTTACGTCAAAAAATGTATCCCCACATATCTGCATAGTCGTGAGATCATCTCTCATGGTCGATGATCAACTGTTCAGCCCTACCGGAGGGTATGCTCGGTACTTCCATCAGCGAATTCCCCTGCCTTGCCCTGCTAAAGTGTAATAAATTCGAGATTAATACTAAAATATTCATATAATAATTATTATACCAAGCCCAACTGGAGGATAATACCAAAAGTGTCATAGGAGAACACCACTACCAATCCAATCTAGGGGGTCATCCTGAAGGTGTTATTGACGAACACCACTACCCAGCCCTACTTAATGGTAATACTCTAGAGAGTAAGCCTGGTAATGTTCTGGAAATACATAATTAATGATATCTCTTGGAAGGAATCTAGGAACAATGCAAAAGTCATTGGGTATCACCCCATGTTAGTGTCACACCTTGAACAACTCGCATCATATCTCGAAAGCCACAATGAAGAAAATCATATTATTCTACACCAAAAAAAACTCAGGTAGAATATTCACAGGACAAAATCCAAGTTCAACAAAAGGATATAGGATATGTAGAAGATTTATAGTGTAATATACGAAAATTGTGGGGAAATCATGATGTGTAACATCATCTCATCATCCATTCAGGTGCCTTTCCATGCATGAGTACTAGACTGAGACCTGGTACCCCTATGTGTACTAGTGAACATTCTATGTATATGAATCCTCCAGCTGAAAGGATAATTAGTGAACATTTATAATTTTTCATAAGAAGGGATAAAATGTACATTTACTATCATGCCTCCTCAAATTTCCATGAATGACCATATAGATCACACCATTTCAATCCATGCAGAAAATCACATAAGATCATGTATTCATTCATCTAGACTAGACTCCCAGTGAAGAAGTTGCATCTCTCAACATACCACATGAATGGTGCTTAGTGGGGGACATACCATGATCCTAAAACACATAATGCAGATCACAGTGTTGTGATCCTCAGGAAAACACATAGGGTATTGACTCAACATTTGTCCGAAACGAACACACAATGAAAAAGTCACAATTCAAAACAAAATCACATAATCATATTTGAAGGAAACATACCTCCATTTTGGTTTGAGAAAATTTAAATTGCCTCAAAACATCCTCTTCAACATTAGGATGATAATGCTGCCAATGGAACATCAATTAGACATCACATGTAGAAATTATGGCATGTGAATGTTTTAAAAAAAATTAAATATTATTATTATTTTAGAGTTTTGAGGCCTGGCCCACAATCCCAAAACCTAAAATTATCAAAATTTACGTAAAAGGTCCTACTAAATTAGAGGGATATGTGGCCATAGATAGATCTAAAATAGTATACCCGGTGTAGAAGCTACATGTGTGTATAAATTTGTTCTTGGACGATCCAAATCGATCTGAACCAGACATGATGTACCGCTCTACATGGTTCATCCCACCCTGATCATCCCATTCTAATTTTCATATATATGTACACTTAGTAATGACTGACATGCTACCAAAACATACTCAGCACAAGATCGGGTCTCCACCACCGCGTCAACGTGGATGACCAGCCACCGCACAATGAGGTGGTAGTAGCCGCATGGGTCACGTCGTGTGACCCCAGTGGGAAACCTTCCAGACCATGTTGCCCAACATTTCAATGAACCAATGTTTCTCTATGTATCATAGTTGTAGAGGACCACCCCCAAAATCCTCCGATGTTTTCCGCTCCACTAGTTCATTATTGGTCCCCTCAACGGACCACCAAAAACAATCATGTCAATCGATGAAAAATCCATCAGCGAATCTATGAATCTTGTGACATGATATTCATTGCACCAACCACAGACAAGTGATCTGTTGGTTCTTTTTCAAGTCAAAATGTATTTTCTACTTCCACTCATTTTCCCACATCCTATATTTCTCGAAACTCCTTACCTTCATAGATCCATAATCCTCGGATCACTACCTTCCAAGATCAAATGTTTTCATTATGATTAGATGTCCTCTTTTCATTTCGAAATGCAGACGATGAAGAAAATATATGAAAAATGAATAATGTTAATGAATGATGAATAATGTGAAATCAATTATTTTAATAGTCGACGATCGTTGATAGTTTGGACATCAAAAATGATTTCAGAGTAGTAAAATTGATATATAATCAAATTCAACAATAGAATCAATAATTGTGGAATGAAGAATATGAATGTAAAATACTAACTTGAATTTGGATATATCGTTTCATTCTCTATGCTCTGATCTATTGGGTTCTGCAATTTCATCATCATCCACAAATAATTCAACGTTTATTTTCCATCAAAAGATGTGGAGGAGCTCTCACCGACATCCATTGGAGAAATGAGCCAACCCTCACTGATTTCCTGTAGAATAGTGTGGTCTCCATCATCGAACTCATGAGTACTCCATCTTCATTAAGCATACCAATTCTACAAGATCTGCGCAGTTTTCATCCACTCCTTGATGATCTACACCTTCTTAGTGTTAGATCATATCATCTCGGGTCCCACTAGTATGGACTCCGCTGGGTCAGTCCAGCATAAGGGTGGTCAGCAAAGTGACTCATACAATGCCTCGAAAGGTTCCATCGCAATGGTGGAGAGGTAGTTTTTTTTGTATGTAAACTCCAACAAAGGGAATTGATCCTCCCAGCTAAGGTCGAAGTTGAGATCACAAGCACACAACTTGTCCTCGAGGGTTGTAATGGTCTGCTCAGTCTGACCATCCTTCTGAGGATGGAATGCGGTGCTCAAATGAAAATGGGTCCCGAAAGCCTCCAAGAACCCCTTCCTTAGTTGGGAAGTAAAACATGCATCACGATCGACAAAATCATCAAGGGTACTCCTTTTAGCCACAAAATCTCCTGCACATTGAGGTGACTCAATCTCCCTAATAAACCATCCTCTCATATCGGTAAAACGTTGGCCGACATGGCGAGTCGGTCGACGATCACCCAAGTCAAGTCATGTACTCTGAATGTATTTTTAATTAATGTCATGATGTCCATGAATATTGTAACACACCATGATTTCATAGTTCATTATTTATTCAAAGTAATTCAATAACGTGCGCTAAACGCAACACTGAGTTCAAGCACTCCATGACTTACCAAACATGTTGTTCAAAATAGTTTATGAATAGTATTAACCTAATTTTATCATTATAGAATCATTATAATTTTGGAATCTATAATTCATGTTTCATAGACATAATGAAAAAACAAATTCATTTATTTCAGATAAAATAAGTATTTTGTAAAAAAATTGAAATGTTTTTGCCTTTTAATGGAGAAAAATTTTTAAATCCATTATTTGAAACATTTATATATTCAATTTGAAAAAATGAACTTCTTCTTTAGAATTGGGACATAATAATTTAGTTTCAATAAATTTTTTGTGTTTTTATGATAACTTTCATATTTGGGTGAATAGTTAAAAATACAATATTTTAACTGAAAACAACGTTTTTAATCAAAAAAATTTGTATTGTTAAATTATAAATTTTAATGGTTTGTAAGTATAAATATATTATATTTTTACCATATAAACCAATGTTATTTATTTTAAATAATTTACCTTTGATATTGAACATAAAAAAGTATCAATCATTTGATAGTTATTATTTCTTAAAACCACGCTTTTGGTATTGACAACGAGAATTAATATTAAATTAATAAATGAATCATATATGTTTTTAATTTTGTAATATGGAATTAATTTTTGAATTCATATATCAAAATTATCATATGGTGAAATTTTGTCATTTTTCAAAAAACATTGAATTTTTTATGGATAGTGAAAACACTAAGTTATTGGTTAAAACCCACTTTTTATTTAAATAAGTATTTATTTTATTTAAATTAATTTTAGCTAAAAATATAATCATAATACTTATATAAGTTCATTATTAATCATTGGAGTCATTTTTTTAAAATGTTTAGATATATAATAATTTTATTGAACTTTTTACCGTCTTTTACCTACCTCCTTGGAAAATTTTCAAATTGGCATAAAACTTAATTTTAGAATTTCTGTAAGTATAATTTCAAAAATTCGAGAATCAAGGTAAACTTCAATAAAAAATATGTGGTTCAATAAGATGAAAATAATTTTTGGTGAATATTAAATTTTGACTTATTTACCGCGGTTGAAGGTAACTAGGGTAATTCAATGTAAAAAAGAATATTCTTATAATACAAAAAAACCTTAACACTTGTCCTAAACTTATTGAAATAGTTAGGGATGACCATAGGATCCTATGGTCGATTTTGGGACCCCATGGAGCTAGTTAAGCGTGATAATGACACTTTTTTTAATTAACATATTTTTTAGCAAAAATGACATAAACAAATATCTTTTATAAATAATTTTTTACATGGTGATATATAAGAAAAATTTTAATATTTTAATATTCATTAGAAAGATAAAAATATTTTATATATAATGGTATTATATTTATATTTTTTATACATTAAATATATTAATTTATTTATGATGTAATGATGATGCAGAAATTATCTAATGAATGAAATATTAAAATAATTGATATTATAGATATCAAAATAAATGTAATTTGATTCTATTTATGAATTAAACTAATTTTATTGGTTAATATGACATGTTAAAATTTCATAGATGAATTTTTTTAGTAATAATGCTGTTATCAATTTTTCAAAAACAAAAGACAAAAAAGTGTCATAATTAAAATAAAAGTGTTTTTAAAAGAAATATTATATTATTAATTGGTATTATATTCTTAAAATATATGAATCAGAAAAAGGGATTAAATTCAATTTCATATGTCATTAATGAACCACTTGGGTTTTACATGGAATTTTATAGTACGTTTATTAACCATAAAATATAAAAATACAAAGAGGCATGGTAATTGTGAAACTATTTAACTAAGAGTTAAATCTTTAAGATGACGTCAATATAGTGACCCAAACCTATCTAAAATATATTGGTTGGGTATTCTGTGACCCATCCCCACCTTATCATAGAATTAAATCAGTTTGGAGCCATTATAAACCGAAATTTATTATATTATAAAATAATTTTTCAATCATTAGCTAAGGTCCTCGTCACCCCTCATATAAAAGGGTACTCCCCATTATTTCAAATTCGCACCATAAAAGCCATTTGGATCGGCCAACCCTACCCAAAGTTTCTCTCACATGACCTCCCTTCATCCTAGATGACATACATTTGTCATAAATCCAACCTATGGAGCCCTTTTGGTCAAATCAAAAGGAAAACCCCGAAGAAGAGTTAAATATTTCATCACCTCTTTCAAGATCCATTCTTCTTCCCCTTCCTCATTCATTGTTGTTTCCATTATAAAATAATAACTATAGTATGTTCTATATAACCTGATGGTATTATAAATATGTTACAACCATATTCATCATTCTATCCATAACTTGAATAATGTGTCACCATGCGTGCCTACGTACGACTTACAATCTCCACGTCGTGGTGTAATTTTTATTCCATACATTATTATTCGGATGGGTTTAATAATGATGTGTTATTGATTTAAATAATTAATATAACATGATAATTTCTCTATAAAATAAATATACCATCAAATTCCAAACCATTAAGGAAATTATATTGTCGCTAATGCATACGTACGTATTACAATTTCCATGATGTGGTGAGATTCATTTCCACGTTCTCCATTCATCAACGATTACAAAAAAATATATTACTAAAAAGTATGTAATATATGACATAATATTTCCAATGGGGATATATATATATGTATTTATTTACTTACATATATCTTATTCACTTACTTTTGTTCAATATGATTTGAAAACAGAAGCCACATTTATGTGTACGTACAACCTACGGTCTCCATAAACAGTGTTTTCCATTTCATATATCTATATTCTATAAATAATTATATTATAAATATATATCATATATAAATAAAGTTTTACATTCATAAATTTAATAAATCATGATTTAAACGATATGATCAAGAATAAAAATTTAAAATACGTACGACAAAGAAAGCAATTATTATCCAAAATGTTAATTTAACATGGAAATTATTATAAAATGGGTAGTATAAATTCATTAATGAATAATGTATTATATCATAAAATTTATTAAGGTTCTGGTATAATTTAATAACATACAACAGACTTTATAAAAGAGGTTAAACGTACCCTCGACAAAAATAAAGTACAAGGTAAGTGTTAATTTCACATTTTCATTGTTATCTGAGGTTGTTTTTCAGTAAGTATCAACATGGAAATATTTATTATCATATTCCATGTTTCATAAAATATTTTTCAAATGGAATATTTTTAAGGTAATTTTTAATAAAACATCATTTTAAATGTTTGTAATATTTATTCTTCTTAATCATTCTCATTAATGCCCATGTTTTCAAAATTGTTTTTATGGATTTATTTATATGGACATGAATGTTTTTAAAATATTAATTCCTTTTAATAGATTCAAAGTGGTATGGGACAATGTGATTCAAAAATTTATTTAAATTTATTCCTTTTTAAATTCTGGGACTTTCAAATGTTTTCATTAAAGAGAGATATTTCTCTCCATGATTTTTACAAATCATTTTCATCTATGTCAACATCCCTAGATGGATTTTAAAATTGTTTGATGTTGATTTGTTATCATACAAATATTCTATATTGTATTGAAGTATTTGTTATATGTTTTATTGTGGATGTTTTATTTTTTAACCATTTATGGATTATGGATAAAATATTGACATTTCGTATTCTAGTTTTTATACGAATGGTTATTCTATGTTTCAACCTTTTCATATGGAGAATGCAGTGGACTTAGTATGTGACCAGTGGGGCCCTCTATAGCTCTTCGATCCATCGGTATGTATCATGAGACAAACTAGGGTCTTTGAAAAAGGCATTGACAAGAATTTTATTTTTAGTCTTGGAACATGGCCTTGACTGTGTGGTAATGATTTCCGGCGTTACAAATTCACTGATTATGAAATAATTTATTACATGTGATTATTCGACTAGTAGAATATCCATGTGCATTTTTATATAGTAATGTTTGATTTATTTTTTCCATATTATGTTCATGTTTTCGTTTAAATGGCTATTGTATTTATTACACATCTTGCCTTAAAAGTTTATAGATTTCACTAAATTATTTATTGTTACTGAGCATCCGATCTCACCCATTTCTTATGTTGTATTTTCCAAGGATCCCAAGAAGTGTTTTATGTTTGAGATTCAATGTTAATCTAAGGGAACAATGGAATTATCAAACGATTTTTTTTGTTTTATTTTATAATGTGTAATGTAATGTTCATGTATGAAATCTATTTTCCAAAACTGCTAAACTGATCGGTCTTTCGGGACTTGATTCATTGTAATCATGACAATGTACTAAAATATTGCACCGACTCTATGCAACTGGGGTCTGGGCATTACAGTTGGTATCAGAGAAATTTTAGCAATAGATTTGGAAACTAGATTTAGATATACTCTGATTATAGAACATTACCCTAAGATAGGAATTGATTATTAGTATATAATAACTTCCTTATATTTTGTTAATGTAGGTATTTTGTGAGTTTTCCAAGAAAATACATCTCTTTATAGATATGAGCTGGTAAGGGTGTCTCTGGTACAGTTTTACCTAGTGGTAAAACCCAAAAACACTGCATTGATCTGGACTCGAATGAGAACCGGTGCATGACATTGGGCCTTGCTGCACTCATGGTTACGACAATCTCGGGAGATATGGTTATGATAATTATCATTTTCTTTACAATTATGAAGGATTTACGAGTATATTCCTCCTCAAAAAAATTATTTTTATATTTATGGATTATATCCATAAAATGTTCAATTTATGATTGGTATTTTACAAGTTGGGAATTATTCATTAAAATTCATAAACTACCCTACTGTATGCCATTGTTTAGAAATTTCACTCAGAAGAAGGAATGATAACTCCAACAATATGTATGATTCAATGAGTAAGAAGGATCATATAATTCATGGTAGTAAGCCAACATTTTTAAGTTAAATAGTCTCCCATGTATTCTCAACATATGAATAAATAGTATTATGTGTTAATAAGATATGTAAAGAATTATATATGTCCTATGGATTTGAACGGAAGTAAGGGAAGAAAATGATTGTAGAGAGAAGTATGGATAAATAGAAGAGCGGAATGAATGATTTTCCAATATGTGATAAATGTTCAAAGAATCACCATGGTAGATACTTGAAGGGAATGGGAATTTGTTATAAGTGTGGAGAAAGAGGACACCATGTACGTAATTGAAAATATAAAAAAATCTTTTAAATATAAAATGCATCATCTGCACTGCATTGGGACACTACGTAAATCAATGTCCTAGTCATCAGAGTATACCTAAAATGAATGTATTGGGTAACAATCATGTTATGATACTATAGAGGATGAAGAGTAATGATTAGATTTCTCACATTTTTATTAATGTTTTGTGTCATTTGAGTATTATATTAATGATGTACATGTTATAATAATTAGAGATAATATAAGGATTGTACTGAAGTACTATTTCATTATGGACTAAATTGTGTGTGGAACCATAAAAAGTGACTTAATATCCATTTAATGTTTTGGAAAATAAATTTTTGAGAGAAGGATAAACCACAATATGGATCCGATACTGTGGTAGTAATTTTGGAATAATACATGTTTGATGTGGATAAATGAAATAGTATATTCAAGATAACCTTGAAACAGATTGATGATTTGTATATTCCATCATTTTGGGAGTTTACAAAAATTTTGGATTGATGGATTATATCTAGTTTTCTATTAGGAATATGGTAGTATGAATGTAATCAATAATGTTTAATAGTAATTTAGGATGTTTTATTGTTTTAAAATAATACATGATGTAGATTTTCAAATGTTATTACGTGTGAAAAAATATCTTCATTGTGTTTACCTTCCTTATAAATTCTGGACTGTGAGTTTGGGTAGAAGTATTTTTGATAAGTCTACTTTGAGATTATTTTTGGATTTCCATACAAATGGCAACTAGGATATCGAGCGTAAACCAGTCGTGTCTTGCAAGATGGTGAGACTTGAACCCGCAACTAAAGGGAGATAATGGTGTATCACCTACCGCTGGCTCATGTGAAGTACTAGTTTGAATAATATTGTTTTTTAAAAAGTTCATGTAGATGATTTATAAATTGATTTTTATTGTAACCCTATATGAATAAGATAGATAGAATATTTTTAAGTTCTATTATCTTACAGAGTGAAAGATGAGATTGTGGAAGAAATTAGGTAAAGGACGGGACAATACTTTTCAAGTATGTATTTTTTTCTTCTATTATTCTATGAAGAAATTAACTATTAAACTTTAATGAAGGGATCTTATAGACAAATATGTGTTATCATAATACCTTATGTTTTTTGGAACAGATTCTATTTTTAATCATAATAGATTGATGGATTTGAGGCCCTCAATTTTACACATTTTTCTGATTCATGTCGTCAATCACTCCCTATAAATATTTTGGTTTTATCAAATTATATGTCTCTAATTTCCACCTACATTCTCTTAATCGAGATCATAATTTGTTGGTGACAATTTCATTTCCCTTTTCTTCTTATTAAGAATATACTTTGTTAAACCTAATTTCCAATGTGGGTTTTCCCACAATGGTATTTTCTATTTTCAACCATTTATTTTCGAAAAACAATTTCAAATTTCAAGGACTCTATTTATATAATGAGGGAATAATGTAACACCCCAAGATTTTAAAGTACATTATTTCTTCAAAATAATTTAATAAATTTCACTACAAGAAACACTATGTCCAAGCGCTCCACATCATACCAGACTAGTCATTCAAAAGATATTATGAATAATATCCACTATATTTTTAACTTTATATAATCCTTATAATTTTAGAATCCATATTACGAGTTTCTTAGACAAAAATAAAAAACAAATTCAAATTTTTCAGATAAAAAAAGTGTTTTAAAAAATTCATTTTTACCGTATTTTTATGGAAAACCATTTTTATATCCCATATTTGAAACATTGATATAGTAATTTTGTAAAAATAATATTTTTATTTAGAATTGGGACATAATAATTTAGTTTCAATAAAATTTTCCTATTTTTATAATAACTTTATTATTTGGGTGAATAGTGAAAATTTCTATATTTTAGCTGAAATAACTTTTTTAATCAAAATAATTTATAGTGTTAAATTATACATTTCAATGGTTTGGAAGTATAATTACATTATGTTTTTTCCATTTAATCCATTTTTATTCATTGGAAATAATTTCACTTCGAAATTGAACATAAACATGTATCAATCTTTTGTTAATTATTATTTCTTAAAAACGCGCTTCTTGGTTTGGTCAACGAGAATTAATTTAAAATTAATAAATGCCGCTTATATGTTTTAAATTTGGGAATAATAGAATAACTATTGAATCCATAATATCAAAATTATCATAGGGTGAAATTTTGGAATATTTTCTGAAAACATTGAATTATTTATGAATATTGAAAAACAATGAGTTATTGGTTAAAACAGACTTTTATTTAAATAATTAATTATTTTATATAAATTTAATTTAGGTCAAAATACATAAATAATACCTATATAAGTTAAATATAATTCATTGGTGTAATTTTATAATAATTGTTTATATATAAATAGTTTATTTAACATTTTACTGTCTTTTTCCCACCTCCTATGAGAATTTGAAAATTTTCATAAAACATAATTTTACCATTTCTGTGAGTTGAATTTAAAAAATTTAAGAAACACGATAAATATTAGTAATTAAAATTTTGTTCAATAAGATGACAATAATTTTTTATAAATGGTGACTTTTGACTATTATTTACCGCGAATAAAGTTAAATAGGGAAACTGTAGGTAAAAAAGAATAATATAATATTAAAAATTAGCTTAACACTTGTTCTAACCTTATTGGAGGAGTTATAGACGACCATGAGAATCCTTGTGTCGATTTAGGGTCCCCATGGAGCCACATAAAAATGATAATGACACATTATTTTAATTAAGTTAAAGTAAAGGCCAAAATGGCACAAACAAATATCTTTTACTAACTCATTTTTACACAGTGTTATATAATTCATAGTTTAGACTATAAATTTTCATTGGAAATATACAATTATTTCCTACATAATTGTATTTTATTTATTATTTTTAGACATTATATAATTTAATTTATTTATGACATAATGGCGATGTAGTAATTACCTTAGTAATGAAATATTAAAATAAGTGATATTATAAATAACCAAATAAAAGTAATTTGATAGTTTTTATATATTACACTAATTTTATAGGTTAATTTGATATTTTAGGGTTGGTTAGATAAATTTTTTTCTATGTAATAATGCATTTATGAATTTATAAAAAATAAAACACCAAATAGTTTCATAATTGACATAAACAAGTTTTTAAAACAACTTTTATATTATTAATTGGTATTCTATTTCTAAAAAACCAAGGTTCATCCAATGGGATTAAATAATATTATATATATTATTAATGAACCACTTGGGGTTCCGTTGGATGTTTATAGTATGTTTATTAACTATATAATATAAAAATAAAAATAGACATGGTAAATGTCAAACTAATTAACAAAAATCAAAATGATGAGGATAATATAGTGACCCAAACCTATCTAAAACCTATTGTTTAAGTAGTATTATACCCATCCTCACATTATCATCTAAATAAATCAGTTTGGAGCCATTAGAAACAGAAAATGATTTTACTATAAAATAATATTTCAATCTTTTCCAAAGGTGCCTCTCAACCATCTTATAAAAGGGTACTCCCCATTCACTAAAATTCACTCCTTAAAATCCATTTGACTTGGAAAAACCCTTCCCAGATACCCTTTTAACTGTCCTCCCTTCATCCCAGAGTCCTTATGTTTGACATAAAGCCAAACTATGGAGCCATTTTTATTAAATAAAAAGGACAAACCCAAAGACGAGGTGAATATTTCATCACCTCTTTCATGTTCCATTATTCTTCCACTTCACCTATCATTGTTTATTCAATCCTAAAATAATAACTCTAGTATATATTATTTATTGTGAGGTTATTATAAATATGGTACAACTGTATTCATTATTCTATCCAACCTTTGAATGACATTTCACCATACGTTTGTACATATGGCTTACCATCTCTACATCGTGGTTTAATTTTTATTCAATACATTATTATTTGGATGGGTTTAATAATGATGTGTAATTGATCTAATTAATTAATATAACATGATAATGTCTCTGTAAAATAAATATACCATCCAATACTGCACCATTATGGAAATTATATTTTCATTCATGCGTACATACGGATTACCGTCTCCACGACGTGATGAGACTCATTTCCATGTTCACCATTCATTGACGATTATAAAAAAAATTCAAATAATTATGTAATATATGAAATACTAATGACACTATATATATATATATGTATGTATGATTTTATGTACTTATATATATCTTATTCACTTACTTTCATTCAATACGATATTAAAAAAGAAGCAATGTCTATGCGTACGTACGACCTACCATCTCCAAAAACAGTGTTTTCCATTTCATATATCTATCATTTATAAATTTTTATATTCAAAATATATATGATATATAAATCATGTTTTATATTCAGGAATTATTTAAATCATGATCAAAATGATACAATCAAGAATGACAGGTTAAAATACGTACGATAAAGACAACAATTATTACCCGAAATGTTAATTTAACATTGAAATTATTATGAAATGGGTATTTTAGAGTAATAAATAAATCATTTACTTTATCATAAATATTACTATGGTTCTGTTATAATATTATTGTATACTAAAGTCTTTATAAAGGAGGTTAAATGTTCCCTCGACTAATCTAATGTACTAGGAAAGGGTTAATTTCACAATTTCTTTATTATCTGAAGTTGTTTTTACGTATGTATCTACTAAGACATATATATTATCAATGTCCATGTTTAGTAAAAGTGTTTTAAAAGGGATTTATTTTAAGCTAATTTTTACAAAAACATCCTTTTAAATGTTTTAAATATTTATTCTTCTTAATCATTCTCATTAATGTCTGTGTTTTCAACATGGGCCTTTAAGGATTTATTTATAAGGACATGAATGTTTATAAAATGTCAATTTCATTGAAAATATTCAAATTTTTATGGGACACGTTTATTAAAAAAATGTCTTTAAATATCTCTCTTTTAATTTTTTACATTTTAAAGTTTTTATGAAAAAGATATATTTCACTCCAAGAGTATAACAAATTATTTTCATCTATATCAACATCATTTGATAAATTTCAATCTCGTTTGATGTTGATTTATTATGATACAAATATTCCATATTGTATTGAAGTATTTTTTATATGTTTGACTGTAGATGTGTTGTTTTTATACCATTCATGGATTATGGATAAAGTATTGAAATTTCGTATACTAGTTTTAATAAAAATGTTTTTTTTATGTTTCAACCTTTTGATATGAGGAATGAAGTGGACGTAGTAAATGATGGGTGGAGAAAAAAATAGCTCCTCGATGCATCAAAAGGGTTCATGAGTCAAACTAGTGTCTTGGCACAAGGCCTTGACAAAAATATTATTTGTAGTCTTGGAACAAGGCCTTGACTAGGTGGTAGTGATGTCTAGCGATATGCATTCCCTTATTAATAAGTTAGTTATTACATGTGATTATTTGACTTGTAGAATATCCATGTGCATGTTTATATGGTAATGAATGATTTATTATTGTCATATTATGTTCATGATTATTTTTAAAAATCTATCGTTTTTGTTACACATGTTAAATTAAAATATTATAGCTTTTGATAAATTATTTACCCTTACTAAGAATATGATCTCCCCTCTTTCTTATGTTTTAGTTTCCCAGGATCCCAAGAAGTGTTTTATATTTGAGATGCTGGGTTAAGCTAAGGGAAAAATGAGATTATCAATGCAGTTTTTTGTGTTTTATGTTAGAAAGAGTAATGTAATATTCATGTATGCAATCTATCTTCTAAGACTACCAATCTGATCTGTCTTTCGGGACTTGATTCCTTGTAATCCTGGTAATGTATTAAAATAATGCACCAACTATGGGTAAATATGGTCCGGGTGTTATAGATATCACATTCCACTTCCTCTCTAGGACCTATGAAGGCTTATCCAAGAATGATATTACCTAATTCTCCGCCTTCACTTGCTGACATGTGAGGAACCGAGAGAAAAAATATGCTACTGCTTACTTCATTCCTGGCCACCTGTGTTGTCATCAGATATCCATGTACATCTTCGCCACTCCTAGATGTACCACTCGAGGGGAAGTGTGAAACTCTCTCAACACATCTTCTTGAAGTGACATTGGTACTAAGGTATGTCCTGTGAAGAGGATAAAATTCTCTCCACCTTCAGATAACCCATCAGGTGCCTATCCTGTAGATATGTAAGCATGTAATGCCTCACTGTCAGTGTCCCCACGTTGCACCTCCCAGACTCGCTGATGATGTGTGGGAGTGACTGTTAGAGATTGTAGAAAAGATGCTCCAACTCCGTCCATGAAGGAACACAATCCAATTCCTTTGTCTCAGGTTCAGGTATTTCTTAGAGACGACATACTTGTGACTCTTGTTATTAGATTTCACTGTAAATTTCTTGCCCATAAGATTGTGTAACCACATCATAAAGGAAATGACCACTGCTGCTAACTCTAGGTCATGGGTAGGGTAGTTCTGATCATGTTGTCTTTTATGCATTGAACCAAATACGATTACTGCTTTCTCCTGCATCAGGACACATTCGAGCCTGGTCCCTGATGTTTCGTGGTAGACTACATACCCTACGCCCTCCTCTGGTGGCCTCAAGATGGGGGTATTATTCATATAGGGCCCTAGCCTTAAACCTAATTTAATCTTTAGTTATTACAAGATTACACATTGAGGATCTTTTCAGGTTTAGAGTTTTAGAGAATTAGATCATAAAACGTGCATTATATTCCACATTTAATCAAAGTGGTTACATAAATGATAGTATTAACTTTTCCCATCAACGGAAAAATATTTAAAATAAAACATGGATTCATTCTTGACACTTCCTTGACACTATCATCACATCTTGTACATTTCCCATGACCTGTGAAAAACATTTCAAAAACATGGGATGAGCATAAAAATCCTATTAAGGGATATAAAAATATGAAATTAAAACATTAGTCCATGTATGAAATCATACTTTACTCATAAAACATAAAAACATTAACATACCTCATCAAATCATGAATAAATCATAGAAGTCATAAGACAGAAAGGTATCTTGAGGCATTCATAACATTCTTACATAGGGACTAACCCTCTTGGTTACGTTTGGAATACCCATCACAGTACATTCCCTAATTCTCCTCAGAGAAACCTTAACGTTTAACTCCTTTGCATTACTCAATGCATTGGAGAGCTATATCGGGCTCACCAGCCCTTAGTTTATCATGGAACCACCCATCCTCATAACAATGCCCGAGAACCATAACATAATCATATCACATAAAACATGCATAAAGGAAACATAAAATATCTATATTTCAATCACAAGATATCAATACAACACATTGATATAATAAAAACATTATGAAAACCATTTTTAATACCAAAATAAAAGAAAAGTAAAACATGGGATTTATTTTTCATTCAAAAATGCTTATGGATTGTAGAGGAAGCCGAAACTCAAATAATGGTCACGGCGGTGCAGAAGTCGTTGTCGCCACATACGTACGACAAAAAAACATTCCCTTTTTCATTTAGTAAATTCATTGTATAAAAAAGATTCATTTTGAATAGGTTTAAAATTAAAAGGGGTTTATACACCGTATAAAAGAATGTTGTGTATAAAACAAAATATGCCTCAATGAATGGAGATTGAGACGAAGTCCCTAACCTCGTATCTGACTTGACTTTATCGTTCCTTAATATCTGGAATAATAAACTTGAGTTAATTTCTACTTGATTAAGAACATTTTTCAAGTTCATTATTCCATTAATATCATTTATTACCATGTCATGAACACTATGTTATTATTTATGTTTATAACGGTCGTTTTAACGATCATTGGTACTTGAGTCAAAAATAAACTTCTTATATTTACAAGTTGTTCATGTAGTCAAATATCCATTATCTAAAGAATGATATTCATGATGTAGATGCCATATATATCATATATATCCACTATATACATGAATTTATAATATTACATAATCATTTAGAGGTATGAAATGAAATGCACCGTTCATGGAGACGGTAAGCCGTACGTACGCATGAACGCTACTTTCATTTATATGTCATATTATTGGAATTAAAACTAAATGATAGATATATATATATTAATTCCAGAATTATATTCATCAATTAGATGCAAAATAAATCATGTATATACATTATATATATTTACTTATAATAGTACATTACATTTGGGGATATGAAATGAAATGCATCGTTCATGGAGACGGTAATCCGTACGTAGGCTTGAACGCTACTTTCATTTCTATCACATACTTTAATGAAATTAAAACATAATGATATAGAAGAGTATTATAATTCCAGTTTTTTATAATATATAATATCATTAAATCTATCCTTTATACGTACCATATATGGTATTAACGAATCAAATCACTTTGAGGGGGCGGTAGTCCGCACTTCCTAAAATGAAGATATCGGGTATACCCATAATGGAAACCATAAAGGTATTCCATAAATGAAAAATACAGAATCTTAAGGAAAACATAAAAATATTATATATCATTTATAAATATAATGACATCTTAATGTCCACCTTTGGAGGTGTTAGTAGAATATTGAACAATAATCGTTTCTTGAGGCAGAAATTCACTATCCAAAGAAACAGTATGTTCATTAACCATTAGATGTAGGTATGTGTGAGTGTAGGTAGAATTATTCATATAAAAACATCCTAGTATATTGAATATACTGGAGTTGTTACAAAATAAATGAATAAAAAGAGTTTAGGGGGTTGGAGAAGCAAAATAAAACATAAGAACTCAAGAGAAGACACTACCTTTAAATCGGGTAACTCTTTTTGATTTGAGCTCAAAGGCTTCCTTGGGAAGCCTTCTTCACAATGTGAGGCTTATAAGACTAATAGAGGGATGTGGAGAGACAAAATGAGCTGGGATTGGCCTATCCAATGTCTTGAGAGGTGTGGGTAAGGATGTAGAGGTGGGGGCCTTTTATAAGAGGAGAAGAGGGGCACTCTTGGAAAGTTACAAAATGTTACTTTATTTTCATGTGAGTTTCGGATTTTAAAAGGCCCAACATTGATTTATTTCTAGGATAAGGTGATAAGGGTTCGATATATACTCATCCAATAGGGTTTTGACATGTTTAGGTCTTACAGTTTATATTATCTTTTCATTTTATATAAATAGTTAAATAATGAGGTAATCACTGCATCATCATGATGTCATAAATAATTTTAATTATTTAATGTCTAAAAATTATTAAAAAAGTACTATGATGTAGGAAAGATATTTATCTTTCCAATGAATATTTATAGTACAAAATATCATTTATGTAGACATAATTAAAAATGTTTTACTCAGGTGATCCATTCTTTGTTATATTTAACTTTCTTTAACAATAAAAAGATAAAAAGTCACCTTCACACAAAAGTGATTCCATGGGGTCTCCTTGTTTGGCACAAGGAATCCCATGGTCGGCAATGAGACAACCAGTAGCATTAGGACACATGTTGGTGTGATTTTTTATTATTATGATATTATATTATTATCCTTAATTACACGATTACTCATTAATCATGATAATTACGGATAATTACCGTCATTACTATTCATAATGTCCAAGAACAAAAGAGCCTTGATTAAATAATTTGGACCTTATTATTCCAAATATATAATCCATTTTACCAAATTACAAACACATAAATTGGAATAATTTATTTAAAAATAATTCTCGTTGTCAAAACAAATAGTGGGTTTTTTTGAAATAATATCTATGAAAAGTTTGGCATTAGTTTATTCCCAATTCCAATGTGAAATTAATCCTAATGACCACCATTGGGTTAAATGGTAAACATATATTCATATTACTCTTTATTACCAATTAATAATTTAGTCTAACCATATAATTAAATTAGATGAAAAAATAGTTTTGATGTAAAATGCAGTATTTTTCACTATTCATTAAAAAATGAAAATTGTCAAAAAAAAACAAACATTTATCCAATGTAAAATTAAATGTCCCAATCATAAATAATATGTTTATTTTTATAAATAGAGATCATAAAATTGTAAAAAGTTTGATTAAAAAAAAGGTTTTCCATCAAAATGCAGTAAAACAATCTTTTAAAGATATTAGTGTATTCCTTATTTAAGATGGGATTTATTCTAATTTTAAGCCTCTAAAACACTATCTAATTCATAAATATACATAGATAAAAATATATATTATTCATTAATTACATTGGATTTTACATCCTTCACCCCTTTAGAAAATTGTATCGCTGCAATTTATTTACTTATCGAATAAATGGGGGTATTTATCCCTAATTGCATATTCAGATTTCCATGTGGCATCTTTACTCATGTGATTCTTCCACAAAAACTTTACATGATGAATCACATTATTCCATAACACTTTCTCCATGTGGTCACGAATATGAACCGATTGTTCCTCCTAAGATAAATTCTTTTCCTATTGAACTACCCCTGGACTCAAAACAAGAGATGTATATGGCATATACTTTCTCAACATCGAAACATGAAAAAAATTATCTACCTGAGATAAACTCGGAAGTAAAGCCACTCATTATGCAACTAATCCATCTCTCTCCAGAATTTCATATGGTCTAATGAACCTTGGACTCATATTTCCTTTCTTACTAAATCACATCACACTTTTCCATGGTGATACTTTGAGAAAAACATGATCACCTGCCTCAAAAGAGAGATCCTTCCTCCTTTTGTCCACATAACTTTTCTTCCTGCTATGAGCTGTTCTCTTGTGTTTCTGTATCATCTGATCTTTTTATACAATATCTTCTACAAATTCTTGTCTCATCATCTTCCTTTCACCCACTTCTTCCCAGAAAGCTGGAGTTCGACACTGCTTCCCATATAATGCCTCAAATGGTGCCATCTGTATACTAGAATGAAAACATTTATTATATGAAAACTCAACCAAAGAAAGATGTTCTCCCCATCTTTCCTGATAATCCTTCGAACAAGCACGTAGAATATCTTCCAAAGTCAGAATTGTTAGTTCTGATATCCCATCTAATTAAGGATGAAAATCCGTACTAAAATTTAATTCAGTACCCAACGACTTCTGAAGGCCTTTCCAAAAGTTAGAAGTGAACCTGAGATCATGGTCAGATACAATAGAGATAAAAACTCAATGAAACATAAATATCTCATTATGGTACACTCGAGAAAGTTGATCTAGAGATAAATTATCTTGAATATGAAGGAAATGAGATGATTTACTAAAGCGATCAACAATAACCAAGATTGCATTATTACCTAGAGGTGTCTTCGGCAATCCCACAACGAAGTCCATGGATATATTTTACCATTTCCACTCTGGCACTGGTAAAGTATGAGGCATCACTTTCAGAAAGTGCTGCTTTGCTTTAACCTGTTGACATTACAAACACTTCACAGTAAAATCAGCAATATCTCTTTTCATTCCTTCCCACCAGTAATACTCCCGCAGATCTCTGTACATCTTAGTACTGCCAGGATGAACTGAAAATGGAGAACTATGAGCTTCACATAACAACTCTCTCTTCAACTATGAATCAAAAGGAATGCCCAATCTCTTCCCAAATCTCAAAACAGAATCATTATCAATGTTGAATTCAGGAAACATACCCTTCTGAACCAGATATACCTTTTTCTGAAACTCGATGTCTTGCTTATGTGCTTTCTGGATTCTATCTGATAGAGAATATTTCACTGATACCTGAAACAAAACATAAGGACATCCTGCAACAACAAATTTTATTCCAAAGTTCATCAAATCCATAACCAAAGGATCACGTTCAAAACACAACATTTTTAATGAAGTATTACTTTTTCGACTCAAAGCATCAACCACTTTATTTTTTATTCCGGATGGTAATGAATCGTACAATCATAATCCTTGATTAATTCAAGCCATCTCCTATGTCTCATGTTCAATTATTTCTGAGTGAATATATACTTTAAGCTTTTGTGATCGGTATATATTTCACACTTTACTCCATATAAATGATTCCTCTAATTTTTTTAAAAGAAAACAATAACAACTAATTCTAGATCATGTATAGGGTAATTTAGCTCATGAGTTTTCAACTGATGTGAAGTATAAGCAATTACCTGATCATTATGCATTGGGAAACAACCAACTACTTTCAATGACGCATCACTATAGATAACAATCTCCCCATTCCTGAAAGGTTGTGCCAAAACTGGAGCATTTACCAATCTTCTTTTTAACTCCTGAGTCAACTGAGCCATCACTACAACAAACTGTTTAGTTCTGATTCTGACCATCTCAGGATACTAATTAGAAAGGTCAATTCCCACTATATGCCTTCCTAGAAATTCCGTTCTATATCCTCTACAAAAAACCATTCTGAACAAACATGTCTTAGATGAAGCAACATGGTAATCATCAAATGCTATATCATTTTCAATTTGACGATAAATAAAATATTTTCAGACAATCATTTAATATAATTCTAAAACCAAAAGTTATCTAAACCGACCTATGATACCAAATATAAGGCCCCAGCCTTAAACCATACTTAATCATGAGTTATTACAAGATTCCACATTGAGGATCATTTCAGGTTTAGAGTTTTAGAAAATTAGATCATAAAACATGCATTACTTTCCACATTTAAACAAAGTGGTCACATAAAAGATAGTATTCATTTTTCCCATCAACTGAAACATATTTAAAATAAAACAAGGATTCTTTCTTGACACTTACTTGACACTATCATCACATCATGTACCTTTCCCTTGACCTGTGAAAAACATTTCAAAAACATGGGATGAGCATAAAAATCTCAGTAAGGGATATAAAAATATGAAATCAAAACATTAGTCCATGTATGAAATCATACTTTACTCATAAAAAATATGAACTTTAACATACCTCATCAAATCATGAATAAATCATAGAAATCATAAGACATAAAGGTAACTTGAGGTATTCATAACATTATTACATAGGGAGTAACCCTCTTGGTTACGTTTAGAATACCCATCACAGCATATTCCCTAAATCTTTTCGGAGAAACATTAATATTTAACTCTTTATTGATACCCAATGCATTGTAGAGCTATATCGGGCTCACACGCCCATAGTTTATCACGGAACCACCTGTCTTCATTACAATTCCCAAGAACCATAACATAATCATATCACATAAAACATGCACAAAGGAAACATAACATTTCCACATTTCAATCACAAGATATCAATACGACACATTGGTATAATAAAAACATTATGAAAACCATTTTCAATACCAAAATAAAAAAAATGTAAAACATGGTATTTATTTTTCATTCACAAGAGGATATGCCTTGTAGAGGAAGCTGAAACTCAAATAATGGTCATGCCGGTGGAGAAGTCGTTGTTGCCAGAAACGTACGAAAAAAAAACATTCCTTTTTTCATTTAGTAATCACTTCATATAAAAAATTATTCCTTTTAAATAGGTGTAAAAGTCAAAGGGTTTTATACACCGTATAAAATAATGTTGCGTATAAAACAAAATATTCCTCAATGAATAGAGATTGAGACGAATTCCCTTACCTCGTATCCAAGTTGACTTTATCATTTTTTAATCTCCTGAATAATAAACTTGAGTAATTTTATACTTTCTTAAGAAATTTATTCAAGTTAATTATTCCTTTTATATCATTTATTACCATGTCATGAACACTATGTTATTATTTAAGTTTATAACGATCGTTTTAACGATCATTGGTACTGGAATCAAAAATTAACTTCTTATATTTACAAGTTGTTCACGTAGTCAAATATCCATTATCTCAAAAATGTTATTCATGATGTAGATGCCATATATATCATATATATACATTATATAAATGCATTTATAATATTACATAATCATTTAGATGTAATAAATTAAATGCACCGTTCATGGAGACGGTAAGTCGTACGTACGCATGAACGCTACTTTCATTTCTATGTCTTATTAATGGAATTAAAACTAAATGGGAGATATGTATATTTTAATTATAGATTTATATTCAACATTTAGATGTTAAATAAATCATATATATACATTATATATATGTACTTATAATTGTACATTACATTTAGGGATAAGAAATGAAATGCACTGTTCATATAGTATTAACGAATCAAATCACTTTGAGGGGGCGGTAGTCCGCACTTCCTAAAATGAAGTTACCGCGTATACCCATAATGGAATCCATAAAGGTATGCCATAAATTAAAAATACATAAGCTTAAGGAAAACATAAACATATTATATATCATATATAAATATAGTGACATCTTAATGGCCACCTATGAAGGTGTTAGAATAATATTGAACAATCATTGTTTCGTGAGGCAGAAATTCACCATCCACAGAAACAGTATGATATTTAACCATTAGATGTAGGTGTGTGTGAATGTAGCTCGAATGGTTCTTATAAAAACATACAAGTATATTGAAGATACATTAGTTGTTACAAAATAAATTAATAAAAATAGATTAGGGGGTTGATGAGGCAAAATAAAACATAAGAACACAAGAAAAGACACTACCTTTAAATCGGGTAACTCTTTTTGATTTGTGTTAAAAAGTTTACTTGGGAAGACTTCTGCCCAAAGTGAGGCTTCTAAGAGTAATAGAGGGGTGTTGAGAGACAAAATGATCAGGGTTTTGCTGGTCCAAAGGATTGAGAGGTGTGGGTATGGAGGTAGAGGTGGGGGCCTTTTATAAGAGGATAGGAGGGGCACTCTTGGAAAGTTAAAAAATCTTACTTTATTTTCAAATGAGTTTCAGATTTTAAAAGTCCCATATCGTTGTATTTCGAGGATAAGGTAATACGGTGTCTAAATATACTCATATAATAGGTTTTTGACATGTGTAGGTCTTAGATTTTATATTATCTTTTCATTTTATTTAAATCGTTAAATAATGAGGTAATCGCTACATCATCATGATGTCATAAATAATTTAATTTATTTAATGTCTAAAAATTATGAAAAAGTACTATGATGTAGGAAATCATTTTAGATTTACAAGGAATATTTATTTTACAAAATATCATTTATGTAGACAACATTAAAAATGTTTTACTCAGGTGATACATTCTTTGTTATATTTTACTTTCATTAACAATAAAAAGATAAAAAGTCACTTTCACACAAAAGTGATTACATGGTGTCCCCATGTTTGGCACAAGGAATCCCATGGTCTTCCAAGAGACAACCAGTAGCATTAGGACACATGTTGGTGTAATTTTTTATTATTATGATATTATTTTATTATCCTTAACTACCAGATTACTCATTAATCAAGATAATTAAAGATAATTTCCGTCATTACTATTCAAAATGTCCAAAAACAAAAGAGTATTGATTAAATAATTTGGAAATTATGATTCCAAATATGTAATCCATTTTTCCAAATTCCAAACACATAAAATGCAATAATTTATTTAAAAATAATTTCCGTTGTCAAAACAAATAGGGGTTTTTTTTGAAACAATATCTATGAAAAGTTTGGCAATATTTTTGGCCCAATTCCAAAGTGAAATTAATAAAAATTACCTCCATTGGATTAAATGGTATAAATATATTCAGGTTACACTTTAAGACCAATTAAAAAGATAATCTACCCATATAATTAAATTAGATGAAAAAGTAGTTTTGATGTAAAATGCCGTATTTTTCACTCTTCATTAAAAAATGAAAATTGTCCGAAAAATATCAAAAAATAATCCATTATAAATTTAAATCTCCCAATAATAAAGAATATGTTTATTTTTACATATATAAATTTTAAAATTGTCATAAGGTTTATTTAAAAAAATGGTTTTCCATCAAAAGGCAGTAAAACAATATTATAAATATATTAGTGTATTCCATGTTAAAGATTGGATTTATTCTCCTTTTAAGCCTCTAAAACACTATATAATTCATAAATAGACATAGATAAAAATATCTATTATTCATTATTTACTTGGGATGTTACAATTCAGCCTCTGCCTCAGCTCATGAAAACTCTGTTTGCATCTCTCTGACCACATTAAGGGTTTCCCCTTCTCCATCAAGGCAGATAGTGGTGCTACAACTCTGGAGAAGTTTTTCAAAATCCTCCAGCAATATCCAGCCAAACCCATGAAACATCATACCACCTTCACACTCTATGGTGGCTTCCAAGCAGGTACCTTCTCCATCATTGATGGATCTACTGAAACTCTAGCCTCCTATATGTCTTGTCCCAGAAAGTGAACCACTCGGATTCAGAACTGGCACTTAGAGATCTTTCCATAAAGCCGGTGATCTCGTAGTGTGTCCATTACTTCCTGCAAATGATAGGCATGCACCGACTCAGTAGTCTAGTAGATCATAATGTCGTCGATGAATACCACTACAAAGCGATCATGGTATGGATTAATGATCCTACTCAATAGTCCCATGAACAGTTCTGGAGCATTGTTCATGACAAATGGCATAATAAGTAACTCATAATGGTCATACCAATACCTAAAGGGCATCTTCTGCACATCTTCGTCTCGTACTCTGAGATGGTGATATCCAAATATAAGGTTTATCTTCGAGAACCATTGTGCTCACATCTGCGGATAAAATTTGTTATCAATCCTTGGGAGTGGGTACTTGTTCTTCACGGTCACCCAGTTCCGGCTCTGATAATCAACACTTATCCTGAAGCTCCCATCCTCCTTCTGGGAGAATAGAATCGGGGATTCCCATGGAGAAACACTGGGCCAGATGAATCCCTTCCCATGTTAGTCCTTTAGTTGTACCTACATCTCACAAAGCTCCGCGAGAGCCATCCGATATGCTGGTATAGATATCGGTGAATCCCTAGGTACAAGTCAATATAAAATTTCACATCTCTGTGAGGAGGTAGACCCAAAACATAATTCGGGAAAACATCTATGTACGGGTCCAACACTACAGGATAGCTCGGACTCTCCACATCAAAAGCTATGGGGGAATGGCAAGACAACTGTTGAGTAATCAACTTCTCCCTCCTCCAGGTAAGTCCATCCTTTGCTGCAAAGGCCCCCTTCTCGCTCTTGAAGGTAAACCTGGTCCCATCCATGTAAACACACCAGAAATTTCTCATAATACATTCAATCTGAGCATGAACTGTAGATAACCAATCCATACACAAGATGACAGTGTATGGCCTCGACGCCTCTACTAGGTGATCCCATTCGATGCTCTCTCCTCTTAAAGTAAGATCACTCTGCCGAAACCTGTGTGTAACCTTCAAATCCACTCCCGTAGGAGTCTCTATCCGTAAGTATTGAGCCAACGACTCCATCAGAATCTATGACCGATAAACGAGGGGAGTGGAAATAAAATAATGACTGCAAACTTTGTCTAAAAGAACTAAATATAAGATGTAGTAGACACATATATTAACACATGTCATCTACGGAGTATCGCGATCATAGGCCTCAGCTTCTTGGAGCTAAGCTCTACCCTGTCCACCTGCTCCCTGCGGTCTTGGAGGACATTCTAGTGGTGGTGGCGAAAACATCTCGACTCGTCAACCATCGCCAGCTACTCAGCTCGCTCCTCTCCCACATCTGCCTACTCCCTGTAGACCTCCTCAGTTGAACCTCTGTCTCTACCTGGGTGGGCCTTCGATTGTCTTCTGATCACCCGTATGGTGGGTCAGAATTTCATGAGCCATGTGACCCTGCCAGCCGGATGCGTAACACTGCTCTCTCTTGGTATAACTGTCTCTCCCTCAAGTGACCTGCACAACCAATCCTGAGTCATACGGTCATCCTCCTATAGGACTGGTCCACATGGACCTCTGTGATGTATGTCTGCTACCAGCTGATAAAGACTCTACAATGTGATGACTACTAGTGTGTCTCTTCATTATTGATGGCTTAGCAAGAAAACACTTCAACACGAGGGCTCTATCTAACACCCCCACTGACATCGTGATTCTGAAAGAGATCATTGTATCCCTGATCTCTAACCTGATCCCTTGCTTGAAGGTCTGAGCCCTTAATAATGGGTCCCACACCATATCTATGGATTATCGTGAGAAGTAATAAAACCTCGCTATGTACTGAGCCAGAGTCATACTACCTTTCTGCAGGTGAAAATGCTCTTATATATGCGTTGTGCAAAGAGTCTCTGGGACATGCTCTGCCTGAAATAGGATCTTGATGTTTTCCAAGAGAAGCGTCACCTCATCTTGAACATGGAGCATGAAGCTCTTCCATCATCCTGTTACTTCTTATACAAGACTAGTGGTAAGGATCACCATGAGATCGGTAGGTGTCCCAACGAGTCGAAAGACTCTCATCATATCCTCCATCCCATCCCCATCCACATATGGGTCATTATCTCCCCTAAAACAGGGTGTCCCTTGGTGCTGGAACTCATGCAATGTGCTCAAGTAGCATTCACCATATGTTGGTAGCGTTAGTTTGATCTATGACCCAACAGGGACTGGTACCACTGGTGCCTCCACTAGTGAATAAACTAGAAAAGGGCCCAGTACCAAGGCCTTGTCACTCGGTGCGTTATTAGTGCATACAACTATCGATACACTCGCTAGATATTTTTGTAGAGCCATCCTTAAAAGAAACAAGCACACCATAGTAAAAATGTTATAACTGGTGAGGTTAAATTTATTCATGTTGAGCTGACTCAAAATATCACAAAGAATACTTTTGAAAACACATGTGCAATTGGTGTTTTTGTGCACTGAGTCAGAAATTCGATGTCAGGGTCCTGGAGTGGATACGCCAAACACCGCACCAACACTAGACCCCCTGAACTGTAAACTGCAATCATTACCCATAAAAATATTGTTTCACAGAAAAGATTAGAGTCCTAGTTATTCAGCAGACCCAAATCCTCTAATAGCAATTTTTCATGACCCATCCCCTGGTCCCCATCCCGTGACTACCCCCAGCCTGCCTACCATAGGCCAGGGGCTGGCGACTAGCACTGAAAGGCGTTTTCCCTTAAACTGGGAAGGCATTTCCTTTATAAAATAAAAACAAACATAACCAATAACACAACAATATATGGACACAAGAGAAATTAATAAACAAAAGAGTGTTGAATATAATAATGGGGCATAAATACAATCCCAACATTAAAGTTACAAGTACAACTGAAATATAACTAATGAAATGGGAAAATCAGCTACTGGGTCATCCTCCGAGGTTCCTACCTAAAGGGTGGGTACATATCTACTCCTAATCACTCCACATCCACCCGTATCCTCTGCATACTGACATGCCATATAGTTCACCTCTTGGTGCCATCGAGTCCTGGCACTCTCAGCATCATTCAGCGCTGTCTGTCGTCTACATCAAACACAACAAGGTGTAGGAATTTCCTGTGTAGGGGTGAGTATAATGATACTCTGTGGGGACCCCAAGACTCTCTAGGACTCACAAAATAAAATAAGGATAAATCAAAACATATGAAATCAACATATAACCTTACATAGGTATCTGACTATACATATAGCTATGATAACAAATAATCCATCACAATCTTGAGGAAAACACAGAGGTTCTAACTCAGGTCACACTATGATTTATTCCAGGGGTAGTATCAAGAAACATTTCCAGTAACAATGTCGAACACCTCGTCTATTGGATAACTCATCCTCTATCGAATACAATGGGTCGGCCGCATCACAAGGAGAGCCTCCCAATAACCTTGGACTACTAAGGTACTCCTCCTGTCGAGTACCATAGGTCTTCCACATCACACTGAGGTACTCTCCACCATGGGTATGTCATGTCACATAGAGGTTCTCCCCCTCATGGATTAGTGTGGTACTTCTCCTGTCGAGTGTCATGGGTATACGGTATCACCACGATGCTCCCCACCATAGGTCTGCCACGTCACCAAGGCACTCCGCACAAGGCATGTAAAGTCACTTTTGAGTCGATACGGCCATTAGTCTTCATGTCTCAGCCAGTAACTGGGATCCGGCACCATGCTCGCACGTCTCTGGGAGGATCATCACCATAAGCTACTGGTTGATACTCCAACTTCCATGAAGTCCCACGAATATGTATATCAGTGTTCCACTGCATCATATGGGTATCAATGTAATTGACATCGCTTCAATCAGACGTCTGGTCTGTGAGTAATTAGTATTTTAGTCTCAGGGACCGGTTGGATTCATGATCGATCCAACCTGATCACTACACATCTTAATCCAAAACAGAGTTGCGTACCACTCAAAGGGACGAAATAGCTCCAAGGATCCCAATTATGCAGGCGGTTCATATAACGGATGTCCACTGCTAATTATATTGACAAAAGAAAGTAAAGGGGTCATGGTGGGCCTAGGTCTGGTCTGACCGGGTAGGAAAGACCAGGCCCGGGCCGTCACGGTTTGATTCGACCCGGCCTGACCTAGTTTGAGTCAACCAGGCCCGACTTGTTGGGTCTTTCCCAGCCTGCAGTGCGGCCTAGAACATTAGGTCAGGCCTGGCAGGGCAAGAGGGGTTGTGGAGTGTGCTCTGAGCATGTGAGGCAGTGGGGTGGCTCGGCAGGGGATGTCAGTTCTGCCACGGGCAGTGGTCCATCCGCGGTTGGCCATCCGACAGCGGGGCAACGAATCATCTATGGGGTAGTGGTATAGCTGCAGGAAGTGGTCCAGTCATTGGTCGGTGGTCCAGCCACATGGGGGTAGTCTGGCTGCGGGGAAGGTCTAGCGGCGACTACTCAGTGGACGGAGAATGGTGGCCCGACAGGCTGCGGCGACGACTTGGCGGAAGACAAACAAAGGATTGGCGAATGGGGGCGGACGTGCACCAGAGGACGGACGGCGGCAGCAGCTGATCCCGGACGACGACGGTGGCTATGCAGATGGTGGAGGTGTCTCGGTGGATGGAGGGGCCATAGGTGGCGGAGTCACGGGGCATGGAGGTCCCGAGGAGGTGGTGGCTAGGTGGCGGTGTCGTTGCATCGTCTCCTTCCTCGCATTCAATAAACAATTCATCAAATGATTTTTGGAGGGATCGGGCCAGGTTTCTTTGTCCCATACCCTCCGTGTATCATAGGTAGCGTATGGATCTACATAAATGAGAATTAATAACATCAAGCACTCCCTCAATGATTATTCTCTAACCCACAAAAAATAGGTTTCGATCAACTAATTATAAATTTTATATGTGTTCCATGTATTAGAAGGGAAGAACATGGGTAAATATATAGTTGTTTCCAATAAACTCATACTTGATTGTTTGTTGACGTTGACAGGGAGTGAATATGGTGAAGTTATTGATGTTTGTCTCTTCTACAACACTCGTACAATTCTAGGCTCATGTGTCAGTTCATTGTAGACGAAGTCGTTCTTCCTTGAAGGGTTTCCCAAAGAAGAAGTCGAAGTCAGTGTTCGTCGTGGAAGAATTTCGTCATTGGTGTTCTACATTGGAGACCATTCTCCCACCAAGATCTTTCTATCATTTTCCAATGAATGCTCTCAAATTAAAAGACACAAAAAAGTGTTTCCCCAATTTTAATTATTGGATGAATTTCAAATTAGCTAAATTTATTTACTAAGATGGAATAATTTAATGTGCTACGTCGGCATAATTTAATATAGAGGAGGCTTAAGAGGCTCCACCAAATTAATGAGGGAGTGGAGAAGTTTATCCCTCATTAAGAGTGGAGTTTAGGCCTTTATATCTTGGGTTGTTCCCATTAACATAATATCCAAAAGGGAGGTTAGTCCTTGTTGGTGCCCACCATCGAACATTCAATTTAGAGAATAAAAATCCTGTGGTCCCCACCTCCAAAATATTTACTAGTTGGTGGTTACAAAAAAATAAAATAAAATTTTTATTTATTTTATTTTTTTATTTCTATGAAAAAAAAATATCTTTGACCCTCGACCTAGTGTCATCGAATTTAAAGTCATCTTAAGCTAATACCGGAGATGTGAGATCAACGGTGCCCTTGGAATTCAATTCCAATCACCTGTTCAAAAGTTAGAAAAAACTGCTCACAGGTTTAATGAATGTACCCGAAAAAGGATTATAAAATCATTCCTAGAGGTCCAGGCCACAGAATCATGCACCGTAAATTTTCACGAACTCATAAAACTACCATTTATTAGAAAATAAATTAAATGGAAATTATATGTCTTTACAAATCACATTTCCCCCATATTCATAATAAAATGTTTTTTAATATTTTTATAAAATTTATTCTAATAACAAAAAAACTCAAAATCACTTTTGGGTTAGTGCCTAGCACTAGAAATACTTGTATAAATATTTCAATAACTAGGAAGAAACCAGGTCTCTACATTAGTATTCCACTTGTTGCTTTTAACAAAATTAATGTTAATTTTAAATAAAAAGACCCATTTTGAGTAGAATAGGTCACACCGTGAGTAATATTGAGGTGTTTCTGATTCTTACATATCAAAAATATTTTATTGATAGTATTACAAATATATAAAAACAATCAAAATGTTTTGGATAAATTTTTTTTCCACATCAGTTTTTTACAATTATGTCACATGAAACTGGAAACATGCAATTTCTATAATGTCAGTCGCATTACATGTTATTGTGACATGTGAATACCCATTACAAATCAAAAATAACCTATGATTCATTTTCATAAATTATCAAGAACATAAGAGCATGTTTTCTTTGTTATCATTGAATGAAATACATTTTTAACTAATATTTTAATTTTAAACTAATAAAAGACACAATGAGTCATATCGGTCAGATCGTGTTTTAGATTGAGGTTAGGTAGATTCCAACACATCTCAAATTTCAGATCTATAATTTTGTTAATGTATCACAAACAATACAAATTTGTTTGATTGGTTTTTAGTATTTCACAATTATTTTTATTAAAATCAACGACACATTTAAATAAAGACCCACCTTACATTATACTGATCACACCATTAGGTATATTCGTGGGGGGTTGATTATTATATTTCACAAATAACATATGGATCCTTTTCTCAAATTTATCAAAAAAATGTGAATGAAAATATTTATTTTTCAAAAATTGAAATTTTCTTTTACTATATTTATTTTCAATTTCCAATTAAAATGCACACATGATAATGTTACATTTGTTTATTACTAAAATATAATTTTTAAATTAAAAAATTAATCAATGTTATACCATTAAAAATGTGTATATAATTGAGTAATGAATTATTGTGTATGTGATATGTGTTATTATTTCAACTAACCTCAAAATTTCAATAAATAGATAACATGTTACATTCCAATGGAATAGAAACCCCTTGATTCATAAAACCCATACGTTTTAGGCAGCCCGAGGATTCATCTTCCATCAGAAAGAATAATGTTCAACCATTTCTGGATTGGTGTAGATAATAGAACAAAAAATATAGCTTTAAAATATAAATATAAAATATAAATAATTATTTTATTAAAATTATATTGGAATTATCTTAAAAATATACGATAATATGATGAAAAAATATGATTAAAAGTTTTATTAATTCACCATTTAATTATTTTTATATACATTATTGACCCACTTACATTTTTCCATTATTTCAGTGGTATCTTTGATGTCCAATATTGCATAAGCTTGAGTAGCATTGAATGACCCACCCCAACCTGAGAAAAATAATCCACCCAAATGAGGAAAAAATAATGATATTAATTATATATGGAATTAAATAATAAATAAAAATGAAACAATAAATAAATAAAATATCAATCTTATGTTGAAACCATACAATTTGTGTCGTCCTGGTAACATAGTGAATCAGATGGTGTGAATGATCATAATATAAGTGTGAATCATCATTGTTGATGACAAAATATTATAATGATATCTGCTAAAATTAACAACATAAGAATTAAATGGAAATGATGATGAAATGTACCAAAAAAAGTAGATACATTTATGAGAAAATACACTAAATAAAAATTATAAAGTCCCATCTAAATGAAATGCTGGAACATTCTGGCATCAAGTCTATTTCTCATTTTTTATGGAAAAATCTATTTCATCATTGGAATAGATGGATTTTCATTAGTCATATTAGTACTAAAAATTATAAATTCCCAAATTATTAATACATTTTTTATATTAAATACTTATTATCATTGAAAATAAATCTTTATTTCTGCCAATATATTTATGGTGTATGATTTTAGTTATAAATATTCTAACATAATATCCATAATATTTTCCATTTGTTTGTTTCAGACATTGAAGAAGAACTAGAAAAAAAAAGAAATTTGTATTGATAAGTGTGTTAATATTGGAATATTATTATATATACCATGATGTATATCGACATGTAGATGTTGATTGAAACCTTGGGAAAATGTATTTTCCTCAGGCCATTATTTTCAAGAAACTTATACCATACCTTTTCATAAAAATTTATCATTAAAACATAATATAAAATATATAAAATGAAATTTTGTTCTGGAATGATCGATGTAGTGCATTAAAAATATAAAAATTTCATCGGTTTTGGTGTTTTTGTTGGGTATCAATGCCGTGAATCCTGAAAATATGACCTTGGAGTATCAAAATTGACAGCAATGAGTACCCAATGTTACCAAATAAATGGATAAGTAGTTATAGAAAAAAATATAATATATAAGATTAAATAATAGTGTTTTAACCCAGAATCATTGGTATTAAAATGATTTGGTCATTTGTATGTTTACATTAAAATGATTGGCTAATTTTTATACTCTTTTAACATTTCTAACTGAATCCATTTTGGTTTGGTTTTTAGAAGAGATGTGAGGGATAATTAGTCCATATATATTTTAATGGGTTAATACCTTCAATATTTTTTTATATATAATCCTGAAAACATATAAATTTTATTCAGTCAAAAATAAAACTATAAACCAACTATTTGGAAAAAAATTTGAGAACACAACTAATATATTCATTTACAATTGAGACTCATATCCATTCATATTTGAGGATTTCATTTACATTCTCATGATCAGAAAAGTCTGTAATGGGTTTTCAGAACATTTGTTCTTCAAAATAATCTATGTGGTTCAGTCCACTTTGTATCTTTGTATCCATATGATCCATTAGTGTTAGTAAATGTACATATTGAATAGGAGGTGTAATGTAGCATTCATAAGTTACTTTTGAATGGTTGGTTGACCCATTAGATTGTTTTTATTTGACAATTCGGTATTCCCTCTTCATGTTTTCTACATTTAATAGAATTCATTAGTGAGGAAAGTTTTCATTAATTCATAAAATTTTAGCGTTTAAAATAAATTTAAAATGAATTCCACAATATCAAAAACTTTTTTACAAGATATAATGGTCATTATAGTAATGTTATAATTTCATTTTCAATAATATTAATATATGAATCATTCAGCAGAACATGTATGTTGATGCTCGGAAGAAGAGTTATTGTAACCCCCACTCTCACATGACCTGCTAGATGTGACCTGTGGTGTAGAATCTCTTCGTTGATATTTAACATTGCATCCATCACAACATGGATATGGGTGTCTATTGATAGATATAAATCACTCTCATTTCCACCATTTAGAATATAAATTAATGAATTGAATCATAGAGTAAATGATACGAATATCATAGAAATATTTATGAGAATATTGATAAACATATCTAAGATTGATCTATGAGGGGAGTGACATGTCTCAATGCTACTGGGGGTGGGGGATCTTCACAATGTATTCAATATTGTGTTGTTTATTATCTTGTATTTCCCTATAACGTATTATAGAAACTATTAATTCCAATTGAATTTTTAATCATGGGATGATAGGCATGCCTAAATATATTGAATTTTTTATATATATCCCCATGTTATTTAATTTTTCAAAATATGTTCATGCAGTCACCATAAAACACAAACTTTGATCGAACCATACTATTTTTGATACTTAAATGCCACTGATAATTGGTGTTTATATAGTTCAACTATTGTTGATTCATGTGTCGAATTAAGGTAATAAATATAAGAATTTAATTACTCATTGAAAATTATTATGTCTGATTTAATATTAGATCCAATTTATATAAAGTGAATCCAACACCTTCATTACTTTCAGTTGTCAGTTTTTGGTTCATAAATAAAAAATTAATTGACAAAGTGATCAAAATAAGTATTTTTAGACAATTTATTTCTAGACACAATGTAATTGATAATATAACCCCTCACGACACCTAGTAAACTTTACCAAACTTCATGGAAAACCCTGTGTGCATACATATGCAATGGGTGTGGGTTTATTTTCCCTCAGAATCATTATGACGTAATTTCATTAGAATTATTTGAAATCCAATGTGCACATTTCCATCTAGAATTGTTTTAATATATGTTTTCATGTGATGTGACCAATGAATCTTCTACACTTGGACGTCTTGTGGATAATAGTCTAGTTGTGCTCATTCCATTTGACCATGAATTTGATGCCTTTTCATTCCACATTTTAAATTTTTCATACATCTACACTATATAACACTTTTATTATTTTAGGGTCATCAGTTTTTCATAGTCTACCATTTCCTCAGGCCAATCATAATTATTATGTTATTCCTAAATATTTGAAGCATCAACATGTTCCAAAGGACATTATTCTTATTTACTAGGTGAGACAGTAGATTGAGAAAAACTATTATTCCTCCAGATTGCGAGCATCAACATGTGAAAAAGTAATTATATGTATAAGTGGTTCAAAATTTAATTTGTATTATGTAAATGATGTAGTTAACATATAATAACATGATATAACTCAATGTATATTAGAAAAATATAAAAAAAAATATTGAATTCTAGTTTTTCAAATTTTAAATGGATTTTCAAATATATCGAGTATCCGAACCCATCATTTTTTCTATTATGACATACATGTCCTTGTATATATTGGGAATGTACTGAAATGATTGAAACTACCCAATGAAAGGGTCCTCCCCAAGTGATTTTTCATATAATCCGTAAATTTTTTTTTTCTATAAAAGAACAATTGACCTCATTCAGCATTTAGGATCTCGAATATAAAATTCATGTACTCTATGGGATTTCATCGTAATCAAATCATCATTTTACACATCCGTACTGAAATTAACATTAATAAATCGCAATTAATATATTTTAATATAAACCATGTTATCAACCTAATTGAATTGAATCCTTGGAAATAGGAATGTTATATAATCCATCTCTGGTATTTGTTTGATGATTCCAAAGTATCAAATATTAACATAAATTGGATTTACTTCCTTACTAACAGATACATTAAATGCTTCAGACACAAGGGAAAATCCACTATATTTAATTATACTTCCTACACATGTTCATTTTTATAAATTGTATAACAATTAATTACATACAAATTATGAGAATATACATAAAAATTTTATACCCAAGTGTTCCATCAAATTCATTCAAAAATTTAATATGAATTTTAATATGACTCCATAAATATATTGTCTTGAAACCATCCAATAAACTATTGAATATGTGTATTTGACATTTATATTTCATTCCATTATTGATTACGCTGCCTACATATATATTTTGGCGCTTAAAAATAATGTAAACCTCTAATCTATAATGAAAATTTAAAGGAGTTCATATTTTTGACCTATAATATTTATTGAGAAAACATCTTTTATAGGAATATCTTCCCCCACATTCTTCCCAGTTTGATGAGTATTTGGTAGACCAATACATTATAAAATGGATAGGTAGTCGATATTGAATTCAGTATCATCCTTAAAATTATATCACCCTGTAATAATACCCTCTCGATGACTTCAATTTTTTCAATATCCTTTTAAAATAATCATCTACCTTTCAATGGGTACATATATCTATAAAATACAAGACAATAATGTTTAATATCTCTCACCAAGTAAACCATCATATGAACTATCAAATCAGAGAATGTCGGCGGGAAGAATATTCCCAATTCACCTAATATGATGAAAATATCATATTCCACAGTTATAAATTTTTGATAAGTCTATAAAGTTCAAGAATATTTATTTGAAAAATAAACATAGCTAGGTTCATGGATGACATACATTCTTGGGGAAAATGAATCATAATGCTTCAAAGAATTTGATAATTCATCAAAACATGAAATTAATGTGATTTTAGAACATATGACATTAAATGAGTAATTAAATTAATATTTTTGATATTAGATGAATATCCTTCTAAAACCATTTCATCATTCATGAATTTGAAACATTGACATATATCTTCCTTCATATCAGTTTAAGCATCTAGATCAAGAAAATTATGTTTTTCACAATTCCTTGGAACCAAATCTTCTTATACACCAATGTAATTCATGTACATCCTAGATATAATAGAATTTTTTGTTTAGCTTCATTTAGTAATATGAAATGAAAATTAAACCATACAATTCATTCAACATGAATATCATCTGGAAAATGTATGATGTGAAGACAATTCCACTATGGTAATTCTAAAAACCTAATCTCTTTTTTCAACCAGTTTCTATATGTTTTCTAAAAATTGATTTACCAAATGTAGTGTCCATATATTTTATTTTCATAAATATTTGATCTATTTTTAGTGGAGAAAATGTTGTGAATTCATCTAAAAAGTCATAATATGATATCATCTAAGATCAATACATATGTATTTTTGGTATAATTTAGTGAGGTCATAGAAACACGGTCTTCAATTAATGTTTCATCCCAATTGAATGTGTACCTTGATGAAAATTGGACACCCGTATATTTTTTAAGTGTTATATCCTACCAAATTTTCAAGAGTCATTTATTATCCCATAAAAACTATATCTCAATGTGAAATAATCATTTTTTGTTAGAATTATACAACATAACACATAAATCCCACAATAATTTCAAATAATCAATCAATAGATCCAATGAAAAATCTATATCATATCCTAGTTGTTTTGTTCTTTATATGAGTATATATAAAATCATTTATTTTTATTTCTTGCATTATGATGGTGGAATGTAATAAATCACCAACACAACCGGCCTTGTACTATGAGTGATACATTAAAAACAAAAAGGATTCACTCCATATTTTTATAGATGTAAAAGGGGATTCTCAACTCATTTCTAAATAATGAACACACAAGATCAATTATCATCCATTGAAGAGAGTTTGTCGAGTTGATGAGGTTGTGCATACTTATTTGTTGTATCTTCATGTGACATTATTTTACTTTTAGTCACCTAAATTCTATATAGGCACCAAATACATGGAATGAATTGAAAGTGCCATACAATTTTAATTGGGCTCAATTCCACATTCTTGTTTCAAGAATCACTACACACTGGGAATACATTAATAGATTTTCATTCCTTAATAAATTGTATATAAATATTTTGAAATGCATAAATTCATTCTCATATCATAAAAATTAAATGTTGAATTCGTTTTTCATAATTTTTTCATCTAGGAGGCTCATTATTTTCTAGAAGGAAACCACATAGAAGATATATTAGTTTATTATAACCCGAATAACTCCATAAATTTATATCATTATGTTATACAGCCTCAGCATGGTTGAAAATATTGTATATATAGTAGAAAAAAACACAATATTTTATTTTCAAAACTCATTATGTTCCTATAATATTTTATAAAATCATGAAGATCATCTTTAGAAATAATTTTTATTTACTAAATATGATATTTATCATCATCCACACATTAAATCACATACCAGATACAATCTCTTTCATTTTCCAATATTTAATCATGTTAGATGATCGATGAAATAATTTATTATTCCAGTCACTAGAAACATTCACATTTTTCCTTTGGGTTATTCCTACAATTATAACGTCATTCTATTCTGTGACATATCAAGTGTTCTTACAACTCATTTGGTCAAAGTAGTATTGAATAACTACAACATAAACAACGAAAAAGGATATGAGAAGGGTAATTTTCATGGTCTTTTGAAAAAAAGATGAACTATATCACTGTAACGGTATACTCTATTTTCATACAGTTTTTATCCATCCATTTTCTATTTATATCCTTCCAATTTGATTTAGTAATATTAATATTCAGAAACAAAATAATAAAAATGGGCCATCCAAAATAGTGAAACCCAATATTTGAATGTTTCAAATAATCTCATCATTCATTGAAAAAAATGGGTAATTCAATATCCAAAATGAATTAATCCTCCAGTTGTTGGTGCTTTCCTATGAATACATTGATAATTTTCACTGGTACCACATATGGGATGACTATTGCTCAGAGTTGTTAATGGAACATATGTTTTTGTTTGGAAGACATGGGGAATGAGTATCAAGAAACAAAATTCAATAATATCTATTTGGGATATGAAGCTGAGGATGATTATAGTTATTATTTAATAACCTTCCCCAAAGACTCATCTTTATAGTGGATAACACCAAATTAGAGGGAATCTATGGAACACTCCCCAAATTTTAACCATGTAGGTTATATTGGATGCATGCTAGTTATATGAGTTGAAACTGGGATAAACATTAATTCACATTTTTTGGGAGTGAGGTCATGATGGATATCTTTTGGGATGGATAGAGTTAGTTGATTTTCCATTAAATGGTGTTATTATAAATCTATTTTATATTGGAAGAGTGAATTTTTTATTCTAGTAGGTCACTTAATGTTAAAATGAATATATAAATATTGATATCATGATTAATATGTGAACCATGGTCTACTAATGAAATTAAAATTGGGAATTTAATAAGTTCGGAATTATATATATTTTTGTACATGAAATAAAAAAAATATAATTTTGAAACTCATTCAACACTAAATTAAAATCATACTTCCAAATTCTATTTGTATGGATTTAAAACAAAATATATAACATATAATAAAAAAACTCATAATTATTAAAATTAATTTATTTAACAAATAATAATTATATTTAAAAATTATAAATAAATAAAAGTATATTTTTTAGATATTATACTTTGTAATTTATAAAACTATTATCTAATTGATAAAATGAAAAAATATATACATGTATAAAAGAAAACATTACAAATGTAAAACTACTCAGGAGCAAGTGCACATACTATAGTGAGATAAGAATCCTTCCATACCATAACGGTGGCATCCCCTCCTCCATGTATTGACCTCTATCCATGGCCCACCCTCACCATAGGAGAGAATAGTGGTGCCATAAACACTCGTCTCATAATCCCCATGCTCACGGTCTCTTTTTTTGTCATCATCATTAATAATAAAGGAATGAAATTCTAATGTTTTTTGAGTTCATAAATTTCTATTTACCTTTTTATTACAATTGTGATGAATGAAACTATAAATTGGAACAAATTATGGCCATGTTATTGTAGAATCATGAAAACCCAGTGCTAATGGAATAGTAGATTTTTTTTCTTTTACTTTTGTAATGCCATGTTTTATAACATGTCCGGAATTAAATTTTTATTCAATGGGAACTGTCCATACCTCTTTAAATTAAACTACTTAAAAGGTGTGGAAGTAATAGTCATGGATGTAGGAAATTAAAAATATGTATCAATACTTATTGGCATTTTAGAAACGAAAATACCATTAATTCTATTAGAGCTATAATCGGAATCAACATTATAAAATCATATATATGAAAAATACATTGTATTAGAGTGGGGAGAAGCTATAAAATCAACATCCAAAATCCTATCCATTGTCCTGAGATTAATTCTTCTAGTATCAAATGATATAATTTAAACATTTAGTAGTTAAAAATTCTCATTAACCCTATTAAATTTTGAAATAATAACACCCTTGTCAAATTTAAACATCATTTAATTAGCATCATACATTCTATTATTCCCATTTCAGCTTTTGGCATTAACCATTTTCAATTCTGGACACATGCTGAAATCCATAGCTAGCTGAGTAGAGAGCATTTAGATTTCTAGACTATCATCTCGTTTGATATCATATAACTAAACAATATCTCAGGACAAAACATATTTAATGTATATCCAATTAACATAATCTATAGAAGAAGATCCATCAAAATATTTGTGGCCATCCTCCACAATATCATCCCTGGATTGTTGGATCTTACCATTAATTTTGGTATGAGATACTAACCTAGAGGAACCTTGAGTAGTGAATCAATATTTAAGAGACGAGGATTATTGATCAATCCTTTGGGTTTTCAAGAGAGTCACAACATCAGTTATATAATTTTGACAACATGTAGAAGATAGAATCATAAAATAATAGTATAAAAAAAGTTCTCTTACTAATCATAAAAACACAAGAAAATATCTTCATAATTATTCCTTTGTTCTTTCTATAGATTGTGGATTTTAAATTTACAATATTTACAAACATTATCTCCTCTACATGATTCAATGTCATACCCCGCAATTTGAAAAGAAACAAAAAATGAGGTGACTCTTCTAATAGTCAATTTGATGTTTATTCTCATTATGAGGAGTGTAAAGCACCATACTGTTCATCAATGTAGAATTTTAATCTACCTCATCCAAAAGGAATTCTAGATGGCCAAAACCAACAGTACCTGTGGAATTATCCATTTGAATAGGGATACTTATCATCTATGAAATGTCAAACAATAATTCATAACACCATAAAATCAAATAAGGCATGAATTTTAATCCACCCTCATTTGATTGCATCCCAAACATCATTATGATTAAGGAATAGCATATATTCATGAATCATAATAGTATTATGTATTATATTTATAGAACCTATACACCATGATTGTTATGTTAGATTTGGAGTGGGAAACAAAATGTGGAGGAAACCATGACCTATAGAGAGACTTTTAAATTCACTATATTCCCAAATATAGGAGATATGTGAAACAAGTTCAACACATTTAATGTGTTTAAGAACTATAATCAGTGAGTTATCTGAAATTTTTTAATGTTTTATCAATTCAATCATTGTTGAAATGGCGTCATATGAAGTCATAAAATAGCTGATGATTCTCTTTTTGTTAATATGATATAGAACTAGATTCATGAATAGTGAAAATAATCCACAGTAAATCTAGATAATTTTGACAAACTCTTCAAATATTCTTTATCACAATCCTTGATTGTTTATAAAGAGGGAAATCATGGCCAATATACATTTTGATTCAAAATGATAGATTTCATGTTTACCCTCTTGGATGAGCGGGGGCATCTAAAGGGTCTAGGAGTCGCCTATCTCATTTATATACATATATGTAACCATTATGTAATATATATATATATATATAGATATATATAAATATTAATATATATGTATATATAAATTTAGACATAAAAAATTTATTATTTAAAAAAATTTATTAATGTTTTATAATTACATAATTAAATTTAAATTATTTTAAATTCTAATTATAAAAAAAATATTTTTATAAATATTTTTACATAAATAGAAATTTATATATATATATATATATATGTAGTTATATACATATATTGATATATAAAAATATGTAATTGAATATATCTATGTTTTTATAGGTAAAATAACATTCAAACACACACACACCACACACAGTGGCTGAAGAGACAGAACTGATACAAGCATCTGACCCCCTGCCCATACCTATTTCTGCCTTCTCAACGGATCCCTCCACAACAGACGCACTACATTTGTAAACTCACACACCATCAACCCTAGGATGTTAACGATGTCACCCACCAGTACATATATCACATGTGAATGGCACCATCAGACACCACTGAAGCCTCATGTTTCCTTGGGTGCAACAACATCTATTAACCTTGTGAGGTTGACCATGTCACATGCCTAGCCAATGAATACTTTTGGATGGTGTGTTTCACCATTAGTCGCATGCCCTTGTCCCAACAAATTAATAATCCACTATCATTGAAGACCCCTACTGACATTGTTTTCTGTTCGTCTTCAGCACATTAGGCCTGTCTCAGCCAGTGATCATGAAGACATTTCCCAACCATCAATAATATCTTTCAGGCTTCATCATCAACACCGTATCAACCTACTGTTATCATGTTGTCTACATCTGTAGAAACCTCCATCCCCCAAATGGTTTCTGGGAAATTTTTCTATGTATGAGTCAAACAATTTACTCCACACCCCTAAGATATCAATGTTTTTTTTAGGTGATAAACTAACCTAATATTTAATTTAAATTTTATATATAATAATATTTTAATAATAAAATTTACTAATAAAATTTCTTTATAAATTTTTTGAAATAATTAAATAATTATTTATTTATTTAAATATAATTAATATAATATTATAAATATTTAAATATATATATATATATATAATTTTATTAATAATTTTTTGATATAATATACATGTATTTGAAATATTTGAAATATATATATATATATATCAATATATCAAATTTAAAAAAATTGTAATCATACATTATTTATTAAATTGGTATAAATAAACATTAATTTATGAATATAAATATGATAATTTTAGATATATTAATAATTTTTAATATAAAAAATGTTTTATTTAATCTAATAATAACATTTATTAAGATCTAAATTTATCTACGTTAAAAAAGTAATTCTAAAAGGAACAACTTTATAAGATTTTTTTTATGATAAGAGTTACCTTTATCAACTCTTTTACCATGTTCTAATATATGTAGATTTATTATTGGTTATTTTTATTTAGTTATGATAAATTTATGTTCTAATATATCCCCTTTTCTTTGGTGGGGACATTACCAATGAAAATGAATATACTAGCTATTAGTGGGAAGTCTCGAAGTGAGTAAGAATAATTTTTTTCATCAAACCATTGTCACACCATTAAATTTGATATAGAAAGTAATTATAGATATCATTGTCAAATAATTTTATTTAAATGATCATAAAAACCATATATAAACAATAACTCATATTATATTAGTAGTTATTGGGGTGTTCTGCTCGCAGTTGATGATCATTGATATAAGGAACTGAAGCGGGAAAAATCCAGATTGTCCACATGTTCTAAAAATTATTTTTGGAACATAATTCATTGTACAATAATTGATGGAATAGATTATGTTGTAGAATTTTATGTACACACGATCATTGTAAAATAATGTACCTGAGCCGAGAAAGATATCTATATTTTTTTTCTCTAAACTCTAATTTCTATATCTTTGAAATAATAAGGAAGCATGGGAATGCAACCCTTCATGTTTGAGGACCATTTATAAAATAGATAAATTTTTCATTGATCAATTAATATGGAAACCATGAAATTTATTGAGTTCATTATTCACTAAAATATATTGTTGTTTTACTATAGGAAAAACCATCCAAACATTCATTACAAGCAATACTATGATTAAAAGAATCATTATTTTATTATTGTTATTATGTGAATAAGACAATTATAAACAACGTATTTGAATGTATATAATTTAAAATATCAAATGAATTATTAAATTAACTTTTACACATGAATATATAATTCAATATTTTGTGATAAATTAATTATAAATGAAGACAAATACCCTTTTGAATATAATAGAAATTACATTTTAATGAAAAAATTATTTAATTATGAAAAAATTATATTGTACCAATAAATAAATGAATCACTATTTTTATATTGTATTAATTATGATTATATGTAAAATATTCATTCAAATTTCAAACATTCCACGAATTAATTTTCTAGAGATAATAAATCTAATTTTATTTATAAAAACTATATATTTTTCTAGAAGTAGTTTCATCATCATTTAATGGAACAAAAATTTGAAATCTAATTTCTGAATCTTTTATAAATTAAATATAAAAAATTATCTTCTTATTAGATAATGGTATATTAAAATTAAAATTCGATAAATTAATGGTATCATTATGATAGTTTTCATGTTTTGATTAATAATGGAAGATTATGAATTTCAATTGAAATCATATATTTAATCTAAATAATTTATAGTGTGAAATTATATTTTTTATTTTTATAAAGTATTATTAGATAAATTTTGTTTCAGTTAATCTAATTTTTGAATAAAGAATAAATTTCACCATGAATTTGGATATAAACACATTTCGATCATTTGATTATTTTAAAAATAGAAACTATTTTTCACACCCCATCTATGAGATTAATATTACATAAATTTTATCCATATTTGTGTTAGGACTTTTAGAAAAATTATTTAGTAATTTGAATAAAAATATTCAAATTTATTAAATATTCCCCATTTATTTTCGTACCAAATTAATAAGAACATTGATAATTTTTGTTATCATGATAAAATGTAAAATTTGGATATCAAGTATAAAATTAAAGTGACATGTATTATAAAATAAACCTAAAATAAGAAAAATATTTATTGGATGAATTTCATTTCACCCTTACCACAAAAGTTTTGAATTTGAATAATTTAGGAACATATTTACTTGAAAATTACTATGATATTATTAAAATAAAGGAGAGTAAAAAAATGTCACTTTGTTACATTTAATCAGAATAATATTTTTTGTGAGTTAATATAGAATTTTTTATGGAATTTATAAATTCATATGAATTATAATATGATTATATAAAACATGAAAATTTATTGTTAATATTTATTAAAGAACTAATTTTATAAATAATTAAACAATGATGATGCAGTAATTATTTAGTGAATGAAGAACTCAACTAAATGATATTTCAAATAATTAAATTAATTTAAATACAATCAAATTAAGTGATTCACTAGGTTTTAGGTATATATGACATATAAGTGGTATATTAATAAAAAAATTCAATGTCAAACTACCATATTGATTTTCATAACGTCAATTTAATGAATAGTTTCAAAATGTACAGTAATAATATTTTATGAAAGTAATATTTTATTAATTTTTTTAAATATAAAAAAAATAGTAAATTTGGAAAATTTTGTAATGTATGGAATATTATATCATATATTGACAATTTATGGTTCAATTTAAAACTTATAAATTAAAAATTAACATATTTTAGTATTGATAATGTTGTTACCAGATTTAAAATTTAAATATTTTATGTAAATGTTAATATAAATGAAATGGACTAAAATTAATAAAAAACAAGTCTATAATATATTAGTTCATGAGATTACAAATTAATATCATCTTATCTCCAAATAAGAAGGTAATTTTTTTGTATTTTGATTGAGATTGTATATATTAAAAATTAATATTTTTGGATATTACAAACGTACCCCTCACCTAAATTATAAACGTGAACCTGCATCCTCACTTATTCAGAACACATTTTTTAGCTCGAAAAAAGTCTTAAAAATTAGATTCTAAACTTCCCTATCCATATTATAGAAGTACTTGTCCCAAAATACAACATATAGAGTCCTTATAGAAGATCTATAGAATCATTCTCAAATAAGAGGAGGTTTGATTGTATATAAAGGAAGTCAAGACATAGGGTAACTAATACTCTTCTCACTTTTATTTATATTGGGCCATTGCTATATATAATAGGTGTTTATTTTGTGTGATGCATATACTAGGCCTGAATGTTTATATGATTTTTATTCTGAATATTATGGTATTTATATATTGGTATATATTTCATTATTTAATGAGGCATAATATTCAACTGATTAGAAAGTGCTAATGGTTTATTTCACAACCAAAATATTATTCTGGAAGGATTATGTATTGAAATATTCTAGGTAATATTTATCATCCATTTCATGCTTATTAAAATTGTTTCCATATTATTTTAAACAATTTTAATATGGTTGTTAGAGTAATTTGTACCCATATGTGAATTTTTAAGGAATGTTATTATTTCATTTACTTAATGATGTACATTGTGACTTTTCCAATGAAATTATGTAAAGAATTTTTATTAACATATTGGGATTGAATATATTTTACCTCTTTCCTGACATATTAATGACTTGATGATTCCATTATAAGTATTCAATTTTTTTTTACATAAATGTTTTTCATTAATTACTACACACAAACTTATGATATGAAAAAAATTAAAGTAGAAAGGAAAATTTCCTCAATAATTAATTTCATACGATGTGTCAAAATTTATTTCCATTGATGATAATATTCATTGAGGATACTTTTTCATGAATGGGGAAATTATTCATGTATTCAATCCCCATTATTCATATTTATTGTTTATATTTATTATGTATTGATATTTTTTAAACTAATTTATATTCTATGGGTTACATAATGATTGGAAATTGTTTATGAAACCCCTTTCATTCAACAGTTTCTAATGTGTTGACCAATTCATGTTAATTTGTAACACATAATTATGACTCATAATATTTAACAGGTGATACCTATATCGTCATACATTTGTTGGATAATGATTTATATTTCATTATTCAATGATAGGAATCATGTCAAAGTGATTAACCCACTATAGAATATAGGGAAACCCGATCAATTATTGATGATTGGGATACCATATACATGATGGGAAGAGAATAAAACCAATACCTTATATGTATATGACTATGACTAGTGATGGTGGAGATTCTCCCGAAATAGGTGCAGTTCTAATGAATTTCCATATTATGTCGTGGAAATCCACTGTGAATTATTTGAAATTACATTTTTATGTGTTTTTCGCAATTCCTTGTATTATTTATATGTTTGGAATTAATATATAACTCACTTTATTCGATTATGATTCATGAATTATGAACTCCTAGTCTATAATACATGATTCTTGTTTAAGTTCGAAGATATGTAGTGGATAAACACCTAATTTTATAATCACATTACCATTCCCTTATCCTCATGTTTATTTATACAAATATCCCTTATTTACAATTATAGAGCTTCAAATATCTCCTCAGTTTTCTATTTTACATCAATTGGTTAAAAAGATATGTATTATTTATGAAGATTTTTAGACTTGGTTTATTCATTGATAACCTACTGGGATATAATGGAGATAACATATATAATAGTGTTTATGAGTCCATGTTTATAAATACAATTAGCTAATATAGACTTAGGATGTCGTTTTGCGTATTAATTTTATTATATAAAAAAAATAATGTAATGTGAATGTATTAAAATCAAGGTTTTTATATATGGTATCAGATAAAAATTTTATTTATCCGCCAAAAATAAGTAAGAGAAACCCATTATGATATCCCTAAGGATCTGACTAAGGACAAGTATAATGATGAGGAAAGGTATAATAAAATTTATGGGAATTATTGAAAATGATAGATTTAGTGGTATCCTATAAATACATCCCTATTTTTGTAATACAAGTGGATGTGGATTTAGAAATTTTTTACATAGGTTTAACAAACCTGAAAAAAATATCACTCTAGACTCAATTGAGGAATAGTGCATGAAAACAACCCTTCATACACACCCATATTGAAATTGTAGGGGGATATATATTGGGATTTCAAAAAATATTTTTGAAAAATCATGAAGGTTTTAAATATATGTTCTCTATGAAAAAAATATGTTAAAAATATTATATCATATATTACAGAAGGATTCATAACATAGGGATATTATAAGTGGGTTATTATTATTATGTTGTTCTTGACACTAATAACACATTATTAATCAATGATTTTTGGATTATTTCAGTGGATTGAACCTAAAGGAATCGTGTTAACGATGAATGTGATGGACAATGATATTATTTTCCTCCTCAGAAACCAAATTCTATGGGAGATGGAATGAAAAATATCATTTCTATGCATAACCAAAGTTCTCTATATAAGAACCATGCTATAATTAAAAATTATAAAAGTATTGAAAAACATTATTTTGAGTGCTTCATAAGAGAACGTCTAACTTATTTCTACGGGTCCTTTTACCAACATGATTCTTAACAATGCATCGATACCATAATTTATTTTTCTATCCATTATTTTTCAGAACCTGAGAAATTTATTTTTTCCTCCTTATAAATTAAATGGTGAAGCAGACCAGTGATGTACAATAATAAAGTGTTTGAGTAATAATGAAAACACTGAATCAATGTATTTGGAATTGTTTATGGGAAAAATTATTTAATATGTAATTTTATCTTTTTATTCATAATAAGAAGGATGTGTTCATGAAAAACGATGGTGAATATATCGGTACCCTTGTGGATAATTATAAAATACTTGTGAGTAACTCCTTTATGGTTATCTATTATCCCAAAATTAATCTTGAAATTTTATTTAGTGGATTAAATGCTTGTCTCATAAGAGTGTTTTCCATTAGAGAGTATCTAAAAATGGATATTATGTTATAAAATCATTGTTGAAATTGAGGCTAGTGTTACTTATCAACATTATTCTTTTAATCAAATAAAGAAAATGAAGTTTAATGGATTTTCAAATAAAACACAGGGAAGGAAGCAGATCCATCCATTTCGATTTAAGTGTGGAAATATGAATGTTGGAAATTTTATTACAAGGTGTAATAAATAATTTATGTACATAATTGAATAATGTTGACAAATTGATTGAAAAACTAATGGGATGAAGATGGCCAATGATGAAAATAGTGGTGATCGTACTCAGGATTCAACTCCCACACATCATTAATTCATGTTAATGGAGAATGAGAGATATTCAATCCATTGAAAAAACCAGGGGGTGGTGAGGACGATCGATGACATAAACTTCTTCAACTGATGGATAATAGGAAATCTCATGCAAAACCTTTTTTTGGAAAGGGGTTTGATAATTTCATGTTTAAAGGTAAAAATACCATAAAATCTAAAACTAGTAATACCTTTTCTGATTCTAGATCATCCAAATAATTAATATATAATAAATTTTATAAGGGAATGAAGATTCCAAATAGTATACTATATGTGGAAATATCTGTGTAATCCACTTATGGTTTGATTATTTCATCTCTAGTATATGATTTCTCTTCATTTGATGTTTGTGGAAATATTCTTCTTGAAAATCTTGTAGTTATTCCTCTAATTGAATTTGATATCATCTTAGGCATGGGATAGATTTCTCTTCGTAAATCCCATTAAAATTTCCTAGGAAGGGACTTTTCATATGATTTTCCATCCTACCTATAACCATCAATCAATTTTATGATAACTATGAAATTATTATAGAAATTAAATCTATTTTATGGGACTTAATTTTCATTTAAATATCATGTGTGTCTCAAATGTTGGGTGAGAAAATGGACATGAATGTTATTCAAATTGATCAAGATATTTTTAATGTGTTCCTATATTATATTCATATACTTACATAGAAACAATAATTATAGTTCTTTATATAACTCATAACTATTTTGACATAAATATTGATGAATCCTTATAGAATATACCCAGATGAGTTTCAATAATAGATGAATCAAATCTATGAAAACTTCGATAAGTGATTCATTGGGCCAAGTGCTCACATTGGGTTGAAACTGTTATTTTTTTCAAAATAAAATATCGATCAATGTGACTCTATATTAATTATCAAGATTTGAAAAAGAATAAATAACATGTATCCCCTTTCACAAATTGATGAATTTTTAGAATATTCATTGAGATAAATACATTACCAAGAATGACCTTCATTATTGATATCATCAATTGAGGGTTAAGAAAAAGGATATATTGAATATGAAATTCCATAAATGTTATGGACAATATGATTATATACAGATGCCTTTTAGTCTTACTAATTAACCTTCATTGTTTAATATTTAATAAATATTGTCATTAGATATTACCTTGATCAATTTTTGGATGTCTTAATTTTTGATATTATTATATATTCAAATAGAAACTATGATCGTTGATACTAGTTGTGAATTATACTAAATACCTTGATAAATCAAATCAATTTGAAAAAATTTAAAAAATAAATTTTTTTCTAAAGAGCATTTATTTTTGGTTCACATAATTCCATGAGATGGTATATATGTGGATCTATCAAAGATGGTGGCTACTTAAAGTCATATAAGACCATCAATGGGGACTGAGTATTGTATTTATTTTTGGTTTTTCTGGATATTATCATTGGTTTGTTTATAATTTTTCATTACAATCTAACGTTCTGAGAATGATAACACAGGAGTGATCCACATACCTCTAGACATATAAATGTGAATAAAATATCAATGAAAAAAATAGAAGAGTGGTTATCACACTTGTGTATACATTACCTTTTAGTGGTGAAGGGTTTTTAATCTATATTGATGTATCAAATGATTGATTTATATTATGTTCTTATGTAGAATAACTTGGTTAAGTAATATGTTTCTTGAGAATTGAATTTTAATAAGAAACATTACCCAACTCCTAATTTATAGTGATCAGTGGAACTTTCTCCTTTAAATATATGGAGCTATTTTATTTAGGGAGAAAACGGTGATATATATCTATATCCTAAAAGTATAAAATATATATTCAAGTAGAAAGAGTTGAACATGCACAAAATATGATTATTTGAGCTGATTATGGATTGTGACTACTCATAATTTAACCAACCTAAGGAAGTGAACATATGGTCAATGATTTAAGGATCACGCTAGCTCATCCATGATGAGGAAAAAACACGATCCAACATTTTTGGATTTTTTTGAAACATTTAACTACAAATCTAGATGGAATTTTAAGAATCATATATTCCTCAATTGAATGGTCTCCCTCATACCAATTGAAGATTAATGAGGCATAGAAGGATGATACGGAGCTGTATAAGATGGTATGAAACATTAATGAGTGTAATCATTATCAGGAGGGAATGATATGGATTAAAAACCATGTATGTATTCCCTTCTTAACATAATTGAAGAATAATATTTTTGTGGAAGCTCATAGTTCATCATTCACTATTAATCCTATATGTAATAAGATGTATTGATATTGTAAATAATTCTTCTGTTGGGATGGAATAATTAGTGATATAATAGTGTTGGTATCTTGAGGTTAGGGATACGAGTATGTTAAGGCTAAATGAAAAATAAATATGGTTATGTTTTATCTATTACCCACACCAGAATATATATTAGAGAACATCACTATTGATTTGGTCATTGGACCCCCGAAAACACTAAAGGGTCTAATGTTATATGGTGGTAGTTAATCAACTTATTAAATCATCACACATTATTTATATTAGAGAAGACTTCTCATTAGATATGATTTCCAAGATATACATTGTAGAAGTGTCACAATGACATAGAGTACAAAATTATATTGTATTTGATTAGGTTACGAGGCTCACATAAATGTTCTAGTGAATCATTAATTATGATCTTTTTAAAAAAAAGAGAGTTTTAAAAATTTATTATCATTCTCACAGATATGATCAGTCATAAAGAAATTTTAAATCCCAAGAAGATATATTGTTATCTTAATGATTTCATTTCAATGGTTTTTGGGATCAATACCTTCTGATAGTATAGTTTCATACAACAATATATTTCCATAAATCAATAATATGGATCCTTAAGAATATTTTTATGGGATGAATTGTATAGCTCCAATTGTCTTACATGATGTTGGATAAGGAAATCTATTGGTCCCTTTGTAATTTTTTATCATAAACGTTTAGTAGCCTATCATATGGAACTTCATCAAAATATATCTCAATTCCATGATGTGTCACATATAAATCACTAGAGGAAGTAAATACCACATCGTACACATATATTTAACACATAGGTAATACCGCTATAGCATGATCATTCATAAGAGGATCACCCAGATGAAATCTGGTACCATACTGAGAAAGTTATAAAAAGTATATTACTAACCTGGTAAATGTTTAGGGATATATATCTATATAGAGTAAACTTTGTGAGAACTAGATCATAAGATGTGGAAGATGGATCCTCATTTTTTGTATCAGAATAATGAAATTTGAGGTGAAATTCATTTAAGGTTGGTTGAATGAATCATCATGATTCAATATGACTCATTTTTCATTTAAATAAATTATTTATTTATGTGTTGTGATTCATGATATACAACGTTATGATTTATTTATATTGTTAAATTTCTTATGATTTTGTTCCAGGAAATAACTAAATTATCAGGCGTTACACACTACACTGAGTTTGTTTAAAAAATAATTTTATTATGTTAATTATCTAAAAAATAAAATTATAACATAGCCATTAGAATGGAGGTTATGAAAATTATTAATACAATAATGAAAATATCCTTAAAATATTTATAAATAATTTATTATTTAATTATAAATGATAATCCCACATAATTTTTAATATAAATGAAATTCTTGTTTCCTAGAAATCCTTTTAATGTTAAAAAATTATGTTCTATACCAATAAATAAATAACAAAAAAATTTAAATTATATTAATTATATATATATAATATTTAATCTAATGTTTATCATTAATATGATGTGTTTTCTAGTCATAATAAATATTTTTTTATACATAAAAATTTAATGTCTTCTAAAATGATGTTTATAGTGCTTCAAGGATGCACTTGTTTTATAAATAATTTTGAACCTTTTTTAAATTAAATTTTAAAAAATAAAAAACGTTTTTGAAATTATCATATCAAAAATTTCAAATTATTTTTTTTAGTAACTTTTGAATGGTTTTCTATTTTTATGAATAATGAAAAATACTACATTTAAATTGAAATAGATTTTTTCATATAAATAATTTATAGTGTTAAATTAATTTCTTTTATTGTTTAAATGATTAATTAGTTCAATTATATACTGGTTAATCCATTTTTAGTCATTGGTATCAATTTCCCAATGATTTTGGATATAAAAACTTTTCAGTCTTCTTAACTTTTTCACATTAAGAAAACATTTTCTCACCCCATCTACATGATAAATTGAAAATTAATTATATATTTTCGTTTGTTTTGAATATTTTAAAATGGATTAAATATTTCAATCATAATGTAAAAATTTAGTAAATCATTCCCAATTACGAATATAGGAAAATCTACCACACTTCCTTATTAACATTATAGAGGTTATTTTTTCACAAATAACCGACTATTGTGTTTATTAGGGAATATATAAAGGATACCTTCTCTCAAATATGTGGTTTGAATTTCATAGAGACTATAAAATGACAAAACTAATTATCAAATGATATTTGATGTAGTTAATTCAACCTGTACAATATACAATTATGAAATTGAATAATTTAATGGACATGTTTCCATGGAAATTACTTGGATATTATTAAAATCAAAGAGAGTGAGAAAAAAATCATAGTCTTATATTTAATCAGTATAATATTTTTATTATGGTTTTAAAAAGACAATATGTATGAATATATATATTCTTATGATATTTAAAAATATTATCTACATCCGGGATTTTATTTTCATTTTTATCAAGTAAGGAATTATCAGAAAAGAAAACACAATAATAATATAGTAATTATTACTTTAAAAAAATCAAGTTAGTTATATTGGAAATATAATAAAATTTACAATCATAGATAATTATGTTCTCTAAAAACATTATACATGATTATGACATTTTTGGGGTTTATTAAATTAATTAAATCAATTCATTTAGTATTTATTTTTTAAAATTCAATGTAATGAATAGTTTCAAAATTAAAAATAATGATATTTTTTGAAAATTATATTTTATTAAATTTTTTAAAACCAAATATCACCTTATATAAATATTATTATGATAAATTGTGGTAAAAAATATCATTAATTGACCGTTAATGGTTTTATTGAAAACATATATGTAATAAATATCAACCTTTTTACACTGAAAATTTTGTTTTCATGGTTAGAATTGATATAAGTGTACTACTAGTTAATAATAAAAGATACTGATTAAAATTATAACAAAACCTATCTAATATACCTTGGATATTGAGATTAAATCATTATCTCACCCTTGATTCAAATAAATAGCCTTATGCAGGTATATATATTGATATTTTTTTATAATTTAATATTTTGGGATATTCAAAATGTTTCTCCTAATGCAATTAAAAAATGGAATCTCCACCCACACATGTTCACATGACATTGAGTATTTTTGCTCAACCAAAATCTATGAAATTATCTACCCCACTTCCTTATTAACATTATAGAGGTTATTTTTTCCAAAATAACTGACTATTGTGTTTATTAAGAAATATATAATGGATCCATTCTCTCAAATATGTGGGTTGAATGTATACGAAGGATGTCAAGACAAAATAAAATATATATTTTCACACATTCATTTATGTGGAAAACATGTCCCATATAAAACCTCTTTATTTTTTGTGTTGTATATACTACCCCTAATTTTTTATGAGTCTAATTATGAAAATTATAGAATATTTATATGCAAATATTTTTTTTCATGAGGCATACTATTCAAATGGTTATAATGTTGTAGGGGGTAATTTCAGAATCCAAAAACCATTCAACTGTATTTATATTGAAGTATCTATTAGGAAACATTTATCTTCCATTTACAAACTTCTTAAACACTTTTTAAAAAATATTTTTTATATTTACAATTATAAAATTCATTTTAACCCATACAAAAAATTTATGTAAACTTTTTCTCATTTTCCGAACAAGGTACATTGTTACATGTCCAGAAAATGTAGAGAAGACACTTTTTAAAATATATATAATGAAAATATTAATAAACATTTATGTTGTTTTAGTAACTTGAGTAATCCTTTATAATACTACATTATTAATTTAAAAATAATTTTTTTCAAATAATATTTCATAGTGTATTATGAATGAAACATTATTTTAAATCCCAACAGATATTTTCCTCAAGATTAATTTTCATGTTAAGTCTCAAAATTATTTACCATGAGATAATGCATTATTAATTGTTATATATTATTTATTGGATATATTATTCAAGGATAATATCCTAATTATTCTTATGGATATTCTACGTTAATGACTGAATGATATTTCAAAAATCCATTTACATTCCCAAGGTCATGTTATTATTGGATTCTATTTATGAAACCCATTTCATTATATGTGTTATGATTGTAGAATTATTCTTTTTATTATAAAATATATATAATTGGTTTACATTTTGTTATTGGTGGTACCTATATAATCCCCTAATACATAGGGTAATGATTTATATTTTATTGTACAATGATGGGTATCACGTGGATGGGCTTGACCCAATAGTAATGATAAGCAAACATGATCCACTATATGATATGGGGAAACATGATCCACTCTGGAATGATGGGGAAACCCAATCCCTTATAAGGAAATTACTATGACTTGGGGTTACAGGGTGTTCTTAATTATAGGTGTTGTTTTCATGAATATCTCTATTCTGTTTTGAAAATGCTCTTTGACTTATAAGAAATGATATTACATGGTTATTTATTTTCCAAAATTCTATGACATATTAATATGTTATTATTTCATTGATTAGGGAATTGATTCTATATGGTCCTTGTAATGCTAACTACCAATAATAATTCCATGATTCATGTCTATGATATCTAATTTTTAGGTCACTCATGTACCAGTGTTTATGTTTCAATGTTCCCAAGGGCACTAAACAAATAAATTCCTTGAGAATATATTTTATTAATTTTTTATTTATTACCAAAAAAAAAATTTAATGATTATTTATAAAAAAATGGCCACATAGGATGGTAATAGAGAAAATTTTCAGTAATTATTTGGAAACTATAATGATAAATCCATAAAATTAAACCTATGGATATTTAGAAGGATATGTATAAAGATGTGGAAAACCATATGATGTTGTCTAATAATATATGCTAAATGATTGAGTGAGAGGATTCCTAGAAATACATCCATATCTAAATTTTAGAATATGATGTCATAATTATATTGTTGGAAGAGTGCCCAGTAAGAAAATTGTATAGTTTATGGGTTGGTTATTCATAATATTATCTCATATAGTATATTTAGTATATTACCCTTATAATAAACTTTTTCTTGATTTATATATTTACTAATTCAAAATATATTTTTATCATAATATTTTCTACTTCAAAATGGTTTTAAAATTTTAAATGGAACTAAATATTATTGATTATATGATTGGTCCTTGTAAAAAAATTTGTCTTAAGGTTCAAATGGTAACTATGTGAAATCCTTTAATTATTGAAGAATAAAATTAATTTAATATAATATTGTATTTTAATCCAGTTGATGATTAATTTTTATATTAACAATTCTTAATTGTATATTTTTTTCTATAAAAATATGTCATATTATGTAAAAAATATTTCCTTATGCTAGAATGGACATGAGTAAGATTTTTAGGAGTGAGTGCAATGTAGTTGACATCATAAATTCGTTGCATATAGTATTAAATTTTTTTCTTCAACCATGATTTATATAGAGGGTGATTTGATGTCGTTTCTTTGATAACAATGGAATACCATGGTTCACACTTGATGAATATTTTTACCTTATCACAATAAATAATTTTAGGAGGAATGAATATGTGGTATCTTAAAGGAGAATGTTCTTAACTGATGATATCTAATGAATTAGTTGAAAAAAAAGTTATGGAAAATTTTATACATTGTTGACTCCCCTTTTTTCAAATAAAACTGTTCTTGTATTAAAGAGGTGGATGAAATTAATAAAGGTGAAAAATTTTCTGATATTCATCTTAATGTTGAGGTTGAATAAGTAAATAATATAATTCAATAGTCAATGACCTTAGTTTATTTAAAATTTCCTAAAATGAAAATAATGGGGTTTATGATTTCATTGTTTAATGCAATTTCAATGTATGGTATTAGTAATGCTATAATCTATTATCACTATTAATTCAAGATGGATGTACTTTACGATGATGTTGGGATTAAATATTGTGAATAAATAGAATAAACATCTATTTAAAATTGTGGATTTCTATTTAATAAGATCAATACTTTCTCTATGTAATGTAGTTTATTTTAGAAGGAATGTACAAATTTTAATGTGTTTCAAACATATGGTTCATCAATATGGAAGCATAATAAATTTGAAAACCAATATATTATACTAGAAAAACTAATGTTCAACAATTCATTGATTCCCAATATTCAAAAACTATTTATGATAGAATAGTTGGAAAGAACAATTCAACAACATGAAGAAGAGATGAATGATGAAAATGATGAAATAGTTCATCTTGTATATAGATTATCATGGATAGAATATTACAAGAATCATCTTCCATTGGTTTTCCAGTTACATAATGTAATGTTGGTTTATTAGGTGACAGATATAACATGATTTGATAGATATTTACTTCACACAGTATATGGAATATTTTCCATCTTATTTATAACAATCCACAATAGTTATGTATTAATAAATCATTCATTATCATCTATTTAATAATATATTGACCTCATGATCTTCTAAATTGTATTAATTTATAGTAGAGAACGTTAATATGGGTGCTAAATGTGTTTTGGAATATAGGTGTGATCACATATGAGGTATAAGTATAAGTTCAATTTGTAATTATTTTGGAATTTATAAATATATTAAATTAATTCCCCACATATTGAATGTTTAATTGTTAGAGTACAAATCCGATATTTTCATTCCCTATTTTCTTTAGAAATGCATATTCTAGGAAATTGATACATTGTTAAAATCTTAGCTTCATCATTTATCATTAATTTCATCCATTGTATCATCAATATATAAAAACATATCCACAATTTGATAATTTTGTAGAGATATTGATACCTAATTAAATGGTATAGGATGAAATTATCAAGGATGTTTATTATTTGAACATTTTTCATTGAAGGGGTTATCAAAAAAACAATGGGAGAATGCATTATCGTTCAAATATTGGAAAAAATTGGATGAAGAAAAGTATACTATTCCAATTACAATATTGGTAAAAAAAAATATTTTGGATTTGTTTAGTTGAAATGAATATTGATAATTTTTTCATGAAATGTTAGTTGTGATAATACTAAATGTGAATTTAATATAAAATATGATTTTAGAAAATCTCATGATTTAATCGATTGGGTTATAAATAGCATCCTATATCGAAAGGTTATTATTTATTAATACATTGAAACACACATTTATATATGAAGAATATATATAATTTTTTGTACTTATATATTTACATAAAATATGGTCCTCATGAAAGAAGTTTATATTCCCTTAAATGATAAAACTTAATGTATTCCAACTAACAATACACTTTTTGAGGAATGCCCAGCCTTTTTAAAATTCTAAATAAGTGTAGGGTTGGTAGAAATCATAATAAATTCTAGAGATCTATATTCACAATTCAAATTCATATATTGTAGATCCTAAGAAATCTCTCAGATCAACAGTTTTGTTTAATTGATGTTCAAGTATTGTTTTTAACCTATCCCGAAATACTATCCAATTTATAAATGTTTAATATCCCAAAATAGTTTTTAAAATTCTATAACTTATTAATAATTTTTAAATAATTATGTAATAATTTTTATAATAATTCTATAATCTATTTTTACTAAATATATTATTTATTAGGATAATATTAAAATTCGATATTATATCAATTTTATTTAATCATATATATTATAACAACATCAACATAATTATATTTATATGCTATAATATGATATTAAATAGTATAATAATCATTTTAAATGAACTATATCATTAATTATTTCATAAATCATTTTATTTAGTAATGATAAATACACCACACTATTATCAGTGGTGAAAATGATTTTATAATGGGGTTCCTCTATTAGTGGAAAAAAGTTAACATAATGTGTAAATTTTTATAAGTTTTTTTTAGTGATGATAAATGTAACATTCATAAATTATGTTAATTATGATAGATAATATTACCCCATTATCATTATTTTGGGAACCGATAAAGGCTAACATTTATGAAATGTGTTTTTTTAGTTGTATGGGTCACCAGTCATTACACCACATCACCCATCATTCTACATAATCAAAACCTTTTGATCTGTTGCAAAATTATTTTCCATCACTCAACAACACATCTAAAATCCTTGTTTGTAGAGGGACATCAGATAGGTTCAAACACAATCATCAACCTTTATAGAAACCCACTGAAATTATTTGGCATGTCTTCATGTTGTGCCACACACGAATCGTGAATATGTCATCACGTGGTCACAAAGGCAAAAATATAACCAATCAACATGCCATATTTTTCCCCACCCATCATCTATTACATATTTCATCCCATTAACAATACAATATAAGTTACCCCTCTACCCCACATCATAAATTTGCATGGGGTAGTGTGTTGGATTATAAGATCCAACAAACCCATTGATATTTGGAGTCTATTACCTGATGATGTTCTTATTATGACATGTCACACTGCCATTCCATTTTCACGACAATATTTTCATAGTCCAATTTTACAATATTTGTTCTTGTCTTTATTTTCACAAAGGCCTATTCATTCGATGATATATTTTCCCATTGGACCAATTACATTTCCCCAAAGACCATTTTTGGTGAGTAATACTATTTTTATATTACCCCCACAATATTAAATTTTTTTCTGTATTCCAATGAAATATATTGACTACATTGAGTTAATAAATTCAATAATTATTACTCGAAACTAAAATAACATTGAATTTATTTTTTTGATTGATTAAACATAGAATCTACACAATAGCCATTGTGGGGCCCACCAGTACCTAAAATATAATTTTGTGAATTTGGAAAATAATTTTAAAGGACTTTATGTATAATCCTCTACCCTTCAAGCTCTATGGTGGTAACTGAAAAGTGAAGACATGCAGCATTGTAATGACAAACATAAAGACCACCAACAATATATGGTTAAACAATAATAATGAGAATCTATCCATAAAAACATATAATATGTAATATAATATATCTGTCCCATGAGATCTCATAAATATTAGTGCATATGTGTTGTTACCATCCTTACATGATTTATTTATTATGTTATTGGACAAAAATGATGTTCTTAATTCATACCATTGAATGTTATTTTATTATTGAAATATCATCATGGTCAATAGGGATAGATATATCTCATCATATACCCAAAATAAATAAATACTCTCATGTTTATTCAACCAAATTCATATAATTAATGATGACCCTGATGCAAGACACCTTTTCTCAAACACAAAATTTTATTGTTTTTTTCATGTATCAATGTACATGTCCAATGAAATACATTAATTATAATATCAATTTATGATATCAATACACATGTTTCTCTATATAAACAATGAATGATACTCAAAACATGTGGTGTTACTATTGGGGTCTTAGATTTCATGATCTTATACATTCTGGATCACGATGTCTGAACTTAATTACAAAATTCTTCTAAGATTATGATCCCCAATACATGATAGTCAGACTTTTTCTATTTCCATTAGAAAATAATGTATCTAACTAATAATACATTTGTTAAATATTATTATCATAGGATACATATGTTCTCATTATAGATGAGAACTTCTTAAATCATTTAATACAACATGTAATATATAATTATTACCATACATAGTACATTTATAAGTAATACTACATTCATGGTACCTGAAACACATGTATATTTAATTTTTATTACATGTAATGGTAATGAAATTATGGATATGAGTTTGTTTTAGGGATATGATTCTAACAATACTCCCACATCACTAGTTTTAACTACATAATTGTCTAAATCTCTTGTTTTCACATTAGAATTATTTTTAACTTATATTTGACATCATTCATAGGAAAATAAAAATTTTAAAATAATGATACACTCTTAATTTTTACTATACCTCAGAGTAAAATTTCCCTAGAGGTGAATAATATAAATTATATGGTTTATCCATGGGTGTGAAGTGAGTTCCTTTGGGTGTAAACTTCTATTGTTCTATTATTGTGTACAGTAACTAGGCCCAAAATACCAATTATAATGCTTAAATGTAATATGATTATGAAATTATATACTAAATCCTTATCTAAAATTAAATATATTATTTAATCATATTCAATGGTAGAATTGATGTCTATTGGTTTCTTTGAAATTATAAAACACACATCTCATCCATTAAAAAAAAATTGAATGAATGTGATTTTAGTTTATCAGGATCTATCTAGAATCCATCATTTATGTATACCCTCAATAATTTATCCACATACACTCCATAAAATAGGAACATATCATTGGTATATCTTAAATTAATTATTATTGTTTTAACTACTGCTGAATCTCTAAGATTGTCTTGATATACGACCACCATTGCTAAATTATAGGAAATATATAACCTAGTAATGAATATGGAATACATGATAAATCCTAATAAAAAATAATGATGAATTATAATCATTTTTTATCCCGTCTTATGATTATTGATACATTGTCTTAGAGTAATTATTTCCAGGTTACATTTATATGATTCCTCTCTTTTACACTGATTGAAAATTACATTATTATTATTCAAAAAAAATTATGAAAAATTGAGAAACCATGGGTTTAAAAAGGGAATTAAATAACCAAAACATTAGATGAAAATTCAATATAAATATATTTTAGCTCGCCAAATAATTTCATAGAGATATTGCTTAACTAAGTGTCATGTTCAACCATTACGAGATGCTCAAGTCTAAATGTCATTTTGTCCCAAGTATGGACATACTAATCAAGGAAGATATACCCATTGTTGAATCCCCCTAATAAAATCGTGTCTTTCCTATCGATCCATTAAAACATATGCTCCTTGATATGAATCCTAAATAACCACTCCCTCTCTATATAAGATTCTTCTACAATTTAGTTAAGAAGGAAAACCAGTTGAAATGTTTCTTTGTCTAAACACAAAAGTAATTCTAAGGGCCGATATAGAGAATACCAGACCTTATGAATGTAATTTAATCTTATTACTGAATGTTTATCCATAAGTGGTGGAAAATATGAGTAATCGTTGGGAACTTTATGGGTTACCATCTTAGACCCATCATGGGTCTCATTCGATGTGACCTTCTGCTCATACATAAAGTGTTGGAACTGATAGGTTTCGACCTCATGCACCAGATATTCATCAATAAATCCTTAAAAACAGTTTCCAATATCAATATCAAACACCTAATTTAAAGGGACTGATTTATTAGATCTGTATGGGACTCATAATTTCCTCCACCAATGGTAATATCCACAGAAACGACTGGCTCTGCATAAGAATGATCAAGAAGAGTCATAGGAACTCCCATTACATCAAATTTTACTTCCACACTAGAATTAGAAACCAATGATCTAAAAATGACCTCAACTAAGGACTCTTAATCACCTTTAATCACAACACAATATGATGGAATCCCCACCTCTAGATCAGTATTCATCCTAACATCAACTCCAATAGTTCCATCATCTAATGTTGTTAGGTCACACTGAATCACCAAAGCTCCTCTAGGAATCCCCAGACCCAGATTATGTTTCAACCTACTAATAATGCCTCAAATTATGGTCTAGTTAGTAATTTACTCAGAATCATGTGATACCCCCTTGAATTCATCCTTCTAATTCATCGTCTCAAAATCATATTTGTCTCTTCAATCATTATCAAACCACTAACAACCTGTGATTGTTCCACTGTAGTCAACCAACAAAAGACATCCACCATCAATGTAAACCACTACCGCAACCAATGTCGTCATCATAGTGTTCAACAATGGAACCACCCTCTATAACATCCCACTCTAACAAACCTCCGTACTATTCCTCAATTTCATGCACCAGGTACAGAAACATTATATGTTGGAGATTATCATAGACATCTTAAACATGACAATAATATAATAAAAATTGTCTCATGATAGTTATATATTTGAAATAGATGATAATATAATAACAAAAAAACATGGTGAATATAAGGAATGATTGTAGTAGAAGTAAAACAAGGGGATCCCTCTCATAAGATACCCATTAAATAATACCAATGAAACTCTAATCATGTTTTATATCTGTTAAAGATAAATTAAATGATTGGATCCACTTCCAGAAATCTAGTAATTCTACTACTAGTGTAAAAAAGAAAGGTTACATAAATTATGGCTCAATAGGCCATAATGAATCAATATGTTAATATCAAATAAATCACGAATGCACGCCCACTAATTCCAACAGCTATCTTGCACTTACACAATTTTCTCATTGAAAAAACATTTAAATGGATATAAAATTCAAAAGATATTTCAAAAGTTTTCTTTCTGAAAAAAAAAGTAGTATACCAAAGATACCAAAATCCTTGGAGATCATGATAATATTGGATTGAGGGAGAATCCACCTACCAGTAATGAGTTCATCTAACAATTACCTCGATAAAGATATTCATATGAAATTTATCCATCCTATAATCAACTCTAAAAACATCTTGTTCGAGTACCATATAGAGGTGGAAGGATATGTGGAATTCGTAGAAAATAATATGATCTTTTGTAGCTCAATATCACTCCTAAAATAACGTAAACAATTTTTATTTTGAATTCCCATATCCCCCCAAAACTCATCAGTTAATTAGGTCATTTTTAAAATAGGTAAAATCAATAACATGATATTGTGGTTCCCACCATAGCTATGAATATTTTTATTGTCCCTCCCCCACAAGAAAGATCAATATGACATAAGAGACATCCCCTCAATAATTTTTATCCCAAAAATATATATAACAATAAATTGTGGATCCTATTAGGTCACTTCCACCAAATGAGTATGAGACCGAACATTCTTCAACATGGACACCAAATTATCATCTTTGGAATAGTGGCCATCCTTATATCAAAAAAGAATTTATTTTAAATACCAGTTCTACTAAAACAAATGAGGCTAGGTAATGGTGATGTCCCACAGTCTGATCAAAATTCTATTCATTTAGACCCTGTATGAATATTTCCTCGACTTACACTATAGTTAAAACAACATTGTGGTGTTTCCAAAAAAGAACAAGAACTAAACCCAGCAAACTTGAATCCCTCTGAAACCTCAAAAAACTAAAATAATCCTTAATATTACATAAAATACTTGAAAAAATGTTATACATTCTCTCCATTAATATGAGTTCTATCTGCATAAAATGGGAAGTATGATTACATTGGTAAAGATTCATCCATTGGTCTTGCATTAATTTATATATTTACAATGTATCTATATGTAGGTTAAGATATAAATAATTCACACACCAAAAATATATGTCTACCTTTGAATAACTTATCCCATATGTCCAAAATGAAAATTGTGGTGTGAATTAAAGAAACATCTATATCAAGTGTAATTTAATCTCGTCCATTCACATGAGTTTTGTCCATATGGTAAATTAGTAGTTGAAATAAATGGAAAAAATATGAATTGAACACAATCTAGAGGCTGAACCTTGTTAATAGAAAAATTCATAAATGTAAATTAGAATATCAAATGGCCCCAAATATCAGGTATCTTGTATAAACTGATTTCATTGATGATGATGTCCCAATCATAGAGATACCCACATTGAATCATGGTCTACCACCACATATGATAAAGGCATAAGATGACTAATGATATGTAATTATCATATGTCATTAATATACAGTACATGTAATCAATCAATTCACTAAAATAATTGAAAATATTTTTATTTATTTATATTTTAAGTGATATAATTATTTTGATTTTTAGCGTGGGAATAAATATTTTTCTTATTCCATGGAATTAATAGTTATATATTTTTTAATTAATTGCAATTTGATTTTTTATTAATTAAAATCTAATTAACATGTTTTACTATATTCTTCATAAAGATAAGGTTTTGTATGGGATGTGGTGTTAAAATTGAAATTCATTATTATATATATTTAATGTCTAAGATTATCAAAAATTATTGTTTATGTATCTTATTAATTAATTTTCGATTTTTCTTAAGAATTTTAGGAGTTATGATATATGTATGTTTCTATTCAAACATTATTTTTTTATCTTGTTATGACTATATATTATGGGGTTATATAACATTTAACATGGTAAAAATCAAATTATTTAATCTGCAGGATTGTGATTATTTATTTCTCATGTTATTAAATCACTTCTATGATTGACAAATTTAAATATTTTTCATATCATGTGGTGTTTATTCTTTTAGTAAGGCAGATATAATTTTACTCCTATTTATTATTGTTTATTTTAAGGAGATATATTCTATTATTTAAAAATTTATTTAATTATATAGTTTTTCTTGAGAATGATATGGTTGTGTGGTTGATTCTTTTTTAACATATGACATATTATTTGATATCATGGATTTGTTATTTAGGAGAATGTTTTTTGTCCTATTTATCTATTGATTTATAACTTATGAAGGGTGACGATTGTTATGTTTTTATATTTATTTATTGTTAAATTCATTCAAACTGTGATATGTATAGAAATTTTTTTAATTTAAAATTTTATTATGTTAAATATATTAGAAATAAATAAATAATTATTTTATTATTTTTTAAATAGAGAAGGTTATTTAAAAAAATAAATAGATATTGTTTAACTAAAAAAGGTCGAATTTTTGGAAAATATTTTTTTTTGTAATTAATAGAAAAATAGATTTTTTTTTCATTGTTTATTTTTTATGATATGATATATTGAAGTACCTCAAAATAATTTTTGATATAGCACTATCATAGGAATTAGAATAATAATCTTTGTCTGGAAAGATACATTACATAATGTGATTTGTATTTTAACTATATTTCAAATCTCAAGATGTATTATTTTTATATTGATTGAAATTAAAAATTCCATAGATTTTGAATATAGAGCCTATTATTCTTGTTTAAATAATTCTTATTTTTTTATTATGTATTGAGATAATGAATTTTTAAATATGAAAATCTAATTTTTTATGTAGATAATAATTTTTAATATGTTTTCTTCAATAATAAAAATTTCTGAATCAGTATGCAGATACTTATATTTTTATACAATATTAGTTTATGTCTCCACTATACATATATTTTCAGTTTTTAGTTAGAAATTGTTGTTCAGTGATATGTATAGAAATATAACATATAATATCATGATACTTATGAAGTTAGAAAGATATGATATTTTTTTATATTTAATTCAAATTAAGGTATGGATGAAATCTATATTTTGATTCTCAATGAAATGATTTATTTTTATACAAGATATTAGTTATATTTTCTATAGAATCCAGATTTTATTTTTTTAATGATATATCAGTATTTAAAAGTTAGACTATGTTCTTATTTGATTCATTGGAAATATTATAAAATTATATAATTGTATCTTAGTATGATGTAATGATTAATTTTAGGATTGGATGAGGTAAAAATCATTGAATATTATGATGAAATGATAAAACATGATTTCAAATTTTACTACATGACAAATTTCGATACATGGGTCATTTAGCTTTTTTTATTTTGGATACATGAGTTCTATTCATGTGTGATTATTTGGTTACGCGAACTCAACTATGTCAGAATGGATTTTAATTTCAGGATTTGTATGGCCTGCATTGATGCCTCCTACCTACCACATGTTTTAAGATAGAATGTACTGCATGTTCTAAAATTGAATGTAATCACATGGTGATAACTCAATGGGCCTTGAGTTTAAATCCTAAAAATGATCTACTACATGATTTAATACTAAAGCTACATCATGAATAAATTTCTATCCATCTATGAATCCAATATCCCACCGCATTCACCTTTCTTATGATGAGATAATGTGATTTCATGTTTCCACATGAGTGACCGTTCAATCTAACTCATTCCTAGTCTTAATCGTACAAAATGTAGATTTAACATTGTATTATTCAATTTATATTTTCATAATCTCATAGTAATATTGAGACCATTATAATATTAATCACATTTTACTTGATTTTTTATATAGTAAAGTCGATCATCTATACACACTCTTCCACCGCATGAGCACCTTTATGTAGAATGCTAACCAAGCACAAGACATCATAATGTCACTTCTCTATCACATTCAATCACACATTCATTATTCAGGAATAATTAGAAATCATCCACATATAGGTAATATGGGTCAGGCCATGACATCATATTCTATTGTATACATATAATATAAATTATAAATTGTTGAAGATCAATTGTATTCTTTTAATATTTTCTGGGAAACTAACACACAATGTAAATTCAACTCACCACATGACCACACAATTAGTGCATCAATATACAAACCAACCACATGTTATGATGACTAGATGAACATTATTATGGATTAAAATTTAAATCGACCGACTGGTATATAGTAATATATTTTCATATATCCACAAATAGTTCAACACTACTTATATTAAAAATGTCTATACTTCTCAACAGTACTCTCTTTTATGATTATTTTCATTATTTTTTTACAACATGCTTATTTTAAATTATTTAAATGAATTTCTTTTTTAGGTTTTCATATTATTGATATAGAAATAGTGAGTTTATTTTTTATTGTATTGTAAAAAAATTTTAAATTGAGATTATATCTTATCTTAGTTTATAAATAAACATATCTACTTGAATGAGGAATGTCTTTTTTTCCAATATCATGTTTGATTTTTATAAAAATAATTTATTTTAAATTGATATACTTTTATATAAAATTTATTATAGATATATTTAATTATTATTTGTGGTGATTTCAATTGTGTTTGAACCATTTATTTTATTTTTCAATTATGGTAATTTCTGTTATAATAATTTTGGAAGGATAATTTCATTTCACTTATATAAGAATGAATATTGGATTTGAATTTTTTCCCAATTGAATAATGTCAGGTTTGTTTTATAGATTACATTTTTAGGTCCTCAAGCCCTATTAAACTATTATATGACACTCTAGTAATGATAAATCGATATAAATTGTTGTGAAAACATACATTAATGTAAACATTCAACTATTGTTATTTTTAAGTGCTGCGTAAATTTCTAGAGACCTTTGAAATCATTGTTCAATTTGATAGATGATCCCAATAGGGGAACCAAAACAACATGGAAAACTACTCTCATGGTAAGATGTTATGATCCATGAATAAATGTCCATTATATATTCTGTATTAGCCTTATACATCTTTTTCAACATGCTCCAATTTTTATTTATGATTTCATTATTTATAACTCATTCAATTATATTTTTTACATTGATTTTATAGATTCAATCCCAAAATAGTATTCACTATTATGTTGTGGCTCTTAAATTCAAAATTCAGGAAAATTCATGTTTTGAATCATGGATTATAATATTAGAATTTGGTTTGTGAATCATGGATTCTAAATACATGATCAATCATGTTGTGACTCCCATTTTATAATGGCATTTAAAGGGTTGGGATGTGAAATCATGTTTTTTTTTCAAAATAAAAAACCAACTCCACTTGTTTTTTTCCTTTCTGTGACTTTTTAAAATATTATTCTAATGAAAAAATATGTGTGGGATTCTACTTCATTATCCATGGGCTTCCACATGGGGAATATTTTAGCTCTGGTGTTGTATTGTTGGTTCTTTAGGATTTGTGGGGGATTGATTTTCTAGCATATCATTGTGGAATGATCCCACAATTTTACTTGGGAGTTATGATGGACATTTATAAATGATGATATAATTCTCATTTATTTTTAGGTTATACATCTTTTTATTTTTTCTCATTGACACAGTTTGTAGTGATCCTCACCTACACTTGTTCTCCAATCATCATACTCAACATGTATCTATTATTCAATGGTTTTTTTCTCAACTTGGGGATCTCATATATTCTAGATAAATGTTGACCAAACCTGTGTCACCATATATTGGATCATTTATCATTTTATATTCTCCCCAATATAAAAATTATAGTCATATCACCTCACCCTATCAAGCCTTCAATTTGATTATCAGAGAGGTGTTGTGGATATTTATAGTTTGTATTACACTCTTGAGAGAGGATGGAGTGTTTGTGGGTCCTCCAGCATCTTTTCCTGATGGATTTTCAATAATATATTTATCCTTCTACTTTAGGGGATAGTTCCTGACATGTGAAACTAATGTGGATCTTAGTGTTTTTGATGATGATTATCTATGGATTTCCCAATCATCCCTTTATATTAGATACTTCATAGGTTCTATGTGTATTGTGAATCCAATAAAGGCATTTACATTAACAATATTATAAATATTATCTATATTCTTAATCTTATTCTTTTTTATGGTTTATATTGTGTTTTATTTATGATTCTATCTAGTTTTAGTGAAAACATTTCTATTTGTGAGCCACGGTTTACCACTATATTCTAGTGTGATGAGGTCTCACTGCTCTGATAGATTGTTTAATGTTCATGCATTTATTTTGCATCTTCTTCATCATTATGTTCATATTTTCCATTTTATCTACATGATAATAAATAATTCTGGTGGTATTCTTCTAGTTCACATTGGAATGAATAGTTTTGATGTCCATAAACTATGGGTTTTTTATAATGTTTTAATTTTATTTGTTGAATTAAATTAATATTTTTATGATCATTTTTTTTGTTTTCATCCCTTTTTAGTTTGAACATCACTATTTATTATTCTTTATCATATTTCAATTGTGTGTGGGATTATATATTTCAGACTTTTATCACATACAAAAATTGTACTAAATCTTATAATCAAAATTATAGATATCATAAGTTATGTTTGATCTTTAATCATTTGATGGTGATAATTCCATTATTAAGTGGAGTGTTAAGATGAATGTTTATATTATTCATAGTGTACATTTTCATTCATTACATTCTCCTAGAAACCATTTCTTGTTTTTAGTCTTGATCGATTTTCAGCTAGCACATATGTTTATGTCAATGCCAGTGATGTATAAAAATAACACAATCCAACTCATTTACCCCTAGGAGACAAAGTCTTATGTGATGTCAACCATGAAACTATTGTATGATCCCTTTGTATAATGATGAAACGTTTTTATATAATCAAAAAATTATTTCAATGATGTCCCAATGTTAAATTTATATAATTGTTTTTATTTTTTTATATATCTTATATATCAATTCATGTGTAGTTTCATGTGATATTTTAAATTTTTTGGGGTTTTATGAGCATGTGAAAAATAATCTCATACCGTGAAACAGTCATAGAAATAAAAATTAGTAATGGTGTTTTGGGATAATAATGTTTTTACAATTTTATGTGCAATTAAGAAAACTATGTGACCAAACCGAGTGGTTGTCTCTAATGGTGAAAAATGAAAACACAATTGTCTCATCGTTTTCCAAATGGTTATGCAAAAAATCTCATGTTTGTCTCATTATTCTACCCATAACATAGGATCATGTCTCATATGGATCAACATGGACATTTTATATGTCCTAGCTTTTCTAGATATTATTTTCATTTATCATATTATGTTAGATCAAAGACAACTAGGGATAGATCCCATTTTTTATTTTTCACCAATATTTTAGATCTAAAATGCCTTTAATGAAAATAACCATATATCATAGATATCGTGGCTGAATCTATGAAAAGATCCATGATCTATGGAAAATTATATTTTATTTACTTCATGGATTGATGAAAGAGGTCAGATCTACATTAGTCATTGTGCACTTATTTTGGAAATTTCTGAGTATGATGTTTTCCTTATTTCGTTTGTTATTAGTATTGTTGAATCCATGAATTTTCAAATGGTTTTCTGGGTTAATTTCTTCCAATTTTTTTATGTTTCCCTCATCCCTCTTATCATGGATTTAGATCATTTTTTGAAAAGAAAAAAGTCCAATGTGGGTGGTTTCATGAAATTCCATTATTTATTAAACTATTCATGATTTCTCATTCAAGAGTTGTTTTCACAATTGATTTATGAAACTATATATTATTATTGAAGTATGAATTTTAGATATTATAATATTAAATTTCATTTAAAAATTTTATATATAATGGAAACATATTTCAATGTATGATAAGATGTTTTTCAAGGGTCATTAGATTATTTATGTGTGAGTTTTTTTATGAATGATTTATGTAATGAAAATGGATTCCTATAATTGGCAGCCATTTACAAGAGTGAATGCCACTATCGGTGGCCTATGAATCATTGGAACCTTGGGTAATTTAGAGTTGGATGTATTGGGATATAGAAATGGTGGTGATTTTCATCTACAATGCATGTACATAAAAATCTATAAAAAAATTATTATAAATGGGGATTTCACTTATCATAGTGATCTCTCATCTTTATAATTATGCAATCAATATATGAGAACACCTATTAATTTTTTCATTATTTAGTTATGATCCTTGATGACCCAAACCTAACCAACACTTAGGATAATTTTTATTGTTTTTCCATTTGAAATAGTTCAAAATAAATTATTTGTGAAATGTGTTTTTGAAAATTGATCCATGAATGTTCGATTATACATGATTTTAAATATTAATAAATATTCATATTTACATTATTTAACATAAATTTTGTACAACAATTTTTTATAGACTTGAACTTTTGTAAATACTTGTAGCTGGTTTGTTTTATAATGGAATAGTATGGAAGAAATGGTGGGATCGTACTAGGATTGTTTTTCTCACACGAAACACAAAAATAGGGGACTATTTAGACAAATATATACATAATGTAGATGAAATAAACTCACTTCATTGTGGCGGTGGGTATCAATGATAGTGAGTTTTGGAGTTTTTTGTTGACATAGTTGGATTTTGAACCACGAACCACATGGTGATGAGATGTCTTTAATCATATATACAATGGTTTATTTATTTGGGTTTCCAATTTTATTTTACTCAAATTTATTTATTTCTAATATTTCAGTTTGTATGGGAATGTTTTATTTGATTGATATATACAATATCTTGTAACATTACTTTATAGAGGGATAAATTATTCTCAGTTTTAGTTTGTGGTTCCTAGGAACTTGTTTCTAGATTCTGGGGAATAGGTATAATCTAAAGATCATGACTGGGACTTCCATGTATGTCCTTTTTAGAGAAGGTTTATATTGGGTTGTTACAAATATGTATCTTATCTAAGGCTTCCATTACCATGTCCTTCATGTCTTTGTATGTACCATTACATATGTGATTGGATTTTCATGATGTAAGGGTTATGTTATGAATAATATACTGGTCATATCTCATCCTAACCAGATAAAAGTTATCATTGGATATTAGGATATGTGCTTCTTATATTGTGTTTTGATTTAATAATTTTTTTTTCTAAGGATCTATTGTATCAAAGTAATATTTTACATTTTTATGGTCTATATTGTTTCACTAATTTTACACCATTTCCACTATATAGAATCCTAGAGTTCCTCAATAATGTTCAATAGATGATTTTCAATGAGAAAACCCTACATATGATTAGATTCTTATTTGAGCATTGGTGTGAGAAGTACATCATATGGACCAAGGGGTTACCCATTCTTCAATTCAATATATGTGTATGAAATAAAGGAATAGAGGATATAATTATAATTACAAAGAGTTTCTTCATTTAGAAACTCATATCATCCTAGGATTGAATGATCCATAGGAAGAAATGAAATAATTGGAGAAGATCAAGTAAATTTATGAATTATTAAAAACTCCGGATTCTATTAATGAGAAGTGTTCATCCTGTAATATCTAGGATTATATAAGGAGATACCGGGATATATTGGTTATTAAAATACCTGAATGATTTATGTAGATGGACTTTATGAAAATTATATTCTAATAGTTTTGTTTGAAATCATTTATGTTGGTTAAATCCATTGATATCATTACTATTAAAAATAGTTATTTGTCTATAATGGAATTTTACAACCACTTCTCCAAGATAGTTCATTTCTCTCCCAATACTATGTTGAGTGATAATTTGAAGGCTCAAAGGTTTTATTTGTGTTTTTAATTGGTTATTTGATATTAGGTAAGTCAAGACATATTGGGATTACTTTTACTCGGAGTGGTGGTTTAAAAAACTCCATCCAAAAGAATTGGTAGGATAATGAGTCTTGTAAGGGTGGTTGTAGTGTCTTCAATCCTAGGATATATTACGTACCATGATTATAAATTATAAATAGATCGTTGAATTTATATGAATGTGAAAATATACTTCATACATGGTCTTCATTATTTGTACCTCTTAAAATTTAAAATGTGTAAGGACAATAAAGTCTCCTCAGGATTCTTTATTTGGATCTTTCTTCTCCTTGATATTATAAATTATCATATGTACCTAAATGGAGTATGATTTAGTCATAATTTTTAAAGACTATTTAGTTTTTGTTATAGGATTTCAGAATAGAGTAGTTTCATGTAGTATAAGTGTCTTTGTGGATGTTTTTGTGGTCCCATTAACTCAGAGATACATTATAATTATTTATTTGAATTTATAGACTCAATTATTTTAATATATTTCATCTCATTCTCTTATATCATGCATAATCATAAATCTTATCAATCTTCCAATGGAAGTCATGGTATTTTTATGGATTTGATGAAACTGTAGGGGATAAAGGAGCATGGTTTTCAGAATCCCTCATGTTTTATTTAGATATCATATTTCAACATAGATTGTGATTTTATAGTTCAAGATATGGATCTCTATTATGATATTCTCATGATGGATTGGTTGGTTTTCCATAATGTAGATATTGATTTGATACATAATTGGGTACTATTTAAAGCCTTTTATGGGAAATGCCTAATGTTATATTGAGATAAGGATGCTTGATCTAGTTGGGGACTCCCTATACTGAATAAAGGTATAGTAATTTCCACATTTTTTGTTGATTTTGTGGATGAAAATACTGTTAGTGATCATGCTGTGGTGGTAATGGAATTTCATTATGTGTTACCATATGAATCCCCAATTTTTCCTTAATGGAGGAAAGTTGATTTTAATTTTTATTTTTTGTATAGAACCCAAATGATATCAATTATTTACAATCATATTTATATGATAGAATTTAAGAAATGAATCTTTTTTTGGATGATATAAATTCTAAAGGGATTATTTGTCTAAATATTTCACTGTTAAAATGACCTCTTCTTTTCTACAAAAATATTGATGGGACAAATTATTTGTGTTTTTATTATTTGATGCTCCATTCCATCATTGAAAGGAATAATTAAAATTTACCCTACATTAGTGACTTATTTAACAAATTAGTCTTGGTTATTTTTTATAATCAATTAACATTAAATATGGATATTATCAAATAACTGTAATATTATCAAATTTTCCAAAGAATATCATTATTAAAATGGGTAGACATATTGAATATCATTTGATTCTATTTAGTATTACTAATTATATTTCAATTTTCATGTCCCAGATCTATCATATATTTTATTATAACCTATATTCCATTGTCAGTGTTTTCATAGATAACATTTTAATTTTATAGATAATTGAATAAAACCATGAGAATCATTTTATATCCATTTTATAAATCTTATCGGGTCCCCAAATTAATTATTTATTACTATAATATCTATTTTAGATATGTGATGTAAATATTTTTGGGCATCCAACTTTAGAATAATGAATTCCAATTGATCCTAAGAGGGTAATTTTTATATTGTGATTGGTTGAACCACATAAATTCCTTTTTGTACTATTCTTTTTGGGTTTGGATAGATATTATCGATGGTTTGTGAAGGAATTCTGAAATCCTGACTCATTTTTTACTACACATAATAGGATTAGGGTAAAAATATAAAGGATTATATTTTTTAGATTTCGTTTGTGGAATTGAAGTGGCTTATATCCTATATTCCTATCATAATTTTACTAGACATAAGACTGGCCTAAGTGGGGTTTTGTGTTGATTCATAGTGTTATTTTGTGTTGTGTAATTAGGTAATAATATTAGGTATTATCATACGATTCCCATCATCTTTTAAAACCTGAGAATCATTTTCCAATAAGGATTTAAAACAAACCTCAATTTTGATATCTCTCAGGATTTGGGGATTGTACCTTTTTTGGGAAAGTTTCAATATCGATTCTGAATATAAGAGTTTATGTTAACACTTTAAATTTAAAAACAAGAACTGTAGTAAAATGAAATGTGTACAATATTATATGTATTTCTACTTAGATATTTTTTATAACCAAATAAAATGTAATGTTGATGTACTTGAATTAATTAGGGTGTTTCCTTCAAAATAATTTGGGGAATCAAAAGATGAATTGAACCTGGTTGGAATCATTTCTCTGATGCTCTAGGAAGAGGAAGAGGAAGAGACTTGTAATCTACAAACATGTACATAGATAATGATATCACTTCTTGAAATGATTTATATATCAAAATAATTGGACGAAGTGTTGAAGAGTATCATTAACACATTGTATAGTGTGAAAAACATTACCATGTGGTGTTTATCGATTGAAGGTATTCATTGTTTCAAATACTATTTTTTAATTCATTAAAATTGGAGGTAGCATATCATGTGATTTTTAAAAAAATTTATGTTTATTATTCGTCTTGGATCCATAATGATGATCTATATCATTAAAAAGATATTTTTTTACTAGGTTTGAAATACCACATAACTACATTTGTGTCTCTTTGAAATAAATACTTGTAGATCTATGATAAATACCAAAGTCCTTCTGGATTGATTCAAATTATATTGGTACCCATTGTGAAATGGGATTAGATATCAATGGATTATTTGGTTGGGTTACCATAAACTCCCTAATGAAATAATGTAACATGAGTTGTTTTTTATCGCCTAACCATTTTTTCTCTTATCTTTCTGAATGAAGAAACCAATTAGGATGATGATTTTTGATTTTTTTTTATATCAAATAGATCATGAGGTTGAACCATATTTTATCTACTATTAATTTATAAAGTGACCAATGGTATACCTAATAAGTTTTGAAAGGCCACCATGATTGATAGGATTTCAGATTATGATTTGAGTGGATTTATATCATCAGACATAAATATAGACAAAATCTGCTATAAATATTTTGGTGCATAATATTCTTTATTTCATCATAAACTATTGTTACTATTAGGATAACGATTTGGGCCATTTTACATAGATTATGTATATAATTTCATGTAATCTATCAAAATGGATCTCTTTGAGGATTTTATGTTATCCCATTTTAATCACCTCGATATTGGTTAGAAGTAGGTAATGTTTCTCGCATTCCATTGAGAATTGATCATGAGTGGATGAAACAAACGAATCATATTCTTCAAAAACTAGTGATTGATAAATTTCAGCATATTTAAGATTTAAATCATCAGTGTTATCCTCTTGAATTATTTGTATGTGACTAGGTCATAAATAATGTTTTTCCTTGGATGGGTTGTCATCAGCTGAGAAATCAAGTGAAATTAGATTGTAGATTTGTTATACCTTTTGAGAGTAATAATCGGATCTAAAAATAATATTATCAATATGATTTTCATTCTTGATAGACATATATACATGTTCATATATTAGTATCCCAACATAAGTGGTGTCATCCTGAGAACACTCGTGTTCTGAATTTTAATTTTATTGGATTGGTTTTGGACATGACAATGATCAAATGAACAAATCAGATTATTGGTTATTAGGGGATGTTCTTCATTTGATGTATATTATATTGAACTGAGTATTATTGAATCACAGAATATATTATTTATTTACTGAGAAATATGAATTGTGGTGGAGGGATTTCTGGAATTACCTTATATTTAATAAATCTTCATCGATGTGATTTTATTTGGATTTATTGGGATATGGTGGGGTGAAATATGAAATCCATTTAACACTATCAATAACCTTTATTCATTTTCCACTCTTTATTCAAGATCTACTATTTTATTGTTATATTTTATTTATAATGATTTTGGTGGATTCTATACAAGTTCATGATTGACACATAATTAGAAAAACAATTATACCCATCAATATAGATATCATTAATGGACATAAATAAGATCATTGTTTGTTAAAAAATGTGATAAAACCATGGACATAGTAAAATTAATATGTAAATATTTTTCCAACATGAATCATTAACTATTGGTTTCATTATTCCTCCAAGGGACATGTTGTAATGGTCCATGCCATCCTAGTCCATTACATTTCTCGGTTTGGGTGTTGGAGGTGTTTCAATGTACACTAGAGCTATAGCAGAGATGCTACAAAAAATAAACATCATGTAAATTTATTACAAGATATATATTGGGGTTTCAGGGCTTCTACACAACTAAGGGGATTCCAGTGAAAAGTTCACATGTTATGTAAGTGGAATTCACAATGTATAATAATTGGTTGATAAATTATTTGAGGTGATATTTATTTAGAAAAGATCAAATATTTAGGAAAAATGAGGACCAATAACCATGTAATTTCTACCGATGTGTCACAAGAAGGTTATCGTTTACTCTATATCCCTTATGATTATTTTATTCCATTTATCAACTTCCCTTTTATCACTTTTTTTTAATCGACCATGGTACCATGAGGAGTTAATCATGCCATACTCATCTTTGTGTGATCTTTTTTTTCTTCTAGATCACCATTGGGAATCACTAATAGGATATCCTCCATTTCATTTGTGTTTTTCATCATTTATTATTCCAATGATTTGCATTGAAGATGTTTTCGTGGTTTGGGGTTCCTGTTGGGATACATTTTAAGGAATTGTTTTGTGAAGTTGGTTGATCCACTATTTTCATGGAGTAGTTGTGATTTTTGGGTGTTTCAAATTTTACAAAAATTGTAAAATGACATGGAATGTTTCCTTGATGTAGAGAATATCTAGTTTCACTTTATTTTGTATTACAGAACTGGGGTTTAAATCATTTCATCTATGAGTTTTTAGTTTTTATAGTTTGATAAATGAAAAATAATTGTCTAATAGAAATTGAAAGCCTATAGTGGGATTTATCACATTATTTTACATCATTGATATTATTTTTATATTTTGAATGTAAGGGATTTAGGCCCTGCTAAAAGATGTGCTCATTAGGGAATTTGATTGCATGGGATGTTACGTGTTGTGACTGCTGATTTTTTTAGAGATTGTTGAGGTATCACCCTATGATGGGAATTGGAAAACAACTTGAATGTGGCTAATAAAAATGGATGCCTCATTATTATATATTATGTGAAAAATTCCATAAAATCAATTTCCATGTTTTATGTTATTCTTCATGAAAAATTAATATCATTTTATATGATTTTAATGTGTGGCCATACATTTGGGGGAGTGAAGGGATTTTTATTTGGGGTTAGGAAATATAGGGATAATGGATTGATGGTTCTGGTTTTGGGGTGTTGATGAGGTTTTTTGTAGATGATTTTATGGTTGTGGTATATTTTTATATCCATGGTTTTAGAGTGGTGAGGTGGTGTGTGGGTTGTTCTTTTTCGTGGTGAGATGCTATGTTGGACGTGTTTTTTGGGCTGTGATGTTGTCAGTGTGTCCTGCCATTGGTGAGGTGAGATGTTATGATAGCCATGATTTTGGGACAAAGAGGAGGTTATATATCAATGTTTATGGGTAGTGATGTCTTTTAAAGGTTATCTTTTGGGGCGGTGATTTGGTTAGTTGGTCGTGATTTTGGGGGAGCGAGATAGTCTATTTACTATGCAGATGGTGTGGTTTGTTGGCCAATCATTTAGGGTGATGAAGATGATATTGTTTGGTCATGAATTTGTGGACCAAAAGTGGTTGTTTAATTTTGATTGATTCATGGGTATTTATGGATTAATTATAATTAGTTGGTTAATAATTATTTAAATACAATGAGTTTGTTTGGTTAATTAGTTGAAAATTGCCGATGAAAAATTAAATTTTGGTCTATGTGGAAAAATGAGGCTTTTTATAAATTATGAAAATAAAGAAATCATTAAATGATAATGGGTGATAATGTGAATTTGGATTCAAGATTTTGTGGGTGTATTCAATATTTAGATAATAGAGTGAATTTATAAATGTTGTGAAATTGTTATGGTTTGGTAGTGAACCCATAGGTTGGGCTTGTGTTTTTGGTTATATGTATATACATTTATTTCTTTATATTTCAATAATCACACCTCCTGCATTGAGAACTATGTTCTAACATCCATATAGTCACATGGGTGGTATTTTTTCCAACATATAATGTGGATGATATATGAATGGGATATATATCATTCCCACTCTTTCTTACATGTGATGATTGAATTTCATAGGATGTGATGTTCAGGAGGTTATTTGTAGACTAGATTGAGGTTGTGATACCATAGGTTTCTTGCAGTCATAAGTGATGGCCCTATTGTTTTCTGTCACGAATTGTTATAACCATGCTTGTTGGAAGGATTATTGTGGGGTATATTCCAGGATGGATGTTGGAACAATGTTGATGTAATTTATTTTTATGATTCCCCACTACAACCGTTGTGGTTGTTTATATGTGATGGACCCATTTTTTTTAGGTTAGAAGTGATGTAGCTGTGATTGTGGTTTGGTGAGCCATGTTGTTTATCGGTGTGATTTAATTTTATCATGATTATGGTTATGGTTGAGATAAAAAAGATATTATAGTGATAGGAAACATAAGTTTGGGGTGTGAGAGTGTAATACAAGTGGGAATGTGTCACATAGTACACCATATCGATATACATTTATTTATGTTATTGTAATGACCCGTAAATTCCAAGGAATTTTTTTTTCTTAATTTTCTTTAGAATTTTACAAGAACGCAGTTTCTGATGGCACCTAATTCCGAGGCCCGGTGTTCCCTGAATCAATTTCCGAAGTTTGGCTTAGGTACGTTCAGTGAATAGACGATCGGGTTTTTCTAACTTTTGAACCCGTGCTCGGAATCAAATTCTGAGGGCACCGATTGAATCGCAGCGCCGGTAATTGCTTACAAACACCTCTTCCGGAGTTGCGTTTTCTCGGGTGTGGTTTTTAATTTTAGGGATTAAAGTTAAGAAATAAAATATTTGTACGACAAACTTTATTTTATTTCACTTAAGCCACTTGGAAGCCACCTGAAATCCATTTAAAGCTTCTTAAGTGGAGTTGTTACGGATAGGGTGCTATCCAAAAATATTCTACCCTCTTGGTAGGATATTTGTGAGGTGGGACACACACGAGCCCCACCGTTTCTTTTCCACTATGTAATGCACCCGCGAAAACCCGTCATTATGAATGTCAACTGACGTGTTTTCTTAATTTCTTAACGCACCAATTAATTGGGCGGTTTTCTTCGTTGAATTAAATTGGGCTGTTTATTTCGTTGAATTAATTATATGAATTAATGGCTCGTTACTTATCTATTTATTCATTTCTTAACTGGTTTGAAATCCGTTGGCGTGGTAATAAAATAAGACCAACGCCACATCTTGAGGATTTCACGTTGGGAGATCTTTGACAGAATTCTTGTGCCTTCACCCTTCTTCGTGAACAATGTGAAGAACGCGAAGAACGCGAAGAACGCCGACCTCCGACGAAGAACGCTGAAACCGCAGAGATCGACGATGCGACGCCGTGTTCCGCGACGCCGACGTTTCCTCTTCTGCGACGTTCCTTCCTCCACAACGAAATCTTCAATCATCTATTGGAGGTAAGAGATTTCAGGTTCCTTTTAGAACTCCTTTGTGGTTTTTTTATCAACGCACAGATTTAATTATTAATAATTAAATCTTTTTGTTCTTGAACCTCAGAGTTCGACGACGCGATTCCCTTCCGCGACGACGCGACGCCCTTCCGCGACGACGCGATGCCTTCCGCGACGTGACGATCACCTCCTTCCGCGATGATCAAATCCGCGAAGAACCCGCGTGTGACGACTTGACGAGGTAGGTGTTGTTGTGAATATTTTATATTCCCGTGAAGGTTTCTTTAAAAGTAAAGAACCAGATTCGCATGAACAATTTTATTTTATTAAAATTTTTGGTTTATGTGTTGAATAATTTCTCCCGTTGTTTTTATCTAACGCGGAGAGTGCGTGTGAAACGAACACGGCCCGACAACCCTCTATCGTTCTTCGTGGTTGTGCGGACTTGGCGGGCGAAGACAACACGTGATGCAAGGGCATTTTGATGATCCCACAGTGAATAACGGAACCTGGGAGGAATGACGGCGCAGACGGGAAGGAAAACGGACCATTGGAGCTACTCTGGTGGCCCGCGGAAGCTGCCGGCGGCCGGGGCCGGCGGCGCCCCGACGCACCGCCGAACAGGGCCGCTGCGGCGGCGGCTGCCAGTGGACCCGCGGCCGCGCGTGTCCAGCTCGCCCGCACGGGACACGGCAGAAGCCGCTTCTGCTTGACAGCGCGGCCCTTCGAGGGCCGCGACACCTCCAAACCGCGGGGGCAGTGCCCCGCGGCGCTCGGCCGCTCGGCCACTCGGCCGAGCCGAGCCATGCCGGTCCGACCGACCGGGCCGCGCCCTGGCCGGACCAGACCGGGTCCATCCAGGTCGGACCGGGTCGGGTCGCCCGGTTCGGCCGACCCCGGGGGGGGGGGGGGGGGGGGAGGGAGGGGAGGTGGGAGGGCCGGGACGGCCCGGGCCCGGACCCCCCGCCTTCGGACCATTTTCGGTCTTTTACCTGTAGTTTCAGCTACGGGCCTCCGAACGATGCGCCGTCAGTGGCAACGTGATCCTTGGATCGAGACGGTCGTTTCGGTATATCGCACTCAAGGTTTCAGATTACTTTGGGTTCGGCCGGGTTGGTTCAGATACAAAACCAACCGGGCCCTCAGAGCAGAAACGCTTATATCTTAAGCTTCGGACGTCCGATTGACGTGCCGTCGACTTTGATGGATATCACTAAGTGAGACGGATCTTTTGGATTACTCCGTTCAAGGTTTGGATGTCTATGGAGTGTGGTCGGGTTGGTTCGATCACGAAACCAACCGGGCCCCTGAACGAAAAAGCCAATAACTCACAGACCGTGCATTCGATTGACGCGCCGTCTATCTCATTGCGTTCCTGTTGACGATACGGAACTTTTGGCATCCTCTGCCTGAGCTTTGGATGCAGTTGGGTTATAGCCGGGTTTGATTGTATGAGAAATCCAATCGGGCCCCTAGAACGAAAAAAGATGATATCTTTTAGACAGGACGTCCGTTTGACGAACCGTCAACGGCGTTGTTGATATCATCGACAAACGGTCCCTATGAGTAACCCCTATGGGAGTTCGGGGTACAGTTGAGATACGGCCAGGTTGGTTCGCTTACGAAACCAACCGGGCCCTTTGGACAAAAAGGCTAATAACTCACAGACCGGGCGTCCGATTGACGCGCCACATCTTTCATTGAGACCCCTATGATGAGGTGGTCCTTTGAGATACTTCTTCATGGAACTTTGAGATACTTGAAGTATCTACTTGTAGCTCGTGGAGCGGACCCTCCCAGAGACGAGCGTATGGATTACAGAGACCGTGTAGCCGGCAGAGACCTAAAGACTACTTGTCCGATTCAATTCGGAGTGACTTACGTAGACCAGTGGGGAGCACTACTTTGTGAGGTGGCAGAACCACAGCGGAGGAGCACTACAATGTGAGGTGGCAGACCCGTGGTACTCGACAGGAGGAGTACCTATGTATGCTATGAGGGGGGAGCACTACTGTGTTTGGGTGGCAGACCCCGGTGGGAAGCACTACTGTGTGAGGTGGCAGGCCCGCGGTACTCGACAGGAGGAGTACCTCAGCAGTCTTAGGTTAGTGAGCAGTACCTCGGAGTCGTGACAGGACCACTGTACACTCCAGAGACAGATCTCTTCAGCAGTTACAGTTTCGATAATGAAAATCCCGGTTGAGCTGAGACTTTTGACCTTTGAGTTTACCTCATGATTGAGATGGGTCACTTGATAACTTAGGTTTATGTATGGGAATATACCTGGGTAGTGGTTATCCGTTGATTTCACAATCCTTGTGATTCCTCATGATTGAGATGGGTTACTTCATAACTTAGGTATATGTATGTGCATATATCTAAGTAGAGGTTATCTGTTGAAATCTTCTTGTGGTTATCCTTGTTGGTTTAGTGAGACCTTGAGGGTCTCGGGGTCCCTAATGAGTATCGTTATACTCACCCCTGCACGGGTTATGCCCGCACCTCGTTGTGCTGGTTGTAGATGACGGGCAGTGCTAACGGAGGCTGAGTGTTCGAGGACTGGTTGGTACCCGGAGGTGGACTACATGACGAGTCAGTACCCGGAGGTGGACTACACGACGAGTGCGTACCAGGAGGTGGACTACACGATGTGACGACTCACAGAGTAGGTTGACAGACGAGAGCGTGGAGGAGGCTATCTGTACCTACCCTTCAGGTAGGATGTGTGGTGGACGACCAGGAGCTACGCTATCAGTACCTACCCTTCAGGTAGGATCTGAGTAGGACGACCCAGGAGCTGCTTCCTTCTTCCAGCTGTTTGTCTTTTTGTTGTTGTACCTTGTTCAGTTGTAGTCATACTTTCTTTTGGGATTGTATTCTGGCCCATTTACATTTCATCATTTCTTTTGTAATTAGTTTATTGCTTCCTCTTCTACTCTATGGTGATTGTATTTATTTTATAAATGCAATGCCTTCCCAGTTATCGGGATTTTACACCTTTAGTGCTAGTCGCCAGCCCCTGGCCTATGGAAGGCGGGCTTGGGGTAGTCACTGCACGAGCCCCGAGGATGGGTCGTGACAAATTGGTATCAGAGGAGTTCAGTTCTACCGCAGAACTTATAACTCTGATGTTTCTTTCTGTGAAGAAATAGTGTTAAGATTACTGAGTATGGTTTTAAGTTCAGGGAGTGCAGTGTTGGTCCGGGCGGCCGACGTATCCATACACCAGGACCCTGACAACTGCTTTCCAACTTTGTGCACGAAAACACTGATTGTGTGTGTGTTTTCCAGAAGTTTTATTTAAATGTCAGCTCAAACCAGGTCATCTCACCAGGTATAAACGTTTGACCGTGTCACGATGTCTCTTTCAGGAAGCCTCCCCACAGACGACCAGCTAGAGCCCGGAGGGATGTGCGTACTAACAGCCCGCCGAGCGATGAGGCCTCAGTACAGGTCCATATCACAGTTGAGGCATCAGTGGAGGCACCAGTGGCACTACTACCCGTTGGGCCACTGATACCACCAGCCCCAGTAGAAGAGGATGCACGTCAGTTGAGCACACTGCATGAGTTCCAGCGCCAGAGGCCAGCCAGGTTCTAGGGAGGGACGGACCCGCAGGCGGGTGAGGATTGGCTGAAGGCTGTGGTGAGACTCTTCGGGCTAGTGGGGACACCGACAGAGTTCATGGTGATCCTTGCTTCCAGCCTTCTTCGGGCAGCAGCAGGCAGATGATGGAGCCTGATTCTTCAGATGCATGACGAGGCGACACTTATATGGGCAGACTTCGAGAGCCTGTTCCGGGCAGAGTTTTTACCAGCCACCCTTCGAGCGGTGCGTATACAAGAGCTACATCAACTGCGGAAGGGCAGCATGTCAGTGGCGCAGTACTCAGCGAGATTCATAGACCTCTCGCGGTACTCCACAGATATGGTACGGGACCCGTTCTTCAGGGCCCGAACCTTCGAGAAGGGGCTCAGGTGGGATATCAGAACATCGGTTGTATCGCACAACATTCTGACGCAGACAGGAGTGTTGGAGCGAGCCCTCTTAGTGGAGACTTTCCTTGCAGAGCAGTCTCTAGCAGCAGGACCCACCACTAGCCAGCATGTGGCAGAGTCTTCTGTAGCGGGTAGTAGACAGATGATGTAGGGGTCCAAGAGGACCAGACCTACAGGTGGTCGACCGCATGACTCAGGGTCGGTAGTGCGAGGCACCAAGGGATGTGACAGATCTAGACCAACCATGAAGTGTTACTTCTGCGGCGGAATTGGTCACATAGCACGTGATTATCCGACCCGCCATGCAGATGACCAGCAGTTAAATGAAGAACCTCCGAGGCAGAGGCAGAGGTTCGATCAGGGCAGACTGCAAGGAGCGGGCGGCCATGGTAGAGGAGCTGGCCGTGCAGCTGGAGGTGGACGATGCTTCGGGATGTTGCCACCACCACCAGGAGGCCCACCCCGACCGCAGGGGACATGAGGACATGGGAGAGCTCAGCTTCAGGCAGCTAAGGCCTATGGTCATGGAGCTCCAGAAGCAGATGGATAGGAGCGGGACTAGCTTCCGACCTGGAGGCTATTGATCCTGTTGCTTCTGGTTTTGTTGATGTTTGTCGGTAGTCGCTTTGTGTCTTATACTATGAGATGCAATAATAAAAAGACACTTATCTTTGTTTGCTTTCCTGTCCTTTTGTTTGGTTGATACTGAGTGGTCCCAGTTAAACTGTTGACTTGACCCTTACTTTCAAGATTTCTACTGGAGGAGACCCAGTGACCTCACACTGATGCCGACAGTGTGACTCGACCCTTGGAGGAAAGAGTGAGATTTGGATCTCTTGGTAGTTACGTCGAGGACTTATGACGTCATCCATGGCATGAATGCAACATTCATGTCAGGATTGACTGTATTAGGAAATGAATGTGGTTCATCCAGGGGAGGAGACCAGATTTCTCTTATCGTCAAAGAATAAATCATAGTAGCTCTTGGGAGACTAAAGAAGGTCCAGGTCATCCAAGAGAGGATGAAGACTGCACAGTGCAGTACGAAACAGGAAACTGGTGCCAGTCTTAGTGACTGGGGCCTGTTAAATGTTTCAAGAAGTGGAAGCTTTAAGGATAGATGAGTCTGCAAAGTAGCAGACGTGGAGGCAGAGCTAGGAGAGCAGTATGAGGTGGTGTACATCTTAACATGCTACAACCACCTGCCTTAGTTATCCCCGCTAGGCTCAGGTAGCTGGAGGGTGGTGGAAGAGTGTGGCTGCTTGTGGTCAAGGAGTGTGACCCATTGGCTCTAGAAATTATTCAAGGGACAGTCTGTGTCCACTACTAGCTACTGTAGTAACGGACGTCGATATAAATCATTCCTTGCTTTCACAAATCTTGTTCCAGAACTAGAGTTTCCGGTAATCCATGGACTTGACCCACACGTATGTAGATACCTTGGGAGGAGACTCGATAATCACACTTACGCCGACGGTGTGGTCAGATATTCGAGGCGAGAGTTTCAGTTGGAATCTCTTGGTGGCAGCGTCGAGGCCTTACGACGTTGGGTTGAGTATGGACTAGGAAATCATAGTTCATACACAAATTGACCGTATTAGGCAAAAAGATTGTAGTTTAACTACGACGTCAGGATAGGTTTTCCTTGGTCTGCGAAAAAGGAATCCCTAGGCAGCGCAGGGTAACTCTTACACAGGAGGGTGTGACCGATCACTCTTGAGTCGGTCTACCTTACCCTCGTAGCAGCAGTCGTTTTGAGTTTCCGTTCTAACAGAAAATGGAGACCTCTGGAGTTCGAGGATGACGACCACGTCTTCTTACGAGTCTCACCTTGATGAGGTTTACAGAGATGTGGCCATGGAGGCAAGTTATCTCCGAGGTTCAACGGACCCTTCTAGGTCCTCAGCTGGGTAGGCGAGGTGGTTTACCGCTTGACTCATCCACCTCAGTTGCACTAGGTGCACGATGTCTTCCAGGTATATCAACTGAGGAGATACATGCTAGACCCTTCGCATATCATTTACCATGAGGAGCAGGACAATGGCGATGGGGTTACTTCCACGTAAGTTCTAGTGGGGATCAAGGATCGACATGAGCGGATCCTACGGGGACGATCGATTCCTCTGGTACACATTCTTTGGCAGCACGGGAACCTCCAGGTGAGCACATGGGAGCGGAAGGCCCAGATGTGTGCTCAGTACCGCCTTTGTATCCCTAAGTTTGTGGTGAATCTTTACGGGGACGTAAAGCCCTGTGGTGGTAGTAATGTAATGACCCGTAAATTCCAAGGAAATTTTTTTTTTCTTAATTTTATATGGAATTTTACAAAAATGTAGTTTCTGATGGCGCCTGATTCCGAGGCCCGGTGTGCCCTGAATCAATTTCCGAAGTTTGGCTCGGGTACGTTCAGTGAACGGACGAGCGGGTTTTTCTATCTTTTGAACCGGTGCTCGGAATCAAATTCTGAGGGCACCGACTGAATCGCAACGCCGATAATTTCTTAGAAACGCCTCTTCCGGAGTTGCTTTTTCTCGGGTGTGGTTCTTAATTTTAGGGCTTAAAGTTAAGAAATAAAATATCTGTACGACAAACTTTATTTTATTTCACTTAAGCCACTTGGAAGCCACCTGAAAGCCACTTAAAGCTGCTTAAGTGGAGTTGTTACGGATAGGGTGCTATCCAAAAATATGATACCCTCTTGGTAGGAAATTTTTGAGGTGGGATCCGCACGAGTCCCACCGTTTCTTTTCTGCTATGTAACGCACCCGCGAAAACCCGTCATTATGAAAGTTAACTGACGTGTTTTCTTAATTTATTAACGCACCAATTAATTGGGTGGTTTTCTTTGTTGAATTAAATTGGGCGGTTTATTTTGTTGAATTAATTCTACGAATTAATGGGTCGTTACTTATCTATTTATTCGTTTATTAACAGGTTTGAAATCTGGTGGCGTGGTAATAAAATAAGACCAACGCCACATCTTGAGGATTTCACGTTGGGAGACCTTTGACAGAATTCTTGTGCCTTCACCCTTCTTCACGAAGAACGCGAAGAACGCGAAGAATGCCGTCCTCCGAAAATAACGCCGAAACCGCGGAGATCGACGATGCGACGCCGTGTTCCGAGACGCCGACGTTTCCACTTATGCGACGTTCCTTCATCCGCAATGAAATCTTAAATCATCTGTTAGAGGTAAGAGATTTCAGGTTCCTTTTAAAACTCCTTTGTGGTTTTTTTATCAATGCACAGATATAATTATTAGTAATTAAATCTTTTTGTTATTGAACCTCGGAGTTCGACGACGCGACTCCCTTCCACGACGACGCGACGCCCTTCCGCGACGACGCGACGCACTTCCGCGACGACGCGACGCCTTCCGTGATTTGACGATCACCTCCTTCCGCGATGATCAAATCCGCGAAGAACCCGTGTGCGAGGACTTGACGCGGTAGGGGTTGTTGTGAATATTTTATATTCCCGTGAACGTTTATTTAAAATTAAAGAACCGGATTCATATGAACAATTTTATTTATTAAAATTGTTGGTTTATGTGTTTAATAATTTCTCCCATTGTTTTTAGCTAACACGGAGGGTGTGGGCGAAACGAACACGGCCCGACAACCCTCCGCCATTCTTCGTGGTTGTGTGGATTTGGCGGGCAACGGAAAAATGTGAAGCAAGGGAGTTTTGATGATCCCGCTGTGAAGAACAGAACCCGGGAGGAACGACGACGCAGACGGGAAAGAAAATGGACCACCGGAGAAACTCTGGTGGCCCGCGGAAGCTACCGCGTGGGTCCAGCTCGCCCGCAGGCGACGCGGCAGAAGCCGTGTCCGCTTGACAGCGCGGCCGTTCGAGGGCCGCGGCACCTCCAAACCGCGGGGGGAGGCGCCCCACGACGCTCGGACACTCGGCCGAGCCGATCCTGGCCGGTCCGACCAGCCGGGCCGCGCCCTGGCCGGACCAAACCGGGTCCAGCCAGGTCGGACCGGGTCGACCCGGGCCCGGACCCCCCGGCTTCAGACCATTTTTTGTCTTTTGCCCGTATCTTGATCTATGGGCCTCCGAACGACGCACCGTTAGTGGAAACGTGATCCTTGGATCGAGACGGTCGTTTTGGTATATCGCACTCAAGGTTTCAGATTACTTTGGGTCCGGCCGGGTTGGTTCGGATACGAAACCAACCGGGCCCTCGGAGCGGAAACACTTATATCTTAAGCTCCGGACGTCCGATTGACGTGCCGTCGACTTTGATGGATTCTTCTAAGTGAGACGGATCTTTTGGCATACTCTGCTCGAGGTTTGGATGCCGTCGGAGTGCGGTCGGGTTGGTTCACTCACGAATCCAACCGGGCCCCTGGAACGAAAAAGCCAATAACTCATAGACCGGGCGTCCGATTGACGCGCCGTCTATCTCGTTGCATTCCTGTTGAAGATACAGAACTTTTGGCATCCTCCGCCCGACTTTTTGATGCAGTTGGGTTATATCCGGGTTGGATTGTACCCGGAATCCAACCGGGCCCCTGGAACGGAAAAAGATGATATCTTTTAGACAGGACGTCCGTTTGACGAACCATCAGCGGCATTGTTGATCTCGTCGAGAAACGGTCCCTATGAGTATACCCTATAGGAGTTCGGGGTACAGTTGAGATATGGCCGGGTTAGTTCGATTACAAAACCAACCGGGCCCCTGGGACGAAAAGGCTAATAACTCACAGACCGGGCGTCTGATTGATGCGCCGTCTGTTGCGTTGAGACCCATATGACGAGTCGGTCCTTTGTGATACTTCTTCGTGGGACTTTGATATACTTGGAGTATCGACTTGTAGCTCGTGGAGTAGACCCTCCCAGAGACAAGCGTACGGAGTACGGAGACCGTGTAACAGGCAGAGACCTGAAGACTGCTTGTCTGATTCGATTCGGAGTGACTTACGTAGCCCAGTGGGGAGAACTACTTTGTGAGGTGGCAAACCCACATCGGAGGAGCACTAATATGTGAGGTGGCAGACCCGTGGTACTCGACAGGAGGAGTACCTCTGTAGGCTATGAGGGGGGAGCACTACTGTGTTTGGATGGCATACCCCAGCGGGAAGCACTACTGTGTGAGGTGGCAGGCCCGCGGTACTTGATAGGAGGAGTACCTCAGCAGTCTTAGGTTAGTGAGAAGTACCTCGGAGTCATTACAGGACCACTGTACACTCCAGAGACGGAGCTCTTCAGCAGTGACAGTTTCGATAATGAAAATCCTGGTTGAGCTGAGACTTTTTACTTTTGTGTTTACCTCATGATTGAGATGGGTCACTTGATAACATAGGTATATGTATGGGAATATACCTGGGTAGTGGTTATCCGTTGATTTCACAATCCTTATGTTTCCTCATGATTGATATGGGTTACTTGATTACTTAGGTATATGTATGTGCATATATCTAAGTAGAGGTTATCTGTTGAAATCTTCTTGTGGTTATCCTTGTTGGCATAGTGAGACCTTGAGGGTCTCGGGGTCCCTACTGAGTATCTTTATACTCACCCCTGCACGGGCTATGCCCGCACCTCGTTGTGTTGGTTGCAGACGACGAGCAGTACTGACGGAGGCCGAGTGTTCGAGGACTGGTCAGTAACCGGAGGTGGACTACACGACACGACGACTCACAGAGGAGGTTGACAGACCAGATCGTGGAGGAGGATATATGTACCTACCCTTCAGGTAGGATCCGTGGTGGACGACCAGGAGATGCACTATCTGTACCTACCCTTCAGGTAGGATCCGAGGAGGACGACCCATGAGTTGCTTCCTTCTTCCATCTATTTTTCTTTTTGCTATTGTACCTTGTTCAGTTGTAGTTGTACATTATTTTCGGTTTGTATTCTGGCCCATTTACTTTTCAGAATTTCTTTTGTACTTAGTGTTTTTCTTCCTCTTGTACTCTGTGGTGATTGTTTTTCATTTATAAAGGCAATGCCTTCCCAGTTATCAGGATTTTACACCTTTGGTGCTAGTCGTCAGCCCCTGGCCTATGGAAGGCGGGCTTGGGGTAGTCATGACACGGGCCCCGAGGACGGGTCTTGATAGTTATATTAAATGGATAATATTATTTTATAAAAATGTCATGGTTAGGATGGGATAAATAGTTGACAAATTTTGGTTCCATCTGTTCTCGTATTTTATCATGGTTGAATTTGTATGCATTTTTGACAAGTGTATTAGAGACTTTGGTTTCACTACTGATTATACATGTATGATCACCGTAAATATATATAATAATTTTGTGTTTCTTGGGGTATTATGTGGATCGTGCATAAAATTACTAGCATGAATATTTGGATAAGTATTGTGTCAATAATTTGGCATTTATGTTCTTTATTTACATTGGAGTCTTTTATCTGTATATTTTTATTTATACATGCATGTGGGATGGTTTTGGATTTATTTAAAAAAATTATAGAGATTGTTGTCATTCATTCAACTTATCTTCATATCCTAATTATATTATAGAGTTTAATGCCTCAGATACCTGTTATTTTTATACCCTTAGTACTAGTAACCAACTAGAGGCCTCATCGAGGTGGGTTTCATTGGTCATTATCTATATCCACTCAATTCTGAATCATTAGAGGAAGGTGGTCATGAAATTTTGGTATCAAAGGTTATGCTTGAGTTATCAGATGGAATTTTGAGATAAGACAATGTCGATTCCATGGATCGGTATGTAAATAGTGTAAGTCGACCCTGGTTTGTGATATAGCCAAATGAGTCTATCTAGTACATGGTATTTTAGCCCCCCTATGATCGAGTGCATGAACATTGATCTTATTTAAAATCCAAGTGAGGTGGAGTTGTTTTTATGGTAGAGACCTAGGAGTGGTACATGAATCATGATGATGGGTGTTCATGTTTGATATTTGGGTTTTTTGGGATGGTTAAGTTGAATAAATTGAATTAAAATGAATCTTATTAAAATACTACACTGCCATTGTTAATAAATACATGTTTATGTTTTATCTATGGATTTTGATAATCATTACCATGTGGCTCATGCATTTTAGGTTCATCATGTTTTTCTGATTGATCTTTGTAGGGTTGATCTAACATAATAGGATGAGAGTTGGTGGAGGATATTATGCACTTTCTATGATCTAGATTTGGGGATGTATGAGGTAAATGATTCAAATGTGGGGATGAAGATCTGAGCAATGGAGAATGAGATTTCATTTAGTTTGATCTAAGCCCCAGAGGGTTACTAGCTTCCTCATGAAATTATTCAAATTTGGGTACTTATTCATCATGGTGGATTCTATATCTAGGAGAGTATAAGGATGATGATGTTTAGTGGTTCGAATTCAAGAAAGGGTTTTTGGTAGAGTTTCCATCATAAACCATAATAAAAGTTAATTGGAAAATGATTCATTTTCATCAGCTATGGATTTTGTCAGTGTGGGAGTTTGGAATCATGTTCAAGGACCAACTACAGTTTCCCCTATATATTTTTCTACAGTAGGATTCTCATGTGAGATGTCTTGAGGAGTTATTTTATCCTCATATCCATTATGTAGATACATATTTTACATTGTCAATGAAACCCAATGTTTTGAATATGGAAAATTTTATTGATTGGATGCACTCATGAGGATGTTTACATTGATGGGGAAAATAGAAGTTTTCCTTGAGTAGTAGAGTTGACAATGGAATATCTCATGAAGTAGGACCATAGTGGTTTTGAAATCTGGGGAGTTTAAATTAGATGTATCCTGTTTGGATTTCTGGGATAGTGGATTCTAGGAATTCACTATGGAATTTTTTGAATTGTTTTTTAGTTTTGTGGTTTATTTATGTCATTAGAAACAGTTACATGTTATTCCATGTTCTTGTTTTGTGTTAGTAGATAGGTTCATGACCACCATCAATATTAGTTTCCACTGAAACTGATTTAGAAGCAGGGGTACTAGGGTTTCTCTCTATTAAGGGGATATGGAGCAGGTTGAGGTTGACCTCATTTTGTTCCACATGCCAAGATTTCATGTCCTAAAGATGCTCATGGAGGTGGTTTCCAGTAGATAGGAAGACGATATATGTGTGGTCAATTTCATGCAATATTGGTGGTAGGTCTAGATGGGATAGTTAGCTTCCAATGTACAATTACTTTTTATTTGTAGACTATTTTTTGTATTAGTTGATTCTGGGGATTTTACAACATCGTTTCACCCACTCTAACCATTACTCTGGGACTATACATAGAGAGGATACCAATTCCTATAGTGATGGTAATTCCAATCTGGTGCTAGAATGACATGTTTGATGTGTGACAATGGTGTAGACTGATTATGGGGCCACATCATTGCTGTGGGTATCATTTATTACTGCAAATGCATCTAGATGATGTTATCCTTGGCATTGAATGGTTGTATCCTGTGTGGGATTCTATCGACATCTTCTAAATGAGTTTCTTGTTCTTGATGTGGATTACCATCATGTTTTTTTCTTGGGAGAGCATGGTTTTCATGTCGGTAATCAGTATGTGGATCCCAATATTTTAATGCAGGAAAAATTATCTATGGAAATAGGGTACAGTGGAGAATCTGAGCGCTATGCAGAAATTCCTGAATATTTTCACATTGTAGGTTGTGTCATTAACCACTCTATAATGTGATGATTTTGGGATAATCTTCGAGCCCGATGCTTCTATGGTTTCGATGGATACTTATCAGATGGATCCTTATAAGTTGAATGATTTTAGGATTAATATTGATGTTATGATTTGGAAGGATTTTACCTAACATGGTTTGTCGTTGTGGGTTCTATATGGTTGTCTTCCAAGATTTTAGAATGTAGTATGAGGGTGTGAATAGAATACTGGTGGATGAATCAGGCAATGATAAATAATTGTTACCCCCATATGGGGATAGAATATATTTTTATCCAACTACAATGGGAGAGTTTGTTTCTCAATATCATTATATAATATTATTTTCCCCAGTTAAGGGTAATGGAAGGTGATATCTCGGAGACTCCCTTCAAATGAATGTGTGAGAACATCACATTTTTAGTCATGTCATTTAGTTTTATTAACCACTATCAATATTCATGGGAATTATGAACTTTGTTTTTTTTTCAATTACTAGATAGTTTCGTCAACATATTCATTGTTGATATCTTGATATACTTGATGATATAGGAGGGGCATTAAAAGATTCATATAGATGTCTTGATGTTTCTTTTATTCCACATGCTCTATGAAATGTTTTCCAAGTGTATGTTTGGGGAATTTTGGGTGCATTTAATTTTTTTGTGTAGTGTTTTTACTAGGGGTGTAGGTGGGAATATAAAAGGATGGCGTATCTTTTTATGGAGTTATATCATTTATCATAATTATCTGAATTTTTTTCAATTGAGGTGGATCGATTTTGCTATTGATTTTGATGTTGAAATCTCTAATACATTGGGAAAAGATAATTTTATTTCCAATGCATTGTTAAAAAATTCATGGAAGAATATTGTTTAGGAGGCTATAGAATCATGGAGAGAAATGGATGAGTTACGTGATTTTCACATAGAAGTAATGGTGGATGAAGATAAATGTAGTTTTTTTATGTTGTTGGTTCAATCATATTTGGTGGAATTTTAGGAATGATATGTTTCGTGATATGTAAATTATGGGGTGCTAGTTCGGACCCATTTTCTCCTATGATTTGTTTTGGAAGCTTAAGGGGGTGAATCATTTTGGGAGGTATTTTATATAGCATTATATTACTTACATGTTTGTTAAATTTCTACATTTGGGTGTTGGAGGGTTTTCTATGGAGGTGGGATCCACAATAGAGATGCTACATGAAACAAATGCCTTGTAAATGTATTGTAAGACACGTATTGGTTTTTCAAGTCTTATGTAGGTTAGTGGTTCAAGGATTGTATGTGATTAAGGGGTAGCTCATGAAAAGTGTACATGTCGTGCAAATGGGATTCATGACATGTAATAATTCATGTGATTAATTATTTGAGGAAAGCTATTTTTGACAAAAAATTGAAATTTTCAAGAAAATCAAGGATTACATGATTTATAGTAGTTACACAACATGTAACCAACATGATTCATGTAATTTTATAACCCTTGAATCCCATTATTGTTTCGTTTTCCACCTCCCTTATCCCTAAATTTGGAACATCCCTAGGGACCACATGGATTTATTTAATAAAACTTCCACTTTCTTTGACCCATATGTTATATTAGGACATTCCTAGATACATGTTGTAGTATCTCCCCAATTTATTCATTTGTTTTATTCCATTCATTTATTGGGAATCTATATAATTTTTTTGTTTGTTAAATGTGTGGTTCTGCATTTTGATGACACTTGGTGCGGTTTGGGATGATTTTGAATTTTCAAATAGAGGATATGGTTTGAAGTCATTTATTATTTTCAATGTGATGTGGAACGATATGGAATACTTCTTTGAAAAAAGGAATCATGGGTTTCTATTTATTTTTATCATTTTTGAGGGGTTTATGCTTGTTAAAATATGAGTTACAGTGGTTTTTGATTACTAAAATATAATGAATTTTAAAATTAAAATTGATAGTGAAAGGATAATTTTCCACATATATTTACATCATTGATGTGATTGTGATATTTTTATTTCACGGGGTTGATGCCCCGCTGAAAATTGTGGTTATTGGGGTAATTATTTGCACTAGGTGATATGTGGTATAATAGCTTCTTTTAATTTTATTGTTGTGATATGACCGTAATATAGAAATTTGATAACCACTTTTATCATGATAATAAAATTGTTTTAAAATGGATTATGCATTTTGTGATGACAACCCTAAAATAAAGAGTAATGTGATAAAATTACGTTCATAAACTGTAAAATGGTACTTTTTTATGTTTATCATTGATTTTGAGGTCATGATGTGTGGATTATTGAGAGGTTGGGTCATCTATAGATAATGGTATTATTTTTGTGCATTTTGGGTAGATAGGTTGTATATTGAAATCCATTTTGGTGGGAGATGTTGTGATATCCCTGATTTTGGGGAACTTGGGTTGTTTGTTTTCCATGATTTTTGGTGGTGAGATGTTTTGATGGAACCTATTTGGGGGAATTGATGAGGTTTGATTCCCATGATTTTGGGGGGAATGGATGGTTTATTTATGTGATTTTTTTGATGATCTTTGTCTTATTCTCCATGCATTTTGGTGGCGATATGGTTTGATGGTTGTTGTTTTTTAGAAATAAGGGTGTTTGTTGGTCATGTTATTGAGACAATGATATTGTGTGATGGATATTATTTTATTGTGGTGGGGTGTTTTATTTTACATAATTTTGGTGTGTGACGTAGTTTTTATTGGCCATAATTTTGGCGTATTGAAGTGGTGGTTTAATTGTGATATATGCTTAGGTATTGATGATATTATTATAATTACTTGGTTAATAGTTATTGAAATGACATAGGTTTGTTAATGAGTTAGAAATGGCCAATGAATAATTTTATGATGGTCTCTGTGGTAAAACGAACGTGTTGATAAATAATGAAAATAATTGGTTGACTAAATTATATTGGATGAAAACTAGAATGTGGATTTTGGAAGGTATTTTTTCATCAACATTTTTATATTGAAAAAAGTTTGGATGTAGTGATTTTGTTACTATTTTATTTTGTACACATAGGTTGGTGTTTTGTTTGTTTATATAGTTATATAATTTTAAATTCATGGGATTTCTATAAACACATACCCAAGTTGATAACAATGTGACGACACATATATAGTTGACACATTCATGTCATGGGGTGTGGAATGAAAAATTATATTTTATGATAAAATGTGTTAAATTTGTTAACATTTTTTGCATCTAAAAAGGTCTATAGAAACCCAGTTTTATCCTAGTAAGAGTTCAGAATATTTGTATATATGTTTCTTGAGTAGGTGATAAGACTGAGTGCATTTCCAAGTCCTAGTTTTCCCAGAATAAATTTTAGAAAAATATTTAATATTTTTTACTGTGCACATGTTGGATATGATATATCTCATAAATGGTAGATCTGATCATAAATATTAAGCTACAATTGTGTATGAAACGTGATGTTCACCCTCTGAGTGGTATAGATTTTGTCGGCATTGGGATTTTATGAAAAATTCTATGTAGGGGAAAATGGAAATTAAAATAAATAAATTTAATAATTTTATCTTGAACATCAATCTAAGTTATTTTAACGGGATCTTTTGTTGGTAATTTAATACCATCGATGAGTTTGGAAATAGGTGGTTTGCCCATGCTAGAAATAATATGAGTGGTCATGGAGGTTTCAGATTTCACGACTGTTGGTGGGTGATTTTAGTGTTTATTTATAAATAAAAACATAATATATTATAGTTAGGTTAACCCTAATTCAATCCCTCTTCCACCCTCTCTATGTTTTTCTTCTTAATTATATTGGGGATCAAGGAGAAATATCCAGTGGTACATCAGTTTATTGTTGCTGGAGCACAACGATCGCATAATGAATGATCATATGACCAATCAAGGTAGTATTTATTTTATTTTTGAGTCCGGATTCATGTTTTAATTATAATATCATTGGTATCATTTTTATATCATTAGTTTGAATACCATTTTGGATGGCCACACTATCACATCCCTCAATTCATCATGTAAAATAAATTTTTTCATTGTGTTATTCACTCGTTCTTCGAGTTCTTCGGCGTTTATATCTGGACGTGTCAAATCATCCACAAATTGTCGGGTGAATCATATTACTATGAAGATATCATCCCAATAATCCCCAAACTAGGTCCCAAATAAAATTTTGACCACTAGTGTGATCATAGTGGTCCTCGGAAGGGGCCACTAGAGAAGAACTAAAAGTGGTGGCTGACTTTTGATGAAGGATGAGGTGGGCCACAGACGTCAAAAAAGAGATGGCTAGGCAGCGGGACACATAGGCTAGGTGGAAGCCAGAAGGGCGGTGTGGAATTAGCACAGAGGTTGGGTAGAAGGCTTCCCGAGAGGATGGATTCATTCGACTCGATGGGTTGGTGATGTTGTCAGTGCCATAGGAAACCAGCTCTAAGGATCCATGGGGCAGCAGGGTCGTTGGGGTGATCGACGGGTGGCTATCGAGGGGAATGAGAGCTGAGCTTTGTGGGTCCACAACGTAGATGATGGAGTAGGGTGATCGACCATTAGGGTAGGTGGGTATGAGAAAAAGTAATGCGGTTCAGGATTTGGTAGTAAGGTTGTGCTATGATAGAGGTGCTTGGTAGCACACTGGGACGTAGGCCCGCAGCAATGGACTGGGCCGGCCCAGATAGTGGGGTCTTACCAGTTTGGGCTGGACCAGCCCAAAGTGGTCTAAAACACCTTCAAAATCTAATTATCCTAAATAGTGTGCCCATTTTACTGGTCTTCTATAACTATAGTTCAACCACATTGAGGCATACTTCTTCAATTTGATTCTAGTGGTTTATGTATTTCTCTCAGGATTCACATACAAGAAATGCCAAAGTTTAATAATAATAATTTAATTATTATTTTTCTAAAATCATGTATCAGACATATATTTTTAAAAGGGAAGTTCATTTCAAGGGATGTCAGTAGTGGCCCAACTGATTTCACTATGTTAAATTTTGAATATGACTTTTGGATTCTTATGCTAATGATGAGGTGGGAACGCCATGAGGGTCAATTCGCACATCTTACTGTGAAATTCATCTATTTCACCGGTGATACATTTTGGATGAATGTGTATTCAATTACCTATATTTTTCTGAGAGGATTTAAGTTGTTTGATCCATTTAAATTTTTTTTGGGATTGAGTTGTGGGCCCAATAGGATGTCTTTCGAGTGCAATGAAGAGACATATAAAGTTTCCACCAGAGGTCCGTTTGGGGTGAATAAATACTCAATCTTTTGTGTTTTTCTATAAGGATCACAATTCCATAATCCATCTAGATTTGAGGAGTCTTATTAGGGATATTTTTAAATTTAAAAACATTAAATGCATATCAGGGGATGATCCTTTGGATTTCATTGAGGAGAACCCATGATATGGGTAATCCTCGAATCTTGTGAGAGTAGAGAAGATGTATGAAGAGATATAGTCAATTGTTCTAGGAAAGTTCTAGGAGGAAATTCATCAAATTTATCTTTTCACCCATTCGATCAATGTCAACTGTCATGGGATCATTGGCCTTCTGAAAGTACAAAATATATTCTATTGATGTACCTTGGAATGTCGAGGGGTACTTCTTCATTATTTATTACATGAAAATTGTTAGGTACATGACATGGTGATGAGGTGGGTTCAATCTTTGTGTTGTAACCACACGAACCATATACTATTATGTGAAGTATTTTACCTCTTGTAACTCCTTCCTCTGAACAAGGATTTTGTCATGATATTAGCCTATCAAGAGTGATTTATCACGTAGAACGTGATGTGGCCCTCTATAGTGGCTTTTGAGTTACAATGAGAGATGCCCTGAGTTTGATTGATGTTTGAGGAAATGCTCAATTTTCCATGTTTGAATCATATTTAGTTATACACCTGATAACTACAGTAGCATTCCTAGATATTACTTAATGATATAACATCCACCAGGGATGTCATGTGTTCCTCGCAAACAGTAGAGTGGAAACCTCCAATCGGGATGGGCATGGGTCCTGGATGACACTAGAGTGGAACCCTCCAACTGGTCAGGGCATGGGTCCTTGATGACACTGGATTGTCACCCTCTATCCTAGATATACATGGGTCCTTGATGACACTAGAGTGTCACCCTCTATCAGGGTATGTCTTGGTTCTTCGATGACACTAGAGCGGAACCCTTCAGCTCGGCTGGGAATGGTTCCTCAATTACACTAGTGTGGAACCCTCTAGCAGGGTTTGTTATGGGACCTCAATATTGTAGATGTCATACTGGTTGATAGTGACATCAAAGGAGCTTCATGATATGAGATCATGGAACATGTGTAGTGATTTTATCTTCATATTCAGTAGCAGGACTCTCCAAATAGTTTATCAGTTTCCCTTGATGTCTGGTAGATTCACTTTTCAAGTTGGGTGTTTATTTTTCCCCTTTCCCTTTAATCATTGATTTTTTGTACATTTAATATTAAATGGTTGATGCATTTATGTGGTTAATGTATAGCAGTTTTATATATTTTTTATTTTCCCTCTACATAGTTTTCATTTAGATGGTTTTAATTGTGTGTGTAGGTTCATATGATAATGACTCCCTAACATGTTTGTTCCGTCGATAGTAGTGGATCGCTATTGGCCTATTGAGGCGATCTTGGGGTAGATATGGCTCCAAACCTATAATGGGTTGGGTTTTTTCATAATGGTATAATATGTGGTTTGATCATTGATAATATTTTCAGATGTTTCACAAAAAATATCATGTTTGGGCCTAGAGAAATAGATTCAAAGTGTCTCAACATTGCCTCTCAGGATAGGGTCTTCAGTGATCGTCTAGAAAGCTGACATATCCATTCACTAGGACCCTGATTACCTACCTTTCGACTCGACCACCTGAGGCTTATATTGAATGTATCAATGGTATATGCATCATATAATATTTAGCCTTTTATAGTCCTTCTTGAGTCAGGTGCCCATTTTTTTATATTTTTTTATATATGGTCATTTTTCTATCATACTCCAAGATAACATTATAGATATCTCAGATAAGACATCCATCCATGATACTTGATCTGGATCATGTCAGTGAACCTGTGAGTGATGTGGCCTTAGCTCAAGAACCATCACATGAACCCCTTTCACCATGTGTGTTGGTAGAAAAATCATAACCTATTGAGCAGTATACATCCCAGTCAAGCAGGCTGAGGATGTGCGTAGACTAAGCATAATTCATGATTTCCAGTCAAAGAGTCTATTGAGGTACTATGGTGAGCCAGAACCCCAGGTAGTAGAGGTTTAGTAAGAGTTAGTGGCATACCTTTTTAGGCTTTCATAGACTCTGACAAATCAGATCATGGTTTTGGAATCTATCGATTTCCATGGAGCAGTTGGGCATTGGGGGAGCATGGTTACTCAGATACATGGTGCGTCAAAAATATCATTTGATGATTTTCCGCACCGATTTCATGAGGATATTTACCACTACTTTGTTAACTCCATTCAACTTTATGATATCATTTTGATGTGACAATGAGGGATGATAGTGTCCTAGTATTCGACTAGGTTCGCATTCCTTACACACCATTCAATATAAATGATCTATAAAGGCTACTTACATGAATTGAGGATTGATTATGGAGTATGTAGAGATATTTGTACTATCATAGTACCCTTTTTAATCCCCACCAATTCAACTATTCTAGACAAGTAATTTGTGATCAATAAATTTCTATCAAAAGAAGATCATACAAGTAGTTTTGGATGTGGGCACAATAGAAATGAGATGTCTTCAGAAGAGAGAATATGTACAATGATAATACCTCGATTTAAGAGACCTTCCCATTATATATCACAGGAACATAGTATAAATGGTATGATGTAGTGCATAGAACATGGGAAGCTTGAGGAGGTTCAGTGATATGCTTTTAATGAGATGGGTCACATGGCACAAGAATACACAAGAATATGTACTATGACTTACTTTCAATTTGTAGATGCACCGCCATGGAAAATGTGGTGTCTTGTTCAGAGAATATCAAGGTAAAAACATGGTCGTTCCTAGGGAGGTGGTGATTGAAGATAATCATAATGTTTTTTGTTTGGTGGATGATGTTATGAGGTCCTTCCACCACCACTGAGTTGCCTATGTCAGGCTCTAGGAGTTGATGAACGAGGCTGCGATCAAATGCATGTTTTTGATATCTATGATTTGTTTGTGCATGAGATGATAATAGGTATGCTCTATGTATTTTCAAACATTTTCAACAGAACGTGTTAGAAATTTTTTTTGTAACTCTTTTATCCCTACTCCTTGGTTGATGTTTTACTAGGGCGACACATGGTGTTGGTGTAACCCTATGTCGATGTTGTTCTATATAGATAATAATGCATGAGGGAGAGTTTCACATACAAAATTGAGACACATTTTTATGATGCAGTAAAACATGTGGGGCATCAGTTACACCATTAATAGATAATGTTGAGGTGTGGTGGAAGATTCCCTCTCACTAGTTCTTTCAGAGAGGAGTTTTGTTGTGGAGTGTCAGAACAATTCCGAGATATTCTAGTGGATTTTATCTTACATGACTCTTTTTTCTTGTGATTTAAGTAGTTGGTGTGGAAGATTGTCATTTTTAGGGATTACTCTCCTACAAAAAGGGCATATAATTCATGAGATGTGAATCAATATTTTTGTTTTTTTCCTATTTCAGTTTGATGAGTTAACTCACCAACCATGTTCATAGGTACCATTGGGGTCAATTCCAACTCTTTATATTATAGTTATGAAGTAAAAGTTGAGGAGTTGGAAACCCCATGAGAATAATTACATGACTCAATATCCGGTAATGGTGGTAGTATTATACACACTGAGAATGTTGAGAACTATGATATCTTCTAGGATGGTAATTTTTGGTTAGTGGAAACCACCCATCTCAGGTATGTATCCTCATAGAGAGACCTAAACCTAATGCAATGATAATGGCTGAACTTCCAACATGAATATGACATGGAGAAAGTATATTCTTCGGGAACATGTAGAGTTGTAGAATATCTCCTTATTATGGAGTTCCAGTCTTCCATAGAGTTGGTATTTTGGGAGTATTTTACTTATCTGTAGCTGACCCTAGTCGGAAAGGTTAGTAAAATTTATTTTCATTTGATGGTGTTGACTCTTCAGCTTCTTGATCCTATGATTATTGGTTGTGATTCACCTTATATTAAATAATTCATTACCATATATACTTGGGTATTTCACTAGATAGTTCTTCTGAAGGATGGAAAAACAATACCATGTTCCATGGATAAACAGTGATTCCAGTCATGCTGAAGAATATGGAAGATTGGTTGGGGAGGTTTAATTTCCCCGAAGATACATCGGACTGTTCCGGATCATGAAAAAAGATGCCGAGGTTTTATACCATCCTACCATATCCAAAATAAATATAATTTGGGCATGAATTTTCCCATGTTTCACAACTAAGGAAAAATTTTCTGGTGTTCCTATGTGCGGGATATCCAGGTGTGAGATCAGTATCCCGAGTTATATACCATGATTTGATTTTTTGGGCTTGAAAATATCAAAGGAGGAAATAATTTAGATATCATATTTTCACCTTATTAGGATTTGTAATAGTTTTACATATGTTTATAATGTTAGTCACTTAAACAGTGTGCCATTTCGAGGCCGGTATGCCCAGGATAAATTATAAAAAAATATTAAGTTTTTTTCACTATGCACATGTTAGAAACGAGAAATATCTTATATGGTTGTTTGGATAAAAAATATGAGGCCATAGTTGAATCTAGAAAATTTACATTACCATACGAAGGGTATAACCGTGGTCGGCGTGGGGCATCTGTTAAAAATGCCACAAATGGGTAAAATGGTAATTAAAATATTTAAATTTAATTATTTTATCTTGAACACAAATCTGAATAACTATTTAATTAAATATAGGATGGGAAATCTGAGATCACCATTGTGTTTTGAATGGGATTTCTTTTCCTTGGGATGATATTAAATGAGGTTGAGTGAGATTTCAGATTTGGAGACCATTGGTCGGGGATTTTAGTGTTTATCTATAAACAATCAATTAAGTCATTAGATTTCTGTTCAGCCAAATTCTATCTCCCTCCCTCTCTCCTTAAAATCTATTCTTCTTATATCTTAAGAGGAAAGGGGAGAAATCTCCACTGGAAAATCGGCTCATCAAAGATGGATAACAATGATCACATCTGTAATGATGATCACATCAAACGAATTATTATTTCTTCTATTTTTGAGTTCGAATTCAATTTTTAATTTGAATATCACCATTTGTGGTTATATATCATCTTTCATATAATCATTTTTTAATTCCACACAATCACAACAATAAATTACTCCATGAAAAACCCATTTTGTTTGTCGTGTTCTTCCCTCGTTCTTTGTGTTCATTGGCATTTATATTTGGACGCATAGAATCTTCAATAAATTGTTGAGCGGACCATATAACTATTAAAATTATGCCCTAGGATACCCCTAACTGGGTTGTAAATAATTTTTTGGACCACCAATGTGATAGATGTATCCATTGGAAGTGAAAACCTAAGAAGAACATTCGGCGGAAACTAATGGTGGTGGGCCGCAGAGGCTGGGTGGGAGTTGGCTCGGCTGCGTGGTTGCAGCCACCTAGGCCGGGTGGGAGACAGTTAGGGCGGTTGGCGTCATGAAACTCGGTAGGACGAATATCTGATAAACATCATATGAATTCAATGCAGAAGATACATGGGGGTACATGGTCACTGGGGAGATCCGAGGTAGATCGATGGGTGGATAGAGGCTCATTCCTCGCGGGTCCACTACGAAGATGCAAGTGTAGGGGTGAATGTTCAATGAGGGTCGGTCTGTGTCGACAGATGGAACGTGGGCCTATCCATGTAGGACAGGCTAGGCTATGGTGGATGGGATTGGGCGGAATGTGGGTTGTGGGCAAGCCACAATGGAGCATGCCGATCAGGGTGGGCCATTCTGGACAATGTTGTCCGGCCAGTTTGGGCCAGATTGTCCCAAACATGTATGAAACACATTTAAAAGATATTTTCTCTTATATGGAGTGTATGTTTGATTCTCTGTATGAAGAAACTTGTACCCCAAATCAAATATTACCACTAATGTTTTATTTGGGTATTTCATAAATTTCTATGAGGTTTTAGGTACACGAAACTCCCAGGTTTAATAATAATAATTATGTTATTATTATTCCGAAGTCATGTATCAGACATATCATTTAAATTCGATGTCCTATTGGAATACTATCAATTGTGCTGAAACATTTATCACTATGGGGAAATTTCAAGATGACTTTCTGATGGTTATGATAATGTTAATGTGGGGGGGGGCATAAGGTCCAATTCGCACGTGTTGTGGTGAAATGCATCTTTTTCACTGGTTATCCATTTTATATGAATTATTATTACATTAAACATGTTTTTATGATAGGATATCAATGGAATAACACAAATATTCTTTTGGAAGAATGTGTCCCCCCCTGTGATGTCATCCATGCACAATGTAGTGACATAAATCTTTTCCTCCAAAGTTCTGTTTGGGGAAAACAATTTGTTGATCAAGAATGTTTTTCAACATGGATCATAGTGGAGTGACTTTTTGGATGTGGTAATCCTTATTTTTTATCAAAATAAATCTAGAAAAATGATTTTAATAATGCTAGATGATCCTTTTGAGAATTTTAATCCCAACCCACGACCTCGGTAAACCTTGAAACTTGCGAGAGTGTAGAAGATTTATGAAGAGATGCGGTTAAATTTTACAAGGGTCATCAAGGACGCATGTCTATGAAATTACATTTCTACCATCCTAATCAATAAACGTGCATCATCCGATCAGAAACATATTCTATAGGATTACAATTATACTCCGAGTGGTACTTGTTAATAGTTTATTCCCTGAGAATGGTTACATACATGGCCTAGCGATGATGTGGGTTCACACAATGTGTGGCCCCCACACATTTCATGTAATATTCTTCTATTTTTTTACATCATGTAATTACTACCTATGAACAAGGATTTTGAAATGGGAGTAGGCTATCCATGGTTTTTTACCATATAGAACGCGCTGGTGACCACTATAGCGGAATTCATGTTATGATGAGAGATGCTATGATTGTGATGCATATTTGAGGCAATGCTTGATGTTGCATGTGTGATGCTTATTTGGGAGATTCCCAATGACATAAATAGTGTTTCTATGCATTAATATTAAATTTAGCATCTAGAATGTATGATCAGTGTTCCTTTATGACACACAATAGTTGAACCATCCATCCAATATGGGCATGGGTCCTCAACGACAATAGACTGTCACCCCTAGCCCGGCAAGGCATGTGTCCATGAAGACACTAGGGTGGAACCCTACATCGATTCTAGGGATTCTTCCATGATGACACTAGATTATAATATTCTATCATGGTTGGGCTTGGGTCCCCAATGACACTAGAGTGGAACCTTCCAGCCGAGCATGGCATGGGTCCTCGATGACATGATAGTGGCACCCTCCATCCGGACAGGGTATGGGATCTTGAACATGAGATGACTTCATGACTATAATGCATAATGATGCAACATTATATGATGTGACATTGGAATCTTATAAAATAGGTACTCCTTTTCCACCATTATAAATCATTGTGTCGTGTCCTAAAACCATGTGTGATAGATAAAACTGCCCAATGAGTATAGTATCAAGGTGTGGCGATTTATTCCCATCAACATATAGTTTAAATCAGAGATGTGGGATTTTAGGCATACTTGGTTTCTTCTAGAATATTTTTCTAATCAATTTTCCTGGGATGATCTTGGGATAGGGAGATCCCCTTACACCCTCAATTTTTTCATTGACTGAGCATGTATATTTCATATTTCAAGTATCCACTCCTTCGGTTTTGGATACTCTCCCTCTAAGAGAGGTGATGACCCATGTGGTACTCCATATGATTTATGTGTCTAGGTTTTCATTGTTGGATGTGATAAATAACCTATTATAGGTAGAGAGGACTTGACGAGAAGTTCATATTCTCACCATTTCTAGCTCCTTGTGTTCGAATGACCTTAATTCAGTTTATATTGGGATGAGCTAAACATTGTTACAATATCATTTTGAATTACCTTGTCCTATATATTTATCACATTTTAGTACCACTCATACTTCTCCCTTGGTCCTTCGGGGAATTCTAATGTGTATCTTTATACTCACCCTTCTTGGACTATTCCTGCAATTGGTGTGACCTTGATGATTACATATAGGTTGATCATTACATTTGAGGTTCTAATGGATATACGATCTTATATCATATGTGATGGTGTAGGAATGGGATTTATAGTGGGAGTCTCTCAACTGTTTTAAATTTTCTCTTATTGTGGGGTTACAACACATTTTGAGTTGGGTGTCTATTTTCCACATTCCCTTTCAGCTATAGTTTTTTGTACTTGTAATTTTTAGAGGTGTATGATTGTTTTGGGTTAATATATAGAGGTTTAATATATTGATTTTTTCTCTCTCCACTATTTACACTGATTTGGCTCTGTGTGTGTATAGTTTTTTGAGGGAAAGGTCTCCGCTAGTTTTTTGTGCCTTTTATGCTAGTAACCTGGCCCTTGAATATAGAGGAAAGCTTGGGGTAGTTGTGGATTGAGCCCTGAAAGGGTATGAGTGTTACATGATCACATAACAATCATAATTTCACCGTAAAATTTGAGTACAAAGAGGTTGTTGTTTTTGAAATAATTTTAATAAAAACCTATTAAATAAATTAATCAACAAAATGTAACTAAGTAAAAGATTTTAAAAATTGTAAAAGCATGTGATTGAAACGAATGATATTAATTTTGTGTTATGATCACGAATAGTTTTCCAATTGAAATGTTTTAGTAGTTCCAATTTATATAGTAATTTTCTACTAAACCGATTGATATTAGATTCCATGTTCTATTCCCCTCACTTTCTTATAGAATGCTAGTGTTGAGAGTGAACTTTACGAATAAGGTACATGATCTCCTACTAATAGCATCTATGACATCATTCCCCTTACCACAATTATATACTATCACAAATACATATTATTATAGGTAATAAATCCATATCCACTATCTAATGTTCATATACATTTATAATAAATATATTAGAGACTATTATTATCAAATTAGATGATACACTACTCTCTAACAAGGCAGTCTCTATAAATCTTCTGGGAAAAGACTACCATTGATAACTATCAGTCATGGGTCTTCTAGTTCATCCACCAAGGTATCATCAACCCGGACCCTCATGTAATAATAAATTGACATTACATTATACCCCATTACATCCTTATCCATGAGTAATTTGAAATAACTATATACTCAAAATCTTGTATTTGAAATCTCAGTATAGGGGAACTCTTCAACCACTGTAATAACTATTTAAAGGATAACTTTCAACAATCCATACATTTTAAATGATACCCCTTTTGGGAAAAATATGTCAAGGGTGAAAAAAACTTTACAAATTAGGTATAAAATATCTATATTTTACGACCAAACCAACGAAACTCCACACCTCAGTCATGATCTTTGGTGGATACAAATGTATCAATGCCTTGTCCATTTCCAAGTCCATGATTACCCACTCATCTAAGATGAAATTTCTATGAATGTGGAACTCTATAATTCTGAACAAAAAATTTCATATCTTACCATAAATATGGTTTTCTAGAGTACATCTATAGGCAACCATAATTACCTCGTATGATCCTCCTAGGATGGCTAATAAACATGGATATCACCTATTAAAACTAAAATTTAATTATATATAATGTGATGAAGGATGAAGTTCATGGGTCCCATTAACATTTCTGGGGTTTCTCTAAGATGAAATCCACCACAATGTATTATATGGGCTGTAATATCATCAGAATCCCATCTTTGGTATATCCGTCTCCCAAAATCAACGTTGGTGATAACCAGATATGAGGTCTATCTTAGTGAAAAATTGTTCCCATATTAACCAATATAATAGGTCTTCAATTTTCATTATTGAAAACATATAAATTATGGTAACCTAGTTCAGGTGATGGTAATCCACACAAAACCTCATGCTCTTATAATTTTTCTCGTAGAACAATACATGGGAATTATCAAGTGATACAATGGTTTTAATAAATCCATTTCAATGCAAATCCAAAAAATATTCCTTCCAAACTCCAATCATATCTGGATATATTCAATATCATGTAATATATATTAGGTCCATTCCTGAGAGAAATTCAGTGCACAATTCTTTCTGTAAGTTGTGTGGTAACCCTAGAAAATCCTTATATATGGCATCCTCATACTCCTTTATCATAGTTTAGAGACAAAATATTGAAAAATTAAATACTCTAACGTCAATACTATTAAAATAATGATTAATTGGATATATCCTCATGTTCATGAGATCATATTGATGTTATTTGGTTTCCATCTCATCAAAGAAGGCATTCCTAACCCCATAACATCAGATTCATTTCATCCTCCACCAAAAATAATAACCCACGAATGAACAATGGATAGAATTTACATACCTAATATGACAACCTAAGTCATTAGTGAAGATATATATACATCCTATAGTAACATATCTACACTAAAGAGCAAATCACCATTCCCAAAAAATCATTTGATTGTCGATTCCCCTCTTTTTGAAGTGACTATAAACAATGGTAGAAAAAAATGGATTAAATAGAATTTCTATGTATTGAATAGGTGAAATTCAATGAAAAGAGTGACACACACCATTTTATATAATTACTACCCCAATAGAATAGAATATTGAGATCACACCTTTAAACTCACTGAGAGTCTCTGGGTCATAGGCCTCCATTGAACAAATATTTCATCATACATGACTAGCTGATCCTTGAGCCTGGAATGGGCCACATGGTGGGGGCGGGGGTGGATAAGGATCAAATCATCCTCCAATACTTATTTATCTCTCATCTCCTCTAACACATCTACCACCTTTTGGAACTCCCTTATCCTAACATTGTCCCCACTAGGATGGTCCATTAAACCTATCTATATAAACAACATGAATGTAATTGAAATCCGAGGAGAAATGTTCCTGACCATAATTGGAGAAACACATCCTCTCCATCCGATGACTAAAATATCCCTACGGTCATTGAGCTACAATTACTATGACATGAGACCATAACATGAAGCATCTCACCTTCCCATTCCCATATCCTTTCCATCTATTATGACATATAAAGTTATCAACTTTTGTGTGGCCACTACCTACCATTGATTTCATTGTATAATCTTATATGAAGATCTACACAACCAATTCCAACTGAAGAACCCCATCATAGGTGGAAATGAAAAGATAAATCACATAAACATCGATATATTAGTGCAATAGATAATCAAAAGTGAATCCTATAAAGATAAAAAAATCTCAATCCATATATAGAATTTATCATAGGCGGTGGTTAAACCTCACTGAAAACAAATATGAGGACATTCTACCCTGCTATTATTATATGAGCACAAATATATGTATTTCTCAAAATATGGATGGATATATATATTTTCAAAAAGGGATCTATAACTTAGTAAAAGTGAGAATTATCTCAACATTTATATGAGTCATGAGACTCCAACATCATCCTATGAATCTGAAAATAAGACTCAATTCCAAGACAACAATCTGATCATAAAGGGTTATTACATGGAATAATCTCTATAGACCACCTCATCCAAGTCCATAACTGCATATGGATTTTGAAGGCATGAAAAACTAGATGAAATCTACCTGTGAATCATAGGATGTGAACTCAACTTGTGCACATCCAATATGGGAACCAATGGGAAATATTCTCAATTTCTGGAAAACTGATCATCATGCCACCTTGAGGAATTACATCCTTTACTAGTCCCTATACAAAGGCCTTATCACTGTGTGTATCATCATCATGATAACGATATGGAGTCCTCTCTAGCTACATTCATTGTGGAATACCAATATATAATCATGACATAAAAAGATCAAATATTATATATGGGAAGATGAAATATTAATAAAATAGAAACAAAAACCCATTACTATATGATTAATGTGTCGTTTATTCCATGTAATATATTCCTACCTTAACCGAGTTAGTAATTATTTTAATAGAGTCCTATTGAATAGATATGTCAAATACCACAAAATAATGAACCCTATATCCAAATAGAATAAATCTATAATCGTTAAAACTGTTTCTATATTTCCCAAAATATTATAATATAATCCTATTAAAAGGTAGAACTAACTCCTTAGATACCACTCCACCATGACCTCACCCATTGGGGATTATTTGTGACAACCACATTCCCTCCTCCAATATGGTAGGGTATAGTGATCAACACTAAATAGGCACATCATACACCTAATAGGAATTACCCTAATGTAATTTTTTATATTCACAAATAAAAAACCCCCTAAAATGAGGAATGATAACGTACATGTGTTATCAAATTCTTGCATACGTATATATATCCCACAATCAGATTAAATGAAAGTACAAAAAATCATAAATTGTCAAATAAAATCCCACTATAAATAGAAAAAGAGTCAAACATGTTATTTAGTAGTGTATTTATATCAAAATAAAAAATAAGTAAGTATCAATGTCTTTATAGCTCACAATGCTTCACCTGGTCCATGTTTCTTGAAGAAACCGTCAAAATATTATTTATCTATAGAATACATGACACATATGGGAGAATCCCATATAGGGGGCAGTATAAAATTTCATATTAGGACAAAAAAATATCACCAAACATAATGAATCAATGTTCTACGAACAAATAATCATTATTACATGTCAATGATAATTTGATACATAGAAATAGATAACAAATTCATCTAGATATGAACATGATAGACATCATGCCTCCTAGTAGTCAGATCCTTACATCTAGACATCTGATTATTCTTAATGATTCAATGGTATTTTTCATTTAGGATAACTCTCTACATAATCCATGTTTTCACTATCGGTTCTCATTTGATAGGTCATGCTCATCAAGTCTCACCAAATAATTAATCATTGGACCTCAAATGTCCTAACTCCTAGTGATGTTATCACCCCAAGGACTATTGGGGTCCCCACAATCCCTTCAGGTGAATCATTATATAGAGTAAATCAATCCTTGTTTATACTAGTAACTAAAATACGACAACCCCCCATTTAGTAAAATGATTTAATGATTGATGATCACACATAGTATCACTAGAGGATAGACAAACCCCATCTATAACAAATCATGTCGTGGGTATCATAATCCCATTCCCAGGAAATAATTCTATATTATACCATTACATGAAACAACACAAAGGTAACGCAATCAACAATGGATAGTTTAAAATGCATAGAGTTGAGGCCTCCCACTTCCATTTAAAACAAAAAAAAGAGTACATGCAGATACAAGGGTTCCCCCATGAAAGTTGGAATGACCCGTGTCCTTCCTCTTTTCTATCACCCTGTTCCCTTGTACATCTGGTAATGCCAATGAACATTCCTACAAACATGTTTGTGACCAAAAACCTAGTTATTACCATATAGTTACATATGTTCATGGCCATGTATCTACCCATACAACCCATGGGTACCCAATGTAGTTTCGGTTATAGGTCATTATGTGTGTGACGTGAGGTACATGGCTTATTATCATTGTGTTTTTTGAATTCCTAGTTCACATCCACGGCTACTACCATGCATTAGTTCTTTTACCAAGCATGTCGTGTAGAATTTTTTTTAATAGAATCCAAGATTTATTTTCAGGAATTTTCGTTCATTCTTATGATGGCCCTAGATATTACACCAAAATACTCCATAGGCCATATATCTCAGTCTAATAGAGACTTTCTATAACCGATGGATAGATTCCAATCATTAAATTAGATTAGTAAACTCATCACATTGTACTTCATGATTGTACCTCTCATTGTTAAACACCAATCATGAGATAGGGACACCCTAATACAATATTGAACTATCTCCGATCATCTAAAATCATCACAAAATTTTCACATCATAAATCAGTAACCTGATCCCCTGTATTAGATATGTTACACCTATGAATAATCACTCATTGAATTATTGCTGGGAATTTTATAAAATTTCATCCATATGTATTGTCGGAGATAAATTTTTATTTAACAGGGAAAGAAAAGAAAATATCAAAAAGGAGAAATGATCATTGTCAATTATTTAGGTTCTCCGTAATTACTTTCTTTTAGAAATAAAAATGAAGAACAATATAAACAACTAATAAAATCAACTGAAAATCAACAGTAAATCAACTATAGATGCACAAATAAATCCACCTTAGTGATGTTGATTTGATTTAAAAAAAGAATAAAAATTGTTTGATTCTAGAAAAATAAATCATCATACCTCATATCTGGATCAATCACATTCTTAGAATGGTCATATGTTACAATTTTTAGTGAGATCCATAAACTCCATCGGTGCAGACGACCCTCACGATGAATAATGAATTCTCAATTATATTGTCATATACTAAATCCCTCTTCCAAAGGATCCAAAAAACATATTTGTTTAAGAATATAAACCATATATTTTACCATAATCTTTACTAAATATATTAATGGATAGTTTATTTCAAGTTAATACTCAAATTATAAAAATATTAAATAATTATGTATTTATGTATTTATCTATCAGTGATTTCACACAAACTAACACTATGATGCACTCCATGATTTTATCATACATTGGGTAAAACAATAATTCGTTATTGAATAGAATAATTATATTTAAAATATAGGCCTTTGTTTGTGTGTCATTCAAATTTTTTATGAAAACTATGTGTGAGTGAATTAATAAATTTTAGTAATTTTTATTCCAACACCGGGTTAACCATGCCAAACAATCTCACACCATCTCAGTTCATGGCTCTGAAAATATTCCTTAAATTATAATAATGTCATGAAATATGGAAAATTATACACTTTACATCGTATGTTCATATTATTTATATAGAAAAAACTAGAATAATTATGAGTGTAGTTTAGAATTATGATAAATTTCGATTAAATATATATTAAATTTAATTATCAAATGAAACCATTTTTTTAATATATTTTAATTCATTTTTTATGAATTATATCTTTTTATATTCATTTTTAATAAAAATTTCATGTTAAGAAACTTATTCAAACTTATTTTTCATCACCTAATATAGATTCCTTAATTTTTTTAAAAAAATTATCTTCTTGAATATGGGAATTATATTTTAGATTCAAAAATAAATTTTATAGAAATAATTTATATGATATTTATAGTGTTTCTGCGTTCAATTATTGTGGATAATTTTTTTCTAATGATTATTTCAAATTTTTTGAATTTATTTTTATTTATTTTAATTAAAATATTATTTATCATATAATTTTTGAATAATTATTTTCAAATCTCTTAGATAATAATGAAGATTGAACTTGGATTATGTTACAGGGTTCGAGATTGTACTTTTAGCTTTATATATTGTATTTATATGGATTCAATGATTATAGTACATACATTAGTCACAAGACGAAAATATAAATTGTTGTGACAAATTCAAATAACATGGTGTTATTGAGTTCCGATTATTATGTGCGGTCAAGATTGTCGATGTCCAGTATTATGATTATTTCATCCAAAAGATGATCTCTCATGGAGAACCAAAAAATCCTCAAATACTACTACCATGATGATATGTCCGGATCCACCACTCAAATAACAACAATTGTACTTCATCGGTCATCTATGACTTCAATATTCCTTTTTCTATTTGATTCAACATAAATTATTCCCTTCTCTTTTAATTATACTCTTATATTTGTCTATTATTTTCTATCTAAATATAATATTACATCTTATGTAGTTAGACATGGACTCTAGTGTCATTATTTTTTTAATCTAGAATTCTATATTTAGGAAAGTTTTGTTGTTACTCAGAGATTCTAAATTTAGAACTATTCATGTTGCAACCCTCGTTATTTGATGTCATTTTTCTAATGATTGTGACTCCCTACACAAAGTCATAATGATGAATTATACATGCTATAGAGTAAGAATAATTGTAAATGGTTATGATTCATAAAATGAAATATAGTCCATAGTGCACACATCATCTATCAATGAGTAGAGAGGTGTATTAGTAGTGTATGACATATTTTTAATAAAAACCTATAAAAATATCTATGTTCATTCATTATTTATCAAAAAAAATCACTTGATAATTAACATTGGTATTTAATTTAGATATTTAATTAATCTATTTAAAACTTATAACCTATTCAATTCATTCCTCTCAAGACCATTTTCTATATCCATTTGTGACATAACCTTTATTTCATCACATAGTTATTTTTATAATGAATCATCTAAATCCTATAAATTGTTATTAATGGATAGTTGAGTGAATAAATAGTTATCCAAATCCTTTATATGGATATACACAACCATGTTCCACTCATATCCTAGATGTTAGGATTTCCAAATTATTTTATGCCGAAGAAGTCTTCGAAAAACTAGAAAATAGTTGATTAATCAATGGGAAACCAAATATTCTACAAACCTACCTAGCTATAAAATTATGAGTTACTTTTCACCAAAATTCCATAATAAATTCATGGAATAATTAATATGGGAAAAATATCGTGATTCTCTAACTGGGGTCCAAAAAAAGTGTCTCCATCAATGAAATATCATGATTAATATTTTTTATGTGGTAAATGTCTCTACGATTGAGTATAAATAATTCACATATTAAATTTGTAATGGTTACAAAATATGTTTTCATTATATTAAAATATTTTATTCTATTTTTTGGGAACTCTTTTTTTGGAGATGTAGTCTTATAATCCCAATGACAATAATAAAATTAAATTGTTTACACAACATTAATGTGTAACTCCTTACACAACACACATTATGTGTAAATCACTGAAATATATATGTCAATAAAATTAATAGAAATATGAATTAATCATATTACTATGTTAGATGATTTATTAATAATAATAAATACAGATATATGAAATTGAATATATCTACATGAGTAATCCTATAGTGATAGTTTGAAAATCCAATTCACTATTCTAGAACATAGAATAAACCTCAAGAATGATAGTTCGCCTAACCTTGAGTCCCACTGCATCGAGAGAATTTACGACAATAAGAGTCCTGTTAATAATATATCTACAACCTAATATTCAACAATTATTTCCAGTAACTAAATTCTATATAGAATATTTAATTACAAACCATTAAGATGGTTCAAGAGAACTAAATTATATGGATTCTTACTTAGCAATTAATAAAAGGCTATATCACCTAGAATAATTTTATCTATTAAAATAAATCATAAAAAATGATAATATAAATGATTTAAAACTATTGATTACATATGGAATAATTTTCAAACAAATGAAATTTTTTGAGATTTAAATACAATTTATCGATTTTTAAAATTTTAATTAATTAAAGTTAACTATAAACACATTTAAAATTTTCTATAATTGTGGAGATTACATAATTTTTAAGATAAAATTATTCATAATCAATTGAATATGAAGACTTCATATTAATAATTATAATAAATTATAATTTATTATTGCAGACATTGTTCAAATAAAAAATCAAAACCATTTTGAGGATGTTTATATAATGTCTTTAAATAAGGCCCCATTTAATTTAATCATTCTGAGTTAAATTATTTATGATCGATATGTTACTAAATATATGAACAACTTCTATATTTTTACCATATTTATGATATTTACATACAAATTTATAATTTATTTTATAATCCACAACTGAAAACAACAATTAATGATTAAATAGTTTGCATATAATTTTAGGTATAATGTTTTTAATACGATTTATTTTGATTTACATAATTCATATATCATATTAATGTGAAAATGACATTCCTAATATTTACATCATTATTGATAATTATCATATGTATTAAATTTTTCAAAATAAAATTAATTCATTACCATTTATAATTTCATATTTATTAAATTTGTAAAAATATTTTGAACATTTTAAAAAAATATAAATTTATTTATATAAAAAATTTATATTATATTACAATATTTACAAATAATAGTCATTAGTATAAGGAAATATGTTAAATTATATATATTAGACAAAAGTTTATTATCAAAATACAATTATCTTACTAGTTTACGAACTTCAAATATGACATATTTATATTTCATTTTAAATAACAATAAATAAATCATATAAAATATTTTTTATGTGAATGAAATAAATTTTAAAAATAATTCCTTTTTAATTTTAATTATATCACAATAAATATGAACAATTACCTAAATATAATCTTATATATCATTTTCCCTATTTATATAATTTACAAACTCACTATTAATAAATCTTAAAATCCCTAAACCTAAAATTTATTTCCTAATAATATTACATTAAATATATTTTGTTAAAATTTATTTAAAAAATTATGTTTAATATTTAATTTTTTTTAAAAATGTTTCATAAAATTTTATATTAATAATTATATACTATATTTAAAAAAAATTAAAACTCCTTAAGAAATAAAATATTCTTTAAATTCCACTTAATATGATTTATAGTTATTTTAAAAAATGTATAGGTTTAAGAATTATTTATATATTAACCATAATTTCTTAATTAATTTACATTTAATAATATCTCAAATTTTATAAATATTCAAAATAGTGTTTCCATTTTGTAAGAACAATTTATAAATAATATAAATTAATTCCAAATGTATTTCCCGATATAAGAATGTATAATTTTTATATTCTCACAAGTATACATAATAAATTTGAACATTATAAATTTAAAAAAGGACAATAAAAATATAAATTATTTATCCTATATTAAGATTTTTATTCCAATTCAACAAAAGAATTAATACACATAAATAATTTGAATTAATTAATTATTAATTATTATTCTTTGTTGTATATAAATATGAATTTTCATATTTATGTATAATGACCCAAAAATTTAACAATGTATTATATCCCTTATTATTGTAATTTCATATAGTATAAAACCGATAATATCACTTATAGACTATAATAAAATCAATATAAATCATGAATTAAAGTTATTAAAGGTATTTTTATATGTTAAAGAACATATACTAATAAATACTAACATGACCTTAGGAATAGTAATATTAACCATATGAATAGTAAAGCTGCCAAATGAATAGTAAACTCACCCATTAATGTATCAATAATATTTATGCATCTTATTAGTGAAAATAATATTTAATTATATTATAGAATAAGTATATATTTTAAAAAAGACTAATTATGTGTTGGTATTTTTTGAAGATCAAAAATATAAAATTACAATATTATGATTAATTTAATAATTTTAAAAAAATTATTTTCCTAAACTGTGTTCATAAATTAATTTCTTTATTTATTTTGATTTTATGATAATTTTAAGAGACCATATTTAATTTTTCAAATATTTGTAATATCTGTTATAATATTGTAATCTAAATTGTACAAGTAAAGTATGATTTTATTTAAAAAAAAATTCACCAAACATATAAAAATAAATTAAAAAAATAAATTTCATATTTTAATTCTACAAAACGAAAAAATCATTTGGGTGAATTTCTATGATATTTCTGAAATACATGAATTTTTGGTGAATTATAAAATATAGTAAATTGTGTTATTTATACATTATAGGTTAAATAAACTATTCTATACATAATGAATTATTTAATAAAAAAATCTCATACATAACATTATTATTTTAATATATATATAGATATTGATAATTCTAAAAATATTCATAGTCTGGAGAGAAAATAATAAACAAATGAAAATAATATTGAGGAAACACCATATCCTCCACTCTAAATACCACCAATCACCACCTCTTCTCATCATTCCTCTATAGAATTAAGACAAGAAATAATTCTTTCAATTACTCATCCTTAGATCCTCCCCAACTTTCATGGTCTCCTAGTATATCCAAAATAATAAAACCATTTCCCTATGGCGGTTCTCAAGGAGGATAAATCCATGAGGTAAAATAATATTCTCTTTCTCATTTAAATTTCTATTTGATTTTCATATAAATTCTTAATATCTCTAAAAATATCATCACACAAAGGAAAATATAAACTATATTACCATAAAAATACTTTAATTATAACATTTTAGTGTAAGACTCATCATTAATCTCCTCTGTCCCTCTCTTTGAATTTTAAAAATGGAATAGTCGCACAAGATGTTCCAATTTAAAGACATCATGGGTGATGCACTTCCATCTTCCATAAATGCCTTCATATATTTAAATGAACAAATTTAATGGTATCAAATATAGTGTAAACTGTATTTTTTATCCCCTTTTACATTATACAGTAGATCTATAAATATATAATATTAAATGATGAAACAGAACAAGTTCGTTGTGATTGAAAACCCACACAAATTAACCAAAAACAATCATCATAAAAATTTATATAGTAATTTACCCTTATGGAATATAACCAAACTATATAGTAGGTAACCTAAAATAATCACAAATTATTAATAAAATATAATAACATTTTTTTCATTTATATACATTTTAGATGAACTTTCATTCTAGCATACAAATGAACCGATCATTAAAACTAAAAAAACAATCACTCTTGAGTAATGTAATTAAAAAGTATTACTAATCCAAAATCCCATAATGGAATATAATAAAACCATATGCAATAAAATTCTTTCATATAAGGTTCATTATTTTTAAATTACTGAATTCAATTTTATTTTACATGATATTAGTGTGAACAAGGCATTCAGATGCATTGTAAGAGGAATTCTCAAACCCAAGTCTCTTTCTTTTGGTTTTCCATATTTTACCGCATATTTACTATTTAAATATATGAAATATCATTTCATCATAATTATATAACCTTTTATGTAATTTATTTGTTTTCTAAATGAGTTTATGAAAAAAAAATTTCCAACAGAAAAATACTTTCCAAAGAAAACACACCTTTTACTTGTCGAGATTGTCTTCACTGATGTTTCGTGTTGAAGTATGTTATTCACACCTTCTTTTGGGAACACAATGTTTATAAATTTATGATTTATGAAATGAAATACATTACTTTTAATAGGTTATTTTATTTAAAATTTTTATATACATTCTTTGTGGCATTCATGTTTATGTAAATGTTATGATGTTATGGGTTCACATAAAATTATATATTGAAATGTAAATGTTATATTGTGACAGGTGTGCTCAGATTTATATAGAGAACCAATGTATTGGGAAAAGATATGTACCTCATGAGAAGATTAAAATATTCACGAAAATGATGCTATATTTGTTAAAAAATGTGTGTTGTAGTTCACCTGTGATACATGATGTTTCATTTTTATGCATTTACATATTCAATGACTTTATATAAGTATTCATCTTAGGATTATTATTATGATGTTATGATTATTCTGAGAAATTTTATATTAATTCATGATCTCTTATATCCTCATATTATGATTTTACATCACCCATTTTTTATGGATATCCTAAGTTGTCTACTTTTATTAAGGTGAATTCAAGTGCTAATAAGAAGCAAGAGAAAAAGTAATTAAATAAATTATTTTATTTTGTTAATTAAATGAAAATTATTTTCCAAGTTTTCCAAAGACACTAACCCTTTTGATTATGGATATGTAATGAAATCCTGTTGTTTATCATTAAAATGTTGTAATAGCAATGTAAATAAATATAGGTTCACTATATATTTTATCAGAAATAGTTTGAGTTAATTTGAGAAATATTATTAGATAACCAATGTGAGAAGTCTTAATATGAGGCCGAGTATATTTAATCATACACGAATAATTTTAAAACATAGGGATACCATAATATATTCATTTATTGTAAATTTCACAAATGTATAATTTATATATTAATGAATTTTTGACAATTGATCTGTTCAAAGCATTTCTATTGTAGATTATGGTGGTAATAATTAGATACCGGGCCAATAACCAATGGGAGGGACAATACATCAATATCTTGAATGAGATCCCCATTTCCTTGGTAGGTGGATGTCAAATCATCATTGAGATTCATAACAAAATGTCTCGGGATATAAAAAATAACCCAAATAATTTAAAAAACCATATTTCTCCTAAGTGGGAGAAACTAGGTATTGGGTTTCTTAAGTTGAAATGACCACCGAAGTTTAGTGGAACTTCCAATCCACTAGTTGCGGAACAATGGGTTTGCTCAAAGTTTAAGATCATTTGGGTAATTCAGTATTCTAATATGGATAAGTGGGATTTTATTTTTATCCTACATGGACAGGCTGTTAAAATAATGGATTTGATTAAGAACCTAATGTCATTGGATAAATTGAAATATGTAGTGGGAAGTTTTCATTTTAATGATTCATAACAAGTATTTCCCTCGATCTCCGCAGATAAAAATGGTGAGATAATTTTTAGCGATGAATCAAAATGAAGGATAATCTATCATTATCTATGAAGAAAATTTAACCAGAATCTCACGGTAGACTTTCTGTTCTGTTATAAACTATTTTAGAAAAAAATTTATATTCATTATTGGATTAAAAAAAATCAATCAAAAGTCTCTAGAAATAAGTAATTTTGAGATTTATGAAGAAGTTTCACAATATGATCTAAAATCATATATGGTGTTTTAGGAATAGTCTCACTACTATAGATATAAGAAAAAATGTTGGAGTTTCTTACTGGAGGATTTAATGAGAAACTCTTTATGAAAACTCAACCACCCACATGTAAAAAATGGAAGAAGAATCATACTTTGGACTACCATAATGCAATGGGGTAATTCATCAATTATTAGAGAGAAGGAATCGAAGGTCATGAATGACTAAAAGGCATGATGAGGTAAGATATTTTGGTATAGAAATTATAGAACCTCCCATGTTCCAATGCTATAACTAATGCGATTAGTGGTACTATCAAATCTAGTGCACTAACCCTCAAGTCGTTGCGGGTAAAAATTGTCAATAGCCACCAATTCTAAATGGTATTGGACAGGTTTATTCCATATATACTACAGAAGTGGAACAATAAAATGAAGTCATATAAGGTACGTGTAATATTCACTAAAAATGGAATAATAATTATTTATTCCTTGTTCTACACATTCCTCTACATCTTGCATGTTTCATAAAAATATTTAATTATATCCCTATTATAATGAATTAATTATATCCATAATAACACCATGTTTTTAAATAATTGAATCAAAAAATTTTGGCTTATATCATGTCGACATATTTTGGAAGATTCATCCATCGAATCTCATGATACTTCCCTTTGTGAAATTTGATGTTGTAGTTGAAATGGATTGGATGTCATTATATAGACCATGTATCAACTATTATGAAAATAATTTTTTTCAATGTTTTGTTCCATCCCATGTTCCTAAATAAATAAAAGGAATAGCAGGAATCTACTTTGTAAATTTCTTCAGTAGTGTGGATATTTATTCCTTATGAAGAAGAATACCTCGACCCAATGGTTGAGTCTAATGAATGTGTCAACCTTGATATAATTCCAATTGTTATGTAATACAATGATTTATTTCCCAAAGAGTTATATGGACATCCCATGTATCATGCGGTGGAGTTATCAATAGATCTAATACATAGATCTACCCCTACCTAAAAGTGTCCTTATAGGATGGCTCCAATCAATGTAAAATATTTAAAGAACCATCTGAAAGATAATTTGGAAAAATGGTTCATATAACCCAGTTCATCACATTGAATGTGTTGGTGCACTTTTTTATGAAGATGGATGGATCAATGAGGCTGTGTATCGACTATTGGGAACTCCACAAGATCACGATAAAGAAAAAGTGTGTACATACAAGGATTGATGACCTGTTTGACCAGTTATGATATTGTCAATACTTCTTAATGTTATATATTCATTATGGATATCATCAGCTAAATTTAAGGAAAGAAAATAGTCTGAATACTACATTTCATACAAGGTATGACACTATGAGTTTTTTCTATACCCTTTGGACCTATTAATTTCCATGTAATATTCAGGGATTTATTTAATAGTGTATTTAATCATTACCGCGATTTTTTTTGCAAGTGTGTATTTATTATATTTTCAGATACTATATAAAAATAGAGGAACATGATGATCAGATAATGCTTGAGCTGGAGACATTAAGTAATTAGAAGTTATACATTGAGTTTATAAAGTGTGATTCGTTCATGTATCAAATCAAATTACTGGGACATGTGATCTTAGGTTAATGAATTGATTAGTACCCTTCAAAAAAAGAATATTTAGGAATGGCCCAAACCCTCTAGTGTCACAAATATATGTTGTTTTCATATATTTTCAGGGTACTATTGATTATTTGAGGGAAATTTCTCTTGATTTTATAGCCCTCTAAAGATGTTTACATGGATAGGGGTAAAATATGTCTGGATGAATGAATGAATGAAAATATTCAAGGAGAAAATGATGAGGCTTTTCACAACACTTATGAGTACATTACAAAAAATTGGATTATGTATGTGATATTAATTCATTATTTAAAGAATGGATTGTGTTTTTTTACACATGAAAGATGATAATGTAACAACCTACACCTCAAGGATGTTGATGATCATGCAGTATAACTCCTCAACACATGATCTGGAGATACCAGTTGTAATTTATTCCTTTAAAAGATAGATACATTAAATAAATGTTGAGAAGTGTGACATATATACTGATAACAAGTGACTAAAGTATATATTCCCTCAAAATTACTTCTACATACATCAAAGGATATGGTTAGAGATAATAAAACACTACAATTGTTATATTCACTATCATCATGAAAATGCATACAACGTAGTTGATGATCATGGTAGAAAAAAAATTCTACTATATACAGATTTCATATTGAGAAAGACTCTATATCCATGGATACAAAAAGGGTGAGTTTAGAAATCATAAGGGCAGGGAATATATCCGACCTTTCCAAATTGATTTCCTAACCATCTTTCCAAGAGAAGATTTAAGATTCACAAAGGGATGATCCAAATATATAAAATAATGTTAATTTTATTAACTATGAGAAGAATAAAGAGTTATATATTAAATTCTATTGTATGATTATGTTTTGAAGATACACTTCTCTTCCTTGATCACCTAGGTTAAATAACGATCTATTGTATAATTCCCATAGATCTGTTATATCTCTTCATCCTTATAGCACCAAGATGTATCGTGATCACCATGAAAAATTATTATAGGACAATGTGATGAAATAGACCTATAAGTATTTCTCAAGGTGATACATATTCTAGTAAGTTAATGTAGAGTGAAAAAAGTAAATATAGATTATTCAAAAATCACCTAAACCGACATGTAAATGGTTAAATGATACTATCATTTTATCATAGTTCTCTAAAAGAAAACTACATTAAAAAATGTGATATGGGTTCTGGTGCACTGAATCACCATGATTGCTAAAATTATCACTATTCGAGAAGATATCTCATTGAAAAAAAATTATAAAATATAGGCAAAGGAAGTGGTGAGGCTACATGGTGTTCTACTCTCTATTTTATCTGATTGTAATCCCAGTTTCACATCAAAATACTAGAGTAGTCTTCATTTTACTTTGTGTAATGAATAGTGTTTCAGCATATCCTATCACCCCCAAACTAATAGATAATTTTAATTGACTATTTAGAACCACAAATATATTATAAGAGAATTATAATTATAATTCAATTGTGTATGGGATCAACATCTCTCATTTGTTGAGTTCTGGTAAAATAATACCGCCCACATTAGTATTTAGATGTATCCATATGAAGCTCTATATGGAATGAAATGTACAAATATAACCTGTTGTGATAAATATTGTGATTGAAAGCCACATAGAATTTATCTAGTACAAGAGATAATAGAGCAGGTTCAAGGAATCTATTAGCATATCAAAGCTGCTCATAGACAGAAAAAGAGGTTTGTTGACCACAAGAGAAGGGACTTGGAGTTTGACAGTAGTGATAAATTATACATTTGTATATCACAATGGAAGAGAGTCATGCGGTTTGGAAGGATTTGGATGTTATGCCCAAGGTACATTGGCCAATTTTATATCATTGAATTCATAGGATATGTGGTCTATCATCTTGCACTTCCACTAAATATGGCTCATGTTAATTATCTGTTTCATGTATCACTCTTGAGGATGTAATTTCAAATCCCTCACATTGAATAAACTCATAGGTGGTACAACTGTAAGACGAGGTGTCTTACGAGGAGTATCCAGTTAAGATTATAGATAGGACATATAATGTTCTACACAACAATATAATTTACGTTTTCAGAGTGTAGTGGATGAATCCTAAATATGAAAAAGAAACATGGGAACCATAGGATGTGATGAAGTAGAATTACTCTCACCTGTTAATGTAAAACAACAATTCAAGGGTGTAATTCTAAAATGGGGTAGAATATATTGACCCAAACTTTTATGAATAGAATATATCCATTCTTATAGTTATTTAATATAGTATGAAGCATATAAAATCTTTTATAGACCATAATAAAATCTTTTTAAATGTGGATTTGATAAAATAAGAGTTATTTCTAGATATTATAGATCTTATACCAAGGAAATAGTAACATGACCATTATAATTTAAATATGAACTTTATGAATAGTAATATGGGAAAATGAATATTACCCTCACCCATTAATGTATAAAAAATTTGGCAGCTTATAAGTGAAAATTTGACGTAATTATATCACACTATAAGTAAATATTTTAAAATTCATTAATTATGTGTTGGACTTTAGTAACCCAAAAATATTTAATTATAATATTATGAATAATATAATAATTTAAATTAATATTTAATTTCATAAAATATGATCATAAATTAATATTTTAATTTCTTTTGATTTTTTAATATTTTTATGAGGCCTTGTTTAATTTTTCCAATAGTTATAAAACCAGTTATAATTTTAAAATGGTTATTTTTCCAAGTACATTATTTTTTTAATTAATGATTAAATTAATCATATTTTGATAATAGTTTCAAAAAATGGAGTTCATTTTTTAATTCTTCATGTCGAAAAATTGTATGAGTGGATTTTTTGGATATTTTTATAATACATTATCTTTTGGGGAATAATAATATATTGTAATTTATTTAACTTATACATTATAGGATAAATACACTATTCCTAACATAAATAAATATGTAAGCACCATAATCTAAATCATCACGTGATTATTTTAATCTTTTTTGATATAATGCAATAACTCTTCATTATCTTGATCCAAAATAATAATTTAATGAATATAATATTGAGACAAAACGCCTCCAAATCACTATAAATACCATTCATTGCCACCTCTTCTCCTTGCATATCTAAAGATTTGAGAAATGCCTAAATTATTCAATATACTGTTACTTATTGAACCCCATAGGTATAGGGTCTCATGGTCTCACCAAAAGACCAAAACCCTTTTTCAAAGGAGGTTCTCATGGAGGATAATTCTGGGAGGTAATATACTCTTCACTTTATCTTTTATATTTCTTTTCCCTGTTACTTCATTTCCAACTACTCCCCACATATCTTCATCCAAGGGAAATGGTAATATAAATAACCATCCATGTACTATTATTTTACAAGGGTAGTGTAAGATCCACCAATATATTTCTCCCTCCCTCTATTTAATTTTTTTAAATGGAATCGTCGCTCGTGTTGTGCTGATTTACTGACATCAAGGGAGATGAACATAAATTTTACTTCAACCCCACTAAAAATATAAGACAAAACCATAAATGGTTGAAAATATATTTAAATTTTTATTTTTTATCACTTTTTATGTTTAAAAAATAACTTATATACATAATAATGAATGATAAAACAAATCATGTTTGTTGTGATAAAAAACCCCCCAATTTAACAAAAATAAATAATCACAAACATTTAGCTAATGATTCATCCTTATAGTATATATAAAATTAATTGTAATATCATTTAAACTCATGATCGATATTAAGTAACATATATTAATAATTCTTGATATTTATCCACATTTTACACGTATTTAAATTAATGTATACAAGTGAAACGATAATTAAAACAAATACACAAAACACTCTCCAAGGAAATAATTAAACAATATAACTAATATAAATTACTATAATTTAATTTATGAAAACATAAATAACAATATATAAGTATAAATGGTTCATTATTTGTTAATTAATTAATATAATGTGATTATATTGGATATTAAGGTGACAGAATATTTTAGATAGATGGTAAAGAGAGTTATCTAACCCAACACTCTTCTATTGGGGTTTCCATATTTCAGTCCATTTTTAGTATAGAGATTTCGTAATTATCACTTTTTCATAAATTTATTTAATTTTCCAAGATATAAAATTTTTTTAAAGGATTTTATGAAAAACAATAGGTTTTCCCAAAGAAGTCTTCATATAAACAAAAACACCTCGTTTGTTAATTGAGATTGTCTACACACATCTTTTATGATCATATATGTTATTCCATCATTCATTTATGAACCAAAATCTTATAAATCTAGGTTTTATGAAATGAAACCCTTTTATTTCCATGGGTTAGTTTATGTACAAGATTGATATACAACCTAGGTTGAACGATTTATTATGTAAATGTTATGATGTGACGGGTGCATCCAGAATTATATAGCATAATGTTCAAGTTATGATGAGAAGGGAGTGACATAAATTATATATCACTCCAATTTATTGGGTAATGTGGTGTATCTCAAGAGAAATATGAAATTTTATTGAACACGATGATTGATTTTTTCACAACTCTATGATGTAGTTTACCACTAAGACACGATGTTTCATTTTTATGCATTTCCACATTACATGATCTTATTTATTCATTCTTCTAATGATTATAATGAAAATTTTATTATTATGCTTCCCAATGTTTAATGTTTCATGATCTTATCAATCCACATACCGATATATTATCTCACCCCTATTTGATATATATTGTACGGTGACGACATGTGCTAAAAAGTATTCAATTACCAATAAGAATTTATAGAAGAAGGAATAACGTAAATTCATCTGTTTTTTTATGTAAATGTTATATATTGTTCTATTTGTTCCAAGGAACTAAACCTTTGGATCCTGGTTGTGTAATTATTTTATGTTTCTATTATTAAAATGATGTAAAAGTAATGGAATAAAAATAAGGGTCACAATATTATTATCGTTGTCTGAAATATATACTTTTACAATAAGTAAAACAAGTTACTCATTAAATAATAAAATAATCAAATTGATTAATTGATGAATCCTTAGTATGAATCTACTTTTTTGTTATTGGATTCAATCATATGTACAAAGCAGTGTAATTAAAACACAATATACAACAATCCGAAATAATTCCAATGCGTCAAAAAACAAAAATATATTATAAAAAGATGTATTATTGATTTCATACCATAAATCATTTGTCCTTGATAGATTATGATTGATGATGTTTTATAATGTGCAAAGCTATGGATTCATTTCATCTTGGTATTATAGTACTCTTTGATCCTAAACACTATCATATAATTCCTTGTGTTTATAAAGGGGTTCTAATTCATTCGTTAGGTGATATGAATGAATCATGGGAAGAATATAGTATTTGGATTTCTTCATTCAATTTTAGTAAGCAACATTAGTGATAAAATCCATTTTTATAGAAATTTCGGATGAGTTTCATTTAGTTATATTCATTGATCATATTCAACACATTTTTTATAATTAAGAAAACCCATTTTTTGAGATGGGATTAGTGGTATATCCATGATATTATTATGGATTTGGTGACAGTTATTAGGGTTTTTATATCATTGGACATTGTTATAAAATCATAATTGATCATTTGGATACAAGTCCTCTAGTGGAATTGCTGAATAAATTCCCAATGTATGATCATATTTTTTATGAATTTTACTCAAATGGTATCATTAATTCATGAAAATAAAAAATCCATTATTGATTATTATTTGAAAAGATTTGTATAGAATAGTAATTTCAATCTATTTATATCTATTTAGAATTTAATTTCAAAGGGATTCAAAAATTTTATGCACTCTATAATAGCTTTTAATGTTTTTACTGTTAGTGAAAAACTATTAACAGTCAATGACAGAAATAATATATTAATGATTATTTAGGTATTTTAATATTGTAATTTTATTTTTATTGGAAAAATATTTTACCATATTTCTTTATTCTTAAATAACCATTTAATGGGATAATTTTACTAAATCCATGGCCAGTTTAGAGTGAATCAAAGCCAAAAAATCAATAAATGCCCATTAAGGGTCTATATGATAAGGATAATGTTTTCCAAAAATGGTGGAATATAGTAAATAAATCAGGAATAAAATATCCATTAAAAATGTGCAATGGACCGAGTGTTACCTTGGAATAGTGAAATTCGATGTCTTGGATAATATTACGAACACTTAGAGACATGATGTAAATAACTATGAAAACAACATTAGGACTCATGGAGCCTTATCAATCTTAAATAAAATAATACTTTTCGAAGTTCTCGAATATTTGAAGACCAATAATTCTTATAAATCCCCACTTTAGTAAAACATTTGAGGATAGAAATTTACCTTTCGACTTCGGAAAATAATTCCAAGGTCCTATGATGATGGTTTATGAATTATTTTCATGTAAGATAAAGATAAATTCAAATTTTTCATATATAGTGTGTATTAAAGTCAAAAAAAAATCGGATATAACATTTTATCTTCTCAATCATTCAAATTCCATTCATATAAACATGTTGGATAAATTTCAGATTAATATATTTGTACATATATATTATCCAATGTGATGACATGTGATGAATAATAAAACAAAACAGAATCTATTTGGCTAGCATGGATCATTCCTCCATGGAACAATCTATGGAAATGAAATATACATAAAAATCTGTGATCCATGATTCTATATTACACTATACATTACATAAAAAAGGTATATGATTCCTGCTCTTTCTAAAATTTTAACGGATGTTAAAATTTGATTCTTAGAGGATTCCAACTGTTTTGACGACTATTTATCATCATATTTGAGGTCTTCACAATAAAAAACTTCTTTGGTGACCTCAGTATTACATATTTTGAGGTCTCTTGAATGCATCTTTAAATGGGATAATGTATCAATTCTCACTGATATCAACTATTATAATGAAATATTTTTATTAAATCTCATTTCCATCATACATGGCTGGAAATTATTCTATAACTATGTACCTAAATGAAATATGTTTTGGTGAATTTTTTCCAAGACATGTGAATAACAGGTAATATTAATAAAAGGAGGAAAATATAATCTATGAGGGGCATGGAAGCTAAAATGTGTATCAATAGATTTGTATGGGTTGGAAAAAATAGTGCAATTTTTTTCCCATTGGCCAGAAACTATTATGTCACTCGATAAATTGTGAAAACCAAACATAAAAAATTAATAGAGAGATGAAAACATGAAAAACAATATTATAATTTATATCAATTTTAATTATTATTGAAAGAAAAATATTTGAAGAATATCCATTTTTACAAAATTTATTAATGTTTATAAATCATATGCGAGAGTAGCCATCTATTTAATGACATAACCACCTTAAAATGATTATGACTAACATTAAAATTATTTAAACACTTTTACATCATAAAATATAATTCTTAAAATAAATCCATACCAAAATAAACTATAATAAATCATTCAATTGTATATAATGATAATTTTCATGCTTCAATATGAAAAAAATCCAATACGATCCTTCTGGAATCATAAAAATTGTACTCTAAATGACACTTAGTTTAAATCTTTATATGATGGGAAATATTGTGTAAATAGTTTCTAGTATAGTTCTAATCATATATAGAGAGGTAAATCCATTTTATAGTGACCATGATTACTTTTTTACATGAACATGAGAACATATCACATCTTATAATAATGTATTCTTTAGCATAACAACATGTTGTAGTCAACTTACCCAATCTTGTTGATATTTGAGTTCTTTCCATTTGTTATCAAATATGGAATTTAATTCAGGGATATAATGCATGGGGTGGCTAAAAAGAGTAGGTATGTCACCCAATGCATTATAAAATAATAGGTACACAATATCTGTTGATCTTTTCCAAAGGTCCCCAAACATATATATTAAAAATCAAAATGGATTCTTGACAAAATTCTCAATGGACCATAACTTATATAGTAACGTGAATAATATATTTGAGTCAGTATAACCTTGATCACTCGATGTATATAATAATGAAAACATTAATCGTAAAATAAATAACATAGATATGTAATCATAATCCGACCCTCCATTTATCTAGTGAAAACGAATTAAAAAATGTCAAATTCCTTTAGTCATCATCAATAAATCATTTAATTAAATTCAATTTAATCATGAAAACATTCAAGACATCATCGAATACATATTAATCAATAGTCATTTCCATCCTACTCAATGACTCATTAATTTAGTTCCCAATAATACTCCGTAGTTACCTTTCAAATAATTGAGCTCGGTGAGCATACTTGGTGGCCTAGGAAAATTTAATTACATGATAATAAATCACTCAAGTCCCATGTAAAGTATTAAATTATTAAATTAAGGGATTATAAATAAAATAATTTTTTTGGATTGTGAAATCATGAATTAATTCTACATGACCACAAATCATATACAAATATAAAATCATCATGATGTCAATGGATAACTAAATACAACCAAAACATAAATGTTTTCTTTCTTATTTAGCCTCATATAAAAACCTATATTTCAAATTTCACCTACATTACCCCTATCAAAAATGACACTTCTCTCCAACAAGAGGCGTCAATCCATGTCAAGTATCATAAAATATTTAACTATAAAAATTTATAGATCTTTATTTTAATTTTATATAAATAGAAATAATTCATGAAATATCGTAAGTTGAAATCCTTTCAGATGAACCATGACTGACCATCCATGGATGGTCTGTAACAAATCAATGAAATTGCTATAGAAAAATAAAAAACCCATAACCTTGAAATAATCATCAATATCATCTAATTTTAATAATCCCATTAGAAATATTTAGGTCATGTTATTACCTCAACCGAAATTATGAGAGAAAATGTGCATAGATCATCTTGGATCCTCCTATGCCAAAAATGGTTAAAATACTGAAAATTAAAACCCATTATGAAGGTAAAATTTACAAATATTATGAAAAAATAATTTAAACACCATTGGGTAACATTCCTTATTCAAAATGACATGTGACTACTTTAAAAATAACTATTTATTATTACTCGGTATTTAAATATCATAACCTAAACACTAAAAAAGTGTTTACCCCATAGACCTAAAATTCATACATTGACCTAATTGGTTCACACTATATCCATTACAATGAGGGACTGAAACATTATCATCATTCGAGTATCAATATACATCCACATGACATTCCATCAGAATAAAAAACAATAAGAGTCCAAACCATCTAAGTAGTGGGTCACTAAATACATATATCAGAAATCATCATATGACCAGCTATTGAAACTGTAAACCAATATGGATTTTTCATCAGATAAATCAAACACATTAATTCCTATATATAACAATTTAAAATTTCTTTTAAATAATTCATAGCAGAATAATTCAAGTATTATCAAACGTATTTTAATGAATGGATATAATTCAATGATATAATGTATTGGGAGACATTCCTTGTCTTCTTATCCATGTATTATAAATTCAATATAATTTTTTAAAAGGTATGTAATGCATCTTGGGGCTAGAAAACAATCAGTTCAGTAAAAATATGAACTTTTCCTGAAATTATAATTGAATAGTCTTTCATATGAGGTGAATATACAAATATAGAGTCATGATACCTATTATTTTTCTAATAGTGTCAATTTTTGGAACCAATATATCTATAGGAATCATGATAACATAGAATCTAATTAATATGTATCAACCCACAAAATATAGACTAATTCTTGATGCATATGTAGATTCTCACTCACTATTATCCAGTAGTTCCCATGAAAAATATATTATTTCAAATTACATTTTCAACAACTAATAAATAAAACCCTTTGGAGAAACATATGTATATATAATATATGGTAACTTCAAAATTGACACTACCCATTTGATTGAATTAATCATGATATATTAATATTATGGTATCTGATCCTTTTTTTCATCCCCAAAATCATTCTCAATTGAAATGAATATGCATCATCTTATCCATCACTGCGAAGAAATATGTACGTGGAGTATACATACTTATTTATGTTATATAAGTATGAATATTAAATTTCAATTAATAATGTATGTTAAATATGGAAATTTTGGCTCTATTAGTTTGAAAACATATTGAAATTTTTATATAATAGTCAAAATACATAGATACATTATAAAATGAAAAATGGTGAAAAGAGGGTAAAGTAAAAGAAAATATATGAAAAACATATCATAATCAAACCTAAAACAAAATAAATAGAACATAAACAATTTTGATGTGTAATATTTAATTTATACTTTGATGGAATCACAATTTCTGTAGATCATAATGTAGTAAAACATCAATGTAAATTTAAATATAATAATCAATTAAAATAGAATTATAATCTACAATTATATATATATAGAAATAAAAAATTTAATTCCTGGATAACAGAATAGGATCTCAAGAATGTGATATGCATCAATGTATTGTGGTTGTGAGTAGTAAAATGAACCAATGACATTTTATGTAAAATTAGATGCTTGAATAGTGGAAATAGTATGAGTGATTATGATATGTAAAAACATTAAAAGTGATATAAATATTAAGGTGAAGATAAATATAATTTACAAAAGTATCTTGTAATTGGGATAAATGTAACGCCCCGACCCCAGTTACCCAGAGTCGGTGCATTACTTCGTAACATTAGCTTGATCACAAAAGATCAAGTCTCGAAAGACCGATTAGTTTCGTAGCCTTGGAAACACTAGATACTTCCATAAATGTTACATTACATCATAAAGTGAAAAACTATAGTAACAAAGTCTCCATAGTCCACACTCATATCCTCTTCTGACTATCCCTGCAGGTCATTCATACAATACTTCTTCACATCCTGGAAAATATTAAAACATTGAAAGGGGTGAGCTCAGATGCTCAGTAATGATAACAATATTGCGGAATCTTTCATAAATAAACATTAACATTTAAGGAAATGTATAACTAAAACAAAATCCTTTTTAAACTTGAACTTCAACATAATATGGCAAAAAATAAAATTAAATAATGTCATTTACTTACTCACATGGATATTCTACTAGTCGAATAATCACATGAAATATCAATTACCACATTCATAATGATGAAATGCATAATGCCAGAATATCATAACCACATAGCCAAGGCCACTTGCCAAGACCACAAATAAGATTTTGTCAAGGCCTCGTGCTAAGACACTAGTTTGTCTCATGAGACCTACCGATGCATCGAGGAGCTGTAGTGGGTCCACCGGTCACTTATTATGTCCAATTAATTCCTCATATCAATAGGTTTAAACATATCATAAACCATAACATAATCGTATCACATAAAACATGCATAAAGGAATCATAACACATCCACATTTCAATCACAAGATATCATTACAAAAATTCGATATAATAAAAACACTTTCAAAACCATTTTCAATACCAAAATAAAAGAAAGTTAAAACTTTGTATTTATTTTTCATTAAAAAAATGTTACGGCTTGTAGAGGAAGACGAAACCCAAATAATGGCCATGGCGGCGGAGAAGTCATTGTCGCCACATACGTACGACAAGAAAAACATTCATTTTTTTCGTTTAGTAAAACACTTCGTATAAAAAGATTCATTTTGAATAAATGTAAAAGTCAAAGGGGTTTATACACCGTATAAAGGAATGTTGTGTATAAAACTAAATATGCCTCAATTAAAGGAGATTGAGACGAAGTCCCTCACAAAGATCATTTTTTTAAAATAAAATAGATCTATAATGTGTATTTACTATAAGTACACATAATGAATGTACAAATACAAGATAGGACATAATAATATCATGACATAATTTGAATGTTGGAGATTAACCCAAAGAATGGAAATTGGGTTAAGAAGTTCCCTTACCTCATGTCCGAATTCACTCAACCGTTCTTTGATCTCCTGAATAATAAACTAGAGTTAATTTATAATTTCTTAATAACCTTTTTCAAGTTTATTATTCATTTTATATCACTTATTACCATGTTTTGAACATTATGTAATTATTTATGTTAATAACGGTCGTTTTGACGATCTTAGGTACTTGACTCAAAAATAAACTTTTTATAATTACACTTTGTTCATGTGTTAATATATCCATTTTAACCATAATTACATTCATGATGTATATATCATATACATAATATATTTACAGTATATAAATGCATTTATAATATTACATAACATTTAGAGGTAAGAAATGAAATGCACCGTTCATGGAGACGGTAAGCCGTACGTACTCATGAACGCTACTTTCATTTCTATTTCGTATTTAATGGAATGAAGTTATAATTATATAAAGGTATAATATAATTCCAGTATAATATAATGTATAATACCATTTAATCCATCCTTTATACATCCCATATATGGCATTAACGATTCAAATCACTTTGAGGGGGCGATTGTCCGCACTTCCTAAAATGAAAATATCTCGTTTACCCATAATGGATACAATAAATGTATGCCATAAATGAAAAATACAGAACCTTAAGTAAAACATAAACATATTATATATAATATATAAATATAGTGATATCTTAATGGACACCTTTTAAGGTGTTATATTAGTGTTGAACAATCATCGTTTCGTGAGGCAGAAATTTGCCATCCACAGAAACAGTATGTTTTTTAACCATTAGATGTAGGAGTGTGTAAGTGTAGCTCGAATACTTCTTATAACAACATCCTAGTACATTGAGGATACATGGTTTTTTACAATAGAAATCAACAAAAAGAGATTAGGGGGTTGGATAATCAAAATAAAACAAAATAACATAAGAGAAGACATTACCTTAAAATCGGGTAACTCTTTTGATTTGAGCCAAAGGCTTCATTGGTAAGAATTTTGCCGAAAGTGAGGCTTCTAGGAGTAATATAGGGATGTTGGGAGATTATTTGGGCTGATTATGGCCGAGCCAAATGGCTTGAATGTTTGAATAAGGTGGTAGTGGTTGGGGCCTTTTATAAGAGGAGAGAAGGGGCACTCTTGGAAAGATTGAAATGATACATTATTATGAAATGCTTTTTTGGATTCTAAAGGACCCACACTTATATATTTCGAGGATAAAGTGATAAGGGTTATAATTCTACTCATCCAATAAGTTTTTGACAAGTGTAAGACTTATATTTTACATTATCTATTCATTTTATTTAAATCGTTAATTAATGAGGTAATCCATGCATCATCATGGTGTCATAAATAATTTATTTTTATTAATGTCAAAAAATTATAAAAAAAACTATCATGATGTTGGAAATCGTTTTATATTTCTAATTAATATTCATACTCAAAAATATGACTCTTATAACGCCATTTAAAAATTGTTTTAGTAAAACAACTTATGTTTGTGACATTTTTATTTTAACTTTAAATAAAAAGTTATTTATGTCATTTTCCTAACAAAGTGGCTCCATGGGATCCCCAAGTTGACACATGGATTTTCATGGTCGGCCATGACACATCCAATAGGGGTAGGACAAGTCTAAAGGTCATTTCATATTTTTATAATATCATTTTTACCTTAAATTTCACTAATTGCCTTTAATCGCGATTAATTAATCTTAAAAGTTAATATTCACCAAAAAATTATTTTAATCCCATTGAACCAAATTTTACTTCCTAATGAAAACCATTTAAGTCGGATATTTGAAAATCAAAACACAGAAGTGTTAGTGTTTCATTTAAATGAAAAATCAGTTTTTTAACTAGCACTTAGTGGTTTCACTATTCATCAAAAATTGATGTTTTTCAGAACAATGCAAATATTATACCCTAAGCTATAATTGATATTCTGAATTAAAAAATGATATCTATTTTAAAAAATACCAAAAATATAAGTTTCATTAATTAATTTAATAATTAATTCCTGCTGTCACAACAAATAGCATGTTTTTAAAAAACAATATATATCAAAATATTGACAATTGTTTATGTCCAATTTCAAAGTGAAATTAATTATAATGAACACCATTGGATATAATTTTAAAAATATATTTTAATTATACTTTAAAATCACTCAATAGTATAATTTATCACTATATATTATTTTTTTAAAGAAGATGTTTTTAAGAATTTTTCACTATTCATATAAAATTTGATGTTCTCAGAAAATTAAATAAAAATCAACTTAATTTCGATATTAAGAATACAAAAATGAAGTCCATTTTGAAATATTAAATTTCGATAATTTTAAAAAGTGGATATTACTATTCATAACTGCTACTTTGATTAGTCGCGGTGTATTAGAATCTCGAACATGCGTACAATGCAAGCTATTGCATTATTGAAAGAGAAGCATATCGTGAAAGCTCGAGGTGTTACATTCTCCCCTCCTTCAATAAATCGCGTCCTCACAATTTGAAAATGTTCTTCGAAAAATTAAGGTTGGAAATAGAAAATACATTTGTGGAAAACCCACATCGGAAAAAGTGTTAATAAGAATATAACATTAAAATAAAGAAAGAGAAGTACAAAGGTCACCCGAGATAGCCCATACTAGGATTCTATGAAAATATGGATATGGAAGAAAAATAAACCATCAAGGTCTGATGTGGAGTTGTAGAAAATACGATTAGGAGAAAGTTAACCACAAGAAAATCACAAACTTATGATTGGTTAAATGGTCATTGAATCCCCAGTTCGAAAAGTTAACCGAATTTTTTTTTTGTTTTATGTTACCTTTCGTAAGGAAATATACTTACTTGTCATGTAGACTTTCTTTCTTTAATAAATATTTACCACAAACCCATCTTTCACTCCAAATGGTAACAGAACTCAAAAATATTCTATTTATCCTAATTGTATAAGGTTCTAAACATTAACACAGTCTATTTAGATTAGGAAAACTATTTTTTAATAACCAGGGACTTCTTGTAGGCTAGTGGTATTTAATAAAGTCCTATCGCACTATGGTTGTGGGTTAGATTCCTGCAGCTTGGTCCGACGCGATGGGTTATGCCCCACCCTATAGGTTTTCCTTTTCCTAAAACTATAGTATTATAATATTCCAAAAATAATCTTCAGAAAAGTTTTATCCTTAAACAATTCTATCCAAAGTTCAACTTAATTCATTCCAACCGTTCTAGTTATCCAAAATACCTATGTCCAGAATTTCTCTAAAAGGTCTCTAAATTCTAACATCAATTGCATCATCAAATTCCTCAAACAATGTAAAGTTCCTCTTATAGTCAGATACAAAAATATGATGACCGTCATCATATTAAAACCTTAATGAAAACAACAAGTATTGCAGTACAATCCTTAAATATCACATTATTCTTATACCCAGAATATAATCCTTGATTCCAAAAACACAAATATATTAATTATTCAACTTCATCTGTAGAAACAACATAATCTTGGCCTCGATCCCTTGGCCTTTTCTGAGTTAAGTTTCCTTGGCGCTTAGGACAATCATTTACATAATGCCCCATTTCCCTACAATTGTAGAATTCAACATTGATATCCTATTTCTTTCCCTTGCAATCACGATCTTGGTGGCATATTTCACCACACTTGTAACAGACTCCCATTCCCTTCAAGAAAGTACCGGGGTGATTCTTCCCATAATTATCGCATAATGGAAAATCCTTCTTTCCCATTCTCCCTTTTTCTGTCTCTTGTTCCATCGTTCTCTTCTTCTATTGCTTTACTTTATTGTCATATGATTTAGAGAAATCCTATTCTGTCTTGATAGCACATGAGACAATATATTCGTATGAAGAGATGGATTGTGAGACTAAGGATCGATGGAGAAACTATTTTAACCAATCAAAGAAATGATCGATCTTACTTCGTGGGTTACGTATATAATCTGCATCATGCCTCGCTAACCTTGTAATGTTAGCCTCATACCTTGCGATATTCTCATCCTCCTTTTGTCTTAGACTCAGAAATTGCCTTTCCATATCAGGTCGATGGTCACGTGGAAAGTATTTTTCTAGGAAAATATCTTTGAACTCTCTCCATTCCATATTTGATACTTCTTTATCTTCCTTTGTGTTTTGAATCAGAGACCACCATTGATGGGCATCTCCAGTGAGGTGGTAGACTCCCATGACAACCTTTTCCCTTTCACTACTCCCCAAGGCGTGAAATATTTTCTCTAAGGAGTTTATCCATTGCTCAGCTACTAATGGATTTGTACCCCCATTAAATGTTGGTGGTTGTTGCCTCATGAATCAGTCTAACATTGATCATCCCCGTTGCTGATTAGGGTGCTCCATATGAGTAAGTTTATTATTCCTAACCTGAGTGAGTTGTCCCAGTATGGTAATAAGTTGATCAGCACCAGTTGTATCTCTAGCTCCACAATAATTATCTTGAGCAGGAGGGAAATCCCTACACAGAGTGCATGCATTGATACGATTTCCATTCCTTCCACTAGGTGCCATTTCTAAACACTGGCATAAACTAGATTAGTTTATGAATCAAAATACATAATTCCATACTTGTAAAACACTTAACACTAATTGAGCTATTTATGGATATAATCCATAATAATAAAAAAAAGTTTTCTTTGAAAGTATATACTCATAACCCTTCATAGTGGTTTTTAAAGAAAATGAGAATTTTCCTAAGCATATCCCCTGGGAGTGTCGTAACCAAGAGTGCAGTAGGCCCTGTTGTCGTGCACCAGTTCTCGTTCGAGTCTTGCTCAGATCGGTGTTTTCGGGATTTACCCATAGGTACATCTATGCCAGAGCCACCTCTACCTTCTCGTATCCAGACAGGGATGTATTTCTCGGAAAACTCACAAAATCTCTATAATACCAAAATTATAGGAAGTTCTTCTATACTAATCCTCAAAGTCAATCTTTGGGATATTTTCTCTAATCAGAGTTTATCTAAATCTGGCTTGCAAGGTTAGTACTAAACTGCCTCTGATACCAACTGTAACGCCCTGACCCCAGTTACCCAGAGTCGGTGCATTACTTCGTAACATTGGCATGATCACAAAAGATCAAGTCTCGAAAGACCGATTTTTTTAGTAGCCTTGGAAACACTAGATAATTTCATAAATGTTACATTACATCATGAAGTGAAAAACTATAATAACAAATTATACATAGTCCACACTCATATCCTCGTCTGACTATCCCTGCAGGTCATTCATACAATACTTCTTCACATCCTGGAAAATATTAAAACATTGAAAGAGGTGAGCTCAGATGATCAGTAAGGATATAATTATTGTGGAAGCTTTCATAAATAAACATTAACATTTAAGGAAATTTATAACTAAAACAAAAGCCTTTTTAAACTTGAACTTCAGCATAATATGGAAAAAATAAAATTAAATAATTCCATTACTTACTCACATGGATATTCTACTAGTCGAATAATCACATGCAATATCAATAACCACTTTCATAATCATGGAATGCATAATTCCAGACTATCATAACCACGTATCCAAGGCCTCGTGCCAAGACCACAAATAAGATTTTGTCAAGGCCTCATTCCAGTACACTAGTTTGTCTCATGAGACCAACCGATGCATCTAGAAGCTGTAGTGGGCTCCACCCGTCACATATTATGTCCAATGAATTCCTCATATCAATAGGTTTAAACATATCATAAACCATAACATAATCGTATCACATAAAACATGCATAAAGGAAACATAACAAATCCACATTTAAATCACAAGATATCAATACAAAAAATTGATATAATAAAAACACTTTCAAAACAATTTTCAATACCAAAATAAAATAACGTTAAAACATTGTATTTAATTTTCATTTAAAAAAAGTTATGGCTTGTAGAGGAAACCGAAACCCAAATAATGTCCATGGAGGCGCAGAAGTCATTGTCGCCGCATACGCCCGACAAGAAAAACATTCCTTTTTTCGTTTAGTAAAACACTTCTTATAAAAAGATTCCTTTTGAATAAACGTAAAAGTCATAGTGGTTTATACATCATATAAAGGAAAGTTGTGTATAAAACCAAATATGCCTCAATGAAAGGAGATTGAGATGAAGTCCCTCACAAAGGTCATTTTTTTTAAATAAAATAGATCTATTATGTGCATTCACTATAAGTAAACATAAAGAATGTACTAATACAATATAGGAAATAATAATATCGTTACATAATTTTAACGTAGGAGATTAACCCAAAGAATGGAAATTGGGTTAAGAAGTTCCCTTGCCTCGTGTCCGAATTCACTCGACCATTCTATGATCTCCTGAATAATAAACTAGAGTTAATTTATAATTTCATAATAACATTTTTCAAGATTATTATTCATTTTATATAACTTATTAAAATGTTATGAACATTATGTAATTATTTATGTTAATAGCGGTCGTTTTGACGATCATAGGTACTTGACTCAAAAATAAACTTCTTATAATTACACTTTCAACATGGGTTAATATATCCATTTTATCCATAATTATTTTCATGATGTATATATCATATAAATTATATATACCCAGTATATACATGCATTTATAATATTACATAACATTTAGAGGTAAGAAATGAAATGCACCCTTCATGGATACGGTAAGTCGTACGTACGCATGTACGCTACTTTCATTTATATTTCGTATTTAATGGAATGAAGTTATAATTATATAAAGTTATAATATAATTCCAGTATAATATAATGTATAATACCATTTAATCTATCCTTTATACATCCCACATATGAAATTAACGATTCAAATCACGTTGAGGTGGCGGTAGTCCGCACTTCCTAAAAAGAAAATATCGCGTTTACCCATAATGAAAACAATAATGATATACCATAAATGAAAAATAAAGAACCTTAAGTAAAACATAAACATATTATATATCATATATAAATATAGTGGCATCTTAATGGCCACCTTTGAAGGTGTTATATGAGTGTTGAACAATCATCGTTTCATGAGGCAGAAATTCACCATCCACAGAAACAGTATATTCTTTAACCATTAGATGTAGTTGTGTGTAAGTGTAGATCGAATACTTCTTATAAAAACATCCTAGTATATTGAGGATACTTTTTTTGTTACAAAAGAAATGAATAAAATGTGTTTATGGCGTTGGATAAGCAAAATAATACAAAATAACATAAGAGAAGACATTACCTTAAAATCGGGTAACTCTTTTTATTTGAATCTAATGAATCCTTGGGATGAATTATACCCAAATTGAGGCTTCTAGGAGTAATATAGGGAAGTTGGGAGAGTATTTGGGTAGAGGTTGGACGATAAAAATGGCTTGAAGGTGTTAATAAGGTGGTAGTGGTGGGGGCCTTTTATAAGAGGAGAGAAGGGAATTCTTGGAATGATTGAAATGTTACATTATTATGAAATGCTTTTTGGATTATAAAGGTCCCACACTTATATATTTCTAGGAATAGGTGATAAGGGTTCGAAATAGACTCATCAAATAGATTTTTGAAATGTGTAAGTCTTAGATTTTACATTATCTTTTCATTTTATTTAAATCGTTAATTAATGTGGTAATCGCTGCATCATCATGGTGTCATAAATAATATAATTTATATAATGTCTAACAATTATAAAAAAATATCATGATGTAGGAAATCTTTTTATATTTCTAATTAATATTTATAGTAAATAATATGACTCATATAACACCATATAAAAATTGTTTTAGTAAAACAACTTATGTTTGTGACATTTTTATTTTAACTTTAAATAATAAGTTATTTATTTCATTTTCCTACCAAAGTGACTCCATGGGGTCCCCATGTTGACCCATGTATTTTCTTGGTCGTCCATGACACATCAAATAGAGGTAGGACAACTTTAAAGGTCATTTCATATTTTTATAATATCATTTTTACCTTAAATTTCCCTAATTACCTTTAATCGCGATTAAATAATCTTAAAAGTTACTATTCACCAAGAAATTATTTTAATCCCATTGAAACAAATTTTACATCCTAATGAAAACCATTTATGTCAGATTTTTTAAAATCAAAACACAGAAGTGGTTATGTTTCATTTAAACGAAAAATGAGTTTTTAACTACCACTTAGTGGTTTCACTATTCATCAAAAATTGAAGTTTTTCAAAACAATGCCAAAAATTTACCCTAAGCTATAACTGATATTCAGAATTCAAAAATGATGTCTATTTTACAAAATTAAAAACATATAAGTTGCATTAATTAATTTCATAATTAATTCCCACTGTCACAACAAATAGCATGGTTTTAAGAAACAATATATATCAAAAGATTGACAACTGTTTATGTTAAATTTTAAAGTGGAATTAATTCTAATTAACACCATTGGACAAAAATGTAAAAATATAATATAATTATACTTTAAAATCACTCAATAGTATAATTTATCACTATATATTATTTTTATTAAAAAAGTTGTTTTTAAGTATTTTTCACTATTCATAGAAAATTGGAAGTTCTCGGAAAATTACAAAAAATTCAACTTAGGATAATTTCGATATAAAAAATACAAAAATGAAGTCCATTTTGAAATATAAAATTTCTATAATTTTAAAAGGTGGGTATTACTATTCATAACGGCTACTTTAATTAGTCGCGGTGTGATAGAATCTCGAACTTGCGTACAATGCAAGTTATTTCATTATTGAAAGTGAAGCGTACCGTGAAAGCTCGGGGTGTTACAATATATGTTGTATCATTAGTCAAATATGTGTACCATTGGTACACCATTGACACTTCCACACTCAACATGAGGGAGGCACCTAATTTTCTCAAATATAAATTCATATCTAACATGATACACTATTATTCATTACTCATCCCATCCAATTTCATTTTATTTTATTCCATTGCTTATTAGAGATAATTATATAAACAAGAAAGGTATTAAAGCTAAATAGCCACTATAGCCCAAGAGAGTACAATCATGTATACCACAAGTGGGAGGCTACGAACAAGTGGTGCACACATATCTAGAGTCACTCTTATTGGAACAATTATTTTCTTAACCTAGGAATATGAAAAAATAATTCATGAAGACCTCCCAGACTAGGAAATATTTGGTCAAATTCAAATCATAAGACAATATAGGGAAATATGTATTAGAGTTATGAACATTGTCCCATTTTTAATAAATTTCAATTCCATTTAATTATAAAAAACTAATTTATCATCGACTCTATATATTTTGTGACACAAAAATTCATTTTCATAATTTCAAATATATATATGAAAAATGTGAACAATAGAACACTATTTATAGAACTCAAATATAAAGTTTTAAAAGATCATTATAGTCCAAAATAGTTTTAAACAAACTACTACATAAGTGAATGTGAGGGGAAAAAATTTTCATTTAATTGTAGTTAAATAATAGTTGTAAAAAAGAAATGATAAAATAAACGTGGCAGGGGTTAAATTATGTATAGTATCAATTATAATTAATTCAATTTTGGTGATCTTGTGTGATTAACAAATGTGTAGTTATATTTTCATTGAACATTAACCAGTTTTATTTGAAATCATGTTCTTAATAAATGACCCATCTAAAATAATACTAAAATACGAAACAATGGAAGTGATAAAAATATATTTTATATAAAATATAATTTCAAGAAGTATTAGTAAATCAATTGAAATTATAAAGGAAACCAAAATGAAAAAAATTTACATTTTATCAACACAAGAATAAATAGAATCCTATATTTGATGATAAAATTAATTCACAAAAAATAGAAGGAAGAATGATTACTTCATAAAAAATTCCCATAATGTTGTATAAAAATCTTTCAACATTGTTTTATTATGAAATTTAAATTAAAACACTAGTGAATTTTGTTTTAAAGAAATCTAGAAACCCCAAATTTTTGTTAACTGATTAATGATATGTGATACTAACAATGTGAAAACTCAAATCCAATGTAACAGGTGATAAAAAATATTCATTGTAAGACATAAGAAAATAGGTAAAAATGAAACAATGTGATATCAATATGTCAAATAGAAACAAAAAACATTTTTTATTAATATTTAATGTATCTTATGAAACCAAAAATCAATTAAAATCCATAGATAATCAAAATTCAATTTTGATGAAAATTTAGATAACATTAACCACAAAAAACCATGGGCAACGAACCATTTTTCAAACCAAAATAAAATTTGGATTCATCATCACTACATCAACAAAAAATCCCAATATCCAATAATGAAATATTTTTAATGGAATAAAGATACAATAAGTATTCATTTGGATGGATTGAAATAAAAAAAAATGATGATTCATCATTAACAGAACTAAAAACTATCATTGGAGGAATATGATTAGTGAGAAATGAAGTAATATAAAACAAATATATTAAAATAGTATGAGAAGATTAAATGAAGTTGTAGGAGATGATTATCATAACATGACTACATGTGGCCTGAAAATGACACTGGTAAACTAAATATTCTTAACATCTAAATACTAGACATTTATTAGTTAACCAACCACAATGAAATTCAGAAAAAAATAAAACAATCCAACCCAATGCACTACGACAACACATTTAAATCCTATCAAGGAAAAATATGACAATTAAGAATACAAAAAATTGAAACAAATAAATATTACCCATTGAAAATATTATAGGCTAATGATCTCGAATCAATGAAACCCTAATATATAGAATAAAATAAAGGGATGGGGTGGCCACATCAGAGGATAAGGGTCTTGGGACAGTTGGGTGGCCGCATCGGAGGATGACATATGAATTTTTTGGGCCAACATCCTAGAAACATGGATCTGTTGAGAGCCATGTTAGTGGAGGAGGGTTGTAATGAGGTGGGGGTGGGTGTGTCATAGCCATTTTTGTCGAGTTGTGTGGTAGTCACATCATTGTGGAGGTCGTGTTAGTAAGGAGGTATGGAGGATTCATCGAATCTGAATTGGATAGGAGGTGATTCGAATTCCTCATGAGGCGAGGATGGGGAAGAGGGGGGGAGTAATCAAAAGAGATCAAGTGATGAGGAGGAATCACAAACTAGGGAGGGGATAAATCAAAATGGAGTGGGAGGAATCATGGGGTAGTATGGGGGTTGTTATGGGTGGAGGTACCGCCACATTTTTGTGGCTCTATGTTGGATATAGAAATAGTTTTCATAAGTAGTGTCTCTAAATATTTGTCTATATGAAAAATTTCAAGAATTTTGAAATCCAGACATTGGTAATCCAATGTGTGATATATTCCCTCATATATAGCATACCATTTGGATCTAGCTCAACATAAATTAATGTTCCAAAATGTTGAATCTGGATTCATCGGTCCTTAAAAACCATTGGTAAACAATCATGGTATGACCTCTTCTCTCCTAGGGGTCTCACCTATTGGATCTTCCACCACATGAAATTCAGATACATAACTCTAGAAATGAATCCAAGATGTTTTTTGATCTATTTTAAACTATCATGTTGTGATATATTCACTCAGGTGGACACACCTCCTTAATCTACATCCACGGGGTGTTCCAATTGACCATCTCATGTCCACATAATTTAAAACACATTCCATGATTTGTCGATACCATACAGTATGACCTGTCTCGACTTGATATTTAACTTTTTACCTGTACAAAAATATGTACCCCATGTAAAAAATATGGGAAACCTCTGGTAAAAATATTTAAAACACTTACTCACCTAGAATAGATTAACTAATCATTGACATAGGATGTCATGGGTTCCCTTCCCATGATGTATCATTTGAGATTACCTCCAATGAAGATGAAAACATGAGACTAATGTTCCAAATTTCCAGACATGCATAGGCATGACCAATATTACTAATCTCTTTATTGATGGTTCCAAACCTATCATGAATGAATAATCAGAATTAACACTCATCCATATAAGTATTTTTCTAGGAATGAGTTCCACAAACAATATTTTAATAAATGAGAGAGATCATGAATGAGTGATGAGAACAATGATGAATACATAGAATGAGTAACTAACATCCTATCATACCATTTCGATAATTGATAAGGAATTAACAATGAAATTTATGAAATATTCCATCCTTTTGAAAGAGGTAATGTTTGAAAATTGAGATCCAATCCACAATTTAACATGTTTGTAGGCTCTTATGAATGCATTGCACAGAACAATGGTGAAACCAACATGAAAAATTCTCCTCATCATGGGGACTAGTAAAGTTAGGGAACTAGTATATTTTTCATGTCAACAAACCACAATATCTATAACTATTTCCCTGCATGAAATTCGTGGTACCAATATGAAACTCACATATAAATCATGGTATTATGAAAAGGGAATCCCAGATCTATGACATCATTACTCTGGATCCATCTATATCATTAAAATATTGGTAGATGATGGGGGTATAGGGAATGTGTTTTATAGATCATATAATAATGAATAAATAAACCTACCTTAAACGATTCATGATATGGAAAATTATTAACAAATTTCTTACAAGAATAGGGTAGGAGAAAAATTGATGAGGAAATATGAAAAACTACACTTCCTCTACGACTTCCAACATGACTTCAGCTATAGGGAACCCATGCCTCATCTCAACCTATGAGATCATCCATTGGAGGGAGATGGTCACCCCCTTATGTTGGCATGGGATGGATGTGGTAATTAAAATAAGTGATGGGGCCCAACAGAACCTGTAGGATTCATCGCCTCATAGACACTACCACCCATCTAGGCCAAATAGTGGAAAACTACCCAATGTTCCAATAGATAATCTCAAAACAAATCTCTACCTATAATGATATGACGACTTGCTAGCCTATGATGAGTATGTGGGAAACTATTTATTTTATTTATTTATGAATACTTTATAGGATCTACCCAAGAGGAGTTCCTTTCAGCATTATCAGCGTCAACACTGACAAAACCCCCATAAAGAAGGATGAGTGTTTTTCACCCCTTCCCCACTAGATACGGTCCAATGACCCTGAAGCAAATATTGGGGGTACGATCAATATTTTTTCCAAAATGGGGAAAATTCTAGGACTCTAGTGGTATATGATCCCATTAATGTATTCTTCCATGTCCATACAATAGGATAATATGGATTCATATTTTGCAGATTGGGATCGAGAACCTACCTGCCTCATTGAAAAGATGGGTTGACTCTTTCAATCCCTATGACCACTTATATAAATTACATAAAAGCATGTGATGATGATAATAATTTTTGGTTTTTCCCCACAATTTCATCATCTCATGAAAATTACCTCCACATAATTTTATCAACCAACATTGTGGTCCTCCACCTATCATAAACAGATCTGGTATAGGAGCTCCATATTTCATCAACCCCCATACTAGGGGTCATCCATCTACTTTAAATATCCAGTTTTAAGGTACCACATATACTCATGTTTCTCAACATTGAGTTTCGTACCATGATTCTTCCAAATAGAGTTGAGGTGCTCTCTACTCCTTCATCAATTAATGTATTTTTTATCCTCGCTCCAAATAATGTCATCATGGGGGCCCTCACCATGTGCCAATCAACCGAAGATTCCCCCCCCCCCCCATGTTTCAACACTCTGACATGGATTTAATCCCCATGCTAATGAAGTACCGTTACCCTAGAAACCATCTTGGGGATGATGTGAAAATAGGCATTCATGAAGGAGAAATCTATGTAAGGAAAAGTCACTATGGATCTCGTTGATTTCATAGATTATGAGGTGAATGATAACTCGATGATTTAATTTTCACCTCTTCTTCAAGAGTCATGGTAAGGTGTCTGATAAAAGAGTTTCTCGATATTGGAATCTGGGATGTATAGGATCTCTAGAACCATATGTAGGTACATTCTGGTAGGTGTGTTCTCAACGCCTTCCAGGGGTTCACATTGCATCCACCTCCATGTCCACTGTTCTCCATCCTCTCTACCACTACACTAGTTATGGGAGAGATTTTCGGGTTCATATTGACTTCTAAATATGGTGAGGATTCTGCTGAGCCATAGTGGAATGATTCCACCATTCTCATTAGGAGGGGATAAATACGCTGTCTTATAGGGATGTGTTACTATGGATAGAAACTCCACCGTGAGACTTCCCGAAGTGCAGTATATATTGGAATCACACATTAACTCCTCTACAAGTCAAGAATCCATAAAATTATTACAAATACATTATTTCATCCTTATCATGGAAAACATTTATCAATTTTTTGGATAACCCAGAGTAGGACCCTTCCTCTAAGAAAGAGGGTTTTTAGAGGTTCTATCTTCAGACCAACTCTATATGTTATTCTGGCCACCATAATCTTCAAACATCAACATCACATAGTCTCTTACACTGGTCTAGACTATGTGATTCGACAAGATAATTTTAGTGTTGTTTCACCACCTCTATGACCATCTATTGACGTATTAGAGTACTAAAGATCACCTTGGGGATATTGAATAGAAGTTACAACGGTATTAGTTGGATGAATTCCCAATGGCTCACCACCATGAGTCATATAGCTACACATAAACTCCCCAACAATTGTTTGGTAAAATTTTGATTGTGATGTTTTGGAATTTGTAATTGGCATCTCCACATGTGAAAATCTGCGGATGGGTAAAATTTTATACTCTCCACTTCATCCCATTCTCATGAAATCTCGACATACACATGAACTATGATGGTTTACCACCTTGTAACATTATATTAAATATGGACATACCAAAATTCAATATGATCATACTGATAGGTTAATGAATACAAGGAATGATATTGAATATAGACCTTATGTAATGGGATTGTAACCAGAAGACCCTAACACATGTGTCTCCACGTATCAGTAGAGGCAGGAATATGGCCATAGGGATCTATCCAATGGTGTAATGATACCCTGTAGTAGAAACCTAAATAATGTAAATGAGCACGATGATCTGTTATATAAATTTAAAGTTAAATATAATATAGAGATATATCTAATGGTAGCTTCAATTTTCTAGCAGTTTAAATAGAATAAAAGGCTCATCATTGTCTTCCTCACAGATTGACACAAGAATTATGGAAACACCCCATGGGGTCCCTTTTCTCCACTAGTTGGAAGAAAAGTCTTTACTATAATGATACTCAATAGTGATATCAGTTTTCATATTCATCATGGAATTGAATAAAAAATAGTATATGAAAATCATATGTGGAATGAGTCACTAAACCTACCTGGGAAGTGTAATTATCCTCCTCGAGATTGAGTCCATCCTATTCTACAACATGATGATCATGTTAACATTTTTTATGTTCCTTTGAATGCATTTGTATTTAGGAAATAATGTTTCAATAAATTCCCTTGTTATCATTTCATGTTATCCACTCTCACAACTCTCCATTGGGTCATTGAAACATGATATGTGGTGATCCCACCTAATAGATTTCCATGCTCGATGTTTTTGGAAAACATTCAAGCACTAATAATGATTGATAATTCCATTTTAGTACGATTGAACAGGATGGATGATCCATTTCATCACATGTACCCCATCATATTTATGTGTGGATCCATGTTAGGGACCCCATAACCATATGAGGATACCAAGATTCCCTGTTTTTTTTAATTATTTGGAGTACTTGTGTACATCATGTACAACTAGTGGATTATTAGGTCCATCACTGGTTGAGGAGACCTCCATAGATAGTTACTATCCCAATTCAAATCCACAATATGATGTAAAATAATTTCAACGATCTTTGGGTGAAATAATATTCATGATGAATGTGTCACAAACATCATCGACTCATGGAATGGCCTCATGTACTCACTCGACATACCACTGACTAAAGAAATTCGTATATTGATGTGTGTGGGAATTCCCAAACATATATATTCCCAACCAATTTCTCCCGAAAAATTATAGGTGGAATCAAGGAATTTTATGATATTTCCCAACATTAGGAAGATTAACTATGGCATGCTACATAGTCACATCAATTATATCTTCCAGCTTCACTAAATAGATATTCCATGAACGATACTAAAATCTAAGTATAGGTAGAGTCCCTCAATCAAATAGTGTTATGTGGAAATTTCCCATTATGCATCGCTTAGTTCATCCCTATCAAGTACAGCCACACCATGTCTATCACAAATCGGCACAACGTCTACAAGTGTATCCATATATATGAAAATAAATAACTCAAGACCCTCAAAAGGTATATGATCCTAGAGTTTTCTTCCTAGAGAGAAGGATCCTAGAAAACTCTTTTAGTTAATTACAGATTTTGGGAATTAATTTTTGTTCCCTAGATAAGGGGATTATGAAGCTTCTAGATTTCATGAATCCCTAGGAGGTTTTAATTTTAGATCATGCCATCTAATTCCTATACTATTGGTTCCATGCATATAATATCAAGGTATTATATGTGTTAATGGATTATATATTGGACCAAGTGGATCATGGATTGGTTAAGATGGCTGACATATTCGCATAGGTGAAAAATATCTCCACTAACATTGGTTGAAACAGTGAAGTTTGAGGTTAATTTTAGTCGGATTTCAACATCTGGATGCAAAAATATAGTAGCTAGTAGTCTCATAAATATGTTTCCCCACACCGATGGTGTCATCTGTGCCCATATAAGAGACCCAAAACCACCTTTGGAATCCCAAAATACATCTTATATTGTTTCCACAACATCATCCCAGCACTCAAAGTTTCAGAATAGTTGTTTCTTATAACTTTAGGGAAATCATTTTCACCTACCGATGCCTAATACATATCTCACCATTAGTGATTTCCTATCCCTTGAGATGGGATTTGAGATCAGGGTATTCAAAACACTGAATCAATTTACTATTGATGAGAACCAATTTTCCTCCATGATTTTGTTAAGCTAGTAGACCACTTATAATGCCTCATATTGAGGAATTATATGTATATCCAGTGGATTCCATTGGCTGATTCAATCAATGTAAATTTTGAGGTAATGAGAATCTTCAGAATCCTTAGACCATTAACTCGAAATGAATCATGCATAGTAACAAACCATTGTTTTTTCCATGGAATTACCTTCTTATAATTCTTTCATATAATAAAATTAAATAAACATCAAAATGTACAACTATGTACTTTGTGTCCTTTAAATAGAATTTTGACACTTCTGGGATTTAAATTTCAAAAATCACACAAACACGGTTGTGATTAATAAGATGTTTGGGGTCCAATAAAAAAAAATTGTGAATAGTAAACTAGCATTATGATGATTAACATACCCTTATGAATATTAATATTGAAATTATGAATATTAAATTATCCAAATTAATAGTAACCTCACCCAACAATTTATAGATAAAATTTTGGCTTCTTATAAGTAATAATATGATCATAGTAAACTTATTGGTAATATTATAAATCATAAATAATTAATCACACAAATATAATTAATTTAAAAGAAAATATAATTTTCATAAATATTTATATATATTTAAAATTTTATTTCTTCTGGTTTAAAGATAAATTTATAAGAACTTATTTAATTTTCGAAAGAATTATAATGTCTGTCTTTGTTTATAAATTATATTTTTAAAGTTCTGATTTTAATTATAAATTTAATTAATCATATTTAAATAAATATTTATTAAAAATGGTTTATTTTTTTAGAATCTATAACATAGAAAATGGTTAGGGTGAGTTTTTCATATTTTTATAAAAAACATGAATTTGTGGTGAATAGTAAAATACATTAATTTACCATATAAATACATTATAATTCAAATCCATTATTCTTGACATCATAAGTTTTGTAAGAACCAAATTATGAAACTAATACTAAATTTTTAAAAAAAATTCTCGGTATCATCACTATTTCTGATCTGCAGGGAAATTTATAAACAAATGAATTAAATATTATGAAAACCCTCCTCCCCTCCAATATAAATACCACTCCTCCTCACCTATTATCTTCACTCTTATCAATCATTGTGAATTGACTAAATTCTACCCAAGTCTTTACAAAATGTTAACCCCCACACCCATAATCCTTTTGTCTCTTGTAGAGAACAAATATTACCCCTTTAAGAGGATATGAATGAATATTTACAGCAGAGGTAAATTTTTCTTTTCAATTCTATTATTTTATTTTCATATTAATTTCTTTACATATCAATCCTTACATATCCTCCTTAAAATTTAATGAAAACTACAATAACATACATTTATTGAAGTGTTTTTATGATAATTTAATAAGATATTATAATCTCTAATTTACTCTGCATTCATTTTTGTATTTATGACGCCATTAGATGTGTGTTAAATTACCACGTTCAAGGATGAGAGGTTTTCAATTTTTCATACCATCATCAATTATGGAAATGAAACCATTTTCATGGTTTATAAAAACAATAATATATGTATTATGTATTATATAATTTTCTCTATTCCTTTTATAAACATGTTTTTGATTTATAAAACAAAACATGTTCGTTTTGACCAAAAACCACCAATTAACCTAAACAACAATCACTAAAAATTTTCATAATAATTAATATTCACTCATTTTAACCACATGAAATTTACAAACATATAACCTTCTATATGTTCAAAAATATAATAAAAATCCAATTCTAGCCAACCATCCCCATTTTATATGATAACTCATTCATGAAAATAAGAAAATTGATCATAAAGACCATGAAAACAAATAGACCCAATCAATGAAATTGAACAAATGAACCCATAAAAAATGTAATTTGTGAAATTATAAAGGATATAATATATAATTAACATAAATAAGTGGTTATATAATTGGTAATTAATGGTCCTAATTTGATTATTCAGGTCATTAATATCAAGTTGATAACACCATCAGACTCAAGGTAAGGGATACTATCTATTCCAATTTTATTCAAGAATGTCCTCTATGTTATGCCCTTTTATATGTAGTCCATAATGATGGGGTATGATTTATAACCTCCCCCATAATTACTTAATTATTTATATGTTATTAGAAACCCATTTAACTTTCACTAATCCCTATTATGTACACATGATATCACGTCGATAATCTGTATGGGATTCAACTCGATCATCCTTTGTTCTTTCTAGTAACCTTATCATTCTTTAACCAAAATGATGTTATCTTATAATTTTATGTGAATATTCTAAATTCTGTGTAAATTTACCCAAATAATTTATGAAGACCCTTTCAACACTATATGTTGGTTATATACATGATTTTAAGGGATTCCCTCCGCAATACATCCCGATAAGAAAACCTGTTTTGAGAAAACATCTCGAATTAATACCCAATTTTATGTTCACTCAATCTTATGTATTAAGAATTAATTGTATTTATAAAATAATCATTTTCATTATGAAAATAATCTTGGTTCACTTATGGTTTTATAAAATGGATTGTTCTATTTTTTATTTTAAAGGATCTATAGTATTTTACTTAAAACCACACAAAAACATTTTAATGCTAAAATTTTATAAATATTTTTCAATCATGTTGACACTAATACATGAAATAGAATATAGTAATACATGCCTATTTCCCCTTAATTATGTCCTGGTAAATACTAGTTTCTTTCTTTCATGGCCACATTTTTTGTACGACCATTTCTTTGGATTTTTGACATGATTGTGGTACCTAATTCATTCCATAGGTAACCACTATGTTTCTATAATATTGATTATGTGTGAATATTTATGTGGAAATATATTCATGAAATGTTATTATGGGTGAGTCTGGATGGTGATCCAATTCATATTTTATAGTTGAGTATCATGAGACGTTATTTGAGACTGTCTTGGAAGTCAGCATTGGATTTTTCTACCACGTGCAACAGTCTTGGCGGTTAGCCTTGAATCGTGCTAAAGAAATGTTTTATGTTTCTGCCACATTATAATTACTATAGGAATATATTATTATATGTTTACAAAATATGAATCTATATGTTATATGCCTTTTTTATTTCATCTTATCATGCCCTCTATCCGATGTTCTAATATTTTTTATTATAATTATAACCATACTGGGCAATTTAGGTCATCATGTTGGAAATATCTTCCCCATGGTCTCCAATCTAGATGCATGAGAATAGTTGGAGATATAAGATCATTTTTGATATCAATAAAAGTAATTTTTTATAATTTTTGATTATTTTCCTAGTATTCTTTTATAGTATAAATTATGGTCCTTATCTAATACGCTGATGTATAATGATGCTTAAAATTATTCAATGTCTTATATAAAAGGGTAGGGTGTCCATATGAATGAAATGAAGAATCTGAAAAAGAATTTTCATAGAGAAAAAAATATCTTTCCACCAAGATCGCTCGAATGACTCAACAGTAGATTGCGTTAGTTGAGAGCGTAGCTTAACCATGACTACATTGTAAAAAACCATGTCCAACCAAAGAAAAATCATAGCTATCCTACCGTGAGATGAAAATGGTTCCATGATGTACATACTTCCACTAGTAGGATATTTAATCACTAACAGACCCTTGGTGTACCACAAGTAGTATCCACTATTCCCCTAGACAATGGGAAAGCCCTCGTGGGTATAAATACTCCCATGAAAATGATGTAGGACATGATGAAGATCATCATTATAATTCATGTAGTGATTTCAATACTCTAGGCCCTCCTATTATGAATGAAATTCATGAGGACCTTTCAAAATCAATGAAAATTACATTATTGATGAATATGAGGCAGCTACTATAGAGTTAACCATGAATATGAGGTTGATCTAATGGAATTCCAAGCCTTAATCTTGTTATATGGGGAGGAATTAGGATATATCATTCAAGGAAATACACACCCACTGTACATTATAATATAGTTTGATGATGTAGAGATCTTATACTGCATGTTATACAATTTTTATATGATTAAACAAATATAAAGAAAAATACTCTACATTCTAGGATTTGTTGATGAATATCATACATCCTCTATCATGGAAATCATTGGTTATGATAGTTTTTATCTGGTAGTATGTGGAATGGATTAGTTGTGGACCCTGTTTATGACATGTTATCAATTGTTGAATTCATGGTAGTCTTTATAGAAACAACCTAAAACATGTTGTTGGGTAATCTTTTGAGTTATTTTCATGTCTCTATCCCCTCCTCGTAACTCCAATTTTATAAGTACTGCCTCAGTATTATAGTAGGGGTAATCCACGGTGATGAATATCCCTTCGACTCCACTGATGCCCACTATATAGATAAAATCTAAAATTAGATATAATGGAATTAGGTTAAGATAATAGAGTTCAGTTAACTGACGATATAAAGACTACTGTGGTTAGTCTTTTGGAATTCATAGATTATTTTTTCATTCTTCCACTTCATTTTATGAAGACTACATTGCGGGACCTGAGAGGTTTCATTGTTGTCTCCATGTAATATTTTTTTTACTATGAACAAAAAGAAGGAACATCCATGTATTGTGTTTTGGTAAGAACCTTAATCTTCTTTTCAGTTTTGTCATTCATTTCTAGATATTTTTTAGAAAAAGAGGAGTATCTAGAGATTTTAGGAGTACACAGTGTGTTCTTATATGCACAAGCCATGTACAATGTTACTACCGGTAGTTGTGAGATGGTCGTGTAATGGATGAGGACAAGGCCATGTGTGGTGAACTGCAGGCCACCTAAAGTACGTCTTGATAGGGGAATGTACATGGAATATACATCTAATGTTCTTGTTGTGTACTTTATTTTTATTTCATTAAATGGACCAGTGTCACATCTAATTGACAGAACCATCTTCTTCTTCGTTCGTCATTTCCAAGAGTGACTTTAGGCCAAAAGTCATTTCCAAGCACCTGAATTCTCATCTATTCTCTTAATCGACCACCGTCTACTGTGTTGGAGTCACCACATTAAGCTCTAACTTCTTTTGGAGCCACATATATTGATTTCTCCACATTCACGAGTTATCCATGGTTGAACATTTTTAGCCTTTTTTATATCTATGACATTCTATGGTGATTCAAGGCCTAAGGCTCATGTATACGAATCGTATGATGTCGAGGTAGGTGGTTTTTGAATTTTCATAGATAGTCATTGATTTATATGTGGAAATGTTCCCAATACCCTTGTTCGATGTATTTTGTGTATATTGATTTGGCCCATTTTTCATTTTATTCATTATTGGATGGGATAGATGTTAATCATTTTAGAATAGGGTTATATTGGCCAAGCTATGATTTTTTCACATGTTTTCTTGTTATTGACCGGTTGGCCAATATTTTCTTGTTCGGATGCTGTTTTCATTCCTTTCATTGTATTGTTATAATGGAGTGATTATTTATCTATTATGATGTGTCATTACTTTTAAAAAATTAGCCAAGTTGAATATTGTGGTTTACATTTGTTGCTGACTAGTTTGTTTTATGATTTCATTACATGGGGCTGCAGAAACCTAGTGTAGTGTGACCATAGGGTAAATTGGAGTTGAGGTATTTCCTAGAGAGTCTGGTATATTTATCATTTTATGAGACCAAAGTGGTATTGATGTTGACTTCTATCTTAGTGTTTCTATAGTTATCTTACAAGACCATAGGAGGAATTTATGTTTAGTGATTCCTTAGAGTGTTAGTAGTTTATCATTAAAAGGCTATCAGAGGAATTGATGGTGAGTTCTTCCTCAGAGAGTCTTTGATTACAATTGACTATATGGGGAATTGATGATGAGTTATTTCTCCAATAGTATTTGTTATATTTTTTCCTATAGAAGAACCAAAGGGAGTAGTTTGTGACAAATTTTCAAGTGCATTTCTTGTATTTTTATTTGGTTAGTTAATTTGTTAAATATAATTTGAATGCAGTTAAAATGATCAGATTGTTTACTTTTGACCACATCCTTGTTTACTAATTATTTTTTCTTACTTCCTTTCATATATATTTACTGGATGTTAGGCATAGATATTTAGTCGGTTGCCTAATGGGATTAGTCTCACATCCAATTTGGGTAATTATTTTTTTCTCAAACCGATTATATTACTGTAGGTACATATAAGGGAAAGAACACTTCTCATTCATGTACATGAATTATGTGAATATAGAGAGCATGTGACATATCCGGGGTTTTCGATGTAGTTAGTGTTTTTCTATATTCTTTGTACATTAGATTAGTACTATATTCAATAATTGCGACTTGTTTGGTTTTCTTTCTTATATATATGTATCATGCATCTTTTATATATGTTCTCAATTTCTTTATTTCATCAGTCTCCCACTATTTACATTTTTATTTTATTTTTATTGATTCCTCTATTTTTATCTATTTTGTTTCCATTGTGTTACTTTTACAGTGATGGAATAGTTTCCCCACTACCATACCGAAGGCCCTCGCTACTATTCACAAGCCCCTAGCATTCAGGGAAATACAATTGAGGCCATGTGGACAACTATGTACGGGGCACCTCTGGGCATCGTTAGGAACCAAGATGTTACAATGTGGCCTCAGAAGAATTATTATCGTCATGACATACTCTTTAGATCCTGTATCCAAATATAGGGTGGTATAGGTACCTAGTAATATGTTGTTCCCAGGAGTAACTAACCTGCTTATAGGGAAAATTAATTTTCTATCAATAATTGTGATTCTTCTTGTTTTTATATTTTATAGTTGATTTAATTTTCACAATTGGGTGATTCACATGCTATTTGTTGTTATCATTGATATCATTGAGGTTCTATTTCTGTTGCTACCTGATGATATGAGGGTATTCAATCTCATGCATTATATAGTATCTTTCTAGAAATCACATATCTTGTATTCTTTCCATTCCATTTTCGGTGAATTAGCGATTTCATGTTGTTTTGATAGATGTTGTGTTAGATATGCATGCTGTTGTGTTAGATGCCTTGATATTATTCTTTCTTTTATAGGGTATTAAATTTTGTATGTTTTAGTGTGAATGAATGCCAAAAATTTGTTCTAGAGATGTTATGTGCCCTCATAGACCAGAATTTTGAAGATCATTTCATTGTTATGCTTTGGTATAACATGTACTAGATTCCATGATTTGATTAACGAGGAGCATGGGCCCACACAAATCATAATTTGGCACTTCATATTCCATTTTAGTGCTTTCATGGGTTCCAGAGTAGTTTCAAAGTCATAATGTACAGAAAAACCCAGGATACACGGCGTGTAATGATTAATACATGCCCTGTGTTATTCGGTTTTGGAAAGAACTATTTCTCTAATGTAAATGTTGTTTAGTCTCTAACCATGTCACTAACTATGTTGGTGGAGGAAGAGGGTTGTGAAATCATTAGTGGAACATGTCGTGTACCGAATGTACACACCGTGTTGTAGATATCATATGTCTGACTGTGTGAATAACGACACAGGTGGATGATGGGTATCAAGTACACCCGGTTTATGTCATGTAACACGCTGTGTAAATTATTCTTTGTAACCGGTCATGTGACTAACAACATGGGTTGCTGAACATATTATAGTACATGTCGTGTCTTGAAAAATCACACTGTGATATGTTATTATAGGGGAATTCTTTTGGGTTAGTCATATTTAAGAACTCGGGAAGAGGAACACAATTCAAGTAAACATCATGTATTTAAATGACATGCCATTTTTATGGTTTGTTACATGACTAGAGTCTCCAGGAGTACATGCCCATGTGAAGGCATGAGGGAACAGATCATGTAGTTATTATACATGCCATGTATCCATGTATTGAAAAACATGAATGATTTATTTCTCATCTTCCTCTCTTTCACTTATATTATTTAGTATGAGATAATCATGATCTAAGATGTGCACTTGACCTTGCAGAGTCATGCCACAGGGAAATCCTCTGATTGTACGCCAGATACAAGGCATTGAGAAGACACAGACCATGAATAATCAGGGGCTAGCAGTGGATCCTCCTGTTGTTCATGTCTTGGCAGTAGAAATCCTATCATAAAAAGGTGTTGATGCACAGTTCAAGAGGTCCTTATGAGGTTCATGAAGACCTTCTAAGAAGTAACGCCACTAACACCTTCAATGGAAATATTGATGTGGGTATTACAACATCATCATACTCCCGCATTCACAGGGGTAGGAGGATATCTAGTTATAGATTCATGGCTAGATGCCATGATTTATATCATTGAGAATTTGGATATGCCTCTTGATAAGAGGGTGATGCCTCCTAAATACATGCTACACAATTCCACAATGATATGGTGAGATGTGATCTCATAGGAGAGACACCAACAGGTTTTGGAAAGGTATGTGTTTCTACATTCCTTCTACGACTACTTTTAACTGGAGACATTGAGGGATGATTGATCCTAAGAGTTCATGAGCCTGGAACTGGGTACTCTTTCTATTTTTTAGTATTATTCTAACTTCATAGATCTGCAGTACATCACACTCATCCCATGACGTGATGAGTTATTCCTAGAAAGGATGTTTGATTATGATCTTAGGCATGATATCTGATCATATGAGAACATCATCAGGTGGGCTTCCATTACTTCTATAGTCAACCAAGCTTTGATCACAGAGTGAAACGTGTGGGATTCAGGAGCTATGGGCTAGGGCGGTTAATCATCCAGAGTTGGTACTTCTCCAGTTGATAGTAAGAAGTGCCGTAGGGAGTTTACATATGGATATCCAAGTAGGTTGGATGCATTTTCATGTATCCATGTAGTGTGATTCTAGTGTGGGTTGGTCGGTCATACGATGCCACATGGCTCGATTGACTAGTGGAGTGTCAATATTGCAGCAAAATGGGTCACCCTCAGCGTTTCTATCAGTTTATTTCAACAACAACATGTGACAGGGGTTATTTTGTGACTCTATATTTTGTATAATCACCACCAGTATCTCACCAGTATGGGAAAAGTTGTTCATCCAGCTGTTTAGGACAAGGTGGAGGTCGCATCCTTTGTGGTCAGTCGGTATGCTTTCAGTGACAAGAAGTTGGATCAGATCAGGGTGGTCAGGTAGGGTCACAAGGCCATGATATAGGCTAGACCATTTTAGTGGATCGTATCCTGCAGGAGAAGGATCTCGAACCCTCTACAGTTCGAGGTTCAATCTAAGATGCCTCAGTTTTAGCTTCTGGTCTTTTTGATACAAGGTCTTCCCAAAGATTCATATATGTTGCAGTTTTGGAATGCCAAGTGCTTTGAATAATTTCTTCTATTGATATCTAGAATTTAGTCTCATCATTGGGGACTAGAACAGCTATTGTACGTCAGTTAAATGAGTTCCCTCTTGAGGTTGGTGGGTTTCACTTATTATGGGACCTCTATGTCCTAGAGATGAAAGGCAATGATTTTATTATCAGAATGGACATGTTTGTTCCCGTCTAGTATGTGGTCGATTTCTATCGACGTAGGGAGAGTTTCACATCACCATAGGGATGATCCTTTTTTGTAAAATGGTTAATGTGATGTTTCTACGAGAATAGCCTGACCCGAGAATTGATGTTTGTGAAGAATCTCACCCAAAATTTCTAGTATAAATCTGGATGACAAAGGGACATCACATATGCACTTTCCTCTAATAGTCAATCGTTTCACAAATTTATTTCCTAGGGACTTTTTAGGTTTCCCCCTGAGTGAGATGTGGACTTTTCTATTGATCTTGTGCAAGGAGTTTCACCTGTTTCCATTACTCTTTATTTGGTGGCTACACCAGAGTTATAGGAGATAAAGAAGTAGTTGGCCGAGTTGTAGGAAAAAGGTTCTATCTGACCAAATAATTATTCATTGTGTTCGCCAATCATGTTTTTGAAGAAGGCTGATGGTACCCTTTGACATTTTTTGGATTGTCGGATGGAGAACCAGTTGACGGTCAAGAACTGATATCCTTATAAAATTATTGATGAACATTGTACTCAGCTTCGAGGATCCAGGGTGATCTAGAAGATGGAATTGAGATCTGGTTAACATCAGTAGAATATTATACATTATGATATATCTCTTATAGCATTTTTTAGTAGTTATGTTCTATACGAGTATATGGTTATGCCATTCGGTCTCATGAATGTGCCTGCATTTTTCATGAAACTGATGAACCATGTGTTCCATCCATACATGGATTCATAGTAGGTAGTATTCATGGAAAACATCTTTGTGTACCCTCACACTCGACACGACCATTACACACATCTTTAAATCATATTGAGTATACTCTGAGAGAATTAGTTATATGCTATGATCTCAAAATGACACTTTTTGATGGAACAGATTCACTTCTAGGGTCTTTTTATCCTAGTGGAAGGAGTATGAGTGGACCTAGAGAATGTGAGAGCAACATATTCATGTTAGATTCCAAAGAATATGTTTTAGGTAAGATATGTTTTAGGGATGGTTGGATACTATAGATGTTTAATACTGGACTTTTCCCGGCTATAAGCTCCATTGACAAGTCTGACTAAGAAGGATGAAAAGTTCTTATGGTCATATTCTTTTGAGTAGACAATTTTTGAGTTCAGAGGGATATTTACTTTAGTACTGATAATAGTATTTCTCAAGCTAGGAATGATCTATACCTTTTACTATGTTGCATCATGTATCAAGCTTGGAGCTGTGCATATACTAGGAGATGGAGTCGTTTAGTACAAGACGCGGTAGTAGAGGCCAAATGATAGAATATGTTGATCAGGAGGACATATATATAGTTGGTTTAGGAGGAAAATAGTGAGTGGTAGCTTATGGCTTTGTTCTCTAAGATGCATTTGGAGGTTCATGACAGATATGGGCATTAGTTTCACTCTTCAATGGAAGTTATCTATTCGCTACATGATCGAGTGCAAATGAGGCGGTTATCATATTTTGAAGGCCTAGTTCTATAGGAATGTTTTCCACGAGAGGCCCATATTCCAACATAGACCATATAAGAGAATGATATCTTATGATTTGAGGGGTTCTTATCTCTGACTGAAGAAAAGTGTGAGGAGCTGATGCAAGACTTTCATTCCACAATTTGGGTTGTTCATACTATTTTCACCAAGATGTATCATGATATACACTATAAATATTGGTGGCTAGGTATCATGAGTGATGTTACTGGTTTTTTCATGAGGTGTTCCACCTATCAGCAGGTGAAGGCGGAGAATCAGTGGCTAATATGTATTTGAAACTATTACCCACTCCCATGTGGAAGTGGAATGATTTTTCAATGGAGGTCATTACATTTTTACTGAGATCAATTCGAGGGATTGATGCATTATGGGATATAATTGATTATCTAATGAAGGATTCTAGATTATTTCTGATCAAGGAGACCTTCCGTGATGATGAACTGGGAATGCTATACAACCGATAGATTGTACGTCCACTTACGGTTCAACACTATATTTTTATATACTGGGATGTATGTTTTACTTCTCGTATCTAGTACAAAATACAGAGGGTTTTGTGTACACACGTACGTCTGATTAAAACATACCATCCCCCCGACTGATGGCCAGTCCGAGTGCCCAATTTAGGTGCCGGAGGACATGCTAAGGGCATTCGTCCTCATTAATGGATGTTCATGGGAGAAATACAAAACTATTGTGGATTTTTCCTAAATTAATAGTTTTCAAGAAACTATTCATATTCCACCTTATGAGGATTTGTACAGTAGGCCATGCCGATCATCATTATGTTGTATGGACGCAAGACAAATAGCTATGCTGGAACCTCATCTTCCATAGGAGACCATGGAACATGTGGAGTTGATTCAGAAGATGATGGATATTTCATAGTCATGAAAAAAGTCCTATACCAGTCTATGGAGATGACCTCACGATTTCCAGGTCAGTGATCACGATTTTCTATTTGTCAGACCATGGTTGGGACACAAGAGGATTAAGAGACAGGGAATGCTTTTGCCAAGATACATCGGGCATTTTGAGGTTTTGGAAATGGTATGCCCGATTTCTTATCGGTTGTAGTTACCCTAGTGGTACAGGTCTATGCCTGTCATCTTCCACATTTCATAGATATGTCATTACTTCTCAGACCCATCTCTTGTTTTTCAACCCGAGGAGGTTGAGCTGGAGGTGGGATCATAGTTCAAGGTGCATCATATCCATATTGTTGAACGAAGTGAAATGTTTCTCCACGATCCGTCTACTCCTCTAGTATGAGTGTTATGGAAGCACGAGAAAGTACAGAATGAGACCAGGGAGAGGGAGGCAAATGTACGATCACATTGGCTAAAGCTGTTTTATGTTTCTTATTCTTTTCTCCCTAGATAGGGAAAATAAGGGACAAATTACTTTAAGAGTGGATCATTAAATGAACCCATATCTTCTTTTCATGAATTTATTTTTTTTGGTTGTTTTTTAGAAAAAGAGGTTTTTTTTAAAAAATTCAGGAGTACATGCCATGTACTTATATGTACACGTCTAGTACTAGGTTACATCAGCTAGCTATGTGCTTGTCGTGTAACAACCAAGTACATGGTCATGTGTGTTGACCTGGAGGCCACCTAATGTGGCCCATGATAATTAAATGTAAACACCATGTATTTCTTATGTACTTGTTGTGTACTTTTTTTATTTCATTAAATGGACCAGTCTCATGTCTATTCGACAGAACCATCTTCTTCTTCCTCTGTCTCATCCTAGATTGATCGTAGACTGCAAATCATTTTCAAGCCCCCAACTCCTCATCCATTCTCCAAATAGACGTTGTCAATTTCATTTTAATCTCCATGGTAAGCTCTTACATCTTATAGAGACTCATATCTTTATTTCTCACCTATAAAATGATATACTTGGTTCATAATTTGTAACGTTTTTTAGTTATACGTCGTTCGAGGGTGATTCATTGCTTAAGGTTAATGTATGTCGATTGAACGAAATATATGTAGGTGGTTTGTGAATTTCTGTAGTTATAATTTGAGATATATATGCAGAAGTACACAATACCAATTTTTTTGGTATTGCATGTTTGTGGTTTTATCCATTTTTTGTCTGTTATGTTTTCTTTAATTGGATAAAGTTTAATTGTATGAAATTAGGGTTATATTTTCCATGATATGGATGGTTTTCCCATGTTTTCTTGTTATTGAATGTTTGTTCTAGCATTGCATGTTAGGGTTCCAATTTCATTCCTTTCCAGGTGTTGTTAAAATGGAGTGATTATTTATATGATATGTTGTGTCATACCCTGTAGAAAATTTTCCAAGTTGTACATTGAGATTTAATTTGGACACTAATTATCTATTCTGTACGATTTCATTACATGGGGCTACAAGAATTGTGTGTATTCAGACCATAATTGAAATTAATGTTGATGGATTTCCCATAGTGTCTGTTATATTTATCAGGCTGCGAGATGATAGGTGGGATTGATATTGATTACTCCCTCAGAGTGTCTATAGTTATGTTACGAGACCACAGAGGGAATTGATGTTTAGTAATTCCATAGAGTGTCAATAGTTTACTGTAAAAATACCATAGGGGGAATTGATGGTGAGTAATTCCTAAGTGAGTCTGTGATTACACATGACTATAGGGGGAATTGATGTTGAGATCTTCCTAAGAGAGACTTGGTTATATTTTATATTGTAGCTAATGCCGATGAAATAGGTCATGAGAACTTTTCCAAAGGGTATCTGGTATTTTCAATTGGTTTGGTTAATTTGTTTAATGAAAATTGAATATAGATGAAATATTAAGATTGTTAACTTTTGAGAACAACCATGATTATTTCTTCATTTTAATTATTTCCTTCCATATATATTCACTAACTATTAGGCCTAGATATTTGAGAGGTTTCCTACTAGAATTATTCTCAAACCCTGTATTGGTTTTTCTTTCAGGCCCAAACAAGTTATATTATTGTAGATATATTTAAGGTAAAGACCCCATATACACCAAACACTTGATTTTTGAGGATCTAGAGAGAATGGGACAAATGATAAGGCTTGTGATGCAGTTGGAGTATATCTGTTTTCATTATACATTGGTTCAGTAATGTATTATAACATTCCTACTTGTATCGATTCATTCGTAGACATATGTATCATGAATCATTTATACATAAGCTCCATTTATTTATTTCTTCAGTCTTCTAATGTTTAATACTTTATGGTTTTATTGTTGCTTCCTCTATTGGTATCTTCTTCATTTCTATTGTGTTACTCTTCCAATGAGGGAATAGTTTCCCCACTATCACACCCATGTCCCCTGTTTCTATTTGGTAGCCTCTAGAATTTAGGAATATTTTCTTGTGGAAATGTGACCAACCAGCTACGGTGCACCTCTGTGTGGCATCCAAAACAAGAACATTATAGTTTTATCACTACATAAGATAGTATTGAGTGATAACAGATTCCCTTACACATATGAATTACATATATATTCACCATATTGACCCCACATTTGGGCCTTCCTTGATATTTCATAGAGTATGGTTGAATCATTAGAAGAAACTCAACATAACTTCATGGACATAATAATAATGAGATGGTAAGAGGCTATATGTAATGGGATCAACGACATATATATCGTTTTTTAGAAGTGTAAGATCCCTCTAGTGGAGATTCTTTGTCTTCCAATATATGCAGCAATTTATAACCAGAGTCAGAAGTCATTGAAAAAGCACATCCTCCATCTATTTATCCTCCCTCAAATTATGAATAAGATTTGGGAGACTCTCATCGTACATTTTAAGAGGGTGTCTCTGCCACCATTGAGAAGTTGATTTTGATGATTCCTGTAACAATGGAAAACAATGTGATTGTTATTAATTAGTGAAACAATGATTGTGGAGGAGAAATAGATATGTGTTTCTTTACTAAAGAAACATCATTATATATTTACTCGGTTTTATGGTGAGATTCCTTGATTGGGCCATTTGGTCCCCATACAATCTCTTTGTCTCTTAGTGAGTCAACATGTGTTCCATAAACCTCCCGAAATGATGTACCTCTTTAACGCCCCAACCCCAGTTACCTAGAGTCGGTGAATTATTACATAACATTGGCATGATCACAAGAAAGATCAAATTTTAAAAGACCGATTGGTTTAGAAGCCTTGTAAACACTAGATATATTCATAAAGTTTTACATTATATCATAAAGTAAAAAACTACTAAAACAACATAGTCTCCATATTCCACACTCATATCCCCAAATAATATCCCTACAGGTTATTCATAAATTACTTCTTCACATCCTGGGAAAAGTAAAACATAGATAAGGGGTGAGCTCAAATGCCCAGTAAGGATAACAATATAGCGGAAACATTCATAAATAAGAATATACATTTATGGCAATGTATAACTTAAAAAAAGGCCTTTTAAACTTGAACTTCAACATAGTATGGAAAATATAAAATGAAATAATACCATTTACTTATTCACATTGATATTCTACTAATCAAAAAATCACATGCAATATCAATAACCACTTTCATAATGATGGAATGCATAATGCAATACTATCATAACCACAAAGCAAAGGCCTTGTGCTAATACTACAAATAAGATTTTTCCAAGGCCTTGTGCTAAGACACTAGTTTTCCTCATGAGAACTAACGATGCATCGAGGATCTATAGCGGTCTGCACCCGTCACTTATTAAGTCCAATGCATTCCCCATATGAACAGGTTTAAACATAACATAAACATTCGTATTAAAACTAGCATACGAAATGTCAATACTTTCTTCATAAACCGTGAATGGTATAAAAATAACACATCCACAGTCAAACATATCATAAAACCATCAATACAATTTGGAAGTTTTGTATCATAATAAAAAAAACTCCAAATAAACATAAAATCCATCAAAGGATGTTGACATAGATGAAATAAAACTCTTTTTAGAGAATTTTCTCTTTCTATTTGGAAATCATTTAAGAATAATATATTTATAAAATAAAACAGATTCTTTGGAAATATTCATATAATATTGTAAGGGAAGCTTCGACGATATTATAACGGCGGAAAATAACCGCACCCGCCATATAAGTTAAAAAAACATTCTTACCTTAATTCTGTCGAAAAGGTTAAAAAGCACCTTGTTTGGAAAACGACAAAAAGCTTCCTTTATAAAACTATTATAAAAATTAAAACAAGGGTATAAATGAATTTAAACCATATTCTTTTAAATAGTAAAAATGTTTTGAAATACATTTTTAAGAAACATATATGTGGATGATAAAGATATCCCAGTAGATTATTACATATAAACAACCTCGGATAATAAAGAGATTGTGTAACAACCCTCACCTTGTACTTTTATTTGGTTGGGGTAGGTTAACCTCTTGTATAATGTAGAAATAATTGTTATTAAATTATACAATAATCATATACAGTAATATGATATCATATATGATCTTTTAATATTGATTTGTTAATAATATCTTAGTATTATTGTTGTTTCAGGTGTTAACTTACTCATTTTCTTTTATATTGTTTGTTACGTAAGCCATGATTGTAATGGATAGGCTGTATCTTAATAATATCTAGAATGATATCAAGTCCTTAGATACTATTAATAATCATCAAATGAGAATTATACTTGAATGGATACGATGGAGAATGAATCTCATCGCATTCGTGGAGACGGTAGTCCATACGTACGCACGAGCGACAATATCATTCTTTTGATATTAAAATAATATATAATTGGATGTTATATAATATATACAGAATAATTATCATGTTATATTTATTATTTACAAGAATTAAACATCAATATTATTCCCATCCAAATAATAATATATTGAATAACAATTACACCACGACGTGGAGACGGTATGCTGTACGTACGCACGTATGATGACATGTTATTCAAAGGATGGATAGAATACTGAATATGGTTTTACCATATTTATAATAACACCACAGTATATATATGATACTGGAGTTAATATTTTATAATGGTAATAACAATGGAAGAATAAGTGGAAGAAGAAAGGAACTTGGAAAAGGGTGGTGAAATCATTACCTCTTCTTCGGGTTCTTCCTTTTGATTTGATCAAAAGGGCTCCATAGGTTGGCTTTCGGATCAAACTAAGGCCTCTAGGTTTTAGTGATGGATGTTGGGAGAGTATTTTTTCAGAGTTATGAAGAACCAAAAGGCTTTTATGGTGTGAAGAAATGAGAATGAGGAGTGCCCTTTTAAAAGAGGGGTGAGGGGCACCTTTGGAAAAGCTAGAAATATTAATTTATAATAAATTCATTTTCAGTTTCTAATGGCACAAAAATAGATTATTTAAATGTTAATATGGGGATAGGTCGCAAACCATTCAACAAATAGAATTTAGACAGGTTTGGGTCATTATATTAGCCTTATCCTTTAGTTTTTACTCTTAGTTAAATAGTTTGACATTTACCATGCCACTTTGTATTTTTATATTATATAGTTAATAAACACACTATATACATCCAAGAGACCCTAAAGTGTTCCCTTAATTAAACACCTATCATTATATAAGTCTCTTGGCCGAACCTTATATTTTTAGGAATTTAATATCAATTAATAATATAATATTTTTTTAAAAAAACTCTTTTATGTCAATTTTGACACTATTCAATAGTTGATTTTTGTGAAACTCATAACAGAATTATTACTTCGACAAAAGACAATTAAATCAATACTAATATGTACTATTATCCTAGAAAAATATTTTAATTCATTAAAGGTATCAAATTATATTTATTTGGGTATTTATAATATCAATTATTTTAATTTTTCACTATTATGTTAATTACTCTTTCATCATTGTGTCATAAATAAATTAAATTATTTAAAGTCTAAAAATTATAAATAAAATATCATTATGTAGGAAAAATTATTATATTTTTAATGAATATTTTAAATCTAATTTATCTTGTATATAACCCTATTTAAAATATTTGTTTCTAAAAGATATATGCTTGTGTCATTTTTGTTCTAATTTTAACTTAATTAAAATAAAGTGTCCCTATCACCTACAAGTGGATCCATGTGGTCCCAAAATCGACCAAAAGATGTCAATGGTCGAACATTAATCATTAAATAAGGTTAGGACACGTTTTAGGGTAATTAAGTATTATTATAATATTATTTTTTAACCATTATTTACTGGATTTACCCTTAACCATGTTAAATAAAATATTTACCGAAGTAATTATTCAAAATGTCTAAAAATAAAAGCTACCTATTTACACAATTTGAACATCCTGATTCCATATATGGAATCCATTTTTCCAAATTCAAAACATAGAAGTGTCAGAAATTAATTTAAAATTAATTCCCGTTGTTAAAACAAAAATCTTGTTGTTGAGAGATAATAACTATCAAAAGATTGACACCTGTTTGTGTCCGGATTAATTGTAAAATAATGTCCAATGACCAAAATTGTATTAAATGGTAAAAATATATTCTAAATATTCTTTAAAACCACTCAAATTCACAATTTATCACTACTAATTATTTTTATTAAAAAAGTTGTTTTTAATTAAAATTTAGTAATTTTCACTATTCATCATAATATTAAAGTTATCTGAAAAGTACCAAAATATCACCTTAGGCTAAATTCGATATTAAGAATCCAAAAATGAAGTCCATTTTGAAATATAAAATATATATAATTTAAAAAAGTTGGTATTACTATTCATAACGGCTAGTTTGATCGTTTGTGGTGTTTGTTAGAACTCGATGTAGCATACAACACACGCTATCGCATTATTCAAAGAGAAACGTATCGTAGAAGCATTGGGTGTTACATTCTCCCCTCCTTCAAATTATATCATTGTCGGAATTTATAGAATATTATCGCATGAAAAGATTTGGGTGCTTCTTCATCATAAGCTCCTCGGGTTCCCACGTTGCCTCTTCCATCTTATGGTTTCTCCACAAGACATTTACCAAATGCGTCGTCCGGTTTCCCAGTAGTTGTTCTCTCTTATCACGAATCCTGACGGGCTCTTCACAATAAGACAGATCGGGTTCCAGTTCTAACTCCTCATAGGTGAGTACATTTGTTGGGTCAGGCATGTATTTCCTCAATAGAGATACGTGGAACACATCGTGAACTTTGGAGGGACTTGGCGGTATATCCAATAGGTAAGATACAACCCCAATTTTTCTAGAATTTCGAATGGTCCGATGTACCTGGGACACAATTTACCATTCTTACCAAAATGTATGACTCCCTTCCATGGAGATACCTTCATGAAAACATGATCACCGACTTGAAATTCCAAATCCTTCCTTAGATTATCAGCATAGCTCTTCTGCCTACATTGAGCTACTTTGATGTGAATTTGGATTACCTTCACATTTTCCATAGTTTCCTCCACCAGATATGGACTTACAAGTTTTCTTTCACCAACTTCCTCCCAACAGGTTGGTGTACGACATCTCTTTCTATATAACGCTTCACATGGCTCCATCTGAATACTCTAATGGATGCTATTGTTATAGGACAATTCTATCAAAGGTAAATATTGATCCCACATACCCTGAAAGTCATGTGGGCAGGATATCAACATGTCTTCTAAGGTTTGAATAGTTTGTTCTGATTTTCCGTCTGTCTGAGGGTGGTAGGCAGTGCTCAAATGAAGTTCAGTATCCAGGGATTTCTGAAGACTCTTCCAGAATCAGGAAGTAAAACGGGGATCATGATCAGAAACAATCAATAAGGGTACTTCATGAAGTCTCACAACTTCATTAATATATAGTCTTGCTAGACGTTCCAGTGGTAGATCTTCTCTTATAGAAAAAAATGTGCTGACTTGGTAAGAAGATCAACAATAAACCATATTGCATCACTCCTTCTAGGAGTCATTGGTATCCCCATGACAATGTCCATCGTAATATTGTCCTATTTCCACTATGGTATGGGAAAAGGTTGCATGACTCCTCCAGGGTGTTGCCTTCCATCTTTCACTTGTTGACAAACCATACATCTTGACACAAAATCAACAATCTCCCTCTTCATATTGTCCCACAAAAAATGTTCTTTCAAATCTGTTTACTTTTTTGTGCTCCCAGGGTGTATAGAGAAATTGGAAGTATGAGCATCGTCTAGCAATTCCCTTTTTTGATCAGGTATATCGCGAACACAAAGTCTCTTCCCGAATTTCAAAATTCCATCTTCATACACAAGGTCTCTCAATTTCCCATCATTCACAGCTTTAATCTTCTTTTGAAATTCTTCATCCTCAGTCTAAGAACTCTTAATCCTTTATAGTAAAGATGTTTTGGCAAACATTTGAAAAAGCATTGATGTTTCACCTTCCCTGGTTATTCCCATGACCATATTTACTAGATCCATGAAAATTGGATCCCATTCAATTCTCATTACGTTCAAAACTCCATGGTATTTTCTCCTCAAAGCATCTGCCACCTTGTTTTCTTTCCCCGGGTGGTAGTGTATCGTACAATCATAATACTTGAGTAATTCAAGCCATCTCCTTTGCCTCATGTTGAGTTCTTTCTGTGAGAAAATATACTTCAAACTCTTGTGATCAGTATAAATCTCACATTTTTCACCATATAGGTAGTGCCTCCATATCATCAAAGCAAAGATCATAGCTGCTAACTCGAGATCACGAGTAGGATAGTTTTGTTCATGAATTTTCAACTGTTGTGATGCATAAGAAATAAATCTATCATTCTGCATAAGGACACAACCAAGTCCTTTCTTCGATGAATCACTATAAATAACGAACCCATCATTCCCCGATGGTAGATTCAATATAAGAGCATTGACTAATATTATCTTTAGTTCTTCGAATCATTTTTCACACTCTTTTGTCCAAACAAATTTAACCCCTTTACATGTGAGCTTCGTCAATGGGTTAGACAATCGGGAAAACATCTGGACGAAACGTCGATAATAACCTTCCAAACCAATAAAACTACGTACCTCAGTTATACTCGTAGGTAATGGCCATTCTTGGATTTCCTTGGTCTTAGAAGGATCAACATATATTCCATCTTTAGAGACAATATGGCCAAGAAAAGAAATCTCTGGAAGCCAGAATTCACACCTGCTAAATTTCCCTTATAATTCATGTCTTCTCAGAGTCTTCAGGATAATGGGCATGTGATTTTCATGATATTCGTAGATTTTGGAGTATATCAAGATATCATCAATAAATACCACCACAAATTCATCAAGATACTCCATGAAAACTCTATTCATCAAATCCATGAATACAGAGGGTGCTTTATTCAATCCGAAAGGCATTACAGTAAAATCGTGATGCTCGAACCTGGTTCGAAATGCTATCTTCAGAATGTCTTCCTTCTTCACACACAACTGATGGTATCCAGATCGAAGGTCAATCTTTGAAAATTATTGAGCTCCATGCAGCTGGTCAAATAAATAATCAATGCGAGGTAGGGGATGCTTTTTCGTTATTGTTATATCATTGATCTCCATGTAGTCAATACATAACCTCATAGATCCATCTTTCTTTTTGACAAAAAGAACAGGGGCTCCCCATGGAGAATCACTAGGGAGAATAAATCCCTTACTACTCTATTCTAATAGTTGTTTCTTTAGTTCAACTAATTCTACAGTGGCCATTATATAAGGGGTCTTCGATTTAGGCCTTGATCGAGGAATTAAATCAATGGAAAACTCAACATCTTGTTCTGGAGGATTCCCAGGTAAATCATCCAGAAATACATCTACATATTCTTTCACAACAGGTAAATCTTATATTTGAACATTCCTTTCCCCACCCATAGTCATTTCATTCTCTTACTCCCCAATAATTGAATTTAGTGGATCTACTGGGGGTGGATCTAGATAAGAATTAGGTGGTGATCAATCTTCTCTAAAGATAAGGTGTTCCTTATCATCATCATCAATAATCGTAACCTATTTCATCTTAAAATAAATCTTTGCATCATAATCTGAAATCCAGTCCATACCGAGGATTATATCCAACTCAGTCATAGGTATGCCGATGAGATCAGTGGATAAAGAACATTTATGTTCTCTAATGGGGACTGATTCAAAAAACATTGTTGCAATGATACTTCCCTTAAACGTTTTAACTGACAAATCCCTTGTTATATCAAATTTTAAATATCTAATTTTCTTAGAAAACTGGGAAGCTATGAAACAATGTGATGATCCAGAATCAAATAATTCATTTGCTAAACTTGAGGAAACTATTAAATTACATACCACCACGTCTTTCAGAGCTTCTACCTCATCAGTAGTGATAGCATAAGCTTAGCCTTGATCCCTTGGCCTTTTCCTAGGTAAGTTCTCCTGATTCTTAGGACATTCATTTCTATAGTGGGATCCACCCTTCACTTATGTTGTCCAATGCATTCCTCATATGAACATGTTTAAACATAACCTAACAATTTGTATTAAAACTAGCATACGAAATGTCAATGATTTCTTCATAAACCATGAATGGAATAAAAATAACACATCCACAGTCAAACATATCACAAAACCATAAATACAATATGGATGTTTTGTATCCTAATAAATCAACTCCAAAAAAACATAAAATCTCTCAAATGATTTTGAAATAGATGAAATCAAACTCTTTTTAGATAATTATCTCTTTCTATTTTGAAATAATTTAAGATTCATATATTTATAAAATAAAACATTTTCTTTGAAAATATTGTTATAATCTTGTAAGGGAATCTTCGATGATTTTATAACGGCGGAAAATAAACGCACCCGCCGTATAAGTTAAAAAACCATTCTTACCTTAATTCTGTGGAAAAGGTTAAAAAGCACCTTGTTTGGAAAACTAAGGAATGATTCCTTTATAAAACTCTTATAAAAAGTAAAACAAGGGTATAAATGACATTAACCCATATTATTTTAAATAGTAAAAATGTTTTGAAATACAATTTTAAGAAACCTGTATGTGGATGATAATGAGATCCCAGTAGATTATTACGTATAAACAACCTCGGATAATGAATAGATTGTGAAATAACCCTTACCTTATAATTTTCCTTGGTTGGGGTAGGATAGCCTCCTGTATAATGGAGAAATAATTGTTATTAAATTATACAATAATAATATACATTAATATGATATCATATATGATCTTTTAACATTGATTTGTTAATAATATCTTAGTATTATCGTTGTTTCGGTTGTTAACGTACTCGTTTTCTTTTATATGTTTTGTTACGTATGACATTTTTGTAATGGATAGGTTGTATATTAATCATATCCGGAATGATATAATGTCCTTAGATACTATTATTAATAATCAAACTAGAATTATATTTGAATGGATACGATGGAGAATGAATCTCATCGTGTTCGTGGAGCCGGTAGTTCGTACGTACGCACGAGCGACGATATCATTCTTTTGATATTAAAATAATATATAATTGTATGGTATATCATATATACAGAATAATTATCATGTTATATTTATTATTTACATGAATTACACATCATTATTATACCCATCCAAATAATAATTTATTGAATAAAAATTACACCACGACATGGAGACGGTAAGCCGTACGTACGCATGTATGGTGACATGTTTTTCAAAGGATAGATAGAATACTGAATATGGTTGTACCATATTTATAATAACATCAAAGTATATATATGATACTGGATTTATTATTTTATAATGGTAATAACAAAGGAAGAAGAAGTGGAAGAAGAACAGAACTTGGAAAAGGGTGGTGAAATCATTTTCTCTTCTTCGGGTTCTTCCTTTTGATTTTATCAAAAGAGCTCCGTAGGTTGGCTTTCTGATCAAACTAAGGCCTCTAGGTTGTATTGATGGATGTTGTGAGAGTATTTGGGAAGATTATGGCCGAACCAAAAGGCTTTGATGGTGTGACGAAATGAGAAGGAGGAGCGCCCTTTTATAAGAGGGGTGAGAGGCACCTTTGGAAAAGCTAGAAATATTAATTTATAATAAATTTATATTCGGTTTATAATGGCTCCAAAGTATATTATTTAAATGTTTAGGTGGGTATAAGTCTAAAAAAATTCAACCACTAGAATTTATATAGGTTTGTGTCATTATATTAACCTTATCTTTTAGTTTTAACTCTTAGTTAATTAGTTTGACATTTACCATGTCACTTTGTATTTTTATATTATATAGTTAATAAACATAATATATTCATCCAAGAGACCCCCAAGTGGTCCATTAATGATACATATATCATGATATAAGTCTTTTGGCCGAACCTTAGATTTTTTGGAATTTAATATCAATTAATAATATAATATTTTTTTTAAAAACTATTTTATGTCAATTTTGACACTATTCAATAGATGGTTTTTTTGAAACTCATAAAATAATTATTACTTCGCAAAAAGTCGTTCAAATAACTCCTAATATGTCATATTAGCCTATAAAATTATTATAATTCATTAAAAGTCTCAAATTATATTTATTTGTGTATTTATAATATGAATTCTGTTAATTTGTCACTATTATGATATTTAATGCATAATCATTGTGTCAAAAATAAATTAAATTATTTAAAGTCTAAAAATTATAAATAAAATATCATTATGTAGTAAATATTATTATCTTTCTAATTAATATTTACAATAGAATTTATCTTATAAATAACCCTATGTAAAAATTGTTTTTCTAAAAGATATATGCTTATGTCATTTTTGTACTTATTTTATATTAATTAAAATAATGTGTCCCTATCACCTACAAGTGGCCCCATGGGGTCCCAAAATCGACTCAAAGATGCCTATGGTCGAAAAGTTATCAACAAATAAGGTTAGGACACGTTTTAGGGAAATTTATTATTATTATAATATTATTATTTAACTCTTATTTAACGGATTTACCCTTAACCATGATAAATAATCTATTTACTGAAGTAATTATTCAAAATGTCTAAAAATAAAAGTTACCTATTTACCAAATTTGAACATCCTGATTCAAAATATGGAATCCATGTTTTCAAATTCAAAATACAGAAGTGGTAGAAATTAATTAAAAATTAATTCTCGTTGTTAAAACAAAAGGCGTGTTTTTAAGAGATAATAACTATCAAAAATTCACACTTGTTTATGTCCGATTTAATTGCAAAACTATGTCCAATAACCAAAATTGTATTAAATGGTAAAAATATATTCTAACTATACTTTAAAACCACTCAAATTCATAATTTATCACTATTAATTATTTTGATTAAAAATTACGTTTTTAATTAAAATTTAGTAATTTTCACTATTCATCAAAATATTAATGTTATCCAAAAAGTACCAAAATTTCACATTAGGCTAAATTCGATATTCCGAATCCAAAAATGAAGTCCATTTTGAAATATAAAATATATATAATTTAAAAAGGTAGGTATACCTATTCATAACAGCTTGTTTGATCGGTTGTGGTGTGTGTTAGAACTCGATGTTGCGTACATCACACGCTATCACATTATTCAAGGAGAAACGTACCATAGAAGATTGGGGTGTTATAACCCCTCTCATAGTAACATGGTTGAGGACAAGGTTGATAATATTATAAAATCAAAAATTCATTTTGGAAGACACGTACACCAATTTTTTGGCCAACATCATCCTAGTAAATAAGAATAATTGTATTAGATGAGTTTATATCAAAATTTGGTACCTCAACTACAATTTTGTGAAGGTTAATTTTCCAATTCCAAAGACATTGTTGTTTGTCAATAATAAAGTCAGGTTTATTTCCCTCCCCTTAATAGATTGATACTCTGTGTACAAACAAACCCATTTTTCCCAAAATGATGAGGATTTCGTTCCTTCATTAGAAATCAAAATAACATCTATGATATATTGATGCTCTTCTTCTAGGAAAATGAAGGATCCATGTATGCATTGTCTATGAACAAAATCTCAAAATTGATAATTAGGAAAATGGTGGAATATGAAATGTAAAGCATTGTGGTCAAATATAACCATCCATTAGACCATATAAAAACAATTATAATGTGTTTAACATATAGTACCCCTAAAATTTTATGGTGAAACCCTTGATGTTTGCATTCAGGGTTAGCTATTGGGTGCTACTAAACTACAACATGAGAAATAGAGGAATCAATATCATCCGAGAAAGATCATGGCCAGTTTCAAAATTCATCTCCCTAGAAACCTCTAAGATATGTGAGTCCTCCAAGTTCTCGTAGCCTATATATATTTATTAATTAATAATATGTTTGGAATGTGAAATCCCTTTTAATAGATCATAAAAAAAATATACAAGTTATGAGTGGGATGAGTAATTATAGGTTATGTTTGGATTAATAATGTGGTATAATCTACATCATACAGCTATGATGCCATCCATATCTAAGAATATGATTCTCCTCAACCAAAACACCTTAGAATGGTCCGTTGGTTCCATTATTTCCCATTATAATAGTTAAGGTAGAGAAATTAGTTTATACTATTTTATTCTCATTCTTCTCAACATAGAGCCTAGATACGCCCCAATAGAGAATATATTCCTTGCAATATTTTGTGTGTGATGAAATTGCAATAAAATCTAAAACATAATGAGATAAATAATGTTTATTGAGTTGAAATTTTAAAGTAATTCTCAAACATCCCCTTGATAATGGTATGGTTTTCTCAATTGGAAGTTATCCTATAGAATTTCAACACCATATATATTACTTATTAGGCCATCAATGGTTATGTATTTTCAATCTTCAAAAACATCGATCAAACCCCTATAGTATATAACATTGATGTTGATTTCCAATATGAGTATATCACATTAGTGGATTATTATGGGAAATAATAGTATAGTTATTTTGAGGGTTCCACTATGAGGCCGCCCAATATAAGGCTTAACAATCCCAATATCAATAGTGTGGGTCAATGAATTGATATCATCACTCCTGCAGAGGTCATCCTACTGTAATAATTTATATTTTAAAAATGATTCATGAATAATGAGGGAGTGTGTCAGGATATAATTATTATCCTCATGCTATCCCTTGATATTGATGTTCCCAAATTGCATGTAATGAGATATTCATAGATTGAAAAAAAACATACTAATTGTGACTACATCATCAGAAAGTAATATATCATTACCCTGTAGGCGTGAACATGTCATATAATGGAATAGATTCCTACCTGGATTTATGTGATTGATGTTACATGATCATATAATGGTTGGGTAAATTCCTTCTCCAATTAATCTACATCCCACAAAGTGTCTGACCCAGAATACTTGTTCATTCATTTGGAACACTGAAAGTTCATTGCCTCCTTCATTTCATATAGAGATGATAATAAATTAGTAAAACATTATTCCATTATTTATTCAATTGAAGGACTGTAAGTTTACCCCATATTGTTTGAAACAACTAATTAGATAACATTTTTTGGTTTAGTATATCCATCATTGTATTCTACCAATAATTCACTTTGAGAAAAAATGTGTAAGTTATCTTGGAGAACAATTCACCCTCTTGAGCATGCCTAAGATTGTTAAGAATCTCTATATATCATTATTTTTGTTTTTTATCATCCATTCCATCATGGGGAATGATATACCCTAGATTATTCCATAATTCAATGCATGGTCTTGTGGCATCCATCATGTGGGATTGAATATCTCACACAAGATTCATAGACTAGGATACCACTTGCTCAACATTGGCCATGACTGCATCGTGTCTTCCAAGAGGTATAATGCATGTAAAATAAAATACATATTTTTTAATTGAACATTATGGATCCACCAAACCACCACACATTCTTCTAACATTGTAGTATGGGGAATCATTGTTAGGGGTTCGTAACCACCACTGATTCCCCACTAGAGTGGGATTATTCTAAATATGATTGATTTATTTAATATTTGGCCAGAAGTAATTTATCTCTAGGATGTTGAGTATTAATAATTGATCATGTCTATGAGATCCCATATCATAGATTTATTTGGAATTACTCATGGTATTCTAATAGGAAAATGCACCAAATTCCATGATGCTGAGAAAATAAATTTTTACTCCAAGTACAGTGTTTTATCCAGTCGTACATCCAGAAAATATACATTGGGAAATTTGAATATCGGGTAATTAAACATAAAACTATATAAATATCTATAAATTATGGGTGACATTACAATAATATTATTATAGAAAAACACCATAACACCCTCTATGCCTACCAGACAACAACATAGAATTCCACCAATGAAACACCATATTTCCCAGTGGAAAAAAACTGAGGAATTATTCCTATTGAGGTTTAATTTCAATTATCCTCAACATTTTATTATGACCATAAGATATCAAATATTATTAATAAAGAACATATAGCTAAACTGGACTCTATCATTAGAATAGGATCCTATCCTTTCACAATCAAGAGAAGCACCGGAATTGGGTGGCTATATCATTCAACAAGATGGATCACCTCATCTCCTTCTTTTATCATGGAATTGTAGTTTCGTTCATAATTTGATGACACATTGAATTTTACTATAATGGTTAGAACCCATGTGGGATGGAAATTATATAATTCATATGGTCTATTTCAAAGCAGCATAATATTTGGTCACTAGGGACAATGATTGTATCACACCACCTACCAACATGATTTTTTTCATGTATTACTTCATGATAAGGATCCCATGATATGTAATAATTAGTTTAACTTCAATTAAATACTTCATAGGAATTTTTTTCATGCCGTTGGGCCTCTATTATCCTCATTCATTATATTTTTTTTACTCTATCCCATTTCACATATCATTTGGAGACACTCCGCCCATGTTTTTAACTTTATGACAATAAAAAATAAGATCCCATGGGCAAAAATATCTAAAAAAAATATAAGAGACCATTTTCCGTGAAAAAAGACTTTAGAATTCTTACATCATTCTATGTATTTTACATCAAACTATTTGTACACCCAATATTATGAGTTTTATGAAATTAACCATGAAAGAATAATTTCTTCAATAAATGAGGATAAAATGTGATTCTACCCCACATAAAATTATGATTCATGTTAATGAGAAGTGTTTCTAACCGATATAAAAAATAAGATGCACAGTATGAAGGAATTGGATGATCCAAAAGGCCTCAGCCTATTTTAATATGGAATTCCTCATTCGATGTCAGATGAACTGAAAGAATATTCATCTACACACAACTATGAACTGTATCCTTAGAACTTGCTTTAAACATTGAATACCCCATGACAATGGGATGCATAAATTCCCTCACAAGATAGGATTTCCCCACCTATTCTAGTCATCTACCATTAAATGTATTAGAACTATGTGTTTCTTGATTTCTATCTTTGTGGGATACAAAATTACATCAAGATATCTAAATTATTGGAACAAACAGAAATCTATCAACCCCTCGCCCATTATCCCTACTTACTATCAATGAATCATGACCATAAACTATGACTATTTCATCAAAAAAATTAATGTAATGTGTGGGCCTCCATGTATCATTCAATGTCTAATTTTACCTCTCTAGTTTTATATTGATATCATTGAGTTGAACATCATCTTCGTCCAAACATCATGAAAGTAAACTATTTTCCTCTAGTTATATTAAATATTACATTTTATTATGTATTGTTTTCTTCCTTATAAAAATTTGGTATGTGATCAAACATTGGATCCATTTAGTTTAGTTTATAACTCTTCCATTCCACACATATTCCCTTGATAAAATATCCACTCCCTATTCTGTGGAATATGAATTTTAAACATTTTCTATGGTCTAGTCTGTATGTCCTTAAATTATGTGCGAATAACATCATGATTTCTATTCATGGTGAATGTCCTCAACGAAACAATTCACAATGTCTCCAATTCATACATCATAAAAAAATTCCTGAAGCCCCCTCTCCATGGTCAAGCCATTATAACCCCAAACTATGTGCATTCACCTCATATTCAAGTTGTATTGTTCATCTTTACTGAAGACTATTCCACCAACAACATTAACACACTATGTGTGACATTATTCATATCCTCATAGGATATATAGTGGGTCCTAAAGGAGTAATATTTTTTCTTAGAGGGAGATTCACCATAAAACTATCTACTACATGCACTGTTTTTGCCTTAAAAATGTTCCTACATGAAACCATTCTTATTATAATAGTAATTCATTTAACATAACCCATTAATGATATTAAATGAGCTCAAACACAATAACAAGGAATATATTAATCTGAATCTTAATAAATAATCCTCAAAATATTTTAAAAAATTCATAATGTAAAACTGTAATCCCACCCCATGCAAATTCGGGATGACTCTTAATAGGAGATGAATTCACACCATATTAATCTAAGATTCCCTGCATGAAAAATATGGGATGAAAAAACATACCTATAAAATGATGTTAATTTATATACTTACCTTTTTGTGATTTTTAATGCCTCATTTTATCATTTGATAGGATTTAGTATCCACTATTGTGAGGGTACCCCCCTTATGGAATTGATACCCTACAACACCATGTCTAAAAACTATGCGTGACATAATTCCTATCCTCAATCAATATTTAATGACACCATAATATTTTATCATATGTCCATCCCCTTCGACGACATATCATTAGGTTCATCGTATCCTTCCAACATCGTGATATCGATCTAGGTTGTGAATTTTTAGGGGTTTTTCACAGAAATTGGTCAATTTGGTTCTATATTCAAGATTGATAATCATTTTTCTAGGTCACATTAATAATAATTGGGAACCCATACCCCATAGTCAATGATCATGATCCTAAAACTAGTATCCATCCCTATATTCCATTTTTTTGAAAATTAAACATCCATAACCAATGTCCTTAGAACATGATGATGAACCACACATAACACTATCTGAAATCAAGATGACTCATATGATAAGTATTGAATGTAAATTTACCCAATTTGAAATTGGGATTCCTCATATACTAAATATGAGATGAACCACATATTTCCCTATATGGAATCTAGGATTCCTCATAATGTGGTATTTGATAACCCCTTTACCAATTATGATATGACCCTACCAACATCAGAATCCCACTTCTCCAGATCACTGGAACTTTATTTTTTTCACGATTTAAATATCCATCATCTGAAAATTTAAAAAAATTCACAAATTGATATGATTCCTGGACACAATAGATCACATGTTGTCCTAGGCTTACCCTGAATGGAAATTCATCAGAAATAATTTGAACCAATTTCTTGAACACTATCAACAAGTGATGATACATTTTTTCACCCCATATCTAAAAAAACATGTTGAAAACAAATGTTTTGAACCTGATCAGTAGTTTCTCCCAATCCCTTAGTAGTTCACATTTTATTAACATCCTTTTCAATAATGTTTCATTCATACTTATGGATGTTTTCATTTGTTACACGGTTGTTACGTTCTCTCGTGCATGAAATGGGAACTTCATACCTCTAATTTTTTTTCTCATTGGGCATAACACATGTTTTATTTGGAGTTGGAAAGGGATTTTCACAATGAAAGGTTGAGACACATGTACCATCATGGTCCAAAACCTACGATCAAAATCATTGATTCATTTCAGAAACAGTATGAATTTAAACTTGGAAAATAATTCTAAGAATCAATTATCTAAACTGCATGAATGTAATCAATTGAATGTGGTGTGTTGAGTTTTTCCTCCTCCGTCATCATTCATGTTGGGTTTTCCTCTCTTCAACACCATACATTTCATCTTAAAACTCTCATCCCTCATGTTCAAAATTTTTATGTCATTATTCTATGAATCCTCTGTATAAAATTTTTGACCTTGAACGATTCTACATGTCCAAAGGAATTTTTGTGAAAACATTGGGCTCCCTAGCCCTCAATTCACATTAGGTTATAACATCATGATGTGGTTTATGTACATATGGGATATTCATTACAACTTTCCAAACACCATGAATTTATACAGGGAGTCCACATCCATCTATAATTTCATTAAATTATGTTAATTCATCATAAAAACTATGTTGTGTGGAACTAGAGCCTCCTTATGTATATTCACTTATGATTTTCATTCTACTGCACCATAAATATACATTTCGTAATGATAATCTTATGATACAGTCACAGTGAAAATAAACAATGAGTGATGTACTGAGAATCATGACATTTACACTATGTACCTAAAATGTTACTCTTGGATTTTTCCTAAGCTAGGTCCTCTTATACTCCCTATCACCAGTTCACCCGACCTTTCACATGAAATTAAACTATAACACTACCCCATGAAATGGACATGGGATACCCTCTTGACCTGATATGAGGAAGAAATTATTGGAATCTCAATAAATAATACTTTCATACAACATCCTGACCACATGTTGACAAGCTATGTCATATACCATCCTCAACATAGAACATTAAAATGAGTGTCTATCATCCTTATCACACAATGTAATATTCTGAATAATCCTATTCTATTTCTAGTAAACCATCTTTCTATAGTGGCGCCAACCGAAGTATACAATAGAGATTTCCTACTATCATTACATTGGAATAATATATAAGGAAATCATTCCCCAATGTATCTAAATATTTAGTAGCCTTAGTAAATAATATTAATACATGGGTCATGTATTAAAAATAAAAAATAAATTTAAAATAATATTAAAATAAATAACATCGATAATAAAAATATTTGATACAGAGTATCCATGTATATTCATCATAGTAAACATCATGGAATACTATGGAATATTGTAATGAAATCATGATATCAAATAGTTATTAAGGGTTATGTACAATGTAGTTAATAATGACTCTATATGCATAATCAATATGGAAAGATAAATAACTATGAAAAAATGAAATCGAAATAGTTGGATAAATCCCAATCTATATAGAATGGGAATAAAATAATAACAAATTCTATTTAATTAATTGGATAAGGCATAATCAATATGAAAAGTTAAATAACTGAAAACATTCAATTTATTCAATAAACTGAGAATGAAATTTATCCATAAGTTATCTCATAGTGAAATTTTTTTTGATAATAATAACTAAATCTGAATGAAGGATATGATTAATTATTGGATGAAATGATACCTAGGTACACAAAACCATTACCATCAAGACCTTTCAGAAGAAAACTAAAAATATAGTTTCTAGAAAACCATCTATTTTTTACAACATATTCATGTCATTAGACTACCAATGAATCAAGAATATTAAATTATATAACCCCAAATACATGTCTTACCAATCTAGATCATTCATTATACTTAAAATAATCAATTTTATTCCTAAATAACGATCCCTATTAAATATCACAACAGTGTAATGAATGTTAATTAGTCAATATTTTCCCAGATAATAAAATTATTTTAAAATTAAAAACCATATGTCTAAATTCTATATGGGATTATAAATAATCATATCCATGTAAAGTAAATTTGATATTTACGTTAGATTTAATGTTCAATGTTCACATGAAATTAAATTACTCAAGGGTATTTTTAATAATAAAAAATCATTCAAGGAAGATAATTCCAATACTACACATAGTCAATATAATCAAAATACATCTAGAGGAAGAATTAGGATTGTATGAATATGAAAAATACCCATTCAAGTAATAATAAGTATTGTTTTCAGTGATGAATATAAATATAATCAAATGATGATTAAAAAAATCATAGTATAATGCATTTTTTATTTATATTTTTTATAAAATACATTTCCTCAAAAATATATTTGAAAATAATTTTCTATAAATATATATTATCAAAATTACAATGGAATATTCAAGGAAATGATGGTGGATAAATGTTTAAAATTTAATAAGAACATTCCTCTTGCATAGTAAAAATGATAGATGAAGGAATAAACATGTCATCGATGATGTTCAATGAAGGAATAACTGTTTTGGAGAAAATATGAGCAAATGAAGTACAAAAATTAAAAAAAAGTGTGATTACAGAACCACATATTCATTGTGAGTTGATGGATCTCACAATGATATTGGGAACAAAATCTCCTTTGTGAATGAATGAAAGACTGATTGAAACCTCTTCTTAGGGAAAATGTGATTGGTAGAGTGGTTCAACAATGTTTGGAGGTTTGAAAATAATACCTATAAAAGTTACATTTTGATTCATGTGAATAACTTACTCTCAAGACTCATAATTATTTTGATGGACTCCATTATTCACAAAACACATTTCATATAAATAACCATATTCAGTCCAACATTTGACGATGAACAATGAATATTGTAATTCACAAAATATCTCCCTCTTTGTAAACAACATCTAATTAATAAATAAAATATAAAATCGATAACCCAGGATATCCCATAATCACAAAAACAATTCCATTTTTTCAAGAGAGACTCTACCTGATAATGTGATGCCTTTCTCAAAGTCTTAAAACATTCATCAATGAATAAGTCCTTCTTATGCACAAGAGTCTTCACAAAACCTTCATCCATTGCAATGCACTCCACCATACTAACCGAATCATCAATTCCATGTAGGGACACCATTATTAAGGAAGTGTAACCCTTCTATAGACTATTTAACTCGATGAGGATCCAAATAATTATATAACACTCCTTTGAAACATCCAATATTCATGAATCACTTCTACTAGACATCCCCATAATGCTTTAATTCAATGGAATCCCCTTTTCAAATTTTGAGTTTTTGGGGCCCCAAACCAATATAGAACGAGTATAGATGCACATCGAGTCCATTTTTGACTAGTGGCACCCATTTCTATATCCTTCACATCACCCCAAGTGTAGCCTAATCCACCGTCATACTTTTTTCATTTATGAAAATGTTCTCTAAACATTGTTTCATTGGTGAATAGGGAATCTAAATTGAACATGTGTATGACCCCCCCCCACTATGGCAATTTATACTCTTTATCCCACACAACTGTGAATCAGTGATTTCCACGTAAACGATATGTGTGAGGAGTTTTGTCTCCCGTTGTGATATTTTCATTAGGGAAAACTGCCATGTTCGCATTCCTATTAATACAATGTTAAACTACATGACAAAAAACACTATAGATAAAATAAAACTATAGTCATACATAGAGTGATGAAATAAGATTACCCACATATAATAATCATGAGACAACATTCTCTCTGACTGCATAGTACAAGCCACCCATTGGTGGAATTCATCATGTGTAATCCAAACACCACTATGCCAGATTAATCCTATTTTGAAGGGAAGAATCTACATTTAATCCCCACACCATCCCATAATAAAGCTCTTTGTGTGACTTGAGAATACCTACCTCACGACGTTAATGTACAAGGAATGGTCCATTCACATAACCATAAATTGTGTCATCAAGAAATATGGGTTTTGTTCTATATCTTATTAAAAATGTTACATATGATGCCACTTTAAGGTTCAATCAAGATACAGGTAAAACCATGTGTGACGTCTTTCAACCTAGGGATAGACCTACCAGATCTCCCTCCAAAGGGCATTCATATCCACTACTCCCAATCCACCAATGTAGGGAAAATCTGATCCTTTTTACAAATATCCTTATGTGATATATTCTCTAATTATGAATCATCTCCCAAGTAATCCTATATAGGACCTTTTAATATAAAAAATTGAATCAAGATGAAAATTGTGTTCCAATCCATCGATAAAGAATCATGGTGCGATATCATCCCTCCTAGGGATACACATCCATAATCCTCTTCCATGGAGAGGTCCAATTGACCATCCCCTGTCCAAATGTTTTTATACTTTTACCACTATCCAACCATAATGTATGTTTTTATTTATCTCCATTGTATGAATAACTTGTTCACAAACCAAGAATACATTCCCCATGTATCCTCTCGGATTAGGGTGCTGCCAAAATGGTGCCCCAGATCCTGTTGGCCACAGAACCTCAAGCACATTTCCCCAAAGGCCATAAGTAGCCTAATAGTAGCGAGGGATAAGGTGTGATAATGGGGAAACTATTCCCTCATATCCATAGTATACAACGTGGAAAAAATAGTTAACAATAGATTATTTCATAATACAATACAATAAAATTCTAAAGTGGAAGACTGATAGTAATAATACCACTAGAGAACATATATATATATATGAGGCATGTCACACATGTATATGAATGCATACACACAAGTAACAATGATGGAAATATAGTAGAGAAACCAATGTACATAAAATAAAATAAACTTTAATAGCATCGTATGTCACGTCATGGACCCAAGATATCCATCTCTTATAGAAATAAAGTACCTAATGAACAAGGTTGCTTTCCCTAGTCTATACATGTAACCATATAATCTGTTTGGGTCAAAAACATGACCCAAATAGGGTATGAGATGAATCCCAAAAGGCAACCACCAAAAGATATGTTCCAAACTATCAATGAAAAAATATTACAGGTAACTTCATATATCATGAAATAAACTACGAAGTACTCAAAAGTAAACAATCATACAACATTCAATTACGTTCATTTACATTTAATATTCAATTCATTGAATCATGTAATCTCAGGAACATGCATAAGATTTATATCCAACTAAGTAAATGTGACAATAATGATGTTATAGAAGGGCATCTAAATAAATCAAGTAACACCTAGTCCATGATTGTGATTTTGATTGGTTGAATTGTCAAAATCATTCAAACATTCTTAAAAAAACCTTTCGTAATGTTTTCACAGTCTGACCCCTCTAGTCTAACATATCATCATTTCAATATATAATTACCCTCTAGTAAGTTATCACAGTCTGACCCCTTTGGTCCCACATAGTATAGATCAATTAAAATGACCACCTAGGAATCAATCACGGTTAATACCCCATGGTCAACATAGAATAAATACTATATAAAAAACAACCTAGAATCTATCAAGTTCAATTCCCTAGGTTCCAACATTCCATTAGTCAAATAATAATGATCACCTGGGAATCTATAATGCTCTAACGAAATTTATAATAAATGACCACCTTTGAATCTCTCATAGCCTATTGCCTTTTTTTAAATCAATCATATTCCAATCCACTTTTGTCATCAATCACAATGAATAACAATTGAATTTTATATAATCAGAAAATCCATCCTAAAAAACACGGCATGGAAACATGGAAAGCCTAATTGCATCCTATAATAATATCCATAAACAATCATTCAACGGAATACACCCATAAGTAGTCTCGTAAACACTATATCAATCATTATGAATAGGAAACTACCATTAATAAAATGATAAAACCATTTCATGTAATAAGTATTGTTAAATTCCAAATTAATAAATACACCAACATGGGTTTTCATAACTATTAGTATAAAAAATAAAAATACAAAAGTGAAAAGGAACAAACCATCTATATTGATTTCATACGATCAATACATTTGTACATCATCCCTTAAATCTAAATAGATTTGGATCAATCTATAAAAATTTGAAAAACTATCCTCCTTTTATAACTCATCAGAGAGGAAAAATCATGAAGAATTGAACTATGGGATTTGGGAAAACACTGGTGGGACTAAAACACACCTAACAGGCTCCCAATCAATGCTCAGATGGAGAATGGGGAGGGGTTCAGAATTTTCTCACATGTCTGCCGCACTCCAGTATGAATCACAAGAGGAAGAATATTTTTCAATAAATGAGATGCAACCATGCTTCAATTTATCAAGAAAAAGTAAACTATGTGGCGTGTTGATTAAATGATCACACTGCGTAGTAATCATAACTTGCCCCCAAATTAATTTGTCTGTTATGTCACCAATAGGGCATTGTAATTTTCTATTACATGGCTAGTACAAGGATGTACATAGTACCTGGGTACATAGTTTGTACTCTTAAGTACATGGTATGTACAAAGAAAATTCTTATAACATCCTTTCTCCTAAAAAAACCTTAAAATAAATATCCAAACTTGAAATGAATATATGAGTTATTAAAAACAACCCCCTTTAAAGTAATTCATACTTGAATTTTTTATCCAATGGTGGTAAAGAAGAATTTGTGAACAACTTCTGTCCACTATGATCATACATCAGCCACCCTCTCCTAAGTATCGTCTTGTACTTGCCCATGCTGCCATAGCACCAGTACCAACAGAACATAAGAGCCACGAAGAGCCTTTATGCTATGATCCATAGTCCGAATATAGTGTTTCTCAAATGATGCATCCACCTCCAACTCATTCTCCCCAGGTTGAAAAACATGATACGACTATGAAAAGTAACCTCATATCTAAGAAGCTGGAAAGTCATATTGAATATCTTGGTACCTTTGTGGTAACTAAAAAAAATATGATTGTCGCCAAAATCTCTCCAAAACCTCAGAATTAAAGACATATCTTAGTGAAATATTCTCATGTCTCTTAATACTCATGTGTCCAAAATTATGTGTACACCTAAAAAGATTTATCACTAGCCTTGAACTCCAAAGGTTGTCTCCATCGATCAACATAATATTTCTGGAAATATTATGCAGTATCTATCCACTTCTGAATAAAATCCACTGGCTCAGCAGTCTCCTAGACCAGATGTTCACCCAGAATGGTTACCTCTCTAGGCTCTAGCCATCATATGGGTTATCAGCATGTCCTACTATACAAATCCTCATAAAGTGTTGTCTGAATCATTTCATGAAAAATTTTATTGTAGGAAAACACTACATGGGGTATGTGTCTCTCCAAAAAGACCCTGAAATCCATGAAGCATGCTTGAATCATGTCCTCCAAAACCAAAATCATGCGATCAGACTGGCCATTTTTCTACGGATGGTAAGCATTACTTAGAAGTACATATTTAAAAAAGAATTATGTAGTCCCTTCCATACATGATACATAAACTGTGCATCATTTTCTAAAATGATAGATTGTGTAACCCCATAAAAACAATCAATCTACTAGATGTACAACTTTCTATTCTCATGATCACTAAATGTTTCTTTAATCTGTAAGAAATGTGAAACCTTAATGAGCCTATCGATGACAACCAAAACATTTTCATTCCATCTAGGTGACCTCAGTAAAATCATCATTAAATTTATAATCACATCATTCAAATTCCACTAGGTAATGGGAATCTACTATAAAAGTCATGTTGTGCACCGATGTACAACCTTCACATAGAAACAATTTGAATATCTCATAAAAAACCCATCTACATCGCTCCTCATATCGTTCCACAAAAACTAACAACGTAAATCTAGACACATATTGGGGACACTACGATGAACATACCATACCTAGGAATGAAAAAAATACTTAAAATCCTCAGGTATGTCATCTAACACCCATATGTGCCCACAACATCGAATAACCACATGTTCTTCTATGGTCCTTCCCGGAGGAGTTTCCTTGCAGGAAATCACTCTACCTCAGGTCCAGGACTTCGGTATCCACTAGAATCCTTATTCTTACGGGATACAAAATAGTATATGTAACAACAATTGTTGACAAAATGTTCAGCATATATCATTTGTGCACCACTAAATTCCTCTTAGAGAACATAACAATAAGCTACCACTCACAGCTGATCTCCTGAACTGGTTGTATTTGAGTCTTCCTACCAAATGCATCAGCAACCACATTTCCCTTCCAAGACATGTAGGCAATATAAAAGTCACATGACTGATGGTAATCAACCAACCATTACTATCTCAAAATCAAATCATGATGAGTATGGTTATCCTTGAGTATTTTGTGATCAGTGGACACTACAAAATTTTTTCCCCAGTGATAATTTCTCTAACTATGGAAAGCATTCACAACTATAGATAACTTGATATCGTGCTTTGGGTTATTCATATAATGTGGCATCAACTGCCATGAATGTACGCAAAAACACATCCCCAATACATCATCATGTCTTCTAGTCCATTACTTGATGCATCATATTTAATGATGTAACCTATTCTAGTCTCCAGAATAATCAGTATCGGTGCTAAAGTGAACCTCCCTTTCAGTTTATGAAAGGCTGAAATGTAGTAATCTGTCCTCAAGTACTTCACACCCTTATTTTTATACCTGTTAGTGGCTCTTATAGACATAAAATATCATATATATATAGTGTCTTTAATAACTATTTCTGGAATTATCTCGATTAAATATTCAAATCATGTAACACTTTTTTGATTTATGAGTGTCCATTGTGTAGATTTTGTTGAAAAATAATTAAAATACATAGATAAAAGAAAAACTCAAATGCAATACTCTTAATATTTTTAAAAAATTATATTCATAATACAATAACTAAAAAAAGTATACATCCCATTATGTTAGGTAATTCTCTACTGAAAAGGATCTCTAACCTTCAAAGGTTCAAAACTCAGCAAAAAATTGTTAAAAGAAAAGATATATGAGATATACATAAAGAAGGTGACATTGTGTTTAATACTCCCCCTCTAAGAACATCCATAGCTCAGAAGTCAAATGGAAGAATGAAGCTCTATAATGTGTTGGGGAAACTACTCCATCACTAAATTTTCATTCTATAAAGTATTAGGAGAATTTGATACATGTACCTATAACACTCTAACTAATGGGATAGACTACCCATTTAATTATTTCACCTAGAAGTTGAATATTTCAATTAGCTACTTTAAAATATAATTTTCTCACTATAACATAAACTCTTACCATCTCAAAACATGAGAGGGATTATGATGAAATTTTCTGATATAGGATATCTGGAATACATCATGAATACCCATCAATTTAATTGGAATTTCCAACTGATATGAAACGTGAACATGATACTTTGTTACCACAAACAATCCAATTTGTAATGGCAGAACATAATCATTCCATATTTTTGTGTCTTTTGACTAAAAATACATTTCTATCAAATTTAAGGATATACATAATTTATAGTTGCACATAATGATGAAATATTCATTCATAATTAACTAATAAATTACATGGGAAATATTATACATAGTATCCAATTCCCAACGAAACTAAACCTTTAAAAATATATCTAATTTTCTTTTCTTTATTAATCATTTATATTTACAAATTGACCTTATCCTTGTACCAACTCATCTATAACTCCTATATAAAATTTCATAAATAATGGATGATCAAAAAAAATAATATGAAACATAAAAATTATAAATGTATTATTCCAAGGAAAAATGAAAAATTAATAAAACCCTTTTCCAGAAAACAATCATTTTCTTCTGAATAAATAATAATTTTTTTAAAAAATAATCACAATGTGACCTTTATAGGTCAAATTATTTCCATAGAAAATCATTATAAATTAGTGAATTTTCTGGTTAGATCCTTGTGACATCATCATCGAAGAATCCAAAAATAACTCTAAAATATGGAATAACTATATGTTCAACATCCATCTCTTGAGTACCCAATGCAATGAAGATTATAACGGGGATCACATGTCATATCATGAGCTGAAATTGTACCCAACTTGTCATTTCTTGATTTATAATGGCGCTCAACCCATCGTATAGTGCTTAATAATGGGGTTATACCATCTTATATAATGTATGAGGACAATATCATGAATAAAACACTGGGTGAACTCTTATAAATCTGAATACAAAACTATTTTAATATCTTAATACATTTATAATTGATAAAAAACAATAAAAATATACCAAATATAGATAAAAGTATTTTTATATGACCAAAAAAATAATTATTTCTTTTCAATATAAATAATATTATGAAACAATATTAATAATATTGACATGGAAGAAAGATATAATTTTAATGGAATATTTAAAATATGATTTTAAAAAAAAATATTACATAAAACATTAAAATTATTATTTTTTTGAAATCATTTTAGTCAAATTTGAAAAATTTAATATCAAAAACATTATAGTACATAAATATACATTCATAAAAATAATTTTAAGAAAACATGGACATGAAATAGAAATATTTAGAAAATAATAATTAAGACATCTAAAAAGATGTTGTTTAGTTAATGAGTCTCAGACCTCATGTCTAAAATGAAACATGTGTTCTTTCTAATCCTAAATAATAAAATTATGTTAATTTTATAATTTCATGAATAACTTTTGGAAGTTAATTATTCTATTTAATATCACTTATCAAGATGTTATAATTATAAATAAATTCATTAATTTAGAATCTGATATTTCAGTGATATTCGACCCATAAGACAAAAATGAAATAGGAATGTGGACTATGAAAAAAGTGGTAGTTATTATACCATCTACTAAAAAATAATAATGAAACAATTATCAGTTTTATACTTAAATAATAAATTCAATTACATCCACTAATTATTTTCATTAAAATTAATCTGTGTTATAATCATTTAGACTATTTCTCATACAAATGATTGATAAACATTTCCATTTTTCAATGATCATGATGGAAAGATGGAATATTTTATTTTATCCTTCCCTAAAGATAATATTATAATATATATCTTACAATTTTTTAAAATATATGTATATATATCATTAACATTATGTTGTGATGAAAAACGAATCAAATCGCTCCATGGAGGTGATAGTCCACACATATGCCCAATCAACATAAAAATGGGTGTTGAAGACCCATTGAACATAGGTTACAGTAGCAGTAAAATAGGATACTGTATCAGAAGAGAAACTATAGAAACTTTAGCAATTGTACTGGCGATAGGTCACTATAGCAGTAGAAGTGTACTGCAGCAGTGGCTGGTACTATGTGGTACTGTTGCATTATTGGGACTGTAGCAGTACTATTCACAGAATGTTCCTTGGGCAAAAAAATTGGGCATACGGGGCATGTAATGGACTGAATTCCCATTGGGCCTTCGGTATACATATTGGGTCCCCCTATACCTTGTAAAAAAGTAGTATTTTCTTTTATTTAATAATAAATGAGGATTCGACCCAACCTTTTAAAAAAAGATAAGAAAATATGTGTTTGTATTACATTCTAATTATGATAAAAATGACATTAATATCATAAAGAAACCATAATACCATAATTAAATAAATTCTTGAGAGACAATGATGGAAAATTAATTCCATGGGTTCGCGAGATGATAGTTTGTTGAATACTCGTACGATGAATTCATTCCCCATTTGATGGAAGTGGAGATTGATATAGTTCATCAAAATAACATAATTAAATCGAATTATATGTGGGATACATTATTAATTATTTTAACATGGTTGAATATGGTTTGAGTTATGTTTATGAATAGAAATCTAAAAAACATGATTTAAAATGATTAGTCTTCTTCGAAAAACCTCCAGGGATGACCACATTAAGACCACCGATGTTCATGTTTTCTATAATATAATCCCTATAGAATATGGGGAAATATTATATAATGGATTAAAGTAAATATTAGCAGAGAAAAATGAGTTTTTTATTTACGATTAAATGGAATGAAGAGGTGTTCTTTTATAAGAGAGTGGAGCGGAAATTTTGCAACATCCAAAAATATTCACATATAATAATGTTATTCTAGATAAAAAAGCTTCCAAATGAATCATAAAATTACATGGAACAAAATTTCAGACCAAATATTATTCCTTAGTTCATATTTATTATTTTTATTATTTTTCATTGATTTTATAAATAAATTATTCCAAAAAATTAATTATTGTAATATTTGATATTATCCATTACATCGACATTAAAAACATAAAAAATACAAGTAAATAGAGAAAACAATGTCATTATTCCATAGATATTTCATGATAGAGTATAAAATTTTGTATCACCTTAAATATATGAAATAAAATTTATTTAAATATTTTTAATATCATTTAATTGTGTTTTACAATAATTGAATTAATACTACATCAATATTATGTAGGAATGTATGTTAATTATGTCATCAATAAAATAAAAAATTAATAACAATGATAAATAAAAATTTATTATCTTATAAAATATTATTTATATATTGATATTTCTTCTAGATAAAATCATATTAAAAATATTACACATATTAAAAACAATAGTGTGACATGATTGACATTTAATTAAATAAAATATTATAAACTCATACACTAACCAAGTGGCCTCAAAAGCTAATAAATTTTACCCATGAATTATTATAGTATATATAATGTTATAACATTGAATTTATTAAATTTCTATATTCTTTTAATAAATATTATCAATTTATTTTTAGTGTTAGACAATTTATTTTGGAGATGTTTTAATTCATTGACTTACACTGTGTCAATGATTCACTCTAAAATAAAGTAAATTTATGATATAGATTTTTCATTAAAGAAATTATTATTATAAAAATAATAAAATTATTCTCATTATAATCATTTAAAATTTTTCATTATGTATATGTACTCAAATAAATATCAATACAAATTATTTTATTTTTAAATATAACCTTTTCAGCCTTAAGAATGAATTGAAAATGAATTTGGATCAGAATTATGGTAGAGAAGTTCATAATTAAAATATTAAATTCAAAATCATTATTTATTAACTTTTATTAATAAAATATAATTAAAAGCATCTATTTATCTCAATAATTATCTATATGAAACCAAATTTTACATTTATATTGATGAAGAAGAAAGACGTCGGTTCTGAATATGATTGTCATGACCCATCCTCAGGGCCCGTTCAATGACTACCCCAATCCCGCCTTCCATAGGGTAGGGGAAGGCGACTAGCACCAAAGGCGTAATCCTGATAAAAAGGGAAGGCATTGCCTTTAATCCTGTAACACACACAGTCTGAACACAAGCAGTTGGAGAAACAAGTACGAATATAGAAAAGATATGTGTGCTGAAAGTAAGTGGTCCAGAATACTAATCTAACTGAACAAAAAATACAAGTACAAGTAAAAAGGGAAAATAGCTCCTGAATCGTCCACTGGGGAATCCTACCTGAACGCTAGGTATAGAACTCGAACAACTCATCCATGTGGTACATCCCATATAGTCCTACTCTGAATAGCCTCCCGACCATCCCCCTCGGCCTTGGTCAATGTAGACCGTCGTCATCATAGATAACAACATGGTGCGGGCAAAGCCCATGTAGGGGTGAGTATAACAATACTCATTAAGGGACCCCGAGACCCTCGATGGTCTCCCAAAATCCACAAAGGATAAACCACAATAGAAGATACAATTATTTACAATCAACGATCCTTACTTACGTATATTCCTATACATATAACTATGTTACCAGTCACAGTCTGGATCCAACTCTTGAGCCCAAGCACGACCCAGTCCACCAAGGAAGTAAAGTCAATAACCTCAATGATAATGGATGAAATAGAAGGATTAGATCACATAGCTATAAATATTTTATAGAGTGATAGAGATGTCTATATGTAGTCACTGATTAATATAATCTATCAGAACCACACATGATACAGGACCTGATAAGGTGTCGGACTCACGCATGATACATGACCAGCTAATCTATCTACATCTGAGCTGTCCGACCCACACAGGAAACATGACCAGCAAAGCTGTCAGACCAACACCGGATAAAGGACCAGATATTCTGTCGGACCAACACATGATCTAGGAACTGAAGTCAGAACTGTCTAACAAACATAGGATTCTGGTACAGAAGTCATCACTATCGAACCCACAGAGGATCCTGATATAGTATCTCAGCAGCCAACCCAAGGGTTCCCTCACACAAAACGCTTGATTCTGGTAGGTCCTGATCCTCGAGCCATGTTTCAATACATAAACTATCAAAAATTCTATATTTTATGTATCCCATAGTTCCATCTCATCATAAAGAACCCAATGCGACAGACGGTGCGTTAATCGGACCACCGGTATGAGAGTTATTGGTATTCATGTTCCAGGGGAACGGCTGGTTTTTATGCTCAAACCAACCCAATCGTACTCCATCTGCTTCTAAACCTCAATTGGAGTAATTCAAAATAATATTCTCACTCCATGCATTCCATCCCCGTAGTTGGTTTTGTCATTCGAACACCCATAGCCCAAGATGCAGACTATAAGGTGTAAACGACCATAGCGAGTCCTGGTCTGGTCCGACCTAGTCTGACCGACCCACCCTGACCCTTTCTGAACCAGTGTCTAACCCAGTTCGTGGATGATCCCAAAACTGAGTGGGCCTCCGGGCCTGAAGTGGCGGCCTGACCTGAAGGGACGGCCCGACCCAAAGGCGCGGCCCGACCTGAGGGCGGACCGGCTGGTGCCGTGTGGAGCCCGGCTCAGCTGGTCGTGCGGCCCCCGAACGGTTGTGCGTCTCGGCCCGGCAGGCCGTGAGGCGCTCGTCCCAGCCCGCAGTGCAGTGCCCGGCTCGGCTGGCCGTGTGGCGCCTGACTGGCCTTCTGGCTCAGCCTGGCTGGCCGTGAGTGTCCCAGATCAGCTGGTCGTGGGGAGCTCATCTGGCAGGCCCGGCATGCCAGCTAGCCACGTAAGGGGGGCAGGGGTGTTCCACCACCAGATCCCAAAATGGCTGGAAAAAAGTGTTGGCCATTGTAACTGTGGTACCCATAGGTTCTCGCATGGCACGACCCGACCGCCAACTCAGCCGGCCGCTCTCCCCTATCCACCATGACCTAAAACCCCGGTCCAGCTCCACTGGCACGGTGCGATGGTGTCGTTACCCTCTACTGTAGCCTGCCCTAGCTGTGGCCCCCTGTAGCACTTGCATGTTGTGACGTTGCCGCTCCCCTTTTCCTTGGACCGACATGGCCACGAATCGGCATTCCTCTACATGGCGTGACAGTGTCGCACCTTTCTGATGACCCGGTGGTCTTGCGCCGCCGGTCTCCTCTCAGCCAGCCCGACACTAGCCGCCGTTGTCCACTCACATCAGCAACCACAAACAAGATCAAAAAGGGGATGTGTCGGCCGATTTGGTGCAATCCGAATTTCCCCATGATATGATGATATCATTTGGTTTTCAAACCATAATATCAACGACGTAGAATGAGTACAAGAATTCAAAACCCCTTCCTTGTAATTGGTGTTCACTCGGCAGAGTCTCGGGAAGGCGGTGTCGTTCTATTGACGTCAGGAGGAGATGATGTCGTTGTGGGCGGCGTCATCCCTTTCTCAGTCCCGTTGGAGGGGAAGAAAAAATCCAATGAAGAGGTCGAAGAATGGAGGATGTCACTGACGTTCTTCATGTTCTTCTTTGGAAGGAAGAGACGTTCATCACTGGTGATAGTTCATTGTTGGAGAGGATAATTCTCCATGGATTCTCCCAATGTTTCCACCAATGAAAGAAAAGTAAAATATAATAGACATAGTTTTCTATTATTTTAATGGCACAACCATAAGAGTTGTCCTTAATTAAATGTAACAACACATTTAATTTAATTGAGAGGAATGGATTCAAATTTAATTTCAAAAACAAGAGAGGTGTAGAGTTTCAATCAACGATGTGGGGTGTCAAATAAATATAGGTGAGTTAATTGGGGTTAATGGGGTGTATGAAGTTTGTGTGGGCCCACTACATAATATATTCTCATGGGAGGTTATGCCCGGGTGGGCCCACCACCAACCTCCCCTTGGATGTTTTAACTACCCTTAAAATAAAAATATGCTACATATTTTTATTATATTTTTATTTTGAAACCCCAAAAATTAACATCAAACACCAATAAAATGAAACTGCGGTGAAGGAATCCTTAAGATAATACCAGCGCTGCAAGTTCAACGGTGTCCTCAGATTTCCATTTCGATCACCAGTTCAAAAGATATAAAATCCCACACGTACAATTACTAAACGTACTCGAACGAAACATCAGAAATATGTTATCAGTCACCCTCAACATGTAATAGTTTAGGTTAGGATCTTCCTAATTGAAACGCACCCCAAAAACCCAATGTTACTCTCGGATTTTCAATAAGAGTTACAGTTTAGAAGTTATGAATTTTACAAATAAATTAATTTTCATTTAATTATTTTCGTTACGTCCAAAAACTATATTTTTCTAATGGCCCACACCTACCAATGTTAGTTACCGCTTAAATAAATCAAATCCTCACAAGTTCATCGGTGGTCTTAGATTTTTAATCTGTGCTACTGTTTGTGAGTTATAAGAATTTGAAAAATAAAATAATTTATTTTATTATTTTTTTTACGGTTATTCTATTTTTGGAATATCTCACAGGAGGCCCACACCGACTAAACAAAAGTCGCACCTAAGGTAAACCCGCCATTCAGAATGCAATGGTTCCCTTAGATTTCTGATCTGAGTAACCTTTTAAGAGTTATTACAATTTTTCAGTAAAACGACTTACACAGGTTAATTTATGCTTATCAAAATTTCGACTGATCATTATGAGCACTTCAGGCTTCATAATAGTGCAACGTTATAAACTGCAGACTTGTAAAATTACCATGTATTTATGAAAAAAAATTACACTGTATTTCCAGGACTCTACATTCTCCCCACCACAGGGGTTTACTTCCCCGTAAGCTACAAATAACACTATGGGAAAAAATGGGGCTACTGAGCACAATCTGAGCCTCCTGCTCCCATGTGCTCTCCTAGAGGTTTTCGTGCTGCCAACAAATGCACACTAGAGGTATCGACCGCCAAGTATGACCTGCAGCTGTCAATCCTCTTTCTCCACTAGAACCACCATGAATATTGCGATGTCGTCAATGTCCAGCTCTCCATGTACAATGATGTGGGAAGGGTCGTGCACATATATCCTCATCTAGGATATGTGGAAGATGTCGTGGACCCGGTGAAACTGAGGCTGAAGAGATATGCGGTAATCTACCTCTCCATCTCTTTCGAGGACCTGTAAAGTTCCGATTAACCTCAGAGATAACTTGCCGCCTCGGCCAAAACTCTATAGACCAAATCGATTTGAGTCCCATAGAAAAGTGTGGAATCCATACTCAAACTCCAATGGTCTCTATATCCTGTCATCATACGACTTTTGTCTGCTCTGTATAGTCTCCGTCCGCTCTTGGATAACCTGCAACTTCTCTGTGGTAGCTCATACAATCTCTAGTCAGTTGGAAGTTGGCCGACTTGGTGTGTCGGTCGACAATTACCCAAATAGAGTCATTTCCTCTATATGTACATGGAAGTCCTATCACGAAATACATGGATATCTCGTCCCACTTCCACTCTAGGACACTTAATGGTAGAACCAAGCCTCCTAGAACCTGGTGAACCGCCTTCACTTTTTGACAAGTGAGGTATCAAGATCCAAACTCATATACTACCTTCTTCATTCTCGGACACCAGTGTTGTTGTCAGAGGTCCTGATACATATTTCACCACTCCTGGATGTACCTCTGGAGTATATAGGTGGAACTCCCTTAAGTCATCCACCTGATTTGAAATTGGTAGAAATTACACCTTCTTAAGAGGATGACATTCTCCCCACCTTTAGAAACTTCATTAGGTGCCTTCTCTATGGATATATGAGCACATAGTGTTTTGCAGTCAGCGTCCCCATGCTATGCCTCCTTGACTTGATGAAGATGTTGATGAGTGATTGTATGTGACTATAGATAGGCTGCTCCATCTTTGGAGAAGTCATGAATGAATATCATATAGTATCCAGCCAAACCCAAGAAACATCGTACCTCCACCACACACCTATGTTGCTCCCAAGAAAGTGCTTATTCAATATTCACTAGATATATTGTAACTCCAGCTGAAGGAGATTTATCTCCCCCTCTGGGGGGGTTATCCTAGAAACATCTTTAGAAATGATGTGCCCATGTTCTGACAATCGTATTTGGAGCTAAAAACTCATAGTTCATGATGCCCTGATGGTAAAGTTGGGCGATTCAAGAGTGATCGGTTGTACCCTCCTATGCATGAGTCTAAAAAGTGCATCCTAGGATTCCTTTTTTTTATGAATAAGGAAAACCTCATCCCATCATGACAGATAAACCACAACCATTTTTCCTAATACATTAAATCTGTGTATGAACATTGGTTGCCCAGTCCATACCAAAACTAACGTCGAAAGGCCTCGAAGCATCCACCAATAGGTTCCAACCGAAAATCATTCCTCAAGGGTCAAATCACACTATTGGCATATGTTTCATTATCGAGAATCCTCCCAAATCTATATCTAGAGGAGAGGGTCAAGTCAACGGCTTAACCTGAAACTCTAGGTCAGGGACAGAATTAATGGAAGGAAGGAATGGTTCATATCTATGTATATTTATACGGTAGCTAGTAGTAGACACGTTTTGTATCTCAAGTCATTCCAAGTGTCCTAGGGTCACACTCCTTGAACGTATGCAGCTACTCTCTTCCCCTACACAATAGCTCCCTGAGCATGATGGGGACTAAGAGGTTGGTGGTTGTATCATGTCGAAATGTACACACCCTTATGATTCTCTTCTAGCTCAGCTTCTACGTCTGAGCCCTATAGATTCATCTGTCCTTAACCCTTCCTCTTCTCGAAATATTATACCTGCTCAAGTATCTGAGACTGGCTCCAGTTTCATTCTCTCCAACTACTAACATTCACTACAGGTATCCGCTCGGCCAATGAACATTCAACCACAATGTTTCTCTCGAGTACCATTATGTAATTACGAATGGATAGAAGAAAAAGTGTTGGCTCGAATATCCGATAACATACCTCTCTCAGAGGTCTGATCTATAATGCACTGATCATATCATATCCATCAAGTACCATGAAATATTGGTATGCCTCGCTGAATAATCATCTACCAACATGTCATCCTTCCGAAGCTGTATAAGCTTTAGAAAACTATCAGCCAACTCCTCAAACTAGTCATCAACCGCCTGTGGGGTAGGCTCGCCTCAGAACATGAAGGATATCAGGTGCCGAAACACATGTTAGGCACTAATACAACATGTTTCTTCTACTGGTACTGTCGGTAGTGTCTTCTGACCAATGGGAAGTTATATTGTTGGCACACTTCCCAAAGGTACAATCTTGGAAAAATAGTCCAAGTACAGAAACCTCATCACTGTGCGGACCATCCTCAGGGACACTCAATAGAAAATATTAGTATATAAGATCAAAATATGCTCTACTAGTGTCTCAACTAGTCAAAAAACTCTAGTAATCGACTCCATCCAGTCCTCTGCTCCTTGAGGATCACTCTCGCCTCGAAACCTAGGAGTCCTCTACCGCTGGAACTCGTGCAACGCGCTCAGTCGACATGCATAGTCCTCCAGTGAGACTAGGGGTATCTTCTTCCCTATGGATGGTGGTCCTTCTGGTACAACACTCGATGGTGTCAACATAGAAAGAGGGCCCTAAACTGGAGCCTTATCGCTTGATGGGACAACATCATGTACTCTCTCTAAAACCCTAGCTGGTTGTCTATGCAGAAACATTGTGATAAGGAAGAGGTGTGCCAAATTCAATAAGTTATACCTATTGGGATGACTCAATGATTTCACAAATAAGACTCTTGAAAACACACGGGCAATTGGTTTTTTCGTGCACTGAGTCGGAAATTAGGAGTCATGGTTCTAGTGTAGGGATACATCTACCACCACACCAACACTGGACTCCCTGGACTAAAAACCACACTCAATACTGTTAACACTATTTCATCACATTAAGATATATTGGACTCCTATGTTATGTGGTAGAATCTAGTCCTTTGATAAAAATTTGTCACGACCCTCCTCGGGGCCCGTGGCCTGACAACCCCAAGCCTGCCTTCCATAAGCCAGGGGCTGGAGACTAGCACCAAAGGCATAATCCCAATAAAAAGGGAATACATTGCATTTAAACATGTAACACACACAGTTTGAATACAAGTAGTGGGAGAAAAAATTACTAATATAGAAAAGATTTGTGTTATGTAATTAAGTGGGCCAGAATACAAACCCAACAGACCAAAAGAACTAGTACAGGTAAAAAGGGAAAACAACTCTTGTATCATCAACCAGGGAATCCTACCTGAAATGGTTGGTACGAAACTCAAACAACATGTCCATGTGGTATGTCATGTCTAGTCCTTCTCCGAACAACCTCCTGTCCATCATCCTAAGCATCGATCACTGCTGACCTTCGTCTGCACAGAACACAACAAGGTGCAGGCGATGCCCGTGCAGGTGTGTGTATAACAATACTTAGTAGGGGCCCTCGAGACACCCGAAGGTCTCCCAGAATCCACAAAGGATAAACCACAACAGAAATAAACAAAAAAATGTATAAACCAACCCAACATAGATATATGGCCATACATATACCTATGTTACCAATCATTGTATGGATCCAACTCTCGAGACCCAGCACAACTCAGTCCACAGAGGAATTAATGTCAATCACCACGATTATAATGGTTGAAAGACAAGACTCAGCTCACATAGGTATACATCTTTTTTAGTGAGATAGAGATGATCTGATGTAGTCACTGATTCATCTAAGCTATCAGACCCACACATGATACAGGATCAGTTTAGCTATCGGACCCACACATGATACATGACCAGTTATTCTGTCTACATCTGAGCTGTCAGACCCACACAGAAAACAAGACCAGCTAAGCTGTCAGACTAACACTAGATACAAGACCAGCTATTCTGTCGGACCCACAATGGATCCAGGAATAGAAGTCAGAACTATCAAACCCACAGATGATTTCGGTTCAAATTTCATCACTATCGAACACATAGAGGATCCTGGTATAGCATCGTCACCTCCATCCCTAGGGTTCCCACCCACAACACGCTCGATTCAAGGATTTTCGCCTCCTCGAGCCATGTTTTGATACATCAATTATCACGAAGTCCTTATTTTATGTATACCATAGTTATGTCTCATCGTAAGGAACCCAATGTGATAGATAGTGCGTCAATCGGACGCCCGGATTGAGATTTATTAGCATTTATGTTCCAGGGGCCTGGTTAGTATTTAGGATCAAACAAACCCGACCATACTCCAACTACATCCAAACCTCAATTGTAGTATTCCAATAGAATCATCTCTCTCCAATTATTCCATTGCCTTAGTCAGTTTTTCGTTCGAACACTCGTATCCCAAGATGTGGGCTAAAAGGTGTAAACGACAATAGCAGGTCATGGTCCGGTTTGACCTAGTCGGCCCGAACCTGCCCGAACCGGTCTGAACCTGGGACTAACCTAGTTCGTGGATACAACTAGAACCTTGTGGTCGGTCTGGACTGAAGGGGTTTCCCGACCTGAAGTCATGGACCGACCTAAGGGCGGCCCGGCTCGTGGTCGTGTGGCGCCCGACCCGGCTGGCCGTGCAACCTCTGACTGGATGTGTGGCTCGACCCACCAGGCCATGCAGAGCCCTTCCTGGATGGTCGTGCGACACCCATATGGACATGGGGATCAGCCCATCTATCCGTATGGTGTCGGGGTCGGCTGGCCTTGTGGCACCCGCTTGGCCGTGTGGCTCTGCATGGCTGGTCATGTGGTGCCCGACTCGGCTACCCATGGGGTGCCCTGTAGGCCGGCGTGTCAGGGAATACGTCCATGTAAATGGGGGGGGGGTGTTACAACCCTCCCTGACTCCTAAAATGGCATGCACAAGCCGCCGTCCCTTGTTACCGTGGGACCGGTAGGGTCCTACCTGGCGCGCACCGGTGCCCGGCTCGGTCGGCCGATCTCCCATATCTATGGTTGCCTAAGGCTACGATCCTGTTCCATTGGCATTATGCGACCGCGCCGCACCCATCCACCACAGCCCGCCCTGGCAGCGACCTCTTGTATCACCGGCGCGGTGCAATGGCACCGCGGCCCTCTGCTGCGGCCCGGCATGGCTGTAGCCCGGATTTCCTCCGTGCAGTATGACAATGTCATTCATTTCGGGTGACATGGCGGTCTTGTGCTACTGGTCTCCTTGGGGACGGCCCGATGCTGGCCGCCGTTGTCCACTCCCATCGATAACCACAAACTAGATAAAAAATGGGAAGTGCCAATCGGGTTGGTGCGGTCCAAATTTCCCCAGGTTACAGTGATATAATTTGGTTGTCAAAAAATAATTTCAACGACGTAAAACGAAAAAAAATAATTAAAAACCCCTACCTTGTAATCAGTGTTCACTCGGCAGATTCACAGGAAGGCGGCATCGTTCTATTGACGTCGGGAGGAGAAGACATCATCGTTGGTGAAGTTCTTCATGGGCAGTGTCTTACATTTATCGCATCATTTGGACAGTAATAAAACTTCCAAGGAAGAAGTCGATGAATGGATGATGTCACTAGAATTCTTGATGTTCTTCATTGGAAGGAAGATATGTTCTTTGCGGGTGAGGGTTAATTGTTGGAGAGGATAATTCTCCAAGGATTCTACCCATGTTTCCACCAAAGAAATCTAAACAAAAAAAATAGAGATAGTTCTCTATTATTTTTATGGCACAAGAACAAGATTTTTCCTTAATTAAATGTGACAAAACATTTAATTTGATGCGGAGGAATGGATTCAAAATATAAATTAAAAAACAAGAGAGGTGATGAGTTTCAATTAATGAAGTGGGGTTTCAAATAAATAAAGTTGTCTTAATGGGGTGGGGGGGTTAATGGGGAGTATGAAGTTCTTGGGGGCCCCACTTCATAATATCCTTCCATGAGAGGTTTTGCGCTGGTGTGACCACTACCAACCTCCCCTTGGAGGTTTCAACAACCCTTCAAATAAAAATATTCTACATATTTTTTTTTTAATTTTTATTTAGAAAACCCAAAAATTAACATCCAACCTCAATAAAATGCCACTGCGATGAAGGTCTCTTTAACTGAGTATCGGTGCTATGAGTTCAACTATGTACTCAGATTTCTATAACGAGCACCGGTTCAAATGATTTAAAATCCCGAATATTTGATTACTGAACATACCCGAAAAAAAACATTAGAAATATATTATCAGTCTCCCTCGAACCGTGCCTGTCGAGGATTGGCTCTGCCTAAGTGAAACACACCCCAATGAACCCAACGGTACTATTGGATTTTCAATCCAAGTTACCATTTGGATGTTATATATTTTACAATAAAATAACTGTCTATTTTTTCTTTTTTTTAAAATAATGACAGATATCATTAATGAAGATGATCAGCATCCATACATATGAAAATCCATGGGGGAAAATTTTCCGGCCAGATCTGGTTTTTATCAATGGGGCCTGAGGCCGCCAAGGGATGAGCCGCATTGTTTCCTTCCCTTTTGTTAAAGGAGAAGGTGCAGTAAGAAAATCATTGGAGAAGCGAGAAAATTCTCAAGATGATGAGGCCAAATGACTTGAGTCCTGTGTCGTTGTGGTTAATAGTATCAACCACAGTGAGGCAAGCAGACTCAATGATGATATACACACATCCACGTTCCACAATGAGCATCATACCTCCAAGGATGGCCGATGCCTTAGCAACTGAAGGTTCCCAAAATGTGTGATGTGATTCTTGTTTTACTGCAATGATTTTCCACATATGATTTCGGGCCAGGAGACCAAGAGCAACAGACCCATACTTGGGGAGAGACACGTACAAATTAATCTTAATATTCCTTCCCATTGGGGGGTTCCAATGTGGGAGACAAGAGGGGGTTACCCATAGAATATAGTTTTCTTTGTGAACATTACAGCACTCAATCCATGAGATGGACCATTTAATCCAAAAATCGGGAGGTTTATGAACACGGTGGTAAAAATAATCATTATTCTGAACCCAAATAATCCAGTCCAAGGTCTAAATAGAACCAACCTTAATAGATGAAATAGAGGAACACCAATGCATCAGAAGATCGGGGAGGTCAGAGGCAATGTCCAGAGAAGCATCTGAAACCGGGCCCCATAAACTCCAAATTTCCATAGATCCCGGGCGGTGAAAGATGGCGTGAAAAAGAGATTCTGGAATGTTTGGGAAGAAAGGGAATGACTCACCAGTTCCATATGTTGGTAAGCGAGAAAGCTCATGGTAGGGAGAGTTCCCATGACCACTTGTCACCAAAATTTGCATATTTTTGGGGGTACGTGGAGCTTCCAAAGAAATTTCCATGGTCCCTCCTCCCTGTCGACAGCTTGTATGCCAAGAGCCAGTATATACCTAGATCTCACCATGTATTGGCCATAAATGTCATTGGTCCATAAAAAATGGTCGGGGCCTGCATCGGGGACCCAGGCGATGCTCAGGATAATTCTTCGGTCTCTTTCGTTAAACAATTCATGGATCTTTTCCATAAATCACCCCAGCCCCCGGTCTGAAAGCAGTCAGTTGACGGTGGCATCTTCAAGTCCTAGTTGGGTGGGGGATGTAGCCCTCATAACAACTGTAGAGACCCGTATCTTGATGTACATGGACTTTACATTACTTTTTCGGAATACTTAGTACATTACAAAAACACACACATAAGGACCGTAATAGTTTAGTGTCTTTGGAAACTCGGACTATAATCTTCTAATCGTGGTGAAAGATCTTCAACATCTCCCATAAAGATCATCTTTTTTTTTTACCTAAAACCTTTCTTTATATCCTGGGGAAAAGAAAACATAAAAGGGTGAGCTCAAATGCTCAGTAAGGGTAAACAAAAGAAATATCAATCACATCATATTCATAAAAACATAACATTTTGGAAATCATAACCTGCAAAAGAGAGCATAATTTCATAACATGGGATAAATCATGGCAGTGAAATGTAATCACAATAATCATAACTTAAAACATGAAACTTTGTGGCATTCACACATAATCATAGATAATCATTTCTTGTTAGTCAAGACTCATTTCCAAGACTATCTTAGTGGACAAAGTCTCTTTCTGAATCGAGTAACCCTCGTTTTAGTCCTGTTTCACTGAACCGGTATAACCTACCATTCCAGCCATGTCTATCTCATGAGATATAAAATCTTTACCCAATGCATTGGAGGGAGATATAGGTCCCACCCATCTTATAATGAATCCTTTCTTATGTGTGCCACATAATCATAAATCATACATCATCGCATAACACATGTAACAAAAATGGGATTCTTGAAACATCATGACATCATAAATCAATTCATATAAGATAAAGGAATTCATAAACATTATTCCATCACAACATAGTCAAATCAATGTAAAAATATGGATAGAAACAGAACCCTTTATTATCTTAGATGGAAAATAATTTTGATAAAAAACATGAATTGAATTCTTGAGGAAAATATCCTTTCTTCTTCAAAATCAATTTCTTTTCACAAAACATCATGCAATTTTAAAAGAAAGAGATTTTATTGAAAATAGTCATGAAATATTTTAGAGGAAGCTTCATGAAAATAAGGCTTTATAAAACAGTAGAAATCCGTTCGTGCCATATAAGTTAAAAAAACATTCTTCGTACTTTTGTCGGAAAAGTCAAAAAGTACCTCGTACGAAAAACGACAAAAGATTCCTTTCATACGTATTACTAAAAACTCACTGAAGGGTAAAAATGGATTTAAAAAATTGTAGGTGGATGGAAATAATATTACATATTGATGAAACATGGATGTGGATGATAAAATACACCCCAGTGAATACTTACGAATAAACAATCTCGGATAAAAATGAGATTGTGATATTTCCCTTACCTTATGTCCGACTTGCTTTGTAAGTGTCCAAACCTCCTGTATAATGATTTAAATCATGTTATTGACTTATTCCAGAATCATATTCATTGTTATGATATCATATATGGTTCACTTATGACATTATATTACCCGTTCTTTTGTAAATTCCATGTTAAAGAAGCGTTTTTGGGTAAAATCGTTTTATTTATCTTAGGTGTTTTGACTTGTTGTTCTTGACATCACTATTACTTATATCATGATTTACTTACTTCCAGAATATAAAATATGATTTATATATCATATATATTCAGTATATATATATATATATAATAGATAGATAAATAAAATGAAAAACACCGTTCATGGAGACGGTAGTCCGTACGTACGCATGAACGCTGTTTTACTTTCCTTATTGTCTTGAAATGGAAGTAAGTAGATGACATACATATATATATATACATAAATCCAGTAGCTTTATAATGTCATATATTTCATTATTATTTCTTATATATACTTTATAATCATTCTTAAATGGTTAACATGGAGAATGAATCTCATCGCGTCGTGGAGACGGTAGTCCGTACGTACGCACGAGCGATGATATCATTTCCATAAATATTGAACTGAATTGGAGTGGATTATACAATATATCAGAATAAATATGATGTTTTAATAACTATGTATAGTTATTCTTTACACCATTATACCCATCCATGTAAGGTGGTGGTGGAAAATAGATTACACCACGGCGTGGAGACGGTATTCCGTACGTACGCACGCTCGGTGATTTCTTTTTCCGTAGGACGGATAGATGGTGAAATAGGGTTGTTTCATACTTATAATAACATATCAGTATATGAGTGATACTGATGTTATTACTTCATAATGAAACAACCTAAGAAGAAGAAGTGGAAGAAGAAATAAAGATGAAAGAATTGGTAACGGTAATTACCTCTTCTTTGAAGCGCCTCTTTGAGACCACCTCTTAGGGCACTAAAATTGGTCTTTGAGGAAGACCAGAACCTCTAGGATGTTTCTAGGGAAGTGGAGAAGAGATTTTGGTAGGGGTGGCCGATCTTGAGAGCTCAAATTGGTGTGAGGAGGAGGGGGAGGAGGTATCCTTTTATAGGGGAGGAGAGGGGCACCTTAGGAATATCTAAAAATATTATTTTATATTAAAGTCAAAATCGGTTTATAATGGTTCCAAAGGGTCTTATTTCGAAGATAAAGTGGGGATGGGTCGAAATCCTATCATCAAATAGGATTTAGACAAGTTTAGGGTATTATTTTAACCTTATCAATTAGATTTAACTCTATGTTAATTAATTTAACTTTTACCGTGTCTTTTTGTTTTCTTTCACTATATGGTTAATACACTTACTATAACATGCCAAACGAACCCCAAATTGTTTATTATTAATATATATATCCTTATCTAAGTCATTTGGCCGAACCTTAGATTTTTAGGAATAAAATAACAATTAATAATATAATATTTGATTTAAAAACTATTTTGTGTCAATTTTGACACTATTTGATATATGATTTTTGTGAAAGTAATAACAGAATTATATGTTAGAACCAAGTTGATTAAATCAACACTAATATATCATAGTAACCTATAAAATTTGTTTAATTCATAAAAAGTATCAAATTACATTTATTTTGGTGTTTATAACATCAATTATGTCAATATTTCATTAACAAGATAATTACTGCATCATCTTTGTGTCATAAATAAATTAAATTATTTGATGTCTAAAAATTACAAATAAAATACCATCATGTAGTAAATCTTTTTAGCTTTCTAATGAATATATACAATCGAATATATCTTATGTATTACCCCATATTAAAAATGAGTTACTTATTAAACTTTGATTTTAACTATTTTGACCCTTCTTTAAATAAATTAATAATAAATGTCCTAATCTAATCCAAGTGGGCCTAAATGGTCATATTGTATTCCTAAGTTTGTTTTTGGTCGAATTACACTTGTCCAATATAATTAGGACAAGTTTTAGGGTAATATTAATATCATATTTACCCTTAGTTACCCTATTTACTATTAACCGCGGTAAAAAAAAAGTAAAAAGTTACTATTCACCAAAAATTATTTTCATCTCATTGAACCACATTTTACTTACTGAAATCAACCGTGTCTCTCGGATTTTTGAAATTCAATTCACAGAAGTGGTAAAATTAAGTTTTATGAAAAATTCAGTTTTTTAACTACCACTTAGTGGTTTCACTATTCATCAAAAATTGATGTTTTTCAGAACAATGCCAAAATTTCATCCTAAGCTATATTTCATATTCCGAATTTAAGAATGAAGTTTATTTTACCAAATTCATAACATAGAAGATGCATTAATTAATTTTATAATTAAATCCCGCTGTTAAAACAAATAGCGTGTTTTTAAGAAACAATATCTATCAAAAGATTGACACTTGATTATGTCTGGTTTAAATGTGAAATTACAACCAATGACCAACATTGTATTAAATTGTAAAAATATATTCTAAATATACTTTAAAACCACTCAAATTAATAATTTATCACTATTAATTATTTCTATTAAAAGAGTTGTTTTTTAATTATAATTTAGTAATTTTCACTATTCATCAGAATATGAAAGTTATCCGAAAAGTACCAAAATTTCACCTTAGGCTAAATTCGATACTCCGAATCCAAAAATGAAGTCCATTTTAAAATTTCTAAAATTTTAAAAGTGGTTATTACTATTCATAACGGCTAGTTTTAATAATATTTTAATAGCATATCATTGTTTCGTGAAACTCAGTATTACGTACCACACACGCTATCGAGGAAGGTTGTGATTGCGTGTAATGCAAGGCAAGTCAAGGATGCGTGTTGTGAAAGCCCCTTTTGGTGTAGCGTACAACACAAGACATTATTGAAATAAAAAAGAATATTTTTCATAAAATCTCGGGCTGTTACATTCTACCCCCCTTAAAATGAATTTCGCCCTCGAAATTCGTCGGGGTTATAAATAGTTTACTATTCAAAAGTTTCTTTAATAGAAAACCACATCGTAAAAAGGAATACCAAAACTTGGCTTTAAAAACTAATGTATGAAATGTAACGATTACCCAAATAACCTAATCACTGGGTTTCCACATAGGTGAAAATATGGATATGGAAGAGAAATCTAACCATCATGTTCTGATGGAGAGTGGTAGAGAACATGGCTATGGAAAATCCAGTAATCACAAATCCATAGATTTGTGATGATATAAGGTACCATCTTATTCATCAGGTATAAGATCACTAGGACAACATTTTTGGTTTTCAAGATCATTTCCCTAAAGTTGAAAATTTCAATTAGAATAAATACTTACTTTGTTATTCGTGAAGTGTTAGCAGATCATGTGATAGAATGACGGGTCATTCCATCTGTCTCAAAAGCTTAGCAAAATTTATATACATAAGTCGATTTATAGTGGAATTAATCATATATGGTTACTAAAATGGGCTTATACCTCATATATCATACTGCTTATTATAATAACACTAGTTTCTACTAAACAGGGACTTCCTGTAGGTCAGTGGTAGGCGATAAAGGCCAGTCGCACTTCGGTTGTGGGTTCGATTCCTACAGCCTTGTCCAAAGCGATGGGCTGTCGCCCGTCCTGCAGGTTGTCCTTTTTCTAAAACTACGTTACTATAACATCCCATCAATAATATCGAAAATCTTCTATCCTTAAACAATACTTACTTATGTCCAACATAATCCAGTCTAATCTTTAGGCTTATACATAATACTGCAGTCCACTCTCATAATATAGTGACAACGATTACCAGAGATTTAATACCATCGTTGATCCCCATATATCATAAGATATATCTTGTTGGTCACATTCCAAACATTCAAAGGCCTTAATCTTGTACTCTCTTGAATACCCATTGAACCTTAGTGAAAACCTGAATACAGCTAAAAGTTAACACTTTTCACATACCGAAATCCTCAAAATTCTATATACTCAAACCATGATATCACTTAGTCCTTATATCAATCATGAGCTCATGAATACTATCAAACATTTAATTTTTTCCTTATCCCTTCATTATGCGCATATCATCTGCATTCTAAAAATATCTGAATAACCTTTCCTGGATACTGGTAACATTAATAAAACACTTTTAAAACTCAAGAAAAGACAATAGTGTAACAATCCTTAGATGTCTCTTTATTCCATATTACCATGAGATTTCTTATACAACATTACACATGATAAGCATGTAATCATTTCACTACATTCTTAAACCATTAACCGAGCTTCAACAATTCTTTCACATCATATATCATTTGTAGTCTCTTCATCATCATCCACATAAATACTACCCATACGACCATACTGATTCTCTTCATGAGTCTTTCCCTTAGGGCATTGGTTTGCATAATGCCCATACATTCCACATTTAAAACACTTAACCATTTTTGATGTCGTAGCAATACCATTATCCTCATCCATGGTGTTAACTGAACCTTTTCCTTTGCACTTACTTGCTTTGTGTCCTTCTTTTCCACACCCAAAGCATCTTCCAGTTCCCTTGAAACATTCTCCTTGATGCCTCTTCCCACATGATTTACATAGGGGAAATTGAACTTTCTTTCCTCTATGGTCATCATGAAACTCCATCTTTCTCTTATTAGCCGAGTCAGGAAACTTACCAAATTTTACTTTATTGATCATATTATGAGATTGCTGATTCGGAATAATAATGATGTTTGGACTTCCAAATCCCATTTCATTTGGTTGCTCATAAAAAATATCATTCCATTGTCCATCATATCCTCCATTATCGTGAATCATCTTGTTTCCAGCCATTTTCTAAAACCCAAAAAGAATAGTGTGAGAGGCAAAAATCATAATAAAGGGAGAGTAACTTCAATATCTAACATCTTAGGTTAAATTCTAAGATCGTTACCATAGTTCTAGTACTATATCCTATACGTATACTTATCCTTAGGGATATCCCTAGACATACATTAGAAATATCTCTAGGGATCTCACTAACATTTTCGCATCCTAGTTTCCAAAGGTTGACTAAACCTTTCCTCTTATACCAACTGTAGAGACCCGTATCTTGATGTACATGGACATTACATTACTTTTTCGGAATACTTAGTACATTACAAAAACACACACACAAGGACCGTAATAGTTTAGTGTCTTTGGAAACTCGGACTATAATCTTCTAATCGTGGTGAAAGATCTTCAACATCTCCCATAAAGATCTTATTTTTTTTATACCTAAAACCTTTCTTTATATCCTGGGGAAAAGAAAACATAAAAGGGTGAGCTCAAATGCTCAGTAAGGGTAAACAAAAGAAATATCAATCACATCATATTCATAAAAACATAACATTTTGGAAATCATAACCTGCAAAAGAGAGCATAATTTCATAACATGGGATAAATCATGGCAGTGAAATGTAATCACAATAATCATAACATAAAACATGAAACTTTGTGGCATTCACACATAATCATAGATAATCATTTCTTGTTAGTCAAGACTCATTGCCAAGACTATCTTAGTGGACAAAGTCCCTTTCTGAATCGAGTAACCCTCGTTTCAGTCCTGTTTCACTGAACCGGTATAACCTACCATTCCAGCCATGTCTATCTCATGAGATATAAAATCTTTACCCAATGCATTGGAGGGAGATATAGGTCCCACCCATCTTATAATGAATCCTTTCTTATGTGTGCCACATAATCATAAATCATACATCATCGCATAACACATGTAACAAAAATGGGATTCTTGAAACATCATGACATCATAAATCAATTCATATAAGATAAAGGAATTCCTAAACATAATTCCATCACAACATAGTCAAATCAATGTAAAAATATGGATAGAAACAGAACCCTTTATTATCTTAGATGGAAAATAATTTTGATAAAACACTTGAATTGAATTCTTGAGGAAAATATCCTTTCTTCTTCAAAATCAATTTCTTTTCACAAAACATCATGCAATTTTAAAAGAAAGAGATTTTATTGAAAATAGTCATGAAATCTTTTAGAGGAAGCTTCATGAAAATAAGGCTTTATAAAACAGTAGAAATCCGTTCGTGCCGTATAAGTTAAAAAAAACATTCTTCGTACTTTTGTCGGAAAAGTCAAAAAGTACCTCGTAAGAAAAACGACAAAAGATTCCTTTCATACGTATTACTAAAAACTCACTGAAGGGTAAAAATGGATTTAAACAATTGTAGGTGGATGGAAATAATATTACATATTGATGAAACATGGATGTGGATGATAAAATACACCCCAGTGAATACTTACGAATAAACAATCTCGGATAAAAATGAGATTGTGATATTTCCCTTACCATATGTCCGACTTGCTTTGTAAGTGTCCAAACCTCCTGTATAATGATTTAAATCATGTTATTGACTTATTCCAGAATCATATTCATTGTTATGATATCATATATGTTTCACTTATGACATTATATTACCCGTTCTTTTGTAAATTCCATGTTAAAGAAGCGTTTTTGGGTAAAATCGTTTTATTTATCTTAGGTGTTTTGACTTGTTGTTCTTGACATCACTATTACTTATATCATGATTTACTTACTTCCAGAATATAAAATATGATTTATATATCATATATATTCAGTATATATATATATATATATAATAGATAGATAAATAAAATGAAAAACACCGTTCATGAAGACGGTAGTCCGTACGTACGCATGAACGCTGTTTTACTTTCCTTATTGTCTTGAAATGGAAGTAAGTAGATGACATACATATATATATACATAAATCCAGTAGCTTTATAATGTCATATATTTCATTATTATTTTTTATATATACTTTATAATCATTCTTAAATGGTTAACATGGAGAATGAATCTCATCGCGTCGTGGAGACAGTAGTCCGTACGTACGCACGAGCGATGATATCATTTCCATAAATATTGAACTGAATTGGAGTGGATTATACAATATATCAGAATCAATATGATGTTGTAATAACTATGTATAGTTATTCTTTACACCATTATACCCATCCATGTAAGGTGGTGGTGGAAAATAGATTACACCACGGCGTGGAGACGGTATTCCGTACGTACGCACGCTCGGTGATTTCTTTTTCCGTAGGATGGATAGATGGTGAAATAGGGTTGTTTCATACTTATAATAACATATCAGTATATGATTTATACTGATGTTATTACTTCATAATGAAACAACCTAAGTAGAAGAAGTGGAAGAAGAAATAAAGATGAAAGAATTGGTAACGGTAATTACCTCTTCTTTGAAGCGCCTCTTTGAGACCTCCTCTTAGGGCACTAAAATTGGTCTTTGAGGAAGAACAGAACCTCTAGGATGTTTCTAGGGAAGTGTAGAAGAGATTTTGGCAGGGGTTGGCCGAGCTTGAGAGCTCAAATTTGTGTGAGGAGGAGGGGGGGGAGGTGTCCTTTTATAGGGGAGGAGAGGGGCACCTTAGGAATATCTCAAAATATTATTTTATATTAAAGTCAAAATCGGTTTATAATGGTTCCAAAGGGTCTTATTTCGAAGATAAAGTGGGGATGGGTCGAAATACTATCAACAAATAGGATTTAGACATGTTTAGGGTATTATTTTAACCTTATCAATTAGATTTAGCTCTAAGTTAATTATTTTAACTTTTACCGTGTCTTTTTGTTTTCTTTCACTATATGGTTAATACACTTACTATAACATGCCAAAATAAACCCAAATTGTTTATTATTAAAATATATATCCTTATCTAAGTCATTTGGCCGAACCTTAGATTTTTAGGAATAAAATAACAATTAATAATATAATATTTGATTTAAAAACTATTTTGTGTCAATTTTGACACTATTTGATATATGATTTTTGTGAAAGTCATAACAGAATTATATGTTAGAACCAAGTTGATTAAATCAACACTAATATATCATATTAACCTAGAAAATTAGTTTAATTCATAAAAAGTATCAAATTACATTTATTTTGGTGTTTATAACATCAATTATGTCAATATTTCATTAACAAGATAATTACTGCATCATCTTTGTGTCATAAATAAATTAAATTATTTGATGTCTAAAAATTACAAATAAAATACCATCATGTATTAAATCTTTTTAGATTTCTAATGAATATTTACAATCGAATTTATCTTATGCATAACCCCATATTAAAAATGATTTACTTATTAAACTTTGATTTTAACTATTTTATCCCTTCTTTAAATAAATTAATAATAAATGTCCTAATCTAATCCAAGTGGGCCTAAATGGTCATATTTTATTCCTAAGTTTGTTTTTGGTCGAATTAAACTTGTCCAATAGAATTAGGCCATGTGTTAGGGTAATATTAATATCATATTTACCCTTAGTTACCCTATTTACTATTAACCGCGGTTAAAAAAAGTAAAATGTTACTATTCACCAAAAATTATTTTCATCTCATTGAACCACATTTTACTTACTGACATCAACCGTGTCTCTCGGATTTTTGAAATTCCATTCACAGAAGTGGTAAAATTAAGTTTTATGAAAAATTCAGTTTTTTAACTACCACTTAGTGGTTTCACTATTCATCAAAAATTGATGTTTTTCAGAACAATGCCAAAATTTCATCCTAAGCTATATTTCATATTCCGATTTTATGAATGAAGTTTATTTTACCAAATTCATAACATAGAAGTTGCATTAATTAATTTTATAATTAAATCCCGCTGTTAAAACAAATAGCGTGTTTTTAAGAAACAATATCTATCAAAAGATTGACACTTGATTATGTCTGGTTTAAATGTGAAATTACAACCAATGACCAACATTGTATTAAATTGTAAAAATATATTCTAAATATACTTTAAAACCACTCAAATTAATAATTTATCACTATTAATTATTTCGATTAAAAGAGTTGTTTTTTAATTATAATTTAGTAATTTTCACTATTCATCAGAATATGAAAGTTATCCGAAAAGTACCAAAATTTCACCTTAGGCTAAATTCGATACTCCGAATCCAAAAATGAAGTCCATTTTAAAATTTCTAAAATTTAAAAAGTGGTTATTACTATTCAGAATGGCTAGTTTTAATAATATTTTAATAGCATATCATTGTTTCGTGAAACTCAGTATTACGTACCACACACGCTATCGAGGAAGGTTGTGATTGCGTGTAATGCAAGGCAAGCCAAGGATGCGTGTTGTGAAAGCTCCTTCTGGTGTAGCGTACAACACAAGACATTATTGAAATAAAAAAGAATATTTTTCATAAAATCTCGGGCTGTTACAACAACCTTATCTACAAGCCAGGGATTAGTCCATATGTTGACAGATGAGTCGTTCCCAATCCTCCAGCCCAACCCTTTTTCTAGGAGATGACGACCCCCAAAATGCTTCTCTAAAGGAAACTGGGTCAAGGGCCAAGAGAGGAAAGAAGGAAATCTATGTGTGGATGATACATCTATATAGACATGATGTATAAAATTATCTACCATATATTATTCTAAATTATATTTAATATTTTTATCAATTTTAAAAAATATAATGAAATTCTAATTCCATAAAATATCATTTTTGACTAATTTGATACATTTCATTACATTGAAATTAAAAACGTTTGGAGAAAAAGTAAAATTTTAAATCACTATTTCATTATATCATAATAATTTAAATATTATATATTAATTTTTATATCCCATTAGATATTCTCAATTATAGTTATTTTATTAATTCCAATATCATTTATTTAGTTTTTACAATAATCGAATAATTACTACATCAATGTATTGAAATTATTTAAGGTAATTACTTCTTATATAAATAGTGAAATTAATTATGCATAATGAAGATGAATATTTTAAATTTAAATTTAATATTTTTAGTTTAATATAAACTCTATATAAAATTATATTAAATATATGAAACATATTAATGTTAGTATTGTGACATGTTTGAATTTTGATTAAATTAAATAACCGAGTTCATAAACTCATATATTTTTCTCGAAAAAGTAAAAACATAAACCCTAGTATTATTATATTATATTTATACTCTTCCAATAATATTTTTTTATGTTATGATTATGAATATTATCATAAATATGATGATTGTTAGTTTTTGGATTATTATTTTTTGATTAACTTTCTATTTTTTGTTGTTGTTTATATTAAATGCAGGCAGTTTCTCAATGGAATACCCTATTCTCATCCACTAATTGTGGTTTTAATCATTTTTATTTTATATAATAAATGTTATTCACAAAATATTAATGACAAATATATCTATATACATTTATTACCATTTTTAAAATTTCCTTAATCATTTTAAAATCAATATAGATACCAATAAAAAGACTCGAAATTTATAAAACCTCATGGCAATACAGATGAACCTAATTAATATGTTTTTAGTGCACTGATCCTACAATTCCATGATAGACCCTATGCAATATTTTTTAATAAACCAATGAAATTTTGAACTCCATTATATTGTTATGAATTATAAAAATGTGTATTGTTATCAAATTAAACAATCACGAGATACATAGTTATATAATGTTGTTCACTATCATCCTCTTCCTCACCCGTCTAGTTATAAACTATTATAGTATCTAAGGAGTTGAATTTGACCAATTATAACATCTCAAATCCTACCATTGGATTTATAATGACCACAATTCCACTAACCATTGTTCTATCACACAAACCACAATGCATATAAATAGTTTCCAAGGGTAATGATCATTATTGGGGGATAATTTAACCATAGACAACACTCCACCTTTAGAAAAAAATGATAAATAAAATATAATCTATTTGATGGCTGAACAAGAATAATAGAATAATCAAAATCATAAAATAAACCAAACAATATATTGTATTGATGAAATGATAAAAAATTACATCAAAAGGACTCAAAACTACAATACTACTCACAGTTCCAAATGTAGAACTATACTAGAAGGAAAACCATTAATTCCTTAAAGCTCCAAACACCACAAAGCATGACAACTAAATTACAATGAACTTGTTGTGAGGTAAGAAACCTTCCCCTTACCAGAATTATAATTCAACGCATCAACATACTACCCCAAGGGACTTGTACCATAGGACATTATACAAACCATTACGATATCTTAATATAATTTACATACATTACAGAAAGATAAGAACATGTTATATAATAATAATTAAAAATATATTTACAAAAAAGGAATCTTAACAATAAGAAAAGAATGGAAAATTAATGAAATAAGGAAGTTGAAATTAACACTGATGCAACCATCAGTGCGGGAGCCTATGACCCAAGTCCATGTCGTCAATCTTTCCCCCAGAATTTTAACTTAATATTTAAGTACAAATAAGCTTACCCCCCCCAAAGTAGTATAAATTTACACCCATCTACATTGTTAATATTTATGGCACTCTATTTCCCGTAATAAAAAACGGAAAAAAAGATTTAAATAGTATCCTCAATACATTACTCTTTTTATTAGATTCTTGTTCACAATATATATATATATTAAATTAGGATGATATAATATATTAATATAATAATTAACAACATGGAATGGAATACCCCATTAAGCATAGGAGAATACCATGACACTTAGTGTCACACCATGCATTTAGCATGGTGTAAATGGAATATAATGTAACGAGTGCTATTCCATTAATTATAATGAAGTTAAATAAAATTAATTTTTTTTAATATTTTTGATAGATTAAATTATATCAATTAAAAATAATATGATTTTCCTAAATTATATTATTAATTTACTAACCTAAAATTAATTAAATCGAATTATCAAAATAAATTATTTTAAATATAAACAATTTAATTTATAAAAATAAATATTAAAATTAATAAATTATAGATCGAAGAAAAATTGTGTAGTTTTTTATATTCATTATTATGTAACTAAAAAAATCTCAATATAAATTAAACAATTATGTAACATAATAATGAAATAATAAAATTTCCAACTGGTAATAATTTTTAAAAATAAAATGAAAAATATTTTAAAATATTTTAAAAATAAATATTATAAAATTACAAAATAAAAATTATTCATTTAAAATAATACAAAAAAATTATAATCTTGAATGAAAAACTGCAAAAAAAAATTATTTTAAATCATAAAATAATATTTATAAAATTCAATACAGAAAATTTAAAACAAATTTTTATACAAACATAATACATATTTTTTTGAATATATTTTTAATTATAGACAAAATGACACTAAAACATATAACCCATAAAATAATATTTATAAAAACTAATATAAAAAATATAGTATATATTAACTGAAAATAATATTATCAAAATTTAAATTAAAATGAATTTAAATGTCCCACTTCATGAATACATGAGATATTTTTAAATAGACATGCCTAATAAAATGGAGGGGTTCGTGAATGTGGGGGGATTAATGAACAATAAAACAAGGGGGCTCAGAAAATCATATAAATATAGAATAATCACAAAACACAAGCCTCGTTGAAAGGGAATGGCCTTACAATAGTTGTTGAACTCAAGGAACATAATAGAAGTGGTTTCATAAATATGTCTATAATTAATAGGTGGTGTCTCTTGATTCATGGAAATAGTAGGACATTTGGAGGGTGGAATGACCCATTATAGGAGTAGTTTTCTTTAGATATTGAAACTATGCATGTTTCATGGTTCTAATTCATCATGTGAAATTGATAACACCACATCTTAACCTTATTATCCCTACAGTGGTTATGAAATTAGTAAACAATTCGATTATGAGTTAATGAGATAATTTATTTGACGGAAAAATCGATATGAGCATACATTATTCCATAATTAGAAATTCAATTACTAGAGAAATGATAATGGTGGACTAATACAAGTTTATTTTTTCATTTATGGGAATCCCTCATAAGAATACTTATATAGAACCTGATTTCATTCATGGATTTTCAATAATTAAAATATAAGATGAACAAAAAATTTTTCTGCCAATATCACCCATATCGGGGTCTCTATAATTAAATTTAATAACCCAACAATTCAAATATGATTTTATTTAATAATTCACACATCAGGTAAAACTTTAGAATTCTATAAATAATGTATTATAATTTCATTAAAATATTCATGAAGTAATAAACAGGCCTAACATTGTGAGGAATATCAAAAAAGGTATTAATATGATCATTGATAATCATTACGGATATGATAAATTTACTTAGTTTACTAAAATTGAATTTGAAAATATTTATCCCAGGACATGGGTATTTTAGGTTCATCAATAGAGTATAACCAGAGCCTGTTATAATTAATCACTGACATAAAATTAATATTCAATCCTATCTTGCCTAGTGCCATTCCCCGAGATCAATTGAACCACAATAAATAGTTATATATATATTAAACTAGAAAATAATGTGTTCCAAAATGAGTGAAAACTAATAACAGTCACCGTAAGCCAAAAAGTGTCACTCAAAGAGATTTATTACAAACATTCATACTATACCAACATCCTTGAGACTCTTGAAACTAAAATACAAAATCATGGTGCTTATGGAGTATTCCATCCATAAGTAAAATCCCAGGATAAAACAAGATAGTTTTTTATAAGTATACATTGATTTTAATTTATAATATTTTAAAACAGAATTCAAAAAAATAATAATAATAATCATTCCTAACAACACATATCACTCATCCAAAAAACTACAAAGAGAATAATAATTCTATATTTTACAATCTATTGATGAATTCATCTTTATAGAGAATATGATAAAATTATATCCTTAATATGATGAATTCGTATTCACATGCTAAATATGCACAACTTATTATCATGAAATTTGATCACATTCTCTTCCACCTTAATATATTTTCAAATCTTAGACAACTATGACCTTCTAAATTTCCATATAATTATATTTATAATCAATAATCTATAATTTCATTATCTCTATAAAGAAAATTATATTCTTATAATGTTTCTAGATGCAATTGAAATTAAAAATTGTAATTTGATTGAAGAGATATTTAAATATTAATATCAAAATTCATGTACATTTTTAATAAATTTATTTATTTTAATTACCAAATTATGATTAGTTTCACATGAGAATGAATTTACCTTTTAATAATTGGGATTAATAAAATATGAAATAGTGAATTAGAATCATTAATGTAAAATAAAATTTGATAAATAATTAATATTGTTTCATGGAAATAATAAATGTAGTAGAAAATTAAAGTCGAAATTGAATTAAATAATTCAATATAAATTTTTATCTAATATATAATTGAATAAAAATTATTTAAGTTTTTATAAATTATAAAATATAAAATAACTCATATAACTCTGCAATAAGGGTTTTTATTAGATTTAGTGTATAATAAAATTATTCTAAACATACTCATTGATTGAATATTTTTAATATCAAAATATTCACACTCCTAAAATCATATTGAAATGTTAACTAATTTAAAAAAAAATCTATTAATCATTTTTTTAAATATATTAATATTTTAACTACAATGAATGCATATTATTAGCACTATTTAATTAGTCAAAAAAAAAACGTTCAAAACGAAATATTCATTTCTGTTAGTAGTATATATGATATCATTCATCATTCAGAGGAATAATAATTTCAAAAAAATATCATATATATATATAAATCATAATATATCATGGGTTTTAAAATTGGTGATAAAATACATATCATGTTCCATAAAAGGACTTATTTTTATTAAAAATATTGCTCATTCAAAAACATAACATGGAAATGTTTTATAGAAATTACAAAAATATTTATAACTCCTTCCTTTTTATTAATTATTAGAAAATATATTTTCACTATTATTTTTTTTAATTGAATTTTTTTAAAAAAATTAAGAATCATGCAATTATGATATCTTATTTTGAACAAAATAATAACATAATTTGATACAACATAAAATTCAATGGAACCCAAAAAAAAGAATAATAAATTTATATATTTGTAACTAATTAATTAAAATAACATAAATCCTAAAAATAATTAAACATTAAAAAAAATTATGAAAATAAAATAAAAGAACAACATGTCACCTGTTTTAACAATCAGTGTAAAAAAATATTTTATTTCAAACAAGTACTGGTCATTTGAAGAATGATATCCCAGCCTATGACATAATATGGTAGTGTGTCATTGCAATTTTATCCACCACCATTCCCCATTCTTGTTTTCTAATTATTCACATGTATGTTAAAAAATGTCATCATTTATCAGGGAACATGATAATATAAAATGGGAATGAATTATCTCATAACTATGATTACATATTTTGAACCATACATTTAAATTCATAGACACAAAATAAAATACAAAAAAAATTAACTAAATATAAATATATATTTAATCACCTTTCAATAAGGATATTTCACTACATTAATTAAATCATATCAATCAAATTATATATATATATATATAATTCAATTATTATTTAGTTTCGACAAAAAATTAATATTAGTCTAATGTATGAAGATTACCCAATAAAACAATATCATATCCTGATGAAAATAATTAATTTCCAAATCCATTTTATTATTAATGAAGGATATCCCCTCATAATATATATATATACTAAAACATGCTTTCTTTTGCCTACGTGTCACCAAACCACGCATCCATGTCACCAAAATTTCTGTCTCCCATCCTCCAAACCCACAAATAGCTACTGCGATCCTTCCCCAGATCGGGATTTTCCATTTCATTTCTTGTTGTCCCCCATTTCACCACCCCGATTCCCTTCTACCTGCTATAGGGTTCCTGCAACCCTCCCCAAATCTCCCCTTCCCCAAATATCCTCTTTCGCTCCCCTATCCTCCCCTCCCCTCCCCTCCCCAAATCACCTCTCCAGCCACGACTACACCTGCGTGTGAATCGACTTCAGCTCCTTCGACTTCGGCTCCTCCAATTTCTGCTCGTCCGATTTTAGCACATCTGACGTCCCATCACTTTCTTCATCCACTTGAGATGTCGATCTAGGGTTCGTGTTGTAGGTACTCATCATCTACCTTAGTATCAATCAACAAATTTCATTTGTTCTTTCTTCTACAGACGGTTTTACCCAGAGTGTTATCTCGCACGCGCTTTAACTCTAGTCGGCCTATGGTTCCAGAACAATGAATTCCTCGACTACCGACATCAAACTCCCATAATCATCTTGGGTTCCTATTCCTGCAATGTTTATTTCATCTTCGACCAGGTACTCCTCCACCCATTTATATTCTATGTTAGGTTATTATTAGGTTCATGTATGTTTCATTTATATCCTCATCATCATGCATTAGTTTTCATGGTTATTTTTAGGTCCATACACCCGTTTTTGGTATGTTTCTTTGCAATAACATGTGTAATAGACTGTTATCATTTTTTCTGTTACCGGTTTTGAAAAATTTAAATGCATGATCTTCCCTTTTTTGAATTATAAATTAAATATGTTTTCATGTTCCTGCATTTATTCTTATTGAGAGTGAACAACCTCAAACACGGTGTCAAATATATTGTGAGGATACTTCTAAACATTCAATTCCATCCATAAATTCATGAAAATTGATTGAATTAATGTAATTTATTCTTATTATTTTTGTGGTTATCCTGCTATTTCATTTAATTTTCCTTATAATTTTGAAAAAAATTGAAATTGTTCATTCATATATAATAACAAGATGGGTTTTCCATTTTCAAATGCCAGCGATGTTGTAAAAACCTATGTTGTGAGATTCAAAGAGGTCTATTTTATATATTTACATTTTACCTAAATTTTTTAAATGATTATATGTAATTTTTCTTTATTATGACTCACTTTAATGCTTAATTATTATTCTATATGAGCTATTCAACCAATAACTCTCTCAATATAAGTTCCATTTATTGTTTATTTATTTCATAGTGAGCTTTATATTCTAATTTTTTTAGGTCTTCTGTTAATCGAATAGATTATATATGAACTGAAATACATTTTATTCAATATTCTGTTGAAATTTAGAATTTAGTGGTTTGCGAAGTATTTAGGACTAATAATAAATAAAATTTTATTATTTTACCAGCATTGATATTGTATACTTATCATTGGTATTTTTATTTTTTTTTGTATAGTTTGTGTTGTGTTGCATCAATTAATTTCAGGATATGGTTCCGTATCGAAGAACATGTTTAATCTTGGGAACCTGTAAGTTCTGATGAAGTTGGTACCCAATTAAGATGGTACTGTCTCAACTTTCTTCAATTTATTCCTTTATTGTAATTTCATTCTTTATTTTTTCTTATAAACACATTCTATATTGTGTTTTCGTAGTTTTAAATGCAGTATCTACATCATTTTAAAATTTTATATTCTGTATTAATTTTAATTTTAGTTGTAGTGTGAGTTTATATTTTCACAGCAGTTTTGTTTTAATAACTTCACTATATTAGCATGTGTTTTCTTTGAATTTCGTATGCTTTGTATTTGAAATCTCATTTTATATACTTGATTTTCCACATTAATGTTCCTATAATTTGCAACGTTTTAACTACTACACATATATTCATTTTCAGGTGCATAAAGGAAGGATTTTAATGATCCATGTCCAAGTACATAATGAATTCATTTTCGGGTATTCCTATTTTTTATGAATGCATTTTCAAGTACACATTGAATACATTTTAATCTGGTGGTTGGTTTCTTCTCTCTCATTTCAATGTAGTTTACTGTATGCAATTGATCTGATATGTTGTTACATGATTCAGAATGCTTCCATTCTATTTCAAGCATCTATTCCCCAACCTATATTACATATAGAGTTTATTTTATTTTGGTCCTTTGTGATGAATTATTGATATTAGTTTGTATTACTAAGGAACGATTTCACATCGTTTATTTTAACATCTCAATGAATATAAATTAAAATTCATGCTTCCCAAAAAATGTAATGTTCTTAGATACAATTTATTATTAATTTTTTCCACTATTGGACTATTTCATTTTCATGATATATATTGACTATTATTAAATATTTTTCTATGGATGCTTCGTTATTAAAAGATTATGTGAAAATGGGTGAAGTGTTCCTCCACTTGGTGGTTAGTTTGGAGTTATTTTAAATTTCAATATTTTATATCATTTTTATGTTTAATTATTTTTTATTAGTAAAATCGTACATTTCCTCTATATTTTGGTAAATTTACTAGCAATTTCTCCATAATAATTTCTAGAATATCTTTTCATTCATTACCCTAACATACCCCCACGATCATCCAGTTATATAAAATATTGCAGATTCCTCCTGACAATGGGAACTTTGTTCACCTTCATATTGTCGCCAGAACATCGTCCTGTAAAGGTATGACTCCAATTACTTTCCACCTTAAGTTGCAACATACAATATTCAACTGTCTTTGTAGTTATTTTGAAGGGATCCCCAAATGAATCATTATCACCGTAAGTACAATCCATTCCATCACATAATATATTCAGTTTGTTTTTAATATTATTGTTTCTCCATTAATCATTAGTTATTTATGTTTCCATTTTGTTTATCAAGAATTCATATATGATTTATTATTGAAGTGTTAAGAAATAAATTTTATCAATTTTAGTTATTTATGTTTTCATTACTTATCATTCATTTTATTCCATTTTTTCATGTAGGTGAATCATTTAATTCTCAAATATTTCATTAAAGATACATGAGATCAAACATTAATATCAAAAATACATTCAAATCATGAATTATTTGGATATAAGGTGCCTAAATGTTTACTAAACCTGGTATTGTTTTTTATTCATGCCATTTATTTAAAAATTTAATTCTATAACAAAAAATTTACATCATTTTCATGTACTTTTGAATCAATGGTGCATGTATCATAATAAGTATTCATTATTAGTATCCATATTTACGGTAAGATAACCATTTTATCTACTCAAAAACACCACATTTCGTTCACTTTTGTGACTAGAGCATCCCGTTGTGATTTGGGAGTATACCTGTACAAAGACCAATGTTGTTAACTTGAGGCATGCCCATATGTTATTTACATTTTTAGGTTTTAAATCATTTGAAATCTTAAACTAGTTTAACAATAACAATTCTTTGATGGATGTTGTTTTCAATTAAGAAAATATTTAACCATACATTACACATTATTGTGTGTTTTTTGTTATGTATAGTTGTCTTTTCATTGATTCAATAGAAATATTTTTCAATTAACAATTTGGATAGCTCTATGACAATCATTGTGATGAATAGGAATAGCATCGTGGATCTCAGACCCCCAGCTTTGCAGGTTACCATATGTTTTGATTGACTAACAAATTTTTTTTATTTACATTTCCATCCAAATTATGTCATTCTCGTGACACCATTGATTTGTCTCAATTTTTCACTATATCATTACCTCTTATAGGTGAATGGATAGTTTCTCAATGTTTCACAAGAAGGATGTGTCAATCTAATACATTCATGACTCAATATCCTCATATATCTTCCTCTTGGGCTGATACTGGACATGTTCAGGTTAGTCCTGGTAAATTCTATACTTTGAGCAACCGTTCAATGAACATATGCATCTAAAAATCCTTCAAGGGTAAGATCTTTCTCAATGTTGACATATCGTTTGTTATGTGGCTTCTCACTAATATGGCTTCTCTTTACGCATGATCCTATACAATATTCCAGATCCATGCAACATCAACTTATGTAGATAAATGGATTGATGAAACCTCGTGTTTAACTCATCATAATGTGTTTTCTTGATCAAGATCATGTATGGAATGTTGCAGAGAACCAGTTCCTTTCTATCCTCGTCATCATGAATTAGTTTTCCTGTTTATTTTTATGTCCATACACCCGTTTTTGGTATGTTATTTTTCAATAACATGTGTAATAGACAGTTATCATTTTTTATTTTACCGGTTTTGAATAATTTATATTCATGCTCATCACTTTTGTTGAATTTTAAATTCAATATGTTTGCAAGTTCCTGCCCTTATTCTTACTGAGAGCGAACTACCTCAAACATGGTGTCAAATATATTGTGAGGATACTTCTAAACATTCAATTCCAACCATAGCTGCTTGAAAATTGATTGAATGAATGTAATTGATTCTGTTTATTTTTGTGGTTATCCTACTATTTCATTGCATTTTCCTTATAATTCTGACAAAAATTGACTTCGTTCAATCATATATAATAACAAAAGGTTTTTTCCCTTTTCAAATGCCAGGGATGTTGGAAAAACCTAGGTTGTGAGATTCAAAGAGCTCTATTTTATATATTTACATTTTACCAATATTTTTTCAATGATTATATGTAATTGTTCTTTATTATGACTCACTTTAATGCTTAATTATTATTCTATATGAGCTATTCAATCATTAACTCTATCAATATAAGTTCCATTTATTGTTTATTTATTTCATAGTGAGCTTTATATTCTTAATTTTTTTAACTCTTCTGTTAATAAAACACATTATATATGCACTGAAATATTTTATATTCAATATTCTGTTGAAATTTAGTATTTAGTGGTTTGCGAAATATTTAGTACGGATAATCAATAAACTTTTATTATTTTACCAGCATCGATATTGTATACTTATCATTGATATTCTTATATTTTTCCTTTGTATAGTTTGTGTTGTGTTGCTTCTATTAATTTCATGAGATGGTTTCTTATCAGAGAACATGTTTAATCTATGGAACCTGTATGTTTTGATGAAGTTGGTACCCAATTAAGATGGGACTGTCACAAAATTCTTCAATTTATTCCATTATTGAAATTTCATACATTATTGTTTCTTATAAAAAAATTCTATATTTTGTTTTCATAGTTTTAAATGCAGTATTTGTAACTTTTTAAAATATTATATTTTGTATTAATTTTAATTTTAGTAGTAGTGTGATTTTATTTTTTCACAACAGTTTTGTTTTAATAACTTAACTATAATAGCATGTGTTTTTTTTTCAATTTAGTATGCTTTGTATTTGAAATCTCATTTTATATATTTAATTAGACACTTTAATGTTCCAATAACATTCTAAGTTATAACAACTACAGTTATATTCATTTTCAGGTGCATAAAGGAAGCATATTAAGGATCCTTGTCCAAGTTCATAATGAATTCATTTTTGGGTATTCCTATTTTTTATGAATGCATTTTCAAGTACACATTGAATGCATTTTAATCTGGTGGTTTGTTTCTTCTCTCTCATTTCAATGTAGTTTACTATATGCAATTGATCTAATATGTTGTTACAAGATTCTAAATGCTTCCATTCTATTTCAATCATCTATTCCCCAACCTCTACTACGTATGGAGATTATTTTAGATTGGTAATTTGTGATAATTTATTGATATTAGTGTGTATTACTAAGTCACTACTTCACATCATTTATTGTAACATCTCAAGGAATATAAATTATAATTCATGCTTCCCAAAAAATTTAATGTTCTTAGATACATTTTATTATTAAATTTTTCCACTGTTGGACTATTTCAATTTCATGATATATATTGACTATAATTACATATTTTTCTATGGAGGAATAATTATTAAAAGAGTATGTGAAAATGGGTGAAGTGTTCCTCCACTTGATGGTCAGTTTTGAGTTATTTTAATTTTCAATATTCTATATCATTTGTATGATTAATTATTTTTTTTAGTAAAATCTTACATTTCCTCTAAATTTTGGTAAATTCACTTGAAATTTCTCCATATTATTTTCTAGAATATCATTTCATTCATTACTCCAACATACCCCCACGCTCATCCAGTTCAATATATATAGCAGATTCCTCCCAACATTGGAAACTTCGTTCACCTACATATTGTCGCCAGAACATCATCCAGTAAAGGTATGACTCCAATTACTTTCAACTTTAAGTTGAAATATACAATATTCAACTGTCTTTGTAGTTATTGTGAAGGAATCCACACTTGAATCATTAGCACCGTAAGTACAATCTATTCCAGCACATAATATATTAATTTTTTGTTTAATATTAATTTTTCTCCATTAGTCCTTAGTTATTTATGTTTCCATTGTGTTTTTCAAGAAATCATATATGATTTTCTTTATTTATGTTTTATGAAATAACATTTAACCATTTTAGTTATTTAGGTTTTCATTACTTATCATTAATTTTATCATATTGTTTCATGTAGCTGAATCCTTTCATTCTCAAATATTTCATTAAAGGTTCAGTAGATCATATATTAATATCACAAATACATTCAAATCATGAATTATTTTTAGATAATGTGACTAAATGTTTACTAATCCTGGTATTGTTTTTTATTCATGCCATTTTTTTAAATATTTTCATTTCATGACACACAATTTACATCATTTTATTTTACTTCTGAATCAAGGGTGCATGTATCATAATCAATATTGTTTATTAGTATCTATATTTATGGTAAGATAACCAGTTTATATACTCAAACACACCACATTTCTTTCATTTTTGTAACTATAGCCTCATGTTGTGCATCAGGAGTATACTTGTACAATTTCCAATGTTGAATACTTGAGGAATGCCCATAATTTATTTAAATTTTTAGGTTTTAATTCATGTGAAATCATAAACTGGTCTAACAATAACAATTATTTGATGGATTTTGTTTTCAATTAAGAAAACATTTAACCAAACATACACTTTATTGTGTGTTTTTGTTCTATATAGTTGTATTTTCATTGATTCAATTAACATATGTTTCAATTAACAATTTGGATATCTCTATGACAGTGATGAAGATGAAGAGGAATCTCATGGTGGATCTCAGACCCCCAGTTTTGCAGGTTACCTTCTATTTTGATTGATTAAGAATTTGTTTATTTACATTTCCATCCAAATTATGTCATTCTCATGACACCATTGATATTTCTCAATTGTTCACTATATCATTACTTCTTATATGTGTATGGATAGTTTCTCATGGTTTCACAAGAAGGATGTGTCAATCGTATACATTCATGACCCAATATCCTCATATATGTGCCTCTTGGGATGATACTGGACATGTTCAGGTTAGTCCTGGTAAATTCTATACTTTGAGAAAATGTTCAATGAACATATGCATCTAAAAATACTTCAAGGGTATGTTATTTCTCAATGTAGACATATCTTTTGCGTTGTGACTTCTTCCTAATATGGATTCTATTTACGTATGATCCTGTACAGTATTCCATATCCATGCAGCATCAACATATGTAGATAAATGGATTGAAGAAACCTCCTGTTTAACTCATCATCATGTGTGTTCTTGATCAAGATCATGTATGGAATGTTGCAGTGAACCAGTTCCTTCCTATAACATCCAACAAATACAAACTAGAGTATGGTGTAAAATTCTGTAATATTTCATTTTGTCTTCTACCATGATTTTAGTGTACAGTAGGTAGGTGTATCATGTGGGAATTCTTTTATTGAACATGAAAATGAAATATGGATGATGTGTACAAGGTAATGATGTAGTTTTTTTTAATTCACTTTAACATATTAGGTTTCATTATACATTATAACTATTAGTAAGGCTTGCATGAGGTCCTCAATGCAAGGTGTTTTGGGTGTTAATTTATATAGAATACCAATACCATGTTATATTTCTCATCATTGACTAAATGTTTATTTTTCTATTTTCTGTTTGGTGAAATTTTTGGTCCCAATGGTGATGGATTTAAGAAGTCTACTATATGGATAATTTAAATATGTATTTATAATTTTATTTTTACACACACTGTGTAATATATATATATATATATATATCATATTTATAAAAAAATTCCACTGTTTTTTATAAAGTTTCTCCCTTCTGTAAAAAAATATTGAAAAAAATTATTTTATAGAAAAATGGTGTGGTATTTAATAATTGTCAATATTTTTTTTGATTTCTCTTCTCATTACAAAAAATACAAGTTTTTCAAAAATGTATTTTATGGGCTTTCAATTTAAGAAAATATGGCAGAATGAATTATATGTGATCATCAAGACATGTATTTTATTTTTTTTAATTTTTTTTGTTATTATTTTTTAAATTTCCATTCATTGTAGTCATTTATTGCACCTTTCTGATTTAGGTATTACTGATTCTGAGACAAAATGATATAAGATGATCCAGGATGATGTCAATGTCCAAACAGTTTCTCCTCTCTACATGTTCTTGAAGTCTTGAAAATGGAAAGCTGTTTGGGGTTGACATAAAATGTAATTTTTTGAAGTTACTTTCATTATACGTTTACACATCCAATTAACAGGTATAGAATCATTTTAATTCATTCACAATTTTAATTTTTTCTATCCTTAACACGTATGCAATGTAAATAACATGTTTGAATTGTATTAATCTATAAAATTTATATACTACATTTTATTACAGTTTAAAGAAACTCAGTATTATATTAATTTATAAAATAGTTTATACTGCTTATTATTCTTTTTTGGATCCATTGTATTGATCTTTAGTTTCAAATTATGTTTTCTTTTAGGAAAATATCCATATTGTTATTTGAAGTAACATTATCTATAAGAATTATTGACATTTTTGTTGATTTTACTATTTTATTTTCGTTAATCCATGTCAAAAATGAGGAACCATTAGACACTACCCATGTAATTTGTCCACATAGTGTTTAGTCATGTTATACTGGATCCCCCTGTTTACCAAAAGGTTGTTCATATTGAGTCGGTCGCCTCCCCTGTTGGCTATCTGGATTGTGTTGTGCATGCTGATGGTATACAATTGGATGACAATGATTCTAGTCAGCACACCTTTATATGCGATGAGGCTCGTGCTGCTGATGGGGCTATCCAGGTTGATGATGGGCAGTCCGCTAATAAGCATATGGATCACTATTCTACCACTGACCAACATATTTCACCCAATGATGCTGATTATATAAATTTGTCCTCTATGCTGTGGAATTATAAAGCTAATTCTAATTTTTTTTGCTATGCGGTATTCTATTAACACTCCAATGTTTTATTTCCTTTTAATGGAATTCCTTGAGAATGCAGGTTTCATCAAGTGGAGGGCTTCTCCCCTAATGAATCGATCTAGGGATGGAGATATTTATGGTCCATCATAGGGAATGGCCATGAAGGATGATCATTATAGTCCTGTTATACAGGATCCCGCTATTCTGTTGGATGTTGCTCAGGAGGTACTGGCTATGCAGGATCTATCCACACATGATCCACCTTAGGAGGATGATGTGAATGATGATGTTTCTTCACCTTGAAATGTGGATGTTCATGATGTTCAGGAGGATGTGGCTTCTTGGGAAGGCATGGTCGTGAAGGATGATCTTTCAATACATGATCCCCCTCACGAAGCAGTTGTATAGGATTCGGCTGATGAAGAATCACATGTGTAAATGATGTAATGGAGAATAGGGCATCATCCAACTCCGGGGGGGGGGGGGGATCTCGAGGTCGGGTTAGACATAAGAAGAGGTGATCATCACTGTATGCACTTAATATGGTTTTTTTCATTACTTCTGTATAATGGTGTTGCAATTAAACATTTATCCCTTATTTTATTTTGGTTTCTAATTAATTCTTTTATGTTAATATTCATTTTTTTATTCTATAAATTCCGGTAATGTTATTTTAATCATTTTTTCTATGCATAAAAATATTCCAGGAATTTGATGTTGGATATTTGTATAGTGACATAATTTATTAGTGACATTAATACTTATGATGTATGTTTTGAAATTTAAATGTCCATTTGAATTTTTTTTCATTCATGTCCAATGGAATATTATGCTGTTTATACTAATGTTGTATAATAATTCTTTCATGTTCTTTTAATAATATCTCGGTGACATTAATTCTTATTTTATTTAATTCATGTTCGTTTTTAATGTAATTTTCTAATTATTGACGATTTTTTCTTTTTATTCATGTATTTTAAGTTGGATATTTATTTTGTTTTTTACATAGTGACCTGTTTCCATTTCATTATTCTTTTATGTTTTCATTCATGTTCATTTCATTTTTTTTTCAAAAATGTTATTTTTATTTTCAATTGAAAGTTATCTACAATATTCAAATTTCATTTTTAATGTATGTTTTCTTTTCCTTTTATATTATCTAATATGTTTTCTATGTTTTTAAATAATTTTATTTTCCTTATATATTCTCTTATATGTTTGCCTCATATTCTCCATCATGCATTTGTATGGTTTATTTTGTACAGTGATGGTACACTTATGTTTTTCTTATATATTCTTATATATTTTCCAATATATTATCAATATTCTCCTACATATTATCCTATGTTATTTTCTGTTACTTATTTTCCTATATTTTCATTTCTCTATATTTTTTCCAATTATAGTTCAATATTAATTATCAATTTTTTTAAATATATTCAATATTCATGATCTTTATGAACATTGGAATTTAGTTTTGTCTTATTAAAACTAATAATTGAACGTATTTCTGTGCGAACGCACGGGTATGTACTAGTTGTTTTATAAAAAAGTAAAAATATATTATTTATAATGAAATATTTGAATCAAATCAAAAAACAATTCTAAAAAAATTTCATTCCATGATCTAAGGGAGAAAAGGATCCCGAAAAATGGTCGTAGAACCTCCTGGATGAGGATATGAGGGAGTCATTGATATAATAGAATCAAAAGATTATGAGGGAGTTTTCTGAATTGCCTAATAATGTTCTGGTGGTGAAACCAAATTTTCTAATCATTATAAATATGTGTTTCACATAATGAAGTGTTTGTATAAATGGTTTGATGTTCCAATTCTATGTATTGTAACATAGAAAATATATGATATTTAATTAGAATTATAATAATAAAATATGAAGATAGTGAATACATGTGGAAACCTATCATTTAGTGGTAAAATTATCTCTAAATAGAAAAGATATTATCAAATATAATGTTTATAATGTGAACTAAAATATGGTAAAATATTAAACTTATTTTTTTAAAAAATAGAAACACATTTTATACATTAAATTTAATATTTCAATTTTAAATTTTAATACATTATGTATTCAATTATATATTCCTACTAGAATTAAGGAATATCTCAGCAACCTTTACTCCAGAAAATCTAGATTTCATACTAAATCTTATATAATAATATCAGATATTTAATTAAAACCAAAATGATATATTGTAGGGAATAACCCCTAGATTCAAGATCTATTGTTTGATTTTCACTTAATATGGTCATTTTGAACCTATGTAGATACATAAATTGTGTTGGGAATGTTAAATACAACATTAAAACAAATTAAGATGAGACTCCAAATAAATATAACTACATTGGAGAATAAATTCGAAATTCCATCATAAAAATTATTTTAACATGATGCATATTATACTAATAAAAGTAATGCATAATATTTTTTTTACAAAACATAATACATAATACATTACATTAAATAACAAATGAAAATAACTATTAAATAAAAATTATTGTACATAGAGAACTCAAGTTTGACATAAAAATTATAAAAATTTGATATGAAATTCAATGTTGAGATTTAACCTCTAAATAATTTCCTGTAGAATTCATCAAAAGGAATCCCATCATAAATGTAATGTATAAAAATCTAGTAATGAAATTTATTTTTCCTATAAAATTAGAGGCAACAAATCTCATTTTTATTATACATTTTCAGGTTATATTTAGTTTCTGATTATAAATATGAATAGGTGTGACAAAAATAATTGAAATGTGATGTATTATGACATTCTCTTTAATATTAGGATTTAACATTTTTTGAGTTTAATTATCATAAAAAAATACATGTTTTAAAATTTAATATAGTATATTAATATAAATAAGTAATAAAATAACTCTGATTTTTTCTTAACACTATTAAAAATGTAATGAAAATTTTTAATTAATATTGAAACCAAAAATGAAATATTGTATTTTCGAAATTTGAATATTTTTTAATGAATTAAAAATAAAATTATATGGTATGGTGGAGTAATTGAATAAGATGTATATATTTTTCACTATCATTATTACCTTCTTAGATAGTTTTATATTAGTATTACAGAATTTGGGCAACTAAAAAATGATATTATTGAGTACAATCCAAATAATAATAAAAATAAATCGTTGTCTTAGAGTTGGATAATAAATATATATGGATGGCATGGTGGAAAAAATGAAGAATGAAAATTTTAAGGTGAATGAAATAGTTCATCAATTGGTTAGGGATTCAAAGATATGTTTTGGTTGATTAGGGAGAATAATATATGGAGAAGATATGGCATCATCTACATTAATTATTTAATATAAATAAAGGGGAATATGGAAAGAAACAAATGTTTTCAAACTATTATGGGTTCTAATAAAATGGTAAAAAGAACAGAAGAAAACAAAAACCCAAAAATGTGAAAATAGTTTCCAAAACCTAATTTTCATTGAAAACAGAATAGGAAACCTGAATAAAAGATGGTTATGAATGTATAAGTATTATTGATATTTTTGGGGAACTATCTTTGATAACATATAGGGATAATAAATAATGCGTTGGGTAAGAATTCATGAGGATATAGGATATGGATCATTAAGTGAGAAATTAGTGATAAAAATGTGGGAATGTGAGGAAAGAGTGTGTATGTCATTATTGTGTGAGGATAACGAGAAATGAGCTACGAGGTTTGAGAGTATGATGGAAGGGTCATTCATGAGTACTGATGTTATGGGTAGTTTAAAATATTTGAATAGAAAACATTGACAAGAATAGAGAAATGTGTAACAGAAAATAATGTGAACTTAGAATAAATAATATAACTGAAATTGAATCTTAATGGGATATAATATATTGTTAAATAAATAAAAATATCATTATTCTATTTAATATATAGTAATATATAATATATGATTTGAAACTAGTGGTGGAGTAAAAATTATTAAGTAATAAAAATGAAAAGATTTTTTGAATTCATGTTATATTTAAATGGGCTTCCCAAACATCTAAATTTATTTTTTAAAGTAATATTTAAATATAAATGAGGATATATATTCATTCTCTAAAATAATATCTTTTAAATTTTATCTTCTAGTTTCAATTTTTTTTCAATCCCATCTGATATTGAAGTTCCATAATTGAAATTACTTTTGATTTCCACTATTTCTTCCAATCATCCTGGACCAAATTAATCATTTAAATTTATGTACAAATACAATTTTATTTAACCTTATCATTAAAGGTAATAGTGTGAATTTTCATTAAGTTATCAAAGTAGTGTTATTATATATAATTGTAAATTTACATAACATGATTCTTCATGTAAATTAATTAATGTTTATTTATCATATGTAATTTAGAAAATAAAATAAAATCTATTTTAATTATAGGTGTTGGAATACATATGCTAAATAAATGAAACAATAGTAAAAATTATGGGTGTTCTATATTTTATTTTAATAATCATAGAAAAAATCAGGCATATTGAATACATAATATACTCATACATGTTGACATTAACTAATTTTATTAAATGGGATTGGTTGAATACTTGTGTTTGTAATATAATGTTCACCGAAAAATGTAGTGGTGCATAAATTAAATAAATGAATGAATAATACTTGTTCATATTGTAAAATTATATAGACTGTTATATATGAGAAATGGATAGAAATTAAAATATAGAGTAATACAAGTATTTTTTAAAATGTTACAATATAAAATTTTATATTTATCTATGAATATTAAAAAAAATACAAAAATTCAAGGGATTACCATAATAGGGACATTGATTCCAAAAAAGCTATAAATTTATTTTTTTAATATACATTATCAAGTGAATATATATGTTGTTTCTTGAATATTAATTTCCAATTGAATATCATTTATTTTATGGATTATAATATTATTTTTTAAAAATTTATGTAATTAAATATGAATAAATGGATTCAATTTTAAATTAAAATTGATAAAATATTCAAATTATTTGTCTAATATTTTTTTTTGTGAACAGCTATAATACTATAGTAGAAATAATAATATTTTAAATTAGAACATCCATGAAATATATTTCAATGCAAATTTATTTCTTATTATTTAATTAACAATAATAAAAATAAAATAACAAAATCAATAATTATTTAGAGTAATACCAGAATTTTTTTTGAATTAATATATAACAGAAATGATAAATAATTTAGTATTTATGACTTGATATCCAAAAATATAATATAGAAATATATTTCACATTATATGGAAAATAACTAGGTTATTGATGGAATAAAACACTCCTTAGTAGGTTTGTCACACATTATATATTCCATTATGTAATAGAATCTTATGGTAAAAAACCATATAAGAGAAAATTACTAATAATATAGAATGGGGAATGTAAATACGAGACTAAAAATCATGTCGTACAATGAAATAGGTAATTATGGGTTAAAAACCCATCAAAATGGTTATCAATAGGTGTAATATAAAATACAACATACTATTATTTATCATTATGTATTATAGTGAATATTTCATTTAGAGTGGAGCATACAAAAAATATAAAATGGTATTTAAAAAATATAGAAATCAGAAAATAAATCATTCATGTTTTCAAATATATTATAAATTATAATTAATGATAAGTTTTTAGTACCTTAAATGATATAGATATATTTATTCCAGTTATATTTGAAAGAATAGGGGGTAATAATACTAGATTTATCAATGATATATGAAATTTAGAGGAAATGGTATAATAAATGTAGGGATGACCTTAACAATGACACTAATTTTATATGATAAAAATAATGTTTGTTTTTTATATACATTATTATTTTATTATAAATAATTTTGTATAAATTTTTGCTTCAGGAAAATTGACATTGATGATATTTAGTCACGTAATTATTTTTTAACATGATATACTTCTATATAAAATGAATGGAATCAATATTTATTTTATTTTTTTAATATATTATTATTTTTTGTCCATTATAATAATATACATATATATGATTAAAAAACATTGGCTGAATAGATAAAAATAATTATAATTAAAACATATATGAACATATTTTTATTGAAAATGGATTCCATAAAAGAGAAAATAAAATGTAATTCTATAAAAGAAAAAAATATTAAATTTATATAGTGTATATTACATGAAATGGTGGTTTGGTTGGATTACAATAAACCTGAAAAGATAAACAAATTTACAACAATAACATACAAAATATATTAAAATCCCACAAATATATTTTAAAACATAAATAGAATATAATGATTATTGATAGAATAAATCATACCACAGAAGTCCAGTCACATTTTATGTGATTCTTTATGAAATGTTATCTCTAAATATGTAATCATTATAAGTTAAATTTTTTATCAATACAGAAAGCGGTGTATAAATGGACGACATCAAATTAGTGTATGTAAATATTTATGTATTTAAAAATTTTAATATACTATTAAAATGGATACTGATATAATGAATATTAATGTAATAAATAAAAAATTTATTGTTATTTGAAATAGTTCATAATATATTTCCTATCGACCATAAATCAAATATTAATTGACGATTAATGTGAAATAATAATATAGAAAACAAAATAAATCATTCCAGTCTTATACATTGATATCAAATAAGATGAAATCTAAATATTGTAATAACTGAAATGAGATAGATTAATTTTTTTCTATGTAAATAGTGTGAAGGTAATTAATATTATGAAATTTACTAATGATATATGAAATTTTGGGTAAATCATATTTGAATTGTAGTGAAAACATTAACATGGAATCTAATTATAGATGAACATTGGGATTTCATTGATGATGCACATGATTATATTATTATGCTATCTTTTATATGATTTCCTTCCGCACAAATTTTCATGTATGATATTTAGTGAAGTAATATTTATCTATCATGAATAAATCATGAATTATAATATTGAATAAATTATCTAGAAAATATGAATATATAATCATATATTTTTTGAAGTAAAGAGTTATATTTAAAATTTAAAAACCAAGAATTGAAAATTTAAAAATAATTAAAAGTAAAATGTACAATAGAAATAATTTCATTCAATTAAATTTTTGTAATTTAAACAATAGGAAGAAATCATGGATTTGGAAACGTGATATATAATATATATTGTAATTTTAAATGAATAAAACCAGTAGTTTTTTGTAGTATTGATTACAATTAAGAATTTTATATTATAAATTTCCCAATGAAAGTAGCACCATGTTAGACATGAAAATATTACATTTAGGCTTCAATTCATACCAATCGTTTTTTATTGGTAGGAATTATACATGACATATAACATGTAAATAATATACAATATTATATAACTTTGTAGTAGATGTTACCTAGATCTATCTATTTATGAGTTTAGATGTGGTTTTTTAAAAAGTACATATGTTTTTCATTAAATATATGTACTATAATTAATTCTCTATAATCCACCACATATAATAGGATCCTTGAATCTGGTAGTGTAAAATGAAAAATTATATGTGGATTTTCAATTTTTAACTGAATGAAATGTGGTAATACGTAAAATATTTAACTATAAAATATTGATATTGATGTACATTATAACAGAATTAAATGTGTATTCATATGAGGCAAAATAATTTTAGATGAAAAGAATTATTATTTTTCAGATAACACGATGAAATGATTATAAATATCAATACAGTATTTATTTTTTCCGGTAAAAGGTCATGAAATATACAAATCCAGGTAATAATTTTATAACATGATCGAATTATGTATGAAACAAAAGAAATATTTCATTTGTTAAATTTAATTATATAATTCTAGAATTTGTTTATTAAAATATAATTGATATATTATAAAACTATTTTATATAGGATTAAATATAAAAAAACATGATTTTTGGGAAAAAAGGTATCTACAAATTGATTCAATAATATTAGCATTCAAAATTATAACTATAAAATAATTGAATTAACAGTATATTGAGTATAATACTATAAATGAAAATATATTTAAGGATTACTGAAAAACTAAAATAATAAATACATTAGTAACTATGACATATGAGATCTAAAAACATAATAAATATCATTTATTGGTATTATTCAAATTATTGGTCTATTTACAAAATAATAATTATCCTCCAACCAAATAACACTATATGAGGTTTCTTGGACCACTTCTCTCAAAACCATATAACATAGGGTTCAAAAAATTAAGCAATGATCTTTATTTAATACTTTGGGTTAACATCCTTATAATAGGTTGAGGTATCTCTTATAGAGTAGTCATTGGTTTTTGACACAATTTTTCTACTTCTTATTTATTTTATTCCATTGTTTAGATATCACAAAACTCTTTATCAAGACATTTTTACTGAATGATCGTGTCTTGTAGGATTTAGTATGTTTTTCTAGAAAACATTATCATTTACTATAAATATTATATGATCATAATTAATAGAAAGAAACAAAATTTTCTTCAATAATTTTATAATATTTAGTATGAATATGGTCATTTGATTCAACCATAATCAGACCATGAGTATTTCATTTTATTTTCTATAATACATATAAAATTTTTAACCATGGGACTGATTCTTGTATAGATTTATCAAATTTACCCTTATAAGGTTAACCATATTGAAAATAAATTAGTATGGCCATTAGACTAACCATTGATTATAATTAAAATATATAGGACTCATTTATGTCATGTGGAATATCATTATAATTTAATTGAAAATATATAATATTAAACAAGACAATCATTTACTATTTATTTTTTGGAGTTTTCATGTACAAGATGTCTGACGCAAGTGAGAAAAACCCTGAAATATAAAATTTGGGGGATTTCATATAGGAAATGATTCATTTGAAGAGTTCAGTGTAGATTTGTTTCAAAATCCATGTATTCTGAATGTTATAGAGTAAGTACTTATATCTACTAGTTTGTGTAATTATTTATAGATTTGTCATTTTATGGAATCCTCATATGGGTTGTTTCCTTATGAACATTTTAAATTATAATAGTGAGTGATCATAATTATGATTGCGGGAATCCTCTGATAGGAAGATGGTTAATATGATCATCTGCTTAAGGTAATTCAGTGATAGGATGACAGAACATGATCCTTAGATCCAGGGCTTCTAGGGATAGAATGAAAGGGAATGTCTTATCATTGTTCATAGGGATTCTAGAGATAGGAAAGCTATGTATAGTGACCCGAGCCTTTTCATACATTAATATTATAAGATTTGAAAGATAAACAACATAATTGTATTACATATAGAGGATCAAAAGGTTTAGTGCCTTGGGAAAACAGGGACCACACATAACAAATACAACATCTAGCAAAATCATTTTTTTTAATTTCTTCTTCTCTAGCTTCTTATTGGCACTTGTCCTCTCCTTATTAAGTGTAGACACCTGAGGATATACATCAAAAGGGGTGAGAAACAATCCTAGTAATAGGATAAATAAGAACAATATAGTATGGTGTGAGCATAATCATAACATAGGAAAAATATCATGAACATGAGAGGAACATAAATAAAATACTTGATATGTGGCAACGCATAAAAATGAAACATCATGTCCTAGTGGTTAAATACCACACATTCTTGTGAACCAAGATAGAATATTGTTCACACATCATTTCGAATTTACTCCTGAGATTCATTACTTTACCCAATGCATTGGAGCACTGTATAATTCCGAGCACACCCGTCACATTGAAACATTCAATTTTTCACTATATAATTCTCGGTTCACCCTTCACATCATAACATTGTCATGATAATTCTTTCCACATAGAACACATATAAAAAAATATACATAACTAACCCATGGAATAGAATTGGTTTCATCTCATTATAACACATTCATAATCTTTGGGTTCCCAAAAGAATGAGGGAATAACATACATGTTACAATAACCGTCCATATAGATTGAGAAGTAAGAGGGGTGTTCTTGAAATAGGTTTTATTTTTGAAAACATTTGGTTTGGAAAACAAAAATAGTGAAAAAAATGTATATACCAGAAATATAAAGACAATAATGAAATATTGATCTTTTAGGAGTAACCATATCAAAAATGGAGTTAAAGAGGGAGAACCTGAAGGATGAATGTTGGGTTCGAGAATTTCCCCTTACCTTGTACCTGAATGCTTCCTTCTCTTTAATGTCCTGTATAATGAAATTATATTTATTAATTAGAAATACATAACCATGTGTAAATTAATAGGGTTAATTATGGTTTCATTATGTCATATTATGTTCATTTTGATGACTTATATAGTTTAAACACATTGTTCATGGATGTTCGTTTTTATGGTTTTTCTTGGGTGGTTCACTTGTAGTGTGAAATTGATGTTTTGGTAGAACATGAGTAAACATCCAGAAATGATATTACATTTCATTAATGATATTACATGTGTTTTAATGATATCATAATTAATTATATTTTTTCCATGTGGAAGAATCATTAAATATGAATTAAATGATGGTTATTTGGGTCAATTTGGGCGGTTTTTGGATCACAACGAACTTGTTTTAAAATATTACATAGTAATATGGCCATAGGTTTTTATAGAACATTAAATATAACATAATAAATATAACATATTCTTTATCAACCATAAAATGGTTAATTACCTGATCTGATTGTAGAAATGGAAGAAGAAAACATGTCGTTCTTGAAGGTGATAAATTAACACCTCACAAACAACGTTCTCTTTAATAAAATAAAAGGAAGAGAGAAAGGGGTTTGGATGATATGATATCCCATTAGAATCATAAAATTACATTATATTTATAATACTTGAGTTACATTACAATTTGGATGAATATAGGGGGGAGAGATCAAGAAATTAAATTGAACATTAAAGGAAATTAAAGGAGAAGAGGGAGGGAAATTACCTCTAGAATCCTCCTCTTGAGAACCTCCTTAAGGTCCTATGAATGGTCTATTTATAATTCCAGAAGCACTAGGAAGTGGGGTTGGAGCTAGGGAAGCTGTTTGGGAATAGTTTAGTTTATTTTTGGATCTTGAGAGGTGTGAGGAAATGAGGGTGTGAATGGTGGCTTTTATAGTGGAGGGGAGAGGGGTTTCCTTAATATAAAATTCATTAGTTTATGAATTTCCCCTAAGACAAGGAATAGTAAGTTTTGAATTAAAAATAATATTAATTTTATTATGTTATCCCGAACCAAGTGGGCTTAATCCACCAAAAATCATCAATGACACAATTAATCCATTATTTAGCATTTATTTTGAATTATCAAATTCTACTATTCATCAAAAATTCATGTTTCTCAAAAAAATCCCAAAAATTTAGCCCAACCATTTTTCAACATGTAGAATCCAAAAATGAAGTCCATTTTTCTAAATTAATTTTATAAATATTATTAATTTAATATTTAATTGAAATCATAATTTACATAAAAAACTATTTTTAGATTAAAAGTGAATTTATAGTGATTTCAAAAATTATGTAGGGTCTAATAAAATAATCTAAAAACAATAATAAAATAATTTTATAAATAATTAATACATTCTATGAAAGCAAATTTTCCTATAAAATAATTAATTATTTATAATTAATTATTTATGACTTACAAAATTCCAAAATGATTACTAAGGACAAATTGTCACTTTCTATGATGTTTAAATTTTATTTTATTGTTCATGGATATGGTTACTCTTATGTAGTATTCTTTACTATTCATAAGGGACATATTACTATTCATAAGGGTATGTTACTATTCGTAAGGGTACATTACTATTCACTGAAAATTATTTTTGTTTCATTAGACTCCAAAAATCATCTATAGAAAAATGGTGTATGTCAGATTTTTAAAATTTCAAACACCAAAGTGAAAAACATATGTTTAAAGGTCACTTATCATTTATTAGTTCATTATGTTGTGTTTTCATTATGACAAAAATATAAGAATGTAATCTCCATTGAAAAACATTGGGTCATTACATTCTTCCCCCTTAAGAAATTTCGCTCCCAATATTTCACTTTACAGAAACAGGTGAGGGTGTTTCTCCTTCATTGCCTCTTCTGGTTCCCATGTTGATTCTTCAAACATTTGGTTCCTCCACAACACAATGAAAAGATGGCTTTTCTTTTTTCGTAGAACCTTATCTCTTCGATCCAAAATCATTACTTGCTGATCCTCACAGGATAGATCATCTTCCAGCTTCACCACCACTGAATTTAGAACATGTGAGCGGTCTGGTATGTACTTTCTCAGTAGTGATACATAAAACACATCATGAACATGATTCATATTTGGCGGAACTGCAAGGTGATAAGCCATGATTCCTATACGGTCAAAGATCTCAAAGGGGCCAATATACCTTTGGCTTAGCTTCCCTTTCTTCCTAAATCACATGAATCTCTTCCATGGAGATATTCTAAGGAAGAAGTTGTCTCTAACGTCGAACTCCAAGTCCCTTCGATGGTTGTCAACATAGCTCTTTTTCCAACATTGAGTGTTTTTTATGTGTTTCTGGATGACTTGATCCTTCTCTATCATCTATTGAACAAGATCGGGTCCATGTTGCATTCTTTCTCCAACGTCATCCCAATAGGTTGGTGTTATACACTGCTTCCCAATAAGCTCTTCATACGAAGCAATATGAATACTAGGGTGGAACCTATTGTTGTATGAGAACTCAACCAATGGGAGATGATGATCTTAACCACCTTTGAATTCAAGAGATCACGCTCTTACAATATCTTGAAGCATCTAATTAGTTCATTCAGATTGGCCACCAGTTTGGGGGTGATAGGTCGTGCTGTAATTTAATTTAGTAATAAACTCATGTTGAAGACTCATCCAGAATTTAGATGTGATCCTTGGATCACAGTCAGAGACAATTCAGTGTGGAACACCGTGTAGTGTCACCAATTCCCTCACATATATCTATGCAAGTTGTACAAGTGAGATATCTTACCAAATATCGATAAAATGGGCATTCATGGTGAGTCGGTCAACCACCCCCCATATCACATTATTTCCCTGTGACATCTTCCAGAGACCTGTGACAAATTCCATAGTAACATTTCCCATTTCCACATGGGTATAGGTAATGGCTACATCATAACCTTCCACAATTTTCGCTCAGCTTTAACTTTCTGAAATACCATGCACCATGATATATATTCCACAATATCCTTATTCATGTGGTCCAACCAGAAGTGTTATTTGAGATCACGATACATCTTGGTACACCAATGATTGAAAAAGAATGTTGAGATATGTGAATTTTCAAATATCTCATTCATTATCCTGGGTGATGAAGGCACACAATGTCGCGTTCCAAACAAAATCACACCATCATCATCGATATGGAACTCATTTAGCTTCCCTTCCTTTACGACATTCTCCCTCTTTTGTATCTCCACATCATCCCTTTGTGCTTCTTTAATCTTCTCCAGGATGGATGGTTCCACAATAATTTGGGAAATGTAGGATGTATCCCCTGCCCTTATGATTTCCAAATCCATACATTTCATATCCAAGAAGATACATTCCTTATAAATCCGCCACATGGAAAGTGTAGCAGGTTCCATTATGCTTAGAGCATCAGCTACCTAGTTCACCTATCCAAGATGGTAGTGAATAGAGAAATCATAATCCTTGATTAGCTCTAACCATCTCCTTTGACGCATGTTGAGCTCATTTTGTGTGAATATATACGTTAGGCTCTTGTGGTCAGTGTATATGTGACACTTTTCACCATGATGGTAGTTCTGCCATATTTTCAAGGCAAAAATCAAGGCTGCCAGCTCTAGATCATGTGTCAGGTAGTTCTGCTCATGATTCTTCAACTTTCGGGAGGCGTAGTCTATCAAATTATCATTTTTCATGAGAATACAACCCAAGCATTTCTATAAAGCATCAATGTATATCACAAAACATTCTAAACTTTTCAGTAGTGTGAGTACAGGTGCAGTGGTCGACCTTCTCTTTAGCCCCTTGAAGCTTCCCTCACATTCTTCCATCCAGAAATACCTTACTCCATCTTTCTCTTCTTATCACCATAGCCATGGGACCATTCTGAAAACTCCATTTCCACTTTGATAACACAAGAAACAACTTCTTCATAACTCCCAAAGTCTCTAATTTCCAGAGCCTTTCGAAGTAGAGGTTATAATCCACTAAAGAATCAATTAATTTTTCTATCATGGTTGATAACATAACCCGAAGCATTCCTTGTGATCCTTGTGAAATTCAATTCATTGGTTGGGACATATTATCCTTGTTTTTGCTTGAGATCTATTAATTCTCTCTCCATCTTCGTTTAATGAGTTCGTGGGAAACAGTTATTAAGAAACATTATCTTAATTTCTTCCCATTCCATCTCTTCAATTTCCTCCCTTGGATTAGTATTCTTAATCAAATCCCACCATTGATTGGATTCTCCGTCTAGACAATAAACATCCAGGCTCTCCTTCTCATTCGCGGAATAATGAAGAACATAAAAGATCTTCTCCATGGAGTTGACCCACTGTTCCACAACTAGTGGATCAGAATATCAACTAAATGTGGTTGGTCATTGCAGCATGAAACATTTGATATCCAGTTTCTCCCACTTTGGTGAATGAGAACATTCCCCAATATTTTGGTTATTGTTCATAACCTGTGATAATTGGGTAAGCATCGCCATGATGTTTTGAACTCCACCTCCCAAATCATTAGAGATGTCGTTCGGGCAATCATTGCATTGGCCCTCGCACGAGTTGTTGGACTGATTTCTCCTGGTTCCCACCATTTTCTAAAATAGAAAAAGTTAGAACAAAACTTAACTAGACAAGTCATGAATAACTTATTCATATAAACAATGAATACCAAAAACAAAACATATGGGATCCCTTTGTAAATATTCTTGTCTGCATATTTGTACTTAGTCGCATGCTAGAGGTTTTGTCTATGGTTCACTAATCATAATTCACAAATTAACTAAACATTGCCTCTAATACCAACTATAGTGACCCAAGATTTTTCTTACATTACAATTACATCATATAAAATATAAAAAACATAATATTATTACACCTAGACGACCAAAAGATTTATAATCTTGAGAAAACTAGGACCACACATAACAAATACAACATCTAACATAAACATTTATTTAATTTATTCTTCTCAAGCATCTTATTGGAACGTGTGCTCTCCTTGGTACATGTAGCCACCTGATGATATACATTAAAAAGGGTGATCTAGAAACCCAGTATGAAGATAGATATGAACAATATATCATGGTGTGAGCATAATCATAACATAGGAAAAATATTAGGAACATGAGAGGAACATAAATAAAATACATGATATGTGGCAATGCATAAAAATGAAACATCATGTCCTAGTGGTTAAATACCACACATACTTGTGAACCAAGATAGAATATTGTTCACAAATCATTTCTCATTTACTCATGAGATTCATCACATTACCCAATGCAGTGGAGTTCTGTATAATTATGGGTACACCCGTCACATTGAAACATTCATATTGCGCTATATAATTTTGAGCGCACCCGTCACATCATAACATTATTATCATCATGATTGCCACATAAAACACATATAAAAAAATTTATGTAACTAAAACATGGAATAGAATGGGTTTAATATCATAATAAAAAATTAATAATCATTGGGTTCCCAAAAGGAAGAGGGAATAACATACATGTTACAAGAACCGTCCACTTTGAGTGGGAAGTAAAAGGGGTGTTCTTGAAAGAGGTGTTCTTTTAGAAAACATTTGGTTTGACATAAAAAATAGTGAAAAAAATTTATATACCATAAATAGAAATAATATGATGAAAAAATGATCTATAATGAGAAACCATATAAAAAATGCAGAGAAAGAGTGAGAACCCGAAGGATGAATGTTGGATTCATGAATTTTCCCTTACCTTGTACCCTAGTGCTTCCTTCTCATTAATGTCTTGTATAATGAAATTGTATCCATTAATTAGAAATAAAGTACCATGTGTACATTAATAGGGTTCATTCTGGTTTCATTATGTCATATTATGTTCCTTTAGATGACTTATATAGTTTAAAAACATTGATTGGGGATGTTCGTTTTTATTGTTTTTCTTGGGTGGTTCTCTTGTATTCTTAATTTGTTGTTTGGGTAGAACATGAGTAAATATACAGAAATTATATTACATGTAATTAATAATATTACAGTATTTTGAATTATCTTATAATGAATTATATTAGATCCATGTGGATAAATCATTAGATAAGAATTAAATGATGGTGATTTTGGTCAATTTGGGCGGTTTTTCGATCACAATGAACTTGTTTTAACTTATCACGTAGTAATATGGCCATATGTTATTTGAAAAACATTAAATAGAATATAATACATATTAAATATTCTGGTTCAATAAGAAAATGGTTTCAAAACCAGATCTAAAGGTAGAAATGGCAGAAGAATGCATGTCGTTCTTAAAGGTGATAAATTAACATCTCACGAACAACATTCTCTTTAATAAAATAAAAGTAAGTGGGAATGGGGTTGGATGATATAATATCCAATTAGAATCATAAAATTACAGTATATGTATAATAATAATTTTACAATACAATTTGGATGATTATTTGTGGGGATATATCAAGAAATGATCTTGAACATGAAAGGAAATTAAAGGAGAAGAGGGAGGGAAATTACTACTAGAATCCTCCTCTTGAGAACCTCCTTAAGGGACAAAACATGGTCATTTGATTATACCATAAGCTCTTGGACGTGTGGGAGGGGATATGGAAGGTGTTTTGGTAGAGTTTAAAGAGGGAATTGAGCTTGATAGGTGTGAGGAAATGAGGGTGTGAAGGATGGATTTTATAGTGGAGGGGAGAGGGGGTTCCTAAAAATAAAATTCATTAGTTTATTAATTTCACTTAACAAAATGAATAGTTAGTATGGAATGACCAATTACAGTAAATATATCATGTGATACCAAACAAATTTGGATTTCATCAAAATAACATCATCGCTGGCTCAATTAATCAATTATTTAGCATTTATTGTGAATTATTGGATTCTATTATTCATAAAAAATTCAAGTATCTCCAAAAAATCCAAAAAATTTACCGCAACGATTTTTCAATGTGCAGAATCCATAAATTAATTCAATTTTAGAAAATAATTTTTTAAAAATTATTAATTTAATATTTAATTAAAATCATAATTCACATATAAAATCAGTTATTAAGATTAAAACTGATTTTATAGTGCTTTCAAAAATAACGTAGTGTCTTATAAAATTATCTAAAAACTATAAGACATTTATTTTATAAATAATGAATAAATTCTATGAAAATATATTTTCCTTTAAATTAATTAATTAGATGTAATTAATTATTTATGAATTACAAAATCGAAAACATTTACTAATGTCAAACTGTCACTTTCTAAGATGTATAAATTTTATTTAATTATTCATGTGTAAGGTTACTCTTATGTTAGATGATTTAGTATTAATACGGGTCATATTACTATTCATAAGGGTATGTTACTATTCATTAGGGTACATTACTAGTCACAGAATATTATTTTTGTTTCATTAGACTCCAAAAACCATCTTGAGCACAACCGTGTATGTCAGATTTTTTAAATTTCAAAAAAAGTGACAAACTTATATTTAAAAGTCACATATCACTTAGTAGTTCATTATGTTGTGTTTTCATGTTATTTTATGACAAAAAGATAAGAAGGTAATTTCCGTTGAAAAATATTGGGTTGTTACACTAAGTCTGTGAGATCTTCATATTGTGGGTTTTAATGATAAAGAAATAAAACAAATAGTAAATATAATATATAGATATATATATTTAGGGTTACTAACTTCCATAATTTTATGAATAAATTATTTTATACTTTTATTGTCTATAAATATATTTTACATTTATATGATCTTACTTTTTGTACATGTTTATTTTCTACAATGATGATTTAAATAGTTTTGTCATAATCATTATGAATAAGATAAAAAGAATCTGAATAAATCGGTTATACATGATAAATCAGATCCACCATGATTTTGATGGTTACTCTGATAATCATACATATTACTGGTTTGGTATACATACTTGAATAGGATTTGTGTTTTGTTTGGATGAAATTATTTAAACACATATTTTAACACAAAAATCACCCCCTCGTAGGATTATCCATATAAATATAATCATACAATCCAATTATCAATTCCATGTTTTTGATATCCAATAATTATTAACCAAGATAATATCTAATAAATACAGTTTCTAAATTTTTAATTATTCTATCAATTTTAGGTCGATAAAATGTTTTTCTATAATCTCATTTTTATACATTGTTACACAAATGATTTTGTAGAAATATAGTGCATATTTTTTGTAAGATGGAAGGTGTTATTATCTGTTGTATATATAATCTAAATTTAAATAGTCCACCTATCATTAATGGGGTTGAATATGTGTACTAGATATATAGGATGTAATTTGTTTATTAAATAATAGATTTGATAATTTCATAATGATTTCTCATAACTATCAAATATTTATTAAGTAGGTCACTAAATTTACTCATCAAGAAAAAAATATTATTAGTTAAATAATAGATATAGGAATACTCATGTTTTCTATTAAAAGAAGTAAATATAGTTAGATATCATCATGTGAAGCTTCTAACTAAATTTGAAAAATAATATTCAATTCATGTTGTTTTGATCTTTTAATGATCTCTACAATATATGTGATATGATTAGAGGGGACTATAAATAATTTTTTCCATGGTTGAAGAATTAGTTAGAATGATATAATAGATATTTATGACAATCATAAATAGTATAAAAAATATTGGTGAGAAATATAATGATGATGAAATAAATTTTGTAAAAAATATTTATATTATTCATAATGAATGGGAATAAAATAAATCAGTTGTGCATTAAACTATAAATATTAAAATTCTTACACTAGATGATCATATTGGACCCTTTTTCAACACTTGGGAGGACTATAGAATGATGCTTAGAATGAAAAAAAGAATAATAGAGGTTTTTCTTTTGATAGCACTACAATTCCTTCTACAACACAAGAACAATAAAAAGTTCATAAATATTAATGAAAGAAGAAATATGTTCTTCCATTAGACTCCAATTCTTCTGATCGCTCATAGAAAAAATTACCCAATATTTCTATGTGGATGAAAATCAATTTTCGTTGGATCGATTTCCAATAAAAATACTAGAATGGTAATATTGATTGAATCTAATGAAAATACATTGAGGTCACCAGTTATGAAGGAAAGAAATATTGTCATATCTGAAAGGAATTTCATGGTTAATGAGGAATTATATTAAAAAATATTTTTATAAAATAATGCTAAAAAGTATTAAAAATTTATAGAAAAAATTCCCAAATGGTCTGAAAAATGTATTTCCGATGGTGGACACACCACCTTCAGCACTTTTTAGGATTAATGTTATAAAAATAGAAACATAAATATTTTTTCTTAAGTATACAATATTAATAAATCTCATGTAATAGATATGAATTATTATTAACCACATCTATTTATCAATTATTTCTAAGAAACTAAAATCTCTTAATCTTAAAATATTGACATCATGGGATGAATAATATTCCTCTTCTAGTGAAGATAATTATTTACTTTTTTTGAAGTTGTTTCAATATTTAATATAATGTTAAAATATATATATTTCATGATTTTTTAAAAACAATATAATTCTAATGAAAATTATACTAAAGTTGATTCATGAATAATTTTTTTGACAAATAGAATATCAGGTCCTTCAAAGGATGATGATTAAACCATTTTAGAAAAAGAACTATTTCAAATGGTCTTGAAAAAATACTTTATGGAAATGATAGTTTACAATATAGTTTTGATAAACTATTTTTCAATACAATTAGAAAAGTGGATTAGGATCAAGTAGTGTAAATTGAATACAAAATTTATAATTTTATGCGGATTTTATCAATGTGTAAAACTAATAATAAATTTATAAAATAAAAAAATAAGCACGTCCTAATTAATATTATTAAATATGAATTGGGTGTACATATAAAAAATCTTTTTAGTAATACTTTCTTTATTTAAAATATTGTATATTTTTTTAACCAAATATCAATGCAGTAGCAATTATAAAATGATTTATTTATTAAAGGGTACAATACCAATTATTTCATAAATATTTTTTAAAATAATTAAATGAAATTGTACCTATTATATATAGAAAAATATTTTTCACCAATGTTTTATTCTCTAACAACACCTAACCCCAGAATGTTTGGTTACTAAACCTCTAATAATTTTTTTTACGGAAAGTATGTTGTTCTAACAAAAAATTCATTTGGTGAATCAATAATGGGAGTTCTAGAAACATGACTTAAAATAATGAATCTTTCTAGAAATCATAAAGATGAAATGTGGAAATTTTACTTTTTTAGATAATGCTCAATGAGATATTATCAGAATAAGAAACATTGTGCTTCTTGGAAATGATAATTTTTTGGAAGGTTTTTGTCACAAACTTATAGAAAAAAGTAGTTTATGTGATGATGGTTATCTTATGAACATTATAAAGTAATATTTTTATACATATTTCTATGAATGTGTTTATTATTTCTTCCTATCGGCATGCGATTTTTGACGCACTATACATAGAACACGATAGAACCAAGACATACATATCTATAGTGAAATGGAAGATTCAAATTAATTATGGAAAATGAATTTAGGACAATTTAACCTCTTAAAAAATATAATAATTGATAATGAAATGATTCATAAAGATTATACCAAAATATATAAATGATACTTTTAATGTATGGGACCATTTTTAACATTGTATGAAACATAAGTCATGTTTTAAATATGTTAGTAACGTCTCATGTTATGATACATTATTGTTACTACACACATAATTATTTGTACATACAACTAATGGAGTTATTTTAGTAAAATACTATGTATATGTCATTTTTTTTATTTTACTAGATATCTATGGGTCCATTTTTTAGAATGTAAATCTAAAGTATTTTGTTATTTTAAATCATTTTTAGCTGAAGATAAGAATAAAAAAATTTATTTATAGTTATTCATAGTGATCATGGTGGAAAATGTTTAAATTTTAATTTTGAAAATTTTGGATCTAATAATGGTATTCAACTTAAATTTTCATCTCCAATAACTCCTAAAAAATGGAGTTTCTGAATAATGAAATCGAATTCAGCACGAAATGACTAAGACTTTGCTGAGAAAATTCTCAAAAAAATAAATTTTTTCGGATGAAATGGATATTATATCCTACTATTATAAAATATTTGTTTTAATTAGAAATATTGTGAATAAAAATCCTTATGAGTTTTGGATAAGAGGAAAATAATGTATTTCCTACATATATGTTTTTGGTGTTAAAGTATTAATCAATAATAATAATGTTAACTAACAAAAAATTTATCATAAATCTGATGAAGGAATATTATTTGGTCATTCCACTACTTCTCAGTTTTATATATTTTTTAAAAATTTGATGTACTATTAAAGAAATAAGACATATTATGTTTGATGAAAATGTTTTTTTTTGTTTTCAAACAATCTCAACCAACGTCCTATGATGTTATTTCTGGAACTAATTTTGATTCTTTTTTAGTTTTCTATTATAATTGTGGGATTAATCAAACATTAGTTTCTCATGTTATTCATCAAGAATATTTTAATTTGATTATTGAATAAACTACTTTTGGAATCCCGTGAAGAATTCTATTTCTTAGTACTCATTATTGTTAAAGTACCATTGGTGATGTAGATAAACAACCTAAGACAAAAATATCCATAATAAATTAATTAAACATATCTAATTATATTCATTATTTGATCCTAAAAATGATGATGATGATTTAGGTTATTAGTATTGTATTAAGAAAATTCTAGATGAAATATATGATTTTGTGATGAAAAATGTCCAGAATTTGGTTAAATGACTTACAAAAAATTCTCTATTTGGAGTAATATTGTGTTTTTATGAAAAAATTGTATAAAAATGGAATAATAGAAAAAAATAAATCTATTATTATTTCAAAAGTTTATTATAAAATATAACTAATATATTATGAATAAATTATTCTTCGATATCAAGAATTGATGCTATATAGATAATTATACCCCTTGTAGCATTATTTAATTTCAAACTATTTCACATAGTAGTGAAGATTGTTTTTTATAATCGATATGTTTGGGGGGATTATTATGTAGATATATCTCCCAATTTTTAAAAAATTAAATCATCCAGAAATTTTTTAGAAACATACCAATGAATTATGGGGAATTAATCATGAACCTAATGCTTGGTCTGATATGTTAACTAAATTTTGTAGAAATTAATTTTCATAAGGGAGATTCATATAAAAAATATTTTTATAAAAGATTTTATGAAAAATATAATGATTTTGAATATTTAGGTTGTTGAAATTATTATTTTTTCAACTCAACAATATATAGTGGTTACTTTTTTAGATCATAGGATTCAGGAGTTTGAAATGTGTATTATGGTTGAGTAATTATATTTTCATGATTTTCCAATTTTATAAATACCGGAAGATACATTTATATCAAAACATATATATATAATTAAGGTCTTCTCATGATATTATGATATTAAAATATAAATTTTCATTGTACAATAATTGGTACCTCTAGTATCCATTGTCATGTTGAGGCTAGGATACCAGTTATTCAAAATACCTTCCTAGGTATGATGAAAATTTTAAATTATTTACAAAGTAGTTAACAATATGTAATGTTTTATATATGTATATATTCATGATATAAATATAATAAAAAAGAGTTAGATCATAAAGATGTTAAAAACATATCTTATGGAAAATAATGATTTAGTACATTTCAATTGTTTTAAAAATAATTATTTTAAAATAAAATATTGGATGAATGAATTTGTGGGTTTATAATGGATTGGAAAAGTAGAACAAGGAAATGAAAAATATTAAGAGATTAAGTAGATTTTTGGAATTGAATGAATCAATACTCAGTAGCACATTTGGGTACTCAAGAAAAATATATAGAATCTTTAAGTTTATGTTCTCATGTTTTGTGGATGCAACACACACTAACTTATTAGGGAAAAAGTTTTACAAAAACACAAATATTTTTTGATAATACATGTATTATTACCTGAATTTAAAACCCATCACATAACTCACATTATGAAAAATTACACAACACCCCATTTCATTTAGTACAAAATACATAAAGGGGATATAATTTTACAATTTTTCAGATCAAAATAACAATATGGAGATATTTTTAGATAAGAAAGATGTTATGATAGATCTGAATATATCAAATAGAATATAAGAATAATCAATATAAATTAAATATTTGACACCATAAAATGTATAACTATATATATAAAATAATATACTCTTTTTAATTTGGTGTAGGGGTACCTCAATTATTAGTTTTCCAATGATTTTAGTTTTTCATTAAAAATTTAGTATTTTCAAATTTTTTTCATTTATATGATGTATAGTATAAAAATAATTATAAAAATTTTGTTCTCAAAATTCATATTTTTATAAAATATTTGGAGTTATAATTTAAAAAATTATAACCAAAAGCTACAAATAATATAAAATCTCTGAAATAAAAGTTATTTTAGGAAAGCCATATTCAGTTTTCATGGTGAAAACATCATGATGAGATTTCTATAATAAAACCATTTTATTTATTTTTTATTCCAAATATATCATAATCTATCAACATCCATGAATAATGATATATTCTTACAGATGATTATTTCTATATTGAAAGTAACTCTTCCACACTATTTTTTTTCACTATCTGAGTATGTTATTTTATAATTTTTGTTTTTATTATTTTATTATTTTATAACAAATGTTTTATTTTTTATTGCTAATTTTTATTCCCTAATGATATTTTTCCTAAATATAATAAACTCATTTAAAACATTGAGAGTTAAAAATTCCATTAAAATCATTACTTGGATAAATATAAATTTTCATAGGATATATTATTGGATCTCAACCACTTTTTTTGTTATAGGATGATTAAATCTTATTCCAATCACTATTTAGTGGTGGGTTACTATACCTCCCACCTTAGTTCTACATGGTTTTTTCTCACAAATTTTTGTTACCTTCAATTATCCCAATATAAAACATATTATTTTCGATTGGTCACCAGCAACAGGTTCATGTCTGATTACAAAAAAGGTTGATTATGATGTGTGGTTCATTTTTAGTGAGAGGATAGTAGATATATTTTGGTATCAAAAATACGAATCTACACATAAAATTTAATCTATGGGAATATATTTGTGTAAATAAACCATATAAGGACATTGATCTTTATTTCCACGTTTCTGTTAATGATTTATATTGATCTATTCAGTATTTTGAGAAAGATGGTTAATAAAAAATGTATCTAATTATAAATGTGAAAATATATAAGATTTCTTGTAATAAATATGATTAATATTTTGTAACAACATCATAAAGACAATTGTATTACACTTTTCACACACATCATAACAATAATGGTATATTTATGTAGAACAATTCTATTGAATTTTTTTTTGTAATATGAAATTGTTAGGAATGTTTCCCATACAACTCTTAATAGTATAGTAATATACATATGGATTCATGGATATCTCATATAGAGTAATGGATATAGAGATACTTTGAATGCAACTATTATATTTTAATAGACTATCTGGTGAATACGAGGAAGATATATCTTGTTATGTTTATTATTATCAAAGAGTAAAGTATATAAAAATTGTGAATAAAGACCAAGAATATTGTTATTAATGATTCAATAAAAATATTGTTTTTTAGTTCCTGAAGATTTTAAATGTAGAAAATAAATCATATCCATCAAGGGAAAATATTTCTTTTATAAGTGATGATATGGTGATCATAATGAGATTGTATTAAAATACCAAATAAATTAATTTTTTTTGTGAAAGTTGATGGTTCAACTGGAGAAGAACAACCATCACTTAAATTTGACGAAGTTGGAATGAAGAATAATATGATTATATTGACCTCTATTAAAAAAATAAATTCAAAATAATAAGATAAATAATGAAGGGTTTTATGAAATGATGACTAAAAAGGACAGGATGAATCCATGGGATCATGAAATAGAACATGACCCCACATAATCCAAGGATATGAAAATTCAGGCAATTGAAAATTTGGTATTGAAGATATCAAAAAAGAAATTAAAGAAGGGGTCACAAGAATATATACATTTTGAAATTTTTTTGAATGGTGTAGAGATAGATTCTATTAATTTCTTACTCCCAAATTCCAATACCGATAATATAATATCATATGTAAGACTATAAATTTAGGAAACATTTTTTGTTCCATCATAGATTCCTTCAATTTCAAATTAATGGATTGGATAATTATTGATTGAATATGAAATATTATCCATTCATGGTAAATAGTAATCACATGTATCATTTAGGAAAATATCTATTAAAATATCTAAGAAATTTCAAGAAGATCTTGACGTGGAAGCTAATGATGATGTTGGTGGTGGAGAAAAAAATATAAATATGAAAATAATGAAAAGTATTTGGAAATATGTAATGATATGATGTAATCTAAGAACATGATGCAGTTGTAGAATAAGAATAAGAAAAAGTGGAAGAGGAAGAGGAAGAAGGATAAGAAGGATATTAGGAATAAATTCAATCTAATAAGAATTAATTATAATCATCATCCCAATCATCATCATTGGATTTATCTACCAAAAATGATAATGACGAAAATTTAAGAAGTAATAAGGAGGAAAAATATTCTGCTTCAATAGAAGAAGAATCTCCATAAATGATAGAAAAAAAGATCATCAATTAATGACTAAAGTGGATTGTAATTCCACGACTGAGGAATATAATGAAATTAATGTAACTTCAGAAGAAATTTTTTTTATTCAATATTATTTGAAAATTTCAATGTTGGATAAGAATAATGGGAAGAAATTTTATGTCAAAATGAGAAGAATGAAACATCCTTATAGTTATCTAGAACAATCTGATTGTGAATGGAATATTGGAAAAAATGGATATGATTATATTTATAATATTTTTAGATGAATACAAGGAACAATTCATAACATGTAAAGGCTTGAAGCATGGGAACAGATCATTCTAGATAGGCTGTGTCTGATATCAAATTTGATAAATGTTTTTATGTAGTATATGACTTCTATTGAATGCAAATAGAAAAAATGTCAAGAAAATTATGAGACTCATAAAAATAAATTTAATAAATGGTCCAGTGGTCCAATCATATTGATATATAATTTCCAATGAATAATAAAAAATATAATGAAATTAAAAAACTCTTGATATAATTATAAAACTCTTCTAATAGATTACCATTAACCATGGATAATAGGGTAAATATTATTGAAAAATTTATACATTCCACAGAGAAAAGGTCTATGCAAGTAATGGTATTATAAAATAAGATCTTAGAAATAGAGTTGGAGATGAGTATTATGTGGTCTTTTATAATGATTTTTTAATATTGAGATTATAATTATTAAATTTTTTATTTTGAATTTTTGTTAAGACTCAGGATCATACACAATAATAAGGAATAAATAATCTATAGAATAAATGATAGTAATTCAAAAAAACAAAATCCAATATAGAGGCATTTATGTAGAAATATTAGTTATATTTTTATTTTGAACTCTCAAATTTATTTATTTTGTAAAAAAATTTAATTTTTATAATTAATTATCTTTTCATTGAAATATGATTTTCTTGAATTTTTATCCAAGAAAAAATTGTTACATATTCTTTCACATTATTCATAAATGATTAGATAGTTCAATATTATTTCGCAAATTATCATTTAAATCTTTTAAGGAAACATAATTTTAATTCAACATTCCATTGTTAAAATCTAAAAAGGGATAGGTTTTTATAAATGGTATTAAAATTTCATAAATGGGGAAATGTTTTTTTAATGTAGGAGTTGTATTACACATGGGTAGATTTTTGATTAAAGGGGAGATATTCCATCAAAGAAGAGAATTTTGATTCATAAAGGGGATATATTATATTAAGGGGGAGTTCATAATATTCAATATGATACTCTTTATTTTATTATGAAGAGTTACCAACTCAGGGGGTATGCTATATATAATAACTCTTAATATAATGATCATAAAAGAACAATGGGATGTTTGTTTTGATGTTATTTTACAATTTAATTTTCTGGTTTTTTCTATCCAAAAAGTGGGGGATTGTTGAGTCATAAGTTCAACATATATCTTTCAATTCCCTAGGTTTTTGAAATCATAATAATTTTATGAAATAATGCTTCGTTACATATTATGTACATCCTGATTTAGTATTTTTTATAGAAAACCTCATATGTTAAAATAAATAGAATAGTTTCCTATGTATTACTAATATTAACATATTATTCTTCATTTTCATAATCATATTGACAATCAATATAATTATTTAATTACACCATAATAATACTGGTAGTTCAAAATTTCATTGTCAATAATAATGATAATATTCATATCCATCATGCCAATTCTAGCACTACTTTTTCAGACTGACCCCCATAAGGATAATCGTATTACCAATAGATAAGGAAGTTCATCAGACTATCCTATGTTTACCATCATATAAAAAATACATTTTTTATTTTATTGAATATATTTTCATTGTATGTTTTATAATACAATATGACATTAGAATTTTAGTTACACCAGTTCGTTATGTGTTTCAAATTACTAGGCTACTATGGCCAATGAAATAAACACCAGAACATGGACATTGGGAGATTTAATTTATATATCAAGTCATTTGATGATTTTTGGTAGATCACATTTTTAATTCATGTCATATAATAACTACTGAAATGATCTACTCATTCTTAATCATTGCAATTCATTAGAGCCATTTTGTTCTGATGAATCTGGATAAGTGTTGTATCCCTATAAACTTTTCTACAATAATCATGTCTGATGATCATTATGATAATAAAATTTTTGGGAGATGAATATGGTTAATTAAACCATTTGTTGAAGGGATTCCAATGAAAAGAATAATTACTCTGATCTTCTGATCGAGGGATTTTAGCTATTGAAATACTGATAAAATACGATCATCTAATCGAGGGCTTTCATGGTTAGGAAGGAAGATTCATTCCGATATTCGTATTGAGTGAGTTTCGTGTTAAGAAATCTAAGAACTTAAATAATTATAAAACAATAAAAAAATTTACTCACGTTTATTGACTACGATACTTATATTGTTAATAGTGGTTTTTCTTTTAACATCCCTTAATTTATTGATCAATGTAATGTCTATTACCTATTTTAGTGAACATTTATTTTCTGTTGTTCATATTCAAATTTACTTATTTTCATGATTATGAACTTGATAAAAACCCTTAGTAAATAATTTCTACTGAGAATTTGACATATTTACTATGATAAATCCAATACATCTTGATACATATCGTTACTCTTATAATATTACTAAGTCTATGTCAGATAAAGTAGCCTAAATAGGGGTTCTGTTTTGTCTAGAAAATAGTTATTAATCTATGTTTTAATGTACAATTCACCACCTCTTGTAATATTAGACATCAAAAGATTCTATTATTATCTTAATATTAATATCTTAATTATATAAATCCTAATGATGTGTATTCTTTTCAAAACATACAAAAGAATCATCATGTCCAATGTGTAAAATGAATATAATTAATTGTAACTATCAATAAATTAAAATCCTTACTTATATGATTTTTTTTACCTTATTCATAGTTTATTAAATCCATAGAATTTATTACTATCTGTAATACCATTAGTTTTTTCTATGATTTCATATGATATATAGAAAGATCCCACTTTAAGACATAATATCACAATGTTGAACAAAAAATAAAATTAAAATATTGAATAAATCCTAATATGAAAAACGAAAATACAAGTATATACACAATGATACATTATTTGAAAATGTAGATAGATGAAACTAAATCAACATGTTCCAAAGAGAATGTAGGAATGATATAAAACACATGAGAATTTATGTTGTTTAGGACATCATTGGCCTTAAACCATGAAAATAACACCACCCAAACAAATTTAATATTATAAAATAATTACAAGAATATTATAATAGAAATGTGAGATGTATAAAAGAAAAAATATAAAGAATAATGTGGAATTATTCCAGACAACTTCCACAACAAAGACATAGGAAATGAAAATAATAATTAATGGAAATGGATTTCAAAACTAAAAAATTAACATGTCATTAACCCCCATAAGATGTTTTGAACTCACATAAAAAAATAATTCCAAAGAAACTGTCAACATATTTCCACTTCTACAGAACCCAAAAACTACTAAACCATTCATCGAAATATGCAATCCATGAATCAATTAGTGGTGGTTTCTCCATCAGGGCCTCAAATGAGTTGTTTTCACCTAGAATCATTATAAATTTTTTCTTAATATCTCTTTAGGCTTCATAAATATGTAATTTTTTATTTTATAATAAATATCATAGATTAAGGGATCTCAACATATTAAATCCCATGGAAAATTAACTTACAAAACATCAAAAAGTGTTTGGATGATCCCCTTGTAAGAGAATTTTTCACAATACGACCTCATTAGAGAATTAAAATATTTCAAAAATTTATGCCTACCCACTATATAATAGTCCTCATGGTGTTGTGTAAGGGTACTGAGAACCCATGAATATTGGTTTTCCACCCATTCTATAAATGTCAACCACCCACTCCCAAAAGGTGGTGCACCCACCCGTTAAGCGTATCTCCACCTATGTATGGGTAGCTTTCCTGAATCCATTTATGTCTAACATTAATCCCTTTCTCATGTTTTTATATATAACAAGACGTTTCATATATAAATATCCCAAGTAATTAGATAAATTTTCAATACATAATATTGTCATCTATTCTAGAACAATAATGTTCAAGGTTTATTGGAAAAAGAGATGCATAAATTTTTTTTTATAAAGATAAACCTCATATCCTACATAGTTCTTAATAACTATTACTATTCTTATACATTATACACCTAAACTATTTTTTCATAACCTCATGAAATGAATTATACAAAATGGTGAAAAAGGATTCTCAGTAAGGTTATGGTTGGAGATATCAATGATTATTAAAATAAGAAATTAAATTTAGGTTATGATAACATAACTATAACATCTAGAAACCATTATCAATATAACATAGAACATAATCGTAATTAATTCAATAAGGATATCTAGTTCATAAAACATTAATCATAAATTAATTAATGAAAATGTATCATCAGTGTATTGCATTGGTATATTATTATTGAAGAACATAATCTTAAAAAAATTATTACTCTGTTTAAATGTATATAGGTTCAATCATTTGGTTAATGAAATAAAATAAGGCCCACATATAAACCTATATAATTGAAACTAGGTCCATGCATAACAATATAGATAAGAAATCAATGTCCACACATAACCTTAAGGACATGAAATATAGTTACAAAAAAACCTTATAGTAATGAAACCATGTTCCTTGTATAAAATTGTGATCATATAATCTGGTTCACACCTAACATAATTAACACATTAGTTATCAATAATTTTCCAATTCTTTTGTGTAATTTAATGGATGCAACCATCATATCATAAAAAAATGTTCATATAAATTACCTAAGATCATAAAAATTCACCATATCACAATCAATGATAATTAAATGTGATTTCCTAATAATATAATCATTATTCATAGAATTACCCATGATGAATAAATAGGTTTCATAAAATATTTTCATCATAATACTAATACATCAAGAGCATGAAAATAGATGGTATATTTTTATCATATATATTGTAACTTATTAGTAACATAAGAATTTGTTATCATATATGTAATATTCCTTTAAAATAACATTGGAATTTTTTTTGAGAAAAATATACATGTTTAATTTAAAGTTCATTTTTAGTATAAAAAATTAACAAAATTTATGTAAATTTTTTTAATTAAATTGATATATTGAATTTTTTGGAAGATAAAAATAAAATATCATTGATGATGGATTAATATTCAAATCATGTTCTATAATTCAACGAAAATCATTACATTCATAAATTTTTGAAACAGAAAATAAAACTCTTTTGGAAAACAATAATAAGATTACTTTTAACTATTTTTAAATTAAATTTAATCCTGGGTAAAAATTACTTCAAACTGCAATAAGAAATTGTTAAAATAAATAATGGAATAATTTTCAGAAAACATGTATAAGGATGAAATAAATAAAGAACAAATATTTTAATAAAATTAATTTTTAATGAAAACATTATTTCGGTCTCCTGTGTTCAGAAATTGAGAAAAATTAATGAAAAGTTTTAATGTCTATAAATAAATAGAGGAAAATAAAATTTTTGGGATTATAGAGAAGAATATTGATAAATATCATTATCTAATTCATTATCATAAACACTCCCAATAATAAATGAGATTGTTACATAAAAACCATAATTTGGTAAACTTTCAATCACATGATCCATTAATGGTTAATATCAAATGAAACCTTAAAAATTTTGAAATTAATAATATTAATGTTATAAGAGGACAATGAGGATGTATATATTCAATATAAAATAATAAATTGTTGAATATTATTAATGTTTACCTAAAATAAAAGTGAGAGTAGAAATCTTTTAACTCAACTCTTTTCATGTTTTTCATACATGTAATCTTCCTCGTATTTAGATTAAATAATTTATATAAAATCATATGAACCCTAGGTATAGTATTTCAGTGATATATAAGCTTCTATTGTTTTCCTAAAGAATTTTATAAGATTGTATGGAAATGGTCAGTCGAGATAATAGTCTTATAGTGGTGTGAATAAGATGAAGCATGGGTTTTATATTATATGTGAGGGGAGGGAAACTATGTGAATTTCTAAAAAGATTAAATCATAATTAATTATTTCTAAAAAATTCTCCAAATGAATTGTAAATTTAAAAGGGGTGATATTTTCATCCATATCTTATCCACTAGTTCTATATTAATATTTTTATTATTTATATTTATTTTCATAATGTACTAGTTTATAATATATCATTCGTGTCTATTTGGACATTTTTCACGTAGTATGAAATTAAGAAAACATGATATATTTTTAATTAAATTATAATCCTCTATTATATCAAATATATTTTAAAAAAATAATGTAAAATTATTATTCACTAAAACTAAACTAAATTTAATTATTTTAAAATAATTTTTTTTATTTTTTAATTGAATAATTATTTTTTTTTTGGGTTGCGTACGAAATTATGATAATTATTAAATTATTAATAATTATAAACAAATTACAATAATTAATATAATTTTTTTATTCTCAAAATAAACATCATGATTCAGTAATGAATTGTTATGTCCCTTGGCAAACAATGAAGAGGTATGTAAAATTAAAGGATAGATAATTTATATTTTTAGAAGATTTAAATATTATAATGGATTGTTTCATGAAAACATATTACAAAAAATTAAATTTTTAGCCTGGGGTGATATGGGATGAACTACGATTTTTTATTAAGAATTAATATCATAAATGTCAAATTTTCAAATAGTTTTAACCTGTTATGACAATGCTTACCATTTAACGAGGTGATAAATTTTACCAATGTCACAAATCATAAATCTTATAAATAGAAGGAAACTATTTTCCAACCTCTGAATTCTTGATTCAAATTATTGAATCCAGTTTTTCATTAAATTTTATAATTAGAAGATATTATTTTTAAAATAATTCATCAAGGTATAATGAATAATTATGTCAACAAAATTTAATTATTTCTTATAAAAGTATATTTACTATTATCCCATGAATATAATAATATTAAATAGATTACAAAATAATTTATTTAGAACATAATATATATAATTTTTTTAAAAATATTTTATCAATTGTAATTAATTACGTTTATTAATAGAAAAATGAATTGTGTTCGCAAAAATAGTTTTTTTAGAAATGTCTTTATATTTTTTGAAATATATTTATAAAACATTTAGCAATAAAATTCCATTCAAAGACCAAAAAGGAATTATGTTAAACATAAATTTTTTAATGATATATTTAAACTAATAAAAAATAATTTTTTTACATTTTAAATACTACAAATGAAACCACCACTTCAAATAAATAATTGTATTTTTATTTATTCATTGAAAAATTACAATTTTCAGAAAAAACCTAATATTAGATTAAATTCATAATTATGTTATATATATTTAGAAATTGAAATTTATCTTATCCAATAAATGTTATTAATGTTCTATAAATTACTTTTAAAATTTTCCCACAAATATAAATTAAAATATATTTTTAATGATTAAATTTTTTTAAATAATTAAATAAATTTAATAAAAAATGAGTTATAATTTACTAAGATTTAATCAAAAATAAATTAATACAGAAGTGAGTATATGAATATATGTATTTCATTGTGTGTTTAATATTTTTCAAACTATTCAATTAATGTCTAGGTTATAAGAGTCATATTTAAATAATAATATTTTTTTGGTTCATTTAATTTTTTTTTATTTTGTATATTATATCGAATATTATGATCTTATTTTAAATCAAAAAATTTTATAGTACACCTTATTGTTATATTTATTTTACTAAATTTTGAAATTCATTCAAGAAATCCATTTTCTAATAGATGAAAATTTCATTGTGTAAAACCCATATTTTAAAAAAAGTTAATAAAACGTCCTCATAAAAATGGGAAATTGAATTAAATGTTTTTTAGGGATAACAAATAATATTGATTCAAAATAGATAATAAAAAATGGGAAATGAAAATATGGACGTGGGAGAGAAGACTAAATCTGATGTACTAATAGATAGTTATATAGTATATGATCAGGAGAATGTTAAAAACCATAACAACATAAAATAATATTTGTGAAAATATCATCAATTCATTAGACAAGAATTTAAATGGGTAAAATATTTCCAATAGGGTTATTTTTCATATAGATGAGGTATTAATTTACTATATAGATATTGAATAATTTAAAATATACATAGATTTTTTCATAATCTTTTAGAAGTATAATTTCACATAAGGTTATACTTCAAATAATTTATAATTCCTCTAATACTTCAAGGAATTAATATTCATGTTGATTTTTCTATGAAAGAAGCAATAAAATTAAAATTAAATGGATAATAATATCCCAAAAATATTGAAAATTTATTCCTTGTTTCTCAATATATTTGGAAAACCAAAAATTGATATAACAATTTCTACTATATTTAAAAATCAAATTTTAATCTATAAATCCTGAAAAAAAATCAACCAAAATTTGTCGTAAATGTTTAAATAATCATATAACATTAAAACAATTCAAAATTATTTCTATTAAAAAATTAAAAAAAAACATAGAAATATTTTCACTAAATTTCCAAAAAACAACTTATCATTATTTCTAAAAAAAATAAAGTATATCATCATGTCTAATAATAAATACGTGAATACCTTGATCATATGATCTATGAAAATATTATATTAATCTGAATTATCTTGTAAACATAATTAAGACATACATTCTTTTAAAATTAACACTCTCCTCAATCCCAAAATTTAAATCAAATATTATTGATAATATTCCATAAATCAAAAAAATATTGAAAACTCCCTCAAATATAAAATAGACAAATTATTTATCATATATATAATAATTTACATAGTATTTAATACAATCCAATTTACATTAACACAAAAAATATAACATTATCTTCTTAATATTTCTAAAAAGTAAAAATATTAAGGGATATATTTCCCTTTATCAAGAATTATCCAAAAATATTAACATAATACTATATCATTTTTCTTGGTTATTAGTACCTTAAAAAATACGATTTAAAATACATAAAAAGTAAAAATGGAAGTTTTATTCTATATTTTAGTATTCTAATATAAAAAATCAATTAAAAAATATCTAAAATAAAATTATAGAATTTCAATACCTATAATATTCAATAATTCAGCATCAATTATCAATATTACATATACCCATTCTTTTTTTCAAATTAATCTACATTATTAGGCCATTAACTTAAATAGTGTCTACATTCCCTATACATAATACATTTTTATAGAAATTGTAGTTTATGAACATTGATTTATTCCTTTGTACTCTTTATTTTTTTCATAGTAATTATATTCAATATTCCATTTTTTCCATTAAATAAATCATGTTCTCAGTGTTTTGATATATTTTCATGATATATAATTCACACAATCCTGACATATGAAAGCTATATATTCTTCCTACTATGATATCCTACACCCTAGATCTCAATAAAATTCAACTATTCACTACAATATTTAGTCCTAGAATTGGTTAATGTTCAATATGTTAATTATATATCATGAAACTATTTTAGGAATATCCATAAAATATTTCCATCTAGTAATCATCCAATTTGGTTACAATTAATCACCACATTGTCCATAACATTAAAAATTGACAAATTTATTTCTATTTTAATTCATTAATTGAGAACAAAAATCAAATGGTGGAAAAACATTCCTAATATGAATCCACATAATCATGGATAATCATTTATAGGATATATTAATCATAACTCTTTATTTTCACATAATATTTCCATAGGTTTATCCTATGTCACAAATGAACAAAATATATTCATATAATTTACAATTAGTATTAAAGGACATGTGAATTGACCCTAAATTATCCCCCAGACTATCAAACTAGGAGATAAATAAGGGAACAATCAACATTCACAATTATGATGGATGATATATACATGACCGAAACATTTTAGGGATTATTACCCCTACGTGCATCTCTTCCAAAACAACATCTACATTGTTTTATCTAGAGTGGTATTTATTTAATTGTAAACCAAATTTTCCATCAATACAAATACATTTGGATTTGGGAATATAATATTAACAATCCCAAATGTTATTTAGCAAAGATCCATAATCGTAATATCCGATTATTAAATAAAACATTTCCCTGTTAAATTCTATAATTAAATGGTCATTTCATACATAAATATCGCAACTTTTGATATGAATATTCAAAAAATGATTATATGATCCATTTAATAATTTTGTGGGAATATTGTCTTTGGATATATGTATAGAGAAACAACTACTACATAAAATATCTATGTCGTATCTCACTTATACATGTATAAATATCACTCTTCTTATACATATCATAACTATATTTTTTCAAATATTGGGAAACAAAACATAAGAAAGGGGTTTCAATTAGGATCATTTAAGGTAATCCAGCAGATGTCAATGATCAGTTAAAATTTACCTGATCATAATGGTATAAGAAAAAAACATATCATTTTAAACCATACCTACCATAATATAGATAATAATCTTGATTCATCAAATAAGGAATAATGTTTCATAAAAAATGAATTTAAGAATAATAAATAATCATTTTCCTTGTGATAATTAAATAGGAATATTAATGTGAAAATGAATAAGCATAAAACATTATCAACACATTAAAATATAATGATGATAACTCTTTATGATAAGGAAACTAAATCATCACTAGACAAGAACTTATGGACATGTAAATTGATACTTGCATAACATTATAAATAGAAATCATGTTCCATTCATATCCTTATATTCATGAACTCTAATTCCACACATAACCTTATTGACATGAAAACCAGGACCACAAATATTATTGTGAACATGTAATCAGGGTGAAGCATAATATATTTAACCCATCATTTATCTGTATGTATCCAATGCATGTGAGATATTTAATTGAAACATCCATCACATAATCATAATTATTTTTGATAGATTACATAATATTTGAAAACATTTTACATAATATAACCCATTAAAAGGATATTAGTTTAATCAACATTTTATCTTTTCAAAATTAAATAAATATTGAATAATATTATGGTTTCAATTAATTTTTTTCATCATAATTATAAACCATAGAGAAAAATTTTAAGGATGGATTATCTGGATTATGACCCTTGAAAATAGTAATTTACCTCAACTGATGTTATCATAGATGAAATATACATTTAAAATTTCACTAGATTATTTATTGAGAAAAATACACTTTTAGGTTGTAATTGTGTTCTAAAATTCTAAAACTTTATGATATATTATTTAAAATGTGTTCTTTAAAATATACATTGGACACATGTAAAGTATGATTTAAATCATTTATCATTCATGATAAGTACGAATTTGGTACATGTTGTATAAATTACAAGTTATCATACCTTATCATCTTTTTCGTAAAATGTAAAAAACTAAATCACATAGAAAGTGGAAAAACTTTTCATTTTATATTTCTCAAAATAATGAAATAAATTCTGAAAATAAATTTAAATAATTATAATATAATTTCCAAACCAATATTGATCAATTTTTTTAATGACATTGATTCCAAGGGTAAATAATTTTAGAAAAAATATAGATGTTATGTTAGTTTTCCTTAAAAATATTATTACATCATCTTGATTTATTAATGACAATAAAATTAAAGGAATAAAATTTAATATTTAGAATATTATAGAAAATAAAATTATTCAAGGGATTATTGAGATATTTATTAGGAAATTTCAACATCATATACATAATCATAAAAAATCATGTTAAAAATGATATTGTTACATATGATCCACATTTTGGTAGTTTTTTAATCGTAATACCCATGAAAGAGTAACGTTGAATATATTTACTAGAAATATTTTAGTGATAAAACATATAAAATGTGTATTATAAACAGGAAAAAATGAACCATGTTGTGAAAATTGAATGACTATCCTCGAAATATTAGGTGGTCTATACATCCCATAACATAACTCTTTTCATGATTCCTATAGATCTACACATCACCTTTCTTGAAATATATTTTTTATAACTCCTATTAAGGACCACGTTTTTGGTTATTTAATGATACCATAACCTATAGAATATGTATCAGTATTTTGAGAAAAAAATATAGTTGGGTTTGTTGATCTTGAAGGCTTAATGTTGTGTAATGAAGATAAGTTAGAGGATCACTTTTATAAGTGAGTGGAGTGGTTGTCAATGATTTTCATAAAAAAATAACATATATTTAGGTGATAATTAAAAAAATGGTTGAAATATCCAATAAATGGATGTTTAATGATATTTTAAAATATAAATTATCACTTTATCTACATTTAATATTTTTAGGGATTTATGTAATACAATTATATATTACATTCCTAGAATATCATTATTTCAAATTTGGACCATAATCACATAATATTGATTAAAAAAAATAACAAAAAATATGTATTCTTACAATAAAACATTAAAATTACATTGATGTGTTATGTAAAATGCATGAAGAATTATATCTTCTTCCAATTATAATAATATTAATATTTTGAATTCAATAATATTATTATTTGGATTTGAAGAAATACTATTTCTATTTGGAATATGATTTTATTGTAAATATATATTTTAGAAAAAATTATAAATAAATCACCACAAAAAAAAACTTTTTAAAAGAATCAAAATAAATATTAGTTCATAATTTAATTTCTTCCCTATTTAAACACGTAAGTGTTTTGTTAAATAAAGGAGTGACATTTTTTCTTATTCATTCCATTAAATTTTATATATGAAATTATCAATTAAAAAATTCAAATAAAAATTTAATTTCGATCATAAGTTATGGAGGATCAAATTAACTTCATACAAAAATAATTAAGATGAAAAAACATTAAATTATTACAATGTTTTAAAATATGTTATCATGATTCACCCTTTTCCAATGTAATAAATTTTTCCATAGTTACTATTCATAATGCCTAAAAAATTGAACATATTTAAAAAATTTGGACATCCTTATTGAAAATATTGAATCCATTATGATAATTAAATATATCTAATTAGATGTAATTTATTATAATGTATGTATGAAATTTATAATTTAAAAACTTTTTTTTAGAACATTACAATTTTTGTACACCATTGGATTTTTAATTAACATATGATTAAAAAATATTAAATTAATTTTAACAATTTTTGGTAAATATATAATATATAAATTTAATAAAAAAATTCATTAATATAAATAAATATATATTATAAATATAAAAACCCATCATGTTAAAAAAAATTACATAAAATTTTATTTTATTTATAGAAATGATTTTATACAATTTTTTTGAAACCATGACAATTCATTGTTAAAAATGGATTCTATTTTTTGTTTATTTCTTATCCCATATTAGATTATTGGATAGTTTTCAATCCATGAAATATTATATTTTATTCTAAATATAATTTTGAAAGTGGCTTCATTTCATAGTGGTTTCCTAATTTCTGTGATTAAAAATCCTGTTGAAGTGAATAGAATCACAATTTGTTTTTCAGGAATCAACACTTTATAAATTTGTTAAAGGCATGATATTCTTGAAGTCAAGTCTTTTAAAAATTTTATATTCATAAATTTTTGGAGCTTCACGAGTGCTTGATGTGTTGATGGTTTCTTCCACAACTATGAGAAATGGAGCATCATGAATGCCTAAAGACTTGACATTATTCTCAATGAATATGAAAAAACTCACTGGATTTTTATGAATGGAAAATTTGTGAATGATTTTTCTATTTTTCAATAATAATACTCTAGAGGTATTGGAGAATCATGAATTATGTAGCCTATAAATATGAGGCAACCCTCATGTTATTTACTATAAAATAATGAGAAAAAATATGGAATCACATAGATTTAATGAATGTTGGGAGCTCAGGGAATCTAGATTTATATTTGATACTAAAATTTTTGAAATGACTAGTTATTTCTTTACTTATTCCTATTATTCTATGTATTTTATTCTTCATGTTGAATTGTTATTCATAATAACTCAGTGAGTTTTTTGAAGGATTTTTTTCCGTGATGGTAGTTTTTTTAAAAATAATGATATTTGTAAAGGAACCTCATGAAAGGTACTATTGATCATCGGGTTTGCGGGAGTTTTGTTTTAATTAGAATAAAATAATGAATTTTATTCATGAGGAGTCTCATTATAGTTAGGGAAAATGACTTAAATTATAATCTATCGAAGGTACCTTCATGTTGTTAAACTGAGTAAGACATCCAACATAGAGATGAGATTGTAGTAGTCGAGTAAAATGATTCAAGATATGTAGTGATCAATCCATAAAATCTGTAAATGTAGTGTTCTTGTCCTAAATTTAGTATGTCCAATCTTTTTTATTCCTAAACTTGTGAATATTAGGGGATTTATGTATAGCCGAAACACTATCAGTGTATGTTCTTTGGATTATCCCATACCAGTGAAACAAGTAAAACTGATATGTTTTCTCTCTGCATGTGAATGATTAAATTATTACACATTACAATAAATTATGTTTAATTGGATCCTTCCAACATGGAAGTTGGATCCTTAACATTAAAAGCAAATTTTAACAACTTAATTTACCATCCACTATTAGGGTGTTTTGGGGTCTATCAAATTACACTAATAAATTAATTAAAAAATAATTTTACTATGTTAAAGAAATTATATTTATAAAATTTAAAAACTAATACAAAAATTAATTTAACTTTTTCTGTATTGAAACGAAAAAAATCAACAAAAATTAGTATTTTTTACTTTTCAATGATAAATATATATTTTTAAATATTTTTTACATATTTTATGGTAAATTACATTTGATATGATGATTTATGAAATAAAATTCATTTGATCAAATATTTTTCGTAAATTTTTTAGATATTAATTATAATAGTTAAAGAAAAAACATTTTTGATGTGAAAATATTTTCGTAGAAAAAAATACATTACTAAAAATTGGTTACTTATTTAAGAAGAAATAATAAATTAATTCCTATTATATAGAACCTATATGTATATTTCATAATTTAATTATTATATTTAAAACTCCCTTATTTAATAAATTGGTAATAATGATCATATTTAGATGATAATATTTATATATCTATTTAATTTCATTGTTCTGTGTCATATATTCTATTTGACATAATTTTCATCATTTAAAATACAAGGTTGTTATAGTAAGGGTATGAATAAGCATTTGTAAGGGTTTCCCATACATCATTGAGCCTGTGTAAAGTTACACTAGTTCATTGGTATGTGTAATATGCTCTATTAGAATGTTTTCTAAAAGTAACATACTCTTTATGTCAGTGAAAAACAAATGAAAATTTTTTTTCATAGCATCATGTAAAGATAAAATCTTAATATCAATGCTCATTTAAGAGAAATAAAATATAACTTATGTAATTGAAAAAAAAACACCACCTACTTAAGGTTACACTAATAAAATAAACAATTCTAAAAAATATATGGAAAAAAGACTACAATTAGAATTAATTATCATTAAATTAGAAGATTATTCCTGAATTAAAAAAATTGAAAAAAACTACATTTCAATTTTTAAATTTATCATTAATAATATAATAATTTTGATATATATAAAATCATGTTATGGGTTCACACATAATGGAAGGGAAACATGCAGGTGAAAAAATTAATTTCATGAATTGATACTTATATGACTATATGGGTTTTCAATTGAAATGAAAATAATATACATTATATAAGACCAAATGAATAATTTTTATGTCAATATATTTCCCAAGAGGTCGCCGGATCCAGACAACCTGGTCTAAAAATAGTATTTTTAACCAAAAAAATATTTTTTTTATTGAAAAATTTGGGGAAGATTATATAATTCAAGATCCATCAAACATTTAAGTATAATTTATTCCCTCTAATATTAAATACATTTCTAGTTCACAAAATAGTAACATATTCCCTTCCTTATCAATATCCCACATTTAAATCATGAGATTAAATATATAATTATCATTGTCGGAGGCCTTCTATCAAATAGTATCAAACATATTAGTTATAGATATGTTCATTATTATCATCATCACCTGGGATAACCTAAATTTAGTTTACACCCATTTTAAAAAATTGATGATGTAGTTTCAAAAACTATCCATAACAGGACGCTTCTTTTTATTATCGATGCATGATGAGAAACCCATCAGTAGGTTATTTATGACCCCAGGTGCCTTCATCTACATTGGATTCTTCACTATATTATCTATTTGATGAGATTTAACAAAATGATATATTTTTAAAGAATAGTCAATTGAATATTTTCAGTATAATATTTCACATATTATATTTATATATAGTATATATATTAAGATCAAATTTAGTCAGTAGATGTCAAATTGGATTTAGTAATGTGATATTGTTTCATACTAAATCAATTTTTTATTTAATTTACAAGCTACATATTTTTGAAAATGGGTTTCCCCAATTGGGTTTCTAATTAAATAATAATTTTCGTTGTGAATAATTATTTTTATTCTTTATTTAGTTAATTTATTATTTAAAATATATTTTTGTAACATTCTGATATTATATTTTAAATGACATATTTTTATATTCATTTTTCTTAAGATGCACTTGGTGATGCACATGCCCTGGTTCACCACCCCATTATTAGACTTTTACCTTTCCATTGTTTATTATACCTTGATCCATAATCTATAACATTAATGAAATTATATCTAGTGGTTCTATAATTCCCTTACTTTTTTGGGCCATATATTTTCCACAAAAAAATGTGTCTTAAACAACACATGAGCCTATAGTCCTCTAAGATGACTCAAAAGGGGCTGCTTCATTTTATTTTTGTTGAACACTATGTTTTGGGGATATTATAAATATATTGATGGATTAAATATTAGTATTTAATCCCTTATATTTGTGGTGGTAAGTATAGAATAGTCATTCCGGGGATCTCCTAGTTTAGTTGAGAGTGGTCAGAATCAGATGGATATCAAATTTATTAATTTGGAAATATCCCGATGTTGGTCCAATATAGATCTGAGGAGAGGGTGATTATGGTTATAATAGTGGTATCTCCACACTTGGTGTTTTTATAATCTTAATTTTAAGGTTTGAAATGAAAGGGTCATCATTTAATTATCATTTTTTACACCATTGTTGATTCCATAAACATTAGGGATATGAAATCGATTGGTGACCTACTTATTTTTATTCCAATGTTGAAGCATAGAAGTAGCATGACTCCCTCCTAGATAAGGAGGATATGTTAGAAATGTTTCCTTCATGATAAGTTATGTATTCACAAGCTTTGGGTAATCATGGTATTTACACAAATACGGATCATGAGGGACTGTTAGATATTTTTTTATAGACCATGGAGATGGACACATGCACTGTAACATCAATGATTTCATCCCTTTTCAAAAAGATTATTCCTTGGTAATGGTTTGATTGAGACCTATAAAGGGTGTCTCAGTCTGGTATATTTATTTTCCTTTTGTCCCATTTTTCTTGCCTCATTGGTGATAGTTTTTATTCAATATATTAATAATTTATGTATATGGGCTATCTGTGTTTGTTTTATATCTCTATTTGGATTCCCTCTGGTACTATTATTTCTTATTTCACATTAAAACCCCCATGATATTTTACCCCTACACTTTGGTTAATCAGAAGAATCATATAAATCTCGTTGTACATTCACTTATTATTTCATTTTTTATCCATCGACCTACATTCAAGGAATGAATCTTCATGAATATATCACAAATTTGGTTTTGGAATTATTTATAGATTCATAAAAAATTTGACATTTTTATAGTTTTTTCCCATATCACTACATATAGATATTGGTTATATGGGTATCTGTATGGATTCCATATACATTAGGATGAGTATTTAATTTTTTGAAAACATATATTAAAGTCCTCGAGGTTTATTAATATTTTGTGAATATTGAATTTATTTATCAAGTATCTTGGTTCAATTTTATTGCAATAAATTTTTAATGATTGAGATTTTTTCAATCCATAATTGTTGTTTACTATAATACTATTTCTTTTAAGAAATCATAGAACATTAAAGATATTACACTGACTGATCAAGGGTTTAGGAGAAAAAAATATTATGTCATGGAGGTTATAATTAATGAAGATTGAGAGATTCTCGTTTAACAATGTTCACTCCCATAATAAGAACAGACATGACACTAGAAAAATAAGTGATCCTATAACCTTGGTTATCATCTCACGCTAGAAAATCAATTATGAAATTTCCCTCAATTACATGTATGTAAAACATCTATACAGTTTTCACAAAACCTTTTTAAAAATGAATGATATAAGAAATAGACCATGAAGTTCTACCAAGACCATGTAATGAGTGGTAAATTATCGGTGAATTAGTTTCAACTTATGAGAGATTAAAGTTCATTTTAATGAAAAATATGAGGAAAATGGGAATCTCTTATACATACACATAGATGGTATAACCTCTATTGAGGAAGGTAAAAGTAAAATAATGGTTCACATAGTATCATGGAAAACACACCCATCCTGCATTTTCCATATGATGCCTGAATCATCTATGTTAATATTGATACCCATTTGGTGTAGGTTTCATCTAACCCATCACCCATACATTAGATTAGACTTAGTGTTCAAAATCAGGATTTATAGCATGGAGATCTTGGAAGAAATTTTTAACCTCATAATTATTAATGAGACATAACAACTCAATCAAAATATTCCTATTTAAAAAACCAGATTGATCCTTATTTCAATTAAATCATGGTGTCGAGAATTATTCCTCAATTTCTAGATGCATCATCAACCAACTGAGAGGGTTATGGATCTCACCTTTTTATCTGTACCTTGGGTTTTATCTCTATTGAACCTAAATTTGTAAAATATTTCCCTTGAAGCCTCTAGGGAGGGCTAACCAGTAATGTCTTCAAGAAATTTTCACACCAAATTCACCCAATAGGATTTGAGAAAAATGTTTTTGACATCTCAGCTCATAATTCCATGAATTTATGAAAACATGAATCCAAGCTAAAACATTGGAATTCAATGTTGTCCTCAGTAGGGTAAAAATTATTTATAACATTCCCTAAAAAATCCTTATTTTTAATGAATCTTGTTATACTAAATCACCTCAAACCAATCATCATGATCATTTTTAACCATATAATATCAATTAAAATGATATATTGAGAAGAAATATGAGTAGGAACCATTTAAGAAATATCTATAATTTTTAAAGTTCATCACATTTCAATCATATTTTGTACATTTTTCTTATTCTAGGACTGCAAGAATAAATATCATATGGGAACTAGCTTGCAGGAATATGATGTTCGGAGTATGAAATTTGGAAAATCAAATCATTCACCCTTCACAGTTATGGAACCAGAACTGAATGTCAACCATAAGAATTACGAGTGATTATAGAGCATTCTAAAAAGAGTGGTTGGATAATGATGCATAACATATAATTTATCCCTCTCCCCCCAACAAAACAATCCCCACACATGTCTATTTATTCTTGTATATATTATAAAGTGGAAAAAAATAATGTTTTTAGTATTAGATTTTAGGAACCATATTTTTCCAATGTATATCCCCTTGTTAGAATGTGGACTAACTTATTAGGTGTATACAATGAAAAAATTAGTATAAATGTGTCATTGTAATTATTATACATTATTATAATTTATAATCACAATATCATTACATATAAATTATTAGATATATTCATTTAGTATTTCTATTATTTTTATTATTTTGATCAGATTGGTTATTTCTTATCTATGGATATATTTTTAATATCTATAGATTGGTTGTTATTCACTTATTGTTAACATACATTTTACTGTATGATCCTTATATATACCTGTTGGTAACTGATTCCTATTTTTTCTAGTTTTGTGGAAGAAAAGTGTTCTGTGAAATTTTATAATAGGTATAATAGTATATTAGTATTTTGGTGTGTTGAAAATGAAATAGATATATTTTTTTCAATTGATTTCCATGGAATTATGATTGGGTTATCACAATCACTTTCACCCATGTCTTGTAGTAGTTGTGGATTTTGTTATGGACATGTGGAATGTGATTCTTTTGGTTATTTTGTGGGTTAAGTACTTATGATTATTTTTTAGTGGACAAGTGAGAATTTTTTATTTTTTATTTAACCTTTTTAAAATATTTATTTCAGGTTTCCCAGTGTTATAATCTATGTCTCATTATGAATTAACACTTGTATATGTTCCCTTTTAATGGATTGTTTTCCCATGGTATTTAGCTATCTTCCCCACTTTTTTATCCTATTTTAGTATTTTCCTATTTAGTTTGGATTTCATTGATGTGATACAATTGATTCTATTATAGGATATCACTATTAATCCATTTGTTAGGCTATCATATCCTTTTTTTGAGTTTGTTAATATTGTTTAAATGATATTCTAGAATCATAAATCATAATTTTTAATGTTGGATTTCAGGAGTAGTGTCTTAGATTAAAGATCATGGTTCATGGTGATTCATTACTAATTTTTTTTATTTTTCTAGGTTGTTCCTTTCCATTTTTTATTACCCTCTCATAATTTCTCCTAAAGATTACAATTTTAATTATTCCATTTAAATTGAAATTTATATTATTTGTTAATTATCTGAGTTCCGTTCTACAATTTTTATGGTAGCATTTCTCTATTTATTGGTATTATTTAATCCATAATGACATGTTTTGTGGGAATATGTTGTGATTTTATTTTCTAATCCACAACTTCCCCATTATCATCATCTGAGAAAAAATAAGGTAAGTGTTGTCATGTGCTCCATTAAGGTTTGTAGATTATATTCTAATCATGATTAACATAATCATAAAATCATTAAAAATTAGGAAACATTGATAACATTGATAAATGATGGGGGAGTTTTTATGTAATACTATACTATTGTATTAAAAATTAGGTAGTGATTGGATTGATTGTCTTGGAGGTGCAGAATCATCGTGACATTTATGATTTAATTCTAATGTTTAATATGATTGATATTATTTTATATTAAATATATTGTATATTAGATTTATTAGGTGGTGATTTAATGATTTTTGGTGTCCATAATTTTTCTATTAAATTCCTTTTATAATATTCATTATTATTTTGATTAATTATCAATTTTATTTTTAATTTAATATGAATGTTAAGTAAATAAGAATTTTATATTCTGTTTTAAATTATTGAGTTTTTTATTCAATTTTTTTTTCTTTTTGTGCTTCACCATGTTTTAATCAATTCCTCATTCAAGGCACATTACATAAAAAATGTATTTCATCTTATGGTTTAAGCAATTAATTTTACATGTTTATATCTATAATTTTTATTTTTCCCTAATATATATTATACAATATAATTACCAAAAAGCATTAATACAATCTTATATACATGTGTCTCTGATGAAATTTGATACAATATTAATAAAATATTTCTACAAGGGGTGCTCATCATTCTGTGTGGCTTATCCCTATGTAATGGGGAAGATTAATATTTCATTAAGGGATTTCATCATATTTACTCCCACATATTCGTTGGGACAAAAAAATGGATTCATAAGGATCTATTGGTTCAACTGAGAAAAATTGGATGTAGAGGGTAGATATTGTTCATCAATTCAATATCTTCTCAGGTTCGATGAAGATAGACCAAAATGAGAGGGAGATGATGGTTCTCCTACTTAATGTCTTCCAATATGGAATTATCTTAGTCCATATTTGAAGTTAATAACTGAATGGTTAATTATATTTGGAACACGGATAAAAATATTATTGAAGAATAAAACATTAAGGGTATGTAAAACATAGAGGCCATGTTGGTTGTATTCTCGTGTTTAATCCATGTATTCACATTATTCCCACATAGATATAGAGGATACTATAGTTATTTTTTAATAAATTCCCATTAATGTAAACATCACCATTGTATCATTGAGAACTGTTCTTAATGAAATATCATTAGGGGTCACTTGTTCTTTATCCGGGGTTGTGTTAATCGAATGTGATAGTATGAAATCAATGATTTTAGTAGCTTCTATCAATATTATTCCTGGAAAAAGATAAGAGTGAGACTTGGTAAGGGTGTCTCTTCCCTATATATTTATCTTCCCATTATAAATATTTTATAACCCTCATTCGTATTAGTTTTTCATTCATCATTTGTATCACATATATATCTGTTCCTTCATTGTTCATTTTTTTTCTATATGGATGGCCTCTTGAATTATGTATTCCTAATAAGTATTAAAGAAATTGATGTTTCCATATGAACATTTTTCTTTCAGAACATGATCATAATTTTCCATCTCTCTTATTTTAATTCATCATTTTTTTTCATCAATATAGAATCAATGGATTCCACATAATTAATTTAAAAAAATCTAGTTTTGAAATTTTTTTTATTCTGGAGACATTTTATATGTTTATCATGTTCCTTTTATCAATGCCTACTTTTTTTGGTTTTATTACATTCTCATTCAATTCCTCGTATGAGATAATGATTTTTCAATTTTGTATATAAAAATTATTGAATATAAAAGGTTAATTCTTTTCATATGTTTCTAGAATTTACTAATCATATTTCATGGTCAACAATTATCATATTCATTAAATAATACTCTATTTATTGAATGTATCAATGTTAATAAATTGTTTATACAATCATTGCAAAGAACTATAATGGGTCAGAAGAGTTCCCCTTAATCGGCTTTGATTTTATGAAGGCATTTGAAAAATGAACTTATGGTACCAAAAACACATAAATGGAATGGAAATAATCTAGGAATATTTTTAAGAGAAATAATTAAATAAATTTAATGAATTATATAACATAAATTATATAGATAAAGTGTGTTATAATGAAAAATAGAATAACCAAAATAAAATATGGTTGATCGGAGAGATCCCATTTATAATGTCTATAATCATTCATCACTATTTTTTAACATGATATATAATAAAATTAGATTCATTAATTTCATTAATCAGAAATTTTTTATTCAATATTTAATTTATAATATATTTATTATATTTTTATATCTATTTTAATGAGATATAATATTAAATTTTATTTTTTAGAGTTTTTTGGAATCATGATTCCAATGTTGAATCACTAGTGAATTGTTATTTGTTTCTTTTGAAAAGGAATATTACAATAGAAGTGAAATTATATTACTTTAATGGTCACCCAAATATTTTTTTCATTCCAAATATTATATTTTTGTTGAATTTTGGATGATTCATTTTCTATACACTATGTATTAATACCGTTAGTTATTTTTGGCAGTTTTAAAGACCATCAAGAACTAGATTATTTTTATTTAATTAAATGATTGTCAATACATCCCAGAATCATTGAATATGTTATCATATTTTTATTTATATATTATTTATCAATAATAATATTTTAAAATTTTTCTTTTAAGAATGTTTACAAAAATGATATATGTTTCTCAGGGAGGATATGAATCCACCGTAATAAAAAAATTGTTTTAATTTTTTCACTACGGGTAGAATACAATTTCATAGAAGATCGATATTCCATTATAAATTATTATTATATTATAAATAAATAAATTGAGTAATTTTTTCATGTTATATGGGTGATGTTAGGACTATATAGAAGAAATGAAAAATTTTAAAGGGAAACAATTAAAATATATTCTCTAAAACATAGTCTCCTGAAATACACCATATAAAACATTGATGTTTCTTTAATTATGAGAACAAAATAATGTAGATGTGGGTGAGGGGTATCGTACATTAATTGGAAGGAAATTTTGAAATATAAAATGATTAAATTTTTGTGTAAAAGGGGTTGTGAGGGGTAGAATATATAAAGGGATCATATAGGTGATTTTGAATATTATAATCATTAGATTAGTTAGTTAACACAAGACTACCAATAATTTTTAATGTTTTGACTGTACATAGTAATGGGTGCATGTGAGTTATTACTAATGCGTTCTTACATAATCTATGATATAAATCCGATTATTCCATGTATAAATTTTTATTATTTTATGAAATATTTTCATAGATATGAGTTGAGACGACATGAGATTATGATACAATGGGATCATTGTTATAATATAATTAAACTAACAAAAATATTAAACCTAGAACACCTTCTGTTCCATAAATTTGTTTTTATGTACAACGTGATGGCTCACATGAGAAATATGAAACTAATTTTCCATCTTGATTGTATGTTTTAACCTAGTAATCATGCAATCATTATCATTGTTGGGGTTTTTTATAGTCTATTATACATGAATGAATAATAAAATTAATATATAAAATTAATATTTTTTTTGGAATAGTGACCTAATACATACATATAAATATTTTATTATAACTAATCCATTAGGATGATTAGAAAAATATGGATTTGAAATAGGACTCCTTAAATGATATTTCTAGTGTACAATAATGTGTTAGATGACGAAATCCTTACCACAATGATCTTCGAACCCAATAGAGATCATGAAACACACAAATGACTTCGATAAGGAATCATTATGAATCAACGATTGATCCAAAATCATGGAAAGTAGTTTTATTTATTCAAATTCATCACATTTTTTTATTCCATTCCTAATAAAAACTTATTCCACTAACAAAAATTGATTGGTTCATTCAAAAAAGTTTTAAAATTGATTTACCAAATGGATGTTTGTTTCTCCTTTGTTAATAATTTAAAAAGATAAAAACATAGAGAAACATGAACTATTATAGAGGTCCATTCCCATTTTATTTAGTTTCATCCTCATTTATTCACTCACTCGTCCATGTTATTCATTTTTAATATCGGTCAGAACAATACCATATTTTCTATCATTTTATAACCATTCGTTGCTGTAATGAATCGATATAGTGGGTATGAGTTCAAGATTGATGACCCAATGCTGGAGTGTGATAATTTATAATCATATATAATTAGATTCTATTAGATATGGATACCCTACTATCACTTTGTCTTATAGTGTGTGATGTTGTGTAATGAGATTTGATTTCTATGAATATCATAGGTCTGAAATCTAACAACTGGTGATGGTGATTCTTATTCGACTCAGAACTTCTATACATCGGTAAGACTCATGATTGTAATGAAGGAATTGGGGGAATGAGAAAAAATCATTATGAAACCATATGTTTTGTGATTTTTTTTTTGAAAATCCATTTTAAACCATAGAACAGTCACTAAAAAGTACCCCATGAAATATTGTCAGGGTTTTAAGGGAAATAAATATTACACACTATGTGACTAATATCACAAACCATGTTACTAGTTATTATCGACTCAGTGTTTACCCTAAGGTAGCACATGTATTTATATAGACACAAATAAGAGATGGTGAAGTAGATAATATTTCCATCATTTTCCATATGTTTTTCAATGATTTAATCCCTACCAAATTAAAATTTGTACTTATTTCATCAATTTAGGATTTTTGGTGTCTTTTTGGATAAAATGCAAAAATTGCAGACATTTTTTATTTTATCATATTTTAGTCACATTATAATTTTGATCAGAACATTTAAAATATTGATCCAATTTTTGTAATTTTTTATCCATCCTTGAATTGTGGTCATAAACTTCTTTTTATAGACTAAGTGATGACTCGAACAACAAAAGGACCTATGAAACCAATCATGATGATATATTTTTTCAGAAGAGTGAGTAGACACCACCATAGTATGTTCTATTTAAAATGATATATATACCTACAATTGATGTTATTTCAGCTGCATTTGAATGTTAATTTAAATTTTCATTTTACCATTAATGAACATTGTGATATTCAATCATTAATGAGGATAATAGACGCTCTAAATTGGAGGATGATTTCAGAAACATTCATCCAGAAAGAGGGTGAAAAATTAATTGTGTCATAACATATTCTTAATGTGTACATATGATTTAAAATATGGAAGGATGACATGAAATTTAATTTAGTAAGTCTTACAAGAAGTACTTTTTAATATATTCAACCATATAGAGGATGAAATAAAACAACATTTTCAATGGATAGATTCTAGAGGAGATCATTTCATCATTTATTTCTCTAATTTCTACATCTTATTTTGGTAATTCCTTATTCATCACAATTATTTTTATCTACCCTTTCAATGACATGGTAATCTTATAATTAAATTTAAAAGGGTAAGTTGTTTATTTTTTAATTATTTTATATTTTCAAATTATTGAATAAAAACTCCATATATCTTTAGTGATGTTGATTTCAATTTAATATAGTGGTTTTTATTATCATGTATAACAATATTAGCTTTGTTGATTATTTTACTGATTTTTCCATTATTCAATGACCATTATCATGCTCTAGTATATTCAAGTATATATAGGAATGAATAATATAGGGGTTTTGGGAGAATTACATGATGAACATCTGTACTTATGGTAAGGGAAGTGGATATTTCTGATTGTTCGGGATAAAAAATAATAAATAAAGTATTTACTATTAAATTTGAGGTAATTCACTACCACACTCTCACAAAGGAAGGAGTGTAGAAAAAACACAGATCCTGGTATTGTTTTCCCTCTCCATTCCTCTTTGACTAATGTAGTGAGAGGGCATGTGAATGGATTCACACAATAATATTCAAAAAAATAGGATTATATAAAATAAAACTAGCATAACATTAAAATTGTAAAACTATCCCTAAAATGATCAAACATTCCATTAAATGGATTTCATTCCTTTGAGTATCCAATTCCATTTAAATCCATTTCCTAATGATTTATTTTTTATCTCTTAATTTTTTTTAAAAAACTAAACACTGCATGTTTTGTGCATTCCATAGATTTATCTTCAATATAAAAAAATTATTGTATCTACTTCACAAAAGTATTTTTTATTTCATTTTTATACGATTCATCAAATTATAATTTTTCATGGTCATCTAAGAGTATACCAAAATCAGCACAATCAAGAATTAATTCCCTTATTTTCAAGAATCAAAATAAGAATAGTACATGAAGTCCAATTTAATTGGTGGTAATTTAAATATTAACTCAAAGGAGTTATTGAAGAATATTTTTTAAATTTTAAATGAGGGGAGATCATCGATAAGTATGAACTAAAAATGATGCTTCATTCATTGATTCATACCCACATCCAAGAGAACTAAAATAAAAACGAGATTTATGTGATATAGAAATAAACTAGAGAAACCCTATATGTATGATGTGGGAATTTCATGAATCTCTCTTCCGTCTTCCTACATAATTAAATATATGAATAAATATTCCATATGTTCTTTTACAATGTAACTCGTGAAAAAAATCAAAATATAAAGGATCCCCCATATGGGGGATCCCTTAAAGATACGTTAACATAAAATTTATGATGTCTAATTGATAATATTTCCATGAACACATAACATTTAAGTACAACATGTACAATAACCTGGGGAATCCATGTGATGATAACATCTAGTTCAACATATTTAATTGGAAACAAAATTCACTAACTCTCAAGAATAGTGTGAAAAATTTATATCAAATTTTTTTAAACAATAAGTCTGGACAAATACATGTGGTTTATGCACTTTTACATATCATTACACTAACTCATTTCTTGGAGTTAAGGGGATAATATGATTTTTCATTTCCAATTAGCAAGATAATTTCAAAACTAATTATCCGTGTCAACCCAAAACCCGACCAGGATATGGATTCGAAAATAACAAGATAGGAACTTCTACTAAAAATAAAAAGTACGCCCCCACAAATCCAATAGTCCTACAAATATCTTGTTGAACAGAATCAAGGGAGTAATAAACCACCATTCCAATGAAATTCTTATGGTATCCTTTTATATATTCATTTAAATTTGAATATTACTAGATAATAACCAATGTTTCTGGTATTCAATATATGAATGATTATCTCACTGATAAATTCATATTTCTTGGACAATTGTATCAAATAAATAAGTAAAACTCCATTGCCAGAAAATTACAACCCCAATGAGGAATGAAAAAATGATGGGAACAAGAATTGGAATGGAAAATTCACCACCATCCACCCATGATCTGGAAATAAGAACATCATTTTTTTGAGTAATAATGGAGTTCAAATTTTGTAAAATTATAAGAAATTTTTCCATGAAGAATAAATGAAAAATGATAAGGATAAGGATGGCCTGAGTATGAAAGTATCAAAATTCCAAAGGTTATATTGAGAGAAGTAAATCTTAAACCCACCATTTTCATCAAGAATGATTGAATCAAAGAGATTGTATGAATAATCTCTATAAAATGAATTCCTTGACACCTTTTAGAATGTCTCCTCCATTAATCATTAAAAAACAATCAATGTTATACAAAACAATTGAAGGATATTTGGATGACACTGTAGGTATATCATTGGAATAATAGGTTATTCTAGATAATAAGTGTCCCAGCACTTATCATCCAATAGTTGACAACCAAATGTCATGATCCAGTGATGTTTTCCTTTACATAAACCATTGGATATAACAATTTCCCTAATTCTTCACTTTATCACATTTCATAAATTATTTTATCACATCACATAGTATACACTTATTTGTAGATGGTATACGTTAATCCCACAAGAATGGTGGTTCAAATTGCAAACTAATCCATAAATTTCTCTATAGGTGTTTTTTAATATTTACAATAAAAAATCAAAGATCTATTATTTTCACTCAACATTTAAATTATAAATATGGAAGAATATAGGATCTCATCATAATCACCAATAATTTTTGTGATTCCAATTTTAATGTTGAAAAAATATCAGTAATGTCCATGAAGGGACACTCAACATGGATTTTGGAGGTAGCACTAACCACTTCAACATTTTTGATACTATGAGGTACTCAATATATTATCACCAACTCTATTCACTATCCCATGAATTTTTCTCTGAAAAATTAATGAATTTTGTATATAAAAAACATTAACAGACACATATAAAAATTTCCAATTTAACATATCTTTGGACATGTGTATTCTCAAATAATCTGATAATGTAATTACATGTGAGAAGCAAATTTAAAATGTATTTCCATTGATGGCTTGTTAAATGACGAATAATATGTACATATTTATTGTGTTTATGATGTCCAAAAATTGGAAATATAAATATATAATTTAATTTCCACTGTTAGGATGCCCCCATTTGTAGAATTAAATTGTTCCCTAATACATTGAATTATGGGTTCCTCATGGAGGGAGACAAATTAAATGAGATAATTAATATTAATCGTTGTAAAACATATGATGTTTCCTGGACTGATATTTTGGGAAAATATTCACAAGAAATATTAATAATCATAGGTGATAACCCTAAAATTAACCCAAAAATATAATTACATTTAATTCATCTTATGGGATATTATAAACATCTTAGCATCCCCAATTGTGGATAAATACCAACATTGTGGAGATTATAGAAAATGATATTATGATTATCATGGAAGATAGATTCATCTATACCATTTCAGATTTACATTAGTTTATCAAATTTTTTTTAGTTCCAAAAAACTAGACTAACCAATATGTGGAATGATAATAATGAATGAATCCCTATGAAAATTAAAATTATCATAAAAGTATGCCTAAATCATTGGATATTGAACTGGTCACTCATAAATTTCTATCCCTTATACCCTTCATTGACTATATGTTAGATATATTGGAATTGAGAAATCATTAATGATTTCTAGGGGATTTTCAGGTTATTTTGGGGCACCCATTATTCCCATGGATCAAAATAAGACTAGTATTTATTTTATATATTTTAATTTTTAATATAAAAAGATAAAATGTGGATTATGTAATGATCCATGTAAATTTCAGTGGTACATAGTAGGTATATTTTCTTATAACATTTATGATTTATTGGAGGTTTTATGAGATTATTGAATAGACTTTGGAGTTCTTTTTACCATTGATTGAAAAAAATACGAAAAATTGAAAACCTACATTGAAAAGAATCGTATATTAAGATTGGAAAAGTTCATTTCATGGATGAGAGAGGAATTTTCCATTGGAATTTATTTTCACAAATTTTCATTGATGTGGATAAATCAAAAATTGATTTTAAAAATTCAACTAATCATGAAACTATGTCTTCAACTCATTAAATTTATTTGGAACCATATAATAAGATGGAATGGACCTTGTTTGAGTCCCAGGGACCAAATCAATGGAGAAATCCACCTATATTCATATTGGAAGGACAGATAAATTATACGGAAACATATTGGAAAACTCAATGATAAAAAGAGGGAGATCATCCCCATAATATTATCACTACATATAAAAATTGAAAACTGTTATTACATGTATCAAATTCAGAAAATGAGTTCTAGATCTACATGACCAAGGGTACCATTCTCCCTGAAATACATGGAATACCATATATAGTGTAGTAAAGAAGACTCCCTAAATATAATAGTCAATATGTTCTATATGAGATATCATTAGATCCACATCAAAAATGAAATTAAAAGGTTTCATTTTGATATCTTGTATGTTCTTGGTGACTTCAAACTCTAATAGAGATAAAACACATGAGGGTCCTTAGATACCCTATTCTCTATTCATTATGAGAGGTGTAGTAAAATCCATCACATAAGAAAAAATATCTATATGAATATTTAGTAGGTTTAAAATATGAGTTTATATAAATATATGAGATTAACCAATATCAAATAATGAATTCAAAAAATATACATCTATATTTATGGTACCTCTCATAGTCACAAGAGAGACAACTAAAAAATTAATCTTATGGGATATTCTAAATATCTTTGATCATTTTTAATACATGCATGTTTCTAAAGGAAGATTATCAAATATTTTAGAATGGAATATCTCCCTCTCTATAGATTACAATTGAATGATGTCGTTTTCGGTTTCAATGTTTCATGTATTGAATCCATTGACGAGTTGAAGAGGATATTGGTTTCATCACCCATAGTGTGGCCACCATATTGGGAAGTATCATTTGAGATTTATTGTGATGCTTCCAACCAAGGTATTGGAGTGATCCAATCTAATTGAATTGAGGGAAGGAAAAAAATAAATTTCTCATACCTTGAGATCCTTAAATACATCTCAATTAAATTTCAAGAAAATGGAAAAAGAGTTTTTAGTAATTAACATTTCTTTAGATATATTAAGATATTATTTTTGTGGAACTAATATAACTATTATTAATGATCATACTGTTGTTAGGGAAGAGATGTTGTTTTAAAATTAGACTATTGAGATGGATTATTCAACTACACGAGTTAAATGTAGAATTCAATTATATAATGTGAGCTGAGATCCATGCGTATGGTCATAAATTTAGGCTTCCCAACACTAAGGCAGTTGAAATTAAATAAAACGACCATATAAATGATCATATTCCAAAAGATAATTTTTACATTAATGATGTAGAAGTGCCTTGGTATGCTTAAATTGTCAATTATATGCTCATTGAGACTTTCCACACTATAGAAGGATTAAGAATATTGAATTTATAGTCCCACCGTTTTTAAATATACTCATTAGTTTTTTAAAAGATGTAAAAAATGTTAGTTTTCTATAATATATCAATGAGTCAATAATTAATTAAAAACACATTATATTTTTCTTATATTTTTAAGTCTCACATAATTATTTTACATGTACCATCCCAATGTAATTTTTAAATCATTATATAAGTATTGATGTTGACTATATATCCAAATGGGTAGAGGAGAATGCCACCAATATACATGATGCTACAAATATTTTTAAGTATTTATGGGATACCATATTTGGTCGTTTCCGAGTGACTAGAGCCATGATCAATGATCAGTGGACTCACTTTTCAAAATGTAAAATGGAGTTTTTATAAATAATTCTTGGGTGAATCAGAAAATAAAAAGTCAATATCATCCACAGAATAATGTACGAGATGAAGTGTCCATACAAGATAAAAAATAATTTTTTTAAATTACTATAAAACCAAACATATCCAGTTACAGACAATAGATGGAGGATACATTATAGAAATATATAAAAAACTACAAAAAAACCCAATAGAAATGAGTCCATATATATTGAGTATAGGGAAAAATGACCAATCCATAATAATTGGAGCAGAAGTCATATTATTCTATGATAAAAATTAATATGGATAATGAATGTGATGGAAAGGAGATAAGATTATAGTTGGAGGTGAATGAGGATAATATATGGGATGTTTTGTATATTCCATGATATAAAAAAATTGTACAAGTGTAGATAATGAGAAGCTGGAAAACCATAAGACTTCCATAATATATACAATGTTATATTATTCATCTCAATACTTAATACAAAACCCGAAAAGAATCATTCCATATTTGAAGGTCTATTTATATTTATAGATGTATATACTTTTGATGGATTGTATATTATAATGGACATATAGTTAGAGGCCAATTCATATAATGAAAATATGATGACAAATCCCACTCAAGCCTTCCATAAGTTCTAGTGTTGGTGATTACAATACTCTAAATAGTTTAGAAATAAAATCCATTGGGTTGTACCTCTCCTTAAAAAATTTATTAGTTTGATGATTCCATAAAAAATATCCATACATGTTAAAATGTACATTAATTAATTGGAAAAAATATGTAATTTATGTTTTATGGAGGGGACCATTTTAGTTTATGATTCATATAATTCTTTTTAATTTTCATTTTTTTTAAAAAATCTAACTTTCAAAAAAAATCAGTGTGTCATTTTCAATTTATGTTTGTTTTTGAAACATTTGTGTTAATATTATTTTAATTTAAATTTAATGAAACCAATATCTATTCGGGATGTAATTTATTCCAGGAAACTGTGTATAGCTGAATGATAAAAATTAATATTTTTTATGTTCAAATATTTGAAGAATTTCATGAAATGTCCCTTAACTTTTTGAACATCTTAAAACAATTTTCTATTTATATCATTAAAATCACATTATAATAAGGCATATGGGTCTTCATTTATATTAATTACATTCAACTAACATATGTATATAACCTATATATTCTTTATTTAACCATTATTTGATACATTCTTATCTAAACATGAGGGTTTTTTGTACATGTGTTTTAACTGATTGAGGGATTTATTTAATTTCAATGACCTCATTTTCAAAGAATTGATTTTTTATTATATCCTAACGTGAATATTGTATACTTATATACCTTATAATCAATGATACAATTATTAGTTCATCCAAATTAAATTGCAATTTTCTCTCTCTAACATGATATTAAATGAAATTTTTCAGGATCTATTTGATGATAACTGTGGGGGATGTTGTATTTTGTTTTTATATCACATTTGATGATACATTTGGTTGAAAATAAATTACTAATGGGAATATTTTACTACTAAAGATTCATTCTCTTGAAATATTTTCCATTTTAGGGCATTTTAACAAATTTATCTGATTTTTTATGAATTTTGTTTTTGATAAAGATGAATAATTTTTGATTTTTTGGTATTTCCATTTTATATATTTCGATATTATATTTGGAGTTGATCTACTTGTATGAGTACCAGTGAGGATACAATATATTAGATACTATTTTTATAATTTGAATTATCTTAAAAAACATGCCAATCTATCCAAGTTGGACCTCATAATTTTTGAAATCCAAATCCATCCAAATAAAATAAAAAGAACGAGATTGGAAATTCCTCATGACAAACACATTTCATGTTCAGAAATTAGGTGGTTATTTATGAATCTATCAGGAATAAAATGTCCCTTTCATGAGTTTGGATATGATGGGACTTATAAGTAATTTACATTTTCAGAGAAAAGACATGTGAAATTGGTGTTTTGTGTTGTATAAGTGAAAAATTAAGTGGAATTGGATTTAATGATTAAAATGGGGAACTTGATATAATGGTTCTTTATAGGTAATGATATTTGTTTTCTTGTTGATATATTATTGGATCTCAAGAGTATGTGTTTTGAATTTTTTAAATGTGAATTTGGTTTATACATTCCCTAGAGTACTAGTGAGAAACATGGGGAAATTTATAGATAAAATAATTTCATATTTTGATTTATATTTATCAATGATTTAAACTCAACTAGTTTATTAATTTAATCTTATTTTCATCAATTTTGGATTTTTTGTGTTTTTTGGGCTAAAATGAAAAACAAATATTTTCACTTTATTTTTAATAGATTTTAATAACTTTGATATTTAGATCAAATGTTTTTAAATATTGATCTAATTTGTGTGAAAATATTTTGAATATATTCCCTTATTTTTTGGATTCATATTATTATTATATATTGGGTGATTATTCAATCATCTAAATGCCACAAAAATAATTTTTTTTTAAAAAATGTTGTAGAAGACTTAGTGGAAAACATGTTACTAAATTTAGAAAAAATATGGATAAATACCTCCAATTTATGTTATTAAAATTATAATTTAAATATAATTAAATTTATATTCTTACAATTAATTATCATTGAGATATCACATCGTTAATTTGGATATTGGAAGCTCAAAATTAAAATACGATTTAAAAAACATTCATCCAGAAGAAGGGTTAATCGTTAATTGTCTCGTGATTTCTTTGATATGCATCTAATTGAAATTAAATTTACATGGTTGACATAATGTTCAAAATCTATAATTTTATAATAGGAACCCTTGAATATATTCTTCCATATAGTAGACAAAACATTATCAAAATTTAGGTGGAATGATCCTAGATGAGAAATTTTATACATTTATTAATCTATAATTTAACATTATTTTTTTGTAATACCTTATTCTTCCCCATAATTATCAGTCATACCATCCATGAGAGTGCAATAAAATGATTTATTTGGAAATGGTAGGTTTTATATATTGTTATAAATTAGTTCAGTAACGTTAATGAATGGAAAAAAATTTCTTTTCTATAATGTTTCGTTTAATGTCAAATAGCGTATTTTATAATAAATTACAATCTTATATAGTTTTTGATTCCATTGTTATTAATTTATTTGGACAATGATAATTATCTCACTCCAAATGGTTCTAGTTAATACACAATGGAATATAAAATGTATTAGAAGTGATGTAATCAGTTATAATTGGAACGTGTTGGAGGGGTAGTGGATGTTCCTGATTTTTTTGATAAATAAGAAATGAATGGGTATATCTATTAAAATTGAGTATATTCACCTCTAATCGCTCAAATAAGGATTATGTGTAGAGAAAACTGAAATCATGGTAATTTGTTCTGTTATTTTCACCATATAACTAGGGTATTAAGAAAACATGATCTTTGAATCTTACATTAATCAACTTAACAGAATAGGGTGACATAAAATAGAACTAGGATATCATTAAATATGGAAAATCAACCTAACCAGATCATCATTCACTGATAATACTATCAATTATTTGATATTACCGTTTATTTTCATTAATAGTTTTAATTTGGTTTACAACACATTTGTTGGTTTGAAAAACCAATCAAAATAAAAACACTCCATCTTCTATCTAATTTCAATGTAATAATGTATTTCTGTACACTTATTTTTCAATAAAAAACTTATGGTTAATCAATAAATAATATATTTATTATAAAAAAATATTCATTTTACGCGCCAAGATATGAATGTGTTATACTTTACCTAAAAACATCCATTTACATTGGTAGGTTCATTTTCATGACCATATGTACACATATAAAGTCTAATGGACATGAGGCAGGAGAGAGGCTTGTCTAAATTTCATGGGGAACTCCATATAACTAAATGTTATCAACAGGTTCTTCATCAATGGAAGTGTGATGTCCTTTACATATTTAGTTCAAACCATTATTGATTGATTTCATCTACATGTCCTATTTATAAAAAGAGTTTAATTTGTAATTTTTTCCCAAGAATTAGATTTTGATCTACTATTAAGGATGAGTAATGGAAAGATTTCACGGTGTGTCTTAGTTTCCCGAGATAATATCCTCAATTGTTTTATCTTTTTCCCAATGTGTGGGTATTATATTTTATTAACCATCATACCTGGAGTGGTGATATCATATAATGAATGATAAACAATTAGGGTTTTTGGTGTCCCCCACCAGTCCTGGTAGTGTTCCCCTATCTACAGGGTTGGATCAGGGATTTTCTATGAGTTCTTCATTGGATATTCCCAGTGAGCACATCAACTAATATGAGAACTATTAGTAAGAACATGGCTTAGTTAGTGAGTTATCCTAGAGGATAATTATCTTGATACCTTATGAATAATCATGTGTATGATAGTTTGGTTGAGTCCTTCATGGAGAATGGTTCCCCTCAAAAGTATATACGGTTTTTATGTTGTTTTCTATATATATTTTCATTTGATTTCAAATTGATATTTCCTCATGGTAATGTGCTAACCATGTATCTTGATGATATATGTTTTGTGATTTTAGGATACAAAAATGTGTATCATTGTACTCCCCCCTTCATGGTTTATATACTCTTATGGCTTGTCTTCTGGTGATTAGAGGCCTTATGATGTGTTATTAGAGGGGGGAGGTCCATGTGGTGAAATTTTTGTTATAATGAAAAATGTTCATTCTTGTGTTCATATTTGATTGCATCCCCCGTATATGGAGTATGTTAGATTATTTACAACTTTTGGTTGGGATTTAATTGGAACTTATGAATTACATTAATTTTTTATAGAGGCTTTGATATATAGATTTATATATGGTTTTAGTGAAAAATGATAATTAATTTTTATCAATGTAAAGGTTTTGAGATTTGTGCATGTGTACATGTACATTAAGCTAATGCCTCCCACCTGTGTTATATGATTACGTAGTTCTGGTCAGAAGACCCTATACTATCGGAGGTTGGATTTAGTATTTCAAGGATCAGGACCCAGTTGTTCAGTTCATGAAAACCCATGACTCATAAATTTAGGTGTTTTTCTTATAAGGATACATGTCATGTTTTTCTATATTCCCCTAATTACAAAAAAAATTAATATTTTAGAATAATAATAAAAATTAAACCTATAAATTTTCAACATTTAGAGTCAAAAATTAAATTATGTTATAGGAAAATTATGTTCTAAATATGAAAAATATAATTTTTATTTAAAATCCTTATTTATTGAAAAATTACGAACATTAATATTATATTAAATTATCTATCCTTTATGAAATTTTCATATTCTATCATAAAATTATAAAATTAATATAATTTATTATAATACTGTTTTAAAAACCATTTAATGAAAATAAATTTTATTTTAAATTGTTACATTTTTGAAATAATTTAAATAAAATTTATTTGTTCTAAAAATATACAAACAATTATTTTATAATTTAATGAAATTATTTACACAAATCATGATATAATTATTTCATTTTATCATTTTTAATATAATTGAGTATTTTTTACACATCCTAATGTGAGGATATCATTTTAACGGCCAGATTAGAATTCGAAATGATTCAATTATTATTCCAACAGTATGATTATTATTTTAAATGTCAGAAGTGTAATGGTAAAATGATCCCCTTCTTTCCATATTTTCTGGGAAATTTTCATTCAATAATTTTTTTAATAAAAAATTACTATATATTATTATGTTTCATATTTAAATTCATTTATTATAGATTATTTTATAATTATTTCAAAAATTGTGAATTAAATGATGATTTTCTATCTTTATTAATTGCATGTAAATTCATTTTCATGTGTATGATGACCATATCATTCATAATTATCATCATGGATAGTGTTCCAATATACATTCTTCTTAGATCATATATCAAATTAATCACCATATCATGATTTTAACTGATTGAAAATCATAATTCATAAAAAACACTAAACAAATTCAGTTGAACATATTAATATCTTTCTTTGTGGATATGTATTTGAGACTCTTATGATCATATATATTTCACACATCTCCCCATATCGACAATTTTATAAAATCATCAATTCATAAAACACTACCACTATTTCTAGTTCATGTGTTAGGTAAATCGACTCTTTATCATTCATCTGCCTTGATTTGTAGACCATAAATAATCATTTTGAATTATTACACATTCCATTATTTTCATTAAATCATCATTAAATTCCATGAAATTTCCCCATTCACTAGAATTTTTAGTACAGATGTAGTGATAACATAGTTTTAAATTACATGAATCTATATTGAAGCACATTGTTAAAAATACCCATCCCTTTTGATCCATCTTGGTTAGATGATTATACAATAATGAAATGTTTCTCAAATTCATTGGTAATACCTATATAGTCTATAGAAAAAATGGATCAGTTTTATCAATTATGGATTTATTCATCCCGTAATCGGCATTGACATAGAAGGGTCTATGTATATTTCTTTTCCTATGATAACAAGTATCACAAATCATGTTACACCAATATAGAACACAAATTTCAAAATATAATTCATATAACATATAATTTTCCAATTTATTTAATAATATATTCATATACATCTCATATCATCATTTTAATAATGTTGGTATCATGCTACAATCTATAGATACTACAAAAAATTAGTTGATGTGATATTATAAGACTATTAATTTGGACCCTGAATATTTTTTTAGTATTAGTATGTCTAAAAAAATCACTATGAACTCATAGTTTCCATACCTATCTTGATTATAGAATGGTAATATATTCATTAATCTACATTAATTATATATTTTCCATAAAATTTTATATCATAGAGAAGTACTAAGATCCATGTATTTATTAGAAATATTCATGTAGTGGAATTTTTTTCATTGTTTTTATTTTTTTGTTAATGATAATCAATGATAAGGCTGATTTACCCATATTTATCCTTATGAAAAAGTCTACCAAACCCCATGGTGAATCATCAAAAATATAAAAACATCTTCCATATTCTATTATAGTGGCATCCATAGTTAATTTATCTCTATGACGGGGATTATATAAAGAAACATGGATATAAGAAGAGTTCTTTTAATATGAACAAATGAGAACTCAACCACTGGATTTGGAGGAAGGTTAACAAATTATTCATGAAATACAATTATAGTCCCTCATAATGTGCATGTATTAAAGAATTATTCATTCATTTGTCTCAATAATTTGATCTAGATATGATTTATCATAAGGAAATAATATTTATGACATACAAGATGATTACAAATATAATCATTTTCATCCTTACACTTCTAAAAAATCTGACAATCTCTTGGGATGGGAATAGTAACTTCCCTATCCTCGAAGAACGTATTGGATTTATAAAACCAAAACTTGTCCTCACCCATTATTCTAAAAAATTATACTGAAGGAAGTATGAGAATATTTTATTGGATATTCTATCCACCAAATTTTATTTGTGATGAATTTCTTACATCGTATGGAATAGTTTCTACTTTTTTCTCAAATAGAACTGATCCCATGAGTTTTGAGGTGGTATTTGAATAGTTTTGTTACACGTTTAGGATGTGGATAAATGTGATGAACTATAATCACCTAAGAAAATAATATTTCATTAATGGATAATGAATAATAATTTAACTATTTAATTATTGTTATATTAATTTACTATATCTGAAATAAACATTCGGATAAGAAAAATTAAACTAAAAATAAAAAAAGGGAAACTATAAACATAGATTGAGTAACTAATAAAATATATATATATCTTATATTATGGGTATCTAGGTTTTAATATATTTTATCTATGAATGTTTTCCAAAAATCCATTATAACATTACAATCTATTCTTCTACATCTTAATGGATCATAAATATTGTGGGAATTTTCCAAAGAATATCCCTCATGACTGTCATATTAGGTGTTAAGTGGGTCCAATTTTTTGTGAAATGGGTAAAGTTTAGGTTAATTCCAAATGTTCACTTTTGGTTTAATATCTCTATATATATATATATCTGACCCACTTCAACATGTATTATCTAGAAAATTATTTTATTTCCAATAAACCACAAACTATATACTTCATGAAACATTATTGATATTTTACTTTAATAAGAATTATCTCTAGGTTTCTGAATATTATATTATATTCCTATTCCTAAATAATAACTACAATGCTATTTAATAACAATAATAACGATAAAATAATCATACAAATAATATAACATGACTATTAACATAGAAATCCAATAAATAAAACCCTTTAACCAAGGGACCTATTGTATTTGGAAGACTAGTTTAATTATACATCAATGTGAAACTTAACAAAAAATACATTTTTAAAATCTCCACACTATGGTCGTAAATCCATTTCAGCTCCAAAATCTACATAGGTTAAATTTGGCAAAACATAAATATTTTTTTCATGTTAAGATTCATATAAATATATTATTCTTTATAATGAAACATATAAAATGATCCAAAATCAATTACGTGATACCATTAAATACAAGGCTCAATAATTAATCATAATATATGAGTCAAGTTGAATAACATGTCACCATTAAATACAATGCTCATAAATAATCATAATAATTATATCATAGAGAATATGTTATCATAATCTCTAGGAATCATATAAATTTGAAAGATATATGAGTCATAATATTACTATAAGTCAATGGTAACTTCCATTGCAACATCACAAGGTGGATATATCCCTATCATGGATTACATTTACACCTCAATCACAACCATATAATTTAATTAGATCTAAAAATTACACAATGAATTATTTATATGTATGGGTGTATCCCTCAGATCATATTCATTCTTGTGTGTTCCAAAAATGAAAAATAAATGTAAGGTAGTAACATAAAAGTTTCCATGGGAAATATAAGGGTTGAATAATCATTCCTTGTATCATAATTATAGGATACTTCGAAAATATTCATAATTGAAATTGGAATTAAATTTTTAAAAAATAATATTTTAATAAATAGTTAATTTTCACCCATTTATTATTCATTTAAAAACAAAATGGTGTGAAATAGTATAGAATTAACTATGTAAATGAACATTCAAAATTATGTTTTAAGGAATCGGTTTATGAAATTTTAAGAAAGAATGAACAAGGAGTTTCCTTTAATATATTCCTTTATTTAATGAAATAATAAAAGTTAATTTTTGACAGTACAATAATGATATAAAAATGAATAATGTGTTGAAAATTTACCCTTAATTGGGATTGATTTCAAAGATAGAAAATGATAAATTAATAGAAGGTATGTATAACCCCATAAATGGAATAATGATTAAAAAAGTAATATATTTTTCAGAAATATAGACATATTTTATATGTAGAATATTACACCAATGATACAGATAATGTGATTTAAAGAGATAAATGTCATGACCCAAAGAAAATTGGATGGTTTGGGAGATCCATTTCATTATGTCAAGAAACATTTTTTACATTCTCATAAAATAGATAATAATAAAATAATATTTATTAATTTAATAAAATTATTCCCATTATATATTATTTAATATAATTATTTTTTGTTCATTTTTAAACATGTAATATATATATATATATAAAGATTAATTTCTTCATTATAATGGTGTTTATTTCATGGTTACAAAGTTATATATCTTATGAATAATTAAAAGTGTTATTTTAAAATGTAAATATAACTAAATATGTGAAAAAATGATATTCATGACCTTGTATAATTTAATATTTTCCATAATATTCATATGTGTTCTGACATTGGGACGTTTCATTTGGTATAAACATTATTTTTATATAGTTACGTCAAATTGGTGGTTTTATTTATAATCCTAAAATAATTTGTTTTTTAGTTATAAGATTATTAATACCGCACTAAATAATTAAAATAGAAATGATATATTTATTATAATTTTATTATAATATAGAAATTATTCTATAACCATCCTGGATGTTGGCACCAAACGTTATGGTATGTTGTTCATGGATATTGTGAATCCACCATATTATGAACCACCTTTTCGTTATCCTTACAAGGATAGATGAGAGGGAATGGATGATAGTTATTATTTGAACATATAACGATTCAAATGTAAATATAATATTTGATTATTTATTGTATATTGTTTAATAGATTTGAGGTGGAAGTATATAAAACCACAAATTAATTGTGATATATTGATAATATTACCCCTTAAATAGTTTCTATTGAATTACACTAATGGAAGATTGGTTTTACATTTTTTGAGTCCAGAATTTATTCATCTTGTTGAGAAGGTGGAGAAGATAATGGGGATGAAATGTTTAAATATTCGTGGCATAGAAGGTGTGTGTTGAAGGGGTGGAAATGGGTGGAGATGATTGATTTTGAATATTATAATCATTTGTTTAATATTATAGCTCAAAAATTTAAATATTGTTGAATATTATTACCCTATAAAGGAAATATAACATGTTAGATTGTTTTAATGGGTACCTAATTCATCCATGGTACATAAATGTATGTATTTTTCTTATAATGATAAATATTGTATTTTTTGTATTTCAATACTCACAAAAAAATCAACTATTTATTAAAAAATTATAAAACATAACCCAAAAATTTCGGGATGGGTAGATTCATATTATGAAAAGCATTTTTTGATGATAATTTTTTAAATATGATAAATATATTTTTTAATTAAATTTTTTACTCATTTGAAAAATAAAAAACTCATTAATTTAATCAATTTTATACCATTTTGAAAAATGAATTATAGTCTCATTAAATTAAATTATCATTATAATAAAATATAATTGTTTTTTATTTGGGAAATTTTTAAAGATAATTTTAATATTTAATTATTATATTTGTTATAAAAATTCAAATAAATGATATATATTTTTTAAAAAAAATTATTCTATTATTTCAATGATTTTTATTTACTTGTATCATGATATAAATATCTTGTAATATCAACTAATAAGATAAAAAAATAGTTTTTTACACTTCTATATCTAAGGATACTATTATAATGATCATATTACTATTACTAATGGTTATATTACTATTCTAATATATATATTACAATTCTAATAACTAAAATACTATTGATCCAATCAGATTTGTAATGGTTATATGTGGTACCTGCATTATATAAATAAAACCATATTTAATCATTACACATTAAATCAATTTTCTCTCAATGATATATATTTTTTCATTATCGAGTATAATATTTTATTTCTAATATTTACTTAACATTCTATTGTGCTATTAAGGAGTGATGTTATTCTCATGTATCAAACATATCCAAATATTCATATTATTATTATCATATTTTTTAGTTTTTATCAAATTTTATAATTTTAAATTATGATGTAAAAATTTAATAATAAATATTAATTCATATCATTGTATAATAATTTTTTTATCTTCTGTTGATTTTATTTAATATAATATTTCATTACTAAATAAGGAACAATTGTAAAATATTAATAACTATGATGATTAAATTATTTTTGGTTACCAAAATATTTTCTCATTCGATGTTTTATATATATACATATATTATAATCTTTATAAATTTGTAACTATGTATTTGAAAACATTGGTATAAAACTATTTGATGGAAGTAAGAATGTGGGTAATTTCATTCCCATCAAATCAATGTGACGTAATTATATTAAATAAAAAATGCATATGGTTATCTAAAATTGAATAACAAATAATTTAATTAAGAATGAAAACTACATTGAAATGACACTTCCTCCAATTTTTATTTACTAGGGAATTATTCTCATCACTTAAGATCATCTCATGAAAGATTTGGTGAGGTAATCCTCCTAATCAACTACCAGAACATCATATGTTTATCGATTCATTGATCTATGAAATCCATTTTCATCTGTTGAGTGAATAAGTACTCATAAAATATTCAATAATGTTATATAACCTTGTAATTGACTTGGGGATGAGGTATTGGATCCATTTTTTTCAAAACAATCCATTCTCACAAAAGATAATGTTGTATATTGGTTAGAAATACGTTATTAAGTACTAAATTTTAAAATTTACAAAAATATTACACTTTTAACATAGCATATAATGTGACCTACAAATCGTTCCATAATTGAGAAAAAACAATTATCTTTTTTAACGTGAAAATAATGTTACATGAAAAAATATGGATTCATTTTTACTCAAATTCCCACGTTCATGATGGTAAATAGGCTCTAGAAAATATACCCCAAAGGAGATAAAAAGATATGACATGAAGGACAATGTGAGTAGCATAGCATGACATCATCACTACTACACATGAGTATATTATCTATGGTAGAAAATTATTTAGTCATTTTAATAAATCATTGATTTAGTATTATAATTTAAGATATATAGAATTTTATCAATATAAAATTCACCAATAAATTCACTATAAAATGAACTGTTTATTAGCAAAATAATACAACTATAAAAGGAATACTATAACATCATTTATTAAAACATTTTAATGAAAATATTGTCAATGATATTTTCTAAATATGGTATGACTCAATTATTTGAAAAATAAATATGGTCTACTGATTACTATTATTTTATCAATTCTTTTTTAACCCTAATAATTGTTTCTTTTATAAGTTCTGGTTTATTGCAATGATAATGCCTCGAATAAATTTATTGTCATAGGAAACCCATATCCAGAGTTTGACACAACGTTCCCCCATTTTATCAACGCATTTTTCTACTCTCTCAATTCCTATACCATTTTTAGTGCTAAATCAACAAAATAACCCCATAAAAAATCCTAATCATCCACCCTCACCCATGAATATTTGAACTAGTAATCTCTTAGAGCATGATAACAACCCTTAACATAGTCACATCTTATTTTCATTATTATTTAATGATTAATTTATTGATTTATATATACTTAAATAAAATATTTTTATTACATAGATAAATATTTATTTTCATGACCCGTCCCTTAGTGCTCTGACCTAATTACCCCAAGCCTACATTCTATAGGCTAGGGGTTGATAAGTAGAATTTAAAGGCATTTCCCTAACATATAAGGTATTTCCTTATAGATATATAAAGACTCAAAAAGGAAAATTGAAGTAAACAACCAAAAATAGTTATGTAAAACCACGAGAGTAATGTACAACCACATATACAACTATAAACTGAAAACATTGGGTCAAAATACAAGCACTAGAAACTGAACACAATGTAAAAAAGTTTCTCATATTCCCTAGATATCTACTTAGAGGGTAATAGATGTAAGTACGAAGTATAATAAGAGGATATTGATAGCTTCCATAACACCAATATCCACCAAATCTCGAACATACAAATACTTTCTCAGAGCATCAGTATTCTTCACCTCACACACGAGCCGAAAAATACCATGCATGGTTGAATATAACAACTTAGTAGGGGAGCCTGAGATCCATGTAGGCCTATTTATAATCCACCATGGAAAACCACATAAGAAATACCACAAAGGAAACATCACATGCATGATCTAAATCACGAAACAGAAATCAATACAGACAGCTCACTCAAATGGTATAACATCATGGTTACTCGAATAGGGATGACTAGTCATAAATCAAGATCATCCTAGCCATAGTAACTCTTCTTCTGACCCATATAGCTCACTATATGGTGTCCTATAATTGTCTCTAGATTGAAAACCATATTGGTTTGTAGTGATGACCTATATGGGTAGTGGGTGATAAAACATATTAGTCCTTGGTACATAGGTAAGGATGATTAGTCATATAGCTAGATCATCCCACTCCATAGTTTATGATGTTCACTTGTATTGGTCCCTTTTCTTATTAATGTCCCAAGAAGCCACTGAATTCCTACTCATAGCATTCCTGATATCTGGATGATTCTTCTATTAATACATTGGAAATATTTCAACTAATATGAAGTCCCACAAAAATCTCACCCAAGGGACTGCCCTATAATAGGGGTCAGAACGTGACAGACGACACATCGACCAGATACACAATCTTTGAGATATGGGCACATTTGTAAAAATGGCTCCGTTGGATTCAAGTCTGATCCAACCATCGTTTCATGTAAAAATTATTCAAACTCATATAGGTTATCTTTGATTGACCACCTATTCAAAAGTATACCTAGGCCACAGATTTTGCATCGATCAGATGCCTGGTTTATAAGTTGCACACCTTTTCGTGAAATGGGGTTGATCACACCTCGGTTCATCCCAATTTGGTCGGAACTATTGAAGTATGGAAAATTAGAGGCTACCCAAAATGGGGAACCAACACATTTGACAGCGTGTCAGACAGACACTCAGTTCACCAGTTATTGGAGTTTCATTATATGGGGGCCGGTTGGGTTTGGGTCCAGTCTGACTCGGTTTGGCCATCCTGACGTAACGGGTCTCGTGGTCTACCTCACCATACCCAGTTATGGACCTAATTTTTTAGCCTGGTTCAATGGGTTCGGACAATCGGGGTCATCCCATAAGGGTCGAGGGCCAGGGTCGCGGTGGGCATGGCCCACAGCAAGGGGCTAAGACCATCCACACTGGCCTGCTGGGCAGGTCCGGCCCGTTCTGCAGGCCTCTTTCCGGTCCAGTCCTCTTGAATGTGAACCACATGTCCAGTTTTCCCCGCTTATGTGATTTAATTTCATCAGGATGGTGGGGTTATTCCCCACCATGTACAGTCATTGTCTACGTGGCGAACTGGTCTCCGACAGACACAGCGCGGCATGGGGCCGCACCGCCGACTCTATTTGTGGCCAGTTGGCCATAGTTACTGCAGCTGGCATCGACTTTGGGCATCTCCCTTCTCCCAATAACTAGATTGGGTCAGCTACCTTTGTCCACCGGGGAGAATGACGGCACGCCGACATTCCCTCGCTCATGGACAATTACCACGGACCTCTTTCATTACCCGTTGGTCTCCCCCCACATTTCGCACTGGCGGTTCAAACAACGGTCCAACAGATGTACTCTAGTTGAAATTTCATTGGTTAATATAAGACTATGCACCTCTCAAGACCATGCCTCCATAGCATGACCCCTATCTCTAACATTCTGTCCCATTGCTCGACCGTGCACAGGAATCACAAGAACAACATGTTCGGAAGAGTTTCTGGGCCTTGTTCGGATTTTCCCGCGCAATCCGCGTTATAGTTTTAACAAGGTGTGTAACAAAAAAAATAGATTATTTAGAAATAACTACCAACTTTTTACCCCACACCATCCTCTAGTGTTTAATGAATGACCCTCAGGTCAACCTGTTTGTCGGTTGATCTATGTTCATCGTATAAATCATGAATGGGGAAGAATGAATATTATAATATCCAGAAAAACCTACCTGGATAAAACTTCATCTGACTATAATCGATGGAACCTCCTTAATCGTTGTCTTCAGTTTTGTGATTCGGTGGTGCTCATCAACACTCGCTGAATCTAGACTCGTCCTCCAGGTGGATGTTGTTGCAGGTCTTCGCCCGACTTTCTGCTCTTGAAGAGGCAATGTCGAAACCACATCTCGAGGTCAATTTAAATAGGGGGGATGGTGAGGAACACATTGAAGAATTAATGATGTTAATGATATTAATTAATTAACCTTTTTTAATTCAAAATGGTGTAGTTATGCTTTAGGTGATTCATTCCATTAAATGTCTTGGCACATCACTACTACTGCCACCGCCACTCATCCATTGGAGAAAAAGAAAATAAAAAACAATTACATGTTATTTTACTTTTCCTTAAAAACTCCAAAAACTATCATTTACTCCCGACCTACTACAGTCAAAGTGATGGATGTCGTAAGAAAATCTTGGAACTATGGATTCAATGATGTCCACGTATTTTTAATCCAGTCATTGGTTTAAAAGATTGAAAACGTGTTTGGTGTGTTTAATGATTGTACCTTAAATAAATTACAAAAATCAATTCCCTGCACACAGAGGTTCAAAAACATGCACTGTCTATTTCCAAAGTCTAGTAATAATCTAAAATAATTAAAAAAATTACACATAATTTTCCTGGTTTTTACATTTTATTTTAATTGGGGATTTACGTTCCTGAAATCCTAACAAAGTTACACATTCCAACATGTGTATAGGGCATGCATTTGAGCCTCTCACTCCTATGCGATCTCATGGATATTCCCATGCTTCCATAGAATGTTCCCTAGAGGTATCAACCGCCTATGAAGGATCTGCTCCTATCGATCATCTTCCTCTAATGAGTACTCCAATAAAGACTCCCCATCGTCAATCTCTAGATCTCCATGGTCTATGTCGTGACCTAGGTCATGTAGTTATCTTCTCAGATGGGATACATGGAAGATTTCATGAACCCTCTCTAATTTTGGTGGCAGTGCGAAGTGGTATGCTACCTTTCCAACCCTCTAATGTATAAGGAATGGTCTGACAATCCTAAGTGACAGTTTTTCGCATCAGCCAAATTTCAATAGACCTCGTGAAGGGAAGACTGGAAAGAATATGTTGTACCCCTCCTGGAACTCCAGTGGTATCTATTGCCTATTATATTAATAATTCTGTCAGCTCTGTGTAGTATTCATCTGCTCTCAGATGACCTGAACCTTCTCAGTGGTAGCATGTACCATCTATGGGCCCATGATTGAAGGCTCTCCAGGATCCATCCAGTACAAGGGTGATATACACGGTCATCTGTACAACCTCTCAAATGGATCCATACCAATGGTGGATTGATAGATGTAGTTATATGAGAACTCCACCAGTGGTAGGTGGTCCACCCAACTATGACCAAAATATATGTCACATGCACGAAGCATATCATCTAGGGTTTGGATTGTCTCCTCAGTCTGATTATCTTTCTCTGGGTGAAACGATGTGCTCAAGTGACAATATGTCCCAAAATCATCTAGAATATCACTCCATAACCGGGTTGTAAAGCGTGCTTAATGGTCTGGTACAATATTCAAAGGTACCCTGTGAAGTCGCACTTTCTCCCAAATGTAGGACATCCTAAGATTTCTACTGAACCCTTCTATCAAATAGAAATTAATTGGGCTGGCATGTTTATTTGGTCACCGATAACCTAGATGGTATCATTCCCTCTAGAGGTATGTGGTATCCCTATCAAAAATTACTTCGATATCACTTACCACTTCAGCTTTGGTATCACGAGGGGTTTGGTCATGCCAACTGGTACCTGGTGATCGGCCATCACTAGCTGGCTAGTGAGGCATCTAAAAACAAACTCCGCCATATTTTTCTTCATCCCTTGACACTAGTACTAATGTTGGATATCCTGATTCATCTTCATCACGCATATATGTACTTCCAAGGGGGATTTATGTAACTCCCACAGCAGGTCCTATCATTTCTCCACTACTACAACTGTACATCCACTGAAAATGATAGCGACATCCCCACCTTCATCATATATCTCATGTGCATGGCCTGAGGATACCTAAGCACATTTAGTCTTTCAGATGTAGTCTCTGAGTTGTGCATCCTTGACTCGTTGGAAAAGCAGAGGGAAAACTACTATCAACTAGAGGTAGAATGTCTTATATCTATCCCAAAAGGATATATGATGCAAGGCTAACTACTCTAATTCCTTATACAGTAGCTTCGAACTCCATCCCTGGTTATATGCATCTTCCACTATGTCCAACTTTCTAAGAGTATTTTCTATCACAAAGTCATAGTCCTAGATGAACTCAAGACAACATCACTATCTAAAATTAAGATATTTTGGGTGAATATATATATGAGACTCTTGTGGTCTGAGTAATCAATGAACCATTGACTAATCAAGTAGTGTCACCACATATTTAGTGATAAGACTACTGCTACGTACTCTAAGTCGTAAGTGACATAATTCATCTCATAAGGCATCAAATATCGTGATCCATATGCAATCACTGCATCATCCTGCAATAGGATTAAACTGAGTCTGGTCCAATATGAATAATAGTAAACCACTTAGTCATTTCCCATCTCTGGGTTCCTCATGATGGGAGTACTGTTCAACATCATCCTCAGCTATTGAAAGCAATGCTGGAAAGCCTTTGACACCCGGAAGGGTTTCCCCTTCTTCTTCAAGGTAGTCAGAGATACCCCTAATCTTGAGAAATCAGGTACGAACCTCCAATACTAGCCTACTAAAACAGGGAAGCTTCACAACTCAGTAACACAATTGGGTGCCTCTCAAATAAGTACAATGTCGATCATCACTGGATCCACTGAAACACCATCCTCTTAGATGATGTGTCACATGAAGTGAAACTTCTGTATCCAAAAATCACACATCGAGAGCTTCCCATATAACTGGTACTCTAAGAGTGTGTTTAGAACTATCCTCACGTGTACAACATTCTCTTCCTCGGATGAAATGTACAAAAAGATGACATTGATGAAGACCACCACACAACGATTGAGGTATGGATGAAATATCCAGTTCATGAGCCCCATGAACACTATTGGAGCATTCTTCATGGTGAATGGCATCACGAAGAACTCGTAATGGCCATACTAACATATAAAGGAAATCTTTGGTATGTCCTCATCCAATACCCATAGATGATGATTTCCTAATCTGAGGTATATATTTAAGAACCAATTAACTACATCAAACTGATCAAACAGACCATAAATCCTTCACAGAGGATACTTGTTCTTCACGATCACCTAGTTTAGGTGTCAGAAGTCCACATATAAACTCAAACTTATGTTTTCCTACTTGGAATATAACACTAGGTATGCCCATGGGGAAACACTGGGCATAAATATTCCCTTTATTTGTATTTCCTCCCTTTATACCCTCAACTCTCAGAGCTCCACAAGGGACATTCCTTATACTTGTGTAGATATCAGTGTTGATCTTGGGAACAAGTCATTTTGGAATTATACATCTCTACGAGCAAGTATTACAGGGACATCTTCTAGAATGTAGTCCTCCTAATCGTCCACCACTGCTGGATACTGTGGACTCAATTCATCCACCATGTCAAAGTTCATGCAATCCAGCAGATATGTATTCATATACCCCCTCTAGGGCACAATTCCATCTCATGTTGCTCTATTTTTCATCTCACAAAAAAAAGGAAAATTTGCCTCATTCTCTGTGTATTCATCGCACTGTATGTTTCAAGCATTCAATTTGTGTGGGAACTACTGATAGACAATCCATGCCTAGAATGACGTCGTTGGACATGAACACTGAAACTTGAATATCACATCTGAAACTCACTCCTCCGAGAGTAAGATCACACTATCGGCCCCAGTGTGTGGCCAGAAAATCTCCACACATAGGAGTATCCAAATGAAAAGGTCGATCTAAATGCTCATTAAAAATATCAGAGTCCGGTAATTAATCTTTTGCAAGGAATTATTTTATAGCACCTATGTTCATAAGAACAACTGGTAATGTTTGAAGATGTAGATCATACCTCATATAATCTCAGTGATGAAAGGATCATGAGACTCTACTGCCTGTAGTTGGGCTTGTCCATGTTCACCCACTCCCTAAACTCATTTTAGACCTCCTGGGGTGGTGGTGGTAGTGCCTGGTGACCTTGACCACCACTTGATGCACATAATACTCTACTGCCTCGTTTTCCGTATGGCTGACACTCAGGCTCTTGTCATTTCCGCTTATACGGTGGCCCCTCCACCGTCATCTGATCATCTGTACGAGGAGTCAAACAATCACAATCTCTGTGACCCTGTCCATAGTAGAAAAATTAGATCATTACTTCCCGATGGATCCCTTGGCCTCTCGAGCCTTGCACCTCTAACCATGCATCCCGAGGATACCATCCAGAAGTTCTATCTTGATTGGGCTTCTATGTCGTTTAACTTTTCTCAGCTATAAATGACTCTGCTATATGTTGTCTCGTAGGGGATCTCAGTATTGATGCCTGCTTGGCAAGGATTCTTTCCATAAGAAAATAATGATCTAGCACCCCATCTTGCATCGTTATGTTAAGAAAAACTAGAGCAGTTCTGATCTCTCATCAGATCCCCAGCTCAATGGTTCGTGCACTGATGTAAGTGTATTATACCATGTCGGGCGATTATCATGAGAGGTCAGTAAATCTCAACGAGTACTGAGCCACATTTTGGCTTCCCTACTGTTGATTCTGAAGCTCCTGAATACGCATAGAGAACAATTTCACTGGCATGATCACTTTCCTAAAAAGGTTCACAATGTCTGTCCTGGGGTAGGTCATCTTCTAATTCCCCAGGAGCATCGAGCTCCAACATCATCCTCCTGAACCCTCATAAAGGCTATCAACCAAAATCTCCAACTACTCGGAAAATGTATCTACTATATGAAATACCCACAAAACCACCACAATATAGTACTATACTACTTAGGGCTCACTCTCACATCGAAAATGTTGAGGCCTCTATATCTGAACTCATGCAACACACTCATCCATCATGCATGATCCACTGGTAGCATCTGCTTCTCAATGGGGGTGTTGCCACCTGTACATCACCTGAAGATTCCATCACTGTGAGTGGACCCTGAACTAAAGCCTCATTGTTCGGTGGGCCACATTCAAGATATCTAACCAAAATACTTATAGGAAGCCTTCATGGATTCATTATATAAGAAATATATGTGCCATGGTCAATTAATTATACCTAGTGAGATGACTCAATCAAGATCCTGAAAACATTTCAAAATACTAGTAGCTGGTGTTTTCATTTAACGAGTTATAAAATAGAATTCATGGTCCTGGTGTATGGATAAATCATCCCCTACACTAATACTAGACTCCCTATACTAAATAAAACTGAATAATATTTACACATTTGCCTCATTAATAGTATACTCTTAGTTGTTTTGGAAGAACATACTATCCTCTAATACCACTTTGTCACGACCCGTCCCATGTGGGCATGAAGTGACTACCCCAAGACCATCTTCCATAGGCCAGGGGTTGGTGACTAGCACATGAATGATTTTCATGAATAGGGAAGGAATTTACTTAGAGAAATGTACACAGTAAAAAAAGGAAACTGATATAAAAAACCAAAAAATGTAAGGTATAACCATGTGAGTAATGTAAAACCACATGTAAAACAGTAAACAGAAAAAGTTTGTTAAAATACAATCCCTATCAACTAAAATGAATGTAAACACCTATCGCATATTCCCTAGATCTCTACCAAGAGGGTAGTAGCTGTACGTCTGACATCAAATAAGAGGATATGGACAACTCCCATCGCACTAAGACCTAGAAAGTCTCAAACCTCCAAAGTCTGCATCGGATCATTAGTAGTATACACTAGACACACAATTGTGGGCGGATCCCATAAAGGGGTGAGTATAACAAATCATTATTGGACCCCGAGACCCCCCAATGGTCTCTCAGTAATCTACAATGGAAATAATCATAGGAATTACAACAGTATAAATATCAGAAGAATGATCTACATCATGAATCACCATTCAAAAGAGATATCTCACTCTAATGGTATAATATTAAGGTTACTGTGATAGCTTTGACATGTTGAAATTCCAGATCATCTTATCCATTATAACACTAATGGTAGCCCGTATTGGTCATTTTATGCTGACCCGTATTGTTTGCTAGATGCTGACCAGTATTGGTCGTTAGTGCTGACCCATATTGGTAATTGGTGCCGACCCATATTGTTCACTGGTGATGACCCGTATTAATCACTGGTGAAAACCTATATTAGTTTCTAGTGGTGAACTGTATTGGTCACTGGTACATAGGTAAATATTATTATTCATACTACTATATCATCCCAATCTTGAGTTTCTGATGCTAACCTGAATTTGTCACTCTTCATCATCATGTCACAGACAGCCATTGGATTCCCGCATGTAGCATGCCTGATCTCCAAAAGATTATACTCCTTAATCAATTGAACCAATTTTAACCATTACTAATTCCTCCAAAAATAATACCCAAGGGACCACCCCGTCATAGGGGTCCCAACGTGATAGATGGTGTGTCGATCAGATCCCTAGTCTTTGTGATATTAGAACATTTGTTAAAAGGTCCCAGTTGGATTAAAGTATGATCCAACCCAGGTCATACAACAAAATCCATAAACTAACTTATAATATCCCCATAGGATCTCCTTGTTACATGAGTCCTTATTCTATAGACGATGTTTCGATCAGATGCTCTATATGTTAGTTACACCACTTTCCGTGAGGCGGACGTGATCGCACATATGATTGGACCGACTCGGTCCGGCCCACAGGAATATTTCAAAGTGTCTTATAAAAAAAAGGGATTTCAACACCATTGAAAATTGGTCAAACAAACACTAGGTTAGTCAGTTATTTATGTTTCTTTAATCAGGGGACGGTTGGGTTAGGGCCAAGTCCAACTAGGTCAGGCCTTCCCGTTGTAACGTGTCCTAGGGTCTATATTACACCGCCCAGATATGTCCCATTAAGGGTTTTTCTGGTTCACTGGGTCAATCCCATTAGGATTGGACTGCCTAGATCATGGGCTCGGTCCATGGTTGCCCCAGCCTGCAGGGTGGGGCTCAGCTCACCCGCACTGGCCCGTTGGGGCTCAGGTCCGACCGGGTCCTCCTGAAGGTGGACCGCGTCTCTAGATGGCACCATTGACATGAGGCCGATTCATCCTGTTGGTGGGTCACTGCCCCACCATGTACAATGGTCAGCCAGGTGGTTGACCAGTATCTTGCTAACGTGGAGGGGGGCCACACCATACCCCTCCTACTGCCAACTGTAGGCCACGACTGCTACCACCGACGGCTCCAGCGGGTGCCACCATTATCCTGCATGGTGGGCTCGGCCCAGCGGCCTCTGGCCACTGATTCCTGAGATGGTGTTCCACCTTCCCACCTCCAAATTTTGATTTTATTGGGATTCCTCCATCCACAACCAACCTTCGTCAGCTTGGCACGTCAGGGATTCTTTTAACAGACCATTGAACATGCTCTGGTGGTATGATGGTAGGGGTTTCAGTCGCATTACCCTATTCAATTAAATTCTTACTAACCTAAGACTGCACCATAGTGTTACACCCTAGGGTCGATCACAAGGAGGCCGCTTGCAACACACTGTCTTCCTATTGTCAATATTATAAAATAAATAATATAAAACTAACCTATATAATATATATGGGGGTGGATTGAAATGAACTAAACTAATAAATTCATAATGTATTAATAAATATAAATTATAGATTATAAATCCAATGAAAACCGAACTGAGAAAACAAACTAGAGAAGGAAGCGGTGGACAGGCTTAAATCTTCATACATTCCCTTTATCATTGTCGACAGTTTTTTTTAATTAAATTATCCAATGTATAACTCAAGACCTCAAGTTATACACCTATTTAGAATAGAAACCATATCAAGACCTCAAATATGGGTCTTTATCCACACATGAATGTGATCCAATTGCCCAAAGACCTCCAAGAAATCGAAACCGGTTGAACATGTTGTTCTCAATGGGAAGACCTCGCCCAATGAAATTTATACAACAAGAAAACATTTTAACAATCATAAGTTGATAAAAATTCATAGAACAAAATAGAAGAAAATGAAAACAAGAGAAAAGATAACTCATTAAATCATCCAATCAAATTCTAGGATTATTTAAATGAAAAGTGTTTACAACAAAAACCACAAACTCAAAAGAGGTAAATGCCCTTGGACCGTCGTCGCCCACCACTACTTGGAGTTTATCCCATCATGGCTTAATTATCAACGGAACTCCTCTTCTCCAGAATGGCATCTATAACTCAGCTCCCTCTGGTCCAGACGTCCCCAGAATGGTTTTGGGAGAGAATGGAATGTCCTTGAGAGGTAGAAGCTCATCTCCTTTTATAGGCAGATTTCATCTTCAATAAGATGTCAAGTTTTCAACCCATTAATTGGCTGATTCACGCCTGTACCTATGCCTAAATATTGTTCAAAAATTCATTTTCCGTCCACCCTCAAAATTTCAGATTAATTGGATGCGTATTTAAGTAGTTATGATTTTTCTATTGAACATTTCTTTCCCTGGATGAAGCTTCCTGGAAGTTTCCATCAAATTTCTATCACTCACCGGACATCATAAAGGATTCCAAACTGATTGAAATTAATTGTGGAGACACGTGTGGGAGTCCTCTGTCATATCCAGGTGAAATCACATCATTTGGATATGTTTAGCCTAAATTCGCTTCCATTACTTTGGTGGAGTCCATGTAGTCCGCCCGACAAAATATTTCACTTCTTTGATTTTTTACGACCAATAGAATATCGATTAATCCCCAGGTCCTGATGACAAAGTTGAAGGAAATAAAATAAGGGTTAAAAAAAATTAGAATCTCAAAATTGTAAGTATATTTTATAATAAATGACCAAAATACACATTTGATAAAAATCTGTTAAAATCCAGAATTAGGCCATTTTTTCATTTAGGCTCAAAATAACACCAAAACCTAAATATGTAACAATTGCCCATTAAATAACACTATTGTGGGTTTATAAACATTAAATTATAGTATAAAATATGTGAAAATATTAGCTTCATCAATCCCCCACACTTAAGCATTGAAATCCTGAGCAATTATCATATATTCAAATCAAAATTCACACAACAATCAAAAATGAGAAAACATCCATTATCTTATCAAAAACCGAATTTCATCATGTATCTTCTATGAAAAACAATTTTCTTTTATTTTCATTCCAAAAATTTAAATTTGTTCATCTTCATAAATCCATCCATGGCTCAATCACAACCTACCTCGCATTGAATTTTATGTCACTCTTCACTCAAGAGAAATAAATTCTGAAGTTATGTTCATACTTGGAAATTACATGTATCACCATAGGCTTGTGATAATTCTCATTTCTCCATAGCGTGAAACATAAAAATGAATTCAATCATGAGGGCTTCCATCAATGGTTCAAATGACTCTGTGGATTTGGGTTGGTGGTTTAATGATTTAAAATTGCAAGGCTAGAAAGTGAAGGGTGGACTCTTAGCTACAATGCATGAATAATCCAGTGAAAACCCAGAAAATTCCTCACTCAATCCACCTTGAGAAAGTGAAACAAAACACCACCCCAATTTATTTTACATGGTACATGAGCCAATCAATTATTTCAAGGTATTATATAATCCATGTTCTCCCCATTTTTTGTAATGCTCTAAAAAGACACAGCATTATTTTACTTTTTATTATATATATTTTTTGAGCTCCAGAAAGGAACAACTTTTATTTTATTTTGATATTTTCTGACAGATAACTGAATGAAACAAATGAAGCATAATGAGATTATGACTCATTACCAATTATTTCATTGCCCAAAATGATGACACATACCGCACAATACCGATAAATGAAACAAATCCCAATGAACGCACACGAAAGGCCCTTCCCCCACACTAAAACATGAAATATCCATGCAACAATACTAAGAGAATGGGTAGGTAAGAATAAATTATCTTGTATTGTGGCATAAACCTATAAGGAAATTCCTGGAATCTAAGGGATAACGAAGTATACATGTAAAGGTAGGTCTCTAGATAATATGTGGCTAGCCAAAGTAGTGCCTCAATCATATTAAAAACATTAAATGAAATCAAAAGATTTGAAAGAGAAAAATAAAAAATTCTAGTTATCACAAAAAATCCAAGTTTCCCTCAAGAAAGTGTGGGTATTAGAAAGAATATGTAAAAGTGTTTTAGAATACCTCATAGGAAGAGAAAAATATTTTGAGTCAGTGTTTCAGGGCCATGGATTTCAAAAATCAGTTAAACACATAAAAATGATTGAAAATCCAATTTAAGGAAAATAATTCACAACAACAATCATTTAAGATCCTTTTTTTCAAAAATCATTTCAATTTTATCAAAATCAATTTTTGTGTGAAATGTGATCATAATTGTCATTAAAGATCAAGGTTCCAAAAAAATGGAAAAATGAATCCACATAAAAACAAATAAGTAGGTCGACACTCCCCCCACACATAAATTTCACTACCCTTCATTTTGTCTTGATAAAATATTATTAAGGGAAGAAAAAAAACTAAATTGAAGGAAATATACATCCTGACTTTATTTTTCTAGAAGCACCATTGAGTTAAGCTCCTAGTTGGCACCAATTCTTCCTATAAAGAAATAAATAAATAATTTAATTATAAATAAAATAGAAAGGTGAAAGGGAAGGGATAATTCTTGGTTTTACCCCAAAGCGGGTGCTAGGTTTTTACTACGCCAATGTCAGGAAGTTGCAGTAAGTTAACCCCAATCTGAAGGTGGATGGGGTTTCTTGCTTAGAAACCACCACAAATTATTTATCCTGATATCCATATGTGGATTCCAGAAGTGAGAACCCCCAAAGAAAAGAAAAATATCCCCAAACCCTAGAAGAGATAGAAAATAGAATTTGAGATTAAGAGGGGGAGGGAAAAGGATATAGGGGTGCTCCCTGTTTTTGTAATCTGGAGGAGTGGTGTCTACTGGTGTTGGAAATAGAAGAATAGGAAGTGGCTTCTCTTCTGGTTCATGTTCGTAAATTGGTTCCTCAATTATTTCTTCTTTTCTGCCATCATCCTCAAATGCACCAATGCATAACTCGACAGGCACCTCCATTCTCTCCTCAACAAAAGGACCTCCTTCTTCTTCTTAATCCAGATCCTGCAGTAGTGATGCTGAATCTACAAATTCAGAATAAGGGATATTAGATTGAAATTCAGAATTAATGAAATTTTAATGAAATGAATGCTCAGAATTTAAAACTCCCTCATAAATTTCATCTTTAGAACCATTTTCCTCAAGCAAGGTAGCTGGGAACTCATTTGTTGGCAAGGGAAGTGGGTCCTCATGTTTTTTATCAAACTCATCAACATCTTCATTAAATGTAGGTGGAACAAGATTTTCATTCTCCTCAGCTTGTCTTTTTTTTTTCTATCCATAGGACTTTTACTTCCTCAAATTGGGCGGCCAGCGATGCCACCATCTTGCTTGTCTTTTCAAGCATTCTTGAATTATTTTTGAAATATCAAGGAAGTTTCTTGCAATTGTTGTCAATTTTCAGAAATTTGAATTTCAAAAAATTCCTTCTTATTATACATTTCAGTAATAGGCCATGCATATGAAAAATTACTTGAATAATCAATGTCCTACAGAATAATATGCAATGAAATCATTTTTTATATTTTTTATTTTTTTTATTCGTTTTTTGAAAAAAAAATGTGTACAAGCTCTTGGACTCCTCGGAAACGGCGCCAAATTGATGTTAGGGGTTTCAGTCGCTTTACCCTATTCAATTAAATTCGTATTAACCTAAGACTGCACCATAGTGGAACACCCCAGGGTCGATCACAAGGAGGACACTTGCAACACACTGTCTTCCTATTGTCACTATTATAAAATAAATAATATAAAACTAACCTATATAATATATATGGGGATGGATTGAAATGAAATAAACTAAGAAATTCATAATGTATTAATAAATATAATTTATAGATTAGAAATCCAAGGAAAACCGAACTGAGAAAACAAACTAGAGAAGGAAGCGGTGGACACGCTTAAATTTTCAGACATTCCGTTTATCATTGTCAACAACATTATTTTAATTAAATTATCTAATGTATAACTCAATACCTCAAGTTATACACCTATTTGGAATAGAAACCATATAAAGACCTCATATATGGGTGTTTATCCGCTCAGGAATGTGAACCAATTGCCCAAAGACCTCCAAGAAATCGAAACCAGTTGAACATGTTGTCCTTAATGGGAAGACCTCGCCCAATGAAATTTAAAAAACAAGAAATTACTTTTACAATAATAAGTTGATAAAAATTCATAGAAAAAAATAGATGAAAATGAAAACATGAGAGAATATACATCATTCAATCATGCAATCATATTCTAGGATTATTAAAATGAAAAGTGTTTACAATAAAAACCACAAACTCAAAAGGGGTAAATTTCCTCTGACCGTCGTCGCCCACCACTGCTTGGTGTTTAGCCCATCATGGCTTAATTTTCAATGGAACTCCTAGTCTCTATAATGGAAACTATAACTCATCTCCCTCTGGTCCAGACGTCCCAAGAATGGTTTTGGGAAAGAATGGAATGTCCTTGAGAAGTAGGAGCACCTCTCCTTTTAGAGGAAGATTTCATCTTCAATAAGATGTTGCGTTTTCGTCCCATTAATTGGCCGATTCACGCATGGACCTCTTCATAAATATTGTTCAAAAATGAGTTTTCCGTCCACCCTCAACATTTCAGATTACTTGGACACGTATTAAAAGAGTTATGATTTTTCTATTGAACATTACTTTCCCTGGATGAAGCTTCCTGGAAGTTTCCTTCAAATTTCTATCACTCACCGGACATCAATAAGGATTCCAAACGGTGTGAAATTAATTGGGGAGACGCGTGTGGGAGACCTCTGTCATATCCTGGTGAAATATCATCATTTGGATGAGTTTAGGCCGATATTAGCTTCCATTACTATGGTGGAGTCCATGCAATCCGCCCGACAAAATCTATCACATCATTGATTTTTTTACGGCCAATAGAATATCGATTCAGCCCCTGGTCCTGAAGACAATGTTGAAGGAAATAAAATGAGGGTTCAAAAAAATTTAGAATCACAAAATTTGTAAGTATATTATATAATAAATGACCAAAATACCCATTTGATAAAAATCTGTTAAAATCCATGATTATGCCATGTTTGCATTTAGGCTCAAAATAACACCAAAACCTAAATATGTAACAATTGACCATTAAATAACACTATTGTGGGTTTATAAACATTAAATTACAGTATAAAATATTTTAAAATATTAGCTTCATCAATCCCCCACACTTAAGCATTGCACTCCGGAGCAATTATCATATATTCAAATCAAAATTCACACAACAATAAAAATGAGAAAACATCCATGATCTTATCAAAAACCGAATTTCATCATGTCTCTTCTATGAAAAACAATTTAATTTTTTTTTCATTCTAAAAAATTAAATTTTTTCATCCTCATAAATCAATCCATGGCTCAATCACATCCTACCTCGCATTGAATTTTATGTCACTCTTCACTCAAGAGAAATAAATTATAGAGTTATGCTCATACTTGGAAATTACATGTATCACCATAGGCTTGTGACAATTATCATTTCTCCACAGCGTGAAACATAAAAATGAATTCAATCCTGAGGGCTTTCATCAAAGGTTCAAATTACTCTGTGTCATTGGGTTGGTGGTTTAATGATTTAAAATTTCAGGGCTAGAAAGAGAAGGATGGACTCTTAGCTACAATGCATGAATAATCAAGTGAAAACCCATGAAATTCTTCACTCAATTCACCTTGAGAATGTGAAACAAAACACCACCCCAATTTATTTTACATGGTACATGAGAAAATCAATTATTTCAAGGTATTATATCATCCATGTTCTACCCCTTTTTTTGTAAATATATAGAAAGACACAGATTTATTTTTATTTTTTTATATATATTTTTTTATGCTCCAGAAAGGCAAAACATTTATTTTATTTTTATTTTTTCTGACGGAGAACTAAATGAAACAAATTAAGCATAATGAGATTATGACTCATTACCAATTATTTCATTGCCCAAAATGTTGACACAAACTTCACAATACCCATAAATGAAAAAAATCCCAATGAACGCACACGAAAGGCCCTTACCCCACACTCATACTTGAAATATCCATGCAACAATACCAATATAATGGGTAGGTAAGGATAAATTAGCTTGTATTCTGTATTAAACCTATAAAGCAATTCTTGGCATCTAAGGGATAACGAAGGATAAATGTAAATGTAGGTCTCAGGATAATATGTGCCTAGCCAAAGTAGTGCCTCAATCTTATTAAAAACATTCAATGAAATCCATATCTTTGAAAGAGAAAAATCACAAATTCTAGTTCTCACAAAAAATCCACGTTTCCCTCAAGAAAGTGTGGTTATTAGAATGAATATGTAAAAGTGTTTTAAAATACCTCACAGGACGAGAAAAATATTTTGAGTCAGTGTTTCAGGGCCATGGATTCAAAAGTCAGTTAAACTCATAAAAATGATTGAAAATCTAATTTAAGGAAAAAAATTCACATCAAAAATCATTTAAGATCATTTTTTTCAAAAAACATTTCAATTTTATCAAAATCAATTATTGTGTGAAATTTGATAATAATTATCATTAAATCTCAAGGTTCCTAAAAAATGAAAACAAATTGAATGCACAAAAAAACAAATAAGCAGGTCGACACTCCCCCCATACGTAAATTTCACTACCCTTCATTTTGTCTTGATAAAATAATAATAAGGGTAGAAAAAAAACTAAATTGAAGGAAAGATACAACCAGACATTATTTTTCTAGCAGCACCATTGAGTTAAGCTCTTAGTTGGAACCACTTCTTCCTATAAAGCAATAAATAAATAAATGAATTAGAAAAAAAATATAATGGTGAAAGGGAAGGGATAATGCTTAGTTTGACGCCCAAGTGGGTGCTAGGTTTTTACTACCCCTAGTCAGGCAGTTGAAGTAGGTTAATCACAATCTGAAGGTGGATGGGGTTTCATGCATAGAAACCACCACAAATTATTTCTCCCAATATCCATATGTGGATGCCAGAAGTGAGAACCCCCAAAGAAAAGAAAAATATCCCCAACCCCAAGAAGAGATGGAAAATAGAATTTGAGATTAAGACGGGGAGGGAAAAGGATATATGGGTGCTCCCTATTTTTGTAATCTAGAGGAGTGGTGTCCACCGGTGTTGAAAATAGGAAAATAGGAAGTGGATTCTCTTCTGGTACAAGTTCGTAAATTGGTTCCACAATTATTTCTTCTTTTGTGCCATCATCCTCAAATACACCGATACATAACTCGACAGGCACCTCCATTATCTCCTCAAAAAAGGACATTCTTATTCTTCTTCATCCAGATCCTGTAGTAGTGATGCTGAATATAAAAATTCAGAATAAGGGATATTAGATTGAAATTCAGAATTAATGAAATTTGAATGAAATGAATGCCCAGAATTTAAAACACCCTCAGAAATTTCATCTTTAGAACCATTTTCCTCAAGCATGGTAGATGGGAACTCATTTGTTTGCAAGGGAAGTGGGTCCTCAATTTTTTCATCAAACTCATCAACATATTCATTAAATGTAGGTGGAACAATATTTTCATTCTCCTCAAATTGTCTTTGTTGTTTTTCCATCCATAAGACATTTGCTTCCTCAAATTGGGCAGCCAGCAATGCCACCATCTTGCTTGCCTTTTCAAGCATTCATGAATTCCTTTGAATTGTCAACGAAGTTTCTTGCAATTGTTGTGAATTTTCAGAAATTTTATTTTAAAAAAAATACTTCTTGTAATACATGTCATTAATAGGCCATGAATTTGAAAAATTACTTGAATAATCTATGTCCTAAAGATTAATATGCAATGAAATCATTTTTTATATTTTTTATATTGTTTTTTGTTTTTTTTTTGAAAAAAAATTTGTACAAGCTCTTGGACTCCCCGGAAATGGCGCCAAATTGATGTTAGGGGTTTCAGTCACTTTACCATATTCAATTAAATTCTTATTAAACTAAGACTGCATCGTAGTGGCACACCCTAGGGTCGATCATAAGGAGGCCGCTTGTAACACATTGTCTTCCTATTGTCACTATTATAAAATAAATAATATAAAACTAACCTATATAATATATATAGGGGTGTATTGAAATGAAATAAACTAAAAAATTCATAATGTATCAAAAAATATAAATTATAGATTATAAATCCAAAGAAAATCGAACTGAGAAAACAAACTATAGAATGAAGCGGTGGACAAGCTTAAATCTTAAGACATTCCCTTTATCATTGTCGACACTTTTCTTTAAATTAAATTATCCAATGAATAACTCAATACCTCAAGTTATACACCTATTTGGAATAGAAACCATATCAAGACCTCCAATGTGGGTTTTTATCCACTCATGAATGTGAACCAAGTGCCCAAAGACCTCCAAGAAATTGAAACCAGTTGAACATGTTGTGCTCAATGAGAAGACATCGCCCAATGAAATTTAAACAACATGGAATTTTTTGTAACAATCATAAGTTGATAAAAATTCATAGAACAAAATAGATGAAAATGAAAACAAGATAGAAGATACCTCATTCAATCATGCAATCAAATTCTAGGATTATTTAAATGAAAAGTGTTTATATTAAAAACCACAAACTCAAAAGGGGTAAATGTCATCAGACCGTTGTCACCCACCACTGCTTGGAGTTTAGCCCATCATGGCTTAATTATCAATGTAACTACTCTTCTCCAGAATTTCATCTATAACTCAGCTCCCTATGGTCCAGACGTCCCCATAATTGTTTTGGGAAAGAATGGAATGTCCTTGAGAGGTTGGAGCTTATCTCCTTTTATAGGAAGATTTCATCTTCAATAAGATGTCACGTTTTCGTCCCATTAATTGGCCGACTCACGGGTGGACCTCTTCGTAAATATTTTTCAAAAATGAGTTTTCCAATCACCCTCAAAATTTAAGATTAATTGGAAGCGTATTGAAGAGTTATGATTTTTCTATTGAACATTGCTTTCCCTGGATAAAGCTTTCTGGAAGTTTCCTTCAAATTTCTATCGCTCAACGAACATCATAAAGGATTCCAAACGTCTTTAAATTGATTTTGGAGACGCGTGTGGGCGGCCTCTGTCATATCCAGGTGAAATCTCATCATTTGGATGTGTTTAGGACGAAATTCACTTCCATTACTATGGTTGAGTCCATGCAGTCCGCCCGAAAAAATATTTCACTTCATTGATTTTTTACGGCCAATAGAATATCGATTCAGCCCCTAGTCTTGAAGACAAAGTTGAATGAAATAAAATAAGGGTTCAAAAAAAATTAGAATCACAAAATTGGGAAGTATATATTATAAAAAATGACCAAAATACCCATTTGATAAAAATATGTTAAAATCCATAATTAGGTCATTTTTGCATTTAGGCTCAAAATAACACAAAAAACTAAATATGTAACAATTGACAAATAAATAACACTATTGTGGGTTTATAAACATTAAATTATAGTAAAAAATATGTGAAAATATTTACTTCATCATGGTTCATTCAAGGTGTCGTCTACACCAACGAGCCTCATGTTCCACCACCATCATTGGGTCACCCTATCACTACAATTCCATCATATTTCCAAAACATGTATGGGAATCACTAATACAATAATATTGGTAGAGGGTCCAGGACTTGTTCGGATTGGCATGTTCCCTCGGTGTTAGCGTTTTCATAGTGGGTTTTAATAGTAATTAGAGAATTAATAAATAACTCGTCAATTGAAACCCTTCATAAAGCCTCCATGTATAAAAAATGATCCTCATATCAACTCTTTTGTCAGTTGATATGTGTTCTTCATATAAATCATGAATTGGAAATGAGGAATTTTATAACATCAAAAACCAAGACCCCTGCCTGGATGAGATGTCCTCTAATATTGATCGATAGAATCTCCTTCATCATTTTCATTAGTTTGTGATTCATTTGAACTCATCACCACTCGTTGATTCATTTCTTGCCATCTAGGTGGATGATTCCATAGGGATTCTCTAGAGTTTCCTCACTTCAAAAACCCATGCCAAAACCCCACCTCGAGATATATTTAAATAGAAGTGGGAAAGCTGATTAGAACATTGATGAATTAATTTGGCTCCATAAATGAATAAATGAAACTATTTTAATACACAATAGTGGAGTTTTGTAGTTGATCAGTCTTTTCATTAAATGTCTTGGCATGTCACCAGTCCCTCCACCGTCGCTCATCTGAAGGAGAAAAGTAAAATAAAATTACAATTACATTTTTTTTACTTTACTTTAAAAATAACAAAAATGATCTTTTTCTTTCTACCTACTACGGACGTAGTGAAGCCTCCCTTAAGAGAATCTTTGCACTATAGATTAAACTGTGTACTTGGATTTTTAATCTGAGAACTGGTTCATAAGACAGAAAATGTCGCATTGGCATTTGCCGAACATACCTTAAAAAATGTTCAAAAATCCATTTCAAGGACACTGGTCCTCAAAATCATGATCCTTCAGTTTTCGAAGACACATCATAATTCCAAATAATTAAAAAGAATTACATGGAATATTATTGGACATTAAATTTATGTATTCATAATGAAATATAGAATTTGATAATTTTATTCAAATGTACATATTTAATTAGATGACTCCCATCACTGATTATTGTGGAGAGAAAGAGCCTATGCTATCAGATTTTGATGAATATTTACAACAAGTCCTAGAAAAATCATGTCAACTGGAGGATGAATTTTTAAATTAAGGATCGAGAAATGTTAAAAAATAATTATACCTAATGGTTTCATTACTAAAAGTACCAGAAAAACTCAGAAACGTAGGGATAATTCTAATATGGAGAGTACAATTGTCACTTTCTCCATAATTTCCAATATTAATTAAAAAAATTATTTACACCATAACATTTCCCTACTGATAATTTTAATGTTTCCCTAGATTCATCTGACTATTTCAGTGAGAATATTTCTTATGTGATGATAATGAAAATGACCTACCATATAGGGATGATTATCATATATAAGAGAAAATTATACTTACTAAAGGATCATGATTCATTTATGTGGGAGAATGAAACAACTACCTTTTGAAAATATATAAATGGTGACATGACTACTATTTTATATCTTGATATCAGAAAATGAATTTTTATTAAATTAGTTTAAGAATTTAAGAAGGACCCAAGCATTGACTTCAATGATATTCTTTGGAAATGACTTATGGATTCTTGTTTTCATGAACTCTATTGGGGCCTCTCTCCATAATTATTTAATAATGTTTTTGTTCTCTATTCAAGAAGATTGGAATTCATAACAGTTCATTGGTGTTGTTTATATTTCATTCAGATGTATCTGGAATCCATGAAGCTTGATTTTGATACAATGGGTTCACCTCACATTCATGTTCATACTATTGTACAATAGGATATCATATCATTATTGTGTTATCTTGATGATTCGAAACTCATGAAAAAAAGGATTGATGTAGTGAGATATTTGGATTGTTTATTATTGCATCATGGACAACCTTATTATTCTACTGGTGTATTCTAATTACACATCAATATTTTATAGTAGCACATTTTCATTAATTAATTATTTGGGCATGAATTGGTTGAATAATTTATATCCAAAAAATATTTTAATAAATATTTATAATTGTGTACCTATACTGAAATTTCTATCATATGTTTGTTAAATTAATATTTATCATAAAAATATATTTATTTTTTTGTGTATTTTTGTGTGTCTGTGACTCTATATATTAATTTTAGTGTTTTTTTATTTTTATTGATGTATGTATTAATATAATTGATTGAATATATTTTTTTTCAATGTAAATAGATACAAAAATATATATACACACCCAAAAAGTCACATAACACAAGACTAGATACTTTTACTTGTTATATACTGATATATTTATATAGATATATTATCATACCATGTCTACTATGTCTCCCAACTCATCCCCAATCCATTCCCCCAACATCTGATTCCCAAACATCAAAAGTTTCTTGATTATCCATCAAACTCTCCATGCGACTCTGTGACTTTCGATGATACCCACATTTATACAACTATGTCTTTGATACATGTAGAGACCCAAATCATAACATACCTGGACATTACATTGCTTTTTTAGAATATGTAAAACAAACATCGAAGGACTGTAATATTTTAGTGTCTTTGGAAACTCGGAACATAATATTCTAATTGTGGTGAATGATCTTCAACATCTCCCATAAAGTTCTTTCCCTTTTTTTTCTTACCTAAAATATTTATTCATATCCTGGGTAAAAGAAACAATATAATGGGTGAGCTCAAATTCTCAGTAAGGGTAAGCATGGAGAAAATAAAAAAACCATATACATTTGAATATAAAAACATGTACATAATGTTTAATCATCGAAATCTTGATAAATTACATAAAACATAGCAATACGTAAGACATAGATCATTATAGAACATCAATAATGATAAAATAGCTTGGAAATAAAACTTCTAATTGTGTAAAAACATTAAGCAGATGATATTATTTCCAGATTAGCCAAGGAATTACTGCCACGACCATCTTAGTGGACAAAGTCCCCTTCTGAATCGAGTTCACTCCTCGTTCCATTCGTGTATCACAGAACCAGATTAACTTACCTTTCTAGCCATGTCTATCTCATGAGATATATATCTTTACCCAATGCATTGGAGGGAGATATATCTCCCACCCATCTCATAATGATATCATTCTTAAATGTTCCACAACATGAATATAAATCATTCATCAATACCCAATGTATAAAATGGGTTTCATAAACATCATCCCATCATAAAATAATACAAAAATATGGATATCATTTAATCATAAAAAAAGTGAAACCATATAAATCATAGTGATATTATACATGAAACATACACATATGAACTAATTTCATCTTTGATGGAAAATGGTTTTGATAAAACCCTTGAAAAGAATTATTTGAGGAAAATATCCTTTATTCTTAAAAATAGATTTCTTTTCAAAAAATGCCATGATATTTTAAAAGAAATTGATTTTATTGATAATAAAAATGAAATCATTTAGAGTAATCTTCATTAAAATAAGGCATTATAAAACCTTAAAAATCTGTTCATGTCGTATAAGTTAAAAAAACTTTCTCCTCGTTCTTTTTTCAGAAAATTCTAAAAGTACCACAGATGGTAAAAAAAGAAATATTCCTTCCATATAACAAAGTAAAAGTCAAAGAGGGTTAAAAATGACATTAAAAAAACATGGAATAATATTAAACACTTCATGAAAATTATTTTTATGGAAATTGATTTAAAATATAACCCGAGGAAATACTTACAAATAAACAATCTCGGATAAAAATGAGATCGGAAAAGTTATCCCTTACCTTATGTCCAGTCTATTTTGTATGTGTCCGAGACTCTTGTATAGTGGGTTTAAACATATTATTAACTTGTTATAGAACCATAATAATATTTATTATATCATATATGATTCACTTACGACTTTATATTATCCGTTCATTTTTCAATTCCATGTTAAAGTAGCATTTTGAGTAAAAGTTTTTCATTTATCGTCTGTTTTTTGACTTGTAATTTTTAATATGATTAATTAGGTCATGACAACATAATTAAAAAAAATTATTTATATATAATATATATTAAAAATATACGTATATATAACAGATTGATAAATGGTAAGTAATACATCGTTCATGGAGACGGTAGGCCGTACGTACGCATGAACACTGTTTTTTGTTTCCTTATTGAATTGAATGGAATTAAGTAGATTAAATATATATATATATATATATACATAAATCAATTATAATTATTATGTCATATATTTCATGATTACTTATTATATACACTTTATAATCATTCTGGAATTGTTAACATGGAAAATGAATCTCACCGCGTCGTGGAGAAAGTAATCTGTACGTACGCACGAGTGATGATATCATTCCAATATTTATTGAATGGACATGGAGTTTGTGATATATTATCTTAGAATCAGTATGATGTTATAATAATCATATATATTTTTTATTTACACCATTATACCGCTCCATGTATGGTGGTGGTGTAAACACTGGTTACACCACGGCGTGGAGACGGTATTCCGTACATATGCGCACGCGGTGATTTAATTATCCGTAGGATGGATAGAAGGTTAATTGGGGTTGTTTCATATTTATAATAACATATAAATATATTAATTATACTTATTTTTTTACTTTTTAATGAAACAACTAAATAATAAGAAGTTGAAGAGGAATGAAAACTTGAAAGAATCGGTAGAAGAGATGATCTCTTCCTCAACGCACCTCCTTTAAACTTCATATTAGGTCACTAGAGATGGTATTTTGAGAAGACCAGAACCTATATGATATAACTAGATAGGAGTTAAATAGGAATTTTAAGGGTTTTTTCAGTTTAATTGCTCAAAGGGGTGTGAAGAGAAGAGGGAAGGGGTGCCCTTTTTATAAGGGAGGAGAGGGGCACCTTAGGAAAACATAAAATATTATTTTATAATAATGTCATATTCGGTTATTAATAGCTCCAAATTTATTTATTTCCAAGATAAGGTGGGTATGGGTAATAATAAACTTAACCAATATATTTTAGACCTGTTTAGGTTACTATTTTATCCTTATCATTTAGATTTAACTCTATGTTAAATAATTTAACTTTTACCGTGTATTTTTGTTTTCTTACACTATATGGTTAATACACTTACTATAACAAGCCAAAAGAAACCGAAGTGGTTCATTATTAATATATATATATACTTATCTATTCTATTTGACCAATCCTTAGATTTTTTGAATAAAATAACAATTAATAATATAATATTTTTTAAAAACTATTTTATGTCAATTTTGACACTATTTAGTACTTAATTTTTTTGAAAATCATAACAACATGATTAGTTATAAAAATTTTAATTAAATCAATAATAACTTGTCTTATTAACCTATAAATTTATTTTAATTCATAAAATAGTATAAAATAACATTTATTTGGGTTTTTATAACATCAATTATGTTAATATTTCATTAATAATGTAATTACTGCATCATTATTGTGTCATAAATAAATTAAATTATTTAAGGTCTATAAATTATAAATAAAATACCATTATATAGGAAATATTTTTATCTTTATAATAAATTTTTATAGTAGAGTTCATCCTATGTATAACCCTATATTAAAAATGACATAGTTATTAAACATTTATTTTAACTATTTTATTTCATTTTAAAATAAAATAATAACAAATGTCCTAATCTAAACCAAGCAGACCTAAAGGGTAATATTTTATACATATTTTTGTTGGTCTAACTACAATTATCAAATAGATATAGGACAAATATTATGGTATTAATAATATAATTGTTACCCTTAATTACCCTATTTATTTTTAACCGTGGTAAATAAAAGTAAAAAGTTACTATTCACCAAAAAATATTTTTTTCTTATTGAACCACATTATACTACTTGATATTAACCATGTCTCTCGGATTTTCGAAATTCCACTCAGAGAAGCGAGAAAAGTATGTTTTATGTAAATTTTGAAACTCTCCTAGGAGGTGTAAAAGACGTTGAAAAATTCAACAAAATTTTTATATATCTAAAATTATTATAAAATGACTCCAATAAATTACATTGAACTTATATAGGTATTATGTATAAATTTTTACTTAAAATAAATTTAAATTAAATAAATAATTATTTAAATAAAAATTCGGTTTTCAAATAGTAACACAGTGTTTTCACTATTCATAAAAAATTGAATGTTTTCAGAAATAAACAAAAAATTGACCCTAGGATAATTTCAATAGTCCGAATACAAAAATGAAGTCCATTTGAAAGATAAAATTTATAAAATATCAAAAATTGGGAATTACAATTCATAACCGCTAGTTCATAATAATATTATAATAATATCTCATTTAGTGAAACTCAGTATTGTGTACTACACATTCTATCGATATAAGGTCTTGATTGCGTGTAATGCAAGCCAAGTCAGGATTGCGTGTAGTTAAATCTATGTTTGGTGCTGCGTATAACATAATCAAAACTTATTTCACTTATACAATAAACCAAATCTATACTCAATGTTTCATAGAATAATTTCCACAAAATAGACTTGAAATTGTGTGTAACACGAGCCAAGAATAGTGTTGCATGTACTGTAAGCTAAAATGTTGTTGTGTATAGTACAATATAATCTTGGGGTAGAGTACAACAAAATACATCCAAGTAATTAAAAATATTTTTTCTCATAAAATCTCGGTGTGTATCATTATACAACCCTTAAAAAGAATTTCTCCCTAGAAATTCGTCAGGGTTATAAATCGTTTACTACTTGTAAGTTTCTTTCATAGAAACCCACATCATAAAAAGGAATACTAAAACTTAATTTTAAAATGTGAAGTATGAAACATATAGTTTACACAAATTAAATCATCACTGGTTTTCCAAATAGAAGAATATAGGTGAAAATATGGATATAGAAGAGAAACCTAAAAATCATGTTCTGATGGAGATTGTTAGAGAAAATGGCTATGAAAAAAAACAATAACAAAGCCATAAATTTGTGATGATCTAAGGTACCATCTGATTTATCAGATATAAGGGAACTAGGACAACATTTTTGTTTTTCAAGATCATTTCCCTAATTGTGAATAATTTAAATTTGACGAAATACTTACTTTATTTCTGTATAATATCACCATTGTTCGTGCCTTGAAAATTTTCAACTTCATCTCTTAATGAAATGAAGTTGAATTTGTCTTCCATGAAGTGTTAGCAGATCATGCGATAGAATGATGGGTCATTTCATCTGTCTCAAAAAAATGGTTAGAAAAAGTTATCAAATATACATAAGTCCATCTATGGTGAGGTTAATCGTATATGATTCCAAAAATGGAATTATACTTCATTTAACATACCTCTTAATATAATAAACATAGTTTCTACTAACAAGGGACTTCCTATAGGCCAATGTTAGGAAATAAAGGTCTGTTGCACATCGGTTGTAGAAACATTCCAGAAATAATATCGAAAAACATGTTCTATCCTTAAACAATACTATCGGATGTCTAACATAATCCATTAAAATCTTTAGCCTTATCCAAAATAATTCTGTCTAATTTCATAGTATAAATAAAAGATTAATAGAAAGGTCATCTACCAAGCGATAAATACAATCATTTATCGCCCGTATATCATAATATATATCTTGTTGTTCACATTATAAACATTTGAATTCCTTAATCATGTATTCTCTTGAAAAAAATGTATACCCATTGAACTTTAGTGAAAACATAAATTTTGTCAAAAGGTAACTATTTCCACAAACCAAAATCCCAAAATTTCAATATACAAAAACCATGATATCACTTTGTCCTTATATCAGTCAGGAGCTCATTAATATTATTTTCTCTTTATCCCATCATTATGAACATATCATCTGCTTTCCAAAATATTCGAATTACTTTTCATGTTTACTGATAACATAAATTATTGAAAACCATAATAAACCAATACATAGATATTAAAATATTCCACATTACTATAAATTACATTCCACAACATTATTTTGGAATCCCATTACATAAACACATAATCATTCCACTACATCATTATCATACTCAACATCGCCAATAGTGATCGCATGTGACATCCCTTTGTCGTTTTCCATAAGAGGTTGCTCATGTCGATCATCACTAACCATTGGATTAGGGCATTGAATAGCATAATTCCCCATTTCCTTACACATGAAGCATTGAATTGTTGGTGGTGTGTTTTCTACAATATTTTCATTATTGACATCATTAGCATCTCTTTTTACATTACTTCAACACTCAACTCCTCGATGACCTTCTTTTCCACACATAAACCATTTTCTAGTCCCTTTTAGACAATCTCCACCACGCTTCATTCCACACGTTGCGTATAAAGAAACATTCATATTCTTTTCACCATTATTCTGTGATTTCTCCTTGAACTCCATTATTAGTTTCTTGTCAAAACCATGATATGGATATGTTACACCAACTTCCATTTCTACCTTTAATGCACAAAACACAATTTCTTCATAGCTACTAAAGACTCTTGTAGCTAATGCCCTTCGAATACTTGGTTTTAAGACATTGAAGAATCGATCAACTTTACTTTCTGGTTGGATGATAAAGCAAGATGCTTACCATGAAAGCCTTGTAAAATTCGCTATGTATATACCAACAGATTCATCATCCTTATACTTAAGCTCAAGGAACTCCTTTTACATCTTTGTTCAAAGAATATGAGGGAAGTACTTTCTGAAAAACATGTTCTTCAACTCATCCCATTCCATGGATTCAATTTCATCTTATGGCCTAGTATTTTAAATTAGAGTCCACCATTGATCTGTTTCACCTTCTAAACGGTAAGTTGGTAGAATGAATTTTTCATGTTCTAAATAGCGAAGTATGGAAAGTATCTTTTCAATGGTACTGATCCATTGTTCAGCAACAACAGGATCAGAAGACCCACTGAAAGAAGGTGGGTGTTGCCTCATGATGGACTCAATATAATATTGTTCCCTTATCTGCTCATTTGGAAGTCCAGAATGATGCATAGCATGTGTAAGTATAACAAAAATATTTTCCACTCCATCTCCCATTACATTGGTTTGTTCAGGAGGAAAATCATTGCATTTTCCATTCCATTGATCAACATGGTTCCTTTGGGTTCCATCCATCGTATAAAACCCAAAAATAATAGTGTGAGAGGAAAACATCATGCTATGGAATACAATATAATAAATGGGGAGTACCTTCAATATCTGACAACTTAGGTTTAATTATAAGATCATTACCGTAATTCTAGCATTATAACCTATATTTATACTTAATATTAGGGTCATCCCTAGACATGCCATAGAAATATCTCTAGGGATCTCACTAAAGTTTTCATATCCTATTTTCCAATGGTTAACTAAACCGAACCTATGATACCAACTGTAAAGACACAAAGCTTTACTTACATGGAAATTACATAAATTTTTTGGAATAAATAATACATAACAAAAACAAACATCGAAGGACCGTAATAGTTTAGTGTCTTTGGAAACTCGGATCATAATCTTCTAATCGTGGTGAAAGATCTTCAACCTCTACCATAAAGATCATCCCCTTTTGTTTGCTTACAAAAAACCATTATTTATATCCTGGGGAAATGAAAACATATAAAGAGTGCTCTGAAATGCTCAGTAAGGGTAAGAATGGAGAAAATTAAACAAACCATATACATTTGAACATAAGAACATTTACATAAAGTTTAAACATCGAAATCTTGAGAAATTACATAAAACATGGAAATACGTAAGGCATAGATCATAATGGAACATCAATCATGATAAAATAGATTGGAAATAAAACATGTAATTATGAAAAAAAAATTGAGCACATGATATGATTTCCATAGTAGCCAAGGAATTGATGCCAAGACCATCTTATTGGACAAAGTCCCTTTCTGAATCGATTTAACTTCTCATTCCAGTACTGTATCACTGAACCAGTTTAACTTACCATTCAAGCCATGTCTATCTAATGAGATATAAATCCTTACCAAATGCATTTGAGGGAGATATAGGCCCCACCCATCTCATAATGAAATATTTCTTACTTGTTCCACAACATGAACATAAATCATTCATCATTACCCAATGTATAAAATGTGTTTCATAAACATCATCCCATCATAACATAATCCAAAAAATATGGATATCATTTCATCATAAAAAAAGTGAAACCATATAAATCATAGAGATATAATACATGAAACATACACATATGAAATAATTTAATCTTAGATGGAAAATGGTTTTGATAAAACAGTTGAAATGAATTCTTTGAGGAAAATATAATTTCTTCTTAAAAATCAGTATCTTTTCAGAAAAAGGCCAAGAAATTTTTAAAAGAAAATGATTTTATTGAAAATAAACATGAAATATTATAGGGGAATCTTTATTAAAATAAGGCATTATAAAATCTTAAAAATTTGTTCATGCCGTATAAGTTAAAAAAACATTCTCCTCGTACATTTTTTGAAAACGTCAAAAAGTACCACATATGGTAAGCAAAAGAAATATTCCTTCTATAACACAAAGTAGAAGTCAAAGTGGGGTAAACATGACTTTAAAAACACATGGATTAATATTAAACACTTTACGAAAAACATTTTTATGGACATTGATGTAATATATAACCCCATTAAATACTTACGAATAAACAATCTCGGATAAAAATGAGATTGGAAAAGTTATCCCTTAGCTTATATCCAATTTCTTAAGTATGTGTCTAATAATCATGTATAGTCTGTTTAAAAATATTATTAACTTGTAACAGAACCATATTAATATTTATAATATCATATATGATTCACTTACAACTTCATATTATCCGTCCATTTGTGAATTCCTTTTTAAAGCAGCATTTTGGGTAAAATCGTTTCATTTATCATCCGTTGTTTGAGTTTTAATTATTAATTTGATTACATAGGTAAGGATTACATAATAGAAGAACATAAAACATGATTTATATATAATATATATTCAGAATACAAGTATATATAATAGATAGATAAATGGAAATAAATACACCATTCATGGAGATGGTAGGTCGTACGTACGCATAAACGTTGTTTTTCATTTCCTTATTGAATTGAATGGAATTAATTAGATGACATACATATATATATACATAAATCTAGTATCATTATTATGTCATATATTTCATGATTACATATTATATACAATTTATAATCATTCTTGAATTGTTGTCATGGAAAATTAATCTCATCACATCGTGGAGACGGTAATCCCACTACTAAATATATGGATTTTATCAGTGCTAAAAATTGCCATTAACAGTGCTAAAAAAATTTCTCTTAATGCTAGTGATGATAAAGGGGGGGGGGGGTCCCCTTTATGAGCGCTCTATAACACGCTGATAAAGACCCCTTTTATTAGCGCTAAAAAATAGCGCTAATAAAAGTGGTCTTTTATTAGCGCTAAAATGAAGCACTGATAAAAGGTTATTTTATTATCAATTTATTTTTAGAGGTGATAAATGTCCGCTTTTATCAGTGCTTTTTTTAGAACAGATAAAAAAATAATTAAACAAAAAAAATACTGCCAATCTCGGGGGGGGGGATTTTTACAGTGCTTGAGCCCTCCTTTATCAGTTCTTTCCCGCACCTCCAGTGCCTGCCCGCACAGCCGACACCGTATATCAGCGCTATCCCTTTAAATCAACCTTTCGCGTGCACCCGTGCCTCCACCCAGATTTGATCTCGAGACCTCCCACATGCGCACCTAAAGCCTTTCCCACTACCCTATATTGTTTTGTTCTCTTATTCATGATATATCTATTTATTTATATATATATTTAGTTATATTTATTCATATAGTAATATATATTTATATTAATATATATAGTTATATTAATATATATATGTAGTTATAATAATATATATAGTTATATTAATATATATATATATAGTTATATTAATATATAGTAGTTAAATAAATATTCATATATTGGTATTTTAAATAAAATTGATATTAGTTATTATTTAGATAATGCTAATATATTATATATGTAAATATGTTTAATTATTTATTTGAAAAATTTATTTTTAGGTGTGAATATTAAAAAAATATGCACATATAGTTATATATTTGATTATAAATAGCAGTATGTTATAAAAATGGATGAAATTTCAAAGAAATAATATCAATATGAATGTCATACCTTGGAATAAATTAGGTCCCCACCAATAAAAGCCAATAATACCCCCTTAAACGATGATGAAAATCCACAAAATGTTAAAAAATCTGGGTACCCCGACTAAAAACTCGGTTTTGGAGGACTTACGTGACTCTTCTGGCCTTGAAAAACCCTTGATCAAGGTAACGCCTGGTCATAGTGATGTAAAGCTCGTCGCTGACTTCGATTTGATATGTGGTAGAGCTCAAACGGACACCCGGATCAAATGTTATGGTCGTTTGATGTTCGAGTTGTGTTTTCAACATGTTTTGGATCTTTTTTTATTTTTTTTAATTTTTTCTGTCTTCAAATTGTTATTAAATGACTATTAATCAATAATAATTATCAAATAATTAATTAAAAATATATTTTAAATTTTTTAAGAAGCCATTTTCCCTAAATATCTTATATATTAAGTATAATATGTCTAAATGTACATTTATACTTATCTAAAATATATTTAAAAATAATATATTATATTTATATCAATATAACTATATAACTAAATTTATATATTAAATTTTTTAATTTTTTTTGAAGTCATCCCTTTATCAGCACTTTTAAAAAAAGCGCTGATAAAGGCCCCCCTTTATTAGCACTACTAAACAAGCGCTGATAAAGGGGGTCCCTTTATCAGCGGAAAAAAAAGCGCTTATAAAGGGGGGGGCTTTATCAGCACTAAAAAAAGCGCTAATAAAGGGGTAATTTTACCAGATCTTTTTTGAGCGATTATAAAGGAACCCATTATCAGTGCTTTTATTAGCGCTGATAAAGGCCCCCCCTTTATCAGCGCTTTTTCATTAGCGGGGATAAAGGGGTTGCGCTGGCCTTGCCCAGTTTTGGGGTAGTTTCAATATGTACGCACGAGCGATGATATCATTCCCATATTTATTGAATGGAATTTTAGTGGATGGTATATAATCTTAGAATCAGTATGATGTTGTAATATTCATATATTGTTATTCTCTAAACCATTTTACCAATCCATGTAATGTGGTGGTGGAAAAACTGATTACACCACGACATGGATACGGTATTCCGTACGTACGCACGTGTGGTGATTTCGTTTTCCATAGAATGGATAAAAGGTGAAATGGGGTTGTTTCATATTTATAATAACATATAATTATATTAGTGATAATGATGTTATTACTTTATAATGAAACAACTAAATAAGAAGAAGTTGATGAAGAATGAAAACTTGAAAGAATCAGTAGAAGAGATTACCTCTTCCTCGATGCACCTCCTTTAAACTTCTTATTAGGGCACTAGAGATGGTATTTTGAGAAGACCATGACCACTATGATATAATTAGAGTGGTTTATAAGAGGAATTGGTAGTGTTTTTCTGAGCTTCAAGGCTCAATAGGGTGTGAAACGAAGAGGGAAGGGGGTCCTTTTTATAAGGGATGAGTGGGGCACCTTAAGAAAACATAAAATATTATTTTATAATAAAGTCATATTCAGTTTTTCATTGATCTAAATTGATTTATTTCGAATTTAATGTGGGTATGGGTCGCAATCCTCTCACCAAATTTATTTTATACAAGTTTAGGTTACTATTGTATCCTTATCACATAGATTTAACGCTAAGTTAAATAATTTATCTTTTACCTTGTCTTTTTGTTTTCTTAGACTATATGGTTCATAAAAAAACTATAACAAGCCAAAAGAACCCCAAGTGGTTCATTATTAATATATATATCATTATCTAAGACATTTGTCCAAACCTTATATTTTTACGAATAAAATAACAATTAATAATGTAATACTTCTTTTAAATACGATTTTATGTCCATTTTGACACTATTTGGAAAAGGATTTTTTTTGAAAATCATAAATGAATGATTAGTTAGAAAAAAATTAATCAAATCAATACTAACATGTCTTATTAACCGATAAAATAAGTGTACTTCATAAAAAGTCTAAAATTAAATTTATTTGGGGTTTATATCATCAATTATGTTAATATTTCATTAATAAGGTAATTAATTCGTCATCATTTTGTCATAAATAAATTAAATTATTTAAAGTCTAAAAATTATAAATAAAATACCATTATGTATGAAATTTGGTTATCTTTCTAATTAATATTTATAGTCGAGTTTTTCTTATGTATATCCCTATATTAAAAATGTTTTAGTTATTAAACATTGATTTTAAATATTTTAATTCTTCTTTAAATAAAATAATAATAAATGTCCTAATCTAATCCAAGTGGACCAAAAGGGTATTATTTTATCCCTACGTTTGTTTTTGGTCGAACCAAACTCATCCAATAGAATTAGGACATGTGTTAGGGTATCAATAATATCATTTTTACCCTTAATTATCCTATTTACTTTTAACCGTGGTAAATAAAAGTAAAACATTTACTATTACAAAAATTATTTTTATCTTATTAAACAACATTTTACTCCTTGATATTAACAGTGTCTCTCGGACTATAAAAATTTCACTCAAAGAAGCGGTAAAATTATGTTTTATGTAAATTTAAAACTCTCCTAGGAGGTGGGTAAAAGACTGTTAGAAGTTCAATAAAAGTTTTATATATCTAAAATTATTATAAAATTACTACAATAAATTAAATTAAACATATATAGGTATTATTTATGAAATTTGACCTAAAATAAATTTAAATAAAATAAATATTTATTTAAATTAAAAGTCTGTTTTTAAATAGTAACCCAGTGTTTTCACTATTCATAAAAAATTGAATGTTTTTAGAAAAATACCAAAATTTCACCCATGGATAATTTTGGTATTCCGAATAAAAAAATGAAGTACATTTGAAAGATAAAATTTATAAAATTTCGAAAAGTGTGTATTATAATTCATAACGGCTAGTTCATAATAATATTATAATAATATCTCATTTAGTGAAACTCAGTATTGCGTACTACACATGCTATCAAAGAAGGTCTTGATTTCATGTAATGCAAGACAAGCCTGGGATGCGTGTAGTGAAAGATTCATTTGGTGTTGCGTATAACATAATCAAAACATATTTCATTTATACATTAAACAAAATCTATACTCAAGGTTGCGTAGAATAATTTCCACAAAATGAACTTGAAATTGTGTGTAACACGAGCCAAGAATAGTGTTGTGTGTACTGTAAGCTAAAACGCTGTTGTGTATAGTACAAGATAATATTGATGTAGCGTACAACACAAAACATAAAAGTAATTATACATAATATTTCTCCTAAAATCTCAGGGTGTTACAATAACCTTCCTCTTAAATATTTATCTACAACTAAAATTTGACACCCTAACCATCCCTAACTAATTTGTATCCTCCTCTCTTACCAAATCCCTTGTATGACAAGTTTTATGATGTTGGACCCCATCATCCATTAAATAAAATATTAGTTGATTGTTTATATTATATCTATAATATAAATTGTATTTTATCGAAATATATAATTTTTTTTTCATATAATGATTTGGTTCTTGTATTTTATTATTTAATCGTTAATATAATTATATCCCATTTTGATTTAATTATTTGATAGGAATTTGACAGATTAAAAATAAATAATTTTTAATGAAATGTTTGTTAATTTTAAAATTTGTTGAGAGTCTTTCTACTAAGAAAATTATAAGAAAAAATATAATTTTTTTAGAATTTTGTTAATTTAAATCATTATTTTATTGTAGATTCATAGACTAAATAAATTATTCAAAATTAATTTTAAATGTGGTATGAATTTTCAAAATATCTATTTATTTGTAAAAATTAATTTATTAATAATTAGAGTCAACGGTTTGATGTATGAGCTATAAAGAATGAAATTATATATTTATTTTTTTTATTTTATATGGTTGATGTATTATTTATATGTTTCTTAAAAATTAATAGATTAATTTTTTATAATGGATGAAAAACCTAATGAAATTTATATATGTATAAAATTTCATTATTGAAATGTTTTACATGATGTAATTTAATTTTTGAATAGAGTTTTGAATATAATAACATAATTTTGTTTTATAAGGTTGAAAATATTGAATAATATATAATTGATGGATTAGTGAATCATAATATGAATCAAATAATAAATTTATTATATAAACCTAAAAATATACATTTTTTTGTTCATAAAATTTTTTAACTCAAAATATATGTTTTTGAGATTATATTCAACTTAAACAATAGTGGATGTATCTAATTAGTTAGTAAATATTCCCATTTATATGAGAGGTCCTTGTAAAAACAAATATGATTTCATAAGTATCAAAATGTAACTATGCTAAATAATTTTATTTTTTATGATTAATATTTATAGAATAAAATATTTAATTTCGATCTACACGAAGTGTAATTTTTATTTTAATAACATTTATTTTCACTATTATTTGATTGTAAACATATTTTATATTATAAAAAATCATTTATTATTTAAAAATTGAAATAAAATAAATTAAATAAATGAGAACTCCTAAATTATCATTTAAAAATACATGTAATTATTCAAATACTTTTCTAGTGTCAACACTTCTGGTGGAGGATGTAATGACTAGGAATGTTATCTATAGAATTTGTATTCCTTTAATAATGAAAAATAGTCTAAACCACGTACAATACATAAGGAAACAAAAACAACCATTATTTTCATATAAGAATAATGATAAATTATATAGAAGCTAAACTAATAATACTTACAATCATTAGAAATGAGAAATAAATATAAAATATGATAATAATAACAGAAAAATATTGATCTTCTAGATCCACTAGTATGACTGAAGTAATAAAAAACAATATAAAAACATAATGTTAATAACAAAATATTAAATTTTAATATGAATTTACAAAAATTATTTAGAGAAAATAGATCTGAATTAATAATTTTAGAATAATATTTATTTATAGGATGTAGCGAACTCATATTTAAATTATATATCTGACCATTAGATGAATTAATCTGACTGTTGCATAGTTACCAAACCATTAGAATAGAAATATGACCATTACAAATTTTAATTTTTGACTTAGTATAATAAAATAACTTACATAACTGTAATATAATTTTTACATATCATAGAAATTGATAATATGATATATTCAATCTATAATAGAGGTAAATATAAGTTTTAAATATTATATATTATGTGTTTATAATTCGATAAAACATAACTTTTATAATAACACTTCTTTATTCAATTTTTATAATTTTAAAAACATATTATTTTAATAAAATGGATTTATAAATTCCTATTAATTAGTAATTTAATAAAAATATAAGTTTATGATACCAAGAAATTTTTTTGGAAGGGCCATAAACTTCACTATAATGTCAAAATCATCATTTTTCATGTAAAAGTTGATAATATTTGAAATTTATATGTCCCGTATTTTAAAAATTATTGTCATAACATTAATTAAATTTTATGAATATACATATTGAAACATATATAGGCTGAATTTTGGGTATTTCGTTATAAAAGTATAATATTTGGTGAAAATTGACAAACGATAACATAAGGTATTTTACATTATAATCCATATAAATAAAATTTTGAGTAATAGATAATGTAAGAACCCATTACTTCAAACACATGAATTAGATACTATATAGAGTCCCATTAATTAATACTATATATAGTCAAAAGCCAAAATGAAATACTAGTGATTAAAATTTTCAAAAAAACCCACTCGTCCCTAGAAGGACTCGACCTTATTACATTGGCTAATCTTGAATTTAGTTATGAATTCACTTGATTTTTAAATTGACGATATTTTCATGTCTAGATCTTTTTAGAATAAGGACAATACCATCATAACATTAAACATTGTTACAGAGTAAATACTATAAAAGAGTTTCCATTTTTTTAAATTATAAAATATTTAAATTTAAAACCTTATTCTTGGAAAAATCATCAACATTTAACATGGCTTCCATCTTTTTATTACACATAAATTATCTTTTGAAAATCATTTAAAACCATGGATGATCACAAAAACTCAGTTAGTGGTATAAAAATAAGGGAAGAACACCTTAGTCATATGAAATCATATAAAAAATACTCATCACCTCTCTATATATACTAACATTTTGAAACATGATAATTTCACATTACATAAGAAAATATGTATAACCATAAAGTTATCTTGAGTAATTACATAAAAAATATTCTAACCCTCTCGTCTACCTTATAATTTGTAACCCTCACAGCTACATTACTATTTCTGTAACCATCACAGTTACACATGGAGTAACCATGCTGGCGAACATTAACATAGACATACCAAATGTATTAGAGGGAGATATAGGCCCCACCCTTCATCATAACTAATTTCGTAGTTCCAAAACACAATCATACTATATGAATAATTCCATAAAAACATAGCTTTGTAATTTCATAAAACTGAATTTGAAAAGAATTTTAAATATATGTCCCATAAAAATATCATACAATTGAATATAGACATTATATAGTGAATTTAATATTTATATATATTGTAAATATACATAATAATATATTATATAAATAGAAACCATCAAATAATCAATTTAAATAGAATATAAATGAATACGTAGAAGGTTAACCCAAAGAATGGAAATTGGGTTTTGAATTTCCTTACCTCAGGTTTTTCATACTTTGAACTTGTTTAAACTACCTATAAAATTGTTAAAAGTGTGTTATTATTATTTTACAGAAACATTTTCATGTTTATAACATCTTATATTATCATTTCATAACATCATTTCACCAGTTAAATTTTAGTATTTTTCTCCTAGCACTGTTTTTGGGTGAGTTCATTACATGATTTCCATGATTGGTTTATGGTGGATGTAATTGTCGATTGGATATGAAACTCCAGAATTGGAATGGAGTAGTATTTACATATATACAGTAACATAAATTATTCCCTTTAATATTTTTAATTCCTAAATGAGGATCATTCATAAGTAAAAAACATTAATGATGATTTTTTAGATAATTGCAGTGGTTCTTTGATAATAACGACCACATTAAATTTTATAAATTAAAAACATGTGTTAATAAGAATTTCAGAACCATGAATGAGCTATAATATATATATTATAAATTTTTTAAACAATAAAAATGGTTTCATAACCATAATAAAAATATTTAATGAAAATTTAAATCACATCATCCACGATGTCAGTAGTAAGACACATCCCAGTCAATATTTTTATTCCATGAAAAAGTGGGATTGGACCAAATAAAGATGATTAATTTTCGTTGATCATGAGAACATCCAGAATATAAATCATTTATGGATATCTCTTGCATCTTGAGTAAGAAGATATTAATAATTAATAAGAAAATAAAGGAACTCAAAATAAAATAATAATTGAGAAATCCCTTACAAAAAATCAGCAGCCTAACGGCTACGCAACATTGTTTTAAAAAGTATTAAAAAGATAAGGGAAAAGGTTCACCAATCAAGAAATGAATACTAATATAGGGTAGATCATGAATGAGAATGAAATAAGAACTTTTTAAGGAATCATGGATGTTATACCACATAAAAGATAACTTCAATGGAAAAAGAATGAAAATGAGAATTTTCGTACCTTGTATAGTGACCCTTAGAACATGAAGGTTAGGACCATTTGAGATTTTGAAAACATTGTGAGGACAACCATGAAGGTATTTAGTCTAGGGAATCATTGTGGTGGAATTGGTAATGATATTAATAAAATAATGGGTAGGTATTTATAAGAAAAGTAAAAGAATATTTTAATAATTTTTAAAGGACACCTCATGTGTGGTTTTTAAAAAACCATGGGCATTCCCAAGGTATATATAAAAACTATAACTAATTTTATATCACGTTGAAAAATTAACCCAAATTTTATTAGCTTAATTCCTTAATAAAATAAAATAATAATAATATTTATTATTCATTAGGGTTATATTACTATTCATATTACTATTTATAAGGGATTTTTACTATTTACCAAAAAAACATGTTGGTTCCAATAGACTCTAAATTACATACTAAACACGATCATTGAAGACCATTTTTTAAATAAAAAACATATAAGAATTAAAATTATGTTTAAATTCTATTTTAAATATCTACTTCCAAACAAATTCCATGCATTCCTATTTCTTTTTAGATAAACTTGGAGTGTTACATTATCCAATCTATTTAGAAATTGGTTCCTAACAATTTTATTTTCATATTAAACAACTGAGGGTATTTTCTCTTATAGGATTTTCAAATTCCCATGTTTTTTCATCAACCATGTGGTTTCTCCACAAAACCATTACCTTGTGGATTATGTTTTTCAGCAATACATGTTCCTTTCTATTAAGAATCTATAATTGTTTCTCTTCATAATAATGGATTTCATCCAATCGAAATGCTTCTGGGCTCAAGACATGTGATGAATCTGGAACATACTTTCTCAACATCGAAACATTAAAAACATTGTGTACCTGGGACAAACTCGGAATAAAAGCTACATGGGATGACACTATTCCAACTTTTTCCATGATTTCAAAATTACTGATGAACCATGGACATAGCTTCCCATTCTTACCAAAACACATCACACTTTTCCATTGAGAGATTTTATGGAAAACATGTTCATGTAACTCAAAAGAAAAGTATTTCCTTCTGTTATATGCATAAATTTTCTATCTAATCTGAGTTATCCACATATGTTTCTAGATTATCCTCACATTATATTCCACTTCTTATACTAATTATATCCCCATCAACATTCTTTCACCGACTTCAGCCCAAAACAATGGACTATGACTCCACTTCCCATATAAGGCCTCAAAAAGGGCCGTCTGAATACGGGAATGTAAACTCTTTTTATAATAAAACTCAACTAACGAAATATCTAGATCCCAAATTCCCTGATAGTCCTTTGAACTATCACGAAGCATATCCTACAAAGTCTAAATCATTCGCTCTAACTGTCCATCTGATTAAAGATGAGAAGCTGTACTGAAATTTAACTATGTTCCTAATGACTTCTAAAGTCCCTTCCAAAATTTCGAAGTGAACCTGGGATCCCGATTATATAAATTAGAAAAGTGGAACATCATGTAACCTTACAATCTCCTTGTAGTACAATATAGAAAGCTTATCCAAAGACATTGTATATTGAATATAATGAAAATGATCAGACTTTTCTAGCTGATCAAAATAATCCCTAATCACATTCTTACCTCGATAAGTTTTTGTTAGTCCCACCACAATGTCCACGGTAACATTATCCCATTTCCACTCTAGCAATTGCAATGGCTAAATCATCCCCTTTGGTTATTACTACACTACTTTAACCTGATGATATGTCAATGATTTCATGGTAAAATCACTAATATCTCTTTTCATTCCATCCCACAAACAATACTCTCAAAGGTCTCTATAAATCATAATACTTCTAGGATGAACAGAAAATGGAGAACTTTTCCTTCACACAAAAATTCTTTCATTAACTAGGAATCACAAGGCACACACATCATTTTACCAAATCCCTAAACACATAATTTATCAAGATTAAATTTTGGAAACTTGCCCATTTTAACCAATTCTAACTTTTCTGTAGCACATGGACTTTTTTCTATGATTTCTTATTTTTTTCTGACAATAAAGACTGCACTAAAACCTGAAACAAAACAGAGTGATTACCTACACCAAAAAATTCTAAGTCAAAATTCATCAAATCATTAATCAATGGATCATATTCCAAACATAGCATGGTTAGTGATGCATGATGTTTCCTACATAAGGCATCTACCACATTGTTTTATTTTCTATGATGGAAATTTATAGTGTAGTCATAAATATTTATCAGTTCTATCCATTTTCACTACCTCATGTTTAATTCGTTCTGAGTGAATATATATAATTCAAACTATTATGGTTAGTATATATTTGAAATATGGTTTTGTATAAAATATTCCTCAATATTTTCAAAGCAAAAACCAATGTTTCCAATTCAAAATCCTCTATGGGATAATTTATCCCATGAGGATTAAGTTATCTTGAAGCATAGGAAATTACCTGATCATTCTTCATCAAAACACATCCTAGTCCCATCAATGAAGCATCATTGTAGATAAAAACTCACTATTCTAGTATGGTAAAGAAAAAACAAAAGAATTCACCAATCTCTTCTCCAGTTCCTGAAAGCAATCATCACATTCCTCTATCCAAACAAAATTTACCCTATTCTTTATTAACATAGTCATCAGGATAGAAAATTGTGAAAAATTAATAACAAACCATCTTTAATAACATGATAGCCCATGAAATCTACTAATCTCCATAACAGTTGTGGGTCTTGGTCTTTCATAAACTACTTTTGTTTTGGCATGATCAATAGATATTCCATCCTTATTTACAATGTACCAAAGAAAAAAAAATCAGTTGCAACCAAAAATCACACATGACGAATTTTCTAGATAGTTTATTTTCTTATAATGTTTTAAAAGCAACCGTTATATGTTTTTCATGATCCACTTTATATTTTTAAAATAACAAAATATCATCAATAAATACCTCTACAAACATATCCAAGAGCTCCTGAAAAACTCTATTCATAAGATTTCTAAATATAAATGGTGCATTAGTTAATCCAAACGGCATAACAAAAAATTAAAAATCATCATATCTAGTACAAAAGGTTGTTTTCGAGATGTCATCCTTCTTCACCTTCAGCTGACGGTATCTGGATCTCATGTCAATCTTGGAAAAGTACTAAGCTCCATGGAGCTGATCAAATAAGTTATTGATATGAGGGAAAGGATTCTTGTTTTTAAGAGTGATGTTTTTAAAATATCTATAATCAATGAAAACTCTCATGGAATCGTCATTCTTTTTAAAAAAAATAGGGGATCCCCATGGTGAAGTGCTAGGATGATTGAAGACTTTGTCAAGAAAATCCTGCAACAAATTTTTCAATTCCAGAAGTTCAATTGGAGACATATGATATGGGGGTGCAGAAATTGACTTAGCATCAGAAATAATTAAATTGTGGTTTTGACTTCTCGATATGGTATGATAACATGTAACTCATTAGTAAAAACATCAAGGTACTCATTTACCTGTAGAACATCACTAATTTTAATTGATCCCTTGTAATTAAAAATATCTGCAAGATAAAATTCATTTCCTTCATTCAATAATTTCATAGCTTCTAGATATGTTATCAATTTTATTTGTTCATTCTGGTATAAAAACCGAAACTCCTTCTGAAAAACAACATCATTAGCTTTAAAGTCAATCTTATCAAGATAATCAGAATTCCAATCCATTTATAAAATAAAATCAAACTCGACTAAGTGTAAAACATAATGGTTTGTAGGTATAGTCTTTCTACATACCACAATTGAAAGATTCTTATAATTCTTCTTTTCTATATCATTTCATCCTGGTGTTTTAACAATAGGTTTGGGTATCATTTTTTTAGGTGATATTTTCGATTTACCATAAATTTTCTCAGAGATGATGGAATGTGTAGACCCCGTATCAAAAAAAGCATTAGAAAAATATCATTGACGAAACAATGTACCTGATACAAAATTACTAGATGGCATGACATCTGCGGATTTAGTCGCAAAGAATCTCACTACACAATTCTACTTGTATTATGGCTTCTTTGTATCATTCAGATCTCTCATTGGCCATGAAATTATATAATGAACCATCTCATAACATTTCAAACATAGTGCAGTGTGTTTATTAGGATTAGTCATAGAATCATTTTCAATGCAATCTCAGGAAATATGTCCAAACATAAAACATTTAAAATACCTTCTAGTTTTTCTACGACATTCCCACTGTTCTTCTTGAGACACTTTTCACATACTGTAAATTTTATTTAATTACCATCAGATTTTGTTGGTTGATTCTTTCCCATTGAATTACTTCTGTACCACTTCATTTCATTGTTTCCTAAATGCATGTGATCATCAACAAACTCCATATCTATGCTCTAATCACATCATACAAGTTTCTCATATCTTTTTAATTCACGGGAGGCCAATGCCCTTTGATACCATGGCTTAAATATGGAGTAAAATAAGTTTATTTTTCTATGAAGATCCAGAATATGATTTGGAGGATGCTTGGCCAGTCTGGTGAAGTTTCCTTCATACAAAGCCACCGAATATTCCTCCTTATGTTTCAATTAAACGAATTTATTCTCTATTCTATGTCACACAATATTAGGATAATATTTTTCAAGGAAAATGATTTTAAATTCATCCCACTCTAAGGCATCTAAATCCCATCTTCCCCAGATATTCCTTATCATGGTCCACCACTTATCGACTTCCCTATCAAAACAATAAGTCGCATGTCTTACCTTATAATAGTATGAATATCCAATAACATCAAATATCATTTCAAGGGCTTTGATCCATCCTTCAACTGCTTCTGGTTCATAATATCCAATTAATGAAAGATGTTTTTCTCTCATAAAATGTTCAAGTAAAACCATGTTCTTTTGTGGTACCTATATTGGTTCTCTTGCAAGGATTTCACCACCATTTATTTATTGTGTTAGATGATCCATTACCGCCACAAACTGCTTGGTTTCAATATCTACCATTCCGGGATGTAGTTCAGAAAGGATGTCATTCTATTGGTTCTTTTATTCTTCAGCAACCCTTTCCCTTCTGTGAAAAACCATTTAGAACTAACATATCATAGATGAGGCATCATGGTAATCTTTAAATGATAAAACATTTCAAATTAATCATAGAGTAAAAAGATTTACCACATTCTTTTAATATCACGATATTCTCTAATGTTATCTAATCCATACTCTCATAAAAACTATAAGGACTCGACCTTAGTACATTTCATAATCATGAATTTAGTTAGGAATTAACATCCTATTTACATTGAGTATATTTTTATGTTTAGCGCTTTAGATAATTAGGACTATACATTCATAACATTACACATTGTTACATAGTGGTTACCATAAAAATAGTTTCCAATTTTATTAATTATAAAACATTAAAACATAAAACACAATTCATTGACAATTATCCATCATTTAAAATGGCTTACTTCTTTGACTTACACATCCTTTAACTGGTGAAAATCATTTATAACATTTTATGAGAAAAAAAACTCAGTACGAGATATAGATAGAAAGGATGAACACATTTGTCATAAGAAATCATTTAAAAAACATACTTATCACATGTATATATATATATATACTACTTGAAACATGAGATCTTAAAATTAAATAAGAATATAATTATAACCATAATGCTATCATGGGTAATTATTGACATAATCTTGTAACACACTCGTCTACCTTATAATTTGTAACCCTCACTGCTACATTACTATTTGTGTAACCATCACCGTTACACTTGGAGTAACCATACGACCGACCACCAACATACACAAAACCATTTCATTGGAGGGAGATATAGGTCCCACCCTTCATCATAAATAATTCCCAAGAAAAAAAAATTAATCATACAACATTAATTATTCTAAAAAACATTTCTTTGAAATTTTGTAAAACCAAATATAAAAATAGGATTTTTAAACAAAATCCCCTTATAAATATCATACAATTTAAGAGAGACATAATAGAGTGGATGAAGTGTGTATATATACGGTAAATAATCCTTAAAAAACATAATATAAACATTACCCATGACACAAACAATTTATATAGCCCATAAATACGGAAGTAGAAGGTTAACCTAAAGAATGGATGTTTGGTTAAGAATTCACATACTTCGGGATTTTCTCAATTCAAACATGTTTAAACATCTTGTATAATGGTTAAAATATTGTTATTAGTATTTCACTGAAACAGGTTCAAGTTTATAAAATTTTATATTATAATTTAATAACATCATATCACCCTTTAATTGTTATTATTTTTCACCTTGCACAGTTTTTTGGTATGTTCTTTACATGATTTCCATGATTGGTTCATGGTAGATGTTTTTGTTGATTGGAAGTGAAACTCCAGAATTGGAATGGAGTAGTATTTACATTTCTCCAGTAACATAAATTATAACAATTTTCATTCTTAATTCTTACTTTATGATGATTCATAAGTTAATATACTAATGATGTTCATTTATATCATTTTAGTGGTTCATTGAAATTAATGCCCTCATTTCATTTTATAAATTAAACTGTTGTGTTAAAAATAATTACATAACCATGGATGATCGATGATGAATATATTATAACATGGATCAACATATAAAATGGTTTCATAACCAGACTTAAAAGATTTGATAAAAATAAAATCACATCATTCATGATGTCAGTAGTTTGACACATCACAAAAAATGTTTTTATTCCTTCAATAAGTGGGAGAGGAGTAAAATAATGATGATAATTTTTCCATGAACATGTTAACATCCAAAATATACCTTATTTCTGGAGATTTGATACATCTTGGGTACGAAGAGATGAAGAAAGAATAAGAAAAGAATGGAACTAAAAATAAAATAATAATTGAGAAATCTCGTACAAAAATTCTACAGCATAAAGGCTAAGCATCATGGTTTTAGAAAATATTAAAAAGAAATGGGAAAAGGGTCACCCATCAAAAAATTTATCATAATATATAGTAGATCAGTAATAATAACTAAATAAGAACATGGTATGGAAACATTAATGTTAAACAACATAAAATAGAACTTGAATGGAAAAAGAATGAAATTGAGAATTTTCTTACCTTGTAGAGTAACCCTTAGAACATGAATGTTGGGACCTTGGGGGCTTGAGGAAATATTGGGAGGACTAATAAGAAGGTAAGGATGAGATATAATAGATGATAAGTAATGATGAATGATTTTAATGAAGGAAATGGTAGGTATTTATAGAAGAAGTAAGGGAATATTTTAATAATTTCCAAGGGACACCTCATGAGTGGTATTTGCAAAACCATTGGTTTTTTAGGGTACATTCCCATGGTATAATCCACTTAGGACACCTCACATCTTATATAACTATACACATGTTTTATAGATTTATGAAATCATTATTACATCCTTAATGATATCATTAACACACTGAAACTAAAAACGGTATCTTTTAATATTCACTAAAAAATAAAATGTTTCAGAACATTTTCCAAAATTCACCCTAACCATTTACGAAGATGTAGAATTAAAAAATGAATTCCATTTTCTCAAAATGATTTTCTATATATTTTGAATTTAATTTTTAAGTATAATCATTCTTAGTTCAAAAATTTATTATTTAATAACTATAACTGCTTTTATATCACGATGAAAAATTAACCAAGATGTTATTATCTTAATTCCTTAAGAAAATAAAATAACAATAAAATTTACTATTCATTATGTTCATTTTACTATTCATAATGGTATGTTACTATTTACCAAAAAAAGTCTGTTCTAATAGACTCTTAATAACATACTTAACATAATTGTAGAAGTTCTTTTTTTAATTCATAACATATACGAAATAAAATTATGATTAAAGGATATTTATAAATATAAACTTTAATAAAAAGTTTCATGTTTTTCTATTAATTTTTAGAAAAACATGGTGTGTTAAAGTCCCATTTTAAATACATCCCCCACAACCTGTTCTCCTTACGCCTTATAATAATTGTATCTTTCTATTATTTTTCCAAAAAAAACATTAAAAAAATTAACATCACCTTCTTGTGCATATTGAATCAAAGAAAATCATAGTCAAATTTCATAACAAATGCATTATCGTATATATATAGGAATATTATAGTTATAATCTAATATATACTTACCCAAATTTCCGTTTATCTACTTTTTTTGTTAAATAATACCATTGTCAAAATAATGATAGTTTACCATCTATGTGGATAATGGGATTTCAATTTCCATTACTGCCATCAAGGATTGTTATAATACAATTATTACAGTTAATATAGATGGAAATAAGTTTATTGTAACTTATTACTTGTTATGAAATTTATATATATTAACATAATAAAATAAAATGAACGTGGAACATGATAGTCTGTAAAATATTGAAAATCAACTTAACACGCAATGTTAATATTTTTTCTTAATTAAAACTCCATATACTATAACCGATAAGTATTTTTTCGTCAATATATGTTTTTATACTTTCATGAATACCTTTTATGTTAACATCTATATTATTATTCCCTTTATAAAGTAACATCCATATATATACATAAGTGAACCGATTATCATATTGTGAAACAAATGCAATAAAATAACAAATCAAACATTGTAACACATTAAAATGGCCATAAATGAACATATAAAATTTATTATATGTCAAATATATATTTAATATATTCTTATTTAACCATGTAATGAACATACTTTTATTATCAATGAAAATAAGATCCTGTTACGATCAATTAAGTAACATAATGTAAGGGAACTCTCTAAAACACTCTATTTTCTTAGAATTTTGATTTCACTCTATGTTCTTAAAATTATTTATTCATTTATGTTATTAATAATTTTATATTTGTTATATTATTTCCAGAAAAATATATTAGGTTTATTTAAATTTATTTGATGGGTATATACAAATTTTAATCTATCCCTTCTCATTTCCTTTTGAAATTTTGAATAATGGGAACTACACTGTTTTCTTTATCACTTTTAAAGTACCGATTGAAAAAATTTATTTAAAAATAAATTTTTTATAATTAATTTAAAAAATATTATGGAAACTATTTTAGATGACTTTTGAATTTATATGTTTATTATTCTCTTACACTCTTTAAAGACAATTGTTTTTTTATATAAGACCCTGCTTAAGTGAAACATTTCTTAAGTTATATTTCCACAATGTTTATGTATTCACATCAGATGGATATCATCCATCGTGATCTATACATAATTTTCTTTTAGTAATGTCAATTCATGATTTATTCCCATCATTATTGGAAACCATTATGATACCCCCATTGTTTATTGCATATTTCATGATTATGATACCCATTTCTTTTCTTGGGTAATCGTTATGTTTATGAATTTTTTATTTCACTATGTGACATAGATATGAATGTACATGTTATTATAGGAGATCTATGAAATTACTCCATTTCATAATGAGATTTTATTGTCTAATGATTTGATATATATGGAATTAATGAGTAAATGAATCCAATTTTGGGACTCTATCCACTATGTGATATTGTCTTAAAATTTATCCATTAGAAATGTTTAAGGAATGTCTTATGTTGATTGCACATTCCAATTATTCCAAGATCATATGATTCTTTATTTTATTCTATGATAGTAAATTAGTTTTTATGATCTATTTCATTTAAGTTATCATGTTATCACATCTAAATCATATTATTTGCTTCATTTCCATGACTATTCCCATATTATGATTATTAGCTCATCACATTTTTCATGATATTTTCCAGGTTATCATTCGATGTTTTAGGAGTTCAAGGGATACTATGTGCTCGATACAGAGATTGAAACAATGATTAATTATTTTAGATTCATGTTGTCTATATTTATCCTAGTCTTCCAATGAAACATTGATTTTTGATCCATAGATTATATTTATTGATTATTTATGTTAAAAATCTTATAATTTTATATTTAAAAGGATTGAGTCACTATAGTTGGTATCAGAGAATAGTCTAGTTATTTTTTGGAATTTGAAATTATAAATCCATAGTGATACCCATAGGGATAAGTCTACATATATGAAAAATTACCATTGATATCCATGATTAAAACTGAGGGACACATAAGATAGGATATACTATTAATTTACAATTTATTCATTCTTAGTATAAATTAAATTTTTATCATCTCATTAAATAATTATAAAAACAATTCCTTTTTAATTTTTTATTGTATGGAAATAGGATATATTGTACCGACAACCAATGTGATAAGAAATGTTATGATTTCTTAACTGTGAGGATTTACCATTGGTTATATTGAATTATTTAATGTAATGATTTCCCTACTGAGGAAGCTAACCATTGCCTATATAGCTATGAATCTTGATTTACATCATGGAACTCAGTTAATGGATCCATAAATGATGTGATACTATACAGGGGATTCTCAGAGGTACTTACACAGATAAAAACGAGCGCTCATGATTCACTAAATACAATATGATTTTATGGGAGATACATGGATTTTGTTGATTGAATAACATTAATGGGAACATAGAGAAGATAATCTTATCTTATGCCTTGACCAACACATGGATTCTATATATGTCATACCTTGAATGGTATCACATGGAACCTGAATAAAAGATGAAATATATGGGACTTTTACCTTTATATGGAATTTATTATATGGGATATGAGGTCTTGGTATAACATTATCCATGGAATGAAACATTTTTCCCATGATAATTAGTTTGGATTGGATCATGTGGAATGATACATTATTATACCAATGGTGATACATGTTCACTATGTGGTATACAATGGTTGGGTTCAGTTTTTTATTATTAAACCATTTCATGAGTGATAAATGAGTTCTTATGGGATGTCACCAATGGAATTCTATGGTGATGTGTCTCAATAGGGTTCTTGGAGTCAAACATGGGTTTTGTTAAATATAATTCCTTATATGGGAAAGGGATTCTACTAAATTAATTGAATCTACAGATATTCCATGTCAAATATTATTATTGGAGAGGATAAATTATCAAACTATATTAAATCCTAGTAATAATTTCATTCTGAGTTCAAATGCCCTGAGATTGTGAAACCACATTCGATTAGGCATTCAAAACATTAGCTACACCTCGAGTTTTGTTTATAATAATAAATCTTTATATATATATGTGCGTGTTTATGAATATATGGTGAATACATATATATTAATACTTATAATTATATATATATAAGTATATTGTGAAACCTCTAGAGAGATATTTTCTTCATTCCAAATAATGTGTCTTTGATCAGGTCGCATGCTTATTATCACAATTTTGTTTTAATTTTATTTTTTTCATTTCCATATTATTGAAATTTTCATTATTATTTCTATCCTGATAAGTATCTCACAAATACCTACACAAAATTTTCCAATAATATGTGGGACAACATTTATAGTTCATTATTTATATTCATTATCCAAATGATTATATGTAATTTTCCATTTCCTGCCAATACATTAACTTGTGTGTTATGGTTATTTGGAGAGTTTGGAGAAGACTACGAGGTTGTATGGTGGAGTTTAGTTATTAAAGGTTAGATTTAGGGGGATTTCACATCATTTAGTTACATTAAAAATGGTAAAATCTACTACAAGGGTTTTCTTAAGAGTTTAACATCATTAAATTCATTATGATCGGAGAACTAAGCAAATTTGATAGGTGATGTATTTTTTAGGGATATCCAATCCACTAGAATTGAATATCATTAATGGGTATAACATGTTTTCTAATACCTTGATCTAGTTCAATTTAAGTATTTATTTTTAGCAAAGATTACATTCTTCTGGCCATCTTCATTCATTCCTCTATTTATAGAAAATCCTTTGTCACCCTAAAGAGTCATTCAGGCTCTACTGCACTATATTTCATCTATAAATGATGGTGTTTGTTCATTTATATCATTCATCAATACTAAGTTATTCATATTCAATCCCAGTTATGTTATTCCATTCATTAAAGGATTTTTTTGTGTTGTTCAATCCATTCCTCTCAACCTTCGTGCTAGGTAGTGGAAGAAGCTCTTCTTTACCTATAATGTGTTCTTCGTCAACCAATGAGTTGTGTCGTGGTGTTGTTTCATCATTGGGTAGAATAGAATCTCATGGGAGATGGAATCAAAGGACAGTCGAGTGAAATGTTTTTGTGCATGGAACATTGACACCCATTCAAGATAGGGATTTTATATCATTTATCATTGATTTTGGATCATCTGGCAAGGGTATACTATTTTTTTCCTACAAATAACGGTTGTAGGACACTTATAAAAGATATGAATTTGAAATATTAATTGAATAGGGTAGTAGGATTCAATTAAAATGTTTTATGGAGTGATGTTGTTGTTAAGTTGGGAATTGTATGGGATAAACACCCCACTAAAAAACATGGTCATTGGTGGTCCTGGGTTTCAGTGAAAAAACATTCCATGTAGGATAATTCCTTTTTAATGTTTTTATATGGAAATAGAAAAATCAAATACCCTTGGTAAAAAAATCAATTCCCCTTTATTTACAAGTAGTTTTGATTATCCATGATTTAACAAATGAAATTATATAGGATATTCCTTACTAAAACAAAAAATTATATTGTGCATTCATTTGAGGGGTCATGTATTGGGTGGGATAGTTGTTGTTGTGTGTGTGGGTTTATTTTGGATGTGTTTTGTTGTGGTTATGTGCAACATTATGTTTTATAGAATGGTATCGATGGTGTGATAGAATCTCATTTTGACAGGTTTATATATTGTGAAATGAATGATAAGTGTTGTGTAGAAGTTCTACGATCCGGTAGTGGGGTAGTATTTTACAAGATGGGTATTGAGTTGGGGCTGGGTTCTATTGTTATGTGACCTAAGTGAATTACATTGAAGAGAGAAAGTGAGATTGGTATGGTTTATTCTACCCTAGGTATCTCCATCTATGATAAATTACATTTCTAATCCTTAAATATATTGTTTAGTTAATGATAACCAATATTACATATAATAGTGGTTAAAAGATCTTTAATTAACATTACTACGATTTATAAAATTTTTAAATCATATTAATTTTAAATAATTGTTTTATTAAGTCCTTAATATTAAATTAGTATTTGTAAAAAATGTTTTTAAATAGATTTAATCTATCAACTGAAAAGAAAATATTTAAAAATATAAAAAAATTTATATTTGTTTTGAAAAATATTATATTATTTGGAAGATAAAAATTTTATAATATTTTTTGTTATGAAATTTTCATAGACATCAATCTATTGAATTACACAGTGAATAATTGAAAATTTTTGAAAAAAAAGAATTATAATAAATTTTAATTTCGTAATAATTATAGATAATCATAATATAAAATATTTCAATATAATTAATCTATGAAAAAATTAATCATAAAAACCTTTTTTCATGAGGGTGGAATTATTTCTCAGAAATATCCCCCTATTAATTTGAACTATATAAAATTAAATATCAAATTATATTAAATATAAAATTATTTATCTTTTTTGAGTATTTATGTAACTTTTTAACTCTTTAAAAACTAATCATTCAATATCTAAATAGAAAATTTATTTCATACCCATAATGCGTTCCATATAATTTGGTAAAATGTTTTTTAAATATTTATATTATATATTTACAATATTTTATAATTAACTGATTCAAAAAAATTATTATAATAAATTATAAAAAATATTTATAATCATTTCATTTATTCTATATAAAAAATATAATATCCCAAAATATTGTTTAATATGATTTTTCATAATTTTATAATCCATGAATATTTAAATGATATTTATAAAATAACTATAAATATTTTATTGTCACATAAATTATAAACCACATTTATAAATTTTATATGTATTTCAAAATTTCTTTCCTATTGTTTACTAAATCCAGTAATAAAACCGAACAGTATATATTTTATGACGTCAAATAAACAAAAATTAATACTATATTATCAATGTTATTGCATTTTTAAAAACTATATTGAAAACATGATTTAAATATATATTTATATTTAAAATAATTAGGTTGCATCACCAAAAGCTCATATCAAAAATAATGGGGACCTAAAATTATGTATACCTAATGTATGTCCTTCAACAAAGAACATATAACCATCTAAAAAAGATCCTATATACAAGTAGAGACTAATAGACTCACTATGATCCCCTAGAGTAGCTAAATCATTTTCAACAAAACAATATTCTCTCCCAGTATTTCTATCCTATATAACCTGATCAACAATCATCATACACTTCTTGATGAGGTAGGCCATGTCCCATAGTGGAATACATTTCCATTTCATCAACCCACTATCAAAATTAGTGTTAGATTACACCTTGGTAATCGGAATGCTGAAGGGATTACACATCTTGCGACAATTATCCATATCTCTATCTTTCACTTCAATAGATATACATCTTCCATATAAGTTTATAAAAGAGAAAATAACTAAGACTCATCCATCGCGACCTATGTCTCCACCTCTCTAAATCATGCGAGTTAAATAACCATATCGATTTAGCTTGATAACCTTTTAAGAACATTTCCAAAAAAACTCACAACCACACGCTACTCCTTTCTCTCCACTATATGCTAATGACAGCATATAGAAAAAATCCTCAATGAAAGATAGAAAAATTCATATCCAGATTGAAAAATACTATCTCCTACACCAAGGCCTTAATCAGAAATATTATGAAATATGTCAATTAGAAATTTCACTCCCTAGTTTTATTTCTACCCTCCCAAAGGATATATTAACCATCCCCAAAAATAATCCTACAATTATACACATCAGTTTTATTTTAATCAGCACCCCATACCCATGATTTTATGAAAACTAAAAATAGAATCCATGGGAATAAAATTTATATACATGGACTGAGAAAATGACATATACTAGTTCTCCATTATCTCATGATGAAATAGAGCCATGTTGTTTTAGGACCTATTGAGATACAACATAATCAATAAGAAGCTAGCTGGATACCATTATTTGTAACATTTACATATGAATGTACTGAGTGATTTCTCAGATGCCACACTAGTATGTTCATCGTTGAAGGATAATTTTTGCACCAAATCAACATTTTATACATAATGTAATAATCAGTGACATGAAATACCACATGGAAATCCCTACTATATAAGTTCCAAAATGCAATAAAATTTATATATAAAATAATAAAATGAAAATGTAGATTTTTCATAACTATTTTTATTAGAGCCCATTTTGATTTCTCAGTACATATCAAATGGACATGGAAATGAGAGAAATACTCTTTATTTGATTTATACTAAAAAAATTCAATGAGTACTAAATTTAAAAATAGGAAATATGATTAAATGGATTAGGGGTCCAGTATCATCAATTATTTATCCTTAATGGAGTGTTTCAGAAAATTATCACTAATGAAATAAGATATAGAATCAATTCATTGTGATATTACATCCTAATTACATCCTGAATTATATAAGAAAATTCCATAGTATCCACAATATATTCTAGATCCACACTTGGAGAGAGTCGTGAGGCTCCTAAAGAAAAAAGTATTGTTATATTTTCATTAGTTCATTGCGAAAAACAAGAGGGGAAATATAACTTTATATACCCATTTTATACACATTTAATTTACATAAATCCATTAACCATATTCCATGTATTTTTTTAATAATAAGACCATCAAAAATGGGTGATGAGAATGGTGGACTGAACATTATCTCCCTGTGGATTTTTTTTATGATTATTTGGTTTTTTATGACTTGAATTTGTTATGAGAAACCGATCATGATATTTTTTATTCATGTCACCTAGTGGAATTAATGAATAATATCGTGATGGGAGATTTATCCCTTGAAAAAATAAATGTAATTATATCCATATTCATTGAAATAAATGTTCATCAATTGATTTTGTCCAAGAAAAAATTTAATAGAAATGTAATATCTATTATGTTATTACAATGAAAAATAAACATTTTGAGATAGTATAGATGTCTAAACACTATGTTACTTATCCTTTTCATTTCCCATTACTGAAAATTTTGGATATTCAATGAATTAGAGCGGCGATTTATAGATTTTGGGGCAGTCTGGATGATATTTGTATTCTTATTGGTAATTTTTTTTGCAATTTTTTTATTTGAATGTTTTAATGATTAATACCAATGTCAAAATTGATATTTTGTTGAATCCATCTACATTGTGAATCATTTAGCGAGACTATAAATTTATCTTTTCTCCAAAATGAAATATAGAATAAAAAATAAATTTATGATCATGGTAAAAATTTTATTTTTTCACATCTTTATATTCCCTTTGAAATTACATCCCTTGTTGGGGACCAATTTGAATGGTAGATTCCACCAAGACTTTTAGATATAGAATATATTCTTGGATATTGGTGGAAATTAATATTTCAACATTTTGAATAGAAATTATAGCTTCATCTACACCAAATGATGATATATCTATGTGTTTTGAATGAAATAGGTTACCTTATTTCAATTTGGGTTCCCAATTCATTGGTGTGGTTAAGGATCTATACCAAATAAATTTTTAATGTTTTTATACCCTATTAAGGGTAATTATTCTTATAAATTCCATAATTATGAGAGGCATAAGTATATTTAACAAGGGAATGATGAAAGTGGAATTGATCAATGTAATACATATCACTATTCTTCAGATGATTTTACTTGTATGACTAACTTGGGTTTGTATAATATGGATTCTAATACCCCATAGTTTTATCCTTCTTCATACGTGGAGAACTATTCTCATGAAAATTTAACTATGATGTAGACGACTATGTGTGTATATTTCTTATCCTTTGGTTCCCAAATACATCCATAAATATTTGTTCTTCATTTTTTATGTGGGAGGAGATATTTTATAGGGTGTTCCTATTCATCAAGGTCCTTAAATAACTTATTCATGGGAGGGTAAGGATAATTTTGTAATTTTGGATGGATTGATGGGATATTATCACAATGGGGTTCCTACTATATTGATTGGGAAGTAATGTAGCCTTTAGAGGTACAAGATTCATGTATGTGAGATAACATTTTCTCTAAATTTATGATCTTTTATATTAGGAAAGTGATAATTTTCCATTCAATAATTACAATCATAATGTTATTCATGATATTTCAAATCCATCTGAATTATTGGTAACATGGGCGATGTTCTTGAATTTTATGATGATGAAAGGGTTCACAAGTCTAATGAATATTATTCTCTATATTGTGATGCTATTGTAAAAGAAATAAGAAATGACGATGGAGTTTTCTCATATATTCCATGAAATATTTCCATGACTTGGAAGGAGTTTGATTATCACAGGACCACATTAATCACTTGGTCAACATCTACGGGTGAAATAACGATGCATTATGAAAATTCATTTAGATAGTTAGGAGTTGATTCTGACTTGTCTCATCATTATCATGATTGTAATTTTTTAGAATAGGATTATCATTTATTATTCCCTTTGTGATTTTTTCTTCAAAAATATTAACGTGTTTCTATATATGAGGCCATTCTCATCATGTCTTTTTGAGATTATTATTTCTTATTTTCCTTAATATAGGTTATTTATCCTAGAATTTTCTAATCACTGTATTTGTATAATTTTTGATCAGTTTTCCTTAATCCATTTAATAATATTTAAATGAATATGAAAATAATTAAATCCTATGACAATTAATAAAATCATATTTGATGATATGTACACATAATTAATATGGTTTTTGTGAACATATCATAAAATTTAGTGTTAGTCCATCAACATTATTTGGTCGATAAACTAATTTTTATATTAATGTAATTAAAACTATGTTGTTATTGTATGAGTATATTTAAATTTTATTTTAAATTCATGTGATAAAATTTTATAGACTGTTGTTATGTTTCTTATTTATCATCTACAGAATAGTTACAGATTGTTCCAATATTATTGAAGATATATCCACACATTTTTATCATTTGGTACAGAACCCATTATATTAATAAGGAAAATAAATCCAATATCCTTTGTTGTATTCCACAGAAACTGAAGTATGGAAATAAAATAAAGTTTCATACAACATACATTGTTGATGATTTAACAAAATAAATTACTCAAAATGTAGCAACAAATGATATTGGCTAGAAAATATATGATATATGATGAAAAAGAAAAAACTCATTAGAATAACAAAAACCAATAATATTATCCATAAATATAAAATAAAAATACAAATGTTAATTGGATTGAACTATGAATACCCAGAATTTATATGTAATTTTTTTAAATAAAGGGGAATTTTAAATTCTGTGAAAATTGACGGCCTGTGATTTTGAGGCCCAGAGTGCCTAAAATGAGTCTCTGAAGATTTGTTCATGTACGTTCAGTTAATGTGCGATCAGGTTTTTCTATCTTTTTAACCTGTGATCTAAATTGAAATATGAGGGCATCGTTGAACTTTCAACAACGATATTCGCTTAAAAAGACATTCACTTTGACGACAGTTGGACGAGGGAGGAAGTCTGTTTTAGTGTTTTTTCGTGAATAAATAAAATAAAAATAATGTTGTGTAGATTTAATTTTTATTTGATTTGTTAAAACCTCCATGAAGATTTTGAGAATTGGGGACCACCATATCTTAACCTCCCATGAGAGGTTATGGTTGTGGGGACCACCCGAGCCTAACCTCACATGATAGGTTATTATGTTGAGGACCGCACGAGGCATAAACCTCTCAAATCCCTCATTAAATGTGCGAGAGCCTCCTCAACTCATATAATATTAATTTTGGCATCCCACCTCAACAATAATTAAGCCACTACACAACATTAACTGTGCCATCCTATGAGATTAATTAAGCCAATATGAATTATATGCCAACAATTATAATAGATAAAATAATCATTTATTTTTGGGATACCTTTTAAATTTGGTGGAATTGGAAGTTGAGGAGATTTGGGAGAAAATATCTCCAATGAAGAATGCGAATGAATAATTCCTCTCCTTAGACGATTTCTTCTCCAAACACTGTTTAAGGATCTCCAATGATGCACTACCATCTATTCGAGGAAAAAGCTGATGACACTAACATCCATCTTTTTTCAACGATTTTCCTTCTTCTTTGCGACATCATTGACGTAATCAAATGAATGAGGTTGGGGTTTATCTCTATTTATTTATCTCTTATCATTTACACCCCCTTTTATTTCTTTTGCGGGTTGGGAACATTCATTAAAGGAGGATATGCTTTCATGTTCATTTTAATGTTCTTGATGTTCAATATGCTACCACCCAAATTAGGAGGGTACGAGCCAAACCAACATGGCCCCAAACATACACAAATCATGTGGTGTTCGTCGCGATGGAGGAGTACAGCCATCATCCATGGTTGGGTCACGAGAACGACGACTAACACCACTGTCGGCCATGACGAAGGCCCCAGTGCAATAACACCGCCCCGCGGACCCTGTCACCACCCTTTGGCCTTCGCGCCGATCGCGGTCACTGCTTCCATCTGCGGCTATGCACCGCTGTGTGGCCGATGCGCCTCCCCACAATCGAACCACCACCTAGTGCTTCCTGACCGCTGCCTCGCGACCTTCCCTCCCTCCCACAATCGGACCGCCGCCCTGTGGATGGACCTCCGTCACACCGCTAGACCACCTCCCCGTGTGGTCAGAGCGCACCACCATTGCCATACTGCCACTACGTGGCCAAACCGCCTCCCCAAAGTTGGACTGCTACCTCGCAGCCTCGCGACACCCTCTACGGCCTCACGAAAACCTGCACCCATCATGTCCTACCAAGCCGCCCAACGGGCAAGGATAAAACCAATGGGTCGGGCCGCCTTGCAGACCAGGTCGACCTGAACCGAGTTGGCTCAGGCCGGGTCAAGATGAGTCGATCCAACCAGGTCGGACCGGACACGGGCCCGCTACAAACCAATTACATTATTTAGGCCATATCATTGGCACCGGGCATCTATTAGATGAACCGTCAGTGGCTTTAGTAACCTTTGAGTGATTCTATCCCTTTTAGTGAAACCCCACTAAATTTTTAATTATGATTGTAAATGGTTAGGATGGATTGAGAAGGAATCAAACCAGGCCCACGAGACTAAAACACTAATAACTTACAGAAATTGTGTCCAATTGGCATGTCGTCTGTTAAATTTAAACCCCTACGACACAGAGAACATTTGAGATAATTTTTATTGGTTATCTATGGAAGTTGGAGTATCTAACAAAGGCTTGTGGAGCGGATCCTCCTGGAGATGATTGGGCAGAGTGAGAGAACCCATTTACTAGCTGAGACTTGATGACTACTAACCATTTCGACTCTGAGTGACTTGACATGACTAGTGGGGAGTGCCTTGGTGACATGGCAGACCCACGGTGGGGAGCATCTTGGAATCATGACAGACCCACGATACTCGATAAGAGGAGTACCTTGAAATAACATGATGGGGACGCCTTGGTGATGAAGCAGACCCTCGGTGGGAAGCTCCATGGTGACATGGAAGACCCAAGGTACTCGAAAAGTTCAGTACTTCAATAGTCCAAGGATTGTTGGAAGTTCCTCGGTGTGATGCGGAAAGCCCATTGTACTTGATAGAAGAGGAGTTCTCTAGTAGCCGAGGTGTTCGACATTGTTACTGGTAATGTTACTTCATATTACACCTATAATAAATTTTGGTGTGAGATGAGTCAGTACCTCTATGTTTTCCTCATGATTGTGATGGATTAGATGATAACACATGAATATGTATGGGCAGGTACCTAAGTATGGTTATCTGTTGATTTCATTTTTCTGATTTATCCTTGATGGATTTTGTGGGACCTAGAGGGTCTCAGGGTCCCCAATGAGTATTTTTATACTCACCCCTTCACCGGCTATGCCCGCACCATATTTTTTTGGATGCAGATGAAGGAAAAAACTTACTGAGGTTGAGAGTACCAGGACTGGAGGGTACCTAGAGATGGACCATATGGTGTGTCGGTATGTAGAGGATATAGGTTGACATGGAGTTTTGACGAGGTTATCTATACCTACCATTCAAGTAGCAACCTCAGAGGACAACCCATCAGCTGAAATTTCCTTTTATGCTGTTTTTTTGTATCATAGTTGTATGTATACTTTCTAGTTGGGATTGTATTCTGTCCTTTTAAAATAATGCACTCAGTCTATTTACAGTTCAGTTTACATGTTTTCCTATCTTGTTGTGTGTATGGATACATGTGCTTATAGGTTATAAATTAAATTCCTTCCAAACATTAGGTAATATGCCTTCGATGGTAGTCTCCTGCACTTTTCCTGTGGATGGCAGGCTTGGGATAGTCACAGCACAGGCCCTGAGGGATGGGTCGTGAAAAATTGGTATCAGAGGATTCAATTATAACACAAGACATAGGAATCTAATCTTTCTTTTTAACGAAAATAATTTTAAGTGTAGTGAGTGTGGTTAACAGTTTAGTAGAATTAGTGTTGGTGAAATGGCTGACGTATCCAAACACCAGGACCCTGACATCTGATTTCAGACTTAGTGCATGGAAACAATGATTTTGTGTGTGTTTTCAAGAGTTTTATTTGTTATCTTATGAGTCAGCTCGCCATGTATTACTTATTAACTGTGGTGCACCTTTTTCTTTTCAGTATTCCTCCCCAGAGATAGTTGGCTAGGGTTTTGAGAGTTGTACGCACTAAAATCCCACTGAGGGATGAGGTTTTGGTGGAGGGCCCTTTTCTAGTAGAGGCACCAGTAGAGGAACCAACTGTACCACTCCCTATGGGGCCACCAATGCCACTAGCACCAGAAGCGGAGGGTGCATGCCGCTTTAGCTTGTTTCACAAGTTCTAGTGCCATAGGCCACCCAGGTTCAGGGAAGAAACTGACTAGTAGGTAGATGAGGATTGGCTGAAGGATGTAGTAAGACTTTTCCTACTCGTAGGGACACTAGCCGATCTCATGGTGATCGATGCAGCAAGCCTTCTACAGACAACAGTAGGCAGATGGTGGAGTTTGAGACACTAGGATCACAATTAGGTGACGCTTCTCTGGGTAAACAGAGAGAGTCTATTTATAGCAATTATAGACAAAGTGAAACTTCTTGTAGTGTGTATTTAAGAGATTCTTCATCTGCAGCAGGGAAGCCTGACTGTTGCTCGGTACTCAGCTAGGTACACAGACCTCTCATGCCACTCCATATATATGGTGTTAGACCCTTTCATGAGGTCCTGATTGTATGAGCAGGGGCTCAGGAGAGAGATCAGGGCTTTGATGATCTCACTCAGCATCCCGACGTAGGCGGGGGTGTTACAGAGAGCCCACTTGCTGGAGAGTTTCCTTTTTGTACAGTCACCAATAGTGAGACACAATACCAATCATCATGTAGCAGAGTATTCTGCAAATAGCAGTAGATATACATCAGAGAGGTTTAAGAGGACCATACCTATAGGTGGAAGATCCCATGACTCGGGATTGGTAGTGCAGGGCAACCGAGGCGGAGCCAGTTATACCATGAGCATGCAATGTTTCACATGCGATGGGTAGGGTCACATGGCTCATGACTATCTGACCCATCATATGGATGATCAGCAGACGGTCGAAGGATATCACATTCAAAGACTGAGGTTCGACTGAGGAGGTATGCAAGGAGCTAGTGGATGTGGCAGGGTAGCTGGCTGTGCAGTTGGTGGTGGGAGAATATTTGAGATGTTACCACCACCACCACGAGGAGGACTACTACGGTCGCAAGGAGCATGTGGATAAGAAGGAGCTTAGTTCTAGGTATCTGAGGCCAATGATCACGGTGCTCTGGAGATGATATGTGGTACAATCTGTATCTACTCCACCATATCTATAGTACTTATAGACATAGTTTCAAGTAACTCATTTATTTCCACTACCCTCATTTGGATATCGGAGATTCCGACGAAGCCGTTTGCTGGATCTTTATGGCTAGGTACTCTTACGGAGAAGATTTGATGATTAAGCACTAGTGCTGGCAGTGAAAGCTTACACTAGGAGGAGAGAGATTTAGATGTGATATTATAGTAGCGGCATCGAAGCAATACAATGTCATTTGTTTATGGAATGGTTATCAACAGTTCTTGCACTGATTGAGTTTATTAGGTGCAAGGTGCAGTGTGTCCGCACAGATGATACTAGGTTTACCTTAATCATCTAGAAGGGTGCCTTTGCAGTGCAGGATGGACATAATCGGAAGAGAGTGAAGCCGATTACTCATTAGTTGGATACCCTTACCCCCAGAGCTATTGATATAGAGAGTCGAGCTATCCTTTTGTGGTGGACCGGTACATGGATGTTTTTCCTGAGGATGTTTTGAGTCTACCTTCTCGAAGATAGGTGTACTTTTACATTTAATTGTACCCTGGGATTTCATGGATTTATACACAAGCATATCAGATTACTCCTGTAGAGATTCATTAGATGCGAGTATAGTTAGAGGACTTGCAGGGGAAGAGATTCATTAAGCCCATTGTTTCTCTTTGGGCGGCCCCGATTCTATTCTCCATGAAGGTGGATGGGAGCTTTAATAATCGTTTTGACATTCGGTGCTTGAACAAGGTGACCGTGAAGAACAGGTAACCACTCCCGAGGATTGAAGACCTCTATGATCAACTGAAGGGAGAACATTGGTTCTTAAATTTAGATCTCAGCTCATTCTATCACCAGCATTGATTATGAGACAAGGATGTGTAGAAGATGACCTTAAGGTGTCATTACAGCCATTATGAGTTCATTCTTATGTCATTTGGGGTGAAAAACGCTCCTTCAGTGGTCATGGGACTCATGAATAGGATATTTCAGCCATAACATGATCGTTTTGTAGTGGTCTTCATCGATGACATTATGACATACTCAACTACTGAGGATGAGGATGACTATCATTTGCAGGTATTACTGGACAAACTCCAATACAACAATCTTTATGGTATGCTCTCGAAGTGCCTATTCTGGATATAAGTGGTTCACTTTTTTGGGACATTTCATATAGGTGGCTGGTGTTTTAGTAGATCCAGTGAAAAATGAGGTGGTAACTACTTGGGAGCCCCTGAGGAGTGTGATAGAGGTATGGGGTTTCCGGTGTTTGTCTACATATTTTCGGAGGATTTTTATAGATTTATCTAGAATTGAAGCACTACTATCATCCTCGATGATGAATGGGAAACCATTCGTTTGGTTGGAGAAATTACAGTCGAGTTTTCAAGAGATGAGGTAGACGCTAACTTGTGCCCCCCTATTGAGGCTTCTCGAGGATGTTTTAGGGTACATAGTTTTTTGCGATGCATCAGGGACCAGACACGAATGGTTCCAGATACATGAGTGAGAAGTGATCTTTTATGGTTCTCTATAGCTAAGACAACATGAGCAGAACTACACTACTGATGACCAAGAGTTAGCTGAAGTGGTCTTCACTATACAGATGTGGCGACACTATCTGTTGGGTGAGCATTTTACAGTGTACTCTAAACACAAGAGTCTCAGGTATATCATCTATCAAAAGAACAAATACCCAAGACATTGATGTTGGCTTGAGTTCCTCTAGGACTATCACTTTGAGATAGTTTATACTCATGGGATGTGAAATGTTGTAGAAGATACACTCAGTAGGTGGTTTGGTATAAAGCTATTAAGAGAGGTGACATAGTAGCTGGCAGCTTTGCTGATATCCTTTAAGGATAGAGATGGTGCATCTTTTCTTCAGTCTCTTACAGTAACTACTCCAATTTGTCAGTGAGCCAGGGAGGCACTGTGTAGGGATGCTTACTGTGAGATTCGATGTGCTTAGATATCCACCGGGTAGGCACCTAATAGATTATCTGAAGGTGTGGAGAACGTCATCCTATTAAGAGGATATACCATGGTACCCGTGTTTCTTAGAACTAAAGTGATGATGGAGTTCCACACATCCCCTCTAGAATTACATTTAAGAGTGGTGAAGATATACTAGGATCTCTGACAACTGCACTGATAGCTGGTAATGAAGAATGTAGTAGTAGAGTTTGTCTCTTGGTGCCTCACTTGTCAGCAATTGAAGGCGGGGAATCAGGTACTAGTAGTCTTGGTTCAACCATTACTGGTCTTAGAGTCTGAGTGTGATTGGATATCCATGGAAATCATGACAGGACTTCCACGTACATCCAGAGGACATAACTCGATTTTGGTTATCATCGATGGAATGATGAAGTCATCCCACATCCTACTGATCAGAGAGAAAGGTTCAATACAGAGATTGGGACTCCTATATGTGCAGGATATTGTGCGACTACATGGATTACCTTCGATGATTGTCTCTGATCATGATGCATGTTTTACTTCCCAAGTGTGGAAGGGGTTGTAGGAGGCATTCAGGACACAACTTCATTTGAGCACTACCTTCTATCCTCAGACGGATGGCCAGACTGAGCGGACCATTCAGACCCTTGAGGACATGTTACATTCATGTTTCCTAGACTTTTTTCACAGGTGGGAGGATCACATTTCATTGTTTGAGTTTGCATACAACAACAACTACCACTCCACCAATGGGAAGAAACCATTCGAGGGGTGGTACGGGAGACCTTGTAGATCATCCTTGTGCTGGACTATCCCAGAGGAGTCATCACTAGTGGGACTAGAGATGGTATGTTCTACCACAAAGAAGGTGAAGATCATCCTGGAGAAGATGATGACTACACAGATTAGGCAGAAATCATATGCTGATAGGAGATGGAGACCTCTCATGTTCAAGGATGGAGACCATGTATTTTTATGAGTCTCATATCGACAAGGATTGTGGAGATTTATCCAAGGAAGAATATTATCATTGAGGTTCACCAGACCTATTGAGGGCCTCAACAGAGTTGGTGAATTTGCTTACCACTTATCTCTTCCACATCAGTTTCACCGGGTGCACGAGGTCTTCCACATATCCTAGAAAAGGAGATACGTGTACGACACTTCTCACATCATCAACCATGGAGAGCTGGGCATCGACTATGGGAAGACTTTTACAGAGGATCCATTAGAGATTGAATATCTACAGGAGCAGGTCAATCTTGGCGATCGATACTTTTGGTTCAAGTTCACTGGTAGCACGAGAACCTCTAGGAGAGAATATGGGAGGGAGAGGTTCAGATGTGTGCTCATTACCGCCACATAATTACCTAGTTTGAGTTGTACCTTATGTGTACATAGAGACCTAAGGTGGGGAGAATCTAATGAACTGTAATTTCAGGGTAAATTTTTAAAATATATGAGAATTTTACAAGTCTGAGAAAATTGACGGCATGTGATTCCGAGTCTCGGAGTGCTTGGAATGAATTTCTGAACTTTTCTTCGGGTATGTTTAGTAAACGTGCGATTGAGTTTTTCAAAATTTTGAACCATTGCTCGGAATTGAAATCTGATGGAACTATTGATATCGCAACACTGATATTCCCTTAAAGAGACATTCACCTCGACAGCAGAAGGTCGAGGGTGAAACATAATTTTTTAGTTTCTTTGCGAATGAATAAAATAAAAATAACGTTGTTTAGCATTCATTTATAATTTATTTTTCAAGTACTACATGTGGAAGTTGATAATTGGGGACCACCCGACCCTAAACTCTCATGAGAGGTTATGGTGGTGGTGACCAACCAATCATAACCTCCCTTGAGAGGTTATGGTGGTTGGGACCTCCCAAGGCCAAAGCCTCTCCACTCCCTCATTAAATGTGGGAGATCCTATTAATCTCCTCCAATATTAATTTCACCAACCCTCCTCCACAATAATTAGGCCAGCAGACCACTTTATTTGTGCCAACCTATGACATTAGTTAACCTAATTTTAATTATATGTGAACAAACATAATAAATAACATAATCTATTATTTTTGGGATACCTTTTCTTTTTGGTGTAATTTGGAGTGGTTGTGTTTTGTGAGAAAAGATACCCAATGAAGAATGCCAAAGAAGAATGACTCTCCTTCGATGATTTCTTCTCCAAAATCCTTTATGGATCTCCAATGACGAACAAACCGACATTCGAGGAAAACGTCGGTGACACTAACGTCCATATTTTCCCAACGATTACCCTTATTCCATGAAACCTCATCGATGTCATCAAGCGAACGAGGTAGGGGATTATCTTTATTTTTTATAACTTCCCATGTACACCTCCTTCTATTTCTTTTTTAGGATCTAAACAATAATTTTAAGAAGATAGGATTTGACATTCATGTTCATGTTTTTGATTATCCATATGCTACCACCCTAACATGGATGGTACGGGACAATACAACCTAGCCTGACCCTCTCGCATATCTTGTGATGTTATTCGCGATGGAGGATGAAGGAAATTGTCCATGGTTGGGGTAGCAGAATGAAAATCGACATTACTTCCAGCCATGATGAAGGTCACGATGTTACGGCTCCGCACCGCGACCGCGCACCGACCGCTACACCCACCACCATCCACGGCTCCACAATGCCCCGCGGCCGGAAAACCAACCTCTGCTGCCAGAACGCTACCCCGTGGCTGGATCGCCACCCCGCGGCCAGACTGCCGCCCTACAAACAAACTGCTGCTCCCCGACCATAATGTTGCCCAGTAGCCGGACCGCCGCGTTGCGGCCGGACCGCCGCCCCACTGCCGAATATCCGCCCATCGGCCGGACCACAACCCCACACCCAGACCGCCACCCCACGGCGGTACCGCCGCCCTAGGGCCAGACAACCACCCAGCTGCCGAACTGTTGTCCCCACCCGAGCCACACCACGACCTCGCTCCCTCGCGGCACCCTCTGCGGCCTCGCGGCCTCCCGTAGCCCTCTACGACCTCTCCCGGCCTGCAAGGCCACCCAACGTGCCGGGCCATACCCAGTGGCTCAGTCCGGGTTTACATGAACAGATTTTTCTGGTGATGGTTTGGGCCGAGTCAGTTCGACCATGTCATACCGGACCCAAGCCCACTATGACCCAAATATATTCTTCTGTCCATAACTTTGGCACCGGGCGTCCGTTAGACGAACCGTTTGTGGTGTTGGGAACCATGTAGAAATTTGGTCCCTTTTAGTGATACCCCGCTATGATTTAGATTAATATGGGGGACGATCAGGCCAGATCGAGCACGATTCCTACCAAGCCCTTGGGACTAAAAAGATAATAACTCATTGATCGAGCATCTATTTGACGCATCATCTATTACGTTGAGACCCCAATGACCAGGCAGACCATTGAGGTAATTATTCACGAGACTTCTTGGTAGTTAGAGTATCACACAGTAGCATTTGGAGCAGATCCTCACATAGACGAGTGAGCATAGTGCAAGAACCCAATGGTTGGCTAAGACTTGATGACTACTGACTGTTCAGACTTAGAGTGGCTTGACAGGCCCACTAGGGAGCGCCCTTGTGTTGAGGTAGACCCAATGTTGGTAGATCATTGGTGATGCAGAATAACCACGTTACTCGGCAGGAGGAGTAACTCAGTAGGCCATGAAGGGGAGCACCTTGGTGACACGGAAGACCCACAGTGGGTAGCGCCTTGGTGACGCGGTAGACCCACAATACTCAATAGGAGTAGTACCACAACAGTCCAAGGATAGTGGGAAGCGCATCTTTGTGACGTGGAATGAACATTGTACTTGACATAGGAGATGTTCTCCAGCAGCCAAGGTGTTCGACATTGTGAGTGATAATGTTACATTATACTACCCCTAAAAAAATCCTAATGTGAGCGGAATTAGTCCCTCTGTGTTTTACTAATTATTGAGATGGATTATTTGATAACTTAGGTATAAGTACAGGAATATACTTATGTATGGTTATATGTTATTTTCATACTTTTTGAATTATCCTTGAAGGATTTTGTGAGACGAAGAGGGTCTAAGGGTCCCTATAGGGTATAGTTTTACGCACCCCTACATGGGTTATTCCCGCTCCTTGTTGTGTTGGATGCAGACGAAAGACAATGTTGACTAAGGCTAAGAGTACTAGGACTGGACGGTACCAAGTGGTGGACCATATTATGCATCCATTCTCAGTGAAGACAGGTGATCATGGATTTCCAAGTAGGTGATATATACCTACCCTTCAAGTAAGAACCTCGAAGGACGACCCAACATTTGGCATTCACTATTCTTTAGTTTTACTGTATCAAATGTGTATTTGTGCTTTCCAGTTCGTATTGAATTATGGTCCCATTTACATACTTCACTAACTCTATTTACAGTTTAGTTTACTTTTGTTTCTGTCTTGTTGTGTGCTTGGTTACATGTGCTACAGGTTATAAAAGAAATGACTTCCCGGTTTTAGGGAATACACCATCATTGCTAGTCGCCAGCCCCTTGCCTATGGAAGGTGGTTATAGGGTAGTCATGACACAGGCCCCGAGGTATGGGTCGTGACATGAATCCTATAAAATAACAAAATGTGATAAGAGTATAACTACATTAGTTTTTTTCAAAATAATTCTTCCTAGATCGAAAATCTATAATCCAGGACCAACACATCGAGGTTCTCAACAAGGGAAGAGTGACACCTTCCCCTTACCTATAACATTATGATTTTTTTTCATAAATACACATTGATCAAATATATGTAATGAGTATACAACCCCTTAGGCAATCTCAATTGAATTCCCACAAAGACTAGATAAATGAAAAAAATTAATCTCACAATAATTTAATATTTAGGTATAATAAAAGGAAATAAAAAAAAGAAAACAAATGTGTATTTAAGGAAGGATGTTTTCGAAAAAACTGTTGATTTTCCATCATTTCCTACTATATGTATCCCATAACGTAATCCCAAATAATTCATATCAGGAAAGAGTACATAAGTGGATTAAACCCACTGGTAGACACTCCTCCCATTAATCGAAGCCGTAAATTGTTGGTGTCGCAACCAAGGATCCCAAATTTAAGAAAAATCGTAAATTTTGTATTTATGAACCACTATCTAATGCAGTATGAATGTACACCAAACCATGATAACACCAACATTACACATATACAATTTTATATTTTAAAAATTAATTTATTGTCAAGATATTACAAAGAATGTTTGAAAATATTTAATCTAAAATAGATGATGATTACATTATATGTCAATACTTATATTTATTGATAAGATTGTTGTGGGATAGAATCCACATACCTCAAAATTATTTTTTTAAAAAGACCATGTGAATGTGAAAAAAATAAAACAAGTCATCTATCATTCACATATAAAAACATATGGATTGAATTCCTAATGAAGGAAGAAGCGAATGATTAATTTTTGTGTAATTAATCATGCTAAAGCGGTGTTGAAACTACACCATCGAAGATTAATAATATCTGTATCCCTGTACACATCAAAATTCTTCTAGAATGCACAAATGTAACATTGTACACTGACAAAACCATTTTTTTTGTTATTTCTTTTTATTTAAGACATTTGTCCTTAGTACCACCATGATATAAAAAATAAGGGTTAAAAGTATTTTTCCCAATCCATAGGGGGTGGGAAATGACTCATTTGGGTTCCTAAGATTCTTGTCTTCTTTCTTTCCTGTTAAAAACCTTATAATATATATATATATATATATATATTAAATTAAGATGTAATAATATATTAATACATTAATTAATATTGAAAATGGTACACACCCTTGGTCTCAGTCATGCAACATGGCACTATGTGATTTACAGAGAATTAAATTAGGCATAAAAGGGATAACATGTGTAGAGCCATTTACATTTAATAAAAATAAAATAAAATCATATATTTTTTGTAATAATATATTTTTTAAAAATTAGATTATTTTAATTAAAAAATATCTAATTTCATAAAACAATATTATTGATTTATTATCATATATTTATGTTAATATAGTCTTCAAATTAAATTACTTATGACTAAACATTTAATTTATACTAATTAAATTATATATATAAAATAATTTTTTTATTTTAACTTTTTTTTAAAATATTTTTTATATAATAAATATATAATATTTTAAAAAATTAATGAAAAAATATTAAAAAATTTACAACATACTGAATTATATTAAAAAAAAACTGAAAATAATTGAAAATTATTATTAAATGAATATGAAAATTTTAACGAAATTATCAAAACAATCATGCAATAAAATTCCCACAAAAATTTACAAATCTGGGAAAAATAAAACCATCAGAAAAATAATAATAATTGATTTTTTTAAAACACATTATATAAAATAATTACACTATTTTAGTATAATTAAATTACAGTATAATTAATAAAATATAATAGTAATTATCTGAAACCAAAACTAAAAAATTTTACCCATATAATTATATTTATAAAAACACAAATAAAAATTATAATAAATATTATTTGAATGAAAATAATAAAATATTAAATTGAATATAATATTGTTTCATGATGAATAGTAAGTGGATTTGTGAAGGGGAAAACCTGAATATGAGTATAATCTCATGACAAAGGGTGGGGCTTCATGAATAGAAACAATAGGGGGCTCGTTAAAATATTTGACTTGATGAAGCTCGAAGAAGGACTTGGCTTCTTGAATGTGAAAGGACAAAAAATAGTAATTGATCATAGGTATCCTTAGGGGAATAGGTATTTTGAAAACTATTCTATGATTCTCAAAAACAGTATCTCAATTCACAGAACTAGTTGGCTAATGAAATAGGGGAATAACAATCTACATAAGAAATATAAGAGTTTTATCAATATTTTATTCAATTATGACAGTGTCTAAATCATACCCATTATGTTTTCATTTTTTTCTTGACTTACTGTTTGTTTTTTTATTCAAATATTTTTTATCATTATTCTTTCAATGATTAATCTTTCAAAATTGCATAGAATTTATTGAAAAATATTAAATTTGAATGATAATAATTTTATCTATACTTAATTTAACTAAAAGGATTGGTAATATAGAAATTTATATTATCTAATATTAAGTGAATTAGCTATAATTTTTCATGTAAATTTTCACTAGATTTTGGATTATATTTTGAAATTTTTCTCCATGATATCACATGTTAACAATGATAGATTTATGATTTATTAATTTCATTAGTAATATCATAAAAAATATATTTAAAATAAATAATGGATGGAGTGATGAATTCGATGTTTATAGGGCCTAAAATTCACCAAATCATGTGATGAAAAGATGACAAAAGATTTTAAATTTTTCTACAAGAGTAATTTGGGAAAATTGTGATTTTGGCTACATGAGTTGTTTTTCATTATGATTATTATTTTATTAGAGTTTAGGTTTTATGAAAAGGAAAACATTTTCTAGAATCACAATCCATCTTTTAAATATTCCCTCATACCACATTACATATCCTTGAACTAACCCCATATGTTAAGATAGAAAGAAACAACATGGAAAACTCTAAACCCACCTTGAGGTAACATTTATCACATGATTACCCACCTGTTTTAATGTTGAATCTACCCTATTTTTGAATTTTATACCTACCATAAATTTAATATCATTCTATATCCTCCCATATATGATGTTATAATTATTTTAAATGTTGGCACAAGAATATACATATTATCTGTCACCATTATAGTCTTAATCCTAAAATCTTAGGATTTAACCTCATCATATTATGATACATTTTTATGATTAATATAATATAATCCAAACGTTTAAATTCTTGTTCACACTCTCTTCAGATCTTTTCAATCGATCTTGCAATCACAAAGGATGGGGTTGAATCAGTGGTGACTTGTTTTTAAAAATTCATTTCGTTTTCTTTTACCCACTTCGAATTAAAAATTCTAACAAAAATTAATATTAGTGGACAAAGAATTCAATGTATAAGGTTAATGTAACACAAAAATTAATATTTTAAAAATTTTTGGGACTAATAGATAGTCATTGTTTCAACTAGTTAGACCCCTTTGATACAGATTTTAAACCATAATCCTGTTATAAATTATAATTGATTTGGAAAAAATTGGTTATACACCTTAGTAAATGATCTTCTAATTGACCCTAGTTATATCTCTAGTGATCCATCTATTCATCCACAACATTAGACCCACCCACATTTAATGTAGATCATGTAAACCACAAAGGTGAATTAGAACTAAGAAAATGTATAAATAACGATGAAGAACAAAGCCATAGCATGAGAATTTGTATTCAACCCTCAATGTGATGGCTCAAAATTTATTACAATTCACGAGTGAGAGGTCCCCCATCATTGAGAGAATGAAATCTCGAGTTAGGGATTTTTTAGTGAAAAAATTTGTAGGATTATTTTTAAAATGAGTGAGATCCACTCTTTAAGGATCTAACATTGACAGTCCACATGTTTTTGTCTCACATTTAAGAATAACATGTTATATCCATGTATTATCCATTTAATTAAGGAAGATTATCCCTGATATTCTCACATGGTCTCTAAACCATTCACCAACCATGCTGAAGCCACATCCACAAAATAGCCCAATCCATTTTTCAATGTGCATAGTTTCTAGGAGGAATCTTCATTGTTTTTAAAAATCATGTGCAACCCATGTGACTTATCTTTTTCAATTTTCTCAATATGATTGGTTTTTTGAAATTGTTTCATGGTTTTCCCAAATTATTCACTAACCATAAACCTATAAAAATTCCCCAAAATTCCCCAAAAGATCAAAAAACATTCTAAAACATCACCCATATACATTTTTTACATTAAAATAATAAATAAATGGTTAAATACATTAAATCGGGGGTACTAAAACTTTGATGTAGATTTTGATAGTGTATGGTATGTTGTTGTTTATTTTTCTAGTTAGATGGGATTGATCATAGTGTTTAGACCATTGTGGGGTTCTAGACAAAGGGATTTTGACTTTATTTCATCATGTTTTTTTTACATTATTGTTTTTTGTTTTTCATTAGATACATTATATCCTACAATTAAATTTACTATTTTCTGATTATGGTGTTATTCCCTTCATTTCCAGTTGTATGATGCATTTTTTCTTCTATTTTTGTTGACTATGATTTTTATTTAAATACATTTTAATATGTATCCATTCTAGAGGGTATAATATCCCCACTATATTTTCCAAACCCATTCCTCTATTCAGTATTCTCTGGTGTATTGTGATTCATTCATGGGTTCCTATAACTAAACCATTTTTGAAATGTAATCGAGTGTCGAGTCAGGGGTCATTAAAAAGTTGTATCAGAGGAAAGTATTTTTGTTTATAATAACTTTCTATTCAGGAAATGTATAAATTATACTAGAATAATTTATTACAAGTAATTATCATGTACATGAGTGTTTTGAATCCATATATGTGTGAAAATATGAGTACACAAATATGGTATTGTTGTTCATGTTGATTACTTATTATGGTAGATTTAATTTCATTACGGGAGATTCAAATATTTTGCGACGTTAATATTTCATGATATTTATACTTGTGTAGGGATATAGAGTGAGTTTATTCTGAAAACTAATGAATGTAACACAAATATATATCTAGACATGCATTGTTAATAATAGTTTATTATTTATAATATGTCATATATTTTCATGTGTGAACAATTAATTGAGATACATGTAATATATTATACATGAAAATGAATTGGAAAATTATGTCATACTCAAATACTTTTAATCCGCATATTGAGAGGCCATTATATGGTGGTTAAATCTTATTTTTACCTTTTGATGATTGTCTAGTTTTAGACAGTGTCTAGAGGATCTCGTTTTTCTTGTATAAAAAATTCTTCCTCGTCGTCATTTTGTTTGGAGTTAGGATTGTTGAAATTTGAATGCTCTAAATACATTTGAATCAGAGCATCTAATAGATCCTAACTATAATATGGATTTTATACATTGTCAATGATTCCTCCTAGTAATATGATCTATAGAAAGGGAGATATATTATACCATTCCATCATTGGCAACGTTGATGAGAGTGTTTCAACTGCTGCATCAATCTATGTACATTAGGGTGGGGATCCCCGTATCCCCATGCGATCTATATTGAGTCAATAACAATGATATTAATGATCCTAGAGACACACAAATGTTTCTGAGATAATAATACTATATAGACCCTTCATGGGTCATGCAGACATTGTAGACATATTATAAATCATGTTGGGTAGTAAGATGAGTTATCAATGAAGGATATTGCAGTGAGATTCCTAATACACTTCTATATAAATACATTAAGGGATAAAAAATCATGTGATTTAAGTATCCAAATAATGATATCATGTTAGTGATGGAATGTGATAGATGTTACACCATCATTTAGTTCAGTTCCCCATCATTAGATACTAATCATATGTCCTGGGTGAGGCATTTTCAATATGATAATCACAATGAGATCAAATCATAGGTGAAATTTTATCATCTGTGTATATTTTTAAACATGATGAATCTGAAACCAATAATTAACGGGATTATGAGAGTGTCCATAATGAGCATCCTTACCAATTCATAAGGGAATACTGAGAGTGATTTTCTTATTGGAATGAAGCACCACTATGATAGTTGTTGTCGAGGAGACCGTGCGAGGATCATCGAGGGTAGTTGGAATCTATATTCAGACCATGTTCCATTTTAGTTTTATTAGTATGGAAATATTGGACACATGAAAACTATTTATATATGCAACATATTGGTGTGTCTCAAAAACATGTGTTTGGTTCATCTATAGAATTTTTGTAGGATCTTCTCACATACGGTGAGTTGTAATGGATCAGGAGAAGTAATAGTGTCTAGGAAGCACTCAACTACCCCACATTAGACAGGTAACTATAGTTCCATAGGAGTCCTAGTTAGAATAAGGGGACATATTACCCAATTTTTGGAGAATCATTACAGAATAGAGGCAACATAAAAAAAATTAAACTGGAGCCTATGTTTGAGGTGCATGTTAGCTTCATTTTATGTAGACTAATGGATAAAGTGTGGATGTAGGACCATCTACCATAAAATTTTATATTATCATAACATATATCCTAACTACAATTTTGTTTAATACAATAGAATAACATTCCATTTTATATTAAATATTTTCAAATGGATTAGTCTTTTATGTTGTAGTATTGGATAGTGTATGGACCATTGACAAATTTTTGGGTGTGCATCTATAGATTAAAAAATGTTTTACGAGGTGTTCTCTAAAATTTGGTGGTTTTTGTTTCTTTTGGGACCCAATTGGGATGGAAATGAAAGGATGTTATTGGATTCATGGAATATATAACCTAGTTCTATTTTAGGGTCTTATTAACTATTATTGTAGGAGTGTTACCATTATATCACCATATGGCTGTCGTTAAATCTACAATAGTTTTTGGGATATTCACACTGGTTGTATAAAAACATTTCCCTGAATCCTCCATTGTCACATGGCTTGGATAGATTTCTTTATTCTTCAAGATTTTGGGATATAATGAAAAACACTACATGTAGTAGTAAAATAGATTATAAATGAAATTAATGATGATATCTATGAAATACCACCCAATATGATGATCTAGTTCACAATTGTGTTGATGCTGAGAGAAGATCTGGTTTCTTCCTAAAGTATAGGATGAGACCATATTATGGTTAAGAGTTTACGGTTCAGTTCGAAGATTTGGGAGATAATAAGATCAAATAGAATAGTATATCTTGATGGAATTCTACAATTATCCTCACCATGATTGTTCATGTGGCTTTGAACTTATGTGTATAATATAATAGATTGAACTAGATTATGGTAAAGAACTAATAACTCCTTCCACTTGATTTTTATCTCTTCAATCATATGTGAGGTTTTAAATCATTTCCATTATTGATATGAGTTCAGGATAAGACTAGATTTGTGTGAGACCCTCTGGAATACATTAGAATAATTTTAGAATCATATATGGCATCTATGGGTTCAGATTTAAGACATTTGTTATAAAAAATGCTCTGAAAATATTAATAGTCATGTTTAATCAAACCATTCATCCATTCCCTGACCCATTTTTTATTTGTTTTTTTATGAAAACATTTTCTACTCCATGTCATTAGACAATTATTTCCATATTCATGATATAAACATGAGTACCTTAAGAGAGAATCAAAAATACATCAATCTAAAAAAATTTATTCTCTATATTGATAATGTGAACAACATGGACCTTTTATTTTAAGAGGAAGAATTGTTATTATACCCCTGTAAAGTGACACCTGTGTTATCTTGAGAGATATCACATACTAACGTTGATATTTTATTTTTTCTAATTTAATTATTAATTTCCAAAACTTCTTCAAAGACTCCAATAGTCTAAAAGAAATGATGCCCATGATTACCAAGAATGTGGTGATGTTTTTTTGTTATGATGGTTGTGAGATATATTTTTTGACATAGATGGTAGTCTAACAGTGACACAGATCCCCACATTACATGTGTCAGGAAAATTATATACCATGTTCTGTGACAAATACAATGTTAAAATCAATGTAGTTCTAATACTAGATGATTTTGTGGTTGCTTATGGCTCTAGACATTTGATACCACATTAGAGGAATTACCATACACAAGATCTATAGATAGTTATGATGGTAATATTTATATTATGTTTGATGGATTTTCTTATTAGAGACATATTTTTTGTTTACATCATCTATAAAATCATTAGGTATATCCTTTCTCAATGGGACCCGAACCTTTGGCAAAGAAGGTTGGTCAAATATCTTCATTCTTTCCACATTATGTGGGATTATACACTATTTAAAAGAAAAATAATTTCAAATTAATTGATACAAAATATGTAGATAGATATATTTTGGGTTTATAAGATGCATGGAAAATGATGACTTTTTTTGCAGACATGCATATAGTTATTCGTGAATCCTAGTGACAAGTGTCAATGACTTGATCATTGAATGTACATTTGATTTTGGAAAAAATAATGATAGGGATGTTATCTAATACATATTTCCCATATCTGAATTAAAATATATATAGTGAAGTTATTCCACTAACAAGGTCTCTTGAACAATGTAATTCCTTATTTTACATGTCTATAAATATGATGTTAAGGGCTTTCTTGTGGAGATGATGAGAGAGTTTCATGCTTCCAGTTGGGTGTGACATCTTCGTTTGATAAATATTTACTGTGATATATATATATAAATAGTACATGTGGGTAGAGATAAATATTGTAATTTTGGGACACATTTTTAAAATTTTATCCATCATGTAAGTAAAAACTATGAATTAGAGGCTGAGTGGGATGTTAAAACCTCTAACCATTTTTAAATCCAAATGGGACAATGTCACTGTGGATTTGATTAAAATATGTCCCCTGAAAACATTGAATATTTATTTAGAATGAGTGATCACATATATACTAGTGTGCATTTACAACGTTATTCATTTTGGGGATAACTTTTTTGATGATGATTTGGGTAGTCTCAATGCACATGTGAATTATTGGTTTCATGGTGTTCTGAGGAGTTCCATTTCAAGTTGATATCCCTATTTTAAAACACAATTCAGGTAGGGTATTCAAAAATATATATGGAATAAAGTTCATCTGTGTAAAAAAATCACAATCTATTTTATGGTATATCGGAAAATCTTGTTCATATTCTTTAGAATATTTTATGAGCCTTTGTTTTTGGTTTTTTATTTTTTTAAGGGAACCATATAAGAAAATCGTGGAGTTTGAAAATAAAATATTATTATAAGAAAATATCTGAATGGAATAATTCAAGGATTTTTATGGAATATATCATTTTCACATATATGTAAGATAGAGGAATGTGAGTCAGGTTCGATTAGACCTAGTCTCATTCCAGAGACATATGAGCAAGTTCAGTTAACCATGATATGTTTTTTAACAATATAGAGTACATATAAATCAATCATTAACCTGGAAAGTTGGAATATAGAGTTCAAGGAAGGTCATAATATTTTATTTCTGGTATCTCATTATTTTGGAAATTCTATATCTATAAATAGAGGAATCTAGTGCCTCGGTTATTTTACCCATTTAAGATTGTATAAATGATCAGTCTAGTGGTATTCAATTTATACCTTCCATAGTGATATAGTTTCATGCACGGCATGATTTATGTCTCACAGCATTAATATATTAACACAACCCTTATTATGTTGTATATGTTTAGGAAATAAAGATATAGGTAGTTGATTCTGTTAAGGATAATCTGATATTATTTGTCTAGAATAGGGTAAAGGATACTTGGGTGAGGATTACACAACTAATTTAAGTAAAGGGGTAGAATTGGATTGTTCAAGATGAGGCCTGGGAGAGGGAGTGTTTTGGGTGAATAGTGTATGGACGTTTTTTCAATGACCCCACAGTGATTCTATGTGAATCTCCAGGGTGAATTGATATATAGTGGGGATGTTGTTTGATCAAATTGTTTTCCTTGTATGACCTTGTTTTTGATTATTATTAAACCACTTTTCTGTGACATTTCATATAACAAAAAATTATTTAAACAAATATATATTACATAAAAATTGTATTATATTTATTAAAAATCATAACAATACAATATCAGGACCTTATTTGTTAAGTTTAATGAAAAACTTGAAACCATAAATAACTAGATGATAAATCATATACATTATCTTCACAGTATTCATTCATAACTATACCCCTTTTTGATATATCTTACTTAAAAGCCTATTAATGACTAATGAAGAAGAATCGTATAAAAGGGTGGGATCAAATTCCCAGTAATGGAAACAAGGGAGTTATCAACCATACCATAATTATAGGACATAAAAACATAAAATTTTAAAATCATATCCTCTATATAAAATATCATGATATCATGTCATTGAAAAAAATCATAAATAGTCAATGTAATCCCATAAGTAATAGGATATGAAATTAATTTTTTTTTGGCACACTCATATGAATAAAAAATAATTTTATATTAGTCAATGCTCATTGTTAATACTATCATATAGGATAAATTCTATTACTGTTTGGGATTTACATGTTGTTATTGTACTGTGCTACTAAACCAGATTTATATACCTCCCATGTCATGTAAATCTCATGAGATATAAATATTTACACAACTCATTGGATTGATATATTTGTTTCACACATCTAATAACGAAATCATTCTTTTAAGTTCCACAAAAAACATAAATCATTCATCATATCATAACCCCTTGAATAAAATGGGATTCGTAAACATTATTCCATTACAATACAAATAAGAAAGTGGATTTCATAAATATAAATCCATAATAAAAAATGAAATCATAATAATAATAAGTATTTAAACATACAAATATTTAAATAAAGTCTTCATTGATGTAAAATAATTTTGATAAAACACAGGAGATTAATTAATGCGTAAAATATCTGTTATTATTCAAAAATTATTTATTTTATCCAAATTCTGAATATTATTAAAATTAATTAATTAAATTTAAAAATTATGAAATATATTAAAGGAATATTCATGGAAATTACTATTTATGGAAGCATAAAATAATGTTCACTACATATAAGATAGAAAAAAATTATTCTCGTACTCTAGTCAGAATGTAAAAATGTACCTCGTACCAAAAAGGAAAAAAGATTCCTCTCATACCCTATAATGAAAATTCCGAAATTAATAAAATTGTAGATAAAAAACATTATATGGATATGAATAATATTTAGTAATACATATTTAGGAAAAAATGACATCGATGACAAATATACCTCCGTAAATACTTACGTATAAACAATCATGGATAATAATTAGATTATAATATTATCACATTACATTGGTCTGATATCCTTTATATTTATCCATAACTCTTGTATAATGATTTAAAGAGTGTTATTTACATATTACAGAATCATATTCATTTTTATGATATCAAATATTATAATATTATCATTTTTTATTAGGAACATTTTAATGTTACTCATTAGTCGGTAATTAACTGATTTACGCTGATTTTTATATTTTGTCATATAAGTTTTAGTTCTCCTTTTAGGTAATTATTATACTAATAAAAATTTATATGAACAAAATACATAATATATTTATTTATTATTTACAATTACATAATCATTCATTAATGGATATCATATAGAATGAATCACATCACATCATGGAGATGGTATGTTGTACGTACACACGAGTGATTATATCATTTCGATAATTGTGGAATGGTATTGAATTGGATAGAATATTTTATTATAAATTTACAATATCCTTTTTAAATAAAATATAGTTATTATTACCCTTATTATCTCCATACATGTCTTATGGGGGTGAAATCCCGATTACAATGCTCCGTGGGGATAGCAAGTTGTACTTATGCATGCATGGTGATTTCGTTTTTCATTAGATGGATAGAAGGTGGAGTATGTTTTTTTCACAATTATAATAACATATCAGTATATAAGTGAAACAAGAGTTATTTATTTATTATGAAACAATGCCTGAAGTTGATGTATAAGAATAAATAATTATAATGAAGTGGTAGATGAGATTCTGTCTTCTTTGACATGCTCCCTATAAATTTAATCATAATGCACTATATTTGAACATTAAAAAAACAAATAACCTTTAAAATGAAACTAAAGATGTATATATGGGAAATGGGTATTTTATTTTCATTATTAAAGGCTCCAAATGATTTTAATAGGTGAGGGAGGCGGTTCAAATTTTTAATTGTGGTGAGGGGGAACTTTTGGAATCATCAAAAATAATAATTTATAAAAAATTAAAACCCCATTGGAAAACAAAAAAATGTCCCAATTTAGAATATGAGGTGAGATAGGGTTGAGAAGTCATCAACTAAAAAATTTTATACAAGTTTTTTTGTTTATTTAACTCTCAACGTATTAATTGACACACAGTTATTCTATTTAATGTTAATAATGATAAAAAAATTCAACATTAAAAGGGTGAAATATTTACTTTTATGATGTAATATAGACCTTAAATAATTGACATATAATAATTTTGACCATATTATAATTATTAATTTTTCTGAAAATGATTTATTATTTTTAAATAATTCAATAATAAATTATTTATATTATCAATAAATAGTTTCAATTTTGACATTATTCAATTCATTGATTTTTAAAAATATTATGTTAAAATCATAACATAGAAAAAAAATTATTATACACTTATGAGGTGAAGGTAATATATAAAATTAATTAGACATAATCATTATCCAGAATTATATATATATTAATATTTGAAATAATATTTATTTGTTATCTCATTTAATAAAATTTTTACTACATAAATATTTTTTAAAAATTTAGTTGACATATTTTTTGAATAAAAAATAAAAATTATATAATTTGATGAAGATATATATAAAAAAATTTATACTCATATGTGTATTCAAATATATTATCTATAAAAACCAACACTATAAATGTTATATTAGTTAAAACATGAATGTGACAAGTTTATCCTCACTTTAAGTAAATAAATATATCTGTCACAATCCATTATATAAGGCTCTAGATGGGCAATTAATAGACCCATTGATTCATATGGTTGTAATATTCACTTCAAATAGGATTTGGTCATGTGTTGGGGTGTTTTAATGGTTATTATGTTTTTAATAAAAACTATATTGTTGTTTTTCCATTAGTTAAATAATTTCTGCATCATTAATATATAAGCTATTATATAAAATATATTATTCCTAAAAATTATAGAACTAATTCCATGAAAAATTAAAAAATATTATCTTTAAAGAGTGTTTTTGTAATAGAATTTATCTTCTATGTAACATAATAAATATATATATGTAGTTATTAATATTGCGGTGAGATATATTTAACTTCTCATCAAATAAAATCAATTAAATTTCGGAGTCTCATCCATGTGGATTAAAATGGAAACAATTTTGACCCTTCGATGATTTAGGTCAATACACACTCATCTTATGATATTATAATAAGTGTTAGGTTAATTTTTGTAATTTTACTTTACCATTCATTACAAGAGTTACACTTTTACAGTAAAAACCAAAATTACCGAAGTTACTATTCATAATTCCGAAAAATAAAATAATGATATTTAATTAATTTTGAACAATTGATTCCAAATATAGAACCCATTTTTCAAAATTCAACATGAATATGTTTTATTAATTTATTTAAAATTAATCATGTTTTGGGGAAGAGATAATGAGTTGTAAAAGTTATAAAATTGAAAATGATTGAAATGTATTTGTTTATGAATTTAATGTAAAATATTTCAAATGACCCACATTATATGAAATGCTTAAAAAATATAATATTTATACTTTAAGACCACTAAATAATAAAATTTATCCAGATAATTTTTTTTCATTGATTTTTTTAATTAAAAGTTAGTGTGTTTTTTATATTCATCAAAACATGAATGTTATTAGAAAAAACATAAAAACTTTCACCAAAGTAAATTTTTATTTCTTGCTACAAATGAACATGTATGTGTTTTCAAATAAAACATGTCAATATGTTAAATATTTAATTTAATAGGGGTTCTCCATAAAATGGTGGAATGTTATTCATTTTTAAAATATAGGTTTTTATACATCAAATAGGGTTTATTCCATACCAATGACAAGAAAAATCATTGAATTAATATAGAAAATATTTTATTAAGTATATAACATATATATTTATATATATATTTAATTTAAAATAATAATAGTGATTAACTAAATCTATTAATAAAAAAATATATAATTTATTTATATATTACAGAATTAATTGGTAGTCAATGAAATAACTATACATTTTCATAAGATATTTATCTCTATTGAATTTATCCTAATAGATATTGTATAATTGTAATTTTATATCAAGGTCATTACATGGTTCGTTTAAACACATGGTTGTGTGCAATGCTTGCTATTGAATAACTTAAATTATTTAAAGAAAATATTTCAATAATTTATCTGGGTATTTTATTCTAACCCCCTTCAACTAATTTTATCCTTGAAATTCGTCATTTTGTAATAAACAGATGAGGATACATCTCCCTCATAATATCTACAAGTTCTCATAAATCTTCCTCAAACTTGTGGATTCTCAATAAAACATTAACCAAGTGAATGTTTTTCTTTCTTATAAATCATTTTCTATGATCCAGAATCTCTATGGGTTGTTCTTCATAACAATGATCATTATCCAATAGTGTCACTTCTAAGCATAGTACATGTGAAGGATATGTGTTGTACTTTCATAGGAGAGATACATTGAACACATCATGAACTTGATAATGATTCTGTCAAAGCAGAAATCGATAATCTACCTTTCCATCACGATCTAGAATTTCAAAAGGTCTGATATACCAAGGGATCATCTTTACCTTTCTTCCAAATCCCAACACTACCTTATAGGGATATATTCCTAGAAACATATTATCACCCACTTTAAAATATAGAAATTTTCATCAGCTTTCAGTATTACTTTTTGGTCGAATTTGAGATACTCTTAAATTTGGTTGAATAGTTATGATATTTTCAACCTCTTCATTGATATGATCTGGTCCAAATAGCTTTAGTTCCCTAATATTTTCTCATATTGACAGAGTTTGACACTTAATTAAATATAATTCTTCATAAAGATCCATCGGAATGATGGAATAAATTAAATTGTTTTATGAAAATTCAACCAAATGTAAATATTAACCCCAACCACCATTGAGATCCAGAGAGAAATATATCCACATGTCATATAGGGTTTCAATTGTCATCTCAGACTGGCAGTCTATTTGAGGATGATAAATAGTGTTGAAACAGAACTCTGTATCCAATGCCTACTATAGACTTCACCAGAACATCATGTTGAACCGTGGATCCTGATTAAATATAACATAAAATCAGATGTAATCTTACAAAAAACTTTATATATATCAGAGGTACCTTCTCAAGATATAAATCCTTTCTAGTAAAAAGGAAGTGTAGCTAATTTGAATGGTGTATAAAAATAACACCTAATGCATTATGGAAAATAGATGATTTGGTACGTCTAAAAAAATGTCCATAATGAATTTTTCTTACTTCCATTCATGTATCGATAATGTTTGTAACATCCTCTTAGACTTATGTCACTCATCTTTAACGTGATGAAGACCATGAATTGAGAGACATATTAATCGACATCAAGATTCATGCCATACCTCTAGAAATTCACATTCTTGTCCATTTACATCATTGTGCATTGAGGATTAATATATAATGAATATCTTTGATACCCATCAAATAACTCCTTATTTAATTCTGTTATGGGAGGAATTCAAAAATCAGATACAAAACATTAATATCTCATCACAATAAAGGTTGAGTTCAAGAACATTTATCTAATTCTCTTATGGCTATACTTCTTCCTATTACAACTATTTAATCATCACTTGTATAGATGTATGAAAATTCCTTTGAGAGAGACATGATTTTTCCCATTCCATTATGATTTCAAAATCCATCATTTGAAAATCTGTAAATATTAGATATTTTATGATCCTTATCATGGATAGGCTAACATAGTAGTTTTGACTCAATGTATTTTCCACCTTGTTCTATTTCATAGGGAGGTAATTTGTTGAGAAGTCATAATATATAATCATCTCTATACATCTTCATTGGCGCATATTCAACTCCTTTTGTGAGGAAATATAATTTCCACTATTATGATTAGAATAAATTTCACACATTTCATCATAAGGATAATTCCCATATTTATTTTTTACAATGACTACCACATATAACTCCAAATCATGAGGTATGTAAATTTGATAATGTATTTCAAATATTTGTGTGGAATAATCTATCAGCATATCATTTTTTACTTCAACTAATCTCATCCCATTCATGGATGCATCAATATAGATCAGAAACCATTCTCAACTACCAGGTAGTGTGGGAATAGGTTCAATAGATAACCCTGTTTTAGGTCTTTGTATTTTTACTCACATTCTCCATCCACAAAAAATTAACACCAATTGGATTCAAAATGCTGATTTTATTATATAATTATGAAAAATATTTCATCAAAAGGTTTATAATATCCAACCAAACCCAGAAAACAAAGGATCTCTGTTACTGTTGTTGGTCTCAACCAAAATTTAGTAACTTTTGTTTATGATAATTTAATATATGTCCCCTCTCTTGAGATTATGTGACCCAAAAATGAAACTTTCTAAATCCCAAAATAACACTTTGAATTTTTTTAATAAATCATCTTATTTATTTCAGACTTTAATAAATATCTCAAGAGATCATCATTCTCTTCCTTGTTATTTTTATATTTATGAATATAATCTATAATGAAAAACACAAACTGATAATTATTGTCTCTAAATACACTATTCATTTGATTCATGATGATAACAGCGGATTATTATGACCATAAGTCATCACAATAAATTCATATTGTCCATACAATTTACGGAATGCCTTCTTTGGTATGTCCACAGTCTTGACTCTTAATTGATGAAATCCTGAATGAAGAACACTGTTGGAAATGTATTGAGCTACATTTGGTTTGTTGAATAAGTCATAATGTGGAGATGATGATATTTTTCATTAATATTGATCTTGTAATGTTCTCAATAATCAATGTTGCACCAGGGTCGGAATGGCCTGAAGGCCTTCATTTTTTTGATATTACACATTTCAATGGGTGAGGTGGAACCCTTATAAGGCCCGAAGGCTTTTAGAAAATTACAAGACACATAGGTCTTAGAGGGAATCACCCAGACAAGAAAACATGGAACTGGTCCTCCCCATTATATGTCATGATATTTGCACTCCACCTTCACAGGGCTGGTCATCTAGCTATCATATTCAAAGCTGCACAAGGCAAATACCGATGGAAAAGCCATGCCCTATCAATCATCAAAATCTGGTAAGATATTCTATAGTGAATGTGCCATCCCTTAATCATCATTTGAAGCCTTTTTCCTTGTAGTCAAACTAGTACATCTGAATTCAAGTGGCCCAATGGCCATGGGGTTGACCTATGGACTTATGGTGGCCTGAAGGCATCAATAATCAAATGTCCTAAATGCCTTGGGTGGCCTAAAAGCCTTGTAGGAACCAAGTCCCAAATTGGTGGCCCAAAGGACAAAATGGATTAATAGTTTCAGATGCAACAATGCCCCAGTAATACGCCACAACTCGAATTTGATATTGGGTCTCTTAGATTCACTTACCGAGTAATCACCCACCAGGTTGAGGCTCATGTGCATCAACGTCACATCTCATGGATCCACCTTTATTAAAAACAAACCTAACTAGTTCTCCCAATAGTAATGAACTATGGTTTTTAAATCCCTTTATATGATTCTCTTGGAGTTTCTTATTCAATTCCTACAACAATATTTGGTTCATTCTATAACGTGTATTTTAAATATAAATAGCACATTATATCATTTCAATTGTATACTCAACATCACGATAATATGGATGTACTAGAAATTTTCTCCCAAACACATCATCATTATATGAATAAATAGGTGTATTCTTAATGGTGAGTTTCTCTACAGAACAATGAGATAGATAATGTTAATTTTTAGGAATCAAGACCAATAAGATGAATGAAATTTTTACTAGATGTGCATGTTCATCCGTTCATCGATATATGATTACATACTATTACAGAATTAGAAATGTGACATTATTTCCTTGGAAAATGGTATGAGTTTCATATAGAGAATGCCATTCCTTTCAACGAATCACATAAAATTAAACTCTTGTAAGGATCACATGATTTTAATGAAACAAATTCCTGGAAAATTCAACTAGAGAGGAATTATAGAATTTTGAGGAAACACTTGTTCCATTAAAAGTTGTCACACCTAACTCATCATCAAATTGATGAGGTACTAGAACGATAAGATTAAGAAATTCAACATAGATAAAATTATGGGTGGATAATGAATAAAAAAAATTATCATCCACATTATGGTGGATGGTAATTTTACCTTTCCTGACATCATCATTGTACGCCACATCACCGATTGCGATGTCACGTGACTTGACCACGTATTTTTTCTAAAGTGCTTTCTGATTTCAATCATCATCAATAAAACATGGATTTGGGATTTCATTGGAATAAAGACACATATATTATACTTGTAACATTGATGTGGAGGAGGTGAATTCTATGTATCGATTTATTTATTCACTTTAATAGTCATTTGTGTTTTTCGGAATAGTTTACTCAAGAGGGGAGGGGTGAATTGAGTAACAATAAAAGTTTCTTTTAAAAAAATATTGTTTTAAAAGAAATGGTTTTGAAAAATAGATACAACCTAGTTAATCAAGGTTATACTGTTATATGATTTTGAATTTTTAATCAAGTTCTTAGAAGATTGATTAATTCTCAGTAATATTAATATGTATTATTAATATTACTTTTGAAGTTATCATATTAAGAATTATAAGTTGTAATTTCTTTCAAGGACTAACAATCAAAGTGAAATTAGAGTTTTTTTGGATTATGCAATAAACCAGTAAAACAGATAAGACTAAATTTAAATAGCACAACGGATATGAAACAAGTGGTTCAGTCTTAAGATAAGACCTAATCCACTTCACTTGGTGATCACCTACCACCAAGAAGTTTATATAAATAAAAATTGATCCACCCCCTGAATCGGGCTTAACAACTGTACACAGACTATCCAGGTCACACAGGGACCTCTTCCACAGTTTTTGTGGTTATAAAAATAATAACCAGTCCATAGAGGGACCTCTTCCAATGTTTTCAGGGGTAAACAAAAGTATAAGGAGTATTGTGTAAGGATTTACAAATCCTTCAGTTTAGCACATTAGTCATTGTGTGTGTGGAATATATAGAGACACAGACTCCTAAAAAGTAATAAAATGAATCACTAAGAGAGTGTATATATGTGTTTAGAATGCTCTAGTGATTTGAAGTGCAGCTCAGGACTCCATTGATTAAACATAAATGCTTCTGATTCCTTATATGGTTTATGTCTTCAAAAACAGATTGTCGTAATTCATCTTGTGTTCATCATGAGCATTGATAATGTAAAGGTGTCCTATGGTTTCCAGTGTACTTTTTATGTTATTCAGTACTGTCAGATTCCATGTATGAGACAATTATTTCTGTGAAAATCATGCAGTGTGTTCTTCGCGGTCGTTCTCACAGGCTTGTTTTTCGTTCAGTATCGCGCACTGTGGTTGTTGGGAACTCTCCACTCTTTATCTTCAAAAGCATGTTTTTAGCTGAAATGTTCCATGTGTTTCATACCTCATAACTCGTACTATGACTAAAATGAAACATTATTTATGTCATCAAACTAAATGCATCAAATATCACTATTAAACATTAAATTGAAAGACGAAAAAATAATTTAATAAATAGTGTCCCATTAAGTTATGAAAATGGTGTCTCCTTCACACGGTGTCTAAGTGTCACGGTCTGAGTGTCACTGTTTCTGGATCACAGTGTCTGAGTGTCATAGTGTCTGAGTTTCATGGTATCTTCTTCATGGTGTCTTGCTTATGGTGTCTAGAATACAATGTATTTCTCACGATGTATTTCTCACAGTGTCTTCATTATGGTCTTGCTCATGGATTCTTGATCTTGGTGTCTGGATTACTGTGTGTGGCTTCACGGTGTCTGGCTTCAATGTGTCTGGATTTACGGTGTCTTGTACTTAGGCAAATAATAGTATTCAGACGTTGAAATTAATATGCATGAATCTTAACCATCATAATCATGATTAAACATGAAAAATAAATATACATGATGGGATATAATTTATTAGTTAACTATATTGAATGATATTTTTTATCATTTATTATATTTTTTATAATCAAAACATGATTAATACATGAGGATTCCAACAATATCCCCCTTTGTGATGATCACAAATCATGAACAGTTAAAGTATAAATTTGTTTCAACTATAGATAAAATAACATATATAAACTATATGAAAGAACATCTCCCCATTTTGGGATTATCAAAAAGTGGAAATAATAAAGGGTAAACAGTGCGCATTTTATTAAGAGTAAATAGTTCAGTACAAGATAAAAGAGAAATACAAAAATAATGACATCTCCTTCAAAAAAGGAGTAAGCGCTGCTCTTCATCCGGGACTGGCCTTAACTATTCCTTTATCAGCATCAGAGGAGGAAGCCATAGGGGTAGTGGTTGATGTAGAAGAAGGCAGAAAGGTGTTATATAGGGTGGGGAAAGGGAGACCTTCAAAGTCTGAGGGATCCAAGGTAGGAGCAATAGAAGATCGAGGTAGATTCTGATCAACTGTCACATGCCTGATCTAAGTGAGAGCTTGGCCAACAGATATTCTAGTTGAGGCTAAGGCAGAGGTGAATGTAGGCAGTCTAGGTCTGAGACGTGCAGCTACTGGAAAAACAATTGTTGTACTCTGGACATGAAGATATGGTCTCAGGAGTTTGATGAAGTCTGTAATAATTTCTCCACCATACTGGATAGATTTTTCAAAGTAGTATTTTTTCCCATGAAAGTTTCCAATAATTTGATAAACATAGTTAGCTTATGGGCTTGGTTTTTGAAGGAATGAGTTACAGGAGGAATTAAAATATTCTCTATAGGGTATTTGAAGTGGTTGGTCATATCAGTCTTGGAGAAAATTATATTCAAATAGTAATCCACATTCATAGAAATCTCCATGTGGGAATCATTTGCAATCATGGAATGATTTTTCCCAAGGTCAAGAACTATATCACTGTTCTTGAAAACATCAGAGAAAGAAGCCACATTAAATCCACTGAAACCATTCTGATGTTCTTCATTGACTATAGATCTGAGAAAAGTACTGTCCAAGGAAGGTGTAGAGGATTCACTAGAGGTATTAGATGCTTTGAAAATTGTGGTCAGAGATTTTAGATGATAAAATGCCTTTTAAAGGAAACCAGTGTAACCATTAGTGATTTTATTCAGTTTCACCACAAGTTCTCTCATATCCTTCAAACACTATTTGTTCCTTTCTACAATCTTTTCATCAATGGATAAATGATAAAGGTGAATCTAAGACATAACATCTTGATATATTTGGGATACAGTGGGTTATAGAGGTGCAATAACATGCTTTGATCATGAATGCAGCTCCTTGTGCATTTCTTCAACCTTGCTTCTCAGCGTTGTGACTTCATTAATGGGAAAAATATTTTCAACCCATACTTCTTGAATCTAATGGAGTGTTTTAGGTTGTATCTGCCAAATGATCTTCTCCAAAAGCAGTGAGGCATATGTCTCACTCATATTTGTCACAGCATGAGGTTGGGATTTCATAATATTCTCAACTCCAGATAAGTTGTCATCACCAAAATGCTTCAAATCATCCTTACTGACAAAGGGTAGCTATTCAGGTAAACATTCAGGTCCAGGAATTTGTACAAGGGGGAGGTTCAGGTTCTAATTCCTTCTCAGGTGAAAATATAGAAACTAACTCCATCTAAAACTGGGAAGAGAGATCATCCCCAGTTGTAGTAAACTACTAAGACTCACATCATAAAAACTAGAATATTTTACTCAGTGTCCACATGACATGACTCAGTTGGATGCGAGGCTTCATCAAACTCATGATTTTGGATTTCCTCCCCCTTAAAAGGTGATTCATTTTTAGGATTGAGAGGCTCGTTAGCTTGGTCTAAATACACAATTTCATCTCTATGTTCCTCATTCATCTCTTGTCTAGCCAACTAAAAAGTTATATCCATCTTATCTTCAGTAGAGGTTATTATTTGAGAAACAGAATGTTCCACAAATAATTCCTCCTGATTTGCTTCTTATATAATAGGGTGTTCTTCTTGATTTACTTCTTATAGAGCAGGGAGTTCATCTTCTATAGTCTCTTCCATGGCTTACTACTCAGATTCTGGGTCCACTAGTTCTTTTTCAGGCTCAGGTTGGATTTCCAGATTAACATCTTCACTAGGGGTAGGAACTTCTTCTTCAAGAACAATATGAGGAAAAATAGTCATTTTCTTCTTCAACAACAACTTGTTCTCTATGAGGCACTTCAGCTTCATCTTCCTCTTCTTCTGAATACTCACCAAGTTCATCTAGTTCCAAACCAGGATTTGAAATGTCTTTAGGCCTTGACGGATAATCCACCAGATTAAACTTCTCATAAACCTTATCGTTGTCTTCCTCTCACTCCTTTTTCTGAGGATTCCATTTTATATTCATTATCTTGATAGTGGATTTAGAGATACAATACTCACAGTCTATAATAAATTCTTCATTAGGTCCAACTACACCTTTTGCAACAAGACTGGTTAATATCAACCGAGAGTAGAACAGAGAAGTGGACATGGATGTAACCTTAATCAACTCACTAATATTTTGAATGATGTACATTCATTGGTTAATCTTGTATCCATTTTTCATAAGATGAATCAAGAACACATCATGATACATTAACACATCAATTCCACCTATTCGTGGACTAACCATATTTTGAACAAATTTAAATAGAATTCTTGTTTCTCCACCAAGTTCTGAAGTGATGTCCCTTCTCTTGTTTCCATTTAAGGTTAGGGCTTTCAAATCATATTCATGATTAAATAAATCAATTTTATGTGGAGGTTATCTTTGATTATCATCACATATTCCTTTAATAATTATCCTAGGGCATGCATACCCTAACCTCGACGAGAAGGAGCATCATTGGATATTAATCCAAATCCTCACAACATAACATTCACTAGAGTCAAAAGAGAACTGTGTGAACTTGTAGAACTGAGATAATAACCTAGGATAGATTGGGATGTTCTCCCATTAGAACCATTCTAACAAGACATTTTCTTTTAACACTTTCAATACTAGGTATTTTCGAGATAAAATCCATTCTGGGAAAATTTCATTCTCAGGTACAACACTGCGTTTTACCAGGTTTAGATTCAAAGGTCCTTCGGGTGTTAGCATACGTTCTATCTTCTTATTTTTTGGGTGGTGCTTCTCAGGAGTGGATGACGAGGGGTGATTCATTCATGGCATCCACTGAAGGTTTGAGAGAGATAGAAAGAGAGAAGTGGTTCAAAGGTTGAATGGGAAGGAAAAGAGACATTGTATGAGTGGAGAACTACCTGAAACGTTTTGTTTTATTATTTGGGAATGCCAATCATCATAAAAATAAAAACTCGAGAAAGTAAAAGAGGTGAAATAAAAATTACCGCGATATGGGTTTAATGAAAATCATAAATTATTTTCCCAGTGAGACATTATGTAGTTTTCACGGTTAGAAAATGATCGGTCATCATAGTACGACAGTAAGTGAATGTCATGGTGAGACAATGAGTGGAATTTTCAGTGCACGATACAGTGAGACAATAAGTGTCAGACGGTAAGTACAAAGTCCTAACGGTGAGACCGTAAACATGAGAGACAATAACTATGAAACTGTAATAACGAAATAGTAAAGTAAAACATAGTAATATATTAAACAGTAAGACAAGTAAGATATGTATTTGAGATTTATCATGCCAAGATCAGGTATGATGTAGTCGATTCTCTCATATTTTTAATGTTTTAGTGAATATATCAGAAAGATGATATTCAGTAACAATGAATTCCAAGGTGGTATAACATTTTTCATAACGATCTCTGAAAAAGTGATGTCTTACATCAATATGTTTTTTCCAAGAATGTGAAACATGAATTTTTTATATGTTAATAGCACTTGTGTTGTCAAAATTTGTTTGTACATATCTGAATTGATATCCATAATATAGTAATGTGTGTTTCATCCACAAAATTTCGGCACAACAACTGCCAGCATCTATGTATTCAAATTCTGTAGTAGATAATGCAACAAAATTTTGTTTCTTACTACACCATGATACTAGTGACCTGCCTATAAGGTGACATGTTCCAGAGGTGATATTTCTATCTAACGTACATCCACTGAAGTCAGCATCATAATAACTAACTAGTTCAAATGATTTTCATTTAAGATAGAACGGTCCTAGATTGAGTGTATGTATAAGGTATTTGAAAATTATCCTTACACCATTTAAATGAGATTCTTTAGGATTTCCTTGAAAACGAACACACAGACACACACTAAACATAATCTGCGGACGACTACCAGTTAAGTAGAGTAAACTTCCAATCATTCCTCTAAAAGTTGTTTGATCAACAGATTTTCTATCTTCATCAAAATCCAACATACATGTGGTACTCATGGGAGTGTCACTATTTTTATTTCTATCAAACCCAAATCGTTTTAGAAGATCTATAATGTATTCATATTGATTTAAAACAATTCCATCATTATTTTGAAATATTTGAAATCCATGAAAGAATTTTTGTTCACCCATTAAACTCATTTCAAATTAGTTTTGCATTATTTTAGAAAAGTCAATACATAATGAATTTTTTAAAGATCCAAAAATAATATCATCTAAAAATATTTGGACAACTAAAACATCCTTAGAAATTTGTTTTATAAAGAGGGTTGGATCAGCAATTCCTTCTATAAAACCTTTGGAAATAAGAAAAGTACTCAATCTATCATACCATGTTCTTGGAGATGGTTTTAAACCATATAAAGCTTTTGATAGTTTGAAAATATGATTGGAAAAATGAGGATTTATAAATCTAGGTGGTTGTTCAAAGAATACATCCTATACTATATACCCATTTATGAATTCACTCTTAACATCCTTTTGATATAGTTTGAAATTCAGATATGCAACATAAGAATGTAGGATTTATGATGGATTCAAGTCTGGCTACTGGATCAAAGGTCTCCTCATAGTCAATTCCTTATTCTTGACTATAGCCTTGTCCAACGAATCCAGCCTTGTTCCTAACTATAATTCTAGCTTCATCTACCTTATTTCTAAACACCCATTTAGTGCCTATAATGAATGTGTCCTTGGGTCTTTCATAAAGTTTCCAATCATTGTTTCTATCAAACTGATTATGTTCTTCTTGCATATCCATTACCCAAAATTCATAGTTCATGGAATAATTAATGTTATTATGTTCAAGTTATGACAAGAAGGCTTGATGTTCAACCAGATTTCTAAGAGAAGTTCTAGTTTGTGTTCTGTTCACTAAGTCTCCACTAAAAGCATCTATGGGATGGGTTTTAAGGGTTATAACCTATCTAGAAAAACAGGGACTTGTGATTTTATGTTCTTAAAGAAGATTATGGTTCACTATGACTCAATTGTGTAGAATTTCTAGATTTGGATATCTTAATATATTCTTTAACAGAGGATTTTGACGATTTTGAGTTTATGTTAAGATTTGATACATCATCAACCAGATTTCCTAGGATGGTTCTAGTATCTTGTGGATCTGTTTCATCAAATATGATATGAACAGATTATTCCACACATTTAGTTCATTTATTGAATACTCTATAAGCTTTAATTAATAATGAGTAACCTAGGAAAATTCCATCATCACTTTTGGATGAAAATTTATCACGAGAATCCTTAGTGTTGAGAATAATGATTTTGAAACCAAAAAATCAAATGTAATTAACCTTAGGCTTCCTATTGTTCATGAGTTCCTGCATGTTCTTTTTGAGAATTGGTTTAATCAAGACTCTATTGATTATGTAGCATGTTTCATTAACAACATCAACCCAAAAGTAAATAGGAAAGTCATATTCACTAGGCATTGTTCTAGAGATTTCTTCAAGGGTTCTATTTCTTCTTTCTACAACACCATTCTGCTGATGTGTTCTAGGGGAATATAAATTTCGACTATAACCTTTTTGTGATTACAAGGACTCAAAATCTATATTTTCAATCTCACGACCATGATCACTTATTAATGATTTAATTTTAAGGCCACTAAGATTTTCTACAGACATGGCATACTAAGTAAACTAAAAGAAGTCTTCACCTTTATGAGCCCTGAATAAGGTCCAGGTATATCTACAAAAATCATCTACCAGAACATAAAAATAATGCTTCCCATTTAAACTAGAAACAGTAGAAGGTCCGAAAAAATCCCTGAGAACGAATTCGAGAGACTGAGAAGTAGAATATTCTTTCATTGATTTGAAATAGAATTTGTGTTCCTTTCCATTTTGATAAGGATTGTACACTTTTTCAGGTGGGAAATCATGTTTGGGTAAGTCATTAGCTAGGCCTTATCTAATTAGCTTTCTAATGGAGTGAACGGTACAATGTTCTAGTCTCTTATACCAGAGCCAAGATTTTTTATGAAATACACTTAAGCGTGAAATATTTTGAGAATCTAAGGAATCTAAATTAACCAAGTAAACGTTCTCATTACATGATGCAGAAAATAATAATTCATCATTAGAATTAAAGACATTACATGAATCATTTTGAAATTTAACATGATATCCATTATCACATAATTGTGTGATACTAATCAGATCATATTTTAAGCCATTAACAAATAGTACTTTAGAAATTAAAATAGAATCTGTGTTACCAATCTGGCCTAATCAAAAAATCTTCCCATTGCCATTGTCACCAAATGTGACAAGTCCTCCAAATACTTTTATCAGATATTTATGAATGAGTAGTCTCATCTCATGCGCCCTTAACATTTACTATCCATGTAACATATATTTTTCGGGAGATCATTAAGAAGCATTCCAATAACATTATCATGAAAAGACAGATTTTGGTACCCATAATTGTTTGGGTCTAGTAACATTTTCAATAAGTTCTATAGGAACACATATATGTATCATAGGTTTCTTATAATCATTATGTAAAGTGTTTGAAAAATAAACTGTATTTGGTCCAGAAAAACATGAAACAATAGAGTATGTATCATGACATGAACTAGTTGAGCTATGTCCAGAAATGGGAACAAAATTATATGTCCTAGATTTTGAAACAAAATTAATTCTACCAAGGTTTCTTTTACCTGGTTGATAACCAATTCCAGTATTATATATTAGGGTTAATTTGTTTTCCTAGAATTTGGGTAAGGGAATTTTTCCCATTAGTAAAATTTTCTAAGTCACTTTTTAATTTCTGATTATAAATATTTTATTCTTTTTTTCTTTGAGAAGTTGAGAATCTTCATCATTTTCAGTAGTAAGGTTTGATTTGATATTTATAGTGAGAGAATGTTGTTTCCTCAATGATTTATATTTATCTTTTAATTCATTGCATGTATCTTCAATCAAGTTATAGTATTAAAACATTTATTCATTTGTCTTATTTTCATAGTCACTTTCCACTTCATAATAGTATGAATTATTTACAGAGGAGTTCAGTGTAACCTCAGATGGGTTTTTCATAGAACACATATTGGCTTTGTTAGCCTGTTCATCAGGTGATCTCACTGAGTCACTTGAACTATCCTCATAGGCACTCCAACTTTCCTTCATTTCCTTTTTGTACTTCTTATCCATGTCCTCATATTTCATCTTATACTTGAGCTTTGGACATTTAGCCTTTATATTCCTTTTTCACTTACATTCATAGCATAAAAATTCACCATGTTTTTCACTTATTTTACTATCCTTTTTTCCGCTTCCTTTTAGATCATACATTCCCTTGAATTTATGATTTCTGAAAAAGTTCTTCTTTTTGTAAAATCGTTTGAATCTTCGGGCTAGTTGTGCCATCTCCTCATCACTGTCAGGTGATGATTGTTCAGTGGTGGAACATTATACAGAGGCTTCCACATTCCCTTTGTCTTTGTTCTTCGTGAAGGTGGTCTTGAATGCTACATAATTCCTCTTTGGTTCATCCTCCTCTTCTTTGTTGATTTTCAGATCTTCCTCATACATCATTAGTTTCCCAATGAGTTGTTTTATAGGTAGCTTGCTGATGTTGCACGATTCACTAATTGAGACAGAGGTTCCCCTCCATCTTTCAGGTAGACATCTAAGGATTCTCATGATCTATTCTTTGGTAGTGACTTCTCTTCTAAGATAAATCTTTGTGTTGAAAATCTCATTGAACATGAGATACATTTTAGAAATAGTCTCATCAGGTTTCATTTTAAAATAAACATATTTTATAGTATAATTATTAAGTATCATTTTTATTACACTAGATGTGCCTTCTTGTGTGACAAACAAGGTATCCCAAATATCATGGGCAGTTTTACAAGAAGAAATCCTATTAAATTCTTCATCTACTAAGGAACATTACAGAGAATTCACGGCTTTGCAATTGTTATTGATTGCAAGTTTGGTAGGTTCATATCATGTATTTCTATCAGTCACAGGGAGTTTGTATTCATCTATAATGGGTGACCAAATTTCATAGATCACACTCTCTAGATGCATTTTAATTTTAATTTTCCATTTAGCGTAATTGGTTCCATTAAATAATAGTGGTCTGTTTGTTGCAACACCTTCCAATATATTATCTATACTAAAAAATTACCTTAAAAGAGTTAGAAATTTATAATTAACATAAATTTATAGATCTTTAATGCACATCTAAAATCACAGTTGAGTAAAAGTACACATAGTCCTAATAAAGAAACCTCTGATACCAAATGTTGGTCAGAGTAGTTTACTCAAGAAGTGAGGGGTGAATTGAGTAATTATAAAAACTTATGTTACCATAATATTATTTTAAAAGAAATGGTTTTCAAAATTAGATACAGCCTAGTTAATCAAGTTTATACTGTTATAGCAATTTGACTATCTAAAAAACTACTTAGAACATTGATAAATTGTCAGTAATCTTAATCATTATTAATAATATTACTTTTTATGTTATCATACTAAGAAAAATCAGTTATAACTTCTTTCCAGGACTAAATATCAAAGTAAAATTAGAGTTTTATGGATTATACAATAAAATAATAAAATAGAGAAGACTAAATTAAAATAGAATAGCGGATATGAAACAAGTGGTTCAGTCTAAAGTTCAGACCTAATCCACTCCACTTGGTGATCACCAGCTACCAAGCAGTTTATATAAATAAACTTTGATCCACACCCAGAATAGGGGATAACAACATTATTCAGACTGTGTAGGTCCTATAGGGACATCTACCACAGTTTTCGTGGGAAAACAAAAATTATAACCAGGCTACACAGGGACCTCTTCCACAGTTGTCGTGGGTAAAAAAAGTATAAGGAGATTGTTGTAATGATTTACAAATATATCAGTTTAGCACAAGATTTAGTGTGTGTATGGAATATAAAAAGTACACACAGTACTCAAAAGTGTGTAAAATAATCACTGAGAGAGTGTAGATATGAGTTTATAATGCTCTAGTGATATTAAGTGCAGTTATGGACTCCATTGATTAATCAGAAATGAATCTGAGTCCTTCTATGGTTTTTTTCATGAAAAATAGAGTTTCTTAATTCTTCTTGTGTTCTTCACGAGATTTGATAATGTAAAGGTGTTCTATGGATTCTAGTGTACTTCGTATGTTCTTCAGTACTGTCGGATTGCATGTATGAGAGAAATAATTCTTTGAAAATCTTGCAGTGTGTTCATTGTTGTCATGCTCTCACAAGCTTTTTTTATTCAGTTTCACTCTCTATGGTTGTTGGAAACTCTCCACTCCTTATAATCGAATGCATGTGTTTTAGCAGACAGGTTTCATGATTTTCGTACTTCGTACCTTGTACCATGTCTACAAAGAAACATTAATTATGTCCGTAAATTAAAGGCATCAAATATGACTGTTAAAAATTAAATTGAATGATGAAAAAATAATTTAAGAAATGGTGTCACAGTATGTTATGAAAACGGGGTCTCCATCACGCAGTGTCTGAGTGTCACTATCTAAGTGTCATGGTGTCTTGTTCACGGTGTCTGAATGACATGGAGTCTGAGTGTCACGGTGTCTGAGTTTCAAAGTTTCTTCTTCACGGTGTCTTGCTTACGATGTCTGGCATACGACGTCTTGGTCACAATGTCTTTCTCATGCTGTATTTCTTATGGAGACTTGCTCATGTTGTCTTTCTCATGGTGTCTGGCTTACTGTGTCTGGATTCATGGTGTCTGGCTTCACGGTGTCTAGCTTACTGTGTTAGGCTTCACAGTGTCTGGCTTCATGTTGTATGGCTTCACGGTGTCTTGTACTTAGGAAAATGATAGTTTTCAGACTTAGACAGTAATATGCATGAACTGGATTAAGCATAACCATTATAAAGCATGAGTGAACTTGAAACATAAAAATACATGATTGGATTTAATTTAGGAGTTAACTAGGTTGAATGATATTTTTGGTCATTGATGAGATTTTTTTTCATTAAAACATGATTAATACATGAGGAGTCCCACAATATTTTCCCATCCATTAAGCATTAAACATACTTATGACCTTCCTTACCACACTTAGAACATTTTCTATCCCATTAAAGAAAATTTAATCCATGATTCTTTCAACACATTGATCATAAGGGAAAAATCATCTTCATTTTAGTGTGGTCTTAATATTTTCCCTTGAATTCCTTTTTCCTATTTTTATCAAAACCATAAGACTATTAGGTAACTCAAATATTAATCTCAACCATGAGAAATCCACAAATGATTACCTCATAGATAATTAATTCCCTTTTGGATAATTCCCTTTGGAAACATGGATTTAATCGACTAATTAATCGGTCATTTTTAATCACATGTTGGATAATAATTCAAAAAGAATACCAGGAATGTCTTTTAAACCTTTCAATATAGGTTATAAATGATTAATTATCCATTTTCATATGCTAAGTATAATCTTTCTAAATCGTTTATTGATGAATATGAGGAGTTAAATTATTGAAAATATTGTTTTCAACCTCATCAAATTCCATAGAGTCAATTTCCTCTAATTGCCTCATATTCATGATAAGTTTTCCCCATTGATTAGATTTACATTCCAAATGATATACTACACAGATGAATTTATCATGTTATGAACACAATAGGACTGAGAAAATATTTTATGGTTTTCTGATCCATTGTTCCTCCAAAAATGGATCTGAAGACACGCTGAAGGAAGGAGGAAGCTGCCTCATGACGTACTCAATAAAATGTTGTTCCTTCAATTTTTCATTTGGTAGTCTTGAATTTTTCATAGATTTAGAATTTTTTGTGGGTATTTCTATAATATTATTCCTTACATCTACCCTAAATTGTTTTCCACAAGAGGACAATCACTGCATTTCCCATCAGATTCACCATTAATGTCATTCCTTTGGGTTCCAACCATTTTATAAAACAATGAATCATAGGGTGAGAAACACTTATGAAATGAAAAAACAACATTATAAATTATAATATATAAAATTTTGGACACATTCTTGGTTATTCATTATCATTTCTAAAATACTAGGATTGTGACTAATTCATATCCATATCCTTAGTGTTCTTAAAAATGATTTATCATCTCATTTCATAAAGCATTACTATACCATTTCGATGATACCAACTATAATGGAACATAATTTATGTACATAGATATTGCATAAAAATTTAATAATATATATTAAAAAACAAATCAAAACCACACCAAGACCGTATATTTTTAGTTTCTTTAGAAATATGGATCCATAATCAACTGGATCATAAATCATTTATGTTATATCCAATGTATTACTTCATAACTGGACCCCATTTGGACATATATTACTTAATACCATTTTTCAAGACCTATGGATAAGGAACATAATAATGGGTGAGATTATAAGACTTATATGGATAAAAAATGGAGTCATCAATCATATCATAATCATATTATATAAAAACATAACTTCGGAAAATTTTATCTTATATATAAATGATCATGATATAAGATCATGAGATAAATAAAAAAATTCAATGTAATCCCATAATTCATAACAGAAGACATGAAATTTTGGGGAATGTAAATAATAATAAAAAATCATTTCATACTAGTCAATTCTCATTGCTAAGCCCATCATAGAAGTAAATTTTTATTACGGGACTAGAATAACTTTTCATTCCATCCCTATATTACTCAACCAGATTTACATCACACACATTAATGTATTTTTCCAAAGACATAAATCCTTGCCCAATTAATTGGAGGAAGAAAAGGCACCAACCCATCTCAAAATGAAATCATTCTTACATGTTCAACAAAATATTGAATCATTTATCATTTCATCACCCATGGAATAAAATGGGTGTGTAAATCCTCATTTCATTATAATCCATATAAAACAAATGAATTTCATAAATAACATTCCATCATAAACCAAATATAATTATTGAAATAATTGTATTATAAATAAAATATTATTTAAATAATTTTATTTAGTTATAAAATATTTTTTTTAAAACAATTGGTATTATTTTCTGATGAAAATATTCTTTCTTTTTTAAAAATGTTTTATTTTCTCAAAATTCCGTGAAATTTCAAAATAAAATAAATAAATTAAAAAAATGAACTCATGAAAATTCTTATTAATGGAAATAATTAATTATGAAAGCATAAAAATATGTTCATTCTATAAAAGATAAAAATCATTATTCACATAATCTTATAAGAATGTCAAAAAGTTCCTCGGACTGAAAATAACAAATGATTACACCCATACCATTTAAATAAAATTCAAAAAATGTGTAATATTTACATTAAACCATTTTATATTGATATAAATAATATTATTTAATACACATTTAATATTAATGGATGTGGATGATAAATATACACTATTAAATAATTACATAAAAACTATCTATCATAATAATGAGATAAAACATTTTCCCTTACATTCGAGCCAATATATTTCGTATATATAAGAACCCCAAGTATATTGATTTAAAAATTGATATTGACTTATTAAATAATCATATTATTTTTTATTATATCATATATGATCATATTATCAGCCGTTTATGTTAAATTTCTTTGATACTTGTTATTCAGGTATTAACTACTTTATGTTCTTATGCATGTTCTGTCTCCTATGTTTTGATTCTATATCTTAGGTTAGTTTTATATTATTAAAAATTTATATGAACATAATATATACCATATTTATTAATTATTTATATTGATATGATCATTCTATAAGGGATATCATATAAAATGAATCACATCACATCGTGGAGATGGTAGGCCGTACGTACGCACGAGCGATGATATCAATATGATAATTAAGATATTTTTATAGAATTAGAGGATATATATGTTGTTAAAGCATCCATATCTTGTTTTAATAATCATATATAGTTATTATTTCCATAATTAAATCCATCCACATATGATTTCAGTGAAAAATAAAGTACACCACGAGGTGGAGATAGTAATCCTTACGTACACAAGCCTTGGGATTTCATTTTTCATATGATGGTTAGATAGTAGAGTAATTTTGTTTCATAATTATTATAACATATCAAAATATAAGTGATACAAGAGTTATTAAATTATAATGATGAAACTAAAAAAAGGGAATTATAAGAATAATGATTTTGAATGAATCTGTAAATGAGATTACCTCTTCTTCAACATGTTTCCTATAAATCTCTCCTTAAATCAGTAGATTTGGTCATTCAAAAATACAGGATCCCATAAAATTATACTTGGAAAGTTTATTAGGGATATATTAATGGAATTATAGAGCATTAAGATTCAATTTTACGTTATGAGGCGAGGGAGGAGGTACCCTTTAGTAACTAGGATGAGGGAAATTTTCAAAACCTAAAAAATAATAATTTATAAAGAAATAAAACCACATAGAAACCTCTAAATTGTCACAATTTCTGATATTATATTATGTATGGGTTTAATATCATCATCCAATAATTGTTATATTCCTGATTATTTCAATTTAAACATTATCATTTAATTTACACTTAGTTATTCAATTTAATCTTTATTAAGATAAAAAATATTTCAATAAAATTTTGGTAAAATATATACTTATTTGATGTTAAATTGACAAAAAATAAATACCATAGAACATTTTATATAGTATCATAAATATTCTCAATTTTTTAATATTATTTATTATTTTTTAAATTTTTTTTATTAAAGCATTGTTTTGATAAATAATCAACAGTGTATATTTTGAAACTTTTATATTCATTGATTTCTAGAAATATCAAGATAACAATTTCACGTAAAAAAACTAATTTATAACATTATTCATAGGTCATGATCTTCTAGAAAATTCATTAGACATATTAATTAGCCCAAATATTATATATTTTAATATTTTTAATATCGTTTATTTTTTACCTCTGTTAAAAAAATTAATGACTACATTAAATTTTATAATTATTTAATATACTTATTTGTAGAATAAAAAATTAATAATAAAATAAAATGATGAATATAAATATAAAATATTTATAAATAATAATTTTATTCAAATATATATTTTATAAAATACTATATTCAAAATGTTATATTAATTAAAACCTGAAGGTGAAAAGTTTATCATCACATTAAATAAAATAGTACAAGTGTCATAATCCCTTCTATAAACTCTAAATGGTCAATAACTTGACCATTGTATTTCTTTTTCCTCAATTAAATAAATTATTCATCCCTAATGTGTGAGAAATTTAGTTAATTATTTATTTTCTAAAATTTACCTATAAATTAACCTGATAATTGAAAAAATTTGGTCTTTCAAATTAGTTTTCATATTAAAATTTATAAACTATTTAACCTTATATAAAATTGAATTTTTTTAAGAAATTTGATTGACATGTATTTACCTTTTCATTAAATAAAAAAAATTAAATTTCATTATCTCATCATAGTGGATTCCAAAGCATACCATTCTGATTCAAGGATAATTTATTTCAAAAAGCACTAACACATTGATTTTAGGACATGTCTTGGGTAATTTTATAATATTGTTCATACTCATAATTTCGTGAGTTCCACTTTTACCATAAAAATATAATTATCAGAGTTACAATTTATAATGCCAAAAATATAATTAATTTATTTACATAATTTGAACATACTGATTCCAAATATGGAGTCTACTTTTTGATATTTAAAACATAATATTTTTATTAATTAATTTAAAACTAATCATATTTTCAGAAAGAGAGAATGTTTTTTAAAAGATAAAACATTTCAAAATATAGAACTTTTTTGACCTGAGAATTCAATGTTAAATTAATACCAATAACATATATTATATTAAATTATAAATATATATTCAATTTATACATTAAAACCTTTAATACAGATAATTTAATATTATAAATTAGTTTGTGGAAAGCATTGTTTTAAATTAAAATTTAGGGTATTTTTACCATTCATCAAAACATGGATGTTTTCATAAGAAATATCAAATATTTATACAGCATCAATATTTAGATCTCATTACCAATCAACATTTTTATGTGTTTATATTGTAATTATCAAGGTGTAAACATAATAATTTAACTTTTGTTCACCATTATAATATTGAAATTCTCTTTTTGTAAAATATATATTCTTTAAATCAAATGGTGTTTGTTGATACCCTATCAAAAAATTATCCATTGGATGAATTTAAAAAATATTTTATTAATTATATATCATATATATATCATTAATTTCATTTAATAATAGTACGTAATTAATTATTTTAATAGAAAAATTTCTGTATAATTGTCTTATATTTTACACAATTAATTTGTACTCGATAAATTCACTATACATTTTAATAAGTTTGTTATATTTTTTCATGATGACCTAACAACTATGTTATAATGGTCATTTTGTATCAAGGTAATATCAAGGTCCCTTTAAACTCATGGTGGATTGTAATGAAAGATACTGAAATATTAAAATTCAAAAATGAAAATATATCATAAAAATCTACTGGTTTTACCTTCTGCTTGGTATTGAACCTCGGTGGTCGAGCCTCTATAAAAAGGGTATAAATTCTACTAAGTAAAATGAATTAAATTATAAGGATGATGGTTTTTTGAATAAATAGATTAAAGGTATAAACATATAATTGGTCTAATGAGTGTTTTCCATAAGTATGAAAGGCTTCATTTGTTGTGTGAGATCTTAAAGAGATGTTAGAGTTAACTATGAATGTAAAAAAAATAACATTACATGTAAATGTAATACATTACATGTATCTATTGCATGTAATATTCTACAAAAATAAATTCCACATAGGAACATGTTAATGTTGTGATATTGTAAAATGTTTTTAATCAACATTACATGATGTTGACTTTTCGATCAGGGTTAATTTCACCAGAGGTGATGGGTATTTCTATATACTCATAATTTGAGATTTATATTAATTGTACTGTATTAACACTACAATTACATATAATTATGTAAATTCAAAACCCAATATGTGCATTTTGGTTTACATTCATCTTCAGTTTATCCCATCTATATTAATATCTACGTAATTTAAAAGTAATTTTGGATAAGCAACCTCACATCCAAACATTCTATTGAATAGATCAACCATTGATGAGTTATTTTTCCTATGTATTCTTCTCTTCCATTTATCTACTTCATTTTTCTATGAACCATTTGACCATTGCAGTTTTGTGTTATTATCATGTAATGAAATTATATAGATTCATTCTTTTCATCTCTTTATCCTTCATTCATATTAGAGATTCTAGTTGGAATCATTTTTTATTTGTCAGATAGTGATAGGTGGTGTAAAACATAATCCTATGATCTATTTAATAGTTATTTATATATAATATTAATATTTTTCCAACAAATACTCTGGTTGAATTAATTCATTAATTGTTAAGGGTTGATCATGGGTTGGATCCCTTTGGATTTATATTTCTACCGAAATGCTTATATATATGGTTATACTATGTGATCCAAAAATTCATATATAGAGGTTTCTTCCAGATTTTGAAAATTTTAAATTTAGATCATTGATAAGTGCTTCTAAAAATGATAATATTATTGGATTGAACCAATTTGGTTATTAAATATTTATATATAGGTATTCACTAAAGTTAATAAATGATTATATAGTGAGATTTGACTAGATTTGATATTGAAATTTTTATATATATGTCCATTCCCATATGTTTAATTGCACGAACATATGTATTTTATCATGTGTGGTATATTTTTATGGATGTAGTTATGGTTGGAATTTTTTTGCTACATGCTTACAGATATTCCATCATGGTTATGAAGATGGATTATTATTATATGGTATTAATTATTTTCTTACTCCTTTTATCACATTATTTCATTCACTTATTATCAGAATGGTTTGGTTTGGACATGATGGTGTAATCGTAATGGGTATTACTGAAAACCTATTTGGGATGACGTTTGGTACACATGACATTTACATTGAGATGTGTTTGGATAATGTAAGAGGAGATTATTGTTGGTCGTTCATGCTGGATGGGTTGGATCTTAGAGATCCGAACGAGGCGGGGTTCAGGAGAAGGGTCTCTGGAGTATATCGTGTCAACTAATTCTTTTATAGTGTTACTTTTTTAAAATTTCATACACTATATCATCACATTTCATATAGAAATATAATATTATTTGGTTCATTAATTATTTCAAGGATTTATGATGTATTTTTCTGTTATTTCCCTTACACTTATTTTTGTTCATTCTACAATATACTGACTCCATTCAAATTCGGAAAAGTCTCCCCAATGTATTCAGCACACCCCAAATACTATTTGGTAGTCTCTGGTGTATGGGGATGAATAATTTATGTCTCTTAACACACATGATCCGTCCATTTGTGAGATTACCTTGATGGGGGGATGTTACAATAAGTAATGTCACAAAAATCATCCTCAGCCAGAAACTATGCTTGAGGGGATGTTTCTTTTTCTGTATTTCATGTCATTCACAATGCCGTTTAAAATCAAAGAATTATGATATTTCTTCCTTCTTCTTCTCAAATAATTCAAATTTACTTCATGAAATAACATCAATGAACTTCTTCCCCAATATTTTCATCAATCGCATATATCGAACACATTTCACAGTTCATTTCAAAGATAAGATTCATCACGAAGAAACACTAATTGTGGATTCCATATGATATGTTCACAAATCACAAATAATATTCATGTGAAACTGAAATCAATTTCTTATCATAATATATTGGAATCCATTCATGAAAAACTGCATTCAGGTCTCTATAATTCTCCTAATCTCTCAAAATTTACATTTATCTTGTACCTAAAATGGGAGCACATTATGGTATTTGTATATAATACTAAGAAAACATCACCATCGACCGAACTCCATAACATTTTTGTACTGATGTAGCCTATGATTCATGACAATGAGAATCGATAATGTCAAAGGTATCATGTTTTCTAAAGACAATATCTTCTCTCTCTGGACATCATTTATACATAAAAATGACATTTCACATTGATTTGATTGCATTCTAATATCCAATTTTTTAATTGATTCTACAATTCTTAATCATGATTAATCAAAAATATAAATTGAAAAATATAATAAAAAATATCTAAATGAATGATGGAGGTTGATGGTGACAGTGTGGCTGATCAAATAGCTCATCATGATTGCACAAGATGACTATAGTTATGTCTATATTTTTTATGGTGAATTATATATGAGCACGATTATGAATTCCACATAGTATATTAATTCAGATTAATGAATCATTTAATGAAAATGTTATCCATTATAAACAAAAATGCATGATTGGGGTTCTCTCTCATTACATGATGCCACCAATCAATGTCAGCTCCCTCAACCACAGTCAGGACACAATACACTGTCATTCCACTATGCCACCACACACTTCTCTTGGGGATCTCTATGTACATTAACACCAACTTCCACCATGATTTCTCACAAGGTATTGAATTCTTATTAACTAGTTTCCCACAATATATCCTTACCAATTCTAATCATTGGAATTGCGTCTCACATATCTATCATCATAATTATATAATCATTAGATTTTTATCATCACAACCAATTGATAAACAATTCATCATCAACACATCACTAATAAACCACTTGGTTTCATCAATATCTACCATTTTATATGTATTCAATGAATATTTTATTTAAAAATTCAATGATATATTGTACCCTTATTGAAAATAAAACAAAATATATATGTATGTGAGGGAATTATTATCATAGTTATTAAAAATTTAATAAAATATTCTTCTCTTTTTAAACATAGAGTTTGATTCTGTTCAGTTAATGATCAAATCACATATGACTTAGCAATGAGATAAAATTATCAAATGCTATATCATTGTGATAAATTCTCTATTTATAAAAAATGTGTTATTAAATTTAATATCAATTCAATTAATAATTTTTTAATATGTGATAGAAACATTGAAAAATTCTATTTGGGAATTTCTAAATAATTTCTTCAATTTTTCTACAATAATAATTTTTGTTATTTTATGTAAAAACCAGTTTAAGGGTAATTGGTAACCTACAATACATCCCCCTCCAGAAACTCATAACCATACAAAACATAAATTATAGAGTTAAACTGGTAATAACCATTCAAATTTCAAAATTACAAAAACATTTATCTCATCGTGATCTGCCACACTCCACATTTTCAACTTCTGAAATTAAAATTAAATGAATGAAACACTAATCAACTGACCACAAACATTACACTTTGACACAGGAAACAAAATTTTCTTAACTGGATCAATGACTAGCCTCATGAGGTCATAAAACTATATAAAATTCATTGAATAATAAGCACAATCATCTAAAACCCATAGTAAGGGTTGAAACAAACATTGGTTGCACCTCCTCGCAATGGGGACTTCATGAACTGCATATCTCAAATCCTCTAAAAGAATTATCAAATCATACCAACCATATGAGGGGTATTTGAATAGGAAACCAGATCAGAGTTTGAGAATGCCACAATGGCCTCTAGGAGAACCCAAAAAATAGTACTAGATATCACGATATCCTAATGAAGATAGAGAATCAACATCAAAGGGACACTATGATGATCTACCTCTGTAAATAAACCAAGAGAGAAACCCATGCGATTGGCTGAGGTGAGGGTACTAGTATAGCGTAAGGACATCCATAGAATATCCTTGTTCACCTATTTTCAAATATTTTCCTCAATATAAATATTAAATAAATTCATGTGAATGAATGTAGATCCCCTTTCACGTTACTTTTCCTTTTTTCATCCAGTAATGAATATATTATAATTAGAAATGATTTTCCCATCATGATTATAGTGTAATGTAGTCATCCTACTTAAATGATGTCAGGAATCAACGAACAAAATTTTTATCATGTAGAATAATAATATTCATATATTACTAAAACATAATATATTTTATGTAAATGAATAATGGTAGAGATTTATTATGGTATTTCCTCTAGGATACCCATCAAAATGTGTACCCGATGAATCTTTTTCATGAATGGATTTCATCAAGAATTAACTCCTAGAATCATCTATGATTTATTTAAATTATAAAAAAGAAAATTTTGATGGAAATATTTTTCCATTATTATTAAATTTCTTGTTATAAATTATTCACAGCTTTTATCAAATATAGGAAACCTTCTGAATAAATTTTACACATTCAATTCCCTGAATGAAAAATTAAACACAATCTGTATATGGTAATAAGGTGGTTTTATAATGCACCTTATTTAGAGTAAAATAGATAATGGTTTCTTCTCAACACATATATGTTATTATTTTCAAATGGATATATCATATTTTCGAGTATGTGGAATAATGTTTTATTCAAATCCTTTATCATTTAGGCCAATTTCATCAATTCTAGACCTATGATCATGCATTATTTAGGAACATGCAAAGTAATCACAGTCTTTGTAGACTCATTGATCAACAAAATATATTAGAAAGAGAATATATAAGTTCATTTCGTATATTATTCAAGAATTATTATTTGTGAGGAAACAATTTTTATAATTTTTTTACATGAATCTCTATAAATATTACATCTTTCACATAAAAAAATTATCCATCATCATGTAACCCATTTTTTGAAACATATATAATTTTTCATTAGAAACACATTTAAACAAATTAAACATGTTTTTTCATTTATGGATTTATTCTTTGTTCAACTCCTAATGGATTCTGTATATACTATTGTTTTTGGAAAATTCCCAATGTTCCATGATCTGAACATTCCTACCACAATACTTGATTTTTTTGGCAGTGTCACTTTTCATAACATTCTTCATAAACAGTTTGGTATTTTTCTTCCTTATTAACTTCCCTAATTACTCACATATTGTGGTTGATCTATAATCTTATTTTAATATAATATTGATTTATTATAGTCGTCAATTATTCATATCAATATACATTTTGTGAATGATGGGTATATAGAAGTACTCATTCTAAAAAAGACTAATTCTATTCCAATAATAACATAAATTTTTAGTGTATGAATTTTATTTCATGATATACGAGTTCACTTTATTTTTACCATAATTTGTTCTGTTAGTTTCCACTAGACTTCATCATTTCTCTACCTAAATATATGTTTATTTTAAATTTTATAAAATTACATGTTGCTAAAAATAAAATTTAAAATTCACAATGATCCATCCTAAGAAAATGTAGCAAATAAATATTTATTTTTTATTTTGTAAACCATTTTATTTGTTAATGAAAATTTTCAACTTTTGGTAGCAAATTTTTTATTTTATGTTTTCATTATGGAACATGTAATCTTAAAAATATTTACAGACATATTTAATGGTGTTGTTGTTTCGAAAGTATTTTTCTATATGCTTGTTCACGGAGATTTTAAATTTGAATCTATACCAGTCATCAAAAAAATAGTACACAAATATTTTTTTGAAGAAAATTTGTTACCATAATCAATGACCTAGAAGTGAATATATCCTTTGATAATTTGAGGCATCTCATTCCACTATAGTGAGTATTTTCGAAAATAAGACTTATATGAGGATAATTATTCATAGTAATTATTTTCATTTTATCTTAGTGGGTATTAACTTGTGTTGGTTCTATATTTCTCAAAATTACATCTAATTCAAGAAAACTTTTTTTGTTAAAAATCTCATCATCTTCAACATGTTTCATTATATCATCCCACTATATCATTAGCTTCTGAATATCATCATCTTGTACTGAGTTGGCTTTCAGTTATAAATATTTCATTCCCTTTTATAGTTTTTATCTTTAAAATATATCCTATAATACTTGACATTCATAAATATTTTATTACACTATTCATGTGCAAGGATAAAATCTATAAATACTATTTAAAAAAAACATTCTCCCAAACATTAAATTCCAATTCATCATTAGAATTAGTATACGTTTCATTGAAAAGATAGATTGTTCTTATTTTCATTACGTAGGATTGGTGACTTTTTTGGATATTATATCAATTTTAATCGATGTTTAATCCCAAATATTATAAACATCATTCTACTATACATTTTCATCAATTTCCCCTTAAAAATATGATCGTACAACAGAACTCTTCTATTAAAAATGTATACATAAAATCAATAATTTGGGAATAAACATATCATCATCACAACCTAATAATTATTATACAATGTTATAATAATTGCATTTATCATACTAATTACATCCCTGAGATCATTTATATTATGCATGACCATCATTGATCATTGAGTTATTTTTATAAATCATTTCCTCTGTTTTCTTCCTATTTTTCTGAGTCTTTATAAAGAAACAAATATTTATAGTGTCAGGATAATAGGTATTATATTACATATGATGCTATTCTAGATATTATTATTAATAAAATCATCACTTCATAATCTTATAATCTAATGAACTAGTTAAGTAAATAAACTACAACTACAGGTAGTGTTCCCTCTCTTACCAATTTATGTTTTGAGTTGACAGTGCAGTAACACTGAGTAGGTGAGGGGTGATTAAGAGTGAGTTATATTAAAAATTTATTTTCTTTTTCTTTTATCATCTTTTGATTGAAATCATTGTAGATAGTTAATAATAGGTAATCCTATTATAAAATGATAATGTAATAATAACATAACACAAAATATTCTTACAAATTCAATACTAATAAATACTACATGATATATCCATTTAACCCCCATCCCCCTGTTAATAATTTTACAATATAATAATTTTATTAATTAAAATGTTTGATTATTAAACATGTCATAAGACATAGAAGTTTTACCTGCAGTAGATCATGTTTATACACACTAGTAATCCAACAATTCTTCCTATATTGTTCATACCCAACAAAAATTTTATTGTTATGATCCGCAAATCTACTGATCTTCTTGAACATATTGTTAGACGCTCAGTCATAATAACCTTATTAAGATTCAGTTGATGTGTTCCACAATAAGATGATATCTTGATATTACATTATGATATTTCTATATAGCACATGATCTTATATAAATTAATATACCATGATAATAATTCTAGCCTTTTCCAACAATTTATTATTACTATATATAATCATATACCATAGTGGATCTCTATTCGGTCTATGATTCATTATATATGATGTATCACCCATACATATTGTTCACTAATCTTCAATGACATGAAATAATATAAATATATTTATAATGTTAATATAAATGTATTTTTTTAACAATAACCATCATCATTCTCAAATCACACTATGATATTCAATGTATATTTCATGTGAATTTCGTTATATTTCAAGAATGTATGTAATGCAAATGCATTTTAATCCAATATAATATTTTCAACAGTAAAAATTAACCAATATCTCACTTTCATTCATGATTATTTTTTGTACATGCATGTGTTGAATAATTCATGATCATTACACTACCTAATTTTTTCTTTACTATTAAATGTGAATAATATATCTCAAATACTCTTCTATTTCATGTGTCTTATCTCATTTTAAAACTTAGTTCCACTAGATCTGATGCTTCAATATTATCACATGAATGTATCACATTATAGTATATTGAATTTCACTACCTTCCATATCATTGGGAAACTATTATTGTGTGGATATTATCTTCCTATATATACAATCATTTGAAATGAATTTCATGTGAATGCACACGATTCTACATTAATCTTCTTCTCCAGTTATTCAAAAAAATCATCATAGAAGAACCTCAATGAAGCACTTCACATAAATTTTATTCAACAACGCATGTCAAATATCGTTCATTGTTCTTCTAAACCATTTTATTCTTCAAGAAAAAACTTCTCATGTGGATACAACATGAAAATGATCATGAATCTCGAATCATCTTCATGTGATCATGAATGAAAATTTTTTACATTAAAGCATGAAATCCTCACATATATACAGAATGATTTGGAGTCTTTGATTTCCTCTAAAAATTCTATATATTCACATTATGATCATACTATGTATTCTCCCACATCATAGTAATTTTAGACAATACTACAAAATCAACTCCATCAAAATAACTCCAGCAGATATGCACACCATATAATCATACTCTTCATGAATATGACAATACCCACTGTCATATATGTCATATTTTCTATGAAAAAATATCACATTAGTTTGGAATGATTTTATACATTCATATGATGAATCATTTTGATTATATTTAATTCAAATACATAATTGATGAAATGATACTTTAAAATATAAGATCATTCCTTTGTAGGTGAGAAAAGAAAATTTGGATGAAAAAAAATATCCAAGATAATTGATTATAGTAGATGACTATAGTATCATAGAACGAATGTATCAAGAAGATTTGACTAAATTGCTGGGGGTAATTCTATATTTTTAATATAAAATGAACAGTGTGTGTAGTTTTAACAAACACATCAGATATTATTTTAGAATCATTTTACCTTTTAAAAATTTTCACTCCATAAACCCTCTAAATACATGTTTGGGGTCTGTCAAATGATCTCGTTTGAAATGAACCATATAGATTCCCTATTCATCCATTGTTATTTGTTGCACTGTGGTTCCTTAATAATTCCATCTTCATCTTCGGTGTCATTATATGTACTTTCAAAACCAATGACTCCTAGCTAGAGGGTTAGTGATTGACTGACCATCTATGTAGTGGATGTTGTATCATTGGTTGGGTGGTGTGGTTGAAAAATTATTTTTTAGAAATTAACAAAAAAAAATTATCCAATTACATACCCTAATAATCACCACCATGCCACTAAAAAAATTTATTCCTTTATTTGTTTTACACAATATATCATTATTAACAGAAGTATTTTTCCATAGAAAAAAATCAATGTCTACATTTACAATCATAGTGACTATTTATCTTCACATCACATTGAAAACAATTTTGAATACAACTTAACCATAATAATCCAGTTCTGTTATTCATATTATATATTTAGAACATATAAAAAATGAATAGATACATCCTCTCTAACCACATGAAAACCTACAAGAAGAACGCTAATTTAATGCATGACAGTATTCTATGACATCTCATTTTCATCATCGGTCCTTAGCATTGTTCAATAAGAATATTAAATTGTCATCCCATGGATAATTCATTTCATAACATCACTTCATGTCATTTTTCTATCAAATAATAAAATGTATAAATTTACGAGGATTATGAATATTCTCTTCAAGTGGAAATTTACCTTACCACATGTTGTTCTTTCAACCAACCACATGTCCATGTAGTGATCGAATTGAGATATGTGTCATTTTCATGTCATACTAACCCACAACACATTTTTATCAAAATAAATTTGAATCCACTACACGATATATACCTACCACCCACTCTGCACTCATGTTCATTACACAAATAGTTATTTTGTAAAAATATTTAAATTTCATTAATATTATATTTTATGATTATTTTGATGAATTAATTTATTTTAATTTTATTTGATGCATTTTAAATGTTTTGACTCTATCATAAGTCCATAGTAACTACATAGACACCATGAATACATCTTTTAATATATTATGCAACATATAAAAAAGATATTAAATATATTTTAAATTTACATAGAGACCTAGATCATATATTTTTAAAAAAATATTCAAATTCATGTATTAGGAATTATTTCATTGTATTAATCATGTCAAAAATAATATTAAGTAACAAAAAAATACAAAAATTTATTTATTATTATTCAATTCAATGTCATTTTTTGTTGAATATTTACATTTCTCCAGGTATATAGAATATATTTCCAAAAATATATGTTTTTTATTTCACTAATCTATATGATATTTATGGGTTTTGAGGAACTAATATTATTGAGATTTTGGTGTTATTTAACAATTATTTCAAAAAAAATTGGAATTACACTTTCTATTTTAATATTTAAATATTTTTCTTATAAAGGTTTTTAATGATAATACTACCTCTCTTAGATAATTATGATGTTTATGTTTGAATAATTTTACCAGGTTGGAGATTGTAATTTTACTTTTAAAGATCTTATATAATGGTATTATATAATCATTCAATGATTATATGACACACACTCATTACAGGAAACTAATAAAAATTGTTGTTGTGAAATACATTGATGTGAACATTCAATTGTCAAATTTTTTAGGTGTTGTTAACATAACTGAAGTCCCATGAAAACATTTTTTCACTTCCAAGATGATCTTTCATAAGGAAGAAAAATATATTCAAATACTACTATTTTTATTATTTGTGTAGATCCATTACTTGAAGGCCAATGATTAAGATTCAACAGACTTATAAAACATCATCTTTCATCTCTTACTATTATTTTATTTAATTTTTCACATATCTACTAATAGTTTTCGAATGTTGTTAAATTATTTTGATACATAGATTAATTTATCCCTCTGGTTTGTAGATATATAATCATAATCCATGATGATCTAAGATGTGACTCTCAGTTAATAATATACATATTTTTCCTGTGGTGACTTTCATATTCTAATTTTTTTACTGTTCTGGATGTAACACCCATTTTCTGATGTTTATAACAGTTTTTCAATCCCCAAAAAAGTAAGAGATTTTTTTATACCTCATATTTAAAATGATGAATTTTAATAGTTTATGGTTCCAAAACAAAAATATGGTTCATAATATAAAATTCAACTCTCAAATTTTAGATATGTGTATGACTTCATTATGTACATTTTTTACTGATCTGCTATAAAATTTCATGCATTAATTAAATATATATATATATATTGTATTTACAGTTTTTACAATTGAATCTAGAAATTAATTTATCTAATGATTTCATGTATTTAAAAAATTTAAATCTCATCCATTAACACCCATTTAACAATTTACCATTCCAATATTGGGCAAAAAATTATCTCATCAATTACCTATTTTTGTGTGGAATCATCCTAATCACAATAATTTTGATTTCTTTATTATTTAGTAGAAGAAATAGATATCAAAATCCATTATATGGATAAAATAAACTATATCCCTCTCTTATATTTTCCATTTGGATTTTCCAACCATTATAAGAGAGAGAATACCTTAAAAGGAAACTATTAACAAATTAATCTAGGGGAACCAATATATGGCATGAAACAACCCAACATGAAAATTTTGAGTAATGAATTACATGTTTTCCATATAAAAAATATTTCTTGGGAACCCCTCTATGGCATGAAATATCTATGTCGGAAAATTAATCTCATGAAATGTGTCCCCATTTATGTAATATCAGAATTACTATTTTGATGGTTGGTTTTTAATGTCTCATAGATTTAATATAAATCTTATAAAAATTGAATTAAAAAATATTATAGCTTATGTAATCATTATATTCTCTTATTTTATACCAATTTATTTTTCCATTATTATAATGATTTACTTTTTATAATACTTATTCTTACAAAAAAATTAACATGTTCACAGCACATTAATGTGTAACTATTTTCACAACCCGCAATATGTGTTACACATCCAAAAATAGAGTTAAAAAAAATTCATATATATATATATATATATGAATTCATAATAGGAACAAGTAACTTGAACCCTTATTCTAATGTAATTCGTATTTTTGAACATAAAATTATCTAAATCATTAAATAAAGATAAAAATATACCGAACCCATTCCCCATTATAATTCAATAGTTATGCATCCAATTTGATAGGTGGTCTGAAGCACGTCCCTATACCTAGGGAGACTTTACTCAATAGATAATCATGTTCAAAATATATATGACACCCTAAATATAGAAAACATATCAAAAAAAAATCTTGTTTACAACATCAATTAACAAAATGATATCTTGGTTGATGAAACTAACTTTTAAAGACTCATATATAACATGTGATTCAAAAATCTATTCTCCTGAAGTTGTTTATCAGTTATTCCAAAAGACCCACTTTTAGAATTTATGAAATTGAAAACTATGAATAATGTATGGAATAATATTTATGTAAATAAGTAATTCAGATATATAAACTTGAGACAACCATTTATGAAGAATTCATAATTAAATTCAAATAATAACCCATTTTAAAAAATTTCAAATTTTTTATATATTTGATAATTTTGAATATAAAATAATTTTTACTTAATCAGATATGACCTATTAAATATATTTTATTTTATTAAAATCAAATTTAATATTTAAATATTTGAAAAATTCAATAATCAAAAGATTTTTATGAAGTTTAACTATATCTGTAAATAATTCCCCATTTTAAATTTTAAAAATTTAAAATAATTAATTTATAAAAATTCTTCATTATATATATTATCTCCTATTGTATTTTTAAATTACTTATTTTATTTATAAATTATTTTGTAACTTTTTTTATAAAACTAAAAATACTCATTTAATGATTAAAAAATAACCTATAATTTTTGGTATAACTGTTTTAATAACCATTACTATAATGTATAAAATTAGTAAATAATAATAATGATAAAACATAATTAGTAATATAAAAATATAATGATTAATGAATATTTTTAATACATTTTTCAATAAAATTAAACTACTGACCCCCAAAAAGTTATAGTTAATTATTAAATAACCTCATTTTATTATTTTTTTCATCAATATAGTAATTATAATTTCAAAAACATTATATTCTAATTCATTAATTAATTTTTATATTAATTAATATATGGATTTAACCTTTAAATATTTTATATTATATTATTTATGTACAATTTTTTAAGTATTAAAAAACATCAAAAAATTAAATATATTTTAATGAATTATAAAATTAATCCTCAAGATAATAATTCATGTGGATTAAAAAATTTCTCAAAATATGGATCACTTTTATAAATATTATAATTTTAATATTTCAAACACATTAAAAATTTATTTTATGATATCTAAATGTACAAATTATTTATTAATAATAAGGTGTTCCATATAATTATGTAAAAGGTATTAAAATAATTATATTTAATATTTCTGATATTTTATTTCTAAATATTGCTCGATGTTTTTATCTAGTTATTCACTATAAATAAAAAATTCATTTAAACTAATTAAAAATTGAAATATTCCCAAAATACCATTTACTATTACTGTCAAATAATTTTTAAACAATATATATAGGAAAATTATTTAATGATTACAAATAAAATTTTTATAGTAATTTAATATACAATAAATGTTAATAAATTTAATAAGTATTTTCGAATATCTTATATATTATTCAGAAAGAATTATTAAATAATGTAATCCAAATCATAGTAGTATTTCCTTGATTAAAATTAATAATTTAATTATTTTTATAATCAATAGTAATAAATATTAACATTAAATATTGTAAAGAGGATAATAAATTATTTTTAATAATATATTAGTGATATTATTACAATTTTATAAACCAATTTCTAAACATGATTTAACTGACAGAGAAAACAATTATATATTGTATTTATTTAATTGTATAATATTAATATGAATTATTATATTTATTTATATGCTTGAAATATCACATTATATAATTTATAAAGTGATTTATTCATTAATTACTGAACTAAACATGTTGATTCATCAATTAAGACATGGTATGACAATAGTTTTTGGTTTTTGTCTCCATAATGTGGGAATACGATCTTATAAAAGACTCAATAAATGATATATCCTCGATAGAGTCAATGTGTGATTAAATAGATGTAAAAAAATACGTGTAATTAGATTATCAATATAGAACCATAAATCTATAATCCATGATGAATTATGTGTGATAATGATAAAAAATCATCTACTAAAGGCTTCTATTCAATTAGGTACTAAATTAGACATGGATCCCAAACACTCTTAGAAGATACTAAAACCTCTCGGCGTGGTGTTATATCCTTCGATAGGAGAGATAAATGAGGCTGGGAAAGAAGAAAGCTTTGGGTGGTTTTTTTTAAAATCCTTATAAACAAATTGAGGTGTCATGTCACGTTATATAGGCATTCATTACTTTTTTTAATTAATCATGTAAACCATATGATATGTATTTATAAAAGATTATGATAAAAAATTATGGGAGATGATAATGGTTGTGTTTCATTGATCTCATTCTTAATTTGGAATTAATGATTACAATTTTTATGTAACGTTCTTCACAAATAAAATTTAGTTTCATTTTTTTTATGGAGATCCTCAGGCTGAATCAATGAATATTGACTCCCATGAATCATGTTATATTGAAGAATATTCAGGTGATGGTATCCATGTTCTTAAGAATATCAAATTGTTGATTAATGTGGTCATAAAATGAATTTTCTAGAATTTTAATGGCAGTCATGTTATCTATAACCAAAATTCATTTACATAGTACTTATATAAGTGTGAACAGTCAATTATTAGCATGTATTTTTTATCTACATGTGAAAATCCATTGAGATTCAAGAATTTAAATAAGAATTTAAACTGTTTGGGGGGCGGGGTTGGAATTGAAGTGTATTACTATGCTTAAAATTTTATTTCATATCCAAATTTCATTGAATGAGTTCATGATGAAGACTTTGGGTCAGTGGACTATTTTTTCTACACTATGGTAACTGTATATACAAGAGTGGAACCATAGATATAGTCCTATTTCTTGTATGAACTCTCAATTCCAATATTATATTAATGTAACATGCCTTAATTTGATGTTTTTAATCCTCATATTCTCTTTTACATTTCCCCCCTCTATCAGGGTTCCAATTATAATGGATGATTCCATGGAAACTTCTAAATTTGGATTCAATGATTGAAAATAGGTGAAAATTTATCTTTCTACCATGCATATGGAAAATAATTTTTTTTCCCATCTCATAATGATGACATATCAAGGGATATTGAATATTATAGGTAACATAAATAATTTTATGTTTAAAAATACATTGGGAGACATGAGAATTAGTGATAATGAAATGTTAAACATTATTTCCTCTCTTATAAGGGTAATAATTTTGTTAAATTCTATAAGGATTATGGGGATATGTTTAATCAACATGCGATATAAGGATGTTCTTTTGAGAAATCTAGGATTCATCATCTTTCTACAAAGGGTTTCCAACATTAATTTAATTGTTATACTAACTCTGAAGATAGTAATAGTGATTCTTATACCTTATAGGATAAAAATTCCTATTTTTTGGTGAATTATTTTATATCTTATTAAAATTGGGATAAGAGGACTAGTGAGAAGGAAATGGGAGATGACTTCATTACTATTACATTTTAGTGTAATCGTGGAATCCAAGAGAGGATGTTAGTAATTGAATTAGTATATTCTATTTTTCTTATTGTTTGGCCTTAATCTGGGTTCATGGAGTTGCATTTGATTCTCTTAAGATGATTATTTATGTAGGGGCACATATTTCAACTCCTCTAGTTCTATAATCTATGATAGAATATATTTGTTTTTCATTCTAATATGGAGAGGCTAATATTGACGGTTTATTTTCTTCGATAGTTCCTCTCATATATTATTTGAGGTAGGGTAAATGTAAATTTGACATGTATAGGAATAATAAAGGGGGATTTTCCTCTAACACATATTATTTTTTTAATTGTGATGTCTGGTAGTTTGTGGAAGTATTATTGTTTGGTATGTGTGATGTTTCTTCAATAATAGAGTACCATTTTTTGTTCCATTAACATTATAATTTTCTATATAATACTAACCATCATAAATATATTTATAATCTTTTGAAATCCTGTGGAATTCATTATATCTAGTGGGATTCTCTGGATTTGGATGACGGGGAATGAGTTGAAAAGACATATTACTGTTCATCTACATACATGGATTTGTCTAGTAATGTAAAATTAATGTATTATTATGGTTTCATATTTATTCCAATAATGATGTATTGGTCTATGAATCATAATTAGTATCGTAATACTTCTTTTTTATTTCATTATTCTTTATAAATTTCTCTAATAAATGGGATTGACCCCAAACAATCATGATCAATTTATTTGTATATGTTTATTCACATTTTCATTCATTAAATCAATATTATTCATGATAGTATGAAACCATATAAAATCATTCATAATTGGAAAAAATGAATGTGATGATATATGGAACAACCGAATATTACTTTACTAAAAATATCCATCAATTAAATGGAAGGCCATACGCGTTCATTGGTTGATAAACCAATGTAATCTTATATTCCCTTACAATGATGGACATTAATTAAGATTTAATTGAGGATTGATTAAAAATACAATAAATACTATGTTATACTTTGTTTCATTCAAGAGTTATTGTCCCCATCCAATAGGATACCAAGATTATAGTATTTATGATGTTGTATTAACCCATATATAATATCCTAAAACCTACCTAGTGTCTTGATAATGACCATAATTCCCCTAATAGTAGGTGTATCCCTTAAAATAAGTTGAAATAAATAGAAGTTATATAAAATAATATTGATGGATCCTTTAAAATAATATATAAATCCACCAATAACTAGGAAATGAGAATGGAATTTAATGATATAATTTACTTGAAAAAATCATATACTAATAATAATATCATAAAAAAATAAGAGTTACTAAATAAAAACATATAAAAATACTATTGACGTGTCACAAAACTACAAAATATATCAATGTGTGCACACTATTGGAAACTGGCACTATGACCAAAAATCAACACCATCATTTTAATGAAACATTGGGTATTTACAATTTCCCTATTATATATCTGTAGTTTAAATAAACCATTGGTATTTGTTCAGATATGCCAACAATTTATTAAAACCATGGGTATAACCCCAAACATTGTCAGCCTCACTAGGGCTCCATTTCCCCACCTCATTTGATGTGTAAGTACTATCCTCACCCATTAGCATGAGGTTACATTTGCATCCCCCACCCCCTCCTCACGTGGTATTTCCCCCAATGGTTTGGTGTCCTTCATCAATCATTGGAAATTTATACTGTTTTATTATTTGATAGGTAATTTTTTGCTCATCTTCTTTCTTCTCATTTTTTCACCAAAGGCCATCAATTATATCAATCATAATTCCTCATTTAAGGTTGTTTCATGTTTTGATAATTCCATTTTGGAAAAAAGGTACTTGTTTGTTTGTGAAATTTATTACATTTATTAAATTAGATTTTTTTTTGTTATAACGTTGGGTTTGATAGTTAAATATAATATGTTTTAAATTCTATTTGTTATTTTATTATAAATGAAATTATACCCTATTGAAAGGTATTTCAAGAATTGTAATTTTTAATATTTGAATTGTAGAGCATGTTTTGTTACTAAAAAAGTGTGAAATGTTACAAAATAAAAACATATTATTATAAGATAATTGTTATAGGTAATTTGTTTCAAAATAATGAAATAATTTTGTTTTCAAAAAATATATATCGGCCATAATCATTATAAAAAAGAGGATATTTCTGTAATATATTTTTCCTCATGATGGTGAATTATCCCATTTGTGGGTGTTTGTAAATTTTTTCAAATTCTGATTGTTTGACATTAAACAATGTGGTATTTATTTGATTTTTTTCAAAGGATGTTCCTCTGTTGTGGTTTAATTTTTCCTCTCTATCCATTTTTTTCAAACTCATTTAATAAGGGGTTCCATAGATTTAAAAATTGTTTTTTTATTCATTTTAATTAATTTATATGGTTTTTTTATTTTGGCGGATTTACCAAGATGTATTGATTTATCTTTTTTATTTAACATTTGCATCCATCAATGGTTTACTATGATGATTTGGTACTTTTCGATGGGGATCATTCCACCTTCTTCTATAATATTACACTATATGAAAATATATTTCCATGGACCATATTTTATTCATCTTCTAGAATAATGGATATTTCATATTCTGGTGATATTAATGGATTATATATATAGAAGATATATTTATGGTGATTTATACAATCATTATAGTCCATATTGTATTATTGGTGATGGCTGGTTTTCAGAGATACTTAAATGTTTTATCGATTTTTGGTATGACATATATTATTATGCCTTGGTGTTTAATAATTATATAAATTATTATTAGTTGTTATGTATAATAGAGTAATCTATAATGGTCACCTAAATCATTCCTGCTTATAAATTAGGGTTGTTATTAATTTTCTTAAATTTCCGTGAAACTATAATTTATATTTTTATTTGAACATTTATATCATTATAAATATGGTAGACATTGTTTAATGGAAAATAATTTTTTACTTTTATAGAATGGATAAAATCATGACGTATCATAAAAATCATATTTCAATAGAGTTTTAATATATTTTGGTATCTTTGTTACATTTTTCATTAAACAATGCATCACCAGGAGTTTATAAATATTGTCCATGTAATAATTGTGTTGAAATACCATGGCTAAGAATGGACAAAGTCAGATACCATATAACTAAAGAAATATTTTAAACAAACTATTATTTTTTGTATCACAATAGAGGGATAATACAATCTACTACTATTTATGAATACAAATAATGGATTGGTAGGTAAAATTCAATATTTGATGCGTTTAGATTTGTGTAACATCAGTATATTTATAATATGACAATGCATGAAGTCAATGATATCAATAAAAATTTGGAAAATACTGAATAGGATGATTTACTGTGAGTGGAAAATTTAATGGACGATGTAAGATATCACTTATATTGGAAAATATTCATAATGGACTAATGGGAAATTGGAAAATTTTACTGATGAAAAATTTTCTTAAAGGAAAAATTTAAATTTGGCATAATAACAATTGGGTAATTTTCCAATTCGGATAATGGACTAATGGAAAATTTACATAATGACATAATAGTAATTTTTTTAATTGAATATATCTGATTTTTGAATTGGCATAATGGCATGATGGCCTACTATCCAAATGGACTCATGATCTAATGGCCAATATGTGTAATGGTGTAGTGGCCAATTTTCCTAAAACTCAATTTTTCTTATATAATATTGGTCTATTGTCCTAATAGCCTATTAGAAAATTATCATAATTTCCTAATTGACAATTCAGCTAATTGGACTAATGGCATAATGGCTAATTGGAATATTGGAATAATGGCCTAATAGATTAATGAAATAATGGGAAATTGGCCTAATGGCCTAAAAAACTAATGGTCAATTATCCAAATATCCTAAAGGACTATTGGCCAATTGGACTAACTATGTAAGGACCAATTGGCCTATTTTTTAATTATTTAACGGTATAATGTCATATTGGTCAAATTGACAATTTTCTAATTTACCAACTATCTTAGTAGCAAATTCGGCTAATGGACTAATAGACAATTGGCCAGTTGGTCTAATGGACAAGATCCAATTGGGAATATGGGATGACCATCCAAATGGACAATTAGTTCATTTTTCTAATCGAATAACAACTTAACAGCCAATTAACCAATTGTCCAAGTAGCATAATGAACAATTTTCCAATTTCTCTAATGAACAATAAAACTGAAAAATCCCGACCTGGCTTACCATAAAAAAGGTATCCTAACCAGTTGGTCACATAACATCAATCTCACCTCCTAAAACAGTAGATGCTACTAACTAGTAGCGAGTTTCTCAAGAGGTGATAGTGGGGAGACTATAATCTCATGTTAGCTTTTCAAAATGGTAGAACATAACTAAATATCAGATAATATTGGAATCAGTATAGATAGAAATACAATTTAGTAGAATATAGATTTGATATAACAGAATAGAAGTGGCCTGCTCCAGTTTATACAAAAGGTTCATGCATGGTATGGTAATGACACATACCTATAAGAGGTACACAAAATATGATTTTAAATATGGTACAAATAAAAAATGATCGTAATCCCAACAGGAGATCACCATGAGCATCACGAGTTTCATATCCTTCCTTTCCTCATAACTCTAGGTTCATGCATAGAGAAAAATACACAATCCAAGGTCTGCAGTCCTACAATCAAAAAAGGGGTAATTTTGTTCCCCAATGCATTGGATGCCAGAATTTGTTGTGAGGTATAAATCTTTGTATGACATCACTAGTGGTGTCTATCACAATCTATAAAATGTAACATAACATATGATAATGTATAGGTATAGATAAGTATGGTAAAAATGATGAATAAATTAACTCTAGTCAGGGATCCAAAAGAACAACCAATGGATATACCAACTTTAACTTGTTGATGAGATAATCGTCTAATTGTGTAATCACACACACAAAGACACACACACACACAAACACACACAAACGCATATTATGGAAAGGTGTAATAATTCATAAAAACCATACATGTATATATAGGTTGTAATTGGTATGAGATACACATGCCTCCCAACCATACATATTTAATAACATAGAAAGGGGTTCGAATAAATGCCATCAATAATAGTAGATAACTTTAATGTGGTGTGAATGCCGCCCATCCATAGAAGTAAAATATTGGAATGTGGTAAGAATACCTCTAATCTATAAATGAATATATTTAATTGGAATGGGGTTATAATTCCTCCCATATATAAGTAGAAGATAAATGGAATGGGGTAAGAATGATTTCCATCCATAATAGAATATAACTGTAAGGAGGCATTAATTCCCCCCATCCATAGAAGTAAAATATTGGCATGTGGTAAGAATTCATCCCATCAAAAAACATATTTTTATAGCAGACATGGAGTATGAATGCCTCCAATCTATAAATATAGAATAAATGGAATGGGGTTGGAATTCTTCTAGTCCATATAAGTATAATACCAGAACATGATAAAACAATATCCCATCTATATACATGTAAATATAACTCGCATGGGGAAACTATACCTCCCAATAATAAAATTAATATAACTAGAACTAGGGAAGAACACATACCTTTTATAATCATTTACATAGATGTCATGGGTTATTAATTTCTCAAATTCATTTTCATTTACAAAAATATCTTTAAATATAATATAATGAATAAAGATGAAATTATTATTATTTTAACATTTCCATACCATATCACATATAAGAATTCACATTCCCTTTTATACATAAGGGAAACCATCATCAACTGTCAATTAAAAAATCAAAATAGAATTATTTACATTCTAATAAATACATATGGAAAATGTATATCATGTATACCCTTAACTATTCAAAATTCCATTCCAAGGATCTATTTCATTTAAAAATATTAATATAAAGAAATCAATTCATCATGACCTATCCAGTTAAACTGAAGCGCATCATTTGGATTATATCCATTATTCGAATAAATCTCATCCAATGTGCATATACATGGAAAATTGGTTTAAGAATTAAGGTGAGAAGATAATTCCATTCAAAGGATTCCACTATTTCATTTAATCTGTCCTAACCATATTTATTTATTTTCAATATCTCAAGGTCCATTTCATTTAAGGGTTATGCCATAATTAGTTAGCTACTCATGAGAACATGAGTAAGATCATATATGGGAAAATCATTTATGATCATATGTAAGAACAGGGTTCTATGCATTCATTTTTCAAAAAAAACATCCTTGTATAAGAAAAGAACATAGTTGAAATATTATGAAAGCATATGTTTGTACATCCTCGAAATTATCATGACAACATCGCACCTCCATTGGATGGGTTTTACTTTAAAATCATTATAATCTTATCAATCCATAGGTTTGAAATATAAGAAGACATCATGATCCAGAGATTAAATTCAATATGATAGAGCATAATTAAAAAGGAAACTAAAGGCAACAGAAAACATAATTAAATAAAAGGAGAATGATATGGATCATAACTCAAAATGGACAAAAAATATCTACTTTGGATCTTTAATCCTTCTAACTACATTATTTTTCTCCCCCACTTGGAATATGCACCTTTACATACATAGGGGAACCACACATAGGCCGACTGCATGGTTATTAAAATCTTGGGAAAAACATGTGTATGCCTTTATCCACATGCATCATTTTACATGGTTTTCCTGGAATGGGCTACACAGTTTTAGAAAAACAGTACTCCAAATGAACACCCTTTAAACCTTTTGAATTTCTCAGTCTAACACTCCTAAAACATCTCGAGCAACCCAGGAAACCTATCGAGCATTCATCCAAGCCCAATATATAATTTTGAAATGATCATACACATAAAATTATGTTTTGAGGCACAGTTATAAAACCAACCCATTTAGTAATTGAAAATTTCCAAATAAAATACTTTTTAGTCTGGTCCAAAATGTGGTTTGTTACAACCTAACCACCTTATAACTTGTCATCCCATAATATCCATCAAGAACAAAGTTTGAATTACCTGACCTTCATGGGTCATTAATATTCATTGAAATAGTCATGTTGAATTCCCAAACTCCCAATTACCCATTGAGAAACCATTGAGCATGTATCACAATAGCCATTACAAAATTGAACTATTTCTTATTCCCTAACTGAACATAATAAACAACTCTTACTCAATCCCATTCATCGATAGACAGAATCCCATAATTGAATCACTAAGTATCTGTACAAAGGTACTATCCACTCTAGGATTTAATGTTCTATGGAAAATTTTAACCAACATTTCAAACCACATTTTCAATTTCCTTACATTTACACCCTCAAGAATTTGATGAAGCTCCATATGTGATTTACAATCCAGTTAATGATCAATTCCCATCATCCAATTTTCCCGAGTTGAGCTGGTTTCCCATGGAATTACCCAAATAAAACCAACCAAACTCATCTGACCTTGGTGACGTGCTAAAAATGTATTTTCAAAAACCATAATCGTTAAATAATAAGGGAAAAGAGTAAGGACACATCAACTAGCTATTCAAGAAGATTCCATGATTAGATAGATGTAATTTTATGAGCTGAGACATAATGCTTTCTACCTAGGATTACCTCATTTATGAAAAATGCATTCACTAAAGCGTACACAAAAATTATGATGATGTTTCTATGATCAGACCATTAATGGAATCCAAGAATCTATTGTCAAACCTTGAATGAAAAAACCCGAACAAATCCCAATGACTTTAAGGTGTTTACCACTGCCTAATGCCAACACTCCATTAGTGAATTTAGGATAACTAAAAGATAGGGAACATTATCATCACATAGAAGAGTAAACTAAGAGGACTTTAACAGATTCATGTCAAACATACCCAAACAATAGATATGACAATGGTCGAGCCACAATAAGTAGAACTATATAAAGGGAATCAGTTTATCCTACCCACAAAACATTGTTAATAAAACACATTCCGTTACCACCCAATGGAATTCCATGTTATAATAGATCTTACATATAATATCTAAACATGACCATCAGTGTTTCTCTGTGTTTTCATACACAAGATTCTAATAAATGTCGTCCATCCATGCATGCATCGACATGTTTTGAAAATTCAAATGTCGAAAAGTTATTCGAACACGATAAAAAATTTCAAAAAGGAATTTTAGGTAGTTTCCCCTCAATAGTTATGTAATCATTTTACATATTCAACATGAGTCTCTTTAGCATAGGATTTTTCAAGCTACCAAGAATTATTACTAACCCCTCATGAGAACATGGGTCCAAAAAACCATAAATGGAAGTGTGATGCTCCTCTTCTCCATGATAAGAACATCCAAACATTTGATAAAAAATATGCCAAATACTGAAATGTCAAAACACCTATGTCTTTAAGAATTGAACACAATCATTGAGATGAACCCATTCATTTAATGCTCAGGTCACTATACCTGGGGATCTCTCGTGAAAGTAGTCAAATGCATGACGAATTACACCTTAGATGAACTAAACCAGTCGGTTACCACATATAACACTTGATGAAACCACACACATAAATGCATACGGCCCAGGGAAAAGGAAACATTCAAATGAAAAAATAAATATATGCCCATTCCTAAGGAATGACTATCCACTTAAAAGTAATACAATCCCAATTCTTATGCCCAAAACAACAACCAAATCCCAAAAACCACCCATCCGAACAAGGGTGTCAATAGAAACTCCTAAAATGGCCTATGACACCCAAACAACACCAAATGATAGTAATATCAAGTGATTTAGAAAATAATTTTTGTTCTATGTTCTCCACATACCATATGCTAGACCCTTACAAAGAATAAATGTTTAACCTAACACCGAGTCAGACTAAATAAATCACTATGGTCAATATCCAATCATGCAAACATTTTTAAATATTCAACACCTAAAAAAACACCTAGGGTTCTTCTCCAAGGAAACTAAAAGGGAAAATATCATTCTACCCATAAACAGGTGTTTTACCTAGTTAACCACAATAGGTTACTTTTCCAATTCTGTTTTAATTAATCACATTAATCATTAAACATTTAACATTTATAGGCATCAAATATTTATTTCACAATTCATCAAAAAACTATATAATGAAACCTATGTGGGTATTAATAAGAAATCCTAGATTAATTTTTAGGGAACCAAATAATATTTAGGCACATGTCAATGTCTAAAGACACCCAACTATGAAATCCAATAAAAAATTCACCAACATACTTACCTGGGTCTAATTTCAATTATAAGTAGTTAACCAAAGCATTTAATGTTAAAAATAGTATTATTTCCAATTTATAACCTTTTAAAACATAAAATTGTCATTATTTGTTACATAGGTTTCTTTTTTACCATTTCATGAGGTTTATACACACTTCATGGATTCAAAATTGTATCACATTAATCAAACCCAAACACAATTCAATATTAGAACAAGCTCAAATATATAACAGACCAACCATATGGGAGGCCATATACCAACTTCTAGAGCACCCAAGAACATTATAGTGTTTCTTTTGGATCAAAATAACCAAAAAAAATATCAATTTACAATCCATATTTTGGATCCTGTGAAAAACGTTTGGAATGTATGGTTTTGTTATCACAATTATAAGGCACCCATACACCATATATTTGAAAAATACCTCAATGTAATTCACAACCAAAATGATTAACCCATTTAACCAATTCCATGTATCAACATAGTACTAGCATGTAATTATTGATAGTAAACATAGAGAAATATTATATAAACACATAAGAATTAAATACTTATTAGAAACTAATGCTAATGAAATGGAAAGCATGTCGTACTAATTAAAAAGGAAAGTTACAAAAATAGGGAATTATTATTAAGAATTACCAAAACATTAACAAACATAGAATGTTACTTGGATATTACATATGGAATTTACCCCATTCTACTAAAGATAAAGTTATGTCATATGAATCAAGGAAAAAAATCCAAATTGAGTGTGAAACCTACTAATCTATTAACATGGCATGGAACATTCTAGAAATGTGAATCCATATGAGCCTATAATGATGCATGAATTTAATCTTCCATGATATGTTAGGACAAGGGAAAATTCTAGAAATTCTATAAATCAATAAGCATAGGAATGTAAAACAAAAACTTCAGGTGAAATCACATCAAATGTTACAACAAATTGAAAGAACAACATCACCATCCATTCCTACCTAGTAATTCCACATACATGGGGTGATCATTACCAAGAATGAATACTGTTCAATCATTAAAATATTAATTTTATACTATCAACCAAACCAAAATAGTAACAAAAAGGATAAAAATTAAGGTTTTCAAACCACATTTTAATGTCTAAACCCAACTTACCATCAAACATATATCGGGGCCGGTAGGGTACATGATTTAAAGTGCATCTCACCAAAATCCAGAGGCTTCCAATAAGAAGCATGTGTTTTAGGAGGTGATAATGTGCAGACTATACCATCATATTATTGATCCATGTTGGTAAAAAAACTAAACAGTAGATAATAGTGGGAGTAGTTAAAATACTAAGACAACGACGTGAAGGAAATGTCTGATATAACTAAACAGTCGTAGACATCACTAATTTATACAATAAGTGCATGCAAGGAAAGATAATGAAACATAACTAAAAGTGCTAAAAAATACAACTATATTTTCAATAAAATAAAAATAATAATAAGGCAATAGTCCCCATTGTCAATCCCCATGAGAATCTTGATATCTTGCTTGGTCCATTTCTCCAAACTATACGTTCAATCATTTAACAACATGAAAGGTCCAAGGTATACATTCATACAAACAAGAAATGTTCACTTGGGTACCCCTGTGAAATAACAATCTTAATAGGGTGTGATTTATAAATCTAAGTAGATCAACACCACCAGTGTCTATGCCAATCCAAACAGTGTCATATTAATGAAGTCAGAATGCAGGTATTGATAAGTAATGACAGGATTGAAGAATAAATAAACACCCTTCCAAGATCTAACGGGACACATGGAAGATGTACCATCTTTGGATCATTTAAAAGATAATAGATCAATCATTTCATTACATAAATACATACATACATACATACATACATTCATAAATACATACATACATGCATATATATATCTATATATTATCTGGAATGGGGTAAAAATGCCTCATATCCATAATTTTATATAGACATTGTAATTAGTGTGTGGTAGACATATATCTCACCCTTACATTTAGAATAATCTGGAAGAGGGTCTGAATTCCTCCCATCCGTAATATATGATAACTAGAATGGGTTAAGAATGCCTCACATCCAAATAAGTTAAATACTATATTTGGTTAATAATGTCTCCCAACCATAAACATATATATATATATATATATATGACTGAATTGGGGTAAGAATACCTCCCATCCCTAAGTAGAATTTAAATGGAATGGGGTAAAAATGCTTCTCATAAAAAATATAATACAATAGGAATAGGGTAAGAATGCCACCTATCCATTAATGTACAATTCTTGCATGAGGTAAGATTGAAACAAATTAATAAACATATATATATTACAGACATGGGGTAATAATTACCTGAATTCATTAATTTAAGATAAATGGAATAATTTAATAATGCTTACCATGTATAGAATAATAATATTGTCATTATGTAAAACTATCTCCCATCCATATACATGTAAATATAACTGGAAATTGGAAAACAATCCTCCCATCCAAAAAATAAGAGAAATGGAATGGGGTAATCTTGCCTCGTATCCATTATTATTTATATAAATGAAATGGGGTATGAATGCCTCTCATCCAAATTCATTTACTATAATTTCCATATTTATAATATAATTCCTAATGTAGTACTTCTTGTGAATTTCACAAAACCATTCCATGTCACATATAATCATTCACATTGCCATTTATACATAATAGATACCCTGTTGTGCATTTCAATTAAGAAGTTAACAAAGGATTAGTCACATATAATAATTCCATGTGGAAAAGACATGTCATATATACCCTTATATATATTCATTTTTATTCCTAGGGAATCATTTAAGTTACTCCCTTTAATATAAGAATAGAAATTCATCCTGACCTAAACATTTAATCCAAATCACATCATTTAGTGTAATCTCATTATTCATGTTCATACCTTCTAATTTTTTTAGTCATGGAAAATTGGTTTAAGGTTTCATGTGTGAAGGTCATTCCATTCAAAAGATTCTAATATACTATTTAAACCAACTCAACCATGTTCATTTAATTCCAAAATTTTCAAGTCCATTTCATTTAATGGTTATTTTGTAATTAGTTGTGTTCTCAGGGGGAAATTTTTAAGACCCTAAAGGGGATATCACAAAAGTGCATTCGTGAGATATTTGTTCTAAACATGATTCATACCAATCATAACATCATTGTATAAGTAAATAGCTAAGGGGAAAGAGTATGAAATCATAAGGCTCAACTTCATACTCTATATATTTAAGATAGTGCACCTCCATTGGAGGGGATTTATTATAAAAACATGATATTCTTACTAATCAGTAGATTTTTTTTCCTAAGAAGACATCTTCTTCCAGTGAATCATTTCAATATGATAAATTATAATTAAGTAGTAAACTCATGAAAACATTTAAAATACATAAATTAATTGGGATGGATATTGATCGTACCATAATGTGGATCTATTACATCTAGTTCTTCTATTTGAACTTTTTAACTTTACACGACTACTCCACCATGGGGAAAATACACCTTCACATACAAATAATCACACCTGTCTACTATACATAAATCTACATGTCTAGGTACATGTGCATAGGTACCATTACATATATGTTTATATACATATACTTATGTCCACTCACCTACATATGCATTTTTAATATATACATGGGAACATGTATCCCCATAAAATAACATTCAATACCATGGATGATTATCCATGTAATGGTCGAATCAACATAAAAAATGATATATATATAATATACCATGAACATATAGGCATGTCACCATTGACTCAACAACCCAAAACCTAACAATATATGCCAATATACTACCTAGATAATTTAAATGACTCATAAGCACCCTAAGACTCTCAAACAAAGGGATATTAAACCAATCATTGTTTATGAAACATTACTTCAAATAAAGGCAGTGAACCAAAACAAGATGAGTCACATAACATTCTATAGTGGTTTTCAGAAAACGAATGAACAAGACAATGAAGGCCTTCCATATTACCTAGAATATGGAACGAAAATAAAAAAAATGAGTTAAGAAAAAAAATTGGTCCATTTGAACCCATAGGGAAAAGGATAAGCCAAAATAGTCCCCAAAGAGGATGTAGTCCTGGATAGAAGACCATACCTTTCCAATTCGGTGAAAAAAAGTGATAAATATAGGAGGAATCATTGAGAGGAATGGAATCTATCAGAGGGGATCACAGGAATCAAAGGGGAACAACCATGGCGTGTCATCCAGTTTAGGAGAAAAGGAGATAGGTGGGGAGTTTTTTGTCATAATTTATAAGTAACTAAATTTATTTTTAATTTAAAATTACTAATATATATAGACTTTAATATGGTTTTCCCCATGTTTTAACAAACTATGTGACAACCGTGCTCCCCCTTATTGATTCCCATGGAAGCCCACATATGATATAGGCATGGTAAGGAAAATTATTCAACAAAAATTCTTATGAATCTATCCACCTGCAGTGATCCTCATGGTTGACTTACAATGGGCCGCACAGTTTCAGATAAACCATGTGCCCAGTACAAACCCTTTAAAACATTAAGTTTCTAGGTTTTGTATTACTAAAACTGCTAAATCCATCCCTGAAAACATCTCATGCATTAAACAATGCCCAAAAACATCAGTTTGAAAGGCTCCAACACTTTGAATTCCATTATTACACTCTACATTAATAAAAAAAATTCTGTATTTGAAAACATCCAAAAACCATCACCTTTTATTATGGTCCAAAACATATATCGTTGCAACACCGTTGTCCAATTTCAATTCTTTATGACTGGAAATTAATTTATTTATATATATATAACATTAATTGTTCATAAATACATAATTTGGATTATTCAAAACTGAGGGCTTATATTTATATAATTGAATCCACATCCAAAAATTTATAATGATATATTATATAAGGGATTATATATTATCAACAATGATTCAATTATATTATCTAAAAAATTTATATAATAAATTACATTATTAAATATTTATGTTTTATAATAATTTCATATATTTAATAGAAATTTTATATAATGAATAATATGGTGTTCATATCATGAGATGAATATAATGTATTAAGATTCAATACTATGGAATTCTCATAATCAGTATATAAAATTCTAAACTAATTGTGATTGGATTTAATTTGTGAATTGTTCATCAATTCATATAACATGAATAAAGTAATCACAACTTCATAAATTTAAAATAAATTATTTTTTATAATTATTAATAATTAATCAAATTTTATTTTTTGAATATTTATATACTAGTCAATGTCATTTATAACTAGTTTTATTGGACATCAATATATGCATTCCTTGAGTGAAATTAATTCCATCAAATACAATGAAAAAGGATAAAAGATTAGTAAATTCTCAAAAATAATAAAATTAATAATTTTTTAAAATGTTTGAAATATATATATGAAATTGATAAATAAATATCTTTTTCATATTTTTAGCATTCTATCATGGAAATCCATGATGATAAAAAAGATGAAAGCTTCTAAAAAAATTACCACATGGGAAAACATCATCCCCAGGAGGACTAGGGGATTGTATGATGTAGACCCAGGAAAAACTACATCCCCAGTATTTAATGGTCCTCATTGGGCTCCTCTCAAACCCCTCATACCACCATGATAAAATTGAATCATGTAGAAGATTATGATTCCCAACAAACACCCTTACATGAGCATGAAATTAGTAAATTGAACATCGAAAGATTCTTGGAGTCTTGGTCAACTATTAGACAATAACATGCATCAGAAGTTTAAACTAAAATTGATTCAAATATGGAATCAATGAGATCGTTAAATAATGCCATGATTGATACCTCTTAAAGAGTATGTAGTGGTCGATATGATGTTGGTTGTGATGATGATGATGATGATGATAATAATAATAATGATGATGATGATGCTTCTCCAGATGATGTTGTTGGAGATGATAATGTTAATGTTTATGATGGGGATGGGTATATTAGTGATGGGGGAGATATTGATCCCCTCTATTTTTTCATAGTAGTAAAGTAACTTGTTGATGTTGTTTAATTGCAAGAATTTAATGGTTGTATCGATTAATATGTATGTTATTGTATTTTAATTGATTTGAAAATTATTAAAAGTTATTTTTTGAATGCTAAGTATGCAATATTTTTTTTCATTCAATTTTACATAAATTTTTATATTATTTATGAGTTTAGGGGATAGAAGAGCAGTTGATTCTGCCAAATGGGAGAAACAACATATACCTCAGGTTTAGAGAATCGTGGTTATACATTTTTCCCAAGGAAAATTTATACCGAACATTTGGGTTAAACCGTGGGAATAGTTAAATCATCTATGTCTATACACGTCGTTTTAGGGGTTAGACCCGCAATTTTATACCATTGGTATTTGGTATTTTTCCAATAGTGTGTTACATTTGAAACTACACTATAATCAATACCATGATGGCCTCTACGCTCTATACTACATACACGATGACCATTGCATCATGTTTCATTGATAAAGAAGAAATAAAACATCAAAATGATTATATAAATATGGAAAACATCTTTAAACACATCTAAATATAAAATATAGAGGGTGGGTAAACAAACCCATAATTAATCCCATGTCACATCCAACAACCACAACTAAGATAAGAACATGTTATCTTACAATAATAACTAATATATGTATAAAAATGGATATATAATAACCATAAAAAAAGTTAAATAAATTAAATTAGTAATTACTAATATCTCATGTTCTCCCCCCATGACTTCCTATTTGAAACCCATTTATTTAACCCAATGCACCCCTCATCAACATTGTAATGATCCAAACATTTGAATAATATTTGTTTCTTGAATAAGTGTATCATTTAATTTTATACTCAACAAATCTATACCATTTAATTAGTGAAGATAGTATAATTAAAATAATACCACTGGGTTTTGAGTGTTATATGACTATTGGTTTATATGACCATTGGAAAAAAAAATTCTAACCATTATTATTCTTGTTTATAAATACAAGTGATTAGGGTAAATTAATACATAATTAAGAGTCAATGGCCTCAACCAGTGGATTAGGGCCATATGAAGCACATCTATTATTGCAAGGAAAGGAGGTCACATCACTTTTCTTTACTCTATACCAATCCCAAGATATGATTTAACATGTTAAGATTGAATGGAATCACTTAGGGAAGATTTTCATGCTGATAGAAATCACCACTCAGGCATTGTTGTCCAAGCCTCCCAAAAATTCTATAAACACAGCACACCTTACACTTAGGTCCTATGCAGGTGTTATAGGTTGCTATGTAATGAGGCCATAGATACTTTGTGTAATATGTTTGTAGAAATAAAATTGTTATCTCATCATTCTTATTTATTGGAATTTCATTTCATAATAATGAATATATCTAATTAAGTGAAATTTGATAAATAGATTTTAGAAGTAAAAATTATACTTTTCAAATATTTCTCAAAAATATAGAATTAGTATAATAAAATAAACATCATTTTTGAATTTCAATTGTCATAACTGGCCAAGTAAAATTTTTTAGAAATCATCGATGAAGTTTAATTTTGATGACTATAGTTTTATAAATATTGTTATGTTATGAATAGTATTTGATGAATTTAGTTTTTTTATGAAGAGAATAAAAACATTTAATTTCTAAATAACATTTTCTGTGAAATGATTTTCAAAAATCAAACATACATGGTTTTAATTATGGGGAAACATGTGGTTCAATAAGATCATAATAATTTTATGGGTAATAGTAACTTTACCCATTGGAATAATAATTTTACCCTTATGAATGGTAATTTTACCAATTTCATTGTTACATCACCTAATGAGGTAAAAATATGTTTAAGTCAATTTATGTAGCAATGTGATATAATTATATCATAGTATATAGAAATAAATGTTTTAGAAATTATTAGCCATGTATTAGTATTTTAATTTTTAAATTTAATTTAAAATGAAATTAATTTTTTTTAAAATATATTTCAATTTTGGATTCTACATGTTGAAAAATGGTTAGCGTATGTTTTTGGTAATTATCTAAAACAATTGAATTTTGGATGAATAGTAAAATATACAGCTTTGATTTTCGAGTGTTTAATGTCATCATTAATGATGTAATAATGATGTAATAATTATGGTCAACATTTTAATAGAGTGATATTTTATGAGGTGTACCATTTTTCCAATTCCATGGGAAAATAACATAGTAAATCCCTCGGTTTTGCAAATACCACCAATAATGTGCCCTTTAGAAATTAATATAATAATCCCTCACTTTTTCAATAAATAACAACTATTTCCTTCGTTACATTCATTCAAAATTCTTCCTCATCTATGATTTTGTATTTTTACCTCTCAAGAAGTCCTCCAAAGGTTCCCTCATTCCCTCAAGGTCACAAACCTTCGAGTTTTTGAAGTTACTCTTCAAGGTAAGGGAACCTTTCACCCTTTTCTTTTTTGTCATGACTTCCTTTATTTAATGTATTCTAGTTTCCATCATCTTATTTTGGGGTATGCCCTTATATATCATTATTACTTTCCATTTCATGTTCAAGTGATAAGATATCCTTTCCTCTCTCGTCAACTAATTTTCTAAATTATTAATTTACGTCGTTAGGATGCCGAATTTTTGTAAAAGAAATCGCATCTTCACTTTTCTTTCACGTTTCCTTTTCATGTGGTATGTCATTCAAACATCCATTACATGATATTATATAAATATTATTTTGTACCTATAAATTATTATGATATATTTATGAGTGGTTGAAAATTTTACCCACTCTATTTAATGTTTTCTAAAACCATGTTATATAGTCGTTAAGCTGTATAACATTCGTCACATAATCTCTCTCATTTTCTCAAGAAATTATTTTATTTTATTAATATGAATAAAAAAACAAATTTTGTTTCGAAGATTATTTATAATAACATAAAAATGTTATATTTTATTCATGATTTGGAATTCATGAAAAACCTGCATTCCTTTTTAATGGGTTATAAATGACATATTGATCTTATTTTTAAGAATTATTAAACCATCACAATTTTGAAGTGACCCCTATTTCATTTACTCAATATGAGATATTTATGAAATGTATGATTATTATCTATGTGGAAAAAATGAAAATAAATATATATTAATGGTTCTCCATGATAGAGCTCCAATGCAATGGGTAATGAATTTAATCTCTTGAGATAATAATTCTCATGATACCTTGGTGAATAACCTTGGTTATTTTTACGATAACTTGGGAATGAACCTTTGTGATATGTTCATTAATTTATAAATTAAATTGTGTGGCCACATATTCATGTTAGGGTTATTTTCTTTTAATTATGATATGTCACTACTTCCGTTTCTCATGTCTTTATGTATTTCATCAATTTCATATTTATATCACAAGTAAACTATTTCCCTTATTATCCATACTAGGACTTTTGCTCAACCTTTCATTTGATGTATCACTTTAGGTTTTATGATGTAGAAATTGAAATTATAATGATCATATTATAAAGACATACATGTATATTACAATAAGTTTTTATTTTTTCCTGTATATTTTTCTAGATTTGCAAGACACTATACATTAAAGATCATGTTTTTGTAAAATGTAATGAAAATTTATGTAATAAAAGGAAGGATGACATAGTTGGTATGAAAGGATAGTTTAGATATTTATGGAAATTAGGCTATGAAAACATTAGGAAGAACCCTATAAAAAATTTTAAATTTTAAAAATATTCCAGGAATTTTTGAGTAATATAATGTACGTGATTTCCAAAGAAATAAATCCCTATCAGGATATGAAGAAGTGGGTGTGGCTCTAAAATAGATATACCTCGAAGTGAAAACACTGACAAGGAGTTTCCGGCATGCCCCTGGGTATCCTAGTACATGACAACAAGCCTTGTTGCACCCTTGTTTTGACACTCTCAGGAGATATTTTTGGTTAATCATAATATTTTTATGTGTCAATTTGAATTATTTTTTTTAAAATGTAATATTTTAAGGATGATGTTTTATTAAATAAAGTCCATTATAGTTAAAAGATGTATAAATTAAATAAGCATATAACTAAGTTTTTCTTCTTTGACAAAATGTAGGGAAATTTTACGAACCAAGTAAATGGTGATCGCAATAGACCATGCACTGATGTCCCTCCTATAGAAGCCATAATGGAATATTTCATGAGAATGATGATCCAATTGACTCAAGTTATGAGAAATAACTTGAATCAAGCTGAGAGATTAATCTCACCACAAATATAACAACATTCAGTTGTGTCCTTTATGCATCAACAACCACTAACCATCAATGGATCTACCAACTCGTTGATTACTAAATAGTAGATAGACACTATTGAAAAGATATTTTCTATGCTCCGCTATTCAGAACAGGTGAAGGTCACCTTTTCTGTTTAACAAACAGAGGGAGAACCTTTTAGTGGTGGGAGATGATAAAAAACAAGAATCCAATAGTGGAGGTTAATGTTATGGAGTGGGAAGAGTTCAAAGGGATGTTCTTCTATATGTATTTACATAGTTTTATGAGATCAAAAATGCATAAGTAATTACTTGTGTTGATGTAGTAAGAGAATTAATTTGTTGGAATATACAAGATAAACTTCATTATGCATTCCCATTACACCTCCAGATTATATAGGGATCCTAATTGGATGGTTTATAGATTCTTTTCTAGACAAATACCTCATCTTCCAAAGAATTTTTCCAACCGAGACTATTAATTCTAGGATTAGATCGTACTAAGTGCAATAAATGTCAAATATGTTGTTTGGTGAGATGCATTGGTCACATAAATCCCATGAAAAGGAGAGATCAATTGAGCCAAGAACCGGGGCGAGTATCAATTATGGATAAGGAGGCAACAAAGTGAAACGACCCACGTCTAATAAATGTTGGATGAAGCATTCCGGGAATTTCCTGCTCATGAGTGGGAAGTGCTAAAACTGTGTAAGAGATGAGCATATTGTATGGAATTATTGTTGGTAGGGGAAGCCACAACTTCCCAACACTGAAAACAAATGGAATATGATGTAGGCACTAATTGATATCCCATGATATAATTGTGGACAACTTGGGCACTTTTCCAATCACTGGCCAAATCCAAGGGTAGTAGAAGGGATCCACCATCACCCTTAGCAAACACCCAGGGAGAGAGGTTCTTTTGAAATTGCAATAGTTAATGTTGAAGCTCTGAATAATTTTGTGTGAGGTATTGTTTTTTTCTCTAAAATATAAAAATTACATTAGTCGATTATGGTTCTACGAATTCCGTTATATCCTCCTAGTTTTCAAGGAATTTTGAATCTACCCTTGAATTTCTAATAGTATAGTTATCATTTAAGATTACTTGTGGGATTATCCAAGAATAATCAGTGTTTAAAAACAATAGAATTTACATTATTGAGAGAAATATTATCCAACATCTAGTAGTCATTCCCATGATGGAATTTGACATTATACTAGGGATGGAATGGATCTCAATGTATAATGCTAAGATCAAATGTAGAAGAAAAGAAATATTAGTAGTATTGAATGGAAAACCTACAGTTATCCTCCAAGGAGAGATATCTCAACCATATCATTGTCATGAATAACCTCTTATATCATTCATTATAGAGTTTATTGGTGATGAAGAAGATGGAATTGAATGTATAGGGATAGAAAATTGCCCCATCATCCTGGAATACTTTGATGTATTTCCAAAGGATGGACATGGACCTCCCCCGGAAAGAGTGGTAGCATTATCCATTAAACATGTACCTGGATTTCATCTGATATAAAATACCACATATATAATTGAAAATGTGGAGATGGGGAAATTAAAGAAGAAACTACACGATCTTTTGGAGAAGTGGTTTATCCAACTATGTGTTTCTCTATTGGTATCACAAGTTCTCTTTGTAATGAATAAGAATTTATCAATGTCTCTATGCATTGATTATAGATAACTGAATGGGTTAATAGTGAAGAACACATTCCCTCTTCCAATAAATGAAGACTTATATGACAAATATCATGAGGCTCAATTCTTCTCTACGATATATATTTGATCTGGTTATCATAGAATGATGTTGAAGAAATAATATATTCCAAAAAATGTATTTCAATCACGTTATGTGAATTATGAGTTTTTTGTTATACCGTATAGAAAACTAATTCACCAACTATTTTTATGGATTTCATGAAAAGAGTCTTTAAGGACTACATTGATAACTTTGTGGTAGTATTTATTGATAATATTCTGATATATTTCTAAATTTTTGATGAAGATGAGGATCATCTAAGTGTTATTCTACATATTGTGGGGGGAGAGGATTTTTGGAATGCTCTGAAAATGTGAATTTTTGTTAAAAAAATTGATTTTTTAGGGAACATTGTAACAAATGAAGAAATCGAAGTTGAAACTACAAAGACAATGGTTGTAGTGGAGTGGCCTCGCCCTATAATAACAACTGAGAATCAAAGTTTTCTTGAAGTATTAGGATATTACAGGAGGTTTGTGAAAAATATTTCAAGACTTTATAATCCATTAACAAAGGTATCTAAAAAAGGGGTCATGTTCATCATGAAAAAGGAGTGTGAGGATTGTTTCCAAGAGCTGCAGAAGAGATTGGTTACTATACCCATGTTAAATATTCCCTCATGTAGAGAATGATTATTTATTATTAATGGTTCATCTATAAAATGTCTTGGGTGAGTCCTCATAAAAAATGTAATATTCATTGAATATGAATCTTGATAGTAGAACCCATGATCTTAACTATCCTACACATGAACCAGAGCTAGATGGATCAATTTGTTCATTGAAAATATGGAGGCACTATCTTTATTTGGAGAAATGTTATATATACACATACCATAAATTTTTATGTATATTTTCACACTAAAGGAATTGAACATAAAACAAAACAGATGGATGGAAATTATTAAAGACTTTGATCATTCAATTCATAATCATCTCAAATGATCAAATAATTTCACTGAAGCATTAAGCTGGAAAAGCCCATTTGTTCTTTCTATGATGAGTATTTAAAGAGATACTTTGACCAAAGACCTTGTAAATAGGGACATTGATATTATAAAGGAATGATAATAATCAAACCTAACACAAATGATTTATCAAATTCCATTTCTAGATAAGATCAAAAAAGATCATAATGAATATCCTTTGTTATAGAATAATTATGAGGCTGTGAAGGATGGGATGATTCTTGAGTTCAATATTGATCTAAAATGAGTAATGAAAATTTATACAGGACTATGTGTTCCATCTATTCCAGAAAAAAACAAGGAGATGATGGATGAAACTCATAGATCTATATTCTATATACATCCAAGAAGTATGAATATATTTAAAGGTCTTCGTGATGATTATTGGTGGGATAATATGATAAGGGATATTCCTCACTACACATCAAGGTGACTGGTATTTCATCAGGTGAATGTAGGGATAAAAATTAATATAGGGGTATTGCAACCACTACCCATACAATCATAGAAGTCGGACAATATCACAATGTACTTTTTAACTGGTCTCCCAAGAACATCCAAAGGAAACAATGTGATATGGCTTATTATGGAATGTATCACCAGGACTATCAATTTAATCTATATTTGGGAATATTTCTCTCTTGACAAACAGTTCATTATTTACGTAAAAGAAGTCGTAAGGCTGCATTGAGTTCAAATTTCAATCATATCTGATCATGATCTGAGGTTCATATCAAAATTTTGGAGAAGTGTTCAACATGATCTGAGTACCGAATTGAATTTCAGTGCAACATATCACCCCCAAATTGATTTAAATTTAGAATAGTCTATTAGAACACTCAAGGAAATGTAGAGAACATGCTTAATGTAATTTAAATGTGGATGGGATCAACATCTCCAATTGGTGGAGTTCTCATACCACAACATCTTCCACTTAAGCACTCAAATGGAACCCTATGAAGCTCTAAATGAGATGCTATATTCAACTCTTACATGTTGGGATGAAGAGGATGAGGGAATTCTTCTTGGTCCTGATCTTGTAAAAGAGACGACCGAAAGGGTCCATGCCTTCCAAAAACACATTATGGATACTCCGAGTCATCAAAAGAGTTATGCAAGAATCTAGGAAATGGACATGGAATTTAATTTTTTTGATGAATTCATTCTTCGAATTTCACCATGGAAGAGATTCATGGGGGTTGGGATGAATGGGAAGCTCAAACCTAGGTACATTGGACCCTATGAAATCCTCGATCATGTATAATCCATGGCCTATCAGCATGAAATTCCTCCAAACCTAACACAATTTCATGATGTCTTCCACGTATCCCTCTCAAGGATGTACATAACTGACTCTTCACATGTACTAAATCTATATGTGGTACAAAGAGAATATGACCTCTATTATGTGGAGAATCCAGTGGAGATGTAGGACAATAGGGACAAGGTTCTATTCCACAAGAAAACCCCCCACGTTAAGATGTTATGGTAAACACAAATATAATGAATCCACATCGGAACTAGAGGAGTCTATGGGGATGAATTACAAACACCATTTCTCTTCTGAGGGGACGAGATGAAATTTCTGGGACAAAATTTTTTAAGGGGGAAGAATGCAACAACTTGAAAAATATATTGATATTTGATTCTTGAATTTGTGTACTATTTTATTTTATACTCAATAATACTATATCATTTAATTAATAAAGTGAGTATAATTAAAATTATACTACTGGTTTTTGACTATTATATGACTATTGGTAAATTTAACCATTGGAAAATAAAATCTTAATGTTAAGTTTATTGTTTATAAATACATGTTATCATGGTTAATTAATACAGAAAGAAGAGTATATGGCCTCATCCAACAGAATCAGGCCATACGAATCCATTCCATCAGATCTTGGTAATGAGGTTTCATCACAAGTATTATCAATGTACATTTCCCAATCTGAGCTTTGACATGTGATCAATGAACGAAATTGACTATGGGAGAATATTAAGACGAAATAAATCACCACTTGGGAAATGTTGTCTGAGCCGCCCCAAGATTATATCACCATATCACTCCTTACACTGATGTTTTATAACGGTGTTATAAAGGTATATGTAAGGAGGCCTCAGATACCTTGTTAAATCCATTGGTATAAATAAAATGGGTATTTCATCATTCTTGTTTTGGGAAATTCTTTCCTTATTAATGTGTATGATTAATTGAGACAAATTTGAAAATGTATTTTATAAATAAAAATTTTATTTTTCTAATATTTCTCATACATAGAAAATAATTATGGTAAAAGAAATCGCATTTTGAACTTCAAATGAAAAATTATCCTAGCCTCATTTTTTTAGAAATTTACATAGAAGCTTAAATTTGATGAATATTGTTTTAATAATTGTGTTTTTAGTTATAGTATTTGATGAATATTGTCTTCCTGATTGATACTATAAAAATATTCAATTATTAGATAACTCATTTTATGAAAAGATTTTCGAAAATTACACATACATGGTTGTAATCAGGGTGAAATATGTGGTTCAATAAGTTCAAAATAAAATTTTAGTGAATAGTAACAGTATATTTGGAATAGTAATATTACCCTTATGAATGGTAATATTACCAATGGCATAGTAACATCACTTATTGGAGGTATAATTTTTTACTCATTTTCAATGGTAATGTGATATAATTATATGATAGTATAATTTATAAATGTTTTTGAAATTAGTAGTCAAGTATTATTAATTTATTTTTTTAATTTAATTTAAAATAAAATAAATTTTTATAAAATAGAGTTCACATCTGGATTCTACAAGTCGAAAAATGTCAAGGGTAAATTTTTGGGATTTTTTTGAAACAGGTGAATTTTCATTGAATGGTAAAAAATACAGTTTTGAGATTCAGTTGATTAAGGACATAATTAATGATGAAATAATTATGTATTAATTCTGGTCAACAATTCAATAGTAATATATGTTATGAGGTGACTCATGTGGAAAATACAATGGGTAAATACCATCAGATGGCCAATGGTTTTTCAAATGCCACCAATGAGGTGTCCCTTATAAACTAATAAAATATACCCTCAATTTTTCTATAAATACCATACCATTACTTCATTTCATTCATTCCAAATTATTCCTCAACAAATATCTTCTCCATTCACCTCTCAATGGGTCCTCCAAAGGTTCCATTAGTCCCCCCAAGGTCACAAACCTACAAGTTTTTGAATTCAGTTGTCAAGGTAAGGGAACCATTCAATCTCCTATTTTTAGTCATGAATTCCTTTATGATATGTCTTTTATATTCCATCTTCTTAAGTTGTGTTAGGTTCTAATATATCCTTATTACTGTCCATTTCATTTCCAATAGATTTTATGCTCTCTCTGCTCTCATCAACTGATTTTTTGAATTATTAATTGACATCGTTAAGCTGCCAAATTATCGAAAAAAAAATCACATCTTATCTTTTATTTCAAGTTTAATTTTCATGGGGTATGTTGTTTAAAATCAATACCATTTTCTTATTTATATTTTATTCTTCCTCAATAATTTTTTTGAGTTATTTATGAGTGGGTGACCATTTCCCCTCTCTTTTTAATGTTTTCTAAATCCATGTTATATAACTGTTTTGCTGCAGAAATTTCGTCTCAAAATCTCTCGCTCTTTTTATGAAGAAATTCCCTTATTTTATTTATATTAATACCCAATCCCATTTATTTTATAGGGTTATTCTTAAATACATAAAAATTATATGCTTTATTCTATAACTGACATACATGAATCCCTCATTCCCATTCCATTTGTAATAAATTATATAATGATCTTATTTTCAAGCACTATTAAAAGGTCACAATTTTAAAGTGAACCCCATTTCTTTTAGTCTCTATGGGTTATTTATTAAATTTATGATTATGATCTATGTGGATCGTATTAAAATAATGGTATATTGATGGTGCTCATTCATAGCGCTTTAAAGCATTGGGTAAATAAATTAATCTCTAGGGATGACAAGTTTCACGATACCTTGGTGAATAACCTCGATAAATTTTATGACACCTTGGAAATGAACAATGGTGATACGTTCATAAATGTCTGATTAAATTTTTTATCTAGATGTTCAGGTTTCTATTCATTTTATTTTCATTATGATATGACCTTACTTCCATTACCCAAGTCTATATGATTTTCGTCATGTTCTTATTTATATCACAAGTAAATTTATTCCCTTGATTTCCTTACTGGGAATTTTGATCACCCTTTCCTCTGATGTAAGTATGTAGATTAACAGATTAAATAATTGTACACAGGAGGGACCTTTTATGAATCCTTAAATGTGTATTGGATTTTTTTTACTTTTTTCATGTATATTGTTCCTTATTTCCGAGGCAGTAGATTTTAATGATCCTCTATTTGAAAATTTTAATGAAATGATATGTGATAAAAGGCGGGATTCCATAAACATGGACTCCTCAAAATAAAAAAAATCACTAATAGACCCCATTTCAACATCTTAGGAAGACACATTGTGTTATATCAACCCATTATACCAAATTTCATAATGAATATCACATATAAATCAAATTTCCCTTATATTATGTAGTATGATTGTACACCCACCCATGCAAACACTGATTTTTCATGTAACCAAAATTCATATTGAAATACTATTAAACAAGTCCACAATTTCAATTTATTTTTTCATGGTTTTCCTGATATATTAAAATTTGTATTCCACCATTATTAAAAGCCTATTATTGATATATAAATTTTTTATGGAGAGAAGTAAGCTACCAATAACACATTCATCCATCTATGACCATGATGTGCATCTTGAAATGATAAAATTTCATCCTAGAGCCACTCTTAACAATGTATGGTTTCATTTTTCTACATAGATAGAAGAGAATGAGAATTTTTGGGAATATATTGCGATTAAAATGCGGCTAAAATTACACCATCATTCATTTGTAATATTTCTATAAATCTATGCCACATAATGTCCTTTGTGAGGAAATAATGGAATAGTGTGCATCAAGTTCTCTTATATATATTTGATTCCTTTTCTAATTATATATAAAAAATAATTTATTATACTATAATATTTTAATATGATAACTAATATTTTGAAATAGAACACCCCTTTTATCGTAGTTACAACACATCGAACAATGTGTAGTGAGACATAAATGGGAAAGTTTCTAAAAAGCCCTATTTTTTAACTAAAAAATATTTAAATGTAAATATTTTACTCTAATATTTTAATTGGTAAAAAAAATTTAATTTATAAAACATTTATCATTCTAAAATAAAATAAAATTATTATTAAAATTTATTTAATGAATACAGTTGTTAAATTAAATTATTAAATTATAAAATAGTTAATATATCTTAATTAAAATAATGAAGTAATAATTCAATTATAGTTTAATATTTTCATATTATTTTTTATATTAAATTTTATCTATTACAAAAACAACAGATAATATTTCTAAAAATAAATGACAAATTATTAAATAATGATTCAATAAATAATCATAAATTGTTACAAAATTTAAAAAAATATCATGTAATCAATCTATTTTAAATGTTATTGAACTAATTTTTATGCTATAAAAATATCATAATACATTTTCAATCCAATAAAAACATAAATTTTCCAATAAAATTAAAACAAAACATTAAAATATTTGGAAATTTTAATAGAATAAATATACCTTATATATGTATATTTTTAAAATATCCTAGTAATTATCTGATACTAAAACTAAAAAATATTACCAATAAAATAAAATTTTTATAATTTGAAATCAAAATTATAATAAAGATTCATTAAAAAAATCAAAAACCAGTAATTAAATTAAAATTATACATGTTGCCTCATGAACAGTAGAGACATTGCAAATCGTAAAACCACAAATGGGGAGGGGTTCTTAAATAAGGTTCCTTCATGAAAAAAAAGAATATGGATCACTAAAATCTTGGACTTATAGAAGAATCATGAAGGACTGGACTCAAGGAAATAGACACACATTACTACAGTTACATATACCATGGAACTATACAAAAGTTGGTTTCATGAAACATGTTATACTATTCATGGAATGTTTCAATCAAGTAATCAAATCGGTGGGAAATGATAGATGATTGGAACACCAAACACGAGTTGTATACGCTAGATAGTGACCGTGGGCAAGCCTTGTGTTCCTAAATTCCTACGTGAAAATTACAGAACCATACCCTAATAATATTAGTACTATAGTAGTAATAAATTGATCCTTCCCTCTAATAACAATGAAATGAGTAAATATATTAAATTAAAAGATCATCATTCCCATTAAATATTCTAGGATGTCAGTTTTTTTTAATAGGAGATGTGATGAACCATCCTGCAGGTCACATGACAAGACTACCCCAAGCCCTCTTTCCATTGGCCAAGGGTTGAAGACTAGAACCGGAAAGGAATCTCCCTAAAATGGGAAGGAATTGTATCTTAACATGTTCACTCATAGCTAGGGTACACTGTGCACAATTAATATAAAACAAAATAAGTAAGGTGCACCCAGAACTAAAATCCACTAGAAACTGTAAATGTAGGTACATATGTAAAGGGGCATGAATACTAGACCAACTAAAGTGGAAATACAATAAAATGGGAAAACAACTCCTGAGGTCATCTTCCAAGGATCCTATCTAATGGGTAGATACATCTCGTCAGTGCAGAACTCCACGCCAATGGGTCACCTTCGTACACTGTTTAGTCTTGGATCCTCGAGACCCAGTAAAAGCTTCCCGCTGTCTGCACAAGACACGACACGGTGCGGGCCAAGACCGTATAGGGGTGAGTATAAAAATACCCAGTATGGACACTGATATCCCCAAAGGTCTCCCATAATTACCCAAAGGGGAAACCACAATGAATTATCTCAATCATAATACAAAATGAAAAAGAAATCTCACACCAGGCTTAACATATTTACATAAGTACATATGTTTGGTCTAAAAACTAGATCATCTTATTCTATCATGAATCTCTTCTATAGACCCACGTAGGATTGGTCAGTGCTGATCCACACATGCTTCTTGGTATGGATCCACACATGATCACTCAATGATAATTCACAGTATATATCTTGGTGCTGATCCACACAGGATGGATTGGTGCTGATCCACACATGATCACTCTATGCTGATACACACAAGATCGCTCAATGCTGTTCCCGACAAGATCTTCCAATACTGATCCTCACTGGATAACTGTTCATTCTTCAATTCTCAGCCAACCACTAGATTCCCACAAAATGAACATTTGATTCTAAGAGGATCTTCTCCTCAATATATCAGTTATATTTCAATTGGCACAAATTCACGTGAAGATATAACCCAATAAAGTTCCATTTTATAAGGGTTCTGACACAAAAGGCAGTGCTTCAACTGGATGAATGATATGTCAGTTATAGGTATTTTATAGGAAATGTACAGATTTGATTTGTGGTCTATAAAATCTGATCATTCACCAAATTTCTCCAATACTCAATTGGAGTATCAAAAATGGTCTTCCTATCCCTAAGGGTTCCAGCGTAGTAGACGGTTCGTCAAACAGAAGTTTGATTTAGTAGATACACCCATTTAAGTGTAATTGAGCTAAAAAGGGTCCGGGACTGGTCCAACCCTGTAGGACAGACCCAACCTAGCCCACTGGCCTTAGCCCGGTTTTGTAGGGCTTGGTCCAGCCCAATACGCCACTGGATCACCATATGGGTCTGCAGATTTGACCCCGCCGACCCGGTTGGGCAAGGCCCATTGGGCCGTGGAACTACACGTCCTGTTTTCTGGGTGAAGAGGATCACTCCCCTTCCCGAACTGTCATTCCATTCCTTTTTTAAGGTGGAGGCAGCGGATGGCCCCATTGAACCTGGCAGGTCCACTTGTACATATCACTTGTGGGCCTCACGGGGCGTAGGTCCACTCTCTATCGCGACTCGAAGCCACAAAATCCTCCCAATCATGCCCCTAGTGGCAACGTGGATGAGGATGGCTTGTCGCCCTTCACGTATACCAGGGCTCGGAGCTATGGCCCCCCTCTGCGGTGCGATTCCATGGCACGCAACCATGTTTTTCCACCATTGTCAATGTGGCCAACTTCAGTCTTCCACCCTTGTCCACCACGACGCCTTCGGGCGGTGGCTCATCTTCGTGGCCGAGGGGTGTCGACCACCACCTTCTCTGGTTGTCGGCACACCCACATCGGCGAAGAGTCCATGGGTCTCCTATGAAGTTCCTAAAGTCTTTTTCATCAAATGACTGCGCTTATGGGCCACCCGGGATGCCACCATCATTATGTGGCTCCTGGTTTGGCCTTTTCATTTTGTTGCTCAATCACCCATGGAAAAACACAAAAAAACCAAGAGCGACATAGGTTCTGGGCCTTGTTTGTTCGGTCCGTTCACTTCGTGTTATCATTATAACATGGGATAGATTTTTAATCAAAAAAACTATGATAAAGAAACCTCATATTATCCTACTGCATTAAAGAATAAAACATTTATCAACACAATGGATGGTTGATCCTTGTTTTTCATAACAATCATGAATTTTGAATATTGGATGAATTAGGTACATAACCCCCACCATGATCCTGTTATAAGTCATTGTAGATGAGGAAGTAATGTCCAAGGCTGATAGTTTTTTGGAAGATGGAAAAGGTTCATGTCCTTTGGCACTCGTCGTTGAATCCTCAAACACTTTTCGAAGCCTCATTCTATGTTGGTGGAATATGCGATGACACACCGTCAGATGTTCTTCTCTTGGGTTCCAAAAACCCATGCCTGAGCATCAATTAAATTGATGAAATAGAGGATTAACAAACTACACAATTAAAGATGATCATTAATGAATTAAATTAATGAACATATTAATTCTCCCAACTATGCGGTTACACAACCAAGAGTAACTGGCCAATTAATTTTCCAACTGTCCAACGGTCCCACCACCGCTGATCAACATTTAAAAGAATTAATAAAATATATTTTTGAGTTATTTTGTTATTTTTTCTGTAAAGTCTAAAAGTTAAATTTTTCAACTGACCCTTTCTGGTCGACGTTGTGCTTCCCTTGAGTGAATCGCAGCACTAAAAATTTAGTGGTTCCTTTACGTTTTTAATTTGTGCACCAATTCAAAATATTGAAATAATTGCATGAATGTCTATTGAATGTACCATAAAATGTTCAAAAACTATTAACTGCCACCCTCGACCAATGCCAATTGAGGTTAGGCTCTACCTAAGAGAAAAACACCCTAATGAACTCAAAAGTACTCTCAGATTTCAATCCAGGTTACCATTTATAAGTGGATGAATTTAATAATTAATTAATTATTACATAATTGTTTTACATATGGCCAAAACCATAATACCATTGTTGGACCGTGTCATCCAATGTTAGAATCTTTCTATGGAAAGTATACCCCAATGAGTGCAGCAGTGGCCACACATTTTTAATCTGAGTCACTGTTCATGAGTTATAATCATTTTAAATACAAAATAATTTTATTTAATTATTTTTCTTACGGCTATGTAATTTTTGGGTTTTTTTAGTAGAGGCATGCTCTGACTAAACTTATGTTCCTCCATGGGTAAACTCATCATCTTGAACCCAATGATTCCCTTGTATTTCTGCTACCTAAATCAATTTACGTGATAGTACACCTTTTCAGGAAATCTACTCACGCATGCTATTTAATGCTGAAAACTTTATGAGGAATCATTCTCGGCACCTCGGCCCTTAGAATCATGTGCTGTCAATTTTCACATACTCAAAATGATTCCATTTTAATGTAAAAAAATTTTTTATATGGAATTTCGGTGTATTTACATTCTCCCCAGATTAGGGATTTTCTTCCCTAAAAGAAACAACAGAAGATTGGAAAAAATGGAGGTACTAAGCACATATCTGAGCCTCCCAATCCCATGTTCTCTCCTAGAGGTTATTGATCTGCCATCGAACTCACGCTAGAGGAATCAACCACCCAGGAAGGACCCGCTTCTATCGATCCTCATTCTCCATTGGAAAATCCTCGAACATCACCCCATTATCAATGTCCATCACTCTCCAGTTGATAACATGTGATTTATCATGAACTTATGTCCTCAGTTATGACACATGGAAACCATTATACACCTGTTGCATATGTGGGGGAAGATCTAGATGGTACACCACCTCTCCCACTCTCTTAAGAATAGAAAATGTACTGATAAACCATAGAGATATCTATCCAACCATGCCAAATATCCAAAATATTCCATGGGGTGAGACCTCTATGGAGACATGGTCTCCCTCCACGATATCCAAGGGCCTCCATCTCTTGTCGGCATAAAAAATCTTCCAGCTCTGTGGAGTCTTCATCTTCTCATAGAAGATCTACACCTTCAAGGTGTTATCTCGTACTATCTTTGGCCCCATAACTGTTGACTACGTAGGTTCTGTCCCTCATATATTTGATATACATGGTCACCGGTACAATTCCTCTAAAGGAACCATGCTGATTGTGGAGTGATAACAATTGTTGTATGAAAACTTCATCAGGGGAAGGTGGTCCTCCCAACTGCTGATAAAATCAAGGACACAAGCATTAATGATGTCCTCAAGAGGCCTTATGGTCTGCACCATCTATCCATCATTCTGAGGATAAATGGTTGTTCTCATGTGTATCTGATTCACGAATAGATCATGTAATCCCATCCAAATATGAGATGTCAAATGAGCATTACGATCTGAAACGTTCATCAATGGAACCCTTTTATGTTGTACAATCTCTTGTACATAGTGGAATCCCAATAACTCTTCACTATCCTTTCTCATAGATGGGTAGGAAGTCGGTCTACATTGTGAGTTGGAAAATGATCAACTAGATGGAATCATGGCCACTGGACGTACGTGGTAACCTTATCACCACCTCTATAGAGATTCCATCCAACTTACATACCGACACCTCATGTGGATGAGTCATTCCCACTTGAACTTGGTTCATATCCATCACATGGCATCAAGTGGGGCATTGTGAAATGACCTTTTCCACTCCTTTCGACATCACTGGCCACCAATACTGGCATTGGAAGTCCTAGTACATCTTCACCACATGAGGACATCCTTCCAAGGGGGTTTTGTGGATCTCCCTCAACTCCTCCACATGTAACTTCATTGGCACAATGGTACATACTATTATGATGATGAAATGTTTCCCACATAAATAAACTCATTCAAGAGCCTATCCTAGTGATATCTGAGAACATCGGGTCTCAATGTCAACGGTCGGAATGGCCCGAAGGCCTTGAGTTTTTATTATTTTTATAATGATACTTTAATGGGGTGAGGAATATCCCATTCTAGGCTCTAATTCTAAAAAATAATTACATGACCCACGAGTATTATTAGGAATCACCCAAACAAGACAACTTGGAACTGCTCCTCCCTAGCATATTTCATGATATCATCATTCCACCTTCGTAGTGATGGTCAAATAGATATCTTATGAAAATCTAAACAGGCCCAGTAGCATTGTAAAATCCATACCCTCTCATTCTTCAAATTCTGGTAAGATTTGGACTAGTGAATGTTCCTACCATTAATCATCATCTGAAGCCTTGTCCCTTGTATTATAATTGGTTCATCATTATAAATGAGGCCTAATGGAATTGGTGTGTCCCTAATGACATAAGGTGAACCGAAGGCCGTCAGAAACTACTCACGGGAATGCCTTGGGTTTCCCAAAATCCATGCAGGACCTGAGGACCAAACTGGTGGCCTAGAGGCCTAGATGGAAGAATAGTTCTAGCTGCTTCATTAATGAACAATGCCTACTATAGTACATGAAACAATACTGCTACAGTACCTATAAATATGCCTCAACATGGATTTGATCTCTAGTCTCTTGGATGCACCTGTTTAGTCCTCACCAACCGGGATTATTCACATGTATTGGTCTCGTAGTCAATGTCTCCATGATGTTCCTCCATAACTCATTGAAAAAGTGGGGGACTGACTATGAAATACTGGAGTTAAGCTTCTTCATCACTATCCATGAATTATTACTACAATGTGTCTAGTTGATCTATCACCTCACTCTGCATGTGTAGACCCAACCTCCATATGAGTGTGTTTGAAACAATTTTTTCCCATACCATGAGTGTAGGCCATCTCAAAGAGATTGTCCTGTAGGTACTATTTCCATCACCACTATCTCAGTATCAGGTCATTCTGTATGATGATATAAACGAGAATCTTCTGATCAGGGCACACATCAAACCAATCACCCAACTATACTCTGAGCTCCTTGAGCTCCGCAGGAGCCATCAGATATGCAGTTTTTGATATTGGTGTTCTCCTTGGGTACAAACCAATGCTGTAGTACCTCTCCAAATGAGGAGTTAATCCTAAAAAAAATATATTTATTGGATGTTCCCAAAATGTGACACAACTATTGGGAACTGAAAACTAAATACACATGCTTCCACCTGGGTAAGGGTAGACGACCAAAGATTGATTCGTTTCACCCTCTTATGCATGATATTATCCCATGGTGCCTAGGTTTCCTTTTCCTCCAACCATGGAAAAAACCAATACAGATTTGTTAATATACCCCAAATTGTTTTCCTATATCAGTCAATCTGAGCATGTACTATGGACGATAAGTCCACACTCAAACAAACATTTTAAGGTCTTGACAATTTTACCAAGAGGATCCAACCGAAAATCACACATCAAGGGTCAGATCACAACGTCAAAATTAGTGTGATTATCGAATATCCTCTTATAGGTATCTCAATATGTAAGGGTAATGTCAATGGTTTAATAGGCAACTCTAGGTATTGAAAAGGATTCATTAAAATAAGTAATTATTGGTACCTTTCTATATTAATTATTCATGCTAGTTATATACATAGAACGTACCTTGAATCATTAATGGAGCCCCTGGGTCACACTCCATGACCGCTTGAAGCTACACTGTTCCCCTTTTCTCCATCTCCCAAATACTGGTGGGCACCACATTTGGGTGGTGGTTATAATGTGTCGAAATGTACTACACATCATGCTACTCCCCTTTCTCCCCTTCAACGTTTGATTCCATGCAGATTCATCGGTTCCTATCACTCCCTCTTCTCAAAACATTTTACATGTATATGTATCTAAGACTCATGTAGGTTTCCTACTTTACCACTACTTACATTCAACAGTTGCATATACTATGCCAATTAATTTTCATTCACAATTATTCCATCTAGTACACTAACATAAGTAGAAATGATCTGAGGAACTGTGGTGTCATGGGTGTCCCTAAATAAGTCTTCCTCGGAGGTCTGAGGCTTGAAGAACTGGTCTTATCATATTCATCGTGTGTCTGTAATGGTCGGTACACATCAAAAAATACTCAATTAATGACTTGTTGTTATATAAATTAATTAGAGGCTCTGGGGAGCACAAAACCCTTATCCTTTCAAGGAATTAGACCCAATTCTCTGAGGATGTTTATCAAGATTTGTCCTCGGAAAAAGTCATATCTTAATAAGATAGGGGTAATATAAATCATGCCATTACCCTGTTGAGTCACATAGAATTCTCACTGCCAAGACCACCATAGGATCAAATGGTGCCCTTGATAGATGGAAAATCGGTCACCATCTCTAGACAATCCTTAGCCGCCTATGAGCCAGGCTCGGTTTGGATCCTAAGGAGAACATGTCATTGAATCTCACGTAAGGAACTGAGCCAATATCTGTCCTCTACCAGTAGTGCTGGTAGTAACAACTGATCAAATGGTAGTGGTATAGTTTTTACACCTCTCAAAAGTACATTCATAGGAATCATGTTTTATACCAAATCCTCATCACACTATGGACGATGCTCATGGTTACAGATTTGAATCATGGTTGGCTGTCTGTGTGGAGGTAACTTGAAAGAAAATAAATATGAACCATGGTCAATAATTTATAACTGGTGAGATGACTCAACAAAATAAAAGGAAATACAATCTTTTATAAAAACACAAAACTATTTTTTTCATGTTCCGAGTCGAAAATCTGAATCCAGGGTCATTGTGTATGGATGCATCGGCTGCCGTACCAACACTGGTCTCCTAGAAATAAACCACAAAATAAAAACACTTGACACTATTGACCCATTGAAAATTTAGACTCATAGTTCTTCTGGTTGAACTAAATCCTCTGATACCACTTTTTCATGACCCTTATCTTGGGGCCTATATCGTGACTACCCCAAACCCAACTTCCACATGCTAGGGGATAGCGACTATAACTGGAAAGACAATTCCCTAAAATGGGACGGAATGGACTCAAAACCTATACACATACAAACAAGGTAAATTGCACATAATTAAAACAAAATAAAAGAAAAAAGGTTCCACCACAACTAAAAACCACCAAATAGTGTAAATGTAAGTACTGAAGTAAAGGGGCCAGAATACAAGCCTAACTGAAATGGAAATAAAACATAAAGGGAAAACAACACTAGAGGTCATCTGGGAAGGATCTTATCTAAAGGATAGGTACAGCTTATCACTACATCTTTCCACACCAATCAGTCACCTTTGTACACCTTCATGTCTTGGATCCTCGAGACTCTGTCAAAGCTACTTTTCTTCTACACAAGACACCACAAGGTAAGGGTAAACCCCGTGTGGGGGTGAGTATAACAATATGTATTAGGGACTATGAAACCCTCAATGGTCTCCTTAAATTCCTCATAAGACACCAAAAATCCCGATCACAGTCACAAATCACAAAGAATTAGACATCTCACACTAGGTATAACTTAATTACAAATGTGTATATGTTTACTCATAAAGCTAGATCATCTTATTCTATCATGAGGATCTGCTGCAGAACCACACAATATTGGTCTGTGCTGATCCACATAGGATCACTCTGTGTCGATCCACACAGGCTCTCTTGGTGGTGATCCACACAATATCCAATGGTTCTGATTCATAGAGAATCACTCAGTGCTGATCCACACAAGATCACTATTCATTCTTCACATCTTAGCCAACCAAAATTTTCCCTAAAAATAATGCTCGATTCCAGGGGGATCTGATTCTCATGTCATCGGTCAAACATCCATAGGCACTAAGCCCCAATAATGATGTAACATAATGAACTGTCATGTCATAAGGGTTTCAACGAAAGAGACAATACATCAATTGGACTCACAGTATGTGAGTTATAGGCATTTTTGTTTCGAGGTCCTAGTTGGATTCAGAGTCGATCCAACCCGGACATTCTCCAATAGTCCCCATAACTGAAGGTTAGTATTAAAAAATTTATTACTCATTTTAATGGTTACAGTTCCATAGAAAATTTGTCAAACAAATCATTGGTTTAGTATATACGACCATTAAAATGTAACTGGGACGAAAATGGTCCGGGTCCGGTATAACCCAGTAAGATTGATCCAAACCGGCCCATTATGATCGATCCATTTCTGTTGGACTTATTTTAGGATAAATGGCCATGGTCTCACCCCACTGGGTTGCAGGTTTCACCCGACCCACCCGTTGGGCCGCTTCTAACCGGGCTGCTGAACCACCTAACACATTGTCCGATTGCAGGGGTCCACTCCTCTTTCCAAATAGCTGAACTGTTATAGGATTTAATGAGGCTTTTCCCAATGGCATTGCACCAACTCGATGGTCCTCTTAGAATGGTCATCCACATGGCATCGGCCAACCCTCCATCGTGGCACGAAGCTATAGCCTTCCTCCATGGAACACTATCACAACACACATCCTAATGACAACGAGGATGATGATAGTTAGCATGCCCTTCAATTATCCATAGATTGGAGTCCCGAACCCCATCTGCAATGTGCTGTCACTGCTCACCTACTGGTTTCATTGTTTCCGAAGTTAGCTGACCGACCCTTCTGTCTGCCTTATCTCAGAGTCGTGCCCCAATTCTGTGGCAGGTGGTAGAAGCGCGTTGCCTTTGTCAATGTGGACGGTGACAACTAGACGCCTTTCTCCACTTTTGTGCCTTCAACTACCACATATTCTTCATTGGATGTGGGTACCAACCGCCACCATTTCTGGTCATCGACGCTGCCACACCGACGATGCTTCCACATGCCTTCGGTGATGTTTTGGAGGTCTATTTCCTCTAGAAAATGTGCCTACAGGACACCTAGAACACTGTCATCATTGAGTGGCTCTTGGTTTGGCCATTACGTGTTGTTCAGCAATCTCCCATAAAGAAACAAAACTAAGACATGAGCGATGGAGTGTCTGGGAATTGTTCGTTTGGCATGTGCCCTATGTTTTAGAATTATAACATGGGATGGATTATTTAATCATAAAAACTATCATAATGAAACCCCTAATTATCTTCCCACATTGAAGAAAAAATTTGAATCAAATCATAGGATAGTTTATCCTTGTTTTTCTTAATATTCCTGAATAGGTAAATTGGGGGAATTATGAACATAACCCCCTACCTAGAACTTGTTAGAAGTCACTGCACATGAAATGGAATGTCCACCCGTAAGGGTGTTGCTGATGAAAGAGAAGGTTCCTGTTCTTTGATTCTCTTTGTCGAATCCTCCAACAGCTGTTGAAGCCTCGTTCTAGGTTAGTCAAAGACTCCATTGAAATATTTCAGAGGTTCCTCCCTTGAGTTCCATATAACCTTGCCTGAACTTTGATTAAATAGATGACAGAGAGGATCAACATACCACACTATTAATAAGGATCATTAATAAATTATATTAATGAACTTATTAATTCTACCAATTGTGTGGTTACAAAACCATGATTAACATACCATTTCATGGTCTGAAAACCCATTGGTCCCTCCACCATAACTCAATAGTTACAATAAATAATAAAATAACTCATTGAGTTATTTTATTATTTTGTTTCTAATGTTCAAATATTATCCTTTTTGTCCGACCCTTTCTATTCGAAGTTAGGTTTTCCTTAAGTGAATCATGCCACTGTGAATTCAAAGGTACCCTTGGATTTTTAATATGAGAACTGGTTCAAAATATAGAAATCACGGCCCACACATTTACTAAACGTACCATAAAAAGGTTAAAATATATATACATTCACCCTCGAACTGCGTTGGTCGAGGTTAGTCTCTGCCTAATTGAAACATGCCCTTCGGAGTCCATCGGTACTCTCGGATTTCCAATCCGAGTTTGAAATTATGAGGTAAAGAATTTAATAATAAATTTTTTTTACAAAATTATTTTTTATATAGTCAAAAAAATAACCTCCATGGTTGGCCCATTCCATCCATGGTTTTAATATTCCTAAGGAAATCATTCCATGGCGAGCATAGCGGTGGTCTCAGATTTTTCATTCGATTCAATATTCGTGAGTAATAATTATTTGAAAAATAAAATAATTTTATTTAATTATTTTGTTTATGGTTATGCAATTTTTGTGTTTTCTTAATAGAGGCATGCACCGACTAAACATTAGTCACACCTAGGGTAAAACCACCATCCAATATGCATTGGTTCCCTCAAATTTCTATCCCGGAACCCGTTTAAGATTTAATCCACTTTTTCAGAAAATCAACTCACATGTTCTATTTAATGCATAACACTTTTTTAACAGATCATTCTAGGAAATCTTGGCCTTAAGATAAAGTGCTTCAAATTTCCATAGACATGTAATAATTCAATATAATTAAAAAAATACAAGGAATTTTGGGATCATAATAATGGAACTGATGTTGACGGACCAAAATAAGTCCATATTTCTTATTATGTAAATTGCAATTCAAAAAACCAATGGAGTACCGAAATTAATTTAGGGAGTTAAATCATAAAAGTATAAGATAAAAAATAACCTATTTTAGTTACATAACAAATCATGGGGTGTCTCCAATTAAATTTTGGAAGAAAAAAGTTTTAAAAAATATTTTTATCAATATCTATGACATCTTGTAATATGGTAGCTGGTAAAAAATAAATTATTTTTATTATGTAAAAAATCATCAACTTATAAAAATCAAGGAATATATTTTAAGTAATTTTTGTCAAGGAAATACAATATTCAAATATATTGATTATATACTATAAAAATTGTTATAAATTAATAATAAATATTTGGAAAATATTTAACCCATGTTATATGAGTTTTATATTTATTTCTTGAGTAAAAAAGATCCTCATTCCATTAATCCCCATAAAAAAATTAATCATGAACCATAAAAATAATTTTGGATTTATCAAAGATGTACTCAACGAATTTCAAATGGAAAAATAAATACATATAGAAAATAATTGGGAATTATAAGAATAAAATCAAAGAAGACTCATCAAAAACCTCAATGTGGAAGTAAAAGAGTTTGACAAAGTATATTCAACTTGTATCGTTATCCCCAATCATCATCTAAATGTATTAAAAAATCCAAGGGATTTAATAATTTTCAAAGCATTAGAAAAACATATGATATATAATCTCAATGATTTATAGAATCAATATTCATTAAAATTTCTGCAATTCAATAAAAAAAGAAAACAATGTCCATACACACCACTCTTATCATAGAGGATCACTATATCTAAAAACTATATTGAGAAGAAAAAAACAACATAAGAAAAAAGAATAGAATAACACAACATAAGATATCATGGGTGCAATAATATTATTAATGACTTCCATATCTATTCACATGTCGAATATGAACAAATAATTTACAAGAAATTTTATATCTTTTTCGCCCACACTAATCAACATCCATATCTTTAAAAATATCATACTTCTTCATGGTAAAAATATTTTATTGAAAATAAATTCGCACTAAATTCATTTTCATTATGATGATATGTTTTTGCAAATGAAGTTTCCAATTACAAGTGAAATCATAAAATTTCTGCTGAATCCATCTATCATTAAAAATCAATATCAATATTTTTCTGTACTATTAATAATATATATTATTCGGATTTTTAAACTTCTATTACTAATCCAATGGTAATAAATAGAACTATAAATCCATTAGGTAGAATATTAAATTATGAATCAATATATCTAAAATTTAAAAACTATTTGTAAATCATATATTTAGAAGAATGGAAATCATAAATGGAATTAAAATGTTTTTCCTTATTTTGTTATAAAATGTGAAAAATATATTTATATATTATAAAATTGAATATAAATTGATTTATGTGTTTTTAAACTATATAATTTGATATAAATATAATATATTTGTGATGAGGATGGCTATGTTAATTGGTGTATAATTAATCTATAGTAAAAGTACTCCTAAATTAATTTTTACATTATCACTAAATTTTTCCTAATCAAAAAAACGTATAGACATGTTTTTTAAGTTTTAAAAAGTGGAAAAATACAAGAAGAATTTTTCTTTATAATAATATATCAAACATATATATATTAATCTCTATAGTGTTAGTAAAATGACAAAAATATTTTATTCAGTCATAAATATATTTTTGTGTAAATATTATAATTATCATCATAAATATTTCAACATCATTTAACATTCATGAAATTTAATAATTATTTTTTATATAATTATGATAACATTTTATATAAATTGGGTGTAGAAATACATATCATGATCGAAAAAATGACCAGTATTTAAAAAAATCTTGTTCCAATTATGAAATAATTGATAATTGTATTACTTTAAAAAATACAATATTTTTTCATAATTTCTATTTTATTACCATTTCATTGTATAGAAATCACAGTGATTATTTTTCTAGGATAAATAATAATTGGTAATATCAATGAATCTATATATTCCAATTTTTTATTTGGACTATGAATTATCACACTTTAAATCAAAATAAACTTAAATGTACCCATATACATTGGATAAAAAAATGTTCATGAGTGTAAAAAATATAGAAAAATAACATAGATCATACAATATTTTTTAAATATATGAAATAAAAATTATATGATTTGTGTAAATATAAATAAATGTTTCGTTTTTAATTTATTTGAAAAAAACATGGTCTAAAAAACACACATGATTATCAATAATTTAGACCAAATTATCAAATTATCATGTAGATTTTTATACCAACTACAACCATACTTATTCCACAATACCATTTTCTAATTATTTCATATAATATAAATCCACATAAACATTAATTTCGGAAAATTATGATAACAATTAAGAGATCGAATTGATTTTATTTTGATTTTATATTTTGATATAACCATTTAATTACATTGGTGTGAATTAAAATCTAGAGAAATGAAATACACCGTCTAAATATGAAATTCAAAGATCCATTACATAATCCTATCACAACAAATTATTTAAAACCCCTTCAACATAATATATATTGAAACTGAATGTTCATTAGTCATCCCCCCAATCGATGTTTTGTAAAAAAAATATGATATTTTCGTAATCTATAAATATCAAATCAATATATTAAAAAGAGATATTAATAATTAATATTATTATTAATGTTAGTTTTACCTCAAATATTGGTTCTTGAATCATGACAAAACTAAAAATAAAATATAAACCCATTCTAATTACAATTCCTTATATATTCGGATACTTGATCCTATGAAGTAATAGTGTCATAACAGATGCAGGTAGAGATCCATGGAGGAGGATGTGATAGGGGAAGTTATCTATTAGTGTGAGAAGATTTTGAATGTTTTTTATAGATTATAAAATATTTTTGATATTTTCAAACCAATGTTTCACATCCAGATAAATATTCCCTTTATATAAAATATTTTTTACACTAATAGTCATATATTTCAATGCTATGAAAAATAATGTCACCAGAATGTGAGATTTAAAATGAACTGTGAAATGTATATATGATGGATTTTTATTTCATAAAAACCCAACCGTGGAGCATAAAAACTATAAATAATAATAAATTGATGTAAATATATCATATAATAGGAAATTAAAGATGTAAATTTGAAAAATGAGGATTTTTTAAAAACATATATTGTTTATTCATTACAATGAAAAAATTAATGTGATACTTTTGTGACACAATGAATTAAATTATATAATAATACATAATTAATGCATATATCGGTGGAATATAGACAAGAAAAATGGGAATGTATAGTGAAAGTTACCTAAGTAGAGTTCGTATTCATATAAATCCAATGTTGTCTATTTTAGAGAATACTCTTAAGATTCTAGATCCATGGTATAATTTTCATTTAATGAGGTACATGTATATCGTTAGAAATATACATAATATGCTAGAAAATTGAAACAGAACACATGAACACATTATGTTGATACTAAAAATAAATACATCTTCTTTTGAGAATGAGTAAAAATATTCCAAAAAAAATATATTAAATCAATACATATTATATTAATAAAATATAAAATAAATTCATATACTAAATATATTAAAAAATAAATTTAGTTCAATAAAAATAAAATAAATAATAAATTAGACGAATTTCACATTGAATAAATAATTTTTATAGAGAAATTCTGTTAATTGGATACGAAATTAAATCATTATCATTTTTTTGTGGCGTCTTAAAATGTCATTTTACTAATGATGTAATCTATAAAAACCCAGTAATGATATTTATGTGATCACTAATTCTGGAGGAAATCTAACTCATATATTTTATTTATTTTTTTAAGTTAATAATTCATGATTTATTAAAAATATGAACATGAGTGAAAAAAATAAATAAATTTTTATGTCTTCTGACTATCACCTAAAATTAATGATACATAATTTTTTAGGTTTCCTAATTAAAAATAAAAAATAATTATTTTTAAACATTAAAAAATTTCATAATATAAAAAATTCTAAAAATAATCTGAAATTTATATTATAACACTAAGAATAGATAAAAATAAAATAAATAAAATATAGAAACCACAATTGAAATAAATTTTTTATGGAAAACCATAAGGGAAATTTTTTTGGAATAACAACATATAAGAGTATATGGAAATTACATACCATAATATATATAATATTTCGTATCACGCATACATGATTGGATAAATGTAATGTTGGCCTAGGGAATTTTTTAGAGAATAAAAATAAATGAGGAGATTACTAAGTGATTAGTGAAGAGCTAAGGTTTGGATTTTAGATGGATAAATAATATCATGGACCTATGTGGAGGAATGAATATAGAAAAAAATTGATTAGGGTACTCCTATAGATCTAGAAGCATATAGGTACTCATTCTAAAATAATTTATCTATAGGTATGATTATATATTTAGAGCTTACATATTTTGATAATGAGCTTCATCAATTGAAATTTCATGTGAGGGGTAACAAAATCATGGTTTGTAAGAAATTAGGGTTTCTAATCACTTGGAAAACAGAATAAAAGAAAAACAATACACAAAAATTATTACATTAATTTCGTATATTCAACATTTTATTGAAAATTCCCTAGGATCTCTATTCAATAAATTATAATAAATATTTGAGTCATATTTAGAGATGGTGTGAGATATTTTAGAAAACATTTTGGAGAAAAGGATTGAGTGGGTGGGTATTCATGGCGGAGGAGGTGGGAGATGAATTTAGAAGCATTGAAGAGTTGTGATGAATGTTGAATCTAGACATAATAGTGTGTTATGGATGAAGGAGTGAGGAGAATGAAACATGATCCTAATGGGTATTGGTGTAGGAGGGAATGTTTTATTGGGTGGAATGAAGTTATATGACTGGGTAATTATTTGGATGGAATATTTGAATATTGTGAAATAAATGTGTAATGGAAGAGAATAATAATTTAGTATAACTAATATAATCACCCCTTTGTTTTCACCAGATGTAATATCTTGTAAATAAAATATTTTTTTTATAGAACTACATTAAGATTAAGTATATGTATATTAAAAAATAGTACAATATATATTATGAAATAATTAACATGAAATAAAAATATTTACCATTTATTAAAAATATAATGCTTTTTACAAGATTGGTCATTTAAAGATTACTGTAAAAAATAAATATTTTAATTCATAAATACTCATAATTTATGAAAATTGATTTCTCAATTCATATTCTAGAATTAATTTCATTAGAATAACATCTATTGTTGATGTTCCAAAATTTAATTTACTTATCATTTCTTTTATTCATAAAAATTTCCATATCAAATTCATTTTCTTAATGTCACTCTAAAGAATATATTTTCTAAAATATAGGTGAAATATGATATAGTGAATATATATAATAGAATTGAAAATATGTTTATATATGTGAAATAAAATTTATTTATCCTGATTAATATTATTTGTGATTTAATGTATCGTTTTATAAAAAATTATGAAAATTAATTAAATATATTTTTAATTCCGACATTTGAAAAAATATTATTATGAAAAGAACAAATAATTAAAATTATATATATATTTTCTAAAATTTGAATATAATTTGAAAGTGTATATACATTTTATTTTCTAGTGAATTGTTTTTTTATAGATAATTATTGACATTAATTAATGTTTTGTAAACAATGTGAATGTATGAATACATGAATTTTTTATATAATTTTTATAATCATGCATAATAGAACATAAATTCCAAAATTATTTTAATTTTGTGTTTTCATACGGTAAAGTTATCCATATTTTTATATAAAATAAAATTCTATAAATTCTATAATATTTAAACACTATCAAATAGTATACTATAAAAAGTAGAAAAATATCCATGATATATGTTATTTAATTGAAGTCATATGTGAATTTTCTGTATAACCATAAAAGTGAAACAATCTGAGATGAAACAACTGATTAATCTGTTAGTAGATATTATTATATCATTATATATTCTACTAATTGAATTTTGGAATAATGTAGTAGGACATTTAATATTCCAAGTCAAATACTAATTTTCTATCATTTTGGAATCATATATGAATCGATGGATAATGTTTTCACATAAATTTCATTATATCATCATATAAGATGAGTCTTGAAATTATTGAGAACACATATAAAAACCATGTAGTGTAGAAATATAAAAATTGAAATCAGAATGTATAGAAAAAAATCATTTCATATAGATTCCATTAGTGGTTAAGTCAAAATTATTACAATAAAAATAATCAAATGAATAGTATATTGAGTATAATACCAAAGATTATTGTTCTTTTTGACCATTGTAAAACAGATATGATAAATAAATAAATAACTATGGAATTATGTAAAGAAATATAGTGTAGAAATATTTTTAAAAACATGTGCACAATAACTAGTTTATTGATGGATGGAAACGTAACACATCAGGTCAGTCCGAAATTACAAGGATCATTATGAAATAGAATATTAGAATATGTAGTCCATAGAATATATATTTTATTACAATATATATTGTTCACTGTAAATATAAGACTATAAATCAGGGTGTATACAAAATTGGTCATTTATGTTTTTTAACATATCATGAAACAGGTTTGGGAGGAAATGAATAAAATAAAATAAAAATTTAATTCCACTATGTCATAAATATACAATCTATTTAGTTCGGATAATTTTTCTTATATATATATTTATTCATTCACTGCCAAAAAAATATTTAATAAGTTCAAAATAAATCAAACCATTTTTCACACTTATAACAAATAAGAATTTATTATATGATTTTAGAGCCTAAAATTATCCAGAAATATTTTTCCAATTTTTTAAGTATGAAAGGAGGTAATAATAAAATATAAAATGAAGATAAATTAAATTTAAGAAAAATCATAACATAATTTTACAAATATCATAAATCAAGATATTTATTTTGGATTAATCATCGAATTTCTTTACTAGGACACTAAATTTTATGATTATACATACTTTTGTGTGAATTTCAATTTCCTATAGATGATAATGTATGGTATTGAGTCATTTCATAATTTAATAAAATAATGCAATAACGTAATAAATTAAAATACACAATTTGATATTAAATTTAATCATATAATCATTTAGGTTGTTGTAAACATCCGTAAATTTCCATGAATTTTTTTTCTTAATTTTCTTTGGAATTTTACAAGAACGCAGTTTCTAACGGCACCTGATTTCGAGATCCGGTGTGCCCGAAATTATTTTTGGAAGTTTGGCTCTGTTACATTCAGTGAACGAATGAGCGGGTTTTTCTAACATTCAAACCGGTGCCTGGAATCGAATTCTGAGGGCACTGATGGAATCGAAGCGCCGGTATTTGCTTAGAAATGCCTCTTCCGGAGTTGCGTTTTCTCGGGTGTGGTTTTTAATTTTTGGGCTTTTAGTTAAGAAATAAAATAATGTGGTACGAAAAACATTATTTTATTTCACTTAAGCCGCTTAAAAGCAACTTAATCTGAGTTGAAGCGGATAGGGTTAAATTCAAAATATCCTACCCTCTTGGTAGAATATTTTTGAGGTGGGGCCCGCATGATCCCCGCTGTTTCTTTTCCGCTAAGTAACGCACCTGCGAAAACCCCCATTAAATAAAAGTCATCTGGGGCGTTTTCTTAAACAATTAAACGCTCCTATTAATTGGGCGGTTGATTCGTTGAAATTAATTCTATGAATTAATGGGTCGTTACTTAGTTTTATTTTCGTTTGTTGGCATGTAATAAAATAAGACCAACATTATTCTTCTTGAGTGTTGTTCGTTGAGAGGATTTGACAGAAACCTTAGGTCCTTCATCCTCCTTCGCGAAGAACACGAAGAACACAAAGAACACGAATAACGTGAAAAACTCCGGCCTTCGACGAAGGGCGACGAAGAACGCTGAGCCCTTGGAGATCGACGACGCGATGCCAAGTACCGCGACGCCGACGATTCTTCTCCCGCGACGTTCTTCTGCGACGTTCCTTCATTCGTGACAAATCCTTGATCACTCCGTTGAGGTAAGAGATTATGGAACCTTTTTAATTCTTTGTGGTTTATAACAAATACATGGATTTAATTGTTGTAATTAAATCTGTTTGTTCTTGATCTTCGGAGTTCTTCGACGCAACGCTGTATACCGCGATGACGTGACGCCCTTCCGCGACGCGACAATCCTCTTCTTCTGTGATGATCAATTCTGCAAAGAACGCAAGTTCGACGACTTCGACGAGGTAGTGGTTGATTCTTAAAAATCATTCTGATTTATACCTGTGATGTTTGTTAAACTTTTGTCATGTAATTTTTTTAAAACCGCTAACGTAGTGGGTGCCGACTAACGAACAAGTCCGAACCCACCACACTTTTTCATTCATGGTGCGTGAGACGGAGGACGATGACAAACGGGGCACAAAAGGCGATTTGAGGGGCTAGCAGTGAAGAATGGGACCCGGGAGGAGCTACGGTGAAGACGAAAGTAGAATCGGACAAACGGAGCAACTCCGGTGGCCCGCAGAATCCACCGGCGGCGCCGGCGGCTGGCTGGACCCATGACCGCGCCGGTCCGGCGACTCACGGGACGCGGAAAAGCTGTGTCCGCTGACCAAGCGCGGCCCCATGTGGGGTCGCGACACCTCTTCCCGCGGGGGCAGCACGCCCTGTGGTCCCTTGCTCGGCCGCTCGGCCGAGCCAAGCCGAGCCGAGCCTCCGGCCGGGTCGAGCCGAAGCCGGGCTGGGCCGGGTCGCGCCAAACCGGGTTAGACCCGGACCCGGGTCGGGTCTACTCGGTTCGGGCCGGCCCAGGGAGGAGTTGGGGCGGGTCGGTCCGGGCCCAGACCCCCCGTTTCCGGACATGTTTTGTCTTTTGCTCATAACTTGAGCTACATGTCTCCGAACGACGCGCCGTCAGTAGCGATGCGAACCTTGGATCGAGACGGTCATTTCGGTTTATCACACTCTAGGTTTCGGAATACTTTGGGTTCGGCCAGGTTGGTTCGTACACGAAACCAACCGGGCCCTCGGAGCGAAAACACTCATATCTTGAGCTTTGGACGTCCGATTTACATGCCATCGAGTTTGTTGAATTCTTCTAAGTGAGGCGGATCTTTTGGCTTACTTCTCGCAAGGTTTGGATGCAGGTGGAGTACGGTCGGGTTGGTTTTTCCTTAGAAACCAACAGGGCCCCTTGGACGAAAAAGCCAATAACTCTCAGACCGGGCGTCCGATTGACGTGTCGTCTGCGACGTTGAGTTCATGTTGGCGATACTGATCATTTGGATACATCAACTCTGGACTATGTGTCAGTTGATGTATCAGCATCTCGGCTCATGGAACGAACCCTACCGAACAAGCTTGCTGTGTGCGGGAACCTTAGTGCTGGCTGCGATTGCTACTGTGACGACGACGACTATGCCGAGATCCTCAGTGGATTTGATGGCGACGACAACAACACTCAGCGATCCTTTGTGGGTTAGTGCTACCGATCATGTGTGGGTCCGATCCTGTGTGGGTCAGTGCTCAGCGGTCCTGTGTGGGCTATCGCCTACAGGTCCTATGTGGGCCCGATCCTGTGTGGGTCATTGCGGGGGTTAGTTACCTATCGATCCATTCTGGGTCAGATCCTTTGTGGGTCATCGCGGGTGTTAGTACCTATCGATCCTTTGTGGGTCTGACGACTTAGATGGATACATGATCATCTCTATCGTCATTCGAAGAAGTATACTTGTGTGAGCTGAAACCCTGTTTTTCTTTCCTTTGTGGATTGTGTTGTGCTATCCTGTGTGGATTTATGTTTTTCATTCCTTTGTGGATTGTGTTGTGTTATCATGTGTCGATTTACGTTTTTTCTTTCCTGTGTGGACTGGGTTGTACTTGAGCTCGGATGTTGGAGCCGAGCGAGAGTTGATGACTTAGGTATATGTATGGGAATATACCTAAGAAGTGTCATATGTTACTTCGTGATTGCATCTTTCCTTTGTGGATTATCCTTTGTGGATTCTGGGATAGCTTCGGTGGTCTCGGGGTCCCTACTAAGTAGCTTATAATCATTCCTGCATGGGCTATGCCCGCACTACGTTGTGTTGGTTGCAGACGACGGACAACGCTGATCGTGGTGGAGGCTTGCGGAGTAGGACGGTACCTGGAGGTGGACCACTGGGTGGGACGTACTCGGAACGGTCGGCTGGACCCGAGGAGCAGTGGAGGCTATCTGTACCCACCCTTCAGGTGGAACTTCCTAAGGACCGCTCGACACTGCGACTTTTCTTCCAGTTGCTGTTTTTTCCCTTTCAGTTGTACATTACAGTTGGGCTTGTATTTCCTTCCCCTTTACTTTTCTGCACTTATTGTTGTAACCGTTTTTACATAGTATTTACTTCTGTCTACTTACTCTGTGGTGTTTTTTGTTTACTTTAAAAAGGCAATGCCTTCTCTTTTTACCAGGATTTGCGCCTTGGTGCAAGTCGTCAGCCCCTGGCCTATGGAAGGCGGGCTTGGGGTAGTCAGGACACGGGCCCCGAGGACGGGTCGTGACAAATTGGTATCAGAGGTGTTCGATTCTACTACAAAGCCTGATATTTCATCTATGTGAAGAAATAGGGTTTATCATATTGGGTGTGGGTATCAGTTCAGGGAGTCCAGTGTTGGTGCGGCGGCCGACGTATCCGTACACCTGACCCTGACTTCTGATTTCTGACTTAATGCACGAAAACATTGATTGCATGTGTGTTTCAAGTTTTCTTTGTGATTACTTTGTGTCAGCTCACCAGGTATACTGTTTTGACTGTGGCGCACCTGTTTCTTTTCAGTATGGCCCCACGACGGTAGCCATCTAGGGTTCCGAGAGTTGTACATGACAACCGCCCACCGAGCGACGAGTCCTCGTTACAGGGCCCTTTGACAGCTGAGGCATCGGCGGTACCCCTACCCGCCGAGCCACCGATGCTTCCAGCCCCAACCGCTGACGATGCACGTCCCCTTAGAGCACTGCATGAGTTCTAGTGCCAGCGACCGCCCAGGTTCCATGGGGAGACGGACCCCCAGGCGGCCAAGGACTGGATGCAAGTAGTTGTACGACTTTTCAGGCTAGTGAGGACACCAACAGACCTCATGGTGATCCTCGCAGCGAGCCTACTGCACGCAGCAGCGGGCCGAGGGTGGATATTTATGCTCCAGGTGCACGATGAGGCATATCTCCTCTGGACATACTTTGAGGGACTCTTCCGCTCAGAGTTTTTCCTGGACACCCTCTGTGCGGTGCGCATCCAGGAGCTTCTTCAGATGCGGCACGACATATTGACGGTCGCCCAGTACTCGGCGAGATTTACCACTCTCTCGCACTACTCGACTGATGGTACGGGACCCATTCATTCGGGCCCGGACCTTTTAGCAGGGATTGAGACATGAGATCATGGAATCACTGATCCCCCTCAGCATTCCGACTCAGGCAGGAGTACTGGAGAGAGCCCTTTTGATCGAGAGATTTCTTGCTGAGACTTCTCTAGAGGCGAGACCTACCGTGGGGAGGCACGTAGCAGAGTCTTCCACAGCAGGCAGTCGACGGATGAATCAGGGGTCCAGGCAGACCAGACCCTCACGCAAACGACCTCAGGACACTGGCTCAGCAGTGCGGGGCACACGGCATGAAGCCAGTGTTCTGAGAGGCGGGCAGTGCTACATATGCGGTGGACAGGGTCACATGGCTTTTGACTGCATGGCCCACCGTGTCGAGGAGCAGCAGACAGTTGAGGGGCCACCTAGGCAGAGGCAGAGGGTCGAACGTGGCGGTCCGCAGGGAGGAGGCGGACAAGGAAGTGGAGCAGGCCGAGCAGCAGGTGGTGGGCGACGCTTTGAGGCTCTACCACCACCATCACCAGGGGGTCCACCCCAGCCACATAGAGATGGCGGGCAGAGACAGGCAAAACTCCAGGATGCATAGGCTTACGACCACAACACGCCCGAGATGATTCGAGGTATGATCTGTGTCTATTCCACCCTTGTTGCAGTTCTTATAGACACATGAGTGAGTCACTCTTTCATAGCCGCTACCCTTGTTCGGAGCTCGGAGATTCCGACAGAGCTGTTGGATCGATCCTTATGGCTAGAGACTCCTATGGGAGATGATTCGATGATTACGCACTTGTTCCGGCAGTGTGAGCTTACTCTAGGAGGCGAGATATTTGGCTGGGATCTTCTTGTAGCGGCGTCGAGGCCTTACGACGTCATCTTGGGCATGGATTGGCTATCTACCGTACATGCTCAGATTGACTGTATTAGGTGCAATGTGCGATTTGTACGCACCGACAGGAGCAGGTTCACCTTCACCGGCGAGAAGGGAACCTTCACAGCACAGGATGGACTTCCGCAGAGGTGAGGACAGCCCATCACTTATCAGTTGTCTAGCCTCATCCTAGGAGAAGTTGACGTGCGAAGTCCTAGTTTTCCTAAAGTGGTGGATCAGTATGCGGACGTCTTTCCCGACGATGTTCCAGGGCAACCTCCTTGAAGAGAGGTAGACTTTATATTGAACTATACCCCGGGACAACCCCAATATCGACTCCAGCATATCGAATGGCCCCCGCTGAGCTTCGAGAGCTACGGTTACAGTTGGAGGACTTACAGGGCAAGGGATTCATCTGACCTAGTGTTTCACCCTGTGATTCCCCGATATTGTTCGCCAAGATGGCAGACGGGATCTTGAGAATGTGTGTCGACTATCGTCTCCTGAACCAGGTGACAGTGAGGAACAAGTATCTGCTACCGAGGATTGATGACCTCTTCGATCAGCTCAAGGGAGCACGGTGGTTCTCGAACTTAGACCTCAGGTCAGGCTATCATTAGCTCAGAGTTCGGGACGAGGACGTGCAGAAGACGTCCTTCAGATGTCGGTATGGCCACTATGAGTTCTTGGTTATGCCTTTCGGTTTAACCAATTATCCAGCAGTGTTCATGGGCCTCATGAACAGGGTCTTTCAGCCATACCTCAATTGATTTGTCGTAGTCATCATCAGCGACATTTTGATATACTCGACGACTGAGGAGGAGCACGCCTACCACTTGCGGGTTTTACTATACACACTATGAGAGAACCAAATTTATGGAAAGCTCTTGAAGTGTCAGTTCTGGATACGTGTGGTCCACTTCTTGGGACACGTCACCTCTGAGGTGGGAGTTGCAGTGGATCCTTTGAAGATCGAGGCAGTGCTACCTTGGGAGCCACCCAGGATCGTGACGGAGGTGAAGAGTTTCTTGGGACTAGATGGCTATTATCAGAGATTTTTACCAGAATTCCCTAGAGTTGCGGCACCACTCTCATCTTTGACGAAGAATGGGAAACCCTTTGTGTGGTCAGACAGATGTCAGCAGATCTTCCAAGATCTGAGACAGAGATTGACCAGCACACCTATCTTGAGGTAGACTGAGGAGGGAGTAGGGTACATAATCTACTACGATGGATCAGGGACCGGACTCGGATGTGTCCTGATGCAGGAGCGGGCAGTGATCGCCTATGGATCACGTCAGTTGAGGCCGCATGAGCAGAACTACGCTACCCATGACCTGGAGTTAGAAGTAGTGGTCATCGCTCTGAAGACATGGTGACACTATCTGATGGGTTAGCGCTTTACATTCATTTCTAACCATCAGAGTATCAGGTACATCTTCTCTCAGAAGGACCTGAACCTAAGACATCAGCGATGGATCGAGTTCCTCCAGGACTATGACTTTGAGATAGTCTATACTCCTGGGAAGGGGAATGTAGTAGCTGATGCTCTTAGTAGGAGGACGGGTATTCAGCGACTTGAGAAGGCGACAGAGCAGCTAGCCGCTTGGAGGATATCCTCCGTGGACAGAGATGGAGCATCCTTCCTTCAGTCTATCACAGTCACCCCTCCACTACTACAGCGGGTGAGAGAGGCACAACGTGGGGACGTTGAATGTGAGACGCGGCGTGTGCAGATATCCTCAGGACAGGATCATGATGGCTTCTCCTTTTGAGCAGAGCACAACATCCATTTCAGAGGATGTACCTTGGTACCAATCTCTTTAAGAGAGGAGGTGCTGATAGAGTTTCACAATTCTCCCTTAGCAGTACACCCTGGAGTGGCGAAGATGTACTAGGATCTCAGACGACAGCACTGGTGGCCAGACATGAAGAAGGCTCTGGAAGAGTTCGTTTCTCGATGCCTCACCTGCCAGCAGGTGAAGTTAGAGCACCAGGTACCAGTAGGCTTGGTACATCCCTTGGAGGTCCTGGAGTGGAAGTGGGACGAGATATCTATGGACTTCGTGACTGGACTTCCACTCACTTCCAGAGGTCACGACTCCTTCTCGGTGATTGTCGACCGACTCACTAAGTCATCTCACTTCTTAACCATCAGAGAGTAGGGCTCAGTGGAGATCTTGGGGCGTCTCTACGTTCAAGAGATTTTTACTGATTCATGGTGTTCCATCATCTATCATCTCCGATCGAGATGTTCGCTTTACTTCCCGACATTGGAAGGGGTTGTAGGAGGCGTTCGGGACGCAGCTACGTCTGAGCACCGCCTTTCACCCTCAGACGGATGGTTGGACGGAGAGGACCATTCAGACTCTCGGGGACATGCTCCGCGCATGTGTCCTCGACTTTGGTCGCAGTTGGGAGGACCACCTACCCTTGGTGGAGTTTGCATACAACAACAGCTACCACTCCACCATCGGGATAGCACCATACGAGGCGTTGTACGGCAGACCTTGCAGATCTCCTTCGTGCTGGACAGACCCTGGGGAGTCAGCACTTGTGGGACCATAGATGGTCCAGGCCATGGTAGAGAAGGTCTAGGTCTTCCAGGAGCGGATGAGGACAGCTCAGAGCCGGCAGAAGTCATACGCTGACAGGAGACAGAGGCCACTAGAGTTCGAGGATGGCGACCACGTCTTCTGGCGTGTCTCTCCTCGACGTGGATTAGGGAGATTTGGCTGAGGTGGCAAGTTGTCTCCATGATTCATCGGACCATTCCATGTCCTTAGCAGGATTGACGAGGTGGATTATCGACTGGCTCTGCCACCTCAGTTGCACCGGGTGCACGACGTCTTCCACGTATCTCAGCTGAGAAGATACGTGCATGACCCGACGCACATCATTGACCATGGGGAGCGAGACGTTCATGATGGTGCGAATTTAGCAGAGGTCCCAGTGGAGATCAAGGATCGACATGAGCATGTCCTATGTGAACGATCGATTTTTCTTGTGCGCATCAGATGGCAGCACGGGAACCACCAGGAGAGTACTTGGGAGGGGGAGGCTCAGATGAATGCTCAATACCCACATATGTTTCCCTAGATTATGATGTATCTTTACGGGGACGTAAAGACCTGAGTTGGGAGTGATATAAAGACACATAAATTTCATGGAACCTTTTTTCTTAATTTTATTTGGAATTTTACAAGAACACAGTTTCTGACGGCACCTGATTCCGAGGTCCGGTGTGCCCGGAATCATTTTCGGAAGTTTGGCTCAGGTACGTTTAGTGAACGAACGTGCATGTTTTTCTAACTTTTAAACTGGTGCCCTGAATCGAATTCTGAGGGCACCGATGGAATCACAGCCCTGCTATTTTCTTAGAAATTCCTCTTCTGGAGTTGTGTTTGCTCGGGTGTGGTTTTTAATATTTGGGCTTTAAGTTAAGAAATAAAATAACGTGGTATGAAAAACTTTATTTTATTTCACTTAAGCCGCTTAAAATACACTTAAAGACACTTAAGCTACGTTGAAGCGGATCGGGATAAATTCAAAATATTCTACCCTCTTGGCAGGATATTTGTGAGGTGGGGCCCGTACGAGCCCCACCGTTTCTTTTCCACTAAGTAACGCACCCACGAAAACCCCCATTAAATAAAAGTCAACTGGGCGTTTTCTTAAAAAATTAAACGCTCTTATTAATTGGGTGGTTTATTCGTTGAAATAAATTCTATTAATTAATGGGTTGTTACTTAGCTTGATTTTCATTTGTTGCCATGTAATTAAATAAGACCAACATTATTTTTATTGAGTGTTGTTCGTTGAGAGGATTTGACATAAACCTTAGGTCCTTCATCCTCCTTCGCGGAGAACACGAAGAACGCGAAGAACGTGAAGAACGCGAAGAAAGCCGGCCTTCGACGAAGGGTGAAGAAGAACACCGAGCTCTCGGAGATCGACGACGTGAAGCCAAGTACCGAGACACCCACGATTCTTCTTCCGCGACGTTCTTCTACGATGTTCCTTCATCCGCGAAAAATCATTGATCACTCCATTGAGGTAAGAGATTTCAGACCCTTTTTAATTCTTTGTGGTTTATAACAACAACATGTATTTAATTGTTGTAATTTAATCTATATGTTCTTGAACCTCGGAGTTCGTCGACGCAACACCGTATACCGCGATGACGCGACGCCCTTCCGTGACGCGACTATCCTCTTCTTCTGCGACGATCAATACCGCGAAGAACGCACATTCGACGACTTCATCGAGGTAGGGGTTGATTCTTAAAAATCGTTTTGATTTATACCCGCGACGTTTTTTAAACTTTTGTCATGTAATTTTTTGAAAACCGCTAACGCGGGGGGTGCGGACTAACTAACAAGTCCGAACCCACCGCACATTTTTGTTTGTGGTGTGCAAGACGGCGGATGATGACAAACGGGGCCGAAATGGAGATTTGAGGGCCTGACAATGAAGAATGAGACCCGGGAGGAGCTACAGCGCAGACGGAAGTGGAATCGGACCACCGGAGCAACTCCGGTGGCCCGTAGAATCCAACGGCGGCGCAGGCGGCCAGAGGCGGCGGCCGGCAAGACCCGTGACCACGCGGGTACAGCGACTCACGGGACGCAGCAATGCCGCATCCGCTGACCAAGAGTGGCCCCACATGGGGCCGCGACACCTCTTCACGCGGGGTCAGCACGCCATGCAGTCCCTTGCTCGGCCGCTCGGCCGATCCGAGCCGAGCTGACATGCCGGCCGGGTCGCGCCCAGGCCGGGCCGGGCTGCCCTGGCCGGGCCATGTCATGCCAAACAGGATCGGAATTAGAACCGAGTTGGGTTGACCCGGTTCGGGCCGACCCAGGGGGGAGTTGGGCTGGGTCGGTCTGGGCCCAGACCCCCTGTTTCCGGACCATTTCGGTCTTTTTCTTATAACGTGAGCAATGAGCCTCCAAACGACGCGCCATCAGCGGAGATGTGATCCTTGGATCGAGACGGTCATTTTGGAATATCACACTCAAGGTTTCGGAATAATTCATGTTCGGCCGGGTTGGTTCGTACACGAAACTAACCAGTCCCTCGGAGCGGAAATGCTCATATCATGAGCTTCGGACGTCCGATTGACAGGCCGTCAACTTTGTTGAATTTCTATATGTGATACGGATCTTTTGGATTACTCTGCCCACAGTTTGGACGCATGTGGAGTACAGTCGGGTTGGTTTTGCCATAGAAACCAGCTGGGCCCCTGGGACGAAAAGGCCAATAACTCTCAGACCGGGCGTCTGATTGACGCGCCGTCTGCGACGTTGAGTTCCTATTGACGATACGGAACTTTTGGATACATCAACTCTGTAATATGCGTCATTTTATGTATCAGCCTCTCGTCTCGTGGAGCATACCCTCCCGAACGAGCTTCCTGTGTGCGGGAACCCTAGAGCTGGCTGCGACTGCTACTGTGACGACGACAACTGTGCGGAGATCCTCAGTGGATTCGACGGCGACGACTACAACACTCAGCAATCCATTGTGGGTCAGTGCTACCGATCGTATGTGGGTCTGATCCTATGTGGGTTAGCACTTAGTGATCCTGTGTGGGACAACGCCTACATGTCCTATGTGGGGCTGATCCTATGTGGGTCTTTGCGGGGGTTAGTTACCTATCGATCCTTTGAGGGTCAGATCCTTTGTGGGTCATTGCGGGGGTTAGTACCTATCGATCCCTTGTGGGTCCGATGACTTATATGGATCAGTGATCATCTCTATCGTCATTCGAAGAAGTATACCTATGTGAGCTGAAACCCTGTTTTTATTTCCATTGTGGATTGTGTTGTGCTATCCTGTGTGGATTTACGTTTTCCTTTCCTTTGTGGATTGTGTTGTGCTATCCTGTGTGGATTTATGTTTTTCTTTCCTGTGTGGACTGGGTTTAACTTGAGCTCAGATGTTAGAGCTGAGCGAGAATTGATGACTTAGGTATATGTATGGGCATATACCTAAGTAGTGTCGGATGATACTTCGTGTTTTCATCTTTCCATTGTGGATTATACTTTGTGGATTCTGGGAGACCTTCGGGGGTCTCGGGGTCCCTACTAAGTAGCTTATACTCACCCCTACACGGGCTATACCCGCACTACGTTGTGTTGGTTGCAGACGACGGACAACGTTGATCGTGGTGGAGGCTTGCGGAGCAGGACGGTACCTGGAGGTGGACCATTGGGTGGTACGTACTCAGAGCGGTCGGCTGGACCCGAGGAGCAGTGGAGGCTATCTGTACCCACCCTTCAGGTGGAACTTCCAGTGGACGGCTCGACGTTGTGGCTTTTCTTCCAGTTGTTGTTTTTCCAATTTTTGTTGTACTTTATAGTTGGGCCTCTATTTCCGACCCCCTTTCATTTTCCACACATACTTTTGTACCAGTTTTTACTTAGAATTTACTTCTGCATGCTTACTCTGTGGTGTTTTTTGTTTACTTTACAAAGGAAATGCCTTCCCTTTTTACCGTGATTTGCGCCTTGGTGCTAGTCGCCAGCCCCTGGACTATGGAAGGCGGGCTTGGGGTAGTCACGACACGGGCCCTGAGGAAGGGTCGTGACAGTTGTGTAGTACTATATTTTTGTGTGACTATAAAAGTATGAAATAAAGGACACAATTAATAAGAAATAGAATATTTAGTCAGCATTTTTAATTTCTATTAAACTCCATAATAGAAGAATTATTCTTATTTCTAATAAAGTTAAAAAGGTTTTATTTTGTTTAATAAGATCAATTTAGGTTTTGTTTTATAATGGTAATCCTAATATGAAAAAAAATTAATAACAATTTCATATAAAATCCAAAAATATTGAATAAATATACTTCACAATATATAAACGATACATGATTTGTTAATGGATGATAACATAACTTAGTAGTCTTGTCACATTGTAAATGAATAATTCAAAAACTATCTCTTATAATATTAAATCTACTTAAGACCTTGTTTATTATTATATTTAAAGAGTTGATTAATTAGAATACATAATATTAGTTCATTAAAAAAAATTTATTTACGGGTCTTAACAAACCATTAAAATTTTAATTGATATAAAAAAATAAATATTTAGCATACTATTTTTAATTAATAAATTAAATGGTGCATAATTTATATATTACATAGAATACCTCATATTTAATTTTATTTTCAATTTGAAAAAAAATAGAATCCATACAAAAAATTATACCAGTTTTTTACATAGATATGAAATAAGAATTTATCAAAATATTTTAATACATGAAATGATATAGATACTGTTTTCCAAATTCAGATAATCTGAAAGGATTCAATAAAAATATATTTAAAAAATATATATATAATTTAAATGAAATCATTCTAAAATTATAAGGATAACCAAAATAGGGACTCCAATATCATATCAAAGTTGGAATTTCATATATAATGAAAAATATTATATTATTATGTATATTGTTGAATAAAATTTTTTACATTAAAATTTTCATATATTATATTGATCCAATTAATAACTTTGTTACATGAAGGAATTATTTTTGTAAATAATTAAATCCATTTTTTTCATTTTGAATATATAATCATATTTGTCTTCAATTAAAATTTTTATGTAAAATTGAAAATTATTGATTAGAGGATTAATTTAATTAAAATAATAATGTGTATGAAACATATTTCATTTCAAGTAATTTTTTTTAAAATTGATGATAGGGAATATACTGGAATGATAAAAAAGATAATTATGATCAACTGTAATTTGAAATGAATAAAAAAATCAATGTTTTTTAGGATAGATGAAATTTCATAATTATAATTACTAATATTCAAAAATATAATATCACTATTTTAGGCAACATAATATTCACTTTTTTTTTGAATTTGAACACATCCTTGTTCATCATTGTGATGAATTATAAGTATAGTTTCATTTATAAATAATATATTTTATTGTCGATTTTGATAGTTCATTTTACATTGATCAAATTATTTATGAGTTTAGATTTTTTTATAGAGTTCATAATTTTTTAATAGAAAAAATAATGAAATGTGTTTCTCAATAATAAATAATAATCAATTGTGACATGAATATGGAAGTTTCTGATAAAAATTTAAATTTGGTTTTTCAAAATATATTATTAAAAAAGGAGGTAATAAGTATATATTTAAGAATAATTCATGTAATTTATATGAAATTATAAAATATATATAAGGATAATGATATTTGGGACTCAGATTTTATTTTAACATAATAATTTGTTTTTTTGATACACAATAAAATAATTTTTTTTACTTTGATTCAAATAATTTCTTGTATTCATACAACAGTTCATCTAATATATTGTGTTAAGAAATAATTTTCCAACATGATTTAATAATGTGAGAAAAAAATTGAATAAAATTTTCATTTAAATTTTATTATTCAATCATATAAGTTTCCTATGAAAATATATAAATATAATTATAATACTAGGAAAACAGGATAAAAATAATTATATCCTAAATGTATTAGATACATTTTTCATTAAGAGTTTGTTAAATAGTTTGAGAAATTAAAATTAAAATTATAAATAAAAATATGAATATTATATTGGAAATAATATGATAAATTCTTATTTTTGAATTAAAATAATGAAAATATAAAAAATAAATTAACAACTATGAAAAATGAAATCCAAAAATATAGGGATGAATTATATTTAAAAATATATTTAAATTAATCTATACATCGAATGAAGAGAACAAACTTCTATAGGATAGTCACTAGAACATGGTTCATTATATTATATACTCTCATAAAATGCAATCCATAAAAGTGAAAATTTCCAAGAATATATAGAAAGGGAGTGAAAATAAAATACTAATAATCATGGAATGTACAAATTTCTATATTTATGTTTGGCATGATACCAAAAAATGGTCATTATATTATGTAATATAATATACTATATTGTATTATATATTAATATATTGAAAAATATATATTAAGTGATTATGAGTTAGAATATTTATATAATTTCATTATATTTGAAAAATGAATTAAAAATATATAAGTAATCACACAAAAATTTTCAAATAGATAAGAAATCATAATCAATCCGAGATTGTTAGTTACTACATTTATATAAATAGTTTTTTAAAATAATTTATTCTTAATTTTGATATTAAGAATATATTTTAAAATAATATATGAGATCTAATATAAATTATACTATAATTTTCAGGATAACATTAATATGGACAACCACATTATGTGACCTAGGAATTAAATTGTTAAAAGAGAATATTATATTATCATATATATTATTGTCTGCATATTGTTTTCTAAAAGGCAATGTGATATTGATTCGTGTAATTATTGTTTATCATGGTGGAATTATATATCTAATTATTGTACTCAAATTTCTTGGAAATAGTATTTTATAATCATATATGATGTATATATAAATATATGTGTGTCATTAAATAACTATTTATGGTAGGATAAAATATATTTATTTGATAATTTTAAGGAATAAAAATTGATTTCAAGTCAAATTTAGTTATATAGATAATAATAAAATATGTTGGGAATTATAGGAACAATTGTAAATTTAAATGAATAAAACATCACAGATGAATTTTTATTGGCTCTAATGAAATTATAAATGTTCATTATGGTATATCCAATGAAAATGTCAACATTTTGGACATTAAAATATATAGTTTAGTTGAAATTTAATCTCTTCATTTATATAATTTTGGAGGAATTTTATGTTTTGTATCATTTAAAAATAAGATGTAGTATAATATAAATATTTAAAGGATGTTACCAAGGTCAAACAAACTCCTTGTTTTGATGTTGTTTTTGTTATAAACATCATAAGTAGTTAATTTAACAATATAACCATAATTTATTCTATTTATTATGTAACCGATGGTTTCACCATTAATTTGGATATATCTAAAAAATTCATATAATATGTAATCTAGATTTATGAAATTAGAATGATATCTAATAAAAATTTTCATTAGTCAATAAATCTGGATAGAGTTTTTCTAATTATATTACCATAAAAGGATATAATGAGTAGGGATTTAACAATAGTAAATTATATTTTAATGAATCGTATCATGATATTAGGTATAACCTTAAAGGGACTCTCATTATTGCTAAATTTTGGAATTTTGTACACAGGCCAACCATTAATTGATTAAAAATATTGTTTCATGGATTTTTTATATAAATGTCCTCATAAGATATTTAGTTAGGTAAAAAATCTGAAACATAATAATATTATTTATGAAAATAATTACATTAAAATTAAATTAAATTTGAATATAATATTTTATAACATATAAAATAAAATTTATTTATACACTTTCAAATCTCTAAAATATATGATAAAATCATTTAAAATCATAATATTCATTAAATATATTTTATTTCAGGTAAATTTTAATAATTTAAATAGCATAATTTTTTTTGAAAAAGAAATCTTATTTTTCATGAAAAATTGAAATATTAAATTAAGAATATATTGTAGGAGTTTTTTTAGAGGAATGATGAAATTGTAAATATTTCATTTATAGATTATTAATGAAATATTTTCATTTTTAAAATCAACAAATTAAATTTTAATAAAAATTAAAATAATGATTTTTTTTATTTTGGATTAATTATACATGTATATAAAATATATATATAATATATTTTTATATACATTTATAATGTATTTACCATTGATCAAATTTTATATGTGCATATTTTTTTAATAGATTATTTTTTTATGGAATAATAGAATAAAAATTGTTTATCTATAATTTATAAACATTACATTCATCTTAAACAGTAATTTATGAAATACAAATATCCCTAGACAACAAATTGATAAGCATGGATATACAATTAAAACATTGAATAGATGATGATAAATAATTTTTGTACAATACATGTGTGTATATAATGAACATATCATATAAGTAATTAATATAACAATAGTGGAAACATAAAAATAACATTCATAAAAAAATTATATTTATAGATTAGATAATAAATAATGTAATTTATGGAAATTTTATCATGTAAATATTTGATACATTTTCGGAATATATCAAATAAATTTAGTCTACAATAAATAAAACAAAATAAAGATCAAATAATTCACACATTTAGGAATCATGTTATACAATTATAGAACATATATTGAATGCAATATTTGTATGATTTATTCTATGTCTTGGATGATAATATAAAAAGAATATTTTAATTTCTTAAAATCAATTTCAAAATAAATGAAAAATGGAAATTAAATAGTCTATGTTGAGTAATTTCCAAAACCAGTGAATATTAGTTTTTATGGAAATCAATGTAATGAAAAGGAATATTAGTTTTGGGAAATATTTATGTGATGGGGAGAAAATATTTGGATAGGTTCTATGTCCTAAATTATGAGTTGACAATCGAATAAAACAACATCGAATTCCATGATAATGCAATGTTTAAAATAAAATATTATGGAATTAATGGTCAAATTTCATAGAAGTTGGAAACAAAAAAATAAGAATCTACCCAATGATTGCGTGATTATATATCAAAATATATTTCGGAAAGAATGGATGAATTTAGGGGAAGATGGAATAAAAATGGAGACATTGGTTAATGGTTTCATGTTTTTAAATTAATGGATTTGAGAATATTTAAGGCGGTAAAATATGTAATTAAACATTGTTATCATGAGTTTTACTCAAACAAGATTAAAATTTTAGTTTAATAGAAAATAATAGGCGGATTTAACATGAATTAAAAAGTTATAAAATAAAACAAAATTAATATATAAAAACTACATATGATAGGTATGAATCCATAAGAAAGTGTACATAATAAAATTTTGAAAATAATATATATGGTTTGATAATATAAAAAAGTATTTATGTTTTATGATTAATGAATATAATGAAATGTATGTACATTTAATTTCTTCATATCCTAAAAACAAAAATACATAAATAGAAGAATATGTGTATATTAATATATATATGTATATATATATATATATTATTAAACATTATTTGACTAAAAATTCCATTAGTGAAAAAAATAAAGTGAGAAAATATTTTATTTCACTTATCACATGTGATAAAATGTTGGGAAAGGAAAAATACATAATAAGTGCATAAACACATCCTCTAATGATTCAAAAATCTTTTCTCAGTGACTTTTACCTAATAATACTAAGAAGATAATCATGTCCAATATAACTTCACTACCTAGTCAAATTAATTTATCAAATTGTGATTCTATTGATCAAATTTTTTGTATTAGAGAATGAAATTTATACCAACATGGAGGATTTCAATTGTAAATCCCAATATTAATAAGGATAAGACCAGTTTTAGTAATACTAAAACTAATTACACGATATAATAAAAAAGGGAATATATATATAAAGATGAATAATATTTTAGAATGAAATTAAATACCAGGGTTTCACGTAATATTTTTGATTCATAAAACATGTCATGTAATATGTTAAGTTAAAAAATGGCTTCTCAACATGATTTAATTATGTAAGAAAAATATTGAATAAACTTTCTATAAACTTTAATAATATAATCATATATATTTCCTAATAAGATATATCAATATAATTATAATACTAAGAAAACAGGAGAAAAATAATTATAACCTGAATGTAAAAGATACATTTTTCATTATATGTTTATTAAATAGTTAGAGAATTAGAAATTAAAACTATAAAATTAAAATAAAAAAATTATATTTTAAATAATATTATAAATTATTAATTTTTGTATTTCTAAAATTATAATATGATAAATAAATTAACAACTATGAAATATGAAATCAAAAAATATAGGGATGAATCATATTTAATAATATACGTAAAATAAACTATACATTGATAGAAGAGAACAAACCTCCATAGGCTAGTCACAAAGCACATGGTTAATTATATAATAGAATCATTGAAAATCTAGTCCATAAATGTGAAAATTTCCAAGAATATATACAAAGGGAGTGAATATAAAATACTGATAATCATGGAATGTAAATAATTCTATATTTTTATATCTTATCGTACCAAAAAATGGTTATTATATTAAGGAATATAATATACTATATAGTATTATATATTAATAAACTGAAAAATATATATTAATTGATTATGAGGTTGAAAATAAAAATACATATTCATTAAATTTGAATGAAGAATTAAAAATTTATAAGTAATCATAGAAAAATTTTCAAATAGATATAAAATCACACTCTATCTGGGATTTTTAGTTCCTTAATTTATATAAAGAGTTTTTTAAACTATTTTAATATTAATTTTTTTAACAAGAATATATTTTAATATTATAAAATAAATTTAAAGGAAATTATACTATAATGTTATGGGTAACATTAATATGGACTCCAAATTAATGTGACCAAATAATTTCATTGGTAATACAGAATATTATATGATCCTATATAACGTTGGATGGATATTTGTTTCAAAGAGTTAATGTGATATTGATTCATGTAATTATTATTTATCTTGGTGGAATTATGTATCAAATTATTGTACTCATATTTTTAGGAAACTATATTATATAAACTTATATGTCGTTTATTAAAATATATGTGAATCATTACAAAACAATTCAATGTTGGATAAAAATAATTTAAATCATAATATTGAGGAATAATATTGAATTTCCCGACAAATTTAGTAATATTAATAATAAAAAAATTATTGTGAATTAAAGGAGAAATTGAAATTTTAAATGAATAAAACATCACATGTGAATTTTTATTGGCTTTAATGAAATTATAAATGTTTTTTTAGTATCTCCAAAGACAATTTCCCCATATTGGACATCAAAATATAAATTTTAGTTGAAATTTTAACTCATCATTTTTATTATTTGGGAATAATTATATGTTTTCTATCTATTAATAATAAGATGTTGTATAATTGAAATATAAAAAGGATGTTACCTATGTCAAAAAACTACAGGTTTTGAGGTTTTTTTTGATATAAAAATATAAGTTGTCTATTGAACAATGGAAGCACAATTGATTCTATTTAGTATGTAAAAATTTATTTCAACATTAATTTGGAGTTATCCTAAAAAATTATATGTTATGAAATCTAGATATATGAAATTAGAATAACATATAAAAAATCATTAGTCAATAATTATAGATAGAGTTTTTCTAATTATATTACCATAAATTGATATAATGAGTAGGGATTTAAAAATAATAAATGAATTTTTAATGAATCATACCAGAATGTAAGGTATAACCACAATGGGTATCTCATTTTAGATAAATATTAGGATTCCGTACAAATAAAAACAAATATTTGATAAAAAAATATTGTTTCTTGGATTTTTTTCATGTAAATGGGCTCATATGATATTTAGTTCGGTAAAAATTCTGTAACATAAAAATAATATATATGAAAATAATTGAATTTATTTTTAATAAAATTTCAATATAATATCCTATAATTAATGTAATAAAATTTATTTCTACAATTACAAAACTCTAGAATATATGTCAAAATCCACTAAAATCATAATATTCATTAAATATATTTTATTTTAAGAAAATTTTAATAATGTAAATAACATAAAATATTTTTGAAAAATAAATCCTAATTTATCTAAAAAAATTGAAATATTAAAATAAGAAAATATTTTAGGAGTTTTTAGAGGCATGATGAAATTATGGATTTTGTAGTTAGTGATTATTAATGAAATATTTTCATTTTTAAAATAAAACCATTAAATTTTAATAAAGATTAAAATATATCCTTTTTATTAATTTAGATGAATTGTACATGTAGTATCATATATATATATATATATGATATTATATTATATAAATATATAATGTATTTACCTTTGATCTAATTTTATATAAGAGTATATTTTATATAAACTAGCAAAAAAAACATTATGTTGTAGAAGAACCGAAATTGTTACCCTATATTTTATAAACATTAATTTCCTCTTAAAAATTAATTTATGAAATAATAATAACCTGAGAAAACAAAATGATAAGAATGGATATAAAATTATATCCTTGAATGGATGATTAGAAATAATTTTATTATAAAACCTGTATGTAGTTAATGAACATATCAAATAAGCAATGCATACAAAAATAAAATAGTGGACATAAATAAATTATATTTATAGAATATGTAAAAAATAATGAAATTTATGGAAATTTTACCATTGAAATCATTTTTACATGTCAAAATATATCAAATTAATGGAGGCCACAATAAATAACATATATTGAAGATATAATAATTTACACACTTTTTAATAATGTTATACAATTATAGAGCATATATTAAATGCTGTATTTGTATAATGGATTCTATGTGCTGGTAGATAATATAATATGAATTTTTTAATTTATAGAAAAAAAATATAAAAAAGAATGAAAAATGGAATTAAAATAATCTAAGGTGTGGAATTATCAAAACCAGTGAATATTATTAATTTTTGAAATAAATGTAATAAAAATGAATGTTAGTTTTTTGAAATAATTATGTGATGAGGAGACAGTATGTGGATCAGATCCATTTATTGAATTAGGAGTTCATAATCAAATAACAAGACATCAAATTCCATGATAATGTCATATTTAAAATAATGTATTAGGGAATTAATGTCATATTTTGAGGAAGATATATACAAAAAAAGAATAGTCTAACCATTTTTTTGATGATTATAAATCAAAATATATTAGGGAATGGAAGTTTTAATTTTTAGGAAGATGGAAACAAAAATGGAGACATTGGGCAATGGTTTCACGATGATAAATTAATGGATAAGAGATCTTTTAAGGTGGTAAAATATATAATTAAACTCGGGTGTCATGAGCTTAACTCAAAGGAGAAGAAAATTTTAGTTTAGTATCAAATAGAAGGTGGATTTAAGATGAATGAAAAAGTTATAAATTCAAAAAAATATTTAATATATTAAAATTACATATTATAAGTATGAAACCAAAAGAAAGGGTATGTAATCAAATGTCAAAAATAATTCATAAGGTATGATTCTATAAAAATTTATTTATGTTTTATGATTAATAAATATAATGAAGTGTTTGTACATTAAAATTCATCATTTCCTAAAAACATAAATATAAAAATATCAAAATATTTGTATATTAAATTGTATATATATATATATATATATTTCTAAACATTATTTGACTAAAAATTCCATTTATGATCATAATAAATTGACAAATCATTTTATTTCACTTCTCACAATTGATAACAAGTTGAGAAAGAAAACATACATTTTGTGTGAAAAAAACGCACCCTCTAATGATTATAAAATCATTTCTCGATGACTTTTACCCAAGGATACTGAGATGATAATCAATTCTAGTATCTATTCACTACCAAGTCAAATTAATTTATCTAATAATACTTCTTAATGATAAACTAATTTTATTAGAGAGTGGAATTTAATCCAAAATGGATTATTTCGAGTGTCAATTCGAATATTAATAAGGACAAAACCAATTTTAGTAATAGAAAAAGTAATTAATATAAATAATAAAAAATAGAATAAAACTATGAAAATGAAAAAAAATTAGCATGAAATTAAATATCATACTGTATTGTCATTGAAATTTGAATTTCATAAAATAATGTATTCATAAGTAGAAATTTGTCATTTCATGAACATTGGTAAAATTCAGGGGCATGTTCTAATAAAAAAATTACGTAAATTATGTATGAAATATAATTATCTATTATAATTGTTTCATACCATTTCAATGTTGATTGAATTCCATTGTTTTGTTCATTTTATGCGAGAAACCTGAAATAATTTCAAATAAATTTAAATTAGGAATCAAAAATTATGAAATTAAACTAAAAGAAGTGTATATATTTTTATTAAAATAAAATATTATTATTATAATTACAATCTATAATCCAATAATAGTGCATATTGAAAAAAAAAATTATTTAAAATTCTTCATATATTCATGGTAACAATTATATGAAAATTTCATTTTATATTTTATATAATAAAATATAGAACCACATCGAACAATTTATTATAAACAAGTGCATATGGGTTTAAATGTTTTTAAATATATTCTACAATTAATTAATATAATTGGTAGTGCCTAATAATTAAAAAAATATAATGTGATTAAATAACAGATGTGATAAATTTCAATATTCATGTTGGGCATCATTAGACAATCATAATACAAAATTTATTGTGAATTTAACTCATTTCATATTGAATGTTTTTAACACTAAAATATGATTACTATAAAGAATTATAACTCATTGAAACATATAGGGACATTATTTTTTATTGATATTTTCAGGACTTGTCCCTCGGGGACTGTGTCATGACTACCCCAGGCCCGCCTTCAATAACCCATGGGTTGGAAACTAGCATAAATGGCATAAAATCCAAAAAAATGGGAAGGAATTTCCATTAAAAATTATAAACACAAAAAAACAGAGAAGATGGAAGCAATACACTATGTAAAACTGTATATAAATGATGTGGTAAAATGTAAAGGGGCTGGAAATACAAGCCCAACTATAATGTACAAGGAAACTGAATGTACAAGGGAAAAAAGTACAATAAAAAAAGTGAAAAACTGTTGGGTCACCCTCCGGGAAATCCCACCTATAGGGAAGGTACTGATATCCTCCACAACAAAAAACATTTTTCCATCTCCCCCGTGTACCGTCACACCGTGTGGGCCACCTCCGGGTACCATCTAGTCCACATACACACATCCTTGATCAGTGCTGCCTCTCATCTGCATCCAACATAATGAGGTGCGGGCATAGCCCGTGCATGGGTGAGTATAACAATAATCAGTAGAGACCCTAATGGTCTTAGAAAAGAAAACAATGTTAAACCACAATTTAAGAAATCAACAGATAACCACACATTGGTATATTCTTATACATGCACATAATTTATCAATTAATTCATCTCAATCATGAGGTAAACTCAAAAGTTACTAAATCAGCTCAACCAAGATTTTTATTCACATTGTTGAATCTACGACTGCTAAAGAATTCATCCTCTGACTAGTATAATGGTAATCCCTCCACAAAAAGGGGATTCCCACTAACCTTGGACTACTGAGGTACTCCTCCAGTCGAGTATTGTGGGTCTACCGTGTTCACACCGAGGGGCTCCCCACTGTTGGTCTGCTGCCTACTACCAGGCGCCCTCCTAATAGACTGTAGAGGTTCTCCTCCTGTCGAGTACCACGGGTCTGCTGCCAACTACATGGTGCACCCCCGCCATGGTTCTTCCACCAACTACTAGGTGCTCCCCACTGGGCTAGTTGAATCACTCTAAGTAGAATCAGTCAAGCAGTCGTCAGGTCTAATCCAGCTACTAAGACTCCATACTCCGCTCAATCGTTTCTTGGAGGGTCCTCTCCATGAGATACAGGTTGATAATCCAGCTATCACAAAGACCCACGTAGAAATATCTCAAATTTATGCTTCGTCATAGAGGTCTCAATGGACTAGACAATGCGAAAATCGGACACACGGTCTGTGAGTCATAATCTTTTTAGTCCCATGGTTTTGGTTAGATTCGTGTACGATCCAACCTGACTATATGTCAACATTACCCCGAACTCTAGTGGGGTATATTCAAAGGGACCTTCGTGCACTAAAAAAAGCGTCTCATAAGGATCGTCAAATGGTATTCTGATGCTAATGATATGGCCATAGGAAGTATGGGTCAATAATGGGCATGGACCCGGTCTGACCTGATCGGACCGACTAGGCCCACCCCAGACAGGGAAGACCCTATACGGGTTGACCCGGTCTGGGTCGACCCAGTCTGGGTCTAACCCGACACATTGGGTGGGCCAACCTACTAGGTTTGCCCTGGTCCACTAAGCCCTACCCAGCGGACCGCGGGGTCAGTTCGACCCGGATGTTGCCACGAAGGACATCGTTGTCCGGATCGGGTGGCTCGGGCGGCTCGACCGGGAAAGCCGAGTTGGTTAATCCTACAATGCCACGAAGGAAACCGCATGCGGGCTCGGGATTCCAGGGCACAGGAAGGCCGCACGGGGCGCTGGCATGCAAGCAGGGTGCCTGGCAGGGCACGGGAAGGGCGCGCGGGGAGCGGGCAGGCTGCGCGGTGTGTGGTTAGGCCGGAAGGGCGTCATGGAGGGCACCACCAGGGCGCCTGGAAGGGTGTTAGAGTGGCACGTGGGGAGGCTTTTAGGGCACCGATTGGCCGTGAGGGGCGTGGGAAGGCCGCGGGCAGGCTGGCTGGCAGATGGGGGCGGCCTAGCAGGCCAGTTTTGCGCAGTGTGGGCTAGTGCAGGATGTTGGTGTTCATCCAGGAACACCGGTGTGCCACAGTTGGTGTGTGGTTCATGGAGGACGTAGGTATGCTGACCTTTTCCATTGCTTCCTTTGTCACCTCATCGTTGCTTCGAAGAACACCACAAGAAAGAAAAATCTGTGGAGGATGTCATGCCATGTTAGGTAGGCCCACACCCTCTATGTTTGAGGTAGTATCAATTGGTTCATCATAGAAAGAAGATGAACAAAAATTAATTATATCACATTTCATCGATTAATTTCATTCGATGATGATAAGAATAAATGAAAAGAATCAACATGCAATAACCCCATACATGGATTTTCGGGTGTTGACGTTGAAGTCGTGGAAAGAAGATGAAGTCACCCATCGTTCATCGTGTCTACCAGGCACTACTAATTCTGAGTTTTGTTGGCTCTATAATATGATCCACGTCAATAGGATTTGAGGAAGGAAGTTAAAGAAGAATCATCACTCGCTTTCTTTGTTGGAAGAACGTGTTCTTCCATCTTCTTTGGGAGAATGGTTCTTCTTTGGGAGATTTCTTCTAATGATCCTCTAATCCTCCTATTCCATCTACTAAAACAGTATCCCATCCAAAAAAATTGTTTTTATTTTAGATTATTGACATTAACATTAAAATTTTGGTATTTAATTAAATGAGACGAATCATTTATTTTGGGATGGAGTTTCCATAATAAACTATTTGTTAGCTCAAAAATTCAAAAGTGGGGAAATAATTACATGGATCCACCTCATTAAATAATGAGAGTTTTCATGAATTAATTTAGGAGACATTGGAACCATTATGGTGGGGGAGGGAAAGGAGTTTGTCCCCATTTAAAGGGTATTTTAGAAATCAAGAGGATCTCCCTCATTAATGGGGGATATTTAAGAAATTTTCCTCTCCCCCCATTAATAGGTGTTAAGCCCCATGTGGTCCCCAACACATTAATCCTATGATACCAATTTGTCATGACCCGTCCCCCGGGGCCCGTTCCATGACTACCCCATGCCCGCCTTCCAGAGGACAGGGGCTAGCGACTACAACCAATGGCGTAAAATCTCTAAAACTGGGAATGCATTTCCATTAAAAATTATAAACACACACAACAGAGTATATGGAAGAAATACATTATGTAAAACTGTATAGAAAAGATGTGGTGAAAACTAAAGGGTTTGGAAATACAAGCCCAACTGTAAAGTACAAGGAAACTGAAAGTACAAGGAATACATGTACAACATAAAAAAATTGAAATAGCTGTTGGATCATCCTCTAATGAATACTACCAAAAGGGTAGGTATAAATAGCATCCATTGCACACCACGTCTTTCCGTCTCCTACATGTGTTGTCATGTCGTGTGGTCCACCACGGGGTACAATCTAGTCCTCGTACACTCAGCCTCGGTCAGTGCTTCCTATCATCTACATCCAACACAACGAGGTGCATGCATAGCCGGTGTAGGGTGAGTAAAAAGATACTCAGTAGGGGCTCTGATACCTTCGTGGTCTCACAAAATCCAACAAGGATAAACCAAAAAGTATGAAATCAACATATAATCACATTTAGGTGTATAACCATACATATACCTGAGATATCATGTAATATGTCTCAATCATTAGGTAAACTCAAATGTAACTAACTCAGCTCAACCATAATTTTTATTCTCATTATCCAAACCACGGTTACTAGAGAACTCCTCATCTGATGATTACAGTGGGTCTATCGCCACAACCAAACGCCTCCCACTCACCATTGACTGCAGAGGTACTCTTCATGTCGACTATTATGGGTCCGTCGTGCTCACACAGAGGCGCTCCCCACTGTGGTTCTACCACCAATTACTATGTGCTCACCGTAATAGCCTATAAAGGTACTCATCCTATCGATTATTGCGGGTCTGAAGTTAACTACCAGGTGATCCTCCATTATGGGTCTGCCGCCAACTACCAGGGACTCTCCAATGGCCTAGTTGAATCACTCTGAGTTGAATCGGTCAAGCAGTAGTTAGGTCTCATCTAGCTACCAGGTCACTGAACTCCCCTTGATCGTCTCCGGGAGGGTCTGCTCTAGGAAGTACAAGATAATACTACAACTGTCACGAATTCCCACGTAGAAGTATCTCAAAGGTCCGCCACGTCATCGGGGTCTCAACGCAATAGACTGCACATCAATCGGATGCCCAGTAGGTGAGTTATATGTTTTATTTGTCCCAGGGGCCCTGTTGGATTCGTGTACGATCCAACCTGACCATATCTCAACATTACCCCAAACACTATTGAGGTATACACAAAGGGATCTTCGTACTCCACGAAAACCAGTGCTCTGATGGTTCGTCAAATGGTTTTATGGTGCCAAGGATATGGCCAAAGGAAGTAATGATCTGTAATGGGCCTAGGCCCGGTCCGACTTGGTCAGACCGACTCGGCCCAACCTAGACTATGCTGACCCGGTCTGGGTCAACCCGATCAGACCGCTAGGTTCAGCCCAACCCAACAGACCACGAGGACGGTTCGGCTTGGAGGTCACTGCGTAGGCGGCTCAGCCCAATGGTCGGGTCTGGTTTAGCCAGCACAATGTGGGGCGCGACTCAGGTGACTCGACCAAGAAATCTGTGCCGGTTTGGCCAGAGACGCCATAAATGACACTGCATGATGCCTCAAGGGACCAGCGTGGCCCGACCAGTTCTTCTAGGGCACGTGCGGCCCATGTGGGGCGCCAGAAAGGGTGAGGGCAGGCCGCACGGGGTGCGGGAAGGCTGGCAGGGCGGTGATCATGGCGTGGGTACGTCGCGCGGGGCACGGGCTGGGCGCGGTCAGCCTGTGCGGGGTGCAGGCCGGTTGGCATGGCGCCGAATAGGGCAATGGAAGGGATCATGGGGTGTGGGCAATGTGTGGGAAGGGCGCACATGGCACTAGTCAGGGTGCCTGCAGGCCTTGCAGGGCGTGGGTATGACGCAGGCAGGCGCCCGGCGGCGGCCGGGAAGGCTGGTTCGGCGCAGCTCTGGCCGGCACGGGCCGTCAGTGTTTGGCCGAGCTCACAGGTGCTCCCACGGGGGGCAGCGTGGTCCACAGAGTCCACGGGTAGCGCGACCTTTTTCATTACCTCCTTTATCTACTTGTTACCTCTTTGAAGAACACCAAATGAATGAAAAATCAAATAAGGATGTCGGTCCATGTTAGGTTGTCCCACACCCTCCGTATTTGAGGTGGTATCAATTGCTTCATTAAAGAATGAAGATGAACAAAAATTAAATATATCACTTTGCATTGATTCCTTTTATTCGATGATGAGAAGAAGAAAAGAAAAGAATCAGCATGCAATAACCCCCTACATGGATTGTCGGGCGTCGACGTTGAAGTCACGGAATGAAGATGAAGTCACCCGTCATTCATCTTGTCCACCACAAAATTTTAATTCTAAGATGCGTCGGCTCTGGTAGATGATCCACATTGGTAGGAGTCGAGGAAGGAGGTCGATGAAGAACCGTTACCAAAATTCTTTGTTGGAAGAATGCGTTCTTGTTTCTTTGTTCTTATTTGGTGGAATGTTTCATTTTTTTGAGCTATTTCACAATGATCCTCTAATCCTCCTATTCCAACAAATGAAAACATTCTCCCTCAAATTAAAACATTTTCATTAATTTTATATTACTTATTTAAAATTATAATTTTGACTTTTAATTAAATGAGATGAATCTTTTAATTAATGGGGTGGAGTTGGCATAATAAACTATTCGTTGGAACAACAATTAAATAGTGGAGAACTAATTACATGGCTGCTCCTCATGAATGATTGAGAGTTGGAATGAATTAATTTAGGGGATATTGTCACTCCTAAGGTGGGGGGTGGTCAGGTAGTTCCTCCCCATTTATTGGGGAGTTGAGGAATCAAGAGGATCTCTCTCATTAGGGAGGGATAGTTGAGAGGTTTTCCTCTACTCCCATTAATAGGGGGTTAAGCCCCATTTGGTCCCCACCAAATTAATCCTCTTATTAGAGGTTTAGTTCGGGTGGGCCCACCATAATAACCTCTCATGAGAGGTTAAGGTGAGGTGGCCCCACCTCCACAGTCGATCAGTAGGTATTAACAACCACAAACCAAATGGCAGGCCAAATAAAATAATGTTTATCTACACATTATATATATATTTTTAAGAAAGACCAAAAATTAACTTCTATTCACGACTCACTACCGTCGATGTGAATGTCTCCTTATGAGAATATCAGCACTGTGAGTACAATGGTTCCCTCAAATTTCCATTCGGAGCACGAGTTCAAATGTTATTAAAACCCTCTCGTATGTTTACTGAACGTACCAGAACAAAAACATTAGAAATTGACCATGGGAATACCGGGCCTCAGAATCAAGCGATGTAAATTTTCACAGACTCATAAAATTTCAATGTATTAAATAAATCCATTTTATTTTTGGGTCTTTACTTATTTGCTGACTGGTATCAAAAATATTTTTCATATTATGAAAAGAATCATACATAATAGAATAATATGAAGTAAAATAACACTAAATAACATGAAAATAAATTAAACTAATAATCTGTCAGTTCTTATTTTGATTAATATATTTCATTACCTGTAATTATTAGATAATATTTTTTTCATTCAAAATTCCTATTAAAGAATGCTGAATAATTTATGAGAAGTGGAATAAAAATATTTACATATTTCAGTTTTATCCATTGATGAGAATATAATTAGTTTAGAAGATAAAAATTCATTTTCTATGAACATATACAATTATGTATTGAATGGTGTACATGAATTGCAGAGAACAAAAAGGTTTTAAATGTGATAAATTATATAAATACATAAATTAAAATTTTAATTATTAACTAAATATAATACTTAAAAATAAATACATGACTATAAATGTATTTAGAGTATAATTGTAACTAAATATTATACATACTATTTTTAGGTAGTTCTTATGTAGTAATAGTTAATGATAATGTGAGACCCCAAAGTTGAAAAATTGAAGAGAAATCATTAAAAACCATTATTAGGAAAAAAAATACTAAATGTAATCTATATTTGAGAACATATATCTCATAATTTGATCAAATACATGTCAATTTAAAAAAAATACATTATTACTGAAGAATGATGGGATTCAAAATATTTAAAATTTTTTAGTATCATGAATTTAGAAAGAAAAACTACCTAAATATTCTACATTAATAAGAACAAATGTAAGTAATGTAATTGGAGTAAAATAATGAACAAAAATTACAGAAAATAAATAATTATATAATATTATGATTTGATGAATAATGATAATGTGTTACACTAAAAGAAAAAATTGGGGTTAACTTAAATCAATGTGAGTGATTTATTAGTCTCTAATAGTTACAATAAATGACATTGAAGGTGATGAAAATGGTTTTTGATTTATGAAAATTGTTTGTAGTTAATGTTTGAAAATAGTGGACTATTATAGATGATTTACGGAGGGAGGAACCAGTTTTATAATGGTAAAAATTACGAAGATAACTATATTTTAGTGATAGTATAAGATGTTTTTCACAATAAAGAAGAACATATTATGTATATTTTTATGGTTTTAATGTGAAGATCATATAAAAGTGTAGGTAAATCGGTGGAGAATCAAATATAGGTTATCAAAGGGTTTGGAGTGTTTATGCGATAATAATTGAATTGAAGATAGAAAGGAATAGTGGAGGTGGGCGTGTCAAGAAGGAAAAAATAAATAGTATGAATTATGATGTGGTGAGGTGGTGAGAAATGAAAAGTCACAAAGGATTAGAGAGACTAATAGGTGGAAATAATTCAAATTACAAAAATTTATCAATGTAAATGTTATTATATTTATTTTAACTATTATGCCCCACCCATGTATTTTAATGGTACATAATGTTTTATGAAACAAATAAAAATAACAATTAGTTAATAAGGTAGTATAGATTATATATATATATATATACTATGAAAGTGAGTTTAATATGATCATCATCTGAAATGTTCAATGATTATGTTAGATTAATTTGACTTGTGTTTCTATGGATTATATATAACATGAAATATACTCAAATAAAAACTTCTAATAGATTGTCATATTATTGTAAACATAAATAAAGGTATAAGAAAATTATTTTTTTCTGAAATGAAAACATGGGATATGGTTTGTAATAAAAATATATAAACATATGGTGGTTAGGTTAAATTATATTGTTCTCTAAAAAATCTAGTAAAATATTGAAAAGTAATTTAATTTATCCAATGGAAAAATGTGCATATGAGAATTGCAGTTTAAATAATTTTTTATGGGAACTCATAAATGAGACAAAAAATTTATATACCATATAATGTGTATTATATTTTTATTAATAAATATATTAAACCATGATAACATTTTTTAATTCATTATATGGTATTTTAGATGTTTCATGTACATTACCAAAAGTTAATGATGTTGGAGTGAGTGGACAAAACGTAAGAAATTTAAAGTATTCAATGATTTTAAAGAATTATAACCTATATTACCAGATTATATATTATTTAATATATTGTCCAAAAAATATAAGTATATTTTCATATTTGAATGAGTAGAAAAAACCCTTGTAATGAATTATGGAAAACATAAAAAATTTGCATTTTTTAATTTTAAATTCAAACACTTCAATAAAAGATAACCATTGATATTTTATAAAATTAATGTAAAAATATATACAATCATCATAACCAGTGAAATTCATCTCTCAAAAAGGAAATTGATATCCTCTATATAAATTTTTAAGTGTAGATGTTGGTGTTATTTGATAAAAAATAAATCTTTCATCAGTAGAATATTATTAAATGTATGTTTTAGATGAAATGATTTGATAAAATTATTTTTTCAATACTATATATATTGTTTAGATATAAAATATTGTAATTTTGTAGAATAAAATATATAAAAATAGATGGGAAATATAGCTATATCATTTCATGTAGTCTAATATTATTTTAAGTGTATATATTTAGTGAAAACATAATTCCTGGTAGAATTTATTTTTAGAAAATACATTTCTATCATCTTACATATAAATTTAGGATAATAAGTATACTTCATAAAAAGGGTGTAAACGTAATTAATTTTAATTAAATCAAATATATTTTTAGTAAATGTAAATGTAATTAAAAAACATTTCATAGGATACTTTTTTATAAAACTAATAGTCCTTATTTAAAATTGGTTAATAAATGTTAAAAATTGTTTAAAATATATAAAAACAATAAATGATATAAAATGATAATTTAAAAATACACCAACAATTTTTATAATTATGTGGTAAATTCATATAATGGAATTATAAAATGGGGGAACACAAAAACTATATATTTTGGTTTTACCAACACCGCTAATGCATGTAAAAAGAGTAATATAAAACATTGTTGTTTCCAAATTATTACAATACTTGCAAAGATGTGGGGTGTTCTGAAGAACATCTTGAATGAGTAGATGATGTTATGGGGTAGAGGAATATCTCTATCAGATATCATGAAGATGATATCAATCTTTAATGATGAGATAAATAAAATGATACAAGGAAATTAAGATTGCCCAAACAAAAAATTTGGGGTTATGAAAATCATGGAAACATGTTCAATGATAAGTTATAACCCTAAACAATGCGGAATACATCTATATAAAAAGGGAACTGATGTCCCCTTAGACATACAATGCCTAGATAATATTGAATTGTCTAGAAAAAATTAACTAGTTATATCAAAATTCAATAGAAAACAAAAATAATGGAATGAAATAATAAATTTTATATAGATGAATGTGATTTCATTAAGAAGAACATATAGATGGTTGAAAAATAACATTTTAATCCAATTTTACATCTAATAAAAATATGATGGAATAAAATTATTCTAAATAAATAGTAATAATGAAATAAATTATAGATGCAAAATTGGATTAATTTTTTTTTCAAAATAAACCTAATGATTTATTTCATATGATATTTAATTATATTAACTTATAAACAAATATAATTCATACAAATATCTATTTTTTCATGTTTGGTAATATGAACAGTTAAAAATAAAAAATAAACAACTGTAATACCGGGAAAGATAAAACTAAAACCATTATTTATTGGATGATTAATATTATAAATGGAATTTCTTACATCTATATAGTATCAGTTGATCTGTCATTCAATTATACATTCAGGTAATGGAAAAACCCTCTGTCTTGTCCTATTCTCACCTAACAACCCAAATTTTCTTGTCATCGCCCACTCGGGAATTTAAGGTCCCTAATAGGGAATAGGTTGTAATAGGTGGTTGATGGGGAGGATAAGGTTAAGTTTTAATTCCATGAGGAACATATTCTCCATATAGGGCCCAATTATGGACCGTGTAGCATAATGGTAGGCCATCTTAACCTCCTATGGTGTATCGGAGGTCCCCAACCAATATAGTTATCATTTCATTCACAATTATCAGATTTGAAATTAAGGCATATATGGGAATGGATTTTTACAAATATTTTTCTACAAAGTATTTTCAATTAGTGTATAGAGACTTACTTGGAATTTTTCCACTCTCTTATTCATAGTGGTATTTCTCATAGTTGCGTCGTGGTCTTTTAATACTTTTCAAGGATGGTTTTTCTATGATTATTTCCATGTCCAAATTTTTTATTCTTCTATTTGGTCTATGAAAATTTATTTAAGGATATTAACCCAAATATTTTGTGAAAAAAGTTATTATCATAGGATCGATACTCTTCCGACCAAAAAAACACTAACGACAGGTCCAAGACATGGGTTGGAGGTACACCTTGATATATGAAATCAAAACATGAATGTAAACCGTATAGGGACACTGAATACATGGGAGGAGGCCATGATAGTCTATGGTAACATTTCTTTTTCACTACATGGCCCCAATGTGATCAAAAACATCTCAATGACATTTATTCTCATCATAAATCTATCCACTATCCATGGGGAATCATACATTACCTGATCATACCTTGGGGACATCCATCATGCAGGTAATTCCTACTACGTGGGAAAAAGATGGTAAGGGGGATTTTTATGGTTGTTTGGTGGTTATAGGACCATCAATGTTAGGTTTCCCAATGGGTTGGGTAATGGAGGGTGTAGTGGGACACTGACATAGTTTCTACCCTATTTATTGAATATTGATATTATATTAGACCATTATATTATTTATTAGATGTGAAACATTCCTATTCTCATGGATCACTAAATATTAATGATTATGATTGTTATTTATTATTTATTTTCATTGTCTATAATTACATTAGTTATAAGTATGAGTTGTAATAAGAAAAAAATATGGATTTTATTTTTTAAATAAATTATTCATACAATCAATATGACAAAAATAATCATAGCCAACATATAAAAAAATCATGTGTTAGAAACAATTTTTATAGGGTGTTATGAAAGACCTCTAACATATTTTTTGGAAAATTTTTCAGTGATACATTTATTATAAGTAATGACCCAGAACTTTTTCAATCGAAATTCCATTCTAATAGTTATTTCAAATATTATAAATTACATAAATCATATTATGATTCCATTAAAATCATTATAAATGATGAATGAATTAAATAAAAGGTATTTCTAGATGTTAATGAACCTATATCGATGAAACCATACATGACCATAGGAATACTAATATGATCCTTATGAATAGTAAACATTCCAAATGAATAGTATAATCAACCAGGAATTTATAAACAAAATTATATAATCTTATGAAGGAATGTATGATATAAATATATCATTGTATAAGTAAATAAACATTGTTAAAATTTATTATTTATGTATTAGTATTTTTATAAGTCATAAATATTTAATTACCATTTTATTACTAATATAATTATTTAAATGAATGTATACTAATGATAATATATTCACAAACTAATAAATTTTTACTTATTATTTTAATATAATCTTATGTATCATTATTTACAATCTCAATGTGTTATAATTTTAGTTATAATTTTAAAATATATATTTTTCAAATAAATGATAATTTTAATTATAAAATAAATTTCTCATATCTCTAAAATATATTTCATGAAATGGAGTTCATTTTTATTTCCACATTTTGATAAATGTTTAGGGTAAATTTTTGTTATTTCTTAAGTAATTGATTTTAGTTAATTAAAAAATATAATTATTTTTGATAAATGCTAAATACATGAATTATTCAGTTATGGATTTTTTGGATGATTTAATTACAATTGGTACAAACTCACATGAATTAGTTACTACATATAGTCATATTAATTTTGCAAGAGAAGGATGCTGTAGATGGAGTTATGGCGACTGTTTTTAATGAGAACTGCTCAAAAGAAGTGGAGAGTGGAAATGTTGCATGCTGAGTGGATGATGAGTTGAATGGGATAAATGTTAATCTTGAGTTTGTGGATCAATCACATTATCCTGCTATGATTGACACTAAAAATCAATCATAGTATGAATGGGAGGATAAGGAGGGTTATTGTGTTGTGCATATCTCCGGAAAATGGGTGGATTGCATTGATAGCGATAAAGAAAATAATGGCTGAATGCCTCAAAATTCATACAGTGAGGCTGTGCAGGGTGGACGAAAGAATGTTTCTATGCATGAGGATGTGATGACTACCCCACCTTGGAGAAGGACAAGGAAAGATTATTCAAACTTGCCAAATTCAATGTCCACTAGGTTTTCTATCTGGAAGGAGATCTTGGAAGCAAATTCATATGAGGAGTTTTCTTCCATTGAGACGATGAATCTTAGAAGGAAGTATTCCAAGATGTTAATGATTCATGATATTTCAGAATGGTAATAAGCTATGGTGGGGGAGGCACATTATTATGGATGTGGGGATGGGTCTGACTTTTATAATTTGTACTTGTTTCTTTTACCTTGTTGTAATTGATTTTTGTGCTTTTCATTTTTTTTAATAAATTGTCAGGCGCTTGCCTTTGACTGAGCTTTTCAGTTATTTTCATATAAATCAGCAATATATATTTTCATGAGGCTTTATAAAAAACTAATGAATAAAATAATGGGAAAACACTTCTCTCCTATACAATAAGTACCACCACACACCACCTCTTCTGATCACAACTCTCAAGATTTGAGCCATGACCAAATTATATTAAAATTAATTCCCAATAAACTACACCAAATCAAAAATACATGGGTCCAATCATGATATCAAAAACCTTTCCCTATAGATGTTCTTGAGGAGGAGTAATTCAATAGGATATATTCTCATTATATTCTAATTTATTACTTTTCGAGTCCATTTCTTTTTCATTGTATAAATTCACATATCCTCATAATTATGGTATGAAATCTCTATTAAATTGAATATAATTTTATTTTATTTATATAATGTAATAAGAAATCATTATTTCATCCCCTACCCTATTTCATTTAAAACTGAAAACATCATATGTGTTGTGTTAATTTTATCGCATTCAAGGACGACGAGTTTCCAATTTCTACTACCACCTTCAAAACATGTTATGATATAATTTTTATGGTTGAAAAGGATTATAATATATGTATTATATCCCATGTAATTTTCTATAACAATATTATTTATATAATAATTAAGGATATAAGAAGAAAATTTATTGTTATCTACAAATAGGAAAATTAAAATAACTTATTATCTTCGACAATTTATCTGATAATTCAACCTCATGTCATATAAACAATGATATGTATGAAAAATTATACCTCTAAAATATTATTAATGAAATATAATTTTTATTCTAGACAAATACCCCCTTATTAAAATATTTTCCATACAAGTAATAAAGTAAACATATCACGAAAACCAAATAAATGAACTCCCACAAACGAAAAATATGTATAATATTTCCCATAAAAAGGCCATAAATGAAATTAATAAAATATTAATAATGAAATTAAAATTATTCATAGTTGTTAAGAATATAATTATTTGATATACTTTTACTATTCATTAAATAATGATCACATGTAGAACTATTTCATACATAATGTAAGGGATTCTACAGGAACAACTATTTTTTCATTTGGTTATTTTTCTCAATAATTACCCAAATGTAACTCTGCATTCTCCATATATAGTTATTATAAATTATCAATATGTGTTCTATACTCATATATTAATATTAGTAAATCCTACATTGGTGGTTAAATACATGTTTTAAATGGATCTCTTCAATATTCATGACAACCATCAAACACCTTTCAATGAAACATCATGTTCTCATACCCATTTATAGGAGACCACAATAATAAATATTGTGATACTGTTATTTTTGTAAAATAAAAAATTTTGTAATCAAAAAATATTATGGATCATTCCTTGTTTTAGGAATTAATATGAGATTTTTTCTCTATAAATCCTTTTTAATATTTTCCCTCAAATCGCACTATATTGTTTCATTTCAAAAGATTCTAAAAAACTAATCAAAATTGTTTTTATATAAATTGGATTTAAATTATCATTATCCAAACCTATATTAAAATATTAATTTCCAATTGTGATTTCAATCCATTCTTTTATGGTCACATTTATGATATTATACAAATTTTTACGACCTGATTATGATTCCAATTTCATTTCATGGGTAACCCTTAGGTTTAATCTTCACAATGAAAACATATTGATGATCATGGTATGATGGTTTATCCCAAATAACCCTCCAATTCATGGGTAATTTTTAGTTTCATGATATATCATGTTTTGACTAGGATTGAACCTCATTCCATTATGGTAATGTGTCCACTATGTTATATAGTCTTGGTATTTAACCTTGACTATTGTATATGACATGTAATATGTTGTTTCACCATTCCTATGATTCTATTATTATATATTCCCATGTTATACCAGTTATTATTACTTATGTTTAATATTTTACCATGCATTTTACTTCATCATGGAATGCCTTCTATACCATGTTCTATGTCATATTTCTATGCTTACATACTTACTAATATTTTTATCTCATCCATTTTGTTTGTGTATTTCCTAGATTATCCTTTGAAAATGAATGATCATAATGGAATTTATGAGTTCATTAAAGAGATTAAATAAATGTTTATTTTATTTTTTGTGTGATTTTTTCAAATGTTGTACATGATCTTCCATAGACAATTGAGTTTGAAATCTATGGTTTCTATTTTTTAGATGAATTATATATTAATTATTATATTAATATGTGTAAAAGTGTAGGTTATCTATATTTTAAATCACATCAATGTCTATTCATTCTTTAAGATTAAGAATATATATCCATAGTAGTAAATTTACATATATGACTAATTATGATAAATAATAGATATATATTGGATAGTATAAGTTATTTATTATTCCTAAAAACACACCCATATCTAGATACTACATGTAGATGTGGCTTTTTTATAGATATACCTCAGAGAAATAACTCTGACATGGTGTTCCAGACCTAATGCTATGTATCTTGGTATATTACAATGAACCTTACTTCTCACCATGTTTGACAATGATGGGGTATATTCTTTGGTAAATTCATAAGAACATTATGAACCTTTGTTAATGGAACAATTAAAATTCCAATAAAAATATATATTTGGAAATAGGTGATGGTTTACCATGATAAAACAATAGGGAATCAGAAGTTAGTAAGTACATATTATTTATAAGTTTAACCGTTTATATTTAATATTTTATTTTATATGCTTATTATATAAGCACATAATCCCCTAGTTGAACATTCCTTTTCATAGTTAATGTTATGAAATATAATATCTCATTATAATAATCAGCGCGATTGGAAATGTGTTGATTCCTATAATGAAATTTCATATATTATTGGAATGGGAAATCAAAATATCATGATAGTATCTACTAAAATAGGTCATGTAATGAAAAATAACATGAGTCGTGTAGATATTCTCTCCTTATACTATGAAAGAAAAAATTGACGCAGAATCATATCTACAGGGAATGCCACCAATGCGTAGTGAAACATTTGATCTTGTCCTCATAGAAAAACACATTAACTCCACTAATAAGATACTATTAGCCTCTAGTTATCAGATGAAGAAAATTTTTTGATTGAGTTCTATCATTTTAATTGTGAATCAGATCAGTGGTGGAAGCATATCAAGAACACAATCTCCATCGAGGAAAGATATTCCATGGAATGGGAAGACATTATGAAAATATTATTCAATTTGTATTTTTCATAAACCCACCATGTTAATATGGATAGGGACTTCGTCAAACAAAAGAAAAAAACATGTTCCTATTGGGGAGTATGATGAAAAAAATTATTTCATGATATGCCTTCATTATAATCATGACCACCATAAAATGTTTATCACTTCTTTAATAGACTAAATCTTAGTCTATGAAAATCATTGGGGATTCAAGACATTGATATTGATGATGATAATTTCTTTATCACCATTAAATATGAAAATGGAGATTGGAAACCCTTAGTGATCTTATGGTCCATGGGATAAAAAAGGGAAATGGAATTTAATTTGGGTTATAAATCCCATGATGTCAAGAATTTTAAACATCCAAATTTTCAAAAGTGTGGGAATAAGATTCCTATAAACTAATTAAAGGGTACTAAGACATTATTCAAATGTGTAATAGAATGTCAAATGACTATGAAATTCCAAAGTTATCCCACTAATACATGATAAGAAATGTATTTTTAGATTTACACTTAGCCTATTATGAAATGTTTAAACTATAATTAACATGGGAACTTTTTATAACATTACCCCAATCTAAGTGTTGTCAGAGGCAATCACAAAAAAACTCCATGTTAGAAACAGATTAAATATCTTATCACTTATAGTGAGGTGGAGCACAATAATGACATTTTTACAAGTACACTGGTTAATAATTCATGAATAGATAACATAAAATTTGATTCTTGTTGAACACATTCTTTCATATCATGAAAATTTTGCAGAACTATTAGAACACCACCACAAAATTTAATGGTTCTGTTATCATTGAAAATATAAACATGTTGAAATTTTTGGATCAAATTTACAAATTTCATGCCTATTTAATATTCATTGATATAAACTTTTGGAAAATCTATACATACTCCCTTTGGTAGAGTTTGATTTTATTTTGGTCATGGATTCAATATCATTACATAAATCCAACAACAACTTTAGGGAAATAGATATTACCCTAAAAATATCAAAGAATCTTTTAATTCTACCAATGTGAAAGGAGGATTATGGATCCACTTTAGAATTATCATCTCAACTTTGTATTTTTTCCTCATGAGAAATCATATTCTTCTCAAATGATTGAGACAATAGAGAAATTCATGATCAAAGACATGCCCATTATGAGTGAATATACTGATGTGTTCCCCAATGTGTTTCATGGTCTTCTACTTGATTGATAGGTTGAGTTATCAATTAATGTTATTCCATGATCAATACATATATTAAAGAAACCAAATATAAAGGAAACCGTTGATCTGGAATTACAATGGAATAAATTACAAGGGAATTTTCAAAAGGGTTATATACACCAGACTACATCACCATGGTGTGTACCTATCCTCCTCATCAAGAATATGTACATATAAAATTTCTTATACACTGAATATTATAAGCTCAAAAACTCATGATAAAGAACATGAATTCCTTACCACAGATAAATCAATTTTTCAATTAGCAACATGAGAGAGATTATTTTTCTAAGGTAGAACCTCTTGTATTATATCCCCAATTAATGGTAACAAAGTAATATATTCTCCAGACTACATTTCGAATGAGGTACTAAATCTATGAGTTCATACTTATTCCCTTAAGACTCAAAAATACTCCATAAAATTTTACAAATTAAATGAATATAGTCTTTGTATATTAATTGAAAAATTTAGTTGTTTTTTATGATATTATGATATACTAAAAGAGTATGTTAGAATGTGAGAATTATTTAGATACATTTCTAGATACATTATAATTGGAAAAAAATTTATTAAATTTTTTGTAAATGTGTCTTCATGATGGAGGAAGTATCATTCCTGTAGCATGATATCACTAGAAAAGGAATATATATGAACATTTATTAAAAATTATATTGATGTTTGGCCTAATACAATATCCATAATATATTCCCTTAGTTTCTATTTTGTATCTTGGTATTAATGAATATTTATGAATAACATATAATGACAATCAATCCAAAAAACTAAAATAACTCATAAATTAGTGATATTTTTCATGATCAGTGAATGTGAAGACTTATTCAAAGGTTTGAAGTAGAGGATTATCACTACACTAGTACTCAAACTATCGAAGATTGTAGAACTAGTTTTGGTGTATTGTGTTTCATAAAAGAATGGATTATGCTATGTAATGATGAAAATTGATAATGTTATAGTGTTTTCCTAATTGAAGTAGACAATTCAATAGTAAAACTATCACATTCTCTTTCTAGAGTTGGTAGTTGTGATCGTTGTGTAAAAATATGAGTCATTTTCTAATTGTGGAAATGTGTGAAATATATACTGATCATAATAGTCACAAAAAAGTAGTCACAAAATTGTATCTTAATATGAACTTGAGAATATAGTTAGATATCATTAAGGATTATGACTCCCCAATCGACTACCATCCCTGTGAAGAAAATAAGCTAGGATATCCTCTACGTTGGAAGTATCCTAAAACATTTCTAATGATGAGAATAAGGAAGGATTAAAACATATTATATTTATAAAAGATGGAAATGATAATTTTTAAGGACGTTACATAATCAATAATATATCAAATAATTTCTTAACCATCCATTATGAAGAACAGAAAATATCCTCAATGAAATGATAGGTTAATTAAGGGGATGTGTAATCCATTTGAATGTCCAAATCCTTAGAGTTAAATATTTATGTGGAATGAGCCATATGAATTAGGTCATTATTATATGTAGCATTTGATCTAGAGATAAAAAATGAGCATCTGAACGATTAACGTAGCTCAATATTTTTTATTCATCCATGGATCATAATGTTTTATTAAGATAAATGGGAGAACTATAAGTGGGAAAATATGAAAATGGAGATCACAAAATATACATAAAAGGTTCTCGTATGTTAGGAATTGAATTTTTAAAGACAAAATTATTAGGGTATGATGTAACCACTACCCATACAAATATTAAAGTGGGAGAACATTACCATGTAAAGTTTTACTAGACATCAAATGAAATCTTGAGAAAATAATGATATATGGTTTGTTGTGGATCGTATAACAACGAGATATCAATTTATCCCACTTCCTGTGGATTTCTCACTAGATCAAATCTAATGAATATAAATCAGAGAAGTGTTAATGAAACATTTTTTTCAACTATAAATTATATTCAATTGATATATGAGATTCTCCTCAGTGTTATAGAAAATTATATAACCATATCAAGATAGTATTTTGATCTTTAGTACAACCAATCAGCCTGAAAATGAGGGAAAATCTATGTGGATGATTTTGACCCTGGAAGACAAGTTGAGAGTGTGTTTAACGAACATAAAAGGAGGATGGGACTAACATATTTTACGGGTAAAATTATCCTACCACAATAGTTTCCACTCCAACATCCTTATGGCACTACATGAATCCCTTTATGGGAAGATATGTTAATCAAATACAGTCTGGGATGAATTATGTGAACATAAGCTGCAAGGACCTAAGATGTTCTATGAAATGGTGGAGAGGATGAAAACCAGTTTCCAATACATACAGACAACCCAATTTTATGAAAATACCAATGTAGAAAATCATTGACGAGAAATATAGTTTATGGTTAGAGACATGGTATTCATCTACATATCTCAATGGAAGAGGTTCATGTGTTTTGTCAGAAAAGGAATGGTGAGTCCCAGGTACGTCATCCTATTCGAGATCCATGATTATGTAAATGATGTGGCCTATTTACTACCAGTTACATCCTCCATTTCACTTGAACGTGATGTATTCAATGTTTTACTCCTGAGTTATTACATATCATAACCTTCACATGTACTGAATTCAGATGTGGTGTTGTTAAAAAATGATCTCTATTAAAGAGAAGCATCCCGTGATGAAATTGGATTACATAGATAATGTTATATTCCATAAGACTACTCACCTTGTCACAGTACTATAGTAGAACTATATGAAAGTAGATGTATCATTCGAACCAGAGGAAGTGTTGAAGGAGTACACTCATCTATTTTAAACAAATAATTTAAATTGAAATTTTTACGGAGAAAATTCTTAAGAACAGATGTATGTAATGAAAAAGAGTTTGATCAATGGATTTACCCTTCTTAAAATTATTTCATGTAAAATAAATAACATTAAATCATAGTAAGAACATAATATAAATAGTAAAAATGAATGAATAAAATAGGAGCATTATTAGAAGTTATGAAACCTATATCGATGAAATAGTATCGTCCCAATAAAAATAGTAATATAACCCTTATATATAGTAAACTAGTAAAATGAATCATAAACTCACCCATGAATGTATAAATGAAATTTTATATTATAATAAATGAAATTATGATATAATTATATCATAGTATATCTAAATTAATGTTTAAAAAATTATCAATTAACTATTGGTATTTTTATAAGTCATACATGTTAAATTTAACTATTATGACTAAATTAATAATTTAAAAATGTGTATTTTCATAAAATATTTTCGTAAATTATTATTTTTACTCATATTTTATAAAATTGTTTTTTGAATCATTATATAATTTTTCAATGTGTTACTAAAATGATTTATAATTTTAAAATGTGTATTTTTTCTAGTAAATGACGATTTCCATTAAAAATTAAATTTCAAATATATAAAAAATTTTATCCTAAAATAGTGTTAATATTTTAATTTTAAATATCACAAAAATGTTAGGTTTAATTTTATTGATCTTTCTAAAATTCCTAAATATCTGTGACTAGTAAAATTTGATAATTTATGGTAAATAAGGAAAACAAGAATTATTGGGTCATGGATTAAATTTATATGTTTTATTCACCATTGTTTTGAAATCAAATGCATTAGTGAATATATTTATTTACATTAATTATCGTAATTTATTTCCATGAGTCAAAATAGTAAACAAATGAAAAAATAATGAAAAAACACAGCTCTCCTCCACTAAACAAACCACACCAGACCACTTATTTTCCTCACTCCTATAATGAATTACCATTTATCATAATTATACAAAATCACATCCAATGATCCAAACCCACGTCCATCAACCATTATTTTAATGAATATTAAAATTACCTTTCCAGATGGAGGATCTCAAGGATGATTAATTTAAGATTTAAGATCCTCATTCTATTCATATAGTTATGATTCTACTCCTTTTATTATTATTATTCTATCCTCATCTCTCCTAATTTTTTTATTTGAACTATAGTAACATTAATATATAGTAGTTTATCAATCATAATTGAATTAACCTATATCATTTCATTCCCCTACCCTTTTTCTTCAAAAAGTAAAACATCATCCATAATATTATAATTTATCACATTACAGGATGATGAGTTCTCAAATTACAATAACACCATAAAATATGGTCATGAAACATTTTTTATTGTTAAACTAGATTTCAATATATGTATTAAATCCTATTTATCTTTCTAGAACAAATTTACATGGATAATAAAAATGATAAAACAAATGATTTTATAGTGGTCAAAACAATGAAATTTACCTAAATAAATATCTTTGACAATTTATCTAATAATTCTTCATTATGATATATAACCAAATAGTAATTAAGAAAAATTAATCCTATAGAAGATCATTATTGAAATGTAATTTCAAATCATCAAAATTACCCCCAATTTACATGATTTTCCATACATGTAAACAAGTATCCCCATCATGAAAATAATGGAATTGAATGCTCCCGAACGATGAAAATAAATAATATTACTCCTCAAAATTTAAAAAAATGCTCTTGATAAAATTGTAATAAATAAATTTAAAATATAAAATGTTCTAAGTTAATTAATTAACATATTTAAATTGATTATTCTGTACATTATGGACAATTGATGAACTGTTTTAGACATAAGGTAAGGGTTTCTAAATGAACCAATGTTTTCTTTCAGGTTAATATTTCCGTCACATTACCAAATGATACAATAAATTATCACTATATACTTCTTTTATATAAATTTTATGTCATCTAAAATCACGTATCCAGATAATAACTTTCTTCTTGGATGGGGAAATACATGTTTCAAGATGGTTTTCTCCTCAACTCTTCTTGATAAGAAAACTCATTTCAATGAAACATCCATATTTATTACCCATTTCTATGTTCCCACCTTAATCTGTTATAATCGAACATTATTTTTATAAAATCATTCACTATTACGTTGAATACTATCCTAGTTCATTTGAGGTTTTATTAAATAATATATTTATTTTTCACATTAAATACTCGTTAGTATTTTTCTTTTAAACAACACTAAAATATTTCATTTCAAATGTTTCAAAAACACTAATTTTACGTTTTTCCACTTAAATTAGAAATAAATAATCATTTTAAATTCCAATTTTACCGTTTCTATTTCCATGTATATTTTTATAAATTATTTTATTGACACATTTAATATAAGCTAATTTGTTATTCCTTGTGACATGATTATGATACCAATTTTTTTGTATGGGTAACCTTATTGTTTATTATTCATGTGGAACACGTATTCATTAACATGTAATGATGGGTGAACCTAAATTTTTATCAAATTGATTGTATAATATTTAGTCTCATGCGACATCATGTCTAGATAGCGGGTGAACATTATTACCTTATGGGAACATGTACACCATATTATATTGTCTTGGCAGTTGGACATGACTCATGTTAATGTCTTAAAATATGTTTTTTTCACATTTCTATGATTCCATGAATATATTTTTCCTTTCTATATAATGTATTATTACCTATCACTATTTATGTATTATGTATTTTATGTAATCATGTTATTCCTTCAAATCCATGTGCTTTATTGATTTGTATGCATAGTTCCTTAATTATCTTTTTAGAAATTCATTCTTTTTCATATATTCACCAATTTATCAAATCATTACATACGACCTCAATGTATGTTAGGTTCCTATAATAGAGATTAAATAAAATATTTTTTTAGTATGGTTTAATGAATTAAAATTATTTCCTTAATCTTTTAAATATAGTATACATTACGATTATTCTATTATAATTTTATGATTACTTTTTCCTAAAATCATGTAACGATATATACTAAAGGTAGGGGTCTCTATATAATCATCTCCAAATATCATATTTTAAATTGGGTTGAGAGGAAACACTAAATTAACCTAGATAACCATAGGCAATATCTAACATGACCTTGGGGGATGTATGTGTTTATAGAAAAAATGTGTGCAAACATTTCTGAAAAATATATTTTGTGAATATGAATACATACAAACTTTATGTACATACATTCAAATGATGAAATGGAACGATGCTAAATACTAACTTGATTCCTTAAAGGGACAATTTTTTTCTTTTAGGCTACTAGGTTTTCGAGCTATCAAATATTATTTGGTATATGAGCCACATGACCCTCATGTAAAGAAATGGTTTATATATAGACCATGTTGAAATGAGTTCTTTATTTCCTTAACAAAAGGGGTTGTTCCCCCAACCATTATAATATATATATATGGTTGTTTTTGTGTGTGTGTTAAAAGTTTTTATGATAAAAAAATTATATATAACTATAGAATATTAATATTAATATATTTATTTTATAATTATAACTACCAAGATAGAAACATATATGTATTTAAATAACATTACATAAGTAAATATACAAAAATATACTTAAGTAAATATATTTAAATATATTATATAAATATTTAACAAAAAATTTGATTAAATAAATTACATAATAAAATTATATTATTGCATTTGTGATGAATACATTATTGGAATATTTGTTAATTTATTATAAAAATAAGTTTATTATTAACACATTTTTAAATACACATTTTTAATACACACATAAAGATATATATATATGTATGTGTATTATATATATATATATTAAATAATATAAATTTAAATAAACACATTAGTTTGTGTATGATAAAAATAAGAACATTCTTTATATTTTTCTTGTAGTAAGTATATAAGATGATAAAATAAGATTATAATGACTATTATAAAAATAAAATATAATTAATGTATTTTTTTACAACATATATTAGTTTGTTTTCCAATTAATGGGACCTTCCACTCTTGGGAACACTATAATATATCAAATGAAACAAACAATTCATTCTTCATTCATTGTTTCCAACTTGTATATTTATACACTAAATTGGTTAGGAATCACCGCATATGTTTTTATGGATGAAATCGCATATTATATGATTTCCTATTGAAAATTATCTTCATCAAAATTATTCTCATATTGAATTTTAGTAGAATAGTTTTTTTAAAAAATATAAATTTTTTGAAAGATAAAATTGATAATATGAATTTATTGATATGGTAAATAAATGTATATGAAAAAATATGTTACAACAGAAAAGTTAGTATGTTGATTATTATGTACAAAACTAAAAATGATGCGTGATTTTTATGGAATTTGAATGAAATTTAACACATTATTCATACATGGTGAATAATGAATTTATAAAAGATCATGTCAATTAATGTTTTTATACTTTTTTGTTTCTAGTTTTATAATGTCTTACGTACAATGTGAATAAATTTTAACATCTATAATTAAATTATTACAATTTCTACCTATTGTAATTGTATATTGTAAAAATATGATTTTTGTTGTAGGTTGTAAAATATTACATACTAATGAATATACAAACATTTGTAAAATGAATGATGTATTTCCTAGACCTGTGTTAAATTAAACTACAATTCAGTAATGTAATTGAAATTTCATTATGTAACTAATATGGAAGTTTGGTGTATGTTTTATAGTTTAAATACAATGGGTATATGAATTATGGTCTAATTTTGTTAAAGTTTAATTTTAATATTTTTAAAATTCCCACTATAGTTGTCCAATCAATAAGGGTCATGGTATGAATAATTGACCACATATAGATGTGTTATTAATTCTTCATATTCATATATTATATAATTTAGTTTTATATTATAAAAATAGGTATATAGTGGTAACTATACTAACTGAATTTTTTTAATGTATGTTTAAACATATGATTTCATGTTATTTCATATTATTAAATTTTCATTAATATGTGAATATTTATATAGGTATAAATATATATAGATACATTTTATTTTATATTAGTGAAATATAATTATAAAATTATACTAACTAATGTTTTAAGTATATGTTAATTATTCTTATGTGTTTAATATGTTGAATTGTTATATATATTGTAATTGAAGGAATATAAAAAATATTCCAACAAAATTTTACTATAAATTCATTTATGTGTTTTAATATGTGTGACATTTAATTTTTTTTATATTGTTGTATAATGACTATTGTTTATTAAAACTAAGAGAAGTTATTTGTATAATATGTGTAATTTTATTTTAAAAACATTGTGAAGCTATGCATATAATATGAATATAAGTGTAATGAATACTGATTTTTTTAATAATGTTCATGTTTTCACAAATAAAATAATTCCTAAAATATTATGGATATAATAAAATAAATAATGATGTCATTAGAAAAAGAAAAAAAGAAATATGTAATCATAGATTGATAATCCATGAATGACATCCATGTATCCACCAATGGATTTCTGAGATGAGGTATAATGATGCTTAATAGAGATGAAATATTGTTGACCGAATCTGTATAACTAGATAGAACATAATAATTAAAAGTAAAATATTTACCCCAAAATATAAAATTACCACATTTTAATTTCCTAATACTAGTACCCCCCAAATTTCCCAATCTATACTAACATACCTCTAATTGTATCATAATAACATCAGTATTCTTCCACATGAACATTGTAGATAATAATAACATTTATATCCATTTACTATCCCACTTTTATTTTGAATCAATAATCCAATAGATAATTTAGTGATGCACAACATTGATCCCGCTCTTTCACCATTCAACATAAATTTTTTTCAATATTGTTTTTAAAAATAATATGTTATTTAACTAATAATGAATAATTAATAATCCAAATGAAAACTAGTTCTATATAGAACCTCATTTTTTCCTACACTACCTTCATGAAAAAAAATATTTTAATTTCAAGTTATCAATATTTTCATTGTATTATATAACTACTTATTGAAAGTAATGAAAAACTCAAAAAAATTAAATTAACACCACTTCATCATAAATATTTTTCCATAAAAAAAATCCACAATGGTTTCACATTAAATCATTTTGAAAATTAATGTCCACATCTATTCTATAATTTTATGAGACCATAAATTTTATTTCAATATATATATATATATAGATTTTAAAATTAAAATTATTGAATCATGATCCCTGTAATCTCATTTTATATTCTCCAACTCAATGAATTGATGATGTTGAATTTTATCAATTTACTTATTAAACATTTGAAAAATAAAATATATTCATAAAATGAATTTTTTATCATCATTTTATAAAAAGAAAATTCTAATTATAAATAATAAATTATTCATAGAATTCACTAGTATGAAAAATAATTCAATGGTTTTAGTTTAGAGAAGAATATTCTTTGTACGCATTTATCTTGATGGGTTCGTTGACGGGAAACACACATCATCCTATTTTTCATATAAGTAGATTGATGAAAATTATAATATTAAAATATCCCCTAATATAATAAATAGTAAATGTACCATCTATTGATGGAACACAATTTTTCTATCTCTATATATAACACCCCAAAATTATACTATAGAAATTTATATTTTATAATGATTATGACAGGTAACACCATGTATAAAAAATATAAAAAAACAATATTATTGTCAATATATTGACTATCTTAATTTAGAATAACATATTCTATAACATATAATTTAATCAACACCATGTTTTCTCTAATTACATGATAGAGATATCTTCTTGGATTGCTTGCATTACATGCTTGTCCGAGTTTTACCGAACAATAATATATTATTATAGTATTATTATTTAATATAATATGGTATAATCTAGAAATTAATTTTTTAATTTTTAGTAATATTTACTAGAATATCAAAATTTATGATTTATATATGTATAAAATTAATCCATTGGTTACAGATTAATTATAAATGAAAAGAAAAACCAATTGGCTATCGAAAAAATATTATTATTTTTATGATTCCAAACGAGTTATTTATTAATATAAAAAATTAATTACAATTAGTTAATTAATTTAATGAAACATATATTGTACATAATAAATAATTTTTTTAATATTTATATATTCTTTTAAATGAATAAAATTACAATGAACATAATATTACACATAAAATACTATATTTTTTATGTAATGGGTTTTCACCTTTTGATTGAAAAACCTCTTTAAATCCAATATTGGACCCTCTAATAAATTTAATACATCATAATAAACATAATATTTATATGATAAACAAAAAAATTACTTTTGTATTTTGGTTTGGTAACATTATATAAATATTCAATTTTTGGTGACTAACTAAAAATACTAAATATATGTTCAAAACAAAATTTTCATCTAATTAAATTATAATTTTAAAAAATATTTTATATTATTTTATAAGTCTAATAAGGTGATATTTTTAACCATTAATCCAATTTAAGTCACTGGAATCAAATTCACTTTGGAAACTAACTATTCAAATATAGCCATCATTAATAAATGTTTTACATTAAAAACCAGCATTATTGACCCGCTTGACAGATGAATTATAATTCTTTTTTATACATATGTTATTTTAAATTTAAAAAAGGACACCTTATTTGGTATATGAATTATTTATAATGTCTAATATGTTAAAATTAGTTTTTTACATTAATAATTATTGATGTTATTTTAAATTAAATACAATGATTAATGTTAAATTATTCTTGAAAAAGACTAAGTCATAAATTTAATGCCTTAGTAGACCTATTAATTTTTCCAAAATGGATTTTCTATCCATATTTATAACTTTTAATAAATTTTATTTACCTTGGTATATTATTTTATCTTCTTTCAACCACAAAAACATTGGTGGAAATCTATCTTCAAATATTTATAAGAGTTGCACTCATCTTCCACTATAATAGGAAACCCCTTCTCCCTATACCTCACATATATCAAACAACATAAGTTTGGACAAGATCTTCCCAAATAAATTCCTAGAAATCATCCACTATAACTCGTATCCCCCCTTATGGTAGAAATTCTCTGACAGAATCCTTTTGTTATAAACCAAAATATGTTTCCAAAGTAAAAGGTAACGGTTTATCATGTTTTTATAGTTTCACTTCCATTATCCACTGGTTATAGTATTCTTATTCTATTATTACATAACGAATTCGGTATCATCACTATGTTAGGATGTTTTTATTCTCTATAGTCTACCTACAATTATCCAAACCTCCATATAATGGTCAACTAAACTATTTTTTGTATGTATAGCAATCCACTGCCTCATAAAACATGGATTGTTCAATTTTACCCTACCACATCTCATACATGCCATTATTATGGACAATATATTTATATATGTTATATATATGTTTTATGTTGTCTCATTATTCATTAATTTTTAATTATAACATAACTTTATTCTTTTCCATGTTTGCTAAATATGATATTATTGTTTGAGAATGTGTCATCTACTGCCCCTCAAATTCATATAAATCATTACTGCCATACATGGAACATATAAATTATGGTTTAAAATAACTAATGTAACATCTATAAAATATATATGATATTGGAATTATAATATAAATATTTATCATCAATCATTAATTCTATTAATTCCATAATGAAATAAAATTAGCATTCATGCATATGTATGGCCTACTGTCTCCATGAACAGTGCACTTCATTTAGAATCTCCTAATACTATGGACTATTATAAAAACATATTTAATGAATATATAAGTTTATTTAGTAATTTTTTTACTTTATTTAGTTAATTAAACCTTTATATAGATAAAAATAACAAAAAATAACAAGTCAAATCGTACTTGATAAAAATAAGCAATTAACACCGAAAATAGAAAAATAATGAAAGTGTTAAGAAATGAGTAAAAATATGTGATAATATAATATAAAAATTATTATGATTATATTATAAGTTGGTAACATTTTTTTAACCAAAATATTTTATAATAAACACCATATAACAAATGGTGGGTTAAGGTAAGGTAGTTTTATTTGGATTTCGAAATAAGTGAGATTAATAGAATATTCACTATTACATAATTTGTGTGCTAATCCAAATAACCATTTTGATATATAATATCATTAATTACAATTATTTCATGATATAAAATGTTTTAGTTAATTTTAATCATTCCAGGAACCCTTAAATCAATATCTACTCTAGTTGTATGGGAATTCGTATCAATTTACATTTCATTGAGACTTATTATTGTTATGCACCTGTTCATTTTTATTTGGTTTTTATACCTCCCTTGACATTATAAATCATGAATCTAATTATTCCCTAGAAATTATATGTTTCATTTAATTCACTATAAATATTTCTTAAAAGTTTCAATGGGTTATGGGATACATTGGAATGTTTAAATATAATTGTTCCTATGTAATGTTTTAATGTCTACAAACCATGTTGTTACTTATCCTCCAAATAGGTATTATTGATAAAAATTTATTCATCAAAAAATATTGATTTTTGATAAGGGAAAATATTTAGTTGATACTATAGGAATGTATTGGATCTGTAAGACACGTGTTGGGGACCGATTAATGAATTTACATCGATGCATCAGTAGTTTCACGAGACAAAATTGAAGGCAAAAATAGATGGAGTTTTACTATATAGATAAACTAAATTCTAAAATGTCTTGAGGGTGCTGGTTAAATGTACATATGAATCATTTCTTCTAGAAATATATAATTTCTATCATTTAGACTCAGTTATTATTTATCCATGAGATTTTTCCAAAACATATCCACATATTTATTTAATTTCCTATTTATTGATTAATTCCACATGTTTTAGTTTCAGACCATTATATATTTTATTTTTAGTTATTTAGTTATTTAAATGAAAATGATGTTAATTTATTTATGTTTTCATATTTATTGATTCATTATTGCTTCAATTTTACATACCCTTATTATGAATTTGTACTTTAGATTATTATTATTCTTTCCAAAAGATATAAATAATTGATCATAATAAGATTTCAAGGATGGTTGTTATTATTGTTTATTATGTATCATGATGTATTCTATTTTACCAATGTATTATGGGTATTATTTATGTAATTTGGATTTTCCAGACTACTAAACTGAGACATTAATAAGGATTCACTTCCTTGTAATAATGCCAATGTAGTGTAATAATTCACCATTTTTGAGCTTTTGGGGTCGAGGCATTATTGTTGGTATCAAATGATGTTTAGCAGCAACCATAGAAAACAGATTTAAAAAAATAGATTCAGGAGAAAAACAATAAGATATATATCAAGGATCTATATACAAGTAAGTCCTATAATTTTTCTATTGTATAGGTTTTGTATCTATATGTTGCAATACAACTTTGTCTTGATACTAAAATTGGATGTGGATTTGGACTATTGTATCTGAAATTATCATCTTCGACATGGTGTTATGCCCCTGAATCATGGTATCCTAGTACATGAAAACGAGCATTACTGATCATCAAGATTGAAACTACTGTGTGATATCTATAGGTTGGTACAAATTTTCTTTAAATACCATTTTCAAGGATTTGAATTGGAATATTTCCCAAAATTACCCAATGTTTTTGGATCTAGGATTAACGAGGAAGGAATATATGTTTTGATCTATACCAAATTTAGAGTTATGGAATGTTCCTAATTTTAGGATATAATCTATTATATGAAATTGTTTAGAAATGGTTCTTGGAAGGATGTAAAATATCAAAACTCATGAAAAAATTATAGATTTCTCTACTTAGGAATCAAATACAGCTTTTATTGGAGCTGATCATGTTGTGGATATATTAGGTAAGCTTACTTCGGTTATGACAACTAACCATTCAAAAATGGAGAAAACTATTTCATGGAGAGAATATCCTTTATTGGATCACATTATCTAGAAGTTCACCCATCATTTAGTTGGACTATAAATCCAATTTTATTCATGTACGAGATTAATTATTTATAGAAGATATATTCTGGTTTGGAATGTAGTTAAAATGAACAAGATATTCATGTAGTCATTTGGATCTTAGGTGATGCAGATTAGTACTAGTCTCTATTCCAGAATATGTGGGAGGAATAAGAAATAGAACTCATGGAATGTAGAGATTTTGAGGATACATTTTTTGATAAATATAACCCTCTTGATAAATAAATTAAGATGAAGAAAAATTTTCATACCATAATTGGAAATGAATAAATGAGTGTGGTGGATTATGATGCCACATTTAAAAGGCTATCCAGTAATGATATAGATTATATATGTATCACTGAGTGAAAGGGAGACCACTTATTTGAAGGTTATAAACCAAATATTGTAAGGGAATTACATTATAATAAATTTTCATCCTATGAAGATATAGTTTCTTGTTACATCAAAATACAGAAGGAATTATCATGATCCAATGTATTCATTGCAATCCAAGAGAAGAAGTGGACTTCTGAAAACCAGGATTAATGGAATTATTTAATGATGATTAAGGTAAAAAAGGATTTCCCACTGTGGTAAGGCACATTTCGAGAAAAAAAAATTATCATTAAGTACATTCAATAAAATTATTCATTTTCCATGTCCTTAAATTTTACAATATTTGATGAATTTTTTTGTGTATATTAATTATTTAAAAATTATATTTTATGTATCATTTTTCTATAATTTGAATTTATTTTTAAAAGAATAATTTTATGTGTTTTACATATAACATTTTGGAAGATGAAAAGGGGATGTTATATTCTTAACGTACATAGTGTCAACAAATTTTATGTCTCCATGACCATTATTTTATTTATATATTACATTTAAAATAGTTATTTTTTATTAAAATAAACACTTATTCATTTTATTCGGTGTATTTCTGTATTCGAAAATTGATTTTAAAAGAAATGATTTTTTTTGTATTGGAAGATAGGTTTGGTATATTGAAATCCAAAAATAACTTATTTATGAGTATATATTTTTAAATTTTTTATAATGTAAACTTTAAAGAATGAAAACTTTCTCTTGATATGATAAATTATTTTTATACTTGAGAAATATGATTGCCCAAATATCTCCGTGTGACCCTGTTATAGCTTATATTTTTATGCAGAACATATTGAAGTCAGGTGAAACTATTATAGATTAAATGAGGGGTACACCTAGATATCATTCCAATTAATTGGGTAATTATTATATTATAACTCATCAATATAGTTGTTCATATAAAAATTGTTTTAAATGGTTTTTTGGAATATAATTTTTTTTATCACCTAAAAATTGTTTTTAATTAATTTTTAGGGTTTTTTTGAAGGATTAATTTTAGATAAATGTGTGTGTGTGTTTTTCATTTGTAAAATATTTATATAATATGATCAAATAACATTGAAGACAAATCAGAGTTTTATATGTGTTTATATTTTTTCACAGGATTAATTTTTCCCATCCTTTTTATTTCTCTTGCCAAGATTTTTGAGTTAATCCAAAAAATATTAAAAAATTCAGAAAATTTAATAAATGTTAAGGGAATTTATGAATTCATGTTGATGTTAATTAATACTTTTTATAAGAATAATTCATGATTTACTATAAAATTTATTTATTATTGAAAAAATTACTTCCAATACGACGTGTCCAATTTGTATTTTATTGTTTTTTATTGTATGAGTTTAGATATTATTATCATACACTTCAAAAATAAAATGATAAAAAAAGTGTTATAATATATTCATGAATTATTACACAATATTATGAAATTCATAAGGTCTATTTGTTATAGTTTGAATCATATGATAATTTAGATATATTTAGAGTTATGGATAATGTTTATTCATCTAAAATATTCCTATTCAGATTGGTTTTCCATTTAGGAAATAATGATTCCATAGTTATAAGGAATCAAGAGGAAAATATATTTCCAAGTCAACATACGGATATGGTTGGAATTAGAATGTAATAGTTTTCATTAGTGATGGATCAATTTACAAAAGTGATAAAATGTGGTTTATTAGTTATATAGAGGAACTTGATCTACCATTATTTATTATTTATACTATGGTTCATTTCAATATGAATCAACCTCCATTATTTAGTGGTTAATCTAACCCTATGGTGGCCAAAGGATGTATTAATGATATAAATAATATATTAGATGTAATGGGATATTTGGAATATAAATTGAAACTCATATTATATATCAATAAATGGTATTGATAATAAATGTTAGTCATTTGTTAAAAATACATGATTTAATAATGATATCAGTTTTTTATAATGGGAAACATTCAAGGATTTTTTCCCTGACATGTACTTCCCAATTTTTATTCAAATATGGATGAAAACTAATTTTGGAAATTGAGGAAAATTGATCAGTATTATGTATCTAAATATGAATAAAAATTAAAATATTGGCTAAGTATAAGGAAAATTATATTAATTAAAAAATAATAAAATTAAATGATTTTATTGAGGGTTGATACATTGGTTATGATGAGCAATGGATGGATAATAATTTCAAATTTATGATCATTTGGATCATTTTGATGAGAACGTTGATATTTATTTTATTTTTCATGTATGTTAATTGAGATGAGAATTTAAATAATAAATATTGGTAGTCAAAGGAAAAAAATTCTTTTGATGTATGGAGGTAAGAACTCATAATTTTCAATTTCTAGAAAATGAAATCTCTTAGATTGATTTATTGGATCCGAGTTTTTTTTGGTGTGGTCTGTGTGGTTATATGGCTCATGATAATAAAGAAAATATACTCTAATAGTAAAAGAATAGGATAATAAATATACATAGATTTTGTGGTGTTTTTGTTGAAATGAGTAGGGTCATTAAGATAACTTATGTAAAAAAATTTATATATAAGATAGAAATCATCCAAATAAAAATATTAAATGTGTAGAAATGTCATTATATACTACTACAGTTTATGTTGGTATATCAAATATATGGAAACACGTATGTTAAATATGTATTTTATTAATTCCAATTCATTTTTTTAATCTGGATCGTCACATTCATTCATATATTGAATGTTTCATGTAAATTGGGAATATTACAACATGAAAATAAGAGAGAACCATTGGTGAAGACTTATGGTGAAAATATTAAAGAATCTAGGATTTATATAAATGATCATATTGTTATCCATGGGATGGTATTTCTATAAAACTTTTTGAACATAACAAATATGAATATTATATAATTATTCATATGTATTGAAATTCAGTTTATCATTCTATGATAGATTTCAGAGCTAAGAATGTTCTGTTCAATGATTTTATTCATTAGATAACTTATCAAGAAGCTAAAAAATATATTGGAGATGGTAATATAAGTTACCTTTCAAATAATTTTTACAAAAAAAACTATTCAAATTACTGATGTGCTAGTAGAAAATGAATACATGGATGTATTTCTATAGGATTTCTCTTTTTTTATTTATATATGGTGGTTGGTCATATGGTTTACATTTTTCCATATTCTTATCTAGTTTATAATCACATTTATATATTGTATCATGTATAAATTTTATAATTGAAAATAAAATTTTTGGGTTTGATATATATATGATTCATTTTACCTAGTAATCCACCATGGTTATATCATGTCTTGTTTGATAAAATGATAGAAATTTCATTGTTAACTTTACATATTATATATACTTTCATAACATCCCTATTTATAATAAGTATCCTTTTCCATATATTGTTGATTTTTTTTATCAAAAACAATTATTTTAGTTGTTTTTTATGTTTGACCTATGTTTGGGGTACAAATAGTAGAATGCGAAGGATGCTGACATTCCGAAGTATGCATTTTAGAATATATATATGCACTATGAATTCATTTTTATTCAAATGGGGAATTCCAATACACCATATATAAGTATGGACCTTATAAATAAATTTTTTCATGAGTTCAAAGATATGATTTCGATTATGTTTATAGATGAAATAATTGTATATTAAAAAAATCAGTTGGAACATGAATGAATCCATTTGGATTCTTATCAAACCATAAATGATAAAAACTATATAATAATGTCATCAACAATGAATTTTTGTTTCAGTAATTTATTTCATTGGTAAAATTGTTTCTAAATATAGAATAACTTTTAATCAAGCAAAAAGAATTGTTATTAATTAATAAGAAAACACCGAAAAATATAAAAGATATTTTGAGTTTTTGTTTATTATTTGGTTTCTACCTATGGCTTCATGAAAAAATATCTCAGGTGTTTAGAACAATAACTAATTTAACTCAAATTAGAGTTAGATTCATTTGGATACAATAAATTTATTATTATTTTCAAGAACATATGAATAAAATTAGGTAATGATCTAATCATGGACCTTTTTTCTAAAAATTGTTGAGTTGTCATCTATAGTGATTATTTATTTAAAGGAATTGGTTGTTTCCTAATTTAGAATGATCAGGTAGTTTTTTAATCATTAATCAAGGTGAAATCCCATTAGTTAAATTACCATACAATTAATTTTTAAAGATCATTTGGGTTTTTTCTTTTGAATATTACAAGAATCATATTTATGGTGTAAAGTGTGAATTATATATGGATCATAAAATTTCTAATCATATATTCAATCTTAATTTATTAAACATAAGATAAAGTATATGGTTGGAAGTCATCATGGGGTTTTATTTCATGGTTAATTATAAACCGGGAAAATCAAACAAAGTGTAAAATGCTCTGATTCAAAAAAAATCATACATTAACCTTGTTCTATTTTAGACATGAACCTTTTGTTATGTATTTGTTATAATTTGACTATGGTGTTTTCTATGTGAAAAATCTTCCATTATATTAGGTTTTTTTATAGTAAATCTTGTATAAAAAAATAAACAAGCTTATATAGAAGATCAATCCTTATAAGAAAATTTAGAATATATTAAAAATTAAAAGTTCCTAATTTAAATATTTATAAATAATGTGTTTTATCATTTGGAAAAATGATATGTTTTCCTTATGATGCTTAGTTGTAGAATGTGCTGTTGAGTGAAGAATATAATTCTCTATTTTCTTTTTATCTAGTCTGAACTAAAACTTAAAGATACCTTCAGTTGTATTACTACTGGGATGGAATGAAAATAAATATTGTTGACATTACCATGAAATTATTTAAATGTTTTCATGTAAAAGTGGAAAAATGATTATTAATTTGGATGCCTCAATATTTTATAGTTTTGTAAAATATGTTCGAAAACATATCCATGGATTTCATTATAACATTCATAAAGTATTTTCATTATAATAATGTTATATGGGTTTTTTATTTGTTAAATAAATCTAAAAATTTACCACACATTGAAGATACTTTATCATTAGATCATAATTTCTCTATTGTGTATAAAAGTGATATTAATGTTTTCTATAGTTCCCCTATCAATTTTATCTTACCGTGATATTATGATAATATTAAAATATGTTTAAGGACTTGAGAATTCATTTTATACTGAATAAAATTTCATTAAATATTTTCTTCCTCATTAAAATGGTAATTCTATGTGGAAAAATCATATCCTATGAGATATAATTTATTATTTTTCATGGCATTATGATACTATTTTGTATCAACATAATTCATTATTAATGTCTTCTTATTACTATAGTTTTCATTCATATATATACATGTCAAAATTCAGGGAATTACTGAGAAATTGGTGCTGAAAAAAACCATTTTGTGATGATGTTTGTGTAAGTATGTTAATGGGTCAATATTTTGTTGGGGAAATATATGATAAGGTGTAATTTATTATGAAATATATTAGTAAAGCTCAAAGTTAATGGAAAAAGTCGTGCATATAACATAACAATAAATGAATCTTTTGAGGTCAGTGATCATCATTTTATCAAAGGATATACATAAAAATAGTAACATGATTTTTTAATAATGAGAAGATGTGTCAATGGTTAACTAGAAAAAATCATATCATAGAGGACAATGGATCAGTTTCTTATCATATGGATTTTCATCCTTGTGTATCTCATGTATGAATGATTTTTCATTTTATTTAATCAAGAAAATATGTGCAAGATGCAGCCCCTGATTTTAGCTTAGTTGTTGTTCAATTGGATGATAATAATTATTATAATGAAATTAAATTTTATATTTTGGAAAATATAATGAAGGTGTTTTTGAATAAGGTTATTTACTATAAATAATTTTATTGAAAACCAAATGGTTGAGGATAAAAAATTTGAATCTAAAAATGATAGGAGAGTCATGTATCACTACTTGTGTAATAAGTAAAATAAATTTAGAGGATGTAATTATTAAAATAAATGAAGAATTTAAAAACCTACTTAATGATATAATACATTACATTAATATTTAATAATAAAAATTGGATATTTATATTAGTTATAAATGTTTTAGTAAATCATTAAATCATAAAAATGATAGTTTTAATTAAACTATATTTTTATAATGATATATTTAAAATATTTAATTATAAATTATAGATTTTTAATTTTAAAATGCAACCCCATATCCTATACTCATCACTACTTAAAAACACATTATTTCAGCCAATAACTAACAATATTGGTTCTATTATACAAAAATATCATTATGCAATCTATATGATACACATATATAAAACCATTCTTGTCCTTTGGTGAAATCCAAATGTTTCTACCCGATGAAGAGGTAACCGTCTTCAATGAGATTTTTATTTAATTTCTTCCAAAAATCCAAGAAATTATTCCCATGCCATTATAATATTAATAATTAATTATATTATATACAATGAGATGTTATTATGTTATTTTCATAACAAATATAATTTCCCAATTCAATAAAATGGTGTACAAATTCATCATTCCTGTGTATGACATTCAACCACCACACTAACTGATATATTTATTTTTTTCATAAGAACTGCTCAAGGTTGGATATGATGATGCTTATTGAGTTTATATAAATATATGACACTTATAAAATAATAATACCATTGGAGTGATTTTATCAAATTTTTCATTTTTTATATTCTATTTATTAGGGTATATGATAATGTAACTTGTTTGTATATCAAACAACCCCCTTATGCAGTGATATGATTCATTTTTCAAAAACATGTTCTATGAATGTTAATAAGACTAAGGATAAATAAAATTTATGATATAAATTAAATAATTATGATATTCATGAAATATATATATTTCTATAAATATAATATATTATTTTCAATTTTTTCTTTTCCCTCAACGGAAAGGTTATAATGTTGATTTTGCATGTTGTTAACTAACACCTTCATTAATTGATGTGATTTTATTTTCATAAACACACCACATGGATTATATATTTAAGTATATTCAAAGATGTGATTTTTTATTAATGATATTAAGATCATTATATAATGGAAATATATTCAAAACACATTTACAGAATGACTGTTAAGACATGGAAATGTTACTCATGTGTATGAATTACCTACCATCTCCATGATCATAATGTAATTTATTTTACAAATCCAAAATTCCAGAATTGATTATAATTATAATTTATGTTTAAATATTATAATTATTCCATGATTATTATTCAGGATATAATTAAATAATTACACCTTTCACCATAGTCTACAAACCAAGTCATTTTTAATACATAATTCGAATACTGTAAAAATTTAACATAAAACTAATTAATTATGGAACTATAATTAACATGTTAATAAGTATAATAAATGTAATAATTATGTTTAAATTGTTCTAATGAATTTAAATAACCAACATAATTTTATTATTCCGAATTATTAATTTAGGTATGTCAAGTCAGATACAAGGTAAACAAGTCAATCCAAATTTCCATTCATTGAGGTGTAACATTTTATTCACCTATACTCTTTTAAGAGGTTTTAAAACCCATTTGACATGTTATATCACTAATTGATCTATTATAATAATATTTATAAGATTTTTTATTTTATTATTTCATGGGGATTTTGATTTGAATATTTCCAAATGGAATATGGATTTTTCATTAAAAAATGATCTTTTAATGTATCTCATCAAACACTACCTTTTCCATGTCCATATTATTAAAATAATTTTATACATGATTTTATGGAATTAAAATTTTTATAAATATATATATTTTTTAAAATTTATACTTTATTTTCAAATATTTTTGAAATGAATTTTTTGTGTTTGTTTTATATGGAATGTTTTAACAAATTTTAAAAGGGATATTCTCCTTATCATTTCCTTGGTTACAATGAATTTTTGGGAACTATGACCATTATCTAATTTCTATATTATTTTGAATTCTTTCATTTACTATTATAATAGAAACCCAATACATTTTTTTATCATATCATTGTCTTTAATGTGGTTTTTCAAAAAAAAAAATTGTTTATTTTGGAAATGATAAATGTTATTTAGAATAAAAAGGTAATTAGATAGAAAAAAATGACATGTTAACATGTTACAAAATGTTTTTCAAATGATTAATAATTGAATAGTGAATACATAAAATTGTAATATTCATGATATAATACTTGATATGTATACATTATAAATTTTTGTACCTAGATATAATGGGTTGAGACAATTACTACAAATATGATGGATTATCCCATATAGTGTCAGGTGGGTATTTTTAGATTATATGATCGGGCATCCCAGATAGACCGAGGTGAGACAATGAAAACATAAACAATGGTTGTGATCAGATAGAGATCTAGTGCATTGGGTAATGATTATATTAGAATTCATCCTTGTGGACATTTTATTTAGATGGGTTTTGAAAAGGGTTTTGTGAATATGATTGTATATGTCACTCAAACAAGTTTTTTAATTTCATGAAATGCTTTTTATTTTTATGGATTCCATTGAGAAGAAGGTATGTATGTCTCTCCTATGAATGAATTTATTTCATACGTGTAAGGAAGCGTGGGTATAATGGAAAATGACATATAAATATTTATGTTCTAAGGTCATTACCCATCCCACAGGTCCTATGTCATGACTACCCTAATCCTCCCATCTATAGGACAGAGGCCGGAGACTAGAACAGGATTTGTGTATCCCTATAATGGGTACTCATTGCCTTTTATCCAGTACAAACACATAGTCTATGAACACAATACGAAGAAACTACAAGGTAATCTATTATAGTAAATCTGTGCTAAATGTAAAGGGGTGCGGAATACAAGCCGAAATAGAAAAGTACATGGACAACTGAAATGTATAAAAAACTGAAAGTGAAAAGCAACACCGGGATCATTCACCATGGAAATTACCTATAGGGTAGGTACATCTCACAATGAGTAGTCATTGTTCATGTAATTCCATATGTTATACCTTCGAGTATCGTGAAGACCTTTATCCATCATCCTCGATCAAAATTGACCATCGATTGTACAATACAAAATCATGTGAACGCATAACCCATGTAGAGGTGAGTATAACGATACTCAGTAGGGATCCTGATACCCTATAGGTATCCTTGTGTTCGACAATGGAAATACCACAAATCAAGAATTTAACTCTACTTTGGTATATTCCCATACATATACCTATGTTATAATGATATAATAATCTATTACATGATGGAAGAATACCACAAAGGTAGCACCACAAGTGTAGGAATGCCACACATGTAACACCACTGAGATAGAAGTGCCACATAGGTAACACCACAATGATGTCACAAAAAAGGTTGAAGCACCACACATGTTACACCATAAAGATAGAAGTACTAAAAAAGTAACACCATGAAGATAGAAGTACCACATAGGTAAAACCACTAAAATAGAAGTACCACATAGGTAACACCGCAAATATAGATATACCACACAAGTAACACCACGAAGCTATAAGTTACACATATCTAACACCATGTAGCTCGACGTACCACATAGGTAACACCACGACGCTAGAAGTACCACATAGGTATCACCAAAAATATAGAAATAACACCAAAGTTTTAATATAAGTACAAATGTACTTATGATTAGTAATAATGCTAGATCACCTTATTCTATAAAGTAACACTTCTTCTGACCCACACATGATCGATTGGTAACTATCCCCTGCTAAACTACACATGATCTGACCCACACAAGATCAATATGTTACTAACCCCTGCTCACCCACATAGTATATGACCCCTAGAGGATCAATAGGTAACTAACCCCCACTGACCCACATAGCATCTGACCAACATAGGAATGGTATGGGCTGACCCACATCGAATCACTGAGCGTTGAACTGCACAGGATCTGACCAACACAGGATAGGTATGCGCTGACCCACACATGATTCATGAGAACTGACCCACACAAGATCTGATAGATGCTGACCCACATAGGATCGATGTTCTTTCATTACGCTAATGCAAGCCATAGGATTCCTCACACCCAGTTTGCTCGAGTTCTATAGAATATTTTCCATGAGATTTCATTCAAAAATTATTCACCACTAATCTATAAAAATGATTAACCCAATTGGCCACAATGTCACAAGGGTTCCATCACAACAGGCGGTGCATCAATCAGACTTCTGGTCTGTGAATTATAAGAATCATAGTTCCCAGGGCCTCGTTTCATTCCGGATCGATCAAAATCACCCATACTGAAAATTTATATAAAACTCTAGTAGAGTAACCCAAAGGTGAAGCCCGCTGGGTATGTAGCCTCTATGGGAGGTGGCTAGCTGGGCCCGTGGCCTGGCCACGTGAGGCGCGACTCGCCTTAGAAGACACTAGGGGTGACACCCTCGGTCTTTGAATGGGCCTGGTGGTCGTACGGATAATTCATAGTGGCGGTGCCACGTGGTATTCGTGACTCTATATAGTGGGATTTGCCTTCTGTAGTGGTCGGGTGGTGTGCAAGACGTCGTCTCCAATGGCACACGACGTCATTCCAATCATCCACTCGTGGTTTGGCCAGTGAGATGGCTGCCTCCTAGTTCATCACAGCTAACGAACTGGAACTCGAGTCCCCCGACAACATGCTGGTCACACCGCCCTCCACCAGCTACAATGAATGATGAGCTGCGACCGCTCCCTCCTATAGAGGATGCGCTCTTCCACCTCTGGCGTGGTCTTCCGGTGTAGGTCGCCGCCATGGTCCCTACCAACGCTAGTCACTGGAACCACCGCACCGGCAGGTCTTCCATGGAGAATAAAAGGGAGAAACATGGTAGAAGAGGGTCTGATCTAGGTTTGTAAGGCCCATGCCTTACATTTTAACTTGTAATCCAGGGGGAGGATAAGGGGTTTCAGAAAATTAACTTGAATTTATAACAATAATCAATGCCCAACCTAAAGAATGATGTAGAAAATACCGTGACTGAGGAAGTGGGATGATGCTTGTCATCCCCCTCAACTAACAACCAACTATGACCATCAATCATCATTCTTCGGTTCGGGGTATCAGTTTTGTTCATCACCTATCGCCGGAACTAGATATTTCCTCCTTCGGATGGAAATATTGACACTTTTCCAGCACTACAATGCTTGATGAATCCCACCGATACCTCCCCAAAGATCCATGTAAATATGAGGGCGAGGGTATGTAAAGATGTTGGAATTAATGTGTCTCATTAATTAGGAGGATTACTCATTTCCTCAACATTTATGTTACAAATATTTAAGGGTCATTCCTTTTAATGGAATGAAACATCGCTGGTCCGACACTTCGATTTACCATTGTATGATTAGAATGAAAATAAAATAATAATTTTATTTTATTATATTTCTTTAAATAAGTCACAAAACATAAAATTTTCGCTAGACCTACTTCGGTCAATGTTATTTCTCCCTTAAACTAATATGGGAACTTTGGATTCAATGATATACTCAAATTTTTATACACGAGCAACGATTTAAAAGATAGAAAATTCCACTCATGTGTTTACTGAACGTACCTTAATAATGTTCAATAAAATTAATAACAATTACTCTAGTCCCACAACAGTCATGTTTATGATCTTCCTAAGAGATAAACAACCCAAAGAATTTAACAGTACTCTAGGATTTTCATTCCGAGTTACCATTTAGAGGTTATGAATTTTAAAATTATACAATTCTTAGTTTATTATTTTTGTTACGTCCAAAAAAAAATTCTGGTGGCTCGCGTCAGCCAATTTTAGTATCATCATATGGAAATAATACCCTCACAATTTCATTAGCTGTGTCAGATTTTCAATCCGAGATACCATTCATGAGTTATAATAATTTGAAAAATAATATAACATTATTTTATTATTTTATTTATTGGTAATCCGTTTTCAGGTTTTCTAAAAGGAGTCACGCACTGACTAAACATAAGTCACACCTAGGGTAATCATACCATCTTGAACGCATCCATGACCTTAGATTTCTGATCTGAGCAACTATTTAAGTGTTAATCAATTTTTCATTAGGAAAACTATATACGTGCACTAATTAATGCTTAACAAAACTATGACAATTCATTCCAGGCACATTGGACCTCTGAATCAGGCCATGTCATTTTTTTCTTTCTATAATTATTTACTTATAATAGAAAATTATACAGAAATTTAAGGACATTAAATTCTCCCCACCTTAGGGGTTTTCCTCCCCAAATGACAAAACAAAGTAAAATCAACAAAATAAGGGTATTGTGCACGAATCATAGCCTTCCACTCCCATGTTCTCTATGGGAGGTCCTTTTGCTGCCACCGAACTCGTGCTAGAGGAATCATCCATCCCTGAAGAACTTGCTTCATTAAATCCTATATCTCCACTAGGAACTCTATAAATGACGCCTCATCGCCATAGTCCTACTTTCCCTAGTCGATAACTGGGGATAGATCATGCACGCATCTACTCACCAATGACACATGGAAAACATTATGCACCCATCACATTTCTAGGGGAAGACATATATGGTATGCCACCTCATCCACTCTGCTGAAAATTTACAAAGGTCTGATGTTCATTGGAGAATGATTACCGCCCTGGAAAAACCTTTTTAATCTTCATCGAGTTGAGACACGTAAGAAGACATGGTCTCCCTCCTTATTCTCCAAGGGTCTGTATATCATGTCGGCAAAAGACTTCTGCCAGCTCTGAGCTATCTTCACTTGCATAAAAGTGAGGCAACGTGGGAAAAACCTTTCCACTACATCCTTCATCCCTGGCCACCAGTACTGACGCCGGATGTCCTGGTGCGTTTTTGTCACTCTAGGATTTATAGTTAAATGGGATGAATAGATATCCCTCAACACCTCTTACATAATAGTCATTGGTACCCTGGTACATCATATGAAGAGGATGACCTACTCCCCAACTTCAAAAAAAACACATAAGAGACCGTCCTGGGGGTATCTGATCACGTCGGGCATCGTTGACAATTCCCCAAGCAGGTCCTCTTGAATTATATGAAGAATTGGGCGAGTGACAGTCATAGACTGGAGGAATGAGGCTATATCATTATCCATGAAAGATATTTTTAGCATGACTAGTTTCCATAACGCCTCAATTAGAAGGTGTAGACTATACCTCCTATTGAGTGAGTCTGTTTTCACGTTCCCCTTCCCATGAGTATTGACTTTCTTAAGGTCATAGTTCTGGATTAACTCTAGCCATCATCCTTATTTCATCTCCTAAAAGCTCTGATGAATCTTCTCCACCCATAGGAATGGCTTTCCCATTATTTTCAATGTTGACAACGGTGTTTCTACACTAGGGAAGTTAGGTAAAAATCTCTGGTAGTATCAAGCCAAAGTAGAAGTACCTCTCCCTTCGGGGAGTTAATCTTGAGAAAATCTATTAAAAATATGTCCCTATACTCTACCACTCATGCAGAGAACTAAAAACCCAAAACTCCTACTTCCATGAGGGTAAGGATAACTGACATAAAAGTGACCAGCTGCATCCTCCTTTGCATGATTTTATACTGTGATGCTTGTGTTTCCTTTTTCACCGACCTAGGAAAACCCCATTCCAACTTTGTAGATAACCACGAACATTTTGTCTAATAACATAAATATGATTATAAACTTTGGATGTCATTTCCATACCAGAACTAACTATGTTAGGCCTTGATGAGGCCACCAAGGGGTTCCAATCGAAAATCTCACCTCAAGGGTCAGATCACACTATCGTCATATGAGTGATTATAGAGTCTCCCCTCAAAGGTATCTCAAGATGTAAGGATCAAGTCTATGGTTTAACCAGAAACTCTAGGTATTGAACAAGATTCATCGAATGAATTAATGATTAGATCCTATGTCTATTAATACACATCAAGTAGTATGCACATACTGGACCTCTAATCATTCATAGAGAACTTGGTTCACCCTCATTGACCACATGCAGCTACTCCCTTTCCATGACCTCTAGCTCCCTAAGCCTGGTGTGGACCACATTGAGGAGGTAGTTGTAACATGTCGAAATGCATACCACCTCAGGATGATCTCCTAACACCACATCAACAACTTTTTACCTTCAGATCCATCTTTCACTATCACTTCCTCTTCCCGAAACATTTTACAAGCCCATGTCTCTATGATTTGCGTCAGTTTCGTGATTTCCAACTATTATCATTCATTAGCTCCATCCACTCATCCAACGAACATTCATCTAGAATGGTTCTCTCTTACACCCTAAAATAAGTGGAAATGTATAGAGTAATGGTGTTGGATCATATGTTCCAAAACACACAACACATAACGGTCCAAGCCTTGATGCACTGGTTGTACCGTATTCATTACGTACATAAGATGGTCGGTATCTCTCGATTAATACTCAGCTTCTGACATGTCATCCTGCCATATTTGTAGAAGCTATAGGGAACAGTCATCCCTTAACCCTTTATGGAAAGAGACCAGCTTCTCTAAGTATGTTTCTCAATCATTTCCATTGAATAGTCACCTCTTCGCATGATCAAGGTATTCTAAACCCTATCAACATTATACTGAGACACAAAAAATGCTCTCTTCCAATACCTCCATCTGATCGAATGGTTCCCTGGCTATATTGAAACTCGACCACCTCCTCAAGCTAGTACATAGCTGCATGTGAGTCACGCTCACCTTGAATCCTGATTGGAATATGATGCTAAAACACATGCAAGGAACTAATCCTACATGTGTCATGTACTGGTACTACCTTTTGTAACTGCTGACTAATGAGAAGTGATATAGATGGTACACTACTTGAAGGTAGTATCATGGGAAACATTCCACTTACCGAAGCCACATCGCCATGATGACCATACTCATAGTCACGCAATGATATATAATAGAATCTAGGATTACCATCTGATCTGCTGGTGTCCCAACTAGGCAAAAAACCCTAGCCACAGCCTCCAGCCTGTTCTCATCTGTCTGGGGAACTGTCTGGCCTCAGAACCTCAGAGCTCTCTACTTATGAAACTCATGAAATGCGCTATTTCGGTGTGTAACCTATGATGGTGGTAAAGGTGGAATCGGCTTCCCAATGGGTGGTGGTGCTACTGGTGTGCCACCCGAAGGGGCTGACACCGTTTGATGCCCCTGCACCGAAGCCTCATCTCTCGGTTGGTTTTCATCATGTACTCTCTCACAAATCCAGGATGGTTGTCTACATGGCAGCATCCTAAATGAAAATAGTGTGCCACAATTAATAAGATATACATGGTGTGCTGACTCAAAATGAACCAATGAAAAAAACATCCTAAAACACACACAATCAGTGTTTTCGGGCACAGAGTCGGAAATCAAAATCTAGGGTTCTGGTGTATGGGTACGTCAGATGACACACCAACATTGGATTCCCAAAACTAAAAACCACAAAAATATTACTTAACACTATTTCCACATAAAAAATATTGGAGTCCTATTTCTTCAGCCGAACTAACTGCTCTGATACAAAATTTCCACGACCCATCCCTTGGTGCTCGTTCTATGACTACCCCTATCTCGCCTTCCATTGGACAGAAGTGGGTGACTAGAATAGAAATGGTGTATCCCTATAATTTGAAGGAATTTTCATTTATCCTATATAGACACACAACCTAAGAACACAACAAGAAGAAAAAGAAGGGTAAACTACTATAGTAAAAGTGTGATGAATGTAATGGGGGAAGGAATTAAATCCCAACTATAAAAGTAAAATTACAACTAAAAAGTAAAAAACAATTGAATGTGAATAGAAACTTAGGGTTCATCCACCACAGATCCTTCCTTAAGGGCAGGTACAACTCACAATCAGTATTCAATGAGTCAAATAATTATAAATGGTCCAACTCTGAGTACAATACAGTCCTTGCTCACTCAGCCTCGATCAACAATTTATGTTGTCTACACAAGAAAAAACAAGGTGTGGGTGTAGCCCGTGCAGGGGTGAGAATAACGATACTCACTAGGGACCTCGAGACCCTGTAGGTCTCCTAGACTTCCACAATAGAAGTTCCACAAATAAATACTTCAACTCTATTTAGTTTTATTCCCATACATATAAATATGTTAACATGATATACCCATCTCTTAAATGAGGGATGAATACCACAGAATTAACACCACGACAGTAGAAATACATCACAGGTCACACCACTGAGATAGAAGTTCCGTACAGGTAACACCATGAAGACATCCCCATAATTGTAGAAGCAAAACACAGGTAACACCATGAATTTAGAAGTACATCATAGTTAACACCATGAAAGTAGAATTACCACACAAGTAACACCACAATGATAGAAGTACCACAAAGGTAACACCACAAATAAAGAAGTAGCACACAGGTAGAACCACAAAACTAGAAGTACCACACAGGTACCACCACGAATCTAGATGTAACACACAGGTAACACCACTATGATAAAAGTACCACACAGGTAATACCACGATGATATAAGTACCACACACATAACACCACAAGCCTTGAAGTACCACACATGTAACAACATGAAGATAGAAGTATTACACAAAGGTATAACATAAATATAGAAGTACATATGATTTTTCGTAAGGCTAGATCATCTTTTTCTATTATGTAGCACTACTTTTGAGCCACACAGTATTGATAGATAACTAACCCCCATTGACCCGCAAATGATCGATAGGAAACACCCCCCCCCCCCCCCGGAACCACACATGATCTGAACCACACAGTTTCGATAGGTAGCTGACCCCCGCTGACAGAAACACGATCTGACCCACAAAAGATCAGTATGCGATGATCCACATAGGATCACTGTACACTGACCCACATAATATCGGGATGTGCTAACCCTCACAGGATCACTGAACACTGACCCACATAGGATCTGCTTGATGCTGACCCACATAGGATCAATGTTTTACGTTTATGTTACAGCTAGCCACAGTATTCATCATACATGGTTCACTCGAGTTCCATAGAATCTGCCACTCGAGATTACATTCGTACATCATCTTCAACTGAACTATAAATAAGAAAAACCTAATGGACTTCCACGTCGTAATGTTTCGAACATGATAGATGTTGCATTAATCATATACTCAGTCTGCGAGTTATAAGAGTTTTAGTTCCAGGGCCAGGTTGGATTCTGGCTCGATCGGACCCAGCCGTACCCCAACATTCTCCAAAACATAAGAGGATTATACCCAAAGGACCATCCCACTCCATAGGTTCCCACACAGAAGATAGTTTTTCAAACGGTCTCCCATATTTCGTGATTTGGACCCATTAGTGTTTCTAGTTCCGGTTGGGCCCAGGTTAGGTCTGACCCAGTTCGACCAACACGGCTCGTCCCGGTCTGGGTTGTGCCTTGGCAGGCATGGACCTCCCTTTGAGGGGGCAGCCCGCAAAGGGCGGCCCATGAGGGCTTCCCGACCCACATGGGGCGGCCCACTGGGCTGGCGGCCTTCTTGGTGGTGGCTTCCTCGGCAATAGGCCTGCCCTAGCCGACACCGAGGGTGAATCCCCTGGTCTCTAGAAAGACAAAGAGGTTGTTCTGATCCTCCATAGTGGATGCAACATGTTGAATTTCCAAGTGGTATGAAGGACCTATTGGAGTGGGACATGCCTTCTATCGTGGTTGGCCGGTTTGATGGACTTCGTCTTCGGAGGCGAGTGACGGCGTACCGCTCTCCCACCCGAGGCCTTCTTGTGAGCAGGATGACTCCATGTTTTCCGCGGCTGACAAGGCATGGTCCGAGTCCCCCAACTTCAAGCTGGTCATGCCACTCTCCTCCATCTATTGAGGATAAGGAACCATGGCTAGTCCCTCCGGCGGTACGGGTGCACTGCCTCCAACCTCATAGTCGGCCAGTGTCGGAAGCCGCCTTCATCCCTATCGGTGCTGGTTGCCTGTAACGTCGTGCCGACGAGTCTTACAAGGACATTGAAAGGTAGTGGCCAAGTATCATAGAGTCTGGGACGGGTTCATTAGGCCCGCCCCCTCCGAGTTATCTTGTAATCAAGAGGTAGAATAAAGAGGTTAAATAAATTCAATTCAATTTAAAACAGGAATAAAACCCCTACCTCATGAATGATAGAGAAACTCACGTAGTTGAGGATGTGGGTAGATGATCACTGTCCCCCACAATTATCATCCAACGATGTCACATGATTTTCATATATGGATCATGGTTTTAGTGTAATTCATCACCGCTCACCAAAACTGCCTCTTACCTACAAGGTTTTGCTGTCTCAACACTTTTTCAGCACTTCACTGCTTGGTGAATCCCTCTGTTACATCCCCCAGCTCCGTATAAATAAAAGAGGGGGAGGGTAAGCAACAACGTTGGGAGTTAATGGTGCTAACTAATTAGGAACCTTCATAATTCCCCAAACGTAGCTGTTACATACATTGAAGTGGAAAACCAATTAATGTCTTGAACATCGCTAATCCCACTCTCCACCAGACCGTTGGAGGATAAGAATGAAAATAAAATAATAAAGTAATATTATTTTATTTCTATTAAAAAGTCGCAAATGTTAACCTTTTCTCCAGACCTAATATGGTCAAAGTAAAGTATAACTTATGAAAATATCGGCAATGTGGATTGAACGGTGCCCTATGATTTTTAATCAGAGCGCTGGTTCAAAAGATATAGAACGCCACTAATGCTTTTATTGAACATTCCTTAAAAAAAGTTCCATAAAATTATTAACATTAACCCTCAACCCATGCATCTCAAATTTAGGCTCTTCCTAAAGGAAACTCATTCCAAAAATATTAATGGTACTCCCAGATTTTTAATCCGAACTACCATTTAGATGTTATGGATTTTATAATAAAATAATTGTCCCTTAATTATTTTATTTACTGCCAAAAAGTTAACATTCACTGGTGGACTGCACCAGCCAATGATAGTATCATACTAAGGAAAGAATACATTAACGAGTTCAGTGGTGGTCTCAGATTTTCAATAAGAGTTACTATTTCTGAGTTATAAGAATTTGAAAAATAAAATAACATTATTTTATTATTTTATTTACGGCTTTTCCATTTTTTGGTTTTCACACAGGAGACTCACGCCGACAAAACATAAGTTGCGCCTAGGGTAAAACAGTCATCCTAAACACAATCGTGCATTATTAATCATGATCTATGTAACCTTTTATGAGTTATTAATCTTTTTAGGTAATCTACTTGCACTAATTAATGATTAACAAAACATTGATGGATCAATCCAGGAACTCCTGTGCTCGGAATTACGCCCAGTCAAATTTCACTGTCTCAAAATAATTTCATATAATAAAAAAATTATAAATAAATTTTTGGACATTATATTTAATTGGAAAAACTAATTTATTTCTTTTAATATTCCTTAATATATTTTTTTCTTATCCCAAAACTTTTAAACATTTTTCATTCGATTGAAGGATGTGTAAGGGAATGGAAGACGTCATGTTAAAATCAATAATTATTTTTCATGAAAACCAGTCAAACCATATTTAAAAAATGTTTATATTTCTATAAAATTGAATGTAAATAGAGGTATACAAATTGAATTATATGTTAATAAAATATAAAATTTCTGACCTTATTATCTAAAACACAAAACCAAAAAATATCTTCAATGTATATAATGAATTATTGACATAAAATATAACATTATTTAATATTTTAGGCTTGGTTATTATATTTTTAATTTTGATTTTTCATCCCATTAGAACTCAAATAACATAAATGAAACATATTCTTATTTAAATAAAACTAAAGATGAATTTAATACCGCATAAATTTAAATGAACACTATGTTCAATATCATATAAAATATGCTACATTGAGCCTAAAAGAACAAAAATTTAATATTATTAAATATATCTTTTATATCCTAGGTTTTATATTCGTGGTTATGAATAGTATATATGTAATTAGGAAATATATGTATATATATATAAAGGACCTCCAAAATGAAAAATCATTGAATTTGTTTTAAGAAAATAGAACTCAAATTTTACTAAATATATATTATACTTGAGGAATGGGATTTCATCAAAAATTATTTTATTTCATTTTGTTCCATAATATTATATGAAAATTCATGATAGTTTATATGTTTTATTTTATAATAATAACAGATTTTCATCACACCGAATTTCAAAACTAGTAGAGGGTGAATTTTTTGGTTTTTTTAAAAAATACTGTTTATCTAGTGAATATATTAAAATACTAATTTTTATTAATTTTTAATTTATTTAAAGAATTTAAAAATTATTACACTGGTTTAAAATGATTTCTAATTAATATTAGTCTTATTAAATTATTAATAATCTAATTAAATTGATTTTAATTGATTTAATGGCTTAATTTTTTATAAAAACATTTTTATATGTAAAAAGTAATTATTATCAAAATATGGTTTTTCATTTCATTTTTGGAATATATTATTAAATTAATTAATATCAGTTATAGGAATTAGATTTCAATAAATTAAATTTATATTTTGATTTTTAAAGTCATATTTGTATGTGGAATATTTTTTTCACATTTTTCTAAAGATGATAATTTTTTTGTGAATTATAAAAAATATATGTTTTTATTTAAAAATTTATCTTTTATTATATCTATAGTAAATTAATTATATCATAATAATATATTCAAAAAGTAGAAACAATAATTTATTATAAAATAAAAAAATCAAAAATCCCAAATAATTGAAAATATATCGATTTCTATCATTCAATAATATATATGAAAATAATTTTCTATGAAGACGCTGTGTTAGTGGACTAATTCAAAAGGAAAATTTTGTATCCCAAAAGATATTTTATGGGTTGAATAATTCCATTTCGAACTTATTTTTTGAATATTAATTATTATAGTTTATTTTTTGGTTATAAATATATTTTGGAGTTATTCAACAATTATATTAACCAAATTGTTGTCCAATGATAGCATATGGTTAGGATGACATAATAACACATTAAATAAGTTTTTATGATATATTTTAATGTAAAAATTAATATTAAATTAATCTCAATTGTTATATTGTTATAATTTTGATAATATAATGATGTTAATTTATTTTTTATATTTAATAATTTAAAATATGACATGAATTATTTAAAAATGATAACATGAAATTTATTTAATTAATTGGAAACGAAAATAAATTATTTTTAAAATAATAATACTAATATATGGTTGTGAAATTAAATTTTACCCTGATATTTTAAGATCTATATGAGATTTTAATGTTTTTGAAAATGATTATATTTTTATGTCCCTTTTATATAGAGGTATTTAATGTTATATTAAACAAATAGTTCTAAAAATGTCATTATAAATATTTTGGAATATATAATATGTTATTGAATTATTGAAAACTATTACAAATGAAATATTTTTTCATTTAAATGAGATGTGGTTGTAAACATCAAAACATGTCAAAATTTTATGAAAATTTCTGGGTCATTTTGAATATAATAGTTACATTATTAATCCTTAATGTGAAAAAACATTAATATAATGGTAATTTTTAAAATGGTTAACTTGTGATTATGAATAAATTTAAAGGTGAAAACAAACCCAAAACATGTCCAAATTTTATTTTAGGAGATTATTTCATGTACTTATCATACTATAATAATATTATATAATTTTTTCTAATATAGACATTAAATTAATTATTAATTGTTTAATATTTAAATAAATTCATTGAATAGACCTATCGTCAATTATGAAATAACACCCCTTCATTCACATCCTTACAACACTACGATTTTTATATCTCTATATACACTAATACCATATTTTTTACATCCAAATAGAAGATATATAGAGGTTCATGTCCAGAAAACTACAATCCTTATGTACCATAAGGAATGATCTAAAAGTGGTCTCTTAAAGGAGAGGTAACCATCTTATGCAACCTCTTTTAATTTATTTAATCATCTACCTCATCTAAAACTGTGGTATTTTACCTAAAATCGCAAAGTTGAATAATAAATAATAAATATTTAATAATTATTATCAATTAAACATTACCCACTCTCTCATCCATCTAATGTGATATTAAATAATATCCCATGTGTACATATAAACTACTTTTACCACGTAGAATTGCAATATTTTTCTCATTGACATATTTTTTATTTGGAAATTATTATTTATTTAATTATTATATATGATATTTAAAAAATATTTATATTTTTGTATTTATTTAATCTTATATATCTTCTTAACATATAATATATTGGGAAATGATAACGTCGCACATATGTACATGTGCACTACCACCAAAAAGAAGTGATGTGACTTGTTAATCCTTTCAAAATTATGTGGTTGTTATTGATATTGGATTTTATAAATATTTTTATATATTTGAAATATATGATATTATAATAATTTTCTAAAAGTTAATTTTTTTAAATTTCATTTCATCCACTTATAAAAAAAATGGAAACATCCTTCAAGAGTACATACAACCTACTATAACCATAACTGATGTATTTTATTTTTATTTTATTAAAATTTATATTTTCTTATAAATTAACATATGATGATTATAAATTATTATTATATCATTATTAACATTCTATAAATTATAATAAACTAATAAATATATTAGTACTCAAACTTCATAACCAAAACACAATAGAAAACAAAGAAGATATGAAATGAAACATTTTTTTGACAAAGAATTGATTATAAAATTGTGATAAGTTATCACAAGTAAATCATTAGTGTTATGATATATACGATTATAGTCATGGTATATGTATAATAATTTTATATTTTTTATATATGTGGTTTTAAATTTATTGATTGATGTTAGATGTGACATAAGGGTTTCTCATCTCACATTTACTCTCTTGAGACATATGTTATATTGATCACATATTTGTTTTATATTGTGTATATAAATACCCATTGATATGTTATATCATTAATTAATTTAGCATCAGGATGTTGAGTTTCTCATTTCTTGTTAGTATTATCACCTGGAGTATGATTTAGATGGTACCAATATGGTATGTGTTTATTTCACTTTTCCATTACTTTTCAAAATTATTTAAGTTTATGTTCCCAAAGTGTGAATATTATATTATATAAAAATATTTTACATAAATAACTATAAATAATGTTTTTATTACTCACTAATGATTTATTAATTACATTTTTCCAAATTTTTTAATTTCATGAATTTGTTTTGATATAAATATTCTTGTCATTTTCCAAATGATATACCTTCTAGAATTTTTCAATAGTTTGAAATGATTATTTATTGAATGTATACATATAAAATGGGTTTTCATATCACCATCGAAAATATTTTATTTGAATCATAATTTTATGTTGAAATTGTTATTTTTAGTTAAATTTGTTTTATTAATATGTGCTATATTTTTTTTTTCTAAAAGTTTTTTAATGCTAGCAAGGTATTTTCTGCAAGAAATATTCATGATATACTTTTAAACAGTTTTCATCAATGAAAATATCATATGTTAAATATTTGGTGGTTTATGTACTTTAATAATACAAATTATCCTAATTGTTTGATAAATTGTGATTAATATGATTGTAGAAATTATTTATATTACATATGACAAGATCTTCCCAAACATATAGTTATTTATGATGATATATTTTTTTGACTCATATGGGGATTGAATTAGAAATCGTATGTTGTGGTTGGGTTCATATATATCTCGTTAATGAATTTTCATTTATAATGAGAATCTATTGGTAGGGGCCTCCCTATTTCCACACCCATTTACATAAATGTCTTTTTACAAGGCCATAACAATATTTTTAAATTTCATGCATCAATGAATATATGGTTTGTTTTAGATGTACTGTATTATGAATTCCATAATTATGATGTTAGTTATTGATATCCATGTATTTATTTTTTTATTATTTTAATAAATATATATTTATATAGCTCATTGATCAATTATATTGAAATATTTTATATTTATTTTTTCATCCATATTATTCTTTCCTAATTATTATTCTGTTATATGAATAAACAAACTAACAATATGAGATCACCACTTTATTGTTATTATTTTCCCATGGATAAAAAAATTTTTGATTAATATTATTTTATATTTAAAATTGGTAAAATGGGTTTATTGAAGATAATACTTTATTGTATTTTATGTTAACAAATGTATTGATAAATTAAATTATGTACATAGATTTCCCGGACAATAAAATTATTTTTTCTTATGTGATGTATTATAATGAATATTATGATTATTTAATAAATTCCAACTCTGAGATATATAATATGGGTTGTTAATAGTTTTAATTATTGAAATATTTATAGAATCCTTGGGAACATGATTTAGGAAAACATTAATTAAGTAATGTAATGTTATGGTGGTCATTGAGAATAATATCAATTATATGAATTATTTGATTCATAAACTTATTATTCATAAATTTTTCAATTTATGATATGATATTTACTAATTTAGAAATCATACATTGTGATTCAAAATGTTATAATTAAATCTAGTGTATATCATTGTATAGAAATTGTACGAAGGAGGATGAATTCAGGAAATATCAACACATATATTGTAAATAGGGATTTTGTTTCTAAGAATGATAATGAATATTGAGTAGGATTTATATCTATAGGTGATCAAATTAAAACAGTATTGGGGAATCTAACCTAGGTTATTATTAATAAACATTCCTTTATGTTGAATCCTACATATCCAAAACATAGTCTAACAATGATAGAGCATTGCATGAATCTTCAACCTCCTTCATTCAATGAGGATAGAAATCAATATGTAGTTGAGAAATAGATTAGTTTCGTAGAGACTATATTACATTAATAGAGTCTTGATGAGGGGGTGAAGGATTTCATGGTTTTTTACCGTCTATAAAATTTTATAAATCAATGGTGGTTCTTGATTCAAATCACTAAAGATACAGAGTATATAGAGAGAATGTAATTGATTGATTTTATGTAACCTTTCCTTCAGAAAAATGACCTTCTGTTTAATGAGAAGATATGCAGATGAAATTATAGATCATGAAACAAAAGAAAGAAGAAAATGATACTATGTTTAAAACTAAAATTATAACATTTTTGTGGAATATTTGGGACTGTGTATGTAAATCAAAAAGTAAGATATGTTGTTTCCTTAATTGGTTAATGAATATACTAGAAAGGGAATTATTAACCCAAAAAATAAAAAATATAATAATATATTATCATGATCATTAAATATAGGGAAATAATTCTCAAATTCTTATGCATTCTAAGGTAATAATGGAAATAAAATGAAGACAAGGGAAAATGGTTGAGGGGAAGAAGGGAATGAAGGATTTTCCCACACATTTTAAACGTGGATAAAAATTCAATGGTACATTCATGAATAGAATGGTATTTTCCTACACTTGTGTATATAGTCGAATCTAGGCCCCTAATTTCATGGGAACAAAGAATTCATTGATGTGAAATTATCAACTACATTTTATTTGGGCACTATGAAAATGACCAAATATTAATGGGAATATATCTGAGGAAACACTAGCATCATGCTCAATTATATGTTATTGATACAACTAAGGTCAAATGATTAATGTACATGTGTATTTGGATTTAATAAATTATGTTGTAGATCTATTTTAACAATGTTTTTCATAGTATAAAAATCAGGAAACATATAATGATTCTACTCTATTATATTTCATTTATGGATTTTAATGTATGTATTTAATGGTGAAAATAGGTATGATATTTGAATAGATTTAAAATGAAAATTTTTATATAACATGAAAAATGGAAATGTAACCATTAATATGTTCCTAATTTTTATTATAGTCGGGATACATAGATGATTCATATTAAAGAAATAGAGGGGAAAATAATGAAATCCATTAAATAAATTTGTTATATAATGACTTTGTGATGATGATTAGTAATTTTTGGAGTTATGTTATATATTTAATAATTTTATAGTGTATTTAAAAATTATATGGGGAGTTTTGTCATGGAGAAGTACATGATTTAATTATGGTATTATGTAAATTTATGTAATTACAATGTATTAATAGAATATGTGATAATGGAATTTTCATTTAAAATTAGGAGATTATTTATAGGGGATGAAAGATATGTTGATTTTATAAACTTAGTTACATTATATAGAATTTTTTGGATTTTTTAATTTGTCTTACCTTATTTTAGGTTCTCTATGGTTAATTTATTATCGAATGGATTAAGATGAACTTTCAATATTAAGGATTGTGGATAAATTTTGACATATAATTTAGGATAATATATGATAACCATTTTGGTTTTAGAAAATACTTAGAGAATAAATGAATAAATAATAGATTTTATAATTCATTAATTGTTTTTTATGCTAAAAAAATAAAATACATCTATTGGTATATGTGATGAAGTAGAAAAAGAAAAAATCACATCCAAAGGATGAGATAAATTTTATGAATTAGAAATGAATCATGTAATTTTACTTTCGTGAGTTCATTATCATGATATGAAATGAACACCTCAACATTGGAAAATGATCCATGAAATAAAAAATCCATCTCATTTCATATCTTACGGACTAATAAATGGTCATTTAACCCATCATAGACTTACTGTTCTGTGATAGTTAACTTTTTCATCACCATGTTTACAATCAAACTATAGTAATTCTTTAGTGCTATTTTTCTAATCTGGTAATATATTTTCACTCCCCACTATTGTTATTAAATTTAAGAACCTAGTTTTGTGATCACATTTGAATTTTTCATTTCATATTTTTATGAAGATGTTATATTAATCCTCTATACGAAATAGGTTAAGAAAAAGGTATTTTCCCATGAAAACCCCTTCTTTACAAATAATAATTTAAAATTATGACGGTTAAATTTATTTAGGGCAGAGGGTGATGTGACACCCAATGTTTTTTAAGGACACTTTGTATAATATCACAGATGACATACAACACTAGGCCTAATCAAACAGAAAAATATTATTTTTAATTACAACTATTATAGCCTAGTCATTAAATTTGATGGTATGAATAATATAAACTGATTTATGAGATACATAAAATGAATAATCTCTTTTATATGAATTGATTAATTTTTAAAAAATAATTAATCACATTTAAATAAAATTATTATATGCTTCCAAAATATAATTTCTTCAAAAATGAATTTATTTTATTTTTAGAGAAAACATTAAAATATATTATTCGAAGTACAATAATTATAATTTTTTAAAATAAATATCATTATTTAAATAATGATCAAATTATTATATTTTTCTGATTTTCAATGATTTTTTATAAAACAAATAGATTTTTTATTGAAGTGTGAAAAATAAAAAATTTGATTAAAAGTCATATTTTTTTCAAACATCAATAATTGTAAACATTGTTTAAAAATATTTCCAACATAAAACTAGACTTATTATATTATGAATAATTGAATTAAATTAATTTTCATGATTATTATTGGGAGTTTGGTATAAAATAATTTTTTACATAAAAATATAATTTTTTGAATTTAGATTTCCATTTCTTTTTATGTATATATATATATATTATTAAATTTAAAAAAATTATGGAAATATCATTTCCTATAATTGAATTTATATTTGGATTTTAAAATTCAATTTTATCCTAGGATTATTTATTCATGTTTTTCCGGAGAAGACCAATTTTTATTGAATTGTATTAAATACACTTTTTTGGAAATACATTTTTATGGTATCTATAAAGAATAATAATTATATATAAATTAATGAAATTTATTATTAAACTATATAATTTAAATAAATAAAAACATTATAAAAAAATAATTGAAAACATGTATAATTTGTGGTATTCCTTAATAAATATGAAATTCATTTTCTCTATCGACGTAGAGCTAGCACCATGCTAGGAAAGTCAAATTGGTTATAAAAAATATAATATTTGTGATGGAATAAGCCTTTGATTTACATAGTTATTAAATATTAATTAATATTGAATATTTTATTGGTATAATATAATTTTTATGCTATATCAGAAGTTTATTATCCATATTATTATGAAACGTTTGTGTGTGGATAGAATAGTGAAAAAATCATACAAAATAGGTATTCATGACATATATTTGAATTAAAATACAAATATAATGATAAAATTTTTAATTTTTATTATAATATTATTTTTTTGAATATATTACTTTTTTTAATTTATTTTGGTATTAAATAATTATCATAAATGATTCCACAAAACAGACACCATGTTTATTTAATTAATAGAAATATAAAATATATGATTTTAAAAATATTGAATCTAAAATGATTTGACAGAATTATTATTTCCCATTAATTTTATATATCTTATTTAAATATTTTCATAGTTCAAATTACCATTTTGTCTAAATGTATTTATTTTCAACTTAAATTTTTCGTGTTAAAAATAATATAAATAATTGTTTAAATTATATAATATTTTATGAAATCAAATAAAATTCAAATTAATTTTTTATTCATACTAAAGAATGGTATATCACTATAAGAATCAATGATAGTCAATATATTAATTTTTTACAATTTTATAGTAAAATTGGTAACCCTCAAAGAATAGAAAACACTAATATTATGGTAGTTGTCAAATGGGTTAACAGGGGGTAAACCTGAAAGATAATGTAGAAAACACACCCAATGAATGACCGTGTGTGATTTTATCAAATTACATAGGATCATATTAATATTTCATTTTCATAATATCAATTTTGATCTATTTTTTAATCCAAAAAATATTATATTATGTTAATATTTTATTAAATTTCAAGAATGTCACTCACAAAAATTCTAAATGGGCACCCATTATTTCACATCCTTACATCCCATTAATTCTTATATCATTGAAATTCACTATTATGATACATTCTCAAATTCTGTACACAAATTATAGAGGGAAAAGTATCTTCAAAATACAAAACTTATTTTCTTTAAGGAATGGTCTATAGAAAGTATCCTGAAGTAGTGTACATCAACATACACAACCTTTATGAAATTATTTATTCTTATAATTCCTCTAAATATATTATAATTATCAAATAGTGGTTAATAAATAATAAAAAATATATTTTATTGTTATCTTTGTTTTTAAACCACAATTTTTTTTCCTATCATCATAAATTAAGAGGGGAATGTGTTTCTAGTGTGTATTTATGTCTTACCATATTCAAATACTGTTAAAATTCAATTTTCATTGCAATATTTTTTTAATGGTAAATATGATGGGTTGTAGGGTTATATATGATATATGAATCATAATTATAATTGTATAATTATAATTTAAGATCTACCTTAACACCTTAAAATACAATGGAAATTATAACATCACTCTATCATATATATGGACTACCATCTCTAAAAATCAATGTTATTTGTTTTTCAATAATTTAGTTCAAATACGTTAATGATGATAAATTAAATGAATATATATATATGTGTGTGTGCAATTTATATGATATAATAAATAATATAAATGTAGTGATAATTATTTACATTTATTCTGTTCCACCAATTTGAAAGTGTAAACATTGTTCAAGTGTATTTATCACATTCCACAACCATAAAAGAGAACAATTAATTTTTCTATCACTAACTTTTATGGATTAATCAAAATGAATATATAAGAAAAATATATTATTTTTATATCATTATTCACAATAAATAAAAAAATAAAATCATTATCATTGTAAAAAATGATTCCACTTAATCAAAACATATATGAGAAAACAAAAAAAAATTATATGAAATAAATAGCTTAATAACGATGTGTTAATAAACTGGTGATAACATAGTATATTAAAATCATATATTATTGGGTGTATATGATTGTGTTTTTGTAATATGTTTATAATATGTTTATATTTATTATATATATTGTTTGAACATGTATGATGGAATTCATACTGGCAGTTAGGTTTTGTCATCTCACTTTTACTAACATGATACATATTAAATATTCAACAATTATTTAGTTTGTGTTGTGTATATAATTCCCAATTGAAATTTTATTTTATGAATTCATTGATATTATTTACCTTTAATGTTTCTTTTTAATTTATGTCCATCATAGGGATAATGAATCACATGTTTCCAATTTTTAAGGGTTTATTTCACAATCTCACTATTATTCCCAATTGTTTATGTTTATGTTCATAATAAGTGAATATTTTATTTAGTATCTATATTTTACAAAGAAAAATAATGAAAATTTCTATTACACTTTAGTTATATACAAATGAAATTTTTTTCATATTTAATTTTTATGAAATTCTTTTGAAAGATGCATAATTTCATTTTCCATAAATGGCACTTTTACCTTGTTTATAACTTTTTGAATAGAATATTTATTTAACACATACAAAATTAATGGGAATTATTTCTATCATGGATAATATTTTCTTCAAATAGTCCATTATAAGTAATTTTTTATTTTTAATTGAAATGGTTTAAATAATATGTGTATTGATTTTAGTTTTTTAAAAAGTTATTCAAACTAATAAATGGGTATTTTCCTCCTGAAATATTACATCATTATTTTATTTTATTTTTCATCAAATTAAATACCATTTGTTTAATAATTGGTTTAGAATGTACTCTCAGGATACTACTCATCATATTTATTTATAGTGATTATGAATAGTTAGACTGGGGAAAGTATCACTTTTATATATGACTATATCTTCAAATAACAATTATTGATTCTTATGTTATATTTTTTATCCTTATGAGGAATGAAATAAGATTATTATGTGATCTAAGGAGACCACTATATCTCATCTAAGCATTGTAAGTTCTAATGAGACAAAATTGGGTGGGTATTGCATGAGGAGTTCTATATTAACATAGATGTCTTTCCTTAAGGCCTTGAGAGTATTTTATGATGTATTTGAACAAGGCCATTATGGAATGATTCAGATTTTGTGTATTATATATTCAGTTATTTTTAAACCATTAATTGACATCATTGTGAATAATTAATTTATAATGATGTCCATTGATAATTTTTATAGATAATGTTTTTATTTATATTAGATTATTTATTTATCGTGAAATATTTTGATATTATTCATTTCATTTTTTCATATTTTTTATGCATGTGCTTATAGAACATTTGTTCTAACCACATTCTTATGGTTATTTTCCTAAGATACGAAAATGTGTATTATGAATAATATACATGGATATGCTAAATGGGGATAATATTGTTCATAAATAAAATACTATGATGTATTTTATGTATGAAAATGTAATATGAAACACCTGTTTGTATCTAATCTTCCAAAAAAATAAAAAGATTTGTTCTCGTGGAATGTGATCACTTGTATATTAATCTAATTTAACAATTTTTATACCTTCTCTCGGTTGTTGGAGTTTTTTTGTTTATAGGTTTTTTGGGAGCATGTATAGTAGAAAACATGGGAACTAGACTTAGGAAAACATGTAAATATAAATGAAACCCTGTTATGGTCCTTGAGAATAAAATCAATGATACTATGAATATGATCCTTAGATTAGTTATTCATAAATTATCAATTTATGTTAAGAGTTTCATTATATTTGATATCTGAAATTTTTATTCAAATATGTATGGTTTAATATGGTTTATTCCATTATTTAAAAAATCTACATTGTGTGAGTTATACATATCATATCAATTTAAAAAATCCATATATTGGATTCCTTTTAAGGAAATATAAAGATGTGTTGGCGGGTGTTGTAGTTGGATCTAGACAAATAATAACTATATTATGGAATTTGACATATGTTATGAGTAATAAACACTCTTGAAAGGAGAAATCATATTATCTATGTTGTGATGAAACAATTTTAGACTACTTCTTATGTCAGCATCCACCATCATTCAATTAGAATTCTAAGACTTTTTTCTTATATATAGATATGTTCTAGAGAGAATATTGTTTTCTTTTGAATATTATTAATTTTGGAAGTTTTTCATGATATTTATTCATCTCACATGGGATTATGATAAATTTTGGTTCTTGATTCAAATCAATATATATTTATAAAAAATAGATAATGTGGATTTTATGTATTTTTTGAAACCATAAATGGAAATATATTTTCCAGGGAATAATTAGTTTATATATATAGAATAATTTCATGATTTTGTGAATAAATAAGAACATATTGTTATATATGAATATAACATTGCAAGGCTTTTGGAAATTTAGTGTAAAAATTTCAAAATTCATTGATTAATATTGACAATTTCTTTAATGGGTTAAATCTGAATATTAAATGGGAACCAGTCTCTTAAAAAATTGTACATATTAGGAAATAGTTTCATATGATACCACGACATATAAACAATTCTCCATGTCTTATTTATTTGATGGAAAAATTGAGAAGAAAAGGGAAACATAGAAAAATGGATAGAAAGATGAATTGAATGAACAATTTCACCACATGTGATAAATGGGGACTTAAAAACCATGATACATTCATTAATAGAATTAGATGTTTCTATAACATTCGATATAAAGTGCACCATGTTAGTGAATAAATTTTATTTAAATAATATTCCAATATGAAATAATACTTGTTTAAGGAAATGGGGTACAATAAAAATGTTTCTACCAAGATTCAAAATAATATAGCTTATAAAAAAAATTGTTAATATAAACATATTACATCCTCAAAATTGGAATGATTGATGTAATTATGTACATATATTAATGAAATTATATAATATAATTCCTTAATCTAATATATACTTGTTTTATATATGAGGAAACATTTAATGACTATAATGATGTAGATTTTATATATTGTTTTTAATATTTATATTGAATGGTGAAAAAAACCAGAAATGATATTTTTGGTTAGGAGATATTTTAAACATTATATGAAAACATTAAATATAACCCGTAATATTTTTTTATTTTGAGTTTTGGTGGGATAAATAAAAGGTTTTTATGTGGGACCTAAATGTGGTAATACTGATAACCTAGAAAATTATTGGTTATATAATGAAAAAGTGATGAAGATTGTCTCATTATTTGGATTTAAGGTCTATTTTTGATAAATTTAGAGTATATTTGAGGAATATTAAGAGATTAATTTCAGGGAAACATGCATGATTTCATTATGTTTTTTTGGATAATCATGTTGTTGACGTGTTTTAAGATTATATATTATAAAGGTACTTGTATGTGACATTAATAGGTACTTTATTTTGTTATAATGATATGATTATTTTGTAAATATAGTGACATTATTTGAAATATATTTTATTTTAAATATATATTCAAAAATAATTTAAGGGGGTTAAGGATAAATACATATGGATTTAATTATTTTGAACTACGGGTATTATTGATTGTAGTTAAAATATTATTTTTAAAATTTTATAATAGATGAAATAATTTTTTTTGGAAAATATATAGTGTCAATAGGAAAGACATATAGATTGTATTGTTCATAAAAGTGATTCATATATGAAAATTTAATATCTATCTCCTACATTAAGATATGTAGTTATAATATCTCAAATCACACCCAAAATATGTCACTACTCTAATAAAATTGATAGACACATGGAAATGTTATTTTATAATGTTTTTATTAGGATATAAAAATTATCCCTCAACTATTGGAAATCGACCTTGGAATAATATTGTTATAGGTTTACTTTCTGTAATATGAAATAAATGTAATTTTAACAAATCAATGATTTATTATTTTTAATGGTTAACCTCTTCATGAACATGTAATATAAAATGGTATATTAATCCTTGGGTAATATTTTTCTATTCCATTACCATATTTTCAATCCCCACTAATATTATTCTATTCAAAAAACTATATTTTATTATCATCATCATATTTCCGGTACCTATTTTTATGAATATAATTTATTAAAAAAAATTTCAATGTGGGTTATCCAAAAAGGTATTACCACATATAAAATAAATGATTACAAATAATAATTTCAAATGGTGAGGTTTAAATTTTTTTTTGGGAAATGCATCACATCTATATATAAAAAAGAACACTACATCCAATAGTTCATACGAAACACAACACCTAGTCTAAAAAACTATTAAATATTATTATTTTAATTTTTATACAATAACCTCGATGTTAAATTATAGGGCATGGGTAATATTTTCTAAATTATGATATGAATATTAATTACCACCGTAATTGTTAATTATTGATTTAATTTTTTTTTAAATGTACACAATTTTTAGTAAAATTATTTTATGCTTAAAAAAAGTTATTTAATGTATTTCCTTACATTTTTTTGGAAAAGATATTATAATCAATGAAGGGATATTTTATAATTTCAATTTAATAAAATTATTATCATTTCTAAAATCCTTATATCAATATTATCCTAATGATAATTTTTTTATTTATTTGAAAATATTGATTTTCTAGCGAATTGTTATAAATACAAGATTTTATTAAAAATGTTATTTTTGTTTATAACATATAAAATGTAATTTTTTTATAATATATTAAATATTAAAATTATTTCTTATAAATTATATATAGACTATTTAAATTCATTGGAATTTATTTTCTAGTAGAATTTGGTATAAGAACATTTTTATATATTGAAGGAATTTTAAAAATTCTAATTTTTATTTCCTTATAAAAAATTATGTAAAAAATATTTCTAAATAATATATTTATTTAATTTAATTTAATGGTGTATATATTTATATTTATAAATTGAAATATATCCTTGGTTTATTTTATTCATTTTATATTGAAGTTAAATTTTTAGTGAATAGTGAAAATTTAGTTTTTGGAGATATTAACTATTTTATGGTATCACTATGGAATAAAAATAATATAATATTTTATTATATTTATTTAAATAATCAAGTATGATTAAATAATAAAAATTTCATACATGTGTAATTAGAATCCGATTTATTGTTTTATTCCCCAATTAATGTAAAAATTATTTTCAATGCTGATTAAGAGCAGGCACAGTGCATGAAAAGTCATATTTGGTATCTAAAAAATATTATTTAATATTTAATAAGTCTAATAAAGACATGGTTATTAATTATTAAACATCATTTGGGATTTTATATGTATATATTAATTCTAGATTTATATCAAATGTGTATTATCCAAATTCTTTTCCAATACTAACTTGAGGCTGATAGGGTCAAAATGACAAATAGATATGACATCATGAAAAATATGGGAGCTTAAATACATTTTTGAGGATTAAATAGAGTTGTTTTGATCATTATATACATTTTTATTATGTAATATTATTTAAAAAACATTTTTATTATGTAAACACCATAAATTTAATCCCAATATAGACACAAAAAATATTTAACTTAAATGATAATAAAATATATATTATTAAAAATAATAAAAAAATATTATATTAAAAAATTAATGTGTACCCTTGATCTTATATATCTATATTTCATATTAGGGTTGTTATAAAATATAATATTAAAATTACAATTTTTTTATGATTTATTTATGGAAAAATTAAATGAATTTTGGAAAAATTACAAAAATAATACAGGAATACAAATATTTTGTTATTAATTGATATAAAATTCATAAAATTCATAGTTTTTTCAAAAAAAATATTATAAGGTTTTAAACATCAACAGTGGTCCATTTATGTGTCATTTTAAATTTTATTTTAACATTATTAACCATTAAAATGTCAAAAACATTAATATTATGGTAACTGTAAAAACTCTTCATGGGTGGTTAAAACATGACGAAAATGTACATGACACACTAAAAATGTGACAAAATATTATTTCATTATCTTAATAAGAATATTAATCAAATTATATGTTAATTTTATCAAATTCCAACTGTTTAGAAATTGAAAATAATTTTTATTTATTTAATAAACTAAGATATGTCATGATTTCTCCTCACCTCAACTGTAAATGGAAAACAGTATATTCACATCCCAACACAACATTGAGTCTTATATCATACAAATATAATTTTAAAACCTTCTTTAAACTAATATATATAAATTCTAATGTTTATTTTTTTCCCAAATACCATCCCTAGGATCAATAAGAATAGAACTAAATGTTATCTTCTAAAGAAGAGAAAATCATTTTGCTCAACCAATTTAATTTTTTTTCTTATATTACGTTTTTTATTCATACGATAGTAACCATAAAATGGTATTTCAACAATACTGATCATATAGATAATTGATCATTATTATGGAACCACCATTATCCTCCCACTATGTAATCAATTGAGACGTGAAAGTATCGCTCGTGTGTACATACATCTTCTAGTATACATGTAGTGATCCATTTCATATTTCATCACAATATTCTATGATTCAAAATTTCGTGGAACATTATGTTTATATATGATATTTTAATCTTTTATAAACTAATTAAATGAAAATATAATTTCTAACTTTTTACTGTTATATCTTTTTGGAAATGATACCGTCGCTCGTGCGTGCTTGTGGTCTACCACCTCCATAAAGAGATATGATTTGTTTTCATATCTATTTTATTTGTATGGTAATGTTGATTAATTTTATGAATATATATATATATATATTATTTATATGATACTATAATTAATATCATAAGGTGAATTGTTATTTAACATAATTTTGGTCCAGTAGTCGAAAAATGGAAGTATTTTTCATGCGAACATACTGCGTATCTTCTATGAAGGGTTCAATTAATTATTTATATAAAAATTATATAGATTAATATAAATTAATTTAAAATTAATATATATTATTTTATAAATCTATTTATATTCTATAAATGATAAAAACATTATAAATTTAATGGACTGTAAATATCAAACCAATACATAAATTAAAAACAAAAAAGATACTACCTCAAATTTGAATTTTAATAATGATGAGTTAATAAATGGTTCATAAAATATTTTAATTAAATTGTATATGGTATAATATATTTTATTATTTTTTATTTAATATATCTATAATTAGTCTATAGTTATCATATATGAGGTTTGAACACATATGATGGATGTTGGACCTAAGGTGAGGTTATGTCATCACAAATTTTCTTTCATGAAACATTTTCCATATTGGAACGTATTTATTTTGTGTGGTGTGTGAATGACCCATTTTACATGTTTTTAAATGAATTAATTTTTATTAATTATAATTAATTTTTTATTTCAATTTATTTCTTTCATGTGGCTTTTGTTTCAATAGATACATTATCGGTAAAGGATTACTTCACAATCTCTTTATTAATCATTATTTCGCATATTTTTATTCCCAATGGTGGGAAATTTATCTAAAATATACATATTTTTCCTAAATTTATTCATTTAATATTTATATTAATATATAAATATTTATTAATGAAAATTTTTCCCCATATTTCTTTTTTACAAAATGGTTGGAAAGGAATATTCCTGTCATTTTTCAAAGGATACGCTTTTTAGAATTTTTGCAAAAGTGAAAATTTTATTTATCTTATATGACATGATAATATTTTCCCACCATAAAAACTAATCTTTTATTCAATGATATATTTATATTTTTCTAATGATAATATTAATGATATTTTTTTCTCTTATATGTGCAATGTTTTAGAAAAAAAATTATGTAAAAAAAGTATTTTCACCAAGAAATATTCGATTATTATTTTTAATGTATTTTATTCAAATTTAATATCCTTTATTGAATCTATTATTGATTAGAATCTATAATGATTCCATTTATAATGTTTCATTTTATGAATTATGATCATTTTGACGTGTGAATTTACTGATATTTTATATGACTAGTTCTCCCAATACAAATAGTTAGTGTTTATATTGAATTGTATATTCATAGAAATAGATAATTGTACATGGTAATTTAATGTAATGGAAAAATTTAGACACATTTTATATTGGTTCGACTCATGATGAAATCTAGATTGGAATTTTGTTGAATCCGTTCTCATTTACATACATGTCTTCGATCAAGTCCTTGCAATCATTTTCATATGTCAGGACAAAAGGCCGCAATGATAAGTTTAAGTTGATTGATTTTGTGACTTCCACCAATATATAATCTATTATTTAATTCAATGTGATTATTTTATTTGTAATGATATCAATGTATATGTTTTCTATATAATGGATTTGTTTATAATTAATTATTTGATCGTTAATTATTATTTCAATATTATTTATGCCAAACTTTACTTCTTTTACACTCATACCTTTACTAAGAATCGCATCTCAACAATTTTTTATAAATAATTTCCCCAGGATATTAAACGTGTTTTTTTCATGATATACTAAGATATAATAAAAGGGAATAAATTTTTTTTCTAAGACAATACTATGAATTATTTTATATATTCAAGGTTAATGTGAAAATCAAGAATATATTTATTTTTGAAAATTAATATTCTATTATTAAATTTTGGTTCTGATCAATTGTATCTTATGAAAATGGAATAAAGTAATAGTTGGATTTGAGCAACTTGAGTTTAGATATTTAGAAATGAATCTATCAATAGAGAATACACTGAATTTAAATCATTTACCTATAATATAATCTAAATATGAAAAATTAAGAAAGATGATGAGGTAGGTGGGAAATAGATAATTAAAACATAAAAATAGAATAAAACCATAAAAAAATTAAAATATATATAAACATTGACTAAAACACCTCATATTATTTTCTGGATGTATGAAATTAAAAAATATTCCTCGTTAGAGAATATAAGGATTCATAATAATGGGGATAACAACATGAAAGATTATGATATATAAATTAATTTCATAAATTACTAGAATAAGGTTATATTTTTAAAATAATACATTCAGAAATCATAGGAGTATTTTCTGATACAGCGATGTATAACTTAATGTTTTTTGGAAATAATGGGATATGTGATAAAACAAAATTGGGAACTGGATGATTGGATCAGAATAAATGACTTTTTTGGGTTGGGAGAATTATGGTAGAATGATGGGAATAGATCGATGTGGATTAAAAGGGGGTGAATACATTAGTATCTAGGTATATAAAGAATATTTAAAAGGGAATGGAGAATAATGTGAATCTTCTAGGAAGGATATTTTATTATGAAAGTAGAAGAAATAAAATGAAAAGAAGAAACCATTGGGAATGGTTTGGGAAGTTCAATACATGTACTATAAAAATATTTTATCAAATAAGTATATTTTAAAAAGCCGGTAGTTTAAAAAAATTTATTCAATAAACCTATTGTAACTATACAGAATAGAAAAATCAATCACTGAAAGGAAAAATATAATTTTGATATTGAATGAAGTGAAGCACTATTAATGGATTAATCATAGAGGTATGAGATGTTGGGAAGGAATAATTTTGTATGGAATCATTGATGTAGTAAATATTAAATAATTGACATTTAATCAATGTAAAATAATATGTTATTCATATAATAGGAACTCAGGGTTAATGGAAATTTGAATTTCATGTTATTGTACATGGAGATATAGTTTGATGTGTAGTCGCATCTATATTTAATGGGAATTAAGTGAAGAATTCATTGGGGATGAACCTAGAAGAGATGTCCATCAATGGGTTAGGAATGTTGTGAGTAATTTTTATAATCAGCCACTATTGAAAAAATAATCAAATGAATTTATGATAGGCTTTGTGAATCATTTAATTATTGTATATTTTTGTTTTTTATGTTATACTTATTCATATATACATAAATAAAAAATATTACCTAATAATATTATTTTAAATAAATTATCATGGAATCTAATTCCTGTATATATACATGTAATAAAAAATTGAATAGTGTTTAAGTTATTAATTTTTTATTCATAATTACCATCATTTAAGGAATTCAAAAATATAACTCAAACACCCAACTAGAAGTCCCTTATATAGGAGAGGGGACCTTGAAATCACTTATAGATTTTTCAATGTTAGAATCAGAATCAAAATTCATTTATTCAAATAATAATATATTAAAAATAAAAACATATAAATATATCGATATAATACAATATGATAATATTTAAAATAAATTATAATTAATAAAAAATTAAAATTAATATAATATCTTCCAACAAGACTATAACTGATTGGTACTGTCCCCTTTGTGGAATCCACTATGTGAAGGGGTCAAACCTTAGTGGTAGTAGGTTACTATGGATGTACTGTAGTCATAATAATATAACAAATTTTAATACTCAATGGTGTATGTTTGGGCCATGTCATTGGACATCGCGCCATTGGACATATTGTTCTGGCAGAAAGGGCCTCTCGACCATCAATTGTAGGTGAGAACATGACCTAGAGGGACCGATTATATGAATTGACACAACTAGTTTATGTTACGACATAGTAAGATGTCGGTTCCACAATGTTGGTGGGCTCCTAATATGTATAGATATGTGTACACTAATCATTCTACCATATATCCTCGCATGTTCTTGAATATGATATTAATTGGTGTCTTACCACAGTATTGACAACACTGTGTAATAAGTAAAATTTTACAAATAAATAGGTTTATGGTGAATCATGATTCCATCATGGTATCATTAGATGAGTGGCTCTAAATACTATTGGGTGTCTTGAAACATGCCATTTAGACAACTGCTACATTACAATGTGGGGTAGAGGGGATCCCTTACATAGTGTGTCTCTATAAAATTTTAGAAACTCTATGGTGGGGAGATGAAACATCATTGACTACTGGAACATGTTTTATATCTCTTCTAGGTATTAAAATGACCATTGACTAGTTCATTTTTCTGATGAATACTTCCTCTTGGGTCTCTAAGTAATCTCCTTCATAGCCTATGGGCCATGTGCTTTTAAGCTCGTTACATGGGTCTTCGGACATTAGTCATTAGAGCTAGTTGATTACCCTTTTCGGCTATATATCCTTGGGCCTTTGTCCCTCTAATCCTATGGGCTACGTACTAAATTTTCCCTATAATCCAAAAAAAGCTGGTTGTGTATATTGTTTAATATGATAGTATTATGCCACTATTGACTTTAAAGAATTAATAAAATTAATAATTTAAAAAGAATAATTTATTTAATTTTAAAAATAATTATTATGGAAAATAATAATATAAATAATAAATTTAATATTAATTAATAATATAATTAATATATTACTAAACATTAAATAATTATTAATAATAATCAATAATTAAAAATATATTTCATTAAATTACTATTAAAAATTAATTATTAATCATACCATTATTTATATAATCAATTATTATCAATTATTCGTGGTTATTATTTTTAATAATTTCTAATTTTTAATTTTTAATTATTACAATTTAATAATAATTGAAAAAAAATTTAAACATTATAGTTGGGGTTTAGCTATAATGGAAAAGCTTCCCTGAATACTACATCTTTTTTAGGATTCAAATCATGTAGATCCAAATTTATGGAAATATTATAGGGGCCATGTGTCAAAGGGATAATGGGTAGCTAGGGTTGCAGGTCAAAAGAAGTCAAATTCAAGGTGGGATTTGGATGTTCCTCTTTTGACACTAAATAAAATGAGAAGTGACATGGCATGTACTTGACGATAGGGAAGTTAATGATGGGTTTTTACATAGTAGAATTAGAAGGATCATAATAGGGTACCAGGGGTACCGCTACTTGAGGATGGTCATACATACAAAAATTGGGGGTTATGTGGGCCCTACTTAATGGAAGGAGATAATAATAATGATGGGATATATTTTTGCATTGCATTGGTTGGAGTTCATCCCAATAGTAGTGGGTGATACCGAACGATAACATGGAGCTGCGAAAAAAATGAATATTCCAAAGGCTAGCAATAGATGGATATGTGAAATAGACAATATGATTTATAGGCCTCATACAAAGGATGAAGATGGTTGACTAAGAGGTGGAATCATGCATAGAGGCGGCCGAGGATGAGCCATCACACAATATAAAAATGGGCCTATGGGCCTTATTGATTTCTGTTTGATGCCTAGTAGGCCTACAAAGGTCATGTTGTGGGATCTATCTACCTAGAATAACAATATGGGTGTGTTTGTTTCAATAAAATGGGGATGGGGATTCCCCAATATTTATTAATAAAAATTATTACTAATGATTATTTAAAGGTACAATGGTGGATTCAACATGCATGCCCCGCATATCAGCTAATGATGGTGGACCATGAAGCGACAACAAGCATGGAGTAGTTTGGTCATGGGCCTTTAAACAAAAAAATTAAATGGGCCTATAGTCCGGATGTATTGGTGTCTAACACCCACTCGGTTGACAAATGTCATGTAATGGGATTTTTTTCCAGGAATACAAGTATTGGTCTCATTGTGTCCATAAATAGGGCGGGCTTCCCCACATCCTATTATTATTTATTTTTTCAAATTAGTAATTATTTTTTTCAATGTGAGTATTAATAAGTAATTATTAGTAATTGTTATTAATTATTATTAATTTCAGTAATGATTATTTCCAATTAATAATAAATATTTTAATTATTTTAAATTATAAATTATAATAATTATTTATTAATAAAAAGTTTTAATAATTAATAAAAACAAAAAAAAACATTATTAACTCTCAATTAATTATTAAAATTTTATAATGTAATTTATTTATAAATAATAATTAATTAATTGTTGTTAATATTTAGTAATTAATAATTTTTATTAATAGTTTACAATAAATTTTTAATATTTATTTATAATCAAAAATTATTATTAATTATAATAATTCCAATTCATGTCCCATATGACCATACTCTATTGTCACCTAGGTCATTACCTCAATCCCACAACAAGATATAGAAGCATCCCCCCTCCATCGTCCCACTATGCACTTTCAACAACCATCAAAGACAACCATTTATGTCTTCCCATCATCTTTTCCTGATAAACATTCACCATAAGTCTCACCCCCTGATATCACTATGCATTCATGGCTTATCAGTTCCCACTATTCATGTGTCCTCTACTATCACCCACCATTAATCACTTACGAGCATAAAAATCACAGATGCCACACCTCTCGCTGTCCTCTATTGTGCTAGAAAATCATTAAGGGATGTTATGTTCCTCTGCCAAATATAAGTGTGGCCTATTTTGGGTGTTTTTAATAATTATTGAATTTCATAAATTATTCTAATTACAAATAAAAAATAAGTATTGTAAATAATATATAAAATTTATATATATATATATATATAATAAGAAAATTGAAAATTATTTCTTAATGGAAAATATTTTAAATATGTTTTTTATTTATTTATATAAAAATTTATAAATTTATAGAAAAATAAATAAATATCCAATAAAATAAAATAATTTAAATAATTAATAAGAGATTAAATTCAATTGATACTTAGATATACAATATTTATTAAAATAAACATATCCCTTAAAATTGTAATATAAAATTAAAAATAAAACATCTCATTAAAAATAGAAGATGGTAGGGGAAACATTTGTAAAACTAGGGGTGAAACTATGAGGTAAAACATTAAAATATATCCAACACATGCCATTATCATGCTGAATAAGTTAGTTTTGAACAAATATATTTTTAAAGAGTATAATGTTATATTTTAGAACCTTATATTTAATATGGGAACCCATACATGAATTTTTTGAACATATGTTTTATTTTATTGAAATTAAAAAACTAATTTTCAGACATTTTATTTACTTGTATGCTTGGAAGGTTCCATTCTTCTTTGGATTAACACAATAGTCTAAAAAACATCATTTTTATTAAATTGAAATAAAAATTCCTGGAAAACAACTGTTTTCCTGATTTCAATAAAACAATTTATGCATAAGTTGGGTAATTTCTTAAAATATATATTCTATGAATTTTTGGTACCTATATTCAATGTATTTTCATCCATATATAGAAATTCAATCTAATAAAATGTATACCCAATTTTATATTATCATGTACATTTTTTTAACTATTCAAATTTTATTTATTTTTTAATAATTCCATTATCATGGTAAGATTTTAAGATATCATGATTAATGTGAAAAATAGTTTAATGTGATTAAATTTAAAGATATTAATAGAAATTTGTAGCAAAATTGTATATATGGTATTAGTTGGATTTATTTTTACCATGACATATCTGATCATTTAATTAGGGCTTCTTTCGAGCTACATTAAATGATTATTATATATATTATTTATTAATTTATATAATTAATATCATGTCATTTAAATTAACATTCAAAGGGAACCTACTATCCTATAGAACACAATGGTTTTCAAAATACCTAATAAAATATCTAAAAAGAATCCCTTTCAATATTATAGAGCTGATGGTATCACCAAAAGAGAAAATCAATATGCCTTTTGGTGAAATCCAATGACATTATCCACAGAGAAGGTATAAGTCCTAACTAACTTCTTTGATGTTTATTTTAAATTATACCTTAATTCAGTCATCCTAAAACATGATGAAATATTAAAAACATTATGAAGCATATAATTAAATAATAATATGATTATGTTACTATCCTTTTTATTCTATTTTCCTATCATATAATAAATAATAGCATCACTTGTTCATACATGTGGATTACCACATCCCTAAAGTGAGGCGATTCATTTTTTGAAACCACCTGAAATTGGTGATTATTATAATGTATTTAACTAATATATATTATATTCATGAAATTATTAAATTACTATAAATTTAATATATCATCTTGTTACATACCAATATTTCTATTAAAAATGATAACATTTTTTGTGCCTACGTATGGACTACCACCATCATGAAGAGATATGAAACAATGTTCATGTATAATGTTAATTGATGGTTAAAAAATTTATTTAATGTAAAAAATATAGTAATTTCATTATTTAGATTTATTTTTTGATTGATCAACTAATACTTTGATCACTCTATAGTATCTAATGTTTTTTAGGGATTCAAAAGTAAACATACTCAAAATGTTCGATGTAAACATAACTGATTGAGTAAATAAATAATAAAAATTTCATCTCTAAAAAAAATTTATATATAAAATTTATTAATGATTAAAAATTATCATAATAAATTAAATAACTAATAAAATTATATTATTCAAGAGTCAAAGAATGATTCAATGTTAATTATACATAAAGTAAGGGATTTTTATTTAAAACCATAATTTAAATGATAATAGTTTTCTCAATTATTGTTCCCCCATTACCTTTTTCATTAAATATGTTCAACTATATTTTTTTTACAATGAAATATATTTTCAATTTCATTTTAATCCATGTTTACCTATCTATAAAAATTATTTAAAAGTATAATTTTAAATGTCTTCCAAACATGTTGTTTTTGACTTTTTTACAAAAGTTTAAAATTGATTTTTTGTTAACATATAATATATGATAGGAATTTCCCACTTCTATGAAAATTATTAATTATTAATATTAATCTTCGTGTTTAATTCATTTAAAAAATATTTTTTTTTCTAGTTCCTCTAGGTATTGTTCCTTTATTTACATTTCAATGAAAAACATATCTTCCCCGATTTTATACAATGCATAAATTTTCATCTAAAAATGTGTTATAAAATAAATTGAAATTTCTATAATGAAAAGATATGTTTATATGAGTTTAATTTATGTTACGGTCCATATATAAATTTTATGATGGGTGGTGAGCCTGGAATATCTATCCAATTCAATGGTTAATAATTATGTTCTATGGATAATTATTTTGGAATTAATCGAGTTAGATATTACATTTTCAATGGTTCTAGTAATGTGTAAGAACCCATATCTTATTTTATATGCATTGATCTTGTTTTTTGGTTTTTTTAGAAAAATATGAGTTCCTTGAAATTTCAAGAGTATATGCCATGTACTTATGAGTACACACCATATACCAACTTGATGTGCATAGTCGTGTACTGTCTGTGTATCATGCTAGTAAATGGATGTGTGAGGTGACTTGGAGACTACCTAAAGTAGGGCCTAGTAAAGACCTATACATGTCATTTATCCTTAAGCAACACGCCATGCAATTTAATTTTTAATTGTAATATCAGAAAAGGGTCACATATTTTTTACGAAAACATCATCTATTGGGTATGTCTCATATAGGAGATATAGATATCATCGATTCTTTTCCCAGCCCCTGTTTGGTCGTTTGTTCTTTGAATAAAACATCATCTGTTACATTTATATCGCATCAGTTAGTTGTTCCATATTCTAGAGAAACACCTATTGATTTCTCCACTTCCATGAGATATGCTTGGTTGAACATTTTAGATGTTTTTGTTATATACATTATTCTAGGTCTATTATAAGGATGACATTCAACTATATAGATCGTACAATGTTGAGCTCTGTGGTTTTTCCTCTTTGTATATATCAATTGAATTATATGTGAGAAATGTACCCAATACCCTATTTTACAATATTGTGTGTTTAGGTAATTTAATCAGGTAAATGCCTTCTATGATTTTTATAAGGAGAATGATTGGTTGATTGTAAATAGGTTTGTTTACCCTGATATGTATGTGTTTTCTCAAGTTTTATCTGATATTGGACGTTGGGTCTAATATTGAATAATATGTTGCACATGTTTTCCATGACTAGTGCTATTATGATGGAGTGGATATTACCTGACATGATTGTGATATGCTTTGTAGTTATATAGAAAATTAGTATTAGAGATTTACTTTGGCTACTGGATATCGTTGGTTCCTTATTGCATTACACATGGATGTGGGAACTTTTTTTAGTTAGACTATATAGGGAATGGATGTTAACGGATTCCTCAGAGTGTACATTATATTTTTAACATTGCATGACCATTGGTGGGATGAACGTGAGTTCTCCCTCAGTGTTTATGTAGTTCCATGTTGCAAGACCACATGAGGAATTTTACATTGAGTACTTCCCTAGAGTGTTTGTAGAATACAGTTACGAGACGAAAATATGAATTGATGGGGAGTGCTTCCTCATAGAGTCATTGTTAATCTGAACTAGAGGGATTAATCTATGATAACATCACTGAGGGTTGATTTATATTTTGTTTCTGTTTAATTAATAAATGTACTTGAATGTCGATGAAACTGTAGGATTGTTTACTTTTGAGTAATTACTTGTTTATTACTTCATTTCTACTATTGCATGCCACATATATTCATTGACAATTAGGAATAGATTATTGGGCGGTTTCCTATTCATGTTTGTGTCACATCCAGTTTGGGTCATGCATTTGGGACCAATAAGATTATATTCTTGCAGGTATATATAAGGGAAAGAACCCATCAGGTACATGAATGTTGTGCAGCTGGAGATCAAAGGACAAAGCTTAGGCCTGCGATTCTATTAGAGTTGTATTCTTTTTTTCCATTATATATTGGATTAGTAATATATTTAAGGATTTTGACTTGATTTTATTCATTCCTAGATACTAGTGGCATGCATCATTAGGGATATATATATATGATTTGGCTTTTTATTTACATTCAGTATTCCACCATTTAATTATAGAATGTAATTAATGTTTTCTACTACTATTATATGATTTTTTCTTCTATGTTACTATAACAATAAGGGCATAGTTTCAGCACTATCACACCTAAGTCCCTCACTGCTAGTCAGAAAACATTGGAATTTGAGGAAATTCTATTGAGTCCATGGTATCAAACGGGTATGGGGAACCATTGGAGGTGGAAGAATCATTAAACAAGACATGGGAGAGAATGTAATGTCTTCATGGCCGATATATTCCTCCCACACGTGTGATATAGTAGCAAATAATAGTACAAGACTATACATGTTAGAAAGAGGCTGATGTATGATCGTAGTGGGTGGGGCTATTCGAGGACTCTTCTTCATCGCCACATCATTTTGGAAATTCAAGGATGTCTTTTACTATGAGGGAAGTTTGTAAGAACCCAAATCTTATTTTTCTGGTATGGATCTTCTTTTTCGGTGTTTTAGGGAAATATAAGTGTTTCTAGAAACATAATTAATTTTTTCCGGGTACTTATGGGTATATACCGTGTACCAAGTTTCTCCATGCAGCCGTGTACAATCCATGTAACGGATGAGTACATAGTCATGTGAGGAGACCTAAAGCCTTCCTCAATATGGTCCATGTAAAAGCATATAGTCACTATGAATCCTTAGTGAATAGAGATTTTATTTTTATTTTGTATTTTTATATCAGATCAGGGTCATGTCTTATTTATAAAAACATCTTCTTTTGGCTCTGTATCATCCAGGAGAGACGAATATCATTGATTATTCTCTGAGTCCCTATTTTCTTGTCCTTTTTCTGAATCAAACACTATTGATTGATTTAGAATCACATTAGTGTGTTCTTCCTTCTTTTAGAGTCTCACCCCTTGATTTCTCCTCTTTTGTGAGATATCATTGGTTTAATATTTTAGAAATTTTTCTATATTTAAGGAAACATATGTTGATTCAAAGTACTAGGTTCAACTATATAAATGGTACAATTTTGACGATGGTGGTTTGTACCTTATAATGGATTTTCTTTGGATTATATGTTAAAAAAGTTACCAACATAATAGTTTAGGGTATTACGTTTTTATGGAACTTAACCATGTTATTTCCTGCTATGAAATGTTTTCTTGATCAGGGGGTTATGATTGTAAATAGTGTTATCTACCTATCTATGGATATATTTTACAATGTTTGATCTGAAATTGGCCGTTGGGTTTAAAATTTCCAAGAAGGATTATTTTTCTAAATTCCTATTATTGTTAGGATGGAGTGGATTATATCTTTCATGCATGTGATATGTTATATAGATTTTTAGCCAAGTAGTATTTGATATTTAATTTGGATGATGGATATCATTGGTGTATGATTTCATTACACCGGTCTATGGGAACCTGTTATAGTTAGATCATAATGGAATGGATGTTGAGGGCTTCCCCAGAGTATCTTTTATACTTTTCACATTATGAGACAATAGGGGGACGGACATTAGTGCTCCGTCAGAGTGTCAACAGTACCATGTTATGATACCATAGGGGGAATTGGAAATTATGTGCTTCCCCAGAGAGTCATTAGATTACCCTTACGATCACACATGTGGAAATGACAGAAAGTGTTTCCTCATAGAGTCATTGATAAGCGGAACCGGATTGGTTTGTCTATGAGAACATCCTAGAGGGTTTCTTGATATTTTTAAGTTGTTTATTTGATAAATGCAATTTAATGTAGCTGAAACTATAGGATGGTTTACTTTGGAGTACATACTTGTTTATTACTTCATTCGACATATTTCGTTCCAAATATATTTACTGAAAGGTAGGAATATAACATTTGGTGGGTGCCTACTGAAATTAATCGCACACCCTATTTGGGTCATGATTTTGGATCCAAAATATATTATATTTTTGTGGGTATAGATAAGGGAATGAGACCTTTTACATCAGGTGATATATTATTACGGAGCTAGAGAGCCTAGGACCAAGTTGAGTCTTTCTATTCTATTGGAGTTGATTACATTTTTTTACTTTGTAATTTGGTTTAGTGCTATACTTTAGCATTGTGACATGTTTTGATTCATTCTTAGATACCTGTGACATGCATCCTTATTGATATATATATATATATATATATATTACAAAGTTGTTAATTTTCATTCATTATTTTTTTGTTTACTTATTGTATGGAATTTCTATTTCTGATAATGTTATATGTTTGTTTATGTTGTGTACCTATTCCAATGAGGGAATTGTTTCCCCACTATCACACCCATGACCCTCGCTCGAAGTCGGCATCATCTGATATTTGGTGAAATGCACTTAAGGCCATATCACCAACTGGCTACGGGGCTCCTTTTAGTGCCACCTGTAACTGGGATGTTAGATAAGGGATCTTGGAATGGATCTGTGAAGATGATATTCCATGGATCCTACATGTCAATTATATTCATTCTAATGAGTTTTATTTATATATTTTGATTTTATAATGTTATTAAATAATTTTTTAATGAAATTATTATTTTAATTACCATAATGTGGTATGTTTTTAACATAATGTTTTGCTTGGAGTATAATTTGTTCTAAGAAACCATCATTACTCTGATTTTCCATTATAACTTTTATACTATATTGTATGAAAAAATGTGTAGTTGGGTTGTATTCTTGTTTTTGTAAATGATTATTTTATAATAAGGTTAATTATGTTAACGGAAACTATCTTGTAAGATATATTTATTTGGAAATTTACTAACAATTTCTTTTCCTTTCTATATGTTCCAATCAAATAATTTTATGCTCATCGTATGATATCAACTATAATTCAAATAGTTTAAGAGTGAATATGACCTATAATTATGTTACTTTGAAAATAATTAATATTTTTTTAAATAAAACATATTTTAATTTAAACATAGTGTATTGTTTAAAAAATTCAATTGACTATTACTATTTTATTTTTAATGTATTGGATTGTTTTCCATTATTGTGAGGTAATAAAATTAAATTAAAATCTATAAAGGCCCCTGAAATAAAATAAAATTACATCATGAATTAAAATAGACTATTATGTATTTTGAATGATATGGAATATATAGCTTGTATCAAATATATCATTTCAATAAATTTAAAAGTGAGGATAATATTAATAAAATACAGTTTAGATATTATTATTTATTATTATTTTTCAAGGATATAGAATTTTTGGATTCTCAATTTTCTTCATCTAATTTATTTCGGTTCAAAATGGTTTTACCTACATTTGGTTCTTATTTTGATGGCTAAGATGATACATACTATAAATGGTGGCGGTATATATATAATAGAGAAACCAACATCACAATTAAAGAACATGAAAATTGGAGAAAATTTCATGAAACCCCATAATATATAATTGAATGGATCATTTGGCCCTATGATAGTTGAAGGATGGGTTAAATCATTAGAAAATATATTCAATTTCATGCATTATTTATAAAATCATATAGTAAATCTTGATAATTACTAGTTTATAGGTCAAGACAATCCACGGTAGTTGATGGTATATAATTGAAAAGAAAATGGATGATATTGATTCCTTGGAATGGGATGAATTAAAAAAATATTTTCCATGATATGCATTTTCCTAATGTTTTTCGAAATGAAATAGAAAAAAATTCATCGCATTGAGGAATAACGTGGTTTTTTGTAGCCTCATATTAAGAAAATGTCACATGATTGGTTTCATATTCATTTGATTGTACACTAGATCATTATAGTCGATTTATTTAATTTTTCTCGGCATTTAAGTCAAGATATCAAATACCATTGACATCTCAGGACTTAAAAAATTACAAAAAACATGTTTTATTTGATGTAACATAAGAATTAGAGTCCTTTTATGATCATTTTTTCTATGAATGTATGGTTAAAAAGTGGTCCAGGTGGTAGGTACTTTAGAAACATACATTGAGGACATTAAAATGATAGAAAATAATTTTTCTTTATTGGGTTATTTTTTCTAATAATAATAATGGATAATGTGTTATAAAATCATGGTATTGTTTTCGATGATTTATGTTTGAAATTTGACCTATAACAGCAATGATTATTATTGTCATTGATAAGTCCCAAAAAAAATCAAATTTTTTTATTAATATTACAGACATTAATACTTTTTTAGTACTCGTTCAGTGATATAATTAAGGATATGAATACATTAACATCATGAATATAAATTTTTAGCTATATCCTATTTCTACTTTGTATGATGTTGAACTATATAGAAATGTTGTTTTAGGAACATTATTTTTATATATTATGATAATTTTTTATTTTATTAACTGTCTCAAATTTATTTTATTTCTGATATATATTTTGAAAATTAGAAATACTAAATATTAAAATGAATCAAGAACAATTTGTTAAAATAATCAGGGGTAGTAAATAGTGAAATATGAATTATTATAATCATTTTGTAATTTTATATTGATGTGATTTACCTAAAAACATAATTTCTCAAATCAGGTAGAGTTTGATTATATTCTAGGTATTGTTTGGATTTCTATTTATCATGATAAGAAATATTAAATAGGTAAATTAGATATTTATTATAAAAAGTGTTAGTTTGAATATAAAAATGAATTTATAGGATTGATATAATTTATAGAATAAGATAAATTGAAAAAAAAATAAGCATTAATTTTATCTTTAACTCATTATTGAGAAGTGGTAAACCATAAAAATAAGTGATATTCATATACTCAATAAATAGTTTGATGTATTAACAAATTTATCTTCTAATGTTATTTATAATTATGAGAATGATTTTATTGAAAACATACTACCTGATACTATGACAATAACAAAAAAACCTTACCAATTGGCTCAAATAGAACATTAGGACTTCTAAATATTATTATAAGAATTTCTCAACAATGGTTTGACTCATCGAAGCACCAAAGGTTTCTCTTAATTTTTTTTATAAAATGATATATTGATACAGGTGGCCTCTCAATCATCACAGACCAATTAATTACATATTTATTATGTATAAATATAATTTTTACACACTCGATGATGTGGTTGATCATATCTAGTGAGAGCGTTATTTTGTGATGGTTGATTTAAGATACAAGTTCAATCATCTGGATGATAAAAAGAATGGAATTATTAAACTGACATTTAAGATTAGTTCTGAGGATTTTGTGTTTATGAATTGGATAATTGGATTAAAAATTATCCAACTTTATTTTGGGACTTTATACATATGGTTTTCCTTGAGCTCTTGGAGAATTGGGTTGTTATTTTTGTTGATGACATCCAAATAAATTCTAATTTTTTAATGATCATGAGAATCATTAAAGGTTCTTCTGAAAGATATACAACATAACAATATATGAGGAAAATAATTAAATTTTAATTATATTTGTTATAGATTTTATTCTATGGAAATATTGTAAATTATTATGGACTATGGTTGATCTATCTATAAATAATATTAGTGTTTAGTGTCCCTGATCCAGAAATGTTATAGTTATGTATAGGTCACTTCAATTTGTTTTCTAATAAAGAAGTATCCTTTAAAAATATAATTGTTTAGTTTACCCAATAACATATTTCACACAAAAAGGAATCAAATTCATTTAGAATATTATTTGTGATGAATTTTTCCAAGAATTAAAAACAATATTACTGAATGATTCATCTTTTTCAAAACACTCTGGAAATGGTATGTCTTTAATTAAAAATGATTTATATTTAAATCTATTTGGATGCGTTTCGATATAGAACTATTAGGTAACTTCCTATGATCCATGAAAAAATAATCCAAATGATCTAAATCATCATACAAATTACTAGTACCTAGTGTTTATAGTGTATAAATTGAAAATATACATAAGTTTTATGTATTGAGTAAAATGACACATAAACTCTTATAATAATATTTTTATGTCTATAATAACATTGAAATAGTTTAAAATGAGGCATAAAAGATTGATTTAACATATTAAGTATTATTATAGAACGATTCATTAAAATTCCATAAACAAAAATGGATTAACTGATGATTTCTGTTGAAATCGTAGAGTGTTATTAATAATGTTATATTATTAGTTTCAAAAACATTCATGGAAGAAAATACTATGTTTGGATTCCATTTTCAACAAAAGTAACTTTTTTTTATAAAAAATTAGTCACATTCAGAAGGTGGATCATGTAATATAGGAAAAAATATAATTATTCAGGAATGTTAGGTTTCATGATTTTAGCATTGAAAAAATTGAGATATGAGATTCAAAAAATGGATTATGGGTTAAATGTGATTCTGAGTTCATGAAATAACTTTTTTGTAAAGCTCCCTTTTATCTTTTTTCTATCCATCGTGAAAATAATATGATGTATGTGGAAATTTGAGTACATTTAGAGTTGTATAGAATGAAAATAGATATTTATAACTTTACATTGAAATTTTACACTCTTCAACAACATAAATAATAATAAAAAATTCTAAATGTGTCCCTGTATTTATTTCATATATCAATAAGGAAATATGAGAATATATAAATGGATTTTAGGTTTAGAATAAAAAATATATCTGGATGTAATAATTTGTTTTGGGGTTTTAAAATGTTTGACTAAAGATGTGTATTTTACAGCTATTGTGGATAATATGTATTTCAATCATCATTCAAGAATTTATATTAAATTGATAATTAAATTTCATATTTTTGATAGTTATTTTGTTCCTAATAATTTTTTCATTTTTATATTCAATTATTTAAATTACTTATGATGTCTTTGGTTATTGAGTTCTACTTATGTATGGCTTTTCATCCTCAATATAATAGATAGTTGCAGTGAATTAACTACAAATAGGAATATATTAATCATGCTTATTAACTGGATTTACAAGGGATATTTTATCATCCTCATTCATGAGATAAAATTGTATACAAAAATATATTACATTCTATAATACAGAGAAATAATTTTGAGGAATTAAATAGAATGTGTTTCCACACATCAGCTTATTCAGATGATGTTTTTTAGAAAATTGATTTTGGGATAAAAATTTGTATAATATATGGTTAATAATATTGATTTCATTTTGAAACATATGAGGATCACAGTTAGTTGGAAGAAAATATATGGATAAAATGAGGAAAAACTTTCCATTAATTTTTTGGGACTTTGTTTGTAATTATTTTTCATCATATTATAGTTGTATATGATTTGGTAAAATGGAATGTTAGGTCCCCATTTATTTTTTTCCATAATAAATTTTATATAATATTTGAAACATTTCTTATATAATCTCTTTAACAATATGTATATCTCAAGTATATGATGTTTTTTATGTCTCACTGATAAAGAATTATGTTCTAGAAGCATTACATTTTTGGAGTACTAATTTTTCATTGTAGAAAGAGAATCATTTTTATAAGGAACAAATTATTCATATTCATGACACCATAGATATGTTTTTTTACAAAAAGGATATTCTAAAATTTATTGTTTAGTTTGATTACTATATTATTGAATTGGAAAAAATGGAATCATTAAAATCTAAGATGGAAAAAAATTCCCAATTTTTTAGTAACGCATAAAATCATGGGGATGTAATTTTTAATAGTGGAATTATTTAAAAACCAAGTAACAATTTATAATAAATCAATAAAAAATTTATTAATATTAATTAATTATATTTCATAGTTTTATAATAAATATAAAAATATTAGATAATTTTACTATAAAAATATTGTTTTATTCTAACTAAATGTTGATGTATAATTTATACAGCTTTATTAAAAAGATTTATATCTAAAATATACCATTTTAATATGGAAAAAATGAAATTAAATCATTATACCATTGTGTTTGCTATATATTTTAGTAACCTTTTGGCAATATTCTAGATATATATTTTTTAAATTGAATATTGAATGATACTGATTTTTTTGTTATGTTTTCTTTTGTTATTATTAGATAATGAAATAAAAAACTAACATTATTATTTCCAATTGATCTTAATGTAATATAAGACACAATTAATTTGTAATAATATAATTATCAAATTATATTTTTCATAATACCCTATAATAGCCTAAATTAAATTTTTGGATTAAAATACCATTTTTTCTAAAAACTATTTTATGATGTGTTTTATACATTTATATTAAAATTTATTTCTCAAAATTATTGAATTTTAATCTCAAAAAATTAATTTCATATTTTTTATAATGATTTCAAAATATATTAAATATTTCCATTTTATTTATATTTAATTTGAATACTTACTATAGTAAATATCTTTCAACTCAATAATGGTTAAACATGAAATAATTATTAAAATAATGGGGTATTGTTTTACAATCTCTATATCACGTTCCATTATCATATTGGATGAGTTTTGTTTCAACAAAGATTTGGTTTATATAGTAAAATAACGTATTTGAAAACATTATTCTGATTTGGGATCCCAATATTCACTTTTTTGAAGATATGTTATATTTTATGGAAATTTAAAAATAATATTTTTCTATTTATAATTTATCATATTGTGGGAAGGATTCCTACAGGTTTGTATTGATAAGAAATAATTAATTACATTTATATGATTATTATATAATATAAATCAATTTTAGAATAAATATGTATCACTTCATCGTAATGTAATATGATTTTTATGCTTAAAGAATGTAATTTTTTAAACTTCTATTTCATGAATGTTTTTTATTATATTAAATTTAAATTATTAAACCAATTTAAATTTATCTGCATAAAATGGGTTCAAAATTTTTAATCATAATCCCAAATATTTTTCTAAGGCCTATTTTATTTTTGGCCACATAATTTATTTATCATGGTAAAAATATAAATAATCATGGTCAAGGATAAAATGTGTTTAAAGTGTTTTAAATAAATGATAATATAAAAACCTATCCAAAACTTGTATAAATGTGATTGGATTAGTCTTTTTACAGGATCATATCATATCATATAGTCTTTCCTTCATTGGTTCCACTTTACTTTGTTATGGAATATTTTTCATTTAATATTTTGAATAATTCCAAGTGTGTGTTTTCCCCCACTTATAAAAGGGAACTTCTAATACACTCTTACTACCACATTTAGATATCTCATGTTCCTAGAAACATAACCAACTCACTCCATAACAACACTTTCAACATTTCTGATGTCCTTTATTCACAAAATCACATAACATAGATGTATTAATGTGCAAGGAAAAGATGTTATCCAAAAACAATGTAAAAGACCTATCTGAACCTATTTTACATTTATTTTTTCTATTATCTTCATGAAATCTTATTTGAATATTATTTAATGATACATTATATCATTTATATACATAAATATTATTTTTATTATTGGATAACCCTTTTCATCCTCATTCCCATCTTATTAGAAATGAAAGCATTGCCTCTGTGTATTTTTGGATTACCACCACCATGAAGTGATGAAATTAATTTTTCATTAACATATCACAAGGATGGTTATTATGATGTCTATAATTAACATATATATTATTTTCATGATATAATTATCATTATAGAAATATTTCATTTGTTATAGTTTCTTACCTTTCCATCCATTTAAAATCGATCGCATCATTCACCAGTATTTGTGGACTGTCACCTCCAGGAAAGAATGTGATTTATTATTTAGTATTCCATTAATGGATATTTATAAAATTTAATTAAATGAAAAAAAATTAATCACCTCATTTTTTAAATTTAATTTTTAAATATATAATCCTTTTACCATAAAAATATACCAATGTTTTTTTTATATTACGAATCAAAGGTCCTAAAAATGTTGAATGTAAAAAAAATTCAATAAAAAGTTAAATAAAAATATTTTAAGGAATAAGCTAAAATGAATCATGAAAATTGTTTGAAATTTATTTTGATTTTATAATTTAAACAGTTAATATAATTTATATTTTTATGAGTTAATTAATGAATGATGTAATTCCATGTTTATGGTATATGATTTTCTATTAAAACAATTTTTTTTTTGTGTTTTGATCTATTTTTCATCCATGTCCATGTCATTTAAGAAATTTATATTATGTTACAAATAAAATTAATTATATTTTAAAATATATTTTTAACCAATTTTAATATTTTAATCATTTTTTCCAATAATATACAATTTCATATTCTTCGTTGATTTTTTTATTGATAAAAAATATTTTTCAACCTTATTTTCATGTGTTTTTTAAATGTGATTGTTCATATGAATTATACAAAATATTTTATTATATTTTATAAATTAAATTTAATATTATATGTTTTTAATTTATATTTTGTTAATTATTTGTTGTTTATTATTATGAGTGATACCCATATTGCTCTCACATCCATTTGAAAATTATTATGTATTTTGTAGAATTATGTTGGAATTAACCGAATTGGATATTTAATTTATAAGGTTTCTTGAAAGACATATATGATTATGATGTACCAATGATAAAAAATGATGTTTTTGTTATTTTTATTGAGTTTTCATAGAAATAATTCTATATAATAATTTTATCTAAATATACATAGTTTAAATGAATAATTAATCAATATAACGGTAATATATATTTTTTATGAAAACAAATAATGGATTTTAACTTTTTCTATGAAAAAGTAATGTTTACAATCATATAATTATACATTCAATGAAGTGTTTTATAAAAATATTTGGGAATTAATGAGGACTTGATTAATGGATAAATGATTATTCTATTATAAATCTTATAATTTCAATATAATAATATCTAATATGATATCATGGATTTGAATGTTATTAATGTTAGTCCATTCATTAAATGTGTCCCATAGTAATATTATTATCCCCATACCATGTATTAAAATGTTTATCATAAGTTTTAAAGATGATTAGGAACAACAATGAAGTAAATCTGAAATTCATAATGATTTCTCATGAAATTCAAACATATTTTATTTTATATATAAACAAATATGGTAAAAATTTGTAGTATGTGAATGTATCATCAATTTATTATTAATTTATGTACATGAAACAATTAAATAATTATTTTATCTATAATATCATTATAATGTTATAAATATATATATCATTATTTAAAACTTGGGATTATTTAATGTTTTAAGGAAATGACTTTAAATAGAACCATATAATTGATTCGGGAATGCGTACATGATCCTTTGTTATCCAAACACTCTTTTATCACTCTAGGATGTAGGATATATGAGTGAGAATCACTCAATTTAACGAGATATTTTTTACCCTTGTAATTTTTCTCATTTTGGTTTATTTAGTAATGTTAATAATTATTACAATTTCACATTGAAACACTAAAAATTTAATCTCTTTAATATTAATATATATTAAGACCTAGTAATAATGTAATAATAGTGGTATCTACTTATAAATAAAAATATAAAAAAAATATTATGTGATAAAATATATTTTCCTGACACCCTGAAGTGTCATGTTCAAGATTTTCATAAGGCCAATGTTAATGAAGTCCTACAGGTTGTGCTTAGTGTTTCATAATGCCCCTAAATCATACAACTCAATGGTATATATGAGAAGATAATTTTGATATCCTCACTAGTATATTTTATCTGCATACCAATTTTATAATTGTATTTTATCTGCACTAAAAATGAATTGATGTTATGATATGGTTTAAATGTTTTTTCTTAATACCAATTTAAAAAATTACCTACTAAATACAAACCGTCTCATAATATAAATTGAATTGAAAAATAGAACCTCTCCTATTTCTTTTTTATAGAATTAATAAAATTTAAAAAAATTTAAATATTAATGTTTCCAACAATGATTGCAAAATACCATGTTATATGAATACTGAATACTTCTTTTATCAATGATCACTTCAAATACTGATAAAAAAAATCTACAAAATGATTCAATAATCCAAACAATTGTGGATTCTTGTTGAGTTACCCCTTTTATTAGAACTTATTGTTTCCAACATAGTCACCAACAACTATTATCAAGGAAATTTTACCAAACTAACCCCCATAAAACCATTCTCAATCACCATCACTCATGAATATTAGAACAAGAGACCCTTAATGCATGGTCAATTACATTACCACTAATCTTCCATGTTTTATTTGATATTGATGAAATTTTTATTAATTTAAATATATTTACCTATAAATATTTTATTATAATTTTTTTTATATACATATATATATATATAATTTTATAATTTTATAAATTATTATTTTATAATATTTTTATTTAGATATATTTATGTATTTATGTATAATTGTATATGTACATATATGTTTTTATATTGTATTTAGAAATATAATATTTATTAAACACATTTATTTGTTTGTGTCTATATATATATTTGTGCCTCTATGCGACCATTTACATATATATATATATATATATATTTTGTGTGTCAACACACACACACACACACACACACATATATATATATATATATTTACATGCATGTTTGTGTTTGTCAGTACATAAAAGAGTATGTATATTTTAACATATATTTGTTTTATTGTATATAGACACATATATTAAAGAAGATCCCATATTATTGTCAAATCCCCATGATCAGAAGGTGTGAATTGATATTCCATTTTCTTTTAAAAATTGTTCTTATAAACCTAATTTCTGAAATTTTTTAGTGTTTGATTTCACACTAATATTTTATCAATATCAAGTCGTATATTTTAAATATGAAAAGAGAATATTACATTATGTTTACATGGTCTTGTACAAATACATAATTTTTTAGAGGTCTCCTATCTTCCCCATCATAAAATCCTTACAAACATATTTTTAGATTATAAAATCACATAAAAAACATGTCCTACACCCTAGTAATCATTCCTCAATCTAACACAGGTCCCAAACCACAAAAATCATCTATTCTACCAAAATTGGATAAACCTCGCAACTATATTTCGTATAAAACTTCTATCCTACAGGAATCATTAGAAACAAGTAAAAAACCCTAGATAAATGTTCGCCTTCATTCTTGTTTTTACACTATAGAAATATCTTAATATTCAGATGTAATTTCTACAATATTATATTTAATCAACTTATCCTATATACAAATTCATCATGATCATCAGTAACTATTTGATGTGTTTTTTATCACAATGTTTGTACATAGTCATAGAAATGGAAGTATATATTTCAACACAAGATTCATGAACACCATCCATAAATATTCCCAAGATAATATATGTCATGGGAGACTCGATTTGGAATTATCGTTCAAATTTTCCTTAGTATTATGGGTTAATAGAAATGATTCTTAATTTTTTACATGACAGTTCATTATTCTACATATGATGTACTCCATCTTGTGAACCTCATTTTGATGCTCCATTTTATAATGCATCTATTTTTTATGCTCCGCTAATGTAAATAATTATAATCTTTATTGGAAACTATGGATTAAAAAACATCACTTTTTCTCTCTGATAATCATAATAACATGAATATGAACATTCATATCCCCCTTTATTTTGGCCGAAATCCTCCAAATATTAAGTAGGAAGGGAAAGATACAATTTTAATTTTATACATAAACTCAAAATTAAATTTACTACCTTCATTATTTATGAAATTTTATGGTCAACATTGTTCATATGAGATTCATAAAATAACGGAATCAATTTTATCATTAATTTATTCATAAATTCCCATATAGACTTATTCTTTCTTAGAAACTTCTCCTCATTATTACTTTTAATGTATTTATAATTATTTTTATAGATTCTCATAACATCATTAGATGTATGTCTACTTGATGAATGTGTTATGACTTCCTCCATCCGTTATTTTTATTCCATACTACCATCTATCGGGTCTTATCCATTTGATCGAATTTCTTAATTAACTCAGGATTTCTATGTTTGGTGATCTTTAAAATTTTCCTCTTTCTAGTGTACTAAAATAAGATCTTCCAACATGATATGGTCCACGATATGGAAATCATAAATCCTTTCAACATTTTTATAATTAAACTCCATATAGAAAACCATATTTTTATATAAGTATAGAATATCTTTATAGAATCAATCATTTACTGTAATCCTATTTATCATTAAAGTGGTCATATATCTGATTATCCCTTGGTTAAAAATCTACAATTTTTCTCTGATGGAAATTAATTCCTTTTTATGATTGATTCATTTAGACATAAATTATGTGTCAATGCTAGATCATTATGTGTAACTTAATCACATTGAAGAAAGAAATTTTTAAACCTATAAATCAAGCATCATAAGATATTATTTTTGAACATCATGACAACCTCTTTCAGATTTACTTTATATATCTCTTTATAATGTGACTTATTACATTACTTTTTTTATAATTTTTAACAGCATCAGATAAAAACCAGAAAATCAAAAAAAATATCTCCATATATTAATATATTATTAGACATTTGAAAATAATCAATAGTCATGAATTTATAATCATTAATGTTTTTGAATCCTATGTTTTTTTATCCGATGATGTTCCATGTTAATTTGATTTTTATTGTTGGATTGTCCATTTTGTAAAAAAAGTTCCAAATGAAATAATGAGATTATATACAAATCATTTTGTTTTTTATACATAGTTCTTGACCCGAGAGGTCCCATGGGTGTTTCGACATGTTTAGATATTGTTGGACAATAAAAAAACATAATTAGAAGAAACTACCAAGGGGTGATGATTTTTCATAATCTATGTTTCCCACAGAAGAAACATTGTGGCCATGTCTAGTGGCGAAGGTGGTTCCTCATGGTTTAGTCTAACCATTCTAGTGGATCAAATTTAATTTTAGATTAGTTATAGGTTTTTGAGAGTTGCGTTTGTCCCATTTTGAGCATGGATAGGTAAACTATGTGTTGTAACTATGATGGGATATCAATGGGAAATGCCTTAGAACATGGCTTATGCATGGTTTTTCAAAAAATATAAAAAACATTCGCACCCTATTATATTTGGGTAAATATGTGATTATACCCTAAATGGACCTAAAAATCAATCCCTCTATTCCTTCTCCATTCCACTCCTCCACGCATAGCCCTCTCCAACATGAGATCCTCCTTCTTAATGCTATGAATCTAGATTTATCTCTCATATAGAGAATTTTTAAATCTTCCTAGACACATAAGAATTCCTCTATGTAAAATTTACATGGTGCTTCTTGAATTTGAAGGATAATCTTCTCTCACTATACGTGATTTTGGTGCGACATAATATATAAATTTTTAAGGTGTTAATCAATTACTATGATTTTATTAGAACCAGACTGAAACAAGCCTCGATACTAGACCCGTAAGTCATCCATGGAATACAATATGTGTTATATATCTCACATATATGTTTAATAATTAAATTTATATAGTGTGACATTGTTCTAGGAACCAGAACCATCAAACGATTCTTTGAAATGTCTAAAAAAATAATGTTGAACATGTTACAATGTATGTTATGGTGTTTATTAGTAGAAATCACTAACTTTTGTAATCGCCAGGAATTTAGGAACTCTAATGGGTTTTCATCCTCCATTTTTACCATTTTCCAAAAGAATTGTTTTATTTAAAAAAATTTGAGAGTGTGTTTCAACATTAAAATATTCCTTACTTTAATGAATTTAATTAAGATATGTGGTTGAAAATGATTCAGGGAAATTATCTTAATGTTCTATTCCATGGTTAAAATCTTTAAAATAAATTATTAAATTAAATTGGTTGAAGGAATATAATATAATTCTCAATGCTCTATCTGTATTTCATATATACTTTTTCACTATAACTCCTTATGTATTCAATTGGCATATTCCATACTATGTTCTCTACACATAAGGAGTGTTGTTAATTTTTTAGAGTACTATTAATCTAATGTTTTCAATCCATGTAGTCTAGTGCTTATTTTATGCTTACTACTATGTGTGTGTTTTATTGTTCCATAGTTTAATGACTTGAGTTGGATGATATTCATGGGAAATATTGTTTATCATGAGGTATTTACATTCCTTATTCATGTTGTGTGATTTTGAGTTCTAGGACTTATGTCATGTTCCTTTGTCATTATGACTCAACTAATACAGGTTGTTGTTGGACACATGTCCCTATTTAAGGACATCGTCAAATGAATTTCTTTGTTCCATTCAGATATACATGATGCATCTAAACTGATAATTTGGATTTCTTGGAATTGTTTCACCTTGATGATTTTTTATACTTCTCTATTACACGGGTCCCCTAGGAATGAAATAGTTGGTGGACTCATTTGGAAGATGGTTATATAAGGCATTGGGTGATACCTTATCTCTTATGTGATATACCTAGTACATACATCAAGTTTACCATATCATAAGGGATATAAAGTGCACCTTTATGGGTCCCCTAGGAAAGAATCAGCGTTATAAGATATATCGAGGTCGCCTGTAGTGGCCCTCGAGAATCTATTAGTGATCGACATACATAGGATCTGGTTTTCCTTATTAGATTTGACTGACACATATTATGGATTGAGTGGGATTCATTATTATAGTTGATGTTATGGTTAATAAGTGGTATATAAATGCCTTGATTATGTCTTATGAGTGTTACTGTGATGTGAAAGCATGACACTAGGTTGAATCTTTTTTATATTGCTCATATATATTAAATTATATATCAAAATACTATATCTATAGGTTTCCTTTTTTTTATAATTCTAAGTTAGGGAAAACAAAATCGAATATGTTTGGAATCCTTTTAGGAACCCCAACCAATGTGTTATTAATTTTTTTATTAATGTAATTATATTCTCCTATGTTGTAAAATGATCACATTTTAGGTAATTAAAAGGATTGATCTAGAAACCTTTGTTGGTGGCCAGCTGAATTTATATTTAATACCCTGCTCGGTTTTCTAGAAAAAAGGGGTACCCAAATAGATATACATGCTTGTAGGTATAGGGATTTTTTTCATCAGAAATGTTTTGTAGTGGTGATGTTGGGGGCACAAGACTTTGTACGAAATCAAGATTCTAATAGAGCTTTCCATGGGGATCTTTTTATTTCATTGTATTGTAATGCATATTATACTTCTTTTATGTACATTTTATATTTTCTTTAAAATAATTCATTACTATATTTTTTAGCATTGGAAATTAACATGATATAGCTCTTATTATTTATCTTATTCTTCATTATCATTTTTTATTACTACTTCCACTACTGTTTTTTTTAATTTTGGATATTCCACAATGCTACAATGATTTTTTGGGTATAGTCTCCCCATTGTTCCGTCATTAAAAAATATATCATAGTCGGTCATCTCTAGCATATGGGGATGCATGCATGAGGTCATGTGGTGACCAATCTGACTACCAGTTTAGTGGTCATTCACGCTAGGACATTACAACTTTTTGATTGATTTTTTCATTTTTTTTCTTCCTATGTGGGATGGTTTATAGAATAATTGGAATGTATCAGCACTATGTAAATATTTGTTACTAGGTGTGATAAACCCACATTTGGGGAAATTTCCATTTGGGCATGTACATGATTGTTGTTCATGTTATTCATCAATATTGTTGATTGTGATTTATCATTTAGTGATTGGAGTACATTCTTCTTCATATTTATTTATGAGATTTAGAATTTATCCATTTTCTAGTATGGAAATGATGAAGCATTAGATGATTTATTATATTCATTCATGAACTCACATTCCATGTATATTACATCACATGTCATTTTCATTGATTATGATATGTCAATATTAAATGTACTTTTCCTTGTGTGTCAAATACCCAACTGTTATATTCCATGATAGGTGTTTTATATAGAATTATTTTCTTTTTTCTACTTAAAAATTACATTCTAATCACTCAATAATTTAAATGGTCATGTCATTCTAATATTAAAAGTTTTAGTGTTTCATTATTGTTTAAAATATTTCAATGCATAATTTTCATCCATGTCCTTATTTAGAATTCCTAGTTATTCTATTAACATGTGTAATTCCGTTACATTTTAAAACATTTTTTAATTTTTTTATTACACAGATAAATTTTTAAAGTGCAAAGTTATAGTTAAATATGACACATAACTAAACAATTATGATGTCATTTTAGCCATGAAATATTGGATCTATGGTCATAAAATATATGGTTATGTCTAAATGTGATCAAACATCCAATTTTTAATGGGTATGGGAGATTTATTTATTAGAAGAAGGGTAACCCATATAATAAATCCATTGTTGTTGAAAAAATATATAAAATTAATTTTGAATTATTGTTAATGAAGATGGATTTTTTACCTTAGATAAAATCATTGCAGTTATATCGGAGACACCTAAAACAAGTAAATTACATGGGAACATGATTTTTTATGGTGGTATCCCATAAAATATAATCATTTTTTATGATCCATGTTCGTAATGATTAATGGGTAATATTAATATTTTATCCCATAAATTAATTTTATTCATAATTTATGCTAGTACCTATATTTCATGGGTATAAATACCCATATAGATAAATCTATAAATGCACAACTGAATTATTTTTTGTTACTTGGTGAATAATTCTTCGTTAATAGAAAACAATGGGAGTTTTGAATCTTAATATTCATAAATTTGATGGCTTTATTTATTTGGTCCCAAAATTTACTAAAGAGACCATGTAGGTCTTCCATTATTTTATTATGTCCTACTCATAATCCTGATGGGGTGTACATATTACATGTTTTATTGGAATTTAAATGAAATTTTTGATGAGGATTTGGTTTTTCATGTAAAGGTAATGTGGATTTCTTAATCAGTAGCACATTTTTAATTAATAAAAGACATTTCATTCATATTGATTGTATATATCATATGGTTTTATAAATAAATGTATATTGTTTAAAATGGAATGTTGTGATAAAATGTTCAAATTATAATGGTATTTCAATATATGAATAATGCATAATAAGATGGGTCAAACTAACTTGCATGTTGTTCCTTGTGTCCTTAGCGAAATAAATTCCATGATCCACTACATTATTAGTGGTTATTTTTTCATTAAACATTTTCAATGAGATGATTAAAGGATAAAAAATTATTATTATCTGTAAAATTACGAAAAAATATCCCTTTAGTGGTTTTTTAATCATTAAACCAAATGTAAGGGTTGTTTAAATACTTTATTATTTTATTACATAAAATAGAATTTGATATTTTTGTGTAGGATTCTCCTTTCATAAAATGAATACAAATAAAAGGCCCTTTGTCCTAGAAACCATTTTAGAAAATGAACTCATTTTAGAATGATTATTTTAGATTTTCTAGGCAGATATTCCATTGTAGGAAGCAACATCATATATAAAAATCCCATGTTGTCTTCCTATGAGAAGTTTCACTTTCATGTTACTGATTTTTTTTTTTGTTCCTTAGAGTAAAATCATCTCTTTAAAGTGTAACCCTTTAATATAAGTGTGGTATTCCAATATTTTTATCCTTTTTATATGTATTATAATAATTTAATTTTTTGGTCTTATCATGATTGGGCTACATTGTGAATTGACATCCACATAGTAAGACATGCAACCCATTCTTTCTATTCATTTTATTTATACAAATCATAGCTTTTTCAATCAAATTGTATCTGTGGGTAAAATTTTGTTATTATGATGTATATTTTTACAAGAAATCATATACATGAAATTATATGTATAATTATCCTATGGATAATATCTGGGATGTTCCATTTTTCTGTTGAACCCCTGGGTGGTTGGCAATGGTTTTATACGTTAATATAATTTTTTTTAACCATGGAACGAACCATTTGAGGTTGGTAGAATATTTTTAATCTCTAAGTGGTGAATCATTGATGTTATTTCATCTCTATAGTAGAGTGACCTGAGAAACTATTTAATTTTATCTCATCCCAATGTTAGTGATGATTTTTTATGATGATGAAGTGTTGAAAACAATTTTCAGTCATTTTGGAACATTTTCTTAATGTTTTGGCATGCATTGGAAAAACACAGTCACAGTGTCATGTGTATGTATTGAGTATGTATAAAATTAATTTTTTTATATGGATATCTTCTTCATTTTTTGTTTTATAATTTTCAAATCATGTTTGCCACATCCAGTAGCCATTGTAGTGGTCGATAGAACATGTACCATGGGATGTGTTCACATTTTTAGTAACATTGATTGAGAGGAAACACGAAATGTGGGGATACTTGAATTAATATGGGTATGATGTTTCCCAAAAACTATATGGAACACATACTTGAAGGAACATTTTGAAATGTTGAGTTTGTATTTTAAATTCTAGTGAGGTTGGTAGTCTTTCTTAATGTTAGTATCTACTAAGAGGCATGCCAATGAATTGTTGGATACAAAAGCGTCCTTTTGAAATAGTATTGGTCGTGAATGAATATAGGTTGAAAATATTGACTGGCCATGGGATTCCACATTATTTATGGGATTTATGATTATTTATTGATGATGAACTGGTTGGTGAATCCATTATTTTTCTAAATGAATGTAACCTGTGTTTGTTCGACTGTTATTCACTCCGGTATTGGGGAATGGTTGGATGAAAACCTATATGATCACATCCTTCATATATTCGGGTGGATTCATGGGTATTAATTGCAGTTAATGGTTTCCTCATAGTGTTATAATACACTACTAATGAGCATTCTCCCTATCATGATATCGTTGAGGGTGAACTAAAGGAGTATCATTTTTTGTCATTTGAAATCTAAAAGACATTGGGAATTTTGGTCACTCATTCTAATGTATGTTCTATATGTGTGGTTAGTCCTATGTGATACATAAGTTCACTTGTAATAAATCCCTAGGTGGACCCATTGAATCTAGTTTTTCCCCTTTTGACTGATAGACATGTGGATTCCAATTTAGATTTAGATAGTGTTCTGGTTTTATAGGATACCAGTTTGTTCATGTGTCTCTCTTGTAAATGATGGTGTATGGGTTACCTTGGATGAGCTCCTTGGTTGCTAGTTCTTAATTTAGAGGCTACCATGGACTTATCGTTGGTATCAACCAATCTGTATTGAGTGGTAATGATCCATGTAAACTAGTTCATGATTAATCTCTTGTTATTGATGGGGAATGATATCTTAGGTGAACGTTTCGAGTTATGATTTCATCAGATGAAGAGTGAGATATTTGGATTACATATTTGAAGTAAATATGGGGTGAATTTCTCTAAATGATATTATTTATTATATTTATGAAACAATAACTATCTATGATGATTTTATTGTTGGTTTTCATATAGAGGCGGTTCAACATGATATCCATATTTCATATCATGTTGTAGAAGAGGAACCACTCGAAGAAAAATTATTTGGTTGATGAATGTGCGCAAAATTTCATCCATGGAATGTATATAATATAGGATCAAACAAACCATGGGTGTTTTTTGGAGGGGTGATCATTGATGATGTTGGTATTTCCATGAGACCTATGGGAATGCATTTAATAGTTGATTCATTAGTTGTACACTATGGAAAAATTTTGGAACTATAAATTATATTACCAAGTGATGATGGTGACAAATATGTGAACATTTATCATTTAATAATTTATAGAGTTATAACTATCATGTTATTTTAGTTTATAATAACATGAAATTGATTGATTTTCTGTGACCTGTGTGTTTAATGTTAAGGTGACACATATACGCGCATAGGGAATTTTCAAATGAAACACATACATTTTATTTTACTTCACTATCCATGTTGTTCAAGTAGTGTTCAAATATATTATCTAGGGTTTCATGTAGATGATAAGTTATATAGTGGGGAGAATATAACATCTTATGCTTTTTTACTAGTCAAAATTATTTATGAATTTGGGATTTTTTTCATTTGGTGGATGATCTATTTTCTAAACTGACCTTCACAATGAATTATTGTGAAGATCTAAAGTCAAATGTGTTTTTTGGCAAGGTTTATGTCCAGTGTAGTCTCATTTCTATTGATTCGAGTTTTATGAGAAATGGATAATGATATCTCAAAATATAAGGAATATATCAAGGGTGAATTGTTCTACTATAACCATAAGATCCCAAAAGTAACCATGCATCATGTACAACTAAATAAGGAGTTTCAACTTCGTTTTGGACTAACCATGAATGTGGAGTCGCATGACCATATGACTAAGTGAAGGATTTTATAAAGTGGTTTTGTTTGAAAAATATGTTCACGGTTAGAAAAACTATGTTCCCAAACTATGAGGGGTACACATTTGGATGTACTATAGAGCACAGTTGGCACATAGTTTTTTTAACCGTGAAGCCTAACCATCAACCCTATTCTGTTTGGGTAAATTTAATATCATACACTTAATGAACCAAAAAATTACATCATCTCTTATTCACCTCCTCCATATTTTTTCATATTTCACTCATCTCCCCCTTCTTTATTCTGTACATGGATATATATCCCTCAATTGAAGCAGGATTCATGCTCTATTAGTAGTTATGGATTTTTATCGTTATGTTTTCCATTCCCATTACATCCTTTCATGGTTTCCTTCTCCCCTATGATATATTTTTTTGTGACCCAAATCACCTTATTTTCAGTGTGTTCATATGTATCATCAATATAATTTAAACTAGTCGGAATAAATCTTATATACTGGATGTGAAGGTTTCAATTGAATAATGTAGGTTCTCTAGTTTTTTTGTATGATTAGCGAATGATATTTTACATCATTCCATTGTTTCATTCCCCATAACCTTATTAAGATGATTGACAATTGATAAATTAAATAATTACAACATGTTACCATGACTGCAAGCAACCATGTGGGTGAAAAATCACTACATCAGTTGATAACCATGACATTATCCACAATTATGTAATTGGATCCTCTTTTTAGAAACATTTATTAGATCAAAGTTTATTTTCAACACAATTGAGATCATTATTCCCCTTTAATAAATAAAATACATTACTAAATTGATTTAATATAAATGGTTGAACCAGTGTTAGGCCTATATGTTTAAGAGTTCATTCGATGTTTGTACTTATTCCAGGAAATGAATCAATTAATGTGGTTGAATGGATGTAATGTGATTCTGAATTTTTTATTCATATGAATTATATCTTTTTATATGTCTCTCCTTGCTTATAAATTTAGCTTATTCCATAACATGATTTTTAGACTTATATATGGTTATCTATTCCTTGTGATTATACATAGGGTCATGTTTGAATGCATTGTAGCCTTGTATTAATGTTATATAACATACCTTATGCATACTTCATTACGCCATAGTTTAATGCCTTATGTTGTATGATATGCATGGTTTAGTTTGTTTATAATGATTAATTCCTATTAATTATTCATATCTTGTGATTGTATATTCTATTAGTTGTAGTATGTTACATGGACTCTATGATTCACCTTCTATTGGTCAAGAGAGAACATAATACCTGATTTAAGGACTCTAATGATGGATTTTCTATGATTGTATCAGATATACTTGATGCACCGAGAAATACATTTTAGAATGCTGTTATGGACTGTCCAATTATATTATTGGTACCCTTGAAAAAATCTAATTAGATAGGGATGAAACTAAGGATTTATTTATTAGAAAGATGGATACACTAAGCCATGAGTGATACATGACCCATATGTGAGATACTTAGTACAAAATCATACTTTACACTACTATGAGTGATAAAAGAGAATCAATTATTTGGGATTCCATTATGTACCTCTTTGTATGAGATTAGGATTCCATTAAATGATTTTATGGACCCCCCAATATGAATTGTGTAAGAAACATTTTAAACACTATTGTTATGATTAAAAATTGGTATCTAAATGCTTTTACGTAAACCTGGGGGTCTGATCTACAAACTAAAGCATAATCTTGGGGTCAACCAATTTTTATTTTTATCATATGTGATGTATTTTATATTACTATAATTCTTATACATATTACCTTGGTTTATATTTATAGCTTAGAATGATGTATATAGAATTATATATATATACATTTAGGAACCCAAATCGAAGTGTTGTTTATTTATTTGTTCATTTCTTGGTATTAACCTATCTATTACACTGTTCACAATATAGAAAATGAAATTGAATAGTCTAGACCCTATTGGTGATGGCCTGTTAGGATTATATCACACAATATTCCCAGGACACAAAAGAAATAGGGTACCCATACAGTTTCGCATGCATGCATGACAATGGATTTATTTTCTATGCTATGTTTGGTACTTGAGAAAATGTTAGAATAGGGATAAGATAATAGTTAGAAGGACAATAGAGTTATCAATGGGGATCTTTTTTCATTTATTTAATTTAACATATTTATGAACCTCCTTCTGGTGCCTTGTAGTGTCCTATGAACTGTAATGCATCATTTAATGTGTTGGCATTGTCCATTCACATTATTTTCATCATTATATTTATCTTTATCTCATATTTCAGTTATTATTACTACTTCTACTACATTATATTATTTAATTTTTGGTTCACTATTGTGCTACTCTAATTCTGATTGTATAGTCTCCCCAAAGTACCATTATCATATTTGAAATTCTAGTAGAAATTCAATTGGATTTAAGGAGGAAATTAATGGCATGTGGTTTATGATATTTCTACAGGTTTAGTGGTCATTTAGTCGGGTATGTTAAAAAGATCATCAAAACATCATATAAAAAACAATATTGCTCAAAAGATGGGAAAACATGTTTACATTTTGATAACTAATGATACTAATCTATATTTGGTTAAAAATTATCCCCCATTCAGATTTTATAACAGTAGAACATTTTATTAAAAATATTTGAATCAATATGTACAGAAAAATAATTCTCCCCCATTTTCATTTACCCTTAATGATATTTGTACCCCTTATTGACAATCAAATGGAAAAGGTGACGTATGGTTAACTTCCACACTTATTCCATCATCTCAATTTACTAAATATTTTTTTCAAAAGAAAAATTGTATGATATTAATAACTAAAAATGATCATATAATTAGAAAAATTAAATTTAAATTGGGTGAACCTGATATAGAAAAAATGTTGTTATAATAAAGGTGATAAATGTTATCCATAACACATTTCTTGTATAATCATTTGCCAAATCTCATTGAATTATCTTTATAATTGGGGATATATGAGTATGTGTGTCAAGATAAATTTTACATCTATATAAAAAACACCTAAAAACCATTAATGTGTATAAACAAAACTCCCAATAAATATAATCTTTTTTATCAATAATCAAAAAACCATTATTATGAGTTTGAAACATCCAATGAATGTGTGAAACTCCTATGAAAACTATATATTTTCTTTCCCTAAAGGGTAGAACAATTTCCTTCATTATAAAGGTAGTAATGTTCCATGATGTATGTATCCTATTACTGTTATATATTCTATAACAATTAGATAACTCAATTACATATTATTCCTTAATTTTATATATGTTTGTTCAAATAATCATGAATTATGGGAATATATTAAAACCACATTATTCCATTAAACAATATTTCAGAATCAGAGTATTCGTTTAGTCTACAATTGTTCTTAAACTTATATAATTTTTAAATGTATTTAATTTTTCTATTTTAATGTCCATAAATTATTTTAAAATGGTATTCTCCTCATAATTTGATTCATGAGATGATTTTTTTATCTTCATTTTAGTTTTTAAAAAATAATTATTAACATTATTTTGAAACATACAATTAATGATTTTCTATTTATATGGTTAGATTGTAATAAAATCATTAGTATCATTCTATTATTCGGCACACCACTCAAATTTCATCATAATATTAAATTAACCATTTGTACAACGACTATCATCATATTTGTCATAATATTCTAATTATTTTCTCATTCATTTATGATATGTGGGGTTTTATGCCACCACAATATTTCATTAAATGGATAATTTATCTATATTAATATCTAATAACTATGTACTTCCATTATAAACATTAATGAGATTATCAAATTTCTAAATTGATGATTTATAATTTTTCAGCATATGATGTATATTTTCATCCTCTTACTTCCTCGAAAATTTATATTTTAACTAATTGATGTAGATCCTATTAGCTTCAAAATCAATCCCACTAATGAAATATTATTCAAGAATGGGTTATATTTGATCCCATATAAATGAAACAATATTAGTGACCTATGAATGGTTATCATACAAACTATTGGTAACACAACTATGATATTCATTGTATTTGTTTAAAAAACTATTTATAAAATTATTTAAGGAGAATCATTTTTGTTGAATTCCACAAATTAGTTATAGAAAATTATTTCTCAGTAATGTTCTTGTCAATTTTGATTCAATATATTTAATAGTCAATGTAAATAAAGGAAGATGTAAAATGAGATACATTTTGGATAGAACCAAACTACCAATTTGGAGGAAATATTCACTATCTTGAGAAGATTAGCCATTAATTGTAACAGATTTGGAGAAATCACCTATAATCTTATTTAACTCAATATTTTTCATATGTAAAATTAATTTCGTATTTAAAGACACTTCCAAATTCATAGTTATCCATTAATAATGATATCTTACCACCATCTGAAATTCTTACATCTCTATTATATCATTCATAATTTCATCAACTTTGGTTCTTTCATAGACATTAATCCTCAATTGTCCAGTTAATATTTCTTCAAGATCAATCATCTTCCTTTCCATGGCATCCACTTTCACATTATATGATCTGAAATCATCATGAAATGTATCTTAGTTTTTGATATTCTCACAAATATCATTATTTTTTCCTCGACTAATTTCAACACCTTTTTCATATCCTTTATGAGTTGTGTTTTTTTCATATTATTTTCATGCATATATTCTTTTAGAATCAATTATTCAAAAAATAGATTTATAAAATATATTTTTTTTTTAATTTACTCCTTTTTTAACATTATTTAATAAGGTTTCATTAACATGATATTCATAATTGGATGTTAAATCGTCCTTCTCATATCTACTCAATAGATTTTACTTTCTTCTAATGAACACTTCTTTATGTAAATCCCAAATCTATTTCCCAGACTTCTTATCTTCTTATATTGAATCAATATCATTAATATTTATATTATGATAGCTTGATAAATAATGGAATATTTCATTAGAAGTAAAAAATTTATGAAAATTTTCACATTCTAATTTATGATTTCCATTTTTTATATCTCTAATAATGAAGATAAATTTTTTTGTTTAAGTTCCCTTAATTATCCTTAGTATCTGAATCACATGATTCATATTTTATTAATTTATCTCTCAATATCCATTTTAACATATATAAAAAACATAATTCATCTCTAATTATTTTGTTAATGATTTTTTCCACATTCCATATACTGTGGAAATATTGTTAAATTTATGGTGGGATATGTCATCATGATATTATTGTGCTCACAACATGGAATAAAAAATTTATAAAAAATTTATTATAATATTCTTATCAATGGAACACTATACTATTTTCTTGTTCAAAACTCATATATTTATAAAAATTTAATAGAAACTTTTAATTTACTCATCAATATTATAATCACATTCCTTCAAGATATCATCAAATCCACCCCTCTGGAATTTACACATAGACCCATTGATTATTTAGATTCCTTATTAACTACTACTCAATATATCCCACATCAAAATAACTCTTAATAAACACATTATCATATTATATAAATACATAAAAAGTGACATGAAAATATAATTTTTTGATTTTGCATCAAATTCCAAATTTCCTTCATTAGAATCATTCTTTGAAACCTCATTAATAGGAGGAAATACGATTATTACAACTTCTTTCACTACTATCCCATGAGATATAAGATAAGTTCACATCATATTCTCCTTGTTGTGATATTTCTTGAAGAAAATATAGGAACTCCCCTATTATTAACAAATATCATATTCCCAACCCTATTTACACATTTGTATCCCTTAGAGGAATCCTATTATCTAGAAACAATTTATTTTCATAAATATCTCTGAGATCCTTGACTGGGGAAGGGGTGATTCATTGAAGCCTTTTCATTTATGAGTTAATATTATGAACTACCTCTAAAAAAATTGTTAGATTTTCAATCCACTCAAATATATCTCCCATATTAACATCATATGCAGTAAATTTATACAAAAACACGTACAATATATTTAACTTATTAGTTACAAATACCTACTACTTTCTATTTTGGTAATCTAACCCAACATTGATTAACTACTTATAATGGAATGTCAGACCACTTCTTTTACTCCCCATCATTCATTCATCCAACTAACCTCAGATATACACCATAATAATCAATTCATCTATCACAGTTAATTATACACACAATTTTCTTTCCTGACACCTCTTACATCCCCCCAATATTTTACATCAAATAGTTAAAAAATACTAGTTATAACTCTCCCTTGTTCTATGTAGATCTGTATAAGATAGATATTATTCTTCATAAGTTATTTCCCCATATAAAATTTGGATAATCCTCACCTATATAAAAATTCATCATAATCATCAACATATCTCTGAACAATTTTTCTATTAAAAAACTATTCCTACTATTATAAAGACATAAATATTCTAAAAATCACTTTTAGGAAATATTACAAAGAAAACACTCATATTTTAAGGCTATATATGTTATTATCTTCCCTATTATCTTCATATTATATTTTCATTAGGATTAAACCCCTTTCTTTACACCTCGATCCATCATGTTCTATCTAATGCACTATATTTGGTGAACCACTATCTTATAGAAATCTTCTCGATGTAATAATGTCCAATTATCATCCCATTCATCCTAGTTTAATATTTTTTGGAAACATAAATTGTTATACATCAAAACAACCAAAGTATGGTCGATGTAATAATAATAATTCCTTGATTCGTTTCACCTATATATTGGTAATCATTGTGTGAATATTAATGATGAAACTCGTGCTCCAGCTTGAATTTTCCCTCTCAACTCAATAGTCATTGGACATCCTATAATTATTTTCAATGATTAGATTAAAAATTATTCTTTTAACTTTATTTAAACATTATGTTCAATGATATCCATCAAATAATACTTAAATATATTCTAAAATTATGTTTGTTGATATAACATCGCAGCATAACCACATTTCATTACATTAAAATTTATTATATAGTTTTCAAAAGATTCATCTGATGTGTTTCTGTTTTATTACATAATTATTAACCCATACATCAGGTATTTTTCTAAAAGACTCCCCTCTATCCAAAAATAGGTTTTCAATTGACATTGTGAGTTAAAATCCTTCTTCATTCACTCAATTTTTATTACATGTTTTCCCGTTCTAGAGGACTCACTAGTGTTAATTCAGTTTCTCCAGGACAATGATATTGAATGTCACTATACCATCATCCTATGTATCCAAATACATTATAATGACCTCAATCAACTAAAAATATTCTATTTATCTTAAATGAATAATCATACCATGGACAAAATATTTATATGTATAATGATCATTGTTCTAATAATTAAATATAATTTTATCAAGTTAAAAATCCTCTAATGATATTATGATAGAAATGAATTGATATATATATTAAAATCATTATGTCAGCCTTAATATTTTATTATGGATCATTTTCTACAACCTCATGACATCGAATCATGTTGTTTTCACACATAGAACTCCATTTGTTACTAAAATTTGATGAAAATCATATTAATACCCATATTGTGGACATTATAAATCTCTATACAGTTTGATTTGATACATCAATTTTTGTAATATTTATATCTAGATCACAATATTACATTACAATTATACAAACATTCTATGTCTTGAATCATCTACATTAAACATTATAATAGTTTAGTAACCATGGCATTAGAAATAATGAGGAGCATTATATCTTAATCTGAATTAGTAATATTTCTCTAAAATAGGAAATAATTATTCTCTCAATATTCTCCATGTTTTGTGAAGTAAATATATCATAAAATAAATAATGAAATATCGAAGAAATCTAATGAAACCAAATTATCCACAATAACTAATATAGACACAAAACAATACACTTATATCTAGCATAGAGGTTATTAATTCATATAAATTAACATTTTTATTTATATATATTATTAGAATATATAAATAAATATTTAATTATAAATAAAAACTCATATACATTTATATAAATATATTAATTTGGGCTAACAGAAATATCATTATAGCTATGATAAAAATGGATTAAAGAAATTTGGCACATATTGGAACTTGTTTAATCCATGTGTGTCTATAAAGAACCAATAGTTTCGTCATTTAATTATTACCTCAACACTCCTCACATGAACCCCCAAATTCATTCCCATAAACATTAATTCCAATTATCATTCGTCCACCCCGAACCACTATTGAACTCTCGAAACCCATAGATGGTATGAACGGCCTTTTTTCACATCCCTATAACTACAAAAACTTCCTTTTTATTATTTTCACCACCCAACATCCAATGCCATAACAATTATGTTCAAATCTATCATACTTCCTCCCCATCATTCTTAAGACCAGAAACATGACGACTGAGCCTATCAAACATCAAATTAAATATTAATGGATTATTTTTACAATATTGGTAACATTATTTATATTTTTAAAATTATTTTACACTGATCATCATTTGAGAAGTTTGTATTCATTTAATTTTTTTTGTTAAATTTTTATTATATATCTATCACATAAGATTATCATTATCTTATAGAGAATATAATAAATTAAATTTAAGTAATTTCTCATGAAACATGTAGTAAATTATGAATCTAGTGGTGATTTAATCAATAATGTAAATGGTAGTTAAATATACAAATTTCATGTTTTTATATTTTTTGGTTTCAATTTAGTGAATAATAATATTTTATTAATGATTCATATAATAATTCAAATATTATAAATTTATTTTAAATGGAATATTTTTTAAAAAATTAATATGATTTCATTATTAAAATTTAGAGATAGTGGTTTAATGTTTGAGGTTTACATAATGAAATTATCCATTAGGGGTTTTTATTTGATGTGGGTGATGTATTTGTTTTATTATTTCAAAAATGATATCAAATTGGTTGTATTTATAATGGATACCATATCCAATTCATTTCAATATAATTATAAGAATTTTTTTTTGAAATTTTGTTCTTGTTATTATTTGATTGTGGAATGAATTTTAGAATATTATGATATAATTTTAGTGTTTTAATATTTTTTGGTTATAAATTGAATATATTATGTTTCATGATTCATAATGTTATCTAATAAAATGGTTTGAGAATTCGATCCTCAAAATATATTTTTTCATTTTGTCTTATATATTTATTCAGTGAAAATATTATTCTATCATATTATTTTTTACATAAATAATCATATTAATATATCATATGATAATTAATAGTATTAATGATATGTTAGGTAATAATTTTTTTTATTTCATAAATTTCATAATGTCACTAATGGAAATAATTTAATTATTTTACAATATATATTTATTTCATATAATAAGATATTTTATACTAATTGAGTTGTAATTGGAATTTGTATCATTTAAAATTATTTCATTTATTTGTTTGTAAAATTATTTTATATTTAATTAATTCATCATTTTAATATTATAATTGACATTAACTAGATTTATAAAGTTTATCACATATCATTTGACATACAAAAAGTGTTATTATTATTCATATAAATTTCCATTATAAATGATTTAAATGGTAGGTTGATTTTGTTATCTTGATGGTATTACATTATAAGAACATTTTTGACATGTGTTGAATTGTGTAACAATCTAACAAAAGTTAATATCAATTTGAAATATAATTTGTTGTATCATAATGGTGAAAATAATCAACTATTGGAAGCTAGCGAATCTGTTGAAACAATTGATATGGGGAATTAAATACAAGATCCCTTCCACATAATTTCTCCCAATGACACTTCATATAATTAGGTGTAATAAAATATGAATATGATTAAACAATTTAAATTTATTAATCATGATGAGAATTCTAAAGAAGATATACTTTTATAGATGATTTAGTGACCCTAGAATATCATTCATATCCTACTATGACATGAATGAATCATCTAATGTATGTGTTTACTAAAACACATATATTTTATGTAGTATTTTTTTAATTGATTGTAGACATTAATTTTTTTAAAAAAATTATATCTCATTAAGAAGGTGTTCTTGAAATTTTTTACACTAAATCCTTGTTATCTTAAATGTTTGGATTCCCATCTAATAAGATTCATTCTTTCCATGATGAATGTAGTTTTCCTTAGAAGGATTGTGTTTCTATGAATGGGTTTCAAAACTATATTTCAATAAGAAGGAATCATAATAATGATGATTCCTAATATCATGTTACAGAAATAGTAATGTGGAACATTCGAATACTTCAACGACATTAAAACCACTATATGATAGACTTGACATCCAAAAAATCCACAAGTATGATGTTGAGAGGAATAAGAACAATGAGGAAATTGTTCATCCTAGAAATGGATTTTCAGGGATTACATTTTGTAGGGAACATTATTATTTTTATATTCATAAAATAATTATCAAATTATGGATTTATCCGCTTTCCATAAATATATACATTACATAGTATTTGAGAAAATTTTATTTTACATTTATTACCATTAAAAATTATTCTGATTAGTTAAAACATTTTTAATAATTTATCATTGGACAACTAGACCGACCAATCCGATAAATGTTATTCACATATTAATTTATCCTTTAATCCCTGATAGTTGTTTTGGGAATTTTATATTTTTTAACATTTTATTGTTCTCTAATGAAGTAATTTTTAATTCTTGTTTCTATTCTATAAATAATAAATGATTTCCTCGCTTATGGAATGTTGTCTTAATATAGTATAAAGTGAAAATTAATGTTCCTAATTTAAATGAAAAATACATGTTCTGGAACGTTAAAACATTGATGAACATTCAACTTCATCAGGATTTGACTACTTCTACCATTGAATGTTCTATAAGGAAAAACATATCTATAATTCTAAAATTTTGTTGAGAGATAAGAAAAACATTACCATATAATAGTAGAAGATATTTTCAAGGAACATGATTTCATTATTTTTTTCTCAAGGTAAGTGTTAAAAAATATATATTTAGAGTGCATAAACATTCATATTAAAATATAAATGGGAGTTAGAAGAATAAATTATTTTTATTACAATATTGGTCATCAAATTGTATGTGACATTATTTTGATTTAATACATATTGAGGAAATAAATTATGAAATGATATTTCTGACAATTCTAAATGTGATGGGGTAAACAAGATGATCGATGACCGTGATGTGACTTAATTTATTGGGGTATAATGAATTTACTTCATCTAGATGTTGTTTTTTTAATACATTCAAATAGACACACACATTTATATATAAATTTTATATAAACAATTTTATAGGTATAGAAAAAATTAAAATTAATATATTAGTTAAATATATTTTGATGTTTTCATTTTCATTGAAATATATAATAAATATTTACTTCTATTTGGTTTATATGTTTATAAATATATTTTACACCAAAATATGTTTCTATTTTTTTTAAATAATAATTTTTATGTATGTAAATATATGAATATATATATATATATATATTAATTTATAAATTGAAATAAATTAATAATCATTAATAATATATTACACTATAATATCCATGTGAATGTTGTTTTACGTATATCTCATGAATCCCAATTTGACACCTAGATCACATGTTCTTTTAAATTGATTTTTGGTCAATTTTTTCAACCTATCTTGAGATATTTATTTATTTATTTATTTATTCTATCCCCAAATTATTATTAAATTTATAAAAATAAATAAAAATTAATAAATATCTTAGTAAAATTATGGATAATATATTTCACAATCCTTTTCCATAATATTTTTATAAGAAGTTAATATACATATTTAGAATTATATATATCATATTTAATTATGTGATTTCTTACTATTTAAATATTAATATAATTATATACCATAATATGATATTTAATTGTATATTTTTTAATGATTTTTTCTATTTATTAGTGCGGAAAACAAGGTATTAAGCACTGATAATGGATACCCCTTTATCAGCATGTTGAAAATAATTAATTATGGGGTACCTTTATTGAAGCTAAAAACAGGACAATAAATAGTTTTTTTTATCAACCATTTTGAAATACAATTAATGGTCACATTTTTCAAAACATTTAATTATCATAGATAAAAATACACCAATTATCAATATGTGTTATCACTAATAATGTCTATATATTAATAAATACATTTTTTGTAGTTTTCCCTATAAGAAGTAATTACAATACAAGGCCCCCCATCCAAATAATTATAACATGTTGCTATGTCACAACATTTTATGTAACCCCTCCATCCCAAATCTAAAATATGTTTATGTAGAGGAAAATTCAATAGGTACCAATACGTAAATTAGTGTTTAGAGTCAAACAATGAGAAATAATATCATTTATTGACATAACACTGATTATAACTCACGTGAGTATTATCTATAGCATCACATAGGTATTGGGGTAACCAATTAGCATTCAATGTCTCCCAAATACAATGATCCAGCTAACAATGATTCAAAATAACACAAAATGAAAAGGAACCCCACTATCCCACATTTGAAATTCAAGTGGGGCTAAGGTACAGATCAAATGTAATACCACACCCATCAATATTCATAGTCACCCATCCAATGAAAAAGGTATATTAACATGTTGAAAATATTTTATAGTCACACAACATCATTGTGAATGACCCATTATACAACCTTCCTTCTTGACGTCAGTGTCCTAATGTCCTTAGGTACCAAAGGCCTTGTAAAATAATGAACCAATTACTAATACCAATAGTCCATTTTGGGTGAATATATACATATCTATAGTAACCCCATTATAGTTAAAAAATTATTCTATTCAATTAATATATTTTTATACTTTGAGTTGAAAAAATTTAAATTTACTATTATAAACTCGAATAATATAGAATATCATTATTTAATATTGTTTTTTCAAACTCAGATGCTACTTGGTCCATTTTATGTTCCCCAAATTGTCCTATACACTGACTAATAATAATTGGAAAATATTCTGAATGAATTTTTATGTGACCCTCAAGGCCCTTTCGTTAATAGTAGTGAGTAACATAGATAAACTATAAGTAGTGTCTAGTAACACTTTAAGAACCCTAATGAGGTAATATTAAAGTACATAAATTATAATTTCTCCCATAATAATATAATATGTAATATTATATGTTTTTCTCATGATATAACATAATTACATATACATATTTTTTACATGATCATTACCTAATTTATTTATTCCTTATTTCATTTATAAAATTTAGAATTACCTCTTTCAACCATTTCATGGATTTTATATTATTTCTTGGACCTCTCCGGTCCATTTCTTTTTGAAAATGTGTGCTGGAGGAGTTCCGGGAGGTCAAGGTGACTTATCCCCAACACATTTCCAAATTTCCAATTCTGTGAACAGTGTTTCCAGTTTTATTAACAGTATCGGTAGGTGAACAATGTTTCTATCGGTGAGGTTCAGGGAAAAGTGTATCTATCAGTGAGGTTAAGTGAATAATGTTTCTATCGGTGAGGTTCAGTGAACAATGTTTCTATCGGAGAGGTTCAGTGAATAGTGTTTCTATTGGTGAGGTTCTATCGGTGGACTTCTATCGGTAGGCTTGAACAGTGTTTCCAGAATGGTAACCTTATAATGGTGACCTTCTATCAGTAGGCTTGAATGGTGTTCCCAGAACGGTAACATTCTTACAATGACCTTCTATCGGTAGGCTTAAATAGTGTTTCCAGAATGGTAACCTGCAAACGGTGACCTTCTATCGGTAGGCTTGAATAGTGTTTCCAGAACAGTAACCTTCTAATGGTGGCCTTCTATCGGTAGGCTTGAATAGTGTTTCCAGAATGGTAACCTTCTAACAGTGACCTTCTATCGGTAAGCTTGAATAGTGTTTCCATAACGGTAACCTTCTAACGGTGACCTTCTATCAGTAGGCTTGAATAGTGTTTCCAGAACGGTAACCTTCTAACGATGACCTTCTATCGGTAGGCATGAACAGTGTTTCCAGAATGGTGAGGTCTAACGATGACCATTTCTTTCCATTGACGAATTTTGAGTATGTGAACCATGTTTCCAGATTCCTATAGTTTTTCCCCATTTGATGTTTTCTTTGACGTGAAATACATTTAAAGCCTTGTTTTAAGGAATCTTCAGGCCAATTCAAAGGCCATAAATCCTATATTAATTATTCCTAAGGCTGGGATGTATTTACTTGGTCAAACCACGTGGGTTAATGCAATTCGTTTTTAATGGAGAATTAACCAGATCTTAAATCATCGCCCCATTAAATCTTCAAAAAGGGACGAGATATCATTCACCCTTGTTCATTCCCTTTGTTCTCAGCTAAGAGATGCTAGAACCTTTCAATCATTCTTATAAGAGTTTCACAATCAATCTTTACTCATAGGATTGGTTCTTCTCTGTTTTGGATGCAACCGAACTATGTCGGTCAATCTTACAAATATGGTATGTTTTATCATCGTTCTTTTGGGGATCATCTTCTCTTGTTTATCCCTTCCATATTTTACCATGTAATTTCCATGATTCTAATGGGTTTTTCTTGGGGTTGGATGGTACTGTCATACCGTGGCATCCTCTTGTGGATGCAGTTGTTGTGAGAGGAGGATTGTGACCCATTGTGTGGATAAAGGACGTCAAGAACTCTTCGAGGTAGGGGTTTCAAGGCCTCTCTAATTGTATATGTGCAATCATAGAATTGTCATGATTTAGTCCTTTGGATCACAATGAAATTGACCTAATTAAATACTTGAATCGGATTAAAAGAATTGGTTGATCTCATGTTGTTGCTTTATACCGTGATAACGGTTTGCCTCATGTTTTGCTAGATAGAGTGATATCTAGGATTTCTTTGATTAGTTGTTCTTTATTGAGGGAAATAGATAATGAACCTAAAAACGAAATTAATTGTTAATTAATTGGCTAATGATAAAGAGGCATGTAAATGAATCTGGTTGTTTCTGTTGTTGTAGTTATTCTATTTGGAGATTAATCAAATTAGGGAAGTAAGCATGGCTATTTAATTGTGATATCATACTGATTAGATATCCCGTAATTTGATCCTACAAATAACAAATCTACTAATTCAATATGGATTAAAGAACAGATTCTGTGAGAATTTATTAAAGGGGTTTTGAGTTACCCTCTTGATTATTAAAGGGTCAAGATCCCATTGATGTGATGTTTGTTTTCCTGCTTCTTGTGATGTAATGTGAGCCTAGATGGCTGTTGTGATATGTGGAGGCATGGGGACTTGGGGTTGTGGCAATGGATGGCGCCTAGGGTGGTGAGATGCATCAGCTTATGCATGTGGGTGTCGGGGAGGACACCAGGGTGATGGAATGGGATGGATGTGGTTGCTGGATGCTTGTGGATTCTTTGAATGTTTATCTGCTTTTCTTTTCCCCGCTACTCAAGGCATCTGGTCTTTCTTACCCTTCTTCTGAAGGAGATGAAGACGCGAGGGGTATTCCACATGCTTTCTGTGTTTAGCCTCTCGAGGGAGAACAGGTCTATGCTCTTTATATAGGTGGAAAAGACTCGACGGGTAGTATATATACCCACCGTGTTGAGCCTCCTTGGTGTTTAGTAGCATAGGATGCTTTTCTATAATGTCTGGGAATATGGGAAAGTAATTATTTAATGATGTTTGATTAAATGGTGAAAATACACGAGGATGTAGATACTGGAATTTTATGGTGATGTTAATATTAAAAAGAGCAGTTGATTTTTGGGTTTGATGCAAATGAAGTTTAATGTTAAATTATTCATGGTTAATTAATGTTTAAATAATTAATTAATGTATTGTAGAACTAATAAAATGATAATAGATTAATCTAATAAAGCTCTTCAATTGTTTGTGTGCTTATAGGAAACCAAGTCTTAGAAGTAGTAGCATATAGTTTGAGAGACGTTAGCTGCAGTTGTATCTAAGACTAGGTAATGCCCATAGTGTGGATGTGAGTTATATATGTATTCTGTACTTTTTTTTGTTTCTATATGCTACTCCACCCTGTCGGTAAGGGAAACTGACACCCCAGGGATTCTGAGCCCTAAGGGTTGTTTTCCCCAACATTTTGATGGGAGGTCGAATAGCTGATTACCCCCTTTGGCCCCGCTCTCTTCTCTTGGTAGATACATGTGACAACAAGAACAATAGTTAGTTTCCCCATATATGTGTGTAGAGGGCTGTAATGGCTTGAGGTTATTTCACAAACATATCTTCTAGATATAATATCCTATAGACTACTATGGGTGTAACCTATATCAGCTATGATGGCATGAGGATCCCTACTCGGTGTATGGCCTATGATGGCTTAAGGTATAATACCCAATGTATGATACACGTTATGTGGGCTGTGGTGGCTCTCGGAACTTACCTGGTTACTTATGGTTGGGAGGATAGTGTGGTGCTTCGCCCAGGTGTCTGTGGGAATGCCTTTGTCGTTCACGAGGTGCATATTATTGATCTTAGCCCAGGTGTCTGTGGGAAAGCCTTTGGAGAGAGATTCACAAGACGTATGTCGTTGGGAAAAAGTGGAAAACCAGTGGGGAAGTAGAAGCAGGGTACCCTTGATATTCATTACTATATGCTATATTCATGTATGCGTTACTTGGAGAGAGTGGCCATTTGAGGTTGGGAACTTAGTATACATGTTTAGGTGACGAGTTAGTTTCACTTGTTGTTCACTGGACTTTAGCATGCTTTCAATACTTTTAAACTAGATGATTGGGTAGGATCCTATTGAGTATACTATTATACTCACCCTATGTATATATAAACTATTTTTCAGGTCACCTGGAGTAGGTTGGAGATCAAGCTGGTTACTACTAGCTTGTGGTTTGAGGTGGAGCTATTTGGGCTTGTGGTCTCTACCATATTACTTTATTTTGGGTACTTTTAGTTTCCCCTTTCAGTTGTAGTACTTTTTCATGACATTCCATATGTTCACTTTGGTTTTCTTTTATATTCCAGTTCCGAGTTAGATTTGGTTGGAGTCTGTTCTATCTCTCTCTTATGCATGTGTTCACTTTGAGGGTAATGCCTCCCATTTGTGTATTTATTATACCCTCGGTGCTAGTCGCCAACCTGGGGCCTACTGGAGGTGGGACTCGTGGGTCATTATCTCTCTTCTCACTTTTCCAGCCCATGAGGGGTACACTTTGTTGGGAGGGGGTCATGAAAGAGTAGTATGAGAGCTCTGGTTGAGGGATAGGATGGAGTTTGGAGTTAGGAACAGGTGAGGTTGCATGGGATGGTAGGGAAACTGTGTTATTCATGTTTAGAATGTGGTGTAAACACTAGAGTCCGACAGAGACATAGGTGTTTAGGCCCCCCTATGATATGTTGGATAGAACTTTATGTTTTTGATGGCTACTGAACAAAGTGATACTAGATGCAGGGTAGAGACCTAGGAAAGGATCATAGATCATTATTCTTTGCGCCTGTGTTTGAATGGGTAGACCATGGGATAGGTAACCTAAAATTTATAAAACCAAACAATTATTTAATTAATGTTGATTCTTCCATATTCCAGGCTTAGGATCTCTAACAGTTTTTATTTTATTGGTACGGCTCCAGGTCGACATCCTCGTCAGTTTTGCACAGAAGATTCCCATTAGGCTATTTCAGCAGATCACCACCAGGTAAAGGTTGACGTCGATGACACTTGGAGGAAGACACTTCGATAGTTTCAGTTCCAGAGTCTATAGAAGTACGAGGGCTCCGTTTCAGATGCAATAATAGAATACTAATTGGAGGTGGTCGAGATAGGCTTCAGTTCGATTCATGGTTGGAAGGAACACTGGGTGTCCTTGGTTGTGATGATGCTACGTGGAGCCACAAGTCATTGGTGGTTCATGTTCTTCGGGAATCGTGAGGAGTCAGTGATCTCATGGGAGGAGTTTCGAGATAGGTTTAGAGTCGAGTTTCATTCTTCCACTACGAAGGCGTCCAGTCGCTAGGAGATTATTACCCTTAGACAGGGGAGCTCCAGTGTTCGAGAGTTTGGAATCTGTTTCAGGAACCTTCTACGATGTGCATCAGAACTGTTACCAAATGAGGAGGCCATGGCGAGGCATTCCGAGGAGGCTTTGCATCCAGATATCCAGCGCCAGGTCACCCCATTTATGCTAAAGGAATATCTTGAGGTTATGGTGAGGGCAGATGTTGTTTATAGGACTTTGGCTAGGACCGGATCATCACGAGATGGGAGTCATCATGATTCCTCATTAAGCTAATATGTGGTCCGGGGATCCCGGTTTTCAAGGCAGAAGAGTTTCTATTAACCTGGGGGTAGGTCACAGCCCTTCCCATCTCGTTTCTCTGGAGGCAGCAACTCTCAGGCTTATGCCAAGGGATGAGAAGCTTTTTTTCTTATGAGCGTGAGTGCCTGACTTTTCTGAGCAGTCATCGTGCACCGGGCACTCCGCTTCAGGTTCCTCCGTTGAGGCAATTCCAGCTGAGGCAGCAGTAGCAGGTTGCACCAGCTTTAGATCACTAGAGGGTAGATGCAGCAGGAAGATGAAAGCCCCATGACACTCCCCGTCCTCAGAGAGCAGAGTGTGACTATGGTGGTGGTCTTCATCCGGGTCAGAGAGGCCATGGAGGAGGTCATGGTCAGCTTCATGATATAGCGTTGCTAGCCCCAGGCGAGCCAGATGTCGTTCGAGATACCCTTTTCTTGTTTTCTACTTGGTGTATGCCTTTTTTGATTCGGGAGAAACACACTCCTTCATATCACCTACACTTGTCCATGCTTTGGGACTTGAGGTAGAGAGGCTTCTAGTGCCCTTGGTGTTGACTACGCCAGTTGGAGGTCGAGCCGACTTGTTTGAAGTATGTAGAGAATCTGAGCTAGTGTTGTGGAAACACCTCTCTTGGGGAGATTTCCTATGTCTACGAATACAACCATATGATGTCATACTCGGAATGGATTGGTTGTATTCAGTCCTGGCTATTGTGGATTTCTACAAAAAGAAGGATAGTTTCATTGATGCAGATGGAGAGAAAGTGGTGTTTGTTGGTGAGAGAGATCCTCAGATGAGTCTTAAACGAGTTTCATCCTTATCATCCATGATGTCTGGGATGATGTTGAGTTATTTAGAGGTATAGCAGTTGGCGTTTCCAATGGTCGTAGAGGAGTACCCTGACGTCTTTCCAGAAGAGGTTGTATCCTTACCCCCTCAATGATAGATCGAGTTTGGGATCGAGCTACAGCCAGGAGCGTCTCCTATCTCTATGTCTCCGTATAGGATGGCCCCTTCTGAGTAATGAGAGCTACATATTCATCTTGACGGTCTATTACAGTGCGATTTTGTTCGGCCAATTGTGTCACCGTGGGGAGCGCGAGTTTTGTTTGTGGAAAAGGATGACGACAGTTTGCGGTTGTGTGTCGATTATCGTCGATTAAACAAATTGACAGTAAAGAACTACTATCCTCTTCTATGGATTGATGACCTATTCAATCAACTGAAGGGTGAAAGTTGGTTCTCAAAGATCGACTTGCGGTCAGGATATCATCACATGCGTGTAAAGGATGAGGATATCCCGAAGACTACTTTCTGTTGTCGTTATGGGCATTATGAGTTTGTTGTAATGAAATTCGTCGTGACAAATTATCCATATGTTTTCATGGGGATGATGAATGCTCTGTTACGTGAATTCATGGACATGTTTTTTATGGTTTTCATCGATGAAATCCTTCTGTACTCCACATCAGAAGAAGAGCATGCAGAGCATCTACGAGCCATTTTTGGACTTCTTCGCCAACATCAGTTGTTTGGTAAGTTCTCCAAGTGTGAGTTTTTGGATCTAGAAGTTCGTTTCATAGAGCATGATGTGTCCCAACAGGGAGTAGATGTGGATCTGTCAAAGATAGAATATGTGGTGTCTTGGGAATCCCCTAAGACCGTGTCAGAGTTGCAATGTTTCCTTGGTCTCGCAGGCTATTATAGGAGGTTTGTAGCCAATTTCACCCGAGTTGCGACTCCTCTGACAACTTTGACTAGGAAGGATAAAGCGTTTATATGGACTGATCAGTGTCAGGAAGCTTTTGAGTATCTAAAGCAGAAGTTGGTAAGTGCTCCAGTCCTTTGTCTTCCAGCGGAGGGAGTCCGGTTTGATGTTTTCTATGATGTTTCACATCTAGGGCTAGGCTGTGTTCTCAAGCAGTATAGGTCAGTTGTTTCTTATGGGTCTTGGCAGTTGCGTCCCCATGAATGCAACTATTCCACCCATGATATTGAGTTGGCAGTCATGGTGTTTTCTCTGAAGTTGTGGAGACATTACTTCATTGGTGAGCACTTTGTGGTTTTCACCGATCATAAGAGTTTGAGGTTTGTTTTCTCCAAACGTGACATGAAATTGAGGCAGCGTCGGTGGATGGTGTTTTTGTAGGAATACAACATTGAAATAACATATACATCTGGAAATGGGAATGTTGTAGCTGATTCACTAAGCTGAAAGTCACGTAATGATGTTGTGCATGAATCTGGTGATTCCTGGAGAGTGATGGAAGAGCTATCAGCTTTGCATCTTGATATGGGAGATTTTGGGGGTAGAGGTTGTCTTTTCCTGATGATGGTGCAGCCATACCTGATGCAGAAAGTGGAAGATTCACAGTTGGGTGATCTAGAGGTGTATGTTTGGAGAGACAGAGCTGTTTGTGTTGAGGCCCATGATGGTTGGTCGGAGGATGAACACCACCAAGTGTTGTATCATGGAATGATTTCTGTTCCCTTGGTGATGCGCGAGACTGTTCTCTGAGAGTTCCATAGTTCACCCTTGGTAGTACATCTTGGTGGGACGAAGATGTACCGATCCTTGAGGAGTCAGTTTTGGTGGCATGTGTTGAAGGATACGGTTGCAGAGTGTGTGTATCGATGTTTAGTCTGCCAGAAGGTGAAGGGCGAACACAGTGTTCCTGGTGGTCTTCTCCAGAAATTATAGATTCCTCAGTGGAAGTGGGAGGACATCTTAATGGACGTTGTTATAGGTTTACCTCGAGCTCCGGGAGGACATGATGCTGTATGGGTGGTAGTGGGTCGTTTAAGAAAGTCGGACCACATCAAAGCGATCAAGGGGTCAAGCTCAGGGGATGTTTTGTCGAGGCAGTATCTAGAGGAGGTGGTGAGACTTCATGGATTACCTAGTATGATCGTTTCTGATCGAGATCCTATTTTTCCTCTAGTGTGTGGAGAGGTCTCCAGCATGCTTTTGGCTCTCAATTGTGCCTTAGCACTGCTTTTCATCCTCAAACGGATGGTCAGACATAGTGAACCATCCATACTCATGAAGAAATGTTGTGCTCTTGTGTTATTTAGTTTGGAGGTTCATGGAAGAAGCACATACCCTTTGTATAGTTCTCTTACAATAATAGTTTTCACTCTACCATCAGTATGGCACCATTTGAAGCCATGTATGGCCGGCCATGCCATTCTCCATTGTGCTGGACTGGGGTCGGAGAGTCAGCAATTCTCGGACGAGAACTAGTGTAGAATACAACAGATATTGTTTAGGTGAATCGTGAGAGGATGAAGATAGCACAAGATCATCAGAAATCATATGTTGATCAAAGAAGGAGACCCTAAGAGTTTAATGTTTGGGATCATGTGTTTCTGAAGGTGACTCCCCATCCTGGGCAGCGAAGGTTTTGTCGTGGAAGTAAGCATTCTCCCCGATTTGTTGGGCCTTTCGAGGTGTTAGCTCATGTTGGAGTTGTGGCGTATCGAGTAGCACTTCCCCCTCAGATGAGTCGTATACATGACGTTTTCCATGTATCACAGCTCTGTCGTTTTCATCATGATGAATCTCATGTTATCGATTGGGGAGAGATCGATATTGATGATGATGCAACCTTCAAGGAGCGACCTGTGGAGATATAAGACCGCAAGGAGAAGGTGTCGCATGGGCATTCTATCCAGTTAGTTTTTGTCTTGTGGCGACATGGTGGCATGTAGGATAGTACATGGGAGCGTGAGTCATAGATACGTTCTTAGTACCCAGAGTTGTTTAATGTTTATCTCCATTCATGTAATGATGTTTTCTTTGTGGTTAGACCTTTCATGTTTTATTTATGTACTTTTCATGTGATGTTATGTTTGAATTATTTGTATATGGATTGTTTGTTTCCATACTCTCAGATGTTGAAGTTTTGTTCTAGCTTTCGAACAACTCATGGTGGATTTCCCCTGAGAGGTATCTTATGGGGTGGTCATTCGGACCCCTATTTTCTTCTAGGTTGGGTTTTAATTCTCAAGGACGAGAATGTTTTGAGAGGCATCTAATGTAATGGCCTAGACCTCTCAAGTCCATTACTTTTTGAAAATTTGTGTTGGAGGTGTTCCGGGAGGTCACGGTGACTTATCCCCAACACATAGCCAAATTTCTAGTTCTGTGAACAGTGTTTCCAGTTTTATGAATAGTATCGGTAGATGAACAATGACTATATCGGTGAGGTTCAGTGAAAATTGTTTCTATCGGTGTGGTTCAGTGAAAATTGTTTCTATTGATGAGGTTCAGTGAACAATGTTTCTATCGGTGAGGTTCTATCGGTGGAATTCTATCAGTAGTCTTGAACAGTGTTTCCAGAACGGTAACCTTCTAACGGTGACCTTCTATCGGTAGGATTCAACAGTGTTTCCAGAATGGTAACCTTCTAATGGTGACCTTCTATTGGTAGGCTAAAACAGTGTTTCCAGAATGGTAACCTTCTAACAGTGACCTTCTATTGGTGGGCTTGAAGAGTTTTTCCAGATCGGTAACCTTCTAACTGTGACCTTCTATCGGTTGGCTTGAACAATGTTTCCATAATGGTAACCTTCTAACTGTGACCTTCTATCGGTAGGATTGAACAATTTTTCCAGAACGGTAACCTTCTAAAGGTGACCTTCAATCTGTAGGCATGAATAGTGTTTCCGGAACGATAACCTTCTAACGCTGTCCTTTTATCGGTAGGCTGGAACAGTGTTTCCAGAACGTTGAGGTCTAACGGTGACCATTTCGTTCCTTTTCCAAATTTTGAGTATCTGAACATTGTTTCAAGATTCCTATAGTTTTTCCCATTTGGCATTTCCTTTGATGTAAAATACATTTAAAGCCTTGGTTTAAAGACTATTAAGGCCGATTCAAATGCCATAACTCCTATATTAATTATTCTTAATGCCGGGATTTATTTACATGGTCAAACCGCGTGGGTTAATGCGATTTGTTTTTAATGGAGAATTTACCGGATCTTAAACCGTCGCCCCATTAAATCATAAAAAATGGATGAGATATCATTCTCCCTTTTTCTTTCCATTTTTTCTTTTCTAGAGACGCTAGAACCTTTCAATCATTCCCGTAGGAGTTTCACAATCAATCTTTACTCCTAGGATTGGTTCTGCTCTGTTTTGGATGCAACCAAACTATGTCTGTCAATCTTCCCAATAAGGTATGTTATATCGTCGTTCCTTTGGGGATCATCATATCTTGTTTCTACCTTCCATATTATACCATGTAATTTCAATGATTTTAATGGGTTTTTCTTGGGGTTGGTTGGTACTGTCGTACCGTGGCATCCTCTGGTGGATGCAGTTGTCGTGAGAGGAGGATTGTGACCCGTTGTGTGGATAAAGGACGTCAAGAACTCCTCGAGGCAGGGGATTCATGGCTTCTCCAATTTTATATGTGAAATCGTAGAATTAGCATGATTTAGTCCTTTGGATCACAATGAAATTGACCTAATTAAATACTCGAACCGAATAAAAAAATTTGGTTGATCGCATGTTGTTGCTTTATACCGTGATAACAGTTTGCCTCATGTTTTTCTAGATAGAGTTATATATTTTATTTCATTGAATAGTTGTTTGTTATTGATGGAAATTGATAATAAACGTAAAGCCGGAATTATTTGTTACTTAATTGGCTAAAGATAAAGAGTCATGTAAATGAATCCGGTTGTTGTCTTTGTTGTAGTTATTCTAATTTGAGGTTAATCAAATTAGGGAAGTAATCATTTTTATTTAATTGTAATAGATTACTAATTAGGTATCCCTTAATTGGAACCTACGAATAAAAAATCTGCTAATTAAATTTGGATTAAAGAACAGATTGTGTGACAATTTCATAAAGGGGTTTCGAGTTACCCTCATGATTGTTAACGGTCTAAGATCCCATTGATTTGATGTTTGTTTTCATAATGATTGTGATATAATGTGATCCTGGATGGCTGTTGTGATATGTGTAGGCATGGGTACTTGGGGTTGTGGCAGTGGATAATGCTTAGGGTGGCGAGATGCATCATCTTATGCATGCGGGTGTCGGGGAGGACACCAGGGGTGGTGGAATGGGATGGATGTGGTTGTTGGATGCGTTTTGATTCTTTGATTGTTTATCTACTTTGCTTTTCCCCACTGCTCAAGGATAATAGTCTTGCATACACTTCTTCCGAAGGAGGCGAAGACACGCCAGGTATGCCACGTGCTTTCTATGTTTAGCCTCTCGAGGGAGAATAGGTCTATGCTGTTTCTATAGGTGGAAAACACTCGACAGGTAGTATATCTACTTACCATGTTGAGACTCCTTTGTGTTTAGTAGAATAGGATGCTTTTCTAGAATGCATAGAGATATGGGAAATTAATTTTGTAATGAAGTTTGATTAAATGGTGAAAATCCATGCGGATGGAGATACTGGAATTTAATGGTGATGTGAATCATAAAAGGAGCAGTTGATTTTTGGGTGTGATGCTAATGAAGTTTAATGTTAAATTATTCATGGTTAATTAATGTTTAATGAATTAATTAATGTAATGTGGAACTGATAAAATGAGAATGGAGTAATATAATAATGCTCTTCAAATGTTTGTGTGCTTATAGGACACATAGTCTTAGAAGTAGCTGCCTAGAGTCTGAGAGACGTTAGCTGCAGCTGTATCTAAGACTAGGTAATGCCCATAGTGTGGATGTGAGTTATATATATATTCTATACATTTTGTGTCTCTATACGCTACTCCACCCTTTCGGTAAGGGAAACTGACACCCCGGGGATTCTGAGCCCTGCAGGGGTGTTATCCCCAGTATTCTGATGGGAGGACTAATGGGTGACTATCCCCTTTGGCCCCGCTCTCTTCTCATGGTAGATACATTTTCCAACAGGCACAAAAGTTAGTTTCCCCATATATGAGTGTAGAGGGCTGTAACGGAATATGGTTATTTCACACACCTATCTTTTGGAAATAGTATCCTATGGACTACTATAGGTGTAACGTTTATCGGTTGTGATGGCTTGAGGATCCCTACTCGGTGTATGAGCTATGATGTATTGAGGTATAATACATGATGTATGATACACGTTATGCGGGTTTTGGTGGCTGCCAGAACATACCTGGTTACTTTTGGATTGGAGGATGGTGTGGTGCTTCACCCAGGTGTCTGCGGGAAAGCCTTTGTGGTGAACGAGGTGCAGATTATTGAGCTTAGCCCAGGTGTCTCTGGGAAAGCCTTTGGAGAGAGATGCACAAGACATATGTCGTTAGGGAAATGTGGAAAAACAGTTGTGAAGTAGTAGCGGGGTACCCTTGATATTCATTACTATTTGATATATTCTTTTATGCGCTACATGGAGAGAGTGGCCATAGTGAGGTTGGGAACATAGTATACCTGTTTAAGTGACGTGTTAGTTTCACTAGTTGTTCACTGGCCTTTAACATGCTTTCTTTACATTTGCATGAGAGGCTTGGGGAGGATACTACTGAGTATACTGTTATACTCCCCCTATGTATATATAAACTATTTTTCAGGTCACTTGGAGCAGGTTTGAGATCATGTTGGTAACTACTAGCTAGTGGTTGGAGGTGGAGCTATTCGGCCTTGTGGTCACTACAGTTTTACTTTCTTTTGGGTACTTTTAGTTTCCCCTTTCAGTTCTAGTACTTTTGCATGACATTAAATATGTGCACTTTGGTTTTCATTTATATTCCAGTTCTAACTTGGAGTTGGTTGGAGTATATTCTATCTCTCTCTTCTGTATGTGTTCTCTTAGAGGGTAATTCCTCCCATTTGTGTTTTTATTATACCCTCGGTGCTAGTCACCAACCAGGGGCCTACTAGAGGCGGGACTCGGGGGATCATTATCTCTCTTCTCACTATTCAATCCCAGGAGTGGTACACGTTGTGGGGAGGGGGTCATGACATTTTATATGTGTATTACTAACCTAGTCAACAAGGCATCAATATTACTATTTTTATAATCAGAAGAAATAAATCATTTTCATATTATATTCTCTAATCCATATCATCAATGACAAGCCTGAGACAAGATTCCATTCCATAGTGATATATTTTTATGTTTTTCATTAGGCATCAAAGTATATTACCAATGTAAAAAAATAAATATAATTTCATGCTTAGAGACCAGTACACATTTTTTTACATATGAACATCCAATGAAACACAAAACATGAGGTGTTCCTATTTTCATTTAAAAAATTTTGATCTCATTTAATCAAAAAAATATTTGAACAAGACTAGAGAATTATACAATGATTATTATCCATCAGAACATTATAGTTAAATAACAGTTTTATATTTAAAAAAATTAATTTTCATGACTATATGACATATTTTAATGACTACTATAATATTTTCTATAGTTTCGTAATTAATTCAATGAACTACAATAACAATTTGATAATACCTATAATCATTGGACATAACCATACGTAGTAGATAAAAAAGTAATATTAGTATGAAGGAATGTAAAAACATGTATATATAATATTATATACAGGTAATGGTAATGAATGTACTCATATGAGTTGATCCAAGGGAACATAAAATTATAATGGTGTTAAAAATATAATTTTATTTCTATTAATTTTTGGGTATATGAATCGATTAATTACAAAGTGGTAAGATTTTATACCCAACACTCCATTTCCAATCATGTTACAATTTTTCTATCTTTACCATCATGAAATTCTTAATTTTTCTTATATAGTAGACATAAATTCTAGGTGAATATTCTATATACATGTAATAATCAAAATCCTTCATTTTTTAGGCTACTTACATGTTTTAAACTGATCGTTCTAAATTTTATCCTAAAAAACAAGCCTGATTGATGGGATCTTCATTAATAATAACATATATTCAACTGAAAACCCTAATTTATTTTATGAAAAAATTATTTTTATCAAATCACTAATTTTATTATGAAAAAAACTATCTTTTTCACTAATTTTTTTAAATTTTTTTTTCAAAAATAACTATTCTTTGGAAATTATAATTCCATTTCTCTCACGAATTACACAATGATATTATAAGAGTATTTTCCTCTATTTCAACGCTCATGTTGATTATTATGTTTATTTGGGATTATTATTATATTATAACATCTAACCTTATTTTATTGAATGGTTTTTTATTATTTGGACTGTAGATGTTCTATCTTGATTTTATAGCCCATATTACGTGGAATGGATAGTGTTTTGTTCTAATATTGGGTAAAGTTATTTTCATTTCACATGTTAGATCCAATATTAATAAAAATTATTATTATGTTTGACGGATTTCATATGTGTAATTAGTTAGACATAATACGTTTATATTGGGGCCCACTATAACACCTCAGTTTATCATAAGGTCTCATGAGGCTATCTTGATTGGGTATTTACACATTTATGCATGGTCTGGGAATTGGGCCTTAATAGTATGGTTATTATGTCCAACATTTTAAATTATATCATTAGGAAACTACTAATTGAATGTCTAATTGAGTATAAGACAATAGGAATATCCATTTTTATTTAAATATTTTTTCATATTTTAATCAAAACTTATTCCTTCTATTTCATGCTCAATATTATGTTTTAATGTAATGTGTACATTTAGTAATTCACGATTCCTTAATAATTATGATTCTATTGTATTACATATCCTTAATGAGAATTTAATCTCTCCCCTTTATTTTGTTTATCATTCTCCATGATATGAAGATGTTTATTATGAATACCATGAATGAATAATATATGAGTTATGGATTTTTCCAATGGAGTTTCAATGTTTATTTTTTTCATTCAAGTTGTAAAGTAAATTTCATCTATGTAATCTGATGTTCCAGGACTACAAAACTAATCGGTCTTTTGGGGTTTGATTACTCATAATTATTATAGTTTAATAAAAAAATTCACTAGCTCTAGGATTATAGGGTCAATGTGATATAGATTTATCAAACTATGTTTATGAGAAATATAGGAAACCAGATTTGGAAAATATATGTTACGAAACAAAACACTATTATAGAATTTGAGGAGAAAAATAAAATAACCCTGTAAAATTTTGGTCACGTAGAGATTATGTGGGTCTTCTATCAATAAATAGCATTCTGTATACTACAAGTGGGTATGGTTCTTGAAAATATTTACCTTAGGGTAACAACATAGAAAATGTGTCTCAGACCAGACCCATAATATCATTTTTCACGACAATGGGCCTTAATAAAAACATAGTTTGACACTCCAGATTGATATACATAAGATAATTTTAATGTTCATTAAAATCCATTATAAAGGATTTAAACGTAAATTTGTCCCCAATGAAATCATTTTTATGATTATATGATTATCAATGCCTAAATTTATCAATTTATATAATGTATTTCACTAGTATTAGGATTATAAATTAGACTTAATAATGTTATAGTCTAATATATTCACCATTTACTCTATAATTCTCCATCAGAAAATGACTGTTATAATTTTCTTTCTAGTCCTTGATTCCACAACCACGTAATTTCATATCATTCAAAAGGATAATTCTATAGTGGCCACCTCATTCACATAAAATGCTTTTAAAGAGTATATTTTATTAACCCTGTTTCAAATGTGGGTTTCCCATAAATACATTTTAATGTGTCAACCTTTAACTTTTGATTTAATATTTCAAATTGAGTGGATTAAATTTATTTAGGGATGGTATAATGTAAAACCCCATTGATTTAAAAATAAATCTATCTTTGAATTCAATGAACGTGACATTGATTCTCTATGAAACAAAAGATTGGTATTATAATAATTTTAAAATACACTTATAACCTATTCATTAATAATATTTTGTCAGCTTCTGTGATTTGATTTGTTTAAAAATTTCATACATGAATTTCATCAAAAAGCTATTTAGAGTCTGTGTGGATAAACTTATTTTTTGGTAGAATATTAAAATGACCATATGAATATTAAAATAATAATTATGAATAGTAAATTAGACCAATTATTAGTAAACTCACCCATTAAATTATAAATAAAATTTAGGACCATTATAAATTAATTTATCATCTAATCGTATCATAGTATATATAAATGAGTATTTTATTCATTACATATTTCCATTGTTATAAGTCATATATAATTAATTGAAATTTTATAACTAATAAAATTATTTTAATCCAAATTAATTTTCAAAAAAATATATTCATAAAATTGTTTTTTTTAATCTTATAATTTGAGGATGATTATATGGGACCTTATTTAATTTTTCAGAGTGTTAAAAACGTTTTTTCATTTTTAAAATAATATTTTTAAAGTAAATGATGATTTTAATTAAATATTAAATTTCTATTATATGGAAAATTATTTTATTGAAATTTTGTTCATTGTTGAATTATAGACATCAAAAAAAAATTATGGTGATTTTTTTTGTGATATTTCAAAAACAATTGTATTTTTAGTGAAAAGTAAATTATGATAATTTTCAATAAATTTTAAATACCTGAATTATAATGTCATGGATGATGTTTGGATGATGTAAGAACCATTGTTTCAAACTCACATTCATTTATTACTATATTTGGTCACTATAATCAATAATATTATTTTAATTTTATTAAAATTGTTTTCATTGTTTAATTATACACATCAAAAAATATTTATGGTGAATTTTGGGGATTTTTCTAATACACTTTTATTAATGGTGAATAGTAAAATATTAAAATTTAAGATTAATGATAATTACATGAATTATAATGTCATGGATGATTTTTGGATGATGTAAGATCCATTGGTTCTAAACTCACATGCATTCATTACTATATTTGGTCACCATGTCATATTTATGAAAAAATCTCTTTCCAATATTTTCCTACACATCAAAACGTTCTTGGTCTAATCAAAATTCCATAATAAATACTCATATGGTTATTTTCACGGAGTATTCAAGTTTTAATATACTCTTCTTTTCTGTTTATTAACTTCTCATGTAGTTTCATATATTATTTTATCCTCACCAACTCATTCCATTTGACCTTTAAAACAACTTCATAATTTATATACTAAAATTATATCAGGTTTATGTACTAAAAATTATATATATCCTTACTCTCGATCTTTTATTTTGAAAAAGAAATCATATTTCAGGAGGTTTTGATTTACAACATTCGTGGAAGATGAACATTTGTTCTTAAATTTATACTTATTAGTTGGTTATGATTCCTTTTTATTGTAAATCAAGACTAATATATGTAACATCCCAAGTAAGTAATAAATTATAGATTTTCATATCTATGTATATTTATAAATTCTTTAGTGTTTTAAAAGCTTAAAATGAGAATAAATCCAATCTTAAGCATTGAAATCTATAATATTTTAAATGATTTTTATTGCCATTTGATGGGGAACCATTTTTAAAAATATTTTTTTACATTTTTATAATCTCTCTTTGTCAAAATAAACTTATTATTTAGGATAGGGACATTGAAATTTACTTTGGATAAATTTTTGGTATTTTTCTGAAAATGATCATTTTTTAATGAATTATGAAGAATACTGCATTTTACTTCCAAACCACTTTTAAATATAATTTAATTATATGGATATATTATATTTTTAATTTTTTTAAAGTATAAATAGAATATATTTTTACCATTTAATGAAATGGTGTTCATTGTAATTAATTTCACTTTGAAATTGGACATAAACAATTGTCAAACTTTTTATAGATATTGTTTCTAAAAAACCCGCTAATACTTTTAACAACGAGAATTATTTTTAAAATTATTACTACAATTTATGTGTTTGGAATTTGGTAAAATGGATTCCATATTTGGAATCATAAGGTCCATATTATTTAATTAAAACCCTGTTGTTTTTTGGATATTATGAATATTAACGACAGTAATTATCATTGATTATCGTGATTATTTAGAAATCGAGTAGTTAAGTGTAATAAAATAAGATCATAATAATATAAAATGTCCCCAACATAAGTCCTAATTCTACTGGTTTTGTCATGTCCGACCATGGGATTCCTTGTGTCAAACTTTGGGACCCCATAGAATAACTTTTGGGTGATAGTGACACTTTATCATTTTATATTTTTTAAAGGAAAGTATAACCAAAGTTTGTATCACCCAAGTAAAACAATTTTATATTTGTCTGTGTAAATTATCTCTTAGACTATAAATAGTAATTGGAAAGATAGAAATATTTCATACATCATGATATTTTTTTTATAATTTTTATATATAAAATTAATTTATTTATTTATGATACCATGATCTTGCAGCGATTACCTCATTAATGCACGATTTAAATAAAATGAAAAGGTAATGTAAAATATATGACATAAACATTTAAAAGAACTATTGTATGGGTGTATTTCGAACCCTTATCACTTTATCCTTTAAATATATCATTGTGGGGCCTTAAAATTCCGAAACTCATTATATAATAAAGTAACATTTCTTGACATTCCAAGAGTGCCCCTCATCCATCTTATAAAAGGCCCCCACATCTACCACCTGACCCACACCTCTCAAGCCATTGGCTTGGACAAAATCTTCTCAATTTATCTCTTCAAATCCCTCTTTTCATCATAGAAGCATTACCTTAGGCAGAAATCTCTTTAAGAAACCCTTTTGGCTCAATCCAAGGGAAGTTACCTAATTTAATGGTAATCTCTTCTATTTTGTCCTTTTGTTTTATTTTTCTTCTCCATCCCACTAAAATATTTTTATTATTTTATTTTTAAAAAAACTAGTATATATAATATACTAGGATTTTATTATGATAATGATTTTATTTACAATTACACACACCTCTGTTTAATAGTTAATGAACATATTGTTTCTATGGTTGGCGAATTTCTGCCTCACGAAACGATTATTGTTCAAATTTCATTTAACACCTTTCATGCTGGACATTAATATGTCACTATATTTATATATGATATATATTATGTATATTAATTCTTTATTATTCTGTAGTTTTAATTTATGGCATACCTTATGGTTTCCATTATGGGTAAACGCGATATCTTCATTTTATGAAGTGTGGACTACCGCCCCCTTAAAGTGATTTGATTTGTTAATTCCATATGTGGGACGTATAAAGGATGGAGATAATGATATTATATATGATATTATACTAGAATTATAATATATCTTTATATCAATATTATTTCACTCCATTAAATAAGAAATAGAAATGAAAGTAGTGTTTATGCGTATGTACGACTTACCGTCTCCATGAATGGTGCATTTCATTTCTTACCTCTAAATTTTATGTAATATTATAAATTAATGTATATACATGATATATACTATATATATATATATGAATATATATATCATGAATATAATTCTGGATATAATGGATATTTTACCACATGAACAACTTGAAATTATAAGTAGTCTGTTTTTGGCTCAAGTTCCAAAGATTGAAAAAATGACCATTATTAACTTAAATAATTACATAATGTTCATTACATTGTAATAAGTGATATAAAAGGAATAATGAACTTGAATAAGGTTCTTAAGCAAGTATATATTAACTCCAATTTAATATTCAGGTGATTAAAGAACGATCGAGTCAAGTCGGACACGAGGTATGTGACTTCTTCTCAATATCCTTTCTTTGAATCATATTTTGTTTTCTAGAATACATTATTTTATATGGTTTATAAACTCCTTTGAATTAGACTTTTATTCAAAAGGAATATTTTTATAAAAATCATTTTACTAAACGATAAAAAGAATATTTTCTCATACATATGCGGCGACAACGACTTCTCCGCCGCCGTGACCATTATTTGAGTTTCGACTTCCTCTACAAGCCATAACTTTTTTTAAATGAAAAATAAATAAAAAGTTTTAATTTTATTTTATTTTGGTATTGAAAATGGTTTTGATAATGCTTTTGATTTTTTCAATGATTTGTATTGATATCTTGTGATTGAAATGTGGAAATGTTATGTTTCTTTTATGCGTGTTTTATATGATACGATTATGTTATGGTTATTGGAAATTGTTTATGAAGACGGGTGGTTCCATGATAAACTAAGGGTGGGTGTGCATGTGATAGCCCTCCAATTAATTGGGTAACGTGAAGGAGTTAAACTCTTTGGTTTCATGGAAGATATTTAGGGAATATGCAGTGATGGGTATTCCAAACGTAACCATGAGGGTTACTCCCTACAAAACAATGTTATGAATGCCTCATGTTTCCTTTTTCTATTATGATATCTATGAGTGATTCATTAATAATATTATTTCATGAGGTATGTTAAAGTGCTAATGTTTTATGAGTAAAGTATGATTTCATTGATACTTTTGAATACATGGACTAATGTTTTCATTCCAAATTTTTAAATACCTTATTATGTTTTTTAGGCTCATCCCAACTTTTTTGAAATTTTTTTTCACAGTTCAAGGGAAAGGTATATGATGTGATGATATTGTCAAGGAAGGGAAAATAAAGAATCCATGTTTTATTTTAAATATGTTTCCGTTGATGGGAAAATTGAATATTGTCTTTTACATAGCCACATTGTTCAGAATGGTTTTCCGTAGAGGAAAAAGGGAAGTCATGCTAGGAAGACATACAGAAGGAAGTGACCTTCCAAATCAGCATCCTGAGATGGTTAGAATTGGAACTGAATAGTTTTTTCCAGTAATGGTGCAGCTGACTGTCGCGTTAAATGGTGTTTGTATCCATGCATGAGATCAACCATATCAACTATAGAGGAGCATGTTAGTGGTGGAACATTTCATGAGGAAACATCCCCCATCATTCAGAGGATCATCTAACCCTGTGATAGCTGAAGGTTGGACTTATGAACTGGAGATTATTTTAGATGTCATGGGGTGTTCAAAAAATCAATAGGTTAGTGTTTTTATTTACCGTTTAGTGGGTGAAGCAGATCAGTGGTGGTTGATGGTTAAAAATATCAGGGACGCTGATGAGATTGATTATCTTGACAAGGATGAATTCAAAGGTATGTTTCATGAGAAATGTTTTTGTAAGGATGTAGAACATAGGATGGAAAAACAATTCCTGGAATTAAGGAAAGAGGACGACTCAGTAGATGATTATGAGGAAAAGTTAAATCCATTGGAAAGGTATGATCCAAATATTATCCGAGACATTGATAGTAAAATAAATCTTCTTTAATCAAGAATAAAGACAAAATATTGAAGGGCTTTATCTTCTCACGAGTTCAAAAGTTATGAAAATATTTTTTGATGTGCTGAGAAGGTGGAAATTGATTTTTCCATTGATCTAGTGTTCTATAAAAACCAATAGAAGAAGAGACTGAGGTGGTAGGAGAAAGGTATGAATCCTTCAAAAAGGTCAGATGGTAAGAAAAATAAGTTTTCAGGTTGTGATAAATGTGGTAAAATGCATGTTGGGGATTGTCTTATGAATGTTGTAAGATGGGACATAAGGCTCGTGAGTGTACTTAAAAAGATCAGGGTGATGGTAAGACCAAATTTGATTTACCGTTTGTGATATGTTTCAAGTGCAATGAGATGTGTCATTATGCAAATGAGAGTTCGAAAAAGAGCTCAAATGATGGGAATCAATCAGACTACATGTAGAAAGGTGTGGTAAAATCATTTTCAACTACTTAATTAGATGATGGGCCATCAAATGAAGTGGTATCAGGTAATTTGTTTGTTTTCTCATATTATGCCAATGTTTATTTTGATTCGAGGTCTACACATTCTTTCATCTCTGAAACATTTTCTAGTTAATTGGGAATTCCATCTCAAGAAAAGTCTCCTGAACATGTGATAAATATACATGGGGGAAATGTTGAGAAAAAAATAATTTATAAGAATCTTCATATCCTCATCTGTGGAAAGAACCTACATGAAATCCTTATTGTTTTATCTCTAGTACAGATTGATGTTATCCTGGGTAGGGATTGGCTCTCTATTTACCATGCTAAGATTGATTATAGAGCTAAAGAAGTTTCTTTTCAGGAAGACAATCAGTTTGTGTACAATAATGAACCCTTACTATTGATAACATATCAAGAGGCTGAGAAACTTGTAAAATATGAAAATTAATTTAATCTTGATCATATTGTTAAAATCAATGGAACCATTCAGATTAATGATGTGAAAGTGGTAAATGAGTATCTTGATGTTTTCCTGATGATTTTCCTGTAATAGAACCACATTGGGAAGTTGAATTTACTATTTACTTAGTTCTTGATGCTAATCCAATTTCAAAACCCCCTTATCGAATAGCTCAAATTGAACATTTAGAGTCGAAGGATCAATTTCACGATTTATTATAGAAAGGTTTCATTCGACCAAGCACATCACCATGGGGTTCTCCTGTCTTATTTGTTAAAAATAATATTGGTTGTATGAGACATTTCATTGATTATAGATCCTTGACTAACATTACTTTTAAGAACAAATACCCTTTTCCTCATATCGATGATTGTTTTGTTCAGCTCCTGGGAGCTTAGTATTTTTCAATGATTTACCTAAGATTAGGGTACCATCAGTTGATGGTAAAGGAAGCAGATATTCTGAAGACAACAGTTCGTACAAGATATGGCCACTATGAATTTGTAGAAAGGCTTTCTGAGTTAACCAATGCACCTGGTATATTCATGGACCTTATGAATAAAATTTTCCATGAGTTCTTAGATAAGTTTGTGGTTGTTATAATTGATGATATTTTGGTGTTTTCTAAAAGTAAATAGGATCATGAAAGTCATTTAAGGGTTATTTTGAAAACCATAGATGAAAAGAAATTGTTTGGGAAATTCATCAAGTGTGAATTTTGGTTGCAACAAATTTCTTTCCTTGGTCAATTTGTTTCTTCAGAAGTAATAACTGTTGATCCTACAAAAACAAAAGTTGTTAAAGAATTTCTAGGACTAAAAAATGTAACATAGATTCGTAGTTTTTATTGTTTGGAAGGCTATTAATGAAGGTTTGTAAAAAAAAATTGCACGGGTTTCCAGCACATTGACTAAGATAACTATAAAAGGTGTTATGTTTATCTGTACAAATGAATGTGATGATTTTTTTCAGGTGTTTAAAAGATGATCGGTGAATGATCCAGTTTTGTAACTACATTCTAGGAATGGTGAGTTTGTTATATATAGTGATTCTTCGTTGAATGGACTTGGTTGCGTCCTAATGCAGAATGATCAGGTAATTTCTTATGCTTCACGTCAGTTGAAAACTCATGAGGTAAATTACCCTACACAAGATTTGGATTTAGCTGCTATTTTTTTCACATTAAAAATTTGGAGGAATCATTTGTATGGTGTAAAGTGTGAAATATATACTGTTCACAAACTTTTAAAGTATATATTCACTCAGAAATAATTGAACATGAGATAGAGGATATTTCTAGATTTAATCAAGGATTATGATTATACAACTCATTACCATCCGGGAAAAAAAATAAAGTTGTTGATTCTTTGATTTGAAAAACTATTTCTTAATTAACCATGTTACATTTGGAACGTGATCCCTTAGTTAAGTATTTTACAATCTTTGGCATAATAGTTGTTTGTGCAAGAAATTCTTATGTTTTGTTTCAGGTGTTAGTGAGATCAGCTTTATCAGACAGAATTAAGCAAGCTCAGAACCAAGATAGTGAGTTGCATAAAAAGGTAGAGCTGGGTCATAAGGGTAAGTTACCTGAATTCAAAATTGATAATGATTGTGTTTTGAGATTTTGGATGATATTGTGTGTGCCATGTGATTCGCAGTTTAAAAGAGAGTTGTTATGTGAAGATCATAGTTTTTCGTTTTCAGTTCATTCAGGCAGTACTAAGATGTATAGAGATATTTGGGAGTATTACTGGTGGGATGGAATGAAAATGTATTTTGCTAGTTTTACATTGAAGTGTTTGACTTTTTAACATGTTAAAGAAGAGAAGCAGTTACTTAAAGGGTTTCTCCAGCCTTTACCAGTTCCAAAGTGTAAATGGGAGAATATTCCATGGACTTCGTAGTAGTAGTGTCGAGGCACGTGCTCAATTTCCTTATTTAGAAGCCTTAGGTTGGGCTGTGTGTTTGGTATATATATATATATATATATATGTGTGTGTGTGTGTGTGTGTGTGTGTGTGTGTGTATCTTTGTGTTTTATCTCACCCCACCGATGTTGAGCACTTAGTGCCGAACACTCCCATATCATGGGAGAGGGTGTTTTCCCCTTAGTTACTAGATCCTTCTGACTCCTTCTTCCCTAGGATGTGATGGCTTGAGGCGACCATACACCTAAGACTCTTCAGGTAGGTTTCGATTGGGGTGGTTCTTGCCCAAGACTCTTCGGACAGGTTTTACTGTTTCCCAAGAATCTTTAGGATGAGGCCCAGGTGTGTGCCTGTGGGATACGTGGTTGTGAGGCCTACGTGTGTGCTGGCGGGATACGTGGTTGTGAGGCCCAGGTGTGTGGGTGGGATATGTGGTTGTGAGGAAAAGGTGTGTGCGGGTGGGATACGTGGTTGTGAATACAATGTGTGTGCGGGCGGGATAAGTGGTTGTGAGGCCTAGGTGTGTGCGGGGGGGGGGATACGTGGTTGTGAGGCCCATGTGTGTGCGGGCGGGATACGTGGTTGTGATTCCTAGGTGTGTTCATGTGGGATACATGGTTGTGAAGCCCATGTGTGTATAGGAGAGATATGTGGTTGTGAGGCCCAGGTGTGTGCGGGCGGGATGTGTGGTTTGTGAGGCCCAGGTGTCTGTGGGCGGGGAGAGTGTGGTAGCATCAGGATGTTCGCCGTTAGGAAGAGCAGCTAACTAAAGGGGAATGGTGTGGGGTACCCAATACATTTGTTCTTATATACTACTACCTGTTGTGATTGTTTTTTTGGGGAGTGTGGCTGGTGAGGTAGGGTGGATAGATTTCTTTGTTAGGTTCCTTATGTTTTTCTCACGGGACATTAGGATGTCTCCCCACTTGTGCATGAGAGCTTTATGTTTCCCTACTGAGTATACTTTTATGCTCACCCTACGTTTACATTCAGGTTTCCAGTAGGATTACCAGGGTGGTGTGAGACCCTACTAGTCGAGACAGTTGGATTTGTTGCAGTTGATGTACTCTTGTTTCTTTTGGTATTGTACTTTTCAGCTTTCTATAACTTGTACCTTGTTTCAGAAATATTTATACATACATGTGGGAGTGGTTTGGGTTTATTCTATACACTTGTTCTTTTTTTTTGGTATTTTAATATTCCTATTTCCCAATCATAAACAATAAAAATGGTAATGCCTCGCATATTTTTCAAAACTCACACCCTTGGTGCTTGTTTCCACCCCAGGGCCTATTGGAGGCGGGACTCGGGGGTCATTATCTCCCTTTCACCATTTCTAGCTCAGGAGGGTCATCATTGTTGGGAGGGGTAGTGAAAGAATGGTATCAGAGGGATGGTTGATAGATAGGATGGATTTTGGAGTTAGGCACAGTGAGGATTGCATGGGATGGTAGGGAAACAGTGTTGGTTAATCTTGGTGCATGACATAGGCATGGGAAGACCAACTAGGACAAATTATTTTAGGACCCTCCGTGATCCGATGGAAGGACTCTAAACCAACCGAATGACCAAGTGAGACTAAATTTATTGCAGGGTAGAGACCATAGGGAAGGTACATGAATCATCATGATTGTGTTTTACTTGATTTGGGTGTTCGGGGAAAGAAAAAAAATTTAAACCCTGAGAAATTTCCTTTCTAATTGGGCTTAGGAGATCTTTGTTCATGGTACATCTATGGCACCTAGCCGTCATCCTCGGGTGGCTCAGACGGCCGAGGCCCAGTAGATTCAAGCGGTCGATTAGTAGAGGATTGACCGAGAGGAGGAAGATATCCAGTTGCTGAAGACTCTCAGTTCTTTCTAGCAAAAAACCCGCAATAAGTACGAGGGTAGTACGTCAGATACAAAGATAGAGGGGTGGCTTGAGGAGCTAGGAATATCTTTTACCTTGATTCGTGCTCTGATGGAGTACTGGGTTCCCCTAGCAGTTAGTCAGCTTAGAGGTATGGCGCGACAGTGGTGGACACTCTACCTTGGAGTGAGGATTGAGGCAGAGGTTCCATGGGCAGACATTGAGAAGGAATTCAGAGAGGAATTCCTTTCTTCCATGATCAAGGCGGAGAAGCTGCAGGAGTTACTCTCCATACAGTAGGGGGGTATGTCATTACAGGAGTTGGGGATCATGTTCAAGGATCTCCAACGCATTGCTCCAGATCTCTTTCCAGATGAGGAGTCTCGAGTGAGACGATTGGAGGAGGCTCTTTGCCCTTCGCTCCAGTATTCGGTCACACCTTTCACCCTTCTGACGTACATGGAAGTACAGAATAAGGAAGAGGTTGTAGAGAGGATGCACTCGCAGGGAGGTGCACCACGTGAGGGGATCCATCCAGGTTCGTCGAATGGAAAGGCAGTCAGCAGTAGGTCTCCTGTGATGTGACCATCCAGGTTCATTCTAGTGGGGAGCAGGCCCCAGCAGTTCCAGTTCAGATCTTTAGGTCCTCACCCCTTTTTCACAAGCCCAGGACCAAAGTGTTTTTCTTGTGGAGGTTTCAGGCACATTCTGAGTCAGTTCCCGACCCGAGGTCCGTACAGTTGAGGTGGCCGGTTCAGCGCCCACCTCAGTAGCACCAGTTGCCGGCAAGACCCTTCCACCAACAGTAGGACCATGCTCCTCCAAGGGCAGACTTTACGGGAGGAGGCCGACCTCAGGGTGCTCCTCAGGGACCTCGACCAGGGCATGGTCGGGGAGGTGGATGACATCATAGAGGTAGAGGATCTGGGCGTGGATAGTTGCATGCAGCTGAGTTGACAGCTCCAGCAGGACTAGTGTTGGTTCGAGGTATGATTGGTTTGTTCAGAACATCCATTTCTGCCTTGTTCGATTCGGGAGATTCACAATCCTTTTTTCACCTGGTCTATCCCATGATAGACGTTCTGTACCACTGGTGCTGAGTACACATTTTGGAGGTCAGACCAGTGTATCCTGTGTTTCCTAGGGATGGGGGCTGACGTTGGGACCACATCGATCTAGTGGGGACCTTATTCTGTTACAGATGCAGCCATACGATGTCATCCTAGGCATCGATTGGCTGTTTTCTGTTAGTGTCGTTTTCGACTGCTTCCGAAGAAGGGTCGTGTTCTTCGACGTGGATGGGAAATGTGTAGATTTTGTTGGCGAGACGAGCTATCAGGTGGGAAGCTGGCGTGTGAAGCCTCTCCTTTACTTTTAGGCGGGTTATCAGTGGATCCCACAGATACAGAGATGATGGATGTCCCGAAGATTGTTGGTGAGTTCCGCAATGTTTTTCCTGAGGAGGTTGTCACTCTACCTCCCAAAGTGATGTTGAGTTCGGGATAGAGATACAGCCTGGTGCCCATATTATTTCAATGTCCCCTTATCGGATGGCACCATCGGTGTTGCGGGAATTGTGGATTCAGATTGACGATCATATGGAGAAGAGTTTTGTTCACCCCAGCGTATCGCCATGGGATGCTCCATTTTTGTTCTTGAAGAAGGAAGATGTTGGTCTCATGCTATGCATAGACTGCAGATGGTTGAACCAGGTAATGGTCAAGAACCACTACCCACTTCCAAGTATAGATGATCTCTTCGACCAATTCAGGGGAGCAGGTTGGTTTTCTAAGATTGATCTTCGATCTGGATGACATCAGTTGATGGTGAAGGACAGTGGCATCTCGAAGACGACTTTCAGGTGCAGGTATGGGCACTTCGAGTTTGTTGTGTTGCTATTTAGAGTTATGAATGCACCGGCTGTGTTCATGGGACTGATGAACTCTATCTTCCGAGAGTCTCTTGACCAGTTCGTCGTTGTGTTTATCGATGACAAACTGATCTACTCATGATCAGAGGAGGAGCACGTTGATCATCTCAGGTCAGTCTTAGAAGTCATTTGACACCACCAGATTTACGGTAAATTGAGGAAGTGTAAGTTCTTGACAGAAGAAGTACACTTCCTTGGGCATGTAGTGTCTCAGCATGGAGTTTTGGTGGACCCGTCGAAGGTGGTGGTAGTTGTTTCTTGTGCAGCAACCAAGAGCATGGCGGACGTTTGAAGTTTCCTGGGGTTGGAAGGTTACTATCGGAGGTTCGTTTCGGACTTCTCTCGAGCTGCTTCTCCATTGACAGCTTTTACTAGGAAGAACCAGGTCTTCCTATGGAGCGAACAGTGCCACAAAGCATTCTACTACCTGAAGGAGAATGTGGTCAGTGAACCCATACTTAGGTTTCCAGAGGAAGGGTTTTTTTATGAGGTGTTTTGTTATGCTTCTGGGGTTGTAATGGGGTGCATGCTGATGTAGAAGAAGGGATTGATCTATTATGTGTCTAGGCAGTTGCGCCCCCACGAGCGCAACTATACCACCCATGACCTGGAGCTTGCAGCAGTAGTGTTCGCACTGAAGTTGTAGCGACATTACCTCTTTGGGGAACGCTTTGTGGTCATCTTAGATCACAAGATCCTACGTTATATCTTCTCCCAGTGTGACCTGAACTTGCGGCAGTGGATATGGGTCGAGTTTCTCCAAGACTATTACTTTTAGATCTCTTACACTGAAGGTAAGGGAAAAGTTGTGTCTGATGCCCTGAGCAGGAAGTCACATAAAGGAAGTGGTTCGAAAATCCACTGATTCTTGGAATGTGATGGGAGAGTTGGCCACCTTGCACTTGGATACAAGGGTAGAATTTCTTAGAGGCTATTTGTTTCAGATGATGGTGCAGTCCTCCTTGTTGCAGCAACTGGAAGAGTCTCAGTGGGGGGACTCCGAGGTGGAAGTGATGCGGGATCGTGTCGATCAGGGGAACGCTCTAGAAGGATGGTTAGTGGATACCTGACATCAGATGCTTTTCCATGGAAGGTTATTTGTTCTGGAGGCGATGCGTGAGGGAGTTCTCTGTGAGTTCCATATCTCATCCTTGGTGGTACATCCAGGAGTTTCAAAAAATATACCAAGGCCTGAGGGAACAGTTTTGGTGGCCCGAGGTGAAGCGGGAAATGGTGGAGTTTGTGGATAAATTCCTAGTGTTTCAGCAGGTAAAGTCTGAACTCCGTGTTCCCAGTGGTTTTTTCCATCCATTAGATGACCCTGAGTGGAAGTGTGATGACATCTCGATGGACTCAGTCATAGTACAACCTAGAGCTCAGGGAGGTTATGATGCTATCTGGGCGGTGGTGGATTGTCGGACAAAATCAGCTCACTTCTTAGCAATTAAGGAGTCATGCCTGATGAGTACCTTAGCACAGAGGTACATAGATGAGGTTGTGCATTTTCATGGAGTTCCAAGGACTATCGTCTTAGATCAGGATAATCGGTTTACCTCGCGAGTCTGGATGGGGTTACAACATGATTTTGGCACCCAGTTACACCTAAGTCCTACTTTCCACCCCCAGACCGATGGGCAGATAGAGCGGACTATCCAGACGTTGGAAGACATGTTGTGAACATGCGTTCTGGATTTCAGAGGATCATGGGTACACCACTTTCCTTTAGTAGAGTTTGCCTACAACAACAGCTTCCACTCTACTATTATCATGGAACCGTTTGAGGATTTGTATGGAAGAACATGTTGTTCACCCATTTTCTGGGAAGAGGTTGGTGAGACAGGTGCTCTTGGGCCCGAGGTAGTGCAGAGCACCACAGAGAAAGTTTAGCTTGTACGTGAGAGGATGAAAGCGGCTCAGGACCGACAGAAGTCTTATGATGATCATCGGAGGAGGACCTTGGAGTTCGAAGTGGGAGATCATGTGTTTTGGAAGGTTTCCCCTCGACGGGGGTAGCAGAGGTTTGGGAAAGGGAGTAAGCTCTCACCTAGGTTCATCGAACCTTTTGAGGTGTTGAGGCGAGTCGATGAGGTGGCATATCATCTAGCCCTGCCACCTCAGTTAGAGAAGGTTCATGACGTCCTCCATGTTTTTTAGTGACGTCTATACTTACACGAAGACTCTTATGTTATCGATTGGGGAGAGTTAGATATGGGAGACTGCGCGACCTTCGACGAACGACCAGTCTGAATCAATGATCATAAAGAGAAGGTGCTTCGTGGACAAACCATTCCCTTGGATAGTGTGTTGTGGAGGCATGGCAGCCGTGAGGAGAGAACATTGGAGTGGGAGGCCTAGATGCATGATCTATACATGGAGTTGTTTTGAATTTTGTCTGCATTGTTCTTCTGGGCATTGTTTTGTTGTTATACTATGTACCTTGGATATATGGAATGCTTGGATTATAAGTTATGAGACCTTTTGTTTCCTTATTCTCTGGAAGTTTGTAGCATGTCCAGATGTGTGGGTAAATGGAAAAACATGCCCCTTAATTCAGACGCATTAATGCGGATGTGATTGAACCCATGCAGGCGATTTAGTGCTGCCTAAAGTGGAATATATCTTCACATAGGAGAATTAAATTTTCCCCAAACCAGGTGTTCAGGCAATGTGTGTGCTGTACGGTGTTGGGGGCAGTGTAAGATGGAAAATAATAATATATGGAAGTGGGAAGGCCCAATCCTTAATCAATATGCATTAATGCAGATTCTATTAAACCTGTGCAGGTGAGTAAGTTCTACCTAAAGCGGATAATATCTTGACATAGGAGAGAGAATTCCTAACACTTATGATAAGTGTTGTTGGTTGGGTTCTTGTTATAACGAGGGCCCTACGAGGTATGTTGTTGGGTTCTTTTGGGTTGGCTTTTGAAATCTCGGGGATTAGAATGTTTTAAGAGGTATCTAATGTAATGTCCTAGACCTCTCCGGCCCATTCCTTTGTCAAAAAGAAGGTCACAAAGTGTTCTGGAGGGTAAAGTGGACTTTCCCCACACCTTCCAAAATTTTAGAACTACACGTCGTGTAGTGTGATTACACGCCATGTATCCCCTCGCTAGGTATACACCATGTTGAAGGCTTTGTCTTTGCCATGTGAAATAAATGGGTACACGCCGTGTACCCAATACTATACGCCGTGTAGTCCCTCCCCGTGTACGTGTTACCCTCAGATCGTGTGATGACCAGTCAATGGCTGTGTGTCGTGCTGGAGCGGTGTCATCGTCATGTGAAATAAATTTGTACACATTGTGTACACAGTCCTACATGCTTTGTATTCCCTCCCCACATATGAGTTACCCTCAGGCCGTGTGTTGACCAGTCAACGGCCACGTGCCACATCAAAGGACATGTTGGAAGCCGTGTGGTGACTGTGTGAAATGGCCTAGTACACACCGTGTACCATAAAGTACACACCTTGTACTTTTGGTTTTCTCTCCTATAAAAGGAGGGGTCCCCTCCTCATTTTCAACTGACCCCTCTCCTTCCCATTCATATGAGCAGAGCTCTCCCAAGAGACTCGAAGGCTCCTTTTCTTCCATAACTTCTTTGTCCGAGCTCCGATTTACGATCCGTTAGTGGCCACCGGATCGTAATGACGATGCAGAAGGATGGTTTGAAATAAATATGTTTTTATAAATTTATTTGTCGATATGGAAAAGTTGAGTGCTATGTTTTCCTGGGATCATCTACAGAACATGTTTGGAAAATAGAGTTTCATGGGGACAACAAGGGATTATAGAAATCATATGTAAGACTATTTGTACCACGAATCACATTTTATGTGACTCATGAAGGATGGTTTGAAATAAATATGGTTATATGCAGATGAGGAAGATATTCAAAAGATGATAGGAATATTTAATTCTGTTCGGATCATGATTCACCCATATCCAGGAATAGATTATATAGTTTACTATGATGTGTCAAACCTATATATGGGATTATTCGTAATGAATGATGAGTTATTTTTGGATCATATGTTTCATGACATGAGAACTCATGGAAAACATTACATGATAAACATTTTCATGAATGTAGTTGTTGTTTATGCTTTATGTTGTTAGAGACACCAATGGATTAGAGGGAATGTTTGGGTGTATACATACCATACAAGTCTCAAATAAATCATCAAATAGTATAATTTGAGTTTAATACAAATAAGGTTTGTTAAATAAATATAGTATTTTTATTTTAATTATTAATATATTTTTTGGAACAAATTTTTGTTGATAATATTATGTTCCAGAAGGCTCAAATATTGGTCATTGAGGACTCATGTAGCGATTTGTAGCATTTGAATTTTATTTTTAAGATGAATTTTGAGGTGAAGGACCATATCAGAATGTATTTATTTACATCATTATCATTGAATTATTCACTTATGTGTAAATAGAAGATGAAATAGATATTGAATATTGGGGGAGTGGTCCTATGAGAGAGTATTTCTATTGAAGAATAATCACCAGGATGGGTCATTTATAGAGATGAGATCTTTCATATTCATAGACATGTTTGGGTTCTTAATGATGTGAAATAGGATGTAATGTTATATTATCAAGCATATTATTAGATAGTGAACAAAATAAATGTAATTATTTTCACTGATATATACAAATAGTATTGTTGGCCAGGAATTAGTGGAAGAGAATGAGTTTTATTAAACAGTGATCCACCTATCTATTTGTGAAGGCGGAGCACTAGTGAAAAATAGAAAAATTTCCTCCATTAACCATTTTTACGTGGAAAATGTACGAATTCACTATAGATATTATAACATTTTTTACCAGATTAACTCATTATAGTGATTTCTTCTTTCTTATCATTGATATGTTGGAAAAGGTCACCCACTTCATTCATATTAGAGATACCTTTTTATTGGTCCTCTATGATGGGTATATAATAGGGAGATAATATGACCCATGGATTTCCACTAACTATTATATCATATATTTACTATAAATTTAAAATATTTTTCTTGAAATTGTTTTAGATGGATCTGGGTTCCCTGGTACTTCTCAGAACATCCTATCACCCATATAGAGATTGTCAGTCCATGTGTAAAATTTTTGAATTAGAGAACATGATCAATTTATGAGTCCTTATTTTCAGAGTTTTTTATATACGAAATTACCATGATTTTTAATGTTGTAAAATAATAGTTTCGAGGGTATGATATAGTTGAAATCTTATAAGTCATACTATTGTAGTTCCAAATTTTCACCCCTATGATGATTATGGGAATGTGAGGTCGTGTTACTATAACCTCCTCTCATTTAAGAGACAATTGATAAGTTAATTGTTTTGTAATAAGGTATTTCTATATATAATTACATTTGGAAAAATAATATCATTCATCATCGATGAAAAAATAATGATTACTTTCAATGATCAAATATGATTTCATGATTCAGCTAGACATGGGCATCAACCGATTTTTGGAAAAGGCATTCTCACTCCATGATTCATTAGTCCTTTTGAAGTCCATAATAGGGTTATAATAATGTCTCTTTAGAATGATCAAACTCTATGATATAGTGTTATTCATGAATTAATCCATGATTCTTAGTTTGCATCATCACTGTCCTATCACATTTCATATTATTGGTATTAAGGATGATTATTTAGATGTTCATGATTACTAAATGGAATATCCGATGACTATATCTAAATAAAAAATTAGTTATCTCCATGAAAAGTCGGTTCCTCATGTATGTGTGTTATAGACGAATAGTTGTGTACATGATGAGATTAGAGAATGATATTCTAATGTACATGTTTAGTGGATGAAACATATCTATAATCAATATTGTCCACTCAAGGAAGGGAAACATGGGGAAAAGTATTTTTATGGAGGAGATATTGTAACATATATATTTTTCATGGGAATTATGGATCTGTTAAATTTTACTTTTAAAATTTATTTTTACATATTTTAATTTCAAAAATAGTTTAATTAATTTTTTTGGAATGTATAGGATTTTATCATGGCCCATAGCTCTTTATTTTAATGAAATATACGAGGCATACAGTTGGTGCATAATTATTTTTAATGGTAAAGCTCAAATGGGTTGCCAAATTTCAGAGGATCATATTTTAATGAACTATTTATGGTAGTCTGTATTCCCATGTGCGATGCTTAAGAATTATGAAATAGGAGACAATATTTTTTGGTGCATGGTTTTTATAACCATTTTCATGGAATATGCGAGAGATGATCATAGCTATTGAGTCGTTCAATATTGTTAAATGGTTTTGACAACCTTGTGTCCAAACACTGTGCTACATATAATTTTGAAATTACAAAAAATCCCCTCTAACCATTAAACATAATTCAATTTCTCCACCCCCACCCCCCCCCCCACATCCTCTCCAACGCACAACCACTCATGTTGCCCTTCCTCCTTCCCTTGGTTTTACACACACATTCTCTCTTTGACATATGATGTCTAATTCAAGTTTTGTTTTACATGTTGATTAAATATTAGTAATATTTTAAACCATCTTTCTTCCATAATTATTTTATATCTCCCCATGTAATTACCAATAATTCTGAGCTAATATGATATATTTTCTCAGTGTTTACATGTTTCTTTGATTTCTTCCATTATAGAAATAATCTATATCTGATTTAGGGAATGATTTTCCATATCGAGATATTGTATGTGGTCTCATGATATAAACTAAAATATTTTATTTTTATATTATCTTATGGTTATTTATCATTCCCAACTTTTAATAAGAATCTCCTAAATTTGATAAACCCTAATATTGTTTTTTTTAATTTGAAATGAAACTGATTTAAAACCTTTATGCACTATTGATGGTTGACATCGTAAACCCAATGCATTCTTTCGGTGGGCTCTATTATATTACATAAGGTTTAGGATTACCTTGGGATAAAAACATAACTACCTTTTGTTTTCCTTTTAATTTTCTAGTTATATTTTGTTAAGTGTTTATGTAATAGAATATAGTGGAATGGATTATATGTTTTTATTCCATTCTCATTACATTCAGTCATGTGACATAAATGATGAATGAAATTGAATAATAGAAATACTAATATTATATAACCTTGAATTTAATTTAATAGGGGCGTGATTACATTATTCTCAACCCTATGGATGGAAATGAATATCCTTAATAGTTATCTTAATTGTTTTGACTTGATGCTCCTTATTTTTTATTTTAAATTCAGGAATTATCATTCAACATTGTTGAAATTAAATATTATGTGCATGAAGAACTATATTGGTTATTTTTAATTAATTGTCACGATTTTCAATATTGGTTGTTTATCATTACTATAAATGACATTCCATATTGTTTATTTATAGTTAAATGGCACGGTGTTACACACATGTAATTATGTATTGATTAACATGATGTTCCACATTACCTATTATTTATTGAGTGGAATGGGATTTGATATTTACTATTCATTAATAATTGACATGAAACTGTTGTAATAAAAATATCATTTTTTAGATTATCTCATTATTTTTTTTCAAATTAGGTTGTACTGGATGGGTTTCTCAGGGGGAACTTCTATCAAAATAAGTGTTATTCAATTGTTTATTTCATTATTTACTAAATTTACACTACTTCATTATAGACTCACGTAGTGGATATATATAAGAAATCTTGGTGGTGAAAAAAATGATTTTATCATACACTCTATCTTGGGAATTTTTTGATACCCTTGATGATAGTATTCTTTTAGGTGTGGAAAAAGGGAAGCCCCATGATAAAGATTCATGATTTCAAAAATGTGTCTGAGCACATGATCAGTGTAACAAGAATCTAATTAATGTTCTATTAGATATATCATTTTTTATTTTGTTCATTCTTCAATATTTTGATGAATTTGTAGATTACTCGTGTATTCCCGCATTTGTTATATAAAAAAATGACATTATTTTTTATATGATATAGATAACTAGTTATGGTTTATAAATGTTTATGATGTATTATTCAGTTTCACTCTTTCGGATTCATTATTATATTAACTATTTTTATTGTTTATTTATTGATTATATAACTATTTTTATATAGTAATAATCATTGTACACTCTCCCATTGAAACCACAACAAAATCTTGTGGATATTTATTATCCTCTAGAAAAAGGGTAGGTTTCCTTATGGGATTCATTATTTTTATTTCAAATATATATTAATGAACCAAAACTAGGACATTACAACAACTATCATAACTTTTATTGAATAAAGTTCTTTTGGAATAAAAATATTTTTTTATGAAATAAATACAAAATATAATATGTGAAAGGATGAATGTGAATTTCAAAAAGAAATCATTGAGTATGAGTTTTTATGATAAAATAAAAACTTAAATTTATGTTGAAGAAATAAATTCAACATCATAATTGGTAATCAAAATTATAATGTTAGTAGTGGAACATGGACATCCAGAGGAACTATGGTTATGTATGTATTGATATATTTTTCCCCTACTAATTAAATTTCTATTTTTGTGGTTACATATTGTTCATAGTTAGTGTAAAAATGTTCAATGGTGTTTGGGCCATAGCTGTGTAGAAAACAATAGTTTTCTAGTATAAAAGTTTTATTTATACTACAATTCAATGTTTTAATGCTTGTTTGGAAGGGTAATTTATAACCTCTGTGATGTGATTGAAGGCATGGAAGTAATTTTTATAGTGAATGTTATATTTTTACAATATAACATATCATTGGAGATAGGTTCCATGATTTTCAACAAATTTTTATGTTTTGAATGTTTTATAGCCTAAAAATGGATTTTAAGATATAGGTTTTGTGGCCCATAGAATTTATAGCATAAATATGTGTTATAAACCATAAGTATAGTGATTCACTTCATATTATTATGTTATTATTAGTGTCTCTAACCTATCATTTTATTCTAGTTCTACACATATCTCATGTAAACCTAATGTTCTATTAGGGATACACCAAACCTCATCCCCTTGAATCAATCATTTGTTTTTGGCTTCGGGGTTTTGGTAATAAATGAGGATTTCGTTATCATATCATATTGTTTTTATTATTATTTTTTCTTTTTAGATCTTCTGCGAGTATTTTGGATGGGTTTTAATTTTTTTATGAGTTTTAGATGATCCTTGATTCAGTGTGTGTTGAAAAATGGGATTTTTATATGGTAATGTGAATCATTTTTGTTGTTATTTACGGTGGGGATATATTATGTTGTGTTACTATGGTGATATGTCTTGTGAAATGTGCAAAATTGATGTTGGTAGATGTCTTTAACTATGGTGGTGGTTCTGTGAGTTTGGAGATTCATTATGTGTAATGGTTGTGTTACTTTCCTGGGTAATAGTTGGTTACATGTAGATGATGAATGAAATAAATAAATGAATGGGGTAATATGGTTATAATAATGGGATGTTAAATTCTTAATGATGTATCATATTTAGTTAATGTAGTGGGAACATTATATATTGGTAAAATGGTTAACTAGTAAAAGTATGGGGCAATATATGTCCTGATTTTTAGGTTGTTGAGTAGTGTGTTGCATAATGTGGTGTTAGTATTTGTGATGGTTGATGTGTGGAAAATTGTGGATTGTGTGGTGTACACTAGTGCAGTGGATATAATCCCATAGACAATGTAATGTGTCTAATATATATATAATCTTTTTTCAGTTATTTTCTATGCATTCCCCACCAGATTTTGATAAACAAAAAAATGTTTAGTGGTGCTAGGTTCTACATGTTTTCTCCAACATCCTTGATAGTGGTGATACAAATGGTTGTCTACCCATTCTTCCATGCACGTTGTTTTGTAGTTGTTACATCCCATGTTTCTTTGGGTGAAAATTTATTTTAGGGCCCCTGTGTGTTTTAGGGAGATGTGGTGTGATGTTATTGTGAAGCAAACTGATATGTGGTGGGTTTCCAGTTTTGTAGTAGGAGGTCACAAGGTTGGTTTCCATTACATTTTATAAGACCCAATCCCATGGATATATGATGAGGAGACATTTTATTTGTGTCTTATGTGCTTGTGGGTGATTTTTAATGAAATTCTTCGCAATTCATGAACAATACTATTGATTATGTGAAGGTGGGGTAAGCTGGGATATTTCTTAACCATCATTAGATAAGGCCTATGTGTTTTTTTGGTGAGATGATATTTCATGTGATTTGATATATTGTCTACAGTAGGTATTAAAGAAGATGATATTTAGTGTTCGGGTGTGAGGGAAACACATCCGTGGGGTAATTGTAAATGGGTGACATTAAATGTTAGGATCTCAATGATATATTATTATATAGATTCATTATTTTTGGAGTGAAGCATAGTGAGGATGGGATTGGTTAGATGAACATTATATGTGCTTGTAAGACCTGTTTTTTGGTTTAATTTATTGTTATATTTCTCGTTCCCAATGTGTACTTGAGACCTTGGATGTTATTAATGATAATATCTATTACAATCACCCTATATATAAAAATAGTTTTCCAGGTTTCCAGGAGGACTCTTGGGATTTAGTTACATATTATTAGTGTTTTTTGAAGATGTTGGTGCATCACTACTATAATAATATTCTTTTGTTTCTTTATATTAGAGAATTTATTTTAATTAGTTTACCATATTTTTTATTGTGTAATGGTTTTGGGGTTTTCCCTATATTTTCTATTCCAATTATATTTTTATTTTTTACCCTACCCCCTGTTACTTTTTTTATTATAGTGGTTAATTCCACACATACCATGATAATAAAATTCCCTTTGTTCCAATTGCAAAATCTATTACTATTGGAGGTGGGACACATGGGTTATTATCACTCAACCCTCATTTTTTATATATTTGGAGGGATGTGTGTTGACAAAGTGGAATCATCATATGATGGTACATATGATGGAATGAAAAACAAGGAATAGTGTGTATTTAAAGTGTTGGTAGGTCATGAGTTTCAATTGATCTTGGACTTTGACATGGGCCAGCGAGTCCTTCTAGGAAATGAGATTTTACACCCCCTCATGTTCTACTGCACATACTCAATGATTATTGAAAAACCAAGTGTGGTGGAATTTTTTCATGATGTATACCTAGTATATTTAATTTTAGTGTCACATACATAACTTATATTAACGTTAAATTTCATTTAACTTCAATTAATTCTTTGCTTTAAGGGTTTTCCATTCATTTCTGGACGAACGGGTGAGTTTTTATGATTTGTGCCAAATCGAGAGCCCATTTCATGATTTAAAAACTGAATTTGAATATTTTATATCTTTTTAATTTTTAAATATTGTTCACCCATTCCACTACAAAAATATCATCCACTATCCTTTTAACACAAACAATCCAATTTGGACCCCTTAAGAATCCATAACAATGGGGTATTTGGGTTTTTATTTATGATTTGGGCCAACTCGATAGCCCATTTTGCAGTTTTAAATTGTTTCTTTAATTTTTAAATATCATATAAATTATAATGAATTTTTTGGTGATTCTACCTCCCTTCCGACACCAAGAATCCCAGGAGCACTCCCATTGCCTACCCCCCCCCTCCTTGGAGCTTTGGAAATCACGAATTAGGGAAGAACATCATAGGGTGTCTCAAATCGGCCAGAATTGAAGAGGTAGTTTCATCCATTCTTAACTCTCTCAATTTTTACTTTTTTCCCTGCATTTCAGTTCCTAAATGACTTCTTAAAACTTTTTCGAACAACACCGGAATTTTGGCTGTTTTTAATTTTAGATATTGTTGTTTTGGTGTGATTACATCAATAAACTTCAAGTAAGTGAGTCCATTTCATTCTTCGTTTGAATTTCTTAGGGTTTCATTTGGTTTAATTAGTGTTTATTTAATATTCCTTGAATTCCCAAATTCCCATGAGTTAGGGTTTCCAATCAATGGTTTATGGTTGGGTTTGGTTTTCTTATTATTGCGGTTTTAGGGTTGATCTTGGTCCCTCTTGGTGTGGCGATGGTGTGATTTGATTTTCGCACAAAGGATTAAAGGTTTTAAATAATTTTGTAGGTGATTCCAAATGTATTTAATCTATTTGAATTTAATTTCGGGTTTTATAAATTTCCATATACCTTTAATTTTATGGTTGCTTCAAAAAATATTTTTAGTTGTTTTTGTAATGCAAATAAAATATTTAATGCCAATTTTAGTTGAAATTTGGGTTTTTCAGGGAAGTCACTTGTTCGTTCTTTTTAGGCTTCTCTATCACTACATATTTCATTTTATTGGGATTTAATAGGGCTGAAAATACTTTTTTTAATGTTTATGCCTTTTGTTTTTTGCTGAGAAAGTTGGTTTTAATGGTGTGGTGGGACATGTGAACTTTAGGTGTCATGTTTGTTAAAAAATGAATGTTTTACAAAGATTGCATTTATTGGTTCACATGGGGAGGCCCTAAAATTGATTTTTTTGTTTAATTGAAATTTATAAGGCTTGAATTTCTGTTTTGGTAACTTGATGTTGTGCATATAGTGTGCAAAGTGGGGCTTTCACGGCGTGTTGGGTGCAAAATAATGCGGGTTTTTGAGAAATTGTTTTATGGAAAATCAAAGTGATTTGTTGTGTGTTTTAAATGGTATAAAGTATGTATAGCTACTGTAATTTTTTAACTGACCATTATTGGTGTTTCTATATAAAAATGGACACATGTGGGATGCTGAATTTGTTCGAGCACAAAGGGGGAAGCCCGGTTACCTAGGTGGGGCATATGTGTACAAGTACGGCTAGTGGACCATATGGGTTTGTCCTTATTTCACCAAGAATTTGGATAACAACAATTCTAAATAAACTATGTGGTTGATGAATGGGTACCACAAGGTTATCTGTATGTTCCTTACTAGTGTCTCATGCAAGATAATGTATTTCACTATGGTTACTTTACACCGAGGTATGAGGTACACGGGGCCCGAGACTATTTAGTGTCTATTGGTGTTCCCGATTTTGTTGATCATTGTAATTGATATATTTTCCTTGTATTTGGGTTTTTTGAAAGTACATTACAGTATCTAAAATTTCTATTTAAATTTGTGACCATTCTGAAAATTTTATCTTGAAAACTGTTTTCAATTGAATGTTTCATTTCTTGGATTTTATCACTGTCTTTCTTTGCATACTAAAACTTCATGCTTTTTGAAATTTAATTGCATCATGTTGGGAATATTTGGGTGGTATCCTATTGGGAATAGGCTCACACACTACTTGAACCCCGTTTCTGTAAGTATACTTGGTTATGTTTGACTCAGGTAATGGAAAGGCCAATGGTGATGGCGGTTCAGGGTGTTAGTTCCCATCGCTGGGGCGGTGTTGTGGAGACGGCTTGTGGGTTATGACCCCCTTGTCTTGTGGAGTCCTTGGAGATTTATTGATGTTTTAAATTTTTTTATTTGGACCAATTGTATTGTCTTTAATCCAATTTATTCAGATTTGTTTTTGTTAATAATTATTTTGCATGAAAATTTCAGAATCTTATTATTGATTTCTTTTTTTATGTTATATGCTTTCATACTTAGGTAAATCGATCCCAAACCAGATTTTTTTGATAACTATGGACTCATTCCATCCCATGGTAATAGGGAATGCCCTTCATTCCTTGGAACGTGATTGGTTTGGTTCCGGTAATAGTGGCAACCAGATCTGGTTCGTGACATGTATAATGGTTGATTTTTCATCGGTCTATATTAGGTTCATATGAGAAATTAAAATTAATTAATTAAATAATATCGTGATAAAATTCCCTTATAATGGACATAGGATTTTATTCTTTATTTTTTGGGAATGGATCTTGTTTTTCATTCATGGGTTCTATATGATGTTAAGGTGAAAATGTCTAATTCGATTAATCATTGTATGACTGACCCAACAGGGGAATATGTGGCATTGTTGAAAGACATTCATGGCTTTAAGAACTTGTTTCTAGGAATTTATGATGGGGAAGTCTGGGAAATGGGGTTATAGAATTTCTGTAGGAGATTGAAATCACTTTTGGTATTATTTGTGCATGAGTTTAGTTTAGGTTTTTTTTCATAGTTAGTTATATATGTGAAGATTTACCTTCATGGTGGAAGTTGTACATTGGGGTCTATATAGGGGAAGAAGTGTTGTGAATAATCTTTATTATGGGGATATATATGAAATCCATATAAATGGTGACAAGGTTTCACTAAATTAAGGATTTGATATCTATTTTTTATTGGATATTTAGTGTGTGATATTTTGGGATCGAGTTTATGGACATTTGGATCATTTCTTTATATGTTTTTCTAGATGACGAGTCCTCATCAGTGTTTGCGAAGCTGTATTTGTGCTATGTGATCTATTATGTGGTAACACAAATTGTACTCCTAATGTATTTAGGGGTAAAAAATAGGAGTATATAATAGTGTTTTAAATTTATATGGTATTTTAGGCTAATCATAGAGTCCTTCATAGTGTCCTAAGGACCCCATAGAGAGATTCAAGTGCTCAGGTAGTAAGGGTTCTAGCTAGTGGGAAACTGATCATGAATGACCACATTATTTTCGTATGAGGTAGTTGGATCCCAATAACTAGAAAAAGGACTCAATTTATCGATTCATGTATGTGGGGGGAATGGGAACCACTAGGATTATGGTCTAAATATCTAGGGATTCAAGTATCATTTTATTGTTCAAGCGCCATTTTGGTAGAAATAGTAGTTTAATCCTAAGACGTTTCTATAGCATGAACCACCAACGTTTTACAGAATCAGAGGGTAGATAGTGTTTGTAGAGGAAAAATTTGTGATGTTTCACACCCATAGTTACATTGGCTAAATCATAGCCATGGATGCCCAAATCAAAGATTTAGAGGAGAAGGTCATAGTTACAAGCATGTGTAATAGGTGGAAGCACTAGAAAATACCTGAGTTGATCGATGTATGATATGTATATGATATAATAATTTTTATAATTTATTTGAAATAGGTGATTCACATATGTTTTCTCCTCCCATTTTTTTTATACATTGGGACTGAATTTTAAAAAAATTCAGTTCCCTAGGGGATATCAATGCTAGTTGGAGGATATTATTATTGGAATAATGCTTTATAGATGATTAGGATAGTGATGGGGTATCACATTTTAGTTGAATATTTTGTCTTGATTCAAATAAAACCATATGATTTTATCCTTAGTGGGAATTATCTTTATTTTTGTAATTTTATCATCAAATATTTTCGGAGGTGTGTTTTTTAGTTGATTAGGGACATCGAGTGTTCTTTATTGGTTAGTGAGTTTATTGTATGTGTGTATGACATGTGGTAACCATTTTCTCTATGTTTTAGGAGCTATTAGATTAATATTATGAGGATGATATTCCTAGGGTTTTGGATGAGTTATATCACTACCCCATAAATGAAATTTCAATTTTTTCGGTAGCGTTCTATCGAAGCGAATCAATGATTTTAATGTATCCTTATCGATTACAACATATAGAGTGGTGTATATTGTGGTTGTAGGAGGTTTATCTGATATAGATGGGTTTCTTCCAGCATAGTGTGTCTCGTTGGAGTGATCTGGGGTTTTTATCCAAGGAATAGGATGGTAGTATGAGGATTTTTGTAGACTACCAGAGGCTGAATTAGGTAATGGTAAAAAAAATTACCATCTTCATATAGTTGTCAATTTTCAGAACTATATGAAAGGATATAGTTGGTTTGTGATGGTTGATATATGGGTGGGTTGTCACCATATGAGTATTAATAATGAGGATACGCTAAATACTTCCTTTGGTGGCAGGTACGGACTCATTAAGATTTTATTCATGCAAGTTGATATCAATAATTTACCAGCTATGTTCATAGGGATCATAAACACAAAATTCATTGATTTCTTGTACCATTTTATCATATTTTTCATTGATGATATATTTATATGATCTCTATTCAAGGAGGATCAGGTAAAGAATCATAGTGATGTTTTTTTGGTCCTTTGATAAAAATCATTATGGGAAGATTTACATGTGACAGTTAGTGAATAAAGATGTGTTTTTTTGGACATGTGGTATATCAGCAGCAAGAAGTTAGGGACCAATCGATTATCAATGTAGTTTATTCATGTAAACAACCTAAGAATGTGAAAGAGGATTTCAATCTCATTGATCTAGAATATTACTATCACAGGTTTTCATATAATTTATCTTTGGATGTAGACCATTTCGTAGATTTTAATAGAAAGGAAAGGTATTTTTCTTGACTTATATATTCCAGGATAAGATTAGTTACATGAAATAGAATAGGACTATTTCTCCAGCACTTCAATTTCCTGATGATGGTGCGATGATCGAGGTATTTGGTGACACATAATATAAGGGATTGTGATTAATATTGATATAATATATGAGTTTTATCTATTTTGGGTGGAGGATGTAATTTCCTAATGGGAGTGACCATTCATCCTAGGATATAATTCTTGTGATTGTTTTTTTTAATAGGGGTAGTGGTGGAATTATATTTTAATCATACACATTTTGGTTTTCATGAAGCACATGAGCCTGAAATATATCAATTCTATGTGTGATTTAATCCTTCATCATTGGATGTTGATATATTTTCTCTATGATTATTATTTTGATATCTTATAAAAAATGGGAAATGATATGGTATTGTATAATGTGTTTAGTCAGAAATCAAAAATAGATTCTATTTTGGAGTACTTAAAAGTTTGGAATGGAATGGAGGAGCATCCACTGATGAACATAGTAATGGGGGAGAGTAATTTTAGTGGTTTTGTTTTCAACAGAAAACCTATTCATCATTTATGTGGAAATTTAGGGAGTCATAATGGTGATATTCAAAGGAAAAGGTGATTCATGAACATGATGGGAATAGTGATTCCCTAGAGGATTCTGTTAGAGGATGTATAGTAAAAAATATTGTTACACAGGATATTATTTTTCTGAATGAAATACATGAGGGAGTTCACTAAGTATTGAAAATTTATCATTTTAATGTGCATCATGGAGTTTAAAAGTTTTACTGAGGTTTGTTGAGCATTTTTTGGTGTGCTGGGATAAAATAGTCAGTGGTAGAGTTTTTTCCATTGTGTCTATTTTTATATTTGGTGAAATTAGAAAATTATGTGCCTAGAGGATTTTTACATACAATGTATTTTTCATAGTGCAAATTTGAAGAAATATTAATGGGGATTTTCCTAGGGTTACCATGATCTAAAGAGAGTTGTGATGCAATTTCTTTGATAGTGGACAGGGATATTAATTTAGATCATTTTCAGATGATCATTGAATAATTATTCTTTAATTCTTTGGTGAGGAGGTATTTGTATGATGTGGATTGTATAAATGGGGTAAAATAGACAATTATATCTTATTCTGTCCCTCATATTACATTATGTGTATAGAGATGATTGCAACGTGCTTTTCGGTCTTATCTTTCCCATACAACTACTTTCCACTCGAAAAAAGATGTGTAGTTAAGGTTAGGTAGAATATGTAAATAAAATCCATAGTTTATTGTGATCATTGAGATGATAGTGTGAGTTGGTGGGGTGACACATTGATTGTAATTTACCCTGAAGGTGGAGAGTATCTATGAAAACTTCCAAGTGTTTTATGTTCATCGGTAACTTTTTGAGGATTACCATGTAATTGAATTGGCATATTTTTATATCCGGGACAATAAGATATTCATGGTTGAAACTGTAAAAAAATAATATCATCAATTGGAGGTTATTCATTGGATAAAAATTCAATGGTTTTGTTTGTTTTCACGGAATTCTATATTAGTGTAGATTTCATAAGATAAAGAAATGTAGATGTGTTTACACTATCCAAATCTATTTTGATCTTGACTATTACCAGTGGGTTTATTCCTAGATAATGTGTTGTTTTGATATTTATGTTTTTATGAGAAGTGTTATTTCAATTGATGAGTATTTTGTGTTATCTTATAATGAATGAAACATTTGAGTTAGGGGAAACCTAATTCCTAATTAATAAGAATTATAATTTTTCATGACTAAAACTATATAAGGGATTCATTGCCTAAAAAAGTTAAAAATATATTTACATGCATGATGAAATTCTATGATTTATGTTTTTGTGATTGTTCAATTATTATTTTGGGATTTTTATAGCATGGGATATTTTTAGGATGATATATTCATGTAGATATGTTGTTATTTGTAAATTTTGTAAATTATGGATGATACTAAATAATGTGGTTTAGTGACTACAATGAATTGGTTATTTAGTCTTATGATATGTTTTTTGCACATTTATTTATGGAATAATTTCCTCGAGTTTGTGTTTAGGAATAATGATATCCTTGATAGTTATCTCATGGGGTTGTTATTAGAACCATTATCATTATTTAGTCATGGTTTTTATTACTCAGGACAACTATCATTTCTGGGGTGTATAATGTAATTTTATGTGCCTTTATGGCCCATTAATTTTTTGATTTTGAGGTTGATAATTTTTTAAAGAGGCATGAGGAGTTTCTATTAATTTGTGAGTGCAGCTATAAAAATAAAAAACTATTTTAATGTGTAAATTGGGGATAATGTCAAAATCTATTTTTTAATGACATGTAAGTAAATCTATATTTCAGGCTAAATGAGTCATGCACAAGGCTTGAAAACTATTATTACTCTATACTAGAGGGGTATATAGTGTTCTATGTTAGTGATTTATGCCATGTTAGATACCACATGTGTATTTGGTTTTTGTATGAACAATCACACACATTTGACCATCATTCCTCTCTAATTTCATGTGATCCTCATTCTCTCTTGAGGATTTCCCATTCCCAATCCTATTGTATCAATGCATGGGTTCTGGTTTATGTGTTTTGGAAATCGGTGGTGGGATCTTTATCCTATACCCTTATTTATAATTCATTATTTATAAATAGATCATCATTTTTGATGTTTCATTGTATTGATGGGAATTAGGGATTAGTTTGTCATGATCCTACATGCGGTGAAGCATGATCTAGGTTTTTAGTGTGTGTTTGTGAGTGACACTTTTGTTGTTAAATGTCCATGGTATGTGCATTCTATTATTCTGAGGGTGATATGGAAGGGGAAATGTAACACGATAATGATTATGGTTGTCGGTTGTTTTGATGTTGTTTGTGGGAGTCAGTCCAGCCATTCTGTGACATTTTTTTGTTAGATTTATGGGTAGATGTGGAAAAAATGATGATATTGAATGAAATGAATAAATTAATAGGTTGATAATTTTAATTATAAGTATTTATATGAATGAAGTAGATTATTAAATGAATGTTATATTAAAAATTATAAAAATAGAAAATGGTGACCCAATTATTGAAGTGGGAATATATGTATGTTTTTTCCTACTGGTTGTGTGGTTTGTTGCATATAGTGGTGTTAGTAGTTATCATGGTAAATGTGTGGTGTAGTGGCGGCGGTTTAGTGTGCACTAGTGTAGATGATTTTAATCCATACTAAAGGAGTTGTGTCTGATCTATATAGAATTTATTTTATATTATATTTATTCGCAGCCATCCCGTGTTGGATAACCATAAAAATTCTATAAGGTTTTGGGTTCCATGTTTTTCCCCAGTATCCTAGTTGGTGGTGAAACTAATGGATTGATAACCCCTCATCCTCACTCTACCTATGGTAGTAGTGATTTCCCATGTGTCTTTGAGAGAGATAGGATGGGACATCATGTGTGTCATTTAGTGGGCTATGGTGCGATGAGATTGTTATGTGATGTGATATGTGGTGGGAGACATGCATGGTTGGAAGATAAAATGAGGATTATTTTCTTCTTGATCATGATACCCTATTTCCTTAGTTATAAGAATTTGTGTAATGTGATTTGTGGTCCAGGTGTTTGCAGGTGAGATGATATGAGATTATTTCAGATGATGTTATGTGATAGTGGACCATCTAAAGGAGGTGTAGGTATGGGTTCATCCCAACCAATATCATTGATATTCCATGAGTATTATATTAATATTATATGTGGTATGATATTATATTATATCTACTGAACTAATGTGATCCCATGATGTTCGATATTTGGACCCGAGTGTCTCAAATAAATCGGGAAGTGGCAATGTGGTGCCTTGATATATTATGATCATGATGATATGTTATTTTTCTAGATGAATTAATTTTTTACTGATCCACGTAGTGTTTAGGTATGCATAGATGAATTGTGTTGTTTATTGTTGTTTCAGATATTTCCTTAGTAGCACATTAGCATGATCTTTTCATTTGTGGAAATTCGACCTTGGATATTCTAATTGAGTATAATGGTTTAAATCCCCCTAAATAAAAAATATATATATTTATAGTTTCGAGGTGGACATTGAGAACTGATATGGACAATTCTATCTTGGGTTATAGATGTTACTAGATCATTGTTGATGGAAATGTCTGTTGGTACTTTACATTGAAATATTAATTTGTATTGGTTGAACTTATTCAAAAATATTAGGATGGGTTTTTACCATTATATTATATGATGGATTTTATAGTTTTTTTGTTTCCTTAATCCAATTATGGGTTTCAATATATATAATAATTCCTCTCATAATCTATATTTTTTATAACCTTAGTGATGATCACTAACTCAGTAACTAGTAGATTCAAGACTCAAATAGCATTATCTAACTACCCAAATTGCCCCATCCTTGTGGGAAGTGGTCATGAAATTTTGGGCGAAAATTGTTTAACCACATCAAACTATTTATAATTACAGAATGTGGTCATATTAATGATATAAGTAGTGATACATAGGATGTAATGTAATGAACCGGACTCTTGTAACGCAAATTTGATGTCTTCTTTTTTAAAATGTAATTTGATCCATGTAATCACATCCGGATGGACAGAATATATTAATACTATTGGTAACATGAAACATATTTAACACTTGGATTGTATTTAAAAAATATTACAACATAATTATTTTTCGAGACTATGATTATTCCATCTATCAAGTCCTTGCATATCATTCATATTACACTTCTTGGATTCTTACGAAAGTTAAATAAATTAAATTGATCTCAAATTGAATTTTTTTTATGTATGGAGGGTTATAACACAAACCATCAATAGTATTAAATATATAATGTTAAATAAATATCTATCATTCCATTTATAAAATTTATTATCGTTATATGAGAAGAAATAATCAAAATTTCAATATGCATAACTAAAAAAACATTCCATTTAATCAATACTCTGATAATTAATTTCCTCAAGATAAAATATCAATGTTAAAAGATTAGGGATAAGATGAGAATTCATAATAAATAATGAAATTTAAATAACAAAAAACACAGGAAATTAAATTAATAAATTTAATTTTAAATGAATATGTAGATAATTTCATTTTGAAAATATCCTACTTTATAATAATAAAATTATTAAAGAATGAAATAATTTATTATCAGATTTTATAAACATAGGAATCATGAAAAAATATACATTCATGGTCTTCCTCATGAATTTTTAAACTATAGGTAGAAACCAGATTAATTTAGAATCTAATTTATCTGGTTAGACCTATAAATGCTACATGGGGATATATAATTCCAGGCCCCACCCATTAATCTAGGTAAAAATAATTACTATCAATTCTAATTATCAATTTAATTCAAGAATCAATATGCCTTATCATCAATTATATTTATTTAGTGAATGATAAAGATTTATCAATATTTCACTAGTTGATGAAATTAAATTCCATGTAAAAACTATATATAAAAATTGAATATGATTTATTCAATATTAATATAAATAAAAAATAATATAGTTATTTATGATAAATTTACTTCAAAATGAAAACTTGTAATAATAAACTATTTTCTTCAAGAGAAAGTCAACTCTAAAAAAACGGGATCTTATTTATAAAATTTTTCCACATAGAAATTTTCAATTCAAATCTCTTAGATGAAATTGTTATATTTTGAAAATAAAATAAAATAAATTATTAAGTAATAATGATATTTCACTTCAATGTAGAAGTATATACAAAATATAAAATAAATTTTGTTCAAAACATTACTATATTCTTCAATGAAAAGTAATCGATGTAATGTCCCTTAGCTTATGATTCCATCTAGATAAAAAATTAAAACTCTTATATACTGGTGTTACAAATTTATTAACATATTCAAGAAACATATTAATATTTATAATAACATATATATACCTATTATAATATCTTATTAGCTGTTCGTGAATAACCTTTCATTCTATTCATTGTCGCAAGTGCTATGTGCCTTCGTTTCTTATTCAGACAATTCCATGAATGATCAAGTTGTTATTCATATTATATAGTTTAATAATCTATAGAATAAAATTAATGAAATATTTATCATATTTATACATCAATATAATGTTTATGAAAATTCATGAAAAATATTTTCATAAAATTAATTGTGTTACAATCATCGTGCTGATAGGTCATTTGTAGGCATCAGTTGTGATTCCAAATTATGACGATCTTTATGGAATGGTTATAAGTGATTTTTAATCATTAGAGAATTATAATAATTTATTATAAATTATAAATACTAACATATAATGTCATCCATTTGTGATGGTGATAAAAATATATATTCACATTAATTTGTGTTGGTGGTAGTCAACATGTACATGGATGACATTATAATCATTCAGTGTGTGAAATTGTATGAATAAAAATGCTATATGTAATATTTTTTAAAATTAAAAAATGTCATTAATATCAATAATATAAGATTTATAACAAATCTATTAATTATATTTATCCTTATTATCATATGTGCATCGTGTTAGTGAAAAACAATAAAATCAATTCATGAGGCGGTAGTTTGTCGTACACAAGACTGATGGTATCATATAACTTGCGAAATGGACTTTTAAAAGGTATATATGACATGATGAATCTAGAGGAACAAACATGAGATAAATATCATATATATATATATATATTAATTAAATCATTATACAAAATTAGGATATGTGTTGATGGAAAACAAGTCGCATCGGCTTGTGAAGTAGTAGTCCATCGTACACATGAGTGACATTATCATTTCCCATATGAGATAAAATTAGATGGACATAAGTCATGTTGTTGAAATAATAACATATAATTACATGGGTAATAATGTTTCTATTATTTATTCATAAATTATGAATATTTTAATAATTTGGAGGGATAAATAAAATAAAAACACATAGATATGACTTTTACATCTCCCTATACCACCTCTTTAGTTATATACATAATGTATTCATGGAATGTATTTCTAAAAAATACAACGCTTCTAGGATGAGGGGATGTAATTGATTTTGATTGACACCCTAATATTTTTCCAAATGTATATATTTATAAATTAATTTAATCTCATTAACATATTTATTTACATGGACCACTATTTATTTTTTGTTTTATATGAAACATCAAGCTTAGATTTCATTACAAGCAACACCGAGCTCAAAAAAAGGACATATTATATAAAATTTTATTAATTAATATGATAGTTTTCATATTGAAATTTGAATCAAAGTTATGAATAATATTAGATTGATTATTAAAATATGATTTAAAAATGTTTAAAAATAGAATTATTTAGTGAAAAATTAATTAAAAATGAAAATAACACCCTTTTAAAAATGAAAATAAAAATATCGATGAAAATTTATTTTCATACAATCAATTGTGTTTTATTTAAATTAATTAACCAAAAAATATTTGGTGAATTATTATAATGAAATTTATATTATATATATGTGTAAAATCAATTATTTTACAATTATATATTTTTTAGAAAGTTGATAATAATGAATAAAATTCTCTGGTTAAAACTATATTTTTTATTAACAAATTTTTGTGTCCCATTTTCTTGATAAAATATTAATTTTAGCAATTTTTCAAAAATAAATATGATAAAATAAGTATTATTTTATAAATTAAATATATAAATTATATTATCAGTAATTTTTCTTATTTTCTAAAATGAATCATTTTTAATGAATAATGAAAATACTAAAATTATATTGAAAATTTCCATGTCATATATATTATATACAAAGGGAAATTATATTCTCAATTGGTTTTATATTTTATTTAGTTCAATTTTATATTTATTAAAAAATTAACTCATTTTATTGATTTCATGGGGAAATTTTACATAATATCATTGTTATATTTTGAAGAATATTCCCTTTAAAAACCTTCATTCTCATCATGTATGTGATATTTATTTGATAATAAATTCTTCTAAAAATGTGAGATTAGTTTTAAAAAATTAATTTTATATAACAAATCATAATAAATAATATTATATAAGAATACCAATTTACAATTTTACAATAAATAATAACGAATTATTAAGAACTAATTAATATGATTATTGTTAAAATATGGGTTTTTTCCTTACATATTTTTGTATTCGAATTATTTTTAACAACTCATTGGATACTAATTTAATAAATTTCAAACCATATTTATAATAATTTGGTCTAAATTAAATAATAAATCACTTAATTTTTTTATTAGTGAATAAAATTCTTATGTAAATAAAAATATACCATTTATTTTGGTATACACTAAAATGGTATAATTTAGTAAACATAATGAATAATAATAACAATATATTATTGTATTCATTTTTTATTTTATAGATGATTTTATCATTCAAATAAACTATCCAAATTATTAGTGATCTATTTTGGAGGCACAATATGTATGCTAAACCTCTCCATATAGGATACATGATGGTATTTTCAAGAATGAATCTTCTCCTCAATTATACACGTGAAATCAATCCCACCCCATTTCACACCTCTAATGCAATTCAGATATAAGAAAACCATAATAAATAACATCCCAAATTTTCTCCCCTTATAATTGAAGAAATAGTTTTGGTAAAAATGCTTCATATGAATGATTTAGGTCAAACCACCAGAGGATAACCAATGAGGAGGTAATGTTATTCAACATGAATATTTTTTTAATTTTGATTTCCACCTTTATAAATTATTATTATATCATTATTTGATAGTAGACCATTTTATTAAAATTAAATAAATTGTTTTTATGTTTAGGGTATGCACAAATTGACATATTTCAATCAAATGGTAATGAAATCATCATTTGTGTGTGTGATGAACTACCTCCTTATGAACTAATGTTGTTAATTTATTCCATCACCCCTTCTCAACTCAATTCAATATGATATATTTATTTTTAATATATAATATTTTTGATTTTTTAATTTGGGGAATATCATTTAACACATAACTTCATACTATCCATTTTTTAGAATATACTAAGGTTCTTCATGTGTTAAGACAACCTTCACACAATGTATTGTGATTTTTTCACACATTACAAGGAATTTATTAATGATGGGATTAATAAAAATATGTGATATATATTAAATAAAAATAATTAAATAATATATAATTATATATATAATATAATTTTATTTCTTTTAACATGTTTATAAAATGATAACAATGTCCATGCTTACGTATGATCTACCGTCTCTATTAACTGTGTATTTCATATCTTGTCAAAAAAAATTATCGATTATAATAACTAAAAATATAATTAATTTATATGGTATTTATATAATTTTTTAAATTATTTATATCATTAAACCATGATCGAAGAACAAGGACTAAAAATTAACTAGTCGATAAATATGAGAAAAACAAATCGGAAATTAGACACAATATATATATAATGTAATTTTAAATAAATGGGTAATAAAATGGTCATTATGAAATAATATATTGTATTATATATACATGTATTATTATTAAAAATATGCATAAAAAATTATATTAATTATATATGATTTTTTAATGAGTAAAATAGAAGTCAACACATTGGTAATGGGATTTCAATGTCAATTTTTAGTTATCTGAAACTTCTGTCATATTCACCATTTATTAATCTTAATAATTTATATAATGACCTTAATTTTATATTATGTTTCTTATAATTAAAAATATTGGGTTTTAAATATCCTTTTTATAATCTCTATTTTACGGGGCTTATAGTTCAAAAGTTAACAAATCAGAAAGGGATTTTTGTCATAATTATCAATCATTAAAACATAAAATATTTTATGATCCTACATTATTAAAGGTGGTGAATATACAACCCATTTGACATGTAATATAATGAATTTTTATCCCTCATGATATTGAATTTATCATTTAATGTTATTCCCTCATAGGGTATAGGATCCTACGATACCAATGTGGTAAAGATTTCATGTAACAATCCCATTATTTATTGGTATTGTTTATGATTATTTTTCTAATGAATAAATAATATCATTAAAATATAAATAATTATAATATACTTTTTTGTATTCATGTTATATTTACTTAATGGTTTTATATTTTTACTCTTTGGTACATAAAACAATAGAATGGTATTATGAATATTGGAACTTTTTTCTACCTTCGGTCAGAAATATGTTTTCCTACAAATCATTGTTTTTTAAAAACTTCTAAACATATTTATATTCATATTTTAAGAAAATTTTCAATGGGAATTATTGTTATTTTTTTTGAAATTGTTTTAATTATTTTTCAAAGAATCATTTAATTTTTTTAAAATTTATTTGAAAATAAAATGTATTCTATATTCAAAAGTGTTTTTACACGATGAAAGGATATTTTATTGATGAAATATTTTAAATTATTGATAATTATTAAGTTATATTTTTTATTGTTTGCATTCAAATAAATTAATTTTTAAAATATTAAATTTTTTCAAATTTTATATTCTAAATGAAAATAAAATTTTCCTAACGAATGTTTTTAATTATCATGTAATGATATTCTTATTCATCAATGTCATCAACCGTCATTATTACTAATGATATTGTGGGGTATTTTTTAATGATTATATCCTAATTATATCTCAGGATGGATTAATCATGTTTTGATGATATTGAAATGTATGCCATTTTTTCATGGTTTTATTAGGTTATTAATGAGTAATGATTATTTATATGAGTTTTGAGATGAAATGAATGGTCATTGTAATTTATTATGTTATTAGTTATTGAAAATTACCAATATGATGGGGAGGCATGGATATCACCATGTAATAATGTTATATCTTACATAATGGTGAATCATAGATAGTTTTGGATAAAACTATTGTACATTATATGATGGGACAACCCAGATTTCATTGGGTATGATTATTACTACAAATAAAATAGGGCCATAGTTATATCATTTTCAATACTTGTTATTTTTTTTATTTTGTGGAACAAAAAATATAACTACTTAATATATTTATATTTTTTTTTGATGAAAACTATACATCATCGGGTATTCTTTTTGTAGATATTATGATGGTGGATCATAGATAACATCAAGTAATCCCATTACAACTTATATGATTATGTACCCTAGATAGATCAACAAAATCACAATACAGATTATAAAATGGAGAGGCCCTGACATCACACTAATTTAATGGTTAATGTTGGAATACTAAGGGGTAAATATGTATACATGAACCTAATTAAATGTTCACAATGTTGTACATGACCCTGATTACAAGTTAATAATGTAATGTGTGAATCTGATTACAAGTAATCAATTTAATTAGTAGAGTATGATTTCATATTTATAATGTTATGTGTGGTCCTGGATTTAGGTCCATAATTTTTTGTGAGGTCCTAATTTCAGGTCATTATCATAATGGTTGAACCTATTTACATTTGTAAATGTTCACAGTGTTAGAATACAATGTGTATTCCAAAAATATATCATTGATGCCAGTGTTATGATATCATTTCTCATGTTATTTGATTACCTCATTTCTTATAAACAACTAATATTTATTCCATGAATCATTTGTATGATATATGAATTGATGGTAATGAACATTTTCTGTTTTTTCATAGGCGTATACCATTATTCTTATCCCATAAATCCATTCGATCATATAATTATATATCCTATGTTTACCCTTACATGGAATATGATCTCACCATATCTAATATTTACATTCAATATGTTATGTTGTATGGATTTATATATGTTATATATATTACAAGTAATAAATGGGGAGATCATAGTGGGAAATATTGATGATCATTCACCAGGTTAGAATATTTTGCTCTATTTTTTCAAAGGAACTAATATATTATGGTCTTTGGGTGTCTGTTTTTTGTAATATATTGATCATTATTCTACATATATGTAATATACACATATGAGAATCAAGGATCACTATTATTGTAATCATATATAAGTTTGGGTTAATCATTGGAACCGATTATGAGAAATCATTTGTGAGACCCCTATGGATATTTCCGTGAATTATTCTATGCATTTAATTTACCATATTTTGAAGGATGTGTTAAATAATCAAAAAAATTCACGAAATATTGTTAAATGATAGAGATATATGTTTCCTAAAATCACATCCCCATATAGATACTAAAAATTGATATGGCTCTAGAATAGATGTCCTAAAGGGGTTAACAACAATAAAAACAAATTATTGAGCTAGGATCATCATGAATTGGTGGATGAATGTGACATTTATCACACTTTGTTTTAATATCCTAAGGGAAATGAATTTTTAATTAAAATACTATTTTAGAATCATTATGAATGATTTTAATTGATAAAAAATATTATTGATATAGGATAAAACAAAATTGTTTAGGTTTAACGAAAAATGTATCATGATTTATAAATTATATAAGTGACATTACAGATTATTTGGTTTCCCATTATAGTAATATTTGGTCACACAATGATTTTTTTTCTTAATCAATGATGTGTATGATAAAGAACATGTAAAACATTGACTATGATGGACAATTTCGTGATGAGATGAAAAATGGGAAGACTAGTTGACTATAAGAAATTATTATAATTCCTAATTAGTAACCATTAATCATGATTAATAATTTGTTCCTTAAAAACACACAGAATCAACCAATAAATATCGGATAGAGTACATCGATAATTCGACTATTAGTGACCATGGAAGAAATAATATTTAATTCGCAATATTGAAATAATATGGAATGAATAACTCAAAAGAATGTCTCAAAGGATAGAGAAAATGTTTTTTTATTTCTATGATGGATATAAATTAAGAAATTACTGAAGATTACTTAGTTGTTAGGTTAACACAATGTATGGGAATATTTAACTCCATATTGTATTACTACTTGATATATGTTTTAACTGTGGAATGTATCAGCATTATGTAAATATATCTCTTATTGGGAAAGATGATTTTGATAATCATCATGGTTGTTTGAGAAACAATTATATTACTGATGATGAAGTATAAAAAAATTTATATGAAAGGAAATATCGAAAAAAGAATAATATCATGAATAATATTTAATGGATTATAGATGACATGGAATAATTGGATAGTTGATGTTTTTCAATTTAAGAATTATGAAATATATGAGGATTTTTTGTGGTAGTTTTCCATTATGGATATTCAAAAATGTGTTCAATGGTAGTCTTGAACTACGTACAAGATATTTATTTAAGGTAATATTACCATAAATATATTTCATATGTCTCTAAAATTATGTTTTTATAAAGACATTTTGGATGCCAAAAAATTAAATTGGTAAGTTTTGATTACAATGGAACTGATAAATGATTTGTTGAAAATGTAATTTATTCTATCATATATGGATTTTACAACATTTTTTATTTAAGGAATACATCCAATAATTTTTATTTATGGAATTAAGAGTCATGTGCATTTTCAATATGTTTTTATGGTATTTCAATTTATTACCATGTTTCAATATAATTCATGATGAATGTATTTACATGTTGGAATATAAAAATCAAGATCGACATTATGATATATGGGGTTTACTGTTATGTTAATTTTGAGGAATTTAGTGACCTTCCGTTTAAAAATGTATAAGCCTTACAAGGCTATATTATTATAATGTTTTTTCATCTAGAAATTGAATAATGATATATGGGATAATATATTAAATCACCATATGAGGATTTTTCCATATTGGTAAGCTGTGAAAATCAATATTTATTGTTTGAAAATAATGATAGATTAAATGACTTATCATTATATTTATTGATCTTATAGATTATAATAGATTCAATTAGGAAAAACAGACCATCATTTTTGGGACTGAGAGTTGAAGTGTATTTTGATCAATGAAAAACCAAAGGATAAAATAATTATAATGATATAAAAAGATAACATGTAAATTTTCTTATATTTTAATCCTTGATGGTAAATGTAATTGCACAACATAAGAAAATAGAACATTAAATCGAATGATTTCTTATTATCATCATTTTAAAATTAAATTCCCTTTTTTTATCTCATAGGTTTACATATTTTTTTCTTTAACATTATCCTTTCCATGTTTTATATCTCTCTCCCTTTGTATTTAGGTGATAGTTCTCTCTAATATGTCCACGTTTCAACTTCCCTATAATGTTATCTTATTGGGAAACGTGTTCTGAGTTTTTAGAAAAGTAATTCTGAAATCCGACTATATTTTCAAGATATATTTTTATTATCCCATTTATAATATGTGAATTTATGTGCAGTAATTTTCAATTGTTAATCCTTAGATAAAGACGATTAATTATTAGCAAGAAATTCATTTTAATAGGGTGTGATTTTTACACTAAAAGGTACTTTTAATTATTTTTAAATTATTTTTTAGAATTTTATAATATTTTATTTAAAAAGAAATATTTTTTCTTGTTTTACATGAAACAACAAGATTACATTTCATTACTCACAACATTGGGTTGAAATAAAATATGACATATTAATATAATAATATTATTTTATATGGTAGTTGTCACCTAGAAATTGGATTAGTGGTTATGAATAATATTAAATATATTATATGAATATGTTTTAAACCTGTATCTAAAATGAAATATTTAGGGGACAAATTAATTTCAAATGGAAATGAAACACTTTTTCAAATAAAGTGATATTTGTCCCTAAAAAGCTATATTTTCACACAATTTTGTTTGTATCTAAAAATTAACAAAACAATCATTTATGAATATTTTAATGATATATTTATTATATATATATTGGTTCAATTATTTTACATTCATAAGATATTTTTTTATAAAATAAATAAGAATAAAAAAAATTATCTAGTTAAACTTGTGTTTTCTAAAAAATAGTTTTGTTTCCTTTTCAGGGCACCTTAATAATAAAACAAAATTTTGAATCATTTAATAGATTATTTTGATAAATTAAAATAATTTTTTGATATTTTAATATCAAAAATATATTTATGGTGATCTTTTACATTTTTTCAAAAATATATTCATTTTTTGTTGAATTGTGAAAAATTAATTATATTAATTTAAAACAATATTTTCATATATATTATTTAAAATGTTAATCTATATTTTAAAATTATTGTACTGTATATTTATATCAATTTTAAATATATTATTCTATTATAGATTATTAGAATCAATTTAAATAATGAAATTTGATATAAAAAATTGAACACAGTTGAATAATTAAACTTTATAATCATGCTTTCTCACAACATTTGACGGATTAATATTAAATTATATTATTTCAATTCTCTAAGTGAAATTTGGAAAAATGGAATAAAAATTTAAAATAAGTATAATTTATATTATACAATACGGATTAATTAATCATCATGTACTATTATAAGTGAAAACATATATAATTAATTACTCCTGTAATAGTTAAAATTGAGTTTTGTGCATGACATTTGTATATTATAAAATTAATTTTACTCACACATTCAATTTGTATTTAAAAAATTTAATTTCTTATTTAGAAATTTTTCTAAAAAAATTATTGTAAATATTGTTTTTTATTTAACATTTAATTGATAAATTAACGACTTGAAAAAATATAGACGATTCTGTAGAGAAATCATTAAATATGTGATAATTGAGTAAACATAATGAATAATGAAATACATGATAAAAATTTATTTATCATTATTTAAAGGAAGGTTTTCTTGAACAAATCCACCCTTCCTTCCATTATGTGTCCATTTAGGAGGAACATGAGGTAATGAATACCTCTCAATATAAATCACTTCTGGGAATTTACTATAATTACACTCCATAATTATAAAAGGTCACTCATTCTCCCACCTCACCAATATTCAAACCTCTAAATAAATTTATTCCAACCAAAATATTATACAATAACATCCAAAATTCACACCCCTCATACTATTAGTCATATTTTAATCATAATTCCATCCTCGGATGTATTTTGTGCATCCCTAAGAAGGATGAACGAAGAATAATTAATGATCTTCAATGTGAATATTTATTTAATTTCGTTATATAGGTCCTACAATTTTTATTATATCATGATTTTGTACTAACCTAGGCGTCTTAAAGGTACTGATATGGAATTTTTCTTTATATGACAATTAACCACATAGACTTCCATCATATGGTAAAAAAATAATCATCTGTGTGTGTGGCAGACAACAGCCCCACAAACCAATGTTGCTTGTTATTCATTAAACAAATCGAAAGGAAGGTAATAATGATGGATTTATTATTTATTAATTATTTATTTTATTTTTTTGATCTCATAATGATTTTATAAATATTATATAGAACTACCCCTTATACCCTTCACATTGCGGGAATATTATAACGATGTTCCCTTGTATAGTGGATTACCATCACGCGAATTGATTATATTCGTTCTTAAATTACATTGAATGTATTATTGATGTGTTTAATAAAAATAAATGATATATTCGACTTGAAATTTATACTGAAATGATAATATATACATATTTCATTTTCTATTCATCATTTCAACATGATAAGAGGATAGAAGTCACCATCATGCATACATAAGACCTACCATCTCTATGTACGGTGTTTTTAATTTTGTTTAACAAAATTATATGGAATAAAATATATACATATATAATTAATTTACATGTTATTAATATCATGTATTAAATTATTTAGATTATGAAGCCATAATTGGATCAGACGGACCAAACAATTACAAGTGAAAATATATATAAAAAACAAAGTGGTTATTAAATGAAACATAAATGAAAAATGGAATTGTCCATATCTAGGAAATAAAAGGTTTATAAGAAAATAATATATGGTATTAAATATATATACTTCTTAGTATTTAATATTTTTATAATGATATAATATATATTTTATTTTATTTTTGAATATGTGCGATGGAAATCAATTTTTGAAGTAAGGGATTTTAGTCTCACTTATTTACTTTCTTGAGACACATGTCATATTCATAACTTATTTCAGTTATGAGTTTAAAATAATAACCAATACTTTATATTAAAACTATGATCCTTAAAATTATGGGATTTTATATATCAATTTTAGGATCTATCTTTTATGTGGTTTATGGTTCTAATGTTAAAAAATCGGTAAGATGTTTTTATCACTATTTTGTTTCTTTTAGTTGTATTTTATGTTAGGAATGTATATATCTTCAAAGATGTTAACATGTAAAATATTTTTAATTTATTATCTTTAATTTATTAATCCTCAATATATTTTATGATTAATTTTATATAATTCCATCATCGGGTTTATGATTCAATGTTACCAAAGTGGTAATGATTTCATGTTACAATCTAATTAATTATAAAGACTATTTATGGTTGTGATTATGATGATAAAATTATATGATCAATCTCACAATAATTATCATGAATTTTCTTTTCCTCTTGATATTCATTATATTCTCAAGTAATGGTAGAATTTTTTTACTCATTTTTAATTAATATATTTGATAAAATGTTTCTAATAAAATATTAATTTATTAATCTCTTTGGTTAGAAATAAGTTTTCTTCCAAAACTAGGTTGTCAAAAAACTACATAAAAATTATTATAAATTATCAATTTAATATTTTATTAAAATAAAATAATTTTTTAAAATTTTTTATCAAAATTTTTTTATTTAAATTAATTAAAAAGATTCATTTATAAATTAATAATTATAAATTCAATAAAATATGTTTTGAAAATGTTTTACTTTTTAAAAAGATTTATTAAAATTGGATAGAATACTTTCTTCAGGAAACCTTTTTATTGAATTTTAAATAAAAAAATAAATTTTTCATTGTTATTTTTATGTAAACGTAATTTTAAAAATAAATATGTTTTAAAAATATATATTTTTAAAATGAATAGGATATTTACCTAATGATTTTTTAATGATCATGTAATGCTATTTTCATTAATCAATGTGAAGATCCCTCTTTGTTACTTGTGATCCAATGATGATGTTTTTTAATTATAACATAATAATTAATTATTTATATGGAATAATAATGTTTCAGAATGATTTACATGAAGCACATTTCATTTCAATGGTTTAATGATGTTATGAGTTAATAATGATTATTTAATGAGTATTATGATGAAATACATTATCTTTATCAATTATTCATGATGTTGTTCTTGGATGATACTTATATTATGGGAGGAATAGATAGAGTCTACTTAGCCCATTAGAGCCTATACTATGGGGTGACGCAGTTAGTGTCGGGTATTCCCATTACAACTTCTATGATGGAGCGTCCCAGGTAGCATAAGGTATTCCTGTTGAAGCCAATATGAGTGGGCCACCAAGAAATCATTGAGTAATACATATAAATAATATATTATGTGGAGGAAGAGATAATGTTGGGTAATCTTGTTACAACTTGTATACCGGGGTAACCCAAATAGAACCTAGAAAGCCCATTACTGATTATTTGATGGGGCATCCGAGATAGCTACAGTTAAGCCTCTTACTACTTATAGAAAGGGGAGGCCCATATTGCATTGGTACAGCCTGTTATTACATAGAATATGGGGTGGAATACGTAAATCACAAACATATTTGTTAATGATGGATAACTCATGAGTAAATATGTTACATGTTATCATTTTTACATTTTCAAAACGTTATTAATTATCCTAAGTACATGTTCATAATGTTTTGTGTGTTGATGATAATATTATCACATTGTTATTTATGGAACAATTATTCATATACATCCTATTATGCATAGTCCTATTTTCATCTCCATAAGTTTATTTTTGGTCTATAATTCATGTCCATATATTATAGAGTGAACCTATTTTTATTTTTACAAGTCCTTATTTGATGTCCTAAATTAAAAATGTGGTATTATGTAAGTCCATAATATTTTAGACAAGTCTTTATTTCATATTAACCCTTATCATTTTCATTTAACCACATTGTAATCCCATTTTTACAATGATCGTGTTAATGAATTTTTTATATTTCAATTATTCTTTATGGTAATAAATTAAAGTGGCCATATTATAAAATATAATTTATTATAATTGATATTTTTGGATTTGTTTTTCTAAATTAAATTCTCTTAATTGGAAGTCATTAATAAAAAATTAATCCCTTAGATGCGATAATTATGAAAACATTCAAACAGAAAATGGTCAAATGTTTAAAAAGTTTTTATATAATAATTCCACATGAAAATGATTATAGTGGACTAAATTGGATTAATGGATTTAGAATTGAAATATTTTACATTTTTATTTTTTAAGTAAAATTTTACATTGTTAATTTTTTAACCAAAACCGTATTTTTCAATTAACTGTCATTACATTCAACTAGTAATAAAATTTTAAATATTTCACATAAATCCAAAATAATCATCATAATATAATTTTGATATTCTATTTCTAAAAAAATTATTTCATTTTATATGATAAATGTTTAAAATTATAAAAACTAATTTTAAATGATGATCAAGAAAGCGTACCTATATCATCTTTATTAAAAAATTCTATTTGTTAAAAATTAATTATTTTTTATTTATTTTATTATCATATTTTCTAGTTATCAAACAAATATAATTTTAATAATTTGGAAATTAAATTTCATACTAATCAAATTAATATAAATTTTATGATTATATACTATTTTACTATTCATTTAGACTTTGGGTTACATGTTTCACAAATAATCAATGAGTTTTAAATTATACAAATATATTTCATTGGACTTTTATCTTCAATGTTGTGCGTCACATACTATAACGCCCAAGATATGAATGCGCCCAATGGTTCCCAGAACCTGGATGGTCACATTACCTCAATCACATTTCCCCAAATGACATAGGCTACCGACTAGCAGCAAGGGACATGGTGTGATAATGAGGAAACTATTCCCTCATTAGCAGACTATACACAACAGAATGGAAATAGTAAAAATTAGCGAAAGTAGTAATATAATATAACATAAGTAAATAGACGATGAATGATTGTAATAAAAAAACTAGATTATAAATAAATGATCTACATCACATGTGTATTGGAAAATAGACAAAATAATAACTTTGTTTATAATAAAAAATAAAAACAAGTCAAATTCTAGAAATTCAATACAGAAACCATATTACAGAAAAGAAGGTAAACAGCAACTGCATCGCAAACCTCAACATGGTCCCATTTTCTCATGCTCCCTTAGAAATCATGTACTTGATAAAGAAGGGTGATTTTCCTTATCTATATAATAAATAATATAATCTCTTTGGGTATAAAATCCTGACCCAAATATTGTGAGAGATAAATCCTAGTAGGCATCCACAAGAAGATCTAGGCCTAATTGTTAGTGAATATATATAGCAGTTAATATATAGAAATGAATCAATAAACTATGATGTACTAAAATGTAACCAAACCAACAGTTTTCATTTACATTCATTTACAATTACTTATTATCCCATTTAATCATTTAACACTTGGATCAACCCTATGTGATGTATCCCTTGTGTAATATTAACAAATATATATCTTAGAAGACCATCTAAACATTCTAGAAATAAAGAGTACATGATTCTTCTTTGGCTTTGAAAAATCTTCACAATTATTCTATGACTCATAATCAACAATCTCAGAAATATATCACATTCTAACCCCATTGGTTTAACAAAGCTCTAAATCATTAAAGAACGACCCTCGGGGAATTACTTGATGGTCTAACCCCATGGGTCCCACAAAGTAGTAAATAAATCATAAATTTCCTTCTGGGTATCTCTCTCTGTCAATACCCCTGGGTCAACATAGAATAAGGTAAATATAAAAAACCTCCAAGGTAGCGCTCACTACCAATATTCATGGGTCAATATAACATCATAAATTATAAACAACCTACTACGTAGCTCTGATGGTCAATACACCTTGGGTCAACATCTACACCAAGGCTCTCATGGTCCTATGTAAATTATATGGAATCCCCCGACGTTCTCCTAGAACAGGGCTCTCACGGTCCATTGGAAAAACAATGCGCATATTATATCAAAGAATCACATGTAATCAACAAAAACTACATGGATGTAAATTCACAAAACATTCCACATGCATTTAAGATAATAAAAATAGTCCATCCTAATCATCCAAGACATGGAAAAAAAGACACATAACCTTACACATATGAAAAACCCATTTTTAATCAATCAAACCATATAAAGTATAAAAAAAGGTTCAATTGAAAATCATGAAATATCCCAAACATGGTTATGTGAAATTTAATGTTTATATAATACAAGGAAAATCAATTAAATTCAAAAACCACCTACCTTGATGTCATATGATCAATACTCATTAACTATGACCCTTTATTAGACTAGATCAGTGTAGATCTACAAAAGATGAAAAATATCAACCATATACAAATCACGAGAGAGGATGAATCAGGATAATATATCTATAATAATTGAGAAATCACTGGTGGGATTCAAACAAAACTAATGGAATCTCAATCGGAGGTCATACAAAGAGCCAGGAGGGGTATGGTGTTCTTCGGCCATTCTATCTCTCTCCTGTATGAACCAAGGGAAGAAGACATTTCTGAGGATGCGAAGTGACCACACTCTGATTTATGAAATAAAAAAGTGAACTACATAGTATGTTCATTAAATGTACATATCGTGTAGTGACCTTAACCAAACCACACATTAAGCCATCTTCAAGGTCAACTGCAGGGCTATCTACATGGCCATTACACGGCCAATACATGGCTATATGTGGTTCCCAATACACTACGTGTAATCAGAAGAACATGTTGGGTACTTTGAAAATTTACATTTCTTCTTTTTTCCAAAATACATCATGAAATCATGATTGATGCACGAATTGAAGATCCAGGTTCTTACAAACATCCCCCTTAAAGAAATTTTTCCCTGAATATCCCTTCCAAGAGTGTTGAGGAAGAACCATGAAAAAACAATGGCCACTATGATTGTATGTCGACCTCCCTCTCCTAAGTCTCATCATGTACTTGACTATGCATCCATAGAACTCATACTAGAGGAACATACCAGCACCATAAATCCTTCATGTTGCTATCCAAAATCCAAATAGGGTTCTCTTATAATGATGTATCCAACTCCAAATTAATGTCCTTGGGTTGTAAAACATGAGTCAGTTCTGAAAAGTAATGTCGCAGTAATGGAACACATAATATGTCATGCACATCCCAATACCCCTGAGGAAACTGAAACCAATTGGCAACCAACAAAAATCTCTCCAAAACCACCATCAACCGAATGTATATCGGTGGAAGATTCCCCTACATCCAAATAATTTTGGGTTCCATCGTCAATGAGACACATTGGAAAACCTGAACACCGATCTTGAACTCTAAGGGTCATCTCTATTGATGGGAATAAGATTTATGCACAGATTGTGCAGTATCCATCCTCTTCTGAATCAATTCCACCTTCACAATGGTCTCCTGGAAGCATAATCGATGCATGTCCTCGAAAACCTAAATTTTTTTCTTAGACCATCCATTTCTCTGGCGACGATGAGCAGAAATTATAAGTACCAATCTACCCAAATCCCTCTATATTCCCTACTAGACATAAGAATTATAACATGAATCTGTGACTAAAATGATATAGTGTGGAACACCATGATAATATACAATCTCATATATTAACAACCTTCCAAACTCATCAATGATAAAGGATTCCTCAATCAGCAAGAAATATAAAACCGTTGTGAGCTTGTTGATAACAACCCAAACTACATCGTTCACACGAGGTGACGAATGTAAACCTTCCAAAAAAAATTATCATGACACCATTACACTTCCACTTGGGAATAGGTACCTACTGAATAATATATTCCATTAACTGATGATCCACCTTCACATACAGAGAGGTGGAACATCTAATAAAAAAACATGCCACATCTCTCTATAAACATGGACACCAATAATGATGATGTAGATCTTAGTAAATCATGATGACACCAGGATGAACTACCCATTCTAAAGAATGAAAATTTGACAATAACACCTCATGTATGTCTTCTCTCACACATAAATGTATGTGGAAACTATAAACCACATCCACAAATACGGTCCACCTTAGAGTAGGGTCCTTTTCTTACACACTCTCTCATAGGACTCTACCTCCAGAATCAGATAGGTTTTTCATTCTCAATTGATCTAGAAGAATGAAGGTAAGATAAATAGAAAAATGAAACACCTTCCACTATCTATCATGAACCTCTTAATTCATATCAAATAATAGATCCATAAGCAGCCACTATATACTAGCCTCCTGAACAGCCTCTATATGAGTCCTCTTGCTCAACCAATCCGCTGCTGTATTGCCTTTCCCAAGAATGTTGGCCAGTTCAATGCCAAATTACTAAAGGTACTCAACACAGCTTCACTTTTTAAAATTTATACCACATTGAGTAACTACAGAAATGAGATTTTTTTAGTCAGTGTATACATTAAAATTCTCTCCCAAAATATAATGTCTTCAAAAAAATTAAGCATTAAAAAATGTAGCTAACTCAATATTGTGAGTTTGGAAATTCCTCCAACATGACCTCAACTGCGAGAACTGAATGCAATGAATCCTCCACCTAAATAATCATTTCTTTTATACCAATACCAAATTAATCATTGTAAATATTGTATCTCTTCCCCAGCTTTGTAAAAACTTGTATCAGTACTGAATTCAATATCCCTTTTATCTCATGAAATACATAATTATAGAAATATGTCAACATGTACTTCTAACCATTATTCGTTAGGCCCTTCAGTTGTGAAAATATAAATGAAAATTCTTGTATAAAGCGTTTTTAGTAACTATCAAATCCCAAAAAAATCATTTTCCCTTAAAGATTTTCTTTGGATCCTCCGAGGAAACTACATCTATCACTTTCTCTAGGTCAAACAATACTTCTATCTCTAAGATAACATGACCAAAAAATTAATTTCATCCATCCAAAACTGACATTTTGAGAGCATAACATATAATTGATGCCCTATCAGTGTTCAAAATATGATACCAAGATTTGTGGAATGGTCGTATCTTGTGTGAAAGTGAACCAAGATATCATCCATGAAGATTAAAACACATAAATATATGTATGGATGGAACACACGGTTAATTAGTTACATGAAAAATATTGGAGTGTTCTTGAAACTGAGCAACAGAACCAAATTCTTGTATAGACCATACCTTCTCTATAAGGTTGTAAGAGGTATATATGATAGTATAATGTGAAAATTATTATAACAGGATCTCAATTCAATCATTCAGATCACCTGGGCTTATCAAATGTGATCAAAGATATCATCAACCCTTGAAATTGGATTTCGATTATGGACCATAAACTAGTTAAACATCCGATAATTCAGAAACATTCTAAGAATATTGTCTACCTTCTTCACAAAATGTACAGGAGGACCCCAATGTTAATTACTGGGTTTGATGAATCCATTTTCCTGCAACTCCGGAAATTGCTTCTTAAGCACTTGAAACTCTAGTTTAGCCATATTATAGGTGTAATGGTCAACAATTCCTCTCCTAGAACAAGCTCAATAGTGAAATATACCTCTCTCTAGAGGTAAAAAAATATGTCGGGGAAGAAATCCTTTACATGATCCACCAAGGAAGGAAAATCAATATTTGAAGTCCCTTGGTCTTATAGATATAAACTAGAAATCTTGGATGTTATTCTAGCCAACCCCTGATGCTCGGGTCTTAATCATCTCTCCTAGATAACCCTTTCCCCCTTGTGTACAAAATATTAGTCCTCTGCTGACGCGAAACTCACCCTGTGATAATAGTAGTCAAAAAGATACTAAAAATAGACCAACATGTCCATTCTTAGAATTACATCAAATTCTGTCATCTCTATGACATAGAGTCCCCACAAGATGTGACACCCACCAACCACAAGAGGAAAATCATTTCACTAATGTACAGTAGTCGTCCTAATCCCAAACATAGTGTCTACCATCATAACATCATTAGATTTAAGGATATAGAGCCTATGTCTATCCACAACATCAATAGATACATATCTATTGGAAGCCCCCGTATCAAAAAGAGAAGAAGGTAAAACTGAGTCATGTAGATCAGTACCCTTAACTGAAGAGTATCTAGGATGCTACAACTGATGTGTTTGCGCCACTGTAAATGTCTGACTAGTACCGCAGCCTTGCTACCCTACCTGAATACCCTTATCTGATCCAACCTTCTGTCGCTGAAAACCTACACCTAGCTTCCCAACCACAACAACCTCCTCCTCGTGAATGGTATTATAAACTCTATTTACCTATCAGACGAGAAACTAGTGGTGATGATCATGAACATGGAGTCATAATTGATCCCCTATCACTAGATTCTGGTGAGAAATACAATAAAAAATTCTAAATATGACCCATATTTTCACATGATCAGAACATAACTAGGTCTTTCAGGCACTAAGGTCTCATGTGGCCACTCTTCCCACATGGGTATCACCTCAATTTGATACCAATAGATATATCTCTGTAACCAGAATCACTTTGTGAAGGCTCCCTACAATGATTACTTTTACAAAATGGAGGAGTACGAGCCCTTGATGTTGAACTACCTTAGCTTCTAGCTCCCAACTCCCTCAGATTACTCTTTGTGGTCAACACCTGCTTTACTACAGTGGTCACTAAAGTCAACCTAAAAAAATTATCATATGATCAGATGTTTTTCCTGAGACCATCCTCAAATTTCCTGGCGAGTGATAAATCGTCACATCTCAAAACAGGTGTGAAGAACTGATGATCTGTAAACAAGGAAGATAAATCCATCACCTAAAGTGCACCCTTTCCAGATGTATGAACTCTCAGGCTCAGTTAGAACTTTATGTCTCGGGGTAGAACTAATAATTTAAGGTTCTAAGAAACACTTACCAATCCATAATATGATGACGTCCTGCATATGAGACAACATCCCACCATCTCTTCGAGGAATCAAAAACCATATATGTTGCAAGCTTCAACATAAACTTTTGAGGAATCTCTAGTTGCTAAATGATGGAAATTATGTCCTCCAACCATGACTCTATATCCTGCGATCCAACATCAATATAAAAAGTTGTAGGTGGTTACATTTGGAACACCCATGTCAACTCTTCCATAGTCGGGGCATGATGCAGTTCTCCTGGAAAATCTTGATTAATCCTCATGAAGCCATCTCGGAAGTGTTCCACGTCACCTTAATCTAGTATAGATTCTTATTCAAAAATGGGAATGAAGGGAGGAATAGTTGGTAGTCCTTAATCAATGGTTTCTAGTGCTGGATAATTTCCTTGTAACTGTTGTACAATTAGAGGACGTGTTTGTGGAATGACTCTGCAAGATCAAGGGCACACCGCAATTTTTGATTATCAAGGACTACAACATAAAAGTGCATTAAATGAACAGGAGAATGAAGGCATTCATATTTTATAAAATAGGGATACATGGTGTCTAGATACAGTACACAACATTTTCCCTTAAGCTTTATACATGGGCATGTAACTGTTCCGACTTGGTTGTCTAACACCCCCTAAACAAAAAGTGTTCCTCAAGGGACACAACATGTTATTGAATATTCCCTCTTATCCATGTTATTTTACACAAATATAATTACATGGTTCTCTCATTGGGAGACATTATAAGAAATGTTCACCCTCAAAATGACATGTATTACTTATGTCTCTCCCACTCATGACGTTAGTCACACAACCAATTTCTACACATTATGTATAATATAAACTTAATGTGTACAACCCATGTTTAATCCCCCTTTTTTGTTAGTCTCACATCTACAAACATGGTAACTTATAGCACGACATGTACTCTTAGTACATAGAGTATTCTACCAAGAATTTATCAACCACATGCCTCTATTGACACTATTATTCACACTATCAACAACTATACGACGTGTGCATAACATACAAGGCATGTACATAAGAATTTTTTTTCTTCTAGAATAGAAGAAGACAAGTCGTGTGCTCATAACATCACATGTCTTGTTTTCTGGGTTACTAGAGAGTATGCCTATACAACTTTTTGGATCCCTTAAAAACATGTAATTTATTCCAAGGAATGCCTAATTCTGATCTGTGAAAGACCATACTCCCCATGAATCCATGTTTGGAAACATTAATCATTTCATATATAAACAGATTTCAATTTAAGTTAAACCATGATCCACAAATTATGATCCAAGAGGGCTCATAACACCTCAATGACTTTTTTTCATCTATAAAAATGAAACAGTATATATAAAAATACCCTATCAAAACAGTCGGTATTATATCATGGTACTTATCACAACCACATTAATAACAAACATAACAACTTTCACAATATCATGCAATCAATATTACATTCTAAATGGCATGAAAAGAATGAAAGACATGTGATCTATAATATGTGCCAATATAATGTGTGATATGTCATACCCTTATATTATTGGGGTGAAACAAAAATAGAACCACAATTATATAAATCATAATAGAATAAAACAATTGAATCACCCTACAATTAAATCAAATCAACTGTAACAATTGTAAAACCAGAAAATTGTAACATTCAAGGTAACAAGGATTATCACTATATATTGGTTAGCTACTCCCATGAAAATATGATTACCAACTACCCATTACTTCGTATCCCAGTATATTGCATCTAAATAGTAAGGAAATGAAGAAAATGAACCCTTTGATACCACATTGTAACATCCTGGACTCGGGTGCTCTCAAATAGTGTCCCAATCCTGGTTGGTCAAATGTCTGCAAGAAAATTTTCCCAAATTCTAGAGGCTAACATCTTGTAGCGAGGGCCATTTTGTGAAATGGGGAAACTATTCCCTAAATGGGAGAGTGTACATAGGGGAAAGGAAATATTAAAAAATAGATGAAGCATTAATACCATATAACCAAAGTAAATAGCAGAAGACTAATAGAAATAAAACAACTGGAGAGTATAAAAATGATGCATGCCACATGTGTATAGGGAGGTAGAAAAACATGTAATATGTGTATAGGAAAGCATCCAAACAAGTAATAATGATGAAATAAAATAAAAAAACCAATGTACAGAAAAGAAAGTAAACTCTAACAGCATCGCAAGATTCATCTTAGTCTAATGATCTCCAACTCCCCTAAAAATATAGTACCTAATGATGAAGGGAACATAACCATATTTTTGAATGCAACCATATAATCTATTTGGGTCCAAATTCATGACCCAAACATGGAGTGAGATTAATCCTAGTAGGCGACCACCACACGATTAATGCCAAACTATTAGTGAAGATAAGTAATATACGAAAATGAAGCAATAAACTTGGATGTACTCAAAAATAACCAATCCTGCAGTTTTAAAATACATTTTTTTACATTTATTATTTAAAACCATTTAATCATGTAACCCTAGGATCTAGCCTATTCCCTATATCCCATGAGAAATAGTAACAAAAAAATGTCTCATAAAACCATCTAGATAATCTAACAAGATCGATTCCAAGCCTCTGAATTGGCATGGAAAACTCATTACAAGCATTCAATCATTCATAATCATCCCTCAGGGAATGATATCAAGTGTCTAACCCCTTTTGTTTAACATAGAGCTAAATTATTACAAAACAACCCTCTGTGAAACCTCTCATGGTCTAACCCCTTTAGTCCCACATAGTAGTAAATAAATCATAAAAGACCTCCTTGGTATCTATAATGATTCATGAAACTAGTGAATTATATCATAAGGTAAATATAAACGACCTCATATATAGCTATCATGGTCCATACACTTGGGGAAACATATCATAAGGTAAATATAAAAAACCTATGGGGTAGCTCTCAGGGACAATACACCCTGGGTCAACATCTACACCACAGAATTCATAATCCTGTGAAAAAAATTTGGAAACCCCCAAAGTTTTCCTGGTCCAAGGATCTAATGGTCCATTGGAAAAACAAATTTCTTATCATACCAAATCTGCACATGTAATCTATAACTACAACTTGAAAAAACACTCACAAATAATACCACATGAATTTGATATAATAAAAAAACTACATCCAAATAAACCATTTCATGGAAAACAATGTACCTAATCATACATATATGAAATGAATGATTTTCCATCAATCAAACTATAATAGTTATTAAATTGGGTGAAATTATAATTCATGAAATTACCCATACAAGGGTATGCGACATTTAAAGTATATATTGTCCAACAATAATTAATGAAAGGCACAAACCACTTACCTTGATTACATACAATCAATACTCATTAACATCAGCCATGCAATCAGCCTATATTGGAATTGATCTACGAAATAGATGAATAAAATAAACTATAAATAAATCACTAGATATAAGGAATAAAAAATTTAGGCTCTAGAAGAATTGAGAACTCAGAAATGGGATTCCAACTCACCTGATGAAATCACAGTCGGATGTCAGAAGGATAGTCGGGAGGGTTTTAGTGTTCATTGGCACTTATGTCACTATCCTGTATGAACCTAGGGAATACTCAGATGAGTCCATGGATGAATCGATACCTCACTTTGATTTACCTAATAAAAATAAAACTACATGGAATGTTAATTAAATGTAAATTCCTTCTAGTTAACTTAACTGGCCTCCAATATAACCTATCTACAAGGTCACCGACACAGCCATGTACTCGGCCATTACATGGCCAGTATGTGGCTGTATGTGGTACTTAGGTACACAATGTGTAGTCATAATTACACAACGTATACATTGAAAATTTTCCCGTTCTTCCTTTTTCCAAAAAAATACCCAAGATAAAGATCTGTACCAGAAATGATGATCCAAGATCTTACACATACATTATCAAATACAAATTCATATTTTATAATTTTTAGTTGTAAAATTATCCACACCATAAATAAAATTTTCCTCAGACATTAATAATTTTTGATGTATTCATGTGTTTCATATTTGAAAATTATTTTGTGGAAACCCCACATTATGAAATGAGTTGATAAAATGTCCCCATAAAAATGGATAAATGGAAGTAAATTGTCCATGTCTAATAAAAAAATTATGTTTATATGTAAGAGAATATTTCTGTAATTTGAAGATATAGACATATATGAAAACCACAAATAATTATATAGAGTGATTGAGATCATTGATCACAAGAAAGGGATTGACAAATGGAACTATATGGAACAAAAAACTCATTGGAATTATGAGACCATATTATTCATATGATATGAAGGTAATAAGATAAATTTTTTTAATAAACCTTCTCTTAATGATGATAAAAAATTATACTATATAATAATATGATGTAATATACAAACATTATATCCTTCTATTTCATAAGAACTATTTCATCTATTGGATGTGATTTGATCAATTTCCAACTCATCAATTGGTCCAATGGATTAATATATAAAAATGAATATTTAATTCCTAAAAGACTAAAATTAACATTTAATGGATGTTAATATCCATAACGGAGTAATGATCTTTTCTTCTTTATCTAATTATATTTAAACCAATATGGTTTTCCCAATTTATCCAATATTATACATTAATCTCAAAAATCCAATGGTACAATATTAATATTTACAAGTAAATTTTTTTGACTAAAATTAATGACATATTAACCATGATATCACATATGCTAGTGGTATGGGCTAAATCATCATAATCCTTTGTTATATATTCAATAATTGTAGACTTCATCAAATGCAACAAGATGCCCAATTCTAGATCTATATTAACTTACGTTTTATAATTTTCCAAAATTGTGACGACCCATAATTACTTCCATATCATGATTTTAAAAACCCTAATGGTTAATAGTACATTTAAACATATTACCACTAAATTTATGTGCATTATTCTGTAAATAACATTTTCACTAATATTTATACTAAACTAATGCGTTTTTTCTCATAAATCCTTCCCAAAATTTCATTAATCATGTTATTTTATTCCCATATAAAATTTAAAATGATATTTTCAAAAATATGTACTTATAATATACCAAAAATTATTAAATTTTGGATGGTATCTATTACTTTTATGTTAATGGTGACAAATATAATTTTGTAATTTTATACAATTCTTTTATTTTAATTGAGTGTTGTAACTAAAATACCATTGGTAAATTAATTCAACAATTTAATTCTTGAATCCCAATAACTAAATATTTCATCGGGTCGATTTAAAAATATATCCTTTTTTTCGAGGGTCTAATCCTTAAAAGTAGAAATTGAATCGAATATTGTATAGTTTCCACATATTTAAGAAAATGAACTCTAATTGTATCCCGATGATGATATTTGTTTCATTCAATCATATTTTTTCACTTTCCTATAGCAACACATTAAAAATTCTCAAAATGAATGATATATGTCATTCTTTACCCCATGGTATCCAAAAATATATCTCTTAGTGTACTCCATCCATAAATTATTTGGTGAGACATGTAGTTTGTTCTGGTATAGGTTAATAATAATATTTCATGATAAATAATTCGGCATAATCACAATATCATTCACTATATTAATCATCTCATTAGGTTTTCCATAATCACAACCATTCCCTTCATATTCAATGTTAAAATGATTCCTTTGGGTTCCAACTACTGACTAAAAACAAAATAGATAGTGCATGAAATATTAGTCATATTAGAAATACCATAAAATAGTAAATAAGTTTCCAAAATAACGGGATAAAAATTGAAAATAATGCACTGTAGTTATATTATATTAAACAGTAGGTTTATCCTACATCATTATATGACATCATATATTTGTATCCATCATAATGGTCTATAATTAAAATGTGAATTATCAGAATAATATACTATAGGAGTTTCAAACCAAGTGAACAGTATGGAAGATTTTCTTGCACTATGTGAAACTTTTGTCAAGACTAATGATCCATTTTTTGAGTAATTAACCATATAAATTTTTTTTCAATAAATATATCCACTGGAAGAATCCATAATATGATTAACAATTTTTAAAAACCACATAATGATTTCCTTATCAAAACATTACGATGATTTTATGTACATATCCTCAATGATTATCTTATGGTTATGATACATAATCATTATTTTATAAAATATAGTTCCAAATGATTCTTATAAACTTGTTTTGACACCAACAATAATAGAACCAAATTCTATAACCCATAGATAGTGTCTACATTATTATATTTCCATAATATATAATGAATAGAATCTCGAAGGACTAAATATTTTATTATCTTTGGTAAACTAGATACATACTTGATACATTCCTTAAAATATGAAACCCATATTTCAACATAATTTATTTTAAAAAATATAATTTTTACCCCTAGAATATCCTTTCAAATCTGTCAATGTATAACTCCTAGATTATTGGGAATATAAATAAATTTTTCTTTGATAAAAAATTATTTGAAACGGTTCAGTATAATAAAACTTATAATGAATTAATAAGAATATTCAACATGTCATGGAAAATTACTGAACGAAAAATCCTTTTACATAACATTACAACCATGATATGATAATTCTTAATCAATAAGGTTAGGTAAATTACTAATATCACATGATATTTAACCAATACAATAAGAATGAAATGAATCTATAGATAATATCATTGTTAAAGAATGAATGATAACATGATAATAAATAATAAATAAATAATTGTGAATAACTTAAAACAAATTATATTAAATAAAAAATTCATAATGAAATGAATCTATGAAAAATAATATTGTACAATTATAATGGAAAAAATTAACCAAATTTCCTATAAAATAATTAAATAATTATTAGACAAGGTGTTATTATGCATGATGGAAAATATAATTCCCTAGGATTAAACATTACTTATTCTAGTTTCGTTGAACAATATTTCATTATCATAAAATTTAATGGATCTTTATGGTTTACAGTTTAAGGAATTAGGATAAAATCATAAAGAGTAAACCCATAAATTAAAAAAGGACAATTATACTCAGTATCCATTTATAAAAAAAATTAAAAGTAAACATGATTTCATTTCATGCTAAATATTCCAAAAAATCAATTAGGTTCTTCTTTTCACATTCACATCTATAAAATCTGTGAAAAGCATTTTAAATGATGGGGTGAGCAGAAAAAATTCAGAAAGGGATAAAAAAACTAATATTACTATTTGTTCAGTGAAAAACATAAAAACCCATTAAAACCATTTTTGTTATATAACATTCAATTCTACCATAAAATTATATAATCAATTTTTTATAATAAATGCTAATTTTCATTCCTATTAAAATGAATGATTTTCATGAAAAATAATTTTATATATTATAAAATTAATATTGGTTCACTAGGATTTCGTTATTATATAACACTTATAATAACTCTTAGAAATGGAATAATCATACGGTAGAAATATACCGCTAGAGAGCACAATGAATTACTGCACTGTCTCGAGACACCATTTATAAAATAAATTATGGGAATACAAGGTGATATCTAGATTCACTATATATAGATGGTTAAATTGGATCATATGTGATTTAAAATGGAGCTCAACCCATCATACAATAAAATTTGGAGGATAATATAATTAAGAGGAACCTTGAAAAACACCTTTTAAATCGATTTGAAAAAATATTGGATATAAAATTACCCTTTTATTTTATAAACAATTTTAAAATATAAAAATTATCCCATATTAAATAAATAAATTTTATTTTAAAATAACTATAAAAATTTATAATGGAATCAACAGATAATTATGGTTTCAAAATGGTGGGAAAACCATCTGAGGCTATATATTTTATAAAACATTTCATCCATATTTTTTTTATAAAATTCACAATGTATCTCAATAAAAAAATAGAAAAATTATTTTTACACAATTTTGATAAATATAAAACATGGTTAAAAATGAATTTCAATATTCATATAAGTATACTAAAATCATTTATTATAATTATTTTATAATATCAAGATATGGAATATCCTGAGTTTTAATGTAAACATTAAATGATGGTTTTTAAAGAAATTCCCTTACATCATTACAAATATTTCAATGGTAATCACCATGAAAGAGTATAATTATAAAATAATTATATACCAATAAATAGATATATTCATGAAATAACATGTAAAATGGTCTTTATATTCACCTTATTGAAAAATATATGTGCATAAAATCAAATTATGCCCCAAATAAATAAAATTTGTGATTAAGTCCCTTTCCATGATTAGGAATCATTTTATATGTTCCTAATAATACTGAAAATTGAACATAGTTTAACTATTTATGTTAAAAATAAATTTTTTCAATTTTTTAATTCCTTTTAAATATATTTTTTTCTATGTTATATATAATTACTATATCACTTATGTTCAAATCAAACATTTTAAGGGTATTGGGATCATAAGTCAAAAAAGGCCTATATAAGTCATATATGGAAAAAAAGAACAGTTTTGCTTTATCTCAAAATTAATAATATCAAAATAAATATCATTTTTATAATTTAAATATAATTTTAATTCTGAATAATAAACATTATTATGAAAAATGATATATGTTAAATCATTTTGATGTTAGGTTGTATATATGTGTGGGTCAAATTTCTAATTATTCAACAATCAACAATTTCTATTAAATATTATAGTAATATAATTTATTTCATTTTTATTTTATAAATATTGACACACACACACAGATATATATATATATATATATATATATATCATTCATGTGATTTCATGGGGAAAAATAAATCACATCACATTATTGATGGGGAAGTTAACATCTTTGAATGAATGATGTTATAATTAATCAATGCTTTGAAATTATTGAATGTAAATGATAAATTAACAATAAGTAATGATTAATATTTCATGAATATTGTATATAATCCTTAATTAATTCATTATATCCTATAATGTGATAATTTTATTGAAACAAAATTACATCGGTTTGTGACGCGGTAGTCCACTGTACAAATGAATGGTGATTTAATTTCCCATTTTAAGGATGTTGATTTTGATATTGGTCAATAAGCTACATAAAAACGAATAACTATATTTAGGATACTAAAAATATTAATTTATATTTATTATGATGTATTGTCTTATTTTGAAGAAGAATCGATACTACAACATGCTGATAAAAACTACACATGTTATTTGGAAAACAACATTTTCTTTACACCTTAGGACCTCTAAGATTGTTATTCTTCCTAAAAAGATTCCCATAGAATATAGTAAGTAATTAAATTATTGGATTTTTGTAGTATTTTTATAAATTATAATTTATTTACGTGTAAACAAATGAGAATAATAGGATCCATTTTAGTACAGTGGGGTGGGTCACTTTTCACATTTATCATAAGATTATTATAATATAAATTAATTATCAATTTAAAAAGGATAAAACATTATTTATTTATAATATAATATTATTATTATTCCAAATAAAATAATAAATAAACGTGTTCCTACTATGACTATTCCCTTATCTTTTTTTGACCCTTGTTTAACCCTTTTAACTCTTACCATGACAACATTGATTTTTACTCGTATATAATTATTATTGTAACTATAAAAAGAAAAACTACCCATAATTAGACCATAGATAATAGTTTCTACATTATCATAATTAATTTTTCTAATTTAACATTTTTAGTTATTTTATTTCATGTAATAAAAAATAAATTGTTATAAAATATCAATATTGTTAATTTTTAAAACAATTCATTAATTTGGATTTAATAATATATTGATGAAATCTATAAGTCACCCAAATATTTTATTACATCTCTTAATAATAATGTATATTTATAAAAATCATTTATCACAATATTTATCTCATGAAAGATTAATTTTAATATTTGTTAATATCTCATATTATATTTATTCATTAATTAAATAATTGATACATCAACAATATACTTGAAATTAAGGTAATTATTTTATTCACAAAATATTAAAAATAAATTACTGTAATGAATATGAAGATTTTATATTCAAAAATACTTTTTATAGTCAACCATATCTAATAGATAAGTTCGTATTAAAAATATTACACTTATTAAAAACAATAATGTGACATGTTTGATATTTAATTAAATAAAATACTATTATGGTCATAATCTCATCATTGTGGTCCCAAAAGTGATTAATTCCGACCATATCTTATAATAATCATTATGTACTCATAAAATATTATTTATGTATGTGTTTGGATCACATAATTACTCATATATTTTTATTTTTACATTTTAAATAACTAGATTTACACTATTTTACAATGGTAAAAAAATTAACAAATATAAATATCAAAATGAAAAAAAAATAATAATATTATTTAATTAATTTATAATCTTAATTCAAATTATATAATCCATATTTAAAAATTTAAACAATAGAGGCTTCATATTTTATTATAATAATTAACAAACAAAAAATGTAAAATAGTTTTTCAAAAAAATTACCTTTTAAATATGAAATGATATTATTCTAAATTAAAATATAAAATTAATTTAAAAAACCCATTATTTCATTATTTTATATAACAAATTAAAATTTGAAATTTGAAACTAGCAAAAAGAAAAATACATAGAATTCTCTTTTAATTAAAAAATAGATAAAAAATCATTATTATTATTTATTCATTAAAAATAAATTCTGTAAAGATATTTATAAAATATAATTCACAGAAAATTTAAATTTGATGAATTATAAAATATAATAATTTTTAAAAATTTAAAATTCTGATTTTTAATATTATTATTTTTCATAAAATCTTATTAGAAAATATTTTAATGAAACCATTTTTATGATTTTCATAATATATTAATAATTAATAAAAGTACATAATTACTAAGTAAAATAATATATTAAAAGTGATCTATTTTATCTTCACCTAGGATGTCAAATTCTACACCATTTTAGAAATATTAACCACACAATTTGGAACTCAGTCATATTAATTATAGTGGGACATTTCAAAATACGTTATTCATAAACCCAGGTTTTAAAATGGGTCAATTTAACATCCACATGAAAAGGGATAATGGTTATTATGAAGCTCCTATGGAATAACACATTCTAGATTTCCTAGTATTATAAAATAATTTTGGAACAAAAAATATAGAAATGGTGGAATAAAATAACTCTTAAGGATTGATAGAGACAGATAGTGAACATTTCCATTATAATTTTCACAATAAATATTATAAATTTGTTATAGGATAAAAATCGACAGATTAAATATAAAGAAAACTAAAAAAATATAATTTTTTCAAAAAAAATTGCTAATCTCAAATAGTAACATTAATACTTAGTCCTTATACATGAGGAAATATACATTCATAAAAGGTATAGTTTAATCCTTTAATCACATTCCATCATAATATTATATTTTAATCTAAATGATAAGTATTGAAGATGACTTTTTCATACATGAAACACCTGAATCAACATTAAAATATTAAAATGTCCAAAAAATTTATTTATCTATGTATCTTATCATTATAAACTAACAAACCCCAAAATGGATTGAAAAACATTACATATTTCACCAAAATCCAAAATCAATTTGACAAATAATAAATACAATTAATCACAAAAATTAAATAGTAGTCGATCAATTACAACATATATAATTATCCAAAGATTTATCCTTTGAAATCCTCAAAAAATTAGAGACTATGAATGATACACAAAAATTAGATGGATATCATGAAATATTCTTCCATGATAAATTTGATATTTATCTCTCAAAATAATAGAAATCACTTTTATTTTATCATACAAAAAATAAATTTTAAAAATCAGATAATCTCCATGATATGATAATCATTTACATAAAAAATATCCATCACCATAAATCCACAATAAATTAATAAATTCATCCGTTATTACTCATATAAAATTCATGGGTATTCAGTTTAACATAATAATAATGGGTGACCCAAATAGTGAACATCTCAAAAATAACATAAATAACATAACACCAAATAAATTTATAATACGTTGGATATATATTTGATAAAACATGTGTTCCCAATGTGAAATTTATCTTTACCCATCAGATGATTTATATAAAGGAAACCCATTCCATATGATCCAGGACAAAATATCTGATAATGGTCAGTGATTCACAATTTCTGCCATTCTATTGTGTGTTCAAACCCTATGACACATCCAGATGTGAAATGTAGTCTCCCATTTTTTGGGTTGTCTTTTCTACTACAACAATATTAATATAATCCTTATAAAATTAAAATAATTTGAGAGATGTACAAAAATCATCCTTAATCAATTCATTAGTAATTGAAAGTTTTCACCTAAATGGCTAACTCATACCATTCATTTTTCGTCACAAAATTTAACAACTCATATTTACCATAAAAATAATGATCTTATACACATTAAATGCTACAAATACCATTAAAAATAATTTCCCCAAAAATGATGTGATTTTTTTAAATAAAATTTTTAATAAAGCTTATACTATACCTCTAGGATATATTAACATAAATGTCTCTCATAATACTTATTTTCATTTTATTTATCAACCAATTAAAATCTGAAAAGGTGTTTTCAAGAAATTGAAATTATGAACAATCATAAAATTTTAAACCCATGATAAAATACCCGTGGACTTTAGAGAATGTCGAATGAAAATATCTAAATCACGTCTGTTTTATAAACCCTCATCTAATATAAAACTCAAATATCAAGGAAAAATAATTGCATATTCTCTTTTATTTGAAATATAATTCACAGTCATAAAACCATGAGAATGTTTTAGGATTATATATTTTTAAAACTATGATAAAATATGACATATTAAACACATTCATTATAAGTGTACACTTATACATAAGATCCATTTCCCACCAAAAAAATGTTTTTATAAAATAATACATGTTTTATATTTAGTATAAATCATTACAACTTTCAATGTTGATTCATATTTTTACAAACCCATTACTAGAAACTACGAAAAACATTATAAAATATGGGGTGAGAACCAAAATATCAATATTGGATATTAAAGAATAAAATCATTTGTTCTATGAAAAACATGAAAACCTATTAATAAACATTTCTTCCAAAAACGATAGAACCATTATTTTAAAACAAATTATATTTATTTTATTTTATTAAATAAATTATTTCAATGAGACATTATCTGCCATCCTAGAAAATTAATGTAGGTTACTTGGTTAATCATTATCAAATAACTCAAATAATCACTCATAAAAATGCTATAATAATTGATTAAACTTTCTGTGTGATAAAACCTAATTAATTGGAGCTCTATATAGGCACACCAATTGTAAAAGTAATATAGGGATGACTCGGTTCAATCTGGGTGCACCAAACGTATTACATATAAAAGGCTCACACATAAGATATAATGTGGATGAAAATAATATATAGTTACTTTAAATGGACCATATCAGGAATAATACGCTTCAAAAACACTTTAAAACAAATATATCAAACTCTTTTGTATTTAAATATACACATTCTTCTAAATAAAACTTTTAATAAATAATATATTCCATAAAATTAATAAAACAATTTTATTCAAAAATGAATATGAAATAATATAATGGAAAACATGAATAATTAATACATCATTATAGATGGAAATGATTCCTATGTTGTATATGTTAATAAGAAATTTTGTCTCTATTTTTGGTGGAAAATTCCAAAACTACCCCATTCGAAAAAAATCATTTAAACCCATTTTCAAAAAATCTAACAGTATGTTAAAATAAAATTATATAATAAAAGAATAATTTCAAAAATATTCCATGAAAATTCTCTAGAAAATATAGATATGGAATAAATAAACTTTTAATTAAACTGTAAACAATTATTTTTAAAATAAGGGCTCTAACTACTATGGAAATATTAAAATTATAAGCCCAATGATATAATAACATTAAAAAACATTAAATATTTTTATTATATATTAATTCAATATATATTATTTTAAATTCTCAATATGTAAAACTCAATAAATAATATAGGTTCACAACTCAAAATAGTTCTCAACAAAAAAGAAAATTTATATGATGTCTCTTACCCTATGATTAGAACGTCACATTCATTCTTTATCAACCAGAATAATAAAAATTGTTTAATTATTTAAATTCATATGAAATTCTTTCATGTTTATTACTCATTTTAAATATCTTACTTCTATTTTAAATAAAATAACATATTCACTCATGTTCACATTAGTCATTTTGAAAATATTATGTTCATAAGTAAAAAATGGCCCTGGAAAGTTGACTATGGTCAAAATGGTAAAAATTACATAATATTTATAATTATAATAATTTTGAAATTATATTTTTATATATAAATTATACAATTAAATAAAACAATTAAATAATGTTATTAAAATTGAACAATTTTAAAATAATGGAGACGGTAGGTCGTGCATACACATGAGTAAAATTTCCAATTTTGAACAATCTTTTTAGAAATAAGGTATGTATTATTTTTTCATTAAATAATCATAATAGTATTATATATATAATATTAATAAATGAAATATAATTATTTATGTCATCCATGTGAGGTCATAAGTAAAAAAATGAAATCACTTTGTGGAGGTGGTGGTCCACACGTACGCACAAACGATGTTATCCTTTTTTAATTCAAGGAATACTACGACAGTAAATGTTATATTATGTTATCAAATGTTTAAATATAACATGAATATAATATTTTTATTTTTATTAAATAATTATATAAAATTTTGAGAGATGGTGATGGAAGTCAAATTATATCTATTCATGAGGTGTTAGTCCAACGTACACATGAACGGTGAGTTATTTTCCCATTAAATAGAATTAGATGTGCATATAGGCACTGAAAAAAATCTATTTAAATATAGGATATTTTAAATATTTTTTATCATTGATTAAAATATTTTTTGGACATTTAAGAAAAAACAAAAACACGAAGATAAATTATATAAATCGTTGGAAAACATCCTCGTCTTAAATCCATATGACCACTTAGATCGTTATTTTTTCAAAACCATGACCTATATATTTTTAGAATGATTATATAGTGGTATTTCAGTAGGTACTGGATGAAAAATAGGTTCCTAATAGTAGATAAATTGGAATAAAATGATTTCATTTTTAAGATAGAGGAGTGGCACTATTATCAAATTTCAAATTAATATATTAATAAAAATATATTTTCAGTTGAAAATTAATAAAAATTGAGTAATTTCTAAGATAAGATGATTATGGGTATATAAAAATCATAGAATAAATATTATATATTTTTTTACTATATTTATACACATATATTTATGTTTCTACCCATATTTAACCACATTAACACTTTTTATGACAATAATGTTTTTAACTCATAATGGGTAAATAAAGTTTCTAAAAAATAATAAAATTCCAATAAATTGATAATGGTTGACTCCAAAACCCTTATAAAAAATTATTATCATATTTTATCAATTTTTGAATATTATTTCATTTAATAAAAACAATTCATTATAAAGACCTTGTAATGACAATTTTCAGAACTATTCATTACAAAAAAACAATATTATCAATACAACATATTATATAAGAATAATGTAAATATATTATTATATCCATAAAATGTCATGTAAACAATCCAAATTAATTTATCACATTATTTATATCATATTATATTAACTTATTTATTTTATATATATTTTATTATAATTTTCCATTAATTAATTAATTACTCTATCAACATTGTGCGTGAACATTGGGTAAATTTATCTTCACTAAAATCTAAAAATTAATTACCATGGTGAAGGTAAATAGATTATATTTAAAAAAACTATAAAAATTAAAACATATCATCTCGATAAAACCATTCTAAAAATATTGAACATATTAAAAACAAGAGTATATCCTATTTTACTTTTCGTAATAAAAAATACTATAATCTCTTAATAAAAAACATGTGGCCCCAAAATGAAATTAATTATTCTCTTAGAAAATTATTTTCTATTACTACTTGTTATATAATATTGGGTTTAGTTTGTGGGTCATTTTCTAGTTCATAACATATTTTTTATCCATTGTTACATGATTTAGCCTTTACCAGGGTAAAAAACTAGGATACTTTTCATATTTACCAAAACAGTATTGTAACTATTATTTAAATTAATTATTCATGATTAAAAATATAGAATCTATTTTTTAATATTAAAAACATTGATGATTCATATTTTAATTTAAAATTAAAATCACAAAATGTAACGAAAATTAGGATTTCAGAAAAATTAACTTCTTAAATATAAATTATTAACAATATAAATTCAAGATTAAAATATATTTCTAAACACATAATTGGATTTTTTTTAAATAGAATTTATTGAATTAAAATTTCCAACTAATCAATTACAATTGTTTTTCATTTAAATACATTAATATATAATATTGTCTAGAAATCAGTATTTCTCTATATTCCATGAAAAAAATAATTTTTTTGAAAACAATCAAAAGTTATTCCTAAGTTAATCTTCACATACTTAATTTACAAAAAATTAGAATAAAAAACTCCTCATTTTAAAATAAAACTGTTTAATATATTATTATATGAATTGAGTTTAATAAAAAAAATTATTTATTTATTTTAAAAAATATATTTTCATGATGAATATTACATAATAATTTGAAAATATCATTAAATAATGAAAAAATATATGCTATCATTTTCTAGTTTGATTTAAATATATCTATTATTATTACCTTTCTCAAGAGAGTTTAAAATAAAAGATAAAACACCTATTTATTTTTAAACTAATTTTCCACATGATACCTAACAATGCATCAAGGGGATTTAAAATTACAGTCCATATTCATCATAGTAAGTTTAAATAATTATTTATAGATATAAAAATCTATTTAAGTCCTGAAACTATATTCTTTATCATCATATAAACTTATTGAAAAAATGATACCGATTTATCTATATTTCCTGAGTTAATAAAATAACCATCAATGTAAACTTTGTGTGTAAAAATGGTATACTATTTTGGATATAATCTTATATATCACATAATAATATTTATAATTATGATAAATGTAATTTAAAATAATAATTAACATTATAAATTGATTGTTTTAAGAGAAATATAACAATCATAAAATAAATTAAAATTGTTCAATAACTTGTACCATAATGAAATTTACACATCATATCCCCATATTATAAATAAATCAATTTTAGAATATAATATCATTAATTAATAAATAATCATGATATAAAATTTCAATGGTTCCATATATAAACCATATAAAATTAATAAAGTACATAACAGTACAATTTACCTCAATAAAGGGAAATTGAAATTAACTCCCATTTCACATGCTTCTTTCTTTTTAAACATGATTTTAGCTCTTATATATTGGTTTTAAACATATTATTTTCTTAATATAGAAACATATTAAAATTTATAATGTCATATGTGATTGTTTTATAATATTTTTTCACATATTAATTTATTATCAATCATTATTTTCTGGGGTTTGGATGTTAATTTCCTTTTTCTCTCATTCATTCTTTTTCATGAATATTATAACTGTTGTTCATATTATATAATTTAATCATCTATATTTTAATAATATATAAATAATTATCATTTATATAATTCAATTTTAAATTTAAGAAAAATTATTAATGACAGTTTTGTGAAATGAAATATGATTCCATTTTGGAGATGGTATCCCATACATACGAATGATAAACATTTTCACATTTCAATGCTCATTATATTAGATAGGTAAATAGTACATTTTATTTTAATAATAAAAAAATTATTAATTACATATATATATAGTTATATTTATATTCCATGTGTTTTGGTGAAGAAAAGAGAGAGCCACATAACATTGTGAAGGCGGTTTTTTGGGCATACATGAATGATGTTTTACTCTTTTAGTGAGTGAAAACATTAAGAAGAGAATGATTTATATATTATCATTTTAAAATCATTAATATTCAATCGATGTTTTTTAAAAGTAAAATAGTTCATGTAATATGTTTTCCAAAAAAGTGGAATAACTATTATATTGTTACCTGGATTAGAAATCAGAGGTCATCGTCGCATTCAAGTTGGTGGGTTAATAATGGGAACGACACAAGTTCTGTCAGCACGTGCCTCATGTGAGAATACCAGAAAATCGGATATCCATAAACAAAATAATTAAATATAGTATTTTGATTTTTCAAAAATATTTTGACTCATGAATGTTATCTTGGATTGAAACTTAGAGACCACTCCTATATTGGTGTGGGTATGAAATCTTTAGAATGATACTAAAATTGGTTATTCTGGGCCACTAGTGAATGTTTTTTTTGGCTGTAAATAAATTAATGAAGTGACAATTATTTTATAGTAAAATCCATAACATCTAAAATGTAAATCTTATTGTAAATCCGAGAGTACTATGGGATTCTTTTCGCCGTTATTCACATAGGTAGAGAAAACCCTTAACTGGCATGGGTTGTGGGGGACTGTTAATAATTTTTTGCACTTTTTTTTGGGTATGTTCCGTAAATGCGCAAGCGTAATTTTCTAACTATTAAACCATTAATCGGATTAACAATATAAGGGAAATGTAGAATTTTCAGTTCTAGGATCTACTTAAGAGAAAATTCATATTGACCACATTAGGATCATAGAAAAAGTTATGTTTTTGGTATTTTAAAAAGAAATTAAATAAAACAATTGTATTATTTCATTTCATATCCTCCAATGTAAAATAAAAGGGTGGGGCCAATGATGTTTCATACCAGTAAATGGCTAGACCTGCCAACATTATCTAATAATGACATTGGTAAATTTTGAATCGTCTTATTAAGGAGCCCCATTATTTCCCCATGTCATTACTTACCCTCCCCGTATCCTATATATATAGAGCTAGGGAGTTGGTATCTAAGAGATTCCCCAAGATGATAAGGGTAGAAGGAAAATTGTGACACTAGACCCTTGGAAAACAAAGTCTACCCAGAGGGAGGGGTTGGACGACACGAAACCATGATCCAATGGACGACGTGCGAGTGTCGTCAATGGGAACTAGTTATGGAAACAAAGAACATGATATTCCTTTAAGAAGTAGATGCTCTATAATAGTTTTCGAGGTAGGGGTTCTTCGTTTATGCCATAAAAAACTACACTTCCCCATTCTTGAATAACATGATAAATGCTGGTCAACCGACTAATGGGGTGACCTGCAATTCATTCTTCCTTGCAGGAGGATGTTTTGGTAAATCTTGTAGGGGTGTTGATTCACGTTTCAAATTCATGTAGATTTATTGATCTCCCTTAATATCCAAAATATTTTGAGCTAATGTAGAGGGTTCAAGCATAAAGAACCTGGCCCGAACCCTCCACAATCTTGCTATCATTCCACCTCCTTGGGAAACCGCGAGCACGCCGAGGCATGCCGCAAGAGGAGGGACTCATCTCAAAAGCCTTGACGGAAAGAGGATGTGGTCGGCATGATGGCCAGCCATAGGAAGTGATGTGGCAGGACACCACGCTGCCAAAAAATGAATGTCGTGTCTGAAGCCTCGACGGAGGCTGAACCTGCATCTAGCTGGTTCTACGACAACTCAGTAGTGCCCACATGCCGTCGTCGCCTCGCAAACAGAACAACCTCATGGCCATTCGGGATTCCTAATGACCTAGGGGTTACACCCCCTGCGTCAGACCAAACTGAGCTACCACCATTGAGTTGGGCCGCTACCCTCGAGCCGGGACGATTCCCTCAAGCCGGGCCACTGCCCTCACCCCAGGTCCCTGGCCTCGCACCGAGCTGCCTCCCACAAGTCGGTCTACTACCATCAAACTGTTCTTCCACCCTCGTACCAGGCCCCCTCCCTCGTACCGGGATTCCACCCTCAAGTTTGGATACTGCCCATGGAATGGGCCGCCACCCTTGGAGTGGCTCACCATCCCCGCACTAGGGCGCTGACCCCGAAGCAGGCCACCACCCATGCATTAGGACCCTGCCCTCAGATCGAGTTTCCACCCTCGCAGCGGGCCGCCGACCACGGGTCGGACCGCAACCCCACTCGGGTCGGGACTCCCCTTGCGTTCCACCGTATTCTGGCCGGGCACCCCTTTTGGGCTACCCCACATTCATGTTGGACTAGTCGTCAGCCCAGCAGTCCGAGTTCACCTCTGCCCAGCCCAAACCGGGTCGGGCAAGGTCAGACTGGTCTCGGGCATGACCTGGACCAAAAACACTAAAAGGGGATTATCATGATGGACGTATGCCAATTTGACAAACCTTCAATGGCATTGGGACCAACATAGCATGATATTACTTTTTATTTACACAATTAGAGTTTCATAGAAACATGGTGTATAGACAGGATGGATCACACCCGGATTCAACCGGGCCCTCGGCACTGAAATGTCAATAACGCACAAACCAGGCATCTGATTGACATGTCGTCTATTGAGTTAGAACCCTTATGACCTAGTGGGTCATCAAATTAAATATTTTTGAGACATATTATAGGGTGAGAAGTTACTTATGTCTTGGGGAGAGGTTCTCCAAGTCCCACAACGTAGGGAACCCTATGACTGGATTATCCCTCACGATGACATAATTTTCGACTCAAATTCACTCAACGACTGTGGTATGAGATTCGGTGGAGTACCTTAGGAAGCCACAGTGGGGTAGGGTGGTTCTGTGCTACCTGGAAGGCCATATAAAGGAGTGGTCGTGGTACGTGATGGGGAGGAGTAACTTAGTTGGCCATGGTTGGGGAGGGTGGTTCTGTGTGACTCGACATACCCAAAATATATGATAGGGAGAAGTACCTAAGAATTTCAATGCTAGTGGGAAGTGCCACTATGTGATGTAGCAGGCCAAATATAATTGATGGAGGAGGAATTATCTAGAAGACGATGCATTCGACGATATGATTGGGGATGTTACTTGTTACTACCCCTAGAATAAATCCTGGTGTGAGATGTCTTTACTTTGTGCAAGTGACTGTGGTTATGTTATGTGGTACCTTACTTGTGTGGTACTTTACCTTTATGGTGTTACCCTGTGGTTTTTCATTTTATAACTCTTGGATACCTTCTGGGTCATGGGGTCCCTACTGAGTATCGTTATACTCATCCTACATGAGCTTCACATGAACATTGTTCTATCTTTTGCAAATAATGAGAAGCTAGGATCAGTCATGAGGGAGCTAGGACGAGGCAGTTTGTGGAGGAGACGAGAATATGTGGATTTTTTAGGAGGTGATATGTACCAACCCTTCAGGTATGACAATTGTAGAATGACCTAGTAGTTTTTTAACATTTTTAAGTTGTATTTATCTTTCAGTTGGATTGGTACTTTTATAGTTGGGCTTGTATGTTGGCCCATTTTTCATTCAAAACAATTTTTACTACATCATTTTACTTCACAAATACATATCGTGGTGTTCTCGGACTGATTATTTGTAAATATTGAAAGGCAATGCCTTCCCTTTTAAGGGAATACGCCTTTAGGTGCTAGTCACCTGCCCATGGCCTCTGGAAGGTTTGTATGGGGTAGTCACGTCACGATACCCAGGGGACGAGTCATGAGAAAGAGGTATCAAAAGAATTTGGTTCTACGAAAGAACTAAGACCTCATATTTTCTATGTGGAAATAGTGTTAAGTGATATGAGTGTGTTTTTTAGATTGGGATGTCAAGTGTTGGTGAGGCAACCAACATATCCCTACACAAGGTCCCTGAGTTCCGATTTTTGACATAGTGAATGAAAACACTGATTGCGTGTGTTTTGAAAATAAATTCTAGTTTCTCTTGATACAACTCACAAGGTATAACATATTGATCATGACAAACCTATTCTTAATCAAGATTCCACCACATAGACAACCACCCAGGTTTCTTGAAAGAGTACGTGTTGACAACCCACTGAGTGATGAGGCCTCAGTGTTGGTCCCCATTAGCGCAATGGTGCTTTTGGGTGGTATTCCAGGAGCACCACTACCCGTTGGATGGTTGTTGTCACCTACCCCTCCAGTAGAGGGTGCATGCTGACTGAGCACATATCACAAGTTCCAGCAGTAGAAGACTCTAAGGTTCCTAGGAGAGACGGACCCATAGGTAGTTGTGGACTAGCAGGAGGCTATGGAAAATGTTTTTCACTTAGTTAGGACACCAGCTAATTTAATGGTGATCTTGGAAGACAACCTTTTTGAAGAAGTATAAGAGAGATGGTGGATCCTAATTCTCTAAAAACATAATGATATGACCCTCATTTGGGTGGACATCGAGGGCCTTTTAGGGAAAAGTTCATCCCAGTGACCTTACACTCTATGTGAATACAAGAGATGCAACACATACAGTAGGTCATCATTATAGTGGCCCAGTACTCGATGAGGTATATTAATTTCTCCTGCTACTCCACTAACATAGTACATAACCATTTCATCAGGGCCGAGACCATATAGACGGGTCTCTAATGGGTGATCAGAGCATCGATGGTATTTCTCAATATTCCGATACAGTCTGGGGTTCTTGAGCAAGCACTTTTTGTGGAGAGATTCCTAGATGAGAAGTCACCAACAACGACAACTACTACCAGAATACATGTAGCTGAGTCATTTTCAAGAGGTAATAGATAGATGACACCGAGGACCAAACAGAATGGACCTTTTGGTGGATGACCTGGGACGCAGGGTCAGAGGGGTTAGGTTCATAAGGCAGAGAAAGACAGGAAATGGACACACATTGTTACACGTGCGGTGGCCATTATCATATATATCGCGACTACCCGACCTACCACACCAATGACCAGAATACAGTTGACTGACCACCATGTCAGAGGAATAGGATCGAGAGTGGAGGTGTGTAGGGTGGAATACATTGTAGAGGAGATGGTCGTGCAATAGGCGGAGGGTGGCATTTTGAGGTTCTACTATCACCACTACCAGGAGGTCATCCCCGACCATAGGGATCTGGAGGAAAGAGGTGTGCACATCTAGAGGTTGATGAGGCCTTCTACCAAGACACTCTAGAGATGATTAACGGTATGATCAATGTCTACTCAACATTATATCTAGTACTTAAAGACATAGGTTCCAGTGAAAATTTTATTACCATGGCCCCCATTCGGAGCACTGAGATTACAGTGGAGCTATTGGCTCTATCCTTATGCATAGATACTCCTACAAGAGGGAATTATAAAATTACACATAGGTGTTGGAAGCCTGAGCATACTATATGAGGCATGAGATTTTGCTGGGATCTCCTAGTAGCGTTGTCGAGGGTTTACAACGACATCATGGGTATGGATAGGTTATCCCTAGTCAATGCTCAGATTTACTTTATTAGGAAAAAAGTGTGGTGTGTCCTCCCGGATGGGACTAGTTTTTCCTTCACCATAGAGAAGCGTACATGAGCAATAAACAATGGATATACCCAGGGGTGGGTGAAACCGAATACCCATCAGATGGCTATCCATATCCTCAGAGAATTTTTTTGAGAGTTTGAGATATCCCATAGTGGTGGACCAGTATGATGATGTCATTCCTGATGATGTTCCAAGATTACCAACATGCTGATAGGTAGTCTTTTACATAGACCAGTACCACCAGGACTATACTGATATCTACACCACCATATGATTTTTCTCCCGCAAAGCTTTTTGAGTTACGTGTATATTTGGGGACTTGCTTGGAAAGGTGTTCATATAACCCAGTTTTTCTCCATGGGCATCCCCAATTTAGTTCTCCAAGAAGGAAGATGGGAGTATATACTTTGTGTGACATTCAGCGTCTGAACCAAGAGACCATTAAGAACATGTATCCAATCTTGGGGATCGATGATCTTTTCGATCAGCTGAAGGATGATCTTCAGTTTCCGAAGATAGACCTCCAATCAGGCTATCATCAGCTCAGGATATGAGATGGGTATGTGAAGAAGACGAACTTCATATGTCGGTATATACATTTTATTTTCATGGTTATTCCATTCGGCTGGACCAACACCCAAGCAGTGGCCTTTTCCATGTATATGTGGTGATGTTACTTGATGGGAGAACGTTTTACAGTCTTCTCTGATCAGAAGAGTCTCTTGTATATATTATATTAAAAGTACCTGAACCTAAGACTGCGGTGATGGATAGTGTTTCTCATGGCAGGAACCTGACAGATTTTATGAAGGTTGGGAGCATGTTGTCAACTTTAGAGTACGTGATACGGTACATTCCACGCTATAGAAGGATGTGATTAGGGAATTACATTCTTCCCCATTATTGGTACATCCTGGAGTGGAATAAATGTACAAGGACCTCTGGCATCAGTACTGATGTCCAGGGATAAATAAATTAGTGGTAGAGGACGTATCACGATGAATCACTTTTCAGCAAGTGTAGAATACGCAGAGCCGATAGATGCCTTATGCCGATAGGAGAGGGAGACCATTGGAGCTGGAGGAGGAAAATGCCTTCCTATGGGTCTCTCCGTGATGAGGTTTTTGTTGTGTAGGATGGGGTGACAATCTATCCTTGATATTCATCAAACCATTACAGGTTTGAAGCAGATTAGGTGAATTGGGGTACCGTATATATAATTCCCCCTTGATTCATTTGGTGCATAATGTATTCCATGTGTCTCAGATGGGGAGATGTGTACACGATCCATCACACGTTATCAACATGGGAGTGTTGAACAATGATGATTGGGTTACTATTATGGAGTTCCAGATGGAGATAGAGGATCAACATGAGTGATTACTTAGTGGATGGTCAATCCCTTTGGAGCGAGTATGGTGGCTACAATAGGACCTCTAGGAGAGAACATGGGAGCGGGAGGTACGAATTTGTGATCAGTTACCAAATTTGTTTGAATTTCCTTTGTTATAGAATTTGGGGATGTAATTCCCTAAGGTGGGGGTAATGTAAGGTCCTAGAATTTTCATATAATTTTTTCTAATTATTTTCAATTATTTCGAGACCGAAAAATCTGACGGCGCACGATTATGAGGCATGTAGTTCCCAGAATGACCTTTCAATGTTTTGTTAAACATTAATTAGCACGTGTAAGCAATTCTCAGGGAAATGTGGTTTAACAATTAAAAGGCTTCCCAGATCAGAAATCCAAGGGCACCGTTGCATTCAGAAAAGAGGGTTTACCCTAGGCACAACTTATGTATAGTTGGCGCAGGCCACCTATGAGAAAACCCGAAAATTACATAACCGTAAATAAAATAATAACATAATGTTATTTTATTTTTCAAATTCTTACAACTCATAAAAGAAAACTATGATTTGAAAATTCGAGAAAACTGGTGAATTCGTGAGGGTATTCTCTCTTTGGGCTGGTAGTAACATTGGTTGGCGTGGGCCAACAATGAAAGTTAGTTTTTGGCCATAAATAAAATATTTACGTGACAATTATCATATTCTAAAATACATAAAATTAAAAAGTAACTTGGATTGAAAATCTAAGAGTACCATGTGTTTTTTTGGGGCGTGTTTCCCTTAGGAAAATCTTATCCTTGACCTGTGTGGGTCGAGGGTAACTGTTAATAATTTTTTGAACTTTTTTCAGGTATGTTTAGTTAACACTTGAGTCACATTTTTTAACTTTTGAATTGGTTCTTGAATTAAAAATCAGAGGGTATGGTTGAATAGGAAGAATAAGAATTCATTTAAGGGTGGATTTACTTTGACCGTAGTTGGTCTGGAGAAAATTTTATGTTTTGTGACATTTAAAAAAAAGAAATGAAGTAATTTTATTATTTAATTTCATATCCTCCAATATAAAATCACAGAGTGGGGCTGGTGATATGTCAAGAAAGTAAATGGCTTGACCTGCCATCATTATGTAAGTACGACATTGAGGAAATTTGGAAGCTTCTTAATTAATGTTCCCCTTAATTTCCCTACACCAATACATAACATCCCCCTCTCCAATATACATGGTGGAAGGGAAGGGGAATGAGAGTTTTTCACTAAGTACCGAAGTTATAGTGGATCACTACAACAAGAGACCATTGGAAAATGAAGTCGTTCGAGCAGGGGGTAACTTGCGACATCGAACCACATACTGAAGGATGACCTGTGAGTGCCGTTGTTGGGAACTGGTTGAGGAACGAAGAACATGATCAGCCTTCCAGTCACAGATGTTGTCTAACTAGTTTTGAGGTAGGGTTTAAACGTTTATGTGTTCAAAAAAAATTTCCTCTTTTATATTCTTGAATTACACAATGACTGTGGATCAACCGACTAACAGGTTGACCAACATATCATTTGTCCTTGCGGGAGGTTGTTGTAGGGAATCATGAATGGGTTTTTATTCGCATATCAAATTCAGGTTAATTTATTAAACTCCTTTAATATCCTCCATATTACGATCATACACGAAGGGCATAGGCCTAAGGATCCTGGCCATAAATCTCAACTATCTTTCTATCTTTGCGCCTCCTTGGAAGATAGTGATCATGTCGATGCACACCGCAAGAGGAGGGTTACGACTCATCCACCTTGGCGATCGAAAGAAGGTGGGTGGCATAGTGAAAGGCCACATTAAGGGAGACGGCATGAATGATGTTCCACAGATGAATGAAAGCCATGGGTGAATCCACATCATAGGCCAATCCTACTTCCTGTGGGTTCTGCGACAACCGAGTGGCGCCCACGCCGCATTGCTGCCTCGCAAACTGAACATCCTTCGGGTTGTTCAAGAATATGAAAGACCGGGGGGTTACACCCCTCGCATCGAAACAATCTAGGACTCTGTTGTCGACTCGGGGTGCCTCCCTCAAGCCGGGACGCCTCCCTCGAGTCGGGCCCCTGCCCATGATCTGGGCCACCACCCCTGTTCTGGGGCTTCGCCCTCACATCAGGCCGCCGCCCTCATCCCGTGCTTCCACCCTCAAACCATGTCGTCGCCCTTGGATCATGTTGCTACCCTCAAGTAAGGCCGCATCCATCACATCAAGCTGCTTCCATCACCATGGGCCACCACCCATGCGTGGGGTCACAGCCCACGCCTCGAGTCGCCACCCTCAGCCTGGGTCACCACCCTAGAGATGGGCCGTAGCACTCGGCCCAAGATACCACCCTGGGAGTGGGTCACTTCCCTCACACCTGGCTTCCGCTCTCAGTGTGGGTCGCCGCCCTCACTCTGTGATTCCTCCCCAAGGGTGGGACACCACCCATGGACCAGGCTTCCGCCCCAGCGGGCCATGCACCCGAGACCGTTTTCCACCCTAACGGTCCACCGCACCACGCGTGATGGGCCCCCCTTGTGGGACACCCCTCCTACAGACTGCAATGGATGTCGGACCAGTGGGCCATGTTCAACTTGACCCAGCCTAGATCGGGTCGGGTCTAATCGGTTAGACTGTGTCAGACAAAACCCCGGCCCCAGTAGTCCTAAAAAACTCAAAGGGGCTTATCGTGAGGGATGAACAACCATTTGATGAACTATTTGTAAAGTTTGGAACCTCAAATATAGAATGTCCTTTTTTCCTTCTCAAATATAATTACAAAAAAACATGGTGTATGGTCGGGTGGGATCGCACCTGAATCAAACTAGGCACTTGGCACTGAAATGCCAATATCACACAGACCGGGTGTCTGATTGACACGTTGTCAATTGCATTGGAACCATTATGACATGGATGGCCATTGGGTTAATTCTTTGTGAGACTTCTTGGAGGTTGAGTTTTGACGAATGGATTGGGGATAGTATCTCCAAAATGCACTATATAAGGAACCATGTGATTTGCAGAGACTTGATGACTGGTTATTTTTCAACTCAATGTGACTCGACGGTCGTGATACTTTCATGACCCATCCCCCGGGGACCATTTCGTGACTACCCCAAGTCCGCCATCCGTAGGCCATGGGATTGCGACTAGCACCAAAATGAGTATCCCATAAAACCCGGAAGGCATTTCCTTTATATCTTCTAGACACACTCAACAAAGCACACAACAATATAGGAACACAAGTAAATTGTATAGCAATAACAGTGCAGAAAGTAAGAGGGACCGGAATACAAGCCCAATAGTAAAGGTACATGTAAAACTAAAAATAAAATACAACTGAAGAAATAGAAAGATAGATAATGGTTTTTCCTCCGATGTTCCTACCTGAAGTGTAGGTACAGATCACCTCCCCAGCACTCCATGTCTGCATGTCTCCTTTGCATACTGACACACCGTATCTGGGTCCTTACTGAGTTCCATTATACCCACCCATGTACAAGAATCACCTGCAACTTTTTGTGTCTTCTGCAGATGACGAGAAGCTATGCTAAAGATTAGGGGAGCTAGGACTATGAAGTATGTGGAAGAGACAGGCAGACCTGGATTTCTGGGGAGGCGAAATGTTCCTACACTTCAGGAAGGATCTTCAAAGTGTGACCAAGTAGTTGTTTTCCATTTTTCAGTTGTATTTTTCTTTTAGTTGTACTTGTAATTTTATAGTTGGGCTTGTATTCTGGACAACATTTCTTTCCGTACTCTTTTTACTAGATCAGATTACTTCACTGTTTTGTCTTGTTGTTTTCTCATATATTGTGTTTGTACATGTTTAGAGGCAATGATTTCCTGTTTTAGGGAATATGCATTTTGTTTCATGTCGCTATCCATTGCCATCTGGAAGGCGGGCTTGGGGTTGTCACAACACGGGTCCTGAGGGACGGGGCGTGACACATTTCCTATAGTTGAGGAATTATTTAACAATATAATAGTATAAGTAAATACACAAACATTATATCCTCGTATTTGATATGAAAAATTTCATCCTTCAATTTTGTTTCAATAAATTACAAATTCATCACCTTCTCCATGAAATTAAAATAAAATACATTAGTTTTTACTCATAAACATTATAAATTAATGTTTAATTGATCTTATAATTCATAAAAGATTAAAAACTCTATATATCTATCATTAACAATTATATGAATCCAATATGATTTTCACAAGTCATCCAATATACTGAATTAATATCAACAACTCACCAACAATGAAATATTAACAATGACATCATGAAGGACATTGGTAGGTGTTATAACCCTATCATCCTTTTAATGTTGACTCAAGAGTCTTATCCATCATTGAATGAAATAGAAGTCCCTTTCCTTATTTTTATAATATAATTCATATAATGGTTAAAAATTTGATTAGCCCTAAAAACATTAAAAAAAAAAGATAATATAAAACCTAATTTTGAAAAATATCTTTAATCTTATTCCATATTTTTTTAAGGTGAAATTTACATAAATGATATTTTCACTAAAACAAATACTAAACACATAGGTTGTAATACCAAAATAGTCTCCCAAAATTTCTTTAATCTTATTATATTCAACTAGAATAGTATCCATGAAATAATTAACATATTTATATATGATTATACTTTAATGACTAATAATTATTTTTTCTAGATAAACTATGTATGTTAATAACATTGAGATGGTAGGCTAAATATATGCATTAGAAACATTTCCATATTAAACTGATCATTATTGAAATGAAATATGTTATATTTTATCATACAATAAATTATATTTTTTCATATTATTTCTTTTTCTATAATTATAAATATCATCCAAGTGGTGTGGTGATGAAATTATAAAGTCACATCACATTGTAAAGGTGACAGTTCATACCTACATGAATAATGTTATCATCATTAGTGAGTGAAAAGATAAGAAATAAAATTATAAATTATATAATTTCATAAAGATAAATATTTAAATAATATCGTAAATATTTATTTTGTTTCATATATATTAATTAAATTTATCCATATGGACTTCTATGTATATCACATGTGAAAAAACATGTCACATTGCTTTGTGAGTTGGTAGTCCATCAAATACATGAGGAACATCATCGTATTCCATATGATATGGAATTTAAAAAGTAATGCATTATATATTGAATCTAGTTGTATAATTATTTAATATATATCTAATTTATACCTTTAAATCATTATCAAACCATTTCATGAGTGGTGTCGATATAAAATGTGTTATGTTGGTGTGTAAGGAAGTAGTATGCCGTATAAATGAGCAATTTTATCATTTCTCAATTGAGGGACTATAAGATGGATATAGGTCCTTTAAATAACATAATAAAAATATTAGTTTATTTTATACTCTTTATAAATTATATATTCATAAGTTATGTATTCATTATGGATATGGAGGAATCAAAAAACACAAAGTTTGGAATTTTTCTTCTTCTTAGAGAACCTACATTGAATTTAAACTAAAGTATTTCTAGAAATCATTTAAGGAAAAATAATGTTATAGTTTGATTATATTGAAAATTTTATTTTAATTTGTAAGGCCATATCCAATCCAAAATGGTTTGACAGTGTGTAGAAGACAGGAGAGGGTATTTCCTTTTATATGTGAAGTGAGTGGCACAATTGTAATTTTTCTATGGATGAAGGTGTATCTATGATTTTAATATGACATTTGGTCCAAGATGGAATAATGTATACATTTACACATTATATTTTCTATTTGGGGCCATAAAATTAATGTTAGTCAAGTTTTTATGTCATTCTAGCACTGATCATTTTAGTTCAACCCCTTTGTAAACCCATTTTCACCTTAACTACTAAATAAATTTGTATATATTTTTACTATTATTTATGTAAAAATATTATGTTCAAAATTTTAAATATAAAAAAATTCTTATTAAAAATATGGAATGAAATTTTATAAATTCTATTCAAGGAAGTGAAAATTTTTAATTTTAAATAAATTCGTCAAAAAAGATGAGAAAATCATCTTTTATTGAGAAAATTTTCAATATTTTACAATGTATTTATATAAAAAATATAAATGAAAAATATTAATATTCACAAACGTATTTATTTATATATAATTGAACTTATTATATTTTTATTCCAATTTAAAATTTAATTTATCAAAGTAATTTTATCATACTGAATGAAAAATTTCAATAAAAAATTATTATTTTCCATAATTAATCCAAAAAATTAACCAGTTTATAAAGAACCCAAAAATACACAATATTAAATTTATGTATTTATTATATAAATATATGAGGTCATTTTAGTAAATAAAATTTTCTAATTTGGAAAAAAATAATTATATAATATGTGCAGAAAGCCCGAGTAAACCATCATGTAATAAAAATAACAAATTTTAAAAAAAACATTACAATTACATGTATTTAATAATTATTTTATTGATAATCAATGGATAACCATAATTTTTATAATGAATTTTTTAAAATTCATATCCTCTAATGTAATGACTATGTTACTATGGTATTATTTTGGTTCATTAAGAATAGGGGTTGAGTGTTCTATAAGCTATCAAAATGATTACGTATAAAAATATATATATTTTTTTATAAGAAAGTTATTGTGTTTGACATTTTATTTTAAATAAAATTTTATTATATTATAATTTTTGTGTATTACATTATTCACACCTTAAATATATTGCATCATCTTTATTTAAATTTGATCCCAAAAATCAATGGTTTGTTATTTTAAAACTATTATTTAATCAAAAAAGACTAAAAGAGTTAATAAAACACCCTCTATATAAGGGAGATTTTTATGTACAACGGGTATATGGATTATCATATAATTTAGTTTCTATATAGGTTAAAATTGATTCCATGCAATGAAATTGGAATGAAACATTTATAAAATAATTATAGAGAGTTATAAAGGTCATTGATCATCAGTATTTCAGTGATTAATGGAATGTTAATGACCATAATACCATAATTATATTCTAATTTAAAAGACAATTTTATTTCATTGATGTGAATTTAATATTATATTTTTTTAATTCAATATCATTTTTATAAATTGGTGGAATATTTTTTCTATATAATAATATATGAAAATATCATTACATGGAATCCTTATTTTTTATAATAATAATTTATTACTTTTTTTTCATAGATCAATTACAAATTTATCACTTATTCAATGAATTGAATGTTCATAAATGAGTTTTTTATGCCTGAATCACAAAAATGGCCTTTTTATAAATTTCATGATTCCTAAATTTGTGAAATGTATTTATTTATATCACTAACTATTTTCTAAAACCAATATCGTTTTCACTAGTTATATAATAGAAAACATTTTTATCTAATATCCAATAGTAACAATATTGTTTCAACAATAATATTTATCCAAAAACTAATTTAACTAAAAAATATGACATAATAACAAAAAAAAATGTAGTCAAGTTTTAGGTAATAAACCCTTATCATCATTTTTATGGACTCATGCCTCATCACCTTCATTGTATGTAACAAGATATTGTTTTTTTCAATACAATGTTAATATAATTCATATAATGTCACAAATTTTTTGATGAACCTCAGTTATGTAAAATTTAATAAAATATAAACCCTGAAGTTCATGTATATCTTTAAAAATATTCCCACCAAATATAATAGGATAAATACCTAAATAACATCATCATTAGAACATATAATAAATTATTGGTTTTAATTTCCTTAAATTCCACCAAAAATATTGTTAATCATGTTGCATTCCTAAAAAAAATTCATAAGTATATTACTACACATTGAACATATAATGAACATTAAACACATAAACCAGTGAATGTCTCCAAAAAATTAAAGTTAATTAAAATAATTATGAATATAAAATTTATCCCGATCATTAGAGTTTTAATGATATTTATAACAAAAATTCCATTGGTAAAATAATTATAAAATTTATTTATTGAGTAAATATACATAAATAATGCAGGTTTATTATTTAAACATATCTGTTTCTTTGGACTTAGGTTAACCTTTAGATGTTTCAAATGACCTCATAATTCAGATCCACCTCAAATTTAATAAAATTAATTATGAATGAATACATGTGACGAGTCTTATTAATTCCATGATGATATTCTTTTCTCCTCACTAATTATTTTTTATGTGACATTTTTCTCCCAAAAAACATTTTACTTGTTATTTTATAAATAATTCCTTAGTGTATCATTCCTTTTTGAATATTTTATTGATACATATCATTCTTAACTCTATGATATCCATCACTTAGTATAATAGTTAACTTTATCCTTATATTCTTCGTTGAGTATTGTAGTTGGGTAATTCATATGATTTTAAAAATATTTTGAGATTAATTTTTTTTTCACTATCTAAATATCATTCAATATATTTATCATCATTATTGGATTCTCATAGTCACCACATTTTCCTTCATATTTAATGTTAACATGATTCATTATGGTACTGTCCTTATAATAAAAAATATCATTGTCTGAGTGAAAATAATTTTTTTTGTGAAAACCATAGAATTATTTATAGGATTTATAAATTAAGAATGTATTTTTAATCCAAGACACCTCAGGTTTATCCTATGTTGTCCATTGATATAATATACGCAATTCATTCACAATTTATTATTCAAAAAATGTAATTATGTTAATCATATACCCTATGAGTGTCAATACGTATGCGCAGTAAGGCCTATTAACATCCAAAAAGTGATGATCAGTCCATCCAAAATTAACCCTTTACTAATTTATTATCTCAAGGTACAAATATTACATGACCATATCCATTTTTACAAGCTGGATATGGATGTATTTAATTGAAAAACAACTTAATCTCTACATTATGGAAACATTAATATTTTCTTCGATTTTAATAATTAAATTATATCATGTGGTTGTGATCTCTAATATAATTTTTACTAAATATATTTACCATTGTTTTTTTGGGGTCTTCAGGTCCAATTTTTCATGTTGTGTATTATATTATCACTCTGAACAGTTCTTGGGTGGACCTAGTCTATAAATGAAGGGAAATTTAGATGATGTCTCATACCCCACACTTCCTTTTAGATGAATGTTAACTAACATCTTGTACAATGTTTTCAAACATAAAATTAAAATTTAAATATATATATATATAATATAATTTATGTTCCTTTTACAACACTTTTTCTCCCATTTGTTAATAATATTTCATTATTTTCTTATTTTCAGGTGTTAATATTCTTATTTCTGTATTCTTCATTTGTGAGGACTGTTCTGATTTGTGTGATAATTATATAGATTCATAATCTCTAGAATAATAATAATGTTATAATTATAATATTTTCACATATATTAACATCTAATACCAATAATGAAATATTATTTTGAGATATTATGTACATTAAATTCATAGAGATGGTAGACCATTTGTACGCATGAGTAGCATTTTCATTTGTTCGTTAACATTTTGGAAATTATGAAAGTAATATAGTATCATTCTATATGGATCATAATAATATATTATTCCATTAATAACACATTTAAATATCATTAATTTTATGTCTTTATTGAAAGAGTGGGTCACGTCACATTGTTAGGGAGAAGTCCACATGTACATGAATAGCAATATCATCTTTCAATGTGTGAAAAGGTAATATAGAAAATGATAAATATTATGAATTAAAAATGATATATATTTCACTATTAAAATAATTATTTCATTTATATTATATATATATTAATTATTTTTATATTTATAATCTTCCACTAATATCGTTAGTGAAAAATGCATCACACAACTTCATTAGGATATTGTTCGTTGTGCACAAGAGTGACATTGTCACATCCCAAAAAAATGAAAGGCAATGATTTATTTATTATATAATGACTATATAGTTATTAATATTTTCATATTATCATATATATACTTTAAATCCATGAGGATTCCCAACTATTATATGTTTTGATGGAAAACATCTCACATCAGTTCGTGAGGTGGTAGTCCGCTACAGAAAAAGCGACATTATGATATCCCCTAATGAATGGAAATAAAAAAATTATATAATATATTTTTAATATGGAGGTATAATTATGTTTTTAATATTATATATATACAATTTAAAAATCATCATACCCAAATTTTAGAGGTGTTGAACGAAAATAAGCCACATCATTACATGAGGCAGCATTCCTCTATACCAATAAGGGACATTATCATTTCCATGTTAAGGGAATTGGTGATGTGTATAAGTAATTTAATTACATAATAAAATGATAAAATATGGTATATAATGATGTTATTTTATATGGACGAATTTAGAGTATTTTATGTAGATGTATGAAGAATGAAAACAAAAAAATCATAGTTATGAATTTTACCTCTTATTAGACGAACCCATTAGAGTTATACCTAATGTATTCCCAGAATGGATTTACAAAAAAAGGATTCTACACTGAGGGTATGGGAGTTGAGATGTTATATGATTCGGTATTTTAAATCAATAGGTTTTAATGGTGTGATTAATAGTAGATAGGTGGTGTCCTTTTATAAGGGAAGTGAGTGGAACACTTGTATTGTTTGTTAATAAAAAGGTGTACTCTCATTTTTATCATTCCTAATGGATCGAAAATGGAGTTGTATTGATACATAAAAATGATAATGATTCAATATGGTCCCAAAATATATTTTAAATAGGGTTTATATTTTTTAACCTATATCTTATTAGGTAATTTCAAGGATAATGCTAATTTTTCATAACATTTAAAAATAATTTTAATTGTTCTCAATATTAATAATGGTAAAAAGTATTTAGATCATATTTTATAACTTCAATTATGATGATTAAAAACATGGATACCATTTATCAAAATTACATTAATATAATTGGAAATCATAATTTAAAATTAATCTCCCATACCTAATGGGAAATGGGATTTCTATGTGAATATGTTTAAAAGAGTACATTTTTTTAAAAAATTTACATTTTAAAATTATTAAAATATTTTAAATTGAATTATTTTTTATATAAGTTAAATAATTTTACATTTTAAAAAATCATAAAAATATTAAATTTTATATTTTATAAATGAAAATTATCTATTCAATTAATGTTCAGTATTTTAGACTATTCTTATAAAAAATTAATATTTCCACAAAAATCTAAATTTTTTACCATAATATATATTTTTTATTATGATTTCCAAAATGAATATCATTTTATTAAATTAGTTTCATAAAATTGGGGGAAAATTAATTTAAAATAATATCTACCAAGTGTCACTAAAACCTCCTTTAGAAATATACAGTTTTTTTGATAAAAATTCTTTTTTGTTTTGAATGAATATAATTTTATTTATAATAAATAGATACCCACAGTTTTCAAAATTAATTTCGTAATATTCTTACACATAAATTTTATTTCAAATTTTCGACGTTATATATCTTTAAAATTCATTTATACTCGAGGTTGAGGTTTCCACAATCTATTGAAAAGATTAAACTTAATGAATTATATTTTTCGGTTTTTTATGTCACGTGATTCATGTTACCTTAACTGCAAATTAGAATAATATTATTTTAGAAATTACAATTGCTATAGGTGAAACAAATGGTTTTCTCCTCTTAATATGTTTTTCTAATAAAATTTTATATCTCCTATGGTATATTGAAAAAACACATACCTATAATAGAGATGTTGTTTCTACTCATGAAATAATATTGAAAGATTATTACACGGATAAAAATGATGATTGTGATATATCAACTATTTAGGATAAAAAAATCAAACATAGATCACAAAATTGACACTTTATTAAGAAACATCATATGAATGAAAAATAATGGTCATTTTAACAAATAGAGTAGGATCATAAAATCCAAATATGGATAGAGAATTATGAGATAGACCACAACTAAAAGGAGAATGTTTTGTCAAATTACTACCAAATAGGGTTGTTTGATCATATGACCCTAGCATTATACTATGGTTATCTACCCATTTCAAAAAATCATTTTAGTGGTATTGGGATGATATGATATTTCAACATAAAATGGATTTACGGGATTTTAAATGAATATAAGTGGTAGATATTGATATAGACTAAAAAATGGGATTTAGTCATGGAAGAGGAAATGAATTTTATAAATCCCAACAGTTCAGGGAGTTTTATACAAATACCATAAGGGAAAAGTGAACTAGAAACAAATATATTTCAAATTAAATCATAAAGATGATTGAAGTTAGATTTATAAATAAATATCGACGACAAAGAGTTTTTTTGAAAGGAAGATATCAAATTTTCTAAAATATTCTCAAACGTTGTAATGTGGACAACAATTTGAGCATTTCTACACATTATTAGTGTAACAACCAAGCCCCGCTGAAATCACAGACACTCCTTCTTAACATGGCCATCAAGTCCTGGGTGGAAAGGTACCACAAGTCTCTTGAGAGACCCATAGTCCCCTCTTGTGGCATAACACACATGCAAGAAATTAATATCCGAATAATAAATGCCCCAATAGGAAAAAATATTTTTTTTTCAGTGTGATTTTTCCTCACTCAGAAAAACATAAGGTAAAAGGTAACTTTAAAAAAAGTAATCTTCATTAAGAATAGGAAGATGATGGATGTTGGACATATAAATAAATATTGGTGAATAATTCATTTAATGAAACGTTGATATTAAATATTATGAAATTTCATTATCAGTAGTAAGTAACACAACCTTTAAAATTGATTTAAATCCCCTCTTTAACATGGAAATCAAGTAATATCAATAAAAGATAAACCATGTTTCTCTACATACCCATGTTGACATATTTGGTGAAAACCCACATGCCCACCAATGATTCAGAATGGGTTATCAGACTATGAAATGTCCCCATATTCTGACACATGTTCTTTTAGTGTTCTTGTTGGTAACACCCAATGTTTTTTATTAGATAGGTTATCTTATTTCGATTTCAAATGGTGTACGCTACAAAATTATATGCATTCACTATATACAACACCAAATTATCTTGTGTTATATGTAACGTTATGATTTTCTTTTGTTACACACAATTTCATGTTCTTTTGATATTATAAATTTCATGAAAGACTAAGTATAACTGAACAACTAAATGGAATGTATGAATGGTATTAAAGTTCTTCTAGAAAACAATTTAAATATAAATAAGTGAGTCTATGAAATAGTAAGGTAACTATTTACAACTTATTTAATAGAAAATATCTATAATATATTGTATATAATTATTAAAATTTAATGTTTAAGTTTTTAATTCATGAAATAATAAAAAAAATTCAATTTATTTAGATAAATGTACTATTTTAAAAAATATTGTTTAGGTACCATTTGATGGCGCACCCATTTTAAATAATTTTTTCTAAAATATTATATATTCAATTTGAAAAAATAAATTTCTTATTTTAATTTGAAATATATATATTTTCTTTGATTGAATTTTTGGTATTTTACATGATGTATTTAATTTTGTGATGAATAGTAAAAATATGAATTTTTATTAAAAAATTTATTTTAAAGTCATTACATAGTATATTTATGTCACCATAGTGAAGGGTAATATTGGTAATTTAGATTAAAAATAAAATTCTAAGGATCCTAAAATGTCAAAAAGAAATATCAATAATTTATATGATTAATGTAATTTAACAAATAAAACATAAGGATAGAAATTATTTCATTTAATGTAACATTTCCTTGAAAATGACTTAAATAATTTTTAAATCAAACAAAGGAACAATGTTTCATTTTATTTATCTTTAATATGTATTATGTTTCCCCATATGAGCACACATGTGGTATCAATGAATATAAAAAGTTATTATTTACCTAATAAACACATTTCCTTAATATAAATTAATTTTTGATGTTTATTGGAAATTTGAGAGATTTTAAGGTATTTATAATATTTTATTTAATGAAAATTTAATGAAGTCACATTCATGTAATAAATAATATATCATTTTTAAAAAATGGTTATACAGAAGCTATATTCTAATATAAATTCATATCTGATTGATAAATGATTATTAGAATTAATTTTTTTTGATTTTATATTTTTATGAAATAAATAATTGTTTTAATGGCTAATATATTGATGATGGGGAAATTATTTAATTAATTATAAAATAATAAAATAATTATATGAAAACGTTAATAAAAATTAAAGGATCAAAACAGATTCCCCAATATTTCTGATAGACATTATTTGGACCATAATCATACTAAGGTATAGTTTTTGGCCATTTGGAGCCTTAAAAAGACATTACGTAAATTATATTATTTTATTTAATGTTATTTTAAACTAGTCACATTCATAATTTAATAAGTATATAATTTTAAATAATTGAATTTTATAAATATAACATTTAATAAATATATTCTTATTAAATATAATATATTTATCTTCATCATCGTAATTTATTAATAATATTTATTCAACAAATTGGCACATTAAATAATTACACCCACCTAATGTACAAATTAATTTATTTATGAAAGTATCAAATTATTTTTTAAAAAAATATTAAAATAAGTATAATTTTGTTTAATTAGTATTTCCAATAATTTTTCTACATGACCTTAACCCCTTAGTTATATAAAGGTATTTATTTTTATGAGTTTATAATCATATCATGGAATATTTAAAATTCCATGTAATGAATAATTTACAAATTTATAGTGTTGATATTTTTGTGAAAATAATGCTTTATTAAATTATTTAAAAATCACAATAAATCATTAAAAAGTAAAAATAAAAATAGTATTCTATAAAAAATTCTAAATTATTCATTTATGGTTTATTTTAGTTAAAATAATTATTATTCAAAACATTTAATATTGGAAGGGTTGATATATTAGTAAAAAATAAAATAAATAATTAAGTATTAATTATAAGGATAAGGATTAAATTGGAATTTTTTTTTGTAATTTATAGTGGTTAATTAGATAATAATATTATCATATCTTATCTTCTAATAAATGTTATTTTTGTGGTTTCAGAGTGGGTTTTCAATTTATTATAAATTAATATTTTTGAGATTTCCAAAAGTCCCCTCACCTCCATCATAAAATTAAACCCACTCCCTAACTTCGTCACATAAATTTGGGCGTTCATGTTCTAATATCCCCAACCCATTTCCCTTATCAACAGGTATATTCAATTATATAGGTTATTTACTTCTCCAAAGACAATCTCTAGTGAACTAATAGGAGGCGTATTGGAAGCCCATTGAATAATTGGATGTTTAGATACATATTAAGCATATTTGAACTAAGGTAGGGGATAATTTTTCAATCTCATTATTATCCATGATTTTTAATTTATAATAATTTTTTAGGGTATATTTATCACCCACATCTATTTCTCCCAAATGTGTAATAATATTTATAATCTTATAATATTTTTAAATTGAATTTTATATATTGGTGAATTTTACTAAAAAGTATGAAATTGATCTTTTCACATTATTCGATACAACAATCTTTTTGACATTTTTTGAAAAATTAAGAGGATGCTATTTCATTTACATATATCTAATGGACAATTTTTTATGTTTCAATAATTCCTTATTTCTATGAAGCATTTTCTATAGGAAATTAAACTATTTTTTGTCTAAATTAGGTTTTTCAAAATTCCTAGAAATTAAAAAAAACGTTTTTGAAGAAGAAATTATATTTTCCTCAATAATTAATGTCATGTAATTAATCAAAATTATTTTCCATATCAGATGAAAATATTTAAATCTAGTTTATTTATATCCATATTATTACATTGGTTTTATTTTTTTTATTTAATGATATTAATAAAATCCATTTGATTTATATGGATTATGATGGAATGACGTTTAAGAAACCAATTTAATTCATTGGGATATGTTTTTATAACTGATTGTTGTTTTTGTGGAACACATATGAATTGTGATGACTATGAGATTTTTGATACCTATATATCCATCTAATTCTTAGGGTAATGATTTATATCTCATGAGATATGCATAATTGGAAGGGCATGTAAATTTGTTTCAATAATACAGGGTTGAAATAACATGTAAATTTGGTTGAGTTATACATAGAAGAAATGACATGTAAAACTGGTGAAGTAATGGATATCATCCACAATGATGGTCTTTTTAATGATCCTTGAGATACATGGAAATGGTTTCCTATTCTTATATGTTTTCCAAAATTCCATGTTTTTATCAATGCTATTTTATCATGGTTTTTTTCATTTATTATATATGCCTTATAAACTACCCTTATTTATTTCACGAGTCAATATTTTGATATTCAAAATTTATGAAATTTTTTTTACATTATAATTTTTATGTTATGCCTTGTGTTCTCCATGGATAACATTACTGAGAATTTGATTTCATATTTTTTATGTATTATTTCCCCCATAATATAAGGAATATTTTTAGGTAGTATAACTAATGGGGAATATCTTTATGAGATATGTTGAAGATTATTCAATAAGTTAAAATAATGTATTATAGGTTTCCAATGACACTAGAATAATAGGTTATTTGGATGTCTATTTGTGTAATATATTAATTTTTCAATAAAGGAAATGAAAAGTTCATGTATGTCATTCATAGATTCTTTACAGTCTATATTAGAGGAAAGGATTTATAGACCTTCTGAAACTAGGATGAAAAAACATTTGTGAGATCCCATGATTCATTTCTATGTTATGTCTAGGGATGTCCCTATGGTTATGTATAACCATAGGTTACTGTACTAGAATTATGGTAACGATCATGAATTTCTTTGGGTTAAAATGAAGATATAATATAATGATATATAATAAGAAATTTTCAATATATATATGTTTCTAATCGCTGATATGTATTTCTTCGACATTTGTTTCTAGACTTTGTAAATATCCATAACTATATAAAACAAAGTTTACCATAGATTTTTTCTGTTTTCTAAGAGATAGGAAATATGAATATCAATTTCTCGAGTGTAAATATCATGAAGTGAATCATGAAGATTATACGAGTATTGGTAATACTATTTAGGATAAGGATATTATAAATGAAATGTGAAGGGTAAACTATATTTTCCAATATTTTTTACATTAAACTAAAGCATCATGAGGTTTATAAAACATAATACATGATTTTTATTCTAGTAAATACGATGATGATGTACCCTGAGTGATTTTTTTCGAAAAAAGTAAGATGATCAAGGTTTTTAAGTTATAAAATTCAAATATTATGTTATATTAATCATTAACTATATAATTTTTTCAGTATAAGTTTCATTATTAGTCTGGAAAAGAAATGATAAATAGTTTTAATGATCCAAAAAGTTATTTTAGGGTAAATTTATATACTTCAAGAACATATGATTATGGAAATAATAACCCTTATTCTATCCCTTATGTTAATAAAATGATATTTGGAAAAATATATATTAGATTTGAATATATAAATTGAATGATTCTAGTTTCTTGAGAACTAATTATGGAGTTGTTGACAAGTCGGTTATTAAATCATTGGTGAAGTATTAAACTATTTTTGACTATAATGGAATAATGCAATATGTTTTGGAACCAAGAAAACATGTATTTCTTCTATAAGAATATCAGATAATTCATGTCGTTACCATGGGTCAACATATTACATTATGATGGTGTTCACATTTCTGGAATGTGACCAACCAAAGATACCATAGGACATGTGGTAGATAAAATTTAAGCTAATTCATTTCACTACCATATAATGTTTTGGATTTTAATCATTCATATGCATTTTATGATTGTAAATTTATTTAATGTTTGTGTTATACTTTGATGGTGGTTGTTTGAATAATGTCTTATCTCTCTATATAGGGAATTATGTATATTTGATAACATGTTCTATACTTATTGTGATAATGATAGTTGGAATGTCCTATCATTCAATTTATGGATCATATATCTCCTAACACATCTGGAATGAAAAAATCAACTTCATTACATTGAATAAGAGATAAAGTATAAATTGTTCAAGGCATATCCAATGATGAGATTATATTACAATGATGTATGTATTTCTTATTTTGATCTTCAACTTCGGGAAATGGATCTAGAAAACCAAAAAGGTTATCATGGCATCTTCATAACTGATGAATGAGATGGTCTCTTAAATCATCATAGAATTATTGAATTCTGAATGTAAACATTCTCATAACCTTGTTCACTATCACAATCCATCAAAAAATGATGGTTAAATTTTAATTCCATATCCATGTTTTCACTTCCCACTTATGATCTCATATATGAAAACCCAATGATGAGTTACATTGGGTAACCATATAGTTTCAAATTTTCTTTTTTAAAATGATTTTTTAATAATCCATTTTATGATGAGGGTTAATTTGAAAGATATATTTTTATATTAATAACTATATAACCCATACGATTTTATAGGGATAAATTAATTTTAAGAGGGATTAAGGTAACACCCTGAGTTTTTTATGAGATATATTCTCTATTTTCAATTTATTGTGTAGTACGCTACACTAAGATAATATTACGATATATGAAACATCATATTATCTTGTAGTATATATAACAGTATTTTTGTCTTGTGATACTCGTAATATCATGTTTTTATATATAATTAATTTCATACAAGAACGAGTGAAATTGAACAACTAGATGAAAGGTATGAATAATATTTAGTATCTTATGAAAAACAATTTAATTGCAAATAATTGAGTCTATAAAATAAAAAAATCAACAATGATAGATTTTATTCTTCAAAACAATATGTAATATATTTTATATAAATTTTTTAATTATTCATAAAAGTTTTATTGTCATGATATAAGAACAAATTTCTTTCTTTAGATAAAATATGTATTTTAAAAAAACATATTATTTTTTCCCTATGAGGGGGAACCCATAAAAATGACTCTTTTTATATCATATTCAACAAATGACGATTCTTATATTAATGCAGAATACATAAATTTACTTTTATTGAATATTTGGAATTTTTTCTAATAAGATTCATTTTTTTCATAGTGAAAATACAATTCTTATAGACCACATTATATGAATGTAATTACACAGTTAAATCATATATTTCTGTCGTTTTAAATCATAAATACAAAATTTTTATCCAATTATGGTTTCTAAAAAATATTATATTCAAGAATTTATTTTTAAAATATTATCCATTTAAAAGGGGAATATTTTCCAAAATAAATACTTTTCAGAATATTTTTCCAGTTTTAATTTAAATTTAATTCTACAACTTATGTTTTTAGAAATTTGAAAATAATAATTCATATTTGGTTTCATGAGTTCCATATTTGGTATGTATGTCCCATTTATTTCTGACCAATATGAATTATAACCATGGTATAGTTTTTTACCACACAAAATGGTAAATTTGGAAATATACGTTAAAAATAAAATTATAATGATTATAAATTGACCAATACAAACGAAATTTTTTTTTATGATTTAAATTCGACCCATTACACATTAGAATCAAAATTATTTAATTTAATAGACCCATGTCTATGAAAATGACATAATTAAAATTAAAATCAATGAAAGACACAACGTGTCATTTTCATTGTCCTTAATATCTATTTTGTGTACACATATAGAAAAATGGGTGGTATTAATGAATCAAAATTGTAATTATTAAAATATTTTACATAATTTAATAATATAAATTTATTTTTGTTGTTTTGGAGACATTTGGGAGATATTACATAATTTATAATATTTTATATAATGAAAATTTAAAGATTTTACATTCATGTTTTAAAGAATATATCATTTTAAAAATATTGTTATACAGATGATATATTCTTCTGTAAATAATTATTTTAAATATTTTTTATCATTGTAAATTATCTTTATTTTTTAGAAAATAAATAATTACCTTAATTTATTATTAATTGATGATGCAAAAATTATTTAATTAATGAAAAATTAGTAAAATAATTTTATTATATGGATATTAAATATTAGAAGTCCAACACACTTTCACTGGTATTATTGGTACACTATATCTCGACAACAATCATCCAAGGGTGGAGATATTAATTATTTTATGTCGTATCGAATATTTTATGACACTTATAGTATATTATTTAAAGAGGTGTTAAACAAGTCACATTCCTATTTTAACAAATATTACATATTAAATGTTTTATTTTCAAGAAGAAAAATTAAAATACATATATTCTTATGAAACAATTAAATTTGTCTTCAATGTATTTTTTTTATTTTTATACAATAAATAATCATATTAAATAATTACACAACACTGATTTGGTAATTATATTATTATTTAAAATATCAAATTAATTTCAATAAAAATATTTAAATAAAAATAATTTGAGTTAATTAATATTTAAAATGATTTTTAATGATTTCCATAAAACCTTAGTAATAGAATAAAATATTTTTTTATTTCTTATAATCTTATCTCGGTATTCTTAGAAATCCATGAATTGAATAGTTTAAAAAAAGTCTACATGGATATTTGGTCAAAATAATGTTTTATTAAATAATTTAAAGATCTTAAGACAAATTTAAAAATAATAAATAACAAAAATATTCATGAAAATATTCTGAATAATTATTTTATTGTTTATTTTACAAAAAATATTTAAAAGTCCAAACATTTAATATTGGACGATTTTTTATCTTGTTATACATTTAAATAGATAATTAAGGATAATTTAAAAATATAATAATTTAATTGACATAAAAACATGCCTTTCATTGATTGGTTGATGATATTGAAATCATATCATATCATATATTCTAATAAATCTCATTTTTTGGTTTTATAGTTGGGATTTATTTTATTATAAATTAATATTAGTGAGGTTTACAAATGTGACCCTTACCACCATTATAAAAGAGAACCACCTCCCCCAATTCTTCCCATCAATTTTATCTTTCAAGCTCGCCCATCCCTTTCCCTTTTTCCTTATCAAATTTCCTAGTTACATTCTACATGTTTTGATATTCATCAATAACAAAATCTTATTCTCTAAGAGGATGTTTATAGGAATCATGTCGAATAAGAGGAGGTAAGGAAACATTTGAATCATATCATACATATGGTAAGGAATAATTTTGAAACCTCATTGTTTTCTGAGATTTTTTATTCCTAAGAACATATTGGTGTATATTTATCAGCCACATCATCATTTCCTAAATTTTCAATACTATTTCTAATCTTCTAAAATTTTCAAGTCATGTTTAACCATTTGTGAATTTTTACTAAACTGTATGAAAGGAATTTTTTGTCATTATTCAATACGACATACTTTGTGAATTTTCAAAAAAAAAGTACGAGGATATAGTTTTTTTAGCTTATGCCACATTAAAGGATTTTCACATTTTAATAATTCCTTATTTACACAAAGAATCATGTACATGATTAGAATGAATTTTCCAATAATTTTTTTTTTCTCAAATTGTTAGACATTTTAAGAAACAATTTTTTTGAATAAAAAAGGTTTTTTTCTACACGGATTAATATCAATTATTTGATCAAAATTATTTCCATCTATGATGACATTATTTAAATAGGTTTTAGTTTCTATCGCTATTGTTACTAGGGATTGATTATGTTTATAAAATAATGATATTTATGAAATCCATTATTTTATATGGATTATGATATATTCATGTTTAAGAAACCCATTTTCATAATTATGTTAGTATCTGATGAATGATTTATGTTTTTATGGCACACATATGTATGGTTTTCATTATTAGATTTTTGGGACCTGTATATCTCCACAACTCATTGATTAATGATTTGTATCCCATGATTTAGACATGCCTTTAATGACTTGTAAATATATTATTGTGATATAGGGTTGGAACATCATGTAAATTATGTTTTATAATACATGTATGAGACGATATGTAAACCTAGTGTAGTAAGGAACTTTTTCCACTATGATGATCTTAGCAGTGTGCCTTTTCTAATTTTTAAATTAATTTTTTGTTTATATGATTTCCACAATTCCATGTTATATATCAATGCTAAATTATGATTTTTTTTCATTCATGATTTTTGTATTATGAAATGCCAAAATTTATTTCAGGACCCTAGATTTTGATATTCAAATTTAATTATCAGATTTTTAAATTCTTATTTTTATATTTTGTTTGATATATTTCATGTTTACACATATAGAGCCTTTGAGATCACTCTTTTTATATTTTCATTTCCCCGGGATATATGAATGGGTTTTTGTAGGAAAAATAAATGGAAAGATCATTATGGGACATGAGTAATAACTTTCACCATGTTAGATGAATGTGTTTTCATATTCTAAAAACACTAAAAGAATAAAGTCTTTTGGAGTCTATGTTTGAAATGTAACAATTTTTCTAAAAATTAAAGGAAATTTTCATGTTTTTCAAGCACAGGGTCTTTTCATTTTTCCTCACTCACTCACACAATGGTGAACATCGAAGTGGGATACCCAACATGATAACTTATCCAATCCAATAACACTTAACTATGATTTACTAATCCCTAAGGCTCCTAAAACAAAATGTGTAGCTTGTTAACATAACTCACGTAATTTAGTAAATTAACCATTTATCATTCAAGGGTGTAATATACATCCCCCATTTATGGCACAACACCCTCCTTGTTAACCCTACATCTCAACCCATGCAATGTCGCTACACTTATGTATGGTTTCCTTCTCTGATACCATTTTAAAAATCATGCCTCGCTGATAGCCCACACACCCCGGTTTAACATGGTTGTTAGTTCCTTACATTCAGGGTACCACCCCTTTCTGCACAAAAACATGGACCTCTCCCAAGGGTCCACCCACATTTATGAATGGGTCTTGAAATCTAATTAATGACCCCACATGAAAACACATATTTTTATAGTTTTTTTCCTTACATTCCCATACCATGGGAAACATCCCAAGAGCTCACCTATCCAGATCTATACTCTAGTATAATCATTCTTAAAAATGATGATATAATCAGCTAGGCTCTCGAAAATAATGTTTCACCAATTAGACTTGAGTCATATCATGTACACATATAATTTTTTTTATTTTGGGATGTTAAAGTTCTATCCAATGATAAAAAATTACAGAAGATAGATGTAAATACAATTTTTCTTCATAGAGATTTGAAGGGAAATATGTATTTGGATTCATAGCAGGGTTATGATGATAATTAGAATAATAATATGGTATGTATATTGAAATAATTTTAATATATCTTCATGAAACCCCAATATAGAGGAATAAGAAATTGGAAATTTTTATTCGTGAAGATGTTTCTGTCATTTGAATTATTGTCATTGTTGTTATAGAAGTTATTAGGATTATGTAACACATATCATACAATATATGTATATGGATGAGATATTGATTTCTCATATACAATTCCATCATATTGATAACATAATGGGAATATTTCAAAATGTTTTGAAATCAATGACCATGATAAATAAAATAAGATATTGGGGATCATAATTGAGAGATATTGGAAAACCAGTTCATTAGTTTTTCTATAGAAGAAAAACTTCATGATGGACATAAAATATTTTTGAATGACACATTATTGATATGTATCCTCCACAACACATTAATCATACAAAAATCTAATGAAAATCAACCATCAATGGGTTGAAAATTTAATAATATGAATAATGTTCTTTTTTCATTAACTTTTGTTTTTTTGAGGTATTCAAAAAATTTAGTCAAGAAAAATTTGACATCATATTGGGATTAATAAGTGGTTTTATGTGTAATCCTAGTAGGAAACAGTGGGGAAATTTGGAATAAATACATTGATATTTTAAGGTTCATAGGGTACATCGTTATATTTCCATGAACATTTTAACATGAAGGTACTCAACATTCATATTATTCTAAAGACATGGACTCACAAAAAATTACTCCGTGCATTGTATTTATTTATTTTTGGAACAATAGTTAAAAGCGTTTTTTATTACAACATGCATGTGTGACCTTGTAGGTTTCCATTTAAAAAATTTCTTTTTCTTAATAATATTTCCCAGTTTATATTGTACATACTTTAGTTTAAATAAATGTATCCTTAGTGAATGTCCCCAAACGTTAAAGGAAGGGTTTTATGTTTCATTGTTAATTTAACCATATCGATAAATGTATAATTATTCATTTCAAATACCCTATTCTACGAAATTGTATATGAATGATTTATTTGGGATATTATCTCATAATTGATTAATGAATTCATGTAAAAAATATTATGTAACATGGTTTGATAAAATATTCTTAATATTTTTACCAATATAATTTTCTATTTCATTTAGGTATTCTATAAATATGTCAATAGAATATATCTTCCATAATTTTAAGATTATATATCTATATCTACTAAATTGATCATTTAAAGTAATAAAGTAAGAAAAAATACCTTTCCACTAAAATAAATAGACCAAATACATTAGTAAAAATCAACTCTAATATACCATATATTGGGATGATATGATTATTTTTCATTTAATTTTTTATGGATTATAAAAATATACACATACATGTTTCTATAATACATTGATAAAATGATCAATTACATAACATTTCTCATACTTATAAATGAACCAACATTTACCTTCTAGTTGGAAATAAAATCCCATCATAACTAAATACAATATTGGAAAAATGACATTAGTAATAAATTTTAAAAAATAATAATTATTTAATTAAAATTATAAACCATTTTGTATTAGTACATGATAGTCCATATAGACAAATATTTCCAATCTAGGACCATTTTATACTCAGATATGTTTTTATCATGTTTGGTGTTATTGTTATATTTTATTTCAATGAGCCTTCAACAAATATTTAATTGAAGATATAAATTTAAATTTGGGTAGTGTCACCCATGAATATTAATGACAAGAAGTGATCCCATGATTGGTTATATATTTTAAAAAGTGAACAATGATTAAAGAAGCATCAAGGGAGGTTTCACTTCATATTATGCGACTCTAGATTATAGACAAATCATTGATGTTGGTTTGATTAATAATTATAATTAATGTCTTCGTGATCTATTCAATTTATGTAATATATGATTGTGGTGATTTAAGTATTGTCAAACATTTCCTTACATAGATAATACCTATTTGGAAAATGATGGTTGAATATATTTTTTCTACCATTTTTTCATTAATAATGTTGTTATTTTATAATATTTATTTCTCTTATAACAAATTTATCTATATGATTTTTATAGGATTGATATTTATTAAAAATACATATATTAAGTTGATTATTTTCAAGAAGAATGGTGGGAATGGTTTCTTGAGTAGTCGTAAGATACTATATTGTTGTGTTAAAATCATCAAATTTTTTTAAATTCATTTAGCTGGTAAATTTTCTAGCATAACATACGGGAGTTTGGATTTTGGAAAATCCATAAAAATTATATAATTATTACTTTTCAAGATATTTTCAATGATTAAAAAATATGCAAACCATAACGTACTACATCAACCACATATCCTACTAACAAGTAGAGAGTACCCAAGATCAATGGTTGATATAGGTGAGATAATCTATTGTAATATGTAATGAGAAAATTCATGTTTTCACTATTCAAAAAAATGTGGCAAGACATAAAGAAATAGAACCACTTTTTTGGGTGACATATTTAATATAGCCATTTTACATTTTCTATACCATGAGAATTAAATTGTGAACCCCCAACATGATTTTGTTGATAAAACAACGCAGTGATGAATGTAATTCTGATGTATGATTTGATACATGATTTTATTGTTAAGTGATTAAAAAACATGTGATACTTATTTAAATATTTTTCATATCTATCATCCACATCCTCATTATACTAGTCACACAAAAGTATTGTATTTCTCATACTATGGTTTTCAATTTTAAAATATTCACCCCAACACATTAGCACTTGGAGTAACAAAATTTCACTTAAATTAGGTTTATCCATAGGAAACCAATGTATTACAATATATTGCAATGGTATAACAAATAATTTGGGGAATATTTATTCATATAAACATTTCCACTTGTACAAAAAATAAAATTATATGAAATTATATGTTGAATGAAGAAAAAAAGGCCAATACTAATTACCAAAACATAAAAAAAATTACAGATAGAAATGAAAACAACTAAATTAAAAAATACTCAAAACTCCAAATGTCATCATGGTTCTTCTAGTGGAATTTCAATATACTCCATCCCTTGGATACCTCCATTACAATTTCTCCATGATCATGGAAAATCACATCAAGGATACCCATTAGTTAAGTAATACACCTTCAAAATAATTGTATCCGGATAAAAGGATACATTATATACACCCATGGTGCATATTTTGGGGTGTGTATGTAATCCAGGTGAAATATAAAAATACTTACCAAACAAACCACTATGATAATGAAAATTTATTTAATAATAATTAAATATATATATATGAAATATAATAACAAAAAATAAGTTGAAAATGAATATTATAGATAGTAAAAGTTACTAACAATGTTCCATGGATCCCTCCCATATGAAATAGATGAAATATTACCAATTAATAACACATTAAGTGAAACTCATAAAATGGTTACACCACATTGCTATAACCCCATTCAAAAAATAAAATTTCTACATAATATTGTATAATAACCATGGTTCTGAAAAGTTTCCATGATAACTTTGTAGGAATCAACAAGGATTTGTCCAATTATGTTTGAATACAAACCCACTCATGAAAACACCTTGTTAGAATATAATAAACAATAATTTTGATAATCCACATAAAAAGAAAAAAATAATGGATTGTACCATTATTTTCATCAGTAATATATGCACTACACTTTAACATCCATAAGCCTCAATGTTCAAGATAAACGTTTGGCGGGATAGAAGATACCCACATCTAATTAATTCATATAAAAAATACCAAGAAGATGATATTTATATAGAAATGATCTGTCGTATAATTAAATCTAAAGGAAACCATTTTAATTTCCATGCTGGTGAGGAAGGGAATGTGAATTTTTTAATCAATTTGTCCTAATTGATTCAATAAACACCCTAAAATAATGAATAATGATTATATCTTTAAAGCTTGTATTCCATCATAAACTCACTAGTTAGTATGACCATTTTCAAACTATTGCAATAGTCACCATAACATGGGGGTTCTCATAACAGGCGTGGATCCATTAATAATGGCACCCCATCTTTAAAGATCACCATGGTATTTGAGTAATCAAATCCCCATTTTTTATTCCACCACATGTTATAACATGAGTGGTGGATCTACCTAGGATATATTCCACCATATGGGTTTGAGATCGACCATGGTCCATCATGTTCACGACATCCATTACTATAGAATCTTTTTCCTCCTAGTATCCCAAAATGTTGACATTAAAATACCATTTATTGTAAAATATCATGGTCCTTGGGGATGTTATGTCCCACAAACCATCTGAATATCCATGTAAATAGTTACTGAACATGCATGGTCCTGAAATTCACCATAGTCTAGATGAAATTCTAGTCATTCCCTTAAGTCCCCAATACTATATCCGATAACCATGAATCCATATAATTTTTTCTAGAACATAATAGTTACATTATATTATATAAGATTCTAGGGAAACAAATTACCGACATAAATTCAGGGATGTCAGATTCTCCAGGAAATTAGGATTTCTATCATCAGAAATAATAGGATGGTAGTTTTTTAGACATATTTTGTACATTGGTCATACAAAAAAATATATCAATTCAATGAATCCCGTAGTAGGGGACCGTATAACTAATATGAGGACAAATGGGATGTGAATATATTATAATACCTTATCTAAAACTATCCAAAATGATTATTGGTGTGTTAATTAAGAAACATTTAGTTCAACTTCATTATGATCCAAAATAATCACATGAGTTAGATAAGGATGGTGATTTTTCAATTTTAATTCATGGAAACATAATAAATTGAAATACATATCAACTATAATGATACTAAATAAACAACATCACCAATAAATTCAATAATCTCAATTATTCCCATGCATTTGGATATATCATTCAATTCTTTCAAAGATGATTACTTTCTAATCGTTGAGATGAGCACATTAAAACATTATATTCCAACACCATATGTAATGTGTAGCAATGCTGACTTAATTGAAATTATTTTCTACCATTAATAACAATAATGATAACACAAATATGTATTTAACTCACTAAGAGTCATTTATATTTATTCATAGTTTAAGGAAGATTTATATTTGGATTTTGCGCATCTATAAATTATTTTCATATGTAATTGGCATAATTGTTAGTTATTTTAAACTAAATTGTTATTATTTTTGACTATTTTGAGTATTATTGTTCTAATTTTATGGATTCTTTTAGATGTTATCGTTTTATATTTGAGAACATATTAAAATGGATTTTCATTATTATATTTTTTTATAATGGATGAGAATTATAAATTAACGTGGAGATATAAATTTATTCAGTTATTATTTTTTTATGGCTATCTTGTGTTATGTTAATTTTATTTTTCAATTTATGAATGTAAATTTTACTCTTATTATATCTCTTAATAAAGGTTTTATATTGAATTTAAAATTCTAAAAATTTATCTTTTAAAATCGTCATGTTTTACTACTTTTTTATAATGGTTATAAATCAAATTAACGACAGAATTATTAAATATATTTTAAATCATGAGTTTCTTCTTCTTGTGGTTAATCATGTATTCATTTACATATGGACACATTAATTTAGATTGTGGGGAGTTATTCTAATATGAAATATTTTTTTTTATTTATAAGATTTTATTTAGAATGATATGGTAGTTTGATTTTTTTAATATAGTTCACTAGATTTATAATGATCTTCATTTTTATTTTATTTAGTAAAATGTTATTTAGGTTTAATTTATACATTGATTTATATAATTTTATAATAGAGTATATTTTTTTAAAAAAAAATTTGTGGAAATTATATTTAGTTCCACTAATCAATTAAAATGGAATACATTTACATATAAATATGTTCAAATATATTTTAAGGTAATTTAAATCTATTTCTTTATTATGTTTGAAATCGATGGATTTCCGTTTTAATAAAATTAATCACTTTCAATTTAAATAATGAAAGGGGATGAATTTTTTAATTATTATTTGTGTTTTTAGTAAAAAATAGAGTTTTTTATTTCCTGTTTGTATTTTCTATCATGATATATTATAATACCTCAATTTAATTATTATTATACCTCTAGCATGAGATTTTGAGAAATAAATAGTGTTTTTTGATATTTATATTAAATAAGATAATTTCAATTTTATATTGTTAATTATATGTTACAAAAATTATTTTTAATGTGATTGAAAATAAAAAATCATAGATACAGTTAATACATATCATGTATTTTTATTTTTTGTATAATTATCAATTTTTTTATTATATCTTGTGGTTTCATACATGGAAATATAAAGCTCTAATTTTTATAAAGAAATTATATGAATTTTAACTACATTTTTGTTAAAAATGAATAGATCATTCCCTATATGTTCATGTTTTTGGCCAAAAAATCGTGTTGGTTATTGGTCATATAGAAATTTTCAGTTTTTTTATTTATGTTTTTTCAATTATATTTCTATGTATATTACTCAAAATTTCATGTGGGTTATTCTGTTGGAATGATCTGGTATTATTTTATTATTAATTAAATTTCAATGTATTCTAAAATGGGAATTTTGAAATTCAAAATATTGTTTGAACTCTCTATAATATTTCAACATTATTTTCATCAAATTTTAGATTACATTTTTTTGTATTTCAATGATATATCAAATTTAGGAGGTTAGATTGGGGTGCTATTTGAATCATTTTAAATATCATGTAATTAACTAAATATAATTTAACAAGTTGAAATGATGAGTCTAATCGGTATTGGTTCTATAAATTAACTAAATCCTTAAATGAAAAGGGAATTCATAATTTCATATTCAGCTGTGTGTATAATTTTAACACATAGTGGTTTTGGCTAAATTTGAAGATAGCATGTGTGACAATTTTGATAAAAATATTTGAATAAATAAAAATGGATTTCAGTTTCCACAATTTAAATACATTCATAGTAGATTCCCACCAACCACAAGACTTAAACTCAAACATTCTAAACTTGTGAAGAATGTATGGTACTATGTAATGAACACTCAACTAATAGTGAGTGTACATCCAGCACATGATCTACGACTTTTCATAGCCCTGAAGATTCCATAAATGTAAATTTTAATCCTACTATGAAGAAAATAACTTTCTATACTCACTTCACTTTTGATGATACCAGGTGATTTCATGCTTCCGGATGAGTTAACCTTCAATCTGGAGCATGTCATGAATTCATCCTTCCATATACATATTTGACCTCAATATATTTATATCTCATTTTAGGAATATCATAACATAATTATGCAGCTAAAAACACATTTCCTCATTATTTGAGTTTTTATACAGTGATGTGGAATAAGGTGATATGCTCTTACACTATAAGAACACTAGCATGTGGCACACTAACCGATCATTACAAATCAAACCATTTATTCTCTATCATTTTTTCTCATGCCTTCATTATTCACAAAGAATTCAATATAAACTTTATATAGACCACGGGGTCCTATTAAGAATTCATATCATGTATCTAAATTATAATATAATTTGTACAATTTGAATGATCAACTATATTTATTTTTTGTTTTTCTTGAACCTAGTACACATTGAACATTCAACCAACCACATGTCCACATTTTTAGTGCATCGACATATGGCTTGATCAAACACTATTCCAACCAACCACATGCCTTGAGGGAATTTTATGTAATTTGACCTCATATTATATATTTAACAGTACCTTTACATCCATGTGTAGTTCAATGGTACTTATTGAATTAAAATATTGAAATTCAGAGAAAACATTATTTTATGATTATGCTGATAATTTTATTTAGTACATGTTTATTATAACTATTTGATATTTTTTAATTATGTCATATCTTTCAAATAAGGATACAGAAACAATAAAAAATACAATGTATTCTAAAAATATTAAAATTGATTTTAAATATGTTCTTAATTTATATATAATCCAACCAGAATTTATTTTATATTCTAAATCATATTTTATTAATAATTTATTTTTTTTAATTTGGAAATTAATAATTTGGAAAAATTTTATTCATAATTATATTTTATTTCATAATGTTTTTTTAATATTTTTTTGAAAAATACATATCATCTTGAATATAAAACGTGGAATTAAAAATTCATGTATTAATTTTATAGATAAAATTTATGAAATATTTCTAGGAATTTCTTGACCGATTAATATAGTTATATTGTGTTTTCTAATGATGATATAAATTTTTATGAATTTAACTATATGTTATAAAATTCCAATGATAATTGTTATACTAAATTGGGAATTATAATTTTATGTCACCAAGACTATTATTATTTAAGAATTTCATTGGCTTTACATGCTGGGGATTAACTTTCTAGTAATATAAATCCAATATATAATGATTTGTGACTCATGTAATTTTCATATGACATGCCGATTATAATACACTAATGAACATTAATATGTATATATTGATTAAACTAAACTGTAAACATTCATACTTTCTGGTGTTATGAAAATATATGATGTATTATGTGACCATTATTACTTCTACTGGATGATCTATCTATGGAAACCAAAATTCTATAAACTACTAATGTCATTATGATATATTTTTATCCACTAATTAATGAAATTATTCCTTTTTTTATTGTTATTTTAATAATTCATCTACTTAGATATATTTATGTCATCATTTATAATATCCATACTACCAACTATTCTCTATTGTTGTTTTCTGTTCCCCCAACCCAAAATCAATTTCTCTCATAAATTATGAATTTTTGATCATATAGTAAATACCATTCTTCTAGGAATCATTTATTATATATCTAGATTTATTTGGGATGTGAAATTCATATTCTAAATTCATTTATATTTGGTATGTGTATCATGTTTTCTTACGGTTTATAAAGGTTTTCAATTGAAAACGAATGGTTTTTCATATAAAAATATCTTCCCCAATTGTTTTTATATTTCTTCTCCTTGAAAAAATTATTTTACAATTTATTATTATGAAAATATCTATGTGTGATTCTTGTTTTTTCCATTAGGTTCACCCTTGTTTTTTTATTTTCAATCCTTATTTAATTAGTTCTTTAGGTGTGGAGGGTGTATTTTTTTCATGCATGTTTATGTATTATGATCAATATATTTTCCTCAGGAGGTTTCATAGTCATTGATTAAGGTAGATTATGTGGAAATATATTTTCATGATGTTATTATACATTAATTTTCTCAAGGATTGAAATTTTACTTTATGTCACCTAATATTTTTTCAAATAATAAAATTTCTTGGGTCCCCGTTACTCGGTGATATGTTTCAGTAGCTGGGATTCATGAATCTTCGTGATCTCTAAATATTAAATGCATGTCCAGCATTACTGGATCACATTATTGTCCAAGTGATCCCCTGATTCATTATTATTATCATAACTCATTGCCTCTTGATGGATTTATTTGATTAAATCATATGTGTTTTTTCTCTATACTATTTTGCTTCTATATTATAGAGTGATGTTTGATCTCATAAGACATCATCATCCTTCTTCAATAGCATCACATGGCTGGTTTCAGTCATCTTCTCTAATGTATAGTTAACTCCATGAAATCTCTAAATGTATTATAGTGTTTTTGAAGATGTCCAGGTCATGAAATATTGATAATCAATTTCAATGTATGACATCTCGGGTTCATTGTTTATATATGATCTTGTGAGATAATTTTTATTCATTTTTTTATTTAAATCTAATTATTATTATTTGTTTTTCATTTTTGGTCTACGCGGGCTTATGTGGTTATGTGAATCCATTTCAATTTTTCATCCCCCTATAATTAATCTAGTGTTTATGTCTATCTTTAGTAGTGTGGAGGTCTTTATTCTGAGATTGACACTCTGGTCTCCATGACCTTATTTTTCTAGAGAATTTTCTATGTATAAATGTTTTTTTAATTCTATAAAAAATAAAAAATCAGGTTGTTTTTGTTATTGTTTTTCAGGTTGAAATGTGGTATTAATTTTAAAAATATTTTGTTAATTACATTCCAACTATTTTCATTATTTAATTTCTTCATTTTTTCTGTGATGAATATTTTTATCCTTTTGGTGTACAAAACACAATATAATTGATATCATATTACATTTCTATTATGTATGGGTTGTCACATATGAGACCCATTTTTCTGAAAAAATTATTATGACATCCTCTAATAATATATTGATACATTATCGGTGATGATTTGTGTTTTGATGTATGAATGTGAGAACAACCTTTTCATGTTGAGTGTTAATATGTTCATGATACATTTTTATAGTAGACTTGAAGTTTCTATACATATTACCAGGAAACATATTGTTACTATACCACCTAAAGGATATTCATCCACCACATAAATTGATGTCATCCCCATTGTTCTATAAATATCTAACTACATGGTACATATAACGATTGGGTAAAAAGTCTTTTGCGTCTTCTAACAAGAACCAACTGAAAATTGAATTTTTATTATAATCATACATATATATATATATAACCAACACACAACCTGTACATTATATTGATGTTACTTTTAGGTATATCTAAAAATATTTTTATAATAATCTATTTTACACCATTAATGGCTTGTACTGATTTATTTTTGTAGTTTTTTAGAGGCATATGGTAATGTGTATGTATAGCGGATAGTTATTTTGATCCCTATTTCTTTACCAATAAACCATATGATTTGTAGTGATTTTCATGGTTGGTGAAAATTTTGAAATTTCCCGGAGACCAAACTATATGACTATTTATAATAGATATAAATAAGGGCACATTTGGTACCTTTTTTTATTATATCTGGTGGTGAAGTCATGTGACATGAATTCTTTTTACGAATGATTCCTTTATAAACAAAAAACATATCTAATTCATTTCATTATTCATCCCATATCATATGAGTTAAACTCTAGGGGTTCCACTTAGATATTTTCGATATCCAAACATTTCTAATGATAAATTATAATGGATCAATTATTTTTGAATAAATTAAACATAATGTAATATCATGTTCACTATTTTTCTTCCCTATTATTCAAGATCTCCACTAACAATCTTGGTTGTAACCATTTATCTTATATTATATAGGTGATTTATGGTTCAATGTGTCATATAATGATGTTTCTATTATATCCATTATGAGGATGGAAGTTATTGGTTTGATATACATTATTTATTTTTTATTATTTTTTGAATTATATCTATAATGAGTTTTACATAACTCTATTGTTCTTAGGATGGTTTAATCTGAGTTTCTCGATATGAGGTTCGTGTATTTGTAATATTAGTTTCATATTGTGTCCATTTTCCCCCTTGTTGCGTTTTATATTCAATCTTTCAATACCTTAAATTTAAGGTGGGATGATTCATCAAAATATTTTTTTAATTAAACCATTCCATCATGCTTATTCCAAACTAGTATTCCAAATTGATTTGTGAAAAATTATATTATTCTTAAAATGTGAATGATTGGGATTACATGGTTAAATGGATATTCCCTTTCATATTGAAATTGAAAATTGGCATAAAAGCCTAATTTTATGTGTTATGTTATTATTTTCATTATTTATTTTTAAAATTAACAAATAATGATTTATGAGATGAAAATAAAAGATTCTATGTGTAGATCATTTATAAATGTGAAATAGTCCATGTGTGGGATTTATAACATGTGAACCATTGGTATATTAAAGTGGTGGACTATGATAAGAAAACATGGATGGTTTGTGTACATCATTAATGAACATACACAATAAATTTAATTAATTATTAATAATATCGGGGTTAAATTATCAAGGAATTTTTTCAACCATAGACAAATGTTCTAGGGGAATTTTCACATATATACATTTCATCATTGAGGTGTAAGGATATTCTCATAATGGGACTTAACAATTCAATGTACTATATTCCATTGTTCATAATTTCTAATTAGTTATTTATAAAACATTATAAAACATATATGGTTGTAAATGAAGTTATGAGGTTTCATTTATTCATCTTTTATAAACTATGATAAAATGTTGGACTCCCATGATTTACATAAGACTATGTAAAACTAATTTTCATTTCATGATTTTTTTAATTGATAATAACAATTTTATTTGATAAATGATTCTTATGGAAAACATGTGGGGATCATTAATATATTGTTGGGTGTGTATGGACTATGGTCTATATGATACAGGTAAAGGATAGACAACTGATGTTTTGGGTGGTAATTATGTTAGTGGGTTTTAATTGTTTGTGCTAACATGTTTCTATTTTGATGCATATATCATTTAGAGATGATATGTCTTATAATTATTAAATTTGTTTTTTTATCAGTTTTTGGAACATGTAATTATTTTATATTCATTGAATTACATTTTATGAATTTATATTGGAATTTTTTATTTATTATATTTATTAAAAATATTTTTTGATTAATTTCTTAGTTATATATAATTTTGAAATATATTTTTTTTGTTCCTATGTTCAGATCTCCAGTTTGTAGAGATCAGGAACACCATTTAGGACTTTCCATGGACCCGTTCATGTGTCTATTTTCGAAATAACTTAAGATTCATTGTGAAAAATTAGTATCAAATGGATTATTTCCATTCCCATGGTATTCATGTGTGGGGACGTTATGGTAGATATGAGATAGGGTTTTTGGTAATTATGTTGTATGTTATGAGAGAGTTCTTGGCTATCATTAATTGTATTGAGCATTAAGTAACCATTATATTTGTGGAAACATGTATCTATTGTGGAGTATTGACATTACCAATATCGATTTATTATTTCATATTCAATAAAAGTAATTTGAATCACAAGTATGATGTTTTTTGAACTTATTATATATAATACCATTACCCATATAAGGATTAATATAGTTCCTCAAGAGGTTGTTGTGGATTATGTTACATGAGGAAGCCCTGCAGACTATTAGAATCTTCATGAAGTGATGGTAAAATAGGTACATATTATTGACCATTGTAATTTACCCTCCCCAGCTCATGCCAAGGAAGTTAAACCAATGAACATATGAAAAATGACCATGTCCATGTTATTTTTCTGTTGAATCCACCATCCATCCAAGTAATGAATGATAACTATAAAATTTATACTTTTTGAAGAGGATATATTAGATTTTAAATTTATTATAAAATAAATATTCAGAAATATTGAAGTGTAATTTTTATGATCATATTTCTTGATGATGATGGTGGGACACAATTTATTAAAAAACAAAACCGGATGGTTTGGAGAAAAAAGTATTCAATACAGTCACATTACAACTATTTTATCTATAATTCATTATGATGTTCGGGTCACTAATTTTCCATTACATTAAATATTTTAATTTAACTATGATAGTGTATGTTCATTACTACAACAAGATATCTTATTTATCAATATATATTTTATTGAGTTATAAATTAAATGGGAATAGTATTTAGATGGGCCTCACAAAAGATAATTGATCTCATCGATGTATGGGATATTTGAGATTTCTCTTCTACCTAGTTATGGTTCCAATGTCTCCAATGTAAATTTGAGTTTGGGGAATGAGGATCATAAGGGGGTGGTAGTGGCTCACAGGACATTACATATACCATATAATTATTGGATGTTATTATTATACCTTTTACTTACTTCCAGTGTTCCAAAATAAGGAATATGAGACATTATTTCCCTATGCCTCCCAAATTATATAAATCATGTGGACCTATAGGTAACTTATATATGTTATATCATGAAATATATTCTCCATCGTTTGTTACATTATCATCTAATCCTAATGGGTATGTGGTTCAATAGGACTATTAAAAGACAACAGAGTCACCATCATATACTTCATTATTGATGATGTTATATATAGTAGTAGATTATTAGGTGGATGTTGATTTGCTCCCTAAAAACATGATTGATATTATATTTATTTATTTTCATTTACGAAATTATGTATTTGATATTTGTTCATCTTATGGAATTTTATTGAACTGCTTTTTATATTATTTAAAACATCCAAGATAGATCATTCAAATTGATATATAGTAGACTATTTCAATTTAAAATAAAATATAGAAAAAATCAATGTGGGTCTTATTTTATTTTAAAATCTGAAGCAGAGATAGTTATGGATTTAATGGCATATTACATGGATCTATTAGATTGTAAACATAGGATGGATTGGTTTTTTTCCCATAAATATGGTTATGGTATATATAACTATTGGTGTTCCTTAAGGTCTCTGATGGGAACTTCATCATATTCCATAGAGATTGTGATCTAATATCTAGTAGATCGAAACACCCTTACCCAAACATGTATCTTTTTTCCCTTTTTTTATTTTATATGGGGGGATTAATTTCCTAGTTTTGATCTTCTATATAATGATATGTGATTTAATGAATTGTATCTAATAGAATTATCATGTATTCCTCCAGAGGTTCAGGTACCATTTTTAATTGATTGTGTGTTTGGAACTCATTTGATATCCATTACTCCACACATTATGGATAATATGGAATTTATTGAATTCAAACGACATTTATATTAATTGAATGGTAAATGCTTCATTCACCCTACATTATCTTCTTCGGATGCCCCTATTATTTTTTACTAGGTGGATAATGGGACTCCCCAAAAGTGTGTCTATTATTGGAAAATCAATTGAGTGATGATAAATAATATGTTTCATTTTCCCTATATTGAGGAATATTTTGATCAATTAATGGTAGGATATTGTTTTGAAATACTAACCATGGAACTATATATCATCAACCAATAGTTAAGGAAGTAGATATTCTAAATACAAGCATTGGGAGTAGGTATAGGTACATTTAAGATATTATGATAGGGTTTGACCAGAATGTTGATCCAAATATATATATGGATTAATGAATTGAAACTTTCAGGATACCCATTATTCTATATCATGGTATTCATATATGACATTATGGTTTACATGAGAACTTATGAATAGTATAATTGTTACACTGAACTATTTAATAATTCATGATGGTTCACTGTCATTATTCTATGACATAGAAATATAATTTTTTGATTTTCAGAAGTTAGATTCTTAGGAAATATAATTTCTAAACATGTAATCTTAGTTGATCATGAGAAGGTGAAATATTTCTTGTCATGAGAGGAACTACAAAATTTCAATGATATTCATTGCATCCTATTTTCTAAATGATATTATCTATATTTTTTGATGGGATAATGGAATATTGAATCTCCATTGACTTCTATTTCTATGAATGGGGTAAAAATTAAATTTTTTCTATGATTAAAAATCCATCTGTTTAATTGATTTGATATCTTTTCTCAGTTAATAAATTTAAATTTTTTTCTAGGAAATCTCGACCTAATTTTTTTTAATTATTTGGGTCCTAGTTTGGGTTTTGTTCCTATTTAAGAAGATAACGTGTTATATAATGTATCTATTCATCTTCACTATCATAAGAAATATTATTCCACCCATGATTTCATTTATTCATCTATTTTTTAGGATCGCATGTGCTTGTGACATTACCTCTTTTAGGAAATTTTCATAATCAATTCTTATTAAATGTGTATAAATCAATTATTTACATAGAAATACATGAACAATATGAAATGAATGTGGGTAGATTATTTTCATTAATTTAACATAATAATTTCCTATAACCCAATAATGTATAAATTTTCTACCGATTTTTTAGAAGAGAATTTACTTCTTAATTGGTAATGGAATCCAAAGATGAATGGAACATAATATGACTCTTTTCCCAAATCCTCTATGTTGTGATGATGGATTATAATGATATTATTTTTGAAGACTCAAATTAAAAAACCTATTATCAAATTTTTTCTTTAGTAATAATTGTAGGCAGTCATTTTAAGAGTATAAAGAAATATTTAAATAGTGGGAAGAATATTTTTGAGTTGTCATAATCCTTAAAATGTAATCAATATTTTGGAAATGTAATTTTTATTCCTTGATCTAGGATGAAGGATATGATTTAAATTTATCATTATTTTTAAATATTTATTCATAATTTTATAATGAAGATGTCACATTAAATAAGACATAAATTATGGAGGAATGTTATGTTACATGACACAGTTGATTTTGTTTCCCATTACTATAAAATTCACTAGAAAAACGAAGAACACTAAAATGCATTGGAATTAATTCATCCCCACTCCGTAATATTCATGAAATGGGATGATATATATATAAATATGGATTTCAAATTCATAATACCATATTCTCACTAAATTAATAATTCAGTATTGGTGTTGATTTTTTGACATACCGAGTTAGCTATTTTTAATCATATTTGAGGCACCACCATGGTTGAGGAATTGGGAATGTTGTATGTTTGGTAGATCATAAAATTTATTCAAATGAAGTATGATATTATTTAAGATAGGTTTCCTTGGTTTACCAAATAGATTTTGAATGGCCTGTGGAGATGATGGTCTCTCAAGAAAAGTAAAGAAGAACTTACCATATTCTGATAGATGAACATACAGAACAAGATGTTCAAATATTGTATAATATATTATGTTCATACATCATAGACACTGTAATATATTTTTATAACTATTTGGGATTAATTTAGTTTCTCTTATAACCATACATACCAATACTGAATTAATATATATCTATTAAAGTAAATATATATTCATCATTACAAATCTCCTTTTTGTTGGTTAGAGGTAGGTGATGATTCCCATGTTGGAGTATGAATTGATTTGGAATGGGAAAATAATAATAATATTATTCATCAGTTTATTGACACTGAAAAAACTATTAAATCATTATATATATCATTATTCAAATCATTTATTATTTTATATAGGTTAACAGGTGTTATTTAATGAGTTACCTATTTTGGGTCATTATCATCTTGGAAAACATAATAAATATTCTATATGACATGTATGTTCTTTTCTTATAAGAGAGTGGTTTAAAAAGTGTATTAATGTTTATATTTTTCATCTTATTTTAATAATATTCAAGTTTTTTCAATTATTCTTATCTTGATCAATTTCATCTTTATCACTCTCATGTTCTAAACTAAGAAGTGTATGAATTGGAAAAGGATATTCCACTAATCAGACAAATAGTAAAAATTGATAATTAATAAGAAATGATTCTATGTTTAGTGTATATTCTTCTGGTTGAAGTATTATAGAAACATATAACAAATTATTATTTGATGCGTGAATAGTAATTGATGATGAGGGATCAATGGCCTTATCTTTTTATTGAGCCTAAATCCTTGTTGTGACTCTCAAGGGAGATAATTTGATATTGATGAGAGAATTTTCACATATCCCTATAAATATTAGGTATTTTTATCTATTTAATTGGAGAATATTGGATAATTATCAACACTTGTTTTAATTTATTTGATTTTTGGATTTTGTGGAGGTTTTTTGTATGTTTATTGTTGGTACACATTTTGGGATAACTATGTGGAATTCCAACAAAACTATGCAACATGTCATGTTTTGGGATAATAAAAATTTTCATTATTGGAATCATGTTTGACATACCATAAATCGAATCCATGTGACGATAATGAGGTTTGAAAAATTGGAAGACGGTTTGTTATACCATAAGGAGAAACTATTTGATGTTAACTAAACACATTTTCCACTAATATATCTCATATTTTATTATTCTATAGTTTGTTTTTTCATGTGTGATTTTTAAAGCATCCAGATTGCCATGGTCCAAAATGATGCCATCCTTAGAGAACTCGCCAAACATGTTCTGTTCTCCTATATAGTTCTATTACTTTCACATTTTATATCATCTATATCCATTGATTAGATTATTCTAGATCTTTTTTGAGATTCTAATGTATGGAATGCATTTTAAAGAGTGAATATAGTAATTGTAGGACCATTGAAACCCTTCATCTCAATTTTAGATAAGAAAGAGTGATCGTGTATGGAAATTGACATCCTTAATCAATTGATTTTGATCCTCATATGTATTTATAATCTATAGTTGAGTGTTATTATCCTGTTAGATCTGGGTGGTTCATGATTTGTTTGTAGAAAATAAGTTATAGTAGTCACCATATTCAATTATAATGTCTATATTATAATGTTCATATTGTAGGAAAACACATTTAAATGAGTTTAAATCATATTTTTTGGATCTTCCCTATTTTCATCTATTATCTATTTCTTTTCAATTCCTTATGGGGTTTCTTGTGTGAGTACATCATGCTCAATGGTGAATGTTACTATCAAAGTCTGCATTTTCTGCTATCTTTAGAGTGTTGAGGTCCCTATTATCATATATTTATTTTAGAACTGGGGTTTTGAATAATTTTATTTTTTTATGTTTTTTCATATTATATAATACTTTTGTTATGATTTCGGTGTATCTGGAGAGTTTTGTGGATTTTTGTGGCGATTTAATGTGTTTATGGTTTGAGGAATATATAAAATAAAAGTGAGATAACTTTATGATATGGGGGATTTATTTTTCAGTGTCACTATAAAGGAACATGGTTAGAAAATTATTTGTTAAATATTTTCATGTTTCAAGAGGAAACCACGAATTATAAAATAGAAGTAAAAGATTTGTTAGTTCACATTTTGTATAGCCATGTGATCTAACCCTGCGACTATTGGAATTTGGATAGTGGAGACTCATATTCGGCACAAGATATTCTAAATTATGTAGAAAAACCTTGAAAATCCCTATATAGGGATACACTGGTATATATAAGGTTGGCATATAGTTTGAAAAACCATGTGATCTGACAATGTGGCATGTACATAATACCCCAAAAAATATAATCTAATCATGATTATGATCCATAAACCCTCATTTTCACCTATTAATCTTGGTTATCATGATCCTATTTCTCTCTAGACACCCTAAGAGATTCCTTTTAAAATAAAAGAATCATCTTTTGAATCAATGTGTGATGGAGATAAAAATTGTATGGAAATTCCATGTTCTTCATCATCCTTATTAGGTATATTATTCATATTTCTCATGGAAATATATATATAATCAAATATTGATATATATGGTTTATATGATGGAATTATTAATCATATTTTTATGAATTTATTAATGGTATTTTGCTGTAAACCTATTTGTGGAGGATATTTGTGACATTCTTCCAATATGTTAAATATTGATAGGTATGAGGGTTCTCTCCTTCTATGATTTTTCTAGAACATAAAGGATAAATTTATTTTTAAAAATATCCTTTATATTCAACATAAATTATCTTATATTTTTTTATAGAAGCACTCTATGTTATTAAATTTAATAATTTGGGAAAATTTGTATTGATTTTAGAAAATCTCTCTATGATACTAATTTTAATACAATTAATTTAACCTTATTATGTTTTTTATGCAATAAAATTGATTGATAAATTGATTTAACTAAAAGATATTAATGTGAAAATATTTGGAATTGAAAAATTGGCATTATTAGGTCGCCATGTCTTAATGTGGTGGATCATAGCCCTGAAGTTCCACATTCTAAGTGGGATAGAGTATGGTCAGGTAGTACCATCATCAAATTTGACACACTAAGCTTGTGTATATATGTCAGGTGAGTATGGGGAAATTTAATTTATTATTACCAATTATCCAATAACTATATACGTATGTTTTATGTTTTAATCTAGTATATTCCCCTATATATATTTTTTATTATTTTTTACTCTTTTAAATAGTTCAATTTAAAAGGGGTTAATTTGTGTTTTTCATAGTGGTGTTTCTTGGAAATCCTTTTTGGGGTACCTATTGTATTTTTCAACTCTATATTCTTCAGATTATTTTTCATATAGTATATATCAAAACATATTTATGGAAATTTTATCAAATTTTACTATAGATTCATTGTGATAATATGTTAAAGAAATATGGAGGTAGATGATGGGGTTGTTTGGGTTGTTCGGCATGGCACCCCATTGGTTCCAAGGGATTTATATTATATTATGGGGTCCTTTGTAGTTTCCATCTATAATTTATGTCTTAAATATGAAATGTTTGTCTTCATTAATTTTAACATTGAGTTTAAAAGTTTTTACTCATGCATCTTATAAATTGACGGTATTTTTCATTATATTTTTAGGTTTCTCATATTTCCAACGAAAAATATACCCACAATGTTTTATTAAGACCATGGAATTATTCATAGCCATAACAGTTTTGTGGATGTCTCTATAGGTTGGTAACACCTCATATGCTACTGAAGATAGCGAGGAGGTTCAATATGTAAAAAATAATATTAGTCTTCGTTGGTCAATTTTCCATATTGGGTTGGTAGTAACGAGATATAAATGATTGAACATTAATCCTATAGTTTATAAAAGATATCTAAACTATTTATGTGGGAATTCATGTTACCTAGATATTCTAAGTACAAAATTCTTCTAGGAAAATTCATATCATCATCGTGGTCATAGTTAAAGAGTTTTTCGTATCTTGTAAATATATTAAGACTTCAAACTAGTAATACTTTGTTCATTTTGTGATTTATGATTGATAAATATGGTTAAATGAAATTTTCATTAAAAATATAGTTTAAAAGTAATATTTTTTGAATGATGGTTGAAATGAATAATACATATTTTGATAAGAACAGTTGTAGCCATATATTAGTAATTTTTAGGATATAGAAATTGGAACATTATACATGTTATTGGAATCTACTGGATGATGATGTGGAAAATGTGGTTACACATGATCCTTAATGGAACCAAATTGTTGTCCAGAGAATTGTTTAGTATTTTAAAGCCATTTTAAGAGAAAATTTTAATTATAATCCTTGATAAGTATAAAAATCCATATAGTATCTCAAATATAATACATCATTCTTGAGGTGGGATTATATTCCCTATAAATATGATGTATGGATGAGTAGAAAAAATAAACTCTTACATTTTATGCAATAAATTTCAATGATTAAATTAATGTTGGAAACATATATTCCTAGTTAAATTTCTTGAGAATGGAGTTATTTAGATTTCTAAGATAAACCTGACCATTGAAATTCATTATTTCAATTTAGATAATTATTCATGAAAAATTTCAATCCTCATTGTTTTGTGACAAAAATGATGGATTTCTTCATCTTCATGAAGTAAAAAGTATTGTTAATAGAATATAAATCAAAACCTATAAACTTTTTTCATGTCAATCCAAATTTTTTCTTCAGTTCATCCTTGAAGGAATACCTCTTTTAATCATGTGTATGAATACTGATTTTATTGAGGATTTTATAATTTTTTATTATGAACTATTTCGATATCATGAGAAGAGATACTGTGTTTGAAAGTTGAAACACTTGAAATACAGATGTATGGAATATTCATGTCACCATGGGAATAGGTGAGAATAGAAAACATGAAATAAATAGAAAAACTGATACATATTTCCATGGTGGTGGGGTATTCTAGAATCATACCACATGATCAACCAACAATTATCCATGACCATGAAGTAAGAAAGGATTTTCTCAATGTTCTTTCGTTCATCTTATTATGTGATATTATATGGTACCACATATATCATTTCAAAAATTTAATCATATTTATAATTATATTGTCATATTTATCCATTTTCATGTTTTATTGATATGTCTAAAGTGTATAAAAATTTGATGACTAGAATGTACGATATCATAAGAACAATTACTAAACTCAAAATCGATTTAGCCAGGGTGATTCTAGGAACATCATGACTCCCCAGGATATAAAATATCAACATGATAGATATTATACATGAATAATAATAAAGTTATTGTGTGGTGATGAGTAGAAATTCACATTTGTTCATTATAATCATTTGAATGAACAAGGCTTGATTCTTATAAATTAAAATATTTGGAAGAAATTTAATGTTATAGTCATATTTATAACTTTTACACATTATCATTTCATTTAACTTATTGGGTTTCATGTTGATTTTATTCATTATTTTTTAAAAGAGTAATCTTTTATTTTCAATGAGAGTCCGGAGTTTTTAAATATGCAACGTGTTCGATGACTCAAGATAGAACTGATCTGGTTTGGGGATTATATTATTTTGAGATGTACAACTATTACCTGATTTTGGGAATGGATTAGAGACAATGATTCAAGGACGACATCAACCGTTATTCCAATCATGTTATTTTATGAACTCATAATTGCATTAAACATATATTTAGTGATATTGGGAAGTCAAAACAATAGGATGTAGAAATTTGAAACTGGATAATGAGATGATATATCATTGTTTTTGTAAACCCAAATGTTTATTATAGTTCATCCATTAATAAATACATCTCTGAATAAGGGGTATGAATAGAGATTTTACTAAATATAATATCAATTTTTAATATGAACTATTTGGATATGGTGAGTAGATAGACTATGATAGAAAGACACATATCTAAAAATACAGATGTATAGATCATTCATGTCCCCATGGGAATAGGTGTGAACACCAATGATGGAAATAAATAGAAATGGGATATATATTTCCATGTAGTTGGCGTATTCCATAATCAGACCACAAGATCAGATAACTATTATCCCAGACCAAAAAGTATGAATGGATTTTTTTAACATGGTTCCCTTGAGCGTACAATGTGATATTATATGGTACCTCCTAGAGAATTTCAAAAATGAAATCATATATCTAGTTTTATAATTGTATATCTCCATGTTTTTGTTTGGAAGAGATGTGTCATGTTTCACAAATGTTATATGATTTGACAATATGATATCATAATAATAATAATCAAACTCAATATTTAATGAGCCAGGGTGATTTAAGGAACAACATGACTCCTCGAGATATGAAATCTCAATGGGATAGAAAATAAAAATGAAAAATGATTTAGTTATTGTATGTTGATGAGTAGACAATAATAAGTGATAAATATAGTCATTTTAATGTACAAGTCCTGATTCTTATGAATTATAATTTTGGACTAAATTTTTTTAGAATACTCATGTCCAACACTCTTATAGATTATTGTGTCATTAAACCTGTTCGGTTTCATGTTCATTTGATTAACTATTTTTTGTAACATCCATCACCACTTGGCCCATGAGTGTCTGGAGTATTTTAATGTGCATGGTGTTCAGTAAATATAGATAGAAATAAATTTCTGTTGGATTATTTGATCTAGAGATGTACATCAATAACCTGATTTTGGGAAAGGATTAGATGAAATGGTTCAAGGATTACAACAAATTTTATTCTATCATTTAAGGTTTTCAACTCATGATGGAATTCAAAATATATTTAAGAAGATTGAGATGTGAATAAAACTATATATGATAATTTGGAACTAGATATTGAGATGATTTGTAATCAATTGAAAATTGTTAATTTATCATATATTAATTAAATAAAAAAATAGGGATTGATCGACCACTGTGGAAGAATTTCCTAACATTTCCCTTGATATCTTATTTGGTTTTCCACCCAAAAGGAATATTGAATTTATAATTTTTCTCCTACTAGGGGAAAATATATTTTCACTTCAATCCTATAAGAAGGAAACTAATGATGTTATTGAATTTATTGATAAACAAAACGAGTTGGATGTCAATGGGATCATTCATCCTAGTATGTATCAATTGGAATCACATGTTCATTGTGTAAATAATGACGATTGAACTCGATGACATTTTGTTTATTATCATAGGAAAAAAATATTTAAGATAAAGAACTGAGGTTCTATTTCAAAAATTACTGACCTATTTAATAAATTGAGGGGTCCCTAGTGGTTTTCTATAATTCAATAATGATCAGGGCATCATCATTATCGAGTTCAAATAGAGGAATTTTTGAAAAAAACGTGATGTCGTTATCAACAATACATAGATATGGATATTTAATTTGGACAAAGAAATGATCATATAGTGTTTATGGAATGAATGAATTAGATCATTTAGTGGTATATTGAATATTTGACTATGGTTCCTTTTTATGTCATTCTGGTGTATTCTAGAACATCGGTTAGTCATGAAAGAGTCATAGGCATGTGGTTCAGTATAATGTGGGAATATATCCTTTTTTATATATATTATAATTTCTATTTTTGGATATTAGAGGTATTTCCCTTTGAAATTTAATGTTATAAAAATGCTTTTATGTGGATCCTCAGAAGATAAATGATTTTATCACTTGGTAAACCCCAAATAATGATTTTGAGATGAATTTTTCTCTCACTTGATAGGGATATTATGATATATTTACTGATGAATTGATATCATTTTTTTCACCAAATAATGATAAAATAAGAATAGTATTCCCTAAAAAGGATTGATGAGTGTGATGGGTCATTTTAATAACATAATGTTTACCTTCAATATGTAATTAAACTAATGTTCCCATAGTTGAAAAAATGATATGTTTTATATTGTGATGCATCAATATCTAGATTTGGTTGTATTATGATGTAAAACGATCATGTTATCTTATATGGCTCATAATAGCAGCATGTAAATAATAAAACCAAACTGAAACATTTTGTTAAATTAGACATTTTAATCCATGAATTGATGACTTCCGACTATAATCTATTTCATGAGGAATTCATAGTGTTTATGGATCATAAGAGCGTAAATCTCATTTTCACACATTGTGATTTTAATCTTAGACAATTTTAATGGATAGAATATCAGAAAATTTTTGAATTCAATATTATGTGTACACTATTTAAAGTTAAGTCATTGTTGGACACATTTATCATGAATTAATATAATTAGTGTAAAATGGGTTTTGTCTTAATGGAATCTAGTTTCAAAAATATCTCTAATGTGTCATGATTTTTCTGAGAAAGTTAATGTTGTGGATTTATTTCCAATTTAACTATGTCATAGTTTTATTTAGTATGTAAAAAAATTATTATATATATAATTTATAATATATACTATTATGATAAAATAATAATGGGGGGTCTTAGGAGGGAAGGATTATAGATGAAAATCCATAGTTTTATTTTTCCCAATTCATTGTGGTACCTCCAGTTTTCCAATAATATATTTTTAATAACTACAAAAATATGAAAATTTTAATTAATCCTCATACAAGGAAATGTTTGACGTAATTAAATAATAATATTGGTGGGTTGGAATTCCATGAGTAGTGAATGTTTTTTCTTCAATATGTTACACATATCAATAGGTCAATATGGATCTCCAATGACTAAAATGAATTTTTCATTATTTACCTATAACCATACGTAAATAGGAGAAAAATGTGATATATTTTATTATGGGTTTACAAATAATGGTTTAGAAAAATTCTTCTCAATGGAAATGATGGATTTTATGACATTTTCGGCCCAATTAATTTATATTTGTGAACTTAATATGGTTAATGATTTATCAAAACTCTATATTAGATAAGTTATAATTATCCGTGGTGTACTTGTATCAATTCTTCAAATCTGGTAAATATGGTTACATCTCATTTTAGGATTTATTTTTTTAAATACCATAGAACCCAATTCACTATTAGCACAACATATCATCCACCAATGTATGATCAATCTGAAAGTATAATAAAAATGTTGGATGATATGTGAAAATCATATATAATGGATTTTGGAGGATAATGGGAGGACCATATTCTAGATGTTGAGTTTTCATACAATAATAATCATGTGGAATTGATATATATGGATCCTTTTGAAGATCATTATAGTCATACTTTACATTATACACTTTTTTATAAGAAAATATGCGAGACTTCACATTTAAAATATACATTGGGGATGAGACAATAGAAAATATTCTTTTTATCATAATGATAATTTTGAGGAATAAAATTTTTCCAAAATCATATAGAAGATCACCATCATCTACCATTGTAAATTTTAGTGACTAGTCTTGCTTTCATAAGAATGACACTGAGGATATGTCATTATTGTTTTTGTAAGAAACTCATTTTGTATCATTGGTACATTTTTCTATTTATATACTTAAACAATTTAGTGTTTTTGATTATCATTTAGATTTACTAATAAAGATATATTCTATGCATAATGTATTTCATGTTTCTCAATTGATTATTTTCCATCATATCCCTGACCATGTGATTTTATAGGGCTGTATTGTTATTTAACATTATTTTACATTGATTTTTATGCTAATATAGATTGTGAAAAAGAAGTAGAAGGTCATACATGGTAAACTAATTTTTTTGGGTATGGGAAACAAGGTATGTTTCATGATGAAACATGGGAATGTCAGAGGGAGATGCTAGATAAGTGGCCCAAGATATTCAAAAGGAACACTGATCACTAACATTTTAACTAGGTAAATACCATTGTTTGGGATAATGTTTCACCTCATGTTTTATGAACATTTCCCTTTTAGAATTCCTTTTAAGATAATATCATATCATGGATATGTTGTTTGAGTCTCTCGAGAGTTTTTATGTGATATTGTGTATTTTTTAGTGTTCCTATTCTATGAATTATTATTAGAACTGATGGGACACCTCTTGGAAATTATTACAGTTTTTTTGGATGTAAATAAGTAGATGCACAATTGGAACACATTTTTGTCAAACCAAGTCAGTTATTAGAATAAATCGTGTACATTGAAATATAGGGAAATAAACTAATTCCACACAGTTTCTCTAACTATATATGCTAACTGTGTGTGTTGTGTCCTTTGGGATATTTTATCTGTTGATGGAATAATGGTCTTCTTGATCATGGGGAACAACTGAGTGACACCAAATTTAAGAGGGTAGTAGTATGAACATATTTGGTTCATGGGTTGATAAATCATGTCACCTACTATGAAACATCATCTTATTTCCTTATAAATTGGATCTAACCATGGTTTAGATCCAAAAACGACAATAGTTTCTCTATTTTTCTAGAGTGTTGTTCTCATGTTCTTGTGTAGGTTCCCTATTGGATTAATTTTTATCTAGAGAAATATTTTACATATTCAAGTGTAATGGAGATCCAAATTCAATGGTATTCCCTTCTTCTTATCCACTGTTCATAGATAAACTCTTATTCTCTCTAATTGAACTATATATATATATATATATACTATTATATACATATCTATAGTTTATATTGGGAATATTGATTAGATATTATTGAATATATTAGATGGATTTATTTATAAACATGGATCTAGAATATATTTTTGATGTTCATTGTGTTCATCATTTATTTATAGGTTGGAGAAATCACAGTTATCTCAATTTTTTCTAGAACCTCGTGGATTTATTTGGATAAATTTATTTAATTGTGTTTTTAATTTAAATTTTGTGTTATTTTGGTAGAAAACACATTATTTTTTATAAATTTTTAAATTTTAGAAAATCTAATTGGATATATATAAAATACTCTTTTTTTATAATTATAAATTAATCTTTATTAAACATTTATTGTTTTTTTTGAAATTATACTATTTTATAAAATAATTATATGGAAAAAAATTATATGTGAAAGGACATGGAATTGAAAACCAGACATAATTGTGTTGGTATGTTTTAATGGGATGGAGAATTGTCATGAAGTAGTACTATTAAATAGGGATGCAGTATGGTTCTGATTTACCTTCGTAAAATACGAATCCAAAATATTACGTGACTGTATGGATAGGGAATTTATTATCACTAATTATATAATAATGTGTATAATCTTATTTTCGGATTATATTCATGGATTTCACATTAGGTTTTTAATAAAATGATTCACTACTTTCAATATGTTTTATTTAAAATATATTAGCTGGTTATTTTCTTAGTGGTGTGTGTTCATAAGTATTGGGGAATTACTACTATGTTTATATTAAACTTCTACTTATTTAATTTTGAGAATATGTAGATATCATATATTAAGGTAGATGTAAAATAAAGGTATCACACTTCTTTAGTGATGAATTGTAATTATTTGGTCTTGATATATGGATTTGGATCATCGTTCTTATTTAGGTTTTTTTTATTCTTCCACTTTGGATCCATGATATATTTATTATACCTTTGTGTTCCTGAAATGTTGAGGAATTTTGTTTTCATTATATCTCTAGTATTTTTGGCTAACTTGATTTCACCTTGAATTTTTATATTATATATCCCACATCATATAGAATATTAGGATATGTTCATTGAATTTTCAAATGGGTAATATTAATATGTAAAAAACCCCAAATTAAATATAATACAATGAAATATATTTCTCAGTTTTAGTGTCATGGTGTTGTCGCTAAAGCCTCGAAACATCGTTGTTTTTTATGAACACAATAAATTGGGGTTGGTTGTTACATATTTATGGTTTGTTTTCTATTCCTTGTATACTTATTGTATTGTTTATACATATTTTTTTTGTTATATAATAATATTTAAATGTTGTGTTGTAAATATCATGTTAGTAGGAGGATCATGGTTCAAATAACATAAATATATTATGTTGTTTATTATAATATCATTTTTAAATATGGAATTATTTTAATCAATCTTTAATACGTTTAATTTTTTTCATTATTTCTTATTTTTTATAAACCCCACATATTCTATTACCATATCATGTTTCTGTTGTTAATTGGATGAATTATATATGACCTGTCACTCCACATCACATGACACCCCTAAAAAAGTAAATGTATCTACTTAAAAATCCTATAGAAATTTTATGATTGTAATTTATTATTATTATCAAAAAAATCCATGTCTATAATAACAAATGAATTTCTAAAAAAATAAATAGGTAAAAGACTAAAATAAGATAACATTTTACGGAAATACTAAAAAAATACTAGTATTAATTCATTAATTATCAAATATATTAAATATCCAGAAATATAACTCTGATAATATATTTAGATAATAAACTCATATCCATAATTGTTTAATTTTTTCCATTCAATCCCCATCTAGACCATTTTATATTTCAATACAGTTCCTAAAAAAAATTATCTGATATTGGACCTTGTCAATGATAGAAAATACCTAGTATATATATTTTTATTATATAATACCTAGTATCCTAAAATTTTTCAATTTTGATTTAGTGTATATTTTTTTAAGCTATTAGGATATATTTAATATCCTATACATCATAGTCTAATGAAAATGTTCAAGGTAATATGAAATGAATATACGTAAAAAAATGCTTGTAATCCACCAAACCCACTTCACATTAATGTGAAAAATTTGGGTTACAAGATAACTGGAATGTTTTTTGGCATCATTTAGTTAGACATAAATAAATAGTGAATCAGGGTGAAACAATACATATTACACAATGATGACATGAATACTATTATTGGAAATGATGGTGAAAAATATGTTTTGAATTACATGATTATAAATATTTAATATTGTTACACTAACATATTAATGTTTCTCCATGTATCTTCATATAAGAAAATTCATGAAATATGGATGATTTCCAAAGTTAATCACCTTGGTTCAGAAAACATGTATAGAACCATACATAGAATGCTTAAAATGAAACATCAAGATTTATTAATGGGGGAAAAAGGAAGAATCAACAAAATTCCCTATAGATTCTCATGATTTTGAATGGTATTAATTCCCTTTGATTAACATTGGAGTACTTGAGGATTGTTGAATGAGTCTTGATAACCCTACCAAATAAATGGAATACAAATAAGGATTTTATTTATGAGACTAATATTTTCTATTAGGAAACATTATATGAACACATCAGATTACTTTTTAAAAATAATAATGAGTCAAATAATAATGTGAAAGATGATACTCTATGAAATAAATATATTTTATTCAAATGAAATATAGAATTTAAATCTAAGACTTATGATTTCTAGGCACATTAATGTTAAAAATATGAAAAATAAAATATATTTAATGTATTTACGATATGATGAAGAAGAACGAACATTAAATAAGTTTCCAATAAATGATCATAAGGATTACAAAAAAATTATATATTTCACCACAAGTAAGTATTGTAGATTTCCTAAAGAAATTTAATCTTGAATATATGAAAAACATATATAAAATAAGACTATCTAATATTTAAAAATAATGGTAGGGATAATAAATACTAAAAATATTTAACAACACAAAATATTGGATGGAGATGCAAAAAATAGTTAAATTCTAGTTATGAATACAAAATTTAAAAATATTTGATTAACCGATGTCTGATAGTGAAAAATAAAAATAAGGTTACTATCCATTTATATTTTATATTTTTTTATTATTTGGATATTGTTTTTTACAATTTTTATGATCGTGATAATACAAATGAAATAATCAAAAATATGTTTAGATGTTTATTGAATTTTTTATATAATTAAAATAAGTGAATAATAATCTTATCATGGAATTTATGAATGTTAATAAAGTATGCCTAAACATAATCAAATAATCTCACATTTAAAATTAATGCTAATTTAGCAAAGTTTAAATTTTTTCAAAACAAACTAATAACATTAGGGATGAAAATGAAAAAAATGTGACATTCTGCTTCTATTTCAAAAAGTCATATTTATGATGATTTTTAATATTTCTATTAGATGATTGATTATATAAAAATGGAGGAATATATTTTCAAGGTAATTTTATCTATATTTGTTCAAAGAAATGAAAATTATGTTTATATTATGGGAATAATGAAATCAAATTTATGAAAAACATTTTTATTGGTAACAATCCTTAGATTACAAAACTGTTCAAGACTTCTTTTATTAATACTAATAAAGTAATTTTAAATAATGATACATTCTATATATATGGATTAAATATAAAATATAATAATGAATGTTTATTTGTGACTTTGTTGATCTTTAGGTAAAAATAATTCATTTATTTCCATGAACTTATCGTCTAGTTTACCCACTAATGATTGTTTAAAATTATCTTGTGTTCATAAAGGATCATATTCAAATATTAATGGTAAAAATTGGTATGGGTGACAATGTAGAATAATTATTTAGTTATATTAAAACAATTGTTAAATAAGATAGATTTATATATTGGAATTTTGGAATATTGTAAATTGAAATTATTTTTGAATCTAGTGTTTTTCATTTTATTTGTAAACATGTGTTCAATTATTTTATGATTTCCTGTAAAGATGTTTTTAATTTATGTTTTTTTCTTTTCTATGTTAAATTAAGAAATTTTCATCAATCCATTATATACATGACATGTAACAATTATATTAATTCATTTTTTTAAAAAATAATTATTATTCTTAGTTTAATTGTGGGTTGTAAATGGATTTTTAGCTCGTTAATTCCTAATTTTCTTCTATCATAATCATAATTGTTAGATATTTTTTTATTTATTTTATATTGAGATATAAATATATTATATATTTTCAACATTTTTCATTTAAAATTTATATGTTTTGTTTTTACTTAAGTTCAGCTATTAAAATGAATATTCATTATTATATCTCATTAGGATGGAAGAGAATCATAAATTGGGTTTATGTAAATAATATATTTTTTTTATCACATATTAATTATTTTATATTTTATATTAAATAATGATATTTTTAATTATCTTACTATATAATTTTTTAAGACAATATATAAATTTTCACTTTCTGAACATCTACATTATTAAATTTTATTGCCTATGTTTATTTTTTGATGAATATAAATACCATTAATAAAGGGATTATTTTATTTTTATCCATAAAATTTGTAGTATATTTATTATGAATGAATTATCTTACTTATATATTTTATTAATTATTTTAATGGGAGTTATTCTATATTTTATTTTTTTTCGTTTTTAGTATCTGGGGCTTATTAGGCCTGAAATGATGGTTTGAATGATTTTATAAATCATACTAAATATTATCTGATGCTCTTTAGTGTTTTATTAAGGAGAACAATTTTTTTTAATTTATCTATTGATATCTAGCTTTTATTTTGAGACAGTTTTTTTTCATCTTTTCCAAATTTTCAATTCATTCTATCTATGGTATCTATTTAAAATTTTATATTTTGAAATTTAAATATGTTTAAATTAAATGAAAATATGAAAAAAAATTGGATTATTTATTTTTCAAAAGGCGGGATGTATGATTAAAATAATTCCATATATTTAAATTATTTACAGAAATCATTATAATGTATTTAAATATTTATCATTTTTTATTCAACAAAATGGGAGATTTTCTTGTGACTTTTCATTGTATATTTAAATTATAAGATTTTATATACTATCAAAACCTACAATAATTCATGCTAAAAAAATAAAATTTGTATTATAAAAGTTAACATTATTTATTGAAATATAGTTTTCATGATTAGATTTCCGTATACAAATAAATATGCGTTATATTAATTAATTTAACACATGACTCAATAACAAATTCATTAAATAATGATCTTGAAAAATATTTTTATAATTATCTTAATTCTGAGTAATTTATATAAATCATTATCCACATTAATTGGAATTTTAGCAATCCAATTTTGTAATTAATATAATTTTTTCTATTTTTTTTCAAATATAAAAATGTCTGAATTGTATTCTAGCTGATCTCTATTTTTTGTGATGTTGCTCCATGTTTTTTGTTATAAAGTAATATTATGTTTTAACTTATCTAGTATTTTCAATGATTAATGAAGATACATTCCTTGTAATTTCATATTTATTATTCCATTGTAATGATAACATGTTTATCTATATTTCATTAAACTATAATAAAGGCTAAAAATTCATTTGGATGCCAAATTAATTGAACTAATTTAGTTTTTTTTAGTTTTATATTATATAAATTTTATATTATAGTTTTTAGAGGGTTTTTTGATATATCATGGTAAATAATTTAGATTCCTATTTTATTTGATTATTTGTAACGTCAATGAAATTATCGTAATATATTTCAATATTACAAAATGGGGAATCTGATGTTTAAATCATCTAAAATTTAACCTAATCCTATGATGACAAGATGATGGTGGAATTAATGTGTGGATGAATGAGTAATTTGGTTACATGCATTTGATTAAGTAATAATGTATTTCAATTTCTATAATTTAGAGACTATATTTGAAGCCTCCATTCAACTACATTTTGTGTACTTCAATCAACCTTATTTGTTATAATTCTATGTTGACTCATGGAAAACATTCCAAAAACACATTAGTGTACTATCAGACCGTGGTCTACAACATGTTATATGACATGGGAGACTAGTTTTGTAAATTCTAATACTATAATGAATACATGTTATTGATGCAATAACCTCTAATATGAATATACAACGATCATTCATGCCACTATAGGAGGGAACCCTAAATCTTGTATATAATTGGACTTCATCCTACTTTATGTAGACTTTATCTTGTAATATGAAATTAATTTTATTTTGAATAACATAACAAACTATTGACATGAAAAATATCAATCACTATATATTTTATTTTTCATACAGTGATGATGATATTTGATACATGCTCTTCCTCTACATAGTCACCTTCTTACGACATGTCAATCGACCATAAGATGTGAGACCACAGATTATCTATTACGATAGCATACTAATGAATTATTTATGAATAAGTCAATGACTTTTTGGGGATAATGTTGACATGTTCTGACAGTTGAAAACGAACAAATGGTCACAAATAATTAGACATACTAAATTATAGAAGTTACTATTTGTAAATTTGGGCCGATAGTAGAATACAATAAAAATGTAATATTAAATAAAAATAAAAAGTTTCCAAATAGTTTATTGGAAATTTTTACTTGATAATAATTTTTTTTGTCAAATATTTAATAATTTATTTATTATATAAATTAAATCCCATCTCACTAAAATTGTAGAAGATAGAATATATATTGAAGAATTTTTTTTTAATAAAATGTTTCTATATGAAACATCATCATATTATTTTCACTATTTTATAATGGGAAAACATATTTCAAAAGGAAAAAAACAAATATTTGGGATTATGGAACATAGTTGTTTTCCAAAAGGTAAAAGAAAATGGTGAGTACCTATCATCAAGATGGTAAAAATATCATTTTATTATTTTTCCATTCCCTTCATTGATTTCATACATCAAATACACGTGGGATATTATGATAGGGGAAATAATGGAGTCATGGGGAGTCAGGTATATTATCGTACCCGTAGTCAAGGTATCTATGGGAAAAAATAAAGAGAAGGATGTGAAATCACATCAACATCAATCATTAATAGAGGATATTATTTTAAAAGTTTCACACAAAAATATAGAAAAGAAATTTTATATATCATCAAGGTGAGTTTTATTAAAGTAAACCATGTCAATATTTCAGAGTGAAAATGTCCCAAAAACAATTTCGACGTGTCTTCCAAGAATGAGAGGGTGTCTCTTGGTGTGTTCATCGAGAAATTGAGAATCATGGAAAGTACGTATAATACTATTACATAAAATCTGGATTGAGCCACAGTAGCCTAGATATTTATAAATTCCATGGTAAATAGTTGCATCTAATTTCATTCATGAATCAATCTATTTTTTATATTTTCCACATATTGTTTCAGGTTGAAATCAATTGATTAGAGGAAAAAGAGGAGTTGGTGATTCTCCACAAAAATGTAAAAAAATGATCTATACAGCTCTTTATCACTCCATAAAATTGTATTTTGTGCACCTAGGGAGAAAATAGTGAGTCATCAATGAAAAATACTATCGACCCCAACTGGGGTCATAAGTAGATGGAAAACTTTATAACTAATTTTTTTAAGCAATGGGGTTTGGGTATTTTTTAGAAATGGGTCTTGATAAGAATGAATGGAGGCCTCAATTCTATGTCTTCTTACCAAGAATCATGAATCTCATTCACACATCATCATCATGGAGGAAAAATTGTAAACTCTAATCATGCTTCCATCAAAAAATTTGAAAGAAGGCATGAAGGGGGTTCATCCCTGTTGGGGGAAAAAATTTATTAAAATGGTGCCACTCCCCCTATAATGCCCTAACCTTAAACCTTAATTAATATTGAATTAAATGAATAATTCACATTTAGGATCTTTTCAGGTTTATAGTTTTATAGAATTAGAATATAACTATTATATCTCAAAAGATTACAAACTAGTCACTTCTACTAAGTTTCCATAAAATAATAAATCCTAAAAAGAAACATGTCTAGTTCCATGTTTTAGATAGCATGACTTACCATTGATCCCATACTTGAACCTATTCCACATTAAGTCCTGTGAAAAAAAATTCAAAAAAACATGGGGTGAGCGTAAAAAAGCTCAGGAAGGGATACACAAATAAAAACTGTTAGTTTTTCAAACATCAAGTAAACCATGTATACTTTATCAAAGTATTACCTTCACCTTTATGAAGTAGTAAAAAATCTTCATTGAATAAAATATCATTACTTACCCTTTTTGTAACCAAAATATTACCATATAAACCATATATAAAACACATAACATATAAAGGTAACATGGGACATAAACAAACATAAGTAGAATAACCATACGGTCGACTTCCACACATATCACTAAATGAAATAGCCATTCGGCCAATTTCCATACATACTTACTGAAATATCCATACGGCCGACTTCCTTACCCAATGCATTGGAGGTTATAACGTAACCACCTGTCCTGGTATTCACGGCACCACCCGTCATTTGGTTTATCACGTAACCACACATCAAATGTCCAAGTAACATTATAAAAATCATAAGACATTAAACAAATATAATGGAAAGAAAACATTTCCACACTTTGATCACAATATATCACTTAAATATATTGACATAAAAAATCCATTATTAAAACGATTTTCAATACCAAAATACATAAAAGAGTATATGGTATTTAATTCATTTTAAAAAAAACATTACGGCTTGTTCAGGAAGCCAAGGACCAAATAATACATGCGGCGGCGGAAAAGGTCGTTTTCATCGCGTACGTTTAAAGAAACATTCCTTTTTGTTTTTCGTAAAAATCTTCATAGAAAAAAAATTCCTTTTGTATAAAAGTATAAGTCAAAGGTCTTTATACGCCGTATAAATGAATGTTTTGTATAAAACCAAATATACCTCAACGAAAGGAGATTGAGACAAAGTCCCTTACCTCAGGTCCGACTTGACTCGATCATTCTTTAAAGTCCTGAATAATAAACATGACTTAATTTATATTTTCTTATGAACCTTTTTCAAGTTCATTATTCCATTTATATCTCTTATTTCCATGTTATAAACATTATGTTGTTAATAATGTTTTATTTGTAGATATTTGGTTCATAAGTCGAAAGTGGACTTTGTACAATTATATGTTGTTCGTGTGGTCAAGAGTTCTTTATATCCAGAATGACATTCCTGATTTGGATAGAATATATATCATATATATCCAGCATATACATGTATTTATAATATTAAATAATCATTTATAGGTAATAAATGAAATGCACCGTTCATGGAGACAGTAAGTCGTACGTACGCATGAACGCTACTTTCATTTCTTTGTCATATTAATGGAATTTAAACTAAATGAGAGGTATGTATATTTTAATTCCATAATTACATTCATCATTTAGATGTATAATTCATTATATATATCCATTATATACATGTACTTTTAATAGTACATTACATTTGGGGATAAGAAATGAAATGCACCGTTCATGGAGACGGTAAGTCGTACATACGCATAAACGCTACTTTCATTTCTATCTCATACTTTAATGGAATGAAATATTAATGATATAGAGGTATATTATAATTCCAGTATAATAACATATATAATATCATTAAATCCATCCTTTATACGTCCCACATATGGCATTAATGAATCACATCACTTTGAGGGGGCGGTAGTCCGCACTTCCTTAAATGAAGATATCGTGTTTACCCATAATGGAAACCATAAAGGTATGCCCAAAATGAAAAATACAGAATCTTAAGGAAAAAATAAACATATAATATATCATATATAAATATAGTGTCATCTTAATGGCCACCATTGAATGTGTTAAAAAAATGTTGAACAATCATCGTTTCGGGAGGTAGAAATTCGCCATCCACAGAAACAGTATGTTCTTTAACCATTAGATGTAGGTGTGTGTAAGTGTAGCTAGAATACTTCTTATAAAAACATCCTATTATATTTAGGATACTGGAGTTGTTACAAAAGAAAATAATAAAAAGAGTTTAGGGGGTTGGAGAAACAAAATAAAACAAACAGACTCAAAAGAAGACATTACCTTAAAATCTGGTAAATCCCTTTCGTTTGAGCTCAAAGGCTTACTTAGGAAGACTTCTGCCCATAGTGAGGCTTCAAGGAGTAAGAGAGGAATTTGTAGAGGCAAAATGCACAGGGTTTTACTGAGACAATGGATTTGGGAGTGTGGGTAAGGAGGTAGAGGTGGGGGCCTTTTATAAGAGGAGAGGAGGGGCACTTTTGGAAGGTAAAGAAATGTCACTTTATTTTAAATTGGAATTCGGATTTAAGAGGTCCCACATTGATGTGTTTCTAGTATAAGGTGATAAGGGTTCTAAATCCACCCATCCTATAGGTTTTTTCCATGTGTAGGTCTTAGATTTTACATTATCTTTCCATTTTATTTAAATCGTTAAATAATGAGGTCATCGCTGCATCATCATAATGTCATAAATAATATAATTTATATAATGTATAAAAATTATAAAAAAAATAATATGATGTAGGAAATATTTTTATCTTTCTAATGAATATTTATAGTCAAAAATCTGACTTGTATAACCCCATGTAACAATTGTTTTAGTAAAACATCTCATGTGTGTGTCATATTACTTTAACATTAAATAAAAAGTTATTTATGTCATTTCCCTACCAAAGTGGCTCCATGGGGTCCCCATGTTGACCCATGACTTGTCTTGGCCGGACATGACACATCCAATAAGGGTAGGACATGTGTCAAGGTATTTTCATTTTATTATAATATCATTTTTCCCTTAAATTACACTAATTACCTCTAATCCCGATTAAGAACATAAAAGTTACTATTCACCAAAAAATATTTTAATCTCATTGAACCACATTTTACTTCTTAATAACAACCATGAATGTCGGTTTTTTGAAATTCAAAACACAGATGTGGTAAAATATCATTTAAACAAAAAATCAGTTTTTATAAGTACCACTTAGTGGTTTCACTATTCATCTAAAATTGAAGTTTTTCAGAAAAATATCAAAACTTCACCCTATGCTATATTTGATATTACGAATTCAAAAATGAATTCCATTTTAAAAAATTCCAAACATATCTGTTTCATTAATTAATTTTACAATTAATCCCCACTGTCAGAGCAAATAGCGTGTTTTTATGAAACAATAAGTATCAAAAGATTGAAACTAGTTTATGTCCGATTTCAAAGTGAAATTATTTCCAACGACCACTATTAGATTTAATGGTAAAAATATATTATAATTTTACTTTAAAACCAATTATGAAGATAATATAATCATATAAATAAATTAGATTAAAAAAAGATTTTGAATTAAAATACAACATTTTACACTATTCATTAAAAAATGATCTTTATCGGAAAAATACCAAAAACATACACAAAGTAAATTTCGATGACCCGATTATAAAGAAGAGTTTTATTTGGTCCAATATAATTTATAAGATTGATCAAAACTATATTTAAAGACGGTTCTCCATCAAAAGGTGATAAGTGAACCTTTAGTGAAAATTAGGGTATAAATGCCTAAAATTGAATTCTTTCCATGTTTTAAGCCTTTATATTTTATTGGATAAATGTAAAAACATTTAAAAAACATATATAATCATATTTTAATTATTTCTATCCATTCCCGCCAATACAACCGCAACATGTCAACTACCATTTAAAATAATATTATAATATTACTAGTGTGCAACGTAAGATTTCAATGAAACTCTTTGTTGCGTATCTGGTACGCAATCGAACATAGAAACCCTTTTAAAGTAAAATTAATATTTAATTCATTAATATTAATAAATATTAAAATGTTTTATTCATTTTTTACCTGGGATGTTACATCCTTCCCCCCTTTATGGAATTGCGTCCTCGCAATTTTATTCACTTATCAAAATAAGTGGGTGTATTTATCCCTCATAGCATTTTCAGATTCCCACGTTGCCTCTTCAACAATATGGGTTTTCCACAAAACCTTTACCTGGTGAATTACCAAATTTCGCAACACTTTCTCTTTTCGGTTAAGAATCTGGACCGATTGTTCTTCATAAGATAGGTTATCCTCCAACTGAACTACCTTTGGGCTCAAAACATGAGATGGATCTGGCATATACTTTCTCAGCATCGAAACATGAAAAACATTGTGTACCTGAGATAAACTCGAAGGTAATTCCACTCTATATGTAACTGATCCAACTCTCTCTAGAATTTCATATGGTCCAATGAACCTTGGACTCATCTTTCCTTTCTTACCAAATCGCATCACACTTTTTCATGGTGATACTTTGAGAAAAACATGATCACCTACCTCAAAAGAGAGATCCTTCCTCCTGTTGTCCGCATAACTCTTCTACCTACTTTGAGCTGTCCTCATGTGTTTCTGAATCAACTGAACTTTTTCTGCCAACTCTTCCACCAATTCTGATCCAATCAGCTTCCTTTCACCAACTTCATCCCAAAATGCTGGAGTACGACACCGCTTCCCATATAATGCCTCAAATGGTGACATATGTATACTGGAATGAAAACTGTTATTATATGAAAACTCACCCAATGAAATATTTTGGTCCCAACTTCCCTGATAATACATCGAACAAGCTCGTAGCATATCCTCCAAGTTCTGAATTGTTCGTCCTGACTGCCCATCTGATTGAGGATGAAAAGCTGTACTAAAATTTAATTCAGTACCCAACAACTTCTGAAGGCCTTTCCAAAAGTTAGAAGTAATCCTAGGATCACGATTGGACACAATAGAGAGAGGAACTCCATGTAACCTGACTATCTCTTTAAGATACAATCGAGATAGTTGATCTAGAGAGAATGTATCTTGAATTGGAAGGAAATGAGCAGATTTAGTTAATCGATCAACAATAACACAGATTGCATTATTACCTCAAGATGTATTCGGTAATCCCACAACAAAGTCCATGGATATGTTTTCCCATTTCCACTCTGGCACTAGTAAAGGTTTAAGCATCCCTTAACGTAACTACCGCTATACTTTAACTTTCTGATAAGTTAAACACTTTATAGTAAAATCAGCAATATCCCTTTTCATTCCATCCCACTAGTAATACTCTCGCAGATCTCTGTACATCATAGTACAACCATGATGAACTGAAAACGGGGAACTATGAGCCTCACATAACAACTCATTCTTCAAATATGAATCACCAAAGAAACATAATATCTTCCCAAACCTTAAAACACAATCATTATCAATTTTGAATTCAGGAAAATTACCCTTCTGAACCAGCTCTACCTTTTTCTGCGACTCACTATCTTCCATATGTGCTTGCTTAATTCTGTCTGATAGGGATGATCTCACAAATACCTGAAACAAAACAGAAGAACTTCCTGCACCAACAACTTCCATGCCAAATCTCATCAAATCCTCAACCAAAGGATCACGTTCCAAACACAACATTGTTAATGAAGCATTACTTTTTCGACTCAAAGCATCATCCACTTTATTTTCTTTTCCACAATGGTAACGAATTGTACAATAATAATCCTTGATTAATTCCAACCATCTCCTCTGTATCATGTTAAATTATTTCTGAGTGAATATATACTTTAAACATTTTTGATCAGTATATATTTCACACTTTACTCCATTCAAATGATGCCTCCAAATTTTTAATGTGAAAACAACAGCATCTAATTCCAAATCATGTGTAGGGTAATTTACCTCATGAGTTTTCAATTGACGTGAAGCATAAGGAATTACCTGATCATTCTGCATAAGGACACAACCATGTCATTTCAATGAAGCATCATTGTAGATAAAAAACTCACCATTCCAGGAAATAAGTTCCAAAACTGGAGAATTCACCAATCTTTTTTTCAACTCCTGAAAACAATTATCACATTATTTTGTCCAGATAAACTTAACACCCTTCCGAGTTAGCTTATTCATTGGACTAGATAACCATGAAAAATATTCAACAAACATTCGGTAGTAACCTGCCAAACCAAGAAAACTACGGATCTCGGTTACATTTGTGGGTCTTGGTTATTCTTCAACAACTTTTGTTTTAGTAGGATCAACAGATCTGCCATTTTTTTAAAAAATGTGACAAAGGAAAGAAATTTGTTGCAACCAAAACTCACACTTGCTGAATTTTCCATACAGTTTCTTTTCTTTAAGGTTTTCAAGATAACCCTTATCTGACTTTCATTCTCCTCTTTACATTTAGAATACACAAAAATATCATCAATAAAACAACCACCATTTATCACCTAATTCAACTGAGCCATCACTGCAGTAAACTGCTCAATTCTGATTCTGAACATCTTAGTATGCTGATTTGGAAGATCATTTCCCTCAGCATGCCTTCTGAAAATAGATTCTCTGTTTCCTCTATGAAAAACCATTCTTAACCCTGAAATACATAAGGTGAAGAAACATGGTAATCTTAAAATTGTATATCATTTCAGTTGGACCATTAAAAGGATATTTATTGGATAATCATTTAATAGAATTATATCTCCTAAAGTTATCTAAACCGACTTCTGATACCAACTAGAAGGCCCCGGCCTTAAACCTTACTAAATATTGAATTAAATGAATAATTCACATTGAGGATCTTTTCAGGTTTATAGTTTCATAGAATTAGAACATAACTATTACATCTCAAAAGATTACAAACTAGTCATTTCTACTAAGTTTCCATAAAATAAAAACTCCTAAAATGAAACATGTATAGTTCCATGTAGTAGATAGCATGAATTTTCCTTGATCCCATCCTTGACCCTATTCCACATTAAGTCCTGTGAAAAAAATTTCAAAAAAAAACTTGGGGTGAGCTTAAAAAAGCTCAGTAAGGGATACACAATGAATGAAAACTGTTAGTTTTTCAAACATCAAGTAAACCATGTATACTTTATCAAAGTAATACCTTCACCTTTATGAATTAGTAAAAACTCTTCATTAATAATATATAATTACTTACCTTTTTTGTAACCAAAATATTACCATAAAACCCATATATAAAACACATAACATATAATGGTATCTTGGGACATAAACATACATAAGTGGAATAACCATACGATCGACTTCCACACATATCACTTAATGGAATAGCCATTCGACCAATTTCCATACATATTTAATCGAACAGACATACGGCTGACTTCCATACCCAATGCATTGGAGGTTATAACATAACAACCCATCCTAGTATTCACGACACCACCTGTCATATGGTTTCTCACGTAACCACACATCAAATGTCCAAGTACAATTATAAAAATCGTAAGACATAAAACAAATAATGGAAAGAAAACATTTCCACACTTTGATCACAATATATCACATAAATATATTGAAATAAAAAATCCATTATAAAAACCATTTTCAATACCAAAATACATAAAAGAGTATATGGTATTTATTTCATTTTAAAAAAACATTACGTCTTGTTTAGGAAGCCAAAGACCAAATAATACTCGCGGCGGCGAAAAAGGTTGTTGTCACTGCATACGTTAAAATAAACATTTCTTTTTGTCATTTCATAAAAAGCTTCGGAGAAAAAGATTCCTTTTATATAAAAGTAAAAGACAAAGGTTTTTATACACCATATAAAAGAATGTTTTGTATAAAACCAAATATACCTCAATTAATGGAGATTGAGACAAAGTCCCTTACCTCGGGTCCGACTTGACTCGATCATTCTTTAACGTCCTAAAAAATAAACTTGACTTAATTTATATTTTCTTAGGAAACTTTTTCATGTTCATTATTCCTTTTATAACTCTTATTACCATGTTATAAACATTATGTAGTTAATAATGTTTGTTTTGTCGATATTTGGTTCTTAAGCCGAAAGTGGACTTCTTACAATTACATGTTGTTCGTGTGGTCAAGGGTTCTTTATATCCAGAATGACATTATTTATTTGGATAGAATATATATCATATATATCTAGAATATACATGTATTTATAATATTACAAAATCATTTATAGGTAATAAATTAAATCCACCATTCATGGAGATGGTAAGCCGTACGTACGCATGAACGCTACTTTCATTTCTTTGTCATATTAATGGAATTAAAACTAAATGAGAGGTATGTATATTTTAATTACAGAATTATATTCATCATTTAGATGTATCATTAATTATATATATCCATTATATACATGTAATTATAATAGTAAATTACATTTGGGGATAAGAAATGAAATGCACCGTTCATGGAGACGGTCACCCGTACGTACGCATTAACGCTATTTTCATTTCTATCTCATACTTTAATGGAAAGAAATAATAATGATATAGAGGTATATTATAATTCCATTATAATATCATATATAATATCATTAAATCCATCCTTTATACATCCCACATATGGCATTAACGAATCACATCACTTTGAGGGGGAGGTAGTCCACACTTCCTTAAATGAAGATATCGTGTTTACCCATAATGGAAACCATAAAGGTATGCCCAAAATAAAAAATACAGAAGCTTAATGAAAACATAAACATATTATATATCATATATAAATATATTGTCATCTTAATGGCCACCTTTTAAGGTGTTAAAAGAATGTTGAACAATCATCGTTTCAGGAGGCAGAAATTCGCCATCCACGGAAACATTATGTTCTTTAACCATTAGATGTAGGTGTGTGTAAGTGTAGCTCGAATCCTTCTTATAACAACATCCTAGTATATTTAGGATACTGGAGTTGTTAAAAAATAAACAAATAAAAAGAGTTTAGGGGGTTGGAGAAGCAAAATAAAACTAAAGGACTCAAAAGAAGACATTACCTTAAAATCGGGTAACTCCCTTTGGTTTGAACTCAAAGGCTTCCTTGGGAAGGCTTCTGCCCAATGTGAGGCTTCAAGGAGTAAGATAGGAATGTGGAGAGCCAAAATGGGCAGGTGTTGGCTGAGCCAAAGGCTTTCGGAGTGTGGGTAAGGAGGTAGAGGTGGGGGCCTTTTATAAGAGGAGAGGAGGGGCACTCTTGGAAGGTAAAGAAAAGTCACTTTATTTTAAAATGGTATTCGGATTTAAGAGGTCCCACATTGATGTGCTTCGAGGATAAGGTGGTAAGGGATCGAAATCCACCCATCCAATAGGTTTTGTCCATGTGTAGGTCTTATATTTTACATTATCTTTCAAATTAATATTTATAGTCAACAATCTGACTTGTATAACCCCTTGTAAAAATTGTTTAATTAAAACATCTCATGTGTGTGTCATTTTCACATTAACATTAAATAAAAAGTTATTTATGTCATTTCCCAACCAATGTGGCTCCATGGAGTCCCCATGTTGACCCATGGCTTGTATTGGTCGGCCATGACACATCCAATAAGGGTAGGACATGTGTCATGGTATTTTCACTTTATTATATTATCATTTTTTCTTTAAATTGCACTAATTACCTCTAATCGCGATTAATAACTTTAAAGTTACTATTCACCAAAAAAAATATTTTAATCTCATTGAACCACATTTTACTTCTTAATAAAAACCATATATATCGGATTTTTTATATTCAAAACATAGAAGTGGTAAAATTTCATTTAAACGAAAAATCAGTTTTTATAAGTACCACTTAGTGGTTTCACTATTCATCAAAAATGGATGTTTTTCAGAAAAAATTACAAAACATCCCCCTAAGATATATTTGATATTCCGAATTCAAAAATGAAGTCCATTTTACAAAATTGGAAACATATAAGTTGAATTAATTAATTTAATAATTAATTTCTGTTGTCAGAGCAAATAGCGTGTTTTTATGAAACAATAAGTATCAAAAGATTGACACTAGTTTAAGTCTGATTTCAAAGTAAAATTAATTCCAACGACCACTATTGGATTTAATGGTAAAAATATAATCTAATTTTACTTTAAAACCAATTATAAAGATAATCTAATCATATAAATAAATTAGATTAAAATGAGGTTTTGAATTAAAATACAACATTTTACACTATTCATTAAAAAATGAACTCTATCGGAAAAATACCAAAAATTTTCACAATGTAAATTTTGATTCCCCAATTATAAAGAAGAGTTTTATTTCATCCAATAGAATTTATAAGATCGATCAAAACTATATTTAATGACGGTTTGCCATCAAAAGGTGATAAGTGAACCTTTAGTGAAAATTAGGGTATGAATGCCTAAAATTGAATTCTTTCCGTATTTTAAGCCTTTATATTTTATTTGATAAATGTAAAAACATTTAAAAAATATATATAATCATATTTTAGTTATTTCTATCCATTCCAGGCAATACAACGGCTACATGTTAACTACCATTTAAAATAATATTATTTTATTACTAGTGTGCAACGTAAGATTTCAATGAAACTCTTTCTTGCATATCTGGTATGCTATCGAACATAGCAACCCTTTTAATGTAAAATTAATATTTAATTCATTAATATTAATAAATATGAAAATGTTTTATTTATTTTTTACCTGGGATGTTACACCCCCCCCCACCCAAGATAATTAGTCAATTTTTTTTATTTAAAATACATTTTCAAATTCATTATCAACATATATTTACGTCTTTTATGAAGGTAAAATTTCTATTCAAAATTTATATTGTCTTATTGATAATTATTATTTTTATAAATTTTTTATTTAATACATATGGATATGTGACTGTATGGATTTATAATATATTGTATTTAGAATGATTTAATTAATGAATGAGTTATTGTTTATTGTATGATATAATTTTTATTTAATGTTTATGAAATTTAAATATGGTGTTTTTATTATTTAATTTTCATGTATAAAATGTAATCATTATTTTGGTAAATAAATATTTTTTAATATATATATTGACAATTTTAATTTTTAGTAGTTTTAGATCAATATATTTGTATATATATATATATATAATATTTCTTAATTAATGAATAATATATTTAAATCATATTATTTACCTATATTTGTCATTGAAAATATATTAGTTATATTTTTTATCTATATAAATATATAAAATGTATATTTAATATTATTTTTCTTTATGTAATATAATATAACCGCATTAAGTTTCAATTTTATACTGTATTAGGTATGAATAATTAGTATTTCAAATAATAAAGTATGAAATATAAATACATATATTTTGGAAATTATAATTATGAAAAACATTATTAAATATACATAATTATATAAAATTGAATATAAAAAAAAATTATTTAAATTTAATTGTTTTTATGTGTGTGTAAATTATATAAAATTAATTTCAAGTACATAATATTTTCAATTAATAAATTTAAATTATATTATGTGTCAATAATTATTATTCAATGTAATAATGTATAAAATTTAATTACATATTTTTGGATAGTAGAATAATGATAAAAATATTATATATGCTTCTTATATTTCAAAAAATTGAAAATGACATAAATGTATTGTATTTTAATGATTATTATATAAGATTAAATTGTATTATTTTTAATTAAATATAACAAATTTTATAATTATATATATATATACATACAGATTTTGACAAGTTATAATTTTTGAAATCAGGTGTAAATATTTATTATATATTACATCAAGTTAGATGTGAGGATATTTAATATACAGAATGTAATAAGTAAACCAAAAAATTTTAAGAGTACTTAGGGATGATTTATCATGAGATGACTAAACAATGTATAATTGGAATTTCATGACTTTTTTGTATTTGGTTATATAATATATAATAACGCATTTCCTTTTCCACATTGGAGACATGGGAGTCATCTCTCTCAATGTAAGTAAGTACCAATGTGTGTGCCTATAAATGTTATGTAATTTATAGCCCTAGACCCCCTCACATTCATGTGAGTAAAATTATAATAACAATTAATTCTACAAGAGACGTCTGACATGGTGAATTTCTGTTTGAATGGTGACCGATAGTTTCTAAAATATGTGATAAAAGAGTCTCTAGAAGTAAACCAATAGGTTTTGGTATTTTTATGAGACAACGATAAAATAATCCATATAATAAGTCTCGTGATCAATTCATATATATTTTTTCCAAAGTACTAAAATTTTATGAAACATTTTATTATGTGGTTTAAAAATATATAATGTTTTATTAAATTTTAATTGGTGATAATTTTAGTGTCAATATACATTAAAAATGAGTTCATTTTTATTGATCAAGGATTTAGTTATAGTTTGTCACATGTAATCGTAAAAATTCTTAATTACAGTTTAAATATAAATTTTTGTATATATATTTTGATTAATAATGTCACGACCCGTTCTCGGGGCCCGTGTCGTGACTACCCCAAGTCCGCCTTCCATTGGCCAGGGGCTGGCGACTAGCACCAAGGCGTAAATCCTGGTAAAGAGGGAAGGCATTGCCATTGTAAAGTAAAAAAAATCACAGAGAAAGCATGTAGTAGAATTAAACAATGAGTACAACAGTAAGTGCAGAAAGGTAAGTGTGCTAGTATAAAAACCCAAACTGAAAGTAAAGTACAACTGGAAGGAAAAACAGTAACTGAAAAGTAAAGTCGCAACACCAAGCTCTCCACTGGGAATCCCACCTGAACGGTGGGTTTATATAGTCTCCACTGCTCCTCGAGTCCAGCCGACCGCTCTGAGTACGTCCCACCCAGTGGTCCACCTCCAGGTACCGTCCTGCTCCGTAAGCCTCAATCCCGATCAACGTTGTCAGTCGTCTGCAGCCAACACAATGTAGTGCAGGCATATCCCATGCAGGGGTGAGTATGAACTACTCAGTAGGGACCCCGAGACCCCTGAAGGTCTCCCAGAATCCACAAAGGATAATCCACAAAGGAAAGATACAATCACGAAGTAACATCTAACACTTCTTAGGTATATTACCATACATATACCTAAGACATCAATTCCAGTTCTCTCCAACATCCGAGCCCAAGTACCACCCAATCCACACAGGAATGCAAAACGTAATCCTCATAGGATAGCACGACACAATCCACAAAGGAATGAAAAACATGATTCAGCTCACACAGGTATACTACTTCGTAAGACGATAGAGGTGATCAGATGTAGCCACTGATTCATCTAAGCCATCTGACCCACAAATGATCGATTGGTACTAACCCCGGCAATAACCCCCACAGGATCGATCATGAAGTGGAAACCATAGCTATTTGGTAACTCCTTCTCTATCAAGTACATTGGGTATGTCGCTACAAACAAGCGCTTCTCTCTAACCTTGGACTGTTGTAGTACTCCACCTATCGAGTATTGTGGACTTGCTGTTACAACCAAGAGCTTCCCACCATGGGTCTGCCGCTACGACCAAGCGCTCCCCCTCATAGCCCCTAGATGTACCCCTTCTTTTGAGTACCACGGGTCTGCCACTACAACCAAGCGCTCCTCCATCGTAGGTTTGCCACTACAACCAAGCGCTCCTCCAACATGGGTTTGTCGCTACAACCAAGCGCTCCCCTTCATAGTCTCCCGAGATACTCCTTATGTTGAGTACCATGGGTCTGCCACTACAACCAAGCGCTCCTCCGCCGTGGGTCTGCTGCTACAACCAAGCGCTTCCCACTGGGATATCCGTAAAACACTAAGTCGTTCGATCAGCAGTCATCAAGGCTCAACCGGCTCTAGGGATTCCGCACACAGCAGGCTCGTTCCGGGAGGGTCCACTCCATGAGCCAAGAGGTCGGTTCATCAACTGACATGTAGTCCAGAGTTGATGTATCCCAAAAAGTGCTGTAGTTATCACTACCGAATCCACTGAGGATTCTCATACTGTCTTCATTGTCGTCGTAGACGCAGCCAACTCTAGGGTTCCCGCACACAGTGAGCTCGTTCGGGAGGGTCCGCTCCACGAGTTGAGGGGATGATTCATCAACTGACACATAGTCCAGATTTGATGTATCCAAAAGTTCTGTATCGTCAATAGGAACTCAACGACCAGACGGCGCGTCAATCAGACGCTCGGTCTGAGAGTTATTCGCCTTTTCGTCCCAGGGGCCTGGTTGGTTTCTAAGTCAAAACCAGCCAGACTATACTCCACATGCGTCCAAACCTCAGGAGGAGTAACCCAAAAAATCTGTATAACTTAGAGGAATCCATCAAAATCGACGGCACATCAATCAGACGTCTGGAGCTCAAGTTATAAGCGTTTCCGCTCCGAGGGCCCAGTTGGTTTCGTGCACGAAACAACCCGGACAAACCCAAAGTATTCGTACTCCTTTGGTTTAATATAAGAAAAAGACCGTCTCGACTCAAGGATCGAATTGGAGCTGACGGTGCGTCAATCGGAGATCCGTAGCCCATGATATGGGAAAAAGACCGAAGAGGTCCGAAAATGGGGGGTCTGGGCCCGGACCGACCCGACTACACCCCCCCCCCCCGGGTCGGCCCGAACCGGTGGGTCAGCTCAGCCGGTTATGGATGAGCGGAGTGGGGCGTGTGATGCCCCCGCGTGAGAGAACCGCAGCCCCGCGTGGAGCCACCCTTTCCAGTGGACGCGGCTGGGCCGCCGCGGCTTCAGCCGCGACGGTTCTCCACGGCCGCGCGCCGAGCGCCGCCGCCTTCCGCCGCCGGCACCGCCGTACCGGCGTGGCGCGCCGGCGGGTCGTTCCGCGAACCACCAGACGAGTTCCGTTGGTCAGAAATTCACGCCATCTTCGCCAATGGTCCTCCCGGTGTCCGTCCTTCACTGCGAGGACCCCGTGTCGCCCGTGCGGCCTGCTTTGTCGACATCTGTCGTTTCACACACCAAGAACGAAAGGGGCGGTGGGTTCAGACTTGTTCGTTAGTCTGCACCCACCGCGTTAGTGGTTTTAAAAGTCTCACAAAAAAATAGTTTAATCAAATGTTGCGGGTATAAATCACAATGATTTAAATAAAACAAACCCTTAACTTGTCGTCTTCGTCGAACGTGAGTTCTTCGCGGAATTTACCATCGAGGAAGGAGAGGATCGTCGCGTTGCGGAAAAGGCGTCGTGTCGACGATCTCCGTGGGTTTAATGAAATCACACAGATTTAATGGAATGTTTAAACCCATACTGAGGGTAAAACCCACAAAGGAAATTAAAATATTCGTAATTCCCTACCTCAATCGATGTTGATCGAAGATTGTCGCAGGGAAGGATTGCCGCGGAAGAAATGTCACAGAAGGAGATTCATCGGCGTCACGGTACATGGTGTCGCATCTTCGATCTCCGAGGTTTCGACGTTCTTCATCGCCTTCACATTCTTCATTTTCTTAACATTTTTTGCGTTCTTCGCGTTCTTCGCGAAGGAGGATGATGAAATTAGAGTTTCTCCAAATCCTCTCAACAAGCCACCCACTAGCAAAACGTGCATTGGTCTTATTCTATTCCATGCCAAAAATTTGAAAAACAAGGTAAGAAACGAACCATTAATTCGGTGAATTGATGGTAACGACTCAACTTTCCAATTAAGAGGGGAGTTAAGAGTTTATGAAAACGCACCGCTTGACATTAATTTAAAAGGGGTTTTCGCGGGTGCGTTACTTATAGGAAAAGAAATTGTGGGGCTCATGCGGGCCCCAACTCACAAATAACCTACCAATTGGGTAGGATATTTTGGGTTCCACCCTATCCACTTCAACTCATCTTAAGTGGATTTATGTGGCTTTAAGAGAAATAAAATAAAGTGTTGCGGCACGTTTATTTTATTTTTTAAATTAACCCCAAAAACTAAAAACCACACCCGAGAAAACGCAACTCCAGAAAAGGCGTTTATAAGCAAATATAAAGCACTAAAATTCCATCAGTACCCTCCGAATTCGATTCCGAGCCCCAGTTCAAAAGTTAGAAAAACCCGCTCGTCCGTTCATTGAACGTACCCGAGCTAAAATTTGGAAAATGATTCCGGGCACATGTGGCCTTGAAATCAGGTGCCATCAGAAACTGCGCCTTTGTAAAATTCCAATGAAAATTAAGAAAAAAATTTCCTTTAATTTTACGGGTCTTTACAAACAAATATATAAATTAATGTTATAATATTAATAACATAAAAAATATATCAAAAAACTTGTTATCACTCTATAAATAAATTTTGAAGAATATTTTCATCATTTGGGAAGATATTTAGGGGACATCCCAGTATGTACACCACATATTCTTAATTATCATTTATTATAAGATGAAAAATTTCCTAAAGAATCATGATATGTTTGGTTGTGGTGATATTCGGAGTGAACCGAACAAGGATCCTATGATATATATGGATCCACTAGTTTGTGGTAATCACATTTCATTATTGACATCCTAGGATAGGTTTATACCTATTAGTGGGAATCATCATTCAGTTAGTGGTAATAATCCTTTAGGAATGAATATAATCATTTTTAAGTATATGACATCATAAGTAAAATTTTTGATTGAAAATAAAATGGAAATTTTAAAAGTGTGTCTAGATTGGGTTGAATCAAGTGTAATGATGAAATAGATTGTTGAATTGTTTTCTATAAATAATAAAACTAATTATCTTTTGGAAATTTTTGTGTACTTTCCAAAAATCACATATATGATCATCTAATGAAGATGTTCAATAGGTTGTTTGTGCCTTCGGACCATGCCTTACAACTATTCTCTTATGTAAACAATTAATTTAGTTCAAAATAACATTCCTTTATGGAGATTATTTTTTTTTTCTTTTTATTAATAAAACTCATTATGATAACTATTTTTCTACACTGCATTCATTTTATTTAAATGAATAATTTTGAATCTTCGAGTTGTTTTTTTCATGTATATGCATTCATGTCACAAAAAATATATTTTATCTAATATTGGATTCATATCAAGTGATTATAGAGGTCATAAATAGTGATGGAATTTCATGGATAGAATCAAATTATAATCATTGATATTGAATTCAATATATTATGTGTTATTTGAATATGAATTTTCAGATATGAGGCAATGAATATGGTGATCCTCAAGAGAGGTATGTTATTCAAAACATTATTTTTTTTAAATTAAATATAATATTATTTTTAAAACATTATTCTCTAATGGTTTTGGGATATGATCCTCAACATGAATGGTTTTATTATATTCTTGGATGAATTTAATGGTTTAATTAGGATATTTATGAATATATGATGAATATTTCAATGTTTAAATGGTCATTATCATATGATGGTGGCTATAGATTTGGTCATCTGAACACTATTATATTGGGTTGCATAAATGGGGTCCTCAATGGTGTGTGTTAACTTTTTATCAAGGGGTTAGTTCATGATAAATTTTATTGATTTATGTTCTACCTTGTTGAGTGGTCGTAATAGGCCTATATAGGGACAAAAAACCGAATTTGTTTTACAATAATTTTCTAATGTGAAATTGAAATTATAATATATGAAACATCAAGATAGAGTATTCTAACCATGAATTTTTATAGAACAGTTTTCATTTAAAATTTTTCTACTACTAAGGTACATAAGAAATTGGTAATGTGATAGTGGTAATGTTGTATAACATGTATTGTGATTCTAGAAACTTGCAAAAATTTAGATATCCATGTTAACATGTTTGTGAAAATTATACATCGGAAAACATATCATTGGAGCCCTATATTGAACCAATGTATCACATGATAAATTTAGTTAACTATTATAGTTCATAATGTATTCTTATTAGAAACATTAATTCAATGCCATTTCTTATGGATCAATATATTTTCATCACTAATATTTTTGGGTATCATTAATTGGTTTATTTAGTTCTGTTTTCTTCAAATTCGATAATTTTTAAAAATATTTCCTTGATATTACTAGGTTTCAACACTGAGGGAATCCAATGTATACTCGAATAAAAAATGAGATGGACTAGCCTCGACATTGTGGAGGGGGACTAAAATGTGGCATTTTTCAAGATGAAGTATATACCATCAAGATATATCCGCATGTGGTAGGAACAGGCTCCAAATCTATTCATCCATTATTGAGTCTCTTTATTTCATCATGAATGTGTATATTTTTTTATATTCCTAAATTTCATTAATGAATCCTTTAATTTTAGAATTTCTCCAATTATATCATATTTCATCATTGGAAAGTTTCATTTCTAGATTCTTTCATAATGAATTAAATGATACTATAACAATTTATTAAACAAAGAGGCAATAAAAATTAATATATCTTGTATCCACATGGTCTATGCACGTTTTTCCTCACTGATTATTTTAGTAAAACAATTTATAATAAATTAATCATTATTGGGGATCAATAAAATATGAATTTCGTAGAATATAATAATAACACATGACACATATAAATTTTACATATTTTTTCATCATAATGTTCAATTATTCATGATTTTTTCTACCTAATTATTCATGAAATAGTTTTTTATAAAAAATTAATATATATAATTAATTCAATAAAAATAATTAATGTTATTATCTAATGTGCAGACAGAATGTTCTCAATTAATCAAATCCCAGGATACACCTGCTTCATGAATAGTTTTAGTGGGATGTTGAGTCCTTGCTTTGAGTGTATGAGGATGTCATCTCTTAAATCATACTACACCACCTCATACTATCATCCCACTTATTCATTATGATTAGTTCTACGGTATAGCGATGTAACACTTCACCTTAGTCAATAAAATTATCATAACTATATTAAAATATTGATGTATTCTAGATTAACATAAATTACCATTTATTTAGGGGTACATGACATATTACACTACAAGATTTTTCTATTATTTTGGGACCCACATAGACGGTGTCTCTATGACAGGCTTAGTTAGGGCAGATTGGTTGCTCCCAGTTCATATATTATTGGGAATTGAAGTCACCAGTGATGGAAGGCCCATCATCAGTAGTAGATTAGGTCTGACATGTATATAATAGTGATTCTCATATCTAGTAGAGTATGAAAATGAGATAACCATGCTTCGATTTTCACATGCATGGATTTTGATGATGTTCAGTTGCATGATTTTTATTGATAATTCCCCTATATTTTTAAATCTATTATATTTACCTTTATTGGATAACTTGGACAATGAAGGATGATATAGTTGGAGATGTACCTATCTATCATATTCATAAAGAGCCCTATGTAGTGCATATCACATTAACAACCGATTGATCATAGGATGCATTTGTCTTATACATTTTTTGAGTGTAAATGCCATTCTTAGAACATCTTGCTTGTGTGACATTGCCTGTTAATATTGTAAAAGAGTAATTATATGGATGATGGTATGTTATTCCTGCCATATAATGTCTAATTCAATTTTATGACATTATATTGTGAAATATTACAATAAAAATACTATCTATAGATGGAGTTAGAACATCAAAATTCTAATGTAGCTAAACATTATTTCCATTCCTATAGACATATACTGGAAAAACATCATTTAGATTATGTAAATGGTTTTTATTTACATATTAAAATATTTATTATGATTTTTACATGTATTAATTTATGAATTAATTATTTTTTATCTCTTCCTGGATTCCATATAAGGATGATATCAGATAGTTTCTTACAAGATATTGTTTAGATGTTCTTACTTCCAACTCTGGAATTGTTCCATTGATTCGTTTTCATATTGTTTAGTGGTATTAGACTGATAGATTTATGATATATTTTAGATACCATCATCTCATTCTTGCACTACCTAGTTCGTTACATTCACATCATTCCCTGAAGATTATAAAGAAGAAGTACATTGATTGGAGGAGGTATCATCGATTATTTATTGATCATTGGAAAAAACAACATGTGTTCTAATTATGATGTGTGTGATCAATAGATATTCATTTATTCAATCAGCATGATTATGTACCATGGTACTACGAGTCACCATTCATCTTACCTTTTTGAAATAGACCGTGATTTCATGTATTTGGAATTAGTCTTCCTTTATCTTCTTAATATATCTATTATAAAGATTACTTAACAATATAATTTGTCAATATAGGATGCTTGTATCACCCATATACTCTACATATCTAATCCAGTATAGGGAGTCTCATTTTACTGAGACTATTTTCATGTTCTTTAATGTTTCTTCATCCCATATTTTGTATATATCATGGAATTTTCATTGAGCCTCCATGAGATGCCAATGTTGTAAATCTACAAAAAGTTGTGCTAGGGTGACCCCACTATTATGGAAACTGATGTTTCATAGGAGGAGGTTTTTCATCAAGATCATCCAGATGATGATCCATCTCCTCAACCACATCACATATCAGAAAAAAAATTAGGTTCTTCTAGAATGACTTATTCTTTTGCACAGATAAATTTTGATTGGTCTGATCGACATACATTATTAGCCTTTGATTTGTAATCATCTGAAGCACAAAACTCATCTTGTTCAATTGTTTGTGAGAGTTCCATCTTGTATCAACTATCCTTAAAGGTGTGGAAAGGTACATGTGGAATGACTATAAATACACTACCTATATCAAAATGATGACATGGAGGTGGTTGTTAGAGATGATATATAGAATCATCATAAGCTAGAGTAGAGATGTAGGCAGACACGGTGTGGACAAATCATATATAAACCTAGATATTCTACCTAGGATAATCCATGTTGCATATGTAGAATTGATTAATGATAGATGTTGTATTTTTTTAAATCATTATTTATACATTAATTAATACCATGATAATATATTAATAAATTTTTCCCAAATAAATTAATTGATATAATTGTAAATTTATACAGATAATCATCAGCAAATAACACATTTTATTTTGATCAATATTTGTATAAAAATAATATTCATAAAAGTAATATTAAATATTAACAATATTAATTAATGTGAATTTAATAAATGTAATAAATATATTATAATTAATTTATGATGATTATTTATTATATATTATATGGATTTTAATACAATATAAAAATATAATAACTAGTTACCTTAAATTATTTGTTAAATGTTAATAATATTATTAATATTTATTATTAATTTATAATAAAAATTATTAAAAATTATTATTTTATTTAGTATATAAGTGATTATTTAGTAATAAAAATAAATTTTAAAAATAATATAATTATTAATTAGTAAATATTTTTTAAATAAATAATTTTATGTTATTATTCAAAAATACTTGTCGTGATTTTATTAGTTATATTATATTAATCAAAGACAATTAATAAAAAATAAATATTAAAAAAATTACATATTAATATATTAATAATAATTATATAAATAAGAAATTAAACAATGATTTATATTTAAAATATTGTACTTATTAGTTTTTTACTACTAATTATTTATTGTCAAAATAAAAATAATAATAAATAATAGAAAATAATAATAAATAATCAGTTTTTTATTGATAAATATAGAACTTATAAACCAAGTTATAATATTCTATACCAATAAAAAAAATATTTATGATGAATATTGAATGTAATTAAAATTAATTTTTACATTTATATCATATTAATTATAATATATATATAACCAATGACTCATGAATGAGTTTCATGCCTCTTTGGCCGAGAGACAAAATCATAATCCACATTCAAACATCTCTCTTGGAATAGAGAAGCATGAAAATGGTTCACGCTTCCATAGGCCCATTAATTAAATTATGTAATAAAATATCTGGCTACCAAGAAAAATATTAAAAACTGTCTAAACATATTAGCCCATGTAGTTACATCACAATAAGGGAGGTTCAAACCATAGCTGCATATAATGATAAGATATTTCTGATGGAAGTGTATTATCCATCAATGATTAAATTGAAATTAAATTTTTTTAATTATGATAATATTTGGCTTTTGGCCTATGAGTGTAGGAGAAAGCATCATGATGGAAAATCATACATCACCAATGCTACTAAAAGGGAACATTCCATAATGCATGGAGTGAGTATAGTGTAATGATTTAAAAATAATGATTGATATGATACAATCTATCTTGATGAAGAAAATATAGTGAATGAATTTCATGGCCCTGAAAAATTACACATCCATACAGATGTATGATACTTGGAAAATTGTGGAACTAATCACATTAAATGACATTTTAAAAAGATGAAGGAGTTATATATCATCATCAAAAACAAGTTGAATGAAGATATAAATGAGGTAGATATGAACAGAAATAAATTGATGGTGTTTGATATAGAGTGGCACTAGGATAAGTGTTTTGATGGATATTTGAATTATCTTCCAACGATTACCAATATAGAAGACCTTTAACATGAGTTATATGTTTTTGTTTTGAAGACCATGATTGGTTTGGAATTTTTTAATAATCCACAAATGGTGAGGATGATTAAACAATTACCATGTCTGACTATGTGAAAAAACCCGCTTCCTCATCATTTCTATTGTGGTTTTGTAATCTACCTTTTCATTTAGAAATTATGGGTATAGAAATTAGTAATTTTGAACTAATTCTATCCTGGGAATTGTTTTCATTAGAGATCTGATAGGGAAGTGTAGCTCTCTAATTTTCTACATGTTATTGAGGATGATGAACCAACTACTTACCCTAATGTATCTAATAAGGAAACATTGAAATATTCCATTATGATGAATATGGAGTCCATAAATTATAAAATTCATCAAGGAGAATGGTTGGATTTTCATTACACTAATGACAATATGACTTTCGTCATGTTTCTCAAATCAATATTTAATGAATAAATTTTTAGTCACAATAAAATTGGAACTATTAGTTATCTTTATGATAGATGAATGATTAATTAAATGTGATTAAATATTATGATGAAGGAACTAATGGGTGTAAAGTGATTACTACATGATTCTAGATTAGGAGGAGAATTTGAGTTGATGAATACAGTGTGGGTCACATTTAGTCATGAATGAAATGTGTTATGTTGGGAACCCTATCATTTACATAGGTTACATTCCAATAAATCAGTTTTTATGGAACCATATAACTATTTCATATTAATGATAAATACAAAATCTTCTAAATCATTTACTAGAAATTTTAACATTAACAATTTTTTTTAATTAGATAATTTTTATTATATTTTATATATAAATTAGATCTCATTCCATTTTTATTTATGAAATTATATTTTTCTCAAACAATAAATTTTTTAGTGTCATCTTTCTCCATTTCAGTCCTATTTTGTTCTCCTTCCACTATAGTGAAAATATTTTTTTATGTCAAAACCAATTAATTTCATCCACAGATACTATATAGGGGTCAATACATACTACCATTTCAAATTTCATCTATATTATATATAGTATTCACTTTTAGAGATCAATTGTATTATATTTATAAGGGTGGTTATGTTTGTTAAATATTATTGAAATTTTGGTTTGGTTTCCCATTTTAAAAATTAAGTATAAATAAAATATTAATTAAAAAATTACATTATATTGAATAAATATTGTGGTAAATCAAATAAAAAACAGTTGGTAAATTAAATTATTGTTTATAATGATTATATCAATGTATTTAAAATGCAGAATGGAATTAACATAATTTATGAAGGTATGAGGGTCGATGTGAAATAATGAAATGATCAAAACTAAAGAGAAGGATAACAAATGTGATATGGATTTCGGTGATAGTATGATGTGATCCCCCATGTATCTGACCCTCAATTAAAGTGTTCTATTGTGTATATACCTTGATCTCAATAGTTATCAACGAAACCACCAATTGATGTCATGTAGAGTGTGAACCCTATTTCAATTAATTGATATCCATGATTCCCAAACCTTTACCTGTGTGTAAACCATTATTGAATGGATGTTATAGGGAGAGTGGATTCGGTCTGGAAAACTAGTTACAATGCACTCAATAGTATCCTTATTAAATTAAGTACAATGATCAAAGATATATTTTAGAGATGATTAGTGAGAATTTAATGTATTTGGAACTTTTTTGTTGGCTATTTGAAATGATTTCGCATATTTAAAATTTTTTCATTGATTCAAATCATGAAAAATGTTTTGGAGAATGGTACATCATAAAATGGGATAAGTACATTATTTTGTTTGATTCCCAGGTCATGGTTGGATTATATAATTCATAGAGTATATTGACACTATAAAAGTCTATAATTATGGTCATTTGACCATATTAAATTCAAATACTCGATGGGTTTCTCGAATACATTGGATCCTTTGTATCCCTTACTAGATGGATTAGGTCGTTCATAAAATGAGGCATGTCTATAAAAATGCCACCAACAACTTTTTATTTATCTTATGGATGGTGCATGTAATTATAATTGAAATAAGAACTACTATGAGATACAATGGGTGGTAGATACTACTCCAATTTCTAGATAATGTATATTCATGAAAAATTGCTTTTTCTATAATTTAACGGAGTAAAAATTACAATTTTAATTGTTTGAGCTTCTTCTAAGGCCTCCCAAAATTCCATATAATCCATTACATTGATCATATTATATTATTACAGTGTCTTTATATAAGGCCACAACCTTAAATATTACTTAACATTGAATTAAATGAATAATTCCCCCTGAGGATCTTTTCATGTTTATAGTTTTAGAGAATTAGATCATAACAATTATATCTCAAAAGATTACAAAGTATACACTTATAATAAGTTCCCATAAAATAAAAACTCTTAAATAGAAACATGTCTAGTTCCATGTTTTAGATAGCATGACTTTCCCTTGATCCCATACATGACCCTATTCCACTTTAAGTCCTGTGAAAAAAATTTCAAAAAAACTTGGGGTGATCATAAAGAGCTCAGTAAGGGATACACAATGAATGAAAACTGTTAGTTTTTCAAAACAACAAGTAAACCATGTGTACTTTATCAAAGTAATACTTTTCACCTTTATGAAGTAGTAAAAACTCTTCAATGAATAAAATATCATTACTTACCCTTTTGTAACCAAAATATTACCATAAAACCCATATAAAGATCACATAATATATAAAGGTAACTTGGTACATAAACATATTTAAATGGAATAACCATACGGTCTACTTCCACGCATATCACTTAATGTAATTTCTATACGGCCGACTTCCATACACAATGCATTGGAGGTTATAACGTAACCACCCGTCTTGGTATTCACGACACCACCCGTCATATGTTTTATCACATAACCACCCATCAAATGTCCATGTACCATTATAAAATCATAATACATAAAAAAATATAATGGAAAGAAAACATTTCCACACCTTGATCACAATATATCACTCAAATATATTGACATAACAAATCCATTATAAAAAACCATTTTCAATACCAAAATACATAAAAGAGTATATTGTATTTATTTCATTTTAAAAACATTACGGCTTGTTGAGGAATCCAAAGACCAAATAATACTCGCGGCGGCGGAAAAGGTCGTTGTCACCGCGTACGTTAAAAGAAACATTATTCTTTTTCGTTTAGTAAAACGATTCATAAAAAAGGATTCATTTTGTATAAAATTAAAATTCAAAGGGGGTTATACACCATATAAAATAAAGTTGTGTATAAAATGAAATATGCCTCAATGAAAGGAGATTGAACGATGTCCCTTACCTCGGGTCCGACTTGACTCTATCATTATTTAACGTCCTGAATAATAAACATGAGTTAATTTCTAATTTCTAATGAACTTTTTTAAAGATCATTATTCCATTTATATTACTTATTTCCATATTATAATCATTATGTAATCACTTATGTTAATAATGTTTGTTTTGTCGATATTTGGTTCTTAAGTCGAAAGTGGACTTCTTACAATTACATGTTGTTCGTGTCGTCAAAGGTTCATTATATCCAAAATTATATTCATGATTTGGATATCATATATATCATATATATCAATCATATACATGTATTTATAATATAAAATAATCATTTAGAGGTAAGAAATGAAATGCACTGTTCATGGAGATGGTAAGCCGTACGTACGCATGAACAGTACTTTCAATTCTATGTCATATTAATGGAAGTAAAACTAAATGAGGGATATGTATATTTTAATTCCAGAATTATATTAATCATATAGGTGTAACATAAATCATATATATCTATTATATATATTTACTTATAATAGTACATTACATTTGGGGATAAGAAATGAAATGAACCGTTCATGGAGACGGTAAGTCGTATGTACGCATGAACGCTACTTTCATTTCTATCACATACATTAATGGAAAGAAATAATAATTATATAAAGTTATATTATAATTCCAGTATAACATAATATATAATAACTTTAAATTCATCCTTTATAAGTCCCACGTATGGCAATAACGAATCAAATCTCTTTGAGGGGGCGCTAGTCCGCACTTCCTAAAATGAAATTATCGTGTTTACCCGCAATTGAAACCATAAAGGTATGCCACAAATGAAAAATACAGAATCATAAGTAAAATATAAACATATTATATATCATATATAAATATAGTGTCATCTTAATGGCCACCTTTGAAAGTGTTATATGAGTGTTGAACAATCATCGTTTCGTGAGGCAGAAATTCTCCATCCACAGAAATAGTATGCTCTTTAACCATTAAATGAAGGTGTGTGTAAGTGTAGCTTGAATTCATCTTATAACAACATCCTAGTATATTGGGGATACTGTTTTTGTTACCATATGAATGAATAAAAATATTTTATGGGGTTGGAGAACCAAAATAAAACATAAGAACACAAGAGAAAACAATACCTTTAAAACGGGTAACTCTTTTTTATTTGAGCTCAAAGGCTTCATTGGGAAGACTTATGCCCAATGTGAGGATTCTAGGAGTTATAGATGGATGTGGAGAGACAAAATGGGCAGGTTTTGGCTGAGAAAAAGGCTTTGGATGTGTGGGTACGGTGGTAGTGGTGGGGGCCTTTTATAAGAGGAGAGGAAGGGCACTCTTGGAAAGTTATAAAAAGATAATTTATTATAAAATGATTCTCGGATTTAAAAGGTCCCAAAATTATATATTTCTAGGATAGGGTGATTATATTTCGAAATCCACCCATACCATAGGTTTTTGACATGTATAGGTCTTACATTTTTCATTATCTTTTCATTTTATTTAAATCATTAAATAATGAGGTAATCGCTGTATCATCATGATGTCATAAATAATTTAATTTATTTAATATCTAAGAATAATAAAAAAACTATCATGATGTAGGAAATATTTTTATATGTCTAATGAATATTTATAGTTAAAAATATTATTTTTATAACCTCGTTTAAAATTTGTTTTAGTCAAACAACTCATGTTTATGACATTTTTATTTTAACTGTAAATAAAAGTCATTAATGTCATTATCTTACCCAAGTGGCTCCACGGGGTCTCCAAAATCGACCCATGGGTTGTCTTGGTCGTCCATGACACATAAAAAAGGGTAGTACATGTGTCTAGGTCATTTCATATTATTAAAACATTATTTTTACCATAAATTACATGTACTACCTCCAATCGCGTTTACAAACTTAAAAGTTACTATTAACCCAAAAATTAATTTAATCCCATTGAACCACATTTTAATTATTAATTAGAATCATGTATGTCAGATTTTTGAAATTCAAAACACAGAGGTGGTAAAATTTCATTTAAATGAAAAATCGTTTTTTTAAGTACCACTTAGTGGTTTCACTATTAATCAAAAATTGAAGTTTTTCAGAAAAATACCAAAACATCAACCTAATCAATATTTGATATTCTGAATTAAAAAATTATTTATATCTTACAAAATTCAAAACATATCAGTTAAATTAATTAATTTAATAATTAATTCCAACTGTCTGAATAAATAGCGTGTTTTTATGAAACAATAAGTATCATAAGACAGACACTAGTTTAAGTCCAATTTCAAAGTGAAATTAATTTCAACGACCACCATTGGATTAAAAGGTAAAAATATATTCTAATTACACTTTAAAACCAACTCAAATGATAATATAATTACATAAATAAATTATATTAAAAAGTGGTTTTGAATTAAAATACAACATTTTTCGGTATTAATTAAAAAATGAAATTTATCGAAAAAATACAAAAAACTCAGACAATGTAAATTTTAATGTCCCTATTCTAAGGAAGAATTTTATTTGGTCCAATAAAATGTATAAGAGTGACCAAAACTATATTTAATGACGGTTCTCCATTAAAATGCTATAAGTGGACCTTTACTCAAAATTAGAGTATATGTGCCTAAAATTGAATTCATTTCATATTTTAAGCCTTTATATTTTATTAGATAAATGTAGAAACATTTAAAAAAACATATATAACCATATTTTAGTTATTTCTATCCATTCCCTCCAATACAACGACTATGTGTTAACTACCATTTAAAATAATATTATTTTATTACTAGTGTGCAACGTAAGATTTCAAACAAACTCTTTGTTGCGTATCGGGTACACTATCGAACATAGAAACCCCATTAAAGTAAGATTAATATTTAATTCATAAATATTAATAAAAATGAAAATGATATATTCTTTATTTACCTTGGATGTTACACTTTAATATAGTATATAATGAGTCCAAGCCATTATAAAGACATCAATGATGATTGAAAATTTATTCAATTTCACAACATTTAATTTAGAAAACATAATAAAACTAAGATAAATTAAAATGTGGAATGATATTTAGGTTTATTTGATAATGAAAACCCCATGTCAGAGGGAGATGGAGGAATTAAAATCAGTCCATTTTAATTATCAGAATCATTTATCATATAAAACTGACCTTAAATCATGAGTAAAAGTGTATCTGCTTATAGATGAAAAATAAAGATATAATAAATTTAACATCCTTATTATATATAACAAAATATATCTATAGGTTAAATAAAATTATCATGATGTAATCATATCAAGAATTTTATTATGAAAAATACTGAATATATTAAAACCTTCCCCTTTGTTTTTTTTAAAAAAATCCATCCCCTGTATGAAGTAATGTTTTTAGAACCTCATATCATATATTTTAAAAACATTCTCCACCATTATAACTATAGAAAAATTATTAACAAAAAAAATTAAAAATTATAATATGATTGAGAAAAATAATAAATATTTTTAAAAATAATCATCATAGATTTTCATAATTAAATAGAATTTTGAAAAAACATTTTTAATATAGAAAATAATTTTGAAAAGAATAAAAATATTTAATTGATTATCATAATTTCTATAGTTCACCAAAATATATAAATATTACAAAGAGATATTGGAATTATAATAACTAGATACTAAATAATTATAATAAATTAAATATTAAATATAAAAATGAAACAGTAAAATCATTTTCCATGATATCCAATTTCCATAAGAATTTCATTTATCTCAATCAAAAAAATATTCTTTGGAGGATCTTCAGAAGGAAAGAAAATTGTAATTTGAATATATACATTGGAAACATCCCAGGATTTAAACTATATCAAGGTCAACTAAAAATAAAATTTAGTGAGATATCTATATAACATATTTTTTACCCATAATTAATCTTATTTAACAGTTATAATTTTTATAAACACAATATAGCGTATATTTATTTATCAAGTAAAAATAAAATAAAAAGTTAAAATAATATAGAATAATTGTTTTTAAAAAATGTATTAATATTTTAATTAGTGTATATTATTTTGTAAATATGATTTTTAAATTATAAAAATAAGAAAAAACATTTAGAAAAGGTAATTTTAAAAACATAATATTTCATAAAATGTAAATTAATGAATTAAACATAATGATGTAAGCCATTCAAACAATAAAAAAATGTGATAAAGGGTTCACATAAAGGATAAAATATAATAACAAATGATGTTTTAATAATATTTACAAATATTTAAATCGAGTCATGTTTCCCAATGATCAAATTATGAGTTTTCCAAGAAATTCCCTCGCAATTTCTAATTAATGAATTCAAAATGATCAAAAACAATAGTTTTGGTGGAATTATAAAAAAAATTATACTTCATTGGAAAATAATATAATAATATATACCCTTTTTATATTATTCTATGAGGATATGGTAATGAAGGTTAATGTTCATAGTGTGAAAATACTAGATAATATTTTTATAGATATTGATGGAATTAATATTAACTCAATTGAATTGAATATGGTTATATGTTATATCAATTTCCATGAGTGTAATGACATGAAAATTTATAAATGGCATATTTTTTTAAAATTAATAAATTTTTCATTAAGAAATGAAATTATACAAAATACATGCACAATATTGATAATTGTAGAACATTGTATGTTATATACTACCAGATTAAATGGACCATTAGTCATAAAATCACTGTAAGTATAGCCCTTATATAGAGACAATTATATTAGTATTTGTACAGTGTATTTATAATTCAAAATGACATAAAAAATGTACTGAATTTATCGAATGGTAGGATTATAACCTATAAACTCCATTTATCAGAATATCTAAGGGAGATAACATCATTGGTATGTTCCCATGAAAAATACATATATGATACTAAACAATTAAAGAATGAGGTAAAAGTTTAATGGGGGATGATCAATCTCATCAATATCATGTCTATAACCATTTTCATTGATCCACCCTAAAGAAAATATCACCATCACACATCTTAACCCTACAGAATTCCATAGTGTAATAAAGAGATATGTATATAAACCCAAATAGTAAGAAATTATATTAAATTTAATATAAAATAATTATTATATTTATATTTTATTGTTATTATTATATAAATTTTATATAAAAATCACGAATGAAATTATATTTTCATATCATTAAAAACAAATTATTGTTTTTGGAAAATATATAGAATCAATAAAGATAGTATTTTTATGAATCATGAATTTCTAAAAAATATGATATTTTTGTAAATTTTTATTATTAAACATTTTATATTAAATAGAAATTATTATATACTTTTTCATATGTTTAATGTATTATTTAAAAATTTTAGAAAACACTAATTGTCAAATCATAATCTCTTATCTGTCCCATGCCACCATGAAACATTCAAATCATAATCTCTTATATAATCATTAGAAAAAATGTAATCTTTATTTCATATAAAAAAGGGTAGTACATATACCACATGAAATAAATACATGGTGAACAATTAATATATCACATAAATGTTATTGAGAGATGAGAAAAATAATTTTTACTTTTTAGAGAAGATTCCTTTTGGAAAATAATTTATATTTTCCATGAGATAATATTTTTAACATTAATATCCCATAAAATAAAATACTAGGAAATAGAAATTATATTTTAGGCCTAAATGATGTCCCACTTTTTTGAAGTCACGTAAAAATAGATCTTAAGATTCATTATAAATAAAACATTTTTGAGCATTTTAAGGAAAGTATTAAAGAGAATTTTAAAGAGGAAAGGATCCTTTGATATCTTAAATCCAAAAATGATCCAAGATCATTTTAAAAAATTAAATGTGTGTTTTTATAAAAACTAATGGTGGATTGAAACTGAATTTTGAGTACACTTGAAAAGGGGTAAGAATATGAAATTATCCATTGAATCGTGTTTGTATTTTGGAAACAATTTTGAAACATCCTCTTAAAACATGAAAATATACATAAAATAAGGAATGATTAAGGTTGGTGAACATATATATAACAATCACACAAAATTTAGTATGAATACATAAGAATATAGAATATTTGCATTGAGGTAATTAGACAATAAAAGTAACCTGAATGAAAATGGATGTTCGGGTGGAAAAAACCATACCACTTTCTAATCAATCGATTTTAATGCCCAAAAATTAATAATATTAAAATGATACATTGAATACCATGAAAAAATATATTTTCATGATATTTTAGTTCAATGGGAATTATACATACAACATACACACATATTTTTAGTGAATAAATAAAATCTCATAAAAATGGATGTGAGATAAAGAAACAACATACCTTATGTTAGAATGTGTTCCATTCTTGAACATAGTGTCCAATAATATGAAATTATCCATATAAATAAATAAACAATTAACATATTAGACATGTATTTTTTTATCACAGTTCTATTTATATCATTTATCCCCTTTGTGATAAGTAATTTTATTGAATTTTGTCATTCCACGCTGTTTGTTTTCTTTATTTTCATATTCGGTTTACTTGTTCTTATGTAATGGAGATCGTGTGGAATGGATTTTAATCTATGTAATTGAAATTTCATATTATTTTTGATCATATTTAGTTGTTATTGTTCATTTATATCAAATTTTACATGGCATGATGTTGAATTATTATATTTAACTATAATGAAAACTATTTCAGTTAATTTGTGGGTTTTGATTAAAACGAACTAATTTTTCATTATAACATAATACAATTTTAAAAAATGGATTACCGAACATTAAATAGGGTATATTACATATATAATAATCTTGTTTAATAATAACAATAATGGTTTCATGAGAATAATTGAGAATGATAATAGAAATCGAAAGCCCCTCGTCCTTGAATGTGGTAAATTGACACATCTCAGACGGTGTTCTTACTACTAGTATAAAAGAAGTTAAAAGGAAATGATGAAGATACCTTATTCCACTATCTGGAAAACTTTACTATACTATTATGGTACCAGATTCATCACAAAATTTTTATAAGGATTGGTAATAATAGAAAAAGAAAAAAATGAACTTGTAAGGAAAGAAAATGAATTTTAAAGAAGAATTTACCTCTTGAAAAATACTTAATTGAGAGCCTCTTTAAGTTAGAGGTTTTGGCCTTATTTTAATTCCAAGGCTTGTTGGACATGGGATAAGAGGATGGGAGGATATTTGGACCAAATTTGGCGAAAGAAGAAGGCTTGAGAGTATTGAAGTGAAAAGAGAGTGATGGGGGGTTTATAGTGGAGGGGAGAGGGGATTTATCAATTTTATATTCATTAATGTATTATTTCTCAACCAGACAAGGAATTTTGAGTCTTCAATTACCAATAATATTAATTTTATAATTTTAATCTGAATCAATTAGGATTACATCAACATAACATCATACATGACTCTATTATTAGTGTATTTGGCTTATTTGTTAATTATTGTATTTCACTATTAAAAAAAATTCATGTTTCTCATAAACATTTAAAAAATTATCCCCATCCCTTTTTTGACCTATAGAATCCAAAAATGAATCCATTTTTTGAAAATTATTTTCTAAATTTGATTATTTTTATATTTAATTTATATCATAATTTATTCAAAAAATAGTTTTGAAACATTTATTTACTTATTCAAAAACATAGGCATGTCACACTCCAACATGAATATTATTTATATACTATCATAGGTAATGTTACTATTCATTATTGAATATCACTATTCATAAGGTATGTTACTATTCATAATAGTAGGTTACTATTCATCAAAAATTATTTTTTTCTTATCGGACACCAAATGAAATACTTATCGCAACAGTGTATGTTAGACTTTTAAAATTCACATTAGAGAAGTGACAAACTTTTGTTTACTTGGATAGGTTATAACAATGTCATGTTTTTAAAGACACAGTGATCCATGCATTTTATAATAAATTTATTTTCAAATTCTTGGGGTGTCACATTATCTCTTCCTTATAATACTTTCTTCCTCAAAATTTTAAAATGAACGTAAAAAGTTAAAGGCTAATACATGAAAATTACCTTATGGAACCCCACATCAGAAATAACATTAATAAAATATCCTCCTAATAAAATTTTAATTGAGATGATGTGGTCGCGCCAAAAAGTATTCTTTCAAATGAGCTGACATTAATTAGAAGAAAATACCATATATGAAAGAAAAATCTAACTAGAGTTTTCTTATAGAACATGATAGATGACTAGTTTAGATGAATTTTTATTACTAATTAACAATAAACAAAAAAATAATTAATTTCATCAATGATTATGTTAATATGAAAAGATTTTATTAAAGACTATTTTCCCTGAGACGAGGAATTATTCCACTCTATAAGAGTATAAACATAAATTTATTTTTATAAACTCATCCAATTATTGTATTTTAGTTATCCATACCTTATCACATAGCATGGGTTACACCATTTGCTGGAGCAATACATTAACCACTTAAATCTCGTACAATTATCAACTAAAACCATTTCATAAATGGTTATAAAAACCCAAAATATTTTGATTCAACACATTATAATAACATCCTATAAATTACAGAGATGAACTTATCATTAACCCTTAATCAAAAATTAGTATGTCCAAAATTCACATTCCAAACATGTGAGTAATTTCAACATATATCCACTTGTAATATCATAATAAATTGAATTACAGTAAAATACATATTAGAAACATGCATTCTTCCATATTCATTAAGTAAGAAACATGTTAAAGGATATATTATTTAATTCCAAATTTGATGTAAACTTCATTAATGATATCATCGACCACTTCTTAGACATTTCAATAATCAGTTCAAAGGTAACCAGTACATATCTAAATCAATCATTTCCTCAACATTATCTCATCATTTGGGGCATATTTCTTTGACGATTATGGAATTTGTTTCACAGTGTCCCATCTCCTTAAAATTTACGCCTTTTAAATTGAAAACCATATTAATACCCTTTCAATCATGAACTTGTGGTCGTTTTTCACCACACTTGTAGAAAAAACACATTCTCTTCAAGCATTTAGTTGGGTGATTCTTTCCATAGTTATCACATTTAGGAAAAAATTATTTACCTTAATTCCTTTATCATGATATCTATATAATATTCTGTAATTCTTTTTATTACCTTATAATCCATAAGACTCAAAAATGACTTTAAAAACCGTGTTAATACATGATATTTTTTCATCATATGATAAGGAGACTTGGGAGACAATCATCCATTGAAATGTTTGTTGAAAACCAATAGGGATGTGATCCTTATTACTCATCACATCCCTTGCATTGGTGAAGCTCTCATTCCTTTTTCTACGAACCATATAAAAAAATTATATATTATATATTAGCTCATAAAATTATGAACTCTCTATAACTCTAAACATGGTATAGCACATAGCATAAATTTATTCATTTTATATCCTAGAACCATATACTTTGGTAACCTTGGGGACATAAATCCCTTACAATGGTGGGGAAATAAAATGTGAATTATCATAAGAATATTCCCATGGAGTTTCAAACCATGAGTGCACTAAGGCCCATTTTCATGTACTATGATACCCCGGGTCAAGCCCGAAACTCTATGTCGGAGTTTTTACTCCTAGGTGCATTTCTTCTAGAACCATCTCTACTTGTGTGTATACAAATAGGGATGAATTTTCTTGAAATATCCACCTAATATATTACCATCCGAAATCCTAGGATGTTCTTTTTGGTTATTCCTCAATGACTATCTTAGGTCTTATTCCTGAAACCAACATTTTATAAATCATGTTCCCATGTTTTCTAAAAAACATTCCTTGATACCAACATTAAAGACCCGACCCCAGTTACCTAGGTTTGTTTCCTTAATTGATTACAGTTTCATATAAACAAGAAATCACATCCCAAAGGACCGATCAGTTATTTTTTCTTCAATAAACTAGGTACATTCAGGGAACCCATTTTACATTTTGAAATGAAAGAAAATATAATACATAACAAAATCTAATAAACTGAATCCTTGAAAACACAATAAATGATCTCTTATTCTTAACCTGGGGAAGGAAAAATAAATGAAAAGGGGGATCTCAAACACTTAGTAAAGGTATGAAATACAGCATAATATATGATAACATAATCATTTGGCATGTTCAATACCTAAAAACATGTACCTTTAACAAAAACAAAAACAAATTATCGAAGGAATAAGAGATGAGTAATTCCATAATAAAACATAATAAGGGATATTCTACTAGATGAATAACCACATGAAAAATAAATTCTATTTTCATAATGAGGTAATTCATAGTGCATGACAACATAACCATATTGTCAAGGCCTTGATCCAAGACTGTAAATAATCATTTTGTCAAGGCCGTGTGCCAAGAACATAGTTTGTCTAATGATACCTACCGATGCCCTGATGTTCTATAGCGGTCCTCACACGACACATACTATTTCAATTCAATCCTCATTTAAATGGGGTGAACCTAATGAAATAATACATTAGTATTGAAACTAACATATAAAATTTAGATAACATTCCCAATCATTGAACATAAACACTTACCATTTAGAATGAAATGGTGAATGATATCAAAATAGAACTTACATAGTCATAATAACAAAAAACTCATCAATTACATATTGTAGATGATATATTTATAGATAAACCTCAATTAAGAAAAACATTCAAAAAAGGATGTTGACATGGATGAATAAATTTATAAATGAAACCATAGACAAATTCATGAAAAAATAATACTTACACATTCCAAAGGGTCCCATACGACCTTGAATCATTCAAATCATAATCCCTTATAATATCATGAGAAAAAGGAGAATATTTATATTATATTCCAAAGGTAATTACATACACAACATGAAATAAATACGTGTTGAACTAGGAACACATCTCATTAAAGTTAATGAGATATGAGAAAAACCCGGTTTTTACTTTTGAACGTGGCTTCCTTTGGGAAGATCATTTATATTTGACATGAAATAAAATTTTAAACATTAATATAATTAAAAATAAAATACTAGAACATTAAAATTATTTTAGGCATAAATTATGTCCCACTTATGTGAAATCATGTAAAACTATTTCTTAAGATTCCTTATAAATAAAACATTATAGAGCATTTTAAGGAAAGTATTAAAGAGAATTTTAACGTGGAAAAGAACCATTGTTCTCATAATTATAGAAATGATCCAAGATAATTTTTCGTGATACAATTAGTATTTTTATTAAACTAATGGTGTATTAAAATTGATTTTGAGTACACATTAAAACTGGTAAGAATTCGAAAATATCCATTGAATCAGGATTGTATTTCGAAAACAATTTTTAAAATATCTTTTAAAAATATAACTATCAATAAAATAAGGAGTGATTATGGTTTGTTAACATATATATAACACTGAAACATAATTTTTGAGTATTAAATAATAATACACTAGAGTTTCATTGAGTTAATTGGACAATAAATGTAACTTGAATGAAAATGAATGTTCCGGTTGAAAAACTCGTACAACATTGTAATCAATCGATTCGTATGTCCCAAAATTAATAATATTAAAATGATACATGGATTACCATGAAAATAAATATATTTATTATATTTTAAATCAATGTGAAATATGCATACATAATAAACAAGTATTAGCAGTGAATACATGAATCCTCACAAAAATGGATGTAAGATAAAGAAACCTCGTACCTTTAGTATGAATGTGTTCCTCTCTTGAACATAATGTCCTGTAATATTAAATTTTACTTATTAATAACATATTTCATAACCTATTTGATATTTATTAATTTTATCATAATTATTTTTAGTTAATTTTTTCCTTTCTTGATAAGTTATTATATTGAATTTCCTCATTCTGCAATGTTCCTTTTCATTATTTTCATTATCATTTTACTTGTTCATAAGTAATGGAGTTCAATTGGAATGGATATAAGTCTAAAAAGTTCAATTCACATATTTTTTTTATGATTATATATAGGTTTTATTGGAAATTTATATAACTTTTTTTCATGGAATGATTATTAATTATTATATAGAACATTCATGGTATTTGTTTCAGTTAATTTGTTGGTTTTTATTACAATGAAATTATTATAATTTATAACCTAATTCCATTTGTAAAAAGGTATTATAGAACCTTACATATATAATAATCTGGTTCAACAATAACATTAATTGCTTTATGACCATAATTGAGAATGATAATAGAAATTGAAAGCCCATCGTCCATGAATGTGCTAAATTGACACGTCTTTGATGGCGTTCTTGCTATTAGTATAAAAGAATGTAAAAGGAAGAGATGATGAAAACATATTACAATATCATGGAAATATTCTTAGTACGTGTATGGTACTAGAGTCATCACAAAATTTGGATAAGGAGTGGTAGTAATTGAAAAAGAAAACAAATGAACTTGAATGAAAAAACAATGAAATTAAAAGAGGAATTTACCTCTTGAGCCTAACATCCTTGGGAGCCCTTTAAAGGTGGAGGATTTGGACTTTTTATGAGAAAAAGGCTTGCTAGAAGTGGTAGAAGAGGATGTGAATATATTTTGTTAGAATATAGAGACAGAACTAGGCATAAAAGTAGTGAAGAGAAGAGGGTGTGCTGGGGGGGTTTTATAATGGAGGGGAGTGGGGATTTCTCAATTTTATATTTATTAATTTATTTTTTCTCCATACGTTAAGGAATAATGAGTCTACCATAACCAAAAATAGTAATTTTAACATGAGAATCCGAATCAATTGGTCTTACATGAGAAAAAAATCATAAATGACTATATAGTTAGTATATTAAAATTATTTTGTAAATTATATTTTTACACTATTTATAAAAAATCCAAATATTTCATAACAAATCCCAAAAATTCACCCCAAACATTCTTCAATGCGTGGAATCCAAAAATGAAGTCCAGTTTTCAAAATTAATTTTCTAAATATGATTAATTAAATATTTAATTAAAATCATAACTTATTCAAAAAATTGGTTTAAAATATTTATTTACTCATTCCAAAACATAGGTATATCGTAATCCAACTTGAATATTATTTATATAATATCATAGTTAATCTTACTATTCATTATGGAATATCAATATTCATAATGGTTTGTTACTATTCATATGGGTAGTTTACTATTGAACATAGATTATGTTTTCCTAATAAGACATAAAATAACTTACGCATCGCAACCATGTAAGTCAGATTTCCAAAATTAACATCATAGAACTGACAAACTTTTGTTTACGTGGACAGGTTATAACGAATTGGTGTTTTTAGAGACTCAGTTATCCATGAATTCTATAATAAATCTATTTTTAAATTCTTGGGGTGTTACAATAAAAATTGGTATTATAAAAAAAGGAAGTATGAAATAATTTGTTTTATTATTTCAATATATTCAAGATCCATACCCAACCCATAGCATCTAAATTTCCCCCAAGAAAATATCAACATTACACATCTTAAATTTTGAGCATTCACTAGTATAGAAAAGAGTTATGAATTTAGATAATAAAATTATTATTTTTTATGATTTTTTATAATAATTAATGATTATATTTTTACATTATTATAAAATTATAATTCATAAATAAAATAATTGAAAAAAATAGATTTCGATACAAGGAGATAAAATTGTGTATTTGGATGATATTTTGATTCAATTATGACACTATTTTGACAAATTATGGAATCCATAAAATAATTAATAATTTTATGAAATATTGTAATTAAATAATATTTATTTAATACCAATATTATTATTATTTTATTCTTTCAAATTTATAATTTATTAGACAGACAAACATTTGGGTTAAAATTCAATACTGTGATAATAAGTGGTATTGATTATGACATCATAATAACCCAAAAGTGATTTAATATATTCCATAAAATATATATATTGACAAATATATAAATAAAATTTAATATAATTTTAATTTTAGGTTATTCGATTTTTTTATAAACCCTTATAGTGTCCTTCTAAACCATTATTATACTTGAAGGTTTTAAAATCAATTCATTGTATACATGAATTACTGAGGGTATAATTTTAATGAAAACGATTGAAAAAAGTAAATTATTTATTTAAACTCATATTTTGTTGAATTCATTACCAATAAACATGGTATAGTTTTCGATTTGGAATTCATAATAATATCTAGTAAATACCATTTGTTTATAAATTAATAATTAACTCTCACCTCTTTTTCTATAAAAATGCACATAAAATACTCTTATTATTCAAAGAACACCCAAGTATCATGAAATTAATCTGACCATCCATATAAATATAATTCCAATGGTTCCCTAATGATTCTAAGAATCTCCCCCATATAATTTAGATGTTATCTCTCAAGGTAAGGTGTCAACAATTTATCCTCTTTATTCCAGAAAATAAATTAATATATGCACATTAATATTCATTTGATCAAGTTTGAGTATGTTTTTACACATCCTAAATTACGTCCATTACATTTATAATTGATGAGATACCAATTTCACTCAAATTATCCCATTAAAAAAACCATTACCAACACTTGTTATGCTGCCAGTATTATCTTGTGATATTTCTATGCCGTATATTTTTTTTTGAGAATACCCATCCTTATTTTCAGAAAAGTGTGCTCTATTATATATAATTTTTTCTAGTTTATTGGGAAATACCATTTATTTTACCCACACTTCATGATAATTGGATTAAAATTTATGAATTTAATAGTGATGTTGAATGATCACTATGGCCAACTTATACATGTACATGATATGAAAAAAATGGGTGCACCCATATTGAACTTCAATGAAATGGATAATTTATTAGCCTCATGAGACGTTATATAAGGGGTCATACTGTTAAGATAATCCATTATTTGAATTGTTAGCCCATGTGATGTTGTTGCGTCATTTATCATAGACATGTGCGTATCTCTTGTCTTATGTTGATTCCATAATCCCAATTTTTCTACGTGTTATTTTGTTTTATGAGGCATCATTATTCAAGATTATGATTATTTCCCATCTTATGTTATTTGAATATGAATCTTGGATAATATGTATTGACTTAAATTATATAGTTATTCTATTTATTCATTTTCTAGTACTTATATATCCACCATTTCTTATGTATGTCCCTATATTATACAATGTAGTTTTAGATGAATGAATAAATTTTAAAAACATATTAATAATTTTGTTCAATTATTCTATTTTATTTAGGATCCAAGTTGTTAATATATGTACCTACTTTCACAAATTCACTACACATCACAATATTGTAGTTTTTTATTATATTTACCTCTATGTAACAAATAATGAATTAATTGGTAATAATAAATTGGTTTTCTTAAAGAGAGTTTTTTTAATTCATTGAATTTTGGTGTGGTAACTCTTATAGACATTATATTTCAATTTAGAAATAGAAAAAGAAATTCTATTATAATTATTTAAACTCCATGATAAATGGTGTTTCCTTGTACATGTAATGATTAACCAGTACTATAACTATATTGATTGCATCCAATAAAATCATCATCAGAAAAAGTAGATAACTCTGTAGAGGATCATTTTGGATAAAATAATCTGAGAATTTTGTATCTATTTAAGTAATAAAATTTCTTTTAAATTATTTTAAACTCCTAATCAAACATTAAAAATCATGTCATATTCTATTTAACATGATTTATCCAATATATACTTATATTTTCTAAAAACATGAATACTATTTTCTATTTCCTGGTTCACACCTAATTTTTTTAAATTCACATCTGTTTATTTATAATTTTCTAAAAATATCCCATAATTTTTTTGTGATATTTAAAACCTGAGAATTAATTTGATTTCTCCAATAATAAAAACCCAGAATTATTATCTCATTTAATTATATTTTACTAAAAAGTGGTTTTCATCAGAAGAGAAAAAAATCACATAATAAAAATTAATTTTCATGATAAAAATATCAATAGAGATGTTTTTTAAAATTGATTTGAATTATATTTTACAATTTTAAAAACATATCATTGAAGGTAATTTGGAATGTAGTCATTCCAATATTTAGCGGCCTTTATTAAACTATAGATATATTTGGTATGTTTGAAAATAGAATTTGTAAATTGTGGTATTCAAAACGAGGAGTTTGTTATTCAAGAAAAATTTCATAAATAATACCGTTTAGAAAATCTCTCTATTAGTTTGTGTCATCCATTGTTATATCCCTTTTCAATAACATGGGATTTTTACGAGTAATATTAAAATATTTTCACATTTATTTTCGAATACCCACAATGATCATATAATGGATTTATTACTATTTCATTTCCATAGATTTTGCCCATCATTTCTTGTGATTTTATATAGTTCATATTTCAAGGAATTTAGAAATTTTAATTATTAAGGGAATTGTAATGGTTTTGAAATTCAAGGTTAGTGACAAAGGTTATGTGTTCATCCAAATTCATGATTAGTCAATGAGAATGATTGACTAGTAAATAATCATCAGAGACATTTTCATGGTAATAATCATTAGATTTCTTTATTTATTTTAGATGGGAATTTGAAGGATATTTTTGTACTTATTCCACTTCTTTAGTATTAAAAGTATAATTTTAAACATTTTTTACTATCCATTTTATAACGAATAAATAGTAATTATTTAAAAAAACAAAATTTATGGACTCCATAGTATTTTTATTCATTTTATTAATTACATGGTATGCGTTTTTTAGTTGATGTACTTATGCAATTAAACATTATCATATTTATAATTAAATTTTCCATGATTCTATTTGTTGTTCAAAAAAATCCAAAAATCTATAAAAACGATAACATTTTATTTTTTATTAAAAAAGGAACATGATGACTTTTATTATAAAAAGTTGTAATGGTAGAATAATTTGTGATATTTCATGAAATAATAATGGCCTCAAATGAAAAAAAAATTACAAAACAATAACCATAAAATATTTTCATTTATTTCTTGTATAGTTTGATTTCATCACTTTACTACACAATATTACTGAGGATATCGAGGATTATAAATCTAATTACTATGGAATTAAAAAAACAATTATGTTCCTTATTTGTGTGTTCTCTACCATGATTACTATGAACTGAAATATTATTGAAAAGTTGATTGTTTCATATATTTTTTATAAATAAGATGATTTCATTGAAATCAAAGATATTATTAGATATTACATAAACCAATTTCAATAATATAAATTCATCAATATTCAAGAATTTATTGTATTAGAATACAAGAAATTAAATTTTATTATGACAAATAATATTAAATATAAATCAGTTTAAGACATTTTAAATAGAAAATTAATTTTTTTATTTTTTAGAATTCCTGGGTTGCATAACATATTGGAAAACATTTCATACCACATAATAATTTAATTGAAATTTAGGAATATCCCATACTGGTTGATAAATTTTGACATTAAAATTAGAATTTTATATAAATGATTCGGATTTATTTTCCAAATACATGGCTCATTCACATGTTCAATTAAACATTACTAATATTTTCTACAAATAAATTTTAAATTAATTATATAAATTTTTTGAAATAGATAAGTGTTGAATAAATGATTTCGTCTAAATAAAAATCTATGAAAACATCATTATTAAATGGTATTTTAATACCATTATCACAGAATGGAACATTAATTACTCACCATCCTTTTCTATTTTGAATAAATTGTTTTATAGTGGTTGATTTAAGAACATTTGTGGTACCAAAAATGATTATATAAATGTTAAAATTATAGATAATGGTTAAATTATAACATAATTTTTTTTAAATTGATTGAATTCATGGAGACTATCACTCATGTGTCTCGACAAACATGATTCTTTTTACTATATTTCTTTACTGTTATTACATAAAAGAAAACATTATTGTATGTATTCATATACATGATCAATATGTAACATTATGATTCAATCAGTTGAAGTGGAAGATTATTTTGAGTCCATGGAATCATCATTTTCACTCCACGTTATTACATTAAACATCTTTTCACCTAATTTAATTTATTTAAGATTCTTGTTGTATATGATAACCTACGATTTTACGTACCATTTTATTCTTAAGTTTTTAGTGAGTAACATTAGGATTTTTCATTTGATATGCTTTTTTTATTTCTTCTATTACTTATTCACATTGAGATATATTTTCAATTTCCTAGAAAAATGAGTGTATTATAAAACATCAAATCTAGTTTTTTTAATCATCAAAAGCATTAAAGGTTATGGATGTCCTGACATCATTGGATTTTTTGGAGACCACCACAAATTTTCATTTCATAATGAATTTATATATTCATAAGGGACAATTAGTTGGTCGACTTCCATTTTCTTCATGTTTTTGTCTTCTGAAATTGTTATCAATTTGGATCCCATGTTATTTAAAAACGTAAAGGAATATATTTATGATCATTTAAATAGAGAATTTGACATTGATTAAATTTCTTAAATTTTAGATGTTAGTAAATATCATAATCTTTATTTTAATAGATTATCTGGAATCCATAGTGAAATAATTGTAGTCTTGATGGTATATATCAAATATAGTGTCCTTAACATGAATTTGTTCTTTATGAGACACATTTAAAAATTTCTACATCTCATAAGTTGTTCTTATTGAATAAATAATGTTGGATATCGTGATTTTTTCGATGGATAATTAATGACTGGATCCCATCTCAAGAAGTGATTAACTATGAGAGTCTAATACTAGTGAGTTGTCATGAAAAATTGGAATTGTAATTTAGTTTATTATGATTGTCCATCATAAATATTTACTATTTTCATTTTCAAATATATCAATGAAAACAGTTCATTTAATTTTGTCACATAATTAAATGGGATGGGTTCTTCATAGAAAACTAATTATGATGGATACATTGACCCATCACAAATACAAATTTTTTTAAAAATAGAAAAATAATAATATGTAAAATGAAAAAAATTAAAATTAAAAAAAACATAAACTAAACTATAAATGAAATCATAATATTAACAAATTCTAACAGACATAATACGTTTTTCACCCAAAAATAAAAAAAACTCATAAACATAACACTACAACAAATAAAAAGTAGGAGGATCCCTTTTAAGGATTGTGGGGATGAAACTCCATACCAATGTCATGCGCATGTTGTCCCATATTTTCCAACATCTGCTAATCTATTTGATGTTGATTCTAATGGTATTCCTTCATATATCTCTTAATCAAATGTATCACCTTATCCAAAGCACTAAAAATATCCTTATAATGTCTACTGAATTATAGAATTTATTAATACTCTAAAAACACACTTTGATCTCACCAATGGCATTACAGAAGTACGATAATAACTACTAGGTGACATTCAGAAACCAATTCCAATCACCATACCTTTATCTTCATCCTCAAAAGTCCCATATATCATGGGTCCCTTATAAAAACCTATATCATTATTGGCATCTTGTTTTCTCTCATATTTTCTCTCTCATGAATTAGATGTCACAACCATATATGATTCTTTAAAATATAATTATATATTATAATAATAATAATAAAATTGATATATAATTTTTAATAAAAAATATTATCTACAATATGGTTTTGTTAGTAGAGTACATGTTATCCTATATGGGGATATATATAAATCAACTTATAAAATTAAATATCCGTAGTAAAAGGTTTATTAATGGTCTGTATAATAAAAACATAATTTTTAATTATTGTATATATAAAAATATCATTTACCATATATTTTCATTGAATGAAAAATATCTGACATCCATCTCTATATGTGACCTTCTTCGTCCCCTGGTTTTAACATACAGATTATGAAATCCCCTTAAAATTACCACCTATCTAGTAAGAATATAATTTACCCCATACCTCAATTGAGATATAGTTATGTTGATATGAGATGCACCACTGGATGAGAACACCAATAGATTCGCCATGCATCGATTCCTTTCTAAGGTTGTGTAGAAACTGATGGAAACACTAACATATACAAATCACTAAAATACCATATAATATGATCTATCAGGATCTTCATAATCACATTCTATATAAACAAGAACACAACTAAAAACAATATTTCATCACTAAATAAATTTTCAAATTTATATAAAATTTAATACCATATAATATAATAGTGAAACATCTTGAGATAAATGGAAATGGGAACCTGATCCCATTTCACCAATGGATAGGAAAAATGATAAATAGAATCCCACTGGACATCTCAATACAAAAAAATGTGGAAACTAAGAAAGAAATAAAATAATAAGAATTTTTTTTAAATTTATTTACAAAAATACATAATATAAAATAAATATCATAATCAATTTACATACATTATTAAATGAGGATAAAATTAATGCAATGGGTGAATCTGTAGAAAATGTTCTAGAATCATCAATGGAGTAAGATTGTGGCCTATCCTAATAGTCATATTATCCAGGGGGGTCAAATGAATCTGTATAATCAGATAGAATTATGATAAAAGTGTAAAAAATAAAGAGATTATCTGTAGCATCTCTATCCATATGATGTAAATAATCTTAATGATATGAAATTATTAAAAAAATTAAAATTATAAAAAACTATAATTACCAATATATAAAAATCTTGTTTATATGAAATTGTAAATATTGATTTTCAATATAAAAAATTTATTGATATAATAATATAATAATTCCATTGAAAAAATACCAGAAAAGAGTTATTTATCCAGTACATATTTGTTAATATTTATATAAAATATAAAAAAATGAATAAAATGAAAAATATCTTATTAGTACCTAAAAATGAATATTAATAAGTATATTAAATATAAAAAATGAATCATTTATAGAATAAAATAGATTGGAATGTGAGGCCATCTGAAATAATAAATCTTACATGAAAATAATAACTAATAAAAATATTAAATATAAAAAACTAATAAATACAAGAATGTAATAAATCGATCATCATCCCTTTTATGATTTTCATCAGGGACAATGACATCATCTTTGTCTACCACATCGTTAACATCTGTATGACTTTTAGTTTCATCAACCATTATTACATAATCAACATTATCAATGTCACCATCTATTAACAAGGGTGTTTCATCTTATATATTTATTTCTCCTCAATTAATAAATATATTTTTGTGGTTTTCTAGAAAATATTAAATATATTTCCCTTACATAGAACCAATTGAAATTTCAATTATGTGATTTCCATTTGAATCCAGTTTTATTACACCCTAATAATAATTCAAATCACTCTAAACATTGTAATAAATAGCATTATAAACTAAATGTGATTTATGTGAAATCATAAATGGTTAATTTTATAGCAGAAGATTTTTATATTTAATGTAAAAAACTACATGAAATGGATGAACTCATTACACTCATTCTGTATCAAACCAGTGACATTTAAATATTGTAACCAAATATTTTCCTGGATATCGTAATAGAATTATTTATTCCAACAAACTATAAATGTAAACATCCATTTCTTAAAAATGAAATACATTAAAAACTACATTATTCAATTTTTCATTAAGTCACCTTATATAATATTATATAGTATAAATCAAATCACCACATACACATTATAATATTTTACCAATTTTGATGGGGGGTTTTTTAGAAAAGATAATCGAATATTAATATTATTTTCAGGTTTTGATTCCTCAAAAAAATAAAAAACAACAACAAATCATATCATAAAAAAATAATTTTCTATTTCATCAAAACCATCTTAACATTCTATCATTCAAAACAAATATGAATAATTATCTTGATGGATATCATCAATCACAACATATGTAATTTGTTTTAATTTTTTTGAAATTGAAATCATATAGTCTACAAAACAAATAATATCAATAAATATATGTATTATAATAATTTTTGAAAATAATAAAATGTTGTACATACCAAACAAATATTTTCAGTTCAATATAATTAATAAAAATATGTTGAAGGATTGTTCTTTTTTTATATGAAATCCATCATTCACTAAAACCACTAAAATAATGCCAGAGATGGTTGAAAATGAAAACCAAATTTTCTTTTAAATTATAAATAATTGACTCATTGTAACCCATCTTATTATATTTTGAATTATATTCCGATTAAAACTAATAAGAAAAAAATATTAAATTTCATATTCTATATATGCTTATTCAATTGATCCTTCAACTAATTATTTATTTCCAAATTTCATCTTTATCTTTTTCATAGAGAATTCAAACTAGTAGGTATATGAGAATTTTAAAAGCCATCCACATTTATCTTAAAATGGAAAATTCAATTTTAAATGTTCAACTGAGTCAAAAAATCAAAGTAGGAATATTTTCACCAATTTTCATGAAATTGAAACCCCATCCTTTTATACCATACAAAATGAATCATAAGATTATGTATCTTTATAAATATCATTTTCTAAATGTGATATTTAAGTAAACATGACATAAATTGAATAATTAAATAGTCTTTTAAGACCAACAGGCAGTAATCATTCCATTATGACGTGGTATTCATGACTTTTTAAATAGATAATATACAAATTTATAACACAGTGAGATGAATTAAAATCATAAACATTTGGTACACTAAAATATAATACCCATTAATATAATAATAAATGAAATTCATTAGAATGTGTATATGTTTCATTTAGATTGATTAAATTTTGATATTTTTCCTCTTAATGTATTTTATATTGAGGATACCTAAAAATATGGGAAATATAGAGTTCTAATTTATATTATATTTGGTTATACGAGGTGTGTTTATCACATTATTGAACTTGTTTTAAAAATTATATCTCAATATTCATTGAATTTTTCATGTGATGAACTAACAAATAGGAAAAAAATTGATGGTCCTAAAAAATACACATTTTTATCCTATTATTATCTCTCACTAAACCATTTTTTTACATTATGGTATTTCTAGATATAAAAGTATGTATTAATGATATGATAGATTTTACATGAATACCTAAAAATACTATTGGTGGTTCAACTCTTTCAATTATACAGTGTGTAATATAATTTCCATTCCTTTGAAATTTTTTCTCTGTAGGAAGAAAACACTAATGTAGCTAAAAATAAACAGTTATTATCCCCTTACCATGCATAATCACATTGAACTCAAATATCGTGTATGAAGATGATTTAAGGCCATGTGTACATCATCTTGATATCATTCCAAAAAACAGAAAGCCACAGATCATCCATATTAACTCAACATTTATTGAAAATTCGGATGCACAACTATATCAAATTTAGTCACAAAATTATTCCATAATTAAATTAACTCATCAATTAGTGGCATCAAATAAACATCAACATTGTTCGTTGGGTGTCATATAATTAACAGTGCCTAATAAGTGTGTATGTTTGTGTTTTCTTCATCCACATCCAAGGATGTAAGTTGTGTGATGTAATGAAAATAAACCATGAAGAATATTTAATGTGATAACCACAAGATGGGAAAAGTCATTAGAAGCACACAAATATATCTGTTTAGGTTAGAAAGAAAAATAAGGCTACATTAGATCAAATTGTTTCCTTGATTCACCATCTATTGTTTTATTAAATGTTTTTTTTAATAGAAGTTTTTTATTTATTGTATGTTATTAATACATCGGTGTTGTAAGACATAAATAAACATAGTAAACTTTGTGTAATTAGATAAACATCAATTGTTTCGATGGAAATATTAACATTCATTATTTTCCCCACTATGGAAGGATTATCTGCATGTTGGATAATTAACTATTGATTCATAATTACCTTAATAAAATATGCATATATTTAATGTTATGTTAATATTCAAATTATTAATTCCCTCGTTATGGAAATACCTCTTACATTCAATGAAACTTACCTACAACGTAATTCCATTATAAATGATGATTTAACTAAAATTAACATCTCATCAAAACAACATTTTGAAATTCCAAAATATCATTTAAAAGAAAAAAAATTTCACATCAACATGTTTACCCACCCTGAATCATAAATATAAGGCCACCTATTTAGATTTATAAAAACATGTTAAAGTAATATGGTTGTAATTTTATATTTTCAATGTCATTCTATTTTATTATTACCAAAATAGAGGGATTAGTACCCTCAGGTGATAAATTATGAAATGATTGATCTGGAGGTAAAATTATTTTACATTCAATAGAAATACTTTAGCTATGATTCAGAAAAATAATATTATTTTTCTAAAAACCAGAACATATTAGATAATGTCAAACATAGTAAACATTTTCAAAAAAATATGATGCTTAATTTTAATAGAATGATAATTAATTTTTTCCTCCGTAATATGTTTTGAAATTGATGATGAAAATGTAAAAAATGTTTCCACCCCATAAATTTATACATCATTTAAACATGAACAATTGTGATATTTTGGATGATTTATCAAATCATGCTCGTGTAATATATACTAATGTCTACATTCGGAGATTGTATTTAACTTAAAACAAATGAAATATGAAAAATTATTACTCAGTTTTAAAAATGAGAATTTACAATTATATTTTTACACAATGGAATATTATATTGAATAATGTAAGAGTGTGGAGATGGAACATAACTGGATTTTGGGGACTATGTGTCTTAGTTTGGAAAAAAAATATTCAATATATTATAACATATGCATGCTATTCTCCAAAAAATTGACTATCATCAAAATAGTGTCTCATCGGTTTAAAATACCTGGATTACAATAGGTGTGACATAGAATTTTCAGTTGACAAGTGTTTGGATTTATTTTACATATTGACAAATAATTTTATATTTTTATTACCTTTTATAACTAATAAATGTATTGACCAAACTGTTTTTCGTATGGAAAATTATAGACCACCATTAGGTACAGGAATAATTTTATACCTTAGGGTTGATATTAAATTTTAATCTTGTCCAATTTTTTGTAACATTACATGTAAGTGTAATTATTTAATATAATATTTTTCATGTTAGGTAGTTTGGTAACATTACACTTGGGGGTAATTCACTTAATTTTTTTATGATTATAAAGAATATTGATTTATCTCAATAACGGTGTATCATATCAAAAATGATATGATATTTTATAGTTTTTTAATTTTTTACAAATTAATAATTATATTTCATAATTAAAAATAACATTTAATATATGTTATTAGTATAAACTAATTTTGTATTAAATATTATAAATTATATAATGATTTTTACTATGTATTTTTAACATTACTACTTTTTAAATAATTACTAATATTTAAATTTTTTTAATAATTATTACTATTCATTTATTCCTTACGTTGTATCATGAAAAAAAGTTAAATTTATAATAAATTAATTTTTCAATAAGTTTTACTTTTTTTTAAATTGTTATTTTTTTCTGAAAGAAAATTTCATAATGTTTTTTTACAAAAAAATAAATATAAATAACACGTTGTTCAAAATTTTTCATTAAATTAATTTTCTCATCATATTTATAAAACCCACATTTCAAATTTATTTCATAAGTCATATAGAGAGGCACACAAAATCATATATGTATATTTATATAAATTGTTGTGGTGCTGTTTTGATGGTCTCAATTTTGAGCATCCTCATTCACATATAGGGTTAATTTTGGTTGTTTCTCGCCCTCTTCACACAAATTTAATATATATATATATATATATTTCATATTTTATAAATAAAATTTATTTTTGCACGTTTTTTAAAAAAAATATAGACACTAAATATATATATTAACATTCATATATATATATACACATCAAAAAAACTTAAATGTTTTCTTAATGTTGATTTATGAATATTCAAATTTATATATGTATTTATTTTAAAAAATTCCATTATCAAAATATATTGTCGCCCATTTTATTCAACTAAAATACTTATAAAAACTATATAAACATATATATATTTATATGTATATCCAAAACCACATATGTTTTTTTAATGTATATATATGTATATTCACATATTAATATACATATATACATTTATACAAACATATATATATATACATTGAAAACCATACACATTTTTGTTAAAAAATCATTTATTTATATTAACATGTTAATATAAAAACATGTAAATATATAATAAAAACCATTATAATTTTTTGTTATAATTATTATTATGATTAAAATAATACATGTTTGTTTCAAAACATTTATATATGTATATTCATAAACAAATATTTGTATATATATATATATATTACAATTTCATAATTAATATAAATTCATAAAATATATTCTGACACTTCTTTATAAAAATAAACATATAAAATCTACATATAAACACATATAGACATACATACATATAAATACAAACATATATATATATATATATATATATATCTCAAAACAAATATGTTTTTAATGAAATTCTTATATGTGTATATTTTCATGTTAATATATTTATAAATAAATATAAAAATGTTTACAATAATATATTCAAATTAATTTAAAAAATTTAAAAATAACCATAATATATATATAAATCATGGTTTAAAAACCTTTCAATTGTTAAATTATACGAAAAATTCCAGAAAAATTGAATCACCATAAAATTCAATGTCAATAAAAAATAAAATAGGTTTATATAAATTTTTTCAATATCAGATATCCATATATAATTTATATAAAAAAACATTTTTATAATAATAACAAAAAGTATTATACATTTTATAAATTAAAATAACAAAAAAAATATATTTAATTTTATGATTACTGTTGAGTGGATTAATATCCAAATATGGAATAATAACTTCTTAGTAACCCAAAATAGATATAAACCTGGAAATATAAGAAATTTTATTAATCTTGGTATTTACTGAACATTATATATAAGGATTAAATAAAAATAATAATGGATGAATGGATTAGATTAATTAATACCAAGATGATCTATTTTTGGGTCTTATTTATTTCTCAAATACCTCTTTTTTAGACTAAATTCAAATGAATGTTTTCTATCATAATTAGCTCATCAAAAATACAAATTTCTAGTATTAAAAAATTATTTAACTAATTTCTATCAAGGTCAAAATTCATTGATTTCATAGTTTTTTTTAATTATAAATCCCACAAATCATTAGTATCCAACTTTTAATAAGATACATTGTTGGTCTTATAATCATGCATTATCATATTATTTATTCTATAAGATATACTACCAAGATTGTTTAAACATTTATTCATTATTTAGAAGTAATATGTGCTATAAAAAATAGGTTCTGTATAATTATCATTAGATTATGTATTATAATCTTGTTTATATATTTATTAATGATTTAAAAAAATTAATTATTATTTCAAAAATTATGTTTTTGAAAAATATTCAGAAAGTATTCTTTGAGAAAATTTTTGGTCATGAATTGATATATAAATATTAAAATTATTTAATTATTATTATTCTTGATATTTTATATAATTACTCCAATTGACCGAATATGGCCAACCATTGTTGTTATTGACACATAAACAAAATTTGTTCAAGATACACGATGTAAAGTTATTTTTTGTGGTTTTACACAAAATTGTAAAAAGTGAAATATTATTAATGATAAACATGAAAACAGTTATAAATAAAGTAAAAAATGTACATAACATTATTATATATCATGTTAAAGGGTGTTCGACTAAAATTAAACTCAATTTAAGGGACCATTGTCTCACTTTTCCTTCCATGAGGAATACTTTAATGATGTTAACAGAATATCTACTATATGGAGTATTTACAACCAAATTTACATGAAATATAATGAATTCATTTATCATCATCATATTTATATATTTCAATTTATGATTATTACATTTTGGTGTTTTTGTTCATATGTATGGGAATTTTGTCCCAATTTATATTCCATTTTGGCTTATTTTATTTATGCACGACTTAATTTTTATTTGGTGTATATAATGACTTTTAATACATTATATCAGGAATATACTTAATATCCTTTTATTATAACATAGATTTAATTTCATAACATCATTGGTAATATGATTTAAATTATTCAATGTGGTATGGGATACATTGTATTGTTTAAATATTATTACCTTGAAACATGTTCATACTAATTGTCTTTGTAATCGTTACTTCCTTTTGTGGTTGTTATCGTTCTAGTGAAACAATCACATTTTTTAATTATTTTTTGTAAAATTACTTAAACATACATATTCTTATATTTTGGATATTAGTATTGCCTAAAGTGTGTTCTATATTTCATATGGTCTTTACATTGAAAGTTATTTGTCTAATTTGGGATTAATTGATAAGTAAATAATTATTATTAAATATGGTTATATTATAAAGAATATTATTATTTTTTGATAATTAATTAGGAGGAATGTTTCAGACTATAATTGACAGGTGGATCCTAGACTTTATATAGATCATTGATTCGCTGATCGGTTCTAATTAGACAAATAATATTTACAAATGGGTTTCTACGCTTAATTTAAACCCTAATGTGAAAGGAATTTATGGTATATTTTTTCATGTGCCTAATAAATTATGTCCATTATGAAAGCAATTCACTCATTTAGTTTTAGGTAATATTCATCAATGATAATTTTTGTCAATATATCAATGGATATATTTGATTATTAGTTATTTAGATGGAATATATTTTAGTTTCATACCTTCACCTTATTATTTTTCCTTATCAATTAATTGGAATGTCATGTTAGAAATTTTATTAATATTCAATATCATTGATTCACTTTATTGATCATTTACTGTTATATGGTATGTATATTCTATTATATACCATGAAATTATTATTATTCTCACCGATTCTTTATTTATTCCACTATATTTTTTCCTTACTGAGCATTAGAGATCAAAATTATTATACACAACATTCATTTATATGGTGTATAAACCCCTTTGACTTTTACTTTTATACAAAAGGAATATTTTTCTACGAAGCGTTTTACAAAACAACAAAAACGAATGTTTCTTTTAACGTACACGGTGACAACGATCTTTTCCGCCGCCACGAGTATTATTTTTTCTTCGGCTTCCTCAACAAGCCATAATGTTTTTTAAATGAAATAAATATCATATACTCTTTCATGTATTTTGGTATTGAAAATGGTTTTTTATAATGGATTTGCTATGTCAACATATTTATGTGATATATTGTGATCAAAGTGTGGAAATGTTATCTTTCCATTATATTTGTTTTATTTCTTATGATTTTATAATGGTACTTGGACATTTGACGGGTGGTTACGTGATAAATCATATGTCGGATGGTGCCTTGAATACCAGGACGGGTAGTTACGTTATAACCTCCAATGAATTGGGTATGGAAGTCGGTCGTATGGATATTTCGTTAAGTATGTATGGAAGTCGGCCGTATGGCTATTCAATTAAGTGATATGTCTGGAAGTCGACCGTATTGTTATTACATTTAAGTATGTTTATGTCCCAAGTTACCTTTATATGTTATGATATATTTATATGGTTTTTATAGTAATGATTTGGTTACAAAAGGGTATGTAATGATCTTTTATTCAGTGAAGAGTTTTTACTACTTCATAAAGGTGAAAATTATTACTTTGGTAAAGTATACATTGTTTACTTGTTATTTTGATAAACTAACTATTTTCATTCTTTGTGTATACCTTAGTGATCTTTTTATGCTCACCCCATGGTTTTTTGAAATGTTTCTTACAATAATTAATGTGGAATTGGGTCAAGGATGGGATCAAGGGAAAGGCATGCTATCTAAAACATGGAAGTAGACATGTTTCTTTTTACGAGTTTTTATTTTATGGAAACTTAGTAGAAGTGTCTACATTGTAATCTATTGAGATGTAATAGTTATGATCTATTTCTCTAAAACTCTAAACCTGAAAAAATCCTCAATGGGAATTATTCATTTAATTAGATATTAATTAAGGTTTAAGGTCGGGGCCTCATAGTTCATATTAGAGGTCGGTTTAGACAACTTTAGGAGTTAGAAAATTGTAAAATTATAAGTTAATTTATGGTATGACTGAAATGATATAGCATTTAAATACTTCCATGTTTCTTCGCCTAAGATATTTCTATGTTAAGAATGGTTTTTCATAGAAGAAACATAACATATTTTTTGGGAAGGCATATGGTGGGAAATGACCATTCAAATCAGTTTCCTTAGATGGTCAGAATCAGAACTAAACAGTTTGTTGCAGTGATGGCTCAGTTGACTCAGGTGAAGAATGTTGGTTGTTTTTATTTATGATATTTTGGTGTTTTCTAAAAGTAAATAGGATCATGAAAGTTATTTAAGGTTTATGGTTCAAACCTTAAAAGAAATAAAACAATATGGAAAATTCAGCAAGGGTGATTTTTGGTTACAAAAAATTTATTTCATTGGTCACATCGTTTCAAAAGATGGCATAACTATTGATCCTGCTAAAACAAAAGTTGTTGAAGAATGGACAAGACCCACCAATGTTACATAGATCTGCAGATTTCTTGGTTTGGAAGGTTACTACCGAAGGTTTGTTGAAACTTTTTCACGGTTATCTAGTCCCATGACTAAGATAAATTGGAAGGATGTTACGTTTATCTAGAGAAAATAATGTGATGATTGTTTTCAAGAGTTGAAATGATGATTGGTGAATGCACCAGTTTTGGAACATCCTTCCAGGAATGGTGAGTTTGTTATATACAATGATGCTTCGATGAAGGGACTTGGTTGTGTCCTTATGCAGAATGGTCAGGTAATTTCATATTCTTCACGTCAGTTGAAAACTCATGAGGTAAATTACCCTACACATGACTTGGAATTAGCTGCTATTTTTTTTTCCCCTAAAAATTTGGAGGCATCATTTGTATGGAGTAAAGTGTGAAATATATACCGATCACAAAAGTTTAAAGTATATATTCACTCAGAAAGAATTGAACATGAGACAGAGGACATGGATGAAATTAATCAAGGATTATGATTGTATAATTCATTACCATCCGTGAAAAGAAAATAAAGTGGTTGATGCTTTGAGTCGAAAAAGTAATGCTTCATTAACAATGTTGCATTTGGAACGTGATCTTTTGGTTAAGGATTTGATGAACTATGGCATTGAAGTTGTTGGTGCATGAAGATCTTCTATTTTGTTTCAGGTATCAGTGAGATCATCCTTATCAGACAGAATTAAGCAAGCACATAGGGAAGATAGTGAGTCACAGAAAATTGTAGAGCTGGATCAGAATGGTATGTTGCCTGAATTAAACATTGATAATGATTGTGTTTTGAGGTTTGAGAAGAGATTATGTGTTCCTTTTGATTCACTGTTGAAGAATGAGTTGTTATGTGAGGCTAATAGTTCCCCATTTTCAGTTCATCCTTGTAGTACTAAGATGTACCGAGATCTGCATGAGTATTACTGGTGGGATGGAATAAAAAGGGATATTTCTGATTTTACTATGATGTGTTTGACTTGTCAGCAGGTTAAGGTAGAGCAGAAGTTACCGAAAGTGATTCTTCAGCCTTTACCAGTGCCAGATTGGAAATGGGAAAACATATCCGTGGACTTTGTTTTGGAATTACCGAGGACATCTCGAGATAATAATGCAATCTGGGTTATTGTTGATCGCTTGACTAAATATTCTCGTTTCCCTGCTCTACGAGATACTTTTTCTCTAGATCAACTTTCCCGTTTTTATCTTAAATAGATAGTTAGGTTAAATGGAGTTCCTCTCTCCATTGTGTCTGATCGTGATCCCAGGTTTACTTCTATCTTTTGGAAAGGCCTTTAGAATTCGTTGGGTACTGAATTATATTTTAGTACAACTTTTCATCAGCAATCCGATGGGCAGTCAGAATGAACAATTCAGACCTTGGAGGATATACTAAGAGCTTGTTCAATAGATTATCAGGGAAGTTGGTACCAACATCTTTCTTTGGTTGAGTTTTCATATAATAACAGTTTTCATTCTAGTATACAGATGCCATCGTTTGAGGCATTATATGGGAAGTGGTGTCGAACTCATGCTTTTTGGGATGAAGTGGGTGAAAGGAAGCTGATGGGACCAGAATTGGTAGAAGCGATGGTAGAAAAAGTACAGTTGATTCAGAAACACATGAGAACAGCTCAGAGCAGACAGAAAAGTTATCTGGATAATCGGAGGAAGGATCTATCTTTCGAGGTAGGTGATCATGTTTTTCGCAAGGTTTCTCCATGTAAAAGTGTGATGCGATTTGGTAAAAAAGGGAAGCTGAGTCCAAGGTTCATTGTACCATATGAAATTCTGGAGAAAGTTGGATCAGTTTCTTAACAAGTGGCTTTACCTCCGAGTTTATCTTAGGTGCACAATGTCTTTCATGTTTCGATGTTGAGGAAGTATATGCCAGATCCATCTCATGTTTTGATCCCAGAGGTAGTTCAGTTGGAAGAGAATATCTCTTATGAAGAACAACCAGTCCAGATTTTTGACCGAAGAGAGCAAGTGTTGCGAAATAAGGTAATCCACCCGGTAAGGGTTTTGTGGAAAAACCATATGGTTGAAGAGGCAATGTGTGAATCGGAAAATTCTATGAGGGGTAAATACCCCCACTTATTTTGATAAGTGAATAAAATTAAGAGGACGCAATTCCCAAAAGGGGGATGGATGGAACATACCGAGTAAATAATGATTAAATAATTTTCATATTTATTAATATTTACGAAATAAATATTAATTTTACTTTAAAGGGGTTTCTATTTTCGATAGTGTACCTGGTACTCAACAAAGAGTTTCATTGAAATCTTACGTTGCACACTAGTAATAAAATAATATTATTTTAAATGTTAGTTAACACGTAGGCATTTTATTGGTGGGAATTAATAGAAATAACTAATATATGATTATATATGATTGTTAAATGTTTTTACATTTATCCAATATAAGATAAAGGCTTAAAATACGAAAATAATTCAATTTTAGGCTTTTATACCCCAATTTTCACTAAAGGTTCACTTATCGCCTTTTGATGGAAACCCATCATTAAATATTGTTTTGGTCACTTTTATAAATTCTATTGGAACAAATAAAACTATTCTTTAGAATCGGGACATCAAAATTTACTTTGTGTAATTTTTTGGTATTTTTCTGATAAAGTTCATTTTTTTTATGAACAGTGAAAACTGTTGTATTTTAATTCAATACCAATTTTTAATCTAATTTATTTATATGAAAATATTATCATTTTAATTGGTTTTAAAGTGAAATTAGATTATATTTTCACCATTAAATCCAATAGTGGTCGTTGGAATTAATTTCACTTTGAAATCAGACATAACTACTGTCAATCTTTTGATACTTATTGTTTCATGAAAACACGCTATTTGCTCTGACGGAGGTAATTAATTATTAAATTAATTAATTCAACTTATATGTGTTGAATTTTGTAAAATAGACTTCATTTTTGAATTCGGAATATCAAATATAGCTCAGGGTGAATTTTTTGTATTTTTTTGAAAAACATCAATTTTTTATGAATAGTGAAACCACTAAGTTGTACTTATAAAAAATGATTTTTCATTTAAATGAAATTTTACCACTTATGTGTTTTGAATTTCAAAAATCCGACATACATGGTTTTCATTAAGAAGTAAAATGCGGTTCAATGGGATTAAAATAATTTTTTGGTGAATAGTAACTTTTAAGATTTTAATCGTGATTAGAGGTAAATAGTATAGTTTAAGGTAAAAATAATGTTTTAATAATATGAAATGAACTTGAAACATGTCCTAACATTATTGGATGTGTCATGGCTGACCAATAAAATCCATGGGTCAACTTGGGGACCCCATGGAGCCACTTTAGTAGGAAAATGACATTAATATCTTTTTATTTAATGTTAAAATAAAAATGTCACAAACATGAGTTTTTCTACTAAAACAATTTTTACATGGGGTTATACAAGTCTGATTTTTGACTATAAATATTAATTGGAAAGATAAAAAGGATTCCTACATCATGATATTTTTATTATAATTTTTGGACATTAAATAAATTAAATTATATATGACACAATGATGATGCAGTGATTACATCATTATTTAACGATTTAAATAAAATGGAAATGTAATGTAAAATATTAGACCAACATATGTCAAAGACCTATTGTATTGGTGTATTTCTAACACTTATCACCTTATCCTCTAAAAACATTAATGTGGGACCATTAAAATCTGAAACTCATTCTATAATAAAGTAACATTTCCTTAATTTCCAAGAGTTCCCCTCCTCTCCTCTTATAAAAGGACCCCACCTCTACCACATTTCCCACACTTGAAAAGCCTTTGGATCGGCCAACCCCTGACCATTTTGTCTCTCCAAATCCCTCTCTTACTCCTTGAAGCCTCACTTTGGGCAGAAGTCTTCCCAAGAAAGCCTTTAAGCTCAAATCTAAGAGAGTTAACCGATTTTAAGGTAATGTCTTCACTTGTGTTCTTTTGTTTTATTTTTCTTCTCCAACCCCCTAAACTATTTTTATTCATATCTTTTGTAACAACTTAAGTATCATAAATATACTATGATGTTTTTATAAGAAAAATTATAGCTACAATTGCACACATCGTCCTATAATGGTTAAATAACATACTGTTTCTATGGTTGGTGAATTTCTGCCTCACGAAACGATGATTGTTCAATATTCTATTAAACAACTTCAAATGTGGCCATTAAGATGACACTATAGATATATATATGATATATAATATGTTTATGTTTTCCTTAAGCTTCTGTATTTTTCATTTATGTCATATATTTATGGCTTCCATTATGGGTATACGTGATATCTTCATTTTAGGAAGTGCGGACTACCGCCCCCTCAATGTTATTTGATTTGTTAATTCCTTATGTGAGAAGTATAAAGGATGGATTTAAAGTTATTATATATGATTTTATACTAGAATTATAATATTCCTCTATATAATTATTATTTATTTCCATTAAAGTATGAGATAGAAATGAAAGTATCGTTCATGCGTACGTACAGCTTACCATCTCCATGAACGGTGCATTTCATTTCTTATCCCAAAATGTAATGTACTATTATAAGTACATATTAATAATGTATATATATGATGTATGTTACATATAAATGATTAAAATAATTCTGGAATTAAAATATTCATACCTATCATTTAGTTTTAATTCCATTAATATGACATAGAAATGAAAGTAACGTCCATGCGTACGTACAGCTTACCATCTCCATGAACGGTTCATTTAATTTATTACCTAAAAATGATTATGTAATATTATAAATACATGTATATTCTGTATATATATGATATATATTATATCCAAATCATGAATATCATTTTGGATATAATCAATATTTTACCAAACGAACAACATGTAATTGTAAGAAGTCCACTTTCGACTTAAGAACCAATTATCGAAAAATCAAACATTATCAACTTAAATGATTAAATAATGTTTTTAACATGGTAATAAGTAATATAAAAGTAATAATGAACTTGAAAAATCTTCTTAAGCAAGTAGAAATTAACTCAAGTTTATTATTCAGGATGTTAATGAACGATCGAGTCAAGTCGGACACGAGTTAAGGGACTTCATCTCAATCTCCTTTCATTGAGGCATATTTTGTTTTATACAAAACATTATTTTATACAGTTTATAAACCCCGTTTACTTGTACTTTTATACAAAATGAATATTTTTCTACAAATTGATTTACAAAACGACAAAAATTAATGTTTCTTTTAACGTGCGCGGTGACAACGACCTTTTCTGCCGCCACAGGTATTATTTGGTCATTGGCTTCCTCAACAAGCCGTAATGTTTTTAAAATGAAATAAATACCATATACTCTTTCATGTATTTTGGAATTGAAAATGGTTTTTTATAATGTATTTGTTATGTCAACATATTTATGTGATATATTGTGATCAAAGTGTGGAAATGTTTTCTTTCCATTATATTTGTTTTATGTCTTATGATTTTATAATGGTACTTGGACATTTGATGGGTGGTTACGTGATAAACCATATGACGGGTGGTGCCGTGAATACCAGGACAGGTGGTTACATTATAACCTCCAATTCATTGGGTATGGAAGTCGGTCGTATGTTTATTCCATTAAGTATGTATGGAAGTCGGCCGTATGGATATTCCAGTAAGTGTTATGTGTGAAAGTCGACCGTATGGTTATTCCATTTAAGTATGTTTATGTCCCAAGTTACCTTTATATTTTATGAGATCTTTATATGTGTTTTATAGTAATCATTTGGTTACAAAAGGGTATGTAATGATCTTTTATTCAGTGAAGAGTTTTTACTACTTCATAATGTTGAAAAGTATTACTTTGATAAAGTATACATGGTTTACTTGTTGTTTTGATAAAATAACAGTTTTCATTAATTTTATATCCCTTACTGAGATTTTTATGCTCACCCCAAGTTTTTTTGATATGTTTTCCACTGGACTTAATGTGGAATAGGGTCAAGGATGGGATCAAGGGATATTCATGCTATCTAAAACATGGTACTAGACATGTTTCTTTTTAATATTTTTTATTTTATAGAAACTTAGTAAAAGTGTCTACTTTGTAATCTTTTGAGATGTAATAGTAATGATCTAATTCTCTAAAACTCTAAACCTGAAAAGATACTCAATGGGAATTATTCATTTAATTCAATATTAAGTAAGGTTTAAGTCCAGGGTCGTATAGTTGGTATCAGAGGTCGATTTAGACAACTTTAGGAGTTAGAAAATTGTTAAATTATAAGTTAATTTATGGTATGACTGAAATAATATATCATTTAAATATATCCATGTTGCTTCGCCTATGATATGTCTATGTTAAGAATGGTTTTTCATAGAGGAAACCGAAAAGATTTTCTTGGAAGGCATACGGTTGGAAATGACCTTTCAAATCAGTATCCCGAGATAGACAGAATCAGAACAAAACAGTTTATTGCAGTGATGGATCAGTTGACGTAGGTGAAAAATGTTGGTTGTTTTTATTTGATGATATTTTGGTGTATTCTAAAAGTAAAGTGGAGAATGAAATTAATTTAAGGGTTATCCTGAAAACGTTAAAAGAAAATAAACTATATGGAAAATTCAGCAAATGTGAGTTTTGGTTACAACAAATTTCATTCCTTGGTCACATTGTTTCAAAAGATGGCATAACTGTTAATCCTACTAAAACATATGTGGTTGAAGATTGGCCAAGACCCAACAATGTAACAGAGATCCGTAGTTTTCTTGGTTTGGCAGGATACTACCGAAGGTTTGTTGAAAATTTTTCATGGTTATCTTGTCTAATGGATAAGCTAACTCGGAAGGATGATAAGTTTATCTGTACAAAAGAATGTGATGATTATTTTCAGGAGTTGAAAAGAACATTGGTGAATGTGCCAATTTGGGCACTTCCTTCCAAGAATGGTGAGTTTGTTATATACAGTGATGCTTCGTTGAAGGGACTTGGTTGTGTCCTTATGATGAATTATCAGGTAATAGCATTTTCTTCACGTAAGTTGAAAACTCGTGAGGTAAATTACCCTACACATGACTTGGAATTAGCTGCTGTTTTTTTTTTGCTCTAAAAATTTGGAGGCATCATTTGTATGGAGTAAAGTGTGAAATATATACCGATAAAAAAAGTTTAAATTATATATTCACTCCGAAAGAATTGAACATGAGACGGAGGTGATGGTTGGAATTAATCAAGTATTATGATTGTATAATTCATTACCATCCGGGAAAAGGAAATAAAGTGGCTGATGCTTTGAGTTGAAAAAGTAATGCTTCATTAACAATGTCGTATTTGGAACGTGATCCTTTGGTTAAGGATTTGATGAACTTTGGAATGGAAGTTTTTGGTGCAGGATGTTCTTCTGTTTTGTTTTAGGTATCAGTGAGATCATCCCTATCCGACATAATTAAGCAAGCACAGAGGGAAGACAGTGAGCCGTAGAAAAAGGTAGAGCTGGTTCAGAAGGGTAATTTTCATGAATCCAACATTGATAATGATTTTTTTTTGAGGTTTGGGAAGATATTATGTGTGCCTTGTGATTCAAAGTTGATGAATGAGCTATTATGTGAGGATTATAGTTCCCCGTTTTCAGTTCATCCTGGCAGTACTAAGATGTACAGAGATCTGCGGGAGTATTACTGGTGGGATGGAATGAAAAGGGATATTGCTGATTTTTCTGTGAAGTATTTGACTTGTCTGCAGGTTAAGGAAGTGCAGTAGTTACCGAATGTGATGCTTTAGCCTTTACCAGTGCCAGAGTGGAAATGGGAAAACATATCCATGGACTTGGTTGTGGGATTACTGAGGAAATCTCGAGGTAATAATGCAATCTGGGTTATTACTGATCGCTTGTCTAAATCTTCTCATTTCCTTTCTATACGAGATACTTTTTCCCTAGATCAACTTTCCCATTTGTATCTTAAAGTGGTAGTCAGGTTACATGGAGTTCCTCTCTCCATTGTGTCTGATCATGATCACAGGTTTACTTCTAACTTTTGGAAAGGCCTTCAGAAGTCGTTGGGTACTGAATTAAATTTTAGTACATCTTTTCATCTGTAATCTGATGGGTAGTCAGAAAGAACAATTCAGACCATGGAGGATATTCTACGAGCTTGTTCGATGGATTATCAAGGAAGTTGGGACCAAAATCTTTCTTTGGTTGAGTTTTCATATAATAACAGTTTTCATTCTAGTATACATATGGCACAGTTTGAGGCATTATATTTGAAGTGGTGTCGAACTCCAGCTTTTTGGGATGAAGTGGGTGAAAGGAAGCTGATGGGACCAGAATTGGTAGATGAGATGGCAGAAAAGTTCAGTTGATTCAGAAAGACATTAGAATAGCTCAGAGAAAACAGAAAAGATATGCGGATAACTGGAGGAAGGATCTATCTTTTGAGGTAGGTGATCTTGTTTTTCTCAAGGATTCTCCCTGGAAAAGTGTGATGTGATTTGGTAAGAAAGGAAAGCTGAGTCCAAGGTTGATTGGACCATATGAAATTCTAGAGAAAGTTGTATTAGTTTCTTACTGAGTGGCTTTACCTCCGAGTTTATCTCAGGTACACAATGTTTTTCATGATTCGATGTTGAGGAAGTATATGCCAGATCCATCTCATGTTTTGAGCCCAGAGGTAGTTCAGTTGGAAGAGAATCTCTCTTATGAAGAACAACCAGTCCAGATTCTTGACTGAAGAGAGAAAGTGTTGTGAAATAAGGTAATCCACTAGGTAAAGGTTTTTTTTAAAAACCAAATGGTTGAAGAGGCAATGTGGGTATCTGAAAATGCTATGAGGGAAAAATACCCCCACTAATTTTGATATGTGATTAAAATTCTGAGGACGCAATTCCCAAAAGGTGGGAAGGATGTAACATCCCAGGTAAATAAAGAATAAAGAATTTTCTTATTTATTATTATTTACTAATTAAATATTAATTTTACCTTAAAGGTGTTGCTATGTTCGATAGCGTACCTGATACGCAACAAAGAGTTTCATTGAAATCTTACGTTGCACACTAGTAATAAAATAATATTATTTTAAATGTTAGTAAACACGTAGTCGTTGTATTGGAGAGAATGAATAGAAATAAGTAATATATGATTATATATGATTGTTAAATGTTTTTACATTTATCCAATAAAAGATCAAGGCTTAAAAGATGAAAAGAATTCAATTTTAGGCTTTTATACCCTAATTTTCACTAAAGGTTCACTTATCACATTTTGGGGGAGAACCGTCACTAAATATAGTTTTGGTCACTTTTATACATTATATTGGACCAAATAAAACTCTTCTTTAGAATCGGGAAATCAAAATTTACTTTGTGTAAATTTTTGGTATTTTTTCGATAAAGTTCATTTTTTTAATGAATTGTGAAAAATGTTGTATTTTCATTCAAAACCACTTTTTAATATAATTTATTTATATTATTAGATTATCATTTTAATTGGTTTTAAAGTGAAATTAGAATATATTTTTACCATTAAATCCAATACTGGTTGTTGTAATTAATATCACTTTGAAATCGGACTTAAACTAGTGTCAATCTTTTGATACTTATTGTTTCATGAAAACACTATATTTTCTCTGACAGCGGGAATTAATTATTAAATTAATTAATGAAACTTATATGTTTTGAATTTTCTAAAATAGAATTCATTTTTTGAATTTGGAATATCAAATATAGCTTAGGGTGAATTTTTTGTATTTTTCTGAAAAACTTCGATTTTTGATGAATAGTGAGACCACTAAGTGGTACTTATAAAAACTGATATTTCGTTAAAATGAAATTTTACCACTTCTGTGTTTTGAATTTCAAAAATCTGACATACATTGTTTTCATTATGAAGTAAAATATGGTTCAATGGGATTAAAATAATTTTTTTGGTGAATAGTCTCTTTTACGTTTTTAATCGTGATTAGAGGTAATTAGTGTAGTTTAATGTAAAAATAATATTTTAATAATATGAAATGAACTTGACACATGTCCTACACTTATTTTATGTGTCATGGCCGACCACGAAAATCCATTGGTCAACTTGGGGACCCCATGGAGCCACTTTAGTTGGAAAATGACATTAATATCTTTTTATTTAATGTTAAAATAAAAATGTCACAAACATGACTTGTTTTACTAAAACCATTTTTACATGGGGTAATACAAGTCATATTTTTGACTATAAATATTTATTGGAAAGATAAAAATATTTCCTACCTCATGATATATTTTTATAATTTTTAGACATTATATAAAATAAATTATTTCTGACACTATGATAATGCAGTGATTACCTCATTATATAACGATTTAAATAAAATTGAGAGATTATGTAACATATAAGACCTACACATGTCCAAGACTTATTGGATGGGTGGAGTTTGAACCCTTATGACCTTATCCTCGAAAATCATCAATTTGGGACCATTAGAATCTGATACTAATTCTATAATAAAGTAACATTTCCTTACATTCCAAGAGTACCCCTCCTCTCCTCCTATAAAAAGCCCACACCTCTACCACCTTACCCACAAATCCAAAGCCTTTGGCTCGGCCAAACCCTACCCATTTTGTCTCTACACATTCCTCTATTACTCCTTGAAGCCTCACATTGGGCAGAAGTCTTCCCAAGGAAGCCATTGAGATCAAATCTAAGAGAGTTACCCGATTTTAAGGTAATTTCTTCACTTGTGTTCTTTTGTTTTATTTTGCTTATCCAACCCCCTAAACTCATTTTATTCATTTCTTTTGTAACAAATCCATTATTTTAAATATACTAGGATGTTTTTTATAAGAATAATTCAAGCTACACTTACACACATCTACATCTAATGGTTAAAGAACATATTGTTTCTATGGTTGGCGAATTTCTGCCTCACGAAACGATGATTGTTCAATCTTCTTTTAAACACCTTCAAAGGTGGCCATTAAGATGTCAATATATTTATATATGATATATAATATGATTATGTTCTCCTTAAGATTATGTATTTTTCATTTATGGCACACCTTTATGGCTTCCATTATGGGTATACGCGATATCTTCATTTTAGGAAGTGCGGACTACCGCCCCCTCAAAATGATTTGATTCGTTAATGCCATATGTGGGACATATAAAGGATGGATTTAAAGTTATTACATATGATGTTATACTGGAATTATAATATACCTCTATATAATTATTATTTCATTCCATTAAAGTATGAGATTGAAATTAAAGTAGTGTTTATGTGTACGTACGGCTTACCATCTCCATGAACGGTGCATTTCATTTCTTATCCCCAATTGTAATGTAAAATTTTAAGTACATATATATAATGGATATATATGATGTATGTTAAATCTAAATTATTAATATAATTCTGGAATAAAAATATGCATACCTCTCATTTAGTTTTAATTCGATTAATATGACATATAAATGAAAGTAGAGTTCATGCGTACGTACAGCTTACAGTCTCCATTAACGGTGCATTTCATTTATTTCCTCTAAATGATTATGTAATATTATAAATACATGTATATGATAGATATATATGATATATATGATATCAAAATCATGAATATAATTCTGGATGTAATGAATATTTGACCACATGAAGAACATGTAATTGTAAGAAGTCCACTTTCGACTTAAGAACCAAGTATCGACAAAACAAGCATTATTTACATAAATGATTACATAATGTTTATAACATGGTAATAAGTGATATAAAAGTAATAATGAACTTGTAAAAGGTTCTTAAGAAAGTAGAAATTTACTCATGTTTATTATTCAGGATGTTGAAGAAAGATCGAGTCAAGTGGGACCTAAGGTAAGGGACTTCTTCACAATCACCTTTCATTGAGGCATTTTTATTTTTATACACAACTTTCTTTTATACGGTGTACAAACACCTTTTACTTTTACTTTTATACAAAAGGAATCTTTTTCTATGAAGCGTTTTACAAAATGACAAAAAGGAATGTTTCTTTTAACGTACGCGGTGCCAACGACCTTTTACGACTCCACGAGTATTATTTGGTCTTTGGCTTCCTCAAAAAGCCGTAATGTTTTTAAAATGAAATAAATATCATATAATCCTTCATGAATTTTGGTATTGAAAATGGTTGTTTATAATGGATTTGTTATGTCAACATATTTATGTGATATATTGTGATCAAAGTGTGGAATTGTTTTCTTTCCATTATATTTGTTTTATGTTTTATGATTTTATAATGGTACTTGGATATTTGACGGGTGGTTACGTGATAAACAATATGACGGGTGGTACCACGAATACCAGGACGGGTGGTTATGTTATAACCTCTAATGCCTTGGGTATGGAAGTCGGCCATATGGATATTCCATTAAGTATGTATGGAAGTCGGCCGTATGGCTATTCCATTAAGAGATATGTGTGGAAGTCGACTGTATGGTTATTCCATTTATGTATGTTAATGTCCCAAGTAACCTTTATATGTTATGAGATCTTTATATGGGTTCTATAGTAATCATTTGGTTACAAAATGGTATGTAATGATCTTTTATTCAGTAAAGATTTTTTACTACTTTATAAAGGTGAAAAGTATTACTTTGATTATGTATACATGGTTTACTTGTTGTATTGATAAACTAAAAGTTTTCATTATTTGTGTATCCCTTACTGAGCTTTTTATGCTCACGCCAAGTTTTTTTTGAAATGTATTTCACAGGACTTAATGTGGAATAGGGTCAAGGATGGGATCAAGGGAAAGTCATGCTATCTAAAACATGGAACTAGACATGTTTATTTTTAAGAGTTTTTATTTTATGGAAACTTAGTAGAAGTGTCTACTTTGTAATATTTAGAGATGTAATAGATATGATCTAATTCTCTAAAACTCTAAACCTGAATAGATCCTCAATGGGAATTATTCATTTGATTCGATATTAAGTACGGTTTAAGGTCGGGGCCTTATATCTTGGGTTGGGTCGCTACATGAGTGGAACACCTGTAGGAAATTGGTGTAGGGTACCCATTATTAATATGATTATTATTATGATCTTATACTTATATTTTGTTATTTTGTTATAAATACTTACTTAGGTTGGGTTGCATAGTTGAACTATTTTGGTGTTGTTGGTTATGTTTTTCTCTCTTAGGTTCATTAGTTTTCTTATTTCAAATGTGAAAAAGTGACATTGGTATTACTACAAAGTATACTTAAATTCTCTCTATATTTATATGAACCGATATTCATGTTTATAATTGTACCATATATACTGTGCTTGGATTTACTATATTATCCCCTTCATTGATTCTATGTCACTATATTATCATTACTTTTGGGAATTTAAATTTGGTGAATTTTTTGTATCTATTATATTTATTAATTCATTGGGAGTTGGTTTTGGATTCCTATAAAAATTATGTGATTTTTTTGGTTGTGGTTTGTTCAACCTATCTCCCAATTATGTACTATTCAAGAGGGTATTACATCCCATTTATAATACAATTTATTTCATTGTTGGTATTCTGAAACATTGGGCCTACTAGAAGAGGGACTTAAGAGTCATTATAACTATTTTTTTATTAAGGTATCAATGATGGGAGGGGACATAGAAGAGTGATATTAGAGAAATATGGTTGAAATATAGTATAGTTTTTGCAGTTTGGAACTATTTTTTATGCATGTTTTTGTAGTGAAATGATTCTGTTTAACCTCGGTACATGACATAGGATAGGGACACCGATTATAAAAATATATTTTATGGATCCATATGATTTATTTCATAATCCCTAATCTTATAGAATGACCATGTGAGGTTGAAAGACTTGAATGGAAGAGACCTATGATATATACATTAATATGGATTTCTTGTGTTTATATTTTAATTATTATATTATCTAATGTTCAATTGATGTAAAAATAACTTAAATGATTCTTAATAAAATTACACACAATATAATTTTGTAAATCAATTTTTTTCTATAATCTATGGATCATAGTCATCATAAACATTTGGTTCAATTATTTGAGGTTCATTTTGAAGATCTTGTGGTTCAACATAGGGTTGATATGGTTAGTGATCATGAATAGTGGTAACGGATTTTGCGCACTCACCAAAATCAGGAATTGAGAATTTATGAGGTAATTTTTATAGATATAGATATATATAGCTTGAAGAAAGATCTTGGTATCACATTTAGTTTTATTTAGTCCCAATTGATGTATTGGGTCCCTAAAGAATTTAGATAGACATGGGGTGATTCAGGTCAATTATGGATTATTATTATTAGTTTGTGGAAAGAAGATAATGTTTCATGAGTTGATATTTAGAATGAGTTTCGCAAAGATTATCTACTATATACCATGAATACAATGAAGTTGTGGGATATTCTTTCTCTTTATAAGGGATTATGAATATGAAAGATCATGTTATCATGTTAAATGCTATATTAGATTTTTCCTAATATATGTTCCCATTTGAAGAGTCTTGAGCATGGAACCATGAGGAGGCACTCCATCCATATAACTAGTATAAAACTAATACCTTCACATTTCAAACATATCATTAGGATCAAAATGTAGAAGAGATGATTTTTTGGGTGCCCTCATCTGTGGGTTTTTGGAATATGGTAGAAAAAAGAATTCATCATGGATCATAGTTTCTACTGTAATGACCCAACAAATCTCATTGGCTTGAGAGTACAACGATTCATTACTAGACCGTAAGAGACATCCCCAAGACGTCAATGGTTGGAAGTAAATGCTGAAGGGTTTCAAATACTGGTGGGGGATAATTTTCCAATTAATAAATAAATCAATAAAGTTATCAGCCATAACCAAAAATTCACTATATGATGCATGAACTAATGAGAGACTACTCAAAAACAACATGTATCTTAAAACCGCATCAATGTAAACCACAGCGGAAGAATAACCTAATATCAATGTATACATTGAATAAACTACACAAGACTCTGTAAATACCTCAATAATTCATTCTCCACAAGCTCAAAGCTCCAAAATCATTGAATATCCAAAACATAATGAGGTAGTGCTAGACACATATGAAACATTTACTTTTACATTTTCCTCGAAGATAAAATATACAAAAGAACCAAATTCCATAGCATGGGTGAGTATAAAACTCAGTAGGTTTTCACCAGTGTATTCCCAACTCACCCCACAAGGATAGAAGAAATGGAAAAAATTATATAAAAATTTTTATACAAAACAATTTCCCAAAAATAATTTATACCAAAATATAAAAATGATTCCAAAACCATTCATTACCAATGCATACAAATGAAATTGAAACCAATTTTCCCAGCAATATATTTTTCTAGAAAAATAACTAAACAATCTTTACAACCATTCCACAATATCCCTTTATCATCATAACCAACAATCCTAAAATCCGTGCAACCAATCATGGCTACTACATTAGGAATGTCCTTTACACATGGGTGATTTCTCGTCGATCTACCAAGACATCACATGGTAACTGTTTCCCCTGTGTCATTAACCCTTTGGCACTGAGCACAAGGTTATATATCAACCACGCACCATGTATGAAATTCCAATCTTCCATGTACCCTATGGAACCAAGAAAAATATTGTATTTCAACCATTCCCTGTGTATAAAAATGAACACCGAACACATATGCCCAAATATCAAGCCAAAACAAACCTTTCTATAAAAAACCTTTTTTTAAACCATTTCTATCAAAACCATTTCAATGCCAAACCATATAAATTCCAAACCATTTCAATAAAACTCAATTTTTATTAAAAACCATTTCATTTGAAAACCCCTTTTTCATCATGAATTTATCAATTCAAGAAAATCAATAATTTAAATTCATCATTTTATATTCCTGAAACAAAACCCCCCCTTTTCAAAACTATTCACCAAGATCGTGCATTTTCACAAAAACTGTAAATCATCACTAAAGAAGAATTTTCCGTGAAATTTTAAAAATAAATTTAAATAAACTAAATTTAATCTATTTCAATAAATTCTAGAAATAGGAGTCAACAGAGAATCCTCCTACCATGAAGGATTTGACGATACATTGACAACAGATGAAGAATGCACAAGAAACCATGTCGATTCTCTAGGAATGGCCACAGTTATCATATCATAAAACTAAAACCACTTTGCATTGATTTTATGGCATCCAAAAACATAGATATACCAACTATAGGTTCATATGTGAGAAAGAATATAGATCAGAGAAGTATATATACGCATATCTAAGAAAACCTGAAAAATCAGTAAAGCATTGGAACATACCTCAAGAATCAGACTCAAAATCGACAAGGGAAAGATCTAGGTTGGCTCCAACTCACGTGGGAAGGGTTATATATCCTTCTAGGAAGATTAATATAAAAATATATGGGTTTCTGGGAAAACGAAATATAGAGAGAAAAAATAGGTAAGCTAATAAAAAATGTGATCTAGATTTGACATCTACGCAAGGTTTGACCACATAGTTTTGGCCAACCATGAATGCATCATGCAACCTTCCATTTGGTACCTAAAATCCTTATAAAATTCATAAACTCTCCCATCTTTCACCTTAAACCATTTTACAGAAACACTGTTTTTATGGAAACATCCCACTTTATGGAAACACTAATCTTTATGGAAACAACCCACTTTTTTGGAAAAACCCCACATTCTGGAAACAAACCACATTATGGAAACAAAATTTGTTTTAAAAAAACCCAACATAATGGAAACACTCTATATTATGAAAACTGTCAATTTTATGGAAACTTCCTATTTTATAGAAACTCTATATTTTATGGAAACTCTATATTTTACAGATACTCTCTATTTTATGGAATCCAAATTAATGAAACACCATTTAAAAAATGTGAGGAAAGGTGTTATGTACCCAAATCCTGGGGTACTACATTCTCCTTACCATTGGTATTTGTGCCCGGGAAATGTAGAAAACCCTTCTTGGATTTAAAGAGTTCACACCACTACTCTTTTATTTCCATCTCACATTACCCATTCTCTTCCGAAATATGACCATGTTTCCATAACACCCGCATGAGGCCGATGGTATTCCCAATAAAGACAATATCTTGTCTATACATGATCATTATAGTGATATATACTAGTGATGCATCTCGTTCAAGCTCAACCTGATCCCATCTGATCACATGGATAGGATCTTGGTGATACTTTTTCAACTTGGATACTTGGAACACATTATGCACCAAACTAAACCGTGGTGGTAATGAAAACCGATATGAAACTTGTACAACCTGTTCTAGTATCTCAAAAGGGTTAATGTATCTAGGATATAATATTCCCTACTGCCTGAAGAGAAGATGTCCAATCCTTGGAGAGATCCACAAGAAGACATGATCACCTGCAGCGAACGACAACAGTCTTGAACTGTGATATGCATATGATTTTATGAAGACTCTAAGTCGTCTCCATATTATTATTAATCAACAAGATCTTATACATTGTTTCTTTGAAATTTCGTGGCCTTACTATTGATGTTTCACCCATTTCCTCCCATCATAGTGAAGAACGACAAGGACGCCCATACAATGCATCAAACAGAGACATGTGTATTGAGGATTGATAAATGTTATATTATGAGAACTCCACTAATGGTATATTCTCATACCATGATCCACCAAAATCAATTACATAATATTAAAACATGTCTTCGAACCTTTTTTTGTCTTCTTGGATTGTTCATCCTCTTGAGGATGATTCTCCATGCTCATAGTCAACAGATTCACTAGAGCTTCCTGTAAGGATTTCCAGAAATGAGAAGTGAACCTCAGATCTCTATCTGAGACAATTGACGCTGGTACACCATGAAACATTACAACTTTACAGATATAGATTTTTGAATGATCCTCCAATATATGAGTTTAACGAATAGAGATGAAATGGGATTACTTGGTCGACGATCCACTTTCACCCAAATGTCATGTTGTTTCTGAACTGTTATTCAAAGACCTATTACAAAATACACTTATATTTGATCTTATTTCCACACTGGGATAGGAAATGATTGTAACATACTATCTTGTATCTAATGATCTTCTTTAACCTAATGAAAAGTTTAGCACCACGAGTTGAACTCGGTCACCTTACTTTTTATACCACTTCACCAAAACTGCGTCGTCAACGCCATATACATCTTATGTGCACCTGGATGTAAAAACCATATCAAATGGTGGTAATAATTAAGGAGTTGTTCCTAAATAACCATAGGTACAAAAATTTTATCTATAAAACAAAAAAATGAACCCCAACAAGTTTTCACCCACAATGGTCTCTCGTCCATTGAGTTTTGATCTTACAACCAAACATTCTGCATTAGATGTTTGTGCCTCTGTGATTATTTTTACTAAATCAGGAAAAGGCATAGCTGAAAAAATGCATCATCACCTTGGTCTTCATATTACCCATTCATTTAGGTTGAGACTCAAATCAAATCCCATTCATCTAATGCTTCATTCACCCACAAATCATATGAATTTATACTCTTTAAATCTGCCACCAAATTTTCATTCCCTATTGTGTACATCAAGTCCAAGTCATACATTTGGGGATACTCTATCCATATCCTTGCCTCATAATCTAATATCACTGTGATAAAATGTGTTTCACGTTTTTGTGATCCGTATAGATTGTAAATGTATGACAAAATAGTCAATGTCTCCATGTTTTCAAGGAATGAATGACTATAACTAACTATAGATCATGTGTTGGGTAATTCTTCTAATGCACTGTGAATTTCCATGAACCATAAGAATCCCCATGATCTCTTTCCATGAGATCACAACCCAACTGTGATCCTGAAGCATCACAATACACCGCATACCCCTGTCCTTATTCTGGAAAGATCAAAAATGGAACTGATGTAATCAAAATTATCAGTTCCTTGAATTACTTCAGAAATTCCTTTTTCTTTTGGAATGGATCATTATTCTTTTTTCAAAGTATTCAATGGTGAATCTAGTGATGATAAATCGTGCAAAAAGAATCGATAGTAACCAGCTAGTCCAAGAAAACATTGTATCTTGAAAACATTCTTCAGTGTTTTCTATGAGATAACAGATTATATCTTTTTAGGATCAACAGAAATGCATTTCTCAGAAATGGAAAGGCCATGAAAATGTACTAGTTGTATCGAAATAAATCACTTTGATAATTTGGCATAATAATGATGATCTATCATTATTTGTAACATTTTTTCGAGGTGCACCTCATGATCATCCATTGTCTATGAATAGACCAAAATTTCTTCCAAAAACACCACAACAAAAGAATCCTGATATTGTTGAAATATATGATTCATCAATTCCATGTAGTCTGTTGTTGAATTTTTTAGACCTAAAGGCATGACTACATATTCATTGTGGCCATATCTTATTATGAAAGCTATATTTGGTATATCCTCTTTTTAAACTCTCAATTTGTCGAATCCGGATCGCAATTCAATTTTGGAGAACCACTGAACTACCCAAAATTTATCGAGTTGACAATCATTTTGTGGAGGTGGATAGCTATTATTTATCATAACTTGGATAAGATTACGATAATCAAAACACAACTAAATATGCCCATCTTCCATCTTCACGAACAAAACCGGTGCATCCCTTGGAGACGTACATGGTCAAATGAATCCCTTTCTTTCCAACTCCTCTAGCTACACATCCAATTCCAATAACTCTATTGGATCCATCTTTTAAGATGGATGTGAAATAATATTTTTTCCCAGAAGGATATCAATCATTAAATCCACTTCCCTTAGAGGTGGTATCCCTGAGATTTTTTTAGGGAATACATCAGAAAATTGAACAACAACAGTGAGAAAACTATTTTCCTATATCTCTTATATTGATTCCAAGGTAAATGATGTCAATTGATAAGAGATAGTTCCCACCATTGGTTACAAAAAGATATTTTCCTTTTATTTACAATCCCTTATAATCTAAATAGATTCTCGATGTCATCCTCAATCAAAAAACTAATTGTTCTCTTATAATAGTCGATTTGGTCCTTGAACACTGTCCACCTATCCATACGTAGTATTACATCATATACATCCATATCCAACACCGAGAAGTCTTATTTTAATACATATCCACCATCAATTATAGCACATGATTTACATATAAAGGCTTGACATTCTCATTCACTGAGATGAGTTTTCATTTTCCAAATAGAAGGGATCATTTTTAGTTGTAAACAAATAATGTCAGAAGAATGAGAACAAATTAAGGGATGTGATTCTCTAGAATCAAACTACACTTTCCCAAATGTAGAATTCAAAATAATAGTACCTCTCACTATAGATGGTACAGCCTGATTTTCAACAATCATCTTCTCATCTCCAAACAATGCTTTTTTCACTACACTATTCTCCATGTTTCCTTAATGAGGTTTCCCTGGTTTACGAGTCTTGGTATTTCTAGAATCACCATGGCTAGCTTTTCTCTACTGACGATATTGATTCTACTATCATCATCCAGTCGATGCATATGATTCATGTGACACCTGAGAAGTGTCTCGAGCACCAGACCATTGAGCACTGTAACATTATAAATGAAGATGTCCCATCATTTTTCAATTATGAAATTCTCTAGGTTGATCCATACAATAACACTTTATGTGTTCAAGCTAACAACATTGAAAACATCCTTCTTTGCTCAGGGGTCGTGTAGGAATATTTACTGATCCAGCTGTCTGGTTATGATTTCCACATGCACCTTGGAAATAGGTGTCCATTTTCTTCTTGTACCTAGCGGTTGAGTTCCCACCATTTCTTATTTGTATCATCATTCCACTTCCCATAGGTTATGAGATAACAAGTTCAACCACAATCACTATGTCTACCATTTCTGTACAATCTGTAATACAAAGTACCACAATCTTTGATTGAATCTCTTGTCATATCCCTGATTCGAAGATGTGTGCCTTCAATGAGGCACTCGACGCATGTTCTGGTGAAAATGATAATATTTTCATGAACATAGCCACATACACTATGATAGATAGACTATCTTGGTTTATGCAGAAGAAGTTGGTCGTATTCTGGATCTCCAACGTGTGAGGATATAATTGTTTGTTGAACAATTCTTCAAAATCCTATCATTTAATTCATTCATCCCATTTAGCATGTGCCACTATATCACACCATAGACGTGCAATATCCTCGATCATATACGTCAGAAAATTGACCTTTACCTCTTCCGGTGTGCCGATGAAGTCGAAGTTACGATTCATCCTATATATGCACACCTCCACCTTCTCTAGTTCAGAATCACCCCAGAAATTAGGTGAATTCTGCATTATGAACTAGATGGTATGATCCACATGTCCTGGATTATTCCACTGGTTCCCTATGTCCATAGCTCAAAAATCCTGGACAATTTTCAAAACTAGCTCTTGGTTCACATGTGGCTCAGGTGAAACTACATTCTCCTTAGCTTCTTCGGGTTGGATTCGATGAGGCCTAATAGTTTCAATTTTCTAACCTAACAAAAAAATCCATTAATCTCACTATCTAGAATCTTTGGGATTTATATTTCAAATTCTATCAGATAAACTATCACAACATTTTTTCCAAAACAACATTTTCCCCATCTTCAACTATTTCTGAAACCATTTCACGTGATTTTTAAAATTAAACCATTTTCAAAATATGATAAGCATTCACTTTTTCAAAATCATTCATCTGAAAACTAAATCCAAATTTCTAAAAAATTAACACATTTTCTCACAACATGAAACATTTCTCAAAATTATATATACACTCCTAGTGGGAAGTCATTCCAATAAAATGCATATCATGCTCATCTCATTGGCTAGACCCATGACAATGAGATTTCAAAATCCTCGATGTGTCTCCAAAAACATATTTACCTAACTTTCTAGTAAATTGAAGTTCAACAAAAATGGGCTAGCTGTATCCTTTTATGGTATACATTTCATGTTCTGACAATCCAATCCCTTTCTATGATTCCAACAAAAGGAAAAGAAAAGAAGGTATTTTATCTCTAAGGCAAGGAACATTGATGACTGCTAGATAAGAATGGATCAAACTAGATTATACCATATGTAATGACCCACTAATTATCATTGTCTTGAGAGTAGAATGACTCATTAATATGGATTAAGCGACATCCCTAAGACTCCAATGGACAACAATAAAAGATGATGGTATTCAAATAAAAGTTTGTGACAATTTACCCCTTAAGAAATAAACCAATTAACCTACCAACCATAACCAAAAATTCACAATATGATGTATGAATAAATGAATTATAACTCAAAAACTTCATATATCTCAGAACCACAAAAAGGTAAGCAATAATGGAAGAATAATTGTGTATCAATGTACACTGTGGATAAACTACACAAGACATTCCAAAGACCTCAATACTCCATGGTCCACATGCTCCAAGTTCCAAAATCTCCTAATAGCCCAAACATCATGAGGTAGTGCTAAACACATGTAAAACATTACCTTTTTCTTTGTACCAGATGATAGCATCTAAAAAAGAAAAAAAGTGCCAATGAAGAGGTGAGTATAAAATTCAGTAGGCTTTCCACAATGACTTCCCAAATCACCACAATAGGATAGAAGTGTTATCCAAAATTATAATAAATAGGTTATATAAAAAAATTTCTCAAAAAAATTAAATATAAATATTTCTCCAAAAAAATTCATTTACAATGCATAAATGTGCAATTGAAACCTATTTTTCGAAAAAGATATTTTTACAAAAAAAATATCTAGAAAATCATTACAACCATTCCACAACATCTCATTATCGGCACACCCAACCATTACTCAATCCCATCCAACCAACCATGCATGCAACGTTATGATAGTTCCATACACATGAGTGGGTTCTCATCGATCTACCATGTTGTCACTAGGTAATTGTTTCCCATGTTCGATTAATCATTTGTCACCAAGCACAAAGTCATACTTCAACCACCCGCATGTATGCAATTCCCATGTGCCACTAACCATTTGTCACCAATCACAAGGTCATATTTCAACAAATACCCATATATTCTATATAAAAAAATAACACATATTCCAAGCGATCAAGGAAAAACAAAAATTTAAATAAAAACACCTTTTTATTGAAAACAATTTCTATCAAAAACATTTTAATGCAAAACCATTTCAATTCCAAAAATTTTAAATAAAACTAAATTTTTATTAAAATCCATTTCTATTGAAAACACATTTTTCATAAAGAATTTATCATTTCAAAAAAAATATTGTTTAAATTCATCACTTTATATATTCATGAAACTAAACCCCATTTTGCATGACTACTCACCAAGATCATGTAATGTCACCAAAATAATAAATAATCACTAAATCAGATTTTACAATATTTTTGAAGTAAATTTTTTTTAAATAATCCAATTTGAATCTATTACAATAAATTATAGAAAGATAAGTTATGAGAGAAGCCTCCCACCTCAATGGTTTTGACGAAACATTGACAACAGATGAATAATGCATATGAATGCGGGTTGATTCTCCAGCAACGTCCTAAGTTATCTTATCCTAGAAAATTCACGAATCAAAATAGAATTATTTGGCATCCAATAACATTTATATACCCACTCAATGTTCATATTTTAGAATTAATGGATATCAGAGAAGTATATCTAATAAGATCTAAGAAAACATGACTAATCAAGAATAAACGGTGACATACCTCAAATATCAGACTGGAAATCACCTAGGGACGTCTCCAGGATTGCACCAACTAGTGTGGGGAGGGTTCCCCAGCCTTCTAGGGAGAGTAATATTTAAATAGGGTCTTTTTGAAGCCGAAAATAAATATATAGAGAATAAATTATGAATCTCCATGAAAATATTATCTTTATTTGACCCTTAGGCAAGGTTTGACCACACGGTTTGGGCTAACCGTGTACGGATCGTGTAGCCTTCGTTTTGGTCCAATCACTCCTTATAAAACACCAAAACTATCCCATCCTTCAAATTTACCCTTTTTATGGAAACTCATTTTATATGGAAAGATCCCACTTTATGGAAACTACCCACTTTATGGAAACATCCATCTTTAATGAAAAAAACCACATTATGGAAACAACCAACATTATGGAAGCACCCAAATTTATGTATACTCTCTATATCGTAGAAACTCTCTATTTTTTGGAAACTCTATATTTTATGGATACTCAGTATTTTATCGAAACAATCTATTTTATGGAATCCAAATTAAGGACACACCAATTAGAAAACATGAGGAAAGGGGTTATGTACCCGAAACTGGGGGTACTATATCTAGTATCATGTGTTAGTTTCAAGGACTTTTATTTATTCGACCAAAAGGATGATGAAATTATAAAACAAATCTAGACTACATAATCTATTAAGTTATATTACACCTTTATATGCATTATATCATTGTTTTTTTATTAGTGGGTTTTTTGTTCATCAATAGAATCTGTTAGCAAGGGATATTTTAGATCGTGTTTCTAATGGATTTTAGGGTTAGCATCAGCCTTAGTAGTAGTTCATTCTGAGTCAATTTACCTATTATAGAAACTTGTTTATACTCAAATTAGTGGATATGAACGATATATTTGATGGCCTTTGTATATTCACCTAGTTTATCGACATTATTATGATATTTTTCATTGAGTAGGGTGTTATTTGCGGGGATGGTGAGGTGGGAAAGGATAGTTGAATGCAGCGATGTCCACAGTGCCATAGGGGACCGAGAATGTTTATGGTACTCATATCATGTAGTGTACAATTTTTTATGCCTATTTTGACTTAGTATATTAACAATCCATTGTTCAACCCACTCCATTGTGTGCTTCAAGACTATACATGGATTGGTATCTCATGGATATGGTGTTTACTATGCCAGTAAAAGGAAAAACTATCTTATTTAATGATTTATAGGGGTGTATAATAATGATGAGGCTAAAATAGTTTATTAGTGAATAATCCATGTTTCAAATGAATAAATATGATGTTATACTTCATATTTATTTTTTTATTGAAATAATTTTATTGTTGAATACTCCCAGGGGAGAGTCACATTCTATGAAATATATGTCTACTGTGTGGTTTTTATGGGAAAGATGGGTTTTAATTTGTTTTGTGGGTGTGTAGATATGATTCATTTAATTATGGTTGAGCTACTTTTTTGGAATTTGTGTATACTGAGATAGTGGATGATTCATTGTATTTTTGGAGTTAGTAGATTTCTTTTCATAGGAGATTAAGGTGTTACACACTCGACATGATGTTGACATTAGGATAGACTTGCATCATGCTTCCTCTCTAATTTCGATGGATCATTATATAACAGAACCATATGTACTATGACAGCTGAGTAATCAAATAGATTATTTGATGTCTAAGGATTTCATCAATTACATTTTTTCAACAAGGGATTCTCCAAATTTATTTCCCAACAATGTGGATTGTAGTCTGAGGATTTCTATATTCTACCATATCTTGAATTAGGTTACAATCAAGATCCATTCCCATATTCGGAGGATATAAGATTTGTTTAACAAGTATAGTGGGTCCCATTGAATTTATATTATGTATTTTTAGTGTTAGTATGAACAATTGATGTGGAAGGAGGGATATATCATTATGAAAAACGTTAGAAGAGTGTATGGGAGAATTGAGTTCGTAGTTATGTTTATTGGGGTCACAAACATAAAATATATGTTTATGAGTCTCATAAATTATATTTTTGGTAAATTCAAAAAAAATTCATAATTTTGATCCTAGAAAACATATTTATCTATTGGTGTTCAGATGTGGATCATTTATATCATGGAGGTTCTATCATTGATGTTCTTTAACTCTAATGGCTCAATAAAATGTTTCCAAATATTATTATTTTTGTCATTATAAGTATATATACATGGGAATTTAGTGCCTCAAAAGTGTTTTGGAGTATAAACATCACAATATGAGGCACATTGTTCTTGGTAAGAATCCATGAACATGGTGGGGGATTATACTTTTCTTATTCTTGTAGGATATTATCAAATTATTGTAATCCCTTTCTCTTGAGTTTCATCCCTAAAAACCTGATTGAAAAAATGTAAATGTATTTTGGATCAATTGATCATGGTTAGAAAGCTTTTTATTTCCCTAAAATAGATTATATTTTGTAACCTAGATATTTTTATCCCAGATGAGGATATTTTGTTTTAGTTTCTTTTTAAAGCGTCCCATCTGGTATGGGGAAGCATGTAGATGAAGAAGGGTGTCGTGATCTATTATATCTATAATAATTTATTCCCACATGGGAGTGACTATTCCACTAATTATATGGAGATTATAGTGGCTTATTTAATATAGTATTAATGACACTACCTCATTTGGGAGTACTTTTTGGACATAATGGATTTCACGAGTATTGGGTATATAATTTATGAGATTTATCTGAATGATAAATAGTTTAGATTAGTGGGGTTTCACTAAGATTATGATTTTGAGATATCATACACTCTAAAAGGGGGATATTTTTACTAATGAATCATCTAAGAAAACCTGAGGATATGTTCATTTGGATTCTATGGATGTTTTAGAAGGGATGAAAGAGCTCACAACAATTCATCTTGGTATCATAGAAAATATTAACTGTGTTATTATTTATCAAATAATAATAAATTATTCCCTTAAGAATCCAATTGAGGTCTCTTCTTGAGATCCCTCAAAATATTGGGTAATTTGAGATCTTGTTTTCCCTAGGGATTCTCTAAGGGGATTGTTAGAGGATGGTCAAAACATGATATTGTTTTAGAGAATGTTTTTTATGTAAATGATTCATGGGGGTGTTCTAACTGATTTTTAAATCACACAAAAAGTAATACATATGGAAGGAAAAAATATATATATATTTTTTAGTAGGTAGCTTCTTTCATGGAAGAAATGGGATGTGGTAGACTTTATGTCCTGGTGTCCAGTTTTCTAGCAAGCAAAGAATGATTTTCACATTCCATAAATTTTTTTAACAAATTAAAAATATTCATGAAAGGATACTAGAGGGAATCACTATAAAATTCATCCTTGGATTACCCCGATCTCATGGAATATTTGATGTCATATAGGTATTCCTAGACCAATTGATGATGTCTACCATGTTTCCAGTGATCAAGGAGTTAGTTATAATGGTTGTTTTTTATAGGAAGTTTGTGGATAAGGTGGTGATGTTTCTTTGGTTTTTATGGTATATTGTTTTAGATCGGGAAACACATAATAACATGAGATTATAGATGTGATTTTAATATCCTTTTGGAACTAATTTATAACTGTAGACTATTTTCTATGCTCAGAATAATGGAATATGGAGAAGACATTTTAAACAATAGAGGATATGTTGTGTGTGGGGGTAATGGGATATAGTTCATCATGGGGGAAGTGGAATGACTAATGTGATTTTAATACTTTTATATTATTGTGATATTATGATGGAATGTGATTAACAGCAGTATGAAAATTATTCCCATTAAGGGATTTGTTTGTTATTATTTGAAAATTTTGATGGGTTAATTACTGGTTAGTTGTTGTGGTATCACACTATGAAGGGAATTATATAACAACTTTTATTTGAATTATTAACTGGTTTCAATCGAATTTATGGCTAGTATGATAATCACCTTAAAATAAAAAAGTATAATTGATAAAAATACCCTTGATAAATATGTAATGTTTTTTGTGATCTTTCATGATGTGTGGACATTTAATGGGATGGATATGTGTCATTATGCAATTTTGGGATGATATATTATATAATATTTTAATTGGTTAGTGAGGTTAGATGTGTTTGGTTAGATTTGTTGAGGGGAAGCAATTTGATGGGGTTGTGTTGCCATTTTGTTAGGCAATGATGTGTGGTTGTGATGTTGTATAGTGATACGATTTATTTTGATACTGTGGTGTAATATGATTTCATGACTTTATGAGATGTGTGGTTGGGTTACATGGTGTATTTGTTGAAAATGGTTGTGTTGTGTTAGTTTTTTGGCTTTTTATGGAATTAAATAAAAATTTACATTTTCAAATGGTGGGGGATTATTTTGTATAATGGGGTTGAAATGGTTTATAATAAAAGCAATTTTATGGATAATGGTTTGGGTAGGTTCTGCAAGATGCGGCTTTTGGAATTTATGGTTTTTTGCATTTAATGGCGGATGAAAAAATGGGGTTTGTGGATTCATTAGTGCCTATTTTGAACTGTTAGATTCTGTGTCAATATAGATATATTTATACACATAAATATAAATATTCCTTGTATATAAATCATGATTTTATATATGCACCACACCTAGATCAATCACTATGGGATGATACATGTATTTTATAATAGGATTATGATTCTTAGAATCCTGGTGATGATTATTGATGGATGGTTACCTAAACATTCCTGCACTCTCATCCTAGTAATAATATATACACGGTATATAATGGTTGAAGGCCTATTAGTTCAGTAGATAATTAACTGAGTGTTTGTGGGTGAGAGGTGATGGACTAGGTGTCTGTGCGTGAGATGTGATGTGACTATGTTGTGGGGTAGTGGGATTTTATGTGACAATGTTTTTGGGTATTGTATTGTGAGGTTCATGCATGGTCGGAGGATGGGAAGACGTTTTTTTTGCATCCTGTTTAGGAAATAGTACTACTATAGTTATTGAAGTGGATATGGTTTGCGATCCCAAATTTCTGTAGGCCAGATGTGAGGGTATAATGTTGAATAATAGTTAGATTTGATATGAAATTTTTTTGGGGGGTGTCTTATGTTTTTTACACATAAGATACTGAATCACCATGTCATATGAAATTGGTCTATGAGATAGGAACCCCAGTGGGATAGATTTTGAGGGTACCCATTATTAGTATAATTCTCATTATGTTCTTATATATGGATTTAATTATTTGGTGATCATTTATTGGTGGGGATGAGTTGGATATATGACTTATTTATATATTTCAGTTTCTATTCTCAAAATGGTGAACTAGTATGTTTCGTTTAAATGATCCTAAGATTCCACTAATTTCATATTGTGTTTACATGTATTCTCACCCTTCATAAACTTGTTTTCATGTTTTGATGACTATGTGGACAATGCTGGACATTAATAGGTTGGAACATTAACTGTTTCTATTTCACTACATTATCTTTCTTTTTTTTATTTACTTATGGTATCATTTATCATCATTTATTAAATATATACATGTGTTTTAGGATGGTTTTGGTTTCTTTTTCAAATTATTTCATGGAGGTTATTTCATTTGATTCATCATATCTCTCAATAATGTATAATTATATGGGGTAATGCCTCCCATTTATGTTGTTTTTATACCCTATATACTAGCTTCTATATTGAGATCTACTGAATATAACCCTAAAGGTTCATTATCTATATCCCTCCATATTGGTATTATTTTTTGGAGGGTGTTATAACTTGAGATATCGATATAAATTACTATAAAGAATTAATTGGATGAGAACTTCCAACAATCATATTTTCATTTTTTTGGGAAAATATATGATGTCTGATGAGATCATTTTTCTTAAATTCTAGATTATTTACCAAGGTGAACCAAAATATATTGGAATAAAAATTTCTTGTTGATACAATATGATCAAATACATACTGTCAAATGCTTATGCATTACTAGTTTCTAGGATACCATCTTCCTAGATCTATTTGAGTATACAATAATTCTTCACGTCTCATTTAATTTTACTCTATTTTTATATGATCTTCCATCCAAAAAAATTTTCTATCTTGAATTTTTTGGCTCTTATATTCAATGGTTTGGATCATTTGAGTTGTAACTCATATATTTTAATTTTGGTTTTGTATAAGTTATGACTCATATATTCTATAGTTTGGATCATTTAGTTTGTAACTCACATTGACTAATGCAATTATTGTATGCCTTGTAAATACAAAAATAAAATTAAATATATTTTATTGTCCACCTATAGAAATGGTCAAATTTTAATAATTTATGATTCCCAAGTAAAAGAAATGTTCTCATTTATGAACATATCTTTTAATGAGAAGAGGTTTGTTAGAATAAAGGAGGTCCGCCTTGGATCAACCTACTATAAAGATACATGATTTCATTTTTTACATATCAACTTTACTGTATCAATGGATAACTATCATTGATAATTAATTTAGATAATTAATTAACAACTTTAAAATTTTTAATCTGGCTTATTACCACCTGCACACTATAAATTTTTTTATTTTATATGAAACATAAAAATTGTTATCTAAGAATAGAAATTGTTGAGGATATACTTTATACAAAATTTAATTTACTAATATAAAACATATAAAAAAATACATACTCTAGGATATAGTGTTTTTTATTAATATTTTAGTGTTCTAACTTTTTATCCTTGTTCTCATATTCTATGGAAAAAATATATTTGTTATATGATAGAAATTATTATACACCACACATGGATTTCAAAAAATACATCTCACATTGATGGACATGATTATGGTTTTTTATAATATATAACAGAGGAATCCTGAAGAAGTGATTCATATAACACTATTAGATCACGGTAAAGCCACACAAACTACATAAAGTCGATGCTGATACACTTACTAGATATAATATTATTAAATATATTATTAATTTCAATGAAAAAAATATTTTATATTGACATTTAATATATGTGTGTTTTCATAACTATATACATGTAAGATAGCTCCATAAATTTGGTTGAGTTTTTATGTAATTCACATAGGATAAGATAATCTGTTTAAAACCAAAGATGAAATTCATAAGTAGAGAACCAAGAAATCATGATGATTTAATAATTAAGCATAAAAATTTCCAACCAATTCAATTGTACTATTAATGGAATGAATTTACTCATAGAAACATTGGAGAATCCAATTATTATTGAATGAATCTTAAGGACTATACCATTGTAATTCAATTCAATTTACATTTTGATTGATTAGACTATGAATTTCAAACAGTGAACATCAGATGAAATAATTAGATCACGTTTTCAGTATGTTCTTCACTTAAAGAAAATTACAGAAGAATAAGCATTGGAAAATAATGGTATTTCTTTCATATCACATATAATTTTTTCATCCAACTTTTCTGAAATTGAGGTGTAGAAATGTGAGAATGGAGAAATAATTAATATAAATTATTGAAATTAAAAATTAATGAAAATTATAAAATTCCAAAAGTTTTCACGAAAAGATAATATGGATGGCCGAAAAGTATTGAATGTTACTGTAATTATGATTAATACTATTTTTAAACAAGCCAGTTATGAATGTTGGAATAATAGAAACATTAAATCAGATTGTAAATAAATTATAACAACATGTAAGATATTTGAAATACGAAAAGGAGAAACACAATCATAATAATGGATGATGTTTTATTAAGGAATAAGATTATTTTGGTGAATCTTGAAGTTAAAATGAGTCATCTAAAATATTATTTACTATGAAAAATATAAATTTTGATAGTAATGATTAAAATTATAGTTTTATTTATTATATTGATGATGAATATTAAAATGTATGTCATGAACCCCCCCATCTAATGATAAGTCATTGATTAGATAGAAAGAGAGAGTTGATGACCTTGATTCCCACCTCCAGTTGGCCAGTAGTTGGAAACTAACACTGAGGGTATAAAAATCACACAGTTTGGGAGGCGTTACCCTTAATTAAGGCAACATGATCTAATGATGGTATTATAACCCACAAAAAACTCCATCCAATAATATAAAGGTATCCCAAAAACTATAGTTGAATGCACAAAAGTAGATAAAATATAAACATATAAATGTTCCTAATGTAAATAACATAAGTCAGGTCTACTAAAGTGATTCTTCTCTCGTTACATCTAATAATTTAATATTGTGATCGATCAAAAAATTCCACTATGAAACCTAAAAATAGTTAACTTACCAATGTTATCAATAAAAAGTATACACAGTAAGGACATAACCAAGTCCTCACATATACAAGTGAATAAGTAATGGTAATGTTCTCTTTTACAAACTACAGATCCAAGAAGAACCAAAAAATGTCATATAATAAAACCAAGCATCATCATTGTTTTCAAATAAAATCAGTCACCCAATATAACAATTTATCATCATGTCCATAACAAAGAAAGATACCCCACTGCCACTTCCCTATTTATTTTTAGTTCTCACACTCAAATGTCGATCGTCCTTTACTCCCATCACATCCACACATAACACATCAAATATCATACCCGTAGCCAACTAGGCCACACAAAGAAATCACATGACTTTTTTCCTATAGAAAAATGGACCACACATCCCACACATAACATCCCTCTAAATGAAATTTTCTCCAAAAATTAAATCAAAACAAAAAATAAAGTCTTAGGGTATCATGAATTTGAGGAAAATAAACCATATTCCCTTTTCCTGTCATGCATTAGCCAACCACTTATCACATCATTAAAAATCACGTGTCACTCCTAGAAACCGAAGATAACACATCACATCACATCACAACCCACCCACATACTCCTATACTGACAAATCATATATTTCCTATAGACACATGGACTATGAAATCAATGCTGATGGAAGAGTGGGGGAGATGGTGTATCCTAGAATCAATATCACTGCCATCTCAAATATTGGGGAGAACACAAAAAATTCAGAACCTCGAAATATTGGTAAGGATATACATCATTGGAGGGTTTCATATAAAAATCACACAAAAACATGTTATGAAAATAGAAAACAATTACAAAAAAGGGGTTCTTATCAATAACAGTAAATAACTAAAAATCACCACCATGTACAACACATCAACTATCTCAATTACCACCATCACAGTATCAAACACTACAAAAACACCACACAATACGCACAACATTTCCAATTTATAGTTATATATTTTGAAACATTTTTTCATTAGAAATTTAATTTCATATTACAAATTTCATAATTTCATTCAACTATCTTTATAAATTACAAAACATGCATTTCTAGTCATCATTTTTTATTTAGATGAATATTTTTTCATTAATAATCAAATATAATCTCATGTATAACTTAGAATAAATCATAATTATGCCACAAAACAACTAGAAAATCTCAAAAACAAGATAGGGAACATTCACATCATGTAACACATTCAAGATGTGAGTTCATATTTTTTTATAAAACTCTACTGAAATTTATGTTTCCTCAATTAAAACTAATTACAAATAATTAATTCACCTATCACAATGTGAATCAATGTCATGCTGCACACCTCATCGGAATAGAATCCATGAATTCAGAATAATCACAAATCACTATACACCAATTCACTTCATGTAAAACATTCATGATTGGAATATCGAGAATTATCTCTATTTCACCTATATCCATAATGATTCCTCCTCTAACCTCCATTGAAAATAATCTAATACAAATTACTATATATTTAATATACTAAGACTACATTTAACCTTAATATTTTTATGGTATTTATAATGATAATTAATATCATAAAAAATATTTTTTAAGTTAATTGAAATGTTAAATTATTTAGTAATATAATAAAGAACTAATCAAGGAATGTAAGAAATGCGATAAATAAAATGTAAATATAAGTATCTCAGGTTTTTGTTTAATTGATTTTCAATCAAATGAACTAGACATTTTTTGAAAATGAAATGTTATAATTTTGGACAAAAATAAACAATTGAGAAAAAAGTTAACCTCCAAAAATTATGATTTGTGATACTTTTGAATATATTTTAAAAGGAAATAAAATTATTAAAAATGAAATTTCTAGTTTAAAATATTTTTTATCTATGTTTTTAGGGAAAATAAATACATGATAAGATGATTTAAAAGGTCGAAAATTAATCTAGATTCTGATTTAATGTAATTTTTTGGTATATGTACATATAACATACTAGTATTTGTTTTATTATTAGTATGTTGGTATATATTTACTTGAATGTATTTGTGAAGCATGTTTTTATTATATTAACAGTTAAAATCTATTTTTTTTAATTTCTTTTGAATAAGTCATAAATTTTTGATGATTAATATTTTTCATGTATAATTTAATAATAATCTCTCATAATGACACAAAACATGTAGGTATAAAATTCATTTATTTATCTTAAAATATTGAATATTTTTCTATAATGTTCATGAGAGTTACATTTGGATTTGTATCATGTGTATAAATAGTTAACTATTGTAATTCACATAGTGTATATATATTTTATTAATTATTTTCTTATTATTTTATGAATACATTGAAAATTAAAAATGTGTTCTTTTGGGATACTTATATAATTTCGGGTTTTATGTAATATAATAGGAAATTGTATATTCATTATTACATATCTTTAATATAGAGGAGAAACATAAATTTTTAGGGATATATCTACTTAATTTGTCTTTATTTTTTTATTAAAAAAGTTTTTATTACATTTTTTATATTTTCCTATTGATTCAAGATAATTTATTTCTTTTTTTATATTGTTATAAAATAAGGTCATATACCTTTTAAGATGTTTAACATAAATGTTGTTAAATAAACGTTATTGTGTTGTTTTTCAACATTGTTTTTAAATAAAAACCAAGAATGAAATATTTAAATAATTTTTATAGATTTAGTGTTAAATTTTTATTGTAAATAACACATTATTTTACTTATAGATTTTATTATTTATTTTAAGAGGAGTTATTCTATTATCAAATATGTTTATTTTGATTTTTATAGTTTCCCATGGGCATGATAGGGTTGTTTGATTGGACTGTTATATAATATTAAATGTTATCTAATTATATTTATCAATTTATTTCGAATAATTTTTATGGATTTGATACATCGATTGATTTTTAGAATATGCTTCGGGGACAATTATGGTTCTTCCTCATTTATGTATATATTATTTATAAATGTGATATTAAATCAAAAAAATATATTTTAAAATTTCATTATGATTAATCATATTTTTATTTCAAAAAAATAATTTCATTATATGATCAAATTGAGGGAAAATATATAAAAAAATACTGTTATTTAAATAAAAATTTATGTATAATTTTTTTTGGTTTTGTATTTAAAATGGGGGTCTTTTTTGAGTGTTTGTTGTTATTTTTTAGTATTTTATGTTTTCATATATTGTTATAACTCATAAAATATCTGGGTATAACTATAAAATGAATGTTATAACAAACACTATGATAATTTATATATGCTTTACATAATTTTATTTCAATTTCTAAATGATAATTAACTGTTTTATTTATCATTTTTATAGCACATGCAATTAAAACATCCATAAATAGTAAGCATGGAAGTTGTTTTTTAGTTTTTATAATTCACAGTATTTTGATTATAAGTTGAACTAATGTAAATGAAATTTTACAACTCCAGTTTTGTTAATAAATATAATAATTTCATCTATGCATTCATAAACAACAACAATTTTTTAATTAGACTCAATATGTCATGACCCATCCTGAGGACCTGTTCCGTGACTACCCCAAGCCCGCCTTCCATAGGCCAGGGGATGGAGACTAGCACCAAAGGCCCAAATCCCGACAAAAAGGGGAAAGCATTGCCTTTATAAAGTAAACAAACACCATAGAGTTAGCCAGAAGAAGTAAACACTAAGTAATCACAAGTACAAGTAAGTGTAGAAAAGTAAGTGGGCCAGAATACAAACCCAAACTGAAATTAAATTTGAACTGGAATGGAAGTACATCAACTAAAAACTAAAGCAGCAACACCGAGTCATCCACTGGAAATCCCACCTGATGGGTGGGTACATATATCATCCTCAGCTCCTCGAGTCCTGTCATCCACCCCGTGTACGTCCTGCCTAGTGGTCCACCTCTAGGTACCGACTCGTCGTGATATCCACCTCTGGGCACCGACTCCTTGTGAGTTCCTCCTCCAGGAACCATCCATCTATACAAGCCTCAACCTCGATCAGTGATGTCTGTCGTTTGCAACCAACACAACATAGTACGGGCAAAGCCCGTGCAGGGGTGAGTATACGATACTCAGTAGGGACCCTGAGACCCCCGAAGGTCTCCCAGAATCCACAGAGGAGATTCCACAAGGAAAGATATAATAATGAAGTAACATCCAACACTACATAGGTATATTCTCATACATATACCTATGTCATCAATTACAGTTCGGCTCCATCATCTGAGCCCATGTTCGATCACGTCCACATCGGACAGTACAACCCAATCCACACAAGAATGCACAACCCAGTCAACATAGGAAATAATGTCAATCATATCGAATATATTTATTGAAAGTCAAGACACATCTCACATAGGTCTACTTCTTCGAAATATAATAGAGATGATCAGATGTAGCCACTGATTAATCTAAGTTGGGACCCACGTAGGATAGAAGGACAGTAGTACTGCCAGACCCACGTTGGATACAAGGAATGTAGTCATCCCCATCGAACCCATGGAGGATTCCAGTACGGTTTTCATCGTCGTCGAACCCACAATGATTCTGGTACGATAGACTTCACCGTCAAACCCACAAAGGATTTCAGTATGATAGTCTTTACCGTCGAACCCACGGAGGATTCCAGCACGATAGTCTTCACCGTAGAACCCATAGCTGCTTGGGAACTCCTCCTCTATCGATTACCGTGGGCCTGCATATATAACCAAGATATTTCCACTAACCTTGGACTGTTGTAGTACTCCACTTGTCGAGTAATGTGGGCATGCTGCTACAACCAAGTGCTTCCCACCATGGGTCTACCGCTACAACCAAGCGCTCCTCCACCGTGGGTCTTCCGCTACAACTAAGCACTCCCCACTGGGCTGTCGAAACACTCAGAGTCGATCGATCATCAGTCGTCAAGTCTCATCCAGCTCTAGGGTTTCCGCACACAGCACGCTCGATCCGAGAGGGTCCGCTCCACCATCCAGGAGGTCGATACATCAACTCTCATGTAGACCAGAGTTGATGTATCACAATGTTCTGTCATGTCAAAAGAAACACAACGCGAGAGACGACACCTCTATCGGATGCCTGGTCTGAGAGGTATTGGCTTTTTTGTCACAGGGTCCCGGTTGGTTTTTAAACTAAACCCAACTCGATCGTACTCTAGCTGCATCTAAACCATGAGCGAATTATTCCAAAACAACTGTCTCACTAAGAGGAATCCAACAAATTCGACGGCATGTCAATCGAACATCCGGAGCTCATGTAATATGTGTTTCCGCTCCGAGGCCTCGGTTGATTTCGTGTTCGAACCAACCCGTCCGTACCCAATGTTCTCCAAAACCCTGAGTGTAATATACCAAAATGATCGTCTCGATTGAAGGACCACATCTCAATTTATGTTGCATTGATCGTAGGTCCGTAGCTCATGATATGGGCATTTGAACGGAACTGTCTGAAAATAGGGGGTTTTGGGCCCCGACTGACCCGACCCAAGACCCCCTGGGTCGGCCCGAATCGGGTGGACCCGAATCGGGTCCAGGTCTGGCCCATTAGGCCGAAGCCCAGCCCGGCAGGCCGGTGCAGCCACCACGGAACCCAATTTTCCCACCCCTCCGTGGTGCCGGCGGCCGGTGGTTCCGGCTGCCCCGCCTTGAACCGCTGCGGCTTTGAGTCGCAGCCTTCTCTGACCAGCGCGACGCGATGGCGTCGCGCCCCTACATTGTGGACCTGCTCTGGCCGTGGCCTCAGCATGGTTCTCCAGCGCGGCGCGATGTTGTTGCGGAATTTTTCGGCCTCAATGACACAACACGACATCATCACGCTTCTTCGCTCGTTCCTCTTGCTTCCGCGCGGTGCCCTTGAACCGCGTTGCCTTTGCTCGTGCCGTAACAAGTACAACATCAACGGGGGTGGAGGGTCGGTCGAGTTCGTGTCGTCCGACCTCCTCCCGTTATAATTATTACAAGCGGCACAAGAATAACAGTCGATGAATGGAAAATAATTCACGAACAATAATTAACCCATACATCAAGGTTTTGTCAAACGAAGGTTCATCGTGGGAAAAGAACGTCGCGGAAGGAGGCTCTGTAAGCATCATCGACGTCGCGGTACATGGAATCACGGAGAAGGGGATCATCAGCGTCGCGGTACAGGGCGACGCATCGTCGATCTCCGAGGAATTAGCATTCATCATAGTCCTTCGTCGGAGGCCTGCGTTCTTCATTGGTGTCGGTGTGTTCTTCACGATCTTCAAGGAGGAAGATGAAGTTCTTCGTGGAACTCTCTCTCCCAATCCAACGAAGCAACCCCTAATGAAATAAGACTTTGTCTTATTTAATTAACACACACAAGCCAACATTCCATTTGAAATTCAAAATACTTCATTCAATTAATTGAATTAAGTGAAGAGTCTTAATAGTCCAATTAATGTGAGAGTTGACTTGGCATTTAATAAGGGGGTGCGGGTGCATTACAAAATAATGGGGGTTTGAGGAAATTCAAAAGGTGGGGCTCATGTGGGGCCCACCTCACTAATATCCTAACAAGAGGGGTAAGGATATAGTGGGTACCACCTCAACTTCTATAAGTAGGTTTAAACTACATAGAACATAAAATAAAAATTGTTGCACAACGTTTATTTCATTCCTTAGTTAGCCGTATTTTTCTAAAATAACCACACCTGAGCAAACACAACTACATAAAAGGTGTTCCTAAGCAATTACCAGCGCTGCGGTTTCATCGGTGCCCCCAGATTTTGATTCCGAGCACCAGTTCAAAAGTTAGAAAAAAACTCGCTCGTTCGTTCACTGAACGTACCCGAGAAGAACATCATAAATTGATTCCGGGCACACCGGGCGACATAACCAGGTACCGTCAGAAACCGCGTTTTTGTAAAATCCCAATAAAAATTAATAAAAAAATTTCTTTCAAATTTATGGGTCTTTACACAATATTATTACATTTTTTGTTGAGTGTTAGTGCATATTTTATATTATGTAGCAGTTTTTAGTTTTTAGTTTTCCATTGGTTCAAATGATATATATATATATATGTGTGTGTATAAAACACTACTTATTTCATTGTAAATACAAAATATTTATCTATATGTAATTCATATCATAGGAAGGATAAAATATACCATAGGATTATATATAAATTTACCTATGTCTATACAATATTTTTTTTATTTTTTATACTGATATTAAAATACAATTTTCAGAGTGTTCCTTGATACATCAAGAAGATGATGTTGTATAGAGGTTTTATTTGATTCGTTGGATAACATAGGAATGTATATTAATATATGATAACATGATTTCATGACAAATCAGATGTTCATGGTGCCAAATAATTTTCAATGTTTTGTTATGATAAGATGTGACAACATTTTATATTACCCAATATGATTTATAATTCTTTGTATTGATTTTGAATATGTGAATATATTTTCAACATGATTAATTTGTTATGAGAGTTTTATTATATTGAAATGAATTTTTGTTATTGTAATATCAAGGCATACAGTAAAGCTTCACTCATTCCTCGTGAATAATAATAAAATGTGTTGTATCTGATAAAATTTTAATCATCCAACTACTGAACATAATGATTTGTTGAGTGGATTTCAAGCACATTATCTACAGCATTTATTAACCCTAAATCTATGACATGGATGGTACTCATCCTTCTACATGTATAATGAATATATGCATAATCATTTAATTTTTAGAAGCATGAAATACACTCATGACTAATATATGATAATTATCTATGTATTTGATCTTTTATACAGTGAATTTGATCATTAATACAATCTCCATGTCCACATGAAAAACTACATTACCATGTTAAATGACTGCAAGACATCATATAGTGGATTCCAAATCACATTCACTCAGGCATGCATTATTTAAAAATATTTGGATATGACCCATATAGGGAATGTGGGTCACACATTGAAATCATATCCTATTGTTTTCATATAATAATAAGTATTAATATTTGAGGATTATCTTTATTCTCTTTGTTTATTAACTAAACCTACCACGCGTTAAGGATTCAATCGACAGCATGACCACACAGTAAGTATATTGATATATAAATATACAACACATTATAATGACCAATCTTCAATTATGAGGGTTGTAGAATTCAATCAATCACACATTATATACATCATGGTCTCCCTATATCCACTTTCATTACTAAATTTTTTTTATTCAATAATATTTAAATTTAAATAATACTCTATTCTTGGATTCATTTGATTATTTGATTGAAAACATGTTTATATTATGTTTCATATATATTTTTATTATTTCATATATTCACATCAATGATATAGATTCCATGAGTATATTTTTAGTGTTTTTTTAAAATATTTTAAATGTCTATTAAATATATTCATAATTTACATATAAACCCACTACGTAAAATTTAAAAAAAATATTTGAAAATCGGTTTTATAAATTATTTCAGTGTTATATTATTTTATAAATTAATATATTTTAACTGCACCATATTCAAAATTATTTTTAATAAAATATTTTAGTGTAATTAGTTTGTGAATAATTATGTATCATCATGAATATGGAAAGGGTTTTTAAAAATACATGTTTTAATTTAATAGAAAAATATATATGATATATATGGGATATTAATGAAACATTATTATGGATATAATTGGGATTATTTAACAATGAATTCAATGATGTGGAAATTGTATTTATGTTATTGCATTCAAATTCTTTTTATTGCAGTAGTTTTAGAATGGTAACTTTCTCTCTCTAAGATAATTATAATGTTTATGTTGGGATATTTTTACCAAACAATACCTTGGGTTGTTTGTTTTATAAATCATATTTTAAAGGAATGAAGAATCAATCAGTGATCATATGACACACTATCTAGAAGAAAAAAATGTACACTACTGTGATGATTTCCTTTGATGTGAACTTTCAAAATTAATATTTTCAAGTGTTGTGAATATTTATTAAGTCCTACGTTATCATTTATTGATTTTCTCAAATATATCTCATGATGAACCAAAATGAATTCCGCTATTACATACATGGTGAGGCATTTTGATCCCATACTCAAAGACCAGTTCCTATGATACTTTAATCTTCTATGTCTTCATATGTCCTATTCTATTTTGGTCTATATTAATTCATATCATCTCTTCCAAATGTACTCTAACATTGGTTTGTTCCATTCCATCCTCTAATATTTTTTCATCTCAATTTTTGATGCAATGATTCTAATATAAATTCTATTTATATATTAATTAATGTATTTTGATTAAGGGAAGTCTTGGTTGTGACTCTAATTTTCTAATGCCAAGACTATTTGAGGATTTACTATCATTTTCTAAAGTCATTTTTAAGGGCTATGAACCCCAACATAAATATCATGTTTGTGGTGGGGCATGATCTTGAAAATGTTTAATTATAAATATTTATGATTCCAAATGAAATCATTGGTTCATAATGCACAATACTTCTCTCAAGGAGTATAGTACCGTAATAGAAGAGTATAATGACTTTGGACAGAACAACTAAAAAAATACATGAGATCATTATTTACTTATATATGTTATTTTATCACTAGATATTTAAGTCTAATAATTAATTTTGATAATTAATTTATTTAATTTAAAAAATATATCTTGTCTATTCACCTCCCCCAACTTACAATTATCTAGGTCAACCATAGTCCTAACAGTCATCTCATCACTTGTTTTTTTTCGGGAATCATCCCAGTCACAATATTTTTGATTCAAGTATAGTTTAGTTAATAACTTTTTATCCAAATCCATCATATGGATACACTCAAGTCTCATCCTCATCTTTTTTATAGATGACAAAATCCTATTCATAAATAATTTATGACAATTATTATGTGAAAATGTAAATGTTCAACAATAAAATCTTAATAAATCATTTTATGGATAATGTAATGGTAATAACTATTTTAATAGTTTGGAATGTTCTATGTAATAGTTTGGAATTGAAAATATATGTTTTCATGGAATTTTGAGGCCCATATAGCCTAGATTTTTATTCAATAAAAAATATAAGTATATTATATTATTAGATAATGCTATTTTTTCCATTTTAATAAAATAAATCCACAAACGATGTCTCATATTAGAAATATGAAACCACCATTTTTTCAATGATATAGGGTATTCCCATGGAATGACAAAAAATTGGTCATTGAGTGATTGGTCAAATAATACTTGATGGTAATTTATTTAATATTTTTGTAAATTTTTTTTGAATTTTTTAAAATTTATCATATACGATGTATTGTAAGATAAATATGATACCACAATTATGTCTGAAATATGAGTTTTACCCTAGGATAAATATAAGAATTTTCTTCTTTTTTTTGGATAAATCACAACCAAGAGTACTAATAATTGTATTATTATTATTATTAATGAAAAAATTAAAATAGAAATTATATGTTTAATTAAATTCTCAAAAATAATGAGCAATGTTACAACATGGGTGTATATTAAAAATTTATATATTTACTAATTATGAAAATATTAATTTTTATATATAAATATAATTGTGTGGTTATTAAAAAAATTATTAATTAATCGGGTTTTAATAGAATTTTTATTTAAATTGTCAAAGGTGTAAATGATGTGAGGAATTTTATAATAATAATAAATGATTATTATTATAATTATTTAATTAGAAAATTAATATTTTTATATTATAATTTAAATTATGTATATATATATGACAGATATATATATATATGTTTGTTTGTGTGAGTGTGCGAAGGATTATATATATATATAAGCGGGTGTGTATTTATCAATGGTTGTGTATATATATATATATATATGAATTAAATGCATATTAATATATATATATATATCAGCTTGTGTGTGTTCATGTATATATATAAATAATATGTGTGTGTGCCTATATATGTATATGTGAATATGTGTATATATAAAGTGAGTGTGTATAAATATATGGAAGACAATTTAATATATATATTAAATGGATGATTTGATATATTTTAATAGGGAAATATATAAAGCATGACATGAAGTGAGGAGAGAAATAATTAAATGTACATAAATGAAATAATTAATTGATGAAGGAATAGGGTGCTTGGGAATTGCATTGTGGATGTGTAACAATTATACTTTTAATACAAGGTGGAGATAGGAAATTGATGATTTGAATAAATGAATAAAAGAAGGAAATGGGAGGCACATGGTATCCCCCATGCCACACTCCTACATTTATCTCCCATCCTATCTCTTTTTTTCCAAGGTTATATCTTCAATATCTTTTGCGCTACTGACCATATTGATGATATGTTTGTGCAATTGTCGTCTTATCGGTGAGGAGAACCTAAATTCAAAATTTTTAGGGTATTAAGGTATTATTTTCTGGTTATTGTCATATTAAAAAGATAATACAAAATAAAATATCAAAATTCAATTTAAAGGAATATATTATAAGATAGTTAGTAATGAATTATTAAAATAAATTATTAGAATTCATTAATTATATAGAGGAAAATTTCGAACCCATGTTTTTGCCTAAAATTATATATTCGAAATTATTTTGGAGAGAAAAATTATAATCACATGTGATATTTTATTTCTTATATAATTAAAATAAACTACCACAGATGATTCCTTATCCAATTATGGATTACATCACATCAAAATATAAATCACTGATAAAAGGGTAACATTTATCAGAGCTATACAAAAACTGTGATAATGTTAAATTTTTTCAATGGTTAATAATTCACTGATAATTGGTACACTTGATCAGATATTGCAGTGGTGGATTGAGATGTGTCTTTATTAGACAGTCTCAGTGATCTTAGGGATTATTTTTTCAACTGGAGGGAGAGGACTACTTCAATATAAGGTGCTAATAGATAATATAGTGGTGAACAGAGAAGATGATGCATGTATATCATATCTTATCGATGCCTCATTGATTCTAAATTGAATATTGGGTATGATATCAGATATAAAATCCGATAGTTTTTCGAGGGACATGGAATAATTAAATATATCTTATACTATAAGAATCATTCCTAAGAGATTTTGAGGTCATATTAAATCTAATTATGAAGTGTTTGATGAGGGATGTGTGATTTGGAAAAACACCTTGATTGAACAGATCATTTTTCTTGAATGTGAGGAATCATCGAATCAAGAAGAGTTTCTTAACTAGATTTCAATTTTTTGGTAATATCATATTGGAGGTGAGTCTCCATTGGTTATAGTGTTTTTTAACGTCTCTTATCATCATATGATTATAGGATTCTCACTTGGAGTGTTGGTTTTTTATCATAAAGCCCTAATGGAAACATCAACATGAATGGTCGATGGATTTCAACGACTCGAGAGTTATAAACTACATCTCTCCTATATTGGATTGTCTTCATGAACACAATTTCATCCTTTGTCACCTTTGGATTATATACTATATTGGCATAGAAATTACAACTCAAATCCATTATAATATGGAATGTGAGGTTGCGTAGTTTGGGCATTTCTTTCAGAAAGTAATTCAGATTTTCTCAAATCAATGTTACTGAAATGGAAAACATATCCACTCCCATAGATGACATCTATATTAATGCTGATTTTGAGAGAAAACATATATTTTTAACACTTTTATGGTTGTGGCTCATTCTGTAGAGTTATTTTGGAGGAAGGTACTATATGATAGGTGTGGAATGAAGGGACACATAGCTACTAATTTTCATAAGAAGAAAAAAATTAATCATTATACTATGTAAAATCCTCTATATCGTGTTAGATTTGGGATTAAAAGGCCATTTTCGAATTGAATTGAAGTGCAAGAGTATGAGAATGTAAATTATTATATTCCATTTTGAATGGGGAGATGATACTATTGAATGAGTAGTCTCAATATTGAGTTAATAGTGGACCCTATAATGCTCAAGAGGATCATGTTGATGAGGTAACACCAAATGATTTCCATACAACCACTTTTATTGGACAAGACTACGTTGTATTTTAGATGTGTATTAATCTGGTGGGATATGATGTGGTAAAGGATTGTAATACTATTGTAATGGGGAATAACATTGAACATGGAGAAAATGTTGAGCATGGTGGTCTAACTACTATGTATGTGGTTGCTTCTCCCAGTGGGGTTTAAAATATTCGTGGTGAATCATATCCATCTAGTATCTTCTAATGTGTACCAAGACTTCTGGTTTTACAAATGGATGAAGGAATTAGTCTGGAGATTGTCCATTCATCTACATACAATCAGGTTGATATGGATATTAATGCTACCTTGATTCTTTATCTGGCAGGGAAAGGTGGTGACATTCAGAATGATTGTGAGGTTATAGACATCCATAAATCCATCCACGTTGCCTAGAAAATTTCCAATTCCTTATGAATTGATAAATAAGGTAACATCATTGATGATGAAAGTGATAAAGAAAGGAAAATGATTTTACTCAACACCACTATATTTATAGGCAGTGTTGGAGATGTTTCTTTTTAGAATTATTTCATAAATGTTATGTTAATGACGAGTGGAAATGAAGAATCCAATATGGCTCCTCCAAAAATAATTACATTGAAGGATTATTCCACTCTTTAAAGGAATTATTATACCGGATCATCCTCCGAAAATATAAAATTCAATCCCCCTTCATAGGAGGAAATATCTGAAGCAGTGATTCTTTGGATTCTCATACAGTCGGAATGAAAAACTATTGATGATTCAAACTATGGACATGAAAATGATCTTTTATTTTATAATAGTAAAACTGGTTTTCTGGATGTTGGGGAATCTCATAGTTTGACCCCATTTGTTCTATGGTTATCTTTTTATTTTAACAATTATTCAAATTTCATAGGAGTTTCTTCTAGATAGATTTTTTTCATAACATATATATTTATATCATTACATGTGTGCATAGATGTGTATACATTTTTTGGGGTGTTTTTTAGGTGTATATATAGATGTTGTACGTTTATAAATATATGTATGTCTATATATATATGTGTGTTTATGCACCTATTATGAAAATATATATATGTATATAACAAGTCTTCATGTGTACATATGGCATGTACTTAAATATTAGGAAATAAAATTATAAATATATATAATTTTTTCAAATGTTTTCATAAAATTATAAATAAAGTAAAAAATATTTAAATAATTATAGAATTAAAATTAATATATTTATATATTAACTGAAAAATTATATATAGTTATATATTAATAAATATATAAATAATTATATAATTATATATAATTATTGAAATATATTTATATTCCTATAAAAATATTTATAAAAATATTTTTTTTGAATATAATTATAAATATATATATATATTAATATATAAACTATTATAAAATATCCATAAAAATATTTTAAAAAATATATTTATTTTATTTATAATTAGGTATATATAAAGTAATTTGAATATATATATAATTATATATACTTTTATAAATATGTTTTTAATTATATAAAAATATTAATTTATTATTCTAATTATTAAAAAATAAAAATTTAATTAAATAATAATGAAATTAGAATAAATATATTAAACTAATAAATATATTTATTTTATTTTATTATTATTATTTAAATGTTTACTAATTTGAGATGGATCTATGTTCGACACTGGTTGACAAGGTGCTTTAATCTACAGTGATGAGAAGTTCTATTTAATGATCTTTTATGAGAGGATTCCAAAATTCTTTTCTTAATGAAATGTTATTATGCATGACCATGTTAGTTGTAGGAGAACTGTTTTCTATGAGAATTGATCTATTTGTTGTAACTCCCCGACCCCAGCTACCCAGAGTCGGTGCATTACTTCGTAACATTGGCATGATCACAAGAGAGATCAAATCCCGAAAGACCGATTGGTTTAGTAGCTTTGGAAACACTAGATATAATCATAAAGTTTTACATTACATTTCAAACTGAAAAACTACTACAACAACAAAGTCCTCATATCCACACTATTAACCCCTCATAATATCCCTGCAAGTCATTCATAATTTACTTCTTCACTACCTGGTAAAAATAAAACATAGAAAATGGGTGAGCTCAAATGCCCAGTAAGGATAACAATATAGCGGAACATTCAAAATAAGCATAAACATTTAAGGCAATGAATTACTAAAACAAAAGACTTTTAAAATTGAACTTCAACATAGTATGGAAAAAGTAAAATGAAATAATTCCATTTACTTATTCACATGGATATTCTACTAATCGAATAATCTCATGCAATATCAATAACCACTTTCATAATGTTGGAATGCATAATGCCAGACTATCATAACCACATAGCCAAGGCCTCGTGCCAAGACTACAAATAAGATTTTGTCAAGACCTTGTGCCAAGACACTAGTTTGTCTCATGAGACCTACCGATGCATCGAGGAGCTATAGCGGGCTCCACCCGTCACTTATTAAGTCCAATGCATTCCCATATGAAAAGGTTTAAACATAACATAAACATTCGTATTAAAACTAGCATACAAAATGTCAATAATTTCACCATAAACTATGAATGGTATAAAAATAGCACATCCACAGTCAAACATATCACAAAACCTTCAATACAATATAGAAGTTTTGTATCATAATAAATCAACTTCAAATAATCTTAAAATCCATCAAAGGATGTTGACATAGATGAAATCAAAATTCTTTTTAAAGAAGTATCTCCTTTTATTTTGAAATCATTTAAGGTCCATATAAAATAAAACATTTTCTTTGAAAATATTCTTATAAGCTTGTATGGAAATCTTCGACGATTTTATAACAGCGGAAAATAATCGCACCCACCGTATATGTTAAAAAAAACATTCTTACCTCAATTCTGTCGAAAAGGTTAAAAAGGACCTTGTTTTGAAAACGACGGAAAGATTCCTTTATAAACCTCTTATAAAAAAAGTCAAACAAGGGTATAAATGACTTTAACCCATATTCTTGTAAATAGTAAAAATGTTTTGAAATACATTTCGAAGAAACATGGATGTGGATGATAAAAAGATCCAAGTAGATTATTACGTATAATACAACCTCAGATAATTAAGAGATTGTGAAATAACCCTTACCTTGTACTTTTCCTTGGTTGGGGTAGGTTAACCTCCTGTATAATAGTGAAATAATTGTTACTAAATTATACAAGAATCATATACATTAATATTATATCATATATGATCTTTTAATACTGATTTTGATAATAATATCTTAAAATTATCGTCGTTTCGGGTGTTAACTTACTCATTTTCTTTTATATGTTTTGTTACATAAGCCATGTTTGTAAAGGATAAGTTGTATATTATTAAAATCCAGAATGGTATAAAGTCTTTAAACATCATTTTTAAATCATCAAATAATAATTATACTTGAATGGATACGATGGAAAATGAATCTCATCGCGTTCGTGGAGACGGTAGTCCGTACGTACGCACGAACGCTACTTCCATTTAATTTTTATTTTAAAAGAATCGAATACCAATGATACATAGGTATATTACTATTCCAGTATAATATAATATTTTATACATGTTACTTAAGTTCATTAACACCATCCTTTATACGTTCCATGTGTGGTATGAACGAGTCATATCATTTTAAGGGGGCGGTAGTCCGCACTTCCTCAAATGAAATTATCGTATGTATATACAACATGAAAAGAATAATGGTATGAAATAAAATGGAATTACAGAAGCTTATATATATAATATATATCATTAATATCATATTTAATTACAGTGCCATCATAATGGCCACCATGAGAGGCGGTAAGATGTATTTGAACAATCATCGTTTCGTGAGGCGTTAGTTTTCCATCCACAGAAACATTATGTTCATCATTCATTAGATGGAGTTGTGTGTATGTGTAGTTTGAATCCTTCTTATAACAACATCCTAGTATATTGAAGATACTGGTGTTGTTACAAAAGAAAGGAAATAAAAAGAGTTTGGGGGTTGGAGAAGCAAAATAAATGAAAATAATTTAAGAGAAAACGTTACCTTTAATTTAGGTAACTCACTTTGGTTAGAACCAAAGGACTTGTTGAAATGCTTTCTGCCTAAGGGGAAGCTTCAAGGAGGAGGAGAGGGATGTGGGGAGCTTATTTGGGCAGAGTTTGGACGAGCCAAGTGGCTTGAGAGGTGTGAGAAATGAGTAGAAGTGGTCTCCTTTTATAAGGGAGAGGAGGGGCTCTTTAGGAAAGAGTGAAAGTATTACTTTATAATATAATTATATTCGGTTTATAATGGTCCAAAAATCATTGAGGTTGAAGATACGATGACTCATATTCTAAATAACATCAACCAATAAGAATTGGACAGGTTTTAGATAATATTTTAATCATTATAATCTTATTTATTTAAATGATTTATTAATGAGGTAAACATTGCATCATTATTGTGTCATTAATAATTTAACTTATTTGATGTCTAAAAATTATAAATAAACTATAATCATGTAGGAAATCGTTTTAGCTTTCTAATGAATATTTATAATCGAAAATCCAACATGTATAACCCTATGTAAAAATTGTTCTTCTAAAAGATGTAAGCTTATGCCATTTTTATTTTTATTTTAACTTTATTAATATAATGTGTCCCTACCACATACAAGTGGCTCCAAGGGGTCCCCAAATTGACCCAAGGATGCCCATGGTCGGGTATGTGTCCAAAAATAAGGTTAGGACACGTTTTAGGGTAATTTTGTATTATTATAATATTATTTTTTAACCCTTATTTACCGGATTTACCCTTTAACCATGGTAAATAAAATATTTACCACAGTAACTATTCAAAATGTCTAAAAATAAAAGTTACCTATTTACACAATTTGAACATCCTGATTCCAAATATGGAATCCATTTTCCTAAATTCAAAACACAGAAGTGGTAGAAATTAATTTAAAATTAATTCCCGCTGTCAAAACAAAAAGCGTGTTTTTAAGAGATAATAACTATAAAAAGATTGACACTTGTTTATGTTCGGTTTAATTGTAAAATTATGTCCAATGACCAACATTATATTAAATGGTAAAAATATATTCTAAATATACTTTAAAACCACTAAAATTCACAATTTATAACTATTAATTATTTTGATTAAAAAAGTTGTTTTTAATTAAAATTTAGTAATTTTCACTATTCATCAAAATATAAATGTTATCCAAAAAGTACCAAAATTTCACCCTAGGCTAATTTCAATATTCCGAATCCAAAAATGAAGTCCATTTTGAAATATAAAATATATATGATTTAAAAAAGTAGGTATTACTATTCACAACGGCTAGTTTAATTAGTTGTGGTGTGTGTTTGAACTCGAGGTTGCGAACAACACACGCTATCGATTATTCGAAGGGAAACGTACCGTGGAAGTTTGGGGTGTTACATTCTCCCCTCATTCAAATAATTGCGTCCTCGCAATTTCTAGGTTATTACTGCATAAAAAGACTCGGGTGGTTCTTCATCATAAGTTCCTCGGGTTCCCACGTTTCCTCTTCCATCTTATGATTTCTCCACAAAACTTTTACCAGACGCGTCGTCCGGTTTCTCAGTACTTGTTCTCTTGTATCAAGAATCTTGACGGGCTCTTCACAATAAGACAGATCGGGTTCCAGTTCTAATTCCTCATAGGTGAGTACATGCGTCGGATCAGGCATGTATTTCCTCAATAGAGATACGTGGAACACATCGTGAACTTTGGAGAGACTTGGCGGCATTGCCAATCGATAAGCTACAACCCCAATTCGTTCTAGAATTTCGAAAGGTCCGATGTACCTGGGACTCAATTCACCTTTCCTACCAAAACGTATGACTCCCTTCCACAGAGATACCTTCAAAAAAACATGATCACTGACTTGAAATTCCAAATCCTTCCTTCGATTATCGGTATAGCTCTTCTGCCTACTTTGAGCTGCTTTGATGTGATTTTGGATTACTTTCACCTTTTCCACCGTTTCCTCCACCAGTTCTGGGCCTACAAGTTTTCTTTCACCAACGTCATCCCAACAGGTTGGTGTACGACATCTCTTTCCGTATAACGCTTCATATGGTATCATCTGAATACTCGAATGGAAGCTATTGTTATAGGAAAATTCTACCAAAGGTAAATATTGATCCCACATACCCTGAAAGTCAAGTGAGCAAGATCTCAACATGTCTTCTAAGGTTTGAATAGTCCGTTCTGATTGTCCGTCTATCTGAGGGTGGTATGTAGTGCTCAAATGAAGTTCAGTATCCAGGGATTTCTGAAGACTTTTCCAGAATCTTGAAGTAAAACGGGGATCACGATCAGAAATAATCGATAGGGGTACTCCATGAAGTCTCACAACTTCATTAATATATAGTCTTGCTAGACGTTCCAGGGGTAGATCTTCTCTTATAGCAAGAAAATGTGCTGTCTTGGTAAGACGATCAACAATAACCCATATTGCATCGTTCCTTCTAGGAGTCTTTGGTAGCCCCATGACAAAGCCCATCGTAACATTTTCCCATTTCCACTCCGGTATGGGAAGAGGTTGCATGACTCCTCCAGGCTGTTGCCTTCCAGCTTTCACTTATTGACAAACCATACATCTTGACACAAAATCAGCAATCTCCCTCTTCATGTTGTCCCACCAAAAATGTTCCTTCAAATCTCTATACATTTTGGTGCTCCCAGGGTGTATAGAGAAATTGGAACTATGAGCATCATCCAGCAATTCCCTTTTTAGATCAGGTAAATCGGGAACACAAAGTCTCTTCCCGAATTTCAAAATTCCATCTTCATACACAAAGTCTCTCAATCTCCCATCATTCACAGCTTTAATCTTCTTCTGAAATTCTTCATCATTGGTCTAAGAACTCTTAATCCTTTCTAGTAAAGATGGTTTGGCAACCATTTGAAAAAGCATTGATGTTTCACCTTCCCTGGTTATTCCCATGTCCATCTTCACTAGATCCATGAAAATTGGATCCCTTTCAATTATCATATTGTTCAAAACTCCATGGTCTTTTCTACTCAAAGCATCTTCCACCTTGTTTGCCTTCCCCGGGTGGTAGTGTATCGTACAATCATAGTCCTTGAGTAATTCAAGCCATCTCCTTTCCCTCATGATGAGTTCTTTTTGTGAGAAAATATACTTCAAACTCTTGTGATCAGTATAAATCTCACATTTTTCACCATAGAGGTAGTGCCTCCATATCTTCAAAGCAAAGATCACAGCTGCTAACTCAAGATCATGAGTAGGATAGTTTTGTTCATGAATTTTCAACTGTCGTGATGCATAGGCAATAACTCTATCATTCTGCATAAGGACACAACCAAGTCCTTTCTTCGATGCATCACTATAAATAACGAACCCATCATTCCCCGATGGTAGAGTAAATATAGGAGCATTGACTAATCTTCTCTTCAGTTCTTCGAAACATTCTTCACACTCTTTTGTCCAAACAAATTTAACCCCTTTACGTGTGAGCTTCGTTAATGGGTTAGCCAATCGGGCAAAATTCTGGACGAAACGTCGATAATAACCTGCCAAACCAATAAAACTGCGTACCTCAGTTATACTCGTAGGTGCTGGCCATTCTTGGATTGCCTTGGTCTTATAAGGATCAACAGAGATTCCATCTTTTGAGACAATATGGCCAAGAAAAGAAATCTCCTGAAGCCAGAATTCACACTTGCTAAACTTCCCATATAATTCATTCCTCCTCAAAGTCTTCAAGATAATGCCCAAGTGATTTTCATGATCGTCGTAGGTTTTCGAGTATACCAAGATATCATCAATAAATACCACCACAAATTCATCGAGATATTCCTTGAAAACTCTATTCATCAGATCCATGAATACAGAGGGTGCATTAGTCAATCCAAACGGCATTACAGTAAACTCGTAATGCCCGTACCTGGTTTGAAATGCTGTCTTCGGAATGTCTTCCTTCTTTACACACAACTGATGGTATCCAGATCGAAGGTCAATCTTTGAAAATTATTGAGCTCCATGCAGTTGGTCAAATAAATCATCAATACGAGGTAGGGGATACTTGTTCTTTATCGTTATAGCATTGATCTCCCTGTAGTCAATACATAACCTCATAGATCCATCTTTCTTTTTAACAAAAAGAACAGGGGCTCCCCATGGAGAAACACTAGGGAGAATAAATCCCTTATTACTCAATTCCTCTAGTTGTTTCTTTAATTAGACTAACTCTACAGTGGCCATTCTATAAGGGGTCTTCGATATAGGCCTTGATCCAAGAATCAAATCAATGGAAAACTCAACTTCTCGTTCTGGAGGATGTCCAGGTAAATCTTCCGGAAATACATCTACAAATTCTTTCACAACAGGTACATCCTCTATTTGAACATTCCTTTCCTCACCGATAGTTATTTCATTCTCTTCCTCCCCAATAATTGAATTAAGTTGAGCTACCGGGGGTGGATCTAAATAAGAATTAGGTGGTGACGATTCTGCTCTAAAAATAAGGTGCTCCTTATCATTATCATCAAGAATCGTAACCTCTTTCTTCTTACAATAAATCTTCACATCATAGTCCGAAAGCCAGTCCATACCGAGGATTATATCAAACTCAATCATAGGTATGATGATGAAATCAGCAGATAAAGAAAATTTATGTGCTCTAATGGGGACTGATTCACAAAACTTTGTTGCAACGATACTTCCCTTAGGAGTTTTAACTGACAACTCCCTTATTAAATCAAATTGGAAATATCTAATTTTCTTAGAAAACTGGGAAGATATGAAACAATGCGATGATCCAGAATCAAATAATGCATTTGCTAAACTTGAGGAAACCATTAAATTACCTGCCACCACGTCTTTCGGAGCTTCTACCTCATCAGTAGTGATAGCATAAGCCTGGCCTTGATCCCTTGGCCTTTTCTCAGGTAAGTTCTCCTGACGCTTAGGACATGCATTTGCATAATTCCCCATCTCCCTGCAATTGTAGCACTGAACGTTGGTAGCTTCCTTCTTCCCCTTGCAATCATGAGCTTGGTGGCCTTTTTCACCACACTTGTAACAGACTCCCATTCCCTTTAAGCAAGTACCAGGAAGTTTCTTCCCGCATTTACCACAAGATGGATATTCAACCTTTCACTTCTTCCCCTTATTTCCATTCCCAGATTGATCAGCAGGTCTCTTCTTCTCTTGCTTTGCTTTATAGTCATAAGACTTAGAGAATTCCTTTTCGCTCTTGATAGCACATGAGACAATGTCTTCGTACGATGAAAAGGATTGTGAGACTAATGCTCGACGGAGAAATGGTTTTAACCCATCAAACAAACGATCAATCTTACTTCTTGGGTTGCGAATATAATCACCAGCGTACCTCGCTAACCCTGTAAAGTTAGCCTCATACTTTGTGACATTCTCATCCTCCTTTTGTCTCAGACTCAGAAATTGCCTTTCCATATCTGCTCGATGGTCGCGAGGGATGTATTTTTCTAAAAACAGATCTTTGAATTCCCTCCATTCCATATTTGATACTTCATCATCTTCCTTCATGTTTTGAATCAATGACCACCATTGATCAGCATCTCCAGTGAGGCGGTAAACTGCCATGATAACTTTTTCCCTTTCACTGCTCCCCAAAGCCTGAAATATTTTCTCTAGGGAATTTATCCATTGCTCAGCTACTAAGGGATTTGTACTCCCATTGAACATTGGTGGTTGTTGCCTCATGAATCGATCTAACATTGATCCTCCACGCTGCGGATCAGGGTGCTCCATACGGGTAAGGTTATTATTCATAACCTGAGTAAGTTGTCCCAGTATGGTGATTAGCTGATCGGCACCAGTTGCTTCACCAGCCCCACTATAATTATCTTGAGCAGGAGGGAAATCCCTACATGGAGTGCGTGCATTGATACGATTTCCATTTCTTCCACTAGGAGCCATTTCTAAACAATGGCATAAACTAGATCAGTTTATGAATCAAAATACATAATCCCATACTTATAAAACACTTAACATAAATTGAACTATTTATGGATATAATCCATAATCATAAAAATGTTTTCTTTGAGGAAGTATATACTCATAAACCCTTCATAATGATTTGTAAAGAAAATGAGAGTTATCCTAAGCATATCCCCCGGGTGTGTCGTAACCAAGAGTGCAGCAAGGCCCGTTGTCATGCACCAGTTCCCGTTCGAGTCTAGCTCAAAGCAGTGTTTTCGGGTTTTACCCCTAGGTACATCTGTGCCAGAGCCGCCTCTACCTGCTCGTATCCAGACAGGGATGTATTGCTTGGAAAACTCACAAAATCTCTTCAATACCAAAATTCTAGGAAGTTCTTCTATACTAATCCTCAAAGTCCATCTTAGGTCTACGTGCTCTAATCAGAGTTTATCTAAATCTAGCTTCCAAGGTTTGTACTAAACTTCCTCTGATACCAACTGTAACGCCCCGACCCCAGCTACCCAGAGTCGGTGCATTACTTCGTAACATTGGCATGATCACAAGAGAGATCAAATCCCGAAAGACCGATTGGTTTAGTAGCCTTGGAAACACTAGATATAATCATAAAGTTTTACATTACATTTCAAAGTGAAAAACTACTACAACAACAAAGTCCTCATATCCACACTATTAACCCCTCATAATATCCCTGCAAGTCATTCATAATTTACTTCTTCACTACCTGGGAAAAATAAAACATAGAAAAGGGGTGTGCTCAAATGCCCAGTAAGGATAACAATATAGCGGAACATTCAAAATAAGCATAAACATTTATGGCAATGAATTACTAAAACAAAAGCCTTTTAAAATTGAACTTCAACATAGTATGGCAAAAGTAAAATGAAATAATGCCATTTACTTATTCACATGGATATTCTACTAATCGAATAATCTCATGCAATATCAATAACCACTTTCATAATGTTGGAATGCATAATGCCAGACTATCATAACCACATAGCCAAGGCCTCGTGCCAAGACTACAAATACGATTTTGTCAAGGCCTTGTAACAAGACACTAGTTTGTCTCATGAGACCTACCGATGCATCGAGGAGCTATAGCGGGCTCCACCCGTCACTTATTAAGTCCAATGCATTCCCATATGAAAAGGTTTAAACATAACATAAACATTCGTATTAAAACTAGCATACGAAATGTCAATAATTTCACCATAAACTATGAATGGTATAAAAATAGCACATCCACAGTCAAACATATCACAAAACCTTCAATACAATATAGTAGTTTTGTATCATAATAAATCAACTTCAAATAATCTTAAAATCCATCAAAGGATGTTGACATAGATGAAATCAAAATTCTTTTTAAAGAAGTATCTCCTTTTATTTTGAAATCATTTAAGGTCCATATAAAATAAAACATTTTCTTTGAAAATATTCTTATAATCTTGTATGGAAAGCTTCGACGATTTTATAATGGCGGAAAATAACCGCACCCGCCGTATATGTTAAAAAAAACATTCTTACCTCAATTCTATCTAAAAGGTTAAAAAGGACCTTGTTTTGAAAACGACGGAAAGATTCCTTTATAAACCTCTTATAAAAAAAGTCAAACAAGGGTATAAATGACTTTAACCCATATTCTTGTAAATAGTAAAAATGTTTTGAAATACATTTCGAAGAAACATGGATGTGGATGATAAAGAGATCCCAGTAGATTATTACGTATAATACAACCTCGGATAATGAAGAGATTGTGAAATAACCCTTACCTTGTAATTTTCCTTGGTTGGGGTAGGTTAACCTCCTGTATAATAGTGAAATAATTGTTACTAAATTATACAAGAATCATATACATTAATATGATATCATATATGATCTTTTAATACTGATTTTGATAATAATATCTTAAAATTATCGTCGTTTCGGGTGTTAACTTACTCATTTTCTTTTATATGTTTTGTTACATAAGCCATGTTTGTAAAGGATAAGTTGTATATTATTCAAATCCAGAATGGTATCAAGTCTTTAAACATCATTTTTAAATCATCAAATGATAATTATACTTGAATGGATACGATGGAAAATGAATCTCATCGCGTTCGTGGAGACGGTAGTCCGTACGTACGCACGAACGCTACTTCCATTTAATTTTTATTTTAAAAGAATCGAATACCAATGATACATAGGTATATTACTATTCCAGTATAATATAATATTTTATACATGTTACTTAAGTTCATTAACACCATCCTTTATACGTTCCATGTGTGGTATGAACGAGTCATATCATTTTAACGGGGCGGTAGTCCGCACTTCCTCAAATGAAATTATCGTATGTATATACAACATGAAACGAATAATGGTATGAAATAAAATGGAATTACAGAAGCTTATATATAAAATATATATCATTAATATCATATTTAATTATAGTTCCATCATAATGGCCACCATGAGAGGCGGTAAGATGTATTTGAACAATCATCGTTTCGTGAGGCGTTAGTTTTCCATCCACAGAAACATTATGTTCCTCATCCATTAGATGGAGTTCTGTGTATGTGTAGTTTGAATCCTTCTTATAACAACATCCTAGTATATTGAAGATACTGGTGTTGTTACAAAAGAAAGGAAATAAAAAGAGTTTGGGGGTTGGAGAAGCAAAATAAATGAAAATAATTTAAGAGAAAACGTTACCTTTAATTTAGGTAACTCACTTTGGTTAGAACAAAAGGACTTGTTGAAATGCTTTCTGCCTAAGGGGAAGCTTCAAGGAGGAGGAGAGGGATGTTGGGAGCTTAGTTGGGTAGATTTTGGACGAGCCAAGTGGCTTGAGAGGTGTGAGGAATGAGTAGAAGTGGTCTCCTTTTATAAGGGAGAGGAGGGGCTCTTTAGGAAAGAGTGAAAGTATTACTTTATAATATAATTATATTCGGTTTATAATGGTCCAAAAATCATTGAGGTAGAATATAAGATGACTCATATTCTAAATAACATCAACCAATAAGAATTGGACAGGTTTTAGATAATATTTTAATCATTATAATCTTATTTATTTAAATGATTTATTAATGAGGTAAACATTGCATCATTATTGTGTCATTAATAATTTAACTTATTTGATGTCTAAAAATTATAAATAAACTATCATCATGTAGGAAATCTTTTTAGCTTTCTAATGAATATTTATAATCGAAAATCCAACATGTATAACCCTATGAAAAAATTGTTCTTCTAAAAGATGTAAGCTTATACCATTTTTATTTTTATTTTAACTTTATTAATATAATGTGTCCCTACCACATACTAGTGGCTCCAATGTCACGACCCGTCCTCGGGGCCCGTGCCGTGACTACCCCAAGCCCGCCTTCCATAGGCCAGGGGCTGGCGACTAGCACCAAGGCGTAAATTCCCGGTAAACAGGGAAGGCATTGCCTTTATAAGTAACAACCACCACAGAGTCAGCAAGCGGAAAGTAACTACAAAGTGCAGGAAAGTAAAGGGGGCCGGAATACAAGCCCAACTGAAAGTACAACTGAAAAGTAAAGTACAACAACTGAAGAAAAGACGGCGGCCTCGTGTCCTCCACTGGCAATCCCACCTGAAGGGTGGGTACAGATAGCCTCCAGGCTCTTCGGGTCCCACGTCCGCTCCGAGCACGTCCCGCCCAGTGGTCCACCTCCAGGTACCGTCCTGCTCCACGCGCCTCCTCCACGATCAGCGCTGTCCGTTGTCTGCAACCAACACCACGAAGTGCGGGCATAGCCCATGCAGGGGTGAGTATAAGCTACTCAGTAAGGACCCCGAGACCCCCGAAGGTCTCCCGAAATCCACAAAGGATATAGCACAAAGAAAGATGCAATCACGAAGTAACATCTGACTCGACTTAGGTATATGCCCATACATATACCTAAGTCCCCACTTCTAGCTCTGCTCACGAGCTCAAGAACAACTCAATCCACAAAGGAAAGCAAGACCCAAATCCACAAGGAGAGTAAACAGTAAATCCACATAGGATAGTTCAACACAATCCACAAAGGAGAGTAACATAAGATTCAACTCAACCAGGTATACTTTTTCAGATGACGTCAAAGATGATCACTGATCCATCTAAGTCGTCGGAACCACGAAGGATCGATAGGTACTAACCCCCGCAAAGACCCACGTAGGATCGGGCTCACACAGAACCTGTAGCACTGATCCACGTAGGATTGCTGAGTGCAGTAGTCGACGCAGTCCACTGAGGATCTCTGCGCAGTCGTCGCCGCAGTCCACGGAGGATCTCTGCTCTGCCGTCGTCGCAGTCCACGGAGGATCTCTGCTCTGCCGTCGTCGCAGTCCACGGAGGATCTCTCCTCTGCCGTCCTCGCAGTCCACGGAGGATCTCTGCTCTGTCGTCGAAGTCACAGCCAGCTCTAGGGTTCCCGCACTTAGAGAGCTCGTTTAGGAGGGTCCGCTCCACGAGCCGAGAGGCTGATACATCAACTGACACGTAGTCCGAAGTTGATGTATCCAAAAGTTCCGTATCGACAACAGGATCTCAACGCAACAGATGGCGCGTCAATCGGACGCCCGATCTGAGATTTATTGGCATTTTCGTCCCAGGGGCCCGGTTGGTTTTTAGGGAAAAACCAACCCGACCGTACTCCGCCTGTATCCGATCCTCGGGCGGAGTATGCCAAAAGTTCCGTCTCACTTAGAGGAAACTATCACAGCTGACGGTACGTCGATCGGACGTCTGTAGCTCAAGTTATGAGTGTTTCCGCTCCGAGGGCCCGGTTGGTTTCGTGTACGAACCAACCCGGCCGAACCCAAAGTCTTCTGAAACCTTGAGTGTAATATACCGAAACGACCGTCTCGATCCAAGGATCGTGTAGCCGCTGACGGTTCGTCAATCAGAGGTCTCAGGCCCAAGATATGGGCGAAAGACCGAAGAGGGCCCGAAACGGGGGTTCTGGGCCCGGGGCGACCCGGCCCGAACCCCCCCCTGGGTCGGCCGAACCGGGTCGGCCCGGCCGACCGGACCGGCCGGCTCGGCTTCGGCCGAGCGGCCGAGTGAGCCGCCGCGGGTTTGACCCGCGGCTTTGGAGAAACGCGGCCCGCGCGGGCCGCGTGCTGGGTGGTCGGACCGCAGACGCGGTCCGGCGGTTCGCCGCCGCCGCGGCTCGGCCGCGGCGGACTCCTCCGGCGGCGCGCCGGGCACGCCGCATCCGGTCGCCGGCGCCGCCGCGCCGACGACCCGCGCCGCCGCCCCCTTCCGCGGGCCGCCGGAGTTGCTCCGGTGGCCCGTTTTGCCTCCCGTCTGCGCCGTTGCTCCTCCCGGGGGCCGATCTTTACTGCGGGATCAACGGATCGCCCTTGCCGCACGGTTCGTCGTCGTCCGCCAGATCCGCACAAAAAAGGGAAGATCGGCGGAGGGTTGCCGGGTCTTGTTTGTTAGATCTGCACCCTCCGCGTTAGTCATAAACATCATCGGGAGGAAAAGCAAATAATCAACAACAATTTTAAATAAATTAAAATTGTTCGAAGATCAGGTTCTTTACTTTAAAAGAAATAAAATCACGGGAAAGGAAAATATTTCAATCAACCCTTACCTTGTCGTCGTCGTCGGACGAGAGGTCATCGCGGAATCGCTCGTCGCGGATGAAGGAGATCGTCGCGTCGTCGCGGTATCCGGCGTCGCGTCGCCAATCTCCGGATCAAGATCAAACGGATTAATTTAAATCCGTTGATATTGAATTATAAAAAAGGGGAGAAATAAACAATTCGTTTCTCAACTTAATTGCCGAACGAGGATCGGCCGCGGAAGAAGAGGCGTTGCCGAAGAACGTCGCGGGTAGAGCTCGTCGACGTCGCAGATCACGGTGTGCGTCGTCAAATTCCGGTCGCCGGCGTTCTTCGCGTTCTTCGCGTTCTTCGCGTTCTTCGCGGGGAGGGTGGAGGCCCAGAGAATCTCGCACAACGAGTAATCCACCAAAAGAAAGAGTTGGTCTTATTTTATTATTTTGCCAACGAACGCAAACGCGTAAGTAACGACCCATTAAATTCGTTGAATTAATTCAACGAATGAAACAGCCCATTTAATTCACGAAATAAACCGCCCAATTAAATGGTCTGTTAAGAATTAAAGAAAACGCGTCGGTTGACTTTTCAGTTACTTTGATGGGTTTTCGCGGGTGCGTTACTTAGCGAAAGAAACGGCGGGGCTCGTGCGGGCCCCACCTCACAAATATCCTACCAAGGGGGTAGGATATTTCTGGATAGCATCCTATCCAGTTCAACACAGTTCAAGCCGTCTTTAAGTGGCTTCAAGTGGCTTCCAAGCAGCTTAAGTGAAATAAAATAAAGTTGTCGCACAAACTTTATTTTATTTCTGACTTAAAGCCCCAAAATTTAAATACCACGTCTGAGCAAACGCAACTCCGGAAGAGGCGTTTCTAAGAAAATACCGGCGCTGCGATTTCATCGGTGCCCTCAGAATTCGATTCCGGGCACCGGTTCAAAAGATAGAAAAACCCGCTCGTCCGTTCACTGAACGTACCCGAGCCAAACTTCGGAAATTGATTCCGGGCACACTGGGCCTCGGAATCAGGTGCCGTCTGAAGCTGCGCTCTTGTAAAATTTCAAGGAAAATTAAGAAAAAAATTTCCTTGAAATTTGCGGGTCTTTACATTACTCCCACCTCAGGGCTTTACGTCCCCGTAAAGATACATCAAAAACTAGGGGAACAAATGGGGGTACTGAGCACGCATTTGAGCCTCCCGCTCCCAAGTGCTCTCCTGGAGGTTCCCGTGCTGCCATCTGACGCGAACAAGAGGAATCGACCGCCCACGTAGGACCCGCTCCTGTCGATCCTCGATCTCCACTGGGACCTCCGCAAATGTCGCCCCATCGTCCACGTCCAGCTCCCCAAAGTCGATGATGTGCGTCGGGTCGTGCACGTATCTCCTCAGCTGAGACACGTGGAAGACGTCGTGCACCCGGTGCAACTGAGGTGGTAGAGCCAGGCGATAAGCCACCTCTCCTATCCTGCTGAGGACCTGGAAAGGCCCGATGAAGCGTGGAGACAAATTGCCGCCTCGGCCAAATCTCCGTAAACCACGTCGAGGTGAGACACGCAAAAAGACGTGGTCGCCATCCTCGAACATCAGTGGCCTCCGCCTCCTGTCAGCATATGACTTTTGCCGGCTCTGAGCTGTCCTCATCCTCTCCTGGATGATCTGGACCTTCTCTGTCGTGGCTCGGACCATCTCTGGTCCCACGAGTGCTGACTCCCCAGGGTCTGTCCAGCACAACGGTGATCTACAGGGTCTGCCGTACAACACCTCGTATGGTGCCATCCCGATGGTGGAGTGGTAGCTGTTGTTGTACGCGAACTCCACCAAGGGTAGGTGGTCCTCCCAGCTGCGACCAAAGTCGAGAACACATGCACGGAGCATGTCCTCGAGTGTCTGTATGGTCCTCTCCGTCTGACCATCCGTCTGAGGGTGGAAGGCTGTGCTCAGATGGAGCCGCGTCCCGAACGCCTCCTGCAACCCCTTCCAAAGCCGGGAAGTGAAACGAGCATCTCGATCGGAGACGATAGACGATGGCACACCGTGAAGCCGTACGATCTCCTGGACGTAAATACGTCCCAAGCTCTCCACTGAGCCCTGCTCTCTGATGGGTAAGAAGTGTGCCGACTTGGTGAGTCGGTCGACAATCATCCAAATGGAGTCGTGACCTCTGGAAGTGTGTGGAAGTCCAGTCACGAAGTCCATAGATATGTCATCCCACTTCCATTCCGGGACCTCCAAGGGCTGTACCAAGCCTGCTGGTACCTGATGCTCTGCCTTCACCTGCTGGCAGGTGAGGCATCGTGAAACGAACTCTGCCACAGCTTTCTTTATGCCCGGCCACCAGTGTTGTCGCCTGAGATCCTGGTACATCTTCGCCACTCAGGGATGTACCGCCAAGGGAGAAGTGTGAAACTCTCTCAGCACCTCCTCTCGTAAAGCGACTGGTACGAAGGTACGTCCTCTGAAAAGGATGTCGTGCTCTGCTCCAAGGGAGAAGCCATTAGGCGCCTGACCTGAGGATATCAGTGCACGCCGGGTCTCACAGTCAGCGTCCTCACGCGGAGCCTCTCTGACCCGCTGTAGAAGTGGAGGAGAGACTGTGAGAGACTGAAGAAAGGCTGCTCCGTCTCTATCCACAAAGGATATCTGTAAGGAGGCTAGCTGCTCCGCCGCCTCCTCAAGGAGCTGAATGCTCGTCCTCCTGCTGAGGGCATCGGCTACCACGTTCCCCTTCCCAGGAGTATAGACTATCTCAAAGTCATAGTCCTGGAGGAACTCAAGACATCTCCGCTGTCTCAGGTTCAGGTCCTTCTGAGAGAAGATATACCTGAGACTCTGGTGGTCAGAAAAGACTGTGAAGCGCTCGCCCATCAGGTAGTGCCGCCAAGTCTTCAGAGCGAAGACCACTGCTGCCAACTCCAGGTCATGAGTGGCGTAGTTCTGCTCATGCGGCCTCAACTGACGTGATCCGTAGGCGATCACGGACCGCTCCTGCATCAGGACGCACCCGAGTCCAGTCCCTGATGCATCGCAGTAAACAACGTATCCAACTCCCTCCTCAGGCAACCTCAAGATAGGTGCGCTGGTCAATCTCTGTCTCAGCTCCTGGAAGCTCTGCTGACATCTGTCTGACCACACGAAGGGTTTCCCCTTCTTCGTCAACCCTGAGAGTGGTGCCGCAACTCTGGAGAAGTCTGGCACGAACCTCCGATAGTATCCGGCTAGGCCCAAGAAGCTCCGCACCTCTGTCACGCTCTTGGGTGGCTCCCAAGCTAGCACTGCCTCGATCTTCGCGGGATCCACTGCAACTCCCGCCTCAGAGATGACGTGCCCCAAGAAATGGACCTCACGTAACCAGAACTGGCACTTCGAGAGCTTGCCATAAAGCTGGTGCTCTCGAAGCGTGTCTAGCACAACTCGCAGGTGGTAGGCATGCTCCTCCTCAGTCGTCGAGTATACCAAAATGTCGTCAATGAAGACCACGACAAATCGGTCGAGGTATGGCTGGAAGATCCTGTTCATGAGGCTCATGAACACTGCTGGAGCATTGGTTACGCCGAACGGCATAACCAAGAACTCATAATGGCCATACCGACACCTGAAGGCCGTCTTCTACACGTCCTCGTCTCGAACTCTGAGCTGATGATAGCCTGACCGGAGGTCTATCTTCGAGAACCACCGCGCTCCCTTGAGCTGATCGAAGAGGTCATCAATCCGTGGCAGCGGATACTTGTTCCTCACTGTCACCTGGTTCAGGCGACGATAGTCGACACACAGTCGCAAGCTCCCGTCCGCCTTCTTGGCGAACAAAATCGGGGAAGCCCAGGGTGAAACACTGGGTCGGATAAACCCCTTGCTCTGCAAGTCCTCCAACTGTACCCGCAGCTCCTGAAGCTCGGCGGGGGCCATCCGATATGCTGGAGTAGATATCGGGGTTGTCCCGGGGTACAAGTCGATGTAAAAGTCTACCTCTCTACGAGGAGGTAGCCCTGGAACGTCGTCGGGAAAGACGTCCACGTACTGGTCCACCACTGCAGGAAAAACTGGACTCCGCACGTCCACTGCTCCTAGGATGAGGCTAGACAACTGATGAGAGATGGGCTGCACTCTCCTCCGCGGAAGTCCATCCTGTGCTGCAAAGGTTCCCTTCTCGCCGGTGAAGGTAAACGTGCTCCCGTCGGTGCGAACACATCGCACCTTGCGCCTAAAACAGTCGATCTGGGCATGAACCGTGGATAGCCAATCCATGCCCAAGATGACGTCGTAAGGCCTCGACGCCGCTACAAGGAGATCCCAGCCGAAGCTCTCGCCTCCTAGAGTAAGCTCACACTGCCGGCACCAGTGCGTAATCGTCGAGTCTGCTCCCGTAGGAGTCTCTAGCCGTAAGGATCGAGCCAACAGCTCAGTCGGAATCTCCGAGCTCCGAACAAGGGCAGAGGCTATGAAAGAGTGACTCGTTCCTGTGTCTATAAGTACTGCAGCAAGGGTGGAATAGACACAGATCGTACCTCGAATCATCTCTGGAAAGTCGGGGTCGTAGGCCTCCACTGCCTGGAGCTGGGCCTGTCCCTGCCCGCCAGCTCCCTGTGGTCGAGGTGGTCCTCCTGGTGGTGGTGGGGGTAGAGCCTGGAAGCGTCGCCCACCACCCGCTGCTCGGCCAGCTCCTCTGCCTCGTCCGCCTCCTCCCTGCGGACCGCCACGGTCGACCCTCTGCCTCTGCCTGGGTGGCCCCTCCACCGTCTGCTGCTCCTCTGGTCGGCGAGTCGGGCTGTCACGAGCCATGTGTCCCTGCCCGCCGCAGGAGTAGCACAGCCTGCCTCTCGGAAGGCTGGCACTCCGCTGTGTGCCTCGCACTGCTGAGCCGGTGTCCTGAGGCCGTCTGCGTGGGGGTCTGGTCTGCCTGGACCCGAGAGTCATCCGTCGGCTACCTGCTGCCGAAGACTCAGCTACCTGCCGCCCTGCGCTAGGTCTCGCCGCTGAAGAAGGCTCTGCTAGGAAGCTCTCGATCAGGAGGGCTCGCTCCAGCACTCCCGCCTGGGTCGGAATGCTGAGGGAGATCAGCGACGCCCGAATCTCCTGTCGCAAGCCCTGCTCGAAGGTCCGGGCCCGGAAGAAGGGGTCCCGTACCATGTCGGTCAAGTAGCGAGATAGGTCAGTGAACCTCGCCGCGTACTGAGCGACTGTCATGCTGCCCTGGCGCAGCTGGAGAAGCTCCTGGATGCGCACCGCTTGGAGGGTGGCCGGGACGAACTCAGAGCGGAAGAGGCTCTCGAAGTCCGCCCAGAGCAAGGATGCCTCATCGTGAACCTGGAGCATCAAGCTCCACCATCGTCCTGCTTCCTCCTGCAGGAGGCTCGCCGCGAGAATCACCATGAGATCTGCTGGTGTCCTCACTAGCCTAAAGATCCGTACCACCGCCTCTAGCCAGTCCTCGGCGGCCTCGGGGTCCGCCTCACCGCGAAACCTGGGCGGTCGCTGGCTCTGAAACTCATGCAGTGCCCTGAGGCGACGTGCATCGTCAGCGTCTGGTACTGGAAGCATCGGTGGCTCGGCGGGTAAGGCTACCGCCGGTGCCACTGCTGGCAAAGGGCCCTGCACCGAGGCCTCGTCGCTCGGTGGGCTGTCGTCGCGCCCTACACTCGGAACCCTAGCTGGCTGTCGTCGCGGGGCCATCCTGAAAAGGAGAACAAGAGTACCACAGTCAGAACAGTATACCTGGTGAGCTGGCACAAGTAATCACAAGGAAAACTTGAGACTTTCATGAAGCAGATCAGTATACCCGGTGAGCTGACACAAGTAATCACAAAGAAGACTTGAAACACACACGCAATCAATGTTTTCATGCATTAAGTCGGAAATCAGGAGTCAGGGTCCTGGTGTACGGATACGTCGGCCGCCACACCAACACTGGGCTCCCTGAACTGATAACCACACTCAATACACTAAACACTATTGCTTCATATAGAAAGAAAAGACGATCAGAGTTTGCGGTAGAACCGACCACCTCTGATACCAATTTGTCACGACCCGTCCTCGGGGCCCGTGCCGTGACTACCCCAAGCCCGCCTTCCATAGGCCAGGGGCTGGCGACTAGCACCAAGGCGTAAATTCCCGGTAAACAGGGAAGGCATTGCCTTTATAAGTAACAACCACCACAGAGTCAGCAAGCGGAAAGTAACTACAAAGTGCAGGAAAGTAAAGGGGGCCGGAATACAAGCCCAACTGAAAGTACAACTGAAAAGTAAAGTACAACAACTGAAGAAAAGACGGCGGCCTCGTGTCGTCCACTGGCAATCCCACCTGAAGGGTGGGTACAGATAGCCTCCAGGCTCCTCGGGTCCCACGTCCACTCCGAGCACGTCCCGCCCAGTGGTCCACCTCCAGGTACCGTCCTGCTCCACGCGCCTCCTCCACGATCAGCGCTGTCCGTCGTCTGCAACCAACACCACGAAGTTCGGGCATAGCCCGTGTAGGGGTGAGTATAAGCTACTCAGTAAGGACCCCGAGACCCCCGAAGGTCTCCCGAAATCCACAAAGGATATAGCATAAAGAAAGATTCAATCACGAAGTAACATCTGACTCGACTTAGGTATATGCCCATACATATACCTAAGTCCCCACTTCTAGCTCTGCTCACGAGCTCAAGAACAACTCAATCCACAAAGGAAAGAAAGACCCAAATCCACAAGGAGAGTAAACAGTAAATCCACATAGGATAGTTCAACACAATCCACAAAGGAGAGTAACATAAGATTCAGCTCAACCAGGTATACTTTTTCAGATGACGTCAAAGATGATCACTGATCCATCTAAGTCGTCGGACCCACGAAGGATCGATAGGTACTAACCCCCGCAAAGACCCACGTAGGATCGGGCTCACACAGAACCTGTAGGCAGTGGCTCACACAGAACCGGTAGTAAGGACCCACATAGGATCGGGCTCACACAGAACCTGTAGCACTGATCCACGTAGGATTGCTGAGTGCAGTAGTCGACGCAGTCCACTGAGGATCACTGTGCAGTCGTCGCCGCAGTCCACGGAGGATCTCTGCTCTGTCGTCGTCGCAGTCCACGGAGGATCTCTGCTCTGCCGTCGTCGCAGTCCACGGAGGATCTCTCATCTGCCGTCATCGCAGTCCACGGAGGATCTCTGCTCTGTCGTCGAAGTCACAGCCAGCGCTAGGGTTCCCGCACTTAGAGAGCTCGTTTAAGAGGGTCCGCTCCACGAGCCGAGAGGCTGATACATCAACTGACACGTAGTCCGAAGTTGATGTATCCAAAAGTTCCGTATCGACAACAGGATCTCAACGCAACAGACGGCGCGTCAATCGGACGCCCGGTCTGAGAGTTATTGGCATTTTCGTCCAGGGGCCCGGTTGGTTTTTAGGGAAAAACCAACCCGACCGTACTCCGCCTGTATCCGATCCTCGGGCGGAGTATGCCAAAAGTTCCGTCTCACTTAGAGGAAACTATCACAGCTGACGGTACGTCGATCGGACGTCCGTAGCTCAAGTTATGAGCGTTTCCGCTCCGAGGGCCCGGTTGGTTTCGTGTACGAACCAACCCGGCCGAACCCAAAATCTTCCGAAACCTTGAGTGTAATATAGCGAAACGACCGTCTCGATCCAAGGATCGCGTAGCCGCTGACGGTTCGTCAATCGGAGGTCCCAGGCCCAAGATATGGGAGAAAGACCGAAGAGGGCCCGAAACGGGGGTTCTGGGCCCGGGGCGACCCGGCCCGAACCCCCCCTGGGTCGGCCGAACCGGGTCGGCCCGAACCGGGTTGGCTCGACCTGGCCCGACCCGGCTAGGCCGGGTCCGGTCCGGCCTGGGCGCGGCCCGGCCGACCGGACCGGCCGGCTCGGCTTCGGCCGAGCGGCCGAGTGAGCCGCCGCGGGTTTGACCCGCGGCTTTGGAGAAACGCGGCCCGCGCGGGCCGCGTGCTGGGTGGCCGGACCGCGAACGCGGTCCGGCGGTTCGCCGCCGCCGTGGCTCGGCCGCGGCGGCCTCCTCCGGCGGCGCGCCGGGCGCCGCCGCCTCCGGTCGCCCGCGCCGCCGCCACCTTCCGCGGGCCGCCGGAGTTGCTCCGGTTGCCCGTTTTGCCTCCCGTCTGCGCCGTTGCTCCTCCCGGGGGCCGATCTTTACTGTGAGATCAACGGATCGCCCTTGCCGCATGGTTCGTCGTCGTCCGCCAGATCCGCACAAAAAAGGGAAGATCAGCGGAGGGTTGTCGGGTCTTGTTTGTTAGATCCGCACCCTCCGCGTTAGTCATAAACATCATCGGGAGGAAAAGCAAATAATCAACAACAATTTTAAATAAATTAAAATTGTTCGAAGATCAGGTTCTTTACTTTAAAAGAAATAAAATCACGGGAAAGGAAAATATTTCAATCAACCCTTACCTTGTCGTCGTCGTCGGACGAGAGGTCGTCGCGGAATTGCTCGTCGCGGATGAAGGAGATCGTCGCGTCGTCGCGGTATCCGGCGTCGCGTCGCCAATCTCCGGATCAAGATCAAACGGATTAATTTAAATCCGTTGATATTGAATTATAAAAAAGGGGAGAAATAAACAATTCATTTCTCACCTTAATTGCCGAACGAGGATCGGCCGCGGAAGAAGAGGCGTCGCCGAAGAACGTCGCGGGTAGAGCTCGTCGACGTCGCAGATCACGGTGTGCGTCGTCGAATTCCTGTTGCCGGCGTTCTTCGCGTTCTTCGCGTTCTTCGCGGGGAGGGTGGAGGCCCAGAGAATCTCGCACAACGAGTAATCCTCCAAAAGAAAGAGTTGGTCTTATTTTATTATTTTTCCAACGAACGCAAACGCGTAAGTAACGACCCATTAAATTCGTTGAATTAATTCAACGAATGAAACAGCCCATTTAATTCACGAAATAAACCGCCCAATTAAATGGTCTGTTAAGAATTAAAGAAAACGTGTCGGTTGACTTTTCAGTTACTTTGACGGGTTTTCGCGGGTGCGTTACTTAGCGAAAGAAACGGCGGGGCTTGTGCGGGCCCCACCTCACAAATATCCTACCAAAGGGGTAGGATATTTCTGGATAGCATCCTATCCAGTTCAACACAGTTCAAGCCGTCTTTAAGTGGCTTCAAGTGGCTTCCAAGCAGCTTAAGTGAAATAAAATAAAGTTGTCGCACAAACTTTATTTTATTTCTGACTTAAAGCCCCAAAATTTAAATACCACGTCTGAGCAAACGCAACACCGGAAGAGGCGTTTCTAAGCAAATATCGGCGCTGCGATTTCATCGGTGCCCTCAGAATTCGATTCCGGGCACCGGTTCAAAAGATAGAAAAACCCGCTCGTCCGTTCACTGAACGTACCCGAGCCAAACTTCGGAAATTGATTCCGGGCACACCGGGCCTCGGAATCAGGTGCCGTCTGAAGCTGCGCTCTTGTAAAATTCCAAGGAAAATTAAGAAAAACATTTCCTTGAAATTTGCGGGTCTTTACATCCAAGGGGTCCCCAAATTGACCCAAGGATGCCCATGGTCGGGTATGTGTCCACCAATAAGGTTAGGACACATTTTAGGGTAATTTTGTATTATTATAATATTATTTTTTAACCCTTATTTACCAGATTTACCCTTTAACCATGGTAAATAAAATATTTACCACAGTAACTATTCAAAATGTCTAAAAATAAAAGTTACCTATTTACACAATTTGAACATCCTGATTCCAAATATGGAATCCATTTTCCTAAATTCAAAACACAGAAGTGGCAGAAATTAATTTAAAATTAATTCCCGATGTCAAAACAAAAAGCGTGTTTTTAAGAGATAATAACTATAAAAAGATTGACACTTGTTTATGTTCGGTTTAATTGTAAAATTATTTCCAATGACCAACATTATATTAAATGGTAAAAATATATTCTAAATATACTTTAAAACCACTCAAATTCACAATTTATCACTATTAATTATTTTGATTAAAAAAGTTTTTTTTAATTAAAATTTAGTAATTTTCACTATTCATCAAAATATAAAAGTTATCCGAAAAGTACCAAAATTTCACCCTAGGCTAATTTCAATATTCCGAATCCAAAAATGAAGTCCATTTTGAAATATAAAATATATATGATTTAAAAAAGTAGGTATTACTATTCACAACGGCTAGTTTAATTAATTGTGGTGTGTGTTAGAACTCGAGGTTACGTACAACACACGCTATCGATTATTCGAAGGGAAACGTACCGTGGAAGTTTGGGGTGTTACATTTGTGGTCATGATTAAAACTCATATATGATATGAGGTAAGATGTTTACTCACCCTGATGTGTTTGATCAGCTTATTAAAGGTGATTGTTCTGTGGAGATGGGAATTGCCCATGCTGTAGGGATTGATCCACCAAAAAATAATGTTACGCATGCCTAGAATGCAGGTACTTCTTATCAGATAGATAGTGATGAAAATTATGAGAGTGAGGTCTAAAATTGATATTATTCTTGTGGAACACAAGTTTATAATATATAAGGTGATGTTTCCAGTTAAATGGATAATTCTCTTGCTGGAAGAGAAGTGAATGCTTCGAAATATTTCTCTGGGCACCTTGAGATTGATCATGTCAATGTTATTGAAGGTCCAAATGAGGTGATTTCAAATTGATATACTACTGCAAAGTAGGTAAATATAGGGGAAGATAATATTCATTTGGAATCTCTCATGTATTGCATTGATAAGAAGAATATATGGTAGGATATTATCGATTATAATGAATAGAATGTTGGCGAGGGAAGTGCGGGATGATTGGTCTAATATGCCAATAAACATAGTTGTATTTTGAATGATTGTTCATTGGTTTCACCATTGGAAGAATTATTGGTTTTCATTTAGCTGAAAACATTATGGATATTTACATGCACTCGCAGTCTGATGAGGTTATCATGTATGAGAAAAGGGACCCAACATCAAGTAAATTTAATCGGAATTTTTATTTAAAATGAAGTATTCCATATTATCTAATGGAAAACTAATTCTATGTCTATGCTCAGTAATGTTTAAATACAAAATCAACCAATGAAAATAAAAACTTTTAATCACATTGAGTAACATAATGATGAGTGGGTTGGAATGTAATATGATGCACAACATTTGGATGATGAGAATGTTATGAAATAGAATAATATTTCTTAACACAGTGTTAATGGAATGAAATGATTTGATTACTCAGTTAAGGGTGTTGGCCAAGGGCTGGTGGTGACATCAAGAGTGCTGGAAAGGCCATTAGAAGGAGGTGTTGTTACTACTCTGGTGGACTGCCAGGATCTTGTTTCTTCAAACATGTTTCCAATAGAATATCAACCTAGGGATTCTCATGCATAAAAAATAGGCAGCCATTAGCAGAGTCTGATACATAGAATGTCATGGATGTAGTGGTGATCAACCGGATTCAAATGGAAATTGATAATCCAGTGGTTGGAGATGAAGAAAAAAACGGTTTTAGTAGTAAACCAAGACATGGAGAATTGGAAGTCATTAAAAAATTATGGAATAGGGCATAGTTGTGATGAATGGGATGCTAAAAAGAATGATACAATTCTAGGGAAGACAAATCCAGATGCTCTTGATTATTTCTCTAAGTTTCATGGATGTGGTCATGGTCAAGAATGTGGCATGTAACTCACTCCAAAACTAGAAAACCTCAATGATAAATACATGATGCTTCTAAATCAAAGGAACTCACAATCCGAGTGGTAAACTCGTAATGATGATGACAACCCTAACCAAATATGATCATTTCCATGGTTGGTAATTTTTTCCACATGAATGAGTGTTTTTCTTTTGTTTCAAAATATCAATTATTATTTTCCTTCCTGTCATCTTTTATTGTCTATTAAATTATTTAGGAGCCTGATTTATTTTTCACATGAATTATTTGAGTATATATTTATATATTAATAATTATAGATATAATCATAAAAATAAATATTTATAAATAATTATATTTATAAAAACATATATATTTGTATAAATATATATATAATTATTTATTAATTATATTATAATTTATTAATTTAAATTATAATTTAAAAAATATATATCTTTAAATAAATAAAAGATAATAATATTATTATTTAAATAATATATATATATATATATATATTGTTTTTAATTATATATATAACTATATATTTATATAAAAAATATAAATATATATAATAACATAAATATATTTATAATTATATAATAACATATAATCATATTTATTATATTTATTATTATATATATTCATATAATTATTAACATATATATATGTAATTATATAAATATATATAATAATAAAACTGGATAAATAAAATTATAAATATATATTTATAATTGTAATTATAATAAATATATATATTTACAAAATTATAAACTGATAATTAATATACATAAAAAATTAATATATTTTTTTATAATCGTAGACGTTCGAGTGTGAGTTTGTATGCTCTCTCATACAATCAATGATTATTAGAAAATGAAAATAAACCAAATATGGAAAGGCATGGCCTGACAATGGAAGAGATTCCTACAACATAAAACACAAATGAACAAATATTTCTCCTCCCTCTCGATCCCATGTTTCCCAGAAAATGACCTATATGATTTGGGCATTAAACACTCTACCATGATGTGGTTAATTAAGAAGGCCTGAAATCATCATCTAATGAAAGGTAAGAGGAGTCATATGGAAGGATTCAACTCCTATATTTCCATTATAGATCTCAAAAATCTAGACTCGGACAACAATAATATCCATCTACAAAACAAATATGATAACAATTTTTTTCCTGTAAGATAATCCTTGTAACTAAAACTGTTGTGTGCCATTTCGGAGAATGTAACATAATAAATCATATGAAATAATTTCTCTATCACCTCAGTGAAACCATAGGTGTACCATTCACCCTCATAGTCTTCTGTATTTTCTTTGAAATTCATTCCCAAGTAGACTCGTAGTCCATAACCAATCCCATTTCCAATTAACTATAAATAGTTTTCATATCCCATTAAAATTATTCTATCTATGAATCTTAAAAATTTTCTATACAACTAGAAGACATCCATCTTCTACCCATACTATCTGAACCAACCTATCCTCTTAAATATATACACCAATTAAATTGCTTTGGGTTTTTTATCTTACCATCTTGGTAATCATTGGTTTCATCAGGTAGGATTTTTAAAGAGGAAATCTCCAACAATCAGGGTCAAATCATTTACATTCTACAATAATGTGGAGACATCAATTCAATTATCTATAGAAACCTAATGTATAAAAAGTAAAACATTCTTCATTCATTGAAAATCTTGCTGTAGATTCTTATTCCCTTTTCGTTTCATATTACACCTAGTATTAGCTATTTTTATCGGTCTGTAATGGATGATGCTTATGTATCCCAACAAAATGAAACATTCTTTTCTAGAATAAATATTATCATTATTTTGATAGAATTAAATGATCATGGAACTATGAGGGCATAATTTCTATCTTGGTCATCAACCTCCTAGAAATTATTAAAAACTCAAAGGATCTATTCAAAATACATCCCTTAAACATTTTTCCATCCTCAATAGTATGAACATTATGAGTAGCTCCAACACTAATAGATTTCTCATTTTTCATGGATTGATCTCTTTTGGGATGCATAATTCAAGGCACTGTATTACATTTCAAATGATATTTATCCTCCAATAATGTGGTGTCATTCGATTCAATCCCAAGGTCTGAGTCATATCCCATGGAATCAGCCCTTCGCAGGTTAGGCTCTCCTCATACTCGACCATCAACATCTCAATGTAAACCAAGTTTAATGCCTTAGTTACCCCATTAACACTCTATGAATCAATAAATTTTCAACCAAATGGTTTTGAAATGGCTCTGGAAACCAAAATAGTATAGGAATCTTAATTTTGAATCATGGTAGTGTCTGAGGGTGAAGTGACACTCACACTCATAGATTTTTATGTCTTGGTTAGTAGTGTATCTCCATCCTAATCCCCACCCCCTACCAAAAATTCCTTCCCTGACACAGTTTTCATCATAAAAAAGAGTTTATCTTCATCAAGGATAGTTAATTATAACTTTAAATTCGGATAAAATTACCCATATTTTTGTAGATCTATAATCAGGAACATCTACGAAAACTTTATTTTACATTACAAATAAATAAACAATTAATACATAACCCGAGAAAATGTTGATTTAATACATAAAAATTGAATTTAAAATCAATAGAAACCAAATAATCATCATAAACTACTATTGAATTATTGTCAAAATCAACAAAAAAATTACACTAATTTCATTCCATGGCCATCACAATTAACTTGTCAAATTAAATTAGAGTACATATAACCAATGAAACATCACAATAAATACTTGGATTCCATAAAAACAATTCAACACCCTCACCTATTTCAATTATTGGACTAAAGTATTCTCGACCTGATAAAACCATTATCTGATCTTTTAAATAGGACCAAAAAATACACCTCACTCGTGCAATTCGTTCTCCCATAAAACCCCATCGCTGCCTCTAGTATTTCTCTTCAATAAACTTCTCGTAAAATCAATCCTCTCAAAATAACATATATGTGTAAATTTATATTTTAGTACATGATGATCCGCTTCTCAAAACATTACACTATACTAATCCCATCACAATAAGAGAATTCTAAATTTTCCTCAATAATCCATGATTAATGCTTAACATACACCAATCACATTCAAAAATAGAAGAATAATTTATCATGTTCTATTACCCATTATAAACATTTTGTTTCCAATGAAAATATTTATGATGTCTCATGTTTTTATTTTTCCATATAAGTTTTTGGGGTACATGAACTTTTATTGATGGTGATTTATCATTGGTAAAATATTATTTGATGATTTCTAAAAATATATTCTATTTTTGGGTAGAAGATGGTTTTCAACTATTGACACATGGTGAGGTCATAGTTTTTCATTATCTTTTCAGATCTACAATACATTTTTTCAAGTGTCTTCTTATGAAAATAATGGGATTGGCCCATGGATTTCCAAACCATGTGTCCTAGTCAATTATGGTCACTAATTTTCATGGGGTTTTCAGACATATTTTCAATGTCTGTAATTAATATTGATTATATATTTCCCTTTTTATTTGGTAATGTAGATTTTATAGTTTTTAAATAATTTTTCAAAATGGAAACACATGGGTTTTGAACATAGTTAGTGCATTTTCAATGGATGATTGAAAATGAATTCTGCGTTTGATTATTCAAAAACCATTTTAAAGGGAAATCAATTTGTTTAAATGTGTTTTGAAATAATGGAAAACATTTTTTTTCATTGAAAATATTTTTTAATAAATTCTAAAAATAGTCCCAGTGATTTATTAAGATAATATTCCTTGGGTTTTGTAATGTAAATATCAATTTATAGGTAATTGGTTGGTTTTAAAGATAGAATATTAGATTTCTATAATGTTTTTGAATTAGCATTATATTTTGTATTTCAATGATGATCATAATAATTGATATTTTAAATATCAAATTAATGTTAAAATATAGTTTTTTTATATTTGAAATTTGAATGTATATATTAAAATGGTTTAAAAGGAGAATTTTGAGTAGTTTGGATAATTTTATTTAATAATTGTGTTGAATTAGTATTTCTGAATTAATATTTATTTTTAATTAATAATATTTAATTAATAATATTTTCTAAATAATCATTTTTAATTAATATATATTTTCAATTAATATTTTTTAATATTTTTAGTTCATAATTTTGAATTAATAAATTATTAAAATAATTTATAAATAAGGTTTATAACCAAGAATTAATAATTTTTTCTTTTTGTGTATAAATAAATTTTATTATGTGTGTATAAATAATATTTATTATAAATAAGTTTATTTATATAAATTATTCTGACTATATTTATAAAAATTTGTTTTTCAATGTAATTTATTAATTATATTATTAAACAATTATGAAAATATTTTTAATTATTTTTAATATCTAAAAAAATTGAAAAATATTTATATAACTAAAATTTATTTTTAAATATATATATTTAAGAATTCATATTTATATAGTTATATAGAAAGACATACATATATATATATATATGTATATATATATATATATATATTTATAAAATGTGAATATATATATATATTTATAATAAATATATTTATTTATTTTAACATCTAAATTATATATTTTTTTATTTGGAATAATTGGGTAGTGGAAAAAAAATATTTTTAATAATGATTATTTTTTCATATTTCCTAAACATTTATTTTCAAAACTTTTAGAAATTATCCATATAAAATGGAGTGAAATAACAATCATTTCTTTTCTTTTTCTAGATGTCTCGTTCAAACAAAATGAAGATGAAATAAAACTATATTCATTTCATTGTTTGTTCCATTTATATGATTTTAAAATTTATATTTATATATTTTTCTTTCTTTAATGTTTATATAAATCTCTTTTCATCAATTTATAATAATATATTAAAATCAAGGCATGGGATAACTTCTGATCTTTTGACTACCCTTGGACATCTTTGTTTGTTTATTAAATTTAAAATATGGATTGAACAATGTGCACATATATGATCAAATATTACATCATCTACCTTGTGGATTATCCACCAAATATATCTTTCCTCAATCCATTTTTGGTTCACCCTCTACCCCTCTTTTCCCCATGTTCCCCCCAATATTTTTATCCAAGATCCAATGTTTTTTCACTCACTCCCTTGCCTCCACATTTCATTCCAATCCATTATCATTAGTTATTACTTTAATAACCTTGATAATTTAGTTGTGCCCCACCAAAACACATCCCCGTATAATGTAAGGTGTTGGATACAAATGATAGTTATGTAGGGGTTTTTCCGCATTGCTGGTAATCAAAATTAAGTTCAAAGTATCCTCCTACTCCTATGGATTAAAATTAGAAAATTCATTCTATTTTCTTCAATGAAACCCTCATAGTCCAGTGGATTAAAACTAAAAAGTCCTTTTAATATATTAATTAGCTATTTTATTATATATTTACTGTCCATTTGGTATCATAATTCAATACTCTATTATTTTCAGGAAACTAAAATATTGATATTATATTCAGAATAATTTTGAAGGGTGAAATTTTAAATGTCATCAATTTTAATTTTTGTATAAATTTATTCATTACTCATATATATATATATATATATTAAGCTCTGTATTGAAGTCCATATGATGATCACTGCATTGTTGGGTTTTGATAGGGGAGAGGATTCTATTGCGACTAGAATTTGTGAATCAGGTGGTATAATAGTTTCATAAAATATATTAAAGATTTATGAAAACTCAATTTAGTAAAATGATAACCATTAATAAACCAATTTATGCCTTTTAAATCCTAACAACTAATAATATTACCTAACAATAATATAAAATTCCTAATAATAAATTTTTCTATGAATTTTCTTTTATGATTTATTTATTTTTGACAAATAAATATTACCAAATCAAATATTATGGATATGATTGAAAAATGGATGTATTAAAATTATATGCACAAATAGGATGAGGATAATGTGAAGGAGTTTATCACGTATGAAAATGATCCTATATATGACAGTTCTCAAATATTTTTTTGGTGTTAAAAATTTTTTTTTCAAGAAAAATGAGACTAGACGATTTGAAAGAACACCTGATTTATCACTGAATAGATTAATGTTTTAAAATTTTGAATAAACATAGGTAGAAATAAACATATATATTAACATGAATATGAATTCATTTTATTGATCATCTTTTTTTATTACATGTGTGGTCAATGATGAAGGTTGTATTAAGGATGTGATTACATGTTTGAATAAAAATGAAGATTACATTGATGAAATAAAAATTAAATTTGAAGATTAACATTGTGATTTTACAAAAATGATTATGTAGTTTACGAGTTTTTTGACGATTTCATTTTATTTTTTGTGTACTAAATATAAATAAATTTCAAGAACAATGATACTGTAAATTTTAAAATCAGAAAATTTGTGTATTGATGACAATAGTCAATTATTCAATTATCGACCAAAACCAAATGAACTCAAGATGGCAATTAAACAAAGGATAACCCTTTTATTGTTAGTTTACAATCATTTTATAGTGGTCCCAATGTAGATGAGTTTTTATGATAGGGGAGTTTGTAATGAATTGATTTGGATACCTGATAAAGGTTTGAAATCCAACCAACCTTCAAAAGAATACTGTACATTAACAGGTTATATTTTATCGCTATATATATATTGTTACCATGTATTATAATCTATTCATTGTTGCATATATGTTATCTAATTTAAATGGTGAAACACATTTCCTGATAATGAATTATGAAAATGTAGATGCTACAAATTCTATAAGACCGTTATTTTCTCAATATGCAAGTGCTCCCATGGTAGGGAAACAACAACATTATTCATATATGATTTTCACCAACATAAAGGAACTTCATATTAATGATTTTAACGTAAATGAATTTATATATAGTAAAAAATAAAAATCCCAATAAAATAAATGGTGTCCTTGTATGATATTGTTAGAAAAAATAAATAATGGGATGAACAAAGGATTAAAATTCTTAGTTGGATGAAATTCATGTTCCCATTGTATTAAAACATACAAGGTCATGTTTATTAGTTACCTTGGGATTACCACTCGCATTCATGTTACAATTGATGTAAATATATATTAAAAAGCCCCCCCCATGCATTTGACACTGATTTTGGGATAAGATTAGTGTTATATTATGATATAAATTTAACTTTCAAAAATAATTAATAATTATATTTTGATGTACTCATTATTATACCATGAATACTAAATTAATTGTTTATTTTATTTAAATGAAATCAGCAAAATGAATACTTGTATGTGCCCTAAGGGGTTTCAAAAAATTATTACGAATTTTCATCATCAATATTCTGAAGGGAAAATAAAAATGCACCCACTGTAGATGTTTGAACAATTCATAATCCAAATAGAATGTGATTCATCTACTGGACATCAGGGGAAGAAATATTTTCATGTTTATTATTATTTGTAAGTCAAGAAATGACAATACATATATTAAAAACTTCGACTAATATATATTAATTTAAGAAAGGAAAATTCCTTTTTGAAAAAAAACATGTGAAAAAAATGAATTTACCCCTAAAATAAATCATGTATAGTGTACACATCATTGAAAAAATGGTATATATTTTAATTCTATCATAATACATTTATGTCACAACAAAAAACATTATAATTATTTTACTCTATTAGAATGATGATTTATAAATCCAAATACTATGATACATACATTCCACATCATGTGTTTTATAAGGAGGAGAATTTAAATATAAAGGGGATAAAAATAATTGAAAACACAAAAAAACTGTGGGAAGCATGGGTATGTATGACATCATAAAAATAAGTTTTTATTCACATCAATATTACATTTTTATGATTACTTGTTTTCTTATATTTTTTATCTGACATTGACAAAATATGAATCATCAGATATACCTAATGAATTTATACTATATTTGTACCTAAAGAATCCATAATAGTATGGTTTTGATAGATGTATAGATTTTAGGGTTGCAAGGTGAACATATTTTCATAAAAAAATGAAATATGGGATAAAGATAACGAAATATAAGAGTTGAGTGCATGATCATATGATTTAAAAAAACATTACAGGAAGTCATAGTGTCTATATAATTTTATGGGAAGGAGTCAAGGGGTCAAAAAATACAAGGGAATCCTATATGTGACGATCCACCCCACCCCTATTAGCATTGAGGTGAAACATTAACTAAAAAAGCTATCATATAAGTGGTTATTAATATTGTAATATTTTTTTATTTGTAATGTGAATTATGAAGTCCATGATACTATTCCTATTTTGATATTATATAGGGATAAAATGATTGATATTTATTTTTACCGACAACTACTTGTCACATTGTTGTGAGGAGTACCAAGTACAATATCCAAAGAGATATTTTTCAAACAAAAATACTGCCAATCTGACATGTAATATTGGGGATTGACATATATAAAGTGTGAACCTCCAAGATACTTGTTTCACATGATGGTATTTATATTCATATGGTTGAACAAGATGTTTAGAAATTCTTATCATAACCATTATATATTTTAAAAAACATGTTGAAACGTGGTGTTCAATTCCAATTTACTTGTCATGCAAAAACATTAACAATTATGTGAAAAATGCCAGATATGATGAATTCTATTACTTATGGATGATGAAAGGGAGTGAAATAAAATTTCAAATTAAAACAATCTAAAGATCAACCAACCACTCAAAAAATCATTGTAAAGTGTCATTACATAACCCATTTTCATCCTTTTTTTCTAACATTAACGGTCCTTGTGGATACAATATTTACAGGTGGTGATATGACTCAAATATATTTTGAAGAATTGATGGATGGTGTGGTCATTATAGAGTATATTGGTATTGAAAATTTAAATGAACCCCTTGAGAATGAATTTTTAGGAAAATAGTTTTTAATATATTCATATGTTTCATTTTTATGATTTGTTTATCTAATAGCTGATTTACTATGTTAATTATGAAGGAATACTATTCATATGCATTTTATATGTATATATAAATTCTATTTGATAGGATAACCTCATGAATTGAAATTCGGACTGATTGGTCATAACATCAATTCTACATAACTATTCACATTGCAAACAAATTGTTTTGAATGGATAGTTGATAAACGTGCCACAATTTTTGAATGAAAACTTATAAATAATATACTATTCTGAATACCGATGATATATTAGTAAAACTAAAAAATTTAATCATATCAAATATATTTTAATTCATTTCATTATTTATTCTTTATTTTTTTAGTCAACATTGGTTACTCATTACATTAAATAATTATTCTCAAAATATTTATTTTGGGGATTCAATTCATGGATTCCATAAAAATCTATAACACATGATGACATTTGTTAATTTGTAACACACTACATGAGATTACTTACAACTAAAATTCCTTTGTATATTATATATTACTTTTCAATGAGAATATTTTTATTATAGGGAGGTGTTTAAATATCCTAAAAATTGATGCCATGTGGACATTCTATGAATACAACTAGACTATAAAAAAACAAGTGGTTATTTATTAGTTTATATATAATATGATTTCACTATAATAACTTATATCAAAATTAATTAAATATTTTACTCAATGATTTTGTAGTTTACAAAACAATCAAATGGAAAGATTATGGTTATTTTGTTTATAAATATATAAATGATATCGTATTCCATCAACTAATTACTTTCATCGAAGAAGAATTATTTATGATTATTATAATTTAATTTAAGATGATTATTAATCCTTTCTATATTTAAAATTTCATATTAATAGAAGAAAATTTTATAGTCATCATGTATAGAAGAATAAATGGAATTTTAAAAAAATAAGTGGGCAGTATACCTAGGGATATGATCTCTACATACATCCAGAAGAGGCGGGTGAATACTAATTATTTCGATGATTATTTCACCATTTTATATAAATTTTTCATTTTATTTTATTATCAATTTTTATATGATACATTAAGAAATTAATATAATACGTTAGTGACATGTTAGAATCAAACACAACTTAATTTGATATAAAGTGTATCATGTATGAATCAATGTTCATGTTTTCAGTTTAGAGTTAAAATTTTAGTCAGAAAAAAAATGAAATAATTAAATTAATGAAAATTCATTTGGATTGTTTCTATAAATTTGTAAAATGACACATAAGTCAGTTATGATGTGTAGGAAACAACTACACCTCAATATGATATATAATGTTCTCGGTGTGATTTACTGTGTTTGATATGAATTAAAAATTGACATTTTAGTTCAAAATGTATGTCACTCACTTAAAACCTAAAAAATGGTAAAATTATGCAAATACATTTGGAAGCAATTTCATAATAAATTCATTATGTGTAGAAATCAGTTTCACATAAAAACAAACAATGTGACTGGTATGACTCAATGTGTGTGTTTTGGGTTTATATTTACATTTTTTTAAAAAAAGAATAATAAAATACTAAATATTGAAAAGACACATTTTGAGTGTATTTATATATTATAAAATTGATATTTAGGTAATTTCTGATGTTTATGAATCAACAGCACATCAATCTAATGCATGGTGTGACCATTATGTGTAACACCCCAGGTAAATAAAGAATATGAAATTTTCATATTTATCCATTGTTTCGGTGCGGATGTGCGTCGGGTTACGCTGTTCCGCCAGGACGCGTTCGCGCGTGCACCCGTCAAACCGAGGGGATGGGCGCGCGGCTTGTGGTCCCGCAGTCCCGCTTTCCAAGGGCGGGCGGCATTCGTCCCTTATTCAGGGGCGTCTTCTCCTTGATCGAAACAGGGATGATGGGATGTCGGCTCCTCCTTCCGCGGACGTCTCCTCGGAACTCGTCGCCTAATCCGGGTCTCCCTCATAGATTTAAGACTGTTCGTGAAGCTCGTTCCCGGCGCCATATCTTCATGGACACCGGTTAATTATGCTGCTTCCCCCTGGACGCTCCAAGGAGTCTGGTCGGGGCAGCAACCTGCGGTGAGGAGACCGGGTGGCTCCGGGTGTCGGGGGCATGTCTTAACACTGCGCCTCTGCATGTCTGCCTTCCGTCCCTAATAGGGCTTCTCAAAGGCGTGATTGCCTGAGGCATCCCGCACTGGGTGCGGGGAACTGTGTTACCTGAGGTTTTCCTCAGCTTCCCATGTTTAACACGGGGTATGCCGTGAGTTTAACATCCAGCGGGGACGGCATCGGACTGATCAACACGAGGAGTGGATCAGATGACAGAAACCCTTGCGGGGAACCTCCGACGCTGGGGCCATCACATGGGCGGCTTCCCGAGTGAAGTGGAGTGGGATGAAATGGCATGACCCCACCGGGATGTGGCGGCCCGGGTAAAGATCAGGATGGATGATGGAGTGAAGAGCTTGGACCCCGTAGGGGCTTCCTACGTACCGCGCGTTAGCGCAGATCAAAGTCAGCGTAGTTCGGATATACAGTTTAACGTCATGCTGGACGTCGGCAAGCCGACTCACGAAGAGGTCGAGGCCGCCGGGCGGAGGATTGAACCGAACCACCTCGCACAGAGGGGGATGGAACGGCCGGGTGGATCACAGTTTTACGTCATGCTGGACGTTGGCAAGCCGACTCACAAGGAGATCGAGGCTGCCTGGAGAAGGATTGAACCGAACCACCTCGCACAGAGGGGGATGGAACGGCTGGGTGGATCACAGTTTTACGTCATGCTGGACGATAAAAGGAGAAATAGAAAAAGGGGCAGTGGGGAAGCACAATGGAGATACACACGTGCAGTCCCCCACAGAGGCGGATTCATAGGTGAATCAACGCAAGTGTGAACCCGGGAGGGGTCCACTGATGGACGAACCGACGTAAATACGTCCGGGACGACCAGGTGGTGGGCTTGAACCTCGGAGAGGCTTCCTACATACCTTGTTTAGAAGACAGGGATCAAAGTCCACGTAGTTCGTTCTGGAGAGAGAAATAGAAGAAGGCAGTGGGGAAGTGCAATGGAGATACACATGTGCAGTCCCCCACAAGAGCGGATTCATAGGTGAATCGACGCAAGTGTGAACCCGGGAGGGGTCCACTGATGGACGAACCGACGTGAATACGACCGAGACAACCAGGTGGTGGGCTTGAACCTCGGAGAGGCTTCCTACGTACCCTGTTTAGAAGACAGGGATCAAAGTCCATGTAGTTCGTTCTGTCTGTAACACTCTACCCCCGTGGGCGAAGGCCACTCCAACCCCGACATCCCTGCAGAGACGCGCGGGCGGGGGCCACATCCAGACCGGGGGGATCCTGCGTGCGAGACACGAGATCAGGTGATGCGGACGGTTTAACGTCTTGCCGGACGAAGTACAGTTTAACGTCGTGTGTTGAGGACGAGTCGGACGGTTTAGCGTCTTGCCGGACGAAGTACAGTTTAACGTCGTGTGTTGAGGACGAAGCGGACGGTTTAACGTCTTGCCGAACGAAGTACAGTTTAACGTCGTGTGTTGAGGACGAAGATGCTTGGCAGTTTAACGTCTTGCAGCGCAGACGATGGTGCAGTTTAACGTCGTGCTGGACGTAAACGCCTAGAAGTTTAATGTCTTGCAGCACGGACGTTGCACAGTTTAACGTCATGTTGGACGTATGCAGTTTAACGTCGTGCAGGACGTTGAAGCCGCCGATAGGTCCGTGTCACTTCGCGCAAGCTTGGAGGGCCGCACGGAAAGACAACGCACAGTGCGGGCACCCGGGATGAGGGTCATCAGGCGCCACGCAGGCGGGTACCCTCAGGGGGTCAAAGGGGGCGACCCTGGCTGCTTGCGCGCAAAAGAGGAGCTTTGCGCGCAATACCGCGGGTCGGCGCGCAAATGGGCGGCTTGGGCCAGAACTTTGCGCGCGGATGATAGAGATTGCGCGCACCGGGCATCGGGTAGCGCGCAGGGGGCAACGGATCATTCTTTAATCGAATGGCCACTTTGAAAATGGGGGGTGCACGCAATCGGGTTGGATTGTGCGCACCCGGGGGCAATTGCGTGCAAGAGGCTTCTTTTGCGCGCAAATGCCTTTGGGTGAAGGGTTATTCAAAAGGAAAGGAGTCAAAGGGATTGCACGCGAAGGCGAACCCCAAGGCTTTCTTGCGCGAAAGAAAAGAGGTTACCTGCAGATCGGAATTGCGCGCGGAAGGGGTTGGATTGCGCGCACGAGAGACCGTTCGAATTCTGGCAACCTTCAAAACGTCGGGGGTCGCCTTATATTTATAGGCAACCCCGGGCGCAGAATCCAGTTCGCGGGCGCGAAATTCTCTTTGCGGGTGCGGAATCGGGACCGGCGCACAAGGGAGTCGCGCGGGCCACTGGCGCGCAAAATTGCGCGCCGGCCCAGCGCTTTGCGCGCATCCCGGGAGGTTTGCGCGCGGCTCATCAACTTTGCTCGCGGACCTCCAAAATTCCGCGCAAGTCCTCCGGGCCCTCCGAAACGTGCTTCCGACTCCAAATATGACCTCGCTTTCCGCATCCGGAGCTTTGTTTGGGAACAACGGACTTTTCCGGCGTCTACAAAAGCCCCCCCTCGGAATCTGATCGGCGAGAGGTCGCAACGATCGGGTTCCGAGGGAGACGCCGGAATGCCGAAATCCTGGGTGGTGCGGGACGGTGGCGCGCAAAAAAGGGCGTCGGGCGCGGAATTTGCTGTCGCGGTCACGCAAAGCGCTTTCCGCGCAGCGCGGGCCCGGGCCTCGCCTATAAATAGGGGCCCTGGGTCCCCCGCACCATACACTGGCCTTCCGCGCGATAATCCTCTAAGCTCTCGTGCGCGAAATTGCCTTGTCCGGCGCAGAATTCGCCCGCTCGTCGCGCAAACATGTCCGGAATTCGGCCTGCTTTTGCGCGAACACCCGGGGTTTTACGCGACGGACTTCCCGATTGCGCGCCGTCCACTAGGATTGCACGCCAACTCTCAAACTTCTCTACCAACCTCATCCGATTCCGCACGCTTCATCCCTTAACCCGCACGACTCCCGAAGCTTCTGAGATGGCCGCGCATCAAGGAAATGAGGGCGATGCCGCCACTCGCAGAGCTGAGATGGCGACGAACGAGGAGATCTACGGAGCCAAGGAGATTGTTTCCAACAATCAATCCTTGTTCGACTTGCTGACGCCGGCCCAGAAGACATATCCATTGTCAGACAACCTGCCGCTCTGGAACTTCGGCATCCTAGAGGAGGTTCCGGTACCAGGGTTCGAGGTTGATGCGCCACGGACCTGGGTGACTCGGGAGGACGAGCTTCCCCGCTATAACATCACCAACAATGGGCATCCTTCCAGGGAGACCAGGCATTTAGATGTCTATGTCCTGAACCCGAGGACGTGAACCATTGTCGGGGGTGAGCCTACTGCGGAGAATTCTCCAGCCCTCTACTCGAGCATATATCGCCATAGTGTCACCGACGACACCAAGGGCTGGCTGAAGGACTGGGACTTGCTGTCTGGGGGAAATTTCACCAGTGAATGGGCCTGGGCGTTCTGGGTACGCCACACTTGCGATCACTTCGCAGAGGAGCTGCGGTACATCGGCATGTTTGAGGCGGTGTGGACGTCGTAGTTCCACTTCTACCAGCAGTCCGAGCTCGGGCCGGAGCTGTTCACCCGCTGGTCCCCGGATACCATCACCTTCCATATTCACCATGGGGAGGTCGGCATCGGTCTCTGGGACATCCACTGCATCAGAGGTATCCCGCTGGAGGGTTACCAGTAAGATGAGTTCCTGCCTCCGAAGAACACCTGGGAAGACAGGTCACAGACTCCCATTCTGACCTGGCATCTGCTTGACCTGGCTACGCAGCGGCTCGGGATCATGGACTTCCAGAAGGACATAGCCTACAAGGAGTGGTTCGGCCAGTTCTTGGAGCATGACCCGACGGTCAAGATGCCAGGCAGGGGGAAGCAGTGCCCGACCGCGGCTCAGAGGAGCCGGAACGGGTCGTACTGGCGGGTCATGGAGACGGGCGACTACCGCTCGTGGGGGTACCGCATCATCGAGGCCCGGGACCCAAATGTCCGGTACGCGGCGTTCCTGGCCGCCTTTCTGAGTGGGTGGCTCCTGCCAGTGCGGGACGCGAGAATGGGCGTTCGCCCGACGACGCTGGCGATGGCGGGCGCTATGGCCGCCAACAAAAGATATAACCTCGGGGTCCCAGTGTTGGCTAAGATGTACGCCATCCTGGGACGCATCTCATGAGGGGGGTCACCATGAAGGATCTGTGGGCCCTTTCAATTCTTCCACGGCTGGGTGGCTGCTCACCTTGGTGGGTACACGTTTCCGAACGCCATCATTCCTCCGGGCAACGGCCTGCGACCCTCCCTGCTGAACATTGTGGGGGTCGCTCCGATGACCCTAAGTGAAGAGGGCGTGAGGATTCGGATTGACAATCATGCCAATTTCAACTTCAGCCCGTTCCCCACTCCCGTCGGCCAGATGATCGACAACGGGCAGGGCCCGCTGGAGCAGCATGAATACTTCCTGAACATGCGGGGCAGGGTGCTCGTGGCTCGGATCGACGGGAAGGTGATCTGCGAGCCTTACGTGCCAACCCGGTTCGCCAGGCAGTTCGGGTGCCTTCAACGGATGCCGAAGAGGGTATTCACTGCTGTCCGGGAGGAGACGAACCCTGGCATCCTTCGCCAGATGTGGCTGATGTTTGTCGCCTTTGGCTCTGGCGACGTCATCACTCTCCCTCCTACCGGGGTCGACGGAGGCTTGGCAACCGAGTACGCCGAACAATGGGCCATCGCGTACCCCGAGGGGCTTCTACGGAAGCCAGTTCGGCGGCTCGAGGTCACCCGTGCGGAGACCGGGCGTCAAGGAAGGAGGCGAGGGGCCGTTACACGGGGGAGAACGGAGGCGCGCCAAGCAGCGGAGCCGGCGCGAGCAGGGACTTCGGCGGCGGGCACATCGCAGGCTGCCGCTACGACCTCGGCGCCCAGAGAGGGGGCACGTGTGGTGGTCGAAGAGCGGCCCGGGAAGCAGGTAAGGCGTCTGCTCGAACCCTCCCACGATGCAGTCTTCCCGGCGCTGTGGTCGTCCTGGATGAACCTGCAGCAGTCACTGGGGACCGACACCATCTGGCGAAAGATACTTAGAGAAGGAATCCATCTGCCAGAGGTCGGGCGCCTCCATATTGCCGACAAGGTGGACTTCAACCGGCAGTATGCGTATCTGACGGCCATGGACGAGTACGCGCGCCAACGTGGTCAGCGTGCGGAGCCATCCCTTCTGGTGAAGGTGATGCTCGGTCTAGAGCCCGCTCCAGAACAGATGCCGCCGGTGGAAGATGACAGTAGCAATGACTCCAAGGAAGAGGAGGAGATGGGGGAGGATGAAGGCTCCGAGGGAAGATCCCATCAGGGGAGCCCGCGGGAGAGCGGTGAGGTGGCTGGCTCTGACAATGATGATGTCACTGAGCTCCTCGAGGTCCGCTTCTATCCCTACTCAACCTGCTTCATCCATTCTCTTATGCAGCTTCTAACCCATTTCTCCACCTTTCTCAGGAGCGCACGGATGATGGTCAGGCTTCCTCAGCGGGAGTAGGAGAGGCGCCAGCAGGACAAGGCGGGGGCCAGACGCCCATCATTGAACTGACAAGCGTTGAGGGGTCCCCTGCTGCAACTGTTCCTGCGGCGGCCGGTATAGCGGAAGGTGACGCCTTGGATTCCCGTAAGTCTCCTTACCTTACTGCTGGTTCTTTCCGTTGACGATCCGTGACTAACCACGGCATGCCTTGCACAGTGATCTCAACGCTGGAGGCTCGTCGGGTTGCCGAACCCGGGCCATCCACGAGTGGACCGGTGGCAGACATGCCGCCTGCTCCGGAACAGACTTCCCACACCGAGCCGGCCCCACCAACTGCTGATCAAGGGGCTACGGACGTCGGCGGTGCTGACATCGGAGAGAGGTCGGGGGCTGACGAGGGTGTCAACGCCGCTGGGGAGAGAGAAGAAGGTCGCCCAGATGTTGGGGAACCTATCCCCCATGAGGACATCCCAGGGGCGGACCCTGCAGCAGACCTGTTGGCTGCCTTCCCTGCCTACCGGCCTGCCGACCCAGAGGAGATGGACGACTCGGACGCGGAGGCGGTCGAGGAGAGCCGGATAGCGCGCCGAAGGGGGTGGAAGTGCATCCAGCGCTTCCTTAAGCGAGACCCATCGGAGTGGCTGGGGCGCATGGGATCACTTCAAACCTGGCTGCGCTTCATGTGTGCTGGGGGAGCTGATTCTCAACGACTCCATATGACGGTCCGTGATTTCATGGCTGAAAAGATACGCGAGAGCTGCCGGCGTGCCGACGTCGCACAAAGTCGGGACATGTCGGAGAGCACGCGGGCACTCCTCGCGGCGGAGCAGGAAGTCCGGCGTCTCGAAGGGCAGGCGGCAGAGAAGGAGGCCTTCGTCGCAGCGTGCACCGAGCTTGTGGAGCAACTATCGGCCCAACTGATCGACGCCCAGGTATAGCTGACGGAGGCGGGCCATCAGAGGGTCACACTCCAAGTCGAGCGGGAGCGTGCACAGGCCAGGATCGACGAACTGCGTGCTGCGACCGCAGACAAGGAGAGGGCACGCAGAGAGCGAGAAGCAACCCTGGAGGCCGCCAGCCAAAGGGTAGCGGCGTTAGAAAGACTTATCCAGCACTCTAATCCCTAGGGGCTTTGTTTTTTGCCATTCCCAGAATATTTTTCTTCCGCTACTCAATATTTCGATCCATTTGTATGAATCACCATATTTATCTGCATCTTTTGGTTTAACATGCTCGACCACAATTCATTGTCTTGCGGGAGCGTTAACCAAGCTTCAGGCATCCGTAATTGGGCCTGGATTTCTAGAGAAAAGAGGGAGGTCATTCCTAGGAAAGGAGACCTCAAGCCTAATCAATGTATCATCCCCCCAACTTGTTCCGACACACGAGCGGGACAATGCTAGGGGCGTTGAGATTTTATCCGAACATAGGGAAATGAGAAAGGGTGAATCGCGCGTCCCGAATTCAGAAATCCACAATGGTTGGCCTTCCAGGAAATGCCAAAGACGGCAAGCGGACAATGGATCAATCGACCATACTACTGCGATAGACGGACCGAAGGTCATCATCCATATGGCAGGAGGCGGATCACATGTCATCATCAATGCCGCTTTGGGGGTTCCTTCAGGCACAAGGGAGGAAATCCAGATCAACAGGGCATGCGAAGCGTGGGGCGAAGTGACGATTTGTTCGGATAGAATCCAACGCTCTCAAAATTGCGCCACAGTGGGGAAAGCGTATTAGGCGGATGCACTAATCTGGCCGTGAATCACCCCAATTCTCAGACAGAACCTCTTTGACGAGGAAACTGTCGCTTCCCATCATTGCGACGGGGCATCCCGAGCTGAATCGGGGAGAATATCACAACTGCACCACTCTAACCGAAGTCAGGCCAGACGGCCGGCGACGAGGAGGGGTGGGACTTAGCGATCCCTGAGGCTGGACCCGAGTCGAAATGCTCGGGCGTTCCTACGTACTCCATCAGGCTGGAGATCAAGCCATACGTAGTTCTGCGAGTGCAGTTTAACGTCATGCAGGACGCAGAACCCCGTTTGGGGAGATCTTAGTTTAAGGTCTTAGAGCTCGGACCATAGGGGGAGATCTTAGTTTAAGGTCTTAGAGCTCGAACCATAGGGGGAGATATTAGTTTAAGGTCATAGAGCTCGGACCATAAGAACCTCAAAGTACGCCGCATCGTGGTCCTATCCCCTGGATATGCGAAGATGCACTGGGGAATAGTGTCAAGAGTGTCGAGATTTTTCCTGGTCAGAATGGGAGGTGGAAAATGTGATGTGAATCATGCGGCCATTCACTCAAGGACTGGGGGCACCGGCGTGACGATATGGGAGTACTGCCGACCGTGGCGGAAAAGCAGCATCAATATCGCACTAACCGTTGATGGAATGAGGCAGAAAACGAGCATCGACCGCTCAATCGCAGGATTCATATCGATTCGCTGCCCGAGGCCATTGGGGGCACCAGCCCGAGTCGGTGGGAGAGCACTGAGGCATTGTGTCCAAACCGTTCACGGGGGCTCCACCCAGGGCGTAGGCGATGGGTCCGAATGAAAGGGAGCATGAAGCCTAAAAATGGAAGGAACCTGACCAAGCTAAACCTGACCCTCCTGGCAATAAACCAGAGTACTCTTGACACCAGTGGACCACTGCAAGGGGTCGAGGGACACGCCGTGAGGGTGGCCTGAAGACGGCGGACTCCCCAAAGAAGGGGGGAATCTTTAAGAGGTGGGGGCTGGACCCGAAGTTTCAAACATCTGGGCGTTCCTACGTATCCCATGAGGATGGGAATCAAGCCACACGTAGTTCTTGAAGCGCGGCACAACACAATCGGGCACCAGCGCGGGGAAGGGTGCGGGTCTGACCCTCGCACACAGAAGAAGCGGTATTTGATTTTTCTTGTTTGTCCTTAAAGATGGATGGTTTGTCGTGCAGCGACATGCCTATGATTAAGGAATCCCTGGCGTCGCCACAATAATCAAGCCATGAAAGGCATTGATGAATGGCGTGGTTATTAACCAGCGCCCAACGTGAGTGCCCCCTGAGGAGGACATCACGATGCAGTGCCGTTTCTCGTCGGGCGGCCAAGACGATCACAGTTTACGGTCGTGTGGTAGGACCAGAAAACACAGTTTAAGGTCGTGTGGTAGGACCAGACAACACAGTTTAAGGTCGTGTGGTTCGGACCATGGAGGAATCCGCTTATCGTGATGCGGCGGACTCAGCGGAGGTGGGAACATACCCAGCCCTGCGGTCACGCACGATTCCAGGAGAAGGATCCTGGGATAGGGGCCTGCGTGTGTCCATCACCCGAGGGGCAGAGATGCTAGCCTCCAGATATACTGGGCCCAAAACGCGATTGTTCGGGCGACTCCTTCCTCCTTATGGGGATGAGGGTCCAGCTATACACGGCCCTTAGGGAGGACATCAGCATATATCCTTGGTGCTCAGATCGTGGGAGCCTCGACAGACACCATTATCCTGGTTGGCATGTCTAACGTGTAAAGGTGTACTGAAGGTCAGTATGAAGAGAGTGTCGAGATTCCACTACAACGCACAAAGGCGGAGTGTGATGAGGACCGTGCAACCAATGTTCAGAGCCTAAAAGAGCCGAAATGGCGATCAAGGATGTCGCTGACCATATTCGCAACACAACATCCGATCGCGTCAGCCCAGAACTGGGCAAGCAAACGAGCATCAACCGCTCAATCGCAGGATTCATATCGATTTGCGGCCCAGGACTCGTCGGTAAATCGACCCGGAGCGGTAGGAGAGCACTGAGGCATTGTGTCCAAACCGCTAACGAGGATCCCTTTGAGTGAAGGCTCGAACAAGAGGAAGCGCGAGGCCCGACAAGCAACACATGACTTGTCGGGATTGAATCCGACACCACAGTTCATAGACCAAAGTACCCAAAACATGTTAACAGATCACCGGAAAGGGTCGGAGGACTCACCCTGAGAGCAACCAAAAGACGGTAGATCCCCGTGATCAACCAGGAGACGGGGCTGGACCTGATACACAAGCGTCCAGGCGGTCCTACGTATCCCATAAGGATGGGAATCAAGCCGCACGTAGTTCTTGAAGTGCAGTTTAACGTCATGCAGGACGACGAGAGGTGTGAGGTAGTCCCACACACGGGGGAGGCGTATGGCGCGGCCAGCAGACCAACGTGAACGAGGACATAATCCCCCGCTCACGCCACACGCCTCGCACAAAAAGGAGGGGAACTGGGGCCAGAGGCCCAACGCGGGATAGAGATTCCCGAGAAATGGGGCTGGGCCTGAAACATGAATGTTCAGGCGGTCCTACGTATCCCATAAGGATGGGAATCAAGCCGCACGTAGTTCTTGAGGGGCAGTTTAACGTCATGCAGGACGAAAAGAGAAAAAAAAGGGCGGAGCAGAAGGAATCCCCAAACGTGGGGGGGGGGGGGGGCGTACAGCGTGACGAGCAAACCGACGTGAATGAGGGCATAGCCTCGCGCTCACACCATACGCCGCACACCCGGGGGCAACTGGGCCAAGGGCCCGAGATGGGATGGAAATTCCTGAAGGATGGGGCTGGGCCTGAAACATGAATGTCCAGGCGGTCCTACGTATCCCATAAGGATGGGAATCAAGCCGCACGTAGTTCTTGAGAGGCAGTTTAACGTCATGCAGGACGAATGCTGAACAGTTTAACGTCTTGTAGCTCGGACGTAGTACAGTTTAACGTCGTGTTGGACGAATGCTAAACAGTTTAACGTCTTGTAACTTGGACGAGGTACAGTTTAACATCATGTTGGACGAAACACTTGGCAGTTTAACGTCTTGCAGCGCGGACGATATGCTAGGCAGTTTAACGTCGTGCAGCTTGGACGTATGCAGTTTAACGTCGTGCAGGACGTATGCAGTTTAACGTCGTGCAGGACGTGGTGCAGTTTAGCGTCATGCAGGAAGAATTACAGTTTAACGTCGTGCCGGACGTAGTACACTCAGACGAAGTACTGCTTGAGGAACCTAGCGTTGGTGGGAGGAGTGACACGCTCACCATCCATAGTCTCTAGGGAGTACGCGCCATTGGGATAAACTTTGTGGACGACAAGAGGTCCCTCCCACTTGGGCTCCAACTTGGGTGGCTTCCTGCCGGGGATCATTGGCGCTCTTAGGGCTAGCACTAGGTCACCCTGCAGGAAGGAGCGGAGGCGAACCTTCTTATTGAAAGCTCGAGCCATTCTGCTCTGATGCCTCTCCAAGTTTTGCAAGGCGCGAAGTCTATTCTCATCCAGTGCTTCCAACTCGACTAGACGGGCTTCAGCAGCTCTGTCCGGCGCTTGCTGGTCGTAGACCGCAGTGTGCAAGGACGGTAACTGGATCTCGATGGGCAGGACGGCCTCAGCTCCATACACCAGGGAATAAGGGGTCATCTGGGTGGAATTGCAAGTCGTCGTCCGATAAGCCCAGAGGGCGTTGGGGAGCTTGTCCGGCCAACTCTTCTTGTTCTGACCAACCATATTTTGCAGAATGTTAGAGAGGGTTTTGTTAAATGCCTCGATCTGACCATTGGCCTACGCATGATAGCGAGATTTATGGTTCGAGCGAATGTTGTACTTGGCGTATAACTTCTTCAACTCGGCTGCTCGGAAATTGGCTCCGTTATCCGTGAGGATAGCTGAGGCACTCCAAATCGATGAATGATGTTGGAGGTCACGAAGTCAGCGATCGAACAGGATTTAACCTCTATGAGCGGAATCGCCTCTGCCCATTTGGAGAAGAAGTCCGTGGCGGTCAGAATGAACCGGCACTGGCGAGCTGTCGCCGGCGGGTAAGGTCCCACAACGTCCATCCCCCAGACTGCAAAGGGCCAAGAATACCTGGTGGTATGGAGAGGCTCCGGCGGCCGATGCACAAAGTTCGCATGAACCTGGCACGCATGGCACCTCCTGGCATACTCGATGCAGTCATGGATCATGGAGGGCCAGAAGTATCCCAACCTCCGAATCTGGTGGGACAGCTTCGGCCCAGTTTGATGGGCGCCGCATGAACCAGCATGAACCTCTTGCATGACTCGCGGGATCTCAACTCCCTGAAGGCAACGGAGGAGAACACCATAAAATCCGCGTCTATAGAGGATCTGCTCCAGGCCGGGACTGCTCTGGAGGACAAACTGCGATGCGCGGCGTCGAACTCGCTCGCGCTCAGCCCGATCCGGCGGGAGAATGCCATGTTGGAGATACTCAACCAAAGGCGCCCTCCAATCAGGGGCTGGTTCGACTGCCACATCTGGGGTACTCGGGGCTCCGGGCGTAGGGGCAATCGTGCTGAGGTTACTTACCGACGGGACGCGATCTTCCTCCGGGATAACGGGAGCGATGAGCCTGCGGTGCGTTACGCGGACGGTCAGGTTATCCTGTTCAGGCTCCACAAGTGACGCAGTAAGGCTGGCCAAAGCATCTTCTCGACCGTTCTGTGACCGGGGAATATGGAAAATCTCTGGCCGAGAAGGGAACCGGGCCATCAGAAGGAGGGTGCACTCCAGCAGTGGCACAAGTTCCGGCTTCCTGACAACATAGTCGCCATTGATCTGCTTAACAACCAGCTCGGAGTCCCCTTTCACACACAGATGGGGCACGTCGATCTCGAGAGCTAACTCGAGGCCGGTGATGAGGGCATGGTATTCCGCCTCATTGTTGGTACAACCCTTTGACAACAGGAAAGAGTATGGCAGCACGGCTTGCTCCGGGGTAATGAAGACGATACCCAAACCCACTCTGTTGAGCTTAGGATTATCAAGTCTTCTACCGGTGGGGCTCCGGGAGGCACCGTCAAAGTGCATCTGCCAGCATGGACCGGCTCGATCGACCGAGAGGATGGCCTCATCAGGAAAGCCTAGATCCAGCGGCTGATCTGCGGAGGTTGGGTGAGCAGCCAGAAAGTCTGCCAATGCTTGCCCTTTGATGGCCTTCTGAGACACATACCTGATGTCGAACTGCTGGAGAATCACAGCCCACCGCGCTAGACGGCCAGTCAACATAGGCCGGCTCAGGATATATTTCAACGGGTCTACCCGAGAAACCAACTGTACCTCATGGTGCTGCAAGTAGTGCCGTAATTTCTGTACGGAAAATACGAGCGCCAGGAAGCTCTTCTCGATGGGGGAATACCTAACTTCCGCATCGAGGAGCATGCGAATGAGGTAATAGAGGCTATTCTATGTTCCCTCGTTGTTCTTCTGGGCGAGAAGGGCACCAAGGTACCGTTCTAGGGCGGTCACATAGAGGACCAGCGGCTTCCCGGATACAGGCGGCATCAGAACCGGAGGTTGCAGCAGGTACTTCTTGATTTCCTCGAAAGTGGTCTGACACTCTTTATCCCATACATAGGTGGCACCTTTCTTCATGAGCCGAGAAAAGGGCTTACACATGCCGGCCAGATTCGCGATGAATCGGCGTATATAGGCTAAGTGGCCTTGGAACCCTTGCAGTTCCCGGATGTTACCTGGGGGAGGCATCTGGCTAATCGCCCTGATCTTCTCTGGGTCGATCTCAATACCCCGGTATCTTACCACAAATCCAAGGAACTTTCCGGAGGTGACCCCTAAGGCACACTTCAACGGGTTCATCTTCAGGCAGCGAGACCGGAGGAAGCCGAACACTTTCTCAAGATCTTTGAGATGGTCCTGACGCTGGCGCGATTTGACTACCAAGTCGTCGACGTAGCATTCCACCAGTGTGCCGAGGATTGGCTTGAATATGCGGTGCATCGCCCGTTGATAGGTGGCACCTGCATTCTTCAGGCCGAAAGGCATGACCCGGTAACAGAAGGTACCTTGGGGGGCCCTGAAGGCAGTGAACTCCTCATCCTCAGGGGCCATCCGAATTTGGTTGTATCCGGAGTATCCATCCATGAAGGAGAGGGCTTGGAACCCTGCCGTGGCGTCAATCAACAGCTCTGTCACTGGAAGGGGAAAATCATCCTTCGGACAGTGCCAGTTGAGATCGCGGAAGTCGATGCAGACTCTGATCTGCCTGTTCTTCTTCCTGACCAGCACAATGTTGGCCAGCCATTTGGGGTACTGAACTTCTCTCACGAAGTTGGATTTGATAAGCTTGTCAACTTCAGCCTCAACCATGGCACCGTGGAATGGGTGCATCTTCCTGGGAGGCTGCTTGAACCCGCGATGGTTCGTCGGGAGACCAAGGCGGTGGACGGCTACCTGAGGATCTAGCCCCGGCATCTCGTCATAGCCCCAAGAGAACACATCGCGGTGCTGCCTGAGAAAGTCCATGTACTGTTGCCGCTCCTCAGAGGGCATGGCGGCACTGACCAATGTGGGTCTCGGATCTGCTTCGGTTCCAAGGTTCACTTGTAATAACTCATCGACCGTGGCAGAGACGCCCTCCTCAAAGGCTGGGGGTGCATCTTCCACGTCCTCTCCACTCGGGGAGGGATCATCCACGAGAGAGGCTGCGTTGGCAACTGCATTGGGGCAACCAGATCCGGCTGGGCCGCTGGTGCTGGCATGGGCGGTCGCGGTCATCTCATCAGGAGACTCACAAGCCGTCGAGACCATGGCTATGTACAACCGTTGAATCGGGAGGACATAAGCATCATCCAAACTTGCCCAGGGATCACTTGCAATAGCGACAGGCTCGACCTCACCTGCCAGGATCTGCTTATCCTTGCTCTTGTAATAGTCCGCGTCCAGATAGCGGGCTTCACATGAGGCAAAAGGAGAGGCATCTCCTTGAAGCACGCACACTCGACCATTGAGGGAGTATTTGAGGCATTGGTGGTATGACGAGGGAACCGCCGCATGAAGGTGGAGCCATGGCCTGCCCATCAATGCGTTGTACGCAGTGTCTTGAGAGACTACCATGAATTCGGTGTTGGCAACCAAGTCATCGAACTGGGTCTTCAAACGTATCTTGCCGACCGGAGTTTGCTCGGTGCGGTCGTACCCCTGGATCCTGAGGTCGGAGGGGATCAAGTCATCCTCAGACAACCCCAATCTCCGGAGCGTCCGAGTGGGAATCAGGTTAATCCCGGACCCCGTGTCGACAAGACAGCGCCAGACATCAAGGCCATTGAACTAGCCGGTAACATACAGCAGACGAATGTGCCCCTGTATAGGAGGGTCTTCATCCTTACCAGAAAACAAGATAACATCCTGGAATTCGGCGTCCTCAATCGTTTCGGCGTGAAAGTCCTCTACAGCCGCAACCTCTGTCTCAAACTGGAGGGGGCTCTTCAGGGATTCAGCGAGTGCCTCACGCATCTCAGATGACATGCGCAGAGCCTCAAGGATGGAGAGTCTCGCTGGGATGTCGGCCAAGTGCTTCAGGACATCATACTTTTTGGCCAAGCGCGAGCCCCTGGTTGCAGGAGGTTGCTCTGCGGTTGGCGGCATGACGAGCCTTGCCGGTTGGATCGGCGGCCGACTGGTACTTGGCACATCTCGCTGTTCACTGGTTGAAGCCCGGGAAATGGTCACCGTACTGGGGCCAGGAGGCCGGGATGGACTCGTGGCAGGGCGGAGCTGATCGCGACGCGGCTGAGGCGGTTCTTCCTGATCCCATACCACAAACAGTGGCGGAGGCGAATCCGTCACCCCCGGATGGGGGGGCTGCGCATGCTGAGCTAGGTTTTGAGCCTGTTGCCTGGTCTCAGTGGCGTGCACGGCCTGGCTGGAGGTACCAACTGCTGTGCCCCTGCGACTCCTGTTGTTGCGGATCCTCCGACGGTGGCGACGACCGGGGACACTAGGGAGGTCCACCTGGTGTTCTTCAACGTCAGGAACTGAAAAGGGATTTACCAGCTCAACGGTATTAACCGAAGCATACCCAATACTGTCATCGGACGAATCATTCACCACTGGGCGGATCCGAGGAGGGATCCCCATCTCCGGGGGCATGAAATCGCCGAGAGTGCGGGATAGTGGCAGAACTGGCGGGGAGAGCTCTTCCTTCTTGCGCCGCCGCCGTTTGCTCTTTTTGGAAGAGGCAGGCTGGGACGACGATGCCGAAGCAGCACCCGCAGATTCTGGGGGCTCAGGCTGATTCAAGCGCGCACGGATGATTCCATGGGCGTGAATAATCGTCTTGCGGGCCATCCAGTTTTTATACTTCTGGGATCCGCGGTCGGAGACCAGCTGCCATTCGTCCTCGTTACCGCTATCGTCATCTGATCCCACGAACACGCCCGCCACTTGTGCCGGAGCTGGGCCCAACCTGATTACATTGTTGTAAATCTGGTCTTTGAGCCAATCCTTAAACTCATAGCACCGCTGGATGGTGTGCCCCAGGGCCCGATGGTAGGGGCAGTAGCGGGGGTTATCCGTGAGATGTGCCTCCTCCGGCCTCCAACATTCAGGCAGTCGCACAATCCTCTGCTCTAGGGCGCTCTGGAAATAACCGGGGACCTGATTCTCGTGAAATGAGTAGGTCAGGTATCGCGGGCCCCTGGGAGCGTGGTCTTGACGAGGGGCTAGAGGGGCCTGCCGAGGAGGTGGACCCTGATTATCTCGCCTGGGTTGCGGCAGTACATTACGCGGAGGGGCCGGCCGGTTCTGAGGCTGCCGCTGCTGGGCCGGGAACTGAGCCCGTGGAGGCGGATTCCTGTGAGGCTGTGGAGCTGGTCTCACCGGCAGCAGCTCCAACAGCCTGGGAGCCTCTATCTGGGCGACAGCAGCGGGCTCAGCCCTGCTGACTCTCCTTGCAGGAATCATAGGAGGCAGCGGGTGTGCCTGGATGGCCTGTTGCAGGGCTTCCTCAAGACGTTGAGCTTTTTCTGAGAAGTCCCTGAACCCTCCGGGGTAATTCTGAGTGATCATGGAAGGGACCAGCTCGGTCTTGACGTTCCCGACGCACATTGTCAGCAACTGCTCCTGAGTCAATGGCATGTCAAGGGAATACGTGAAACCCTTCCATCAGGCGACGAAGTCCGCGACTCACTCGTCAGGCCTCTGCTTGCACTTGAAGAGGTCTGCGATACTCGTCTTCCGGGTCGTGGAACTGAACTGGTAGAGGAACTGTCTGCGAAGGTCCTCCCAGCTAGTTATCGACCCGACGGGGAGCTGGCTGTACCAGACAAATGCTGGCCCTTCCAGTGTCTGGACAAAGCAGCGAAGCTTAGCGGCCTCTTGCTGCGCCGGAGTCCCCAACATAGGCCCGCACCTCGGGTTGAAATGGGCCAAATGCTGTGGCGGATCTCCAGTCCCGTTGAAGGGGGCAAAAGTGGGATTCCCGAATCCCGGAGGCGCCAGCATGTCATCCACCCATGCTGGGTATGGCTTGCCGTCTGGTGGGATCGCCACTTGCCGAGTCTCCAAGGCCTCCAAGCGGGAGATGAGTGCCGCCATCGGATCGTCCAGACATGGGTTCCAGTCCTAGAGAGGATCTCTAACCACGAGCTCATTGCATGGCCCTTCAATCGGGTCGTCGACCGGGTCGTCGAACTCGGCAGCTCGTGGGATGGCGGGCGGAGCGGCCCTTGGGGCAGCGGGAGGAATCCGAGCGGGGTCTCTCAGGTAGTCACGCCGCTCGGGAGGGTGTGGTGAAACATACCGCGCCCTCTTTCCATAGGCGATGGCCTCTCTCCTGTCGGCGAACACGGCATAATCACGGTTGCCCGGGAGGGTCTCATCGAGGAGTGGCTGTTCCTGTCCCTGCTGTCCTGGCCTAGGATCACCGTAGTCAGGCCGCTGCTCTGCAGCGCGCTCGGCGAGGAGCTGGTCAACCAGCTTCTTCTGCTCGGCGAGCTGTTGACGTAGCGTAGCCTTCTCGGGATCCTCGTCTGCCCTCTGCGTGGAGGCAGATGGGTCGGCGGGCTTTATAGCCTCGCCGTGCTCTTTACCTTTACTGACGTTTCGGCTCAACGTCAGTGCTTCAGTGGGTGCGGGGAGTCCCAGGAGGTTCCTCTGATGACGAGTAACTCTCACCGATGGATCCAACAACGGCTTGTCTTCGGGGGGAGAGCCCCCATCGAGAAGTTCCAAACCGTTCCCATCCCTCGACAGGTCAGCCATATTGACTGTTTCCGTCCCTGGGGATGTACCCTCAGGGCCACCCAGTGAATCGGGCTGTCGGCGAATCGCACTGAAGCGTAGGGCAGCGTACTGCCCCCATCCACGGATATACACGTGGGGAGTGGCTTCATCGATAACCTTGTGTAGTACTTGAAAGCACTCAACGCATCGTTGTTGGAGGGCCTCGTGGTGCCCAAATGACCCGGGGTGCCGAACCGCGGGGAGTGTGGCCTTGTCAATTTGACGGCACTGCTCACCAATATCCTCCAGGTGCACTTGACTCCCGGGATATGGCATCTGTAAGCGGTGAAGACGGGAGTGAGTCTCCCGGAGAGTTCGGCGGAAGCATTCGAACTCATCCGGGGTGAGCGATTCGGGTGCATCAAAGTCCAGTCCTGCGACTGGCCAAAACTTCTCAGGGAAGTGGTCCTCTGCAAGGACGGTCCAGAAGCTCCACGACTCAAACTCGGGACCCAGGTCTCGTTGGCCCTCTTCAATGGCTGGGAACGGATGGGGAAACGGCAGTGGTGCCGAGGCGGGCCGCCGGGCCGACGGGCTGGCCGGCGGTGAATATGGCGAGTAGGCCGATTGGCCTCCATATCCTGGGCCGCCCTCTGAGGGTGGCGGTGCCCTGGCTACCACATCACGATAGGACGGGCCGGCGAGCGAACATCCTGCTATAGCGTCGGTGCTCGCCGGGGGTGCACTAGATCGTGGTTCGACCGTCGGTCCCCAGAAAAAGTCTTCGGCTTCTCTGATCGAGGCGGAAGGCGCTTCCAGAGGGGCCGGGACCAACCGCAAGCTTGATCCTTGGGGGTCTACCAGGCCCTCGCTACTCCGGATATACCTTCGAAGAGAAGGAGGGATCATATCGATCTCGCTCTCGGGAAGTACGAGGCTGACGTGCCGCATTCCTACCCCTGCCCCTGACTGGCGGGATTGGGGGAAGGGCTATGTCGCCGAATCATACTCCGCCTCCGAATAAGAGAAGCGAACCGGTCAGATCTCTGTCCGGAATTCCATAACATTCTTCCCTCGGCGTCGACGCCTCGCCCTCCTGCCCCTGGGTGGTTCTTCGGGGCATGGCTGATCTCTATCCTGGCGTCCTCCGGCCGCACTGGTGCTGGGGCCAAGAGGACTGGAAACCAAGGTGCGAGGGGCACCGGGACAGATATCAAAGGGGACGCGGGGAGAGATGATTCCGGGCAGGCCTCCGGGCCGAGATCGGAAGGCGGGGTGACCCATGCCTCTTGGATCGGCCACACGGAGTAGACCCTGTTGGTGAATAGCGCTACCGCGAGGTGGTCCGCGGTGGCTATTGTCTGTACCAGCAACCGGGAGAGTCAACCCAACCTGCCTTTGGGGCGGTCGGGGCCTCGATCTGGGTCGGGCATAGAAGTGCCCCTGCTCAGGATGCGCAGGGGCCTGGCGACTGGAGCCAGCAGTGGCTTGAACCAACGCGGCCGCTGTTGCTAGGGCCCCAAGGTGGGCATCCTCTTCCGCTCGCGCCCGACGTTGGCGTCGGGACAGACGAGTCGGGATGAGCGGCGCGGGCAGGTGGAGAGCCCGTTCTTCGACTTGAGAGGCCTGGCGGCGATGTCGCCATGGCCTGACAGGAGCCCTCATCGTGGATCCCTGGGGCGAATCCCGGATAGGGTGGTCCTGGGCATCTTCCACCTCACCCGCATAGGGGAAGGAGTTGTCGGAGCGCTCCGGGGATAAACTCCCGAAGAAGTTGGACGTCGAGGTAGGCAGCGGTGCCTCCCTGCGCGGCCCTCGGGGGCGGTGGTGGTGGCGAGGTGCAGCTTCCTCGAGGTCAAGGCGAGCCATGTCCCGGGTGGGGATGACTCCCTCTTCCTCATATCTGCGCACCAAGTTGTTGATCACCCTTCTTTGGATGACTTCCGAGGGGGAGAGAGGGCGTGGTTGCCCCGCAGCTGCGGCTGCTGGCACGGCTGTGGAACGGGCGGGACCGCGCGGAGTAGCCGCATCGGTTTTTCCCCTACCCCTGCGCCAGTGGGCGGGTGACGATCGGGCACTGGATTGGGCGACCTGATTTCTGAAAGCAGGGAGAAGAACCCATTAACACTGACAGGAAAAGGAATCAACAACCAACCATTAGTGCCACGACGCCTTCCGTGGGGGGGACCCAGGCCCTCGACGTCGCGAGACGGAGTGCCCGAGTTCCCTTCCTCAGCCCCTGGCGGGTAAAACTGAATGCTCGGTCGAGCAGCATGCTGGTCTTCCAACACCTCTGAAAGCCATCGGTCTTCGTATTGAGGAGAAGAGATTCACGTCGGATTCACCATTTTTCTATTTCGGTGCGGATGTGCGTCGGGTTATGCTGTTCCGCCAGGACGCGTTCGCGCGTGAACCCATCAACCCGAGGGGATGGGCGCGCGGCTTGTGGTCCCGCAGTCCCGCTTTCCAAGGGCGGGCGGCATTCGTCCCTTATTCAGGTGCGTCTGCTCCTTGATCGAAACCGGGATGATGGGATGTCGGCTCCTCCTTCCGTGGACGTCTCCTCGGAACTCGTCGCCTAATCCGGGTCTCCCTCATAGATTTAAGAATGTTCGTGAATCTCGTTCCCGGTGCCATATCTTCATGGACACCGGTTAATTATGCTGCTTCTGCCCGGACGCTCCAAGGAGTCTGGTCGGGGCTGCAACCTGTGGTGAGGAGACCGGGTGGCTCCGGGTGTCGGGAGCATGTCTTAACACTGCGCCTCTGCATGTCTGCCTTCCGTCCCTAATAGGGCTTCTCGAAGGCGTCATGGCCTGAGGCATCCCGCACTGGGTGCGGGGAACTGTGTTACCTGAGGTTTTCCTCAGCTTCCCATGTTTAACACGGGGTATGCCGCGAGTTTAACGTCCAGCGGGGACGGCATCGGACTGATCAACACGAGGAGTGGATCAGATGACAGAAACCCTTGCGGGGAACCTCCGACGCTGGGGCCAACACATGGGCGGCTTCCCGAGTGAAGTGGAGTGGGATGAAATGGCATGACCCCACTGGGATGTGGTGGCTCGGGTAAGGATCAGGATGGATGATGGAGTGAAGAGCTTGGACCCCGTAGGGGCTTCCTACGTACCGCGCGTTAGCATGGATCAATGTCAGCGTAGTTCGGATATAAAGTTTAATGTCATGCTGGACGTCGGCAAGCCGACTCACAAAGAGGTCGAGGCCGCCGGGCGGAGGATTGAACCGAACCACCTCGCACAGAGGGGGATGGAACGACCGGGTGGATCACAGTTTTACGTCATGCTGAACGTTGGCAAGCCGACTCACAAGGAGATCGAGGCTGCCTGGAGAAGGATTGAACCGAACCACCTCGCACAGAGGGGGATGGAACGGCCGGGTGGATCACAGTTTTACGTCATGCTGGATGATAAAAGGAGAAATAGAAAAAGGGGCAGTGGGGAAGCACAATGGAGATACACACGTGCAGTCCCCCACAGAGGCGGATTCATAGGTGAATCAACGCAAGTGTGAACCCAGGAGGGGTCCACTGATGGACGAACCGACGTAAATACGACCGGGACGACCAGGTGGTGGGCTTGAACCTCGAAGAGGCTTCCTATGTACCCTGTTTAGAAGACAGGGATCAAAGTCCACGTAGTTCGTTCTGGAGAGAGAAATAGAAGAAGGAAGTGGGGAAGTGCAATGGAGATACACATGTGCAGTCCCCCACAAGGGCGGATTCATAGGTGAATCGACGCAAGTGTGAACCCGGGAGGGGTCCACTGATGGACGAACCGACGTGAATACGACCGGGACGACCAGGTGGTGGGCTTGAACCTCGGAGAGGCTTCCTACGTACCCTGTTTAGAAGACAGGGATCAAAGTCCACGTAGTTCGTTCTGTCTGTAACACTATACCCCTGTGGGCGAAGGCCACTCCAACCCCGACATCCCTGCAGAGACGCGCGGGCGGGGGCCACATCCAGACCGGGGGGATCCTGCGTGCGAGACACGTGATCAGGTGATGCGGACGGTTTAACGACTTGCCGGACGAAGTACAGTTTAACGTCGTGTGTTGAGGACGAGGCGGACGGTTTAGCGTCTTGCCGGACGAAGTACAGTTTAACGTCGTGTGTTGAGGACGAAGCGGACGGTTTAACGTCTTGCCGGACGAAGTACAGTTTAACGTCGTGTGTTGAGGACGAAGATGCTTGGCAGTTTAACGTCTTGCAGCGCGGACGATGGTGCAGTTTAACGTCGTGCGGGACGTAAACGCCTGGCAGTTTAACGTCTTGCAGCGCGGACGTTGCACAGTTTAACGTCATGTTGGACGTATGCAGTTTAATGTCGTGCAGGACGTTGAAGCCGCCGATAGGCCCGTGTCACTTCCCGCAAGCCTGGAGGGCCGCACGGAAAGACAACACACAGTGCGGGCACCCGGGATGAGGGTCATCGGGCGCCACGCAGGCGGGTACCCTCAGGGGGTCAAAGGGGGCGACCCTGGCAGCTTGCGCGCAAAAGAGGAGCTTTGCGCGCAATACCGCGGGTCGGCGCGCAAATGGGCGGCTTGGGCCAGAACTTTGCGCGCGGATGATAGACATTGCGTGCACCGGGCTTCGGGTAGCGCGCGGGGGGCAACGGCTCATTCTTTAATCGAATGGCCACTTTGAAAATGGGGGGTGCACGCAATCGGGTTGGATTGCGCGCACCCGGGGGCAATTGCGCGCAAGAGGCTTCTTTTGCGCGCAAATGCCTTTGGGTGAAGGGTTATTCAAAAGGAAAGGAGCCAAAGGGATTGCGCGCGAAGGCGAACCCCAAGGCTTTCTTGCGCGAAAGAAAAGAGGTTACCTGCAGATCGGCATTGCGCACGGAAGGGGTTGGATTGCGCGCACGAGAGACCGTTCGAATTCTGGCAACCATCAAAACGTCGGGGGTTGCCTTATATTTATAGGCAACCCCGGGCGCGGAATCCAGTTCGCGGGCACGAAATTATCTTTGCGGGCGCGGAATCGGGACCGGCGCGCAAGGGAGTCGCGCGGGCCACTGGCGCACAAAATTGCGCGCCGACCCAGCGCTTTGCGAGCATCCCGGGAGGTTTGCGCGTGGCTCATCAACTTTGCGCTCGGACCTCCAAAATTCCGTGCAAGTCCTCCGGGCCCTCCGAAACGTGCTTCCGACTCCAAATATGACCTCGCTTTCCGCATCCGGAGCTTTGTTTGGGAACAACGGACTTTTCCGGCATCTACATCCATATTTGTGAATAAAATATTAACATTACTTTAAAGGGGACGCTATGCTCGATGGCGTACCCAACACGCAACAACGAGTTTCTTGGGATTCTTACGTTGCACTCTAATAATAAAATAATATTATCTTAAATGGTAGTTAACATGTAGTCGTTGTATTGGCGGGAATGGATAGAAATAACTAAAATATGAATATATATGTTTTTAAATGTTTTTAAATTTATCCAATAAATGATAAAGGCATAAAATACAGAAATAATACAATTTTAGGCGTATATGCCCTAGTTTTCACTAAAGGTTCACTTATCGCCTTTTGATGGAGAAATTTCATTAAATATAGTTTTTTTCACTCTTATAAATCCTTTTGGACCAAATAAAACTCTTCTTAATAATTGAGACATCAAAATTTACTTTGTGTAAATTTTTGGTATCTTTCTGATAATGTTCATTTTTTAATGAATAGTGTAAAATGTTGTATTTTAATTGAAAACCTCTTTTTAATCTAATTTTTTTATATGATTAGATTATATTTTGAATAGGTTTTAAAGTGAAATTAGAATATATTTTTAACATTAAATCCAATATTGGATGTTGGAATTAATTTCACATTGAAATCAGACTTAAACTAGTGTCAATCTTTTGGTACTTATTGTTTCATAAAAACACGTTATTTGCTCTGACAGCGGGAATTAATTATTAAATTAATGAATGTGACTTATATGTTTTGAATTTTTTAAAATAGACTTCATTTTTGAAATCGGAATATCAAATATAGCAAAGGGTGAATTTTTGGGATTTTTCTGAAAAACTTCAATTTTTGATGAATAGTGAAACCACTAAGTGGTACTTATAAAAACTGATTTTTTCCATTTAAATGAAATTATGCAATATTTGTGTTTTGAATTTAAAAAATACTACATACATGGTTGTCATTAAGAAGTAAAAAGTGGTTCAATGGGAAAAAATAATTTTTTGGAGAATAGTAACTTATTATGTTTTTAATCGCGATTAGAGGTAATTAGAGTAGTTTAAGGTAAAAATAATGTTTTAATAATATTAAATGAACATAAAACATGTCCTAAACTCATTGGACGTGTCATGGACGATCAAGAAAACCCATGGGTCAACTTGGAGACCCCATGAAGCCACTTTGGTTGGAAAATGACATTAATATCTTTTTATTTAAAGTTAAAGTAAAAATGAGACAAAAATGAAATGTTTTACTAAAACAATTTTTACATGGGGTTATACAAATCAGATGTTTGACTATAAATATTCATTGGAAAGATAATAAGATTTCCTACATCATATTATTTTTTTTATAATTTTTATACATTACATAAGTTAAATTAGTTATGACATCATGATGATGCAGTGATGACCTCATTATTTAACGATTTAAATAAAATGGAATGATAATGTAATTTCTAAGACCTAAACATGTACAAAACCTATTGGATGAGTGGATTTAGAACCCTTATCACCTTATCCTCTAAAAACATCAATGTGGGACCTCTTAAATCCGAATACCATTTTAAAATAATGTTACTTTTCTTTACCTTCCAAGAGTGCCCCTCCTCTCCTCTTATAAAAGGCCCCCACCTCTACCTCCTTACCCACACTCCCAAAGCTTTTGTCTCGTCCAAACTCTACCCATTTTGTCTCTCCACTTTTCTATATTACTCCTTGAAGCCTCAATTTGGGTAGAAGTCTTCCCAAGGAAGCCTTTGAGATCAAACCAAATGGGAGATACCAGATTTTAAGGTAATGTCTTCACTTGAGTCCTTTTGTTTTATTTTGCTTCTCCAACCCCCTAAACTCTTTTTATTAATTTCTTTTGTAACAACTCCAGTATCATAAATATTCTAGGATGTGTTTATAAGAATTATTCGAGCTACAATTTCACACACCTATATCTAATGGTTAAAGAACATACTGTTTCAGTGGATGGCGAATTTCAGCCTCCCGAAACGATGATTGTTCAACATTCTTTTAACACCATCCAAGGTTGCCATTAATATGACACTATATTTATATATGATATATAATATGTTTATGTTTTCCTTAAGATTCTGTATTTTTCATTTTAGGCATACCATTATGGTTTCCATTATGGGTAAACGCGATATCTTCATTTAAGGAAGTGCGGACTACCGCCCCCTCAAAGTGATTTGATTCGTTAATACCATATGTGGTACGTATAATGGATATATTTAATGATAATATATATGATACCATAATGGAATTAAAATAATATTATGTATCATTATGTTTTAATTCCATTAAATATGAAATAGAAATGGAAGTAGCGTTCATGCGTACGTACGGCTTACCGTCTTCATGAACGGTACATTTTATTTCTTATCTCAAAATGTTATGTAATATTATAAGTACATATATATAATGGATATATAAGTAATATATTACATCAAAATTATGTATATCATTCTGGAATTATAACATATATATCTCTCTCTAATTTTGTTTTAATTCCATTAATATTACAAAAAAATGAAAGTAGCGTTCATGCGTACGTACGGCCTACCGTCTCCATGAACGGTGCTTTTCGTTTTTTTATCTCCAAATGATATGTAATAGTATGAAATGAATATTTACTAGATATATATGATATTTTAATCATTAATACTATTCTGGAAATTATTTACTTATAACTACATGGGAAATCTTTTTCAAAAATGTTCATTTTTGACTCATGTACCAAACATCGGCAAAAACGTCTGATATGAACTAACATTATTAAAAAATTATTATAACATTATAATATGTGATATTAACGGAATAATAATCACTAAAATAGGTACTTAGACAATTATTAACTGACCAAAGTTTATTATTCCAGAATATAAAGAAACGAACAAGACAAGTTGGACTTGAGGTATGGGATCATACTCCTCTCTTTCTTTTTAAGTACACTCTTTTATGTCATTCCTTCTAAACTAATCTTTCTTGTTATTGGGATGTTCTTTTATATTAATAATACAGTAATTTTTATGTTCATATGATGAGAGACCCTATTCTCTCTCATCAATCCATTTTGGAAGTTTTGAGTGGCGCCGTTAGGCTGCCGAATTTTCGTAAGAGATCTAACCTCTCTCTTTCTCTTTAAGTACTCTCCTTTATGTCACTTATTTTAAGCTCCTATTTGTTATGATGGGGGATGTTCTTTTATATTCTTGTTTCTGTACATTTTATTGTGATGTGATGAGATAGCCTATTTGATCTCATCAATCCATTTTTGGAAGTTTTAAGTGGCGCCGTTAGGCTGCTGAGTTTTCGTAAGTGATTTTTCATCTCACCTTTATTCCCATGAGATTTATGCTACATTTGCCACAATTTCCTTTTAGTGGTGTATTTACTACCCACTATTATACACTTTGTTTAGTATAATATAATTTATGGGTATTTACATCTTCATTGTATGACCCTTCTTCCATGGGGTGTACGTTTCGAAAGATACCCAACTCGGTAAGGGGACCTTTCACCCTCCTCTTTTTAAAAGACTTATTTTGTTATGACTTTTAATTCACATAATATTATTTTAGGATATGTTATTCTATATCCTTATTGATGTAAATTTTATGTCCAAGTGATGAGATACCATTTTTATCTCTCATCAACTCTTTTTCTGAATTTTGAAGTGACGCCGTTAGGCTGTCTAATTATTGCAAGGTAAATTCTTAACCCAATTTCGATTCTTTGGGATAAACTTGTACACCTTGAATATGTCATTCTATAAATATGTGTTAATTTCCTTTTATTGTTTTACATTTAATACCCAATTAAATTTCATGTATTAGTTTGTCACACATAGTTAGGTAACTGATTTATCCTTAATCCAAAGATACCGTCTTTGTATGGGACTTCATCTCAATCTCATTTCATTGAGGCATATTTTTTTTATACAAAACATTATTTTATACTGTGTATAAACTCCTTTGACTTTTAAATTTATGAAAAAGTAATCTTTTTATATGAATCGTTTTACTAAACGACAAAAGGGAATGTTTTTGTCGTACGTATGCGGCGACAATGAATTCTCCGCCGCCGTGACCATTATTTGAGTTTCGGCTTCCTCTACAATCCATACCATCTTTTTAAAAGTAAATTAAATACCATGTTTTACTTTTCTTTTATTTTGGTATTGAAAATGCTTTTCATAATGTATTTATATCAATGTCTTGTATTGATATCATGTTATTGAAAGGTGGGAATGTTATGTTTCCTTTATACTTGTTTTATGTGATAAGATTATGTTATGGTTCTTGGGAATTGTTATGAAGACGGGTGGTTCTGTGATAAACTAAGGGCGGGTGAGCCCGATATAGCTCTCCAATGCATTGGGTAACGCGAAGGAGTGAAACGTTAAGGATTCTATGATGAGATTTAGGGAATATACTGTGATGGGTATTCCAAACATAACCAAGAGGGTTACTCCCTACGTAAGAATGTTATGAATGCCTCAAGTTACCTTTATGTCTTATGATTTCTATGATTTATTCATGGTTTGATGAGGTTTGTTAAAGTTCCATTGTTTTATGGGTAATGTATGATTTCATTCTTATGTATATATGATATCATGTTTCCTTTCCATATTTTTATAACCCTTACTGAGCTTTTTATGCTCATCCCATGTTTTTTAAATGTTTTTCACAGGTCAAGGAAAGGTACATGATGTTATGATAGTGTCAAGGATGTGTCAAGAAAGAATACATGTTTTATTTTCAATATGTTTCTGTTGATGGGAAGAATGAATACTGTCTTTTATGTAACCACTTTGTTTAAATGTGGAATGTAATGCAAGTTTCATGATATAATTCTCTAAAACTCTAAACCTGGAAATATCCTCAATGTGTAATCTTGTAATAATTCAAGATTAAGTAAGGTTTAAGGAAGGGGCCTTATAGTTGGTATCAGAGGTCAGTTTAGATAACTTTAGAGGGTAGGGTATTCTTTAAGCATAAGTGGTATTACCATAATGGTTAGGATTTCAGAAAGAGTCCTAGTTTTTGATAAAGTGAATGAGTAAGTATATCTTAGTGTTTATCTTCATAATTAGTACATGTTGGTTTTTTTCATATAATCACACTGACCATTTTGGTTTTAGTAAATGGATGGATCTAGCAGGCACCAAAGTAACAGTGGATGTGAAGGAAACTGTGACATTTTTTTGAGCAAGGAACTGAATGATATGGGAGCTGCATTGAGAACTCTTGTGATTATCCTCCACCAACTATCTGGAGTCATGATTGACCACCTAAACCTTGGTGATTTCTCTAAGGCATCATATATGCGAAAAAAAATCCCTACGGAAGTACAGGTAATAATCATAAAGGTAAGTGTGTTCAAAAACCTATGTGTCAAAAATGTGGAAAGAAACACCTAGGAAAATGTTTCAAAGGGACAGAAATATGCTATAGATGTGGAAATGAAGGTCATAAAGCAAGAACCTGCCATGGAAAAAGGAAGCATCCAGATGACTCAAGGAAAGGGAATGAAGTTATTTCTAAGGGATCAATTTAATGTTTTAAATGTGGTGGGCATGGTCATTATGAAAACACATTACCTATGAAGAAGTTTCGTGAATGGGATCACCAAGAGTGTACAAATGTTCATTTACCAATACCTAATTCCATTCCGATTAAGGATGAAGAAACTGACAATGACCAATCAAAGGTATGTATTATTTCATGACTATTGTTTTCCTATTTTGGAATATTAGGATAGGATTCATGATTTTGTTTCTAGGAAAGAGGTATTTCGGAATAAGTTGGAAAGGAATGGTTAATGGATCATGAAGAATGTTGAATGAGTATGATGTCAACATATAAGGGCTTCAAGAGTTATGGTGAAATTCTTAAGAGTATTAAGTCTCTTTTGATGATGGGGTTACATTAGAAGACTTTTTATATTATGTGTAACCCTGATGTTTAATATAGGCAAATTTTATTCAAGGAATATTTATCTTTTCTTTTGTGGACATAGTTATAAAGAACCATTTTGGTTTATATGATCCTTACTTTTGAGGTAATTATGGGTTACTATATGTTATGATTGAAGTGAAAGGCATGAGATAAAATGGAGGTTAAATTATGTTATGGTTATTTTTGTTGATTTTATCCCTTTTTGGGGAATGATTTGAGAATTATATAGTTTTGGAAAAAGGACAACACGTAGACCGTGTGACTACCCGTCGCGTCAGACAAAGCTGCGGGAATCGAACCCACAACCAAAGTGCGACTAGTATTTATCGCCTACCACAGGACTACGTGAAGTCCCTGGTTAGTTTGACAGATTCCTTTTAGTTATATGATTTTATGAATTAAGATTAAGTTGATTTTGGGTTATTTATGAAAATTATTAAACTATCATGGAGGAGATGTGATTAGTTAATTACTTTTCAATACGAGACATTAGGAGAAACTGATGTTGTTTGGAGATAAATGTTACGATTTAACTTGGAAGACTATTTGACTAAATCCTTCAAATATTTGGGTTTCAAAATTAGATTGGTTTACATTGAATAATTTTATGGAAAAATTGTTTATCGGATGGTCCTCGTTGAACTTTGGGTTTTGTTGGACAAATTTTGGAGATTAAGCATAGATTTTCTTTTTAAAGGGTTATCCTTTTATGGATTATATGACCTTGTACTAACCTTTTGGTTTTGGTTTTGGTTAAAGCCTAAAGAAATGGGAAGTATATAGTTCTCTTTGGTGGATTAGGTGATTCTATAGAAGTTTATTATAATACTCTTAATGCGAACAAGTCTCCCTAAGTACTCGTCTTTTGGAAAAAAATATGAGTTTGATTAAGGAATCTAGTAAAAGTTGAAACTCAACATGATAAGTGATTATGTTTCCTTATGAATAAATTCCTCAATAAAAAGTAACTTAAAACAAAAATGTTGTCTATTAACATTTCCTACTGGGTAATCGAATACCATTTAACCCATCACAAGATTGTGATTTTCTGATGGTTAACTTTCTCCTAGACATGTTTACTATCACTCTCCCTCAAGAACATGACCCTTTTCTTTTTCTTCCATGTCCATGTTTTTCTACATATGGGTTAACTCAGGTGACCGCTGTACTTATCTTCCTTTATTTTAAAGTGATTGTTTTACCGACTCTTGTTCCGATGTGCGACTTTCAAGGACGTTTCCAAGCTCAATTTTAAAAATAGCGAGGATGCAATCCCCAAAAGGGGGAAAGGATGTTACACCCCAGGTAAATAAAGAATATGAAATTTTCATATTTATCCATATTTGCGAATAAAATATTAATATGACTTTAAATGGGACGCTATGGTCGATGGTGTACCCAACACGCAACAACGAGTTTCTTGGGAATCTTATATTGCACTCAAATAATAAAATAATATTAATTTAAATGGTAGTTAACATGTAGATATTGTATTGGCGGGATGGATAGAAATAACTAAAATATGATTATATATGTTTTTAAATGTTTTTTACATTTATCCAATAAAAGATAATGGCATAAAATACGAAAATAATTCAATTTTAGGCGTATATGCCCTAGTTTTCACTAAAGGTTCACTTATCGCATTTTGATGGAGAACCGTCATTAAATATAGTTTTGTTCACTCTTATACATCCTTTTGGACCAAATAAAACTCTTCTTATCAATTGGGACATCAAAATTTACTTTGTGTAAATTTTTTGTATCTTTCTGATAAAGTTCATTTTTAATGAATAGTGTAAAATGTTGTATTTAAATTCAAAACCTCCTTTTAATCTAATTTATTATATGATTAGATTATCTTTTGAATTGGTTTTAAAGTGAAATTAGAATATATTTTTACCATTAAATCAAATAGTTGACGTTGGAATTAATTTCACTTTGAAATCAAACTTAAACTACTGTCAATCTTTTGATACTTATTGTTTCATAAAAACATGCTATTTGCTCTGACAGCGGGAATTAATTATTAAATTAATTAATGTGAATTATATGTTTTGAATTTTGTAAAATATACTTCATTTTTGAATTCGGAATATCAAATATAGCTTAGGGTGAATTTTTGGGATTTTTCTGAAAAACATCAATTTATGATGAATAGTGAAACCACTAAGTGGTACTTATAAAAACTGGTTTTTTCTGTTTAAATGAAATTTTGCCATCATTGTGTTTTGAATTTCAAAAATCCGACATACATGGTTGTCATTAAGAAGTAAAATGTGGTTCAATGGGATAAAAATAATTTTTTGGTGAATAGTAACTTATTATGTTTTTAATCGCGGTTAGAGGTAATTAGTGTAGTTTAAGGTAAAAATAATGTTTTAATAATATGAAATGAACATGACACATGTCCTAACCTCATTGGATGTGTCATGGCCGACCATGATAACCCATGGGTCAACTTGGGGACCCCATGAAGCCACTTTTGTTGGAAAATGACATTAATATCTTTTTATTTAAAGTTAAAGTAAAAAATGAGACAAACATGAAATGTTTTACTAAAAAAAATTTACTTGGGGTTATACAAATCAGATTTTTGACTATAAATTTTCATTGAAAAGCTAAAAGGATTTCATAAATCATATTAATTTTTTTATAATTTTTAGACATTAAATAAATTAAATTATTTATGGCATCATGATGATGCAGTGATGACCTCATTATTTAACGATTTAAATAAAATGGAAAGATAATGTAATATCTAATACCTACACATGTCCAAAAACTATTGTATGACTTTATTTCGAACCCTTATCACCTTATACTCTAAACACATCAATTGGGAACTCTTAAATACGAATACCATTTTAAAATAAAGTGACTTTTCTTTACCTTCTAAGAGTGCCCCTCCTCTCCTATTATAAAAGGCCCCCACCTCTACCTCTTTACCCACACTCCCAAAGCCTTTGGCTCGGCCAACATCTGCCCATTTTGTCTCTCCACTTCCCTCTCTTACTCCTTGAATCCTCACTTTGGGCAGAAGTCATCCCAAGGAAGCCTTTGAGCTCAAACCAAATGGGAGATACCTGATTTTAAGGTAACGTCTTCACTTGAGTCCATTTGTTTTATTTTGCTTCTCCAACCCCCTAAACTCTTTTTATTAATTTCTTTTGTAACAACTCCAGTATCATCAATATACTAAGATTTTTTTATAAGAATTATTAGAGCTACACTTTCACACACCTACATCTAATGGTTAAAGAACATACTGTTTCCGTGGGTGGCGAATTTCGGCCTCCCAAAACGATGATTGTTCAACATTATTTTAACACCTTCAAAGGTGGCCATTAAGATGACAATATATTTATATATGATATATAATATGTTTATGTTTTCCTTAAGCTTCTGTATTTTTCATTTTGGGCATACCTTTATGGTTTCCATTATGGGTAAACGCGATATCTTCATTTAAGGAAGTGCGGACTACCTCCCCCTCAAAGTGATTTGATTCGTTAATACCATAAGTGGTACGTATAAAGGATATATTTAATGATATTATATATGATACCATACTTGAATTTAAATACTATTATGTATTATTATGTTTTAATTCCATTAAATATGAAATAGAAATGGAAGTAGTGTTCATTCGTACGTACGACTTACCGTCTCCATGAACGGTACATTTCATTTCTTATCTCAAAATGTTATGTAATATTATAAGTACATAAATATAATGGATATATATGTAATATATTACATCAAAATTATGGATATCATTCTGTAATTATAACATATATATCTCTCTCTCTCATTTTGTTTTAATTCCATTAATATGACAAAAAAATGAAAGTAGCGTTCATGCGTACGTACGGCCTACCGTCTCCATGAACGGTGCTTTTCATTTTTTATCTCCAAATGATATGGAATAATATTAAATGAATATTTACTGGATATATATGATATTTTAATCATTAATACTATTCTGGAAATTATTTACTTATAACTACATGGGAAATCTTTTTCAAACGAGTTCATTTTTTGACTCATGTACCAAACATCGGCAAAAACGTCTGATAAGAACTAACATTATTAAACACTTATTATAAAATTATAATATGTGATATGAACTGAATAATAATCTCTAAAGGAGGTACATAGGAAATTATTAATTGACCAAATTTTATTATTCAGGAATATAAAGAAACGAACAAGACAAGTTGGACTTGAGGTAAGGGATCCTACTCCTCTCTTTCTTTTTAAGTACACTCTTTTATGTCATTCCTTATAAACTCATATTTCTTGTTATTGGGATGTTATTTTATATTACTCTTACATTAATTTTTATGTTCATATGATGAGAGTCCCTATTCCCTCTCATCAATTCATTTTGGAAGTTTTGAGATGTGCCGTTAGGCTGCCGAATTTTCGTAAGAGATCTAACCTCTCTCTTTCTCTTTAAGTACTCTCCTTTATGTCACTTATTTTAAGCTCCTCTTTGTTATGATGTGGGATGTTCTTTTATATTCCTATTTCTATACATTTTATTGTGATGTGATGAGATACCCTATTTGATCTCATCAATCCATTTTTGGAAGTTTTAAGTGGCGCCGTTAGGCTGCCAAGTTTTCGTAAGGGATTTTTCATCTCACCTTTATTCCTGTGAGATTTATGCTACATTTTCCACAATTTCATTTGAGTGGTGTATGTACTTCCTGCTATTATACACTTTGTGTAGTATAATATCATTTATGGGTATTTACATGTTCATTGTATGACCCTTCTTCAATGGGGTGTACGTTTCGAAAGTTACCCAACTCGGTAAGGGGACCTTTCACCCTCCTCTTTTTAAAAGACATATTTTGTTATGTCTTTTAATTCACATAATATTTTTTTGGGATATGTTCTACTCTATCCTTATTGATGTAAATTTTATTTCCAAGTGATGAGATACCATTTTTATCTCTCATCAACTATTTTTCTGAATTTTGAAGTGACACCGTTAGGCTGTCTAATTATTGCAAGGGAACTTCTTAACCAAATTTCGATTCTTTGGGATAAACTTGTACACCTTCAATATGTCGTTCTATGATTATGTGTGAATTTCCTCTGATTGTTTTACACTTAATACCCACTTATATTTCATGTATTTGTTTGTCACACATAGTTATGTAACTGATTTATCCTTAATCCAAGTATCCCATCATTGTATGGGACTTCGTCTCAATCTCCTTTCATTGAGGCATATTTTGTTTTATAAAAAACATTCTGTTATACGGTGTATAAACCCCTCTGGCTTTTACGTTTATCCAAAAAGAATCTTTTTATATGAAGTGTTTTACTATATGACAAAAGGGAATGTTTTTGTCGTACGTATGCGGAAACAACGACTTCTGCACCGCCGTGACCATTATTTGAGTTTCGGCTTCCTCTAAAAGCCATAACTTCTTTTTAAAAGAAAAATAAATACCATGTTTTACTTTTCTTTTATTTTGTTATTTAAAATGGTTTTCATAATGTATTTATATCAATGTCTTGTACTGATATCTTGTTATTGAAAGGTTGGAATGTTATGTTTCTTTTATGCATGTTTTATGAGATAAAATTATGTTATGGTTCTTGGGCATTGTTATGAAGACGGGTGGTTCCGTGATAAACTAAGGGAGGGTGAGACCGATATAGCTATCCAATGCATTGGGTAACGCGAAGGAGTGAAACATTAAGGTTTCTACGAAGAGATTTAGGGAATATACTATGATGGGTAATCCAAACGTAACCAAGAGGGTTACTCCCTACGTAAGAATGTTATGAATGCCTCAAGTTACCTTTATGTCTTATGATTTCTATGATTTATTCATGGTTTGATGAGGTATGTTAAAGTGCCTATCTTTTATGGGTAATGTATGATTTCATTCTTATGTATATATGATCTCATGTTTCCTTTCCATATTTTTATAACCCTTATTGAGCATTTTATGCTCATCCCAAGTTTTTGAAATGTTTTTCACAGGTCAAGGAAAGGTACATGATGTGATGATAGTGTAAAGGATGTGTCAAGAAAGAATACATGTTTTATTTTCAACATGTTTCCATTTATGGAAAGAATGAATACTGTCTATTATGTAACCACATTGTTTAAATGTGGAATGTAATGCAAGTTTCATGATATAATTCTGTAAAACTCTAAACCTAAAAAGATCCTCAATGTGTAATCTTGTAATAATTCAAGATTATGTAAGGTTTAAGGCTGGGGACTTATATTATGACTCATTTTTCATGTTTTAACTTCATAATTACATACTAGTAAATTACATAGTTTACATACTAAAAACTGATCAATAATAATCATATTGTTTTGATACAATTTGATAATGACCCAGATGTCATTTTTGAAATGTAGGAATAAATTTAACCTCAATCTGATGATCGATGTGATAATTATGACTCTAATTGTGTCTCTATATATAAAATATACAATTTAATATAAAAAATATCTGATATTTTCAAAACTGAAAAAAAATTCTCTAGTTTTGATACATTCGGAAAATGGTCCAAAATTCAATTTCTACACATATGAATCAACCACACATCAATATGATGCGTAGTGTAACCAGAATGAATATAAGTGTGTCTTTTTAGTTAAAATATTCATTTTAGTATAAAATAATTTTGATGTACTAAATCTAATAAAATTCATTTGGTGCCACGCCATTTCATAGTGGGCCTAGTGTATTGACTCCCCAACCCCACCTCCATCTACCAAGGGGAAACAGACTAGTGCCATGTAGGAATAATAATATCATGGGAGGTGTTACCTTATGTACCTATACACACTGGCACATATCCATGCCCATAAAATGCTAAAAGAAAAAAACAACATAACACCTAAGCATGCATACCTCTAAATTCCACTTCCAAAATATTAATTGAAGTAAAGGAATGTAGACAAGGGAAAATAAATTCCCAACAAAAAGAGTCTAACAATTTATCCAACAATAATGTAACACTTGGGACTCCTATCAAGCTACCACAGGAAGGCACTGATGATTGTCTGGTCACACTAAGAAACGCATCGTCATGGTCTATCTTGGACTATTTCAAAGGGTTGTTCATCATCACAAGACATGACAGGTGTGAGAAAATCCCATGCATGTATGTGTATTATAATACCCATAAGGACACCCTAAAACCAAAAATCATACATAAATGGAAAAATATAATCTCTATAGAGGTATATGAATACAACACATATAATAAGTATATCCAAATAAACACAACAAAGACAAATTGTATCAATGGTAAGTCACAACTATAACTGCCATCCCAGGATTATAGCTCAAAAGATCAACATATCACTATTCTGGGAGGACACACTCTTGAGTACGATAACGCAAATTAAATCCATCTATGATATAAGGTTCATCGGGTCTCTCCATTTGAAGTATATGTTGACGGTCTGAAGAGATCTAATACATAGAGGTTGATCACACCCATGGCCCAACGGTATACCAAAAACTTGATCTATACTAACCAACCATGAATAGGATCGACATCCGCATAGTGTTGGAGACAATTATACAACGAACACAACATATGGAATAATGATTAATATAGAATCTCACTAGATGACTCCTTGAACGATTCCAAAAAAATCTATCCAATACGTCCCGCTAACGAGGTCATTGTCCCATGTTTTGGAGGTGATTCCATAATAATCCCTAAGGAAATGGATGTTGGGAAAACATAATAATAAAACATTTACATGATAAATTGGTCAAAGGTTGTATGTTAAGATTTTATGAGTACATGGATTTGAGATGGGTTATACGCGCTCTCCCATGACCAAGAGTCCTACCTTTGTAAAAGGACCTTGTTAGAATCATGAGTTAAAGTAATAGAATATAGTGTGGCAGTAACCTATGTACTTTATCCAGTGTATTTATACCCTCTTAGGTACATTCTAAGCTAATCCTTGGGGATCACACACTATGCCATATCCTCACACAATGTGTGACACTTATCTATGTTTGTAACCCCAGTTTCCACAATGAGGGTCCCAAAAGAAATGTTGATACACATGACATGTTGAGTTATAAAAAATTACCATGAAACGAAAAACTAGTACCGCTAATATTCATTGGCCATCAGCCATCGGTATGGTCATTCCTCTTATGTAAAATCGTGATGACTTGTCATCCAAACCTTCCAATCGATGATTAACAACATCTAGTCCATTGAATAATTTCGAAAAGTCCATCATACATCATTCTTCAATAAGGGAAGAAGAAAGCTAGATCATGTATCAAAAACCATAAAATAAAATGCAACATTAATTGTCTCACCACCTTTATATGGTTTTTATCCATGATCTATAATATCGAATCATTGAAAAAAGAAATTTTTCCTCAACTATTTGTTTATCATGTTATGTGAAACTGTGGGCCAATCCAAGATTTTCAATGATTAATGATTAATCAAAGGATAAATGTACAATAACAATCCAGAGGAATGGACCTCTGTTGATGTTTTTTAATATCAATTAATTTTTGTTAGAATTATGTTTGAAGAATAAAATTTTTAAATCAATAATAAATTCTCCCAAAACCTGATTTATCTAAACCATCAAGAAAAATGAAAATTCCATGAATCAATATGTTCATCGATTAATTTTAGTTTATCACCAAAATTACAAATGTGGAAGGAAAAAATAAAATGGAAAACCTTATGTTGATTGAAATCGATCGCTGATAAAGAATGAATCAATGTCATTGTCATTGGTGATATCATTCAATTTTTTTGAACATTTATCATAGATCTAGGATCAAGCTTCTATTCTTCTAATATAGATCCTCAAATGATATGCCATACTGGCCATATATGGATCAGAGGTTGTGTGGATAACCTTTTAGTTTTTTCATTTCTATATTATTTAATTATTCATACTCACAACGTCAAATATAAAAAAACATATTTATTTTATATTATAGTCCATTCATTTGATGAATTTTCCAAATACACCCCACGATGAAAAATATTATGTGGTTCCTAGAGAGAGCCACATGTTTTTAATTCAATAGTTCTCTTAGATTTTTGATATGGGCCCCTATTTATAAGTTATTGTAATTTTCCATGAATCCATGTACGCATACTATAAAATATATTTAACACTTTTGAAAAATATATTTCTGAAACATCGGGCCTCATAATAACATTCCTTCTTTTCACTTAGTATTGAAAATAATTAATAAAATATCCAAAAATAATACAAGGAATATTTGTGTCATTAAATTCTACACAATTTAGCAATTTACATCTTATGTGGCGAAAAAAGGGATATAAAAAGAGATGCGAGTACAAAGAAAATTTCTGAGCATCTAGCTCCAATGTGCTATACTCAAGATTCACATACTACCACAAAACATGCACTAATGGAATTGATATCCCATGAAGGATCCTATCCTACTGATCCTCGATCACTATTGTGTTCTCAACAATGGTAGCTATTTCCTTGATGTCCAACTCTCCCGTGTCGATAATGTGAAATGGGTCATGGACATACTACCCTAGCTATTACACGTGGAAAACATTGTGTACCCGATATATTATTGGAGTCAGAGCTACGTGGTACACCTCCGTACCAACCCAACATGACATCTAAAAGGCATAATGAATCCCAGAGATAGATTTCTAAAATTAAAAAATCCTAATAATTCACATCAAGCGGAAACCCATAAGAACTCTGGGAAACCATCATTGAACTCCAAAATCTTTCATGACATGTTTTCATAATACTTATGATGGTTCAATGTTTTCTTCATCCACTCTTGGATGATCTAGTATTTTTTGATTGTTTCTCAAAACAAATATATTTCCATAAGTGCTTAGTCTCCTATGCTAGTCCAACAATGTGGTGACCTATAAATTCACTAGAAAAAATAAATAAATGGGGCCATACCAATGATTGAGTGGTATCTGTTGTTGAATGAAATATCAATCAGTGATAGGTAATCCTCCCAACAATATCAAAAATCTAACATGAAATCTTGCAACATGACCTTCAAAAACAAAATGTTCCACTCTATTTAGGAAATATTTTTTGGGTCAAACATTGTGCTAATGAATAACGGATACAAAATGGATTCCTCTAATTCCATCCATAATTGATATGCGATGCGAGTATCATGGTCAGAAATGATGATTTATGTAACTCAAAGGTGTTGGTCTATCTTTTGTACATGTGTCCCATGATCTCTACTGAACTCCACTCTCAAATAACTATGAAGTTGGATGATGTGGTGAGAAAGTATATGATAACCTAGATGGATTCGTTTCCACTATATTTACATATTAGTACTATAATAAGTCCATAGATATCCAATACAACATCTATTTAAAAACCTCAACATTTTGGCTAATCCCACTGGAACATGGTGATCATCCTATACTAGCAAACAAGTAAGGCATCGAGAGACAAAATCTACATCCCTTTTCACTATCCTTTGACACCAAAAAAATTATTATGACATAGTATAGCTTTTACAAAGCAGGATGTATTACAAAAAGAGATGTATTGAACTCTATGAGACCATCCTCCAATAATGTCACGTGTACCATCACCCATCGTCTAAAAATAATGACATGTTCCACTCCCATAAAAATACATTAGGAACACGTCCATCAGAAATCTGAGTTAGTAGGGTCACACGACAGAAATCCACAAGCTATTCCACCAATGCTTGGTTTATAATAGGATGGATAAGAAAACATATACTATAGGTAAGATGTTTTATATCCATCCCCATTGGATAACTATATTTGGAAATCCACTTCGACTCCTCATTCTGTAATTACAAACATGTACACTTGTTGAGAGAATGTACTACAATGTTCACCTTGTCTTGATTATAGACCATCTCAAAGGCAAAATCTAAGAGGAAATCAGCCCATATAATTTGTATCAAGTTATTCTACTTCTAAGAGAATATATAATTTAGACCCTTTTAATCATAATAGATGATAGCCCACTCACCTATCAGGTATTTTCACAACATCTTTAGTGTGAAGTCTACAATTTATTACTCAAGAATGTGGGTCATGAATTTCTTATCAAGTTGTCTCAGATGTTGGGAAACATAGGAAATAACTACCTCCCACTACCTTAGAACAAAACCAAGCCCATTTCTTGATACATCAGAGATGTTATTTACTCGACACCCCCTCCAGAAATCTCAATATGGGAGAACTCATCAAACTACACCTAAACTATATAAAATACTTATACAACCTCTCTATCAACATCATTGTCTGCCCTTTTCGGTCAACATTGTAATGGATACTGGTATTCTTGGTAAATTATGTATGAATAAATGTTAATAGACTGCTAACCCAATGAAGCATCACACCACCATCATGATCTTCAGTGGCTCCCATGATAACACTACCTCAACCGTGGATGGGTCCATTGCAACTCCATGTATGGAGATTATGAATTGAAGATTGTAGACTACCTATATCTAGAACATTTTTTTGAGAAACTTCCATAAATTGATTGCCTTCATGGTATGTCTAGAACTCTCCCCATGTGCCTCATGTTTTTCACCTCATATTTCTAATACCCAATGATATCATCAATGATCACTACTATGAAAAAGTCTTATAAATGCTAAAATATCCGGTTCCTAAGTCCATTGAAAAATGATGGGGCGTTCATCATGCTAAATGGAATCACTAGGTAGTCATAGTGACCATAGAAACATCTAAATATAATTTTCATTATATCCTCTTCATGTAATCCCAACTAGTGATAACTTGACCTAGGTTGATCCATTGATAACCATCATTCACCTCACAACTAATCAAATCGTACATCAATCCTTTTTGTTGATACATTTTCCTCATGGTCACCCAATTTAAACATTGATAGTCCACACATAACCTCAATCTCATTTCCTTCATCATTGAGATAAAAACATGGACTTCCAAGGGAATGTCACTACGTCTAAAAAATTGTCTAATCTCTAATTCCTCTAACATCACCCTCAGCTCACAATGATCTATGGGGTATATATGATATTATAGCATAGATATTGGTGTAATCTCATGACTTATATCAATTTATATGTATATCATTCTTTGGTGAGGAAAACATGTATCATTCTTATTGAAGGAATTCTCATACTCTACCACTATTCAAAGAAACTGGAAATTCATTACATCCACTACACCAGTGTTCAAACTAAACAACTAATGAGAAATTGGTTTCACCGTCCTATGCATGAGTCCATTATATACATCTTGGGTTTCCTTTTAATTGAAAAAGGATAACCAAGCCCCATCATTGTATATTCAACGCATAATCCTCCTAAAACAGTCAATAATGGAAAAAAATTGTGGATAACCATTCCATACTAATGTTGATAATGGAAGGGCTCATCAAAACTATAATGAGATCCCCCTAGAATAATTCAACCACATGATTGAACTCACGCTATCAGCACATGTGCAGGATCATTGAGTCACATCTTGTATGAGTATTTAATTGAAATAGTTGATCTAAGGGCTCAACCAAAATCTCTATTTTAGGAACAAAATATGTTTAAAAAATTAATTAATAGAACCTAAAACATTCAGCAATTCAGATATTACATAAAAGACATATATCATAACATGACACATTCCCAGAGACTACGGCCCATAAAATTTGATTACCGGTATTTTCCCCACCCCATTACTCCATACCCCTATGCCTATCATGAACCACCTAGGTGGTGGTGTTAACAATTCAGTGCATCATCCAACTCATGTTACTCTTCAAGATCCTCTAGAGTATCCACTGCACTAGGGAACTATCTTATCTTATCACTACCTCTTCCAAATCTATCATTCCATGGTCTCTAAATATGTTGTACTATATGTTATACAATCTTTAGAAAGATGAACCCTACAATAACATGATAATGAAAACCTATATTTTGGATAAATTGACTCATCTTGTGAGTCATAAACCATTAACCCTCCATCCTAGGACCTCCTCCTGAAATTTTTCACATGTTCTGGTCCCTGAGACAAATGTTGGATATTTGATTCCACTGTGTTTTCTCCTACATGCTTTCCATCAACAACCAATGGTTTTATCTTCAAAGAAAAGAAACTCTCTACAAACAAATATCATTGTATCACCCCATTAAAGGCGTTGATTCCTAGAGGGATAAAACTATATTGAATTTATCTACATAGACTCTACTCAAAGGTCAAATTCTTTAAGAACTGCTCAAGAATTGAAAAAATCGATTTCCTAGATAGATTGGTAATCCTATATGAATACTCCACTAATGTAGTGCTACTTTACTTGTACAGTAAAAGATCCTAAATAAGTAAAGACCATACCATAGTAGTCTAGAACTACTCTCTGAGAAGGATCTCAAAAATTAACCATTGTAGAGTCACATCATCATAAGTCTAAGTCATTGAACCCCACCGTAATTATGTATTTACTTGAGGAACACTCACAACCATGACCACCCTATTAACTAATAGTTTCCTAAGAAGGGAAAAAATCTCAGGTCACTACCTCAAGCTTTTCAATAACTACCTCTAGGTTGGGATATCCTCAAAAAATGATGGGTTACAATCACTGAAGCTCATGATGAATTCTCACCTTGTGCACCTCATCCAATTGAACTCCGGGATTATGTGTTCTCAATAGGTAGTGGTATATATAGTGCCCCACAAGATGGATTATTCACTAGAAATGGTCTATCAATCAACTATCCATCACTGAGTAGATCATTATCCTAATCATAATGTTGAATAATACCTAAAATACAGTATTTAAGAATGATAAAATAAATAAGATGTAAAATGGTCCATGGTTATATCTTTAAAGATGACTCGTTAATGAATTGGAAACCACAACCCAATCATATATGATTTATATAATTTTTTTTCCTACAACCAGTGTTGTCATGTTTGGTGTCAATAAATAGGTCCTCAGAGTCAAGTTGTGTGGACATGATGGTTGGTTCACCAACACTAATGTCACATTCCAACAAGATAAAATCCAAACACTTATCATTGTTTCCACACAACAATCTCATAGACTCCGGTACCATGGTAGAACTTACTCTTCTCATACACTCTATCATGACCCATATTAGTGGGGCCCATGTTGTGACCCCCCAATATCACCTCCAACAAGCCATGGGAAAGTAACTAATATCATTTTTCCATGTCACTAACATTGGAGGCCTTATTTTAATTACATGTACAAACATAGAAATCTATAATCCCACACAATGATAAAATAAAAAAAATAAAAAACTCTTCTTGAACACATCACAATACCATAACAATAGTATGATTGGGAGTAATGAAATGTAAATAGAGCCAAATATAATCCCACCATAGAGTTCGAAAACAAGTCCAACCTAACAATAATATTGGGGACACTTTTCAACATATCGTAAGAACACGCCTTGTCCTATCATGTCTCATAATTCACCATCTGGCCCTATTCTATCAAGGAATTTATCAAAAAGTTATTAATTTGTACAAGACATGCCACATGTGGAAAAATCACATGTAAGAGTGAGTATTAAGATAATAATTATGACTCCCCAATAATAAAATTCATAAAAAAATAAAATAAAATAACCATTGAACAATTATATTTCGATTACATATATAATAGAAATATCTATATATACATAACAAATTCACCAAGTGTAATTGGTTTTTCACAACTGTAATTGCTAGCCTATGATTATGTCATGAATGTTCCACATAGAACTTGTTCAACATAACACATTCTTGTGATAGATAACATTGATGAAGTCTACCAGAGAGGTAATTCTCTTTTGTTATTGCCATTCTAAGTACATGGTTTTTTCCTATGATATGTGATACACAGATGATGATCACACCAAATGACATTGTGTATAAAAAAAAATAAAAATATTGATTATCCCAATATGTAGTGTGTTGAATCCCATGTAGTGCAGGTCACAAAAATACAGAAAAAAATCTAGTGAACACAGATGAATAATGGATCTCACTCTGAGCCTTGGAGAAGGATTACATGAAATATATCCATGAATTCCTAATAAATGTATCATTGTCCAGTGTGTAAGAAGTGATTTATACTAACAATTAGGGAAATGGATTTGAGGATATTACCATACCAAAACAGGTCCAAGATACCAAGGACAATGTATCTCATGAAATATTTTACAATTAAATGGTGTGTATAAGGGTTGATAATCATGTTTGCTAACCATACGTCATGCCCATGTAAATGTAATGTGTCTCTACACCATTATTTTATAACAATACACAAACTTTCGTCTACCCATTTACTCCATCCTATTTACATGTACCCTATGATATTCTTTCAATGATCATCAAAGAGTCACCATGACATGTGATATGGTCACACAAGTTTTGACACTTACCTAACTCTATACCCAATCCATCTCTAGGTGGGGACCAAATGGAATGTGGTTCTGCATTACAAACCATATAGTGAGAAATTTCACAGAAACATATATGTGGTTCCATGCATATTCAATATTGATCTAGCTACAATTCCAACCATGACTCACTTGTAAAATAATAAAGTCTCATATGTCAAGCCTTGATACTGATGATTTATATCATTTTTCCTATTTATTTGTTCATAATACACTATTAAACGTCATTGGGTGTTTCACCTTGAACAATGCTACATCGGGTATACAAAACCATCTGATCCATTTCCCCTCCAATCATGGAACCCCTGACATGTAGTTTTAATCCAAGATCTACAATATCATATCAATATTAACTAAAAATTAATTTCAATGACATATTTATCTATATATGTCAAAATTCAGTCCAAATGATGAACACTTGCGATGAACAATGAATCAAGGGATAAAAACACCAGAATAATCAAGAGGAACGAACCTTGGTTGATATTCATGTCAAACTCAATTTGTTCCATTTATAATGATGAACAAAAAATAAACAATGTAAAACAAGAATAAATTATTCAAAACTGTATTTAATCTGACGCATCCCAGAAAACAACATATCAAAATATCATTTTTATCTTGATTGATTTAAATTATTCAATAAAATTAAAAATAGTGTAATAATTAAATAAAAAACGGCATGCCTCAATTTTAATTGATCACTAATTCCGATAAAAGATGATTCATTATAATTTTTTATATTCTTTACTTATTTTTCTTTTCATCATTGATATACGATATGTTTTTCAATAATCTAAGAGAAATCCTCCAATACTCGCCCCAAAGTCTCTCCAACAACTCTAGTGTTCTGATGATAACCCTGATATTTCACCATAATAGTATATTTAATGAATCATCCTTTTTGTGTCAAAAAATAAAAATAAAATTAATTTATATTATTATTTTATTCATTTTTACTCTCCCATTGAATTTTCCCACAAACAACCCGTTCCAAACTATTTTTTGTCACACCATTGATAAACACCATTTTCTAAACCAATGTATATGTTTTACTATATTTTTATATAATTTAGATACATTAATTGTCAATGATTGTACGGAATTAATGTATATATATATTGGCCTTAAAGAGGCTATAATAATATGGTCACATTAAAGGAGAGGGTTTTATAGTGTATTGTCAAATGTATTTATAGAAAAAAAGCAGTGGGTTGTTTCTAAAGAGATAATGAATATCATGGAGGCATGTATATAATCTCTAAATGAATTTTTTTTAGTAAAATAATTTCATAGTATATTAAAGTCAAAGAAATAAATATAAAGAAACAAGATACCAATAACCACATAAGGTAGAGTCACTACCCTAGCTTTGGGGATATAAATTCCCCTTAAAGCACTACTATAACTGGGGTAAAAATAAAAATAAAATATCATAGTGATGGGAAATCAAGTAACTATTGATATAATTCTGGGAAAAAAAATAAAATGTGAAAAAATGTCATTTATATTTATTAGCACCCACCCAACTCTGAGTTTTTTGGGGTACAAAAAAATATCGAAGGGGATATTTTCCACAACAAATAACTTTATAAAATAATGTGATTATAAGGATTCATATTTCATATTAGTTGATAATCATGATATATATTATCCATGATCTAGATGTTCACATGGTCAAAATTTCTATTGGGAATTTCATTATATTATCATGTAATATTAAAAAGATTCATGAATATAAAGACAAGCTTAATTTCAATTTTTTTGGAAAAAATTATTGTAAATGTCTAAAATATGGACTTTTATTACAGATGGATTAAAAATGAAAAAATGAATGACATTAAAAATTTATTTATTTGATAATCTTGTAAAAAGAAAAAACTTTATAAGAGTCCCATTATCCCACCAATCCACCTACATCATTTAAATACATTACATGTTTGGTTAGATACAATGTTTGATGATAGCAATAAGGCCTACATTAAATTTGATGGAAATGTTTAAAGATATTCATTTTGAAAAGATATTTTTCTTGAGAGTGAAAATTAAATTATCTATATTGAAAAAAGGCTTCCACAGTTGTGAATGTATAAAATATTTGAATTTTAATAATCAATTATTCCCAAAGATAAAATACAATTTAAATTTAAATTAAATACTAGTCACTTTTTTATAGGAATATATATCAATACTATATATAGGGAAAACACTATGAGAAATAATATTGACTCATTATTCTACACATAACGTCTATGTATATAGTACCATTAAATTAAATTGAAATTTCAATAATATTGTTGACAATATCTACAATATTTTAATAGAATATTTTATTATATAAACTGTTCATAAAACCAATAACAAAAGGGTAAAACTATAGTGTAATATTATAGTAAAAAAATTCATTTTTTTCATTTCTAATTTAATTATTAAGAAGCATTAGATTAATTTTGTAAAAAATTTAGATACTAAAATTCTTAATTTTTTATATCTAATACATGTATAGTAAAAAAATGATCCACATTTGATGTTCGTTATAAATTGGTATTCGGCTTCATTTAATATTTTAAAAATAGACATTAAATTAACTGTTGTATATTATTTTTTAATGAAAAAAATTATGACACATGTAGTGTTTATATATCATAAAAATCATTTAATAAATATGGACTCTTACCATAAGTGGCACATGGAATTCGAAAACAATATAAGTATTAGTTTATATATTATAATATTTTACAACAAAAAAAAATTCTCAAACAAGATTACATATTTTTTTAAGGTTCATGAGTTTACAAAACAGTGTAATTGAATTTATTATGTTTATTATATTTCCATATTTATGAGTGATATAATATTATATTAACCAACTCTCATCCCTGAAAAATTATTATAATTACAATATCACATAATTTTTTAATAATTTATTTATTTATACATTTCCAGTACTATATAGACCATCATTAGTCTATGTATTAAAAATAGGAAGTATATTTATTTGTAAATGATGGTCGATACTATATATTTATAGAATATGTATTTTTATCATAAATTGGTTATTTACTATCAGGTAATTAAAATTTATTTTTAATAGAGATCATAATGTGTTGGTTTATCTAATTCTTGTTTAGGAGTTTCAATTGATTTTTAAAATGATGTAATAGATTCAATAACATGTTCAAGATCATATCTAAGAATATTTTTATCCTTAATGGTATATAATTCTTAAATAACACTGAATTCTCAAAGATAGAATCAATAAATATGATTCACTCTGGTACTGTTGGTTCTCTCGATGTAGATTATTGGATATTTTTTTTGTTATGTGTAGATTTTAGGAATTCCATATTGATTATAAGTATTTTTAATAACATCGTATCAAGGGAAATAAATTTTATTAAAAGAAAAAAATTATATTTTGGATGTGTAGGAATGTACCTCACATCAATCTGACAAAAGGCGTGGGTCGTATAACTCAAAGGTCATATATTCAATTTGAAGGTGACATTTTTTACTAAAAAACTATCACATGATCATAAAAATTAAAACATATTTTTATTTTTTTGATAGTATATAAAAATTATCCAAAATTCGTTTTTCACATGTATGAATTAGTCTCTCAACAATATGACACATGGTGTGGTCATTTCGACTGAAAGATTGTATTTTCATTTTATCTCTTATCAATATAACACACAATGTTCCTAGTATTACTCATTGTTATTTTATTCCTTTCATATTTAATTTATTCTCCTAAAAAATATCCAATCACCTAAAATCAAAAAATATAACTATAATTATTTTTATGATTTATTATAATAATCCAAATTTAAATTATTATTTTTAAGGGGAAAACATACATAAATATGATACATGGGATTACCGGTGTGGCTTAATGAATCTATTTTCTATATAAAAGTTACATTGTATTTAAAAACATGTCTCATTGAATAAAAACATAAAATTAACACAGATATTCTTGATAAATTTAAATACTAATCTGTGATCCATTTATAATGTTTATGAATCAATTTTAAATCAATCTGACACATAGGATGTCAAATTAAATTATAATTAGCATATTTCAAATTCCAAAAGGAATATTAGTTCAAATAACTTATAACTCGTTGGAAAATTGGAAAAAAAAACTCATATTAGTTTGATACTTAAGAGAAATTTTCCATAAGTTATTTATTACATATTGTAATTACACAAATTTCATTACCATGAAAGGTGTCTCTAGTAAGACTCAAAGTTATTATTTTCTATATAAAACTGATATTTTAGTAAAAATCATATTCCACTCCTTTAAAATAGAGTTAATGAAATAGTATGGCCTTGATACTTTAGAAAAATCTTCCACATCCCATTTTTATACATAGTAATTTTCTTCATGAAAATCTGAAACATGATTTGGGCATTGCGTCATGATGTTCTAATTTTCAAATTAAAAGTGGAATTTTAGTTATGAACATGTAACTAATAAAAAATGATAAAATTAACTTTTATTGTCTTTATAATTCACTAAAATGACCTACAATTCATTTAGAACATATTGGAATCAGCCACTCATCAATCTGACACATGGTGTGCCAAGTATGACTGAATTTCAGTGGATTGCATTTAAAAATGAATATTTATATAAAAACATGAATAAAAAACTAAAAAAAATCAAAGAGACTCAGATTTACTTGATAATGTATGAAAATTATCAAACTATCATTTTATGAATAAGAAATAATCATTCATCAATATGACACACCTTGTGCCCAATCTACCTGAATTTTAGTGGATTTATTTTGGACATCGATTTTTTAGATTGCATGTTTCATAGTAAAAACATTGAAAATTCACTCAAATTGACTTAATACATTATTAAAATAATCTATAACTCATTTTTGATTTATATTAATCAGGATTATGTCAATTGAACAGACATTGTGCTCCGTATGATTCAATCTGAATGTTTTTAATTAAAATGATACATTTCTGATTAAAATGTGTGTCACTAACTATACAATTAAAAAACACACAAGGATAGTATTCCTAAAATATAAAAACAATTCAAAAGGCAATCATAATTTTTATGAAAAGTAAATAAATAAATATAACACATGGTGTGGATGATATGACTTAAAGTGGATGTATTCAATTTACAAATGATATATTATATCACAACATGGGTTGCTCCCTATTGAACTAGCAAACGTACTCTGATTATATAGATTCATTTTCAAAAACATCAATAATTTAATTTTTATGTGAAGTAATTAATCGGGCATCAAAATAACATGTTTTGTACTTGGTATGACTAACTATGTGTTTTTACCTAAAAAATTTATATTTTAGTTCAAAACACACCAAACATACACAAAACCTTGAAATCATGCTTGTAATGTCTTGATACATTAGTAAGACAATACATATGTCATTTTTTATGTTTAATAATTATCTATGTGTCAATATAACACGTGGTGTTGATAGTACGACTCAAATTGTGTATTTTCAGTTTCATGTGACATTTTAGTTCAAAATAAGAACCACTCCCTGAAAATAGAGAAAAATTGCACAAATTTTCTGATAATGTAGGAAACTGCTCCATAACTAGTTTATGATGTGTAGGAATCATCTTCACATTAATCAAACACATTGTTCTCCCGATATGACTCAATGTACATGTACTCAATTATAATATTTCATTTTAGTAATAAATATACATCACATAATAAAAACCAAAAAAATATACTCATATTTACCATATAGTTTTATAAAATGTCTAATAAATCATTTCATATTGTACGTGTCAATCTTCTTTGAATATGATACACATTTTCCTAGTATGACTTGAAGGGTGTGTTTTCAATTTTAATGTTATATTTTAGTACGATACATCCATCACTAATTGGAAACTAAAAAATCATAGTTGTAAAATCTCAATACTATAATAAAATTGTCAATAATAATTTTTTTATGTGTTAGAACCTATTGCAAATAAATATAATACTTGGTGTTCGAAGTATGAAAAAATGTTCATGATATCATTTAAAATGATTCAATTTAGATAAAAATGTATATCACTCATTTAAAACTGAGCAAACACACTCTAATTGTCTTTTTAATTTAGTATAATGATCCATAAGTAATTAATAACATACATTAATCATCCTAAAATAAGTCTAAACATGGTATGGAATGTATGATGAAAAGTGTGAGATATAAGTTCCAAAATTTCATTTTGGTTAATGACGTGTTTCAGTCACTCAAAATCGAGAAAGCATGCTAAATGATTTTTAATAAATAATTATAATGATCTATGAATCCTTTATTATGGATAGGAATGAAAATTATTCTAATATGGTACATGGAGTGTCTATACTGAATGAATGTGGGTGTTTTGATTTAAAAATAGTATTTTTGATAAAAAATCACATTATCAAACTTGAGAAACAAACTATTATCATATATATACACATGAAAAATTATAAATCAATAATTTTTTATGATTAAGATTTAATGGATCATCATTCAAAGACATGGTGTGGCCTATATTACATAATGTTCATGATATTTTTATAATTAACATTTCTGTTCAAACCACACTTCACATTCTAAATACCATTAAATGTCACTTAGTTTTTATTGATATTTTACGAAGTCATTCCATATGTCATTTCTGGCCTGGTGGAATCAACATCATGATAATTTGACACATGGTTCAGAAATTGTTTGTAAATGTATGGGATTTCAGTTTAAATATAACATTTTAGTTCAAACTGAACATCACTATCTCAAAAACATGAAATCAATATTTTATTGTCAAGATATTACACAAGAATAAGTTTTATTTATGTATTGTTTTGTTATTTTTCTATATTTTTTATCATTTAGAATGTATGTTATCCTTTTTTATTTATTTTCATTAATTTATTATTTTAATATATATATATATATCTCAATTTTTCCTATATATTATTAAAAACATAGTTTTTTTATTGGTACACTTCTATATTGATTGACTTATGGTGGTGTGTATAGAAAATGGTGGAATGGTCCTAATATTTTTAAATGGGGTACCAAAGATAATGGAATACAGTGTTTTAGAATTTATTGGAATATTTAATATTGTAATAAATTGAATAAACAAATTATATTTTAACTTATTAAAATGATCTTAATGTATATTTATTTGTAATTTTAATTTATTATATTGTAATTTTATTTTATATTAAAATGTGTAATTTTTTGTGATGTGTAGTAAATTGTAGTAACACACGGCTAAAATTTATATGTTATCACTACTAGAAATATGACTAAAAAATAACCTTGTATGAATTTCTCAAACTGATAATAAAGGGCCCCAGTATCAGTACTAAAATAAAATTTTATAGTCATATTCTCTTATTAGTTATATTTCCATTGCAAATAAAAACCCTTATATTTTAATGGTTATAATAATATACATCCAATTTTCATTTGTTTCTTTTTTTATGTCACCTATGATGTTATATTTCTTAATAGTTTTATTGTAGGTGTTATATTTAGGGGTTCAAATTCCAAAACATTGATCATATATTTTGATAATTAAGTTTGTGTCATTATATTTTAGAACTCAAAATGATAGAGTTAAAGTAAACGCATTTTCATTATGTGTATAGCTATTAGGGAACATGTTTATGATAAGAATGTGATCATTTAGAATATCATCACTCTATTTATGATTTGAGATCCTTTAATTAATGGAATTACACAATTTAAATCGGAAATTTATCTCCGAAAAGGGGAAAAATAAATTCTCAAAATAGATATTTTGGGAATCTATTTCCTAATTTACTAATTATTTTGATGTTAGTTAGCTTAAAAGAGTGGGAATTGTTTTATGTCATTTCATCTAAAAAAATATTTCAAAGATGGAAATTCCATCAAAGAGATCCTTCTTTAGAATATTTTTCATGAATGAACTTTCTAAAACAATGACTAATTTATTAAAAAATTTAAGATTTAATTTTCTTATAGTTAACATTATATGATTCAGCTTTTCCAATTAATAAAGGTGTCAAGTATGGTTGGTTTGGTTCCACCAGTTCTTGTTCCTAGTGAGTGGACACCTTAAACTCCAATGTGGATCTTATTTCCATGGGGGAATATTATGGTTATGCTCCACCATATGGGTTGTGGATGTTAGGTGATAATATCAAAAATTGTTCTTGGACAGAGGATGGAGTGAAAAATGTACATTTCTGTCAAGAGAGGATTCATAGTTTCCAAGAATATATATTTGCATATTACGTTAAGGATGAGTGTATTTTGAATCATTGAGCTACTGTAATTCACTTAATATGATACATGAATTGTGTTTTTCAATTGTAAGAAACTAAGAAAGAAATTGAACAATTAACACAAATCACGCGAGGTCGGGAATTGTGTAATTTGCGAGAGGCAATCTTATTCGGTAATAAAAGACCATACGGTATAAATTTGTAGAGTTCAAATATAATCCCTAAACACAATTCATCCTCATTTCCAGAATGGATATGTGCTCTAATTGACCACTGATCATAAGCTAACCTTAGAACAACAATCAATGTAGGGTGCTACAATTGTGTGTTCTGAAGCTAGCCTAAGGATTATGTAATTTCATCTTTGTTGTTAAGTTATCTCTCGTAGGTTTTTAGGGATAAAAAATTAGGGGATCATAATTAAGTGGATATTGATTTAAATTATAATTATTAATAATTGAATGAAGAGGTAGTGTTAGATCAATTACTCCTTTTAAAATATTTTCTACAAAAAAACATCTTTTTGTTGTGTCATTTTAATCGAACATCATTTCAAAACTAAAAACAAAAAAAAATATACAATCTTCTTCCAGAAAACTTCTTCTAGATTCATAAACTCTAAAAAAACCCCAATCCATTAAAGTAGTTTTTTTATTTTATTCTCTTTTATTTTATTTTTAGAATACCTTTAATAAGTTGTTAAATTCAATTCCTCCTTTGAGAGACGACCTTGGTCAGCCACTCTGTTGCACCTAAGTACCCCAAAACCACATTAATCATTTGAGGGCACCCATGACAGCGCTCTATCATTGTGTTTTATATACGTGATTACCATTATTTAATTTTTTTAATATTCCATGATTCTATTATTATTATATTTGGATTTATTCCACTCATGATGAATATAAATAAAACATTAGGAAGTAGGAAAAATCATTATTTTATGTGTCTATAGTGTGATGTTTAAATCCCTTATTCAGAAGTGGTGTGATACATCCTCCAGTTTGACCTAGTTTTTTTGATCTCATCATTTTAAATTATTAAATTATATGATTCAATGATTAGATTTTATTTATTACATCACATTTTTTAGTTTATATAACTTTATAGGATTACTTATATCTTCTATGGTGGGTGGGATCTATTATTAGGGAGTTCAAGACACCAAGATTCATTGTTGCACTCTCTTTAAGGGTAGCGTTCCATGTTTTTATTTGATGTTATGGGGAAGGGTTTATATGTTAATCTCCGAGTAGAATTTGACTAATACCTATAGGTTTTTTCAATAATTTTTTTTGGTTTACGTCCCTAGTTAATAGTTTATTTCATTATCTATAATCTCCCCCTTATGAGGAACATTCACATACCATATTATGGTATAACTCATGTCATGTTGAATGTGTTAAAAGATTAATTATAGTGCCTTGAAAAAAATTGTATATTCATCATATCATTTCAATATAGGAATCACCAAATATAATCAAATAGAATAATTTAATGAGTATTGATGTATTAATATACTATCATTAGATTAATTTGGTATCATTGAAATATAAAAATAAATTTAATAAAATTAACATACATTTTGATAAAATAGGTGGAGGAACTTGATGATCAATGGTCAAGCTATGGTTGGCGTACTCTTAGATAATGTATTATGTAGATTATGATCTAAATACTATATTTAGTATTTTTATGGAAATTTTGAGTATTAGGTCGTGCTTTTTGATTTTATAAACATGTGGACATTATGTCCTTGATGAACATAAATTTTCATCGATTTCTGGATTCATTCATAATAGTTTTTTATGATGATATATTATTTTATTTTAATATATAAAATGACCATTCAAACTATTTTAATGTTTTTTTTGAAATTATAAAATTAAAAGACCTATATTTTATGTTATCAAAATTACATATCTATATTCACGAAGATATGTTTTTATAACATGGGATTTTATACAAAGAATTTTTGATTCAAATGGTGAAGATATATGATGTCATGACTTGGGAGGAGACTAAATATGTGTTTGAGATCATGATATTTTTGTAAATGGTTTTATTTTATAAGCTATTTTCTATAAATATCCATGTTATCTTAACCTTATCAATAATGACCTAGAAAGGGTGAATTATTGAGTGGAGTGAGAAGTAGTAGTGTTCCTTTGAGGAGTAGTGAGTTGGGTTAAAAATATATCATTTTTCAATTCATTCTGAAACAAGGAAGGGTTGTATAGATTATTATCATTACCTGTGTGGCGGGATGGGATGTGTCTTGATGTAAGATGGTCACATGGTGACATATGGTCCTATTTATATATTCTCAAATGACAATAATTTCCACACACAAAACTTATAGATGGTATTCGTGATTTAAGAATTTAATACATTATGACATTAAATATTCATTTATTACTTTATCATTCACCCAGATCAGGAAATACTAAAGTACATATCAATCAAAAGAGGCTTGAGCCTGAGGAAAAGACACATGGTAGAGTACAAATGGTTCATTTATGTTGACATCACTAGTACACTAGAGAAGGGTCACACGTTCATTTATTATTTTATCACAATGTGAAAAGTCCTGGAACTTAGTGAATCCATATGCTGGTGGAGTTTTATGGTTTTTTATTGATATGAGTGTATAAGTGTATGATGATATAGAAACTATATTCTTGAATATAGTGTTGGTCACACCCTCCCCTGTTATCAATTTCAGTGTGATTATACATTTTCCCCAAAGATTCCTCAAAATAGCCTAGCATAAATTGTTAATTAAACCATGTGTTATTGATCATGGTATCATTGATGTTTTCTATTATTCATGAAGTGTAATATGGCTTCATTTTCCTTAATAAAGGGGGTGTTTCATATAAGATATGTTTCCAGTTAGCTCATTCACCTATGGAATACAAAGATGTCTTATATCATGATTAAATGGTATTAGTGGCCTGTGACAAGACATTGCATTTAAGATTTTGTATCTGGATACCTTTCCTACTAGAGTTTCAAGGCAATGACCCAAAGTCTAGCCATGTTGATTCAACATATTATCATAAATTTTTTTATGTGGGATAATATATCAATAATTTATTTGATTTTTCAACCTTGTAACACACCTGGAAAATATATGATATATGTTATTATTGATTCGATTCTCTTGTCCACAAATTTTTATCTCATTAGGGATTTAATATCGGTATAATAGCTTGGGAATTTATATTTCCATGATATCATTAGTATTCCTTAAGTTCCCGTCATTATAATTTATGATCATGATACTCATTTCACTTATCATTTTCATAAATGATATTAAGAATCAATGGGTATTGAGGATTAGCTAATCATTTTATATCATCCACATTCAAAATGATTGTCTGAGAAGACTATCTAGATTCCATAGGACATGGTATTTTTATGTCTTTGTGAAATCATGGGTTGTTGGTAAAGGAACTTGATTTTGGTTAATTTATCATAAATCACTATTCACAAGGCCTAGATCAAGATGTCGTCTTTTTACCCAAAATATGTGAGGACATATCAGTCCCCATTGAGTTATCATGAGACGCTTAATAATATCGTCATTAGAATTAACCTCATCAACATGAGGACAAAAAATGTATAGTTTATTATAGAAATGAGAGACACATCTCAAAGTCACCATATTTTTTATGCTAATAACTATTTTTACATGGTACAGTTTAGGTTGAAAATCATGTTTTTATGGGTTTATATTCAACTGGGACACCATCACATGGGAGGGTACGGAAAAGTGGTGTCACATTATATTGGTTTGTTTAGAATTAATGAGTTTCATTGGACTTTATCCATCTTGTCATATCAACCACCATTGATGAACACAATTCCTAAAATCATTAAATTTTCCTACTTGAATAATTGTTTACCAAACCCATATCATGTGATAGAGTGATAGGATATAGATTTAAATCCTAACTGTAAAATTATTGGAAAACACATTTTTTTCAAGGATCTTAAAAAGAATCTTCCTCGTTGTAACAAAGCCAGTTTAATATATATTCTCTTCAAAAATATTTTTCCTAAAAATGAGAATTGTGAAAGGGATGAATTGGTGAGTGAGTTTTAATATAGCCTATTTTTTTCTTAGGATCTTTGAGAACATTTTATTGGGTAGAAAGTAGATTTTTGGGGTGATTTGTGAATCCTATATGGTCAATAGAACATTTATAATTGAGTTTTATTTATTTATTTAACTATTACTAGAGTATTTAAACTTTTATGTTTACAAATCTCAATTGTTAGAGAAATAGTCCCCAGCATATATTTGGATCTCTATTTTTTTAACCATATAGTGAACCATGTTGGAGGGATGTGTGGGGGATATGTAGATTTTCACCTATTTATCATTGTTTTTATTACCATGTTATACACTATGGGAACCTCGAATAGTTATAATATTAGAGACATAAGATCTCACATGGATGGAATGTGGTTTTCATAACTGTGAAAAAAATTGGGTGGTTTTTCTAGGTCATCATAAAAAATTTTCACCAAAGTAGCCTTATGAGTTATTGGGATATTATCCCTCATTTTTCATCCCTATCATGAACTGACCATTCCCCTAACATGGTAGATCTACTATTTGGGAGTTTTTGTGTATTACCTTCTTCCTTTATTGATTTCCATTAAGGTATTATTGGAGTTCACTTAAATTCATCCTCCTCTCCACCTTTTAATCTTCTTCATTATATATTAATGGAATAATGAATCACAAAATTGTGTTCTGAAAAAACCTAGTGTTTTTATCATCATATTAGATGTTTTCCATTTTAACATTGTTGTGTAAGGACCCCTCATTCGTGATTCACTGTATTTTCATTGAATTTGGAATGTATCCACTTGGTTTCATGTGGGTGTTTATAAATATGTTCAATTTTCCAATAATAACAATTAATTTTTTATTTCCATTCATTTTTAATATATTATTTCATTTTAAATTTGGTTTAGTATTTGGTTTTTCGATTCGATTGGTCAATTATGAAATGAAATGGAAATTTAAATTTAAAATGTGGATTTTAAATATGATTTGTTTGTTATTCCCACAATGATTACTTGAAAATTTTTCAAAGAGAATTTTTAGTTACAAATGAATTTTAAAATGCGGATTTTATAGGGGAATTACCTTGTGAATGGAATTTGTTTTATTATTTTAATGTGTAATTATTTAGTTTTTAGTTATTATGTATTAATATATTTTGGTTTTTCTTGATCATGGGGATCCTTGGGTGTGTATATGTGACATAGGATGTCGAAGCACTAACCTAGGTTTTTAACAAGAAAAAGACTATAATCCATATATATTATGATATTACATTAATCTGATATTAAGCATACATATTATGGAGACCATGGGAATGAAATGGGGAATAAGGTAATATTGCGAGAGATTCTGGGAAGACTTTGAGACATTCTAATCCTATTATACTCCCCTAGAATCTAACAAAGCTTAGGTAATTCTATTTAATTATTGATCCCTTTTGTCAGATTGCTTCCTGCATTGTTATTATTAATTTTTATTCATTATGTCTTATTGATTTGTGAACATTTCCACTATTTTTATATATATTTAAGACTATTCATATAATATTAATTGTTTTTATTCTAATTACTTGTTTTGGTGAAATAATAATATTAATTGATGGTGGGATTAACCTTCTATCATAGTTAATTTTTTTGGAGAATATGTTTTGTTTTTTCACAAAAACACGTCTATTTATAAATATTATTTTAATTTGGAAAATTTTTAGGGGTGAAATGGTTATTAAAAATGTTTTTTTAAAGTGTAATTATCTAATTTCACATATAATTTAATTATATAGATTTATAGAGATATCATATAGGGAAATGGGAAACTCTCCCTGTATAGTATTTTGAAAATATGCCATCTTGTATTTTTTGGTAACATGTAATGGTATGTTTACCATATAGTATAGTTGTAATAAAATAGTATTAAGGAATTTAATTATTTTATTTCTTATATTATATCAGGTAACGATTTAGATAATCCATGGGAATCATCAGGATGATTTTTAATATATTGGAGATGTTTTGAGGGGTGCATGGATTAAAAAGGGTTATAGGAAGTTATATAGATTTCATAAGTAACAATTCAAGGTAGAGATAAGGATATTAGGTATCTGTATGGTTAGTTTAATATTTTGAAAAATTAAGTAGTAACCATACAATATTAAATAAATTACTATTTTGTTGTTTGGAATGGTTGGAAAAAGGATTTCCAAAATATTCATCAAAACCAAAAAAACTACATCAATGAGATATAAAAAATTGATTTTAAACATAATCCCTCCCTAAAAACACTAATATTTCTTCCATTTACCTTGTCTCATGGACCTTAGTAGTCCCCGAGGTGTTATTGATGACATACAACCCTCCATATGTTGAGTTTAATTGATCAGAACTCATTGGATATTTGAAATAAAATGTAAGATCATCATTCTTCTTCCATTTCATTATCTACTCATTTTCCCTTCTATATAGACATATACATGGGATTCTATACATAGTTTAATTAGATAAATTTATTTGAAAAAATTATATTATTAAATAATTAATTTAATAGGAAATGGATTCCATATTTTCCAGATCATGACTTGGTTCTTCATGTCAAACACATTCAAGGTAGGTCACTTGTACCACATTTAACTTCATATTGAACGTGAAGTCTCTTGGTTTCTAAATAAATTAGTTTTTATTTTAAATTAATAACTCCAATCAAATATCAACTTAATAATATCTTGTTTAATGATATTAATCCTTAGATTATGGTTGACACAATGGTGGTTTTTTTAAATTGGATTAAAATATTAATTCAATAAATTATATTTATATGAGATATTTATATGAACATGAGTTTATGGGTATGAATTAATATACATATTGAATGGAATATTTTTATTGGTACATAGATATAGGAAAATAGGGCTCATAGAATTATAAATTTTAGTGATAATTTATGTCTGGTTAGACATGTACTGTTTGTAATTTATTTTCTTTAGTGGGGCCACTATTTTATAGTATATATTGGTTTTGATGTTGATGGATTTTGTGGGTTCATGCTAGGATATATTTTTTGGTTTAAGTCATTTCACTACATTAAAAATATAATTACAAATATTCGTTTTATTATATGATCATTGAATCTTATATAAATTTTGATGTGACTTGTTCTATTATTAATTTCATTTATGAGGAGCATAATGTTTCCTATCATAGATTTTATACTCAATCACTCTCTGTACACATTTTCGGATATATAGATTATTTCCATCTGGATATTTTTAAGGGGATGATTTTTTACTTTTCTTGTCATTATAATGGATTATATGGTCATGGGATATTGGAATTAGAGATTAGGAGATTTATCAAGTCTTTGAGGCTTGATAAGTTCCACCCCTGCTCCCTTGGACATTATGTTTAATTTTCATTTTGTATAATCTATTTTATATTTTTTCCTAGAGTGACTTTGATCATTATTTTTTATGTTATGAAGTTTGTTTTTTTGTTTCATGAAGTATATATGTATTTAATAATATGGGTTGTTATAGGATGGGTTTATGTGTATGCAATGGGTAAAAAATTTCCCAATTTGTTTACCAAACTGTGAGAGTTTATTACCAAAAATTAGTGATTGGGTAATTTCATATATGGGAATTATAATCTAAAACTATTTTTATAGAAATGGGATGGATACAAGAGGTTAAAAATGGTATCATTTTGGTTCTTTCCATCAATTAAGATAGTATAAAGGAGAAATGATCCATCAAGTCGAGAAATGTATAGCCTAAAAGGCGTAAGTAGCCTTTTATGATGAACGTCAATTTACCATGCATGTTTGGGTATTAAATTTATTTATACACTTCTTACTATGTTTTTATCTCATCATTAAGGGTTTAATAGATGATAATAGTGTATAATGAATTGATAACGATACTTTCCATTAGATTTTAATTGTGCATATGTTATTTTAAATTTTGTATTTTTGAATTATGTGATATAACCTTATTTCATTTCTCATAATGTAATATAAAAACATTGAGATTGGGAATGGGAATTATGGACTTATATTTTTTCAATGTTCATGGAAATATTTCCTTATTCTGAATGAACAGAATCAAGTAAGAGGGTGCCTTTAGGAACATGGATCCACCTTAAGCACATGAAAACCTAAAACATTTCTAGAATGTATTTCAATAATTCTAGGATATTGACATATATCCACTTGGAATGGAATATCATCACATGGATCATTCCTTGAGTTTTAAAAACTCATATCCACATATATATCATAGTGATTAAATACTATATAATGTGAAAGTATGAATTCATAAAGTCAATATATTTTTTTATTTCATGGAAGTCAATCTGAATTCAAATAGTAGTTTTATTTGATTAAAGCCCTAGTAAGATAAATTTAGGACATAGTTGTTCAATATATGCTTAGTCATAGAATTAATGGGATGATTTTGACTAATTTTTCAATCAAATTTATATTCAAAATACTTCATACTACTTAAAACAGTATACATTTTTTTCTTAATCATGGAAAAATGTTATATTTGGATTACACATATTTATTTACTCATCTATTATGAATGTTTATATATGCGGATCTCATTATATCAATTAATTCCTTAATATTTGAATCATCTTTGAAAATTAACAACTTCCCTAGTGTTTTCTATTCTATATTATAAATTATATATTCTTGGATAATAATGATTTTGTATAGTATAAAAATAATAATATTAATCTATGTGTAGAAGATGCCTCTATCAACAAGAACATGGTTGAAAACTAATGATGTGGGAACAAGCATATATGAGGCACTAACTGAAACAATAATCACTTTCAAGATAAAAAGTTCACTAAATAATATTATTTTCTCCATCATTCCTATAGTGAAATAAGTTGCTTTCTATGTTTCACGATATGGACTGAGATTATGGACTGTACACCATTATCATAAGAGTGTCATAAATGTGGTGGAAAATGAAATGTTAATATTTATTGTACAAAACATAAAAAATTAATAGGTTGGAATATCCTGAATCAGTCTTATATATCTTTTTCACATTTATAACAATATCATAATAATAGTTATCCTATATAGAACCATGAGCCCTAGGATGAATCTAATAATATATAAAATAGAATGTTGACACGATCACAGCAGGGACACATGGTATAATTGATGGGATTTGAATGATAACTCTATATAGATGAGTTGGATATCTCTACTATGAAATTGGGTCCCTTAAATTTTGAGGTTAAAATATTTTAACCTACACGTTAATGATCATTTAGATTTATATTGACATATGTAATCATATTATTTCATCATGTCTTCTAAATCAAATGATATTAGATGTGAAAATAATGTCTCATGTTGTTAAAATAAAGAAACCTATGGGGAAATTATTATAAAAAAACATCAAATTTCTAAAAAAATTAATCACTATTAATGAGCATCAATTCATTTGGGAGTTTAATGTGGTTGAGATAGAATATTTTGATATAATGTAGAGAACAAATTTTTTGGATCTATTTTATCTTGTTATAAATTATTATGCTCAACTAGTAACTTTAACCTCTCTATATGGATATACTTATATACATAAAAGTGAATGGTATATGGATGATGGTAGTGAATCACCAATAATGATAGAGTATAAAACCATTTATTATAAATTAGTGATACTAACCTGGATAATCGTATAGGTATCTAAGGATTGGAATAATAGTCCTTTATTTTATTTATACCCAAATTTTCCAAAAATTATTTCAAAGTTTTACCATGTTAGCGAGAATTTGAATTAATGATATACATAATTCTAGGAACAATCACAATAACTCTTTCTTAATACATAATTTCAACATTGTATTTAAACGAAATGAAGGAAAATTTTGAATAATTGGAATGAAATTGATTCATATGAATAGTTACATTTCCTTGGTCTACTCTGAATTTATTACTATGAAAGGTAGGCATTCCACATCATCTATTTTTTGATAATCACAAACTGAATTAGTTAATTATTAAGAATATATATCTTTTTCCATTAATTGAATAAATGTTCGGTAAATTAATGGGATCCAAGTGTTTCCCTAAAATTAACCATCAATCAAGATATTATTATCTTTTTACAAGGAATGATAATATTCGAAAGGAAATATATTGAATCCCCTATAGCCATTATATATACATGGTTATTCTATTTTCCATCCAGAATTCAAATTTATTTTTCATGTCATTGATTAATAATATTTTATTAAAGTGTCTCAATTCATTTATCATGGTGTTTTTGGATGAAATATTTATATACAATGAAACTATATATGATAATAAGAAATAACAATATATTTTTTTGATCATATTGCATTACCATCAGCTTTATGATAAATTCTTCATGTTTGAATTAATTATATAGTAAGTGTGCTTCCTTGGGCATGCCATCTCAATAAAAGAATTCTCAATTTTGCCTAAATTTTTTTAAGTAATTATATCTTAGCAACCACATAACAATAACTACTAGAGATAAATTCTTCTTATAATTTCAAGCTATTATAATCTCTTTTTCTGTGATTTCACATTTGTCACATCTGTAATGTTATCATTGATATGGATGGTTTTTAAATTCACATCGAATATATATTATAAAAAATACTTTTAGGTTATCAAAGAGTAGATAACTTAAATAACTATCATCATATTTCTATAACTAGGATTGTGTTATTTTATCTAATGTGGTGTATATGATTTTGGATTGGGTTGTGTTCTCATGTATTGGGACTTGTAATACACTACGGTTCCCAAAAACTGAGAATAACGGAATAAAATTACCAAAAAAATATTTCAAATTGGTAATGGAAGTCCCTGCCTTGAAAACTTGTATGAATTATTAATTTAGAGAAAAGGTAATGGTGTTTCTATATCAATTGATTTTAATCAGATCTACTCTCAAAGGGACATGAGCATGAGTTAATGGTGATGGATGGTATATCCTTAGATGATCAACATTGTTTTATTGTATACACTAGGGATGGAAAAGTAATTAGAAGATGCGTTGAAAAAAAATATGTACAAAATGTTTTCCACAAAAGTTTATATGTAGTGGAAACACCTAGGAGTAATTGCACACATGCATCTTCATTGAATGAAACAAAATGTGTTTTTTATATTCTACATAGATACTATAATTTATGACTAGGTTGATCTAGTCAAGTAATCTCAAAAATCAAACACATAATTTATAACAATAACTACATAAAATATTGGTGGGGGGGGACCATTGAGGGTAGGATAGAGGATATAAATCCCATAAATTCTTTTCATAAAAGTATGGTAGTTATTCTATCTCATCGAGAGTAAATAACTTTTTCAATCATATTTCTAAGTGTTTTATCCACATCTTTATTAAAAAATGTATAAGGAAAACAAAAATATATTCGTTCGACATGGCTGATTTGGACAGTAATATTTTATTCCGTGAAGGGACACTCCAGCCAATAAGTTAAGGCTAAACAATGACAAAAAGTACTTGTGTTATAATCCATTTCAATACATGTTTTTAAAGGGGAATATATTTTAATCATCATTGTCACAGATCAACCTAGAAAACAATGGAATCATGATTCCATTTGTGTTAATTTTCACTAAATTACCAACATAGTGAACTTCATTCCAATCCTGGACAACATCATACTGTATAATTATTTTGATATTAAAATATAGGAATTATTGAAATTAAATAAATTTCTTAGTTACATTATTTTTTCCAAAAATAGAAAATTCACTTCATTTTTTTGTGATCTCTTCATGAAGCTCTTTATACATTATTTACTATGAGTAATTTATTCATCCACAAATGAATGGATAGTCAATATATACGATTTGTGTGATGGAAGATATTATCAGGGTTTATAGATTCTATTGCTTCATGGGATGATCAATTTTATTTATCGTAGTATTCAAATAATAATATTTATTATGAAATTATATGATGACTTCATTTATATAATTAAGCTGTTTTCATATCACTCACCACATTGTTGGTTAGAGACATGAAAAACATGACTCATTAGAATTATCCTTATTCAATAGATAATGAAAATTATTTATATAATACATATTTCTATGGATATATCCAATATCTATAAAATTTCATATGGTGATCATTGTCGATAACCATAATATTTTGACATAGGTTACCACTTGTTCTTAAATATGTCACTCTATTTGGGACATCTATGATTAGTTATGTAAGGGAAGATGTCAAGACTATATATTAGATCACCTATGATTCATGAACATAATATTGATTCTACAAAGTGGTTAGCCATATCTCTTAGATACATTGGTTTACAAAATATCTTTAATGTCTCACAATTAAATGAGTATCATCATAATGTTAGTCACATGAATCATTTCGATTAATGTACCCTTGAATGAGATGCTTCATTTTTCCATTCCCTAATACATATTTAGGATATAAAAGAAATGATATTCCATGTAATGATTATATACTTGGTATGGGTACTATAGTAGTATGGCTAGATTTAGGAGAATACCTGTGAATGATAAAGTAATATCCAAGTGAAAAGTTCAGAACTCTTAAAAGTTAAATCCAAACATTATCATTACAAGAATTGAATGAATAATGGTAATAAGAATTTACCACAACTTATTAGAGGCATTTATATAATATATTTTACAATTTTTTTATGGAATGGTATTTATGCCTTATTAATTTTTAAACGATTTTTAGATGGGTTGGATATGTTTTAATGTGTGAATGATTCATGAACAGATTGGGGAAACCGTGAGGATTCATTAGGTAACCTTAAATGTGATTGGGTGGGTAACTGGGAAGGCACCGAGTTTTTTATTGATCATACACTCTATTTTGTACCTATATATTTTTTTTAAAAAATAATATTTGTGATTTTCTATGTTTGGGTATGGTTTTCCAAACAATGTAGCATAGACATGTAATGTAATTAATGATGTGTAAAAATTGTATTTTAAACCAAAATCCTCCCTCAAAATTATCACTTTTACTCCCTTATCCTAGGCCACCCAACATGAGTATCTCATGTTGACATTGAATATATTATACCCTATGGTGGCGGATTTCAATAGATTGTAATTCATTAGATATATCATATTAAATTTAAGTGTCTCATTCATCATCATTTTATATAAATTATAATTTTACCATTCATTGAACCATATTTGCAGGATGATTCCCCATGACCTAATAGATCAGTAGTGATTTAAAGAATAATAATTGTGATTCATTAATATAATAGGAAAGGTGGTCCAAAATTTAAATATTTTCAATTGATTCTCAATGTAAAATTATTTTGAGGTTGGATACATCTACCACTATTCACTTCCTCTAGAATTTAAATGATCATGGATTCAAAGAAAACTATTTTTTTATTGAATAAGTATTATCTCATCACTATTGGATTAACTGATATAGATTGGACCTAAACATTGGTTGTGGGGTAGTGTCCACAGGGTTCATTTTAAAATGGTTTAATATATTAATTCAAACTAAATATGGGTTTCAATTACTGATATTAGAATGAAAATGTGTTTGAGGGTGTTAATTCTTGTGTATTTGGAATGGGAAATTATTTTTCATATATACTCTATGGAAAACATGGAATCATTGAATTATGCCATCAATTGAAAATTTCAATCTATTATTATGTATAATTCTCATTAGTTTTTTTATTTAGTTGCAACCCATCAGGGTATGATGTATTATGATTGGATTTTTATGGATGTGTGGGTTAATTATTTGAAATAATGTTTAATTTGAGTTATTTAACTACTTTTCAAATATCATCATTATTGTTTATTTATTTTTTATGCTCAAAATTTTTTATATAAATTATGTGATAACATGTTCTAATTTAATAAATTTTCTAAGATGTCAAGGATTTTCTTATTGAGTTTTTTACTCACACCATGCATATTCACATTGGTAAATATAATAATGTTCATAATATTATGATAGAAGTAAGGTGATGATTTTAAAATATTCTTGTGAATTTTTGAGATTATACCATCATGGGTGATTGGAGTTTGTTCTTGTCAGCTTGAATGTTACTTGGATTATGTATAAGACCCACCTCAGAACCCTGGGTATTTATATTTAATTTCTATTTTTAATCATCTTATTATTTTTATTTTTTTGGTTCTAAAATCTGATCATGGTTTGTTAATATTATAGTGTTGGTTTGTTTTTATATCATACATATAGTTGTACTAAAATGTTATTTTATAGTACTAGTTTATATGTGAAATGGGTTAATTTTCCCCCCATATTTTTACAAATCCCTTGGAATTTATTTCAACCTTTGGTGATAGGGTAATCTCACACAAGGTCATTAATACAGGTAGATCTTCCTAGGACAATGGGGTTGAGTTAGGATGTTATACCAATGAAACTTCTCGATTTCCAACATCCTTGGGTGATTGGTATGGTGGAGTTTTGGTATAATGAATTTATATTAGGTTGAGTTCTTTTGGGATTTTATGTAGTGGGGAAATTTTGTTTCATCCATATTAGTCTGATCGCAAATTCTTTTCGGAGATATTACTCTAGATTTATTTTATGTAGATATATTGCTTAAAAATTGGGAGATGGTTATTTTTATAGTATCATCTTATTCATTTTTACATTTACTCAGATAATATTATTATAATTGTATATTATGCATATCTGATTTTCATTTACAACAAATTCATCGAAGGGTCATGAAATATTTTCAAGAGACACATTGTTCAGAAAAAACTAAAATGTTTTTCCCTAGTGCTGGTCTCTAGCTTGTAGACATTGATAATTCACCTTAGGACTTATAATGGGTTGGGTTGGGTGAACATCCTGGTCGACTAGGGTTGTTTCTCTATAGGAATGGTCTTCAACAGACCACTAACACTAATAAGTAGTTCATGTTTCACATAAACGTCAACTTTATTTAACGGCATATGAAAATGATTCATTTGGTATTATATAGAACATGTTTAAATCACCTCAAGATCCATTCTAAAAAATTTTCTACATCGATTCCCCTATAATAGTTCTTTCTCTACATGCTCTGCTATATTATAAATTATATAACACCTCTATGAAAATTTTATGTCACAATTTTTTTGATTGATATTTTTCAGTCTTCCTAATTGATACCATTGATACATCCTTCAATATACATAGTTGGCCTCCCATATCTCCTCCATTCATCAAATTATAAATACAATTTCTATTTTCAATACTAGAAAACATCTTTCAATAGCACTGACATTTTTCAGAGATATAAAAATTAACAGATAAAGTGAAACCATTATCAGTTTTCTATTTTTATCACTAATAGAGGTCCTCAATATAATGAAAAAATTAATCAAAAAAATAATAAAAAAATAAAAACATTGTTTTTTAAATAATTTTTTTAAATGAGTAATTTTAATGCATGTATAAAAATTTTAAAAATTAATAAATTACATATAATAAATAAAATGATATGTAAGAATAATAAAATTATATAATAAGTCAAATAAAAAATAAAAATAAGGAAATTAGGAAAAATATAAAAGATTTTTTAATTATTTATTTATTGATATAAATGAATTAAAATAATATATAAATATTATGAATATTAGTCAATAGTTTACATTAAATATATATTTGTGAAATGAATAAATTTTGATAATAAGTCAATATAATTAAAAATTAATAAATTACAATATTATCTTAAAATTTATTAATGAACCAATTATTAATAAAAAGAGTGAGTAATATATATATATATATATATATTATTAAATCTATTATTAAAGAATATATTTTAAAATAAAATATATATATAATGAATAAAATGTAATAATTAAAAAATTTAATGTATTATTCATTTTTATAGTTGTTTGAATTTTCGATTTTACATTTATCAAATTTCATGTGTTAAATTGATTTCAAATACACACACACAGATATATATATATATATATATATGAAATTAATTCATTTCTATATACACTGCACATAAATGTATATCTACCCAATTTATGAAATATTATATATAAACACATGAACCTAATACTTATGTAATTTATTAACATGTATTGTATTTCTGAATTTCATTATTTCATAATAAATTTAATATATAATTTTTTTAATCTGATAATTTTATTTATTTATTTTTAATACTATTACAGATAGGGTATTTTTATTTATTTTAAATATTATTTATTGTATCTTTTGTATTTGGTCATTTTCTAATTTTTATTTATATATATTTATTTAAAATGTTTTTATTGTAAATATATATTCATCATTTAATCAATATATACATCCATATTTTTTTAATATTTATAATTTAATAAATAAAACATATCCATTTTTTCAATATTTTTAATATATAAACATTTTGAATTTTTCAATTTCACTCCTTTTAAAAATGCATGTATTTAAGATTATATATCAAGTAATTATGTAAAAAATAAATTATAAAATATTATTTTATAAATGAATAAATTTATACGTATATATTTACCTCATTTAGAAATTTATATATTTTTAATTATTATAAGTAAATAAATATTATTTTTAAATTTATTAATTATATAATATTAGATACATTATTATATATATTTAAATAATAACAAAAACATTAAATAATGTACTTAGTGAGACTAGAACTCAGGACCGTGCCCAGAACAACAGGGGCATATACCACTAAACTACACCTAGTGGGCTATATATATATAAATAATTATATAAATATATATATATATGGTAATATTTTACAAAAAAATCATTATATATATATATAAATATTTAAAGAAACTCTAAATGAAATATACAATTAATTCTCTTCTCGAGATTTTTGGTTCCACAATGGGTGTACTAGGACCTAGGGCTCGAATTCTATCCACAACCTAGCTAGGTAAAACTAGCCTCCCCACACTACCCTCCACTCTTGATGTGGTAAATCACACAGCATGAAATTAGCTCGACTGAATCATATAACTAGTGGGAATCAATCATTAGACAAGACGACCACAACCCTAAACCCAAAACATTACGCAAACCCTAGGAGGGATATTATTCATATATTTCAAAATATGCAGTAATATATTTAAATAATTATAAAATATTAATAAAAAAAATTTAAGTAATTTAAATAATAATTCATTTATCAACGCTAAAAAACAACTGATTATACTCTCCCTGTTCCATTTAAAATAATGATGACCATAACTATGTTTTCTTGGATGTTCATGCTCTCACATAACACCCATACCATCGTCACTACCATGATACGTTTCCTTAGATGGTTTCTGTCTCAAATCAAATTTATGTTTTTTTCTCTTTTTCTACTATTGTTGTATTATTTTTTTGGGTTTATTGGTTTGAATTTTTTGCATTTTCCTTAACCATTAAGAACCGTATATCTCATCTATCCCTCTCTATCACTTACCTATTCTTACACAATACCACCCCAAGTCTGTAAACTCATTACAGCTTCATATGAGACCATTGTGAATTTCATCTCCATCTATTGTTGTGATTGATGAATATTTTTTGATATTTCCATTATATTATTTCATTTTATAGTTAAGATTGTTTTTTTTTTCTTTATTAGAATCTTTATTCCACATTATTTCATACACATGAAGATGAAAAAAAATTTATATTATATTAGACTAATTTTAGAGGAAATTTTATTTGATATGAACTAATAAAAGTGAGTTAATATAATTATTATTTTTATTTTGAATGAGTTAATCTATTTCTGGAAAATATTGAATAATTTTTCAAGTTTATATTGATTTGAATTAACAATATGATATATAATTATAATTTTACAACATACAAACTATTTAAGTGTTCATTGAAATTAAAAAACACAGTCATTTTCAGTTTTTTATTTGATCTAATCTCAAAAGTTGTGATGTGTTGTAAATGAAAGGGTTTTCTACAATTTTAACGATAGGTTCCTAATATTGGTACATTAATTGAAAAATATATTCAATAAACATTATAGATATAATATAATATTATATTCAACGGTATAGGGAGGTCATTAAAAGATATTCAATTTATATCTACTCTTAATGAATGTTTTCATATAATCTCCCATTTCATTTAAATTTATAATTATTTAAAATAATGTTTGAATTTTTAACAACCAATTGTAAATTGATTTTATAAACCTAATTTATTTTAAATTTAAAATTAAAACATTTCATAAACCAACAAATAAAATTAAATTTCAGTATAATAGTTTCTATATGTTGAATAACTTGTTGAATATTTTATGTATGAGTCAACATTTTTTTTAAATTATTTTATTGAAAAATCCCTCTCTAGAAATAAACTGAAATATAAAGATGATATAATATTTAGAAAACAAATTCATTATTTGTGTGTTTTTTTGTTATCAAATCAATAAATTTATATTTTGGAAAAATATTACATAAAAATACAGTCCAATTTTTCCTTACATGGCCTATTTTGTATCAAAATGTTACTCAACACACGAAACTATCAACCAAATTACAAAAGGATTGATAAAAAATATTTGTTGTTCAACATGAACCATGATAAATGGTTTATAAAACAAACTCCCATTATAATTACATCTATGTAAAATACTATAAAATTGAATCACATGAATATAGATTACTACATGTATAAAATAATAATAGATTGATAAATCATATGAAAAATGAATCCATATATGAATAAACAACTTAACATTAATGACACAACCCCAGAAGTCATCACTAGATATCGTTTTATATTCTCTACCTTTTAATAAATAATCAACCTTGCATACTTGAACCCATGGAAACATCATCTACTTGTTCATCAAGATGCATATAAAGTGCTTATTTAATGTAACTGGGCATGCTTTCTATGTTTATTTTATATTCCCATGATCAATATTAAAACCATGTATCACATTTTTTTTGATGAAATTATTGTTGATGTATGATAATATAATGAATCATAAACACATAATATTCATAATCAACATAAATAAATTTTCATATAAAAGAACCACAATTTATACAAAAAAGGTTGTGTAAATAAGGATTCATTTTCTAAATATTGATATATAATACAACACACTATATGAATTAAAGTTATCAATTCCATTAATCATTCATGAAAATTGTTACTATATTGAAAAAATATATAATACTACAATACACTAGTAAAACTATCAGTCACAATCACTTTTTAAATTTCCCTTTGATCATTCAAATCATTTGACCTCATAATGACGAATTGGAATCCCTCTATCGTATTAGACTTCTTCTCGTCATTGGGGTTAAAATGTTACTATATTGCATACCACCTTATCAGATTTTATTCATTAATCTCCATGAATCCCGCATGCATGGATTTGAATACCGTATATCCCAAATCATTATTAAAATAATATATCTTTGATAAACCTCAATTAATACTTCTGGTGAACACAAAAATTTACACCTAAAATCTAATCAAAATAAAACGAATGACTTATTTGGTTTATTGATATCAATTTTCTTATACGAATCACTTGGTTACCTTAGAAAAAAATCACCAAAATCACTTTTAATTTGAGTGTGGAAACATTGGATCCTATTATAACATTAAAGTTAATAATTCATATATGAGAATACTATTATGATGGTTGACCACTTAAAAATACTCATGTTATAATTTTTTTTGTGAAAAAACACACCAAAATAAAATTTTGATTCCATTCCTCTTAAAACATCATATATTAAAAAGGGTTACAATATTAATCTTGTACTTATTCTTCCCTTTATGAGCAGAGTTCTCTATCAATGTTTTCAGCTTCATGTTCACGATAACTTCTCTTGGCTTCTTAGTTAAATTGACTGTCGTCATGATCTCTCATCCACCTCACACCAATTCCCCTGCTAGATTTAATTTCCTCTAATCCCAGCCAAATAAATCATTTTAGTGTAAGTGGAAAACTATAATGGTATTTGAGTTTATTTTATTTACTATGAGTGGAAGTCATGTGGATTTGAATGTTCATTCTATAATTTTTGAAATGAAGTACGTTATAAGACATAATTAAAATTTCATTTAGGTTATCTTTAAGCCTTAGTGGATATAGAAATCATATAATAGAGATATATGTAAGGGAAATGGACTTTTAACATAGGTTAGAGTTTTTGTGGCTATATGGGGATGATTTGATGTTCTCATGGTAGTGTTAGGGGGCATTCATCTCCAAAACAGTTATTATTGCATTTTTTATCTTGAGACTCACACCCCATCTATTATATCTTGTATGAACTACTACGAGTAGATTACATACAAAATGATCAACAGTAACCAATATGGAATGACTATTGGTTATATTAGTTCAATAAACGTATGTGTATGTCTAGAAAATATGGGCAATTGATATCATGAGAAAAAAAATAATAACTATTAGGTTGGTTTTTCATCAAGGATCATTAGAACCACAATAATGGGAGGATGTCTACTTTTCAAGAGGGATTCAAATCCATCATCAAGATATGGAACACAACAAATTTAATGAGGATGTAATAAATATAGTTAATGAAGGTTAGTAGCACTGTAGTATTAATGTATTAAATATTTTTTGATTATTTTAATTCATTCCATGCATGATGAAAGAAAATTTAGAAATTTATTCCTAAAGTTTATTATATTTTATTAATCAAGAAAAATTAAATATTTTAATAATCATAAAGAAAAATTGTTCTAAAATGATGTTGTCTTCAATATCAAGATTTTCCAAACAATTGATGATGAAACTTTATAATTATTTGGGGATCAACAACATTATGATGAAAAAAACAACAACGATACAGAATCAAAGTGGTGAGTATAATTGTGGAGGTAATAATTCCAGGAATAAAATTTGATGTAGGTTAGAATAAACATGGAAAACCTATTGACCACAATAATTAAATTTTAATTAATTATTTTGTGGTCTCATTAAGATTGAATGTGACTATTGATATAGATTCATGGAACCACATCAGACCTGTAATATTGAAAATCATTTTTAATCTTATAATGGTAATGATAAAATAAAATCTCTATCTATGAAAAAAATATTTTATAAGAAGACGATGATAAAATGTTCATTAATCATTTCATATTTTTTTTATATTTGAGAGATTTTTCTATGAAATTTTTGTTAATGGACACTGTAAATGCCAATAGATGCCTCTAGACTAATCTTAAGAATTTACATCTTAGGGAAGTTAAGGGGAAAATGAAACCTCAGTGACCATTTAGTTTTTATAATATTATAAAGATTTAAACATGGATTGATTTCATCAATCATCATAATGATAAATAATTTTAGGTGCATTTCTATATTGAAAAAGTCATAATGTAAATGGATATTATGTCATTTGGGAAGAATATTTGGTAAATTTCATAATTACATGCTCGAGGACACTAATAGTTTCGTGTCATTGGAAATATGGAAACAAAATATTCTCTCCTTGTGATATATCTTCAGCATCACCCTTAAATATCTCAACCTTTAGTATATCTACCTACAACAATTCTACATACCATGGGGAAATGAAACCTATGAACATGGTGTGATCATATGATAAGTAAGGTTGAAAAACTGAAATGTGTAATCATACCATGAATAAAAGAGTATGGAAATTTATCTTCACATTTATTGATCATACCCTTCATATAAGATATCGTAATAGGTAATGGTAGTTTAAAATACATAGATCATAAAATAATTAATAGTATAATTCATGAACAAATAACATAGGAAATTGACATGGAATTTTTGGAATGAAAATTGGATTATAATTTTGTAAACATGTATATGTAGAAACATGTTATCTCATTAGGTTATAGACATGAAATTAAGCCCCATAATCAACTTATGGACATGAAACTAGGACTATTAATAACATTATGAAAACATAATCACGTTCATGCACAACATTGTGGACATGAAACCATGTCAATGCATTACATTGTGAACAACCAATCTGTTTCATTTATAACATTTTGGATGTGTAATCATATTCATGCATAATATTATTTAAATTAATCCTTGTCCATTTATGACATTTTCAACAAGTAATTAGGTTCATGTATAATATTGTCAACATGTAATCAAGTTCAGCTATAAACTTATGGAAATGCAACTAGGTCCATGCCTACAATTTTGAACATGTAATTAGGTTCATGCATAAAATTTTTAATCCTGAGTCATCAATCATTACCCAATGAATTGGATGGATATATAGGTCACACCCATCTCATAATAAAATCATTCATTTTAGTTCTGTAAGATAATAAAACAATCATTATATCATAACCCATAAAAATATGTTGGTTTTAAAAAGAAAATATCATACCCCATGAAATTAAATGGGTATCATTAAAATTTCATCACATCGTAACCTTTGGAAAATATATCGATTTAAAAAAAATTCATCAGAGAATAACCCATGAAAAGTATTGGGTTCTAAACACATGTAACACGTGAAAGAGAATTATGCTACATAATGACAATGAAATTATACATAACCCATTTATAGAAAGAATATAAATGGAACCATTGTATATCATTTCTATAAAGTCATGGGTGACATCAGTTGATTTAATATTATATGGAAAATAATTTTGAATCATTTTTTTATGATAATATCCTTTCTTATTTGGAAAATTAATTTTATAACATAAAACCATTTGAAAACCATTTTCATTGAAATAATATTTAAAAACATATAAATAATTTATTGAAAATAATAAAACATTTTTAAAATCTTTATTTTAATTAAAATTATCTTCAATGAAAATTTAAAATCATTTAGGAAAACATTTTCAAAAAAATGTTTATGAATATATTAGATTCATGACTAAAGAGAGAGATTCCAGATTTTACAAAAAAACATTTCCAAAAGTACCAAATAGTTGAAAAATGGAACTATAACATGGGTATATATTCAAAAAATAGAGTATAAGGAAACTCACGACTTTTCATTATCAATGTATCATAATATTTCATCAAAGGAATCATAAAAATTAACAATCTCAAAAAGGGATGAGATTATCTCAATAAAATTTTATAACATGATAACATAGGGTCATACTAACAAAAAATCAAATTAAATGAATATTAGAATATCTTGAAAATAATTTGATGCATTATATTTAAAATGTAATTATTTATTTCATGAAAAATGCTTCAGGTGGATAACATATCATGCGTCTCAAAGAAAGAAAATTGATACAATAATTTTTTTTTCCAATTTAGTAACTTTTGAATATTAAACCCCATGAATGAAGAATAATTAAATAGAAATATGAATACACATATATTAATTTATAAGATACATATAATACTATAACGGGAAGTACATACACCACATTAAAGGAATGTGTGCGGAACATAACATGTATCTCACATAAATTTAAAGTGATATGAAATCCCTATATATTTTTTTATAGAATCATGTTATATTCATTAAAAGAACAAATATAATAAATATAAAATTTTATAAAAAATTTACAGAACAATATTTTTATATCTAATAAAATATATGGATTTATTTTGAAATTATATTACATTCTTTTTAACGATCATATCTTAAGGTTTCACTTCCAGTAATAGTTTCTATGTTCTTTGTGTCTGTCTTAATTTGATATATTGTTTGCTTGAATTATAATACCATGATGAAATAATTTAAATAATGATATAAATATCTATTGTATCATGTATATTTATATTATAACAGAATATATAATAAATAAGTTTGAAATGGGATACACCATTTTTAGAGATAGTAAGTCGTACCTATGCATGAACATTGTTTCCATATTAATTGTTGTATTTAATGAAATAATGAAAATTGATAATAAGTTAATATGTATATAAAATCCTTATAATGTTATATATATCATATAAATTCAAAAAACACATACTTCATACATTCCAAGTTGTGTGTGAGAAAATCAAATTGTTTTGAGGGGGTAGTAGTAAACACTTCCTCTAAAAAAAATAATATAATTACACTAAATGAAATGTAAAACGATGTGCATTGTAAAACGAATAAATAATATTAATGACATAATATATAAAATATATTAAATATATAAATATATTTTCCATTATAATGGCCACCATACATTTTGGTAAATAATAAAAGAACAATCATCATTTTGTGATGATGTAGTTCGCCATACACAAAAACAGTAGGTTCGATATTGATTAGATGAAGGTGTGTATACGTGTAGGTATAACCCTTTTCATAAAAATGATTATAGTATATTTAGTATACTTGAGATTAAATACAATAATGGAATAAATAATATGGACGGGTTTAGATGGAAAATAATGGGAGGGAGCTTGAGAGAAGATGTTACCTATAAATTTGGTAACCCCTTTTGGTTTGTGCTAGATGGATTACTATATGATGGATGTACCATTATTTTACATGCTCAAAATTAGTATCTTCAAGTATAGAGTTGAAAATAATGATATCAGAGTCCTATTGTATGGATATGTCAGCCACCCACACCATCACTAGAGTCCATGGACTAAATGCTGAGCTTGAAACACTTAACGTTGTTGCCCCAAACAAATATCAAAGACTCTTGGTCCTAAGATATAACTAACTCCTCTGATATCACTCAATCCTGACCTTTCCCAGTGGGGCTCGCACCATAACTCCCCAATCCTTCCTCCAATAAGATAGGTGCTGGTGAATAGCCTTTAGTAGGCATATCAATAACATGGGAGGCATTGACTAAGAACAAGTACACATGCACACATCTCCAAGAACACAAATTATGAACTGTAAAACCCACTATAGAGAAAAATGAATGCAAACAATGAACCCAACAAACATAGTGCAAGGAAAATCAAAGTACATAAAGTAAACTAGGCTAGAATAAAAGCCCACCAAAAACAAGAGTATGCAAATTAAAAAATCCAATGTGTATGAACAAGGAGGTATAGGGACTGTTTCTCATACCCGTAGGAACACCTTGGCCTATAGGGAACTTTGAAAGATCAGTCTGGTCCTGCTCCATCCGTAATCCATCAAAATGACACTCATCGATACAAGACACAACACATGTGGGAAAATCCCACGCATGGGTGAGTATAAATATACTCATTATGAAACCCTGAAACCCATAATTAAATACACAAAACACATGTGGAGTCCACTCTACACAACATATGTCTAAGGAACTTTTAATAGAAGAAACAAAATCCAGATATACTCTAAAAATAGAACTTCGGTCGAGAGATAATTGACATAACTGCATACCCCATCTTGGTATTCATTTTGAAGGTTTCACGAAGCACTCATTTGATAGTACTCACTCCACAAGTATGATAGCTATTATGTCATCCATTCGAGAAATATTTTTCCTCATGAAAATCCATGGTAGATAGATACACTCATTTCAGATGAAAACAATCCTTAGTGGGGAATGATCACAATACACAGATGAGGATTGCTTATGTGGCCTTTGCAGATACAACGACTCATCCAGATTCACCAGCTAAGTAAATTATCAGAGTCTTATAGGATTGGTCACCTCAATACTTGACTCAACCCAGGGTAATGAATGGAAGGAGGAACTTGATTTTTGCCACTCGAAGGGATACATGACTCTATCTCAAGAAGTCATGCTGAAGGGAGCATACTCCTAGGGATGGAAATGATACCTAACCTTTAGGGAATCAAGAAAATGGGGAACAATACCAAGAGAAACATGTCTAAGGAATGATGGAATAGAGAATCAAACCATGTTCCAAGAGATACATTCCATGTAGAAAGGTATGTACATGGCGTGTAGGATGGATGACACGCTGTGTCTAAGTAACCGGGGTCAGCTCCATGTACACAGTCGTGTTTCCATACACGACTTCATCCCATGTGTGCCATCCTATGTAAACGTTACATGGGGTAACCTGTACAGCCATCCTATTCTGTTCGTGTGGTGGTGTGCACGTCTATGTACACCTCCCCTTATATTAGGATCGCCAGAGACACACACCGAGTCCCGTGTAAGGACCCACACACCGTGTTCTTCGTAGAACATGTCATGTTTGGGCTTCATGTCTCCCAAAACATCAACCATTGATTGGTGGTACCCACGTCCCATGTCTTATGGGGAGCACACCATTTTTTATTCATCTATATTGTGGAAGCCATAGTCACCACTAGGTCGACCATACATGATGTGTTCTTCATGATAAACTCTATATTGATTGGAATTTTCTAGAAATGAAGACATGTTTCGCCCTGCCTCAGTGATGCTCCAGTCTTGGATATGGAAATCTATTTTATCATAAACTCAAGATCCAAGGCCACCCTGAAATTGCATTGTTTTTTCGAGGGGTTTTAGGCATTCTATCAGTCCTAATAACTCTTTTAGATTATCAACGTGAAGAAGAGTTGAAGAACCATTTCGCAAGACCCGTTTCTATTATTATTTCTCCATCATTGTCGCACCTCTATTGAGTTGTCATGATTCCAGATCTACGATATGTGATCGTTTCATTGAGAAATGGATGTGCACTGATCAGATGTTCATAACCCAATGATGAAAGCGAAGAATGTGGGTTAAGAGGAAGAAGAACTCAATATACAAAATAGGAATGCACCTTTATCATCATTATGCATGGAATAATTTCGCTCACATTAGAAGGATTAAACAAGATGAATCAAAATATAATACGACAATTAGCACAAATAAATTTGGTGAATAAAACCACAAAAGTAACGGGAAAAAATAACGGTCACCCATAAAAACGCAGGATCAATAGATCAACATGTTCATGGGTTTATACATGCTTTTCGTTTAATCATATAACTAGGGAAAACTAAATAAAAATAATAACTCATACCGTGATTCACATGAAGAATGATTATTGTGTGTCATTCGTTAGCAAGGTTCGTCGAATCTAAGATGTGTCGATCAATTGGGACATCATCATCTCCCAACGGGTTCTCCTCCAAACATCCAATGGAAATATTCAATTCATAGGGTTATGCCTCTAACCTTACAAACATCCCATAATAATTTATTTTAAAAGGGAGGAATTAGGACGTTGCGTAAAAAGAAAACATTTAAAATAAATTAATTTTCAATTTATTTTATTTCTTTTATAAAGTCCAAAAATTAACTTTTATAGGTGACCCGCAGTGGGCGGTGTTAGGTTTTACCTACAGTAAGTTCACTACTCTAAACGCAATGGTTCCCTCATATTATTGATATAGGTACCCATTTAAAATAAATTCGACTTTATCATGAATACATCCCATGCACACTTTTTAATGGTTTAATTTATCATAAATATTTATTATGGGCACTCTAGGAATTGGAATAACACACCGTCAAAAATAATGGTCATGAAATAATTCCATATAATAATTAAAAATAATACCAAGAAAATCTAATACATTAAAATCACAAATATCGATTCCAATATATTTTGTGCTACAATTAACTAGTGATAGAAAACATAGATAAAAGGGTGCCTTTTATCAACCCAACTAAAATCATTTATAAATAGAAAATTCATTAGTGCTAAATTTTTTTTTGACAATGGGTAAACCTTTGTCAGTTATTTTTTTAGTTCTCATAAATCCACCTCTTGTTTGTGACATAAGTAGTTTTGATAAAAATCTCCTTTTTATCAGTTATAAAAAAGATATAAAAAATGGATATGTGAATAATTTAACTTATATATATATATTTTTATATTTTTATATATAATTATTATTAAAATAAGAATATTTATATAATATAATTTTTAAAAATATTTTTTATGAATATTTTATAATTAATAATTATTTTCGAAAATATTATAATTATTTATATTGAAAATTTATCAAATTTATATTAATGTTTGACAATATCCTTATTAGAATTAATATTAAAATGTATATATTAATAAAATTTATTAATAATATATTTGAAAAATTATATAAATATTTAAATTAGTATATATTAATAAAAATATAGGTCATAGTAGAATTTATAAATGTAAATTCATATTGAATAATTCAGATTCTGCAAATTTATTTGTTTGTATGTGTATTCATATTGATGTATATGGATGAATGTATAAGTCTATATGTGCATCATTTTATGTGTATGGGATTCTATATATGTTCTTGTAGGTGTATATATGTGTTTGTATGTGTGTATATGTGATTTATGTGTATATATGTGTTTTATGCATATATATGTGTTGTGTGATTGTTTGTGTCTATGAGTATGTTTACAGATGTATGTGTATGTTTTCGTGTACATGTATCTATGATTGTGTGAGTAGGTGAATGATTGTGCAGGTAAGGGTATGCATGTCTGTGAATGTCTTTTTATGTACATGTATTTTAATGTGTCAGTTAATAGGTGTTTATATATTTCTATATGTGTATCTATGTGCATATGTATTTGTATATACGTGTATATAACTGAATTTCTTTGTGTGTGTGTGTGTTTGTGTTTTTTTGTGTATGCATGTATTTGTATGTGTATGTGTATGTTATGTAGGTTTGTATTTGTACGTATGTAATTGTTATATCAGTGTATATTCATTCCATCGTGTCACGAACAAGGTCCCACTACTAAAAACAAAAACAAGGAAAAGAAGAATAGAAAATGGGTTAGACAATACCATCATGCCCTCAATCCAAAAGGGTCGTAATTATTAGAAATACCATGTTAAAATTCATGTTGTTCCATCCATGGAATAAACCCCAGAAATTATATAGAGGAATGGAAAACACATCAAGACAATACACGTCAAAACCCCCTATTGTGGCTTGCCATGTATGTCCTTTTGAATGCCAATGATTTTTTTAATATTGCATAGTATCCTAAGATTAGATTCAGATTATGATACCACCACATGCTCATATTCTATGTCTCTAATATTTTACCTATTTCAAAGGAAACTAAATGTCATCCTTCAAAGTCTCCTCTACATTATCCTAAAGAACACCCCCAGGTTGAGGAACCAACATAGTGATTATGTAAACTTTGATAAGAACATCATTGTAATTGTGAGTTTGAAACCTCAACATCTCGTATGGAGTTGATATCCTATTATGATTCCCAGGGCATTTAGAAGTTATTTCAAAACCTCAATTTCATTCAACTCCTAAAAATCACCCAATGTTAGAAGTATGTGAAAGATATTCGGCACCCACAACCCAATTATATGAAACCATTATTATATCCATCATTCCAGAAACACCACATGTATTCCCATGAAAATACCATTCCGAGAGTTTCCACATGGCCTTGTTGCTACCCAGGTAAATCATTTCACACACCACATCATACCTACAACCATTGAAAATGTACTCTGAGACATTATTTTCTCCCTTATTGTATACCTAAAACCCCATTATATCATTTGGAATCAGAATATTCACTTATATATCAAATAGACCCACTTTTTAATCTTCACTTTGTGATCGAGGTTCATTAAAGAATCATTCTTAGAATCCATATCCATGAAACCTTCCACTATAATCACCCCACATGTTGTATCAAACTGAAAAGATGTCCTGAAAAGGGTTTCCCCTTTACGAATTCTACAATATCTCATGATGGAGAATATTTTGTGTAAAAACCATCTCTTCCCTTCCTGGGAACACTACTACATGAAGAATTTTTGACATTTTTGGAAAATCATGAAGCTAACATTATTTTGGATTTTTTATTATATAAAAAAATTATGTTTTAATCCTTCCATAATTTATTAATAACATTATTTTGTACCCTTACTTCACAATCATTTTTACCATAAATATCTGCATACTCACAAAGCTCTTCACATTCTCCCATAATGAGAGAATCTCTAAATAAAACACCATCATGTGGTTAGATATTCTCCACATCAATATTATCCCAGTGGTGTAAAATCCATCTATGTTAATGTTCATAACCTAACCATTCCACAACTATAGGCTAGTTATCTTGAACCCCCTAAAGCTGAAAATACTTACCAAGAAACAGTGAAGTTTATCAAGTGTTCCTATGATTTTCATGATATTATTCAGAATGATTTGTAAATCTAAAAACAATTTCATCATCCTTATAATAATTCACTCTAGATAGAATAACAACTATTCATTGATCATTATTGGAACTCTTTTGAATAGTCTGACCATTTATGGCCTTCTCTATATATTTCTTATGAATAACAATGGCTAAGTGTCCCTTTAATGAATAGGTCTTTTAGGAGGATGACATGCAACATGCCTCTTTAGAGTGTCCCACAACCTTGAAATCATCACAATATTTTTTAATTTCTCATAAAAAACTTTAAAAAGGATATCATCATTAACAGTCGAGTGGATTACCATATGAATAAATATTCCACTAAAATCATCCTCATCTAGTTTTCTTTAAAAGGACCAATAAAAACAGTCTATATCTCACTATAGTTTGTTATAGGGACACTAATTTATAGGGAAAATTATTAAATGATCACAATATTTCATAATATCCAATTGAGTCTAGGTTTATGAATCAATTTTTGTTTATAATTATTCTTTGTATGAGATGGATTGAAATAAAGGGATCGTTCGTAATGACAGAGTGATCCACGATTTATGAATAGTAAACTAGTGCCATATATATTTACACCATGTTTGGAACATGTTATGTGGGGATAAAATAAATGATATTAAGGGGAGGAATATATTTTTGATGTTTGGTGAGGCAATGATACATGAGAATATTTGGACAGAAATAAATTTCCTTAATGTTATTTTCTTTCAATCACCCCAAAATTTGGATGATTTGGATGAAAATGGTGATGGATGGTTATTAATACATTAAAATTAAAATTTCATCCCTATATTCATAATGAATTAAAAAATAAATTCTATTATTATATTTTAAACATATTCACCAAAGAATATAGAGTATAATCCAAATCACGTCTTTTCATTTACTATGTTATTGATCCAAACACAAGGAGAGATGTCATAATCATTTCTTTTTTTTCATTACTATAGACTTTAAAATCATTTCATTTATTTTCAATGAATCTCACAAAACATGGTGGTAGTCTAGCCTAATCTATGCCGAAAATGAAATTGAAAAACATTATACTAAGGGATACATACCAGAAATCAAAAAATCCCCAAATTAGTGAAATTGTGAGTATCGAGATCTCTATCATCCATTGATTCTCAATTTTAAGAAAGACTGGTTAGGTCATAAGGGAATTCATTCTTATATCCATCCTCCCTTTATAAGCCACTGTATTTTAATCCAAATGCTTCAATAAACATTTTTAATAGAATCATACTAGGGGATTAATCCTTGAATGAAGCTATGAATCTATAACCACAATTAACATTTCAATCTTGATGCTCCAAAATTTCCAAATTCAGGGGAAAAACCTGTCGTGTGGCCTCAGATCATCCTCAATGGTTCGAAGAATAGCATAGAAAGGGAATCCATTAAAATAATTCAACCCTAGGTAATATAGAATGAAAATTGATACAAGGAACATTATATGTTCCCTGAATCTTAGGAAACTCCATTTGATTTTGTTATTGTAAATAATATAACATTTTATAGTAATACAAATATACATTAAATTTTATTTAGTTTTTTATTTTTTAATATGTATTTATAAATTTTTACTTTTTAGTAAATTTAAAATTTTAATGTACATAATTAATATTTATTTTTTTTATTTTAATTCTTTTTTAATTTAAATCATGATACATTTAATATTTATTAATTTTTAGTGAGTAATTTAATATTCTTTATCTTATATTTGAATGTACATTTAAAGATGTAATCATTTATATTTTAAAAATAATTAATTTATTATTTTTTTTGTAATAGAAATAATTATTAGTATTAATTCAATTTTTATGGAATTTTTATATTATATTATATTTTAATTAATATCATTAACAATTTCATTTTTTTTAATTTCAAAATATTTATTCACATTTAAAATTTCTCAATTTTATATAATTTATATAATTTATTCATTTTCAATATTTATTAATTTATAATATTGAATCAATTAATATTTTTACGATTTATTATTTTTTTATAATTATTTAAAAATATTGTTTAATAATAATACTCTATATTCAAAAAATGTGTCAAATTTATATAAGTTTTAATTAATCATTTTCATTTTAATATATTTATATTTATATATTTGTACAATTATAATTTATTCACTAATAATTAGTATTTATCATAATTTTATTGCTTTTGAATTTAATATTTAGTAATTTTATATTTCAAATTTTAGTCATTTTTTCTATAGTTAATGTAATTAAAATTATCAATTCATTTTTTTAATATTTTTTAAATTTATTGTTTTTAGTTTTAAATGTTTTTCATATTTTGCATTTATTCATTAATTATTTTCTATTCATTTCATATACTTATTCAAATTTAATAATTTTTAAATTATTCATTTTTAATATTTATCTCTTTAATTTTTCTTTAATTTATTAAATTTTAATAATTATTTAATCATTTTAACTTATTATTATTTAATACATTTAAATATAAATTACCGTAAAAAGTATATTTTTATTCATTATTATTTAAATAATTTTGATTTAAAATTTATTATATATATTACATATTCATTATAATTTCATAATTTATTTTATAAAATTATTTATTTAAAATATATAGTATTTATTTATTTTTATATTAGTATTTTTTTCATTTATATTACAGTTATAAAATCATTAAATTATATTTTCTTATATGTTTAATATTTTATGATTTATATAATTAATATTGTTTATTTATTTATCATATTATTAAAAAATTTATTATAATATATTATATTTTCTTAAATTATCCCATTTTTAATACCATTAGTATTATTAATAGTATTTATTTAATTTTAATAAGTATATAAAATATTATTTAAATTTTTGTAACACCCAAAAAATTTAGTATATATATATCAGATTCAATAGAATATATGACACACAAATACAAGGGTATAAGGTAATCTAATATCTCAAGACCATAAAACATATAAAATATTTTTAATAAATTCAGTATTTGATAAAGCATGTAATGTATGTAAAACTTGGTGATTCAATAATGGCTTTCTTCGACTGATTCTTTTCATGCAAGACCGAATTTTACAGAATTGTATTAATGTTATTAATTAAAATGAAAATAATCTCCCTACCATTAAATTAATAGTTATGAATATGATTAAATAACTTGTGAAAATATATTGTTTAGTTCATTTTTTACAAATAAATTTGAAATTAAAAAAAGAACACATTGAATATTAAGGGAATGTTTTTGCAAAAAACAATTTTTATTCTTCCAAAGGTATTTTATCCTATTAAACAAAAATAATTATAATTAGTGAATTTTATTAATTGTATTTAAATATTATAAATTCCTTCAAATTATTTGACAATCATCTAATAAATTTTATATGTAGAAGAAAAAAAGCAAATTTTTTAGATAAAAATGGTAATTTTCAAAAGGTAGTTTTTCAACATTTTTATGGCACACATATCCTAAAACTAGATTTTATAAAATTTATAATTTTCTTTTTCATAAATACGCTTAATATTTTATAGCATAATGTAAAAATTATTTTAGGATTATTTCGTATATTTTTCTGAGATGATTCTAATTTCGATGAATAATACAAAATAATGAATTTCGATTGAAAACTGACTTTCTATCTAAAAAATTCATAAGGAAAAAAATTAGATTTATAATTAGATTTAATGTTAAAATATTTCGATTATACGTTTATTAATCCAATTTATTTCATTTTAATCAAATAAATATTGAATTTATATTTAAAAACATAGCAAACTTTTGGACATTTTAATTTCAAAAACCCATCTAAGTGTCTCATACTTGGAATTAATTTTATATTAATTTTTTCCACTTATGTGAATTGAAATTTTAATTATATATTCCATATTTTATAGAATCATATTTTTTATTTTATAATAATTTAAACATAATTGTTTACGAAAATAATTAGTGAAAATAGTTAAAATTAATTTAAGTGATTAAAAGATCAACAAGTTATCTAAAGGATTAAATATTAAACATAAGGTGAAAATAAACTCAAAACATAACAAGAACCTATTTGATTGATATATTTCAAAATTATCCTTCCTAGGATCTATTTTTTTCATTATTTTTTCAAATTAAAAAAGAAAAAATTTGGTTGGAATCTCCCCATTAAAAATTTATAATTTTGCCACTCACCCCACTAATAGAAGCCCATATATCCTCATATCTTACTACATTTCAAGCCCTTATTACCAAATAATTCATACAAAAATCCCATCTCCACTACACTCACATCACCATATCACCGTTATTTTTTCCATAAATCTATGTGATAAAGAGATTAGTGAATACCTAAAGAGGATACCGAATGAAGAGGTTATAATTTTCTAAAAAAATATTATTTTATTTCCCTTTCCACCTCATTCAATAATTTTAATATCCTGAATATATATTAAGAAAATTATATTAAGTGTAATTATATATTTAGATTTCAATTTTATGACATAAAACCACACACCCATCAAAAAAATGGGTTATGAAATCATTGTTTGTGGGAACATCAAACTACCACCTCATGAATAGAAGTTGTTCGTTTTTCCATTACAACATATCATGACTGAGAATATTGGGGGGGAAACAATTTAAATATTATATTTTGGATACAAGTGATTTATTTATGTATACTTAATTTTTATGTAACATATACCAACCTTTATACCACTTTATGGAAATATGGTAGCATCGCTCTTGTGTATGGAAGATTACCATATTGCGAAGGGATAGGATTATATCATGATTTACATGGAATGTATTAAGGGTGGGTTTAAAAAACATATCTTATTTATATGAAAAAAAAATTAATCTGGAATGATAATATAAATATGTATTTTATTTAATTTTCATTCTTTTAATTCGATAAGTAAATGGAAACATCGTTCCTGCGTACATACGACCTACCATCTCCAAGACTAGGGTATTTAATTTTTACAAAAATTTTTATTCTTCTATAAATACATTTATAAAAAATATATACGATATTAACATATTATTTTACATTTTTATATGATCTAATTATGATCTATGTTAGAGGGAAAAAATAACAAGTTAAAAAAACATGAAAAATAAGGAAATTAACAACCAAAAACTTTTAAATAATGAAGGAATATTACATAATGGGGAATATTATTATTTTTAAATGATCACATATGATATAATAAATTTTAATATCGTACTATAATAACTTAATAACATTTTTAAAACTATTATACCATAGATTTAATATTATTCAACCAAAAGGAAACATAAGGTAAGGGAATTCATCTCAATTTCATTTTATTGAGGTATATTTTAATGTTATGGACCTAATTACTTTTATATAATGTATTTACTACCTTTTGACATGTGATATCATGAATATATTATTATTCATTTCATTTTTTAACACAATTTATATTATCACATCTATGGGTTGAAAATAAATTGTTACCTTGTTCTAATGAATAGAATAACTAAATTTCATTTCATTGGGTTATATTACATCATGGTTATCATTAATAATATAAGATTATATATATTATATTTTTATTATATAATATTTTATTTCCTATTTTTTGTGGATTTACATTTAATAGTCTCAATTTACTCATTTATTAATTATCACATAATTATTATGATCATTCTAAGGATTTATTTCACAATATAATTCTAATAGAGGTTTTTTATTCATGAATTTCTATAATAGTAAATTATGGGATCATTTTAAAAACATTAATTTTATTCACCTTTGGTCATCCATGATCATTTTCAAGTGATAGTTTTATTTTCTCACACTTTTCAATTTAAAATTATTTACAAAATATTTTAATAAAATCTCGCATTATTTCTCTATTTATTCAGAAATCCCTTTTAATACAAAAAAACATTTTCTAAGAAAATCAATAATTTTTAATTATCATTCTTCCAAATGATGTATTAAATTTTTTTAACTCCTTTGGTGTTTCTAAATAATATTTTCATGCGAATCATTTTTCACATTCTAAACACGAAACTTTTCATTCAATTTTACAATGCTAATGGGATTTTATTTTTTCTTTTAATAGATTTCCCAATAATCATTGCATTGATACTTACTTTTAAATTTTAAAACATATTTATAATGAAATAGTTTTCAAAATTGAGTTTCAATGAAAATTATTTTCAATATGAATAGGATATTTTTCTCAAGATTGTTTTTATATATATTTTTATGGTAAATATATTCATCAATGAAAACAACTCTAAATCATTCTTTAATGGATAAAAATCATGTTGATACCATAAATATTATTTTTCTTGAATTTCTATGATTAGTTTATCCAATTATTTTATTAAAATATACTTCCATGAATCATATTCATAGTCATTATCATCCCCTTGAGTTATCAACTTTCTAGTGACCCTATATAATTAAATTTATAATAAATATTAACATTATTTATCATGGACACAGTTATTCCCCAAACTATATAACATTATTAACTATGGTGTTTAATTTGATAGTTATATGATAATTAGGTAAAAAATGCTAAATCCTTACCCATTACTCAATACTGATATTAGATAAGGAATATTTTTCATGAATTAAATCAATTATTTGATATATGAGGAATGCTTTGGGCTGGCAGTGATGGGTTGGCCCAAAACATTATATACCCTTGGATTCATCGACAAGTCTCAAGAGACAAATTAGTTGAAAAAAATTAATCTAGTTTCTACCTATAATTTTAAATAATATTTTGAACATTCATGAATGTATAGTTTTTCAGGAACCTCATCCATGGCGGACAATAATTCAGCACTACATTCATTAAAATTTAGTTATTATTATTAACCATGATATTATAACATTGAAAATATATATCAATGTATTTTTTATTTATCTATTAAATGGAGTGTGTTTCTTTTATTTACTTTTCTATATTCATTCCTCCTTATCTCACCATGATAGTAAAGTTATTTAAATGGAATTGGAGTTCAGTTTCTTAGATTTCCATAGTGATTATTCTCATTTATTGATGGTATCATCCAATGTGCATAACACTTATTGATATTTTGAGGTCACTTTTATTTTTAATTTATTCCCCAGTTTATGAAGAATATATCTTTGAATTAATTCTTAAGGGTTAATTTTATTAGTTTTTGTTATGTATTATATTTCATTTTGTTATCGAAATGTAATATGGCCACCATATATATATTCTAGTTTTCCAAAACAACTAAAATATTTGGTCCTTTGGGAAATGATTTTGTTTGTTTATTATGATAATTTAATCAAATGAGGAACCAAATATAGGTTTCTGCAGTCTAGGTCAACAAATTATTTTTTTTTTTATAAAATTAGTATTTATATTAATTTATATATATTTATTATTATTTTAATTTTTTATTATTTTTAAAATTTTAATTTCCACAAATATTTATCCATGTTATATTAAGAACTGATAAAAGATACATTCATCATTTCTTATCATTTATCTCTCATAAATGTATGGTTTATATTCTCCTTTATAGTGGTAATAATCTAGTCACTTTATTAGAGGTAATAATGATCAAAAATCGTACTTTCATTAAAGAATTCTATTTTTTCGATTAATGTATATTTAATTGGTACCTTTCACTAGTACTGATAAAAAACATCCCCAACATAAAAACAACCCTATCCAAGAACATTTATACTCATATCATTCAATCTCTCATGGAAGTTGTAGCTTATTTTCGCCTATTTCAAATCTTTCAGATGGATCGACCCTTAAATCAATGGTATTTTGAACATTATATATTTCTAATTGTTCAAACATCATTTTTGAAAAATAAATTGTTCTTCTGATATTATTTATTTTTTATGAATTGTTTTTAGGATTCCAGGTTCTTCCCATTTTAAATACTCTTTTTATTGATGTTTATATACTCGCAAAGATGATTTTTTAATTATTTTTAATTTTTTTTGGAATGATCCCTCAAGGGATTAAAAATTGATATATATTTTTTAAATATATGTTTAGTCTTGAACCCGTGAATAATTATATTTGAATAGATTAAATATAGCACTATTATTTACCATCATAATATTTATACTTCAATTTCAATAGCATCATTCAAAAAAATGACATATTTCCATAATTTTCTCTAATTTTCATAATAATTTAAGGTATTTTTTAATTTCTTCAAATATAAAAAAACTAACAATTACTTTATATTTATAATGGTTTTTCATTTTATTTATAAAAATATGGTGTGGAAAATTATTTATTTTGTCCATTATTATGGTAATTTGATCTAAAATTTCTTTTTACACAACGAAAAATACACTCAAATTATTCAATATCAATTTAATTATTTTCCTTTTCAAACAAAGAAAAATAAATATTTTATCGACCATTCAATTAAATACATCATATGAATTCATATATCCATTCTTTGTCTAATCATAATTAAAATAATTCTGTGAATATTTTTAATTGTCGTTTTAAATTTTCCAATATTCCCAATGATAAATGAATAAAATATATGTGATTTCTCATTTTTATAGAAATAAAAATTTCAAATATGTTTTGTTTTATAATTTTAATAATAAAATATTTCACGAATTTCTTTACACAATAATTTTATTGGTGATAAATCCATAATATTTTTGATTTAGAAATTTGAAAAATTTGGCTTTTGTTTTTGCAATTATTTTAATAACGTCACCAATAATTATAATTATTTTCAAAATATACAAGAATATTAAAACAATTAAATTATTTCAAATTTTAGAATACATGAAATGGTTATATGGGTCATTCCATGGTTTTGGGTGATTACATAAAATAAAATAACATTATTTTAGACTAAAAAACTAAAACAAACTTATATTTGAATAACTCAATAAAAAATATCATGAAATATTATATTTTTTGAAAAATTTATAATAGAAAGTGTGTTTGGATTTATTAAAATTATATGTTTGAGTTTGATTTTTAAAAAAACTCAAATTAAATAAAGGATCTAAAATATCATTTTTATTATTTATTTTTTGAAAATGAACATAAAAACATTTAATGATGACAATAATTCAGACTAAAATTTACCCAAATGCCCAAAATGTATCAATAATAGATGGGATAGTGAAATATACCATTTTTGAATGGATGATAGTGATTATGTGATGTATTTTTTTCTTCCATATATCCACTTCAACAAAATAGACTTATACGCCGCATTTAGACCATGGCCACTTTCCCAAATAAGAATAGTATAAACCTCGACATAATATAAGTTACCATGATGTGATTTATAGTCTCATAATCATAGATTATTTATATTTTCATTTTCTTCGGGAAATTTGGATTTCAAAAAAAGCGTATTTTTTAAAAAATATTCAAATAATGTGATGTAATTAAAATTTTTCTTCCAAAATAATTATTCTATTAAGAAGTCATTTATATAATATGACTTACTGTAATTTTATAATAAATTAATATTTCAAATAATTTAAAAACACTATATTTAACACTGTTTTTTTGTATGTGGATAATGTTTTAATAATGTTTAATTTATGAAATACCAATTTGGGGATTCTATTTTGTGGATGTAATATTATATCCTACATAATTTTACAAAAATAATTACAATATTCAATGTGAAAACATTATTTAGAATACTAGAGAATCGTTGATAAAAATTAGTAATTAAATAAATATATATATATATATATATTTTGTGAAATATTATTATATATAACTTAATCCTTATTTAGTTGTAGAAATCCATAGCTTTATTGTGAACATTACTAGTTATATGGAGTGAATTATCTCCCTTGTTGAATCCATATTATTTGTATAATGACTTATTATTTGTGACATATAATATATAAGACTCTATATTCATATAATTACTCATATATAATTGTTATAAAATTCTATTGATGAAATTATACTATATAATTAATTTGATCACCATAATTTTTTTATATATGATCAAAATCCATTTAATATTTGAGACCTTAACGTTTCTAACCCCAGAGGGTGTTGTTTCAGGATATACGAAAAAAATAAATTACATTAAATTGGTTAGGGTATTTTCCAATCTTCCCAAGGATTAGGATTCTATTTTTAAGTGAAGGAACAATAATGCAATTGATGTGGAAAGTTGATTTATGAAACTAATATAATAAACTCCGCCACCCAACAAACTCTCCCTATCAGAAAAAATTGATAATGACTATAATCAATTTGGAATGATCTGATGGACATTTTATGTGCTATAAATAGATGGTTTGAATATTTTTAGTGTTAAAATTATTAGTCATAATACATGGCTATTTAGGTTGGGAAATTATAACTTAAAAATCATTGTAATGAATATATAAAAAATATATTATGTTTTTTTATTTATATCTACATCAATAAAACCATGTTATGATATTGATGTTCATTTGGATAAATTGATCAACGATCATTAAATAATGATGGATTTGGGTGATGTGATAATTACCCAAATATTTTAATAGTTAATTTTTTTGAAATAAAAATCTATTTTATATAATTATCTATAATACACATAGAATACATAGAATAACCAAAACAATTTTTTTCATTAATATATATCCTTACATTGGTAAAAAATTAATCCAATTAAAATTTGACCAATTACAATTTGGAAAAAATAGAAAAGTTAAACTAGAAGATTTGGATCCTTCCAATGTACTAGAATCAACACTACTACAAGCAACAATATAACAATGAAACAAAAATTTAGTTAACCAAAAAACATTTTATAAATGAATAATATAAAACATTGAGAGTAATTCAGATGTATTAAAAATGACATAATGAAGGGTTATTTATTGGACATAATATAATCATTAAAATATTAAATAGACCATTTTAATAGTAATGTGGTAATTAAATTAGTAACCTAACCATTAATAATGTTAACATGAATCTTATGAAGGGTAGCCTTATTGTTATCATAGTCATCATTCCTAAAAAATAAATTTCAATTAAATATATTTCATTATTAGTATATAAACAATATATATATATATATTTAATAAAATAAATACCAAGATTAAAAACTCTTTGAAATTATAATAATTTTTTTAAAAACATTTACTTTAAATTATTTCATAAAAAACATAATTTTTATATAAAAATATTAAATTACATACATTAGAAAATTATTTTTTTCAAATGAATTTCTTTTTTAGAATCATTATATGAAAATCTATAAGGGTGGTTTTTTTGTAATTATCTAAATTAATTCCATTATTAGGTGAAGAGTAAAAATACTGTTTATTTGTAACTGGAATATTTTAGTTATGTTGTTCATGAGGTAATAATGAAATGATAAATTAAATAATTTTACTCACTAAAGAAACAATTTTAATATGTTAAGTACAACATGAAATTTAATTTCAAAACCTAACATATATTTTCTATTTTTTTAAAAAAAAATCCCTTAAAATAATCATTGATTCTTTTTTCACCATTAATATTGATTAAACTAATAAATTCACATAATACGTGTTTATAATTAAAAAATGCATTTTATTATATGAAAACAAATTTCATCATTTTAAAAAAACTATTATATGTTTTACAATTAAAATAATTTTTTATTCAATATTTAATCCACCAAATACCCTACTCCTCGAGATAAAATTCCACCTCTCCCTCCATATGGTATACAACTCCTCATAAAAAAACCAAATCCAAATATATTCAGAATTATTATATCATATAAGACTTTCTATCCATAGTGATATTTTGGAGTTATAAAACATTAATATTTCATGAATTTAATGGACTTATATAATAAACAACTTCAATAAATATGTAATGTCATTTTCTATTTTTTTTATGTTTTATATTTCTAATTCATTATCTTTATTTTATTTTCTATTTTAAAAATTCCAAAAAAATTTAAACAATATTTTATAATGATAATAGTAATGTTAATACCCTATGAAAATGTTCTTTATAATATATACTCATTTTATATTTATCACAACCCCTCATTAAATAATCTTTCATTATCGGTTTTTAACAACCCATGAGGTTGTTTCGTACACTTTTATTATCAAATACATTATGTATGATCATAAAAAATAATTAATAATAAATAAATTCATATATATTTGAATATATAATAATATATAGGTATTCGTAATATTTTAAAAACAGAAATAAAGTGATATAATTAAATTGAAGCTATAAGACATATTTTATGGGAAATATGATATCTAAACATTTCGCCAATAAAAATGGGAATTATGAAATATAATAATATAATTATAATAAACAAAGTTTGAAAGAAATGAACAAAATTCTCTTTTATATGCATGATTTTGTAAAAATATTTTTATTGTACATGGGGAAAAATGAAATGAAATAAATAGAGATTTATGGTAATGGGGTTCATGATCCCACCTCCTCATTTTGGGTTGTCTTCTAAATTCAATTTTGTTTATAGGGATATACATTTTTCAACATAATCTATATAATTTACAATCCAATTATAATTTTTTTTTCAATAAAAAAGATTTTTTTTTCAAATACAACTCCTTTAGTCTTTTGGAGATATTTTATCTTAAAAGAAGATGACCTTTTATTCCATGAAAATATAGCCAATATTTATTTTGGATCAAAAAATTTTATTAATAAAATAATTATTTAAAAAACCATTAGGATATCATTTTCATTTGAATGGTTAATTCTATCTCTGTGACTGTTATATGATTCCTTTCTATGATTCTTGCATGATAATAGAAATTTTATGACGTGGTGGTTAAGACTAAAATTATAAATATCTTATACCTATTAAGTAGTGTGATATATCTCATGAGATTATTCATATTATTTTTGAACATGATTATATATGTGTTCACAATTATGTGGTTATGATTTATGAACATATGTTTTTCATGTACATGACTCTAGATTTTATCACAACTATGTGTGGTATTTGACCACTATGTTATGGTTTTTCATTATTATAAATATTTTTCAATCCATTACATTATAATAAAAAATTCACATGATTATAATGATGATCATATTCTTATGATTTGATGATTATATATATTTTCAATTGTGACCTCCTGACTTGAGTGTCTGTCAATGGTGCCCTGATCATCATTGGCCCCATTGAGTCAAGCATGTAACCCCATATGTCAGTGGCGAATGACAAATGGAGGGTAACTAAGGTGTCTCCATAGTGAGATGATTGCAATTTATTATTGTGTATCATAGTGCTATGAAAGGATGAATGAATAACTAAATCATAATAATAACAATGAATAGGGTGGTGAGATCAAGAATATGTTACCAAAAAAATAATCATTAAATTTTATAACTATATCATATACAAAAGATGATTCATGCGTCAAAAATAGAGAAAAACATGTATCCATGGCAGTTGGAATATAATACAATACATCCAATATAATGAAAAAAAGGGAAAATCTTCCAATCATCTCAAGAAATAGATCAGTCATTTACTACCATGTTCCAATCCAAAATCTATAAGTCTTATACCCAAAGAGGGAAAATCCACATTGAAAACACTTATGATCTTACAGTCTTTTTAGGTTCCAATGAAGACCTGAATAAGGTGTGAGATAAATATCTGTAGGCTACCACCAATAACATCGATACAAATCAGGTATATGAATATAATCAATACATTATACAAGTATGTAAAATTAATTTCATTCTAATGTAAATAAAACATAAACACTTTATCTTTAGTTTGAGTCTCTAAACATGTATTCATTTATTATTTAATTTCGGTTTTATATTAATTATATGATTGTAATAATGAAAAAATAGTAATCAAATTAATAAAATATGATCCAATTAGATACCAAGTAATCTTGGACTATAGGGGTCAAGTCAACTTATAGTTGGAACTCAATTATTTTGTCTATATGGTTCTGAGTGTAAACCAAGGGGTACACCTAAGTCATTCCACCGTAAAAAAGACTAATAGAGTCTATAGACCTTGTCAAAAACAATCATGTACTAAATATGATTGGGCCCAATGGGGTGAATCCCTAGAATACCATGTCTAAGGAAAAGAATCTGGATACATTGAGTGTGTCCAAGGAATTATAAAATCTAAAAAAGAGTGAGTTGAATTTTGAGTACAACACGGAGTCATTGACTTAATAATAAATGTACTAGATTCATTAGTGGGTGAATACCCTAATAAAAATCTCAATAAATTTTAATGGTGTCCTCTAAGTGCTCATTGAATTCCCTTGGGAATTCATGTATGGATTAAATTTTTCCATTCCTTTAATGATAAAAATGATCCATAAGCAATAAGTCCCATATACACATTTCATTTATAATAATATTTCATCTTAGCCCATGTAATATTCATATTAATTTCAATTAATTACACTCATTACATTACCATACATCATTTATAAGAGGTTAAATAAAGTCATAAATCCAATTACTATTTCCTGTTTACAAATTAATGGCCATGTGATATCTAGAAACATATATTTTCCTTTTAAAAATTTATAATACATTTATTTCATAATCATTACCTTATAAAAGGTTAAGTAGAGAACATATGAATGTTGTCTTAAATTATCTAAATATATTGAATGAAATTAATAATGATTAAAAATCAATACATGTGGTGGTCCACAGGCTAGTGAACGACACCAAAGATATTAAGAGGTGTGAGTATGGCCATTGAATATAATCTATAAAACTAATATTAAAAAATATGAATTCAAAGAAGAAACATGTGGTGAAATTGTCATGATAAAAATGAAAATAGATAATAAATTATTATAAATTTTGGGAAGAGTTATAGACCAAAAATCTATTAAATAAGAATATTCATCTTCTAGTTTAGGCCCTGTTTTTCGTATCGATCAACAAAAATCAAAAAATAGATTTATTCACTAAAATTTGGGAATCTGAGGTTGCACGAAAATAGTCTCTTCATTAGGAATCATAATTAATATATGAGACTAAGGATATGATTTCTCACTGACATGAATTCAAAAAGAAAAACAGATATTGATTCAGACAAAAGATAGAAGAGTTATCAATGAACGCAGGTTAATCCATGGGAGAGGGCTTCCACCATTAAGAATGGATTTCTTCTATATGGGAAAATATGAAGTGTAGAGTCTATAAAGAGAGAGATTAAAATGGTAAAAATACACAATTATGAATAGAAACTTGATTGGGTTGTACGGTTTTCCAGCCTCTGAGCCTACCATGTAGCAACTACTTTCTTATAGAAGAGGACCTCAATTTTGATATACATTGTTTGATATTCCTGAATCCTTGAATATACCATATGTTTCATTAAAGAGGATAATATTATGGACTCAAACTAATAACTAAAATTTTTTCTCTTTGAAGAAACAATGTTTCCTTAATTCTTCCCCTATTAAAAGAACCCACCCTTGAGTTTCCCTTCCAAATGGTTGTATAACTTAATGTATAAATAACTCTATACACTAATCATGTAATTCATCCTCTTTATCCCATGTCTCATATTTTACAAGGATTTTCATCCATTTCACCCATACTAAGGGTATTAAAATGGCCCAGAGAATATTTTTTCTTCAGTCAATGTTGTGAATGGGATACTCTTCAAAAGAATAATAATAATCTAATTCAACATACTCATAATCCAAAGTATGGGATTATTTAGTGTGGAATTGATGAAGATGTGAAATGTGTAAAAATTCAGGCAAGGCATCATACATATGATGTCATAGAAATAGATTAGATATTGGTCTGGCTCTATCCGAGATCTCAATAGACCTGAAAAAATGAGGTTGATGCTTCACATGACATCATATCCTCCTATTTTAATGTCAGGGGAGACAACATTAGTAAAACATTATCCATGGCCTGAAACTCAATTGGTGGACGGTGAAGATTGGAAAGTGATATCTATCATGACTAAGCAATATCCATATAAATTCTAATCATCTACAACTTCACAGATGTCTCATTATTTTATTGAGGACCTAATAGCACTAACCCCTCTTTTAATATCCACCACCGTGATGAATTTAATGGCCAACCATATAAGGCATCATATGAAGCCATTTGAATTATTTAATGAAATTTTCCATTATAGGAATACATAATGAGGAGTATGTTTTCTCCCACGATCCCCCATTTCCATGTACATAAGATTGGAGCATGTCCTCCAACACCTATAAAATCCATTTTGAAAGGAAATTATTCTAATGGATGATGGTTGTGGTAATAAGAATATGTGTACACAAATATTTTTGAAACCCTTTCCAAAAATGATGATCATGCTTTAATCCAACAATTTAATTAATTTATTTTTGGTTTTAATGATAAATGACACCCACATTTATGTAACTAATAATGTTTATTTTATGTGAATTTATGGAAAATAATATTTTTTAGAATAATTATTACTTGCTTTATAATCATGAACAATAATTTAATCTATTGGAGAATATTTGATTAAATATTCTGGACATACTTGAAGTGAATCTAGAAAAACAGTTCACACCCTACACCATTAAGAAAAATTTAAGGAAGAAACCCTATGGTTGGTATAACACGTATGGATTATGTTCATTACATTATTGGGAGAGTATGTATCAAGGACTCTATGTTTGGAATAACCCCTAAATATTAGTAATAAACAAATAATTTTTCATCCCTGCTATTTTAAACAACCAAAGGATTTCAAAAATAGTTTTGGGGTTTATCGCTACGTGAATGAACCCTAAGTTTCACTGGTAAATGATCAATGATTATATTAATGATACAATATGAATTTTATAAAGTAAAAACCTATAAGTTTATATCTTCTTAATGATATTTTATTACTGATTCAACATCTTGTATTAATTGGATTAAAATGATTCTATTTATAATAGATGTTTTGAATCTCTTTGAAAGATTTCGATTCAAATAATTTAAAATTATTTTGTGGTATTTATGGATATGGTTTGACCTGGAGTTTTACAACCTAAATTACAAATAATTATATTTCCATCATCTATATACAAAAATAAAATGTACTTTTAAAAGAAAATGGTTTATGCTTCAGAACTACATTTTAGAGTCCTACATGTTTAGATCTCTCTGGTCGATATTCAAATTTTTCTATCACTATTACTATTTATTGGAATCTTTTTTTTTGAATGTTTTAAAATTTTATTATTAGTGATTCGGTTTGTAGATGTCAATTTTTATCCACCAATCTAGGATTGTACCTATCCTTATTAAAATATAGTTTATCCAAATATTCTTGATCTTTTTTGTTGCTATTGTATGATATTGAAGATCAAACACATCTACTGGTTTTTATTGAGACAAATGTTATAAATACCTATGTTATTAATCAAATAAATATTTATTTATGTATTGAAGTATCATTTTCTTGGAATCGGTTCAGACGGTGAAGGATTATCAGATTTTCAGACTATGTGGGGGGGTTTATTTTTCCCTGTAAAAGAAGTATAAGGACTTCTGAAATCCTTTTTTTAATCGTTTCATCTACCTATACTCAGTTTTTTATAGTTTTTATATATGTGGAACAATATAGTTTAAATAAACAATATCATAGAGGGATTTTTTGTGGAGTGTATAATTGGATCATTATGCATGAATCTCTATACATCATTTTGTAAATTTAGTTATTTATTTATCTGTGTCACTCATTATTAAGAGATAATGAAATAATCACAGTATAAAATGAGAGTTTTTTTAATTTGTTAATGTTTTTAATGGATTATATTTTACCACTACCCCCTCACCCACTTTTTCATATTCATAATTAAAAAAACCAAGAAGTTCTATTAAATCATGGCCTCCAATCGATATATTTTTCAATATATCAACTCATAGAATATTCAATTTATTCTATTCTGATAAAAACATAATTTTAAAAAGTAAGGGATCTATTTTTGTATTCTCTTATTGAAAATTTTTCAGTATTTGAGTTTTTATTTTGATTCTAAAAAATATCAATAGGTTGGCCTCTATCATTATACTAGACACCAACATGAAATACAAGAGCATGTGCTCTATTTTGAATCAGAATTTTTTTGGTCCTTTGACATATCAAAATCTCTAAAAATATTGAGTTAATGATTCTGATGAAGAGAAAATTGTAAATGGGTGATCTTGATGATGTTATGTGAATGATAAGTGCTCCTTTATTTAATTGTGATAATTATGGATGCTGGAAATATTTGATGATTATTTATTTGAAAGATAATGGGATAATAATTTTTTAATGGTGTTTAGGACATAATAAATTCATATGGAATATTTGAAAATTTTGGATGATGATCCAGAAAATTAAAATAATGTAAATTCATAATTAGTGAATTCTATATTCTATGGTTTTAGAAATGATTATTTTAATTGATTTTTCTAATGTTCTACAGCCTATCAGATATGGAGGACTATTTTTGTTTCCAATGAAGGAACTAATAATTCATTCTAATAAGGTACAATAGTAAAATTTTGAAATTTCACACTGTCACGACCCCCTCCCACCAAAGATGCCCCTCCTGAGCTGGCAATGGTGAAAGGGAGATAATGACCCCCAAGTCCCGCCTCCAGTAGGCCCCGGGTTGGCGACTAGCACCAAGGGTATGAGTTTTCACAAATATGGGAGGCATTACCGTTTTTATTATTTTGGATCGGGAAATAGGACAAGTCAACCACCAAAAAGGGAAAAGAACAAGTGTATATAAATAAACCCAAACCAAGCCCACATGCATGTTTAAACAATTTTTATAACAAGGTACAAGTACAAGGAAGCTCAAAAGTACAATGCCAAAGAAAACAAGAGAACAACAACTACAACAACTCCAACTGCCCGACTAGTAGGGTCCCGCATGGCCCTGGTAGTCCTCCTAGAAACCTGAAAGTAAACATAGGGTGAGAATACAAGTATACTCAGTAGGGAAACCTAAAGCTCTCATGCACAAGTGGGGAGAAACCCTAAGGTCCCGTGAGAAAACAGAAGAACCAGAAACTAACAAGGAAAAACTATCCACCCAGCCTCACTGGTCACACTCACCAAGTAACACAAACAAGTTTAGTATATATATATAGAACCAAAGTATTGGGTACCCTGCACCATTTCCCACTTAATTAGATGCTACACTTCCTAACGGAAAACGTCCTGACGCAACCACACTCTTCCCGCCCGCACACACCTGGGCCTCACAACCACGCATCTCGCCTGCACACACCTGGGCCACAACCACTAACCCGCCCGCAGACACCTGGGCCTCATCCTGAAGGTTCTTGGGAACGGTAAGCCTGCCTAATGAGTCTTGGGCTAATCGTTGCCTCAAGCCATCACAGCCCCCGAGACCTACCCGAAGAGTCTTAGGTGTAAGGTCACCTCAAGCCATCATAGCCTATGGAAGAAGGAGCAGGAAGGAGCTAGTAACTAAGGGGGAACACCCTCTCCCATAAAATGGGAGTGTTCGGCACTAGGTGCTCGACATGGGTGTGGTGCGACAAAACACAATGATACAATTATATATATATATATACCAAACACACAGCCCAACCTATGGCTTCTTAAAAAGAGAAACTGAGCATGTGCCTTGGCACTGCTACCACGAAGCATGCATCAACAACCAAACAATCATCCCCCAACCCCATTTAGGTTTTCATGTTTCATGCAATGGTTTAACAAATTATTACTACTGGGCAACTAACATCCAGACAAAACCTTTCAAAAACATATCTTTGCCATCCACAACCAAGGTTAGGTAAAACGCAAGCAACCACAAGCCATTTCATTTACAAGAGATTATCACAACTATACAACATTCCATCATTCATTTATTTCAAAGTTCCACACATAAAACCATTTCCACACACAAAACATTTCCGCATTTGAAAACACCTTTTACTTCAAAACACTTTTCACAATCAAAACGCTTTTCATAAATAAAGGCATTTTCCACAAAACAACCAAACCACCAACATGTTCATTATTCCAACTTTGTTCAATCGGGGTGATCACACAAGGATTTCATTCTCATTTAATCATCTAGTCTTTACGTGATTATCCATTTTCCATGTTTTAACAAAACCAACCACAAACAATTCAGATATCAATTGCGCACACAAAGGCCAACAACGGCCTTGATTTTCAGTAGGCAAAGGCCTTTCAATCCAAAATTACAATCAGAAGATAAAGAAACTGGAAGGCAAAAGAAACAGCACAAAACCCAAAACCCTTCTTTATCCGGTTATTATATTTATTTAATGTTCAACTGCATCCCATGGAACAAACGAAAAATATCCCACCCCGCATGTTGCACCAAACTGAGAGACGAAGGTAAACCCCAACCTCAAAAGGTCCCGATCACATCGCTTCTGAAGACGTCCTTCGGTGTCCTCCGCCTTCGCCAAACCCGACAAACGCCTCCTAGGATGGAAGATGAATAAGGAAGGCCGTAAGGAAAGGTGACAAGTCCGGGCTTAGAATCTTCGTCTCGTCGCTACGATCCTATGGCTGCTGAAGGATCATAATTCGGAGCTCGGACAAAGAAGTTAGAGGAGGAAGACTTCATGATCATCCAAGAGTGTCGTCATGCGAAGAAGAAGCGATTAGACTGGAAATAATCTGCGACCCTTTCTTATATAGGCAAAGAATAGGTAAAACAGTATGTAGCGTGTATTGATGAATACACGGTGTGACCGTACACCCGTTACGCGTTTTGGACTGGTCAACACACGACACGTCACGCGGTTTCCACGCGTTTTAATAATAACGTCAATTTTATTAATATGTGTGTTTCGTTGACCCGAGACATAACTCATAAAAAGGTATCTATCACTGGTCTTAAAATGACCGTCTTAATTACAGGATTACACTGCCGCTGACGGTTCATCAAACAGATATCGTATGAGGGAGTTATCATCAAATTAAGATTTGTTTAACCAATTAATAATAATATTATTATATTTATTTAAATAAAAGAGGATATATGTCTCTCTCCAATCACAATTTTCAATTCACTCACGCCCAACAAATTTACTTCCCATGCGCCTCAAATGGGATTATGATTATTTTTTTTATTTATTTATTTTCATTTATTATCTCATTTAATCTTTTTTATCTTATTATTTTTTTCTTTCTCTCTCCAATCTCCTTTATTCTCAAAATTCCATCACGCACCAAATAAATGTGGTGCCTCATTATTTTTCATTTATTATTATTTATTAAACTATTAATAGAATAATATATAAAATGTATAATTAAAAAAAAGGGGAAAGTGGAATTAACGCATCCCCTCCCCATGCATTTCATTAGCATTCATTTTATTTCTTTTCATTTATCATTATTATAATATATTAATTATTATATAAATTATGTAAAGATACATGGGGCCATGTGCCTCATCCTTATTCCCATAACATATCATTTATTATAGAAATTTTATTAAACATTTTATAAAACATATAATTAACATCACCACAATATAGGGGTGGAAAGATAATTTTACGGTAACGCAATCACGCTGTAAGATTTGTGTGCCCCCATTTAATTCCAATTAATTTAAAAAGGTTTACTTTATTAAATGAAAACCATTTCATTTAATTATCCCGATATATATACATATAAATATATATATTCATATTTACGTCATCGTTATTATTATTATCTTACATAATAATAACTCACATTTAATGTTATTAATGCACCACCTCGCTTCCTATATGCATCTTCATTTATTTGTTTCCAATAAATACCATGAATCATTTCATCAATTTCTCATTATTATTAATATTATGAATAATATTAATAACATAACAGCCATAATTATTATTCAAATTTAATTTCAACAATTACTCAATTAATAAAAAAACTGCATGTTTCATTTATCAATGTCTAATGGATCACACACCTTCCCACTTCACATCATTAATAATAATAACACCAATTAAATCATTTTATCATGATTATTCTTTTTAGTTTAATTAATCACACAATTTATGTCATCATCATTATTATTAACATGTTTTTAGGTTATCATCAGTATTAAAAAAATATCATTATAACGCGCGTCGTGTTGACCACATCGATTTCAACAAAGGAATGGACTGGAGGGGTTCGGTCCATTACATCAGATACCTCTTAAAACATTCTCATCCTCGAGAATTAAAAACCAACCAAGAAAAAGAATGGATCCAAACAACCACTCCGCAAGATACCTCTTATGGCTCTTGTCATAACAAGAAACAACAAACAACTCTATGAGTTAGGAATTCCCTCTCCTATGTCAAGATATTATCCGCTTTAGGCGGCACTGACTCGCCTGCACGGGTTTAATCGCATCCTCATTAATGCGTCTTGATTAAGGATCAGGTTTTTCCTTTCCCATATATTAGGTTTTTTTCCAACTTACACTGCACCCAACAACGTACAACCCACACACTTCCCGGACAGATGGCTTGAGGAATTCCTTCTCCCATGTTGAGATATTATCCGCTTTAGGCGACACTGACTCGCCTACACGGGTTAAATCGCATCCACATTAATGCGTCTCGATTAGGGATTAGTTCTTCCCCTCCCCACATGATAGGGCTCTTCACGTACATTTAAATAAAAGCGGGAAACAACATAGCATTATAGACTCATGAAAAAACAAGGTCAAGGCCCAAAGCCTGGGCGAGAATGAGTTTCAACAATTGAGTGTGATGCTCCTAGATTTAAACAAAACATATACGAGAGCATTTAATAAAACATGAAACATCTCTCTCGATCTTTCTCCTTGCTGGGGTTGCCACTTCTGTTGCGTGAAATTGTCTGCGTCCCACTCCTCTGCATTTCTGTTAACGTCCAATTGCCATAGATGTATGGTAAACAAGGATCGCCTAAGCCCATGTAGTAAGGAAAAACTCAAAGTTTTAATTATCATTTTATTTCAATTTCTTTCACAGAACACCCAAATCAAGTAAAACACAAACATGATGATGCGTGTACCTTCCCTAGGGTCTCTACCCTGCAATCAATATAGTCTCACTTGGTCGTTCGGTAGGCTCAGAGTCCTTGCATCGGATCATGGGGGCCCCTAAAATCCCATGTCCTAGCCGGTCTTCCCTGGCCTATGTCACGCACCAAGATTAACGAACACTGTTGCCCTACCATCCCATGCAATCCTCACTGTGCCTAACTCCAGACTCCAACCTATCTCTCAACCATCAGCCTTTGATACCATTCTGTCACGACCCCCTCCCACCAACGATGCCCCTCCTGAGCTGGCAATGGTGAAAGAGAGATAACGACCCCCGAGTCCCGCCTCCAGTAGGCCCCGGGTTGGCGACTAGCACCAAGGGTATGAGTTTTCACAAATATGGGAGGCATTACCCGTTTTATTATTTTGGATCGGGAAATAGGACAAGTCAACCACCAAAAAGGGAAAAGAACAAGTGTATTTAAATAAACCCAAACCAATCCCACATGCATGTTTAAACAATATTTATAACAACGTACAAGTACAAGGAAGCTCAAAAGTACAATGCCAAAGAAAACAAGAGAACATCAACTGCAACAACTCCAACTGCCCGACTAGTAGGGTCCCGCACGACCCTGGTAGTCCTCCTGGAAACCTGAAAGTAAACATAGGGTGAGCATACAAGTATACTTAGTAGGGAAACCTAAAGCTCTCGTGCACAAGTGGGGAGACACACTAAGGTCCCGTGAGAAAACAGAAGAACCAGAAACTAAAAAGGAAAAACTATCCACCCAGCCTCACTGGTCACACTCACCAAGTAACACAAAAAAGTTTAGTATATATATATAGATCAAAATTATTGGGTACCCCACACCATTTCCCACTTAATTAGATGCTTCTCTTCCTAACGGAAAACATCCTGACGCTACCACACTCTTCCCGCCCGCACACACCTGGGCCAAACCACGCATCCCGCCCGCACACACCTGGGCCTCCCAACCACGCATCTCGCCCGCACACACCTGGGCCACAACCACTAACCCACCCGCAGACACCTGGGCCTCATCCCGAAGGTTCTTGGGAACGGTAAGCCTGGCCGAAGAGTCTTGGGATAAAGGTCGCCTCAAGCCATCATAGCCTCTGAGACCTACCCGAAGAGTCTTGGGTGTAAGGTCACCTCAAGCCATCATAGCCTATGGAAGAAGGAGCAGGAAGGAGCTAGTAACTAAGGGGGAACACCCTCTCCCATAAAATGGGAGTGTTCGGCACTATGTGCTTGACATGGGTGTGGTGCGACAAAACACAAAGATACAATTATATATATATATATACCAAACACCCAGCCCAACCTATGGCTTCTTAAAAAGTGAAACTGAGCATGTGCCTCGGCACTGCTACCACGAAGCACGCATCAACAACCAAACAATCATCCCCCAACCCCATTTAGGTTTTCATGTTTCATGCAATGGTTTAAAAAATTATTACTACTGGGAAACTAACATCCAGACAAAACCTTTCACAAACATATCCCTGCCATCCACAACCAAGGTTAGGTAAAACGCAAGCAACCACAAGCCATTTCATTTACAAGAGACTATCACAACCATACAACATTCCATCATTCATTTATTTCAAAGTTTCACACATAAAACCCTTTCCACACACAAAACATTTCCGCATTTTAAAACACCTTTTACTTCAAAACACTTTTCATAATCAAAACACTTTTCATAAATAAAGGCATTTTCCACAAAACAACCACACCACCAACATGTTCATTATTCCAACTTTGTTCAATCGGGGTGATCACACAAGGTTTTCATTCTCCTTTAATCAGCCAGTCTTTACGTGCTTATCCATTTTCCATGTTTTAACAGAACCAACCACAAACAATTCAGATATAAATTGCGCACGCAAAGGCCACCAACGGCCTTGATTTTTAGTAGGCAAAGGCCTTTCAAACCAAAATCACAACCAGAAGATAAAGAAACTGGAAGGCAAAAGAAACAGCACAAAACCCCAAACCCTTCTTTATCCGGTTATTATCTTTATTTAAAGTTAAACTGCATCCCATGGAACAATAGAAAAATATCCCACCCCGCATGTTGCACCAAAAAGAGAGACGAAGGTAAACCCCTACCTCAAAAGGTCCCGATCACGTCGCTTCTGACGACGTCCTTCGGTGTCCTCCGCCTTCGCCAAACCCGACAAAAACCTCCTAGTATGGAAGCCGAAGAAGGAAGGCCGGAACGAAAGGTGACAAGTCCAGGATTATAAGCTTCGTCTCGTCGCTACGATCCTGTGGCCGCGGACGGATCGTAATTCGGAGCTCGGACAAAGAAGTTAGAGGAGGAAGACTTCTTGATCATCCAAGAGTGTCGTCGTGCGAAGAAGAAGAGATTGGTCTGGAAATAATCCGCGACCCTTTCTTATATAGGCAATGAATAGGTAAAACAGTATGCAGCGTGTATTGATGAATACACGGTGTGACCGTACACCCGTTACGCGTTTTGGACTGGTCAACACACGACACGTCACGCGGTTTCCACGCGTTTTAATAATAACGTCAATTTTATTAATATGTGTGTTTCGTTGACCTGAGACATAACTCATAAAAAGGTATCTATCACTGGTCTTAAAATGAACGTCATAATTACAGGATTACACTGCCACTGACGGTTCGTCAAACGGATATCGTATGAGGGAGTTATCATCAAATTAAGATTTGTTTAACCAATTAATAATATTGTTATTATATTTATTTAAAAAAAAAGAGGATATATGTCTCTCTCCAATCAAAATTTTCAATTCACTCATGCCCAACACATTTACTTCCCATGCGCCTCACATGGGATTTTGATTATTTTGTTTATTTATTTATTTTCATTTATTATCTCATTTAATCTTTTTTATCTTATTCTTTTTTTTCTTTCTCTCTCCAATCTCCTTTCTTCTCAAAATTCCATCACGCACCAAATAAAAGTTGCGCCTCATTATTTTTCATTTATTATTATTTATTAAACTATTAATAGAATAATATATAAAATGTATAATTAAAAAAAGGGGAATGTGGAATTAACGCATCCCCTCCCCATGCATTTCTTTAGCATTCATTTTATTTCTTTTCATTTATCATTATTATAATATATTAATTATTATATAAATTATGTAAAGATACTGGGGCAATGTGACTCATCCTTATGCCCATAACATATCATTTATTATAGAAATTTTATTAAACATTATATAAAACATATAATTAACATCACCACAATATAGGGGTGGAAAGATACTTTTACGGTAACACAATCACGCTGCAAGATTTGTGTGCCCCCATTTAATTCCAATTAATTTAAAAAGGTTTACTTTATTAAATTAAAACCATTTAATTTAATTATCCCGATATATATACATATACATATATATATACATATTTACGTCATCGTTATTATTATTATCTTACATAATAATAACTCACATTTAATATTATTAATGAACCACCTCGCTTCCTCTATGCATCTTCATTTATTTTTTTGCAATAAATACCATGAATAATTTCATAAATTTCTCATTATTATTAATATTATGAATAATATTAATAACACAACAACCATAATTATTATTCAAATTTAATTTCAACAATTACTCAATTAATAAAAAAACTGCATGTTTCATTTATCAACGTCTAATGGATCACACACCTTCCCACTTCACATCACTAATAATAATAACACCAATTAAATCATTTTATCATGATTATTATTTTTAGTTTAATTAATCACACAATTTATGTCATCATCAATATTATTAACATATTTTTACGTTATCATAAGTATTAAAAAAATATCATTATAACGCGCGTCGTGTTGACCACATCGATTTCAACAAAGGAATGGACCGGAGGGGTCCGGTCCATTACAGACACATTCAAAATGAATGAAGGTGACAATATCAGTCAGATTAATGGTTGATTGATTGAAATTATAATTATTTTTGTTGCTATGAGAGATCTAGTTAAATAAAAAGATCTTCCATTAATATTTCATAGCATTTTTCCAATTTATTTTAATGTAATATATACTTAAATAAGTAAATCCACCAGAGTTGAATAATTAGAAATTAAAAAAATTATTGGATCCCTGATTCTGTATGATGATGAGAAGAATAATATAGCTTAAAATCATATCAAATATGAATAATCTACTATCAAAACTAAAATGTACGAATCAACAAATCCAAGTCAACCATAATAAGATAAATATTTTTAAATAAATGTAATAATGTTGAAAATATGTAAAATAATATATTGAAATAGACAGAAGATAACATATTTTTTTAATGCATTTTTTCACTATCCTTTACATAAAAATAAAAGAAATCCTGATTATAAATGAAAAGTAACTAAATATATAAAGGATACATAGAGTGGTGTTTTGGTTCAAACTATGAGTCTTGTATATTCTCTATGTCAGAACATTAAAAATGAATGGTATGTCTTATTACTCATATTAATTAAGAACAATCTTCTCAGCCTTAAAACAATTATTCTTAAATGCATTCCTATAATGAATTATATAAGTAATTATTTATGCTACATGATAAATTTAAACCACAAAAAGGATCATAGAAAATATTATGCTTCCATTTGATAATAAATATAACGAATGATACAACATATTAAATAATTAAAAAAATTTAACCAAAAATTTATCATTCTCTATAATAAAGTATAATTAAATAATTGTTGGTTAAATTTTAAATGATATAACCGACATCTTGTACTCTTATAAAAGAATAAAATTATTTAATTAAATCCTCTTGAAAAATAAAAAATCCCAAATTAAATCATAGTATAGTTCGTAATAGTGAATGATTAGAATTATATAGAAATTATTTTTAACCCAGTTCCATTATAAAAAACATGAAAACAATTAAATTTTTTCTTTTGGTTTTAATGGACATTAAGAAATTAATTATTTCATTATAAGACCAAAAATTTCTTGTTACATGAATGTTTATTGGTAAAAATAATTGATTATCTTCAATAGTATACTCTCTACATAAAATAAATATATTTGGTTACCCAAATCATTAGTAACTAATAAAATTGGACCCAAAAAATATGGGTACAAAAAGGAAATTATAGTTGATGTTTTGAGAAATAAACCACATAATTACATCATTAAATAATTATTTCTCCCTTTAAGGAGTATACGATGATATCTAACTTAACAAATGTGTGATAATCTCTGAATTAGTTCATTTTCAATTAATTCATGTAATTATAACTAATAACCCATGAAGTATTTTATTATAATGTGGTATAGCACTAAATTATTTATTTAGGGGGAGAGGTATATGTTATGCTAAAAATGAGAATTTTTTAATTGATTTAAAAATTAAACATCTAAATCAATGAATATAAAATTTTATCAATGAATTCATAAATTGTTGAAAATAGGATTATGAAAAACTACAGACATTGATTAAATAATTTAAAAATATTATTATTTTTAATATTCATTTTCTAAAAATCATTTTCATAGAATTTTTATTAATAGATTTATGAAATAATGAGTCTTTTTAAATGTTAAAATTTGAAATCATTTTTATGTATTATTTCACTAATTAATGATAAGTTTCATATAAAACATTTCAAAACAGAGTGTATCTTCTTCTCTTAGAACCATATAATATTCTTCACAAATCGCTTAAATTGTTTCATCTTATTCATTGAAATTTATGTTTCAAATACATATAAAACCAATATGAGGCTAGTTTAAGAGGTCATGAACTTCTTGTTCTGATATAATTTTTTCTCAAAAGATAAAAAATTTAATCCTTCATCTGATTTATTTGGAGAACATCCGGATTTTTAGGTAATGTTTTTTTTTAAATTTTTCCAGAAAAAAATGAAATTCATGGATTTGAAGAACTAGATGTTTCATAATTACAAATTAATAAAAGATAAATGTCTTCTAAAGAAGATAAATTTGAATTCAATACATTGTAAAGAAAACTAATGAAGGTACATGTTGATCTAAATTCACACAGAATGTCAAATTAATAGATTCAAATAGTATCTATTTCTATATTAGATTTTGATAATATTCAAAGGAAGAATCAGAATGTGAAAAAAATTTCAAATAATACTTTGAAATGTTTAATTTATAGATGATAAGATGAGAAAATTTACCCAGATGGAATTTTTATACTCAGTAGGATCTTGAGGAACATAAGGATTTTGTAGTTAAGTAGTTTTCGTCCTCTCAATTTTAAAATTGATCTAAATATGTTCAATGAAAAATATAAAAACTGTCAAATTATTTTCTACATCTGTGTCAAAAAGTATGATGGTTAGAAAAATTTGATGATTCTTCTAATTCTTCATAACACCAAGAATCATATTCATATAATAATTTTATTTATTTTTTATATCTTTTATATGTCTTTTTAAAAAAAAATTACTTCATATATGATATAATTAATTTTAATATATTTTTAAAGAATTATACTACATAATTTTTATATGGTTTTCTTTCATATAATCATATGATTACGGTTTGACAATTTTTAATTTATTAAATTTCCTAAACTAGTCTATTAATTTAAATAACAAACGATTCAATCAAATAAATGGTAATTATTTTTCCCACATATTAAATGTGAAAATTAATTTTTCTAATGGATGTATTTTCCAATTACTAATTGTCTCATGGTTTGTTACTAGGAACTATTTAATTATTTTGAATGAATAAATTGTTTTCAAAATTCGTTACAAATATTTATTATTCATTGAGTAATATTTTAAATAATTTCATGGATTATTGTTTATATTATTTTATATTCTTATTAGATTCTCAAATATATAGATTGTTTTTTATGTTGCATAAATCTAGAATATATTATTATTATATAAAAAATAATAATTTTTATATCAAAAATGGGTTTACATTATGGAGAAATAATGGTAAAAACTATGAGAAAATTATATAAGATATGAGATATTTTTGTGGGGGAAAATTTTAAGAAGGGTAGTATGTTGAGTTTTTTGAAGAATTTAAGAAAAAATTAGAAATATTTCTATTTATATTTATGTGAATTTTTTTAGATTTTTTATTTTTAATATTAATTTTATGAAATTTTTTGTAACACCCCAACTCCAGAAGCCCAGAGTCTGTGTCTTATTACATGAGATTGGCATGATCACAAAAGATCATCTCTCAAAAGGACGAGTAGTTTAGTATTCTTAGAAGTACTAGATACACTAATAAGGTTTACATTACATCATAAAATGGAAAAACTACAACAAATTTTTATCCATGGACAACAATGAGATCCCATTGACTATCCCTCTAGGCCAGTCATAATATACTTTTCACATCCTTGGAAATGGGAAACATACAAAGGGTGAGCTTAAATGATCAGTAAGGATATAAATATAGCATAAACATTCATAAATATGCATAAACATTTAAGGCAATGTATAAAAATAAAAAAAAACTTTTCAACATTAACATGATCAAAATATGGAAAGTATAAATCAAAATAATGCTAATTACATACTCACATGGATATAGTACTAGTTGAATAATCACATGCAATATCAATATCTACTTTCTTAATGATACAATGCATAATGCCAGACAATCATAACAACATAGTCAAGGCCCTGTTCCAAGACTACAAATAATATTTAGTCAATTCCTTATGCCAAAACACTAGATTGTATCGTTAGACCTACCGATGCATCGAGGATCTATAGCAGGCTTCACCCGTCACATAGTAAGTCCAATGCATTCCCCATATGAAAATGATTAAACATAACATAAACATTTGTATTAAAACTAGCATAAGAAATGTCAAAACGTTATCTATAAACCATCAATGGTGTCAAAATAATAAATCCATATTCAAATATATCACAGAACCTTCAATACAATATGGTTGTTTTGTATTGTAATAAATCCACTTCAAATAAACGTAAAGTCCATCAAAGGATATTGACATAGATGAAATCAAAACCTTTTTCAGAGAAATATATCTATTTATTTTGAAATCATTTAAACAAACATTTATTTTGCATATATTCGTATAATCATGTAAGGTATAACGGCGGAAAATAGTTGCACCTGCCGCATACGTTAAAAAAATATTCTTACCTTAATTTTTTCAAAAAGGTCAAAAAGTACCTTGTTTGGAAAATGAAGGAAACATTCATTTAAAACCATTTTATATAATGTCAAACAATTGTATAAAGGACATTAACACATATTCTATTGAATCATAAAAATGTTTTGGAATACAGTTTTTTTTAAACATAGATATTGATAATAATGATGTCCCAATAGATACTTATATAAAATCAACATCGGATAATAAAGAGATTTTGAAATTAACCCTTACCTTGTACTTTTACTTGTTTGAGGATAGGTTAAGATACTTTATAATGGATAAATAATATTTATTAAATTATAAAATAATCATATACATTAATATGACATCATATATGATCTTTTAACATTGCTTTGTTAATAATATCATAGTATTAACATCATTTCGGGTGTTAACTGGTTCATTTTCCTTTATCTGATTTGTTATGTAAGTAATTTTTGTTAAGGATAGGATGTATATTATTCATATTATGAATTATATTACATATTTAAACATTATTTTTAATCATCTAAGGAATATTAGTCTTGAATGGATATGATGGGAAATGACTCTCATCGAGTTCGTGGAGATGGTAATCCATACGTACGCAGGAGCGACAATATCATTCTTTTGATATTAAAATAATATATAATTGGATTTTATATCATATATATATATATATATATATAATTATCATGTTGTTATTATTATTTAAATAAATTTCACATCATTATTATACCCACAGGTCATAGGATCAAAACCTCTCTATGATACCAACTGTAATGCCTCGACCCTAGTTACCCCGAGTCGGTGCATTATAACAAAACATTGGCATGATCATGAAAGATAAATTATTGAATGGCCTATTTGTTTAGTAGGATTGTAAGTACTAGATACATTCATAAGGTTTTCATTACAACCTAAAATTTAAAACTAAAAAACATTGTTTCCATAGACAACATTGAGATCTTATAGACTATCCCTGCATGTGAATCATAATATATTTTCTCACATCCTGCGAAAAATAAAACATATAAAGGGTTGAGATAATATGCTCATTAAGAATAAAAATATAATAGAAACATTCATAAATAAGAATAAACATTTGAGGAAATGTATAAAACTAAAACAAAATCCATTTCAACTTAAACTTCATCATAATATGGAAAATAAAAAAAAATAATGAAATTTACATACTCACATGGATATTATACTATATGAATAATGAAATGAAATATCAATATAGACTCTCATAATGATGGAATTCATAATTCTAGAATTTCAAACAACATATTCAAGGCCTTACTCAAAGACTACAAATTATATTGAGTATAGACATTGTTCCAAGACACTAGTTTGTCTCATGAGACCTACCGATTAATGAAGGTTCTATAGCAGGATCCACCTGTCAATTACTATGTCCAATGCATTCCTCATATGAAAAATATTAAACATAAAATAAATATTCTTATTAAAACTAGCATGCGAAATGTCAATACATTAACCATAAACAATGAATAGTGTAAAAATAACACATCCACAGTCAAACATATCATAAAACCTTCAATACAGTATGGATGTTTTGTATTATAATTAATCATCTTAAAATATTCTTAATATCCATTAAAGGAAGTTGACATATATGAAATGAAAACCTTTTTTAGACAAATATCTCGTTCTATTTAGAAATCATTTATGAAAAAAGTTATTTTTAAAATATTCTTATAAGATTTTAAGGGAAGCTTCGATGATATTATTGTAACATCCCAAGTATGTAATGAATAATATATATTCTTAGATATTTCTAATAATGAATTATATATTTTTTAGAGGCTTAATATAAGAATAAATCCAATCTTAAGAATGGAATACACAAATATTTTTAAAAGATTATTTTACTGCATTTTGATGGAAAAAAATTTTTAAATCAAACTTATGACAATTTTATAAGCTATATTTTTCAAAATAGACTTATTATTTATGATTGGGACATTGAAACTTACATTGGATAATTTTTTGGTATTTTTCTGACAATGTTCATTTTTTAATGAATAGTGAAAAATACTGCATTTTACATCAAAACTTCTTTTTCATCTAATTTAATTATATGGATAGATTATCTATTTAATTGGTTTTAAAGTTTAAATAGAATTAATTTTTACAATTTAATACAATTGCGATCATTGGGATTAATTTCACTTTGGAATTGGGCATAAACAAGTGCCAAACTTTTCATAGATATTGTTTCTAAAAAACCTGCTATTTGTTTTGACAACGGGAATTATTTTTTAAATTATTTATTGAAATTTTGGTGTTTGTAATTTGGTAAAATTGATTAAATATTTAGAATCACAAGGTCCAGATTATGTAATCAATACTCTTTTTTTTGGACATTATGAATAGTAACGACGGTAATTATCTTTAATTATCTTGATTAGTTAGTAATCGGGTAGTTAAGGATATAAAAATAATATAATAATAATGAAAAATGACCGCATCATGTTCCCTAATGCTCCTCTTTAGGTCATTTCAGACCATTGGATTCATTGTTCCAAACTTGGGAACCCCATAGAATCACTTTTGTGTGATAATGACTTTTTATCTTTTTATTTTTAAATAAAGTTAAATATAACAATGAATGTATCACCAGAGTAAAAAAAATTAATTTTTTCTACATAAATGATCTGTTGGACTATAAATAATCATTGTAAAGATAAAAATATTTCATACATCATATTAGTTTGTCTAAAAAAATTATACATTAAATAAATTATATTATTTATGACATCATGATGATTCAGTGATTACCTCATTAATGAACGATTTTAATAAAATGAAAAGATAATGTAAAATCTAAGAATTATATTTTCCAAAGACCTATTGGAAGATTATATTTAGAACTCTTATCACCTTATCCTCTAAACATATCAATGTGGGACCTTTAAAATCTGAAACACATTTTAAAATAAAGTATCATTTCTTAACATTCCAAAAGTGCCCCTCCTCTCCTTTTATAAAAGGTTGCCACCACTGCCTCCTTACACACACATCTCAAGCCTTTGGCTTAGAAAATATATGCTCATTTTATCTCTACAAATCCCTCTATTCATCCTAGAAGCCTTAACTTAGGCAAAAAGCTCTTCAAGTATCCCTTTTGTTACAAACCAAGAGGAGTTACCCGATTTAAAGGTAAAGTCTCCTCTAATGTTCTTTTGTTTTATTTTTCTCCTCCAACCCCATAAAATATTTTTATTAATTTATTTTGTAACAACACCAATATTTCCAATATACTAGGATGTTGTTAAAATAATTATTCCAGCTAAACTTATACACACCTACATCTAATGGTTAAAGAACATAATGTTTCCGAGGATGGAGAATTTCTGCCTCACGAAACGATGATTGTTCAATATTCGTATAACACCTTCAATGGTGGCCATTAATATGTCACTATATTTATATATGATATATAATATGTTTATGTTTTCCTTAAGCTTCTGTATTTTTCATTTATGGCATACCTTTATTTCTTACGTTATGAGTAAACACGATATCTTCATTTTCGGAAGTGCGGACTACCGCCCCCTCAAGTGATTTGATTCGTTAATGACATATGTGGGACATATATAGGATGGAGTTAATGATATTATATATGATATTATAATTTAATTATAATATAAATTTATATCATTATGATTCTGTTCCATAAAATATGAAATAGAAATGAAAGTAGCGTTCATGCGTACGTACGACTTACCGTCTCCATGAACGGTGCATTTCACTTATTACCTCTAAATGCTATGTAATATTATAAATGTATGTCTATACTAGATACATATGATATATATGATAACTACATCATGAATATAATTCTGGATATAATGTATATCTTACCACATGAACAACATGTAATTACAAGAAGTTTATTTTTGACCCAAGTACCAATGATCGACAAAACAACCATTATTAACATAAATAATTACATATTGTTCATAAGATGTTAATAAGTCATATAAAAGGAATAATTAACTTGAGAAAGGTTCTTAAGAAAGTAGAAATTATCTCAAGTTTATTATTCAGGAGGATAAAGAACGATCGAGTCAAGCTCGTCCCGAGATAAGGGACTTCGTCTCAATCTCCTTTCATTGAGGAATATTTTTTTCTACACAACATTATTTTATACTGTGTATAATCCCCTTTGACTATTACGTTTATTCAAAAGGAGTATTTTTTATATGAAGCATTTACTAAATGTCAAAAGGGAATGTTTTTTAGTAGTATGTATGCGGCGACAACGACTTCTCCACCGTCGTGACCATTATTTGAGCATCAGCTTCCCCTAAAAGCCATAAATTTTTTTAAAAGAAAAATAAATACCATGTTTTACATTTAATTTATTTTGGAATGGAAAATGGTTTTCATAATATTTTTATATCAATGTGTTGTATTGATATCTTGTGATTGAAAAGTGTAAATTTTATGTTTCCTTTATGCATGTTTTATGTGATACGATTATGTTATGGTTCTTGGGCATTGTTATGAAGACGAGTGGTTCCTTGATAATATAAGGGCGGGTGAGCCAGATATATCTCTCCAATGCACTGGGTAACGCAAAGGGGTTAAACATTAAGGTATCTCTGAAGAGATTTAGGGAATATACTGTTATGGCTATCCCAAACATAACCATGAGGGTTACTCTCTACGTAAGAATGTTATGAATGACTCAAGTTACATTTATGTCTTATTATTTATATAATTTATTCATGATTTGATGAGGTATGTTAAAATGCTTATGTTTTATGAGTAAAGTATGATTTCTTACATGGACTAATGTTTTCATTTTGTACTTTTATATCCCTTACATTGCTTTTTATGGTCATCCCAATTTTTTGAAATATTTTTCACAGGTTAATGGAATGGTACATGATGTGATGATAGTGTCAAGGAAGTGTTATTAAAGAATCCCTATTTTGAAATAAATATGTTTTCTTTGATGGGAAAATTGAATTTTGACATTAATGTAACCACCTTGTTTAAATGTGGAATGTAATGCATGATTTATGATCTAATTATCAACAAGTCTAAACCTGAAGATATCCTCAACGTCTAATCTTGTAATAACTCAAGATTATGTAATGTTTAAGGATGGGGCCTTATAGTTGGTTTCAGATGTCAGTTTAGATAACTTTAAGAGTTAGAATTATATTAAATGATTATCCAAAAATATATTTGTTTTGGTCAAATTGAAATGAGATAGCATATGAAGATTTCCATGTAGATTCATCTAAGACATGTTTGTTCAGAATGGTTTTCCGTAGAGGAAACATGGAAGCAGTGCTAGGAAGGCATACCGAAGGAAATGACCTTCCGAATCATCATCCTGAGATGTTCGGAATTGGAACTGAATAGTTTGATGCAGTAATGGAATATTTGACTCATGTGATAAATGGTGGTGGTATCCATGCACGAGATCAGCTATATCAACCGCATAAGAACATGTCAGTGGTGGAACATTTCATGAGGCAACATCCCCCATCATTCAGAGGATCATCTGACCCTATGCTAGTTGAAGGAGGGATTAATGAATTGGAGAAGATTTTTTATGTCGTGGGGTGTTCAGAGAATCCAAAGTTTAGTTTTACTATTTACCGTCTGGAGGGTGATGGAGATCAGTGGTGGTCGATGGTTAAAAATATCAGGGATGCTGATAAGATTGATGCTCTCCACTGGGATGAATTCAAAGGTATGTTTCTTGAGAAGTATTTTCCTAAGGCTATTCGACTTAGGATGGAAAAAAATTCTTCGAAGTGTGGAATGAGGATGAATCATTGGCTGCTTATGAAGAAAGGTTCACTCGATTAGCAAGGTATGCTCCAAATTTTATTTGAGACCTTGCTAGTAAAATCAATCGATTTTACTCAGGATTAAAGCCAAAATATCAAAGGTCCTTTTCTTCTCATGAGTTCAAAATTTATGAAAAGCTTGTTCAATGTGTTGGGAAGGTGTAAATGGATTTTTCCGATGATAAAGTGTCCTATAAAAACCAATAGAAGAAGAGACTGAGGTGGCGGGAGAAAGGGAAGAATTCATCAAAAAGGTCTGATGGTAAGAAAACTAAGTTTCCAGTTTGTGATAAATGTTGTAAAAGGCATGCTGGGGAATGTCTTCTGAATTTTGGAAAGTTCTACTGATGTGGTATGATGGGACATAAGGCTCGTGACTGCACTGAAAAAGATCAAGGTGATGGTAAGACCAAGTTTGATTTACAGTTAGTGAAATGTGAAGTTCCCAATCAGGATCCAAGTATCACTGAGAGGGGGAGGGGGTGAATCAGTGATATCTTTTTCTTTTTAAGTTTCCCCTTTTTGAAACAACCTTCGCCTCCTGTTAAAGAGTTTCTTCCCTGCTGAACACACACATCCACAGGAACACAAGATTTACAAGGTTCACTACTCAACAAGAGTAGCTACGTCCTTGGTATGGTACGGAAATAATCCAGTACCACACAATCCACTAGAAAACAATCATTTGATGTGGAATACAACGAGTAGGATATAACCTTACACTCGTGCAGCACTTTGAAAACAATCCAATAGTGCGTGTGCTCTCTCTTAGCACAAATAGGATAACACAATGTTTCAGTGCTTCTTTACAATTAAACAGATGTATTCTCCGAAGTACAAATCTTCACTTTCTTACCCAGAAGCCGATAAGAACTCTCTTGTGCACAACTGAATACGTGCGAAGACCCCAGATATTTCGCACAGCCTTTAGGGTGCCTTGCGCACAATTCAAATGGCTTGTGCGTAAAATCCCCTTTTGGCGCGAAAAACGTTTTCGCGCAACTTTTCTTCTTTTCGCGCAACTCACTTAGCATATAATTTACGCGCACCAGAGCTCGAGATTTATTCTAAGTGTCGAGCATTAACAACTAACAAGGGTTAGCCTCATATTTATAGGCATTTTTGAACCCACGCGAAAAACACTAATCCGCGCGTAAAACCTCCTCCATGCGCGTAAAAACTCTTTTATGAAACTTCATATTTCGCGCCATGCTTCAATATTCCGCGCACCTAATGCCTTTGCCATCTTTCATCATTCTAAGCATGAAGCACCAATTGCGCGCAAAATTCCGCACCACGTTCCACATTGCGCGCAAACCCAATCTTTCCTGCAACATCAGATTTCGCGCACTGCTCCAATATTTCGCGCATTTTATGCCTTTGCCAATTTTTGATCTTCTGATCTCTAACCATCATTTGCGCGAAAGCTTCATTCCTCAATTTCGCGCACCATGCCAATATTTCACGCATCCCGCTGATTTTTCGCGCAACCCGCTACTATTTCGCGCATCCCGCAGATATTGCGCGCACAACTTTATTTTTGCGTGAAACGTGCCTAAATTTCCGCGCACTCCATTCCTTTGTCATTTTTTCATTGTTCTGACCTTGAATAACTCTTTTGCACGTATAAACCATCTTCAATATTATGCGCAACATCCATTGCCAAGCACATTTCTTCATCTCCCAATTTTCAGGCCCTAAAATTTGGCAAACACTGGAAAACGGCGTCACCTTAAACTGTGCTTTTCTGCCATCCCCAGATTGTCTATTGCTTTGCCATTTTATCTCTTTACTGCTTCCCATAACCATTCTTCTGCTCTTATCACGAATCCCACTATCGTGATATTTATCCTTTGATAGATCAGCTTAAGCATCGTCAGAGTTGCAATGGGAACTGAATCTTTCCTATCTTCCAGCAGCATCATTCCTTCCAATCATAACATTATATGACTGGCATCATCATTTATCCCCCTTTCCTTCATAAGGCCTTCATCACAAGTTCTCCTAACTCATGATTTGTGTGAAATACATACCAGCAAAGCATCGTCTGATTTATGATCCTTCTACAAAGTGAATTGATTTATCGCCTTTGACAACAAAATACAACACTCTGCAAAAGCTAACTCTTCAAACTTTCATCTTCATTCAACCTGGTCCCAACAAAATGATTCAAGTGCAATGAGATGGGTCACTATGAAAACGAGTGTTCGACGAAGATCTCGAGTGATGGGAAGCAGTCAGACTACAAGCAGAATGGGGTGGTGAAATCCTTTGCAACTACTTCGGCAGATGTTGGGCCATCAAATGAAGTGGTATCAGGTACTTTTTTTGTTTTCTCAGATTATGCCAGTGTTTTTTTTTGATTCAGGGTCTACATATTCTTCCATCTCTAAATAATTTTCTAGTAAATTGGGAATACCATCTCAAGAAATGACTCTTGAACATGTTGTAAAAAAACATGGGGGAAATGTTGAGGTAAAAAGAATTTAAAATAATCTTACTATCCATATCCGTGGAATGAACCTACATGAAAACCATATTGTTTTACCTCTAGTAGAGTTTGATGTTATCTTGGATATGGATTGGATCTCTGTTTACCATGCTAACATTGACTATAGAGATAATGATGTTTCTTTTTAGAAATAATTTCAGTTTGTGTACAAGAATGAACCCTTACTTTTGATAACCTATAAAGAGGACGAGAAACTTGTAAAATATGGAAATGAATTTTACCTTGCACATATTGTTGAAAATAAAGAAACTGTTCAGATTAATGATGTGCTAGTGGTAAATGAGTATCCTGATGTTTTTCCAGATGAGTTGCTTGGAATAATTCCAGATCAGGAAGTTGAGATTACTGTTGACTTAGTTCATAATTCTAATCCAATTTTGAAACTCCCTTATCGAATGGCTCAAATTTATCTTTTATAGTTGAAGGAGCAATTGCAAGATTTATTAGAGAAAGGTTTCATTTGACATAACACATCACCATGTGGTGCTTCTGTTTTATTTGTTAAAATAAAATATGGTTCTATGAGACTTTGCATTGATTATAGATCATTGAATAACATCATTTTTAAGAACAAATATCATTTTCCTCATATCGATGATTTTTTTGATCAGCTCTAGGGTGCTCAGTATTTATCAAATATTGATCTGAGATTGGGGTACCATCAGTTGAAGGAAAAGGAAGCCGATATTCCGAAGACCGCGTTTTGTAATAGATATGGCCATTATGAATTTTTAGTTATTCCTCTTGGGCTAACAAATGCACCTGTTGTATTCATGGACCTTATGAATAGAATATTCCATGATTTCTTGGATAAGTTTGTGGTTGTTTTCATTGATGACATTTTTGTTTTTTCTAAATGAAAATAGGATAATGAAAGAAAATTACAGGTTATTTTGAAAAAATTAAATAAAAGAAATTGTATGGGAAATTCAGAAAATGTGAGTTTTGGTTGCAAAAAATTTCATTCCTTGGTTATATTGTTTCTAAATATGGAATATCTATTGATCCTGCAAAAACAAAGGTTATTGAAAAATGGAAAAGAACCAAAAATGTAACCATGATTCTTAGTTTTCATTGTTTGGCAGGATATTACCGAAGGATTGTTAGAAATTTTTCATGGGTATTTAGTCCAATGACTAGGATAACTCGGAATGGTGTCATGTTTATCTGGACAAAATATTGTGATGATTTTTTTCAGGAAATGAAAAGAAGATTGTTGAATGCTCCAGTTTGGGAACTACCTTCGAGGAATGGTGAGTTTGTTATCTATAGTGATGCTTCATTGAAAGGACTTGGTTATGTCTTAATGTAGAATGATCAGGTAATTTCTTATGCTTCACGTCAGTTGAAAATTCTTGAGTTAAATTACCGTACAGATGATTTGGAATTAGATACTATTGTTTTCACTTTAAAAATTTGGAGACGTAATTTGTATGGTGTAAAGTGTGAAATATATATTGATCAAAATAGTTTAAAGTATATATTCACTCAGAAATAATTGAAATGAGACAGAGTAGATGGATAGAATTAATCAAGGATTACGATTGTACAATTCATTACCATTCGAGGAAATCATATAAAGTGGATGGTGCTTTGAGTCGAAAAAGTAATACTTCATTAACAATGTTGTGTTTGAAGGTGATCCGTTGGTTAAGGATTTGAAGAAATTTGGAATAGAAGTTGTTTGTGCAGGAATTCCTTCTGTTTTGTTTTAGGTATCCGTGAAATCTTTTCTATCAGACAGAATTAAGCAAGCACAGAAGCAAGACAATGAGTTGCCAAAAAAGGTAGAGATGGTTCATAAGGGTAGGTTGCCGGAATTCAACATTGATAATGATTGTGTTTTGAGATTTGGGAAGAGATTTGTGTGCCTTGTGATTCACAGTTGAAGAGAGAGTTGTTATGTGAAGCTCATAGTTCTCCATTTTCAGTTAATCCAGGCAGTACTGAGATGTAAAGAGATCTTCAAGAGTATTACTGGTGTGATGGAATGAAAAGGGATATTTCTGATTTTACTATGAAGTGTTTGACTTGTCAACATGTTAATGTAGAGCGGCAGTTAACGAAAGGGATGCTTCTACCTTTACTAGTGCCAGAGTGAAAATGGGAGAATATATCCATGGACTTTGTTGTGGGATTGCCGAAGAAACCTTGAGGTAATAATGAAATATGGGTTATTGTTGATTTCTTGAATAAATCTGCTCATTTCCTTCCTATACAAGATACTTTTTCCCTCGATCAACTTTCTTGTTTGTATCGTAAATAGACAGTCAGGTTACATGGAATTCCTCTCTCTATTGTATATGACCGTGATCTCAGGTTCACTTATAACTTTTGGAATGTCCTTCATTAGTCGTTGGGTACTGAATTAAATTTTAGTACAGATTTTCATCCTCAATCAGATGTGCAGTCAGAACAAACAATTCAGACGTTGGAGGATATGATACGTGCTTGTTCAATGGATTATCATGGATGTTGGGACGAACACCTTTCATTGGTTGAGTTTTTTTATAATAATTGTTTTTATTCCAGTATACAGATGGCACCATTTGAGACATTATATATGAAGCGGTGTCGAACACCAGCTTTCTAGTATGAAGTGGGTGAAAGGAAGTTGATGGTACCAGAATTGGTAGAAGAGTTGGCATAAAATGATCAGCTAAAACAAAAACACATGAGAATATCTCAGAGCCGGCAGGATATTTATCTGGACAACAGGAGGAATGATCTCTCTTTTGAGGTAGGTGATCATGTTTTTCTCAAAGTATCACCATGGAAAAGTGTGATGTGATTTGGTAAGAAAGAGAGGATGAGTAAAAGGTTCATTGGACCATATGAAATTCTAGAGAGAGTTGGATCAGTTTCATACCGAGTGGATTTACCTCCGATTTTATCTTAGGTACACAATGTTTTCATGTTTCAATGTTAAGGTAGTACATGCCAGATCCATCTCATGTTTTGAGTCCAGAGGTAGTTCAGCTGGAAGAGAATCTATCATATGAGGAACAACCAGTCCATATTCTTGAACACATGGAGAAAGTGTTATGGAATAAGGTGATTCATCATGTAAAGGTATTTTGGAAAAACCACATGAGTGAAGAGGCAAATGGGAATCTGAAAATGCAATGAGGGATAAATACACCCACTTATTCGATAAGTAAATAAATTGAGGAGATGCAATTTTATAAAGGGGGTAAGGATGTAACATCCCACATAATTAATGAATAATATATATTCTTATATATGTTTATCTATGAATTAGATAGTGTTTTAGAGGCTTAAAATAAGAATAAATCCAATCTTAAGAATGGAATACACTAATATTTTTAAAAGATTGTTTTGCCGACTTTTGATGGAAAACCATTTTTAAATCAAACATTTGAAAATTTAATAACATATATTGGTCAAAATAAACTTATTATTTATTATTGGGAAATTGAAATTTACATTGTATAATTTTTTGGTATTTTTCTGACAAAGTTCATTTTTTAATGAATAGTGAAAAATATTGCATTTTACATCAAAACTACTTTTTCATCTAATTTATTTATATGGATAGATTATCTTTTTAATTGGTTTTAAATTTTAAATATAGTATATTTTTACCATGTAATCCAATGGTGGTCATTGGGATTAATTTTACATTGGAATTGGGCATAACCAACTGCCCAACTTTTCATAGATATTGTTTTAAAGAAACCAACTATTTGTTCTGACAACGGGGATTATTTTTAATTTAATTTTTACAATTTTTGTGTTGGAAATCTTTTAAAATGAATTACATATTTGAAATCAATAAGTCCAAATTATTTAATCAAGACTCTTTTGATTTTGGACATTAGGAATAGTAACGACGATAATTATCATTAATTATCATGATTAATTAATAATCGGGTAGCTAAGGATAATAAAATAATATCATAATAATAAAAAATGACCCGAAAAAGTGTCCTAATGATACGGGTTGGGTCATGGACGACCATGGGATGCATTGTTCCAAACATGGGGACCCCATAGAATCACATTTTTTTGATAATGACTTTTCATCTTTTAATTTTTAAAGAAAGTTAAATATAACAATGAATGTATCACCAGAGTAAATAATTTTTAATTTTTTATACATAAATGATATATTGGACTATAAATAGTAATTGGAAATCTAAAAATATTTCCTACATCATAGAATCTTTTTTATAATTTTTAGACATTAAAAAAATTAAATTATTTATGACATCATGATGATGTAGCGATTACCTCATTAATGAACGATTTAAATAAAATGAAATGATAATGTAAAATCTATGAAATACACGTGTCAAAGACCTATTGGATGAGTATATTTCGAACACTTATCACCTTATACTTTAAATATATCAATGTGAGACCTTTAAAATACAAAACTCAGTTTAAAATAAAGTAACATTTCTTAACTTTCCAAAAGTGCCCCTCCTCTCCTCTTATAAAAGGCCCCCACCTCTACCAACATAACAACACTTCTAAAGCCTTTGGCTCAGCCAACCTCTACTCAGTTTACCTCTCCACATCCCTCTCTTCATCCTAGAAGCATTACCTTAGGCAGAAAGATCTTCAATAAACCCTTTTTGTACAAACTAAGAGGTGTTACCTGATTTAAAGGTAAAGTCTTCTCTAATGTTCTTGTGTTTTATTTTGCTCATCCAACCCCCTAAACTATTTTTATTCATTTATTTTGTAACAAAAACAGTATTTTAAATATACTAGGGTGTTTTTATAAGAATTATTAGAGCTAAAATTACCCACACCTACATCTAATGGTAAAAGAACATACTCTTTCCGTGGATGGAGAAATTCTACCTCACGAAACGATGATTGTTCAATTTTATTATAACACCTTCATAGATTTCACTATATTTATCTATGATATTTAATATTTTTATGTTTTTATTAATATTCTGTATTTTTCATTTATGGAATACCTTTATGGCTTCCATTAGGGGTAAATGCGATATCTTCATTTTAGGAAGTGCAGACTACAACCCCGTCAAGTGATTTGATTCCTTAATGCCATATGTGGGACATATAAAGGATGTAGTTAATGATATTATATATGATATTTCATAGGAATTATAATATACATTTATATCATTATGATTCCATTCCATAAAATACGAAATTAAAATTAAAGTAGCGTTCATGTGTACGTATGGCTTACCGTCTCCATTAACAGTGCATTTCACTTCTTACCTCTAAATGTTATGTTATAATATAAATTTATGTATATACTAGATATATATGATATATATGATATCTACATAATGAATATGATTTTGGATATAATGTATATCTTACTACATGAACAACTTGTAATTACTAGAAGTTTATTTTTGACCCAAGTACCAATGATCGACAAAACGACCATTATTAACATAAATAATTACATAGTGTTTATAACATGTAATAAGTGATATAAAACGATTAATTACCTTGAAAAATTATCATAATAAAGTAGAGATTAACTCACGTTTATTATTCAGGAGGTTAATGAATTATCGAGTCAATTTATACCTGAGGTAAAGGACTTCGTCTCAATCTCCTTCATTGAGGCATATTTTGTTTTATACACAACTTTATTTTATACGGTGTGTAAACCCCATTGAAATTTATGTTTATTCAAAAGGAATATTTTTTATACGAATCATTTACTAAATGAAAAAATGGAATGTTTTTTTGTCGTATGTATGCGGCGACAATGACTTCTCCTCCACTGTGACCATTATTTGAGCTTCGACTTCCTCTACAAGCCATAACATTTTTTATATGAAAAATAAATATCATGTTTACTTTTCATTTATTTTGTAATGTAAAATGATTTTAATAATGTTTTTATATCAATGTTTTTTATTGATATCTTGTGATTGAAAAGTGGAAATGTTATGTTTCCTTTATGCATGTTTTATGTGATACGATTATGTTATTGTTTTTGGGCATTTCTATGAAGATGGGTGGTTTCGTGATAAACCAAGGGCAGGTGAGACCGATATAGCTCTCAAATGCATTGGATAAAGTAAAGGGTTTAAATGTTAAGGTTTCTCTGGTGAGATTTAGGGAATATACTTTGATGGGTATCCCAAACATAACCATGAGGGTTACTCCCTAAGTAAGAATGTTATGAATGCCTCAGGATACCTTTATGTCTTATGATTTCTATGATTTATTCATGATTTTATGAGGTATGTTAAAAATCATATGTTTTATGAGTAAATTATGATTTCTTATATGGAATAATGATTTCATTTCGTACTTTTATATCCCTTACTGAGCTTTTAATGCTCATCCCATGTTTTAGAAATGTTTTTCACAGGTCAAGGGAATGGTATATGATGTGATGATAGTGTCAAGGATGTGTCACGAAAGAATCCATGTTTTGTTATAAATATGTTTCCTTTTATGGTAAAAGTGAATTTTGACTTTAAATTAACCACCTTGTTTAAATGTGGAATGTAATGCATGATTTATGATCTAAATCTCTAAAACTCTAAAACTGAATAGATCCTCAATGAGTAATCTTGTAATAACTCAATATTAAGTAATGTTTAAGGCTGGGGCCTTATAGTTCTAATTGCATAAAATAGTCACACACACCGTATAAGTTAAAAAAATCTTACCTTAATTTTGTCAAAAAGGTCATGTTGTACCTAGTTTGGAAAATGACGGAAAGATTACATTCAAAACATATAAGGTCAAATAAGGGTATAAATAACTTTAAAATATTTTATAGTAAATATTAAAATTGTTTTTTAATACTTTTTTATGAAACATGCATGTGGATGATAAAGAGGTCCCAACAGATAATTATGTTTAAACAACCTCAGATAATAAAGAGATTGTGAAATTAACCCTTACCGATTTGGTAACTCATAAAACATACTCCCCATGAAAGAAAGATTATTAATTGATGTTGTAAATACCCATATATTAAATTATATTATTCATGGAATAAAATAATGGCCAGTACATACCCCACAAAATAGTAAATAGTGGCAATACAGCGTGAATCTAACGGGAATAAGAATTGAGATGAAATCCACTTACCACTTTGTAATCAATCGAGTCGTATGAAAAAAAATTAATAACCACAAAGTCATTCATAGAACACCATTAGTATAAAGATAATCATGATGATATATATCAAATGGAATTACACAATACACCACATGAAATAAATAAGTGGCGAACAATGGAAATCTCACAAAATTAAATGTGAGATAAGAAACCCCTTACCTTGATCTTTTCCATGGACGAGGGTTAGTTAACCTCCTGTATAATGGTCAAATAATTTTAATTAAATTATAAAATAATCATATAAATTAATATGATGTCATATATGATCTTATAACATTGATTTGTTAATAATATCTTAGTATTATCATCGTTTCGAGTGTTAACTAATATGTTTTCCTTTATATGCTTGCATACATAAGTAATGTTAGTTATGGATAGGATGTATCATATTAATATTCATAATGATATTATGTATTTATACATTGTTTTTAATAATCTAATGAAAATTAGTCTTGAGTAGATAAGATGGGGAATGAATCTCATCACGTCCATGGAGACGGTAATCCGTACGTACGCACGAGAAACCATGTCATTCTTTTGAAATTAAAATAATATATAATTGGATGGTATATCATACATACATAATAATTATATTTTTATATTTATTATTTAAATTAATTACCCATAATTATTAAACCCATCTAAAAAATAATGTATTGATTTACAATTACACCATGACGTGGAGACGGTAAGTTGTATATATGCACGTTTGGTGACATGTCATTAAAATGATGGATAGAATAATGAATTTGGATGAACCATATTTATAATAAAATAAAAATATATAGAAGATTCTAGAATTATTATTTTATATTGAAAACGATAAAGAAATATGATGTGGAAGAAAAAAGGAATTTGAAAGAGATAATGAAATATTTACCTCTTTTTCGGGTTCTTCCTTTTGATTTGATCAAAATGGATCCATAGGATGGGTTTCATACTAAAGAATGCCCTCTAGGATGAATTTAGGACAGTTGAGAGGGTATATGAGTAGGGTTTTCCCTATCCAAATGGATTAGATGGTGTGACTTAGAGAGAAGGGGGAGTGACCTTTTATAAGAGGGGTGAGGGGCACTATAGAAAAAACTAGAAATATTATTTTATAAGAAAATCTATTTAAGATTTTAATGGCTCCAAAATGAATTATTTAAATTATAAAGAGGTCATGGGTCTAAAATCACTCAAAAAGTAGGTTTTATACAGGCTTGGGTCACTATATTATATGGTTAATAAATTTACATTAAACATCCAAGAGAACCCCATGTGGTTCATTAATGATTAACAAGTCATTATACATGTCTTTTGGCCGAACTGTAGATTTTTAGGAATAGAATATCAATTAATAATATAATATTTATTTTGAAAACTCTTTTATTTTAATTTTGACACTATTTGGTAATTTGTTTTTGCAAAGTTCATAAAAACATTATTACTTAGAAAAGAATTCATCTAAGAAACCCTAACATGTTATATTAACCATGAAAATTAGTGAAATTTATAAAAAGTCTCAAAATTACATTGATTAGGATATTTATAATATCAATTATTTTAATATTTCCTTAATTATGTAATTAATTCGTCATCATTGTGTCATAAATTAATTGAATTATTTAATTTCTAAAAAAATAAATAAAATACCTTTATGTAGGAAATCTTTTTAGCTTTATAATTAATACTTATAGTCAAATTTATCTTATTTGTATCTCTATATTAAAAAATCTTTTGTTATTAAAATTTGAATTTAACACTTTTTACTCTTCTTTCAATTAAATAATAATAAATGTCCTAATCTAATCCAAGTTGACCTAAAGGATCATATTTTATTCCTAAGGTTGTTTTTGGTCAAATTAGACTTATCTAATAGAATTAAGACATGTGTTAGGGTAACAATAATATCATTTTTCCCTTAATTACCATATTTAATTTTAACCATGGTAAATAAAAGTAAAAAGTCAATATTCACCAAAAGATATTTTCATCTTATTGAACAAAATTTTACTTACTAATATCAATCGTGTCTCTCAGATATTTGAACTTTAAATAACAGAAATGTTAAAATTATTTTTTATGTAAATTTGCAATGGATCCTAAAAGGTGGGTAAAAAAAGGTAAAAAGTTCAATAAAATTTTTATATATCTAATATAATTATAACGTGAATACAATGAATTAAACTGAACTTATATAGGTATTATGTATCTATTTTGAGCTAAAATAAATTTAAATAAAATAAATAATTTCTTAAATAAAAATTCGGTTTCAGACTAGAACTCCGTGTTTTTAACTATTCATCAAAAATTGATAGTTTTTTGAAAAATACCAAAAATTCACCCCATGCTAATTTCGATACTCTGAATACAAAAATGAAGACCATTTTGAAAGATAAAATGTCAAAAATTTCAAAAATTGGGGATTACTATTCATAACGGCTAGTTTGATTGGTTGTGGCTGGTTATAACTCGTAGTTGCGTACACTACACATTATTGAATTATGAAAATTGAATCATACAGTGGAAGCATGGGTTGTTACATTCTCCCCAATTTCAAACAATTTCTTCCTTGGAATTTCTAGAGTATTAATGTGTAAAAATACTCGGGTGGTTCTTCATCATATGTTCCTTGGGTTCCCACGTTTCCTCTTCAATCTTATGATTTCACCATAGAACTTTTACCAGACAAGTAATCCAATTTCTCAATACATGTCCTCTTGTATCAAGAATCATGACAGGATCATCGCAAGAAGACAGATCAGGTTCCAGTTCTAATTCCTCATAGGTCAGTACATGCGCTGGGTCAGGCATGTATTTTCTCAACAGTGATACGTGGAATACATCATGAACATTGGAGAGACTTGGGGACATTTCCAAATGGTAAGCTACATCCCCAATACGTTCTATAATTTTGAAAGGTCTGATGTTCCTAGGACTCAATTTACCCTTCTTACTGAAATGTATAACACCCTTCCATGGAGATACCTTCAATAAAACATGATCACCTACCAAAAATTCCAAATACTTCCTTCAGTAATCAGTATAGATATTATGTCTACTTTGATCTGCTTTGATGTGGTTTTGGATTACCTTCACCTTTTCCATATATTCCTTCACATGTTCTGGGACTATGAGTTTTTGTTCACCAACATCATCCCAATATGTTGGTGTGCGGCATCTCTTTCCATATAACGTTTCATATGCTGCCATATGAATAAATTAATGCAAGATACTGTTATAGGAAAATTATACTAGAGGTAAATATTGATCCCACATACCTTGAAAGTCATGTTATCATGATCTCAACATGTCTTATAGGTTTAAATAGTCTGTTCTGATAGCCCATTGGGTTTGGGGTGGTAGGCAGTGCTCAAATGATGTTCAGTATCCTGAGATTTCTGAAGACTTTTCTAGAATCATGATGTAAAACATGGATCACGATTAGAAACAATCAATAGGGTTACTGCATGAAGTCTCACAAATTCATTGATATATATTCTTTTTAGATGTTCAACTGGTAAATCTTCTCATATAGCAAGAAAATGTGTTCACATGGTATGATGAAGAACAATGACCCATACTGCATCGTTCCTTCTAGGAGTCTTTAGTATTCCCATGAAAAAGTCCATCTTAATATTATCCCATTTCCACTCTTGTATGTGAAGAGGTTGCAAGACTCCTCCAGACAGTTTCCTTCCAACATTCACTTGTTAAGAAACCATACATCTTGAGACAAAATCAGAAATCTCCCTCTTCATGTTGTCCCACCAAAAATGATCCGTCAAATCTCAATACATTTTGGTTATCCCATGGTGTTTATAGAAGTTTGAACTATTAGAATCATCCAACAATTATCCTTTTAGATCAGTTATATCTGGAACACAAAGCCTCATCCAAAATTTTAAAATTACATCTTCATATATGAAGTCACTCAATCTCCCATCATTCACAGCTTTAATCATCATTTGAAACTCTTCATCATAAACCTGAAAACTTTTTATCCTTTTTAGTAAATATAATTTTGAATCCATTTGAAAAAGTACTAATGTTTCACCTTTCATGGTTATTACCATATCCATATCTACAAGATCCTTGAAAATTAGATCGCTTTCGACTCTCATCTTGTTCAAAACTCCATGATCTTTTCTGCTCAAATCATATGCCACCATATTTTCCTTCTCTGGTTGGTAGTGTATAATTAAATCATAATCCTTGAGTAGTTCAAGAAATCTTCGTTGCCTGACATTGAGTTTTTTCTTTGAGAAAATATACTTCAAACTCTTTTGGTCGATATATATCTCACATTTTTCACCATAGATATAATGTCTCCATATCATCAATGCTAATATTATAGCTGCTAACTCATGATCATGAGTAGGATAGTTTTTCTCATGAGTTTTTATATTTCTTGATGCATAGGTAATAACTCAATCATTCTGCATAAAGAAAAAACTAAGTCCTTTCATTGATGTCTCACTATAAATAACAAACCCATAATTCCCCATTGGTTGAGTCAATATAGGATAATTGAATAATATTCTCTTCAATTCTTCAAAACATTATTGAAATTCTTTTGTCCAAACAAATTTCAACCCTTTATGTGTGAGCTTGGTTAATGGGTAAGTTAATCATGCGACATTCTGGACTAAACACCGATAATAACCTGCTAAACCCAAAAAACTACATACCTCAGTTGTACTCGTCAGTGCTGGCCATTCCTGGATTTCTCTTTTCATAGATGGATCAACAGAGATTCAATACTTAGAAAAGATATGGCCATAAAAATAAATCGCCTAAATCCATAATTCATACTTACTAAACATCCCATATAATTCACATCTTCTAAGAGTCTTTAGGATAATGCACTAGTTATTTTAATGATCTTTGTATTTTTTGGAGTATACACAGATATCATCAATAAACACCACTACAAATTCATCAATATATTCCATGAAATACTTGTTAATTAGATACATGAAGTAGAGGGTGAATTATTCATCCCAAAAGGCATTATTTTAAACTAGAAATGCTAGTACCTGATTCGAAATACTGTTTTCAGAATGTATTTATTCTTCACACACAACTAATGATATCCAAATTGAAGGTAAATCCTTGAAAATTATTGAAATCCATTAAGTTGGTCAAATAAATCATCAATGTGAGGTAGGAGATACTTACTCTATATTTTTATATCATTGGTCTCCCTGTAGTCAATGCACAACCTCATAGATCTATCTTTATTCTTAATAAAAAGGGAAGGGGATCTTTGTGGAGAAACACTATGGAGAATAAATCACTTGTTACTCAGTTCATCTAGTTTTTTCTTTAGTTCCACTAATTCCACAATGTCCATTCGATGGGGGGTTTTTGATATGGGCATTGATCCATGAATTAAATCAATGGAAAACACAATTTCATGTTTTGGAGGATGTCCATGTAAATCTTCTAGAATCACATCAACATATTCTTGAACAACACGTACATCCTCTTTTTGAACATTACTTTCCTCACCCATAGTTATTTCATTATATTCCTCCTCAAGAATTCAATTTAGTTGAGCTAATGGGGGGGAATCTAGATAAGAATTAGGTGGTGATGTTTCTTCTCTAAATATAAGGTACTCTTAATAATTATCAAAAAAATTAACCTCCTTCTTCATACAATATATTTCATCATCATGGTCCCAAATCCAAACTATACCAAGGACTATATCAAATTAAATCATGGTTATTATGATGATATCAGTAGAGAAAGAACATTTATATTCCCTAATGGTGACTGATTCGTAAAACATAGTTGCAATGATACTCCCCTTAAGAGTTTTTACTGGAAACTCCCTTGTTAAATCAAATTGGATATATCTAATTTTCCTAGAAAACTGGGATGATATGAAACAATGCAATGATCCACAATCCAATAAATCATTTTCTAAACTTGGTGAAACCATTAAATTATCTACCACTATGCCATTCGGAGCTTTAACCTCAGAAATTGTGATAGCATAATCTTGGCCATTATCCCTTGGCCTTTTCTAAGGTAATTTCCCCTAAAACTTAGGAGATTCATTCTCATAATGCCCGCTTTCTATACAGATGTATCATTCATCATCAACAGCCTCCTTCTTCCCCTTACTATCACAATCATGGTGACCTTTTTCACCACACTTGAAATAGACTTCCATTCTATTCATGAATGTACCAGGGTGTTTCTTCCCACATCTATGCTAGGAAGGATATTCATAATTTCCCTTATTCACCTAATTTCCATTTCCAGATTATTCGGAAGATCTCTTATTCTCTTTGTTTGCTTTAATGTCGTAAGATGTAGAGATTTCTTTTTCTGTCATGATAGCACAGGAGACAATACCTTCGTACAATAGAATGATTGTGAGACTAATTCTCGATGGAGAAATGTTTTTAAACCATCAAATAAATGATCAATATTAATTATTTGGCTATGTATATAATCTACAGCATGCATTTCTATCCTTGAAATGTTATCTTCATACATTTCAACATTCTGATGTTCCTTTTTCCTCAGTCTCAAAATTTTTCATTCCAAATCCGCTTGATTGTCATAAGTAAATTATTTTTATAAGAAACATTCTTCAAACAAACTCCATTCCCATTATGATAATTCATCTTCTTATTTTGTGTTTTTAATCAATGGCCACCATTGATCATCATCTCTAGTGAGGCGGTAAAATACCATGACAACATTTGCCCTTTTTCAACTCCCCAATGCATAGAATGTTTTCTCTAAGGAATTTATCCAGGGTCATCTACTAGTGGATTTGTACTCCCATTGAATTTTTCTTTTTGTTTCCTCATGAAGAAGTCTAACATTGATCCTACAAGCTGTGGATTAGGGTGCACCATACGGGTAAGGTTATTATTCATAACCTGAGTGAGTAGTCCCAGTATGGTGATAAGATGATAATCACCTATTGCATCACCAGCTCCACTATAATTATCTTGAGTAGGAGGGAAATCCCCACATGTATTACGTGCGTTTATATGGTTTTTGTTTCTTCTCCTAGGTGCCATTTCAAAATAATGGTAAAAACTAGATTAGTTTATGAATCGAAATACATAATTCCAATCTTGTAAAACACTTAACATAAACTGAAAAGTTTATGGATATAATCAAAAATCATAAAAACATTTTCTTTGAGGAATTATATACTCATAAACTTATCATAATGGTTTGTAACGAAAATGATAATTTTCATAGTCATATCCCCCTAGAGTGTCGTAACCAAGACTGCAGCAAGTCCCCTTGTCATGCACCAGTTCCCAATCAAGTCTATCTCAAACCGGTGTTTTTGGGTTTTACTCGTATGTACATCTGTGCCAGAGCCGTCTATTGCTTCTCATATCCATAAAGGGATATATTGCTTTGAAAACTCACAAAATCACTACAATACCAAAATTCTAGGAAGTTCATCGATACTAATCCTTGAATTCTATCTTAGGGTAATGTGCTCTAATTAGAGTTTATCTAAATCTAGATTCAAAGGATTGTACTAAAATTCTTATATTACCAAATATAATGACCCGAACCTAGTTACCTAGAGTCGGTGCATTGTTGCGTACCATTGGCATGATCACAAAAGATCAAGTCTTGAAAGATTGATTAGATTAGTAGCTTTTAATGTACTAGATACATTCATAAGGTTTACATTATATCATAAAAGGGAAAACTTCAACAAAATTGTTTCCATGGACAACACTATGATCCCATAGACTATCCTTACAGGTTAGTCATAATATTCTTCTTTGTATCCTAGGAAAAATAAAACATAGAAATGGGTGAGCTCAAATGATCAGTAAAGATAACAATATAGAAGAAACTTTCATAAATAAGCATAAACCTTTAAGGGAATGTATAAAACTAAAACAAAATCCTTTTGAACATAAAATTAATCATAATTTGGATAATAAAAATCAAAATAATTCCATTTACATGCTCACATAGATATCCTACTAGTCGAATAATCACATGAAATATCAATATCCACTTTCATAATGATGGAATGCATAATTCCAGACTTCATAACCACAAAATAATGGAATTGTGAGAAGAATAGAAATATAATTTTGTCAAGGCCTTCTTCCATGACCAGTGTTTGTCTCTTGAGACATACCAAGGCATTGAGTAGCTATAACAGGCTCTACCCATCACATTCTAAGTCCAATGTATTCCTCATATGGAATGTTTTTAACATAACATTACCATTCATATTAAAACTAGAAAATAAAATGTCAATAATTAATCCATAAAACATTAATGATATAAAATAACACATCAAAACTCAACCATATCACAATCCCTTAACTAAAATATATAATTTTTGTATCATTATAAAATAACTTCAAACAATATTACAATCCATCAATGCATGTTGACATAGATGAAATCAAAAACCATTTTTAGAAAAATATCACTTTCTATTTTGGAAACATTTCAGATTCACATAATTATAAATATAACATTTATTTTGAAAATATTATTATAATATTGTAAGGTAAGCTTCTACAATTTTATAACAACAGAAAATAGCCGCAATCTTCATATAAGTTAATAAACAATCTTACATTAATTTTTTCAGAAAGGTCATAAAGTAACTTGTTTTGAAAATGATGGAAATATTCTTTTCAAATACATATATGATCAAATAAGGGTAGAAATTGCATTACCACATTGTTCAGTAAATAGTAAAAAAAAATTGAACTAAATTTTTCAGAAACATGGATGTGGATGATAAAGAGGTCCTACTAGATAATTATGTATAAAAATTATTTGATAATGAAGAGATTGTGAAATAAAACCTTAACCTATACATTTCATAGGTCTAGGGTTGGTTTTAGTTCTTCAAATATTTATTCACACACTTTTTAAAAAAAAACTTATCCCCTTATCGTGGGACCTTTGTTAATGGGTTAGCCAACCAAGCAAAATTCTGGACGAAACATAGATAATAACCTCATAAACCAATAAAACTGTGTACCTCAATTATACTCGCCGGTGCTAGAAATTCTTCGATTTCCTTGGACATATAAGGATAAACATAGTTTCTATCCTTAGAGAAAATATGGTCATGAAAATAAGTCTCCTGAATCCAGAATTCACACTTGCTAAACTTCCCATATAATTCATGACTTCTATGATTCTTCAGGATAATGCGAAAGTGATTTCCATTATCTTTGTACCTTTTAGTGTATACATATATATCAGAAATTAATACCACTAAAAAGTCATCATGATATTCTTTGAATACTCTATTAATTATATTCATGAAGATAGAGGGTACATTAGCCATTCCAAAAGGCATTACTGTAAACTCGTAATGCCCGTACCTGGTTCGAAATGTTGTTTTCGGAATGACTTCCTTCTTCACACAGAATTGATGATATCCAGATCGAAGGTCAATCAATTAATAGTATTGAGCTCCATGATGTTGTTCAAAAAAATCATTATTTTGAGGTAGAGGATACATGTTCATTATTGTTATAGCATTGATCTCCCTGTAGTCAATGCACAACCTCATAGATCCATCTTTCGTCTTAACAAAATTGACAGGGGCTCCCCATGGAGAAACACTGTGTTGAATAAATACCTTATTAATCAATTCCTATAGTTTTTTCTTTAGTTCCACTAATTCCACAGTGGCCATTTTTTAATGGGTCTTCGATATGGTCCATTAACTAGGAGTTAAATAGATGGAAAACACAATTTCTCATTCTAGAGGATGTCTATGTAAATATTTTGAAAAAACATCAACATATTCTTTCCCAATAGGTATATCATATTTTTGAACATTCCAATCCTCATCGAGAGTTATTTCATTATATTCATCCCCAATAATTTAATTTAGTTATGCTACTGTCGGTGGATCTAAATAAGAATATGGTGGTGAAGTTTCTTCTCTAATGATATGGTACTCCTTATCATCATTAAAAATTGTAACCTCATTCTACTTACAATAAATTCATGCATCATGGTCTAAAGGCCATTCCATACAGAGGATTATATCAAATTCAATCACGGGTATGATGATGAAATTAGCAGATAAAGAACATTATTATTCCCAAATGATGACTGATTCACAAAACATTGTTGCAATGATAATTCTCTTAGGATATTTTTACTGACTACTCCGTTGTTAAATCAAATTAGAAATATCTAATTTTCATAGAAAACTAGGAATATATGAAACAATGTGATGATCCAGAATCATATAAAGAATTTTCTAAATTGAGGAAACCATTAAATTATTTCCATTATGTCTTTCAGAGAATCAAACTCAGTAGTAGTGATAGCATAAGTTTGGCATTGATCCCTTGGACTTTTGAGGTATGTTCTCGTGAATCATAGGACATTCATTCGAATAATGCCCACTTTCTCTACAATTGTAGCATTCAACATCAACAGAATCTTTCTTCACGTTAAAATCACGAGCTTGTTGGCCTTTTTAATTACACTTGTAATAGACTCCCATTACCATCATCTAAGTATTACAATGTTTCTTACCAAATTTTTTGCAGGATGGATATTCAACATTTCCCTCATTCCACATATTTCCATTTCCATAGTGTTTGGAATATCTCTTCTTTTATTTATTTTCTTTAATGTCGTAAGACATAGAGAATTATTTTTCTGTCCTGAAAGCACATGAGACAATAACTTCGTACGATGAGGAAGACTGTGAGACTAATTCTTGACAGAGAAATAGTTTAAACCCATTAAAGAAATTATCAATATTACTTATTGGGTTACGTATATGATCTGAAGCATGCCTTGCTATCCTAGTACAGTTAGCTTCATACATTGTGACATTATCATACTCCTATTTCCTGAGACTCATAAATTGTCTTTCCATATCTTCTCAATTGTCATGAGGAAAGTATTTTACTTATAAAATTTCTTTAAACTCCCTCCAATACATATTTGATACTTCATTATCTTCCTTTGTGTTTTGAATCAATGACCACCATTAATCAGCATCTCCAGTGAGGTGGTAAACATCCATGAAAACGTTTTCCCTTTCGCTACTCTCCAAGGTGTGGAATATTTTATCTATGAAATTTATCCATTGATCAGCTACTTGTGGATTGGTACGACCATTGCCTTTTTGTGTTTGTTTCTTCATGAAGCGATCTAAAATTGGTCCTCCACGCTCCAGTTCAGGGTGCTCCATACGGGTAAGGTTATTATTCATAACCTGAGTAAGATGTCCAAAAATAGTTATAAGAGAATCAGCACCAGTTGTATAATCAGCTCCACTAGATTTATATAGAGCATGAGGGAAATCCCTAAATGGAGTGCAAGCATTGATATGATTTCCATTCCTTCTACTAGGTGCCATTTCTAAACAATGGCATATAAAAGAGTTTTTTAAGAATCAAAATAAAAAATTCCAAACTTGTAAAACACTTTACATAAATTGAACAGTTTATGGATATAATCCATAATCATAAAAAAAGTTTTCTTTTGAGGATTATATACTCATAAACCATTCATAATTGTTTGTAAATAAAATTAGAATTATCAAAATCATATGCCCTAGGAGTGTCATAACCAAGAGTGCAGCAAGGCCCATTGTCTTGCACCAGTTCTCATTCGAGTCTAGATAAAAGTTGTGTTTTCATGTTTTTCCCCTTGGTACATCTTTTCTAGATCCTCATCTCCCTGCTCATATCCAGAAGGGATTTATTTCTTATAAAACTCACAAAATATCAGAAATACCATAATCCTAGGAAGTTAGTCTATTATAATCCACAATGTATATATTAGTGTAATATGATCTAATCAGAGTTTATCTAAATTGTGATTTCATTGATTGTACTAAACTTCCTCTGATATAGACTGTAATGCCCTGAACCCAAAATCCCAGAGTCCGTGAATTATTACCTTTCATTTTCATGAACACAAAATATCATATATCAATATATTCAAGGTTAAAAATTAGTTCCCTCGAGAATTTGTTTGTGGCTTTGTTCTGAGCATTCCTATAAATAATAAAAACATACATATGCAATAGGAAACTTATATTAACTTGATATATATACATAATTCATCATATTCCTATTAATAATAATTCCAATATAAATTCGTTGTTTCTCTACAAAACCATTCATTATCCATGTTAAGGTAATGTATGGAAATGAAATCAATTATCAATTGAAGTTTCAAAAGTAACGCCATGTGATATCCATACATATATAGTTTTCGTTTAACAATTTTTAATGCATTTATATTTCTTAATAACAATACATATTGAATATAAAGTATATAATACTTGAAAATTGTCCTAGATGATCTTAATATAGGAATTTAAATGCAAAATGAGGAACTCACTATATTTGGGGCGATCAACATAGAGTTTACCACCCCCAAAAATGAAAAGTGGTGACATTAAAAACATAGAATAAAATATAGAAAAAATAAATTAAATTAAATAAATTTCTAGAGGAGAAACGTTGCTAAATATGTTTTCACACAATAGAAAAAGTCTTTAAATTGTGTTGCTTTGAGGAAGTAGTCATATATTACCTACCTTATTCTTGTAGTCGATTCTTCAAAGAGTGTCAGACTTAATATTGGCCCGAATTGAGAGAAAATAGAACCGTAAAATAATACCATAAAAAAGTTTATATGATCTCACACCAAAATATTTTCATTGAAATGAAAAATAAATATGAATGTACCCTTTGTATTTTACATCATACAGACATGAATCCAATAAGAAAAACTGAAGTCTATACGATGTATGTGAAGAATAGAAATCTTGGATCCAATTGAGGTCATGGTAGAGGACATAAAACATGACGAGGTTTTTTTCACAAAATAATAAAGAATAAGAATATTTGAGGTTATAAAGTGAAATTTATAATTGATAAAATTACTAATTATTTAATAGGTGCACAATTTGCCCAAAATATTGTACAAACAATGTCTGAACAGTGCAATAACAACTGTATATGGATAGTGGGCCACACAATTTTGGAGAAAGGTTTATCAGACCATTATCTAGCAATGAATACCCATCTTCTCTAGGTTCACATCCCAAATGGCCTACATGTAGGGTTAGAAGAACCTTTCATAGTTCATCTACTCCCCTCCGTGGATAACTATTTTACCCCAAATGGTTTTTCAAACCATGAAGTCTATGATGCAGTATTTCAACTATCCATGTGGACCATATATTTCTTCTAAATGATAGAACATTCGAATATTAAATGTACTATATGATCATGATCCCATTAATAAAAAATAGGGAATGATTATATGGATAAAACAATGGATTAAAACTAACAACTAAAGGTTCTATACCTAAAACAAAAACTAGGATCATAAATAACTCATGTATTATTGACTGTTGTCCCTTATTCCACCCATGTTATTCCTTTACATTCATAAATTTTATATCTCCCCATTTTTTGAATTCTATTCTCATGTGATTAAACATACTAAATAGTACTTGTGAGATCTTTTGGGGGAATGATGATGGAATTATATATTTTTAATGTTTTATTATGTAAAAGTGATGTAGAAGCCTCATTTACCTCATATATTAATCCATTGGATCCTATAATGTATTACTTCTATGTTATTTCTGTTATGAAATATTCAGTATTCTTATATGAAAAATTTGGTTGCAACAAAGGGTATAAAGTAGAATTTAGTAAATTTTTGGAATTATAATTATAAAATGTTAGTGAAAACCCTATGGATATGTTTGATTTTTTAGTGAAATATCTTTACTTTTTTAAATGTATAAGATCATGTGGTTTTTAACATGAAAAAACTTAATTAGGATACTATAAGTTACTTTTCTCTTCCATAAATGTACTTATGTATAATAACCATAAAAATGGTGGATTTGTTAGTAACTCTATCTTCACCTTATGAATGAAAATGGGGCTGTGTTGCACAATTGGTTTGACACACCCATAATAATATGCTTTGACTAATCAGAAACTCTATAAAAACCAATATGAACGATATATAGATAAATTAATTCATTCTGTTAGAGATATAATTTTATTAAGTCAAATGATATATGATACATTATTGGAGAATAATTATATTCTTCACATAGGTATTGAATAAGGTATGAATTTAGAATTAATTTACACATGAGAATCATTTATTTAATCATGAATTATTGAATTATATATTATTAAATAATTTTATATTTTAGAAAAATATGGGAACTAGTATTATCCAGATCAAAAAAGCACGTCATTGATAATGATATGATTTTCCAAATAACATTCCCAATAAAATGCGATGTGGAATTCAAAACATCATGGAAATTTTTAACTATCAATTTTTTAATAAGAACAATTACCCCAAACTTTTGGATCATCCTCATTCACCCAATGAGGTTTCAATATCCTTCAATCCCTTTACGTAGTAATGACCATGAACATTAAGTGGGTCTTATGATCCAATGTTTATAGAATAGTCAGTGCACTAAGTGGAAAAGATCTTTGCATTGATTAACTATTTTAGGAACGATTAGGTTACATGAAAAGTTATTGATTTAGATATGGAGGTTGATCAATGGTGGGATTTGTTATGGAATAATAATAAAAACAATGAAATTCCTGAAATTGGGAGGGAAGAATTAAACAAGTTATTCCATGAGATGTATATAATACAAAATAATTATAAAATATAGAGATAGAACTCATCTATCTTATGAAAATGAGACTTCATATATCATGACTTATTAGGAAAATTGATGATGTGATGAATGATATGCATTAAATTATTTTATCAACAAGGATATAAAAATGTATAGATTAATTTGTTCTTTAAAACTACTAATTTAAAAGGATGTAGTTATATTTGATTTTGGGAGTTATAATGACGTAGTTCGATGTTATATAAATATATATAATAAATTTTTAGATTGATCCAATGGACATGGAGATATCAATAGATAATTGTACTTTTATTTTATCATATCAAATGATAATGGAGGTAGAAATATTCAACCAATAATATTTAAAAGATATGGCATGAATAATCTTGTCAATTTCCTTAAACTGATGAGAATTTTCTTTTTATTCTATAGAGAAGGCCACCAAACTCATGAATTTTGATGATACATGAAGAATATCACCATTTATATGAAAAAAATGAAGGAACATCCCATTACACAACCCATTTTACAATTATTCAACTACAATGAGAATAGAAACTATTAAACCAAGTGAATTAGATTACGAACCATTGAGGGTATTTAGTATTTAAAATCACCAAATCAAACTGTGCAATGGAATGTTTATTACATAACTTCTATAGTGGTGAAACAGGAAAATTAATTCAAAAAAGGTACACAATATTTTTAATCATGAATAATAAAGGATATATTTGATTTTGGATCTACACATTCCTTTATATATTACAAGTTTAGTTGAACTATTTAATCACATGCACAATAACATAAATTAAATATATCAATAAAATAATTTAATGGTGAAATTGTTGAAAACCAAGTGTTAAAATATTCTTTTACTAACAAATGTGGGAATATTCTTCTAGAAAATATCAAAATCCTAACCTTAGCAGAATTTCACACTATATAAGGAATGGATTTTCTATATTTATATTGACCTGATTTAAACTTTTGGGAAATCGAAATTTAATTATATATTCAAAACATTTCGATGAACCTATTGAATTTTAAAGATGATTATGAATATCCTTTTGAAAATACGTCAATGTTTTGGGTGGAGAAACCCATTAAAGGAGCATAAAGTGAACAATTGAATTTTCCAAATTATAGCACCAAACGTGAGGAAATTCTCATTATAATGAAATTTACAGATGTATTACTAGAAGATATTACCAACCTGCTCCTTAACACAAGGTATATTTATCAACAACTATTATACATGAGAAACTCTTAAATAAAATAACCCTATAGTATGGCCTTGAATGAATTGGATGTGCAGAAGAACCAATTTAATGTGAATTTGGTGATGGGTGTATAAACCCATGTGCATCTATATGGGGTGTCCCGGATCACTTTGTTATGAAATTGGATGGTTCAATGTATATTTTAATCAATTATCAGGTGCTCATCATGATAAACATAAAAAATTAACCTTCTAATGATATATATCTTTTTTGATCAACTCCAAGGTGTTCAATACTTCTCAAAACTGGATATTCATTTAAGGGATCATCAGTTGATATTGAAGAAGAAAAAATATTGAAAAAAAAGATTCCTATAAGATATTGAAACTATGAGTTCTTAATGATTCCCTTATGTTTGACTAATTCCCCGGAAAAATTCATGGTTTTAGTTATTACATTACTTATAGAATACTATTTTTGGATATTCATGGTGGATGATATTATAATTTTCTCCAAGTGAAAGTTGGAACATAAATAGATTATAAGGATTGTTATTGTTACATTTATAAAGATAAAAATGTTTTATATGATCAAAAAGTGTTACATTTGGATGCATCAACAAATAGTATTAGGTTAATGATCAAAATAGATGGAATTTCAATTTAACATTCATTGAAAATGTATTTATTGAATAACCCTTACATTTATGTCTCATAAAATCGATATGTTTCTTTTATTATCTAGGTAATACTGAAAAATTTTGATACTATTATCATGATATTATAACTAACTAACTATATTAACATGGAAATTTGTATTTTATGCCTAGAATGAAAAATGTGAGGAATGATATAAGGATCTCTAAAAGACTACAATCATTGTGAATATACATACTCTTATATAATGTTTATAGGGTTTTTTGATATACAATGATGCATCATTGAATTTTTATTTTTGTTTACAAATGATGAATGATATAGTGATAACATACTCATTGATATTTGAATATACCTATGAAAAACATCCCAAAACATGATGTTGAGTTATTATTTTTGAATATTAGATTGATGATTTGGCAGAACTACCTCTTTTTCGAGACACGTTGTATATATATAGATAATAATAGTTTAAAGAATATATTCATATAGAGGGAGCTCATCCTAAATCAGTGTATATCGTAGGAGATCATCATGGACTATTATTAAATTATTCACAGCCATCCTTCAAATGAAATCAAGGTAGTTTATTATCTTATCTATTAATAACATACTACTGTATCGATGATGTGGAATAAGAATGGGCCTATCATTATGGATAAACCTTTGATCTATATTGAAATCATTGTAGTAGGGAATACATATTACCTTTCCCAAATAATATTCCATCCATTTATTTAATAGGAGATCAAGGAGGAACAATTGGATGACTTGATGGTTGAGAAAGAAGGTTAAACCAGTAATAAAAGTGATGATTCGCGTATTTTAAATCTACTAAAATGGTATAATTTATTTTGAAACTAGAATTTATGTGCCTCAAGAAATTAAAAGAAATAAATATCATTGAGAAAATGGACATCGAACATCATTCTCCCACTACCATGGAATTACGAAGAAGTAGTGTGATCTTTGAGAGCACATCATATTGGAAAAAAGTGAAGAAGACGTTTTAGGACTAAATATCAAAGTTCTCGGTATGTATTAATGTGAAATATCATTGGTATAAATCAAATGGAATGACTAAGACACTTTTCATACCCACATTGAAATGTGAGAACATCACTATACACATTGTTATCTTTTATCTTAAAGATATCAAAAGGAAGTGATGTTATAAGGGTCATGGTGGATTAAATCATTATGATTTACAACTTCTTCTCTATTCAAGAATATTTAGCTCTTAACACAAATACCATGATATATAACTGATTTGGTGGGGACTTATCGATTTTCTATTCGATCATTTCTAATCTAGTTCCAAGGATCACCGCTAAATTCTGGAGATGAATTCAACATGTGATGAAATAAATTGAATTTAAATATCGATTATTACCCCAAAACTAATTGAGAGACTTATAGGGACATTTATAAACTTCATTATGTATTATGAAATTAATCAATAGAATTTAAACGAGGATGGGATCAATATTTTCCATTATTTGAGTTTTTGTAAAATAATAGATTCTTCCATAGTATTCAAATGTCTCTATTTGAATCTCTATAGGGAAAGAAATGTGGAAATCCAACATGAAGGGATTATGTTTATGAATGGAAGCTTCAATGGCCAAATATTTAGAAATAAATTATAGAAAATAATCAGACCATCCTATAATATATAGAAGCTAAATTTTATTTTTAGACGATCTATGTTGACTAACATCGAATGACCATGAGTTTCAAGATGGAAATAGTGTTTTACTTTGAATATATCCAGTTAATATAGTCATCTTCAAAATAAGTAAAATCTAATACCTATGTAGAATATACCCAAATATAAATGATTGAATATGAGAAGTGACCCATCATCAATCATTTCCACCAAATGTGGATCATGTTCATTATCAGTTCCACATATCGTTCATAAGGAAGTAAATAATAAATCAATCCTATGAAATAATTTTAGAGTTGGTACAAATAACACATGAACTATCCTACGAGGATTCGTTAATGAGTATGTTTGAGAGTAGATACATTGCTATATGAAACATGAAAAAATATCTTTTCAATGTACTATAATATCACCTTAAATATGAAGAGGTGACATTGGACCCATAATAAAAAATATAACATAAGTTATCTCATCTATTATTAACCAAGGATGTGTTAAAATTTTGGGGATAAAATATATAAAGGGGAGAGGAATGTAATGATCCAAAAATTTAAAATGATATTTATTTCTAATGAAAATGTGTATTATATTATATTATATTCTATAGTTCACCAATATCCCATAGAATAGCCTACAACACATTATTTTATTAATTAATATAATTAAATTATCCAACAATTAATCATTCTAAAATTCAAAATATTATAATAATAAAAAACAGAAAATAAGAAAATTTTAATGGTGAAATTTGGATTATTTCAATTTTCTAGAATTAAAACTCTAACAAACTAAAATATGAAATCAAAACAAAATATTAGTAATCTAATTGGTATTTTTTACATAAAAAATATATATCCTTGATTTGAATTGTGTTTAGAAATGAATAAATGATTTAATTAGTACTTATAAGAGGTAATATTATCATTGAAATTTTAATTGAACCATTGGAAATGTAGTGTGATTTTTGAATAGTAACTAAGCCGTTAGGAATAGTAATCAGATTGTTGGGAATAGTGACATGACCATTATAATAGTAATTTAAACACAAAATAATTATATACATTATAAATAGTATTTATCATGATTAATTAATTAAAATATAACTTTTTGAATCCAAAAAATAAACACCGTGATTAAAAAAAAAATCATTTTTTTAAAGAAATTGTCTTTTATTGTATTTCAAAAAAATAAAAATTATCATATTAAAATTTTGAAATTCCCATTGATAGAAATATATTTAGACAAATTTAATTTCAATTTTATATTCATCACATTAAAATATTTTAATATTACATTTTTCACAATTTTTTTTAAATACATATATTCATAGCTGAATATTAAAAATACAGTTTTCTATCAACTTATATGTTTAAAAATACATCATTACTTATTTACAAATAACCTGATAAATTATAAAATTTAATTCTTTACCCAAAAAACTAATAAGAATTATAATTCATAAAATTAAATTTTTGAACCAAACAAATATTTTCCGAAGTCCAAAGGTCTAATGGATCGATTTAATTATTCATTTTTTCATTTCACTACATTAATTTTGATTAAACTAATAAATTAATATTATTCAGTGTATAAATGTCCTAAAATAATGTTATTTTATTCAAATAAATTTCATAATGTAAAATATATTTCTATTTCAATCTTTACTTTGTAAATCATAATTTGTTGAAAATTTTATCCTTAAAACACATATATCTTCAAGTATAAATAAAACTTATCTATCGCTATGGAAAAATAATCCTCCCACACTTACCAAATCAATATATCTATAAAATTTCAATTGTAAAATCCCCTTAGTATCATTATAATATTTCAGAGTAATAAAACATCAATATTTGAAAAATATTAGTATTATTGAAAAGTAACAAGTTCTATAAATTGGTAATACCCATTCATTTTTTATTTAGTTTTCCTTTTCTAAATCTCTATCCGGCAATCAGTTTTAATTAAAGACATATTAATACAAATAAAATTTATTTATAATTGATCTTTATATTTTGAATATATTTTAAATATATTATTTACAGTACAATAACATATTCTATATCTCATACATCCTCTTTGTAGAATATCAAATTAATGATAGGTTAACCACCCATGAAGACATTTCCAACTCTCTGATTATTAAAACTATTATCGTTGATTGTAATAAATTATTTATAATAAATAAATATATAAATTAGCATATGTGTATGTTTTTTTAGAAAATGATAATAATGTATTAATAGAAATAAATCATGATCATTAAATTAGTGAATGATAGAATAATTTTATGGAAAGATGATATAAAGATATTTCACAATTAACAATATGAATTATGAAATTTAATAAAAATTTTATAATTGATCAAGAGTAAATAGAATGAACCTAAATCAATTTATATTCTATATTTTAGTACACCTCTGTTTATTATGCATGATTTATAATGGAATCGAATTAAATCATGAATTAAGGTTATGGGAATCTTGATGATAAAATATACAAGTTGGTATTTAAACACTCTCCAAGGAGAAAGTACCCAAATCAAAATAATAAAAAACCCAAACAATACATCATGCAATAAAGGTTATATCATCTCCAATACAAATCTCAAAAAATTGTTGAAAAGTGGAAAGAAATCTCTATATTTCACCATCATCACCCAAAAATTCCTTTAATCATGTAAATATTCAACAGTGATGTTGTGCTTTTCGTTTTCCTAGAATAGGAACAAGATAATCTACAAACACCCAAATCTAAATGTAGTGTGTGAACTTAACAACCCAGTAGGGTCAGCCCATTTTTTCCACAATCGATACATTAATAATTATCAATTTTCCCTTTAAATTAAAATAAAACAATACATTTCAATGAATTTAGATATTTCCAAAAAAAAATTCCCAAAAAATGATGGAATATATATCAAACCCATATTTATGCATTCTTATATTAATATTTTATATAAAAAATTAAATAAAATAGTTAACATGAATAAATTAGTTCTAAAATAAATGGAATGTAATTAGTAAAACAGAATTTATCACCTCACCCATGAATAATCCCTTTGGTATGATATTTTCTATAAATATGTTACTCACACCACCTAATTAGTTATCATAGATCAATGTGTGAAAACATCCATCAAATCAGATCGATGTGAAAAAACTACCAATCATGGAAATCTGGTTGTAGTAAGTTAATGTCAATATTGTCATCATAAATCCATTTCTTAGGTTCAGATCCCTGTATGATATTCCAAATTACCCACTGACTAAACATGATCAAATGATCTTGAAATAATAAACAAACCGTTCTTTAGAAAATAACTCATTAATAAAATTTCTTGAATATCAATTCCATTTCCTAATTTTAATTTTGAACATAAATTTTTCATTTCAAAACCATTTCAATGGTTTTTTAAAATTCATGACATTTCAAATATTCTTTAATTTTAATAAAATTTTCCTAGGAATAAAAATTCAATCAATTCATAAAATCATGTTTCTAATCATTGCATCATTTTTCACAATATTTCCCATATAATATCAATTAACATGAAATTGGGGTATTTATAATTCCTTTTCATTTAAAATCACACATAAAATAATTTCAATTCTAGGTTTTTAAATCAAATAAAATTCAACCAAATTAATCATGTAATGTAATGTTTCAATTGAATGGAAAATACATGAATAACTACATACCATTAACAATTGATCAGATAAAAACCCACAATGGAAAACTCCAATGAAGTATTGTTGGGTCCTTCAAATTCTATATTGATGATCAATGAAATTCCATGAATTCAACCTAGGGTAGAAATAAACTGAGAAGTTGATCGAATTAAAATATTGAAATCGGAAAAAAAAAATTAGGGAATTATATCGTGAATTTAAAATACCATCATGAACCATGACTCTGTATGTAATTTTTCACCTTCCCAAGGAACCCCATATACAAAATATTTTACAGGATGTGCTGGTTCCACCAAACCCTGAGTATGAATCCAAACTCATTTTCATCGTCGGGTTGTGATTTCCCCCACTAAAAATGATCATCGCTGTGAAATTAATAGATCATGAGAATATTTGGAACAAATATCACCCATAAATTATAATATGTTATTTATGTACATGTGGTCATTTCCACCCTTGAAAAGGATTCCCCCCTTCAAGAACGACCGCTCCACCAAACTATATAGTTATCTTGTCAGGGAATTCCCCTAGGGATGCTAAAAAAGATTTCATGTGTGCCATCATAGATGAAGGATGATACCTATATATGGTCACTCTGATCTTCTATTAAATTTACATGATGGGAACTAATAATGACGCAACCATACATAAAAAAGTGTAAAAAACAAAAACTAAACACAAGAAGGATGAAGGAAATGCATGTCTTTTCAATTTCAAGTTTCTAAAAAACCACCGCATTGTAGGCATGAAGAAATAATAAATAATCAAGACAACTGTAAACTCAAACCTATATCATGGACATCATTAAATGGATTGAAATTCATGGTCAGTTTGAAGACTATAATCCCTCATAGAAAAATTCTATGCCGATAGAACTATGCCCTGCGTAGAAAAAAGATGCATAGTGGAAACATGGATAAACGTAGAAAAATGCTATTTGGGTAGACTCTTGGTCCATGTATCACCATTCTATGAGGTCAGAACTTGGTGACATTTATATATATGCTACATAGTAAAACCTCTTGTATGTGTAACAATATACTACATAGATGGTACCCTCAACATCAAAGTAACCTACTTTGTCGATGGAATCTTTTCCGTTGTAAGAACATGCTATAACAAATAGGGTTTCTAACGCAGTTCCTCTCACCAGTTCCTATCAATTTCTTCGGTCATGTTATCATGCCCCAAAATTATCCCCACCATGAACTAGTAAATTGGTATTAGTTAGAGACCTCTTCCAGATCCTCCAAATATGTATTATCAAATCATTAATCTCTACATACACATGGTAATATGAGTCACATGTGAAACCTCTTCAATGAGGAAAAGCCTCCAAATATGCTTCAGTCTATATTTCCATTGTAATGTGGGTTCCCAACTAAAAGGTGATGGTGTGAACCTCCCTATTATTGGAATTTAGGGTATGGATGACACATTTGATTCCCTTAAACATGGAATGTTATCCTCTTCTAGAACAAATTTTAGGGTGTCCCACATGGAGTTAACCCCTATCCTTTCTTACATGTGGTAAAACTAATTCTCCACTCCACCTAATTCGGGTTTATTTCCAGTTGGATCAACATATACAACTATCCTATATATGAAAATAAATGAGGAGATAGGCACACTCAAGGCCCTCTCCCTCTCCCTCTCCCATTGGGATTCAGTAGTGCATCTATCAAGAGAATGAATGGGTTTTGTAATCTTTAGATCCACTACATTGTCTATTTTCTCACACTAAACATGACCACATGGTCCTAGAGGATAGCAATGATCATGTCATCCCCATTATCCCAAAGCACAAATGGGTCACTTGTATGGTGTAATCTCCAACGATATCAAAACACATAGTACTTCTACATAGACATAATTCCCAACTACCTCAAACCAAACTGTCCTCCTATAAATTGCAATCATCAACCACATCCACTCAAATGGTACTCCTATAGTATGAAATCTCCAACTAAAAACATTAAAAGGTAAATATCCAGGATGAATAAAAACAATTGTACATCCTCTAACTGTAATCACCCAATGATGCCCATTAATTGTGAAGCTTCCATGTGTAATCTACAACAAACCAAACTGCATGGGATTTGATTCCCAACCTACTGGGATATGTAGGAATCCTCCAAGAGTTCCAAACCTAATGCCCAAATCCAGTCTAATATTCCTTAGTCCATATCCCTAGTCAGTTCATGTACAACTAGGAGACCATATCTCATACAGGTCCCATGGTTCGCCAAGATTTAGGTCTCAATCCATCCATTATTGAGAACCCTTCACTGGGGGCATCTTTATCCCTTAACATTAAACAACATGGTTTGGTCCTTTCCACAAGAACATAAAAGGTGAGGCTCCCTATTAGGTGGAACTAAACTGTGTGAGTTTTTATTTCAATAATTAGGATATGTATGAATCTCTTCCCATGGGTTTAATCTCATCATCGAAGTGACTTATATTTCCAAAGATGAAAAAAACTCAATATAACCTCCATACATGGAATAAAAGAACTTCTATTTTAATAAATGGACAAGGAATCTCTAATTAGCCCAGATAAATGATCCATCAATGGAATCCCCAAGATATATATCGATGAATCCAACCCATTTCTAATTCATAATGGATCCTTAATTGAGGTTAATAAAAGTATACATACTTCGGAATAAACAATACATTAATGAACATATCTTAATTCATTAAGAGTGTTCAATAAAAGGCAATAATTCCCCCCAAAAGTGTTTCATGAGCCCGAAAACCAATCTTATAAACCAATGTGAGATCTAAAGTTTCATTCTCTATGTTCACCGACAATGTTCTACCATTATAAATCATTACCATAATTTATCAAGTGTATAATATTTTTTGGCCTTTTCTAGTTCCATGAAAAATTCATGTTGGAAAAAAATAAAAGATGGTGTAATTAATGTTAGTGGTAGTACCCAATTAAACCCCTCGTGAACAAACATTAGTCGATAGAGTGTCTCATCTGAAATCAAATGGTGAACCTGATGTGAATCCTTAATAAAGGTTTCAGTTTTTCCCGCATCAGGATCCTTTATCATCCAAAAGGGAAGAGGAATGAGAAAGTCCATCAATTATGAATGTGTCCATGAAATTATACATTGATGATGTTTTGAGTCTATATTTTTGCACATATATTTTCGAAAAAAAATCCACAACTCTCTTCAATCCAATTTGATCTCATCTGCATTTTCAAACATGTGCATCTTAAACTGCACTTGCGATAGGTTCCTCAACCAAACCGAGGATGACATCACCCACCCAACGTCTTTAGCATTGGGATTAAAATAAATTGGTTTGAGAGTACTACGAGGATAAGAATCTTGACACCTTGGAGGCAGTAAGGTAAGACCTCCAATCCTTGACACCCCACCTACCTTCTACCAATATTGGTTGATGGTCCAGAACCATATAGCCCCACTGGCCATCTCCAACCAGTTCGGGCGCCTGTTCCTAGGATATTATAAAAATAACATTTATAACCTAAGGGATTCTTATGAATTAGTCAATAATGACTTCATTATAGAAACACTATGTACCCTCATAAAGTCTCATACCATAAATAATCCATTCCAAAGCAATGTAGCACAACATTATCAATTTGGAAATGGATATTACCCCATGGTCCCCGTAGAAGTCAATAATTCCATGTCCCCATAGAGGTATGCATAAGAAAATGATCAAACTATCTAGAATAGGCAGTCAACCTCATTCCGTTGGAAGAGGACCTCTTTAAAAATATGGAAACACACTATGGGAATCTTATATTCATGATCCATATTATAATTCTCAATAATCAAATATTGTGTAAACTTAAAATTTGATGCATATCCATACATGTGAATTTCAATCCCATCAACCGAATAAAATGTAGAGACCCGAGACATGACGTACATAGATATTACATTAATTTTGCGGAATACATAATACATAACAAAAATAAACACACAAGGACTGTAATAGTATAGTGTATTTGGAAACACGAAAAAATAATATTCTAATCATGGTGAAAGATCTTCAACATATCCCATAAAGATATTACCCTTTTGTTTTCTTACCTAAAACATTTCATTATATCCTAGGGAAAATAAAACAAAAAAGGGTGAGATCAAATGCTCAGTAATGGTAAACATAGAGAACACAAAACAATCCATAAACATTTGAATGCAAAAACATGAACATAAATTATAAACATCCAAATCTTGAGAAAAGACATAAATCTTGGAAGTACGTAAGGAATATATCATAAATTAACATCAATAATGATAAAATAGAATAGGAATAAAACATGTAATTGTGGAAAACCATTAGCACATGATATGATTTCCATAGTTGCCAAGGCATTGTTGCCAAGACCATATTAGTGGACAAAATCGCATTCTGAATCGAGTTCACTCCTCGTTCCAGTACTCTATCACTAAACAAGATTATTTTACCCTTCCATCCATGTTAATCTCATGAGATATAAATCTTTAACAAATGCCTTGGAGGTAGATATAGGTCCCACCCATCCTTTAATTAATTCAGTCGTACTTGTTCCACAATATAAACATAAATCATTCATCATAACCTAAATAATAAAATATGATTCATAAACATCATCCTGTAATTCATATAAAACAAATGGATATCATTTCATCATAAGAAATAAAACCATGTAAATAATAGATACATTTTTCTTGAATCATAATCATACAAAATAATATCATCTTAGATGGAAAATACTTTTGAAAAACAACTTTTAATGAATTCTTGAGGAAAATATCCTTTCTTCTTCCAAGTCATTTTTGGTTTCACAAAATGACATTCAATTTTAAAATAAAAGGATTTTGTTGAAAATAATCATGAAATCATGTAGAGTATGATTTATGAAAATAAGGCGTTATGAAATCATAAAAATCAGTTCACGCCGTATAAGTTAAAAAAACATTCTCCTCGTACTTTTAACAGAAAAGTCAAAATGTACCACATATGGTAAACAAAAGAAGGATTCCTTCTGTAACATAATTTAAAAGTAAAATAGGGGTAAAAATGACTTTATGAATTCATTAAAAAATATTAAAAACTGTATGAACAACATTTTTATGTACATCGATGAAAAATAAAACCCCATTAAATACTTACGTATAAGTAATATCAGATAAAATTGAGATTTTAAATTTACACCTTACAAAGATCTTTTTGTAAATAATATAGATCAATTTTTTTTTTCACTATAAGGTCACTAAACAAAGTATAAATATGTGATTAGATATAAAAATTCATTTCTCACATAATCAAAGAACAACATAAACAAGAAAGAGAAGATCAACCCAAAGAATAGAAATTTGATTAAGTAGTTCCCTTACCTCATGTCCGACTTCCCTCAATCATTATTTAATCTCCTGAATAATAAAACAAAGTTAATTTCTACTTCCTTAAATCCCTTTTTCAAGTTTATAAATCTTTTTATATCACTTATTTCCATGTTATAAACATTATGTTACCATTTAAGTTAATATCATTCGTTTTGTCAATATTTGGTACTTGAGTCAAAAATGGACTTCTTATAATTACATGTTGTTCATGTTGGAACCACATTGTGTATAAGGTTGTATTTGTTGTCAATAGTTGTCAATGCAGATCAAAATGAAGGAGATCATGAAGTACTCCGATGAAGTAGAGGAGTGGTGATTCAGACGATTGTTGTACTGATCGGAAGTTCAAAGAACATGTGTCAAAGGTGATACATTGTTTACAACAATGCAGAATGTGAGGTATAAGCCATCCAAGGATGATCAAAGAAGAATGATGTTTTTGGATGAAGTTCATGCAATTACTCATGATTGCATGAGAACCATGCAAGAGACTTCCTGACGAATTGAATCGGTTTGCATGAAGTACATCATACCGGTTGATGAAGAAGACAATGTGCAATGATTGGACTTCTGAGATAGTCATGAACATCACATTGTCATAGAAGATGATGATGCTAAAGCTGTTCCTTCAAAGACTACATATCACAATAGTGGAGGTTGTGATAAAAGCAGAAGAGTTGTTGAAGTATACAGATCACCAAGATGAAGCGCTGTTGAGGTGATCGTCCTTGTCGACAAAGCAAACAAACGACATACAAATTTGTTGGGAAAAGAGTTTCTATGGAGGCAGGTCGAGTTCGAGGACTGTGGAATAATGATCCATGTTTTTATTCAAGGAACATCGACAAAGGAATGGATGATCTGGAGGCGGACTAAAAGAGCAGATACAAGGTGGCGCCATTTTCCAGTGTTTGCCAAATTTTTGGGCCTCAAAATCGGAAAATGAAGACATGGATTGTCTGCAAAAGGAGGTTCGCACAAAAAGGAAGTGGTGCGCGAAATATAAGAGGCTTGCGCGAAATACTTAAGTTAGGCACAAAAAACAGCGGGATGCGCGAAATAGTTTTTCGCACAAACAGTGTTTCGAAATCAGAGAGGTGAAAAATGGCAAAGGCATGGGCTGCGCGAAAAACCAGAGATGTGCGCAGAAAAATGGGAATGTGCGCGAAAAATGTTGTGCGCAGAATAGCTGGGTGAATTTTTCGCGCAATCAGCGTATCGAATCGGAAATACAGAAAATCGGCAAAGGCAAGAGGCGCGCGAAAAATCAGAGATGTTCGCACCATGTGCGCGAAAAAAAACGAACTGCTGCGCGTAAAGTTGGTTGTGCGCGAAATGTGGGTTTGAAGTTTTACGCGCACGAGAGGATTCATGTTCTAAATGATGATAAATAGAGAAGTAATAAGATGCGCGAAAAACCAAGGTGTTGCCCGAGATTAAAAGCAAGATGCGCGTAATTCACAGAACTGGGAGACAGTTTTACGCGCAAGAAGGGGGTTTTATGCGCAGGATCAAAAACGTCTATAAATATGAGGTGAACCCCTCTCATTCGGAGAGGCTCGACACTTAGACAAATCCTGAGCTCCGGTGCGCGGAAAAGTTAAGGTCCAGAGGGTTGCGCGAAAAAGAAGGTGTTGCGCGAAAAAGGAAAGTTTTGCGCGAAAAAGAAGAGTTGCGCGAAAAGCCTTTTACGCGACAAAAGTTATTTTTACGCGCAAGGTTTGAATTTTACGCGCAAGCCCTCGGGAAGGGTGCGCGGAAAATTTGGGGGTCCCGCAAGCTTTTTGACAGGTGCTTAGCACTCTCAAACCTGCTTTGCGAAGAGAAGAAGAACGATCGTGCAACCAAAATCTGATCTGCACAGAGAGAGAAATATATCGATACACTCAGGTTTCAGAATTGGGAATTGAAGGAAGAGAAGGAGTTTTAGTGCATTCAGGTATTGCACTGAAGTAGAAGATTGATTTCAAAAGAGCATCAACTCATAACTCTGATGCAAGCAAAGTCTCATGCTGAACAGGAGACAAAGACTTCAATGCATATTTATTGAAGAGACCTTCATGTCTATAAACTGAGTGAGACTTCACCAACGGCAGTGAGCCAGGGGGAGTCAACGGGAGTGACCCGAGGGACGCAGTGAGCTATCCCTGAACAATTGTAAAGGCAGTAAGCCTGGGACAGAGTGTCTGTACCCGAACATTTGTATCCGCAGCTAGTGAAGCATAGTGGATTTAGGTACGACCGACAACCTGTCGGCGTATACTCCTTGGACGTAGCCCTCAGTGGTGAACCAAGTAAAAATAGCTGTGTCATCTGTCTCTGCATGTGAATGTTTAATTGCTGATCATATCCATCATACAGGTTTAAGTAGTTCCTACCAATGTGGGAACAAGATCCACAACTTTAAGAAGAAAAAGTTGCCACCCTGATTCACCCCTCCCCTCTCAGGGTGTCCCGGGGTCCTACAGTTCATGTGGTCAGTGGTTCATTATATCTAGAATTATACTCATGATTTATATATCATATATATAATATATATCCAGCATATAAATATATTTATAATAGTACATTACATATGGAGGTATGAAATGAAATGCACGGTTCATGGAGACAGTTTGCCGTACGTACGCATGAATGCTACTTTCATTTCTATTTCATATTTTAATGGAATTAAAACATAATTATACATATTTATATTATAATTCCAGTATAATATCATATATTATATCATTAACTCCATCCTTTATACATCCTACATAAGGCATTAACGAATCACATCACTTTGAGGGGACGGTAGTCCGCACTTCCTCAAATGAGACTATCATATTTACCCAATATGGAAACCATAATGGCTTGATATAATTGGGAAGTAAAAAAGTATAATGAAATCATAAAAATAATATATATATCATATATAAATAAAGTTCCATCATAATGGCCACCATGAGAGAAGGTAGGAGAAAATCGAACAATCATCATTTGGTGAGGCGTTAGTTTCCCATCCACTGAAGCATTATGTTCTTAATCCATTAGATGGAGGTGTGTGCAAGTTTAGTTCACATAAATATCATAACAACATCATATTTTATTTAGGATACTGGTTTTGTTACAAAATAAAGGATTTAAAAGAGTTTAGGGGTTGGAGAAGTAGAATAAAAGAAAACAATTTAAGCGAAATCGTTACCTTTAATTTGGGTAACATCCTTTGTTTTGAACCAAAAGGACATCTTGAAGTGATTTCTACCGATGGAAATGATTCTAGGGGGAGTATAGGGATGTAGGGAGTTTAATTGGGCAGAGTTTGGATGTGAAAAATGGCTTGATAGGTGTGAGGAATTGGATAAAAATGGTCTCATTTTATAAGGGGGTGGAGGGGCTTTTTGGAAAGTGTGAAAATATTATTTTATTATAAACATAACATCGTTTTCAAAAGGTCCAAAAATCATTAAAAATGAATATATGATGAATCATGGAATAAATAATATCATCCAATCATAATTGGACACGGTTTGGATAATATTTTAATCATTATAATCTTATTTATTTAAATCATTTTTTAATGAGGTAAATACTGCATCATTAATGTGTCATTAATAATTTAATTTTTTTGATGTCTAAAAATTATAAAACAATTATCATAAGTTAGTAAATTTTTTTATCTTTATAATTAATATTTATAGTATAAAATATAATTTATATAACCCCTTATAAAAATAAATTTCTAAAATATTTTTGTTAATGTCAATTTTGTCATTATAGTACATTAATTATTCCAAATTGTCATTATCACTACCAAGTGTATCAATGGGGTCCCAAAATAGACCCATGTATGGCCATGGTCGGCCACTACTCAAAAAATAAGTTTAGGAAAAGTGTTAAGGTAATTTTGAATTATTATAATATTCTTTTAACCTTGAATTACCCTACATACCTTTAACCGCTGTAAATAAAGGAAACAGTTACTATTCACTAAAAAAATATTATCATCTTATTTAACCACATTTAACTTCTTGATAACAACTATGTATGTAGGATTTTTGAAATTCAATTCTTAGAGGTGGTAAAATTTCATTTAAATGAAAGAGACTTTTTATAACTTCCACTATGTGGTTTCACTATTCATCAAAAATTGATGTTTTTCAGAAAAATAAAAAAAATTCAGCCTAAACTAAATTTGATATTCCTAATTAAAAAATTATTTCTATTTTTAAAAATTCAAAACATAGAAGTGTAATTAATTAATTTTAAAATTAATTCCTGTTATCAAAACAAATAGCGTGTTTTTAAGAAACAATAAATATCAAAACATCGACACTTGTTTATGTCCAAATTAATAGTGAAATTAATTCAATGAACAAAATTTGATTAAGTGGTAAAAATATATTCTAATTAAACTTTAAAACCGATTAAAAATATAATCTAACCATATAAATTATTGCAATGAAATTTTTTTTAATTAACATATATTGTATTTTTACTATTGATTAAAATATGAAAGTTATCAGAATAATATGAAAATTTAATCCAAATTAAATTTTTATTTCGTGATTCCGAAGAAGAATTTTATTTTGTAAAATTGAACTTATAAACATGTCAAAAACTAGATTTAATATGGGTGCACCATCAAAAAGCGGCAAAACTGCATTTTTTAAAAAAAACTTATTTTCTCGAAACATTTATTTTGTTCTCATACAATGTTATGGAAAATATGTAAGATGAATAATAATGTTATAAAATCTAAAATTTAGTTAATAATATTTATAACGGCTAGACCATAACAATATTATAACAACATTTCATTGTTTAGTGAAACCTGGTATTGCGTACTACAAAATCTATCGAGGAAGGTTGTGATTGCCTGTAATGAAAGCCATGTCAGGGTTTCATGTTGTGCAAGAATCCTTCGTTGTTTCTTATAATAGAATCCAACCATATTTCATTTATACATTAAATATATAAAAAATATATAAACTCAATGTTGTTAATAATAACTACAATCAAACAATTTTGAAATTTTGTGTAACATGATCCATGAATAGTGTTGTGTATACTACAAGCTAATACGGTGTTGCATATAGCTAAAGGTAATCATGGTGTTGCATACAACAGATGATATGAAAAAAATAATATATATCATAAAATCTCTGGGTGTTACATTCTACCCCCCTTAAAATGAATTTCTCCCTCGAAATTTCTCAGGGTTATATATGGTTCATTACTTGAATGTTTCTTTCATATAAACCCACATTGTAAAAAGGAATACTAAAACTTAATTTTAAAAATGAATATTAGGAACCAAATGGATACCCAAAGTAACCCATCACTTTGGTTCCCACATAGAAGATCATAGGTGAAAAAATATGGATATGGAAGAGAAATCAAACCATCAAGTTCTAATGGAGAGTCATAGAGAACGTGGCTGTGAAAAATCTAGCAGTCAAAATGTCATAAATTTGTGATGATCTAAGGTACCATCTGATATATGATAAATGAGGGAAATAGGACAAATTTTTTGGTTTTAAAGATCATTTCCCTAATGTTAAAAAAAATATAATTACAAGAAACACATTCTTGAGTTTATTACAATCTCACTGTTGGTCGTTCCTTGAACAATTTACACTTCATCTATTAAAGAAATTAATTTGAATTTATCATTCTTGAAGTATTATCAGATCATGCGATAGAATGATATGTCATTCCATCTGTCTCAAACAAAAAGTTAGCAAAAGTTATTAAATGTAAATAAGTCCATCTATAGTGAGATTAATTGTAAATGGTTCAAAAAATGGACATATAATTCATTTATCATGCCATGTAATAAATTAAAACTAATTTATAAAAACTGGGGTCTTACTATAGTCCAATGGTAGACAATAAAGGCATGTCGCTCTTCGGTTGAGGGTTTGATTCCCACAACCTTGTCCGACGAGACAGGTTGTCACCCGTCCTGCAGGTTGTCCATTTTCTAAAACTACACTATTATAAAATTACTGAAATAATATCGGAATAATGTTCTGGCCTTAAGAAATACTATCTTATATCGAACATAAACCATTCCAATCTTTAGACTTACCCAAATTACATATACACATTCTCATAGTATAAAAAATGATTACTATAAATGTCATCTACCAATAATGTGAATACCATCATTTATCCCCCATATATCATAAGATATATCTTGTTGGTCACATTCAAAAACATTTGAACACCTTAATCATGTATTATCTTGAAAAAATTAATACCCTTTGAACCTTAGTGAAAAACATGAATTTTGTCAAAAGTTAACTCTTTCAAAATAAAAAAATCCCAAAATTTCTATACACTCAAACCATGATATCACTTTTTCCTTATATCATCCATGAGATCATTAATAATATCCAAAATATTATTTTCTCCTTATCCATTCATTATGTGCATATCATCTTATTTACAAAAATATCTGAATAACCTTTCATGGTTACTGGTACCATATTCTTATAGAAAACCACAATGGACCAATACACATATATTCCAATATTCAATATAATTACGTCAACAACATTGTTATTTAATTCCAATACATAAGCCCTTAAATCCATACTCTTCAATGATTGGAATGGAATAGGTCCTTACTCAATTTAGAAGTAACTTCTTAGGTCAGGGCATTGGGTTGTGTAATGCCTATGTTCTCCGCAGAAAAAACATTGGCCTCCATAACAGTCTATCACTCTATGACCCTTTTCTCCACATAGATAACATCTTCCCTTCCATTTTAGGTATTCCTCAAGGTTCTTCTTCCCTTATTTAGAAAACTCAATCTTCCTTTCTCTATGCTCCTCATTATGAGAACATGCATAAAATTCCATCTTCGTCTTGTTTGATGAATTAGGAATACAACTTAAGTTATCCTTGTTAATTATATATCGAGATGTCTAATTCGATATAATCACAATATCTTTCTCTCCAGGAGTTACATAATTTCATTGATCATAGTCATCAATTTATCCATTGTAATCAATGTTAACTAAATTCCTTCTCGTTCCCTCCATTCACTAAGAGCACAAACCATAGTGTAAGAAACCATTAAAATAATGAGGAATCACATAATCATAAAAATTCACTTATGGGATGTCTAACTTATCAAAAATTCTTTAATCCATGACACCTTAGTTTCACCTTAGGTTATTCATGATCGTCAACATAATTCTAGGACTATAACCTATACTTATACTTATCCTTAGGGACATCCCTAGACATTCCATAGAATTGTCTCTAGGGATCTCACTAAATTTTTCGCATTCTAGTTCTCAAAGGTTAAATAAACCTTTCCGCTGATACCAACGATAGAGACCCAACACTTGCATACATGGAAATTACATTACTTTTTCAGAATACCTAATATATAACAAAAACAAAAACACAGGGAACATAATAGTTTAGTGCCTTTGGAAACATGTAAAAATAATATTCTAAGCATGGTGAAAGATCTTCAACATCTCCCATAAAGATATTCCCTTATTTTCTTACATAAAACATTTCTTTATATCCTAGGGAGAAGAAAACATAAAAAGGGTGAGATTAAATGCTCATTGTGGGTAATTATAGAGAACATAAAACAATCCATAAATATTTGAATTCAAAAACATGAACATAAAATCTAAACATCCAAACATGGAGAAAAGGCATAAATCCTGGAAGTACATACAGAATATATCATAAAGGAACATCAGTCATGATAAAATAGCATTAGAATAAAACATGTAATTCTGGAAAACCATTTATCACATGATATGATTTTCATAGTAGCCAAGGCATCGCTTCCAAGACCATCTTAGTGGACAAATTCCCTTTCTGAATCGAGTTCACTCCTCGTCCCAATCATGTATCACTGAACCAGATTAACATACCATTCCAGCCATGTATATATAATGAGAAATAAATCATTACCCAATTCATTGTAGGGAGATATAGTTCCTACTCATCTCATAATTAAGTCATTATTACTTGTGCCACAACATAAACATAACTCATTCATCATAACCCAAAGAATAAAATGGGTTTCATAAAAATAATCATGTAATCTATATAAAACAAATGGATATCTTTTCATCATATGAAATTGAAGCAAGTAAAAAATAGATACATTATAATTGAATCATAATCATACAAACTAATGTCATCTTATATGGAAAGTAGTTTTGAAGAAAAACATGAAATGAATTCTTGAGGAAAATATTTTTCTTCATCAAAACCATTTTATTTTCACAAAATTCCATTCAATTTTAAAATAAAAGGATTTTTTTCAAAATAATAATGAAATTTTGTAGAGTAAGCTTCATGAAAATAAGGAGTTATGAAACCATAAAAATACGTTCAAACTGTATAAGTAAAAAACCATTATCCTCGTACTTTTAAAGGAAAAGTCAAAAAGTACCACATCTGGTTAAAAAAAGAAATATTACTTCCATAATAGAAATTAAAAGTCAAATATGGGTAATCATGACTTAAGAAATACATTGTAGAATATTAAACACTTTATAAGAAAATTTTATGGACATGAATGAAAAATATAACCCTAGTAAATACTTACATATAAGCAATCTCGGATTAAAAATGAGATTGAAAAATCATCCCTTACAAAGATCATGCTATAAAAAAATAGATCACTTATGTGTATTCAAAATAAAGTCACATAAATAATGTATAAATACATGATAAGATATAAAAATTCATTTCTCACATTATCAAAGAATGGCATAAACAAAAAAGAGAAGATCAACCCAAAGAACGGAAATTGGGTTAAGAAGTTCCCTTACCCTGTGCCCGACTTGACTCGGTCGTTATTTATTATCCTGAATAATAAACCAAAGTTAATTTATACCTTCTTAAGAACATTTTTCAATTTTATTATTCATTTTAAATCACTTATTACCATGTTATAAACATTATGAAACCATTTAAGTTAATAATGTTCGTTTTGTCAATATTTGGTACTTGAGTCAAAAATAGACTTCTTAAAATTACATGTTGTTCATGTGGTCAAAGGATCATTATATCCAGAATGATATTAATGATTTATATATTATATATGTCATATATATACAGCATATATATGTATTTATAATAGTACATAACATATGGAGGTAAGAAATGAAATGCATTGTTCATGGAGAGGGTAAGTCGTACGTACGCATGAACGCTACTTTCATTTCTATTTTTTATTTTAAAGGAATTAAAAAATAATTATACACAGGTATATTATAATTCCAGTATTATATCATAAATAATATCATAAACTCCATCCTTTATACATCCCACATAAGTCATTAATGATTCACATTACTTTGATGGGGCGTAGTACGCACTTCCTCAAATGAGATTATAGAGTTTAACCACCATGGAAACCATATAGGATTGATATAATTGGGAAGTAAAGAAGCATAAGTAAATAATCAAATTAATATATATATCATATATAAATATATTTCCATCATAATGGCCACCATGAGAGGCGGTAAGAGAAAATCGAACAATCATCATTTCGTGAGGTGTTAGTTTTCCATCCACAGAAACATTAGGTTCTACATCAATTAGATGGAGGTTTGTGTAAGTATAGTTAAAATAATTTTCATAAAAACATCTTAGTATATTTATGATACTGGTTTTGTTACAAAATAAAGTATTAAAAAGAGTTTTGGGGTTGGAGAAGTAGAATAAAAGAAAAAAATTTAAGAGAAACGATTACTATTAATTTGGGTAACTTTCTTTTGTTTGAACAAAAAGTACTTCTTGAAGTTCCTTCTGCCTAAGGTAAGGATTATAGTGGTAGGATAGGTATGTAGGGAGCTTAATTGGGCAGAGTTTGGACAATCAAAATGGCATGATAGGTGTGAGGAATTGGATAGAAATCGTCTCCTTTTATTAGGGGGAGTAGGGTCTCTTTTGGAATGTGTGAAAATTTTATTTTATTACAAATATATATTCAGGTTAAAAAGGTCCAAAAATCATTGAAGATGAATATAAGATGACTTGTGGTCTAAATAAAATCATCTAATCCGAATTGGTTATGTTTTGGAAAATAATTTTATCATTATAATCTTATTAATTTAAATCATTTATTAATGGGAAAAATACTGCATCTTTAGTGTGTCATAACTGATTTATTTTATTTGATGTCTAAAAATTATAAAAAAAATATCATCATGTAGTAAATATTTTTAGATTTTAAATTAATATTTATATTTGAAATAATAATATATAAAACCCCTTATAATAATTAAATACTAAAAGATTTTTGTTAATGTCAATTTTGTCTTTACATTAAATTAATTAATCCAAATTGTCATTATCAATACCAAGTGGCTCAATGGGGTCCCAAAATCTTACCATGGATTCCCATGGTCGGCCACTACTCGTCGAATAATGTTAGGACAAGTGTTAATGTAATTTTGAATTATTATAATATTCTTTTAACCTTGAATTACCCTATTTACCTTTAACCGCAGTAAATAAAAGTCAAAAGTTACTATTCCACAAAAATAATTTTTATCTAATAGTAAAAAATTTTACATCATTAAACAACCATGTATGTCTGATTTTAGAAATTCAGTTCATAGTAGTTGTAAAATTTTATTTAAATGAATGTGTCTGTTTTTTAACTACCACTAAGAGGTTTCACTATTCATCAAAAATTGAAGTATTTCAGAAAAATACCAAAAATTCAGAATAAGCTATATTTGATATTCTGAATTCAAAAATGATGTATATTTTTCCAAATCAAAAACATATAAGTGACATTAATTAATTTTAAAAATAATTCTCGTTATCAAAACAAATAGCGTGTTTTAATGAGACAATAACTATCAAAAGATCGACACTTGTTTATGTCAAAATTTAATGTGAAATTAATTCCAATGACCAATATTGTATTAAATGGTAAAAATATAATCTAGTTAAACTTTCAAACCAATTAAAAATGTATTCTAACCATATAAATTATTGCGATGAAAAAAACATTATTTAAAATATAGCGTGTTTTTACTATTCATTAAAATATGAAACTTAGCAGAATAATATGAAAAATTTATCCAAATTAAATTGTTATATCTTTATTCCAAAGAAGAATAATATTTTGTGAAATTAAACTTATAAACATGTCAAAAAATAGATTTAAAATGGGTGTTCCATCAATAGGCGGCAAAACATTATTTTTTGAAAAATACTTATTTTACCTGAAAAATTTATTTTCTTCTCATACCATGTTCTAAAAAATGTGTAAGATGAATAATAATGTTATAAAATTCAAAATGTAGTATATACTATTCATAACGGCTCTTCCATAATAATATTATAACAATATATCATTTTTCAGTGAAACCTGGTATTGCGTACTACACAGGCTATCCAGGAAGGTCTCGATTGCGTGTAATGCAAGCCAAGTCAGGGTTGCATGTTGCGCAAGACCTATTCATTGTTTTTTATAACACAATACAACCATATTTCATTTATACATTTAATATATATATATATATACACTCAATGATTCATAGAATAACTACTGTCAAATGAACTTGAAATTGTGTGTAACATGATCCAAGAATTGTGTTGTGTATAATGCAAGCTAATACGGTGTTGTGTATAGTGCAACGTAATCATGGTATATCGTACAACAGAAGATATGAAAAAAATATATATCTCAAAAAATCTTGGGGTGTTACATAAAAGATCATCCAACAATGAGTAGATAAAAATTTAAGTTAATAGACAACAATTACACCCTGAAAATATGGTGGAAAACTACAGGTATTCACATATCCTTACCAACACACATGAATCCCATCAGTCAAATACTACTTCAAATGAGTAGACACAAATCCATTGGCATTAGTATGAATCCCACAAGTCAACTATAATGGAATGTTATGGGTACATGAAAATCCATATCCACCACTATGATGTAAATTAGTCAAATATAATGGAAACTAAATAAAATTATCAGAAAATTCATGTTGATTCATATAAAACCCATCAAGTAAATACAATGGAAATTTGAGAAAGCATCTAGTGTATCCCAATTTTGGATCAGTAGTTGACACATACCTCTACCCTAGAACAATAAGAATGTCATTACATACTGGAATGAAATTGAGGAATAGATCAGGCACATATTCCTACTCTGAAACTATAACTGTCAAATATTCTTGTTAATGCCAATGATGTTCCTCAAAACATATTGGCAATGTATGAGGATCAGATATAAATTTTTTACATTATACTTCATACTTTCCATGATGTAATCACACCCATAGAAATTGAAAATATTTATTCCCACAACCCCTCCTCCCAATATGGGGTTATTTATCCACTCGTTGTGGTGGTCACTCAAGGGAAGACTGGAATCCATGATCCAATTCACGATGGTCTTCAAAAAATCAAATGATAATTGGAAAAAAAGATATGGATCAATACTCATTAAAATAGGGTGACATTGGTCCACATAAATGACCAATCCAAGAAAGGAATATATCCATACTAAAAATCTAGAGGATTTACAATATATCTCGACAACACTATGGGAGACACTCAAATAGGTGCCCATATTTGACGTTCATCACCAAAAATTGGCCACATTTTCCTGCAAGAGAGAACCTAAAAATAAATCACACTACTGTAAAATGGAAAATGAATATCATACTCCAAACCCTTATCTATATTGTGATATATTTATTAAGGCCAAAAAATATCGATCAATTGTGGTATTGGATCCTGTCAATATGTTACCGAATTAAAAAATATATAGTAGTATTTGTAGATGTCAGGCCTTCTATATTGGTACCAGTTTCTCTAGAGGTCCACCCTAGAGATCCCACCATGAAGGCTTCTTTTTTTATGTAAAATGATCTATCATGAGAGACTATCCCTTGATGGTAATTGTAGTATCCCTCCTCGTGGCCAAAAAATAAACCATCATGAATGTCATCCCCTTTCTATCATCAATACTAAAGGTACTCTAAAGGTCATAAATTGTATAAATTTTCCCTGAAGCCATGAATCACGTTTTGATGATAGTCCTCTCCATTTTTGAATTCATTACGAAGGTCCTCCCCATAGTGACACCTTATGTCATCATGAAGGTCCTCCAATTTCTTTTGTCTGCACTGAATGTCATCCCAAGGGCTTACTCTATATATATTCTCACTATAGGGAAGAATAAATCTGTTATGGTGGTACATTACATTATGGAATTGTTTGTGATGGTTGCATATATAGTTATATATTATTCCATATAGAGGTTCGAACCCTTTTTTCGTCTTTTCAGAATGACCTCCCTATGGAATGCACAATTTAAATTATCCTTGTAGTAAAGCATCATTCATTAATGGTACTTCTCATAATTATGGAATTTCCATCAATTTTCTTCAAAAAACAGACATATTCTTTTATAAATAAGGTCATCCTCTTATTATCTCCCACCCGGAAGGTCCTCCCAATGGTATACACTGCATATATGCATTCTAAAATTGTTAATCTAGTTGTAATCGTAGTCCTATCAATGGTTTCATTTTTTGATATGGTCCTCCCCATAGTTAAATTTCATACTGAGAAGAAGGTCCTCGCATTTCCATATCAAATTAAATAAATACCCTGTATTTATTGGTAATTGGTAATATGGGTTCAAGTATGATTAATGCCCTATAAACATAAATTGACATCGTTATTATATAGGAGACAACCCAGGGAAACCCTACTCATATGAGTTGTCCATAAAACATTCCCAAGACATTGAGACTCATACAAGACCCACTACTCATGATAAAATACTAAAGAAGAATACATGTTCGTAAGAAAAATTAGAGGTGTCCCTCGTAGATGAACACAAAATTATGTTAGTCAGGAGAATAAAATTATCCATGGATGATATACACAATATGTCTTGTCCCACATTAACAATGTAGTTCTTCAATCAAAGTGTATTGTCATATGAATCGGTATACAATAACCATCTGAATATATGGAAATACCACTATTAATTGAATTAAAAATTAATTCACTATAATAGGTATACATAACATGTTAAATAAAAGTAATATCTTCATCATAAAATAGAATTGGAATCCCTCCTGTTTGTGTTGATATCATGGTCATAAAAGCAACGAAAAACTATTTAATTGGATTTGATTCAATAAATTACATATTTTCGGTAATATAATTGTCAACACCCCTCCTATTGTTAATATCTGGATATGGCGGATCATGGAACACTTAATTTAACCTAACACCCCATCCAAAATTATTCAATGGAAATGAAAGCATGTAATGACATTATTCTAAAGTTATTGTGAAGAAAAGAACGTAATCTGTAAAGATGAGATACTCAATAAGAACTAGACATTACTAAGTCTCAAAAGAATCATTCTAACCAGAGTAAGATAATGTAAAATTCCTGAACCATGAAACATAAAAAATTCTATAGGATTCACACTTAATTAAATCCAATCCTTAATCACTGATAATTTCTTTAAAATTATGAAATTTGTGTGCATACTTGACACTTCACCCAGACTACACTCAAGAAAATATGTGAAAGATAATTGGGAGGTGACCGTAGAAATTATTTTAGAAAAATTGTATCATCCCCAACCTATAGCTATGAGGGAATATTTAACAACAAATAACCTCGTAATATCTACAAATCATTCCAAGTCACAATGATAAGAGAATAGGTGCAACCCTAGCCCATAGGGCTGGTGGAATGTTTTACATAGATACCCCATCAATGAAAATAATTCTTTTCCCATTTAGAGAGTTCGTAAAGTATAAATGAATCCCAGTTCATTGCATCTCCATAATGATTTACCATAGATGGTAGGAATTTCACTATGATGCATTTAGGTTCCCTCCAAACCACTAATCACCAGGTATGGTCAAGGGGATCCCAGAAATGTAGCAAGCGGTCCATCGAAAATTTTAATACAACCTCATATCATTCTTTACCTAGTACGATGCCCATAATATTTTATGAACCAGTGAACATCATGGATTTTAATCCTATAGAGAATTCCAAAAATGAAGAAAATATAGAAGAAGAAAAAATGATGGTTTCATTCAAAATGTGGTCCCCATTTATAATGAAGGATTTCATACTAGGAACCATAGAATCTCCCAAATTTTGGGTGTTCCATTAAATAATCTCTAATTTCTTCCTCATTAAATCCATAAAAATAAGAATAATAATGTCAAGGATACATACAATCCTCCTCATCCTCTCAATAAAGAAGATCCCCCTAAGTTAAAAAGAATGATTCCCTTGGATGGAGAAAGAAATGAATGATATGAGGGGACTCCATGCTGAGTATATGCAAGGAATAATTCTTATCAAATATGATCCTAGGATAGAGACACAATGAACACTTCTAGATGGTGTACCTCACTAAAAAGGATTCATTCAGGGGATTAAGGAATGACCGGGTCATCTTCCCAACATAGATTCTATACCATCATCTTACCTGGGACTGATTATGGAAGGATGCCTGGAATTCCATCTATTAATGAGATATCTAGAACAGGTTTAGTAAGATTCTAAAATGTGGTCCCTAGTATGATACTAGACCCAAATAATTCCATATATGGCATGTCAAATCTAATTGACTACTGCACCAATTCAAGAGCATGCTCATCCAAACAATAATAAAGGGATTTTTGACGCTATAGGTTTTTTTTGAAGTGAAAACAGAAGCTATAGAGAAATTTTTTTCACTAATACTGTTAGAGATGAGAACATACCCTAATTTTGTGAGCGACACCCCACCACCACCAAAATTCAGGAGCAATACACTTCTGATATTCAATGGATCCAGAGACCTAGAATAGCATTTATCACACTATGCATTCCACTGTAATCCCATAAAGGGAACTCCAAATATATAAGAAAAAATTGAAACCATTATGATTCATTCATACCCAAAAAAAGGTTGTAATTTTTATGTTATATGAGTTTTTTAGGTTGATTGGTAACTGGATGGGAGGATCTCCATCTATAGTTTCCCTTTATATTCACCTCAACGTTGTAGTAAAAAAAATTAGCAGCCTCTCAAATTAAAAACATTAAAAATAGTCTTTTATTTATTTTCCAGACAAAATGGTTTGGGAAACTCCCTGAACTAAATACATATCTAAGAGTATATTATCAGTCTCTTTATTGATAACCATTAAAAATAATTGAAATCCACTCATCTTGATGGAATATTCAAGTGTATTTCGAGATTCAAATTACATTTTATCAATGAATGGATGTATCCATACAATGGAATGATATCCAGTGCAAAGTAAAACCATCTGCCCTGGGGAAAATAATTGGAAAGGTGGAGGCAGCATCTTTCAAACATTATCCCTCCATCACCCCTTCTACACCCTTGAATCATGTGTCATATCATTCTGCACCAACGTGGTGTCAACAACAACCCCCACCTCACCAAGAAAATATGAGAGGACCGATGTGGAATTAATTTATGGAAAAGAGAAATATAATTTACTCAATCTAATACGATCTTGCCCATGGATATTTTATAGACATTATGGAAAATAATTTACTCCTCCATCTAGGGAAAAAAGGAATGAACAGTTATGTCTCTATTAGTGGAAGGATTATTAACACTTTCTATGGATATTGGGACACACTATACTATAATGACTCATCTTTCAAAAAATCTTACAAAAAATTATAGCTTTCAGGAAATTAATGTTGGAGATACCACCCACATATGTGGATTATGATTACACTACTAAACCTAAGTATGTAGATTAGTCGAATGAAGTTATTAAAAAAAGAGATAAAAGTTTCATAGTTGGATGTATTGGAAGAGAACCTAGAAACATTTCATGAATTCTTCCTGAAATGTAGAAAAACCCAACTATTCCCCCATTCACTCCAACTACAACACTATTGAAATCATCCTCCCTAAAAATTTCTACAGGCCATCATTTAAAAAGTGGTCTGGCCAGAATGACTGGGCATAAGTGTTGGAGGATAAACCTGTATCATGGGCAAGGTCAATATTAACACTATCATAGGTTATTCCCTTAGATATTAAATAATGTGAACCAATCCACAAAATGGAACCTCCGAAATAGAATACGAGGATATTTCATCATCATATTCGAAGTTTATTTTTCGTTCCACTAATGTCATTCATATAATGGATATAATAATTTATGATGAGTGTGGCTATGAAACTGAGTAACCTACACATGGTTTGGGATCTGGAGGAAGGGATTTCATATTCCAAGGTTACCAAGGAGGGCATTTCCACAACAAAATCAAGACATCTTGTCATACACATACTCAGATTAACAATATTACTGAAACTCAAAGAATACCCATTCAGGGAGTTCTCCTAGAACAGGAAAATTCTCCTAAATCCGCTAGATTTTGCCCTAACCCTATCACATTTTAATGTCAATTAGAGGGGGGAAATGTTTCAAGTCTTCCTCATCATGTCGACAGACCTTCCCATCCCAAACCACCAAGTGAAATAACACATTCAACTCTTATCCCAATGGATTATCTGTCTACATAAAATAATTATTCCCCTAGATCTCCTATGGAGGATGATACCAATAATAGGAAGAAGAAGACTTTAGATTTTTATTATGACATATTGATATATTTATCATTGTTACCATCAAAGATATTTATCATGGATGCTCTAGTCATGTCAAAAAAATATTTGGGAAGCACTCAAGGAGGCTTTGCAAAGCCCTTATGAGTATGAAGATAAACTAGTCACTCATAAAGTCTATCAGATAGATACCAATCCCATGGAATTTTAGGATGTTATATACTTCAAAAATCTAGTTTAATATGTCATTATATAGGGACACATCAGACCCTTTTATGTTTTCTCTAGGATAAATGGCATTGATATACGAAATGTTTTCAATGAAAATGGATCTAAAGTTTATATTATTATATAATGAACACATATTTTATTGGGATAATATTAATATAACATTAAACATTCATCCATAATTATACATGATTTTAAAAAATGGGAGAAAATTAAATTGGGGCATATCAAGCATAGGAGTCAATTTGGATACCTCATAGCTAAATCAAAATCCATGGTTCTATGGTAGAACATGAAATTCATTGTAATTCTATGAAGGCCCTATTTTCACTAGTATGTTTCAATCCCCTCATTATAATATGAACTCATTAAAAACAAAATTAATGAAAAATACTGACATTGAAGGACAATAATTTCCAATTCAAATCCTATGAGTTGCGTTATATTGAGGATGTATTCTAATAGGGAAAATGGAAACAACAACTATTTGATTGTTTTGATTTTTTCAACAGGTCTACAAATTGTCCAGACCAACCCATGTGAATATATTGGGTAAGAATATGTGGTTACCATCAATCATATTGAATGTATGAATCCAAAATCAGATGGATACTCTATGAACTACATTATATTATTCATGAAATTTTAGTTTACTAGTGTTGAAATGTTTTTTTACACCCCTGATAGTAGTAAAATCATAGATAAAAATTCATTCATTTCATCACAAAATCTATAGGAAATTTTTTCTTCATAAATTAACATGGTATAAGAAATCTTACCACTCAACCCTCCACATTAGATTATCATGGAAATACCCCACTATTAGCCAGATTAGAGGATGTCGGTTTATCTTTTTATTATAAGGATATCAGATCCTCCCAAAACTATGTAGAACTTCTCCTAAAACTCACTTCTCCAACAAAAGATAATGATGATGATGATGATGAGAAATAGGTGGAAGATGGTCTTAGGGATTAACTTCTAATATTTAAGAGGTAATCTACTCCACTATTGATTGGATTAGATAATTATATATGGGTACAAAAGAAGGCCCACATCCCCTCTTGATTAGTGCAATCATATATTTTGAAGTGAAAGATGTATATAACTCTTTCATAAAGAAGCATCAGGATGTGTTCTATTGGAATTAAACATCAATTCCCATCATAGATAAAGATTTTTAACCTCACTACCTAGGATTACCAAAAGTCTAATGGAGCTATATATAGGTAGCATGAAGGATTCACATGACACATGATGCCAAACGTAAGGCTAAAGTTGAGAAGGTCATAAGATCCATCATAATTAAGGACATTTAATATCCTATCCGGTTGGCTAATATCATCCCTATGAATAATAATAATGGGAAAATTAGATTCTACATTGATTTTTGGGACCTCAACCAGCACTGTCTGAAGGATGATTTCCCTGTCCTGATCGCATACCTCTTGCCCAATGAAATTGCTAGATATCAAGCCCTTATATGAATGGATGGATATTTAGGATATAGTAAAATATAAATTTCCCAATAATATGATTATGATACTACCTTCAGGGTCATCTCAGGGAGTGACTTATTTTTTTGTAATTTCAACTAGCATGAAGAATTTTGACGCCAAATTCCAACACAACATGCATCGTATATTCGAATAATTATTATGAATATTAGTCAAATGTCATCTTAATAACATTTTGGTTAAATTTCAACAACACTCTGATCACATGCAGTATCCTAAAATTTTTATAATAAAGTTTTGATAGCACAACCTGAAAATGAATCCCTTAGAATATAATTTTGGTATTACATTAGGGAAATTTCTCACCTTGATTGTATGCCATCGTGGAATCAATTTCAATCCCTAGATGGTTTTGGATAACCTTGGAATGAAACATCCATGAAATCGAATAGATATGATAGGAATCTAGGAAAAAATAACCTATATCTATCCCATCATTTCCATCATTGAGGATTTTTTTCACTTCACCAGGTTGATGAAAATGGAGATTACATAACAATGGACCACTCTTTTATTGGAAACATTAAAAGTATCATAAAATCTTTCTAATCACACTAGTGTTGATGATTTTTATAGAAAAAAGGCTTCCAATTTTAAATATGACTTCCCTAGAGTAACCACTGAGTGACATCCTCATGAGAATGAATGGAACATGCTATGAAAACAGTCACTATTATCTAAGAGGATCTGTGACTGATGATGAGACTCTTTATGTTTATATCATGAAGTGGGGTCTGGAACTAATCACTAAAATAAAGAAAGTGAGGAATGACCTAATTAATTAAATATTATTTTTGATGTCTCATAGAAACCCAATAAAATACATCCTATGTCATCTCATGTTGATCGGACATTTTTTAATTGTGGAAAATCATTTTGAAATGTTTTGACATTTAGTTATAGCCAAAAATATCAATTAACAGCCAGGAATAAAAAAATCATGACATATCACCCCTCATAATAAATGATGTAATTGGATATTGAACAATAGGTGAAGTGGTATTATATATTCTATTGTGTCCCCAAATCATCGAATTGCTTTTTGATGGTGTATCATGAATCCTGATAGGTAAAAAGATAGAAGACCCCAATATTTTCAATGTAAGGATATGATTTTTGATCATATATTTTGAAATGATATTCATTCCTTCCTCCTTCGTATTGAATAAGGGTTTCACAAACTATAAAGTAGAATATTATTCTATCATTACAGGTCCATAGCATTCACTTCTGGAAAAAAAATATCACTAGATGATAATTTCTGATTATAAACTAGTCATTAATCATGTTAACATTGATTATGATATCAAAAAGGAAGAGATAATCCCTCTAGAAAACTATATGGTCCTACCACCTGTTGGATAACACCAATTTTGGACTACCTACAAAAGAGAGAGATCTCAACAGATAGATCTAATAGATATAAAATTTGACGACGACCAATTAAAATTTTTCTATGTGATGGAAAAAATCATCAAAGGGTACAATACAAATGGATCCTTGATGGGGTCCTTCTCAGGTCCATTCTAAAAAAGTTATAAGTGTAATCCTAAAAGAAGTGAATGTTGGATCATGGGGTGCTTACCCGTCAAGAGTCTAGATTTCACGCCAAATTTGATTACGTTGGTACAACTGGCCAACTCAAATGTTGGACTGGCCTAAATTTCCGAAAGATCTATTCCTTCCTGGTTCATTCAAACATCATTGACTAAACCCCAGAGTTTATTCATACAAACATTTACTCTATTCCAATTTCTATATGGGGAATGGATGTTATCGGACCATATACATTGTCTAACACCATACTGTTGAAGTACATTATGGTAGAAACATACTTCTTCAACAAGTGGTCTAAATCTATACCTACAAAATAAGTTAGGGAATGTAGTATAGTTATCTTCATGAAATCCAAAAACATCACCATGTTTGGTGTTCCACATAATATACTAATGGAAAACAACACTTACTTCCACTCTGTTTAATTGGTGAAGCTATATCAAGAGTATGACATCAAGTCCAATTATTCATCTCACTATCATGCAGTGACAAATGGAAAGATATAGGCATTCACAAAACCTATAAAATAAAATCTTTATGATATTAGATGAGGATATTCAATATTTACTAGATATGGACTTACATGCCTTATGGGCTTACGGGACCAAGAACTACACTGCCACGTGGGAAAACCCATACACATTATTGTATGGGATAGGGGTGGTCCAGCCCATCAATGTTCAATATCCCTCAATACATGTTTCCATATGTGCTCAATTATCGAGATATATGTAATGCCAAAAAGGTAGGATGAATTGTAACAACTGGATGCGAAAATAATGCATACCTTACATCATTTGGTATTCCATTAAAACGTAATCATGTGACGCTTTTACGAAAAGGATAACCTCTAGTATTTTATAGAGATGAAATGGTGTCGGTCCTCTGATATCTGATGAAACCCAAAAATAATCCTCTGATGTTGTAACAAAAAAATGGTGGGATTTTACATCATCCATGATGGCTATTCTAATAGATATTATTATTTTATTTCAATGAATGGAATATTCTCCATGACTCCCACCAATGAAAGGCTACTGATGAAATATCTCGTTTAATAACAAGATACAATCATATCATCCAAAAAATGTAATATTCATGTATTCTTAATCCACACTAAATGGAATTAAACATAATCGTTAACATCCCACATATGTGAAATTAAAAAACCCCTCAAAATTATATGACGAGAGGCACTGTCATGGTAACATAAACATTAGAATATTTCATGAGTAAGGCCCATTCAAATCAATTACACTCCATAACATCACATGGGATGACCCCATGCATATTTACAATCTAATATGTCCTCATTTCATGATGATAAACTCCAAGATACTTTCATTATGATCAAATAATGATAAAATACATGATTCGTTCATCCTAGTTTCTAGATGTTAATAACTTTATTTCACCTTTATTCCTTACCATGTGATGTTGAAATGCATATTTGAGTTAAATAATCATGAATTTATATTTTTTGAATGTTATTTGGGAAATTGATGTGTTGAAAAGGGCCTCTTACTAACTCACTCATAGAAGGTTTTTTACTCAACCCTGCAATAAATTCCTATTCTGGGAAGCCTCTTTCCCCATGTCTATACTTTATTCTGTTAGAATAGGGGTTATGTTCTTCACCACACGATGATGAAATATAAGAGGAATTTTTTCAGTCAATGAATCATTAAACATGAACAAGATATGGTCGGGAGAAAGATGAAATATTCATATTCCCTCATGAGAGTAAGATCCACACATGGATTCAATTTCTCAATAACTACATATGGATTGATTCATGTCGTAGTAGGATATGTATTAATGTCAGGACCCTATTTCATGGACCCATCCACATGAACACACTATGAAAATGTGAAAAATATCCCCCTCTATGAGTTGGTTTGACCTCTGTGATGAATTCTCATCAATAACTACAAATGGATTGATACGAATTATCATGAGATATATACTAATGATTATATTTTAATTCATTGTCCATCCACAAAAAGAAAAAATAATTCCCTTCATTGTGTATGGGTCAGACCTAAACATGGTGATTTTCCTCAAGAACTATGTGTGGCCATATTCCTAGAATCACATGATTTTTAGAGAAACGTAGACCCCATGACCTTGGACCAACCATGAAATATCAGCAATTCTACTTACATTTCATAATCAAAAAAATGATGCATGTGACTCTAAATTGGATCCAATTTATATTTCCATTTAAAGATATGTTCCCACCCCATATTCATGAGTCTGATAAATATAGTAAATCACATATAGAACTATTCTTGTATTAATTCCTACACCCACAAGATAGGTAGTGATGCCCATATTTCCGTTCTTGGGCACATCTTCAATACTTCACCTCTTTTACACCATTTCAATATCATCCACAACACATGATGTTAAACTGCAGAGGGTCTCAACACTTTTAGGTCTTGATTTTTTATAGTATATGATATGTAGATATACTTAGATCTTAAATATTAGGACTAGTATCAATGAACAAAGAAACCATTCCCTGTGTGTGGATTAGACAAGAACATGGAATATTTTAAGAACTGTGCATGTCATTATTCTGTTTTACAATGATTAATATAGTGATTCCTAGATCGGAAATACTTGGTAAAACTGCAACAATGATACATTATTTCTAGAGTATGAGTCTTTCCTACATAGAGAACATTTTATGAACTACATGTTTCGTTATTCATACCATCACATCATATGTGTTAACTACTAGGTTTCCATATTGCGGAATATCAACAATTCATTACCTCTTTCACATTTAGTCAATATTTTCCACATCAAATGATTTCAAATTGCATGGTATTTTATGAAATTATTGTGGAATGATAATCATTTTGATAGGATACTTAGAGATGCATGGATCATACATTTGGGGCCAACTACCACAATATTCATAATTCCGATATACTTCATTTAATTAAATATGTTTTGAGGAATAAAACATATCCACTACATTGATCACACACTGAGCATAGATCACATAGTCATAGGGTTTTTGGTACAATATTCCCGACATGATAAAGGAATATCAATACAGAAAAATATTTCCAAGGTATTGGTAGAAATACCTTAAATGGAACACTATATATTTCCCCTTTACGTCGGGGAACATACGTCCTTACTGAATGTTGTTAAAGTGCATTGTACCTCAAGAACTACATATGAAATTATTTTCATGATGTTGATATATGTATTTATTTCTAGTCCTTGTGAACTAGTCTTAGATTTGAGTATATAAAATAACATGTCCACATATCATTTTTATTAAAAAAATATCGATAAAAGTGATATCAAGCTTCGGTTCTTCACTCAAGTATCTATCAAGGAAATAGAAATGATCCACTAAATATGAGTCTGATATATTTAGGGTATTCGAAACTCCAGGGATAATAATTCTCTTAATTTAACTTATGTTCCTAGACAGAATCTTTTCCACCATCATACTATGTTCCCTGGGTAATTTTGGATCCCCATAACCATCCTCCTGGAGGTTAAATTCCCTAAAGACACCTTTTCTAGAATATGAGAAATATACCCCAATTTCTTTTATGTAAGTTTCCCACAAAAAAAAGTCAGGTAAAAAAAAAGATAAATTCATCACCATGAGATGTTTTTCCTTACTCTATATTCCAAAAAATTGATTTATTCAATATAATATCTCCCCATATTTTTAGAGTTCCTTGAATCATGGTTTAGTATTTCTTTTCCCCCTATCATATGAAGCATTTCAAAACATCATAGCTGGATAATCTTCCACTTACTCATCATTTACATAACATATGGTCCGAGCTGCTGGACATAAAAAGAAAATACCTCATGAGGTCCTAATAAAATGACAATAAAATTCATGGATGGTATCATAGTCGCATGACACTATACTGAAAATTTTACCAAAAAACAAATGGATTGATCCCTACCACTACAGATTACATAGTGACACCCTAACACAGATTCTTGTGTATAACAATAGAAAACGTTAAATGATTCTATTTCCATTTTAATAGGCCATTATTTCTTGAGGATCCTTACAAGAATTACTTAGGGAATGATTCATTCATTTATGGGATAGAGACAATCACATGGATCATATATCCCTATCTATGAACAAAAATCATAAAATGACCACCTCTCCTATAAATGAGCTTGATCTTGATAGGGGAATCAAATATGAGCCTCACCAGATTTTGGATCTCGTATGAAGAAGAAAATGACCATATCCCATGAAAGTGTTTGATTGATTCATTGGGAAACCATACAAAAGATACCAATGATATGATTTATACCCTCGCAAGATACATAGTGACACATAGGCCTGCATTACAGGTTCCTTCCAAAACCCAGAAAAATGTACCTTCCCAGTGTATGGATTAGACAGGCCTGGAAAACCTTCCAATATTTCCAAAAAAGAAATGTTTCAAACCATTCCTCAGATGTTTTGAAATAAATTTCTCCATTACGTTTCATAAACTTACCATTAAAAAAAATATGTTTATAGATATTTTGAAATCCCCATAATCATCCCCATCCATTGAAAAAGGATGTTAATTGTCTTGAGGAAACCTTTGTGCATCTATAAACAATATTATCAGGTAGGATCTCTATATGTCACCCACAAAAAAATGCATGTAAACCAAAAAAACAAATCCAAATGAGATAAATTTCCCATATCTTTACACCACAATGATGCTTGAATCCAACATCACTCCTCTGATTTGAAATCCCTCTATATTAAAGCTTACACACATTCCCCATTTATGCCTAAAAAATTATAGAATATTTTTGGATTGATTATTGTGAAATGGTAAAATCATTCAACACTAAATCTTATCTAAATGGCATTAATATATAGTCGTTGAACATCCTTTATATAATACGCTAAAATAAAAAAATCCTTGTACTAGATACATGACTCTAAACAGAACCATGATCCACATGTCACTTATACAACACAAATCCATGTTGAATAGTTTTCTAATTCATGGATAGTGTTGGTACGGATTCACTCACCTTTTTCAGACTTCATTACCTTGATGTTACACTCTTCCTAATCCTAATAAATTGAATTTTCACAAATTACCTACCCATCATAAATAGATGTCAGTGACATGAGTATTCCATAGTTTTGCTATGAAATATATTCCCCAGTTTGATCTACATAATCACCCACAACAAAACAAATGTCAACCAATGATAGGTTTGTCCCCATGAGAGGCTTATCCCATCTCTGTTCAACTTAGAAACATATGGCAGGAAACATTTCTTGTAATTAATCATCATGCACATGGCTCATATCATGTCTCTGGTTTGGAAATCACAATAATAGGCTCATGAAAAATCCCTCACCCATGTATGAAAATTATTTGATCATTCTTCGACATTATTTCCTATTGGGTCCATCGTGACATAATTCTTGGTCAAAGTTTTTTGTCCTAAAATAGCATTCATATTATTCAGGTTGGAAAGACTCTAAACATCCAAGAAACAAAACTCAATACACTCCTTGTTGAAATCCATAAATGGGATCAATAGACACAAGTAATTTTATAGATCTCTAGACCTAATAAATGAATGGTTTAGGAAGAATAGAGTGTCTAAAAGAAAATTAAAAAGAAAAAAACAAGTTAGGTAAAAAAACCTCAAAGAGAGGCCTAAGAAAAAGTCATCTTATTCCTGTTAATCTCACAACACAAAAGACTTAGGGAAAAATAAGGTGTAAATGAAGGAGAATCATTATTTGTATTTATCTCCACGTAACCTAGTGACATTCAAAACAATTCACACATAGTCCCTTTGCTCCCCAAAGAATTAGTGCATTATATTATATTTAATTCAAATCGGGAAAACATCTATATCAGAATAACCTTCTCATCATTATGATCAAAACACATTCTGATGGAGGGATTGTTTAGGTTCATGATAAACCTAAATTTAGGAAAAATGGTAATCCATGAATTGAGAAAGGGTATAAATAAAACTAGAAGAAAATATGATAAAAATGTTTAAAGGGGCAAGAACAAGATTGATGTAATAAAGCTGTAAGCACACACCACTTCACGGAATGCATATCGATAAGGCATTCTGCCTCATCATATGGAATATCACAAACTACTTAGTTCATGGATTGATGTTGTACTACCAAACCCCGTCAAAATATTAGGTGGTATTTGTAGATTTAGATGGCAATTTCCACCCCCATTAATGATCATCCAATTGAACTAAATAGTCTACAGTTTTAGGTGTTACTGAAATCACCCGTGAATTAAAAAAATTCATTTTTTGGGTTTTTTGCTAATTTACATCACTAATAATAATATCCACCATCATGAATGACCACTCCACAATCACTTAGTCATTCAAAGTCTCGTACACTCTCCTTGGGATACCATAAAACAAAATATGAGGCCCATCACGGATGACTAGTCATGCCAATATCCATCACATCCAGTCCTCTACAAAAAGAACCAAATGGGAACCAATAAAGATAATTACACACATAATATATAGAATATAACATAATCTATATGAATATAACATATAGAGATTACTTACTCATCAATTCCATGTAGGAAGAAATTCATCACATAGTGGGAAGGAGAAAATAATAATTCATCTGGCTATATATGATGTGAAAACCCCTCCACAAAAAAACATTTTGTAATGAATAATGCATCTACCACTAATAGAATAGCATCCAAAATAGAAAAACACTATGAGGGGAAACCCCTTCCCCGTATAACCAAATGATACAAAGAAAAAAATCAACCCTACATAGGATAACCATACATGGGTAGAACCTAGTACCACCTAGAAATACACTATTAAATTAGAACCTAGGTGTGAGTAGAATTATGTTATGTGAATGGTAACTTCATATTCATAGTATCATTCTATTTAATGGGACCCCCTTACCATGTGAAAACATGCTACATGGATTGGGACCTCCTAGTGTTTTCTATTCCCTAGTTCTATTCACTTCCTTTCATTATGTCGTCAGGTCTCAAATTAGACACACCAAGAACTAGTCCAACTACATCAGGACATGACCTATTTCATTGACACCATAACTTTATGATCAAATCATCAGTCACACCATCAATCCATTTTTAGTCTACAAACCCATGGTAAGTGGAGTCAATTTTGTAATATCCTCTATGAGGTGGAACCTCAGAATATTATTGATTCTAAATTCCCATGGTAACGGTTATTATGACCTTGGAGGTTCTCACGTGAACCTATTTATTCCAAAATGAGTGTGTAAGATCATGAATTTCATTACGATTTCATGGTTCCTCCCCAGGGATGAAATTTCATAGAATCCCCCCCTAGAGTAATCCTCTTGCTTTATTGTGGGAGGAATCACTATTTCTACTCTCCACAACATCTCTTTTAGTATCAAGATGGATCACATGATGTGACTATCGTGGATATTAAAATAAAGGAGGATATGGAAACACTGAAAAACCTTTATCCAATTAGGCTTTCAGACCTCGTCCATCAATAGATGGAATAGGCTACAGTATCATCAGATCCACTTCTTCCTCTTGATTCACACATAGTGTTTGACAAATGTGGGCTTATATATTAGTAGTGATCATGAAATCCACATTATAATAAAAATCATATTGTCTTCATGTATGGTGTAAGACAAAAAAATATAAAATCATATGGTCCTTCTTCATAGATATATGTTCTAAATGCATCAAACCAAATTATACTCCTATACAGTGTAAACCCCAACCACATCTACCCAAACATGCCTCTTGTATTCTATAATCTCGAACATAACATATTTCAAGGTCCATATTACCAATTAAGTAAAACATAATGGCATCCTTTTAGTATAAGCTCCAACAACTCCCCCTTAAATGGGCCGCATCCACGTGTAATCCACATTTAACTAATCAATGAGGGATTTGATTCCCAACAATGTAGGATACATAAGAAGACTTCCTGAGGTCCAAGAACAATTCCCGAATCCTCCCAAAGGGTCCCCAGTCTATATCCTTAGTAGGGTCATGTCTGAATAGAATTCAATATCTCTTCTTGGTCCAACGAGACACCTTGGCATAAATCCCACTCCATCCTAGACAGGGCACCCTTCACCTAGTCTTCCCTTATTGTATGATGTTAAACTACATGGTTTGGTCCTTTTAACATGAATTTAAAAGGAGATGTTCTCTATTAACTAGAACCCAAATACATGGGTTATGATTCATCTCATTATGATATATAGGAAGCCCAGATCATGGGATTGATCCAGACATCGAAGTAATTTTTTTCTCTCTTGCTGATAGATAACTCCATTGTGCCTCCCCATGTGTCCCAAAACCATTTTCATCCAAATAAATGAACAAGTAATCTCTAATTCATCCATAAAATCACACCTCACTGTGGTTCCCAAAACAATTTCCATCCTAATAAATGACCGTGGAATCTCTAATTAATCCATAAAATCGCTCCATCGAGGGAGATCCTCATATAAAAATAGATGATTCAAAACTCATCCTAATTCATAATGGATAATTAATTTAGGAAAATTCATGTAATCAATCATGGGAATGAATAAGAATTCACCATAATTTCTTAAATATAAATTATTTTCACAAAATATGAAATATTTACCCTCAAAATGGTATGATAATACTAACATCCGATCATCTTAACTAATATGAGTTCTTTTGTGTCGTTGACCAAGTTTCTCATTGAACTCCGAACTTTAGAATGTAATTAAATGAGTCATAATGGATATAATAGATGTTGGGGGTTTCAATATCCATGAAAAAAAACATATTGGTGATTGTTCAAAGATATTATACTTGATGTTAGTGGTTTTACATAATTCTATCCCTCAAAACACACCATGAGGTGATGACACCTCTCATTGGAAATAGTGTAGAAGGAGAAGGAGATTAGGGAACAGAACCATGAATCAAGATCCATCAAAATGGTGATTTTATCCATAAATAATAAGAAAATATATCAATCACTATGAAAGAGATGAATTAAACTGAATATTCTAAAATAAAAGGAAAACCCACATACTAGAGAGTAAAAAACACTTCAATCAAATCCTTGAATGAAGAAAAATAGAGTTCGTAGAGTGAAAAGAAATATCATGCAAGCGTTCAATATCAAAAAAATAAAATTAGGTTTTAGTGTAATATGTGTTTCATAAAAAATATAATATGGATTTAATATCTATAAAAACATCGGTCATGTCACATAAACCCATGGCCATAAAAATATCATATTGAAAATTAGCCAGACCTCAATGAAGACACCCTAGACCATGACACTTCCACCATAGCCCAACTGGACTCTAGAAAACATTCCAAATACATCTTCCAAATCTATATCTTTCTCAGGGATATTATAGTACATCTCAAACAACACTTCGCATCCCCTTCCAAAATTAGGAGTGGTGAAAAAATTCACTACAGTGCAACCAAGTGTCTCATGTCATATCCATGCTATATCTAGTAGTGTACATGAAATTACACTCATGGGATATTTTTTTTTCATATCACCAATAACATAGTGGTTACAATTTTGGAGGATTCAAGAAAATTATCACGGCCACATCCCTACTATTCATGTCATAGTGGTGCACCAAAAGGATGGGGCTTCAGAAAATGCTATTGTGATGCCTGGTGGTCCATGGTGTATTCATAATACTCTATGTAGGATCCCCTAAATCCAAAACAATATCTATATATTAACCCAACATCTAATCCCCCAAACATAAAAACTCAAAAATGACCTAGAAACACACTCAAACGACATAAAATAATAGTATAGTCAAGAAGGGCATAGAGAGGGTAACATGATATTACATCATCCGCAAAATAAATATTCATTAACCCTATTAATTTTTGTAGGAATATTCCATGTCAAATAGATGATGAATTATTCACTCATTGGTGTCAAAAAATCCCATGATGCTTAAAAAAATAACAATTTGTCCAAATCACATAGACCAAATCTATAATCTTCCCTTGAAGAACCATTATCTCAAATTCATCTATCCTAACAAGATTCTCAATCAGAAAAAAATTAATCTAAATATAATGATGATACCATATCAGAACATGTGAAGGGGTAGAAATATACATTCAAATTTTTGATATATGAATAACATTGTGGATTTAAGCCAACTATGGTTTATTTTATGAATGGAATCCACTTTCTCCACCCACATATCAATCTCAATAGGACCCAAAACCCAAGGTGTATGTTTTTGGTTCCTCAAAGTAATTGTACGATCCAACCACTATGAAACTATATAGAATACCTAGTCATCTAATAGGAAATCCAATGTTCATCTATGAAAATCATCAATGGATTTATAATTACTATGTTCCATAAAAGTTCTATGAATAATTGAATGATTACTCACCATTATCTATTTGAATAAACATGGTTCCACCAAAAAAATTTCCCAAACCCTGGAAAAGAAAATGGTGATTAGTATGTCTGAACATACATGGAAACTAAAGGATCCATTCGGGTACCATACTTTTATATATTTCTATAGGAAAACTAAACTAGTCCAAAATGTTAATCCCAAGCTCTACCAAAGTCATGAACTCAACCATGATGCATGTAGTCAATAATTGTTAAAGATCAATTAATATTTCTATATATTAATGAATGATATCTAGTTCTCAAATTTACTAGGGATACATGTTCCCCCTGGTGTCCTCTATATAATTGAGATGTAAAACCATTTTCCCAATCAGATACTATAAAATTGGGAAACTGTACAATTTTAAAATTTCATGCATTTAGATATGACCCACGTGCTCAATTTTTTTTATATCATGAATGTGTATAAACTGAGTGGATTTTGTCAGCCTATAGATCACCACCCATATTGAATTATTTTTATGATGGGTAATTGGTAACCCAACTACAAATTATATTGATATATTTCCCCACAACCAAAAAATCTCTTGAAGCTCCAAAAGAAAACATGAAGGTATATGGTGCTCTTTGTTGTCCTATTGAAATATTTAATAATGTGATATAAATTTATTAAAGTCTTGTCACGTACCTGGACACCAAAATTTTCATCGCATATCACAAATAATCTTTATTTTACATGGGTTTAATGCCCATTTTGAATTATGGAAATCCACAATCACAACCATTCTCACAGGTAATGACATAACACACTGATTTCGGAAACATAGGATACCATTCAAAGTGAAATCCCTCCCCCCTAAAGATATCACCGACATAGAGATAGTCCCTAATTCCACATAATTCATCATCAAACAGATTCTCCTAAGGCGTTATCTCAAAAAAGTGAGGAGGTTATTTGAATACCTTCCAAATAAACACCATACACATTATCGCAAACTCCGAAATGAAACTGAACAAATATATCAATCATATTCCACATTTATGTTGATTCCATCATGAGTTGGGTCAAAAAAACATACTCAACACATTTGAAATGAAATTAACTGTTCCACATGTATTAGAAATATTTTAAAAAATAAAAATACTCCACCCAACACCTATATTAGAGGATCAATTATTTTTTGAGGGAAAATATAACTCAGGTTTATTCGATTATAAAAGATTGTAATCCTTTCACCATAATGGTATAGTCACCAAAAATTATCATCATGTATCATAACAAAATTTTTGACATCATGGGTCAGAAAATTCTTCTCAGGTGGTCCACGATATCAATAGCTATATGGTACAATGTGATAACCATGCATAAGAACATAACCCAATATTGAAGCTAATGTGTCAGAAAATACCATAAAGCCCTTATATAATATATAAATTACCAACACCATCATGTAAGTCTAATTATTCTTTAGGTCAACAAAATAAATCTAACATATCTCACCCCAAATGAATTTCACTCATTCCAAGTGATAGCGGTCATCGAAGACACGAAATTCGAGAAATCATTAACAAACCAATGGTAATACACCCTTAATCAATAGAATCATAGATGATAAAAAACATTCCTTAGTTAAACCCATTTAAAAATAATATTCTCCTTCTTATTTTTGACTAAAAAACCATGTTATATGACCCTTTTCCCATTAAATTCATTTACTAAATCGATATATTTTATTTAAAATCCTATATGTTAGGATTATGATTTCTCAAAATCTATATAATTAAATTTAAATCATGCACATGAACAAACTTGATAATTGATTAAACTATGATATAATCCATGTAAAAATAATGTTTCAAGTTACTCATGAATATAATGTTCATAAAATACATAAAAAGTATTGGAGATTTTTTCAAACCAAATAACATAATAATGTACTCATAATGGATAAACTAACTCTTCATGGTGGTCTTATGAAAGTTAAATTCTTTTATTCACATCCAGTGGTATACATATTGATGATGAATCTTAAATAACTACAATACCACATTAAAATAGTTAAATTGATCATTAATCTATTGAATTTTATAAATTCTCTTCCACATAACTCGATTTTGTTTTTGGTAATCAACAATATGGTGAAGTCTCCCATTATATTTATTTAGAAAGAGACTACGTGACACCAAATTTAATACACCCAGGAAAATAAATCTTGTATCCATAATTGCATCCAACTAAGTATTAACTCTTTCAATTTAGCTGGTTCAATTTGGTAAGAGGGAATAAAAAATGGATGTGTACCTTATACCAAATCAAGGGAGAACTCCACCTCTCATACAGAGAAAATATAAAGAAATCAGAAGGATAAATCTTGAGAAACTCAATGATAATTATAGGGATATACTCAATCAAATATTCTCACACAATTTAGAATGAAAACTCCATTAATACCCTATCTAATTTTAGAAAAGAATCTCTATTTATACTCGACCTCATGTTCTATTCTCCCAAAAAACATGAAAACCCCTATTGATCATAGTAAATGGTATATACCTAAGGCATCACTTATTTTTTTTAAATATGAGAAATAATAAAATAATCCTATAAATTAAATCAAAAGTATTCATCTCAAGATCAAACAGTTACCTATAAGTTAAAAAATTTGTAGTGGTAAAACACAAGAGTGAAATCAGATACATTGTTCAATATTTGGATTTAACAGAAGTAAATTTAGAAGTTGATAATAACATGTGACTACATGGAGTATTAAATATATGGCATAGTATATGTAAATTTTTTGATTTACCATTAGAACAACAAATCCTTCTTACCTCAATATAAACCAGTCTAGTATTCCAAACCAAACTACACATGAACCAAGAAAATGGGATTGTGACAGGTACTACGGGATGTCAAAAAGATTCCTACTATATTGAATCAAAGTTTGTCTCATCACAATATGTTTTTCTCTTTAATTAACTCCAGAAACATCTACTACATGTAAATGGAACTGTCATAAACCTTGACACACCATCTAGGTAAAGTTCGACCTTCAAAACCCTTTTCAACACATTAGCATAATAAGATTGATTTTCCATGATGGATTGAGATTTATTATTAGAGTAAAAAAACCATATCAAATATTAAATACATTAGATTCTATTTATTCATTACATTAGTAGAAAAATAATCATGCTCAATGAAATCGCATGGATACTATGTAATGGTCGTGTCACCCTGATGGAAGCTGAGATAATCAATGTGTTTTACCATGACCAGAGATTCTAGATAGAAAGTATCCATGAAAAGAACAATAAATTCCTCCCACATCATGAAAAAAATGATTCTTCATTGTCAATATTAAATCCCCCCATCTCCTTCAAGGCCCATCAAGATTAATGTTATAACACATCACCATTATAGATTTTGGAATCTCCAAGAACTAATAAAGAATATTTTCCTTTTTCAAACAATCCTCAACCTATTGAGGATCATTACTGACCAAGAATGTTGGGGTCTTCTAATTAATAAATGATGGAGGATGTTATCCTTATTAATCCCATAATGGATCCACAACTAGATCCTGAACATGATCAAATATAGCTACCTATCCATGATTTTGGAAAGCATAGGCATCTATCTCAATGCGATTTTGTTCATCCAGAGTAGTTTCATACTATTGTTTACTACTATATCCCTCTTGTGACATAGTAAAGAATATTATCCGAGGCATGATGTTATAAAACGTCATAAAACTACATGAGGATATCATAATTGTTACTCCGATAAAAAACTCAAACAATAGATATCGGAATATTAATTCCATCAAACTGGATTCAATGTTCTAGTATTTCAAGGAACTCAGATCAAACAAGGAAAATGCTAGAATCAGATCAAAACATTCCTCAAGGACAATTCTTCCAAACACCCATGGTGAGATAAAGATTGTTATGGTGTGATATGGCTATGAAATCCCCCATTACTACCTCTTATGTCACATCTATCGTACCTCATATTTATCAAGGAAACTAAGACTAAATAAAAATATCATGGAATAAATATAAACCTTCAATATGATTCCACTATTTCATGAACCATATTTTATGACTTATTAAACTGATATCTGATTTGGCTTTAACATTTTCAAATAGGCATACCCAATCCACCTAGGTTGGTGTAAATCACATGGAATCTTATATGAATCAAGAGGAAATGATTTTTCTACATAATATTGTGAGGTAAAATATATAAGATTATATTTAAACACTCCTAAAGGAGAATGTAACATAATTATTTTTTTAAGGACTAACCAAAAAAACATAAACCAACATGGGTGACATCGTCTTGAATAAAAAATCTCAAAACCCTACTTAACAAGTGGAAAACAGCTCCATCGGACACTGACATCACTCTGTGGTCCCCAAAATCTAGTACATATTCCACCTCCAAGTGATCATCCACATTTTCCATTCTTGTAATAATATAATATATAAACAACTAACTTATTAGATAGGGTTTGATATTAACATTTCATTAGGGTCTCACTAGGTTCTCAAAAATCAATACAACAACAATAATCCAATGTTGCTTTGAATTTCAATAAAAGAATCCATCAAATTAAATATATATACATTTATAACAAAAAATTCATTCACAATTAATTATTGAAGATATAAACTGTATTTAAATATGCTTAAATGTTCATTTGATATAAAAAAATTTTATACAATGATTTTAATGAACAAAATAATTCTAAAATAAATGACATGTAATCATTAACCCAAAATGAATCATAACACCATGAAATAAGCCATGTGGTACATTAGTTTATAGAATTATAATACTCAAACTACTCAATCAATGATCTTGGATAAATGTGTGGACACATCCCTCAGCTGAGGCCATCAAGACTCAACTCCCCTTTGGGGAAATCATGTCGTAGTAAATTTATATTAGTTCCTTTATCATTAATCAATTTATAGGGTTTTAGAACCTAGTGTTCTTTTCAAAATTACACACTAAATAACTAAGATGGAATTTAATATCAATAATCAGTCAATCATTCTAGGGATAATAAATCGTTTAAAATATGTCAACAATCTCAATTGAATTACCTAATTTTAGTTTTCAACATACCATTTCACATAAAAACCAGGTCAAAAGTTTTTATCAAATTCATGATTTTAGAAATCATAATTTATTTTATGAAATTTTTTAAATTATAATTGTTCAATTGTTTTATCAAGTATTGTTTCAAATAAATTTATCATTTTTCTCAAACTTTTACCGAGAATTTCAATTCATTTTAAATTGGTGTTTTCACAATTCAATGTTATTTAAAATCACACATCAAATCATTTCAATAACATGTTTATAAATAATTTAAAACTAACATTAAATTAATCATCCAATTTAAGGATTCAATTGTAATATAAAATCATATAGAACCACTTACCTTAATCTGTGTTCAAATCAACACCCTCAATTAGAATAAAAAACAAATGGATAAAGATGAATGAGATCTATGAACATATCCTAGAATCAATATCCATTAGTATAGAGATTAGATTGAAAATTAAATTATATCAATCACTATATAAGATGGTGATAATGGAAAATAATATAATCAAGGACAACATGAAGATCCACTAATATGATATGAATGAAATTCGTCCATTAGAGCTCTGATACAATAATATTGGAGTTGGGAGGCTCCACAATGACTCTTATAAGGCTCCATTTTATAAAATGTTGAGTGAGGAAAAAGTGTGTGAAGATGTATTTTATATAGGTACTGGGAATTTACATATGTAAAACACATGCCCCATCTAATTCCCACTTGAAAAAGGCACACTTGTGCTGATAATCTTCTAGACCGTAGAATAGCCCCCTAGGCCACACTACAACCACCCTTACAAAATCATCCTCCTGAAAAAATTCCACAAACCTCTAATTATTATGAATCATCTATAAGGATTTTATGTCATCTCCTAAATACTACTCTACAACCCAACCTAGATTTTATGTGGCACACAACTTCACCATGACACAACCCTGTGGTACGTGACATAGTAATTCTATATTAGGTAGTAACCTAGATAATCCCCTTAAGGGATCCATATTGAAGGATACCCCATATAGAATAGTGATTCTATATTTGGTAAATTCTTTTTAAATTCTACACTCTGAATCCCTACACTTCATTCCGCAGTGGTTTCACAAAATGTAGAGGCATCAAAAATGGCTATGCCAAATCCTGGTGGTTCATAGAGCAGCCATCACACACAACATTGTACCCCCTAACACCATTGTGAATATCCCTATATAAGGAAAATTTTTCAATCCCTAAACACAAAAATTATGAGACAATTTAGAAAAACACATAAATAATGTGGAGGAAGAACAAGGTTTAATAAGTAGAAGACAATATGTAAATAGTTATTACATGGATAACAATAAATTAAATCTTGGGGATGGAATGTATTGTTTGTCTTAGCAGATTTTTCAAGGTGTAAATTTAGTAACTATAATAAAAGCAGGTTAAAAATTAATCTTAAAAAGGATTCACTAAAAGGTTAAACGTAGCCCATTTAATCATGGTTATATTATTATAATAATATGACTATTTAAATAACTTCTTAGAAGATTGATTAGTTCTCAGTATTCTTAATATTCTTTATTAATATTTATTTAGAATCAATTCTTCTAAAACAAGAAAATTATAAATTCTTTCCAAAAATAACTATCAATGCACGTTTAGTGATTTTTGAATTATACTGTAACACAGTAAAACAGAGAAGATTGAATTAAGCAGCAAAACGGATATGAAACAACTGGTTCAGTCTCTGGCTGAGACCTATTCCACTCCACAAGGTGATTACTTTCCACTATGTTGTTTATATAAATAATCAGGATCCACACCCTGGATTGGGGTTAAACAATAGTGCATAAAACAGTCCAGGTCACACATGGTCCTCTTCCACAGTTCTTCGTGGATACAAACAACCATTCCACAGAAGGACTACTTCCACACTTATCTATTGGTATAAACAAGTGTAATAAGATGTTTGAGTAAGGATATATTCTATCCTTTAGTTTAATGCAGGGGAAGAAGTTTTTTGTTATACAGATACACACACTTCTTGAAAGATAGAAAAAAGATACACAACTGAGTAGAAATATTGAGATAGGTTTAGAAATGCTCGAAATGATTGTATTTGCAACTCTGGACATATGAGATAAAGTAGATGCAGAAATCAAGTCCTCAAATGGAAAACCGAGTGTTGCAAGTTAGACAAACTCGACTTGTGTTCTTCATGATGTTTGATACTGCGAAGATGTTCTCAATTCTGGGATTCAATTGAGTTTCATGTGTTCTCCAACAGCGTTGAGCTTCATGATACAATTATTTCTTCAATAATTTTCTATGTTTATTCTGTTATCATGATCATGCCATCCAGCTTGTTTTGATTTTTAGTGTTTTTCCACCCTTTATTGGTTCTGGACATTACTCTTTTATCTTGGAGTTCATGTGATTGAGTTGACAGGTTTCATGTTTTCGGCGCCTCATACCTCGTTCAATCATATGACATGTCTACAAAGAAATATTAATTATGAATGTGCATTTCAAATCTTCACATATAACCATTAGATATTAAATTGAAAGACGACATAACATATTAAGAAACAGTGTAACAGTATGACATGAAAATAGTGTCTCTTTCGTGGTGTCTGGTTCATGGTGTCTGGTTCATAGTGTCTGGTTCACGGTGTCTTGTTTAGAGTGTGAGGATTTCACAGTTTCTAGTTCACCATGTCTATTTCACAGTTTCTGGTCACCGTTTCTATTTCACAGTGTCTAGTTCTCGATGACTTGTTCACGGTGTCGGGTTCTTGGTGTCGTGTAGTTCACAATGTCTGGATGTCACGATATCTCGGACTTAGGAAAGTATATGTATTCTAACATTAGCTATAATATTTATGTAATGTATTAAACTACATCATTTTTCAGATAATTCATTATAAAGAAGATAAATAGATATTATATAGTAACCAAACTGAGTGTATAGAACATAAGAGCTTTGGATAGCTTTTACTAAATAATTGTTCTTTTGATGTGATATAGATTTCATGGAGTTAACAAGGTTTATAGACTGAATAGGATATTTTATCTTCAAATAATTATTAATACATGAGGAGTCCAGGAATCTCCCCCTTTTTTATGATCACAAATCTTGTATATTTAGAGTGTATATTTTTTCTAACAATATAGATCGAATTTTCATTAGAGTGAGTGTTCTCTTCACCTATATTTCTCCCATATTTCTCCCCCTTTAGAGTTTATCAAAAAGTAGCAAGAAAAATAAATAAAAAAGAGACAATAAAATTGAATAATTTATTAGAGAAAAATAGTGGTATTAAACAGGTTCAAAAAAGGTAATATGATTCCTATCAAAAGAGATAAACATTGTTCTTGACAACTGGCTTGTCTTCTCATTGAGCTTAGCAGCATCCGCAGAAAAGGAAGCCATATGAGTAGAGGTTGAGGTAGAAGAAGGGAGTGAGAAAATTTATAGATAAGTTAAATAAAGACCATCAAAGATATAGGGGGGAAGATTATATGTAATAGAAGACAAAGGCAATTGTTGATCAAGGATCACAGGCCTTATCTGACTGAGTTCCTGACTGACAGACATAGAAGTGGGGGCTTGGGTGGTGGTGAATGTAGGAAAATAAGGTCTTATAGGGGCTACAATAAGAGATACAATGGCTATACTCTGTACATGAATATGGGGTCTTAGAATTTTAACAAAATTCGTAATGATCTCTCCACCATAGTGCGTAGCAATCTCAAAGTCATCCTTGTTTTCCATAAACATATCCAACAGAGGAGTGACCTTTGTGAGATTTTGGACATGATACTTGAAAGCTTGAGTAATAGTATGAATACTCATATGTTCTAAAATATATTTGAAATGATTTGTCAATTCAGTTACTCAGATGATTTGGATGATGTAGAAATCCACTTTCTTAGAAATTTTTTGATGAGAATCATTAGAAATTTTTTAATGGATTTGGACTAGATCAAGAAACCTGTCACTGTTCTATAAAACATCAGATATAGAATATTTATTGAAACAAATAATAACATTTTGAATTTCTTATTTGGCCACTTATCAAGTAGGTCACTATGTAAGGATGATTCAGATGATTGGAAAGATTCTTTAGAAGTAGTGACAACTGATGTTAGATATTTCAGTTGTTTTAGCACTTTTTGAAGGCATACCGTATACTCATCAGTGAGCTTGTTAATATTAATAACAAGCTCTTTAATATCTCTTACAATCTATTAGTTTCTTTCTATATCATCTTCATCAAAGAAGCTAAATGAGGTTGAATAGGAGAGGCAAAATTCTGTAGGGTTTGACGAATAACATGCTCGATGGGATGAGAAGAAAGCACTGAAAACAAATTCACCACATTCTTCATTTCCTAAAACATACATATTAGAGTCTTCGCTTCATCACCAAGAAGTCTGTTTTCAACTATGACTTCCAAAATCACATGAAGCATTTTGGGTTGAATAAACCAAATAACTGTTTCAAAAAATAATGAGGCATCTCTCTCACCTAGATTTGTTGCAGGAGATGGTTGGGTATTCAGGTGTTTTTCAACTACATCAAAAATGGTAGCTTCGAATTATTTGTAGTCATATTTACTTACCAAATATGGTTTTTCTGGAGAAGGTTCATAAATAGGTATTGATATGGGATTAGTTTATTTTTCATGGGCAATATTAGAGACAAATTTCAATTAGAACACAGTGTAATGTTGCAGTAATTTAAATGAGACTTCCTTGGAGTCATCCAAATAATAAAAGAAATGTAATTTATTCCGAGATTCAACAGAAATTGGATCAATCTGGTTTTTTTTATCGATAGATTCCAGATTTGGGGGTTTCTCCCCCTCAATTGTTGCATCTGTCTCAGGACTGAGAGGGTTTGGAGCTTGATCTATTTCCACGAATTCTTCTCTTAGTTCCTATCTGATTTCTTGTCTAGTAAGCTGAAGATCCATCTCGAGCCTTTCCTCGGCTGAAGGAATGGGATTAGGAATAGATTAATCCACTAGGAGTTCATCAAGGATAGCTTCTTTCATAATAGGTAATTCTTCTTCTAAAAGATCTTCCATTAAATTCGTTTCAGTTTCTTTGAAAATAGATTCTTTTTCAACATCAGGTTGATGTTCGAGATTAACAACATCATCAGAAGGAGGGAAATTCTTTTCACTTAATACATGAGGGACATGTGAACTATCATCCTTATTAGAAATAGTTTCACTGGGAGGCTCAACAACCTCTTCTTTTTCTTCTTCATAATAATCAACAACTTCATCTGGTTCCACACTAGGATCAAAAATATTTTTTAGTCATAATGGATATTCCACTAGATTGAACTTTTCATAAATCCAATCATTTTCTTCTGCCCATCCCTTTTTTCAATAATTCCAATTGATTTTCATCTACATAGTAATGACCATTGAATGGAAAAACTCACAATCCTTGATAACTTCATCATTAGGTCCAACCATTCCTTTGGCATGAAGCATGGCTGAGTGAAGCCGATAATAAAATAGGGATGTTAACTTGGATGTGGTTTTTATCACCTCGAACATATGGTGTGTGACATACATACAAAGGATGATATTATACCCATTTTTTATAAGATCAATCAGATACAAATCCTGATATTTTAGTACAGAAAAAATCAATTTTTTTGGGGCTAATCATGTTCTGTATAAACTTATACAAAAGTCTAGATTCTCCATCCAGATCAGCAGCAATGCCTCTCCTCATGGTGCCATTTCCGATTAACCTTTTTAAATCATATTCCAAAACAATGAATTCACTTGATGGCGGAGGTCATCTCTAATAGTCCTCACTGATTCCATCATGAGGTATCCTAAGGTATGTAGCCCATAACCTCGATGATAATGAGCATTTCTGTCCATTTATCCAGTTTCTCAAAACAAATACATCTTTAGAATCAATGGATAAATAATCATACTGATAAAATTGTGCCACAAGCTTAGTGTTGAATGTTAAATATTCCTTCGAAAACCATTCTAACCCACCTTTCTTTTTTAAAATGTTAAAAACTAGATACTTACTTGACAGAATACACATAGGGAATATCTCTTTCTCAGGTACCACAACCCGGTCCTCCAGATTTGTATTTAGTGGACCTATAAGTGATAGATTGGGTGTGATATTCGTCTTCTTTCAGCTACGTTTCTTAGGAGTCAACGACAAAGATAATTTTATCCAGGTCATTCACCAATGGTTCGAGATAAATAAGGGTTTAATGGTTGAGGATGGGTTACAAACACATTCATTAGAAGAAATCTCGAGTGATGGAAAAGTGACACATTCATTATTTTCTCATTTAGGAATACCACATGTTGAAAAAGTAAATGAGCGGGAAATTAAAAAGGTGAAATGAATAATTACTGCTATACAGTTTTTACTTTGTAAATGAAAATCATAAAGAATACTTATTGTGATACCATATTAGGTTTTTATGGTGAGACAATGATTGAATTTTAGGGTGAGATAGTGACAGAACCGTATAGTGAGATAGTCACTGAATCTTACGGTGAGATAGATACTGAACCATACGGTGAGACCATGACTTTCATACAATAATAACAAAATACTAACTATGAGATCTTAAGCATGAAACAGAGATATATAAAATAGTATGATATAAAATAGTAATACATTTACTTACGATTTATCATGCCTAATTCATGAATGATGTAGCCTATTCTTTCAAAATATAATGGTTTGGTAAATATATCAGCAGGATGATTCTCAGTACTAATGAATTCCAAAGTGATATAACCTTCTTGAAAATGATCTCTCCATAAGTGTTGTCTTACATCAATATTATTTGTCCTAGAATGTGAAATAGGATTTTTTTGATATTTTAATAGAACTTGTGTTGTCACAATTTATAGTCACATTCATAAATTGATATCCATATTCTTGTAATGTGTGTTTCATCCAAAATATTTGTGGACAACAACTTCCAGAAGCAATATACTCATCTTCTGTTGTAGATAAAGTAATATAATTTTTTTTACTACTACACCATGATACTATTGACTTTCCTAAAAAATGACATGTTCTATATGCTCTTTTTCTATCTAACTCACATCCACAAAAGTCATCATCAGAATAGCTAGATAATTCAAATTATTTTCATATTGGATGAAATAGTCCTAGGTTGGGTGTATGATTGAGGTATTTGAAAATTATATTTAATGCATTTAAATAAGATTCCCTAGGATTTTCATTGAAAGGAGAACACATACACACACTAAACACAATGTCAGCTCAACTATCAGTTCAGTAGAGTAAACATCTAACCATTCCCTTATATGTGGATTGATCAAATGATTTTCCATCTTCAAATAGATCCAACCTATAAGTTTTACTCATTAGAATGTCACTAATTTTAGTACTATCCGACCTAAAACGTTTTAGATGATCTATAGTATTTTTACATTGAGTTAAAATAATTCCATCATTATTTTGAAAGATTTTAAATCCCGGAAATAATTTTAGTTCACCCATTAAACTCATCTCCAATTCATTTTGCATCAATTTAGAAAAATCAACACAAATAGAATTTCATGAAGATCCAAAGATAGTGTCATATACATAGATTTGAACAACTAAAACCTTATTAGGAATTCGTTTTATAAATAGGTTAGGATCATCTATTACTTTTTTAAAACCTTTTTAAATAAGGAATGTTCTCATCCTATCATACCAATCTCTTGCAGATTGTTTTAAAACATATTATGATTTTGATAATTTAGAAATATTATTTGGATAATGTGGATTTGTGAAACCATGTTTGGTTCAACAAAGACATCCTCAGCTATATAACCATTTAAGAATTCACTCTTAACATCCATTTGATATAGTTTGGAACACATATGTGTAGCGTAAGCAAGCGGGATTCTGATGGAATCTAGTCTAGCTATAAGTTAAATGGTCTCCTCATATAAAATTCCATCTTCTTGACAATATCCTTATGCATCCAATATAGCCTTATTTCTATCTATTTTACTAGATTCATCTACCTTATTTATGAACACCCATTTAGTGTCGATGGCGAATGTGTCCTTGGGTCATTCAACAAGTTTCCAAACATCATTCCTTTGAAACATATTAAGTACTTCTTGCATAGCCATAAGAAAAAAATATCATTGATAGCATCATTAATTTTTCTAGGATCAAGTTGTTACAAGAAGAATTGATGTTCAACCTGATTTTTAAGAGAAGCTCTAGTTTGAGTTCATTTTTTAGGTATCATAAAACAACATCTAAAGGAAGGTTCTCTAGAGTTCTAAAAGCTCTAGAAAAGGAGGGACTAGTGATTTCAGGTTCATCAATAGGATCAGGTTCATTGTAACATGAGTCTAAGGAATTTTTAGAACTTGATGTTTTCATAGATTCTTTCACAAGAAGGTTTTAGGATTTTGGATTAATCATCAAATTTTATACATCATCCTCCAAGTTATATAGAATGGGTTTAGGCTCATGTGGATCTGTTTCACCAAATATGACATGGAAAAATTCTTCCACACATTTTGTTCTTTTATGGAACACATTATAGTATTTACTGGAAGTGGAATATCCTAAAAATATACCTTCATCACTCTTGGATGAAATTTTTTCTATATTATCCTTAGTATTAAAAATAGAGACTTTGCAAAAAAAACATTGAAGTAGTTAACCATGGGTTTTCGATTGATTCATAGCCCATTTAGAGTCCTTTTAGGAATATGACTGATCACCTCTCTATTGATTATATAGAATCCTTTATAGATAGATTCCGCACATAAATAAATGGGTAGGTCATATTCACTAAGATTTGTTAAAGAAATATCTTGTAGGGTTCTATTTGTTTTTTCTACAACCCCACTTTTTTGAGGTGTTCAAGGGGCAGAAAAATTGTGACTATTACCATTTTGTGATCAAAAGGATTAAAAATCATGATTTTCAAACTCACGTCCCTAATCACTTATGAAGGAATTAACTCCATGTCAACTATATTTTCCATAGACTTGGAATATTTAGTATAATAAGAGTTGTCTTCACTTTTGTGAGACATAAAGAAGGTCCAAGTGTATCTGGAAAAGTCATCTAAAAGAACACAAACATAGTTCTTCCCATTTAAAATATAAAATCTAGATTGTCCAAAAAATCCTATAAACCAGTTCCAGAGGTTGAGATGTTGACACATATTTCTTTGAATTGAAGGATATTATGTGTTATTTTCCCTTTTGACAGAGATTGCACACTTTTCCATTTGGAAAAAAATGTTTGGGTATGACTTTAACAAATCCTTTCCTATTTAACATTGTAAGAGAGTAATTATTACTATGTCCTAGTCTCCTATGACATAGAGAAGAAAATTTATGAAATACACTCAAGCTTGAAGAATTTTTAGAGGATAAAGAATCAAGGTTAATAGAGTTAACATTTTCATTTCATAATATAGAAAATACTAATTCCTTTTTAGATTTAAAGACATTGAAAGCATCATTTTCAAATCAAACATGAAATTAATCATCACATAATTCTGAGATACTAAGAAGATTATATTTTAATCCATTAATGAACATTACATTAGAAATTAAAATTGAGTTAGAGTTTCTGATTTGGCCGAGGCCAATAATCATTCCATTGAAATTGACACAAAATGTGACATGTCCTCCATCTATTTTTATTAGATTCATGAAAGAATGATTAGTCTCTCTTCATGTGTCTTGAACATCTACTATACAGGTACAATAATCTTTTACAAGAACTCTTTAAGCATCCTTCCTACAAAATGATTAAGCAAAAATTGATTTTGGTACCTATATTTGTTTGGGTCCAGCAATATTAGTAATAAGTGATTTAGGAACTCATATATGCATCATAGATTTTATATATGCATTGTGTAATGAATTTGAAAAATAAACTCTATTAGGTCCCGAAAAACACGAAAAAGTATAAATTGTATCATAAATTGAATTAGTTGATTTGTGTCTTGAACTAGGTGTAAAACTCTATTTCCTAGATTTAGAAACAAAATATGTTCTACCATGATTTTTTTCCAGGTTGATAACCAATACCAATGTTGTATTTAGGTTCTATTTTTTTCCTAGAATATGAGTGAAGATATTTTTCCCATTGGTAAAATTTTGTAGTCCATTATTCAATTTCTCATTAGACATTTTTAAATTCTTGTAATCTTTGAGAATTTGATCATTTTTCTCTTTTCAGTTGAGAGTTCAGATTAAACAGTCACAGTAAGAGCATATTATTTCATCCATTATTTATATTTGTCTTTTTGTTAATTGCATGTCTCATCATGAATGTTACAATATTCAAACATTTCTTCATTAGTGATATTTTAATAGTCACTCTCATCTCCAGAATAGTATGAATTATGTACATGAGAGCCCACTATTTCCTCAGATGTGTTTGACATAAATCACATTTTTTCTTTTTTAGCTTGTTCATCATGTGATGTTTTTGAGTCACTTGAAATGTCCTCAGAATAACTTCAGGTATATTTCATTTACTTTTTATACTTCCTATCATTGTCCTAATATCAATTTTTGTACTTGAGCTATGGAATATTATCCTTGATATTTACTTTGTTCTTACATTCATAGTAGACAATCTCACCATTCTTGAAACTTCATTTCCAACCCTTCCAACTTCCTTTTTTTCATATTTTCCCTTGATGTTAAGCATTCAGAAAAAGTTATTCTTCTTGTAAAATTTCTTGAATATTCTGGCTAATTATGTCATCTCCCCATCAATATCAAGTGATGATTGTTCACTACTGCAACATTTACATAAGCTTCTAATTTCCCGTTATCTTTGTGTTTAATGGTGGTTGTTTTGAATGCAACATATTTCCTTTTTTGGTTCATCCTCCTATTAATTGTTGACTTTCAACTCTAATTCATACATAATAAGTCTCCCAATGAGTTCTTTTATAGGTACCTTACTGATGTCGCATGATTTCAAAGAGAGACAGAGGTTCCTCACCATATTTCAGGCAGACATTTGATAATTATCATGATCTGTTCCTTGGTTGTGAATTCTCATCCAAAAGACATCACTGTCTTGAAAATATAATTGAACCTAAGTTACATGTTAGAGATAGGCTCATCAGGTTTCATTTTAATGTTATCATATTTAATAGTATAAGTATTATTTCTCATTTATTTTACACTAGATGTTCTTTCATGTGAGACAAATAGGGTATCCCAAATTTCATGGGTAGTTTTACAAGAATAAATTCAATTAAATTATTCATCTCCTAAGGAGAAATATAACGAATTAATAGCTTTGAAATTGTTGTTATATGTAGTTTTGACAGGTTCATCCCATTTGATTCTATTAGTAGCACGAAATTTATATTAATCTGTAATGGAATACAAAATTTCAAAACCCATACTCTCTAAATGCATTTTCATTTTCTTTTTCCATTGAGAATAGTTGGTTCTATTAAAGAATGACGGTATTGTTTTTTCAGAACCTCCCAATCTATTATCCATAATAATGAAATACTTTGATATAGCTATAAATTTATAATTAACAGAAATTTACAGATATTCTAATTACAACTATAATCACAGTTGAATAAGGTTAATGAAAGTCATAATAAACAATCCTCTGATACTAAATGTTGGTCGGAGTGGATTAATCATGGGGGTGCGGGGTGAATTGAGTAACCAAAAAAATATCTTGTTAAAAATTATTCTTAAAAATTATTCCCCAAAAGGTTAAATAGGGACATGTAAATGAAGGTTATACAGTTATAAGAGTTTAACCGTTTAATTAACATCTTAAAATATTGATTAGTTCATAGTAATCTTAAAATAAGTTATTAATAACACTTTTGAATCAATTCTACTAAGACAATACAATTATTACTTCTTTTTTAGATTAACTATCAATGTGAATTTAGTGATTTCTGAATTATATAGTAAATCATTAAAACAGATAAGACTAAATTAAGCATCACTACATATATGAAAAAAGTGCTTCAGCCTCAAGATGATAATTTTTCCACTCCACTTGGTGATCACCTGTCACCGAGAAGATTAAATAAATAAACTTGATCCACACCCTGGATCAGGATTAAAAGATAGTACAATGGAATATCCAGGTCACACAGTGACCTCTTCCATAGATCTTCATGGGTACAAACAACAAGGACACAAAGGGACCTCTTCCGCACTTATTGCGGGTATACAAAAGTGTAAAAAGATTTTTGAGTACACATATCTTGTATCCTTCAGTTTAATTCTGGTGATAAAGTGTGTTGTTATACAGATACACACACTACTTGAAAAAATGTTAAAAGATACACAACAGAGAAAAAATAATGAGATATGATTAGAATTTCTCCGAATGTTAGTCTTTGCTTCTCTCGAATTCTGAGACGAATTAGATGAAGAAATAAAGTCTTCATATGGAAAACAGTGTGTGGAATTTTAGACAGATTCGGCATGTGTTCCTCATGATGATAGATAGTGTGAAGATGTTATAAATTCTAGGATTCAATTAAGCTTCGTGTGTTCTCCAACATCGTTGAGTTTCATCACACAATTAATTATTCATGAATTTTCAAAGTGTATTTTTTTTTTCGTTCTCATGACCACCAGCTTGTTTTTATTTTTAGTATAGTGCCACACTTCTTTGTTTCAGGGAAATGCACTTTTATCTTGGAGTTAATGTGTTTGAGAAGATAGGTTGCATGTATTCTGCACCATGTACCTCCTATTGTCAGATGACATGTCTACAAATAAATATTAATTATGACAGTGCATTTAAAATCATTAAATATCCCGTTAGAGATTAAACTGAAATACGACATATCATATTAAGAAATGATGTCACATTATGTCATGGAAATGGGGTCTTGTTCCTGGTGTATGGTTCACGGTGTCTGGTTCTTGGTGTTTGGATCACGGTGTATTGTTCACGGTGTCAGGATTTCATGGTGTTTGATTCACGGTGTCTAGTTCACAGTGTCTGGTTCATGATGTCTTGTTCACGGTGTCTATTTCACAATGTCTTATAGTTCATGGTGTTTGGATGTCACGATGTCTCAGACTTAGGAAAATATCTGTATTCATACAAAAGAAGTGATATTTTTGTAATGGATTACACTCAGTCATTTGTTAGAGAAGTCAATATAATGTAGATCAGTAGATAGTATATAGTAACAAATGTCAGTGTATAGAACTTAATATATTTGGATAGCATTTACTATACAATTGTGCATTTTATTTCATATATATTTCATAGATTTAACAAGGTATATACACTAAAATGGATTTTTTATCATCAAAAGATGATTAATACACAAGGAGTCCAACATGTATAATGCCAAATGTCCTAATATTTAAATTTAAATCCCTATAATATATATTAATTTTGTTTTAAAGGCCACAAATAATTCATATGTTTGGTTATCAATTTCAAAATGACGAAATAATTCTTTGACGTTGTATATATAGACAAAAATATCCTAACATTTTTATCTCATTTCCACAAATGATGCATTAAGGGGATATATAATTTTGATCTCTGCCCATAAATATTTTAATTCTATTTAATATACTATCTGAAATTTATGAATATAATAAATGAATTAAAAAAATACATTTTGGAATAACAACATATGAAATGTTAATTCCTGTCTTCATATTAATAAAAGATAAACCATGGTCATAAACCATCTATTTAATGTGTGTGGATGGTTAAATAATACCTTAATTGATGTTTCCTAAGGAACCTCATTCACATTAATTTTTCAATAATAAATAATTTTCTAGATATTATTAAGATATATACAATTTAATATCATATATTATTTATTTATTATATTGTTTATTCATATATTTGCATGAAAATTGATCTTTTGTCAGTTTATTTTGATTATTTTAATTCTAGATGATGAATTATTAATAATATGGTGAATACATAATTGAATTATTCTAGAACAATAAAACAATAATAATTTTATTTTTAAATTATAATAAGATTTCTATTTAACATCTCATAGTCACCTACGAAATATTTTTATTGCATTGTTCTTGTTCATGGTTAAACCAAACCCAAACATGAATACACTATATCCCAATAATAAAATGTGTTTGAGGAATTATATAATAGAATTATAAAATATAAATATTGATATTATTTATTTTATACAATTTATTGAATCATATATTAAGAATATAGGATAAATAATGAAAAACAATATCAGAAAAAACGAAAAAAAATACTTCATGGAGGTGGTAATCTGAGAAACGTACATTTAATGTTTATTTTTTCCTAATTTCATGGAACAACAAAATTCTGGTATTTCAATTAATATAATGAAACAACATTATAAAAATTTAATTTATTTTATTATATATTTATAGTTAATATTTGTTTGTAATTTAAATAATAAGATGAAAAATATAAGGATTATGTAATGCTCACTTTGGGTCATTAATATTTCTCTTGGAAGTCCCCTTAGAAATAAATTGATTTTCCTAAAAAATAAAAATAAAATTATAAACCTATTATTGGTTTCTATTAGTTGAAAAATAGTATCATTTTAAGAATAATTTTTACTATATGGTTTTGGGTTTAATGGGTTTATGTATCCTCTTTTATATGTGACACAAAGGGAACATTCTTAACACCCTTTATTTTATAATTATCGAATGATTCTATTCAAGGGTTCATGGTTTAATAATATCAAAATAATTTTGTTTTGGGTGTCCTTTGGTGGATACATATTCCTCAAATTATTACCACTCACTTTTTAAACATGATGCAAGACATTTGTTCCTAAATTTCAACATTTACCTTCTTCGATTTTACATGGTAACAATATTTGACCTAAATAATTTAGTATTTATGCTTAAAATGAAAATGAACCTTATTAAATAATTTGAAACTCATAATAGTTAATATGAAAACAATATTATCATATTAAATTTCCATGTTTAAGAAAAATAAATTTTAACCTTCAGGTATATAACACAAAATACATTTTTTTAAACTATATTTTCAAGATAAAACTTAATGTTTATGAGAAGATTAGGAATTTATATTATTTTAATGATAGAAATTTTTTCATCATAATGAAACTATAATTTATGATCATTTAAATGTAATTAAAAAAAATTTACGAATTTTTTTGTAATTAATAAAAAATAAAACAAATATTTTTTCAGGGATATAATTAATTATGTCATTAAAATGATGATCGTAGTTTTTCTAAATTCAGCATAATTTTTTAAAATAGATTTTTGACATATTAAAATAATTACCAATTGAATGGTATTATAAAATTTTAGGCATTTCATATATTAGATTACAATTTTGGGAAAAACTAAAGTTTTTACTTTTCAACTAAAAAACAAATTCTACAATGTACCAAAAATTAACCCTATTCAATTTTTTCTTGAATAATTCAAATATGAGTTAGCATTTATCAGTTATAAATCCTTCTATTTAATACTTTAACTTATAAACCTTAATAAAGGCTCCTCATATTTTGATAGATTGTGTGTTGTGTGAAACACTTATATGTGTAGTGTATACCTCTTCTGGTTGGGTGTTGAGTATTGAAATTGATGTGATGCATTTATAGATTCATGAAACTACATAAAATGAATATTTTGAGTCATGTATGATTATTTAAAAATGATATTATAAGGGTAAAAGTTCCCACATGTATTTTACAATATTTTTTATGTTGCCTCGTGATTTAAAAGAAGGTGTGCATCATATTAGATGTGTTATTATTATTATGTACCATAAATGATATTCTAGGAATATTTATATATAACGTGAATACAAAATTCAAGAATTTTTTATTTAATGATGAATAACTATATTATTATTTTTATTTCATGAATATTTATAAAATATGAAAAAATTGAGAAATGTACATTTGTGGTCATTGATGAATTTTTTTAGATGTTTACTTTCTTTTTATTTTTATAAAGAATCTATAAATAATGAAATGGATTAATTTAGATGAAAAAGGAAAAATTTATATGATAGAAAAAAAAGATGTGAAAGCATGTTCGTTCTTGATAATTGCTTTCAAGACATGAAGTGATGGCCTCAGATAGCTCAAGAACATGTGTGAATAAAATATGTGTTTCCACTAAGAGTGATATATATATATTAAATTTAATCCTTGTTGTGATTTATTGATAATGTGGTATGGCTTGGATCACTGGTAATTAATTTGTCTGATTTCATAAGGCTAGGATGTTGATAGATTCTTATAATGGTGGGCTGGATTACATTATGCATTATGGTGATGCGTTATAAAATCATGGAAGTCTATAAAAGTATAATTATTTTATTTATAATATATTTATGTTTGATATAATATTTATGGTTATATTATTAGAAGGGTTCTTTATAATAATTTTCAACTTTCTACTTTTGTAGGTTTAATCAGGATAGGCGGATCATTGTTTGTGGTATAATATGATGGGTCCTAGAGTACCCTAGAATTATGAAATAGTGTATTAAATAATTAAACTATGGGGATGGTACTTTATTAATTTCAATTATTAATTAATTCATGAATATAAGAGAAATTATGGTGTCGAAGGAAGAAGGATTGAAAATCCTTAATTTGGGAAATGAATTCAGAATAATTTCAAATGATTAATGGTTGATTAGTAATTAATATTGAATATTGATTCTTATATGAATATTTAACATATATAACTTAGTGATGGTAGATAGTTATCTTCTATGAAATTAGATACATATGGTTTTATGGCTAGGTAGATTCCATATGTTTTTTTCTGATAATAATATCATTATATTTTTTGATTTATTATTCTCCACCACATGAGTATGTTGGGGTGTTTAATGCCCATATTGGACAGGGGTTCTAGTTTTTTTTCCAAAAAACATTTCTTAAAGGGAATATATTTCTATCTACTTTCTAAATCCCACTCTATCATCTGGTAATATAATATATTCATACATACTTGGGTTTTTCTAAAGCCTTAAGAATCGTACTCCAATATATGGTGAAAATAACAACATGATTTATAAAAAAAATCATTAATCATCTATAATTAAATTTTCATCCAAAAATAATGTAAAATTAATAATCCATGGATATTCTTAGGTATATAGTATTATATTATTTTGAAATATCAAAAACTAATAATGACCATTTATTTTTGAAATAATCGAATTTTACCATACAATATTGGAATCTATTTAATCCATTAAAATTTTTCAACATCCTCTATAAATCATACATGAAATCTATTATTCTAAGCATATCATATGTATTACTCTTCATAAAAATTATTAGAAATAAAAAAAATTAATGTTGAGCTTAAATTCTTATTAAAGGTAAATCTATATCAGATATTTCAAAGGAATGAATATGGAATGAATAATATGGTAGGAAGAAAATATAAGATTAAAATTACATATAACTAATTAAATGAGCCTGAAAAAATCATATTTAAAAAATATAGATAAATTAAACATCCATAATAACTAAATTTGTGGTGATATAATGGATAATTTAAAGCATCTTTTACCACCAGAGCCTCAACAAATACATTATTATTCCCATTAAGGATGTAGATAAGTCACTATTTTTGTCATCAAGGTTGAAATCAAAATATTATGTTTATATTGGGTAGGAATACACAAAATACACAATTCATATGTCTCATGATACTAACATATTCATCAAGGGATGCATAATATCAATCCTCAATCATCACTTTTTATGTTCAATTCATTCACCATATGAATGATATGAATAACAATGCCTTTCTTAATCAACTTTCCTTTATAAAAATCAATAGTTTAATATCAATATATTTAATGTTAATATTTTTCAATGGAGAAAAAGAATAATAGCATCATAAACCATCTAGAAAAAGATATGGGGTGGTTTAACAGTACATAATATACTTCATTGTGTTGAAATTAAATAACCATATAAAAAATTTCATGTGTACGGATTTTAAATATTTCTATAATAAATAAGAGGAATAACTTTCTATATAAATAACCATGGATTAACACTATATAATAAAATTGGTATACATTTTATTCAATAATATCCCATATCAATTGACTTATGGACGATTGGTGAACACCCTTCAATCATAGGAATCCAAAATTGATTGTTCACATAGTAAATAATATGGAAGAATATTTTTGTTTATAATAATTCAATGACTAGTCCAAATAATGGTTGTGATAGTTCATTTTATAATATATAAGAACATTTAATATTCTATAATGACGAAAAAGGTGGGTAGTACTATTTGAATAATGTTTGTGATCTATAATTTGGGAATAAATAAAAAAATTTAGAAATTATTGAAATGAATAAATGCCAAAAAGTGAAAGATACCTTCCCCCGAATAAGTGGAAGGGTTGGATTCACTTATAGGTACAACATATGGTTAATAAAAAGTATTGGTTTTAAAAAATGATTAGAAATTGAAACCCTAACAGTTTGAGTTATATTTTAATTAAAAACCCTTAAGAATAAAGCCCATAAAATTAAAATTAAAATAAAATATTAAATTATTAATAATATTATATAATAAATAAGTAATATAATTATCATTTAAAATTGAAATGTTCCACTCAATGAATCATGTATCAATAAATTGGAAATGGCACTAAGAAACAGCTTCCATGAACTATAATCATTATTGTATGAATTTATTGAATATGAGGTAATAAATCAGAATTTTTTAACCCCATAAATTAGAGATTAAATTAGATAGAAATTATTTATTTGGTATAAAAAATAATACATGGAATAATAGTGTTCTGTGAAAATATTTATATATAATAGGATTAGAATAGAGTTATCACAAACCCTATTTTTTTATTTATTGAACCCAAAATCAATAAGAGAACGAAAATGGAATTGAATTTTGAATATAATTAAATATAAAAAATCATGACAAAATTAATAAAGGGTTATTAAATAAACTATTTCAAATAAAATAAGGTTTTTAATAATAAGCATATCTGGAGGGGTGATGTCATGACCTGCCTTCTACAAAATGAGGGATGGGAAAGAAAACCACCATAACCTTCCATCCTCATGTGGAAGGAGAGATAATGAACCCATGAGTCCCACCATGAGTAGGCATCGGGGTGGATACTTCCACCAACGGTATATAATCTCACATAAATGTATGGCATTACGATTTTAATTGAATAACTTCAAAATATAAAATTTTAAACCCCAGAAACACCAAGTACTAAGGATAAAAAAAGCCATCAATCAATTCCCATATTCATGATCAAAATAAACCGATACAGTGGACAAGAAAAAATTGAATAATATTACCAAAAGAAAAGAAAAGCATCAATGATGACTTCCCTGATGCCCGAGCAAGTAATGTGTAGCACGATCCTCAAAGTCCTCCTTGAAACATGAATGTTGTTTTATATACGTAGGGTGAGTAAACAGGTATACTCACTAGGGAAACCAAAACACCTCATACACAAGTGGGGAGACATTATAATGCACCATGAGAAATAGAGGATACCAAAATACCTAGCAAGGAAAACTATCCACCCAGCCTCACAAATTCACACCCACAATTAATGAATGTTAAGTAAAAGAATAATAATAATACATCGATATTTGGGAACCCCACACCACTTTCCTCTTTGTTATTTAGAACATACTATGCATCAGACCTCCCCACCCACCATCCACTATAGTCCCACTACAATACCCCACCCACACACACCTGGGAGACCACAACTCTGCATAACCATAACCACAAAAACCTGGGCCACAACAACCACTGCCATGCCAGGAGACACCTTCACTAGTGAAAAAAATATATTTTATATTTGTTATTTTTAATTTTTTATGTCATTTTTTCATCGAAGTTATTAAAGTATATGTTTTAAATAATGTTGTTTATGTCAGTTATTCTAAAACTGACATTAAAAAATAAATTCAAAATGTTTTTCACTTCGGTTTCTAAAAAACCAACATGGAAAATGTTTCAGATTTATGTTTATTACGTCTATTTAAAAGTAACTGATGTGGTGTATAGTTTATTTCATCTGTTATGTAATTACCAATGTAATAAAATACAACTTTTAATAAATTTTCATGTCTTTTATTTACAAACCAATTTGAAAAAAAAATTATCACATTATTTATGAACATAACTGATGTGATAAACAAGTCTGTGAATCATTTTTTCACTTCAGTTATCGTTTAACCGACGTGAAAACATATATACTATGATGATTATAAAATAACTGTTGTAAAAAAACCATTATCATGAATTTATTACGTAATTTATAAAATAATGAATGTAAAAACAAAGAAATTATAAAACAATTCATGAATTACTATTATCGTCAAATTAAGGCCTGAAATAAGCGAAAATTGACACAAAAAAATAAAAACAACACCTAAATACATTCTATAAAAACATAATAACTAGACCAAAAGAAGATGATCTAAAGGAAAAGTAAACATTCACATACATAACATTCATAACAGAAAATTTCAACTAAAAAAACATAAAACCTATTAAATAGACCCTACAACCACAGACATCCCCCACCCACTGGACACCCACCATGTACACCCTCCCAACCCATAGACCCCCCCTGACACCCCTACCTCCGTGGACAACCCCTGGACACATTTACCCCATGGACAAAATCCCACCCCCCTTGGAAGGCCCCCACCCCTGGATACCCTCCCACCCACTAGACACCATCCCACCCCACTAGACAGCCCCCTAGATAGCCCACACCCACTAGACTTCCCCCACCCACTGGACACCCTCCCACCCCCAGGACACCCAAACACCCTTTAAACTCTCTCACCCCCTGGACACCCCCACCCCCTAGACATCCCCTACCACTTTGACACCCCCACCCCTGGACACCCACACCCCCTGGACACCCCCCCACCCCCCATTACAACCCCTCCCACCACCATGATACCCCCACCACTACCCCCATGGACCTCCCTCCCACCCCATGGACACCCACCCCCTCCTTGGGAACCCCCAATCCCTAGACACTCCACCCAAATGAACAACCTCTCCACCCCTTGGACACCCCCCACCGGACACCCGCCCACCCCTGGACACCCCCACCCCCTAGACTCCCCCACCCCCTAGACACCCAATACCTTCCTTGGCCACCTCCCACGCCAACTGGATAGCCAACAAGCCACTAGACATCACCCAACCCACTTAACATCCATCCCCCTCGACACCATCCCTCCCCCGAGACACCACCCGACCCCTCTGGCCTCCCACCCCCTTGGACACCCCACCCCCCTAGACTGCCCCCGCACCCTGGACAACACCCCACCACCCCCGGGACAGCCCCCAACCTCATGATAGCCCCCCCATCCCAAACACCACACCACCCCACTCAGAAGGCCCCACCCCTGGACACCCTCCCACCCGCTACCCCCTTGGACACCCTCCCACCCTTAGACAAGTCCCATGGACATCCCCCGCCCCATTGACACCCCCACCCCCTAGACACCCCCTACCCCTTCATCATCCCCCTAGATAACCCCCCACATACACCACCCCACACCACTAGACATACCCCCACCCCTTGAAACACTCCCACCCCATTACACCCTTGGACACCCTCACACCCCTAGACACAACCCCACCCCCATGGAAACCCCCCCCCCCCACACGCCATAGACACCCCCACCCCATGAACACCCCTACATTTTGAACACCCTCCCCCAACCCACTAACCCCCAACCCCCCACCTCCCCGACACCCCCTCCCCTCTAAGATCATTACTATGTTATTCTAAACTATGAAACAAGAAGAAACCAAATCAAAAGTAGACCAAAACCAGTCCAAAATCCATACTAGAAAAACATCAAAACTATACCAAAACAAAAAGATGCAGATCCAAATTAAACATTCACACATATAACATTCAAAAAATACAATGTAAACTAAAAAACCTAAATCCAACAAAAAAATCTACCAAATACCCAATTATAATTACAATATTCAAAATGACATGTTACACTACAAACTAACAAAAATCCAATAAAACCTATAAAATAAATTGACCATTCCACTTGTAAGTGTTTTATCTCTTGAGATGTATAGGTTTCAGGGTCATCAAAATGATTCAAATTTAAGGAATAGTATTTAACATGTATAATGTATAAATAAAATTAAATATTATGGAAAATTTTATAAGCAAATATTACCTGTTCAAACAACACAACTTTTCTAGTTGATATTATTTAATACATAAATAAAAACATATAATATCTGAATTCGATGACTCCTTGTTGTTAAAGATTTTTATTTTTAAATAATTCCCAATTCCAAATATCATTTTTATGTAATACATCAAAATATAAAACTTATAATTGAATATTTACCTTTACATTTATATATTTGATCTTGTCACTCTTTTCCATTGTTTTTCTTCAAAAGTAGACCCATCCCCTATTATAAAATAATACGAAATGGTATAAATTTTATATTAATTATATTATTTAAAACTATTAAGAAATTGAACCTTTATTTTCCAACATATTCTTAAAACATCCCTGCACATCACCATGAATATAATATATCTAATAATGTGTTTTCTCCCTTGGAAAAAAACACCTAACATCCTATGATCACTAATCTAAAATAAAATTTAATGTTGGAGGTTTTTTATGTTAAAAAATAATGAACACTTTTCCAGATATATGTTTCCTACCTCTCACAAAAAGGCATCACTAAACACAAGATGATTATATCCTGTTCAAATCATTACACAATATAAAATGTTCTTTATTCCTCAAACAATGTAATTTCTTTAGGGGAAATAAAATGCAGGTCCTTGAATCCATATACATCTATCCGCTCATTCTTCTCAAAACATTTATAAATATACTGAATAAAAAATTAATTAAGTAAACATTTTTAATAAATATAACTTGTGGAAACGTGTTAAGACATACATGGATAATATCTGCACCACATTGCTTCCCATCATATCAACAATAACAAGCTCCATGATATCAGTTTTCACAATCCCCACATTTATTTCGTGTCCACAAACATGATCTTGCATTTGAAACTCATACTGATCAGCCAATAAATTTGAATATCTTGACAATATATCAAGACTACTAGAATCTATATTTGATGTCATATCCATTTTTCTTTGTTATTTTCTATAAAATATTTCATTACCCTTGATGTATTCCTTTAAAAATAAATAGAAAAATACATTAGTCTTCTAATGATAAAAAACATTAATAAAAAATAAAATAGAAGATATAACATACATACCTTTATGGTAATGATTCATAGAAGTCTGGATGGCCAAAATGAAAAGTTTCGGAATCTAATTCCAACCTTCATCAACTCATATTTAAGTAATGGTACTCGAGCTAATCTATTTATAATACCCTACATAGTGACCCTATGATTCTCTACCATTAACCGTTGATGATGAATTGTATCTTCTGTACAATATACCAGCATATATGCCACTAATATGATGGTGGGGCTCATCAATATACAACTGATAAAAAGTAGGAAGTTGTGGCGGTATAGTAGGATAAAAAATAGGGTCCTCAGGCTCAGGTAGGGTTTTGGGAGCTACTGGTGGAGGTGGAGGATAAATAATGTGGTCTATAAGGGGAGGAGGAGGAGTGGGAGTTGTAGTTTGAAATTTTCTTTTCATGTCTGCAATCATAGACTATACTAATGCTATAATCTTTTACTCCATTATCTCAATAATATTATTAACTTAATCCACCACGGATTCAACTTTTTATTATATAAACACCCTCAATGTAAGAAGATTATGAATGTGAAAAGGCATTTATTAATGACACACCAGTCAGATATCATCGTACATGACTTGGGTGTTCCTGATTTCCTAATGTTTTAGATAAAATATCTTGCCTCCTAGAAGCTGTAAATACCCCATGTAACCAATACTCTTCAAAAGAATCCTACATTAATTAATTGAACATTTCTGTAATGATTCAAATTCTTTAAAGAAAATAATAACCTTAATTTAATAAGGTAAGTATCTTAAAATCCTCTCAGTTATGATTCTCAATTATTTCAAAAGATATTTCCCTTTTTTACCAATACGAGCTCTCGTCCATTTTTCTTGTCTAGATGGAGGGGATGGAGGTGAATTATCTCAAGAGATTGAAGACTCAGCTCTCAGTTTTTGTAATTTCTCTTCCATCATTTGTTCCTCTAATAATATATACCCTCCCCAAGATAAGCTATGAGGGTACACATTTTTAGATTATATATCTTCATGATATGTATGTGTATTCTGCAAATTATGACTATTAAATCATCAACAAATCATTAAAGCGATGTTTTATATGAGAAAGCTTATAGAAATTTACATTCCCCTTAAAAAATATGTAGAGTTTCTTATATTTTCAAAAAACAATATCCATGTGTATTCATCTGTAAAAGGATATATATGACATGGATTTTCATGATGATTATCACCAAAAATGAAATCATATGTGAGGGTTGATTTGAAATCCCTTCATCTCCTAGCATCCATAGATAAACATTTTTTCATGACTCCTCTATTGTCAGGAATATCAAACTTCATCTGATAAGGAATAGGTAAAACATATTATACTAGAATCATTTAATGATTAGTCTATAAATAGAATAAAAATATTACCAAAATCTTATCCCAGAAGAGATATACTATCATTAAGTCCACACTTCTCAAATCATCAAAAAAAAATGATTACATAGATATCACCCTATGTTGATACAAAAATCTTAAAATATTTTTCATTTGTAACTTCGAGAATATAATTCTCATCAAACTAAATGAGCATCCTCTGTTCCTGGATATGTGTATGTGATAATTTTGGTAAACAAATGCAACCATTTTTACCAACTCTTGATATCTACTTTGTCATTACAGGAGCACATGAGGATGAATGGGTAACCTCAAGAAAAGAATTTGAATATTCCTCCCCATAGGTATGATCATGATTATCATATCCAAAAACATGTTGTTGATTAAGTGCTTGATCATTCATTATCCATCAAATAAAAAAAATCAAACATTAGTTCACAAATCTACAAAATAAAATATTACAATAATAATGAAAACAAAAATTTAAAAAAAAAACTCTGTTATATAATAGTAAACACCGTAAATATGGTAAGAATGTTAAACAATTAGAAGGATGGTAAACATAGTTAACATGGTTGTGTAATGTTCATTAAAAAAATCTATAAATATATATGTTAAATAATGGTAAACTTTGGTAAACTATGGTAAATATTGAATACATAGTAAACATGGTTAACATGGTAAAGTAATTTACATCCAACGAAATCAGTAGAATTATATGTTCTGTAAAGGAAAACATGATAATGAAAACTAAAAAATTAAAAAAAATTAAAAAAAATTACATAATTTTTTGACATGCTTTTTAATAAGGAAAAAATTAAAAAAATATATCATTTTATGAAAATAATATTCATAAAAACGAAATAAACTTGTGTTACCTATAATATTAGGAATGTAAAACTAGATTTTTATCCCAAATTCCTTCATCATGGTCGTTCCTTAAGGAACAAACCATGTCTTCAACATGCTCATCATTATTTTCTTCTAATCATTCCATGGAAGTAGGGATCTAACATAAATTATTATCTTCATCATGTTGACCATCACCATCATATTATTTTACCATTGTAAAACTATATACAACTGCATATCTGATTGATCAACTACATAAAAAATCTGTTTTCATGTGTTTCAATTATAAAATAATCTATTATGTCTTCCAATCTATTTAAATTAGCAACCATAATTACAAATTCATTATGTAGGAAATTTTTTTTGCTAATAAACCTTTTGGTGTTAAATGTAGGAACTTCAATTTTCAATTAATAATCCTCCAATATTTCTTCCATGACTCCAAAATATTCACTTGATGTAGAAATTTGGTTTTTTTCTTTAGAACATGAAAAATGCATTTCTTCTGGAAACACCAATACAACACAATTCGAAACTGCACATTTGATGTCTTGAGATTTCGTATGAAATGAACAACCATTAATTTCATACCCACACCATGATATAACATTTAAAAATGGTCCTCCCCAAACCATCTTATTGTATCTGATACATCTGATAGACCCAGAAAATAATTTTTAAACAGTGGAAAAATTGATCTTTTTTTCTCATTCACAATTCACATTTCATTCTTATTTGGATAACATTGTTTCAACACAATAATATGAAATTTTAAATATATTTGAGCATAAAATATGTTATTAAATATGTTTAATTATACCTTCTTCATTTGTTCAGCTAACAACGATTTGATTTCCATGCCACGAGTCTCTTTTCCCTCATTATTAAATCGTTCATGGCAAGATGGAGGAAAACCTATGTTCTCATGCGAAGCTAAGTAGCTTTTACAAAACTCCTCAACCTCCTTAGAAATATACTTTTTAATAATGGAGGCTTTAGTTTGATATGGGTTCATAACATTCCCCTACAATATATTCATATATAAATTAAAAGGATACCTCCAATAATGATATAAAAGTCTATAAAGATTTATTTCACGAAACATATGGTCATTTAAATGTACCATTATATCAAAAAATGATGGAGGAAAATACATTTCCCATTGAAAATGTATATAAACTGAATCATTTTCCAAAAAGTTCAATGCATTCACATCAATCACCTTATTAAAAATTGATTTGAAAAAATAACACAACTTCATTATTGTATTTCTGACATGGATGGGAAATATTCAACGCAACCCAAATGGTTGAAGTTGTTGCATCATGACATGAAAATCATGAGATTTCATACCTATCAACTTCAAATCATTCATTGAGACAAATGTTTTTACATTTGAATAATATTCATGAGTCACTTTGATATCATAATGACCCAAAAAAGTTAATTTTCTCCCTCTTGGGTAGTGTATGAAAATATAGGTGAAGATATGTTTGTCTTCCATTATGAGTGTGGTCTAACTCCAAACATGTTCCCATTAATAGTAAGACTAATATTTTATTCAATCAATCTTTTGACTTTCCTTCAATATCTAACAATTTTCCAATCAAAGTGTTGTAGATATTCTTCCACATGGTCATGAAATCAATATTATGTTTCAATTCATTATATACCCAATATGATAGCTAAAAAATTGACTATTTCATCCCAATATGTCTTTCAATGCCAGATTTCTGTGTCTTTTCCAATGTCACATCATGGGTTTTCACCCTCTCAAAATACACATCAGGGGATAATGTTTTTAGAGAAATATCAAATTTTTTTGATCCGTTGAATTCCTTTTTTAGTCTTCTATAAGAGTGATCCATATGTAAAACTATTGATGACCCATGTATACTATTTTCCTCCCATGATGAAATAAACAATATTTAGTCTTTTGTTCTAAATTTGGACATTCATTACTCCCATTAACACTGTATTCAGAAAAATTTCCATTTGCTGGAAATTATTTATATTGATTATAAGAACTGCATACAGTTGAAAATATTCCATTTTAGAATAATCACACACCCTAATACCACCCTCCCATAAAAGATTCAAATCATCAATCAATAGTTACAAGAAAACACAAATATCATTTTCGAGTTTCTTCATACCAAAGATCATTATACCCAATATAATATATTTTTTATTCATACAAACATTATATGATAGGTTTTGAATTACCAATAAAACATGCCACGAACTATGTGTTCCACCGAGGGTTTGGTATGGATTCCTTCCATCTGTTCATAACCCAAGTATGAGATTTCTAATTTCATTTACAAATGAAGGATACTTCTCATCAATTTTCATCCATTGTAGAAAATCACATAGACGACCTATTTTTTCATCACATGTTATCTCATCAGCATGCCATCTTAACTATTTTTCCTCATGTGAATAAACAACTAATCATTAAAAATTTTGAATTTTAGGATGATACCAAAATACCTTGGTTGGGATCTCTGTAATCTCTATATCATCATGTTCTTTTTCTTTCAACTAATACCATGATGTCCCATATTTAGAACACTCAGACATAATTTCATATTCCTTCTTGTATATCATACAGTCATTTGGACAGGTATGTATTTTCTTGTATCCCAATCACAACATGCATTATATTTTCTTAGCCTTTTAATTTGAATCTAGAAGATCATTATCTTTTGGGAGAATGTATTTTAAAAAAATTAGTAGCTCTATAAAACATTTGTCTCTCCATACATGTTTCACCATCAGGTTAATCAATTATAACAGTGCCCAAAAAACTATAAAATTTGTACTACTACGATATGATGGTTTTTCAGCATCACCATATACATGTGAAACAATTAGTTCTTTCTCAATTTTTTCTATTGCAATATCACAAATCATTTATTCAATTCCATTGGAGTTAACATCTTGAAAATCATCATTATCAGTAGATATAACATTATGTCCAGTTTAACCATGCTAAATACAATGTGCTTTAAATAGAATTAAAACCATGATAAATCATATGATCAATTATCTCGCTACATTTCAAAATCTTCATATTCAACAATTCAAGAATTGAAAGAAAAAAATGACGCTTCTTAGAACATTTCATTCAGAAAATTACAAAAAGGCATCAACACCTTCCTCATATTAATTACTCATTCGATGTGTCGTAATCCAAAATCAACTCATTATTACCTATAAAAATATCTAAATTATACATCATGTTAAGATAATGCAATTTATTATTTATATAAAAAATATCTAAACTTGAATGTAAAACAATTTTGAAACCCTTTGGATAGCCCCTGAAACTGTTGGGATAGAATTTCTGAATGGTTTCACTCACCATTGGCATGAAGGTCATTGCAATAGCCTTATACCAATAGTTCTACAGATACTGTTCTTGTAGACTTCCTGAAGTTAATATATTCCAAAAGTTTCAATGAATCTTTTTGGGATATATATATACCAATTGTTCAAGAACCGTTGGTATACATATTGTGCAGCATATAATATATTCCAAAGGTTTCAGGGAAATATTTGTGATATATGTATACCAATGGTTCAAGAACTACTGGAATACACTCACTATTAATAAATCTATTGCAATGGGGGTGGGGGCTATTCAGGGGGGGGAGTGGGGGATGTCCACAGGGGTAGGGTGTAAATAGGGGTGCCCAGGGGTCAGGGGTTGTCTAGGGGTGGCGGTGTCCATTGGGTTGGGGTTGTCCATGGGGTGGGGGTGTCCATGGGGGCGGGGTGTCCATGGGGTGACCAAGGGGGTGGGGGAATGGTGTCCAAGAGGGTGAGGGGGTTGTCCAGGGTGTGAGGTGATGTCCAAGGGGGTAGGGGATATCTTGGGGTAGGGGTGTTTGGGGGTGGGGCTGTATAGGGGTTGGGGGTGCCCATGGGGGTGGGGTTATCTAGGGGTGGGGGGCTGCCCATAGGGTGGGTGTGTTCTAGGGGTAGGGGTGGTTTCCTTGGGGGTGAGAGGTCTATCCAGGGGTGAGGGGGCATTCCAGGGGGTATGGGGTGTTTGGGGGGTGGGGTGTTTGGTGGGGAAATCCTAGGGGATGGGGGCCTATCCATGGGGGTGTTCAGGGGGTGGGGGGAAATCAATGGGTGGTGGTGGTGGTGTCTAGGGGGGTTGTGCAATGCGGTGGGGGTGTCCATGGGGTGTCCAAAGGGGTGGGGGTGGTGTCCATGGTGGTGAGGGATTTTTCCAAGGGGTGAGGGGGATTTCCAGGTGGTGGTGGTCTATCAATGGGGGTGGAGGTTTCCATGGAGGTGGGGTTTCAAGGTGTGGGGGTTGTCCAAGGGGTGTGGGGTGTCCATGGTTGTGGGTGTCCAGGGGGTGGGGTGTCTTGGGGTTGGTGTTTAAGGGGTGAGGGGGATATCTACTGGGGTAGGGTGTCCAGGGGGTGGGGTTGGTGTCCAGGGGTGAGGTTCTATCAAAACACCTACCACCATGGACATCCCCCCACCACAACCACCACCTCTGGACACCCCCTCACCCTCTATACACCCACACCCCCATGGAAAGAACCCCCTCCCACCCTGGATAGCCCAACCCCTTTAGACAGCCCCCTCACCACCTAGACATCCACACCCCCATAGACACCCTAGACACCCCCACCCCCTAGACACACTCTATACCCTTGGACACCCACCTCACCACCCTAGACACCCCCAACACAACTAGACACCCACTACCACCTTGGAAAGCCCCTCACCCCCTGGACACCCCCACCCCCTAGACTCCCCTACCCCACTTGAACATCCCCTAACCCCCTTGACACCACCCTTACCCCCCTTGGACACCCCCTAGACACACCCACACACATGGAAACCCCCCATACACCCCCACCCCATGGAATCCCCCCACACCCCACACCCCCAGACACCCCCATCCATTAGACAGCCCCCCACCCCTTAGACAACCACCAATCCCATGGATAGAACCTCAACCACCCAAAAACCCCAAACACCCCCCCTCCCCGTGGACACCCCCAACACCCTTGGATATCCCCCTCAACCCCTGAACAGTAACACCACATGCATGAACACCAAAACCCCCTTCAACAGCCCCCCTCCAAACCCGTCAGACACCCCCACCCATAGAAACCCCCATCCCTTGGCCACCCCTACCCCCTTGGTTTTCCCCCTCACCACCCTCATCAACACCCCCAGCCCCCTAGAAACCCCACCCCCTTGGAAAGCCCACTCACCCCCTGGACACCACCCCCACCCCCATGGAAACCCCTGGACATCCCCACCCCTGGAGAGCCCCCCCCCCCCCCACACACACATGAATGTATACGCACACAGACATGATAGAACACACATGGTAGAAACAAAAATCATAGAACGGACATGATATCTCACCCATGGTTTATTTTACCAGAAAATAATTTAATATGGTATAGAAGAACACTATGACACATTCCATGATAGCAAGAACAATGACAAAAAAATAAAATCTCAAAATATAAGGTTAGGGCAACACAAAAATTAAAAAATTAAACTGAGATGTGTGTGGCTTACTTAAGTGTTTCGAGCTGATCAGATATATCTAGTGATAATAATGATGTAGTCTGATGATGGAAAAACATGGTTGGAGGGAATGACTTTGAAGATTAATTTCTAGGTTTTCCATGTGAGAGAGGCAAGTAACATGTTGCCTGATCAATGAAAATAGAATGACAGAATACAGGGCATGATAAATCATTTAAAAGCATTATCACTTCAGTTATTAAATAACCAACGTGTTAAACTATTTTTAATATTTATAATGGAGGATATTTAACAACAATCATAGAAAATATTTTATCTCATTGAATATTTTATAACCGATGTGATAAATCCCAGAGATTTGATTTATCACGTCGCTTATTTTATAAATGACATATTAAAGTTCCAAGAATCGATTTGCCAGGTTGGTTATTAAATAACTGACGTCATAAATATAATATCAGTATTTTTTATGTTAGTTATAAAATAACCAACATTAAATCAATTATCATCAATTTATCAGGTCAGTTATAAAATAACCAACCTGATAAACCAATTTTTCATGCATTAGAGGCTGATTGTATAGAACCGATGAAAAAAATTCTGAAATGTTAAACATTTTATTCACTAATGATGAGACTCAACAACCATTTCCCTACTAAAAGACACATGGGACTCATCCCAAAGACCCTTTGGAAGAAAAGCTTCATGAACACTCTTGGGCCAATCACCACAACATTCCCTACCCAAAGAGTATTAGGACATAATGAACCTCAGGTTTCCATAGCTTTCTCGAAAAGTCTTGTGCTAACTTGGAGAGGGAGAAAAAATGAATTAATTAAAATCCACTCATATTAATGTTGGGAAAACAACATCCCCCATGAATTGTGGATGATCGGAATGATGTGATAAACATGGGTGGGAGATATAAGAAGCCTAATAAATAAATTTTATACATATAGGTACTCATGAACTAATCCCAACCTGAGGGCCCCGAAATGAACTACCAGCCCACACACAACCAATATTACTGCTACCCCTGCATTCATGAGTACATAACAACCACAACAAGAGAACATCCCATTTTTTGAAGCAGTTTCCACATCATATACATCAGTGTTATCATGTTCAAGTGATTATGTTTAAATATTCCATCACAACCGAACAACTAACAGGCATAACCAAAAGCCAAAACAACAACCGAAAGAAAAACACCCAAGTATGCGTTTATGAATTTTATCCTTGTTCTCTAATAAATAACTACATAAAAAGGGATATGTAAGATCCTTTGAAGTGTTGGAACCAAACATAACCCCAAACTACTAGGTCCAGAATTTTTACTGTAGCATCCACACAACGTCAGTTTCACATCCCAACTACCACTCAACCAGATATTTCATTCCCCTTTATTTCACCCCAAAAACATCAAACCTAAAAACATTTCATATCACCATAAAATAGCAAGGATGTTTTCAAATTTATCCAGCACCATTCATTATGTTCCTTATTTATGTTTGGTTAACTCGCATGATCATACAATAGTTCTTATTCATTAGGAATCCATTTTTTCAATTAATTTTACATGATTAAACAGTTTCAATGTAACATTCCATCAATAATAAGATTATCCAAAAATAGAGCTTCATTAGTTCCCACGAAATGACCACCAATGGCCATGATATTCAATTTACATGAGCCCATAAAATTCACAACATAAAAACAATGGTAAAATACAGCAACATCATCATCATTACCACCCCATCATTATTTAAACATTTATATTATTTTCTTTGTTAAAGTTGGTTTCATCTAAGTCCTGATGCAGTATAATCATACACACCCCGCCTAATGCACAGTAATGGGAGATGAAGGAAAAACCCCTACCTGGATGATCATGGATAGAATATTTCACTTTGCACCACGAACTGGGGACGGTGTGACTTGTGGGAAAATAAAACACCAAGGCTAAGTGGGATGGGCCCCAGCATAGGTGCACGATTTGTCTTTTGAGGATGTCTCGAGGATCACTAATTGAAATTAAATGAAATAAAAAAGAGAGGATATTTTCATAATAAGAGGCCGGATTTTAAAATCTAGGAGACCATTTAGTCATACTAGATAGACGTATTGTGGTGTGACTATGTTGCATAGTGTTTTCACACATTGGGATTAATTTAGATTTAATAATTCCCTTTAGAAACAGGGGAGATAGACCATAGGTTGGTTGTGAGTTTATATATTTCCTTTAACCAAAGAGAAACACATAACATGGGAGAAACTGGAAAACATGGAAGGCTGGAAAATGCAGAATAGAGTTTGACGCTGATAGAAATGCCACACTATTTGGTAATACAAGGGTTCCCCAAATCATGGGGGAATTAAGATATCCTTTTACAGTATTAAAACAGCCTTAAACCGCTATAAAAGAGGTGTAAAACATAAAATACGCTTTATGAGAGGGAAAATGAACGGAAAACCGACTATAACAACCCACAAAATTTGAATAATTTTATGTACAATGGTTTTCTATTTAAAATAACTCATTAATTAAGTGTTAAGAATATTAGAAATAAATTTAATTTTTGTTATTTTTCATAAAAATGTATTAACCATTCTATGATTGTTGAAATTTAATCAATTTTAATTGCCTTTCAATAAATTATTATTTAAGAGGAATAATAGTTGATATTAACATAAAATTTTAAATATTGATTTTATCAAACAAATTTAATTTAAAATAATAATTTATTAATATATTATATCTATTTTAATCGATTATAAAACAATTAAATATCATTACAGAAATAAGAAATCATTTTATAAAATTAAAATTATGTTATATGTGATTTAATTATGACAAATATCTTTCATTAAATTAATATATTAATAATAATTATTGTTTTATAAAGTATAGAATTAAATTATATAGATATAATGAATAAAAAATATAATTAAAAAGAAAAACTTTTTTTAAGGAACAAATTATATATAATATATTGATACAATTTCATAAAATTAAATAAATTAATAAAATTTTAAAAAATTATATAAAAATAATTAAAACAAAATGAAATTTTATATGGGGTTAATCAGATGGGGATCAAATTTAGATCATGTTTAGGGTGTCGGAGGTTCGTGAAACCTTGAGTGAGTCCCACAAAATTAGAGATCGAGATGCACTAAAGGGAGATTCATCTACAGAAGGCTATTCTATGGTTGGATATGCGGTATGGGTGTCCATCATCGGGTCGACGCACAACAGAGTGTTCATCAGGAATTGACATCCAGTGCAATAGAATCGAAGCCGAATATGAGTCTAGTTATCATTTTATGTTCGATTGAGGGTTTTGAAGCAATGTTTGAAGGGTTAATTTTTACTACAATTAATCTGTGTCGTGTTGAAGTTTCAGAATTATATCTAGAGTAAATGATCATTGGATTTGAATATCTCTTCGCACTGTTTATATTTGTTAAATATATGTTTTTTTGCTTATTTAATGTCTGAATCTTATTAAGATCTACTGAATAGTGACATAGACTATCAATTTCATCAACTTGTTTCTAAATCAGCCTACTATCCTTATATGGATGTTATTTGCGGTCTTGATTGTCAAAAATTGGTTCTGAATATCATCCATATTTTTTAATATAATCTTTATTTGACGATATCATTATATTAATGGTCTCTTTAGAATCCATAATCATCGCAATACAAATATGATTTTGAATTACAATTATTTCTTGTATTCGATGAATTGGAGGTTATCATTGATAGGTGTTTTCACCTTTGATGCATGGCATATATTGTTGTAGTGAAATCCAAATCCATCTATTAGAAATTTGGAAAAAAAATTATAATTTAATTTTTTTGTTTTCTTCTAATTAAATTATGCATTGAATGAAGAATTTAATATATATATATATATATATATATCAATTATCAGCATGAACATCAAGAAAAATTATTCAAAAAAACAATTTTAAATAATATAATATTATGTTTTGGTGAATATATAAATGGAGAGGGTACCTCATTCCCATTTTAAGGCATTTTGTGTTTCCTGTACAAGTGATTCTTCAATCGAGAAGAATTATGGATTTAGTGAAAAATAATTTAAAGGGATTTGTTTATAATTTCATTTCAATTCTATTAGTATTTTAGTTTGGTAAAGTTTTATTTGATTTTCAAATTTATTATTTTTAAGTGATATGTAGGTTACTAGTTTCAAAATGATGATTTAGATTTTTGGGTTTTTCATAATGAATATATTTCTATTCAATGATTGAATATTATGTTCTGTAATCCTTGAATTAGGGTGATTATTTAGTTATTTATGTGAAAGAAATATTTGATGCAAGGGAAATTTATTTCTTCAAATTAATTTATTATTATTTATTTTTGTATTAAAAAATAAGTATTATTGTTATTATATTTAGAATCATATTAATTACATGAGAGGGATATATCTATATATGTATCAAACTTTATTTTCTAATTTGATTTCAAGTAAGTCATTATATGGGGTGTTTCTACTTTTGGAATAACTATTCAAACATAAATTTATTCAATTTTTGTGATACACATATTTATTTACTTTTATACTTTTTAGGTAATTAATTATTTTAAATAAATATTGATATACGTTAAGAATATCATAATTTTATCAAGTTATATACATTTTATATAAAAATCAAGGTTATGTCCATACAAGTATGATTTTTTTATCGTGGTATTTATACATTAATATATATATATATGTTCGTATTCTCATATATTCATTGAATACATTATTATAAAAAGATATTTTTATGGGATTAAGAATGATTTTTAAGGGTGTGGATGATAATTAATCTTCCTTGTAATTATGAAAAGTCATGTATCATGAGATTTTTTCATTCCATGTCAAATATTTAACATCAAAGGATAATTTATATTTATATATATATATGAATATATATATAAGTGAACATATTTATTTGATATATTATTATATACATATTTCAATCTAAAACATTAGTGAAATTATATATAAGTAAAGAAATATTTTAAATATTTTAAAAAAATTAGGAAATTGATGTTCTAAATATCGTATGGAATTGGATAGTGAACCCAATACCCCAGTAAGTGGGTTGGACCAAGATAGACTTCAATGTTTCATGTTTCCACAAGCCATAATTTTTTATTTTCAAGAGCTTGCGTAGTGTTCGTAGAAAAATCAAAGGATTATTTTTAAAATAATTTTTATACATAAGTAATTTCAAAATTGGTATAAAAATTTCAATTATTTTTTTAAAATGGTGTTTTGAAAATTATTTTTTTTATCTTCAAAGGAATTTATCAAATATAGTTTTAAGGAAAAATTTTTTAAAAATTATTTAAAAATTTTGAAAATACCTTACTGGGTAATTGAATGCTCACCCTTTATTTTAAAATGTTTTTTCACAAGTATCAATGAAGTTTAATTAAATATTTAATCACTTTTCGATATAGAGCATGTGAAATCATAGTGGACAGTTATTTTATTTTTATTAAACTCTAAAAAAATGTGTGGTGTTTTCTAATCCTCCAGAACCTAGACCGGTAAAAGGTCCTCTTTTCTGTAACCTCTTGTGTAATTGTTTAGTTTATTTTATATGAAAAAAATAACACCACATTTTTTATGCATTGATTCTGGATGAGCGGGATCGGGGTATTATAATTTGTATTATAAGAATTGTCTAGACAACTTTATAGATTAGATTTTTTCATGTTTTTAGGTTTAGCTGTCCATGTGATTCTTCATTCTAATGAGGAACATTTATAATTTTTTTATTCCGACATAATGAATTGCGAGGGAAGAATTCATTTAAGTGGGGGGGGGGGGAAGAATGTAAAAACCCAAAAAATTAGAAAAAAATTATGATCATTGTGTTGTTAATTAAAATAAATCATGAATTGAATGTTATAAATATTAGAATAAAATTCTTTTTATTATTTTTCATATAAATATATTAATTTTTCTATGATTGTTGCAATATTATCAATGGTAATTGTATTTCAATAAATTAGTATATTGTATTAATAAAACATTATCTTAACCTAATATTTTAAATGTTGATTTTATAAAACTAATTTCATTTAAAATATTATTTTATTACTTGATTATTTTTATGTGTTGTCATTATGAAACTATTATAAACAATTATAAAAATAATAAACCATTTTTTAAAATTAAAATGATGTTATATATGTTTTAATAATGAAAATTATCTTCCATTAAATTAATATTTGAATAATAAATATTTTTTAATAAAGTATTCAATTAAATTATATATATATAATTGATAAAAATTTTAATTAAAAAAGAAAGAGTTTTGTTTAAGGAAACATATTATATATAATATATTGATTCAATTATATTAATTTAAATAAGGTAAATAAATGTTACGAACTGAAATTATAATAATGAAAAAAATGAAATTTGGGATGGGGTTAATCAAATGGGGATCAGATTTAGGTCAGGTACCGAGGAGCAGAGGTTCGCGATTTCTTGAGTGTTTCTTGCCGAAGTTGTGATCAAGCCACACTGAAGGGAGATTCCTCCACGGAAGGCCACTCCAGGGTCGAAGCCACTATGTGGGAGTCCTCTATTGGTTAGTCGCACAATATAGTGTTCATTGGGAATGGGCGTTCAGTGTTGTGGAGTTGATGTCGAACATGAGTCTTTTCAGGGTTTGAGTTTGAGTGAGTGTTTCGAATTTGTGTTCGAAGAATGAATATAGTTTGGCTACACCTGATCCATGTCATGTTACTATTTTCGAAATAGATCTAGAGAAAATTATCTTTATATTAGAATGTCTCTTCTTGTTGTTCATATTTTTTACAGATAATTTTTTTAATGTACGAATTTTATTAATATCTTCTTAATAGTGACCTAGTTGGTCAATTTCACCAATTTTTTTTCAAATCTGCAGGTTGTCTTTATCTATAATTTGTTTATGAGTGATATTATAAATAATTCGACTTGAATGGCTTCAATAATTTTTACTTTAATCTTTATTTAACGATATCACTTTGTTAAGGGTCTCATTCGAATCTATAATCTATTTTGTGAAAATCTATTATTGATATAAAATTAATACTCTTATTCGATGAACTGGATCTTATCTCTGGTGGTTGTTTTCAGCTTTGATACATGGATTATCTGATTTCAGTGCAAGCCAAATCCATCTACAGCATGTTGGAAATAAAAATGTGTAAATTCATTTTCTTGTCTTCTTCAAATTAACGTATGAATTGAATGATGACATTAATATATATATATATATATATATATCAAATATGATCTTTCACATTAAGATAAATGGATTAATAAACAATTTTAAATAATATACTATTATATCTTGCTTAGTATATAAATAGATAGGGAACTGCCTTCCCATTTTAATGCATTGCATGTTTCCTATATGAGTGATTCTTTAATCAAGAAGAAGAATGGATTTTTTTCAAAATAATTGGAAGGGGATTTATTTATAATTTCATTTATATTGCATTATTATTTTAGTTCAGGATTTCTTTATTTTATTTTCAAACTTATTATTTGTAAGAGATAATTAGTTTATTTATTTAAAAATGGTTATTTTAATTTTTTTGGTTTTTCATAATGAATATATTTCTAATCAATGTTTCTAAATTATTTTCCTTACCTTTTGAATTAGTGAGATTATTTATATATATAAAAGGAAGAAAAATTTTGAAGCAAGGGAGAATTATTTCAGCAAAAAAATTATTATTTAATATTGTGTTAAATTTTATTTCTATTATTATTATTATTGGAATGATTTTAATTACATGAGAGTAATATATCTATATATGAATCATAGATTATGTTTTAATTTTATTTCAAGTTAGTCTTACTAAGGGATGTTTCTATTTATCGAATATTTATTTAACCAGAAATTTATTCAATTATTATAGGACACATATTTATTAGTTGTATATTTTTTATTACAAAAATTATTTTAAATAAATTATGATATTAGTTTTGAATATCATAATTTTATCACATGATATATCGGTCATATAAAACTCAAGTTAAGGGCCAAACATCGATGATTTTTTTGTCATTATATTTATACATAAATATATATATGTATTTATGTATGTATGTATGTATGTATGTATGTATGTATGTATGTATGTATGTATGTATGTATTTATGTATGCGTGTATGTATATATGAATGTATGTATGTTCATATATGCATTAAATAAATTATAACAAACGGGATTTATTTGATTAAGAATGATATTTTAAGTGTGGATGATAATAAATCTTCCATGTTATTATGGAAAGTCATGTATCATGAGATTCAGTCATAATGAGTAAAAAATGTAATATCCATGGAAGATAAGTATTTATATATATATATATATAAATGAACTAGTTTATTACATGTATAATTAAATATATACTTCACACTAAACCTCGAATGAAAATATATATAAGTAAATAAAGCATAAAAATATTTTTTGAAAAATATTAACTTGAATTTTGTATATATGGTAGGAAATTGGGTAGTGAACTCAATCCCTTCAATAGTGGGTTTTCCTAAGATAGACTGCAATGATCCATGTTTATACAAGCCACAAAAATTTGTTTTCAAGAGCTTACATAGTGTTTTCATAAAAATAAAAAGATTACTTTTAGAATAATTTTTATATGTAAGTAGTTTCAAAATTGGTATACTAATTTAGATAATGTATTTCAAATGGTGTTGAATAGTTTTTTTATGTTATCATCAAAGAATTTATCAAAGTTTTTTTAATGAAATATTTTCTAAAAAGTATTTAAAAACTTTCAAAACTTTTTACTGGGAAATTTAATTCTCAGAATTCATTTTAAAATAAATTTTCACAGGTATATTAGAAGATTGACTTCATATACCATCGCTTTTGTAGTTTGTGTGCGTAGACGAATAGTGGACAATTATTTTATTTTTATTCAACTTTGATATATTTATGATGTTTTCTAATACTTCAAAACCTGGACTGGTAAATGCTTCTCTTTTTTGTAACATGTTGTGTAATTTTTTAGTTTATATTATTTGATAATAATTAAATTGTATTTTTAAGAATTGAGTTTAGAAGAGTAGGATCAGGCCATTATATTGACACCCCATGGTGGCCTATTTTGGGTGTGGCACCGATAGGTGACACCTTGGCGACCCCCTTTCAATGGCACTGATGCCCTCATGACTCACTGATGGTGTCTAGGACACCCCAAACACTATAATTGGTAAATTTAATGGACCAATAGGGTCCGGTCCATTATATCAGATATCCCTCAATCTATACTCTCGATCGATAATTCAACAGTAAATATGATGGAAAGAGAGGGGTCCGACCAACCGCCTGATAAGAAACATCTTATGAAAAAACCACCCTAGTGTTTTTAAAATGTTGGAATGAAAAATTGATATCCAATAACACTTCTCTCATACATATCATGAAAAACTATAGAAACACTAAGTAAGCACACAAATACTGAAAGGTCACATCGTCTAGACACATGGATTAGGGAGCTCATTACTCCTTATCAAGATATTATCCGCTTTGGGCAGCATTGACATGCCTGCATAGGATTAATCACATACACAATAAATGGACATTAATAGGTATCAGGTCCCCACCCAAGATCAGGACATTTCACATAAAAATAGAGAATAGAAAAAAAAACATATCATATAATAAATATGGTCAAAAATTACATCTCAAGCAAGGTATAAAATAAAAACACAAGAATAAAACTCGAAAGAGATCTGGGTACTGGGCACACATCTGTGCATCCAATTCCCAGGTACTCTCCTCATGACCAACAAGACTCCACAACACATGAACCAAGGGAATGGTCCATCCACTAATCACATTCTTCTCACGATCCATGATTTTCATTAGTCGCTCCAAAATTTCCACATCATCCTCAATATCTAACTCTCCCTAATCAAGTACGTGTGAGTCGTTGTGTAGATACTAGTGATGCTAAGATATATGGAAGTCATTTTGGATCCTCTCCAACTAGAGTTGTAATTCCACCTAATATTCCACCTCACTGAATCATCCAAACACCTCAATGTTTCTGATGAACCTGGGAGATTGTTTACTCACCCTATGGAAACTCAGATGTCCACGCTGAGGGGAGACCTTTAAGAACGCATGGACCCCAACCTCAAACTCAGTGGGTATCATCCTAAGATCAGTATATCACTTCATTTAGTCTTTTGTTTCCTTTATCCTTTCACACACAAGATGAAAATTCTCCTTCGTGCTTTGCAGCACTTCTTTTCCATGAAGACCAGCCTCCCCAACCTCTGTACAACACACAGGTGAACGAAATGGTCTTCCATACAAGGATTAAAATAGTTCCATACCAATGAATGAGTTATAGATGTTTTTGTAGGAAAACTCTACTAGAGGCATGTGTCGTACACATAATCCTCTAATGTATAGAACACATGGTCACATAATATCCTCTGACATCTAGATGGTATTCGTTGTCTACACATCCATATGAGGGTGGAATGAACTGCTAAGGAATATATGGGTTCCTAAATCATGTCGTAATCCATTCCATTATCATGATGTAAAGTGTGTATCCTAATAAAAAATTATTGTTCTGGGAAATATATACATACACACAACTTCACCCACATACTTCTGTTCTAAGGCATCCACTCTGCCCGACTCCTTAACCACTAATAAGTGTGCATATTTCATAAATCTGTCCACCACTACATAGGTGGAATCACAGCCTCCCTCAACCCTAGGTAGTCCTGTGACAATATCCATCGAGACATCATCCCATATCCACTTGATAACGTCTATGGGCATCAATAGACCACCTAGAATATGGTGTTCATCCCTCAACTACTGACACACAAGGAACATTTCACAAACTCTTCCACCTACCAATTCACTCTAATCCACTAAAACTGACCTATCATGCCTCATTACATCTTGGAAACTATTGGTTGTACTACTAGGGTTGATATACAGAGATCTAAAAGAACTCCCACATGCATTGTCTCAGGGAATAACAATTTCCCTCATAAAATAATATCATTTTGACCATCCTCTAAAAATCTTTCCAGAGCATCACCCTGGTTAACATGATCATGCTTTACTTCGGTCTCTATGTCTACCCACTTAGACTCCTCCATTTACCTTAACATAGAAGACTAAATTATCATATAAAACCGAAATCCCCCATCATCCTCCACTGTCTTGCCCAGATGTAAATCATCCAACTCCACCATTACTTTCCAAGAATCTACTGACTCTCGAACCACATCCTTATGTGACTTCCTTCTCAAGGAATCAGACACCAAATTCCCATTTCCTAACGTATAAGAGATATCTATGTCATAGTCCTTGTGAAACTCCATCCACCTCTGATGTCGCATGTTTAGGTCTCATTGGGAGAAGACATACCTCGGTCTCTTGTGATCTATGATGACCAAGAAGCATTCCCTGATAACATAATGCTTCCACAGATTCAACGCGAACAGAACCACTTCATGTTATAGGTCTTGGGTGGAATATATATGTCTATGAAGGAGTAACTATCTCCACCCATTAGAGATCACTCCCTTCTAGTGCATCATCCCACACCCAAACCCTAGACCAAAATAATCTCAGAACACTTCAATAATTACCATGTTATTTGGAAACGTCAGCACTAGGGCACTAATCATCTTCCCATTAAGATAACTGAATGTTTCTTGCCACATATCACTCTATATGAATGCCTGGTATTTTCTGGATAATTCTATAAAAGGAACTACAACATTAGAGAAGTAAGGTATGAACCTTTGGTTGTAAAATTCCATTCCTAAATATTATCAAACCACTTCCACGTTCATGGGTGATTCCCAAGAAACTACAAATTAGACCTTCTATGGGTCCACTACTATTCCCTACTGGGACAATACGTTTCTATGGAAGTGCACCTCTCATGTCCAAAATATTCACTTGGACAACATCCTGTAGAGATGGTGGTGTTGGAGGACCTCAAAAACTGTCTTCATATTCTATGTGTGATACTCCTATGATCTAGATTAGATCATGATGTCTTCGATTAAAAGAACTACCAACCATTCCAGATACTAATGTAAAATAGAGTTTATAAGTCCCATGAACTCAGCTGGAGCATTTGCAATGTCAAACGGCATGACCACGAACTCAAAGTGCCCATATCTGAACCTGAATGTAGTCTTTGGGATGTCACCCTCCTTCACCATGAACTTGTGATATCCAAACCAGTGGTCAATCATAGAGAACCATCAGGATCCCTTAAACAATTCAAAAATATCATTGATCCTCAGGAGGGGTTAAAATTTTTTGGCCATCACCTGATTAAGTCATTGGTATTTTATTCACAGTCTGAGACCACCATCTTCTTTCTTTGAGAAAAAGACTAGGGAACCCCATGGTGAAACACTTGGTTTGATAAAACCATTTTTTATCTAATCGTCAAACTAAATATACAACTCATGTAACTCAAGAGGTTCCATATGATAGAGATCCATTGAAATCGGATGGGCACTGTGTTGTAAGTCTTCCTGAAATTAACATCACGTCAAGGGGGTAGAGTCAAAAAAATATTCAGTGAACATGTAGTGGAACACATTAACAATCCTTGGAACATCCAACTTCTATGAGTCTGCTTATTCTACTAACATCAAGGATAACAAGTAAAGAAGGGGCTCTATATGCCTAGTTCCCTCCAGGAAGTCCATATATCCAATGAAAGGTACATTTTTGCCAACCATATCTGAAAAACAACCCTTCTTCAAAATAATTCTATAATAGAATGCATGGAAAACTGCCAGTAGATGACCAAGATGAAATTTTGTTGCTGCATTTTTATAGAAAGGGATCCCTGGTGGGCTGATGCAGCCCCAACATTAGTCTACATCCTCAAAAAAAAATCAAAAAGACTTGTCTAACCTCAAACTGGTGAACTCAAATACAAGGGAAAGTAAATTCTCTCTATATCCAGACCCAAGGAATGAGATTTACTGGGTGGAACAAAAGTGTGAGAAGATCTGGAATCAAATAAGGTGCATGTAATAGTAGTATAAAAACTGCTCTTACCTCGAATGACCTATGACCCTATGAGAACTAATGGCCCTATAGTGTGAAACTACCATCACCCAACTCCTCTTACCCCCGGTTGTTAGCCTCCTCCCCATCCATGCCTTGTTCGAGGTCCCAGATGTGTTCCTTGAGGTTGGCATCCTCCAACAATGTCTTCTCTCAGAGAGGCAGGGGCCTGCTGCTGCTGATGAAATGGTCTGGTTGGAAACAGGTGTTGTTGAGGGGGGATCTGATCCTTCCCACCCCCACTGTACTCTTCTCAAATAGGGAATTGATTCCAAATATTCCCATTGATAACACGATTAAAGAACCTTAGTCCTTTGATAGTATAGAAAGGGAGAGGACAATGAGATCTTAACTAGAACTACTGACACCAATTCATCTCTGGATGAAACCTAAAAGGCAATGAAGGTGGAGGCATGCTACTGATGGAATTCCCCTTTGATGAACTCAACTAGATCTCATCTCATGGAACACCTCCTAGTGTGTGCATCCACTCCACTAATTCATCTTTATTCATAACCTCCATGTACGTCTGTAGAGTGAAGGGAGTAAAATCATACGGAAGAAGAGGTCAGAGTGCCTCCTCTGAGCACCCTGCCTGGGACTCCTCTTCGGGGAAAAGGTATGGACAGAAACAAAATAGATAACTGAACTTGATCCCATACACCCTTAATGATATACTAACTTTTTGGAGGGAGAATATCCCTTACCTCCTTTTTTCCATCATTTTAGAAAAAATGAATTCATCTAGGAACTCCCTCTCATTGTCAGTAAATGAAACCTCAGATAATTTATTCTCTCTGAGATAAATAGTCATACACTAACGTGCTTCTCCCCACATCTGGTTCATACACATAATATCTCAATACTTTGTCTGATCTTGCATCAAGCTGAATGAAATCACCAGCTCCTCAATCAAGCTCTCTATCTCCCTATCTGAGATGATACACTGGTACTTTCTGAGAGTCAGCTACTGGAAGGCACGCGGAATTTTCTCCAACCTATTTTCCTCCTACTCTTGATCATCCCTATGATGATCATCCAGATCAAAATTCTGGGCCATGACTTCATGTTCTACTCATGGATGATTCCAATGATCCTTTTCTAAAAAAGTAACAAGAAACTATTATTCCCGTGTAGTATTGAAAATTCATTTTAATTTTTTGTTAAATTATTTTATTTTAAATACCCAAAACCCACAAGACACACACGAACATAAGTTATTATGAACAATGTACCTTTCACAGGGAATTTACCCTGCAATCATTTTATCCTCACATTGTGGTTTAGTAGGTCCAGATTCCTTGCATCGGATCACGAGGGGCCTAAAATCTCTTGTCCTAGACAGTCTTTCTTGGCCTATTTAATGCACTAATATTTCCTAACATTGTTTCCCAGAAATCCTGTGAAATCATATTTATGCCTAACCCCGAACTCCATCCTAACTATCAACCACCACTATGATACCATTCTATCATTACTTTCCCTCCACAAGATTAGGTAAGGGATAGAAAACTGCCACACACTTCCTTATTTATGTTGAAAGAGAGATAATGACCCTCGGGTCCCGCATTCATTAGGCCTCAGGGTGGAGTGTAGCACCAACGTTATAAAATCATTCATAAGTGGTCATAATTACCCTTTTTATAGAATAATAAAGGGAGATAAAATGGTAAATTCGTTCAACACCAATGTCTAAGGATAAATGTAAATCCAAGAATCCATTCCCATATGGATGTTCAAATTAAACTGATACAATGTATAAGAGAACTATTAAATAAAGTAACAAAATAAAAGGAATATAGCAACGATTACTATCATGACACCCAGGTTAGTACGGACTTCCACGGTCCTCAATGTCCTCAGGGAAACCTGAATGTAGTTTTATATACATAGGGTGAGTGTACATGTATTCTTAGTATGGAAACTAAAACCTCTCATGCCCAAGGTGGGATAAATTCAAATTCCCTATGATAAATAGAGGTAACTGAGAGTCCATGTAATGAAAAATATCCACCGAACCTTACCAAGGATCACTCCCCAAATAACACATTTCAAGAAAATTATTAGTAATAGAACATCGATATTTTGGTACCACGAAATGCTTTCCCACTGGTTAGTTAGAACATCTTAGGGATAATGCCTCCCCCACATGATCCAGAGTAATCAGACTTCTATACCCCACCCACAAACACCTAGGCAACAAAAACCATAGAAAACTATGCCTACAAAAACATGGGCCACAAAAACCACTACGATGCCCGATGAAACATTAGCCTTAACAACCACTTCCATGCTCGATGACACCTGGGCCTCATCCAGAACACCCTTGGGAAAAAACCTACCATGACTCACCTGGGAAAACCACAATAGCACATTAATTCTTATGATTCTTATTGCATAATTAACCTGAGGTCCTCACAATCTTTCTGAATAGTCTTGGGATACCTGGGAGAGTGAGAATAAAGGATGTAATAACCATCTACTCATAGGAATGTTGGAAAGACATCGCCCCCCACCCCCCGCATTAAATGGGGGTGGTCGGAATGATTTTCTCATCTTCGGTGGGGTGCATATAAGAAACACAATAACTAAAATGTATACATATAGGTAATCATGAATTGATCCGATCTTAAGGGTTATGAAACCAACAACAAGCCCACACACAACCACTCTTGAGGGTACACTTATATACATGAGTACAACACAACCACAACAAGAGAAAAACAATTTTTTGGAAAATATTTTCCACATTATATCCATTCTCATTATCAATTTCATGTGTTTCCATATCAATATTCCTTCACTTTCAGGAAACTTTCAGGCATAACCACAAGCCAAAAAAGAAACTGAATAAAAAATATCCAAGTAGTAGTTTAAGAATCTAATCCTTTTTCTCATGAAAATAACAACATCAAAAAGGGATCTGTGAGATCCCTTAAAAAACTAAAACCAAACTGATCCCAAAAACATGGGGTCTAGAATGTTTACCACCGATTCCAAACAGCCTAAAATTCCCATCCAAACAGCATCTCAACTAGAGATTTCATTCCTCTTTACATCACCCCAAAATAATCAAACAAAAAAACCATGAATATCCCCAGAATAGAGTATCGATGTTTTCATATTTATATAACATCATTCATTAAGTTCCTTATTTACATTTGGTTAACCAGCATGGTCAAACAAGTGTTCTTATTCATAGAGAATCAATTTAATCAACCTTTTTTTTTGTAATTAATCGATTTCAATGATATGCTCACTCATTCATAAGATTATCCAGAATATAGAGCTTCATTGGTGGGAAATAATGGACCACCAAGTTCCTAGAGTTTTATTAGACAAGATCCCATAAAATTTACAACATGAAAATAAATGTAAAATACTACAACATCCTCATTTTTCCCATCACTTCATTTTTAAAAAGTCCATTTATTGAATTTGTTAAAGAGGTTTCATCTACCTTCCAATACAACATCATTATACCCACCCCACATGATGCACATTATAGTGAGGCAAAGGAAACCCCCGAATCTGATGATCAAGTATCGAGGTTTTCTATTTGTGACAAGAATTGGGGATGACAAGTCTTGTAAGAAAATAAAAATCTAAGGATGAGTGGGAAGGGCTCCTGCATGAGTGTACGATTAGTCTCTGAAGAAAGTCATGAAGTGTACTAAGAGAAAAAAAAGGAAGAATGAAGAGAGGATCCTGACTTAATAAGATTCCAGATCCAAAAATCTGGGAGGCCATTTAAGAGTACTTTAATTTCAGATCATGGATTTATAAAGCGGCTCAGTTGTTTCACACATTAATATTAATTGATATTTAATAATTCCCCTCAGAAATGGTGGATATACACTAGTGTCTGGCTATGAGTTCATATATTTCCTTTAAACGGATAAAAACACATAACATGCGACAAACTACAAAATAAAGGAGTCTAAAAAATGTGGAAAAGGGTGTGACACATATGAAAATGCCACACTTTTTGGTAATTCAAGGGTCGCCCGACCCGTGGGGGATTTAATATATTCTTTACCTGCATTAAAATAGTCTTAAAACACTTTAAAATAGCTGTTAAAACATAAATAAAATGTTATGTAAGGGAACTGGAATAAACAAATGACACCCCGTAGTGGTGCCGTTTGGGTGAGGCACCGATCATTGAGACAATGATCGGTCAAACTGATGGTTGAAACCGATCATTGACACAATTATGACACCCTTCCACCGACTGTAAAGACCTCCCAACTCACCGAAGGTGTCCAAGGTGAACCCAAACACTAGAATTTTGCAAAGTAATTAACCGATAGTTTTTGTTCCATTAAAGGTGAAAATTAAAAAAAAACCCCTATATTGTTCTTATTTCATTCTACAGGTAACATCGCAAGATTTTAAAAAAATAAATTTATTCATCTTGATATTTTATACCTGAAATACTAAGTTTATATTTCACTAAAAAATGTAGTGATTTTAGATTTTGTTAAATATAAAATTATTCTTATCTTTTGTTATAGGCAACACTGAGTTTAGCTTGTGTTACACAACAAACTGAGTTTAAATGAATCATGACTTACATATAATAAATTAATATTTAATTTGATATATATAACCTAGATATTGGAATAGAAGGTATGAGTACCATTAACAAAATTATGAAAATATATGGATTATAAATTTATTCATAATGAATTCATTCATGAACAATAATTTAATAATGACTATCAAACAAATTCAAAAATTAACGTATTATCTCTAAGTAAAAAATATTTTTATGGGAACAAACATGTTTCATAAAAAAATAAATGTATTTTGGGGTATGATTTTACCTAAATTTATATATTTTATTTTGAATAAATTTTTTCACATTATTCTTCTATTTTTTATAGATAAGAGTAAAGAATAAATCAAATTTTTCTCTTGAAAGTGTCTTTTTCTAGAAAATATGTTTTTTCTCCTTTTGTGAACTTATATTAAAATTAATATTTTTATAATTTTTAGAATTTTTTTATTTAAAAAATTTTATTTTATAAAAAATCATTTAAAAATTAACTTACGGTAAATTTCATTATATTTTTATATGAATATAAAATGTTCAATGAACATTGAAAAAAAAATGTTTTTTTAGGAATTTTCACTTCTATTAAATAAAGTTAAATATATAAAAATTATTTTAAGATGAAATTAAATTTAAATATAATTCCAAATTATATTTATTAAACCATTTAAATTCATTATAATTAATTTTATATTGATTTTTTATATAAAAATAATTTAAAAATTGGAACATTTTCCTTTTTAAAATTCGTTTTCTTATCACGATTGTATGATTAATTTCAAATTAAATTATTCCAAATGTGTGAGTGGAACATTAAAAATTAGATTAAACACAAGTAATCAAAAAACATTTATGTTATATAATAATTCCAACTCTATTTTTTTATTAATTAATATAAAAAATAGTAAATATTATTTATTGAGTTTAAGGTAAAAATGGGTTTACCACAGGGGTTAAACAAAAAAGATAAGGGAAATAAATGAACAAAAAATGGCCAATCCTCATTGGATAACCAAATATAGGCCATATATAATATTTTTATGATAATTTCACTTTTTCGAGCTTTTTGAGTTTTGAAAAATGTGGACACGCATTTTTTATTTCCAAAATTACAACTGTGCCACTCACATCACCTATAAAAGTCCACCCCATATCCTCTCCTCCTAACAAAATCAATCCCCTTTGGATCGGATACTCCCAGAACAAATAACATCCTTAATTATATCATATCATCCAATAATCCTTATATATTCCATTATTTCATCCTAATAATCCTTTTGGAGAAATCTAAATAACGTTTCCTAAACAAGAAGTAATGTCCCAAATTGAGCGTTTTATTTTATTTCTTCCATCACTGACTTCAATTATTAGTAATCCATGATGGTGTTATAAAATTACTATACTAAAGATAATTAGTTGTTATTGTGGTAATTTATATAACAAAATCCTTACCATATTCCATCCAATATGACATAATGTCATTATTCAGTTGTACGGGGGAGTACCCCCTCCCAAACATATGCCATATGTGTTCCATCACCTCCTATTGAGACAGAATATAATAATGAATTAGATGTTTATAAATGTTATTTATGGTAATATTATACATCATTAAATAGTGTATCGTACCTAACATTATACTTTCCATTCTGTGGAATACGAGAATGTCACTCCTTTGTATGACAGACTACTTCCTTACAAAGCGATACGATTGAGTCACATATTACATGGAATACAATATGGGTGGGTTTAATGAGTATATGTTATATATATTACATATAAATGATAATATAATATTATGATATCATATACCCAAATATCTTTCAACCCTTCATGAAAATAGAAATAGTTTTATTTTGTTCGTATTGTATTTCATCTTCATGAATGGCGTACATAATTGTCATTCTACAAAACTAATGGATTACTCAAAAAACATATATAATAAATATATATATTTTTTATATCATGATTAATAGTTTGGATATTTTTTATCCATCAGAAAATTAAGAGTACTAAAAGGAATAATAAAAACATGCATGGAAAATAAAGAAATAAATTTCAGAAACATTACATTAACATGGACGTTTTAGTAAACAGGTACTAAAATACATAAGAAAATTATATATATAATGAAACCAAAAATTGTGGTTCTTTAATATATAATTAATAATTTTATATTTATTATACACCTTGTTTGAACACGTATGGTAGAAGTCAAACATTATGTTATGGTAATTCCATCTCACTCTTTAATTTTGTGAGACACATGCTACAATCACGAGCAATTTCATTTATGTGCTGTATATACTACCTGTAAATGTATTTAATTATTATTATCATGAAAATTATTGAGATGTATATATCTTCTTCATTATCTCTCTTTCATAGGATTTATTATTCAAATATACCAAACTGGTAGTGGAATTCTATTCCAATTTTCCTTCATTGAGACATTAATTATATTATGGGATAGTCATCTATTATGAGGTTTTTATAAATCCCATTAATCATTTAATATATTTAATTTATATATTCTCATGATATTTATATATTATTTAATTTTTTTATTTCATTGGTCTTAATATTCAATTTTACAAATATGGTAATAATTTAATGTTACAATTTTATCATTTATCAGGGTTTTTTGTGATTATGTTTTCGAAAATAAATTACAATTATCTTTATCTAAAAAATAAAATTAATTTAATAATAGTATTGTTATTTAATGATAATACATGTTTCCATTCATTCTCTATTCTTTATTTTTTCACATTTTGAAAAGAAAATATTTATGAAATATTGATTTTATTTCCCTATTCAGTCAAAACCATTTTTTATCCCAAACCATGCATTAAAAAAAATAAAAAATGATATTATAATTAATTAATTATTTATAAAAAAAATTCCCATTGTTTACTTCTTATACATTTTTTTAAATTTAATCTTAAATCCATATTCCAATGAATTCGTCTTTTTCTTTAACCAAAAATGTGATAAAAACAATTATTTAAACATATAAAGCCTCTAAAAAATTTCCTTCCACAATGAACATTATTTTATTTGAAGCATACATAATAAATTTTCACAGTTATTTTAAAATGAAATTATATTCAAAATGATTTATATTTGAAAATTTTTATCTCAAATTCAAGATGGCTATGTTCCTCAATAATATTTTTAATTGATTTTTAATGCTTAATTTATAAGTTTTTAAGGTTATTTTCAAAAATAATGATTTTTAAAATGTTGAATGTTTTAGAATTACTTTTTTTCAAAGAAGAATTTTTATTATACCCAATAAAATTTTAACTTCATTTTAAATATTCATTTATAATTTTTCTTCATTATTTAAAATGAAACAAAAATTGAAAATGTATAATTTTTTAAAAATTTTTTCTTTCAAAACGAAATTAATATTTTCCATAATAATGATTTTAAATGATTTTTAAATCTACCCTTGAAAATTTTCAAGGTTATTTTTTTAGAAAAGTAATTTTATATATTTTTATAATTTTTTAGTATTAAAATTTTATTTTCTAGGAAAAGTTATTTTTCCAATGAAATTTTTTAAATTATCTATCAAAAAAATTTTCCTTGTGTGGAGACATGATTTAATGATAATTATACTTTCTTAGTGATATTTCTAATGAAACTATTCTTATAATCTACCTATATATATTATTTTTAAGATAATATGATTTTTAAAAAACCTTTTTATCTTCTATAGGTTATACAATGTTAAAATTCTTATGAAACCAACTTATTTTCAAGAGTTATGCTATAATAATTTAATTAAATTATAATGATAAATTTCTATTCTATATAGTTTATGATATGATGTAATATTTAAGAAACAAAATTATTTCATGAGTTAGGATATAATGAATTTTTTATGATCTTATGGTACACATACATAGTATTTTTATTATGTGATGGGTGGAACATACATCTCCATCCAATGTATTCTGTAAAGTTTTATATCTCATGAGATAGATAGAATTGCAATGGGGTGTAAACAAAATTTAGTAACAGATCTTTGTCAAATATTATTGTCTTGCAAGTGAATCATGACTACTATGATGGTTTGGGGAGTGAAAACAATAAAATTTACTATTCCTGCTAGAGATAATTGAAAAATATTGAAATTGTTTTCTATGATTAAGTGAATGAACAAATTCCACCTCTTATGCCAATGTTATTATCTCATGGAACATATTCATTTATTTAATTATGATTCATGTGTTATGAAATTTAAATCATTATTACATTACTAAATAAATTCTTCATTGATATGAAAGGTTTGGTTTTTATTTTTAGGCTCATGTTCACATAAAATTATTCTCATGTTATAGTTCTGTATTTCAATTTTTGACCCATATAGGGCCTCTGATCTCACCCTTTTTTATTATTCCATTCCCTACATTATGAAAAAGTTTTTTATAATTGGTATATATATGAATATTACTTAATAGTATTATCTTTCTTAGAGACATTGGGTATCATTAACGAAATAATAAAATAGTGCATCTTGTCTGTAAAGACACCAAACTAATACGGTCCTTGGTCATTTACTTTTTTAATGTAATGAATATTCAACTAAAAAATGTAATATATATGTCTGATATTCCTAGGTCATTCTATTTTATATTATTGGAATGTTTTAGATATCATTTTGAAAATATGATAGGAAAACATTAGTGATAACACTATAGATATGTATATTGACTAGTCTAAGGATTATTCAATGTATTGGAAAATGGATTGGAATTTTTTGAAAACGATTGAGTTAGTGGTTTCAAAGAAACTAAATCATTTTATGGATAATATAAGTTGATGTGGATCTGAAAAAGAGGTACCTAGGGGTAATAAATCTTAAAAGGGTCCATTGAACTACACTTGATCATTGTCTAGTTCAAAAAAATAGGCCTTATTGCACAACTGGTTTAACACTCTGAGAGATATTCATTGGAAATTCACAAACACAGTATGACCTATAATTGATGATTTTATTAATTACCATGCATGGTTGACTTATTTCCTAAGTATTCACATATTTAAAAAAATATATATGATTTAGACATACTATATGTTATTTTCAAGGATTTATTTTCATCCTAATATGTTTTCCTGTACTTTTATTTTGGGTTTGTGTCCATGGCTAGAACTAGAAGGAATCATGTTAAAACTTAATCTAATGTAATATTTGGCCACTATAAGAGCCTGAATTTGGTTATGAATGGAGACAAGGAGATTGCGATAATTTGTATTCAAATATCATTATATATGATTAACCAAGTGAAATTCATTGAGATTCATAAAATGTAAAATAAGCTGAAGATGAAAATGTATAAAAGATTGTGAGGTAACAAAAATTTAGGAATGGATACATAGATTCATACAGGTCAAAATAGGTGTATGTAAAATCGTGAATAATATCTCAAATGGCGGGGAAGATGTTTTTACTATGTAAAATATAGTTATAGAGTGATTAAGTTTCAAGGATTTCGAATTATTTTATGTTGGGAACTTTCAAATTATCTAACTCAGTGATCTAAACTAATGGTTAACTAGTTGAATATGGAAAGTAATATGTTATTCCTATAAATTATGTGTTACTTTTAAATAAGTATTTGGATTCATGATTTATATAGTGAATGTATGATTGTAATATTATTTTGGTTATAAGAATCAAGAATAATATATGACTTATGTTATTTTTTGAAGCATATATGTATTCATGTGAGATTTAATTCAGTGTTAAAGATACCATTGTGGGTTTATGATTTTAAGATTAATCATAATTTCAATTTTATTGAAAGACATTTTTTTATTAATATTATGGGAGTTTACATATATTAAGGATATTTTTAGAAAATGTTTTAGAAATACCACAATTGTTGTTTTGTCGGTGACTTAGTTAAAAATATTTTAAGGAGTAATTAATATATAGTTTTTTAAAGTATTATTTGAGTCTATAGTAACCATTATGGTTTATATTGAATTTTATTTTGAGGTAATTGTGTGTTTTAGTTGACCACATATGAATTTTTCTCACATAATTGATATTAAAGAAGAATAATCACTAAATCCACTTTCCATAATATGTATTAAAGAAGTGGTAAGGTTGTATGGGGTAACACATTAAATTTTATCATATTAGGATCTGATATTTAACTTGATGTTTTGAAAAATTCATCAATAATCTCTTCATACAGATTTGAGTTTCAATACTATGTATCATCCTTAAATAAAAGGTTGGGTTGAGAGAACAAATTAAACCATGAACTATAGGATATGATCTTTTCTATGGATTTAAAATATGATTGGGATAAACACATTCTTCATGTTGAGATTTATTTAAACAATAGATTTCAATCATGTGTTGATATGGTTCCTTACGAGTCCCTTTATGTAAATACTTTTATAACTCCAACCCACCGAAATAAGTTGTAGAATGAAATGTATTGGTACTCTAGAAAGCTATTGAGAGAATAGAGACGGATGGATATATAGAGAAACATGTAAGGACATCCCCAAGTGGAAAAAATATATGTTCATAATAATCAATGTGATATTGAATTTTATGTTGGTTATAAGTCCATTTTACGAATTTCTCTATGGAAGAAACAGGGGAAAACTAATCCCTATGTACATCAGTCCTTTTAAAACTATTTATCGTATGAGAGAGTACTTTATCATTTGGAACATCCAATGAACCTCTCATAGCTTCATCATGTTTTACATATACTACCCCTGTGGAATTTAATAACTAATCCTTCACATGTGTTTCACTAAGAAGTCATACCGCGAGAGCATGATCTTTATAATAATGGAAATTGTGTTGACATTTTTCATCACATAATGAATGTTTTACAAACCACATCAACTAACATGTTCAATGTTTTGTAGTTAAACAAGAATCTTGATTAAGCTATATGGGAACCTAATGATGTAATATGGAATCATTATCCACATTTTTTGGTAAAAAATGAATAATTTAGAGGTAAATGTTTATTTTATGGTGGTAGAAAATAACATGCCTAGACTTTGTGAATTAATTTTTGTTAAATAAATTTAATCTATTTATATTTATCATTACATGAAAAATTGACTTTATTTTGTGTTTCAAACAAATCCAATTTAATTTTTTGTTAAATGAGACTAAAATTTTAACTTATGTCAAAGGAAACAATGAGTTTATAAAGAATTACACACAATTCTGAATTTAAATGAATCTTTACTGATTATTAATAAAATATTATTTAATATTATAGTTGTCAATAATACATTAAAATATGAAAAATTAAATTATGAAAATATATTGTTTACAAATTTTTATATAATTATTTTTTCCATGTAAAATTAATTTTAAATGAAAATTATAAGTATATGGAAATTTATGAAATATTTCTTCAAAAAACTATTTTTATGAGAAAAAAGATTTTTTATCTAAATATAATAAATAAATAACTTTTCATTAATAATTTAATGAACTTAATATATTATATTGAAAATAATTTATTTAAAATTTATCGTATGACTTTTCTATTTAAATGATAAAAAATATATCAACTTTTATGCTTCAAAACGAATTTTTCTAAAAAATTAGTTTTGTTGAATATTTTTCACTTATATAAAAATGATTTTTTTTAGAAATTAAAAAAAACATTTTTTAAATCATAATGACAAATTTTTCTTAGGGTATATTCCATATAATTTGTGAAGAAGATAAATTGTTCAATGAATAGTGAACAATACTGGTATTCATTAAGAATTGTCATTAATTTTAATGAATTTATAAACATAAAATTTGATTTAATATCCATTTAAAGATAATATTTGTTAAATTATTTATATTAATTAAATTTACGTCATTGGTTTTAATTTTATTATTACTTTTTATATAAAAAAATTAATCATTTGAATATTTACCCTTTGGAAAACCACTTTCTCGTCGCCACTTTAGGATAAATTTTAATTATGTATTTGACACACATATGTTTGGAATTTAGATAAATAGATTCCATATTTTTTATAACTGTGATTTATTTTATCTAATAATTTAAACATTAATTATTACTGCAATGAATATTAAAAGTAATAATTATTATTATTTACCATGGTTAATGTGAAAATGGTATTACCTAGGTGTTAATCTACCTATGTATGTGTTAGAAATGAATTAAACATTAAAAAATTTATTATATGACCACATTAAGATATCATATGATATATTTTCAATAATATACAATTCTATTTATTTTTTACTTTCGATAACATAGTCACTCCTTTTTATTTTAAAAAATCAATATTTTCTACTCACCTCACATATAGAAGGCCACACCCACCCCTCTCCTCTTAAATGATTAGAAAACTATTGGAATAAGAACGTCCTAAAAATAACATCCTTACTTCCCTCACCTAAACCATGAATCTATAGTTTTTTTTTCATAAATCCACCCTTATAACCCTTTTGGATAAGACCAAAATATGTTTTTCGAAGCTGAGGTAGCATCCCTAATCAATTGTTTCACATTATTTCTTTTTCTGCCTCCATAAAATATTTTTAATATTTTTTTATATGAAAATATCAGTATATTACATATAATGATATGGTATTATGCTAGTTTAATTGCAGAACCCCTTCTCTTATTCAATAAAATTGGTTGTGAAACTATCATTCGTGTCTATAGAGGACAACCTCATCATGAAATGATGATATTCATTATCCAAAACCACCTCTCATGGAATGATATTATGGTGAAACAAATTTATACATTTTCATATTTATGATATTATTATATTTACGGAATTAATATATAATAAACTCCTTTATAATTTCCATTCGGTTGGAATATGATAACGTGACTCATGTGTGCGGTATACTATAGCTTCATGAAGCGATGTGATTCATTCATTCTTTGCATGGAATGTAACAAGGATCAGTTTTATGACCAAATTATAAATATATATATTACATAAAAATTTGTTCTAGGATGGAAAAATATTACATACCCATATTTCATTCAATCTATTGAGAAAATGTCAAAAGCGTCCATTTGTAAGTATTCCCAATGGACTTTAGAAAGTGTGTACTTTATTTTATATATCATTCCAATATGAATTACTCTAAAACATATATAATAAATATAATCTATATTTATATCTTGCATAAAATTTTGGAGATGATGGATCCATGATAATAGTAAGTTTTCCAAAAAAACAAATATACTTGAAAAACAGGGTCATTATTTCATAAAACATGATGTTGTCACAACACCTCCTCCAAGGCCCATGGTGGGAAATACCCCAAACCGACCTATCAAATAGCAGGGCTTGGCCACTACCATTGAAGGTGTCAACCTACAATAGTGAGGCATTTTCATGAGTACCTATATGCATAGGCAATCCCAAAAACATCCCATGAACTAAAAGGGGGAAAAGTATACTGAAACAAGTGTTGAGTAGAAGTAATACTAAAAACAAATGGGTTATAATAAAAACAAATAAACAAACTGAAAATATATAAGTAAAAAATGGGACTCTGAATGTCCATCCTCTAAAAGCCGCATCTAATGGTAGGAGTAGTTTAGCTACTGGAAGGCGAAATAGTATGTTTTGTCTGTCTGGTCATACTAAGCCCCACATTCTCCTAGGCCACCAAGACCATCATAAAAACATCCATTTTCTTGAAAATACACATCATATTCATGTACATCCCATGTAGTGGGTGTAATATAGTACTCATTAGGGGAATCCAATCCACTAATGAGAAATACCACAAATCAACAACAATGAAAATCCACAAATCAAGGATTGCTCACACCGAGTAGAATCTTAAGCATAAGAAAAATGTCCATCAGATATAGTGATGAATGTTTCACTCTATTGAGGGACTCATCCCTAATGAATCACTACTTTCCTTCTAGGCCACTATGTATCCACACGGCAGCTGCTCATCTGTCAGGCCATTAAGGATCCACACCGCTCCTGCTCGTCTCTCGCACCATTAAGGGTCCACACGGTTGATGCTCGTCTACCAGGACCCTAATGATTCACATGGATTCTCCTTTATACATCGATCACACCTCAACTTCTAATACTTCCCACATAGAATAATCCATAGGATGTCTCATCATAAGAGTTACCTCGCAATAGACTACGCGTCGAAGAGATGCTCAGTCTGTAAGATAAAGTTATTTTAGTAAAATGGGACCGGTTGGATTCGGGTTCGATCCAAAAAGGTCATAATCCAACCCATTCCAAATCTCCATTATAGTATCTCAGAAGGGTTTCCTCATCACAAATTTCCTCTATCTTGAGACAGCGCGTCAATCAGACACCCTATCATCGAGTTATTGACAATTCTGTAAATAGGGGTCATTTGGGTCTGGGCCCAGTTGAACTGGGTTGGACTGACCCAACCAAACTGTCCCGGGGGTCCCACATACCCCAATTTAATTTGACTAACTCGACATGGCCCGGTTTGGGCCTGGGTCAGTCTAGTCAAGCCTGGCCAGTGGGCCAGGACCTATTGGACCCACTGGACTCGGCCCGGTTTGGACGAGGGTCCAGCCTGTCGGGTTTCCCCACGACCCAGTGTCATCAGTCTTGCCCCAATGGTTGATGGTAAAGACTACCAGAGTGAGTTCATCCTGCCGGTTTGGGGTCCATCCCATTGGGCATGGGTCCATACCAGCTCATGCCCAGTCCGCCCAAAGGGAGACCCGTCTTTTCTGGTTTATCCGGGATGCGACTGAGAGCAGCATCTAGAACCTCCTACCTCATGGGTCATCCATGGGGACATTCCCAAGTCACAATCAGTTGATTGTGGTTCCTCCAAAGTGCAACATGTTGTTTCACCACGTCAGATCACCATCTTGGAAGTCAACGTCATTTTCTTCTCTCCTATGGACAAAGGGCGCGACCTCCTCTACATGGTACAACCACCGAAAAGGTTGTTCAGGTCGTCGTGGTGAACCTCCCTCCACTGCCACCACCGCTGTTAGTGCCTATGGTCTCTGGGGGATTTTCCTTCCCTATGATGGCCTCGATTCCACATTTTTTTTCCACTTGATAATTTTGTCATGAAGAAAAACCAAGTGGAGGGGCTCAGGACTTGTTCTTGTCAACTCATTCCCTCTTCGTTAGATGTTTAATGACATTGAGAGGCTTATGAATTGCTGTTCTACCAATAAAAGTGTAATCCTGAATATAAATCCCATAAAGAAACATCCTCCTACAATAATGAACAATCCATGGATCAGACTGTTCATTGGTTGATCTGTTTTCTTCATTTAGAAAAACAACATGGAATATTTATATTATTCAAAACTCCAACCTCGATTTGATGTCCATTTTCATAGAATTCACTTCTCAAGGGATCAAGTGGTCTATTTCATTCTTCTTTTCCATGCTTCATTCTTCAGGGTGCGTCGATGTCAATTACGTTCTAGCGTAGCTCATCATTCTTAGTTTGAGAGGAATCTTGCCAAAGGTTCATCAAATAATTGTACGCATTTTAATTCACAACTCTCCAATGTGTTTGTTTAATTAAAAGAAACACGTCGTAGTGTATTTTTTATGTTGCGATGGTGTGTCATTACATTTTATTATTTATGAAACAACATTTTGGTTAAGCTTGAACAATGATCGATTATGGATACTAATTTAATGTTCCTTGTCATTTCCTCTTCAGTGCACCACAACTCCATCGTCCTCCACTCAATGTTGAGAAAATAAATTAAAATAACATTTTAAGCTATTTTATTATTTTTTGAAAAGTGAGAAAATTAAATTTTCGTTCTATACCTTTTTGGCCAATGTTATGTTTTTTGGAGGTGAATCCTGTAATTTTGAGTTTAACGGTGCCCTCAGATTTCCGATCCAAGAATTGGTTTAAAATTTAGAAAACCCCACATCCACGTTTACAAAACATATATTAAAGAAATTTCAAATAATTTAACAATCACAATAGAACTTCTCCTATCAAGGTATGGTTCTTCTTATGGGGAACATTCCCTCATGAACTCTACCATACTCTCTGATTTTCAATCTGAGTTACCATTTAGGTCTTATAATGATTTTACAATAAAATAATTGTTACTTAATTATTTCATTTACAGCCAAAAACTATATTCCACCATTGGCCCACTCCATCCAATGATATTATCACCTATGTAAAGCATACCCTCATGATCTATTCGATGGTCTTTATTTTTAATCCATGTCTCCTTCCTTGAGTAATAATAATATGAAAAACAAAATAATATTATTTAATTATTGTATTTACAATTTTTCCATTTTCATGTATTCTTAATAGATGGACGTGATGACTAAACAGAAGACATTATTATGGTAAAAAAACCATACCAAACACAATGGTGCCCTTATATTTCCGATCAGTAAAATAGTTTATGAGTTATTCAAATTTTATAGAAAACCCACTCATGAGCACAATTTAAAGCTGAACATTTTTTGACTGATCATTTTGGGCACTCTCTGCCTCGATATAACATGTAGTCCTAGTGCCTTGTCTTAGAATATTTCAATATATTTGAAAACAATTATACATAAATTCTAAAACATTACATTCTCCCAACCTTAGAGATTTACATCCCAGAAATCCAAAATAAAGGAAAATAAAACATGTTGTTGTATTGATATTGATTCATAGCCTCTTTCTCCCAAGTTTTGTCTAAAAGATTCATGTTATGACACCAAATACACACAAGAGGAATAAACAATCCACAACGTACCCACTCTTGTCGATCCACTATCTCCACCAGGAACTCTGCAAATGCCACTCGTTTATCAATGTCCATCTCTCCCTAGTTGATGACTTGCGATAGATCATGCACGTACCTCCCCATCTACGACATGTGAAAAACATCATGAAAAATATCATGTGTGGGGAAATATCTAGGTGGTAAACCTCCTCACCAACATTGATCCAGATCTGAAAAGGTTCGATGAATCTCGGAGAGAGCATTCTACCCTAGCCAAATCTCTACAATCCTCTTTGGAGTGAGACCAAGAAGAAAACATGGTCTCCCTCCCTAAACTCTAAGGGTATCCTTATCCTATCACCATAATACTTTTGTCGGATATTTATAGTCCTCATCTGTTGTTTTATGATATCCAACTTATGAATGGTAGCTTTTTCCAACATTGGTTCTATGAGTGTTGACTCCCCTAGTTCTATCTAGCATAGAGGTGATCTGCAATGCCACCCTAAAAAGGCCTCAAATAGTTCCATGCCAATGGTGGAGTGATAAATATTGTTGTATGGAAACTCCACTAGTGGTAGGTGGTCCTCCCAACCGCAACCAAAAACTAGGACACAATCATGAATCATGTCATCCAAGGTCTTTATGGTCCGCCCTATATGACCATCTGTCTAGGAGGGAAAAGATGTTCACAAGCTCAGGTGAGTCCCAAACACCTTTTGTAACCACTTCCACAACTGTGATGTAAATCATGCATCATGGTCTAAGAAGATCCTTGATTTCACCCTTTTAATTTGTACTATCTTCTGGATGTCGTGGCATTCCCAAACCTCTTTCGATCCCCACTCCTAGATGGGTAGAAAGTGAGGTGACTTGGTGAGTCATTCAAAAATCTCCTAGATTGAGTTGTGGCCCCTAAAAATGCATTTTTATCCCATTATAAAGTATATAGAGATTCCACCCGACATAAAATATGGTACCTCAAGTGGTTGTGACAAGAATTTCGAAACCTGATGCTCTGCTTTCAATTGATGAAAAGTGAGGCATCATGGAATGAACTCTACAACCGATTTCTTCATCCCTGGCCACCAGTACCAACATTGGAGGTCCTGGTATATCATTTCCATATTAGGATGTACATCCAAATGGTTTGTATGGAAATCCCTCAAGACATTCTCTAGTAATGTCATTAGTACTATGTTGTATCCTCTGAAAAGGATGATGTGCTCCCCACCTATCCAAAATCCATCATGACAATGTCATGAGGATATCTGAGCACGTCTGACCTCGTAGTAAACATCCACATGTTGTTCCTCCCTAACTCATTGAAGGATAGGGGTAGTGATAGTCATATAGTAGAGGTAAGATTCTCTATCAATATCCACATGGGATATCTGTATCGCAGCTAGCTGCTTTGTCCCCTCACTCATCCACTGAAAACTATAACACTTTCTGAGAATTCCATCCACCACATTCCAATCCTCATTAGTATAGACTATCTCAAAGTCATAGTCTTAGAGGAACTCCATCCATAACAATTATCCCATACACTGAAAATCCTACGGTTACATTTCCATCCACACGAAATGATTCCACTTTTAACTGATTGATGTGCCCATCAACCATTTTGGTACTGGGTACTCATTATCCATGGTATCTTTGTTAACATTCCGGTACAACACACATATCCTAGAACACTAGGTCTTTCAAATCCCCTACTCTGCAATTACCCCACCTACTCCCCCTACTCACGAAGATATACAAAAGTCATCTTAAATCCTGATGCTGATATTGGTGCCATCTCAGGGTGTAAAATGATGCAGAAGTCCCTCTCCCTACAAGTAGGTAAATCATGGAAACATATTTTGAATGGATATTCCCACACTCCTCCACTACTATCGGGAACTAAAAACTAAAAAAATATGCTACCACGTGGGTAAGGTTGGTCGTCTCAAGAGTGAACTTGTGTACCCTTCTATGAATTAGTTTATCTTATGCTGTATGGGTTTCCTTTTTTGTCGACCAAGGAAAACCCCATTCCAGCACTGTATATATACCACATCCTTTTTCCTAAAACAATCAATCTGATGATGAAATATGGATGACATGTCCATACCCAAACTAACATCTTAAGGCCTCGACGCGGCCACAATGATGTTCAAAATGAAACACTTTCTTTAAGGGTATGATCACATCATCATCATAAATGTTATTATTGAGTCCCCTCCCATAGGTATCTCTAGACATAAGGATCATGACAATGGTTTAACCAGAAACATTACTTCCTGAGCATGATTCATGATAAGAAGGAATGATTAGTACATATGTCTATTAGTACAAAATCTAGTATTAGACAAACATCATACCTCAAATAATTTCTAGATCCCATAGTTCATACTCTATGACCACATGTAGCAACACCATTCTCGTGTTATCTAGATCCCTATTTCTGGTGGTGACCAAATTGGGGTGGTGGTTGTATAATGTCGAAATCTATACCACATATTACTTCTCTCCTAGATCTTATCTCATGTCTTCTACCCTATATATTCTTCTATCCCTATCTCATCCTCTTCCTGAAACATTTTACTTGTCCATGTCTATGAGACTGATGTTAGTTTCCTTCTTTTCCACTGCTAACATTTACTAGTTGTATCTACAAATCCAAAGATCCTTCAACCCCAATTTTTGTCTCTACCACTCTAATATAAATAGGAATGCACAGAAAAATACTTCTAGCTCAAATGTCCCTAAACACATCAATCTCAGAGGTCTGAGCCCAGAATTACTTATCGTATTGTATTCAACGAGTACCTGGGATGGTCTGTACAACTTGATGAATACTCTACTACTGACATGTCATCCTGCCAAATCTATAGAATATCATGGGAACACATACCCCTTATCTTTTTAAGGCAAGAGACCCCTTCTATAAGAAATTTTCTCATGTTCTTTCCATGAAAATTAACCACATCGTATGATATGGGTAATATAAACCCTATCATCGACCAACTGATTTATATAGACGGCTCACTGCATGGACCACCATCTGACCCATTGAATCCCTAAATAGATTGAAACTCGGTCACCACCTCAATCCAGCCCTTAGCCACATCCGAGTCAGGCTCTCCTCAGAACCCGAGAGGAATATATTGCTAAAACTTGTGTTTAAGGAACTGAGCCTACATGCATCCTTTACTGATATCATTGGTAGTAGCTGATATTCAATGGGAATTGGTATTACTTGGACACTGATTGAAGGTAACATCTCGGGAAATGGTCCTTGTACAGAAGCCCCATCACTCTGTGGACCATCCTCAATGTCATACACGGGAATCCTGGATGGATTTCCTCATGGAGACTTCCTAAAATAGTTCCATATGGAACAAAATAAATATATTATAATTGGTGAGTTGACTCTTATAACAAAGAACAAAATGAGACACTTTTTAAACCACTGTTTTTATACGATGAGCCGAGAAGAATAATTTTGGGTCTGGGGGTGTTGAGACGTCGACCACCACACCAAAACTGGGCTCCCCAAATCTAAAATTCAGAATCACAAGATTTAACATTTTTACCCATAACAAATAAGAATAGACTCTTGGTCTCTGAGGTATAAATGACCACCTCTGATACCAATTTTCCATAACATATCCCTCAAGGACCAATCTGTGACATACCCCAAGCCTACCACCTGTAGGCCACGTGTTTGTGACTAGCACTAAAGTATTCAAACTGCAAGCGGGAGGCATTTACCGGATTACCTGCATTCCAACAAACGCCCAACAACATCCCAAATACTAAAATGGGGAAAAAGTATTCAAAAAAACTGTTGAGTATATGTACAAATGTAAACAAGTAGACAGAATAAAAACAAATAAAATAAACTTAAAATAGAAATGATAAAAAAGGGACACTGGATAGACATTCGATGAACCCCCCCTGATGGTAGGACTAGTGTAGTTACTAGAATATGAAGTAGTACGTTCTGTTTTCCCAGTCCTAAAAAGGCCCAGCTACTCCTATCCCACCATGTCCTCTGTCGAAATGTTCGTCATATTCAAAAGACACAACATGTGTGGGCGATGCCCATACATGGGTGAGTAACACAATACTCAGTAGGGGACTGTAGTCCACTAAGGTTAAATTCCACAAATCGACCACAATGAAAATCATGAAATTAACGAAATCTCACACTAGGTATAATCTATATCATAGGAAGAGTGTTCATCAGCTATAGAGATGAATCATTGGTACCGTTGAGGGACTCATCCCTGATTAATTGTTTCTCACCTGTTGGGCCACTAAGGAACCAAATGGATTTTTCCTTTTTTCCAGGCCACTAGGGATCCATATGGATAAATCACATCTTCCAGGCCAGGAAGGATCCACATGACTCCTGGTAAAATGCAGGGCCACTAAGGATCCACACGGCTGTTACTCGTCATTCGGGCCACTTAAGATCCAAACAGCTCCTGCTCAAGCCATCATTCATACCTCAACCTCCATGAATTACGAAATAGAATAACACAAATGATCATATTGTCATAAAGGTTCAAACGTAACTGATAGCACGTTGAATGGACACTCAGTCTTTAAGATATAGGCATTTTAGTAAAAAGGGACCAAATGGACTCATGTACGATACAAACTATCCTTATTCCAAGACCTTCCAATACATTGGTAGAATATATTAGATGTACATCGACATCATAATGGTCATGTTTCCACAAATTTCATGTCAATTAGACACCCTTTATTCAGGTTATTGGTGATTCAGTAAAAAGGGTCTAGTTGCGTTTGGGCCCAGTTCGACCCAGACGGACCGACCTGACAAACCCAGTCTGAGGGTCCCACATACCCCAGTCTAATTCGATTAACATGACCAGTCCAGGATCTGGATTAGGTTAATATAGTCTAGCCTTTTATGTGGGTCAGTCCCAATGGGCCACACTGGACTCGGCCTGATTTGGCCAAGGGTCCAGCCTGCCAAGTTGCCTGGTGACCTGGTCTCATTCAACCCATCCTGAAGGGTGTGGTTCCAACCTGCCCATGTGGATCCATCCCACTAGGTGTATGTCCGGCCAACCGGCATGTGGTCTGGCCCACCAGCACAGGGTCTATCCCACGTACTTCCTAGTCCGCCAAAGGCAGACAGTCCTATTTGGTTCTGTCAGGACGCGACTGGGAGCTACAGTCGACACCTCCTGCCCAACGGGTCGTCTTCGAGGTTGTTCCCCAGCTGTGGCTGGTTGACAATAGTTCCTCCACGTGAGATGCTACATGGAACCACATCAGCTCCCCGCCAGCCACCAGTTCGAAGGCCGATGACCCCTCCTGCTACACCGCGGCTAGTGGTCGTATCCCCCTCCATGTGGGATTATCGCCAACAGGGATGTCTGTGTAGCTACGGGGCATCGTCGTGGCGCACCGCCCTTTGGGTCTTATTTCCACAAGGGGATGTTGCCTTCTCTACTATGGCCCCGATTCTGCATTTCTATCCAATTGAGAATTTGGTCACAATGAAAACCCTAGTGGAGGGGGTCGAGCCTTGTTCTTGTTATCACACACCCTTAGTGATAAATGTTTAAAGTCATGGTGAGGCTCGAGGATTTATTTTCTACCAAAAAATGCTTAATCCTGAATATAAATCCTATAATTCAACATACTCCTACCAGAATGAATGATCCATGGATCAAACTATTCATGAGTTGATCCATTTTCATCATTTATAAAAATAACAGAGAAAATATAAATATTTTAAAACCCCTATATCGATTTGATGTCTGTTTCTGTATCGTTTTGTCCTCGAGGGTTCAGTAGGTCGATGTCGTTTTTCACTTCCTAGCATCATTCTTCGGGGTACCTCAATGCCGATGATGTTCTACTGGAATTAAATGTTCTTCATTGTAGATGAGTCTAACATAGTTTCATCATATAATATCATGTGTTTTAATTCCCAACTCCCTAATGTGTTTGTTTAATAAAAAGAAACATGTCATTTTGTTTCTGTTACGCAGCGACATTGCGCCTTTACTCTATTTTCCATTATGAAATAGCATAGCAGTTACAATTTAAAAATTATCCATTAAGGGTCCTCATTTAATTTGACTAATTGTCACCTAATTTCCGTACTGTAGTGCCACCCTCCTCAGCTCAATGATGAGAAAATAAAATAAAGTTATTTTTTAAGCTAATTTATTATTTATCAAAAATTCCAAAAATTAATTTTTCCCTCTGACCCATGTTAGTTGAAGTTAATTCCTTTCTAGGTGAATCCTGTCATTCTGAGTTCAACGATGCCCCCAGATATTCTATACAAGAATTGGTTTAAATGTCATAAAAACCCTCTCGCACGTTTACTGAATACATTTTAAAAAAAAGTACAAAAAAAATTAGCATTCACCCTCGACCTGCTACGGTTGAGGTTAGGCTCTACCTAATGGGAACATACACTCAAAAGCTCAATTGTACACTTGGATATTCAATCTGAGTTACAATTTATGAGTTTTAAGGATATGAAAATAAAATATTTGTTACTTAAATATTTTATTTACCAACAAAAAAGAGCATCCACCGTTGGAATGTGCCAGCCAATGTTTGGATCTACCAATGTAAATCATACCGTCACGAGCATAGCGGTGGTCTCATATTGTTAATCTATGTCACCATTAGAGAGTTATATGCATTTAGAAATTAAAATAATTTTATTTATGATTACTCCATTTTTTGGGATTCTAAAAGGAGGGTTGCAACGCCTAAACTTAATTTGTGCCTAGGGTAAACCTGCCATCCCAAATGAAACAGTGCCCTAGGATTTATGATCTGGGCACCTTTTAAAGCGTTATTCAAATTTTTCATGAATACATCCCATGAGTGATATTTATGTCAAAAACAATTCGACATATCCTTATGGTTACTCTGGGCCTCATAATCACACGACGTCTCAGCACTTGTTCTGTAAATAATTCCATATAATTTAATAAAAAGTATATGGAAATTCTGGGTCATTACAATGATTATCATTTATTTGTTAGTAAATGTAAAATAAATATTCAAAAGAATATAATATATGGATTTATATATATATTTATGGATATTTAATGGATTTCTAAAAATCATATATTTACAATTCGGTAGTTTTGAAATTTTATAATTGTCGTCGAGACATAAGGAAAGGGATTTCATTCTCATTTTTTACATCTGTGAGACACATGCCATTTTCAAAAATTATTTCTAAATTGTGGTGTATGTATTAAACATTAATGTATTTTATGATGCTTCTCCAAAAAAAATATTTGGATTTACATATCCAATTTAGGATCTCACATTCATGGGGTTTCCAATTCAACAGATTCTTGAGAAGTAATTAATTTTTGTCTCAATTATCCTTCCTTGAGACTTATGACATATTATGCACCTATCATATTTTATGAGGTGTATATATGACCCATTTTACATGAATTTTCTAGAATTCATTTATTTCTTTTATTTCATGGGCTTACAATTCAATTAATTCAATGTCATAATGATATTATGTAATAATCTCATCATTTATTAGGATTATTTATGATTTTGTTTTATATGATAAAATATTATGATACATATTTAGATAAACCCATGATATTTATTATCCTATTGTGAAAATATGTGCTTTCCTTTAATTTTCCTCACATTATGTACTCAATAGTTCAATAGCACATTTTATAAAATTCCATATTTATTTCTCTCTTCAGTGGAATAAAAATTTTTCTTCTAAAAAATATTTAAAAAAATATATCATACAAGTTTCTAGAATTCTCATAATTAATTATTAAATTATTTTTTCCCTCTTTTGTATTTTCTTAAACTGAATCAAATCATCATGTCATTTTCAAAAGAATGATGGTTATGAATCTAGTGAAAATTTGAAAGGAATCATTATTTTATAATGTATGACATGAACGAAATTTCCAATGATCATGAAAATTATTTAATTTAAAGATTCACTTAGGTTATTTAAATATTATTTTCAAAAAGATTGATTTTCATAAACATTTATGTTTTAAATTTTTTATCATATCATTGAAATTATATTTTCAAAAAAAATGTATAAAATGATTTTTAAATCTTCCTTTATAAGTTTTCAAGGTTATATTCATCAAAAATTACATTAAATGTTTTTTTATTTAAAAAATTTCAAATCCAAAACGTTTTTTCACTTATTAATTTTTTAAAATTACTTTTACGTATTCCAATGTTGTTTTTCAGGTTTATTTTCAAAGAAATGGATTTTAAAAATGTTTTATGTTTAAAAAATTAAATGTAGAAGTAATATTTTCCTTTGGAATTGTTTCAAATTATAATTAGATATTCCACTAAAATTTATCAATGTTATTTTCAATGAACACGATATTCAAAATATTTTATGAATTTTTAAATTTAAAAAAGGGATTTTCAAATGAAATATATTTTTCTCAAAAAATGTTTTAATTGATCATTCAAAGTCATTTTCAATATAAGATGACAAAAATGATGTAACTTATGTTATATTAGTCATCTGAGCTAGTGATACCATTATTATTCATTCCCCATGTGATATATGTTTAGGATGAATTTATTTTTACAAAACCCATTTCTCTTCCACAGGTCATATCATGATAAAATTCTCATAAAACAATAATTTTAGTAGGTAATAGTTTGAAAAAATAATGAAAAAATAATGAAAAATATCACTTTACCATAGATTATGATATGGTGAAAAGTTTATGAATACCATTTCAATTAATGGGTTATGTTATAATAAATTTTTTTAAGATATTCTGGTGCACTAGTGTTTTATTTTCAATATGTGAGTGGGACCTATGTCACCCTCAAATGGATTGGGTAATAATTTATATCTTCTGATATGGGTATGATTGGAATGGGGAGTGAACACGATTTTGTAAAAGAAATTTTCCATTATGATGGTCTTTTGAGTGTACCATTAGTACTATGGTGGTTTTGGTAGTGAAGACATTCTATCATGATAGCCTTTCTAGGGATCCATGACTACTATGGAAGTGATTTTTATTGCTTATCTGTATATCAAAATTCAATGTCTTGTGCCATTTTTATGCTCTTATGGATCATTTTAATTGATTTCATTATGATTCATGTCTTATAAACATCCAATATTTATTCCTAAAATCTTGATTTTGATCTTCTATATGAAGGGTATGATTTTCATATGTTTTGATCATGTTATGTTTATGTCTTTCACTTTATTACAATTACTAAGTGTCTGAGGTCACAATTTTGTATGTATTCATTCCACATGTTATGGAGAACGGTTTTTATGTTGGGTTTGTATATAAGGATTATTTAATTATTAGATCATTTTTGGATAAGTTGAGGATATTTATAGAAATACAAATGGATTGTATCTAGTATGTAAAGAAACTAAACCAATGCGGTCCCTTGTCAAGTACTTTTCTAATGTAATTATTATTCATCTAAAAAGATATAATATTTATGTATAATATGTTGGGTCGATACTCTATGTTCATTCAGTCATCCTGAATAATAAAATTTTATGTATTTAATATTTTAATTTGTGTAATATTTTTTGAAGTGGTTTTGGTAAAGAAGGAATATAAATATGAAAAATGAATGAAGTATTACTTGGAGGTGGAGTTGGTAGTATGTACAAAACACAATTATAGTTCATTTTTTATATGTTTATTGAAAGGAATATATATTTTTTCATCCACATATATAATAACACTTCATTTCAACAAATATATTATATTCCTTATATTACTATGGTTTTGAAAAATTTTGGAATGGAAATTATATTAACATAATCATAAGGATTAAGTAATAATCACATTGGGAGCATGAACAATCCATTAAAAAAACCTTTAACGTGAATGAATTATGATTAGTAATTCAGAACATATGATTATGAAATATATAAAGTATTATATGAGGAGAAAAAATTATTATTTTTATGAATAAATTCTATGGAATTGTGTGAGATCTGTGGGTGAAATTTTTCCCTTTTATATGTTAAGAAAATGGGACTTTTGTGATAATTAGTTATTTTTCAATAATATAATGAAACCATTAAAATGAAATTGATAATAAAACACAGTAATCATTCTATGTGGGTTGTATTTAGTTGATAAATAATTATCCACGTATTTCTACATATGTATTTAATATTTTTGATTTCGTTTTCTCTTATGTTTTAATGGTATCCTTTATCTTGATTTTACAAAGTAATAATTTTTTCATATGTAAATCATTTTTAATCATAAAATATGGATCATATTAAATAATTTGGAAATATGGATTTAAAATCTTAAATTATTTTTATCATATAAAATTTCTACAATTAATAAAATTATTTTTAAATATAAATTCATGTAACTCGTAGAAAATTGATTGTAGAAAAACAATATTTGTATGTTTATAATTTATGTATAAGTTAAATTATTAATTTATTCAATTTTCATGACAAAAATTGGGTTTTTATAAAAAATAAATTATTTTTGTATTTGAAATCAATAAAATAAAATCTTAAGTCAATTACATAATAATTATTTTAAAAGACGAAAAATAGATTTAATTAAATAAATTATTGATGTCCAAAAAATTCATTTAATTGGATTTATAAATTCAATATAATATTTTAAAATGAATATATTTTTTTCCTCAAATACATATCCAATGTCTCGTAAACATATAATTCTATATTATCTATTGAAATATAATAAATAATTATTATATTTGTAAAAATTGGTATTTTTCATTGTTCATATAAAAATCAATCTTTTCTGATAGAATATAAAAAATTTATATTAATATAATATTGAAGATAAAAATAATTAATTTATTTAATTTAGTAAAATTAAAACAATAATGTATTTAAATTTTACATTAAAATTAATACAAAAAAATATAAAGAAAATTGTCTTCATTGGAATATAACTTTTTAAAATATGAGCTATTATAATTTTTATATTATATAAATTTAAAATAAAAATGATATTAATTTAATATTCAAGTGTATGAATTCATGTATTCCTAATATATTTCATTTGATAAAATAGAGTATGTAAAATTCAAATTTCTTATAATGTAACATTTTAATGTATAAATAATACTTATTTGTTATTTAACTACACAAATTAAGTTTTATAAATGAACTATTATTAATAATGACCTCTATTTTTATTTCAAAATATATTTAATAATTTGGTTACATATATTTTGTTACCTCTAATGATATTGTGTTTTTTTTATGGTTATATAGTGTTTCATGTTATATTTTGGTTTGATCATGTGTGTGAAGCAATTTATTGAAAAAAATAAATTTCAATGGAAAAAATAAGGTAATGGTTCAGTGGGTAAAATTCTCCCCCTTAAATAAATTATTTTATAATAATTTTAATGAATATTCACTAATAAAGTGCATAAGGTTTCTATAATATGAATAATTCTATAATTCTATAATGAGGCAACAATCAAAATTATTCACGTCTAATAAGAATAATATCAATATTATGTTAGTTTCTATCGATTTGAGATAAAACCACTCATTGTTTGAAATAAATGACCATTTTATTTTATTCCTTTAGTTAATATTCAAACCTATAGTGAAACATTATCAACAATTGGGTTTTTTTATGAAATTTAATTTATTATTTTTAAAATTGATACACCACAAACACCTACCTATTATCCATCATGGATATTCAACATACTGATGTCGGTAGAAATTTGAGGTAGAATGGTGAATTCGTTGAGGAATACTACTCATACACATAAATATCTATGAGATCCTTATTTATACCCCTTATAGAACATTCCATTGTATCCATATCTATTGCAAAAGATTTTTTCCACTCCATATTATCACTCACCTATGGTCCTAGCCTATCAAATAAACACCCACCTCATCAATTGATTATTGTACCAATCTATATACACGACACTCCATGAAACCCTCATGGATAATAGTTAGAGGGGTATGCATACCCCACCACATATTCTATGACTGGGTCTTCATTTCTCCAAATAATTCCTTTCAAGACATAAAATATTTCCTACAAATGTTACATGGGTTCATGTTCTATGGGAAACTGAACTTAATTATCAAAATTATAACAATCCAATGGTTATTAGGTGTCATCCACCATTTTCACATGACAACCATGTTTCGTTATAACATAATCTGTATTGGGATTTTTGTCAATATAAATTATTGTCATTGAACCTTCAACATGTCTAGAAACACAGTTACTGACACATGAAAATATTTAATTGATGGATTTTGATGAAGATGATATGTTATTGTTTACTATTTTAGTTAAATAAAATTTTATCTATTTTGGATACTCTTTCTTATCACTACCCCCATAATTTTTTTCAACAATATATATATTTTTACTTTTCTAACTACTATCAATGAATATGGTTTCTATTTTAAAATAGTCAATCCATTATAAAAATCATATAAAATATATCTAAAGGACACATACTATGATAAATATTACCATAAACATAATTTTTTAATTACAATAGTCTTATAACTATATGTTTTATTTTATAATCATGATATCAAGGTGGAATAACTTCAAAATAATATAAGAAACATATAGGTACAAGAATAATGATTCCATATTTTCGACTATAAACAGAGGGATTTAGTTATCACAATCAATCTTAGTGGTAGTCATTGAACATGGTCTATCTTATTCCACATATTTGTGTTGTTTGGATATTACTATTAACATTATCATAATTATATTGTGCCAATATCCATTAAAATCATATTAAATGATTCGAATAATATTAAATCCCTATAATATGATGTCTTCTCTGATGAAACCATCGTTTCATCCTAAGATATATTCATCTCAACTATTTTACACTCTATTCATCCAATAACACACTTAGTTTATCCCAGGATACATTATGATATGTTCTCTCATACTAAAACAACAAATTGCATTACAAAATTAATACTTAATAATGGGTTGTAAACTGAATGTCATTAACCAAATCATATCTCGCAGTTGTATCAGTCTAGTTATATAGTCTCAATCCATCACATCATGCAACAGTGTGAAAATTATGTTTACACACAGCCTGCTTTTCATAGAGTGATTACCCCAAGGTTAATCTGCAACATATTCATATCCACTTGGAAGTATCTATAAAATGATGTAATTTCTAGGAGAAACCTATAGTATCGACATTAATGAACATCATGATGTTATTAAATATTTATATTATACACTTTTAATTATCCATAGAGATTATATGTGAGCTATATTATCTTAATTCATAAAATATTTAATGCTAGCTCATATCACCAATAAGGTTATCTATACCTTTGTAATTATGATCAATTTTGACTTATATGTCTTTGATGGGATGTTTAACTCCAGAATTAACCTCAAAAAACAACATCCTTATCTCTAAATTTATATAAACCCTATTTCATTACTAACTATAACTCTCCAAGACCCACACTCCCAATTCTGATGTTAATAAAAATATAATTTACATATTGGCTTTGATATACATTCTTATGTGAAATATAAATCACAAATAATAAAACATTTACATTCAAAAGATCATTGTATGTTTATATTTTCATATTGTTAGAAAAAAATAAAAAAATAAAGCCTATATATTTTTCATCTAAATATCATTTTTCAAAATATTTATGAAAATACATAATCTACAACAAGGCTTAAATATCCAAAATAATTTCCCAAGTAAATATTTTCATTTAAACATATCATACAAAATTCAGTCCATCGTAACCTAGGGAAATTGAAACATAATATTTGTGGGATCAAAAAGTCAATAAGGTAAAATTTATAACAAAATATATAAAATACTATACATTGAAAAAATAATATTCTCTGAAACATGTTTTAATAAAATAATTCTCTATAAATAATTATGTGATCTCAAAAAAATCCATGGATAATAATATAGAAGAAAAAGGATAATAATAAATTAATTCATGGTGATGTAATGGATAAAGGTGGATAACATTTACCATCATGGTTTTGTCCAATAAATCATTCATTGGTTAATGGTTTTTTGTAAGTCATCATTCTCATAATGGATGACAAAAAATAAATCATCAATATATTCGGTATGATAACAAAAAATACCCAATACTTTTGAATTAGGAGACCAACTAATGTGTCGAGGGGATATATAATTTCTAAACCCACATGTCACTTCATTATGTAAACTTTATTAACTAATTGAATGATATGAATAAAAATATCTTGCACAATCAACATTCCTTCATAATATTTTTTATTTGAATATCAACATATGGAATTTTATTAATATTATCCTAGTAAAAAATTATAACATTATATAACCAATAAAAATAATATTTTTTGATTGTTAAACAATATAAATTAATCACTTCTAATTAGTCAACAAAAATCCAAATTAAAATAAAAATATAAACGGATTTTTAATATTTCTCTAATAAATAAAGGGAGTATCTTTATATGTAAGAAAACGTCAAAGTGACAACATATATAGAATATTTTATATGGTTATATCGAAAATTTTCCTAATAAATCAGTGTATTGAATCTTTGTGAACACAAAAAAATCATGGTAATTGATGAAAGGCATGGGAAAATGAATTATGTTTATTAAAATTAAATTACTAAAAAATAAAAAGGCAATGATGGTTCAATTGATAATAGAAAACAACATTTCTTAAGAAATATATTAATAAAGGTGGGTGTTATTATTTGATTAATGTTCTTAATAAATAATTTATACATTGATAAGTATATTTATAAAGGTATACAATGAATAAGGATATGGAAGGGAATGATACAAAACTGAGAAGAAGAGGTGGGGTCGGTTTATCAAACAAGTAAAATTTCATGTAAATTATGTGTCAAGGGGAAATAAAATATTAAATGTTCCTAAAAAATTCAATGAATTACCAAAAAAATAATTATTAGTATTTAAAAAAACTAAAAACTCTCTAGAAATAATTTCTTTCAGAAACTATAATTGTTTTAAAAAATATTTACAAATAAAAAACCATATGGTTTGAGTAACATTTTATTCAAACACAATAAAGGATAAAGTTATTGATACTAATCATAAAATCCATGATATATAATTCATGATATATTTCATTAAAATTGAAATATATTCACTATTTAATATTTTATTGGTTTATTATAAGAATCATGTCTCAAATATAAGAATTGAGGCCAAGAGACCCCTTTAAAGTAACATTATCATTATGGTAAGAAATATATGATAACGAGGTCATGAGGAAGGATTATATAACCCAATAAAATTTAGATAATTTATAAAACAAATATTCATGTTTTATAAAAAAAATAATATAAGGAATAATCGAGTTCAATTTTAATTATTATAAAAAAATGGATGTAAATTTAGTCAGCACAAAACATTATAGATATTGTAATTGTTTTGTGAAAAACCCATGAGATAAATAGGATTTGATATAAATTCATATATCATTAAATATAATATAATCATGAAAAAAATATTAAAATGGTACTATATATTCCATTATATAGAAAACACGGTGTATAATAATAAATATATCTCAAGGGGTGATTATTTAGATATGAAACTCTTAGATTGTTACGAATTAATTCTATTCATGCACAAAACATCGTGATTAAGCTAATTATGTTTATTAGAAACATTATTAAGATTCTCATTATTTCATATTTTATTTTGTAAGGACTATTTATTATCATATTCACTTAATTTTTTATATTGATGTTGGTCATGTATGTGTGATAATTTAATCAGTGTGGACTTATTTTTCTATTTTTTTAGATTGTTGATGTTATATAAATAATAAGTTAAAAACATTATATAACATGATAATGACCATAAATTAATAATTTATTTATTATTATCTTATAATAACATTTATATTTATGTTCACATATACATACACTATAGATTTTAATTTTATTTTTTAAGTAATTAAACAAACTCCAAACATGAAAAGACTATATATATGTGGGTGAGTATATTTAAGGAAGTGTATCATGTCATTAAAGCCTAAGAATCGTGATTTTTATTATTGAATTAAATATGATGTTTTTTTGGATAAACAATATAATAATGAAAAAAAATACATTACATTGTGTAGGCTATTGTCCAAAAACATACAAATAACGCTCTTTAAGTTTTCCAAGAGGATGGAAGGGAATAAATATTTATTTTTCAATAAATATAAAATCACATTATTATACTATGGATACATACGTAATTATATAAAAAATTTTATGATAGTTTTTTAACGTTAGGTAAAATGAGAAAAAATTGATAAGGATTATGTAATACTCACTCTCTAATAAAATGACCTTTTTATGGTTGTGTTTTTTTGATATGGTGGTAGTTTAAACTGATCTCATATTCTTCTGTGGAGGTTTCAAAAAATTGCTGCTAAATTGTGTGTCATCATACAATATATAGAGGATGACTCGATTTAGTGTCAGTTTATGGTAACTTTCATAGTGGATGCATTTAGCAGTGGTTTTTAATGGTTTTAGTGACGGTTTTCCCATCGAAAATGAATTTTTTTTAGCGGCAGATAAAACCACAGTGAAATAATAAAGGAATATGAATATTGTTTATCAGTGGTTTTAACCGCCACAAAATTATTATCTATAGCAGCGGTTTTAACCACGGTGGATAGAAAAATACATAAATTTTAGAGACATTTAAAACTGTCGATAAATAAAATGCATTTATTTTATAGCAGTTCAAACTGCCACTAAAGCAATATTTATAAAAAAACATTTGATTTTGTATCCCTAATACATGTTCCCAAAAGAACCATTCCAATTTCACATGCACATACATCCAACATTCAAGACAATACAATAAGAAAAAACATTTCATAAGAATCACATGATTGAAACATGAATAATAGGTTTTGTATGATTTGCATACATAAATGATATTCTACGTACATGAATTGTCACTTTTGGATATTATGGTTTCACAATCAGGGATAATAGTTGATCATGAGTATGTTTATGTATTTGTGAATTTTTCAAACCCGATGAATGTAATCGATAGTTGATGTTTTATTAGATTGTATTGGAATTAATGTAGAATCATTTTGTAGATCTCTCACGTAGCATTTCCAATGACCATAATTACCAAGAACAGATTCATGTTTGACTATTCATACTTGTGTGAGGATGTTATCATAGTGTTGAATAATTGGTTGTTGTCAACTCTGATCCTAAGCATTCTAGATCCTAATGTTGGACATGTAGTGAAATGTGATGCATCTGGTTCAGTATTAGGATATGTTATGATGTGGAGTGATAAATTAGTCACTTTGGGTTTCATTATTTTTTAACCAAAATGTTGAAATACTCAATCTTGTATTTTAGTTGGAAGTTGTGGTCCACACATTGAAATTACTGTGACAAAACCTCTTGGGAGAGTTATTTGTTGGGTACTTTAGCACCTATAGTGTATATAATATTTTCTCACTGCATTAACATAATCACTATTAGATGAATTTCATAGAGTACTTGTATATGTTTCACATAATTAAATAGTATTCAACAATTAATGGAAATGTTGTGGTAAGTGAATTGGGCTAGAAAATTTATGATATGGGAGAACAAATTTATTTAGCTAAAAAAAGATCGTATATTCACTGTAACACTAGTTGGATGGAGTAGTTGAGGTTTTATAGGTAGAAATGTGGGTATTCTTAGAGTTAATGTCTTAATTGATTAATGTGTGATAGTATGGAATAATGTGAATCTATTTCAAGATTTAATTTTTATATACATGGAGTTTTTAAATTTTGTAGCATGGTAATAGTAACATATTCCATGAGAGATAAGTTTATGAGATCGTATATATCTTTGAAGTGGGATGTTAGCCCAGGGAAAACCATGATGTATAATAAGGAAAAGTGGATGTTATGGTGGACCTCCATAGAAAGAGACATTGAAGGCATTGTTTCCCATTGATTGAATTGTCCAAAAATTATCACTGAGTGTCAGAGTTTATAGTTGAAGTGTGATTTTCAACCAGGTTTAACCTGATTTACTTTATATTTATGGTAATTATAATATTATACTATGATTCGATAGTTGAAGTTGTGTATAACCTTTTATCCTCCGATCAATGAGCAGTTATGAAGGAATATCCAAACCATATAGGACTTGCTTTAGTATTTTATTATAGAATTTTTCCACCATATGAGTCTTTTGGGGAGATAGAAATTATTTTAGTATAATACACTCAAGTGTTCAAATGATATATGTAAATTCTACTATTAATGATGTGGTTATTCCCGTTACCTTAACAGGATCAGGACACTCAATATTTTAATATATAATTGTAAATTCTTATCCAAACTATTATTAATAATAGGAAATCATAAGAGGGAGTGATCACATGCCAAATACATAACATGAGAAGATAATACTATAGAATTTAATGAAATAAGGTATATCCACTAAAAACCACTTGAAGGGAGTTACAAAACTAGATATTGGCAAAAAAAATCAATAATAAGTTTTATCGTTCATCCTTGGGAAACAAACCTAATAAAGATAGGAAAAATGAATCATAAAAATGATTCATGACAAGAAATAATAGATATATATGGTGCACACCCCACTCTAGAAATCAAGACATAAAAGGAAACATCATATATGAATAAAATACATAAAAGGAAACATAAGAAATATAGAAAATGTTAGGTAATGAAAATGTTTGGTGGAAACTATTTCATATACATGATACATATAAAACCCGACTATTATCATATTTTTCCAGCATATCAACAACCCAACTAATAACCTTCTAATGATGAACACTGCTCGTCACCTGCTCCACCTCCATCTCTTCTTCCTACTACCACCTGTAAGAACATTATATTGAAAATTAAATATTGTTTTATATTTATATTTAAACATAAAAACAATAAAAGTTTTCAAACAAAATTATTTTTAATTTTCGTGATTTACCTACTCAACACGAGTCGATGCAATACCATCGGGGGAAAATTCGGTCGTCTTCTGATATAAATCAATCAAGGATTTCTGTAAAGTGGATTTAAGAGCATGATGGTCCTGAACTATATTTCGTAGGGAAAAAATCTCTCTCTGAGTATCATGAGGTATGGAAATACTACAATCAAGATTAGATGAAGCTGCAATAACCGGTGGCCTTCCCAAGACCCCTGATAGTACGAGTCCCAAACCCATCTCGGGCACTCTACCAGGATTCCCTTTCCCAAAGAATTTAGAAAATGGATCATCCTGGGAGACTGAATAGGACTGCGTGGGATTGGCATCCCCGATTTCTTTATTTTTTAATTATAAATAAAATAGTAGTAATATTATAAGAAATATATATTAACATAGTAAAAATTGAAAATAAGTTTGTATAATTCAAAATGAGTTCATACACCAACTTCTTGGGCAGGATCATTAACAAAACATCCATAAAATATTTGGTCATCATTCGACAACAGTTCTGTTCGGGATGCTTCATTCCCTAAACTTTGTTTCTGGATAAATCAAACATAAATAAAAAATTTCTTATATTAAAAAAATAATAATTTCTTATAAATATTTAATATATTGAAAATATTACCAATGCATATCGCCTTTTAGAAAAATTCATTAACCCTGTAGTGTGAGGGATGAACTGATTAGCCTAACTTGATGAACTCTTTTTTGGAAGATCCTGAAATAAATAAATTAAAATTTAATATTAATTTATTCCATGTCATCTCCTATTCATATACATGTATAAATTTAAAATTAGATTAATATAGAAATATATATTTAAATACAATCTAGTTCGCATCATGATGTTTGTCAACAAAAACTGTCTCTTGCACTTTGGGTACCACATCCCGTAGCATTTCATACATATATTGGGCGGCCAACAAAGTATAGTTGAGATCATCCAACAATATCCATTTAAATTCATTCCATTTTTTGACAATATTTTTCAATATCCACTTTCGTGCTATCACATAAGAAAATATAATGTGGAAAAACATCTATTTACTGAATTTAATATTAAATATATTAATAACATGACATTCAATTACCCCATAATATATTAAAACTACCTTTATTTGGAAATAAAGTACATCATTTTTCCAACATGCATGAATATTTATCCAATAATCATATGAAATAGTAAGGGAAATGGACTCTATGGATAGTTGGCATAAAATTTTACCAAGTAATCCTACGATATCATCCATAGGGTCCCCATTTCAATCAAATGGGACAAATATGTTATCTGTAGTAAAATTCAACAAATATGAACTTTATATATTTTCATCCATACTTCCATTGTTTCCATATCTATGGAACAAACAATTAGTATATAAAATTTCAATAAATTAATTAATCTTATAATGGGTACCTATAAAAGTCACCATCTAGTATCCCTGCAAAGAACTAGAAATGGTGAACTACTCCCCCATGACTGAGGCTCCTGAAGCTAGAGATGATGATTGATCTACAGAAGGGACACTCATAGAGGGTGTGTGAGGTGGTGTTGGGGGTGATGGTGCAGGGGGAAAACGGATGGTGGCTCAGATTCCATATGGAGGGAGACAGATGGAGCATCATTTGTCGTTGTGGTCGATGAAATAGTATATCACTTCCTCCTTGGCATTCCTGTCATATAATAAAATAATATTATGTTCATAACATATATATAAAAATATTTATACATAAAAAAATTAAAAATAATAATAGATCCACAGTACCGACAAAAAATATATACATATCAATGATAATGAATGATTTCACAAATGAAATAATTTGGTGTTATTGAATTCATAACAATACATAAAATAATTGTTTCCTTCAATCATGTCAGTTTCCTAGTCCTTTACATTATCCACTTCATTCATACTTACTAGAATAATATTTTCAATATCATGATGGACAAATAATTCTGAATATTGTTGTCGATGAGATTCAATATCAGAGGTCAAATCTTCCACTTCATCACCCATATCATACAAATCTCTTTGTTTAATGTTATAAACTAAACTCCATCTTTCATCCACAAAATCATTCACATAATATACCGATTACTATTGAAATGATAAGATATATAGATCATTTAGTTCATGATCACCAACATCCATCATGCGGGAAAAGTTCAAAGAAGAAAATCGCAAGGAATCTCATTTGACACCTCATATAACATAGACCGAATTTCATTTGAATAAAACCACTAAAAAATTCACATGGTAGTTTAATTCAATAATATCGTACATCTTTCCATATTATACCGCTTCAAAAAATGTAAATATAACACTATTATTTGTTTTCAAACCCTCTTCTCGATCGACTATATGAAATCTAAATCCATTAATGTTGTAACTGTTGAACAATCTAACTTTTTTAGAGGATCTTGATCCAGAAACTCCAATTATTTTGACAACACTACTCGAGTATCAGAATTCATGATCTAAAAAAAAGAAATATTCTTTATTATTATTACCAAATAAAATTTTCAACCTAATATTTGTATTTATTTCAATGTTTGTGAACATACACATCATGTGAATCATTTTACAAGCTATTGTTTAACAACATTAGTTATATAATTATCATTTCATTTTCAGCCTCTCATTGGTATCTTTCATTGTATCATCAAATATTCAATATATAGATTTGAATTTTCACTATTCAGCAGCACAAATCTATGCGCCTATAATAATTCCATTTATGTTTGTGTAACATTTGAGGTCCTCCCAACTGACCATCCAATAGTAAGAAATATTTTTGATATCCCATGTATTTTAGATTGAGTCTATGTGTATTCAAAACCTCAGACTCGATTAAATCTTTTCTCAATATCATCCAAGTATCTAGAAAAAAGGTAAGACACTATAACATCCTAGGTAAATATAGAACATGAAAATTTTAATATTTATTAATATTTTTTAATTAAATACTAATTCTACTTTAAAAGGGACACTATATTCGATGGATTACCCAATACACAATAATTCATTTCTTTGAAATTTTACGTTGCACACTAATAATAAAATATTATTATTTTAAATGGTAGTTAACTCCTAACCTTTGTATTGGTGGGAATGAATAGAGGAAACTAAAATATTATTATACATGTTTTTTGAATAAATTTACATTTATCCAATTAAATTTTGAGGCTTAGAATATGTAATGAATTCGATTTTAATCATAAATACCCTAATATTCACTAAAAATTCGATTTTCCATCTTTTAATGGAGAACCCTCTTTAAATATATTTTTTTCAATTTTATATGTGATATCTCACAAAATAAAATTATTCTTTAGAATAGGGACACCAAAATTAGTTTGGATGAATTTTTTTTATTTTTCTGATAATGTTCATTTTTTAAGGAATAGTGAAAAATACTGTATTTTAATTTAAAATTACCTATTAATAAAATTTATTTAAATGGTTATATTATCGTCATAATTGGGTTTAAAGTGTACTTAGAATATATTTTTACTACTTAATCTATTTTTGGTCATTGGATGTAATTTAATCTTCAAATTGGACATAAACAAGTATCAATCTTTATATAGTTAAAATTTCTTAAAAACACTCTATTTTTTTAACAGAGGGAATTAATTTTAAATTAATTTCTTCCACTTCATTATTATGAATTTGGAAAAATAGATTCTATATTTAGAATTTTTAGGTCCAAATTGTGTAAATAGGTAACTTTTACTTTTAGAAATTTTAAATATTTACTTCAGTAAATATTCTATTTACCATGATTAAAATGTAAAAATAATAAATAAGGGTAAAATATAATATTATAGTAATATTATATTACCATAACATGAGTCCTAATCCTATTGTATGATACATATCTGACCATTTTCCTCCTTGGGTTGAATTTGGGACCCCATGGAGACACATGGAAGTAATAATGACACTTTATATTATTTAATTTAAAGTAAAGACAGAAATGACAAAAACAAATATATTTTAGTAAATAAATTTTTACATGGAGGAATCTATGTTATCATTTCGACTATAAATATTCTTGGGAGAGATAATAATATTTAAAACATTGTGGTATTTTTTTAATAATTTTTTGACATCAAATAAATTAAACTATTTATGACACTATAATGATGCAATATTTACCTCATTAATGAAGGATTCAAATAAATAAGATTATAATTCGTAAAACAATATCCAAAACTGGTATAGTTGTTATTGGAATATTTTAATTCGACCATGATTCATCTTAAATTTTATATTAATGAATATTTGACCTTTTAAAATCGATAATGAGGTTATAATAAAATAATTGTTTCAAACATTCCTAAAGATCCCCTCCTCTCCCTTATAAAAACCCCTCACATCTAGCCCATTTGTCACACTTCTAAAGACTTTTTCACGTGCAACCTCTGCTCCAATATTCTCCCAAGATCATTCTATTCACCCTAGAAACCTTACCTTATGCATATATCACCTCAATAAACCCATTTGGTTCAAACCAAGGGGGGTTACTCAATTTAATTGTAATGTATCCTCTTTTGTTCCTTTGTTTTATTTTATTTATCAAACACCATAAACTCTATTTATTACTTTATTTTGTAAAAACTATAGTATCTTATATATAATAGGATGTTTTTATGAGATGTTTTCAAACTACACTAACAGACACCTCCATCAAATTGGTAAAGAACATACTGTTTTTGGGGATGAAAAACTAACACCTCACGAAACGATGATTGTTCAATTATCTCTACTGCATCTCATGGTGGCCATTAAGATGGAGACTTGTTTATATATGAGATATATTATGTTTAGTTTTCCTTTATTCATCTGTATTTTTTATATATATCATAGCTTTATGGTTTCCATTATGGGTAAACATGACAATTTCATTTAAGGAAGTGCAGACTACCGCTCCCTCCAAGTGATATGAATCATTCATTCCATACATGGTACATATAAAGGATATAGTTAATGAAAGTATATAAGATAATATACTGGAATTATAATATTATATGTATCATTATATTTTAATTCCATTAAAATATGAAATAGAAGTGAAAGTAGCGTTCATTCGTACGTACGACATATCGTCTTCATGAACGGTGAATTTCATCTCTTACCTCCAAATGTTACATACTATTATAAATACTCATATATAATGTATATATATGATATATATGATATCTAAATCATGAATATGATTTTGGATATAATGAAATTTTTACCAAATGAAGAACATGTAATTATAAGAAGTCTATTATTGACTCAAGTACCAAATAATGACAGAACGACCGATATTAACATAAATGATTACATAATGTTTATAACAAGGTAATAAGTGATATAAAATGAATAATTAACTTGAAAAAGGTTCTTAAGAAAGTATAAATTAACTTTAGTTTATTATTCAGGATATTAAAGAGCGAACGGGTCAAGTCAGACACAAGGTAAGGGATTTCTTATATAACATTTAATTTCTTGAGATTTCTATTGTTCACCACATATATATTGCATGTGGTGTATTGTGTACAGACATTTGATATATATTATAATGATTTTATTAATATTCATGTTATTATGTGATTAATTTTGTGGTTATTAACATTTCTCATACGTCTCGATTGATTACAACGTGGTTAGGGTTTTTCATATCACTTTTTATTCCGTTGAGATTCATGTTATATTAGCCACTATTTCATTTTGTGTGGTGAATATACTACCCATGAGTTTATTATTTCTTTAATATACAGTAATTTATGGGTATTTATATATTCATTGTGTGATCTTTCTTTCATGGGGTGCATGTTTTTTAATTTACCAAATCGGTAAAGTAACCTTTCACCCTTCTCTTTTTAGAAGACTTATTTTTGTTATGTCTTCTAATTTACATATTATTATGTTGGGATATGTTTTTATTTATCCTTATTGTTGTAAAGTTTTTTTCCATGTGATGAGATGTCATTTTCTCTCTCATAAACTTAAATTATGAATTTTAAAATGACACCATTAGGTTGTCGAATTTTTGTAAGAAAAATTTGTAAACAAATTTCAATTTTTGGATTTAACATCTACTTATTGATTATGCATTGCTATGAATATGTGTGAATAACCTCGGGTTCTTTTACACTTAATATCAACTTATATTGGGTGTATTTAAATTTTCAAACATAATTATGTAATTTATTTAACCTTAATCTAATGATACCATCTTTATAATGGATTTCATCTCAATTTACATATCATTTTGGACTTCATTGTTGATATGAACCAATTCACTCTTATATGGTGTATATACTATGATTTGGCATACTATATCATGAATACCTTTATTCTGAAGATATTATTATGTTCTGATTAAATGTTATTCCTCAATTATTAGTATTTTAGGGTATATAATTTTGTTAAAAAATATTTAACTAAAATATCATATTAAATGATTTAATGGATTATTCTTCTAAATCATTCACATTAATGTCATTGTTTTATAAATGGTTTTAAGTATTTATTCATATGGAATTGATTTTTTTTGAAATTGAAATTTCATTCAAAAGATTCAATGTTGTATGGGACACTTTGATTCAAGAATCTCTTTATTTAATTTTTTAAATGGTTTGATAAAAGAAATTTTTTTCAATGTATTGAAATTATTTATTGTGATTTCGGATGAAATGTAATTAGTGAAATTTTATTATTTTCAATACTTTATGTGTTATGATTTTATTTCATGGGTGGTTACGTGATAGAAAAAATGACGGGTGTTGTCATGATAAACCTGGACTTTTGGTTACGTTATAACCTCCATTGCATTGGGTATGGAAGCTAGCCATATGACTATTCCATTTAGTGATATCTATGGAAGTTGACCGTGTGGTTATTCCATTTATGTATTATTATGTCCTAAGTAGCATTTATATGTTATGTGTTCTTTGTATGGGTTTTATTGTAATATTTTGGTTACAAAAGAGTAAGCAATGATCTTTTATTCATTAAAGAGTTTTTAATACTATTTAATGGTGATAAGTATTACTTATGATAATGTTTTCATGGTTTACATGTTGTTTTGAAAAAAAAGTAGTTTCCCTTCTTTATGTGTACCTTACTGAGATTTTTTTTCTCATCCCATGTTTTTTAAATGTTTTCCATATAAAATAATGTTGAATAGGGTCATGGATGGGATCATGGAAAAGTCATGTTGTCGGAAACATGGAACTAGACATGACTTTCTTTGAAGAGTTTATACATTGTGGAAAAAATTGAAAATGTGTAGAAGTGTCTACTTTTTCATCATTTTAGATGTAACAGTTATGTCATAATTCTCTAAAAATCTAAACGTGAAAAGATCCTTAATGTGAATTATCCATCTAATTCAATATTTTGTAATATTTAAGTTTAGACCATTATAGTTGGTTTCAGAGGTAGGATTAGAAAACTTTAGAGATTATGAGTTCTTGTTAAACACATGGATACTCTCTATGTCTATTATTTTAGTTAAATCCTTGTTATATAACTTTTTGCAGATCAAGGAAAGTATTTTACAAATGGAAGGAGGAAGATATCAAATAATATTTGTATCTATTCCCGATGAATTGCTTGAAATAATTATTATATAGTCATGTTCAGATGATTGTTTATTACATATTACTCCATAGAATACAATTATTTGATATATAAAACACCTCCACTATACCTCGATATCATCATGGATCATGGGTTTTATTTAATCAAATCATATTTTCACAATACTCTCATATTTTCAAAAAAGGTAAATATTATAAAGGAATTTTTAAATATTTTACCTTATCAGACAATTTTGAAGCAAATTATGATTTTGAAAAAGGTTTTGAAGAAGGAGACCATTGCACAACCTATTTATATTTTCTATTAAAATATAGTCTCTCAGCACATACCTATGGTTTTTTTGAAAGGACCATTAATTTAATGTTTCAACTCAAATTCTGTCTGACTATTTTATATAAATCATGTTTTATCAGATGTTTTTAAATTATATGTCATGAAAAATTATTTTCCAAAACTATTTTTCTGTGAACACCCATATAACCCAATTTTTACATGGTTTATTTGGATGAAGGAAGAAAATGATTTTGAAGGATCTCTAAATCATTTTTGAAATGGATGGGCCTTCTACCTATATGAACAAGATAATGATGAAACCAAGTGGACACCATGATCAAGGTATGATTTTCACTATTTTGGGGATCATTTTATTTTTTCATATGGTGGTGAAATAAAAAAATGACAATATATATAAGACATTAGAATTAATATGTTGAGATCATAATGAATTGGTTTCACAAGATGTTTAATGACAAGGGAAATATATAGTTCTTCTTTTGTGAATTATGTGATTCTCGAGAATAAGATTCTTGTGATTTTGATGTGACCAAGCCATTTTGAATGCTCATTTTTTGGAGAAAATCATCGTTTTTGGTAAAAACTTTTTAAATGATGAAACTCTAATTGAATTCATGTATATTTCATTATGTTCTTATTCTATATAGTAAACGAATTCCTCAAAATTATTTAATATAACATAAAAACAAAAAAAATTTGGTTTATATTTCCAACTGGGAAATCAATGATAGTTTAACGCATCATATGATTGTGACTTTCTAGTGGTTAACTTTCTCCTAATCATGTTTTCTACCACCCTCCATCAAAACTTGACCGTTTGTTCTCTCTTGCATATTCATGTCTTCATACATGCAATATGAGTATGGGTTATCCAAGGTGACATTTGTACTTCTATTTTATTCTATTATTGTGATAGTTTTATTGACTCTTTTATGTTGTCAAACTTTCAATTATGTTTCATATCCCAGTTTTAAAATTATGAGGATGCAATTCACAAAGGTGGGAAGGATATAACATCCCAGGTAAATAAAGAACATGAAAATTTTCATATTTATTAATATTTGTGAAATAAATATTAATTCTACTTTAAATGGGATGATATTTTTCATGGAGTACCAAACACGAAACGGTGGGATTCTATGAAATCTTACGTTGCACACTAATAATATAATATTATTAGTTCAAATGGTAGTTAATACCTAGATTTTGTATTGGAGGCAATGAAGAGAACTAACTGAAATATTATTATACATGTATTTTGAATATTTTTACATTTATCCAATAAATGTTAGAGGCTTAAAGCAAGTAAATAATTCTATTTTAAGCATAAATACTCTAATATTCACTAAAAGGTCGATTTACCGCCTTTTAATAGAGAACCCTCATTAAATCTAGTTTTTTCACTTTTATATGTTATATTTGACAAAATAAAATTCTCCATTATAATCATAACTCCAGATTTCTCTTTGGATGAAATTTTGGTATTTTTCTAATAATGTTCAATTTTTTAAGAAATAGTGAAAAATATGGTATTTTAATTCAAAAGTGAATAATAATCAAATTTATTTTTATGGTTATATTATCTTATTAATTGGTTTTAAATTGTAATTAGAATATATTTTTACCATTTAATCTAATATTGGTCATTGGATGTAATTTCATTTTGAAATTGGACATAAACAACTGTCAATATTTTGATAGTTAATATTTCATAAAAACATGCTATTTGTTTTAAGAGAGGGAATTAATTTTAAATTAATTTCTGCCACTTCTTTGTTTTTAATTTGGAAAAATTGATTCCATATTTGGAATCCGTAAGTCCAAATTGTTTAAATATGTAACTTTTATTTTAATACATTTTATATATTTACTTTAGTAAATATTTTATTTACCATGATTAAAATGAAAAAAATAATAAATAAGGGTATAATATAATATTATAAAAATATTAAATTACTATAACATGTTTCATAATCCTATTTGATGATACATACCCGACCATGGTAATCATTTTCTTGAATTTTGGACCCCATGGGGCTACATGGGAAAAATAATGACACTTTATATTAATTAATTTAAAGTAAAGACAAAAATGACAAAAACAAATATATTTTAGTAAGTAAATTTTTACATGGGGGTATCCAAGTTATCCTTTAGACTATAAATATTCGTTGGATAGATAAAAATATTTCATACATCATGGTAATTTTTTATAATTTTTGGTCATCAAATAAATAAATTTATTAATGACACAATAATGATGAAATATTTACCTCATTAATAAATGATTTAAATAAATAAGATTATAAATATTAAAAAAATCCAAAACTTGTCCAATTGTTTTTGGATTATTTTATTTCAACCATGAGTCATATAAAATTTGATATTAATGAATATTTGACCTTTTGAAACTGATGATGAGGTTATAATAAAATAACTGTTTTAAACATTCCTAAAGAGACCCTCCTCTCCCTTAAACAATCCCTCACATCTAACCCATTTTCACACTTCTCAAGCCATTGGGCGTGAACCCACTACGCCAATAATATCCCAAGATCCCTCTATTCAACCTATAATCCTTACCTAAGCTTGAAATCAGCTCAAGAATCCAATTTGGTTCAAACTAAGGGGAGCTACTCAATTTAAAAGTAATGTCTCCTCTTAAGTTCTTTTGTTTTATTTTACTTCTCCATCCCCATAAACTGTTTTTATTCCTCTCATTTGAAACAACCCCAGTATTCGCAATATACTAGGATTTTGTTATGATAATTATTAGAACTACACTTACACACACCTCTATCTAAGGGGTAAGGAACATATTGTTTCTATGGATGGAAAACTAACTCCTCCAAAAACGATGATTTTTCAATTATCTACTACCACCTCTCATGGTGTCAATTAATATAGAACTGTGTTTATATATGATATAAATTATGTTTATGTTTCCTTTATTTTTCTGTATTTTCCATTTATATCATACCTTTACGGTTTCCATTATGGGTAAACTCGATAATTTTATTTGAGGAAGTGCGGGCTACCGCCCCCTCAAAGTGATATGACTCATTCATACCACATGTGGTACATATAAAGGATAGATTTAATGATATTATATATAATAATATACTAGAATTATAATATAACTACTTATAATTATGTTTTAATTCCATTATAATATGAAATAGAAATGAAAATAGCATTCATGTTTATGTACGACTTACCATCTCGATAAACGGTGCATTTCATTTCATACCTACAAATGTTGTGGACTATTATAAATAAATGTATATAATGGATATATATTATATATAAACAATTAATATAATTCTTGATATAATTAACATTTGACCACATTAACAATAAGTAATTATATGAACTCTATTTTTGACTCAAGTACTAAATATTGACAAGACTACCGTTATTAACTTTTATGATTACATAATGTTTATAACATGGTAATAAGTGATATAAAAAGAATTATTAAATTTAAAAATGATCTTAAGAAAGTATAAATTAACTTTAGTTTATTATTTAGGAAATTAAAGAACGAACGGGTCAATTTAGACACAAAGTAAGGGATTTCTTATTTCACTTTTAAATTCGTGAGATTTCCATTGTTCATCACTTATATATTGAATGTTGTGTATTGTGTACTGAAATTTGATATATAATATCATTATTATATTTATATTCATATTATTCTGTGATTCATTTGGTTTTTGTTAACTTTTCTCATACGACTCGATTGATTACTACGTGGTAAGGGTTTTCATCTCACTTTTTAGTCTCGTGAGATTCATGCTATATTAGCCACCTTTTCATTTTGTGTGATTGATGTACAGACCATGATTGTATCATTTGTGTAATATAATATAATTTATTTTTTTTAACATATCCACTATGTGACCTTTGTTTCGTGGGGTGCATGTTTCGTAAGTTACCAAATCGGTAAGGGGACCTTTTACCCTCCTCTTTTTAAAATACTTTTTTTGTTATGCATTTTAATTTACATCTTATTTTGTTTCGATATGTTATTATATATCCTTATTGATGTAAATATTATTTCAGATTGATGATATATTTTTTTCTCTCTCATCAACTTAATTTATGAATTTTAAAGTGACACCATTAGGCTGTTGAATTTCTGTAAGAAAACTTCGTAACCCAATTTCAATTTTTCGGTTAAACATCTACATCTTGATTATGTCATGCTATGAATATGTGTGAATAACCTATGATATTTTTACACTTAATATCCAATTATAATAGTTTTATTTATATTTTTAAAACATAATTATGTAATTGATTTATCATAAATCTAAGGATATCGTCTTTATATGGGATTTCGTCACAATTTACCTTTACATTGACACTTCATTGTTGATATGAAACAACTCACTCTTATATGGTGTATATACTATCTTTAGGAATATTATATCATGAATACCATTATTATCATGTAATTATTATGTTATGATTAAATTTTATTCCTCAATTATGGTTATTTTAGGGTCTCTCTTTTTGTTAAAAACTCTTTAACTAAAATATCGTTTTAAATGATTTAATGTTTTATTATTCCAAATCATTTACAGTAATGTCCATGTATTATAAATGGTTTTAAGGATTTATTCATATGGACATGAATTTTTTGAAATCAAAATTTCCTTCAAAAGCTTCAATGTGGTATGGGACACATTGATTCAAAATTCTCTTTATTTAATATATTAAATAGTTTTGAAAATGGTTTGATAAAATCATTGATTTTTTTACAATGTCTTGAAATGATTTCTTGTGATTTCAAATGAAATTTTATTTGTGAAATGTTTGTATTTTAAATACCTTATGTGTTATGATTTTATTTGAAATCAGGTTACATGATAAACCAAATGACTGGCGGTGTCATGATAAACTAGGATGGGTGGTTATGTTATTACCTCCAATGCATTGGGCATGGAAGTTGGTCGTATGGCTATTTAATTTAGCGATATGTGTGGATGTTGACCATATCTTTATTCCATTTATTTATGTTTATGTCCCAAGTTATCTTTATAAGTTGTGTGTTCTTTTTATGGGTTTTATTGTAATATTTTGGTTACAAAGGGTAATCAATTATCTTTTATTCATTGACGTGTATTTACTACTTCATAGAGGTGAAAAGTATTACTTATGATAAAGTGTTCATGGTTTATATGATTATTTGAAAAACTAAAAGTTTTCTTTCTCTGTGTATCCCTTACTGAGATTTTTGTGCTCATTTGATGTTTTTGAAATGTTTTTCACAGGATATAAAGTGGAATAGGGTCATGGATGGGATCATGGAAAAGTCATGTTGTCTAAAACATAGAACTAGACAAAAATAATTTTTTAAAAGAGTTTATAATGTGTGGAAAAAATGGAAACTAAGTAAAACAATCTACTTTTTCATCTTTTTAGATTTAACAGTTATGTCCAAATTATCTAAAACTCTAAGCCTGAAAAAATCCTCAATGTGAATTATCTATTTAATTCAATATTATGTAATGTTTAGGGCTGGGTCTTTATAAACACTCCACTACCAAATAGACTTCAACAATAAGTCCTTCTGGTTGAGCTATATTTCTCACATATGATTTAAAATGCAAAATATATTTGTAAAATAAAATAAACAAACATAATTTTTTCATTTAATGAAAATCCTATAAAATTTCGCATAACTGAAAAACATATAACTAATTACCTCTCAATTGGATACATCCATCGATTATAAATTGTTCCTCCAAATTTATTTAACTCAACCAAATGAAAAGTAAAATACATAATGACATAAAAAATGATAGTGGAAAGATCATATTCATTGAAAAAAGTGTCAATAAAATAATCTCCTAATATTTGTTAAGCTCAAATGGATGTAGATATTTTTCACATATTTGTTTAAAAAATGTGCAGAAACTGAGTACAACAGGAGTAATATTCTCATGTAATAATGTATGTAATTCCAATGGTTTTTACCATTGTTAAAAATATGTAAATCATGACTTTTCAATCCACGTAACTAAAAATTATTTAATTTAACCCACTTCGATATGATACTTGAATACCAATTATATACTTCCACATTCATTAAAATTCAATTGAATGTATCGTTGTCCTTCTTTTTCATTGAAAAAAATTTTGGACCATACTTTTCATTCTAATATACCATAGATCTTGTTTTATGTTCATTACTTGTATGTATTTTCGAGAATTGAGATGATCCTTCGATGTACCATGCTCGATAAATTGGGTTAATATCAAATTTTCATACACATGATTATCAATATGCATCAAATAAATATTATGCTACAAAAAATTAAATTCCCAATACAGAATTTTGAAGAATATAATTTTTTCATCCATTTTTTCAATCCAATTTCACTTCGCAATGCACTTAGAACCTTTTTCCCGCTATCATTAAAATGATAAAACTTCCCAAATTGTATTTCAAAATTTCCAGGTTGTTTCAATTTTTTCAGATATATTTAAAAATGTTGTTGGTGTCCTATGATCAATCAAAACCATCAAATTTTGATGTATCAGCCAAAATCTATGAGATGCATTGAGAAATATTTGATGGCACAAGATGCACCATTTTATTCTATGAGGTATCCATTAGGGATCAAAATCAAGGTTTGTAACATGACATTCCAATCCCGTTTAATTATTTCAAGTAGATAAATTCCCAAGCCCAGGGAAGTTACAATTTGTCCACATTAAAGCAGTATGATTTTTGAACTTTTTTTTAAATAATCATAAAATTTCTCTACACTATTTCTCCATAAAACTTATAATTATTCAATTAAAGGATTAATGTATAAATAAAAATAATTAAAAAAGATGTTTTTCCAGGAATAATATTCGAATTTATCAAAGATGTTTGTAGAATACACATCCACACAGGCTGATTGTAAGGGGTCAAAACAACTAGCCAAAAGATGTAACTAGTACTCAAGCTCACAAATGGGTTGAATTCATCGACATACAATCCCAATCGCACATTCCAAGGATCATCAGAGAAATATTGGTGTAATGAATCAAATTTCTTCCACAGTTGTAAATATCATGGATGTAACATTAACCCATCATTGTTATTATATACATAATTCCACTTCATGTGTTTTGTGTTTCTTGATGAAATGAACAATCTTCGCATTTGGGACATTATAATAAAGTAACTCAAAACCATTGAAGGTGTTTTCCATTTCTTCTTCATCATGGTAGTATGTTGATTCAGACTTCCAACATCTCCCATTGACTCCCATCTACAAGTAGAACATTTTTCGCAATCATGTCTACTTGAATCCACTCATAAATAAAGCGTACAATCATTGGGGAAAACATGTATTTTTTTATAATTCTAACCATGCCTATTAACAAATTTTTTAATATCATAAAAATACTCAGGGATGTTTGCTTCAAGAAATTCATCATGCCATAACTCCAATATCATGTATATTACCTTATTTTTTATAAGGCAATGGCCATAAACCTTACTTAATATTTAACTAAATGAATAATTCACATTGAGGATATTTTCGGGTTTAGAGTTTTAGAGAATTAGGACATAACTATTACATATCAAAAGATTACAATGTAGACACTTCTACTAAGTTTCCATAGAATAAAAACTCTTAAAAAGAAACATGTCTAGATCCATGTTTTATATAGCATGACTTTCCCTTGATCCCATCTTTGACCCTATTCCACATTATGTTCTATGAAAAACATTTCAAAAAAACATGGGGTGATCATAAAAAGCTCAGTAAGGGATACACAAAGAATGAAAACTGTTAGTTTATCAAAACAACAAGTAAACCATGTATACTTTATCAAAGAAATACTTTTCACCTTTATGAAGTAGTAAAAACTCTTCACTAAATAAAATATCATTACTTACCCTTTTGTAACCAAAAGATTACCATAAAACCCGTATAATGATCACATAACCTATAAAGGTAACTTGGGACATAAACATAATTAAATGGAATAACCATACGGTCGACTTCCACACATATCACTTAATGGAATATCCATACAACCGACTTCCATACCCAATTAATTGGAGGTTATAACGTAACCACTCGTCCTGGTATTCACAGCACCACCTATCATATGGTTTATCACGTAACCACCCGTAAAATGTCCAAATACCATTATAAAATCATAATACATAAAAAAATATAATGGAAAGAAATCATTTCCACACTATGATCACAATATATCACATAAATATATTGACATAACAAATCCATTTTCAATACCATTTTCAATACCAAAATACATAAATGTGTATATGGTATTTATTTCATTTTAAAAACATTACAGCTTGTTGAGGAAGCCAATGACTAAATAATACTCGCGGTGGTGGAAAAGGTCGTTGTCACCACGTACATTAAAAAAACATTCATTTTGTATAAATGTAAAAGTCAAAGGGGTTAATACACCGTATAAAAAAATGTTGTGTATAAAACGAAATATACCTCAATGAGAGGATATTGAGGCGAAGTCCCTTACCTCGGGTCCGACTTGACTCGATCGTTCTTTAACGTCATAAATAATAATCTTGAGTTAATTTATACTTGATTAAGAACCCTTTTCATGTTCATTATTCATTTTATATCACTTATTGACATGTTATAAACATTATGTAATCATTTAAGTTAATAATGTTTGTTTTGTCGATATTTGGTTCTTAAGTCGAAAGTGGACTTCTTACAGTTACATGATGTTCATGTGGTCAAAGGTTCATTATATCCAGAATGATATTCATGATTTTTATATCATATATATCATATATATCCAACATATAAATGTATTTATAATAGTACATAATCATTTAGAGATAATAAATGAAATGCACAGTTCATGGAGACGATAAGCCGTACGTACGCATGAACACTACATTCATTTCTATGTAAGATTAATGGAATTAAAACTAAATGAGAGATATGTATATTTTAATTCCAAAATTATATTAATCATTTAGATGTAACATACATCATATATATCAATTATATATATGTACTTATAATAGTACATTACATTTGGGGATAAGAAATGAAATGCACCGTTCATGGAGACGGTAAGCCGTACGTATGCATGAATGCTACTTTCATTTCTATATCATACATTAATGGAAATAAATAATAATTATATAAAGGTATATTATAATCCCAGTATAAAATCATATATTATAACTTTAAATCCATCATTTATACGTCCCACATATGGCATTAACGAATCAAATCACTTTGTGGGGGCGGTAGTCCGCACTTCCATAAATGTTGATATCGCGTATACCCATAATGGAAGCCATAAAGGTATGATATAAATGAAAAATACATAAGATTAAGGAAAAAATAAACATATTATATATCATTTATAAATATACTGACATCATTATGGCCACCTTCGAAGGTGTTAGAAGAACATTGAACAATCATCGTTTCGTGAGGAAGAAATTCACCATCCACAGAAATAGTATGTTCTTTAACCATTAGATGTATGTGTGTGTAAGTGTAGCTATAATTATTCTTATAAAAAATTACTAGTATATTGAAGATACTGTAGTTGTTACAAATGAAATGAATAAAAAGAGTTTAGGGGGTTGGAGAAGCAAAATAAATCAAAAGAACACAAGTGAAGACATTACCTTAAAATCGGGTAACTCTCTATGATTTGATCTCAATGGTTTCCGTGGGAATAATTCTGCCCAAAGAGAGGCTTCTATAAGTAATAGAGGGATGTGGAGAGGCCAAATGGGTATGGTTTGGCCGATAAAAAGTCTTGAGAGGTGTGGGTAAGGAGGTAGAGGTGGGGGCCTTTTATAAGAGGAGAGGAGGGGCACTCTTGGAAAGTTAAGAAATGATACTTTATTATAAAATGATTTTATGATAAAAAGTCTCCAAAAATTATATTTATAGAGGATAATGTGATAAGGGTTTTAAATCTACCCATCCAATAGGTTTTTGATATGTGTAGATCTTAGATTTTACATTATCTTTTCATTTTATTTAAATCGTTAAATAATGAGGTAATCGATGCATCATCATGTAGTCATAAATAATTTAATTTATTTAACGTCTAAAAATTATAAAAAATATATCATGATGTAGGAAATCGTTTTAGATATATAATGAATATTTATAGTCAAAAATCTGACTTGTATTACCCCATTTAAAAATTATTTTACTAAAATAACTCATGTTTGTGACATTTTTATTTTATCTTTAAATAAAAATATATTAATGTCATTTTCCTACTAAAGTGGCTCCATGGGGTCCCCAAGTTGACCCATGTATTGTCTTGGTCGGCCATGACACATACAATAAGGGTAGGACATGTGTCTAGGTCATTTCATATTATTAAAACATTATTTTTACCTTAAACAACACTAATTACCTCTAATCACGATTAATAAACTTAATAGTTACTATTCACCAATAATTTATTTTAATTCCATTGAACCACATTTTACTTCCTAATGACAACCATGTATGTTGGATTTTTGAAATTCAAAACACAAAAGTGGTTAAATTTCATTTAAACGAAAAATCGGTTTTTTAAGTACCACTTAGTGGTTTCACTATTCATCAAAAATTGAAGTTTTTCAGAAATTTAAAAAAATTAACCCTAAGCTATAATTGATATTCCTAATTCAAAAATGAATTCTATTTTAAAAAATTCAAAACATATACATTGAATTAATTGATTTAATAATTAATTCCCGTTGTCAGAGCAAATATCGTGTTTTTATGAAACAATAAGTATCAAAAGATTGACACTAGTTTATGTCCGATTTCAAAGTGAAATTAATTCCAACAAATACCATTGGATTAAATGGTAAAAATATATTCTAATTTCCCTTTTAAACCAATTCAAACGATAATCTAATCATATAAATAAATTAGATTAAAAAGACGTTTTTAATTAAAATACAACATTTTTCACTATTCATTAGAAAATGAACTTTATCAGAAAAATACCAAAAATTCAAACAAATTAAATATTGATGTCCCGATTATAAAGAAGATTTTTATTTGGACCAATAGAATTTATAAGAGTGACCAAAACAATATTAAGTCACGGTTCTCCATCAAAAGGCGATAAGTGAACCTTTAGTGAAAATTAGGGTATATATGCCTAAAATTGATTTTTTTTCGTATTTTAAGCCTATATCATTTATTGGATAAATGTAGAAACATTAAAAAACATATATAATCATATTTTAGTTATTTTAATTCATTCCCGCCAATACAACGACTTCATGTTAACTACCATTTAAAATAATATTGTTTTTTTACTAGTGTGCAACGTCAGATTTCAAAGAAACTCTTTGTTGCGTATCAGGTACGCTATCGAACATAGAAACCCCTTTAAAGTAAAATTAATATTTAATTCACAAATATTAATAAATATGAATATGATTTATTCTTTATTTACCTGGGATGTTACATCCTTCCCCCTTTTGGGAATTGCGTCCTCACAATTTTATTCACTTATCAAAATAAGTGGGGGTATTTATCCATCATAGCATTTTCAGATTCCCACGTTGCCTATTCAAACATATGTTTTTTCCAAAAAACCAATACCTGGTGGATTACCTTATTTCGCAACACCTGCTCTCTTCGGTCAAGAATCTGGACTGGTTGTTCATCACCAGAGAGAATCTCTTCCAACTGAACTACCTCTGGGCTCAAAAAATGAGATGGATCTGGAATATACTTTCTCAACATAGAAACATGAAAAACATTGTGTACCTGAGATAATCTCGGAGGTAAAGCCACTCAATAAGAAACTGATCCAAATTTCTCCAGAATTTCATATGGTCCAATTCACCTTGGACTCAGCTTTCCTTTCTTACCAAACTGCATCACACATTTCCATGGTGAAACTTTGAGAAAAAACATGATCACCTACCTCGAAAGATGGATCCTTCCTCCGGTTATCCGCATAACTCTTCTGCCTACTATGAGCTGTTCTCATGTGTTTCAGAATCAACTGAACTTTTTCTGCCATCTCTTTTACCAATTCTGGTCCCATCAGCTTCCTTTCACCCACTTCATCCCAAAAAGCTGGTGTTCGACACCACTTCCCATATAATGCCTCAAATGGTACCGTTTGTATACTGTAATGAAAACTGTTATTATATGAAAATTCAACCAAAGAAATATGTTGGTCCCAACTTCCCTGAAAATAAATCGAACAAGCACGTAGCATATCCTCCAATGTATGAATTGTTTGTTCTGACATCCCATCTGATTGCGGATGAAAAGCTGTACTAAAATTTAATTAAGTACCCAATGACTTCTAAAGGCCTTTCCAAAAGTTAGAAGTAAACTTGGGATCACGATCAGATACAATGGAGAGGGGAACTCCATGAAACCTGACTATCTCTTTAAGATAAAATCGAAAAAGATGATCTAGAGAAAATGTATCTCTAATAGGAAAGAAATGAGTAGATTTAGTCAATCGATCAACAATAACCCATATTGCATTATTACCTCGAGATGTCCTTGGTAATCCCACAACAAAGTCCATGGATATATTTTCTTATTTCCATTCTGGAACTGGTAAGGATTAAGCATCCCTTTTGGTAACTGCCACTCTGCTTTAACCTGCTAACAAGTCAATCACTTGACAGTAAAATTAGCAATATCTCTTTTTATTCCATCCCACCAGTAATACTCTCGGATATCTATTTACATCTTAGTACTGCCAGGTTGAACTGAAAACGAGGAACTATAAGCCTCACATAACAACTCATTCTTCAACTGTGAATCACTAGGAACATATAATCGCTTTCCAAACCTCAAAACACAATCATTATCAATGTTAAATTCAGGCATCTTACCCTTCTGAACCACCTCCATCTTTTTCTGCAACCCGCTGTCTTGCTTCTATGCTTTATTAATTCTGTCTGATAGAGAAGATTTCACTGATACCTAAAACAAAACAGAATAACATCCTGCACAAAAATATTTCATGCCAAATTTCATCAAATCCTTAACCAAAGGATCACGTTCCAAACGCAATATTGTCAATGAAGCATTACTTTTTCGACTCAAAGAAACTGCCACTTTATTTTCTTTTCCTGGATAGTAATGAATTGTACAATCATAATAATTTATAAATTCTAGCCATCTCCTCTGTCTCATGTTCAATTCATTATGAGTGAATATATACTTTAATCTTTTTTGATCGGTATATATTTCACACTTTACTCCATACAAATGATGCCTCCAATATTTTAAGGAAAAAACTACAGCAGGTAATTCCAAATCATGTGTAGGGTAATTTACCTCATGAGTTATCAACTATCGTGAAGAATAATCAATTACCTGGTAATTCTGCATTAGGACACAACCAAGTCCTTTCAATGACGCGTCACTGTAGATAACAAACCCCCCATTCCTGGAAGGTAGTTCCAAAATTGGAGCATTCACCAATCTTCTTTTCAACTCCTAAAAACAATCATCACATTTTTTTTCCAGATAAACTTAACACCCTTCCGAGTTAGCTTTGTCATTGGACAAGATAACCGTGAAAAATTTTCAACAGGCCTTCTGTATTAACCTGCAAAACCAAGGAAACTATGGATCTCGGTTACATTTGTGGGTCTTGGCCATTCTTCAACAACTTTTGTTTTAGCACGATCAACAGTCATTCCATCTTTTGAAACAATGTGACCAAGGAACGAAATTTGTTGTAACCTAAACTCACACTTTCTAAATTTTCCATACAGTTTCTTTTCATTGAAGGTTTTCAAGATAACCCTTAAAAGACTTTCATTCTCCTATTTACATTTAGAAAACACCAAAATATCATCGATGAAAACAACCACAAACTTATTCAATAACTCATGGAAAATTCTATTCATAAGGTCCATGAATACAGCAGGTCAATTGGTTAACCCAAAAGGCATAACTACAAATTCATAATGGCCATATCTAGTATGGAACGCAGTCTTCGGAAGGTCTGCTTCTTTTACTTTCAACTGATGGTACCCCGACCTCAATTCAATCTTAGAAAAATACTGAGCTCCCTAGAGGTGATCAAACAAATCATCAATATGAGGAAAAGGATACTTGTTCTTAACAATGATATTATTCAAGGCTCTATAATCAATGCAAAGTCTCATTATGCCATCTTTCTTTCTAACAAACAAGACAGGAGAACCCCATGGTGATGTGCTAGGTCGAATGAAACCTTTATCTAATAACTCCTGCAATTGATTCATTACCTCTAAAAGTTCAAATTGATCCATTCGATAGGGGGGTTTGGAAATTGGCTTAGAATCAGGAACAAAGTCAAAAGAAAATTCAACATCCCGATGATGAATAATACCAGGAAACTCATCAGGAAAAACATCAAGATACACATTTACCACTGGCACATCATTAATATGAATAGTTCCTTTATTTTAATCAATATGTGCAAGGTAAAATTCACTTACATCTTTTACTAGTTTCTCAACTTCCTGATATGTTATCAAAATCAAGGGTTAATTCTTGTACACAAACTGAAAATCTTTCTGAAAAAAAACCATTTTAGCTCTGCAGTCAATCTTAGCATGACAAATAGAAAGCCAATCCATGCCCAAAATAACATCCAACTCTACTAGAGGAAAAACAATAAGGTTTGCTGGTAGATTCTTTCTGCTCACAAAGATCATAAGGTTCTTATAATTTCTTTTTGCCTCAATGTTTCCTCCGGGTGTTTTTACCATAAGTTCAGGATTCATCTCTTAAGATGAAATTTCCAATTTACTAGAAAACTTCTCAAAAATGAAATAATGTGTACACCCTGAATCAGAAAACTCATTGGCATAATCTGAACAAACAAATAGTGTACCTAATACAACTTCATTCGATGGCCCAACATCTGCTAAAGTAGTTGTAATGGATTTCACCACCCTTTTCTTCTTGTAGTCTGGTTGCTTTCCCCCAGCTGAGTTCTTTTTTAGACACTCATTGGCATAATAACCCATTTCATTACACTTCAAACATCTTAACGCGGACTTTTCATTGCCTGCTTGATCATCTTCCTTACTGTTACGAGAAATATGATTAGACATACCACACCGAAATAACATTCCATACATGGATAAACATTCTCCGGGATGCATTTTACCACACTTCTCATAGGATGGATATTTGGTTTTCTTACCTCCTTGCTTCTTTGATGAATTCTTCCCCTTTTCCTGCCAACTGGACCTCTTATTCTGTTGTTTGTCAAAAAACACATGATCATCGGCAAACTCAATTTCCACCATCTCCGCACATCTACCAAGATTTTCATAACTTTTTAACTCACGAGAAGCTAAAAACCTCTGATACCTTGGCTTTAACCTTGAGTAAAAACGGTTTATTTTACTTTCAAGATCTCTTATGATGTTTGGAGCATAACTTGCTAGTCGAGTGAACATTGCATCATAAGCATCCACTGACTCATCCTCCTGCCTCAATTATAGGAACTGTTTTTTCATCCTAAGACGAACCACCTTAGGAAAATATTTCTCAAAAAACATACCATTGAATTCATCCCAGTTAGGATCATCAATATCATCACTATCCCTGATATTTTTCACCATCGAACACCATATATCAACATATCCTTCAAAACGGTAAACATCAAGACTAACCTTTTGATGTTCTGAACACCCCATGACATCAAAAATCTTCTCCAGTTGTTTAATCTACCATTCAGCTAGCACGAGGTCAGATGATCCTCTGAATGATGGGGGATGTTGCCTCATGAAATGTTCAACCACTGACATGTTCCTCTTTGGTTGATCTGGAAGATCTCGGGCATGGATACCACCACCATTTATAGCCTATGTCAATTGTGTCATCACTGCAACAAACTGTTCAGTTCCAATTCTGACCATCTCAGGTTGCTTATTTGCATACCTGATATGCAACAAACTATTCAGTTCTGATTCCGACCATCATATTTTAGTAATTTTTATTCATTCCCGCCAATACAATGGATATTTGTTAACTTCCATTTAAAATAATATTGTTTTATTACTATTGTGCAATGTCAGTTTTCAAAGAAACTCTTTGTTGCGTATCGGGTATGCTATCGAACATAGAAACACATATTAAAGTAAAATTAATATTTAATTCACAAATATTAATAAATATGAAAATTCTTTATTCATTATTTACCTGGGATGTTACATTTTTAATTCCACATAGATATTTTATATGGAACAACATTACAAGAAAATAAAGTTTTGTATATTTCAAACATCCACTATAAAACTCTTGATTTCCATCATTAACTAAATCATCAAATTTATTTTCCATAGTGAATTTTTCTCTTACTTTAGTCTCCAAATAATAAAAAGGAGGATCCAATGATATGTTACAATCTTGATCGGGTTGTCCTACAGTCTCTTAAAAATCACTTGTCACCTTGATATTTGTAGAACCCTCATCTTTCTATTCTGGTATGTTTTGATTTTAATGCTATCTTATTGCAGTGTTGAATGCATCATTTATAAGGATTTAATTTTATTATCCATTTTTAAGGATGTCGGGAGATCATTCTGTGGATTGGCTTCAGTTCTCAACCTTTCGGTAACATTCGATTCTCCGTACCAAATACAATAAAAATATTGACTAGGGAATTTCATCAATATGAAATGTTTATAAACTTCATCTCTCTTAAAACATCATCTAAATTTAAATTTAGGACATGTAAATATTATTCTACCTTCAACGGATCAAAAGGAAATTGAAAAAACCAGAAACTCTTCCAAAACCTTAACATATTGAGGTGTGTTCCATGGTAATGTGATGTAGCTTTTACCCATGTATATCATAATGTTCATACATAATATTAAAAAATTAAAACCCATAACTTTTAATAAATATAGAAATATATTAATATATAATAGTTGAAAATATATATAAATATGTTATATAATGTTTTCCTATATAAATACATATGGTAAATAATGAAGCCACACACTAGAAAACCAAATCATTAAAATTAAAAAGATCTATAAAATAATATAACAATATCCTAATAACTTGGCCAAATTTTTAAATTAGAAATAACCATTTAGGTGATTTCCCTGTTCCATAAGGACATATCCTAAGAGACCCATATAGAAAATATCTATCCAATTTAAGCTTGAAATAAAGCCTATTATAGATGAACAAAATGACTGTTGGTGTAAACCATGAATATTATACATATAAATCACAACACACCCCAAAATATTTTATGTTTATCAGACTTTATCTTACACTCTAAATATCGTACATGAATTCTAAAAAAACAGAACTAATTTTAATCACAACTAAAAATTTTGAGTTATGTATGTGACTTATTGATTCCTTGAGAGGATGGATGAGAGTTAATTCTAGGTTGTCATACAACGTGTAAATATGGTATTTTCTATGTTTACAAAATTTTGTGTGTGGGTCAAATATAATCCTATGTATGTTTTTTTGGGATATGATCCAAGTTTGGATGGTACACTACTCATGGGAGTTTGATCATTATTATATCATTAGGTGATATGGAGATGTATGAATGTTAAATTTGAATGAGATCAATATGGATAATATATAAGAACCTGAGTGAGATTTATTTACAGAGATCACATATTCTTGGAAGGGTAAGAGTTAGTGTTGGTATGGAACATCATGAAAAGTCTTAACGTGCGAATGAATCAATACATTGGATACAAGGGATTCCAGTTTTTTGGTAGAGTATTGGACTGGATAGCCCACCCTACATCCCCCAGGACAGCCCCCACCCTCCTCCTCCATGGACATCCCACACCCCCTCCCCCAACTGGAAATCCCAACCCACCCCCAAGGGATAGCCAACCCCCTCCCCCACACCCATGTCGCCCCTACCCCTTAGATACCCCCCCACCTGGACTGCCCCCACACCAACGGGACAGCCCCCCCCCCCCACCCCACCAGGATAGCACACCCTCCAACACCTAGAGAGCCCCACACCTCAATTAGATAGCCCGCCCACCCCCACTTGGAAACCCCCCCACCCACCTGGAAACGTCCCCCAATGTACCCATCATGGTTAGCCCCCACCCCCTGGATATCCCACACCCCTCCCACACCTGGATAGCCTACCCCCCCCACCACCTGGACCCCCAACCCCCTGGACATCCCCCACCCCTCTCCAACTTTTATATCCCACCGTGACGCCACTAGATATCCCAGACCGCTACTTGGATAGACAACACACCCTCCCCCACACCCCCTCCCCCACACCCCTTCCCCCTACCCCTTCTATCTCCCTGCAAAACCCACCCCCACCTAGACAGCCCCGTCCACCTAGGCAGCCCTCCTACCCCTATGCAGCGCCCCTTTTGGTGATTTTATTTAAGCCTATTTTATTCATTAAGATAGGAAAACCATCATGAATTTTCCATTTCATTCTAAATAACATATTAAATTTATCAAAACATGACAAAATCAATTTATATGGATCTGTGGGTCACTTATTAAATGTCATTGTGGATAGGGGAAATCAAAAACATGGATAATTCTAATATAAAAATTTGGCCATGCACTTAGAATATATTTATTTTCTATTATTTTATATCTTTATTATCTATTTATGTTTTACTATTGTTTGATTTTTCAAAGCCTATTTATTTTTCAGAATATGTTTATTTTTTGTTGATGTCAAATTCAAAAATAAAATATAAATTTTAACTATATTTTTATGTTATTTTCTTCTTTATTATTCCACTTCATAATATGCTTGAATAAAATAGAAATGAGTCACCTTAAAAATCACAAAGTTGGGTTAATTTTTTAATTTATCCAAGTGTTTTTTTAATTCTTGGAATCCTAAAAAAGTCTAAGTAACCTAAAAATCAAAACCATAATATTTTTATTTATCATATATTGTTTAATGGGTGTGAGAAAAACTAATCCAAGTAGGATCTCAAAAATTATTTTTTGAAATCATTTTCCAAACACATCTCATATACAATATTTTTATTTATAAGTCAATGATATTTAAAAAAAATATTATAGTAATAGATCAAACTAGATTATTATGATTGATTTGAAATGTTTATAGGATTATAGAAATGTATTTTTCTAATGTAATTATCATGTGGAACATTTTTTTAATTTTCTTTATAAAAATTTCATTCGAATAAAATAGTAGAATTCTATAAAAAATTTACAATAGATAATTCGTAGTGGAATTTTCCAATATAAAATTGCTTCAAAATTTTTTAATGCAATTATTTAATGTAATATTTCTGCTGGAATAGGAAATTGAAATATCCACATAAAATATTTCACTAGAATATTTAGGTGAATGTTAGGAATAAAATATTACAATGAAATTTTAAATTATAATTTTTAATGTCCATTTCTACTAGAAATTTATAATTGGTTATAGTAATCAATTTAAATTTTTTTGCGATGTTTTATGGTTAAAATATTATCATTTTCAATTAAAAAAATTATTCTGATTTAAGTTCTTCATTTTTTTATTCGTATTTTCCATTCAGGGATTGTGTAAGATTCCAATGGAATTTTATAGTGTAAATCCACTATAAATTTCCATTGGAAGTTTATATATAAAATGTTATTGTAATATTCAACGTGATTTTACAATGTAATTTTCTACTGGAATTTTCATGTGGAATTTGAAGTTATAAATGGAAATTTCCAATGGGAGTTTAAACTAGAATGTTCTTATAGATGTTTCACTACAGTTTACAATGGTAATTCCACTAAACCTTCCAATTAAAATTTAACTAGAATTTCTTGTGGAATTTTCATTTAAAAATTTGAATAGTACATTTATGTTACCATTTAATGTTATCAATGGGATGTTTTAGTGGGAATTTAATCAATATTTCCAATGGATGTTTATCATGAATGTCTATGTATGTTTCACTAGAATTTCAAATGAATTTTTCAACTAAAATATTAATGTGAAAGATGAATTTACTATTGGAACATTCTGATGTAAATTTCTATTATAATTTTTTTATGGACATTCCCTAAAAAACATTTCTGGAAGATGATTTGGAATTTCTAGTGGATGTTTCATATCAATATCCACTTAATGTTTCACTCTAATTTCCAATGGATATTTTACTATAATTTCATGTTAATATTTCAGTTGACATTTTCAAGTGAAAATTGAAGTTAACGTTGAAATTATCTTTTGGAGGCTTCCATTGGAATTTTCCAGTGGAATTTTCCAATATAAATATCCAATATTATATTTTCTATAAAAAAGTTGATAGATTCATCTATAATTTTCATGTTTATTTTTATGTTACCACAACCAAATTATAATGGAATATTTTATTGTTATTTTATATAAGGTGGTTCTACTACAGTTTTATAATGTAAATATATATTATAATATTCCATTGTATTTTTCAGATTCAAATTTTAGGTTGAATTTAACTATATTTTTTATGTGAATGTTGAGATTGAATATTATTTGTTGAAATTTTCTAGTAGAATTTTTTTATTTTTAAAACTGGTATTTTCCAAAATAATTTTCAAGTGTGTTTTCAAATTAGATATTTCAAGTAGAATGTTTTCCTAGATGTTTCGACAAGAATTTTCTAGTGATGTTGAAAATAAACTTTTCCAGTTATATTTTCAACTAAAATTTATCCAGGGAATGTAAAATTGGTATTTTTTTAGGGATTTTGTACATTGTATTTAACTATTTTAATAGAAATTTAATACCTTTCATAATAATTTATAATTAAAAAATTTCCCATATATTATATTTTTTACTATAATATTTCTTTTTTATTTTTAGTAAAAAAATATAATATAATTTTTCACTAAAAATTATAAGTGAGTTTAAACCCCATAATTTTTAAATAATATATTATGTGAAATTTTTTAGATGATGTTTTTAGTTGGTATTTTCTACTATGGAATTAAACTAAACCTATATGATATAAATTTTACAATATTTCGTATTTAATAACCCTTCCCTTATTATTTCTTTAGTTTTAGATTAATTGGTAGGGTTCCTAGGGTCTTTTTACCATCAATTATCTATGTATTAATTTTGTTTATTCATCCTATTGGTTTCTTATTATGATCAGTTGGTTCCTTCATGTGTTCCATTTACTCATTATAGTGATTAACTGATCTTTTCAAGATTTCATTTCATTTTTCTTATAATCATATTTATTTTTTTAATATTCAATTATTTTTTTAAAGTGGTTAGTAGTTGGATCTTATTGTATCTTCATTTTTTTCATTCAATTGGTAGGTTGTTCAAGTGTTTTATTTTTTCACTTTTATGGTTATTTTTTTACTTCATGAAATGATGTTGTTAGTTCTGCCATTTAGTTGGTAACATCATAGGGTCAATAATATTTACCACATCACTATTGGTATGATTACATATTAATCTATCTAATTTCAAATGAAATGTTCTCCATTGCATAGGACTAAGGTCATAGATTCACCTGTTCTTGGATCATAATTAGTAAAGAGTAAAATTTAAAAGTTAATGTGATTCCTGATCAAATGAATGTATTTTAGGAAAACATGAATTAATTTTTCTATCATAGTTGGAGGCCTCTAGATTTTGAATATAGAGATAATGTGTTCTTAAAGGTGTCTCCTCTTCCTGTGTAATTTTTTTGATCATGGTAGTAATATTTCAACCATATTTGTAGTCTTTTTTGGTGTTGGATCATTTTAGAGACATTCCCTATCGATTAGTGTTACCCGTGTAGATGAGTCATATTTATAACATATTCCAGATATAATATCTTCTATAATATATCTATGATTATTCTCATGTATTCAACTAAGGTGATATTGATATTAAATAAAATACGACATTTTTGGAATGTATCATCACGATTCTGGACAATATTGAGAAGGATATATATTTTCTAGATATTTAATTTTTTCATGTCATATGGATAAATTTTTGCATGGAGGAAATAACTAAGGAGTTTGTGTTACAAATGAGTTCACAATTTCCTATGATATAAGTTATTTTATATTCATTTTGAATATTATCAAAATTCCCTTTGTTAAAATAACTATTGAAATTATAATAATATAAGAGATCGCTTCCCCTTCTTGATTTATGATGTTTCATATTTTATTTTCTTTTTCGTCTGATAAGAGAGTTGTGTTTCTATTGTAACGATATCATTGAGAGGAATCTCATAGGGTGGTTTTCAAATCCAATTTTTCTATTTCTTTATTTTTATTAGATTCAGAGCATAATAATTTTTTTAGAGGTATCTAATACATTATCATGGATTTATAAAACCATTACATTTTTATTTGATGGGTTTTGGAGGTTTTTGATAGACTCATGGGGTCTTCATCCTTTTAATTTTTTACATTTGAATTTTTTATGAATTTAGTTATTTCCTTCTATACATTTGGTCAGTTGGCTGTTCATGTAATTAATTTATTTGTTCACAGGATTAGTTGGTTGTAAATTTGGTTAATTTTTTCCTTATTATAGTTAGTTGGTTTATTAGTGTGTTCAGTTGGTTCCTTCTTGATTTCATTTGCTTCCTTCTTGTGATAGATTGATTTTTTAAAATGGTCTTTTGATTTTTTCCATGTGATCAGTTGTTTTTTCATTCAGGTAGTTCGTTCCTTGGGATGTTTTTAGATAACATAATGATTATCCTAGAATACCCCAATGTTTATGAATAAGAATTGTTTTCGTAATTTTCATATAGCCACAAATTATGTAATTTAATGTCCTTTTGGAGGGTATAATTATATCCTTCCATTATTTTGAGTCTGAATCCATAAATGGATATTTTAATATCAATTTAATATGAGTTATAATTAAGTATAATTAAAATTAGTTGAGAAGTGATCTTCTAATACTAATAGATGTTATCATTAATACTAAATGAGGATTCTATCCATAATTCATTCATATTACATCCACTCAATAATAGAGGATATGTAGATTTTAAATAGGATACATTGAATCCTTTTATTATTGGTATTAGTTTCTCCTTAATAGTTTCTTGGTTGTGCATGAAACCAATATTTAGTGTTGAAGAGTAATGTGAAGCTTCATTATTTTAGGTAGGGGATATATTTTCATATCATTCATTTTTTTGATGTGTGATAGTATTATAATTTAGCAGTATTTTCATGAATATGTGTGATAAAATATAATTAGATAATAATATTGAGTCGTATTATATTTTAATAAACAATAAATTTGAACATTTTGATAATATAGAATTACTTGTTGTATGATATCCTAGTATAATAATTTTATTATTTTAAGAATTTAAATTGGTAAATTATTGTATATGGGAAAAAATATCTAAAAAATCTAAACATTACATGTTTAATTTTTATTTAATGATGGTATTTCATTGAATAAATAATATAAATTTTCTTGTTGTTGTATCAAGATATGGGCATTTCAAATATGACATTTTCCATTAGATAGGGAAATTATAATTACTCAAAGTATTGTTAATATATTAATAAAATTGAGAATAATTAATAATATAATTCTAGAATGATTACATTGAAATTTACTTATCACATAATAAGTACAATTGAAATTTATTTATGTGAGAATTAAAATATTTTTTGTGTCTAGGATTGAATGTGTTGTTTGATGATATTTATAATGCATATTGTTATTATTATTATTATTATTCGATATGTGAGAGACTTCCCCTCCAAGATCCAAGACACAACTACCCAAAGATTTCCTCTAATAGGCCAGGGGATGGTGACTATCAATAAGAATCCATATCATACACATATGAAATTATCCTAATCTACCTATACACATACAGACATCTCCAAGCCCATAAAATTTTGAAATGTAAAATAGTAGATAACAGTGCATCAACACTTTTGTAATCCCACATCTAGAGTACGACATAATTTAATGGAATATAGAAAAAGGGACCAAATACAAGACAACAAAAAAACTAGTAACTAAAGTTAGATCTTCTCATAATGAGGGGATTAGTGTCAAATGAAACAATGATAAACACATAAGTATGGCTAGCCCAACAAAGATCCTCCCAATCCTAGTCCTCTAGGTAAACTGTAAATATACTGCATCAGCTTAAAACACGACATGTATGAGAAGATCCCCTATGGGGTTGAGTATATTAGTTTCTAGTAGAACACCCAAAAATCATTAAGAATGAATCACTAACGACAGTTATCTCATCATGGGATAAGTTAATCACAATGTGAAACATACTATAGAGCATCTAGATATTCTCATAGAATACATTGAATCTAATATGTATCAACCCGTTATAGTCAAAGATCCACTATATGTTTTCAGGGTAACCCTTGTCAATGTTATCTCACTCCATGAGCCTTTCTATCTATATGGTACTCAATTGAGATATATAACTCATTAGACATCACATAGATAATTGAAAATACCTAAAATCCCCGAGGTCACAGTCATCTGGGAGGAACCAATCTGTAGACTATATTTCCACTAATTCCACTCATTTGAGATGTATTGATCATTAAGTCTAACCATTTTTATGAACATTAGAATCTAAGACATGTTTCTAAGATATACACTCAATTATTCTAATACTTCATCGGAATGATCAGATCTCGATACACATCATTGGTTTCATTAAATAGGGTTCACTAGGGTAAACCATACCCTAATAGAAACATCCTCTTAGATAGGGGATCAATGATCTTTTAAATATTAGTTACGAAAATTTCAAAAAAATCATAATTAAGGACAACATGGAGGAAATGAGGATCACTATAGGCCTCTTAGAGGGAAACATGATCCAAGAGGCTGATGGATATTTTTAAGAGAACAAATACTACTCACTCTAGAAAAAGGAAACTCACCCACACTGCATTGATCAACAGGAATCTGTAGCAGGGTTACCCTCTTTGGTGAGAACATGATACTACACTAAACCCTCATATGAATAGACCAAGGGAACATTATCTGCAGATACTGGTCCAAGTAATTTCACACAAATACTCAATGATGTTGTTCTTAGAATATGAATGAATCCAACATGTCCTCAAAGGAGTACATATTGTGTCCCCAGCGGTATATATTTAGTTTCACAAATACTAGAACATTATATCTCTCATGATCACATAGCATGAATGTTTTATATTACATAGCATGTCTCCTGAGGTACATTGTTTTAAGACATCACCCTAGAACTCAACATCTTGTTTGGACCATTCCCATTCATAAAGGGCCATAACCATGTACTTTTCCATGTCTGAGTACAATGATTTGCATTTTTTACTTTAACGTTCATGTGTATATCCTAGGTGCAAAGTTTTTAGAGCCACATGGACACCTAGCAGTGTCTACCCGACACACACTAAGCTATTTGAATAAGTTTTACATGTTGTGTGCTATTTTCACAAGGAATTTGATCTATATATATTGTAGGACACCCTAGTTCCACATAGGGTGTCTATATAGTGTGTTTTCTTCTTAACTGCACATCGTTTAGTTGTTTTTTAACTAAACCCATGGAAATCCTTACTTGTCATCCTCTATGAAAATTCAATCATATATTATTTCTTAAATCAAGTTGTCGTGCCTTGTTGGTTCCACAGACCAAAATGGGATCATGAAACTTTGATGCATCTGTGGATCTACTTACATCATCATTTACTACAATCATGACATTATATATTCATCCCAATCCCACTGTAGTGTACTGTTTCACAACATGCTGAATTCAAAACTGTTGTTCACATGGTATTAATCAAATCATACACCAAAAGATAATTTCAATAATGAATGCACGTAGAATGGGGAGATAAAACCATAAACCTAAAATGTTGGGAACTAACCTCATCTTATGTACATTTTTATCCTCGATTAATTATTTTATAAATGGTGAATATAGAGGTATAAACATCAATAATCCAAAATAATTATTATTATATACAAATCATGTAATTAATCCCATACCCAAAAAATAGCAAATCAATGAATAAAATTGTTAGTCAATTAAATCAAATTTACTAGGAGATAATTAATTGGTTATAAATACATAAAACAAACATCTTACATTGATTTGGATCAATCAATAATGAATAAAAATGAAACATCATTTTCATTGTGGAGATCCACTGGCTACATTAGAGCATGATCATCGATCTTCTCTAGATCTGATGTCATTTCCCAAGGATACTCTAATAGCTCCGATTAATCCTATGATTTTATGGATAACACAATGGAATGTGAATAGACAGTTGGAATGATAATTATAGTTTTTGTGTCAAAATAAAAAATAAAATTATTAATTAAATTGAATTATTTTATTATTTTCACATGTGATAGAAATATAACAAAATACTCGACGTGAACACAGATTATGTCACTCCTATGGTAATCAACATTTTACAAAATCAATTGATGTTTCAAATTTATGATATGATAATCTATTTTGAAGTTATTAAACATTTTCAAGAAAACATTGTTCATGTAATATTCATATATTTTATATTTTATAATATAATTTCTATGATCATAAGGCCTCCGAATCACATTTCATCTATAGGCCTAATTCTTGGAATATTTCTATAAATATTCCAAATTCTTACATGGAAATAATTATACATTAAATTAATCACATTTCAATTTTTTCATCCTGATAGAGCATAAATAAAAAAAATATAGTGATACTAATCTCTTAACTAGATCTCCCACAACAATGAGCTTCCCTGACGGTTTATAGTGTTTTCAAAATACATGATCCTATGGAAAAAATGTACTCAAGAAGTGTATTCCTCTATCATTTCTCAAAAAAACTAGCACCAGGAAAAATAAAATCCACTCTCACAACCTATCTTACCCCGACCAATATCGTGAAATTATTAATGTGCATGCCTCTTCAGTTTCAACATGTAGAGGACACCAATAAATCAAAACTACTATGGTCATATGGATAAGTGGTAACCCACCTCACTAACCTGACACAACAGCTTGAAATGAATGGTTCTAAGAAACTTGGATATATCCTATCATACTGTATAAATATGTTCCACTCTTGAACTCTAATAAACTACATCATTAGTCCACTGAGAACCCTTTACATTTATCAAGAAGCCCCCATACTCCCTTGTATGAACTTCACCTTTTACAATAACCACTAGAACCAAAACTATGACCAAATGACAATTACCCACTGGATCTGACTAGTATAATAGTATCCTACAAGTTCATCAATACATGGACTCTATAATGTGTTACTCTGGTGGTGGAGGGGTAATCATAATCAAATTAAATATCCACTAATGGTATATGATCCTCCACAGTATGGATCAAAACCATCACTCAAACTCGAAGAATGTTCACTAGAACCCTAATGGTCAACTTTAGCTATCCTAATGGATGAAAAAACACTATACTCAACTATAACCGAGTCAAAAAATACTTCCCACATCCTCTCCCTAATCATGTCATGATGTAGGCATCATGGAAGATATTGATCATCAAGGGAATTACATAATAATGAACTACCTCCTTCATGTGAAGTATTCTTGAACTATCCACAACGCTATATTTGTCATCGCCCTCAGAGAGGATATAAAATAATAATTTATCATCTAAAATTTATTCTACTCCCATAAATTCCCAATCCATGAAATGAGATCCTGGTACATCCTCACCTCCATAAGATGTACTACTAATGATAAAAATCCTCTTCATAACCACCTAACATAGAATTATAGGTGTGACTATCTCCCATTGAACAAGGATGGAAATATTACATCTTTTAGGGAGTCCATATAGGATTAATCCAGTGGATATTTAGTCATGAAACACCTCAAAGTTGATATCTCTACTTGTACCACATGGAACATAGATGGAGTAGATTGGAAAGAACTATAAATTAGTGGTGAACAATGCCATCCTCTAGCGTTTCACATACTCTCACATGGATGTTGATCTCATATGTATTACATCAATGATGACTACCATCAACTGATCAATGAAGGGTTAAGGATCCATTACAGAATTCCCATAAATATATTATGGTATAAAAATCACCATATGGTAAATCTATGAGATCGAAACAACCACAATGTCTATGCAAAACCACATTTAGTATATCCTACGACAAAAATAGAGCTTGTAATAACCGATCTCAGGGAAAACACTGAGAACCTCTTATCCCCAAACTAGTGGTCAATGAACTCAATATTTATCTATTATTGATAGCCTTCCTCACATCACCCGGTTCATGTAACACCAATTAACACCCAACATGATGCACTCATCCCCCTCCAAGTATAAAAACATATGTATTAAAATAAAATACACTAGTTATTATGAATCCCCTATTATATTGTCTCCTCTAATCACACCTCCATCTATCACAACTATATGGTGTCGTTGGATATGATATCATAGATATTAGGACATCCCTAGTGAATTTCCACACCGAAGAAAAAAATTTAAGGGGAGGTAAACATGGGACATCACTAGGAATGTGGTCCTCATATTACATAACCATTATAGAAAAATTCTTATAGAATCTCTTTATCCAAAGGTATCCCTATAGAACTAATAAGTAGTCAGTCATATTAACATGTACATTGTTTCATCCTACTCTTCCTGGGATCACTCCTTATCAAAGGGGGGAAAATCATCCCAACATGCTGAAATCACTACCACACACACTACTGTATAACTAATTATCATGGATGGTTGGGAACCATTCCATAGTAAGGAAAACAAAATAGGTTATGACTACCTCTATGGTGATATTCCATGTGAGGATCCATCTACACATAGAGTTAGGTCACCCTGTGTATCGAATCATGTAATCACATATCCTCTCTATAGGAGACGCAAGAACAAGGTCCAAGAAAAAAGGACAACTAGTGTCAGTTGGTCTAGATATATGGAAAATGTGAGGGAAAAGTCTCTCCTAATTCTATTTAAAACATGTAAATGGGGTAGTGAAGGCACACCCCATACCACAAACTTCACTCGATGCCTTTGATATATCCTAGTGATTGAAACACATCCTTTCCCTTTCCAATAACTTTCAAATTTCCATTTCATTTAATAACACATTTGAATTACAACAACCCTCAAACACACATGTTAAAGGAACTCAACCACCACACTTCATCACTATCCTATTTAGGTGGCACTGACTAGCCTACAATTTTTTTGGTTCATTTCCAATGAACCTGTCTTAGTGGGGGAATTTCCCCTCTTATTATATTGTCCAATGTCATGAAAAACATCAAAAAACAAAGTGATTTATAGATTTCTTATGTCTTCATATAAAATAAATCGAACAAAAGAGGAAAATATTTGTCTTGTACATATTTATAATGAAAGTAAAAAAATAAGATTACAGGTAACATAGATCATACCTTGAAATACTCTAGGATCCTATGGGTATAGAACCTCTAGTGCCTACAATAATCAATGAATCTGACCCCCAACTTCCCAATACTAGAGTGTTTCACCTGGAGGTTGATGTGGTAGTTTCAGAACCAAAGCACCCACAAACTCATAATTCTCAACCAAATCCTCCAAAACATTTTTCTCCCCCACAGAACACCTTTATCTATCTAGTGAATCATCCTAGGTGGGTTGTTTCCAATATCTTTGATTATAGAAAAACTGTCAAGAAAATCCCCTGTGAAATTTCCTCTCCCCTCACAATCATTTCAATGTATCAGCCTGGTAGAATCGATCTACCAATGATATATCTGATGAAATGTCCTATTTTTTGACTTTGTCACACTCATGGTATCAGTAAATAATATTAACCTCTAATTAGTAGTGAAATATACCTAAAAATCACATGATATTCACTTGAACCATACATTTCATCACCCATCACTAAAATATCCATCCACGAATCAGTCTGTCATGTTTCATCCACCTGATCCCCTAGGGGTGGGTCTATAAACTGATCATCTGGAGAAATTCCCGCCTACTATCCATCCTAATAAAGACCACCTTATTACTAACCCCCTTCAATGAGGCCTCATCCCTCATGGGGTCGAACTCTCAACATTAAATAGAAAACCTCAATGGTTACTATCATGAATACATCGTCATAGAATATAGTATATACCATGTTCAATGAGTATATTTGGTGAGCCATATCAAGAAGGTAATTTTAACCACAACGCATTCCTATATGATACATGTACTAAGTATTTCAATAGAAGTACTGCCTATATATACAGAGTCATAAAGTAGGTTATCAGGGTCCTAGTGAATGGATATGTAGGTCGACACACTTGTATTAGATACCCTTTTCTGAGTGACAAACATAAAAAAATTCATTACTTTTCCCCTATTCACAAACCAAACCTCACATCATCAAAATATATACTATAAAATTATTCAAAATCAAAGATTGTGTCATAAAACATTAGGATGGGTACACTCCTCTGATACCATTCTTCCACCACATAAACCACCATGTCCAAGATTCAACTACCCAAATCCTACCTCCAATAGGCCTAGTGTGGGTGACTAGAACCGAGAAGGAATATCACACACATGGGAGGAATTAGGCTAATCTACATGTACATACACACTTCTCTAAGACCATAGTAATGATATAATGTACGACAACTAAAACAATTAATACATAATACTATAATCTCATAAGCATAGTATGACATAAAGTACTGGAATGAATAATAATGGTCCATAAACAAGACCAGCAAAAAATTAGGAAATAAATTATAACCTGATTAGAAGTAGGGGATTTATGTTAAATGTAACACCAATGAACACATCATTATATCTAGGACAAAAAATATCATCCTTCTCCTTGTCCTCTAAGGACTATAAATTGGGTATGTCAACTATATAAGATATGAAATGTATAATAATATCCAATATAGGGTTGAGTATAACAATACCCCATGGGAAAAAAGCAAATCATGAAGCATGAATAATTAAGAGTAGTCATTTCATCATTGGATATGTCAACCATAATATGAATCATATAGTAAAACATCCATAAATAATCATAAAATACTCTAATTCTAGATGATCTAAACCTCTTCTATCCAAAGATCCAATGTGAGGTTTCAAGGTAGTGATCATTCATGAGATCTCAATTCACGATCCCTAACATCCCAAATGGAACTCAACAGAGAGATAACACTCATCAGTTATCTCTAATATGATGTCATATACCTTTTATCACAGAGGTCATGCGTATCCAAGAGGAATTTTTCCCTGATCTATGCTGCCACTGATAAAACACACCCCATAGTCAATCTTATTAGGTCTAGCCGCGAAGAAGCACCTACAAAACTGAGAGGGATCATCTGAGAGGCACACTCCATCAGACTAATTCCCCTTAAGAAATATATTATCATGATACACATATATGGGATCAATATCCATGGCTACCTAGGGACACTAGACCTTATTAGAAATATCCTCTTAGATAGGGGATAGATTCCCATGTAAATATTGTTCATGCGAATTCCACAATCAATAACTATGAAAAAAATAGGATCTCTCTAGAAACTTGTGAGGAATACCAGATCAATGTTGATGAGGAATATATCAAATCATACTAAGACTACTCTCTCTAAAAAAATGAATATCACCCACACTGCAATCAACAATATGAAGCTACTGATGGGTCACCCACTATGACATGATTGGTTTACTAAACTGAACAATCATAAGAATGGACCACCAGAACACACACAACCAAACAATTTCTATGAATTCTCACAAAATATCATAACATTGTTATATTGAGAAGAAAGAGGAATCCATTATATCCTCCAAGGAGTACATGTATTTTAACTTGTTGTAAATAGAATGTTTCAAAAATCCTAGCATTGACTCTGTTTCTAGATCATACAATATATAATTTTTCTAATAAATAGTGTGTTCCTTGAGGAAGATAATTAGTCAATGTTGACTATGCATTTGGTGTATTTCTATTCATATGCTCATGAACATCATTTAATTCCCACATACATGGTCATGTCTTTGAAAATGAGTTTTCTCACGTGATCTGTCATTCCCTTGTACTTCCCATGTACTCGGTGTGTCGGGTCACCTTTCTATCTGGGTGTGTACTCCCTATACATGCAGAATTGTTCGTCTATGGTTCAGATGGAATGTGACAATTTTCAAAAATCAAGTCATTCATATCTCTGTACATAATCCAAAGTTCCTCACATAATGGCTACATTATGTGTGTTCTTCTATATTATATTTCATGTTGTATAGGTTTCCATAGAAACCATATAAATTCTCATACTTCTTATCCAATGATTCTGCATTCTCTGAGTCCACAATGAATAAAATTTCATGTCAGGGATCTGATTTTGACTGACCCTCTCCACCATAGATAGATGTAATTTATTCATGTTTAGTTCTCGATAAACACCAATCATAACACCTTATTGGTGCCATGAGTCATCCTGGGATTCTGAAAACACAATCAATCTTTTCATATTCTACTATCATTGTGTACTACGACTAGGATGTCTAATATCCATCATAAACCCATGGTAGAAATTTATTTCATCAAAGACATAATGAGTCACTATCATTCATAATGTATCCATCCAATCCTAGGACAAAATAGAATGCATATGATGAACACATTTAGAACGAAGAGAGAAATCCACAAACAACAAATGGAAGGAAAAAACATTAGCCATTGTTATTTTTTTGGGCTCAATAAAATTTCATGGAAAATAAGAATGATTATGTACACACATCAATGAACAAAATAATAACAATATTCCCCAAATCCTACAACTGAAACCATAACTGCAAAATTACAGATCTGAAAATAAATCTATTATTCAAATAATTAATTTTCATCATGGGATAATAAAATTGGTATAAATCCACAAAACCAATTTCTTACCTCTATTTTGATCAATAACTTATGAAAAATGATTTCAAGACATTTTCATTGATTATACCCACAAGTATAATTTATGTATGATTGTTGATTTTATCTTAATCTGATTACATATTACATAGATCCTCCATTTAATCCTCTCCCATGATGTCACTAAATCCATAGTTTATGTTTCTTAAATTTAGGCTTGAAAATATCTACATTTAAATATAAGACTCTAGGTCTCTAACATAAAATTAAAAAATAAACAAATTTATTTATTTTATTTTATTATTTATGCCTACGATTACATTTTCTCGAAATGCCTAACACCAATAATGATTATAACGATACATGGGTAACCACCATCTTCTTATCTCAATAACGGTCTATGTTTTTTAGTCTATGATTCCATTTGGGTGTTACTAAATTATTTCCTGAAAAATACACATCCTTGATAATAATATATTAAATATTTTTAAAATATAATTTTTAGGCTCATCTGGTCTTGAAATCTCGCACTGTAGTTCCAAGATCCTAACATATTCATAGAAACATTCTAATATATTATATGTGAAAAAATTAATTACATGATATATTATTTTAAGAGTTTAATAATATTTATTTTTCATGATAGAATTATTAAAACTATAAAAATTGAAAACCCATGTAATTTTATGCTTAAAAAATGAGGGAAAAGCAAAATGGTGTATACTAATATTGGATTTAATAAAATATGGGATTAATATTTTTCGGTGAGTGAGCCATATTTATTTTGTATAATACATTGTTCTCTTGATGAATTAGATTATTTACTTCTTCTAATGTGAAGATTTATAAATTTTACATGTCTTTGTGCTCTATGGATTTTGACCTTTGTTTTTGATTGACAATATCTTTGCTGTGGTTGAGAACATTTTATGAGCAATGGGATGGAAGCCAAATGAAATTTTTATTATGTTTGAATTGATTTATAAGATGGGATCCTAGAAAATAGTGATTTTGGGATTGATAATATTGTGGTATTAGAGCTCGGGGATTTTGTTAAAGTTGATTATATTTATAACGAGGAAGATTTATATTATATGAAATGGTTTGGGAAACTGTGTAATCAGAATGAGTTATGAATAAGGATTTCCTATCGATATTCATCATTATTACATTATTAACATTATATTATAGGATGGGAAGATGTTATATATATGATAATAATTTAAGTATTGTAAGTATTTTATTGTTATAAATAGTGTATTCACCTTTAAAATGATATCTTAGTTTGAGTCCAGGAGTACTTGTATGTTTATGAAATGATAAATAAATTAATAATTGAATAGGAATTATTCATGGAGATTTTTTATGATTATGATGGTGCATTATGAATATATCAATATAATTAATAATGTATTTGAAACTTTAAAAAAATATTAAAAATTTAATAATGGAAATTGAAAATGGGTTATTTGGACTGATAAATGGATAATGAATTAACTAATATTAAGTTGGATGATTGTATTATTATTTATAACTAGACCTTATTCATCGTAGTTGGGTGTTCTATGAGATGATAGTTTAATATTTTTCTAAAGCTATGTAGTTTACCTTATCATGGTTATGTGTCTTATTTCATTATATTTTCTAATTTTATATTCTACCATACCCAAATCATTAGATAGAATAACACCCAAATGATATGGAGGATGTTTTCTTGAACATCTAGGATAGAGGTAGAGTGGATGGATAACTTCTCCATCTACAAACCAATACTTTTAGACATAGACAAGTAAGAAAATCTCAGTCTATAATGTCTTATGGTATATGGTGAATATCATGAAAGGCTATGATGGATCACCTTTTACTATGAATTTATGTTTGGAATGTATTGGATTCAAGAATATAATATAATTTTATTCATTCATTGTGGATCTCACCTACCATGTGACTACATGCATGGGATATGATAGCTTGGGGTATAATTCATGAACATGTACTGTATTGGCCTCAATACGTATATGTTGTTGTGGATGGGATACTGATAACGATGATGTGGATGTGTGGACTAATTCTAAAACAATATTATGATTACTATGTGGGAAAATTAATTTTAGGTTTCAGGAAGTTCTCAAATCTGGGATTTCTTACTTATCATAAGGATGAGCATAGGATTTGTGGCAATGGATCATGAGTGTGAAAAAACAGTAGATACATGGAAGCAGGATACCCTTCATTATATATATATATATATATATTTGTTTCATTTAGTATGTTTAACTTATATATGTTACATGGTGAGTGATCCATGGCGATGATAGGGGAAATTGGTATTAACTATTTAGGTAAATATTTAATTTCATTTTTAATACACTATGACTTAGTATGATTCATTAATATTCATGATGAGAGGTTTCAGGGAGGATCCAAATTAGTACATATGTTATGCTCACATAAATATATATAAACTAAATTTTATGTTATTATGGTTTTTGGAGTATATTCTAAAAGATACTAATTTAGAGTATTTATCAAGCTACTTTTGATAGTTTTTGGTGTTACAGATTTCATCACAATGAATATTTTGGTATATCCATTTTTATTTCAGATTCTTCATGTTGAACAATCTCTGAGATGGTTCTTTTAATAATCCCAAATCATTTTTTTATTTATGAACATTTAGTATTTTGTTAAAATTTTTCTATATATGTTTATATATGTTTAAATCATGTCTACATATGTTTATCTATGTTAATTGATATTTTACTGTTGACCTTGAAGTATTCTGGACTAAAAAGAAACTATGTGAAAATTCCATGTTTTGACTCACCGTTAGTTATTTTCCTAAGGCACTGGTGATGAATGGTAACACCGATGATGAAGGGTCGCACCAATGATGAACGGTCGCACCGATGATGAATGGTCTCACTGATGATGAACGGTCGCCCCGATGATGAACAGTTTCACCGATGATGAATAGTCACAGCGATGTTGAATGGTTACATCAATGTTGAAGGGTCGCACCGATGATGAATGGTCGCACCGATGATGAAGGGTTGAACCGATGATGAATGGTCACACCAATGATGAATGGTCGCACCGATGATGAACAATCACACCGATAATGAACGATCACAGCGTTGAAGAATACTCACACTAATGGCAATAGTCACACCGATGCCACCTACAGATACCGATGATCTAAGGATCTACTGATACCAATGATAATGACCTACCAAAACCGATGCAGATTCAAAATGACTCACCGATCTAATGAATCACCAGTAGTCATAAGAACTGTTTTAATTTCTATTAACTCATATTTAATTACAAAAGACATATTTGATGTTTTTTATGGAATTATTGTTATTTAAGGTTAGTTGTTGGAATGTCAGGTAATCGTACCTCGTACCAATGAAAAGATAATCATTCCTATTGCCGAAGCTCGTGGAATATAAGGAAGACCGATATGCAGTAAAAATATATAATAGACAACATAATAAAGAGAGGAAAGAATGGGAATTCTTCCATGCACAGACATAAATGAATAGAAGAACACACGATGGACTCACATACTTATCAAGAACAGAAAATCAAAGAAGAAGTTCAAGGGATATAAAATTTACTGATACTCATGATGAACACTTACACTGGAAGTGAAATAAGGAGAACCACGACACTCTCTGTTTCTACACAGAAAATAGAGAATTTCATAGAAGCAGTTCTGCTAAATCGAAGGAGTCTAGAGGTGCACTGCTTATCACTAGGGCCTTCTAATCTCTCATATACTCTCTCTATGTGATTCATTGTTTACTATTTCTAGTAGTGTGTGTACTTTGTATAATTTTCACACACACTTACTCTTGTGCTGAATTGGAGGATACTAAATCCTCACACCAATCTTTCTGCACATTATTGTATCCCACTAAGGATAGTGGTAGAGGTCAAGTAGGACCTCGACAACATGTGTTTTGATTCTATCATTTTTTTCCCTCGTATAATGGTGGTAGAGGTCTTAGGACCTGGACAGTCTCTTGTACTGTTGTTTACCCCGATCTAGGGTGTGGATCAAATTTATATAAATTTTTTTGAGAGTACTAATTCTTGTCTTGAGACTGAACCTCTAGCTTGAAAAATTGTTGTGCTTATCTACTTTTGTTATAAACTATATTTAATATTCAGTTTCTAATTACTTTGAAATACTATTTGTCTTAAAGTAACATTGATAGGAAAACTAGCATGTGTTTATACTTATTATGAACCAATAATTTGTTTTCAAAATTAAATTTAATCCCCTAATTAAATTAACTGAGACATAATCAATCATTGAGAAACTAATTGAACATTTATAATCTGAATAAATTCACTACAGTTTATCTTGTTTTTCAATTTGGGGGATTTTAGTAGAAATATTTTTTTTAACAGAAATCTTAATTGGAACTCAATTTACCCCCCCCCCCTATTGAGTGTCAACTCTGACCAAAATTTGGTATCAAATGGAGTTTTTATTAATACAGGATTTCAAAACACTATATTTTTCAACTGTGATATTAGATGCATCTTTAAAGATCGTAAGTTTCTATTCGTTCTAAATTTTATCTCTTTAAATATATTTTCTGAAATATAATTATGGACAATAGAATAGAATGTTCTACTACCAACATGCCACCCTTCTTTAAGGGTACAAAATATGCTCAGTGGAATCCAAAAATTAAAATTCATTTTAAAATTTGGGATTTGATTTCTAGACTGCTATAGAAACTCAATATAAGATTCCAGAAACTGATAGAACTACTTGGGATGGAGGTATTAAGACTGCATACAATAATAAATGTAAAAAAATTAATTCTTTATATTTTGATTTTGGAGATGAAGAATTCAATAGCATTTCTGCTTGTAAAACTACTTATTAAATTTGGGATACCATAGGTGTTTCCCATGAGGGTATAACCAATTTCAATGAAATGAGACTGAACACCTATACTATTAAATATGATTATTTTAAAATCAAGCCAGATGAACCTATTTCTAATATGTATCTCAGGTTAAATGCGATTTTTAATATTATGTGCTCACTTGGAAAAGTTGTTCCAACAAAGAAGAAAATCTTGAGGATACTAAGATGTCTTCCAGACTGATGGAGAGGCACATCGGTTTCAATTTGAGAATCATGTGATATTGGTGCTTTACCTATTAAAGATATGATTTGTAAGTTAATGATGTATGAGGAAGAGCTTAATGTAAACAAGGAAGAAGATGATGAACCAATGACGAAGTCAGTGGTTTTTAAATATACTACCACAAAGAGAAAGGATAAGGAGAAATTTCACACACTTACAGAAAGTTCAACAAGTGAATGTTCCGAATCGGATAGTTATGTTGTGATGGCTCAAATATCCAAGAGGTTTAAGAAATTCTATAGGAAGAATAAATTTGTCAGAAAATCAAACTACAAAGGTAAATATGACAACAAAGATCATTGGAAAAATGATTGGAAGAAAACTGATATGAGTGATGAGGTTGTTTGATATCAATGTAAATGAAAAGGTCACGTTAAAATTGACTGTCCAAAAATAAATTTCAAAAAGAAACATGAAGACAAGGGAAATAAGTACAAGAAATCTATGAAAGATTCATGGAGATCTTCAGAATACAGAACAGATGTATCTAAAGTTTCTAAATCTAAAAATAATCGAGCTAACATGTGTTTTATGAAAATCATATCTTAGGTAACACTGGATACTCCTTCTTTAAATTCATATTATTCTGGAGTTGAATCTGATTTTGAATCTAAAAATATGTCTAGTGAATAACTATATGAATACTGTAATATGCTAGAAGAAACCTGTAAGGAACATAAGGACAAATTTAAGTCATTGACGAAACAACTTTCTCTCACTGCAAATGTTAAATTTGTACTTGATTTAGAAAAGGAAAAGAATGCTCAATTTCTTAAGAAAAATACTGAACTAAAATTTTCTATTGAGATATTAAGGAATGACATAAAAAAAATTCACAAATGGAAAAGATACTATTACTCTATTGCTAGAAAAAAGTGGCACGAATGTATACTACTGGTTTAGTCTATCATCCTGGACAGAGAGAATTTACTAAAAGTATATTTATTTATAATTATGAACAGAATGGGGCTAGTTCATGTACTGGAAATTCGTATGTCTCAACTATATACTTACATAGTTACATATCAAATAATGTTTGTTTTTTAAAATCTATTGATACTGTAAATTATATGAAACCCATACGACTAAGTTGTGTACCTAAAGATTTTCATGCTAACCTATATGGACCCAAGAAGATCTGGGTACCAAAATCATTTTCCATACAAATCGGTTTTGTAGGAAACATGCTTAAAAATTTCTCATAAAAGATGTTGTACTTGGACATTGGATGTTAATGGAATATAACAATGGACTACTCGTGCTTTAAGAGTTTAATCAATGTTGATGGAGGCCATGTTTACTTTGGTGATAATTCTAAAGGACAGATCATCAGCCTAGGCCAGATTCGTAACACTGATTCAGTTTTAATTTCTAAATATTTATTTGTAGATGGACATAAATATAATCTATTATGTATTTATCAGTCATGTGATGATTGTTTCAATGTTAAATTTTGAAATGATTCTTTTAATGTTTTTAACTGTAAAAATGTTTTAGTATTTTCTGCATTGAGAAATGAAAATGTATATGCAATTGATTTAACTTCTTTATCCAAGAAAAATATTACATGGTTAAATGATTTTCATAAGGAATCATGGATTTGGAACATAATATTTGGACATTACAACATTTCTTCACATAGAAAACTGACTAGAATGAACATAGTTAGAGACCTACCCAAACTTGAATTCCCATCATACAATTTTTGTAATCACTGACAAAAGGTAGAGCAATATAAAGTTTCTTTCAAGTCAAAGAATGAAGTTTCAATTTCTCAACCTCTCGATTTGGTTCACATTGACTTGTTTGGACCTTCTACAGTTTCTAGCTTAAATGGGAAGCACTATGTATTTGTCCTAGTAGAATACTTTTCATGATATACTTGGGTATACTTTTTAGCTCACAAAACTGAAGCTTGTTCTTATTTTGTCAAATACACCATGTATGTAGAGAACCTTATTGTACTTATGATTAAAAAGATAAAAAATGATCATGGTCGTGAGTTTGAAAATAATGAGTTTGAGTCTTATAGCTCACACAATGGCTATAGTCACAAATTTTATACCCATAGGAAACCTCAACAGTATGGTGAAGAAGAAATAAGAAATAAAACACTTCAAGAAATTGCAAGAACCATGCTCAATGAGTATGACCAACATATTTATTTTTGGGCTGAAGCTGTGAATACAGCTTTTTATATTATCAATAGAGTCTTGATTAGACTAGTTCTTAAGAGGACCCTTTATGAATTATGGATCAATAGAAAACCTAAAGTTAGTTACTTCGGAGTCTTTGGCTTCAAAGACTTTATCCTCAATACCATGGATAATCTAGACAAGTTTGCTTCAAATAGTGATAAAGGAATCTTTTTAGGATATTCAGTTACTAGAAATGCCTATAGAGTCTTTAATAAGAGAACCAAGTGTGTGGAAGAATCTGTTCACAAAAAATTTGATGAAACTGATCCACATAAAACTAAACCATCTGTTAAAAATATTAAAGGAGATTTTTCTGTGGTGAACCATAATGATAGAATCAATGAACCTATTGTAAATATGACAAGTTCTCAAAATATTTCAAAATCTGGTCCTAATGAACCTGAACCTAGAGAATAACCTGAAATCTCTAGTCCAATATTTACTAGATCAACTAGGATTCTAATGATTCATCCTTCAGAAGTTGTTGTTGGTAATCTTGTTAAAGGAACACAGACTAGAGCTTCTCTCAAAAATCAGGTTGAACATCAAGCCTTTTTTTCACAGTAATAACCTAAAAATATAAATGATTCAATCAATGATGCATTTTTGGTAATGTAAAATCAAGAAGAGTTAAATCAATTTGAATGAAACAAAGTCTAGGAATTAGTATAAAGACCAAAGGACAACTTGATCATAGGAACTAAATGGGTTTTTATAAATAAGGTTGATGAATCACGAAATATAGATAGAAACAAAGCTAGGTTAGATACATAAGGATATAGTCAATAGGAAGGAATAGACTATGAAGAATCCATTTCTCTTATTGCTAGATTAGAATCCATTAGGATATTGCATGCCTATGTTTCCCATATGTATTTCATGTTATATCAAATGGATGTCAAAAGTTCATTTCTAAATGGGTTTATAATTGAAAATGTTTTTGTTGAACAACTACTTAAATTTACAAACCCCCATTTCCAAAATCATTTTTTTAAACATTCTAATTCTTTGTATGGTTTAAAATTAGATCAATGAGCTTGTTATGATAGGCTTACAAGTTTTCTTATTTCAATAGGTTTACTAAAGGAATTTATGATCCCACTCTTTTTATTAAAATAATTTCCAAATAAATTTTGATTTGCCAAATCTATGTAGATGATATTATTTTTGGATCTTCTAAACATTCGTTATGTACTGATTTTTCAAAGATTATGAAAAATGAATTTGAAATGAATTTAATGGGTGAACTCATGTATTTTCTTCGATTTCAAATTTTTCAAAAGAAGGATGGTATTATTTTAAATCAATTTAAATATAAAAAGGATCCTTTAAAACTTTTTGTCTTGGATAGTAATAAGGTATGTGACACAACTATGAGTACCACCTGTAATCTGGATGATAATGAAACTAGGAAACTAGTTGATCAAACCAATTATAGAGGTATTATTGGAAGATTACTTTACCTTACTTCTAGTCGACCAGATATAGTGTTTAATGTATGTATGTGTGAAATATTTCAAGCTAATCCAAACGAATCACATTTACCTCCTGTTAAAAGAATTTTTAAGTATCTTAAACACACTGTAAATTTTGGTTTGTTTTACCCAAAAGGTAAAACATTTAAATTAATGAGTTATTTAGATGATGACTTTGCTGGTTAAAAGTTGGATAGAAAAAGCACATCTAGAACATGTATTTTTCTGGGTAATTCCTTACTATCTTGGTGTAGAAAGAAGCATAATTCTAAAGCATTGTCCACTGCCAAAGAAGAATAGATTGTTGCTCGTAGTTTCTGTGCACAAATTCTGAGGATGAATCACACTATTTTGGAATATGGATATAATTTTAGGCGTATTTAAATTAATTGATATAAAACTAGTGCAATTAGTATTTATAATCATCATGTGTCTCACTCTCGGACTATGCACATTGATGTCAGACATCACTTCTTGAGAGAGCGTTATCAAAAGAGTGATATTTCTCTAGAATTTATTGACACTGAACATCAGTTAGATGATATTTTTACAATGACCTTAAGCTCTGAAAGGATAGAATTTATTAAACAAGAGTTTTGTATTATTGACCTGTGAAACCGATCTATGAAACTGATATTTAACACCGATCTGTAAAACCGATCTGTGAATCTGATCTGTGAAACTGATCTGTGATACTGATCTGTGAAACCAATCTATGAAACAGATCTATAAAACCAATATGTGAAACCGATTTGTGCTACCGATTGAGTTGTATAGTTATTGAAACTGAGAGTGTTTATCAAAACAACATTGTTTTACGAATTAATTATTATTGTTTATTATTATCGTAACCCTAAATGATAAAAATAATGACCCGAAGATATTTCTAAATTAATTTTGACCTTCCATCTCCTACCGAACACTCTCTTCTTTTTCGAATCCCAAACCTTTCGAACCTTTCTAACCTTTCCAAATGCTCAATCCTCTCAAAACTCCAAATGGACAAGGAAAAGAGACAATGCAGTGAATCTAAAGGTTCTTATGCTATAAAATGTGCTCACGGAGAATCTAGAAGAACATCACAAAGGTCAGTAAACCCAGAGCTGGAAAAACGGGTAGTTACTGTAGAAAAATATGTTTGTTCAGAATGAGTATTATCTAGCAAGTCTACTCTGTTGAAAGTGATGAAATGCACCGTTGGAAAAACTGGTTTAGCGATAATAAACGAGTCTATTACCCGATGTTGGTCAATGAGTTCTATTTAAACATATGTATTGTGTTGGATGGAGCAGAAGTTGCGATAATGTCTTCAATTTATAAAGGGAAAAAGATTACTTTTTTATCAATGTAGTGGGCTAAATGTTTGGGAGTTCCTCACAATGGAAGATAAGAGGATTACACTGGTAATATCCCTCCTATGATAGATTACTTTTCTTATGATATAGCTCTAGAAATTTTGACGGGTACGTCTGAATGGAGAAGAATATATGCTGTAGAATTGGAAGGTTATAGTAGAATTTTGTTTAAATTTATTCAGCAACAAGTCTGTCCACGAAAAGGTGAATTTGCTTCAGTAATGTATCAGGATGCCTTTTTATTATTCATTTTTATTAATGGTGAAAATATAAACCTGTGTAGAAATTTTACTGAGAATTTATGGGAGAAGATAAATCCATAATATAAATATAAAACTTTGTTTTATTCTAAGAAAATATCTTCCATTCTGAAATTATTGGGTCTTTTTGATGATGTAGATGAGTGCATCTCATCCATTAGCTTCTGTATTAACAAGGATATGTGTAAGAGGATTAAAATAAACTACATCCCATGGAAGAAGGATTGGGTTACTGATGAGGAGAATTTTTGTGACACCATCAATCCTATTGATAATCCTATAAGACCAAAGGGTATGAGAGATCCCAATTTAAAACATGGTGAGGAAGTGGTTTATTCTGATGAAGAAGAGGAAGAAGAAGTTCCTAAGGAGATTGGTGAGTCCAGTAAGAAGGGAATAGAGGAAGAATAAGTGATTATAATTTGAATGATAAAAAGGAGGCTGAATCATCTCTTGATGAGAGGATTGATCATGATACAGTTAGCCCAAAGAAGAGAAAAATGAATTTGGACCAGCTAGACCACCTCCCAACATTACCAAAGATCGAAACTCTTTTAGGTGATGATGAAGAATAATATAATACTAATGAATAAAACCCTGACAAATATGAATCTAGTAGTATAGATAGTTCAAATGATAAATCAGTTAACAATGATGATGATGATGGAAATGATGGTGATGGGGATGATGCTAATGTTGATGGTGATAGTGATGGTAGTAGCAGTGATGGTGATAGTGGAGATGCTGATGATGATGATGCTCGACCTGTAGAAGGTAATAATGTGATCCAATATTATCCCCAACAACAACCAAATGTGCATGAAAATGTCCCTGAGGCTGAGAGGACAGAACAGTTAGATACTGATGTTGATGAATAAGTCACTCCTGAAAATTTGGGAAGATCCAGGTTTGTGAAACCTTTGTATCCTTCATGTCAATCTGCATGGGAAGAACACCCATGTCTTGCAGTTTTAGGTTTAGATTATCCAGATGAATAAGAAGTAGAAGTGAATCTTACCGGAGTATGTGATTTACTTATGTCTCAATTAGTTGCTAAGTTTATGCAAAGAGAAAAGGTCATACCTGGCACATCTGTTTCTCAATCCTGACCCGATCCTTCAGTTCCTCAAGCTATACCTGGTCCTCCAGTTGGTGAATATGATTTTGATAGATTTAATGGTGAGTTTGTTCAAGAGGTTATAGATTCTATGAAAGATGAGTTATATCATGTTCCTACTTCTACTCATATGTCCTTATCTGAAGATTCTATTGATGATTTGGCTCAATGTGTGGTAAACTTTATCATTCCAGACCTGTGCAATACTAGTGAATTGATTGGCAGGAAGATTACCTCTATGAGTCAAACACTCACAAATTTAGGCAGTAATCTGGTCTCTCTATCCATTGAGTTTAGAGCAACCATCTCTGGTATGATGGATATGTTAATAAATCTAATAGAACATCTGAAGAAGGCAGACTTGAGAAAGTCGAAAGCTGCCATTACCCAAGATGTTGCTTAGGCTAGTTCCTCAATGATGACTAAGATTACTGGTCATGAGAATAATGCTTCAAAAGATGTTATTAAGGATGATCTGGCAGCTCTTGTAAGGATTTTGGATTTAGATTCATTGAAAAACATGAAAGAGCACAGTGATTATATTCAATAAATGTTGTAGTTGTATTCAAAAGATTCTACCTTGGCACAAAAAGTGATTAAGGAGAAATTGGATCATTAATTCTATAAGATTTATACCATGCATGAGTTGAACCATCCGTTCATGTTTTTGGATGAATATTTGAGGCTTCCTCTGGTTACTCAAGATTTTAAGGATCAAGTTCAGAAGCTTAAGGATGTTACTCCTACTTTGGAAACTTTCATGTAGAACAAAAATGACTTTGAAAAGGTTATGAAGTACGGTGGAGAAGTAATTCAAGATTTTATCAGTTTTCTAAAACCATACCTTCATTTACAAGAGAATTCCTTTGTTTTTACTACTGTTGAGACTCTTAATCCATCAGATGTTGCTCCTGGATAGTTATCTATCTCTCAAGATCTAACAAAATTCAGTCTATTCATTCAACAACAACCTTCATAATGATCTTTTACTCCTCATCATGTGACTTTGGAACCCACTATTCATCCAGCCAGATCTATCCCACCTCCTCTCTATATCCAACCATATCAACCTTCTATAAATCCTCCTTTTGGAAAATCTATTCCTCTAACTTCCTAAGCTAATGCTCCATTGCACCCAAATAAATAGCTGTATCTATCCATTTTTTATAGGGTGTCTGTTTCTTGTCCTTTAAAACATTGTATCTTGTTCTTGTACTCTTTTTCAAATATTATTTCAGTATCCTATTCTTCTTTCTTCTCTTCCTTCTGTTTTCTTTTTGATAATCCCAAAGTGAGAGAAATCATGAATCTGAATAAGGGGGAGAAATCATGAATATGCATATTGGGTGAACTGAATTTGAATATGAGCCCATGATTCACTATTTAATACATGCATGCATATACACAGGGGGAGAAATGCTTACTATATATCTATGTGGGAGCAATGATGAAAGGGGGAGAATGAATCGTATTATATGATTTATATTATATGGGGTGAATGAATTTTCTATTCAAACATTGTCTTATCTTTTGATATATATATTTTATATAGGGGGAGCATTCTGAATGACATACTTTCTTCTCTATTCAATTATGCCATTGATTTGTGATTATCAAAAAGTGGGAGATTGTTGAACTCTCTGTGAGATGGTTATTTTAATAATCACAAATCATTTTTTTATTTATGAAAATTTAGTCTTTTGTTAAAATTGATCTGAATATGTTTATATATGATTAAATAATGTCTACAAATGTTTATCATTGTTAATTTATGTTTTACTTTTGACATGGAAGTATTATGGACTGAACAAGCACTGTGTGAAAATTCAATGTTTTGACTCACCATTAATTATTTTCCCGATGCACCAATGGTGAAGGGTCACACCGATGATGAACGGTCACACCGATGATGAATGGTCGCAACGATGATGAAGGGTCACACCGATGTGGAACGATCGCACCGATGATGAACGGGTGCACCGATGATGAACTGTTGCACTTATGATGAATAGTCGCACAGATGATGAACGGTCACACTGATGATGAATGGTCACACCGATGATGAACGACCGCACCGATGAAGAACGGTCGTACCGATGGAACCTACCGATACCGATGATCATGACCTACCAAAACCAATGCCGATTCAAAATGACTCACCAATCCCATGACTCACCAATAGTCATAAAAATAGTTCGAATTTCTATTAACTTGTATTTAATTCCAAAAGTCATATTTGATGTTTTAAATTAAATTAATGATATTTAATGTTAGTTTTTGGCATATCAGGGAACCGTACCTTGTACCTATGCAAAGTAAATCATTCCTATTATCGAATCTCATGGAATATAAAGAAGATCAAGCTGTAGTAAAAATATATAACAGAATACACAAGAAAAAGAGTAAAGAAATGGAATTATTCCATTCACGCACATAGAAGAAAATAATTACACAAGAAGAACTCACATACTCATCAATGAACATAAATTCAAAGAAAAAGTTCAGGGGATATAACGTTTACTCATACTCAAGCTGAACACTTACAATGGAAGTGAAAGAAAGAGAACCATGACACTATATGTTTCTTCAAAAAAACCAGAGAAGGGATCAGAAGCATTTCTGCTGAATCAAACGATTCCAGAGCTACACTGCTTATCACTAGAGAATTCTAAACTCTCATATACTCTCTCTAAATGATCATTATTTACTTTTTCGAGCAGTGTGGGTACTCTGTATAATTTACACACACACTACATCCTGTGCTGAACTGGAGGATACTAAATCCTCACACTAATCTTTCCACGCTTTTTTTTATCCCACTAAGGATAGTGGTAGAGGACATGTTGGACCTGGACATCCTTTGTGCTGTTGCTATCATTTTTTTCCCATGTATAATAGTGGTAGAGGTCTTATGACCTAGACAGTCTCTCGTATAGTTTTTCACCCTAATCTAGGGTGTGAATCAAATTTATATAAATTGATTGTGAGGACTATGTCTTGGCGTGAGACGTAACCACTTGCTTCAAAAACTATTGTGCTTATCTATTTTGGTTATAAACTATGTTGAATATTCCGTTGCTAATTAATTTTAAATACTATTTTTTTAAAGTTACTTTGATAGCTAAACTTGGAAGTGTTTATAATTATTGTGAATTAGTAATTTAGTTTCAAAAGTTAATTTAATCCCCTGATTAAATTAACTGAGAGCTAATCAATCTTTGAGAAACTAATTGAACATTTACAATCTATATAAATTAACTACAGTTTAACTTGTTTTTCAATTTATTGGATTTTAATAGAAATTTTAATTGGAACTCAATTCACCCCCCCTATTGAGTGTCCACTCTGACTAACACTTCAAATGATGTACAACGTCACATTTATTGGTATTAAATATTTTAATTATTCATTATGATGTTGTAATTTGTTGTAAAATCATATCTATTACAATTAAAACTATATTATATAAACCCATTATTTTCATAAATAAATATTACATGTTATTATATGAATATTCAACACATATAGTTTTGATCCAATCAATAATAATATAGGGTTGTTTCCTATGGATAATTAGATAGATAAAAAATTGTGTATAAGAGGTATACATCATATCTAATTAAGTTATTCAATAATAGGACCCTTCAAAGAAGTATCATACATAAAAAACATTCATCATAATCTTAGAAATGGAAAACATTAGAATTGGTGACATGATATACTCATTATGTATGAGATCATACTTTTAGTAAGGGTTAGAATAGATGCTAATAAAGAAACATGATCATGACATTTGAAAACCTTATCTATCATATCATAGATTATATTATTTAGTCATAGAAAAATATCATGGAATTTTATAATACATTAATCATTATGGATTTAATGAACATGATCCCTGAAATCATAACATTGGCATAGACTTTGGAATTCACTTAAGCATAGAAAATAATTTTCATAGTCGGGGATTGATCTCAACACTATCATAGTTAATTAGGCTCACTATCCATTCCACTATATGCTTGTTCAATTTTCACTTCCTATACTATCATAGTTCTTATATTCCATCACATAACTGGGTTCACCCACTATTTCAGTCCACATAATCACTTGATATATCAATCATTACCCAATTCGATGGAAGGCTATATAATGCATGGCCCACCAATCACGTAATTAAATTCATACATAAGTATATCAAATGATCATAACTCATATATAATAACATAACCTTTGGAAATGGATAAAGATTTATTAATGATTCATAATTTCATAATATTTTAACACCTGGAAAAGAAACATGTTTCATAACAGTATCAGCATATTGTAATTAATCCATGGGAATGAAACTGGTTTAATAGAATAAAAAGTAAATCATCAAATCCCACCCAAAATTAAAATTTTATGTTATAATTTTATTATATCCCCAATAAATAATAATAAAATTAAATGGATGTTATAAAAAATGTTTTTAAAAAATCATTGGATCATTTCATAATGAAAACTCCAATTGCACTTTGAATTGACTTATTTAAAATATAAATTTTATTAAAATATAATGGAAATAATTTTATTTGATATGTATCAATGAAAATTTTAATTTATTATTAAAATAATTAAATGATCATGATAGTTCAAATTCTCGTTCAAGACGTGTATGTTAAAACAGTTCACATTTTCAATAAAAATTCAAAATTGCATCATTCAAAAATTAAAAACACGATTTTTTGGACGATTTTGTAATAATTAAATCATGCGTAAAAATGAATTTAAACAATCATAGAAGAATATTAATTTATTTCACGAAGATAGTTTTAGAAAAAATGGATATAGAAGAAAAATGATTTTTTACTGAAGAGATAATTAAATTCAATTATACTTAAAAATATTCTTTTAGTCTCCTAATTTATTAAAGAGTGAAAAATTTATGGGAGGCTTTTATGAACCTGAAATAACCAAATGATATTAGAATTCATGTGATTATTGAATCATAGGGAGTAATATGTCATCATTTGAATTGTAATAAAAAATAATCCCGACACACAATTTGATTGTAACATAAATCAATAACCTCAAGTTTGACATACATAAAATTAACTCTAAAATATTATATAATATATTTAATTATATTATAATTATTTAAAATGTTAAATAAAATACTTATAATAGTATATATGAACCAATTATAATATTTCCACACCTAGTAATTAATAATTCCTTATGAAAAAACATCATTTTGGGGTGTTAATCATTTAATTTTTTTTAGAATTTAGGTTAAGTAGTTATAGTCCTCGATATTTGATGATGGTTCCATAATCTCTGGAATTTCCTTCATTATATGAGAAAAATATATATTGATATAGATTCATCCATTAATGTAAGACATAGAAAAATGAATTACACTATTCATGGAGAGAGTTGTTCGTATGTTCACATGAACAATATTTTCATATTTCTAATGATAGAAAAAATTTAAATAATCATTCATCTTTATAAATAACATAAAATTATTCCATAGAAAGATTTATTAAAATACCTTTTTACAAAATTATAATTGCAGATTTTACTAATGATTGTCTATATAACATCTCAATCGACATTGATTTTCTTAGATGTATGGGTGAATATATGTAGCATTCTCCTCAATTTCCTGAATTTTCTCATGTCCAGAAAGATTTATTTATCAAAATTCATAATATAATATTGGATTTATAGTCTAATTTCTATATATGAAAATATATGGAGCCATCTAGATGATTTAGGGAAATAATATATATATAAAAACTAGACTATGGAATGTTATTTCCCCCGACCTCCTTTTAAATAAATAAATAAATATCTCAGCATATCATTTATGTTTTTAATGGTTTTCTCATAATGATAAATAGATTATGTAATATAATAAGATTTGATACTCAAAACTAAATCCAGATCCTGCTAAATACTACATCAAATCATCAATGTTATCCTCATATCCAAATCAAATACAGTAGAATTTGGTACTCCATGAAACCTTATGATATCTTTGATATATATTATGAAAATATTATCAAGAGAGAAATCTTCCTATATAACAATGACGTGTGATAACTTCACATGGTTATCGACTACAACCAAAATATCATTACTTCTTTTGTATGTTTTGGAAATTCCACTGAATAAACTGATTCAGATGTTTTCCCATTTACATTATGGTATATTTCATGGTTATAATGTCCCTGTAGAATTATGTCTTTTAACATTACCTTGCTGAGATACTAACAACCTAGATATATATTCTAAAACTTCTATTTTTATGTTTTACAACCAGAAACAGACTCTCGGATATCTCTACATGTAATGAATTGTATATTTAGTTGTAATACATTATAATATTTTTAATAATATTTCTAAATCTAGGTAATGAGTTAGTTCCGTATTCTAGGTCCCAAAAATCCTCAGTGTGGTGATATTAAAAAATAGTAATTTTATTTTAACAAACATACACATAGTTTCTTTGGAAATGTTGAATAACATTGTGTGGAGTCATGGAAAAAATTTTGATGGTGCAATTTAGTTTAAAATGTGTTGGTTACCCTAGGGGTGACATAAAATAGTTCAGTATAAAATGTCGGTTAGGAGGGTGTTGGTGGGATGTTACATGGGTGATATTGATTTAATAAAAATTAAATCAATTCCCCTTATGAAATTGCATTTTTTATTCATGTTATTAGGTGACCACCTCCCACGACATTGGATAGATGGATAAAACAAGGTGGAGTGAAGGATAGGGGGAAACAGTGATCTTTGATCTTTCCATTGATATCTCCTTGATCATGGTGAAATATCATCAGAGCATTGATCTACACCCTATGATTCATAATTTATGTATGAGGTATATGGATTTTATCTTTATGTCTCAATACCATTTTTATTTGTTTTTTAATGTTTTCTTTCCCAATTATGACTTATAGGGAAACTGTGAGGGTCAATATGTGTGTATTAGATGAAACCGGGGCGTTTTTGGTAACTCATAGGGAATTCTCATTTCTAATATACAATAACAAAATGTCAACAGTTGGGGAACCTGAAATTTGTTATTTTTTGGTGAAAATGATATTATTTGACTACACTTCTTGTACCATGGTTAAGCGGTGTGTGGTGATCCCACATTGTGTGGCCAATGACATGGGTGGGGTAACCACATCATAGGAAATGGTTGTGTAACTCTACATTGAAAGAGATATAGACATGGGGTAGAGTACATAGGCATATTTTGAGGACTCGTCTAGGGGGAAGATATGGGGAAACATGCCATGTATCCCATGTACATGTTGTGTGAGATCACATAGATATTCAAAATATGTAATAGAGGAAATGACTAGATGTTTAGGCAGGGTCACACACCTTGTAGATGTCATTGCACTACTGCAAAAGCGGGCTTTATCATCTCTCAAAATGGGTTGTAACAGTGCTAAAGAAGCTCCTTAATGCTCAATGATGATAGGGGGTTCCCCTTTATCAGCACTAATAAAGGGGTCCTCTATTCGTGAAAAGGGCACTGAAAAATGACTCATTTATTAGTGCTAAAAAAGCACAGATAAATTCCATGTCTACTGTAACATAAAATTCTTTAGCAGCAAACTGAAACAAGAACTGTAAAAAACTCATCTTCTCAATAAGTATACCCATACAAAATTAACACATTATTCATAATGAAATCACACATAGTATATCCATACAACAAGTATACACATACACCATTAACACATAATTAATATGTTAATTAAATATAGAAAGAATTAAATTCATAATTCATGGGTTTGGGGTTGTTCAGGGGATTGGGGTGGCTGTCCAAGGGGGGGTAGGGGGTGTACGGGGGGATGGGGGTGTCTGAGTGGATCAGGGTGTCCAGTGGGGTGGGGGGGGGGGCTGTCCATGGGGATGTGGGTGTCCATGGTTGGGGTATCTAGGTGGTGGGGTGGTGTATATGAATGGTGGTGTTGTCCAAGAGTGAGGGCATCCAGGGGGGCTATCCATGGGGGTGTACAGGGGGTGGAATGGTGTCCAGTGTGTTAGGGGGCTTTCCAAGGGTGGGCTTTCCAGGGGGAGGGGTGGTTTCCATGGGGTGTGGGTGGTCCAGGGGGTTGGTGGGGTAGTTCATGTGGGGTGGGATGGTGTCCAAGAGGGTGGGGGAATCCATGGGTGTAGGTGTCCAGGGGGTGTCCAGGTGGTGGGGTGTTGTCTACGAGGGGTAGGGGTGTCGTCCATGTTTTTGTTGTGTATCTAGGGTGTGTTTGGGGGGGGGGGGGGGGGTCGGGGGGGGGGGGGGGCTTTCCAGGGTGTGGGATTTCCATGGGGGTGTCCAGGGGGGTGTTCAGGTGGATGAGGGGGCATTCCAGGGGGTGTGGTGTCTAGAGGGGTGGGGTTTCTAGAGGGTGGGGTGGTATCCTGGGGGTGGGGAGGTGGTCGGGAGGCGGGTGGATGTACATGGGGGTGGGGGTTTCATAGGGGTGGGAAGATGTGTAGGAGGTAGGGTGGCATCTAGGAAGGGTGGGGCGTCCATGGGGTGGGGGCGTCCAGGGGGTTGGGGGTCATCCAAATGGGTAGGGGGATATCCAGGGTGGTGGGTGTGTAGGGGGTGGGGGTGTCCGGGGTGGTCGGAGGGCTGTCCTGGGTGGGGGGTTATCCATAGGGGTGTCAAGGTGGTGGGGTTGTCTAGGGGTTGGGGGAGCTTTCCAAGGGTGGGGGTGTCGAGAGGGGTGGGGGTGTCCAGGGGTTGGGGTGGTGTCCAGTGGGGTGGGGGTGGTTTAGGGGGTTGGTGGGGATGTCCATGGGGTTCGGGTGGTTTCTAGGGGGTGGGGTGGCATTCCATGGGGGTGGGGTTTCCCAGGGGGTGGGGGAGGTGTCCAGGTGGTGGTGTGGTGTTCTGGGGGTGGGGGTGTACAGGTGTTGGTGGTCGTCTAGGGGATTGGGTGGCCATCTGGGGTGGGTGGGGCCGTATAGGGTGGTGGGTGTAACACCCCGAGATTTTATGAAAAATATTCTTTTTAATTTCATTAATGTCCTGTGTTATAAGCTACACCAAAAGGAGCTTTCACAACACACATCTCTGACCTGGATTGAATTTCACGCAATCGCGACCTTCCACGATAGCGTGTGTTGTACGGAACACCAAGTTTCGCTAAACAACAATATGCTATTAAGATATTATTAAAACTAGCCGTTATGAATAGTAATAACCACTTTTTGAAATTTTGTAAATTTTATTTCTCAAAATGGACTTCATTTTTGGATTCGGAATATCGAAATTAGCTTAGGGTGAAATTTTGGTAATTTTCGGATAACTTTCATATTTTGATGAATAGTGAAAATTACTTAATTTTAATTAAAAACAACATTTTCAATAGAAATAATTAATAGTGATAAATTATTAATTTTTGTGGTTTTAAAGTATATTTAAAATATATTTTTACAATTTAATACAATGTTGGTAATTGGATGTAATTTCACATTTAAACCAGTTATAAACAAGTGTCAATCTTTTGATAGTTATTATCTCTTAAAAACACGCCTTTTGTTTTGACGACGGGAATTAATTTTTAACTTAATTAATGCAACTGATATGTTTTGAATTGGGTAAAATAGAAATCATTTTTGAGTTCATGAAATCAAATATATCTTAGGCCTAATTTTTGTTATTTTTCTGAAAACTTTCAATTTTTGATGAATAGTGAAACCACTAAGTGGTAGTTAAAAAAACTGAATTTTTCATAAAACATAATTTTACCGCTTCTGTGAGTGGAATTTCAAAAATCCTAGAGACACAGTTGATGTCATTAAGTAAAATTTGGTTCAATGAGATGAAAATAATTTTTGGTGAATAGTAACTTTTTACTTTTATTTACCACGGTTAAAAGTAAATAGGGTAATTAAGGGTAAGAATGATATTTATATTACCCTAACACATGTCCTAATTCTATTGGACAAGTGTATCACGACAAAAAATAACATTAAGTGTAAAATATTATCATTTAGTCCCACTTGGATTAGATTAGGACATTTATTATTATTTAATTCAAAGAAGAGTTAAAAGAGTTAAAATCAAAGTATATTTACTAGAAAAATTTTAATATAGGGTTTTACATAAGATAAATTCAATTGTAAATATTCATTAGAAAGTTAAAAAGATTTCCTACATGATGGTATTTTATTTGGATTTTTTAGACATCAAATAATTTATCTTATTTATGACACAAAGATGATGCAGTAATTATCTTATTAATGAAATATTGACATAATTGATGTTATAAACACCAAAATAAATGTAATTTTAGACTTTTTATGAATTCCACTAATTTTCTAGGTTACTATGATATATTATTGTTGATTTAATAAACTTGGTTAGAACATATAATTCTGTTATAACTTTCAAAAAAATCATAAATCAAATAGTGTCAAAATTGAAACAAAATAGTTTTTAAATAATATATTATATTATTAATTGTTATTTTATTCCTAAAAATCAAAGGTTCGGCCAAATGAATTAGATATGAATATATATATTAATAATAAATAATTTGGGGTTCTTTTGGCATGTTATAGTAAGTGTATTAACCATATAGTGTAAGAAAACAAAAAGACACGGTAAAAGTTAAATTATTTAACTTAGAGTTAAATCTAATTGATAAGGTTAAAATAATACCCTAAACATGTCTAAATCCTATTGGATGATAGGATTTCGACCCATCCCCACTTTAGATTCGAAATAAGACCCTTTGGAACCATTATAAACCGATTTTGACTTTAATATAAAATAATATTTTGAGATATTCCTAAGGTGCCCCTCTCCTCCCTTATAAAAGGGCACCTCCTCCCCCTCCTCCTCACACCAATTTGAGCACTCATGCTCGGACAACCCCTGCCAAAATACCTTCTCCACTTCCCTAGTATAATCATAGAGGGCCTGGTCTTCTTCAAAGACCATCTTTAGTTTTTATGTGGAGGCTAAGAAAAGGCGCGTCAAAAATAGGTAATATCCATTACCGATCTTTTTCAATTTCGTTCTTCTTCAACTTCCTCTTCATTAGTTGTTTCATGATTAATTAATAACATCAGTATTTTTTTATATACTGATATGTTATTATAAATATGAAACAACTCTAATTAACCTTCTATCCATCCTACGGAAAAAGGAAATCACCGCGCGTGCGTACGTACGGAATACCGTCTCCACGCCGTGGTGTAATCTATTTTCCGCCACCACATTAATTGGATGGGTATAAAGGTGTAATGAGTAACTATATATGATTATTATAAAGTTATATTGATACTGAAATAGTATACATACACTTCAACAAAATTTCATGACCATGGGAACGATATCATCGCTCGTGCGTACGTACGGACTACCGTCTCCACGACGCGATGAGATTCATTCTCAATGATTAACCATTCATGAATGATTATAAAGTATATATAATAAGTAATAATGCAATATCTGGCCTAATAATGATACTGGAATTATTTATATTTATATGTATGTCATCTACTTAATTCCATTCAATTCAATAAGGAAACGAAAACAGTGTTCAAGCGTACGTACGGACTACCGTCTCCATGAACGGTGTATTTCATTCCATTTACTGATTTATTATATATGTGTATTATGAATATATATATATAAATCATGTTTTATATTCTGTAATTATGTAATCATGATCTAAGTAATCATATGAATAATTACAAGTTAAAAACACGAACGACAAATGAGACGATTTTACCCAAAACGCTACTTTAACATGAATTTACAAAAGAACGGGTAATATAAAGTCATAAGTGGACCATATATGATATAATAACAGTGAATATGATTCTGGAATAAGTCAATAACATGATTTAAATCATATACAGGAGGTTCGGACACTCACAATGCAAGTCGGACCTACGGTAAGGGAAATATCACAATCTCATTTTTATCCGAGATTGTTTATTCGTAAGTATTTACTGGGGTGTATTTTATCATCCACATCCATGTTTCATCCATATGTAATATTATTTCCATCCAACTAAAATTTTTTAAATCCATTTTTACCCTTCGGTGAGTTTTTAGTAATATGTATGAAAGGAATCTTTTGTAGTTTTTCGTACGAGGTACTTTTTGACTTTTCCGACAAAAGTACGAAGAATGTTTTTTTTAACTTATACGGCATGAATGGATTTTTAAAACATTATTTCCAAGAATCTTACTTTACAAGTTTTCAAGTTTATTTTTAATCAACTTCTTTTAGTTTTAAATTTTAAGACATGTTAATAAAGGAAAATGTTTTTGATGTAGAAAGGATATTTTCCACAAGAATAGATTTCAAGTGTTTTATCAAAATTATTTAACATCTATGATAATAAAGGGTTCTGTTTCTATCCCTATTATTACATGGATTTGATTATGTTGTGATGGAAATATTTTTATGAATTCTTTTATCTTATATTAATTGTTTTATGATGTCATGTTGTTTAAGAATCCCATTTTTATTACATGGGTTATGTAATGATGTATGATTTATGATTTTGTGGCACACATAAGAATGGTATCATTATGAGATGGGTGGGACCTCTATCTCCCTCCAATGAATTGGGTAATGATTTTATATCTCATGAGATAGAAATGGCTGGAACGGTAGGTTATACCGGTTCAGTGAAACAGGACTGAAACGAGGGTCACTCGGTTCAGAAAGGGACTTTGTCCACTAAGATTGTCTTGGCAATGAGTCTTGACTAACAAGAAATGATTCTCTATGATTATGTGTGTATGACACAAAGTTTCATGTTTTAAGTTAGGATTATTGGGGTTTACCTTTCACTATTATGATTTATCCCATGTTATGAAATTATGATTTCTTTTGCAGGTTAAGAATTCCAAAAGTTATGTTCTTATGTATATGATGTGAATGACATTTATTTTGTTTACCCTTACTGAGCATTTGAGCTCACCCTTTTATGTTTTCATTTCCCCAGGATATAAAGAATGGTTTTAGGTAAAAAAAAAGGGAAGATCTTTATGGGAGATGTTGAAGATCTTTCACCACGTTTAGAAGATTATATTCCGAGTTTCCAAAGACACTAAACTATTACGGTCCTTGTGTGTGTGTTTTTGTTATGTACTAAGTATTTCGCAAATGTAATGTAATATCCATGTACATGAAGCTTCGGGTCTCTACAGTTGGTATCAGAGGAATGGATTAGTCAACCTTTGGAAACTAGGATGCGAAAACGTTTGTGAGATCCCTAGAGATATTTCTAAGGTATGTCTAGGGAAGTACCTAAGGATAAGTATACATATAGGATATAGTCCTAGCACTATGGTAACGATCATATAATTTAACCTAAGAAGTTACATATTGAAGTTACTCCCCCTTGATTATGATTTTTTGCATCTCACACTATTCTTTTTGGGTTTTAGAAAATGGCTGGAAACAAGATGATTCACGATAATGGAGGATATGATTGAAAATGGAATGATATTCTTCATAAGAAATCAAAAGAAATGGGATTTGGAACTCCAAACATAATTATTATGCCGAATCAGAAATCTCATAATATGATCAATAAAGTAAAATTTGGTAAGTTTCCTGACTCGGCTAATAAGAGAAAGATGGAGTTTCATGATGATCATAGAGGAAAGAAAGTTCAATTTCCCCTATGTAAATCATGTGGGAAGAGGCATCAAGGAGAATGTTTCAAAGGAACTGGATGATACATTGGGTGTGGAAAAGAAGGACACAAATCCATTAAGTTCAATGGAAAAGTTTTAGTTAACACCGTGGATGAGATTAATGGTATTGCTACGACATCAACAATGGTTAAATGTTTTAAATGTGGAATGTATGGGAATTATGCAAACCAATTCCCTAAGGGAATGTTTCATGAAGAGAATCGGTATGGTCGTATGGGTAGTATTTTTTTTGATGATGATGAAGAGACTACAAATGATATGTGAGATGAAAGAATTGTTGAAGCTCGGTCAATGGTTTAAGAAGTTTGTGGAATGATTACATGTTTATCAAGTGTAATGTTGTACTATAGAATAAAAAGACATCTAAGGATTGTTACACTGTTGTCTTTCCTTAAGTTTTGAAAGTTTATGATGAATGGTATGAGTAACAATGAATGGTTATTTAGATATTTTTTTTGGAAAGTGGATGATATGCGCATAATGAAGGGAAAAGGAGAAAATGAAATATTTGACAGTATTCATGAGCTCATGATTGATATAAGGACTATGTGATATCATGGTTTGAGTATATAGAATTTTGAGGATTTTGGTATGTGGAAGGTGTTAACTTTTAACTGCATTCATGTTTTCACTAAGGTTCAATGGGTATTCAATAGAATACATGATTAAGGACTTTAAATGTTTGGAATGTGACCAAAAAAACATATCTTATGATATATGGGGATCAACGATGGTATTAAATCTCTGGTAATCGTTTTCACTATGTTATGAGAGTGGACCGAAGAATTTTAGATAAGCCTAAATATTGGAATGGATTATGTTGGACATAATTTAGTATTGTTTAAGGATAAAACTTTTTTTTGATATTATTGATGGGATGTTATTGTAATGTAGTTTTAGAAAAAGGACAACCTGCAGGACGGGCGACAGCCCATCGCGTCGGACAAGGCTGTGGGAATCGAACCCACAACCGAAGTGCGACTGGCCTTTATCGCCTACCATAGGCCTACAGGAATTCCCTGTTTAGTAGAAACTAGATTTATTAAGGAGTATGATATATGAATTATAAGTCCATTTTAGTAACCATATATGACTAATCTCACTATAGAATGACTTATGTATATTTAATAACTTTTTCTAACCTTTTGATTGAGATAGATGGAATGAACCGTCATTCTATCACATGATCTTCTAACACTTCACGAATAACAAATTCAACTTCATTTAATTGAGAGATGAAGTGGAAATTGTTCAAGGCACAAACAACAGTGAGATTGTACCAAAATAAATTAAGTATTTATTCTAATTCAAATTCTTCAACTTTAGGGAAATGATCTTGAAAACCAAAAATGTTGTCCTAGTGCTCTTATATCTGATTAATCAGATGGTACCTTAGATCGTCACAAATTTATGGATTTGTGAATGTTGGCTTTTCCATAGCCATGTTCTCTACCACTCTCCATAAGAACATGATGGTTAGATTTTTCTTCCATATCCATATTTTCACATATGTGGAAACCCAGTGATTAGTTTATTTGGGTAAACATTAAGTTTCATACATTTTGTTTTAAAGATTGGTTTTGGTATTCCTTTTTACGATGTGGGTTTCTATTAAAGAAACTTTAAAATTGTAAACCATTTATAACCCCAACGAATTTCAAGGGCCAAATTCATTTTAAGGGGGGTAGAATGTAACACCCCGAGATTTTATGAAAAATATTCTTTTTAATTTCATTAATGTATTGTGTTATACGCTACACCAAAAGGAGCTTTCACAACACACATCTTAGACCTGGATTGAATTTCACGTAATCACGACCTTCCACGATAGTGTGTGTTGTACGCAACACCAAGTTTCGCTAAACAACGATATGCTATTAAGATATTATTAAAACTAGCCGTTAAGAATAGTAATAACCACTTTTTGAAATTTTGTAAATTTTATTTTTCAAAATGGACTTCATTTTTGGATTCGGAATATCGAAATTAGCTTAGGGTGAAATTTTGGTAATTTTCGGATAACATTCATATTTTGATGAATAGTGACAATTACTAAATTTTAATTAAAAACAACTTTTTCAATAGAAATAATTAATAATGATAAATTATTAATTTTAGTGGTTTTAAAGTATATTTAAAATATATTTTTACAATTTAATACAATGTTGGTAATTGGATGTATTTTCACATTTAAACCAGTTATAAACAAGTGTCAATCTTTTGATAGTTATTATCTCTTAAAAACACGCCTTTTGTTTTGAGGACGGGAATTAATTTTTAAATTAATTAATGCAACTGATATGTTTTGAATTTGGTAAAATTGAAATCATTTTTGAGTTCATGATATCAAATATAGCTTAGGCCTAATTTTTTGTATTTTTCTGATAACTTTCAATTTTTGATGAATAGTTAAACCACTAAGTGGTAGTTAAAAAACTGAATTTTTCATAAAACTAAATTTTACCGCTTCTATGTGTGGAATTTCAAAAATCCAAGAGACACGGTTGATGTCAGTAAGTTAAATGTGGTTCAATGAGATGAAAATAATTTTTGGTGAATAGTATCTTTTTACTTTTATTTACCACGGTTAAAAGTAAATAGGGTAATTAAGGGTAATAATGATATTGATATTACCCTAACACATGTCCTAATTCTATTGGACAAGTGTACCTCGACCAAAAATAACCTTTAGTGTAAAATATTATCATTTTGGCCCACTTGGATTAGATTAGGACGTTTATTATTATTTAATTCAAAGAAGAGTTAAAAGAGTTAAAATCAAAGTATATTTACTAAAACATTTTTAATATAGGGTTTTACATAAGATAAATTCGATTGTAAAAATTCATTAGAAATCTAAAAAGCTTTCCTACATGATGGTATTTTATTTGTAATTTTTAGACATCAAATAATTTAATTTATTTATGACACAAAGATGATGCAGTAATAATCTTATTAATGAAATATTGACATAATTGATGTTATAAACACCAAAATAAATGTAATTTGAGACTTTTTATGAATTACACTAATTTTATAGGTTACTATGATATACTAGTGTTGATTTAATCAACTTGGGTAGAACATATAATTCTGTTATGACTTTCACAAAAATCATAAATCAAATAGTGTCAAAATTGACACAAAATAGTTTTTAAATCAAATATTATATTATTAATTTTTATTTTATTCCTAAAAATCTAAGGTTCGGCCAAATGACTTACATAAGGATATATATATTAATAATAAATAATTTGGGGTTCGTTTGGCATCTTATAGTAAGTCTATTAACCATATAGTGTAAGAAAACAAAAAGACACGGTAAAAGTTAAATTATTTAACTTAGAGTTAAATCTAATTGATAAGGTTAAAATAATACCCTAAACTTGTATAAATCCTATTGGATGATAGTATATCGACCCATCCCCACTTTAGCTTTGAAATAAGACCCTTTGGAACCATTATAAACCGATTTTGACTTTAATATAAAATAATATTTTGAGATATTTCTAAGGTGCCCCTCTCCTCCTTTATAAAATGGCACCTCCTCCCCCTCCTCCTCACACCAATTTGAGCACTCAAGCTCGGCCAACCCCTGCCAAAATACCTTCTAAACTTCCCTAGTATCATCATAGAGGTCCTGGTCTTCTTCAAAGACCATCCTTAGTTCTTTAAGTGGAGGCTAAGAAAAGGCGCGTCAAAAAGAGGTAATATCCATTACCGATCTTTTTCAATTTCGTTCTTCTTAAACTTCTTATTCTTTAGTTGTTTCATGATAAAGTAATAACATCAGTATTTCTTATATACTTATATGTTATTGTAAATATGAAACAACTCTAATTAACCTTCTATCCATCCTACGGAAAAAGGAAATCACCGCACGTGCGTACGTACGGAATACCGTCTCCACGCCGTGGTGTAATCTATTTTCCGCCACCACATTAATTGGATGGGTATAAAGGTGTAATGAGTAACTATATATGATTATTATAAAGTGATATTGATACTGAAATAGTATACATACACTTCAACACAATTCCACGACCTTGGGAATGATATCATCGCTTGTGCGTACGTACGGACTACCGTCTCCACGACGCGATGAGATTCATTCTCAATGATTAACCATTCATGAATGGTTATAAAGTATATATAATAAGTAATAATGCAATATATGACCTAATAATGATACTGGAATTATTTATATTTATATGTATGTCATCTACTTAATTCCATTAAATTCAATAAGGAAACGAAAACAGCGTTCATGCGTACGTACGGACTACCGTCTCCATGAACGGTGTATTTCGTTCCATTTACTGATTTATTATATATGTATATTATTAATATATATATATATATATCATGTTTTATATTCTGGAATTAAGTAATCATGATCTAAGTAATCATATTAATAATTACAAGTTAAAAATACGAACGACAATTGAGACGATTTAACCCAAAACGCTACTTTAACATGAATTTACAAAAGAACGGGTAATATAAAGTCATAAGTGGACCATATATGATATAATAACAATGAATATGATTCTGGAATAAGTCAATAACATGATTTAAATCATATACAGTAGGTTCGGACACTCACAAAGCAAGTCGGACCTAAGGTAAGTGAAATATCACAATCTCATTTTTATCCAAGATTGTTTATTCGTAAGTATTTACTGGGGTGTATTTTATCATCCACATCCATGATTCATCAATATGTAATATTATTTCCATCCACCTACAATTTTTTAAATACATTTTTACCCTTCGGTGAGTTTTTAGTAATATGTATGAAAGGAATCTTTTTTTCGTTTTTCGTACGAGGTACTTTTTGACTTTTCCGACAAAAGTACGAAGAATGTTTTTTTTAACTTATACAGCATGAATGGATTTTAAAACATTATTTCCAAGAATCTTACTTTACAAGTTTTCATGTTTATTTTTAATCAACTTCTTTTAGTTTTAAATTGTAAGACATGTTAAGAAAGGAAAATTTTTTTGAAGTAGAAAGGATATTTTCCTCAAGAATGGATTTCAAGTGTTTTATCAAAATTATTTAACATCTAAGATAATAAAGGGTTCTGTTTATATCCCTATTATTACATGGATTTGATTATGTTGTGATGGAAATATTCTTATAAATTCCTTTATCTTATATGAATTGTTTTATGATGTCATGTTGTTTATGAATCCCATTTTTATTACATGGGTTATGCAATGATGTATGATTTATGGTTTTGTGGCACACATAAGAATGGTATCATTATGAGATGGGTGGGACCTATATCTCCCTCCAATGCATTGGGTAAATATTTTATATCTCATGAGATAGACATGGATGGAACGGTATGTTATACCGGTTCAGTGAAACAGGACTGAAACGAGGGTGACTCGGTTCAGAAAGGGACTTTGTCCACTAAGATATTCTTAGCAAAGAGTCTTGACTAACAAGAAATAATTCTCTATGATTATGTGTGTATGACACAAAGTTTCATGTTTTATGTTATGATTATTGGGGTTTACCTTTCACTATTTTGATTTATCCCATGTTATGAAATTATGATTTCTTTTGCAGGTTAAGAATTCCAAAAGTTATGTTCTTATGTATATGATGTGAATGAAATTTTTTTTGTTTACCCTTACTGAGCATTTGAGCTCACCCTTTTATATTTTCTTTTCCCCAGGATATAAAGAATGTTTTTAGGTTTAAAAAAAGGGGGAAGATCTTTATGGGAGATGTTGAAGATCTTTCACCACATTTAGAAGATTATATTCCGAGTTTCCAAAGACACTAAACTATTACGGTCCTTGTGTGTGTGTTTTTGTTATGTACTAAGTATTCCACAAATGTAATGTAATGTCCACGTACGTGAAGCTTCGGTTCTCTACAGTGGGAGTGTCCAAGAGGGTCTATGTCCAGGGGTGGTGGGGGATTTCTAGGGGATGGTGGTGTCTATGGGGGTGGGGGTGGGGGCTGTCCAGGATGGTGGTGGGTGTGCAGGTGGTGGGGTGGTGTCTAGGAGGGGTGGGGTTCCATCTAGGGGGTTGGAGGGTGTCCAGGGGGTTTTCCATGGGGTTTCTGGGGGGTTGGAAGGTGTCCGGGGGGAAATAAATCACACAAAAATTACCCATGGATCGTTCTCCAAAAGGATCAACACAATTAGAATTTGTTTGGTCAGATTGTTTTACGTCAGTTGTTGTTTTCAGTTAATTTTTTTCCATTTTAAACAAAAGAGAGATACATTGACTGATACCGATCACACCATGCCTCGAATTGAGGCAGGGTTGACTCGTATATGTCACCAACACACCAATGGATTTTTCTCCTAAAGGATGAACACTGTCAAGATTCAGTTTTTCATATTTCTGAAGGTCAATTGTTGTTTTCACTTAAAAATTTGTCCATTTTAAACAAAATACAGACACTTTGAGTGATACCAGCCACATCGTGCCTTGGATTGAGGTGTGTTTTACTAGTAAACGTCACAAATGACCCATGGACTATTTCTAAAGGTATTAACACAATCCAAATGCGTTTGGTCGGATTTCCATATGTTAGTTGTTGTTTTCATTTAAAATTCTGTCTATTTTATACCAAATAGAGACACTTTGAGTGATAATTGTCACACCATGCCACAGATTGAGGTAGGTTTGACTTGTACATGTCACCAACACACCCATGGATCGTTCTTCTAAAGGATCAACACAATCTAAATATGTTTGGTTGTATTTTTGTATGTCATTTTCTGTTTTCACTTTAAATTTTTTTTCTGTTTCAAATAAACGATAGACACTTTGAGTGATAGCAACTACAATTTACCTCAAATTGAGGCGTGGTGGACTCATTAATGTCAAAAATCACCCATGGATCATTTTCCAAAAGGATAAACACAATAGGAATGTGTTTGGTCATAGTTTTGTATGTTAGATGTTGTATTCACTTAAAATTCCGTCCATTTAAAAAAAATTGAGACACTTTGAGTGATATCGGCCACACCGTACCTCAAATTGAGGCAGGGATGACTCATACATGTCACCAATGCACGCATGGATCATTTCTCTAAAGGATCAACATAATCCGAATGCGTTTGGTCAGATTTTTGTAGGTCAGTAGTTGTTTTCACTTAAAATTTTGTCCAAATTAAACAAAATAGAGATACTTTGAGTGATACTATGACAACCCTGCTTTTTATTACAACTTAAACATGCTTTATTACATAAAACTTCACTTGATACAACATAGAAGATCTAGAGGTTTAGTGTCTTTGGGGCTTAGGATCATTACATAAAAAGTTTAAACTTGAAATACAACATCTTTATTGAAATCTTCTTTTACATGACCACTACATTCCTTCGTACTTAGCATTGCATGGGATAACCTGAGGACATGCATAAGAAAAGGGTGACCTATAAAGCCCAGTAAGGGAGTACACAATGAATAACATGATTAGTACAATACATGTTAGGAAATAGGCATATCAATAGAGCATAATAGAAACATGAAAATAAAGGCATGATAAAGCATGATAACCATAACATGGAAATGTGGCAACAACGCCTAACATTGAATTAGCATGAGCCAAGGCTCATTGCACATGGAGCATGAGTAAACCCTCATTGCACTTGAAGCACGAGTAAAACCTCGTTGCACTTGAATTAGCATGATTCAACACTCATTGCACATGACGTATCATGATACTATACTTTACCCAATGCATTGGAGCGCTATAAAGGGCGCACCCTTCTTAATCATTTCATTTCATGCATAAGTGTGCCACATGGATCATAAAACATGGATTCATAAAACATTATCATTTATTCCAAGATAAAGGAATGTGGAATCCATACATTAAAATTGACAATAAATATGTAAATGTTCATAAAGGTGAATACCCTTGATGGTGAAATGGGCATGGTATTCACTACACAATGACATTGGCTTAGAAAATTGGTGCGATTTCGGCAGCGTAACGGCGTGACATAAGAATTCATAAAAAAATGTTTGATGAGAGAGAAAGGGGTTACTCATCATATTTACATGTAATGGAAAGTAAGGAGGTCATATAGATACATGTACCAACAATTGAAAAGGAATTTAGATTCATGATACAAAAGTATTGCTTGAATATAAAAGAGGAGAAAAAGGTTTCTTTCGGAATTTCTGTATAGTAATGGGTGTACATGGGAGGCTTTTAATGAGAGATAAAGGGGTCTCCCATCATTAAAACAATAAGAAGGAAGTATGGGAGAGGTGAGAAACCATACCCCAACATTCATAATTGAAATTAAAAGGGCAATACAACTTATTGAAAATTGACAAAAATGAGAAAGGAAGAAAAAACCCTTACTTGGAAGTGTGCTTCCAAAGGCTAGAGAGAGGCTTGTGAGAGGCTTCTTGGGAGCTTGGGGCACCTTGGAAGGATTATAGAGAGAGTAGGGCAGAGGTTGGACGAACTCCAAGGGCTTTGAGTGAGGAGGAAGTAGGTGCTTGGGTGGGTTTATATAGGAAAGGTGAGGGAATTCTTTATTATTTAGGTTTGGGACCCCTTATATAAAAATAATCCAAACCACAAACCATCACATGGTATTTGCCCATGTTTTCTGGAAAAGGAAAGAGGAAAACAATCTTTTACAAGCCCAAGGTCCGAACTTATTAAAAAATTAGGGTTGCTTATGTGGAGGTGAGTCACACTCCCATGGAAATTAATTTAAAAAGGAAAAGTGTTGAATAAGTCTTGAGGGCTCCATTAATGCTTTGAAAAGTAAGTCAAACAAATCCAAAACCACATTATTTTAATGATAAAACACATATTGGACGAACATAAGGATTATGTTATTTTATTACATCACCTTTGGTTCATTATGATGTCATAAAACACATTATATATTTAAATGGTATTTAATTTTAACCCAAAAATTTGGTTGTCTCAGAAAATTATGAAAAATTCACCGTTGGATAATTTCGACGTCCTGATTCCAAAAATAATATTTATGTTATATAATAAATTTCTAAATATGTGAATTTTCACATTTAAAATAAAAACCGACATTTATAAAAAAATTCACGGGTTTTGACAGAAATCGCTTTCAAACCTTAATAAAAATTTTAATTGCATTCCTAAAATTATAAGATCATTTATATTTAATAAAAATTAATGTCATATTAATAATAATATTTTATTAAAATATTATTTAATTCAAAAATCCTTTAATTTAATAAAATATAATTCCTAATTAAATAATAACTAAATACACCATTTGTACTTTAAAAACTAATTACAATGTATCGAAAATGACTAGAAATTATATTCATTATTATATACAATAATAATGTAGATGAACATGGTGCTACTTATTTGTTACATAACCCATTAAAATAGTCGCATAAGACCTAAGGGTAAGGTGTGTGATGGTGACAGACTCTTGGGGCCACTCGGATAACATCGCTCGAGTGGTAATTTCAATCAACTTCCACTTTTCCCGTAGACGATCACGTTCGAGCTTGACTTGATGAAGCTCAGCTTGGGCTTGGTCAAGGGCAAATCCCAAAGATGCCACATCTTTTCCGAGCTCTGACAAATGGGCTTCGTAAGGGGAAATTATACTGGATGAGGCCATCATATCCCTCGTTTGAGTAGAAATGGGTTCGTTAAAGCCTTATATTTATACTACTCAGATGATCACTGGTCAATGGATATAAAAGTAACAGTCACAAATATTATCGTAAAACTAAATAAGTTGACATCTTATAAAAATATTTTTCATAAAGAAACATTTAACTAGATCAAGAGGGATTTTCTATTAATGAAACTTTGGGTCGTTACAATATTCCCCCCTTATGAAATTTCGCCCTTGAAATTTTCCTTTTCCCACACTAAAACAAATGTGGGTAACTTAGCTTCATCATATCCTCTGACTCCCAAGTTGCTTCTTCAAACTTGTGGTTTCTCCACAACACCTTGACGTGGGGCATTGTCTTATTTCGTAGAACTTTTTCTCTACGACCTAAGATCTTCACTGGTTGCTCCTCATAAGAAAGATCGTCTTCTAATTGTACCACCTCGGAAGAGAGTACATGTGAAGGGTCTGGTATGTACTTCCTTAAGAGGGATACATGGAAGACATCATGCACCATGGCCATAGTAGGTGGAAGTGCTAGTCGAAAGGCCACAGCCCCAACACGATCAAGAATCTCGAAGGGGCCGATGTACCTTGGACTTAACTTCCCTTTATTTCCAAACCTCATGAACTTCTTCAACGGAGATATGCGTAAAAACACCATGTCTCCAACTTTAAACTCAAGATCTCATCGACAATTATCTGCATAACTCTTATGTTGACTTTGGGCTTCCTTGATATGCTGTTGAATGGTTTTCACCTTCTCCACCATTTCTTCGACCATTTCTGCTCCAAGCAGCTTACGTTCACAGACCTCATCCCAACATGCCGGTGTTCTACTCCTTTTCCCATACAGGGCTTCATATGGTGCCATTTGGATGCTCGAGTGGAAACTATTATTATAAGAGAACTCAACTAGAGTAAGATGTTGATCTCATCCTCCTTTAAAGTCCATTGAGCACGCTCTCAACATATCCTCAAGTGTTTGGATAGTCAACTCGGATTGGCCATCATTTTGAGGATGATAGGCCGTACTGAAGTTCAGTTCAGTATTCAGAGCATGTTGAAGTCTCTTCCAAAACATAGAGGTAAATCTTGGATCTCGGTCAGACATGATAGATAGTGGTACTCCATGCACCCGTACCACTTCCCTGATATATATCTATGCCAGCTGAACCAAAGAAAAATCCTCTCAAATTGAAATGAAGTGTGCAGTCTTTGTAAGACGATCCACAACAACCCAGATATCATTGTTGCCTTTGGATGTCCTTGGAAGTCCGGTGACAAAGTCCATGGTGATGATCTCCCATTTCCATTCTGGTATGGGCAATGGTTTCATCATCCCCTTAGACTTCTGCCTCTCTGCCTTCACTTGCTGACACACCAGGCACATTGTTGTATATTCAGCGATCTCATTCTTCATATTAACCCACCAAAAGTTTTCTCGAAGATCTTGATACATCTTTGTGCTCCCTGGGTGAATAGAGAAATTTGAACTATGTGCATCATCCAAAAGTTCCTTCTTCAGCTCTGAACATGATGGAACACATATTCTTTTCCCAAACCGCACAATTCCTTTTTCATTAACATTAAACTCTGAGGATTTTCTCTTTTTGATAGCTTCCACTTTTTCTTGGATTCCTACATCATCCTTTTGAGCATCCTTTATCGTTTCCAAAAGAGATGGTTGAGCAATAATTTGTGAAAGGATTGATGATGTTCCCTTCTTTATGATTCCCACATCCATCTTCATCAAGTCTATGAAGATTGGATCCTTCTCAATTATCATCATTTATAGAATAGCTGGATCCTTTCTACTTAGGGCATCCGCCACCTTGTTCTCTTTCCCAGGGTGGTAATATATTGAACAGTCATAATCCTTGATGAGATCTTTCCATCTTCTCTGGCGCATATTAAGCTCTTTCTGTGTGAATATATATTTAAGACTCTTTTGGTCAGTATATATCTCACATTTCACTCCATAGAGATAATGCCGCCATATTTTCAAGGCATAGGTAACTGCCGCCAACTCCAGATCATGCGTTGGATAGTTTCGCTAATGGATTGTCAACTTCCATGAGGCATAGGATATCACTTTATCATTCTGCATCAGCACACATCCTAATCCCTTCTTCGAAGCATCACTGAATACCACAAAAAGCTCCCCACTTGTGGGTAAAGTGAGCACGGGTGTAGTGATAAGCCTCCTTTTCAACTCCTTGAAACTTTCATCGCATTCATCACTCCAAGAAAACTTTTCTCCCTTTCGATTTAGCATGGTAAAAGGGTTGGACAATCGTGAAAAATTTCTCACAAATCGTCGATAATATCCAGCTAACCCCAAGAAGCTACGGATATCAGTTACCGATGCTGGCCTTGGTCGTCCCTCAATTGCATCTGTTTTGGAGGGGTCCACAGATATCCCATTTCTTGTAATGATATGGCCCAAGAATGAGACTTCCTTCAACCAAAACTCGCACTTTTTGTACATTGCATAGAGATTCTCCTTGCGCAAAGTCTCTAGTACAGTTTTTAAATGCTCCTCGTGGTCCTCCTTGGTTTTGGAGTATATTAGAATATCATCTATAAAGACTACCACAAATTTTTCAAGGTAATCTCTAAAGACTCTATTCATCAAGTCCATGAATATTTCTAGAGCATTGGTGAGTCCGAAAGTCATTACTATGAATTCAAAGTGCCCGTACCTTGTACGAAAAGCAGTCTTGGGGATATGTTCCTTCTTCACCCTTACTTGATAGTATCCTGACCGCAAGTCCACCTTGGAGAAGTATTGTGCTCCACGCAGCAGATAAAATAAGTCATCGATTATTGGGAGAGGATGCTTGTTCTTTATCGTGATTTTGTTAAGTTCACGATAATCGATGCAAAGCCTCATTGACCCATCCTTCTTCTTGACGAAGAGGACTGGTGCACCCCATGGTGATGCACTTGGGCGTATAAACCCTTTATCCAGATTCTCCTGTAGTTGTTTCATAATCTCTTCAAACTCAACAACAACCATTCTATATGGAGTCTTGGATATTGGTAGCGCCCCAGGTATAAGTTCAATTGATAACTCAACATCTCTTTTTGGAGGAAGACCAGGAAGTTCCTCGGGAAATACATCAGCGAATTCCCTCACAATAGGCATTTCTTCAAGGGTGGTTTCTTCCTTGGACTCAATCATCTGAGCCAGATATGCGTGCTCATAAGGCAGTAATATCCATGCTTGAGATGATGGAGCTAAATGAGATTCATCTTCCTCTTGACACTTGTAAAGAATCGGGGGTCGATTCTCCATATGGAGTGTGATTTCCCTCTCCCGACAATTTATGTTGGCTCTATATAAGGAAAGCCAATCCATGCCAAGAATTGCATCAAATTCCACGAAAGGAAGTATGAAGAGGTTCGCTGGGAAATTCAATCCACAGATTATAGCAGGGGAGGACTTATACTCATGGGATGCAGTGATTGCCCCATTTGTCGTACTCACCAACATCTTTAATTCCATGATTTGTGGTGGTGCAGGGATTGTTCTACTAAACATTTGAGATATAAATGAATGCGTAGAACCTGAATCAAAAAGTATGTTCGCTATTCTTGAATGAATAACTAGCGTATCTGTCACCACTTCATTGTCGGGGTTCACTTCGGCAGAAGTGATGGAAAAAGTTCTTCCTTACTGTCTTGGAGGTTGCTGGTTGCCTCCGATAACCCTTGGATTAGGGCACTGATTTGCAAAATGACTCGGTTCTTTGAATTTGTAGCATTGAACAACGCGTTGAGGTTCGAACGGAGCGTTCCTCTCCTCTGTCGTAGCCGTGGGTCCTTCTTGATGACAGTTAACAGGTAGGTGCCCTTCTCTTCCACACTTGAAGCATTTTCTTGTCCCCCTAAGGCAATTTCCAGGGTTCTTCTTTCCACACTTTTGGCAAGTGGGGTGCTAGAATTTCATAGCACCGTTGGATTTATCCATCAGACCACCAGCTTTGAAGTCCACCTTACGCTTCTTGTCCCCATGATACCCCTGTGATTCTCCGATCTCCATTTCAACCTTGAGGGCACATCGGACAATTTCCTCATAGCTGTCGAAGTCACGGATCGCTAATGATTTCCGCAAGCTTGGCTTCAGCCCACCAAAGAAGTGGTCAACCTTGCATTCGGGGGTAACGACAAAGCCGGAAGTGTATCACCCAAGCCTTGTGAAGTTTTCCTCGTACGCTCCCACAGATTCTTCATCTTTCTGTTTGAGGGAAAGGAAGACCCTTTCCATCATAAGACGGAGGGTGTGTGGAAAATATTTATCGAAAAACATCTTCCGGATTTCCTTCCATTCCAAAGCCTCGATCTCCTCCTCAGGCTTCGTATTTTTGATCAACGTCAACCACTGATCAGATTCACCCTCCATATGATAAGCCGCCAGGAGAACCTTCTCATTTTCAGAGCTTCGGAGGATGGAGAATATCTTTTCAATGGAGTTGATCCATTGTTCAGCAATCGTGGGATCAGATGATCCACTAAAAGTAGGAGGCCTTTGTCTCATGAAGCTTTCAATAGTGACTTGTTATTTCTTAGGGGGGGGGGGGGTTGAACGTTCCTCTTGACCAGTGTTTCTATTCAATACTTGAGTTAGCTGAGAGAGAAGCGTGACAAAGTTCGCAATTCCCGCTCCCATTGGATTGGGCTTCTCATAAGTACAATCATCACATTGATCTTCACAACGGTTGTTAGCCTGAGTTCTCCTATTACCATCCATTGGCTGGAATAAAAGGAAAGTTAGGGGTAACACATAAAGGGTAATACAAAGACAAAAGTTTGATGACTTATAAATAAACTTTAATCTCTTTAACTAATGAGTCTATAGGATTCAATCAAGGCTTTTCATGGTCTTCCTTCTAACATATATTCTTAAGGGCATTTTTTCCTTAATATGGGTTCATACTAAGATTGTGAACTTATCAAAACATATCCCCCGGGAGTGTCGTAACCAAGAGTGCAGCAAGGCCCATTGTCGTTCACCAGTTCATGTTCGAGTCTAGCTCAAAGCGGTGTTTTCGGGTTTTACCCCTAGGATACATCTGTTCCAGAGCCGCCTCTACCTGCTCGTATCCAGACAGGGATGTATTTGTTTGATAAACCACTTACTTAGTATTTACCAAAACTTAGGGATGTTTTTATTATACTTAGTCTTGTATCTAAGCATTTACTAGGGTTATCTAATCCCAACAATCACTAAACCTATCCTCTGATACCAACTATGACAACCCTGCTTTTTATTACAACTTAAACATGCTTTATTACATAAAAATCCACTTGATACAACAAAGAAGATCGAGAGGTTTAGTGTATTTGGGGCTTAGGATCATTACATAAAAACTTTAAACTTGAAATACAACATCTTTATTGAAAACTTCCTTTACATGACAACTACATTACTTCGTACATAGCATTGCATGGGATAACTTGAGGACATGCATAAGAAAACGGTGAGCTATAAAGCCCAGGAAGGGAGTACACAATGAATAACATGAGGAGTACAATACATGTTAGGTAATAGAAATATAAATATAGAATAAGAGAAACATGAACATAAAGGCATGATAAAGCATGATAACCATAACATTGAAATGTGGCAACAACACATAACATTGAATTAGCATGAGCCAAGGCTCATTGCACATGGAGCATGAGTAAACCCTCATTGCATTTGAAGCACGAGTAAACCCTTGTTGCACATGAATTAGCATGAGTCAACACTCATTGCACATGATGTATCACGATAATATTCTTTACCCAATGCATTGGAGCGCTATAAAGGGCACACCCTTCTTAAACATTTCATTTCATGTATAAGTGTGCCACATGGATCATAAAACATGGATTCATAAAACATAATCATTTATTCCAGAATAAAGGAATGTGGAATTCATACATGAAACTTTAAAATCATTATGTAAATGTGCATAAAGGTGATTACCCTTGAGGGTGAAATGGGCATGGTATTCACTACACAATGACATTGGCTTAGAAAATTGGTACGATTTCGGCAGCATAACGGCGTGACATAAGAATTCATAAAAAAATGTTTGATGAGAGAGAAAGGGGTTCCTCATCATATTTACATGTAATGAAAAGTAAGGAGGACATATAGATACATGTCCCAACAATTGAAAAGGAATTTAGATTCATGATACAAAAGTATTGCTTGAATATAAAAGAGGAGAAAAAGGTTTCTTTCAGAATTTCGGTATAGAAACGGGTGTACATGGGAGGCTTTTAATGAGAGAGAAAGGGGTCTCCCATCATTAAAACAATAAGAAGGCAGTATGGGAGAGGTGTGAAACCATACCCTAACATTCATAATTGAAATTAAAAGGGCAATACAACTTAAAGAAAATTGACAAAAATGAGAAAGGAAGAAAAAACCCTTACTTGGATTTGTGCTTCCAAAGGCTAGAGAGAGGCTTCTTGGGAGCATGGGTCACCTTGGGAGGATTCTAGAGAGAGTAGGGCAGAGTTTGGACGAACTCCAAGGGCTTTGAGTGAGGAGGAAGTGGGAGCATGGGTGGGTTTATATAGGAAAGGTGAGAGAATTCTTTATTATTTAGGTTTGGGACCCCTTATATTAAAATAATCCAAACCACAAAACATCCCATGGTATATGCCCATGGTTTCTTGAAAAAGAAAGTGGAAAATAATATTTTACAAGTCCATGGTCCGAAATTATTAAAAAATTAGGGTTTCTTATGTGGAGGTGAGTCACACTCCTATGGAAATTAATTTAAAAAGGTAAAGTGTTGAATAAGTCTTGAGGGCTCCATTAATGCTTTGAAAAGTAAGTCAAACAAACCCAAAACCACATTATTTTAATGATAAAACAAATATTGGCCGAACATAAGGATTATTTTATTTTACTACATCACCATTGGGTCATTATGATGTCATAAAACACATTATATATTTAAATGGTATTTAATCTTTACCCAAAAATTTGACTGTCTCAGAAAATTATGAAAAATTTACCGTTGGATAATTTTGACATCCTGATTCCAAAAATAATATTTATTTTATCTAAATAATTTTCTAAATATTTTTATTTTCACTTTTAAAATAAAAACCGACATATATAAAAAAATTCACGGGTTTTGACATAAATGGATTTCAAACCTTAAAAAAAATTAATTGCATTCATAAAATTATAAGATCATATATATTTAATAAAAATTAATGTAATATTAATAAAAATATTTTATTAAAATATTATTTAATTCAAAAATCCTTTAATTTAATAAAATATAATTCTTAATTAAATAATAACTAAAAACACCATTTGTACTTTAAAAACTAATTACAATGTATCAAAAATGACAAGAAATTATATTGATTATTATATAAAAAAATAATGTACATGAACATGGTGCTACTTATTTGTTACATAACCCCTTAAAGTAGTCGCATAAGACCTAAGGGTAAGGTGTGCGATGGTGACAGACTCTTGGGGCGGCTCGGATAACATCGCTCGAGTGGTAATTTCAATCAACTTCAACTTTTCCCGTAGACAATCACGTTCGAGCTTGACTTGATGAAGCTCAGCTTGGGCTTGGTCAAGGGCAAAGCCCAAAGACGCCACCTCTTTTCTGAGCTCTGAAAAATGGGCTTCGTAAGGGGAAATTCTACTGGATGAGGCCATCACTTCCCTCGTCTGAGTAGAAATGGGTTCGTTAAAGCCTTATATTTATACTACTCAGGTGACCACTGTTAAATGGCTATAAAAGTAACGATCACAAATATTAACGTAAAACTAAAGAAGTTGACATATTATAAAAACATTTTTCATACGGAAACATTTAACTGGATGAAGAGGGATTTTCTATTAATGAAACATTGGGTCGTTACAGATACCGACCACACTATGCCTCGGATTGAGTCATGGTTGACTCATACACATCCCCAATGCACCCATGGTTTGTTCTACTAAAGAATCAAAAAAATCCAAATGTTTTTGGTAAGATTTTCATACATTAGTTGTCTTTTTCACTTAAAATTCTCTCCATTTTTAACCACAGAGAGACACTTTGAGTGATACTGGCCACACTGTGCATCAGATTGAGGCGGGGGTGACTTGTAAATGTCACCAAAGCAACCGTGGATCGATATCCTAAAGTATCAACACAATCTAAATCCTTTTGGTCAGATTTACATAGGTTAGTTTTTTGTTTCACTTAATACTTTTTCCATCTTAAACAAAAGTGTGACACTTTGAGTGATACCGGCCACATTGTTCCTCAGATTGAAGTGGGTGTGACTCGTAAACGTCACAAATGACCCATGGATTGTTATCTTAAAGGATCAAAACGATCTGTTTGTTTTTTGTCAGATTTACATATGTCTGTTTTGTTTTAACTTAAAATTATGTCCATTTTAAATAAAAGAGAGACACTTTGAGTGATACCATTCACACCGTGCCTCAGATTGAGGCGTGTTTGACTAATACATGTCACCAACAAGCACTTGGTTCATTCTCCTAAAGGATCAACATAATGTAAACGTGTTTGGTTGTATATGAAGGTATTTTGGAGATTTTATTGGTTTTTCTTATCCAATGCCAAATTAAAATTGGTTCATCATTCTTGCATGTTGTTTGTGCATTTCATATAATAAAATGGGTAAACGACTCATTGAATAAATGATGTTTTATTTAATAACAATTAAAATTTTCCTATGAACATTTAATTACAATATGTTTTCATCTTTTTATCCCTTAACCCCACTCAAAAATGATTGCCAATTATAAACATCCCCATTTCAGATCTGCATGATATTTGTGTACAATATTCCGTCAGGTATGAGGGACACTTTTTTTGCAAAAAAATCTATATCATCTTGTGAGTATGAGGATTTTTGGTAGTCAGAGTATCTCTAAAAAATATATAAATAAATAATTAATAATAAAATTAAATGAAATAATACTTGTTTTTTAAAATACCTCTTTAGGTATGCCAGTTTGTTTATGAAAAATTTTATCCTTCATAAATTTAAAAACATAATAACTACACTCATTATTGTTTGTTTGTTTTGGTCACTGCAAAAATTTTTATCATTATGAGAATAAGTAACTTGTGTTTATATGTTTTTGGATAGTGAAATTTTATTATATATACCATGATATTTGTCCAGACATAGTTCTTTCTCACCTGATTATGCATAGCCCCTATCCTCATTCCTTTTTTAGAAGATAATTATACACCTCCCTATCATAACAGAATCCTCATTAAAATAAAATATAAATTATATTATCTGATGTTTATCCCTAAAACGTAGGATGTACTGTCTTACCGATTTATAAACTCAACAATGTGTGGTCGGTTTGTTGGATATCCTTGCATTGAATCCAGAAAATAAATATTTGGAGTATCCAAGTTCACAAAAATTAACATCCAATGTTTCATAAAAACACAAAAAGGAATAAGTAATAAAAGAAGTGAAAATATAGTTTTTAGGATTTAATCATAGAGTTTTACCCCTATATGGTTGGTATTAGGAAGAGTCTGTCATCTGTAATCTTGATTTCAAATGTTTTCAGCAGCCATTCACTATTTCATTACTTTTTTGATGGCTCTAATTTTGTTAGATGTTATGATGTTTTATGAGGACTAACATATCTGAATTTTGGCTCATGGGGAAATTCCATCAACTTTTTTTTCATATATACGTCATTCAGTAATATAAAATACATTTAGTTATAATTTTCACATTATATCAGCTTTTGGAAAATCAATTCATTAAAACATACCTCATATATAAATTTACAGCTATGATGCCTAGACAATGGTTTTCAAGCATCTCATTTACAATTTTAGCTGCAACGAAATATTGACTTTCCTCTCTATATATATTCTTTTAGAAAACCACAATATGACTACTACCACCTCTTAGCTTCGTATTTGCATGAGTCTTCAATGCTAGTAAATGTGGAAAGAGAACGGGTGGTGTTATTGTGCTTTCAGTTGCTTTTTTGGATTGGTTGGTCGATCCCTTAGATGATTTTGAGCCAATGTTACTTTTCACCCCTCCCATTTCTCCATATATAATATCATTCATTGTTTTAGATCTTTTTTCATTAATTGTTAACAGTTTATCTTGAAAAAAAGGAAATAAATACCTCTTTGTCCCCATATAATACTACAATTTGTGATGTAGATGTATGAATGTACCAATAGACTTTTCGACCATATGAATATCATCGTCATCAAGTGGAATAGGTATCTATACATTTGTCTCATGATCTTCAATAATAGTAACATTCAGATAATCTTTCAGAAGTGGTATATTATGCAGCTTTTCCTCTAGTAGATTCAACATTGTAGATCTCACTTCAAGGTGATAGGTGAGTGTTGACAGATATAAATCAGAGTAATTATCACCCTGTACAATATCAGTATTGAAAAATTATCAGTGTTTGTATAATTCGAATTTCATGGGAACAATTATTATAAGATTGATTACCATGGTTAAGATAGCTCTTTGAGGGGAATGGCTCACCTCAAAGCTGGTAGGGGTTGGGCGGGATCTTCACACGTTGGTTGTTCCTGATTTGTGTCTTATCCTTGCTTCCCACCAATTAAAGTTTCTAACAAATCTCCCTGCAACTGAAATCTTTCTTCATGTGTTAATATTCTTTCACTAATTTGTTTCAATTTTTCATCACTATCATCCGTTTTTTTCTCTCAAAATATACTTGGGGTTTCACTCCAATCACCACACCTCTGACACGACCATATTGTTCTGGACGCTTCAAAGCCGTCGATAATAGGTTTGTATCTACTATAGGTGTAGCTGATTCCTATGACTGTCGAATATAGGAAAATAACTAATTATTTTTATGTAATATTAATTGGAAACAAATATTTTTATCGCCATGTCATAATTTAACATATTTCCGACACTTTTTGTGTGTTTTAATCTACTAGCTTCCCTTCCTTATTCACACCAGCCTCCTTCCATAGAAGATGACGTGGGATGGAAGTGTTTTTGGTTTTAGACTCATCAATCTATATATAAATATAGAAAGATAATTATGATGCTATTTCATGGCACCAAACAATATTATTGTAAATATAAAATATGTACCATTTTCTTCTCTAGTGAAGCATACCCCATCTATCCTTTACGAAAGGGGTGTGATGGTTTTGATGCACGTTCCTTATTTTCAGTATTGAGTTGGTGTTTAATAAATGAAATATTGACAATAAAAATGATGAATACACATATCCTAAAACAAAATATTTTCACCCACAATGTACCTGAAACTTCTCATACACATGGAGGCCAATAAATGAATCCCATGCTTCTTTGGATATCAGGTGGGCTTAGAAAAGTGGTGGGTGCAGGTTTATTTTACCTTTGGAATATTGCAGGTGAAATTTTGTTAAAATAGTGTAAATAACATGATGAATCCTTCCTGAAATACTTAGTACATAATTCTTGTGTGAATCATGTACTATAAATGTACTCTACAAGAGATTGAGAAGAGTAAAACACATTTCCATTATTTTATTTTCCACTAAATTAATGAAATAATCTCATAATGTTACAATAATTTCATCCCAGATCAGAGCCTTCTGACCGGACACAACATGGTCCCATGAATTTATGTCAATCGGCACATGTTGCTGAGGGAAAATTCCAATGTAACTAAGAAACATTGCCTTTTTGGGATTCTCGTGTGGGCCCCATGAATTCCATCTGACACAAATTTGATGCAATTTTTCACCTTATGAAATTTGACTAACACTGTCCAACTACGATGCACATGTGTTTTCTGTGACGTCACTCCTTCATCCCCGACCATTTCATCGAGATGAACATCATCTATATGATCATCATAAACGTTAGCAACGCCATGTGCTGATGAATGATGGACCTCAACAGTAGGATAAGCAACAGGTTCATAAACTTGTTGTTGCTCTGCACTGTGAGCAGCCATAGCAGAAGGAGAACCAGTAGTAGAAATAGCTTGAGAGACTTGTTCAAACTCGAGGTAAGGAGCCCTAGAATGTGCAGAAGTCATTATCTGCAAAATTGGTTGAATTGTTAATTTAGATTACATAAATTAAGTAATGATAAGATAATAACATGATATAAGAAGATCTATATTACAAAAAAATATAACCTATTTATTGAACAATCATTCTTTCTTTTCCAAGGATGAAGGGATTTTACACCTCTATCGATTATCCAAATATCATCATTATGGTCTCCTATATCATAAAAAACATCATCTACATTTGGACCGGTATGAAATTATTGTGACATAACACTGAAAGGATTTTCCTCGACTTAACTTTCATCAGAAACTTCAGTAGTTTTGGATGTTAACATAACAATCGACCACTATCGGTTTGCGGGATCTGGAAAATAAAAAACGTGTACCGCTTGTGATGCCATTATAAACTATTAATCTTTGTACCCTTATTTTCTAAAATAAACTTTCACAAATCCTCATTCATGTATTTTTAAAACACAGATTTTATCAATCCATTTGATTTAAAAAAATTGGAAATTGGAATGTCATATAATTTAACTCCCATATTTTATTGAAAATGCCAATGTATGATATATTTGCATAAATTGAATTTCTGTCCTTACAAAAAAAAAATGCATCTCTTCAGCCACAAATGTTACTCCACTATATTTCATTTTATTATAATTATCATTATCATATGTATAGAATATATAACATTTATTTACATAACCATTGTAATATAATACATACACACTTGGTCTAGCTGCGAGCCATCAATGTAGTTCTGAAATTGAATTCATATTTTCATCTGAATCCTTAATAATATAGTCTTGAATCTATCCTATAAACTGGTGATTTTGTGTATTTTATATCCATTTTTCATCACATGATGGATTCAACTGCCTACTAATTTCTTTGTGAGTTTCAATATATAGAGAAACCTCCCGACTGTTATACAAATCATAAAGGTGGGCATGCTCCTGATTTGTAATAATAGTTGTCACAACATCTCTTCTAGAAATTTCCTCACCCTCAATGCATCCAGTGTGAATATATTTCTAGAGGACAATTCATACCACATTAGATAGGTATTCGGAATAGAATTCAATGGCTTCCTCAACAATATATTTCTCCACTATACAACCCTTCAGATGAATTCGATTTTTGACATACCCTTTCAAAATCCTCATATATCGTTCAATGGTGTACATCTATCTATAGTGAATAGGACCAAAAATTATAATCTCTCTCACCAAGTGAATCATCAAATGAACTATCATATCAATGGATGTTAGCGGGAAGAACATTCCTAATTCACATAATATGATGACAATCTCTTTTTCCATAGTTAGAAATTTCGTCGGGTCTAAAATTTTTCTATATATAGCTTTGAAAAAGAAACAAATTTTTGTTAATGTATGACGAAAATTCTTGGAAAAAATGCAATGTAATGATACAGGAATTAAATATTTCTTAAAAAATTGGTAGTCATGTGATTTCAAACCTTTTAACATCAAATCATTCATTAACACAATGTTCTTGATATTTGATGAATACCCGTATGGAACCTTTACATCATTGAAGAAGCTGTAAAACTGCTATCTTTCCTCCATAGAAAGTGTGTAAGGAGATGGAGGATGAAACATTCTATATTTAGCCTTTACGGGAGGCAAATCTTCTCGTATTCCCATGTCAACCATGTCTCACATTGCCTTAATTCTACCGTTTGTTTTTCCAGGGGTATTTGTCATTGTTCTGATAACACTGTCACATACATTTTCTCCCACATGAATCACATAATGAAAATGCATGATGTATAAACAATTCCAGTATGGAAATCTAAAAAAACTGATCTCTCTTTCCAAAAAAGGTTAGTATGGGTTTTTGAAAATGGTTTACCATAAACAATGTTCACATCATTTAATTTTTCAAACAGTTGATCACCTGTTAGCAGAGATGGTGTCGTGCATTGTTCTGAACTTCCATTGAATGATGTCATCCAAGATTGGTACTTATGTCTATTTGGTAGAAATATACGATGTTCTAGAAGCACATATTTTGATGAATTTTTCAACCTAATTAATTTTGTATCTTATTCGCACATGGGACACCCTTGAGTTTCTTTAATGCTATAGCCAGAAATATTTCCATAGGTAGGGAAATCATTTATCTTCCCATTCAATATCGTTCTCAACATGATGTATTCACTTTTATAAGAATCATACAACAATACACCTGAATCCCACAATAAATTCAAAGACTCAATTAAAGGAACCAAATAAACATCAATATCACTACATGGTTTTTTTGGTCCTGATATAGGCCTAGATAACATGATAATTTTCCGCTTCATGCATAACCCGAGTGGAAAGTTATAATTTACCAACATAATATGCCATGTACTATGAGTGCTGGTTTGAAAAAAAAAGATTCACTCCATCTATAGATAAAGAAAGAGGAAGGTTTCTTTTCTCTTTTCCAAATTCAGGATACTCATGATCAATTTTCTCCCATTGAGTAGAGTTGGATGGATGATATAATTTCCCATCTTTATTTCTTTTATTTGCATTCCAAAAATATTTTATTGTAGTTTTTTCACAACCATATAGATGCCGAATCATTGGAATTATTGTAAATTACCACACATCGTTCGTAGGACGGGATTTATCATTCTTGTATTGATAAGCACCACACATTGAGCATTATATAAGTTATTTTTTCTCTTTTCCAAACAATATACATTGTTTCAGGTAGGCATTAATTCTTTAAGAAATAAAACCCTCGACCATAGCACTAATTTAGATTCATTTGTCCATCATGGGAGCTCATTATCTTTTGGGAGCATGTCATTCAATAGAGCATGTAGTTCCGTAAAAATGACATCACTCCATCTGTTACCTGATATCAATTTATACAACTTTAGTACAACTGAAAATGTTGTATATTTAGTGAAACCAACATACAATGGCATCTTTTCACTACTCTTTAAATTATCAAACAATTTTGGGCAATCATAGTGTTCATCTTCAATTGTCCTTGTCATTTCCTCAATACGATCATCATCATCATTAACATCTGTAATCACATCCCCCGTATGGTCTTTTTTATATCCATATTTGTATTCATATCTGATGTTCCATAAAATGAAGTTTTATCCCAGCCAGTAGATATGTTCGCTTTTTCTCTTTGTTTATTCCAACATTTATATCTCTGATATATTATGTGACATATCAAATGTACATCCAAATCCTCTAGAGTAATTAGTCTAGAATAACAACAACGTAAACACAAAAAACGAATTTTATAAGAATCATATGCATGATCTTTTGCAAACTTGATGAACTCTTTAACTCCGTTCTAATGTACTATTGTCAAACTATTACCACCCATCCCATATTTATTCATCTCCATCCTATTTGAATCTCATGTATAGTATTTATGGGTCAAATACACAAAACACGACTACCAAATACAAGAATAATCAAATATGATACATCTACCACTCCTAGGTCTCTTCCCTCCATTGAATATCATCATGCCTAATATATTTGGTTAGCTCAAATTATTTACTTTAAATCACAGGGGGGGATAATCAGTTGTTTCATAGATGGTCTCCCATGTTATTTCATCTGATAATTTTAACAAATATTATTGACCTATCATACCATAAAATCCTCATGGATGTCTAATTCCAAACTTCATCTTAACTCTCAACTAAAGCTCTGATACCACACTATCATAACTCACCACCACTAGAAACCAAACTTAAAATGGGAGTGAAAATAGGGGTAATTCATGAATCCTACCTCTAATAGTACATAGGTTGGAGACTAGCATTGAGGGTATAAAATAAAGAAATGGGAGGTGTTTCCCTGATAAATCTCATTAACAGAGATAAACCACCAATCAACTCTATATAATATAAAATAAAACCAAATATATGGTCATATATAACCCAACCTCACCAAGGATCACTCACCCAATATCATATTCAAGTATAGTAACATAATATAAAAAGAATATATTTTTTTAAATTACCCCACATCCACTTCTCCACAAAGCTGGTTTTTCTCACAGTCTAATGGGATATTTCTTATTCTTCAACCACTAATATATAATCTCATAACCATATATCCACACATACACATGTCACAAACACATAAAAAACCATATCCACAACACAACCACAAATCAAATCCTCATAATAGTATGATATCATGAACATGAAGGACATAAACATCATACTCTCCTCCTACAATGCCCAACCCCCACTATGTATCCACACAAAATACAAATAATCATGTCAACAAGAATATATATACCCCAAAACGTAAAATCATTATAGGTCATATATATACACCCACTGTGAGCCATTGCAACTCATACTATGTGTGAAGGGGGAGAAGGGAAGATGGAGTGATTCTATATCTCTTCCCTCTATAATCTAGATATTGAAAAAACACTCAGAACCAAAGTGCACATATTGATTTCAATCTGGTTACTAGACTTAAGTGGTGGTGTGTAAGAAATAATATGAAAATATAATAAGTATATAGTTTCACACAAACTATTCCTCAGGGTTTACACAATACTAACACTGTAAACACCCACATCAACCATTTCCATTTTACTACCACCCTCTAATAACCACTTCCATTATAATGCCACAAATAATCCCCAAGAAATCACATAATCATACATACCAACATTACCAAATTCTCATTTCATTTAAAATTATAATATTGATGATTTTTATTACTATATTAATTTAAATTGTTAACCATTTAATGTAAAACCAATCATTAAATCACTACCCACTATAATCCATTAATTAATCATTAATAACATTTATTCTATCATTAACACGTGAGGGTAATCTAAAAGTCCAATGTATAACCATTAAACATTAAAACCATAACAACAAAGCACAAAACTAGATTCATCATTTTTGTCACATCCTTCCTATGAAGAAAGTTCAAGAAGAGAATCAAGAAGAAGGGAAAAGAAATTCACCTTTGATTTTAAATAGTGTGATCACTTAAAATTTTTAAATGAAACCAATCAAATAGTGAATAAAGATATCCAAATATACATCACTACTCACCTAGGGTTCTAGTAATGTTTCTTATATATGAAATAATTTGATACAAGTACTAAATTTATAAACATTCTATAAAATTAAAGGATTATGATGTGAAAAAGTTCTCCATCCCATAATACAAATCTAACCCCAAAACTATGTCATGTTATCACTATAATCTATAGGGTCAAATAACCTTAAAATTAATATTAATATAACAAGGTCCCTGAAACAAAAAAATCAACCATGTCATGGAACTCAAACTATTTTGGATCACAGTGTGATCCTCAGCCTCCTCCCTCTAACTCAGAGAACCATAAACCAAACCATGATGCAATAGAAGGTAGTATAGTGAAACAGATCTCAAATAGACACATCTTGGAAAACTACCACCCATGATTCCATATCATAGAAAGGAGAATCATTCTCTAATACCCCAAATTGTTGATTAACCAAATGGCTCATGTAATATGAAATTAAAACAACTTTAGAACATCACACCACATTACCACCCCTCACAGGACAACTAAGATTGCATAAGATAATCCCAAAAGTGAGTATATCATATTAATCTTGGGACATAGCTATATAAGAATAACCTAGTGATCTTTACACCATGAAAAAACTACTTATTTTAGTAACCAAAATTTCACTTCAAAACTTATCCACCAAAAATAAATCTAAAATGAGATGTGGGAGATTTACCTATAGAATATCACACCCGCGACGGAGAGAGAGACGTAGCTTTGAGCGATTAGGGAGCCTTCTACTGTACTTCAAGAGGGGAAGGGGTGACCGTCAGAGGGGGAGGTGCATGGGAGGAGCTGCCCACAGTTGAGAAATGGAGGAGTAGGGTTCTCGGAGAGTTGGGTCGTATAGAGCGGAGGATAATTAGGGTTTGCGGGGAGGAGGATCCGCAAAAGGGGTTCGAGGGAGAGGATAAGGATTAGGGCTAGCGGTGGAGGTCCAAAAATGAGATGATCGGGGGGAGGGGGGTTTTCACAGGGGTACTGTACCGCGAATTCTTGAGGGCGCAATAAAAATAGGATAATACGCATACAATTTTATAAAATTTGGGAATATGGTTTTATCAGCTCTAAAAAAGGGCTGATAAAGGCTACCGTTTATGAATGCTAAAATTTTAGTTCTGATAGAGGTTTCATTTCCAGCACTGTTCTAACGCTGATATAAGTCCTCTTTATCAGTTCTAGAAAAGCAATGATATAGGGTTACATTATCAGCGGTTTTTTCTTAGCGCTGATAAAATGTGGTGCTTCCCTTTCCAATTTAATTATTCGTGTTACAGATCATATAAATTTCATAGAAACTTCCATCAAGTGTATCTCCTTCTCTTGGACATATATATTTATAGGTGTGTAGGCTATCTTGATCATTTTTCTACATATAATGTGATTCAAACGCTAAAGGTAGATTTGGAAATATTATGTTGTGTGATTCTAATAATGAAACTACACTAGTGGTTCTTTGTCATGGATTGTGATCCGGATGGATCACTAGAGACATATCAGGGTCGGTGCCCTTCCCTAACATCATAGGATGTGGGACCCTTAGAATCATTTGACTGGTAGAGCAGTTCGCCCCTATCATATCATGGAGATGGTCCCATATACGTGGTTTTGTTAAAATGTGAAATGTGATTGATGTAGTTGATTAATGTGGTTATTGGAGAGATATTGGGACTGGTATACCCTTGTTGTACTACGGTGCGGGTTTTCCCTACCCCTTAGATTATTATAGATGGAATTATCTTACATTGGATATAGGTCATATACCCATAGATGGGTACTCCCTTGTACGGTACTCAATTGAAGTTTCAATGTATGGGTCCCTCGTATCATTTGGGTAGTTGTAATTGGTATTCCCTTGATGTATTAGGGTTTATGACCTCTTTACTCATTAGTCAGAGAGAGTATGTACTCCCTCGTCACACTAGTTCTTAGGTCCTCTATTATTTTTAGTTTGTACACCCCTATTATAGAAAATAACTCTTCCTCTATGCGGGATGTATAGGAGGGTTGGTACACCCCTGTATCACTGGGGTTTGAGTCTTCGAGCCCAGGGTTAGTACTCCCCTTTCTTATCTGGGTGCAGTTACTTTATAGTGATCACACTGGTAATGTATGTACAAACCCTAATGTATTGGGGTGAGCACCATGAATAGTGTTGGGACTCCCCATACATGTTTGGGTGTGGTTCCCCAAATGTGATAATATATTCTGTACTCCACTACACATAGGGTATGGGGTCTATATCTATGGACCAATATTCCACCGCCTTTGATCTTTTATTAGGAGTGGGTCCTCCACAAGAGCTAAAACACCCTTGGCTATGAAGTTTCGTTATAAGGATTTGTCCCATCCACTTTCTGATAATTATACATGATTATGTAGAAGTTATACCTCAATGATGATAGGATAGGGCCTCTCCACGTGGGTTCATAAGTGGTTTTTTTTAGGTTGGAATCAAATTACCACTCCCTTGGCTGTAAAAAAAATGGAGAGGAGAATTTACCTCCTGACCCTCTCTCACTTAAGAAGATTCAAAGGGTGCATTATCAAGAGCAGTATTCACATCACTATGTGAAGTGGCGAGTAGTGGGAAACTCCAACTGGTTTTTCTATGAGCATGAAGAGGGTGCAAGACATCATTGATATGAACTTTGGTGTTGGGAACCAGAGTTGTACATAGAGAAATGTTCCTGATGGGGAATATCATATATATGAGTTCCATATGGTATGGAAGGGATCATATAGTTGGTGATACTAGAAAATTTAATCACTGATCCTTGAGTAAAATCTTGTGGTCAGATATGATATTGGAACCTCATGATTCATAGAGTATATGACGAGTATTTCTCGGTGTTTTATAGGTTTACATCATGTTTTCTCACATTTCTATGTTGAAACACCATGTTTGGAAAGTTTACTAGTTGTGTAAACCTAATGATGGTTGAGGTGGAGTTTCTCTCTAATTTGGGTTCCCTATTTTTGGGTCGAGAGGATTGTTTCCATTCAATTGTTTGGTTTAATTGTGGGTATGTTGGGATCCTACTATTTATTTCTATACTCACACATGTATGGGATTTTGCTACACATTTTTATTTGTGTACATATGACATGCCTTTTTATGGATCCCCCAAAGGACTCAAATCAAATAGATCATAGAGCTAGACCAACTGAGGTGTTTTTCAATGATAAGTTAAGGAGAATTATGGTAGATTCATTAGACATTGATCCACTCCATCTGAGTAGGTCAGAAACATTTATAGTATTTATTGGTATTGAACTTTCACCATATTATTCCTTTAATTATATGGTTGTGGTATAGTTTTAGCCATGCATTTATTTAATGTATTTACAATCCCTACAATAATATATATTGAATTTTGTGGGTGTGTGCATGTAGGTACCATAGGATAGGGATTTCAATTCGTGTGATATGCCTACTCGGTGCAGGACACTAGCACATAACATAATGGATGATTGATTGGGGAGTTTTGGCATGAGCCCTATTGGGTTGGGTCATGACAGAATGGTGTCATAGGGGGTTCCAATTTTGGAAAAGTGTAAGGTGGTTGTCTGGCTATAATCTTGATTTGGTTTTCATAGCAACAGTGTTAATGTGTTTTGATATTTAAATTTAGTCCATGGATTCTATTGTTTGTTTTTAGGTGATGTTTCCCCTCGCTAGGACTCTGATAACCTTTTTCTTAACCCGATATATTAGGAATTTTTTCATAGGGAATTTTTTATACATGCATCATATAGGATCATGTTGTCTCTCCCATGGGAATATTAATTCATATCTATAGAGAAAATATTTAACTATGGTGCATCTAATTTATATTTTTAGATCCCACTATGAAAAATGCTAAATAGGGTCAAATGGAAGGATTTTCATGGAAATCATCTTTGTTTCAGGTGAACCAAAAGAATACAATTATAGGGGATATATTAAAAAAAATTAATAATTACTTTTCCTAATACTTATAGATGATCTTCCACAAAAAAATGTATAATTAATTTACATAATATAAAAATAAATAAATTCCTGGGAATATGAAATTTTATTGAGGGTGAATTTTGATATTTTGAATATGCCCTTTTGGATTTCCATCAATTTAGTGTTAGAATCCAAGGATAGAATCTCACTATCGGTGATCCACACATGCTCCATTATTTTCTGAGAAACTCCACTCGATCTATTGATGCTGTTATGGAATATAGAATATCCCATATTTTCAAATCATGATGTCCAATTATTTGGTCTTTAACAAATCTCTCTTACGTTTCACATTCTTGAGAGGTGGAGACGAGGAGTCTAAGAAGAATTTATTAAGCACTACAATTATCTATTATCAATTTTGGGTGCAATAAGAAACAGAAATATGTTTCTTATAAAGTTATGATTTTGGTTAAAATATAATTTAATTGCATGTCGGATATTAAATAACATTTATTAACATTAATAAACCTCATTCCATATAATTAAAATATTATTATATTGTAGTGAGTGAACATGTGAAAGTTGATAAATAATATTTTCCATCTTGTAAATAATTATTTTATCACCAGATGTGGTCTTTGTCTATTCGAACTCCAATTTATTTATTGAATATCAATATAAATATTTTATTTATAAATAAATATTTTATTCACATACTGGAAAGTGAATATATATTAAATTTTCAATAAAACAATAAAATATATTTTTATTCACATGTTATTGAATAAATAAAAATTTATTTTATACAATCATTAAAAACTGAATAGAAAAATTTATGTATCTTGAGAGTAATATTTATTATAACAATTAAATTCAAGGAAAATTTAAACAAGATCAATGGAATCACATGTTTTGTGACCCTATATGATTCATTCTCATTTTCATTAGGTGGTATTTCATAAATTCCCATACTACTATGTAGAAATGGATCAAAGAACCCAAGAGAACTAAATTAAATTTGAAATTAAGACAACCACATACAAAAAATTACTGTGTAATATATTCCCCATGTCATTATATCTCTTCAAGAGGGATGCATGATAGTTTCATTAACCCATTTAGTCAATAAATTTTTCTTTGATGATCATAAATAAAAATGTTCGTATACTATGGACATGGAATTTTGTTTATAGTTATATTTCAATAAATGTGTTGAGATATAAACTCCAATAATGATTGAAAGAAAAATCCTTCCTTAACATATGTGTTATCACATGTCAATCGTGATACAACAAAAATACTAATCTTCTCCTTAACATGTTGTGTGACAGTTTTCATTAGTAAATATAATTTTTTATGTTATCACATGCTTTAATGATAATATTAATTTCTAAGTATCTTTAGAAGTTCTTTCATATTAGAATATCTAATGATACAAAAACATGAATAATTCTTATTGGCAGGTTGATTTACAGAATCACCCATCAAGGATATTAAAAGGTGTGAACTTCATGAGAAGAAGCCTCATCCAATTATGAGTACTCATAGCTGATAGTAAAAATAATACTATTCCCATCATTGTACATTATGAAACAACATTATTATATTAATAATATTATCAAGGAACATGAATATTCTTATCATATCTAGAACTTCTATGACATTTATTATGCGAAAAATACTCTATGAAATTATTACATTAAAACCATGTATGAACATGAACATTATGTTATAATAATTTTTATTATTATTCATGTCATTGAATATAAATGTAATCAAAGTAAAATAATTGTGTCCTAGTAAACAATCTCTATTAGATCATCCTAGTGATGAGGTTTTAGTTCAGGGCTCTATTACTGAGGTAATATCTTATGGTTGACTTCTAGTTAAGAAACCACTCGTTGGGGAACATTTATGATGAATGTTTATAATATGGATGCACATAGGAATAGAGTTATAAATAAGTTCTCGAGTTATTGACCAATGAGGTACCGAGGTGAGAAAGAACCATAGAAAGCTGATGATTTTCTTGTGGTAGTCACATATAATTTTCACATAGTGAGGTGACCTCCTGGTTAGATGGTATTCCAAGTGGTGATATTTATTTAAGGTTTTTCATGGAGATGGTGGAGTCTTATGATGAAGATCCAAAATGAGGAGGTTCCCATAGTGGAGGATTTTGAGTTTCTATCCAGGGAACAGTTTAATCCATCCACATTGTGACCAGTTCTTGTAAATGAGCTTATGTAGCTTTGTAACAATAATGTTTTTGTGGAATAGAATTCAGTGTGGTTCAAAGACCATTCATGATACTCCCTAGATATGTAATGGGATCCATTTTTTAGAACTTAGACCTTTGAGAAGGCCCTATTTAGAGGAAACTTGTTAGCTGAGTTCTCCATGTTCCTTCACACATATGTTTGGGTATTATAACAAGCTCTGGTAGTAGAGAGATTCATGGAGGAGAATTGTGAGAATATATCTAGTGGGGTCAATCATGAGGCTAATATATCTGTAGTAGTTGGTAGAGGACAGTCATCAAGATCACAACACAAGATGAATACCCTTACCTAGACTCAGATGAGTGGGAATGAAATGTATGAGTGTTTTTGGGGACCTGGTCAATTGCAAGAGAGGAATTGTTATTCTATTGATGGACGAGGAATCATATATGAGATATTAAGAACCACATGGTAAAGATAGTTATGTGGTATAAGGACCACCCTAGAAAAGGAATCATTTTTTGAATGGATTCATTCATGATGACAGACATGGAATTGGAGTGAGAATAACATTAAGAGGTGTAATATAGTTTGAGATGTTCCTACCAAAACTATGATGGACTTCACTATACTAAGGGAGCTCGAGGATAAGGGGAGGAAAACTACATGATGCCATGTCCAATGACCCTAAGGATATAGATATGATTATATGTACACATTGTGTCCTTTTTAAATTTTTAGTTGTTTTGGAAGACAATATTGTGTGGTTCTCCTTTCATGCCACTACATTATTGAGGTTTTTCATAGGTGACATGGGGAGAATTTAGTACCCTTTTAGTGTTTTTTGACATAGATTCGGATTAATATGGAAGAGGGATGATTCCCCCAAATATATGTGATCTTGTGAAGTGATTAAAATCATGTAGGTGAGTTAATATCTCCAAAAAAGGATGTGTTAGGGTGTGTATGATTAATTCCTTTTACTTCTCTATTTGAGGATGGGTTTTATGTTATAGTCTTGTGCGGAGGACCAGGTAAGACCCAATGTTTGCACTTGGGTATCAATATTTTGTTTTTGTTCCCATCATGATCTCATAATTTGTTTTGTTCATGAGATTCTTGAGGATATATTTTTTAGTTCATCCAGGAGAGATGATAACTTATTGGTTCTATGAACATCTAATTCTGGTTAGCAAGGTGGTACCTATAGACCCTATGACCATAGATAGACCAGTTGATTGATTTTTACCATGAGTCATGGTGGGGGATACATGTTCTATCCTAGTTTCATAACGGTAACTATCTTTTTCTATACATTGGGAGTGTTTTTCCCTTGAGAGATCCCTAAGTGGGTGCATGTCGGATATATGGGAACCCTTGTTGAGCTCGATGGCATGGAGTTCCTTTTGAGAGCTCATTTATTATCCTTATACCTAGGATTTTATTTTTTGATGATGAAAATTCCTAAGGTCGGTATCATTCAGTTACTCATTTTTTACCTATAGTACTTAAAAATATTTTTATGGACAATTTTGAAGCTAGATGTTATGTCATAGAGGGATTTGACAACCTAGATATCCTCTATGTGGTGATATTAGAAATATAAAATATATTTTTACATGTTCATGAATGATATATGGAAATGTGTAATAAATCAAAAATGGAGTCTCATAGTAGAAATATGATGTTGTGGTTATGTTGATAATGTGTTGTTTACCCTAGGTACAACATAAATTTTTTTAGTGTTGGATGACGAGTTGGATGTATGTTGGTGGGGTATTAAATGAAGGATAGTAATTTAAAATAATTTAAATCAATACCCATTTCTTACCTATTTGGTTCATGTGTAGTATAGATAAGGAAAGCCCCTCTCCCTCACACCTTTAAAGTGAAATATAAATCAAATTGGAATAATGGAAAGGGGAATCACAGATCCTTGATCTTGATAGTGATCTCTAGGATCACGGTGTTGTGGTATCAGAGTGTGTATCTAGAGAAAAAGATTATGTGTTTCCCTGTGAGGTATGTGGATATACTTTTATCTTCTAATGACGTTTTTATGCATTGTTTTATGTTTGTATAGCCTTTTTTATTCTTATATGGACCCTCTGAGGGTTTATCTATGGGAATCAAGGGAATGTAATGTTTTTTTGGAATCTCTAAGGGGTTATCCCATTATAATTTCCTGATCACATGGATAGGAGTGTATGAGAACATGAGATGTGTAATTTTGGTTCTGGGAAGATTCTCTTTGGAGTAATACATGCCATTTAATTGGGTTACAATTCATGTAATTATCCTAGGTCATGTGGCCAAGGGCACGGTAGTGGTAGTTGTGTTTTTGAATATGGTCGTATGACTGTACACGAACTGAGACACAGACAAGATTTAATGTACACGGGAATAGTTGAGGATATAGTTAAGGGCAAAATGAGGTGAGATATTCCATGTATCATATGTACCCTCCATCTATGTTCATATGGATATATATTCTATACAGTATTGGACACGTCTAGGTGTCCATGTGGGGTCACACACAGTGTAGACCCCAATACATTATGTGTGCATTTATTGGAGATTTAATCAAGGCATATCTCATAATTTGGGACTTGTATAAAATTCTATGAGTATCCAATCCTATGTATTTTTTCACATATAATGTGATGGTGAGCATCTCATTGAATTTTGATATAATACATGGCATCATTTTGAGCTTGAAAATTTAGTATCAATGCTTAATAGTGGGTAGTGGTCATGGTGGATAACTGGAGACATGTATGGGTTGGTTCCCTTCCCTTCCATCTCAAGATGTGGGTCACATAGTATCTTTATGTTGATATATTGGTGATCCCATTTCATAATAGGGAATGGTTTTACTACTTTTGGAAGTCTTTTTATGGGGCGCATGACAGATGAAGGATATTGGTGTCATCATTAATGATACACTTGGACTGCTACTCCCCTGTTGTACCATGGTGCCAGATTCCCTTACTTCTTGATCTGATAGAGATGAAAATCCACTATTGTGGTTATAGGTCCACTACCCACATAGTATTTCTCCCGATGTCAGTACACCTTAAATTATTATTGTGTGGGAACCCTTACTCGTTATTTAGATAGAGTAGGTACTCCCCCATCTTATTGGGGAACATGTCCTCTACTTGTGGATTTAGTACTCCAATATTATTTAAAGGAACTGGTCTTCCATATGGGATGTGTAATATAGTTTGGTACTCCCCTATAGCACCATGGTGTGGGACCTCTCTCCTAGGGTCAGTACTCCCCTATCATATCAATGTAATGGTCCCCTATAGTGATCACACGGGTAGTGTCAGTACTCCCCCAATGTATCGTGGAGAGGATCATCAATAGGTTCTGTACACCCCTTTAAAATCATGGAGTGGGTATACCATTATGGTAATTGGGTCAATAGTCCCCTATATAGATCTTTTGAGCCCTCTTTCTATGGAGTGGTACACCTCCATCATTGAGCTCTAATTGGGATTTGGTCCTCTATAGGACTTGTAACTCCCAAAGCATTGGATTGTGGTTAAAAGGACTTGTCCCCTCAAGTTGAAAAATGTGATACCTAGTTGAGAGGAATTTTTCCATTCATTTAGTAAGGTTTTGGATTCTCCATGTGGGATATTCAGTGGTTTTTTGGGTTGGTTAGGAGATAGTACTCCCTTAGTCGTATGGAAGTGGTGAGCAGTGAGTCCCTCCTAATACTCTCTCCCTTGAGAAGATGCACATGGTACATGATAGGGAGTAGTGTTACATCAATTGTGTGTAGTGAAGAAGAGAATGTATCTACACCTAGGATTTCTATGAGCTTTCACCTAACACAATACATCATTGATAGGACCTCTAGTGTTGGGAATTAGGATTGGACCTAGTGTCTTGTTCCTGATAGAGAATATCTCTCAAATGTGTTCCATCTGGGATGATAGGTCTCATGAAGTGTGTTATCTTGGACAAGTGTCACCTTTTATCCTCAAGTATAATCATTTGGTTATCTATTAGTTCAGGACCACATGAAACATAGAGTGTGGGAATAGTATATTAGGCTGTTTTTTGGGATTCCTTATGTTGTTGTCTAAATTATTGGTCAATACACTATGTTGATAGAGATAACAAGTCGGGTATCGCCAACGATGGTCAATATGGAGTTTATCTCTCATATGAGTTCCCTCAATATGGTTTAACCAAACTATTCCCTTTAGTTTCTCCCTTTTATATAGGGTATTTATTTCACCCACTGTGTATTGTAATACTCACCCCTTCACGGGCTTTTCCTATGAAATTTTTGTCTTTCTTAGATGATAGGAATTTTTATGGAGTCCCTATAGGAACTCACGCTGGAGAAGAATAGAGATCTAGATTGAATGATATGTTTTTTGGTTCTTAGATGAGGAGCATTCTTGCAGTTTTTTTTGTAGAAATCCCCTCCATCTAAGTAGGATGGATGATTTTATAGTTTTTAAAGGCTTGAATTTTCTACCGTTTTACTCTTTCATTACACTGGTTGGGGGATAGTATTACACATTAATTTCTTTACATTTTTACTCTCTATGAATTATTTCATAGAGATATAATTGGGTGTGTGCATTCAAGTACCATAGTATATGAACTCAAATTTCTATGATATGACTACTCAGCAAAATATTACATCCCATGGCCTACTGGATGTGCTCTTGTGAAGTTGCCTCTTGGGCCCCATTGGTTCGGTTTGTGATACGAAATATTTACACATCCATTATGAATATTGAATGATGATCTAGGATATTCATCCAATAGAAAATCATTATCTCTGTAATTAATAGGACTCAAACATGAATGTTGAAGATAATCATTCCCTTACAACCAAGGTAAGACTTTGAAACATTTCATCCATTTTTTTATAGTTCAATATCTTCCATTTTCAACTCATTTATCATTACATGGATAGATGGTCTATCAGTCATTTGAGAATGATAATATTTATCACTTTATATAAGGATATCTAGATCCAACCTTTAAAAATCATGAAAAAATAGGATATTTTGTGATCATCATTAATGATAATCTACCATTATCCTTTTAAATTATAGAACATGGAACCACTTATACATTAGCAAGGTGGTAATGTATTTGTAGTCAAAATAATTAAACAAATACAACCATATTCACGGGGATATATTCAACATTTTTTTAATATATCGTTTAAAATATTATGATCAGTATATATATCACACATTTCTCAATAAAGAAAAAGTGTTTATTATTTAATGAAATAAATACCATAACAAACATAAAATAATATATTCATTAATTTTCCCCATGAACTAGAAATTGTTATAAAGAAAATTCTCTACTAATAAAACCATCTCCACACTGTGTTAGTGTATGCACATGTTTTTTTGACTATCCTTATATTTATTTCCTTGAAATTTTCCTCACATTAATATTTCAAAAGGAACTAGTCTCACTCCCAGTGTAACATGGTTAGTGTATTATATATTCATGAGAAATTATCAACCAATAGTGGATAATAACATAAAAAATCAAGAAAACAACAGATCTCTATCAATGTGCTTGGTCTAGAACAACATTCAATAACTTCCTTCATTTATGGATCCACTAAAATACACACACATGAGATTAAATAATTCAAAAAATTAAATTATTATAGATAAAATTCACATATGGAAACTTTTTCATATAAATTATCTTTTCTTATGGTATTCATTAGAATTTCAAAGTGATCTACATTGTCTTAATTACATTAATAATATAGAATAGTAAATTATATAAATACTACAAAAAATTGATCAAGGTATTCTCTAAATACTCTATTCACTAAATTCTTTAATATAGAATGGGAATTATTAAGACTAAATGGAGTCACTATAAATTCATATTGTTTATACCTTATTCAAAATGTTCTTTTATGAATGTCCTCACATTTTACCTTTACCTGATTATATCTAGATTAATGTTAAACCATATAAAAATATTGAGATCATTTTAATTGATCAAAAAACCTAAATACGAGGAGGGGTTTACTGATTCTTTGATTGTTTTCATGTTATATTATTAATAACTAGTGAAAAGTCAAAAAGAACATTTTTTAATTTTTAAAAAATAATATGTGAACCCCAACATGATGTACATGTTTGAAATAATACCTTGTCAACACTTTCATGGGGTTACTTCATCAATACATACAACTGCATAGTGGATATTCACTATGGTGTCTTTGAAATTGATGTCACACTATATATGCGTTCTATTAAATATTATACATCATAATTTAGAAGATTACTAGGATATTATTCCATTAAAGCATCAAAATAACTATCATAAAATTATAATAACGACTATTTTAATTTTTTCCCCAATCATTTGAGATAGCGAAAAAATTTGAATTTGAATCAAGACTCATATAATTCATGTAATTTAAAATAGATTATTATATTTATCATCACAATAAAATATGATCATCTGTTGGTTTTTAAAATATAACAAGGCTTTCCTTCCATAGAAATTAATATTGAATTTATATAAATAATGTTAATACATTCCCAAAATAACATCAAATTTCAATAGAGGGGAATAATAGGATATTTAGGAAACAAATTCCCACAAAATTAAATTATATAAGAACCTTTAACATGAAATTTAATCATAAAACCATTAAGAGTTTTCACTGCTAATTCAACGTATAATTATTTTTGTGGTTTTTTGATACCTGTAATAAATTATTCAATTATTTCAGAGTGGGTAAATCTATAATGAAAAAAGAAATTATCATTTATAGAATGGATGGAAATTGTACATTTCACTATTTTATTATAAAACACCACCTTTCATGTTGTGATCATGTGGTATTTTAGATTTAATTTGTGATTAAGAGGTTATTCATTTAGATCTTTATAATTATATTTTTTATTTCACCACTGGTTAATATAATTATAAATAATTATTTATGCAGTTTTTTCTCTCCATCATTATTTTACTTCTTCATCCTATCACATTGAAAATATATTTTCTTATGAACATCCATTTCACACGTAAAACACTTAATTGTACACATAATACAATTTCCTCATCATTTCCTTCAATGAATTGAGAAAAAAGAAAATATTATCTTATTCTCCCCCATTTTTTTATAATTTTGCTTCCTATGAATTCCATGTTTATGTTCATATATAAACAATGAGATTGGTGGTAACTGTAATTTTCATTTTATCTTCTATAGAACATGATATTATTTCTTCATTTTAAATGTAATACCTTATAGTTATTTCCCTAAAGATTTTTGGTTTTTATCAAATAATGAGATTATCATCATTAGATACATGTTAAATGATATATTCGGATGTTTACATTGCATGGCATGTCAATTTTCCACATAGGTACTAATAAATTCATTCTCAATATTCTTTATCTCATGTAATTAATTCTCTATTTTCATATGAATAATATGAGAAATTCCCATATTGTAACCTGACATAAAAATATCCCACTCCATGGGGCCAAATAAATTATATTTCCTTGTTTTCTTGAAAGGAGTCCAACAATTTCATTCTTTTCCTTCCAAATGATAAATAATCAAAATAATGTTTTTATGTTCCAAAAAAAGAAGAATAAAAATATATTTTTAGTGTCACTAATCCTTTACATAGTTACTAGTATACTATTATTACCATTAAATGAATGTGTAGGGGTTCATATCATGAACTTAATTGAATCTTATTCCCTCCACTGGTCGTTTGGAGTCTTAGTAGGATTCGTAGCTTAAGAAAGCTATGTAAGAATATCCATAAGAATTTTAGTTACAAATACCATAAAATATAGTTTCTTAAGAGGGGAATTACTACATTTTTTGTCACAGTCAACATAAAGAATATTACTTTGGGTTTCATCCATTGAATAAATCCTACAATAATAGAAATAGAAACTATAATAATAGTGGGAAATTGAAAAATAATGAAATTTTTTTATGAATGTCTAAATTAGGAATAATTATTTTAAATTTGTGACACCATAGGATTAACATAATTCATTCATGATAATCATCTATTAAAATATTCTTAAACGTTATTAATGAAAATATGAGTTTACCCAAGCATATACCCCATGAGTGTCAAACTAGGTGTCTTGTAAAGGTACAATCACCTGGACTAGAATGATGTTTTAGATATACATAAACAAATCAATTCTAGTTTATTTTATATGTTCATAAAATAGTTATCATATAATATCCTTTCAAAAGGAAAATGATTCTATAAACACTTCACCTTTTCATTATATGATAACTCATGGAAAAAAATGGATTTAATAAATGTTTCATCATAAGATAATTATCCAATGTGAAAGATATGACTTTTATATAATTAACCTTGATTCATCATAATCCATCCTAATAATGAAATTGAATGGTGTCATTTTATTACGTCCCCAATTGTTCATAAATAATATTAATTTATTTTTTCATAGAGAATAATTTCTTTAAATGACCACTGGATAATTTCATTAGGAAAATACACTTTTCAATTTGAAATCACTTATTTGAAATAAAAAGATTTCAAAATTTCAAGGAAAATATTTGAATTTTATTAAACTATTTAAATACATAAAAGATGAATCAATTAATAAATTGGTCTTATCGAATGGAATTTCCTTTCAATCCATTATGTGAAAATAGATATTCTTTTTACATTTTTTTAAAAAATTAATAAGAACCTCATTCAAAATTTAAAAATAAGATTTATTTTAATATATTTTACAAAAAATCAATCGTAGTAAAATAATTAACCTAAAAAATCAATGTAAATGATAAAAAACAATACTAAAAATATTTTTTGATGACATAGTTATGGAACAAATGATTTTTAAAGAAGAGGTAAATGTTTTGGGGTTTTCTTAAAAAAATAATTTCAATGTATTGAGTTCTTAAAGATATGAAAATGAATGTAAAACATGTAATATATATAAATAATTAGTATAGAATAAAATTCATAGTATTCTTGAGATATATGATTGAAAATTTAATCATTGGAAGCATAATCTTATTTAAACGAAATAAACAACGAAATTGTACCACAAATATCTAACATCAAGTTGTAATTTATTAGAATGAAAACTCTAAAATCATATATAATAAAATGTAATATATTATAAATCTATAATAGAGTCATTTAAATAATTATAATATCAAATATTTTCCATTAATCAGATTTTTTCATAGATTTTTCAATATTTTATTTTTTAAATTCATAATTAATGGGTGTAAACAGTTCTGTTTTTATATGGTTACATCATCTCAAAAAATATAATAATTATATTAATATCATATATATATTTAAATTCAACCACCAAAGGTATAGATATAAAAATTAATTACACCTTTCAAAGATATGGTAGGTCAAACATATGGAGCACTATTTTTAATTTTCAACGTATGCAATGAAAGAATGGAAATTAACAATTCACATTTTGAGAATTTTTATTCTCATTTATATTATATATATTAATCAAATTTATAATTATTAATATCAATGTAAAGAGGAAAAAAATCACATCGTTATACAACTGTGGTAGTCCACATATAAAAATGAGTGATGTTATCATCCTCCCATGAATGAGAAGGAAAGAATGTTGAAATTATATTATAATTTTAGGAGTATAAATATGTAATAAATATTATATATAAACTCTAAACTCATATAAATAACCATCCATGAAATATGGTGATGGAAAATCAAATGTATCTCTATGTGGATGTGGTAGTCTAGAAATAAGAACGAGTTATACTCTCAACCCACATTTGATGAAAAATATAGCGATTTAAGGTTGTTCCATAATCATAATTACATTTTTTATATATATTATACTGAACTTTTTATTTTAGTATAAATTCAATACATTTAGAGGAGGTGGAAGAAAAAATAAATTGAATGAGATTGGGTATGATGATTCCCTCTTCTTTAGTGGGAATTATATAGATCACTTTTTAAGGATTAGTAGTGACCTATTTTAATAAAAACATCACCTCTAATTTTTGTTTATAAAAGATGATAAGAAAATTGGTAAGGGTTTGGTTGATGTATATGGCCAAATGTGGTGTACACAAGGGAATGGAGGGGTATCAATTTATATATTGGGTGGAGGACACACTTGGAATGATTACAATATTCCTTCCATAAGTGATCCTTATATGTCCCATGAACCTCCAAATATCACCTTATTAATCTCTAGGTACTATAATGATAGATCCAGGCTCTTATATCCTTCCTCTGTGATCGGCTCAAAAATATTCTCAACCAGCATTATTCTTGATCTATATTGACTTGAGATTGGTTGTTGTAGAGGATCAATTTCCATTTTTATGAGTGTTATTATAGATGATATCTCTAAGGATTAAGATAATTGTCCATATTTTATTATTCACCACAAAATTGTCTTGTAGAAAATAGTATAATTGGGTTTTAATAAATTTATTATTATAAAATAAATAATGGACATAAACCCTTATTATTTCTTCAATCATCAAACAATATCATATGTGTAATAATAATATTATTATTTATATTTCATCGCATTCAAAAAACATAAAAATTAAATTAATTATTATTTATTCAAATACTAATTAATATATAATATTTCCCAATGTACCTTTAATGATTCTCTATCATTCCTCCATAATATTTATCATCTCTTGATTTATGACTATTTATTTCATAAATAAATATCACATCATTATTCACCAATAAATAAATAAATATTAAATTCATTTAATATCAAATAAATGTTTCTTAAATATTCTTCCCAAAAAATATTTTCATGAATTACCAGTGATAAAAAATTTCAAGTCGAGAAAACATGAATAATTAATAAACTAGATGATGGATTAATATTTAATCAAAATGTTAAATTATAAATATAATTATTATTTAACTGAATTTATGGATACACATTGTGTGTGAACCATTCACCTCTTTATAATTAGTAATATGTGAATCATCCAACTATACAAGGTTAGCATATAGAAACATGTCAAGGAAACCATAGTGAAATAAGATAATGTCACAATGAAATAAAACCTGATATGAACACTAACTGTGTAATATAATCCCTTTATCATGATATCTCTAATAAAAAAGGTTTCATTCTGTTGTCATAAACCTATATGTTCATTGTATCTTTATTTGACATTCCATAAATTCAGAATTCCTACTGAACATCATGGATATGGATTAATTTATGAAGTTTTATTTCCATAAAAGGGCCTAAGATATCATATTTTAAAAAAAATTAATGGAAAATGTTTTCCCTCATTATTCATTAATGAAATATTACTCGTGATACACCAAATGTATCATACATTCCCATAATCATAAGTTAGCTGGTGTTTCGTCCATACATTAAAGCACACAACTATTAATATCCATTAATAATAATAATAATAATAAATGATCAATACATACATATACAGATTGGAACATCCAAGGACACATAAAAATGTGTATTTCCAACTGGTGAATCTCATGCTCAAAATTTCATACATTGGAAATTAACAAGAATGTACATCATGAGAAGGTTCCCCAATAGCTATGAGTGTCCACAATTGATATTGTAATCCATTGGTGTCCAAAAATGATGTCATTAACCTATATAACATTTATTTTATGAATATTATCATAGATCTTCTATGTTCTCATCATAATAATGAATTACTATGACCTTTCAATGTGACAACTATTATTTAAGAAATATAATAAACTATACTATATAAAAGAATAATAATGATGATAAAGTAATTTATAATTATTAAAAACTATGAATATATTCAATTTCATCAATGGGTTTTCGGGGTGTGGGATGGGTTTTTCTCGATAGTTTGATTACGGGGGGTTTTAAGGGCTCACGAAATTTCTCGCATCATGACTTCCATATGTTTCATCTTCCCTATAACCTGAAAATTGTTCCCTCAACCATATATAGGTATAGACCTTCTTCCCAATTTTCTGTGATAATCTAGTTTTTCAGGCCCAACAACTCTTGGGGACTCACATTGTTCTAGAGTAAGGGAGGTTGGGATCATGACACAATTTTGGGGGGAATTGTTTCCTACTCAGGAAATCCCATATAGATTTAATATATGACAATAAAAACATTTTTATACCCCGATAGGGGACTAGTTACACATATTTAAATGAATTTATTATGGACAATTATTTATATGTACTATAACAAGTATATCACAGGTTCAGTATCAATCTTTTATTTAATTATGATGCATTATTCCATGGCCTTGTTTGGGAACACTAGTGTTTATTGATGTCTAGGGAGATGGTTGTTGTCCCGGGGGTGGGATTAAACCTCTATGAGTAATGCAACATATCTTTTGAAAATAGGAATCAAGACTCATGTAGTTCATTTGAAAAAGTTTACTGTTTCATGTCTAGACCCATCCTTTTAGTGTAACATCATACAGTGAGGATGTCCATATCGAGATCAGACCTCGATGAGGCATCTTGAATATCCTCTTTAATATAGGGATCGATGTCCATGATTTTCTTAAAACGGACTTCTATGTGTCAATATATATTAAAATAGAGGCTCTAGGTGGGACTTATGCATATGAGACTTCACTGGATTTCTTCTTCATGAATGTAGCCATGTGAGCAGAGATGGGGTGTAATCAGACATACATCCAATGGTAGTTCATTTCTATGTGAATTCTCAACATGTAGTTAGTATAATAATCACCGGTCTCTTATCCCACATCTTCCATGCTTGGTTTGAGAAACAATATACAGTAGTAGTATGGACGCATCACATAAGAGAATATCCATATAGTGATTACAAATTAATGATTCCTATTTAAGTGCATCATCACCCATCTCATGAAGGATGTTATATAGAGATTGATCATTGGGAAGGAATTATATGTATCCAAAATATAGTGGTAATTAGAGTTCTAATATTTCATATCGTACCATACCTTTTGATGGGTTTGAGGTACTTGAGGTTATAAGTAGGGATTATACATAAAATGAGTTTTTTTCATGTGTCCTCCTCTAATATGCTAATGTACGAGGGAAAATGGTAGACATATGTGATGATTTAATCCCTTAATATATGAATAATTGGAATGGGGATGGATGTACACCTGAGTGGATTCCCATTGGATTTCAGACCATAGGGTGGATTCCCACATATCCCAGTTATAGATGGATTTATAGTTACCACAGTTCAATCCCAAATCTGATAATGGGTTGGAGGTGTATAATCACACTTGGAGACATTATGACTATACATGATATTTTAGGGATGTTAGGGGATTATACCAAATTGGATGCCCTATAACTGAGGAAATATTATATTTTTTAGTAGTTATGACTTACACACAAAGACTTCCCAATGGGTTGGGGCATAACCTCTGAGGCTACTCGTTGACACACTCATGTCATGCTGCTGGATGGGGCATACACTTTGGGGTTTCCTATTGAAGTACTCATTGTTTATCCTCTAATGAATTAATAATATGTCATGATGACCATTATGGCCTTTCCATGAGCTTGATATTGGTATGGTCACCTTAATTTTTAACCCAATCCCATCAAGAACACTTCCCATTTAAATGGTTAATGTGGCTGAAGATTCTTAGTCATGATTTTCATGTAAAGAGTTTATGTTGGTCTACTGTACATAGTGGACACATCGTAAGGGATTTTCCAAACATGTCATGGCCATCTGCTAATAAATTCTTGATTTCATCACCCAATATGTTGGGGAACTAATCTGACATAGAAGACAAATCCAATGGTGTCTTCCTAATAAACATGGATTACTTTTCTACCTTCAAATGGGAAAATTTTTAGGTCCATGAATCTTCTCATGATAAAAGCATCCATATTTGGAGACTCTTACAGGATTTAATGACTTGTCTCATATTTATTCATCTGAGTGAATATGACATGTCAAAGGTGCTTCACATGACCAGATTAGGCATTTTAGGGGCCAAATGTATGATAAAATATAATAATATTTTTATTCTTGATCTTTTATGATTAATGAATATGGATATGTGGATCACCTAGTGATCATGTGAGCGGAGTCGCGACTGATCATGCGATTGTCCCTGAGTCACCAAGTAAAACTAGAATCATAGGAGGTAGATGGATGAGAGGAAATTTAAAGATATAGATCATATATAGTGAAGGGTTGACCAAGTTATATTTTTTGTGGCATGGTATTGGTATTTTTTGAAATCATGATACACGAGATTGAGACAGATGGCCAAGATCGGCAGATAGCACAATCAAACGGTAGAGATTCAATCGGCATGGAAAAATCCTATCACACAACAAATTATTACCACACCTCTCCTTCATTATATAATTAATTTTTTAGATTATATTACTGTGAACCTGAAATATGGTTGGAACCCATACCATATTCACCAAATCCACCAAGAGATTCACCCCACTGATATACTAACTAATGATATTCAAGCTAGTATGATTAAGAACCACATGCTCTAAACATGTCAAAACATCCATCTTGTGGGGGATATTCTCTTCTACTAGACTTCATTCTATCCTAGGGAAACTTCCAGTGGTGTGGTAAACTTTTGTTCGTACAAGGGAATGTGGTAAAATTGGTATAGCTAGCGGTAGCCATTTATTTTTTTGGAAAAGGGTAATAAAAATCTACCAACTAATAATAAAATTCAAATTATAATTTAAGATAAAAATTTTATCTCTATAATAAAAACCCCATACGTTCATGAATTCCAATCCCATTTTCTTTCATAAAAACTATATAATTTTTTTTCAAGATCTTCTCATTCCTCGGGTCTTTAACAATAATGTGAAAAATGAAAAAATATTATTTCTAACAGTAATCATGATGAATATTGATATTGGTTCAATATAAAAAATCACATAAGAATCCCACATGAACATTATCCAACATACAATAAACATTAATCTTCAAGATCCCATGTTCTATCATAAAAAATATCAAATTTTTCAATATCATCACGTTGCTTATGTCTTCAAAAAATTGAAAAATGAACAAATATTCGTTATAACAGTAATCCTGAAGTATATAGATATTGGTTCTATAGAAGAAACACCAAAATAATCCTACTTATAATAAAATTATGTCATCAAGATTTCACTTGATACTCATGATTCAATTAATATTGTTATTTATTCAAGTTATATAGTTTTTTTAATTCTTGGGACAATTTTCTCACTCAAACATAACCTCTCTAACAAAATTTTCTCCACATGTGCTACTTCTGTTCTATGTTCTTTGTCTGTTGGTGGGATGTTTCCTCTTTTACAAGATCCACTACTACATTATTATCACAATATATTATTATAGGGTGTTTAATATAAGGTACCACATCAAAATCCATGATAATGTTTCTTATCCAAAAATCTTATTTAGTTTCATCATAATCCACTATATACATCGAATCCATTGTATATTCTGTAAAAACTGGATGGTTTGTCTAGATCTAGCTCATAGCTCTTTCATTGTGACTAATAACATATCCTAACCATGATATCAGATAAATATGATATTTTTGAAAACTAGCATTAAAAACTCGATTTATATCTCCTTATCTCTAACATACACTAAGAATATGTCCATAGTTAATCTCATATACAAGAGGAAATCCCCAATAGAAATCAAATTATTTTCTCCTAATTAATATTGATATCTATGTTCCATATTCATTGATTTAGAAACATAAATTCTAGTACATAATATATCATACGTGATTGATCCTATGATCTAAGCCTATGGGATATAACTAATTTTATCATTATCCTCTTATATCTAAGGACAAATTTTCATAGAAACATGTATACCATGTGACATTTGAACTAATACAGTCTTGCAATGTTCCGTAATAAATCTATTTAGTATCTAGGAAATATATGTACTCTAACTAAGTCGACGATTCATCATAGATATGTCTGTAATTATCTTGATCCCCATAAGATAGGTTTCTCTACCTGATTCATTCATGGAGAAATTCTTATTTAACAAGTCCTTAACTTACTATAGTTCTGGTATGTCCATTTTGATAAGTAATTTTTTATCAACATATGCTACTATTATAAAAAATAAATTCCCAGTAAAATGATTTAAAAAACATGGATTTCCTTCATTATTAATGAATCAAAATTATTTTATAGGACCATAAAACCAAATTTTCAAGGACCATGATGCTTTCTTCATCATATAAATTGATCTATTAAACATTGATATCCTTTTCAAATCACCTGGAGACACAAATAATTATGTTTATATCCTATGGTAATATTCCTGATGGTTCCCATTAAGAGAATATATTTTAATATATATCGTAAAAATTTCTTATTCATAGTGTGTTACTATATCATTTGGAATTATAATAGATTTAAAATGGAAACTTGATAAATGGTTTCATTGTATACACTACCTTGACAAAATTTAAACCCTATAACTTCATTAATTTATTTATAGGTACTTGCATTACCCTCTATTGCAGTAATTTCTTGAATTACCATTTACTAAAAATACTAATAACAAAAAATGGTTGATCCACAAGTACCCAAATTTAGTTCTAATAAACAGAATCCATTTTTTAATTCATGGCTTATTTTAATCATAAAGTATCTGATATATCTACTCCTTTTTAATTGAAAAAAGCATCATTATTTTCAACCAATAATGAGTAACCATCTTTGATGACTAGGAAACCATATTTCTAAAGTTAACAAAACTCTCAGCTTTTCCTATATATTAGTTCATTTAAGAACTACTTCTACCACATGGATCTATAGAATCTGTTAATGTAAAAACTCTTTTGTTTCATAAAAATTTTATTTATCGAAGTTACTCTACCTATGACTATCTTTCATGAGTATTATCCCCATCTTAAGAAATAAGATTTGTCTAGAAATTAGAACTTTCCTTTATGAGGGGTTATATTGTTATATTTTCCTTAGGAAACCCTATAAATATGCACTTTATTTCATAGGGTGATATTTTGTTTCCAGATATACCCTTACCAAATTCTTCACAACCCCACACATTAGTATGGTAAAAAATGGGTTTTTTAAACTTCATTACATTATTTAATTTATGTTTTAATCCATATTTGGTACTCATTTTAGTGTGTATAATATTGTTTGTATCTAATTTCCCCAAAATTATAATAGAATATCTATATAACTCATCATCTACCTTACAATGTATAGAAAGGTATTATTACTCATTTCTCTAAGACCATTCCACTATAGTGTATAAGGTGGAGTGAGTTGAGAAAGAATCCCAAACCACCATTAAATGTTGATAAACTCTTGGTTAAGATATTCACAACCGCAATCATATATACTATTCTTTATCTTTATTCCTAATTAATTATATACTTCATCCTAAATTCATTGTCTCCCTTCTACCATTTCCATCAAACGGTGGATTTTTTTTTCCTTGTAAATATGTATTATACCATTCATGTGGTTTTACATCAAATGATTAAAAATATACACCTCGATAGAGAATTTTCAAACACTTCTCATTTACATTTCTAAGATATTGATTCCATAACAAGGATTTATATGAGTCATACAAACATGAATCCTTTTCAATTTAAAATAGTTTCTTTTAATTTAATATATAAAGATTATTATTTAAATTTGATATGCATAACATATGTTTTATTCATAAAAGAAAAAGAATTATTTATAAATTTGAAAATAAAACAATTTGTATCTCGGAAGGGTAAATAAATTATTCCCATTTTAATGGTCATTATATAAATACAATCTCTCTAAACCAATATCAATAATGTTTGAAATGAATTTGTGCAATCTCCAGTGGAATCATTTGCCAACCTTTCTCCATTTACATATCACAAATTCTACACTTCAACAAAAATATTTATTAATTCAGTTTTTAATGCTTTTGGATATATATATGATCAGTAAAATATTTTCATAATACACAATGTGTAAAATTCTAATTATACACTCAATAATGAATGTACCATTAGCATCAATTTTATATATAGTGTAGTTACACTTCTAGTATCCTTTCATTCCACATGAAAAATACTACTTCCATTTCCTTTACTTACATCTAGAACTTTTACTTCTTTAACTGATGGTTCTCATGTGATTTAGACATATTATGTGTCTTGGGCCCCTTGATCTTCTTATTTGTTCTCTTATGAACCATAAGGATTGTGGGTTTATCATGCTCCATCTCCATATCATCTAGGAAATTCTGAGTAAGAATTTATGCAAGACTCTTCTCATTATTATTCATGTTAAATATAGTAATATATTTGGAGAATAAAAAGGATAGTGAAAAAATAATTAGATATGTGCACAACTCATCTTGTAATTTAATATCAAATATTTATAATCATTAAATATTTCCAATAAGATTGAATATATGTGGCCCAGATAGAACCGGCTCTCCATGAATGGTTCTAAACAATGGAATTAAGATCTAGTATCTCTCATTCCTCACCTCTTGATATAGTTCCCCAAGGCGAGATGTCATGTTATACGCATCCATGTACTCATGTTTCTTTAGAATCTCGATGTCCATTTAATATATCATGAAACACTTAGTATTGGAGATATTGTTCAAATGTTTCACATAGACTACAAACTATTCCTCATTGGCCTCTTGTACAACTTTTTTTGGAATGGGTTTTTCATGTACATATAATTTCCTTTCAAGGAAATGGATAACAGTATGAATATTTTCTGATATTGGAAATTTATGCTTGTGAGATGGTTTTCCTTCTTAATTATGGATCATAGTGAATTAATTGATGTCATTTTTAATTTAAATTTCTATAAATAAGAAAAACTGGATTTAAGAAAAGTATCTGATATAATTAGATAAATAAATATTATATTATATTAATTCATCTGCATATATTTTTATTGATAAAAATATCCCTGGCCCTTAGATTCATAATATCATATTACTTGTACATTATAGTGTCAAGGATTCATATTCCCCTTATTAGCAGCCCAATTTTGGTCGGTCAAGAAATTTGAATGGTTAGAAAAATGCATTCCAATTTCAAACATCATTAATTCGTAACTCCATTATTGGTTTAATGGAATCCACAATCCTAAAATACATAAATGTGGATTTTCTTAACCTTTTCCTCTTATTTACACCTATTCATATTTTTGGCAGTCATCCATTTATGTAAATAATTTTATGTCAAACCAAAAAATCAATTTATAATTTCCCTAATCATTAAAATATCTCTGACATTTTTTTGTTCAGAACATAAAACCATGATTTTATTTTGACATATGTATTGGATGGTTATATCAACATAATATATAATTGAGGTATTTTTAATATTTATGTATTAATTTTCCCTTATTATCTTTATTAGATTATTTTTAATATTGAGTGGACCTACTTCAGTGATTAACCATGTATTAGAAAATTTTAATAAATAATAAAATTTATTATAGATATATCTCAGATGGACATTGATTCATTACTATATGTGATCTTGAAGTAAACATCTATAATGATATTAAACATGTATTTCACATAAATAAAGTAATAAAGTGGTATTATCATGATATTTTGATAATTGTTTTTTATAGTAAATGATAATTTAACTCTCGACCTTTTGTAAAAAAACCTTGAACCATTTTACAATTTGGGTTGTAGCTTTACAATTATCCACATATATATCTCAATTGAATTGTTTCACCTTATCTCCAAACATGAACTACCTCAAATAGCTTTGGAGATCTATCCATTAAATATGATTTTACTCAATTGTATGTTAGGGGAACCAAATGAGTGATTATGGAGTTAAGATTAAATAAACCCTCATATCACATTCCATTATAAAATTATAGGTGGCATGAAACACATGCCATTAACTTAATTTGATAACAATTTAAAAGGATACCTTTCACATGCAATGTTTTTTTCTATGGTCATGGTCATCTACATACATGTAATGAATTTTGAATTTAAGAAAATATCATTCAATTGTATTAATTCATATTTAAGATAAATCATGATCAAATAAATTAATTATATTCTATAATTAATCAATTATTTTAACACAACTCTCATTAAAATTTTCCTCATATTGTAATTGATTTTATTTTAAATAAATGAAATTAATTTATTTAATATTTATTATGTACAAAACATGTAAAAATGTGTCCAAATGTGAGTACACATCCAAAATAACCAATGTTGGTTTCATTATTATATAATTTACTCATGTGACTTATATTATACATGAGATATCACATAATTTCAAAGAATATACATTGAAAATTAATGACACAAAGAACACATTGGATTTATAGAGGATGTTATGCTTCAATTCACATAGATTAATGACTATATTACAACTTATATATTATATACAGTTATGAAAAAATATGTAGATATTAATAAGAAATTTAATATATATAAATATAAATAACTCATCACATAGTGTGTACATTGTCATATTAAGTACACATAAAACACATTTTTATACATTTTACAAAGAAAAATAAATAAATTTTAAATTTTCTGTAATTTTGTAAAAAACATGATGTGTACAATCCATCTACATAGTATGTTTTTTCTCATTATCTATTTGTGACACATGCCAAGGGACTCAGCGTGTAACCATGAGACAATATTGATGGAGTTCATGGTGGGTACATATGAAATATATCATTTGGTATCCGAGTTATAAATTTTCTAGTCATGTAGTAGTTGTATGGAAATACAGGGATCCCCTATGACTAATGGAATACAAGTCATGTACAATGATAACATGACATCTAGGTTGGATAACATTAGAAAACAAAATTGGTTTTCCCCCAAAACTATCACCCGACTTGATTTTCCACATACATGATGGTTGTTCCCAATCCCCATGAGCTGGAGACAAGCATATGGGAATCAAACAAAAAAAATAGAGGTAATGATTTCTATAAACCTATATAAACACATGGATTATTTACACAAGGAAATTAATGTGAATGTTCTATCGTAAAAAATATTTCTTTAACTGTATGATTACAGTTGAAATGAAACAACTGTAAATGTATCTGAAACTCAAAAACAAAAGTCGAACTACATGGTACTAAAATTAAACAACTACTCCATTTGATGGAATATAAGAACTCCCACCATCTCACCACCAACTACCCATCCCAACTGAAAAAAAACCTCACTACCTCACAAAAAAATCTTTCCTTTGCCAACAATGGATGAAATAAAAAGATCTATGCCCCACTGAAGAAGCACATTGGGTGTGAGATAACAGGCATGGTAGGATCCCACCCACATGTTCCATAACAAGTCTCTATATAACAATTCATGTATTCACATTTCAAATAAATCATTGTGTGATAAGAAGTGATGGACCCTTATATAAAACATGGAATAAAAATCTCTTTTATCACAGTTTTAAGATAAAATCATCTATATCATTGTCAATGCATAATTTCCATATCTCATGCATATCAAGGCTAATCAAAATATCCAAGAAAATTAAAATATATGCACATGTATCTGTATGAAGGATCACTCTAGGTCAGACTACCAGAATACTCATAAAAAATCAACTGCAAACTATTGTTCGTAGAACACATTCTTTCGAATAAGAGGAATACACCAGGAGTAAACAGCCCCCAATAATATCAGTTTTAGTCCGCAAGAACAATGGGCCTATAAAATAGATGAAATCCCCATGGGAAAACATCATGATAATCACAATCAAATGGAAGATAGCCTCAAGATAAATCCTAAACCTAAATATCCAAGGTAGATAATGTGATCATTTTTTCATAATTCATCCCAAATCATTGAAAACAATTTCAAAAATTTATATCAATGCATTGAAAATAACCATTTTCATTCAACATTCCAATAACCAGTGAAATCGATTGTTCTTTTAAAACTATTTTCAATACACACACAATAAATTCATGTTAACTTCAAGTATAAATAAGTTTATAAATAAAGAACAACGTACTTCATCAACATTGGTTAGGGACAAAACAACCTACAACAAAGCTCGTGTTTCACACTCCTACAACGGAATCCACCAACAATGAAAATCCAACAACAACAAAAAATGCCCTAGAATCCAATCCTCATCAAAAGATTGATCCAATTAAGAAAATAGGTGATCATAGGAAGGGATAAAACCCACATACCTCAAAAATAAAAACCCTATGCATTGCATCAATAAAATAACGATCTTGAGAATGAGATCACACAAAAGATCAAAAGAGACACACTGTGATCACATCTATGATCAAATGCCATAAAAATCGATCTAGAAGGAATAGTGTCTCCAAAAATTACTATATAGGATGTCTCAGTTGAGAGAAAAGGAAAAGATGCATCTGAATGGTCTCCCAAAACCTGAATAGTTTTCTAAAACATCTATCTCTGGGGAATTACATGACATGTTAATACTTTTCAAGTCATTAAATCCACAGTTTTTATAGACGCTGATAAATATGTCACCTCAGATTAAAAAAATTTTATTTAAAACATTTAGGTTGTTAAACATCTCCTCACATCATTAAACCATTCATGGTGTGAATCCTTTCACGAATTTTATCTACTGAATTGAATACATCATGTAACCTAGTTACAGATAAACTGGAATTATATATAAGTTTGGTTGTCATTTTGTTATGGATTTTAAATTTATTAACTCGATAATGTGTTTATTATGTGCCAAATTTTGTAAGAATATGGATTTCATTGATTTAAAGGAGGAAATGCATAAAAAGGGAAGAAATTTCCTATTACACATATAGAATCAGCAGTACACATGGTGTAATTGGGTTTTTCCCCAACTAAAAAGTTGTGAACAAAGATATGAAAATATTCATAGAGATTTCAATTGAAGAATCAATTACACATCATGAATAGAAAATAAACATTTTGAAACTTTTTAATGATAAAAATGAATGTAAGATAAAGTTGGAAAGATAGAACACCTCTTGAAATCCAAATACATGATGTGGAATTGGTTAAACATCATATATCGAGCGAGATACATGTGGGATACACATGAAATTAAAAATCTAAAGATATTTAAATCAAAATAAATTACACTACATGAATATAATTACACATCATGTAATATTTTTCCTATATATAACGAATGTTGAACGTGTTTTGGAGTGTTTTTGGAGTAGAACTTTACAAATTTTTTTCCTTTCACATCAAGTTAAGTTTTGTTACCTTCCCACTAAAATCAAATATCATTTCCACATTTATTGTATTTCTGAAATACAAGTGTCATGGATAATATACCATCATCTTATTCATTCCCTTTTCGCATCACAACCCTAATTTATCATCAATCATGAATGAATTAATGTTTAATAGATTTACTATCTCATTACAATAAATTATCTGATTCTAATTTAAATCTCTTTAATCCTGATTGCATGCTTGTCTCCTTTTGTCAATCTAAATCATTGCATGTGTGTTAAACATTTAAATTAAAAATTTATTTTCATGGAAAGAATTGTATCATCTATTCATTTGTTTTCATCCCATCATATCATGATTTTATAAACCTCTTGGGGTATGGATTGAGAATAGATGTATCTAAATTCATAAAATCATTCATTTTAAACATAGTAACCTTAAGTATTAGTAATCAGGATAAATAATCATTCTATATCCAATTTATCTGAACATCACGGAATATGTAGTATTCATGTGAAGAAACCTATCATTGTTAATGTAGATTTTTCTATGACCAATAGCTTAAAAATATTTCTGTCTTAGGAACCATTCTTAATGCATCTAGATTATCAATATCTCATAATCAAGGATTAGTTACCCCATAGGTATAATTTGATGGTTTTCTTATAATCAACTATAAACCATCTCTTACATTGTAGCCTAAACCTTAGGATCCTACCGAGTTATAATTAGGATAATCCTTTCTAAAAATACTAAAAATTATTCTTGATCCATCATGAAGAATACCATCAACTCTTAGACATATAAAATCCCTTACTAAATCAACTTGAAATGAATATTACCTAAAAAGATATTCATAAATCAACTTTCAATTCCATCTTATGATCCCCATGGGATCAACAATGAACATACAATATAATACACCGTAGTACCAAGTAATGATTGAAAAAAACACTTCTAATATAACTATATCCCTTTTGAATTCTATGACATGTGCAGAAACCTCAAATTTTGGTTCCATTGACAAGGACACAACGCTGTGTTCGAAAATCCTCTGGAAAAAGTAAATGGGATTACAATTCCCCGACCTCCTTTTCTTCTTTATTTTTCAAGATTCCCTTACTTAACTGCTTTACTTTATTGTGGATGTTACAAGGTCCTTTAACATATTCGAAGATACAAAAGAAAAAAGAAAAACTATCCTTCGATAATGTGATAGAATGGTACCTTATTTCAGGCTACGGGTCAACCATGGTCGATAAACTCCATCTAGCCGGACCAAACCATCCAAACGCTATAAATAGGAATTAATTAGTCCCCCTTGAGCACACAGTGAAGAAAGAATGAACCATCATGGATTATGGATTTCTATCTATCCATGGTGATAATCATTGAATAGTGATTCCTCCTATCCAAGCCCATAATTTTGAAAAAAAATATCGATTCATTCATAAGATCTATAACGTGGGGAAATTTGTTTGACATCAGAGTTAAGATCTGCATGATAATATCTCTAAATTCCTAGAATTTTACAATACCTTTCCCCAACAGGGAGTATCTTCCATCAAAATTAGACGGTGTATCATCCCAATATATCAAAGATACTGAGCCATGTATTGTATTAATAGTCAAGATCCCAATTAAATCATGATTTGGAATAATCTAATCAAGATGATCTTGGACAAATTCTCCCTAAAGATCTATAGTTGGACACTCTTGAAAAACATTCAAAACATCGCTCATAATGATAGAGAATATGAATGGAAATCATGGGGTACATTTAGGGAACTGATGGGGAAGTACCTATTCCATGTTCTAGACATGTGGATCTAGTTTCAAACATTATTTCTTGGCCTCCAACAAGCCACACAAATAGTCATCGAAGCTACTGTTAATGGATTAATGATTTTCAAGACACCCAAAGATGGAAAATTCATCTTAGATGAAGTCTCACACAATGTCAGCCAGTGAAAAAGTTATCATGGACCTCCTCATTTAAGTACCCACCGTGTGCATGAAAATAAAATACTGGTATTTCAATTCAATGTTTGTAAAATCAACATAGAATCATTCCAACTGCATACTACCCTCCCCCTCCTACACCAATAAGGAAAATAAAATAATGTGAAATTTTAGGTTTCTTGTACTAATACTGAGACTGAATGGTATGAGTTAAAGAAATGAAATATCAAGACTGTAATTATATCAATTAAAATCTTCAAAACCCACCATTCCAATAGAAGTAGTAATATAAACAAAAGATGGATTAGAAACTACCTCAAAACAATAAAGGATGTTTTCTACAGTGAAGTGTCCAAGAATCATTTCATAATGATGTACCAACAAGGTATCCACCAATGAACCATGTTCCAAGACCACAATAACAAATTCATTAACAACATTTCCCAAATATATCTCAATAACTATTTCAATTAACTCTACCCAGACCTGAGCATCAACCTCCTACTCTGGAAGGTAACGTAGAGAACATACTAGATACCTTTGTTAAAAATACAGACTAGAGAATGATCTCTTAGGATATTAAGATGTAGAAATAACAAATTGATTTATGAAAATATCGATGTACAAGAGGTTCAATATTCAAATACCATGTCTGAAATGTTACTGGGTACTCTAACTGGTAATAAAAAGACATACCATAGAGAAAAGTCCTTAGTTATAGTGCTAAGAAGTGGAATAATATTGGCCTTTCAAAAACTATGTAGTGGAACTGAAAGATAACCTGAATAACCAAATATGAGACCACTAGTGGAAGAAGATAGATTTTTTGGGACCGCACTAGCAACACCCATAGAGGCATCACCAACTCTAGAATCCCAAACACCAAAGAAAGAAAAAGAATTGTCTTATGTTTCCCCACAACACTAAAAGCCACCTCTTCCTTTCCAAAAAATAGAAAAACAAGGTAGATAAGAGGCAAAATATATAAAATTCTATGAAATTCTCATGTTGCTGCATATCCACAATCCCAAAGTAGAAGACATTACTCAAATTCCAATGATTTCCAAATTCTTGAATGACATTATTTACAAAAAAAATATAATGGAAGATAATGGGGTTATGTCATTAAATAAATAATGAACTGGTATTTATCATCATAAAATCCAGTCAAAGATTAGAAACCATGTAAGTTTCTCAATTCCATGTGCTATTAGAGAATTCATGTTTGGAATATCTCTTTTCGATCATGGAGAAAGAATAAATATAATGTTGTGAGTTTATTTCTCATGTTGGGACTCAAAGAGATAAAAACAACATAATTATCCTAACAAATTATAGATTTATTAGCTATGTTTTCTTGAGTAATTCTCTGAGATACTCAAGTTAATTTCAGAAAATTCATATTTCCAACAGACATCAAAGTTTTTGACATTGAATAAGAATGTGAATTCCCCCATAAATCTCAGGAGATCATTCTTTTCCATAATAAAGGCTCTGATAGATGTGAATAAAGTATGTCTGGTCATTAGAGTAGGAGAATAATAGGTATTATTCAACCTTGTTAATGTTCTTAAACAATAAGAGGATCCCTTTAATTTTAACCCCATATCTCTTAACAAATAAAGAATTAAATACATGGTATTAGAAGAATAAAGTGATGTGTCACCATATGATGTAGAAGAAGAGCTTGATTTTGAGGAAGTGAGTTTCAATGAACCTCTCATGATGGAAATATTCACCCATTCTTCCCCTTGGTTATTCATCCATCAGCACTATAATTGAAGCATCTACTCAGTACCCTATAAGAATCATACTTAAGAGATTTATCCTGCCTTAGAATGATCATAAAATCAAAACTATCTTATGCACAAGAATATAAATTGGTTAATCTTTTGAATGCACACAATTAGTCAATTACCTACGGATTTTCAGATATCAAATGAATCAGTCTGACTGCAAGAACTCATAAAATTCTAAATGTGGAAGATGTGAAACGGAAATTTCATCCATAATAGAAGATCACCCCACCCATGAAGAAAATTGTAAAAATGGAACTCTTAAATAATCAAGAATAAAGAATAATAGTGTCCATATCTGATAGAAAATGTCTGATCCCACTATAATTAGTTCCTAAGAATGTTGGGCTTATAATTTATAATCCTAGTAAGAATTAAATGATTTCAACACATACAATTACTGGATGGAGATTTTTCATGGATTAATGAACCTTTAATACAGTTACAAGAAAATACCATTTAACTTTACACTTCATGGAAGAAATTTTGTACATAATTACAAGACATTAATTCTACTACTTCTTGGACAAATACTCAAGATAAAACCAAATTACAATTGACTCGGATGATTATTCAAAAACAAGATTCACATGTCAATTTGGAACATTTTCCTATAGGAACATGTCATTTAGAATGTGAAATTATCAAGAAACATTTCATTGATGCATGAAAAAAAAATTTTATGATATGGCAAAATAATAATTTGAAATATTCATGGATGACATCATAGTATATGGATGATCATTTGATGTTTTTCTAAGCAGCCTGGAGCTAGTCCCATGGTGTTGTGAAGAAAAATTCCTAGTATTGAATTGTATAAGTGTTATTTTAGGGTTCAAGGAGGAATATTACTCTGACATAAAATTTATATTGAAGGCATAGAATAAAATCCATCTAAGATCAAATTTATTATGTATCTACTCAACCCATCCACATTAAATGGAATATGAAGTATTCTGGTCCATGTAGGATTTTAAATGAAATTTATAAAAGACTTTATAAAAGTTGTCAAAACATTAACACATCTATTGTAAAAATAATTTCCCAATTAATTCACTAAGGAATGTAAAAATTGATTCAACACATTGAAAAAATCTTGATATCATCCTTGGTGATCATTTCACCGAACTCGGATAAGGAATTCAAACTCATATGTGATGCCACTGATTTTTCATTGGGCATTATGTTAGGAAAACAAGCCAGTCTCATCTTACATAAAATATACTATTCCATAAATAAAATGAATGAATTCATTGTTAAAAACAAAACTATATATAAATAAATATTAGTTGTTGTGTATTACATTGAAAAGTTTGGTTCATATCTGGACTTATCTAAAATAATTGTGAATACCAATCATGCATCTTTATTGTACTTAATGAACAAAAGGATACCAATCCATGGATTATATTGTGGATAGTATTACTAAAAAACATTATATAGTGATCAAAGACACTAGAGGCATCGAGAATGTGATCAGTGATCATTTATCTGAACTTCCCTTCCCATCATCAAAGATGACGATGATACTTCTATTGAAGTAGATTTCTTAATGAAACTATGTTCCGTATTAAGGTAAAAATGTGAATTTTTTACACTTATAATTATATTTTCATGATATTTTTTCCCAAATAGCTCTCATATGAACAAAAGAAAATATTTTTTTATGAATAAAACAATTACAACTGGGATTAAACACTCATATTAATGAATTACATATATGTCCTATTGTGAAATTACAATCCCAAAGAGGAAATCTGAAATGTGATGTAAATGTGTCATATTCCACCAACAAATGTAAATCATGGACCCAAGAACACTATAGAAAAAATTCTACTAATTGGACTTTTCTAGCTCATGCTACACCAATATGTACGAGGATTTCTTTCAATGCTATGAAAGGTTCCAGAAAACTGGGAATATTGGAAAAAAGAAGAAAATCACTCACAAATCATTCATGGAATTAGAAATATTTGATGTATGGTAATAAACCATGTGGAACCATTTCCCACATAGCATCGAAAGTCCCACATACTATTTAGTGTTGACTATTTCTAAAAGTGGGTAGAAGATGAAGAAACATCACATGAAACAGTGAAATTAGTCATGCATTTTTTAAAAAATAGTTTAGGATTTAGATTTCAATGATTAATCCTCAATGATCGAGAATGCATTTAACAAAAAAATATTTTGAAGTATTTATTGAAAATTACAAAATCTGGTATAACACATGAACCCCCTACCACCCAAAAAGTAGTGGGAAAGTGGAATTTCCAAATAGGGAGATCAAGAAAATCATGGGCCAAACTATTAACACCATCCAAATATATTCAATTATAAAACTAGATGACGCACTGTGGGCATAAAATATTACATAAAAAAGATATAAGTATTAAAATTTAATAATTATTTTTGGGATATCATATCATATCCCAGTTTAACTAAAGCATCGCACGTATAGGTTAATCAGGGAGCTCAATTTGAATTTTAGGAATGCTAGAGAATTATGAATTCTATAACTAATAGAGTTTGAAGAAGACAAGAATGAACCTTATGAAAACACCATGATATTCAAATAATGAAAAAATAACTGGAATGATAAATGCATTTTATGTCATATCTCTGTCCTAGAAAAGAAAGTCCACTTTTTAAACTAAATATTGAAACTCTTACCTATTAAACTAAAATCTCAATGGTCTAGACCTTTCAAAGTCATTCATTTTTCCCTTATGGGGACAGTAATAATAGTGAACAACCAAATATTAAAAATCATTCAACAACCCTTCTATGAAGGAAATGACATCTTCCTCAATTTCATTTGATCAATAATTTTGTCTAGATATCGATGTTAATGGATGTGTTAACTAGGAGACAACCCATGGTAAGAAACATTATACAAGGTAAGATTACTATAATCCATAAGAATTTCAAATAAACTAGGAGATGAATGTGAGTGATGAAAACTATTTTAACCCAAAATAGACAATTGCACATTGTGTAACCCAGTTACACGATGTGTACATTTTTCATCCATGATTTCACTTTATGACACTTGTACAAGACATAAATCCATGATGAAACATCATGTAACTCAATAGGTATATTTTTTATAACACATTTTTTGAACCCTAGTTTCACAACCCGACCCCAAACACCCTTCCTCTCCTCCCCTTCTCCTGAACATCCACCTCCCTCCTACAGAAAATTGACCTCCCTTTCCACTCACAAATCCACCTCCTTCCCCACAATCGACGATACCACCCCACCTCCTCCTCTCTTGTCATACCCAACCTGAAAACCATCCCTCTCTTTCACTTATCCTTCAACCACCCTCTACACCCTCATCCTATTTATGTTGTGAACCTACTTACACCCCCCCCTCTGTGACCAAAAACCCAAACCCACTCTTCCACCATTAGTTAACAATGAACAAAACCCTCCCAAATTCATAATCCTCATCCTCCTCCATAAACGGAGTGGACCAAAAATCTATTGTTGTGTCCATGATAATCATCATCTAACCACTAAGAGTAGATTCCTACCAAGAACCCATGTGGTACCATACCGTCCAAACCATTTTCACCTCTTACACCATCCCATGTTGTGCCAGTTGCTCAGGCTGACTCCTACTCAACCTCCAAGGACCCCTTCACTGACAAAAACCTCCACCTAAACCCAATCTTCTACTTCACCAACCCAAAACACCATGTAAACCTCATAAAGTGGCAGTCCAAGACTATATTGATAAACAAGACCATATACCTACCCATCCTATACTGATTGAACATCTGTAATGTCATCCTCGATCTAATGAAGGTATTACATTTGGAATGCTTCATTTAGGTATGAGAGGATCCCTACTGGGAGCTATTTCTAGAGTTCCTTTCCACATTCTAGGTGTCCATAGATATCTTGATATTCTTATTGGGTGTCTAAGAACATGAACATTCATTATCTGAGATCGGTATTGGACTAATCATTTATAAAAATACGTTTTTTTCATTAGTTATCATTCAAAAACTTCAGCTGGAGCCACTCTAAGATGATTTTCAACATCTATAGAAGATGATTTCACATGTCCCTCAGATTCCCCATGATACGTGGATCACCAAGTCTACACATTTATGGAACCCATGTCTATGTATTCTTCATAATTCTATGACAGATGGGTGGTTCTCTAGGTCTGAGTCAAATGAGAGAGTCATCCATTTATATGTGCTTATCATGGTATCTTCCATGGCTAGCCCTGAAGACAACATGTCTGTATAGTTTTCTAATCACTACATGGCCCATGCGTAGTTGATTTGAGGAACCTTGATTATAAGATCATTTACTACCTTCATGGAACGATACCTTGGTGCTTTCGATGCATTCCTTCTTCTTACCACCATAATACCTGTTGAGCTCATTTATTTCATGATATTGCACAATTTGAATATATTCGTTAGGTAGGATGATATATACCATTGGTCACTAGGTGTTCATTAGGAACCACTTGAATAGGCCCCACCACCAGTAGTAGCAGACCCACCAACTGATCCACACACCACCACCCCACCTGAACCACCCACGCATCCTCCAACCTATACCACATCATCTACCATTCCTCCAAACACCCATCTTAACCTACCAAATCTCTGGTCTACACAATATTTCATCTAAGAGAATATTCTCCACATTTTCTCTAATCTTTATCACCCTTTCACAGAGTCTTCTATGATCACCACTTCATTAACACTAAACCCCTCCAAACCATCCTATTATATCATTCCCACACCACTAGAGACCCACTCCAACCTACCCACATATATCAATGATCCATCTTCCCAATATGAGTACATAGGAGAGGAATCTTGATGTGGTAAGGGTTTGGCCACCTCTACACCCACACAGGTACCATTTATCATTCTTATTGTGAGACACATGGAATCTCTAGGGATTGATACCTCCACACCACCCACCTTTGTCCATATATCATACCCCATGACCCCACTATATGTAACTAATCCACACTCTCCTACTACTTCCACAAACTCTGATCTAGTAGGAAAACTTTTATTACCACCATTGGGTGGCCTGACATTGGAGGAGTGTTTTTGTCTTAGACAACTGATTTTGCTGTAAATGTTTCTCATATTTGATTGTAGATTATTTTGATAGGGATATCTATTTTTACTGTTTCATCTATGGATGTACAGTTTTTCTAATTCTATATTATATAATTATAAATATATTTTTTCTTTACTTTTATAAGGATTTATTATCATTTCAGTAAATTTTCAAATTTCCAAGTTGAGCTCCTATGTTTCATCCATGGTTTACAATGGACCAATTCCACCGTCTATTTTAATCCAAAGGCTGACCTAGGGACTCGTCGAAGTAGAAAAACAACTTCATAAAATTTCATTGGAGATCCAATTCCTAATATCAACCACCTCGATCTATTATACCATTCTTTCCGCATCTCATCCATGATCAAGATTCCCTAGAAGTTATCAGTCCAATCAAGAGACCTAGAATGTTGGGGGACACTACCACCCGTATTTGTGAATGAATGAATATAAACTGATCTAATGGACCCCACTACATGTTCTTTTAGTCCATTTTTCATGATCATTATTTCATGTAAGAGCATCATGAAAGGATAGCCCTATTTCATAATTTTCTAGATTGAGGTATCATGAATCCGTCTTTTTCATTTAAATTTTGAGTCCCTTTGTTTTTTATCTGTAAAAATCTTCTAAATATAATTAAAATTAATTTCCCTTGTTCATCATGTTGTGCACCTTCTTATTATTATTATTATCTATATTTTAATCCTGTTGAATATTGTTTCATCAAGTGTAGTAATTTTTTCCTTCCACATTTTTTATATGGCCAAGATTTAACTATAGAAAACCCAAGTTCCCTCATTGAATTTCAATTCGAACACGGAGCTCTCGATTCCCTAAATGTTAAAAAATTTAATAGCCATTTGAAATTTTTCATAAGATTTATTTACTATAAAAATATAATATTAATTATATAATTATTGCAGAAATTTTATATTTATAAGTATAGGGGTGTTTCTCATGATTTTAACTTTAGATACACATGGGTTAATGAATGTTATCATATGTATAAGAGAATTTTTTAAAATTATATGCATTCTTTAATCCTGAAAAAATATATACCAATTTAAATAAAAGAAAAAGTTACATTGGAAATTGATAGAATCCATGTCTTGTTTCTATTCTGAATTTTAGAGTGATTTCTAAGCTTAAAAAATTAATTAAAATTCACCATTTTTGATATCAAGGTTAATTTATTTATTACATGGTCATATACCCCATGTGATTATCATATTCTATTTTCGTTCTCATTACTTGAGAGGATTCTAGGCCTTCAATTTCATATCCCATTCTGAGAATATTTTTGGAGTGATACAAGTTACATATAAACCTATCACAACATACATTGACATCTTATTGAGTATTTTATTGAACAAGTATAATTTTAAAATAATTGATGAAACATTTTTAAGCCACTGTTTCATGTGAATCACCTTCCATATTTCCCTCACTAAACTCATTGTCTCCAGGAATGACCTTTTAGAATAAATCTATTCAATTATAATTTTCACTTATTAACCTTATATTGGGATAATAAAAGAAATTACATTGAACAAGTGTTTGGGAATCTTTTAAAATGCTTGCTATGATTTTGTTGCAGAGATGTATTGTGATACTCATACGACTAATTTATTTCGATCTATGTATAAATTCATTAATTTCACTTTTATTCAATTGCATTGAAATATAAAAAAAAAGAAATAATAAATGATAACTATTGTGTATTAGAAAGGTAAAAAATCACCATTTCTTGATCAATGATTGACTTGAAGGGTAAAATTTTTTTAGGGTATGGATATCATATCAAGCCTAAACATAAATTTTGAAAAAAAAATAACAAAAAAATAAGTAAATGGGAAATATTCCCTTTTCACATACATGAAATATACATGGATCTAAGTTGTGATGTTGGTAGTGTGGAAATGATTATCTTTGTGGAGTCATTGTGTTACACTTGTCACGAAATTCATGTGTTATACATCAGATCATACCCTCCTTTTGAGCATGATTTTTTATTTTTTACCCACCTTCCCACAACATTATATTCATTAGAACCCAATTGGTGAATCCCTCATTATTAATTTTTCACTTTTCTTTTTAATGTCGAGATGATAAACCCATTTCAAGAGAATTGTTGGGAGCTTGTGCTCAGGGGTGTGAACATAACTACAATTTCATTTCACCATGAGGGATAATTGAATATTCATTGGGAGGTTAATTTAAAATGGTTATAGAATTAAATTAATTTTTAAAATATTGTAATTAAAATATTTTAACTTGTTCAAAGAAGTGAGATATGAGTCTATAATGATTTTCTATGCTATGATAATTTTGGATACAAACCTTTCTACTTACACTTAGTTTTATTTTCCAGAACATAATGAATGATTCCTTTTTAAATTTTTTTTTATCATTTTGAAATCAATGTTGGAAACATTTATCTTAAGGACAAGAATCTGAGCATTTGTGGAATAATTTTTATAAGATAAAATTATATATAAGTTTTTCTATCATTTTTTTATGTATTTTATATTTAATTACACAATAATGAAATTGGTATGTGGTAAATTTTTCAAGAAGAAGGATTCCATGATTTCAAAAGAGGAAATGAAGAAATGGCCTATTACACTTCATGAATCAATAGTACAAGTCGTGTAATATGGTTTCACTGTTTCTAGAATGTCATGGAATAAGTCATAAACCAAGTCATTATGATTTCAAGTGAAGAATCCATTTCAAGTCATGAATTTAAAATACACATATGGAACCTTTTGAATAAGAAATATAATTGAATGATATATCTGTAAGACAAAAACACATTCTCAAATCTAGATACATGAATTTAAATCTTTCAAATTTCATATCTCTAATGAGATACAAGTAATATATGCATATGATTAAAAATACATGGATATTTACACAGATCGGATTTACCAGATTTCAATCACATTAATCATCATGTAGTATTTCAACCATAAAAAAGTATCCCAAAAGTTGATTTCGAGATCTTTGATATCTATAAATTTATGTGTTTTTCATTCCCTTTGACTAATAATTTGTTCCCTTCCCTCTAAAATCAAATTTCTCTTCCTATTTTTTTGTTTTTATTAAATAAAAGAGTCATGGATAGTATCTCCACATCTCATTCATTCCCTTTTAACATCACAACCATAATTTATCATCGATCATAAATAAATTCATGTTGAATCAATTTGATCTCTCATTCAAAGTATGTATGTGATTGTGATTTACATATCTTTAATCCTGATTTCATTCTTGTACCCTTTTGTGAATATAAATCATTGAATGTGTGTTAAACAATTAAATTTGAACGTTCATATCATGTCAAGAACAGTTTCATTTGTTGATTTGATTTCATCACATCCTATCTTGAGTGGCTAAACCAACCAGTGTAGGGATCGAGAAAAGGGGTATATAAATTCAAAAAATAATTAATTGTATACTTGGTTATCTTAAATATTATTAATTAGGAGACATAATAATTTTCTATCTAATTCATTTGAAAATACCTAGACATGGGGTATTGAAGTGAAGGACCACATTCAAATTTATGTTTCTAAGGGTATGACCAATAGACTAAAATTATTTCATCCTTAGATTCCAATATTAATTCAACTAGATTATCAATATCTCCTTATCAAAGAATACATAAAACCTAGTTAGAACTAGTTGGTTTGGTCAAAATCAACAAGCATCCTTTTCTTTCTTGGTAGCTTCATCATTAGGATCCTATCATGTTATAATTAAGATCATCCATTTTATAGATTCTTGAAATTGATCTTGATCCCTCAATATTATATAAGAATAATATCAAATATTAGACATAAGAACAACCAAAATGAACAAACTAGAAAGGACTCTTACCTTGAAAGGTCTTCAGCTATCAATTGTTAGTACCAACATATACTCCCTATGGGATCAGCTTCGAACATTCACTATATTATGAACTAGTAGTAGGTAATGTTTTGGAAAACAAAAAAAAATTATAATATGACTGAAGCCCCTGAAAATTTAATGTTGCGTGAAGACACATCAGTGACATGGAATGAAATCCTCCTTCATCCTAAAGAAAAATATGGTTAAGGATATAATTCTGATAAAATCTTTGACTTCAACATTATATGTGTCCTCCCAATTCCTTCTTGACCTTATAAAAAAAATTAAATAATAAAACTCTGATGAATATAAATAAATACCTAATATATTTCTAATTGGATGTTTCAAACTTCCCATTATAAAGACATTCTTTCTTTAGGATGTCATCTGGAAGAAGAAATACCTTGAAATAGATGAGGACACTGCTCCCTCTTAAATGATTCACATTCCCAATTCTCATGATAATCTGCTTTTTTGTTTCTACAGAACGCCGATTAATGGAATCGACATCCCAGACATGATATTCTTCTGAGAGTCAATAATCTCAACCGGTTTCTCCAAAATAGAATTTTCTATCTCTAACTCAATTTCATACCAAATAAATACATGAGTGAGATTATGATGGATCTTCTTAAGCTCATATATGTGGATAAAATCAGTAATACAAGTCAGCTGAACTGGAAATTCTAGAAAATATACAACATTAAAAGGATGTTTAGTGACCTGTAATTGTCCAAAATACATCAAATCCATCTTTAATGCTTTTTTATGATGACAATGTCCCAACCAAGGAGAAACATTCATGAAAACCGTGTCTCTAACCAAAAACTCCTTTTCATGGCACCACTGATCCATATATGATATCAATCTACTCAGGTATGTAACTAGATGTCAATTCACTTCCTGAATATTTACTGTAATCTCCTAGACCAAACATGATTTAACTTAAGATTCGACAACCACCACCTCCTAACAATTACTTGCTCATAAAGGGATACCATAAAACACATAGAAGGGGTCCATTCTTATGGAAAACTGATAACTATTGATGTAAAAATATAAACAAGTCCATGTTTTATATCCCATGAACCACCAAAATTAATGACACGTGTGTGTATCATATCACTTAGAATCTGAATCACATACACTATTTGACCATCTGTCTCTGGATGGTAAGTTGTGTTCAACATGACCTGTGATCCTATTGCCTCTTGGAGGATCATGGATAACCTCATGCTAAAGTAGGTAATCTGATCCAAAATAATGGAATATGGACTCCCCTGTAACCTCAAAATCTCCTACGCAAATAACATACACATATCTTCATATATTGTTGTGTCCATAATCGGATTGAAATGATCAGTCTTCGTCAATAGATTAATGATTACGTAGATATAATTCTTTACTTGGGGTGTCCATGGTAATCCTACAAAAAAATACATGGATACCTCATCCCATTTCTAGACTGGAACCAGAAGAGGATAAATAAAACCACAGTGTGTCACACGCTCTTCCTTTACCCATTGGAATGTGTAACAGTAGGAAACAAAATCTAAAATGTCACACATCATTCTTGGACACCCAGATTGTCATCTAATATCATAATACATATTCATAGTACCTATATTAATAACCCTTAAAGAAATATAACAATAAAACGGGACTAAAATCCTCACAAATTTTGGGATGATAAAATTAATCCTAATGTGGAGTATACCATATGAAGAGAGAGATCTACCAGATATGGTCTCCCCTCTACTAGAATCTTCTAATACATTTCCCTTTCCAATGGTGTAGGTGATATTGATGTAAAACATCTGATGGAATTGTGCCTATGGTCTCTGCCTAATATTTATGACTTTCTATGAAAATATATAAGTAAAACTCATATGATTAGAAAATATAGGGATCATATCCCCAAAAAATTGTTCCACCAACATTTCATAACATTCTTAACTATAGTAAGCTCTAAATCATGAGTTGAGTAGTTCTTATCAATGGTAAAAAATGAAGAGAGAGATATAAGATACCATATGGTCATATTCCTAAGAATGCATCCCAAACAATTTCAAGAAGCATCTCAAAACACCACACACCCCTTACTGGGATCAGGTAAGATCAGAATATGGGATTATGTAATAATTAGTTTCAGTTCATCAATGTAAGGCTAAGACTTTGCATCCCATGTGAATTTCACCATTTACCTTATATGAGAAGTTAATGGTTATCAAAAACATAGGTAAACCTTTTAAAAAACATTGGTACTATCCAAAAAGATCAGGGAAGCTATGTATCTCAAATATATTTTGTGGTTCCTTCTATGAAAAAACACCCTTTACCTTCTCTGGATCATCTAATAATCCATTTTCAAAAAAAATTTTCCCAAGAGAATCTCCTATTAAATCTAGAGAATACATTTCTAAATACATACATACAAATTGTTACTTCTCATAACTTACATATCCAATATTAGATAGTTCACATTCCCAGGAACTAATTTCAAATAGACTGGAATAGCATCTATGAACGCTATGACAAGAGTGTCCTGATATTGAAGGAATATTTGATTCATAAAATAGATAAAAACAATAGGAGTGTTAGTAGACCAAAATGTATCACATGATATTCACAATGTTTCTACCTACTCTTTAATTCTATCATCGATATATCAGACTCCCAAACTCTTTGCTAATGATAACCTGACCGAAGATCAATTTTAAAAACCACATTCCCCCTTTAACTGATCAATCAAATCATCCACACGAGGCAGTGAGTTTTTCTATAAAATTATACCTAATTCAACATCGAATAGTCAATACACATATGAAGAGAACCATCTTATTTTTTGTAAAAGAGAAAAGGGGTTTCCAAAGGGGAACCCCAAGGGTGAAAAAAACCTTTTTCCTATAGGTCATCCAAATGAATCTTGAGATCTTTCATCTCCACTAGCAACATATAATAATAAGGTATTTATATTGGCTACATACCTGGAACCAAGTAATCTATAATCTCTACCTCCCTCTCTAGAGGAACACTAGAGGAGTATTTTGGTAAAATTTCAGTAATGTCTCTAAAAAAGGTTGATCTACAACAAGAATAATTTCACAAGGCTCAATCACAGTAGAAGATGACAAACTATTGAGCTCTAAGAGGGACCGCCTTGAACGAGATAATCTTGGGTCCCACTCCACCAGAAACACATAAGAGCTCCCATATGAATAAATAAATGATACATGTCAATGATAACAACCAACCTCCGCTCATTGAGAAACAATCCAATCCATACTAATGATGAGGTCGAACAGATCCCGATTAAGAATGAGAAAATCCCAGACCAAATCCATATGAACTATTGTTAAGGAACAATAAGGACATTGAAACCCCTCTTTTTATCCTTACAATATGTGTCTTTAAATTCATTATAAATGTCATAAGTTCATTTGTATGTTTACTCATATCAACACAATCTGTATATATAAATGTGATGGAGGAACATGTATCAAATAAACCAATTGTTACAAATAATTAAATAAGGATAGTACATATCACTTTTCTGGACCTTCACAAACATTAACGGGACACTCATATATTGAATATATGTGATTCAATTCTAAGACCTCTAGATAGAGACCTGTAGTCATTAAATATTCTGATTACACTATAGTACCGTTTGGAGCCGAAGAAAAATGACCATTATGAGGCGTTTTCATAGCCTGACAGATGAACAATAAATGAATAATGTGTCAATAGTTGTTCTAATTCATCATGAGAATAAGACATGAACATATAGTGTTTCTGACCATGCCACACTAATATCAAGTTAGAGGCCCACATATATTTGTAGTATAAAGTACGAAAAAGGCTCACTACTGAAACCCACCTCCACCACTCAAGCATATTATCTTTCCACTTCCTCGTCTTCCCATGAACACCACCAAAGATGACACTGGATGGAAGAGAATGAGTGGAATCGTAAAACATTACATACATATCCATCTCAATAATTATAGATATATCCACCACCTCCACATAGGTATAAATCTACAACACAAACACATGTGATCTCATGTCTGGTCACAAAACCTATATTTAATTCTGAGTCTTCAATTTTTCATTATTCACCATGTCTATAGAAAAACAATCAATATTAGAAAAAAAATTGGTGTAATCTGAAACCGAACACACTCCTTTTTTCAATGATAGGAGCTCCAGGTAACTAGCCAACATCAGGGACTCTAGAAAAATTACTAGAAGAACATGGTTTTGAAACCCTACATACTCAGGACTAACTTTCTAACTATATGGACAATGGAATACCACCATCTCTTACTGGAACCCTTGAGTTGGAATATAGAACAACTTTCCTTGATATTCATAGGTGTTTCTAGGATTCGATGATTTTTTTTGATCCTAAAAATCCTATACTCTGCCTATTGAGGCTCCTTTGTTCCATAAATGGATGGTGGATTCTACGGAAAGAATTCACACAATCAAAATCTCTCAACTACAGTACTTGGATGTATGTCAACAACTGTGTTCTCAACTCGTGGAGCATCTGGATCTCCAAAAAAACCTTCCCATATGATAGTATCAATGAGATTTTATTACACCGTTGGTTTCCCTAGTGGGGAGTCTGATACACCTTCCTGGGGAACTTGTGGAATACGTCTTAGATGCATACTAATGAATACTAAACCATATGGAATGATCAGAAAATAGTTTATATAATTGTTTAAACCACAATACCGAGACTCATAACAAAACCTAACACTATAGGAAGATATCCCAACATCCCATGGAAACATGAGTCCCTTCAATAAAAGAGAAAGCCAGGAACATATAGCAGAATACCTATCAAGTCCCAACAATCATATCTCTAGTTTAACAGATGTCCCCAGAAAATAAATCACGGGGAATACCTGGTCTAATAGAATTTTGTAAAGAACCTACCCTAGTTACCCTCAAATATGGCTCCATACCTGATCCACCACATACCCATAGGGAGTTCCTAATCCTCATGGGTTGGCAACATGAACACGAGCATCAAACATATAACCAGAGAGAATGATTTCTTCCAAACTGTAAAAATACATGGCATATATAAACATGAAAAATTAATAGAAATTTAAATTATAATAAATATATTCCACCACTAGTAGAGGAAAACCTCAAAAATAATCAACTATAAATGTTTCTAAAACAATAAAAGACATGTCTAACTACATGGGACCGAAATGAAACAGTTACTCCATGTGATGGCATGGATGAACTCCCTCCCTATAACCACCAAATATACAACCTAGATAACACGAAACCACGCCACATTACTAGAGTGCCTTTTCATTCCAATTATGTAAGACATAAAAAGTTCTACGCACCACTGATTAGATGTGCAATGTGTGATATAGGAGGATCAGTAGGATCCCACCCAGGTGTTCCATAACATGACTCTGTATAACAATCCACATATTCTTATCTCAAATAAATCATGGAATGATATGTAATAAAGATGTTTTACAGAAGAAATGGTATACATGTTACCTTTTATCACTATTCTAATCCAATAGTAAACCTATAATTTTCAAATCACATTTTCCATATCTTGTGGATATCAATGTCAAACAACAATTCCTAGAAAAATATTATAGAATCAAATGTGTCAGCACCAAATATCACTATTTTTTAGAATAAAAGACTACTCATACCACAATCAATCAAATGAACAATATGGTTCCTAGAACACAAGCCTATGAATTAGAGGAAGACCCCTTGGATATACACCCCTACAACTTCAAGTACAATCCCATAGAATAATGGTCCTAGAAAATGGAAGAAATATCCATGATAAAACATCATGATAATCACAAATAAATGGAAGATTTCCTCAAGAAAAACCCTCCTCCTATGACCAAGTTAACCCATGAGATTTTTTCCCAATTCATTCCAATTCGTTGAAAATCATTTCAAAATCATTTCACAAATTCAATTCAATGCTCTGAAAATACATCATTTCGTTCCATTTATCATTTACTAGGGAAACATGATTTTTCATTAAAAAACATTTTCAACAGACACAAAAAATAGTCCTGCCAATTTTATATATAAATAAATCTATAAAGAAATAAAAACAACGTTTTTCAACATATGCTAGAGATAGAACCATGTAAATAAAAACATGGTTCACGCACGCCTAAAATGAAATCCACAAACAATGAAAATACAATAATGAAAAAAGGCCCTAGAATCCAATACCAATCAAAAGATTGATCCAAATTTAAAAATAGGGGTCATTTGAAGGGAGAAAACCCACATCCCGAAAAAAATAATGCCCATCGCACCACGACCAACAATGGAACGACCTTCGTTATGAGATCGCACAACAGATATAGAGAGACACACTGTGATTGTGAGGAATATTGATGTATTATAGATCAATTAGGTAGGAAATGTGTCCCCTGAATTCATTGGAGAGGAAGTATCAGTTGAGAGTAAAGAAAATGTGGCAGCCAAATGGTCACCCAAATCCTGAATGGTGATCCAAATCTTCTTTTCTCAGGGAATTACAAAACGTGTAACTCATTTGAATGTCATGGAATACACAGTGTTTATGTTGGGCAAGAAATCAGTCACCTTGGATTAAAAATATAATTTTTAATTTTTCATGATATGAAAAACCTCTTCTTTCTATGTATAATTTCAGAATATGTATCCTTTCATAGCATACATCTAGAAACTCTTCCACATTGTGTAACCTAGTTACAAATAGATAATTCCTCCAACAGCTTGCAAAAAAAAGATGGATAAAGCTAAGAGGCCAATAGATCTATGACTTAACCGTTATAAGTATCCTCTGAATTCCATCTCATCCTTATACTGAAAATGATAAATTAAAACAATGATGGGGTTATGGATTTACCTGATAGATCAGAAATAGGATGTTACCATAGTGATGTGCTAGGATGGCCCATCAACTCGTGGAGCATTAAATGAACACTGTGTGAAATAAATTCACTCATCTTGAAAATATTTTGAATATATTTTGTTCATTGAACATGAGTACATGGTGTGTTCGAAAGATATATATGTCATGTAATCTTATATTATCCTGTTAGAATCCTTGTCACCACTAGATGAATTCTTTAAATTTATTTATTCCATAACGTTAATAGATTTTGATTAAATTTATGAGAAAGGAGAGGATGAAGATGATATCTCATGATTAATATAATAGAATGACAAAACTGAACTTTTAAACATAATATAAATTAGTAAATCAATCAATGATATGTAAATAATTATATATAATCATATAACCCCTCTTTTACAACTTGTATGTTTCAGACACTATAGAAACACCCTATTGGGCATGCCCCACTCGACATTATGTCACAATCATTGTTTAATCCATGATTTACATCAATTATAAACCCAATAGATAATGGATCTGAATAAATTATTGATTGACTATATAAAACCAAAACCATAATGGAGGATCATCACATATTATTTATAAATAATTTATAAAATTAGATAAATATTTTTTTAAATGTACTCATTATTGGTGTATTTTTCAATGTATATACAACATTACATCATTTCATTGTAGGAATAATGAGTACATTCCCTCCAGTTGTGATCCACATGTGTTCCCCAATCCTCCAAACATCGTCATAGGAATCCTTGGGTGTTATCATGGTTGTTCATAGTAATTGTGTCGTTCTTCTTTTAATCACCTCGAGAATTTATTCGAGGAGGATTAACCTTGACCTATTTATACTTAAGAGTGGTGGAGTAGGAAGATCACTTTCCATTTTTGATGGAGTTTATATAGATTATATCTATATTGGCTCATCAAAAATAATATAATTTGGTTTAAATATTTCATTGATAGAATATAATAATTGTATATGCACATTTATTTTTTTAATCTTAATTGAACAACATGTCTATAATTAAAATTAAAATATATTTATTTACTAGAATACACAAAACAAAAGAAATTAATTACATATTACTTATTTAAATGAAATTTTATATATATTATTTCACAATAGACCATCAATCATGGTCTATAATTTGACTATTAAGAAGACCTTGAATAGTGACTTTTTATTAAATAGATAAATATCACTACATTATTTTACAATAAATAAATAAATATTATAATCATTAAATAGAAAATATTTTTTTACTAAATATTATACACACAAAATATTCTCTTGAATAAAAATTGATGGAGTATTTACAACCAAGAAAAAAATTCTAATTATTAAACCTATAGAGACTTTTTTTACCTTGTGAGACATTAAAATATACTAATAAATATTTTATGGGCCAGGTGCTAAGACGATAGATGATTTTGAGGCATTGTGATCCCAAAATTAATTTTTAAAATATATTAATTTTATTTTATATCACATGCATACATTTTTTCATATACATTTCGATATCTTCTAAATTGTGTATTTGATAAAAAATATAAGGCCACGTCTGAATCCATATTGTAGGATTTACCCTTGGATTGACCTAAAGTTGGTAAGATCTAGAGGAATAGATAAGGAAGCCATTATCATGGATGTTAAGTGAATTAATTAATTAAAATATTTATTTAATTCATTTAATACTCTATAACTAATTTTCCCTATAAATATATGGTAATAGAGAATATCCAATTTTCTCCAAAAAACCCTTCGATTAGAGGATGGTCCGCCATTTTTCATTACATTATTGAGATCACATGATGAAGGAAAACCAGATCAAGATGAATTAAGGAACAATGAATATAAAAGGTCATATCCATTGTTGGATATTGCGTTCTTCACCATAAATTTATCCAATATTGAGGTAGGGATTTTCAATTGTTGTATATTAACTTGATTAAAAGAATTACCAAGATCATATTTTTTATCATTTGATATTCATTTAATTTATTCCCTTTCATGAGACTTTGTATCGAAATAAATTATTCATTCAATTTGTTTCGTTGATTATTCCGTGAAATCACCCATTCCATTCCATGCTTTTTTAGCATTGTACAAGAACTCTTGTCCATTAATGATATCAAATTTTTTTCATATGATTTTCCCCCACATGTTCATAGAATTATTAGTCATTAGACCATGGGGTCATGATTAGACTCTTTTCAAGGTGTCCAAGTGTGATCGGCCCCCTAGATTCATGATGGTTGGGTGAAAATTAATATATTATTTTTTTAGGATGAATCAAAGAAGATTGAGAGTAGTAATGATAAATTTTTTAATATGGGATCTATTGTATTGGTTTCAATGGCTTAGAAAGTGTGCAAGGAACATAGTGGATTCGATCGGATGATTGGAACTCTTATTAATTTTAATCAGAGGACCAGAATCAATAGATGGAGAATTTTTTTTCACTATTTTCAAATTGTCAAATGGTGGTAATCGATGTGTAAAATTGGTTCAAGAAATAGTTTAAGGGTTTCTGTGGTTTTTGTTGAAAAACCCAACTACACAACATGTAGTCTGAAAAAAAGATTGTGTATAGTACCCTTTCTTCAACATATAGGGTTTTGTGTGAGTTAAACATCACCCAACATCTAGTAATCCCAACAAATATGTGACCTGGTGATGGAGTACTGACATGTACTCTAAAAGTTCCTAAACACAAACATGGTGAGGAACGGTTCATGTACTGGAACATGTCTATTGTATATAGGAACATCCAGGAGCACACAAATCAACTGCTAGATATCGAGACATGTTGTGTAGTACAATTACAATACATGCAGTACTACATTAACATTGATGTGCATACTAGCGAGTATATATACCAGAGTCCAAGTGAGGTCACATGTCTTGTGGAGTCCTTACACACTCTATACATCTTGAGAATCTCATACCTCTCATATATCATTTATTTTGACTCCGATTTTAGACTATTAGATTCATATCATTAATGTTTTTTCACATTGAATTTTATTGTGGACTTTAATGTTTATTTTGATATTTGATTCATAATGTTCAAAGTGGGACACTTCTTTAGGAAAATCTCAATGATGGTAGTGATCATAAATGTTCAACATATAGAATCAGGTAATTACATTTCTCATCAATCCTTATACTGGATAGAGTGGAACTCTCCTACTATGTAAGGGTATGAGTTTTCTATATAATGAGTCAAAGGCTCTTATTTTATCAGGGCATGGGTCCTCTTCATATAGAGTGGAACCCTCCTGCATTTTAAATGAATGGTTCCTCTACCTATAGAGTGAGACCATTCTATTTAATTTTTGAATTTTTCATATACCTATTGAGTGGAAAATCATATTTTATAATGGCATGTGTCCTTTATCCGCTTATTTGGTCCCTCAAAATTTGAAAGGGAATGGATCTTCTACCTACTTAGTGGAACCTTCTTGTTCTATCCTAGAATGGGTCTACAACCAATATAGTGGAACCCTCCAATTGTATTAGGGCATGGTTCCTCTATCCATTGAGTGGATCCATAATTTTGTTTTAATAAATTGGTTCTCTACCTTCTGAGTGGATCCCTCTTATTGTATCAAGGCATGGGACTTCTACTTACTAATTGTAATCGTCTTGTTGTTTCATGAAATAGGTCCTCTACATACTAAGTATAACCCTCCTATTGTACCATGTAATGGGTCCTCAACCATGATATTATGTCCCCTCAAATGTGAAGTATAGTGGAAAGGTGTGGCTCCACATGGTTACATCATTGGGGAGACATTAGAGATACTAGGCATCAATGATGGACCTATTGAAACTATTGGTAGACTCATCATCCAAGGAAATTTTGTGATGTGGATTTCCCATTTCTCTCTAATTGGGGTTAATTTAATGAAATATACATATATATATATATATATATATATATGCATGTGTATTAGGATTCATTCATCTATTTTTATAGGTTGAGATAACTATATCTAAATGTATTTGGTTTCTCCCTCTTCGGGTTTTCAAGGTGTCATATTGGGTAAGTGTACACTCCCACCTGCATGGGCTTTTCCCATATGTTCCATTTCTAATGTTGAAGATGTATTTTTAAGCATAAATTCTAGAGGATCATAGGGATTCTAGGGAGAATGGACTAAATAAGATGATCCATCTTAGATATCAGGATCTTTTATCTATAATGATTTATTTGGTAATTTTTATCATGTTGGTACTTATTTTCTAGGTGGGTCTAAATTTTTTCCTTTTCATTTGAATTATTATTTTTTACTCTTTGTATTCCCTATATGATTAAATTTCATGGTTGTTATCCTAAACTTTTTTTACATTTATATAATTCATCTCTACATATATATTTATATGGTTGGGTGCATGAGTACAGGTACATAAGGTAATGGCCACAAATTTTGGTTATGACATTAAGAGTTTAAATACAACCCATAGCATATGGAAGTAGTTGTGGAATATTTATGGATCATAATTCCACCATCTAGGTTGTCCCTAGAGGTTTAGGAAATAATAGATTTGTATAAGAGGTTTTTCAACCTCGGGATGGTGCTTGTAATTTTTCCCAGCATGAGGTTTAATTGGGAATTTGGGAAGTGGTGTCAATGTGTCTGGAGTGCAGATTGTAGTCTAGGGAACCATGTGTTGGTATAGAGGATAATGTATCCTTTTAACAAGATTATAACTACCTACAAGATTACTTGATATACCTAGAAATTTGTTTCATGAAATTTGTAACATTCATCATTTAGGACGGATTCTTTTTAATTATAATTCTTCATTCATCTCCCTTTATATATATATATATATATTCTCATCTTACCATTTTACTCTATGATTAAATTTTTTGGATGCCTATATAAATTGAGCCATCTAGGATACCAATTCAGGATCGTGATTAATATATTATGAGTGATGATGTTGTAGTCCAGGTACAATCCCATGAAATCTTTCCTAAAGGAGGATATGTAGCAATACACTCTCCCATTGAACAGAAGATTATACCAGTGGAGAAAGATGACGATGTGTTTAGTCTTAGCACATTTATGAGTTCTAGCACTAGATGCCATTGTGGTTCCTTGATGTGCTAAGTCCAAATGTTTTGGGGTATTTTCTTGAGTCATTGACCAAATATTACAAGGATGTTTAGACCATGACTAATCATAAGGTTTTGCTGCCAGATAGTCTTTTCTAAAGAACAGCTGGGAGCTGGTAAAGTTTAGTCACAAATGAAAATGATTAGTAAAAACTCTCATTGTCTGACTTCCAAAAGATATTTCAAGAGGAGTATTACTCATCCTACATATCCAGCATACTAATTCATAATATTTTGGGGATACATAAGGGATGGAACACAATTAATGATAACGAAATTTGTTTCAATGAACATACATGGTACTACCATGAAATGATTCAGGTTTGTTACTTTTGGGCATAGTAGTAGAAGCTGGGTCTCCACAGAGACATCCATGCTAATGTCGTCACATGTGAATTCCAATATATTCCATAGTAATAGTGAGGGTGTCATTGATGGAACGATTATTATTTTGGGGACACAATTTAGCTAGTACTATCTATGGGCCTACCAATTTTGAGTATTCAGAAGATGCTATCGGGTATAAGTCATAGGGTCTCAACATAGGTCATATTATCTTGACCAAGCTTACGCATAGGGATATGTAGCTCCAGAACTGTTCAGATGACTAGGGAAGCTCGAAGATTGTAGATACTATATATATTGGGTGGATTAAAATGGAAATTTATTTCTTGAACCAACATTTCATTTATGGAATAATGGAATAAAATGGACCATCGTTGTAGAGACAACTTTTAGATCATTGATCGTCTAGGCAAGGATAGGGTGGCCCCCAGGGAGGTATAGGTGGAAGAGGAGTAGGTGGGATCTAGAAATAGGATATGATGATGGTTGAAGATGTGAAGAGTTTCTTCCAACATCATAACCAATAGTAACATTCCATGATCAGAGAGCTAATGATTTGGGAAATAGAAATCCACATGCAATGGAGGCATATACACTGACAAATCATGAGATGATTAATGGTATGATATGTTATTATTCGACTTTTTATTATTTACTAATATACATATGTTCAATAAATTCCATCATATACTTATGCATATTTAGATACATGGGGTTCCTAGTATAGAAATTAGCCATTTATATTTTCCTTATTGTTATTATAGGGAACACTTCTTTGATATTGTTTATCTACTGGATGTGTGAGTTATTGATTGGTGGATAGAGTTACTCATGGGAATTTTTATTCATCATGATGATATCATATAAAATTATATTTGGTATGTAATAGATATCCATGTTCTATTTGAAGACTTGCAGTCACCATAGATGAGTTAGATGCCTTGGAAAAGATGGGACGAGATTCACCTTTTTGGGTGAGGGTTATCTCAGAGCGGATCAAGCGACGGTTGTGGGGAGAAAGATGCAACCCATTACCAATTATTTTTTTAGATAATCCTTTATTTCATTTTTATCATCATTAATATATGTTCCCTAATTCATGAATGATTATATGGACATCTTCCACTAAGGATATTCTAAGACTTCGTCCATGGTAGGAGATGGGGTTTTTCATCGACTTACACCACATGACCATGCTGATATCATAGAGATCATAAAATATGTCCCCTACTAAGATTACATATTTGAGGGAATAGTTGGAGGAACTTTGAGATAAATTATTTAGCAAACCCAGTATGTCCCCTTGGGATGTTGAAGTTTCGTTCATTAAAAAGGATGCTGACAACCTATTGATTGGTGATGACTATTATCACCTGAACAATTCCATGATAAAGAAAAATTAACCATTTTCATGGATTTAAAACCTCTTTCATTAGTTTTCACACATGAGGTGGTTTATTATGAATGATCTTAGGTCTAGCTTCTTCCATTTGAGGTTTCATGAGGCTGATATTCCAATGATGTAATTCCAATGTCACTATGTAACCTATGAGTTTGGGTGATTCCTTTATGTGTGATGAATCCCCCTACTATGATTTTGTATATGTTGAAAGAAATATTCTATCCATACTTGGAATAATTTTTATCCTTCTTCATTGATGACATACTCATTTATTCTGCATTAGAGGATGAGCTTGCACATCACTTGAAGATAATCGTATATTTTCTTCAATAGAATCAAAACATTGGTTATCTCTTGATGTACCAGTTTTGGATCCACGAGTTACAGTTTTTCGGTAATTTCATTCATGAACATGTATTAGACGTAGATCGAGTGTAGATTAATACAGTTCTTTCTTAAAAGATACATAAGATTTGTTATAGGTTAGTAGTTTTCTTATCATAGAGGGGTACTAAAAGTGGTTTGTGGGGGAATTATCTCAGATTACATATCATTTGATCACCCCAACACAGAAAGGGAAGGTATTTTCTGAGACTGATTAGTTCTAGAGAGCCTTTGAGGAGATGAGACATAGGATGATGATTTCCCTTATTTTCAGATGACTTGAAGAGGGCGTAGAGCATAATTTTTATTGAAATTCCTCTATTGAGATTCTCATATTCTTATTGATGAGGAATCAAGATGTGACCACATATGGTTCAATGGAATTGAGAATGCAGGATAATAAATATAGGAATATGGACCAGAGTTTTCTGTCGTATCCTTCACTTTGAGGATATGGAAAAAATATCTTCTGAGAGAGAACTCTATTTTTTACATAATCCACTAGATTCTCATTTATATCTTCATAAAGAAATATATAATACTAATAAAATGGAATTTGGATGAATTCATATAAGAATATGACTTTTATATATTCTATAATCTTTAGACGTGAAATTTTCTAGCATATGTCATTAGTAGGAAGTCACATTCTCTCCGGATAGAGGATTCTGAGTAGTTTGATTACAAATTTCTTACCATGGTAGGGGAAGAGGGTGTATATTTTCTTTATTATATATTGTTTAATCATATTCTCTATTGTTTGATAGACACCTAGTTAAGAGACATCAACTACAATGTCCTATGTAACCATATATTCTCAAGATATTCACATGTTAGATTCAATGAAAGAGGAAATTATATCATTGTATTCTAGGTATATAAGGTTTTTCCAGTCATGATGTGAGAGGAAATAGTGAGTTAGTTTCAAAGTTCTCATTTGGATGTACATTTCAGTGTAGGGATGATGCACAAGGATATTCATTATATGTTTTGGTGGGATGGAATGAGGAAAATCGTGTCCATGTTCATATCTCAATGTCTCACATGTTAGTGGGTGAACGTTGACCAGTAGTTTTTTAAGGTATGTTGTAGCCTCATGAGATCACAGAGTAAAAATATGATAGAATACTCATAGACATTGTTACATGGCTTCCATGAACATAATTTGTCCATGGTTCCATCTATGAGATAGTTGACTAAATTTTGATATATGATCACATTCATTCAGGGAGTAGTGTTTAGTGGGGAGTTTTAGGATGTTTTACTTGTGGGAGATTGTATTCCTTCATTGGATTCCCTCAATAATTGTCATTATCCTTAATGTATGGTTTATGTCATGGTTGGTTGGAGGCATATTTTAGGCATTCCGAGCCAATCTCAGGATGAGTATATCTTTCCACACCCAAAATTATGGGATAACATAACACAAAATCTTGTTGTTGGAGGATATTCTGAGCGTTTATGTGTTAGATATTGGCGAGATCTGGGGGGATCAGTTACATTTAGATGTTTTTTCTTCCAATAAGAGTTATCACTATATAATATTCATGTAACCTTTTGTGGGCATGTATGGAATACCCTTCTAGTAATACTTAAATTGGTCTGAGATTGGTGATGTATATATTATTCGGCTAGGGATGATACAAGAAATGATAGAGAATGTCTAAGTGATTCGTGGGAGGATGAGGACAACCTAGTGCTGACATGAATCTTATGATTATCGACATCATAGGACCCTGGAGATTGAGTAGGGAGACCATGTTTTCTTTAGAGACAACCCACTTTGAGGATCGTGGAGATTTTGATGGGGAAAGGTATCCTTAAGGGTCATTGGGGTCATTCGAGATATGGAATATGTTTGGAGATGTTTCTTATCAAAATTCATTACCCCTATGGTAGGAGCGGGTTCATGAAATCATACATCTATTGTAGGTGAGGAGATATGGGCATGACCCTAGACGTGTTATAAACTAGGCTGTGATGGACATCGAGGATGTAGCCACAGTCGTGGAGTGCCTAGTGGTGATCAAGGATCGGTATGAGAGGATATATCATGGATGAACTATTCCATTTTTTCCTCTGTTGTAGTAGTAATGGAGTATGTAGAAGACCTCCTAGAAGTGGGAGAGCTCTGCGGAGAAGGAGATCTAGAGGTTGTCTCAGTATCCCCACCATTATTCATAGTTTGTTACTTTCATGGATGAAAATATTGAATGAGGTAATAATATAGAGACATTATTTTTTTCCATACAATACATTGAAATATATTAAGTAATATTTTCAAAGCCATTCAAAAAGACATCACTCTATTTCGAGGCTTAGTAATCCCAAAATTAATATAATAAATATATTAATTATATTATATATCATGCAAGCACTGTTTTTTTGAAATAATGGGAAATCATTTAAATGGATTCTCATATCATAAAATATGATGCCGTAGTTAAATTAAAATCATGAGATTGAACCTATAAATGAAATAATGTTTTTCATTATCATATGTTCGGATATTCTATCCATTGGATGTTATGTTAAGTGAATTAATTAATTAAATTATTAAATTCATTCTTTTAATACCTTAAACCAAATTTCAACTATAAATATGGGGTTATAGATTTTTTTCATAGTCAGTCGCAAAACCCAAGGATTTCTATGTGGAGGTTCGACCATTCTTCATTAGAGGATTGAGATAATACAATGATCAATAATTGAAACAAGTTGAGTCATGGAACATTAAATGAAATAGGTCTTCCTATTCATTGGAAAAAAATTCTTCCCCAATAAACGATCCAATATTGAGTTAGGCCTTGTCAATTTTTGTTTCCACCCTATACTAAAAGATTAAGAATCATCATTTTTTTTACATTTTGATCTTCATATAATTTAATACTTTTCTTGTGTTCGTGTATTGAAATAAAATAATATTTCAGTTTATTTAATTGACTCTTCCCTTAAATCACACATACCAATCCCCATTTCTATGATCATTTTCCAAGAATTCTAGTCCAGCAATGATATTACCTTTCTCCTTATTCCATTCCTAACCAGTACATCATATTCATTAATGTTGGACCACTGAGTCATGATTCAAATATTATCATGAATGTCCACATGATATCAAACTCAGGAATTCATGTTTGAAGTATGTACAAATATATTATTATAGTTTATTGGATTAATCAGAGTTTATTTTGGATATCAATGATGGATTCTTGTTTTTGGGATTAAAATAAGAGATGGAAGTGGAATAGGAGGCACACAATGTGTGTGGTGGTTTAGAATAGAGGTTCAAAACCCCAATTTCAAGAAAATATATTTCTTGAATTGATTTGCCTATGTGTTTTTAACCAATTTTGGGTGGTCAAAAGGTGGGAATCGATGATGAAAAAAACTATCCAAAACCCATTTAAGGGTTTCCATAGTTTTCAATGGATAACCAAACTACACACTGTGTTTTCTAAAGAACTGAATTTTTATAGTGCCCTTTCCATGGAAGAAAGGGTTTATGATTTAGTTAAATATCACACATCATGTGGGACCCCCACACTTCATATGACCTTGTGTTGGTTGACAATAATGTACTCTGAGTGTTCATAGTAATGGACATGGGTTTTCATGCTCCATTTACTAGTACCTGGCCATTGTACATGGGCAGGACCTAGAGTAGATTCCCAAGACAATGGAGGCCAAGGCATGTGGTGTAGTACCATTAAATATTGTGTATTACTACATTGAAAATGTGGAATATAAGGTCAAGGACATGGGTTGGAGGATACATGAGTTCACATTACATGTGAACCCCTTCCACATCGTCTCTTTCTTGAGAATCGTCTCCCTATCATATATTCTTATTTACATTTATTTTGGATCATATGTAGTCTATCACGAGTGTTATTATGAATACAATTATATGGTGGTATTCATAGTTGATTTTAAGATATGATGTGATATGTTCAATTCATGATTCATTTTTAGGTGGTACTTGATGACATCAATCAGCAGGAAGGATCATTAGAGAAAAGCTATGGTTCGAAATCCCACTTAATCCTCTTTCTAGACAGTGTGAAGCTCTCATACTGTGTTAGTTCATGGGTATTCAATCAACATCGTGGAACCCTATTGTTGTTTCCGGGCATAGGACCTCTACCTACAGAGTGTAACCCTCCTGTTATGTCAGGGCATGGGTCGTCAATATATTGAGTGGAACCCTCCCATAGTATTGAGGCATGGTTCCTCTTCCTATAGAGTGTAACACATGTGTTGTGTCAGGGCTTGGGTACTCTATCCACTAAGTGAAACCCTCATCCAGTGACAAGGAATGGTACTTATACAAACTAAGTGGAACCCTCTTATTGTACAATTGAATGGGTCCTATACCTACCGAGTGGATCAATCCTATTGAATGATAAAATAGGTCCTTTATCCACTAAGTGGAACCCATGTGTTGTATCATGGCTTGGATCCACCACCTACTAAGTTGAACCCTTCAATTAAATCGGGTAATGGGTCTTATTTCGAGTGGGTGGAACCCTCTTATTTTATCATGGATTAGGTCATCTATATATTTAGGGGAAACACCATTTATACCATCTAATGGTTCATATTCCAAGATATTATGTCCTCACAAATGTGAATTATATTATTGAGGTGTGGATACATGAGGTTACTTCTTTAGAAAGGTTTGTGAAATGTTAGTCATCAATGATGGACCTCTTAGAATTTTTGTAAGATTCATCATCATGGGATAGGTTGTGAGATTGAGATCTCCTTGATCAATCGTTTGGATTTGTTTTGGGTGTATATATATGTATATTTTTGAATTCTTATTTATCCATTTATAGTTATGGAATATATGCACACCTTCATGGTATTTTTACACATCTGTCATGTCTTATGGAGACAATGTATATTTCAGTGATGATTTCATATGAGCATAGGGATATATAGGTTTATATATCGTGTATGGTGTTTACGATTAGAAATTTGGTGTCAGGACCTCGTATCATTTATTATTCAATTGTTTTTAGGATTGAACATCTTTTTTTCATGGGTGTATCTTTTTCCATTTTCATTTGGATTACTCTTTCATAATCATTTTGTATCAACTCGGGTTTTGGCCCTCTCAGATATTGGAATATTTCTTTGAAAAATTCTAGATCTAGGTCTGAAGATGGCGTGAGATTCCGAGGCCCAGTGTTCCTGGAATTAATTTTATAAAAATATTAATTATTTTTATACTATTCATGTGGAGGGGGTGTGATATCTCCCAAAAGGTAGCTTAGAACGGGATTTTGAGGGCATGGTTGCGTCTGAAACGTGTCGTTTAACCTAGGCGGGCTATAAACATTGTGGGTGTGGGTCTGCGGTGAGAAGAGACACCAAGGGCGTTTTCATAAATAAATGAAAATTTTATTTACGAGCGTCGGATAGAATAACTTCTTAATGGAGTCTAGGATCAAATATCTGTGTTCGATGTTGCATTCAGAACGATTCTTTTACCATAAGGGCGACCTTACCTTTGTCTGTGTCGGGCGTCGGGCGGAGGCGAGTCAAGAGTCGGAGATATTTTTTTAAAAATTAAAAATCATATTGTATATCCACCCCTTGAACGTGTGGCGTGCAGTAGAGGAGGAAAAAATCCTACTTCATTCTCCTCATCTTTCGATAGCGAATCTACGGCCAAATCGCGCGATCAGGGTGCCTTTGAGCTTGGATTTCGATGGCGGGCACCTCAGGATCGTGCAACGGATGCTTTGGAGCGCGGATCATCGGTTTTTCTCCCGTGAGGTAGGAAGTTTGTGTTTTAAAATCATGGACATCGTTTATGTTTTTTTTCTTCAAATTTTCATAAGGGTTGTATAGTTCGGGTTCCGAGGATTCCGAAACATGTTTCAGATCTGATTATGGACCACCGGGGTGCTCTCGGGGGATCCTGGATGTTTTTCGGCGGAAAACCCAGATTCCGGCGGTGGACATGGTGGAATATGGTGAAACCCACAGCCACGAGCCGGAGACGTGGTGGTTTCTGGCTCTGGTGGGGCGGATTTGGGCACCGGCGCGACGGTTTTCGGCAGTAGCATGGTGGTTTCCGGTGAAGCAGGCGGTGGTCCAGCTTGGTTTTTCTGGGGGTTCATTAAACTATCGTAACTCGCAAACCGAATCTCCAATTTGTGAGACATTTGTGGTAACGTGTTCCTTGTGTGGAGATGGATATTTTGATCTAACTTTGAAAATTTTATGTTTCATGATCTAGGCTCTAGAGCTTGAAAAGTCAAATAAAATAATAATATTTGATTATTATTTGACTTCGGGTCGTCGTATCTTCTACCCGGAGCGTCCGATTGACATGCCGTCACTAGCATTGAGACGCTGATGATATGGCAGATTATTTTGTTGGTTTTCGGGTGTTGGGGCCGAGTTTGGGGTACAGGCCCCACGTGGCTGGGTTACGACATTTGCAGAGAAACACAACATTCTCCTCAAGAGTGTGATTTCCGAGGATCAATAGTCGATCCTATGTGTTTTTTCGAGATTCTCGCATTGGTTTGATCCGTTCGGTGTCTTTTAGGACCGAGGCATGGGCCCCACTGGAGCTAGCTTCGGTGAATAGTGATTTTGTTCACCGGGTGTCCATTTGGGATGAACGAGTACTGGATCATAGGTGTTTTTCCGATGGGATTAGAGTTGTATGATCCACATGATGAGTTTCGGGATCATTGTCTGGGCCATGTGTGGTCTAGCTAGGGTGAATAGTTCCTTCTTCACCGGTTGTCTGTTTCGGGTGATTAATCAGCCAATCCTGTGTTTTTTTCCATTGGATCGCGATGGTGTCCTCGTTATAGGCCTAGAAGGTGCGCAATATGGCGTTGTGGTGAATCGCTCAGTTTAGAGACGTTTGGACCAGCAGTGGTTGAGGGTACTCACTTGGTTCGTTCCTACGTGGGTTCGTGTGACATCACAACCTTCGTATATGTTTGTGGTCCACTCAATTAGATGTTTAAAATGTTAGAGTTGTGGCATCCCTTCGGTGGGCCCGGAGAGGGATCCTCTAGCATCGTATCCCTAGATCGGGTTCTTGTTATCGCAGTGACCGCTTATCCACAGATGACGATCTCCTATCTAGCTATTTAACCCCATAGGGTTTGTGGCATCATCGGGAATATGATCCCCTCCGCAGTGGGCCATTCTCAGTAGGGTTGTCGCATCATCGGGTATAAGATTCCCTACTCAGCGTGAGGTTTTTATTAGGGTTATGGTATCATTGGTTAAAAGATACCCTAATCAATGCATGGTATCTTTAGGGTTACAACATCATCAGTTTGATCCCCTATAGCGCGAGATCTACCAGATAGGGTTTCGGTATTGTCATGACCATCGTGACACAGGTGACGATACAATATCGTAGTGACATGTTTCTGTAGAACGCTTGATCAGGTTGTGGTGTCCCCCTGCAGAGCTAGGGAGTGATCCTCTATCTGTGAGATCTACGAATGATGGATCAGGTCGTGGTATCCCCCAGCGGACCCTGGGAGTGATCCCATATCTGTGTGATCTTCGTCTACTGGTGTGGGTTCTGGTATCCCCATGTGGACCCTTGGATAGATCCACTATCCGAGGAGTTTGGTGGATATATTGTTTTAGCGGGGATTCATCTGTGATGTTATCCAACTAGTGAGATCACTCGAGTGAGCTTCTGTGATGTTTGGGTGTAACCTGATGGATTGTATCTCTCGGATGAGTGTCATCTGGGATGATAGTGATCGTGGAGCGTGCTCTCCTGGTTGTGGGATGTTTCTGGTGATGAGGTTTGTACCTCAAGTGGATTTTTTGTGTGAGCTGAGTATATATAGATTGTTCAAGGTGTATGTATGGGCATACACCTGAGCTGAGCTGACTAGTTTTGTTTATCCAAGGATGGTCACGAGATTAAGTTTTCTCTCTCATCTGGGTTCCCTCTGGCTAGGATGAGAAGAATGTTTCCTTTTAGTTTCTCTGTTTTGTTTAGGGTTTTTGGGGTGCCTACTGAGTATTGTTATAGTCACCCCTGCATGAGATTTGCCTGCACATGCTTGTGTCTTGTGTATACCATAAGCCTTTCGATAGATTCCCAGGAGGACCAGGAGTAGGTGGAGTTTAGTGAGAGGTTTTGACTGGGGTGTTTAAAAGATCTATGTCGAGGAGCTTATCTATATGTGTTTTGGCAGTGTTTACCCTCCTTCTGAGTAGGTTGTACACATTTCGGTTTTCTTTTGGCAGGCACTGTTTTTCCCTTTTATACTTTTTTTGTACTCTGGTTTGTGATAATAGTATGCATGCATTTACTTTTCAGTTTTATATATTTATGCATTGTTTCATGGAGGTGTATGTGGGTGTGTGTGTTCAAGTACCTTAGGCTAATGCCTCCCATGTTTGTGATAGACTACTCGACACTAGACGCTAGCCCCTGGCCTATTGGAGTCGGGCATGGGGTGTCGCGAATCGAGCCCCATTAGGTCGGGTGGTGATAGAGAGGTATCAGAGGAGGATCCACCTTTGGGATCTCAGAGCATAGCTGGTCTAGTTGTGAGTTTGGTTTGGGTTTCATAGAGGTAGTGTAAGGATATTTCGAGTTTGGCATTGAGGCCAGGGACTCCAGTGTTGGTGCGGCAGCTGACGTTTCCATACAACAGGACTCTGATAACCTGTATTTCAACACAAGACATCTGTACATTGGTCTTAGGTAAAAACTATACATGCATCATATAGGACTGTGTTTTGGGTATTTCCTTGTCCTTCTTGAGTAAGCTCACCAGGTATAGTCTTTGACTATGGTGAGTCTTGAATGTATTTCAGGATGCCTCCACGATGACAGCGAGTGAGGGTTCCACAATAGGATTGTGGTGACGATCCACCCCATCTAGAGGTTGTGGACAAAGGCGCATGATCTGAGGCTGGACCTCCAGGTGGTCCACCGGTTGAGCCACCACCTATTGACAAGCTGGTTGTGCCGAAAGTGCAGGATGAGGTTGCGAGTAGGCATAGTGTGTTTCACGAGTTCAAGAGGCAGTGACCTCTGAGGTTATGGGGTGATCCAGACCCTCAGGAAGCTGATGACTGGCTTGAAGCAGTCCCCCGAGTTTTCCATCTAGAGAGGACACCTTCAGATCAGATTATCGTCCTAGAATCGAACCTTTTGCATGGTTCGGCTGGTCGATGGTGGATCCTAGTGATGCAGTCCCGTGATGTGCAGACGCTCACATGGGTAGAGTTTGAGCCGCTCATCAGGAAGAGTTCTATCTGGTGAGTCTAAGTTCAGTGCATATTTTTGAGCTTCTCCCGCTTCCATAAGAGGGGATGACTGTTTTGGAGTACTCAATGAGTATTATAGACCTGTCGCACTACTCCCGGGATATGGATAAAGATGGGTTCTTTTGGGATTGTAATTTAGAGCAGGTCCTACATAGAGACATCTGGGAAGTTGTGGTTTCTTTGTGTCTGCCCACCTATGTTGGAGTGCTGGAGTGAGCGTTGGTCGTGGAGAGCTTTCTGGCAGAGCAGATCCCACCTGTTAGTGTTGGTCGCGTGGCTGTTGAGACATCAAAAACTGGTTTTCGATGACAGGTGCAAGGGTCTGGATGTGGCCGACGATTCAGGAGGCGACCCCATGATGGAGGATATGAGGCTCAGGGCTCACAGGGCTCACATGCCAGTTTTGGTCATCCATAGGAGAGGTGGTGTTATGCTTGCGACCGTTAGGGGCATTTTGTTAGAGAATGCCCGACCCGTCATGTTGCTGAGAAGAAGCAGGTCAATAGACCGCCTTGGTAGAGGCAGCGTCGCGAGAAAGGAGGTCCGTAGGGCGGCGAACGTGGCAACAGAGCTGGTGCAGTAGGAGTAGGTGGTATGCGGTATTCATTTCCACCACCCCACCCCCAGGTGGTCCTCTCCAAGCCTATGGACCTGGTGGCCGAGGGAGAGGAGAACTGCATTCCCTAGAGGTAGTTGACCTAGAGGCTCTGTGGATGGATAGAGGTACACCTTGTGTCATTTCTACTTTCTGCAGTAGTTTTATAGACACTGTTTAGCGATACTCTTCCCTTTCCATTGCTTGCTCGAGTTTTTTTCATGGCGTTGTAAGAATATGTATGAGTTTAGTTCACTGTGCTTAGAATGCTTGAGGAATAGGGATGTTTCCCCCACCGAGACACTTTTTTGTGATGAGATTAAAACCATGTGGGTGAGTCCGTGTCACCCAAAGCAGATAGTTTTGAGGTGTGTTGGATGAGTCCTTCTGACTTATGTGTTCGAACATGTGTGTATGTTATCGAACTCGCTAGTGTGAGTGACCCAGTTGAGAGTCCGGTCTCTTTCCTTGTGCTTATAAATTTTTTTGTATGAAATGTTCTAAAGGGGGATGATGTAGCGACATGGGTTTTGGCCATGTCAGACTTTGTAATATTTCTACGAATAATTCTATATCTAGGCGAGAAGATGGCATGTGATTCTGAGGCCTGGTGTGCCTGGAATTAATTTTATAAAAATATTATTCATTTTTATAATATGCACGTGGAGGTGGTTTGATATCACCCAAATGGTAGCTCAGAACAAGATTTTAGAGCAAGGTTGTGTATAAAACATGTCGTTTATCCTAAGCGGGGAGTAAACTTTGTGGGCGCAGACCTACAGTGAGAAGAGCGCCCAATTGCATTTTTGTAAATAAAATGAAAAGATTATTTATAATAGTCGGCTCGAATAAAATATGAATAGATTCTCGGATCGAAAATCAGAGTTCGCCATTGCGTTCAAAACGGTGTGTTTACCCTATAGGCGACCTTAAGTTTTCCTGCGTCGGGTGTCGGGCGGAGGCGAGTTGGGAGTCGGAGATATTTTTTAAAAAATAAATATCTTCTTGTATATCCCCCCCCCCCATGGAAGTGTGGTGCATAGTAGAGAAGGAACTCCTCCCCCTTCCTCTTCCTCATCCTATTCCGACGGCGAATCAGTGACCAAATCACGCGATAATGGTGCTGTTGAGCTCGAGTTTCAATGGAAGACGCTTTATGATCGTGCAACAGAAGCTTTGGAGTATGGTTCGTTAGTGTTTCGTTTGTGAGGTAAGAGGTTTGAGTTATTAAATCCCAAACCCCAATTTTTGTGTTTTTTTTTCAAATCTTCATAAGGGTTTTATAGTTGAGGTCCTGATATTTTCGAAACATGTTTCAGATCTGATTTTGGAGCACCGTGGTGGTCCCAGTGGATCCATGATGTTTTCTGGTGGAAACCCCAGATTCTGGCGGTGACCATGGGAGAATCCGGAAAGTCCAGTGTTTGTGCGGCGGCGGAACAGTGGTATCTGGCTCCATTACGGCGGAGTCCAGCATCGGCAAGACGGTTTTCGGCAGTGGCGTGGTGGTTTCCGGTGAAACAGGCGGTTGTCTGGCCATGTTTTTCTTGGGGTTCTTTAAACCCTCGTAACACTCAAACCATATCTCTGATTATCGAGACATTTTAGGTGAAGGGTTCCTTGATTGGAGACGGATATTTTGATCTATCTTTGGAAATTTTATGTATCTGGATCGTTGAACAGGAGCTTGAAATGTCGAAATAAATAATAATATTTTATTATTATTTGACAATGAGTCGTCGTATCTTCTTCCCAGTGCGTCCAATTGACGTGACGTCTGTGGCATTGAGACCCTAATGATACAAAAGACTATTATTGTTGGTTTTTGGGTGTTGGGGGACGAGTTTGGGTTGAGGGACCCATGTTGCTGCTTTTTGGCATTTGCGGAAAAATGCAACTTTCTCATCAGGAGTCCAATTTCCACCGATGAATAGATGATCGCGTTTTCTTTCGAGAGGATCACAATGGTGTGATCTGTTCGATGTGTTTCAGGATTGAGGCGCAGGCCCCACCCGATCTTGCTTCAGTGAATAATTCCTTTTTCACCAGTTGTCCGTTTGGGACGAACGAGTAGTTGAGCATGGGTGTTTTTCTGAGGGTATCACAGTGCTATGATACACTTGATGAGTTTCGGGATCGTTGTGTTGGACACGCGTGGGCTAGCTACGGTGAATAATTCCTTTTCACTAATTTTCCATTTCGGGCGAGTAAACATCCTATCCTAGGTGTTTTTCCTTGTTGAAAGTGATGGTGGCCTCAGTATCGGCCTAGGAGGTGCGTAGTATGGCTTAGTGGTGGGTCGCTCTATTTAGTGAAGTTTGGACCAACAGTGGTTGAGGTTACTCCCTTGCTTCATTCCTATGAGGGTTCACGTGGCATCAAAACCTTCGTATTGGTTTGTGGTCCTCTCTTTGGGATGTTTAAATTTTTAGACTTTCCGGAGGGGGTCCTCTAGCATCGTTTCCTTAGATCGGGTTCTTGGTATCGCTGTGACCGATTATCCATGGATGGTGATCCCCTATCTAGATGTTTAACCTCGTAGGGTTTTTTGGAATCAACGGGAATATGATCTTCTATGCGGTGGGCCGTACTCCATAGGGTGTTCGCAATTTCAGGTATAAGATACCCTACTGAGCGTGAGGATTTTAGTAGGGTTGCAGAATCATTGGTTATTAGATCCCCTACTCAATGTGTGGTTTCTGTAGGGTTGTGGCACCACCAGTTTGATTCCATATAAGACCAGATGTACCAGATAGGGTTTCGGTATTGTTGTGACTGTCGTGAAATGGTTGGCGATCCTCTATCTGAGTGATGTGTTTCTGTCGAATGCGAGATTAGGTTTTGGTATCCCCGGCGGATCCTGGCAGTGATCCCCTATCTGTGAGATCTACGAATGCCATATCGGTTTGTGGTATACCCTAGCAGACCCTGGGAGTGATCCCCTATCTATGAGATCTTTGTATATCAGTGTGGGTTCGGGTATCCCCATGCGTACCCTAGGAGCGATCCCCTATCCGAGGAGTTTGGTAGATATGTTGTTTTAGCGGGGTTTAATCAGTGACACTATCCGACGAGTGAGATCTATTGGGTGAGCGTCTGAGATGTTTGTGTGAAACCAGATGGAGTGTGTCTCTCGGACGAGTGTCATCTAGGATGACAGTGATCATGGAGCATGACCCCTTGGTTGAGGGAAGTTTCTGGTGATGAGGTCAGCACCTCATGTGGCTTGTTGTGTGAGATGATTATATCTGGATTGATCAGGTTGTATGTATAGGAATACACCTGAGCTAATCTTACTAGTTGTTTTTATCCATGGATTGTCACAAGATGCAGTTTCTCTCTCGTTTGGGTTCCCTCTGGCTGGGATGAGATAACTGTTTCCTTTCAGTTGTTCTCTTTTGTTTTGGGTTTTTGGGGTGCCTACTGAGTATTGTTATACTCACCAATGCCCGGGAATTTCTCGCACAAGTTTGTGTCTTGTGCAGACCACATGCCATTCGACAGAGTCCCAGGAGGAACTGAGGCAGGTGGAGCTTAGTGAGCGGGTTTGACTGTGGTGTTTACCAAAGCTATGCTGAGGAGCTTACAGGCTGGTTTTTTGGCAGTGTTTACCATCCCTCTGAGTAGGGTGGACACTTTTCAGTTTTCTTTTGGTGGGCCCTATTTTTCCCTTTTGTACTTCTATTGTACTATAGTTTGGTATTTTAGTATGAATTCATTTACTTTTCAGTTTTATATATATCTGCACTGTTTCATTGAGGTGTATGTGTGTTTTTGTGTGTACATATACCTTGGGCTAATCCCTCCCATGTGTGTGATTGCATACTTGGTGCTAGACGCCAGCTCCTGGCCTATTGGAGGTGGGAATGGGGTGTCGCTGCTCGAGCCCCATTGGATCGGGTCATGAAAAAGTGGTATCATAGGAGGTTCCACATCTGAGATCTCAGAGCGTTGCTGGTCTATCTATGAGTTTGGTTTGGGTTGCAAAGCAGTAGTGCTAGGGTGTTTCGAGTTCATCTTTCAGGCCAGGGACTCCAGTGTTGGTGCATCGGCCGACAATTCCATACACCAGGACAATGATAACCTGCCTTTCAACTCGGGACATACATACAATAGTCACAAGGAAAAATTATACCGGCATCATATAGGACTGGGGTTTGGGTTTATCTTTGTCCTTCATGAGTCATCTCACCAGGTATACTCTTTGAATGTGGTGTTTCTTGAATTTATTTCAGGATGCCTCTGCATCGACAGCTAGTGAGGGTTCCGAATCAAGATTGTGGTGACGATCTGCCCCATCTAGAGGCTGTGGACCAAGGCGCAGGGTCTAAGGCTGTAAATCTAGGTGGTTTCCCAGTTGAGCCACCACCTGTCGAGCAACTTGTTGTGATGGAAGTGAAAGATGAGGATTCATGTATGCTTAGTGCACTGCAAGAGTTCAAGAGGAAGTGACCTCTAAGGTTCCAGGGTGATCCAGACCCTCAGGCAGCTGATGATTGGCTTAAAGCAGTCACCAGAGTTTTCAGCCTACTGAGGACACATTCTAATAAGATGGCGGTCCTAGTGGTGAGTCTTCTTCATTGTTTGGATGAGAGATGGTGGATCCTAGTGACACAGTTCCATGACGAGGAGACGCTCAAAGTGGAAATGTTTGAGAGGCTCTTTAGTGAAGAGTTCTATCCCGTGAGGCTGAGGTCAGTGCGGATTCGGGAGATTTTACAGATTCGATAGGAGGGAATGACTGTGTTGGAGTACTCAGTGTGGTTTATTGACCTGTCGCGCTAATCCTTAGATATAGTTCGAGACCCGTTCTTTAGGGCATGCACCTTCGAACAATGCCTACACAGAGACATCTGGGCAGTTGTGGTTTCTTTGTGTCTGCCCACCTATTATGGAGTGCTGGAGCAAGTGTTGGTGGTGTAGAGCTTTCTAGCTGAGAAAATCCCACCTGTTAGTGTTGGACGTGTGGCAACTGAGAGGTCGAAAACTATTAGTCAGCGAAAGGTGCAAGGGTCTAGATGTGGCCAATGTTTCAGGAGGCGTCTCTGGGATGGAGGATTTGAGGCTCAGGGATCACAAGGCTCACATGCCAGTTTTGGTAAACCGCATGGGGGGGTGGTGTTACGCTTGCAACGGTAAAGGAAATCTTGCTAGAGACTGTCCGACCCATCGTGCTACTGAGAGGGAGTAGGTTGACAGACCGTATTTGCAAAGGCAACGTCTTGAGAATGTTTTTCTGCAGGGCGGCTGATGTGGCGACGGACCTGGTGCAGCAGCAGGAGGTGGTAGGTCGTATCAGTTTCCACTACCCCACCCACAGGTGGCCCTCGCCAACCCTAGAGAGCAGGTGTCTGAGGGTGAGGACAACTGAATGCCATAGAGGTTGTTGACCTAGAGGCTCTATGGATGAATTTAGGTGTGCCTTGTGTCCTTTATACTTTCTACAGCTGTTTGATAGACACTATTTAGCGATACACTTCCCTTTCTCAAGATTTCTCTATTTTTGTTCAGATCGTTGGTAAGATTTCGAGTGAGTTTTTTTCAGCATGCATTGAATGAGTGAGGAGGAAGGACCCTTACCCCACTGAGATGGGTTTTTGTGACGTGATTAAAACCGTGCGGGCGAGTCAGTGCCACCCAAAGAGGATAGTGTTGAGGTGTGTTGGATGAGTCATTCTATCTTATGTGTTTAGACATGGGTGATTGTTGGTGAACTCACTGGTGTAAGAGACCCAGTTGAGAGTCTAGTCACATTCATTGTTCTTATGGCATTTCGGGGATGAAAATTTATTATGGGGGTGGAAGTAGCGAATCAGGTATTGTCCCTTTCAGACTTTGGAATATTTCTAGGAATAATTCTAGAGCTACGCGTGAAGATGGCGTGCGATTCCGAGGCCCGGTGTGAATGGAATTATTTTTATAAAAATATTAATTATTTTCATACTATGCACATAGAGTGGTTGTGATATCTCTGAAACGATAGCTCAGAATAGGAATTAGAGGGCATGGTTGAGTCCAAAACACGTCGTTTACCCTAGGTGGGGATTTTACATTGAGGGTGTGGGCCTGCGGTGAGAAGAACCACCAGGGGCGTTTTTGTAAATAAAGGGAAAATTTTATTTACGAGCATCAACTCGAATAACTTCTGAACAGAGTCTCAGATCGAAAAATATGAGTTCGTAAATGATTTCAAAACGTCGTGTCTACCCTAATAGAGACCTTACCATTTTCTGCATCGGGCGTCTAACAGAGGCGAGTCGGGAGCCGAAGATTTTTTTAAAAAAAATATATATTCTTGTATCACCCCCTCCCATTGACGCATGGTGTGCTGCAGAGGAGGAACTTCTCCCCCTTCCAACACCTAATCCTTTTCTGATGGCGAATCAGTGACCAAATCACGCGATCAAGGTGTCGTCCATCTCAGATTTCGACAGCGGACGCTTCATGATCGTGCATCAGAAGCTTTGGAGCGCGGATCGTCGGTGTTTCACCCGTGAGGTAGGTGGTTGGAGGATTAAAATCTCGGACCCAATTTATGTTTTTTTTTCAATTCTTCATAAGGGTTATATATTTCGGGTCCCGAGGTTTCCGAAACACGTTTCAGATCTGATTTTGGAGCATCGGGTGCTCCCGGTGGATCCATGAAGTTTTCCAGCGGAAAACCCGGATTCTAGTGGAAATCATGGAAATATTCAGAAAGAATCACGGTGGTGCAGAAGCCACGTGGCGGTTTTTGGCTCCAGCACGGTGTAGTCCGGCACCTGAACGGTGGTTTCTGGCAGCGTCGTTGTGGTTTCCGGCGAGGAAGGTGGTGGTCCGACCATGTTTTTACGGGGGTTCTTTAAACCCCCATAACATTCAACCGTAACTCCAATTTTCAAGCCATTTGCGGTATGAGTTCTTTGAATGGAGAATGATATTTTTATCTCACTTTGGAAATTTTATGTTTCGGGATCATGGATCAGGAACATTAAACGCTGACTAAAATAATTATATTTTATTATTATTCGACTTCGGGTCGTTGTATCTTTTACCAGGAGCATCTGATTGAAGTGTTTTCATTAGGGTTCAGACCCTGATCATACAGAAAACACATATTTTTTTGTTGTTGTTGTTGGGGGCCTAGTTTTGGGTGTGGGCCCCACAATGATGGGGTTTGGCATTCGCAGAGAAACGTAACATTCTCCTCCGGAGTGCGATTTCTGTGGATGAATAGTCAATCAAGTGTGTTTTTTCCAGAGGATCGCAATGGTGTGATTCGTTTGATGTGTTTCAGGATCGAGGCATGGGACCCACCCGAGCTGGCTTCAGTGAATAATTTCTTTTTCAACGGGTGTCTGTTTGGGATGAACGGGTAATTGGATCCAAGGTGGCTTTCCGAGTAGATCGCAGTGGTATGATTCACTTGATGAGTTTCAGTATCGTTGTGGGGGCCACATGCATTCATGCTATGATGAATAGATCATTTTGACTGTTTTTCTATTTCGGACAAGTAATTAGCCTATACTGAGTGTTTTTCCACATGGAACGTTCAGGTGGCCTCAGTATAGGCCTAGGAGGTGTGCAGTATGGTGTTGTGGTGGGTTGCTTGGGTTAGCGATGTTTGGCCCAGCGATGGTTGAGAGTACTCCCTTGGTTCGTTCCTACGAGGGTTTTCACGACATCACAACCTTTTTATAGGTTTGCGACCCTCTTGATGGGATGTTTATTCTATTAGAGTTGTGACATCCCACCGGTAGGCCTGGAGTGGGATCCTCTAGAATCTTTTCCCTAGACCGGGTTCTTGGTATCGCTGTGACCGATTATACACAGGCGATGATCCCCTATATAGTTTCTTAACCCCATACGGTTTTTTTCATCATCAATAATATGATCCCCTACATGGTGGGTCATGCTGAGTAGGGTTGTGGCATCATCGGGTATACGATCCACTAGTCAGTGTGATGTTTTTGTAGGGTTGCAGTATGGTTGGTTATATGATCCCCTACTCAGTGTGTGGTTTCTGTAGGGTAGAGGCATCATTAGATCGATACCCTATAGCACGAGATGTACCAAATAGGGTTTTAGTATCATCGTGTACATCATGAAATCCGTGAAGATCCTCTATCTGAGTGAAGTATTTATATCAAATGCTTGTTCGGGTTGTGGTATCCCATAGCGGATCCTGGGAGTGATCCCCTATCTGTGATATCTACGAATGCCAGATCGGGTCGTGGAATCCCCCATCAGACCCTGGGAGTGATCCCATGTCTGTGATATCTTCGTCTACCAGAGTGGTTCTAGTATCCCCTAGCAGACCCTAGGAGTGATCCCCTATACGAGGAGTTTGGTGGATATATTTTTTAGCAGGGTTTCCAAAAGTGACGCAATCTGATGATTGAGATCTCTCAGGAGAGCATCTGAGAAGTTTATGTGAAACCCGATGGAATGTATCTCTCGGACGAGTGTAATCTGGGATGACAATGATCTTGGAGCGTGTTCCTATTGTTGTGGGACGTTGCGGGTGATGAGGTCGGTACCTCAAGTTGATTGTTGTGTGAGATGAGTATACCTGGATTGTTTCAGGTGTATGTATGGGTATACACCTAAGTTGAGCACACTAGTTGTTTTTAGCTTTGGATAGTCATGAGATGGAGTTTATCAATCGTCTGGGTTCCCTCTGTCTAGGATGATCATACCGTTTCCTTTCAGTAGATCTCTTTTGTTTTGGGTTTTAGGGGTGCCTACTGATTATTGTTATACTCAGCCCTGAACAGGCTTTTCCCGCACATGTTTCTATCTTTTGAAGAACACATGCCTTTCGACGGGGTCCCCGGAGGACCTGGAGCAGGTGGAGCTTAGTGAGTGGGTTTGACCGGGGTGTATACTAGATCTGCACTGAAAAGATTACCGGCATGTGTTTTGGAAGTGTTTACCCTCCTTCTGAGAAGGTTAGACAGTTTGCAGTTTTCTTTTGGTGGGACTCGTTTTTCCCATTTTTTACTTGTATTGTACTCTTGTTTGGGATAATAGTATGGATGCATTTACTTTTTAGTTTTATATCTCTCTGAACTGTTTCATAGAGTTGTATGTGGGTGTGTGTGTGTGTATAGGTTCCTTGGGCTAATGCCTCCCATTTGTGTGACAGCCCACTAGGCACTAGACGCCAGCCCCTGGCCTATTGGAGGTGGGAATTTGGTGTCATGGCTTGAGCCCCATTAGGTCGGGTCATGACACCTTGTATACCCTATAGGGTTTGCAAAAATGGTTTTACACTAGAGTTTTATTTATATAATTTTATCCCTCCTAAATTTTGGGTGGATATGTTTGGGATCATGTATTCAACTATATAAGGTTAATTCATACCAATTTAGTTATCATTATCAATGTTATTCATGTGACCCTGGCCTATAGAGGCGGTCATGGGATAGCATCAGCTTATCTTTTTTCAGCCAAGTTTTCCCCAATGGGTCGGGCTGTAAAAAACCCATTAGTGGGAATAATATTTATTCAAAATGTTAAAGACATGATATTAATATTATTTTTCTAAACATCTAGATACACATAGTGTGTAACACTCTCGAACTCTTTCTAATTGTAAATAGGGGAAGCGTCCCAAAGCTATGGTTTTCATCTAGCAACATGGAATGTTACCCATAGAAAAATAAATTAATGTCATGATGATATAAAACCTTATATGGATGCATACACTGTAATATAATCTCATTATCATGATATCTATATTCAAGGATGTATCAAACTGGTTCCATCAACCAATATGATCGAGGTATATTACATTAAATTTTTGGAAATTGAACATTCCTACCAAACAGTATGGCCATTGATATATTTAGGCAGTATAAATTACACCAAAGGGCCTAATATATAATCTTCTATTAAAAATATACTGGTATATATCCTTTCATGCATTATTCGTTAATTTAATATTAACTGTAATGCAACCAACATTTCCTACTTCACCATGAATATATGTCATCATGATTTTTTTAATACATAAAATAAAATAATTAAAATTAACCAATAATAAACATTTTAAAGACTATGGATCAATACACATTACAAAAAATATGATTATCAAATAAGGAATATGAATGTTTATTTCCTACTCGTGGGTCTCATTCTTATAATTTTCTACACTTGAAATTTCCAATGGCATACAACATGATATTATGTCTCAAAGTCATATGAGTATCCACCCCTAATATCCAATATAATTTTCCTCCCACAAATGATTTCATACAGCTATAGAACAAATATTTTATGAATATTTTCATGGAACATCTATATTATCATCATAGTAGTGAATTTTAAAGACCTCTCAGCGCAACATTTACTCTTTGGACATTATGACATACTATGTTGAAGGGAAGAACAATCATCATGTGATAAGTAGTTCATTAATAATGATAACTATGAATACAAGTAATTATAAAATATATAGATGGTGGTTTTAGGGAAGTAACTCAACATTATCACATCAATAAACCCATCATATCTTAAACATTGGTAATGACAATTTTTTTTACAATTAATTGTGACCAAAAATGAGAATAATATCATTAAAAAATCTTGAAATACTGATTAAAAATATGGAATTTATATTATCAAATGTAATTCAAATAAGTGGTGGAATTTAATTTAAAATTAAACACACAAAACATAATGTGAAACAGGTTTGTAGAAAAAAATGTTTTCTTATGTATAAAATAATTTTTAAAATAATATATTTATAAAATTACATCAAACTACTTTAATTGAATTATTATTAATATAATTGAACAATTTATTACATATAAAACCATTATAAAACAATGTATAATCTGGTAAATTATTTATTCAAATAAAAATTTCACAATAAAAATCAATATTTTTTTGTATTCATTGAAAAATCAATCCTATATGAAAATTATAGAAAATAACTCAAAGCTAAATATGAAATTTTGATTCCAAAAAAAGAATATTATATAGTCAAAAAAAATTATAAATGTGTTAGAAATATTTTATATTATTTTCTAACATAATGAAATAAAACCCATTTTTTAAGAAAAAATTTATTTTAAAAATATACAACGACTTTACTTAAAAAATGAGTACTTATTTATCCATTCATTACCTTTATCTAAAAAAATTTTGCAATTTTTTTGAAATTTCTTCATGTTCCTATATATTTTACAAATGTATGAGATCTCATATAATGGAATACTACAGTATATTTCATTTAAACTTGAGTTTGTGTATATCATAAGATATATGACAAATTAATTTTTTTGCTGAAAAATATAAATAAATTTTTGGGTTTTTACATATATAGATGGAAATTCCTCCCCTGTATATGAGGGATATTCCAAATGTTCTAGTCAAAAACATATTTCTTATAGGAGGTAGATGTTAAGAGTCATTATCATTACTTATTCATCATATCCTTCGGAGGGGTAGCTATTATCAATGGAATTTTTTCACTTTTTTAATTAAACTAGGACAGAATGCATGAATTTTTAGGTCATAATAATTTAATTTCAAATTATCATAGTCAAAAAAAATAATTTTATATTGAATTTTTGACACATTTATTATAATAATATAATGAAACATTAGTCTGAATTATAAAAAATATATAAACGAAAACAGAATCCCACATGTTGTGTCATAAAATGTTTTAAGAATAATTACATAATTAAATGAAATACAAATATATAGTAAGGTTGATATGGTTTTGATTTGTAAAATATAACATAGGTTATAGGATTATATAAATTGAAAACAAAATAATCATTATTCCCAATGACCGTTTATTGATTTTCTAAAAAAAATAATCATAAATATTCAATGGGAAAAAATTAGCCATGTTGAAAATTGTAAAGAGGGACACAAAAATGGTATTTATTGAAACTATGAAAGATCCTATTTGATGTATCAAAATAAAAAATCTGATAGAACAGTATATAATTCAGATAATATTATCTAAATTACTATATAGTATATAATACAGGTATAATTCATAATAAAATTTTATACAACATATGGGTCGATAGAATGCATATACAAGAGTTGAAATATAAAAAAAAATAGTGTGCATAGAATATTTTAAACATCATTCAAAAGTAATCTCCAACATAGGTAAATGAAAAAATAAATGGTATTTTATAAGATATAAACTTTTAGAAGATGAATTTATAAAATTAAAAATAACAGAATAGTTTATGTTAGAGATAATGTGAATAGAATTTATGATTATAACCCACTAATAACTTAGATTTAGTACACATTTGAGAATAATAATTTCAATATGTTGCAAAAATGAATTATCCTAAAATACAATCAGTGGTTATTAGTGAGTAAAATGGTTAAATAGTTATGTTAATGAGAATGTTAAAATTTATGAAATATATTTTTTGTTATAAACTATATAAGTGTTGTGTGAAAAACTATAGATTTTTGTTCTCTTTATTATTACATAAAATAATTTTTATTTTTTATCATTACCATCGGTTCTTACATCACTGAACAGCTTTATAGGATCACAAAATAGTATCCTCTCTATGTTGTTCTATTGAATGGTGGAGGTAGATATGTTGGGTATTCATGTAATTTTTTTTAAAATGACATGAATAAATAGTATGAATAAACTATATGCATATATATAATGTTGAAATATGGAATCCCATATATAATATAGGAAGCAACTTACTATGGATAATAATTGAATATCAAAAAATTAAATAAAATTAATGATCTATAACTTATTGTTCATAATTATAGAAATTCCAATTTTGAAATATTAAATTCTATGCCTATTTATATACAGTTGATGTTGTGGCACATAAAATTGAAGATATTAAACTATATTCATATTTTTATAAATTGTATTGATATATTTACAGTAAATTGGTTACAATTTTGAATAATTAATAATTCATCATATACGTATACAATTGAAGTTGGTGCATATACAATTTATATAGTTGAATTTGGAGATCATACAGTTGAAAATAATAAAATGTATTCATATATTCATGATATCAACACCTTAATGTGGATATAAAAACTTCCATGCATTGGGGGTATATTTTCGTGGAAATCTGAAGGCGATAAAAATACATGATGATATTAGGATAGGGTTTCATGAGAGAGATTGTGGTCTTATATGGGAGGTATTGAGTAGTGGATCTCTTGTATGTTCAAGAAAATCATCTCCATAGGGGAATTATTTTAGTCAGTTGGTGTTTTTGATGGGTGGTTACAACATCCTTCTTAGTGTGTGGCTTGATATTTCTACCATTTTCACTCCAAAGGAATTGATGAGGAATCCAAGTGCTCGAGTCTGTTGCTGGGCTAGGAATTTTGGACCCAACCCATTAAGGGAAGATGATAAAAATATTAACATATTAAATAAAATTAATATGAAATAAAATCATAAAATGAATAAATAATATTAATTACATAGATTGTATAGATTGATATAAAATTTAAATGTGCTCCAACATTAATAAAAACTACTTCATATATATATTTAGAATTTTAAATAAAATATTATTAGATTAATTAAATGATATAAAAAAATATATATAAGAAATAACTATAGTTGGTGATTGAAAATAATAAGATATGGTTTCTTTAGGGACCTCCCTTATAAAACATTCATGTACCTTCCTAATTATACTTTAATTCTATGCAACCTAACAACCTGTAGGAGAAAAATAGTCTCCCCAAAAGATGAAATTGAAATTTGTAACTAAAACATAGGGTATATGTATTTCATTGAAAAATATATGATCAATAAGGATAATAATATATCTAATATATGGATGAATAAGAAATGGAATTATTACCAAAAACATAGATATTAATTAATGCAATGGCTCTCGATTGATATTGAAATGAGAATTATTCGATAAAATTTTAAAATAGTAGAACAAAAATATAATTATCAATTTATTACAATATATCATTTTATATCAATTTTTATATAAATGATGGTATAACAACCATTAAATTTTCTACATTTAGGATCACAAATTAACTGAAAATTTATACATAACAAAATATATATTTAATATTATCAAATTTTACTATAGATCAATTAATATAATTTTAAGAAATTAATATGAAAGAATAATAGAAAAGGCATAATGAAATTCAATTGCTTTGACCAGATTGAATAATCTAATACTTGAAATGTTCCCCAACTTCACTGATTTATGATTTTCAAACACTTATGAGTTAATTAGGAAAAGGAAATCAATATATATATATATTATACAACAATCAAGTCCTAAATTATATTTAATTCAGAAAAACATAATAGATACAATGAAGAATGGTTTAATTGAAACTATGTACAATGCAAATAGTAAACAATTATCAAAAAACATTAACTATTTATGAGAATATATTAAAAAAAATTAAATAATATTTTATTTATCATTTTAACCTATAATTTGTAAACACAAACACACAAACACACACACATATAGATATATATATATAATGTTATAGAATAGAGAAAGATTTCCATAAATCATTTTTTGAATTTTTTACTTCAGTGATAAAAGTTTAATTTTAAGAATTAAAAATGAAAATAGATGCTTCATTGAATTATTAGTATTAAACAATATACATTATTTAAATTACAAAAAAAAAATTGGGGAAAAAATTCTGAATACAATGAATGTTCCAAAATAAAATAAAACCTGGAATAATTTATTTTTATAATATACTTCCTCTCTAAGGTATATTAAATTGATGAGTTTCAAAAAAAATAAAGAATAATATATGTACATAAAATCCATAATTAAAAGTTGTAAAAATTAAATATAAATTTTTATTTTGTATACCAAATTTTTTGATCTAGTTATTTCAGCTCCCAACAACTACAACAGAGAAACTGCTTGAAAAAATTGAATAATGACGTAACTTCATCATTTGGATTATTACTAATCATATTTATTAATCAAACCCAAATGAAATGGAATAATGATAACATACCATTACATGTATTAAAAAATTTTGATCATCACTCTGTCATCAAATTGTTGGAAAAAATGACAACAACAATGAAAATAATAAATTGTGTGGAAAGAAAAAATATTTATAGAATAAATGCATTATACAAAGAATACCTCTATGAAATTTATAATCACTAAAAAACCATAAAATTAACATCATTAATTTAATATATCATCAATCCATCTTACATAAATATGTTAATGATATCTAATAATCGAAAAAAATTCAATTTACTGAGCTTGAATTTAAAAATAAGAGCATATCAAAATACAATTTTATTGTAATTAATCTTCAAAAATGCGATATCGCTAAACTATATGGAAAAAATCTATGAAAACCTAAATATTTAAAATAATTTTTTAATGTAAAAAAATTGAAACATGAAGAAACAATATTTAGTAATATATTAGTGACCATTTAATTTGTATTATTCTTTAAAATTTTACATGGGTAAAACAACATAAACATCATTTCTAACAAACATTATAATTGAAATGTAAGTTTGAAAATAAAAAATCGAATCATGTATAATTAATTTTTAGAATATGTTTTCATTTTTACAGTATATTAAACTGGTTAGTTTCAAATAGAAAACTAAATGAATAGTATTTAATATGTCAAATAAAAAATTTAAATAGGGATGGAAATCAAATATATTTATATATGAATTTTAAATTTTTTATAGTTTCAATGACAAATACTCCTACAGTATAGTGTTTCTAACATTATATAATTTTAATTTTCTTATTAATACTTTATACATAATGTTTTAAGTTGACTGAAACAATTAATTGATATTGTATATGTGTTCTATGAATATAGTGGGTATACAATTACAAATAGAAGACACATTACTCATATTGTAAATATAGACGAAATAATTATGGGACATTCATGTAAGGCATGAGAGTATGTAATTGTACATTGTATACAGTTTATAATCTATGATCATGATTATGTAATGTCTTGTAAATGGATACATATTAAAATAAATACAATATATGTATACAAACCATATGTGATTTTTTTCAAAATGAAAAATAATGTTTCCGGTCTTATGTTGGTTATACCTAATCTTATATTTTTCATATAGTATTTATATAAGGGTAATTATACTAGTGTTATTTAAAAAATCAACATAGAATGAGTATAAATTAAATATAGGAGCAATTAATACTACACTTATTTAATTAAAATTCATATTTAATAGTGTCATTTCAAATATCCATATTGTATCTAATTTGTTTAAAAGCAATCATGGTTTGAATGTTTATTTAAAATTCATAGAAGTTAAATTGGACATAAGTAAATGATCTTATGGGATCCTATTCTAGTTCACACATTTCTATTTTAGGGGGGATATTTTATCATCCAAACTATAAATTCACTGGATTGGCACCAAGGGTGGATATATAAAATTTGAGAATACAATGAAAATAATTTTCTTCGGAAATTTCACACATTGGGCACATGGTAACTAATATTTATTTAGTATATAATTTAATTGTTTCATAGGCAATATATTATACTATCGATATGTTCATATACAAATTGATGGATAATTTTAGTTATGAAATGGTGTTACAACTTTTAAAAAAATGAATTCATTGAATCATCTATGAATAATGTATTAAAATTAATTTAACTACAATAAATTAGAAAATTGTTTCATTCCAATGTATAAAATTATAATGATTATTTTTTATGATTATTGTACATGAATTTGTATCACAATAAAATTACTAAATGAAAATAAGTGGAAGAAATTGAGAGACCTTGAGATGACCTATTTTTTGTAAATGGTTTTAAATGAATTCATATGAAATTGAATGAAACTGATATTTTTAAAATAGAGAAAATTTGTAATTAATAATAAGTTTTATAATTAAAAAAATTATAAAATATGAAATTCATTTATTCGCCATTGTAAAAAACATAGAAAACCATAATACAATGAAAGGTAAAGGGGTTTTTACCATTATGGATTCCATCAAAGAGAAAAAATTCATAATTGTGTTGATTGGTTATTTTTTTCAAAGATTATTCATTGCTAATATCCTAGAAAAACTATATACTATTATTTTTAATGAGATTGTAGGAATAAATTTTTATCATTTATTATGATAGAATGGGCTTGTGACTACCTATTAAATGAAATGAAAGTAGTGAAAATTATTGAAGATAATGAAGAATCATGTAATATACATGAACAAATCTGTAAGTAATATTTATAGGGCATATTGTCAGGTTTATAAGATAATTTTATTTCAATTCTCATTTTTCACAGAAAATCATTAATAAAAAAAATTCTTAGTTACAATATTAATATGAAAAATTCAAAGCATTAAAAAGATTAAATTAAGATATAATTCAATATAAAAACTTATTAATTCAGTAAAGACAGCTTTAATATGAAATTTCATTTTTAGAAATTGGTAAATAACTGAAATCAGTAACTTGAAAACCATCAATTAATGTATAGACGGTCCTTACTTGAATGTAATAATGTCACCTATTTATATCCAGAAAAATTTATATAAAAATATTAGTGTCATTGATAATAGATGATTAGACAACTCATAGTTTCAGAAAATATATGAAACATGCATACATCCAAAAAAATAAAAAAAATTCTATAATAAGGGAACCTACATAAGAAAAAATAATTCAATCGATGTCAAAATTACCTCACATTAAAATTATCACATACACTATTAGTGTCACTTTCTTTAATAATGTCAATGTGAATCTTATAAATCACTCATAAATAAAATATTAGAAGAGATAGAATTTTATAGGATGATGAAAAAATATTTTAATGTAACAAAGAATGATATATATTTAACTACTATTAATGTTTTACATCCATTCCAAAATATTTCTGAACAAATATAACAAGTTCCAATAGAACCCATACGTCTTTTCCAATTCAATCACCTATATAAATTTATACCGCAATTTTTTCATAGTCAATGAGAGAATTTATATCTCTCCATCCAAAAAGCATCATTAAGAAATGATTAATATGTGTGTATAGATTAATACTTTATGAACTATCATGCCCTTTGATAATTAATCCTTGTACATGAATAAATTAACAACCTCCAAAAACTTTTGGATAAGTGGCATTTGTTCTAGTTTAAAAAAACAAAAAAAAATTATAAAAAATTAAAAAAAATACATTATTTCCAATAAAAAATACACAAACATTTATAATATGGAGAAAATATATTCTTACGAAACATTATTGAAATCTATTGGTCCCACGTATCACATTTGATTAGTAGTTTGAGAAATTGTATGATGGTATTTTTTTTAAAGAAACTTATTTTATGGATCTTAACTAGAAGCAAGGAAATAATTTATAATAATGGAGTGTAGTGTATGAATTTTTTGAAATTAATGAAGGAAGAGGAAAATAAAATTGTTATATATGTATATTCATGTTTACTAATATACTTTTAATCATAAAGGGTGAATATCTAGTTACATAAAGAAACATGAAATGAAAATATAAAAATGTTACCTTTATAAGTTGATAGCCAGAATTGCAGTGGAAATACAAGCATTTGAAAAGTGAATATTCATTAAGGTGAGATCAAGGAATGCACATAGATAGCTTTAGATAAAATAAAAGGGTAGATGGAATAAAATATAAGAACAATCATAAAATAAAATACTAGGAAAAAAATAAAATATGTTAGATAAAAGGTAATTAAATATATTTGAAAAATATTAATTATATGAATGATAATATAAAAATGTTTGATATAAAGGTAAATGTAGTAAAAAAAATGACATACAAGGGGAAAATGAAATAAAATACTTCAAAATTATTATAAAAAAATATTAGGAAAAAATACAATAAAAAATTAAAATAAAATAAATTCAATATAGAGAGAGTCAAAATTATAACAACATACTTTCTGTAAAAAATTACATATGATTAATTGAATATACAGGAAATTTAAAAGATACATTTTAGATAAAGGATGTAACAAAAAAAAGATCCAAAAATTAAACAAATAAAAAAAAAATAAAAAAAAATTTAATTTGAACATTATGTTTAAAAATGATACAGAAAATTAAAATAAATTGGCATAATTAATTTAAATAGAGTTGTAAGTGTTATTTTGTTCAATGAAGTTGGTTGCTGAAATTGGAAATATTGTGAATAGTATTTAGTATAAGAAATAAAATTTATATGAAATATATATAATAAAAAACTACGTGAGATTATGAAATCAAGAAACATAAATATGATTTCTCAAATTCATGCATAATCAAATTATAAACTTTTATACCAAAACATGAAGTAATACACAGATGTTTCCACTATTATTCCCCATAACACTACTACATATATTATCTTTAATAGCACGCAAAAAAGATTTCAATACTACTAGAAAATCGAAGTTAATTTCAAAGATATTATATGGTGGGGTCCCCATTATCAATGCTATAGATATAGTAGATAAAGGCATCATCTTCAGTAGTATTCTATTTATATAACATCTCACTAAAACAAAATGTACCCTATATAAAAAAATATCATTTAATTGAAATAATTTTTACATCACTAATAAATAAGAACTACTATATACATTTCATAAAATTATATGTATAATTACATTTTCAATTAATATCCACAAACATTTATGAAAATTAATCTTTCATCATCTATGGAACCTATGATACCCTCTCAAAATGGTCTTCCCACATGTTGGTTTTGGAGCAAATCAACTTAGCCTGAGAGAAATAATACACCCAAATAAAAAGACATATATTACTAATTTTGTAAAGAAATAATTTAAACATTAATATGAATGATTATACCAATATGCCAACATTAAATAAAAAATAAGCCTTTGGAGTTATACTGGTCACACCATGCGTTTTATTGGGGTTTGACTGATTCCAACATGTCTTATATGAGGTATGAGTCATTGTCCCAAAGTATCTAAACAATTCAAATTTGTTTTCTCATGTTTGAGTCTGTCAATTGTTATTTTTTATGAAATTAATTTCAATTATTAAAAATTAAACACATTGACATATACCATTCACATCATGTCTATGATTGATTGGAAACTGATTCTTATAAATATTAAATAGCATATATATCATTTTATTAATGTATTCAAATAATACGAATGATTGATCACTTTTTATTTTGTCACTTGTTTTTTTCGATAAATGTAATATCAAATTGGAAACTTGCACGTTGACTCGTTTTATTTACAGCATGTGTTGGTTTGATGGGAGATTACATCCTACATGTACTAAATGACCTATGAATTGTTTTCATAAATTATTCTGAAAATAAGAGTACATTATCATTGTTTTCAATTAGTGACACACTTATGCCACTAAAATATCAATTTAAAAATGATAATGGGCACTTTCAGTCATATCAGTCACAACATGCATTTGATTGAGGTGAGAGTGATTACTATACATCACAAATGACTCATCCAAATGTTAACCTAAAGTATCAAAACAATCAGAACGTTTTTTCCTACTTTTCAGATCATCACTTTTTCCTTTTTCTAAAATTAATGTTAATTTAAAATAAAAAGACTCACTTGGAGTCATACCAGTCACACCGTGAATCAGATTGAGTTTTAGAAGATTTCTAAATGGGAAAATTTTATGATATAACATTTTTTTATAGTATTATAACAATATGAATTCATTTTCTTTGTATTGAGTTGGATTGTTTTCCGTATTACTAAAATTGATGTCAATTTTAAATAAAAAGGATCACATTGAGTCATACCAATCACACCATGTATCTGATTGCAGTATGGTTGATTCCTAAACAACTCAAATGACTTATGGATCATTTATTTAATTAACTCAAACAATTCTAATATTTTTAAATGGTTTTTATTACGTCAATTTATTTTACTAAAATTGATGTTAACATAAAATAAAAAAGATTCCATCGGAGTAATATTAGTAACATCATGTATCAGATTGAGGAGAATGTAATTCCTATATATTCTAAATGAATAATAGATCATTTTAAGTAAATTAACTAATAGATTGAATTATTAGGGTTTTCATAATGATACATATTAGATTTTCTTAAAAATAATTTTAATTTAAGTTAAAAAGACAAAATTTGAGTCACATTTCTTACACCGTTTGTTGGATTGAGGTGCGGTCATTTCCTAATTGTCACAAAAGAAATATAGACCATTTTACGAAATTATCAAAACAATGTGAATGAATTTTCATGATTTTGAGAAGATCAATTGTCCTTTTTAATTAAATTGATGCCAATTTTAAAGGAAATAGACAAACTCAGAGTCATATAGGTCACATCGTGTATCATATTGTGGTTTTGGTGAATCCAAATTATGAAAAATGACTCATGTGATGTTTACATAGATTATACAAACATTATGAATGTGCTTTCTTGTTTTACAAAAGGTCACTTCTTCCTTTGGATAAATTTTTTTCCAATTTAAAATAAAAAGAGATCTTGGACTCATACCATAAACACCATGCTTCATATTTTTTTTGGTTGATAAATACACATCACTAATGAGTTATGTATCATTTCACTAAAGTATTAATATAATATGAATGTATTTTCAAGGTTTTGAGTAGGTCAATTTTCTATTTTACAAAAATTGATGTCAAATTTAAATAAAAAGATGCAATTTGAGTCATATTGGCCGAACTATGAATTTGATTGAGTTGAGACTCATTACTACATGTCTAAAATTATGTAAGGATCATTTTCATAATGTATCAAAACAATTAGAATTCGTTTCTCTGTTTTTGGTTTGTGAAATTCCTTTTTGCTAAAATTGATATCAATTTTAAATAAAAAGGCACACTTGGATTCAAACCAGTCACAACATGTGTCGGATTTAGGATTGGATGATTCTTACAAATCCCAAATGACATATGGATCATCTAAAAAATTTATTGAATCAATAATAATTTATTTTTTCAATTATCAGTACGACACATGTTCCATTAGTTAAAATTTAGGTCAATTGAAAATAAAAAGAGAAGCACAGAGTTGTATCATTGACATTCTATGTTGTATTGAGGTGCAGATGATTCCTACACACCAATAAATTACATTGGATTTTTCTCCTAATGTATCAAAATAATATTAATGTGTGTTTATCTATTTTGTGTAGGTCAATTTCCCTTTTTAATAAAATTGATTTAATTTAAAAAAAATAACCACTTGAAGTCATATTAGTCACACCATGTTTTTTATTAAAGTGATGATGATTTCTACATGTCTCAATAGAATTATAGATCATTTCCATAAAGTATCAAAATAATTTCAAGGAGTTTTTTCAGTTTTCAATAGTTCAGTTGTTCTTTTTTAAAAAATTAATGTCAAATTTAAATAAAAAGATTGACTTGGATTCATTTCGGTCACACCGTGAACCGTATTGAGGTGATTATTATTCCTACACATCCCAAATGTTTCGTGGTCCACTTTCATAAAGTTTCAGATCTATATGAATCAATTTTCTCAAATTTTAATAAGATTCTTCTCTTCTTTACTAAAATTCCATTTTAATTTAGAAACATGCTCTTTGAATCGTAACTATCACATCATTTGTTATTTTTACAAGAGATAAATTAATACAAATAAAAAATTATTTATGAATCAAATTATTATATTATCACGAAAATACAATATCATTTTACTTGTTTTCATTGACTAAATCATTTTGATATAAAATGCCAATTTTAAACTAATAATATACACTTTGAGTCAAATCAGTAACACTGTTCATTAGATTGAGGTTCACATGATTACTAGACATCATAAATTAAATCTTTATCATTTCACAAATGATTCAAATATAATATGAATGAGTTTGTTCAGTTTTTTGTATTCCATTTTTCTATTTTACTAAAATTAATTTCAATCATAAATAAAATGACACACCATGAGTCTTATTGGATACACTATGTTTCAAATTGAGTCATTGCTGATTCATATACATCCCAAAGCATGAAAAATACTAACATACAATTTTACATGATTACAATTGTCTTTATGTGTTTAACTTCCAACACTTCATATTGATTCATTTTTTAGCCATATTTTTATTTTTATTGAAAACCAAAATAGTAGAGTATGATCTTTGGCTCATTATAACACAAGAATCCCTTACAATGGGAATAAGGGCATCCACCACTCTTCTATTTTTTTAAAATGATAATTTTTTCTTATGAACATCGAATCAATATGTTATGTCGGTTGGTCGAAAAGAAAAAACAATGATAAGTGTTGTAACACTATCAAAAAAGAACATGTTATCTATTTTGTTTCTTGTTGTTGAAATCAAATCATTACTTCCCAAAAGATCATTGAAAATAACTAAATATGTATTAAATAATAATGATACAGAAAATAAGATACAAATAGTAGATAGAATAAAGATAAACGAAATTAAATAATTAGTAAAAATTCATCTTTTAATGATGGTTGTATACATTCTTATCCAATTTCCTTATTATCATTATCTCAGTTGTTGCCTCAATTTCGAATCTCTCACAGTAATGAGTATCTTCAAACAAGCCACCCCAACTTGAATAATGCAATCTACAGAAATAAAACACTATTCATATGTGAGTATTAAAAATTTTAAATTAAACATATATATGAAACAATTAAATACTTTTATGGAAGTCAGGTCAAATGGTTTTTTAATTTTGAGATCAAGTATATATCCCATTTTTTTAAAGGTTGGGGGAGAAGGCTCATTTATTATTAAATCAAAGCAATAACCTCTTTTAACTATGTAGAGGGACACCCATTACATTGCCCGAAGGCCCAGTGGGAATTTAGCCCATTACATGACCTGTAGGCCCAAATTTATGGCCCAAAGCCCATTCTATGAATAGTACTACTACACTACTCGCACTGTTACAGTACCGCATAGTACCAGTCGCCGCTAGAGTGCCCTGCCGCCACTACAGTACCCTACTGCAGCTACAGTGCCCGCCTTTGCTACAGTGCCCGTCGATGCTACAGTACACTACAGTAATTCTATAGTACCTGCGCCCCATGGGTTTTGAACCCCCATTTCAATGAAAATTTAAATAATCATTTTAATTAAAATAATTTTTATATTCATAGTAGTAATGGAAAAATATAAAAATCTAAATGATTAATAATTTTTTTAAATTAAATAGTAATTTTTATCAAAACTATAGCTTTAAGGATGCTATTATGTTTATGGAATATGTTTTATCTCATAAATTTACAAGAATAATAATCATAATATTATCCATTTCATTGTTTCAGTCACTATAGAAAAATTGGGAAAACTAATTATTATGTTTTAATATGTTTCTTGATAGTGAAACATTATTATATTTATCGCGATACTTATCCAGTTGTAGAACATGTATGGGTCCTTGTAGTAATTAATGTCATTATGCCATTATTTTCATGATATTTATCCACCTCTCTATCATAAAATAATCTTATATAAATAATAATATAAAATATATAACATGATTTTTATTTCATAAATTTTTGATGTAATATATTTCAAATTGAGAAATTCCATCAGGTGTTTTCGGTCTATTGGGTATCAGTGTAGTCAAAAAATGAAATAAATCATTATAGTATGAAAATATACAACCATTAGAATCCAATTACTCCCAAAAACACAATAAGGAATAAGTAATGAATGAAATGAAAATATGAGGAGATAGATGTGGAAGGTCGAGAGAATCTCACTCTATAGAAATGGCTTCTAGGGTTTTTTCTACGATGAGTTCATCTATTATTGATAATTTCATTACATTAATGGTTTTTATTGGTCCTCCATGAAATTTGGATTGTGGATCTAGCTTGATTCATTATGAAACTATAGTTTTGGGATTGTCGAATGGTTAAGGCCCCTAGAGGATCACTAAGGTGGGTGTTTCGGCCTGAAGAGAGGATGTGTTATCAATAAAGGATGATTATCGTTTCAATCATGGTAATCCGGGTGGAATTTTAATTCCTCATAATATTTTATGGAATGGTACACTTATTGTGGTCTAATTGAATTCTATATTATTTTAAGATAGAATCAATTCATTTAAAAAATCAATTATTTATCTTCTCATCCCCCACATGCCCAATGATTGGAAGCTTGAGGATCTTAAGAAATGTCTCCATCAAATTTGGGGATTTGGTAACTGGAACATAGTGTCACTCAGTATGAATTTCATTCAAATAACATTATGTTCAAATGAAATGAAATTAAAATTATATATTTTTGGTTTTGATAACCACAATCCTGGGGTATTTAGGATTGAAAATTGTGATCCCCGACATGACCCTCTTCAATACAGGAATATTGTTTCACAATTTTGGATTCATTTAAAAGGCATTTTGTGGGTTTTTTTAAACCTAAGAATACTTTGGGATGTCTCAGTATCTATTTTAACCCATAAAAACCCTGATAATGACTTAGTTTTAGTCATGTATGGTCATTTTTAATGTATTGTGATTGTGTTTGATATGTTTTTGCCTCTTGTTGAGACTTTTTACTTGAGAGATTTTTAGATTAAATTTGAACTTGATTTTGAATTTTAACATGTTCATTAGTTCTATAGTAATTTCTCAACCATTGGACATGTTATGGATAATTTCCTTTGATGAATGTGACTCCCTAGTTTTAAAAGTCATGTTCACCTTGTGGAAAAGTAAAAATTTAATATACCTATTATTGGGGATCCTATATATTCAAAGACTATATATGGAAAAAAGATGAATCCTGATGTTAAGGGAGCCTAATAACCTTTATTATCTAAGGTGAAATTTATTCCTAGTACTACTGATTGGTCCCTGAATGGGGGACCTCCCTCTTTTTTAACTGTGGTAGTTTGGAATAGACCTGTTGGTGACTGTGGTGATGTGGTTTACAATGGAGGTTTCTAACCCCTATTTTTTGTCAATCAAATGGATCAAATGGACAGAAATTATAATTCGGATTATTTTGATAGTCAAGATGGTGATTTTGATGATCAGGTGATGTTATTAGAAGAAATTTTATGTCCAAAGGAATGCTGGACCATATCCCCATTATACATGATTTTACTCTTGCGGTTGGAAAACCTCTTTCTTATTCTAAGCAGGTTACTCCATCGTTGGGGTATGTGGAATCCCCTTCACATTATCCCACTTCTACACTAATTTTGGGGACCACCACCTAGGATAACTTCATAGTTTCTATACATGATCTTGTATTTATTACATCAAAATTGGGAACCTCTTCTGTTACTGTTGTGAAGGATGTCTCTCCTAGGTGTATGGTGGTTGGATAGCCTGTGTAGGCTACTGCTACAACTATTTCCATTGATGGTGGTGTATTTTATACCTGGGGATATAGATAAATATATATCATGCCTAGAAATTCCTCTTCAGATTATGTGTGATTTTTTTTTTCTCATCATTTTTTCTCATAGGTGATGCCTCATGTGATAATAATCTAGCAGTGACAGGCTCAGCTTATGATATGGTGTAGGGTGACTCTCAGGGGAATGTGTGGCTTTCAAATTCCCATGGATCTGATTCTTGAGTGGTTGTGACAATTTTTGATGAATAAAATTTTCTCACAATTAGGGTACTGTGATGCCAAACATATTTCCAATACTATATTTCGTTAACTCTCTATAATTTGATTAGATATACAATGATTTATGGGATAGAAAGGTATTTGAAATGCATCTAATATGCCTAAGTTCACTACATAAATGTATAAATTGGATGAGAAAAAGGTGTTGTTTCATAGGTTGTAACTCACTAACCCTAGTTACACAGAGTCGGTGCATTATTACATAACATTGGAATTATAGCAAGAGATCATGTCTCAAAATACTGATTTGTTTAGTTGTCTTGGATGTACTTGATGAATTAATAAGTTTTACATTACATTGTGAAATAAAAAAGCAACATTGTTTTTCCATTGAACACAATCATATCTTATAGACTATCCCTACAGGTCAATCATAATATACTTTTTCACATACTCAAAAAAATAAAACACAAGAAAGGGGTGAGCTCAAATTCTCATTAAGGATAACAATATTGTGAAAACATTCATAAATAAGAATAAACATTCAAGGAAATGTATAATACTAAAAGAAAAGTATTTTAAAATTAATCATCAGAATAATATGGAAACGATAAATCAAATAATGACATTTATCTACTCACATGGATATTCTACTAGTCAAATAATCACATTTAATAAAAATAGATAATTTCATAATGATTGAAGACATAATGCCTGACATCATAAAAACAACGTCAAGCGTCATCCCAATACTACAAATAAGATTCTCTCAAGGCCTTATTCTAAGACATGAGTATGTCTCATGAGACCTATGAATGCATCGTGGAGTTATAATGATTTCCGCCCATCACGTACTAAGTCCAATTCCTTCCTCATATGAAAATGATGAAACATACCATAAAAATTCATATAGAAACTAGCAGACGAAATGCTAATACATTAACAACAAACCATGATTCGTATAAAAATAATACATCCCTAATAAAAAATATCACAATACCATAAATACAATAAGGAAGATTATATCACAATACATTAACTTTAAACAAGTGTAAAATCCATCAAATTATATTGACATAGATGAAATCAAAATGATTTTAGAAGAATGTCTATTTATATTTCAAAATCATTTAAAATTAACATAAATTTTAATGAAAAAATTCATTTTTAAAATAATATTATAATATTTTATGGGATGCTTCAAATATGTTATAATGGAGGAAAATAGTTGCACCTTCTATATACGTTAATGAACATTCTTACATTAATTTGTCGAAAAGGTCATAAATTACATTATTTGGAAAAAAACGGAAAGATTACAATCAAAAAAAATTATTAAAATTCAAAAAAGTGTATAGATTACTTTAACCCATATTATATGAAATAGAAAAAAATTTGAAGTACATTTTTTATGAAACACAGATGTGGATGATAAAGAGGTCCCAGTAGATATTCACATATAAACAGCCTTAAATAATAAAGAGATTATAAAATTAACCCTTACCATATAATTTTCTGTGGTCAATGGTAGATTAATATCTCATATAATTTTTAAGACATTTTTATTAAATTATAAAAAAACCATATATATAAATATTATATTATATATTATCTTCTAATATTGTTTTGTAAATAAAATTTCAGAAGTGTCATTGTGTCGGGTGTTAAATGGTTCATTTTACTACATATGTTTTGTTATGTAAGTCGTGTTTTACTATGGATATGATATATTTGATTCATATTCATAATTATATTAAGTTATTAAACATTATTTTTAAACATAAAATGAAAATTATTCGTGAATGGTTACAATGGGGAATGAATCTCATCGCGTTCGTGGAGACTGTAATCCGTACGTACGCACGAGAAACAATACCATTCTATTGATGGTAAAATAATATTTAATTGGATGGTATATCATATATAAAGAATAATAAACATGTTACATTTATTATTTACATCAATTATACTCATTATTATACTCAATTAAATAATGAAGTGTTGAATAACAAACTACACCACAACGAGGAGACAGTTAGTCGTACGTATGAACCTAAGGTGACTTTTTCATTCATAGGATGCATAAAATAATGTATATGGTTGTACCATTTTATAATAACATCAATTTATGTATAAAGTACTGGAGATATTATTTTTTTATGGAAACAACAATGAATGTGGAAGTGGAAGAAGAAAAGAACATTGAACGAGGTGATGAAATTATTACCTCTTCTTCGGGTGCTTCCTATTGATTTGATCAAAAGGGATCCCTAGGTCATCTTTATGATCAATAAAAGGCCTAAAGGATAACGTGATTATTTTTGGTAAGATATTTGATCAAGGTCTGGATGATAAATATGGCTTTTGAAATGTGACTTTGATAGAAGAGTAAGCACCCTTTTATAAGAGAGTTGAGAGTCACTTTAGGAAAATCGTGAAATAGTAATTTATTATACAATAATATTCGGTTTATAATGGTTCAAAAATAATATAGATATAGTTTAATTTGGGTATTGGTCTAAAACATCTCAACAAAGGGGTTTTATATAGGTTTAAGTCACTATATTAACGTTATATTTTAGATTTAACTCTTATTTAAATAGTTTAATTTTTACAATTCCTTCTTGTATTATTATAATAAATTTTTAATAATCTTAGTATATAAAGCCAAAATAACTCCATGTGATAAATTATTGAAATATATAACCTTATCTATGTCCTTTGGATGAACATTATATTTTTAGTAATATTATATCAATTAATAATATAGTATTTGTTTTAAAAACACATTTATGTGAATTTTGACACTATTTTTAATATGTTTTTTGGGAAAGTAAAATAAACATTATCACATAGAAAAAAAATAAATTAAATCAATCATAACATGTCATATTAACCTATAAAATTATTTTAATGCATAAAAAGTCTGAATTTACATTCATTTGTATATTTATAATATCAATTATTTTAATCTTTCATTAATTAGGTAATTATTGGATCATCGTTGTGTCATATATAAATTTAATTATTTAATGTCTAAAAATTATAAATAATATAAAATTATGTAGGAATTATTTTTATATTTATAATGAATATTTATATTCTAATTTATCTTCTGTATAATGCTAAATTAAAAATGTTTTTGTTATGAAAAATTCAATTAAACAATTTTAACTATTACATAAATAAAATAATAATTAATGTCCAAATCCAATCCATGTGAAAAAGGGATAATATTTTATTCCTATGGTTTATCTAGGTCTAAATACACTTATCCAATAGATAGAGGACATGTTTTATGGTAATTATAATATCATTTTTACCTTTAATTACTCTATTTACTTTTAACCGTGGTAAAAAAAATTCAAAAGTTAATATTCACCAAAAACTATTTCATCATATTTTACCACATTTTAGGTACTTATTTCAACTGTGTCTCTATGATTTCTGAAATTGAATTCACAGAAGTGGTAAAATTATGTTTTATACAAATTTGGTAATGTGCCTAGAAGGTGGGTAAAATATGTTATAATGTTCAATAAAATTTCATAGATTTAATTTTATTATAAAATGACACCAATGAATTATATTGAACATATATAGTTATTATGTATCTATTTTGGGCTAAAATAAATTTATTTAAAATAAATAATTATTTAAATAAAAGGTAGGTTTTAAACAATAATGATGTGTTTTTCACAATTCATAAAAAAATTGAATGTTTTTAGAAAAATACCAAAAATTCACCATAGGCTAATTTTGATATTCCAATTCAAAAAATGAAATCCATATTTAAAAATAAAATTTATAAATTTTCAAAAAGAGGGTATTACTATTCATAACGGCTAGTATGAATGGTCATGGTGTGTTAGAACTCGATGTTTTGTATGGTGAAAACTATTGTATTATTCAAATAGAAATGTACTGTGGAAGTTTGGGTTGTTACATTCTATCCTCCTTCAAATAATTTCATCAGCGAATTTTCTATAAAACTAATACATAAAAATATTCGGGTGGTTCTCCATCATATGTTCCTCGAGTTCACACGTTGACTCTTCCACCTTATGGTTTCTCAATAGAACTTTTACCAGAAAAATCATCCATTATCTCAACACTTGTTCTCTGGTATCAATAATCTTGACATTCTCTTTAGAATAAGACAAATCGGGGTCCAATTCTATTTCTTCATAGCTGAGTAAATGTGTTGGTTCATGCATGTATTTTCTCAATAGTGATACGTGAAACATGTCATCAACATTGGATAGACATGGAGGCATTTCCAAATGGTATGAAACAACTCCAATTCGTTCTAGAATTTAGAATGGTCGTATGTTCCTCAGACATAATTTACACTTCATAAAAAATCATATAACATCCTTCCATGGAGATAAATTCATGAAAACATGAGACCCTACATAAAAATCCAAATCCTTCCTTCAGTTATCAGCATAGAGCTTTTGCCTATATTGAGCTACTTTGATGTGGGTTTGGATAATATTCTCTTCTTTCCATTCTTTACTCAATAAGATCTCAGCCTACGAGTATTCCTCCACCAACATCATCCCAACAAGTTGGTGGGAGACATCTCTTTCCATATAACGCTTCATATGGTGCCTTCATAATACTTGAATTTAAGCTATTGTTATATGAAAATTATACCAGTGGTAAATATTGATCCCACATACCTTGAAATTACAGTAATTAAGATCTCAACATGTCTTCTATGTTTTGAATCATCCATTATGATTGTCCATCAATTTGATGGTGGTAAGAAGTGCTCAAAAGATGTTCAGTATCTCAGGCCTTCTGATTAATTTTCCACAATCTTGATGTTAAACAGGGATCACGATAAGATACAATTGATAGGGGTACCCCACAATGTCTTACAAAATCATTAATATATAGTCTTTCTAAACATTCAAGTGGTAAATCATCACTTATAGCATGAAAATGTGCTGACTTGGTAAGACGATCAACAACGACCCATATAACATCATTCCTTCTAGGAGTCTTTGGTAGCCCCATTACAATGTCCATCATAATATCAACCCATTTTCACATTGTTATGGTAAGAGGTTTTGTGACTCCTCTACGATGTTCTCTTCCATCCTTCACCTATTGAAAAACCATAAATCTTGAAACATAATCAGAAATCTCCATCTTTATGTTGTCCAAAGAAAAAATATCCTTCAAATATCTATATATCTTAGTGATACCATGGTGTATAGTGAAATTTGAGCTATGAGCATCATCCAACAATTAAATTTTTAGATTTAGTATGTCAGGAACACAATGTATCTTCCCAAATATCAAAATTACATGTTCATATATGAATTCAATAAATCTCCCATCATTCACAGTATTAATTTTCTTTTGAAACTCTTTATCATTAGTATGAAATCTTTTTCCCTTTCTAGTAAACATGGTTTGGAAACCATTTGAAAATTTATTGATGTTTCACCTTCCATGATTAATCCCATATCCATCTTTATAAATTACATGAACATATGATATCTTTCAACTATCATCTTGTTCAAAACTCCATGATCCTTTCTGCTCAAAGCATCTGCTACCTTATTTTCCTTCCTTGGGTGGTAGTGTATAATTAAATCATAATCCTTGATTAGTGAAAGTCATCACCTTTGCCTCATGTTGAGTTCGTTCTATGAGAAAAATATACATCAAACTCTTGTGATCAGTATATATCTCACATTTTCACCATAGATATAGAGTCTCCATTTGTACAAAGAAAACATTACATATTATAACTCATGATCATGAGTGGGATAGATTTGTTCATGAATTTTTAGCTACAATGATGCATATTAAATAACACTTTCCTTATTCATAATGACACAACTGAGTCATTTCATTGAAAAATCACTATAAATAACAAACCCATCATTCCATGATGGAAGATTCAAGATAAAATCACTGACTAATGTTATATTCAGTTCTTCAGAACATTATTCAAACTCTTTTTTCAAAACTAATTTATCCCCTTTACGTGCGATCTTAGTTAATGGGTTAGCCAATTGTGCAATGTTTTGGTCAAAACTCTTATAATAACCTGATAAACCAAAAAAATTATGTACCTCATTTATACTCGTCATCGCGGTTCATTATTGTATTGCTCTTATCTTAGAAGTATCAACAGAGATTCCATCTTTACAAACAATATGTCCAAGAGATGAAATCTCCTCATTCTATAATTCCCACTTACTAATCATCTCATATAATTCATTTCTCTATGATCCTTTAGAATAGTGCGCAAGTGATTTTCATGATCTTCGTTGCTTTTGGAGTAAACTAATATATCATCAATAAATACCACTAGAAAGTCATCATGATTTTTTTTTGAAAACACTATTCATTAGATCCAGGAATATAGAGAGAGAATTAGTCAGTCCAAAAGGCATTACTGTAAACTCGTAATTCCCCTACCTATTTGGAAATGTTGTGTTTGGAATATATTCCTTGTTCACACACCACTGATCATACTCTGATCAATGATCAATCTTTGAAAAATATTTAGCTCCATTATGTAGATCAAATAAATCATCAATACGAGGTAGGTGATACTTTTTATTTATTGTTACATCATTGATCTCCCTATAGTCAATGAAAAACCTCCACGATCCATCTTTCTTCTTGGAAAAAAGAAAAGGGGATTCCCATTGAGAAATAATAGGGATAATAAATCCTTTATTACACAATTACTCTAGTTGTTTATATAGTTCCACTAATTCCATAGTGACCATTCTATAAGGGGTATTCAATATGGCCCTAGAACAAGGAATTAAATCAATGGAAAACTCAAATTTCTCATTTTGGAGGATGACTAGGTAAATCCTATAGAAAAAATCAACATTTTCTTTCATACTTGGTACATCCTCTATTTGAACATTCCTTTCCTCAAGCACAATTATTTCACTCTCTTCCTCCCTAATAATTTAATTTAGTAGATCTATAGTGGGTGGATCTTGATGAGAATCTGATGGTGACATTCCTTCTATAAAGAAAATGTACTCCTTATCATTAGAAACAATTGTAACATCTTTCTTCTTACAATATATTTTTTCATCATGGTTTGAAAGCCTATATATATTGAGGATTCTATAAAATTAAATAATGGGTATGATGATGATATCATCATATAAATAACATTTATAAGCCCTAATGGGAAATTATTCAGAAAACTTTATTACAATGATCCTTTCCTTATGAGTTTTAACTGAAAAATCCATTGTTAAATAAATTTGGAAATATCTAATTTTCATAGAAAACTGGGAAGATATGAAACATAGAAAGGATCTGTAATCAAATATACCATTTTCTAATTTTGAGGTAACCCTTATATTACCTGCCACCACATCATTCAAAGCATCAACCTCAATAGTAGTGATCACATAAGCATGGAATTTCTCCCTTGTCCTTTTATGAGATATGTTTTCTTAGTTATTAGGACATTCATTTTCATAATACACCATTTATCTACAATTTTATAATTCAACATTGATAGCCTCTTTCATTCCCTTGCAATCATGATATTTGTGGCCTTTTTCATCACACTTGTAACAGACTCACATTCCATTTATGCAAGTACCCGGATATTTTTTTCCCACATTTACTACAGGATGGAAGTTCATCTTTTCCCTTCTTCCCCTTATTTCCATTTCATGAGTGTTTATCAGATCACATATTTTTTTGTTTTTTATTAAGTTTATAAGACTTAGAGAATTCCTTTTCTATGGTGATAGAACATGAGAAAATATCTTTGTACGATGAGACGGATTGTGAGACTAATTCTCAATGTAGAAATGGTTTTAACCCATCAAAAAATCAACCAATCTTACTCCTTCGGTTACATATATAGTTATATGAATTCCTTTCTAACCTTGTAATGTTATCCTCATACTTTGCAACTTTATCATCTTCCTTTATCCCTAGACTTATAAATTCTCATTCCATATCCACTCGATGGTCACGAGGAATGTGTTTTTCAAAGAAAAGATCTTTAAACTCCATAAATTAAATATTTAATACTTCTCCATTATAATTTTTTGAATTAATGACCTTCATTGATATGCATATCCCGTGAGGTGATAAACTGCCATGACAACATTTTCCCTTTCGCTACTCCCCAATGTATGAAATATTTTCTCCAAAGAACGTATCCATTGCTCAGAGAAAAATGGATTTGTAGTACCATTGAATATTGGTGGTCATTGCATCATGAAGTTTTATAACATTGATCCTCCATATTTTGGATCATGGTGCTCCATATAGGTAAGGTTATTATTCATAACCAGATTGAGTTGTCCCATTATAGTAATAAGCTGTTCAGCACCACTTGCTTCACCAACTCGACTATAATTAACATGAGTAGGATGACAATCCCTACATGGATTACATGCATTGATATGATTTCCATTAATTCCACTAGGTTCCATTTCTAAAAAATGGCATACACTATATTACTATATGAATCACAATACAAAATCCAAAACTAGTAAAATACCTGACATAAATTGAATAGTTTATGCATGTAATCCATATTCATAAAAAAAATTAGGAGGTATTTACTCATAAAAATTTCATAACAATTTGAAACGAAAATTTTAATTATCCTAAGCATATCCCCCATGAATATATTAACTAAGAGTGAAGAAAGGCCCATTGATGTGTATAAGGATACCCCGGGTCAAACCCGAAACTCCTTGTCAGAGTTTTCACTCCTTGGTACATTTGTGCCAGAGTCTCCTCTTTCTACTAATATCTAGATAGGGGTTTATTTCATTGAAAATTCACAAAATTACTACATTACCAAAATTCTATGAATTTCATCTATAAAAATCTGCAATGACTATCTTAGTGTAATGTTCTCAAATCAGAGTTTTTCTAAATCTATCTTCCATGGTTTGAACTAAACATCATTGGATAACAACTGTAAAAACATGTCCCTAGTTTTGCAGTGTCAGTGTACTATTACATAACATAGGCATGATCACAAGATATCAAGTCTCAAAAGAGAGATTTTTTAGTATCCTTAGAAGTACTAGATACATAAATAAGTTTTACATAACATTATGAAATAAAAAAACATTGTGTCTCTTTTGAACACACTCATATCTCAGAGCCTATCCCTATAGGTCAATCATAAAATAAATTTTCAAATCCTATTAAAAATAAAACATTAGAAATGTGTGTGCTCAGATTCTCAATAAGTGTAGCACAACCAAACAGATAAATAACATATAACAGTGGAAATAGTAGACAATATACAACTGAAATGGAAAACTGAATTAAAAGAGAACCAAAATTCATATAAATTATGATGCAACCTATCACTAATTCTATGAAAGCATCAAGAACATGATAAAATATAATACAATAAAATAAAACTCAAAGTACAAGTTACATCAAAACAAAACAAATCACAGTAATCAGAATACAACAGCATCACAAGCCTAAGCTCAATCCCATGCTCTATTACTCCTCTACTACAATCATGTACCTGTGTATGGAGCCTTTACCCTATCGACACCTGAAGAAATATAGTCTGTTCGGGCTAATGACTTGACCCAAATAGAGTGTGAGAAATAAATCCTAGTAGTCACCCAACAAAGGCTCGTGCCCAACTATCAGTGAAAATATGCAACAACAATGTGAAAAAGTAAATGCAGTACACAAGTAAGTACTCAAAAGTAACTATCACTACTAGTTTCATTTCCAGTTTATTTATTACTTATCACCTCTAATATTGTTCTTCATCTTGGCAGGTAGAAAATTGAAAATAACCGTAGTTAATATATGAAATAAACAGTGTCCTCAGACATGCAAAACCTTACTCCCAGGTAATCATAATGTTTCCCTCATGATAAAATAACCATGCCCTCAGGCTAATCAGAATCATGACTTCTGGCTAATCAGAATCACAATCTCAGTAAAAAGATAACCACTCCCTCTGGATAATCAGATCCATGCCCTCAGGCTAAATATAAACACAACCTCAAGCTAAATATAACCAGGCCCTCAGGTTAATCAGATCCATGCCCTCATGATAAATTGAACACTTCCCACATGCACATGTAACAGGGCTGATCCCAATGCATAAAAAACAAATTTATACCAAATTTCGTCTCATGGAATCATTAAACAGGTAATAATCACAGTATAACCTCGGGTATCCCGGTCAAACGGCTACACAGAGGAATGCACCCCCGGGGTGGCCCTGGATCCATGAAATCATCCCAAATAGCATATTAAACTTATCATTATATTATCTACACAATTCTAGATATCTTTGCAGCAAAGGACACAACCATATGACACACCATCCATGGGCATGTAGCACAATGGTAGGTAATTTCAACACAACAGTTGAAGGGAACATCATACCACCTACCTCGATAGCCCCTGATCTATATACATGAACGACACCTCCCGAATCATCCAAGAATGATGGAGAAATGGGATAAATGGTCACTCATTAAAACTCAAATAACTTTACCTTGGGAATGAATTGGCATGAACTACTCAAGGGGAAGGAAGGAATTACCCGTATGATTCAATCGAGACTATCATGGAAGGATTATGAATCCCAGTGTGTGGTCGAGAGATCTACAATGGTCCAGCCTCCTCTCCGGTCTCCAAAACGAACTCAATGCCTCCTCTTCCAAATGAGGATGCTACTGCCCATTTTAGGTGGAAAAAACTAACTATACAACGTGTACTCTAAAGTACACTGTGTGTACTTTTAATTTCTTTTAATTATTTCCATGGTGTATTATTTCAACCACGACATTATTCATCTGTTGACAGTAGTACAATGCGTGTATATTTGATTACATGGCATGTATGTTCGCTCCGCTGGCAACTACCTCCACCACCTTACTATTCACCTACCGAATGATTACACATTGTGTAATTACCAAGTACACCGCGTGTAGTCAATTTTTACATGTTTCATCACTAACAGACCTACATTCCCTATGTACTCATCCCACACAGCAATAGTACACGACATGTGGAAAAGTACATGGCATGTACAGAAGAAATTTGGTATTTTTCCCCATTTTCATTATTTTCTCTAAAACACTTAAGGAAAAAGGTAAAGAAGAAACATGTACCTCAATAATTATAAAAAGGTTCATACAAAATTCCCCCCTAAAATCAATTCATCCCCGAATTTCCCTTCTATGGGTGGTGAAGTTATAGCTGTGAACAACTCTGGCCACTGAGCACGTACATCGGTTTCCCGCACCCAGGTTCCGTCCTGCACTCAGCCATGCTGCCATAGCACCCTAACGAGAGGAACTGACTAGTCTTGGAAAACCTTTTTACTCTTATCAACGATACGAATTGGATGCTCCTCAAAGGATGCATCGAACTGATGCTTAACCTCCTTGGGCCGAAAGACGTTAGATGTGTCTGAGTGATAATGGCGCAGCTGAGATATGTGGAAAATTTCATGCAAGGCAGAATACCTGTGTGGTAATTGCAACCTGTAGGAAACCGACCCGACTCTCTCCAGAATCTCAAACAACCCCACTTAACTCGGTGAATGTTTACCCTATTTCATTATCTTCCAGTCTCCCAACCTCAACGAAACACACAAGAAAACCAGATCCCCGACAACGAACTCTAAGGGTCATCTATAGAAATCAACATAAGATTCCTTATCAATAGTTCCTGAAATCTATTATTGTAGGAAAACTAGAACATGGTTATATGATTCTCCAAAGATCCCCAAAATTACAGGACACATGCACCTAACATTTCCTCTAGGACATGTATCATATGCTCTGACTGAACATCAGTCTAAGGGTGGTATGGTGTGCTCAGAAGCACCTGTGTACCCTGTGCCCTCTGAAAACTTTTTTAGTAACGAGTTATAAAGAGGGTGACACTATCAGAAAAGATAGAAAGAGGGACCCCAGAAAGTCGTACAACCTCACTGATATTAAACATCATGATCTTGTCAACATCGATGGTCTCCTTGATCGGTAAAAAGTGAGCAACCATCGTAAGTCTGTCTACAAAAACCCACACAATATCATTTCCTCAAGGTTACCTTGGAAACCCAGTCACTAAATCCATCATGACATCGTCCCATTTCCATTCGGTAATGGGAAACTGTTGTAACAGTCCAACTGGCCTTTGATGCACCTCCTTCACCTGCTGATAGGTGGAACATCTCGCAACAAAACCAGCTACATATCTTTTCATACCTGGACACCAATACTGACGTCTGATGTCACGGTACATCTTGGTAACTCCATGATGAGCTGCCCAAGATGAATCATGAAACTCCCACTTCAGCTCCTCACATATATCCCTTGGAACCCACACTCGTCCATGGATACACAATAACTCATCTTTTCCTATCATCCATCCAGGAGAAGGGTCCTCACTTGCCACTGAATCCCATAGAACCTGGCCTTCTGATTATTATAGATGTGTCATCCTCACTCTATCTAGGAGAGTTGAAGTCACAGCTATTGAAGAAATATAGGTTTTCCCCTGACTATCGTACACCTCTAAATGCATCTCAAAGAACAAAGTTATAAGCTGCCACTCATCGCTGGCCTCCTACACTGCTTGTGTCTGAGTCTTCTTACTCAGTGCATCAGCTATTGCATTAACGTTACTAGGTGTACAGGAAAGCTCAATGTCGAAGGACTGAAGGTATTTGACCCACCATGGCTGTCTCAAATTCTGGTCGCACTGGGTAAAGATATACATGAGTCTTTTGTGGTCTGTAAAAATCATAAAATGATCTCCCAAGAGATAGTTGCTACAACAGTGCAATGCATGAACAACTACAGACAACTTGAGGTCATGGATTAGGTAATTCATCTCATGTGGCCTCAACTGCTGAGACCCGTATACAACTACACAATCGTCCTACATCAGCATTCATCCCAAAATAATACATGATGCATCAAAATAAATTGTATACCTCTTCCCCCCTCTGGAAGTATCAGAACTGGTGCTTATGTCAACCTACCCTTCATCTCCTGAAAGGCTTTCTTGAATGCTTTTGACTAATCAAATATTCACTCCCTTATTAGTCAAACCCGTCAACGGCGTTGCTAAGCGGGATTTGTCTTGTATAATGCTCCTGTAGTGACCAACCAGCCCTAAGAAACCTCGTATCTCAAACACGTTCTTAGGATTCTCATAGGAAATTACAGGTCTCACTTTCCCTGGGTCCACCTCGACTCCTACCTCTGAGATGATATGACCCAGGAAGTGTATCTCATCCTTCCAATAGCATCACTTTGAGAGCTTAGCATATAGGTGATGCTCTCTCAGTGTACTCAGTACAATCTGAAGATGTGTGGCATGGTCATGTAGATTGTGAGAGTACACCAAGATATCGTCCATGAATACTACCACAAAGGAATACAAATAAGGATGGAACACATGATTCATCAGGGACATGAAAACTACTAGAGCGTTCGTGAGTCCGAACGGCATAACCAAGTACTTGTGAAAGCCATATCTACTAAAAAAAAGCGTAGGTGGTATTTTCGATGGTCTAACGCATAGATGATGATATCTGTATCTCATGTCAATCTTATAGAAGACTTGTGCACCCCTAAGTTGATCCAAAAGATCATCAATACACATTAAGAGATATCGTTTCTAAACTGATAGCTGGTTCGGCTTCTGATAATCCACATAGATTTTGAGGGTACCATCCACCTTCTTCACAAAAAGGACTGGTGAACCCCAAGGATAAGTACTAGGACGGATAAAAACCCATTCTTGCAACTCCAAAAACTACCTCTTGAGCTCTTGCAACTTAGGTGTGGCCATCCTATAAGGGGGAATGGATACAAGTACCACTCCTGGCACAAGATCTATAGAGAAATCCACATCTCGCTTCGGAAGAAGTCCTGAAAAGTCATATGGGAAGACATCACTAAAACAATCAAATACTGGAGGGAAATACATCTAACAAGTCCCCTGATCATCCAGATATAAACATGAAATCTGGGCTTTAACTACACCTCATCCACGATGCTTAGGTCCAGCTCGGCTCACCTGGACATCCAATTCTCCCTTGTATTGAAACTCTCCTCCCTCTGGTGACATGAAACTCAACGTGCGATGATATAAATCTATAAAGGCTCGAATGGGTGCCAACCAGTTGATCCCGAGAATGATATAATAATAATTAATCTCAAGACATAGAGGTCCCATAGGAAGTGACATCCACTAAACCTTAGGGGAACTCCTTGCACTGACGCACAACTGTCGTCCTCACTCCCAATGGTGTTCCTAGAATCATTATATCAGAAGAATTAGAAACACAGATCCCAATGCTCTCCACAATGGCCACAGATATAAAATTATGTGTAGCACCAGTAATGAAATGTACTGAAGATAAAATAGAAGCTACTAGAATAGTACCTCTGTCAGTGGAAGGTTTGGGTTCCTAGTCCTTTTGGGTTTGTTGCATAGAATATGTCTGCCTATTGTTGTGGCCCTATGACACAACCAGGCTACCCGGAGCTGACCTGCCCTGCTGCCTCTGAGATCCTGGTGACTGGATACCACGACCATGACCACCATCTCTACCTACACGCTCTGACGTACCCTAATTTATCGACTGGTAAGAAGCTGTTGGTCCTTCTCATATACGTGATGTCTGTACAAAAAACCTCTCACTAGCCAGTAGTAGAAAATCCCAACAAAAGCACTACAGATGACCCATCTTTCCGCAAGCTCAGCACTCCACTAGGTCTCGGGGAAACTAAGGTATCTTGTGCCCCTCTCTACCACACGGGTAGCAAATAAATGGGCCACATATAGAATTCTTATTAATAGTACTGCCCCTATTAGATAAATACATCTACCTCATCCTCTTATATGTAACATCATTACAAGAAACTGGTGTTGATCTGCGCTTGCCTACACCACTAGATTCCAATAGGTTCCGCTCTGTAATCAGTGACTGGTTCACAATAACATGAATTGTAGGAAACCTAAAAAAATTCACCAGCACTCGGATGTCATATCGAAGACCCACCTCTAAGAGTCTAGTCCTCAACGCCTCATCACCCACAAGAACGGGTGCAGAACGCTGAAACATGGTGAAGTGAGCAGAAAGATCCATCACTGTCATGGCACCCTACTGCAAATTTGTGATCTCTCGAACATGATCTGCCTGCAGCGTATCTGGGAGGAAGAACTCATAGAAGGCTACCTGAAAATCTTCCCACGCCATGTCTTTGTGATCCTCAGACTAGGTTGTAACATCCCACCATCTCTTGGTGGAATCACCCAACATTTATGTAGTGAGATTGACCCTCCTTCGTGGAGGCATCTCTAGATGCTCAAATATCATCTGCATCGAATCCAACCATGAATCCATAGCCTATGGTCCGCCATCCCCTAAAAACGTAGGTGGATGTTTCTGCTGGAAGATATGTGTCAGCTCTGCCATAGATGTGGCGGCCTGTGGTACTACCTGGAAGTTCTGCATGGACTTCATAAATACTTCACAGAACTGCGTATCCACGCATGTTTCCGGTAAATTGGTTGGCACCGCTTCTAGCACTACTGAAGGTTCCACTGGTAGCCCATGGCCCACCATCTCATGATTATAATCATTGCCACTCTCCTATCGAACCACTGGTGGTCATCTCGACAACATGACTATACAAGGTCAAAGAACACCTTAGATCAAGAGTACCAAAGACTTAAAAATAGGAGAACAGTAAGGGAATAGGTGAAATAAAGCATTCAAGATTTAAAAAACACGAGTACACAGTGTGTATAAATACTACACGGTGAGTTATCACAGGACATTCACATGGGCGTATAATCCAGCTATAACTGGTCATGTCACACCCCAATCACATGGCATGTCTTCTGTATACACGGTGTGTACATGAATCCTCCTTCCTTTCTAAATTCATTTTTCATGGCTAAGCCACATGGCTATCCTAAAAAAAACTACACAGCATGTCCCGCAGGCACACAACGTGCACTTTATAGGCTTTCACCGGCCCATGTTGTTCATCACACGGCCTGTGTACCGAGGTCACATGACACGACACGTTCAAAAAAGACACGACATTTGAATAGAAGCCCCAAACCGACCTGTGTTGCTCACTACATGGAAAAATACATGGTTGACACTACATGGTGTTTTCCAGGCGGACATGGCATGTACTAGGTATGATTACAATGACCTGTGTTGTTTGTGACAAGGTCGGGTACCCAGGTCAGACTACATGTAGTGGTCAAGGTAGACATAACATATATGTCTTAAGGATTCCTCCATTCGTGTTATAAGTTACACAGGTGGACACTGAGTAAACACAACATGGCATGTAAAACTGGTACACAACGTGTTTCCCCAATCCATTCCCTACCCCATGTCCCCACGCACATGGCCTATGACACGGTAAGAGACTACACAGTGTGTACTATGTTTACACGATGTGTACATGCATTTTTTTCATTTATTCCCAAAAAGAAGAACACACGGCCTGTGTCCCATGAACTACACGGCGTGTATCCTTGTTTTTTCGGGACAGTAAGCCTGAGAAACTACTCTAAAACCCAGAAAAACACTGAAAAACTCCTATGTGCCAAATTCCAATATGTGAGGGCCCAAACTCACTGTGAATCAAATCTTGGAATCTTACACAAGATATAACAATGTAAAATCATCAATTATCCACCAAATTACAGTTATTGAGGGCACATACTGACCAAAAACCAATGTTTGGAATTCATCCTATCAACAACCTATCACAACAATACCCTACCAAATAGTAGGTATTTATCAAGGATGCTATCACAACAACATGTTTTTCTAGCACAACCACTGTCACAACCACATGAAATTTCTAATGCACCAACATGGCTTGGAAAAATGCATGACATGTGGTTTCTAACATGTGTCTAATTGATGTATGAGATGGAATACCATCATATCATCAGGATTCAACTAAATAGAACCCATGTATAAAATATAAAGATCATACTACAAGCGCATCATCAACGTTGATAAACAAGTCAATTGTCAACTTTGCAAAATCAGAAAAATTACAAAAAACGAGGTAGACTGGATTTTCCCTGTAAACGGGTTAACTACTCCTGGGAACAACTTATTACCAACCACCATTCCCATATTATCTCTGGATAAGGCTCCAAATAGTAATTCAATGAGAATAACCCCTCTAATACCAATTTGTAACGTCCCAGATCCGGGTGAAACTCAATTGGTGCCCCGAACCCGGTTGGTCACATGACCTCAATCACATTTCCCCAAACACTAGAGGTGGCTGACTAGCAGTGAGGGCCCAGGTCTGATGGTGGGGAATCTATGCCTTCTTTTGTCAAAGGGTAGTGCAACAGAACAAATAAATAACATACAAGATGTAGTAGACAATATACAATTGAAATGGACAACTGATGTAAAAGAGAACCAACAGTCATATATATAAAGATGCAGCATGTCACTAATTCAATGAAATCATCCAGAACGAGAAACAAAGCAATATTGTACAGTAAAATGCAATGTACAAGGTACATCCAAACAAAACAAAGTAGAGTAAACAGAACGCAGCAGCATCGCAAGCTGATGCTCGGTCTCATGCTCTCTTACTCTTCTACTACAATCATGTACTTGTGTAGGGACCCTTATGCCTATAGACAACTACAAAAATATCATCTATTTGGGCCAAATACATGACCCAAAAAAAGAGTGAGAAATAAATCCCAGTAGTCACCCACCAAAGGCACGTGCCCAACTATCAGGGAAAATATGAAACAATAGTGTGCAAAAGTAAATGTAATAAACTAGTAAGTACTCAAAAGTAACTGTCACTGCCAGTTTCATTTCCATTTTAATTATTAATTATCACCTTCATGCTAGTTCTTCTGCTTGGCTAGTACAACATCGAAAACACCACTGTGAATATACGAAATAAAAAATTTCCAAAGACATGCCAAACCTTACCCTCAGGTAATCAGAATCTTTCCCTCAATCTAACAGACCCACCCCCTCTGGATAATCAGAATCACGCCCTTAGGCTAATCAGAATCACGCCCTCAGGATAAATATAACCATGCCCTCAGGCTAATCAGAACCATTCCATCAGTCTAAATACAACCATCCCCTCAGGATAAATATAACCACGCCCTCAGGCTAATTAAAACCATGCCCTCATGCTAACGTAAAACACTGCCCTCAGGTGCATGTAACCGGGCTGAGCCCAATGCATAAAAAACAATTTTATACCAAATTTCCACTCAATAAACCATTAAATAGGAAATAATCATGGTATTCCCTCAGCTATCCTGGAAAAACGGTTAAACAGAAGAACGCACCCCTGGGGTGGCCCTGGATCCAAGCAATGATCCCAAACAACAGATTAAAATTATCATTATATTAACTACACAATTCTAGATATCTTTTCAGCACAACCTCATGAATAAGAACCCTGACCATGGGCTCATAGCACAAAAGTACATAATTTCAACACAAAAGTTGAAAGGTACATCAGAACACCTACCTCAATCACCTCTGATCGGTATACGTGAACGAAGCCTCTCGAATAGTCCAACAAAAATGTAGATTTGGGATAAATGTTCACTCACTAAAACTCAAATAGAATTCCCTCGGGAAATCATTCACAAGAACTACTAAAGGAGAAGGAAATGATTACCTATAAATTTAAATAGAGACCGTCAGAGAAGGATTTAGTCTCTCGGTCTGTGGTCGTGTGATCTCTAAAGCTCCGACCTCCTCTCCCGGCTCCAAAACAAACTCAAAGCCTCCTCGGCCAAATGAGGAGGCTACTGCCCATTTTAATAGAAAAAACTAACTACACAACATGTAATCTCAAGTACATGGTGTGTAGTATTCATTTTTTCAACTGTTCCCAAGGCGTCTTCTTCCCACAGCGACACTGTTTATCCATCGACATTAGTACACGGCGTGTATATCTAATTACACGGCCTGTACGGTCGCTCTGTTGGTGGATGCCTCCACCGCCTTACTGTTCACCTGCCGACTAATTACACGGTGTGTAATTACCTAGAACATAGAGTGTAGTCAGGTTTTACCCCTTTCATCACCGACAGGCCTACATGCCCTGTGTACTCTTCCTGCATGGCCAAATTACACTACATGTGGAAAAGTACAAGGCGTGTACCCACAAAATTTGGCATTTATCCTCATTTTCTTTATTTTCTCAATAACGCCTAAGGAAAAAGGAAAAGAAGAATGTGATTCCTCAAGAATAAGAACTAGGTTCGAACAATATTTATGGTAGAATTTATCTTTTTGATAATCCTATATTAAAAAAAATTAGTTATGAAAATTAATATTTAACACTTTTAACTCTTTTTTAAATAAAATAATAATAAATTTCATAATGTAATCCATGTGGATCAAAGAGGATCATATTTTATTCCTAATTTTTGTGGGTCAAAAAACTCTTATCTAATAGAATTAGTAGATGTGTTAGTGTAAATATAATATCAGTTTTACCATTAATTACCCTATTTACTTTTAACCGTGGTAAATAAAATACAAAGTTATTATTCACCAAAAATTATTTTCATCATATTGAACAAAATTTTTCATAATGATGTTAACTGTGTCTATCAAATTTTTTAAATTTAGTTCACATAAATGGTAAAATTATGTTTTATGCAAATTTGAAAATGTTCCTAGAAGGTGGGTAAAAGTCATTCAAATGGTTGATAAATTTTTATACATATAATTTTATTATATAATGACTCAAATGAATTACATTGAAGTTATATAGGTATTATATATCTATTTTTACCTAAAATATATATAAATAAAATAAATAAATATTTAAATAAAAAGTGGGTTTTAATCAATAACGCAATTTTTTCACTATTCATAAAAAAGATAATGTTTTTAGAAAAATATCGAAAATTCACCCTAAGCTAATTTTGATAATGTGAATACAAAAATGAAGTCAATTTTGAAAAATAAAATTTATAAAAGTCTAAAAAGTGTGTATTAGTATTCCCAACGGCTAGTTTGATTGGTCGTGGTGTGCTATAACATGAAGTTGTGTACAACACAAGCTATTGTATTATTCAAAGGGAAATGTACTGTAGAAGTTTGGTGTGTTACGTGAATTTCCCTTACTTAAAAGAAAAGACCAGAATCAGGGTGGTGAGGTTATTTTTGATGGCTAGGGAAATACAATGGCTAGAGAAGTGATGGACATTGATGATCATGGTGATGTGGGCCAGTCCCCAAATCAGTGGTTGTGAGGAAGACACCCTAAGAGTCATGGTGGATTTCATGGGAGGGTTGACTAAAATATGGGATGAACTATGGGCTTTTTTTTTATTTTTATGTAATTTTCCACTTCTGCCCTATACAATCATTGTTTCTCTTGTTGTGAATTTTTTTGAAATAAATTGGTGAGATCCTAGATTCATCCATGGTCTGCACATGTTTGGTAAATAAATTAAAATATAATTCATGTCATTAAATTATAGATTTCTTCCACTGTATCATTGGTATTAATATGGGTCATTCATCCCATTTTTTCAAATTATTTGGATAGGTATTACACTCTTTCATCCAATTTTTTGATTCTAATTCTTTTGGTTCTTGTAGATGTGGTGAAAGGAATAATGAGTCCAAAAAACTGTTTCATGGGTAAATCCGTTTTATTGGTGTTGATATATTTTCCTAAAAAAAGATTTATTTAGTCATTATTTACATATTATTTTATGTTTTTGAATATTAAATCATGAAAACATACCTTATGTATAAATTTTAAACGGATGCTCCTATCCATTCATAGTTGAGGATTTCAATTACTTTCTCAAAATCAATGTAGTCATTACCTTTTTCTCCATGCATTTTTTCATCAAAATCAACTACATGGCTAATAAAATATTTATATCTCTGATTCCTCATGAAACTTCTACGTTAGTAAATGTTGATATAAAATTAGAAGTGAACATGTGCATTTGGATGGACTTTGTGATTGGTTGTTTGATCCCTTATATGATTTTGAGTCGACCATTAATTTCACCCTTGACCTTTGTCTATCTATAAAAAAATTTATTGATTCATACATTTTATAATTAATTTTTATTTTATTTTCATAATGAATAAATTGGAAGTGAATACCTCCTTGATGACATGGGTTTTTACAAATTTTGTTAGCCATGAGATGAATGTTCCAATAACTTGATCGACCTTATGAATATTTTCATGAGTAATTGGAATAGGTAGACCAGTGATCCGATCAAGAGGTATGTTAATGACCACTCTCAAATGAATTCATGGATGTGGTATGTTGTGTGGCATGTCGCCTTGGATATTTAACAACACATCCCACACTACAAGGTGATTGGTGGGTATTGATAGATATAAGTCGCAATCATTTTCACCCAGTATAATATTAGTAACGAAAAGGTATTAGTGTCTATTTGATTTTCATTTCATAGAAATAATTCTCAGAATTTTGATTACCTTAACTAAGACATCTCATTGAGAGAAATGAATCACCTCAAAGATGGTGGGGGTGGTGTGGGATCTTTACAAAATATTTTCCCGTGAGTGGTTTCTACTAATTGATTAACCCCAATAATATTTTCCAGTAACTAATTATGAAAATTAAATTGTTCTATAAGAATCTAATCATGATTTCACCTTTTTCATTTATTTATATTTATCCTCCTCTTTTTTTTCATCAAAAAATTTTTGGGGTGTAATCCCAAAACCCTCACCTTTTACGCATCCATACAATTTTGGGCAGATCAATGGAACTAATCGTAAGTGTTCATCCAGTATAGTTTTTAATGATTCTAGTTAATATGTAAGAAAGAAAATATAGGGAAAAATCATCATTGTTATGTAATATTGATTTAAAGTAAAACAAATTTTTATTATCACATACATACAAATATTTCCCATAGTTTCTCTATGCTTTCTTATTTTAGTATACTATATTTATGTACATTGACATCTTTAAATATCCCATGGAATGGGATGGAATTGGATTTGTTTTGGATTCAATAATATTCATATATATAGAGGAACATAATTTTGTTGTTTCTTAATATACTATAAAATCATTTGAGATGATTTAAAATATGTACCAATTTTTTTCAAGTTAATCTTACACCATCCTTGCTTTACAGTAGGGGTATTCTATTTTTATAATCGTTCTTTATTTTCTACACTCATTTTTTCATGAAAAAATATTATCATTGAATGTGATGAATACACAAATTATCAAATAGTGTATAACATGCGACAATGTACCTAAAAATAATAATATACATGATGGTCTGTAAAAAAATCCCATTCTTCTAGGGTAATCCGGTGTGCGTACATAAGCAGTGTGTCTGTGTTTTTTTTCCATCAGCCCCAATAAAATGAAATCTCTTTATAATTGTGTGGAATTTTTTGTGAATCCATTTAAAAATAATTAATAAATATTTATTATGGGATTATTCTACTATAAATTCAATTTATAAGTGACGATGAAGAGTAAGTAAATGATTCTTTATTTTATTTTCATTGTAAAATAAAAAATGACATCATAATGTTAATGTAATATCATTCCAAATCAGTTTGCAAAGTGTGAGAAAAACATGGTTTCATGAATATTCATGAATCAGAAAACATTTCCGAGTGATGAGTCTAATGTAACTACTGAACATGTCCTTTTTGTTGTTAATATAATGGCCTTTCTCATTCCATCATACCTCTAATTTAATTCCATTAATTTTCAGATTAATGATTATTACTAACACTTTCAAACATTGTTTCTCATTATTTTTTCTACATCGCCAATTCTTTTTCGCCTACCATTTCATCAGATTAAAATATTCAATTATTTTCCTCTAGAGTGTTAGCATAGTCATGTACAGAAGGTCATTATACATCTATATTTGGAGTAGCAATGGGTTGGGTATCTTTTTGTTCCTCTGGAGTGGTAGCATCTTCATGCGTATAAGGTTGTCTTTCCTCTACACCTAGAGCATTAAAATGTTTACTGACCTATTGTTTCTCAAGATTTGGTGTAGCATAATATTCCAAATCATAATCTATATAAGTGGTATAAAATTTAATTTATATTTTATAAATGTTGTAGCGAATAGATAAAAACATGTGGTAATGAAATGTATATTTCAAAAAATATATATAACCTAATTATTGAAAATGTTTTTATGCAAATGGGATTTGATCCCTCTATAGAGTATCCAAATTCCTCTATTTTTTTCCTATGAAATACAACACTCTGAATATATTATGATCGCTGTGAAATTATTGCAACGTCCAAATGAATGGGACAACCTCAGTTGAATTTTAATTTGACCCTTTAGTGGATTTGGTTGATAATCGAACAATTTAAAACTTTCTATTTGTGGGAATTGGAAATGAAAATACATGTATTGCCTGTAATTCCATTATAAATAGCTCAGTCTTATACCCTTCCTTCCTGAAATCCACGTTAATGAATCACAATTCATCTATTCTAATAGCAATCCTATTATCATTCCATGTCCATTAAAAAAACATATAACAGAATGTTGTTTAAAAAAGCTATGATATTTGATTGATGATGCAAAATTATGACATATTCATGTAAATAAGGAATATTTCCTTAGTACTAGAAACATGCATCACTTCAGCCACAAGTTTAACTCCACAATTATTCATTTTATGTTCTTCAATATGATCATTTTTGTAGAACGTATATCCATTCATTACATTAACATTGTAAGATTACATAAAAACATGTGGTCCTCTGGCTATCCATAAATGTTGTTATGATATTGATTCCAAATTTTCATCTTACTCCTTTAAAATATTTCCCAAAACCATCCTATAAACTATTTATTATGTGTATTTGATATACATATATCATCCCATGATGGATTGAAATGACTAAGAACATCAATTTGAGATTCAAAAATATGGAAACCTCCAAAAAGTTATAAAAAATGTAATTATGGGCCTCCTCACAATCTACAATATTGATTGTGGAAATATCTCATCCAAACATTCCTTCACCTGTAAATTGCCCAGTGGGAAGAGATTTCGATAGACAAATTCTTTCCATAGAAAATAGGTAGCTAGTACTGAATTCAACAGGTTCCTCAAAAATATATCCCTTTGTAATATAACCCTCTATCAGACTTCGATTTTTAACATACCCTTTCAAAATATTCATATACCGCTCAATGGGGTATATCCATATATATAATGTACAAGACCAAAAAGTTGAATCTCTCTCACCAAGTGAACCATTAATTGAACCATCGTATCAATGAATACTAGTAATAAGAAAATTTTCATTTCAAATAATATGATGGAAATTTCCTCTTCTATATTAAATAATTTCTCTAGGTATTTAACATTTTTACATAATTATTTGATTAATAAATAGATCATGGTAAATTTATGATTGAAATTATTGGGGAAAATGAAATGTAAAGCTATATGAAATAGATAGTACATCCAAACAAGGATGATATGAAATTTTAAACCCTATAACATCAAATTCATCTTTGAAATTATAAACATGATATTCAAAAAATACACCTCTAGAACCATTACATCATTCAAGAAGTTCAAAAAACTATACCTCTCTATCCTAGAAAGTGTGTAAGAACCTATAAGAAGAAATGTAAGTTTTTCACCCTTCAATACCACTAACTATTGTCATATTATAATGTTAACCATGTCAAACCAAGCCATAATTCCAACCTTTTTTATGAGTGTATTTATTAATGTTCCAATACCTCTCTCACTAACATTTTTTGACGTAAATAGAATCAAGTAAATATATGACCTACAAAAAATTCTAATAAATTAATTTCAAAAAATGATATCTTTTTTCAACTGAATTTCATAATGTTTTTTCAAAATGGTTTACTAAGGAAGTATCCATATCTTTTACTTTATAAAAAATTTTACCACCTATAAGTGTAGAGGATGTTGTATGTTATTTGAAGTTACATCAAATGATGTCATCCATGATAAGTACTTATGTCGTTGGGGAAAAAATTTATTATTTACTCAAAAAATATTCCTCGATTAATTTTTCAAAGAAATTAATTTTTTTTGTTTTTCTCAAACGAGATTCCCTTGAGTTCCATTAATTCTATATCTTGAAATTTTTTTATAAAAATTAAATACATTTATCATTCCATGAAACATGGATCTCAACGTGAAATATTCATTTCTAGATGCATTATAAAATGTAACACATAAATTCAATAATAATTTAAAATCCAAGATCAATGGAGAAAAATAAAAACCTATATCATAAACTCGTTTTTGTCCTCATATAATCATATATAATATGATTTATTTTCTTCTCCTGACTGAACATGATGGAATGTTCTAATTTACAAACATAACAACCCATTTTCTATGAGTGCTGTTTCAAAAACCAAAAGGTTTCAATCCATTTATAGATAACACATGATGTATAATTCTCAGATCATTTCCAAATTCTAGACAGTCATTATCAAATCTCTTCAAATAAAGAGATTCTGTTGGGTGATGTAGTTTCCAATCATTATTTATTTTATCAGTGTGCTATAATAATTTCAATATAATCTCCTCACTTCCATGTTGGCACCTAAATCTTGTCATGATTTGAATGAACCCTACAAAATTCATAGGACTAGATCTATCATTCTTGTATCGAGAAGAACCACAAATTTGGAATTCGTTATGTGATTTTTGGTCTGTTGGAATTGGTATACAATCATTCAGGATGGCATGTATTATTTCATAGTTCATACCCATCATGAATAGAATTCATTTGGCATCATACGTTCATATCGGGAGCTCATTATCTTCTGGGAATATATCATTCATGAGAGAAATTAGTTCATTAATACTGGAATTATGTTATCCATTACTTGCTTTCAAATTATATAGTCTCAATAAGGATAACAGTGCTATATATTTAGTGAAACCTATATACAATGGAATCTTTGTGAAACACTTTAACTTCTCAAAAAATTTTGGGAAATCAAGAAGTTCATCATCAACTTTGCATGTCCTTTCATCAATATAATCTTCATCATCATTCACATATTTAATCACATACTAGGAATTATATTCTTCATTATCCACACTTGTAATCAAATCAGATGATCCATAAAACATAGTGTTATCTCAGCTACTAGTTATTTTCTATTTTTGCTCATGATTATTACAAAATTTATAATTTCACTCTATTCTGTGATAGATCATGTGTTCTTCCAACTCCTCTGGACTAATTAGTATTTAATAACAATAACACAAACAAATAAAAATGATTTTAGAAGGTTCATATACATGATTTTTGAAAAACATGATGAACTCGTTCACTCCAGATTCATAATCATATTTCATGTGATTTTCAACCATCCATTATTTATTCATATACATCCCATTTGACTTGGTAATATTAATTTTCTAAAAAATAAATAGAAAAAATAATTATATCTGGAATATTATTTCCCAACTAACTAAATCAGTCTATTGTCTTCCAATTAAGGTCAACACAAAGGTTAGGGATCATGGGAAAATTCAAGTACATGAGATAGTGAATTTTCATGGGGTTCCCTCCTTAATTTTTTTATAGATATCCCTATATCGCATCAAGGATTTTTCAATTACTTATATAGGTTTTGGGATCAAAACTCTATCTAAGCATGAAATATCATTCTTAAATATATGGATAAATAGAAAAGACTATCTAAATTTTATATTATTTGATCCTTTCATGTGTGTTGGATTTTTGAGGATTGAGGGACACCCATTATCATTGGATAATAATATCAAAAAATCATTAATAAATATATCACCACTAATAGACATATATTATTACCCATTCTAGTGTCCACTTTGTTTGGCAGACATTTGTTTCACTTATCTAGTTAGACAAATTATTGCACAATATATGAAAATGATGATTTAACATATTTAAAATTTCCATATAGATGGATCAATTCATCAATGATTCATAATACAATCATCATTATAGGCCACTATAATTTTCATGTGATCATGTATTCTAGAAACTCTCTCTATTATTATGTCAAAGACATGTGGTGAAATATGAGAATCTAATGCTGATCTATGTAATATATTTTGAAATTATTGAAAGGTAGTGAAATGTGACCTATCAATTTTCAGTACTTCATCAGATGATTTTGAATCATAATTCCTTCATTGTCTCTCAATTAATGAATTTCCACCCTTATGGATTCTACATTTATAGATTGGATGAGTCAGATATGGAATTAGTTGCTTCAGCGGTTGAGAAACCAATATGAATTCTTAATTTTTGGAATAAAATATTATTATTGAAATCTATTTCTTTAGTTAGAATCTAGTAGAAACACAATAATAATTTTCCTGATATACTATATATGTATTCATATGTTAGGGTGCATTACACTCATCACTTGTTAGATTGAAATACATCATCGGTATTTTCTGGCAGCTGAAAGTGATATGCTATGAAGAATTATAATACCCATAATATCATTTTCAAACACTTAATTTTTTATTCAGATATGTTTTCATTTAGTTTCAATTTCTGGTAAAAGATTAATGGTTTTAGGTATTTTCCAACATGCATAAGTTTGTTGAATTCCCAAAAAGAGGCTATAAAAATGGACAGTGAAAAAGGAGGGTTCTCACATTTGAGGAAGAGAGTTTCAAGATATGTGTCATTGTGAATCTTGAAAATTTATAGATCCCATGAATAATTTTATAATATGTAAAATTTTAATTATAAATATAATAATTTAATAGGAGGAAATCAATTCACCCCACTATTTATCTAGAAGCCTTAGAGATCTCACCATTCTGGGAACCCCTTTCATCCCCCAAATTTCAACTTTAATCATGGTTATTCCCCATTAAAACTCGAGCTGTACAATAAATAAGTGGTCCTTATCTCTTACGTCCACCTTATTTATCCCTCATTTTCCATTCCCTTTCTCGAATATGGTCATGTTAGCCATGTGTTAAAAAATTTATTGGATTTACTTGAGGATTATTATTTTTAGGGTATCTATTATATCTATATGTATATTTCCCCTTTTCTTTTGGTATTTCGACAACCGTTGATAATGAATTCAATGATACTAGACATTTCCCCTATGTTAATATGTAAAACTAATAAACCATATTTGGTTGATTTAATTATTTATTGTTATGTGTATTATTAAATCTATGTTGATAAATTTATATGGGATTTGTCAAATATTATATTTTATAATCCTTGTTTTCAAAAATTTTGGCAATGTATACAATTTGATGTTAAATAATTATTTGATTTACTATGATTACCATAAGTTGTTTTTAAGAATTACAAGACTAGTTTGCATTAAATTTAATTATATTGGTTCATAAAATTTTTAGATATGAATTTTGAAGATTTAACATTGTATTTTTTATATAGGATTCCCATTTTATAATAATTTTTTGATTTCATTAACATGGATGCTTCAGGAAATCCACTTTCTCATAGTGTTTCCTATTAATTATGAAAATCTGATTCATGGAACTATCATATTGATATGTATAATGGATAAAAAGGGATGAATTCAGGAATTTATTTGGCTATCTTAAAAACATGAACTATAATGAAAAACATCACAAGAAAATGAATTTTGTACTTAGATGGGTTATTATGACAAGTTTCAATCTAGGTTATGGGGAAAATATACATACCACGTGTCTAGCTAATAATGACATGACTATGGCTTTAGTGTCTTGTCATGATGAGACTTTGAATACTTCCACTATGAGAATCTAGCTAGCATAGGATGGAGATCTAAATAGTGGTATATGAACAATTAGATATAGATTGAATTGTAATTATGTATATGATGATGGTTTGGATATTAATTATGGACTTATTTATGATAAGGATCCTATATTTTCCAAGTTTTCCCCTTAGTACCTACCCATGATTTTTTTTTAAAAGATTATTTCATCATTCCTATTAATATTTATTAAAATGTATTTTAGAACACCAATTTCATTATTTCAAACCTTGTATATGATAAATATCCATTTAAGTTTTTTCAAAATATCAATTGTAGCACATTCATATAGATAGTTTAAACTTGCAAGAATTTGAATAATTTTTAATGTTATTATATTGGGATTGTAGTGGAATCTGACTTGGAATGTCCTTATTAGACCATACATACACCATGTCAGTGTATTTATACCTCATTTTTTCAGACATGGGTAACGTAAAGGAACTACTTTGAGGTAGAAAATTCATGGTATATTTTTATTGGGGCACGGAGGAGGTGGTATGATTGTGGTAACCCAAATTATCACATCGAGATGGGTAACCAAAAGTTTATGTTTTTGGGTAACTTTATTCTTGAATGTTTTTATTCCTTATTGACTCATCTATATTGTCAACCCATCATGTTGTCACCTTTATCTTGGATTAATCTTGACAATGTATTTGGAATCAATTATATTTTTACTGTGGTATATGGTTATGATTACATTGTTAGTATCATATTTTTAATAATTAGAAGTGGTACACCTTATTTATTAATTCATTACATCAAAAAATATTTGTCATTTATGCATGACCCCCCATGATATGGGCCGATCATTTTGGGGTTAGAGTTAAAAATATTCTTGTTTTTATGTGTTTTTTTTGGGTGAAATAATTCACAAAATAGGATAATTGATTCCTATGAACATTTTTACCACATCCAATTCCACTTGATCACACATTACATAGAATAAATAAAATCACCCTCTCAATATAGTTAAGGGAGGGTGATGAGAAAAAGAAAATAAAAACCTAACAGTGGTTCTTGAAGGTCGTGTCGTTTTGAGTGGCTATGTATCGTATGCATGGGGCAGTGTTGTAGTGTGTATCAGCATGCAAGGTTGAGGCTGTGAATGTTTTAGGGAGTGATGAGATATAAGGAAAGGTAAGGGGGAGGATACCTTAGATTTATGGGGGTTTAATGATAGCAGTATGGTTCAGTGGTAGCAGATGCAGCAACAACGACGATAGAGGTGGGGTTTCATGGAAACAACGACGATAGAGTTGGGGTTTAGCAGTGGGAAAGGCAGTGTTCCGGAAATTCTTGAAGGGTTCAAAATATGAGGCTCTATATGGGTTATACTAGTAACATTGGGGAAGAATTTTATCATAACTTTCCAAAAAAACCATTATAAAGGGAATTTTTTAAGCACTAAAATATAAAGCGCTGATAAAACTCATATTTATCAACGTTTTTAGCACTGATAAAGATCTAAATATATAAATATATTTCTTATTACATATGTTTATTTTAATTTTATAAATATATTTTTATATTATTTTATATGTTTATAAAAATATAAATATCATAAATAAATTTATTATTTAAATAAATTTATTATTATTTAATATATATTCGTATACAATTGTAAATATATTTTTATTTTTTATAATTATTTAAATACTTTTTTATGAAATTCTAATTATAAATATTAATTTTTATAATTATTTATCTATATATAAATATTTTCATGCCACCGCAGAGTCCCGCTGTTGCTCTTGTTGTTTTGATGTCCATGCCGCCATCACATCTCAACGACGCATGCCCTTTCAAGCCACTATTCTACTGCAGGATATTAATCTACTCGTTGTGTGCCCTCCACCATCACGTTAATATATGGTTTCATGATTTTCACTACCATGTTGCGGGATCATGATTTCCCTTCCACATACATTGGGTTGCTGTGGGGTTTCATGATCATCATTGTTCTGTTGAGGGATCTCGATCATGTCACTGCCTTCCCTTCATTATTGTATTGATGTGGGGTTTCGATCACCCCCCGAGCATGTTCTTTGGTTGATGGAATCTCTTTTGGAAGTTAATCTATGTCAGGGTTATTTTTACTGACAGAGGCACACTGTGATTGCTTCGAGACCAGCTCATGGTGAGGTTGATGCATTTGGTTAGTTCTCTGTTGCACGTGGTAATCTTTTCATTGCTTATGGTGAAGATAATGCTTCTACTGATGGTGCTGCAAGTGAAATTTATCTATCTAATAGGGATCATATTCTCCTCTCATTCACCTAATAGGTATTATGGAAAAAGTCCAGGATGATCTGATTGGTGTCACAGAGTGATTCAAAATAGGTTAGAATTCAATAAAATATATTCTTGTTCTACCTTGGGGATCCATTGCATTGAAAATTTAATAAATAATTAAGTATCTCTCTACAATATGGGGGATCTTATCATGAAAATGAGTTTCATAAGTTCATTACTACTTTTATATGTTTTTTTCCCATCTAATGATTTGACGATGAAAGCATGGGGATTTGGATTAATTTCCCTCAAACCAAGTATAATCCATATCTCGAAATGGGATTGGAATTTTAATCCGACTGAGGTTGTTCATTCTTATATTCAACAATGTTTAAGGGTGTATAGACTTAATTTAATCCTTTGGAACTCTAAAATATTTTACGACATCACAATTTCAATTGGAGTTTCAATCATGATTGGTAATATTTGGGCACTTTGTTTTTATAATGACCCATAATTTACATACATTGATATTACTTCAGAATTTAAGAATAATTATTACCACATATAACAAAAACATGATAGGACTGTATATATAATTTGTCTTTAGAAACTGGGAAACATAAACAACTAGTTCATAAATAATCTACGTTGTCTCCCATTTATTTCATCATATATAGAGTCTCTTTTGACATATCCTACTTAATACACTTCTTATTAACCTGGGGAAAAGAAATCATAAAAAATGGTGTGCTGAAAAGCTCAATAAGGGTAATCAATAGAAATATCAATCATATCATACTTATAAGAACATAACATTTTGATAATCCTAAACTGCAAAAGAGATCATAATATCAGAACATGGGATAAATAATAGTAGTGAAATGTAATGTCAATAATTATAACATAAAACATGAAACACTGTGTCATACATACATAATCATATAAAATAATTTAATATTTGTCAGGAATCATTTCCAAAACTATCATAGCAGACAAAGTCCATTTCAAAACCGAGTTCACTCGTCGTTTTAGTCCGGCATCATAGAACCTGATTAACATTCCGTTCCAGCCATGTCTATCTCATGAGATATAAATCTTTACCCAATTCATCGGAGGTAGATATAGGTCCCACCCATCTCATAATGAAACCATTATTATCTATGACACTAAATCATAAGTCATATATCATAGCATAACCCATGTAATAAAAATGAGATTCTTAGACATCATTCCATAATCACATAATCCATATAAGATAAAAGGACTTCCTAAATATAATTTCATCATAACATAATAAAATCAATGTAAAAATAGGGATATAAACAGAAACTTATATTATCCTATATGGAGAATAATTTTGATTAAACACTTGAACACCATTCGCGAGGAAAATATAAATTCTACTTCAAAAAAATTTCTTATAATAACATGTAATACAATTTTAAACTAAAAGAAGTTAATTAAAAATAAACATGAAAACATGTAAATTAATCTTCATGGAAATAATTTTCTATGAAATCATAAAAATCCATTCATTCTGTATATGTAAAAAATACATTATTCATGTGCTTTTGCCGAAAAAGTCAAAAAGTGTCTCGTACTGGAAACAACAAAAGATTCTATTCATATATTTTACTAAAAATTCAACAATTGGTAAAATTGTCTTTAAAAAATGTAGGAGGATATAAATAATATTATATATTGAGGAAACATGAAAATTTATTATAAATTTCACGCAGTAAATTTTGAAGTATAAACAATCTCGGATGAAAATGAGATTGTGAGATTTTCCCTTACCATAAGACTGATATGCTTCTTACATATATGAAACTCATTTACAATGATTTAAAATATTTAATTGACTTATTACATAATCATATTCATTGTTATGATATCATATATGGACATATTATTATGTTCTTATTAGTAATATTTCATTGCAACTTGTTATTTCGGTGTTCATTGCTTTATGTTCTTCTGCATGTTCTGTGAAATAAATTATTATTCCTATTTTTAGGTTATAGATACCCCATTTTATGAATAGTATTAGTGTAATATATATCTTATTTATTAATTCAATTCATTTATATATTAATTATTCGATGAAGATCATGTAGAACGAGTCGCATCACATCGTGGAGAGGGTAGGCGGTATATATGCACGAGCAATGATATCATTTTTTTGATTTTAAAATCGTATATAATTGGATTTTATATAATATATAAATAATCTCAATAATGATATATTTTTTACTAATATCATTTATACTCATTATCATACCCATCCAAATGATGAAATGTTTGAATAACAAACTACACCACGACGTGGAGATGGGAAGCCGTACGTATGCACCTGTGGTGACTTTTTTATTCATAGGATGGAGAAAATAACTAATATGGTTGTACCATTATAACAATAATATCACAGTATGTAGAATATAATGGAGTTATAATTTTAGGATGGAAACAACAAAGGAGGAAGTGGAAGAAGAAAGGAACTGGAAATATGTGGTGAGATATTTACCTCATCCTTGTGTTCTTACTTTTGATTTGATCAAAAGGGATCCATATGATGGATTTATGACTAAAGGAACGCCTCTATGATGAAGGGAGGACAGTTGAGAGGTTATTTTGGTAGAGTTTTCCATAACCTTATATTTTTAGGAATATAATATTAATTAATAATTTAATATTTGTTTTAAAAACAATTTTATGTCAATTTTGACACTACTTGGTATTTTTCTTTTTATAAATTCATTAAAGAATTATTAATTATAAAACAATTCATATAACCACCCCAAATATGTTATATTAACCATGAAAATTATTTTAATTCATAAAAACTCTCAAATTACATTTATTTTGGTATTTATAATATCAATTATGTTAATATTCCATTAATATGGTAATTACTGTATCATCATTTTGTCATAAATAAATTAATTTATTTAATATCTAAAAATTATAAATAAAATACCATTATGTAGGATATCTTTTTATATTTCTACTGAATATTTTTAGTCGAATTTATCTTATGTATAACTCTAAATTTAAAATGTTTTACTTATTAGACATTGATTATAATTATTTTAAATCTTCTTTGAATTAAATAATAATAAATGTCCTAATCAAATCCATTTGGACCTAAATTGTCAAATTTTATTCCTAATGTTTTTTTGGTCTAAATAAACTTATCCAATAGAATTAGGACATGTTTTAGGGTAATTATACTATCATTTGTACCCTTAATTACCCTATTTACTTTTAATCGTTGTTCATAAAAGAAAAAAGTTACAATTAATCAAAAATTATTTTATCTTATTGAACCTAATATTACTAACTAATATCAACCATGTCTCTTGGATTTTTGAAATTATACAGAATTAAGCAGTAAAATTAAGTTTTATATAAATTTTCAAATTCTTTTAGGAGGTGGGTAAATGATAGTAAATAGTTCAATAAAATTTTTATATATATAAATTTATTATAAAATAACTCTAATGAATTAAATTGAATTTATATCGGTATTATATATATTTTTTTTGACCAAAAATAAAAATAAATAAAATATATAATTATTTAAATAAAAATTCGGTTTTAAACTATAACTCAGTTTTTTTCACTATTCATCAAAAATTGAATGATTTCAGAAAAAAATGAAAAATTACCCCTAAGATAATTTAGATATTTTGAATCCAAAAATTAAGTAGATTTTTAATCATAAAATTAATAATGTTTTAAAATGTGGGTATTACTAATCATTATGGATATTTGATATCATATTTTAATAACAAATTGTTGTTTAGTGAAATTTGGTATTTCGTACAACGCAAGCTATCGAGGAAGGTTGCTCTTGAATTTAATGCAAACGAAGACAATTTTGATTGTAGTGAAATATTACATTGGTGTTTCATATAACATAATACATAAAAACAAAATATTTCTCATAAAATATCAAGGTGTTACATTCAACCCCTCTTAAAAAGAATTTCGCCCTCGATATTCGTCACCTCGTAATAAGAAGGTGAGGATACCTCTCTCTCATCATATCTTGAAGCTCCCATGTAGCTTCTTATAATTGGTGGTTAATCCATAAAACATTAAGCAATATATTGGTCTTGTTTCATTAAACTTTTTCGATATGATCCAAAATCATTATTGGTTGTTCTTCATAAGAATGATCTTGCTCTAGCGGTACAACTTCTGAGCTTAGTACATGTGAAGGATCGGGTATGTACTTTCTTAGGATAGATACATGGAAGACATAATGAACTTGAGAGAGATTCTGTGTAATATCCAGTCGGTAATCTACCTTCCCAACACGATCCAGTATTTCAAAAGGAACAATATACCTAGGGCAAATATTTCCCTTCATTCAAAATATCATTACTCTCGTCCAAGGAGACATTCATAAGAGCACTTTATCACCCACATCAAAATCTAGGTCTTTTCTTCAGTTGTTGGAATAAATTTTTTGTCAACTCTGAGCTTCTCTTATTTGTTCTTGAATAGATCTTACCTTTTCTGCCATCTCATTAACAAGATCAGGTCCAAATAGCTTTATTTCCCCAACTTCATCCTAGTAAGTTGGAGTTCTGAATTTCTTTCCATAGATAGCTTCTAAGGAGCCATCTGAATAATTGATTGAAATATATTATTATAAAAAAATTCCACCAAATGTAGGTGTTGATCGCAGATAGACCATCTGTCTGAGATAGATAAGCAGTGCTGAAACTCAATTCTGTATCTAGAATATGCTAAAGGCTTCGCAAAAACTATGAGGTAATCCTCAGATCTTGATCAGATATAATGGAAAGTGGTACTTCATGAAATCATACCACTTCCTTCACATATATCATGGAATTTTGATCAAGAGAGAAATCTTCTCTAATACCAATGAAATGTACGGAATTCGTAAGACGATCAAATATAACCCAGATATCATTATTGACTTTGGATGTTTTAGTAATTCTAGTGACAAAGTCTATAGTGATGTTTTCCCATATCCATTCATGTATGGGTAATTGTTGTAACATCCCCTTATAATTCTTTCTCTCAGCATTAACTTGCTGACAAACCAAGCATCGAGAGACATATTCGGCAACATCTATTTTCATCCCATCCCATCAAAAGTACAGCTTTATGCCCCTATACATCTTCGTGATTCCAGGGTGAATAGAGAATGAATAAAAATGGGCTTCATTGAATTTTACTTTCTTTAATTCTAGGATGGAAGGAACACAAACCCGATTCCTTATCATTGTTATTTCATCACAATCAATGTGGAATTCAGGAACATTTCTCAATTTCTTTTGTAACTCTACATCTTCCTTTTTTCCTCTTTAATCTTCACATGTATATATGGTTGAACATTCATTTGAGAATGATAAGATTTTTTCCCTTCCAAAATAATTCCAAAATCAATCCATTGTAAATACATAAATATTGTTTCTTTTGTGATCCTCATCATGGATAAGCTAGCATGGTCTTGTCGACATAATGCATCTTCTATCCTGTTTGTTTTTCCAGGGTGGTAATGAAATGAGCATTAGTAATCCTTAATCAGCTCCAAAAATATTCGTCGGCCCATATTCGGATCCTTTTGTGTGAAAATATACTTTAAGAATTTATGAACAGTATAAATATCACACCTTTCACCATAAAGATAATGCCTCCAAATCTTAAATGCAATGATTACCGCAGCTAATTCCAAATCACGAGTTGGGTAATTTTTCTCATTGATTTTCAACTGTCGTGAGGCACAAGCAATCACCATATCATCTTGAATGAGAACACACTACAATCCCTTCTTGGATGCATTATTATAGATGAAAAACCTCTCTCCACAACAAGGCATTGTGAGCATAGGTGCACTGGATAACCTTCTTTTTAACTCCTTGATATTCTCTTCACACTCCTCCATCCAACCGAACTTAACTCCTTTTAGAGTCAACCTTGTGAGTGGATTAGATTATCAGGAAATATCTTTCACAAAATGTCGATAATATCCTTCCAAACCAAGAAAACATTAGATCTCAGTTTCTGTTGTTGGTCTCGACCATCTTTTGATAACCTCTGTTTTTACTGGATCCACATATATCCCCTTTTTTGAAATAATGTGACCCAAAAATGATGATTTTAAATTCCAAAATTCAAAATTGGTAAATTTGGCATACAACTTCTCCTTTCATAGGGTATATAATAAAATTCTCACGTGATCTTCATGTTCTTACTTTCTCTATTAATATATAAAAATATCGTCTATAAACACTATGATAAACTGATCAAGATAGTCTCTAAAGACTCTATTCATTAGATCCATGAGAATATCAGGGGAATTAGTAAGACAAAATGGCATCACTATAAATTAATAGTGTCTATACCTTGTACGGAAAGCCTTATTTGGTATATCCTACCTTTTGACCCTTAATTGATGATACCATGAATGAAGATCAGTCATGGAAAAGTATTGAGCTCCGCATAGTTGGTCAAATAAGTCATCAATGCGTGGGAGTGGATATTTTTTCTTGATAGTGATCTTGTTAACGTCTCAATTATCAATGTAGAGTCTCATTGATACATCTTTCTTCGTAACAAATAGAACATGTTCTCCCATAGGTGATGCACTAGGGTACATGAATCCCCTACCAAGATTCTGTTAGAGTTCCTTCTTCAATTCCTGCAACTAAATTTTGTCCATTCTATAATTTGTCTTTGAAATTGGCATAACATCCGATATGAGTTCTATTGAAAAAACAACTACACGATATGGTGGTAGACCTGGAAATTCCTCTGGAATGACATCCTCAAACTCCTGTAAAATTGGAATATTATTAATCGTAGGTTTCCCTCCAACCATTTGTGATAAATAACCTTCATTTATTGGAATCAAGACCCATAAGATGGATGAAATTTCCACTGGAAGGTCATATTCTTCCTTGCATCGATTGATGATCATAGATTGATCAGGAATATGAAATGTGACTTCCCTTATTTGGAAATCGATATGGAAACCATAAAGGAAATCCAATCCATGCTAATAATCATATCAAATTCCACTATAGGAAGGATCACAATATTTTCCGGAATCACATTCACACAAACATCAATTGGAGAAGAATTATAAACTTTTGATGCAACTGGTCTGACATTAGAAGTAATCACACCTAACTAAACAACTAGTTTTTGAGGTAGTATGGTGATACCCTTAGAAAATTCCTCATAAATAAAAGAGTGGGTGAATCCAGAGTCAAATAAAACATTTTCTAATTTATTGTGGATGGTAAGTGTACCTTTCACCACTTCATTATCGTACTCCACATTGCCGTTAGAAATTTCATGTGACTTTCCTTTGTCTTTGGACTTAATAGTTTTGTTGATGTCGATCATCATCAACAACCCTTGGATTATGGCATTGATTATCATAATGCCCCATTTCCATGAACTTGTAAAATTGAAGTGTAGGAGGTGCATTCTGTGTATCATTTTCATTATTCGCATCACTAGAAATCTTTTTCCCATCATTGTGGAATTCTAATGCATGATGACATTCTTTTCATCATTTGAATCATTTTCTTGTCCCTTTAAGACAATTCCCTCCATGTTTCATTCCACACTTTGAGAATAAGGGAAACATCATCTTCTTTTCAGTGTGGTCATTATATTTTCCATTGAATTACATTTTCCACTTCTTATCAAACCCATATGACTGATGGGTTCCTCCAATCTCCATCTCAAACTTGAGAGAACATCAAACAATTTCCTCGTATCTATTGATGTCCCTTATGGATAACAACCTTTGAAGACTTGGTTTTAATCCACTAAATAATCGATCAATCTTACTCTCAGGTTGGATATTAATTCCGGAAGAATACCTTTCATGTATTGTAAAATATGATCCGTAGGTACCAACATATTCATCATCATTTTTCTTTAGTTCAAGAAACTCCTTCTCCATCTTTGTTCAAAGAATACGAGGGAGGTACTTATTGAAAAATATGTTCTTGAACTCGTCCCATTCCATTGACTCAATTTCGTATCTTTTCCTCGTATTCTTGAAAAGATTCCACCATTGATCAGATTCACCTTCCAAACGATATACTACTAAGATGACTTTATCATGTTCAGAAAATTGAAGAACTGAAAATATCTTTTCAGTGGTATTGATCCATTGTTCATACACTAATGGATCAATGGACCCTCTGAATGAGGGTGGACGTTGCCTCATGAAGGATTCAACATAATGTTTCTCCTTCCATTGATCGTTTGGATGTCCTGCATGATTCATAGCTTGAGAAAGTTGTGTGAGCATGGCTACAAGATTTTTCATTCCAGCTCCCATAACGCTTGGTTTCTCAGGGAGAAAATCAATGCATTTCCCCTCTTATTCACCATTAACACGATTCTTAAGGGTTCCCGCAATTGACTAAAACCAATAATAATAGTGTGAGAAATACTAATCATAATAGGAAAACCACATAATGTAGTATAAAATTACACAGTTAAGCATTTATCATAGGTTATTCATGTCAATTTATAAAACAGTAATATTGTGTTCTATGCTTAGACATATCCTTAGGGTTCTTAATAAATCTTTCACATCCTAGTTTCCAAAGGATGATTATACCATTCATCTGATACCAATTATAATGACACATAATTTACATACATTTTTATTTCTGCAGAATTGAAGCATACTTATTACAAAATATAACAAAACCATGATAGGACCGTATAGGTATAGTGTATTTAGAAACTGGGATACATAAACAACCGGTTCATAAAGCATCTACGTTGTCTCCAGTTTATTTCATCATATCTAGAGTCCCTTTTGGCATATCCTACTTAACACCCTTCTTCTTGACCTAGGGAAAATAAAATATTCAAAATGGTGAGCTCAAATGATCAGTAAGGGTAAACAAAAGATATATCAATCATATGATATTCATAAGAAACAATAATTTTGAATATCGTAACCTGCAAAAGAGATCATAATATCATAACTTTGGATAAATCATAGTAGTGAAATGTAATCCCAATAATCATAACATAAAACATGAAACTTTGTGTCATACACACATAATCCTAGAAAATCATTTCATATTAGTCAAGACTCATTTCCAAGCCAATCATATTGGACAAAGTCCATTTCTTAAAGAGTGTTTACTCCTCGTTTCCATCCTGTACCACTGAACAAGATTAACATCCCGTTCCAGCCATTTGTATCTCACGAGAAATAAATCATTACCCAATGAATTGGAGGGGGAAATAGGTACCACCCATCTCATAATGAAACCATTCTTCAGTGTGCCACAAAATCATAAATCATATATCATAGCATAACCCATATAATAAAAATGGCATTCGTAAACATTATTCCATAACAACATAATCCATATACGATAAAATAACTTCATAAAATAATTCCGTCATAACATATTCAAATAAATAAAAAATAAGGATTGAAATAGAATCCTATATTATTTTAGATGGAAAATAATTTTGATAAAACACTTGAACTCCATTATTTAGGAAAATATCCTTTCCACTTTAAAAACATTTTTCCTTTATTAACATTTCATAGAATTATAAATTAAAATAAGTTAATTAAAAATAAACATGAGCACTTGTAGAGGATGCTTTTTGGAAATAATTTTATATGAAATAAAATAAAATAAATTTGTGTCGTATATGTTAAGAAAGCAATCTTCTCGTACTTTGGTCGGAAAAGTCAAAAAAGTGTATCATACTGGAAAACGACAAAATATTCCTTTCATATATTTTACTAAAAATTCACCAATTGGAAAGATTGGAATTAAAAAATTCTAGGATTATAGAAATAATATTACATATTTAGGAAACATCTATATGGATGATAAATATGCCCCAGTAAATTCTGAAATATAAACAATCTCAGATAAAAAATAGATTGTGAGATTTTCCCTTACAATAGGTCTGATATGCATCGTACATATCCAAACCTCCTATATAATGATTTAAATAATTTTGTTGACTTATTAAAGAATCATATTCATTGTTATGATATCATATACAGTCATATTCTAATCTTCTTTTTAGTAATATTTCATTGCTACTTGTTATTCAGGTGTTTATTACTTTATGATCTTATCCATGTTTTGTCTAATAAATTCTTATTACCCTTTTTAGGATACAGATACATCATTTACAGAATGGTATTAGTGTAATATATATCAAATTTATTCATTGAATTCATTTATATAATCATTATTAAATGAATATCTTGTAGAACGAGTCGCATCACGTCGTGGAGACGGTAGGCTGTACGTACACACAAGCGATGATATCATTTTTTTGATATTAAAATCATATATAATTGGATGGTATATCATATATACAGAATCATAATAATGTTATATTTATTATTTATATCATTTATTCTCATTATCATACCCATCCAAATGATAAAATCTTTGAATAACAAACTACACCATGACCTGAAGATGGTAATCCATACGTACACACATGGTGACTTTTTTCATTCATGGGATGGATAAAATAACTAATATGGTTGTAAAATTTTTATGATAAAATCAATGTACATAGAAGATACTGGAGTTATTATTTTATAATTTAAAAAACAATGAAGGAGGAAGTGGAAGAAGGAAAGAACTTGAAATAGGTGGTGAGATATTTACCTCTTCCTTGGGTTCTTTCTTTTGATTTGATCAAAACGGCTCCATAGGATGGCTTTCTGACTAAAGTAAGGCCTATAGGATGAAGGTAGGAAATTGAGAGGGTATTTTGGCAGGGTTTTTCCAAGCCAAATGGCTATGGAGGTGTTAATTATAGAGAAGGGGGAGTCACCTTTTATAACAGGGGTGAACGACACCTTAGAAAAAACATAAAATATTATTTTATATTTAAGTCATATTCGATTTATAATGGATCAAAAGTGACTTATTTCGAGTCTAGGATTGGGATGGTTTGAAATAACTTTTACGAATAGGTTTTAGAAATATTAGGTTACCATTTTAACCTTATCCTTTAGATTTAACTCTTAGTTAAATAATTTAACTTTTACCGTGTCTTCTTGTATTCTTACATTATATGGTTAGTAAACATATTATAAAATGACAATAGAACATAAATTGGTTAATTAATGTCATATAAATTATTATATAAGTCTTTTTGCAGATACATATATATTTAGGAATAGAATATCAATTAATAATTTAATATTAGTTTTAAAAATGCTTTTATGTCAATTTTGACACAATTTGGTATTTTGTTTTTTCTAAACTCATAACAGCATTATTACTTCGAAAAAATTCATCTAACCAACCCTAATAGGTTTTATTAACCATGTAAGATGGTTTAATTCATAAAAAGTCTCAAATTATATTTATCTGGGTATTTATAATATCAAGTATGTTAATATTTCACTAATAAAAAAATTACTAAATCATCATTGTGTCAAAAATAAAATAAATTATTTAATGTCTTAAAATTAAAAATATAATACCATTATGTAGGAAATATTTTTATCTTTATAATTAATATTTATAGTCGAATTTATTCTTTATATAACCCTATATTAAAAATGTTTTACTTATTAAACATTGATTTTAATTCTTTTAACTCTTCTTTGAATTAAATAATAATAAATGTCCTAATCTAATCCAAGTGGAGCTAAATGGTCATATTTTATTACTAAGTTTGGTTTTGGTAGAACTACACTTATCGGATAAAAATAGGACATGTGTTAGGGTAATAATAATATCATTTTTACCCTTAATTACCCTATTTACTTTTAACCGTGGAAAATAATTGTAAAAGGTTACTATTCAACAAAAATAACTTTTATCTTATTGAACCACATTTTACATACTGATATCAACCATTTCTCTCGGCATTTTGAAATTACACTAATGGAAGCGGAAAAATTTTGTTTTATGTAAATTTACAAATTCTCTTAGAATGTGGGTAAAGGACAGTAAAAATTTCAATACAATTTTTATATATCTAAAATTATTATAAAATGTCATCAATGAATTACAATGAACATTTATAGGCATTATGTATTTATTTTGAAATAAAATAAATTCAAATAAAATAAATAATTATTTCAATAAAAATTTGGTTTTAAACTATAACACAGTGTTGTTCACTATTCATCAAAAATTGAAATTTTTCAGAAAAAAACCAAAACATTACCCTAAGCTAATTTCAATATTCCAATCAAAAAATGAAATCCATTTTGAAGGTTAAAATTTATAAAATTTAAAAAAGTGGGTATTACAATTCATAATGGCTAGTTTATATAATATTTTAATAACATATCATTGTTTAGTGAAACTCGGTATTGCGTACAACACATGCTATCGAGGATGGTTTCTCTTGTGTGTAACGCAATCCTAGTAAATGTTCTGTGTAGTGAAAGATTCCTTTGGTGTTGCATATAACATAATACATAAAAACAAAATATTTCTCAGAAAATCACTAGGTGTTACAGTTTTTTGGTTCATGTTAATCTAGACTCCACTTGGTTGGATCATTTTCGGCTGCACACCGATGAAGATGATCTAGATTAGGGAATTTTTTATGAAATAATTCAAAAATATTTTCTGGAATGAAAGGTAATAGAACATGAAATATTGAATTGTAATAAATACATGGCATGTGTCTATTGCTCCCTATTTGTGCATGATTCAATGATATGTCTAAAGAAGAATAAAAATGAAGCAATTGATTTTGGTTGGTGTGCTCAGACATGGGTTTCAACAAGCACTACTACAAAAATGGCATGTATCAGCGCTCAAAACTGGATTTATCAACACTAAAACAACACTATAAAGCTCAGTGCTAATATGGGGGGGGGCTCTTATATTAGCGCTCTAAAAAGCAATGATGAAGGCACCTTTTATCAGTTCCAAAAAAGCGATGATAAAATACCTGTTTTTCAGCACTTTTTTTGTGCTTATATAAGTCATAAAAATTTTAGAAATTAAAAAAAAATTAAAAAATATGTGGGGAGAGCTTTTATAAGACCTTTATCACCCCATTATCAGTGCTAGGAGGTCACCCATGTGCTTCCCTAACCGCGCATCCTCACACGCGCGCACCACCTTTGCCTCCACCCAAACTCAAACCCACAACCTCCCCCTTTCGCGGTTGCACCTTTACCAGTAAGCAATTTTGTTTTTTTCTCTATTTAATGTTATATCTAATTATATATATATTTATATTTATATTTATTCGTATATTGATATAGATTCATATTAATATAAATATATTTATTCATATATTAGTATATATATATTTGTTCATATATTAATATATATTAATATATATTAATATATATATATATATTCAGTTATAATCTGTTATCTGTATATTTATTTGTATATTAATATATAATTATAAGATTATTTTTGAATACAGTTATGAAATAAGTATTTGATGTGTGTTTATAATTAATTAAATAAATAAATATATACATATATATTTCACACACACACACACACATATATATATATATACAAATAAATACATATATATGTATGTGTGTATTTGAAAATCCGTAGAATGTTAAAACGATCATAACGTACAATCCAAAAGCCTATTTCAACTCCACAACCAGTCAAATATATCAAAATGAATCAATCTTTGATATGACATGTGGTATAGGGCTAATGAACATCCGGATCAGAAGTTATACATGTTTGAATGTTAACAAATCAAGGTATTCTGACTAAAAAATATTTTTTGGTGGCCTAATGGGCCTATTTTGGGCATAAATATTGTTACATATTCTTTTCTTGGGTCACTAGCTCATAGATCTCATCACAGGATTCGATTTGATATGTTGTAGAGCTGAAACGGACACCCGGATCAAAAGTAATGATCGTTTAATGATGGAGTTACATTTTCAACTTATTTTAGATCTTTTATTAATTGTTTTGATTTTTTTTGTCTTCAAACTGTAATTAAATTCTTTTTAATCGATAATAATTAGTAAATAAATATTTAATAATATTTGTTTAAAAAATTTGAAATCAATTTTCACTAAATTTCTTATATATTAAATGTAATAGTATATTTACGCATATATAAATCATATTTAGAAAATATATACTATATTTATATATGAATAAATATACTTATAAAATAGTAATTTAATTTTTCATGAATTTTTTTTGAAATATATATTTTTTCAATGCTGATAATGCCCCCCTTTATCAGCGCAACTAAAAGAAGCCCTGATATTGGGGTAGCGCTTCCCTTCCCTGTTTTTTGTAGTAGTGAAATTCATGTGGTATTATTAAACAAGCGCATATTGTGAATGAATTTGATGGTCTCAACGTGCTGAATGATACGCATTTGGTGGATGCTACTACTATATAGGATTGCACACAGATAAGGTCCCCTACACTTAATGAAAATTTGAAGTTGTAGATAGGGAGAACTCTCATTAATGGTAGTGTAGGGGATGAAGAGATAGCTTCTACCTCTGGGAACAGATTGTATAGTCTGACAGTGATTGTAATTTTTCTACCAGGGGAGTGGAGGAGGGGGTTACAAGCACTGGAAAAAGGAAATTAATGTCAAATATTGTTGCTGGTGAGTAGAATGTAGGAGAGGGTAGTTTGGTGTTTGATCAATCTTCTCAAAAATCCACTAAGATTGGTAACAGGAAAGTGAATGATACACATCATTCACATGTCATGGATTGAGTGGAGAAGAATAAAAATTATATTTGTGAGAAACCTTCGACGACTGATGCTTTAAAAGTCATTAATGACTCTATGGAGCAGCCTCATACTCTTTCTGAATGGGAAGGGGATTGAAATCCAAGATGACATGAAAATTAGGTAGGCATCCAAAAAATCAGGGGCATGGATGTGGTAGGGAACCCTGGGATCATGGGCATCACAAGTCTATCGGTACATCATCAACGGATCTCACACCATAGTAGGTTAAACTAAAGAAAAAGAACTCTATACATTTCTATCAGAAGAATACGCTGTCGGAAATGGAATCTGCTGACGATACCTCTGATTAGGATTATGAGGATTATCGTTGATCCACCAATTGGTAGTTTTCCATTCTGGATGAGGAATTTTCCTTTATCGTTCCTATCCATTATCATTTTCAAGGTCTGTATGTTATTTTTATAGTAAATTTTGTAACAAACATGTTCGCCCTACTCATGAACATTTCTAGTATAATAAATATATTTATTAAAATTTTATAATTATAAAAATCTATATATATTTATTTATAATTGTAACTATTAATCAATTTATATATAATTAAATAATTATAAAGAAAATTTTACTTATGGTTATAATTATAAAAGAAATATTTAATTATTTAAGTAATTATAAATTAATATTAACTATATTTCTTATATATTTATAATTTTGTAAAATTATTTAAATAAATATATATTTATTTAGAATTATAACTATAAATAAATAAATAAATAATAAATTGATTATAAATATATAAATTTTTTAAAGATATAGTTATAAATAAATGTATATTTATTTAAATAATTATAAAATTATGATAATTATATTTTTTATATTTATAATTTTATAAATATATATGATTAATATATTTATTTTATATTATTATAAAATTATAAATATAATAAATATAATTTTATAATAATTTATATAAATTAAAATTTATTTACTAGTATAACTATAAAAAATAAATATTTATTTATAATTATAAAATTATATTTATTTATTATAATAGTTATAAATAAATATATATTGTTTAAATAATTAATAAATAATAATAATTATATTTTCTATATTTATAGTTATATATATAATTAATAAATTTATTATAAATTTATAATTATTTAAATATATGTTTATTTATTTATAATTATAATTATAAATGTTTTTGTATATTTATAAAAATATTTATATAATTATATATATTTATAAAATTATAAATGAAATAAATATATTTATTATAGTTTTTTAATTATTTAATTAAATATTTATAATTAGATGTATAATTACATATATTTATATATATTTGAATATAATTATAAAGGATTATATAAATTTGTAATAAATGTGTTTGTTGATGTTTTATAATTATATATAGATTTATAGTTATAATTATATTTTAAATGTATTTATCAAAATTAAAAAATAAATTTTAAATATAATAAATAGATTTATTTTGTTTTATAATTAGTTAGGAAGATATAATAAGTTCATTAGTATAACATAAGTGAATTATAAGGGTGTCAATGTATAATTGAACATATTCGTAATGATGAATATAGAACATATGCATGCCTATGTTATCATTATATATAGTAATCATTACATTTGGAATATAACAACACACAAATCATGTCTACAAATAAACTTATGATTATATAGTGTTAATTATACTCACACATCAATTTACAAAGATGAATAACAACAATCATATACATCAATATCTTAATTATCTCACTAGATAGATAGATATATTTATTTATATATATACCAAATTTCTTAGAGGCATATATTTTCAAAAATATATTTATTTATTTATTAAATTTTATAGAAATATGTTTTATAATATATATATATATATATATATATATATTTGTATATATGTTTATAATTATAAATTAATAGATTTAAACAGTACTTATACATTATTATAAATATATAATTATAAATATCATAAATATATTTATTATTTAAATAAATTTATTATGATTTTATAATTATTTAAAAATATATATATTATAATATTAGAAGTACTTTTTTAAACCATATATATATATATATAATATTTTAATTTTAAAATATTAATATATCATATTTATATTAATTATAAACACACAGATGGTGGAACGAGAGAGAAATCTCTCAGCAACTCCTGATGGCTTGAATGAAATAATACATTTGAGAAGCTTGACTCTATTATCCAACTCTACAAATCATCAAAACAGTCATTATATTTTAAATACCATGAAATTGAAAGGACATGGTGAGGAATCAAATGGGTTTTCTTCCATTTCTGATTTCTCAAGAGGGTCATTCTTTTTCCCTAAAAATCGAACCACACAACGTATCATCTGAAAAGGCACTATAGTGGAACTATCGTCATCAGATGGGGGGATCTCCCAATAATTCAATCTTTTTAAGCATTATTTCATTTCTCAAGTTATTTTTTCAAAGGGTTTAAATCCCTATAAAGTGTAAGATATTGTTTGACAACTAGCCTCAATTTGGGGTTTCTAAAATTTCTAGTGCATGTCTATAGGTCTTGTCTTTTTTTCATTTCTTTTCTCTGATTATGATATGAAGGGTCCTTCTAGGGGGTTCAGTTCGATCAACAATAGCATGGTACCCTTTAGATTCATGAGTGGAATCATGGATTCAATGTTAACGAGTAAAAAAACAATCTCTCAAATGTCAATTGAAATTTATAGATTAAATTGAATATTGTGGCACCCTACAATTATGTTTAATATTTCCTCAGTAATATGTATTGTAATCCAAATCGATGTTTCTAAAGAAAATGTTTGTTTTGGTTATTTTTCAAGAATGTTGGTTTTGATTTAATTAACTGGTTATGTATTCCCTTGCAAAAATAATGTATAGAGTATTGGATTCTACTAACAAGTTTGATTTTATTAATCCTACTGCTACTAATAATATAAGTAAATTGGTTAGTGATCCCCTAGACTTTGTTAATCCAAATAACATGAAGTAGGTATATACTAATGTTTCAGTTATTAATCATCATGTTTGTGTCATGCATCCTTAGCATATATAAAATGTTTCTAAGTCATAGTAGTCTATTGTAGCTTTGAGTAAGGAGAAGTATGTCCCACATGAAGTGAATGGAACACTCATCATGGAGGACCCATAATAGAGCCAATATTTTCATCATTTTTACATGAATTTCAATTATTTAATAAAAACCAATTTATCAATATGATATTATTTCTTCAATTTATGATTTAGGGTGTGTTTTGGGAAAAATTGTGAAAATTGTTTAAATCTGGATTTTTGATAGATTTCAATCACAAATGTTTTTAAGGTATAATTTTTAAAGTATTATTCTAATTCACGTGATAATTTTTTTAGTATTAGTAGATATATTTTTTCAACATTATCATTAGGACCAAGATCTTATTTTATCATCTAGAGGCCCTAAAAATCAATGATGTCAGAAAATAATCACGGCGGACAACACGGACCCCACCATCGTAACAAATGCATAAATCAGGACACACACCTCCAATAGAGTTAGTTAAAAATCCATATGAACTTGGACACATATAAACACATTATAAATAAATTTAATAGAGTGATACATCCATTATGGAAGAAATTGGATGATATAATTTGAAGAAATCTTCTTGAAAATCTAGGATATAAAATATCACAATCAATCAAAAAGTCATAACTCCAACATTATGTTGTAAATTACGCTAATATTCTGGGTGTAGACACAACATACGTTTTGGAAGAACATTCTTGGAGACAATAATGTGCGATTAGGTCGTTTATTAGGGCTAAAATGGGTCAAATTTTCAAGATAATTATTCCTATAAGTGGAGGGGAGCTCCCCCATCTAAAAACATTCCAATCCACCACATTCCATAAAAGGCACCAAGGAGAGGAGGCCAATGATAATTTAGGGTTTTTTTCTTTTCTTTTATTTATTATTTTTAGTTTTTGATCACATGTAATGTATTCATCTTTTTTTATTAAAGTGCTTATATTTTCAGATTCCATCTCTCTTTTACTTCCAATCTTAATCTTATTTTCTATGTTCCATCTACCGCCATGATCTCTTTTCACATTTATATGAAAAGTGAATATCCCAAGGCATGGCCCTAGAGGAGGTTTCATGGTTTAATTTATTATTGAGCTACAATTAAGAAACATATTAAAACTATTTATGGTGGATATGTGAGTATTGAACAGTTGCAATGGTCATCCACCATGAAATTATTTTTAATTCCATTTCTTATGATTGATTAATCATTTTTCCTTACCTTATCACAGGAAAAAAATTCATATGGTTGAGTTGGGGTTTCCCAAAAAGTTGAAATGACATATGGTGGAGTTAAGACTTTTAGCAATAACATTCTCAGTAGAGGTGTTATCCTAATTGACTATTGGAGGAGGTTTGGTTTGGTGTGCTGGAGGCATGCAAAAAATCACACACTCAATAAATTAAATAAATGTAATTCATTAATTAAGTTTCAACATTTGAATTATAAAATTGACATTAAACTAACAATAAATAATGAATGAACCTGTTTTATCAGAACCCAGACCAAGACCTTTCTTCCATAATTTCATTCCATATTAATCTATATTTATATTTCAATATTGTAAATATTTATTTTAATTACTTGTTTCCCAACCCGTCCCCAATCAAATATTTTCATAAATAATATATTAAAATAAAAATTATATTAGGATAATTAGAAATTGGTGATTGAACTGACTGGGATACTCCTCATGTGAGACGAATCTGGTCATCCACTGTGATTCATTAGGAATATAATTTTATTTTTCCACACCATACGGAAGGAATGCATCAAAACTGGTGCCATTTCCCAAGACATAAGTAGTTATTTCAAACATTTTTTCCAAATTCAAATTTTTGTAAATATTTTTTTTGTATAATTTAGAAAAAAATATTAAGAAAATTATTTTCCAATGATGTTTTCAAACAACCACTTATTAAACTCATTGAACTACAAATACACTCAGGTGAAAGATCTAGTAGATAAATCCACCTAGCCTACATAATATGGAGTTAAATTATGGGATATTAATATTATGGGAGAACATAGAAAATTTTTCAAATAGAATGATTTCATGTACCACATCGAAGAAATGAAGGAGACCCTCAGGAAACCATCTAATGATAGATTTTCTAGAGAGATCACTGGATTATAAGAGTACTTCCCAGAATTATTTTAAGAAGTGGAAAAGACAAAAGAATAGTACTACTCTATTTATCCCATCACTTAACGTAGTTCTACCAAAACATTTCTAGGAGAAAGTGGAAAATCAAAAAATCAGGTATGATAATACAGAGATTGATTAAAAGGTGCTAAATCTAAAAAGAAAAATATATTAGATAATTGTATACTTCCATGAATCATTAGAAGATGCCAGACATGAGCATGAACCTAATCCAGAAGATGAGATACTTTTCTTACCAAAAGAATAGAATGAGTATGAATTTTTTGCTGAGCGATAAGTGGGGGATCAACAAGAACTGGATGGATTCTATAATGAATGATGGGATCTACTTGATCTCCCCAAAACATACAATGAATATGATCCAACATCAGTGAAGGAAGATACAACCAAAGTAGTGGAATTTGAAGTAAATATAGAGGAGACCAACTGCCTACCTCTATCCACTGAGAATCAACTCCAAGAGGCACTTACCAATGAGTCATAGATTGAAACCAAATAGACTCAAGGAGTTGAACATTTCTTTAACATGATCTCTACTAATTTTATTGAATCTGAATTGTGTATCACTCCTTATTGTTTGGATTATATAGAATAATATAATATTTTCTATGATTTGTGGGAAATTATGTAGAACATGGGATATCAACTATTGAGGAACACATGGATCTCCCTGATATCATTGAACATGCATTGGAGGAGATCCCTCGTGATGACATCCAAGTAGTTGATCTTGTAGAAATCTACACTAAGGATGATCATTATACAACAGAAAAATATATATTAATTAAATTTAAATTAGATTCATGTAGAAATACCTATTTATTTTTTCCTTTTAACATTCAATTCAAGAATCCCATGCTGAGATAGAACTGGAAGAAAAAGTGGAGGTATCACAAGTTTCAACCAAGAAAGGGGATGATTCATATATCATCCTACCACTTCCATGCAATCTATAACTCAATGTGAAGGGTGGTGATATTTTTTAACCTATACATGGATCATTATTCACCCTTATAGATGAAAAACACACTGGGAAAGGACACATGTGGTTGTTCAAATCAAATTAGCTTCATCCACTATCTAATTTTTGATAACATTAGGTACTTCCCTCTAGAGGTAGTAAAAATTCCGGGCTGAAATATGGAATAATTCTAATATTTGTAATTACATTATTTCTAGGAATTTATATTTCAATTTCATTTTTTAAGAAGATGTATAACATGTATCCTAGTCATCCATATCATTGTGATCTTTAATTACATGATCCATTTTTATAATTGAGAAATTCTCTTTTATAGGATCATAAATTGGAAAAAGAAGACTAAAATAGTGTAATAGAGGGACTAAGTTTCATGGGAATGAGATTAAATTTTTATTTAGATATTTAAAATCCATACATTTTTTTCTAAATAATATTTTGATATTTAAGGATAAAATTTTATTCCCACAATTTAATTATGCTTTACTTGAATTATGTAAAATATATGTGTTTCTTAGTAATTCATTGATTCCATGTTTTATATTTCAATTTTAATGAAATTAAATGATTAAAATGTTGAATTGGATTATTAAAATTTGTGCATAGATATTTAAATGAGGCCTCATGATTTTAAGGATTTAATTGATTCTCTTAAATAAAATTCCCAAACATTTTTCATACTTTGAATTTATGATTTATATGTGAATAGATTTGTTATTACTAATCATGCCATGAGTTATTGGACCAAATCATATGTATCATTCCAGAGTTGATTTATAGACTATGTATTTTCTATTTTATTTGTAGCATAATTATTGGTTGATCTTGTGACATTCCACCTACTAGAACATGAATTTTAATTTATCGATGTTATGACTGTGAAAGAACACATTTAAAATGACTGAGGAATCTTTTGAAAATCCCATATCCATAAAGTCCACGTTTACATAAGTACTTATTTTTTCCGTAGAGATGATGAATTTACTTTATAGGGATGATCCATGTTTCAATCAATTTTATTCTTTCTTACACTTTTTTGGAATTTTCATGATATTTCAATGTTGAAGTGTGGGGGTGAAGAGATTCATGGTAAATGGGATGATTTAAAGTGAATGGAAGAACTATGTGAGTTAATTTTTTCTAAATTATAAAAGGTTGTGGAATTATTCAATGTACACTATTATTTTCTTGTCTAGAATAAAAAAATGAAAATTACAAAAAGAACAAAAAAAGGCTAAAAATGGATAGTGATTTTTGTTAACCAAAAATCACAATTTTCCAGACCAATTATATTATGATCATATGTGGTTTGGTGATGTATTTTATGTCTGATCTAATAAAAAAAATTTAAAAATTTAAAAAAAGATAAAGAATGTATGAAAAAATAAATTCAAGAGGGTGAAAAAATCATTCATTATGCATTACTTGATCATAAACATTACATTGAGTTGTGGGGAAGTGGGTGTAGCTATGTTGAAGGTGATAATTTAATTAAAATTTTCCTTTTTATATGACGAATTGTACTTAAGAGATAATCCTCCTCCATGATCCCTAATTTTTAAAGCATCAAATCCTACCAACCTGAAGCCTTATATCCATTTAATCCAATATGTTAAAGCCCTCATAATTTTATGTGTGTTTTATCATTATAAAGTTGATAAGGTAGTTAATTTAAAATCATATGGATACGAAGTATGTTATCATGATATTATCATGACTCCACTTCTATTGTATCATGAGATATGAGAGAAAATATTCACGTTAATAAAATCACGCTTTTCCAAATTTATTAATATTAAATTGAGAATCTTGAATGAATGAAAGGTGAAGTTATATGATTTTTCGAAGTGGAAAAGTAAAATACATGAATTTATTATTTATATGAATAATAAAAACATAAATTTATATTTTATTTGTAATTTTTAATGTTTAATTTGACATTTTTTTGATATTATTACTTTGAAATTAGAATATTGGTAACATTAGTGTCCTATGATTTCTGTGATGAGATTTTATGCTTGAGGGAAATCATGGTTGAAGTGTCGGGGTACATATAGAGACAAATATTTTCATCTTTTTTTATATATATTTCAATGATTTAATCACAATTTATTAATATGAGCTTATAGGATATATTTTTTATTTATGGTGTCTTTTGAGCAAAATTGTGAAAATTTCATAAATATGGATTTTGGATAGATTTATATCACATGGTTATTTTGGGTGTAATTTTTAAAATATTAATCCCATTTGTGTTGTTATTTTTTTTATGGATTCCCAGATTTATTTTCATCATCTTTGTCTTCAGAACTATGAGTTGATTTAAATATCTTGGAGCCTGAAAAAATCATTAATGTTGGAATATTCACCCGGAAGAAAGCATAGACCCCACCTCCATAACAGATTCATAAATAAAAAAATGAGTTGATTCCAAGTTGATAAGAACTAGGACACATATAAACAATTTATAAATAAATTTTATGTAGTGATTCATCCATTATGGTTGAAATTGGATTATATACATTGAAGGAAGTATCCTGGAAATATTTGACAGAAAAGACCACATTCAATAAAAAATTCATAACTCCTAAATGAGGAATCGATGTAGGAGGGAATTAGGTTTTTGGATGAAAAATAAGTTTTGGAACAATATTAATTAAGTATTTAATGTGTGAATAGGTATTATGAATGGTCATTAATGACTGAAAATCTATAAGATTGAAATCTGGAGAAGCAGACTAGATAGAATAAATTGTCTAAGTAAAATGAATATAACTATCTCCACACATGTCTAAATATGATTATATTTGTAGAGGATATGTAAAAAACAATTATGAACATCTTTTATGATGGTGTAAACTTGTGAGTTAGTCATTCATGCTGGCTAAAATGCATCAACTTCAAAAGTCAAATTCAATATATAAAAGGAGGGAATCTCTTCCCTCTCAAATCTATCAAATCCACCCCATTCCATCTGAGTCACCAAAGAGAGGAGGACAATGACCATTAAATATTTATATTTTCTTTTATTTTTTATTTTTAGTTTACTTTTAACATTTAAATCATTCATATTTTTTATATTAATGTCTTTTTATTTTCTTATTCTAGCTCTACTTTCTTCCAATCTTAATCAACTTTCTCTTTATTCCATCTTTAACCATGATTACTATCTATATTGAAATGAAAAGTGACTTACCAAAGGATTGTATCTAGAGGAGGTTTCGTGGCATTCATTATTATTGAGATTCAATTAAAAAAATTTAATCTATTTTTACGGGTTGAAGGAGTAATGCACGGGTGTGGCCGTTGTCATCCATGATATTATACTAAATTCAATTTATATTCATTGATTAAATATTTATCCCTCCATTATCTCATGGAAACCCTTTTATATAGTGGAGTTTTAGTTTCCCAAAAAGATGAAACGACAAACGATAGAACTGGCTCTTTTTGGAATAACATTCTCGGTTGAGGTGTTATCATAATTGACTATTGGAGGAGGTGTGGTTTGGTGTGTAAGAGGAATGATAAAATCAAACAATCAATAATTCAAATAAAAATTAATTCATTAATGAGGATTCACCAAATGAATTATCAAATTGAATTTGTATAATAAATAAATATTGACTGATCCTCTGTTATTAAACCCTAGACCAAGACCATTATTCACTAATTTGATTTAGTATTAATCTGCATTTAGATTTCAATATTTCTTAGAATTATTTTAATTACATGTTTTCCACCCCCCAAACCTATTCTATCATAAATAATAAAAAAATAAAAATTATAATAGATTAATTATAAATTAGTGACTCAACTGACTATAAGTATTCTCATGTGAGATGAACCTCGTCAGCTACTATGCTGCATTAGAGAAATAATTTTCATTTTACACACCCTATTATAGGTGTGATTCGACCACTAAAAAAAGAACCAAGCCTTTATTGATGATACATTAACACCAAGGGTAAACCCTATTGTAGGAGATGATACCAGGATCCATGGATGAATCCAAGATGAATTTTTTCTTTGATCACAACCTTGAGATTCCATTTTCAAAGAAGGTGACATTTATACATGATAAGGTAAAAACTAAATCTTTTATTAAATGTAATTTCTACCCTGGGAAAAATAAATTACCTAAGAAAATCGGTACTCATAATCCATTATAGTTATATGCATCTATAAATAGTGAGGATGAGGAATAAAACACTATATATTTAGATACCGAAGCAACGAAGGATGGTGTTGAAGATGAACTACCAGATGATGGTAGTGGGCCATGGGTATGGGTCAGCTCATGGTGAAGGGGGAATCATCCTCTTGGTATAAGTATATTTTTCTCCCACCACAACATGGATAATCAATCTCGAGTATCATAATATTTTTTCTGGGTTTTTATTTTGTTCTGTCTGTGAACCTTTATTCCCTGTATGTTCCACCACTAGGGATTATTCATTTTTATTATAAAGATGGAGCTATGCCTAAAAATATTTTAAAAAATAATAAATATAAACATGGTTTTTAAAAAATATATATAAATTGAAATTAGTTTTTAATGTCAATATAATAATTTTGTATATTTAAATTTTTCTTATTAAATATATTTATCAGCCCAAAGACTATAATAGATAAATATAATAATTATCACTACTAAAATAATCCCAGATAAAGGGTACACCTTATCTGTGCTTTTTTAGCACTGATAAATGACACCATTATCAGTTATATTAGATTTCACAGATAAAGGTGTGGATTTTATGAATGTTTTCTATTTAGCACTGATAAAATTCAGCCCATCCATTTTCATTATTTTTTTAGTGTGATAGATGATCATGTATCAAGATTGCAAATGATATTTCTATCCTAATGTTAAACAAATAAAAATATTAAATTTTAGCCTATATATTATATTAATGATAATTAGATGAGAGAATATAAGTGATTTGATATATATGATATGATTATGTAGTGAAACTATTAAGGAAAAAGTCATAGATGAAATAAAATACATGGGAAAAATGAAAAAAATAGAAATGTATAATACCCATAAATATATAGATTTATTAGTAGGGGAAACTCTATGTGGAGGAAAATGTATAAGAGGATATGATCTGGAATTAGGAGGAGAAGGAATTTGGGGCAGTATCTGAGGAGAAAAATAATATAATAGGGAGAGAAGACACATATAAAAGGATTGGGTGTTGGTTCACGGATATGGAACACTGAGATACATACCAGAGGATTGGGTGATAGTTTAGGGATCTGGTATGCGAACGAAGGGGGATTTAGGGTGGGATCTCAAGTCCAAAACAGGGAGGATGAAAAAGCGTAGGGGGTGAAATGGAGGTGAAAGTGGGGGAATAATGATGCAAAGTAGAGGAAGATGTATTTGAGGTGGGCTCGGGGGGGGGGGGGGGGTCGAAATCGGGGAGAGGAAGAAGAATAATGGGGTGAAATGGGGATGATGAATAGTGATGCGGAGGGGAAGAATGAGAGGTGGACATTTATAGGAAGGATCAATGTAGAGGAGACACATAGACAAGGGAGGAACATCCTATATTATATATAATAGAATTTTCTAGAATAAATTTTCAGAGCAAAATTTCATTATAAAATTAGAATGATTTCTTTTATTTTTATGTATTTTTTGGAATTGGATATTTTTTTTAAATATATATCCATGATTTATTATGTCTTTGAAAAATATTAAATTTTTGTAAGCATAAAAAATATTTTTCATTTTGATATAAAATTTTTTAATTTTTTATTAGAATTTCAAAATTTTTATTTTTAAATAAATTTGTGGCTTCTTTTTGAATTTGGTTCTAAATTATTTTTTCTCACATACAAAAAAAATTATTTTTTAGAAGCCAATTAAACAATTAGTGCCTAATATTGATCATTAAAATTAAATTTTACAAAAATGAAAAAGTATATAATTTTTTAAATGATTTATAATATTTTAATTTGTTAAAGATAAATTTTTCATATATATTTGAATGCACATATATATTTTTTAATGTATAATTAAATATGATTAAATTCTAATTATTTTTTTAAAAAAAGTTATATGTGAATTATAAAAAAATATTTCTCATATCAATAAAAAGTTTAGTGTTTCTTTATCATGTATTACAATTTTCTTTAATCCTTTATACTAATTGTTTAGTATTTTTTTAGCTTTACATTTTCACCATTAAGGGAATAGTTGAGTTTTCAAAAAAAAAACAGATAAATCCACTTTTTAAATTATTTTTAATTCATTAGTTTATATTTTTTAAAATTATTTTAGAAACTATCTGATATAGATGGTTTATTTGGGTGAGTAATCGAATACAATAAAATAATGGTATGTAATGTTTTTACATAGGGTTACTAAATGAAGGTGGAATTAAAAAAATGCATGCTCTAAAATGATGTAATGTAATTATGGTAATAGATATAAAAAATAAAAGGAATAAATAAAAGGAATATTTAATGGAGAAACCCCACCCCACACCCAATTCAAATTAATCCACACATTAAAGAATTAAAATAATAAAAATGTGGGATTGCAGTGTAAAAAATGCATTCATGAGGGGGGTAAATGAAACATGGGAATTATTTAAATAAAATAAAATATAACGTATCCAGGTAGTGCTACAAAGATTCTTACATTTTAGTTGTAAAGACCTATTCTGTATTTGCATTGTAAAAACCTCTTCTATAATCATGTGTGTGATTAGAACAGACATTGCGATTCTTGATGGTGGAGCTAAGAGTTTCCATAGGAACTAACGGTGTTGAGAATCTCAGTTAGACACGACGTTCTTCTCCAACTCTTTAAGCATCCCAATAAGAACTTCTATTTGGATATAATAATGTAATTACTATAGAAGTGATCCAGGTTGAAAGCCTCACAACATGATTCTCAAATATATAGTTTAAAAATCTATTCATGATGCCCATAATATTGCAGGGTATCCTGATATCAGGATGCACCTACTTAAAAACAATGAATATGTTGATCTTCTACATCTCAATTCCATTCTTAGAATTATTATCCTCCTTATTAGTACTAGATAAGGCACCATTCAACCAATTCTTTCTCACCTTGGTATTCCTAAATGATGTACGAGGGGAAATCTCCACATCAGGTGTCTACTTCTCAATGGGGTGCCTCTTTGTCTACCCCATCATAGATTATATCAATAAGATGGTGTACAGAGAAATTAAGGAAATCACAAGGATGATGTTAGAATATAGGGAAAGACAAATTAAAATTGGAAGATAAGAAAATGAAATCCAAGAACTATTTGTTCAGTGTGTTGGGGTGGAGCTCAATGCCGTATTAGAACAATTCAAAAAGCACAAAAGAAGATGAACTTTTTGGACTTTTATCACCCAAAGTAATTTTATCACATGAAATAATTTTACACTACAATCGAAGAACTTTTCCACCCAACGGAATGTTTTCAAACTCACACAAAGGATTTTAAATCCAAACCCTAATAAATTTTTACAATTCACCCACACCCATGAACGTACCATTTTTATGTACCAATGATCACCACAACCGAGACACACTACTTGATCCCTATAACCAAGATGACTTTTGATACATGGATCCATTTGGATTCTCCTATCGCGCAATCATTGATAATTCTTTCTCCATAATGACCTGTCATCATCTTTATCATTGCTATTCATGAGTTACCTGAAATGTGACAAAACCATTTTGGTTATCTCTTTCCAACTACATCATTTCTGACCATGTACCTCTCATCTCCACATTAGTTGTTTATATAGGAATTCATCTATCCATTTAATGTCCAATTAATGTAGTCAATATCCCTTCTCATTTAATGTGGTCCACCATTAAATGTCTCATAAAATGTTATTCATAATTAAATTCTACACATTAATATTTTATGATAATATCCTAAAAATATACTGCTTGATATAATATATGAATTTACCATGATCATTGACTCCACATTCATTAACACCACTAACAATGACCACATCATAATTGAATTGATGATCATTGGCTCCACTGTTGGTAATTTTTCCTTCAACAAGCCGATCGTGAATGAATTAACATTCAGAAAATCTCCATCATGAAGTGGATTCATGGATCCATCATAACCACCACTCGTCAAAGGTCATTCCATTTGATAACACAATTTGGTTGAGCCTGACATTACAGCAAAAGCAATTGGAAAACAGAAAACAAGATTCACCTGATGGTCTTTTATCACCCTAAGGAATTTTATCACGAGATTTTTTTTCACAGCACCCAAATGATTTTTCCTCCTTAAAAAAAATTACATACTCATTTAGAGTGTTTTCAAAATACACACAAATGAATTTTAACAATGCACCAACACCCATTAACATTCCATTTTGATGTACCACTGGTCACCTTAATCAGGACAGAACGATTTACCTCTACAATGAAGAGGACTTTTCATATATGGAACCATCATGAATATCTTTTCACACCAATGTTGACAATTCATTCTCCATCATAAAAAATCATCATCTTCATCATCTCTTCACATGAGTAACCAAAAATTTGGAAACCCCTTCATGGTTCTCTCTTTCCCAATATATCTTTGTCGATGCTCCACATCAATTATCCATATCAGTTGTTTATATAGACATTCTTCTATCCATTTGATATCTAATTAATGTATTCAATAACCCTTATAATTTAATGTGGTCTACCATTAAATGTCTCACATGATTTGATTCACAATTAAATTCCAGACATTAATATTTTATGTCAATATCCCGACAAAGAGGAGGATTGTGGAAATGAAAACAAAAACAAACAGAAAAATAAATATTCAATACATGTAAAGATTTAACATGGATCATCAAGGTACTTAAATTTAGGGGAGAAGAGGGGGTCGTTTTATTGTTATTTATATTTATATAAAACATCAGAGGATCTCACACACATGTTACAATTCATGGGATTTTGATCCCATTTTATAGGTGGTTTTATCAACATGGTCAAGGGGTTAGGTTTTTTAGTGGTTAATCAACCATTGAAAAAACCCCATCACCAGCTAATTCAATGATGGCTACAAAAATGGTAGGTTATGTTCAGTTTGGTCGCACCCATGATAGACATTATATCCATAAGACTACCATCACAATGTTGCCGATGAAAGACTCCAATGACAACATCCTCATCAATCACTCATGAAAATGGATGTGACCCCCAAAAATCTTCCCCTCACAACAACTTTTGTAAAATTTCTTTAACTACCGTCACCATATAGGTGTCCAACTTCTCATTCAGTAGAATATCCATCATCATGTTATCCCCATTGTCATTGTAGTAAAATTTTATAACATTTAACAATATCTCTTCTAAAACATTATATATCCAATGATCTCGCACGTCGATGTGTTTAATCATGGAATGAAATTATGTGTACAATATGACATCAATAAGCCTCTGAATGTCATAATAGAGATCATAATTCTCTAGAATCTATACCAGATTTACCGAAAACATATTCATCCACATTATATCCTTGCAACATTAAGTGATTACGATATAAAATACATCTATGGTAGATATTTCAATAGGATTATAATTTCATTATTTCCATGAGACTAATCCCCCTAAAAATGTTATCAGGTTCCCATATATGGATTTTTTTGTGTCTACATCTATAACCATATCTGGATCTTTGTATCCTTTGAAAACTAATTTACCATTTCCAAAACCATAAAAAATGACTAGATGTACCTTAGAGATACCTGAATATATATTTGACAACTATCCAATGCTCTGTTCCATGATTTGAAAATAATATTATAACAACACAAAAAGTGTGAGCATTGTCTTGCCTATTTCACACAATGACATAAATATGGATTTCAACTACTGAATGATAATGAACATTTTAATAATCTATTCTCTCCATCTCAGTAGATTGACTCAATATTTTTGGGAGCCTATAATAAATCTAAATTTGAGTAATAAACAGTATCACCTTTTCCATGTTGAATCCCTCAAGAACATTTTTAATATACAACTCCTAAGATAGCCAAATATTTGGATTCCTCTAGTCATGATAAATTTTCAAACCCTGAATCTGAGTAGTGTCTCCCAATTCCTTTATATTAAAATAATTTCTCAATTCCATATTCATTCTATCAATATTGGTGATATCACTACCAATATTATGTATATAATCAAAAAAATAAATAAGATAATAAATTCACCATAACAATTCTATTTGATTAAAACATTATGATCAGTTGTCATCCTCCTGTACACATTTATATCATTAAATGAGTCAAATTTCATGTACCCTAGTCTCGGTTCCTGTTTCAAACCATATAAAATTTTCATAAAATTTAATACCAGGTTTTCATTTTTGTTAAGATAAAATCATTCTTGCTTCATTATTTATATATTCTTATCACGATTTTCATGTAATAACGCAATATTTACATTCATGATTGGATCCTCTATGTTCAGACTATATTCCAATCTAATAAAAACACTTACAATGGAATTTTCAAATAGATGTGAAAATAATTCATCAAATTATATGCCTTTCTTCTGAATTCAACCCATCACAACTATTCTGGATTTGAAGCACGGATGTCATCTGCCATCTTCACATTTTTTTTGTACACCCACTTGTTCTTGAGTGCATTCTTTCTATGTCGTAACTCATTTATATAAATTTTGCAGTTCTTGTGAAAGGATATCAAAACCTATTGAATGAAATTATTACATTCCATATTCAGTTGACTCCTGATTACATCATCATAACATCCAAAATATTCCCTTTTTGTAAGCATCACATACTCAGGTGGTGAGTATCTAGGACTTGGTTGTCATTACCTTGTGGATCTCCTCAACTTTTCATCAGGGGAAAAATGTTCTAGAATAATATAGTTTGAAGACATATCAATAGACGGACACATATTAACTGATAGTGATGTATAATAAGTTTCATGTCTCTCTCTTACACTATCATGAATTGATGGAGGTGAGACTAGATTCATATTGACTATAATTTCTTCATACTACAACTTCTCAGTATTTCTTGGATTTTCTAAATCATCAATTATTTGATCCTTATGAGTCCCGAAATCTCGGTTTTTGAAGATCCTCATACTGATAGTATACCATATATGATACCCAAAATCCTCATGGGAATATCCCAAAAATATATACTACCTTCCTTTTGCATCAATCTTCACCTGCTCGTCTTTCAGGATGTGAAAACATTCCATGCAACCAAAAACTCTTATGTGCTTGTATGAAACATCTTTACATTTCCATATAATTTTTTTTATCATTGTATCTTAGTGTAACTAAAGGAGAAATGTTTATATGATCAATTAATGTCCTTATTTCCCCTCTTAAAAGATGTTTTACAACTTTTAATTTGACAAAATACATCTAAATCTCATCCAAATTGTTTTTTCGTCCTCTTAGCAACATTATCATGCTGAGGCATAATCAGTACTGATTTTCTAGCATGATTTTGAAGATCCTATAGTACCCCTCAAATGGACCATGGTACTCTCCTCAATTTTATACTCACACACTTAACATATGTCTATTTATCATTCCACCTTCACATAAAACATCTTGAAAACATCCAACACTTGATCAATAGTTTTCAATGAAAAGGCTCATAGTTTTCTATAAGGACCATCTTTGAAGGTACCAAAATCAATATCACCTCCCAAAAACATAGTGCTTATAATTATGAAATACGTGTAAATCAAATATGAAACATTTTATTATCATGATGGAAAATAACCAAAATATTATACATTTGGTGGTTCTCCCATGATGCCAAAACAATAGTTATCCGAATGTGTACCTTTTACTCCTAGAACGATATTCTTCTCAAATATAATTTTGATTCCTTTTTCACACATATGACCAGGATATCTTTTCCAAACATCTGAAAAAACATATTTTTGGGTTGTATTGACTTCTCCTTCACATGATCTGGTATCTTCGAGATTAGTAGAATAATATTTCTTTCCTTTATAAATTACTAAGTTACCTTTGGAAAGATTTCATTTCCCATCACTAATGTAACTCAAATATCCATCACTATAATTCATTATAGGGGTTATCAGATTAAGGAGAATATTGTGAACAGGACTCATATCCATAAATAGTAACCTAAATCCAATATTAGTCTCCTTAAAAATATTACCAATACCACTTACTTTGGATGAAAGATAATTTACCATCTTCACATGTTTGAAACTCACTAAAGTGTAAGATGTAAAAAAATATTTTCTAGTAGTGACATGGTAAGATGAATTAGAATCAGCAACCCATGATGAATCATGGATTTCAATACTAATGAAACTATCTTTATGAACAATAAATATTTCATTATTGATAACTGTATCATCATTACTATGGTTTTTACCATTATAATTCCTTTACTCTGCTTTCATCCTCCTACACTCCCAGATGAGGATTCCAGGCTTTCCAAAATGGTGGAACTTTATATCATATCTCAATAAATATTTTGATCGCTTCCACCCCTATATAGTTTTATCTTGGAGTTCTCTTCCATTGTTTATTCATATATATTTATAATACCATTTCCTTTCAGTGGTAAGATCCTTTGATAGAGGTTTATATATCTTGACATTTCTTTTGGACTATTCACTAAATATTCTATCATTCAACATATCCACGGTGGATGTTCCATATGATGTTTTATTGATGACAGACACAACTAGTGTGTCCCATATCATTGGTAAATAAATAAAAATAATAATTCCTACAACTCAGCATCAATCGTCATTTTCATGAAATTCAATTGATCAACAGTACCTTGGAACACTCTGATATGCTCCAATATGTTTGTCCCTTACATATAATTAATGATGAAAAGACAGAATATTAGGGTTTATTTATTATTCATGGTTTTGAATGCATAAATATTTTCCTATTTTCTTCATAGAACAATGTATCGTGTTTTATGGAAAAATTTTGGGATATACTCTTGTCAATCCACTATCGGATTTGGGTAATGAACTTCCCATTGACCGTGAACCACTCTGCACTATCTAGCGTGGTATTGGATTATGTCATCTCAATAGATGGACCAATTCTTTATTATTACCCTATTTTCACTAAAATGGGATTAATGGTCTCCACTATTGGTTTCAAAAAATCCATAATATTCAAAAGATCATCCATTTTGGGTTTTCATATGGAATAATAAAAATATGTATGCATAATCATATTACTAGTATTTTCATCAATTTATGGGGTAATAATTTTGAAAATCTTACCGTACAAATTCTTCCAAAATGTTTTAAATAGCTAAAATCCACTCCTGTATCATTGAAATTAGATGTTGGATGGCCAATATTTTCCATAACAATTTCAATGGTCCAGATTGACCACTGGGGTGGCGCTGCTGTGGTTCACTGAAAGAGTGTGTGGAAAACCCACTAGAATTTCACCACTGATGTGAACAATATTTTCTTCTCATGAATAGGGTCACTATTTCACCCACAAATGGATTGAAACATTGACCGGATCTACCAACATCATTTCAGCTCTGTTTTTTCATCAATTATGCCATTGTAATCATTTCACTGAGCTATTCATAGATATGGCCTCAAAAAGTTCTTCAAAACCCATTAATTTACCATTCATTAGAAAATATATCTTCACCTCCACCATTTCGAACATGGTGCTCTGATACCACTTTTTTGGGTTATTGTAGGTTAATGGAGATCAAAATGAAGATAACAAGAAAAATAAATCAGAAGAGCACACAAATATTTAACATGATTCGACAAGGTTACATTTTCCATGTGAGAAGAGGGGGATATTTATTTTTTATTTCACTTCGGAAAAATCATTTTAGGATATCACAAAAATGTAATAATTAATTGTATTTTGATACCATTTTATATATGTAGTTATCAACACCATCAAGGGGTTGGTTTTTAGAAATTCATAAATATTTGAAAAAACTCTCACCATAGATTAATTTAAGGATGGCTGATTCAACATTAGGTTTCACCTGGTCTGGTTAGAACCATGATAGATGTTGTTGCCACATGACATTCTCTAGGGTATTTTTTATAGAATAATCCACAAATATTATTGGAATCCCCCCCCCCCCAAATAAGGAAAACGATACAAAAAATAATAAAAAAAAATAATAATTTTCAATGATTTGGAAATATATGTGGATCTCAAATCATTTCGTTTTAATAAAATAACACCCATTTAAATTTTTCACAGTATAAAACACATTTCAAATAATGTACATGCACAGGATTATTAACACCAAGGATCACATTTTCCAATTAAACATAAGAATAAATATCAAAACATGAATGAGAAAAATTATTGATTGTGAGTTATTTTGACATCGCAGTAAATAGTAGGAATAAATATTGCTATGAACTGTACAACAGTATGTTTATAAAATATAGGAAAACAATTATATTTGAAAAAATAATTAATTCCCAATAAAAATATAAAATATTATATTGATAATATTTAAAAACACACATGAAAGAAATTGTATATTAGGGCTAGGGAAAGAGTATCAGATAGATAATATTGAATGAAAATTATAATGTTACTGGTCAGTCAAACATATTGTAAATTGGAGGGCTTTCGAGTTGAGGGTTTGGGTGGGGGTGTAGGGTGTATAAGAGATGGAACAGCTAGGGATTCAAAAAAATAGCTTCTCCAACATAAATCATAGGGGGAGAGGGAATGAAACCATGGGAAGGTAAAAATACAATAGAAATCAATGATATGGGTGTCTTAGGGACTATGGAGTGAGGAAGAGATGGGACCGAGGGTGTTTGGGATGAGGAGGGAAATTGTTAATCTTGATATAAAATCATGTCATATAGGGGAATATCAATTTATTATGATAGTATATTTGGACATTTATAATTATGTTTTTTTAAAATTTATGAAATTAACAATGAAAAAATATACATCATGTAATCGCCCTTGTAGCATGTTGACGTAATAATATGATTTTGTGGTTCCAAAATGATCTAATGTATAATGATTATCATGAATAAAATTATTCATTATAAGATTAATACACATCTTTCATAAAATGATTCATAATTTGAATGAGTAAAATTACTGATAATTTCAAAACATAATGACTGATGAAGTTGTTGAGAGATTTCCTTTCATCTGAAAGAGCATGATTCCCAAAATATTTGTCCAACTAAAGATGTTTCATCATCTCTATCTCCCTTATATTGAGGCCATGATTCTTGCTGTGTGTAGAGATGTAGGAGGTCTCCTCCATAATCATATCTGTCATATCATGTATGAAGTCATCCATCATTCCAATTTCAATATTATATATTGCAATGTCATGATGCATGTTTTTCATAACCTTAAATGTATAGTTCGTGTACATGTCATTCTTATTATGTGTAAACATTACTAAAGAATAACGAAACATACAAGAAATACATATTTAATGTTATGAATAATGTGCATCCTTGTAACACCCCATGTTTCCACGGTACGCTTCTCTTTGAATAATACAGTAGTATGTGGTGTACGCAACTTCAAGTTCTAACACACCACAACCAATCAAACTAGCTGTTATGTATTTTAATACCCACCTTTTCAAATTCTATAAATATTAACATTCAAAATGGACTTAATTTTTGTATTCGGGATATCAAAATTAGCATAGGGTGAATTTATTGTAATTTTATGAAAACTTTCAATATTTGATGAATAGTAAAAAACACTGAGTTATATTTTTAAACAAAGCATTTATTTAAATATTTTTTATTTTAATTTATTTTAGTTCAAAAAAGATAAATAATACCTATATATGTTCAATTTATTTAATTTCAATGAGTTTATAATAATTTAGATATATAAAAATTTTATTGAAGTTTTCACCGTCTTTTACACACCTCCTTGGAGAATTTAAAAATTCACATAAAACATAATTTTACCACTTCTGTGAGTGGAATTTTGAAAATATGAGAGACACTATTAATATAAAGGAGTAAAATGTGGTTCAATAAGATAAAAATAATTATTGGTGAATAATAACTTTTTTAGATTTATTTACCACGGTTAAAAGTAAATAGGGAAATTAAGGTTAAAAATGATATTATTATTAACCTAACACATTCCCTAATTCTATTGGAAAAGTATAATTCGACCAAAAACCACCTTAGGAATAAAATATGAATCTCCTTTTCCACTTGGATTAGATTAGGACTTTAATTATTATTTAATTCAAAGAAGAGTTAGAAGAGTTAAAATCAATGTTTAAAAAATAAAACATTTTTAATATAAGGTTATACATAAGATAAATTCTATCATAAATTTTCATTATAAAGGTAAAAAGATCTAATATATAATTATATTTTATTAATAATTTTTGGACATTAAATAATTTAATTTATTTATGACACAATAGTGATGCTGTAATTACCAAATTAATGAAATATTAAAATAATTGATGTTCTAAATATCTATATAAATGTAATTTAAGACATTTTATGAATTACACTAATTTTATTGGTTAATATGAAATATTATGTTAGGTTGGATGAATTGTTTTCAAAGTAACAATGCAGTTATGAATTTAGAAGAATCAAAATACCTAATAGTGTCAAAATTGACATAAATGTGTTTTTAAAACAAATATTATATTATTAATTAATATTACATTCTGTAAAATATAAGGTTATTCCAAAGGACTCATATAATTATATGAGTATCATTAATGAACCACTTGATGTTATCTTGGTTTTATATAGTATGTTTATTAACCATATATTATAAAAATACAATGTTCCATGGTAAAGGTCAAACAATTTAACAAAGAGTTAACTCTAAAAGATAAAGACAATATAGTTACCCAAACCTTTCTAAATCCAATTTTTTGATGATTTTTAGACCCATAACAACCTTATCCATTAAATAATCCATTTTTCTTCCCTTATAAACCGAAAAATTATATTATTATAAAATAATATTTCAAGATTTTCCTAAGGTACACCTCACCCTCTTATAAAAGACAACTCTTTTTTCTATCTAATTCATACCTTCAAATCCATTTGACTCGGCCACACCCTACCCAAATATCCTCTAAAATTCCCTCAATTCGTCCTAGAGGCCTTCCATTAGTCATAAATCCAACATAGGGAGCCCTTTTGATCAAATCAAAAGGAAGAACCCAAAGAGGAGGTAATAAATTCACCGCCCTATTTCAAGTTCTTTTCTTCATCCACATATTCTCTCTCTGTTATTTCCATTATAAAATAATAACTACAATATCTTCTATACATTGTGATGTTATTATGAATATGTTACAACCATATTCATTATTATATCCATCCTTTGAATGACATTTCACCATACGTGCGTACGTATAGATTACCGTCTCCACGTTGTGGTGTAATTGTTATTCAATGCATTATTTTTTGGGATGGGTATAATAATGATGCATAAATAATGTAAATAATAAATATAACATGATAATGATTCTATATATATTATATAAATTCCCATTATATATTATTTTAATATCAAAACAATGATATTGTGGGTCGTGCGTATGTACAAATTACTGTTTCCACGTACGCGATGAGATTCATTCCACATCGTATCCATTAAAAACTATTTTTAATTTGATGATAAAAAATAATGTTGTTTAAATTCTTGATATCAATATGGATATGAATAAGATACATCGTATCCATAACAAATATGACTCATATAAAAAATAATATAAACGAAAATGAATCCGTTAACACCCGAAATGATGATAATAGTAAGATATTATTTACAAAACAATGTTAAAATATCATATATGATATCATATTAATGTATATGAATCTTGTATAATTTAATAAAAAATATTTCCCCATTATACAGGAGGTTAACCTACCCTCAGTGAAGTAAAATTACAAAGGATTAATTTCACAATCTCTTTATTATCCGAGGTAGTTTTTACGTAACTATCTACTGGGACCTCTATATCATCCCCATCCATGTTTCTTAAAAATGTATTTCAAAACATTATTACTATTTTATAGACTTTGGGATAAATTCATTTATACCATTGTTTGAAATTTTATACGATGTTTAAAAAGGAATCATTCCATCGTTTTCCAAATAATGTCCTTTTTAACCTTTTCGACAGAATTATGGTAAGAATGTCATTTTTTAAATTATACGGTTGGTGCACCTATTTTCAATCATTATAAAATCATCAAAGCATGCCTTACAAAATTATAAGAATATTTTCAACGTAACTGTTTTCTTTTATAATTTTATGACTTTTAAATGATTTCAAAAAAAGAGATATTTCTCTTAAATAGTTTTGATTTTATCTATATCAACCTCCTTTGATAAATTTTATGCTTATTTGAAGTTGATTTTTTATGATACAGAACATCCAAATTGTATTGAAGGTTTTGGGATATGTTTTACTGTGGATGTGTTATTTTTATACCATTCATTATTTATGGAAAATGTCTTGACATTTCGTATGCTAGTTTTAATACGAATATTAATGTTATGTTTAAACCTGTTCATATGAGGAATGAATTGGACTTATTAAGTGACTGGTGGATCCCGTTATAGATCTTATATGCATCGGTAGGTCTCATGATACAAAATTGTGTTTTGGAACAAGGACTTAACAAAATATTATTTGTAGTCTTGGCATAACGCCTCGACTATGTGGTTATGACATTCTGGCATTATGCATTCCATCATTATGAAAGTGGTTACTAATGTTGCATGTGATTATTCGACTAGTATAATATCAATGTGAATAAGTAAATGGAATTATTTCATTTTATTTTTTCCATATTAGGTTGAACTTCATGTTTAAAAGGCTTTTGTTTTAGTTATACATTGCCTTAAATGTTTATACTTAATTATGAATGTTTCTGCTATATTGTTATCCTTACTGAGCATCTGATCTCACCCCATTCTATGTTTTTTTCATAGGATGTGATGAAGTATTTTACGAATGACCTCAAGGGATAGTCTTAGGGGATATGAGTGTTGACTATGGAGACTATATTGTTGTATTCTTTCACTTTATGATTTAATGTAAGACATATGAATATATTACGTGTTTCCAAGGCTACTAAAATAATCTGTCTTTCAAGAATTGATCTTTTGTGATAATGCCAATGTTATGTAATAATGCACTGAATCTGGGTAACTAGTGTCGGGGAGTTATAGTTGGTATCAGTGGAAGATTAGTACAAACCATGGAAGTGAGATTTAGATAAACTCAGATTAGAGAACATTACCCTAATATAGACATTGAATATTAGTATAGAAGAATTTCATAGAATTTTGGTATTGTAGAGATTTTGTGAGTTTTTGGAGAAATACATCCCCGTATGAAAATGAGCAGGTAGAGGTGGCTCTCGCACTAATGTACCTAGGGGTAAAACCCAAAAACAAAGCTTTGTGCTAGACTCGAACGGGAACTGGTGAACGACAACGGGCCTTGCTGCCCTTTTGTTTATAACACTCCCGAGGGATATGTTTAGGATAATTCACATATTCATTAAAAAACATTATGAAGGGATTATGAGTATATACTTCTTAAAAAACATTTTTATGATTATGGATTATATCCATACACTGTTCAATTTATGTTAGGTGTTTTACATGTTTAGATTTATTTATTGCGATTCATAAACTAATCCAGTGTATGGAATTATTTAGAAATGGTGCATAGTAGAAGGAATGGAAACCATATCAATTCATGCATTCGATGTAGGGATTGTCCTCATACTCAAGATAATTATTGTGGAGCTGGTGATGCAACTGGTGTTGATCAGCTAATCACCATACTGGGACAAATCACTCATGTTATGAATAATAACCTTACCCGTATGGAGCACCCTGATCCACAAGTTGGAGGGTCAATGTTAGATCACATCAGGAAGAATCAATGACCAAAATTCAATGGGAGAACAAATACATTAGTATCTGAGTAATGGATAAATTCTTATTAGAAAATACTCCATTCCTTGGGGAGTAGTGAAAGGGAAAAGTTATCATGGTTGTTTACCGCATCACTGGAGATTCTGATCAATGGTGGTCATTGATTCAAATAAAAAACGATGATGTTAAAGTATCAAATATGGAATGGAGGGATATTAGAGAGATTTTCATAGAATATTTCATTCCGCGTGGCCATCGAGCAGATATGGAAAGTCAATTTCTTAATCTGAGGACGAAGGAGGACGAGAATGTTTCAAAGTATGAGTTTATCTTTACAGGGTTAGCAAGACATGATGCATATTAGATATGTAACTCAAGAAGTAGGATTGATCGTTTCATTGATGGTTCAAAACCATTTATCCATCATGAATTAGTCTCATAAACCTTCTCGTCGTACGAAGATATTGTCTCATGTGCTATCAAGACAGAAAAGGAATTCTCTGTGTCTTACCACTTAAAAGCAAAGCAAGAGAAGAAGAGAGCTACTGATCACTCTAGAAATGTAAATAAGGTGAATAAGGGAAGATTAATATCCTTCCTGTCGTAAATGTGGTATGAAACACCCCGATACATTCTTGATGTGAATGAGAGTCAGTTACAAGTGTGGTGATAAAGGCCACCAAGCTCGTGATTGCATGGGGAAGAAAGAAACTACCGATGTTCAATGATTCAATTGTAGAGTGATGGGACATTATTCATATGAATATTCTAAGTGTCAGGGGAACATACCTCAGAAAAGTCCAAGGGATCAAGGCCAAGCTTATGCTATCACTACTGCTGAGGTTGAAGCTCCAAAAAAGTGGTGGGAGGTAATTTAATGGGATCCCCGAGTTTAGCAAAATTTTTATTTGATTTTGGGTAATCACATTGTTTCACATCGTCCCAGTTTCCTATTAAAATTAGATATTTCCAAATTGATTTAACAAGGGAGTTTTCAGTCAAAACTCCTAAGGGGAGTATCATTTCTTCAATGTTCTATGAATCAGTTCCCATTAGGGTATATTAATGTTATTTATATACTGATCTCATCATCATACCCATTATTGAATTTGATATAATCCTCGGTATGTATTGGATTTCAGACCATGATGCAAAAATTTATTGTATGATGAAGGAGGTTACTATTTTTGATGACGATGATAAAGTAAAACTTATCTTTATAGGAGAATCATAACCACCTTATTCTTTTCTAGATCCACCCCTAGTATCTCAACTAAATTCAATTACTGGGGAGGAATAGAATGAAATGAATGTGGGTGAGGAAAGGAGTGATCAAATAGAGGATGTACATATTGTGAGAGAATATGTTGATGTGTTTCTAGAAGAATTACTTGGGCATCCACTAGAATGAGAAACTGAGATTTCCATTGATTTAATTTCTGGTTCAAGGCCCATATCGAATACCCCTTATAGAATGGCCACTATGGAATTAGTGGAACTAATGAAAGAACTAGATGAATATAGTAATAAAGGATTTATTTTCCCTATTGTTTCTCCAGGGGGAGCCCTTGTTCTTTTTGTTAAGAGGATATATGGATCTATGAAGTTATTTATTGACTATAGGGAGATCAATGCTATAACAACAACGAACAAGTATCCCCTACCTTTCATTGTTGATTTATTTCAACAACAATATGGAGCTCAATACGTTTCAAAGATTGACCTTCGATCTGGATACCACCAGCTGTATGTGAAGAAGGAAGACATTCCAAAGACAGCATTTTGAACCAGGCACGGGGATTACGAGTTTACAGTAATTCCTTTTGGGTTGACTATTGCACCCTATTTTTTCGTGGATCTAATAAACATAGTTTTCATGGAATATCTTGAGGACTTTTTAGTTGTATTTATTGATGATATCTTGGTATAATAAAAAAGATATGAGAATCATTAAAATAACTGGCACATTATTCTAAAGACTCTTAGAAGACATGAATTATACGTGATGTTTAGCATGTGTGAATTTTGGATTCAGGAGATTTCATTTCTTGGCCATATTGTATCTAATTATGGAATCTCTGTTGATCCATCTATGACAAGATAAATCCAAGAATTTCAAACACCAACAAGTATAACCCAGGTACACAGTTTTATTGGTTTATCTAGTTATTATCGATGTTACTTCCAGAATTTTTCCCAGTTGGCTAACCCATTAAAAAATTTCATGTGTAAAGGGGTTAAATTTGTTTGGACAGAAGAGTGTGAAAAATTCTTTGAAGAACTAAATAGATGATTAGTCAATGCTCTTATATTGACTCTACCATCGGGGAATGATGGGTTCGTTATTTATAGTGATGCATCGATGAAAGGATCTGGTTGTGTCCTTATGCATAATGATAGGGTTATTTCCTATGAATCACCACAGCTAAAAATTCATGAGAAAAACTATAATACTGATGATATTGAGTTAGATGTTGTAATATTTATTTTGATGATATGGAGACATTATCTCTATGGTGAAAAATGTGATATATTTACCGATCACAGGATTCTGAAGTATATTTTCTCACAAGAAGAACTCAACTTGAGGAAAAGGTGATGGCTTGAACTACTCAAGGATTATGATTGCATGATACACTACCACCCAGGGAAGGAAAATAAGGTGGAAGATGCTTTGTGTAGAAAATATCATGGAGTTTTGAACAAGATGGGATTTGAAAAGGATCTTATATACATAGATCTAGTATATATGGATATGGGAATAACCATGGAAGGTGAAACATCAGTAATTTTTCAAATGGTTTCCAAAAAATCATTACAAGAAAGGATAAAGAGTTCTCAGACTGATGATGATGAGTAAAAAAAGACGATCAATGCTGTGAATTATTGGAGATTGAGTGAATTTGTGTATGAAGATGGAATTTTGAAATTTTGGAAGAGACTTTATGTTCATGAAATACCTGATCTAAAAAGGCAATTGTTGGATGATTCCCATAGATCAAATTTCTCTATGCACCCTGGTAGCACTAAGATGTATAGAGATTTGAAGGAACATTTTTGGAGGGATAACATGAAGAGGGAGATTTCTAATTTTGTGTCATGTTGTATGGTTTGTCAACAAGTGAAAGATGGAAGGAAACAGCATGGGGGAGTATTGCAACCTCTTCCCATACCTGAGTGGAAATGGGATAATATCATGATGGAATTTGTCATGGGACTACCAAAGACTCCTAGAATGAACGATGTAATATGGATCATTTTTTATTGTATTACCAAGTCAGCACATTTTCTTGCTTTAAGAGAAGATATACCACTTGAAAGTCTAGCAAGACTATATATTAATGATGTTTTTAGACTTCATTGAGTACCCCTATAGATTTTTTTTTCATGGTCCATGTTTTACTTCAAGATTCTGGAAAGGATGTCAGAAATCCCTAGATACTGAAATTCGTTTGACCACTGCCTACCACCCTCAAATTGATGGAGAATCAGAACGGACTATTCAAACCTTAGAAGACATGTTGAGATCATGCTCACTTGACTTTTAGTGCCTGTGGGAATAATATTTTCCTTTGGTAGATTTTTCCTATAACAATAGCTTCCATTCAAGTATTCAGATTGAACCATATGAAGCTTTATATGGAATGAGATGTCACACACCAATTTTTTGGGATGATATTGTTGAAAGAAAACTTGTTGGACTAGAACTGCTGGAGGAAACGCTGGAAAATGTGAACGTAATCCAAAACCACATCAAAGTAGCTCAAAGAAGGAAGAAACACTATTATGATAACTGATGGATGGATTTTGAATTTAAGGTAGGATATCATGTTTTCTTGAAGTTATATCCATGAAAGGGTGTTATACGTTTCAGTAAGAAGGGTAAATTGAGTCCCTGATACCTCAGACATTTCGAAATTTTAGAACGAATTGGGGTTGTAGCTTACCGTTTGGAAGTGCTTCCAAGTCTCTCCAAAGTTCCTGATGTTTTTCACATATAAATGTTGAGAAAATACATTTTCGAACTCGAGGATCCTTTATACAAGAGAGCAATTGTTATAAACCCGATGACTCGTCTGGTAAAAGTTCTATGGAGAAACCATAAGTTAGAAGAGGCAATGTGAGAACTCGAGGAACTTATAATGAATAACCACCCGAGTCTTTTTTTGAAGTAATATTCTAGAAATTTTGAAGAATAAATTATTTGATGGAGTGGAGAATGTAACACCCAAACATCCATGGTAGGCTTATCTTTGAATAATACTGTAGTGGGTGTTGTACGTAACTTCAAGTTCTAACACTCCACAACAAATCAAACTAGCCGTTATGAATAGCTATACCCTCTTTTTGATATTTTATAAATTTTATCTTTCGAAATGGACTTCATTTTTAAATTTGGAATATCGAAATTATCCTAGGGTGTATTTTTTGTATTTATCTGAAAACATTCAATTTTAGATGAATATTTAAAAAACACATAGTTATAGTTTAAAACCGATTTTTTATTTAAATAATTTTTTATTTAAATTTATTTCATGTCAAATTAGATACATAATACCTATATATGTTCAATGTAATTGCATACAGTTTATAATAATTATATATATATATATAACTTTTATTGAACTTTTCACAGTCTTTTACCCTCCTCCTTTGAGAATTTGAAAATTCACATAAAACATAATTTTACAGCTTCAGTGAGTGGAATTTAGAGAATCCATGAGAAACAGTTAATATAAAGTTGATATATTTGGTTCAATAAGATACAAATATTTTTTTGGTGAATAGTAACTTTTTAATTTTATTTACCAGAGTTAAAATTATATACGGTAATTAAAGGTAAAAATGATATTATAATGACCCTAACACATGTCCTAATTCTATTAGATAAGTATAATACGACCTAATACAACCTTAGGAATAAAATATTAACCTATTTGGTCCACTTGGAATAGATTAGGACATTTATTATTATTTAATTCAAAGAAGAGTTAAAAGAGTTAAAATTAATGTTTAATAACAAAAACATTTTTAATATAGGGTTATAAAGAAGATAAATTTGATTATAAATAATCATTAGAAAGAAGAAAATATTTCTTAGATAATTGTATTTTATTTATAATTTTTAGACAATAAATAATTTAATTTATTTATGACACACTGTTGATGCAGTAATTACCTAATTAATGAAATATTAAAATAATTGATATTATAAATATCGAAATATATTAATTTTAGATTTTTTATGTATTAAACTAATTTTATAGTTTGATATGACATATCTAGATTTCTTAGATGAATTTTATTCGATGTAATAATGATTTTATGAATTTAGAAAAAACAAAATACCAAAATGCATCAAAATTGTTATAAAAGTGTTTTTCAAACTAATATTATATTATTAATTGATATTCTATTCTTAAAAAGGTAAGGATCGGCCTAAAGACTTATAAAATTATAGGTTTATCATTAATGAACCACTTGGGGTTCTCTTAGATGTATAAAGTATGTTTATTAACCATATAATATAAAAATTTAAAGTGACATGGAAAATGTCAAACTATTTATCTAAGAGTTAAAACTAAAATATAAAGTTAATATATTAACCAAAACCTATATAAAAAAAATTGGTTGAGAGGTTTTATACCCATCCCCTCCTTAGTATTTACATAATCCAATTTGTATCCATTATAAACCAAAAAATGATTTTTTTATAAAATAATATTTTTTTCTTTTCCTAAGGTGCTCCTCACCCATCTTATAAAAGGGCACTCCACCATCTCTCTCATTCAAACCTTCAAAGCCATTTGGATCGGCCAATCCCTACATAAATATCGTCTAAACTTCCCTAAATTTATCCTTGAGGACTTCCTTTAGTCATAATGCCATCCTATGGAGCAATTCTGATCAAATCAAAAGGAAGAACCCGAAGAAGAGGTAATAATTTCACCACCCTCTTTCATGTTCTTTTCTTCTTCCACTTATTCATTTTTTGTTATTTACATTCTAAAATAATAAATACAGTATCTTATATATACTGGGATTTTATTGTAAATATGGTACAACCATATTCATTATTCTATCTATCCTTTGAATGATATGTCACCATATGTGCGTACGTACAGATTACCGTCTCCACGTCGTGGTGTAATTGTTATTCAACACATTATTATTTGGATGGGTATAATAATGATGTGTAATTCATGTAAATAATAAATATAACATGATAATGATTCTGTATATATGATATACAATGAAATTATATATTATTTTAATATCAAAAGAATGATATTGTCGCTCGTGCGTACGCATAGATTACTGTCTCCACGAACGCGATGAGATTCATTCCCAATCGTTTCCATTAAAGACTAATTTCCATTTTATGATTTAAAATAATGTTGTTTATAGACTTGATATCATTATAGATATGAATAATACATATACCATACATAACAAATATGACTCACATAACAATGAATATAAACGTAAACGAATCTTTTAACACTCGAAATGATGATAGTACTAAGATGTTATTAATAAAACAATGTTAAAAGATCATATATGATACCATATTAATGTATATGATTCTTGTATAATTTAATAAAATTTATTAAACCATTATACAGGAGGTTAACCTACCCTCAACAAAAGAAAATTACATGGTAAGGTTTAATTTCAAAATTACTTTATTATCCGAGGTTGTTTTTACATAAAAATATACTAGGACCGCTTTATCATCAACATCCATGTTTCTTAAAAATGTATTTCAAAGAATTCTTAATATTTTATAGACTATGGGTTAAATTCATTTATACCCTTGTTTGAATTTTTATAAAAAGTTAATAAATTAATCTTTCTGTCGTTTTCCATATAAGGTCATTTTTATCCTTTTCGATTATAATAAGGTAATAATGTCTTTTTGTAACTTATACGGAGGGTGTGGGTGTTTTCCATCGTTATAAAATCGTCGAATATTCCCTTAAAATCTTATAATAATGTTTTAAAAGTAAATTTTTTCTTTTATAATTATGTGACTTTTAAATTATTTCAAAAAAGAGATATTTCTCTCAAATAGTTTTTATTTCATATATGTCAACATCATTTTTAAGCTTATTTGAAGTTTAGTTATTATGATACAAAACATCCATATTGTATTAAAGGATTTGTGATATGTTTTAATGTGGATGTGTTATTTTTATACCATTCATGGTTTATGGAGAATGTATTGAAATTTTGTATGCTAGTTTTAGTAAGAATGTTTATGTTTTGTTTAAAATTATTCATATAAAGAATGCATTGGACTTAGTAAGTGACAAGTGGAGGCCGCTATAGCTCGTAGATGCATTGGTAGGTCTCATGAGACAAACTAGTGTCTTGGAACAAGGCATTGAAAAAATCTTATTTGTAGTCTTGGCATTAGGCCTTGACAATGTTGTTATGATAGTCTGGAATTATGCATTTCATCATTATGAAAGTGGTTATTGATATTGCATATGATTATTTGACTAGTAGAATATCTATTTGAATAAGTAAATGGAATTATTTCATTTTATTTATGCCATATTATGTTGAATTTCAAGTTTAAAAGGCTTTTGTTTTAGTTATACATTGCCTTAAATGTTTATGCTTCTTTATAAATGTTTCCTCTCTATGGTTATCCATAATGAGCATCTGAGCTCACCACTTTCTATATATTATATTTCTTGGGATGTGAAGAATTATTTTATAACTGACCTATAGTGATAGTCTAAGGGGATATTATTGTGGAATATTGAGACTATTGTGTTGTTGTTTTTTACTTTATGATGTAATGTACTATTTATGAATGTATATTGTGTTTCCATGGCTACTTGACTAATTAGTTTTTCGAGACTTGAACTTTTTTGATCATGCCAATGTTATGTAATAATGCACCGACTCTAGTTAACTGGGGTCGGGGTGTTACAATCCTAACATTGAAATATATATTATTTCAATTTCAATTATGGATGAATTTATAATATATATTGGGGAAAATATTTTGTAGGAGGACTCCCACCTCAATTCATACATCAATAACTGGAGCCCGACCACCAGTGATATAGATATGGAGACATATCTAGTGATTCCTAATGATCTTACGAGTCATGCTCTATCTAAAGGAAACATATCACTTGAATACATAAACATTCATTAGTTTAGGAAATCATAAATACATTTTCTCATCTGATTCATGAATAACTTTATTAAAATTTTTATTAATAGTACAATTAATAATTTTAACCAAGAGGTACATTACTTATTTGATCATAGTGGTGAAACATGATCATATTTTGATATAAAAATGTTTCATGGGATTTCATATCATGTTTATTTTTTCATCATTAATGTCAAATATTTAAAAATATAATAATTAAAAATTTATGTATAAAATGTTATAATAATTTTTTTATTCTCCTCCAAAACATGTTTCTCTCTCATGATTTATTCTTTCCCTCCCAAGCCCATCCCCCACCCTTATATCCCTTCTCTTACACAACACATAGTCACTGACACACCCATCCCTCCATTTTCATGTTATAGTCACCCACCCTTGGTTTCATTCCCTCTACCCATATATTTTATTTTCGATAATCCCTATGTGAAAATCCTAATTATAACCATCTACATACCTCCTTGAACCTCTGATCCCTCAACTCAGAAGCCTTCCAGTTTTTGTTATGTATAAATAAACTTTAACTTTTTCGTTATCCATAAATACTGGCTATCATAAAACCCTACCCTAGGCCTAACATGGAATTTCATCAAGGAGTAGTTTCCCTATTTTATGAATATACTATTTTATATTTTAACAATTTCGGCATTATTTCATCATATATAATTTTTGACTTAATTTTTTATAAACATAAAGTGTTATAGAAGTTCCATGTCTATGGATGAAACTATGTTGAAATACAATATATACCACATAACATGGACAAAATCAAAAATCCCAACCGTGAATACATAATAAAACCAATGACTCAAGAATTTATAAAAAAAATTAAATAGATTCCTATGCCCAGCTTATCGAGGATCATGCTTACCATCTTCAAATGTATTGATTGTTGCATTATAGACGAGGCACGACATCATAGAGCAACCTCATATTTTTTGTTTGAGTATAAGGGACACTTGGGAACAACACCATCTTATCTATACTCCCCATCAAGAACTATGAATAAACACCTTTGATCCTCTACTACCACTTTCTCTCCAATAAATGAGAAGGCCCACAAATAGAACCCCCTCTTCATCAACTCAAATTTTCATAATACAGAAGCTCTAAATTGAGGCTGAAAAAATGTCTTTGACCTCTCTCATATGTATGATTTAAGAATCCATGGAGGCCCACCAATGCACCCCCATCTTCAGCTCATCTTCCTCATTGAAAACCAAAATCACAATCCAACAAGATCTTAAATCCTCAATCCATCCCCAACTCGATCACCACTTAAAATGGAGGCACACACTACAAATCATTAAACCCACTGAAATAAATAAATGGGGAGCTAGAAGGTCACCGGGACATGTGTACCACTAAAAAAATGTGACGATAGCGGTGGATTTTTTAAGGCTGGAGGATTAAACAACAATTATTTTTAGTGTCATTTCTTCAAACCACTATATATTTCACTATTGATAATCATTTATTGGAGGTTCTTATAATTTAGAGGTGAATTTCATATGTGTTGTTTTTGAGTAGTTAGGATCATTTTTTTATTCAATTGTATAATATTTTTATTGAAAAATAAAAAATATGAAATTTAACTTAACCACTTCTAATTTAATTAACAAAAATTTACATTTCAGTGAGTGGAATTTAGAAAATCCATGAGACACGGTTAATATAAAGTTGATTTATTTGGTTCAATAAGATACAAATATTTTTTTGGTTAATAGTAAATTTTTAATTTTATTTACCTGAGTTAAAATTATATATGGTAATTAAGGGTAAAAATGATATTATAATGACTCTAACACATGTCCTATTTCTATTAGATAAGTATAATATGACCTAATACAACCATAGGAATAAAATATGAACCTATTTGGTCCACTTGGAATAGATTAGGACATTTATTATTATTTAATTCAAAGAAGAGTTAAAAGAGTTAAAATTAAAGTTTAATAACAAAAACATTTTTAATATAGGGTTATACAGAAGATAAATTTGATTATAAATAATCATTAGAAAGAAGAAAATATTTCCTAGATAATTGTATTTTATTTATAATTTTTAGACAATAAATAATTTAATTTATTTATGACACAATGGTGATGCAGTAATTACCTAATTAATGAAATATTAAAATAATTGATATTATAAATATCGAAATAAATTAAATTTGAGATTTTTTATGTATTACACTAATTTTATAGTTTGATATGACATATATGGATTTCTTAGATGAATTTTATTCGATGTAATAATGATGTCATGAATTTAGCAAAAACAAAATACCAAAAAGCATCAAAATTGTTATAAAAGTGTTTTTCAAACAAATATTATATTATTAATTGATATTATATTCCTAAAAATGTAAGGATCGGCCAAAAGACTTATAAAATTGTCGGTTTATCATTAATGAACCACTTTGGGTTCTATTAGATGTATAATGTATGTTTATTAACCATATAATATAAAAATTTAAAGTGACATGGAAAATGTCAAACTATTTAACTAAGAGTTAAATCTAAAATATAAAGTTAATATATTGACCCAAACCTATATAAAACAAATTGGTTGAGTGGTTTTATACCCATCCCCGCCTTAGTCTTTACATAATCCATTTTGGATCCATTATAAACCAAAAAATGATTTTATTATAAAATAATATTTTTTGCTTTTCCTAAGGTGCTCCTCACCCATCTTATAAAATGGAACTCCACCATCTCTCTAATTCAAACCTTCAAAGCCATTTAGATCGGCCAATCCCTACTGAAATATCATCTAAACTTCCCTAAATTCATCCTCGAGGACTTCCTTTAGTCATAATTTCATCCTATGGAGCAATTTTTATCAAATCAAAAGGAAGAACCCGAAGAAGAGGTAATAATTTCACCACCCTCATTCATGTTCTTTTCTTCTTCCACTTATTCATTGTTTGTTATTTCATTATAAAATAATAACTCCAGTATCTTCTATATACTGGGATTTTATTGTAAATATGGTACAAACATATTCATTATTCTATCTATCCTTTGAATGATATGTCACTATACGTGCGTACGTACAGATTACCGTCTCCACGTTGTGGTGTAATTGTTATTCAACACATTATTATTTTGATGGGTATAATAATGATGTGTAATTCATGTAAATAATAAATATAGAATGATAATGATTCTTTATATATTATATACCATGAAATTATATATTATTTTAATATCAAAAGAATGATATTGTCGCTCGTGCGTACGTATAGATTACTGTCTCCACGAACGTGATGAGATTCATTCCCAATCGTTTCCATTAAAGATTAATTTCCATTTTATGATTTAAAATAATGTTGTTTAATGACTTGATATCATTCTAGATATGAATAATACACATCCCATACATAACAAATATGACTCACATAACAATGAATATAAAGGTAAACGAATCCGTTAACACTCGAAATGACGATAGTACTAAGATATTATTAATAAAACAATGTTAAAAGATCATATATGATACCATATTAATGTATATGATTCTTGTATAATTTAATAAAATTTATTAAACCATTATACAGGAGGTTAACATACCCTCAACAAAAGAAAATTACATGGTAAGGTTTAATTTCAAAATTACTTTATTATCCAAGGTTTTTTTTACGTAAAAATAAACTAGGACCGCTTTATCATCAACATCCATGTTTCTTAAAAATGAATTTCAAAGAATTCTTAATATTTTATAGACTATGAGTTAAATTCATTTATACCCTTGTTTGAATTTTTATAAAATGTTTATAAATGAATCTTTCTGTCGTTTTCCATATATGGTCATTTTTATCCTTTTCGATTATAATAACGTAATAATGTCTTTTTTTAACTTATACGGCGGGTGCGGGTGTTTTCTGTCATTATAAAATCGTCGAATCTTCCCTTAAAAGCTTATAAGAATGTTTTAAAAGTAAATATTTTCTTTTATAATTATGTGACTATTAAATGATTTCAAAAAAGATATATTTCTCTCAAATAGTTTTTATTTCATATATGTCAACATCATTTTTAAGCTTATTTGAAGTTAAGTTATTATGATACAAAACATCCATATTGTATTTAAGGATTTGTGATATGTTTTAATGTGGATGTGTTATTTTTATAACATTCATGGTTTATGGAGAATGTATTGAAATTTCCTATGCTAGTTTTAGTAAGAATGTTTATGTTTTGTTTAAAACTGTTCATATAAAGAATGAATTGGACTTAGTAAGTGACAAGTGGAGGCCGCTATAGCTCGTAGATGCATTGGTAGGTCTCATGAGACAAACTAGTGTCTTGGAACAAGGCCTTGAAAAAATCTTATTTATAGTCTTGGCATAAGGCATTGACAATGTTGTTATGATAGTCTAGCATTATGCATTCCATCATTATGAATGTGGTTATTGATATTGCATATGATTATTTGACTAGTAGAATATCTATTTGAATAAGTAAATGGAATTATTTCATTTTATTTGTGCCATATTATGTTGAAGTTAAAGTTTAAACGGCTTTTGTTTTAGTTATACATTTCCTTAAATGTTTATGCTTCTTTATAAATGTTTCCTCTCTATGGTTATCCATAATGAGCATCTGAGCTCATCACTTTCTATGTTTTATATTTCTTGGGATGTGACGAATTATTTTATAACTGACCTGTAGTTATAGTCTATGGGGATATGATTGTGGACTATTGAGACTATTGTGTTGTTGTTTTTTACTTTATGATGTAATGTACTATTTATGACTGTATATTGTGTTTCCATGGCTACTTGACTAATCAGTTTTTCGAGACTTGACATTTTTTGATCATGCCAATGTTACGTAATAATGAACCGACTCTAGTTAACTGGGGTCGGGGTGTTACTATCCTAACATTTAAATATATATTATTTCAATGTCAATTATGGATGAATTTATAATAGATATTGGGGACAATATTTTTTAGGAGGACTCCCACCTCACTTCATAAATCAATAACTGGATCCCGACCACCAGTGATATAGATATGGAGACATATCTAGTAATTCCTAATGATCTTATGAATCATGCTCTATCTAAAGGAAACATATCACTTGAATACATAAACATTCATTAGTTTAGGAAATCACAAATACATTTTCTCATCTGATTCATGAATAACCTTATTAAAGATTTTTATTAATAGTACAATTACTAATTTTATCCAAGAGGTACATTACTCATTTGATCATAGTGGTGAAACATGATCATATTTTAATATAAAAATGTTTCATGGGATTTCATATGATGTTTATTTTTTCATCATTAATGTCAAATATTTAAAAATATAATAATTAAAAATTTATGTATAAAATGTTATAATAATTGTTTTATTCTCCTCCAAAACATGTTTCTCTCTCATGATTTATTCATTCCCTCCCAAGCCCATCCCCCACCCTCATATCCCTTCTCTTACTCAACACATATTCACCGACACACCCATACCTCCATTTTCATGTAATAGGCACCCACCCTTGGTTTCATTCCCTCTACCCATATATTTTATTTTCGATAATCCCTATGTGAAAATCCTAATAATAACCATCTACTTACCTCCTTGAACCTCTGATCCCTCAACTCAGAAGACTTCCAGTTTTTGTTATGTATAAATCAACTTTATCTTTTTCGTTATCCATAAATACTGGCTATCATAAAACCCTACCCTAGGCCTAACATGGAATTTCATCAAGGAGTAGTTTCCCTATTTTATGAATATACTATTTTATATTTTAACAATTTCGGAATTATTTCATCATATATAATTTTTAACTTAATTTTTTATAAACACAAAGTGTTATAGAAGCTCCATGTCTATGGATGAAACTATGTTGAAATACAATATATACCACATAACATGGACAAAATCAAAAATCCCAACCGTGAATACATTATAAAACCAATGACTCATGAATTTATAAAAAAAATTAAATAACTTCCTATGCCCAGCTTATCGAGGATCATGCTTACCATCTTCAAATGTATTGAGTGTTTCACTATAGACGAGGCACAACATCATAGAGCAACCTCATATTTATTGTCTGAGTATAAGGGACACTTGGGAACAAAACCATCTTATCTATACTCCTCATCAAGAACTATGAATAAAAACCTTTGCTCCTCTACTACCACTTTCTCTCCAATAAATGAGAAGGCCCCCAAATAGAACCCCCTCTTCATCAACTCAAATTTTCATAATCCAGAAGCTCTAAATTGAGGCTGAAAAAATGTCTTTGAGCTCTCTCATATGTATGATTTAAGAATCCATGGAGGCCCACCGGTGCACCCCCATCTTTAGCTCATCTTCCTCATTGAAAACCAAAATCACAATCCAAGAAGATCTTCAATCCTCAAACCATCCCCAACTCGATCACCACATATAATGGAGGCACACACTACAAATCATTAAACCCCCTGAAATAAATAAATGGGGAGCTAGAAGGTCACTGGGACTTGTGCACCACTAAAAAAATGTGACGATAGCGGTGTATTTTTTAAGGGTGGAGGATTAAACAACCATTATTTTTAGTGGCATTTCTTCAAACCACTATATATTTCACTATCGATAATCATTTTGTGGGGGTTCTTATAATTTAGAGGTGAATTTAATATGTGTTGTTTTTGAGTAGTTAGGAACATTTTTTTATTCAATTGTATAATATTTTTATTGAAAAATAAAAAATATGAAATTTAACATAACCACTTCTAATTTAATTAACAAAATTTTACACTTCACACGGAAAGAACAATCACAATTAATTGATCTATCACCAAAAATTTAATGGTATTGTGGTTTAGTTTATTTTTTCAGAAATTGCTAGTAAAAATTTTATATGAAATATTTTAAAAAATATCAATATTTTATAATATATATGCTATCACTCAATTCAATTATACAGTAAATTCAACCATAAATACAAAATAAACATAGTCACACTTCCAAATTAATATATACCCAACCATCAATCCATCCACATGATTAGTAATCATTTATAATTAGCTAAAATATTTCCAAAAACATCATCAAACCATTACCAAAACGCTGATCTAACCATCTCCACTACATCCAACCACCTACATATATAAAGTAATCATATTTATAACCAACCACATAATATTATCAAATGAAAAAAAATTAGAAATTAGATATGATAATAACAAATATGAAATAAAACATAATCATTGAGAATATTTAATCATACCACAAAAAATATAAGCTGTGATCACTGCCTTATGAAGTGTACTGTTGATCAGAGTGATTATCCACCTACATATTGTCAAAATATATCACATACAATGAAAACCATAATAGTTATAAAAATAAACATGAAAAATAAACGAAAATGATATATTTTTAATTTTTCACATAACATTTATTATTCAGTTTATAGCATCCCCAACCCAGATTCCACTTAAACTAGTGCTCTAGGCCGAAGGGGCCACTTGTCCTTAGGCGCACTTACCCTAATTCCAAATTTTTCCAACTATTAGTGAGGGGATAAAAGAGAATATTAGGGATGAAATACCCTAATGCGATTATATATTTAATGTTCCGAGTAGACATATATAACATGCCACGGAATAAAAGACTCAGCAGAATCGAACCATACCTCCAAAAAGAGTAAGCATAGTTAATCACATAAAATAGTACATTCATAGTAATAAATAATAGTGGAAATAAATAATAATGTTGTATACTAATTGTAGCCACTAAAAGATAAAATGAATTCAATATACATTATACTGTACAATAAGAAAGAGGATCACCAATTGATGACCTCAATAAAATACATACACATAAAGCATGTTGATACATAAAGATAAATAAAAGGAAAACTCCAGCTGAGGAATGTATTCAAGGACCCCTTCAAACATACCATGCTAAACTGAACCCTGATCCTTCTCTAGATCCTACACCCTTACGGGAATGTTAAAGCCTAAAATCTACATGCATCTGGAAGGGCTTGTGTAGGGTTTGTGAACAAGTCTCAGTAGGACAACACCGACATGTGCATACCCAAAAAATGTGTTTAAGAAAGTATGAACTTTACTAAATAATACCACACATGTGTCAAGTAAATAATGAATTCTGTTCTACTAAACAGCCTCCAGGACTGCATTACCTACCCTGCGAACAAAAAATGCCATATGGGAGTGGATCCTCGGCCCAAGGCTCAAGGTATTCCCTGATTTAACAAGTCTAGGCGAACCCTCACATTCCACCTATAATTATGTAACCCAACACCATGTTCCTCCTGACACCTCATGTCTTAATAAAGAAATGATGTCCATATGGAATACCCAAAAAATGTAATCTATCCCCTTCACCCCTTCTCAAAAGAACTCATTGGATCATGCACGACCTAAAGAGGAATACTGATACTAGTCTTCAAATAAAAACAGAGTCATATCATAGCCAAATATCTTGACAAATGGAGATATTCATTATACTAAGATAATACTCACCCAATTTACACACTAAAAGTGATCCTCAGCCCTGAACTGATGCTTCATCACTACCATCAGAATTATCGTCACCTTACATGTGCATTTATATGATAAAAACCCCATATAAACTAACTAATCTGCATTGTCGGGGGACTCTACACACTTTTTTGGTCAATATAACCAAATCATGGAGTCATCCTATGTGAACATGACTCCATGTTGTGCATTATCCATCAAGGATGAGAAAAAATATCCAATTTAGTATATAATCCACACCAATATTGACACCTCATGCCCCGGTGACCATGTCCTGCAAAACAGACTGGATTTTTATTAAATATCACATGCCATTTATTTAACCTGACGACATATCCATCTCAATCCAACATCCATGATGCTCAATCTTATGATCATCATTGTTCAAATATACACACCTTAGGTCCAAGACCAATCATATGAGCACATCTACTAAATTGTGATTCCCATGCCTCCTCATTCCCTCATGTCATGCCAATCATGATCCCATGGATCAAATCACTTAAAATAAATAATTTTTTTATATACAAATAATTAAAATAAGAAAAACAATTCAACATAAATTAAATATAAAATAACTATTAAATTATAAAATTCTAATTATAATAAAAACAAAACCCGGCCTAACTACCTGAGGTGGTCGATGACCTCTAACATGGATTTAAATGTATAAAATTTTCTAGGCCATAACAAAACGTATCCCATTAGGCCATATGATCATTTCAACATCATGAAATCAATTTAAGAGGGACTTTCTCAAAAAACCAATGGTTCACTAAAATCATTAACCCCCAAAACCTCAGTGAAAATATTACGAAATGTATGACCAATATACCCGAGAATAATAGACGTTGAACCATCCGGTATTATCCTCTACCTCGGAGCAGTTGGGAGGAAATGAATATTTCAAAAAAAATTCACTGAAAATTGGGAAAATGACTCAAATATATTTATCACTTCGTGAGATGAGAAAAAATGTGGAGAAAAGCATGTGTGTGGAGAGATTTAACAATAAAATTATAATGAAACCAACAAATGGATCATTGAAGGACCAATGATTGAGATGCGTCAAATCCATGAAGAGGAAATAAAGAAGAATTGTAGAGACCCCAACCCCAGAAACCCAAGAGTCGGTGCCTTCTGAACATGATGTGTTATCGTAAAATAAAATACACTTTTTTAACAACAAATCATTTCCCATTCAGAGGATCGTGTGTGGTTCGGGTTCTTGGAAACTGGAAACTTCTGAAACAATTCATCTTTCAAAAGCTGATACCTGAAAATTTTAAATCAAAACGTACGGTGAGAATTAAAATACTCAGTAAGGGGTTTTAAAAAGAAATTAAAACACTGTATCATTTTAAAACATTCTTTTAAAATAGATTGAACACTTAATAATGGAAAATTATAACATATAACCTAAAAAGGCTCAATCAAGGTTTTCAATAAGAAAATGGGACAATGATGTTAATTCTCGAAGGAATAACAATGGTTGTCATAATCAAGTACGACATATGTCTTACATAAGCATAAATTAAACAGTTAAAAGTAAAACATAATCAGAGTTGGGCATATAGGAAACATCTAAATTATCATATGCTGGTTACAATTATATTAAGTAATAACACCAATCTTTCTCTAAGATTATACTAGTGAAATAAGAACTTTATGAAAACTTAAAGCCATCCGTCATGAAAGTACTTTATCTTGGAAAGAACTTGTTTACATAACTTGAATTATGTGGCATCAACATTTAACTTAGACAATCATGAACTTATCACCAAGGTCCATCCCCAAGGTGTCATTAAAAATTACCAATGTTATTCACCAAGGTATCAGTCTAAAAAGTCATCTCTAATGATTAAGTCTTTAACCAATGCATTAGAGCTCTATCAGGGTGCACCCTTAAATTTGCCTTTATTATCATGTGAGACACATCGTTCATGCATTACATAAATGATTTGTATATTGAATATGTACCATACCACCTTGAATATATCATTAATTTTTATTTTAACCATGGCGTCCCATACCACTTTGGGTAATCTAATTTTTTTTAGTTCATTTAGTGATATGTCAGAAGCATGCATTATGTACAATAATAAATAATGAACCACTACAAATTTTGCTAATACAAGGTATGATAGTTAACATTCAAAATGTGTCAATATCTCATCAAAGGCATGCATAGCTTAGTAAAATATCCTTTTCACTAAAGCATATAAAATAATGGTATACTAAATGATAAATCTTTGTAATTATAAACCCATGGAAAATAAGTGCTTAAGGAAATCACTTGAAATTAGTTATGCTGATAAATAGGCTCTGGATCTTGTAAATGAATTAAATCGTAACTTGATTAATTAATACATTCATCCTAGTATGTTCATTATGTCTTAAGATAATACATGAACACAACATGATATCATGACCCATCAAATCTTAAATCCTCTAGTACATTTTAAATCAAACCAAAATACACCCTTCATGGTAAAAAGCATCATGAGAGATGCCCAGTATGCTTCTTTAATACAACATAGTTCGCATAAAATAAGGTTTTACTTGAAAGTTGCTACCCACCCCTTGAAATCATAAATTTGATTTGTATTAGACTACATTTTTATGAGTACATAGATGTATATAGATACCAAGTTTTCAACGATGGGTTTTCATGGTAAAACAGTTTCAAACAACCCTCATTAATATATAATGCATAGTATTACATGTTGGGTCATTTTGAAATCCGAAAAATAGATAGAGTTTTAGTTATAAGTATATATATATATATATAAAACAGTATATTTATATCCGTATATGTTTTATGAAACCAAACCGAATGAAATCCAAACATAACACCCCAAATACCTGTCCAACATAGGTCCATCCCAAAATAAAAAGAAATAACCTATATGTATATATATATATAATGCAGAAAAAGGTAACCCATTTATATATGAACCGTATTATTAAGGATTGTTTTTAGAATAAGGCAAGATAACTCTTTTCTCATTGTAACCATTTTATTAAACATTATGAAAGAAAAACCTTTTTGAAAAAATCACCACCATATGGGTTTATATTCAAGTATGCATATATAAAATATATATATATATATACCGAGAGTAATAAGATATGGGTTTCTTCAAATGAAAACAAAATAATGAACCATTCTTACACATGAACCCTACTAATAACATGAAGGCTGAATCCTTGAAGGAGATACCATATGAGGGGTATATATATAAATTATATATATATATATATATAAATATAAGCTGTGTATATACCGAAGGTTTCTTTAAAGGAAGACAAGCATGCAGGGACCCTTACATATGCACCTCGCTGAAAACATGAAGGTCAAACTCCTTGTAGGATATACAAAACCGAAGGTTTTATATTATGTATATATATATAATAAACTATATATATACCGAGTGTATAAAATGGAGGTTCATTTAAAATAAAGAAAGCATGTATGAAAGGACCCTTACATAGCTTGAGGGTGAAGCTCGGTCCAGGTGCACTACGCTGGTCTTGCAGGGAGTTCGTGGGAGAGGAAGGAGGAAGAAGAAGAAGTCGTCGGGACATCAAGAAGAAGGGGGGTTTAAGTAGGGATTTGGTGAAAAAAGGGTGACTCGACCCATTCGTAGGCCGACGTGGGGAAGATAGGAAAACAGAGATCTAGGAGGGCGGTGTTCGGAAGTCAAGGGAGTAGTGCAGGGAAGGAGGCTGAGGTGTCCTCGGTTGCAGACCTACTAGTCGGGTGCTGCTCTGAGGAAGAAGACGGCGGGGGGGGGGGGGGGGGGTCGACGTGGTAAAGGAAGGTACGGCCGAGATTAGATCTCAGGGAAGATCGAACGGCTGGAGAGGGTGCGGGAAGAAATATAATGAGATTGATTTAAAATAAACCAATGGTCGGGATTAGATCTCAGGTGAGATCGGACGGTCGCAGTGATACGCGGGGCGATCGCGTGGATAAAAAGGGACGGACGGTCGAGATCTACACGGGAGTCGATCGGACAGTCCCGGTCACGCGGAGCGCGTCCCACATCGAAATGGAACGCCTATGATGCGCGGCTTATAAACCAAAGCGCACTGGCTTCGGTTCAATAACCCGAACACACACACCAAGGCCTTATACACGGGCCCCATGCGGGCTTCGGCCCACCCCTACGCACCGTGCACCGCGGCCTTACACACGGCCTACGCGCGACCCTAGAGACCTATACACGGCTTGGGGCGCGGTTTGAACACCCACTGAGCGCTTGGGGACCCCGATGGTCGGCACCTCAGGCCCCTTGGGGCTTGATCTCGGCCTAGAGGGCTTGTCCCTTAAGGGATGCCCTCGGCATGACCGGGACCCAACCTATTTTTTTATTAAAAACATATTTTATATTTATAAAACAATCAGTATAAGTATAATTATTTCAAAATTATGTGTAGTAAAAATATTTATACACAAGAGGGTTTATTCAATTAGTTTTAATTTAAAATCTAAATCCTTTTACTAGCTTATGTAATATAGTTCATATCAACATAATTTTTAAAAAGAAAAAGTATTTAGACTATCTAAATAACAATTTTCAGTATGATTCGTTCAAAATATAATTATTTGCACAAAATGAGTCAACATACTTTAACCACAAAATAGTTTTAACTTAAAATTTAAATCCCTTTACCAATTTATATATAAATACATTAAAAGATATACCTTTCTTATTTTACTTACAAAACCATTAATATTATTCGGATCATTAAAGAAATTATAAAATACTACTAGTTAATTCAAAAATTCATAATTTAGAGCTCAAAAGATATTATTATTGATACCCTTTAAACATATACAAATAATACTATGTTTTCAATATGCAAGTAACAAGAGGACTTATTTCCGAGAATAATCCTTTTTATTTTAAAATTATAACTCTTTTGTGAAACATATTATAATAGTTGAAATATAACAAAATTATAAGAGCATTAAAACAAGTTTTATCACAAAGATAAACTTTATCAACAGAAACCCAAATGTTATATTGAAAATCCAACAGCTATTTTCCAACGGTCAATATTCACAAGATCATTGTAAAAGCATTGGTATTTTACAAGAACAAAACAATTGAACCAGAAAGGGTGGATCTTCTCATACCATTGGCGTTGATCATGTGTACCGTGGCCCTGGCTGTAATATTTTTCACACTGATGGACTCTAAAGACGAGGACTATCCGATTACTCGAGTTGTGGTTCTTAGTAGTCTTGATGTGGTTGTGTTAGGTCTTGTGCATGGTATTTTCAACTAGTTGGGTCTTGTTGCAATATAAAATTTAAATATATATCAGTTTACCTTATTCTCCATGTTTTATTCCTTATTAAGGCACAAAACACAATAAAACAATAAGAGATGTCATTAAAGGCATAACATTTCTTACTTGAACTAGTTCATAAAACCTGGGGCGTCACATTATCCCCCCCTTTAGAAAATTTCGTCCCCGAAATTTATTTCACAACTCTACAAGGATCCGCAACGTTCTCACCATCTCCACCAACAAATAGGTTCAACATGTGCATTTAGAGTAATTCCCGTAGTGAAGCTCACCTCTTCCAGTTCCCTAATCCACAAACACCTAAGACAGGAGGGGTTGCAATTAAGTTCCGGGCCTTCAGGCCTCCAGAAGGAAGCTCGAAAAGTAAATAGTTCTGAAATGTCTTTGCAGACCAAAGTACGAAGGATTTGTCGATTTATGTCTCGGTCGAGGATATTGAAGCCATAGATACGGTCAAACAGGCTAAAGCTGAGAAGTTGGAGCATATAAGCCACATAAATATTTCCCTCTAACGCAGCCTCCTGAAATTTCACTCTGGCAGTGTAGTTTCTGCCCAGGTTGAAACATAGGAAGATCCCTTCGTGGTAACTTCCTCGTCGTTCACATCCGGCTAGTTGTGCAGAGCCAATGTGGTAATATATGGAGGCATTCCCCTGGAAGGTGCGGAGAATCTCCAGACCGTTTGTTACCTCAAACCACTGCTTTCACGTTCTTCGCAAACTTGCGATGGGGTCATACTCATCCTCACACGTTTTGATTGCAATGATTTCCGGAATCTCAATGGGAATAGATAACAGGTGGGTTTGTCCTTCCATCTGAATATTTTAAGACAGGATTTCAATCACTTGAAAGTAATTCAAGGACAAACACAAAGTAAATACAAAGAAGGGGAAGGACACAATTTCAATAAACATACATTTATAATTATTAGTGCTTGAGTTTCCCTTATCCATTGACTAAACGAACTCCACACAGAGAAGAAAAACTCCCTAAATCCTCGAACCAAACACAAGACGAGCATTCAGGGGAAAACTCATGAGGGCACTTATGACATCTTATGAGCCTAGATTGGGGGGTATGAAGTTGAAAGACATCTCCATACACTTGTCGTCAGCATGACAGTCGGATGGACTCGTCTTTTAACCTTTCGAAGTCCAACAACAGACCCCAGAAGCCACAGTTTAGAATCTGACAAAGGTAGCCCGCTCTGAGGTATCCGTCAGCAGCATCTTCTTGAAAAGGATTACCAATCGTAGTTCCAAAGATCTCACCCGCCATGAAAATATGGAAAAGTATCTCATGGTACTTTTTCCGACGCACATATAAGGGAAACTGAGTTATCATAATGAGGAGGTAATCTATTCCTACCCCTTGGTGTAACTGATGCACCTGTGGTGAATTTGATACGTCGTAAAGGTGTTTGCATGTTATGTGGATATGGGTATAGTTTAGAAAGTCCTCACAGCTAGCTAAAGACACAATGGTCTCAAGGGCCTCTGTGGGGAGAGATAAGTGGTTTGTGCCTTCGTTTTCCATCTGATATTTAAGAAATCCAAATTTTTAATAAAACTGAAATACATATACATATATATTTTTTTGTTTCAGTTTCTGTCTTTCCAGAGTTATCCAAACCGAAACACTGTTACCAACTGTAGAGACCCCGACCCCAAAAACCCAGGAGTCGGTGCCTTATGAACATGAAGTGTTATCTTAAAATAAAATACACTTTGTTAACAACACATCATGTCCCATACAGAGGATCGTGTGTGGTTCGTGTTCTGGGAAACCAGCAACTTCTAAAACAATTCATCTTTCAAAATATGATACCTGATAATTTTAAATCAAAATGTAGGGTGAGCATTAAAATACTCAGTAAGGGGTTTTAAAAAGAAATTAAAACACTGTAACATTTGAAAACATTGTTTTAAAAGAGATTGAACACTTAATAAAAAAAATTATAACATATAACCTAAAAAGGCTCAATCAAGGTTTTCAATAAGAACATGGGACAATGATGTTATTTCTCAAAGGAATGATAATGGTTGTCATAAACAAGTATGACATGTGTCTTACATAAGCATAAATTAAACAGTTAAAAGTAATACATAATCAGAGTTGCGCATATAGGAAACAACTAAACTTTCATATGCTGGTTACTATTCTATTAAGTAATAACACCAATCATGATCCAAGCTTATACCAGTGAAATAAGAACTTTATGAAAACATAATGGAATCCTTCATGAATGATATTTATCTTGGAAAGAACTTGTTTACATAACTTGAATTATTTGGAATCAACATTTAACTTAGACAATCATGAACATATCACCAAGGTCCATCCCCAAGGTTTCATTAAAAATTACCAAGGTTATTCACCAATGTATCAGTCTAAAAAGTCATCTCTAGAGATTAAGTATTTACCCAATGCATTGGAGTGCGATCAGTGTAAAGACCTGTAAAATTCAAGGGAAATTTTTTCTTAATTTTCTTTGGAAGTTTACAAGAGCGCGGTTTCTGACGACACCTGATTCCGAGGCCTGGAGTGCCCGGAATCAATTTCCGAAGTTTAGCTCGGGTACGTTCACTGAACGAACGAGCGGGAATTTCTAACTTTTTATCTGGTGCTCGGAATTGAAATCCGAGGACACCGATGAACTCGTAGCGCCGATATTCGCTTAAGGAGACATTTTCCGTAGTTGCGTTTATTGCGGGATGAAAGTTAGTTTTTGGGAGAATTATAAAAAGTCGAATAAAAATGTGGAACACTTTTTATTTTTTCTTACTTGTTGGTTAAATCCTCTCAAAGGATGTTAATGGTGGGACCCACATCCACTTAAACTCCCTTGGGAGGATTAAGTGTGGTGGGGCCCACACGAAACCCAACCTTCCATCTCCTCTAAAAACTCCTTTAACCCCTCTTTAAATGACATGTCAACTTGTTATTAATTTTGGAGTTGTTTTTTATTTGAATTTCAATCCTTTGAAATTAATTTTGTTAAGATTGTTAATAAAATAAGAATCTATCTTATTTTGTTGGGTTAGAACTCTCTAGACTTCTTGAGAGGATTTTGGGAGCTCCTTCTTCTTCTTCAACCTTGACGAAGAACGCGATGAACCTTCGAGCTCCGACGTAGAACGCCGCTCCTCTCTTCTTCGTAGCTGATTGTATCCGAAGATCGACGACGCCTTCTCTGTCAACGAAAAGGGAACGCCGCTTCCTCCTCGGACTTTCTTCGTCGGCATACGAAGATTCGCCAACAACATACCTCTTCGGACGTACCTCTTCGTCATCGGATTTGACGAACGATTACCGCGACGCCCGACCTCCGCGACGTTGTCTTCCGCAGGTCGTTGACGATCTTCGAACTTGAACCCAAGGTAGGGGTTGATGTTGATTATTTATTTATTTATTTATTCTCGTTCGTGGTTCTAGCATGACAAACGTGAGGATATTTAAATATGTGTTATCATTTAACGTGAGGGGGCCGGACCGCATGAACACGGCCGAAACCTCTCCTTTGTTCTTGTTGATTTATCTTGCGGATGAAACAAGATGGCGTGGTGTCGTCGCCCCATGTAGAAATTCACACCGTGGAAGAATCATCATGAGCGCGACGCCGTCGCGCCGCGTCGAGGGGAATCGAAGGCGCCGAGGCTGGAGCGGGGCCGCGGCGGAGCGGCGCGGTGCCGTCGCACCGCACCGGATGACGAACACCGCGGCCGGTTCCGGGCCGCGGCGAGACGGGAAGACCGGCGGCTCGCCGGGCCGCGGGTGTCGGAAGCCGAAAGGGGACCAGCATTGCCAGTCCCATTGAAGAAAAACCGGCCGGCCAGGTGGGCCGGCCGGAAGCTCAAAGACCTGGGGAATTTAATTCCCCCGGTCAACCCAAAATGCCCCCCCATTTATGAGGGGGGGCTGTTTCTTTGAGGGGGGCAGGCGGCCCCCCGGTTTCCTCAAGCAGGCCCCCACGAAGGGGGGCCGGTTCAAAAAAAGGCGCGGCTAAAAGCTGCGCCGTCATTTGAAGAAGCGGGGGGCCTTCCCCCCCCCCCCCCCCCCCCCGCGCTGCACCCGTGCGGCGCCAGGCCGCCGCGCCGGACCGCCGCCGGCCGGGTCGGGTCGACCCGGTTCGGGCCGACCCAGGGGGGTCGGGCCGGGTCGTCCCTGACCCGGACCCCCCGTTTTCGAGACGGTTTCGGTCTTTTGGACATAACGTGATCCACGTACCTCCGATAGACGAACTGTCTGCGGAAACGCTATCCTTGGATCGAGACGGTCGTTTCGGTATATCACACTCAATGTTTCGGAATATTTTGAGTTCGGCCGGGTTGGTTCATTCACGAAACCAACCGGGCCTTCGGAGCGGAAACGCTCATATCTTGAGCTATGGACGTCCGACTGACGTGCCGTCATCTTGGTTGTGTTCCTCTTAGTGAGAAGGATCTTTTGGCATACTCCGCCCGAGGTTTGCACGCAGGTGGAGTACGGTCGGGTTGGTTTTTCCTTAAAAACCAACCGGGCCCCTGGGACGAAAAAGCCAATAACTCTCAGATCGGGCGTCCGATCGACGCGCCGTCTGTTGCGTTGAGTTCCTGTTGATGATACGGAAAATATGGATACATAAACTCTGGACTTTGTGACAGTTTATGTATCAGCATCTCGGCTCGTGGAGTGGACCCTCCTGTACGAGCTTGCTGTGTGCGAGAACCCTAGTACTGGCTGCGACTGTTACTGTGACTACTACTGCTACTGCTACTGTGACTGCGACGACGACAGTACAGAGATCCTGTGTGGATTCGACGACGACGACTACAGCACTCAGCGTTCCTACGTGGATCAGTGCTACAGGTCCTGTGAGGGCCCAATCCTGTGTGGGTCCGATCGTGTGTGGGTCTTTGCGCTCAGCGGTCCTGTGTGAACCAGCGCCTACAGGTCCTATGTGGGCCCGATCCTGTGTTCGTCTTTTGCGGGGGTTAGTTACCTATCGATCCTTCGTGGGTCCGACGACTTAGATGGATCAGAGATCATCTTTATCGTCTTTAGAAGAAGTTTACCTGTATGAGCTGAATCCTGTTGCTTTCCTGTGTGGATTGTGTTGTGCTATCCTGTGTGGATTACGTTTTGCTTTCCTGTGTGGAATACGTTTACTTTCCTGTGTGGACTAAGTTGTACTTGGGCTCGGAGGTTGGAGCGTATTTGAAATTTATGACATAGGTATATGTATGGGCATATACCTAAGCAGTGTCGGTTGTTACTTCGTGTTTGTACCTTTCTTTGTGGTTTATCCTTTGTGGATTTCGAGAGACCTTCAAGGGTCTCGGGGTCCCTTCTAAGTAGCTTATAGTCACCCCTGCACGGGCTATGCCCGCACTACGTTGTGTTGGTTGCAGACAACGGACAGCGTTGATCTTGGCTGAGGCTTGCAGAGCAGGACAGTACCTGGAGGTGGACCACTGGGCGGGACGAGCTCGGAGCGGACGACGGGACCCGAGGAGCAGTGGAGCTATCTGTACCCACCCTTCAGGTGGGATTTCCAGTAGACAACTCAGTGTTGCAGCTTTTACTTTACAGTTGTTGTTTCCCTTTCGAGTTGTACTTTACTTTTAGTTTGGGTTTGTATACTGGCCCATTTACTTTTCCGCACTTTCAGTTGTAATCTGTTTTTACTTAGTGTTTACTTTCCGCTTGCTTACTCTGTGGTGTTTGTTTACTTTATAAAGGCAATTCCTTCCCTTTTTAACGGGATTTACGCCTTGGTGCTAGTCGCCAGCCCCGGGACTATGGAAGGCGGGCTTGGGGTAGTCACGGCACGAACCCTGAGGGCGGGTCGTGTCAAATTGGTATCAAAGGATTTCGGTTCAACCGCGAACTCTGATCTTTTCTATGTGAAGCAATAATGTTTAGCGTATTGAGTGTGGTTCTCAGTCCAGGGAGTCCAGTGTTGGTGCGGCAGCCGACGTATCCGTACACCAGGACCCTGACTTATGATTTCCGAATTAATGCACGAAAACATTGATTGTGTGTGTGTTTCAAAGTTTTCATTGTGATTACTTATATCAGCTCACCAGGTATACTGTTCTGACCATGGCGCACCTGTTTCCTTTTCAGGATGGCCCCACGACGGCAGCCAGCTAGGGTTCCGAGAGTCAAGTGTGACTACAGCCCACCGAGCGACGAGGCCTCGGTGCAGGGCCCTTTGTTAGCAGTGGCACCGACGGTAGCTCTACCCGTCGAGCCACCGATACTTCCAGCACCAGCCGCTGACGATGCACATCGCCTCAGCACACTGCATGAGTTTCAACTCCATCGACCACCCAGGTTTCGCAGGGATACGGATCCCCAGGCAGCCGAGGACTGGCTGGAGGCAGTGGTACGTGTGTTTAGGCTAGTGAGGACACCAGCAGACCTCATGGTGATCCTCACTGCGAGCCTACTACACGCAGCAGAAGGACGATGGTGGAGATTGATGCTCCAGGTGCACGATGAGGCATCTCTACTTTGGACGGATTTTGAGAGCCTCTTCCGCTCAGAGTTCATCCCAGCCACCCTTCGTGCAGTGCGTATCCAGGAGCATCTTCAGCAGCAGCAGGGCAGCATGACGGTCGCTCAGTACTCGGCGAGATTTACTGATCTCTCGTGCTACTCGACTGACATGGTACGAGATCCATTCTTCTGGGCCCAGACCTTCGAGCAGGGTTTGAGACATGAGATCAGGGCATCGCTGATCTCCCTCACCATACCGACTCAGACAGGAGTACTGGAGCGGGACCTTTTGATCGAGAGCTTCCTTACTGAGTCTACACCAGCGCAACGACCCACCGTAGGGCCGCACGTGGCAGAGCCATCTGCATCATGCAGTCGACGGATGACTCAGGGGTCCAGACAGACCAGACCCTCAGGCAGACGACCTCAGGTCACTGGCTCAGCAGTGCGGGGCACACAGCGAGGAGCCAGTCTTTCGAGAGGCAGATAGTGCAACTCGTGCGGCGGTCAGGGCCACATGGCTCGTGACTGCCCGACCCGCCGTGCCGAGGAGCAGCAGACAGTTGAGGGACCACCGAGGCAGAGTCATAGGGTCGACTGTGGCGGTCCACAGGGAGGAGGCGGACGAGGTAGAGGAGCTGGATGAGCAGCCGGTGGTGGGAGACGCTTTGAGGCTCTGCCACCACCACCACCAGGAGGTCCACCCCGACCACAGGGAGCTAGCGGGTAGAGACAGGCACAGCTCCAGGCAGCAGAGGCCTACGACCACGGCGCACCCGAGATGATTCGAGGTACTATATGTGTCTATTCCACCCATGTTGCAGTTCTTATAGACACAGGAGAGAGTCACTCTTTCATAGATGCTTCCCTTGTTCGGAGCTCGGAGATTACGACAGAGCTGTTGGCTCGATCCTTATGGCTAGAGACTCCCACGGGAGCAGACTCGATGATTACGCACTGGTGCCGGCAGTGTGAGCTTACTCTAGGAGGCGAGAGCTTCGGCTGGGATCTTCTTGTAGCAGCGTTGAGGCCATACGACGTCATCTTGGGCATGGATTGGCTATCTACGGTCCATGCGCATATTGATTGTTTTAGGCGCAAGGTGCGATGTGTACGCACCGACGGGAGCAGGTTCACCTTCACCGGCGAGAAGGGAGACATAGCAGCACAGGATGGACTTCTGCAGAGGAGAGGACAGCCCATCACTCATCAGATGGCTAGCCTCATCCTTGGAGCAGTTGACGTGCAGAGACCTGGTTTTCCTGCAGTGGTGGATCAGTTTGCGGACGTTTTTCCCGATGACGTTCCAGGGCTACCTCCTCGCAGAGAGGTAGAATTTTATATTGACTTGTACCCCGGGACAACCCCGATATCCACTCCAGCATATCGGATGGCCCCCGCTGAGCTTCGAGAGCTACGAGTACAGTTGTATGACTTGTAGGGAAAGGGGTTCATCCGACCCAGTGTTTCACCCTAGGCTTCCCCGATATTGTTCGCCAAGAAGGCGGACGGGAGCCAGCGGCTTTGTGTTGACTATCGTCGCTTGAACCAGGTGACAGTGAGGAACAAGTATCCGCTACCTAGGATTGATGACCTCTTTGATCAGCTAAAGGGAGAACGGTGGTTCTCGAAGATAGACCTCAGGTCAGGCTATCATCAGCTCAGAGTCAGAGAAGAGTACGTACAGAAGATGGTCTTCAGATGTCGGTATGGTCATTATGAGTTCTTGGATATGCCGTTAGGTGTAAACAATGATCCAGTAGTGTTCATGGCTCTCATGAATAGGATCTTTCAGCCATACCTCGATTGGTTTGTCGTGGTCTTTATCGACGACATTCTGATTTACTCTGCGACTGAGGAGGAGCACGCCTATCACTTGCGAGTTGTACTAGACACACTACGAAAGCACCAGATTTATGGTAAGCTCTCGAAGTGCCAGTTCTGGATACGTGAGGTCCACTTCTTGGGACACGTTATCTCTGAGGCGGGAGTTGCAGTGGATCCTGCAAGACCGAGGCTGTGTTAGCATGGGAGCCACCCAGGAGCGTGACTGAGGTTCGGAGTTTCTTGAGACTAGCTGGATACTATCGGAGATTCGTGCCAGACTTCTCTAGAGTTTCGGCACCACTCACAGCTTTGACGAAGAAGGGGAAACCATTCGTGTGGTCAGACAGATGTCAGCAGAGCTTCCAGGAGCTGAGACAGAGATTGACCAGCGCACCTATCTTGAGGTTGCCTGAGGAGGGAGTAGGGTACGTAGTCTACTGCGATGCATCAGGGACCGGACTCAGATGTGTTCTGATGCAGGAGTGGGCAGTGATCGCCTATGGATCACGTCAGTTGAGGCCGCATGAGAAGAACTACGCTACCCATGACCTGGAGTTTGCAGCAGTGGTCTTCGCTCTGAAGACATGGCGACACTACCTGATGGGAGAGCGCTTTACAATCTTTTCCGATCATCAGAGTCTCAGGTATATCTTCTCGCAGAAGGACATGAACCTGATACAGTGGTGATAGCTCGAGTTCCTCCAGGACTATGACTTTGAGATAGTCTATACTCCTTGGAAGGGGAACGTGGTAGCCGATGCCCTCAGCAGGAGGATGGGCATTCAGCTACTTGAGGAGGCGATGGAGAAGCTAGCATCTTTGCAGATATCCTTCGTGGATAGAGATGGAGCAGCCTTCCTCCAGTCTCTCACAGTCAACCCTCCACTACTGCAGCGGGTCAGAGAGGCACAACGTGAGGACGCTGACTGTGAGACATGTCGTGCACAGATATCCTCGGGACAGGCACCTGATGGTTTCTCCCTTGGAGCAGAGAACGACATCCTTTTCATAGGACTTACCATGGTACCAGTCGCTTTGCGAGAGGAAGTACTGAGAGAGTTTCACACTTCTCCTTTGGCGGTACATCCTGGAGTGGCAAAGATGTACCAGGATCTCAGACGGCAGCACTGGTGGCCGGGCATGAAGAAGGCATTAGCAGAGTTCGTTTCTCGATGCCTCACCTTCAAACAGGTGAAGGCAGAGCATCAGGTACCAACAGGCTTGGTACAACCCTTGGAGGTCCCAGAGTGGAAGTGGGACGACATATCTATGGACATCGTGACTGGACTTCCACGCACTTCCAGAGGTCACGACTCCATCTGGGTGATTGTTGACCGACTCACCAAGTCGGCACACATCTTACCCATCAGAGAGCAGTGCTCAGTGGAGAGCTTGGGACGTCTCTACGTTCAGGAGATTGTGCGGCTCCATGGCGTGCCATCATCTATCGTCTCTGATCGAGATGCTCGCTTTACTTCCCGGCTTTGGAAGGGGTTACAGGAGGCGTTCGTGACGCAGCTACGTCTGAGCACAGCCTTTCACCCTCAGACGTATGGTCAGACAGAGAGGACCATTCAGACTCTCGAGGACATGCTCCGCACATGTGTCCTCGACTTTGGTTGTAGCTGGGAGGACCACATACCCTTGGTGGAGTTTGCGTACAACAACAGCTACCACTCCACTATCGGGATGACACCGTATGAGGCGTTGTACGGCCGAACATGTAGATCTCCTTTGTGCTGGACAGACCCTGGAGAGTCTGCACTGGTGGGACCGGATATGGTCCAGGCCATGACAGAGAAGGTCCAGGTCATTCAGGAGCGGATGAGGACAGCTCAGAGCTGGCAGAAGTCATACGATGACAAGAGGCGGAGGCCACTAGAGTTCGAGGATGGTGACCACGTCTTCTTGCGGGTCTCACCTCGACGTGGTATTCGGAGATTTGGCCGAGGCAGCAAGTTATCTTCGCGCTTCATCAGACCCTTCCAGGTCCTCAGCAGGGTTGGCGAGGTGGCTTATCGCCTGGCTCTGCCACCTCAGTTGCACCGGGTGCATGACGTCTTCCACGTGTCTCAGCTGAGGAGATACGTGCATGACCCGATGCACATCATTTACCATGGGGAGCTTGACGTTGACGATGGGGCGACTTTTACGGAGGTCCCGGTGGAGATAGAGGATCGACAGGAGCGGGTCCTACGTGGGCGATCGATTCCTCTTGTGCGCATCAGATGGCAGCATGGGAACCTTTAGGAGAGCACATGGGAGCGGGAGGCTCAGATGCGTGCTCAGTACCCTCATTTGTTTTCCTAGATTTTGATGTATCTTTACGCGGACGTAAAGCCCTGAGGGGGGAGTAATTTAAAGACCCTTCAAAGTCAAGGGAAATTTTTTCTTAATTTTCTTTGGAATTTTACAAGAGCGCGGTTTCTGACGGAACCTGATTCCGGGGCCCGGAGTGCCCAGAATCAATTTCCGAAGTTTGGCTCGGGTACGTTCAGTGAACGAACGAGAGGGAATTTATAACTTTTGATCCGGTGCTCAGAATTGAAATCCGAGGAAACCGATGAACTCGCAGCGCCGATATTCGCTTAAGCTTTTCCGTAGTTGCGTTGACGAAAGTTAGTTTTTGGGAGAATTATAAAAAGTCGAATAAAAATGTGGAACACTTTTTATTTTTTCTTACTTGTTGGTTAACTCCTCTCAAAGGAAGTTAATGGTGGGACCCACATCCACTTAACCTCCCTTGGGAGGATTAAGTGTGGTGGGGCCCACACGAAACCCAACCTTCCATCTCCTCTCAAAACTCCTTTAACCCCTCTTTAAATGACATGTCAACTTGTTATTAATTTTGGAGTTATTTTTTATTTGAATTTCAAACCTTTGAAATTCATTTTGTTAAGTTTGTGAATAAAATAAGACTCTATCTTATTTTGTTTGGTTAGAACTCTCTAGCCTTTTTGAGCGGATTTTGGGAGCTCCTTCTTCTTCTTCAACCTTGACGAAGAACGCGAAGAACCTTCGAGCTCCGATGAAGAACGCCGCTCCTCTCTTCTTCGTAGCCGATTGTATCTGAAGATCGACGATGCCTTCCGTGTCAACGAAAAGGGAACACCACTTCCTCCTCGGACTTTCTTTGTCGGCATACAAAGATTCGCCAACGACGTACCTCTTCGGACATACCTCTTCGTCATCGGATTTGACGAACGATTACCGCGACGCCCGACCTCCGCGACGTTGTCTTCCGCAGGTCGTTGACGATCTTCGAACTTGAACCCAAGGTAGGGGTTGATGTTGATTATTTATTTATTTATTTATTCTCGTTCGTGGTTATAGCATGAAAAACGTGAGGATATTTAAATATGTGTTATCGTTTAACGTGAGGGGGCCGGACCGCATGAACACAGCCGAAACCCCTCCTTTGTTCTTGTTGATTTATCTTGCGGATGAAACAAGATGGCGTGGTGCCGTCGCACCACGCGGAAATTCGCACCGTGGAAGAATCATCATGAACGCAACTCTGTCGCGCCGCGTCGAGGGGAATCGAAGGCGCCGCGGCCAGTTCCGGGCCACGGCGAGATGGGAAGACCGGCGTCTCGCCGAGCCGCCGTTGTCGGAAGCCGAAAGGGGACCGGCTTTGCCGGTCCCGTTGAAGAAAAACCATCCGGCCAGGTGGGCCGGCCGGAAGGTCAAAGACCGGGGGAATTTAATTCCCCCGGCCAACCCAAAATTCCCCCCCCATTTATGAGGGGGGGGGGGGGGTTTCTTTGAGGGGGGCAGGCGGCCCCCCGGTTTCCTCAAGCAGGCCACCACGAAGGGGGGCCGGTTCACAAAAAGGCGCGGCTAAAAGCCGCACCGTCATTTGAAGAAGTGGGGGGATTTGCCCCCCCCCCCCCCCCCCCCGCGCGCTGCACCCGTGCGGCGCCAGGCCGCCACGCCAGGCCGGGTGGGACTCGGGTCGGTCGACCCGGTTCGGGCCGACCCAGGGGGGTCGGGCCCGGTCGGCCCAGACCCGGACCCCCCGTTTTCGAGACAGTTTTGGTCTTTTGGCCATAACTTGAGCCACGAACCTCCGATTGACGAACCGTATGTGGAAACGCGATCCTTGGATCGAGGAGGTCGTTTCGGTATATTGCACTCAAAGTTTCGGAATATTTTGAGTTTGGCCGGGTTGGTTCGTTCACGAAACCAACCGGGCCTTCAAAGTGGAAACGCTCATATCTTGAGCTACGGACGTCCGATTGATGTGACGTCAGCTTGGTTGTGTTCCTCTTAGTGAAACGGATCTTTTGGCATACTCTGCCCGAGGCTTGGACGCAGGTGGAGTACGGTCGGGTTGGTTTTGTCTTAAAAACCAATCGGGCCCCTAGGACGAAAAAGCCAATAACTCTCAGACCGGGCGTCCGATCGATGCGCCGTCTGTTGCGTTGAGTTCCTGTTGACGATACGGAACTTTTGGATACATAAACTCTGGACTTTGTGACATTTGATGTATCAGCCTCTCGGCTCGTGGAGCGGACCCTCCTGTACGAGCTTGCTGTGTGCGGGAACCCTAGTGCTGGCTGCGACTGTTACTGTGACTACTACTGCTACTGCTACTGTGACTGCGACGACGACAGTACAGAGATCATGTGCGGATTCGACGACGATGACTACAGCACTCAGCGATCCTATGTGGATCAGTGCTACAGGTCCTATGTGGGCCCGATCCTGTGTGGGTCTGATCCTGTGTGGGTCTTTGCGCTCAGCGATCCTGTGTGAACTAGCGCCTACAGGTCTTATGTGGGCCCAATCCTATGTGGGTCTTTTGCGGGGGTTAGTTACCTATCGATCCTTCGTGGGTCCGACGACTTAGATGGATCAGAGATCATCTTTATCGTCTTTAGAAGAAGTTTACCTGTGTGAGCTGAATCCGGTTGCTTTCCTGTGTGGATTGTGTTGTGTTATCCTGTGTGGATTACGTTTTTCATTCCTGTGTGGAATACGTTTACTTTCCTGTGTGGACTGAGTTGTACTTGGGCTCGGAGGATGGAGCGTATTTGAAATTGATGACTTAGGTATATGTATGGGCATATACCTAAGCAGTGTCGGTTGTTACTTCGTGTTTGTACCTTTCTTTTTGGTCTATCGTTTGTGGATTTTGAGAGACCTTCAAGGGTCTCGGGGTCCCTACTGAGAATCTTATACTCACCCCTGCACTGGTTATGCCCGCACTACGTTGTGTTGGTTGCAGACGATGGAAATCGCTGATCTTGGCTGAGGCTTGCAGAGCAGGACGGTACCTGGAGGTGGACCACTGGGCGGGACGTGCTCGGAGCGGACGGCGGGACCCGAGGAGCAGTGGAGCTATCTGTAACCACCCTTCAGGTGGGATTTCCAGTGGACAGCTCGGTGTTGCAGCTTTTACTTTACAGTTGTTGTTTTCCCTTTTGAGTTGTACTTTACTTTCAGTTTGGGTTTGTATACTGGCCCATTTACATTTCTGCACTTTCAGTTGTACGATGTTTTTACTTAGTGTTTACTTTCTTCTTGCTTACTCTGTGGTGTTTATTTACTTTACAAAGGAAATGCCTTCCCTTTTTACCGGGATTTACTCCTTGGTGCTAGTCGCCAGCCCCTGGCCTATGGAAGGCGGGCTTGGGGTAGTCACGGCACGGACCCCGAGGGCGGGTCGTGACAATTAGGGCACACCCTTAAATTTGCCTTTATTAACATGTGATCCACATCATTCATGCTTTACTTAAATGGTTTGTATATTCATGATTTCCCATACCACCTTGAATATCTCATTCATTTTTATTTTACCCAAGGTGTCCCATACCACTTTGTGTAATACAATTTTTTTAGTTCATTTAGTTATATGTCAGAGGCATGCATTATGTACAATAAAAAATAATGAACCACAACAAATTTTTCTAATACAAGGTATGATAGTTAACTTGGAAAATGTGTTAATATCTCATCAAAGGCATGCATAGCTTCCTAAAACATCCTTTTCACTAAAGCATATAAAATAATGGTATACTAAATGATAAATCATTGTCATTATAAACCCATGGAAAAGAAGTGCTTAAGGAAATCACTTGAAATTAGTTATGGTAATAAAGAGGCCCTTGATCTTGTAAGTGAATTAAATCATAACTTGATTAATTAATAAATTCACCCCAGTATGTTCATTATGTATTAAGATAATACATGAACACAACATGATATCATGACCCATCAAATCTTAAATCCTCTAGTACATTTTAAACAAACCAAAATACACCTTTCATGGTAAAATGCATCATGAGCGATGCCCAGTATGCTTCTTTATCACAACATAGTTAGCATAAAATAAGGTTTTACATGAAGGTTGGTACCCACCACTTGAAATCATAAATTTGATTTGTATTATCCTACATGTTTATGAGTACATAGATGTATATAGATACCAAGTTTCCAATGATGGGTTTTCATGGTAAAACAGTTTCAAACAACCCTCATTAATATATAATGCATAGTATTACATGTTGGGTCATTTTGAAATCCGAAAAATAGATAGATTTTTAATTATATGAATATATATATATATATATAGAAAACTGTATATTTATATCCGTATAGGATTTATGAAAAAAAACGAATGAAATCCAAACATAACACCCCAAATCCCTGTCCAACATAGGTCCATCCCAAAAGAAACAGAAATAACCTATATGTATATATATATATAATGCATAAAAAAGGTAACCCATATATATATGAACCGTATTATTAAGGATTGTATTTAGAATAAGGTAAGATAACTCTTTTCTCTTTGTAACCATTGTATTAAACATTAGGAAAGAAAACTCTTTTTGAAAACATATCCACACGAGGGGTTTATATTCAAGCATGCATATATAAAAACTATATATATATACCAAGAGTAATAAGATATAGGTTTCTTCAAAGGAAAACAAAACAAGGAACCATGCTTACACATGCACCCTACTGAAAACACAAAGGCCGATTCCTTGAAGAATATACCATCCGAGGGGTATATATATCAAGTATATATATATAAATAAAAGCTGTGTATATACCAAAGGTTTCTTTAAAGGAAGACAAGCATGCAGGGACCCTTACATATGCACCCCACTGAAAACATGAAGGTCAAACTCCTTGAAGGCTATACAAAACCGAATTTTTTATATTCTGTATATATATATAATAAACTGTATATATACCGAGTGTAAAAAACAGAGGTTCTTTTAAAAGAAAGAAAGCATGTATGAAAGGACCCTTACATAGCTTGAGGGGGAAGCTCGGACCAGGTGCACCATGCTAGTCTTGCTGGGAGTTCATGGGAGAGGAAGGAGGAAGAAGAAGAAGCCACCAGGACTTCAAGAAGCAGGGGGGTTTAATTAGGGATTTGGTGCACAAAGGGTGACTAGAACCATGAGTAGGCCAACGTGGGGAAGACGGGAAAACAGATACCTAGGAGGGCAGTGTTCGGAAGTCAAGGGAGAAGTGCGGGGAAGGAGGCCGAGGCGTCCTCGGTTGCAGACCTACTGGTCGGGTGCTGCTGCGAGGAAAACGACGGTCGAGGGGGGGGGTCGACGTGGTAAAGGAAGGGACGTCCGAGATTAGATCTCAGGGAAGATCGAATGACTGGAGAGGGCGCGAGAAGAAAAATAAAGAGATCGGTTTAAAAGAAACCAATGGTCGGTATTAGATCTTGGGTGAGATCGAACGGTCGTAGTGATACGTGGGGCGATCGCGTGGCTAAAAAGGGACGGACGATCGAAATCTACACGGGAGTAGATCGGACGGTACCGGTCGCGCGGAGCGCATCCCACATCAAAAAGGAACGCATTTGAGGCGTGGATTATAAACCAAAGTAGGCTGGCTTCGGTTCAATAACACGAACACACACACCGAGGCCTTATACACAGGCCCCATGAGGGCTTCGACCCACCCCTACGCACCGCACACCACAACCTTACACATGGCCTACGTGCGACCTTAGAGACCTATGCACGGCTTTTGGCGCAGTTTGGACACCCACTGAGTGCTTGGTGACCCCGATGGTTGGCACCTCGGGCCCCTTGGGGCTTGGTCTTGGCCTAGAGGGATTGTCCCTTAAGGGATGCCCTCGGCTTGGCCGGGCCCCAACCTATTTTTTTTATTAAAAACTTATTTTAAATTTATAAAACAATCAGTATAAGTATACATATTTCAAAATTAAGTGTAGTATAAATATTTATACACAAGAGGGTTTATTAAATTAGTTTTAATTTAAAATCTAAATCCTTTTACTAGCTTATGTAATATAGTTCATATCAACATAAATTTTAAAACGAAAATGTATTTAGACTTTCGAAATAACATGTTTTAGTATGCTTAGTTCAAAAAATAAATATTTTCACAAAATGAGTCAACATACTTTAACCAAAAAATAGTTTTAACATAAAATTTAAATCCCTTTACAAATTTATATATAAATCCTTTAAAATATATAACTTTCTTATTTTACGTACAAAACCATTAATATTATTTGGATCATTAAACAAATTCTAAAAGACTACTAGTTAATTCAAAATTTCATAATTTAGAGCTCAAAAGATATTATTATTGATACCCTTTAAACATATAGAATGAATACTATGTTTTCAATATGCTAGTAACAAGAGGACTTATTTCTGAGAATACTACTTTTTATTTTAAAATTATAACTCTTTTGTGAAAAATATTATAATAGTTGAAATATTACAAAATTATAAGAGCATTAAAACATGTTTTAACATAAAGATAAACTTTATCAATGGAAACCCAAAGGTTATTTTGAAAATCCAACGGCTATTTTCCAACAGTCAATATTCACATGATCATTATAAAAGAAGGGGTATTTTAAAAGAACAAAACACTTGAACCAGAAAGGATGGCTCTCCTCATACCATTGGCGTTGAGAATGTGTGTCATGGCCCTGGATGTAATATTTTTCATGCTGATGGACTCTGAAGACGAGGACTATCCGATTACTCGAGTTGTGGTTCATAGTAGTCTTGTTGTGGCTGTGTTAGGTCTTGTGCATGGTATTTTCAACTAGTGGGGTCTTGTTGCAATGTAACTTTTAAATATATATCAGTTTACATTATTCTCCATGTTTTATTCCTTATTAGTTCACAAAACACAATAAAACAACAAGAGACGTCATTAAAGGAATAACATTTCTTACTTGAACTTTTTCATAAAACCTGAGGCGTCACAAGGACCCCCCCCCACTATACTCTTGACTTGGAAAATAAAATAAGAAGAAAAATATTATAGGAAGGAAAAAAATTGGTTAAATAACCTCTTCAAGAGGATTTATAGTTAGCTCACATGGTTTTCCAAACATTTTGAAAATTGTGTGTGCTATAGTGATGAGGTATTTGACAAGTGGCACTAAACATGCATCTTGTGCATGGATTGATCAACCATAATCAAGCAATGTAAAAACCCTTTGCAAAAATTGTAGAGGTCAATTCAGGGCCATGCAACATTCCCTACTTGGTTTTCAAAACCATGAACCAAAAAAATATTGGGGGCATAGTTAGATGAATGTGGCCACATAGTTATACGATAACCATGTGCCTTGATCTAGAACATCACAAAATTCGGTTTTTGGGATCTGATACACCTGAAACCCACCCAAAACCCGGAGTCACTTCACAAGCGTAAAACAATATCCTAATAAAATATATTTTGTTGAAAGAAAATAGGAAAATTTGGATCCGATCATTGAAAAATAAATTAGAATACCCACGAATTCCAAAAAATCAAAAAGGGAGACGTTTTTGACCCATTCCAAAATCCTAGGATGTGACAATCTACCAACCTTAACAAAACTCATCCCAAGGTAATAAAAAATAATATGATATGTTATAAAACATAACCATATCAATTAAACTAACCCAGAATACCCTACTCTCAAGGGCACATGTCAACCACCCTAGTGAAATTGTGGATCCCTACCTCAGGAGTGACCTACCTCAGTCACATAAATTTAAACACTAAAAAAGTCCTAAAAACCATTCTAGTACTCAAATTACATCCTGTAATACATCATAACTCATTAACCTCATCGGGTACTCTAATTTCATACCTGAAATACATAAAAATCCTACATCGTATCGATGACCACTCGATGATCATGTCGCAAATGGAAGGAATCTGGTTCTGCATCTCATTAGAATCTCAAATAAGTCTCGGTGTCTCAAACCTCAATAAGTACTACAACGCAATGGTGTCGAGATTCCTATAAAACTCATGTAACCTCCATCTCCATGGTGTTCTGATTCCAAACCAGATCAATAATCCCACATCAGATGATTCTCACATAGAACACGGTGACCTAAACCTCACATATATATATACATACATACATACGTACATTTAGACATACATACATACATTTATAAATATAAATATATATATATCATAACACAACCAAACCGTTTCCAACATACTAAATAGAATTTGGTTAGTCCAGATGCATATAAACCATGAACCTCGTGCACCAAAAACTGATATACCTAAAATTCCATGAAAAAAAGGGGATCGCTATACCCATGGTGTACCTTAGTTCATCATCATCTCACCTACTTTCTCATCACCTAGAATATTCCAGAGATGCACCTAATCTGACACCTGACTTCTAGAAGCCTGACCTCCTGGCGGTGTTGTACCATCAACCCAACACAAACCCCACTGTTGAGTCTAGCTATCTCTTCCATGACTACTACGTGAAGCTAGAACTCTCATACAATAACCTGGTTCTACTCCCAGTCTGATCGTACAACCCTGTGTTTACCATAGTTCCTGACTTCAATCTACCAAATAAGAATTCTTGTATAACCTATCAAGATGATTGAAATTCCCACATACCGGACACTCCTTTAGAGGCTTCCCACACAGATTCCAGACACATACTATCATCCCACACAATAATTTAACCATAAAAGACCCATTTTAATGTTGTCTGCTCATGTTCGGGTATTGAATTCCTTGATAGAACTTATCCCGGCCCTGTTTCCCGAAATCTGATGTGTCACCAATGAAATAACTTGATTATTTTTTCCACATCGAGTATGAATGATCCATCATGTTTCCCGTAGTTGTGAGTGGCTGATTCACCCCTCTGTGATTGAGGGCATCCTAAATATGATTACCTATACATGAATGGTTTTTTGTAAACCATAATCTAAACTGGTCACCCTAAATGTATCTTTTCCCACCGTGATGGGTGACAATTGAGACAATTCACTGAATGTAACTATATAGTCCTTGATAGACAAGGGACCCTGCTAAAGTATCATGAAATCCTGAGTTACATATTCCCTCAAATTCTAAAGGAATAAATTCATGATGAACCTGGCCCTAATGTCCTTCTAGGAAAATCCCTCATGCCTACCTACATAAACCTACATGTCCCACCAATGCTTTTCCAGTCAAATGAGCATGTGGGATTCTAAAATCACACTCCACCCTGGACGTATCCCTTGATGATCAATATTCATCAACATGGACTCAATCAAGTTCGTCGCCGCCTATGGACCACCCTCACCCTAAAAAAGCTGAAGGTACTGAAACTAGAACACACGATTAAGATACTCAATAGATGGATCTACTCCCCGATAACCCCTATTGATACCCTAGATAACACAAACCATAATCACTCTGAGCTCCTCATCAAGACACAACCCAAATGCTCTCGAATTTGGCTGCCACCCATCCTACACCTGGTCCTTTTCTTGAGTCAAAGACTATACATATTTTTTCGAACCCTCTGGGGTATCAGCTAGATCATGCTCTAGTGGCACTCTAACATCACCCACATGACTCTCCATCTGATCTGTCTAGATGGATACTCATTTAGTTCCATAAAAATGTCCAAAATACCCCAAAAACAGACACAAACATATATTTATGTATATCGAAGATATAGAATTAAGTAATATCCATCGTCAACTCACTACACATAATATTCCCCATCGTAACCAGGCCACCTGGAATTACAAGCTCTTGTACTCCCAACCAACCTTAATAGATCCAAGTTTCAATTATTCCTCGGGCCATGCTCACAATGATTAACAATGTTGCCTTTATCCAATGACCATGTTAGACAACCTGGTGATCAACATCACCCCAAGCCCCAGTACCTTAAATATCATATATGATGTAGGGGAAATTCATGCATGAATATATATATATATATATATATATATATATATATATTATGACAACATATACCCAGAGTCATTTTACATGTAAATAGAAATTTTCAAAGGCGCATGATTATAATTAACTAAACAATCTTACCACATTCCTAAAAAAATGTAAATTTTAGAATACACCCCTTACCTTATTGGTGGAAGGGTCCACCTTATCCCTTACAATAACAGGTATAGGGCCACATAACACAAATATAACAATCACATTCTATAATAGCCCTCGAGCTGGAAATCATGTATTTTGTAATTGAGAAAAATGTTATAGAAATTCCCACCCCAGATAACTTTTTTTGTCCCTCATGCATGGGGATAAAGGCCCCTAAACACAAGAACTAAACCTAGTTCTGAATACACTGTAATCTACATTATATCATTTCTCAAATATTTATATGAGTAAGAAAGAAACAAAACACTTGATATCATTTTTATCTAACCATACTATAAGGACCAGTTTGCGATATGCCTAACACTAAGGGGGGATCAATGTTGGGGAATTATTAATCAAATTCATATTTTTATCCCTTTATCTCTTTGAACTATTAGGATCTCAATTCAAAAAATATACTATCCCTATCTGATGCAATAATATTAATGTATTAATAAAGGAACATTATTTCTTATAAGGCTCACTACTCAATAAGACTAGTTAGTCCTCGTAATGATCTGTAAATAATACTAACCACAAACCACTATAAAACAATCCTTTGAACATGGTCATAGAATGTAGGAAATATACTTTAACATATAATTAACAATCAACTAGAATACAACCCTTTTGTGTGGAATGAAATGTGGAGGACATTCACCTACAATTGTGTAGTTCTATGTAAACAATCCAATAGTTCATGTTTTAATGAACATGGATGGATCAATATACTACCTCTCAAAATAGTTTTCTCATTTTTTATATGGTATTGTAACACTAACAATTTCCTCCACCTATTGATATTATTTGGAAACCATAGTAATAATCAGATCATCCTCTCTTGACTTGTTACATTCTTAGAAACATGCTTGTAACACTTCTTACCTATTCTCAATAGCTATCTAATTGAAGAACAATATACTTATTATATAAATAAAAAAAGATGAATTTGTTGTGGATTGATGAACACAAAATTTTATCTCTCTGAAATTTTAGTCAATTGAAATCAATTTAGTCACCAAATCTTATTTCCCTATTCTCAATTTCTTTTTCATTGCAAAACCAACTACACAAAGATCACTAATTTTTCATTTCAATGCAACAAAATTTTTTTTTTGGGATTATTAAATCATTGAATACAATATCTTCTTATAATTGTCACAATTTATATGGACTGAATAACTAAATATAGATTGGACACTCTCTTATTCTTCATTGAAACACAATAAAATAGAATACTGTAGTAGTTTTTTATTATCTTTCGTCATTACTAAATATCAATTCATAACAGTATCAAATTACTCTATTATTATTTGGTACAGATATGAGGATAGGTTCACATTTAGTTCTCCATCAGAGGATACAAATTTTTGTTTTATCTTATCCATCCACTGTTCATCGATCATGTACACACAAGATTGACCTTTTCAAAACACAGTGTGGACATTATACCCAAAAAATGGTTCACATAATCATTCATCAAGATTCACAACAATCATGTGCGTTTATCATTAGTCTAATGTCCAAGGATCATCTTATTAATGAATAAGAAAGATAGTTTAAAAAATTATTGAATTTATTTGTTATTTTTCCTTTGAGAAGTGTGAACTGTCCTGTCGCAAACTGCCCTTCTTCCTCCACAAACTGTATTTTAGAACGAGGTGAGAGTTCCTGGTAGATGACCATTCCTTTTGTAGCAACCTTTACTTCATCGAAAACCATTCCTTTCTTAGAAAAAATTTCCTTCATGGAAAAACTTTTCCTTTCATGGACCACCTATGCTTCACAGATGGAAGACTCCTCCCCAAACAACTGATGATTCACGACCCCTTTTTCATTGTATTCTATAAAACCCTACAAAACCTTCCCGTAAAATGTCATCATGGAATTTTCTCATTCAAAGATATGATCCACATGAAATACTTCCTTCATCATGTAATTTTCCTTCACAAACTCTTCTATATCACAAAATTATCCCTCGTGAACTCATTCAGACTTATCTGAATTCGTCCAACAAGAATGATCACCACTATTGAAAATCAATCATCGTAACTTTCTGACTAGGTTTCTTAATATAGGAAAATAGATCCATAACACCCATTAATCATATTTACCCAAAAAATCAATGTGGGTACCCTTCACTACAGGATATTATGTGTTCCACATAACAAATTTATCCTATGTGCCAATCGATATCATATGCCAATGAATACCCTTTTCAGTAACCTAAATAAGCACCTATCAATAACGAGAGACCAGCCTTCTTCAAACTATGATACTTATTTAAACTATGAATGTCGCACACACTAGTTTTAATCATCGGTTTTCATGTCTCATTTACCCTTTTCAGTGGCTGGAATCACCACCCTCTTCTATAAAACATAACATCCTTCATTTTTTCACAATCATCCTTTGAAGTTCTCAAACACCATTTTCGTTATGTAAACTATCTTTGTGTTCTGAAAACACCCAATGTGGTCTACAGAGAATAGCTTATATTTGTAAATCTCCTTTTTCCGATTTTGAGGCCGAATGATTTGGATAAAAATGGGAAACAACGCCATGTTAAAAATATTTTTTGGCAATAGAAACGAAACTAATTACCGATCATTATGTTTTTCAATAAATTGATATATAACTCAATATTATTCTATATTCGATCAAAATTAACTGAATATATTTTATCATAAACCCCATATTTCATGATTGAATACCTTTGATTGGGCACCTTTATCATCATCATATTACTCAAGGAAATTATTATAAAGTCCTTTTATTCCATAAAAATATTTTTTTTCTATTCATATTGAATATGATTGCCATCACCATTTCTCCCCCTTTTATTTATCATGATTGCAATACATGTTTTACAAATTTTGATTTGGTAAAACTCAAATATCATAAAATAATCATCATCTTCCACTTAATTAAAATAAGAATCCAAATTTTATTAAATATCATCCATGGTTTTAATGAAACAATGAAATATTGAATTACCCTCAATTCCTTATATTCAGATAGTATTTTTGGAATATTAATTCCAAATAAATATTCATACTTCAATCATCCTTCTAATCTATTGTAAACATAGTATCACATCTTGAAATTGAAATTCATCAAAAGATTTTTCTTAAATTATAATTAATTTTGGATTTCATTTGAACTCCATTTACAAGGGAGCCACTTCATAATATTTCCATCAATGATATATCCATATCTCATTTATCACCATTTACAACCAATAAAAATAATTTTATAAAAAAACTATCCATACAAAAAGTGGACTCTTCAATATCCCTAATTTTATTTGTTCTCAATACCTCCAAGGTTGTTTCCATATGAATTTATCAATATTTGAAACTATTATATTCTCTCTCCACATTCCCTTTAAAACATTCACTTCAATTTTTATCACCCTTATTTATATAAAATACAATGTTCATGAATTTTTTTTTCTGTCCATACCTATGCAATGTTCCAAGCATCATTCCACTCTAACTCTAATTGATCTATGCTCTATGTAGAAATAAGGGGATCTGAATTACACAATAAAGTTGGAAATTTCAAACTGATTAGGGAACCCTAAAAAATGAGAACTCATATACATATCTTCAAAGATTATTAATGTTAATTCCTGAGTGAAATTAATAAAACTGAGAGAATATTAAAGATAAATTAACCTAAAACTCATAAAGTAACATAAAAAATTAAATAAAAAACATTCATGTGCAATAGGCTGGATAATTGACCTTTGGGATCTTCCATTCTGCTTATTTCACTGAATAATTCAATTCCTCCCCAACTGTAAAACGTATTTTATTTTCTATATCCAAGGATTAGAGATTAAGATATGCATTCCTTTTCCAATGAAATGATCATTAATAAATCTATAGAATAATTAGATTTAATACTAATTGAACTAATAAATTTGGAAGCTTCTTCACTTGTCTCCCCTATCAGGGAAACACTCCTCATCATCTTCATAATTATGGATATCATCAGGAATGGATATCAATAAATTCTAGTATGGAGAATAAAATGGAATAGGTATTCAAAATTTGACTATCCATATTGGATAAAATTCACAACATCACCATGTATGATCATCTTAAACATTTTTCAAAGGATAAATAGATAATCCATAATGTTATGGATGATACCTTATTCTTCTGAGATTCATGTGATATTTAATTGAATGAAATCATGATATTAGTATCACATGTTGGATTTATTTTGACCTTTGAATATTTCAATGAAATTTGACGGCCAATAGAAACTATATCATTCTATTTTGATGTTTCAATATGTGTATTCTCAAGATTAGCTAACTGAGCATCCAATTCTAGACATTTCATATTGAGAATGATTTTCTGACCTTCAATCATTATCATCTTATCTTCTCAGTCAGTCTTCATTCATTAAACACAATCTTCATGAAATTTAACTTTATTTTGTGACTATGAGTAAATTTACTTGATCTTATTGGAAATTTATTCCAAATGTAAACCATTTGCATCAGAGCTCTTTTTCAGTTTTTCTTCAAGTTCTTGAATATTTCCATTGAGTGTTTTATTTACTATATATTTCCCTAAATTTTTTAAGCCATTATGGGGAACATATTTCATGTTCACTTTTTATTTCATCAATGGTTCCTACTTGTCTAGATGGATTTAAACATTCAATACTTTTTTCTTTCAATCCCTTAACCAAACATCTTTTTATTCTTCCAATTGTTGGATATACTCTTACATACATTGAAAGACTCCAAAAACAAGAAAGCATATTTCATCAAGAATACAATGAAAAATTTATCTTAATCTATAAACTGATAATTTTCTAAAATTCTTTGATTTATCAACAAAAACACTTGTTCTAGGATATTCATCTTGAGGAAAATTTTCAAATGTACTAACACATACATCATGATCACTAGGGGTAGGAATACTATGCTTATTCTGGGTGGGAACATGAGCTAGATGTTCATTAAATTCCATGTATGATATGTATTCATTTTTAGTACGGTATGGAAAAATAGATACATCATATTCTTTAGATAAAAGGGATATCTTCGTAAACATTCTCCTCTATTTACATTTAATATTCATCATAGTATCGTATATATAGACTTCTTCCCAAAGATCATGGAATCTCCAACAAAACTGAACTTCATATTTAACTGAGGAACAAAAATAAATTCTTCAATATATAATAAATTAACTATATATAATCTAACAGATGTGAAACTAGGCTCTTATGCTAATTGTAATGCTTATATTGGGATATTCCAATCATTGAGGGGGGTCAATCTTTTTTGGGGAATTTTTAATCAAATTCAAAATTTTATTCCTTAACAACTTTTAATTTTTAGGATTTTGATTCCCTTAATTTATTTTCTATATCACATGAATGAATATTGAAGTAGAAAATAGAAGATCATGATAGTTTTATGTGGTTATTTACTCAATATGATTAGCTAGTCCTTGGTATGATCTTAAAATAATAATGACAATGTAACCACTAGAAAATAATATATTGAATGTGGTCACAATAAGTATGAAATACCCTTTCTCTTGAAATTAACAATCTATAAGAAAATAATCCCTTTGTATGCAGTGAAATGATTAGCATATTCCTTAACTACTATGTAGCACTGTATAAACAATCCAAGAGTGCATGTTTAAATGTATTGGTATGGATTATAATAATAATTATCAAAATATTATTCTCCTTATAAATAAGGATAGTAACACCAGTAATTTCTTCCACCTAAAAAGACTTATTAAATTATATAAAATTTCATTAATCTTATGCTATTCACCTGTTACTTTCTTAACACCATGAAAGTAACTCTTCTTACCTCTCCCTATAAGAAGACATAAAGATACAAAATATTATTCTAATATTGGTCAAAATAATTTGATTGTGTTATGGATTGATGCGAACTAAAGTTTCTCTAACTGAAATTATTATCAACTAATATAAATTTGGTCACAAAATCTTCTTTACTTCTACTAAATTTCTTCTTCAATAGAAAACCTAGTACACAAATATCTATTAGTATTAAACTTAATGTAATCATAAAATTCTTTTTTGAATATTAAATCAACAAATATCAGCTCATCATAACATCATCACAGTTGATATATCTTTAATAACTGAATTTTTTTGTCCACTCTCTTATTCATCTTTAACACACAATAATATGGAATTTGGAATCATTTTCTTATTATCTTTATTTTATACTAAATTCCAATTCATTATTATATCAATATACTCTCTAATTTTTTGGGGTAGATATGATATTAGGTTCACATCTGGTTCTTCTTCATAAAAACAAACTATTTTTGTTTTCTCTTCCCTTTCTACTGTGTATCAACCAGGTAGACACATGACTAACATTTTTCAAAAACAGTGGGTATATTATACACATGCATTGGTTCACAGAACTATTATCGTCAAATAGCTACAAGCATTCACTTTTCAAATGTGTCAAGTGTCCATATATCATATTATTAAGGATATATTATGAGGGTGAAAATACCAATCACATGTTTGTGGTATTTCTCAATCATGAACTACGAACTGTCCTCTCACAAACTCCCCTTCTTCCTCAATGAACTATCTTGCCCTGCATGGTGTGAGTTCATCATGAAAAACCATTCCTTCATGAAAAGACCTTCGCTCTTGGAAAACAATTACATCAATGGATAAACATTCCTTTAGAGACTACCTTTCCTTCCAAGTACCTCCCTTGTTCTCCGTATGGAAGATGCCTCCACAAATAATTTTCACAACCATTTTCTTTGTGGTCTATCAAACCCTATCAAACCCTTCAGAAAACATTCTATGTGTAATTTTCTTTATTGATAAAATGATCCATGTGAACTACTTCCTTCATCATATAATTGTCCAAAAACTCTTATCCTTCATAGAATTCTCCCTCACAAACACATTGAGACTCATTCGAATTCTCCCAGTAGTGACTATATTCAATATTGAAATTATCTCATCAAAACTATTTTATTATGATTATTTATATAGGAAAATAGATATGAATAACCTATTAATCAGATCTACCCAAAACATTGATGTGGGAATTCCTTCAATACGAATTGTTATGCATTCCACATAACGCAGTTCCCCATTATAGCAGTTGATATCACCGTATAATGAAAACCCTTTGTGGCCGCCTATATCACAACCATTCATCCACAACTGATGGGACTCTTATGAACTATGATCCTTTTGTAAACTATGAGGATTATACTGATTTTTTCCTCCATGGTATACATGTGTTAGCTAAAATTACTTCCCTCATCCACAGAACATAACATCCTTATTGGTTACACGAACCTCCTTTCAGTCCACGAACTATGTTTTCATTTCAAAAACTATCCTTGCAACCCCAAAACTCCCTTTAGGATCCACATAGAACATATTCAAGGTGTAAACATTCCTTCACTAATTTTGAGGAACACAAAATTGTTAAACTCTAAGAAACACCACCACCAAAAAAATTCTCCAGAAACAACAACCATAATGATTTTCTATCATCTGTATTTCTAAAATAATTGATAATTCATTAAATATTATTCTATCTTAAATCAATAGTTTATGAAAAATCATTACCAGGAACCCCATATCTGATGATATATAACATTTTCTCAATCACCTTTAGTATCATCATATATTACAAGGAATGTATTGAAATGTCCCTATCTTCCATCAACATATTTCATTCCTACTTAACGTAAACATGATTTTCATAAATACAATTGGAATCAAAATTTCCCCCATTTCATTCAACATGTTTTCATAAAAAAATTTACAACTAATTTATGATTTTTTATAAGTATAGGATCATCAATAAGTCATCCTATTACACTTCATGAAAATAAAAATCAAAATATCCTCCATGCTCTTCCAAGGGGCTCATGAAACAATAAAATATTATATGAATCTCAATTACTATTAGTCTTCTTATCTATTTGGAATATGAATTCCAAATAAATAATTATCATCCAATAATCCTTATACTCTATTGTAAACAATGTATCAAATATTGAAACTCAAAATATTAAAAGAAAGAGTCATGAATTATCAACAAATAAGGATTTCATCTCCGTTCCATTACCTTTGGAACTACCTCATCATATTTCCATCAATGTGATCATTATATATCACGGATCACCATTGAGAAACTAGGACAACCATTTGACAAAAAATTAAAATCCATACACGATGTGGGATCTTCACTTTCATCAAATTCTATGTAAATAACTTCTCTCACACAACTTGTAGTGCCCCATACCTAGATTCCACTGAAACGGGTGCTCCAGGTCTGAAGGGACACCAGGCCTTAAGAACACCTCCCAGAATTCCCAAGGGTTCCAACTAACATTGAGGGTGTAAGAGGGAATATAGGGGAGGATATACCCTTAAGTGATGATATTTTGAATGGTCCGTGTAGATATATATAACATGAAGTATAATAAATGAGTAAGTAGAATCGAACTAGAACTATAAAAGGTAGAAGAATAGTTAATATAATAGAATAGAAGAAGCATAACAATCATACATAGTGAAAATAAATAAACATTGCAACATACTAAATTCATCCACTAAAACTAATCATGCATTAAATACAATTAGTACAATAAAATAAGTTGGGGGTGTCTAATTTATAACCTCAACACAATATATACATATAAATCATAGTGAAATATAAACATAGAAATAAGAAAAAGGAATCAAATCAAGGAAATACCATCTGGTCCTTTTCAAACACCCCACACTAAAATTGATCAAAAATCTAGCTCTGGATCCCAAAATCTTTCCTAAACATAAAAGAATAAACTCTACATAAATCATGAAGAACCCATGTATGGTATGAGAGAATGTATCAGTAGGATACCACCATGGTGATCAAACCTAATTTTTTTTTATGAATGTGTGAACTATAGAAAATAAGATAACACATTAGTTATGTAAAAAAACATCCCTAGTTCTCATCAACCACTCGGAATATATCACCTACCATAGCCATTTCCGAAATGTTGCAGGAATGAAGATCCATAGGTCCTAGCTCAAGGAATCCCCTGAGGGAGCATTTCTTGGTGACCCATCATTGTTATACCGTTGATAAAGTAACCCAACCCCATGTGCCCCCTAACAACACGTGTCTTGAAAAATCACTGACATCCCAATGGAGCACCAAACTGAAAGTAACTCTTCACTCAGACCCCTGCTCAAATGAACTCGTCAACTCAAGACTGATATCCTGAGGAAGAACAATAACATTCATCAAATAAAATAACTATTGTGTCATGTCACAATTTCCCCATAAATGGAGGTCTGAGTTATCTCAAAATAATCATGGCACAATTGACACAAGAATGACAAGACTCAGCCTAAGCCTATAGACTCAATTATTTCATCCAAAGTCTCTTCAACATACCCACATATTTATATGGAAATCTCCCCCAAAAAAATACCTAATACATGCTACCAGAGATCTCTACCCACCTGAGTGGTCAATACCACTTTATCACTATTTCTACCTATGTGCACATGGCTCCAAGTGGTACTTTAGCCATCATAGGTGAGCAGAAATCACCGATTTAGTAACTAATCCACACCAATCCTGGCACCTCATTCCCCTTTGTCTGTTATTTGAAATTGATGGCATTGAAATCCAATATAATAGGCCATTCCCTCAACCTAACAGATTCACCACATCAATCCTACATCTATGATTCCCAGTCATGATATCATCATAACCCAACAATATATACATTAGGTCCATGCACAAACAAATGACCATGATGCCTCAATCCAAATGACCAAGACACCTCATTCCCTTAGGCCATACCCATCAAAATCACATTTATGAAATCATATTAAATCATGAATATATAGATATAAACCAATTAAATATAAAAAAAAATTAAGCATTATTTAATTGTAAAATTATAATTAAACAAAAAAATCAAATAAAAATATAAACAAACCCTAACATAACTACCCAAGGTGGTCGACGGCCTCTAACCCAACCTGGAATATATGAATTTGTGTTGGGAATACCCAAATATATCCCATAAGGTCATACCATCAATATAACATCAATAAATCAATTTATTTGGGTCTCGATCAAATAACCAATGACATGCTAAAATCAAGAACCCCCTAAACATCCACAAAAACATGTATAATTATATTCACCACCAACCATAGTGTTTTAGTTGTAGGAACATATGGTATTATCCAATAACTCGATGTGGTATGGAAAAAGTCATTATTTCAATAAAACACGTTAAAATAGAAAAAAATGAATCAAGTAGATTTAGTGTTCTATGAGACGATGGAAATGGTTAAGAGAGGAATCAGTGGGGAGGGCCTTAACGATATGGTTCTAATTCACCTAGAAGCTTGAGGAATGGTGCACCAATGAAGAAGATTGATCAATTCCAAGAAAAGGAATGAAGGTGGTTCCCACAACATTTTACTATCCATTAGGAGGTGAAAATAAGGAGAAAACCCTAATTGTAGTGAAGGGAAAATAGTAATATAACATCATTAAGTGGATACAAGGTTAGCTCATACGGTTTTCCCAACTGTGTGAAATATGTGCATTATATACTGTCAAGGTACTCCCGATGTGGCACTAGTTGTGTGGCTTGTGCATGAATTTCCCTATCTATGCTCTTTCCATGAAAAATAACTCTACAAAAACTGCATAGGTCCTTGAAAAACCATGCATATTTATTTACATGATTTTCTGAACATTTCTCATTTAATAAATGGGTTGTATGGTTTTGTGGAAGTGGATATATGGATTTACCCAAATAGTGATCTTTGACCCGCAACATCCCAAAACATGGTTTTTGGTGTCCAGAATAGAAAAAACCCACACAAACAACCTAGGAACATTCAAAGACTCTAAACCCATAATAAAATATATTGGGTTGACAGAAAATGCATAACTGGGTTCTAATCATCGAAAAAAAATTAGAATACACATAATTCAAAAAAAATCAAAAAGGGAGAGGTTTCTGACACATTCCAAAAATATGGGATGATATATTTTTATTCAAACAAATACATTTATTAAAAAAAATCATCATGAAGAACACATTGAAAAAATAAAATCCATATTTCTCATATGAATCAACACTAGAACTATAAATTGATAAGTATATAACAATATAATCTATTTCTAAATTGTAGTGTACTAGAAATTAAATAAATAAAAAAATTTATCAAATTGATAAGGATGAAGTTCCTATATTTCAAAATAAATTCAAAAATGGTTTACTAGGATTTCACATCAATATGAGATCTCTTTTTATGGTCTTGACTATTACATGCACATTTTAATGTTTTAAAAATCTAAAAATACATTTACGAGAATCCATGGAAAAGCAAAACTATGATTGATATTCCACTAGTTATTACATCTCTAAAATAAATTGATACCCATTGGATTTTGATTTCCCTTCAATATAAGCCATTTTTTGACTTTTGAACCCTGGTACAAATTTTTAATGGCTTTGATATTTTTAAAATAGCTTATTGAGTAATTCTCCACACACTACTCATTGAATGGTCATGTTGTTTTGTTGTACATGTTACAAATAATTCAACCATAGTTTTCAGGATTTCACATCAATAAAATGTATTTTTCCATGAATTTGACTCTTACACACATTTTAAGTGTTTCAAATCACTTTAAATATCATTATGGGCATCCCATGAAAACTAAAACATGTATTGACATGGTGTCATTTCCTACATTTAAAAAATTATTCTATGATCATTTCCATAAGATTTCATGGATCTTTGACATAGATTTTCTTCCATAGAATTATGTTTCCATAGACATTGATATCTATTAAAACATATTCTTGATTCATTTTGGGCACACCAAAAATCATATAGAAGTTGTGTTGTCTTCTAAATGTCCAAAATAACAAAATAATACTTTTCACAGTATTTAATATCAATCTAAGGACATTTACTATGAATTGAATCATTAGACATACATTTTAGTTTTTCAATCCCATAAAAAGAGTTTATGATCTTCCTAGGAATCCTTGGACTCAGATTTACATGGGTTTTGTTCCTACATGTAAAAAAATAAATCTATGCTCACTATCATATACTATTTTTTAAACACTCTGATTCGCATTATTAATGATATTGATATATTTTAAAATTTCATATTGATTCATTATGAGCACACTCCACATATGATGGATGTGTTTTCGTCTCTTACATGTCAAAAATAATTCATTAAATATTATATTATGATTTTAAAACCATTCGATGTCATTCTCAATGGGTTCGATAGTTTCATGCATGTTTTTATATATTAAATCACCAAAATATGACTTGATGGGAATTACGTAAAAATAAAAACTAATATTTTTGTGGAGTTAGTTACTAATTTTAAGAAATAATTATATAGTAATCTTAATCTTATATTAATTACATTAGTCGATTTTTTTTGTTTTGACCCTCTATAAATTTTTAATGTATTTGATATATTTTGAAACTATTTATTTAGTCATTATGTGATATTTTCTTGTCATATGAACTTTTTGCCTTCTTTTACACATAAAAAATAATTATACCATAATTACCCTTAGATTTAATTTTAATACATGGTCATTGACTATTATTTTTATGATTACAAGCATGTTTTTTTATTTGAAAGTAATAAAAATGTGTTTATGCGAATTATAGAGAAACCACAACAAGGATTGACATAGTGTCACTTCTCCAATTTTAAAAATGAATTTATAATCATTTTTCTAGGATTTCACAGCCACATATGTCATTTTTGTTGTTTTTGAAACCCTAAATCATGTTTATTAATTACAATAATATATTTTAAAACATTTTATTGAGTCATTTTGGGCACACCATGAATCATATGGAGGCTTAGTATGCTCGAACACATAAAAACTATTAAACCATTGTTTTCCAATGATTTCATATCAATCTGAGGTCATTTTTCATGGATTTATTTGTAACATAGAATTTTAGAGTTTTGAAACACTAAAAATTTATTCATGAGCATCTTGAGAAAACCATAACATAGATAGAAGTGGATTTTGTTCCTACATTTTAAAAATAAATATATGGTCTATTTTCTAGGAAATCATGGCCCTCTAATATTTTATTTATTTTACACTCTGAAGTTTTTTTAATTACATTTATAACATTTAAAACAATTTTTGGAGTAATCTCAACAACACCACACATCATATGGACATTTTTTTTTCTCATACATGTCATATATAATGAAAAAAATGTTTTTCCATGACTTGACATAAATATGGTGATGTTTTTTTAGGGTTTTGACCATTTAAAACACGCTTTAGTGCTTTGAAACACTAAAAATTTGTTATTAATAATCTAAAAGAAACCAAAATTTGGATTGATTTGGAGTCAATATGTATATTTCACAAATAAATAAAAAATCATTGTTCTACGCTTTCGTGACCCTTCAACACCATTTTCTTGGTTTTAAACCCCTAACGAATTTTTAAGGACATTAATATCTTTTAAAATTTCATACCGAGTCATTCAGAACACACTACACATCATATTGAATTGTTGACTTATCATAAAAATCATAAATATTTTAATAATTGTTATCCCATCATTTCACATCAATCAGAACTGATTTAATTCAAAGAGAACACATAGCTCACATTTCCCCAACTCTCCTCCTAGAAGAAACCTTGATAGTATTCTATATTATCATAATAACGAGGAAACTAATTTCTTGGAAATGTTATGGATTGAGTTTATAATTTTAATCTGCCGGATAAGCAATAAGATATTTAATTTCAATTGTTATCACATCCATTATCCTTTTACATAAAGAAACCAAGGAATTTTCCATTTCTGATTACAACTGATCCTATGTTTTCCTATAAGAATCATGTTACTTCACTTTATCTTTCAACCTTGAAATTTATTCATTTTTATCCAAATCAACAGCAATACATGAACACATACAAGTTGTATATTTAAATGATGATTTCATCCTACCGATGATGATTGCGAAGGGATTGACTTTTATCCTTTTAATAAAAAAATATTAATAATGGGTTTTTAAATTCTTTAAACATCATATTATTAACTATATAATAGTATTTTAATTACTATTTAATATTATTTTATTTCAATAAAAAATAATAATGAAAAATATATTATGAAAACAAAACATGACATAAACCCAACTAATAGGTTCTGACTACATAGATAAAATGGAACCAATAAAGCTAATTGGAATCAGTTAATCTATATAGAGGACCACCTTTAATTGGTTTTAAGGATTATGTATTGTTTTAAGATAATTTCAATTATTATATTATTATATTAATTAAATAACATTAAAATGTAATTTAAATTACTGACTCTAACATCTCGTGTAGCATCATATACAATATTTTCATCATGATTCTTATGAACATTAGGAAACATACCTATTAAACCAACTGAGTAAACTAATTCATTTTACTTTATAAAAAATATATATACAAGTTAGAAAAACCCATTAGTAACAATAAAATAATAAAATAATATATATAATAATATAAAATCTAAAAATATGACTTATCATTAACCAGAAAATCTATGTGACCCAGTGATATCAACTAAGACTTGTTTTCATGATTCATTGAATCTTTTAGTAAATTTCATCAATAAATAGAAACATTAATGAAATATTAATTTTAGTATTTTTATGTTTTTATGTTATAGTAAAATATGCAATTATCTCTTGAGATGAATCAATGTTAATATGAAAAAAACATCTTTCACTACTCATGATAAATGCCTTCTGGAAAATTATCCTTTATCTGTTGAGTGCTTAATAACGCCCCCTTACATTTTCTCTATAATATAAATTTAATGTCACTCTATTTCACACCCATGTTTTCATGTTCCATGAGCATGAAATAGATTCATAGAAATCAAAATAAAAAAATATTAGAAATTAAAAACATAACACTTTATAATAATATTAATAATTTTGAACACCTTATATATTACTTATCAATAAATGAAAAAATTAATATTACCTTTACATGGATGTCAAGAAAGAATATTTTTCAAAAACACTTTGGGTTACACCTAAAATATTTATAAATAATTAGAAGACTCACTATCTCATAAACAATTTTCAATAGAATCTATTTATAGATCCAATCAACATCTCTATTATGAACCTCAAACTCATCAAATGAAACAATAATTTTTATGTATATCAGGTCCCATACATCTATTTCGTTCATATTTTTCATCTTATGTTGTTATCATTATTTTTTTCCAATGAATTAAACAATTTATAAAATATATAGTTTGTTATACAATGACATACATAACTATAATGATAACTCAAAAACACCCAATAGATAATCAGTTGACTAACAAATACATCATGAGAGGTGCATTGGATGTTGAGATGAAAACAAAATCTGGGTAAGTTTCTAGCTCACTAAAAGTATGTAGTACATCGAAATCACATTGATCTGTTAATGATGACCATAATAGAGGAGTTCTATAAGATGTTGATCGGCAAGTATCTCAAATTTTTTTCCAGGAATTTCCATTAACGAAAATGGTTTCGAATATATTAAATTTATATAAAAACTATAAATTTAACATTTTTAATGAAAAAAAAAACAGAACAATGTATATATGTATAGATACACATATGAATGTGAAATTTTAATTTTATTTGATTATAAATTTATACATTCAATTATCTTCATCTTATTTTTCATCATTTATGTCAACCTCCATACTGAAGATTATTTCATTCCCCCCTCATACATGTTTTCTTATTTCGATAATTTCATACAAAAACTAATGAGTGATTTTTGGTTGATGAGGTAAACTTTTAAAAAGTACCAATTAACCTCCATCAAATGTATCGTAAAAGTATATTTAATTGAACTATAAAACAACCCTACAAACTTCATTTATTCTATAATCAATATGATAAACCATATTCACATTTTATGTTATGACAAATATATCACAATCTTAATGATCAATGGAATATATCAAGATATATATTTGGATAGAAGTAAAATGAAATGACTGTTTCATTATACCCCTATTAATGTTTACCAACATGAATTTTAATAAGACAACTGTAAATTTATCATGATAGTTTAATGTGATCATATAAATCATATTTCTATAGTATCACATCTCTTTATGTGTAAATACACAACTATTTTGAGTTCTCATTCCTTATTCTGGTAAATTTTAAAAATAAAGCCATGAATATTTTAGGAATGAAAAATATTAGACTACCATAGAAGAACTTGAGCCAAAAAAATAAAATCATCATATATTTTAGATATATTCAAAACACTATTTATTTATTCAATAAGATATTTGTTATTAATTTTAATATAGACCAAATAATAAAATCATCAATAATATAAATATGAGAAAATCATTTCACGATGGGAAAAACATTTGAAAATCTACTCATTTACAATTTTTATTAAATCCATCTCATTTTGATCTCATCCAATTTTTCGTCTCTAGGATTAATATATAAATTCTTCCATGCATGGATCCATAGTAAAAAAATAGAGTATTTCATATCTCTTCCTATGTAGTAACTCCAATTTAATTTTTGTAAAATTGGACCGCCTATTAACAGGTTATCAAATATTTAGAAATATTGATGATTGGTTATCATAATGAGGATTACTAGGGTTGTTATTATAAAGTATCACATAATTTAATGTACTCCAAATATCATCTAACTACCTATAACAGATGGTCATGAAATCTTGGGATATGTAACCTCCATATATAAATTCTTCTAGTTGAGATATATTCCCCACATAGGATTACAAAATAATTTTGTACCTAATGAAAAATAAAGAGAAACATATTAAATTTTTTTACACAATAATTTCATAAAATTGAATTGCTCTCCAAATGAAAAGGTTCACATACAATTAATTGTTGAGGTTTATAAAGATCATTTTGATTAAGTGATATTCCAAAATTCTCTCAGAAAAAAGTTCTTAATTCAACAAAAACAATAGTTACCTTTTCAGGAAATGTATTACACAATGAAAATAACAATAAAACCTATTCAGTATGAATATGTGAAACCTGAATTTTCAATCCATGTATCTTTGGATGATTTATGTTTACTCACAATGAAATGATACTTTAAAATCCATCTATCACTTTTACATTCATTAAATTTTAATGGATTCTATATTTGTCATTATTTTTCATCGTAAAAATATTTTATGGTGGTTTCCATTATGATTTCCCCATGAAAACACTCTTAATATTTATTAATTCCAAATACATATGAGAATTAAGGTGATCCTTCAATTAACGCGATTCATTAAGATACTTATATATAACGTTTTTACATATTTTATTCTCAATATGAATTATTTAATGGCTATAAAGTGTCAAATAAAACAGTCAATATGGATGATTGAAAGAAATAATTTTTATCTACTACTGTATTCCAACTGCCTCATATATTGTACTTCATACCGATTTTTATGTTCATCAATATGATTCATTTTCCTGAATTTTTTATGACATGGATTAATTAACCCAAGATTTATATATAATATAACACCATTGGTGACATTATCAATTAAATATATCAACTGAATTGTGTATAGTCAAAAATTAATTTTTGATATGTATCAAGAAATCAATGATGACACCTAAAAATAATTTTCTAAATTGAGGTAACTGTTGAGGATAACAATCAAAATTAAAAACTAGAAAATACAAAATATTATGACTGATAAAACAGGATAGGTTTTCTAGTCAAATAGATTCATGAATTCTCCACATTAATGTATAATGAATTTTTTATAGTTTTTCATTGATTAATAATATTTTTCATTGATATAATCCCATAATTCATAACATTTTTTGATGAGAGGATGAACATATACATTAATGTCATTTCCAATAATTTTATATCCAGTAATAATCATAAAAATAATAAAATAAGTCCTTCTAATAAACATACATAGAGTTTGATTCTATGGGATATAATTAACTGGACATATGTTATAATTAGTATGTATAGTAAAAATGGGTTAAAACCATCAAACACACATTCCTAGGATTGAGAGAAAAATATAGATATAATTATTCAAAAAAAATTCATGATTTTGAATCTTATATGTGTCTCATTAAACCATTTTTCTTACTATCATGATAATTCCACTCCATGTCACAGAATGTCATAGATGACATTAATAATCTTTTTAATTGTGGTTTCAGAGGAATGTAATGAAAAACATTTGTCTGATTTTTTATTCTTATTATTATTGATTTTTCATTCATTTATACACTAATTAATTCTCATTAGCATCCATCGACTTTTATGGCATCTTCTTCATTATTCCTTATTATAATACACTCCTAATAATGAATAAAGTCATTAGGTATCTCATTTATTTTCTATAATAAACTCAATGTTTTTTAAGAATTTCTTTATCACATTGAAAGATACATTGATCTCTTCTTCACTAAATGAATGATGATGAAACTCTTATATTCTGGACACTACTATATATGTAATTAAACTAATATACAAGATATGATTCAAATGAAGTTGAAATGACAACATTAATACTTATCACTCCATTAAAAAAGTTCTTTTACATCATCTTAATACTAAAGCATATTTTTTTTTCACTTAATTTTTTATAATGATTTAATATCTCATGAAAAATTAATGGTTTTCTTAATCTATTAATTTTATTTCGTTGTGTATTTCAAACCAAATGAACCATTTATCATGTTTCAAAATAAATTTTATATGACAGGTTGATTTGTGTTTTGTTGACAGGACATTTATTATTTTTAATTTCAAAGGCATTCAATTCTCCATGAGAAATATGACATACATATAGATTGAGACACTATTTCAAGACCAATTTCTCATATAATTTGATTTATTACAATCATAACTATAATTTACTATCACGACCTGAAAAATTTATTCTTTTATCCACTAATCAGTTTTCAATTGAATAATTAATAATATCTTTGAAACATTGTCATTTAATGCTATGTTTTGAGGTAAATTTATTCTAATTGTCAGTATAAAAATTTTATTACCGATATTTTCCATATACATTAATAAATAATAATTTAAATGTATAATAATATATGCAAAAACATGTATTAACATCATATAACATTATTATTGACGTTGGTAGAGTCTTGATTGGACAAAACACAAATTCAACATGAAAATAATATAATCATATGTAAAAAACATTAAAAATAAAAATGAAAAAATATTACCCTAATAATAAAATGATAAAATGTTTTCGGAGGTGTTTCTGTGGTTGGAAGACAATGGTCATTGTTGATGGAAGAGGGTTGGGTGGTCAGGGCCGTAGGGGTCAGCACTGGGATGGGGGAGGGGTTAGTTAGGATTTTTAATATTGATATAGTGTAAATTTTAATAGAACCCCAGTGAAATAAAAAATTAATACAGGTATAGTTGTGGTTTCACTAAATCTCCCATATAATTTAAATAATAATCAATAATTTTTAATTCACAGTTATAAAAATTGATACAAATAAGCTGATTCTAACATTAATGTTTTATAGTTTATGGAGGAGGAAAACATGATAAAAACTAATTGAAGAAGTCACAGATATAAACCAAACAGGTGGATCCCAACAAATAGTAGAAAAATATTAAATATAAATTTTTTATTTCATTGAATATAGAATTAAAACCATAAATTTAGTATAATTTAATATTCAAAGCACAATAAATATAATTCAAAAATATCGATTTTAATAACCACGATAAAAATAAATTTATTTAAATTAATTTCACATAATGTTCTTCACATTTTTTAATATAATATTACCAGTATTTTTCTTCTATGGTCTAATAGGATTTAGTTTTTTCTAACGAACAAATAAGAATTATATATATGAATGTCTATATTGATTCATGAAACATTTACAAAAATAAAATTGGGATTTTTTTTGTTTTCATGTTAATAAAAATGTAAATTCATAATTATATAATATTTTGACATTATAGTTATTCAATTATGCTCTACCCACTACCTCACCATTACTACAACATGTTAACATATTTTATAACATCCTATACTGTATGTAAAATATGGAAATGTGACAATTCTAAAAGAATAAAAATTTTAATCTTTCCAAAATATTATATTTCTATAGTACCATCATTAATAATAAGTTAATAATATTGGAAATTTTGATATTGAGTGTTCTCCAGTAAGTATAAAAGTAGGAAAACATAATTGTTAGTCTATTGAATCAATGTCATAATATTAAAACCAATACTAGATGTACATAGTTAATGATATGAGGATCTCCTATAATTTAAATAATAATGATATATTATTTGAAATGATATCAAATTCAATATGTATTATTTTGGGAGCTCTTCTCATCATGGATAATCATTTTTTGAAATATATGCTGTTGAAGACATATTGATCATCCAAGTCTACATCAAATATTTTTTCCATTATATTAATATATGAAATTTGAATACTAAAATAAATATGTGCTGAAACATTCAACATTCACATGATTTTTGGAGAACCAGGTAATTTATTTGTGATAAAAATCTTGAATATTGTGCTAAAAAATCATCTTTCTAACTCTAGAAAATGGGAATGAAGTGGGAGAAAAACTATGGTAGTTATTCCCACGTTATTGACTCATATGAAAAGGAAACATTTACCCTCAATGGCCTTTATCACATAATATTACATGAAACTCAATTTTTCCCATATTTGTTGTGTTTGAAAATTCGAATAAGCTCAAAATATAAATCATAACTTGAGAGAGATGGTTTGTAATTACACTATGATTTCCCACTGCATATCCTGTATCATTTTGATTATTTTTAGTATCATAGCCTCATTTTCCAAAATATTAATTATTATATTAGTTCTGCTGGGATTCAACCACTACATTAAATAATTTAAAATTGACGTATGATAATACTAATATTATTAAATTTTAAATAATAATCCATAAACATAAAATAACTAACTAATAAATCACATAGATAACCTATCTTATGTATCTCTATGTTTCAAACTACTGTATCTATTGTCATATTTTTATTAGGTCCTATAACAATACTAGTAATATATTACATGAATTTAATTTTAGGAAAAATGAACAATAGTAACACACTATAATAATAGTTATAAATCCTTATTAATGACCTTGAATCCCAAACAAAAAAAATATTTGATCATGTAATGTGCATCCTTATCCCTAAACCTATAATGTGGACCTGAAAGATAATTTATATATACCTAGGGTGAGAGTTATGTGTATACTCAGTAGGATCCTCTTTAGAGTCACTCACTCAAAAGATAAATAAATAATACTAATTCGTAGTGAATAACATGTGAAGTTCACACATAACGAAATTAGGTTTGAAATGTTCCCATCCTTACGAAAACCCTCTCACCATGCGTCACATACAAGTGATCATATAATATAATATGAAAAGAAGATTCACAGTTATAATATTACCACAATTTTACAAATGTGCTTCAATGTGTCATGTCATGAGTTATATCTATCCAAATTTAATCCATCCTGAAAAAACCAAGGATACTATATAATACCATGCACCACTTGCATCACAATATCTCATCATCATAAGATACATCTTCATGTTGTGATTGAGTAGTGTATATTATCCACCATATCTCGTATGATGATTATTATACATCTTTTCATTATAACCCTCAACACACATATGGGAACGGTAACTAACATGTATAATATCATATAATACTACAAAAAAATGTGATTAGGGTAATTGGGGATTGTCACCCATCAGTTTCTCACTAACATGGATATTGGGAAAACACCCTCTTATAGTCAACTTGGTGTTAGTCACCATACCGACATGGGAGTGGAAGCCTATGAAATCACATTCCATATATGCTATAATATACCTCAGAACTAGAATATGAGGATCAACCTAGTATTTGGATCAACTACATCTATTTTCCATTATAAACATAGTTTATAGCACTATGGAATATATATTCTATAATAAAAAATGAATCAAATACGTAATTCATTCATTTACTTCCATTAAACAATTCACATTACCTTAATTCTTCCACTTTACCATTAAAAATTACTTTGAAATGATATTCAACTAATTCTGATTCCAGCAATGTGTATGCCAGCATATCCCAATATTTCAAAATATTATCATCATTTTTATTCAAAAAAGTCGTCAACCCAAGGGTTAAAACCTTTATTACTCATTACCATTCTTTATTTCTAGCTACCCTGGGAATCATCCTAAGCTACCATAAAAGAGATTCATAATCCAAGAACTATCAACCACATCAAGTAGTGGGGAATTTATTTCCAAAATAAAAAACATGGACACCAAACCATTAAGGAAGATTCATGGATAATCACATAACTTAGACTCAGAAAATAAATGGAAAATCCTAGTTTTAACGCATTCTTATGTCCTGGTAACATCACCAAAATCACCACGAATCTATCCTGATGTCACTTGTGTTAATTGTTGACACAATCTTGTTCCTTCCAATCCCTATCTCATTAACTATACAACACCCTAAGGTCAAATCAGGTGTCATAAAAAGAATCACATATAGATCAATCACACAATGTAGAATGGGAAAAAAATTGTATTCAACATGGAGTATAGCCCCTAAAAACTGAAGCATCAAGCTTTCATAAGAAAATATGATTTATTACTCCCAATAATTAATATTTATCAAATAATTAATTAATTACCAGAATATATTTTCTATTATATTTAGTACAAGTTACAACCATAGGAATACTAAGGAATCATTAATTAAAATATATAAATTTTTTAATCATGCTTACAATAATAATTTACAATCTCATCAAACATTAAGGATAATCATTTTCAATTAACCTACCACTTTATTATTAAAATATAAAGTATTTATAGATTTTTGTTCATTATAAAATTTTGTTAACATAAGAAACATTTATTTGAAATAAACAAGATTAAAATATCACATTTATTTAAAAAAAATCCGAAAAATTTCATTAAACATGCCGCTTTACATAGTTATCCATCAAACATTATCAAATTTTCTCTCTTTAACCAATTTCAACATAATAGATATGGTTTTCAAAATCATGAAAAAATTATAAAAATACCATCAATGTTGATGAGACACTATCTACGAGATCAATAGGAAAAATGAAATCATATTATAGACATAAGTGATCACTACAACTAAAACCAAGGTTCATTCTTTAATCCAGTTTAATCATTATTAGGGTTAATTCCCAAGTCACTCGAAGAGAAAAATAATGATAACATTATTATTTTATATAATATAAATGATATTTAAATAATTTCATATATATATTTTAAATTTAAAAATTATTTTCTTAATAACAGGAAAATTTATTTCATCCACCATAGAAAGAAACACCAACAAGTAGATGGAATAATAGCCAACAGATAGAATCCAAAAACCATTAAGAAACCATGATCAAACAACACTTGGAATATAATGAATTGTCTTAAAGAACATCCCATAAAAATTCATCAGTGTAGGAAGATGAGTATAATGTTATCGTAAACTAAATACATTTTTTCTCCATGAATAGGGGATTAGAAACTCATAGAATTGATCAAGGGGAACAAAATGATTGTATAATGAAGACTAATAATTTTTTTACTATAAAAATATGAACTCCACATATGAAAATTATATACCAATCCCCATATTTCCTGGTGGATCTAAAAAAAGCTATAGTCAATGGAGGGTGTAAAGACCCGGAATTTCCATTGATTTTTTTATTCAATTCAAGGGAATTTTACGAGTCCGCCAAAATATGACGGTGCATGATTCTGACGTCCTGTGTGCCTGGAATAAATTTATGATGTTTTGTTTTTGTACGTTTAGTAAATGTATGAGCATGTTTTTATAACTTGGTGATCGAAATTGAAAATTGAGGGCACTGTTGAACTGGCATTGTCGATATCATCTAAATGAGACATTCGCCTTGATGGCAGTGGGATGGGAATAAAATTCAATTGTTATGGTTTTCATTCAAAATAATAAAAATAAAATAATCTACACATTATTTTATTTTTGAGCCACCATGTGGAAGTTAGAGGTGGGCACCAACAAACCTTAACATCCCATGAGATGTTATGGTGGTGGGGCCCACCCAAACCTAATATTGTCTTCATGTTTATTATGGTGTGGACCACCTGGGTAATTAACCCCGGAAACCCCCATTAATTGGGACAATCCTATCAAATCCCTAATAATGTGTGGGAGCCTCTTCAACTCTTCCACGTTAAATTATGCCAACTCTCACAATTTAATTGTGTCAATTACTCTTCATTAATTAAGTTTGGCCAACCTAATTAATTCACCCCCTTTTTTAATTATTATGCCAACAATAGATTTTATAATTTATTACCTTGGATTCCTATTTATTTTGGTTGGAAAAAGGTTGGCAAAAGAGGATTAGTGATTTTGACAGAAAATATCTCTCCAACGAAGAACGAAGAACGCTCCCAATGAAGAACAATCTCCGTCGACCTTAATCCACGGAATCCTAATAACGTTTGACGTCTTCAACTGACATTCCCTCCTAATCGTCATTAATGAACCGAGACATGAGCTTAGGATTGGAAGTGTGTGGTGGACACGACGAACGATGACAACTCCGTCTTCTTCCCCACGACTCTATCGACGAACAATGATCAAGGTAGGGGGTTAATATAATTTAAGTCCCATGTTCTTCCATTCATATAAAATAAATAATGAGAGTATTTTCCTTTTTTTTGTCATTTTTTGAGCATCATTCTTATGAACTGTTTTCTATCACCCTAAATGCGGATGCTACGGGCCAACCTAACAAGGCCTGATTCCCTCCGTCGATCTCTCTATTGGGATGTTCTTCATCCGGGCAACAAAATGAAATGCGAAAAAGGAGACAGGCATCAAACATGCAACCTGCGATCTCCGCAAACCGCACCGCCCCCCTGGCACTTTTGCTAAACTAGCTCCGTCGCACCGGCTAGAGCTGCGCCACCGCACCGGGTCCTGGATTCCGGCCCCCATCCAACCTCTCGTGCTCCTAGACCGAACCACGTCGGCCCGCACCTCTCATCATCCCGTCCTCTCGTGCGCCCTGGACATCCCGTGACGACCCGAGCCGTGCTGGCCCCTGCCTCTCGACTCTCGGCCTCCTGACCCAAGGCCGAAACACCGACCTCCCAAACTCTTGTCCGCGGCGGCGCCCTCCCGGCCACCCGTGCCTCCCGTCTTAGCTAGTCTGCCTCCCCACAGCCGAACCGTAGATTCCCGAGTGAACCCCGCCGGACTGCCTCTCCATGGCCGAATCGAGTGTCGCCCTAGGTGAACTGCACCAGCCCGCGCCTCCCAGCTCCCTACCGCCCGCTGGCCACCCGATCTTTCGAGCCATGCATCCCGTGTTACGCCCCCGCGGCACTAGCCGAATTGGACTCATCTATCTAGGCTGAGACACCGAGACGCACCCCACGTTCTCTTGGCCGATCCAGCCTTCGGCGCCCCTTGTGGCGCCTCCAGGACGAACCACCCTTACACCAACCTGTGACCGGTCCGTGCCCTCGTGACTAGTCTGCACCCTCGAGGCCCATTGGGAAGGGCCCAACCAAAATATTCAGGCCCGGCCGAACCCGAACCAGGTCGGTCCAGTCTAAGTTGGGCCGGGTCTGTCCGACCGGGTGGGACCGGATTCGGGCCCACTAAGAACCGTTTAATATATTTTGGCCATATCTATGGCACATAACATTCATTTGACGAACAGTCAGCATCGCTGGTAGTCTTAGAGCATGACCATCCCTTTGTGCATACCCCACTAGAGTTTTTGGAATTGTTGATATATGGTCAGGTTGGATCGAGCATGAATCCAACTGGTCCCCCAAGACAAAAATTCCAATAACTCTATGACTGGGTGTCCTATTGATGCATTGTCTCTCGTGTTGGGTTTCTATTGGCAAGACATGTATTTTAGATATATCAAATTAATATTTCGTGGTAGTTGATTTATATAAACAGGTCTTGAGGTGAGGACCCTCCCATAATCAAGCATTCTTTGTGCGGACCCCTGTGGCTAGTGGTGCTCTGACTATAGTTCATGGATCATGTGTGGGTTTGAATGCTCAAACTATAGTTACTAGATCCTATGTGGGTTTGACAGCTTTGTCTACTATTCCTGGATCCTATGTGGGTTCGACAGCTTTGACTACTATTCCTGGATCCTGTGTGGGTTCGACAACTCTACCTACTGTTCCTGGATCCTGTGTGGGTTCGACAACTCTGACAATTGTTCCTAGATCCCACGTGGGTTGAACAGATCTGACTACTGCAACAGGATCCTACGTGGATTCGACAGAATAAATGATTTTGTTGCTACATCTAATCATCTATAACTATCAACAAATGTTGTTTTCCTGTGTGATCCGAGTCAGAAACTTTTGTGTTTACCTCAGGATTGAGATGGATTACTTGATATCTTAGTTATATGTATGGGTATATATCTAAGTGGGGTTAACTATTGATTTCATACCTTGTGCTTTATCATTGTTGGATTTTGTGAGACAGTGAGGGTCCCGAGGTCCCTACTAAGTGTCGTTATACTCACCTTAGCATGAGCTATGCCTACACCTCATTGTGTTAGATGTAGATGAAAGACAGTGCTGACCGAGGCTGGGTGTATCAGGACTAGATGGTACCCGGAGGTGGACAACAAGATGTGACAGTACACGAAGGAGATTGATGGATGTGTAGTGTTGTGGAGGCTATCCGTACCTTCCCTTTTGGTAGGATTTCCTAGTGGAAAATCTAGGAGCTATTTTCCCTTGTTCCAGTACTTGTACTTTTATTTTATTGTACTTTATCATTGGGCTTGTATTACTTGACCCTTTTACTTTTCAGCACTCTATTCTTATACAGTTTTACATAGTGTTTGCTTCCAGATTTTAATATATTTTGTGTGTTTTCAGGTTATAAAGTCAATTCCTTCCTAGTTTTAGGGATTTACACCTTTGGTGAAAGTCACCTGCCCCTGGCTTAGAGATGACAGGCTTGGTGAAGTCACGTCAAGGGCCTCGGGGGATGGGTCGTGACAGAGGGTGTTAGGTTATTTAATAAATGAATAAATGTCTTAAAACAATATTCAAATACCCCAATTAAGGGGCACACATTTTACAAATTCAACCTAGTCATGATTCAGGGAAGAAGGAAGTTATTTCAATTATTCAATTGTAGATACCGGAAGCTTAACATACTTGGACAATACATTACTTTTGTGGAATACTGAATACATAACAAAATAGAAACATAATTACTGTAATAGTTTAGTGTTTTTGGAAACTCGAAAATATAATCTTCTAATCGTGGTGAAAGATCTTCAACATCTCCCATAATGATATTCCCCTTTTGTTTTATTACCTAAAACCTGTATTTATATCCTGGGGAAAAGAAAATATATAAAGGGTGTTCTCAAATGCTCAGTAAGGGTAAGCATGGATAAAATAAAACAAATTATATAAATTTGAACTTAAAAACATGAACATGATATTTAAACATCAAAAGCTTGAGCAATGACATAAAACATGGAAGTACGTAAGGCATAGATCATAAAGAAACATTAAGCATGATAAAATAGAATGGGAATAAAACATTTAATTGTGGAAACCATTATTCACATGTTATGATTTCCATAGTCGCCATGGAATTGCTTCCAAGACCATCTTAGTGGACAACGTCCCTTTCTGAATCGAGTTTACTCCTCGTTCCAGTCCTGTATTACTGAACCGGTTTAACAAGCCGTTCCATCCATGTCTATCTCATAAGATATAAATCTTTACCCAATGAATTGGTGGATGATATAGGTCTCACACATCTCATAATGATATCATTCTTACTTTTTCCCCAAAATAAACTTAAAACATTTATCATAACCCAAATAATAAAATGGGTTTCAAAAACATCATCCCATCATCATATAATCCATATAAAATAAATGGATATAATTTCATAATAAGAAAAGTGAAACCATGTAAATCATAGAGAAATTATACTTGAAAAATACACATATGAAATAATGTCATATAGATGGAAAAATGGTTTTGATAAAACACTTAAAATGAATTCTTGAGGAAAATATCCTTTCTTCTTCAAAATCATTTTCTTTTCACAAAACATCATGAAATTTAAAAAAGAAAGACATTTTGTTTAAAATATTCATGAAATATTTTGGAGGAAGCTTCATGAAAATAAGGCTTTGTAAAATTGTAAAAATCCTTTCTTTTCGTATAAGTTAATAATATATTGTTCATGTACTTTTTCCAAAAAAGTCAAAAAGTACCCCGTAAATGAAATATTCCTTACACACCATGTAGTAAAAGTAAAAAATGGTTAAAAATTACTTAAAAAATACATAAAAACATTTATAGAAAACATTTAATTGGATGATAACAATATACCTTGTAAATACTTACGAATAATCAATCTCAGATAAGAACGAGATTGGAAAGGTTATCCCGTACCTTAGGTATGATATGCTTAGTATGGATCTGAACCTCCTGTATAATGATTTAAATAATGTCATTGAATTATTAAATAATCATATTTATTGTTATGATGTCATATATATTTCACATATTACATTATATTACCCGTTCTTTTTAAATTCCATGTAAAAGCAGCGTTTTGGGTCAAATCATTTCATTTATCGTATGTCTTTTGACTTGTCTTCTTGATATTATTACTTACATCTTGATTTACATAATTCAATAATGTAAAAAATTATTTATATATAATATATAATCATCATATACACATATATTTTAGATCGATAAAAAGAATGAAATAAACCGTTAATGGAGACGGTAGGTCGTACGTACGCTTGAATGCTGCTTTCGTTTCCTTATTGAATTGAATGAAATTAAATAGATGACATATATATATATACATAAATAAAGTATCATTATTATGTCATATATTTCATTATTATTCATTATATATACTTCATAATCATTCTTTAATGGTTAATCATGGAAAATAAATCTCATCACATTCATGGAGAGAGTAGTCCCTACGTATGCACGAGCGATGATATCATTCCCATGATTGTGGAATTGTATTGGAGTGTATGTATACTATTTAAGAATCAATATAACTTTACAATAATCATATATAGTCATTATTTACAGCATTATACCCATACAAGTATGGTGGTGGTGGAAAATAGATTACACCACGGCGTGGAGACGGTATTCCGTACGTACGCACGCGCGGTGATTTCGTTTTCCGTAGGTTGGATAGATGGTGAAATATGGTTGTTTAATACTTATAATAAAATATCAGTATATGAGTGATATTGATGTTATTACTTCATAATGAAATAACTAATGAAGAAGAAGTAGAAGAAGAAATAAAGTTGAGAGGATCAATAACTGACATTACCTATTCTTTGAAGCGCCTCTTTGAGACCTCCTCTTAGAGCACTAAAATTGGTCTTTGAAGAAGACCAGGACCTCTAGGATGTTTCTAGGGAAGTGGTGAAGTGAAATGGGCAGAGTTTGGCCGAGCTTCAATGCTTAAAATGGTGTTAGGAAGAGAGGGACGATATGCCCTTATATAAGGGAGGAGTGGGGCACCTTTGGAAATATAAGAAAATATAAATTTATACTAAATCCCAACCCCACATAAAAACTTCCAAAATGACTCAAATACGATGTTTAGATGACATAGGGTTTTAATCTCATCAACCAATAAAATTTAGACATGTTAGGAATTTATTTTAAACATTATCAACTTGGTTTATCCTTATTTAATCAATATAATTTTATTTGTTGTAATAACATTATAAATATTAAATTATTATAAATAATTACTTATTTGTAGTGAATTTTCCATAATTGAATAATTTATAAGATATAATACCATATAAATTTAAATTTATAATTTCAAAATATTTTTGTGATTTTTAAACAATTATATAATATGTTATTTTTATAAAATAACAATAGTGTCAATTTTTACACAATTCATTTATTTGAATTTAAATAAAAAATATACAGAATATATTTTCGAAATGAAAAATTTATTAGATTTATAAAATGACATATTTATCTATAAAATTAGTGGAGAACATTAAATAGTTTATATAATATTTATTTTAATATTTGGTAAACCATGTATTTAATATTTCTCTGAATAAAATAATTTCAACATTACAATTATGCCACCTTTAATGATAATTATATAATCCCTAAAAATTATAAATAAATTCATATTATGTATATAGTTTTATTATATTCTTGGAGAATATTCATCTTCGAAGATTAATTATTTTTATCACTAAATTAAAATTAATATACTTATAATTTTTAAGAGAGTGACATGTTGTCACTTTCTTCTGTTTTAATAATAATTATATTATTTAATGGTCAAAATTCCATGAAATGAATCTAGCACAACACTTAGGTTATATGGGTCGACTTTTATTCATCAAATAAGTTTCATCCAAGTAATAGGGTAATTTTATAATCTTATTTTTACCCTTAATTACTCGATTTACCTTTAACTGTAGTAAATAAAAAATTACCATAGTTACTATTCATAATATCAAAAAAATAAAAGTAACCTATTAACATAATATGGACCCACTGAATCCAAATATGGAATCCATTTTTTCAAATTCAATACAAAAAATTTTTAGAAATGAAATTAAAATTAATCCCATTGTCGAAAGAAAATGGGTTTTTGTTTAAAACATTGCAAAAGATTGAATTGATTTAACCTACAAATTCAAGGTAAAATCAATTCTAATGAAATAAATTATATTAAATGGTAATAATATATTATATTTATACTTTAAAACCATTCAATATTATAATTTATCCATATAAATTTTTATGATGAAAAAAAATGTTTTTAATTAAAATACAGTGTGTTTTTACTATTCATTAAAATATAAATGTTATTAGAAAAATATCGAAACTTTATCCAATGTAAATTTTTGTATCCTGATTCAAAATAAGAATTTAATTTTTTAAAATTTAACTTATAAACATGTCAAAAACTAGATTTGACATGGGTGCGCCATTAAAAGGTGGAATAACTGCATTTCTTGAAAAATACTTATTTTACATGAAAAATTTATTTTGTTCACATTCAATTTCTAGAAAATGTGTAAGATGAAATAATAATGTTATAACATTCAAAATTTAGTTAATACTATTCAAAATGGAGAGTTCATAATAATAGTATAACTATATATCATTGTTTAGTAAAACCTGATATTGCGTACAACACACACTATCGAGGAAAGTCGCGATTGCATGTAATGCAAGCCAAGTCAGGGTTGCGTGTAGTGAAATCTCCCATTTTTGTAGAATAAAACACAAAACATCAACGAAATTAAATGAATATTCTTCATAAAATCTCGGGGTGTTACATTCTACCCCCATTAAAATTAATTTCACCCTCAAAATTCTTCGGGGTTATAAATTGTTTACTATTCATAGAAACCCACATCGTAAAAAGGAATACTAAAACATAATTTTAAAAACTAATGTATGAAATGTAACGATTACCCAAAGTAACTCATCACTGGGTTTCCATATAGGAGAACATAGGTGAAAATATGGATATGGAAGAAAAATATAACCATCATGTTCTGATGGAAGGTGGTAGAGAACATAGCTATGAAAAAGGCAAAAATCACAAAGCCATGGATTTGTGATGATCTAAGGTATCATCTGATTCATCAGATATAAGAGCACTAGGAATTTTTTTTTGTTTTCAATATCATTTTCCTAAAGTTGAAAATTTTGAATTAAAAGAAATACTTTATTGATTTTGGTACAATCTCACTAGTGTTCGTGCTTTGAACAATTTCCTCATCATCTCTTAAAGAAATGATGTTGAATTTGTTATTCGTGAAGTGTTAACAGATCATGTGATAGAATGATGGGTCATTCCATTTGTTTCAAACCAAAGGATAAAAAATGTTTTCAAATAAACATAATTCCATCTATGGTGAGGTTAATCATATAAAATTCCAAAAATGAACTTATTCTTCATATATCATACCGCTTAATAAAATAAAACATGTTTCTACTAACCAGGGACTTCCTGTATGCTAGTGGTATGCGATAGAGTCCAGTTAAACTTCGGTTTTGGGTTTGATTCCCATAACCTTGTCTGACGCGACGGGTTGTCACCCGTCCTACAAGTTATCCTTTTTCTAAAATTACCTCATTACGACATTCCATCGATAATATCGAAAACAGTTCTAGAATTAAACTAACTTATGGTCAACATAATCCATTTCAAATCATTATGCTTATCCAAAATACTTTTGTACATGCTTATAGTATAAAGAAAACAATTACTAGAAATATCATCTAATGAGCATGTGAATACCATCTTTTACCCCCAATATATCTTGTTGATCACATTCCAATCATGTGAATACCTTAATCATGTATTCTCTTGAAAAATGAATACCCATTTAACCTTAGTGAAAACATGAATGCTGTCAAAAGTTAACACTTTCCACATACCAAAATCCCAAAATTTCTATATAATCAAACCATGATATCACATTCTCCATATTTTAGTCTTGAGCTCATGATTACTATCATATTATTTTCTCCTTATCCCTTCCATATGCACATTTCATCTGCTTTCCAAAAATATTTCAATCACATTTTCATGGTTACCAGTACCATATAATAATTGAAAACCAATACATTGATATTCCAAAATTCAATAATACCATAAATGAGATTCCATGATAATATTTTGAAATCAAATTACATAAACACTTAATCATTACACAACATCATTTTCATACTCAACATCACAAATAGTGATCTCATTAGACTTCCATTTATCCTTTTCTTTAAGAGGATGCTCACGTTGATCATCATTAACCCGTGGATTAGGGCATTTATTAGCATAATGCTCCATTTCCTTGCACTTGATGCATTGAAGTGTTGGTGGAGATTTCTTTGTAGTCTTCTCTTTATTAAAATCATTAGCAACATTTTTCCCATTATTTCAATAATCAACTGCTTTATGACCTTCTTTTCCACACATAAAGAAGTCTCTAGTACCTTTTAGGCAATCTCTACCATGCTTCTTTCCACACGTTGAGCATAAATAATCATTCATCATCTTTTCACCATTGTTCTGAGATTTCACCTTGAACTACATCTTACATTTCTTGTCAAAACCATGAGATGGATATGTTACAACAACATCCAATTCATCCTTGATATCACAACACACAATTTCTTCATAGCTATTGAAGTCTCTTATATCTAATTCCCTTCGAATACTTGGTTTTAGGCCACTGAAAAATTGATCAACTTTACTTTCAGGTTGGATGATGAAGCCAGATGCATAACATTCATGTCTTGTAAAATTCGCTTCATATATACCAACAGATTCATCATCCTTATTCTTAAGCTCAAGAAACTCATTTTCCATCATTGTTAGAAGAATAGGGGGGAAGTACATACTGAAAAACATTTTCTTAATCTCGTCCCATTCCATGGGCTAGATTTCATCTTTTTCCCTCGTATTCTTGATAAGATTACACCATTGATCAGAATCACCTTCCAAACGATATACTGCTAAGATGGCTTTATCATGATCAGAACATTGTAGAACATAAAATATCTTTTCAGTGGTACTGATCAATTGTTCAGCCACTAAGGGATCAGAAGACCTGCTGAATGAAGGTGGACGCTGCCTCATTATTGATTCAACAGAATATTGCCCCTTTCTCTGCTCATTTTGAAGTACAAAATGAGTCATATCTTGTGTATGGATAGAAATAATATTGTGCAATCCATCTCCCATGACATTGGTTTGGTCAAGATGAAAATCATTGAATTGTCCATTACATTGATCAGCACGGTACCTTCAGGATCTAGCCATCGTCTAAAACCCAAAAAATAATAGTGTGAGAGGAAAATACCATGCCAGGGAAAACAACATAATAAAGGGGGACTACCTTCAATATCTAACATCTTAGGTTTATTTATAAGATTTTTAGCGCATTTCTAGGACTACAACCTATATGTATACTTAACCATATTGACATCCCTAGATATACCATTGAAATATCTCTAGGGATTTCAGTAAAGTTTTCGCATCCTATTTTCCAAAGGTTGACTAATCCTTTCCCCTGATACCAACTGTAGAGACCCGAAACTTGATGTACATGGACATTACATTACTTTTTCATAATAATTAATACATAACAAAACAGAAACACAAGGATCATAATAGTTCAGTGTCTTTGGAAAACATGGAAAAATAAACTTCTAATCGTGGTGGAAGATCTTCAACATCTCCCATAAAGATCTTACCCTTTTGTTTTCATACCTAAAACCATTCTCTATATCCTGGGGAAAAGAAATCATATAACGGGTGAGCTCAAATGATCGGTAAGGGTAAGAATGGATAAAATAAAACAAATCATATACATTTGAACTTAAAAACATGAACATTATGTTTAAACATCAAAAGCTTGAGAAATGACATAAAACCTGGAAGAACATAAGCCATAGATCATAAAAAAACACTAAGCATGATAAAATTGCATGGAAATAAAACATGTAATTGTGGAAACCATTAATCACATGTTATGATTTCCATAGTAGACATGGAATTGCTGCCAAGACCATCTTAGTGGACAAAGTCCCTTTCTGAATCGAGTTCACTCATCATTCCAGACCTGTATTACTGAACCGGTTTAACATTCCATTCCAGCCATGTCTATATCATGAGATATAAATCTTTACCCAATGCATTGGAGGGAGATATAGGTCCCTCCCATCTCATAATGAAATCATTCTTACCTGTTCTGCAAAATAAACTTAAAACATTCATCATAACCCAAATAATAAAATGGGATTTAAAAACATCATTCGATCATCACATAATCCATATAAAATAAATGGTTATCATTTCATAATAAGAAAATTGAAACCATTTAAATCATAGATACATTACACTTGAAACATAAACATATGATATAATGTCATCTTTGATGGAAAATGGTTTTGATAAAACACTTGAAATGAATTCTTGAGGAAAATATCTTTTCTTCTTCAATATCAATTTCTTTTCACAAAACATCAGGCAATTTTAAAAGAAAGATATTTTGTTGAAAATAGTCATGAAATCTTATGGTGGATTCTTCATGAAAATAAGGGTTTATAAAACTGTAAAAATCCTTTCATGTCTTATAAGTTAAAAAAACATTCTTTACGTACTTTTGCCGGAAAAGTCAAAAAGTACCTTGAAAATGAAATATTCCTTACACACCATGTATTTAAAGTAAAAAATTGGTAAAAAGTAATTCAAACATATATAAAAACACTTTTATAAAACATGGAATTTGGTGATAACAATTTCCCCAGTAAATACTTACGAATAAACAATCTCAGATAAGAACGAGATTGGAATGGTTATCCCTTACCTTACGTTTGATATGCTTCGTATTAATCCAAACCACTTGTATAAAGATTTAAATAATGTCATTGACTTATTAAAAAATGATATTCATTGTTATGATATCAAATATATTTCACTTATGACATTATATTACCCGTTCTTTTGTAAATTCCATGTAAAAGAAGTGTTTTGGGTAAAATATTTTCATTTATCGTATGTGTTTTAACTTGTCGTTCATGATATTATTACTTATATCTTGATTTAAATAATTCCAGAATGTAAAAAATGATTTATATATAAAATATATTCGTCATATACATATATATTATTGATCGATAAAAGGAATGAAATACATTGTTCATGGAGACGGTAGGGCATACGTACGCATGAACGATGTTTGCGTTTCCTTATTGAATTGAATGAAATTAAATAGATGATATATATATATATATATATTCATAAATACAGTAGCATTATTATGTAATATATTTCATTATTATTAATTATATATACTTTATAATCATTCTTTAAATGTTAATCATGGAAAATGAATCTCATCGCGTTCGTGGAGACGGTAGTCAGTACGTACGCACGAGCGATGATATCATTCCCATGATCGTGGAATTGTATTGGAGTGTATGTATACTATTTCAGAATCAATATCACATTAAAATAATGATATATAGTAATTATTTACACCATTATACCCATCCATGTAAGGTGGTGGTGGAAAATAGATTACACCATGGTGTGGAGACAGTATTCTGTACGTACGCACGCGCGGTGATTTCGTTTTCCGTCGGTTGGATAGATGGTGAAATAGGGTTGTTTCATACTTATAATAACATATCAGTATATTAGGGATACTGATGTTATTACTTAATAATGAAACAACTAAAGAAGAAGAATTAGAAGAAGAAATAATGTTGAAAGAATCGGTAACAGACATTACCTCTTCATTGAAGCACCTCTTTGAGACCTCCTCTTAGGGCACTAAAATTGGTCTATGAAGAAGACCAGGACCTCTAGGTTGTTTCTATGGAAGTGGGGAAGTTAAATGGGCAGATTTTGGCCGACCATAACGGCTCCAAATGGTGTGATTAATAGAGGGAGAAGATGCCCTTTTATAAGGGAGGATAGGGGAAACTTTTGAAATATAAGAAAATATTAATTTATATTAAATCCCAAACCCAATTAAAAACTTCCCAAATGACTAAAATCATAAGACTAGAAGATATAGGTGTGAAATATCATAATACAATAAAATTTAGACATGTTTGGAATTTATTTTAAACAATATCAACTTGATTTATCCTTATTTAATCAATAGAATTTTAATTGAGGTAATAACATTATAAATTTTAAATTTTTATAAATATTTATTTATTTGTTTTGAATTTTCCATAATTGGATAGTTTATAAAATTTTAGATCATATAAATTTTAATTTATTATTTTTAAATATTTTTCTGATTTTCAAACAATTTTATAATATGTTATTTTTATAAAATAACAATAGTGTCAATTTTTACACTATTCATTTATTGGAATTGAAATAAAAAATATACAGAAGATATATTCGAACTAAAAAATTTAATAGATTCAAAACATGTTATATTTGTCTAGAAAAGTTGTGTAACACATTAAATAGTTCATATAATATTTATTTTAATATTTTTAAAACCATTTATTTGATATTTCTCTTCATAAAATAATTTCAACATTACAATTATGTAACCTTTAATGATAATTATTTAATCCCTAAAAATTATAAATAAATTCATTTGATGTAGATAAGTTTATTATATTTTTTGATACTATTCATGTTTTATGTTTCATGAGGATTATCACTAAATTAAAATTAATACACTTATATGATTTAAGAGACTGACATGTTGTCACTTTCTTTGGTTTTAAAAATAATTATATTATTTCATGGTCAAAATTACATTAAATTAATCTATTCCGACCCTTAGGTGATATGGGTAGACATTTATTCATTCAATAGTATTTTTTCATGTGTTAGGGTAATTTTATAATCTCATTTTTACCCTTAATTACCCGATTTATCTTTAACTTTAGTAAATAAAAAATTACCGTAGTTACTATTCATAATATCAATAAATAAAAGTAACCTATTAACATAATTTGGACCCATAGAATCCAAATATGGAATTCATTTTACAAATTCAATACACAAATGTTGCAGAAATTTAATTAAAATTAATCATGTTGTCGAAAGAAAATCGGTTTTTGTTTAAAACATTGCAAAAGATAGATTCGATTTAACCTACGAATTCAAGGTAAAATCAATGCTAATGACATAGATTATATTAAATTGTAAAAATATATTCTATTTATACTTAAAAACCATTCAATATTATAATTTAACAATACAAATTATTACGATGAAAAAAAATATTTTTAATTAAAATATAGCTTCTTTTTACTATTCATTAAAACTTGAAAGTTATCAGAAAAATATCCAAACTCTATCCAATGTAAATTTTTATATCTTGATTCAAAATAAGAAGTTTATTTTGTAAAATTGAACTTATAAACATGTCAAAAAATAGATTTAATTTGGGTGCCCCATTAAAAGGTGACAAAACTGCATTTTTTGAAAAATACTTATTTTACCCAAAAAATTTATTTTGATCACATACCATGTTCTAGAAAATGTGTAAGATGAAATAATAATGCTATAAAATTCAAAACATAGTTAATAATATTAATAATGTCTAGTTCATAATAATATTATAATCATATATCGTTGTTTAGTGAAACCTGATATTGCGTACAACACACGCTATCGAGGAAAGTCGTGATTGTGTGTAATGCAAGCCATGTCAGGGTTGTGTGTAGTGCAATCTCCCTTTGGTGTAGTGTACAACAAAAAACATCAGTGAAAATAAAAGAATATTCCTCATAAAACCTCTGGGTGGTACATTAATTATAAGGATAAACACCAGAATGTCTTCAATCATAACATATCTATAGATGTGGTGGGTCTTAAATGTATCAACCATAAATGGAAGGCCCTACAATGTGTTTACAATACAATGACATTTTCCCTTATCCCTTGATTTTAAATGTCTAAAAACGACATGTAATCAACTTTTGGTTCAAATAGGATCACTGTATTGGTGTCACACACTATTCCATGAAATTTACAATGTGTTTCCTCTAGGTCATTCCTTTTAAGAACTCACCATACTGAAAGGTCTATAAAATATCTTGGAATGACTTTTTAATGGTCATAATGCACCTAGAACAACATGGCCAACCACAATACAACTGAAACACCCACCACCATTGCATGGTGACCTCTATAAAGGTGTAATGCCTTCTATAATACCCTAGAACATTGAGAAAATACTACTCAACACCACCATGACTTTGGAAAATCAACGGAAATGAAGAGAAGATATAAAACATTATAGGAATATTCATAACATATTCACTGAAAGTGTCATAATAGGTGTTTAGTTAAGGGAACTGATTTTTCAACAAGTACTGAATGAATTGATACATAATGATCATTTTTCATAGTTATTACATATAAGGGAATCTTTTCCATGGCTTTCATCCACTTGAGTATGTCCAGACATAGATATCATTTTAAGGAAGGCATAAAATATTAAATTTACCAAACTTGTAGCATGATATCCTATATTTATGCTTATACCCATGGTTTTCAGTAATTTTTAATAGTCCTAATTTAACAAAATGAATTATTATTATTTTAAATATAAAAAATGAGGACCCAAAATTTTCATTTCACATTATTAAATTATTTTTTGATAGATAACATAATAATCATTATATTAACGAATCAAAAGGATTAGATTTTTTTGGAAAATTATGTTTGTAACAGTCAACCATACAAAAAAATTAGACTTTATTTAATTTATTCAGAAAATTTATCCTATATTTATTAATTTTATCATTAGTGCATGTATTCTCTTAAGGATATACATCAAATAAATGGTGATATGAAATCATAGTAATGGGAGGAAGATAATGGAAGAAACATGAAATAAGAAACAATATCGCACATGGGTGAGTATACTCTTCATCATCATCATATCATAAATAAGGGGTAATAAAAAAAGTTTGATATTATAATTGGAGTATTACATAGAATATCAAATATGAATTATAAAAAAAATTAAAATAATTGTCAACTCTCAATAATTAGTTGTGAACAAAACTAGCATATATTTTACACATATTCCTTTGTGTACCAATCATCATTTCATAAAATATTAAAGAATATAGAATTATATTCACCCAAAATTCACATAATCTATTTTGAAATATCACATTATCTAATACATAATTGGGCAATACAAAATTAGGACCACCTTCGACAACATATTATTCTCACAATTATGTATTCTATATATAAAGGTTAAATTTGATAATTTTATGCATAAAATGAAACCTAGAAAATGGATGGGTTTCATAAAGGTTTCATAATGCATATTTGAAAAAATAAAATTGGTGGTTAAAAAATTAGTATTGGATAACATATTTTAGAAATAGTTTATTAGCCTAAAATATCATGGGATACGATGAGAAGAATTAAAAACTTTGAATAATTATTTAGACATTTTAGAATATAAATTTTTTTAAAAACATTATAAATGGATTAAAAAATTATTAATTAATTATAAGTATTCATATTAATAAAATAGAAAATTGAAACAAAATAGAAATATGTTTAGAATGGATTAGAATAATCAATCTGAAAACAAATAGAAAAACATCATGAACCCTAAAAACAATATAAAGATGTTTTCCTGAAATAATATTTATATAACCATTCAAAAAATATATCATTTAATGAAATTCATAAACCATATTCATTATTTCTATATATTATTAATATCACTAATTTTTGGAAATGAGAATGATTCAGTGACATTTCTCTCTTGATATATTTGGAGATAGTGATTACAATTTTGATTACATGTATTTCCCAAATGAAATTGAAATTGGTATTTTGGATGTAAGTCCTCAAGTTGAATCGATGAAAAATATATCAAATAAAGATCAATATTTTTAAGTATCTTCACATGATGGTCTCCCAATTCATAGAAATTTGAATTCACTAATTGTTGCAGTTTTGTAAGGAATTTTCATGAGAGGTAATATCAATCATATTATGGGTAATAAAAAAAATTAAAAATAAATTATAGATGTGTAAAAACTATATTATTACTTCTTTTATCTACCATAATAGTGAGAAACCATAAACTTTTTATGAACTGAAGAATTGGATTATGGTTGTTTTGGGGATTTCAGACTATATGTGTATTCTTATGAGTAAAGGTCTTTTACAAACCCACTTTGTTTTGAAGGAGTTAATGATGAGGACCTAGGGTCCTATCACTATTCTATTAAAGATGGGGAAATTGTTAATACAATGTGGGAATACAGATTTAATCAATTTTATATAAGGAACTCCATAATCAAAACATGTATTAATGTCAATTGACTCAATGAGATTTTTTGGCATCCTCATATTCTTGTTGAAATTGCTTACTCTATCAGGGTGGTAATTAAAATGAATGATTCCAAATACTCTTCCAAATATGTAAAATATGCTACGATTTTGGGGAAAAATGATCATTCCACTAAACATATAATTTTTTTATTTTTAGATACTCTTTATAATGATATATCTGTACGTATTGAATTTGAGAGGCCACATATTTTTTATTTAGTTTTCCAATACATTGGTCTTATTAAGGATCAATTCTAATGAAATATTATATATGAATTATAATCTTCCAAGGGACATGATCTATATAAATTCAATAATGATTAGATTCATTATCATATTCAACATGGAATGGATTTAGGTGTTATTGATAAATATAAGATTCAGCATGCTTCTGCTAAGGGATGGAAACTTGTTTTTACTATTTCTACTAACTATAGTTCCTAAAATATGGATAATGACAGCCCATTTGTTATTATTAATTTTTTGGTAGAGCACCATGGTCAAGATGATTCAACTATAAAAGAGTGGAATATTGAGAAAGACTTAGTAGATTCCATTATTTTTCCATGATATCATAGAGATAGTGGACCGCAATAGAGGAAGTAATGACTTGAATCAATGTAAGTTATTTTTCAATTACCAGGTCTCCAATGGTTTTTCAGGGAGATTACTCTGGTTCTCGTGGGAAATTTATTTCTACAGTTTTTTAGATTTCAAATCTTCATGTTCCTAAAGCCCTACTAGAATGTACTGTCTTGTTTATTCATGTTGGATGAGTACTACTAAGGTTATAATTTATTATGTAGGCCCCTTCATAGATCATTCGAGGAAGGGTAAATATAGGTCAAAAGTTTATGGGTTTTTCAACTAGGAACTACTGATAGCACATTCACCATCTTTAACATGTTCATCAGGTCTGAGCCCACTATCGACAACCATTTTGCCCGAAGACACAAGTTTCCTCCATTTGAGCCTACCTAAATTTTGAAACATGTCATCAGACTAACGATTTCCCCCATAGGCTAACACATATTCATTATCGTGTGACTTTTGTTCACTCACACACACCCTCAAATACTTTTTAGAAGGCCATTCATCCGGATATATAATCTAGGACAACCATGATAAACTATGGAGTTCTAATTAGATATGATCCTAAAAATAAATGTGAAACTTGTTGATATGAGTCATAAAATCTACTCATTTAAACATTTATCATTCTAGGTTGTTAAATTCACACCTATTTATAAAACAAGATTCTCATTGTGGAACATATATCATAACACAGCTAGTGCCACAACACTTAAGGCTAGGTTCTTCCTCTGATACTAATGTTACAATTGTACCCTACTGACATCACATTCAACCTTCATTATCATGATGGTTGTCAGGACCTATACTAGAGGGGACCATGTTACAAATCTCTATGCTCGCCTCCAATAGGTAAGGGGATGGTGACTAGCACCGAGAAGACATATCACTAACATGGTAGGCCTTAGCCTATGTAATTTTACACAAACAGACCCACATCTCTTATCTTATACAACGAATAAATATAAAAACAAATTAAAAACTATGAATATGTAAAACAAAATCCTATTTCCAGAGCATGAATTTTTGTAAAATAATGTAAACAGGTCCAAATACAAGCCCACCAAAAAATTCTAAATATAATTATAGCATGAAAATATGTACCCGAACTACTATCTGAAATCCAAATTATGACACCTCAGTCTGTGTGGCCTCATTAATCACTATCTAGTCCTAGTCTTCTTAGAAGTCTATCCAAAGCTTAATCATCTTCATAGGACATGACATGTGTGAAAAACTCCCGTATAGTTATCAGTATAAAAATACTCAGCAAGACACCTCGAAACCAAAAAAGAATACATCAAAGTAAATATAGTGAGAACTACAAAGGTATATGACTATAACAAATATAATAAAAATATCCATATATACTCAACAAAGACTCACAATCTAAATATGATTCACAATGATAGTCTACTGGCCTAGGATTATAGCTTGATGATTCCAAAATGGAATCATATGGGAGATCACACTCTTTAGTCTAATAGAACTGATTATGTACATCTAATATGTAATATTCATCTGGTCATGGATTTGAGAAAGAATACACAGGTATTCCAATGAGAATACAATACCAAGATAAAGATCACTTATAGGGCTATGGGGTGACACCAACAACCTAATTTGGATTAACCAAGTTACTAGATGATAAATAATGTATAGTTTTTTTCATTAATATACCAATAACTCCTCTTAGCTAATGAATATGAATAGAGGATCTCACTCCGGGACACTCATAGGGATTCCAATAACTCTCTCCAAGAACTCTTGTAGATGGGATCATAGACCTAGGAGTAGGGAAAAATTCCATGCCAACCCTCAGGGAAAGGATAAGGGAAATAAAATCTAATTAAACATGTTGAAGACACATTTAAAAATTACTCTTTTTCATGTTTAAAAGAGTACATAGGGTTTAGTAGGGGTAACTTGTTGTGTCCCCTAACCTCGGGTCCTGCTTGTGTAAACGACTCATGTCATCAATTCATGTCCATGTAGTACTACACGGCGTGTCGGCTACATGTGTAGTCTACTCATGTTCCAGTACATGGATTTATCCATTTTACATGTTCCAATGTACTATCATATAGATTGCCCCATGTACCATGCCCATGTCATGTCTGTGTGGTGAAGTACACGACGTGCTCCAACACGTGTAGTCCAACCCATGTCCATATACATCCCAAGGTACACGTTGAGTCACTAGGGAGAGACCACATGTTGTGTGAATGGGGTAACACATCATGTAATACTTAAAATTCTCCTAAAACCTTATCCCCCATATGGGGTCCCCACATGTAAAATAGATTCGTATTATACACCGTGTAGCATGATATTTTCCAAAATCCCATATCCGTTTTGGATTCATTTTCTCCATTGATCCGACCACCATTTTGGCCATGACATGCTGAGAAACAGAATGGGATGCCTTATCCAATCCATTCCATAAACAAAAAACATTATTATACATTATAACTACTAGAAAACAGATCAATTATTCATTCATTATTATGTTTTGAAGAACACCGAAGAAAAATACATCGGGGATCAACTGTCATCGGATTTTATCCATCTCTTTCATCGCACATCTCTTGTGTCATGACAATCCAAGAGCTATGATATTATATTTTTTCCATGAATAATTGTTTTCAACGTTCAATTGATAGGGATATGTCATGCCATGGGAAAAATTAATAATTCACATGACAAGCGATGAGCTGGCAGAGAAAATAATATGAAAATATAAGAGGAACAAATCTTGATTTTTGATTGTGTCATTATAGATTCATTTATAAGATAATTACAATATAATAATCAACATTCATTTTAATATTATACCACCAAAACGCTATAAAATCCCGTCCAGAAAAAAACATGATCTGCATATCAATCCCTTGGGCGATTGATCTTTGTTCATCTTCAAAAAATAATAATGAGGTGGAATAAAATAAAAAAACATTAAATGCCTAAATTAAGATCGATCAATTATGATTAACATATCTTATCTATGATTTTTTCAAATATCTTTTTAAATTTAATTTTTTAAATCATTGATCCACAATCCAACCACCTTATATTTGAGAGACACTCTCTGATGCTCTATCCAATGGCTCTCCAATGGTTATAGTTTTATGTGTATAACCTTGGGATTTATCCATAATAGTCTATATAAAAACAATCAATCTCTGAAATAAAATAAAAATAAAATAAAATAACTTATTTTATTAATTTATTTATTTTAGAACTTATGATGAATTTTCTAAAAATTACATTTTCCCACTAAGGGTAAGTCATGACTATAAAAAACCACATATTCTAAATTCAATGGTGCAATCATATTTTATTATCTGGTTGAATTTATAGATGTTATTACTCATTTTCATGAAAACATTGTGCACATTCTATTTAATATAGTTAATATATTTCAGTCATTTATTCCTGGCACATCGGGCCTCAGAATCACAAGCCATATCACCGCCCGGTCTCTAAATTAATCCATATATTATCCAATAATAGAACATGGAAAGTCCATGAAATTAAATTCCCCCTATATTTGGGCTTTAGATCCCTAAAAATAAAACATAATGGCTGCTAAAAAAATGAAGTTGGTATTGATGAAAAATCCAGGCCACCTGCTCCCATGTGATATACTAAAGATTCACGTGCTACCACCAGACATCCACTAAATGAACCTATCACCGATGAAGGACCCTCCCTTGATGATACTCAATATCTACTAGGTACCCAACAAAGGTTTCTCCTTCGACTATTTCTATATCATCACAGTCTATAACGTGCTATGTTTCATGAACATACCTCCAGATCTATGACATGTGGAAGATATTGTTTACACGTTCTAATTATGGTGGTAGAGATAACTACTATTCCACCATTACAACACTAAAAAGTATCTGGAAAGGGATAAAGAACCTCAGTGATAGCTACAAACCCCATCCAAATATCTATAATACATATCTAGGTGACACACATAAGAACAAATTGTATCCTTCCTTGAACTCCAATGGTATTGGTTGACTATTAGTATAATATATATAACATCTCTCTATAGTCTTCATACACTCGAAGACGGTCTGGACCTTTGTTTTATGTTGCACCTTCTCTGGACCCATGAGAACTGACTCTCTTAGGGTTAGTCAAACAATGTGTTGACCAATAGGGTCAACAATAAATGTCTCAAGTACTTTCATACCTATGGTGGAATGGTAAATATTGTTATACACAAACACCGCCAATGGTAGGTTATCCCCCTAAAAATGGCCAAAGTTATACATGAATTCTCATAGAATATCCCCTAATACCTGAATGGTCATCTCAGTCTAGCCATTAGTTTGGGGGTGAAATGCTATGATCATGCATAACTAAGTCAAAAAAATCCCCATGTAATCAATTCCAAATCCACAATATGAAGTGATTTTCATGGTCATATATGATTATCGATTGATATCCACGTATTCATACTATTTCATGAATATAGAGGAATCCTACGTTCTCTAATTAACTCTTCTCTCATATAGCTAAGAATTAGAACAACATGGTGGGTTGGTATATGATCACTTATATGGAATTGTGTTTACTAGATGTACATGGTAACCATATCAAGAAGTACAATTATATTCATTCCAAAATCCTTTATGGAACATTAAGGGGTTTAGTTAAACATGTTATGAATTCATGCTCAACTTTCACTTACTGGCAAGTAATGAATCGAGAGACAAACTCTGAAACCCCATTCTATATCCATGGACACCAGAAACTAACACTGGAGGTGCTAGTACATCATTTCCACACATGGATGTACTCTAACAGGATATGTATGAAACACTCTCAGCACACCCTCCTAGAAAATCACAGGTACCATCATGAATCCTACCAAAACACTGACATGATCCTACATTTAAAAAGTATATTAGGAGCATGAACTCTGGATATATGAGTGCGTAGTGTCTCACATTATGTATCCCCCATCCATACATCCCTAACTCTATGCAAGAGATGAGGCGTGAAAAACATAAACTGGAGGTATGATGATCAATATCCATCCGCAGTTGATAACTATAACAAGTCCAAATACTTTAATACCTCGTTCAACAAATACGAACAATATCTATTGTTAAGAGAATCTGCAACCACATTTCCCTTCTCCGATGTATATAATATTCAAAGTCAATGTATGAGAAGAATATTAGAAATTAACTATGTCTCAATTTGATATCATTATTAAAGAATATATAATTGATATTATTCTGATCAAAGTCTATAAAAAACCACTCACCCATCAAGTAGGTTTTCCCACATATTCTAATAGATGACTACCGATTCCATATTAAAATTGTGGGTCACATAGTTCTGATCAAGTGTTATCAAATAGAGTAACCCATTGGAAACCACCACATTCCTCTATTTCGAAACACAACAAATCCAAGTTCTTAATGCATTATATAACACGACATACTCAAAACCCTCATCTAGAAATCTCATGATGGGTGTTCTTGTCACACTCTTCTTCAATTGTTGAGATGCCTTCTAGAACCACTTTTCCACATGAAAGGCTACCCCTTCCGAGTCAAAACTGTCATGGGTGCTGATATAGTAGAGAAATCAATTATGTATATCCATTAATAGTCTACCAACCTGGGGAATCATCACACCTCTATCAAAAATTTGGCTGGCTCCCAAGCTAACCCTCCCTCAACAATGGCCAGGTCCACATCTAGAAAATTTATGGAAACAAAATGTCCTAAAATGTTGGTAAACTAAATCCATAATTGGCTATTCAAGTGATTTTTATAAATGTGGTGGTCTTGGAGAACATCTTGAACTCTCCTAAAGTGTCTCACACACTCGTCCTCATACATTAAGGTAAAAAAGACATCATCGATGAAGTCTACTACAAACATTTTTATGTAAGGTCTAATGATCTGATTTATCAGTCCCATAAACTCTTATTGAGATTTTTTCATGCAAAATGGAATCTCTATGTACTAATATTGAATGTAGCATCATCTTAATTTTGTATTCAGAATATCTTTATCTCGTACATGTATCTTGGGATGACCTGACCTGAGGTCAACCATCGATAACCAATATATTACTCTCAACTAATCAAATAGGTCATCAAATCTTAGTAGTTTATATTTGTTATTCACAGCTAGCTGGTTCACCCACTAATAGTAAACAAAAAACATCATTCTCCCATATTCTTTATTGGAAAAAAATATGGCTACCCAGGTTGAAACACTAGATTGAACAAATCCCTTCCTCCAGAAGTCATCCAATATACCCTCAGCCCGTGATGTTTTATTGGACACATCCAATATGATAATTCATATATCATTGTCAACCCTTGTAGTAGATAAATATATTATATTATCTCTCAGTCAGGAGGTAATCTTGTAACATCCTCTGGAATGGTGCTCTTATACTCTTTCACTATTATAAGAATTAGAAAACTCATAGCATCCACTGCACCAAGGCATAATATATCCAAATGATGAGTAATTGGATTCACTATCCATTAAATGATTCCACTCTATTCTACCTAAATTTTATTTTAAAAAAAATTGATAACCTAGTTCCACCACTATAGAAAAACTACACCCTTCACCTAAAAAATTCAAATTGGACTTTAAATGTAGATAAACAATCAATATGAAGAATGATGACATGAGGCCATGAATCCGCTACCAAGGGATTCCAATAGAATCACTCGAATCCAAGAGTTATATGACACTGTCAACATAATATCATGATCCCTGATTTTCTATTGTTGGAGTCTCCATGTGTATGAGTTTAGTAAAATATTCAACCATAGTCTCTAAATATCATACAATGTATGTGGAATGAAAGGAATGACTAGAACTGTTTTCTATGAGTATTGAATATAGAGTTGAAAATAGCCACATTGTACCTTGAAACATTCTTTGACCCTTTTGTCAATTTTCGTTGATCTCATGAAGCTATACCATCCCCTATCCATAAGCTCACTAGGCCTGGTGTGGACCACTTGGGGTGGTGGTGGTAACAAATCAAAATGTAAACCACATCATAATATTCTTCTACCTCATTTACTGTTTACACCACCCTGAAAACATTCTTGGTCATGTCATTGTATCTACCTCATTTTCCCATACATGGTATCTCTATTAGCTTTATAGATGGTCGGAAATTATTTCCCGAGATGTACCCTACAAATTCATGATTAACATCCACTCATTACGGGATGACATGACCCACCCTATTATCCCTGCACTGAAGATACTCTATCTTGGGATATCCTCCTAAATAATCTCACACATTTAGGTCTCTAAGATATAAATCAGATCGTTGATGTTTATGTCTCATCTCTGGAATCCCCAATGTTGATAGCCACCGACTATATCTTTCTATCCATGAAACTCTCAACCACAAAAACTCAATATAGTACTCCCAGTATAGGATGGAATGCATCGAGAAATAATACTTGCTTAGATGTATCAATGGAAAAATCACACAACCATTTTAGCCCTCATGAATTGATCATGAACCTTATACATCTATTTCCTTGAGAGTTTGTTAATCCTTTATAAATACCCAAATACCAATGTCGTTCCTTGTTAGAGCTGTAAAAGCTCCATGATACGTACAACCCTCAACATATCTAGTGAAAAATCTCTAAAAATTCATTCTAACTCTATCCAAGAAAGAGTCACCTCATCATAAGAGTGGATCAATACCCCCACCATGGCCCAATTGAACCATATAGAAGGCTTTCTACTAGGACCACCATCATATCTACTGGTTTCCTGACTAGAAAAAAAACATGGGTCACTGCCTCAATCCAGTCCTCTATCTCCCATGGGATGGGATAGCCTTGGAACCATAGGGGTCTATATCATTGAAACCCGTGAAGCACACTCAGCCTGCACACCTCATTACCTGGTACTGCGGGTATCACGTGCTACTCTAAAAGTGGTGGAATGGTTGGTGCACCACACATATGTAGAATATATGGAATTTTTCTAAGTATCATCACCTCATAACCAAAGGATCATTCTAATTCTCCTGAATCTAATTCATAACTAGAATATGTCTTGGAGGAATCTTGAAATAGACAAGATTTACCATGATCAATAATAATATATCCAGAGCTGACTCATGAAGAAATTATACTCAACTACCCATTTTTTTACATTTTGTCTCATGTACTGATTTGAAAAGAAGCCGATCAGAGTCCAAGTATATTGATATGTCAGCTACCACATTAACACTAGAGTTCCTATCCTAAAAGTGGTACTCGAAACACTTAAAACTATTTCCAAAAACAAATTTCTCAGACTTTGGTACTATAGTAGAAATGACTTCTCTGATAACACTTTTTCCCGACCAATCCTGGATGTGTCCATGTCATGACTCCCCAAGCCCACCTCCAATATGATAGGGGATCATGACTGGCACTACTAAGAAATATCACTAACATGGGAGGCCATAGACAATGTACCTATACATATGCACACATCTACTAGTTTATAAAATGAGGATTAAAAAAACTAAAAAACATGCATGAATACATCTAAATAAAAAAATTATTATAACTAGAAGTAAAAGAATGTAAAAAATAACCAAATACAATACCACCACAAAAGACTATAACACACGTCCAACCTAAATGTATGTACAAAGACCGCTATCAGAATGTTGTCGGAACACACCACATTCTGTCCAGTCTCACTAAGAACTGTCTGGTCCAGGTCTACCTAAGAAAATATCAAAAGGTCGATCATCTATTGAAGAAGAAACATGTGTGTGAAAATATTCTAAATGGGTGAGTATATAAATACTCTGTAGGACATCCCAGAACAAAAATGTATAAAAAATCATATATATCCATCTCTATATAGGATTATATCTAGAACAAATAAAACAAGAATATCCAAATATACTCAAAAAATAGACACAATCTGGTTGTAAGTCACAATTGTAATATACCAGACATGGATTCATTATTGTAGATTCCACAAATAATTAATCTGGGAGAACACACTCTAGAGTCTGATAACATTGATGATGTCTATCTAAGAGGTACTTCTAATCAAGTCGCGTCATGAGAAAAACAGACTGATATTCTGAACAGAATATGATATATATATATATATATATATATATGAGGATCACTATTAGGACTATACGGTGATAAAAACAACTCAATGTGGATTAAAATGCTATGTATAGGATCTATTCCAACATAGTTTTAGTCAATATTATTCCAAGAACTCTATATAGGGAAGGAAGACAAACAGAGGATCTCCATCTTGGCATCTCGGAGGGATTCCAATGAATCTATCGAAGATGTCCAAATGAACTGATCAAATTCCAAGGAGTATGACACAATTCCATACCAACCCTCAATGAAAGGATAAGGGAAAAATACCCTAATGAGATTTTCTTAAGATTTACAGGAAAAGAGCTCAAAGCCTTGTATAAAATAGTACATAACAAGTAGTATGGGTAGCACGCAGTATCCCCTTACCCCAGGTCCCACTCGTGCATTTTTCCCATGTCATCAAGCCATTTCTATGTAGTAATTTAGAAAATGTAGGATTCTTGTGTAATCTACACATGTTTCAGTACATGTATTCATCCTATGTACATGTTACCATGTATTAATACATGGGTTAGCCTGTTTACCTGGTTTAGGTCATGCCTATATGTGGGAGTACATGATGTTCTCCAACCCATGTACTCTACCCTATGTCTGTGTACTTCCTAATGTACATGTCGAGTCACACGGGAGAGACCAACATACATGTGACATGTTTCATACACCGTGTGATATATAAAATAATATTAAATGGACAACCATCGTAAAATGGGCCCCACATGTTGTGTAGATCTGAATTTCATGTCATGTAGTGAGAGAAGTTCTAGAATCCCAAATCCACTATCAATTTATCTTTTACATAGACTCAAAAACCATTCAATCCATGTGTTTCCAAAAAACTCAAGGGGAGTCAAATTTAAATATTTTCCATAATCAAAAAATTTCATCCACGATCATATATACATAGAAAACAGATCAAATAATCATTCTTTATTGTGAGATAAAGAACAAAAAAGAAAGAAAAATTAGTTATCCACCATCGTGAAATTTCCTCCATCTATATGGTCAAAACTACATTATGATGTGAGGATCTGTAATATAAAGTATCAGATCATTTTTTCTAGAATATGGTGAACAAAAATCCATTGATTGGGGTAAGTCATGCCACGGGCCAAATGACCAGTGCTTATACGAGAGATGAGCATGGTATAAAAGAGTAAGAACATATAATAGGATTGTACCAAAATCAATTTTTCTGTCAACATTGATTTGTTCCATTAGAATGACAATTGAATAATCAATAATTACAAAGATATTCTCCCATAATAACTCATAAAAAATAACCCATACTGTAATATACAGGATCTTCTGATCCATCTGTTGGTCGATTGATATTTGTTCATCATATGAAAATAAGAACGTGTACGAATCCAATCAAAACATCATTCCTAACTCGATTCAGATTGATTATTGATGAATAATTATGATCTTCCATGATCGTTAGAAATAAACATTGAATATCTTGTGTGTCGATTGTCAATCCACGATGTTGTCACCATTTGTTTAACAAAAATCAACCAAATATATATCCAATGGATCTCCAACAGTTCTAGTGTTTTGAATATAACCCTGGTATTTATACATAAAATTCTATTTAATTTTTCTAAATTCAAGAATCAACAAAAATAAATAAAACAATTTATTCAATTATTTTATTTATTTTCTCCCCCGTGATGACATTCTACAAATAACCCACATCAAATATGGTTAGTTCACCCCAAGGGTAAAAATTGCATCTTAAACTCAATTGTTCCCTTATATTTATAATATGAGAATCCATTAAGATGTTATTCCAAATTTTTTGGAAAATTGGGAACACATGGTTTTTGATATATTTATTACATTTCAAACATTTATTTCGGCCTGACCAGGCCCTGGAATTGAATTTATATTTGAGAATTATATCGAAATTAATCCATATAATATACAAAAATAATACATTTCAAATCCAGGACATTATATTCATCGGGTCCTAACACGCCAGGAACAACCATTTTCCCCGAAGACACAGAATCCTCTACGAAGTGCCCACCCATGTGACGAAATGTGTTACTAGAAAAATGATTTTTCTCATAGGACAAAACACTATCTCTCTAATAAAACACCCCCTGTGAAACTTCCCAGAAGGTTACCAATCATGATAACTACTCCAAGTTAAACACAAGTAGTTTGGAGTTTTAATTAGGTAATATTTGTATATGAATGGTTCAACTTGTTGACATGAGTCATATAATTTTTTATTTATCCATTTATGAATTATAGGTGTTACATTTTCCTTATTTAGATAACAAAATCCTTATGGGGGACCCTATATCTCAAAATAGGTAGTTCCACCACACATAAAACTAGGTTCCTCCTCTAATACCAACGTAATAATGCGGGCTCAATTACAACACAAACACACATCCTTAACTTGGTCACCAGGTCCTGGCCTTCAATGTAAAACCAACTACATCGAGGACAGATGGTCCACAAGCTAGATAAAACCCACATGCTTGAATGGGTCTTTAGACTAATTCTTGTCTTTATGTGCCAACAAATTTTCATTCCATTGTTGATTTTCCTCTCTCGCATACACCCTAGGAATATTATTAGAAGGTCACCCATCTTGATCAGTACTCTAGGAAATGCATGCATAACTGTGACTTCTAATCAGGTAGGGTCCTAAAAAAGTTTCACCTTATTTAAAATCATCATATAATTCATTCATTTAACCATTTATCATTCGGGATCATTTTAATGGGAGTACTAAATGGGGATTTTCCCAATAAATGACTTATTCTATTGACCGTTATGTCTAGAAATAATTTGAGGTTTAGGATTATAGAAATTGTGATTGAACACAATCTATAGGTATTTCTATTTTAGAGAATTAAAATATTAATTCACAATAAAACATTAACTTTCATAAATCAATTCATGATCATAAGAAATCCTTTGGAATTCTTTGTAGCTAGAGAGAGGATTCATATTAGGATGATAAAGAAAAGGATGATAGGTCAACATAAATTTATTTTCCATATAGGGATGAAACATCTAATGTAAAATAGACATTTTTTAGGGTTTCTTGTCTGTTATAAAATATAATTCAATTTATGTGAAGGATTGTACATATATTAGGACAAAAATGATCTCTAGGTCGAATATCAATGTAAAAAGGAGTATGCCTCCAGATATTTCTAGTAGTTCCATGGGATATGATTCTAAATATTCTCACGATTATGAATATTTTAATGGGACAGATTATTGTTTTTGATTCAATTTGAAATGTCCTTTTTTTAATTTTGATTGGGGGTAGTGTGGCCACATATGTTCTATTCGGATCATCCATTTTTCCTTTCCTCGTTTTATTTATTATAAAAATGGGTTTAACCTAGACATTCATGACAAATATATCTCTATACATTTTTTTTATTATCATTAATTCATTAAACCATATTAAAATGAATATTATAACTAATAAAACCATTCATAATTGAAAAAATCATGTTGGAAGATACATGAAACTAATTAATATGGGTTTAGTTCATATATCCAAAAATTAAATTGTATATGAAATCATCAGAGGATGATTGACCATAATATTTATTTATAATTTTAGAAACAAAAAATAAATCCATGAATACTTATATGATGCATAAATAAAAAATACAATACTCATAAGAATAAAAAAATAGAGTTAATACATACATAAAAGTACACATTTAAATAAAACAAAACTCAAAACTCACAAAGTAATTTTGATTTTATAGGTGGAACTATAATAGATTCCATCCCATGAGTTCAACCATGATTCATACTCCAAAAACCTTGACCACCACAGAAATGTTCTCTGCTAGAGAAGAAATTAACCATCACCTACCTCAATCTAGATGAACCTCACCCGCACATACACCCAAGTATCATATAAATGTGTGGCTATACAACTTATGAATAAATCCATTTATATTTACAATACACACCGAAAATATAATAACATGTTATATCATAATAATTATGGATGTATATTTATTAAAAAGAATTAATACAACAACAAAAAAGATGAATGTATAGAAATATTGTAGTGGAAATAACCCATGATGATCCCTAGAGCCCACACATATGAAACCCATACATTAATCCTAATAAGTCTCTTATAGAGAGGAACTTATATAATGGATAAATCATATGAATATAACCCCATTCCATCAATCAAATTCATCTCACTATAGGGTATCAACTGAAGTGCATTGTGTTGCATTTGTTGTCAATGAGGCATGAAGTTGTCTTGGAATGAATGGATGTCAAGGAAGGTCAAGATGTGAATGACAAAGGTTGTGATGGTGTTGGTGGTGAAGGAGAATGGCCATGGAACTTAGAGGAATGTCACTTAGGAGATTCACTAAGTGGCATAGGAGATTATGGTTGAAACATTCTCCATGGAAAACAGATGATTGTTGAGCTGTTCTTTAAGTTCATAGAACTTGTATCCTGATGATACAATGTCACAACATTGTTTGAAGACCATGCATTGTATTGACAATGCATGAGGAGAAGTGGATTGAATGAAGTCCATGCACTATCACTTAGTGCATGTGAATCAGAAGATGTTCCAATTGATCTCTGATTAGATCAATGAAGATTCATTGAAGATTTATATGTGATTCATGAGATTCAGTTAAAGAAGTCCCTCCTAAGTATTGAACACATATGGAAGAGGAGATGAAGAAGATAATTGATGATGAACCGTTTGGAATTCCATTCCTAAGTAATGAATATACGTTGAAGATAATGGAGGAATTTCAAATGAAGAAGAAGAGAGGAAGAAGGCTTGGAGTGGCTTGGCATTTGGCTTATACTCATGGAGGACTTTGTTTTTGACAAAGTCTTATTCTATACATTGCCAAAAAATATGGCCAGCCCGTGAGCACCTTGTGGGTTCAACCCCAAGGCTCATGTGGGCCTAAGGCGCCACGCCCAAGGGGGAACCCGTGGGGCGAGCTCAGGGCGGCAGGGGCGCACCCGCAGACACCACAGAGGCACTGGGGCACGCCCGGAGGAGCGCGATAGGGGGCCGTGTGTAATCCCCTGAGGGCACGCGGTGGTGAAACCCGCGCACCCGGAGAGCATAGTGGGCGCTAGGAGCGCGCCCGCAGGAGCAATGAGTGGGCGCAGAGCGCGCCCGCAGAGAGAACCCGGTGCGGGGCGGCACCGGGAGGGGAGAAGTTCAACTGGCGTGTTGAGGAAGCGCCAGGGTAATAAGCCGCGGATAAACCGGGCTTCGTTTCGATGTGGGACGCGGGATTTTCCCGCGGAAGAGATCCTGGCCGTCCATCTCATCGCGCGCTCGATCCGAGCCGCTCATCTGATCCGCCGCGACGATGATCTTATCCTGGCCGCTAAACATTGCATCCGACGGCCGAGAGCTCGTCTCCTTCCTCGAGCTCGAGCCGAAGCCACCCGCGAGTAGCCGCTGAACCAGAGCCTCCCCGACGACCTATTTCGAGTTCCCGGCCACCATTTTCGAAACCGAGACCTCCATTGAGCTCGTCTCTCCACACCGAACACGGACATGCCTAAAAAAGATCTTGCATGCAACCAGTGGAGAATTTCGAATGAGGCCGAGGCAAGAGAAGCTGCCGAGTCCACGTGGTTGGTGTTTTTGCATGGGATGAGCCTAAACCGAAGGCTGTGCATGCGTTATGAGTCGCATGCACGTAGAGGGACCGAAAAATAAGGGAAGCCGCGTTGAAACAGAGGAAAGAAAGTTCAAGATTTGAAAAAATATTGAAGATCCGAATATTTCGAGAGTTTGGATTTGAATCCCGCGGAAGAGGTGAAGCATCCCTCTGCCTATAAAAAGAGAACCCGAAGCACGGTAATGTTTGTTGATGCGCTGAAACCTTGTTGAAGATTTGTGTCCCGTGTGTGCCTCTGCCTCGCAAAGAAGAAGCCGCCGCGCAAAGCACTTGCGCGGCTGTTGTTCTCGGTGCCACCCGAGGCCCGAAGGAGTTCCTTTCGCGCACCCCTTGCACGAAAGAGGTGAAGGGAAGGAGTCCCCTGCGCGCTATCCCTTTGCACGGCAGGAAGAACCCGGGGCAGTAGCTCTTGCGCGCCCCGTGTTTGAGGTGCCTTGCACCCAAGGTGCTCTTGCACTCTTGAGGCTTGCACACCCGAGGACTTGTGCGCTGCCTTGTGCACCCTAGTGCCTGCGCGATAGAAGAGAGGTTGGTCGCACCCCTTGCGCGACTTCTTTAGTGTTTGGGTGGAATAGTGGAGGAAGGCCGAGCCCTTTCACCCTTTGAGTGCCAAGTGAAGAAGAAGACACCCTACGGGCAGTGTGTGTGCAAAAAGAAGTAGGAGGCCAAGGCTTGAACACTTAGTGTGTGCAAAGAAGCAAGGAAGGCCGTGGCTGTTTGTGTGCATAAGGAGTATACCACACTTTGTGTGTGTGAGAGGTGAAGAAGGAAGGCCGAGGCCTTTGTGCCTTTGTGTGCAAAAAGAACTAGAAGAAGGCCGTAGCCTTTGGCTTGGGTATGTGCAAAGAAGAATAAAAGAACAAGTCTTGTGTGCAAAGGAAGTGAAAGGCCGTAGCCTTGTGTAGGTGAAGTGAAGACCACACATCATTTGAGTGTGTGTGTGTGCAAATTGAAGAGGAACACCCTACGGCCATTTAAGGGCATGCAACAAGAAGTGTGAAGGCCAAGCTCAAGTGTGTGCAAAATTAACAAAGAAGGTCGTAGCCCTTGTGTGTGAAAAATGAAGAACCAAGTGTGTGCATAAGTGAAGTGCACACTTTGAAGAAGATTAAAAGAACAAGGAAGTGAGTGTGCTTTGCAAGTGAAGTAGGCCAAGCTCAAGTGTTTGCCAAAGTGAAGAAGTTTTGTGTGCAATGAGATAAGGAGGCAGAACCTAGTGTGTGTGCACTAAGTGAAGTGAACACACTTAGAAGAAGGAAGAAAGAGGAGACCCTCACAATAAAGTAAAACACACTTCTGAGTGTGTGAGCAATTTGAATATAGTGTGTGAAGATTGTGAAGAAGGTGTGTGCTTAAAGTGACTACACCCTTTGTGGGTCTACTGCACCAAGAGGAAGAAAAGGAGAGTTCATGCATGCATGCATGCACGTGCACACGTGAACAGTGCTAAATCAGTGGTGTGCAACTGAGACTGGACCAGACCGAAGATAAAGATATTATTTGTCTGAGCATTCAGTAATTGGAGAGAAGCTGGGGCATCCTTAGAAGAAGGTGATAAAGCCCGAGCAAGATGAGAGGACCTGTTCACCACAAGTGATCAGAAGAAGAGCAAGGCCAGCAGCCTTTATCCCAGGCTGCTGAGGATACTTGAAGAACTTAAAGTGAAGAAGAGCTACTCGTGTGACTCGAGGAGCCAAGAGAAGACCCTGTGGGACTCAGGGAGAAGAAGTCTTCAGTAGGATTCTGGAGCAGGCCATTGGGACTCTGGTAACATTGTGGGACGCAGTATAAAGACCCTCCTGTGGGACTCAGGAGAGATAAAGTGGGACTCTGTATCGACCATTGTAATTTTAACAGGTTATAATGGAGAATCCATGCTTGGAGAGCATGTCAAGGATGTAGGCCTTTGGTGCCGAACCTTGTAAATCCTTGTGTCCTATGCCTTTTCATTACTGCATTATCCGGGAAAGGTTGAGAGATACAAGAAGAGTGGATCGAGGCTTTAACCAGACATAGAGGTTTAATTGATAAGGAATCAATTAGTAAAAACTTTTAAGGGATCACTGATTCACCCCCTCCCCCTCTCAGTGATTCACACTGATCTGGGCACTTCAATTGGTATCAGAGGGAGGTTCCCTCTAAAAGATCCAAGAGAGTCTTTATGGAGTGCAGATTTGAGGAAATGAAAGAACAGCCTCAAATGGAGATATCTGCCAAGACTCAGAAAAATAGAAACAAGAAACAGGACAAGAAGATGAAGAAAGCCTGTCCTAGCTATGCTGAAGTTGAAACAATGAATGATCTTCAGAGTGCACTCAAATATCTTCAGAAGACAGTTCCCATGGAAGTGGCAAAGTGTATAGCTACAGGCATCCATGATCATCATGAAGAAAAATCACAGTTAGAAGAAGAATCCAATGCAATGGAAGATCAGTTGGCAAAAAGGGTTGGCATAACCAACACTCTCAGAAAGCTGGTGAAGGCCAAAGATGAAACAATTTCCCTTTGCAATGAAAGATATGAAGATACTGCTGAAGAATTGCAAAGAAGCCTTTCTGAGAAAGAATTCTTTAAGACTGTAGTCAAAGATGTTTTCCATGCACTGGAAAAGAGGCATAAAGTATCAATGGTTGTCAGAGATGATCAACTTGAAGAAAAAGTCAAACTAGTGAAGGAGCTGGACAATTCATTGCAAGAATTGAAGAAGGTGCATGAAGACCAGATGAAACAACTGGTGGAGAATTGGGAAGGAATGCTAAGAATGGTTGAGGATGAGAAGAACTCCCTCAACATGAAATGCTTTGAACTGGAGGTGATATTGAAAAATTTGCAATCACCCAAAGCTGAATCCTCCCAGTCAGCTGAAAGAAGAAATGTTGCTACTCAAGTGAGCTTTGAAAAGGATGATTCTAAAAGAAAGACATCCTATAATAAAAGGGCATAAACTTCTAAAAAGAAGGTACCTTCCATACCATCTTGTACTGATGCTTCTAATTGTGTCTCCACAAAAAGTGCAGGATGGAAGAATAATTCCAAACAAGTATGGATGAAGACAATGAAGAAAGAGAGCTCTCCTGAAACAACAAAACTTGTCAAGAAAAGTACCCAGCAATCAGAAGTACACAAGAGGTCAAGATTTGTGGGTCAATGTTGGTGTTGTAACAAGTATGGGCATTGTGCAAAGGATTGTTGGTACAATTCACTGAATACCAAAGCACAGAGGAAGCCCATGCCAAGGGGGAGCAAGCCAGAAGAAAATAAGCAACATCCACAGGTCCAGAGACATCTGTTTACTGCAAATAAATTTGGATTACTTGACAACATCTGGGATGATTGCAAAAGTGGTCAAAAAGATACATGTCAGTCTCCAACTGTATCCAGAGCTCAAAGGAAGAAAAGATCACAGAACCTGGCTCAGAAAGATTCCTTGGGAAGCAAGCAAAAGAAAGTGGAAGATGATCCCAAGAAGATTTTGAGAAATGAAGAGAAGTCCTTGGAGTCTGAATCCAAGAAGGGTGATGCATCAAGAAGAGCCACCAAGAAGACATGCTTCTACTGTGGGAAGAAAGGTCATACCATGGATCTTTGTAAAGAAGCCATGAAAATCAATAGAAGCCAACTGAACTCCAAAAGACAATCAATCCAGAAGAAGAAGGGATTGATTGAAAATAAGTTGCCTAAGAGAGGTAGCTTAGCAGCATCCAAAGAACCATGTGGAACTTCCAAAACTGAGGCCACTCTTCCAAATGATCTACTTGTCATATGGCCAAATCAGTTCCAACTTGCCAAAGATCTGCAAAAAGGTGAAGATAAAGTTCTGGCAATTGCTAAGGCAAAAGGGAAGAAAAAGATTTCACATGAAGATGGGTTGAGAACCACACCAGCACAATCATCAATGAAGATCAAATGTGCAAGTGTGAAGACTGGTGAAAATGGGACATCTCGGTTGAGAGAATCTTCTCAACCTTGTTGTTCACATTGATGAACCAAGGAGGTTCCATCTTATTCCCTTATACTATTGGTATTTACATGTGCTGACATTGTAGGGAATTGAAGATGATGATCATTCTCAACTGGAGGATGGTTTGGACAGAATGGAGTGCACCCCTTGAGGGGGAGCCAGTCTGGAGAAGATGGTATTCTAAGATTTAATACTATCCTGAGAAATGATGAAGGTATTCCAATCATATTTCATCCCTTGTTTCTTAATTGTATTCATCATGACAATTAAGGGGGAGTATTGATTGAAGACAAATGAATGAAAGGGGGAGCTTTATCTTTGCACTGAACTTTCTCATGAGTTTTGTGAAGTTGTGCAGGATTTAGCAATTCATTGATATATCTGAAAAATTTCAAACCCCTGAAGCATGATCACACATGTGTAGAGAATTGTGGACAGCATTGAGTATCTTGGTTACATCACTCTTGTGTTCTACACCGGGTTAGCCCAAGTAGACTTAGAGTTGATTTACTAAAGGTTCTTTGCTAAAGAAGAACATGTGACATCATCCCTCTCCTAGTGTTTTTCAAGAAGATGCTATTCAATGGGAGGAAGATATTTGTGAAAGTGAACCACACCACACCTTTGCATTTGATTTCCAATAAGGGGGAGAAAATAATGGCACACATATTGACCCATTCATATGTGATGAAGGAGTGTATTGACAACAAATACAAAGGGGGAGATTGAAGTGCATTGTGTTGCATTTGTTGTCAATGAGGCATGAAGTTGTCTTGGAATGAATGGATGTCAAGGAAGGTCAAGATGTGAATGCCAAAGGTTGTGATGGTGTTGGTGGTGAAGGAGAATGGCCATGGAACTTAGAGGAATGTCACTTAGGAGATTCACTAAGTGGCATAGGAGATTATGGTTGAAACATTCTCCATGGAAAACAGACGATTGTTGAGCTGTTCTTTAAGTTCATAGAACTTGTATCCTGATGATACAATGTCACAACATTGTTTGAATACCATGCATTGTATTGAAAATGCATGAGGAGAAGTGGATTGAATGAAGTCCATGCACTATCACTTAGTGCATGTGAATCAGAAGATGTTCCAATTGATCTCTGATTAGATCAATGAAGATTCATTGAAGATTTATATGTGATTCATGAGATTCAGTTAAATAAGTCCCTCCTAAGTATTGAACACATATGGAAGAGGAGATGAAGAAGATAATTGATGATGAACCGTTTGGAATTCCATTCCTAAGTAATGAATATACGTTGAAGATAATGGAGGAATTTCAAATGAAGAAGAAGAGAGGAAGAAGGCTTGGAGTGGCTTGGCATTTGGCTTATACTCATGGAGGACTTTGTTTTTGACAAAGTCTTATTCTATACATTGCCAAAAAATATGGCCAGCCCGTGAGCACCTTGTGGGTTCAACCCCAAGGCTCATGTGGGCCTAAGGCGCCACGCCCAAGGGGGAACCCGTGGGGCGAGCTCAGGGCGGCAGGGGCGCACCCGCAGACACCACAGAGGCGCTGGGGCACGCCCGGAGGAGCGCGATAGGGGGTCGTGTGTAAGCCCCCGAGGGCACGCGGTGGTGAAACCCGCGCACCCGGAGAGAATAGTGGGCGCTAGGAGCGCGCCCACAGGAGCAGTGAGTGGGCGCAGAGCGCGCCCGCAGAGAGAACCCGGTGCGGGGCGGCACCGGGAGGGGAGAAGTTCAACTGGCGTGTTGAGGCAGCGCCAGGGTAATAAGCCGCGGATAAACCGGGCTTCGTTTCGATGTGGGACGCGGGATTTTCCCGCAGAAGAGATCCTGGCCGTCCATCTCATCGCGCGCTCGATCCGAGCCGCTCATCTGATCCGCCGCGACGATGATCTTATCCTGGCCGCTAAACATTGCATCCGACGGCCGAGAGCTCGTCTCCTTCCTCGAGCTCGAGCCGAAGCCACCCGCGAGCAGCCTCTGAACCAGAGCCTCCCCGACGACCTATTTCGAGTTCCTGGCCACCATTTTCGAAACCGAGACCTCCATTGAGCTCGTCTCTCCACACCGAACACGGCCATGCCTAAAAAAGATCTTGCATGCAACCAGTGGAGAATTTCGAATGAGGCCGAGGCAAGAGAAGCTGCTGAGGCCACGTGGTTGGTGTTTTTGCATGGGATGAGCCTAAACCGAAGGCTGTGCATGCGTTATGAGTCGCATGCACGTAGAGGGACCGAAAAATAAGGGAAGCCGCGTTGAAACAGAGGAAAGAAAGTTCAAGATTTGAAAAAATCTTGAAGATCCGAATATTTCGGGAGTTTGGATTTGAATCCCGCGGAAGAGGTGAAGCATCCCTCTGCCTATAAAAAGAGAACCTGAAGCACGGTAATGTTTGCTGATGCGCTGAAACCTTGTTGAAGATTTCTGTCCCGCGTGTGCCTCTGCCTCGCGAAGAAGAAGCCGCCGCGCAAAGCACTTGCGCGGCTGTTTTTCTCGGTGCCACCCGAGGCCCGAAGGAGTTCCTTTCGCGCACCCCTTGCGCGAAAGAGGTGAAGGGAAGGAGTCCCCTGCGCGCTATCCCTTTGCGCGGTAGGAAGAACCCGGGGCAGTAGCTCTTGCGCGCCCCACGGTTGAGGTGCCTTGCACCCAAGGTGCTCTTGCACTCTTGAGGCTTGCACACCCGAGGACTTGTGCGCTGCCTTGTGCACCCAAGTGCCGGCGCGATAGAAGAGAGGTTGGTCGCACCCCTTGCGCGACTTCTTTAGTGTTTGGGTGGAATAGTGGAGGAAGGCCGAGCCCTTGCACCCTTTCAGTGCCAAGTGAAGAAGAAGACACCCTACGGGCAGTGTGTGTGCAAAAAGAAGTAGGAGGCCAAGGCTTGAACACTTAGTGTGTGCAAAGAAGCAAGGAAGGCCGTGGCTGTTTGTGTGCATAAGGAGTATACCACACTTTGTGTGTGTGTGAGTTGAAGAAGGAAGGCCGAGGACTTTGTGCCTTTGTGTGCAAAAAGAACTAGAAGAAGGCCATAGCCTTTGGCTTGGGTATGTGCAAAGAAGAATAAAAGAACAAGTCTTGTGTGCAAAGGAAGTGAAAGGCCGTAGCCTTGTGTAGGTGAAGTGAAGACCACACCTCATTTGAGTGTGTGTGTGTGCAAATTGAAGAGGAACACCCTACAGCCATTTAAGATCATGCAACAAGAAGTGTGAAGGCCAAGCTCAAGTGTGTGAAAAATTAACAAAGAAGGCCGTAGCCCTTGTGTGTGAAAAATGAAGAACCAAGTGTGTGCATAAGTGAAGTGCACACTTTGAAGAAGATTAAAAGAACAAGGAAGTGAGTGTGCTTTGCAAGTGAAGTAGGCCAAGATCAAGTGTTTGCCAAAGTGAAGAAGTTTTGTGTGCAATGAGATAAGGAGGCAGAACCTTGTGTGTGCGCACTAAGTGAAGTGAACACACTTAGAAGAAGGAAGAAAGAGGAGACCCTCACACTAAAGTAAAACACACTTCTGAGTGTGTGAGCAATTTGAATATAGTGTGTGAAGATTGTGAAGAAGGTGTGTGCTTAAAGTGACTACACCCTTTGTGGGTCTACTGCACCAAGAGGAAGAAAAGGAGAGTGCATGCATGCATGCATGCACGTGCACACGTGAACAGTGCTAAATCAGTGGTGTGAAACTGAGACTGGACCAGACCGAAGATAAAGATATTATTTGTCTGAGCATTCAGTAATTGGAGAGAAGCCGGGGCATCCCTAGAAGAAGGTGATAAAGCCCGAGCAAGATGAGAGGACCTGTTCACCACAAGTGATCAGAAGAAGAGCAAGGCCAGCAGCCTTTATCCCAGGCTGCTGAGGATACTTGAAGAACTTAAAGTGAAGAAGAGCTACTCGTGTGACTCGAGGAGCCAAGAGAAGACCCTGTGGGACTCAGGGAGAAGAAGTCTTCAGTGGGATTCTGGAGCAGGCCAGTGGGACTCTGGTAACACTGTGGGACGCAGTATAAATACCCTCCTGTGGGACTCAGGAGAGATACAGTGGGACTCTGTATCGACCATTGTAATTTTAACAGGTTATAATGGAGAATCCATGCTTGGAGAGCATGGCAAGGATGTAGGCCTTTGGTGCCGAACCTTGTAAATCCTTGTGTCCTGTGCCTTTTCATTACTGCATTATCCGGGAAAGGTTGAGAGATACAAGAAGAGTGGACCGAGGCTTTAACCAGCCATAGAGGTTTAATTGTTAAGGAATCAATTAGTAAAAACTTTTAAGGGATCACTGATTCACCCCCTCCCCCTCTCAGTGATTCACACTGATCTGGGCACTTCATCAACAAAAGTGGCCCAATTTCTACAGGTCATTCATAGTTAAATCATTAGGTCTCCATAAATTAAAATTTGAATGTCACACTCTAACCATCATTTAATAATAAATGTATTTAACTAATTATATATATTTTCCATTCTACCACTTGGGTCATTTAATTAATAAAATTATAAATCATTTAATCCTTACGTGTGTCTCAATGATTGGATGTGCAATTCGATAAACAATGTGGAAACTGTTTGGGTGTGACTTTTTCTTTGCAGAAGGGGTTTTCATAGTTGATACATGGTTTTATAAATAATTTGATCCATCCTTGTAGGTTTCATAAAAGTCCTTTTCCATTTTTCATGGATGGTGCATGTTTAGGCCAAGCGTGATGTGAAACTGCACAACTCTCCCTAGAAATTTCAAATTTCTATATTCCAAAAATAACCTTAAGGGGTCATAGAAAAAATTTTCTTCCACGTTATCATTTAACCTAACAAACTCCTCCACTCTATCTAGGAATACTAGGAGCATGTAAAACCCTCCCTTAGCCTCCATTATCTAATATTTTTCCTTATTAATGTTTGTGAAATCATCATAAGTTGATATTTCTTACTCTATAGATTTTCCTTCTTATCTTTTCCTCCCACCACTTACTTTCCCCTTGGTGCTTTGTGTGTGGGATAAACCCTAGACAATATGGTTGAATGATTTTTTATTTCTTCTTGATGTTTTGGTTTCCAAGGTCTTGTGGATTACTCCTGACTCCCTCAAATTTATGTTCATGAATGATTTATAACATCTTTGCTTTTCCCTCATCGATTTTCCCCATGCGCAACTCTTTAAATTTTGTTCATTTTACTACATGAATTTTAAAATTTAATTTTTTTTATTATTAATATTTTTAATATGGTTTCTTATAAATGTTTTATGGATAAAATTATGTTCTATCTTGGTTTTCCTTACATTATCTATTCGGTTTCCTCTTCTATTAAAAAATATGTTATTTTTTAAATTTTTTTTTGATGGTCTATAAAATTAAATTGGGATTTTTAATATATCCTGAGTTTTAAAGAATAATTATATTAATAATCACATAGATATACTTGAATGATTTTAATTACAATTCAGTTTAATTGTAATTTATTTTTAAACAATTTCTTTATATTCCTTTTCAATTATTATATATATATATATATATATATTTCTATGTGTGTGTGTGTATAATATATCTTATATTCTAAGAATATCTTGTGAATATGTCCCTCTAGATGAGTATATATATATATAGAAAAAATATATTTACATTTTTTTGATAATGGTTTCTATGAAATAAATGTCATATTTGAAAATTCATTTTTTGGAATATGATTGTTATTCATATAAATGATTATAAATAAATACATATATGGAATTGTATAAATTCACATGGAATCATGTAAATTATTGATATAATATTTATCAATATATGTGTATGTCTATGAGTGAAATTGTATATTTGGGAAATGATTTAGAATCCATATGGATTTAAAATAGGGTTTCAAAGTCATTGTCAAAAAAGTCTATAAGTGGATTCTCAAAATTAATTATATAGGCCTGGAGGGTGTGTTCTATATTCCCATTTGGTTTTAAAAAGGGTTTCAGAATTAATGAAAAACATTTCACTAAATTTGTAATGAATAAGTGCAAAAGTTTTTTTGTTATTATCAAGTTGTTTCTTTGTTTTTCAAGTGAAAATGGTTTTAAGTGGAATGAGTTCCTATGTTAACATATTTTATTTGAAATAGAAGGCACACATGGGACCCCGAGTACCTAATGTGAGAAGACTATTTTTTGTAAGATCTTGGAGATTCCATGTAATTATTTTTATTTATATAGAATTATTTCGATACTGAAAAATCAGATAGCACGTCATTCCGATACCTGGAGTGCTCAGAATGATTCATCAAAAAAATGTTATGCTTTAAATAGTGTGTGTCAGCAGTTTTCTAGAAAATGTGGAAAAAAACCTACATGGGTGGGTAGATCATAAATATGAGGGGAACATTTTGTTTTGAATGGAATTGGTACCCTAAGCATGACTTATATTTAGTCAGCACATGCCCCCAGTGAGAAAACAAAAATAACGTATAATTATAAATAAAATTATTAAATAAAATTATTTTATATTTTGAATACTTATAACACACAAACGGGGACTCATATTAAAAATATGATACCACAAAAAACACTTAAGTGTATTATATCCTTAGGTATATTCTAACTTTGGATGGTGTGGTCCACCCGTGGAACTTAGTTTTTTGATGTAAATAAAATAATTAGTTGACAATTATTTTATTGTAAAATTCAGAACATCAAAATGGTAACACATATTGAATATAAGGACATTGCCTCAAACATTACATAATATTTCACTAAATCATGAATTCCCATTGATGATCCTTTAATATTTAGAGTTTTAGAGAATTAGGTCATAACTATTACATATCAACATGAACACTACAATGTAGACACATATACTATAAACCATTTTTCACAACACTAAAATTACTTAAATAAAACAATATTTCTTTTCTTTATATAAATTGTCAAGAATACTTCTTTTTCTTACCCTTCTTATAAACTGTGAAAAACCTTTCAAAAAATTTGGATGAGCATTAAAAGATCAGTAAGGGTTATTAAATAAATAAAGGAAACTGTAACCCATCAATAGGTACAAGTTAATGAACCATAATTTTCAATCACAACATACCTTCTTAAATCATAATATTATTGAATAACACATAGTAATTGTAAACCATAATTGTAACTTGAGGTATCCATATCAAACATTCATTGTAGCTATAAAAACTACATAGGGAGGCACAATTGGAATACCAATCACATTATATTCCATAAATCTCTTAGGAGAAACATTCACCTTTACCTCAATCATGTTAACCAATGCATTAGAGAGCGATCTCGGGATCACCCACCCCTGGTATATCACAGAACCTCCCATATACATAAAGAATTCCCAATAAAAATAATCATAACACTCAACACAAGAATATAGAAAAGATGACATTTCCACATTCCAATCACATTATATCACATCAGGATATTGAAATAAACAATTATTTATCAAACCATTTTCAAATGGATTTATAACATTTAATAATGGGATTTTTGAATCAATGTTTCCTATACCAAATTAAGGCTTTTAAAGTAATTGACATTTTAAACCAATAATATCCGTATAAATAAATTCTTAAAACCATTTTAAAATCATGGACATTAATGAGATATATCTAGAATAATAATTCCTCAAAACATATAAAATGATATTTTAGTTAAAGAGTATTTAATAAAATGATAGACGCTTGAATATAATAATTGAGAAATAACATTTAATCAGAAATTTATAATATTATGAGAATAAATGTAATCATGATATAATTTTCCAAATGATAGTATATACCCCATATAAGAGTGAATTGGTGCATAACAACATTGATGTCTCAATGGAATGTAAATTGAGAAGGAATCCCATTTAAAGAAGATATCCTAAGATTATAGAAATATCAATGAAATGATTATGTGTGAAAAATAATAATACACCCAATATAAGTGGATATTAAGTGTAAAACAATAAAAGGTTATTAACACATATTCATAGCATGACATAATGAAAAAGTATAAGTTTAACCCAAAAAATTGAAATTGGGTAATGAAGTTCCCTTATAGAAATTCGTCAGCCTAACGACATCACATTAAAATTTAGAAAATGAGTAGATGAGAGAGAGAAAGGGTAACTCATAACTTGGACATAAAATTTTCATCAATAAGGATATATAATAAATTATCCCAACATAGGACGATGCAAATTAAAATACATAACAAAAATGCATCCTTTTAAAATGAATAGGGTGAAAGGTTCCCTGACCGATATGGTAACATATGAAACATACACCCCATGAAAGAAGGACAATACAATGAAGATATAAATAAACATAAATTAATGAATATTATACATGGAATACAATCATTTAAGGTACATATTCCTCACAAAAATAAAGTGGAAAATATAACATGAATCTCACAGGAATAAAAACTGAGACGAAAACCCCTGACTACATTGTAATTCAATCAAATCAAATGACCAAAAGTGAATAAACACAATATTAATCCCAAAATAACATGAATATAAAGTTAATCATGATATTATATATCAAATAGAAGTACACAATATACCTCATTCAATAAAAAAGTGGTGATCAATGGAAATATCATGAAATTAAAAGTGAGATAAGAAATCACATAGCTTGTGTCCTACATGACATGTTTGTTTCTTGTTCATCCTGAATAATAAAATAAAGATAATTTATACTTGTTTAATAACATTTTTAAAGTTTATTATTCCTTTTATATCACTTATTACCATGTTATAAACCATATTTAATCATTTATGTTAATAATGGTTGTTTTGTCGATATTTGGTATTTGAGTCAAAAATGGACTTTTAATAATTACAATTTGTTCATGTTGTCCAAAGATCATTATATAAATAATGGTATTAATTATTTAGATATCATATATATCATTTATATGATGTATATACTTTTATTTATAATAGTACATAACATTTGAAAATAAAAAATGAAATGTACCGTTCATGGAGACGGTAAACCGTACGTACGCATGTACTCTACTTCCATTTATTTTTCATATTGTAATGGAATGTAAACTAAATGATACATAATTATATTATAATTACACTATAACATCATATATAATTTCATTAACTATACCCAGTATACGTTCCACCTAATGCATTTACAAGTGAAATCACTTTGAGAGGGCGGCAGTCCGCAACTCCTCAAATGAGATTATTGTATTTACCCACTATGGAAACCATAAAGGTAATATATAAATAAAAAATACAGAATAATAGATAAAATATAAATATAATAAATAAAATATATAGATATAGTTCCATCATAATGGCCACCATGAGAGGAGGTTGGAGATATTTGAACAATCATCATTTTTTGAGGCGGTACTTCACCGTCCACAGAAACAATATGTTCATCACCAATTACAGTGAGGTGTGTTTATGATTAGTTATAATCCTTCTAATAGAAACATAATAGTATATTGAGGATTCTTTTTTGTTATAAAATAAAGTAATTAAATGTTTTTAGGGGTAGGGGAAGTAAAATAAAAGAAAATAATTAAAGACAAATTGTTACCTTTAATTCAGGTAACTCTAATTGGTTTGAACCAAATGGACTTATTGATGTGTATTCTGCCTAAGGTAAGGCTTCTTGGAGGACGATAGGGTTCTTTAGATCATATTTCGGTAGGGTTTTGATGATCCAAGGTGCTTGAGAGGTGTGAGGAATGGGTAATAATTTGTGTCCTTTTATAAGGGGGAGTATGGTTTCTTTTGGAAAGTGTGAAAATATTATTTTATTATATAATGATTTTCAGTTTCTAAATGTAAAAAACTAATTAAATTCAATGATAAGATGACTCATGGTCGAAATGATATCTTATATAACCACAATTAAAAATTAATTTACTAAAAGATATTTGTTTGTGTCATTTGGGTCTTTACATTGAATTAATTAATCTAAAGTGTCATTATCACTCCCAAGTGGCTCCATGGAGTCCCAAAATCGACCCATGGATGTCCAGGGTCGTCCATGACTTATCATATAAGGTTTGGACAAGTTTTAAGGTAATTTAGTATTATTATAATATTTTTTTACCATTAATTACCCTATTTAACTTTATCTGTGGTTAATAAAAGTGAAAAGTTACTATTCACCAAAAATTATTTCCATCTTATTGAACCACATTTTACTTTCTAATAAAAACCATGTATGTCGGTTTTTTTAAATTTAATTCACAGAAGTGGTAAAATTTCATTTAAATGAAAAATTCTGTTTTTAACTATTACTTTTTGGTTTCACTATTCATCAAAAATTGATGTTATTCAGAAAAATACCAACAAACCAGCCTAAGATTTATTTGATATTCTGAATTTAAAAATGATTTATATTTTAAAAAATTCAAAACATAATAGTGGAATTAATTAATTTAAAATTAATTCTCGTTGTCAAAACAAATAGCGGGTTTTTAAGAAACAATATCAATCAAATGATTGACACTTGTTTATGTCCAATTTCAAAGTGAAATTAATTACAATTAATACCATCGGATTAAATGGTAAAAATATAATGGAATTACACATTCAATCCAATTGAAAATATAATCAAACCGTATAAATTAATTATATTAAATTTTAGTTTTGAATTAAAATGTAGTATTTTTCACTATTCATAAAAAACGGACTTTATCCGAAAAATACCAAAAGTGTACCCAAAGTAAATTTTGATGTCTTAATTAAAAATAATAATTTTATTTTGTCAAATAGAATATATAAATTTGACCAAAACTAGATTTAAAGAGGGTTCTCCATTAAAATTCGATTAATCGTCCTTTTAAATAATATTAGAGTATTTGTGCTTAAAATTTTATTCATTCAAATTTTTAGCCTCTAACATTTTTTGGATAAATGTAAAAACAATTAACAAATGTGTATAATAATATTCTAGTTAGTTATATTCATTCCCGATAATAAAATGACTAAGCATTAACTACCATTTAAAATAATAATATTATATTATTATTGTGCAACGTAAGATTTCAAAGAAACCCATTGCGGAGTATCAAGTATGACCTTTAATATAAAATACCCTTTAAAATTAATATTTAATTGACAAATATTAATAAATATGAAAATGTCACTTTCTTTATTTTCATGGGATGTTACATCATTCCCCACTTTTGGAAATTTTGTCCTCGTAATTTTAAAAATAATCTTGGAAACATCATTGAATGTCCCACATTAGAAAAAGGGTAAATAAAACTATCACTTTAAAAGAAAGAAAGATAAGTACAAAGGTCACCCGAGATAACCCTTACTAGGATTTCATGTTGGAAAACAAAGATATGGAATAGAAAACAAACCGTCAGTTCTAATTGAGAGGGATAGAAAACAAGATTAAGATATAGTTAACCACCATAAAATCACAGACTTATGATGTGTTAAACGGTCTTTGATTACCCAGTAGGAAACATAAACCAATAATGTTTTTGTTTTACATTCCTTTTCATAATTTTGATTAATTAATTTACTACATAGAATAAGAACAGAAGGATATATATTTACCTTCGTGTAGAGTTTCATCATTTAATAAGTTTCTATAAAAAACTAATCATTTATCCAAACAATGAGAATTAAACAATACTTGGTCACATCAAAAGCAAAAGAATCATCTTTTAGAGAACACATAACCCACAAAAGAATAACAATATATTTCCCTTGCCTTTAGACATCATCTAAAACCAAAATGGTTAGTATGAGATCATATAATCCCAAAACGGATAATCCATTCAAAAAAAGAAATACTATTATTAATCTCCAAAGTTCAAAAAAAAACTACCTAATGTTCATGAAAGACCATTTAATACAAAATTTTCCATAAATTTCTTCAAAATAATTCATACCAAGATTTAAACCCAAAACTAAAAAGGATTTAACCATATAGTCTTACATAGTAAATCTTACCATTTATCTCCAAAAACATAGACTTCTCTTAATGTCTAATTCTGAAGAATAATCAATCAAATAAAATATTCTCTATGATAGGCTAATCATTTCCATAAATAACCCAAATCGCTATATGAACATAAAAACCAGATATTCTTCAAAAATAAAATTTCATCCTTTACTCCACAAATGTAATCCTGTTGTATTCTATCATTTTTAAGAATACACTCTTCCCAAAAGAGAGAATGTCTTCCAAAATCACATTTATCAGTTAATCACCAAATAATTTTCTTATAATAAGGATTACCATTCGATAAAATATATGATACCAAATCAACTTATTATGGATGAATAAAATCATTTAACTAAAAATAATAAGGCATACTAACCAGGGACATTAAGTAGTCTAGTGCTAGGAAATAAATCATAATCTCACATTGGTTGTGAGTTCGATTACCGCCTCTTTGTTCGACGCGACAGGTGGTCACATGGTCTATGTGTTGTCCTTTTTATAAAACTAAAAAATATATGTAACATGTTTTATCCTCAATGGTTTCCTTATACATGTCATTTTCATCCATATTCATTAAGATATCAACATCTTAATTCATGAAGTCTTATATATATTGTCATTTTTTAATTCACCACCATATGATAAAATAAAATGACCCCAAAATAATGAATATCATACCTTGAACGTGATGTCTATATGGTTTAATCTTCATCTTGTTCATATAGTTATATGGTCCAAGTATTGTAAAAATGTTTTAGAGATCTTTCAAAATCATTTGCTTCCTTTGCCCAGAAACACCATGTACAACAGGGTCATATGGGTGTTCACAGAAAAACAGTTTTGAAAAATAATCATGTATGACATATAATTTCAAAAAATTTGATAAAACCTGATTTCTATAAAACAGTCTTACCAAATGTTAGTTGAAACATTTAATTAATGTTCCCTTTAAAATACCATAGGTTTGTGCTGAGTGACTATATAGTAAAAGAAAATATAAATAGTTTGTGCAGGGGTCTCATTCTTCAGAACCATTTTCAAAATCATAATATGCTTCAAAATCTTATGATAAGGTAAAATATTTGAAAATGCCCTTATAATATTTACATTTCTTGAAAATATGAGAATATTTTGAAAATTGGATTTGTTTAAATACAACCCATGATCCACAAGTATAATGATGTATATTGGAGGTGTTTGATATCTCAAACAACTGCTTTCAAGTGATATGTATTCTAGAAAAAGATTAAAAATAATCCAAACATGATTTTGGAATAATTATTGCAAGTAAGTCATAAAGAAGAGATAGGAATGTCATTTGTGAACATCCTCCTTCCATTTGTAACTGACTATCCTTGATCTAAAAAGTTATCAAACAAGGATTTAACTGGAATAATAGACATAGGGACTAACCATGTGTCTAACGAAAAATCATAATCCCTAAAGTCGTTTAATCCGACCTCTGATACCAACTATAGGGACTTGGCGTTAAAAATTACTTACTCTTGAGATAAATAAATAAATAACATTGAGGATATTTTCAGGATTAGTGTTTTAGAGAATTAGGCGATAACTATTACTTATCAACGTGAATATTTCAAAGTATACACTTCTACTATAATTGATTTTTCACAAAAGAATAATTCCTTAAATAAAACAAGAGTTCTTTTCTTGATATAAATCTTCTTGAATACTTCATTTCTCTTACTCTTCCTTATGAAATTTTAAAAGCATTTCAAAAACAAGGGTTGAGCATAAAATTCTCATTAAGGGTTATAAAAAAGTAAAGGAAACATTAAACCATCATTATATAAAAATCAATGAAACCATAATTTTCAGTCAAAACATACCTTCTGAAATCATAATATTTATGAATAACAAATAGTAATTGTAAATCTTAATGGTAACTTGAGGCATCCATATCATACTTACAATATAGCTATCACAGCTACAAAGGGAGTCACATTTGGAATACTGATTAAAGTATATTCCTTAAATCTATTAGAAGAAACATTCACATTTACCTCTATCACGTTACCCAATGCATTGGAGAGCTATCACAGGCTCACCTGCCCTAGGATTATCTTGGAACCACCCATATAGGTAAAAAATGTCCAAAAACCATAGTCATAACATATAACACAAGCATTGAGGGAAGATAAAATTTCTACATTCCAATAACATTATATCAAATCATGATATTGAAATAAAAAATTATTTATAAAACCATTTTCAAAACCATTTAAAACATTTAATAAAGATATTTTTGAATCAATGTGTACCATACCACTTTGACGCCTTTAAAGGAATTAAAATTTTAAAATATTAATATCCATATAACTAAATCCTTAAAACCATTCTTCAAACATGGTTATTAATGAGAAATATTTTTATGAATAAATCATTAAAACATTTAAAATGATATTTTAGTTATAGATTTTTTAATAAATTTAGAGACTCATGAATAGAATAATTGTTAAATAACATTTAATCAGAAATTTATAAAATCAGGAGAATAAATTTATTCATGATATAATATTCCAATGGATATTATATAAACGATAAAATAGTTAGTTGGTTCATAACAACATTGAAGTATCAATGGATTGAAAATTGAGACGAAATCCCTTATAAAAACGATATCCTTAGATTAAGGATAAATCAAATAAATAATTATGTGGGACAAATAATAATACACCCAATATAAGAGGATATTAAATGGAAAACAATAATAGTTTATTCTTACATATTCATATAATGACATAACTAATAAGTAGACGTTTAACCTAAGGAATTGATATTGGTTATAGAAGTTCCCTTACAGAAATTCGACAGCCTAATGGCCTCACATTAAAATTCTGAAAATGAGTAGATGAGAGAGGAAAAGTGTATCTCATCACTTGGAAATAAAATATACAAAAATAAGGTTATATAAGAATATATCCCAACATAGGAATAAGTAAATTAAAGGACATAACAAAAAAATAAGTCTTTTAAAAAGAATAGGGTGAAAGGTTCCCTTACCGATTGGGTAACTTATGAAACATAAACCCCATGAAAGAAGAATCATAAAATGAAGATTTAAATACCCAGAAATTAAGGTATATTATGTAAGGAATACATTCATGGATAGTACATATACCACAAAAAATGAAATACTGACAAATATAACATGAATCTCACAGGAAATAAAAGTGAGATGAAAACCCCTAACCACATTGTAATTAAATCGAGTCGTATGAAAAAAAGTTAATAACCACCAAATTAATGATATAATACCATGAATTTAATGTTAATATTTATATTTTATATCAAATTACTGTACACAATACAGCACATGCAATATAAAAGTGGCGATCAATGGAAATCTCACAGAATTAAATGTGAGATAAGAAATACCTTACCTTGTGTCTGACCTGACATTTTTGTTCCTTGTTCATTATGAATAATAAACTAAAGATAATTTATAAATTCTTAAGAAACTTTTTCATGTTTATTATTGCTTTTATATCACTTATTACCTTGTTATAGGCTTTATGTAATCATTTATGTTTATAACGGTCGTTTTGTTGACATTTGGTATTTGAGTAAAAAATAGACTTCTTATAATTACAAGTAGTTCATGTTGTTAAATGTTCATTATATCCAGAATGAAATTATTGATTTAGATATCATATATATCATATATATCTATTATATACATGTATTTATAATATTACAGAACATTGGGAGATAATAAATGAAATGCATTAATCATGGAGACAGTAAGCCATACGTACGCCTAAACACTCATTCCATTTCTATTTTGTATTGTAATGGAATGGAAAAATAATGATACATAAGTATATTATAATTCTAGTATCATATAATATATAATTTCATTAACTCTACCCTTTATACGTTCCATATAAGGCATTAACGTGTTATATCACTTTGTGGGGGCGGTAGTCCGCACTTCCTCAAATGAGATTATCATACTTACCCACTATGGAAACCATAAATCTATTATATAAATAAAAAATACAAAATAATAGAAACAATATAATGATAATATATATCATATATAAATACATTTCTATCATAATGGCCACCATGAAAGGCTGTTGGAGATATTTGAACAATCATCATTTCGTGAGGCAGTAGTTATCGTCCAGTGAAATAGTATGTTTTTCACCCATTAGACAGATGTGTGTATAAATTTAGTTTGAGTACATCTCCTAATAAAATCAATGTATATTGTGTATAATATTTTTTTAATAAAATAATGGAAAAAAGTGTTAATGGGTTAGAGAAGTAAAATAATAGAATGGAATTTAAGATAAATTGTTACCTTTAATTCGGGTAACTCTCATTGGGTTGAACCAAAAGGACATGCTTGAAGTTCCTTATGACTAAGGTAAGGATTAAAGAGGAAAAAAGGTTCATTGAGATCTTATTTTGTAATGGTTTGGACGATCCAAGTGGCTTGAGAGGTGTGAGGAACGGTTTAGAAGTGGTGTCCTTTTATAAGGGGGCGGAGGGGTTCTTTAAGAAAGTGTAAAACTATTATTTTATTATATAATGATTTTCGGTTTCTAAAGGACCAAAAAAAATTACAGTTGAATATAATAAGATTAGTGGTTGAAATTAATTCATCCAATAATAAATGGACATGTTATGTATGTTATTTTAATATTTTTAAACTTATTTATTTAAAACATTTATTAATGTGGTAAATACAACATCAATTTTGGGTCATAAGTAATATTATTTATATGATATCTAAATATTATATAACAAATACCATGATGTAGGAAATATTTTTATCTTTAATACGAATATTTATCTTCTAAAAGATATCTTATATAACCCCAAGTAAAAATTAATTTACTAAAAGATATTTGTTGTGTAATTTTGGTCTTTACATTAAATTAATTAATCTAAAGTGTCATTATCACTCCCATGTGGCCCCATGGGGTCCCAAAATCTACCCAAGGAGTATTATGGTCGGCCCTTACTCATCGAATAAGGTTAGTACAAGTGTTATGTTAATTTTGTATTATTATAATTTTTTTACGTTGAATTATCCAATTTACCTTTAACATTGGTAAATAAAAGTCAAGAGTTACTATTGACCACAAATTATTTTCATCTTATTGAACCACATTTTACATACTAATAATAACCATGTATGTTAGATTTTTGAAATTAAATTCACCAAAGTGGTGAAATTACATTTAAATGAAAAACTCAGTTTTTTAACTACTACTTTGTGGTTTCACTATTCATCAAAAATCGATGTTTTTCAGAAAAATACAAAAAATTGATGTTTTTAAGAAAAATTCCAAAAATTTAGCCTAATGTATATTTGATATTCCGAATTAAAAAATGATATTTATTTTAAAAAATTAGAAACATATGATTTTTCATTTATTAATTTAAATTTAATTACCGTTGTCAAAAGAAATAGTGGGTTTTTAAGAAACAATATCTATCAAAAGATTGACACTTGTTTATGTCCAATTTAAAAGTGATATTAATTACAATGACAACCATTTTATTTATTGGTAATAATATAATCTAATTACACTATAAAAGAAATTAAAAATATAATCAAACAATATAAATAAATTATTTTAAAAGGCAGTTTTGAATTAAAATACTGTATCTTCACAATTCTTTAAAAAATGAACGTTATCGGAATAATTTCAAAAATTTACACAAAGTATATTTTGACATCCCAATTCTAAATAAGAATTTTATTTTTTCAAATAGAACATATAAATGTGTCTAAAATTATATTTAATGAGGGATCTCCATTAAAAGACGTTAAATCAACCATTTAATGAATATAAGAGTATTTGTGCTTAAAATTGGATTCATTCACATTTTAGGCCTCTATCTTTTAATGGATAAATGTAAAAACATTTAACAAACATGTAAAATAATATATTAGTTAGATTCATTCATTCCCACTAATAAAACGACTAGGAGTTAACAACCATTTAAAAGAATAATATTATATTATTAGTGTGCAACGTAAGATTTAAAAGAAATCCATTGTTGTCTATCAAGGACGCCCATGAAAATAAAATCCCCTTTAAAATACATATTTAATTAAAAAATATTAAAAAATATTAAAATGTCATATTCATTATTTTCCAAGGATGTTACATTGAAAATCTGGGAGTACAGTTGAGCTCGTGAGTGTGTGTTCTCTTTATGCGGAGCCTAACCTCGACCGGCATTGGTAGAAGGTGACTATTAATAATTTTTTAACTTTTTTATGAAACATTATGTAAAAGTGCATCCGGCATTTTCTATCTTTTGAAATGGTGATCAGATTAAAAATTTCAGGGCACCATTGAATCCTCAGTGCCCGGATTCTATTAAGGGAGGTTTATCTTCAACATTAGTTGGTGGGGTGAAAAAGATAGTTTTTATGACTTTTTTTTAAAAAAAATATAGGAATTGTTATTTTATTTATATTTTCCTACCACTTGTTGAGCGGTGGTGGTTGGAACCACTGGAGTTGAGAGTCCGAGGTGAGATATGGTGGCAGATTTACTCAGCAGGAGGTCTAGTTTACAACCGCTGAGTGAGGAGACAAAGTAGCTAGTCGTGTTACAGAAACCCGTCGTTGAAAATGGTGGAGTAGATTACCTCTAGTTTATAAATATCACTCCCTCACACCTTCAACGAGTTCACGAGGCACAACTTGGGGATGTAGACTATGAGGCCTGACATGCTCAGATATCCTCAGGACAGACTCCTGAAGGATTTGCTGAAGGTGGGAAGCACATTATCCTTCTCAAAGAATGCACCGTGGTACCAGTGATGCTATTCAATGACGTGTTGATGGAGTTACAAACATCCCATTGGGTAGAACATCCATGTGTGGCGAAGATGTTCCAGGACCTCTGGCATTAGTACTATTGGCTCGGGATGAACACTACAAAGAGCTGACAGAAGTATTATAATGACAGGAGAGGGAGACCATTAGAGTTCATGGAGGGGGACCATGTCATCATGCAGGTCTCACCCCGATGAGGATTTCAGAGATTCAGTCGGGGCAGCAAGCAATATTTTAGGGTCATCAGACCTTTCCATATTCTCAACCGAGTTGGCAAGGTGGAGTACCACCTAGATTTCCCCCCCACTAATGCAATAGGCACATAATGATTTCCCTGGGTCGTAGTTGAGGAGATTCGTGCATGATCTATCGCATGTTATTGATTAGGTTGAGTTAGACATTGATGATGGGGAGAATTATACAAAGTACCCAGTAGAGATATAGTATCGACAAGTGAGATTCCTTCTTGGGCGTTCGATACCTCTTGTGCGACTTCGACGGCAGCCCGAGAACATCCTAGAGAGCATATTGGAGCAGAATTCTCAGATTCATGCTCAGTATCCTCATTTGATTGATTTGCCTTCATTTTGGATTTTCATGGACAAAAAGTCTAAAGTTGGGGAGAATGTAACATCTCATAATTTTTGTGTAATTGTTTTATATATATTGAATTATTTCAAGACCCTAAATTAATACGACACTTGACTCGGATGCCCGGCGTGCCTGGAAAGATCCGTTGAAAAACTTTTATGCTCTAAATAGTTCGTGTGAGCAGTTTTCCTGAAAATGTGTAATAACTCTAAAAGGGGTTCCTATATTAGAAAGATGAGGGCACTGTTGCATTCAATATGACAGGTTTACCCTAGGCACGTGTTAAATTTAGTCGGCGCATACACCTAGTGAGAAAACCCAAAAATTGCATTACCATAAATAAAATAATAAAATAAAATTATTATATTCTTCAAATGCATATAACACAAAAATAGTGACTGACATTAAAAATCGGAGCCCACCTCTGAACTCTAGAGTGTATGCTTTATTTAAGAAGTTAATAACTTTTACCTGCACGGGCCACCAGTGGAAGTTTTTTTTTTGGACAAAAATAAAATAATTAAGTGACAATTATGTTATTATAAAAACTGTAACATCTAAACAGTAACTCAGATTAAAAATATGAGAGTAGTGTAGAGAATTTGAGGGTGTCTTCTCCATAAGCGTAACCTATCGTTGACTGGAACTGGTCGATGTTGACTGTTAATAATTTTTAATCTTTTTTAATGGTATGTTCATTAAATGTACATGCAACATTTTATATCTTTTTAATCGGTGCAAAGATTAATAATCTGATGTCATCGTAGAATCCTCGGTGTCGAGATTCATTTAAGGGAGTCTTAACTTTGACTGTAGTTGGTCGGGTGAAAAGTTAGTTTTTACGACTCTTTAAATGAATTTTAAAATAACATATGAATTGTTATTTTTTTCTTTTTTTCCTACCACCTGTTGAGCAGTGGTGGCTAAGAGCATGGGGTTGTCAGACATTTAAATATAGGATATTAATTTCATGGTTACATTTTGATTGTGTAACCACCCCTACTATAATTTATGTTCCACATAAATTACATAAATTAATGAATCTCATTAATTCCTCAGTGTGTTAATCACCCTTTTCCCTTGTATTTAAATGTTGATCAGGGTAGAGTGCTTAGCACGAAATCCTCAAGTGTGGAACCTCTAGTGAAGTGAAGTGAAACCTACCACTATCAGAGATAGAATCTCTGGTGGCAACGAATAGGGAGCGACGTACACCAACTGCCTCGTCAAAGCGCATATTCTCCTTCCACAACCGCGAAGACTTCAACGAATCATCATTTAGGGGTTGTCTTTTAATTATCAAAATTGACATGATTCTTTTCGTTGTTATTGAATTTTTGGGTGGTATTTGTAGGGGGTTTGAACATGGTTAATTATTATTTTAATGTGATGTATAAATTACCCACACTTATTATACTGAAAATTCAGAGGGCACAAGCCAAATGAACAAGGCTCGAACCCTCCATCACTAGTTCTTCATTGCATTATTTGAATGCAGGTTGTTCCAACATGACAAATCCATGAAATCAAGAGGTGTGCAATGAAGATAGCATCTTGAGAGTACCTTAATAGTGTTCATAAGGGAGGACAGACCCCTGAAGCTCACCTCCTGGCTTGCGAAAGAAGCCCCAACGCAACACTACTTACCAGTGCCGGCGGACGAGGGAAGCTACAAAAAACCAATGGCCATATTGTAATATCGGCGCCATTCATCACTATGGTGGTTGGATAGGAGGTCATCCATAGAGGTGGAGGTGGCGTTCCGTCGCACGATGTGTTGAAGGGAGTTGCGGCTCGAAGCCGGGGTGATGCAGGGGACCCAGTCATTGCGGGTCCCATGGGTGATGATGTGGTGCTACCTGGCGTCTCCAATAGAGGAGTCAAATGACTCATTTGAGAAGTTCGGGAGAAGCAAACCAGGAGACCCCACATGGTTTGTTCCAGCCGGCGGTCTGAGCCCACTGCGGCCCAGCCTAGACATGGCGGGTTGGGTCGGGTCGGACTGGACTTGACCCCTCTCGGGCCTAGATATGCTTAAAGGGTTGTATCATGTGAACCATATGTCCATTTGAAGAACTGTTTGTGGAACCAGGATACTTGGAGCGAGATGGTCATTTTGAGATACTCTACATGACTTCAAGAGAAAGTTGGAGTTTGACCATGTTGGATCGTACTTGAATCCAACCAGGCCCTCGACACAAAAATGCTGATAGCTTACAGACAAGGTGTCTGATTGATGTAAATTCTGTTGCATTGGAACCCTTATGACTTGAAATATCATAGGTTTACGTAATTTTGAAACATCTTGGTGGTTGAGGTATGGATAATAACTAGAGGAGCATAGTCTTCTAGAGATCAGTCATGCTTCGAGCGGGAATCTAGTGGCTGGCTGTTACATGAAGATGAAGAGTGACCAATGTGGGCCCACATAAAAAACTCTAGAGTGGGATGATCTAGTTGTACGAATAATCATCCCTACCTCTATACTAGTGAACAATATGGTTCATCACCATCGACCAATAAGGGTTAGCACTAGCGAACAATATAGGTCAGCACCAGCGACCAATATAGGTCAGCACTGGCGACCAATTCGGGTCAACACCAGCGACCAATACGGGTCAGCATCTAGTGACCAATACGGGACGGTATACAGTGACATATACGGGTCAAAATTAGAGTTTATAGAAATAGGGTGATCTAGATTTACGACTAGTAATCCCTATCCTAGTAACCTTGAATTTATACCATTAGAGTGGGCTATCACTTTTTCATTGTGCTTCTTGATTTAGATCATGCTTGTGATATTACCTTTGTAGTTTTTCTTGTGATGTCTTACTTTGGGTATTTCTGAGAGACATTTGGGGTTCTCAGGGATCCTACTGGGTAATGTTATAGTCACCCCTGCACGGGCTTCACCCGAACCTTGTTGTGTCTTATGCAGATAACGGGAAGCCTTGACTAGGACTCTGGGAGAAAGGACTTGACGGTGGATGGAATTTATGGTTGATGTGGAGAGATATGGAGACGATATGTAACTACCCATTAGGTACGATTCCTGGTAGATGATATTTGGAGCTACTATCTATTTTCAATTGGTGATGTATCTTTTCAGTTGGGCTTGTATTCCAGCACCTTACTTTCAGTACACACTTTTACTACATTAGTTTTACTTCATGGTTTCATATTGTGGTGTTCTAGCAAGTTTTTTACGGCTTTAAAGGCAATTCCTTTCCGTTTTGGGATATTCCTTTCCAGTGCTAATCACCAACCCCTAGCCTATGGAAGGCGGGCTTGGGGTAGTCATGACATAGCCCTTAGGGGACGGTTCATGACAATATTTAGGTATCATATTTGTTATTCTCTATTAATAACTAAAAATAACCTTGAAATAGGTCATGGTGTCATAATATGGGTGGAATCACACCACTTTTCCATGATCTTCACTACATATCAGTCAATTGGACATAGTTTCATTGAATGGGAGGACACATACTTCTAGGACATGTAATGGCCTACTATGTGGTTTGTGAATATATATTGATTGAATATTAGTTCATAGGTTTATATGAGGACCTAGGATTCCCACTAACCATAGATGACTAAGGACATTACCATGGTTTTTAGTATGGTTTACATTTGACTCATTCCAGTCTATTTAAATTATCAAAATAATTTTTTCATTAAAATATATTTTAGTTATCATAATTCAATAATCACTGTTCTTATTTTTAATTAAAATATAAATAATTTCTAAAAGATATTTTATGAAAGTTGATAATTCTTTATTTTGTTTAAAATTAATATTAAAATTAAAAATATATATCAAATTTTATTATCAAAGTAGAATGATAATGTATCAGAAATTAAATGGTATTAATTTTGAGGGAAGGTGGTGGAATACTTGGAATTTTTTCACTCGGGCTTATTATAGATATGTTTTATATTTTTGGATCATCACTTGATCGATCTCATAATGATGAAATTCCGGTGTGGATATAGAGTAACCTCAAGTCATAGTGGATAGTATATTAAATCATTCCATTTATTTTTTTCATTGCCTTTATTCCATAATCCAGTCAGTCCTTTTAGTACTTCTTATCAGTGGAGGGTATATATATATAAGAGAGACTAGGATGCTTGGAAGCATTTTTTTTATAGGTTTAGAGGGAGATAGGGAGAGAGATGAAGGTTTATTATAGTTTTTTATATAATTTTTTACTAATTTAATTTCTGTATTTGCTATACATTTGATTAGGAATTTATATATGACTTTTGTAGTGGTCATGTTGAAATTTTATTAGAATTTATACTTCACACTTATTAAATTTTATGGGTCAAATAATTCCTATCTGGTGAGTTATTAATGACTAGGCATGTGTGTCACCCTAGGGGGATCGATCCATCTATTGATTCAATATAATGGGTTGGGTTGGGTGTCTAATGGAAGGATTCCTTGGTCTGGTTTGTGACAATGAATGTAAACTCACCCATGCATACAAAGAGTTTTCAAATTCTCAAATTACATTTCCAAAAACCATTTAACATGTCTCTAATTTCAAACTATTTCATCAAATATTTCTTTAAAAATAAAAGATGTATTCATTATATATCATAAGCCTCCTATTGTTTAATAAAATAGTAGTGGGAGTGAAGCCACATACCTCTAACACATTCATCCAATAAGGACTATGAAGATCAACTTCAAATAAAAAATTTCATCCCATTATCCCTTCAAAAAATTTCGTTTGATCACCTTAATAGGGATGAAGAGAATTAAAATCTTTTGGGAAACAATCTGGTCACAATGGAGTAAAAATCACTCCTTTCCCCATTAATTATATTTCTAGAAATCTACACCTGGCCATTCCTTGGGTGAGACATGATTGAAATAGTTTTCATGAGCACACATCTTTTTATTTAATTATTTTACTTGTTATATATATATACACACACTAAGATATGATATAATATTATATTAATAAATTAATTAATAGTGGAAAATGTGACACAACATTTCACTTACGCACACATCATTTAACTAGACACATCTCTTTTCATTTAGTGAGTTGTAAACAGAATAGTGTGCACCAAACACTATTATATAAATTAAAAAAATAAATCAATTTATTTTAATGCAATATTTTTATTAAAAAATTATTTTTAATTAATAATCATTTAATTTGACTAAATATAATTATAATAATTATAATATTTAATAAAATATATTATATAAATAACATTATTATATTATATGTTTTAACTAGAAATGTGTAAAAAATATTTATTAAATAAAATCTTAAAATTGACTCAAAATAGTTTTTATAAAAAATTAAAAATAATGGAAGATTGATTAAAAAACTCAATATTATTTAATATTATGAAAATTATAACTAAAAAATAAATTTAAATAATTTGAACATAATTTTAAAAAAAATTTATGCATACATTCAAGAAATAATAATACCTTCAAAAAATAAAATATGAGACATAAATTAATCAACCAGAAATAAAATATAAACAGAAAATAATTTTTACATAAAAAAGTATCACTCAATTTTAATAAATATAACAACATATTATTTTTTTAAATATCATCATAATTTTTAAAAATAGAAACTAGAAAATGTTAACCATAAAATAGAATCTATAAAAAGAAATAGAAAAATTATAAAAAAATTTTATTCAATATAATTAAAAAACATATAATTAATGAATGAATAAATGTGTTTCTTTATAAATGGTGGAAGGCTTTTCGAATGGGTACACCTCATAAAAAGCAATCCCCAACAACCAAAAAGTGGCCTAAAATGATATTAACTATGCACATAATCTTATACCAACATTAACAAGAATCTTATACATATATAAAAAAAACCAGTGATTGAATAATTTTTCATGCATTTAAAAAAAATATAGGACCTGAAATATAAAATTACTAGAAAAAAACAATTCTATTTTTTAAAAATTTCTTGTCAGAATATAAAGAAAATATATACACATCATTCCTAACACCAAGGACCACTATTCCCATAATCAAATTTAAGAAGCACAAACATATATAGGAAGAATTAATAGTAAAATATATCAAAGGTGTAGAATTAACGAAACAATACCATTAAATTGTTATATATGTATTCATGTTTTGAATGTAAACAACCAAATATTATGAAAGATGATATTTTTTCTTCACTGTGAATTAGTATTCATATCATCAACATAGGGAACCATCCTAATGATCATATAATTTTATTACTAATAAAAAATCACTATATTCATTATCTTTATAAACATACTTTTGTAAATAGAAACTACATTCCTGAAACAAAAATATAAAAGTGGATGGTTGTTCAATAGGTAATTAAATTTCAATATTCCAATTTGAGTATACTTTTATTAAAATTTTCTTTCTATTAATGTAACATTTTTTATATTTTTCCTATGTGAATGATAAAAACATATTTTTCTTTAGTTTTATTTAAATTTGATATAGAGAATCACATTTATAAAAGATGAAAAATAATTGGTACATAAAAAATGGAGATTCATGGAAATAATAATAATGATTTTTTCATTATCAAAAAATAATATATTTATATTAATAAATTTAAAAAAAGGATAAATTTCTATGTTAAATATTGTTTTCATATAATAATATATCTAACTATAATATATATTTATATTAAGTGATAATTTATTATCCAAACACATTTAGTAATAAGAATTTTCACTATAGTAACTAATATATATAACTATATAAATAAGTCAACAAAGTTAGACATTCAAAAAATAAAAAAATTATTTTAATAAAATTTAAATAGGGAATTTGTCTCTAATATGGGACAAAATATACATATCATGACACAATATATAAATAAAATTTTATATTATATAGATAATTCCATACCTTAATCAGGAATGTTGTTATAATAATTTCATTCATATTCATGACACATTTTGTATTCTAATTTTTCCAATACTTGGAAATCACAATCATCTTTAATCAAGGATAATGAAAAAATAAAATGATTAAGAATAATCCCATTTTAATTTCATATTTTTATCATAATATTAAATTACATTGAAATAAAATAAAATAAAAGAAAAAAAAATATTTTTTAATAATAAATTCTAATTTTAGTAGTTGATGCCGATAAAAAATAAAAATAAGAAAAAATTGTTAAAATTTCACAAGAATAATATTCATTTATGAAGTAAATTAAATCATAATATATGTTTTTAAAATGGGTAAAAAAAATATGTGATTTCAAAAAATCTAGATTAAACTAAAATGTAATAAAGTTGATTTTCCTACCAATTTTAGAAATATTCTTGCTCCTATTTTGTTATATAATTATTCAAATTTATGGAAAAATAATTAGCATATATATATGAACATGATAACAAAAAATTGGTTTGTATCTTCTTTAAATTATTATATCATATTCTAAACCACATATTTTATTAATTTAACTAAAAAATAAATAATTTAAAATGAAATACAATGTATGAAAATGTAATGTGATGAACCATTCAATCATATATGATAAGGGAATTATTGAAAACCCAATTAACCAAATCTATAAATAAATTTATGTTCTTTAGTTGCACCTCACAATCAATTTTTGGTTAAAAATATGATTATTTTCACCATAAGACAACATCACATAATTACATAAAGAATTAATTAAATCAACAAAATTCTTACTAATTGAAGATAATTCTTCATTAATAAATTTACAAATCAAGGAAGACTACAAAATTTATAAAATCATAAATTTTTCCATTCCATTGACAGTTCTATACACATTTCATACCTTGATGTGAGGGTTCCATTAGAGACTAAAAACTGGTAATATAGACTCTAAGAGGAGGATATATGGGAGACAATAATCTTGGAGAGTTATAACATCATGAGGTATTTTTAGAATTTTTAAAATTTTGTTGTGCTGTTGAAACAATATTACTAAATCTTCATAAATATTCCATTAACTTAAGAAAGTTTAAATATAACTGATCATTTGAGTTGATGCTATGAAAAATAACATAAAATTATGATGATAAATAAATAGAATAATGAAATAAAAATTTATAGATGGGAATTAATGATGAAACCAAACATGGAGTTGAGAAAACACTAAATAGTAAATAAATAGATGAATATTTTTTTTGACTATGCAATTAAATATCAAAATTTCAAGATTATTTTTTTCATAATAAATATACAGTTCATACAATGAATCGAATATACTAAATTGAAATGATGTGACATAATGTATTCAATTAGATTTTCCTACCTCAATTAAATAAGATCCCAATGGCCTCTATACCATAAATGAAGAATAAATATTAAAATTGAAAAAGAATAGTGTATATTGAATTAAATAAAAAGTGTCATATTTGAGAGAATACTCCTCAGATTCCTCATCCATGGTTTGATTTTCACTTAATGAGGTGCACCTGTACCAATGTAATTTTATAAATTGTACTATAAAAGATAATCACAACATAAAAATAAATGAATATGGGACTCAAAATAAAGATAGATTCATTACATAATGAATAAGATAATTCTAATTGAATTTAATATATAAAATCGATACATATATTATTAATCAAGGGTTTCATAAATTTTTTTTGAATAATAGATTTCATGATAGATTTGGTAAAATATCACATTTAAATACATAATAAGTCAGAAAAATTTACCTTTTTCTACACATGTTTGAATTTTTTTAAGAAAATAGGATAAGAAATTCAAACTCAAAATTTATCATTGGAATCATATACTATGGAGATCAAAAAATGGAATATTTCGAACAATTTAATGTTAAAAAATCCATTTTTTATATTTTCTTAGTAACCCAAACTGAAGGTTAATAAAATTATTTATTATATTTCTTAATTTAAGTGAACAAATTTTCATGAAAGAATATAAAAGTGAAAAAAATAATTGAAGGGTGTGTTATTTTTACCTTTTAATGAATAATATAGTTGTTTCACTGATTTTGGGTTGAGGTGGAAGATATTGGATCCATGTTATTTTGGAGTATGAGGGAAGGGTTTATAATGGAACCATTCCATCAAGTTTGATCAATTGTGTATTTCTAATCTCTTTGATGTTCTCAAGAATCCTAGAGGAGGATTGGTGGTGTTCTAATTCTAAAAGATTTAATTAGGGGGAATTATTCTGTAATGAGTATTTTTACAAAATGAATGGGTTTTACAGCTTGTGTACGGTGATTAGAGTTGAGGAAATTTATGGTGTAAACATGATTTTTACAGCCTTAATGGGTTTTATAGATTTTGTAGTGTGATTTTTATAGTGGAAATTTATGTAATGTAATTAATATTTATTTCAAAAATACAATTATCCATGAACCTAGAAAATATGGTCATGAAAAACACAAATCATAAATATTAAATTTATGATTTGAATTTAATGATGGTTTTTTGTGCAGAGGTGATTTGTTTCTCAGAAATACCTAAAATTTGTACCTTTTATGATGTAATTCACCCATTCACATCATAAATATGTTCTTATGAATGCATAATAAAACCTTCATCGCCATCCAATAAACACAAAACCTATGGATTCTATCCCAATATTCTAGTTGAATTCTTTAAGTAATTTTAGGATCAATTCGATGGGGATCAATTCCCAGACCCCCATGATCAACCTATAGTGATCCTATTTATCTTATATGTATTCTCTTATGGATATTCTATTTGGTTCATCCTATAATTTACTATCGTTAAATAGAGGTTTATATTTATTGTTCATATGGAGATTCATTGTGGTTTTTTGGAATCGTTGTGGAATTGAATCATTGAAGGGATGTAGCCTTCTTGCAGTACAGGTGACCGAGATCCACATAGTTGTTCCATTCCCATGTGAACATCATTGATGTATTGAGGTAGGGTATTCCTTCACTCTTGTTTGTTGACTATAAATAATAATTTTATCATGGATTATATGAGTATAAAATGGTGAAGTTAACCTAATAAATATTAGACCAGAGTAAATAATAAAATTGGTTTATGTTTCATGATTGCATGTTTTTCATTCCACCATGATAATTGTTTGTATCTTTCTTTACTATATTATTTTTTATCTATGCTATGTTTTCATGAATGTTTTTTATTCTTGGAATTACCCTTTTTTTTCTCGATTAAATTTTTAGTGAATGTAAATCTTGTAATTTTGATTTTTGGATAAATAATTAAAGAGGAATGTTTAATGAATTGTAATTACAGAAATTTTTTTGAACAAAAATATATTCATAGAAAAACAATTTAGTCAACTATTTAATTAATTTAAAACTATTATATAGCTAATTAATTGGGTTATCCATAATTGTAAATTTTTAATTAATGTATTGGTTAATTGATGATGTAATAAGAATGAGTTTCTGGATAAAGATAATTGTTTGGGGCTACCTTTTACTAGTTATTGGGAATTGTATATGCCCTGTGTTTGGGGTGATGAGATCTTATTTGAATTAAATGTTTGAATTACTTATATTAGTTTATTGTTTCCCTATTTACTATATTTTTTTGTTTTCTACCTTATATGATGTTCATTGGATGTGATCCTTATAATGAAATATGAGGATGGGATAACTACTGATATGTTTGTGAGATGGCATGAGTTTATTGAATAATTTGACAAATATGATAGTGAGATACATGGGGAGATGCTTTTTAGTATTGGGAATGACATGATATACGATGAAAGAGTGTGAAAATGGTCTTATACATTGATTTGATGGATGTTGGAAGTTTTTTTACATCTGCAGAATGAATGATATAATTTTTTCTTGTTTACTAGCATTCCTTTCCCCACTGCTTGAGGTAGTTGGTTGTGATTTTCTGTGAATAATTTTTTATAGATAAGAATTATTTCCATGAAAACATTGAATTATGGAATACTATGACAATTGTTAATAATGGAATTTACCCATGGTGTTTTTTATTTAAAATTTGTGATGTTAAAGATATTAATATAGGAAAAATCTATACAAGCTTTGATTATTCTTGGAGGAAAAGCACTTTATTATGCTGTATAATAAAATCTTACCTGGATTAAAACATATTTTTAATTAATTGATAATGAATTAATTAATATATTATTAAAATTTAAATAAAGTAAATAGGATACGTAGTGTATCTCTTTATAATGGTTTTATAATTTAAGGATATCTAGTCCATAGCAGTGGCAGTTGTGTGTATGAGTGATGATTACTATTGTTAATCCTAGTACTAGTTTATTCCCATTGTGTGGTTGTGAGGTATAATATATCATGTATGTTTTATTATTTCATACACTACCCTATTTAGGTTGGTCAGGTAAAAAATAACAAGTTGAATATGGGAGAAATATGTACTCAACATCCTAGTAGGAGGATGGATTCATGACTTCCCCAACCGACCCTCTCTATATTCATGGTATTTAATTTTTTATATACCTGTGATGGCTAGTTTCCCCATATATGTGTGTATATGAATGTTATTTCCTGTGATTATATTGACACACCAGTATCGTCAGATATTTTATTGTAAGGAATCTTATATGATTGATATGTATAAGATGTGATGGAATGCAATTTCTTACCCAGTGTATGGGATGTGATGGATTGATGTATAATAATAGATGTATGACACATATCCTTTGGTCAGCGATGACTATAAGAAATTTCCTAGTTACTACATGCATGGGATGATGTGATGATGTGATGCATGAGGTGCATGTTGTGATTCTAAACCTAGGTGTTTGTGGGATTGATTATTATGAGAGAGATGGATAAGGATATGAAACACTGGGTAAGAGTGGAAAACTAGTGAATATGTGGTTAAGGTGTACTCTTGTTTTTGTATTATTATTATTATCAATTGTATGTGTTACTCAATTAGAGATACCGAAGTTATGTTTGGGAACCTTTTATATCTTTTTTGGAAATAAGTTATCTTCACTTGTAATTCATCATGATTTAATATGATTCATTTATCTTTTTTACGAGAGGATTTGGGGTGGATCCTACTGATTATAACTATTATTATCAACCTATTTATATATATACTATTTCTCATATGATTGATTGAGGGTTGGATATTAATCTAGATACTACTATTTGTTGTTTTGAATGAGTAATTTGAGCCCATGTTTTTTTCTATAATTATCTTTGGTAAATTTACTCTTACTTTAAAACTGTACATGTTCTGTATGAAATAATATGTATGAAATTATATTATTTTATCTATATTGTAATGATTTTTTTCTATCAATATTATTTATATCTTTCACATTTTATCATAGAGGGTAATACTTCCCATATGTAATTTCATTTAACCCCCATTTATATTCTCCATGCAGAGTCCTACTGTAGGTATTACCCGAGTAGTCACAATCCTCCTTCTCTCCCTGCCTGCCTAGGAGGGGTACTCATTTTAGGGATATTGTCATGAAATATTTAAATGAAAGGTTATGGTTGAGGGATATTAATGATCTAGACATTGGAACACATGATACTACATGGATTGGTATGTAATTAGTGTGAGAAAAGTTTAGTAAGAAAAGTAAACATGGGAGATCGATAGAGACACAAGTATTTTGGTCTATTGTGATTTTATTCATGGACATTTAAGTTTATATAGGATACTTAATGATGAGATCTTATATTTGGGGTATAATACTTGGAAAGGGTCATGTATCAATAATCTATTAACTTGTGTTTTAAATGTATTGAACTTGGGGTTAGGATAAATTTATAAAAATAGATAAATAAATAATTCTTGTAAGATTTTTAATATTCCTAGTTTAGGATTCTCTATTTTTTGAAATCATCTTCATGTTCCACTGAAGATGTTTAATATGATGATATTTATGATCATCATATTTTAGAAGTCGATAATGGAGAAACATGGATAAGGAATCATTGATATTTATCATGAAAGTGTCTACAATAGTATATTGGCTCTATTTCAGAATCAATAGAAAAATAATGTTTAGAAGATTTTTTGATAGCCTTCACTTTAATTTTTTCTTGCAAGGATCACTGGTTTTTGTCCATGGTGATGTTGTGTGGGAAGGGTATGTAGTGTTGGATCTTCTTCCTCATGTATCATGAGGTGTCGTCTATGTTGTGGGAGATGTTCTGAGATGTGTTCTAATAAAATATTTACTCTTTGAACATAAAGTAATTCAGTCTCCATCATATTCAGAACCTTTGATAAGGGATTTCCCACATATGGTGGTTTAAGATCCATTTCAATACCATTCTACGATATGATTTAGAAATGTTTCCATAAGAGGAGTCCAGATAAAGTAATTTTGAGGGATAATTTATTATAGAGATCCATATCCTTATCAAACCTATTATTTTATAGAATTACCATGAGGTGAAGGTGGTATAAGATATTATTTGGAGGATTCATGCCAAAATTGGGTTATCATGAGAAATAATTATTTATGGCCCCTCATGAAATAAAGATGAGTTGTAGAGTTTCCATCGTCCTTAACAAAGGGTTTTTGGTTAGTTAAGGGTAGGTCTTAAACATCATTATCTCTTATCTTCAACGGTGGAATAGATAATGAATTTTCCAAGGCATAATCCACTAGTTTTTCATTTGGATGCCCAGTTCATCATTGGCATGAGTTACCAAACTTTTTGGGTAGTCATTATATGGTAGTGCTTCCACATCAGGTACATCCATTGTTGCATTTTCAACTAAGGAATAATTAATTGAGTTTTATAGTTTGGGACTAGTAGATAGAAGATTATATATGTATAGTATAGACTCAAAATAATCAAAGAGTAGATCGTGGTCATAGAGGTGGTGACCATTACGTTCAGATATGACATAGAGTAGGTTATAACCGGTCGCATACTCTAGAATTTATAGAATTGGGTGAGTCAGATGTGATTCATGGTACCAATTGATTATTTTCTATATCAATACATGACTTATTTGATTTAAGAGTGATTAAATCCATGATATCTCCTTCCCTAGTCCATTCATCGGTACATGAGTTTTAGAGGCTACAAGTTCCCATGGCATTGAAATTTCCAGTTGTGTGATTGGATTATATGTGTGAAATATGTAGAAACTATGATATAGGGCCTATGAAGTAATTCTCTTTGAGATAAATTCTATTTTTATAGATTATTCCATATGAAATAATTGTTAGTATAAATTTTTTGTATTTATTACAATATATTTTTTATTTTTTGAGGAGACATTGTGTGTTCTACGATTCTTATAATGGAAAAATAATGATTCTTAGTGATCAAGGACTACTAATATGTTAGATACTTGTTACATACATATCATCATGAGGTACTAGATGTTGTTGAGATAATTATGGGATTTAGTTTTCCAGGGTGGAATAAGAGCACTCTAATTTATTTCATAAGGAGGTTTTAGCTTTTCCCCCTCGATGAGAGATCTATTTTATTATATAGATATAATATGGTTCTTATACTATATCATTGTATCAATATTGTATAGAACATTATGATTTTCATGTGATTTGAGAATTTATTGATGATATATTATATCTATGTTTTTTTGCTGATTGTGTCACCATGGGGTGCACTAGTTTTGTTCCTAAAGAAGGATGATGGTATTTTGTCTTTGTGTATTGATTATCATCACTAAAATATTGTGATAATGGAGAAATGATATTTCTCCACAGATTAAGGATTTATTCAATGAACTAAAATGATCATTTTGGTTCTCAAAAATTTATCTGAGCTTAGGATATCATCAGATGTGGGTAAAATATTTTTGTATTTTGAAGACGAAATTACGATATCATCATGGGAGTTCTGAGTTCATTGTGATTTAAATTGGTGTGATAAATTATCTATCAATGTTCATGGGATTTATTAATGTAGTGTTCCTAGAGTTTCTTTACATGTTCATGGTGGTTTCCATTAATGACATCCCCATATAATCCACATATGAGGAGGAGCATGTTGACCATTTGTGGGCCGTTTTCGGGGTTCTTCATTATTGGAATATATTTTGGAATTTGACTATTTTTTTCCTTTGATCATGAAGTATATTTCATGGGGATTTTTTTGACCCATTATGGTTTGGTTTTTGATAATTTGAAGATTGAGGAAGTAATTACTTTGGTAGACCCCAAAACTATTGCAGATCTATGAATATTCCTTCATATTGAATGATATTATAGGAGGTTCCTGAAATTTTGATCTCATGATTTGAATCCTATGAAAATATTTAATATAAATGATCATGTGTTCGTATAGACTGACTGGTTTCAAAAATCAGTTGATTAATTAATAGATAATTTGGTCAGCGCTCCTGTTTGTTGTTTTCAAGGTATGGGATTTGTGTTTGAGGTTTTTCGTGATCCAACACATTTTGGGTTGGGATGCATTTTGATTCATCCAAAAAAATATTTTCAACAAGTATTGTAATTTTTATCTATGTGATAGTGACTATTCTACTAACCATCATGAGTTTGAAGGAGTTCTGTATTCCTAGAGGATGTAGATAAATTACCTCACTGATGACCATTTTTTTATTTTCATAGTTCAAAATATCCCAATGTATGTCTTCTCCTACTTTGAATTGTACTTATGACAATTATAGTGGAAGGAATTCATGTAGGATTGTGACTTATATATTTCACATACATCAATAAAGAGAAATTTTATAGTAGATGCATTGGGTAGGAAATCATGTAGTTATTCATTGGAGGAATTTTAAGATTCATGTATATTGATTGTAGAGGTCTTATAGATTCATATCGACATGGGAGAGGTTGATGGAATAAATTTTATTTCTTAGATGATGGTGTAATTTGTTTTGGTGTAGTAGTTGGAGGAGCCATAGGTAGGCAATTCTAAGGTGACGGTCTGGAGAGACCGAATGGTCTTTTTCAATGATCCTAATGGTTGTCCTGAGGATGAACAACATTGATTGTTGATCCATGGGATGATTTTCATCCCTATTTCTAAACATGATATGGTTCAATTTGAGTTCCATATCTGACCCTTGGTATTGAATCCAAGTGTAGAAAATATATATTGATATTTTTGAAATAATTCTTGGTCTCCTAGGTTAATGAATTCAGTTATTGTGTATGGGTCCCAATGTTTCATCTTTTAAAAGGTGAAGGTACATCACTATGAACATAGTGTTTATCACCAAATTTTGTATGTTACTCATTATAAACAGGAGGATAACATAAAGGACTAGAGTAATGGTTCAACATGATCTGAAAGATTATTTGATTCTATATGGGTGACATCAGATCATTTGATGAAGTCATCCCACTTTATAGAGGTTAAAAAATATTCTTCTATAATTATTTTTTCGAGATAGTATTTGGAGGGGGTGATGAGACACTATGGAGTCTCTATAATGATAATCTCAAATTATAATCCCCATTTTACCACTAGGGTATAGAGTGGTCTTCAAAATAATTTTGGTTCATAGCTACACCTTAAAAATGATTTTTCATCAATAGATAAATAGTAAAATATAGTAAACCATCTAGACACATGATGGAATGATCTATTCATATGTCCTGGATTTTTTAGGTTCATGGACATGGATCCTACATTTTTTTATTTTTCCTAAAATATTAGTATCCACTCTATAATTAGTATGGTTCAGTTTAGTTATTTTCATGATTGTAATTGTATTTCTTAATTTTTATATAATATTATTAATGAGTATGCAATACTTAGTCAATAACTTGTAAAAAAAACTTAACAATGTTTTAGGTAATTAATCAGAGGATAATTGAAAAACAGTATCAACAGAAGTCATATGTCAATCATTGTAGGAGACATTTTGAGTTAAATGTTATAGATTATGTGTTCCTGAAGGAATATCCTCTTCATGTGAAGTGAAGGATTGGCCATTGGAGTAAGTTTTCTCCTCAATTTGTTATTCCTTTCATGGTGATCGCTCATGTGGGATCCATGGTGTATCTATTTTTAATACCCCCACAAATGTTTTGGATACATGATGTATTCCATGATTCATGGTTCCATCATTATTTATAGGATTACTCTCATTTAATCGATTGGGGATAGATATATATTGATGATTATGTGAACATTATGGAGTGGATTATAGAGTTATAGAGATACTAGAAGATTCTATTTAATAAAAGATATATACACATTTTATAGGTGTTGTAGAACCATGTTTGTGTAGTGGTGAGTACTTGGAAATGTGTGTTATATATACATTCTTGGTACCCCATGCTCTTAAATGTTTCTATAATCAATTTTATCACAATTCACATGTAAATTTTGACCCTTTAATGTATATAAGAATACTTATCATGTTTCTTGTCAAAAAAAATACTCCCTTTTGAGTGGTATCTCACATAGGAGGTTGTTTTGGAGCTATTTGTAATGCCCCAACCCTAGATTCTCAGAGTCAGTGCATTATTTTAATACATTGGCATGATTATAAATAATCAAGTCCCGAAAGACTGATCAGTTTAGCAGTCTTGGAAAATATATTGCATACAAGAAAATTACCTTACACATTCTAAATAAAACACACAAAAAACCTTTTATAATGCCATTATTCCCTTATCATAACCCTACATCTCAAAAAAACTATTATTCAGATCCTCGGAAAATAAAACATAAGAAAGGGGTGATCTCTGATAATCAGTAAGGGTGAATAATTTAGGGGAATATATAAACTTTTAAGGAAAGATGTGTAATAAAAACAATATAATTTTGAACCTAAACATTCAAATAATATGGAAAAAATTAATCAAACATTACCATATAAACATGAACATTACTATTCTTTTAGTCAAATAATCACATGTAATAACTAATTTCATAATAAGGGAATGTATAGTACCATACATTAATTTCTTTGTTAAGGACTTGTGCTAGGACCTATGGGCTAACTATAACCGGACCCAAACCCGGAGAGCCTCTGTAACCGGACTCCATCACGGAGAGCCTCTGTAACCAGACTCTTACCCGGAGAGACTCTATAACTATACTCCATCCCAAAGAGCCTCTAAAATTAGACTCCAACCCAGTGGGTCTACTGTAACCAGACCCTAACCCAAAGGGCTTACATTTACCGGTCCACAACCCGGAACATACTAGTCCAATATATTCATCATAAGAAAAGGTTGAAATATTACATAAACATTCGTATTACAAATAGAATAAGTAATGTCCATACTTTATCCATAAACCATAAATCGTATAAAAATAACACATTCATTGTCAAACATATCACAAAAAATTCAATACAAAATGGAATATTTTTATGAAAATAAATCAACTTCATACAATTTTAAAATCCATTATGGAATGTTGACATAGAAGAAAATGACCAGTAAAATGCTTTGAGAGAAATACCCCTCTTTCATGAAATCATTTAATATTCTCCAAATTTATAATGGTAGTCATTTAAAAGTTATTTTGGAATCAATGTGTTCCCTTCCACATTTAATTTTTTTTTAAAATAATTACCATTTCAAAAACATTCATGTCCATATAAATAAATCCTTAAAACCATTTTGAAAAAATTGACATTAATGAGAATGATCTAGATTAATAAATATTTAGAAAATATTAAAATGATGTTTTAGTAAAAAATTTCGTTAAAATAATCCATTTTAAAACTCATTTATGAAACATGGTCATGGATAATAAATATTTTTCAGTAAAAACGCACATATAAACAATCTCAAATAATAACGAGATTGAGGAATTAACCCTTATCGATTTGGTAACTTACAAAACATACACCCCATGAAATAAATATCATACAATGAATATGTTAATACACATAAATTCAATTTTATTACACAAAGAATATAATTATGGGCAGTAAATACACCACAAAATAGGTAATTGTGGCAATATATCATGAATCTCACAGGAATAAGGAGTGAGATGAAAACCCTTTACCTTGCACTTTTCTTTGGTAGAGGGAAAGTATAACCTCTTCTATAATGACCATTTTATGTTATTAGATTATAAACGAACCATGTTCATATTTATTATATCATACATGATTCATTTATGACTTTATATTACCCATTTAATAATGATTTTTTGTTAAATTTTCATTTAGGGTAACAATCGCTTTCTTTATCGTACGTATTTTAACTTGTGATTCATGACTGTATCATTTATATCATCGTTTAAATAATTTCAGAATACAAACCTTGATTCACATATAATATATATTTATAATATAAATATTTATTATAGATTGATATATGAAATGTAAAACACTGTTTATAGAGGCGGTATGTCATATGTATCCATAAACAATGTTTCTATATTAATATCGTATTGAATGGAAGTAAGTGAATCAGAAATATGTAAGTAAATAAATACATAAATATATATATATATCCTGTAGAATTATTATATCATATATTTCATACTTATTAGTAATATATATTTTTATAATTGACGACGAATGGTGAAGGAGGAAATGAATCTCATTGCGTCGTGTAGACGGTAATTCGTACATACGTCGAGCTACAATGTCATTTCCTTAATGATGTTGAATTGGATGTTATATTAATATTATTGATACATTCTAATGTTATTTTAATTATTTATATCCATATTATTCATCATTATATCCATTCAAATAACATAGTGTTGAATAAAAAATTACACCACGACGTGCAGACGGTAAGTCGTATGTACACACGCATGGTGACATTATAATTCATAGGATAGATATAATGATGAGTATGTTTGTGCCATATTTATAATAAAATCACAATATATATAAGGTACTGGAGATATTATTTTGGTATGGTAATAATAATGAATGAGTAAGTGGAAGAATAAAAGAAATTGAAAGAGGGTGGGGAAATCATTACGTTTTCTTCGGAATCGTCCTTTTGATTTGATAAAAAGGGATCCATAGGTTGGATTTATGACCAAAGGAATTCCTCTATGATGAAGGTAGGATTGTTGGGAGGATATTTGGGAATGTTATGGCTGAGCCAAATTTCTTTGGAGGTGTGAATTTGAGAGAATGTGAAGTGCCTTTTTATACGAGGGGTGAGGGGCACATTAGGAAACACATAAAATATTATTTTATAATAAATTCATTTTAGGTTTCTAATGGCTCCAAAATAAATTATTTAAAGGTTGTGTTGGTTATGGGTCAAACACCACTCAACCAATAGGTTTTTTATAGGTTTGGGTCACTATATTAACCTTATCTTTTAGATTTAACACTTAGTTAAATAGTATGATTATTACCATATCTCTTTGTATTTTTATTTTATATGGTTAATAAAATTACTATAAACATCAAAGAGTACACAAATTGGTTCATTATTGACATATATAATAGTATTAAATAACTACGGGAGAACCATAGAATTTTATGAATTGAATACCAATTAATAATATAATATTTGTTTAAAAAACTCTTTTATGTTAATTTTGACACTATTTGATATTTTGTTTTTTGTAAATTCATAACCACTTTATTACATCAAAAAAATTATTTTAATTAACCATAATATGTCATATTAACACATAAAATTAGTGTAATTTATAAAAATAATTAAATTACATTTACTTGGGTATTTATAATATCAATTATTTTAATATTTAATTAATAAGGTTCTTACTACATCATCATTGTGTCAAATATAAATTAAATTATTTAATGTATAAAAATTATAAATAAAATACCATTATATAGGAAATATTTATATATTTATAATTAATATTTATAGTTGAATTTATATTTTGTGTAACCCTATATAAATTTTTTTTTAGTTATTTAACTTTGATTTTAACACTTTTAACTCTTCCTTGAATTAAATAATTATAAATGTCCTAATCTAATCCAAGTGGACATAAAGGATCATATTTTATTTTTAAGTTTTTTTATGGTTGAATTAAAATTATCCAATAAAATTACTACATGTGTTAGTGTAATAATAATATCATTTTTATTTTTATTTACCCTATTTTATTTAAACCATGGTAAATAAAAGTCAAAAGTGACTATTCACCAAAAATAATTTTTATCTTATTAAACCACATTTTACTAACTAATATGAATCGTGTCGATAGAATTTTTGAAATTCAATTCATAGAAGCGGTAAAATTGTGTTTTATACAAATTTTCAAATGCTCCAAGGAGGTTAGTAAAAACGGTAAAATTTCAATAAAATTTTTATATATCTAAAGTTATTATAAAATTAATAAAATGAATTAAATTTGACTTATATTAGTATTATGTATATTTTTTTTTCATAAAATAAATCTGAATGAAATAAATAATTATTTAAATGAAATTTCGATTTTAACCAATAACGTAGTGTATTTCATTATTCATCAAATATTAAATGTTCTTAGAAACATACCAAAAATTTAGGAAAAGATAATTTTGATATTCAGAATTCAAAAATGAAGTCTATTTTACCAAATTAAAAACATTAAAAATTAATATATTAATTTATAATTAATTGTCATGGTCAAAACAAAAAGGATTATTTTTAGGTATTAATAACTATCAAAAGGTTGACACATGTTTATGTCTAATTTAAAAATGAAATTAATAAAAATAAAAATAATTGGATTAAATGGAAAAAATATATTCTATTTATACTTCCAAAACATTAATCATTATAATTTAACAGTAAAAATTATTTGGATTTAAAATGTTTTTTCAGTTAAAATATAGTATTTTTAACTATTCCCCCAATAATGAATGTTATCAGAAAAATAGAAAATATTTATTGAAACTTAATTCTTATGTCCCAATTCTATAGAAAATGTTTATTTTGTCAAATTTAATATATAAAAGTTTCAAATATTGGATTAAAAAAATGTTCTCCACTAAATGGTCGTAAAATTGCATTTTTTGAATAATACTTCTTTTATTTGAAAAAATAATTTTGTTCTTACATGATGTTTAAGAAACTCATAATATGGATTCTATAATTATAATGAATATATAATGATCAACATTCTGCTAATACTATTCATAACCGCTTAAGAACGATTAGTTTGGTAAGTCATGGTGCACTAGAACTCGGTGTTGTGTGTAGTTCAAGCTATTGAACTACATTGAAGATATAATGTACTATGAAATCATGCGGTGTTACATTCTTCCCTTATTTAATAAATTACATCCTTGCAATTTGAAATTGTTTTTCAACAAATGAAGGTTTAAAATATAAAATACCTTTTTGGGAAAACTCACATCGTAAATTAGGATAATAAAATTTAGTCTTAATAAGAGGAAAAGAGAAATGAAAGGGTAAACACCAAATTATGATCTCATTTAGGAGAACATTGGTGTAAATTAGAGACACATAATTGGAGGGAAAACTCAAATTTTTTTAGGGAGTGATTGAGGTCATCAAATCAAAAATAAGTGTAAAATTGAGGGCCTAAAATCCATCAATCTATGATGATTTAAAATAACATTGGTTAAACAAAACATAAGGTACTAGGATAACACATTTCTTTAAGATATCATCCCTATTGTTTAAGAATTAATTAAACTATAGAAAATGAGGGAAAAATTATATATATATATATATACTTGACAATTAGAGTTTCATCCTTCCACTAATTCCTACCAAAAACTAATCTTTCACTACAAAGGTTTTAAAAAATATATTCTATTTATTCTAATCCTATAGGCTTCCAAAAATAATGAATTTATAGTTCACCTATCATAAATTTTAAAAAAAACTAGATTATAAAGTATAGTGACTTCATGTAGTTAGTGGTAGGCGATAAATCCCAATCACACCATGGTTGTGGGTTCGATTCCTGCATCTTTGTCCGATGCGACAGATTTTCACAATGTCTATGTGTATTGATTTTTATAATAATCCAAATAAATTGAATAAGAATAATATCCAATTTCAAACTTAATCTATTCCAACATTTTGACTTATCCAAATTACTTTTATACAAACTCACAGTCCAAAATTTACAAGGAAGTTAAACACAATGATGATCTTTTTTTCTGTGTAATAACATGTGAACACCTCCATCATGTATTATTTTAAAAAATTGTAACACCGATAATTACCATAAAACATTATTTACTACATTCATGCTCACTTATCCATTATATAATACTGTATTTATTCCTTATATCCAAAATTTTTTAATATTACAACAATTATGAAATAAACAAACCATTAATCAGTTCCAAGATAGTCATGAGTATCCAATATAATTTACCTGAGTCAACCATCACTTATTCCAAGATTAGTACCTCAGTATCAAGACCATATTATGGTTTACCTTTCCTCCAACCATGTATTCTCCAAAAGTTTTATCTTTTTGTTGATTCAAATTTCCTAAAACCATATTATATGAAATCCTCAATGAAATAGTATTGTAGTACAATCCTTATATATTTCCATAATTCATATAACTGGTATATCATTTATACATAACTGAAATGAACTAATCTTTTAACAACAAAATAAGAACACTTTTCATTTCTCTTCATCTATGGTAGTATCATAACTTGATTATTATCCAATAGCATCATTTGGGGTATACTTAGATTATTTGGACATTGATTCATGTAGTGACCCAACTCCTTGCATATGAAGCATTGTACACATGAAAATATTTTCATTTACTTGAAATCACGTACTTGGGGTCCTTTTTCTTCACCCTCATAACAAATTCTCATTCCCATAAAGAATTTACCGAGGTGATTCTTTACACAATTATCACATATGGGAAAATACTTCTTTCGCTTCTACCCTTTATCCATATTTCTCTCAACCATCCTTTTCTTCTCTAGCGTCCCTTCAAAGCCATATGACTCATAGAATTCATTACATATCTTATTAACACATGATACTATTTCATTATATGTTTAGAATACATGGAATAATATTTCCGTTAAAAATTTTGGCTTAATACTATGGAAGATATGATCCTTATTACTCTTTGGAAGATACGTATTGTTGAATTTCACATTCCTTATACCGGGCACCATTTCTAATCAATGGTATACACTAAGTCAGTTTATGAATCATCAAACATAATTCCAAACTTGTAAAATAGTAAACATAAATTCAGCAGTTTATGGATATAATCCAAAATCATAAAAATGTTATCTTTTAAGACTTATATACTCATAAACCCTTCTTATTGGTTTGTAAAGAAAATGATAATTATCCTAAGAATATCCCCTGAGAGTGTCATAAAAAAGAGTGCAAAAAGTCTGATTGTCATGCACCAGTTCTCGTTTGAGTCTAGCTAAATTCAATGTTTTTATGTTTTAACACAAGGTACATCTATGCGAGAGCTAGCTTTACCTGCTCCTATACATAATGGATGTATTTCTTGGAAAAACCACAAAATCACTAAATTACCAAGATTATAGGAAGTTCTTCTATACTAATCCTCAATGTCTATCTTAGGATAAAGTGTTATAATCAGAGTTTATCTAAATCTAGTTTCTAAGGTTTGTACTAAACATTCATTGATACCAACTGTAACACCTGATCCTAGATTACCTGATTCGCTTCATTATTTTAATACATTGGTATGATTACAAGGAATCAAGTCCCAAATGACGGATCAATTTCGTAGTATTTGAAAATAGAATTCATACATTAACATTACAATACACTTTCAATAATAAAACACAAAAAAAACCTTTTATAATGCCATTTTTCCCATAGTATAACCCTGTATCTCAAACATAAAACACTTCTTGGGATCTTGGGAAAATAAAACATAAGAAAGGGGTGAGCTCAGATGCTCAGTAAGGGTAAATAATTTAATAGAAGCTATAAAATTTTAAGTCAACATGTGTTATAAAAACAGTAGCCTTTTAAAAATAAACTTGAACATAATATGGAAAAAATAAATAAAAAATAACCATATAAAAATGAAAATGGATATTCTAATAGTTGAATAATCACATGTAAAAACTAATTTCATAATGAGGGAATGTATAGTACAAGAAATTAATTTTTGTGTCAAGGCATCGAGCCAGGACCTATGGGATAATTGTAACCGGACCAAAACCCGGAGAGCCTCTATAACCGATCTCCATCCCAGATAGCCTCTGTAACCGGACTCCAACCCAGAGAGCCTCTGTAACCGAAATCCATCCTGGAGAGCCTTTGCAACTAGACTCCAACCCAGAGGGTCAGCTGTATCTAGACCCCAACCTTGAGGGCTTACTTCTACAAGTCCCCAATGGATAACATAATAGCCAAGTACATTCAACATATGATATGGTTGAAATATAACACAAACATTCATATTAAAAATAGCATACAGAATGTCCATACTTTATCCATAAACAACGAATGGTATAAAAATAACACATCCATATTCAAACATATCACACAACATTCAATACAATATGGAAGATTTGTATCATAATAAATCAACTTCAAACATGATTAAAATCCATTAAAGGATGTTGAAATTGATGAAAATGATCAGTAAAATGCTTTGAGAGAAATAACCCTTTTTCATGAAATTGTTTAGAATTCTCACAATTTATAAAGGTAGTCATTTAAAAGGTATTTTTGAATGAATGTATTATATACCACATTGATTTTTTTAAAAAATAATTATCATTTCAAAACATTCATGTCCATATAAATAAATCCTTTAAAACCATTTTGATAACATGGACATTAATGAGAATGATTTAGAATAATAAATATATAAAACAAATTTAAAATAATGTTTTGGTAAAAAATTGTAATAATATAATCCCTTTGAAAACTCATTCAAGAAACATGTACGTGCATAATAAATATGTCCTAGTAAAATCATACACATAAACAATCTCGAATAATAATGAGATTGAGGAATTAACCATTAATGATTTGGTAACTCACGAAACATACACCCTATGAAAGAAGTATCATACAATGAATATGTAAATAAACATAAATTAAAGTGTATTACACAATGAATACAATTATGGGTAGTACATACACCACACAAAAGATAACTGTGGCAATATATCATGAATCTCATGAGAATAAATAGTGAGATGAAAACCACTTACCAGGCACATTCCTTTAGTCGATGGTACATTTAACCTTTAGTATAATGACCATTGTATGTTATTAGTTTATACCAGATCCATATTAATTTTTATTATATCACACATGATTCATTTATGACTTTATACAACCCATTTACTAATAATTTTCATGTAAATTAACATTTCAGGTAATAATCGCTTTCTTTATCGTACATATAATAACTTTTTATTCATGACTGTGTCATTTAGGTCATGGATTAAATAATTCCAGAATACAAAACATTATTCATACATAATATATTTTTATAATATATATATTTATAATAGATAGATATATTTAATGGAAAACACGGAAGGCTGTACTTACGCATAAACGCTATTTCTATTTTCAATTCTTATTGAACATAAGTAAGTGAATAAGATATATGTAAGTCCATAAATACATTCATATATATATATATATATATATTAGAATTATTATTTAATATTTTACATACTTATTAGTAATATATATTTTTATAATCATCGATGAATGGTGAACGTGGAAATGAATCTCATCTCGTAGTGGAGACGGTAATCCATACGTATGCACGAGCGACAATATAATTTCATTAAAGGTGTGGAATTGGATGGTTTATTAATTTTAAAGACGCATTAGAATGTTATTTTCATTATTTATATACATATTAATCATCATTATATCGATCCATATAACAATGTGTTGAATAACAAATTACACCACGGCGTGCAGAGGGTAAGCTGTACGTAAGCACACATGGTGACATTATCATTCATAGGATGGATAGAATAATGAATATGGTTGTTCCATATTTATAATAAAATCACATAATATATATGGTATTGGATTTATTATTTTGGTATGTTAATAACAAACAAAGAGTATGTGGATGAATAAAAGAACTTGAAAGAGGATGGTGAAATCATTACCTCTTCTTCAGGTACTTCTATTGATTTGATCAAAAGTGATCATAAGATGGATTAATGACCAAAGGAATGACTATAGGATGAATTTAGGATAGTTGGGATGATATTTGGGTAGGGTTTGGCTGATAAAAATGGCTTTGGATGTGGGAATTTTAGAGAAGGTGAAGTGGCCTTTTATAAGAGGGGTGAGGAGAACCTTAGAAGAAAAATAAAATATTATTTTATAATAAATTAGTTTACAATTTATAATTGCTCAAAAATAAATTATTTAAAGTATAAGGTGGGTATGGGACGAAAAGAACTCAATAAATAGGTTTTATACATGTTTGGGCCACTATATTAACCTTATCTTTTAGATTAAATTCTTAGTTAAATAGTTTGACATTTACGATGTCTCTATGTATTTCTAAATTTTATTTTTAATAATCACTCTATAAACATCTAAGAGAACCCAAAGTGGTGAATTAATGACATATATTATAGTATTTAATATATTTGTCCTATCCTTAGTTTTTTATTAATATATTACCAATTAATAATATAATATTTGTTTTAAAAAATCTTTTCTGTCAGTTTTGACACTATTTGGTATTTTATTTTTGCTAAATTAATAACAGCTTTTTTACTTCAAAAAAAATTATTTAATCAACAAGAATATGTCATATTAACATATTAAATTATTGTAACTAATAAAATGTCTTAAATTACATTGACTTGGGTATTTATAATATCAATTATTTTAATATTTCCTTAATAAGGTAATTACTACATCATCATTGTGTCAAAAATAAATTATATTATTTAATGGATAAAAATTATAAATAAAAAACCATTATGTGGTTAATATTTTTTATATTTCAAAGGAATATTTATAGTATATTTTTTCTTATTAGTAACCCTATGTTAAAAATGGGTATGTTATTGAACATTGAATTTAACAATTTTAACTCTTCTTTGAATTCAATAATAATAAATGTCATAATATAATCCAAGTGGACCTAAAGGATCATATATTATTACTAAGGGTGTTTTTGTTCTAATTACACTTATAAAATAGAATTAGTACATGTGTTATGGTAATAATAATACAATATTTACCGTTAATTACCATATTTACTTTTTACCATTGTAAATAAAAGTCAACAGTTAATATTCATTAAAAATTATTTTTATCTTATTGAACCAAATTTTAATTATTTATATCAAATTTTTCTATTGGTTTTTTGAAATTCAATTCACCGAAGCATTAAAATTATTTTTTATGGAAATTTTCAAATGCTTCTAGGATTTGGTTATATGACGGTTCAATTTCAATAAAATTTTTATATATCTAAATTTATTATAAATTGAATCCAATTAATTACATTTAACTTATATAGACATTATCTATCTATTTTTCCCTAAAATAAATTAAAATTAAATAAATAAATATTTAAATGAAAATTCGTTTTTAACCTATAACGTAGTGCTTTACACTATTCATAAAAAATTGAAAGTTTTCATAAACATACAAAAAATTCACCATAAGCTAATTTTTATATTATGAATAAAAAAATTAAGTCTATTTTACCAAATTAAAAACATATAAATATAAATAATTAATTTAAAAATAATTCCCATTGTCAAAACCAAAAAGCATATTTTTAGGTAATAATTACGATCAAAAGAATGACACATGTTTATGTCCATTTTCAAAGTGAAATTATGTACAATGACAAGAAATGGATTAAATGGTAAAAATATAATCTATTTATTCTTCCAAACCATTAAAATGTATAATTTAACACTAAAAATTATTTTGATTAACAAACTTTTTTTCATTTCAAATATAGTATTTTTCACTAGTCACCAAAAATATGTAAGTTATTAGAAAAACACCAAAACTATATTAAAACTAAATTATTATGTCCATATTATAAATAATATGTTTATTTAGTCAAATTTAAAATATAAAAGTTCCAAATATTGGATTTTAAAAAGGTTTTCCATTAAAAGGCGATAAAATTTCGTTTTTTGAAAAATACTTCTATTATCTAGAAAAAATGAATTTGTTTTTACATTATGTCTAAGAAACTAATAATATGGATTCAAAAATTAGAGTAATTATATAAATATCAAAATTTAGTTAATAGTACTCATAACCACTTTTGAAAGGCTAGTTTGGTAATTCATGGTGCGCTAGAACTCAGTGTTGCGTGTAGTGAAAGTTATTGATTTACTTTGATGAAATAATGTACTATGAAATATTGGGGTGTTACACTTGTTACTATTATTGGGTGGTCCTACTCTTACTTACCTCATTGTGTGGTGGTTGAGATCCTATGATTAAATGATACATAAGAGGTATATTTTATTTTTTTTTGTTTAAATGACTCCTTTTTTCTTTATATATCGCTAGGCTTGGTTTTGGATTCTCATGGATTATAATGGTATGAGAGGTATCTAGTGTAAGAGACAGAATCGAACCAGTCTAACCCATCACATGTTTATGAAGTATAAGACCCATGGAGGAGTATTATTAGAGTTATGATGATGATTGGATACTAAAATTTAGATGCAAAGGGTATTTATGGTTTGAAGATGAGTTTTACATCCTGAATGTGTTTTAATGATATTTTTATGAATTACACAAGTCATGATTTATAGGGTGTAATTAATATTTACCTCAGAAATACACAGATCCTTGTAGAGAAAAAATTTGGTTGGAAGATTATCACATCATTAATTTAAATTCATGACATGAACATAATATAGGTTTTGTGGTAGGAGGAAATTGTTTTAAACTAGACATAAAACACAGTCCATTTATGCTGTATATACTCATTTATGTAATAAACCCAAACCTAGAAAGATGATATAAAACCTGATTCTCCATCTACTCATATCAATCCCTATAGATTTTCTCTTAATGATATAGTTGTACAACAGTTTTCCTTAAGGAATTATAGGATCCATTTTAAGGGGATATATTCATTGATTCCTAATCTATACCCATGTAAACCCATGGTATGTTCTATCTATCCTCTTGAGTCTCTTTGATATTGTTCCTTCTACTCATTATTAACATGCTCTAGTGGTTAATCTTAAATATTATTATATTGTTTTTCTCATTCTTGTAGTATTGGTCAGTATCCATGGAAGGATTTAGTCTTCTTACAGGAGGGGTTATCGAAATCCTTGTGGTTTTACCATTTTTATGCATATAATGATGATTCCATGATGTATGAGATTCATTTCATCTTTATTATTTATAATAAAAAAATTAATTTATCATGTTTTATCACATTATATGATAGTGAGATCAACCTAAAATATATTATACCATAGTAAATAAAAAATTTGGTGTATGTCTATTGAATGAATGTTGTTTCTTTCAATAGTGATATCATTTTTCTTCTTGCCTTACTAAATAGTGTTATGTCTACATTATGTTGTTTAGAAATTTTGTTATTATTGGATTAGAATGTTTTTTATGATGAAACTTATAAATAACATATAAAAAGAAAATTTTATTGAAGGATAAATAAATAAATAGGCATAGTTTAATAAATTTTAATTCCACAGAGTTTATTGAGAATGGAATGTATGCTTTCATGTATGTTTAAATTAAATTTTTTAGTTAAACTAGTATATAAATATAGCTAATTCCATCTGTTCCCCATAGATGGAAATTGTGAATTAATGAATTGGTTTATTAAATAGGGAATAAGGAAATGTTTCTTGGTAAACCTAAATGACATGGGCTAGTATTGCCCAGCTATTGGGAGGGATAAATGTCTTATGTTGGGGCCTTGAGGGCCCATTTTAATTTAAAGGATGAATACCTAATGTTATTGATATGATTCCCAACTGACTATGTTTATTTTTTTCTCACTTATGTTTTGTGATCTTGATGCAAGACGTGATGGGTTGTGAACCTTTGATGGATGATGGTATGTGGGTGGGGCCGATATAGTTTGTGAAAAAATTGATGCATGTGATGGTGAGATTCATGGTTAGATTCATGATGGTGTTGGGGATTGAATCGAAGATTCTAGAAATGGTTACGTATGGGATTAACCACTGATGTTATTGATGTAGGAGGCCATTTTGGTGAGAATCTGCTGAAAAGTGTGAAGTCCATTATTCTTGATTACTAGATTTCTTTTGAAAACTAATTGAATTTGTTGGATGTGCTTGGCTGTGAATACCATGTTTTGTAGATTAGTAATATTTCATCAAGTACATGGAATTATTGAATTATATGTCAATATTTAATAAATCATTTTTCCCATGGGGTTAGTTCTTTGTGTAATGCAATGCTAAAGATGTCAATCTTCGGAATCCATGAACAAGGTTGAATTATGCCTGGAGGGTCTATAATTCACTTATTTAGATTAAAAAATGGAATATATATTAATTTTTATGGTTAAATTTTTTTAATGAATTTCTTAAGGATATTTGAAATGATAAAAGGAATGAGTTAACATAATTAAGCATGTTTTAATTTTTGTACTCTTTTAGGATATATAGCCCGAACAGTGGTAGTCGGGTGTTCGAGTGACAATAACCTTAGATGAGTATAAGAATATGTTATTCCTACAATGTGGTAGTGACATACAATATATTATTTTTACATATAATGATCTCATTTTCTTCCTCACCCCTATCGATAGGGTAACTGACACCTGATGGACTATGGGTGGTTTTTTTCCTTTGCATACATGTGGGAGGATTGATGGATTACTACCCAAACCAGTCTCGTCTCTTCTCTTGGTAGTTCATGTGCTTTATGAAAATGGTTAATTTACACATATATATTTATAGAGGGATGTGATGGCTTGTGGTCATCTCACACACATGTATCTCTGAAGGTATTATCCTAAGTAATGTAATAGTTAACACATGTATTGGTTTTGATGGCTTCATTTTCCTTACTTGGTGTATTAGATGTAATGGTTTGTGGTATAATAAAAAAATTATGATACATGTAATGTTAGTGGTGGTGGATCCTAGAAACTACCTGGTCTCTATTTTGATGGGATGATGTTATGATTTGATGCTTGAGGTGTAAGTTATGTTGCCTCATCCAGGTGTTCACTGGGAGAATTATTTCGAGGGAGATGGCTCAAGATGTGTGAAATCAGGAAGTAATGAGAAAATAGTGATGAAGTAGTTATGGGGTACCTTTGTTAGTATTCTATTATATTGATCTCTTATATGTGTTACTTGATGAGACATAGTCATGGTGACCCGGTGAATTTATTATACATAATTAAGTGATGAATATTCATCTCTTTTTATTCAAAAAGCATTAGTATGATTTATTTATATTTTTCAAGAAAGCATCTAGGGAGGATCCTATATATATACCAATTTTTATCACCCTATATATATATATTTAAAATTAATTTGTTATCAGGATTATCTTGATGTTTTTTGTTGTAAATTAGTATGTTGTAGTTTTTCAAGAGCTGTTTGGTATTTATTGTCTTTGTTATCATTATTTTTTGTTTTTTTTGTTTTTTTCCCAATTATTCTTGTTCAATATAAAATTCCATGTATAAACATTCATTCATTTATCTTTATGTGCATGATTTGACTAGTTTATCCATCTTATATATCTCTTACACATGTTCACTATGAAGGTAATTCCTCCCTAGGTATTTACATTATATCCTCAGTGCAAGTTGCTAACCCATGAGACACTTGAGGCAGGATATGGGTTGCCACTATCCCCAATCTCTCAATATTGGCCTAGGTGGGGTACCCATTGGTAGAAGGGAATTTTGAAAATGTGTGTCCAGATGAATGAGGTTATGAGATGGAGAAAAATTACTACTGGTGATAGGATGAATTTGGTAGAACTAAAAACATCTCCCATGCATTTTTGTTGGATGTAATAGCTTCTGATAAAAATAAATATAACATTTTATTATTGAAACTATATATAGACATAATATAATAAGAGAAACATATTGTAGATTAGATAATAATTTTTCATTGTCGAAATTAATTGAGAAAATGAAATCCAATATTTTGTAAATATAGGTTTGTGAATACTTATGATTACGAATTAAAGAAAAAGTAAACATTATTTAAGTCTTTTATGAAATCTGACTACAATTTCTTAGAACATATACATCAACATGCATATTTATAACATACTATATACATTCATGTTAACTTGAATTATTTTTTTAAAACAATTTTTATATATGCATACATGTTTTTGTTATATAATGTGCATAAACCTACACACTTTTACATAAATTCATTGAATGACTTCATGCTATTCGTTTATTCTGAAAAATTATAAATGCTATTTTATACTATAATATTATTTAAATTAATGATCATTGAAACAACAATATATTTCATCTTATAAAAAGAAGTTATTTAACTGTGATATATGAAATTTAATGGAAATGTTTCAAAAATATTAGGGAAAACCATAATAAGCTCTAATATTTTAGATAAAACAATGATTTTATTTGTTAATTCACACTCTTGTGTTATTATACACACTATTTATTGAATATTATTCCTTTAAAAGGTCAGGTATGAAATTGATTAAAGTAATAATTTTGTAACATGATGGAATAATGTATGAAATAAATAGAATACATTTTCAATTAATTCCTATTATATAATTTTATAATTAATTTTTCAAAATATAAATGTATAATTAAATAACTATGGAATATATGATAAAATATATAATAATTAAAATTTATAAGTGACATATTTAATTAAAAATTTATTACAAATTATATGATTTAAAAATTATTAATATAAAAAAACACATTCATCATTTATTGAATGTAATACAAGAACTGATTTTTTTTGTATTTCTATAAACATGAACAGATAAATAGATTAATGACAACAACATATGAATGAAAATAAATTTTCATTAATATATTTCACATTATATGAAAATAACTAGATTATTTATTGTATACAATATACTACAGAAGGCTTGTCACATAGTACATGGTTCATTATGAAATGTTATCACTAAAAATGTAATCTCTATTTGATCCAATTTAGAACAATATTAATAGGGAGAGTAAATAGAGAACTGAAAATCTTGTTGTGTAGACATTTGTTTGTTATGGGTTTTAAGATACCATGAAAATTGTTATCAATATAATAAATATAATATAAAACCTTCTAATAGTTCTTATATCACGAAATAGTGTATAATGTATTTAGTGAAATCATACATCATATGAAAATTGATATTTAATGTGAAAAATATATAGAAAAAATAAAAAATAAATCATAACAATTTTTCACAATGATATGAATAAGAATTTATTAGAAGATATTGATACCTAAAATTATATAGACATAGATATTTTAATAATTTTTGTATGAAATGTGGTAATTAGTAGTCATATAAAAATGAAATGTAAAATTTAAATGTAATGATACAATAATTTCCCAGATATCGTTAACAAGGAATATAATTTTAGTTAATCATTTATATTTTCTTATTGATGCACATTATTATATGATTTTGTTTACTTTTTAATGATTTTTTTCATTAAAAATGTCGTGTAAGATATTGAGTCAAGAAATAATATTGTATTATGATAGAATTATTAATGAAATGAATGTAACCAATTTACTATTAAATTTTATTATATTGTCATATAATTCTCATGAAAAAGTTTATGTGTACAATTAAAAACTATAGATGACATGAGAAATTTTATAAAAATACTAATTTATAGTTAATATATTTCATTGAAAGCCATAATTTTTAATGTAAATAATATGAAATCTTATAAAATGATGAAACAAGAATATAACAAAAATTTTAATATTAAATGAACAAAACATTATAGGTGTCATTTTAGATAATTGATGAAAATTTTAAATATTTTATACTGATATTTCTAAATAGAGTATCACCATTTTAGACATAAAAATATTCAATTTAGCTAGAAAATGAAACCCATCCATGTCATTCAATGGTATGATTTATATTTTTAATATCATTTTAATATAATATTGTTTTTTATATAATTATATAGAGGATGTTAACAAGACCTAACTACATCTTACTTTAGATGTGGGTTTTCTTGTAAAATACATCCATATTTTATCCAGTGGTTGACCCACACAATTTTCTCTATAATATAAACCCGATAATTTCACATCGAATCAAGAAGTATTTAATGAAAATATGGATGTGGTTTTTCTAATTATTGTTGTATAAATGGTGGTTTTAATAATATATTTATAAACATAATAAGAATGTTAATTGTAATTACACATGAATTGTAAGAATAATTTTTTCAGAGACACTGATTTAAGATGTACTTAGTAATTTCATTGTTGATAAACACAATGATATGATTATACATACCATTGATTGAATTTATGTTTCCTATAAAAGAATGTCTTAAATATTGGGTCATATAATAATTTTGTAACACGATGGAATTATGTGTTAAAATAATTCAATAAATGTCATGTTAAATTTTATTAAAGAATCATGTTTATTGTGTATTAAAATATATGTGTAGGATTATAAAACTATGGATGATAGGATAAAATTGAATAAAAAAACAACATATAAGAAACAAATTTAATTAAAAAATGATTCCATAATTGTGTAATTAACCATTATAAGTATTAAATAAGGCAATGCATAGTATATTGAGTATAATACCAAAAATAATGATTTTTTGGATTACAATAAATCTGAAATGATAAATAAAATTAATATGCATGGCATATGAAATTCAATAAATATATTTAAGAAATATATTTCAATATATATATACAATAAATAGTACATTGATAGATAAATACATACCATTACTGGACAATAATAGAGTACAATGTTCCTTACGAAATTGGATCACAGTATATATAATCCTTATAAGAGACGATCACCATTTATATTGAAAAGGGACTGTAAATATAATTCTAAAAAATGTCATACAATGAATTATGTATTTAAGGGTTTTAAATGTCCAACAAAAAGTTAGTAGTTAAATGAATATAGTATAAAATATATTATTGTGTACGACTAAATGAAAAATTGTGTAATATATTTTATTTTAAGATTACATCATATATAAATTGACCATTAATTTGAAACAATGATATAAAAAATACAAAACAAATCAAAACAGTTTTGCACCTAGATATTGAATACGAATTTTTTAGAAGATTATAGTTCCTGAAATGATATAGAAAGTTTTTTCCAATATATATTTTTATGAAAGGTTTTAATAATAATTTATTTAACAATGATATATTAAATATTTAAGGAAATCATAAAACAATTATTGGGATATACCTAATAAGGACACTAATTTAAGATAACGCTATGAATTTATTTGTTGATGCACACAATTATATGACTATACATACCATTGATTGAATTATATTTTCCAACAAAAGGTTATGTGATATTGATTCAGTTGATTATTTTATAACATGATGGAATTATGTATCAAAATAATGGATGTATTATAATATTTTATTATATAATTATACAAGATATATATTAAAATACTTGGGAATGATTTAAAAACTATGATAGAAAAGATAAAACTAATTATCATCATTATGTATAGAAATCATATTTCATTGCATGTTATATTTAGTAATGTGAATTAGAGAATTATAATTGATATTATAGTGATAATTTTAATTTGAATTTATTTAAACAATGTAGGTTATTTCTTAGCAGCTTGATGAGAATTCGGAAAATTATATTCATATATTTCAAAAAAACAACATCACCATTTGGAAAATTTAAATATAATATTAAGAAAAATATTTAACTCATAATTTTTTCTTAAATATAAAGAATTAATTTGTTATAATTTTAAAATATGATATTGTATTATATAAATTTATATAGGGCATTAACTTGATCCAACTACCTCTATGTATAGAACTGGTTTTCATTATAAATGAAATCAATATTCTGTTAAACAGATGAACTGAAATTGATTATTTATATTATATAATGATTGATTAGACCCTGAATCCGGAAGTATCTAATCAAAATTTCCTCAGAATCAAATTTCAGATTTATGGAATTAAAATTGTATCAAATAAAAATTTTCATAAGTAGAAAAATATAGATAAATTTATCTAATTATAATAATATGAAAAGTGGTACTAAAAAGATTTTTAACAATGATATATGATATTTCAATGAAATCATACAAGTATTGTATGGGTAACCTTAACTAGGACTCTGATTTTAAATTAACATTGGAATTCCATTTCTGAGAAAAAACAGTTATATGGTTCAACTTACAATTGTAGGAATTTTTCATCCCTATAAGATTTCATGTAAGATATTGAATCAAGTATTAAATTTCTACCATGATGGAATTATTTATGAAAATAAAGGAATTTATATTATTATAAACTATAATATCTTATCATATACGCTGTGTAATAAAATTTATGTATATAATTACAAAACAATAGAATACAAGATAAAAATTATTAAAATCATAATGCATAGGAAACATATTTAATTGTAATTTTCTCATAATGTTCATATAAGAAAATATTGATCAAAGATGAATCAAAATTTATATGAATATTATAACATTAATTTAATAAACCATTTTTGTTATTTTTTTATTCTCGATGAAATGTATACATTTTTTAAAGTCATTTCTAATTAAAATACCACCATTTCAACTTGAAAATATTCTGGTCAAGTAGAATTTTGAACACATCCTTATTCTTAAAGGGGAATAATTATAATTGAATAATAATATTTAAAATAAATATATTATTATATACATTTATATAGGATTTCAAATATGTTTTACAATCTCTATGTTTATAAGTTGTTTTTCTTATAAACCGCATCAGTTGTTTATTGAATAGAAGAACCAAAACTTTTTCTCTATAATAAAAAAATATTAATTGCACTGTGAATATTGAACTATAAAATCAAAATATCATAAGTCAATAAATTTAAATGTATTGAATTAAAATGATATCGTTGAATATATGAAGAGAATTAATTTTTTCAACATACTTTTTTATAATACATATACCAATAAACACAACATATGAACAAATAATGCAAACATATAAAATATACTACCATTCAGGAAATATGATATTAAATTGAAAAATGATTAATATAATAATTGATAAAAAATAAAATGAATTTAAAATTAATCATGTAAATATTCCCTATGTGTACTGAATATATAACCGAAATTGAGGTCATAATACAAAATAAATAATAGAAGAAAATTAATTTAAATAGTTTAGATAAATGTTGTATTATAAGAGAACATATAACGGACGATGAATTCAAGGTGGTGGAAGATAATGGATGATGAATATTTGTGTTTTACGAAATCAGTGTAAAAATAGAAAAATAGTAGTAAAATATTCTTGGGTGAGTAATTTCTGAAACCAATGAGTACTAGTGTTTCTAGACATCGATGTAAAATAAGGGAATATTAGTAGTCAAACCTACTAGCGTGATTCATATAAGATAGTTGGAGAGGATTCATGTTCAAAATTCAGAGCATATAGTAAAAAAAAAGGTAAATTCAATAAACAATTTTATATTATAATGACTGACACTATTCATACATAGATATTATATTTAAATACATTAAAATTACATACATAATATAACATATCCACATTCTAACATTATAGATATAATGTATTTGGAAACGTGAAAACATAAAAAACTAATTCATAAAATTACTTCATCATCCCTGACTTATTTTTTTATAATTAACACCCTTATTCGGTGGATTTTACTTAATATCGATCTTCATTTCCTAGGGAAAGGTAATATAATAAAAAGATGATATTATATTGTACGTAAGGGTAAAAAAGGGTCATATCAATGAATATATAAGAATAAAATGTGAAATATGGTATAAAAACATTAAATTATCCTTTGAAAATTATTCCATGCATATCATAGATCAATATTATGAGGTACTGAATAAATATCATTTGTTCATAAAAAATGAATAATAATGATGTCAATGAACATGATCCATGTGAGAATATCACTGGCATATGTCACGAATTTTTACCATGAACATAAGTATAGAATTAATTTTCATAGTATTCAAGGAAATTTTCTATGACTATCATTTATGAATTTGTCCACTACCAAAATAATCAAAGTAGTCAATGTTAGCTCCCAAGACAATCATAGTAGAAAATGTACCTTACTAAACTAAGATCAATACTAATTTTACTCCTATTTCTACGATGATATATCAATATTTAACCAATGAATAAAAGAGAGATATAGACCCCATCATCAGATAATTAAAATAATACATCTTCTTTTTAAAGATTAAAAATCTGTAATTATATCATAACCCATTAAAATTATTTGGTTTCATATTCAGCACATTATAATATAACTCATAGAATAAACCCTGATTCATAAGAAACATTCCATTATAAATATAAAATATCTAGAAAATAAAAAGCATGATATTGTTTTTAAATATCCATATTATATCATAAGTAACAAAAAAATATTGTTATCATAGATGGAAGATTACATTTTAATATCACTTCGAATAACTCATGATGAAATTAACCATTACATTTTGAAATAATCTCATTTTATTTTAAAAAACCAATCCTTTATAGAATAATACATTTTATTTGAAAATAAAATAGTAAATATGTAATTTAATATTCTAATAATTAAGGAATAATGATTAGAGGAAAATTATTATTTTTCATATATGTTAAAAAAACATTTCATCCATATTTTTGATAGAAATTTCACCAAGTACTTCAATTGGAAAATCACTAAAGGGATTATTTCAATTTTTTTAAATGTAAAACATGGTTAAAAATAAATTTAAAAAATTGGAGGATAATATTAAAAACATTTTTGAAACAACTTTTAAATACATGGACATTGAATATAATTAATTAACATTCTATAATTAAACATAAAAAACCCAAATAATGATGAGATTTGGAAATATACCCTTAACTCATGTCTAACATTTATTCCCTCATTTTCAATAATATTTCATTAAAAATATGTATTTTTATAAATTAATTAAATAACCATATATATAATTCCATTATTTATTTATTTAACACATATATTCACCTGTTTATTAATAATTTGTTATTAAAATCACTTTTCATGGGTGATAACTGCTTCATTTTTTAAGAATGTTTCATTCAATAGTCTCAATCCAAATAATTTGATCATGGTTCCATCATATCATGAATATTTATCAGGTATAATAATAAAATGTATTCATTATAAAAATATTTACAATTTATCATTAAAATTAGATATAGTAAAATTAATTACACTGTTCATAGAGATAATAGGTTGTACATACACATGAATATATTTTTAATTTTTTTAATGATGGACTAAATTAAAGGTAAATAATAATATAACATTTACACAATGATTATTAAATCATATATATCATATATATTCCTTAAATCCATCCTTATTTCAATCAATGTAATATAAGAATGAAAATCTAATCACATCGCTTTATTGATGTGGTAGTCCACACGTACAAATAGGAAACATTATCCATTTTTAGAGTGGTACATAATGAAAGAAGGTAGACATGATATTTTCATTAAATTACTATAATTATATCATTAATGTTATATATAAATACTAAACCTAATATAATACCCATCAATAAAATATGGAAATGAAAAATGAATTTTATCACTACATGGAGACAGTAAGCCATATGTACTACTAAGAGATACATGAACATATTATTTCATTGGAAAGAAGACATGTAAGGGTTTTTTCATAATAATAAAAACATTTAATAATATTTAGGATACAAATTTTTTTATTTTATTAAAAATATCATAGATTTATACTAGTGAACGATGAGTATGAAAAGAAAGTTATTGATTAGTGCGATTAAATCTTTTTTGAAATAAATATTTTAGATAAAATCTAAAGGGATATAGGGATTTAATTTTTTAAAGACCTAATACTACTGAATGTGTATAGGAAGGTTTAGAAGAGAAATTGATAGTTTATTCTTGAGAAATAAGTCTCAGAGTAATGTAAATGATTTTTTAGTAGATGTTCTTTTATAATAGAGGTGAGGGGAATTTTAATAACTTCATAAATGATTAAATTATAACAAATTCAGTATAAATTACAATACCTCCAAATAAATTTTCATAAAAATATGATGTTGAATAAGGTTCTATTATCACATACCAATATATTTTAGATATTTTTTCAAATAATTTCGACCCTTATAATTTTTTTAACCCTTGGTCAAATAATTTTTATTTTAACAATTGTAAAACATTTTTCAATAATAAAATTTTGTAATATTTAATTATATAGTTAAAAATGGTCCAGAAAAGGGAAATTTAGGTCATTTTATTAAATATAGTGAAAACTATGTATTATTTATAGTTTTTAGGATGTTTAAATAATTTAATAATATATTATTTTGATTAAAATATCATCATTTTCAATTTTGAAAATATTAATTATGTATACTTTTATAAAAAAAAAACTATTTTATTTCAAAATAATAATTTGAAAACATCACCAAAATTTCAGGATCATTATATAATTCACTTGTTACCTTAATTATCTTGTATTATTATATGTTAAATATTTCTAATATCATTTAATTTAATTTTTCATTAATTGAATAATTATTGCTACAATGTTGTGTAAGTATTTATGTTAATTAATTAATTATTAAAAATTATAAATAAACATCCACCATGAATATAATTACATTAGCCACAAAATTTATATTAACATTCATTCATAACAAATATTTTTCACTATAGTAAATATTACTAATATATTTAAAACCGATCATTTGATAATTTGAGACATTCATTTGTTTAAATAATATATAAGTTAAATTTTGTAAAAGATTGCATAAAATAACATAATTTTGAAGAATTAATATTACTGGTATAATTTTAATCATCCATTAATTATTAGGATAAAAAATATAGCCTTGTAGTTTTAATTTTATCCAGATTAACCTGATTTACCCTTTACTAGGTTGATAAATTTCACAACAGTTTCTATTCTTATTGAATAAAAAATGGAAATTAATTACAAAATATGAATGTCCTGATTCTAAATATAAGATGAGTTTTATATAATTTATCATTTAAAAATGAATTAATGCGATTTTATTTTTTATAAAAAATATGTTACAAAAATCATTTTGTGAACAAATACATTTTAAGCATATAACTGGATTTATTATTATCATATTCTTGGAAAAATATTCATTTAATGATTAAAAACCTTTGATATAGTAAATAACATATATAATTAATTAAAATAATTCAGGAATGGGGTTTAATTTAATATATTTTTATAATATTTATTCTAAATATAAAATGTATACTTTTTTCTGAAAAACATTTATATTATTTTAATTTCTTTTCTAATTAATATAATTTGATAACTAATGCATTTATTTCATACACATATATGTAACACCCCACCCCTAACTCATTCTCTTGAGGAGGCCGTGAGGGATACTTGGCCTTAAGCGACATTCCCAAGACTCCAAATGCTAAGAATAAATGTCGAGGGCTTCACGATCACGTTGGGAAATGATTTTCCCTTAAGATAAAACCAACCAATCCATCCACTAATAGCCACACTATGATGCATGTCAATTAAATTATCCAACCATTCATTCACAAATGACAACCAAGTTTTTTCACAATATAACTCAAAACCAATACTACCAGACATGTCCACAAAACATTAGAGTACACTATGGAAACTAAACAACCAAACACCACAAGCCATGACACCACCACTACTCCACACCAAGCTCCAAGCTCACAACACCACCAAGAAATCAAAATGCTCTACAAAAGGTTGGTGATTCCTTACCATTGACCACGTCACGGTACATGACATCTACAAAGACACCATAGTAAAAAAGCAGGGGGTGGGTAATAAAACTCAGTAGGTTTTTCCCAAATGAATTCCCTACACATTCCACTAGTATAAACCCGTTAGAACATTTATATAGAACAGTTTATATAAAATAATAACAAGGGAAACCAAAACCATGAGCCAAATACGTCCTTAACAAGACATCTCACCCAAAACAAACAACCAAGGTAAATCCAAACAAACATCCAACAATTCATTTCATCATTTCACATTAGCACCACAATTTTTATCTTGCAAAGGAATGCACAAACACAAATTAGTGGCACTTCCCATCCACTTAGCATTGATGGTGGCCCTTACATCCACTATCCATCCCCTTTTTATAGTGGTACTTCTCACTACTTCCACATAACCTTTCAAAAATCCTTAACCAAGCATATAACCCACTAATTCCACAATAACATCAAATCAACCCATTCCATTGCATAAAAATCCACTTCAATAAATCAAAATTTTTTGAAAATCATTTTCCATGAAAAAAAACATCTCAATAAAACATAATCTTTATTTAAATTTATTTTTCACAAATAAATCTCTACAAGCCATTTTAAAATCCACAATAATAGAATTTCACCACAAAACCCTCTTTTTTCCAAAAATCCACAAAACATCACCAAAGGGATTTCTAACCAATTTCTCATATCAAGACACAATTAATTTAATGAACAATAAAATTAATTATAACCAAAACCATTAGCTATAACCCATTGGAGTTGATAGATAAGCCACCTACATTTTGGGTTTACTAGAAATCGACCCACGAACAACCGCGCCTCAAATCCGTCGAACGCACCACCGAAACCACTATAGATTCCCTTCTCAAATATTCACAATCCTTTGAATCATCATAATAAGAAACCACAACCCTAGGTCTACACAAAATAAGTGTATATCTAGATAACCAAGAAAGAGAGGGATGTAGATGTAGAAGAAAACACAATGATACCATGCTCGAGTGAGCCCGAGATTTAAAACCCTATTTATAATTGGATGTATGGTTAGCCCGCACGGTTTCACAAACCGTGCGCTATCCATGCACACACTACTGCCTCGAGATAAAGGGAATGCATGGTATACTCGCATGGTTTGGAAAACCCTTCATAGGCCGTGAGAAGCCTACTTTTTTCCCTTGAATGGTTTCCTCGAAAATCCGCACAATTTCCACTAATCATGCTCAAACCGTTCTCCCTTAGAAAAGGCTCCAAACTCATTCAAAAGAATTAAAAACACTCCCAACCTCTTCCCAACACATCACATCCACTTTAAACACATAGAAAACATAAAAAAGGCCACATACCTCAAACCGGGGGTGCTACATTCTCCACACCATTGCATTTTCCGTCCCTAGAAACTAGTGAACCCGCCCTTTTCTAAAGGAGCTCAGGACACAACTCGAACATTTCTTTCTCCCACTCCCAAGTCCCCTTTGGAATCTTACCATGATGATACAAAATATGAACTAAATCGATGCTTTTACCATGAAATACTTTCTCTTTATTATCCTCAACCCGTACTGGCATGTACACCAACGAAGCATCCAGTTCTAGCTCAACGTTATTCCATTGAATCACATAGTCCCGATCTGGCTGATACTTTTTCAACAATGACACATGATACACATTATGAACCACACTGAACCTAGGTAGGAAATACAAATGATAAACCACCTCACCAACCTTCTAGAGAATCTCAAAAGTTCTAATAAACCATGAAGATAACTTTCCTCGATTTCCAAACCGATGATGTCCCAACCTAGGAGAGATCCTCATGAAAACATGACCAATCCCCTCGAATTACAACGACCATCGACGATGATGCGCATAAGATTTATGACGACTCTGATATATCTCCATTATGTTCATGATCATCTTTATCTTCTCAGTAGTCTTATAGAAAAGGCTCGGTCCAACCATCAAGGACACACCCATTTCCACCCAACGTAGTAGAGAACCACCTGGCTTCGCATACAACGCTTCAAACAGAGCCATATGTATGGATTCCTATTAACTGTTATTTTACGAGAACTCAACCAATGACATGTGATCCTCCCAAGTTCCACCAAAATCCATGCCACAATGCTACAACATATTCTCCATAGTCTGTTTCATCCTATCAGATTGATCATCCGTCTGAGGGTGATACGCCGTGCACATAGTCAATTGTGTCTCAGGGGCATGCTTTAAGGATTTCCATAAATGAGATTTAAACATTGGATCACTATCAGATTCGATTGAAACTGGAACAGTATGCCTCTTTACCACCTCTAAGATATAGATTTTGGACAGATCCTCCACCATATGAGATTCACGAATTTGAATGAAATATGCCGACTTCATTAGCCGATCCACAATCAACCAAATGGCATCATGAATTCTGACCGTTCTTGGGCGACCTATGAAAAAATCCATCACTATTTGATCCCACTTCCAAACAGGGATTGGTAAAGACTACAACATTCCTGCTGGCCTCTAATTCTCTTCCTTGACCTGATGGCAAGTCAAGCATCTCAAAACAAACTCATACAATATTTTTCCATGCTAGCACACCAGAACTATTCTTTAAACTCTTTATAAATTTTTAAAATTCCAAGGTGAACGTCCCACCATAAATGATGATACGCCCTGAGAAGATGCTCCTAATTGGAAACTGGTAGAACTATCTGATTATGAAAACACAAAACTGATTCTCCATTCAGTTTCCAACCCACAATGTTCTCCCCACTATTGAGTCTTAACCCCATGGCCACACACTCAGAATTAGATATCTATGAGTATTTAACCAGGCCAACCAATTTAGGAATCAGGAAATCCGGAAATAAGACCACTCTATGACCCTGGTCCTCATATTCCAAACGCTTGTCACCTATAACCGGCTTCAACTGCCACTACTCTGATGCATGTTTTACCACCTGAGCATATGATTTGTTACAAAATGTACCCGCCATTGAATTTACCATAACCAATATGTACAATAATTGAAAATCAAACATATGGAGACATTCCATCCATCTCCTTTTCCTCATGTTCAAATCCCTTTTATGAGAAAATTTGTTTCATGCTCTTATGATTTGTATATACTATGAATTTCTCACCGAAGAGATAATAATGCCACACATTAAAAGCATGGACCATTGCTGCCAACTCCAAATAATGAGTTTGGAAGTTCGTCTCTTTCACTATCAACTACCGTGAGACATATACTACTACATGATTACCTTTCATGAGAACGCACCCCAATCCTGATCCTGATGCATCACAATACACCACGTACCCTTTTCCTGGTTATGGAAAAACCAAGATTGGTGATGATGTAAGGTGAAACTTTAGCTTTTTGAAACACTTCCAACACTGTTAATTCTATTATAATGGAACATTATTTCTTGTCAAAGATGGAATTGGTGAAGCCAAACGTGAAAAATCACAAACAAAACATCGTTAATACACTGGTAGAACAAGAAAGCAGCGTATCTCAAAAACATTATTTGGAAATTTCCATGACCTAATAGGCTCTATCATTTACAGATCCACTGAAACACCTCTTTGAGAAATCACATGGCCATGAAAATGAACTTCCTGTATCCAAATGTTAGACTTTAACAATTTGGCATTCAACCACTGATCCCTCAAGATCCCCATCACTGTCGCCAAGTGCTGATCATGATCCCCCCTTGTCTTTTAATACAATCGAATATCGTCTACAAACACCACCACAAATGAATCAAAATATCTCTAAAATATCGGATTCATCAATGTCATTAACAATGTTGGCGCATTCATTAGAGCAATGGGCTTGACCACATATTCATAATGGCCATAACTAATTCTAAAAGCATTTTTATGAATATCATCCTTCCTCACCCGCAATTGATGATATCCCAACCTCAAGTCGATCTTGGGGAACCAATGGGCTCCCTTCAACTGGTCAAACAAATAATCAATTCGTGGAAGTGGATATCTATTCTTCATCGTAGCTTGGTTATGTCTATGATAATCAACACATAGAATCAATGTTCCATACACCTTTTTCACTAACAACACTGGTGGTACCCACGGAGACATGCTAGGCTAGATAAACCCTTTTTTTCCAAGTCATCCAACTGGATATTCAATTTCCAAATTTCAGTAGGTGATATCTGGTAAGACAGAAGTGAGATATGACTGGTCTGTGGAAGGAGATAAATCGTAAACATCACTTCTCTTACGGGAGGTAACAGAGGGAATTATTCAGGAAAACTATCCATGAACTGATTCACCACTACTGGATGAACACTCATCTCAACCCAATCTACCAATTACAACAAAAACACTGCCAACTGATATGTCAATGTTCCCACTGCTAGTTCCAAAAAACCCATTTCACCATGCCTTTCATGCTTCTCTCTTCTAAAGAGAGGTCTAACACCATCAAGTGTTTTAAAAGCCACTAATTTTGCATCGTAGTCGATGTGGGCCTTAAAATCCACCAGCCAATCTATTCACAGGATTACATAATACACATCCATTACATGCATTGAGAAATTACACATTAGCTCAACCTCACCCACAATGATACAACATGTTCTACACAAGAAGGCGCGACACTCTCTTCGACCAATAGATGTTTGATGTTTTAAAACCAATGGCATCATTTCATCCCTAAATCCCAAAAAATCAACCACATGTGCAATAACAAAAGAGTGTGAAGCACCCGTATCAAAAAACACTTGCATCAAGGTTGAATATAAAATAATAGTACCTCACACCATGGATGGTCCCGACTGATCATCCACCATAACCTGCTCAGCGCCAAACACGTTTTTTCTTGCCACTCTCGGCACTTTATTTTCCTACTGAGCCGTTGTGGTATTCCGAGAATCACCATGACCAACATTACTCTAATGACAGAAGGTGTGCTGCTTTCCCTGTCCCATTGATGCATACAACGTCTGTGATCTATGAGGAGTGTCACGCACACCCAACCTTGGAGCATTTTGATAATAACCTTGCAGATGCCCCTTCTGCTTACAATTATGACCTGATCGAGGTTGTGTCATAAAATACCACTTGATGTGGCTCATAGAACAACATTGAAAGCATCCCGACATGCTCTAGGGATTCGGAGGAATATTTTACGATCCTGCCTTCAGATTATATTACGTATTCCCATCATAGGAAAAAGTTTCCCTCCTTCACTTGAACCTTGCGTTAGAGTTCCATCTATTTCCCTTGGGTACCACCATGATTCTTCCACCCGGGGCACCCAACAAATCCCGCTCAGCCACCGAGGCTCTATTCACCATCATTGTGTAATCATCTATACATAGCACCGCTATCATTGAACAAATTTCTTGCCTTAAACCCTATTCAAAGTGCCTTTCCATCAATGAACGTATGTGGGTAGAATTTTTTATTAAACAATTCCTCATAGCCTTCCCAAGTCACACCCTAGTCCAGTCCATCTTGAACTTCCAACTCCCACTACTGAAGGGCAAGATCTTCGAACATAAATGTGGCCAACATCACTTTTAACTCTACCACTATTCCCAAATACTAAAATGATCTGGATCATTCTATTAAAACATGATTCTTCCCTCTCCCTCTCTGAATCACCTCTGAAGATGTGTAGATTATGCTTTTGAAACTGAATGCATGATCCACATTCCATGGTTCATCCATTTTATTTTTACTTTCCACAGCATGGAAATCTTGCACCATGCATTGTACCAGCTCGTGGTTCACCTGAGGCTCAGGTGCTACCACATTCTCAACAGCCTCCTCCAGTTTGTCTCTACAATGCCTACCAGGTTCCATTTCTATAAACAGAAAATAAATAACCATTAGTCTCACTTCCATAGATGTCACGAAATACCATTTCAAATCACATTACACAACACTATCACAACAAGGATTTCCACCTTTCCACATTTACTATAGATACCCAAAGCATGACATACATAGAAATTACATTACTTTTGCGGAATAAATAATACATGACAAAAATAGATTCCCAAAGACTATATTAGTTTAGTGTTTTTTGGAAACATGGAACATAATATTATAATCAAGGTAAAAGATCATCAACATCTCCCATAAAGATCATCCCCTATGGTTTTCATACCTAAAACATTTCTTTATTTCCTGGGGAAAAGAAAACAAAATAATGGTGAGCTCAAATTCTCAATAAGGGTAAACATGGGAAACTTAAAAACAATCCATAATCATTTGAACTTAAAAAGATGAACATAAAACATCAAAATCTTGAGAAAGGAAATAATTCTTTGCAATACATAAGGCATAGATCATAATGGAAAATTAATCATGATAAAATTGCATGGTAATTAAACATGTAATTGTGTAAAAACATTATGTACATATTATTATTTACATAGTATCCATGGAATTGTTTCCATGACCATCATAGTAGACAATGTCAATTACTAAATCGGGTTGACTAGCCGTTTAAGCCCTATATTACTGAACCTAATTAACTTTTCGTTCAAGCCATGTCTGTCTCATGAGATATAAATCTTTACCCAACGTATTGGAGGGAGATATAGGTCCCACCCATCTCATACTGAAATCATTCTTACATGTACCAAAAAAATAATAAATCATTCACCATAACCCAAAGAATAAAATGGGTTTTATAAACATCATCCCTTCATTAAATAATCCATATAAAACAAATGGATATCATTTCATCATAAGAAAAATAAAACCACGTAAATAATAGAGACATTATACGTGAAACATAAACACAGAAAATAATGTAATCTTATATGGGAAATAATTTTGACAAATCCCTTGAAATGAATTCAAGAGGAAAATATTCTTTCTTCTTCAAATTCATTTTCTTTTCGCAAAATGAAATAAAATTTTAAAATAAATAATTTTTTGTTGAAAATGATCAGGAAATATTACATAGGAATCTTCATGGAAATAATACATTATTAAACTGTAAAAATATGTTCATGTCGTATAAGTTAAAAAACATTCTCCTTGTACTTTTGCTGGAAAAGTCCAAAATATATTCGTATGGTAAAAAAAAGAACGATTCCTTCTATAACACAATGTAAAAGTCAAAGAGGGGTAAAAATGAAATTAAAAATACATGGAAGAATATTAAACAGTTTAGGAAAAACATTTTTATGGACATGGACAAAAACATTAACCCCATTAAATACTTACATATAATCAATCTCGGATAAAAATGAGATTTGAAAAATTATCCCTTACCTTATGTCCAATTTCATCTGTATGTATAAAAGACTCTAATATAGTTTGTTTAAACATATTATTAACTTGTAACAGAATGATAATAATATTTATGATATCATATATGATTCACTTATGTCATTATATTACCTGTTCATTTGTCAATTCAATGTTAAAGGAGTGTTTTGGGAAAAATCATTTCATTTATCATCCATGTTTTTACTTGTAATTATTTATATGATTAAATAGATAATTATTACATACTTAAAAATGTAAAACATTATTTATATATAATTTATATTGAGAATATACATATATATAATAGATCGATAAATGGAAATAAATACATCGTTCATGGAGACAGTAGGCCATACGTATGCATTAACAATGTTTTTGTTTCCTTATTAAATTAAATGAAAGTACATAACATAGAAATAAATCCAGTATCATTAATATCTCATAGTTTTAATTATTATTTATTATATATAATTTATAATCATTCTTGAATGGTTAACCTGGAGAATGAATCTCATCGCATCGTGGAGACGGTAATCCGTACGTACGCATGAGTGATGATATCATTCCCATAATTAATGAATGGAATTTGATTGTATGATATAATAACTAAAAATTAATATCATGATATAATAACCGTATATAGTTATTATTTACAGCATTATACCCATTCAAGTATGGTGCTGGTAGAAAAAACATATTACACCACGGTGTGGAGACGGTATTCCATAAGCACGCACTCACGGTGATTTCGTTTTCCGTAGGATGGATAAAAGGTGAAATAATTTTGGTTCATATTTATAACAACATATCAGTATCTGAATGATACATTTTTTAATACTTTATTATGAAACAAAAAAATAATAGGAAGTAAAAGAATAAATGAACTTGAAAGAATCAGTAAAGTATATTACCTCTTCTTCGATGTGCCTCTTCTAAACCTCCTCTTAGGGCACTATACTTGGCCTTTGAAAAAGACCAGGACCACTAATATGTTTGTAGGGAAATGGATAAGAGAAATGGGAAGGTTTCTTCTAAGCTTGAAGGCTAAATGTTGTGTGAGGTGGAGTGGGAGGATGATCCCTTTTATAAGAGAGGACATGGGAACCTTTGGAATCCCCTAAAATATTAATTTATAATAAACTCAAACCCCACTTAAAAACCATGAAAAATGACTAAAATAGGAATATTAGAAGATATAGGGTTGTAATATCTTCAACCAATACGATTTAGACATGTTGGTAATTTATTTTAATCCTTACCAACTTGATTTATCCTTATTTAATCTATTAAATTTTATTTGTGGTAATAATATTCTAAATATTATTTTGTTATAAATAATTACATAGTGTTGTAAATTTTCCATAATTGGATACTTTATGACATTTTGGATCGTATAAATTTCAATTTATAAATTTTTAATATGTTTGTGATTTTTAAACAATTTTATAATATGTTAATTTTATATAATAATAATAGTTTCAACTATGACTCTATTCATTTATTTGAATTTAAATAATACCCACACAGATGATATATTCGAACCAAAATATTTAATAGACTCATAAAATGCCATATTAATATTTAAAATTTTTTAAGAACATTAATTAGATCATATAAAATTTATTTTAACATTTCTAAAACCATTTACTTGATATTTCATCCAAAAAAATAATTTCTACATCACTATTATGTCATAATTAATGATAATTATTTAATCCCTAATGGTTATAAATAAATTATCATGATTTAGATAATTTTATTAAATTTCTGGAGACTATTTATTTTCGATGTTTTATGAGGGTTATCAATGAATTAAAATAATTACACTTATAATATATTAGAGAGTGACATGTTGTAACTTTCTATGGTTTTAATAATAATTATATCATTTTCATGGTAAAAATTTCATGAAATGAATCTATTCCGATACATAAATTATATGGGTAGAGTTCTATTCATCCAATAGAATTTTGGCATGTCTTAGGGTAATTTTATAATCTTATTTTTATCCTTAATTACCCGATTTACCTTTAACTATATTAAATTAAAATTACCATAGTTATTATTCATAATATCAACAAAATAAAATTAACTAATTAACATAATTTGGACCCACTATATATAAATAAGGGTACAATATTTCTAAATTCTAAACAATGAAGTTACAGTAATTAATTTAAAATTAATCGCATTATTAAAAAAATGGCTTTTAAAAGTTAAAATATTGTCAAAGATTGAAATGTTATTACCAATGAATTTAGTGTAAAATTAATGCTAATGAAATAAATTATATTAAATTGTAAAAATATATTCTATTAATAATATAAAACAATTTTCTATAAAAATTTAACCGTATAAATTATCTCAATGAAAAAAGTTGTTTTTATGTAAAATTCAGCAACTTTGTACTATTCATCAAAATAAGAACGTTGTCAGAAAAATATAAAAACACTATCCAATGTAAAATTTTATATCCTGATTAAAAAGGAAGAAGTTTATTTTGTAAAATGTAACTTATAAAATTTCCAAAAAATTATTTTTTAAATGGGTGCGCCATCAAAAGGCGGCAAAACATCATTTTTTTAAATACTATTTTTATCTGAAAAATTGATTTTTTTCTCATACCTCATTCCAGAAAATGTGTAAGTTGAATTATAAAGTTATAAAATTAAAAATTCAGTTAATACTATTCATTATGTCTAGTTCATAATATATCTTTGTTTAGTGAAACTCTGTATTGCGTATAACACACATTATTGAGGAAAGTCGCTCTTGCATGTAATGCAAGACAAGTTAGGGTTACGTGTAGGGAATGCTTCCTTTGGTGTTGCATATAACATACTCAAAATATAGTTCAGTTATACATTGATCAAAATCTATACATGGTGTTGTGTAAAATGAATTTTATTTGGAAGAACATGAAATTGTTTGCATCACAAGACATGAATAGTGTTTCATATACTACAAGATAATACAGTGTTGTGTATAGATCAAGCTAATATTGGTGAATAGTACAAAAAAATACAAAAAACAAATTAAAAAGAATAATTCTCATAAAATCACGGGGTGTTACATTCTTCCCCCCTTAAAATAAATTTCTCCCTCGAAATTAGTTAGGGTTATAAATGGTTTTCTACTTAAATGATTATTTTATAGAAACCCACATCATAAAAAGGAATACTAAATCATCATTTTAAAAAGGAACGTTAGAAACATAATGGATACCCAAAGTAACTCATCAATGGGTTTCCACATTGGAGAATTTAGGTGAAAATATTGATACGGAAGAGAAATCTAACCATCATGTTTGGATGAATAGTTGTAGAGAACATGGATATGAAAAATCCAACAATCACAAAGCCATAAATTTGTGATTATCTAAGGTAACATCTGATTCACCTGATATGAGGACACTGGGAAAACATTTTTGGTTTTCAAGATCATTTCTCTAATATTGATGATTTTTTTAATTAAAAGAAATAAATACTTGATTTATCTACAATCTCACTGTTATTTGTGACTTGAACAATTTACACTTCATCTCTTAATGAAATGAAGTTGAATTTGTCTCCCGTGATGTATTGGATGATCATTCGATAGAATGATACGTCATTCCATCTCTCTCAAACATAAGGTTAGAAAAAGTTATATATATATAAGTCCATATTATGGTGAGATTAATCATATATGGTTCCAAAAAATAGACTTATACTTCATATATAATAATGCTTAATAAAATAAAACTAGTTTCAACTAACTAGGGACTTTCTATAGGGCTTTGGCAGAAGATAAAGGCGTGTCGCACTTCAGTTGTGGGTTCAATTCTGATAACCTTGTCTGACGCGACAGGTTTTCGCTCATCCTGCAGGTTGTCCTTTTTCTAAAAGTATAATATAATTACATTCTAGAAATAATATAGAAAAAATGACTTATCCTTAAACAATATTATATTATGTCCAAAATAATCTATTTCAAATCATTAGGATTATCCAAAATACATTTATCCAAGCTCATAGTATAATGAAAATGATTACTAGAATTTTGATCAAACAATCATGTGAATAAAATCATTTATCCCCCATATATGATAAGATATATCTTGTTGGTCACATTCCAAACACGTGAATTACTTAATCCTGTATTATCTTGAAAAATGTTTACCCATTTAACATTAATTAAAATATTAATGCTGTGAAATGTTTACACTTTCTACATACCAAAATCCCAAAATTTCTATTTACTCAAACCATGACATAACTATGTCCTTATATCCTTTATGGGCTCATTAATTCTATCAAACATTTCATTTTCTCCTCATCCATTCATTATGCACATATTATCTACTTTCCAAAAATATTTGAATCACTTTTCATGGTTACTGGTACCATACAAATACTGAAAACCAATACATAGATATTACAAAATTACATGATACTATAAATGATATTCCTTGATACAATTTTGAAATCCCTTTACATAAACACGTAATCATTATACAACTTTGTTTTCATACTCATCATCACAAATAGTGATCACATGTGACATCCCTTTGTCCTTTTCCTTAAGAGGATTGTCACGTCGATCATCATTAACCCTTGGATTAGGGAATTTATTAGCATAATTCCCCATTTCGTTGCACTTGAATAACTGAAGTATTGGTGGATAATTCTATGTAGTATTTTCTCTATTCACGTCATTAGAAACCATTTTCCCACTACATAGGCACTCAGCTACTCGATGACCTTCTTTTCCAAACTTTAAACATTTTCTAGTAGCTTTTAGACAATATCCACCATGATTCTTTCAAAACATTGAGCATAAAAAATCTTTCAACTTCTTTTCACCTTTGTTCTATGATTTTTCCTTGAACTCCATCTTTAGTTTTTTTCATAACCAACAGATGGATATGTAACACCAACATCCAGTTCTACCATGATAGAAAAACAAAAAATTTCATCATAGCTACTAATGTCTCTTATAGCTCATTCCCTTTAAAGAATTGGTTTTTGTCCAATGAAGAATCGATCAAATTTAAATTTATGTTGGATGATAAATCCAGATGCAAACCTTGAAAGCCTTGTAAAATTCACCTCGTATATACCAATAGATTCATCATCCTCTTTATTAAGTTCATGGAACTCCTTTTCCATCTTTGTTCAAAAAATATGATGGATGTACTTACTGAAAAATAATTTCTTGAACTCATCCCATTCCATGGATTCATTTTTTTTTCTTGGGGCCTCATATTCTTAATTAAAGTCCACCACTGGTAAACTTCACCTTCTAAATGGTAAATAGACATAATGACTTTTTCATGTTCCAAACATCAAATTATGGAAAATATCTTTTCAATTGTACTGATCCGTTGTTCAGCAACAAGTGGATCAGATGACCCACTGAATTATGGTGGGTGTTTCCTCATGAAAGACTCAACATAATTTTGTTCTCTTCTCTTCTCATTTGGAAGTCTAGAATGATTCATAGCTTGTGTAAGTATAGAAATAATATTTTTCACTCCATCTCCCATAACATTGGTTTATTCAGGAGGACAATCATTGCGTTTTCCATTACATTGATCAACACGGTTCATTCGGGTTCCAGCCACTATCTAAAACCAAAAAAGTATAGTGTGTGAGGAAAATATCATGCTAGGAAAACAACATAATAAAGGGGGATTACCTTCAATATATATACATCTTAGGGGTAATTCAAATACTGTTACCGTAATTCAAGGACTATAACCTATACTTATACTTAACCATAGAGACATCCCTAGACATACAATAGAAATATCTAGAGGGATTTCACTAATGTTTTCGTATCCTAGTTTATAAAGGTTAACTAAAACATCACTCTAATACCAACTGTAGAGACCTAAAGTTTGATGTATGTAGACATTACATTACTTTTGAGAAATACTTAATGCATGAAAAAAACAGATGCCCAAAGACCGTATTAGTTTAGTGTCTTTGTAAACTCGGAACATAATCTTCTATTCATGGTGAAATATCTTCAACAACTCCCATAAAGAGCATCCCCTTTGTATTTATTACCTAAAACCATTCTTTGTATCATGGGGAAAAGAAAACATAAAAAAGGGTGAGCTAAAATTCTCAGTAAAGGTGAAAATGGCAAACATAAAAACTATCCATAAACATTTGAACATAAAAACATGAACATAAAACATCAAAATCTTGAGGAATGACATAAATGTTTATAGTAAAAAAGGCATAGATCATAAAGGAACAATAATCATGATAAAATAGAATGGTAATAAAACATGTAATTTTGGAAAACCATTAAGAACATGTTATTATTTCCATTGTAGCCAAGGAATTGTTGCGAATACCATCTTAGTGGAAAAATTCCATTACTGAACCCGGTTTACTTGTCGTTCTAGCTCTATGTTAATGAACCTGATTCACTTTCCTTTACAACCATGTCTATCTCATGAGATATAAATCTTTAACCAATTAATTGGAAGGGGATATAGGTCCCACCCATCTCATCACTACAAAATAATTACCTTTTTCCCAAAAGGTTATATCTATTGGTAAATGTGCATTTTCAGTTGGTAAAACGTTTTAAAACACAAATTGCCTTTTCACTAAACTGTTGGAAAAAACTCTGTCGCTAAATGTTATTGTCACAGATAAAATAGTTTTGTTGAATTTATAAAAATACCAACAAATAATATATGTGTTGTTATAAATGTTTAGCAATAGGTTTCTATAACAAATTTATATGTTGGTAATATTATTATCAACATTCATAACCAATAAAAATAATTAATATTTGTTTGGAATTTATATTTCAAATAACATATTATTTTTAGGTGTTGTTTCAATATTTATTTCAAAATTTTATATTATATTTACTAATTTATCATATTTAATACACTTATTTAAATTATCAAATCAAATAATATTTTCACACATGTTCAATCTTAGAAAAAGATTAATCACATTAATAGTAAAATTTAATACAAAATGAATCAATACATAGTTATGTTTATTGATACATAAAAATATCATAAAAACACAAAAACCCAAAAGCCACCACCAAACCCCCACCCCCACCTCGGCCCCTGCAACCCCCATCACCACACCCGAAATAAAAAAATGGCATGCTGTCTCTCGACTCCAATCCTTTATCACCCATCATTGTGGAAGTATAGTTACTCCCTCTGAAGATCATTCACCACCCCCATTTAGATCATTAGAAGTACAATCCATATCAGCTCTAATACAAATGTGTAACCTCAATTCATTATTTCATACCCTTCAGATCCCTGATCAACACCACAAACTTCCAAAAATCATACCCACAAATTAGTACAAAATATCTATATGAATTGAAATAAAAAATGAAGGTATAAAAAAATGATCAGTATAGAATGATCAATTTTCATTTAACATCCCTATTGACATATCAAAAAATCAAATTAGTTCTAGTACAAGTGAGGAACCTCAAATAACTGTTATGCCACAACCTTAACCATCAAGATATTCACCACACAACCAAATAGAATACCCACAAATAAATGAAAAATATCTATATTAATTAATACTAAAATAAAATATAAGAAAATATAGAAAAATAATATTCATAGAATCAAATTTTTTTATTCATAATCTCAATTGACATACCAATAAATCAAGTCACCGCCATTTCCAGTGAGGAACCTGAAGTCGATGTCATACCACACCATTTAGCACCATGATCTACACCACACACAACCAAAAAGAATACCCACAAATCCATGAAAAATATGTAAAAGAATTTAAACCAAAATAGAAATAAATAATAGTATAAAAAATTGAAGTGACGTTTGAAGACATAATAATCATAAAAATTTATAGAACATTTTGAGTTTCTAATTGTAAGTGTTTTACAAGCTGGTGGAAACAAGTATAAACTGATTTTGATCTTGATTTTCATAAGGAAATCAAACAGAATGAGATCATCATACCAAGCTATCTAGTGCTGTCGAGAGTTCCTTTTAACTAAAAAACCATCACATGGTCCCAGCAAGCTTCCCCTATTCATTCTCATATAGAGGGTTTAACATGGACCTCTAAACAAGTAACTATACCTACACCTTCAGGCCCAGTTTCCATAGTAAGCTGATGTGCACTTGATACTACAGTTACAGATATATGTTGGCCATCAGGTAACCCAACCTTCCCTTATGAACTTGAGTATTAGACCCGGAATCCGAACCTCTGGGGGAGAATTCATATAAGGTACCTCTAGCTATTAAAATGCTACTGCTCTCCATAAGCTTTTAGATAATACAAATTTTCAGGGAGGGGTAATGTATGTGAAATTAGTTTTGGAGGGAAATGTGATTGAATCCCTAATGGACTCAACCTATCCTGATGATCTTGAAACCTGTTAGAGTTCTTCATGAGTTTATTTTTAGTGAGATGATAGTACACAACCTCCAATGTGTCGTACATCACATTGCACAAGTCATAGATGTGAAATTTATTACAACAATATCAATTACAAAGCACATAAAACACAATATTCTAATGGTATGTAAGAGGTAATTTGTAATGAAATTAACTTTTGAAACTAAATTATGTTAAAGGATAGAGAAAAAGAAAGAAAGAGCCAACTATTAAATAACATGAACATTCCGATCAATTTTGATTGAGGTGAAACCCAAAAAATATCATAATATGTTGATAGTAAGAATCCATTGTCTACTACTAAAATCATTCTTTGATTCCTACACAACATCAAACATGCATAAATAAAATTAAAAGTTATTGAGTATTTACCCCACAAATACATGACTAGTAATGAAGAACAATATTAATATGATATTAATACAAAATATTCTACTATGACATTAAAAATATAGAATAGTATACCATGCAAAAAAGTAATTGAATTGTTGTTTCATGTCAACATCTAAAATAGCATAGATGTTTGGACTGTCAAAGGATGTTTTACGGAAAGAGAAGCTAAAAAACTAAATAATTTATTGAAATGCATTTCTATGTGTGTGGAGTCTAAGGTATTAATGTGTCATTCCCCAAAGAGAATATATAAAAATAAAATGATGTTATGTATCTAGTGGATCACATCTTGGTGATTTTAATTTTATACAATCATTCCCTCCAACTGAAAGATTGTTTCAAAACCACCATTAAAATTATGGAATTTATGTCTGAGACCATTAATTTCCAAAAGACATCCTTCATTAGACTTATTGTCAATAGCATGATGAATGTCAACATAACTCTCATGTGATGAGAACCAATGCATGGTGTGGTTCCTAAGTAAAATTCAACACTCATCCATTTCCTGAAAATCTAGAACTGGATTATCCAGGGTATAAGTCATCTCTCTAAGGGGAACTTGAATAGCTGTGCAGAATATGGGAATCATTTCAACCATAAAAAGGGGACTGGCTGTTACTTTTTGAGAGTTGACCAATCCAAATGGATGGTCGACCAATCCCTCATTCTGCCAAGAGAGTACAATGTTCAAGAGCTGTTGTTTGAGAGTATCAGTTGATTCTATTTATGTGATGGATGATGATGAATATGAAATTCCAGATCACATTCTATGGGTTACTTAAAGGATAAATAGGTAAGGAACAAGAAGATGAATTACTCATGATCTGTTAAGGGTTCCCATGGGTCGCATCCTACTTTTCATTACTCTCCCCCTAGAGACTCTTTAGAGTAGTATGAAATGATATTAAAAATAAAAAACATTCTACTATGATATTAACGTATAATTATATACTATGATAATCTGATGTTGCCTTATTTAGCATGACCATTTATGAAGATCACAATACTATGATAGTATAAATGAATTATTCAAAGACTATAATAATCTACGAGGGAAATAAAGAACAAAAAAATTAAATCTACCAACAACATGAATATTTATATCAAAAGATACTGGAATTCATGGTCATACCGCTGAAGTGAATATGATAAGTAATATCAAAATCCTACAAAGTGGACATTATGTTTATTCTGTTTATGCTTGAAACGTTTCCAGTGATGCACAGAAACAACAAGAAAATCTTCAACTACGTCGATGCTCTGGAAGCATCAACAACAAGCCACCCTATTCCAACTATCAATATCAGGCCAACTAGTTAAAAAACCTCTACAAACAATAATATTTCATTACCACCCACACACCATCACAACGAACCACAATAAACTAGAGCAAGAAATAATAATTGAACCAAAAAATGAATAAACAAGAACAACACCATTATTAACATGAAGGACTGAAATCCTAGCATTGGTGCCCAAAAGGCGAGGATGGGTCCATTAAACCCCCACCATGATTTATATTAGGTACGGAAGGGTGAACTAGTCGACATTAAATGGGATGAGACTATGTTTCAAGGGGAAGTGATCAAATACCTTTAATGATGTTTTTTTACCATTTTTAATTTCATAATTCTCCCATCATTAGTAGTTTTCCACCTCAAAGCACCAGAACTTGGGAATAATCAAGGAAAAGTTCATCCTTATGAAAAAATACATGATCATGCAAGCATGAAAAAATATTATTATAACTATTCCAGTTCTTGATTTACTAATAAATGAGACTCGGGTTGGTTGCCCAACCCATTCCCCTGAAAATTTATTGAATGAAGTGATGTATACAATGAAAACATGAGGTATAATAAGGATAAACCATAATGGAAATTAAAAATATTACAAAAATCTTGAAATGAAACCCACATTAGAGGAGATAATAGGAAAAGTTGTTAATTCAAGTTTCTACTCAGGTCATCCCCAAGTACAGCTTTAACCTCCCATGGAAGAGACAGATGAATCTTCCAGTGTATCACGTGCACTCTAACACTCCAAATGATGATTCCTTTCCAACTTCATCATAATTTAATTACATCCTAGCTGATCCTCAAGTATATGAGAGACAAGATTTCTAGTAACTGTAAAATGATAAGAAGATAGTTATCTTCAACGGAAGCAACACCTTTTTCATTTTATACCTTTAGTTGGGGTATCAAAAATATCCTTCAGGCGCTATTGATAGAAAGAGAGACATGGTGCTTTTTTGAGTCGCCATCTCTATATTGTAAGATATCCCCTAAAAGACAAACATGATTTTCCATTAATCTCCAAAAGTATTTCAACAGCATTAACAGTTCCATTAAAGCAGAAATCCCTCCAATAAAAGAACACATATTCGAAAAAATTTCAACATTTGGATATAGTTCAAATAAATCATCACAAAAGCTAGAAACATCAATACAAAATAATATAAAATTAGTAACTACATAAAAAACATCACATAACCATAGCCAGACCGATATCATACAATCCCTTACTGAGGTTGCATAGAAAATATCAAGGAATAAATCAACTACTTTTAGATAGTCTTTATATGGTCCCAACATCACCCAAATATTATCATTAAATATATTCATTAAGAATGTTGCAGAATAATATTCTATTTTCAACCAATTGAGCCTAGTAAATAAGAATGTCATTACTAAATATTATTACAATTTAATATTGATAATAAAATCAATTAACATGGAATCTAAAAATAATAATTTTCTATCATAAAAAGAAAAAAACTAAAATTGAATATTAATTTTTCATTTTTTTAATCATTTTTAGCGAAATGGATGAAATTTTTAGCTTTCATAAATATCAATTTTGTGCAGTAGAAGATAAGTCTAGAGTGGGACAAAATAAAGATATATTTATTGAAATATTGAAGAGAATAGAATATGATCTAAATTCAAAAATCTTTGATTCGATGATAAAGAGCGTAACAGGAAGTGAATACTTAATAAGAGGCCCCAACATCGACCAATTGAATGTAAATTTGTTTTTTTTCCATGCCTGTCCCTACACCTCATCTGTATAGTTGAAATTGGGAAAATAAAAGTGAACATAGTAGATGAAGGTGTGATAAATTTTAGACAATCAAGGTTATGGATGTGGGGGAGTTCGATGGTGATGATTTGGGAGTGTCAGTGTAGGTGTAGATCACCACTGTGTGAGTGATAATGATTGTGAGGTAATAGGGGAAGATGGAGGCATTGCGAGAAAGTGCACAAGGTGGACGGAACCTGTTTTAATTTTCATTTTTTACATTTTTTTAAATGTCTAATTAACCATCAGATGTTGAAAAATCATAAAAAAATTCTAATATCTAATATAACTTCTACTCATTTCAATCCAACTATATAAGTGATCATTATTAAAAATAAGAAAATAAAATGTATTTATAAGGTGAAAATCATGTTTTCAAATGAAGAAACATCAAAATGCTCCACTATAAACAAATAAAACTAGTCTGTTTAAAAAAATTGATTTTGAAACAATAATAGGAAACATTACATTCCCCAAAGTCTAATTTTTATAATGGAATGATCAATAAGTTTATAATTTGAAATTTAGACATGAAATAATCGTGGTGCAACAATTTATGGTCTAGTAAGATCTCTAACAACTAATAAGTACCGTCGTGCCCAAGGAAATACAAGTAACATCAAATCACACAAATATTACTTTTAGAAACTTAATTATATTAAATGAGTACAAAAGTGAAACTTCAAAGAAAGGGGCATGTGTGTAGACAAGATTACTCAAATAAACAATTACATGAGACAAAAAATTCAATCCACTGAGTAGAAGAATGGGGTTGGAAGAAGAAAATCAACTAAATACAGAAAATATAAGAATAGTACATTTAGAAAAAAAATACCATGAATTAATATGATTACCATAAGTGAACAGGACAAAGAATGAATTCCGAGATAGATCAGTAATTTCATCAGCTCATAATGCATATCAAAATGAAATATAAAAGTTAATACTATCAATAATTCCACACTTGTTTAAATGAAAAAAAGATGTTGATAAAATAAAAAAATGTTAAAGAAATTAATTATTATATATTTTTCCATAACCAATGATATTTTAATGGATCAAACACATGATAGTTTAAAGAAAATATAAATTCAGAAATCTTAGTAGAGATACAAGATCATAGATTTCTACCACTGAATAGAGAGTATGTTTTTGAGGCATATGTATGACAATCACCATTAAACCCACAATACATTAGACATAGCCATATATAACCTTTCTTCTCTAATATCTACTTTAATAGGAAGTGTGAAAGAGTGAAACTATTCAAATCAAGGACAACATCACTCGAAAGGGAAATTGAGATATTTTTTTTAATAATATAATTTACCAGAAATCATGAAGCATAAAATGGTAGGCATAACCAAATAGGCTCCAACATGATGACTTTGATCATTTATGAGTTTCACATTTTCTATGCTTTTGCTTCCCCCAAATGGGAAATGAGGTTCCAACATCCCTGAGGTCCCCCATTTATCAAGTGTCACGAGGAAGTAAGATTTTCCTTACAGAAGATAAAATAATTCATGGATGTCGCTGATTCCAAGGCCATCACCTGTGGAGAACCTCTGAAAAAATGAATCGTTGTTTGCATAACTGTAGCAACCCTACACTCATCTTAATCCAGATGGAGCCACCACGAAGAACCACAGAGGAAATATTTCATCACTTTAGCAACTGTGCATGCATCCCAAGCCAGCGAGAGCCACAATAGAGAACCGTAGAGGAAATATAGAGGCCAAAACAAGGCTATTACTGCATGATAATTAATATAAAAAAGAAAACCAAAAGAAAATTAACCACGAATTCCCCATTGAAACAATAGCACGAAAATGAATGGGTTTTTTTCAAGACAAATGAATTGGTTTAAATGACTGATTATGATATAAAACATATTTCAAAGAGATTATCATGTTCCTAATATTTATCATAATATTTTTATTAATATCAATATAATTTTTTAGTAAATTTTTAAATTATAGTGATGAAAAAATATTCATAAATAATTTATTTTTGTTGAATAAATATTACTAACATATTTATATGTTGAAATAATCTATTTGTAATAATAATTAATTACAATAGATTCATTTTTTTGTCAAAATTAATGTTGGTTATTTAATTTAATACTAATAAAACATAATATCTGTTAAAATTACACATTAATACCAATAGATATACTATCTATTTATTGTTTTCTATTGGTATATGCAAACTATTTTGTAGTTCATATTGAAATCATTCATACATGTTCCACAATGAAATCATAAATTATTCATCGTAACCCAAAGAATAAAATGGGTTACATAAACAACATCCCTTCATAATATAATCCATATAAAACCTACGTATATAATTTCATCATAAGAAAAATAAAACCATGTAAATAATAGAGAAAATATACTTTAAACTTAAACATACTAAATAATGTCATCTTTGATGGGAAATAGTTTTACAAAACACTTGAAATTAATTCTTCAGGAAAATATCCTTTCTTCCTCAAAATCATTTTATTTTCTCAAAATGACAAACACTTTTATATAGATGATTTTTTTTAAAATAATAATGAAATATTGCATAGGAATATTCATGGAAATAAAGCATTATGAAACCATAAAATTTTGTTCATTCTGTATAAGTTAAAAAAACATTCTCCATGTACTTTTGTCTGAAAAGTCAAAAAGTTTTCTTATATGGTAAACAAAAGAAAGATTCCTTCCATAACACAATGTAAAAGTCAAAGAGGAGTAAACATGACATTAAAAATACATGTAATAATATTAAACACTTTATGAAAAACATTTTTATGGATATGGAAAAAAAATATAACCCTAGTAAATACTTACATATAATCAATCTCGGATAAAAATGAGATATGAAAAAGTATCCCTTACCTTATGTCCAATTTCTTCCGTATGTGTCTGAGGCTCCTTTATAGTGGGTTTAAACAAATTATTAACTTGTAAAATATCCATAATAAAATTTATTATATCATTTATGATTCACATATGACTTTATATTACCTGTTCATTTGCCAATTCCTTGATAAACTAGCGTTTTGGGAAAATTCGTTTCATTTATCTTCTGTGTTTTGACTGTTAATTATTCATATGATTACTTAGTTCATGATTACATAATTCTAGAATGTAAAACATGATTTATATGTGATATATATTAAGAATATATATATATATATAATAGATTGATAAATGGAAAGAAATACACTGTTTATGGAGACGGTAGGCCACACGTACGCATGAACGTTGTTTTCGATTCTTTATTAAATTGAATTGAAGTAAGTAAATAACATATGCATAAATCAAGTATCATTAATATTTCATATATTTAATGATTATTTATCATATATACTGTATAATCATTCTTCAATGGTTCACTTGGAGAATGAATCTCATCCCATCATGGAGATGATAATCCGTACGTACGCATGAGCGATGATAACGTTCCCATAATTATTTTATGAAATTAGAGTGGATGATATAATATATCAAAATAAGTATCATGTTATAATAACCATATATAGTTATTATTTACACCATTATACCCATCTCAGTATGGTGGTGGTGGAAAAACATATTATACCACGGTATGGAGACGGTTTTCCGTAGGTACGCACGCGCGGTGATTTTGTCTTTCGTAGGATGGATAGGAGGTGAAATGGGTTTGGTTCATATTCATAATAAAATATAATTTTATTAGTGATACTGATGTTATTACTTTATTATGAAACAACAAAATAAGAGGAAGTAGAAAAGGAAATGAACTTGATAGAATCAGTAAATGATATTACCTCTTCTTCGATGTGTCTCATCTAAACCTCCTCTTAGGGCACTAAAGATTGTCTTTGAAGAAGACCAAGACCACTAGTAAGTATATAGGGAAGTGTATAAGAGAAATGGTGATGGTTTTTCAAAGCCTAAATACTCAAAGTGGTGTGAGGAGATGAGGGAGGAAGTACCCTTTTATAAGAGAGGAGAGGGGCACTTTAGGAAAACTCTAAAATATTAACTTATAATAAACTCAACCCCCACTTAAAAACATACAAAAATGACTCAAATACATATATTAGATGATATTGGGCTGTAATATCATCACCCAATAATATTTATACGTGTTGGTAATTTATTTTAAACGTTATCAACTTGATTTATCCTTTTTTAATCGATTTAATTTTATTTTTTGAAATAATAATCTAAATTTTAAATTATTATAAATAATTTCTTATGTTTTGTTAATTGTCCATAATTGGATACATTATGAATTTTTAGAGAATATAAATTTCAATTTATAAATTTTTTATATTTTTGTGATTTTTAAAAAATTTTATAATATGCTATTTTTATAAAATAAAAATAGTTTCAATTTTGTCCCTATTTATTTATTTGAATTAAAATAAAATCCACAAAGAAGATATATTAAAGAAAATTAATAGTCTCATAACAAGTCATATTAATATAGAAAATTTGTGGAGAACATTAATTAGTTCATATAATATTTATTTGTATATTTTTAAAACCCTTAATTTGATATTTCAAAAAATAAAATAATATCTACATAACTATTGTGTCACCATTAATGATAATTATGTAATCCCTAAAAATTAAAAATAAATTCTCATGATGTATATAATTGTATTATATTTTTTGAGACTATTTATATTTGTTGTTTTATGAGGTTTATCACTAAATTAAAATTTTTACACTTATAAGATATAGGAGAGTGACATATTGTCACTCTCTTTTGTTTTAATAATAATTATATCATTTTCATGGTCAAAATTCTTTTAAATTAATATATTCCGACATTTAAATTATATGGGCTGACTTTTATTCATCCAGTTGAATTTTTACAGGTCTTAGCGTAATTTTATAATCTTATTTTTACCATTAATTACCTAATTTACCTTTAACAGTAGTAAATAAAAATTATCGTAGTTACTATTCCTAAAATCAAAAAAAAGTAATATATTAACAAAATTTCGACCCAATGAATCCAAATATGGAATTCATTTTTCAAAATTCAAAACACATAAGTTTCAGTAATTAATTTAAAATTAATCTCGTTATTCAGGAAATGAGTTTTAAAAGTTAAAACATTGTCAAAGATGGAAATGTTTTTTCTATGAATTCAACGTAATATTAATTATAATGAGATAAATTATATTAAATAGTAAAAATATATTCTATTTATACTTTAAAAAAATTTACTATTATAATTTAACCATATAAATTATCTCAATGAAAAAAGTTGTTTTTAAGTAAAATTTAGCATGTTTTTACTATTCATCAAAATGAGAACGTTGTCAGAAAAATATCAAAACATTATCCAATTTAAAATTATATATCCTTATTCAAAATAAGAAGTGTATTTTGTAATATTGAACTTATAAACATGTCAAAAAAATTATATTTAAAATGGTTCCACCATCAAAAGGCAGCAAAGCTGATTTGTTTTGAAAATATACTTCTTTTATCTGACAAATTGCATTTTTTATCATACCTCATTCATGAAATTGTGTAAGATGAATTATAATGTTATAAAATTCAAAATTCTGTTAATAATATTCATAATTTATAGTTCATAATATATCGTTGTTTAGTGAAACTCTGTATTGCGTACAACACACGCTATTGAGGAAGGTCGTTCTACGTGTAATGAAAGCCAAGTCAGGGTTGCGTGTAGGGAATGATTACTTTGGTATTGTGTATAACATATTCAAAATATAGTTTAGTTATACCTTGATTAAAATCTATAATTGGTGTTGTGTAAAATAAATTTTTTTCGAACGAACATTAAATTGTGTGCATCACAAGCTAAGAATAATTTTGCATATACTAAAAGCTAATACGTTGTTGGTGACACGTACAACAAAAGACTTCAAAGAAATTAAAAATAATAATTCTCATAAACTCTCAGGGTGTTACATTTACCATGTTTCATCATTTGGAAAACCAAACCAATTTCAAAATACCAAATTTAGTTACATTTCAATTTTACACATTTACAAAACCATTTCTCAATTCAGCCCATAAATCATTATGCCCAATGAAATATGAATCCTAGAGGGAATTCATTTCTACTATGAAATCCATGAACTTATTATTTTCTACACCCTTGAAAATGAGATATTCAATGCCTATAAGTGTCTCAATAACACTAATGTACCCAACTCCCTGGTAACATAAATTTTATCATAAAAGGGTAATCTACACCCATTTATGCTCTAAATTCCATGTTCTCACATTCTTACGCCTTGCTACCATCCCGACTCAAGGAATATACCACAACGAATGTCAACTCCAAAACCAAGGTGCCCATGTGACTGAACTACTGCTCTCACTTGAAAGATATAGACCGAACAAACCGACACGACTTGTAACACTGTGCCCCTACATCATTGTATTGAGGAGGTGGCGGGGGCTACTCGACATTAAGTGATGTTGCCATGATTCCAAAGGCTGGAAATAAATAACGAGGGATTCAAGATCATGTTGGGGAATGATTTTCCCATAAGACAAAACCAACCAAACCAGCCACTAACAGCCACTATATGATTCATGCCAGTTAAATTACCCAACCATGAAATCCCAAAATACAACCGTGTTTTTTCAAAACATAACTCAAAACCAATATAAGCTGTCATGTCCACACAACATCATAGTACACTATGGTAACTAAACAACCAAACACCACAAGCCATGACACCACCACAACTCCACACAATGATCCAAGATCCCAGCTCCACCAAGAATTCACAACGCTCCACAAAGGAGGTGATGCCTTACCTTTTCCCACACCACGGTACACGACATATTCAAATACACCATAGTGAAAAAGTAGGGGGTGAGTACTAAAACTCAGTAGGTTTTCCCCAAATGTCTTCCCTACACACGCCACTAGGATAAAGCTGTTAGCACATTTATATAGAATATTTTTTGTAAAATAATCACAAGTGTAAACAAAACCATGAGCCAAACACATCCTTACCAAGTCAACTCACCGAAACTAAACAACCAGGGGAAAGCCAAACAAACATTCCACAAGTCATTTCATCATTTCACATTAGCACCACAATTTCAATCTTGCAAAGAAATTCACAACAAAACAGCAATACAAACAAATGGTAGAGCTTCTGTCTAACCTGTTCACCCATTCACACATTAGTGGCACTTCTTGTCCACTTACCATTGATGGTGGCCCTTCCATCCACTATCCATCCCCTTTTAATAGTGGTACTTTTTTCAACTTCCACACAACCTTTCAACAATCCATAACCAAGCATATAACCCACCAATTCCTCAAAAACATTCAATCAACCAATTCCATTACATAACAATTCACTTCAATAAATAACAATTTAATGAAAATAATATTCCATGCCCAAAAAATCTCAATAAAATAACATATTTCTAGAAAACCATTTTTCACAAATCAATCTCATAAATCCATTTTGAAATCTCGGTTTTCAAATCCATAATAATAGAATTTCACCACAAACCCCTCTTTTTCCAAAAATATCCCCAAATCATCACCCAATGGATTTCAAAACAATTTATCACATTAAAACACAATTACTTTCAAGCACAACAAATTAATTGTATCCAAAACCATTAGCTCTAACCATGTAGTGTTGAGAGAAAAGCCACCTACCTTTACACTTCTGGAGAAATCAACCCACGAAAAACTGTGCCTCAAATCTGTCAAAGGCACCACCAAAACCTCTCTATATCACCTTCCCGAACATTCACATACCTTAAAATAATCATCCAAGGACACCACGACACTGGATATACATACAAAAAAATTATATCTAGAAAAACAAGAAAGAGAGGGATGTAGATCTAGAGTAAAACACAAGGAGGCCATGAAGAGAGACTTACTAGGGAGAAACCTCCTTGAATCCACCTTGAAACCCCATTGAAATACATCCAAAACATGTGGGAGAGATCCTACAACCCTTGAGAATATAAAATCCCAAGTGAGGCACGAGTGGGAGGAATTTTGTAGAGGAATAGGGAAAACCTGAGTGATCTCGGGTTTTAAAACTCTATTTTAAAGTGGCCGCACGGTTAGCACACATGGTTTTCCAAACCGTGCACTAACCGTGAAAATTATAATGCCTCGAGATCAAGGGACCGAACAGTTTCCTCGCATGGTATGGAAAACCATGCACAAGCCGTGTGAAGCCTACTGTCTCCCCTTGCACGATTTCCTGGGGAATCTTCATGGTTTCCACTAACAGTGGTCATACCGTGCTCCCTAAGAAAATCCTCCAAACTCATTTAAAACCATTCCGAACTCTTCCAACATCTTCCTACCGTATCCCATACACTTTAATCACATAAAAATGCATAAAAAATGCCAAATTCCTCAAATAGAGTGTGCTATAGTATAAACCATATATTTTTCAAAATTTAGTAATTACTATTTACTTTCTTCAATCAAACGGTTGGTTGATAAAAGACATAAGTTATTTAAATAACGTTACATAATTCATTTAAACATTATGTTCCATGTAGCATAATATATCAATGAAATAAAATTATTTATAATGAAATATTTCATAAAAATATCTGAGTGTTACATTCGGCCCAATTTAAATTAATTCCTCCAAAAACAATTACAATTGTAAAATAATAGATATCGATACCTCTACCTCATCACATATATTGTTTACCATATAGCTTCCGTTGATTGGTTTTTTCATTATAAAACATTAACAATGATTTTGGTCTTATTTCATAGATGTTCCTCTCGACCATTCAGAATCAAATTGATTGGTCTTCATATGAATGCTATTTCTCACATTGAATGACCATTAATTTTAGTACATGTGAAGGATCATGTATGTACTTACTTAAGAGATATGCATGGATAATATCAAGAACAAGAGATATATTTAGTGTAAGTGCCAATTTATCTTCTACAATCCGCATACAATAAGTAATTTTAAAAGTACCAATATACCTAAGGAATATAATTTCATTATTTACACATCTCATCAAACTATTTTAAGGATATATTAATATAAATACTTTGTCACCAAATTTAAACTCCAGATCATTCCAATTAATTCCATCATAACTTTTTTATCAACTCTCATATAAACTTATATGCTTTTGAATGGACTTAAGCTTTTCTATCAAATCATTAGATAGATCAGGTTGTAATATATTTCATTCTTGAACTCCATCGCATAATGTATTAGTCCTTAAGTTCTTTCCAACGTGGTATTCATTAGGAGATATTTTAATGTTGATGTTAAACCTGTTGTTGTTATAAAATTCTTCTATTGGAATGTCTTGACACCAACTGCCTTTTAAATCCAAATAGATATATCTCAAAATTTCATCTAGAGTTTGAATAGTCCTCTCAAAGTAACAATCTCTTTGGGGATGACAAGATGAATTGAATCAAAACTATATTATATAACCTCCAGAAGACTACTATAGAACATATATATAAAATATATATCCTAATTAGATACATTGGAATGTGGTACTACATGAAATCATACCACATTCATAATATATATTTGTATAATATGATAAAGAGAGAAATATTATCTAATATAAATTTAGTGTGGTGACATCATAAAAAGGTCCACAATAGCCCATATAGAATTATATCCTTTAGATGTTTTGGAAATTTAAAAAAAATACATTGATATGTCTTCACATTTCTATTCAGGTATATTTAATGTTTGTACCATCCTCTTAGACTTCTTATAATATAGACTAAACTTGAAAAAAAAATTGAGAATCAAACTCTATAATATCACTATTCTTTCACTCCCACTAGAAATAATATTTTAGATATCTATTCTCTTTTTTTACATCCATGATAAATAGTGATTGATGAAGTATGAGCCTCATCCAACAGACCCTTTAAATATGCTATATGTGGGTCACATACACAATTCATGAACCTTATTATTTGATCAAAATTGAGGATAAACATAATAATACTTATATCTTTCTCTTGAATCTATACATCTTCCTTTAGCACCTCTTTAATATTCACCTGGATAGATGGTTTACCATTCATTTGAGCTAGAAAATATTTCTCTTATTCCTTTTTGATTTCTATTCCCATTATTTATAAATCAATAAATAATCGATAATTTTTTATCCTCATGATAGTTAATATATCATGTTCCACTTAACTCAAAGAATGTATGGTATTGTTTTATTTCATAGGGTGGTAACATAATGAGAATTGATAATATTTAATTTGTATCAACCATATTCTCAGTTAGATGTTCATATATTTTTGAGTGAAAATATACTTTAAACTTTTATGATTAGTATATATCTCTCACCATTGTCAATAGAGATACTAAATCTATACCACTAATCCATGAAATAATAAAGCTTACTATAAATAACCATTTGTATTATTTTTATCACTTTCCTTAAATTGGTGTGAAGCATAATACATCACCATATAAAAATTCTAGATCACTCATCCCAATCCTTTCATGGATGCATCACTATAGATCAAAATAATTTTCCCAATATAGTGTAGTGTGAATATTGGTACACCGACCAACCACCTTTTTATATTCTTATAATTATCTTCACATTCCAATGTCTACCTAATATTAAATCCCTTTGAGTTAACATAGTGATTGAAACAGGCAATAATGATAAATCTTTCATAAATTGTCAATAACATCCATAAAACCGAAGAAATCTATAGATTTCAGTTATCATGGTTTGTCAAAGACATTTCTCAATAACACATATCATTGAAGTATTTACTAATATTCCATCACATGAGATTATATGACACAAAAATGAAACTTTCTAATATGAACTTCACAGTTTGTAAATTTTAAATAAAACTTCCCTTCCCATAGTGTCTTTAGCATAATTCTCAAGTGATCTTTATGCTCTTCAATTCCCATTCAATATATAGGAGTGTTTCCTATATGGACTACCAAAAAATGATCATGATATCCTCTAAAGACTGTATTTAGTATGTCCATTATGATAGTTGTGTAATTAATAAGACCCAAATGATAACTATAAATTCATAGTGTTCATACCATGTATATAATGTCATATTGTGTATATCCTTCTAAATCCTAAATTGTTGATATGAAGAATAAAGGTCATACATGGAAATGTATTGAGATATAAATAGTTGATAAAATAATTAATCAATATGGGGGATTGTATACTTATTCTTGATTGTGATTTTTATGCTCCTGATAATAAATGAAAAGACTTGTCGACCCATCTTTCCTCTTAATAAATTAAACAGGTGCACCCCATTGTGACACATAAGGTCATATGAATCCCTCATCAATATTTTTATTGATATTATTAATCAATTACTATGATTATATTGGGGATATACGATAAAGATTATTTTAAATATTAATTTTACTAGGTATGAGTTCAATTGAAAACTCAACATCACGATTCGGTTAAAAATCATCAATAGTTCTGAAAAGACATAAAAAACACTCGTACAATAGGAGTATCCTTAATATTTATATTTCACCCCAAAATATAATATATATAACCTTTATGAATTATAATTAAGACTCAAAATATGGACATAATTTTTATTGGATGTTTATATTCATCCTTGCAATGACTTTTTAACATAGATTTATTCATTATATGAAATGGGACATCCCTTCCATGAAAATTGATATGATATGGATATATAGAAATCCAATCCATTAAAAGAATAATATCAAATTCAATTATATGTAGAGTAACAAAATTTTCCTGATGAACCTCCCCACAAACATAAATCAGAAAAAAAAGCCTGAGATGTGACCGTAATTCCAATAGGAGTTTTCATAGACAAATCATTATCTAATTAATGAGGTGATATAGAGATAATTATAGTAAAATATTTTTAAATACTATATTAGGTTGATCTATGATAAAAATAAATTAGATGTCTTATAGAGGATGATATGTTTTCCTATTACCCCATCATTCTCCTAACCCACATAGCGTATTTTAATTACATGATATTACCCAATTTATTTTGGATTAATAGGTTTTTCAAACTGATCACAAATAACTGTTACATTTATTTGTTGGTTTCTATGCATGTAATTGTTTAATTTTAATCATTGGAGAATACATAGGGCATTCATTGGATCATTCTATCTATCCACGTCATTAAATATGTTCGTCCCATTATGTTATCATTTGATTTCTCAATGAAATTGTTTCCATATATGAAACATTATCCAGTCCCCTTAATAAAATTTACCCCATGTTTCTTTCAACAAGTAATGAATAAATGGAATCACATCTTCTTTTCCACATTGTTTTTATAATTACATTTTAATTCCATTATTCATTTCTTATTAAAACCTTGATATTTATGGGTAACTCCAATATATATTCTATCCTTGAGAGTAGATCAAAAAAATTCTTCATTGCTACCAAAAAATATAATTAATAATGAATTTAAAATAATTGGTTTTACTCCACCAAATAATCGATAAATTTTAAATTTAGGGCTAATAATTAAACCAATGAAAAACCTTTAAATACTTCTAAAAATTTCCTCAAAAGTGCCGATGGATTCTTCATCCATCGTCATTATCTCAAGAAATTCTTTCTCGATATGTGTATATCGAAATAAAGGGAAGTAACTTTTGATGAATATCATGTTAAACTCATCCCATTGAACATGTTCAATTTATTTCTCTTTTTAACACCACATGACTTCATAGTACATTATCTCTTTAAAGTATTTTAATAGCTTGCGCTACACGTAACACCGAGTTAGAGCACACCGTGACTCACTAAACTAGCCATTCAAAAAGAATTTATTAATAATATTAACTAAATTTTAAATTTTAAATAGTCCACATAATTTTAACATCCATATTATTTTTTATTACACATAATATAAGAACAAATTCAATTTTTTAGATAAAACAAGTATTTTTAAAAAATGAAATTTTACAAACTTTTAATCGAGAAAACTTTTTAAATATAATATTTCACACCTTTATATATTGAATTTGACAAAATAAACTTATTATTTATAATTGTGTCATATAATTTATGTTTGGATTATTTTTTTGGTACTTTCCTGATAACTTTCACATTTTTATGACTAGTGAGAAACAATAAATTTGAGTTTAAAATAACTTTTTTAATCCAAACTATTTTATAGTGTTAAATTATGAATTTGAGTGGTTTAAGTTTATCATTAGATTTTATTTTTATCATTTAATATAACTTAGGTAATTGTATGTAATTTGACATTTAAATTGGACATAAACACTTCTGAGTCATTTGATAGTTTTTTTCTTCTTTAAAACCCACTTTCTGGTTTTGACAATGAGAATTAATTTAAAATTATTTAATGAAAATTTTATGTCTCGAATTTGGAAAAATAGATATAAATATTGAATTAGTAATATAAAAATTATATTTTTTAGAATTTTTTGTATTTTTCTTAAAACATACAATTTTTGATGAATATTGAAAAACAATGCATTGTAGATAAAAACCGACTAATTCAATTACATAATAATAATTATTATTATTTAAAATTATTTTATGGTAAAAATAGATAAATAATACCTATATAAGTTCAATTTAATTCATTGGAGTCATTTTATAATAAAATTACATGTATAAAATTTTATTGAACATTTTATCATCTTTTACCCATCTTCTAGAAATATTTGAAAAGTTTCATAAAACATAATTTTTCTGAATATTTAAATTTATTTTAAAAAATTGGAGAGGCATGGTTGTAATAAATATGTAAAATTTGGTTCAATAGGATGAAAACAATTTTTTGTGAATAGTATCTTTTGAATTTTATTTACTACGATTTAAACTAAATAGGGTAATTAAAGATAAAAATGATATTATTATTACCCTAAAACCTGTCCTAATTCTATTATATAAGTTTTTATGGGCCAAAATAATACTTAGAAATAAAATATGATCATCTTTGATACACTTGGATTAGAGGACATTTATTAATATTTTATTTAAAGAATATTTTAATGTGATAAATTCAAATTTTCAAAACTAAATCATTTTTAATGTTGGTATATACATAATATAAATTTTATTAAAAATATTCATTATAAATATATAACCATATCCTACATAATGGTATTTTATTTATAAATTTTTAGCTTTAAATAATTTTGTTTATTTTTGACACAACCATGATGCACTAATTAACTTATTAATGAATGATTAAAATAATTGATATTATAAATATCCAAATTAATTTAAATTAAGACTTTTGATGCATTGAAATAATTTAATAGGTTAATATGACATTTTAGGATTGATTTAATTTATCTTTTTTCAATGTAATAAAGTTATGTTGACTTTCACAAAAACCAAATACTAAATAGTGTCAAAATTGACATAAATGAGTTTTTAAAACAAATACTATATTATTAATTGATATAATATTTCTAAAAATATAATAATTGGAAAAATGATGTAGATAGATTAGATAACTCAATAATAAACCAATTGGGGTTATATTGTCTTTTTTTAGTATATTTATTAACCAATTATTATAATAATACAAGAATATATGGTAAAAGTGAAACTATTTAAGTAATAGTAAAATCTAAAAGATAAGTTTAATATGGTGACCTAAACCAGACTAAAACTTATTGGATTAGATGTTTTCGACCCCTCACCACATTATCCTCTAAATAAATCCGTTTGTAGGCTTATAAAGTGAATATGATTGTATAATAAATTAATATTTCATGATTTTCCTAAAATTGCCCTCGCCTCTCTTTTAAAAGGGCACTTCCCTTTCTCTCAAAATCAATCCTCGAAAGCCATTTTTCCTAGCCAATACCTACTCAAATATCTTCCCAAATACCTTAAATCCATCCAACATGCCTTAATTTGATCATAAATCCTTCTTATAGAGCCCTTTTGATCAAATCAAATGAAAACACCTGAAGAAGTTGAAATAATTTCACGACCTCATTTAATGTTATTCTATTATTCCACTTCCTTTATCTCTACTGTTTCCATAAAAACTAATAACTATTTTACCTAAATAATACAATGATGTTATTATAAATATTCTACAACCACATTTACTATTCTATCCATCCTTGGAATGACAAGTCACCATACATGCGTACGTATGGCCTATCGTCTCCACGTCGTGGTGTATTTTGTTATTCAAACACTTAATTATATGGATGGGTATAATAATGTCTATAACTGATGTAAATAATAAATATAAAATTTTAATTATTCATTATATATAATATACCATCCAATTACATATTATTTTACCACCAATAGAATGATATTGTCACTCTTGTGCATGTATGGATTACTGTCTCCACAGACGAGATGAAATTCATTCCCCAACATAACCATTCCAGAATAATTTTCATTTTATGATTATAAATAATGTTTAATAAATTAATATCATTCTGGATATAAATCAAATACACCCTATCCATAACAAACATGGCTTATGTAACCTTGAATATAAAGGAAAAAAAATTTGTTAACACCTGAAACAATGATACTACTGAAATATTAATAACGACGAAATATTAGAATATCATATAAGATATCATATTTATGTATATGGTTATTCTATAATTTAATAACAATTATTTAACTATTATAAAGGAGGTTAACGTACCCTCTATCAATGAAAATTGCATGGTAAGGGTTAACTCTAAAATCTCTTCATTATCCAAGGTAGTTTATAAATGAGTATCTACTTGGACCTCTTTATCATCCACATCCATGTTTCATAAAAATGTATCTCAATTTTTTTAAATATTTACTATAATATGGGTTAAAGTTAGTTATACCCTTAATTTAATTTCTATAAATTGTTTTTAAATGAATATTTTGGTCTTTTTTCAAACATGGAACTTTATGAAATTTTTGACAAATTGAGTGAAGAATGTTTTTTTAACTAATACGGTGAGTGTGGATGTTTTCTGCCATTATAACACCTTCAATGCTTCCAATAAAAGATTTTAAGAATGTTTTCAAAATACTTTTTTTCTTTGATAATTATGTGACTTATAAATGATTTCAAAATAGAAGGAAATATTTTTCTAAAATAGTTTTTATTTTATCTATGTTGACATACATTGATGGATTTTACACTTATTTGAAGATGATTGATTATGATCCAATCTTCCATACTGTATTGGAGGTTTTGTGATATGTTTGATAGTGGAAGGGTTATTTTGATACGATTCATGTTTTCTGTTTAAAGTAATAAAATTTTTTATGCAATTTTAAATATGAATGTTTATGTTATGTTTGACCTTTTCATATGAGGAATGCATTGGAGATAGTAATGGATGGGTGGAGCCCCCTATAGCTCCTCGATGAATCAGTAGGACTCATTAGACAAGATATTGTTTTGGAACAAGGCCATCAAAAAATCTTTTTGTATTCATGGAACAAGGCCATGAATATGTGGTTATGATGTCAACCATTATGCATTCCAACATTATGAAATTGCCTATTGATCGTACATGTGATTATTTGAATAGTATAATGTCCTTGTGAATAAGTAAATGGAATTATTTGATTTATCTTTTCCATATTGTGATGAGGTTTATTTTTAAATGTCTGGTGTATTAGTATTCACTACTAGACGTTTACTTTATTGACAATGACCTATTTCCAAAGTTTTATAGGGTCGTGGCTATAGCCAGTTTATAGCCACATGTTAATTAAAAACCCATGGATAAAATTTGTCGTCCCCCTTTTTTCTTCCATAATCCATCGGGATCCTCCACTGTTCTCCCCCAACACACGACCCTCCTTGCCATCCTCCTCAATCTTCCCCTGATTATTGACTCTACACCCTCGACTCTTGTCTCATGAAGACACCCTCTTCCGGGATACCCTCGACGCGTGACCCTCCAACCCCGATGATACCCAACGCGACCTCTCTCACCATTTCGTGTCTTTTCACTCTATATCTATAACATGGGGGATTTTATTTATTTTGAAGAATCATGATGATTTATATCGGTCCATCCATCAATATTGGATGGAGTGGCTCATATAACTATATGCTAGGTGGTCCCTAAGTTTCTTCTTCAATTTTTTTGAGGTGTATTTGCTTTATGACGTGAATGTCTTGAGAGGAATGTTAAAATGACTTGAGACGGAACCAGATTACATTTCTCAAGGGTATTGCATACAACCTATGATGAGGATATCTGTAGATTCCATCTACACCTGGTTTATCAGTGATTTGGAATGTTATTTTGTCATTGTGGATTTTCATTTTATTTCACTAAATTTTAATTTAAATTTACAATTTTATTAGCATTGTTTTTTTGGGGATTTTCTTGATGTAGGTCCATGGATATGAGGAAGACCTTCGGGATGTCCTTATAATTGGTTCTAGTGGAATAAATAATGAAGTTATATTTTTGATGATTATTTCCTTTTATAATTAAACTTTAAATTAAATTTAAATGTTTTAGAAAAATTTTTTATGAATCTTAGAGATATTTGGGATCTTTCGTAGTGATGTGGGATGGGACTGAGTGTGGAATGACCAGGGCGTGACTTATAATAGTCTTCCTACATTCGGGAAATTATTATAAAAGCTTCAAATAAATATAGGCGGTATCCATACTTTCCCACATGGTATTTATGATTTCGATTTATTCTCTTGGATTTCATTATTTATAATGAATTGATCAATTTATATAAATTAAATTAACCCCATAAACAATATATAAATTAATTGGTTTTAATTAATTTACTTTTTTAATTAATTAAATTGAAATTCATCAATTATGATTTATAAAGTTCTAAGGCCTTGACGGACCTTGGTACTAGCCAGTTTATCTTTTAGACTAATAGTATAGTTCTTAAATTGAGAAACAGTTAGACTTGGTTATGGACTTGGGTTTGGTGAGAAGATAGACCTTGTAAGGCCTTGATGACCAAAATAGGTCATGTTTCATCTATTGAGTCCTATCAAAATGACATATCTTATATAGAAAACATGATTGTGCTCAATTGATTATGATTCCATGAAAAATAGTATTACTTTGAGCATTAGTTCATTAACCAATACTAGGATTGAGACTGAGTACCTGTGTGAGGGTGCCTCAATTATATTGTAACCAAGGGGACCCCAATGGGTGCCCATTTGACTAACCAACCCTAAGTGAATGCATATGGAATGGATGGAGATGGTAGTGGGTGTTACCATAAAACCCCCATCAAATATAAAATCACATGGGGTTATGAATTATAGTCATGGGTTTGGAAGTTATTAAAACCCATAACTTTTGATTATACCTTCAGATGTTTATTTTGGATGCAACCTTGGTTCCCAGATGTACTTCATGGGACCTGACCTATGGGCCTGATGTGATGATCGTATGGTGGTTTCTTAAGACTGTTTCCTAGGATCCCAACATGGTCCTTATGTGGTATAGTTGTGAGACAAATTATACATGATGATGTAATCATGGATTCCTGACATGTATCCTGGGATTCAGCTATTGAACCATGTGAAGAATTCTTTGGATGTTGGGATTTGACCTCTAGTCTATATGGGATGCATTGGATGCCACATGTCCCAAAGATTCCCAAACTCATTAGGATACAACTGAGTTATATAAGGTGATTAAATATTATTATTATTCATTATTTAAATTATTATGATATTGTAATGTTATCCCTAGTATCCATTCAGTCCTGATGATTTTACTTATTCTTGATCAGGATGCATGGGATCCGACCATTTGGCATGGTGACATGTGGGATTTTTTTTATTCCATTATTACCCGGGGAGCCTAGAAATCAAACTCAATCCATTAATTTTATTGTAGTTTATATACATTCTCATTATTCTTGGAATATATTCATGGAGCCATTCATGATGAGTAGTTGAATTTTTGAACCTTAGAATATGGTATGTCGGGGTTACACTAAGATCTGATATTGATATAGTTGGCATGATATCATGAAATGCTCAGGGGGAGGGGGTGTACAGTGGGGACGGGAAAATGGGGGTGCCAGTGGATGATGGAGGAGTGAAAAGTGGGTAGGGGTGTGTGTTAGGGGTGGGCGGTGTGAAAGGGGGTAGTGGGTGGGGAAAGGGGTTGCTGGTGTATGGGTAGGGGTGAAAGATATTCTTTATAAGAAACACATCATGACTTTTTAAGAATAAAATAGATGATTTTGACTTGATTCTTGGGTTATTCATCATAGAATAAATCATTGTGATTTGATCTGAAGGATTGATGTTTGAAAAAAAAAGGAGCATTATTAATGATCATATTATTTAGTATTGGGATGTATAAATCAATCTGAATATTATTTTTTCATTGTTGGTTATAGATTCATGTATCATTTTTCATTTATAGTTGACACATTGATCAAATATATATAAGAAGTTGTTATATATCATTTCATTTCCCACTATTTTCTTATAGGTGGATTATTATGGTGAGGTCAGTTTTATCCACAATCCTCGAAGACATTGAGTTCAACAATGGATTTGGGTAAGGTTTATTCTATTTTTATTCACTGGCTCAATTGTAAATAGAGATTTTTTTATATTTGGGTTCCTTTTATATTTTTAGTGTGTTTTGATAGAAATTGATCAAATCCACTCTAAAAAACGGGAACAACTGAACGTTTTGAGGTGGATGTTGTATAGTGTTGATGATTTTTAATGAACTAAAACTAGATTAATACAACACATTATAATGTATTTAGGATTCCCTTAAATTTAGTCCTAAAAGACCGACCCTCATCAAGAACATCATGAGAAATGTCTACTTGCACTGTTGGAAGATTTTGGAACATATACCTTTGAGATAGTACCATAACACCAAGATCATTGAACTCATACTCGGTAGTATAAAGATGAGGTTAGTCATAACATGTGTTATCAAATGCTTCTGAAGGAATTGAAAACGGATGAAAAAAAGAGTATTAGAATATCCAAGCATAGAGGATGAGGAAGCTCTATGGGAGATCGAACCCCATGAATATACACTATAGGTAAGGGAAAATAACAAAAAAAAATTTAGAATTAAAGAAAGGGAAAAACTCAATGGTTTTTCCAAAACACCACTGCACATGGTTTATGCACAACTTTCCCAAACTGTGTGCATACTGTGATAAATGGATATTCCCCCCATCTACAACAGAACACAATGTTGTGCATCTAAGCCTACATGGTAGTAGACAAACCGTGTGGACTTTTAGGTTCCCATGTCTTCTACTGCATTGTTTAAACAAACTGTACGTCCTGGGCAATGTAGTTTCCACTAATTATTTAGGAAAGAACCCTCTCACTCAAGGAGGGGTCCCTTAACAATTTATGATCTCATGTTTTATTCCGTGCATCCACCCTCCCACTATAGGCGAGGTCTCATAACATATCAAATAACACCTCCCACTAACTCAGAGTGACTTCACATAAAACCTCTCAAATGGAAACCGTCTCACATAGTGTGAGGTCTTGGATCTTATTTTTTACCATAAACATCTCACTAAGGGTGAGGTATTTCTTCCCATCTCATTATATCACCCACTCACACTGGTTGATGTCCCATATCTCATCTCATATAACCAATATATTTTTTAGGTAAGTTCTCTTATCATATCATGTAACACCACTCTCTCATTCAAGACATGGACTACATGAATTCAGTAAGGGAGTATGAAATAAATAGGGAACACAACCATGAACCTAGGACATGGCAATCCAGAAATCCATGACTTGTTCCCCACTAGAGGATTCCCCACAACCAAGCTCATAATCAACTATTTATCCTTTATTAGACTTGGTACACATTGTACCTAGACATGGTAATTGATGGGTCTCAAAATAAAGTGTAATGGACTAAAAACACTCTAACTACTACTTGATAACCCCATGAACCACCTGAACACCTAAATGGGAATAATAACACCTCATGAGACATCCCAAAATTCAGATTTTTTTGCTAATTATCACTTCTTGAAACTCTTGTTACTTGGAGAATAAAAATTCCATTTCATTTGAATTCTATGACTCATAACGATATATGTAATTATGAACTCCACATGAAATGGATACACATACTTGTAAGGTATTATTGATTATCCAAAAAATTATTATTTGTTAATCATAATGGAAAAAACTATACATTCCAATTTCATGCATGGATTCCTAGAAATCATCCATCATACTGATCTAAGAAAAAATAGGGTTTTTTCTGAAAAATAAAATTCATGAATGATCAATTCAACACATATTTCTTATGTTTTTGATGTGGAATGAAATTTATAGGGAGGTTAGGGAGTGCATGGGGTTGGTAGGGCAGTGTGGGGTGGTCAGGGGGTGGGCAGAAGAGGGGGCAGTGGGTGTGCGGGGGGGGGGGGGGGGCAGTGGGTAGGGTTGTGTGCTTGGGGAAGGGGGGTTGTGCAGGTGGTGGGGTAGGGGTGTGATGGGGGCAGGGAGAGGGGGGTGTGCAGTTGGGGGCAGTGGTAAAGGGGCGGGGGGATGAGTGTGAAGGTGGGGGAAAGGCGAGGGGGCAGGGTAGGGGGTGTGCTGGTGGGGGCATGGGGCAGGGGGGGTTGCTGGGGGGAGGGATATGCGGGTGGGGGTAGGGGAGGGGTCAGGGGGTGTGCAGGTTTGGAGTAGGGGAAATGGAGAGGGGTTTTATGGGTGAAGGGGGATGAGGGTGTGCAGGGTGGGGGGCTGGGGGTGTGATTAGGACAAATCGACCTCTTTGTCTTTGGCACTGTAATTATTTGAATCTTATTTTGAAGTTGAAGTTTTTTTATCATGTTAATGTTTCTTCATCATTTTGTACTATAATGTTTTCTTATTTTGATATTTTTAAAATACTTGAGTCTAGGTGGTGTTCTTTCTATGCACTTAGGGTCCAAAGGGACTAAATAACATAAATTATTTGTTCCTTAATACATTCATTAAATTATTGCATCTTGAATATTTTGATTCTGCTTTATTGTACTGATACTTTCAAATCCCCATATTAGTTCTTAGATGTCTTTATGTTATTCCTTTTTGTCTTTCCACAATTATCCCTCACAAAGTTGTATCAGATCCAAAATTGTTTTCCTTTCAATCAAACCCATTTTTTTGTCATTAATTGAATTTTTTCATTTCTACATTGTGATCACTTCGTAAATTGCCTCTATTTATCTACTGTATTTGATTAGAGCCAAATTTATATTCATAATTCCATTTCATTTGCAAATCTATTTTGATAAACATATATTATGTTTTATATTTGTAACATTTTAGGGGTGTACACATGACATTGTATACAAAAAGTAGACATCTAATCTTCTTGAAAATATTTCAAAAACTAGGTTCAAAGACAAAAAAAATCATTGGTTATAATGAATTAACATTTTAAATAAAATAAGATGAGATCCCTGGTAGTTCATCTTGGCTTAATTGAGAGTATTATCTCAATTAAAAATTATTGTTCATGTTAGCTTCATCTTTCATAAAGTGACTAAACTTGATTTTTCAGTAATTAATCTTCTTACGATTCATATACGTCCTTTTCTATATATATTTTCAATATCTGGGGTTTTCTCCTTAATAAAATCGTAAAGTGAACATTCATATTTATTTTCCTTTTCATCCAACCTCTTTGATTAACCAAATTTTTCGGTCTATACATTCATAAAAACCTTCATAATATGTTTATTTTTCTTTATACATTGTTATTTTTCATTCACAGTAACCTTCATATCATATTAAAAAAATATTCTTTTTATTTATCAGTTCCTCATTCCTAAGTCATCATGTCATTCATTTTTACACTATGGTTAACATCATTACATCTTCCAAAATGATTATTTCCATCTATAATCCAACCAATCAGTGGGGTGTAGGGGGGTCTGTAGGGTAGTGGGGAGGGTGTTGGTGGGGTGAATGGGGGGAGGGTGCAGGGGGGGTGAGTGGGGTGCAGTTTGTGTGTGTGGGGGTCTACAGAGTAGTGGGGAGGGTGCAGTTGGAATGTGGTGCAGGGGGGTGCATTGGGCGGGGGTGTACAGGGGGTGCATGGGGGAGGGGGAGGGTGATGTTGGTGGGGTGCATGGGGGTGGGGGATGGGGGAGTGGAGAGGGTGTAGGTGAAGTGGGTTGTGGGGGGGGGGGTACTAGTGGGGTGTAAGGGGGGCTGGGGTAAGGGGGGTTGTGGGTGTAGGTGGGGTTCTAGGGGGGGCAGTGGGGGGAGGGTGCAGGGTGGGGGTGCAAGTGGGGTGCAAGGGTGATGGGTGTAGGGCAGTGGGGAAGGTGCGGGAGGGGTGGTTGTGGGGTTGGGGGTACAATTGTGGTGCAAGTGGGGAGGGATGTAGGGGGGTGAATATGAGGTGCAAGGGGTCAGTGAGGGGAGGTGGTGGTGGGGGGGGGGGGGTTCAATGCGGAAGTTGGGGGAGTGGGCATAGTGGGTTCATGAATCATCATACACAAGAATATTTCAATTTTTTCATTAACTATATGTGTTCTAATTTTTATGAATTATGTTTATAAGAGTATTTTGTTGGTAAAATAATATTATATGAATCGCCTTATAAACATTTATTTATTTCATTAATTAAATGTGTTCTCATTTGTATGCATTATGTTTATCAGGATTCTTCGCTCCTTCCCCTGATTTAGGTGCATAAAGTAATGAATATTTCAATGATTATCATGATGATGGTGGTGGTGGTAGTGGTCTTAGAGGAGGTGATAATGATGTTGGTATTTCTATAGGATATGATGAGGGTCATAATGGTTATGGTGATATTGATATTGAGTTAAATTTCAGATGTCAATTTTATTCTGGGTTTATACAATTACTTTTATCAAATAGTTTTTTTTATTATTGTTTTGCCTGAGTTCCATTATATTTGGAAGGTTGTGTTTTTCCACTTAGATAGAGGATGTGAGTACAATTATAAGGTGCCGCTATTATGGAGGGGTGGTGTCCAGGTCTGGGGGTGGGAGGTGGGATTCCATGAGCTGTCCAGGAGAGTGGGGGTCTGGTATATCCATTGAGATCTGTCTAGGGTCTGGGGGATGTCTATGTCCGGGGAGGGGGGGTCTGTCTAGGAGATTGTGGGGGGTGCTCCCTAGGATCATAGGCGGGGGGGTCAGGGTCTGTCTAGGAGGGGGATGGCTGTCCTGGGGAGTGGAGGTCTGGGCAGTCCATGGGGATCTGTCTAGGGTCTAGGGGGTGTCTATGGTTTGTCCATGGGGGGTGTCCAAGGTCTAGGGTGGTGGGGGGGGGGGGGGGGGGGTCTTTTCAGGGTCTATCTGGTGGGTATCCTAGGTCTGGGGGGGGCTGTCCACAGCCAGTTTGGGAGGGGGTCTAGGGTCTGTTTGGGGGGGGGGGTCTAGGGTCTGTCTGGGGGGTGTCCAGGGTCTGTCCAAGAGGGGGGATTTAGGGGGGGGGGGGTGTCCAGGGGGCGGGGCTTTGTGGGGGGATGATACTGTTTAGGGGAGAAAGGGTTTATGTAGGGTTGGGGTGTCCAGTTTCCTGGAGGTAGGGGTCTATAGGGGGGTTTCCAGGAGGTAGGGATGTTCCAGGATGGGTGATTTTCATGGGGGGAGGGGGGTTGTCCAGGAAAGAGGGAGGGGGTTATGTATGGTGGGGGTGTCCAGTGTCTAGGATGGCGGGGGATGCAGGGGAGGGCTTTGTTGGGGGGAATGTTGGTTTTCCAGGGGAGGGGAGGGGGTTATTTAGGGTTTGGGTGTCAAGTGTTCAAGAGGGAGGGGCTACAGTGGGGTTTCCATAAGGAAGGTTCTTGTAAGGAGGGCTTTTCAGGGGGGAGGGGGATGTCCAGGGGAGGGGGTTTATGTAGGGTGGGGGTGTCCAGTGTCCTAGAGAAAGGGAGGGGTCTACGGGGGGGTGGGGGGGTGTTTGCTAGGAGGGGGGCTTTGTAGGGGGAGGGGGGTGTCCAGGGAAGGGGGAGGGTGTCCATGAGGGTGGGGTTTTAGGGGGGCACCCAAGCGGGATTTTTTGGGCGAGGGGGGATGTCCAGGGTGGATATTCAGGGGGGGTGGCTGTCTAGTGGGGCATGATACTACTAGGGTGGGGGGGGGGTATCCAGAGGGGATGTTTAGGGGGTGGGGGGCTATTTATATAATGTTTTTTCAGACCCTATAACCATGGTTTCTAGCCGTGGAAATAAACTATGTCAATCCTCTAGAATATCCATAGTTCAAAACCATGGATATAGTGATATTACAATGTTTTGAACTATGGTTGTATTCCTAGAGCCATGGTTTGAACCGTGATTATAGATCGAGAGACACAGTTCCAAACCATGGCTTTTGGTCTAGGATTATAGCCATGCCAACATTAGCTACAGTTTCTCAAACTGTGGTTATTACATATACTATAGTTTGAGGACCTATAGTGATGATTCAAAACCATGTCTATAATGCTAATTTTCAGTAGTGATTATACATTGCCTTAAATTTTTATGATTATTTATTAATGTTTTTTCTATATTGTTATCCTTAGTGAGTAACTGAACTCACCCCTTTCTATATTTTATTTCCAAGGATGCGAAGAAGTATAATATGACTAACCAATAGGGATAGTCTAAGGGAGATGAATGTTTTCAAATGAGACACAATGTTGTTTTTTTCATTTTGAAATGTAACGGAAAACATATGATTATATGTAGTAATTCCAAGTCATCTAAACTAATAGGAAATTTTGAATTGATCTCTTGTGATCATTCTAATGATATGTAATAATGCAGCGACTGTAGGTAACTAGGTTCGGGGTGTTACAATTGGTATTAGAGGTAGTTATGTACAAACCCCGAAAACTAGATTTAGATAAACTCTAATTAGAGAACATTTCCCTAAGATAGATTTTGAGGATTAGTATAGAATAATTTCCTTGAATTTTAGTAATGTAGAGATTATGGGTATTTTCAAGAAATACATCCCTATCTGGATACGAGTAGGTAGAGGTGGCTCTTGTATAGAAGTATCTAGCGGTAAAACCCAAGTACACCATTTTGAGCTACAATCAAATGGGAACTGGTAGATGACAATGAGCTTTGCTGCACTCTTGGTTACGACACTCCCAAGGGATATACTTAAGATAATTAAATTTTTTTTACAAACCATTATAAATGAATTATGAGTAAAAACTTCCTCAATGAAATCATTTTTATGATTATGGATTATATGCATAGAAATTTCAATTTATGTTATGTATATTACAAGTTTGGAATTATGCATTGCAATTCAGAAACTAATCTAGTGTATTCCATTGTTTAGAAATGGTGACCAATATAAAGAAAGAAAACTCCAGTAATAAACATGATCCAATGAGTAAGAATGATAATTTATTTCGTGGACTTAAGCCAACATTTAGAAGGGAAATATTCTACCATGTATTCTCATCATATGGAGAAATTGTATCATCTGTTAATAAGATAAGATAAGATTTACCTGAGTCCTATGGATTTTAAAGGAAGCTAGAGAGGAAAACGATGGTAGATAGAAATATGGATAAAGGTAATAAGGGAATGATGTTTTTTCCCATATGTTATAATTGTGGAATGAATCACCTTGGAAAATGATTGAAGGGAATGTAAGATTGTTATAAGTGTGGAGAAAAAGGAAACCATGTTTGTGATTTCAAGGGTAAGAAAAAGGTTTCAAATGTAAATTTATTCATCTGTAAGGAGTTGAGTAACTAGGTGAATCAATGACCCAATCATTAGAGTATACACCAAATGATGATATGTGATAATAATCAAGATATGATACTACCATAGATAAAGAGGAATAATTAGTCTTATAATATTTTTATTATTGAATTATGTAATTTGAGTTTTGTATCAATGATGTATTGGTTATATTAATTATGGAAAAAAATAGGCATTGTACTGCAACACTATTTCATCTAGGATTTGAGATGATATGGTACTAAGAAAATTGATTCAATAACATGTTATTTTTTACAGAAAATACATGGTTGAAGGAAAGATAAACCAAAATATGGTCTTGATACTGTGGTAGTAATTTTGGAATAAGAGATGTTTGATTTGGATAAATTATATTGGATTTTCTTGTCTACCTTGGAACTGATTATTGGTATTTTATTCCATTAATGTTGGAGTTTTCAAAAAAAAATTATATAAGGAATATATCTAGTATTATATATGGAATAAGGGATAATGAATGTAATAAATAAGGTTTTATGGTAATTTAGGGTGTTACCATGTTTTAAGAAAATACATGATAATGTTACACACATGTTATTAATTGGAAAAAAGAGATCTGCATTATTTTATGTTGACCTTCCTTATAAATTTCTGGACTATGAGTTTGGAAACACGTATTTTGGATAATTATAAAAGTTGTAATGGCATATGTTGGAAATTGGATTCAATGGTTTTTGGTTAAAAAAATATCAGAAGAATTTTTTTTGTATTTTTTAAATAAAAAAGGCAAAACAAAGGTCGGGTGACAACCCATCACGTCTGGAAAGACCGTGATAGTTGAACCCACAACCAAAGGGCGAGAAGGGTGCATCACCTACCACTTCCCTACACGATTTCTCAGTTTTTATAATGTAGTTTTTCTAAAATGAAATTATAGATGAATTAAAATTCATTTATTTGAATCTCTATATGATAGGATAATTAGAATAGGTTTGAGTTCTATTATATTTTGGAGTGAAAGATGATATTATGGTAGAAATTAGTTTGAGAATAGAACTATACTAGTCATGTATTTTTTTTCTTATTCTATGATGAAATTAATTATTAAACATCAGGAAGAAGATCATAACACCAAAAATATGTTATCCTAATACCTTATGTTTTGATGAATAAATAATATTTTATGTCATCAACGATTTATGGATTTGAACCCTAAATTTTCTATTTATTCTTCACTTATTTGTAATTGATGACATTAATCACTCCCTATAAATATATAAATTTTCTCTCTAATTATGTGTCTAAAATTTCCACCATTGTTCTTTTATTTTAAATCCCAATTCAGTTTTGACTTTTTCATTTCCCTTCCCCTCTTATTAATACTAAATATTATTAAACCTGTTTTTGATGAGGATTTTTCCCAAATGTATTTTATATTTTTTACCTTTTATTTTAGAAGAAAAATTTGAAATTTAAAGGAAGAAATTTATTAAATTATGGGAGAATGTAAAACCCCTGGATTTCATATTATGTAATCTCTTTAATGTAATTCAATAGTTTGCGCTCCATGCAACACAGAGTTAGAGCTCACCACAACTTACCAAACTAGCAGTTCAAAAAGTAGGTATGAATAGTATTAACTATATTTTGAATTTTATATACTACAAATAATTTTAACATCCTTATTATGTGTTTCTTAGACATAATAAAAGATAAAAATATACTTTTCAGATAAAATAAGTTTTTTTTAAAAAAATGTAATTTTACCACCTTTTAAGGTAGAACCCATTTTAAATACATCATTTGAATCTATTATATATTCAGTTGGACAAAATAAACTTCTTCTATTGAATAGTGACATAATGATTAATTTTGGATAAATTTTTGGTATTTTTCATATAACATTCATTTTTTGATGAATATTAAAAAATACACATTTTGAATTGAAAACAAATTTTTTAATCTAATAATTTATAACGTTATATTATGAATTTGTGTAATTTTAATGAATAATTAGATTGTAATATTATAATTTAATATAATATAAGTAATTTTATGTAATTTCCCATATAAATTGGACATAAACACATGTCAATATTTTGAATGTTTTTATTTCTTAAAAATCGGCCTTCTGGTTTTGATAACAGGTATTAAATTTAAATTAATTAATTAAAATATTATGTTATTAATTTGGTAATATATACATCATTTTTGAATTTGTATCATCAAAATTAACATTGGGTGAATTTTAGGTATTTTTCTGAAAACATTCAATTTTTTACGAATAGTGAAAAACAATGTGTTTTAGATAAAAACTGACTTTTTCATTTAAATAAATATAATAATTATTATTTAATTTTATTATAAATTAAAAATAAATAAATAATACCTATATAAGTTCAAAGTAATTAATTTGATCATTTTATATTAAAATTTGATGTATAAAATTTTATTGAACATTTTAATGTCTTTTACCCACCATTGAGGCACATTTCCAAATTTGTATAAAACCTAATTTTAAAACTTTTATGAACAGAATTTCAAAAATCTGAGAGTCACCAATGACATCAGTAAATAATATGTGGTTAAATAGGATGAACATAATTTTTGTTGAATAATAACTTTTTAATTTTAATTACCATGGTTAAAACTAAATAGGGTAATAAAAGGTAAAAATGGTATTTTAATTACCCCAACACATGTCCTAATAATATAGGATAAATGTTTTTCAACGAAAATAAACCTTATGAATAAAATATAATCCACTTTGATCCAATTGGATTATATTGGGAGATTTGTTATTATTTTATTTAAACAAGTGTTAAAAGGGTATGATTCCAATTTTTTTTATCTAAAACATTTTTAATATTGGGTTATACATAAGATAAATTATACTATAAATATTCATTAGAAATATAAATAGATTTCTTACATAATGTTATTTTATTTATAATTTTTTGACCATAAATAATTTATTTTATTTTTGACACAATGATGATGGAGTAATGACATTAATAATGAATGATTAAAATAATTGATATTATTAATATCCAAATAAATGCGAATTGAGGAATTTGATGCATTCCAATAATATTATAGGTTAATATGAAATGTTAGGATTTATTTAATTTATTAATTTTGAATAAATCATGTTTTTTTAGTTTCACAAAAAACAAATGCAAAATAGTGTGAAATTTGACATAAATGAGTATTTAAAACAAATACTATATTATTAATTGATATAATATTTCTAAAAATATAAGGATAAACCAAAAAACTTATATTGGATACATACATCACTAATGAACCACTTCAGGTTCTCTTGTCTTTTTATGGTATGTATATTAACCATTTATTATAATAATATAAGAATACATGGTAAAAGTTAAACTATTTAAGTAGTAGTTAAATCTAAAAGATAAGGTAAATATGGTGACCCAAGCCTACCAAAAACCTATTTGATGGGAGTTTTTCAACCCAAAACCATCTTATCATCTAAATAAATTTTTTCATAGCCATTATTAACTAATATTATGATATTATAAATTAATATTTCATGCTGTTTTAAAGTGACCCTCATCTCTCTTATAAAAGGGCACTTCGGCTTATCTCAAAATCAAACATCCAAATCCATTTGGAATGACAAAAACAAGCTCAAATATATTCTCAAATAACCTAAAATGAACTTATAGGCCTTGAATTGATCATAAATCCAACCTATGGACCCCTATTGATCAACTCCAATGGAAACAACGAATGAAGAGGTACTAATTTCTACACCTCTTTCAATGTTCTTTTATTCTTCCACTTCCTCTTTCATTTTTGTTTCCATACCAAAATAATAACTCTAGTAAATTATACATACAATTATGTTATTATAAATATGGTACAATGAAATTAAGTATTCTATCCATCCTATGAATGACATGTCACCACACATGCGTACGTATGGCTTACCATCTCCACATCGTGGTGTAGTTTGTGATTTAAAAACTTCATTATTTGGATGGGTATAATAATGAGAATAACTGATTTAAATAATAAATATAAAATTTTAATGATTTTTTATATATGATATACCATCCAATTAAATATTATTTCACCATCAATAGAATTATATTGTTGCTCGTGCGTACGTACGGATTACAGTCTCCACTTATGCGATAAAATTCATGCCCCCTCATTAACATTCAAGAATAATTTTTATTTTATAATTAAAAATAATTTTTGAGAACATAATATCATTATGGATATGAATCAAATACATCATATTGATAAAAAAATGGCTTACATTATAATTCATATAATGGAAAATGAATTAGTTAACACCTGAAACCATGATACTACTGAAATATTATTAACCAAGAAATATTAGAAGATCATGCATGATATCATATTTTTGTCTGTGGTTCTTGTATAATTTAACAACAATTATTTTACTATTATACATGAGTTTAACTTACCCTAGATCATATAATATTACAAGGTAATCGTTAATTCTAAAATTTCATCATTATCTGAAGTTGTTTATACATGACTATCTACAAGGGCCTCTTTATCATCCATATATGTGTTTCTTAAAAATTTATTTGAAAAAATTTATTAAATTACATTTAATAAAGGTTAAAGTCATTTATAATTTTTTATAATTTGCATAAAATATTTTTAAAGTAATCATTCTGTCATTTTATAAATAAGGTACATTGTGACCTTTTTATCGAATTATGGAAAGAATGTTTTTTAACTTATACGGAGAGTGTAGCTATTTTCTAATAGTAAAAAACATTTCATGATTCCATTAAAATATTTTAAGAATATTTTCAAAATAAATTTATTCTTTTGTAATTATGCGACATTTAAATAATTTCAAAATATAAAGAGATATTTCTCTCAAATAGTTTTGATTTATTCTATGTCAACGTCCTTTGATAAATTTTACACTTGTTTAAAGTTGATTAATTATGATACAATCTTTAATATTGTATTCATGGTTTTGTGATATGTTTGACTATATATTTGTTATTTTTTTACCATTCATGTGTAATGGTTAAAGTATTAACATTTCATATGATATTTATAATATGAACTTTTATGTTCTTTTTTAACCTTTTCATATGAGGAATGAATTGGACTTAATAAGTGACCTAGGGAGCCCGATATAAATCCTTGGTTAATATGTAGGTCTCATAAGACAAACTACTATCTTGGAACTAGGCCTTGACAAAATATTATTTGTATTCATGGCACCAGGCCTAGACTAGGTGGTTATGATGTCTGAAATTATGCATTCCATCATTATGATATTTGTTGTTGATATTACATGTGATTATTCAACTAGTAGAATATATATGTTTGTATGTAAATGGAATTATCTGATTTATCTTTTCCATATTATTATGTAGTATATGTTTAAAAGGATTGTGTTTTAGTATTATACATTGCCTCAAATGTTTATGATTTTTTGTGAAAATTTCCTCTATATTGATATCCTTATTGAGAACCTAATTTCAAACCATTCTATGTTTTATTTTTATAAGATTCAAAGAAGTATATTATGAATGAACTGCAGGGATAGTCTAAGTGATATGAATGTGTTAAAGGAGACACAATATTGTTGTTTTTCATTTCATAATATAATGTAAAACTTATGATTATATCTATTACTTCTACGAATACTGAACTGATCAGTCTTTCAGACTCGGTCTCTTTTGTTCATGTCGATGTTATGTAATAATGCACCGAATCTAGGTTACTAGGGTGGAGGTGTTACACTCTTCCCTCAGATTCTTTACAACATTCCGCTATTAATATACTTTTCCTTCAAAACAATAAATGCATAGGAATTTTTTTCATTTATTCATAATTGAAAAACCATAAATATTTCCTCAATGATGTTGATCCATCCCTCAACCAGTAATTGATTAGAAGAACCACTAAAATAAGGTGAATGGATGCTTATGAATGATTAACTAGTACATTCTTCCCCCCTATTTAATTTTTAGAATAAACATGATTCATATAATGATAACATTTTATGATAATAGTAGAAATATTCTATATTATAGTTCCCATATCATTAGGTATCTCAGGTGAGAAATAATTTCATTTTTCATCACATTTAGAACTAACACAATTATTTTCAGTGAAAAAATATGAATAATACCAAAAATAATAATGTTAAGAACAATAATGAAGGAGAAAAACCACATAATTATATCAAGTCATTAATATAATTTCTAAATAATGATAAATTTTTAAATGAAGACATTGGCTCATCCTTGGTCAGTCATGATAATTACCAAAACATCATGATTTTTTCTATATATATACTTATCTATAGGGTTCTTATTATGTCTATATTATACTAGTTTCAAATTATTAAATAATACTACATCTAATATTGAAAATAATGACTCATATATCTGACACATTGACATTATATCTAAATATAAGAATATCCATTAAATAAAATAAAATAGAAACTCAAAAACTCTATAGATCTTGTGTCTTAGGAGGCATTGAAATAGAAAAAATGGATCATAAAATAACAACATTAACTCCCACTTATTTCTTCATAAAAAGAACCATTTTTTGATATATCATACTTAATACCTCTCTTCATATCTGAGGGAACAGAAGTATATAAAAATAATAAAATCATATGTTATATATGCTTAAACCAGATCGATATTATTGATTATATTTTAATAAAATGAGAATAAGGGCATACAAACTTGAACATAACATTTGGAAATTATAACATTCATCTCATAGATAATAATATAATGTTAATAAATAAATCCTGGTATTTCAGAAGACATGGGTCATGAAGGAATCAATGCACATTATCCATGAGTTAAAATTGATGGATTAATTCATAGCAGCATGTCATACACATAAGCATAAAAAATAATTTCCATAGTAGCCAAGAAAATTTTCTTATTCTATCATAGTTGAATTGGTTCACTAGAAAAAGATAATAGTATTCAAGGTTCACTTACAAAACTATCATTGTGAAAAATCCCCTTATTGAAACAATATTCATAATCATCATTCCATAACCTACAGAAAACATCATGAAAAAAAATAAAGATGGCATTCTTGGATCAAATCCAGAGTTATGAATAATTTACATAAAATTAATTCATCTTAGATTGAAAATTATTTTGAAATATCTCAAGGAATAATTCTTGATGAAAATAACCTTTATATTTTGGATTCATATTTTAAAAAACCAAAAAATTATAAAGGTAAAAGATATTTTTGAAAATAACCTTGTAAATATGTAATGGAATCTTAAAATAGTTTAAAACTCAAAAGGATGTCAAATTTAAATCATTCTTTATAACTAATAAAACCCGTACATTAATATTTATGTTTTTAATTTCATAGAGAAACTCATTTGTAAAATGTTAAAAATATTCTATTGAAAAAAAATTAAATAATAAAAACATGGGAAAATTTGAATTTTAATAATAGGAGGAGAATTTTAAAAACCAATTTGAATCAAATTTATAAATCATGTACATGGATGAGAAATATTTCAATGTGGATACTTAAACATAAACAATCTTATATAATGATGGGACTGTGCAATAAACCTTTACCTCTAGTATCACACATCTTCATTCATGTTAAATCCCCCTGTATTAAAAGTATGGATTTATTAAAAAAAAAATTGTAACCATATATCTATCATAATTATTATGATTTATTTATAACATCATTACACCAATGTATTATTAGTATTTTTATTTAAATAACTATTTTGTATGATAACTTCTTTTTTTCCCATGATTTTTTTGGTTTGGATGTTCTAGTCCTTATATATTGATTATAGTCCCATAATTTATTAAATTCTCATCATGTTATAAACATCACATATATTAATTATATTCCTATTTATAATTATTAAAAAAAATTATATATTGAAAAATGAATGACACCATTCATGGATAAGCGAGGTTGTATGTACGCATGAACACTATATTCATTTTTCTACTGCTGGAATGAAATAATGTTAAATAAGAATTTAACCATCGGAAAATTGTTATATCATAAATACCATATATATTCATCAAATCCATCTTCTTTACCATCCATTATGATATAAATGCAAAACTAATCACATCGCTTCATGGAGTTAGTATACCACACATATGACGGAATGACATTATCGTTTTCCAATGGATTAGAAGGATAGAATGCCAAGATGATATTTTCATTAAATAAGTATAATAATATAATTAATATCATATATAAATATTAAACCCATTATAATACAATTTTTATAATATGTTAATTAAAAATTATTTGTATTTATATATGGATTTGGAAAGCCTTACATACATATAAGGGATACTAGAACATGTTAGTTGATGCTAAATAAATACTATAATGGGGTATTCATATTCATAATAACATTTAAAAAGAATTATTATACTAACAATATTATTAAATGATAAATATAATATATTTATAATAGGTAAAAAATGGTAAAAAGAGAATGTTATTGTTTAGAGAGATTACCTTTTCTTCAAAACGGCTCCATTTGATCTCCTCTAATGGAATCTAGGGTTATTACATTGGGAATAGTAATATTGTTAATTGTTTCAAGTTATGTTTAAAATATAAAATGGTAGTTTACAGTTAAGTTATAAGGCTCTAATATGTCAAAATAAGATAGGTATAATTGGTCCTTTTATAATATAAGTGTGGGACACTTTAGAAATTTCCCGAATAATTAAATTACAATAAATTTAACATCATGAAAAATACATAAATTTGGAAGGGGATTCCAAAAAATGTTTTATATAGTTTTAATATCATAAAAGTATACATTTTCAATGATTTTGTGTAATTTTGATTCTTATCATTTTACTTAACCCTATGTTAATAAATTTTTATTTTAACAATATTAAAATACATTCAATATTATAATATTTTTATTTTAACTTATTAAAAGAAAATTATACCATCTATGGAAAACTGATGACATTTTTAACATATATTAATCAATTTTAAATATATATTAATTTTTAGGTTTTTTAAAGAATTTAATAAAATATTATTTTGATAAAATATCATTATTTTCAATTTTGACACTATTCATTTAATTGAATTTAATAAAATAAAATTAAAAATAGAATTAAAAGAGTATATTTTAACACATCCAAAAAATTCCATGGTAATATATAAATATTTTATCACCTTTTTTATTTGAAATTATGATAACTTTAATATTTTTAATATAATTTATTTGATTTTCTATTAATTGAATAATTACTACATTAGTGTTTTGTATGTATTTAAGGTTAATATTTAATACATAATAATTATAAATTAATTTCAATTATGAATAAAATTTTAATAGGAACAAAATTTATATTAATATTCAATCATATCTATTTTTTATCCCTATGTGAACACAAAATGATATTTAATACTAAGATAGTGGTCTTTTGTCACTTCCAATAGATTAAATTGTATATAAATCACATTAATGGAATGATGTCCATTAAATATCTCAATTTATAACCATAGAGGATAAGGTCAAAAAAAATTTAATTCAATATGAATTTGGATAAAAAAATTATAACTATATAACTTTTTTTTATTTCTGATTAACCTGATTTACCCTTTAACAAGGTGATAAATTTGACCACATTCACTATTTCTATAGAAAAAATAGGATTGATTACAAATTTTGAATCTTATAATTATATTTATTTAAATAATTTTATATTATTAAATTTCATTAAATAGAATAAATAAATTTTTATGTATGTTCTCGAAAGTTTACAAGCACCACATTTTATGGAATTTGTTTTTAACATAAAACATGATATATTCTTATCCTATGTTTATAAAATTATTTTTTTGAATGTTTAAAACATTTGATTAATTAGATAATATATAAATTTATATAAAACCATTAACTATAAGGGAATAATTTTATGTAATTATATTAAATTCATTATATTCATAATCAATTTTTCAGAGAAACATCACTATTATTTTAGTTTTGCTTCCTTAATTCTAATCATTTGATAAATTAATAGTTTAATTTATAAAATATTATACCATATATTTTTATAAAATATAATTATTAATATTTCTTCTTTCATATATAAAAACTCAGTGATAACAGACACATAACATTTTAATAATTTTACATAGTATGCTTAAAGTCATTGTTTCGTATAATGAAAGATTTCGAAAAAATAAAAATATTTAATGGGAAATATTTCCTAAAAATATTAGGGTGTTACAAATATTTGGAAGAATGTTTTAAAGAAATAATGTTCAAATATGGGACAATTTTTAATAAATAGGGAATATTTTTTATAGGGTTTCATGATTAGAAATCAATGGAGAATAAATATTTTAATTTTTCTAACGGAAGAATTTGTCTAGGGTTTCACAAGTATTACATGAAGGTGAAGAATATGGTATGTTAATAGAAATATTAATGTAGGTGAATCATGAAAAATTTATTCATGAGGAGTTTGAATTACGTAAATATGGATGCAAATATAATTCTATGGTTTTATGAGAGAAATGATGGTTGGTGTTAGGAGGGATGGATTGAAATAAAAATGGAAGAAAATGATGCAATAGTTTAGATGCAGAGGAACTAACATATAGGTGTAAAATTCATAAATAGGTGACCCATAATAAGGTAGTGGATATGTTTAGTATAATTTATATTATGCCCCATTTATTTTCAAGAGACCAAGTATCATGTGAAAGAATATCATTTTTATAAAACTATTGGGAAATATAATATTTAATGCAAAAAAAATGAAAAAAATAATAATAAATAAAAAAAATATAAAAAGATTGTATAATTAAATGTTTATGTAATTTTAGACATTGTATTCACATTGTATAGATACATGTGTCTACAATTTCAAACAATGTATTCATACAATATATAATTTTTGTATACTATATGAAATTAATTAATTTGATATAGTCATGTGAGTAATACTAAAACATATAAAAAAGGTATGAATATTGCTTGTAAACTAATATTCCATAAAATTTTCAATATATCCATATAAAATTCATACTGTATTTTCATGTAATATGAATCTAGAAGTGCCATCAGAGGAATGGGAGTCTGTTACATACACAATATAGTATGTGTATAGGATTGTCATTTCACAAAATGCATGAATATTAAATGAATAAAGGTGTTTGTAATATCAAACATATTTTGAAATCTATATGAATATTATATGTATACTTTATACGCCTATAAAAATACAATATTCAATGTACGAAAATTGTAATTACACAACACATGAATCTGGAAGAGGCATGAAGTCATTGGATTATGTAATTTCTTAGTGAGGACATTATAGAGATAAGAATTTACCATGGAATCAAGTAATATGAACAAATCCAAATTCCATTATTTTTAATTTATGATGAAGTAACAAAATAAATAAAATATTTAATAGAAAAAAATATGCTTGGTATGATACCATAAAAATGTTATTATTCAATGACGAATGCAATACGTTAGGTTTACTTAAAGAAAAATATGTACATGTGTTACATAAAGAAATAATGAAACGAATAAACAATCACATTAATCATTTCATAAGAAAATCAATATATATCATAATATATATATATATTTATTAGAAAAACATTACACTAAAATTTCATATAAAGATCAATAACTTTTCACCTATAGTAAGAAGATGAAAAAAGGAAGAATTCCTAATTATTTCAAGATCACAACCTATAAATCATTAAAAAAATTGATCAGTGACTTCAAAACAATGTATAGTGTGAATAATCATGTCATCCAACTCATTACTACCTAGCTAAAGTAATTTTTCCAAATTGATTAATAATGTTCAAATTAAAGAGTCTGAGAATGTAATCAGTACCAATATGGTGGATTTTGAGTATCGATGCCTATATTATTATAGATATAAAATATATTAATAATAAAACAAATCACATTGAAATATTATATATGAAAATGTATTATGAATTAAATGAAAAAAATTCTTGAAATTAATCAATACCATGTAATTTTCAATGAATGTGGATTTTCCTCAAAAAAATATTTCATAACATAAATTCATCATTTCTTGATCATAGAAAAGATCCATGGGATGGTTCTAATCAAATAGTGTTTTACAGTTTACATGTATGAATCAAAAATCAAAATTTTAATTTCTATCTATCTTTTTTAATGTATGTAGAATTAAATTCATGGTATGATTAATATTTTATAAAAATTAATTAAATTAAACTAAAGAGATATTAGGAGTCATGATATATAAAATTAATGGTAAATAAGAGTATATAATTTTTTATGCTAAATAATTAATAGAAATATTATAATATCAAATGACTGAATAGATTGTTGTAAAATCAATAAAGAATAGAATTCATCATATAATACTTATAACTAGAGTATATAATTTTTATTATATATTATATATAATATAATGTATAAAAAATGATAAAAAGTGATAAAAAACATATTTACATGAGTTTCAATGTTTAAAATATATTTTATAATGTAGTAACATAATTGAATCATCAGGTAATTTGAATCAATAATTCTTAATGACAAAACTCAATTCATATTACATAAAACTATTTAATGTTGAAAGATGAATCCTACTATAAATGATTATTAAAAACATAGAGTCATATTATTTTTGTATTTTTTTTAAATGTATCCAAATCAGATGTTTGAAAATAAAAAAAAATAATATATTTTAGAAGGAAAGGAGTAACAGAACATCACATAACATGACAACAAAAAATGGAAAATTTATCATTGTTTATAAAGAGTAAAATAATCTTTTCTTAAATGTAATTATAATATAAAAATATTTGTTTTCATGGGAAATATCTATTAAACTCTAATAATTGTTTTTGGAAATATGATTAAAAAGAATGATATATCCAAGCATTAACGCATTTCTGAGAAAATTATTTGGTTTAAAAGAACTAAAACAATAAATAATCGATACAAGTCATTGTAGAAGATTTACATGAATATTGAATAATGATAGGAATATAAATTTTTAAAAATATCGAAACAAAAAAATTATAATAGGTCCAATTACCTAAATATTCCACATCATGATGATCATTTTATGATATATATAATTAGACCAAAATAAGGACCAAAAAACTATATAGATCTATTCTATTAAATTCCTATGTTCAATGGTTGCTGTTGAAGTGGGTCACTTGCTATGAAAAATTGAGGATTAGGGGAAAACAGAAGCATGTATTAGAAAAAAATGTTGATTTTAAAATTTATCAATTTATAAGAACTTATATCACATTGGAAGAACTGATACATGTAAATACAAAAAAATAACACAAATAGTGAGTAATAATAAAATTATATACAAGTAAAATTATCTAAGTACATGAATTAGGATAAGAAAATTAAAAAAAATATTATTATACCCAATGAAAAATTTATGAGATATATAACAAGACTATAAAAATGCCTAAAAATATCCATTATCGAATAAAAGATGTTTCTATAACTTAATGGTTTAAGATAATGCGAGTCACCTATGGTGAGATGGTAATTAATGGTAACCAATGTTAGTTACTTGTTAGTATTTTTTTTCTGATGAGTAATGAAATTGGTGGTGATTCAAGTTGTTCATGAATCATTATTATTAGTGGTATTTGATGAAATTTTGATGATGGATTGTGATAAAAAACTTACTGAAGGAAGTAGAAAAATAATAATGGTAAAAATTGAGAGGTAACAAGGATTTTGGGATAGTATGATGTGTTTTTTGAAATAATTGGGAGGGTTTATGGGAATTTCTATGGTATAAAAAGGGAGGATCATGGAGCATGGATGGTAAATTTTTGGAGAATCACAACAAGGTTATAGATGGTAGGAAGGGATCGTGAGAGACTCATGGAACCAAATAAATAAGGTCTGAGTGTATGTAGCAATGTAGATAGGTGAATATAGGAGAAGGTGAGGATAATGAATCTTGGACGAAATGAGAAATGAAAAGTCACAAGATTTTAGAGTGATATAGTGGTGGGGGAATGGAAAAAGAAAAAATGTGATCCCAAAAATGTTACACTTGTTTAATTCATGTCAAAATGGTGACAACTATACTAGGATTATTATTGATAATATATTTGAAATTTTATTTATTTTTTACTAGTATCTCATGCCCATTAAATTTCATTTAATTTAATAGTATTTGAAACAAATAAAATATCATATAGTAAAAATTGTATTAAAATCAATATATAAATATATAAAAAGAAAATATAATGATGATAAATAGGGGAGTCCCATCATCATCAATAAAGTTAAGTTGAAATAAAAAATTCATTATATGTTTTCTACTACAGTATTCATATATCATGAATTTTTTTATATTCTCATTGATACAAGGTTTAATCATTAAAAATAGGAATAAATTTCTACGAAATCATATGTATTTAGGTAAATGATAACATACACGTACATTTATCATATAAAAAATAAAACATTTTTACATGTGGTTGAATTATACTATTTTGTTGGAAAAATATGGGAAATATATATAATTCATTTATTTTATCATATAACTAATACATATCAATAGTCGATTACAATATAAATAATTTTTTATTTGAAAACATACATTATACGTCATTATTTTATATAACATATTATGTAAATTTAATTTTAAAATCAAATTGAGTCAATAAAACAAACTATTGATGATTAATCCTGTTAATGGAATTTGTGATCCTATAAGTTTATTATTATAGGTGAATGAGGTAAGATTTATTATATAGATATTTGTATTGAGATATAATTTAGTGATGTGAAGGCATAAAATTATCATGTACTACAAGAGTTCATATTCATTATAGAATTATCATAACATGAATAAAAAATAAAACAAAAATTATAATATGATGCAAAATTCATGTAATGAATTGTTTGAAAACAGAAAAATTTGTATTTTGTCATTGTTAATTTCTAGTGCAATAGAGCATCAGTTTAGATTTAATGTTGGTTTATCTCATAGGGATTGGGTTACCTAACATTTTCTAGTAAACATTTAAATAATTTTTCAATTAGACTAGGTAATAGAGTAGGATGTAATACCTTTCTATAGTTTATACCATTTCCAATTGAACTTGAGGAAAATTAACTCTCTAATATGGGGTATTAAAAGTATATAATTGACAAGATGATAATGAAAAAAGGTAGAGGATGATGATTACACTGAAACACAAATTGTTCATAAAATTAATGAGAAATATAATACATTCATAAAAACTAGAATATTTCATTTCTGATATTGGAAATCAATATCCTCTCTATGTAATTCATATTGAAAGATATATGAGTTATTAGATCAATATTTGTTATTTCATTAGATAAAATTTTATTAAATACAAAAAATATATAATCTTTTAAGACATAAGTAGAATTAAAATACTGTATAGGATAATTATATATAAAATAATGTAATTTTTTTGATATATATATATATTATAAAAGAACTGAAATGTTTCCAAATCTTGGTAATGTGTATTCATTTCATTTATTTGTTAATTCCCAATTCCTCCTTACCTCCTTGTAGCATTGATTTTTTTTCAATGAAAATAGAGACATCATACTGAAAAAAGTGAAGGATTATTTGGATAATAGAAAAAAGTGAAGGATTCAATGGATTTTTTCTTATCTTATGTATATCAAATCTATTAGATGAATATCAAAAAAAATTAATATATAATATATTTAATTATTGTATATCACTTACTAATTGTAATTAATTTGACTGAATAGGTTAAAATATATTGGGAACTATAATAACATTTTCATTTATATTCAATAAGTTCTCAAATTCATCTTTAATTAATTGGTATACTGTTAATTCATCATTTATTTGTGTAAACAACATATTTTCATAATTTGGTTAATATTAACACAAATAAACTTATATTGTAGGTTATATCTCAGTATAATAATATTATTAATAATATATTAATGTTTTGTAACACTCAGTCTTGTGTGTTATGCAAGCCATCGAGGAAGGCCATTCATGAATGTAATGTACAATAATCATGTTTTTTTTAACATACGCCATGTTGGTATTTAATGTAAGATACACCAAGAAAATAACATGTGAGAATAATGGTTGACATATTGAAAAGCTATTTTTAGGGTTGCGTGAAGGGAAAAATAGAAAGAGATTAAATTATTTCCAAAAATATTTCATCAAAATCTCAGGGTGTTAAATTCTACAGCTATAAAATTAATTTCTACCTCAAACAATTCCTGGGTTATCAATGAATTAATTATAGAAAGATTCATTCTAAGAATCCCACATTACTAATATTGAAACTAAAACATCCCTTAAAAAGAATTTGAAAACATTATGGTTACCCAATGTAACGCATAACGAGATTCCAAAATATGAGTTAATTGGTGAGAAGAGAAAAAATGTACATGGAATAAAAATATTATCATCATGAACTATTGTATAGTGATAGAGGAAAATGTTAGGAGAATGCTAACAATAAAAATCCATAAATGTGTGATCAACTAGGGGTCCTTTTGATTCTTCAAAAAAAATAGTACAATGACAATATTTATGTCTTGAATATACTTTTTCCTAAAGCTAACAATTTTTCGTGGAATGATATAATTTCATAATTTAAATACAACCTCACCCTTTGTATTTCACTGATCCAGTTTACCTCATTCCCTAAAAAGGAAGGCGGCCTTTTCATTCCTAAAGTACTAACAGATCATGAGACCCAGGACATGCCACCCCATTTTTCATCAGTTATCAACATAATGTAGGTTATCTAATATACTTAATTCCTAATGTTTTAAGAATATAATTTATTATCAAAACATAATCCAATGTATAACATAATAATTAAATAAATGGTTATCCTTATAACCCTTTCATAATTAAATTCATCCTTTCTTTCTAAAATATGATCTTACCTATTACAAACAAAATTTTAATTAGATAATTGGATTTATCCTTAAACCAATAGAACATTAAATGAATTTTTATTATCCCAAGAACCACATAGTGGGGTAAAATCACATAAAACATCACTAAATGATGAACAAAAATATTACCATTGGGATAATTCATACAATGTCAAATTGAAACTTCCCAACTTGGGGGAAAGGATGTGTTTTCAACTAATTTTAATTATACACATTACCCATTGTGATTTCATAAGCATCCATTTATCCATTTTCCTTATAGGAGTTTGTGTTTAATCATCCATGTTTTCCATTATATTGGGGAAATTATTGGTATATTTCCCAAAATCCATTCAATTGAAACATTGAATTGTCAGTGATTTAGTGTGTTTAGATTTCTGTCCACTCATTTCCTTGAATTTCAAATTCTCATCACCAGTAAATTCTTTTTCTCAGTGACTAGGCTTCGCACACATGAAATACCTTCATATTTCATTCAATCACTCCCATATGTGATATTTCCCACTATTTAGGATTATAGGTGTTTGAAACATTTTTTTATCTCCATATTTTTTAGACTACCCTTTTAACTCCATCATCATCTTCTTGTTAAAACCACGATATCGATAAGTAACACCAACATCTTCTTAATGTATGATCGTACAACAAAAAATATAGTAATAGACACTAATGTCTGTTATGTCAAAATAATTTCTAATACATTACTTTAAAACACTATTGATCCTATCAACTTTTCTGTCAGGTTGGATGATAATACAAGAAGAGTACCTCCCGCGACTTTTCAAATTAGCCTTATCGGTACTAAGAGATTCAACATCCTTTTGCATAAACTCATGGAACTCTATTCCCATCTCCATACATAGAACATGATGAATGTACCTATTGAATAGTATTTTCTTGAACTCATCCAAATCTATGGATTCAATTTCACATTACATCCTTGTATTCTTGACTATAGTCCAACACTAGTGTACTTCACATTCTAACCGATATATATCCAAAAAAACATTATCATGACCAAATGAGTTGCGAATGGATAATAACATTTTAGTGGTGCTGATCTAGTGTTAAAAAATAAGCGGATCAGATGACCCGCTGAAATAAGTTAGATGATGGACCATGAAGGACTCAATATAACATTGTTCCCTCTTTTTCTCGTTCAGAATATAGACAAAATTCATATATTAAAAATTCTATGAGAGTATGGAATGAGGTTTTGTATCCCATCCCCCATTTCATACGGACACTTAAGAGGAAATTGAATTCATTTCTCATCAAAATCACCATTAACATTGTTCCATCGCGATCCATACATTAACTAAAACCAAAGCCTAGAGTAGGAAACATTTACCATAATTATGAACAACATATTTATGAATAGTCACATATAAGATATCTAAAATATAAAATCCTCCCTAATATATGACACCTAAGGTTTATCCTAGGTTATTCATATACAAATTTTTAATAAATCCTTCATGATGGTTAGTTAATAGTTTTTGAATTCCCCAAGAATATCCTCATTAGTGTCAAAATAGGTGTCTAACAAGGCCCATTATGGTGTAACAAATTACCCCATGTCAAGCCCAAAACAAATTTTCGGATTTGTTAAGCCTCTGTAAATCTATTCCAAAGGCACATCTAGTTATATTATATATAAATATGTGTATTTATATGAAACAAATCACTCTATCCTTTACAAAAATTATATTACATTTTTATAAACGTTGACTCATCCATATAGACACCCATTAACATATCCCCAGAAATATACATAGGGATCTCAATAATGTTATCTCATCCTAGTTTCCAAATGTTAAATAAACCATTCCATTGATACCCACTATAGAAATCCTTGATTGACATACATGGATATTACATCATTTTAGACGAATATTCAGTACATTACAAAAAAACATACACAAGGACCATAATAGATAAAGATCCTTAAAAAATGGAAAACATGTCTTCTATCTAGGTGAAATATCTTCAACCTCTCCCAGAATGACCTAAACCTATAGTACGTAAACCTAAAACATTTCTTCCTCTGATAGAGAAAGGAAACAGAATAATGGGGGGAGATCATATTAACAGTAAAAATAAATAATTGAAATGCATAATCATATCATAAAAAAAATGATATTGAACATGAGCATAACATTTGAAGATCATGACCTGAATATTAGAGATCATAATAAATATTGAAAGTTAATAAGAAATGAATTATTATAAAATATATAACATAAGACTTGGAATCATAAATAGGGAAATACATGGAATATTTTCCGTACACATTGTTTTATAATGTAATGAACATGTATAAGTAAAAAAAATTAATTCATTATGTTAAGGACATGAAATTAAGCTCCAAAATCAACTTGTGGACATATAACAAAGTCCATGAATAACATTCTGAGCATGTAATCCGATTTACTATTAAACTTATAGACATGAAACCAAGTATATTCATAAAATGTTGAATGTGTAATCCAGTTTACACCTTACCTTATCGATGTGAAATAAAGCCCATCCATAACATTGGGAATCTGTAATCATGTTCAAACATTATCGTATGGATGTGAAACCAAGCACATGAATAACATTGAAAACATGTAATTAGGTTAATGAATTACATTGTGGACATGTAATAAGGTTCACAAATAATCCTATAGACATATAAACAGGTTCATTCGTAACATCGTGAACACGCCATAAGATTCATTCATAACATTATGAACTTGTATTCAGTTTCACCCATAAACATATGTACATGAAACAAGAACCATGAAAAAAATTGTGAAAAAGTTGTCGCGATCCCAAATAATATTTATATTTAGGATTAATCCATCTTTACCAAATTCATTGGAGGGAGATATAAGTCCCACCCATCTCATAACAAAATCAAGCATACATGTGAAAAAGATAATAAAACATTAATCATAGCATGAACTAAAAAAAGGAATAAGTTTTATAAACATAAATACATAACCCATCAAATGAAATGGGTATCATTATCATTTCATCTCATAATATCCTACGAAAAAAGGTTAGGTTTCATAACTATTACATAAAAAATATTCCACGAAAAGAAGTGGGTTTTATAAACATGTAACGCATGCAAGAGAAATGGACTTCATAAATTCCATGACATTAACCATAACACATTCATAGAGAGGATATTAATATAAAATTTAGATAATTTTCAAGAAGGTAATTATTAACATCAAGATATGTAATCATAGATTGAAAATAATATTGAAATATCATTCAAAAACATTTCTTGAGGAAAATATCCATTCTTCATTGAATTTTTTTATAATTTAAAACATTCTACAGATACTTTTATTTGAAAAAATATTTGAAAAAATATTATGGAATAATTTAAACAATAAAACATATTTGAAATACTTTTTTCCATGATCATCTTCTTCAATAACATAAAAAAAATTTGAGAACTTTTTTGAAAACATGGTTTTTGAATAGAATAGATTTCCGACCAAAGAAAGAGATAGTCATATTTTATGTAAAAACATTGTATTAAGTAAAAAAGAGTGAAAAAATGATACTAACATAAGGGGATATCATGAACAGATATAGGATATGGAATCTTATTAGTGTTCTTGAGAGATGGATCATTATATTTCATAAAAGGAGGCATTAATCAGATCTATCATGAAAAACAATGAGATAATCTAAATAAACTCTTATAAATTGGTATCTTGGGATCATACTCTCCATGTAAGAAAACAAAAATAAATGAAACATATAAAATCATGAAAATATAGTGATTCATCTTATGATATGTAAAATTGAAATATATTCAACTCAAAAAATATTTTAGGTGAATAACAAAACACGAGTCTCAATGATTGAAAATTAACAAAAAAAATACTTTACTAATTTGGTATCTCTTTGAAAATAAACCCCATGAAAGAAATATCATAAAATAGATATGTGAATAACAATTATTTAAATTATATATTACATATCATAAAATTATATTTAGTATATACAGTACACAAATATAAAGAGTGGTGAACATAACATGTATCTCAAGGAAATTAAATATGAATTGAAATACCCTTACCTTCTGTCTCAACTCCCACCACACTCATTAAAACCAGATATATAATAAACATAAATATATCATACATGTTTTATAGAAAAATATTATTATTTCTCATACTATATATGGTTTTATTTCTACCATATAATACCTTCTGGTTAAAAATCCCATGTTATTGTTTTACTTCAAATAATATTCTCTTTGATCATCATTTTTGTCTTAATTTATTATATCCTTGGTACTTATACTTATATTATTATTTAAAAATGTAAATAATTATATAATTATCATTTATATCTATTATATTTATATTATAATAATTTAAATCATAAATAATTATGAAATAGAAAACACCATTCAAGGAGACGGTAAGTCGTACGTGTGCATGTATGTTGTTTATGTTTTAATTTTCATATTGAATGAAATCATATAAATGAACTATATATATATATATCTCTCTTATTATATATATTTCATAATTATAGTAGCATTATATATCATATAATTTCACTAATCCCTTCCTTAATACATTCCATGGGGTTCGTGAATGAATCACATCTCTTTGAGGTGGTGGTAGTCCACAATCTCTCTAATGAGATTACCATATTAACGCCAAATGGATGTAATAAAGAGATGACCAATTAGTGTTTAATGAAATAGTAGTTCTCCTTACACTGAAACAGTGTGTTCAACATCCATTAGATGGTGGTGTGTGTATGTGTAGGTAGAAATAATTTCATAAAAAAATCAAAGTATATGGAAGATAACAATTTTGGCACAAAATTATGGAATTAAAGAGGGTGTATTTTGATAAGAAAGAAAATAATGGAAAGAATCTTGAGAGGAGATATTACCACTAAACCTGGAAACTCCTTTTGGATTGTACAGAGATGCATCATTGATTGGATTTATTCAAAAAGGGAGGCTTCAAGATGGAATTTAGGATTGATGGTTAGTGTATTCATTAGGTCTTGTATGATATTCATAGCTTTGAGAGGATTAATAAATTATTAGAGGTTGTATATTTTTATAGGAATGCAAAAGCAGTCACATTGAATTTTTAGAATCCTGTTATATTTGTGAATGTTATTACTATAAAAAATAAATACAAAACCAACTAAACTCAACAATATATGGTTTATTGCCTAAATATAGAAATCCAATGGGTGTTAGAAATGTTTATATGTCATTTTTGGTCATATATTTAAGCTTTAATAATTTATTAACCTAATATTTCTATAAATCAATTTAATTAATTTTAATCACTTTCATTAATATTATTGGTTAAAAACAAATATTTACTTTTTAGAAGCAATAAATTATTCTGATTCCAAATATTTAATCCATTTTTATAAATTCTAATAATATATTTTTGTGATGTTACTTTAATATTAATCCGGCTCATGAGACTACACTTCAGGGTTTTAATGTAAAAACATTCGAAATTTTTCTATGTTTTTATATCATATTTCATTGTGAAATTGGTTCTAATGACCTAAGTTTATTAATAATTTAAATTATTATTTAAACAAACTATTAATACAATTAAAAATATATTTTATCCTTATAAATAAATTAGATGAAAAAGATCTTTTGATTTAAAATCTAGTATTTTTAATTATTCATCAAAAAATTAAACATTAAATAAAATTACCAAACATTTATCATAAAATAATTAGTTTGTTTAGATTAGAAATATAAAATATATTATTACATGTTATATATGTAAATGTTCAAAAAATTTATTTAATATGGGTTCTTCATTAATTGGTTGTAAATCTACTTTTATAAAAAATAAGTATTTATGCATAAAATTGGGTTTCTTTTTATCTTATGTCTATTGAAACTATTGGATGAATATAAATAATATTTTATTGATTAGATAACATATTTATTAAATTTATATAACTTACCAAATTTAATTAATTTAATTTACTATTTTAAAATATCTTTTGGAATATAACAATATTTTCTTTTATATTCAATCAATTTTCATATTCATTTCCAAATTAATTAGTAACCTATGAATTAATATTTTATATTTGTAAACCACATATTTTCGTAAAATATTTAATAATATTTATACCCACTAACCAACTTATAGGATCTATATTTCTATAATAACATTTTTAATAATATATTTCATTTAGATAACACTCAGACTTGCATGTTACACAAGTCATTGAGGAAGGACAATATTGTGTGTAATGTATTCTAACATTGTTGTTCCATGTATAATATTCCATGTAGATATTGTGTTTAACATATTCCATAACGGTTTTTTTTTCTGAACGGAATTTTTTAATTAGTTAATGGATATTTTATGTTTAGCATTAATTAAAAAATATCAAAAGATTAAATTATTTAGAAAAAAAATTTACAAAAATTTGGAGCTGTTAAAACTATGAAAATAATTCTAAATATACCTCATGTGATTGAAATTGTGGCATGGTCTAGAGGGTGTTGTACAATCTCACTTCATGTGGTCAAACACACCATACAGAAAACATTTAGTATTTTACATTGGTTTTGGTGGAAGGCTCACTGATCCATTCATCTGGTTCTATGAAATCCCACTACATTGGAAATAGTTGTACCTCTTATGTCTTTTATGACATTAGAGTTCCATATTTACATATAAGAGTCATCATTCGTACCCTACCAATACTACCTGATATTTCTACTTCTTCCACCACCTATCAGTTGACAGTCTCTATATATTACATAATATAAATCATGATAATATTTGAATAAAAATCATTCCTCAAACATAATAAATAAAATAAAAACTTCATGGATGTACTAGAAGAAAGATCAGGTGAAAATTGAACTAAACTCATAACCTTATCTGCATAATCAATTTCCATTAATTTTCACTTATTCATGATAAAAATGTATGTCTTTATATCAAACCATAATTCATGTGGATATAATTTTTTATTGAATAATTCTTAAAAATACTCCCCTAAAATTCCAATGTCTAATTTGGACTAAAATGATAAATCTAACCAATGTTGTACAAGATCCTTTATCATATACATTTACAACAAGACATTCGATTCTTCTAAATTCCCTACGAAATAGATGATTCTATTATTCATGGTAATACACACATTTTCACTCTATGGTTCTGAATCACCCTAAAATATTGGTGGGATCTAGTTCAGGAATTGAACTAAATGATCCACTTTACTTGGGTGGTCCCTTAAGTTCACTCTAACCACTACTGGAAAATATTGGAAAATACATTGATCTAGCTATTGGTTATCTTGTGGCTCAGGTGTAACTACATTATTAGCAACCTCCTCTGGTTAGTTTTATAACAAATATTACAATACATTTTAAATAAAAATAAAAAACCTTATTTTTAACTCTCTAGAAATATAATTCTTGACAATTCCAAATTCAACCACATCATATATGACAACATTTCTTTCCTGAAATTCCCCACATTCTAATTTCAATATCATTTTGAAATCTATAACATGAATTTGAAAATAACTTTTTTTAGAAAAATTACAAAATCATTCCATTTTTAAAATATCATATTGAAAAAAAGTAAATACATTTTAAAGATTAAATTATTTTACAAAATGATAAATCAGTACAGGAAATGAAATATTCAATCATAGTGGTATGTTATTGAATCATTGTGTTTCATGCTCTTCTCATTGGGTAAACCCAAAAAATGAGATTACAACTAAAATAAATGTCTCAAAACACTGATGTACCCGTATACATGGTTACATGCAGTTAATCATAAATTGAATAGCAATTTATTTTTAATTCACTACATTTCATGTCCCAAAAATCCAACTTTTTTCTTCCATCCAAACTTGAGGAATAAACCAAATTTATTTTCACAAACATTACCAACATCCAATACCATTTTTCTGAAATTGAAATATTGTACAACCAAGGGTGATACCATTGTAGCATCCCACCTCTACTCATTGGCTTGAGATGTTGAATCATTTTTACTTGGAATTTGGGGATATCAAAAATATGCCAAAGGCCAGAAATATATTCCAAGGGATTTAATATAGTTGGGCGATGATTTTCCCATAAAAAATAATACAACATCAACTCAGTATATCAAAACAAAAAAACATCTATATGATGCATGATATAAATTTATAAAAATAAATGTACAAAAATGATAATCCAACACAACTATAAATGTGATCTATAATAGAGTACAAAGATGAGATCATGATAGAATAAGAAAACAAAAGTGAATGAAAAACCCAATATGACTCAATTGATCCAAGGTCACCGACTCTAAAACTCTTAAAATGATTGAGTATCCTACTTTTTATGTCATAATAAATTTATTATAAATAATAAATAAATAAATTAAATTATTTGAATTTACCTATGTCTCAATAAATAATATCTTCAAAAGAACCAATGTCCCAAAAGAGGGGTTGAGTAATGAAACCCAGTATGTATTCAAAAATTGAATTGCCTACTCACGCCATCAGGATAGAACATGATGTAACATTTATATAAAAGAATTTAAGTAAAACAGCTTAAACTAGTATATATTAGGATATAATTTTTTTTAATATGAATGTATCTTTCAAGGAAATTAATGTTACAACACATTAAACCCATTAATTAAATTTCAATTTGGGAAAAACCAATTCAGTTCCACATATCCAAACATCCAACCATACATTCATATGAATACCTCCCTATAATCATATGCAGTGATTCATCCTTTCACCCATCCATAACAAGGTTAACCATTTTTATGGGGGAGTTTTCATACCCTTATCCATCCAACAAAAGAAGGGGGAAACATCATACCCTTATCTATACCAAATGCACATGAACACACAACAAACATTATAATAGAAACCAATGCCAAAATAAACATTTATACCATTTCAATATACCAATTATTTTATGGAAAACCTTTGAAATAAAAAATTTCAAAAAATCAAATAAATGTATATTTTAAGGTCAACATTTTAAAATCACGAGAACAAAGCACATTCCATTACCAAATTCTACAATTTCACAATACATCATTAAATAGGGTTACTAAATATATCTTCACATATATTTTAGTATTAATTTCGTGAAATTTAATCAATTTTAAAATAATACATCATGTTCTAATAAGAGGAGTTGAGATTGAAGACACCTTCCAGGGAAACTATTGTATAAACAAATAATGACACTAATTCATATACAAAACTAGGTTGAATCTCTAATTAACCACCTTAGATATCATTCCCTAACATCAAAACTACTATATATCATCATTATTGGTATATAATATCAATGATATATCCATATAATACTAGATCTATTAACCAAATAGAGGGAAGAAGACCAGATCAAAGGAAATCCATCATGAATAGAGACTTACCTTGAAATATGACCTTCAGTACAATAATTGTATCCAACGAATCACTCCTAGATCAAAGGGGAATGTATGCACAAATTTTTTTAGGATTGAATACTATTTCAGGGTATTTTTTATTTTAAAAAAAATAGGTTTAGGTGTATAATAAAGTGAGTTCATCATTTTTAGGATCTAAAAATTAACCATGAATTGTTGGCATGCACGTTTAGGAAAACCGTGTGAAAAACATCTGCTAGCCATACCTCCAAACACGATTCATGCAATTAGAACACATGTTTAGACAAACAATTATACAATAATGTTTTTCTATATGTTTTATTTTTCAACGCTGCTCCAAGGTGGCAAACATTTTGAACAAACTATGTGCCTAATGAGATCACACTACAGCACTGTGCATGGTTCTATATAAGAATTTCACGGTTTGAACTACAACCAATATCAAACCATAAAACTACAAAAATCCCCAAATATAAACCATAATTCCTCCAAATCCTCACAGACATCACCCAAATACATTCCATATTTAAAATACATATCTAAATGATTACTTAATTGAAACTGGGGGTGCTATCGTACCAGAATTGGATTCCATTTCCATTAAAATCAGATAGAAATAATTCCAAAAAGGTGTGTCCTTAAATTATGTGTTATGATTTTTCATGATAAGAGGATGAATTTCCTTTAATAAGTAATGACAATCTGTCATGTTTGAAGGATAATGTATTGTGTCTTACCTAGATTTTATTTCCACATGTACATCAATATATAAGAAATACAAATTTACTATGTCATAGAAGTAGTTTTGGATAAACAAACATTGAAAATACATTGATAAATATTAGTAAATATGACTAGCTCTTCAATGGAAATTTGATACCCAGTAATCCCTATGTGATATTTCCAATTCTGATACAGCAAGTCCCCTGCATTGGATATACATCAACATTATTATATGTTCAATTTTAAATGCAAAAAAAAATCACAAATTAATTTATACATAATACATGGACATTTACTATTTCATAATTCAAACATCATAGAAACTTGTTATTCACTATTAGTTTTTCTTCAAATGGAATCAACTATATTAGAAACCCTATTTTCATATTTCCAGTTCTAATTCTACAAATCCCCTACAGAGGATTTGGAGTGTCATTGTATTTTTATTGATAAAATGGGTGAGATCCTGAAATCCCAATTACTACATAATTTTGGGACATATACTATTCTAGAGTTCAAAAATCATAGAAAATTACCTTAACATATCATTGGATATTCAACAGGAAGCAAATAAACTAGAATCCATGGGTGTAGATTTCTAGTTTTAACACATAAAATCCCATGCAGTGGTTTTGCAACAACATTAATGTATTTGTATTATAGGTAAAAAGACCGTAATAAAAAATTTTATATATCATATGGGGCCTTTTATAATACCATAGTTACATCATCAATGAAATGTAACCCGCACTATCACTCATTATTCAAAAGGGAAGTGGATATAATAAAGTCACATGGTTGTGATTTCCAATTCTAATGCTGCAAATCCCATGTAGGGTATTTTCACCATCATTACATTTTACAGGATTATAAGGAAATTGACCATTTTAAAAATATTTTACAACATGTGGGTCCTTTTTCTATATAGAGACTAAACATCATAGACAATTACCACCCACTATAAGTGGTTCTTAAAAGGGAAACAACTATGCTAGAATCCTTGAGTTAGATTTCTAGTTTGGCTTAAGAAAATCCAATAAATAATCTTTTTAGAATCCATTAATATATTTAAATTTTAGGGAAATCAACCAAAAAAACGGTTTTCTACATCTCGAAAGGATTTTCATTATACCAGAGTACAAACATCATAGAAACGTATTGTTCTATATTAGTGGTTCATTAATCGGAAGCTGCTACTCTAGAATCCCTTTTTTGATATTTTCAATTTTTTCATGAAAATATCCTATATGGGATTTATAGTTTCATTTAAATGTTTTTCGTTGTAAAAAAATCCACCTTTACAATTATGTTTATACATCTTGTGGGACCTTTTAATAAAACAGTGTTTTAACATCATAGAGAAGCACTATTCACAATGGTTCATTAAATGGATGAGGAAATAGATGAATCCATTGGTGGATATTTCCAGTTCCAATCTAACAAATCCATTACAGGGGATTTTCAACATTATTATATTTTTTGGTATTATGAGGAAAAAACCCATTACAATGAAATTTTTACATCATGTTGGACCTTTTACAATGCCTCAATTAAAACATAATAGAGAATTATTAGGAAGAATCACTTGTTAATCAAAGGAAAGAAACTACACTAGAATCTTCATATAGAGATTTCTTGTTCTGAGATAGTAAATAACCTACATGAGATTTGAAACATCATCCAATTTTATTGTATTATAAAGATTTCAAAAGTAAAAAATAATATTACATAATGTACGAGCATTTAATATACTAGAGTTCCAAAATCATAGAAATTTATTATGCAGTATCACTGGTTCTTCATAGGGAAAAAACAACACTAGAATCTATGTGGGAGATATTTCAAGTTTTGATCATGCAAATCTCCAAAAATGGATTTGTAGTATCATTAAATTGTATTTGATAATAAGGAGATAACCCCTATAAAATAATTTTTTACAGCACATGGAGAATTTTACTATACCATTCTATGAAATTTATAGAAATGTACAATGTAGTACCCCTGGTTATTCAAGGGGAAGAAACTACACGAGAATCCCCATATGGAGATTTCCATTTCTGAACCAATAAATATCTTTTAAGGGATTTTTATCTTCCTTATATTACAAAGGATTATGTAATCTGATTAGTTTTTTTGTAGAAATCCAGAAATTATATTTCAATTATTATTTTTAAATCTATTTTATGGGATTTTTAGGATAAATCACCTTTCAAACTTCGATTTTGTTAACACATTCATTCAAAATTAGAAGTTAAAAAAAGGATATAGAGATGTAATAGTTTAAAATTTGAATAATCTAATCCATTAATAGATTACTACATTAGATATTATAACCTCTAATAAGTACATGACTTTTATAGAATAAGAAACTAGAAGAATTAGTAGAATAATGAATGTTACAAAAACTCCAAACATCTTCCTCTTTATCCCATCAATATGAAACATTCTCTCTGAAACTATATATTTAATTATTTTAATAAAATTATTCTGGTGTTCCACTTTTGACTAAAGTTGGATTATAATTACATCATCTTTGAGGAATACCTGAATTCCAAATTCATGTTATTATTTTAACAACTTGAAAACCTAGAAGTCATTATATTGAAGGTAGAAAAAATGGATCAAGATTTATCTTAGTATATGATATATTCATAGACACATTCTTTCAAAAAATTTATTTCTCACACTAGGATCTAATCACAATACTCTAAAACACTCTACAACTATGTATTCAATTGAAATCATTCAGAAAAAAATTCATTTTTTTATTTATTTGGGATTTGAAGTACACGCATAGTTTAATTTGTAATGATGAATATTTTAAAAGTGATCATTTGTTATATATAGTTTGGTAATAAAACTGAACTCCATGTATTTATAGAAAATTTATACATGGAAAAATTATGCAGAATCAATTTTTAATTGAAAATATCGACAAATGACCATATGTGATTGTTTATAGGGTAAATACCTAAAGAAATCATGTCTGGTTGCTAATTCGTATCTGTTTGTTGATTTGAGATGACCAAAAAGATAAATTTATCCATTTAATGGAAATCACTAATGAATCTCACTAGAGAGTGACCAGAAATGCCATTATATCATCATTCAAGAAGGTGTCCAAAACCATAAATTTCATACATTTCATTTAAATGAAGAATGAATATCTGATCCTGTATATTTACCCAAATCCAGAGAAGATGATATGAAATCCAAACTAAGATATGGTATTGATTTCTCAGGTTAATGGACTCTTGATTCCCATGCATTGTGAAAAAAATAGATAATATGGGAATTTGGTTATTAAATTGAACAGATGTTATGAAACGATGACATGTTTCATAATCCCAATGTATAAATTTACACAACTTTGCTAGTGGGAAATGAAGATGATGCAATCCACTTGTATATGTAGCCTTCCCCTGTTGAACCTCATTCTATTCCTTTTCAACGAGCTCCTCCACTTACACACCAGACTCATTTCTCTACCCACCTAATTTTATTTCAAGGTAGTGGGTTTTGAACTCGGGGTCTCAAGACTAAAACACCCATGCCTCTACTAACATAGAGACTAAATTTAAGTAAAAAATAAGCATGACTATATTTATATATATGTAGAATAAAATTCATATAAATATTATTTGAATAAATATATATATATATATATTACGTATAAATAAATTTATATGTGTTAATATTAAATAATTATGTGGTTATATTTAAATAAATTTATATTTTATTCCATTTATAAATTTATTTATACTATATATTTTATATGTGTATTTACATACACATTGTAACACCCCAACCCCAGCTACCCAGAGTCGGTGCATTACTTCGTAACATTGGCATGATCGCAAAAGATCAATTTTTGAAAGAACGATTTGTTTAGTAGCCTTGGAAACACTAGATACATTCATAAATGTTACATTACATCATAAAGTGAAAAATCACAATAACATAGTATCCATAGTCCACACTTCTATCCCCTTCATACTATCCACGTTGGTCATTCATAAAATACTTTTTCACATCTTAGAAAATATTAAAACATTTAAAGGGGTGAGCTCAAATGCTCAGTTAGGATAACAATGTTGCAGAAGCTTTCATAAATAAACATTAACATTTAAAGAAATGTATAACTAAAACAAAAGCCTTTTAAAACTTGATCTTCAGCATAATATGGAAAAAATAAATTTAAATAATTCCATTTACTTACTCACATGGATATTATACTAGTCTAATAATCACATGAAATATCAATAACCACTTTCATAATGATGGAATGCGTAATGCCAGACTATCATAACTAGGTAGCCAAGGCCTCGTGCCAAGACTACAAATATGATTTTGTCAAGGCCTCATGCCAAGACCCTAGTTTGTCTAATGAGACCTACTGATGCATCGAAGAGCTATAACGGGCTCCACTAGTCACTTATTAAGTCCAATGCATTCCTCATATGAACAGGTTTAAACATATCATAAACCATAACATAATCGTATCACATAAAACTTGCATAAAGGAAACATAACATTTCCACATTTCAATCACAAGTTATCAATAAAACACATTTATATAGTAAAAACACTTTCAAAACCATTTTAAATACCAATATTAAATAAAATTAAAACTTTGTATTTATTTTTCATTAAAAAAAAGTTGTGGCTTGTAGAGGAAGCCGAAACTCAAATAATGGTCATGGCGGCAGTGAAGTCATTGTCGCCACATAAATAAGGCAAGAAAAACATTCCTTCTTGACGTTTAGTAAAAAACATAATTTAAAAAAAGATTCCTTTTGAATACACATTAAATTCAATGGGGTTTCTACACCGTATAAAAGAAAGTTGTGTATAAAACCAAATATGCCTCGATGAAAGGAGATTGAGACGAAGTCCTTACAAAGATAATTTTTTAAAATAAAAGAGATCTATTATGTGTATTAATTATAAGTACACATAATGAAAGTAAAAATACAAGATATGAAATAATAATATCATGACATAATTTGAAAGTAGGAGATTAACCCAAAGAATGGAAATTGGGTTAAGAAATTCCCTTACCTCGTGTCTGACTTGACTCGATCGTTCATTAACCTCCTAAATAATAAACTAGAGTTAATTTCTATTTACTTAATAACCATTTTCATGTCCACTATTCCTTTTATATCACTTATTACCATGTTATGAAAATTATGTAATTATTTAAGTTAATAACGGTCATTTTGTCGATCTTTGGTACTTGAGTCAAAAATAAACTTCTTAGAATTACAAGTTGTTCATGTGGTGAAATATCCATTATATAAAGAATTATATTGATGATTTATAAATCATATATATCATATATATCCAGTATATACATTCATTTATAATATTACATAACATTTAGAGGTAAGAAATGAAATGCATAGTTCATGGAGATGGTAAGCTGTACATACGCATGAACGCTAATTTCATTTCTATTTCGTATTTAATGGAATGAAATCACAATAGTATAAAGGTGTATTATAATTCTAGTAAAATATAATATATAATATCATTTACTCCATCCTTTATACATCCCACATATGGCATTAACGATTCAAATCACTTTGAGGGGGTGGTAGTCCGCACTTCCTAAAATGAAATTATCACGTTAACCCATAATGGAAATCATAAATTATGACATAAATGAGAAATACAGCTGCAAAAGGAAAACATAAAAATAATATATATATCATATATGAAAATAGTTTCATCACAATGGCCACCATTAGAGGTGTTATATGAGTGTTGAACAATCAGCGTTTCGTGAGGCAGAAATTCGCTATCCACAGAAACAATATGTTCTTTAACCATTATATGTAGGTGTGTGTAGGTGTAGTTCGAATCCTTATTTTAAAAACATCCTAGTATATTGATGATACTGCTGTTGTTACAAAAGAAATGAATAAAATGATTTTAGGTGGTTGGAGAAGAAAAATAAAACAAAATAACATAAGGGAAGACATTACATTAAAATCGAGTAACTCTTTTTTGATTTGAGCCAAAGGCTTCCTTGGGAAAAATTATGCCCAATTTGAGGATTCTAGGAGTAAGAGAGGGAAGTTGGGAGAGTATTTGGGCTGAGTTTGGACGAGCCAAATGGCTTGATGGTGTGAATAAGGTGGTAGTGGTGGGGGCCTTTTAAAGAGAAGAGAAGGGGCACTCTTGGAAAGATTGAAATGTTACTTTATTATGAAATGATATTCGGATTATAAAGATCCAACAATGATATATTTCGAGGCTAAGGTGATAAGGGTTCTAAATCTACTCATCCAATAGGTTTTTGACAAGTGTAAGCCTTGTATTTTACATTATCTATTCATTTTATTTAAATCGTTAATTAATAAGGTAATCACTACATCACCATGGTGTCATAAATAATTTAATTTATTTAATGTCTAAAAATTATAAAAAAAATATCATGATGTTTGAAATCGTTTTTTATTTCTAATGAATATTTATAGTAAAAAATATGACTTGTATAACCACATTTAAAATTTGTTTTAGTAAAAGAACTCCGGTTTGTGACATTTTTATTTTAACATTAAATAAAAAGTTTTTAATGTCATTTTCCTAAAAAAGTTGATCCATGGGGTCCCCAAGTTGAACCATGGATTGTCTTGGTCGCTCATAACTCATCCAATAGGGGTAGGACAAGTGTACATGTATTTTCATATTTTTATAATATCTTTTTTACCTTAAATTTCACTAATTACCTTTAATCGCGATTAATTAAACTAAAAAGTTACTATTCACCAAAAAAAATATTGTAATCCCATTGAACCAAAATTTACATAATAATGACAACCATGTAAGTATGATTTTTGAAAATCAAATCACAGAAGTTTTAATGGTTTATTTAAACGAAAAATCAGTTTTTTAACTACCACTTAGCGGTTTCACAATTAATCAAAAATTGAAGTTTTTCAGAACAATGCCAAAATTTCACCCTAAGATATAATTGATATTCCGAAATCAAAAATGATTTCTATTTTAAAAAATTCCAACCATATAAGTTTCATTAATTAATTTTATAATTAACTCCCACTGTCACAACAAATAGCGTGTTTTTAAGAAACAATATATATCAAATGATTAACAATTGATTAAGTCCAATTTCAAAGTGAAATTAATTCTAATGACAACCATTGAATAAAATGGTAAAAATATATTATAATTATACATTAAAACCACTAAATAGTATAATTTATCACTATAAATTATATTGATTAAATGATTTGTTTTAAGTATATTCACTATTTACAAAAAAAATGAAAGTTCTCATAAAATTACAAAAAATTCACCTTAGGATAATTTCGATATTACGAATACAAAAATGAAGTCCATTTTGAAATATAAAATTTCTATAATTTTAAAAAGTGGGTATTAGTATTCATAACAGCTACTTTTATTAGTCGTGGTGTGCTAGAACTCGAAGTTGCGTACAACACACGCTACTGTATTATTCAAAGAGAAGTGTATCGTGAAAGCATGGGGTGTTACATTATCCCCTCCTTCAATAAATTGCATCCTCGCAATTTGAAAATGTTCTTCCAAAATAAAAGGTTGAAAATAGAAAATACCTTTGTGGAAAACCCACATCAGAAATAAGGTTAATAGAATTTACCCTTAATAAGAGGGAAAGGGAAATGAAAACGTCACCACAAAATTATGATCTCGGTAAGATGAAAATTGGTGGAAATTAGAGACATATAATTGGAGGAAAAACTTAACTATTTTTAGGGAGTGATTGAGGTAATCAATCACAAACAAGTATAAAATTGAAGGCCTCAATGCCTTCAATCTATGTTGATTTAAAATATTATCTGTTCAACAAGACATAAGGTATTAGGATAACACATTTTTTTGTTTTAATATCCCTTTACTAAAGTTTAAGAATTAATTTATTCATAGAATAAGAGATAGGTATATATATATTTATGGTTGACAATTAGAGTTTCAACCTTCATCTAATTTCTACCACAAACTCATCTTTGACTCAAAAAGATAACAGAACTCAAAAATATAATATTTATCCTAATCGTACAAGGTTCCAAATATTACCACATACCATTTAGATTTGGATATCTATTTTGTAACCACCAGGGACTTCCTGTAGGCTAGTGGTAGGTAATTAAGGCCTGTCGCACTATGGTTGTGGGTTCGATTCCTACAGCTTTGTCCGACGCGACGAGTTATCCCCCGACCTGCAGGTTGTCCTTTTCCTAAAAACATAGTAGTATAATATTCCAAAAGTAATCTTCATAAATGTTTTAACCTTAAACAATACTATTCAAAGATAAACTCAATCCATCCCAACCTTTATAGTTATCCAAAATACCTCTGTCCAGACTTTCTCTAAAAGGTCTCTAAATTCCAAAATCAATTGTAACATCAGATTCCCCAAACAAAGTAAAGGTTCTCTTGTTGGAACATACTAAAAATATGATTACATTCATCATATTAAAACCTTAATGAAAAAAAACAACTATTTTAGTACAATCCTAATATATATTACATTATTCTTATAACTAGAATATAATCCTTGAGTCCAAAAGCACCAATACATTAACTCTTCAATGTCAACAATAGTAACAACATAAGATTGTCCTTGATCCCTTGGCCTTTTCTGAGATATGTTTCCCTGACGCTTAGGAAATTCATTTCCATAATACCCCATTTCCCTACAATTGTAGCATTCAACATTGATAGCCTCTTTCTTTCCCTTGCAATCATGTGCCTGGTGACCTTTTCCCCCACATTTATAACAAACTCCCATTCCTTTTAGGCATGTACCAGGGTGATTCTTCCCACAATTATCATATAATAGAAAATCCTTCATTCCCTTTTTCCCTTTATCTGTCTCTTGTTCCACCATTCTCTTTGACTCTCTCTTTAATTTATTGTCATAAGATTTAGAGAATTCCTTTTCTGTCTTGATAGCACATGAGACAATATCTTCGTATGACGAGAAGGATTGTGATACTAAGGCTCGACGGAGAAATGGTTTTAACCCATCAATGAAACTATCAATATTACTTCTTGGGTTATGTATATAATCTGATGCATGCCTCACTTACCATGTAAAGTTAGACTCATACTTTGCGACATTCTCATCCTCCTTCTTCCATAGACTCAGAAATTGACTTTCCATATCTGCTCTATGGTCATGAGGAAAGTACTTTTCTAAGAAAAGATCTTTTAATTCCATCAATTCCATATTCGATACTTAATCATCTTCCATTGTATTTTGAATCAATGACCACCATTGATCAGCATCTATAGTGAGGCGGTAAACTGCCATGATAACCATTTCCATTTCACTACTGCCCAAGGCGTGGAATATTTTCTCTAAGGAATTTATCCATTTCTCATCTACTAATGGATTTGTACCCCCATTAAATGTTGGTGGCTGTTGCCTCATGAAACGATCTAACATTGATCCTCCACGTTGCGGATCAGGGTGCTCCATACGAGTAATGTTATTATTTATAACCATAGTGAGGTATCCCAGTATGGTAATAAGTTGATCAGAACCAATTGTATCTCCAGCTCCATAATAATTATCTTCACTAGGAGGGAATTCCATACATGGAGTGCGTGCATTGATACGATTTCCACTCCATCCACTAGGCGCCATTTCTAAACCATGGAATAAACTATAATAGTTTATGATTCAAAATACATAATTCCGTACTTGTAAAATACTTAACATAAATTGAACTATTTACCGATATAATCCATAATCATAAAAATGTTTTCTTTAAGGATGTATATTCTCATAACCCTTCATAGTGGTTTGTAATGAAAATGATAATTATCCTAATCATATCCCCCGGGAGTGTTGTAACCAAGAGTGCCGCAAGGCCCGTTGTCGTGCACCATTTCCTATTCGAGTCTAGCTCAAAGCTATGTTTTTGGGTTTTACCCCTAGGTACATATTTTCCAGAGCCGCCTCTACTTGCTCGTATCCAAACAGGGATGTATTGCTCAGAAATCTCAAAAAATCTCTACAACAACAAAATTCTAGGAAGATCTTCTATACTAATCCTCAAATTCTATCTTTGGGCTATGTGATTAATCTGAGTTTATCTAAATATAACTTCCAAGGTTAGTACTAAACTCCCTCTGATACCAACTGTAATGACACAACCCCGGCTACCTAGAGTCGGTGCATTACTTCGTAACATTGGCATGATCACAAAAGATCAAGTCTCGAAAGACAGATTAGTTTAGTAGCCTTGGAATCACTAGATACATTCATAAATGTTACATTATATCATAAAGTGAAAAATCAAAATAAAATAGTCTCCATAGTCAAAACTATTATCCCCTTCAGACTATACCTATATGTCATTAATAAAATACATATTCACATCCTGGAAAATATTTAAACATTGAACGGGGTGATCTCAGATGCTCATTAAGGATAACAATATTGCAGAAACTTTCATAAATAAACAGTAACATTTAAGGCAATGTATAACTAAAGAAAAAGCCTTTTTAAACTTGAACATAAGCATAATATGGAAAAAATAAAATTAAATAACGCCATTTACTTACTCAAACGGATATTCTACTAGTCTACTAATCACATGAAATATACATAACCACTTTCATAATTATGGAATGCATAATGCCAGACTATCATAACCACGTAGCTAAGGCCTTGTGCCAAGACTAAAAATAAGATTTTTTCAAGGCCTCATGCCAAGACACCTGTTTGTCTCCTGAGACCTACCGATGCATCGAGGAGCTATAGCGGGCTCCACCCGTCACTTATTATGTCCAATGCATTCCTCATATGAATAGGTTTAAACATATCATAAACCATAACATAATCGTATCACAAAAAACATGCATAAAGAAAACATAACATTTCCACATTTCAATCACAAGATATCAATACAACAAATTGATATAATAAAAAAACATTCAAAACCATTTTCAATACCAATATTAAGGAAAATTAAATCATTATATTTATTTTTCATTAAAAAAAAGTTATGGCATGTAGAGGAAGCCAAAACTCAAATAATGATCACTGTGGCGGAGAAGTCGATGTCACTGCATACGTATGGCAAGAAAAACATTCCATTTTGTCATTTAGTAAAATGCTTTGTATAAAAAATATTCCATTTGAATAAACGTTAAATTCAAAGGGGTTTCTACACTGTATAAAAGAAGTTGTGTATAAAACCAAATATGCCTCAATGAAAGGAGATTGAGACGAAGTCCTTCCAAAGATCATTTTTTAAAATAAAATAGATCTATTATGTGTATTCACTATAATTACACATAAATAAAGTAAAAATACAAGATATGACATCATAATATCATGACATAATTTGAAAGTAGGAGATTAACCCAAAGAATGGAAATTGGGTTAAGAAATTCCCATACCTCGTGTCCGACTTGACTCGATCGTTCTTTAACCTCCTGAATAATAAACTAGAGTTAATTTGAATTTACAGAAGAACCTTTTTCATGTTCATTATTCCTTTTATATCACTTATTACCATGTTATGAACATTATGTAATTATTTAAGTTAATAACGGTCTTTTTGACGATCTTTGGTACTTGAGTAAAAAATAAACTTCTTATAATTACAAGTTGTTCATGTGGTGAAATAACCATTATATCCAGAATTATATTCATGATTTAGAAATCATATATATCATATATATCCAGTATATACATTCATTTATAATATTACATAACATTTAGAGATAAGAAATGAACTGCACTGTTCATGGAGACAGTAATCCGTACGTACGCATGAACGCTACTTTCATTTCTATTTCGTATTTAATGGAATGAAATAATAATAGTATAAAGGTGTATTATAATTCCAGTGTAATATCATATATAATATCATTTACTCCATCCTTTATACATCCCACATATGGCATTAACGATTCAAATCACTTTTAGGGGGCGGTAGTCCGCACTTCCTAAAATGAAATTATCGCGTTTACCCATAATGGAAATCATAAAGTATGACATAAATGAGAAATACAGAAGCATAAGGAAAAAATAAACATAATATATATATCATATATGAAAATAGTGTTATAAAAATGGCCACCATTAGAGGTGTTATATGAGTGTTGAACAATCATCGTTTCGTGAGGCAGAAATTCGTCATCCACAGAAATAGAATGTTATTTAACCATTATATGTAGGTTTTTGTAAGTGTAGCTTAAATACTTATTATAAAAACATCCTAGTATATTTAGGACACTGTTTTTGTTCCAGAATAAATTAATAAAAAGATTTTAGGGGGTTGGAGAAGAAAAATAAAACAAAATAACATAAGAGAATACATTACCTTAAAATCGGGTAACTCTTTTTTGATTTGAGCCAAAGGCTTCCTTTGGAATAATTATGCCCAATGTGAGGCTTATAGGAGTAATAGAGGGAAGTAGGGAGAGTATTTGGGCAGAGGTTGGCCGAGAAAAATGGCTTGAAGGTATGAATTTGGTGGTATTGTTGGGGGCCTTTTATAAGAGGAGAGAAGGGGTACACTTGGAAAGATTGAAATGTTACATTATTATGAAATGTTTTTCGGATTATAAAGGTCCCACAATGATATATTTAGAGGATAAGGTGATTATAGTTCTAATTCAACTCATCCAATAAGTTTTTGACAAGTTTAAGCCTTGTATTTTACATTATCTTTTCATTTTATTTAAATTGTTAATTAATGAGGTAATCACTCCATCATCATGGTGTCATAAATAATTTAATTTATACAATGTATAAAAATTTTAAAAAATATATCATGATGTTGGAAACATTTTTTTCTTTCTAATGAATATTTATAGAAAAAAAATGTCTTGTATAACCCCATTTAAAAATTGTTTTAGTTAAAGAACTCGTGTTTGTGACTTTTTTATTTTAACATTAAATAAAAAGTTTTTAATGACATTTTCCTACAAAAGTGGCTCCATGGGGTCCCCATGTTGACCCATGGATTTTCGTGGTCGGCCATGACTCATCCAATAGGTGTAGGACAAGTGTAAATGTATTTTCATATTTTTATAATATCATTTTAACCTTAAATTTCACTAATTACCTTTAATTGCGATTAATTAAACTAAAAAGTAACTATTCACCAAAAAATTATTGTAATCCCATTGAACCAGATTTTATATTCTAATGACAACCATGTATGTCAGATTTTTGAAAATCAAGTCATAGAATTGGTATTGTTTTATTTAAATGAAAAATCAGTTTTTTAACTACCACTTAGTGGTTTCACTATTCATCAAAAATTGATGTTTTTCAATACAATGCCAAAATTTCACCCTAAGCTATAATTGATATTTCTAATTCAAAAATGATTTCTATTTTAAGAAATTACAAACATATAAGTTTCATTAATTAATTTTATAATTAACTCCCACTGTCACAACAAATAGCATGTTTTTAAGAAACAATATATATCAAAAGATTGACAATTGTTTATGTCCAATTTCAAAGTAAAATTAATTCTAATGAACACCATTGAATAAAATGGTAAAAATATATTATAATTATACTTTAAAACCACTAAATAGAATAATTTATCACTATAAATTTTTTTGATTAAAAAAGTTGTTTTATGTATTTTTCACTATTCATAAAAAATTGAAAGTTCTCAGAAAATTACAAAAAATTCAAATTAGGATAATTTCGATATTACGAATACAAAAATGAATTCCATTTTGAAATATAAAATTTATTTAATTTTAAAAAGTGGGTATTACTATTCATAATGGCTACATTGATTTGTTGCGGTGTGTTAGAACTCGAAGTTGTGTACAACACACGCTACTGTATTATTCAAAGAGAAGTGTATCGTGAAAGCTTGGGGTGTTACACAAATGGGTAAATATATTTTTTACATATATTTAAAATTTTCATTATGTTATGTTTAGACACATAAATTTATGTATTTATAAATTCATATTTATATATTATATACATGTTTATTTAGATAGTATATATATATAAGTATTTATTTTATATATTTATATAATGTCTTTAAAAAATTATTTAAAAAATATTCTTCAATATATATATATATTAATTATTATGTACATTAATATATATATATATATATATTTGAATGAATTCTAAAAAATTATATATAATTAATATATAATTAATATTATTTGAAATATAGATATATGAAATAAAATTTATACTAATATTAATGTTAAATATAATTACTATTGTATGAAATACTAATTATTCAAATATTTTATGTAAAATAATATTTACAAAAATATTTATATAATATTATATGAAATATAATTGCCTATTATCTACAATTAATATTAATATTATATAAAAACAACATTATTCAAAATAAAAACTATAAAAATATATAGTTAATATTATATGAATAAAATTTTATATAATATGAAAATAATAATATAGAAATTAAATTTATAAATACATTTTTATAATATATTTATTACTATTTACATAATAAAATATGTATTTCAATTAATATAATTGTATAATATTGTTTCCATTAATATATACTTATTTTCGTAAATTCTATTTCATATAATATAAATTATTGAAAAATAAATTAATGAAAATGTTATTTAAAATTATATTTTTTATTATTATAAAATAAATTATAAAAAAATGGATGATTTGGGGTTTATATGATATATTTTTAAATATATTATATTTTTGTATATGTTCATATAATATGGTAATGTGTTAATATTATATATAATTAATATTATATAAGATGTTATTTGTACATATAAAAATAAACTGATGTACATAATAATATAATATAATATTTATGTATACTTATAAATACAATAAAATACAATCGTAAAAATATTATTTGTAAATTGTTTATAAAATTTATTTAAATAAAATTATATACTTTGTTATATATATATATATATAATATGTGATATTTTCTTAAATTGTGGGGTTTCACAACCAACTCTAATTTAAAAAAGATGGGTTTTTGAACCCCCTTTGGTTTAAGATATTGGGTAGGGAAATTGAATGTCCTTTAATTTAATATATTAGAGGATGTTTCCAACACCCTCAAACTAAAGATGTTAATGGGGGTTCAAAAGCCCATTTAAAAAACAACCACATATTAAAAATAATAAAAAGTTAGCAGGGGCTACAGAACCCCCTCTAATTTAAGAAATCTGAGGGTGATCATAACCTCTTCTAAATTTGATGATTATCAAGGGTTGTGCATAACCAATATAATATAAATTGAAATTTAATATATAGGGTCTTGAACATAACCCCTCTAATTGAACACCTCAAAGATTCCATATATTTATAGGGAACCATCATTTTATTATCAATAAATTATATTATAGGATGAATTTTATAGCTACTTGTAAAATGTCATTAATAGAATGTTTTAATAGTTTTTTAATGATTAATATTCCTTGATAAGAAGTTGTTATATTTTTGTGCATTATAAATTTCATATTTCTGTCTCATTATAAAATAGTTCCTATAAATATTATAATTATAAATAAATAATATTAAATTTAATATTTTAAAATAATATACTAGGTTTGATAAATAACAAAAATGAATGACTATGTATCATAAATTTACCATCTGTTATTTTTTTGCGGCATTCCTTTAGTTGATCATGTCTTTATTCATTAGTCTCCCCTTGATTTTTTGGTGTAAATGAATATTTTCAGCTTGATAGAAGGTAGATCAATGTTGGAACTTAGTGACAGGAAACCGTGTGACATGGTCCAGGGTAATTTGGGAGCCTTGGGGTTCCTATGTTCATGGGTCCACAACCCACGCATGGTTTGGAAAACCCTGCAGAATCAACACACTATGTTCTGACATTTTGTAAATAATCCTATTGTATGGTTGGAACTTTGTTTTCCAAAATGTTTATCCAAACCATGCGAGTGAACAATGTGTATAGTATGGGGTGAAAAATTATACCATGGTTTTATAAAACATGCTTCCTAACCACACACACTGCCCATGTCATTAAAATTTTTATTTTATCCTTCAACCAGCATTGAATTTTAACACAAAAATTCAAATTTCATCCACTTCCTAGCATGTACTCCCCTTGTGGAGTAGCTCCATACTTCTATAAGCATAATCTACTCTCCTATAGTGTGGATCTTGGGTTTCATCAGTTATTGGGTGGGATGATTTCTCAAGTAAATCTTCTCCTCTCTTCTCCAACTCCATTCATCTTCTATTTTATTTTTATTTCCTCTATTTCCATGGTCTTTTGGATCAATATATTATTATTCCATTGGTTTGTATATAGTTTTTATTCTTCCTAGGGTTTCTCTTAGTTTTATCACCTCTTGGAACATTAATGAAGTTATTTTATGATTGGAATTTTTGAAGCACATGTTATTTGAGGTAGGATTCCCTTTTCAGTTCTTTGTTAAATTTAATAATATTTAGTATCGTAATGTAAAATACATTATTTTAATTTAATTAGTGATGCATTATTTTTATAATAACTTTTTTTTATGTAATGAGATGTGTTTATTAATTATTTCTAAGTATACATCATTATTTTGTTTTGTGTAACATTACAAGTGTTTGATAAAATTACTAGTTTGAATTTAGAAGTGATTTGTGATTATTAAATCATGGAATGAATTTGAAAATTTATTTTGGCATTTAAATTTTTTTTTTGGATTTATTAAATTGGTTTCTATATTATTTTTACTTAATATTGTTGGTGTTTTTTTCTTTGAAATTTTTTTGGCATGTGATGATTGTATTTTTATGATTTGGAACATTGATGAAAACATATTTGGTTTGAAAACGTGTTGTGTGTTCTAAAATGTAATTTTATAAATTGTTTTGAAACTAAAAATGTTGTATTTTCACCATTTTGGGAATGGTGGAATTGATTCTTTGAAAAATGATGTTTTCTTGGAGAGTTCTTATGTCTCGTTTCTTGTTTTGTAAGAAAATGATTATCTAGAAAACAATCCTTTGATTTCATCCTTCCATGGTTATGTCGATTGTTGTGGGATGACCACAATATTTGGCTCTCTTATTATTAGATGGTTTAAAGGAATGATATTGTTCCATGGGGTGGCTTGGTGGTGAATTTTTTGTGTGAGAATCTTGTGTGTGATATATATATATATCCATCTAACTATATTCTTGGTCGGTATTTTTTTCTAATCTCTACATTAGTATAGACATGGGAACCTCACATAGATTGATTATTATTGGTGAATTTTTGCTATACTATCACAGGATTTCACTCTGCCTAGTGGCCGATAGTACGAGATAGGTTTTTATTTATTTATATGGGATAATTCCCCTATGTCAGACTAGGTTGGGTGTGATTGAGTGTGTGTGAGAAAAATGATGCCATTGGGTGACACATGACATTGGGATGAGGAGAGATGTTTAGTATATTCTATATAATTCCACTGAAATCCTAGTTTCTTCCATATCCTATAGAACTTTGTTTTATATGATAGAATATTGAGATTCATTGTTGGATGGTTGCACTTGTGTTGTTTATTTCCATAGATCATATTATGTTATAATTATTTTAACTCTTTTGTTTGGTGTACTTCATTTGTAAATTGATAATTTTTTTCAATGGGTTGTGTAAAATGTTTTCAAATTGTTTTCCCTCCATTTTATTCATTTTTAAGTGAAAACATTATTCATATTCTCTAAAGAGGTAATGTTTCCTTCTAAGGAAGAGTTTGTTTTAAATGAAAATGGTAAATGTATCATGTTTCTTTTAAAGTGAAAATGTGTGAAAATAAAAGTTTTAAATATTGTATTTAAAACATGAAATTTTTGTCTGTTTTATTTAATGGAAATTCAAGGGAATAGATTGTTTTTGGAATTCAAACTGAGTTTTAATACTCACACCAATAAGTATTAATTAGTTGTATATATTGGTTTTTGATTTTGAATGTTTTCTATTCATATGGGTGATAGTTGGTTTTGGTATCCATGAGTGTCCCTTAGGGTCCTATGGGGAGACTCTGGTCATGAGGCTCATATTTTGTTTTTTTATATTTTTAGTTTATAAGTAAATGATGTTAAAAATTGTAATTTTATTAACTTATTGAGACAATGTATTTTTTAAACTAATTTTTTTATTTATATGGAGAGAAACGGATCACATGTGTTCTATAATGATTTTCCAACACTAGTTTCTAGCCTATGAGGATTGGGAATGCCCTTCCGGACATTCCACTCACTATATCATGTAACCATTTCATGATTCAGTTAGACTGCTTCATGGAAAAAAGGTATCAATGTAGGATAGATAATAGGGGAATGAGATTTCAAGGTTCCCATTATTATTAGGGTTTCCAAGGTAGATTTATTATCACTATTGGTTCTTGGGGTGTTGGCCTTAGGGATTTTCTGGTCAATACATTCAAGACCAAACATTGTGTTTCCATGTAAATTTTGGTTTTATCTATATTTTTTTCTAGTTTTTGGTTTGTTTGGTGTATGGGAAATGAATGGAGTGTTTAGGAAATTGTTTTAATGAGTTCACAGGGCTTGAAATGCCATGTGAATCTAGGGAAATAGTTATGAAGTATTTTCTTTCATGTTGGAATGATTTTCATGTCGCCTCCACCGATAGGGACAAGTCGCTCATTGAGTCTTGTTCCCCCATGTGAATTTTTCTCGGTATTCTATAATTTAGAAAAAAAATTTAAACCCTTGTTTAAAAATTTCAAAAATTGGACCGTAATGTGGTAAAGGTTTTTTAGGATGATGGAAAATGGTTTTTCATTTTTAATTTAAGGAAATCCTTCAAAAAATTAATTTGTTTAAAATTAGATTTAATAAAAAATTGATGGAATGAGGATTGTTTAATTTATTGAAATGTATTTAGTGGGATGAATATGATTTTTGGATGGATATCGTAGAGTTTTTATTTTTGAATGGATTCAAAAGAACTGAAATGTAGAGTTTCAAAATGGGGTTTTATTGAGCAGTTAGTGTTATTATGAGGTTATTTTTTGAATGTGGATGTTGAATGTAAATTAATAATGTGAAAATATAGGATGAATGATTTATATCAGAAATGAAAAATACTTTTTTTGGATCTTTTATATTCCCATGGGTACACACATTCATGGAAAAGTGTAGGAATGTGTATGAATGATGATATGGGAATATGCGTGTTTGTATTTGGAATTATTTGACTAGTGCTTGAGGTGGCACAATATTGAACATGTGTGAGGATCCATGGAGTACTACTGTTGATGTTGAAACTTCCAATGTATGTTTGTTTCTTTAAAAGATTGTTTTTAAGGGAAATAATATTTTATTAAATGATAATTGCTAGTTTTTTAATTTGTCTCGTTGTTACATGGGACGTTTTAGGAGTTTTTTTGTTTTTGTGATTTATTTTTAATGAATTGTTTTTTAAAGGGTTCATGGTTTTCCTATTCTATAGTGTATGTTCAGAAATGGATTTGATGGATATTCTGAGTGAATCCATGTGTGTTTCACCATTAGTGGACCCTTATTCTGTATTAATTTCTTCATTTTTTTATCTAGTTCCTTACCTTCTAATGTTTGATTTAAAGCATTCTTTGAAGGATATACAATTTGAGAGTGGGCATCATCTTAATTTAAAGATTAAGGTGTCAAATTATGGCCTATCCTCCTTTTCAAACGTGGCATGGATTGCTATTATTGTTGAATCTGTAATAACAGGAGTGCTTGAGGAATCCAAAAATCCTCTAGTATCACTATTTAGTGGAGTTTATTCCATTAAGGATATGTTAAAATGGACAGAAGTTTTGGGTGATGACCATGGAGTCAAAGGCCCATAGACCATTAATTGGTTTATTCTAAGTGTAGGATCCTGGTTTTCATTAGTGCGGCAAGATAGATCATAAGAAGTTTTCATGTCCAACTACTCTTAATTCCTTTATTACATGTAGATTCCTAATACCCTTGAAATGGTTCTATTAGGGGTCGTAGAGGAATAATTGTGGAACTAGATCCTCCCAATCGAAAAACACTCATGCCCATCATGAGGTGTAGGTTTGTAGTTTTGTGATCAACCTAAAGTCCATTTGTATGTACTATTTTTTTTAATGGTTGTGTCAGGTGAAGATCATATTTTGACATGTAAAGGGGTTGTTTTGACCCCATAATATCATCTTTTATAATGGATGTGTATAGTTTGGATGTTCTAAAACATTGATATCATTCGTAGAGTTTTGTTTCTTGGATACCATGTTCCTTCTATTTCTCATTAGGTTGAAAGATAATGATTCCTTTGCATAATAACATCTATTATGTTTATTGGACATTTGACTATCCTTTTTCTCCAGTGATGAATAGTGTAAAATTTATGTTTATCTGTTGTATCTTCTTTATATTGGAATGTCTATTTTGTGGTAAAAGGTGTAGAGTAATAATTTCATCATTCCGTTCATTTTGTTCAGATAGTTGTCATTTGATTTTAACAACGCGGGGTGGTCTAATTATATAGAAAACCTAGTGGTGGGTTCATTTCAAATTCAGAACTCTGATTGGTTTTCCCTTTGCATTTATCCTTTGTGAGTCAGTTTTGGTTTTGGTTACTGCTCCTATGGGAAAAGGATAAATCATGGTTTCGTTTTCTATTTTGGTTGAGCTCCTTTACTAGGATACCCATGAATATAATGGTTCAGTTTTGGGTTTGGAATTTTATGTGGTTGTGCTATTAGGTATCCAGAAGGTGTTTTTGTGTTATTTTAAGGTGATCAATACTTAATGGTGGGAATACCTACCATGGGTCTTCTTATTGTTTTATTAATTGATTCTAGTGGGATTCTAATTGTGGGGAGTCTATTTAGTCCCCAAGAATTGGAAACCCCATTTAGGTCATGCTTTTTAATTAGAAATGTTTTGACTCATTTAAAGTTACCAAATTTCTAGACCCTCTTCGATTAGGTCAATATTGGTCTTTTGGAGAACATCCAATGGTTTTGTCTATGGCTAGGTTCTGAGGGTTGTTTCATGAGTTCTCTATCTCATTTTTTGAGAAGTGGTTTTAGTTATTTGGTAAATTTCAGTTCAGTGAGATGAGATTTTCATTTTATGGATTATTTATGTGATGTTGTACCATGATGTTTTGGGAATCACTTATCATTGATCGATCAACTAGAGATGTTGTGGCTTTGTAGGTGAAGAAATATGATGGTTGTAATATTATTTACTCCTAAATTTTTATTATCACCCATTGTTCCAGTTTATCTTTTGGATCTTGGGTTTTTTTGATATCTTGGTGTTCTTATTATAAATATGATAATGTTGTGGGTTACTGGGGGAAGAAAGTTTTCATAGCGTGGATAATTGTCACATCACTGATTTAATTTTTAGTTTTTCCATCTTTTATTTTTGATTCCATGAATGTTCATCAATATTCCCTTGTGTTTTATGGGAAAATAGATATTTTGACCTTGATTGATGGTGTTGTATGGTTGGAACATGGTTTTAAAAAATCATACGATGTTCCCTATGAAAATATGCAATCTTTGAAGAGGCTCTGGTCCGGGTCAAATGACCCACACATAGTTACCTGAACCATCAAGACGGTGTTCCCAAGGTTTGAACCTTTTTTGACAGAATATTATCACATGGTTGGCACACATTTTACAAACCATTTTGAAAATAGTGCGAGTGCCCAATGTGTTCTTTGATGGGTTCACTGCTTGGGTTCAGTTTGGTAAACAATGCAGCCTAACCGTGCACTGTCACCTTATCATTAAAATTTTGGTTTTACCTTTCTATCCTCTCAGGTTTTAAACCCCAAAACAACAATTTCCTTCCCCTATTGGTTTGTACGACCATATGAGTGTCTCTAACTTCTTCTCCAATTGTCTTATCCTCTCCCACGGTGTTGATCTAGGTATTCCTCAATGTTTTTGGGGGTGATTTTCTCAAGGTAATCTTAGCTTAGGTTTTCTTTCTTCGTTATTAATCAATTATATTTTGAGTTCCCTTTATTCCTTGGTGTTTTGGAACTTTGGTAATTGTTCCCCTTGGTTATATTGTTGGATTATTGTTAATAGGGTTTCTCTTGGTTGTTCTCACCTCTTGGATCCTTCATGGAGCTGTTTCTAGTCAGTGTTGTTGAAGAACATGTGATTATTGGTAGGATTCCCTTTTCACATGTCCTTTAAATTTAATAATCATTTATTTCTATCTTTTCTCACCTTCCATATATGTTAGTAAGTTATTCATGATGTTTGGAATAATTTTTGGGGGTTATATGAGATGGATATATAATTGTTTTGATGAATATCTAATTGTTTTGTTTTGTGTCACACAACAAGTATTTGATAAAATGTTTAGTTGGATTTTTTTAAGGGAATTATAATTTTTAATTAATCGATTGGATTATTAAATTAAATTATTGAAATTAAAATGGATTATTGGGTTTATTAAATGGGGTTCTATTTTTTTTATTTGAAATTAATGTTTGTTTCTATCTATTAAAATGGTTACACATGTAATGATATTATGTGGACCGTTAAAAAATTTAAAAAAATGGGTTCAATTTTCATATGTGGTGTGAGTTCTTATATGAGATTTTATAATTTTTTTTGAAGTGTAAAATGATTTATTATTGAATTTTTGAAAAATTAGAACTGTTTCATTATAAAAATTAAGTTTTTATGAAGGGTGATTGAGGCATATATGTTTTTCTAAAAAATGATCATCTTGAAAACCTTCCTTTTAAAATCATCGTTCCTTGGTTCTATTGATTATTGTGGGATTCCCAAACTAAGAGGCTCCAGTGTGATGAGATTGTTTAAATGAAATATATTGTTCCTTGAGGTGGCTCTGGGGGGGGGGCATGTAGTGTGAGATACTTGTGTGTGATATATTTGTTTGTTTTCATGTGATCAAATTCATGGTTGGAATTATTGGATCACCCTAACATTATTCATTACATGGGAACATAGAACAACTATAATATATTTATTGTGAATGGTAGCTGTAATATCATAGGATTTCACCCTGGATAGTGTCCCTTATCAAGGGATATGTTTTGTATTTATTTCTATAGGATATTTCTCATTGGTCAAACTGGGTAGTGTTTGATAAAGCATGTTGGTGAAATTTGATTCCATAGGTTGAGGAAATCCATTGGGATGAGTCGATATGTATAGTAAATTATTTATTACTCCACAGAGCTATTAGTTTTTACTATGCCCTTTGTAACATAGTTGTTTGTGCCAAATGATTGAGATGCATTGTTGGTTTGTAAATATGGTGTGTCGATTTCAACATTATTTAGTATGTTATCATTTTTTTCTCCCTTGTGTGGTGGACTTATTTAGAATGTGATGAGATGGTTTTCAACGGATTATAGAAATTGTATTTAAAAATATTTACATCCCCATACTTCAATATTATGTGAAAAAATAATTCTTATTCTATAAAGTGATAATAGTTCATTCTTGGTAAATTGATTGTTTTAAATTAAAATGTTAAATGTGTTAGGAATGAATATAAAATGTAACACAAGAGGGGGGGAGGGGTTGTGAATTGTGTATTTTCGAAAATCCTACACAATTATGGATTTTGACCCCCAATGTGATTTATGAAAACATGTTGTTCTTTTATTCTGAATGTAAATATGAAACAAATTAAAAAATAAATAACATAACTTTTAATAGCGGTTTAGGGAACAAATATTACCTATTACAATATACCAAACACTCTCTCTACAATCTAGGAAAATTTCATTTGAATGACCCTCTTTTCACAGGACCAAGAATCCAGAACTGAGTGAAGGTAGTTATGACATTTACCAAAATACTAAAAATCAATGTATTATCATTATTTATCGGATAACTGGTTATCCACATCATAGATCATGAATTTGACACTTCACCAAAATGACGTACTAGAAAATAAAACTACAAAAAAAATAAAAGGGTTTGATTTGTAAGGTTTAGGATGATCTTCACAGTTGCAGCTACAAGAAATATACAATTGATGGATGTTATTATTCTTTAGAAAATTATATCTTCATGAATGAAATAGTCTTGATGTGATCATCATTGATGAAATAACATCAATATGATAGAAACATAAACAACAATAGTATCAATTAAATAGTAAAATTCTGAACATGTATATCTCCAAAGAGTAGCTTCTTTCGGAATTGGTTTTTTTTGCATTAGTAATGTAAATGAAAATTTCAATAATACAGTCACATTTTTTAATTTCTTATCAGAAACACATTTATTTTTAAAGAGATACCATGAATGAATATATAGAACAGAAAAATTTCTTCAGTATTACATATCTAAAAGAATAGCTTGATTGATCATGGAAATTCATATTCTAAGATGACCATATATGTTTTAACATTCCTAAGAAATTGTTGAGATTGTTTTTGATGTACACAGTTGTTTGAAGAAATCAAAAATGATCGTTGAATCTGTCATTAATTTGGATTTTATCATTTTAGTAATCATAGATGGAAAGCACAAACATCAAAACATATTCAATGAGAAAACAACATAGGGTTGATACGCATTGCATAGGGATCAATTTCATAGTGTAGGGTTCATTTTCAATTCATAGGGTTATTTTGAATAGATAAGTGTTATTTGCGACGTGTACGGTCGTTTACGTGAAAATGGAGTTGCATGGAAAAGTGGGAGATGCGTGGAAAAGATAAATTTGCACGGAAAATTAAATATTGTGGGAAAAAGATCAAGTTGTGTGCAAAATATAAAGTTTCACTTAAAGGGTGCAGTTGTTTGAAATATGTCCCATGAGAAAAAAAATATTCCATGCTATGGTACAATCTGGCACATTCAAGGACGTTATTGCGTGCAATTGTCAGTGTAGGCTGATTACAAGTTTTGAATATCTGGTTTAATGGTTCAGTGGTCTCAAGTGAATGAATTTGTGACTTCTATGCTAACAATGTCTCATTATGAATAGGTATGAATAATTAAATGAAAATATATTGAAGGGACCTTCATGTCCATAAACTGATTGTGAATTCACCCAAGGCAGTGATCTAGGGGGAGTTGACAGAAGTGATCTGAGGGAGGCAATGAACTATACAAGATCCATTGTAAAGGCAGTGTTCCTAGGACAAAGTTACTATACCCAAAACATGTAATCGATAACTTGTGATGTTTAGTGGAATTAGATACGACCAAAAACATGTCGGTGTATTTTCCTTGGACATATCCCTTAGTGGTTTACCATGTAAATGTGATGTGTGGTTACATTTCATGTGATTGTTTGATTTCTGTCCCCTTCAGTCTTACAGGTTTAATGAGTTACTAAAATCATGAGAACAAGATTCATAATTTAAAAGAAAAAGATGACACCGTGATTCACCACTCTCATCTTAGGGTGTCTCGGGGTCCTATAAGGGGTATCAGAGCCAGGTTATCGGTGTTAGATCTATCCTTTTCTGTCATTGTGAATGCATCCAATTCAAGGGGAATACCCATCTACAATGGAGTCAATTATCAAATTTGGAATAACATAATTAGATCTCATCTATGATACCTTGGAATGGATTTCATCATTTATACTAGGCAAGGAATGCATGTTACTAATCCAACAAGGCTTGTGATGACTAATACGTAGAGGAATGTTCTTCATGTAGATACTAAAGCTCATAATTCTCTCACTGTGGCTCTTTATGATCAGATATATGTAATGGTGATGAGTTGCACCTCTTTAAGGTCTATGTGGGATACACATGAAAATGATTGTGAATGAGATATCAAATTGAAGGAGGAGAAACATCAATTTATTCACAAAAATGTTCTAAAATATGAAGATGCATCATAATGAGAATGTAGATTCCTTCTTCAATCTAATTATTGAATTAGTGGGAGCAATTCGTGGTCTTGGAGATGAAATCAAAGACATTAACATCGTAAAGAAAATATTGATAATAATTTTTCCTATATATAATGATAATTTGGATTCCCTTGAAGAACTAATCTATCTAAACTATCTCTAGATGATATGTTATGTAGTATAGTGGTATATGAGATGAGTGTCAAACTACAAGATGCAACAAAAAATGATAGTAAGGAAATGGCATTCAAAGTCATGTAAAAACTAAAAATTTCATAATGGAGAGGAATTGATGATGATGATGAAAAATAAATTTATTCTATAACTTCCATGAAGCATGAAAATGGAAAAGGTAAATTTAATGGTGTGTTACCTTTGGTATGTCTTCGTTGTGGAGGAGTTGGGCACATTTCCTCTCAATGCTAAAGAATGTTAAATGATGAAGAGAGTGTATAAAAATACATTAAGAAGCCTCAGAAAAGGTTTTTCAAAAATAGATACATCAAATTTGTAATGAATGTATAGAAGAAGATTTTTTTCTATGAAGATGATGATGATGATATTGAAGTTTGTGTAGAAGAAGAACAAAATTTAAAAAATGGAAACACTGCTTCCATGATGGATACCATTGAAAAGATAGAACCTTCAATCGATAAAGATAAATAGAATCATATGACTAATAATGGTGATCCCAGGATGAAAATTAAGGATTCCATTTCTATACTTATGAATATATTTTAGAGATGAAATAAGTGAAAATAAATGGTGGAAGAATCATCAGAATATGTTGATGTGCATGAATCTGAAATTAAAAAACTAGGAGAACTAGTGAGATTACAGTCTTCCATACAAGAAATCAAAAATGACATTTTGTAACATAAGCTTTAAATTGAAGACTAATAAAAGGTGATCATTGACCTTAAGTCAAGACTATAAGAGAATTCCAAGTCATTTGAGGGTCTTGAGGAATAATTTTTTACTCTTAGAAGTAAACATGAGTGTCAATCTTCCACCATAGAGGAAAAGAATAAAAATTCATTTTAGAAAATTATTAGATACTGAATTACTAGTATGATCGAAGAATGGTTCAGAGGGGGTTCAAAAAGTCTTCAGTAATAAATGACCCACTTTCATGGGATATAGTGGAATCATTTTTTATGCTGAGACATCAGCTACTGGGCAATAAAGAGACCTCTTGCTATAAGTCTGTTGAAGAAGAAAACTAACTTTGGCTTCTACGGCTGGGGCACATAAACAAAAAAATAAATGGAAAATATATCTAATATGAAGATACTTATGGATATCCCCATTCTAAAATGTGAAATTGAAAGGACTTGTAATTATTTCCTATGGGGGGAGCTGGTCTGAAGATCATATCAGCCAAAGAAGAAAACGGAATCACAACTTGTTGATCTCATCCAGACAGACGTATGTGTCCAAATGAATGTTTTAGAGACTCATTGAGAGAGGTAATTTTTCCTTTTCATTGTTGATTATATTATAATGTCTTGTGTAATGTTTATTCACCAGAAGTAGAAAGTAATTTATTAAATGAACTGTTATCGCAGAATTGATAAGAATGATACTGGATGGACAATCAAAGTCCTATGATCAGGAAATAGAGGGGAATAAATATTCATTTAGTTTTATAATTACCTAAAAGACATGGAATTATGAATGTGGACGCTTTTGTGAAATCTCTATTGAAAAATGGAGTTGTTTCATACTAGAATCATCAGGATAAAAACATGACCAAGACTATGTTGATTGAGAGTCATATCTCTCTCCTTTACTATTAAGAAGATGTTGAAGCTGCAGTGCACATTCCAAATCGAACTAGGAATTATATTTCATAAAATAAGACACCATATGAATTGTGACATGATAGGAAGCCTTCATTGAAATTCTTTCATGTTTTTTTAAGTAAATGTTTCATCTGAAACAAAGAAGGGAATCAATAGATGTTTGGTGACAATGAAGATGAAGGAATATTCCTTAGACATCCAATGGATAGAAAAGGTTATAAGTGTTTCATTAAGTTATTCGGAAGGATTGTGGAACAATTTGATTTTAAGATCATTTAATAAGAAATCCTGAATGCTTCAAGGAATTCTTATGCTGATGAGATATATTATGAGGAAAAACGTGAACATGTAGAAAATGAAAATACAGAAATAGTGGAAGTTGTAGATAATTCGCAGGAGACACATCCTGTTGTTGACTCAGAAGAATAATCTGATATTGAAACCACAGATAGAGATAATTCGGATGAATCTCAAAGGTGGCATCGAAGAGAATAAATTGATTAACCCAACAACATTGGGGATTTGACTGGAACCACAGAAATGAGGAGAAAGATGAGTAATGTAAATTATGCATTTCTATTAGTTGTAGAACCATCCTCATTTGAAGAAAATACAATGTATGAATCATGGTTGAAGGCTATTAATGAAGACTTAGATCAAATTGACAAGAATACGATAATGGGACTTTTCAAAAGGATCGAAGGGAACAATGTTATTGGTACAAAAGGATCTTTAAGAAAAAATACGATGATCATGGTAATTTGATCAGTAATAAGGAACAACTAATGTGCAATGGATACTCTTGGATTAAAGTTGTCAATGTTGAGGAAAAAATATATCTAGTAGAAAGACTGAAGTCAATTGGGCTATTTGTAGCCATGATTATCCAAATATGTTTTAAATTGTATCAAATGCATTTCAAAACATCATTCTTTACTTGTGTTTTGGAAGAAGAAGTCTACATTGAACAACCCATGGGGTTATTTCTTAGAATTGATAAAATTAAGGTTTGTAAATTAATGAAAATAACTATCTGGCTTTAAACAGGCACTGGAGGTGGGGTACTCTCGGTTGGATTCTTATCTATGAAAGCTTGAATACAAAATAGGAAGACTGGATCACAAGCTCTATATTAAGATTTCTCGTAACAATCGGTACATGGTATTTGTATATGTGGATGATATAATTATTAGTGGACGCAGTCAGGGATCAGTGGATGAATTCACTAATCACATGAAATCAGAATTTGAAATATCCATGAATGGTGAACTTACATATTTATTAGGGCTTCAAGTGATTCAAAACAATAATTATACATTAATTTCTCAAAAAAATATGCAAGGGAGCTAATGAAGAAATTCAATATGAATGAATTCAAACCAATGTCCAATACAAACACGGTTCGAAAAAACTTGGAAAAAATAAGTATGGGAAACCTATAGATCCCATAATGTACAAAAGAATTATTGGAAGATTATTGTACCTGATAGCAACAAGGCCGTAAATTTTATTTGCAAAATTCTTAGCGGACCGCATTGAGAGTAATCCGAAGGAAGAACATTTTGCACTAGTAAAAAATTAGCATGAGGTATATTCAAGGTACTTGCAATTATGGTTTATGCATTAATACAAAAAAGGGATAGTGAATTATCATCATTTAATGACACTGACTAAGATGGATATGTAGTTGATAGAAAGTACACCAGTGGTAGAGCATTCTATATTGGGAAGAAATGTATTGGCTGGTTAAGAAGGAAACAAGAAATTATATCCCTTTGTACTGCTAAAGCTATGTATATCTCCTCTCTAAAAGAATATACTCAACTACTAGGGATGAAGCAACAACTGACAGATATTTGTGATGAGGTGAAACAATCAATGGTGATTTACTGTGACAACAAGTGTACAATAGATCTTACGAAGACACTGTTAGCTGTTGTGCATTAGAATCATCAGTTGAACCTCGATGTTCAACCACCTCCCATTGCATAAATATCTTACAAAATTCCCCTCTCCCCAGCTTTTTTCACTATTTTTAATTTTTTGTGGATGAGATTTAGGTTTGTGGTGGAGAAACTATCTAGGGGTGTTTTGAGAATTTCAATGAAATTTTACTAGATTTTTGGTTAATTTTTAATGGAAATGAACGAGAAAAATCCCAGATTCGGGACATGTACATGTAATTAACATGTAATTATTCTGTGACACGACATGCATTCAGTGGTAGGAGGAGAAGGAATACATTTAGGACACATAATGCTTCAATGGAAAAATAATAGAATATCTAGGATAGTGTATTTATGAATTCTAAAACATGGAATCCCAATTCATGCTTCCCATCTTGTTTTCTACACTAATTGTTTCTCTTGTATACTTAGAGTGCCGGATGAGTTGATTTTTCACATTTCGGGTTTTGCTTGTGGTGGGTGCTCTATGGAATATATCTGGTGATTTCCAAAAAACAAAAAGGGGTGATTTTAGTAACCCCGATCGTTCCTTAAAAGAAATGGAGTTTGGTTTGTTTTTGTTGTTAATCCACTATGGAAGTTAATAATGTATTCTATGAAAGGTATCATATAGTTCTAGCTGAAAATAGAACTAAAGGTGGAATCTTTTTCTAGTGTTTGCCAAATTTTTGTGCCTGAAAATATGTAAATAGAGAAAAGTGTGTTTAGAAAAGGATGCTGCAGAAAATATTGTAGGAGTTATGGAAATTTTCTATAAAGTCATGTTTTGGGATTAGACTGTCAAAAAATAGAAGTGGCATGAGCTACATGAAAAATATGGAGTTGGGAGCGGAAAACAGTTCCTATGTGAAATGTATTTGTGTGGAGAATGAGAGGTTTTTCATGAAAAGGTGGGTTTTTCATGTGGGGGTCAGCGATGCCTATAAATAATAGATGAACATTCATTCGGAAAAGTTAAAGACTTAGAGAAGATTTGAGTTGTGATGTGTGTAAAATATTCATGAAAATGGAGTTGCGTGGAAAAGTGGGAGTTTCATGGAAAAGTAAAAGTTGCGTACATAAGTTCAAGTTGCACACAAAAGTTAATGTTGCGCGTAAAGGGTGTAGTTGCGCATATTATTTTCTACCTGAATAGAAAATCTTGCATGAAACAGAATGATCCTATATGCACAGGGAAGGTGTTGGTCACAATTGTCAGTGTTGGCTAATTACATGTTATGAATAGCTGGTTTAGTGGTTCGGTGATTTCAAGTACATCAATTTGGGACTTTGATGATGGTTGTTTGTCATGCTGAACGGATATGAAGACTTCAATGAAAATATATTTAAGGTACCTTCACGACCATAAACAGAGTGTGACTTCACTTAGTGTAGTGAGCCAGGGGGAGTCAACGAAACTGATCTAAGGGACGTAGTGATCTATACATGAACCATTGTAAAGGATGTGTTCCTAGGATAGAGTGATTGTACCCGTACCTTTTAATCCACAACTAGTGATGTTTAATAAATTTAGATATGAATGGGAACCTATCAGCATATTCTCCTTGGATGTAGACCATAGTGCTGATATATGTAAAAGTGTTATCTGGTCACTTTTTTATGTGATTGTTTAACTTCTGTTCCCTTCATTATTATAGGTTTAACAAGTTCTTAACAACATGGGGACATGATCCCTGATTTAAATTAAAAATTCGACACCTCGATTCATCCCTCCCCTCTCAGGGTGTCATGGGGTCCTACAATTGGTATGCCAATGATTATTATGAAGAAAAATTATATTTTGGTGATAGTGGATTGGTTCACAAATTTGAATCAATTTATCTCACCTCATTAAACTAACTCAGCGGAATACCTATCAAGAGCATTGAATTAAGGAAATTATAAGGATTCATAAAATTCCAGTATTGATTGTATTTGGTAGAGTCCCTATGATTATGACTCATTTATAGAAAACTGTGCAAGAAATCCCTTAGAACACAATTGGTTAGGAGTATAAATTTTTATCCCCAAATAGATGGATAGATTGAACAGAAAACCTTTACATTGGAGGAATTTCATAGTTATTTCATAATGGATTTTGGTGGCTCATGGGTGGTTATTTTACCAATAGTGGGGTTCTCATACAATAATAGTTTTTAGGACTGAATATTTATGCATCCTTTTATACAGTTATATGAGACTCCTTTTTATTATCCACATTTTTTGGTTGAATCATGCAGAAATTCATTAATTATAACAAGAATAGTACATTATGAAATAGGGGATATTATGTTGATCATCTTGAGAATAAAGACTACTCCATGACTTTATAAATTTTATATGAATCATCATCCATGACCATTTTAGTTTAAGGTAAGTGAAAAGTTTTTCTTGATGATATCACTAAGGATTGGTCACCATCATTTTGGTAAGAATGGAAGGTAATATCGTTGATGCATAAGACTTATTGAGATTAATGAATAAGCTGGTGAAGTGGAATATTAGTTTGAATTCCCACCATTGTTTAGTTTAGGACACTATGTGTTTCATGTATTATTTTTGAAGAATTACCAAACTAATCCTATAAATGTGATTTGATTGGATCACATAAGCACATAGTTAGATTCTATGTTGATTCTTTTTTCATAAGGATTTTTGATATTCAAGAGAATATATATTATTGGAAAATAATTGTTCTAGGGTAGGACTAATGGATACATGATCATGTTTAAGAAGAAACATAAGAGAAAAAAGGAAATAGTGGATAAATATCCTGATCTATCTCATGAAAACTATAAGGCCCCAGCCTTAAACATTACTCAATGTTGAGTTATTACAAGATTACACGTTGAGGATCTTTTCAGGTTTAGAGTTTTAGAAAATTAGATCATAAATCATGAATTACATTTTACATTTAAACAAGGTGGTTACATTAATGACAAAACTCACTTTTCCAATCAAAGGAAACATATTTATAACAAAACATGGGTTCGTTCATGACACATCCTCGACACTATCATCACTTCATGTACCATTCCCTTGACCTGTGAAAAACATTTAAAAAACTTGGGATGAGCATAAAAATCTCAGTAAGGTATATAAAAGTACGAAATGAAAATATTAGTCCATGTAAGAAATCATACTTTACTCATAAAACATAATCATTTTAAAATACCTCATAAAATCATGAATAAATCATAGAAATCATAAGACATAAAGTTAACATGATCCAGTCATAACATTCTTACGTAGGGAGTAACCCTCATGGTTACATTTGGGATACTCATCACAGTATATTCCCTAAATCTCTTCAGAGAAACATTAAAGTTTAACCCCTTTTCTTTACACAATTCATTGGAGATCTATATCGGGCTCACCCACCCTTAGTTTATCACAGAACCACCCGTCTTCATAACAATTCCCAAGAACCATAACATAATTTTATCACATAAAACATGCATAAAGGAAACATAAAATTTCCACTTTTCAATCACAAGATATCAATAAAACTCATTGATATAAAACAATTATGAAAACCATTTTCCATTTCAAAATAAAAGAAAAGTAAAACATGAAATATATTTTTCATTTAAAAAAAATTTATGGCTTGTAGAGGAAGCCGAAGCTCAAATAATGGTCACGATGGCGAAGAAGTCGTTGTCGCTACATATGTATGACAAAAAAACATGCCCTTTATTCGTTTTGTAAAAAAAATTTATAAAATATATTCCTTTTGAATAAACGTATATGTCAAAGGGGTTTATACACCATATAAAATAAAGTTGTGTCTAAAACAAAATATGCCTCAATGAAAGGAGATTGAGACGAAGTCCCTTACCTCTAGTCCGACTTGACACGATCATTCATTAACCTCCCAAATAATAAACTTGAGTTAATTTCTACTTTCATAAGAACCTTTTTCAAGTTCATTATTCCTTTTATATCACTTACTACCATGTTATGAACACTATGTAATTATTTAAGTTAATAATGGTCGTTTTGTCGATCATTGGTTCTTGGGTCAAAAATAAACATCTTGTAATTACAAGTGGTTCATGTGGTATGATATCCATTATATCAAAAATTATATTCATTATATAGATATCATATATATCATGTATATCCAGTATATACATACATATATAATATTATACAACATTTAGAGGTAATATGTGAAATGCACCGTTCATGGAGACGGTAAGCCGTACGTACGCATAAACGCTACTTTCATTTCTATTTCATATTTGATGGAATGGAATCATAATTATATAAATTTATATTATAATTATAGTATAATTTCATATATAATATCATTATCTCCATCCTTTATACGTCCCACAAATGGCATTAACGAATCAAATCACTTGAGGGGGCGGTAGTCCGCACTTCCAAAAATGAAGATATCGTGTTTACCCATAATTGAAACCATAAAGGTATGCCATAAATGAAAAATACAGAAGCTAAAGGAAAACATAAAAATATTATATATCATATATAAATATATTTACATCTTAATGGCCACCTTTTAAGGTGTTATAAGAATATTTGACAATCATCGTTTCATGAGGCAGAAATTCGCCATCCACGGAACCAGTATGTTATTTAACCATTAGATTTAGGTGTGTGTAATTTTATCTTGAATAATTATTATAAAAACATCCTAGTATTTTATAAATACTTGTTTTGTTAAAAAATAAATGAATAAAAATAGTTTTTAAGTGGTTGGAGGAGCAAAATAAAACAAAAGAACATTAGAGAAGACATTACCTTTAAATCGGGAAACTCCTCTTGGTTTGTACCAAAAGGGTTTATTGAAGAGATTTATGCCTAAGGTAAGGATTCTAGGATGAAGAGAGGGATTTGGAGAGATAAAATGATAATAGATTGGCTGAGCGAATGGCTTTAGAAGTGTGGGTAAGGAGGTAGATGTGGGGGCCTTTTATAAGAGGAGAGGAGGGGCACTATTGGAATGTTAAGAAATATTACTTTATTTTAAAATGAGATTCGGTTTTTAAAGGTCCCACATTGATATATTTATAGGATAAGGTGATAAGGGTTCGAAATATACTTCTCCAATATGTCTTTGACTATTTTATGTCTTATATTTTACATTATCTTTGAATTTAATTTAAATCATTCATTAATGAGGTAATCGCTGCATTATCATGATTTCATAAATATTTTAATTTATTTAATGTATAAAAATTACAAAAAATACTATGATTTAGGAAATATTTTTATATTTACAATGACAATTTATATTCCAATATATAATTTATGTAGAAAAAATTGAAAATGTTTTACTGAGGTGATACATTCTTTGTTATATTTAACATTCTTTAAAAATAAAAAGATAAAAAGTCATTATGACACAAAAGTGATTCCATTGGGACCCAAAGTTTGGCACAATTCATACCGTGGTATTCCTTGACCCAAAAATTAGTTTTAGGACACATGTTTGGGTCATTTGTTATTATTAGGATATTATTTTTTTAACTTTAACTACCTGGTTACTAATTAATCAAGATAATTAATTATAATTACCGTCGTTAGTATTCATAATTTCTAAAAACAAAAGAATATTGATTACATAATTTGGAACTTATGATTAAAAATATTTAATCCATTTTACGAAATTCTAAATAGAGAAATTGCAATAATTAATTTAATAAATAATTCTCATTGTCAAAACAAATAGCGGGTTTTTTAAAAACAGTATATCTAAAAAGATTGGCACTTTTTTATGCCCAATTCCAATGTGAAATTAATACCAATGACCAAAATTTTATTACATGGTAAATATATATTCTATTTACACTTTAAAACCAATTAAAATATAATCCAACCATATAATTAAATTAGATAAAAAGCATCTTTGATGTAAAATGCAGTATTTTTCATTAATCATTAAAAAAGAGCATTGTCAGAAAAATACCCAAAAATTATACAATGTATATTTTAATTCCCCAATAAGAAATAACAAGTTTATTTTGAAAAATAGTGATTCTAAAATTTTCAAAAGCTTGATTTAAAAATGGTTTTCCATCAAATGGTAGTAAAACAATCTTTTAAAAATATTAGTGTATTCCATGATTACGATTGGATTTATTCTTATTATAATCTTCTAAAACTCTATCTAATTCATAAATAGACATAGATAAGAATATATATTATTAATTACTTACTTTTGATGTTATGTAAACAATTATTTTCTACATTCCTAGGATGGAAATGGAATTGGTGTGGACAATATTAAACCCCTTGTTATAAGTAAATGGAACTTTATTAATTTATTTTGAGTGTTTATAATATATGGATTATGTTTTTGGATTTTCCAAGTGATTTTTTCATTTTTTCAAGGAATTTATAGAGGTTCATGTTTTGTGCATTATTAGTATAAAAAATGTAGTATATCTATGATACCATGTAAGGGAAGTTAGTGGATAGTGGGTTGGGAAATAGTTGGTGTATGGTTTGGAAAAAAAACAAAATTCCGTACGTAAAACCATGAATAATGAAATAGTGGGAAAATAGTTGTTGTGTGGTAAATCAAAGTATGCAGGCTATCCAATTGAGGTGTGTCATCTTTATAGTATCACTGCACAATTGGAATGTGATTTTATAAAACATGTAGCCTAACAGTTCATCTTACAACTATACATCCTAAAAATGTGGATATAATACAAATTAGACCCTTCCAACATAATTTTCCCCTAATACTCCGATAACATGAATTTAGTTTTCTCATAAGATAAGATAGATTCCCCCTTTTAGCATAAGAGTGATCTGTGGGCGAATCAAAGTGTGTTGGGGGCCTGTATTTATCAGTATGTGCATATTATTCACTTTTCATCTTAAAAAAAGAGTTATTATCTATATTAGAACTAATAATGTAATCTATTATGGATATATATATGTGTAATCAATGGTTTTATGATGAAATATTTTTGGATCTTGAAAAGGGTATAGAATCAGGCAACAAATCTTGATTTTTTTTACATTCTTTATTTTCACTAACATTTTAGAGGTATGAGTCTTTTATCTCAACTATATTTTATTTATAACATATATTATTATCATTAATTATATGATTATAATGAAATTATGGTTTATTGATGTTGTGATTTTTATTGACATCATGATTTATTATTGTCTTGTGAATTATAGAAAGTTGATTAGTTTGTCAGAAATGCCCTTTATTTATAATTTTAAAACGATGATTTTAAAATTATGGGTTGTTTTGATTCATGTAGTGAAACATCTTCATTGTTTTAAAAAGAAGGAAATATATTTTTTTAAATGATTTATCATGATATTGGAAAAAACGGATGGCTGTGAGTTCAATTGGTTGGATAATGGTCCTGAAGTACCGCAATAAAATGGTATACAGTATGATAATGATGTTTCACCATCAAGGATGACACCTAGATTTTGGTTGGGTGTGGTTTTTTGTGTGGGTTTGGAAATTAATATTATAAATAAAATGAAATTTTTTTAATGGATATATTGATCATAACATTGTAAAACATTTTTATGTATTTTTTATAAACATTTTTTTTACTTGAAACATTTTTATAAAATGTGATAACATGTTTTGTTTTCATGGCATGATTTTTGAATTCATTGTGGAAATCCTATTGAGTATAGACCCACCCCTTCTTTGGAAAGACTATGAACATATAGATTTCATCAATTGATGAACAAATAAATTAATTTCTTCTATTTTCTTTAGTGATGCTTCTTGAGATTGGGGCATGGCATGTGGTGTTAGGACAAGGAGAAGATGGGGCGTTTTTGGTTGTTGGGTAATGAAGAATAATTATATTTATTTAATAGTACATTCTTATAATTATTACATTTAGTATAAATCACATACATGAAATAATTATTACAATAAAAATGTAGTTCTCATACAAGATGAATGATAGTTTAGTCAAAAAACAATCCAATAATAATTCTAAATATTATAACATGACACTAAATTGAAAATTTGATGATAAGAATAGGAAAATTTAGATTTTCTTGATAAAATATATTTACTGAACTTGTGGTCAATGATATACTAATAATACATAATGTTAATAATAAAATTTTCAAGTATATATATCCTTGGGAGAAAATATATGTGATTGATGGAGGAAGAAGTAGTATTTATTGGAAGTTCATACACATGTGACTGTTAGAAATCTAGCCATTGGTATTGAATTGTGATTATTGGGAATATTAATTTTTCTACTAGAATCATAGCAGATCCTATGAAATTATAAATATGAATTTTTAATCTTATCAATGAATGTATGATATATTTTTATAATTAATAAATAAATAAATGTTTTAAAAATTATAAACTATGTGTTGGTATTTTTGTGAAACATAGATATATAATTATAATTTTATAATATATATAAGTATTTAAAATAAAATTTATTTTCATAAAATATATTCCTAACATAATAATTTTTGTTTTATAATAAAAAGTTACTTTTACGATTGATTAATTAATTGTTAAAAGTTTAATAAAAACAATTTTAATATTAAAATCAATATTTTTCAAAAAAAATGATGATTATAATGTAAAATTATATATCTGATAATCAGAGAATTATTTTAATAAATTCTTGTCCTTTTTTAAAATCTGTAATAAATATATTTTTTAGGGTTATTTTTTGGTATTTTTCTTAAATAGATCAAGTTTTAGTGAATAGTGAAACACAATAATTTACAGTATTCAACTAATACATGAATTATAGAGTTATAGATGATTTAAAGATAGGGTAATAACCCATTGTTTCAAAGTCTCCTAAACCATTTTTTCTATTTATTCAGATAAATCCACAATATTGATAGTCATGAGCCAAAATAATAAATAAATGAATAAACACTAAAAAAACCCATATCCTCCACTATAAATAAAACCCCTCATTACCCCTTATCATAAAACCAAGAAATCCATGATTAGTGTATAAATTATACCCAATTACCCCCTAATATTCTTACCCACATCTTAGTATTTTTGGTCTCACCAAAATATCAATAACTAGTTCCCCATGGAGGTTCTCAAAGGGATAAAATTCGAGAGGTTAAATCCCCCACCTCTCTCTTTAAATTTTTTTGTCCTACTATCCCATCACCTATCCCAAAATATCATGATTACTCTAGTATAAAATATATACTGAATTTTTATTATGTTAATCGAATATCAATCCAGAAATCTCTTATCTTCTCATTCAATTCTGAAATTGGTAACATCATTCATGATGTGTCAATTCGCCCCTTCATTGACATCACATTTTAATTTTTCATTACCACCATCATGGCCAGTAATAAAAAAAATTTCTTGAATAAACCATATTATAATATGTTATTAAAAATTATTAAACATTACAGAACTTATATATAAAGATAATATTAAATAAAACTATACTAGTTCACGATTGTCGTAAAAACATCCAAAATACAGTAATCATTTTTCTTTTACATTTTATCAAATGAATCATTATCATACCTGAAAACAAAATGATATATGTAACCATTTAAAATTAGGATAGTACAATAAAAACATTTCATTCAAATTTTTTATTTTTTATACCATTTGAAAAGATCTCTAATAATTATACTAAAGGAAACTAACCATAAAACCATGAAACCAACTCTCCCAGAACAACAATATTAAATATTATAACTCCAAAAAATGTCAACAAATGAACATAATAAGATTATAATAAATCAAATAAATATATTATTGGTTATTAATTAACAAATTAATGAATCTAATTTGACTATCTAGAACATTATTTTCATGTGAAAAACATATTCTCGTATAAGGTATGAGATCTCTCTAAACATCCAAATTACATTTGTGATACACATTCTATTTTATTAAACTGGTGACTTTATTCATTATTTTTATTTAAATATATCAAATTATTTAAAAATATTAAATAATTATATATCAAGATCAATTTATCCATAATTTATGTGGAAATACATATTTTATATGGTTATATTTTCAATTCCTCTCAATAAGAAAGCCCAATTAAATGGAAATTCTCAATGTCTTACCCATTGTCAACCAGAATCGATAATCTATTTTAAGGGAAAATTATTATAGTAAAATAACTAATTTTATACTGATAAATTAACGTGTTTCATTTCTATTTGAATATGATCTATTATTCCTTTTTTACTCTTTAGAGACTCCTTATTATTTTCCATTAAACTGCACTAAATAGGATCATTTATATATTTTTTAAATACAACTTTTACAAGTTTTCATATCAATTGAAAATCATATATCATGATCTATTCCTATTTTCCCTTATTAATTCCAATATGTGATTTAAATACATTCTTTCATCATCACCCTTATGATTTTCCATTTGGTTATTCCTTATGATATGATTGTGATAAATATTTTATTACATGGGTAAGAATTATGTGTATTATTTATGTTTGTGTCTTAATGTGGAAAAAACATTCATGATCATGTTATAAAGGGGGAAAGACGATAGTCCTCCAATGAATTGGGTAGTTTTTAGCCTCATGATATGTAACACCCCAGGTAAGTAAAGAATATGACATTTTTATATTTATACCTATTTTTGAATAAAATGTCAATATTAATTTAAAGGGAACACTATTCTTGATGGCTTTCCCAATACGCAACAATGAGTTCCTTTGAAATCTTACGTTGCACTATAATAATAAAATAATATTATTTTAAATGGTAGTTAACACCTAGCCGTTGTAATGGAGGGAATGAAAAGAACTAACTAAAAAATTATTATATATGTTTGTCAAATATTTTTTACTTTTAACATAAAATGTTAGAGGATTAAAAATGCGAATGGATCCAATTTTAAGCGTAAACTTTCTAATATTCTTTAAAAGGTCGATTAACCTCCTTTTGATGACGAACCTTCTTTAAATCCACTTTTTGACAATTTTATGTGTTATATTTGAAAAAATAAAATTCTTCTTATGAATCAGGACATCAAAATTTACTTTGTGTAATTATTTTGTATTTTTCCAATAATGATCATTTTTAATGAATAGTAAAAAAATTTGTTTTTTAATTCAAAAACTCTTTTTATTCTAATTTATTTATATGATTAAATTATATTTTTAATTGTTTTAAAAGTAAAATTATAATATATTTTTACCATTTAATCTAATAGTGGTCATTGGAATTAATTTCATCTTGAAATTGGACTTAAACTAGGGTCAATCTTTTGATACTTATTGTTTCATAAAAACACACTATTTACTCTAACAGCGGGAATTAATTACTAAATTAATTAATGCAACATATATGTTTTTAATTTTATAAAATAGACTTCATTTTTTAATTTTTAATATCAAATATATCTTAGGGTGAAGTTTTGTTATTTTTATGAAAAACATCAATTTTTGATTCATAGTGACACCACTAAGTGGTACTTATAAAAACTGATTTTCCGTTTAAATGAAATTTTACCACTTCTGTGTTTTTAATTTCAAAAATACGACATAAATGGTTGTCATTAAGAAGTAAAATGTGATTAAATGGGATTAAAATAACTTTTTGGTGAATAGTACCTTTTATGTTTTTAATCGCGATTAGAGGTAATTAGTGTAGTTTAAGGTAAAAATAATGTTTTAATAATATGAAATGAACTTTACACATGTCCTACCATTATTGGATGTGTCATGTCTGACCAAGACAATCCATGGGTAAACTTGGGGACCCCATGGAGCCAAATTACTTGGAAAAGGACATTAATACCTTTTTATTTAAAGTTAAAATAAAAATGTCCCAAACATGAGTTGTTTTAATAAAACAATTTTTAAATGGGGATATACATGTCCGATATTTGACTATAAATTTTCATTAGAAAGATAAAAATATTTTCTACATCGTGACATTTTTTTTATAATTTTTATACATTAAATAAATTAAATTATATATGACACCATGATGATGCAGCGATTACATCATTATTTAACGATTTAAATAAAATGGAAAGATAATGTAGCCTCTATGACCTACACATGTCCAAAACCTATTGGATGGGTGGATTTCGAACCCTTGTCACCTTATCCTTGGGACACATCAATGTGGGACCATTGAAATCCGAAACTCATTCTAAAATAAAGTAACATTTCCTTACATTCCAAGAGTTCCCCTCATCTCCTCTTATAAAAGGCCCCCAACTCTACCTCCATACCCAAACCTCTCAAACTTTTGGATCGGCCAAACCCTTCCAATTTCATCTCTCCACATCCATATCTTTATCATTGAATCCTCACTTTGTGCAGAATCCTTTCTAAGGAAGCCATTGATCTCAAATCAAAAAGAGTTACCCGATTTAAAGGTAGTGTCTTCTCTTTTGTTCTTTTGTTTTATTTTGCTTCTCCAACACCCTAAAATCTTTTAATTAATTTCTTTTGAAACAACACCAGTATAATCAATATAATATGGTGTTTTTATATGAATTAATCTAGCTACACCTACACACACCTTTATCTAATGGTTAAAGAACTTACTGTTTCTGTGGATGGAGAATTTATGCCTCATGAAACGATGATTGTTCAACACTCATATAACACCTTCAAAGGTGGCCATTAAGAGGAAACTATATTTATATATGATATATAATATTTTTTATGTTTTACTTAATCTTCTTTATTTTTCATTTTTGGCATTCCTTTATGGTTTCCATTGTGGTTAAACATGATAATTTCATTTTAGGAAGTGTGGACTACCACCCCCTCAAAGTGATTTGATTCGTTAATGCCATATGTGCGACGTATAAAGGGTGCATTTAAAGTTATTATATATGATGTTATACTGGAATTATAATATAACTTTATATCATTATTATTTTGTTTCCATTAAAGTATGATATAGAAATGAATGTAGCGTTCATGTGTACGTACGGCTTACCGTCTACATGAACGGTGCATTTCATTTCTTATCCCCAAATGTAATGTACTATTATAAGTACATATATATAATGGATATATATGATTTATTTTAAATATAAATTATTAATATAATTGTGTAATTAAAATATACATATCCCTCATTTAGTTTTAATTCCATTAATATGACATAGAAATGAAAGTAGCGTGCATGCGTACGTACGACTTACTGTCTCCATGAACGGTGCATTTCATTTCTTACCCCAAAATGATTATGTAATATTATAAATACATGTATATTATGGATATATATGATATATATGATAACCAAATCATGAATATCATTTTGGATATAATGAACCTTTGACCACACAAACATCATGTAATTGTAAGAAGTCCACTTTCGACTTAAGAACCAAATGTCGACAAAACAAACATTATTAACTTAAATGATTACATAATGTTTATAACATGGTAATATGTGATATAAAATTAATAATGATCCTGAAAAAGGTTATTAAGAAATTATAAAGTAACTCAAGTTTATTATTCAGGATTTTATAGAACGATCGAGTCAAGTCGGACCCGAGGTAAAAGATCCAACCTCTCTCTTTCTTTTTAAGTACTCTCATTTATGTCATTTCTTTTAAGCCCATCTTTCTTATGTTTGGGGATGTTATTTTACATTCCTCATAATTTAATTTTTATGTTCATATTATGGGAGACCATATTTGATCTCATAAATCCATTTTTGGATGTTTTAAGTGGCGTCGTTAGGCTGCCGAGTTTTCGTAAGGGATTTTTCATCTCACTTTTATTCCCATGACATTTATGATACGTTTGCCACTATTTCCTTTGATTGGTGTATGTACTTCACATTATTATACACTTTGTGTAGTATAATTTCATTTATGGGTATTTACATCTTCATTGTATGACCCTTCTTCCATGGGGTGTACTTTTCGAAAGTTACCCAACTCGGTAAGGGCACCTTTCACCCTCCTTTTTTTAAAAGACTTATTTTGTTATGTCTTTTAATTCACATACTATTATGTTGGGATATGTTCTTCTATATACTTATTTATCTAAATTTTATGTCAAAGTTATGAGATCCCCTTTATCTCTCTCATCAACCCTTTTTGTAAAATTTTATGTGACGCCGTTAGGCTGTCGAATTTTACCGAGTGAACTTCTTATCCCAATTTTGATTTCTTTGGGTTCAACATGTACTTATTGAATATGTCATGCATTGAATATGTGGGAATAACCATTTATTGTTTTACACATAATATCCACTTATATTGGGTGTGTTTATATTTTTCGCACATAATTATGAGATTGATTTATCCTTAATTTAAAGATACCTTCTTTATAAAGGATTTCTTCTCATTTTACATTTCTTTTGAGACTTCATTGATGATATGAACCAATTCACTTTTATATGGTGTGTATACTGTCATTTGACATATTATACCATGAATCCCTTTATTCTCATGATATTATAAAGTTCGGATTAAATGTTATTCCGCTATTATTTGTATTCAAGAGTTTCTCATTTTTTTAAAAGCGCATTAACAAAAATATCAATTTAAATGTTTTAAAGATTTATTATTCTAAATATTTATCTTTAATGTCCATGTTTTCAAAATGGTTTTCAGTATTTATTTATATGGACATTAATGTTTTAAAATTATAATTCCAATAAAAGCTTCAATGTGGTATGGGACACTTTGATTCAAAAATCTCATATAAATGATTTTTGAAAATGGATTGATTAATCCAATATCTTGGAATTACTTATTTTGATTGAAAATGAAATGTTGTTATTGAAAGGTTTATATTTTCAATATTTTATGTGTAATGATGGTACGTGGACATTTTACGGGTGGTTACGTGATAAACCATATGACGGGTGGTGCTGTGAATACCAGGACGAGTGGTTACGTTATAACCTCCAATGCATTGGGTATGGAAGTCGGACGTATGGATATTCCATTAAGTATTTGTGGAAGTCGACCATATGGTTATTCCATTTAAGTATTTTTATGTCCCATGTTACCATTATATGTTATGTGTTCATTATATGGGTTTTATTGTAATCTTTTGGTTACAAAAGGGTAAGTAATGATCTTTTATCCAGTGAAGACTTTTTACTACTTCAAAAAGGTGAAAACTATTACATTGGTAAAGTATTCATGGTTTACCTGTTGTTTTTGAAAAACTAACAGTTTTCCTTCTTTGTGTATCCTTTACTGGGCTTTTTATGCTCATCCCATGTTTTTAAAATGTTTTTTCACAGGTCAATGGAATGGTTCATGATGTGATGATAGTGTTAAGGAAGTGTCAAGAAATAATCCATGTTTTATTTTAAATATGTTTCCGTTGATGGGAAAAATGAATATTGTCTTTTATGTAACCACATTGTTAAAATGTGGAATGTAATGCCAGTTTCATGATCTAATTCTCTAAAACTCTAAACCTGAAAAGATCCTCAATTTTTAATCTTGTAATAACTAAAGATTAAGTATGGTTTAAGGCTGGGGCCTTATAGTTGGTATCAGAGGTCGGTTTAGATAACTTTAGAGGTTAGGGTATTCTCTAAGCATAAGTGACATTACCATAATGGTTAGGATTTCTGAAAGAGTACTAGTTTTAGATAATGTGAATGAGTAAGTATATCTTAGTGTTTATCTTCCTCTTTAGTACATGATGGTTTTGTAGACATCCTCACAGTCACCTTGTTGGTTTTAGTAAATGGTTGGATCTAGGAGGCATCAAAGTAACAGTGGATGTGAAGGAAACTATGACAGTTTTCTGAGTTACCAACTGAATGAAATGGGAGCTGCAATGGGAACTCTTATGTTTATCCTCAACCAACTATCTGGAGTCATGATTGACCACCTAAACCTTGGTGATTTTCATAAGGCATCATATATACGAGAAACAAATCCCTACGTAACTGCAGGTAATAATCATAATGGTAAGTGTGTTCAAAAACCTCTTTGTCAAAGATGTTGAATGAAACACCTAGGAAAATGTTTCAAAGGGACAAAAATATTCTATAGATGTGGAAATGAAGGTCATAAAGCAAGAACCTACCATGGAAAAAGGAAGCATCCAGTTGACTCAAGGAAAGGCAAAGAAGTTCTTTCTGAGAGATCAATTGAAGGTTTTAAATGTGGTGTGCATGGTCATTATGCAAACACATGTCCTATGAAGATGATTCGGGAATGGGATCACCAAGATCGTACAAATATTCGTTTACCAATACTTAATTCCATTCCGATTGAGGATGAAGAAACTGACAATGACCAATCAAAGGTATGTACTATTTCTTAACTTTTGTTTTCCTATTTTGGAATCATGGGATATGATTCATGATTTTGTTTGTAGGAAATAATTATTTCAGAATAAGTTGGAATGTAATGGTTAATGGATCATGAATAATGTTGAATGAGTAAGAGGTCAACATATAAGGGATTCAAGAGTTATGGTGAAATTCTAAACAGTAATAAGTATCTTTTTATGATAGGGTTACATTAGAAGACTTTTTTATAGTATGTATAACCCTGATGTTTGATATAATAAAATTTTATTCAAGGAATAGTTATCTGTTCTTTTATGGACCTAGTTATAATGAACCATTTGGGTTTATATGATCCTTACTTTTGATGTAATTATGGGTTTCTATATATTATGATGGAAAGTGAAAGGCATGAGATAAAATTGAGGTAAAATTATGTAATGGTTATTTTTGAAGATTTTATCTCTTTTTGAGGAATGATTTTAGATTTATATAGTTTGTAAAAAGCAAAACATGTAGACCGTGTGACAACCCGTCGCGTCGGACAAAGCTGCGGGAATCGAATCCACAACCAAAGTGCAACTGGTATTTATCGACTAACACTGGACTATGTGAAGTCCCTGGTTAGTTTTACTGATTCTTTTTAGTTAGATGATTTTTTGACTTAACATTAATTTGATTTTTGGTTATCTATAAAAATTTATTAACCTATCATGGAGGATATTTGATTAGTTTAATTAATTTCCAATATGATACTTTAAGAGAAACTGATGTTATTTGGAGATAAGTGTTAATTTGTACCTTGGAGGAATATGTGATTAAATCCTTCAAATATTTGGTTTTCAATATTAGTTTGGTTTACATTGAAGAATTGTATGGATAAATTTTTTATCTAATGGTCTTCATTGAACTTTGGGTTTGTTTCACAAATTTTGGAGATTAAGAATAGATTTTCTTTTTTATACAGGATTATTCATTTGTGGATCTTGTTCTAACAATTTTTTTTGGTTTTGGATTTTGTCTAAAGACATGGGAAATATATAGTTCCATTTTTTGGATTAGGTGATTCTCAGGAAGTTGATTACAATACTCTAATGTAAACAAGTCATCCTAAATACTCATCTTTTGGAGAAAAAATGAGTTCGTGTAAGAAATCTAGTAAAATTTGAATGTCAACAAGAAAAGTAAGTATGCTTCCTTATGTTTTAGTTATTCTAAAAAATAAAATTCTCAAATGAAAAGTAACTAAAAAATGTTGTCCATTAACTTTTCCTACTGGGGAATCCAATACCGTTTAACCCATCACATGTTTGTGATTTTCTTATGGTTAACTTTCTCCTAGACATGTTTACTATCACTATCCATCAGAACATGACCCTATATTTTCACCTCCATGTTCATGTTTTCCTACATGGAATCCTAGTATGGGTTATCTCAGGTGACCTCAGTACATCTCTGTCATTATTTTAAAGTGATTGATTTACTGACTGTTGTTCCGATGTGGGACTTTCAAGGATGTTTCTGAGCCCAATTTTAAAATTGAAAGGACACAATTTCCAAAAGGGGGGAAGGATGTAACACCCCAGGTAAGTTAAGAATATAATTTTTTTTATTTATACCTATTTTTTAATAAAAGGTCAATATTAATTTAAATTGAACGCTATGCTTAATTGCTTACCCAATACGCAACAACGAGTTCCTTTGAAATCATACGTTGCACTATAATAATAAAATAATATTATTTTAACTGGTAGTTAACGCCTAGCCTTTGTAATAGATGGAATGAATATATCTCACTAAAAAATGATTATATATGTTTGTCAAATATTTTTTAATTTTTACAGCTAATGTTAGAGGATTAAAAATGAGAATGAATCCAATTTTAAGCGTAAACATTCTAATATTATTTAAAAGGTCCATTAACCGCCTTTTGATGATGAAACTTCTCTAAATCCACTTTTTGACAATTTTATAGGTTACATTTGACAAAATAAAATTCTTCTTTAGAATCTGGACATCAAAATTTACTTTGTGTACTTTTTTGGTATTTTTCCGATAATATTCATTTTTTAATGAATACTGAAAAATGTTTTATTTTAATTCAAAACCTATTTTTAATATAATTTATTTATATGATTAAATTATCTTTTGAATTGTTTTAAAAGTAAAATAAGAATAAAATTTTACCATTTAATCCCATAGTGGTTGTTTGAATTATTTTCATCTTGAAATAGGACTTAAACTAGTGTCAATCTTTTGATACTTATTGTTTCATAAAAACACGCTATTTTCTCTGACAGCGGAAATTAATTATTAAATTTTTTAATGCAAATTATATGTTTTGAATTTTGTAAAATAGACTTCATTTTTGAATTCGGAATATCAAATATATCTTTGGGTGATGTCTTGGTATTTTTTTGAAAAACTTCAATTTTTGATGAATAGTGAAACCACTAAGTGGTACTTATAAAAACTGATTATCCATTTAAATGAAATTTTACCACATCTGTGTTTTGAATTTTAAAAATATTACATACATGGTTGTCATTAAGAAGTAAAATGTGGTTCAATGGGATTAATATATTTTTTTTTCTGAATAGTAACTTTTAAGTTTTTAATCGCGATTAGAGGTAATTAGTGTAGTTTAAGGTAAAAATAATGTTTTAATAATATGAAATTAACTTGAAACATGTCCTACACTTATTGGATGTGTCATGGCCGACAAATACAATCCATGGGTCAACTTGGGGACCCCATGAGCCACTTTTCTTGGAAAATGACATTAATACCTTTTTATTTAAATTTAAAATAAAAATGTCACAAACATGAGTTGTTTTAGTAAAAAAAAATAAAATGAGGTTATACAAGTAATATTTTTGACTATAAATATGAATTAGAAAGATAAAAATATTTCCTACATCATGATATTTTTTTTTATAATTTTTAGATATAAAATAAAAAAATTATTTATGACACCATGATGATGCACCGATTACCTCATTATTTAACGATATAAATAAAATGGAAAGATGATGTAAACTATAAGACCTAAACATTTACAAAACCTATTGTATGGGTTGATTTCGAACCCTTATCCCCTTATCCTTGAGACACCTCAATGTGGGACCATTTAAATCCGAAACTCATTTTAAAAAAATGTATCATTTCTTTACTTTCCAAGAGTGCCCCTCCTCTCCTCTTATAAAAGCCCCCAACCTCCACCTCCATACCCACACGTATCAAGCCGTTGGCTTGGACAAACCATTCCCATTTCATCGCTACACATCCCTATCTTCATCACTGAAGCCTCACTTTGGGATGAGTCATTTCCCAGTAAGCCATTGTCCTCAAATCAAAAAGAGTTACCCGATTTAAAGGTAGTGTCTTCTCTTGTGTATATTTGTTTTATTTTGATTCTCCAACACCCTAAACTCTTTTCATTCATTTATTTTGAAACAAAAACAGTATCCTCAATATAATAGGATGTTGTTATAAGAAACAATAGAGCTACACTTGCACACACCTTCATCTAATGGTTAAAGAACATACTGTTTCTGTGGATGGCGAATTTCTGCCTCACGAAACGATGATTGTTAAATACTCATATAACACCTTCAAAGGTGGCCATTAAGATGACACTATATTTATATATGATATATGATATTTTTTATTTTTTACTTAATCTTCTGTATTTTTCATTTGTGTCATACCTTTATGGTTTCCATTGTGGGTAAACCCGATAATTTCATTTTAGGAAATGCGGACTACCGCCCCCTTAAAGTGATTTGATTCGTTAATGCCATATGTGGGATGTATAAAGGATGGGTTTAAAGTTATTATATATATGATGTTATACTGGAATTATAATATACCTTTATATCATTATTATTTTCATTTCATTAATGTTTGAGATAGAAATGAAAGTTGTGTTCATGCGTACGTACGACATACCGTCTCCATGAACGGTGCATTTCATTTCTTATCCCCAAATGTAATGTACTATTATAAGTACATATATATAATGGATATATATGATTTATGTTACATCTAAATGATTAATATAATTCTGGAATAAAAATATACATATCCCTCATTTAGTTTTAATTCCATTAATATGACATAGAAATGAATGTAGCATTCATGTGTACGTACGGCTTACCGTCTCCATGAACGATACATTTCATTTCTTACCCCTAAATGATTATTTAAAATTATAAATAGGTGTATATTCTGGATATATATGATATATATGATATCCAAATCATGAATATCATTCTGGATATGATGAACCTTTGACCACACGAACAACATGTAATTGTATGATGTCCACTTTCGACTTAAGAACCAAATGTCAACAAAACAAACATTATTAACATAAATGATTACGTAATGTTTATAACATGATAATAAGTGATATAAAATAATAATGAAATTGAAAATGGTTCTTAATCAAGTATAAATTAACTCATGTTTATTATTCAGGACGTTAAAGAACGATCGAGTCAAGTCGGACCCGATATAAGGGATCCAACCTCTCTCTTTCTTTTTATGTACTATCATTTATGTCATTTCTTTTAAGCCCATATTTCTTATGATTGGGGATGTTATTTTATATTCCTGATACTTTAATTTTTATTTTCAAATTATGGGAGACCCTATTTGATCTCATAAATCCATTTTTGGATGTTTTAAGTGGCGTCGTTAGGCTGCCGAGTTTTCGTAAGTGATTTTTCATCTCACTTTTATTCTCGTGACATTTATGCTATGTTTTCCAATATTTACTTTGAGTGGTGTATGTACTGCACATTATTATGCACAATGTGTAGTATATTTTCATTTATTGGTATTTACTTCTTCATTTTAATACCCTTCTTCCATGGGGTGTACTTTTCGAAACTTACCCAACTCGGTAAGGGGACCTTTCACCCTGCTTTTTTTAAAAGACTTATTTTGTTATGTCTTTAAATTCACATACTATTATATTGGGATATGTTATTATATATCCTTATTTATTTAAATTTAATGTCCAAGTGATGAGATCCCCTTTATCTGTCTCATCAACCCTTTTTGTAAGATTCTATGTGACACCGTTAGGTTGTCGAATTTTACCAAGGGAACTTCTTAACCCAATTTCGATTTCTTTGGGTTCAACATGTAGTTATTGAATATGTCATCCTTTGAATATGTGTGAAAAAATTTGATTGTTTTAAACTTAATATCCACTTATATTGGTTGTGTTAATATTTTACACACATAATTATGAGATTGATTTATCCTTAATTTAAGGATACCTTCTTTATAATGGATTTCATCTCATTTTACATTTATTTTTAGACTTCATTGTTGTTATTCACCAATTCACTCTTATATGATGTGTATACAGTCCTTTGACATATTATATCCTGAATCCCTTTATTCTCATGATATTATAAAGTTCGGATTAAATGTTCTTCCACTATTATTTGTATTCACGAGTCTCCCATTTGGTTAAAAACTCTTTAGCAATAATATCATTTTAAAATTTTTAATGATTTATTATTCGAAATCTTTATCTTTAATGTCCAGGTTTTCAAAATGGTTTTCAGTATTTATTTATATGGACATTAATGTTTTAAAATTATTATTCCAATAAAAGCTTCAAAGTGGTATGGGACACTTTGATTAAAAAACCACTTTTAAATGATTTTTGAAAATGGATTGATTAATTCAATATATTGGAATTACTTATTTTGATTGAAAATGAAATTTTGTTATTGAAATGTTTATATTTTAAATATTTTATGTGTAATGAAATTACTTGGACATTTTACGGGTGGTTACGTGATAAACCATATGACGGGTGGTGCTGTGAATACCAGGACGGGTGGTGCCGTGAATACCAGGACGGGTGGTTACGTTATACCCTCCAATGCATTGGGTATGGAAGTCAGCCGTATGGCTATTCCATTAAGTATGTGTGGAAGTCGACCGTATGGTTATTCCATTTAAGTATGTTTATGTCCCAAGTTACATTTATAAGATATGTGTTCTTTATAAGGGTTTTATGGTAATCATTTGGATTCAAAAGGGTAAGTAATGATCTTTTATTCTGTGAAGAGTTTTTACTAATTCATAAAGGTGAAAAGAATTACTTTCATAATGTACTCATGGTTTACTTGTTGTTTTTGAAAAACTAACAGTTTTCCTTCTTTGTGTATCCTTTACTGGGCTCTTTATGCTCATCCCATTTTTTTGAAATGTTTTTCACAGGTCAAGGGAAAGGTTCATGATGTGATGATAGTGTTAAGGAAGTGTCAAGAAAGAATCCATGTTTTATTTTAAATATGTTTCCATTGATGGGAAAATTGAATACTGCCTTTTATGTAACCATCTTGTTAAAATGTGGAATGTAATGCCAGTTTCATGATCTAATTCTCTAAAACTCTAAACCTGAAAAGATCCACAATGTGTAATCTTGTAATAACTCAAGATTAAGTAAGGTTTAAGGATGGGGCATTATAGTTGGTATCAGAGGTCGGTTTAGATAACTTTAGAGGCTAGGGTATTCTCTAAGAATAAGTGACATTACCATAATGGTTAGGATTTCCGAAAGAGTCCAAGTTTTAGATAAAGTGAATGAGTAAGTATATATTTGTGTTTATCTTCCTCTTTAGTACATTATGGTTTTTTTGATATTCTCACACTGACCTTGTTGGTTTTATTAAATGGATGGATCTAGCAGGCACCAAAGTAACGGTGGATGTGAAGGAAACTGTTACAGTTTTCTGAGTGAGCAACTGGATGATATGTGAGCTGCAATGAGAACTCTTGTGTTTATCATCAACCAACTATCTAGAGTTATGATTGACCACCTAAACCTTGGTGATTTCCATAAGGCATCATATATGCGAGAAACAAATCCCTACGGAACTACAGGTAATAGTCATAAAGGTAAGTGTGTTCAAAACCCTATGTGTCGACGATATGGAAAGAAACACCTAGGAAAATGTTTCAAAGGGACAGAAATATGCTATAGATTTGGAAATGAAGGTCATAAATAATGAACCTACCATGGAAAAAGGATGCATCTGGTTGACTCGAGTAAAGGGAAAGAAGTTCTTTTTGAGGGATCAAATGAATGTTTTAAATCTGGTGTGCATGGTCATTATGCAAACACATGTCCTATGAAGAAGTTTTGGGAATGGGATCACCAAGATCTTACAAATATTCGTTTACCAATACCTAATTCCATTCCGATTGAGGATAAAGAAACTGAAAATGACCAATCAAAGGTATGGATTATTTCTTAACATTTGTTTTCCTATTTTGGAATCATGGGATATGATTCATGATTTTATTTGTAGGGAAGAATTATTTCAGAATAAGTTTCAAAGGAATGGATAATGGATCATGAAGAATGTTGAATGAGTAAGAAGTCAACATATAAGGGATTAGAGAGTTATGGTGAAATTATAAAGAGTATTAAGTCTCTTTTGATGATAGGGTTACATTAGAAGACATTTTTATAGTATGTGTAAACCAGATGTTTGATATAAGAATATTTTATTCAAGGAATAGTTATCTGTTCTTTTGTGGACATAGTTATAAAGAACCATTTGGGTTTATATGATCCCTACTTTCGAGGTAATTATGGGTTGTTATATATTATGAAGGAATGTGAAAGACATGAGATAAAATTGAGGTAAAATTATGTTATGGTTATTTTTGAAGATTATATCTTTTTTTGGAAAATGATTTGGGAATTATATAGTTTGGAAAAAGGACAACACGCAGACCTTGTGACAACCCGTCATGTCGGACAAAGCTGCGGGAATCGAACCCACAACCAAAGTGCAACTGGTATTTATCTCCTACCACTGGACTATGTGAAGTCCCTGGATAGTTTTGCTGATTCTTTTTAGTTAAATGATTTTATGAATTAAGAGTAAGTTTATATTGGGTTATCTTTGGAAATTTATTAACCTATCACGGAGGATATGTGATTAGTTTAATTACTTCACAATATGAGACTTCAAGAGAAACTGATATTATTTGGAGATAAGTGTTATTTTGTACCATGGAAGAATATGTGATTATATCCTTCAAATATTTCAATTTCAATATTATTTTGGTTTACTTTGAAAAATTTTATGGTCAAATTGTTTATATAATGGTCTTCATTGAACTTTGGGTTTGTTTCACACATTTTTGAGATTAAGAATGGATTTTCTTTTTTATAATGGATTATTCATTTTTGGATCTTGTTCTAATAATTTTTTTTTTTTTGAATTTTTTCTAAAGACATGGGAAATATATAGTTCTCTTTCATGGATTTTATGATTCTCAGGATGTTGATTACAGTACTCTTAATTTAAACAAGTCATCCTAAATACTCATCTTTTGGAGAAAATTTGAGTTCGTGTAAGAAATCGAGTAAAATTTGAAAGACAACAAGACAAGTAAGTATGTTTCCTTATGGTTTAGTTAATCTCAAAAATAAATTCCTCAATGAAAAGTAACTAAAGAAAATGGTGTCCATTAACTTTTCCTACTGGGGAATCCAATACCGTTTAACCCATCACATTTTTGTGATTTTCTTATGGTTAACTTTCTCCTAGACATGTTTACTATCACACTCAATCAGAACATGACCCTATATTTTCTCCTCCATGTCCATGTTTTCATACATGGAATCCTAGTATGGGTTAACTCGGGTGACCACTGTACATCTCTTTTTTTATTTTAAAATGATTGTTTTAGAGACTCTTGTTCCGATGTGGGACTTTCAAGGATGTTTCTGAGCCCAAATTTAAAATTGCGAGGACGCAATTCCCAAAAGGGGGGAAGGATGTAACAGCACAGGTAAGTAAAGAATATGAAATTTTTATATTTATACTTATTTGTGAATAAAAATTCAATATTAATTTAATGGGAATGCTACGCTTGATGTCTTACCCAATACGCAACAATGAGTTCCTTAGAAATCTTACGTTGCACTATAATAATAAAATAATATTATTTTAAATGGTAGTTAACGCCTAGCGGTTGTAATGGAGGGAATGAACAGAACTAACTACAAAATGATTATATATGTTTGTAAAATATTTTTTACTTTTTTACAGAAAATGTTAGAGGATTAAAAATGCGAATGAATCCAATTTTAAGAATAAACATTATAATATTCTTTAAAAGGTCAATTAACCGCCTTTTGATGACGAACCTCCTTTAAATCCACATTTTAACAATTTTATGTGTTATATTTGACAAAATTAAATTTTTCTTTAGAATCGGGACATCAAAATTTACTTTGTGTAATTTGTTGGTATTTTTCTGATAATGTTCATTTTTTATGAATAGTGAAAAATGTTCTATTTTAATTCAAAACCACTTTTTAATCAAATTTATTTATATGATTAAATTATATTTTGAATTGGTTTCAAATTAAAATTAAAATATATTTTTACCATTTAATCCAATAGTGGTCATTGGAATTAATTTCATCCTGACATTGGACTTAAACTACTGTCAATCTTTTGATTCTTATTGTTTCATAAAAACATGCTATTTGCTCTGACAGCGGGAATTAATTATTAAATTAATTAATGCAACTTATATGTTTTGAATTTTTTAAAATAGACTTCATTTTTGAATTCGGAATATCAAATATAGCTTAGGGTGAAGTTTTGGTATTTTTCTGAAAAACATCAATTTTTGATGAATAGTGAAACCACTATGTGGTACTTATAAAAACTGATTTTCCATTTAAAGGAAATTTTACCACTTCTATGTTTTGGATTTCAAAAATCCGACGTACATGGTTGTCATTAAGAAGTAAAATGTGGTTTAATGGGATTAAAATAAATTTTTGGTGAATACTAACTTTTATGTTTTTAATCACGATTTGAGATAATTAGTGTAGTTTAAGTTAATAATAATGTTTTAATAATATGAAATGAACTTGACACATGTCCTACATTTATTGGATGTGTCCTGGCCGACCAAGAAAATCCATGGGTCAACTTGGGGACCCCATGGAGCCACTTTTCTTGGAAAATGACATTAATACCATTTTATTTAAAGTTAAAATAAAAATGTCACAAACATGAGTTGTTTTACAAAACAAATTATTAAATGGGGTTATACAAGTCATATTTTCGACTATAAATATTAATTATAAAGTGGAAACGATTTCCTACATCATTATTTTTTTTATAATTTTTAGATATTAAATAAATTAAATTATTTATGACACCATGATGATGCGGCGATTACCTCATTATTTAACGATTTAAATAAAATGGAAGGATAATGTAAAATATAAGACCTAAACCTGTCCAAAACCTATTGGATGGGTGTATTTCGAAACCTTTTCACCTTATCCTCGATACACATCAATGTGGGGCCATTTAAATCCGAAACGCATTCTAAATTAAAGTAACATTTCATTACTTTCCAAGAGTGCCGCTCCTCTCCTCTTATAAAAGGCCCCCACCTCTACCTCCTTACCCACACCTCTCAAGCCTTTGGCTCTGCCAACCCCTGCCCATTTCATCCCTCCACATCCCTCTCTTCATCATTGAAGCCTAACTTTGGGCAAAATCCTTTCCAAGGAAGCCTTTGAACTTAAATCAAAAATAGTTACCCGATTTAAAGGTAGTGTCTTCTCTTGTGGTCTTTTGTTTTATTTTGTTTCTCCATCACCATAAAATCTTTTCATTAATTTCATTTGCAAAAACACCAGTATCCTCAATATACGAAGATGTTTTTATAAGAAGGAATAGATCTACACTTACACACAACTTCATCTAACGGTTACAGAACATACTGTTTTTGTGGATGGTGAATTTCTGCCTCACGAAACGATGATTGTTCAACACTCATATAACACTTTCAAAGGTGGCCATTAAGATGACACTATATTTATATATGATATATAATATTTTTTATGTTTTACTTAATATTCTGTATTTTTCATTTGTGTCATTCCTTTATGGTTTCCATTGTGGGTAAACACGATAATTTCATTTTAGGAAATGTGGACTACCGCCCCCTCAAAGTGATTTGATTCGTTAATGCCATATGGGGGACGTATAAATGATGGATTTAAAGTTATTATATATGATTTTATACTGGAATTATAATATACCTTTATATCATTATTATTTTCATTCCATTAATTTATGAGATAGAAATTAAAGTAGCGTTCATGCGTACGTACGGCTTACCGTCTCCATGAATGGTGCATTTCATTTCTTATCCCCAAATGTAATGTAATATTATAAGTACATATATATAATGGATATATATGATTTATGTTACATCTAAATGATTTATATAATTATGTAAATAAAATATACATATCCCTCATTTAGTTTTAATTCAATTAATATGACATAGAAATGAAAGTAGCATTCATGCATACGTACGGCTTACCATCTCCATGAACTGTGAATTTCATTTATTACCCCTAAATGATTATTTAATATTATAAATAAGTGTATATTCTAGATATATATGATATATATGATATCCAAATCATGAATATCATTCTGGATATAATGAACCTTTGACCACACAAACAACATGTAATTGTAAGAAGTCCACTTTCGACTTAAGACCCAAATGTCGACAAAACAAATATTATTAACTTAAATGATTACATAATTTTTATAACATGGTAATAAGTGATATAGAATTAATAATGAACTTGAAAAAAGTTCTTAAGAAAGTAGAAATTAACTCACGTTTATTATTCAGGACGTTAAAGAACGATCGAGTCAAGTCGGACCCTAGGTAAGGGATGCAACCTCTCTCTTTCTTTTTCAGTACTCTCATTTATGTCATTTCATTTAAGCCCATATTTATTATGTTTGGAGATGTTATTTTATATTAATCATACTTTAATTTTTATGTTCATATTATTGGAGACCCTATTTGATCTCATAAATCCATTTTTGGAAGTTTTATGTGGCGTCGTTAGGCTGCCGAGTTTTCGTAAGGGATTTTTCATCTCACTTGTATTCTCGTGAAAATTATTATATGTTTTCCACTATTTCCTTTGAGTGGTGTATGTACTGCCAGTTATTATACAATTTGTGTATTATAATATCATTTATGTGTATTTACATCTTCATTGTATGACCCTTCTTCCATGGGGTGTACTTTTCGAAAGTAACCCAACTCGGTAAGGGGACCTTTCACCCTCCTTTTTTAAAGACATCTTTTGTTATGTCTTTTAATTCACATAATATTATGTTGGGATATGTTCTTATATATCCTTATTTTTATAAATTTTATGTCTAAGTGATGATATCCCCTTTATCTCTCTCATCAACCCTTTTTGTAAAATTTTATGTGACGTCGTTAGGCTGTCGAATTTTACCAAGGGAACTTCTTAACCCGATTTCAATTTCTTTGGGTTCAACATGTAGTTAATGAATATGTCATCCTATGAATATGTGTGAATAACCTTTGATTGTTTTACAATTAATATCCACTTATATTGGGTGTGTTTATATTTGTCACACATAATTATGAGATTGATTTGTCCTTAATTTAAGGATACCTTCTTTATTATGGATTTCATCTCATTTTACATTTCTTTTGAGACTTCATTGTAGTTATGCATCAATTCACTCTTATATGGTGTGTATACTGTCGTTTGACATATTATATCATGAATACATTTATTCTCATGATATTATAAAGTTTTTATTAAATGTTATTACACTATTATTTGTATTCAAGAGTCTCACATTTTGTTAAAAACTCTTTAACAAAAATATCGTTTTAACTATTTTAATTATTTATTATTCTAAATCATTATCATTAATGTCCATGTTATCAAAATGGTTTTCAGTATTTATTTATATATACGTTAATGTTTTAAAATTATAATTCCAAAAAAAGCTTCAAATTGGTATGAGACACTTTGATTCAAAAATCTCTTTTAAATGATTTTTTAAAATGGATTGATTAATTCAATATCATGGAATTTCTTATTTTGATTGAAAATGAAATGTTGTTATTGAAATTTTTATATTTTAAATAATTTATATGTAATGATGGTACTTGGACATTTTACGTGTGGTTACGTGATAAACCATATGGCGGGTGGTGCCGTGAATACTAGGATGGGTGGTTACTTTATAACCTCCAATGCATTGGGTATGGAAGTCATCTGTATGGCTATTCCATTAAGTATGTGTGGAAGTAGACCGTATGGTTATTTCATTTAAGTATATTTATGTCCCAAGTTACCTTTATATGTTATGTGTTCTTTATATGGGATTTATGGTAATCGTTTGGTTACAAAATGGTTAGTAATTATCTTTTATTCAGTGAAGAGTTTTTACTACTACATAAAGGTGAAAAGTATTACTTTGGTAAAGTACTCATGGTTTAATTGTTCATTTTGAAAAACTAACAGTTTTCCTTCATTGTGTATCCTTTACTGGGCTTTCTATGCTCATCCTAAGTTTTTGAAATTTTTTTCACAGGTCAAGGGAATGGTTCATGATGTGATGATAGTGTTAAAAAAGTGTCAAGAAAGAATCCATGTTTTATTTTAAATATGTTTCTGTTTATGGGAAAAATGAATACTGTCTTTTATGTAACCACTTTGTTAAAATGTGGAATGTAATGCCAGTTTCATGATCCAATTCTCTTAAACTTTAAACCTGAAAAGATCCTCAATGTGTAATCTTGTACTAACTCAAGATTAAGTAAGGTTTAAGTCTGGGGACTTATATGATATTTCATATATGGTATTAGGGGCTAATCCAATTCCATTATCATACAGTGTACACCATGTTACATATTCTTGTATGTTATCCACGACTCATGTGTATGCCATGTGTTATATTGATTCTATATTACAACTATTCCATGATCACATGATTTCATATTATATATGTTATTCTTACATATGTTTATTAATGATCCGTGTCATTTTATTCCATCATTTTCCCATCTAACTCATTTGATATGCATTATTCCTAGTTTTATTCCCAAACAAGGATTATTTTATCATCCCTTAGTTCATGTAATCTCTAGGCTATAATATGACCTTTAGGAGCTCAAAGTAAGTGATGACTTCATTATGGAGACTAAAGAGAAGATTAATTTATTATGGTTACATGATTTTAAATTATTTACATTGTATTTAAAAGACACTATACTATACAATCATTGGTTTTTATTTGATCGTTAATTATGTTTAAAATAATTTTATGATATGGGTGAAAGAGTAGGGTCATTATATTTATTATTAGGGAACATTCTAGTAATTTTAATATATTATGACTTGAAAACGTCAGTATGAACCCTAAGGATAATTATTTCACCATTTATAACCTAAATTTGATATTAGGGAATTATAAGATTGGATATACTTTTCATTCAAATGTTTATCCTTATTTTAGAAAAGATAATGTTTTTATATAATTATTATCTATGTTTTAAAGACCCACAATTTTATTTTTTTATTAGTTAATGTAGGGAAATAGCGGAAATTATTCCCAAATTAAATTTGATATGTAAAATGAGAATTTCCCGAATGAAATTCCACATTTAATGTGAATTTGATATTAGAAAATCATTATTATACAGACTCAACTAGATCGAGTTAAAAATAATTACATGAATAATATGGAACACCCTTATTTTTCTTAAGAAAGATAATGTTGTGTTTGAATAATTTATGTGAATAATTTATCCTATAATTAGTGGATCTGAAAATCACATTATCATTGAATAGTGGATTTAATCCAATGTAATAATATTTACTATCCTTAAATTCTCAGATATTGGGAATGTTGGGCTAGCAGTTTATCATATTGATGTGGAAGAGGATCAGTGGGGGACATGGATAAAAACATGATTTATTTGGATGAAATTGACTCAATGAAATGAGAAGGATTAAAAAAATATTTTTCAATAAATATTTTCCATGAACTCTTCATGTTACAATGTATTGCAAGTTTCTTAGACTAAAACAAAAGGAATAAGAATCTAGTAGGGAGTACGGGCTAATCATTAAAGAGTTTATCATGAAAAACAACATTATTTTTCATGAAAACAATAATAAATTATAATGATTTATTTAGAGGAAAAAATTTCAATCTATGAAATTTTTTCCTGATTCAAAAAATTTAATGTTGTGATGATATTTCGGTTGTTCCTTTATGGTTGAGATGGATACTCAACACTCTCAGTGGTCTCATGTTAATATAGATATAAATCAAAAAAATTGAGTCTAATATATGAGGATCAATTGATAAATCCCATGATGTAATGAAAAACCGACATCCCATGTGTCAAAGTGTGGAATGAAGCATCTTTTTAATTGAATAAAGGGAACAAATATATTCTTAAAATGATAAATATAGGGGAATCATGAAGATTTTTTCTTAAGGGATAATATGGAACCCAAAAATAAAGTATAATATAGGGATGTTTAGATAAAAAATATTCCTATAGTTAAATTTTGGAACTACAAATAATAAGTGAATTATGATATCCCAATATATAATGCATGTGTAGTTAGAGGCAATCAACAACAACAATATCCAAGGAATCATGGAAAAGAATATTCTATCACTACTACTGAGGTGGTGTTTTAAAATGATGAGGTGACATGTACTTCAGTTATTAATTCATGAATAGGGAATATGATTTTTGGATTCTAATAATTGACATTATCTCATACCCTATTTATTTTGTAGAAATATACATAAACAACCTCAAAATATGGATGTTGAGTTATTTGTGAGAATACAAAATGGGGAAATTATTTCCTCCAATGTATATAAATTCTCACTAGTCACTTTTTGTGGGATAACACTCATAAGAATTGTTGTATTACTTCCTTCAGCAGATATTGATGTTATATTAGGAATGTATTAGGTATCATTATATAAAAAACTCAATTATTTTTATTGGTAGATCACTCTTCACATACCAAGGAATCATCTAATTATGTACAAGGGAATGGAGGGGGTTGAAACTCTATCATAATTATGTTCTCAATTTTTTATTTTATTTCCCTATGAAAAAGAATATCTATCTAAAATTATTGAGACAAAGGTGGGGGTCATTATTGATGAAATTACAATTTTGAGGGACTGCACTGATGTTTTCCTTGATTAATTACATGGACCTCCTCTTGACTGAGAGGTTGAGTTCTTAATATATATTATTCCTAAATCCATGACTATATCAAAGACTACATATAGGATGTCCCCCATTGAGATGGAATAACTAATGAAAAAGTTACAAGTGAATCCGGACAAGGGTTTCACCTACCTGAGTGCTTCAGTTGGTGGTGAGACAGTCCTTTTACTCAAAAAGAAGGATGGATAAATGTGCCTATACATTTAATATTATGAGCTCAAAAAAATTATGATAAAGAACTAGTATCCCCTACGATGGATAAATGACTTGTTCTATCAAGAAATGGGAACATGTATTTCGATGAGGTAGATATTTGGGTGGTATATCACCAATTAATAGTGAATATGGAAGATATTACCAATAAATCATTCGAATGAGGTATGAAAACTATGAGTTCATAGTGATTACCTTTATAATCTTTTATTTAATAAATTATTTCATGGTCATAATGAGTATAGATTATTATGATTACCTAATGAATTTATTGATAGACATTATAGATGATATTATGATGTACACCGAGTTCAAGGAGGAAATAAGGAGCATTTAAATAATTCTCTAAAATACATAAAAGGGAGAAAAATTAAATTGGGAACCTACATTTTTAGTTCTAGATGGAAGAAGTATCATTCTTCAGGAATGTTATCATTATCAAATGAATATCTGTAGACCCTTCCAAGACAATGGAATTGAAGAGTGTACCAAGACAACATATGTAGTAGATATCTGTAGTTTAATTGGACTAAATGATTACTAATGATGATTTTCAATGAACTACATTTGATTTTATTACCCATTACTGATGATTAATTGAAAAGGAGTAATGTTTTTATGGAGTAGTGAATTCCAATTGTACTTCAAAAGTTAGAGAAAAAGAGTTATTACTACAATAGTACTTACAACCCTGATGACTGGGGAACACTTTTTAATATACAAAAATTCATAGAATTTGGTATTAGGACATTTGTGGAAGGAAAATGATAAAATAATATCATTTTCATAAAGGAATATGAAATTTCATGTGGAAAAGTATCACACACATGATCTGAAGTTAGAGGATGTGAGTTTCACATTTATTACATAGAAGCATTATAATTATAGGGCTAACTGTGAGATTTATACAGATCACAAGAACCATTAATATATATTAGTACATAATAATCATAGTATGAAAAAATGAATACGGTAAAAAATATTTAGTGATTATTACTCCTCAATCCACTTCCATCCTGATAAATCAAAGAATGTGAAAGAATATCTATGTAGAATGGATCTTGAAGATTTATAAATAATGAGAATTTAGAAGGATCAAATCATTATATAAATACAAAGGATGTACATGAGAATAATTTAGGGATGAACATCAGAATCATTTAACAAATTATATCACAACCATCTCTTAGGGATGACATAGATGATTCTCAAAGAAATTGTGTGGAAACTTAGAAGAAGGTGGATGCTATTAGAAATGATAAATCATCATAATTAGAAATTTATTAACCAGGAGTCATAATTTTTGGTTCATGAATAAGTTTATCATCTAAAATAGAGATAAATAAAGATATTCTAAAGGATTCACATAGATTAACCTTCTTTACTCACCTAGGGATCAAAAAAATGTATTAAGATCTCTAAGTGAACAATTTGGTGGGTAACATGATGAAGTATATAGATATATATACATATAATTTCCTATTATGCCAGTCATTGAGGGGTAAATTACAAATTTCAAAGAGAATGATTAAAATTTTACACATAACATCATATACATGATAAAAAATCACCATGGAATTTGTCACATGAATTTTAAAAACATGAAGAAGAAATATTGAAATATTGGTTTCTATGGATTTTATTATAATGAAATCTCACTTAATTGCAATTTGATCGAATTTATCAGATGAACAAATTGAATTAATATGCATCATATATGTTTTTTTTTCATGGAGTCTCATTATAGATTACATCTGATCATGATCAATGATTTACCTCCATGTTCTAGAAAATCGACAAATAGATATAAATAATGAGCTAAACATTAGTATAGATTATCATCCTCAAACTGGTGTCCAATCTGAGAAAACTATTCAGACAATTGATGAAATATTGAGGGAATGTTCTATAGACATTTAAGGATAATGTGACCACCATCTACAACTCTTTGAAATCTCTTACATCAATAGTTTCCACTCAAGAATCCTAATGGCCCCATATGAATCCCATTATAGGAAAAAGGGTTGAACACTAGCATTCTTTGATAATGTTAGTGAAAATAATTAGATGGGACCTAAAATTGTCAATGAAGATGTATAATGAGAGAAAACCATTCAATAGTAAACCAGGGAAGCCCAATGTTGACAATAAAGATGTGAATAAAAAATCATTGATGGGACTGAGAGTTTGAGGTTATAGAGATTATATACTAACTAATATCTCTATGGAATATGGTTTGGATTTTTGGGAAGAAAATATTGTTCTGTTCTTGGTAAATATCCCCTATTGTGATTTTTTATTTTGTCAGAGATATGACCTATATACTAGAACTTACACCAACCATGTCACAATTATATGATGTATTCCATGTATCCTTCTTGATGAAGTACATACCAGATCACTCACATGTGGACAAATTAAAAGTGTTATATCTAGAAAATGATCACTCTTATGAGGAACAACTGTCCAAGATCATGGAACATAAAGATAATTTTCTATACAATAATAATACTCTCATATTAATATTACTATAGAGGAACCATAAATACAATGTGGTGGCCTGGTCACTTGAGGTATTGATGAAGGCGAAGTACCCACACCTTTTTCACTGTAGAATATAAAATAAAATTTTAATACTGAAATTTCATAGGGGGGAGAATGTAACGACACAAATTTTTATCAATTATATTTTACCTTATTATTATTAAATAATGTGTTATAAAGAACATACATATCATTGATAAACCTATAAAAAATCATTATCAAATGTAAAGTATGATACATTAGTCATTAAACAGATCACTAAGAATGGAAAATTATACAATGTGATATTTAAAAAAATATGATATGAATGTGAAATTTTGGATCCTCTTGGCCCACTATAGCGACCACACTTAAGAAAAAATTAGTAGAAGAAAAATATAATGATAATTATAAAATATTTTAGTATATATAAACATGAGTGATGGTTTATGTGATTGATTAATGGAAAACATGTTATTTATTGGAAGAATTATACTCTTTTGACCATAAAAATACGATCATTGTAACAATAACTTGACGGTTGTAATAAAAATGTTACCTTTTGGAGTAGTAATCTATAAATTACAATAGTTACCACACCTATGAAAGTAAAAATAAAATTTTGGTACCTTATAAATGAACATATGATATGCATATTTCATGGAATATGTAAATAAATTTTTTTAAAAATGATAAATTATGTGTTGGTATTATTTTGTGAATTAATTATTTATTTATAATTTTATAAATAATATAATTATTGAAAAGATAATTTATTTTCACAATATATATATATAATTTATAATTTTTATGTTTTAAAATTTTAAGACAATTTAATGAGATCTTAATAAATTTTTCAATGTGTTTTAAAATCTGTTATAATATTAAAATTAGAAAATTTCAAGTAAATGTTGATTTTAATTAAAAATTATATTTCCCTTATATAGAAAATAATTTTTATAAAATGGAGTCAATTTTTAAAATATAAATATCCAAAAAATAGTTAGGGGTAATATTTTGTATTTTTTTAAATAGAAAATGTTTTGGTGTATAGCGTAATATGGTAATATGAGATATATAAAAAAATATATGAATTATAGAGTAATGTATGATGTGTGTATGAGGTAAGAAGATATTGGATCAAAATATCATGAACTATTTATATTATTATTCATGGAAATCAAAAATATTTATACTCTTGATCCAAAATAATATTGGTAGTATGGAACCAAAATAATATACAAATAAAAATTAAAAATCAAAATCACCCCTCTTCTAACCCTATAAATATATACCCCTATCAGTAAACCTACAAAGCCTTTAATCATGTCAAACTTCATCCCAATTTCTCTCCCAATACACTTCCCAATATCTTAATCTAATTGGTCTCAGAAATAGTCTCATACTATTTTCCCTTTGGAGGTAGTCAAGGAGACAATATTGAAGAGGTAAAATCCTCCTTATTCCCCTTTTATTTTATTTTCTATTATTATCCATCTCCACCCTCCCCCATCCAAAATATAGTTATAACCTAAGTAAGATAAATAATATTTAATTTTATTGTATTAATGGAACAGAAATCATCAAATATCTTCTTTTTTAATGTTATTCGAAAAATGTAAACACCATCAATAATGTGTCAATTCACCACCTTCATGGATGAAAAGTTTTAATATTACAATAACACATTCAAGGATAGTAATAATGATTTTTTATGCTAAAAATATATTATAATATGTTTATTATATCTTATTAATTGTTATGGAACCAATAAATAAACATAATATTAAATAAAACGGTACTTATTTGTGATGGTCATAAAAATATCCAAAAAACTATTACTTATTCATTAAATTTTAATCTAATGAATCATTAACATATATAAAAAATTGATATACGAAACCTTTTAAAATTTTGGAAGAATATTAATAACATTTTATCCAACTTCTATAGTTTTCAAGGAAATTATGGAGGTTCATGTTTTGTGCACTATTAGTAAAAACCATGTAGTATATCTATGATACCGTGTAAGGAAAGTTATTGGATAGTGGGTTGGGAAATAGTTGGTGTATGGTTTGAAAAAAAAACATAATTTCATACGTGAAACCATGAATAATGAAATAGTGGGAAAAATAGTTGTTGTGTGGTAAATGAATGTGTAGAGGCTATCCAAGTGAGGTGTGTCTTCTTGATAGTATCATTGATCGAATGGAATGTGATTTTATAAAACATGTAGCCAAACAGTTCATCATACACCTATCCATCATAAAAAAGTGGATATTATACAAATTAGCCCCTTCCACCATAATTTTCTCCTAATACACAGAAAACTCGAATTTAGTTTTCTTATAAGATAAGTGGGATGCCCCCTTTCAACCTAAGAGTGATCTGTAGGAAAATCAAAGTGTGTTGGGGCCTGTATTTATCACTATGTGCATATTATTCACTTTTCATCTTAAAAATAGGGTTATTATCTATATTAGTACCAAAAATGTAATCTATTATGGATATATATATGTTTTATCAATGGTTTTATAATGAAATATTGTTGTATATTGAAAAGGGTATAGATTCAGGCAACAAATCTTGATTTTTTTACATTCTTCATTTTCATTAACATTTCAGTGGTATGAGTCTTTTATCTCAAAAATATTTTATTTAGAACATATTTTATTATCATTAATTATATAATTATAATGAAATTATTTTGTATTGATATTGTTATTTTTTATTTAAATCATGATTTATTACTGTCTTGTGAATTATAGAAAGTTGATTAGTTTGTCGGAAAATCCCTTTATTTATAATTATAAAACGATGATTTTAAAATTATGGTTTGTTTTTATTCAAGTAATGAATTTTTTTAATTGTTTTAAAAAGAAGGAAATAAATTTTTATAAATTATTTATCATGATATTGGAAAAAACTGATGGGTGTGAGTTCAATTGGATGGATAATGGTCCTGAAGTACCGCAATAAAATGCTATACAGTATGATAATGATGTTTCACCATCAATGATGACACTTAGATTTTAGTTGTGTGTGGTTTTGTGTGTGGGTATGGAAAATAATATTACAAATAAAATGACATTTTTAATGGATATATTGATCCTTACATTGTTAAACGTTTTTACGTTTATTTTATAAACATTTTTTTTACTTGAAACATTTTTAGAAAATGTTATAACATATTTTGTCTGTATGGCATGATTTTTGAATTCATTGGGGAAATCCTCTTCAGTATAGACCCACCCCTTCATTGGAACGACTATGAACATATAGATGTCATCAATTGAAGATCAAATAAATTAATTTCTTCTAAGTTCTTTAGTGATTCTTCTTGATATTGTGGCATGGAATGTGGTGTTAGGACATGTAGAAGGTGGGGCGTGGTTGGTTTTTGGGTAATGAACCATAATTCTATTGATTAAATATTACATTCTTATAATTATTACATGTAGTATAAATCACATAAATGACATAATTATCACAATAAAAACATAGTTCTCATACAAGATACATGCCTGTTTAGTCAAAAAACAAACAAATAACAATTCTAAATATTACAACATGACACTAAATTGAAAATATGATGATAATAATAGGAAAATTTATATTTTCATGATAAAATAAAATTACTGAACTCGTGGTCAAAGATATATTAATAATACATAATGTTAATAATTAAATTTTCAACTATATATATCCTTGGGAGAAAATATATCTGATTGATGGAGGACGAAGAAGTATTTATTGGAAGTTTATACCCTTGTGACTTTAGAAATCTAGCCATTGGTATTGAATTGTGATTATTGGGAATATTAATTTTTCTACTAGAATCATAACTTAATCTATGAAATTATAAATATGATTTTGGTATCTTATCAATGAATGTATGATATATTTTTAAAATTTAATAAATAAATAAAGGTTTTAAAAATTATAAACTATGTGTTGGTATTTTTGTGAAACATAGATATTTAATTATAATTGTATAATATATATAAGTATTTAATATAAAATTTATTTTCATAAAATATATTCCTAAAATAATAATTTATGTTTTATAATAAAAATGTACTTTTTCGATTGATTAATTAATTTTTAAAAGTGTAAAAAAATGAATTTTAATATTAAAATCAATATTTTTCAAAAAAAAATGATGATTATAATTAAAAATTATATTTCTCATAATCAGAGAAGTAGTTTAATAAAATCTTGTCCATTTTTAAAATCTATAATAATTATATTTTTTAGGGTTATTTTTCTGTATTTTTCTTAAATAGATCAAGTTTTAGTGAATAGTGAAACACAATAATTTACAGTATTTAACTAATACATGAATTACAGAGTTATAGATGATTTAAAGATAGGGTAAGAACCCATTGATTCAAAGTATCCTAAAACATTTTTTCTATTTATTCAGATAAATCAACAATATTGATAGTCATGATCCTAAATAATAAATAAATGAATAAAAATTAAAAACACCAATATCCTCAACTATAGATTAAACACCATAGTACACCTTATCATCAAACCGAAAAATGCATGAATAGTGTATAAATTATACCCAATTACTACCCTAATATTCTTACCCACATCTTAGTATTTTTGTTCTCACCAAAATATCAATACCTAGTTCCACATGGAGGTTCTCAACGAGATAAAATTCAAGAGGTAAAATCCCCAACCTCTCTCATTAAATTTTTTTGTCCCACTATCCCATCACCTATCAAAAATAGCATGATTACTCTAGTATCAAATATATATTAAATTTTCATTATGTTAATCGAATATCAATCATGAAATCTCTTATCTTCTCATGTAATTCTGAAATTGGTAACATCATTCATGATGTGTCAATTCACCCCTTCGTTGACATCACATTTTAATTTTTCATTACCACCTTCATGGACAGTAATAAAAAAAATTTCATGAATAACCCATTTTATAATATGGTTATTGATAATTATTAGACATTACAGAAATGATATATAAATATAATATTAAATAAAACTATACTAGTTCACGATGGTTTTAAAAAAATCCAAAATACAGTAATCATTTTTCTTTTACATTTTATCAAATGAATCATTATCATACCTGAAAAAAATGATATATGTAACCACTTAAAATTAGGATAGTACAATAAAACCATTTCATTCAAATTTATTATATTTTCTACCATTAAAAAATATCTCTAATAATTATACTCAAGGAAACTAACCATAAAACCCTGACACCAACTCTCCTAGAACAACAATATTAAATATTATAACTCCACAAAATGTACATAAATGAACATAATAAAATTATAATAAATCAATTTTATATATTATTGGTAATTAATTAACTAATTAATGGATCTAATTTTACTATCTGGAACATCATTTTCATGTGAAAAACATATTCCCCCATAAGTTATGAGATCTCACTAAACATCCAAATTACATTTTTCTTACACATTCTCTATTATTAAACTGGTGATTTTATTGATTATTCTTATTTAAATATTTTAAAATAATTAAAAATATTATATAATTATATATCCAGATCAATTTATCCTTAATTTATTGGGAAATACATATTTTATATCGTTCTATTTTCAATTACTCTAAATAAGCAAGCCCAATTAAATGGAAATTCTCAAGGTCTTACCCATTGTCAACCAGACTAAATAATTTATTTTAAGGGAAAATTAATATAGTAAAATCACTTATTTTATACTGATAAATTAACTCTTTTCAATAATATTTTAATATGATCAATTATTCCTTTTTACTCTTTAGAGATTTTTTATTATTTTTCTTTAAACCGCACTAAATATGATCATTTCTATATTTTTTAAATACCACTTTTACAGGTTTTCATATCAATTGGGAGTCATTTATCATGATCTATTCTTATTTTCTCTTATGAATGCCCATATGTGATTTAAATACATTCTTTCATCATCACCATTACGATTTTCCGTTTGGTTATTCCTTATGATATGATTGTGATAACCATTTAATTACATGGGTAAATATTATGTGTATTATTTATGTTTGTGTCTTAATGTGCAAAAAATATTCATGATCATATTATAATGGGGGCAAGACGATAGTCCTCCAATGAATTGGGTTGTTTTTAGCCTCATGGGATGTCATATATGGTATTAGGGGCTTAGCCAATTCCATTATCCTACATTATACACAATTTGACATATTCTTGTATGTTATCCACGACTCATGTGTATTCCATGTGTTATATTGATTCTACATTCGAACTATTCCATGATCACATGATTTCATATTATATATGTTATTCTTACATATGTTTATTAATGATCCATGTCCTTTAATTCCATCATTTTTCCATCTATGTTATTTTATATGCATTATTCCATGTTTTATTCCCAAATAAGGCTTATTTTATCATCCCTTAGTTCATGTAATCTCTAGGCTATACTATGATTTTAGGAGATCTAAGTAAGTGATGAATTCATTATGGAGACTAAATAGAAGATTAATTTATTATGGTTACATGATTTTCAATTATATACATATTATTTAAAAGACACTAGACTTTAAAATCATTGGTTTTTATTTGATGGATAATTATGTTTAAAATAATGTTATGATATGGGTGAAAGGGTAGGGTAATTATAGTTAGTATTAGGGAACATTCTAGTAGTTTTAATATATTATGACTTGAAAACGTTGTATGAACCCTAAGGATAATTATTTCACCATGTATAACCTAAATTTAAAATTATTGAATTATACGTTTGGATATACTTTTCATTCAAATGTTTATCCTTATTTTGGAAAAGATAATATTTTCATATAATAATTATCAATGTTATAAAGACCCATAATTTTATTTTTTTTTATTAGTTAATGTAGGGAAATAGCTGAAATTATTCCCAAAATCTATTTGATATGTAAATTAAGAATTTCCCAAATGAAATGTCACATTTAATGTGAATTGTATATTAGAAAATCATTATTATATAGACTCAACTAGATATAGTTAAGAATAATTCCATGAATCATATGGAACACCCTTATTTTCTTAAGAAGGATAATGTTGGGGTTGAATAATTTATGTGAATAATTTATCCTATATTTAGTGGATCTTCAAATCACATTATCATAGAATAGTGGATTTAATCAATTTTAAAGATATTTACGATCCTTAAATTCTCAGATAATGAGATAGTTATGCTAGCAGTTTATCATATTGATGGGGAAGAGGATCAGTGGTGGACACGGATAAAAACATGATTTATTTGGATGCAATTCACTGAATGAAATTGGAAGGATTTTAAAAAATATATTTTTCAATAAATACTTTCCATGAACTCTTCATGTTACTATGGATTGGGAGATTCTTAGACTGAAACAAAAGTAAGAAGAATCTATTAGGGAGTTCTGGGTAATCATTAAAGGGTTTATCATGAAAAACCACATTATTTTTCATGAAAACAATAAGAAATTATAATGATTTATTTAGAGAAAACAGTTCAGTCTATGAAAATTTTTGGTTATCCAAAAAATTTAATTTTGTGATGATATTTCAGTTGTTACTTTATGGTTGAGATGGATACTCAACACTCTTAGTGGTATCATGTGAATATAGATATAAATCAATAAAATTGAGTTTAATATAAGAGGATCAATTGATAAATCCCGAGATGGAATGAAATACCAACATCCCATGTGTCAAAGTGTAGAATGAATGATATTTTTAATTGAATAAAGGGAAAAAATATATTCTTAAAATGTTAATGAAAGGAGAATAATGATGATTTTTTCTTAAGGGATAATATGGAACCCAACAATAAGGTTTAATATATGGATGTTTAGATAAAAAATATTCCTATAGTTAATTTTTGGAACTAAATTTAATAAGGGAATTATGATATCCAAATCTATAATACATGTGTAGTTTGAGGCAATCAACAACAACAACATCCAAGTAAGCATGGAGAATAATATTCTATCACTACTACTAAGGTGGCGTTTAAAAATGATGTGGTGACATGTACTTTAGTAATTAATTTATGAATAGGGAATGTGATTTTCGGATTCTAATAATTGATATTATCTCACATCCTATTTATTTTGTAGAACTATCCATAATCAACCACAAAATATGGATGTTGAGTTATTTGTTAGAATAAGAAATGGGGAAATTATTTCCTCCAATGTATATAAATTCTGACTAGTCACTTTTTGTGGGATAATACTCATAAGAAGTGTTGTATTACTTCCTTTAGTAGATATTCATGTTATATTTAGAATTTATTAGGTATCTTTATATAAAAAACTCAATTATTTTTATTGGTATATCACTCTACACATACCAAGGATTCATCTAATTATGTACAATGGAAAGGAGGGGGTTTAAACTCTATCATAATTATCTTCTCAATTTTGGATGTTATTTCCCTATGAAAAATAATATCTATCTCAAATGATTTAGACAAAGGTGGGGGTCATGATTGATGAAATTGAAATTTTGAGGGACTAAACTGATGTTTTCCTTGATTAATTACATGGACCTCCTCTTGACTGAGAGGTTGAGTTCTTAATATATATTATACCAAAATCCATGACTATATCAAAGACTACATATAGGATGTCCCCCATTGAGATGGAATAACTAATGAAAAATTTACAAGTGAATCCAGAAAAGTGTTTCTTCTACCTGAGTGCTTCAGTTAGTGTTGATATAGTCCTCTTCCTCAAAAAGAAGGATGGATCAATGTGCCTCAACATTAAATATTATTAGCTCATAAAAATTATGATAAGAAACTAGTATCCCCTACGATGGATAAATGACTTGTTCGATAAACAAATGGGAACATGTATTTCTCTATGGAAGATATTTGGGTGGTATATCACTAATTAATAGTGGATATGGAAGATATTTCCAAGAAACCATTCGAATGAGTTATGAACACTACGAGTTCGTAGTGATTACCTTTATATTCTTTGATTTAATAAATGATTTCATGGTCATAATGAGTAGAGTTTATCATGATTACCTAATGAATTTATTGATAGACATTATAGATGATATTATGATGTACACCGAGTTCAAGGAGGAAATAAGGAGCGTTTAAATAATATTCTAAAATCCATAATAGGGAGAAACATTAAATTGGGAACCTAAATTTTTAGTTATAGATTGTATAAGTATCATTCCCTTGGAATGTTATCACTACCAAATGAATATATGTAGACCTTTCCAAGACAATGGAATTGAAGAGTGTACCAAGACAACATATGTATGGGATATCTGTAGTTTAATTGGTCTAAATGATTACTAATTATGATTTTCAATGAACTACATTTGATTTTATTACCCATTACTAAACCTTAATCGAAATGGAGTAATGTTTTTATGGAGTAGTGAATTTCAATAGTACTTCAAAAGTTAGAAAAAAAGAGTTATTACTACACTAGTACATACAACACTTATGATTGGTGAACACTTTTTAGTATACAAAAATTCATCGAATTTGGTATTATGATATGTGTGGAAGGAAAATGATAATATAATAGCATTTTTATAAAAGAATATGAAATTTCATGAGGAAAACTATCACACACATTATCTGATGTTAGAGGATGTGACATTCACATTTATTACATAGAAGCATTATAATTATGGGGTTGACTGTGAGATTTATACTGATCATAAAGACCATGAATATATTTTAGTACATAATAAACTTATTATGAACAAATCAATATGGTAACAAATCATTAGTGAATATGACTCCTCAATCCACTTCCATCCTGATAAATCAAATAATGTGAAAGACTATATATGTAGAATGGATCTTGAAGATTTATAAATAATGAGAATTTAGAAGGATCAAATAATTATATAAAAACAATGGATGTACATGAGAATAATTTAGGGATGAACATCAGAATCATTTAACAAATTATTTCACAACCATACCTTAGGGATAAAATAAATTATTTTCAATGAAATTGTGTGGAAACATAGAAGAAGGTGGAAGCTATTAGAAATGATAAATCATCATAATTAGAAATTTATTAACCAGGAGTCATAATTTTTGGTTCATGAATATGTTTATCATCTAAAATAGAGATAACAAAAGATATTCTAAAAGATTCAAATAGATTAACCTTCTTTACTCACCTAGGAATCACAAAAATGTATTAATATCTCTATGTGAACAATAATGTGGGTAATATGATGAAGTATATAGATAAATATACATATAATTTCCTAGTATGCCAGTCATTGAGGGATAAATTACAAATTTCTAAGATAATGATTCAAATTTTACAAATACCATCATAGAAATGATAAAAATTCATCCTGGAATTTGTCTAAGTAATTCTAAAAACATGAAGAAGAAATATTGAAATATTGGTTTCTATGGATTTTCTTATAGTGAAATCTCACATAATTGCAATTCGAGAGGATTTATCAGATGACCAAATTGAATTAATATACATCATATAAGTTTTTATGTTTCATCGAGTATCATTATAGATTATATCAGATCATGATTGATGATTTACCTCCATGTTCTAAAAAATATACAAATAGATCTAAATAATGAGATGAACATTAGTATAGATTATCATCCTCAAACTGATGTCCAATCTGAGAAAACTATTCAGAAAATTTGTGCAATATTTAGGGAATGATCTATGTACATTTAAGGATAATGTGACCACCATCTACAACTTTTTTAAATCTATAACATTAATAGTTTCCACTAAAGAATCATAATGGTCCCATATGAATCCCATTATAGTAAAAGGGGTTTAACACCAGCATTCTTGGATAACGTTAGTGAAAATAATTAGATGGGACCTAAAATTGTCAATGATGTGGTATAATGAGAGAAAACCATTCAATAGAAAACCAGAGAAGCCCAATGTTGACAATAGAGATATGAATAAAAAATCATTGATTGGACTGAGAGTTTGAGGTTATAGAAATTATATTCCAACTAATATCTCTATGGAATATGGTTGGGATTTTTGGGAAGAAAATAATGTTATGTTCTTGGTAAATTTTCCCTGTTGTGATTTTTTATTTTTTCAGAGACATAACTTATAAACTTGAACATACACCAACCATCTCACAATTATATGATGTATTCCATGTATCCGTCTTGATGAAGTATATACCAGATCACTCACATGTAGAAAAATTAAAAGTTCTATATCTGGAAAATGATCACTCTTACGAGGAACAACTGGCCATTATCATGGAACATAAAGATAATTTTCTACAGAATAATAATACTCTTATATTAATATTACAATAGAGGAACCATAAATACAATGTAGTGGTCTGGTAACTTGAGGTATTGATGAAGGAGAAGTACCCAAACCTTTTTAACTGTAGAATTTAAAATAAAATTTTAAGGATGAAATTTCATAGGGGGGAGAATGTAACGACACAACTGTTTATCAATTAGATTTTACCTTATTATTATTCTATAATTTGTTCTAAAGAACATACATATCATAGAGAAACCTATAAAAAATCAGTCTCAAACATAAAGTATGATACATTATTCATTAAACAGATAACTAAGAATGTAAAATTATACAATGAGATAATTAAAAAATATGATATGAATGTGAAATTTTGGATTTTCTTGGTCCACTATAAGGACCACACTTAAGAAAAACATTGTAGAAGAAAATCATAATGATAATTATAAAATATTAAAGTATATATAAACATGAGTGATGGTATATGTGATTGATTAATGGAAAAGATGTTATTTATTAGTCATATTAAACTCTTTTGACCATAAAATATGATCATTGTAATAATAACTTGACGGCTGTAATAGAAATGTTACCATTTGGAGTAGTAATCTAGAAATTACAATTCTTACCACACCTATAAAAGTAAAAATAAAATTTTGGTACCTTATAAATGAATATATGATATGCATATTTCATGGAATATGTAAATAAATTTTTTAAAAATGATAAATTATGTGTTTGTATTATTTTGTGAATTAATTAATTTTTTATAATTTTATAAATAATATAATTATTGGAAAGATAATTTATTATCACAAAATATATTTATAATTTATAATTTTGATGTTTTAAAATTTTAAGACAATATAATGATATCCTAATAAATTTTTCAATGTGTTCTAAAATATGTTATAATATTAAAATTATAAAATTTCAAGTAAATGTTGATTTTAATAAAAAATTAAATTTCCATTATATAGAAAATAATTTTTATAAAATGGAGGCCATTTTTGAAATCTAAATATCAAAAAATAGTTAGGGGAAGAATTTGTATTTTTTAAAATAGATAATGTTTTGGTGTATAGTGTAATAAGGTAATATGCGATATATAAAAAAATACCTGAATTATAGAGTAATGTATGGTGTGTGTACGAGGTAAGAAGATATTGGTTTAAAATATAATGAACTATTTATTTTATTAGTCATGGAAATAAACAATATTTATAGTCTTGATCCAAAATAATATTGGTAGTCTAGAACCACAATAATATACAAATAAAAAATAAAAATAAAAATCACCCCTCTTCCAACCCTATAAATATATAACCTTATCAACACACCTACAAAGCCTTTAATCATGTCTAACATCATCCCAATTTCACTCTCAATACACTTCCCAATAACGTAATCTAATTGGTCTCAGAAAAAGTCTAATATTGTTTTCCCTTTAGAGGTACTCAAGGAGACAATATTGAAGAGGTAAAATCCTCCTTATTTCACTTTTATTTTATTTTCTATTATTATCCACCTCCACCCTACCCCATCCAAAATATAATTATAACCTAAGTAAAATAAATATTATTTAATTTTATTGTGTTAATGGAATAGAAATCATCAAATATCTTCTTTTGTAATGTTATTTGAAAAATGTAAACATCGTCATTGATGTGTCAATTCACCGCCTTCATGTATAACAAGTTTTCATATTACACTAACACATTCAAGGCTAGTAATAATGATTTTTTTGCTAAAAATAAATTGTAATATGTTTATTATATCTTATTAATTGTTATGGAACCAATAAATAATCATAATATTAAATAAAACAGTACATATTTGTGATGGTCATAAAAATATCCAAAAAAACTATTAATTATTCATTAAATTTTAATCTAATGAATCATTCACATATATGAAAAATTGATATATGAAACCTTTTAAAATTTTGGAAGAATTTTAATACCATTTTATCCAACTTCTAGATTTTTCTTCCATTTGATAAGAAAACACATAATTTAACAAAATGGAACCAACCATAAAAACATGAAATAAATTCTCTATGAAAAATGAATGTAAATGTTATAACTCATCAAAATAGTGTTAAATGAATATAATAAAATTATAATAAATAAATAAAATGTATAAGAGGATCGTAGATAATTAATTAATGGAACTAATTTGATTATACATGAAATGATGTGCATGTGAGGAAGACATTCAGACATAAGGTAAAAGATCTCTTGGAGCCACCAATTTTTTTGGGTTATGCTTTATCCTTTATTACACCAATTTATTATTTCTCCATGTTATTCTTCCATTTGATAATTTTTATTCTCAATCTTATTATGTCATCATTTTATTTCTTCTAACACTTGTTCTCTTGTTTATTCCTATGTTTATTCACTTATAGGGATTATTGTCTCATCCCTTTGTATATGTATTCCCACGGTGATCATATGAAAATGTAATATCTTAGAATTAGGATATCATTGTTGAGATTAAATAAAATATGAATTTATTTTTATACCATTCTTTTTAATTACGTACCAATTTCATAAAAAAATAATTTATGATCCTTGTTTTGAATTTGGTGGTAAATGATGTTTAAAATCAATTCATGATATCTATAAAAGGATACAATCAATATATGTTATCCCTTGATAACATTGAACTTCGTTTCATTTATGTTCATTCTGAGTATGTATTTTGTCTTTTTACCGTACTCTAATATGGTTTTTTAGTTTGTATATATTTGAGTTTTATTTCTATATATTCATGAATTATACATAGGTTTGTATGGATCATGATTATGTGGTTTGGTTGTTTATTCATTCAAAGTGAAAATAATCCCCAAAATATTTTTTAGGCCCTTGGCATTTTTTACCATCGTTTTGTTTATTAGTGATACCACTTATGGACTAGTATCACCCACATTACTCAATATGAAAATGAGTAGGGGGTATGTTATATTGTGGAAAACAATGGATTGAAACATAAAAGGAGATTGTGAAAGTATATAGTTATCGGGATGAACTATATGTAGGGTTACCATATGTAATGTGATTTCTTCAATCAACAATAAATATACTTATCCTTTAGACAATCTTTAATATTACTTCCTTGATTTCATAGTTGATAAAAGAAAAATGAAGTTCCATAGGTTGTTTTGGGAATTAATGCCATGTATTGCTTCATTTTATTGATGTAAAAGTTTCAATCAATTTAATGGAAATTTTAATTATGTTATTTATATTGTTGTTATAATAATTTTAGGCAGACATGATGGTAATATTTCTCCAATACGACTTGTTTTTTTGTTGAGAAGGATAATTTTGAATATTGGAGTTGGGTTTTGTCCAATATTTTCATTCATGTCAAACAAATATAGGGATTGTGTCTGATATCATATTTACATGAATATATTATAGAGATCATCAATATTGATAGAGTTTCATAGTTGGAACAGAATTCACATAATTCATTTTTCATAATTCAATTTTCTAGTAATAGACGTGTTTTTGAGATTAGGTAATAAAAAATTTACATTACATTTTGAGTAAGATTTTTTAATTTTATTTTTTGGAAAAAATTAAATCAATTTTAAATAAATCTTTTTATTCTAGTTTGAGCATATGATCCCCAATAAGGAAATTATAATCATAAAATCTATGAAATTTTAAGTTATAATGTATATTTGTATGATTATATGATGTGTATTTCAATGGAAATTCTGTTTTATCATATTATTGAGGTAAGAGATATGGCTATTAAACCATATACATTTTTAAGTTAATAAATCTAGATTTTGAAGGTTTTAACAAAGTATCCATTTTAGGGTTGTTACAAGAGACTTTTTATAGATTTTTTATGTACTTTATTTAATGGTCATAGTAGACTTATCATATGATGAAAAATGAGATGAGTTTGGGTTAGAATTTCTCAATAGAAATGGATCAAATAATATAAGATACATCACCCAGTTTTTTTTCAAAAACATGAATGGCTAGGGATAATTTTTTAGGTAATGATGTTTCATGACCACTTGAGAAGAAATAATTATAAATTTTTGGTGTTGGTATTTGAAGTAATGTACTTTGAATATGGTTATTTTTAAGTATTGATATATCCTTTTTCACATTTTGTTTCATATTTTACATCAGAGAAAATATCATGGGGACAATATGTTAACCTGATATATCATGTTAGCACTATGGTAGATGTTATTGTGAACCTTAGATGATTGATGGTAAATTTTGTAATACGACCTCTCCTATTAATCAGTCAAATTTGGTCCCTGATAATACCAAGTTTCATATTCTGGAATTTTCATTTTTATAATCTTTCCTTTTATAATTTTTTTCATTTATTACGTATTTAATTAATGGTTTGACTCTATTTTTGATTTTGATATTTGGTACTTAAACATTAGCTAATGATCTTAAATCTATAGTTCCATATTTTAATAGGTTTCACCCTCAGGGATGATAAAAGTTCTCTCATTTAAAAAATGATATGGACTAGCCTCAAAATTGGGATGTGGGACTAGAACAAAACATTTTACACCCATAAGGGATTAATCATAAGATATTTCCCTATGTGGTACTGTGAGGATCCACTTCACATCATCATTGATCGAGTAAATGTATGATATAATGCCTATATTTTTTATGTATTTATGATCATTAATTAATTGATCCTTTTATTTCTAGATTGTTACAATTTTGGATTGCTTCATCTTGTGTGTTTTTTATTTTTTGTTGAAATTATAAAATTATTTGTGATATTTAATATTTCAATAAATTAAACACATAGTTTTATTGAATTTCAATAGGTTCAAGCTCTAAATGAATTGTCTTTAAATTTACCCTTCAATTCACATGGTCAATTGAAAATATCACGGACTCCTTTATACTATTCTATATTTTAATAATAGTCTATATACATATAATTATTTATAAAAAAAACAAGATTGGATGTAAATATTAATTATAAATTAATTTACTATGTCAAAAAAATTAGTCATATTTAATTTTTACCTCATTTTTTATCACAATGCTTAATTATAAACCATATTTGTCTAAAACATTTTTCTTTTTATAAATATTAAAAAATATTTCCAAATTTTATTTAATTAATAATAAAAACATGATATCAACTATAGAAATGGTAGTACATCCATTGAATACATTATAACACTTGAATGTTTCAAGGATGGTCATAAAGGGATGTCAAACTCCTTCTTTGAGTGTACGAAGATCACACCATTTCCATCAACTTGTACCACCTTCTAACATCATCGACCATGATCATTATGATGGGTTCTAGAGAATAAAAATGTGAAGTTTAAAATTTTTTATTCATCATATTATTATAGTTCTCATAGTGATATGGAGTCTATAGGAACACACAGTTCAATTATCATTGAGAGATATGACTATTAAACTCAAGGTTGTTTCCATTATATTTCTCCGATCAATAGATTAGCTGTGATATACCTATTTATAAAGAATGTTAGGATTATTTTCATAAAATACAAGGAAATGAGGTTCAAGATGATGGTTAGACCATTAACAGTTCATGTTACAAATTCCTGGGATTGATAAACACTTTCTCTATTTAGCCAATGATGCGGTTGTGATCACCATGATGTAATTATTTCATGAATATATTCAGAGACTTGTTGGTGGAACATTCATTACAAAAAATTCGACTAAAATTTTCAATTTGATATATTTATTGTCACTAATGGATTTATAGGATAATTGGAGGTATTTTTGGGGGTATATATTCCATTAATATAAATACATAGAGCTATTAAATGTGTTTTCCATCGATAAGATGCAGATTACATGAATTATTATACTTATTAAGATGTTGATATGGGAGAACATACCTTACTTGGATCCATATGACGGAACGCCAATTCAAAATGATAATTTATGGGAGTCCCGATGTGGACAATGGAATATTTTAATTCATTATTATATTAAATTGAAATGTATAAATTTCAATTATAAAATATAGGTAAAATCTATTATCAACATGTAGAGTCAGATAGATCAGTATTTAGAAACTACCAGACTTGATATCCACACATACAAACTTATTCTAGATAATCTTCATATTAATGACATATGTGATGGATAAATATATAGTTAAATTACTATTTTTTATATTATGTGTCTTAATTTATTAATGGCTCAGTAGGTTTTTATATTTCATGTTTCATAGATGTCTTACATTAGGGATATCATCCATTATCACCCACATTATTTTATAGAGATGATTGTTGTCGGATCATGCATCATACATATGATTCATTTTCATATTTTTCAGTTTAATATTGATAATATAGTTGTGAGATACTTTGTCCCCTATTAACCCATTCCTACACCACCGGGTGAGAAACCGTCACTTCATTCCATGAAAATGTTAGGGATGAGAGGCATTGAACAGACACGATATCATTCATGATATATTAATATATGGGATAGAAAACATGAGTCCTAATAATTAGGGGTTGGAAAAGTATGCTTTCCATTATCAGAACAGATGTATTTTGGTACCGGGTCACACATATCCCATGAGAGACATCTTACATGACAAAGATGGGGATTTCATGAGATGTTATTAATTCTACATGACAATGTTCAGCATTTATTTTATTTACATTATTTTATAACATAATTTTATATAGGGTGATTGTATCACATAGCTCATTATCATCTCTGATCATATAGAAGGAGGTTCCTTTGACAAAGAATATTTTTATAGTGTAGTGACAAAGAAACATCATGTTATAGATTAGATTTATCATCCGATATTCTTTTATGTGTTGGGTGATGTTGGGGGTATTGATCCAAATATACATTTTCAGAGTGTGATGACCCTATTATGGATGCATATGTGGCCCCAAAGGAGGGTGTTCATTATAATCATCCAGATTCCCCACCAGTTCCAATCACCTAAGATCAATAGACACAATAATCCCCAATTACAAAGACAAAGACAATTAGAGGGTTAGATTTTATTGTAGAGAGAGAGGATTGATGACCCATATTGCAGAAAAAAATTTCTTCAAATCTGCATATATCTTTTTCATAATAACCATCTTTTTCATATGTTGGGGATAGTCCCAGTCAACAGCCTCTATCGTTGGAGGTAGGACATGATATTTGTGGGGATATTGTAGATCTCAAACATGTCACAAAGGATGATATAGATATAGGTTCCAGAGATGATACATATTATATGTGCATTCTAGATCATAGAATTTGGAATACACGATGTGGAATCATTATATATACACATGCATGTGTTATGGAGGAGAACCACATATATAAACATAGATTAGACTGATACATGTTAGTTTTTTAAATCAATACTTGTGAATTATATAAACAAATACTTCTACATTATATTTTTTTGCACAAAACAACAAATTGATATAATTTAAAATTCATACTAATATATTTTAAATATTTAGAAACCATAATATTAATAACTACATTGGTAATAATAATAATAATAATTTTTTAAAATTATTTATACTTCTTAGAATTATTATCAATATTATTTATAATAAATAATCATTTGAAAATTGTTATTTAATATTAATTGAGAATTTATTATTAATTCTTTAAATATTTTAAATATTAAAAATAAAATTATATTATGAATTACATATAAAAATTAATAGTCATACAAAATAATATATCAATAATAATACAATAATTTATTACTAAATATTTTTTTTTCAAAACAAATTATTTTATTAAAATGATTATACAATAAAAATTTTCTATAATACTATTACTAATAATAATTACATAATAAAATACTATTAATTTATATTAAATAATATATTTAATAAATAATAAATATTTTTCATATTAATAAATCCCTAAAAAATATTTAAAAAGTAAAATAATATAAATATAATTATTTATATTATTAATTAGTTAATAACATAGTAATATAGTTCTGATTATAAATAAAAAATAATGTTTATATTTATTAATTATATTACTTATTAAAAGAGTGCTAACGAATTATGTAACAAAATTAAAAAATACTTTTTAATAAAAAAAATTATTAATATTGTTAATATAAAGAAAAAAATTGTATTATAAATTAAAAAAATAAATAATCAATAATAACTAATTTTAAAAAACAATATATATATATATATGCATGAAAAAGGTTCATTCCTTTTTTGTCACTGCCAAGAAGTGTGAACCCCATTCACACTTCTTTGAAAGATCAAGAAGCATGAATGACGTTCATGCCTTCCCAAACCTTTTTTTTGAAATACAGAAAAACCTATCCATTTTTTATTTTTTTAAAATGAAATACCATTTTAAATAAATCTCTGGGAATTTCCACCAGATCGAGAAATGATAGTATAGATGAGCGACATATGTTGGTGTTTCCAAGCATTGTCACACACCACCTAACTATTGACCTCGAAGAACTACATCCTTGTCTCTCATAGTCACTAAGGTCACTATTTTTATTGTCCCCATTTCTCTTAAATGTGTTTTGAGTTTTCTCATTTCTATTTAAGTATCCCTTTTGTTTTATTATGTGATCTTGATAACAATCCTGAAAATAATTACACATTCATATAAATTATGATTGGATTTAATGGGCTATCTATGAATTAATTATGAAATCATTCAGTTTATTTATTTGAAACAATATAATTACATTGTGACTATGCCCATATGATTCCTTTAAAAGTTACATTCATGTTCATTGAGTAGAGATATTATATCATACAATTATTTTAATTATTATATCTAATATAATCCATTGTTTATTGATTTTAAATATCATGGATTATGAATTTTTTAAAATTTTCATTATATTTATATATAAATGATGTATTGATAAGTTTGTATTTCCAATAAGACATGAATATGATATTTATTGTGTAAATAAATAAAACACGCAATCATCATGGAAAAATTATCCATGAAATATTATGAAAAATAACTCTATACTAGATTTTTTAAAAGGGATTTATAAAAATCCTCATCTGATATATTTTTTATATAGTTAACATGAGGTTTATTCATTACCGTTTCTAAATAAATAAATAAAATTACTAAATAAAATTAACTAAAACTAAGGGGGTTCTTAATGGTAACTAATTCCTCATGTTAACGGTTCATAAGAACATCCTCTAATATAATAGATTAACTGGATTCATAAACTAAAGGGAATAAAAACCTCATCTAAATTCCATTATTCAAATCACAAAATAATAATAATAATAATAATACTAATAATAAGTTAATATATTTTTTGGTAGTGTGCATGTGTTCTTATGTATGGGTAAGTGATCACACGAGCATAATGGGGGATTGTGTATGTACATGTGTTAATATAAAAATACAAAACTATATCAAACCATCTTTTAGTATTTATTATTAAAAAAATTCATTTAGTTATGATGGTATATATGTAGATATAAATTAATATAAATATATACATTTAATACACATATATATAAACATATTTTAGAAATGTATTATGATAAATAAATTAGGTATTTATATATATAAATTATATACATGCAAGCATATATTAAAAATACATTACATAAATACATACACATACATATATTTTATATACACATATATGACAAACACATTATATAAATATATTTTAAAATATTTTATAAATATATTTATATTATATATATGATATATGTAGATGCATAATATTAATATAAATATTTACATTTTTAAAAATATATGTTCCAAAACACACACACACACACACATATTTGAAATACATTATATAAATAAATCTATATCAATATCATTAAAAATGTATTTAAATATAATTTATAAATTCATTATATAAATGTATTTTAATAAATTATATATAAATATTATATAAGGGTATTTAAAATGAATTAATTTTATAAATATATATTAACATAGTATATAAATTCCTTTATAATAAATACATTATGAAAATACATATTATTAATATATATATTTACACATGTATTATAAAAATATTTAAAATAGATTATATACATTCCATAGGATGGAGTAAATTTTGTAACAAATAAATTTAACATTCATATATAATATTTTTAGGAACAATATTCAAAAAAAGAATTTTATAATGAATATTAAATAATGAAAATGTAACAACCATAATTATGCATGTGTTCTATGTAAAAAGGGGCTTTTAATAAATTGGATCTTACAATCTAATGAAAATCATAAATATAAAAAATGATTCTTATCATTTTTCCCTATCATTATTTTCTTCCTACATATTTATAGGGTCAACTATCTTGTAATCTCTTTAAATGTTTCATTGTTCATAATCACTTTTGATATCATATGATTTTGAAATAGTTTCTTCATCCAACTGATGTTGTAAATACAATTAATTTTTTATGTTTGTTATATAATCATTGAATGATAAAATTGAAAATTTGAATGTTTTGATACTTTTTATACATGTATATGAAAACATAAGGAACTAATAACAATATATATTATTAATGAATTTTTTCAACACTGAAAATTCAAGATGGTTTTTAGGGAAGTAGAATATAATTTAATGGTTTAGGAAAACTTATTGTATGACTTTTTCTAGTGTGTGTTATAAAATTAATTAGTTTAAACATATTTAATGCATTAATTATGTTGTTTTATATACAATGTGTATAAATTTGTATAACTATAGAAACAATTATGACAATGTTTTCTTAATTGCATATGGTAATAATATGCACATTGGTGTATTTAATAAAAATTATCATACCGATTAATATTCATACAAGTGTGAAATAAATAATCATATTCCAAAACATAAATATAATTAAATTATAATTCAATACATTAATTTCAATTATAGTAATTACCTAACCATTAATGTGGGAGTATGTGTTATGGGATTATTACTAGTGTAATATGAATTAAGTTTTAATTTCACAGTGGCTTAATTGCGAACTATATCTGACAAATCTAGAAGGGACATGGGAGGAATAATAAACCACAGATAGAAGTGTTATACATATTTTATTTACATATAGTATATAATTTAATTTCATACAAAAAAAATATTCTTATAGTTTTAATTGAAGCAACTGATGTGTATTCATATAGGTATAAACTTATGAATAATGATTAATACATATTTTTAAAAATATAGTAACCAAGATATATTTATACTACTTTAAAAATATTAATAACGCATCATGCATATTAAAGTGATGATAGAATGAAATTTTATTTTCTAATTTTTTAGACATACAATAAATAATATTATGTTTTTAAATATATTGAAGTTTTATGAATTCTATAATCACAGGCCTTTAAACAATGTACCCATACTATTTCCATATTTTATCATATAGGTGTTTGTATAGTAGTGATATTTAAATTTTTTTGTATCTTTATTGTTGCATAAATTATATTTTTTAAACAATGTGTATGTATTAATATGATATTTATACTAGTATTTTTTAAGAAATTAAAATATTTCATATAATATGTAGAAATGTGTAATTCACACTGATTTGTTTTAATAATTTTAATTTTTATCACTATAAATTACTTGAAAAATATTTAGGTTGCACAATAATAAATGATGTGGTTATAGAGAAAAATGAAAAATTAATGAATATTACTTCATAACTTGATTATTCAACAAACATATCAATGTATCCACCTGTGGATGTCTGAAATTATTTATAAAGAAGTTGAAATGATGAATAAAATTATTGATTTAATTGGGTTCCCTAGTAGGACACCATTATTATAACGAAAATACCAACCCCAGAAAATATGAAAAATACCACATATAAATTATTTTACCATACAACCATAAATGTTCTAATCATTACAATTGGATCTCAAATGGTATCATTATTCAATTAGCGTTCTTCTACTTCTATGGTAGTGGTAATACTATCTTGCAAATCCATTTCATACCCAACTACGATTTGATCTTACAACACTAAGAGTTAGTATAGTGACCCACTACACTATAACCTAACTTTCATCATTCTTCATTAACTTTTACAAATATTTCGAGAAAATTTATTAGTTATGATACTTAAATATGAGAATCTGTAATCCTCTTTACACCCATTCTGATAGAAGACATCATTTTATTCCTCTATATCATATTCCAACAAAAAACTAATTTCTCAATTATTTTATTGAAATTATTTATATAATTTTTACTGAAAAAATAATTAACAACATTCCTAAAATAAGTAATATTAAAATCTATGCATCGTAAAAAAACATCATTAAAAAACATGAAATATTCATTGTTCAACCATTACGAACAACAATAACCACATTCATCCTATAATTTTGTATCAATTTTAAATGTAGAACAATCTCTTTATATATAGATCCAATTGAATATAACTGAATAATGTAAAATAGTATATCTTTTTTCATACTCAAACTCACTACTGTAATGATGGAACCATTTATCAAATTATTTTTCAATCATATGAAAAAATAAAATAGAAGCCTAAAAACATAAGTTTTAATTGTTCTATTAAAGGCCTACATGAATAATAAATTGTAATTAATTCATAGAAATTAATTATAAATATATTCATTATATTATTTATTATAGTGAATTAAATACATTGTCCACATTTTTCATGAAGTATTTATTAAATCTAAACACCCATATTCAATCATTTATAGGCTCTTAAGGGCCAGAAATCATAGTATTTACATTTTCACAAATTTAATTTATAGTAGACTATGTCAAGTCCCCCTATCTATGATGATATATGAATAATGGGAGATAGATAATGACCCTTGAGTCCCTTAACTAGTAATCCCTGGGTTAGAGACTATCAATGGGGGTATAAAAAATTTCATAAATGGAAGAAATACCCCTTAATTATATAAAAAAGATCATGAGATATAATGGATAAACTTGAAGAAACTACATAACATCGTATAAAAAGATAATAAATACCATCCCTTATTTCTTGGAAAAATTAAATAAATATAAAAAAAAATCATTAAATTTAAATACTCAAAATTATGGCTAAAGTAGCGACATAACATCAATGTAAATACATTATCTTGTAATGTCTATCACATTCCAAGATGTCCTCCCGAAACCCTAAAAATACATTTATATACATAGTGTGGGAATAAATAAGTACTCACAATGGTATCTCATGTCTCTCAATAACATTTTAATTATGAATACTAATGCACTAGGTAGAAACAAGAGAACCAAACTTCACCAAAAGTGGTAAACTAAACAACACCATTCGCACCATGGAATAATCACCAAATAATTCATCTAATAATAATATCATAATATTAAACATATTGAAATTTGGTACCCTTCCATGATTTCCCACTAATTTTCCACTCGCACATCCCTAGTTCACATGTCTTGGTGATTTCATGTATTATGTATCGCATATACAACCATATAAAAGTGTGGTAAAAACATATCACCTAAAAAAACTGGTCTCTCACATCACAACTCCCAAATCATGGTCACATTTCATATGAAGAGTATTTGGGTCTCCTAAACATGAATGAAATCATCCTCATTACCACCTACAATAATACATTACCCCCACCATAAGTATCCCCATAGCACCGTCATATCATATCTCTCTCTTAAAAATTCGTGTCATCACTAAGTGAATTATCAAACCTCATTCCTTCACAACATGTCAATATATACATTACTATAATTGAGAGTCAGAAATATACAGTAGTTATCCCTCTATTATCATCCATGGGATATTGGGAAGACACCCCCATTATATTAATATTTGTGTCGACACATGGCGCACGGTGTAGGTATTGTGTGTATAGAAATAAAGAGGAATAAACTAATTATATATATATATATATAGAAATACAAAATATCATACTACAGGTTCAGACTAAAGTTATAACAATATCATAATATCAACATTCCACCTCACAAGGTCCTCCACTTTTGCTGCCAACACTATATAGAAAACACAACCCAACAATTAACAAGCCACAAAATTCATCCCACAATCCATTTAATTTTTAGTCGTTATCAATATTTATCATTATCATGAAATTCCATTTAACAACCCATTAATTAAATATTATTCTATCTCGTTATTTTAATTTTTAACAAACCACAATTAACTAGAAAACACATTTCCATGGTTTATTTTACATTAGTATCCCAGACCACTTCAATTTCATTTTTACCATTTCCCATTCCATTAATCTCTTGGAATCTAAAAATACACAAAAACTACATCAAAATAATAATAAAACATCAAAACCATGCCATTAATCAGTCATGAATTCCAAAAAATCACAACAACACCTCACTACCCCACAGAATGGCCTATGACTGACCACATGCCACCATCACCGCCCCATAAACATAGCCACATTAGCTAATCACCCATCACCAGCACCCATAATGGACACCTGAACCCATCAACCCAACATCACAACTACACTCCACCATCCATAGAGCATGGTTATACCACAAAGCATGAAATTAAATATTTTTTTTAGATTCCTTAAAGGGGTATTTTATGACATTCCACTTTTTTTCAGGGTTATTCCCATGAAAAACATCAGTCTAGGGGAATCTATTTTATTAGATGAATATAAGTTATTAGCCAGTTTATATTTTAGGGTGAGGCCTAAAATCGCAAAAAGACCAGATTCCACAACAAATATAAATCCATCACACACAAAGGCTTCCAACAACCATGATTTTCAGTGGGGAATCTGGCAATCAAAATCACAAAATAACATGTTAATATCAATATGATAAAGAATGTAAATAATTCTCTTCATACATAAATATCCACTTAAACCAGTTCATTATCATTAAGTGGAAAATAAAAAAATTATTACAATACTTAAAGGGGTATAAACCCTTCTGGTATGATAAGCAAAAATGAGAAATGAAGGAAAACTTACCTTAAATGGATCATTTTCAAATCACTGCGCACCAATGGGTAAAGAAGAAACTCAAGAAAAACCCAACCAAAAAAATCCATGGATAAACCTACACCATACCCAAAAATCATAAATACAAAACAAACAAACAACTCAAATGAAAACCTCATCACCAGATAATCCCTAGTAGAAGAACATGTGAAAACACCAAATAAATGGAAATATACATTCCACTTATCACCAATGGGAATCCACTTGAACAAATAAATCAAATAGAGCGATAAAGGGATGGATGATATTTCAAAATTTCATTGGTTTCAAAAAAAAATTAATGGATGATAAGAGCATCTGAATAAATTATAGTTGGCCAAAATAAGGAATAAAAAATTCGAAACTGAACCATTCACATCATGAATCACATTCATGATATGAATTCCATGAGAATTAACTAAAATTCCAACCTCTTTCAAAATTCACATCACCTAAGAATTAATTAGTTATACTTCATGAATCAAAGTCATTATGTTAACCAATTTGATGGGTATCCTACCCCGTCTCACAGAACCAATGAACTGCATATTCATGATGTGAACCCTAAAAGGAAATGAGCAATTGTGGATATTTTTTCATAACATTCCCATGTTCCATTGAAAATACTATTTATCTAGAAGAGTTTTTGCGACTGTTCCTATCATAAATCCATTGGGAAAATAAAATATATTTTCTACAATATTTTATACTGCTATAAATAATCTGTCGGTAAAGGGGAATTTATGATGGGACCCATCTTAAATAGTTTTTTACCACTGACACTATCATTATTGGTAGTTACTATTTGTGATAGTTCTAGTCACAAAAAATTATAATTTACGACACAAGACCCATGAAGAATAATCATGTCACAAATTATCTAACCAATATATACCCCCTAGTAGATTTTTTTCATCCACTCCCCATGTTATTCTTCCCTCTTTCCCTCATCTCCTAATAATTTTTAAAATTTTCATATTTTACCTAGAAGAAAATATTTGGCTTTTCTTCCAACAAAATGTTTAGCGTTAATGTATTTATTTAATTTTTTCAATTTTTAGTTATTTTTTTGTTAATAATAATAATTATTGATTGATAATTATTAATTTTAACATTAATTACTAATTAGTTTTATGTATGAAAAATTATTTTTAATTAGAAGTATTTAGTTTTATTTCTTAATAATTATTTATAATTAGAAATATATAAATAGTGATATTTATAAATAATTTTTGGTAATTAGAAATAATTAAATGTAATTAGCATTAATTAGTGGTCATTAGAAACAATTTGTTGTAATTTTCAAAAATTATATGTTATTTTAAATGATTTGATGTAACAAGAAATAATTAGTGGCAATTATCAGGAATTAGCGGTAATTAGAATCAATTTTCCGTAATGAGAAATAATTAGTGGTAATTAGATATAAATAGATTTAATTATAAATAATATATTGTAATTAGAAATAATTTGTTTTAATTAGTACTAATTATACATAATAAACAATAGTTAGTCGAAATTTGCAATAATTAGCGGTAATTAGAAACAATTAGTGGCAATTAACAGCAATTAGCTGTAATTTTCTCTAATTAGAAAATAATAGAAATAATTAATGGTAATTAGAAATAATAAGCATTAATTATCAATAATTAGTGGAAATTAGAAACAATTAGCAGTAATTAGAAATATTTTGGAAGCATGTAAATAGTTAGCAGTGATTAGAAATAAATAATTGTAATTAGGAATAATTAATAGTAATTGTAAATAATTATAATTAAAATTAGTAATAATTACATATAATTAGCAATAAATAATGGAAATTAGGAATCATTTTCAGTAATTTGATATAATTATCAGTTATTATAAATTATAGGTAGTAATTATAAATAATTAGCAGTAATTATAAAAAATGAACAATAATTTGAAATAATTAGTGGAAATTAGAAATAATTAGTAGTAATTAAAAATAATTAGCTGAAATTAATAACAATTAGTGGGAATTAGAGATAATTACTAGTAATTAGAAATAATTTCCAAAAATTAGCAATAAATACATAGAATATGTAATAATTAGCATGAATTTGTGAAAATCAGTGTAATTAGTAAAAATTTAGCAGGTATTTGGAATAATTATTGGAAATTATCAATAATTATTATGAACTGTCAATAATCAGTGGGGAATAGAAATAATTAGCAGAAATTAGAAATATTTAGTTAAAAATAGGAACAATTAAGGGTAATTAGAAAAAACTTATGCGAATTAAAAATATTTATTAATAAAAGAGACCAACTAAGTGCAATTTAATTTAAAATAATATATCTTGTGTGATGTTTTTCATATTTAATATAAATAAATAGGAACTATTTTGAATTATTATAAATTAATATAAACTACTATATATTAGTATAAATTAGTATAAATTAACAATAATTGGTAAATTTCAATAATAATTAGTATAAATTTAAAAAATGAGCTTAAATTACAATATTTTTTTAATAAATTTATAGTAAAAATTTGTTTAAGTAATTATAATTTGCTACAGATCGGAATAAGTTATCATAATGTTGACTTGAAGCTGTATAAATTATCAGATATTATTAATAAATTTATAAATTGATATAATTTAAAATAAATTGCTATAAACTAATAAAAATTAGTATAAATGAGGAATTTATTAAAAATTTATAATAAATTACAATGATATAATATAAATAATTATAAATTATTAATATTTGAAAATCAAATCATCAATCCCTTTTCAGGCAATGATAAATAATAAATTTTTACATGAATGGTTGACGAAAATTGGTCATTTTTCATTACCAGAAAATTATAAAATATCTGAATTACCAATTTTTTGTAAATTATATTATATAATATTAGTTTATAATAATTATATATGTTTTTATTATTTTACTAATTTTTTTATTTATAAAAAACATCTTAATTTACATTAATTAATTGTTAATTTAAACTAATTTATACAAAATAGTAATAGAAAAAATAAATTTACAAAAAAAAATTAATAAGATCAATTATCAAATAACTTAATTAAAAGAAGATATTTTTTTATTTTAATAAAATTAAAATACTACATATTTATATATTTTTGGGTTAGTTATAGAAATTTTTAGTAAGAAATTGTTTTTTGTTTTGAGATCAGGATTTGATAAGACAATAGATAAATCCAAATTATTCTAGTATAAATCATGTCTATATTTAATTTTTTGAAGAATTTATAGGATTATAATTAGTCATAATTAACATTAATTAGTAAAAATCAATTATAATAAGTAAAAATTGATGATAAATATATAAATTTGATATTATTTTGTGGTAAATTATCATTTTCTATTTCTACTAATATTTTCATCGTTATTTTATAATATCAAATTAATTGTATTTTTTATATTTTATATTATTTTGATAAATATGGAATATAGAAGTAAACAACAATATTTATTTCATGTAAAAAAATTGAAAAATCATCGCAAGAAACCATACTATTTTTGTATAAAACCTTTATATATTGAGGTTGCTAATGCTTTATAATAATTTCTATCATCAAATCTTGAATTTATATTTAAAGGGATACTTATATTTCCATGTATGAAATGAGATTTGAGTATTTTTAACACATTTGACAATGTTGGGGAAAATATTATGTGTTTCGGTTTTTAAAATGTCATTGATTTTTATGATCAATAAGTTGAACATAGTTAAAGATAATATATTAATACTTTTTCTCCAGATCCATCACTATTTCTAACATTAGTACATGACGTTTCTTATCAATCTATTAAAAAAACTGAAAAAAGGATTATATTTATTTTACTACCGATTTATAACCACATAGATTATATGAGTTTCTGATGTCTACTGAGGAAGCATTATATCCTGGTTGTAAAATTAGTAAACTTGAACCGGTTGAAATGATTATGTGTATTAAATTAGATAATTAGTGACACAATGTTTTTATCAGATATTCTCTTTTCTTAAAGCATTTTTAATTGACTGAAAAGTTTTACCTACATAATTTTATAAGATCCATATTTTGGTTCATAATTTTGGTCTTGGTTATAAGAATATTCAAGAATGTTGAAACAATTGAATGATATATTATTGTGAAAATAATCCATTAGTTAGTTTTCCAAAATTTGATTATTGATTTACATACTGGCTCAATTAGAGATGTCTATATTGATTTCTTTTAAATTGTTTAGGTACTTCCAATTTACACTGATATTGTATTGTCAATTTATGTTTGAAAACATATCATCATTGACGACAAGGAAGAAAACCAATATTTCAACATGAAAATTCTTAAATCATCTTTATGATGGGGATTCATGGAATCATTTAGACCCAATTAAACCATTATTATATGCATATGTAACGCCCCGACCCTAGTTACCCAGAGTCGGTGCATTATTACATAACATTGGCATGATCACAAGAAAGATCAAATCTCGAAAGACAGATTGGTTTAGTAGCCTTGGAAACACTAGATATATTCATAAGTTTTACATTACATCATAAAATGAAAAACTACTACAACAACATAATTTTTCCACAATCCACACTATTAACCCCTCATAAAAATCCCTACAGGTCATTCATAACTTACTTCTTCACATCCTGGGAAAAATAAAACATAGAAAAGGGGTGAGCTCAAATGCCCAGTAAGGATAACAATATAGCGGAAAGAATAAACATTTAAGGCAATGTATAACTAAAACAAAAGCCTTTTAAATATGAACTTTCAACATGGTATGGCATAAATAAAATGAAATAATGCCATTTAATTATTCACATGGATATTCTACTAATCGAATAATCACATGCAAAAATCAATAACCACTTTCATAATGTTGGAATGCATAATGCCAGACTATCATAACCACATAGCCAAGGCCTCGTGCCAAGACTACAAATAAGATTTTGTCAAGGCCTTGTGCCAAGACACTAGTTTGTCTCATGAGACCTACGGATGCATCGAGGAGCTATAGCGGGCTCCACCCGTCACTTATTAAGTCCAATGCATTCCCATAGGAAAAGGTTTAAACATAACATAAACATTTGTATTAAAACTAGCATACGAAATGTCAATACTTTCACCATAAACTATGAATGGTATAAAAATAGCACATCCACAGTCAAACATATCACAAAACCTTCAATACAATATAGAAGTTTTGTATCATAATAAATCAACTTCAAATAATCTTAAAATCCATCAAAGGATGTTGACATAGATGAAATCAAAATTCTTTTTAAAGAAGTATCTCCTTTTATTTTGAAATCATTTAAGATCCATATAAAATAAAACATTTTCATTGAAAATATTCTTATAAGCTTGTAAGGAAATCTTTGAAGATTTTATAATGGCGTAAAATAACCGCACCCGCCGTATAAGTTAAAAAAAACATTCTTACCTCAATTCTATCGAAAAGGTTAAAAAGGACCTTGTTTTGAAAACGACGGAAAGATTCCTTTATAAACCTCTTATAAAAATTGAAACAAGGGTATAAATGACTTTAACCCATAAAAAATGTTTTGAAATACATTTTTAAGAAACATGGATGTGGATGATAAAGATATCCCAGTAGATTATTACGTATAAACAACCTCGGATAATGAAGAGATTGTGAAATAACACTTACCTTGTACTTTTCCTTGGTTGGGGTAGGTTAACCTCCTGTATAATGGTGAAATAATTGTTATTAAATTATACAAGAATCATATACATTAATATGATATCATATATGATCTTTTAATATTGATTTGATAATAATATCTTAGTATTATCATTATATCGGGTGTTAACTTACTTGTTGTCTTTTATTTGTTTTGTTACGTAAGACATGTTTGTAAAGGATAGGTTGTATATTATTCATATCCAGAATGATATGAAGTCCTTAAACATCATTTTTAAATCATCAAATGATAATTATACTTGAATGGATACGATGGAGAATTAATCTCATCGCGTTCGTGGAGACGGTAGTCCGTACGTACGCACGAGCGACAATATCATTCTTTTGATATTAAAATAATATATAAATGGATGGTATATCATATATAAAGAATCATTAACATGTTATATTTATTATTTACATGAGTTACACATCATTATTATACCCATCCAAATAATATTATATTGAATAACAATTACACCACGACGTGGAGACGGTAAGCCGTACGTACGCACGTATGGTGACATGTTATTCAAAGGGTGGATAGAATACTGAATATGATTGTACCATATTTATAATAACATCACAGTATATGTGAGATACTGGAGTTATTATTTCAGAATGGTAAGAACAAAGGAAGAAGAAGTGGAAGAAGAAATGAACTTAGAAAAGGGTGGTGAAATCATTACCTCTTCTTCGGGTTCTTCCTTTTGATTTGATCAAAAGGGATCCTTAGGTTGGCTTTCTGATCAAACTAAGGCCTCTAGGTTGTAGTGAGGGATGGTGGGAGAGTATTTTGGCAGAGTTTGGCCGAACCAAAAGGCTTTGAAGGTGTGAAGAAATGGGAAGGAGGAGTGCCCTTTTATAAGAGGGGTGAGGGGCACCTTTGGAAAAGCTAGAAATATTAATTTATAATAAATTCATATTCGGTTTCTAATGGCTCCAAAGCTTATTATTCAAAGGTTAAGGTGGGGATAAGTCTAAAACCACTCAACCAATAGAATTTAGATAGGTTTGGGTACTTATATTAACCTTATCTTTAAGTATTAACTCTAAGTTAATTAGTTTCACTTTTACAATGTCTCTTTGTATTTTTATATAATATGGTTAATAAACTTACTATATACATCCAAGCGACCCCCAAGTGGTACATTAATGATGAACCTACCATGATATAAGTCTCTTGGCCGAACCTTAGATTTTTAGGAATTTAATATCAATTAATAATATAATATTTGTTTTAAGAACTCTTTTATGTCAATTTTGACACTATTCAATAGTTGATTTTTTTGAAACTCATCACAGATTGATTACTTCGAACAAAGTAAATTATATCAATCCTAATATATCATATTATCCTAGAAAATTAGTTTAATTCATTAAAAGTTTCATATTATATTTATTTGGGTATTTATAATATCAATTATTTTAATTTTTCACTATAATAGTAATTACTGCATCATCATTGTGTCATATATAAAATAAATTATTTAATGTCTAAAAATTATAAATAAAATATCATTATGTAGGAAATATTTTTATCTTTCTAATGAATATTTATAATCTAAAATCCAACATATATAACCCTATGTAACAATTGTTGTTCTAAAAGATATATGCTTGTGTCATTTTTTGTATTCATTTTAACTTAATTAAAATAAAGTGTCATTATCACTTACAAGTGGATCCATGGGGTCCCAAAATTGACACAAAGATGCCCATGGTCGACCATGTATCAACCAATAGGGTTAAGACACGTTTTAAGTTAATTTAGTATTATTATAATATTATATTTTAACCCTTATTTACCGGATTTACCCTTTAACCATGGTAAATAAAATATTTACCGCAGTAATTATTCAAAATGTGTAAAAATAAAAGTTACCAATTTACACAATTTGAACATCCTGATTCCAAATATGGAATCCATTTTCCTAAATTCAAAACACAGAAGTGGAAGAAATTAATTTAAAATTAATTTCCGCTGTCAAAACAAAAAGCGTGTTTTTAAGAGATAATAACTATCAAAAGATTGACACTTGTTTATGTTCGGTTTAATTGTAAAATTATGTCCAATGATTAAATTGAATGGTAAAAATATATTCTAAATATACTTTAAACCCACTCAAATTCATAATTTATCACTATTAATTATTTTGATTAAAAAAGTTGTTTTTAATTAAAATTTAGAAATTTTCACTATTCATCAAAATATGAAAGTTATCCGAAATGTACCAAAATTTCACCCTAGGCTAATTTTGATATTCCGAATCCAAAAATGAAGTCCATTTTGAAATATAGAATATATATGATTTCAAAAAGTAGGTATTACTATTCACAAAGGCTAGTTTAATTAGTTGTGGTGTGTGTTAGAACTCGAGGTTGCGTACAACACACGCTATCGCATTATTCGAAGGGAAACGTACCGTAGAAGCTTGGGGTGTTACATTCTCCCCTCCTTCAAATAATTGCATCCTCGCAATTTCTAGGGTATTACTGTATAAAAAGACTCGGGTGGTTCTTCATCATAAGTTCCTCGGGTTCCCACGTTGCCTCTTCCATCTTATGATTTCTCCACAAAACTTTTACCAGACGCGTCGTCCGGTTTCTCAGTACTTGTTCTCTTGTATCAAGAATCCTGACGGGCTCTTCGCAATAAGACAGATCGGGTTCCAGTTCTAATTCCTCATAGGTGAGTACATGCGTCGGATCAGGCATGTATTTCCTTAATAGAGATACGTGGAACACATCGTGAACTTTGGAGAGACTTGGCGGCATTGCCAATCGGTAAGCTACAACCCCAATTCGTTCTAGAATTTCGAAAGGTCCGATGTACCTGGGACTCAATTTACCTTTCTTACCAAAACGTATGACTCCCTTCCACGGAGATACCTTCAGAAAAACATGATCACCGACTTGAAATTCCAAATCCTTCCTTCGATTATCGGCATAGCTCTTCTGCCTACTTTGAGCTGCTTTGATGTGATTTTGGATTACTTTCACCTTTTCCACCGTTTCCTCCACCAGCTCTGGGCCTACAAGTTTTCTTTCACCAACGTCATCCCAACAGGTTGGTGTACGACATCTCTTTCCGAATAACGCTTCATATGGTGCCATCTGTATACTCGAATGGAAGCTATTGTTATAGGAAAATTCTACCAGTGGTAAATATTGATCCCACATACCCTGAAAGTCAAGTGAGCAAGATCTCAACATGTCTTCTAAGGTTTGAATAGTCCGTTCTGATTGTCCGTCTGTCTGAGGGTGGTAAGCAGTGCTCAAATGAAGTTCTGTATCCAGGGATTTCTGAAGACTTTTCCAGAATCTTGAAGTAAAACGGGGATCACGATCAGAAACAATTGATAGGGGTACTCCATGAAGTCTCACAACTTCATTAATGTATAGTCTTGCTAGACGTTCCAGGGGTAGATCTTCTCTTATAGCAAGAAAATGTGCTGACTTGGTAAGACGATCAACAATAACCCATATTGCATCGTTCCTTCTAGGAGTCTTCGGTAGCCCCATGACAAAGTCCATCGTAACATTGTCCCATTTCCACTCCGGTATGGGAAGAGGTTGCATGACTCCTCCAGGCTGTTGCCTTCCAGCTTTCACTTGTTGACAAACCATACATCTTGACACAAAATCAGCAATCTCCCTCTTCATGTTGTCCCACCAAAAATGTTCCTTCAAATCTCTATACATTTTGGTGCTCCCAGGGTGTATAGAGAAATTGGAACTATGAGCATCATCCAGCAATTCCCTTTTTAGATCAGGTATATTGGGAACACAAAGTCTCTTCCCGAATTTCAAAATTCCATCTTCATACACAAAGTCTCTCAATCTCCCATCATTCACAGCTTTAATCTTCTTTTGGAATTAGTCATCATCGGTCTGAGAACTCTTAATCCTTTCTAGTAAAGATGATTTGGCAACCATTTGAAAAAGCATTGATGTTTCACCTTCCCTGGTTATTCCCATGTCCATTTTCACTAGATCCATGAAAATTGGATCCCTTTCAATTCTCATATTGTTCAAAACTCCATGGTCTTTTCTACTCAAAGCATCTGCCACCTTGTTTGCCTTCCCCGGGTGGTAGTGTATCGTACAATCATAATCCTTGAGTAATTCAAGCCATCTCCTTTGCCTCATGTTGAGTTCTTTTTGTGAGAAAATATACTTCAAACTCTTGTGATCAGTATAAATCTCACATTTTTCACCATAGAGGTAGTGCCTCCATATCTTCAAAGAAAAGATCACAGCTGCTAACTCAAGATCATGAGTAGGATAGTTTTGTTCATGAATTTTCAACTGTCGTGATGCATAGGCAATAACTCTATCATTCTGCATAAGGACACAGCCAAGTCCTTTCTTCGATGCATCACTATAAATAACGAACCCATCATTCCCCGATGGTAGAGTCAATATAGGAGCATTGACTAATCTTCTCTTCAGTTCTTCGAAACATTCTTCACACTCTTTTGTCCAAACAAATTTAACCCCTTTACGTGTGAGCTTCGTTAATGGGTTATCCAATCGGGCAAAATTCTGGACGAAACGTCGATAATAACCTGCCAAACCAATAAAACTACGTACCTCAGTTATACTCGTAGGTGCTGGCCATTCTTGGATTGCCTTGGTCTTAAAAGGATCAACAAAGATTCCATCTTTAGAGACAATATGGCCAAGAAAAGAAATCTCCTGAAGCTAGAATTCACACTTGCTAAACTTCCCATATAATTCATGCCTCCTCAGAGTCTTCAAGATAATGCGCAAGTGATTTTCATGATCTTCGTAGGTTTTGGAGTATACCAAGATATCATCAATAAATACCACCACAAATTCATCGAGATACTCCTTGAAGACTCTATTCATCAGATCCATGAATACAGAGGGTGCATTAGTCAATCCAAACAGCATTACAGTAAACTCGTAATGCCCGTACCTGGTTCGAAATGCTATTTTCGGAATGTCTTCCTTCTTCACACACAACTGATGGTATCCATATCGAAGGTCAATCTTTGAAAAGTATTGAGCTCCATGCAGTTGGTCAAATAAATCATCAATACGAGGTAGGGGATACTTGTTCTTTATCGTTATAGCATTGATCTCCCTGTAGTCGATACATAACCTCATAGATCCATCTTTCTTCTTAACAAAAAGAACAGGGGCTCCCCATGGAGAAACACTAGGGCGAATAAATCCCTTATTACTCAATTCCTATAGTTGTTTCTTTAGTTCGACTAACTCTATAGTGGCCATTCTATAAGGGGTCTTCGATATAGGCCTTGATCCAGGAATCAAATCAATAGAAAACTCAACTTCTCGTTCTGGAGGATGTCCAGGTAAATCTTCTGGAAATACATCTACAAATTCTTTCACAACAGGTACATCCTCTAATTGAACATTTCTTTCCTCACCCGCAGTTATTTCATTCTCTTCCTCCCCAATAATTGAATTTAGTTGAGCTATTGAGGGTGGATCTAAATAAGAATTAGGTGGTGACGATTCTGCTCTAAAAATAAGGTGTTCCTTATCATTATCATCAAGAATCGTAACCTCTTTCTTCTTACAATAAATCTTCGCATCATAGTCCGAAAGCCAGTCCATACCGAGGATTATATCAAACTCGATCATAGGTATGACGATGAGATCGGCAGATAAAGAAAATTTATGTGCTCTAATGGGGACTGATTCACAAAACTTTGTTGCAATGATACTTCCCTTATGAGTTTTAACTGACAACTCCCTTATTAAATCAAATTGGAAATATCTAATTTTCTTAGCAAACTGGGAAGATATGAAACAATGCGATGATCCAGAATCAAATAATGCATTTGCTAAACTTGAGGAAACCATTAAATTACCTGCCACCACGTCTTTCGGAGCTTCTACCTCAGCAGTAGTGATAGCATAAGCCTGGCCTTGATCCCTTGGCCTTTTCTGAGGTAAGTTCTCCTGACGCTTAGGACATGCATTTGCATAATGCCCCATCTCCCTGCAATTGTAGCACTGAACGTTGGTAGCTTCCTTCTTCCCCTTGCAATCATGAGCTTGGTGGCCTTTTTCACCACACTTGTAACAGACTCCCATTCCCTTCAAGCAAGTACCAGGATGTTTCTTCCCGCATTTACCACAAGATGGATATTCAACCTTTCCCTTCTTCCCCTTATTTCCATTCCCAGATTGATCAGCAGGTCTCTTCTTCTCTTGCTTTTCTTTAAAGTCATAAGACTTAGAGAATTCCTTTTAGGTCTTTATAGCACATGAGACAATGTCTTCGTACGATGAAAAGGATTGTGAGACTAATGCTCGACGGAGAAATGGTTTTAACCCATCAAAGAAACGATCAATCTTACTTCTTGGGTTGCGAATATAATCTCCAGCATACCTCGCTAACCTTGTAATGTTAGCCTCATACTTTGTGACATTCTCATCCTCCTTTTGTCTCAGACTCAGAAATTGTCTTTCCATATCCGCTCGATGGTCGCGAGGGAAGTATTTTTCTAAAAACAGATCTTTGAATTCCCTCCATTCCATATTTGATACTTCATCATCTTCCTTCGTATTTTGAATCAATGACCACCATTGATCAGCATCTCCAGTGAGGCGGTAAACTGCCATGATAACTCTTTCCCTTTCACTGCTCCCCAAAGCCTGAAATATTTTCTCTAGGGAAAATATCCATTGCTCAGCTACTAAGGGATTTGTATTCCCATTGAACGTTGGTGGTTGTTGCATCATGAATCGATATAACATTGATCCTCCACATTGCGGATCAGGGTGCTCCATACGGGTAAGGTTATTATTCATAACCTGAGTAAGTTGTCCCAGTATGGTGATTAGCTGATCAGCACCAGTTGCATCACCATCCCCACTATAATTATCTTGAGCAGGAGGGCAATCCCTACATGGAGTGCGTGCATTGATACTGTTTCCATTTCTTCCACTAGGCGCCATTTCTAAACAATGGCATAAACTAGATCAGTTTATGAATCAAAATACATAATCCCATACTTATAAAACACTTAACATAAATTGAACTATTTATGGATATAACCAATAATCATAAACATGTTTTCTTTGAGGAAGTATATACTCATAAACCCTTCATAATGATTTGTAAAGATAATGAGAGTTATCCTAAGCATATCCCCTGGGAGTGTCGTAACAAAGAGTGCAGTAAGGCGCGTTGTCGTGCACCAGTTCCCGTTCGAGTCTAGCTCAAAGCGGTGTTTTCGGGTTTTACCCCTAGGTACATCTGTGCCAGAGCCGCCTCTACCTGCTCGTATCCAGACAGGGATGTATTGCTCGGAAAACTCACAAAATCTCTACAATACCAAAATTCTAGGAAGTTCTTCTATACTAATCCTCAATGTTCATCTTAGGTCTACGTGCTCTAATCAGAGTTTATCTAAATCTAGTTTCCAAGGTTTGTACTAAACTTCCTCTGATACCAAGTGTAACGCCCCGACCCCAGTTACCCAGAGTCGGTGCATTATTACATAACATTGGCATGATCACAAGAAAGATCAAATCTCGAAAGACCGATTGGTTTAGTAGCTTTGGAAACACTAGATATATTCATAAGTTTTACATTACATCATAAAATGAAAAACTACTACAACAACATAATGTTTCCACAATCCACACTATTAACCCCTCATAAAAATCCCTGCAGGTCATTCATAACTTACTTCTTCACATCTTGGGAAAAATAAAACATAGAAAAGGGGTGAGCTCAAATGCCCAGTAAGGATAACAATATAGCGGAAAGAATAAACATTTAAGGCAATGTATAACTAAAACAAAAGCCTTTTAAATATGATCTTTCAACATGGTATGGCATAAATAAAATGAAATAATGCCATTTAATTATTCACATGGATATTCTACTAATCGAATAATCACATGGAAAAATCAATAACCACTTTCATAATGTTGGAATGCATAATGCCAGACTATCATAACCACATAGCCAAGGCCTCGTGCCAAGACTACAAATAAGATTTTGTCAAGGCCTTGTGCCAAGACACTAGTTTGTCTCATGAGACCTACCGATGCATCGAGGAGCTATAGCGGGCTCCACCCGTCACTTATTAAGTCCAATGCATTCCCATATGAAAAGGTTTAAACATAACATAAACATTCGTATTAAAACTAGCATACGAAATGTCAATACTTTCACCATAAACTATGAATGGTATAAAAATAGCACATCCACAGTCAAACATATCACAAAACCTTCAATACAATATAGAAGTTTTGTATCATAATAAATCAACTTAAAATAATCTTAAAATCCATCAAAGGATGTTGACATAGATGAAATCAAAATTCTTTTTAAAGAAGTATCTCCTTTTATTTTGAAATCATTTAAGATCCATATAAAATAAAACACTTTCTTTGAAAATATTCTTATAATCTTGTAAGTAAATCTTTGATGATTTTATAACGGCGTAAAATAACCGCACCCACCGTATAAGTTAAAAAAAACATTCTTACCTCAATTCTATCGAAAAGGTTAAAAAGGACCTTGTTTTGAAAACGACGGAAAGATTCCTTTATAAACCTCTTATAAAAATTCAAACAAGGGTATAAATGACTTTAACCCATAAAAAATGTTTTGAAATACATTTTTAAGAAACATGGATGTGGATGATAAAGATATCCCAGTAGATTATTACGTATAAACAACCTCGGATAATGAAGAGATTGTGAAATAACCCTTACCTTGTACTTTTCCTTGGTTGGTGTAGGTTAACCTCCTGTATAATGGTGAAATAATTGTTATTAAATTATACAAGAATCATATACATTAATATGATATCATATATGATCTTTTAATATTGATTTGATAATAATATCTTAGTATTATCATTATATCGGGTGTTAACTTACTTGTTGTCTTTTATATGTTTTGTTACGTAAGACATGTTTGTAAAGGATAGGTTGTATATTATTCATATCCAGAATGATATGAAGTCCTTAAACATCATTTTTAAATCATCATATGATAATTATACTTGAATGGATACGATGGAGAACGAATCTCATCGCGTTCGTGGAGACGGTAGTCCGTACGTACGCACGAGCGACAATATCATTCTTTTGATATTAAAATAATATATAAATGGATGGTATATCATATATAAAGAATCATTAACATGTTATATTTATTATTTACATGAGATACACATCATTATTATACCCATCCAAATAATATTATATTGAATAACAATTACACCACGACGTGGAGACGGTAAGCCGTACGTACGCACGTATGGTGACATGTTATTCAAAGGGTGGATAGAATACTGAATATGATTGTACCATATTTATAATAACATCACAGTATATGTGAGATACTGGAGTTATTATTTCATAATGGTAAGAACAAAGGAAGAAGAAGTGGAAGAAGAAATGAACTTAGAAAAGGGTGGTGAAATCATTACCTCTTCTTCGGGTTCTTCCTTTTGATTTGATCAAAAGGGATCCTTAGGTTGGCTTTCTGATCAAACTAAGGCCTCTAGGTTGTAGTGAGGGATGCTGGGAGAGTATTTGGGCAGAGTTTGGCCGAACCAAAAGGCTTTGAAGGTGTGAAGAAATGGGAAGGAGGAGTGCCCTTTTATAAGAGGGGTGAGGGGCACCTTTGGAAAATCTAGAAATATTAATTTATAATAAATTCATATTCGGTTTCTAATGGCTCCAAAGCTTATTATTCAAAGGTTAAGGTGGGGATAAGTCGAAAACCACTCAACCAATAGAATTTAGACAGGTTTGGGTACTTATATTAACCTTATCTTTAAGTATTAACTCTAAGTTAATTAGTTTCACTTTTACAATGTCTCTTTGTATTTTTATATAATATGGTTAATAAACTTACTATATACATCCAAGAGACCCCCAAGTGGTACATTAATGATGAACCTACCATGATATAAGTCTCTTGGCCGAACCTTAGATTTTTAGGAATTTAATATCAATTAATAATATAATATTTGTTTTAAGAACTCTTTTATGTCAATTTTGACACTATTCAATAGTTGATTTTTTTGAAACTCATAACAGATTGATTACTTCGAACAAAGTCAATTATATCAATCCTAATATATCATATTATCCTAGAAAATTATTTTAATTCATTAAAAGTTTCATATTATATTTATTTGGGTATTTATAATATCAATTATTTTAATTTTTCACTATTATAGTAATTACTGCATCATCATTGTGTCATATATAAAATAAATTATTTAATGTCTAAAAATTATAAATAAAATATCATTATGTAGGAAATATTTTTATCTTTCTAATGAATATTTATAATCTAAAATCCAACATATATAACCCTATGAAACAATTGTTGTTCTAAAAGATATATGCTTGTGTCATTTTTGTATTCATTTTAACTTAAATAAAATAAAGTGTCATTATCACTTACAAGTGGGTCCATGGGGTCCCAAAATTGACACAAAGATGCCCATGGTCGACCATGTATCAACCAATAGGGTTAAGACACGTTTTAGGGTAATTTAGTATTATTATAATATTATTTTTTAACCCTTATTTACCGGATTTACCCTTTAACCATGGTAAATAAAATATTTACCGCAGTAATTATTCAAAATGTGTAAAAATAAAAGTTACCAATTTACACAATTTGAACATCCTGATTCCAAATATGGAATCCATTTTCCTAAATTCAAAACACAGAAGTGGCAGAAATTAATTTAAAATTAATTCCCGCTGTCAAAACAAAAAGCGTGTTTTTAAGAGATAATAATTATCAAAAGATTGAAACTTGTTTATGTTCGGTTTAATTGTAAAATTATGTCCAATGATTAAATTGAATGGTAAAAATATATTCTAAATATACTTTAAAACCACTCAAATTCATAATTTATCACTATTAATTATTTTGATTAAAAAAGTTGTTTTTAATTAAAATTTAGAAATTTTCACTATTCATCAAAATATGAAAGTTATCCGAAATGTACCAAAATTTCACCCTAGGCTAATTTTGATATTCCGAATCCAAAAATGAAGTACATTTTGAAATATAGAATATATATGATTTCAAAAAGTAGTTATTACTATTCACAACGGCTAGTTTAATTAGTTGTGGTGTGTGTTAGAACTCGAGGTTGCGTATAACACACGCTATCACATTATTCGAAGGGAAACGTACCGTAGAAGCTTGGGGTGTTACATTCTCCCCTCCTTCAAATAATTGCGTCCTCGCAATTTCTAGGGTATTGCTGTATGAAAAGACTCGGGTGGTTCTTCATCATAAGTTCCTCGGGTTCCCACCTTGCCTCTTCCATCTTATGATTTCTCCACAAAACTTTTACCAGACGCGTCGTCCGGTTTCTCAGTACTTGTTCTCTTGTATCAAGAATCCTGACGGGCTCTTCGCAATAAGACAGATCGGGTTCCAGTTCTAATTCCTCATAGGTGAGTACATGCGTCGGATCAGGCATGTATTTCCTCAATAGAGATACGTGGAACACATCGTGAACTTTGGAGAGACTTGGCGGCATTGCCAATCGGTAAGCTACAACCCCAATTCGTTCTAGAATTTCGAACGGTCCGATGTACCTTGGACTCAATTTACCTTTCTTACCAAAATGTATGACTCCCTTCCACGGAGATACCTTCAGAAAAACATGATCACCGACTTGAAATTCCAAATCCTTCCTTCGATTATCGGCATAGTTCTTCTGCCTACTTTGAGCTGCTTTGATGTGATTTTGGATTACTTTCACCTTTTCCACCGTTTCCTCCACCAGCTCTGGGCCTACAAGATTTCTTTCACCAACGTCATCCCAACAGGTTGGTGTACGACATCTCTTTCCGTATAACGCTTCATATGGTGCCATCTGTATACTCGAATGTAAGCTATTGTTATAGGAAAATTCTACCAGTGGTAAATATTGATCCCACATACCCTGAAAGTCAAGTGAGCAAGATCTGAACATGTCTTCTAAGGTTTGAATAGTCCGTTCTGATTGTCCGTCTGTCTGAGGGTGGTAAGCAGTGCTCAAATGAAGTTCTGTATCCAGGGATTTCTGAAGACTTTTCCAGAATCTTGAAGTAAAATGGGGATCACGATCAGAAACAATTGATAGGGGTACTCCATGAAGTCTCACAACTTCATTAATGTATAGTCTTGCTAGACGTTCCAGGGGTAGATCTTCTCTTATAGCAAGAAAATGTGCTGACTTGGTAAGACGATCAACAATAACCCATATTGCATCGTTCCTTCTAGGAGTCTTCGGTAGCCCCATGACAAAGTCCATCGTAACATTGTCCCATTTCCACTCCGGTATGGGAAGAGGTTGCATGACTCCTCCAGGCTGTTGCCTTCCAGCTTTCACTTGTTGACAAACCATACATCTTGACACAAAATCAGCAATCTCCCTCTTCATGTTGTCCCACCAAAAATGTTCCTTCAAATCTCTATACATTTTGGTGCTCCCAGGGTGTATAGAGAAATTGGAACTATGAGCATCATCCAGCAATTCCCTTTTTAGATCAGGTATATTGGGAACACAAAGTCTCTTCCCGAATTTCAAAATTCCATCTTCATACACAAAGTCTCTCAATCTCCCATCATTCACAACTTTAATCTTCTTTTGGAATTCGTCATCATCGGTCTGAGAACTCTTAATCCTTTCTAGTAAAGATGGTTTGGCAACCATTTGAAAAAGCATTGATGTTTCACCTTCCCTGGTTATTCCCATGTCCATTTTCACTAGATCCATGAAAATTGGATCCCTTTCAATTCTCATATTGTTCAAAACTCCATGGTCTTTTCTACTCAAAGCATCTGCCACCTTGTTTGACTTCCCCGGGTGGTAGTGTATCGTACAATCATAATCCTTGAGTAATTCAAGCCATCTCCTTTGCCTCATGTTGAGTTCTTTTTGTGAGAAAATATACTTCAAACTGTTGTGATCAGTATAAATCTCACATTTTTCACCATAGAGGTAGTGCCTCCATATCTTCAAAGAAAAGATCACAGCTGCTAACTCAAGATCATGAGTAGGATAGTTTTGTTCATGAATTTTCAACTGTCGTGATGCATAGGCAATAACTCTATCATTCTGCATAAGGACACAGCCAAGTCCTTTCTTCGATGCATCACTATAAATAACGAACCCATCATTCCCCGATGGTAGAGTCAATATATGAGCATTTACTAATCTTCTCTTCAGTTCTTCGAAACATTCTTCACACTCTTTTGTCCAAACAAATTTAACCCATTTACGTGTGAGCTTCGTTAATGGGTTATCCAATCGGGCAAAATTCTGGACGAAACGTCGATAATAACCTGCCAAACCAATAAAACTACGTACCTCAGTTATACTCGTAGGTGCTGGCCATTCTTGGATTGCCTTGGTCTTAGAAGGATCAACAGAGATTCCATCTTTAGAGACAATATGGCCAAGAAAAGAAATCTCCTGAAGCCAGAATTCACACTTGCTAAACTTCCCATATAATTCATGCCTCCTCAGAGTCTTCAAGATAATGCGCAAGTGATTTTCATGATCTTCGTAGGTTTTGGAGTATACCAAGATATCATCAATAAATACCACCACAAATTCATCGAGATACTCCTTGAAGACTCTATTCATCAGATCCATGAATACAGAGGGTGCATTAGTCAATCCAAACAGCATTACAGTAAACTCGTAATGCCCGTACCTGGTTCGAAATGCTATTTTCGGAATGTCTTCCTTCTTCACACACAACTGATGGTATCCAGATCGAAGGTCAATCTTGGAAAAGTATTGAGATCCATGCAGTTGGTCAAAGAAATCATCAATACGAGGTAGGGGATACTTGTTCTTTATCGTTATAGCATTGATCTCCCTGTAGTCGATACATAACCTCATAGATCCATCTTTCTTTTTAACAAAAAGAACAGGGGCTCCCCATGGAGAAACACTAGGGAGAATAAATCCCTTATTACTCAATTCCTCTAGTTGTTTCTTTAGTTCGACTAACTCTACAGTGGCCATTCTATAAGGGGTCTTCGATATAGGGCTTGATCCAGGAATCAAATCAATAGAAAACTCAACTTCTCGTTCTGGAGGATGTCCAGGTAAATCTTCTGGAAATACATCTACAAATTCTTTCACAACAGGTACATCCTCTATTTGAACATTCCTTTCCTCACCCGCAGTTATTTCATTCTCTTCCTCCCCAATAATTGAATTTAGTTGAGCTATTTAGGGTGGATCTAAATAAGAATTAGGTGGTGACGATTCTGCTCTAAAAATAAGGTGTTCCTTATCATTATCATCAAGAATCGTAACCTCTTTCTTCTTACAATAAATCTTCGCATCATAGTCCGAAAGCCAGTCCATACCGAGGATTATATCAAACTCGATCATAGGTATGACGATGAGATCAGCAGATAAAGAAAATTTATGTGCTCTAATGGGGACTGATTCACAAAACTTTGATGCAATGATACTTCCCTTAGGAGTTTTAACTGACAACTCCCTTATTAAATCAAATTGGAAATATCTAATTTTCTTAGCAAACTGGGAAGATATGAAACAATTCGATGATCCAGAATCAAATAATGCATTTTCTAAACTTGAGGAAACCATTAAATTACCTGCCACCACGTCTTTCGGAGCTTCTACCTCAGCAGTAGTGATAGCATAAGCCTGGCCTTGATCCCTTGGCCTTTTCTGAGGTAAGTTCTCCTGACGCTTAGGACATGCATTTGCATAATGCCCCATCTCCCTGCAATTGTAGCACTGAACGTTGGTAGCTTCCTTCTTCCCCTTGCAATCATGAGCTTGGTGGCCTTTTTCACCACACTTGTAACAGACTCCCATTCCCTTCAAGAAAGTACCAGGATGTTTCTTCCCGCATTTACCACAAGATGGATATTCAACCTTTCCCTTCTTCCCCTTATTTCCATTCCCAGATTGATCAGCAGGTCTCTTCTTCTCTTGCTTTACTTTAAAGTCATAAGACTTAGAGAATTCCTTTTCGGTCTTTATAGCACATGAGACAATGTCTTCGTACGATGAAAAGGATTGTGAGACTAATGCTCGACGGAGAAATGGTTTTAACCCATCAAAGAAACGATCAATCTTACTTCTTGGGTTGCGAATATAATCTCCAGCATACCTCGCTAACCTTGTAAAGTTAGCCTCATACATTGTGACATTCTCATCCTCCTTTTGTCTCAGACTCAGAAATTGTCTTTCCATATCCGCTCGATGGTCGCGAGGGAAGTATTTTTCTAAAAACAGATCTTTGAATTCCCTCCATTCCATATTTGATACTTCATCATCTTCCTTCGTATTTTGAATCAATTACCACCATTGATCAGCATCTCCAGTGAGGCGGTAAACTGCCATGATAACTTTTTCCCTTTCACTGCTCCCCAAATCCTGAAATATTTTCTCTAGGGAAAATATCCATTGCTCAGCTACTAAGGGATTTGTATTCCCATTGAACGTTGGTGGTTGTTGCCTCATGAATCGATCTAACATTGATCCTCCACGCTGCGGATCAGGGTGCTCCATACGGGTAAGGTTATTATTCATAACCTGAGTAAGTTGTCCCATTATGGTGATTAGCTGATCAGCACCAGTTGCATCACCAGCCCCACTATAATTATCTTGAGCAGGAGGGCAATCCCTACATGGAGTGCGTGCATTGATACGGTTTCCATTTCTTCCACTAGGCGCCATTTCTAAACAATGGCATAAACTAGATCAGTTTATGAATCAAAATACATAATCCCATACTTATAAAACACTTAACATAAATTGAACTATTTATGGATATAACCAATAATCATAAAAATGTTTTCTTTGAGGAAGTATATACTCATAAACCCTTCATAATGATTTTTAAAGAAAATGAGAGTTATCCTAAGCATATCCCCCGGGGGTGTCGTAACAAAGAGTACAGCAAGGCCCGTTGTCGTGCACCAGTTCCCGTTCGAGTCTAGCTCAAAGCGGTGTTTTCGGGTTTTACCCCTAGGTACATCTGTGCCAGAGCCGCCTCTACCTGCTCGTATCCAGACAGGGATGTATTGCTCGGAAAACTCACAAAATCTCTACAATACCAAAATTCTAGGAAGTTCTTCTATACTAATCCTCAAAGTTCATCTTAGGTCTACGTGCTCTAATCAGAGTTTATCTAAATCTAGTTTCCAAGGTTTGTACTAAACTTCCTCTGATACCAACTGTAACGCCCCGACCCCAGTTACCCAGAGTCGGTGCATTATTACATAACATTGGCATGATCACAAGAAAGATCAAATCTCGAAAGACCGATTGGTTTAGTAGCCTTGGAAACACTAGATATATTCATAAGTTTTACATTACATCATAAAATGAAAAACTACTACAACAACATAATGTTTCCACAATCCACACTATTAACCCCTCATAAAAATCCCTGCAGGTCATTCATAACTTACTTCTTCACATCCTGGGAAAAATAAAACATAGAAAAGGGGTGAGCTCAAATGCCCAGTAAGGATAACAATATAGCGGAAAGAATAAACATTTAAGGCAACGTATAACTAAAACAAAAGCCTTTTAAATATGAACTTTCAACATGGTATGGCATAAATAAAATGAAATAATGCCATTTAATTATTCACATGGATATTCTACTAATCGAATAATCACATGCAAAAATCAATAACCACTTTCATAATGTTGGAATACATAATGCCAGACTATCATAACCACATAGCCAAGGCCTCGTGCCAAGACTACAAATAAGATTTTGTCAAGGCCTTGTGCCAAGACACTAGTTTGTCTCATGAGACCTACCGATGCATCGAGGAGCTATAGCGGGCTCCACCCGTCACTTATTAAGTCCAATGCATTCCCATATGAAAAGGTTTAAACATAACATAAACATTCGTATTAAAACTAGCATACGAAATGTCAATACTTTCACCATAAACTATGAATGGTATAAAAATAGCACATCCACAGTCAAACATATCACAAAACCTTCAATACAATATAGAAGTTTTGTATCATAATAAATCAACTTCAAATAATCTTAAAATCCATCAAAGGATGTTGACATAGATGAAATCAAAATTCTTTTTAAAGAAGTATCTCATTTTATTTTGAAATCATTTAAGATCCATATAAAATAAAACATTTTCTTTGAAAATATTCTTATAAGTTTGTAAGGAAATCTTTGAAGATTTTATAACGGCGTAAAATAACCGCACCCGCCGTATAAGTTAAAAAAACATTCTTACCTCAATTCTATCGAAAAGGTTAAAAAGGACCTTGTTTTGAAAACGAAGGAAAGATTCCTTTATAAACCTCTTATAAAAATTCAAACAAGGGTATAAATGACTTTAACCCATAAAAAATGTTTTGAAATACATTTTTAAGAAACATGGATGTGGATGATAAAGATATCCCAGTAGATTATTACGTATAAACAACCTCGGATAATGAAGAGATTGTGAAATAACCCTTACCTTGTACTTTTCCTTGGTTGGGGTAGGTTAACCTCCTGTATAATGGTGAAATAATTGTTATTAAATTATAAAAGAATCATATACATTAATATGATATCATATATGATCTTTTAATATTGATTTGATAATAATATCTTAGTATTATCATTATATCGGGTGTTAACTTACTTGTTGTCCTTTATATGTTTTGTTACATAAGACATGTTTGTAAAGGATAGGTTGTATATTATTCATATCCAGAATGATATGAAGTCCTTAAACATCATTTTTAAATCATCAAATGATAATTATACTTGAATGGATACGATGGAGAATGAATCTCATCGCGTTCGTGGAGACGGTAGTCCGTACGTACGCACGAGCGACAATATCATTCTTTTGATATTAAAATAATATATAAATGGATGGTATATCATATATAAAGAATCATTAACATGTTATATGTATTATTTACATGAGTTACACATCATTATTATACCCATCCAAATAATATTATATTGAATAACAATTACACCACGACGTGGAGACGGTAAGCCGTACGTACGCACGTATGGTGACATGTTATTCAAAGGGTGGATAGAATACTGAATATGATTGTACCATATTTATAATAACATCACAGTATATGTGAGATACTGGAGTTATTATTTCAGAATGGTAAGAACAAAGGAAGAAGAAGTGGAAGAAGAAATGAACTTAGAAAAGGGTGGTGAAATCATTACCTCTTCTTCGGGTTCTTCCTTTTGATTTGATCAAAAGGGATCCTTAGGTTGGCTTTCTGATCAAACTAAGGCCTCTAGGTTGTAGTGAGGGATGTTGGGAGAGTATTTGGGCAGAGTTTTGCCGAACCAAAAGGCTTTGAAGGTGTGAATAAATGGGATGGAGGAGTGCCCTTTTATAAGAGGGGTGAGGGGCACCTTTGGAAAAGCTAGAAATATTAATTTATAATAAATTCATATTCGGTTTCTAATGGCTCCAAAGCTTATTATTCAAAGGTTAAGGTGGGGATAAGTCGAAAACCACTCAACCAATAGAATTTAGACAGGTTTGGGTACTTATATTAACCTTATCTTTAAGTATTATCTCTAAGTTAATTAGTTTCACTTTTACAATGTCTCTTTGTATTTTTATATAATATGGTTAATAAACATACTATATACATCCAAGCGACCCCCAAGTGGTACATTAATGATGAACCTACCATGATATAAGTCTCTTGGCCGAACCTTAGATTTTTAGGAATTTAATATCAATTAATAATATAATATTTGTTTTAAGAACTCTTTTATGTCAATTTTGACACTATTCAATAGTTGATTTTTTTGAAACTCATAACAGATTGATTACTTCGAACAAAGTCAATTATATCAATCCTAATATATCATATTATCCTAGAAAATTAGTTTAATTCATTAAAAGTTTCATATTATATTTATTTGGGTATTTATAATATCAATTATTTTAATTTTTCACTATTATAGTAATTACTGCATCATCATTGTGTCATATATAAAATAAATTATTTAATGTCTAAAAATTATAAATAAAATATCATTATGTAGGAAATATTTTTATCTTTCTAATGAATATTTATAATCTAAAATCCATCATATATAACCCTATGTAACAATTGTTGTTCTAAAAGATATATGCTTGTGTCATTTTTGTATTCATTTTAACTTAATTAAAATAAAGTGTCATTATCACTTACAAGTGGATCCATGGGGTCCCAAAATTGACACAAAGATGCCCATGGTCGACCATGTATCAACCAATAGGGTTAAGACACGTTTTAGGGTAATTTAGTATTATTATAATATTATTTTTTAACCCTTATTTACCGGATTTACCATTTAACCATGGTAAATAAAATATTTACCGCAGTAATTATTCAAAATGTGTAAAAATAAAAGTTACCTATTTACACAATTTGAACATCCTGATTCCAAATATGGAATCCATTTTCGTAAATTCAAAACACAGAAGTGGCAGAAATTAATTTAAAATTAATTCCCGCTGTCAAAACAAAAAGCGTGTTTTTAAGAGATAATAACTATCAAAAGATTGACACTTGTTTATGTTCGGTTTAATTGTAAAATTATGTCCAATGATTAAATTGAATGGTAAAAATACATTCTAAATATACTTTAAAACCACTCAAATTCATAATTTATCACTATTAATTATTTTGATTAAAAAAGTTGTTTTTAATTAAAATTTAGAAATTTTCACTATTCATCAAAATATGAAAGTTATCCGAAATGTACCAAAATTTCACCCTAGGCTAATTTTGATATTCCGAATCCAAAAATGAAGTCCATTTTGAAATATAGAATATATATGATTTCAAAAATTAGGTATTACTATTCACAACGGCTAGTTTAATTAGTTGTGGTGTGTGTTAGAACTCGAGGTTGCGTACAACACACGCTATCGCATTATTCGAAGGGAAACGTACCATAGAAGCTTGGGGTGTTACAGCATATGTGTGAAAATTGGTGACTGTGTATTTCTAATGATGGTTTCTGTCCATTTTGTTTTTAAGGTAGTGAATATTTTAGTTTGACCATCTTTATAACTCAACACATCATAAATCATTGGATGTTGATGAATGATCCACATATATTTCATAACATATGCATTCTAAGACATCCCAAAAAAATATTTTTTTTATTGAATCCATTCATTGATAAACTAAATTTATTTTGGAGTAATGGTTTGAGGGCCTATGATATTGTTGCGAAACACAATGTACTAATTAAAGTAGCATTAATGTTGAAAATTAGTGACTTCCTAACGTATGGAATGTTATCTAGAAAGAGTAAACATTATCTAAAAGAATTTCTATATTGTGTGAGTGAATGAAATGATTTTATGCTCATCAATGGGATAAAACCTTCTTTTTGTGACTGTCATAAATTATTTCAACCTATTGATCATCCATTCTGGAGAAGAAAAAATTAATTTCATAAAAGGTATTATTGAAAGATATGGACCACTAGAAATGATATCAAGTATCAATTTAAAATTTATTATCTCATCACTAACTGTCATTACCTTCGTAGATACTATAATACAATGAAAAATTGATGGATTTGGGAAAGAATGAAATTTTATAAAATAATTATTTTTTGAGATCTCCTATATTAGTCCGAAATGTGGGTATGTCACATGTTGAATGTAATGAATATTGAGAAGATATTTTTTGATAATATTTTTTATATTGTTTTGGACACATCTAGTAAGAAAAAAAATAATATGAGGCATTATTTGATCATTCCAAAATTTACCAGTGACAAGAACACTAGTTGTTTGAAAAAGAATGATCACATATGTTAACGAATCTAATAGTACAAGAGGAAAATTACAAAAAAACTGTCTATTATTTTTCAGTGGATTTTGGATTTGACATTTCTAGATGGTTATGTGTCCAATTTGTCTACATGTGTTATAAAAAATCATATTACCAAATTATAATGTAATTATTTTTCATGTTGTTTTAGAAATACCTCTACCGATTAGATTTAGAGGTCTGTTGAATGATTTATTTACATTGAAATTATAGAAATATAATATTTTTTCGAAGACATGTATGCGATAAAATGAATATTACTTAATTAGTAGGTTACAATAAGTTTATATATATATATATTATGAAAAAAATACTCCAAATTTATTTCATTCAATATAGCATTTGATATTACATTTTCAACATGACACACAATGTGGGGCCCTAGTATAGTTTGATGAATGTATGCAAATTAGAGTATTATTTTGAAATTGAATAAAATGTGTGTAATAATGAATAATTTAAAGGGTAAATTATAAATGATAATTTATAGGAGGAAATTTTATTTTCCTTCTTCCATTATTTCCATCCCGACTATCTTTCAAAACACTATCGAATGGGTCATATTGCTGGAAATGTTAATGATGTATTAAACATTAAATTATTAGTTTTTAGTCATCCTTTACATGGTTTTGGTGGTGTTCTTGAATGGTGGATTTCAGATGATGAACCACATAAGGCTCATACATATGTTCTTCTAAACCATTAATAAATGACATCATTTTTACGTTGTGGCCACTATATCCAATTAATTATTTTTATATAGAAACATTTATATTATTTATCTTTAGTTTTTATGAAAATCATATTTGGAAAAAATTTCTACAAATTATAGAATCTTATCATCATGAATTACGGGAAAAAAATCATATTGGTTTCAAACATATGTACAAAAAATTGTTTATGTTATAACATATGAATGAAATTAATTATTTTTATATTTTTATTATTTTTTCAATTTTTTATGTATCAAAACATGAATATAACATTGATAATCAATTGTGTTTTTTGAGAAACCCACCATCCTAAATGGTTTAATAATATAATATATATATGGTGAATAGTTTTTTATTTCATACTTGTTTATAGGGTGAATAAAAAAATGCAACAGTACTGTTTTTTAAGAGGATATCATCATAAAAAACGTAAAGTTCACTTTTATGGAATTCTATATAAAATAAATGAGCTATAATATTTGGGAAAAAATTATGTAATGATGACTAGATTTCATTGGTTTTATAATAATATAGTATTAAGTGTTCTTCCGTGACATGGAATTGTTGATACTAATTATAAAAGACTTCATGTAGTAAATGACCCATTTTTATTAGAATATCTAACACACCAAATATATTATTCCAATTATTATGATACATCAAAAGAGTTAATTGATCATTGGGACAATATAACAATGAAATATCGTGAAAATTAGTTTATTTATGGTAAACGAGGTTCTATTAAAATTTAATGAATTTACATTTTTAAAGTGACAACTCTATGTAATATTTTTCATCGATGATATTGGAATATCGATGATTACAACCCTTAGTTACGGGTCGATAATGACGATGATGATGATGATGTAAAAAATGAATTTGAATTAACAAGTCATCTTGAAGATGAAACTCTTATGGACATTGATGATAATGAGGAGAAATATGAAAACATTGATACCATTTAATATGCCGATTTGGATGAAGAGGAAGAATGACATAGTTAGTTGTTAATTAGAGTTAGTATATATATATATATATATATATTTAATAATTATAATCAATTATTATATGACATTACAATCATTTTTTAGATAAAAAAATAGTTTTGAAGAAATATTTTGCGTCCATGAGGTGTCTATACTAACTAGTGATGACCATGATTATATTTAATTAGACCCTGAAGTCGAAGGTAGTGCATCAACTAGGAGGGGCCATGAACATTAATGATTGATGAAAGGTAACCCTATTCTAGAGTGACATACACCTCTCTATTTTGATCCACAATTGAGGTGTTAGACCCTGTTATGAAATTTAGTCAACTATCATTATATTTTAATTTCATTTTTTAATTTACGTAATAATTTTTTTATTATCTGTCTGATTTTTAGATAGTTTTTCACAAATAGATGTTTAATAAGGCTGTGATATTCTGTGGAATTAATTTTTTATAGCATGGTTGATGTGAAATCATATTCTTATTAATGTTCCGAATAACATGATTGAAAATTAGATTATTTGATAATATATAACCGTTATTTTGATATTTATTTATGAATGAAAATCCTATAATTTGATATTTGTAGGGTTGATTTTATCATATCAATGTAAGCATGGGGTCCTCTATCTGGGAGGTCCATGACACCTATATGCATGAAATTTGTTATTATTTCTTAATCGATGCAAGGATGAAATTCATGAAGAAGGCCGAAGTCACATTTTTTTTCTTCAGTTTTTCGGCATCCATAAACTTGATTACATCATCTCTTAGGTTTAGGATTGAATTTTTTTCATACGGGTTGGCATATAGTTTTCAGAGGAGATCATAATTAGTTCACTAGTATTAGGGGAGATAGTAGGTTACCCATATAGCTTCTAGTTTTACATTTTGTGTTCATAAATGAAATATGGTAAGTACTTTTATTGAATAATTTATATAATGTAAAATGTATATAATTTATTTTATTATTCATATAGGTAGATGTGTAGCATGATATTATATCTATCGATGCATACAAGAGGGTGTACATATATCCTATCACTGGATATATTTATAGTGATCAACAGTGTTAGATTGTTGTCTAGAGATATTTTTAAAATAAACTAAAAATAATATTTTAATTAGTTTAATACAAAATTGTATTTGAAAGAGACATATGAGGTCACAACTTCTCACAGTCATGATGAGTGTCGTGAAAAAAATGTCATTTCAAACACCATGGTAGTTGGATTTGATCGATAATAATAGATGTAGGTGGCTCAGTATTCCATTGAGAATGGTCGAGTAATTCATATCGACTCTCAATTGATACATGGGATTTTATATAGTAGTGTTATGAAGCCATCATCCAACATGTGGGGAGATCTTGGAGATTATTCATCATCGACTTCATAGTATGATGATTTGTTTCAAGCATAGTATGATGTTATAGAGGCCCCTCATAGAGACCATGACGATTTTTTCCAATAACATGAGCATTAGAAGGATGAGCTCCATTCAGTGCATGAGCCGTAGTAACAGTGGATGATTGAGTACATGTGATGTTTCGAACAAAGTATAGTGATGGAGGTCATTCAACCACCACCTCCTATACACGACGCTCCTCCTCCATGGTGATTTATGTAATTTCTAGACACATATATTATTCTATAAATTTGAATTAATTTTTTAAAACAGTTTTATAAAATCTAAATATTACAGTTTTAAATAAAATTTTTATTTTATTATTATATAGTATCTTGTTTTTTTAATTATGTTTCATATGTTTCTTTTGTGATTTTAAATTTATTTTATCATTATTATATATTAATTATTTTATAAACTATTTTTTTTGTGATTCTTGTCGCATCCCAAGAATTTTTTTAAATGTATTTTTGAAGGGAGACATATCTTGATGAAAATAATTTATCTATGAAATATTTTTTCGATGGGGGTTCCCCACATCATAAATACTAATTCATTGTAATGAAACATCACATAAAAAGTATTTGTGATGTGATTTCAGTTGCTGGATTTTTGCAATGGGATCCTATCTCAAATATCCTATTACAAATAATTCTTAATATTTTTTTGAATCTATTTATCATTTTGATGAACCTACTACAATACTCATGTAGCCCCAACATCACCAAAAACTCATGGAACCTCCCCCAAACTATCTAACCAACATCACCAGAAACACAATGGATCGATATGGTCTTATTTTCCTTCAAATAAATATCAAACGATTCTCATCCTCGAGAATAATGTCAAACATGGGAAAAGAAATGTTTCTAAATAATAACCCCATGAGATACCTCTCATGTATCATGTCATACAACAATAATTACAACCAGTCATACTCAAAAATTGATACTCCCATAATAGACCATATAACCACATCACCACAAAAGCGAAATCATTTTTATATTTTCTCATAAAAACAATGTTAAATTATAAAATTCTCATTACTACTACCACGAAAACCAATATGGAACACTTCCCCATGAAAATAATTCAATTAATTCTCTACTCTTTGTCCAAATATTATCCACTCATTGAAGAACTGACTCACCCACATGTGTTAAATCACATTGTAGTATAATTCCTCCTAATTAGGATATAGGTACAGTCATTTTCATATGTCGAAAAAATTATCATACATCACATATAAAGAAAAATTGTTCATATAATAAAATATCAATATCCAAACATCGGATCATAATGAAAAACCAGGAAAACAAAAAATCAATACAACATTAGTTATAGGGAACATATCTACGTCTCTGACTCCCATGTACCCACATTTGAGTCCCAATTCCTCAACAACACACAAAATAAGTTAATGTAACATAATCATGGATGATAATTGGTATATATATATATTTCCCTCTCCATGAATGTTGCATCATCCTCGATATGCAGCCCTCCTAATAAATTATATGGAATTCGTCATTATGATATTGATGATAATGTGATATTTGGAGGAAATTTTGTATCCTCTCTAGTCATGATGGGAATTACAACTGATAATCCACCATACCAAATCACAAAAACGTCTGATAATTAGCCACAAAATCTTGCAGAATGATTTCTTCGAAAAAAAATATTCCATGTCATCGAGAGATTCTAAAAAACACATGGTATCCAACATTGAACTCCAAGGGCCTCTTCCTACAATTGTAATAAGACTTTATCAAGTTCTACACTATGTTCATGCAATCATTAAAAATATAAAACATATATGTCATGATATGCACCATATCAAGACTACAAACTACTACCTCTGTAACCTACATACAACGCAATTTAGAATGATACATCCACCAATATAACATATAAAATGGGGCCATGATGATAGGTGAGTGATAGACACATTTGTATGAAAAATAAATCAAAATAATGTAATTTACCCATGAACCACAAATGTCTATGAAACAAGATAGAAACATATCATGTAATATTTGGATAGTCCACTTTGACTATCCTATGGCATGATGTTGGAAGGAGGAGTTAATGGGTATCTGAGTTCCAAAATCATGTTACAATCCCCTCTAGAGTCACGATCTAAAATATGCATCCTAATCCAAAAAATGGACCTTGAGATTCCACATACCAATACCACATAATCCACACAACTATTTTCCAAATAATCCATGGAACATGAATCATTATCACAAGGAAGTATGATGATTTCATTAACTGATCAACCATTACCCAGATCAAATCAAAACAACCCTAAATTAAGGGAAAACCGGTGAAAACATATATCAATTTGTAATCCCATTTACACATAAGAATATTTAAAAGCTACAATATGATTCTAGGATCATGATGATTGGCATGTACCTACTTGGTAACCAGAAACCTATCCATAAAATCATTCATCTACCATTAAATCCTAGACAATCATAAATACATCATAAAGCACTGATATATATATTTCATTCCATGATGTACCATTAATGGTGTGATTTTGATCACATTAACGAATCCATCATGCATTTTTGTTGGAACAAAAATCATCCCATGAAACAAAATATATTTCTGACCATCCTCTGACCACCCATCTATAACAACCTCATGGCCAAAAAAAATGTGCATCACCTTTACCTCGGAGTCTACCCACTGAGGCTCCTCCACATATCAAAATATGATTGGATCCATATTAAACTAAAACAAGAAACCTCTTCAATTAACCACCATAACATCTATGTGTATGGATTCTAACTCATCCACCATCCTCTATGAATCTCCATATTCCCGAACTATATCATTCAATTACATCCTTATCAATGTATTGGACACAAAATTACCATTAACATAAGTATGGTATATAAAAAAATAATATTCCTAATTAATCTCCATCAAACTACACTACATGGTATTAAGATCAAAATTATAAAACATATACCTCAATCTCTTGAGATCATCAGAGAATAAAAAACACTCCCTAATGATGAAATAATTCCACAACATTAGATAATAGGAAACTAAAAATATCTCCAAATAATGATGACATAACTGTAATAATGAGGATGTAACTACCTTGATCCAAATTATATAATTAATCAATTATATATTAACATGCATCACAATCCTAGATAGTAATCGTAAAAAAACCTCAAAAAAACTCCCTTATTAGTTAACCAAAGCAGTGGATCACTGAACAACTTCTCCATTAGATAGATGAATGATTCCTTCCACTGATCAATTTACACAAAATTATGGTTATTCGTAGTAAATTAAATAACTAGGTCTCAAAATTGGGATACTTCAGGTAGAAACCTCTGATAATAGTTAGCGAGGCAAATGAAATTGTGAGCCTCTTCCACATTCTTAGATTAATCATAATAAACAACTGACTCAACCTCCAATGGACCCAATACCACACCTAGATGAGAAACCATGTGTCCAAGGAAATATAAATCTCATTTCCAAAACATATAACAAGAAAATATTCTATAAACACAATGCCTTCAAAGAACCTACACTAATGAATTGAGATGGTCAACATTCTCTTCTATGATATAGATTAGATCAATATGTTATCGATGAAAAAAAACTAAAAACATGTCTATGAATTCACCAAAAATGGATTTCGTGATCCTTGTGAAGACAATTAGGGTATTCATAACACTACACAATAAGATGATGATCTAGAATTTACCATACCAACATCTGAATAAAGTCATCAGTATATCACCCTCTTTCACTCTTATCTGGGGATTCCCAAACCATAGACATATATTAATGGTCCAATTGGACGCTTTAAAGCTTCCTAAAAATTAATTTATCCTTCGAATATGGTAATGGTTATTGATTGGTACCTAATTGAAATTCTAGTAGGCTATACATAGTCTTAGACTACCATCCACCTTCTTGGTGAATAACACTAGACCACCAAATCATGACACAATGGGTTGGATGAAACCCCACTACCATATGTCATCTATCTGAATTCTCATATATTATGGCCCATAAGGTTTTATATGAAAATAACTTGTTAAAAATGTAGAATAATAATTCTTCAATCATATTCCAAAATCAACATTGTGTCAAGGGGGTAGTAGCACAACCTCCAATAGAAAAAAAATCCATAAACAATCCAAAAACCATAGGAACCCATTCCATCCAATTTTATTTTAATTCCATTAAAAACATAGACATAAAATATAGATGGGTCTCCATAAATCAACATCCCACATAACAACTCCACTCACAAATGAAAACAACACAAAATATATCCACATTATAGGACACAAATATCTTTCGAAAGAAGTGGATAAATAACAAACACATAATAAAACTGTTTGATTATATGGATGGAATCACATTATTGTAGCTAAAAATAGACAAAAACCCCATGGGACTGATGTGGCCCCATAATTAGTCTACACAAAATGTATGAAGTAAAAAAATATTTTCTGGAATCCTACAGGTATTGTCAACACTAAGGGAATGCGAAGCATATCTATGTATAGTCCCATAGTATGGAATAGTTCTGATAAATAAAAGGATCATGAATCTATTAAATAAAATATGGTAGAAATATGAGTGCAAGACATGTTTTGGGTACCGTGAATGATATTTTTCCCCTATTCAAATTCCACATCTATGAACAACAATTTGAATTTCACAAAGTTTCCACCTCAATGACGACATCCACCTCCTCAACAACGGTCATGTTATTGTCCATGAACTCCTGGAAACCCCTTAGGACATCCTATACAAACTCAATCCCTCACCCATAGAGAATAATCTTTCTAACATTTTTATTGTAACACTTTCTCTAGAAATTACTACTAAGGTTAATATTAATCCAATCCACCTCCAAAAAACTAATATCAAATTTCAACTAAGTACTAGTTCTAGATTGGATATAAATTACCTTGGAAGAACTCATTTTTTGAATTTCCTTTGGAAATCATAGAAACCAATGGTCCTTAATATTTGGAATGTAAGTAGTTGAGTTCGACTCTATTTCAATCAAAAATATAATGTCAATAGACCCAGAGTCCTGTCACCAATAACTCTAATCTTGAAAGAACCATACTACTTCCACTCACATTGTAATCCCACTAAGAAATATTTACACTATATCAACTCACCTTAATTTAATCCTTCATATACATAGGAAATTTAAAAGGGGTTACATTATAATGGGAAGAAGGATGAAGCACCTCCTCAAAACATGTAGAATGATACTCATCACATGGAAAATGATTAGGGGGATAATACAAATTGAACTTAAATTTGATTTTCATATCCATCAGTAACATAATCCCCTACAAAAGAAAAATAGTTTCCTACCTCTTCACTATATTCACGGCCAATGAAATTAATGCTTAGTGTAATACATTTTAAATGATGACCAACAAGACATCTTCCTACTTCTTCTCACATAGATACAACATCCACCACTGACACACATCTCCTCGCTTATAATTGACTACCAAAGGCACCCTATACCCCCTGGGGACATGATTAGTCTCAAATTGCTCTTAGGATCCTCTAATAAGTTATTTGTCTCCACATCAAAAAAATGTGTCTCATACATCCACACAATCATTGGATGAAAATAACGTTATATCATCTACCATTGATCATCTGTCAACCAGATCAACTCTCCAAATGATCAACTGCATTATACTAATGATAACCAACTTCTTAAACCACATCCAGATGATGATATGGAGCCATCATTATAAAATCAATATAATATTTCCTAATCCCAATAGTATGGAATTTTTTTATGATTCACATTGATGATGTTTAATTCTCTTTTACATTACCAAAAGCACCCTATTCAAAATGTTACACAAGTCATCTTGATGCATGAAACCCTTCGAGGTGTCTACCATGTAATCATGAGTACCTTAGTTGGTTGTTCAACATGATGAGAGTCCACAAAACGATTCATAGGGTCACCTAAAATTAAATGTTATTTCTTGTGTCCCTGGCCAATATCATGTTCCAGGTTTATCGTTAACAGTTACCATACCAACCATTGATGACCTCATAGTTTCTAACAATAAATTCCATCCTATATCTCTTCCATCATCCATTGATACCTCTTAGTAATTACCCACTCCCTACAAATATACCACAATGAGAGGAGATAGTTAATGTTCCATGTGTCTAGCCTATAGTAGGCCCTGGGTAGGAGACTAGCACAATGTTTATGAAAAATACCACTAGTATGTGGAATTTAACTAGGTACTATAAATAGGATTTGCATATAAGAATGAAAAACAACAAGAAACACCATGAAATAAAAAAATGTCAAAAAACCTTCCAACAATGTATTCACAAATAAAAGAGATACAGATAATAGTTTCAAAATGTAAACACCCAAATGTAAATAAACAGTAGCGGCACAATAAAAATACAAATATATGATCAAGTAGTGTTCAAAAAGATCCACATATTCCTATTGGAAACCAATAAATTCCTTTATATATATTGGTATATCATACTGGTATAATTAGTAGGGTAACCAGAGTCTCTCATGCACATGTAAAAAAACATACTAATGCACTTATGAGAAAATAGAGGAACCAAAATATAGCTAACTAGTTCAAGTAAATAAGACAATCCTAACTCGGTAATTATCACCAAATAACACATCGAAGTGTAATAAGATAATATCAATCATATCAATAAACGGTACCCTACTCTACTTTCCAACTCAATTTCCAATATCACACCCCCAACGTCATACATCATAATGCATCCATATCATCAATATTACATATACCACTGACCCACAAGACGATCACATCACATATCTCACAAATAGAATTGTTTTGATCACATCTCACTACCCCACCAAAATGTCGCATAATATTTCCAGGATGTAGGATATCTGGAACATGAATGACAACTACATAATGACCTATTCGAACAATGAAAGACCCCCCACAATAAGACATACCAAAACATGTTCATATCAAATAACACCCACCTACACCTGGGCTATATATTAGTGTATTATCAAAACTCATTCTATCATATCCCATGCATATCTACTAACCTAGATGGGATAGTGGTAATGGGTAGGAAACCACTAATCTTTATTAACCACCAGAATGTTTTGGAAGACACCAATATATATAATTTTTTAGTGTTTTCATGTAGTTATTGATGTGGGTGTGGTGTGTATAGAAATCAAAAGGAATATACAATATATATATATATATATATAATAATACCCATAAACAAGTGCATCCTTTGGGATTAATGTAATGAAATAAAAATATCACAACATCACAAGATCACCTCAAAAGTTCCTGCACATTCACAGCAAACACTACATGAAGAAATCCACAAAAAAAGAATAATCTAAACACCACATTTAGAATTCAATTTATTTTTAAGAATATTTTTTATATAATATTGTCAACAAATTACAACTAATAGACCATTTCATCCATTTTATTTTATCCTAACAGTTTCATTTATAACCAATCCTAGTTAACCACACAACCCGTTTCATGATTTTTTTAATGACTGAATGTTTTGAAGGCCTTCATTTTTATTGATTTTTTACAACCCCCCTTTCAATTTATGAGGGGGGGTCACATAAAAGTCTCGTAGGCTCAGAGATTACATGGCCCATAGGCCGAGTATATTACTTAAATTGAAGGTCTTAGGGAATTCAACCAGACTATCTATACGGAACTGCCCCTCCCCAGTATCTAAACCATGATAGTAGCTCTCCACCTTCACATGGCCGTATAGATAAGCATCCCAGAAAAGCACATTATTGTCCCGATGGAATATCCACCATATTTATAGTTCTTCTACGGTACCACACAGTTTACAATCAGGCTGTAGTACTGCAAAAGTACCCCCCAGAAATATGCCTCTACCTAGTTTTGAACCTGGGTTTTGTGGTTGCACTTAATGGTAGCTCAACAACTGGGCTGAGGCTCATGTTACTAATTCATGATTTCATTATACATTATCATCCCATACCATTATCGAATTTTTTTACCATTATATATTCCATTAATAACTATGAATAAAAAACAACACAACAACCACACAATAAGAATAACTACAAATTAAAATAACACTATTCCTATTTCCAAAATGCATACAAAATCACAACCACACCTCGCTACCCCATAACACGGACTCATACCATCCACACACCACCATCAACATCCCATAGCATAGACACACTAGCTAATCACTAATCACCACCCCAAAACAATGACATTGAAACACATTATAAGAAAATTAAAACTACCCCCACCTTCCATCAGAACAATTAAACCACAACACATCCAATTACATAACAATTTTCATATTTTTTAGTGTGGGATTTTATCACATTCCACTTTTTTTATGGGTATTTCCATAAAAACCATCAATACAAGGGAAATGATTCTATTATATGAATATACGTGGTTAACCATTTTCCATTTTAGGGTGATGCCAAAAATCAAAATAAACAAGGTTTCACAACATATGTCAAACCATGGGAAACAAATTATTCTGATAAAAATGATTTTCAGTTGGTTATCAAGCACATAAAATCCCAACATAACAAGATAATATCAATGTTATAAAATAATTAGAATCATTCCACTTCCCCATCAATAATAGTTTAAAATAGTTCATTATATTTATTAAGCCTATTGAAATAATCATCCCATTTATAAACTGATAAAAAACACTCCCACCAGATACCAAGATGAAAAATGAAGGGAACCCTTCCAAAAATAGTACAATGTCGACTCATTCTGTGGAATATGGTGAAGACGAAATTCCAGCATACACAAATCTCATAGGGGAAACTGTATATCGACTTACACTTCAACCATGGATCCTAATAAGTCCTCCCAAACTCACCATAAAATAAATCTAAATCACTTCCAGTGAATCCTTAGGAGAAGAACATGGGGAAAACCAAGAAAGAGGGAATTGAAAACCACCGATCACCAGTACGAATATATAGGAGATAGTTGATCAATGTGATGGAGGGAGGGATCGAAGATCCATAAAAAATACTATAGGGTTAATCCAAAAAAGGCAGGTAGGGAGGATCATCCGAATGAGGATATGTCAACTGAATAAAATGAAATAAAAAACCGGAACTAGAACCTTTCATGTCATTAATCCAATGGTCAATCCCCAAAATTACAACATTCATCTAATTTAACATTTCTTGGGATTGAATTAATTAATCAAAATGATTCAATTTAAGGATATGAATTCATTTCATATATTTCCTCCCCCACCATACACATTTCATGAACCACCTATTCACAATGTAAAACCAGTTCACATCATTAACCACATTTTTAGTACTCTTACAACAAAATACACCATGAAAACATCTATATCATTTCCCCAAAACCTCTACCCACTGAAACGTACAATATAAAAACCTATAAAGTTACGTGTTTTTATAGACTATGAATATGTTAAACCACAAGAAAGGGTCAAAACTCTATATAATACTCAAATTGTTTCTATGCAATAAAATAATGAATGATGAATCCTTAAATTGGTAATAAGTATTATAATATTTTATTCATTCAATTACATGATCATGATTATAAATAAAACTGTTACATTATAAAAATATATTATAGTAATTAGAAATTACCTTAGTTCCAGGAATTATATATCATATGTGTAACATGATTTCAAAATTATTATATCAATATAGATCAAATAGTAAAACATTTAAATGTTAAAAAAGATATATATTATCAGAAATAAGCACATTTAGAATGGAAAATGAAAAATAAAAAATGAATGAATACATGGAGAAAAAAAATCACACAAAATAAATGTAAAATATAAGTATGGATTTCATTGAAAACAATATTAAAATTATTCACTACCAAGATTTCTAGTGGCGTACAACTAAGGATAAATAAAATGAAAACCATATAACACTCATGATACAATAAATTCTTACATAAAAAGACCATAATTACATCTATGTTATAACTTTTATACAATCCAAATTTTTTGGTAAGAAAATATATTAATTGATTCCGTGATGGAGTTGAAAATATAAATAAATAACATAATGAAAGATTGGTGTTGTTTCACTTAGGTCATGTGGAGAACCGATACATAATTATAGAAGCCTTAAATTTTATCACCAATGTAATTCTATAGATTAAATATCATGAAATATAAAACTTCATGTTAATTGAGTTTACATGAGAATGTGTAATAGTTTATTTTTTGAAAAGTTAACGTGACCATATAATTTCATAAATAATAATAAATATTCTTCGATGAATATTCAATACCAATCATTATGATCCATTCACTATCCTTAAAGGTTTAGTATTATTGGATACATGGGTATGTAAAAAATGGTACATAAATGTTAAAAAACATTTCCCACATTGTTCATTAAAACCTGAAACATTTAGAGAACAATAATACAAAAAATCTTTCTATATATCATGAGGGAAAGAAATCATAACATTAGGTGACCTTAGATTCTCCTTATGGGTAATCAAGGGATATATAAATTTTGATTTTTGAATAATTGGAGAATAATGGTATGATGAATTGATCACAACATTTGCAAATAAAATATACAAATTCATAAATCATAATCATTAGTCCATGTATATATCATGGTGTTTCAAAAGACATGAATCATAAAGATAATAAATAAGATTATCCATGGGAGAATAAAATTGGTAAAATATCATGTCATTAAAGAGAGTAATAATTAGTTCAATAATAATAACATGAGAAATATTTTGAAAAATCTACCCACTAAGACATTCACCTCATGTTCATCTTTCTCTAACCACCTCGGTACCTACTTCATGATATGGATAACCCTCTGTGTACCTTCTTTAAGGCTTGTGATAACATTCAATATACCCTATCTAGTTCCTTTCACTTGGACTAAAAAATCAATAATCATTACCCAATGTATTGGTGTCCTATAATAGAGCCACCTTTCAAAAAATAATAATAAAATAATATGTATACCACAAGGTCTTGAAATATATATCATTCATCATGGCTTAGCATGTGGAAAAGATAATTTCTTTCATCAACAACTCATGATCGTAACGATAAACAAACATTATAGTGAAAGAGGATAAAATCAGAAAATTATATCCCCAATGAATAATATGTGACATCAAATGATGCTTTCATAGATGAAAAATTTCATTAAAAGGTCGCTATATCATTTCAGGAGTAAAATACACTTTATATATTAAATTAAATTATTTAAAATATAAAAATCTATAATATTTAACTAGAGGATTTTCTATGAAAATAAATATTGAAAATTTTAAAAAAACATCAATGATTAATGATTTAGGAGCTTTTGTTCATTCGGTATACATCTTTTACGTTAAAAAAATTAATTTTAAATTTTTAGTAAAAACTCAAAAGTACTCATTTTGAAAATGACAAGAAGATTCATTTAAAATATGTTTATATAAATTACAACATGTGTAAAAATAAATTAAAAAATTGTTATGAGAATATTAAAAACATTCTTAAAATCATATTAATGAAAACATGGACATTATGGAAAAGGATTCTTGAACAGTGAGAGAAATAAACTTGGTTTTCCATAAAAACATAATTAATATATATTGATTTCATAACAAGAAGAAATCTAAATGATAATATTATTTCTGTAGAAGTGAATATATATAAAATATCATCCACTAATGAAGAGCTTACATTATTGGAATGATGAATGTTTTTGGAAATTGTTGTTAGTATTGGGATCCATACAGTTCTGTACAGGGCAAAGCAAGTCAATTGATCATGTGAGATGGGGAGATAGACATCCTCATTGATATAAAATTTGGGGAGGGGAGTTCTTATATTGTTGGTTCATAGGACCTAGGGTCATGTATAAGGCATTTTTACATGTTCTTCTGGGTCCAGTAATAGGACTAGAACCACTCAAAGTATGGGCCATGTAAGGGTTCCACCTAATCCCTTTAAAGGGGTATTATCTAGAAATAAAATAATTTAAGACCTTATAGAAGTGTTGAACACATATAAAAATGACCATATATGAAAAAATGTATATTATTATAGATAGATATATCAAATAATTAATTAATCGTAAATTTAGTCATAAACAACCTCTGTAAAATTGTTATTGTACTATAAATCCATATTTTCATTGGAAATATTTGAATCATAATACCCATGATATAATAAATCTAGACATGGTATATTTATTTGGAAAAAAAATTATATCTCATGTTTAATAATTCCCAATATATTATCTTAATGAAATAAAAACCTCTGTACACACTTCATAAATCCCAACGTAGGTGGCACTAAACCTGTTATTTTGGCCGGTGCGCCACATAAATTTGGGAATGCCTACTCACACACCCAATGTTTTTGACTATAATTGAGGGTAAAAAGGTGATATTATGAAGACTATAAAATCTGGTGATAAAAATAATAATTGTATTAATAATAACAAAATTCAATAACCAGCTGACTAAACATGGGGGAAAATAATAAAATAAGGCAATGAAATGTAAAATTCAACTTCTATATTAATCAGACTATATGTAAAAATGCCAAGATATTCATAAAAATATAATGAAAGAAATTATGTTGGGAGATCATCATTAAAAACCCAAAATCCCCAAAAAAAATATATCTCAGTGTAGGGAAAAAACATTCCTCAAAAGAAAAAAATCTAGCATCCATTCAATGTACCATGACACTACAAAATAACAAAGGTCTATTCTATGAGCCTGAACCCTTACCAAAAATCAAGGCCACAATGCTATCACATGTCTGAAGGAGACCTTCCATTGTGTGAGTTTGATCATTGTTTGCATCCTCAAATATGTGTCTATCATACATGTATATTTATAATAGGGTAAAAAATATATAAAAATAGAAACTACACACATAACATAAAACTCACTTCACTTTTTCAAAACATACAAAAGGCAGAGTTTACATACATTGACCAACACTAGAGTAGAATTAAGTATGTATGGCTAGTCATCGAGAAAGGAACCTGGTCTCACATCCATATTTATATCACATTACACCACATTCCAATGAAATTAACATATACATCCTATCAAGTAAGACTGACATCCCTTATGAATGACTAAAAATATATATTAAGTATTTGGACATCAATTTGTGAAATAGTTATTGGCATATCAAAACAACATCCCAGACACAGTGACATCTATCTTATCTATAGTTTCATCCAATCAACTCTAGCATAATGGTGAGCCTTATATCCAATCAGATGGTCTAAAAAACCCTTACTTGTGGATTTATATGGTGAGGGCCTTCTCTATAACTGGTGTCCATCACTATCCCCTATGACTCTAAGTCTACGAAGTCCTCCAACAACATTGAGTGGTAAAAACAAACCCAATAGCTCTCGATCATATGTTTATAAGAACCCAATTGTGATTTCAGAAAATAAAGATGAGATGACATTCACCAAAATGCATAAGTAACACCTGTAGTAAATCTACATCACCAAAAGTGAAACTAGTAACCCAAAAATGGAATAATCCATCATCATATGCCCCGATTTGGGTGAAAAACATCAACCTAAATCTCATAGGTTAGGAAAGACATGTTCCCATAGAACTGTCACAATCAAAGGGTTAATTTAATTAATTAAATTATCATCACATGTAGCCAAACCGACATAGGTACCCTATTTTAGACTTATAATTTCAATTAAGGATTAATATATTTAAACATGATTGAATTTCACATAACCATATTAGGAGACTAATATAAAATAAAATAATTAATAAATGTTCACACATGGACATCACCCCATCATATTTATTACACAATCCACAACATATGTCTTCATTAGGATAAATCATTGAAACACCTACCTTATACACCTTGAAGTTCAGTCCTTGAAGAACAAACACTGATTTGAGATGAAACATGATAAAACATGGAATCTAGAAAACAACCTATAAATATGAAATATGATATTCCATGAAAATAGATTCCAATATAATAAGAAGAAATATGAAGGGATGCATGATGTGTAGTAGCCATACCACTATCTATCAAAAAACAACCAATGGAGGTTAAATTGGTGCCCAAACAATGAAAAAACATAAAATCATAAGGGAGTGGGAAGGATAGATCCACCCATGTAGAAATTAGTGCGAATGAGAAAAAAAATTGGGGAGGAAACATAAAATAAAGAAAGTACTATTATTTTAATTCATCCCTATTAAATTATTTTCGCAGTTCGGATAACTATGCCCAAACAGTTTGATACCTCTATCGAAAAGGAAACCCTCTGTTCATTGTTATAATACATGGTTAAAAAACCAATCACTATTCATTTATGGTATCCCTACGCCTATGTATAAAATTTCATGGTTGTGCCCCCGCCCCTCATGGTTTGACCTAGTCATGTATCGTTACTAATGGGACACAAGGTTTGGCCTGTAGGGTTATAACTAACAGTGAACCTACCATGTTCCTTGTACAATGTCTCGTAAAATTATGTTTTTGATGAATGGTTTTTTTAAAAATGACCAAAACAACGAGATACATAATATTCTTTCAAATCCATAAAAAATATACACACCAACTTGTTGTAAATTTCATAAATTAGGTTCAAAATTTTAAATTGAATGTTATCCCATTCACTAACTAAAAGTTAAAATTCCAATAAAATATTAAACTAGAATATTTAATGGGACCATTACATATATTGACTGTAAAATAGATCATATTTAACATATTTTGTAATGCAATGTGATCATATGTAACCTATCTGTATCTGCTCTAAAATATAAGAGTACCCTAGTTAGTTACTAATGTCTAATTCCTCTTTATCACTCCCCACCTTTAGAACCACCTACCTGATTTTTTCCTAAGTCATATCAAACATTCAGATAGTCCCACACCAACCATCCTTTTTAAAATACATTCTAACTTCATACATCATCATTATTATATCTCATTAGATTCTTATTTCATACAAACATCTTGTACTATGATTATTAGATCATATATCACATATGATGATGGTAAATTCTACAACACTCATAATTCTTATAATGATCTGACATTATATCATAAGACCCACAAAAATTTCTTAAATCCAACACATCCAAAACAATCCATACACACTATTATTCATTCCCACCCACTAAACTAAACCATTTAATTCAGAAAAAACATGTCATGCTAATACACTAGTTTCTATAAAGAAAAAGAATAAAGGAACAAAACCATGCACGTTTTGTAACATTAACCATCATTGGCTCTCTAAACTATTATAAACCTATCCACTCAACTTCTTAGAGCAGGTCTAAATCCTGAATATATGATTCCTACTCTCCCTGTCGAGTTGCACCTTCTATAGGCCACTGCAACCAATGTTTAGAATCTCTCTCTATACCATGACTATCACATGTAGTTGGATATAGGGTACAAACTCCTGGTACTACTCTTGTTCCCAAATCATAAACATATGAATTTAAAGATCCCTAACTACCATATGATTGATACATATTATATCAAAACCTCTCCAAGAGGCACATATGTTCATATGTCCATCAATCTATAGGATGACGATCACCCTAATTACAAACATTAAATGAATGGCCACACTAGATTCACATTGTTGATAATCAAATACATGGTGGTAAAAATGAGTCCTTTATTAGACTAAACTATTGATAATCCAAACGACCTCTCCTATAGCTACCCAAATAACTACTACTTTAATCCCCTGAAATCATCTCTCGGCTCAAATATGTATTTTATATCAAGTTCCCCTCAGCTGTCCATGCAGGACTAACCATCCCTGAGAATGACTTCAACCTATTTTTTTTTAAAAAATCACCTAGATGGAATGTTGCAAACCAATATTTAACCACCCCACCCGTTCATTGGAATCCCCATCCATGGATGGTTTTAAACGGGATAAGTACATGAACATCCCCGAATAATCATTGAACGACATGTCTTCTCACTAAATCTTCATGAACTCGTGATCATGATCATACCTCATGGTATTTTGGATGAATTTATTTGTGCATCTATTCTTTAAATACTTCCATTTAATTTCTTCATGTATTCAAATTAATACTTTTATGGCCAACCTGGACTTCTCCTATATCATAAACCTATGAATGGAAAAAACAACCCTCCACACCGGGGGTGTCTCAATCTGATCAAATATAGTCTACAAAGACACAATCATATTCCCTACCGCCATCTGTCCACCCTGACAATGTAACAAAGGTGGATGATGAGACAGAAACACTCAAATCATAAAATCCAGGGAAATTTCAAATCCATGAGCTCCTCGAACAACAATATAAACAATACACACCCTGATCCTCATATGATTCTGATATATCGATAACAAAAACTACATTGTACTCTGTGGTTGTTCCACATGCCTCTGAGCCTCTACATTTAGATAATTCCCACCATGGCCCTTAGGGGCCTCATCATGTGAACGCTTTGGATACAACACATCATTACCACACTGATGTTTGATATAATCTTATATGGGTTCCATTATACTAAATATCAAAAATACCCATTTAATAACTATAATGAAAAAACATATGTCACAGATAGGGAATTTAGTATTAGGAAGTGCATCACACCACTCTTACACTACCCTATTATAACCATATAATATATTATTTTTCCTTATATACAATTTCCATCATATATCAGTTTCCGGAATCACATATATTTCCTTCATGATATTAGATGTCTGGGATGATGGGTAAAATTCCACCAAGAGTGTTTGTATGAAAACACAATTTAGCCTATTTTTGACATTTTAAAATTTTTACCCTATCTTCCATTCCATTCGCGGATACCAATTTTTTGAATCATAATCCAAATATACCATAATCACAGAGTGTCATATCCCAATAAAATAATGAATCACATACCTTGAATGGATGAATATAATCCCACTATGAAGCTATGTATAAGAAATCTACATAGCATGGTATTGAAATTTTATAAATACCAACTTGTTTTCCTCTTACATTTTCTATCTGGAAATCAAAAAAAAACACATATTTAATGGGAACCTAAGGTTATATCACGATACATTAATTCACTTCCTACCATTTCATACTAAAACATGTGTAAAAACCTTAATTTCTAGTAACATCACATCCAAGTGTTCCAATTTTGGTGGAATTCACTATATAGTAAAAGTATAATACAAGAAAATTAATTTCCCTCCACAAGAAACTCAGTCTATCCCCTGTGAATGAGAGACAAGGTACCCATAAATGAGATCATTACCAATATCTCAATAGATCCTACCCCTTATCTTTAAAATCCCAAAAATAGTAAATCATGGAATGAAAAACCTCTGATTCCTCATTGTAACATCCAAATCATAGAGCCACGAACTTTTGATCTGGGTTATTACACCATATTCTTCTACGAGCGCCACTATGTACCTAAAAGTCTACCAACATGTTGTGAGTTAGTAGTAGGTGATATTGTGGATACAATACCCTATAGTGTTAATAATAATAATGAAATAAATAATAGAAACACTACATAAGAACTCATGTAAACTCTATAGAGGAAATAATAAACAATGAAAATAACAATCCAAAAGAGACAACTATACAAACCAGGTAACATGAACACATGTCATGACATATATAAAAAAGCATGAAATATCACCCACATCCATATCATATACGCATGCACACATAATCCAAAATTATAACTCTATATTGATGCATAGGAAGCACCAAGACAAAATTATAAAACTCTATCATCCATCCCATGAACCTCAACACCACCCAACAAATGAATGTCTAGTCCATGAGCTTAATCCCTTACATTATCACATGGACAGAATGTATACATGAATTACTAGGGGCCCATGAAGGCTGTGAGTAAGAAATCAATTGGACACAACCAACATGTCCCCATATTATATCCATATTTATACCTATGTATGAAAAACCTAAATAAATTAAAACAACAAAAATAACTTTTAAGTAACTTTTATTATGCTTCACATCCACAAGAGAGTGTATAACTACTTAAAAAACTCTAGATTCGAATGATATATCCTCGTTAGGTCATATGGTAGAACAATAAGTCTCCCATAGCTATCCATATCACATGACCAATCATGCCAAAAAAATCACACATCTTACCTACCAGGTAGGTCTAACATCCCATCATCATTCCCATAATTATGTGAAAAGAATATGGACTTCCATTTACTGAATAAAAATTAAAATTGTAGCCTGATGACCCAAGGTGTAGGGATATCCATCCTTCTTTATTTTTGTCCCATCGACCACAAAATTACGATGAGCCTCTACTCCCAACCAATGTTCTCACACACTATCATTTGTGTCTTTCTGATGTAAGAACCTTCTCCATCATTGATGTAAATCACAATGCCCTTTATTAAAAAGTCTAAAGAGGCATTGACCAATATTTAATTGTCAAAACCACCTCATTGGGTCATGATCATATCTGCACACGATTTGGATGATGATGTCGTCACGATTGGTGAGTAGAAATAATCTAAATACCTATTCCACACATCTCATGAATCTATTTCGCCACATGTGAACCTCATTTATAGACTCATGGATAATTCATTTAAATGTTTCACAATTTTGGTGATAAAAAATTCCCTATGTCTAAAGGGTTAATACTATCATGTTCACATGGATCTCAAATATCCAATAGATCAATTTAATTAAATAAATTATTAGCACATCCAACCATATCAATGTAAAGAAACTAGTTCAGACATACCAACCCCTTATATGCATAATGTATTAAAAAAACATGAAATTTACATTTGGAATATCTACAAAATAATAGAAAATAAAATAGCAAAAAATGGTCACTCCTAGACCACCCCAATTTAACCTATTTACTCCACATTCCACCACAAAATTATAAATTAATAGAAATCTAGGAACCACGTACCTTATAAACAATGACATTACATCGTCAATAGATAGAATCTACTTTAAACCAAAAGAGAGAACAAGAAATCTGAAAAATTAACTAGTAATATGATATATGAGATAACATGGATATATAATTCAATAAATTAAGAAAAAATGAATAATGCAGACATGTTTCCCTACAGCTTTCTATCTATCGCAACCTAAAAATCATGATTCTGATAGAAAATAACGAAAAACCCTCAAAGACTACATGTGCGGGAATAATGGATCCCCCTTGACTTGATTTTCATGAATGGGAGAAGAAAATTAAATAGGAATCATAAAACAATGGATGGTGGTTTGGTAACATAAAAATATTATATTTTACAAAATATATGTTCAAGATGACCATAAGGACAAAGTTCATAATGTCCGGAGGGCTCATATTAATGTGTTCTAAAGGGGTCCTCAATCATGTGAAAAACATTACAATTTTTAGAAGAGATTATTTTAATGGTTTTTTTCTTGGATTTCCTAACCATGTTACCAAAACATGTGGTATCCCCCTTCATATATAAGTTCATGCATAGTCATTGAACTATTTTGAAAAGTCTATGGCCAAACTGTACTATGGACATTGTTTTGGGTAATTTTATCATTTTTCACATAAATTATGTTACATGAGAAATCCCACATTCATATTTCATTATCTAGTGGAAAACACCCCTCCGATTTTCTATTTCCAACACATTGAAGGACTATTATATGATTTTATCTCAAACATCCATCTAATGTCTGATGAAAGAGTTGTTTTTCACATTGGATCCATGCAAGTAAGATGTATATTTATTTTAAAAACGTACTAATTCTTCTTTCTATTGATTTAATTTTTTATAATTAGGATCATATGACCCATTTTCCAGTCATTGACCAGTTCTTTAATTCTCTCCCAATCATGGATGAACTGGAGGAAAAAATTGGATGAGGATAGTTTTATCAGTATGAGGTAGGTGGACTAAAACTCATCACCCATGTTTCATCATTTTATATGATGTGTTGTGTGGATGAAAATTTTCCTCAGGAGTCACCTATTTAAATAATATTACAATCTTGTATTCATTATAAATGTATATAATGACCCATTACATATAACTTAGTTATCATTACTATTTACATCCAGAATTCCCACCGCTCTATTTAATAATATTTCATTAGTTATTCCTTAATTGTTGGTTATGAATTTTGTTCCACCATTCAGGCGTGTAGCTTGAACTTTCTAATCGTAATCCCCATTAATTAGATTAATTTTCCATTGATAATGTCTAGTACCATATTTGATTTTCACTTTACCTATGATGTTATGTTCCATAATTTAAATTAATTATCTAAATTTAATTTCCATGTATACTAAGTATATGAATTTGGATTATTAAATGTAAATGAATGGTTGGTTTCATGTCCATCGAACAAATTTCTATATGGATGGAAGGTATCAAAATGAACATATGAAATTTTTTGATGTTTAATAAATTGATAAAAATTGATTCTTACCCCTTTGTACTTGTCACACTAATTAATGTATATTCTTGAACCAAATGGATTTATTAAATTAATATGACCTAATTGAATGATGAATGGTGACATGACTTGAGATTCCTTGTCTCTTTTATGAAAGCTATGGAATAAACCCTTTTTTAATGAATGGATTAACTATTATATGGCTTAATTAGTTAAATGAATATATTTTAAGGTGCCTAATTTTATTAAAAACATGAAACTACTATAAGAGTGGTCAGCATCATGTTATCTATAGGATTCATGAGTAAATTCCTTGAGTAGTCATCGATGCCATTCTTATTCCCAGATATTGGTTTCCAAGTGTGATACCCACCTTAGATCCTATTCTTTTTCTATCATTTGATTCCCATTATGAAAACATAGGATCCCTCCTATAATCTTTAATGAAGATTTGTATATAACCCAATTAATCCGAAATGGATTTTATATACATGAGATTCTCGGGATACAACCTTTGTCCTAGGAATTTATTTTCAAATTTACCCTTTTCTGCTTTACGTGGAATCAATTAGATTTGTAATTTTGGAATTATGTGGATGAGGTAAATGCATTAAACTCTTACACCATATTTAGGCTATAATTACTATTGAATTGGTAACCCTTGATGTTAAGGGTTCTTTGGTCATTAATTTGGAGGCACTTCATTATTAATATCAACATAGGTTGCATTGTTACATCATGGAACCACTAACAACATTATCATGAAATTATTTTAGTATTGGATATGATTCTTGTGGGTTACATATATAAACTATAACTTATTTATTTATTTAATTTTTTACATGTTTAGACACTAGCCATTGATTGAAGCATGTTCTTGGGTATTTACATTACTGTACGCCATTACATTAATATATGATTCCTCACACACTAGCTTAGTTTATATTACACAAAAAAGATGTTGTGGATGTCGGTGGTTGTTTCCTTTTGATATATATCACACACCATATCTAGGTTTCATTGGAACCTAGGAATACTACATGTTTTCAAGTGTTTACAAGGGGAAGAGTATTGCTTTATAAACCAGATTTATCACTTCCTTAGGATGGAGTTGATATCAGATGACTAAGCTAGAGCTCAAGAAGAATGGGATAGTTTGTATTACTTCTTAGAGAATGTATGAAGTCATTATTTGTATCATTTCTTTCAATAATAATTAGATACATGACATAAATCATCATAAGTGTTTTATATTTTGATCACTTTTTCATTTGTTTCTTATTACTATTTGATTCCACTAGACCTACATTTTAGATAAACTAAATCCAATATTTATTGTTATTTATATTTATATTTTTTTCTACTATCTGGTAATGAGGGTTTTGTCTTCCAATTTACATATCATAGGCGATAAATACTAATTGGTATCCTCTAGAAATCAATGAGACGCATTTGAGTCCATGATGCCCATTGAGCTTGAGGCACTAGTTAAGTTGAATCCAAGTGCGGGACATTGCGATTTAGTATCAGAGTAGTTCCATTATTGATTTCCTATTTGGAGATAATTTTCATGAAATTAGGAACTCTTATAACATGGCTGTAAGCTATGATAGGGAATTGATATCCCATGTTCAAGGAAAATGCCATCTTGGATTAATTATAATTTTTGTTATTATTCTTCCTTTTACAATTGATATAGTTTTACGGTTGGGTGACACAAAGGATTTTTTTTGTTATTGATGTTATTTTAATTAGTGATTCATTTCATCTTTTGCCTGATGATATGAGGGAAAGGAACATAATCACAAGAATCATTAGAGGGTCCATGAATTCACATTCCATGTATCTTTCCATACCATATAGGTTCATTTCATTGGTATCATTTCATGACTTGCCTATTATTGTTGAGGGATACTATATATATATATGTTATTGTAAATCTATTTGGCTATTATTGACTATTTTTTTAGTTTAATGTCATGATTTTTTATGGGCCCTCGTGGGTTGTAATGAGTAATTTACATAGTCAACCCATTAGATTATATTCAAATGGTAGTTGTTTTAAGGGATAAGATGTATGGTACCTGATTTGTTGGGAATGAAGATCCACTCCATATGAACCATGATGTATGGAAATAATAAAATGAAAAATTTTAATATGGATCATGACATATAAAGTGAAATGGTTTCCATTAAATTATGAAGTGAGGTATAATTGACCAATCATCTATTATAATCCATGTAATTTATAAATGATCATGTATCCTTGCCCGATCTTCTATGAAGTTAGTTTGGGTAGTATAACATGGTTACTGAGACTTTTCTTAGATTTAACAACCACTTATGTTTCCAAAAAACTTTGTTAATATTGTTCTGAGTCATGTGTTTTTCATTTTTAGACCAATGTCACCATGATGTTCTTTTTTTCATTCACTAAAAATGTGTTAATGATAATGGTCCGGACATGGTGCGACCTGATCCACCAATCATACCACCCAGAGTGTCACATGGGTCACTTCCTATTCCATAAGAGAAAGTTACAATGGCTCAGATCTGTGATAATTTCTACATATAATTCAATCCAGGCATGGTAATCCAATGATTTCACATTCAATTGATGATTTGACATGTGAGTTCTAATAGTAGAATCCTTCAACCCTCTTAGAGGATTGTGATCAATATGATATCGAGTATTGTCTAGAGGCCTCGTTTCTATATTTGAGCATCAGGAAAGTCATCTTGATCTAAGGGTCAATCTCTCAACATATTTTCTACATGATTTTGGAAAGCGTTGGTGGGCGGTGATTACCCAAAATGGTCTCCATCATAACATGTTACGGGGTGACATCTATGATGGGATTCAGTATACCATCCAAATTAAATTGAATGTCTTTCCCCTAACTAATATTTTCCAAATATTCAATAAGGATTATATCACTGAGAGAATCTATAGGGACAATGGTAGTACTGATCAAAGAGGACTGGTACCGAGGTAGGTCAGTATTTTGTTTGGTAGTAGGATGCGATCCTTCTACGTTTCTCATCATGGTAGTGGTGGTGAGAGTTCCAATAGTGGTATCTCTGTGGTTGGACATATGTGTGGATTATAGGGTAATCACATGCCACATTGTGATAGAAACCCTGTGGTGTGTTGAACCTATTACCATATGGGAAATACTTAGTGATTCTATTAGAACTTTCCATCATTTTATATTGGAAGAGGTTACGCACTAGCTCCAATGATAGGAAAATGTTCATTTACACTACATGTGGTTGGGTTATAGAGTATCACTACTGAGATGGGTCGTTAAGGATGTCATGGATTTTATTGATATAAATCATATAATCAAACGTTATAGTAGAGAAGTTAGGGTTTTGATATTCCATCTATTGTATATGACCATGGATCAGTTTTGTTGCATGAATTACATCAAATACCCATGGATCATGCTACAAGACCATCTATGTTATTAGGTAGTATTATTATATCCTCCAATATAGTATCTAAAATATTGGATATATGTTCTTCACAATAATTTTTCTCTTCATCAAATGTAGAATGTATTCGGTTGGAAAGAAAATATTTCAATGCTATAATTACCCATGATACACTAATCTTACTATGGTTAGAGGGAATACACCAATTCCGTGATTGGACCCATGAGATAATAATTTAACCATTATATTGGGACCTCATCATTATTGAAATTACAAGATTTTATTAAATTTTATTTTTGTATTGTTTGGCTCAATATCATTATTTTATAGATGGATTTCACAGTTGGGTATCATTCACATAAAAAATGGAAAAATTATCTATAAAGGTTTAGTGGGATGTCCAGTGTAGTAGAGTTGGACCAGAGCATCTTGGGATTGGTGGAATGACTGCAGAAATTTATAATCTCTTCACAAAGGATCGTGTTTTACTTTAAGATGTATTCACTCTAATATTGTATAATTTTTTGGATTACATTCTTGATAATGTTTATTTCTTACCTCATGTGGGAGAGGTGTAATGCTTGATCGAGATTGTTCTAAGAGAATCACATTTTCCTATTCCTCTAAAAAAACTTGGTTACTAATAAGCTCTATGAACTGAAGTGGTTGTTAGGGGATGCACAAGACAATGGTTTTATATAGTAGAAGAATTCTTCTTGGGGTTACCCAGTGCTTTTTTCTAAAAGGTTGATGCAAACCTTTATCTATGTGTAGAAAACATAAGGTTGAACCAGATTAAGGTCATGAACTGGTATCCAATGACTAGAATTGATGATCGATTTTACTATCTCTGTGATGTTGGGGTGTTTTTTAAGACCAACCTATAATCTGGCTATCATCATGTTAGAGCCAGGCCATCAGAAGTTCTCATATTAAATTAATTAGTAGGTATGTTCTATATTAGTTTCTCGTTAGGTTATTCAATCATAATGTCATGCCCTCCATTTTCATTTCTCTATAGAATATGTTTTTCCAAAAAAAATTGGAGTCCTTTTTTTGGTTACTTTGGAAAAATTCTTGGTGAATCTCACACTCTAAATTACCATTATAAGAACCTTGAAATGTTTTTTGAGTATAATGGGAGAGAATTAGTTTTATTGAATGATTCTGGAGTTCCACTTATGGATCAATAAAGTTATCATATTTTATTATGTTACATCGAAATAAAAGGAATCTATTGACTAATAGAAGGAATAAAATATTTTTTCCTATGATAATCCCATGAACATGTTTGATATATGGAGGTTCATAGTGTTGAATGAATATTTTAGGAATTTAAAATTGAGAATATAATGCATTGATGCATCTATTACATGTATTAAAAAAGGGGGGTCTGATGTTTTTACGGTCAGATGCAAGAGAGGAATACATTCATCATCTTAAAGGGAGGTTTGTCTCAAAACAAATTTTGATTCCTCCTAAGCCTTACATTGTCTATATAGTGTTATGTGTTGTGTCAAGATTTATATTAGTAGTACTATTAATGTAGGAGGACATAGTCCATGCATACATATCTCCTAATTTGAGGCCCCATGTGTGAAATTTTATGATTCATGAACTTGATTTAGCAACAGTGGTCCTTGACATATGTTGTTGTACACTATATCTATTGGGTGAGAACTTTTTTGTTCTATACAGAACCAAAAAAATGCAATACATCTTTTAACTACACTAATAGTATCTCAAATAGAATATCTGGGTAAAATATCTTCATTCATTTGAAATGGATATTTCCCATACGCCTGAAAAAGGATATCTAGTTACTCATTCATGGACTCTGAAAACTTAGGAAGAGGCCATATGAGACTCAAGTAAATAATTGAAATTGATTGCCTTTTTTCTATGATAAATATATAGGTTCATGATAGTTCATTATGTTCCCTAATGTATTGGGTAATTCTGAGATAGTAAACCCAACTTGGTCCTCATATCATGCAGGAGACTTTATACAATTTTCAGATGAACATGAAACATAGGAAAACTACACATAATACACATAAATATTATACTGATAACAAAAAAAGCCTTGTAGAGTTCATTGTCGAGGATACTGTTTTCATGTGGGTATCACCCAAGCTAGTATGTATATCAATACAGTGGTCAGGGATGATATCACATCATTATTTAGGGATATTTGAGATTCTGTATATAGTCAGTCTTGTTTCCTATCAATTCTTACCACCTCATATGTACTATTCCATTCATGAAAACATCAATATTTCACAACTTCAAATGTATCATAGAGAACCATATCATTATTTTGATCCCAAGAAAAATTTACTAGAAGATGATTCTTAATTTTATGAGTATCCTATATGTATCACTAACTAGAGCATGAAGGTTCTCAAGGGATGGTCTTTACTTTTAGTAAATGTGATATGGTAGCACGATCGTGTACAAGATGAGACATGGAAGTGGGTTGCTGACATACATGCCATGTAGCTAGAGTGGTTCTTAGAAAAAGTATCACCATCCCTAAATGGTGAAATCTAGTATGAGTTCCATTAATGGAGGAAGACTATAAGAACCAATTTTTTCACTGATGAATGGATCCTTTTTATAGAGACCCAATCTTTCATTAATGGAAATACCTCTTGATATAATTAAATGTCTCTTTATGTAAAATGATTATATAAAATCTATAATGATTTGGTTTCATGTTTTTGGATTTCAATATACTATAAAAAATTTGACTATTTCTAATATAGACGTTGTATAGTGATTACATGATTAGTATAAATATAGGGCATTAACAAATCCAATTTACTCAGACAAAGGAACTGATGGCCTCATGGAGTAGACGTTCCCCACACGAAGTCCATTTTTCAGTGCTCATAAAGGAGGTTTCATCTTTGGGATTCTCTCTTGACCAGACCCATGTTGAGATTGAATATGTTTGTCTCGAGCGGGACGGCCTACGAGAGAAGTGGAAGTTGATAGAGATTACCACCCGAACAATGTTATCTCAGGCGCCCCAAGAGTCTTTCACCATCGCACACCTTACTCTTCGGCCTTATGAGGGTGTTATAAGAGGTTATGTAACTAGAACATAGTAATATGGTCATGTACACTATTTTTGTATATAATAATGAATATAATTTCATTTTATTATTGTTACCTTATAAATAGTTTTTAAAGAATAAATAGTAATTTTAGTTAATGTTCATCCAAAAATCTATTTTTATCAATTAATGGATTTTTGAATTAAATAATATTTTAATAAAATATTATTATTATTATTAAGTTAAATTTTATTAAATATAATTTATCGTATAAATTTATGAATGCAAATATATTGTTTATTAAGGTTTTAAAGCCATTTTTTTTTCAAAACCCATGAATTTTTTATAAATGTGGGTTTTTATTTTAATAGTGAAAATTAACATACATAGAAAATTATTTAGATAAAATTAATATTATTTCTGGATTCGTGATGTCAAAATTGTGCAACTGTTAATTTGTCATTATTTTTCGAGACAGTAAATTTTAGGGTAAAAATTAAATACGGTTTAAATATATAATGTTATTTATGACATCATAATGACCAAATATTGATGTAATAAAATAATATATTTTTCTTGTTCATCCAATATTTGTTTTACCATTAAAATAATGTGATTTTTGGCTTTATTGTATTTATTTTACAAATCTTTAGTGGACCCTTCAAGACTTATTAAACATTTTGTATTTTTAAATTGTTTTCCTAGGGAGTGTGAATCACCTCCACATAATCAAAACAATTATTTTATGAAGTGAGGACTTTTAACATATAAAATATTGTTTCCCACTATAATTAGGAAAACATATTAGGCAAAAAAAATGGGCTGGCTTGTAGTTTTTATTAGTTTAATGTGAGGTATCCCAAACCTAAATAATAAACAATTCCCTCTCCTTTCTTATATTAACCCACCCAAGATCCGACTTCTTCCTCACTCAAATCCTTTGAAGTTCGTCAAAACTCTAACCACCTCTCTTTAGAATTCTCCCAAGGCTCCACAGGCTCCCAATAAGCCCCTCTCAAGCCTCTCTCAAGACATTGGAAGCATACTTCCATGATAGGGTTTTTTCTTACTTTCTCATTTTTGTCAAATATTCATTAAATTGTTATTAACTTTTAATTTCAAATATAAATGTTGGGGTATGGTTTCAAACCTCCCCCAAACTGGCCAATTTATGTTTTAATGATTAGAGACCTCTTTATCTATCATTAAATGCCTCCCATGTTCACCCATTACTTTGCCGAAATTCTAAAAGGAATTTCTCTCTCCTAATTTACATTCAATAAATTATTCTATATCATGAATCTAAATTCCATTAATTTTGATTGGAAATGTATTTATATGACCCCCTTAATGTCCATGTCATGAAAACTTTATGATACACCCCTTTCTCTCTCATTAACCATTTTAACGAGTTCTTATGTAACGCCATTATGCTGCCAAAATTGCACTGCACATTTCCTAGCCAAAGTCATTGTGTAGTTAATACTATGCCTATTTCTCTATCAAAGGTACTCACATTTATGAAAATTTACTTATTGTTTAAAGAGATTCATGTATTTATTCCACATTCATTTATCATGGAATAAATGATTATGTTGAATGAATCAATGTTTTATGATCCATGTTGAACACTTATGCATGAAATGAAATGTTTAAGAAGGGTGCGCCCTGATATCGCTCAAATGCATTGGGTAAAGAATTCTATCCTGATATGTCAAGTGAAATGAGTGTTTACTCAGGCTAATTCAAGTGCAATGGGGGTTTAATCGTGCTTCATGTTCAATGAGGGTTACTCATGATCCATGTGCAGTGAGATTTGGTTCAAGCTAATTCCATGTTAAGTGTTTTTCCCACATTTCCATGTTATGATTAGCATTCTTTATCATAACTTTATTTGTATGCTTATCTTGTGCTCTATTGATATTCCTATTTTCTAACATGTATTTTATTCCATATTTAATTCCATTATTAATCACTTAGGGGCCTTATAGATCAATCTTTTTTATGCATGTCCTCAGGTAATCCCATGAAATGATAAGTACGAGGGAATGTAGTGGTCATGTAAAGGAAGCTTTCAATAAAGATTTCGTTTTCCATATTTTAATTTGTTATTTAATTATATTCGTCCCAAAAAAACAATAAATCTCTATATTTTATGTTGTATCAAATGAGGTTTATGTAAAAAATAAGGTTTAAGTGTGTAATAAAGATCATGGTTGTGATAGATGTTATCATAGGATATGATTAGTTATTCTTTGGATTAGAATTATAAAACCCTTTTAAATCCATAGCGGCATGAATAAGTATAATAAAAACATCCCTATGTTTTGGTGAGTATTAATTATGTGTTCCATCGAGAAAATACATTCTTGTCTGGATATGTGTAGGTAGAGGTGGCTCTGGCACTGATGTATCCAAGGGGTGAAACCCAAAAACACCGCTTTGAACTAAAATCGAACATGAACTGGTTCATGAAAATGGGCCTTGCTACACTCTTTCTTACAACACCCCTAGGGATATTGTTTGGTAAATTCCCAAGTTTAGTATGAACCATTATTAAGGGACCAAAAAAATTCCCTAAGAATATATGTTAGAAAGTAGATCATGGATAACATAGACTGAAGCCAATTGATTCAAATGTTAAGGAAATAAAAGATATTTATAATTCATTTGTATTGTGTTTGTATTACCCTTTATGTGTTACCCCTAAATTTCCATTTATTCTATCCAATGGTCAGTAATAGGAGGAATCAAGCTAAGAACTGATGTGAAGATCAATGTGAGGAATGTACTAATGAGATGCACAATCCAATGGGAGCAGGAATCACAAACTTTTTCACGATTCTCTCTCGGCTAACTCAAGCTTTGAATAGAAATGTTGGTCATGTGGAAAGTTAACCCCCCCCCAATAAATAACAAGTCACAATCGAGTGTTTCTTGATACAAAGGCCTCATACTTTTAATGGTTCATCTGATCGCTCAATCGCTAAACAATGGATCAACTCCATTTAAAATATCTTCTCCACCCTTCAATGTTCTGAACAAGAGATGGTTCTGTTGGTTGTTTATCATATGGAGGGCGAAGCTGATAAATGGTGGATGTTGATAAAAAATTTGAAGCTTGAGGAGGAGATCGAGGAGTTGAAATAGAAGGATTCCTGGAAGATGTTTTTCGATAGATTTTTTCCGTGCACCCTCCGGCTAATGATTGAAAGAGACTTACATAAAGTAATGAAAAAATATGACAAATCTATTACACAATATGAGGAAAAAATCACAAGGCTTTCATGATATGCATCAGGCATGATTATTACACCCGAATGCAAGGATGACTGCTTTTTTGGTGGGATGAACCCTATCCTGTGGAAGGCGCTGGCGATCTGTGACTTTGACATCTATGAGGAAATTTTCCAATGTTACCTGAATGTGGAAATATATATCAGATAATCATATGGGTATCATGGGGATGAGAATCAGAAGGTGTCTTTCAAAGTTGGTGTTCTGATGGATAAATCCAACATTTCGAAGAAGATCTTGCACCCCACTTGAAATATGTGAAGAAATAATCACCCCAGAAATTGCATAACCGGGATGAGGAAATGCTTTAGGTGTGGAAGAGAAGGGAACATGTCTATTAACTATTGGCAAGAATGAACCACGGCTATGATAGAGTAGAGGAACACTCCATTCAAACCTGAATGGGTGGTTAATGTCTAAAACATCAAATAACTAGTGCATCATACAAATCAGTGCACCAAGACAACGATTTTCAATGGCAACCAACAAGTTCCAATACAGGAAGGGAAATATTTTTCCATCACTATGATTGAAGTGAACCCCGACAACAATGTCGTGACAGTTACAGTAGTTATTCATTCAATAATATAGAAAATACATTTTTATTCATGTTCTATGAATTCTTTTATATCTCAAATGTTTAGTATAACAATCCCATCACCACCACAAATCATTAAAGTAAATATGTTGGTGAGTACGGAAAATGGGGAAATCATTGCATCCCATGAATATAAATCCTCCCCTGTCATAATCATATGATTAAACATCCCTGTGAACCTGTTCATACTCCCTCAAGTGAAAATTGATGTGATTCATGGAATGGATTGTCTTTCCATATGTAGAGCCAACATAAATTTCTGGGAGAGGTAAATCACTCTCCATGTGGATAATCAACCCCCGATTCTACATAAGTGAAAGGCAGAAGATGAATCTTATTTAGCTACATCATCTAAATATTGGATATTACTACCCTATGATCATGAGTATCTGGATCAGATGATTGAGTCAAAGGAAACAATCATCCATGAAGACATACCTTTTGTGAGGAATTTTTCTGAAGTGTTTCCTAACGAATTGTGTGGTCTTCCCCCATGAAGATATGTTGAATTCTCAAATGATCGTATACCTGGGGCATTGCCAATATCCAAGACTCCATATATAATGGTTGTTGTGGAGCTTGAGGAGCAGAAGAAACAACTTCAGGACAATCTGAATAAATGGTTTATAAACCTAAGTGCTTCACCATGGGGTGCACCAGTCCTCTTCATCATGAAGAAGGATGGGTCAGTGTGCCTTTCCAGCGATTATCATGAGCTCAACGAAATCACGAAAATGAACAACTATCCCTTCCCATGATTTGATGACATGTTTTATCAGCTGCATTGAGCACAATACTTCTCTCTGGTGTATTTTCGGTCGGGATATTATCAAGTAAGGGTGAATAAGTAAGATATCCCCAAGGCTTCTTTTCGTACAAGATACGGACACTATTAATTCAATGTAATGCCTTTCAAACTCACTAATACTCTAGAAATCTTCATGGACCTGATGAATCAAGTCATTAGATATTACCTAGACAAATTTGTGTTATTCTTTATAGATTTTGTTCTGATATACTTGAAATCCAAGGAGGATCATAAAGAGTATCTAAGAAATATACTAGATACCTTGTGGAAGGAGAAGAACTATGCAATGTACAACCAGTGTGAGTTACGGTTGAAGGAGGTCTCATTCTTGGAAAATATAATCACATGAAATGGGATATCTATGGATCCCTCCAAAACAAATCCATTTGGGGGATGGTCTTGGAGAACATTAGTAATGGAAATCAGTAGCTTCTTGATGTTAGATGGATATTATCGATGAATAGTGAGAAATTTTTCACGATTTTATTAACCTTATACAAAGCTAAATCAAAATGGAGTAAAGTTTTCTAGGAGTGATGAATGTGAAGAAATCTATAAAGAGTTTAATAGGAGGCTTCTCACTATGCTCGTTCTCACATTACCCAAAAGTTGAGAACATTTTGTGGTATTCAGTGATGCATAGAAGAAGGACTCGGGATGTGTGTTGATGTAAAATGAAAAAATCATTAACTATGATTCAAATAAATTAAATGTTCTAGAACAGAACTATCCAACACAAGACCTCGAGTTGAATACAGTGATCCTCACTTTGAAAATTTTGCAGCATTATCTCTATGGGGAGAAGTGTGAAATATATATGGACTAAAAAAGGCTCAAGTATATATTCTCACATAATGATTTGAACACTCACAAACAAAGATGGTTAGAGCTGATCAAAGACTATGACTACTCAATCCGTTACCACCCTGGGAAAGCGAACTACGTGGTGGATGCACTAAGTATAAAGGAAACATCGATTCTATGAATTATAATAATAGAATAGTATCCAATCTTCTTAGATTTGATAAATATGGACATGGAAATCATAATGATGGGAACATCATCAATCCATTCACAAATTAATTCTCAACTATCACTTTTGGGAAGGTTAAGGGATGCTCAAAAGCATGATGTGGGAAATAAAGAAAAAGTGGAAGCTATCAGGAAAGGGAAATACTAGGAGTTTAATGTTACTGAAGAAGGAATTGGGACATTTGGGAAAACACTATGTGTTCCATCACATCCGGAGCTGAAGAAGGAAATTTTGGGTGATGCACATAGTTCAAATTTTTCTATTCACCCAGGAAACACAACGACCTATCGAGATCTCTGATAGCATTATTGGTGGGATAAAATGAAGAAGGATACCACTGAGTATACAGAAAATTTCCTGGTTTATCAGCAAGTGAAGGTAGAGAGGAAGAAGTCTAAGGGGATGATGCAACCATTTCCAATACCCGAACGGAAATGGTAGAACATAACCATGTACATTGTCACATTACTTATGAAGACATCCAAAGGCAACAATGCAAAATAGGTTATTGTTGATCGTCATACAAAGGCTACACATGTCATTACTACTTGGGAGGGTTTCTAATTGGATCAACTAGAACAGATATATATTAGGAATATGGTAGGGCTTCATGGAGTACCATTATATATTGTGTCCAATTGAGATCCAAGATTCAACTATATGTTTTGGAAGAATCTCCAACATTCTCTGAATACTAAACTGAACATCAGTACTGCCTAAAATCGTAAAACTTATGGTCAATCCGAGCAGACTATCAGAACACATGAGGAAAAGTTGCGAGTGTGCTCAATGGACTTTAATAGAGGATGGGATCAACATCTTCTTATGTTTGAAATCTCTTTTAATAATAGTTTCAACTCAAGAATCCAAATGACACCATATGGATCCATTTATTGGAAAAGGTGTAGGACACTGACGTTTTGGGATGAGGTCAGTGAGCATAAGCCTCTTGGACCAGAAATGCTCGAAGAAATGGTGGATAAGGTTAAAACCATTCATCATCATATCAAGGAAGCCAAGAATCGATATAAGAGTTATGTAGATAATCGTTGATGAGACCTTGAGTTTAATGCTGGAGACATGGGATTTTTATGCATATCTCCATGGAAGAAGGTCATGAGGCCTAGAAATAATGGGATGTTCTGTCCAAGGAACATTTTCCCCTTCGATATTGTTGATCCTATATGGGTTGTGGCCTATCGACTAGCACTTCCACCTACCATGGCCAATGTACATAATGTCATTCATGTATCCATTTTAAGGAAGAACATTCCGAACCCATCACATGTACTCTATTCAGAGGTGGTACATTTTGAGGATGATCTTTCTTATGAGGAGAAACCAGGGATGTCCTTAGATCAAAGAGAAAAAGTTATATGAAATAATAAAATTCCCCTTGTCATGGTGTTGTGGAGAAACAACATGTTTGAAGAAGTGATGTGGGAATCGGTGGAAATGACAATGTATAGTTACCCACATCTGTTTTAGTGTGGGAAAAAGAAATTTTGAGGTTGAAATTTTTTAAGGGGGGGGGGAAGATTATAACGACCCAAACATTCATTAATTGAAAACCCTCTTGATCTAATTAAATGTATCTTTTTGTAAAACATTTATATAAAATGTCAACTTAATGGGTTTTAGGTTTTTTTTATTTGAAAATAAAATTAATAATTCTGACCATTGCTAATATAGAATATGAAAAGTGATCACATGATTAGAATAAATATATGACTTTATTAAATCCAATTTACATAGACAAAAGAAGTTATTTCCTCATCTAGTAGACTTCCCCCCTACAAATCCCATTTGTCAGATATTGAAAAGGAGGTTGCATCTTTTGGTTTCTCTCTTACCGAACCCCAAGCTGATCTTGAATATGTTATGCTCGAGCGGGACCGCCTATGAGAGAAGTGGAAGTTGATAGAGATTACCACCCGAGCAATGTTACTTGTGCCACCCTAAGAGTCTTTCACCATCGCACACATTACTCATCGGTCTTATGCAGGTGTTATAAGGGGTTATGTAACAATAACCTAGTACTATGTTTATGTAGATTAATTTTTTATATAATAATGAATATACTTTAAATTTATTATAGTTACCTTGTAAATAGTTTTTAAAGCACAAATAATATTTTTCGTAAATGTTCAAATAAGAAATATATTTTGATGAATTAATGGAATTTAAATTTAAATAATGTTTTAATAAAATATTATTATTAATATTAAATTAATTTTTATTAAATATAAATTAGCTTTTAATTTTATGAGTACAATTGTAATTTTTTTTAATGTTTGAAAGCCATTTTTGTCAAAACAAATGAATTTTCGTTAAATGTCTCTTTTTATATGAAAAGTGAAAATTAACATATTTATTAAATTATTTAGATAAAATGAATATTATTTCTGGAATCGCTATGTCGAAATTATCCAATGGTGAATTTTTCATAATTTTCTAATACTGTCAAATTTTTGGGTTAAAATTATATACCATTTAAAAATATAATGTGTTTTATGACATCATAATGACCCAATAGTCATGTAATAAAATACTATAAACTTTATGTTCTTCCAATATATGTTTTACCGTTATAATAATTTGATTTTGGGTTTGTTGGATTTATTTTACAAATCTTTAGTGGACCCTTGAAAACTTATTAAACATTTTTTCTTTTTAAATTATTTTCCTAGGGAGTGTGACTCACCTCCACTTAAGTAACCCCATTATTTGATTAATTTAGGACTTTTTCCATATAAAATATTTTTTTACACTCCCATTTGGAAAAAAACCATGTGCAAAAACCATGGTCTGGTTTGTGGTTTTGATTAGTTAAATGTGATGTGTCAAAAACCTATATAATAAACTATCCCCTCTCCATTCCCATATAAACCGACCTAAGCTCCCACTTCCTCTTCACTCAAATTATTTGGAGTTTGTCCAACCTCTGTCATCCACTACCTACAATCCTCCCAGGGCACCTCATGCTCCAATGAAGCATCTCCCAAGCCACTCAAAATCCTTTGTAAGAACACTTCCAAGTAAGGGGGTTTTCTTCCTTTCTCATTTTAGTCAAATATTAATTAAATTGTTATACCTTTTTAATTTCAATTATAAATTTTAGGGTATGGTTTATAACCTCCCCCATACTTCCCTCTTTATTTCTGTATAATGGGATACCCCTTTCCCTCTCATTAAATACCTCCCATGTACACCCGTTACAATGCTAAAATTTCGAATGAAATATCCCTCTCCTCATTTTCATTCAAGAAAGTATTTAGTATAATTAATCTAAATTCAATTACATTTGATGGGACAAGTATCTATATGACCCCCTTAATTTAAATGTCATGTAAATATTATGATAAATCCCTTTCTATATCATCAAACTTATCTAGGAGTTCTTATGTTATGCCATTATGCTGCTGAAATTGCATCGCACTTTTCCAAGCCAAAGTCATTGTGTAGTGAATACCATGGCCATTTCTCTATCAAGGGTATTCACCATTATGAAAATTATGTATAGTTTAAAAAATATCATGTATCTATTACACATTTTTATTATCATGGAATAAATGAGTATGTTTAATGAATCAATGTTTCATGATCTATGTGGCACACTTATTCATGAAATGAATATTTTTAAGAATGGTGCACCCTAATAGCACTCCAATGCATTGGGTAAAGTATTTTATCATGATAAATCATTTAGAAATTTTTTTTAATCATTATAATTCATGTGAAATGAGGGTTTACTCATGTTTCATGTGCAATGAGGGTTTACCCATGTTCCTTGTGCAGTGAGCCTTGGCCCATGCTAATTCTATGTTAAGTGTTGTTTCCACATTTCAATGTTATGATTATCATATTTTATCAAGAATTAATGTCTAATATTCACTTTTTATCTATTGATATTCATATTTTCTAACATGTATTTTATTACCACTGTTATTCCATGATAAATCCCTTACACGGCTTTATAGCTCACCCATTTTTTTCATGTCCTTAGGTTATCACATGCAACGATATGTACGAGGGAATGTTGTGGTCATGTAAAGGGAATTTTCAATAAAGATGTTGTTTTTCATGTTTTATGTTATTATTTAATGATCCTAATACCCAAAGACACTAGACCTATCGATCATCTATATTGTATCAAATTACGTTTATGTGATAAAATAGGTTTAATTTTTTAATAATGATCAGGGTTGTTATAATTTTAATTTTTGTTTAATTCTATTTTGTGAACATAATATAGATTCCTAATGATTTAAAAATGGTCTTGGGGGTGTCTGAGGATTATTTGAAGCTTGTAACCATTCTTTTTGGGAGAATAGGTCATATCACACAGTTGGAATAATCCATAAAGGGAAATCAACATAGTTAATTTTATCCACTAGATGCTGGAGAATGGGGTCGTATAGGCCACAGAATTTTCCCTAACCATGTTCCAAGAGATACACACCCATGTGTAAAATTATTAATATTTAGTATATGTGATTCACAAGGATGTAACACAGTTTCACCATACATGGGGCATAACTATTCAGGCCCCTCTTAAAAAATACCTCTTCCATTCCTAGAACATGATTTAGAAAATTGTGTTTCCAAACTATGTGATGACCATTTTGGGTGATTTTCCCATTTCACCCCTTAAAATATGTTTAAAAAAACCATCATTACCATTTCTATCTCAAGTTTAAAGAACCCCTCGCTTCTCTATAATGAGATATTTGATGGAATAATCTTGTATTTGATCCCAATCATCCATTTAGAGGCGTAATAATGATCTGTTTGTGTCATTGGATCCACACTGGAAATATCTCTATTCCATTTTATCATTCATCGTTCTTTTGTCAATCGATGATGATCTATAGATGTAGGATCATATGAAATATTTTAAATTAATCAATAAATTGTTTAGATCGCTTCAAAATATAGATACATTAGAGGATGATACAGGATGGGGAGAGTTGTATGAGTACTAGGTAGGTGGTCTATAACTCATCCATTATGTTTTTACATTTTGTATATTGTCATGAATGAATAATAATTTTATTGGGAATCACTTGTTCAATTATTATTCCTTTCTTATATTCATTATAACAATTATTTAAGAACCATGAAATATATGTTATTCATTATGGGTTGTTACGTACAAAATGAAAACCATCCCATGTATGTTTATTTACTAAATTATTCCATAATGGTCTATAATAAATTCTTCTCTATCATATTGGTGTGTGGATTTAAAATTCTAATGTTAAACCCATTGAATTAGATGAATTTTTAATTGATTATGAATAGTACCATAAACACTTATCACATGACCTCTTATGGTATGTTACTCAATGTAAATAATTGAAATAAATTTAATTATAAATTTTAGTGGGTATATTACTTGGCATTATTAAATGTAAATGTATGGTAGGTTACTTGTCTGTAGCACCACATTCTATATTGAGGGAAGGTAGTGGTGTGGACAAATAAAATTTTGTATGGCTTATGAAATGATCTAAATGGTTTCATACCACTTGGGCCTTTTCACACTAATAAAAGGAAAATCATGAACCAAATGAATTTGAATAATGAATATGACTTAATCAAATTATGGATGGTTTCAGGTTTTGAGATGCCTGGTCACATGTATGAAAGGCATGGAATGTCACTTTTTCTTATTTAAATACACAATTTTAATAAGTCTAAATTAATAGAAATAAATAATTATAAGGTTTCTAATTGTATGTGAACCATTAAATTACTATAGGATTGATCAGGCTCAATTTGGATTTTTGATTCCCAAGGGAAAGCCTTCACCACTCGGGGAAGACAATTTGACTTGGAGATGTCAGATTCCATGGGTGAGGCCCACCATATATCCCGATCACTGTCTACTTGGGGATTCCTAGTATAACCTTGGATGATCCCTACTTTACTATTTTATGATTCCTTGGATACACTCCTTGGATTCATCATGGATTCTACTATCATGTGGTTCCATGGTAACATCATTGGGCCTATCAATTTATTATCACATTTTAACTTGGATGTTTTCCATGGATTTGGTTAAATTATTTATTATGGAATGACAAGGATGATGCTCTATGAATTACACAGTAAACCATTATCCAAGCTACAGTTACTACTAAGTCGGCGTCTCTTGAGTTCATGGTTTTGTTTTTCATTACCTTGTTACAACTTCATTATTAATATCAATACATGTTTCGTTGTTATATCTTAGAACCTTTACCATCCTTACCATGTTAGGACGATACTGATTTATATTCCACACCTAACATATATATGTAATCTAGAAATTAATTGATTAATTAATTAGATTCTTTTTTATACACCATCCAATGGTTAAAGAAGATACTTGACTATTTTTGTTATCGTTCTACTTATCTTTTATATAGGCATTCTCGTACACTATTTCAGTTTGTATTACACAGACACGTTGATGTAGATGCTATTGGAGGTGGCCTACTGATATTTATCTCACACATTATCTAGGTGCTATTAGTTTCCATGAATACTACCTGTGTGTAGGTGTTGACAATGGGAAGCATACCACTTCTGAAACATGATTATTTGACTACTTTGGATAGAGCCGGTAGTAGATGAATATGTTGGAGCTCAAAATGCTACAGATAATTATTGTATTCATTTATTCAACTTTTGTATAGCATGTATTATCTATAGCTTTGAATCAATTTTTCCCATCTAAATTAGTCATATAACCAATATCATGATCATAATTTTTATATTTTGATCAGTTGTTCAGTAATTTATTATTTCTGTCTGTTTCTGTTGTGATTACTTTTTCCTTAAACTACATCATCTATTTTCCTCTGATTATATTTATCGGTTGTTAGAAACTCTAGTAATGAGGGCATATTATCCCATGACCACGCCTATGGGCCTTGATTCTAGTCAGAAACCATTTGAATTCAAGGATATGGGCCTGAGCCCATGTATCCAATATGGTTTGGGTGCTAGTTATGTAGAATCTGGGCCCTGGGCATCAAATATTTGTGTGTAAATATGAATTTTTTATGGGTGGTGGTTTCATTAAATATTTGTTTTTCTAAACATTATTTACAATATCATATCATTTTTTTTGAAAACAATTTATATCGTGATCTGTTAGTATTAAATTGTGAATGTTTGGGATTATGTTAGGAAATGGAATCACCCCTCTTCAAAGGAAATGGATATTGATTTCAAATCATGTTTTGATTATTCACAATGTCATTTTGATTATTTATTTGTGAAATTCCTTTTAATATATTGATTTATGTTAATGGATGCATTCAATATGAGTTTTAGTGAAAACCTCTATGTGTGGGCGATGGGATTTTGGAACGTGGGGTAATTATGGGGGGGGAAATAGGGCAAGGACATTTGGATTTTTTTGTAACTATATACCATGGATGTATGGAACTACTCTCTCTAAAATTTTTTTATAACAAGGGGTTGGATTATTCTGGTGTTCTCTCATCCAATGTCGTCTATCCTAAGGATATGTACTCACTTAGTCATTTTATTATTGAGGTGAGAGGATCCTACAAATGGGAAAATGCTTTTTTCTGACGCGTTATTTTTGATGGGTGGCTAGCACATCACAAAAACCCTATTGAAAGAGACTATTTTTGAAAAGAAACATATCCCCACATAAATAGTCTATTTAAAAAAAATGTATTTGGGACAGGAAGATATTCCCATCACAAAAAACATAGAAGTGCGGTGAACATGAAAACCCAATAAGACTATTTATAATAATATTATACCCCTACCATAAATACTATACTGTTGTTTTCATTATTTGCGCTGGGATTTTACACCCGTTGCCAATATTTTGTATTATTTTTTATTATTTATGATGTGATTATCCCCTATCACAAAAAAACATTTTGTAGAGTGTATTTTCAAAGGGACATGTCACATATTTTTTGAAACTCCAATGTTTTCAATAATTTTGGTACTATTTGTGACGAGTCCCAGCACAAATACTATTATTTGCAAGGAGAATCCAATTGTAAATGATCACACCTATATATACCCCCAACGAAATTTCCATTTCATTCTTCTTTTAAAACCGCCCTCATTCTCTATTTTAATATTCTTATCTATACATTTAACAATGTTTTAAATTTAAGATTGGAGTAACTTTAAAGATTTTCTTCCACTAAAATATTCAATTTTTTGTAATTTTTATTTTTGTGTGTTTAATTTAATTTACTTGACATTAGTAATAATTATAGTTAATTCGAGGTAATTCGATTTAATTAAAAATATTTAGTTTTAATTTTCATTAATATATTTAATAAAAAAAATCCTTAATTAGCAGTAAGGATTATAATTTAATGTAAATAGTTTTAATTTTTAATAATGTGGCTCAATTAACACTTAATAGTAATAGTTATGTGTAATGAGTAATAATTAACAGTAATCTGTATTAATTTGGTCTAATTGGTATGAGTTAGTTTTAATATGTAAAAATTAGTATTTATTATTTATAATTAAAATTAATTAGTAATTTTAGTACGAATTGGCAATAAATTTTTACAAGGTAATAAAAATTAATATTGAATATTGGTAATTAGAAATAATTTGTAAAAATTAGAGAAAAATTGTTATTAATTAATACATATTTAAACTTTGATACAATTTTTAATCAATTCATATGAAATAGAATAAATTATTATATATTAATACAAATTAATAAAATAATTATTAACTAATAGAATTAGTAATAAATTGTACAAATTATTAATGAAAAAATAAAAGTTCATAAAAATTAATATTAATTTGTTATAAATGTATAAAAAGTAGAACCAATTAGGGGTAATTAGAAAAAAAAGTGAGAAATTGTTATAAATTAATAAAAATTAATAAATTGATAGAATTTATTATAAATTGATAAAAAGAGTATAAATTTTTATAAATTAATAGAAAAATTTATTAACAAAGAGAGATTAGTTATAAATTGTAAAATTATTAATGTGAAATTAATAATTAGTAAAAATTATTTGGAACTTGTGATATACTAATGAAAATTAGTTATCATTATAGGTAATTACTAATATATTTTATAAATTAAGAAAAAACTGTTTTCAATTAATGTAAACAAATATATCAATAAAATTGGCAATAAACATATATAAAGTAGTATAAATTATAATAATTTGTTATAAATTAATAAAAATATTATTATCTAGTATAAATTAGTAATAATTGGTACAAATTATTAATAATCAGTACAAAATTTGAGAAAATGCGTTATAAAGTCTGATAAACTGCTAATCCTTAGTACTCATTACTAGTAATCAATAATAATAAGACTAAATTTGAAAGAAATTGTTGTAAATTAAGTAAAATTACAATGAAAAAAATATAAAATAAATTTATATGAAATAGTATTATTTAATATAAATTAATAAAAATATTATTTACTTATACAAATTAATAATAAATTCTTAATATTATTAAAAATTAAATAAAAATTAGTTACGGATAGTAATAAATTATGATAAACTAATAATCACTAGAACTCATTAGTGGAAATTAATAATAATTTGTATAAATTTGTAAAATTTGTTATAAATGAATAAATAATAAATTGATAGTTTTTAAAAAATTTGATATATAGTAAAAAATGATATAAATTAATAGAAATTTATAAAAAAATATTAAATAATATAAATAGGAATGAATTATAAAAAATTGAAACGAACTAACAAAAATTATTACTCATTAGTGTAGTTTGTAATAAATAATATAATTCATAAGATATTGTTTTAATCTAATACAAATTAATAAATTGATATAATTTTCAATAAATTGATTTAAAATAGTATAAAATATTATAAATAAAAATAAATTAATGAAATTTATATTTACGATCAGAAATTTTTTATTATATGTAAAAAATAACAATATACATATAAATATTATTGAAAATTATTAATAAATTTTTATCAACTAATAAAAATTAGAAATAAAAAGTGATATTTATTAGTAATTAGTCTCAATTTCTTAAAAAAGAAGTAAATAGTAATAAATATTGATATAAAACAATAACTATTAGAAAATGATAATAGTTAGTGGTTTTTTGTAAAAATTAGTAAAAATATTTGGAAATGATATATAATTAGTAAAAAATGTGTCGATTAGTAAAAATTAGGAATTATTAACTATAATTAGTTGTAATTAGTAATAATTAATATAAATTAGTAAAAATAAGCTTTAATAAGTAATAACTATTTGAAAAAACAATAATTATTAAAAATTAAAAAAAAAAATTAATTATTAAAAAAATTAAAAATTATTGGTAATGACTAAAGATTACAAAAATTACCCATGATTTTGAATGATTAGTAAATAGCAGCATTAAACCAAATTAAATAGTTATAATATGTAGTAATTAGTAAAAATTACTGGTAAAAAATAATAATAATTAATTATTTCTTCTAATTAAAAAAATGATGTTAAATAAATTTATGTATTATAAATGAATGGCAATTATTGGTACTTAGTAATGTATAGTAAATTAAATATAAATTACTAGGCAACTAAAATTGAAATTAGTATTCAATTTAAAGGTGATGTGAAATGAAATATCTCGATATGGATTGTATAAATTTTAGTAATAAATAATTTGAGCATATTTATCATAAAATGGGTTCATCAGATGGTTATTTTAAAATATTTTATTTACACTGTTTTAACAATTAATAAAATATATTGATTGTTTATAAGAATTTATATTAAAAATATATATAATAATTAGTAAATATTTATACTTACCACTGTTTACCATTAATTTTTAAATAATTTAATATAGTTAAATATATATTAACAATTAAAAACAATGAGTAAATCATAGAATTCTCATTTTGAGGAGATTAAAATGGCTTATTTAGGCCAAACCTATCAAATTTTGGAATTGGGTCACTAGAACTAGGGTTGGAAGGATTTGCAACATTGATGATAGAGGTAGTAGTAGATATAGATGATGTGTGGATGACATGACATGGTTTGAATTTTTTTTGCATTGAAAAATATGGAAAGGGATGGCATAAATTTTTTTCATCACCAGAAGATTATCTAATTAATAATTTACAATTTTTTGAAAACCAGACACCTTAAATTATTCATGCAATTAGAAAAGATAAATTTATGTCATCCTTGTCAAAATTTTTCATTTGGCCACAAGAACCAGGGTTATCAATAAGTAAATTATTGATGGATGTATCAGTAGTAAGAGTATGAGATATATGGATTATAGGAAATGTTTGAAATAGAATGGTTCAATGATAAATTGGGACATTGTTGGTACGAATTAGTTTCAGGATAAGAATATTGTATAATATATATTTTATACCTTTTTAGTTAATCATAGAATTTATATTGTTGAAGATATTTGAAATGACCAATCTTTTAAAGCCTTGTCCATATTTGTCATTATGTCACCAAAACTGTGGAATAAAATAAATGATGTAACACCCCGACCCCACCTACCCAGAGCCGGTGCATTACTTCATAACATTGGCATGATCACAAAAGATCAAGTCTCGAAAGACCGATTAGTTTAGTAGCCTTAGAAACACTAGATACATTCATAAGTCTTACATTACATCATAAAGTGAAAAAACTAATAACAAAGTCTTCATAGTCCACACTCATATCCTCTTCTGACTATCCCTGCAGGTCATTCCTAAAATACTTCTTCACATCCTGGAAAATATTAAAACATTGAAAGGGGTGAGCTCAGATGCTCAATAAGGATATCAATATTGCAGAAGCTTTCATAAATAAACATAAACATTTAAGGCAATGTATAACTAAAACAAAATCCCTTTAAACTTGAACATCAACATAATATGGAAAAAGTAAAATGAGATAATGCCATTCACTTCTTCACATGGATATTTTACTGGTCGAATAATCACATGCAATATCAATAACCACTTTCATAATGAGGGAATGTATAATCCCAGACATTCTGAAACATTTTGTCAAAGCCTCGGCCGAGACGTCTAAAATGATTAAGGCCTCGGCCAAAACCATAAATAAAATTGGGAAAGGGCCTCGGCCAATTCCACGTCTATTTGTCTCATGAGACCTACCGATACATCGAGGAGCTATAGCGGGCTCCACCCGTCACTTATTAAGTCCAATACATTCCTCATATGAATAGGTTTAAACATATCATAAACCATAACATAATCGTATCACATAAAACATGCATAAAGGAAACATAACATTTCCACATTTCAATCACAAGATATCAATACAACACGTTGATATAATAAAAACGCTTTCAAAGCCATTTTCAATACCAAAATAAAAGAAAGTTAAAACTTTGTATTTATTTTACATTAAAAAAAGTGATGGCTTGTAGAGGAAGCTAAAACTCAAATAATGGTCATGGCGGCGGAGAATTCATTTTCTCCGCATATGTACGGAAAGAAAAACATTCCCATTTTATCGTTTAGTAAAATGCTTCGTATAAAAAAGATTCCTTTTGAATAAACGTAAAAGTCAAAGGGTTTATACACTGTATAAAAGAAAATTTTGTATAAAACCAAATATGCCTCAATGAAAGGAGACTGAGACGAAGTCCTTAAAAGATCATTTTTAAAATAAAATATATCTATTAAGTGTATTCACTATAGGTACACATAAAGAACGTAAAAATACAAAATAGGACATAATAATATCATGACATAATTTGAAAGTAGGAGACTAACCCAATGAATGGAAGTTGGGTTAAAAAATTCCCTTACAATGATCATTTTTTTAAAATGAAAAAGATATATTATGTGTATTCTCCATATGTACACATAAAGAAACTATAAATACAAGATAGAACATAATAATATCATGGCATAATTTGAAAGTAGGAGATTAACCCAAAGAATGGAAATTGGGTTAAGAAGTTCCCTTACCTCGTGTCTGACTTGACTCAACCATTCTTTAACCTCCTGAATAATAAACTAGAGTTAATATATACCTTATGAAGAACCATTTTCAATTTCATTATCCTTTTTATATCACTTATTTCAATGATATGAACATTATGTAATTATTTAAGTTTATAACGGTCGTTTTGTCGATCTTTGATACTTAAGTCAACAATAAACTTCTTATAATTACAAGTTGTTTATGTTGTAGAATATCTATTATCTCCAGAATTATATTCATGATTTAAATGTCATATATATCATATATATCCAGTATATACATTCATTTATAATATTACGTAACATTTAGAGGTAAGAAATGAAATTCACCGTTCATGGAGACGGTAAGCCGTACATACGCATGAACGCTACTTTCATTTCTATTTCGTATTTAATTTAATTAAATCATAATGATATAAATGTATAATATAATTCCAGTATAATATAGTGTGTAATACCATTTACTCCATCCTTTATACATCCCACATATGGAATTAAGGATTCAAATCACTTTGAGGGGGCGGTAGTCCGCACTTCCTAAAATGAAATTATCGTGTCTACCCATAATGGAAATCATAAAGTATGCCATAAATAAGAAATACAGAATCATATGTAAAACATAAACATATTATATATCATATATAAATATAGTGAAATCTTAATGTCCACCTTTGAAGGTGTTATATGAGTGTTGAACAATCATCATTATGTGAGGCAGAAATTCACCATCCACAGAAACCGTATGTTCTTTAACCATTAGATGTAGGTTTGTGTTAGTGTAGCTTGAATACATATTATAAAAACATCCTAGTATATTGAGGATACTTTTTTTGTTACAAAATAAATTAATAAAAATAGTTTATGGGGTTGGAGAAGAAAAATAAAACAAAACAACATTAGAGAAGACATTACCTCAAAATCGGGTAACTCTTTTTGATTTGAGCCAAAGGCTTTCTTGGGAAGAGTTCTTCCCAAAGTGAGGCTTCTAGTAGTAAAAGGGGGAAGTTGGGAGAGTATTTTGGCAGAGGTTGGCCGATCCAAATGGCTTGAAAGTGTGAATGAGGTGGTAGAGGTGGGGGCCTTTTATAAGAGGAGAGGAGGGGCACTCTTGGAAATAAAGGAAATTTTACATTATTATACAATGATTTTCGGATTATAAAGGTCCCACTCTTATATAATTCGTGGATAAGTTGATAAGGGTTCGAAATATACCCATCCAATAGTCTTTGGAAAAGTGTATGCCTTGGATTGTACATTATCTTTTCATTTTATTAAAATCGTTAAATAATGAGGTCATCGCTGCATCATAATGATGTCATAAATTATTTAATTTATTTAATGTCTAAAAATTATAAAAAAAAATACTATGATGTAGGAAATCTTTTTAACATTCCAATGACTATTTATAGTCAAAAATATGTCTTGTATAACCCCATGTAAAAATTGTTTTAGTAAAACATTTCATGTTTGTGTCATTTTTTACTTTAACATTAAATAAAAGGTATTTATGTCATTTTCCAACTAAAGTGGCTCCATGGGGTCCCCAAGATGACCCATGTATTGTCTTGGTCGGCCATGGCACATCCAATGAGGGTAGTAAATGTGTAAACCTCATCTCATATTATTAAAACATTATTTTTACCTTAAACAACACTAATTACCTCTAATCGCGATTAAGAACTTAAAATTTAATATTCACAAAAAAATATTTTAATATCATTGAACCACATTTTACTTCTCAATGACAACCATGTATGTCGGATTTTTTAAAATCAAACCACAGAAGTGGTAATATTTCATTTAAACGAAAAATCAGTTATTTAACTACCACTTAATGGTTTCACTATTCATCAAAAATTGAAGTTTTTCAGAACAATGCCAAAATTTCACCCTAAGCTATAATTGATATTCCAAATTAAAAAATGATGTATATTTTAAAAAATTCCAAACATATAAGTTGCATTAATTAATTTTATAATTAATTCCCGCTGTCACAAAAAATAGCGTGTTTTTAAGAAACAATTTATATCAAAAGATTGACAATTGTTTATGTCCAATTTTAAAGTGAAATTAATACTAATGACCACCATTAGATAAAATAGTAAAAATATATTCTAATTATAATTTAAAACCACTCAATACTATAATTTATCACTATAAAATACATTTATTAAAAAAGTTGTTTTTAAGTATTTTTCACTATTCATAAAAATTGGATGTTCTCAGAAAATTAAAAAAAATTCACCTTTGGATAATTTTCATATTAAGAATACAAAAATGAAGTCCATTTTGAAATATAAAATTTCTATAATTTTAAAAAGTGGGTATTACTATTCATAACGGCTACTTTGATTAGTCGCGGTGTGTTAGAACTCGAAGTTGCGTACAATGCAAGATATTGCATTATTGAATGAGAAGTGTATTGTGGATACAATGGCATAAACTAGATTAGTTTATGAATCAAAATACATAATTCCATACTTATAAAATACTTAACATAAATTGAACCATTTTTGGATATAATCCATTATTATAAAAAAAAAGTTTTCTTTGAGAAAGTATATACTCATAACCCTTCATAGTGGTTTGTAAAGAAATGAGAATTATCCTAAGCATATCCCCCGGGAGTGTCGTAACCAAGAGTGCAGCAAGGCCCGTTGTCGTGCATCAGTTCCCGTTCAAGTCTAGCTCAAAGCGGTGTTTTCAGGTTTTACCCCTAGATATATATGTGCCAGAGCCACCTCTACCTGCTCGCATCTAGTCAGAGATGTATTTCTCATAAAACTCACAAAATCTCTATAATACCAAAATTCTATGAAGTTCTTCTATACTAATCCTCAATGTCTATCTTTGGGCTATGTGCTCTAATCAGAGTTTATCTAAATCTAGCTTCCATCGTTAGTACTAAACTGCCTCTGATACCAACTGTAACGCCCCGACCCCAGCTACCCAGAGCCGGTGCATTACTTCGTAACATTGGCATGATCACAAAAGATCAAGTCTCGAAAGAACGATTAGTTTAGTATCCTTGGAAACACTAGATACATTCATAAGTCTTACATTACATCATAAAGTGAAAAACTAATAACAAAGTCTTCATAGTCCACACTCATATCCTCTTCTGACTATCCCTGCAGGTCATTCCTAAAATACTTCTTCACATCCTGAAACATTTTGTCAAGGCCTCGGCCAAGACGTCTAAAATGATTAAGGCCTCGGCCAAAACCATAAATAAAATTGGGAAAGGTCCTCGGCCAATTCCACTTCTAGTTGTCACATGAGACCTACCGATGTATCGAGGAGCTATAGAGGACTTCACCCGTCACTTATTAAGTCCAATACATTCCTCATATGAATAGGTTTAAACATATCATAAACCATAACATAATCGTATCACATATAACATGCATAAAGAAAACATAACATTTCCACATTTTAATCACAAGATATCAATACAAAACATTGATATAATAAAAACGCTTTCAAAACCATTTTCAATACCAAAATAAAAGAATGTTAAAACTTTGTATTTATTTTTCATTAAAAAAGTTGATGGCTTGTAGAGGAAGCTGAAACTCAAATAATGGTCATGGCGGCGGAGAAGTCATTTTCGCCGCATATGTACGGAAAGAAAAACATTCCCTTTTTGTAGTTTAGAAAAACGCTTCGTATAAAAAAGATTCCTTTTGAATAAACGTAAAAGTCAAAGGGGTTTATACACCGTATAAAAGAAAATTGTGTATAAAACCAAATATGACTCAATGAAAGGAGATTGAGAAAAAGTCCTTAAAATATCATTTTTAAAATAAAATATATCTATTATTTGTATTCACTATAGGTACACATAAAGAACGTAAAAATACAAAATACTACATAATAATATCACGACATAATTTGAAAGTAGGAGATTAACCCAAAGAATGGAAGTTGGGTTAAGAAATTACCTTGCAAAGATCATTTTTTTAAAATTAAAAAGATATATTATGTGTATTCACCATATGTACACATAAAGAAACTATAAATACAACATAGAACATAATAATATCATGGCATAATTTGAAAGTAGGAGATTGACCCAAAGAATGGAAATTGGGTTAAGAAGTTCCCTTACCTCGTGTCTGATTGGACTCAACCGTTCTTTAACCTCCTGAATAATAAACTAGAGTTAATATATACCTTATTAAGAACCATTTTCAATTTAATTATCCTTTGTATATCACTTATTACAATGATATGAAAATTATGTAATTATTTATGTTTATAACGGTCGTTTGGTCGATCTTTGGTACTTGAGTCAACAATAAACTTCTTATAATTACAAGTTTTTTTGTGGTAGAATATCCATTATCTACAGAAATATATTCATGATTAAGATGTCATATATATCATATATATCCAGTATATACATTCATTTATAATATTATGTAACATTTAGAGGTATGAAATGAAATGCACCGTTCATGGAGACGGTAAGCCGTACGTACGCATGAACGCTACTTTCATTTATATTTCGTATTTAAGGGAATTAAATCATAATGATATAAATGTATAATATAATTCCAGTATAATATAGTGTATAATACCATTTACTCCATCCTTTATACATCCCACATATGGCATTAACGATTCAAATCACTTTGAGGGGGCGGTAGTCCGCACTTCCTAAAATAAAATTATCGCGTTTACCCATAATGGAAATCATAAAGTATGCCATAAATGAGAAATACAGAAGCATAAGTAAAACAAACAAAATATTATATATCATATATAAATATAGTTACATCTTAATGGACACCTTTTATGGTGTTATATGAGTGTTGAACAATCATCGTTTCGTGAGGCAGAAATTCGCCATCCACAGAAACCGTATGTTCTTTAACCATTAGATGTAGGTTTGTGTAAGTGTAGCTTTAATTATTTTTATAAAAACATCCTAGTATATTTAGGATACTGGTTTTGTTACAAAATAAATTAATAGAAAGAGTTTAAGGGGTTGGATAAGAAAAATAAAACAAAACAACATTAGAGAAGACATTACCTCAAAATCGGGTAACTCTGTTTGATTTGAGCCAAAGGCTTCCTTGGGAAGAGTTCTGCCCAAAGTGAGGCTTCTAGGAGTAATAGGGGGAAGTTGGGAGAGTATTTGGGCAGAGGTTGGCCGAGCCAAATGGCGTGAAAGTGTGAATGAGGTGGTAGAGGTGGGGGCCTTTTATAAGAGGAGAGGAGGGGCACTCTTGGAAAGTAAGGAAATTTTAGATTATTATACAATGATTTTCGGATTCTAAAGGTCCCACACTTATATAATTCGTGGATAAGGTGATAAGGGTTCAAAATATACCCATCCAATAGTCTTTGGACAAGTTTAAGCCTTGTATTTTACATTATCTTTTCATTTTATTAAAATCGTTAAATAATGAGGTCATCACTGCATCATAATGATGTCATAAATAATTTAATTTATTTAATGTCTAAAAATTATAAAAAAAATACTATGATGTAGGAAATATTTTTTTCTTTCCAATGACTATTTATAGTAAAAAATATGACTTGTATAACCCCATGTAAAAATTGTTTTAGGAAAACATTTCATGTTTGTGTCATTTTTTACTTTAACATTAAATAAAAGGTATTTATGTCATTTTCCAACTAAAGTGGCTCCATGGGGTCCCCACGTTGATCCATGGATTTTATTGGTCGGCCATGGAACATCCAATGAGGGTAGGACATGTGTCATGTTCATCTCATATTATTAAAACATTATTTTTACCTTAAACTACACTAATTACCTCTAATCGCAATTAAGAACTTAAAAGTTACTATTCACAGAAAATTATTTTAATCTCATTGAACCACATTTTACTTCTTAATGACAACCATGTATGTCGGATTTTTGAAAATCAAACCACAGAAGTGGTAATATTTCATTTAAACGAAAAATCAGTTATTTAACTACCACTTAGTGGTTTCACTATTCATCAAAAATTGATGTTTTTCAGAACAATGCCAAAATTTCACCCTATGCTATAATTGATATTCTGAATTCAAAAATGATGTCTATTTTAAAAAATTCCAAACATATAATTTGCATTAATTAATTTTATAATTAATTCATGCTGTCACAACAAATAGCGTGTTTTTAAGAAACAATTTATATCAAAAGATTGACAATTGTTTATGTCCAATTTTAAAGTGAAATTAATTATAATGACCACCATTGGATAAAATAGTAAAAATATATTCTATTTATACTTTAAAACCACTCAATACTATAATTTATCACTATAAAATACATTGATTAAAAAAGTTTTTTAAGTATTTTTCACTATTCATAAAAATTGGATGTTCACAGAAAATTACAAAAAATTCAACTTTGGATAATTTCGATATTACGAATACAAAAATGAAGTCCATTTTGAAATATAAAATTTCTATAATTTTAAAAAGTGGGTATTACTATTCATAACGGCTACTTTGATTAGTCGCGGTGTGTTAGAACTCGAAGTTGCGTACAATGCAATCTATTTCATTATTGAATGAGAAGTGTATCGTGGAAGATCAGGGTGTTACAAATGATGCGTCAATGGAAGCAGTAGTAGGAGGTGGATGAGACATGTCGATTCCAAGAGTAACAATATGAGTAAATAATGGAGTAAATGAAATAAATATTCTAAATTAGAAATATAAATTTGTAATTAGTAAAAATGAGTGAAACAATAGTATAAATTAAAGTTAAATTAGTAAAAAAAAATTAGTAATTCACTATACTATTAACAATTATAATTAAATAATTTTTTTAAAATCGGTAGTAATTAGTAAATATTAGTAATAATGAAAAGTAAATACCTATAATTTGAAAAAATTATTTTTTGTTAATATAAATCAGTGTTAATTAGTAAAAGTCATGGGTAAATATATATAATTTACAATATATACACGTAAATTGTAATTTTATTTTAATTTATACTCTTGTTTGGATAATTTTATATTATATCATACTAATCATAAACAATTTTTATGTTATATTTATAGATAAATATTTAGAATGGAATTTAACAATAGTCATTATTACATGATCAAAATAATATAAATCATCAAAGGAATATGAATGGTTATGGTATAAATCATGATTATATTGATGAAGATAATGATTTTTTATCAAATATCTCATCAAAATCAGATGTAGTTTTAGAATGTACAATTGTGTGTCCTTGTAAGAAATTTGAACTGAGGATGTTTGACTCATTTGAAAAAATTGAGGGTCAATTATTCGGATTTGGTTCTCGAAAATGTTATATTTTTTCCCATCAATATGGTGAACATAATTATAGGGAAATTCTAATAGTTTGGTTCTAGATCCATCGTGGTTTAAAAATTTGATATTTGATGTTATTGGAAAATCATTTCAAAAAAAATAAAAGTACAAATGATATTGATTAGGATGTTACTATCCCAATTTCAATAGTTGTACAAGTGTATCGTTGATTCCTTATATCTTGGTTTAATGATATGAAAATATGAAGTGATTGAAAAATATATTTCTATAAAATTAAATAACATAATTTCAAAGAGTTGTTTTTATTAGATATTCTTTCAGGTTTTGGAACTGTTTCTTAAATGAAATATGTTTTTTTTAAAATTATATAATAGAAAGTGGTTGGTTTACAATGTGGGTCTTGGATATAAGAAGAGTTATGCATGATAAAATTATTATATGTTATATTTAGGTGAAAATGAGTCATTGTTTAGTTTTATGAAATGTGGAAAATTTGAGATATCAAAAATCACTACTAGTGATGCTTTGATTAATTCTAGTAAAATAGTTGAGGTATTACCCACATACACCCATTTTTTAATTTTCATTTATGTCTGATAACACAAGGTCATTGATTTCATGACAGAAAACAAACAATTAAACAAGTAAAATATTTAATTATCATAATTATTGTGATTCATTGAAACATTTTGACCTTGTACATCCATATTTTTCATCTGCAGGTTACAACAGACGATTGTTTATTTATACTAATGGTTTCAGTCCTGTTTGTTTTTGTGGTAGTCAATATTATTATTATCTGATCTTTATAACTCCGTAAAATTTACCTCTTTGTATAGTGATGAATGAGACATATACATTTTTCACTGTATTAATTTTAGGACATCCAAAAAATCATATCAATGTTTATTTAAATCCATCCATTAGTGAGTTAAATTTATCAGGGAGTAATTGTGTTGGTACATATTATGTTATTGAAAAACAAAATTTCCTAATGAAATATTAGTTAATGTGGAAAATTAGTGACTTATAAGTTTATATAATGTTATATGGTATGGTTAAACATGGTGAAAAATCATTTCCATACAATGTGATAAATAGAAAAGTTTTTATCATCGTCAATGTTATAAAACCATGTTTCTTAGACTGTTGTTTAATATTTATTCCTATCGATCAACCTTTTTTGAGGAAAAAATAACATTTTCGAAATGGTGCAATTGAATGAGAATAAATTAAAAAAATGATATCAGGTGTGGAGTGGTAAAATATTTTAACTTTATTACATCCCAGTAACATTGGACTGACTATAATCCAAAAAATATATCTATTTGGGAAGGAACACAATTGGGTACATCAAAGATTTTTTGGGATATTACATATTTGTCTTATTTTTTCTTCCATCACATGTTGGATTTGATGATAATTAGGAAGAGTTGATTTCATAATATAACTGATAGAGTTATGGAAACACCTGGTATGAACAAAGATAATGTAAATGAATGACTAGTTCATTACCATATTTGTAAGAGAACCAACTATGAACTATTTTAAAACTATATTGAACATAATTAAATAATTACAAAATATTACTATATTGTTTGGAAAGAAAATCATATATTATTTTTTTATCGGATTGTAGATTTTAGGCTTCCAGATGGATATGGTTCCAATTTGGATGGAGGTGTAAAAAATAGTAATATTACCAGATTAAAATTCATGAATGCCATGTTATAATGGAATGACTTATATCGGGTGGATTTATATTTTTTTTGAATTCAATGTTTTTGGATTCACATAAAATGCATATCATATTTTTTCTGAGACATTAATGTAGTGAGAACATACTACGATGCGCTATATAGACTTCTCGAAGATGTTATTTTAATAATATTTAAATTATAAAACATATTCCATCCATATTTCCTTGATAAAATAGAACATTATTTATTACATTTTCACATGATGAAAATTTTAGATGTCGGGTACAATTCCAATGGATATAACCATTTAAGAGATACATGCAGAAATTGATGAAAAATGTTTATAAAAAAGAATTAGTTGAAAGATCAATTACAGCAGATTATTTTTAGTTCAAACACCCCAGGATTTCATACTAAGTTATTTTCTTTAAAGTAATTCAATATCTTGTTCTATACTCAACACCGAGTTAGAGCACACCACGACTTACCAAACTCGCAGTTCAAAAAGAATTTATGAATAGTATTAATTAAATTTTCAATTTTATATACTCGATATAATTTTAGAATCCATATTATGTGTTTCATAGACATAATATAAGAAAAAAATTCATTTTTCCAGATAAAGGAATTATATTTTAAAAAATTAAATTTAACATCCCTTTAATATAAAACTATTTTTAATGAAAATATTTCACACTTTTATGTACTCAATTTAATGAAATATAATTCTTCTTATTATTGGAAAATAAAAATTTATTTTGGATAACGTTTTTTTACTTTTCTGATAATGATCATAATTTTATGAATACTAAAATATTCAAAATTTTAATTGAAAGAATATTTTTTAATAAAAACAATTTATAATGTTAAATTATAAATTTTAAGTATTTTGAAGTATAATTAGATTATAATATTATTATTTAATAATATTTAGGTCATTATTAGTAATTTCACATTAAAATTTGACATAAACACAATTCATTCATTTTATATTTTTTACTTTTTTAAAAACAACTTTTTGGTATTGACAATGGGAATTAATTTTAAATTAATTAATGAAACCTCTATGTTTTGAATTTGGTAAAATAGAAATAATTTTTTATTTTTTAATATAAAATCTATCTAAGGGTATATTTTTGGTATTTTTCTAAAAACATTCAATTTTTGATGAATTGTGAAAAACACTGCGTTATAGTTTAAAAAAAAATTCATGTAAATAATTATTTATTTTATTTAAATTTATTTTATTTAAAAATAGATATATAATTCCAATATATGTTCAATTTAATTTATTATGGTCATTTTATAATTAAACTATATGTAAAAAAGTTTATTGAACTTTTTATCGTCTTTTACCCACCTTCTATGAGCATTTTCAAATTTGCCTAAAGCTTACTTTTACTACTTCTGTGCATTGAATTTAAAATTTCTGAGAGAAATAGTTGAAATAAATTAGTAAAATAAGGTTCAATAAGATGAAAATAATTTTTGTGAATAGTAACTTTTGACATTTATTTTCCACGGATAAAATTAAATACGGTAATTAAGGGTAAAATGATATTATAATTACCCTAACACATGACTTAATTAAATTTGATAAGTGTAGTTAGACCAAAAACAACATTAGGAATAAAGAAGAATCATTTTGGTATATTATATATACTATGATGTTATTATAAAATTGTTACAACGATATCTATTATTTTATCCATCATATGAATGACAAAGTCACCATATGTGTGTACGCATGGCTTACTGTCTCCATGTCGTTGTGTAGATTGTTATTCAAACACTTCATCATTAAGATTTGTATAATAATGAGTTTAACTAATTTAAATAATAAATATAAAAATTTAATTATTATATATTTGTGATATACGATCCAATTACATTGGATTTCACTATCAATGTAATGATATTGTCGCTCGTGCGTACCTACGAATTGTCGTCTCCGCGAACACGATGAGATTTATTACCCATCGTAATCATTCAAGAATAATTTTCATTTTATTATTAAAAATAATGCTTAATAAATTAATATAAATCATTATATGAATAAAATACACCCAATCCATAACAAACGAGGATTACATAATGTATCAAATAAAGGAAAATGCATTAGTTAACACACGAAACGATGATACAACTAAAATATTATTAACAATGAAATATTAGATGATCATATATGATATATTATTTATTTATATTTCTCTCTTATTGTTTAATAACAGTTTTTTAACTATTATACAGGAGTTAAACATACCGGAAACCAAGGAAAAGTACGAGGTAATGGATTTTCGTCTCACTTCTTATTCCTGTGAGATTTGTGCAATATTGCCACTATATCCTTTGTGTTGTGTATATACTTACCATGATTGAATTATTTGTGTAATATAAATTAATTTATTATTATTTACATCTTCATTTTGTGATACTTCTTTCTTTGGGTGTATATTTTGTATGTTACCAAATTTGTAAGGGAATTTCCAATTTCAATTTCAACTCATTCGATTTTACGCAAACATAATTGATTTCTTTACTCCAAGATTATGTGTGAAATAACTATTTATTTACATATTTAGTAATTTAACTCCACATTGTGTGGATATACTTTTGATAAACATAATTAATCCATTTATAACTTCTCAAGTCATCGATATAAATTTGATAAGATCAATGTTTACTCAATTTCTATTCATTGAGTTAAACATCCAAGTCATTAGTGTTTTTTTTACAAGAATGTGTCTGAATGTCTTGTGATTAATTTACACTAAATATCCAATCATATTGAGTGTATTTATATTTTTCACACATAATTATGTCATTGATTTATCCTTAACATAAATATACAGTCTTTATAATGGAATTCATCTCAACTTACATTCCATTGAGACTTATTTGTTGTTATGCACTAATAAACTTTTATTTGGAGTATATACTATACTTTAACATAGTATATCATGAATAAATTTATTCTCATGATATTATAATGTTTTTATTTCATCAATTATTTTCATTCAAGATTCTCTCATTTGGTTAGGAACACTAACTAAAATTTCATTTTAAAAGTTTTAATGATTTATTCTTCTAAATCATTTTCATTAATGTCCATGTTTAAAAAATGGTTTTAATGATTTATTTTTATGGAAATTAATGTTTCAAAATTAAAATTCCACTTAATAGTTTCAAAGTGGTATGGAACATTTTGACTCAAAAATCCCTTTTAAATGAATTCTTGGATAAATAATGAGTCATTTAAATATTTTCAAGAAAAAAGGTATATTTCTCTAAAAATTGTTTTAATGACTAATTTCATCTATGTAAATATCCTTTAATGTATTTTATTCTGGATTTAGGTTTATTTATCATAATAAAATCATCTATATTTTATTTAATGAGTTATGTTTGACTGTGGATGTGTTATTTTTATGGAATTCATGGTTTGTGGTTAAAATATTGACATTTTGTATGATTGTTTTATAAGGAATGTCTAGATTATATATCACCATTTCATATTAGGAATGTATTGGACTTAGAATGTTACGGGTGGTGCCCACTATAGCTCCTCGATGAATTGGTATGTCTCAGGAGACAATTAGATGTGTAATTGACTGAGGCCTTTACCAATTTGATATAAGGTTTTGACCAAGGCCAAAACCATTTTTAGAAATCTTGGCTAAAGCATTGAAAGTATGATTAAGAATGTCTGACATTATGTATTCCATCATTAGGAAAATGTAAATTTATAATACAAGTGATTATTCGACTAATAGAATACCCTTGTGAATATGTAAATGGAATTATTTGATTTATCTTGCCCATATTATGCTGAATATTTTGTTTAAAAGGATCGTGTCTAGTCTTATACATTTCCTTATATGTTTATTCTTATTTATTATTGTTTCCACTATATTCTTATCCTTATTGAGAATTTTAGATCACCACCTTATTATGTCTTATTTTTTCAAGATGAAATGAAGTATATTACAATTCACCTACTGGAATAGGCTAACAGATATAAGAGTGTTCCAAGGGGACACAATGTTGTTTTTTTAATTTTATGATGTAATGTAAAACTTATGAATTTTTCTATTAATTCCAAGGCTACTAAACTGAGTATTATTTCGTGGAATGAAATTTTTTATAATTTCAATGTTATGTAAAAATGCACTGATTCTGGGAAACTAGGGTCGGGGCACTACAAATGGTATCAGGGGAAGTTAGTAAAATCCATGGAAGCTATATTTACAAAAACTCTGATTAAAAAACACCACCCAAAGATAGACATGGAGTATTTGTATACAAGAACATCCAAAAATTTTGGTAATGTAAATATTATGTGGGATTCACAAGCACTACATCCATATCCAGGTAGGAGCCAGTAGAGGTGGTTGTGGCACAAAAGTTCTTAGGAGTGAAAACTCCAACAAGGAGTTTCAATCTTGACATGGGGTATCCTGGTACACGACACTAGACATTACTGCACTCATTGTTACGACAAACCCAGGAGATATTCTTAGGATAATTCCCATTTTCATTACAACCTGATTTGATTGATTTTAAAATAAGATGATAATAAATAAACATAGTTAATCATATGGGGTTTTATATTGTAAATAAGGAGTTATGAAATTGTCTATATGACTTTATGAATCACACTATGGTTTATTTTGTTAGTCATTTAATGTATTCCAAGGAATTCAGAGTAACATTGAACATGATGTACAAGGTGGGCATGATGTTGGAACGGAGAAACTAAATAGAATATTGATCGATGTGAAATATATCATGGTCATGCCAAATCAGTTTTCAAAAAACATGATCAATATCATATATATAAACCAACTCCCAGACTCAACGAATAAGAGTGTGGTGGTGAATGATAAGAGCTCCAGTAGTGGAGACCATGGAGAAAAGAAAGCCCAATTTACATCATGTAGGAAATGTGGAAGGATACACCTAGGAAAGTGTCTAAATGGATCATTGAAATGCTTTCTGTGTGGGAAATAAGGACATAAAGTAAAGAATTTCCTAGGAAAAATGAAGAGTATTATGGAAGAAAATAAAAATGATCCCAAGATTCCATTTACAATCATTTTCCATAAATGTACGTGACTTGGGAATTACCCAAGTGAATGTCCTATTCTATAGGATAACCTCGTGCTCATGGAAGAACCTATGTGGAAATAAATGGATGGAGAAATGTTTGAATATATTAGTGCTCTTTGTTGATGAAATTAATTTGTAAGGCTTTTCTCTTGTACGTGTATCCCCATAGTTTTTTATGTGAAAATTCAATTTTATGAAGAATTACCTTTTCTATTGTTGATATAGTTATAAATAACCATTTGGGTTTATATGATACTTAAATTTGAGGCAAATATAAGTTATTAAATTTTGTATGAAAATGTGAGGTATGAGATATCATTTTTTATGAAATTATGTAATGGTTATTTTGAGGAAGATATATCATTTTAGGAATGTTATAAAATATTTTATTTGAAAAAGGACATCACGTAGACCATGTGACAACCCGCTGTCGCAGAAAAAGCTGCGGGAATCGAACCCACAACCAGAGTGCGATTAGGATTTATCTCCTACCACTTGACTAAGTGAAGTCCCTTATTAATGTGGATAATTATTTTTAGTTAAATAATTTTATTAATCAATAATATTTTGATTTTTGATCTTATATCTTATCAAATGGATATCCATAATGTATGAAAATGTTTTTTTGATTAAGTGATAAATGTTATTTTGGGAGACATTCCCTATGTTGGGAACACTATATACCTATGAACAACAGAATACTGTGGGATTTAACTTGAGGAATAATTGTGGATTATTAATTATGTTTTTATTGTGGATTTATAGCAATTCGAGTTATTTATGGTAATCATTATCCTATCATAGAGAATATGTGATTATATTCATTGCTTTTATGTATGTGACATGAAAAGTAGTCAATGTTTATTTGGAGATACAATTTATCATGGAATACTAAATTATCAAATTATTCTTTGTTTTGGGTTTTAATGTTATTTTAGATTATATTGATGGATTTTAAGGAGAATTGGTTATTGAATGGTATTTATTGAAATTTTTGTATTGTTAGTTTCATTTTAGAAATTGAGATTTGTATTTCTTTCAATAAAGGATTATCCTTTTTTGTGGATCATCTCATATTGTACTAATCATTTTTTTGGTTAATCTCAAAATACTTGTGATATATATAGTCTCTCCTTTGTGATAATGCAATTCTCTAGATGTTTATTCAAGCACTTTATGTGTGACCAAGTCATCTTGAGTACTAATCATTTAAAAAAATATATGCGTTAGTGGTAGAAATTTTTAAAGGATAAAACTCTACTTAAAATGTAAGTATATATTTTTGTGTTCTTAGTAAATCTCATAAATAAATTCGTCAACATTATGAAATGGAACTTAAAAAAAAATGTTGTCCATTTACATTTCCTAATTGGAAACTAATGACCGTTTATCCCATCACAATTTTGTGGGTTTATTATTGTTAAATTTCTCCTATTCAAGTTTTCTATCTGTCTCTATTAGAACTTTACACTTATCTTATCTTCCATATCAATGTTTTCTTACATGGATTCCTAGTATGGGTTATCTCGGGTGACCTTCATACTTCTCTTTATTTCTTTTAATGTGATAGTTTAATTAACTCTTATTCTGATGTGGGACATTCGATGATGTTCCTAATACCAATTTTAAAATTGGGAGGATGTAATTTCCAAAAAGGGGGAATAATGTAACACCCCATGATTTCCTAGTAAGTTAGTTTTTTTAAAGTATTTCAATAGTTTGCGCTATATGCTAAACTTAGTTAGAGGGCTCCCTGGCATACCCATCTATCCATTAAAAAATAAGTTTTCAATAGTATTAATTTAATTATGAATTTTATATACTCCATATAATTTTAGAATCCATATTATGTGTTTATTAAACATAATATAAAACACATTCATTTTTTCAGATAAAAGATTTATTTTTTTAAAAATGAAATTTAACCACAATTTAATAGATAACCCTTTTTAAAACCAATATTTTACAATTTAATTTATTAAATTTAATGAAATTAAATTCAACTTTAGAATTGATACATAAAAATTTATTTTGGATAAATTTTTAGTACTTTTCTGATGACTTTCATATTTTGATAAATACAGAAAAATACTAAATTATAATTGAAAACATCTTTTTAAAACAAAATAATTTATAGTGTTAAATTATGTATTTGAATGGGTTTTAAGTATAATTATATTAAAATTTTATCATTTAATACAATGTATGTCATTATAAGTAATTTCACATTTAAATTTGACATAAACACATGTCAATTTTCGATAATTTTTACTTTTTAAAAACACTCATTTCAGTTTCGACAATGGGAATTAATTTTAAATTAATTAATGAAAGTTCTATGTTTTGAATTTGGAAAAATTTAATTCATTTTTTAATTTGGTATGTCATAAATAACTTTGTGAAAAATTTGGGTATTTTTCTGAAAACATTCAATTATTAATGAATTGTGAAAAACACTGCATTATCGTTTCAAACCGGCAATTTATTTAAAAAATATTTATTTTATTTATATTCATTTTATGTCAATATATATATATATATATAATACCTATATAAGTTCAATTCAATTCATTGGAGACATTTTATAATAAAATTAGATGTCTAAATTTTTATTGAACTTGTTATTATCCTTTACCCACCTTCTAGGATAATATACAAATTTGAATAAAAATTTTTTTACTGATTCAATGAGTTGAATTTAAAAAATTTGAATGTCATGGTAGAAATCAGTATGTAAGATTTTGTTCAATAAGAAGAAAATAATTTTTGTTGAATAATAACTTCTGACTTTTATTTACAACGATTAAATGAAAATACGGAAATTAATGACAAAAATGATATTATAATTACCCTAACATACGTCCAACTAAATTGGGATAAGTGTAATTAGACCAAAAACAACTGTATCAATAAAATATGATCATTTTCGTCCACATGGTTTAGATTAGGAAATTTATTATTATTTTATTTAAAGAAGAGTTAAAAGTGTTATATTCAACATTTAATAACTAAACCATTTTTCATATAGGTTCACACATAAGGTAAATTTGACTATAAATATTAATTAGAAAGGTAAAAGACTTCCTAGAAATAGTATATTATTTATTATTTTTAGAAACTAATTAATTAAATTTATTTATGACACAATGATTATTCAGTAATTACCATATTAATGAATGATTAAAAATAATTAATATTATAAAAATACAAACAAATGTAATTTGAGACTTTATATGAATTACACTAAATTTATAGGTTAATATGAATTTTTAGAGATGATTATATATTTTTTTGTTCGAATTAATCATTCTTTTAGGATTTTCGCAAAAAACAAATACTAAATAGTTTCAAAATTGATATAATTGAGTTTTTTAAAAAAAATTCTATATATTATTAATTGATATAAAATATTCTTTAAATTATAAGGTTCGAAAAAATGACTTAGATATGGTTATATATATTAATAATTAACCACTTTGGGTTTATTTTCCTTGTTATTGTATGTCTATTAACAATATAATATAAAAATAGATAGAGTCATGCTAAATGTCAAACAATTTAACCAAGAGTATCATCTAAAAAATAAGGTTAATATGGTGTCCTAAACACATCTAAAACCTATAGGTTGAGGTTTTTTCTACCCATACTCACCTTAGCCTCGATATAAATCATTTTTGACCCATTATAAACCCAAAATTATTTTATTATAAAATAATCATTTAGGTTTTTCATAAAGCGACCCTCTCTTCTCTTATAAAAGGGTACTTCAACTTTTCTTAATTTTACACCTCCAAAACAAATTTTCTCAGAAAAACCCAAACCAAATATCATACCAATGTTCCTCCTATCATCCTAGAGGCCTTTCTCTTGGCAGAACCCTTTTGATCAAATCAATAGAAAAAACCTAATGAAGAGGTAAATATTTAATCACCTCTTTCAAGTCATTTTCTTCTTCAACTTCCTATTTCATTGTTGTTTCAATTATAAAAAATAAATCTAGTATATTATATATAATATGATGTTTTTATAAAAATTTTACTACCATATTTATTATTTTATCCATCATATGAATGACAATGCCATCACTAGTGCATAAGTACGACTTAGTGTCTCCACATCGTGGTGTAGTTTGTTATTCAAACACTTAATTATTTGGATGGGTATAATAACGAGTATAACTGATTTAAATAATAAATATAACTTGTTAACTATTATGTATATTTGAAATACCATCCAATTATATACGATTTCACTATCAAAATAATGATATTGTATTTCGTGCGTACGTATAGATTACCGTCTCCGTGAACGTGATGAGATTCAATCCCCATCGTAATCATTCAAAAATAATATTCATTATATTTTGAAAAATAATGTTTCATAACTTAATATAAATCATTATTTGAAAAAATACACCCTATCCATAATAAATAAGGATTTATTAACTGATCATATAATGGAAAATGGATCAGTTAACACCCGAAACAATTATACTACTAAAATATTATTAACAATGAAATATTATAGGATCATATATGGTATATTATTTATTTATATAGTTATTTTATAATTTAATAACAATTACACAACTATTATACATGAGGTAAAAATACAAATGACCAAGGAAAAGTACATGTTAAGGGGTTTTCATCTCACTTCTTAATCCTGTGAGATTCGTGCCATATTGCCACTATTTCTTTCTATGTGGTGTATGCAATTACAATGATTGTATTTTCTGTGTAATATAAATTAATTTACTATTATATACATATTCATTTTATGATACTTATTTTATGTAGTGTATTTTTTTTATGTTACCAAATTTGTAAGGGAATTTCAAATTTCAATTTCCACTCATTTGATTTTACGCAAACATAATTGATTACTTTATACCAGGATTATGTGTGAAATCACTATTTATTTACATATGTATTAATTTCCACTACAAGTTGTGTGGATATATTTTTCATACACATAATATATCAATTGATAAATTCTGAAGTCTTCGATATAAACTTGTAAAGAGTATTTTTAACACATTTTCTTTTCATTGAGTTAAACATCCAATTCATTGGTGTTGTTTTGAAAAGAATAAGTCTGAATGTTCTCTGATTCATTTAAACTGAATATAAAATCACATTGAGTGAATTTATAATTTTACACAAAATTATGCCAGTGGTATTATCTTTATCCTAATGATACAGTATATATAAAGGAATGCATCTCAACTTACATTCCATTGAGGCTTATATGTTGTTAGGCACCAATTCACTTTTATTTGGTGTATATACTGTACTTTGACATAGTATATCATGAATACCATTATTATCATGAAATTATAATGTATTTATTACCTAAATAATTTTTATTCAAGTGTTTTTCATTTGGTTAGAAACTCTAACTAAAATATCATTTTAAATATTTTAATGATTTATTCGTCTAAATCATTCTCGTTAATGTCCATGTTTTAAAAATGGTTTTAAGGATTTATTTATATGGACATTAATGTTTTAAAATTATAATTTATTTTAAATGTATAAATTTGTTATGGGACACATTGATTCAAAAATATATTTTAAATGACTTCTTGGATAAAAAGTGCATCATTTAAATGTTTTCAAAAAAAAGGGTTTATTTCTCTAAAAATAGTTTTAATGACTATTTTCATCTTTGTCAATATCCTTTAGTGTATTTTGTTTTTGATTGATGTTGATTTATCATAATAAAATCATTCATATTGTATTGAATGTGTTATTTTTTACTTTAGATGTGTTATTTTAATTATATTCATGGTTTGCGGTTAAAATATTGACATTTTGAATGCTAGTTTTAATATGAATTTTTAGATTATGTTTCACCCTTTTATATGTGGAATTAATTGTACATATTAAGCGATGGGTGGAACCCTCTATTGATCCTCAATGAATTGGTAGGTATCATTATACAATTAGATGTGGAATTGGCCAAGGCCATTCCCATTTTGATAAATGGTTTTGGCTGAGGCCTAAATCATTTTTAGACATCTCGGCCGAGGCCTTGACAAGATGTTTCAGAATGTCAGACATTATGCATTCCACCATTAAGAAATTTGCCATTTATATTAAATTTTATTATTCGACTAGTAGAATATACAATGGAAAAATTAAATGGAATAATTTTATTTATCATTGTCATATTATACTGAATTAAAAGTTTTAAAGGCATGTGTTATAGTCTTATACATTTCCTTAAATGTTTATTCTTATTTATGACAGTTTCCGCTATATTGTTATCCATACTAAGAATTTTAGCTCACCCCCATCTTATGTTTTAATTTTCCTTGGATGCAAAGATGTATATTATGATTAACCTGTAGGAATAGGCTATGGGATATAGTAGTGTTCGAAGGGGACATAATGTTGATTTTTTATTTTCATGATGTAATGTAAAACATATATATGTATCTAGTAATTATAAGGATACTAAACATATCAGTATTTTAGGACATAATTTCTTGTATCATGCCAATTTTTTTAAATAATTCATTAATTCTGGGTAACCGGGGATGGGGCGTTACATTAGTAGGATGTTTATTTCTTCTACTCTGATTATTTTCAATCTGAATATCCCTCAAAACTTATCTTCTTTATCTGTAGTGAGGGAAATGATATTAAAGAAATGGAAATTCAATATATATTTCTTAAATAGATGGGAATTTTAATTATTGGATTTAACAACCCAATCATATTGTACATATATATTACATTACATTTTCGGAATTCCTAAACCATTATACAAAATAACGCCCAAATACTAGATGAGTTTAGTGCCTTCAAAAACATGGAATGTAATCATCATATTTTGTTAATGATATTCAACACATCCCATTAAGGTATTAACCTCTTATTAACTCTATCTAAAACCATTCAATATAAAATCGATAAATAAAAACATAAGTAAGGTGTGACCTAATACGCTCAATGAGGGTATACAAAAGATACACATATATATACCATGAGCACAAGTGAATTAGAAGTTGATCACAATAATAGATTATTATACCATGAATATAAAATATCGTTAACATGATTCCTGGCCTAAATATTGGATGTTAATAATACATGAATCATAATGAAACAAATAACATAAACCATGAAGTCATAACATAGGAATAAGACATGGAATTTTGGAAAACACATAATCATATAATTAAATTTCCATAGTAATCAAGGCATCACTTCTATGAGAATCTTAGTACCATGGGTTCGCCTCCAAAAATGTATTGGTAGTCATTATCCCCTCCCATGGATATCTTAATTGCATGAGATCACTCTTCTAGACATCTTTATAGGTGTGGTTCACATAAATGGCCATCAAGATGTCATGGTTCACTCTCAAGACCATCGTAGTCTATCTCATGATATATAAATATTTACCTAATGAATTGTAGGGATTTATAGGTCCCACCAATCTCATAATGAACTCATATATACATGTGAATGAAAATAATTACAATCATAACCTTATCCATGGAATCAGATGGGTTTCAAAACCATGTAATCATATCATAACCTATTAAAAAAGATAAATATTTTATTACCATTTTAACAAAAAAATAACATTTAAAAATCATAATCATATAATGCGTGAAAGATAAACAGTTTTCAAAAATACCATGAAATAAATTATAAACAATTTATTTAAATAATTAGAATTGAACCATTAGATCATTTCATAGAAATTCAAGAGTAACATCAATATATTTTATAATATATGTGAAACAGTTTTGAATGATCTAAGGAAAAAATATCTAGGATAAATACACCTTTATTCCATTGTAAAATTCTCCTTAAAACATAAAACATATTATAATAAAATTTCCTTGAAAAATACATTGATATATTATAATGAAATAATGAAAAAGGTTATGAAACCCATTTTTTTAAAATCAATATGAAAAGAATTATATTAAAATTAATATTTTTAACGTGCAACAAAATCATCAATGAAATAATGACTAGTAAATTTGTACATGCTGCATGAGGTAAAAATAATATTCCCCTTTCATGATAAAAAGTTTGAAATATGAATTTTCTAGAAAGAGAAAATATGATTCCTTTGAAAAAAATAATGCAAATGATGAAAATTTGTAAAAAATTATTTAAATTATCACAGGATATTAGTAGTTTTTTTAGAATCCATTTTTGAAAATCATGGTTTAGAAGGATCATAGATCTCCAACTAAAGAGGTAGAGAATGTAATATTTTCTTAAAATCATTTTCTTAATTATATTAAGTAAAATATAGTGGGAAAATGGTACTTATATATAAATATATATAAACTAACCAAAAGAGAATAAAATTCATGGTTTTATTGAAAGATTTTTAATATTATTTAATCAATAAAAACTATATCATTAATAATCCCTATAAACGATGAGATCGTTCCAATAAACAATTACCACATGGTAACATTAACTCATACCCCCTATGTAGGAAAATGAAATTTTGTGTAGAATAAAATATAATTAACATATAGATATTTATGAAATATCATTTAATATTCATCTTATAAATCTCATATTAAAATATACGTGTATAACATGGCATGTGTCTCAAAGAAGAAAATTGAGAAAAAAATTAATTTACTCATTCTGTAACCTTTGAATCATATACCCCATGATATAAAGATTATAAAATTGATATTTAAATACCCATATATTAAATTATAATATGAATATAATATATTCATGTTAATTATATACACCACACAAAAGAATATAGTCTTGAGTAAGGTACGTATCTCACAGTAATAATGAATGAAATGAAATTTATATCCCTTGTTCCTTGAAACACTTCGTAAAAAATACATGATACCTATATAAAAAATGTTTTTTTACTATAAATATTTTATAGAATAATATTCTTATATTTTATACCATATATGTTTTGATTATGGACTTATATTAACCTCATGTAAACAATTCTAGGTAGAAGTTTCACTTCAGGCAATATCCGCTTTGTTCTTCGCATGAGTCATAATTTTTCAAATCATTAGTTACTGTATTTATATTTTTATTTTAAAATTATAAACAAAGATATATTTATATTATATATATGTGAATTATAATAATATATTTTAGATTCAATTATTAAATCTAATACACAATTCACGGATAGGGTAGGTGGTACGTACACATGAACGTTGTTTCCATTTTATTATCAAATTGGATGAATTATAGAAAATTAAAAATAATTATATATATATAATTATTATAGTACTATTATTATATCATATATATTATATATTTTCACTAAAAACATCATCAAAACATTCCGTGTAATGTGTGAATGAATCATGTTGTTTTTAGGGGGCAGAAGTCAACAATTCCTCAGAAAAAATAATCATATTTACAAAATATGGAAAGAATAAAGGAATGTGATATAAAATAATAAACATAAGCATAATGTAATTATATATATAATATATATCATATATAAATATTTTTTCCATCATAATACCCTACCTTGAATAGTGTGAAATTAGAAACGAAAACACGTTGTTTTGTGAGTTGGTAGTTCACTGTACACAAATGGTATGTTTTTTACCCATTTGATGAAGTTGTGATTATGTGAATAAAGATACAATAAAATAAAAAAATACATTTTTTAATGATTTTGATGTTTTATTATAATCACAAAATAAGGATATTTTTGTGGGTAGAGAAGGAAAATAAAATAACGGAGTTTGAGGAAAGGTGTTAACTCTTAATTGAGTAAATCCTTTGTTTTGAACAAGAGGGGTTTTTGAATGGATTTATTCAAAAAGGGAGGCTCAAGGAATAATTGATATATTTTGTGGATATTATGGCCGTATATATGTTTTTGTGTTGTTGTAATGAATTTAGATTAGAGGAGCCCTTTTAATAGTTGAGGATGAGTGGATCATTTCTAAACTTTAGGGTAACAGAACCCGCACCCACATTTTCTTTTTGAAATTGGATCCAATAATGGTCCAAAGAAGAAATAAGTGATGATGAGGTGGTAATATGGCCAGAAAATATCATTAAATAAATATTATGTCATCTTAGGACTTATGTTTAGGGTTCAGTCCACTATTATTTTTATTATAATTTTAATCATTTCAATTAATATTAATTACCTTTAGCAATATTATTGATCTATAAAAATTAACGTAATATAATATATAAATTATGATTATGAAAATTATTTAATAAATTTTTTCAAATTCAAATATTATAATGGGATGAAATTTATTTAAATTTATTCCTACAAATAGGGTGACACATCAATTTTCTAATGTAAAAACGTTCAAAGAATTTCTAGGTTTTGATAACCAATTTCAATTTGAAATTATTTAAAATGATCTAAATTTGTAAATTTTGTTAAAATTATGTATAATTAAATATTAAAATAAATTAAAATTAAAAATCTTCTTTATAAATTTATGAAATTAGATGGTAGTTTTCGTGTGTGTTAAATTTCAGTATTTTTCATTAGTTATTAAAAAATAATATTCATAGAAAAATTCCAAAATATCACCATAAACTAATCTATGATTTTATCATTAAATAATACAATTTATTTTGAAATATAAATTTTTTAAATTATCTATAATTTATATATAAAATATGTTCTCTATTAAATGGCTTTAAAATTACCTTAACAAAAATATTGGTTTTCATATGTAAACATTGGATTGATCTTATCTAATGCTTATCATATTTATTTAATGAATATAAAAAATATTTTGTTGAAAATATAACATATATAATTTATTAATATCTTTCTATAATTATAATTAAAATAATTAGTTTGGTTAAAATTACTTTCAGAGTATTAAAAAAAATTCTATGAAAATATTCCATTTATATTCAATTTTTTATTACATTCATTGTAACTAATGATTGTTATATATTTGTGTAAACCATTTAATTACATATGTTATTTAATATTATTAAAAATTTAGAAATTAAATTATAGGTTATTTCCTAATATATAAATTAATTATATTTCAAAAATATATTAATTTTCGGTAAACTCTATCTTGCTTGTTACATAATCTATTGAGGAAAGTCATTATAGCTTGTACCAAATGCTATTCGTGAGGTTCTATGTAAAGATGGATAACATTTAAATTTGGATAATTTCATGAATATCATGGTGTTGGGTATAATATTAGATAAATATCATGATATGAAATAATTTAATTTATTTTTTAATATTGCATGAAATGAAATATTTCAAAAAGATTAAATTAATTCAAAAAACAGTTCATTAAAACCTAGGGTATTAAATTTTTCCACCTTAAAAATAATTTGACAACTAAAATTATTCTTAGGTTATTAAAGGTTTAATACTATAATGATTAATTCAGAGAAACCATCATCTTATAAAATAATACAAACTGTTCCTTTCAAAAATTAATGTTGGAAGCATAACATTTAAATAAAGTAACATTTAACTAGGTTTCCAAATGGGTGAACATAGGTGGAATGTGAAAACACAAACATGGAAGGGAAATAATTCCATCATGTTTGGATGTAAGGTGATCTAAGATAAGGTAGGAGAATGTTACCAATAGAAAATCAACAAATATATGATGAACTTATGGTCTATTTGATTCATTGGATATGGATGTACTTATATATTATTTTTGGTTTCAAGATCCTTTATCCTAAAGTAAAAAAATTTCATGAAATTAGCAACATTCATGATTCTAGTTACATATCAGACATTGTAGTTCCTTCATCCAATTCAACTATTCATCCCAAAAGGAAGGTTGATTTTTCTTTCCTGATGACCTAATATAATATGAGGAACATGGTGTTACATCCTATATGTCATTAGTTATAAACAACCACAAGTTTTTATAATAGGTTACCAATTATGCATAAATCCTCTTGTGGTGGGACAATACATTATTCTCACAAACATTATCCAATTATTAAATTAATCATTCAATAAATGGTTATCCTTATAACCCTTCCAATTAATGATAGTCCATAACCTTTTGAGAATTTTGAAAAATCAACTTATCATTGATCCCATGAATATCAAAATGTATCTCTTGGTATTCACATTCTAAACATGTGAATAACCTCATTATATAATCTTTTTAACCATGTGAATAACATGAATTACCAAAAATACTTTTCGAAAACATGCATTTTTCCATATTAAAATGTTTTTAGGATATATTCCATAAATAAAATCTGTTCTAAACAACATCCCTAACATAGAAAACTTTCTCGAACAACCAATAGTCAGATAAATGGTAAAAAATTATATATTTTACGTTATCCAAGTCAATCACCACATTATACATGAAAAAAAAATTTCTCAACATCTTGATCACATTAAGGGGTACTTTCCCATCATCATAATTTCACATTACTAGGTCTTAAGTACAATTAAAAATATCTTTTTATATCCATAATGAAAATTGTACTGAAAATAGATATATGTTTGTTGATTTATATAACATAATATTTAGTTCAAAAACATAAGTACATCATTCATTTATCTTTTATCTATAACCATTACTTTGGATTCAACAACATATTCCTAAATACATAATTACTATAGTATGAAATTTCATCATGTACAAATGTTCCTCAACCAAAATCATATCATGCTTTTAATTATTTATGTTAAAAATATTGTAAGAACATTATATATCTTCCTCAGGATGCTTGTGGTATCTTTATATTCATAAGTATATCCAATAATCATACTAGCTTCCTGATTCTATTTAAGATATTTATTGTTGGGAAATATATTTTCAGAATTCCCATACCTTCTACATATAAAACCTTAAATGATAATTATTTTATTACTTGTTATATCCAATGAATAAATCCATATGTCACCTGTTGAGAAACACATATCATAGACGAAAAACAAATACTCATGAAAAATTAATTTATGGATGTCTAAATCATAAAACAAACCTTTTAATAGATGACACTTTAATTTTATCATGGGTTATTCAGAATAATATGAAATTAAAATCATTGATAATATTTGTGAAGTGTTTTTTAATTTCCAAAGCATATCTATCCGATGTGTCAAAACAGAATTACATCTACACCCATTGTCGTGTACTAGATTACCCCAAGATAGGACTAGGGAATATAATAAGATATGTTACTACTAGGTCAATATATGCTAGATCCACACCCACTATTATTTTCTAGACATGGAATATTGATAAAATACAACACACTCTATCCTTTACCAAAATTTTCGGATATTTTCTTATACTTTTCATCATCCTTATAATTTTCCTAAGATTTCTCAACATGGATTTATCATCATAGTTTCCAATGGATAACTAGACCTTCTCTCTGATACTAATAATAAATAAATATTTAATGTACGTATACATTACATTACATTTTTGTATACAAAATTCATTATACACAAACATGCCGAAAGACTGTTTTATATTAGTTCCTTTAGAAACATGGAACAAATTATTATAATTTGGTTAAAAATCATCAAATAATCCAATAATGGTATACCCCTTTTAGTACCCATACTTAAAACTTATCATTATAACTTGGGGAAAATAAAAACGAAAATTGAATGAGCTCAAAGGCTCAGTAAGGAAAAACAAAAGATATACATAATAAAATAATATGTATTTGTGTAAGATAAGATGATCACAATAATTTAATATCATACCCTTCATATCCATGATCATAAACATGAATCATGGAATAAAGATTAGTAGTTCATAAAACTTGAATCAAAATGAAATAAATAAATATTTCCATTAAATCATAACATAAGAAAAAGTCATGTAAATTTAGAGAACACATAATCATATTACATAAGTTTCACTGTTACAGAGGCATCACTACCAAGACCATCTTAGTAGCTTGGGTTTAGTTCCTATAGCATATTGGTCATCATGGTTCACTCTGATTCCCATCTTAGATTCATGATATAACTCCTCATAGAATCTTGGTAATCAAGGTTCACTTACATGGCCATCTTAGTAGTTAAGGATCACTTAGAAGACCATCTTAGTGTACCTCATTAGATAAAAATAATTACCTAATCCAATTAATGAAAATATTTTTCAAACACATATCATAATGAAATCAAACATAAATGTGCCACAAAATCATAAACAATCATATCATAACCCATTAAATGATATAAGTTCAATATTCATATAATAATTTTATAACCTGTGGAAAAAGTTATAATGATCATAATCATTTCATCAAAAGCATAACCCATGAAATTCATAATCATAGAACCTGTGAAATAGAATCATGTTTCATAAATACCATAAAATAAATCAAAATACATTTATAGAAAGAATATGAATTGAACCATTAAATGATTTCCCAGACCAGCATGAGTAACATCAATAGATGTTACATTAGATTATAATTTTTTTGACATATCTAAATAAAAACATCCTAAGGATTTTATCCATTCATCTTTGAGGAATACATCTAAAAACCTAAAACTTTATGAATACAAATTTCTAGGAAAAATAATTTGATGAATTATAATGAAATAATAAAATCCATTTGGAAACTATTTCTTTGAGAATAACCATTACAAATATTTTATTAAAAATTAAACTTTTAAACATGATAAAGGAACAATAAATAAATTACTATTGGTTAATTGTTTCATGTCTAATGAGTTAAAATCAATATTCTTTTTTCTTGATAAAAGATCAGAAAAAATCCCAATTTAGAATGTTACAGAATAATTCCTTTGGAGCAATTATTAAAAGTAAAAAATGGGTAAAAACATCCTCTAATTATCATAGTATATTAGTAGAATATTTCTGGAATCATTTTTTGGAAAGCATGGTTTTTGAGGAACACAGATGTCCAACTGAAGATTGAGGGAATGTCATATTTTTTAAATTTATTTATAATCATATTTAAAAAATTGTGGAAAAAATAATACATATAAATGATGATATCGAGACTTACTAGAGGAGAAGTGATGTCATGGGTGTTCTGGAAATGTGGGTAATATTATTTCATCAACAAAAACATAATTATAAACAATCTCTATAAAATTTGAGATTGTTTCCATAAACTATATGCACATAGTAAATATGAATCATACACTTAATATTTTAAAATGAAATGACATGGGGATTAAAATATCATGAAAATAAGAATAATGGTGATCTAACATTGAAAAGGTTTTTAATAAACATCATTTAATAATAGAGGTGTATAACATGGCATGTGTCTCAATAAAGGAAATTTGAGACAAAATTAATTTTCAGATTTGATTACATTTGAATCATAAACCCCATGATTGTTAGATCATAAAATCATGATATAAATACCCATTTATTTAATTATAATATGTTCATAAAACATTCATTGTTAGTATATACCCCACACAATATATGTGAATGGTGAATAGGGCATGTATTCCAAAAGAATAGAGTGGGATGAAATTCCCTTACCTTGTGTCTTGAATCTCAAAAAACATATACAATATTCTAGTATACTAAATGTATAATTAATATAAATATTTTATATAAGAATATTCTTATAAATAATATCATATATGTTTTGATTATGAATATATATTACACTTTTGTTAACGATTCTATGTTGAGGTTTCACTTTGGGTAATATCCTCTTTTCTATTTTCATGTGTCTTAATTTTTTTTTGTGTTTTTCATTATAATTATATCATGATTTATAGAATTTTAACCATGATATATGTATATTAACTATATGTAAATTATAATAATCTGCATGATATAGATGTACGAAATTGAATACACCACTTGTGGAGACGGTTGGCACTACATACACATGAATGATATTTCTATTTTATTGTTATATTATAATTGAGTAAATGAATTATAAATATATACATATATATATATATATTATTGTGTCATTATTATACCATATATATCATATATTCTCACTAAAAAATTCTTATTACATTCCATATAATGTTTTATCAAATTACATCGCCTTGTGGGGGTGGAATTTAACACTTACTAATGCAAACTTATTGTATTTAGAGAAGAAGAAAATTATAAAGGAATTTTTTATTAAATAATTATATAATAATAAATAAATTTTATATTACATGTATATCATTTATAAACAGTTTTTTCTTTATAATTCTAAAAATTGAAAAGCTGCAAATAAAAATTTAGCAATCGTCATTTCACGAGGAAGTAGTTCACCACACACGAATGGCATGTTCAAATCCCATTAGATTGTGGTGTGAGTTAGTGTAGGTCCAACCATAAATAAAAAAATATAAATATATAAGGGATATTTTATATAATATAGGAATTAAATTATGAGAATTTAAGGGGCGGAGAAAAAAATAAATGAATAGATCTCAATGAAAGGCGTTACCTCTTAATCTGGTAACTTCTTTTGGGATTCTCTAATGGGATTACTTTGATGGATCTCACCGTGATGGATTACCTAAAGGTAGAAGGGAGTGATTTAGGGGAGTTATTTGGGATGATTTTGACTTATCATCAATGAGTTTAGATTTGTGAGGATGTGGGAAGTGAGGAATCTTTTTTATAGCGGAGGAAGAGTGACACTGTTTTTAATCATTCGTAAAGGGAAACCCAAACCAAGTATATTTTTTTAAATTTTGATCTAATAATGATTCTGTGTATATTAGTGGGATGATAAGGTCAATATATTTCCATAAAATGGATTTTAGGCAAGTTTCATGGTTATACAAGGACTTCTGATTAGTGTTCAATTCCTTGTTAAACATAATTTAATCACAATCGTTGTAATTAATTTCAATTACCATCCCTAATTTTTCTTATCATAAAATTATTTAACCTTATTATAAATTATAAATTATTCATATTACTAATCTATAGTCCATTTTTCCAAATTGAAATCAAAAGAGTGACATGAATTCAATTTGAAATTTATTCTAATGACCTTATTTTTATAAAATGATAAAAATTTGATACAATTAAACTATTAAAAAAATTATAATTATAATTTATTATTATCATTAAATTAGATGAAATTAAGGTTTTGAGATAAATTGTTGTATTTTTCACTATTATAAAATACTGAATCTTCATAGAAAAATTCCAAAATTTCACCCTAACCTAATTTTTAATTTTATCATTAAAAAATGAATTTTATTTTGACATATAATATTTATAAAAATTTCAAATTTTATATTTTAAATAATTTTTTCATAAAAAGGCGGTAAAAGTATATCAAAAAAATATATCTTATTTCTTATTTTTAAAAATGGGTTTGTTTTTTATATAATGATTATAAAAATTATAGAATTATTATCAAAAATATTATATTGAAAATATAACCAATATATTTCATAAATATAATTATATAATATAAATTAATTTAATTTGTTAACATGAAACATACTTGGGTGCATAAAAATAAATTTCAATAAAAATAATCCATTTACATTCATCTCGTTCTTAAATTTATTGTGACTAATGAATTAATTTTACATTTCATTAAACAATATGTTTTTATATGTTATTTACTACTAATCATAAGAACTAATATAATGTATAGGTTATGTCTAAATATATTAAATATTCATATTTTAATAAAATATTGTTGTTTTGTAATATTCAGTCTTGTGTGTTATACCACCCATTGAGGAAGGTAATTAATGCATTTAAGGCAAGATATGATTTATATTTCATGTAGATAAATCTAAAATTTATTTTTTTATAGAGAATGATTAATTTGTTGTTTTGTATAATGAAATCCAAACAAAGTGCTTAAATGTAAAATAAACTATTTTAAATGTTGCATGAAATGAAAAATATCAAAAAAATTAAATTAATTTGAAAAAAAAAATATTCACAAAATCATGAGGTGAAATATTGGATTTAATGAATAATGGATTTTAGTTGATGATAATCAAATAGATCAGACATACGTTCTTCTCATCTTTAAAGAAATGAAACCATTTTTATTATGTGATATTCTATAACTTATTTTATAATATTTAAAGAGAATTAATTTTATTTTATTTTTAGAATATATGATTATCATATCAAGAAATAGTTTCCACATATTTTTTTATAATATTTCGTAGAAAATTCGAAAAGATATTTATCCTATTGGTTTAAAAATCGGTTAATGTTAAATGTTTGTTTTTTAACATTAAAATCCAATTTATTACTTGATATATTTATTTTTTTCAAATTTTCAGATATCTCAATGTGATGATAAAATCGATAATCCATTGACTGTATTAAGTATCCCACCATCTAAAATGGTTAAATGTTAAAATTAATATGTGTTGAATGTTTTTTGATTTTTATAAATGTCCATACGAGGAATAGAAAACAATTAATATTGTTGTTTTCTTGAGAGGATCTCATCATAGAGAATGTGAAGAAGTATTTTATGGAATACTAGATGAAATGACTGATCTATGTTATCTGTGATAGAATTACATAAAAATGTTTAAATGTTATTGGTTGGAAATTAATATAGTTTTCTATGTGTTCATATACACAATGGAATCATTGATGTTAAATAATATATACAAATTATAATAATGATTCATTTTTAATGGTTCTTCATGAACATCAGATTTATTATGAAATGTGCTACATAAGATATTTAAGTGACTAGTGGAACTTAAGAAAAATGGAATGTTGTGAAAATCTGTTCATCTAAAGTGAATTTAGTTAAGCTAAAGTGAAAATAAATTATATTTTCAAAGAGACTAATCCAAAAAAATATTTTCTATAAAGATAGAAGAATATCGATATTGAAACCCCCACCATTATGGGTCGATGTTAAAGATGAATTTACTGATGTGACAAATTAATTTGAAGTGATAGATATGATGAATCTAAAAATATTATGGATATTGATGATAATGAGGTGGAATATGAAGATATAGACATATTCATATATGAATATGAGGATGGAGATGAATATAGACACTGCTAAATGTTGGATATAATCATATATAATATATATCTGTATATAATACTTTATTTCAACTATTTTATAAGTAATGTAATTTCATGTTTCATATGTCCAACTATATTTTATCTGATTTATTTCCTTAGTTGATTAGAATTCACTATCTAGTGATGAGCATGATACTACATCATCTTACCCGCATATTGTTGGCAGTTCAGTGAGAACACAGATAGGTCATGAACATTAAATATTGATGATTCCTGATACTATCCCTCATCGACGTCCATGTCTTGATTTAGATCCATTCATGTATAGGATATTTTAGTTTGTTATTTTAGTTGTTTTTCATTTCGTTCATTAAACTATTTTTATAAAATTATTTTGAATATTGTTTAAATTTTCTTACCACTTTTAACATATAACTTCTTAATTGGGGATTTCTATAATATTGAATTATTTTTCTAGAGAAAGAATGACATGGTATCGTATTCTAATTGATGTTCAACATCTCTTGATTGATTATATAATGGTACGTAAATAGATAATAGTTATTTACAAATTTATTTAATTTTTTTCTTGATATTGTTAATTAATATTTGGGTTTATGATATCCCATCGATGATATAATTCATTCCTATATCTGGGAGGCATGAGAGGTCTGTGTGCATGATTTTTACCACTAATATTTCACAATCAATGGTGGAAATCTATGATAGAGGTTGGAGTCATATATTTGGATTAGTCATGCTATTGTCACTGACCAGTTTATAGATCATCTAACGTTTTAAATAGATTATGTTCATACTGGATTGAAGATAATATTTATATTATAAAAAAATTATCTTGACATAATCATGGGAGGTATGAGGTTATCCAATGAGATGGTAGTTATATATTTAGTAATAATCAGTGACATGTGCTATGAAATTTTTAAAAAAATTTATAAAACAGAAATTTGAACTAGTTTTTATACTCTTATAGTTATTCAAACATCATTATATTATGATATTGGTTTTTTAATAGACAATGTGCAATGATCCAGTCCCTGGAGATATTTTTGGTAGATTCAAGTGGGATATTTTGGTCAGTAAATATTTTTTGAGTTTTATTATTAAATTAAAATAATAATATTATTATTTTAATTTTAAATTCAAATTAAAGGAGTCTGATGATTCCATGACTTCATAGACATAGAATAAGAGTCATAATGAGACTGATGATCATACCACTAGTGAATTATAATTTGTTGATTCATCATGTATGTATATGAATCATCTTTCCTTATTAAAATGATGAGTTGTTGGTATCGACTCTTTATTGACGATTTGGTGTTATTATGGTATAGTTAAGATGATAGTTTCTTGATTGAATGGAGATCATGGAGATTCATCATCATCATATAATTCATAGTATGTGGTGCCACTATATGATTAGGGTTTTCATATAGTGAGCATGTGTAGGGAGTAGAAGGATTATTGTTGAAAACAATAACAATATCCATCAGAGATGTGTTGATGGCAAGAGTAGCATCACAAGAAGACGATGGAGTAGATGTGACACCTGAATCATGAATTTCAAATAGTGTCCCCTCCACTACAACCTCTAGATGACCCCCTCACACATAGTGATTTATTTATTTATTTGATAAACTTCACAATGTAAATATATATTTTTTTTTATATTTTTATTAATTCATATATTTACAAGCCTATATAACTCTTATATTATATTATTGCAGATTTGTTTTATTATTTGAATAATTTGAAATATTTTATTTTTTGTGAGTTTTTATTTTTTATTATTTATTATTATATAATAATATTATAATTATTATATAATTTGGTAAATTTGTATGTCATATGTTGAGGGTGAGACCTCCATTTGCAAATAATGATTTTCGTTAGGCCGGGTCACCGATTTAAAATAACATTTTAAAAAATCAGAACATATTATAAGTGTTGTTAATTAACATGAAATAGAATTTACAAAACCAATTTTTCAATATGATATTTTTTATGGGATCTCATCACAAATAACCCATCAAAAATAGTTTAATGTTTTGAATCGCAAGCTAACCTAGACATAACCTACCATATGACTAGTTTCTATGGACCTTTATTTTGAATTGGTTATTTATACAATCTTTTAGAAATGGGTTTTTTTAATTATTTGAAGATGGTTCATTAATGAATGTTTTATATGTTATAGAAAATAGGTTGATTTCCATGATTTACATTGAACTATGTAAAAATATATTTCTTGCCATGAATTCTAATTTCATTATATGACCAAAACTAGTTTGTTTAATAAATGTTGTTTATAGCATATTATTTGGGATCCTATGAGGCTTATTTGTATCAAAATCTCCACATACATTTGGGTGTGTATGGACTTTAATTTATTTAATATAGTCAAAACAATGGAAACACATATGGAGTGGAATTGGGGGGGGGGGTGAAATAGTGGTATTTTGACAAACTTGTCACATAGATATGATATTTCTTCAAATATTAGTACATTGTAATATATTTATGGAATGAGAAACTTAATTTTACTAATATTCTATAACTTTCGTTGTCTAACATTAGAATGGAACGGTTTTTCTTCTATATTCTATATTTTTATTCATTTTATGGCTTAATAATTTTCAAAGGTAGTTATTAATAACCAAGAAACTTTCCTCACACCATGGGGATTGGGAATGGAAATTGGGACTTTCAAAGGGAATTAATAGATGTTTGGTTGATGGATTACCATGGATGGCATGTGACAGATTTCCCTTCAGTATAAGAAAATCAGGATTTATAACATTAAATTGGCACTAGGATCCTGTATTCTTGTTTATATTGATGATTCTAATAAATTGAATCTTGATCTAGATAATATACATGTTTTTGTGATGGATGGAGATTATGATATAATGCTTCTAATCCTCCATTATAATTATTTTAACATAATAAATGAATTTTAGGGGACCCTAAGTGGAAGGGAAGGTGTATTCAGGGGACTTTTTTAAATTTTTTCGGATTATGTGGGGATAATATATCATTTAAAAATCATATTTTTTTACTATGTTCTTATAATACCTTTTAAGTATTAAATTAATTTATATTTTAAAGGTAAATATAATTTTTTTCCAGGACATTTAGTTCCATTAGGTAAGGTTCTCTACTATTCCAAAGCATCTATGTGACCGTGGAATTTATTTTTCATTAGAATTTGTGGGTACCTATGAAATGGTGGTAAGATCTAATCTTAATTAATTTCACATACTATTATATATTTTTATCATTTTTTTCAATTTTCATAGTAGTAGTTGGGTGGTACAGGTAGATAGTGTTCCACAACAGAACACACTAATTGTTTTTCATATTGGATGAATATTATTAGTCTAAAGTATTTGTGTTTCATAGAAATATAAATGAAAAAACTATAAGGATAGTTAGTCACTTCCTTAACATCATTATTTTTATCATTTTAATTGAAAATATAGTGATATGGGTAATTTGGTGTTTGTTTTCAAATAAAAATGAACCACTCTTATTTTTGTGGTTCATATCCATGAAAAAATTTTATTTTTTTAATTATTTAAATATTTATAATGAATACTCAGTTTTCATCCCTGGTCCACCTGTAGTGATTTTTTAATTTATATTGGACCAGTATTATTGTTTTTTAGATTAATTGGGCTCTCTTTCATCGGGCCAGTTATTTTTTTCTCGATCCTAGTATATTATTTTGTTGTAATACTATCCATTTATTAAGGGTGATCTAAATTAAATATATTATTGAGTAGTGTTTCTACATGTGTTTTCACATAGACTCAATTTTTATCATCTCACTTTATTTTTTTCAATTCATTTGTTTCCACGCGTTATTGTTGGTTCATATTTGTTTTCATAGATGTGTTTCACAGATATTCCTTCTCACCTTGGGCCAAACACTAGATTTCATCAACTAGCTCACAAAAACGACGAATTTTCAGCCATTGTGAAATTATTTTCACATAATCTAACTAATAAATACTTTAATTTTATAATATGTGAGACAAAAAAAAATTAGTTTCAAATTATATTATTCTTGATATCATTCTTATCACACAACAACATGATTTATGTGAAATATGATATTGTATAAAAATATTAATATTTAAATGTGATAACTAAACACTAACTTTTAAATTGGATGAATTAATATTAATAAAAAAATTATGAAAAATATATATAAAGGTATTATATAATTTATTGAAAAATTCCTATTCCCATAAATTTTTAATAAATAATTTTTTTCTTCAAATATACATTTCATTAGAAAATATTTTTATTACATTTCGTGCATGAATATTATAAATAATTTCAATGTTTTTAAATTTTATACAAGGAAATGAAGATAATTTTTATATTAAACACGTAAATATTGCCTTCTTGATATTTTTTGGTATTTTTTTAAAAGATTTATTTTTAAGATAAATTTAAAAATAATTTTTTTTATAAAAAACCATTTATTTTCATTAAATTGATTAATTAAAAAGACCCATTATATTTTATAATTTGATATTAATTTAGATAATCCTTCATTAAATACATATAATCTAATTCATTACATATGAATCATCATTATACTTGATATTGGTATAAGATAATTTAAATGCTAAAAAAATACATTTCTAAAAAATATTTCCCATTGTCTTTTACACATTTAATTTTAAATTAATTTCTACAAGTTTTATAAATTGAATTTTGAAAATTAGATTCTGTATATGTAATCATTAGAATCATGTTTGTTAAGCATGTGAATTTTATTTTTTTATTATGAATATTTTAAGGACCCGTAAAATTAAAGGGAAATTTTTTCTAAATTTTCTTTGGAAATTTACAAGACCTCAGTTTCTAACGGCGCCTGATTCCGAGGCCCGGTGTGCCCAGAATCAATTTTCGAAGTCTAGATCGTGTACTTTCAGTGAACGAACGAGCGGGTTTTTCTATCTTTTGAGCCGGTGCACGAAATCGAAATCCGAGGGCACCGATGGAACCACAATGCCAATAATTTCTTAATAAGACCCTTACTAGTGTTGTGTTTTCTCAGGAGGAGTTGTTTTATAAAAATGGGAGGGATAAAATATAATTTATACAATTATATTTTCTTATCTTGTTAAGTGGATTAAGTGTTGTGTTACAACACTTTGACCCTCTCTTAAGTGGTTATAACCTAATTAAGCGAGTTTGGGGTGGGAACCACTTGAAGTTAACCACCCGTGAGAAGATAAAGGTGTGGTGAGGCCTACACGAACCCCACGCCTTCACATTCCTCTTAAACTCCCTAATTCCCTCTTTGAATTTTTGTAAACTTATCTTTAATGAGTAAACTTCCATTTCCTCACTCTCTCCCTCATTAACTCTATCCAACACACACATTAAATTATGTGAGTTCAAATTTTGAATTTATTTTGGAAAAGCTTGGCTTGGGTTGATTAAATAACGTGGAACCATTTTTTTTGTGATGGGTTGGCATTTGTGGTGTTGTCAGTAAGGTAAGAGAGCTTGAGAGTATTTAAAGAACTTTTCCTTCTTCTTCTTCTTCTTCTTCATTAAGGAACGTCAATTCGGCGACCCGGATTCTTCCATCTTCTTCTTCCTCGACAAAGGAGGAGGCACCGACGTGGGAACTCACCAACGACATTCCACCGTTCAATTTTTTCTCTCCGCGTGAAAGGAAGGGAGACGCTGCTTCCTCCTCGGATGTTCTCCATCGGCATATACGGAACCTCACCCCGGGATGCCATTTTCCACGACACCGTCGTTCGTCAACATTTGTCAAGGTAGGTGTTTTATATGTTTCTTTTCGTGAATTACTTTCATCATCTATCCACATTCAATTGGATCGCTTGATATCATTTAACGGGAGGGGGTCGGACCGCACCAACACGGCCGACCCTCCTCTCTTATTATTTTTGTGTTGTTGTGGTTCAAAGGAAAGTGATGTGGTTCCATCGCACCGTGTTGGAACGAGCGGCGAGGATGCACGGCGTCGTCGTGCTGCGTATTTGAAAATCGAACCAAGTTGCAGCTCTGTCGCACCACGCCGGAAGAAAAACCTGAAGACACCACAACCGGAGTGGGGCTGCGGAAGAGGGGCGCGTCGCCGTCACGCCGCACCGGACAGAATAAGACACGGGTTAGGCTGCGGTGAAGTAGGGGGACCGGCCCTCGCTGGTCCCATGGTGGAAGAATTCGGCCTGCTGGAGCGGGCAGGCCGGTCAGTGGGAGAGCCGGGGGTTACGACCCCCGGCTGGCCAGCAAAGAGCGGGCCCAATTATGGGGGGTCGCGGTTACAAACAGCGGGGGCAGCGCACCACCCCCCACTCCCGAACGGCTAGGCCGTTCGGCCGAGCCCCCTGGCCAGCATGCCAGACTGCCAGCGCGTCGGGGCCAGGCCGGTCCATACCCCAGCGGTCAGACCCGGTTCGGGCCGACCCAGGGGGTCTCGGGCCGGGTCGGTCCGAGCCCGAAACCCCCACTTTCTAACCTTCCAAGGTCTTTTGACCATAACATGGGTTGTGGACCTCCGATATATGCACCGTCAGCTATGATGCGATCTTTGGATCGAGACGGTCGTTTTGGTATATTACACTCAAGGTTTCGGAGTACTTTGTGTTCAGCCGGGTTGGTTCGTACAAGACACCAAACATGCCCTCGGAGTGGAAACACATATATCTTGAGTTTCGAACGTCTGATTGACGTGCCTTCGACTTTTTTGGATTCCTCTTGAGGAGACAGAACTTTTGGCATAATTCTCCCGAGGTTTGGACGCAGTTGGAGAATGGCCGGGATGGAATGTACCCGAAATCCAACCGGGCCCCTGGAACAGAAAAGCTGATATCATTCATACCAGATGTCTGTTTGACGAACCGTCAATGGCGTTGGTGATCGCATTGAGAAATGGTCCATATGAGTATACCCTATGAGATTTCGGGGTATATTTGAGATACGGTCGGGATGATTCGCTCACAAAACCAACCGGGCCCCCGGTACGAAAAGGCTAATGACTCACAGACCAGGCGTACGATTGACGCACCGTCTTTTGCATTGAGACCCCTATGAAGAGGCGGTCCTTTGAGATACTTATTAATGGGACACTGAGATACTTGGAGTATCAACCTATAGCTTGTGAAGAGGACCCTCCCAGAGATGAGGGTACGGAGTACGGAGACCGTGTAACTAGCTAATACCTGATTACTGCTTGCCCGATTCGATTCGGAGTGACTAGCATAGCCCAGTAGGGAGCACTACTTTGTGAGGTGGCAGACCCATGGCGGAGGAGCACTACATTGTGAGGTGGCAGACCCATGGTACTCGACAGGAGAAGTACCTCTGTAGGCTATGAGGGGGAGCACTACTGTGTGAGGTGGCAGACCCATGGTGGAGGAGCAGTACTGTGTGAGGTGGCAGACCTGCGGTACTCGACAGGAGGAGTACCTCAGCAGTATTAGGTTAGTGAGAAGTACCACGGAGTTGTGATAGGATCATTGTACATTCAAGAGATGGGCTAATCAGCAGTTACGGTTTCGATAATAAAAATCATGGTTTGATCTAAGTCAATGACCTTTGTGTTTTCATCATGATTGACATCGAACTATGTAAAAATATATTTCTTTCCATGAATTTTAATTTCATTATATGACCAAAACTGGATTTTTTAATAAAGTTTGTTTATGGCATATTATTTGGGATCCTATGAGGATTATTTGGATCAAAATCTTCACATACTTTTTGGTGTGTATGGACTTTAATTTATCTAACATAGGTGAAGGAATGGAAACACATATGGAGTGGAATTTGGGGGGGGGGGGCTGAAAAAGTGGTATTTTGACAAACATGTCACATGGATTTGATACTTCTTCATATATTAGTACTTTGTTATATTTTTATGGAATATGAAACTATATTTTACTAATATTCTATAACTTTTGTTGTCTACCATTATAATGGAACTATTTTTCTTATATATCCTATATTTTTAGTCATTTTATGGGTTAATCATTCTGAAAGGTAGTTATTAATTTCCAATAACTTTTCGTCACCCCATGGGGATCGAGAATTGAAATTGGGACTTTCCATGGGAATGAATTGATGTTTGATTCATGCATTACCAGGGACGACATGTGACAGATTTCCCTTCAGTATAAGAAAATCAGGCTTTATAACTTTAAATTGACACTAGGATCCTGTTTTCATGTTTATATTGATGAGTCTAATAAATTTAATCTTGATGTAAATAATATATATGTTTTTCTTATGGATGAAGATTATTATATAATGCTTCTAATCCCCCATTATAATTATTTTAACATAACAAATGAATTTTAGGGGACCCTAAGTGGAAGGGAAGGTGTATTCAGGTGATGTTTTTTAAATTTTTTCAGATTATGTGGAGATAATATATCATTTAAAAATCATATTTTTTTACTGTGTTCTTATAATACCTTCGAAGAATTAAATTAATTAATCTTTTCAACGACAATATAATTTTTTTCAATGATTTTTAGTTCCATTAGGTAAGGTTCTCTACTATTCCAAAGTATACATGTGTCCGTGGAATTTATTTTTCATTAGCATTGGTGGGTACCTATGAAATGGTGGTAAGATCTAGTCTTAATTAATTACATATACTATTATAAATTTTTATCATTTTTTTCAATTTTGATAGTAGTAGTTGGGTGGTACAGGTAGAGAGTATTCCACAATAGAACACACTAAGTGTTTTTCATATTGGAAGAATATTCTTAGGCTAAAGTATTTGTGTTTCATGGAAATATAAATGAATAAACTATAAGGATAGTTAGTCACTTCCTTAAAATCTTTAGTTTTTATCATTTTAATTGAAAATATAGTTATATGAGTAATTTGGTGTTTGTTTTCAAATAAAAATGAACCACTATTATTTTTATGGTTCATATCCTTGAAATTTTTTATATTTTTTTATTTATTTAAATATTTATAATGAATCCTAATTTTTCATCCCTGGTCCACCTATAGTGATTTTTTAATTTATATTGGACCAGTACTATTGTTTTTTAGATTATGTGGGCTCTATTTCAACAGGCCAGTTATTTTTTTCTCGATCCTAGTAGATTCCTTTGTTGTTATACTATCCATTTTTTAAGGTTGATCTAAATTAAATATATTATTGAGTAGTGTTTCTACATGTGTTTTCACATAGACTCAATTTTTATAATCTCGCTTTATTTTTATCAATTCATTTGATGCCACAAGTTAGTGTTGTTTCACATTTGTTTTTCTAGATTTGTTTCACAAATATTCCTTCTCACCTTGGGCCAAACACTATACTTCATCAACTAGCTGACAAAAATGATGAATTTTCAGCCATTGTGAAATTATTTTCACATAATCTAACTAATAAATCATTTAATTTTATAATATGAGAGACACCAAAAAATATAGTTTCAAATTATACTTGATATTGGTATAAGATAATTTAGAAGCTAAAAATTACATTTCTAAAAAATATTTCCCACTGTGTTTTATACATTTAATTTTAAATTAATTTCTACAAATTTTAGAAATTGAATCGAGAAAATTCGATTCTGTATATGTAATCATTAGAATCATGTTTGTTAAAAATTTGAATTTTATTTTTTTATTATGCATATTGTAAAGACCCGTAAAATTAAGGGGATATTGTTTCTAATTTTTTTGGGATTTTACAAAAACGCAGTTTCTAACGATGCCTGATTCTAAGGCCCGGTGTGCCCGGAATAAATTTCCGATGTTTAGCTCGAGTACGTTCAGTGAACGAACAAGCGGGTTTTTCTATCTTTTGTGTCGGTGCATGGAATCGAAATCTGAAGGCACTGATGGAACCGCAACGATGATAATTTCTTAAGAAGACCCTTACTGGAGTTGCGTTTTCTTGGGAGGAGTTGTTAAAAAAATGTGAGGAATAAAATATAGTTGTTATAATTATATTATCATTTCTTGTTAAGTGGATTAAGTGTTGTGTTACAACACCTTGACCCTCTCTTAAGTGGATATAACCTATGTAAGGGAGTTTGGGGTGGGACCCACTTGAAGTTAACCACCCATGAGATGATTAAAGGTGAGGTGGGGCCCACACGAACCCCAACACTTCACATTCCTCTTAAACTCCCTAAGTCCCTCTTTGATTTTTTGTAAACTTATCATTAATGAGTAACCTTCCATTTCCTTACTCTCTCCCTCATTAACTCTAGCTAACACACACATTAAATTAAGTGAATTCAACTTTTGAATTTAATTTGGAAAATCATGTCTTGGGTTGATTAAATAATCTGGAACCATTATTTTTTGTGACGGGTTGGTATTTGTGGTGTTGAGGGTAAGGGAATAGAGCTTGGGAGTTTTTAAAGAACTTCTTATTCTTATTCAACTTATTCTTCTTCTTTGATAAGGAACATCGATTCGGCCACCCGGATTCTTCCGTCTTCTTCTTCCTTGACAAAGGAGGAGGAACCGATGTGGGAACTCGCCAAAGACATTAGGCCTTTCATTTTTTTCTCTCTGCGTGAAAGGAAGGGAGACATTGATTCCTCCTCAGACGTTCTCCGTCGGCATATACGGAACCTCACCTCGTGAAGCCATTTTCCGCGACACTGTCGTTCGTCAACATTTTTCAAGGTAGGAGTTTTATGCGTTTCTTTTCGTGAATTACTTCCGTGATCTATCCACGTTTAATTGGACTGCTTGAAATCGTTTAACGGGAGGGGGTCAGACCGTACAAACACGGCCGACCCTCCTCTCTTATTATTATTGTGTTGTTGCGGTTCAAAATAAAGTGACGCGGTGGTGTAGCACCGCCCTGGAACGTGCGGCTAGTATGGGTGGCACCGTCGCGCCGCGCATTTGAAAATCGAACCAAGCCGCGGCACCGTCGTGCCACGCCGGAAGAAAAACCCGAAGACACCGCGACTATAGTGGGGTCACGGCAGAGGGGTGTGGCGCCGTCGTGTAGCGCTGGACAGAATAATCCGCGGCTTAGGTCGTGGTGAAGCAGGGGGACCGGCGGCTGGTTCCGGGCCACCGGCATCGGAGTAGGGGGACCAGACCTTGTCGGTACCGTGGCGGTAGAAGCTGGCGAGCCGGAGCGGGCCGGCTGGTCAGGGGGAGAGCCAGGGGTTACGACCCCCAGCTAGACAGCAAAGAGCGCCCCCCCCCCCCCCCGCCGCAATCCCGAACGGCTCGGCCGTTCGGCCGAGCCACCTGTCCAGCGAGCCAGACCTCCAGCGCGTTGGGCCATCGAGTCGGGATGCACCGAGCCGCGTCGGGGCCAGGCCACACCCCAGCGGGCCGACCCGGTTCGGGCCGACCCAGGGGGTCTCGGGCCGGGTCGGTCCGAGCCCAAAACCCCCACTTTCGGTCCTTTTAAGGTCTTTTGACCATAACATGGGCTGATGACCTCTGATCTACACACCGTCAGCTGCAATGCGATCTTTGGATTGATACGGTCGTTTTGGTATATTACACTCATGGTTTCTATGTACGTTGGGTTCGGCCGGGTTGGTTCGTACACAAAACCAACCGGGCCCTCGGAGCGGAAACGCTTATATCATGAGTTCCGGACGTCCGATTGACGTGACGTCGACTTTGTTGGATTCCTCTTGAGGAGACGGAACTTTTGGATTACTTCGCCCGAGTACTGGGTGCATTTGGAGTATGGCCCGGTTGGATTGTACCCGAAATCCAACCGGGCCCCTGGAACAGAAAAGCTCATATCTTTCATACCAGACGTCCGTTTGACGAACCGTTAGCGGTGTTGGTGATCACGTTGAGAAACGGTCCCTATAAGTATACCCTATGAGAGTTCAGGGTATAGTTGAGATGCGTTCGGGTTGGTTCGCTCATGAAACCAATAGGGCCCCTAGGACGAAAAGGCTAATAACTCACAGATCGGGCGTCCGATTGACGCGCTGTCTATTGCGTGGAGACCCCTATGACGAGGCGGTCGTTTGAGATACTTCTTCGTGGGACATTTTGATACTTGGAGTATCGACCTATAGGTCGTGGAGAATACCCTCCTGGAGATGAGCGTACAGAGTATGGAGACCGTGTAGCTGGTTGAGACCTGATGACTACTTGTCCGATTCGATTTGGAGTGACTAGCATAGCCCAGTGGGGAGAACTACTTTGTGAGGTCGCAGACGCATGGCGGAGGAGTACTACTTTGTGAGGTGTAAGACCTGCGCTACTCGACAGGAGGAGTACCTCTGTAGGCTATTAGGGGGAGCACTATTGTGTGAGGTGGCAGACCCATGGCGGAGGAGCACTAATGTGTGAGGTGGCAGACCCGCGGTACTAAATAGGAGGAGTACCTCAGCAGTCATAGGTTAGTGAGCAATACCCTGGATTTGTGACAGGATCACTGTACACTCCAGAGACGGGCTCATCAGCAGTTACGGTTTCAATAATAAAAATCTTGGTTTGAGCTGAGTTAATGACCTTTGTGTTTTCCTCATGATTGAGATGGGTCACTTGATAACATAGATATATTTATGGGCATATACCTAGGTAGTGGTTATCCGTTGATTTCATAAACTTTGAGTTTCCTCATGGTTGAGATGGGTTACTTGATAACTTAGGTATATGTATGAGCATATACCTAAGTAAGGGTTATCTGTTGATATCCTTCATTGTGGTTATCCTTGTTGGATTTAGTGAGACCTTGAGGGTCTTGGGGTCCCTACTGAGTATCGTATACTCACCCCTGCACGGGCTATGCCCAGACTTCGTTGTGTTGGTTTCAGACAATAGGAAGCGTGGACAGAGGGCGAGTGTTCAAGGATTGGATGGTACCCAGAGGTGGACCTCATGACGAGTCAGTATCCGGAGGTGAACTTCACAATGAGACAACACTCGGAGGAGGTTGACGGGCGAGAGCGATGTGGAGGCAATCTATACCAACTCTTCTGGTAGGATCATTGGCGGACGATCGAGGAGCTGCGCTATCTGTACCTACCCTTTAGGTAGGATCTGAGGAGGACGACCTGGGAGCTGCTTGCACTATTCAAGCTATTTGTCATTTTCTATTGTACTTTTGTTCAGTTTTAGTTGTACTGTCGATTGTGTTTGTATTCTGGACCATTTAATTATCATCACTTTCTTTTGTATTTAGTGTATTACTTCCTCTTGTACTTTGTGGTGTTTTGTTTACTTTTATAAAGTCAATCCCTTCATAGTTACCGGGAATTACGCCTTTTCTCCTAGTCGCCAGCCCCTGGCCTATGGAAGGTGGGCTTGGGGTAGTCACAGCACGGGCCTCGAGGGCGGGTCGTGAAAAATTTGTATCATAGGAGTCGGTTCTACCGTTGAACTTATAACTCTGATATTTTCTTTCTGTGAAGCAATAGTGTTTAGGGTACCGAGTGTGGTTTTCAGTTCATGGAGTCCAGTTTTGGTGCAGGATGGCTGACGTATCCATACACCAGGACCCTAACAACTGATATTCGACTTTTTGCACTAAAACACTGATTGTGTGTGTGTTTTCAATGTTTTTCCCTTAAAACAGCTCAAACCAAGTCAGCTCACTAGGTATCAATCATTTGACCGTGTCGCGTTTGTTTCTTTCAGGATGCCTCCCTGCAGACGGTCACCTAGAGCCCTGAGAGTTGTACATACTGACAGCCCGCCGAGCGACGTGGCCTCCGTACAGGGCCCTATCCCAGTTGTGGCACCAGCAGTACTACTACCCGTTGGGGCACCGATGCCACCAGCCCCAGCAGCCGAGGGCGAACGTCGCTTGAGCGCACTACACGAGTTCCAGCGCAAGAGGCCACCCTGGTTCAGGGGAGAGACGGACCCGTAGGCGGCTGAGGATTGGTTGGAGGCTGTGGTGAGAGTTTTCAGGCTAGTGGGGATGCCAGCAGACTTCATTGTGATCCATGCTTCCAGCCTTCTTTAGGCAGCAGTAGACAGATGTTGGAGTCTGATGATCCAGATGCATGACGAGGCGACACTTCTATGGGCAGACTTTGAGAGCCTGTTCCGGGCAGATTTTGTACCAGCCACCCTTCGAGTGGTGCGTATACAGGAGCCACTTCAGCTGCGGCAGGGCCGCATGATAGTGGTGTAGTATTCAGCGAGGTTCACAGACCTCTCGCGCTACTCCACATATATGGTACGAGACCCGTTCTTCAGGGCCCGAACCTTCAAGAAGGGTCTCAGGTGAGAGATTAGATCTTCTTTTGTTTCTCACAGCATTCTGACATAGATAGGGGTGTTGGAGAGAGCCCTCTTAGTAGAGAGATTCCTTCCTGAGAAGTATCCAGCAGTAGGACCCACCGCTAACCAGCATACGGCAAAGTCTTCTGTAGCAAGCAGTAGACAGATGATGCAGAGGTCCAATAGGACCAGACCTACAGGTGGTCGACCGCATGACACATGGTCGGTAGTGCAAGGCACCAAGGGGAATGACAGAGCCAGACCTGCCATGCAGTGTTACTCCTATGGTGTGATTGGTCACATGGTAGGTGACTGTCCGACCCTCCATGCAAATGACCTACAGTTAAATGAAGAACCTCCCAAGCAGAGGCAGAGGTTCGATCGAGGCGGACCACTAGCAGCAGAAGGCCGAGGGAGGGGAGCTGGCCGTGCAGATGGAGGTGGACGATGCTATGAGGTGTTTCCACCACCACCACCAGGAGGTCCACCCTGACTACATGGAACATGTGGACATGTGAGAGCTCAGCTTCAGGAAGCAGAAGCATACGTCTACGGAGCTCCAGAAGTGAGTAGACATGACCGAAACTAGTGGTTTCCTTTTATTCATTGTAAATCTAGTTCCATGTTGTTTTTTTACATTTGTTTCTTTGTACCATGAGCTTCAATAATATAAATACACTTACCTTGGTGACATTTCCTTCATTACTTTTTGAGTACTAAGAGGTTCCGGTTTAAAGTGTTGACTTGACCCTCACTTTCGAGATTTCTACTGGAAGAGACCCAGTGACCTCATGATGATGCCGAAAGTGTGACTCAACCCTTAGAGGAGAGAGTGACGATAAGATCTATTGGTAGTAACGTCGAGGCCTTAAGAAATCATCCATGGCATGAATTCATCATTCATGTCCTGATTGACTGTATTAGGAAAAGAAAGTGGTTCATCCAGGGGATGAGACCGGATTTCTTTTATCGGAAATGAAGAAATGATAACAGCTCTTGTGGGACCAAAGAAGGTCTAGTTCATCAAAGAGAGAATCAAGACAGCTCAGAGCCGACAGACGCCTTATGCTGACAGGAGGCAGAGACCACTAGAGTTCGAGGATGGTGACCACGTTTTCTTACGGGTCTCGCCTTGATGTGGAATTACGAAGACATGGCCGGGGCGACAAATTATCTTCGTGGTTCAAAGGACATTTCTAGATCCTCAGCAGGGTAGGTGACGTGGTTTACCGCTTGACCCATCCAGCACAGTTGCACCAGGTGTACGACAACTAACATGTATCTCAACTGAGGAGAAACATGCTCGACCCATTGCATATCATCGACCATGGGGTTTTGGACTTGGGCGATGGTGTTACTTTCTCGGAGGTCCCAGTGGGGACTGAGGATTGACAGGAGCGGATCCTACGAGGATGGTCAATTCCTAAGGTGCACTTTCTTTGGCAGTACGGTAATCTCCAGGTAGGCACATGGGAGTAGAAGGCCCAGATGCGTGCTCAATACCGCTTTTGTATCCCTAGTATGTGTTTATGCTTTACGAGGAAGTAAATCCTTTAGTTGGGAGTAATGTAAAGCACCATAAAATTCAAGGAAATTTTTTTCTAAATTTTCTTTGGGATTTTACAAGAACACAGTTTATGGCATGAGGTGGCAGGCCCGCGGTACTCGATAGGAGGAGTACCTCATCTTTCATAGGTTAGAAAGAAGTACCCCAGAGTTGTGACAAGATAATTATACACTCTAGAGACAGGATCATCAGCAGTTACGGTTTCGATAATAAAACTCATGGTTTGAGTTGAGCCAATGACTTTTGTGTTTTCCTCATGATTGAGATGGGTCAGTTGATCACTTAGGTATATGTATGGGCATATACATAGGTAGTGGTTATCCGTTGATTTCATAACCTTTGTGTTTCCTCATTATTGAAATGGGTTACTTGATAACTTAGGTATAAGTATGAGCTTAGACCTACGTAAGGGTTATATGTTGAGATCCTTCTTTGTGGTTATCCTTGTTTGATTTAGTGAGACATTGAGGGTCTCGTGGTCCCTACTGAGTATCGTATACTCACCCCTACACGGGCTATGCCCGCACTTCGTTGTGTTGGTTGCAGACGTCGGGCCGCGCTGACCGAGGCCGAGTGTTCGAGGACTGGACGGTACCCGTAGGTGGACCTCACTACGAGTCAGTATCTGGAGGTGGACTTCACGATGAGACGACACTCGGAGGAGGTTAAAAGGAAAGAGCGTTGTGGATGCTATCTATCCTACTCTTCAGGTAGGATCCATGGTGGACGATCCAAGAGGTGCGCCATATGTACCTACCCTTTATGTAGGATCTGAGGAGGATGACCCGAGAGCTGCTTCCATTCTTCCAGCTATTTGTCTTTTTCGGTTGTACTTTTGTTCAGTTTTAGTTGTACTTTCGATTGGGTTTGTATTCTGGCCCATTTGCTTTTCAGTAGTTTCTTTTGTATTTAGTGTATTACTTCCACTTGTACTCTGTGGTGTTTTGTTTACTTTTATAAAGGCAATTCATTCCCAGTTATCGGGAATTACGCCTTTGGTGCTAGTCACCAGCCCCTGGCCTATAGAAGGCGGGATTTGGGTAGTCACGGAACGTGCCTCGAGGGCGGGTCGTGACAAAAATTAATCATTGAAAATCCCTAGCACATCGGTAAGGGAAAATGGGTAAAGCATGTTTAAACATATGAGATATGGCATACATATTTCAATACCACTTTTAATTATTTCATTACATATGTTATTTATAATATATATATCTATGGTATTGTAATTGGGAACTTTATTTAAAATTTTATTCGATAATTACAATAATATGATTTTAAGTAAATATTTAAACCAGAATGTCACCCTCTTTATTTTTATACCTCTAATAAATTTTAAAAGCGATAAGAAGAAGTTATGATATGTTATATATGATAATTTAAACTATGATGAAATATTTTTTTTCATGGTAATTTATTTTTACTTTTTATTGATGAAATAATTATTCCAAATTTTTATGCAATGAAGACACAATTACTATTCAAGTAATAGAAATATCAAGTAAATGATATTATAAAAACATTAAAAGAAAAATAGTTTGTATGAATTATTATGTTCTACTATTTTTTATATATGAATAAAATATTTTTGATTTTTTAATAGGTTATATTTGAGTTCCATAATTATATTTATTACAGTACAACAGAACTATGTGAATAGTCTGAAAAATAAACTTAATTTTATTTTATAGAAAATATTTTTTAATGATTTGAAATAAATAAATAAATTATATTTGGCATGGTGAATTGGATATGATGTAAAATATCATACATTATTAAATAATGATTCATTTTTCCCATTTTATTATATTTCATGAAATATTATTTTAAAAAAAATATCAGAGTAATCATCAAAATGTGTAACGAGAGGTAAAATAAATTATATAAGGGTGAAAAAAATATATATGTACAATTTTTTGGATTAGAGTATATAAGATCATAGTCATAATATGTGGTAAATAATTTAATATGTTTAAATGTACATGAATTTTTTTTAAATTTAATACGTTAATAATTAGAAGGGTTCCCTTATCCATGATTATAAAAGTGAACCTCCTCTCCTATAAATTTTTAAACATTCAATCACAATAATTTTTAAAATAACTACCAAAATATACATAAACATCCCTCCAAAAAACTACTATTTCACTCTATTACAAAAATATCTATCTTATAAGGCTAAAATTTTAATCCATAGGGAGTTATCTGATGAGACGGTATAAGTCCAAACTTACATATATCCTGTTTATTTCATGTTCTACCTGCATCAAATAATATTTAACAATTTATAAGTAATTAAAGAATTAGTATAATTTTACATAAATATTATTATAATTATATTCCACCGATTTTTCATAATTTTTTATATTCTATGGGAAAAGAAAACATCACTCATGCATACAGGTGGATTACAACCTGTATGAGGTAATACGGTTCAATTTTCATCACCAAGAAACAAGGATAGTTATAATGATAAATTTAATTTAAATATATTATAACAATTAAACAATATTAATTATTTATAGGAAACTAATAATATATATTTTTATTGTTCCATCCATTATAAAATGGTATTGGTGTTCATGCATAAGATTATACTACCACTTCGATGAAGTAATGAAATTAATTTTTCATGTAGTCCTTCCATGGATGGTTATAAAATTGTATTCACTATATAAAAAAAATATTTTCATGATAAATATTATTGAGATGATAAAATTATTAACACTTTTAACCTGGATACCTAACACAATCTATTTATTAGTTAAGAACTGAATGTATTCAGAACATCTAAGGTAAACTGAAAGAATTATGTATATATATAAAACATTGAAATAAATCACAAAAATTGGATAATGATAATTTAATGAACAAAAAAAATTTAATAATAATGTTTAAAAATAGTTTTAAATTATCATTCAGTTTTTAATTAATGTATGATATGGGAAAATATTTATGTTAATGGATTATTGGTCTCAAATTCCTTCCTCTGAGACTCATTCAATTTTCACCACATATTTTCTTTCTTGTGGACGATATAATACAATATTTATTTATATTATCATTATTTTTTATTCATTGATCTGATTTCAAAGTACATTTCATTTTTCCCATTTAAATTTTTTTTGGTTAAAAGGTTACTAAAGTTGTAAAGTATTTTTATTTAAACATTATTTTAAATGATATAATAATTTAGATATATTTTTAATCCTTATCCATGTTTAATTTTTTTTTCTAGAATGTTATTATTTAATCTTGATAAAAATGTCACATTGGAAAAAATATTACATTATTTATAAGGATTGAAGGGGAGTATTCTCGTTATTTTCCAAATAAGGTAGTTTTACAAATGTGTAAATGGAATACCTATTTTATCTATTACAACATGAACAGAATATCCAATAATTATTACAATTCCTTATTTTTTTCGTCCTCTAATGTTTTCTATAATAATTTACAAATAAAATATTTTCTATTTTTTTACATTTTAATGTGTTTTCAAATGAATGTAGTATTTTCCTTATTTTTTTGGAGAAGTAGAAAATTGATTTCATGTGGGTTCAAAATAATTTTTTATGGTTTTAGGAAGAAATGATAAATATTAAACGAAAATTAGGATATGGTAGATGAGAATTATGTATGATGATGGGTGACCATGATACAACTTATTCTATGGGTGAGTCAAAAATAACATACATGACGGGTGAGCCTAATACAACTTATATGAATGTTAAACCAAATATATCTCCATATGCATTGGGTAATGATTCTTATCAATAAAGTCATGAATGTGTTAGTTAATAGATGATCATTCACCAATGTATTTAACTGGTCTCTAGTTATTTATGATGAGATTGATCACATGTTAAAAATATAATTATCTATGAATCCTATAAGGTATTTTGTTATATCGTTATGGGTTTTATTGTTTTTAAATTAAAAAAATTGTTTTTGAAGTTGATTTGAATTATCATATTCAATCAATTTTTTTTTAAAATGATAATAATTTTATGGGATTTTATGTTTTTAATTGATATAATGAATTATTTTTGTTATATCTCTTTCTAAGTAGTGTTCTTCTCATACATCATTTTTAATGTAATCCATACGTCCTAATAATGATTGTGAAATATAATAAATTATTTATCTGAGTATGGGGAATTTTTATTGAACTATGAAAGCGTGTCATGAATGGAAAATGAGTGAAACCTTAAAAGTTATAATTTTTTAAAATAAAATGGATAGTATGTGATGGTCTTCTCTTTGTATTGTAATGGATTTCATAATTTTATAAAATAGTTGACCTAGTAGATAATTTCCAAGTATGAAATGTGAATCCATTTCAAAAAACATGTAATTATGGGATGATTAATGAATGTTTAATTATTTTAGGTATTAGAGAAAGGGATTACATAAAATTAATGGTTGGGATTCTAATTTATAATTATTTTAAATTCATCTATTTCTTCAAGGATATGTATGTTATAAAATAATTGTAGTTATATATGGTGAATCAATATAATTTTATAAAATAAGAAATGTATAATGATACCTTTTTGTATATATACTTTATAAGAATGGTATTTAGGATATTATTTGATATACTAAATCTAAAAATTTATGTTTGGTAAATATCTAGAATCAACAAGAACCAGAAATTAGAAATGTAAGTGACATATAATATGGTGATTTGATGAAGGGAAAACAAAATAGAATGTTTGATTTAGTGAAAAATATTGTGTGTTATTCCGTACAAGTTATGGTTAATAACCAAATACAAGGTAGGTTTCCTAATTCCCCAGATAAGTGAAGTATGGAGTAACATGATATTTGAGATAATTTAGTTAATGAATGTAAAATTATTAAATGGTCTATGTGTGATATTTTTTAAAATAAGAACATTGGGAATTTTTTATAAAAATTAGAAAATGTTTTTATGTTGTTATAGAAGGAATAAAGCAATAAATTGACAAGGATAATGTATGATTTTTATTTATACTCTAAACATGAAAAATTTCTTCCTAAGGTATTAGTTGAATTTTTTCTTTTGTCGAATATGGGACTTATGAAATGGATTTTCCTATGTGAAAATCACACAAATGATACCAACATGTTCATATGAATAATGTATTAGAAAATTTAAATTCCAATGATGATTAAAATATGAAGGCAAGATAAAAATAATGGACTATATATTGGTATATGTTTTTATATTGATGAATCAAAGGGCATGATTCATAATTTTGAAAATTTAATTATATATAAATGAATACGATTGAAATTCATGGATAATAGATTATATAAAATAATAAATTATTGAAAGTGTCTACTTATATGTTATAAAGAGTTCTTATTTATAGGTATTTTATTTAAGGGTTGAAAAATTTTAGGACTAACATGTGATTAAATGAATTAGTTCCTTTTGGTGGGTCTTATATATTTGGATTATGTTGGGAGAAAATTGTTGAGTTTACATTATTTTTTGAAGAATATGTAATAGTTATGATTAATTGGTTCTTTTTTTAAATTTATATTTGAGGGAGATTTATTTTTTATTTTTTTGATATAATTAAATAGGTATTGATAACATTTAGAGTGAAAATGATATATCATGTTTTGGTAATTGTAGTTAATTTTAATAAAATGTTTATTATATTTTTTAACATATGATTTATCATATATATTACCACGGGATTGAAATTTTATTTAGTGACTAAATGATTGATATTTTTTTAATGAATATCACAATATTGGGGTAACTCTTTAAATCCAGTTAGTGTAATTTTTTTATAAAATGGGAGTTCGTTTAAAGGATAATTTATTATTATCTTTCTAAATAATATATTATTTTATTATATATTTATGGAAATATATGAAATTTATAGAGAATATTTTCATATTTTGGGGATTATATGATTATAGAATATACATTTTTGGTATGTGACCTTATGACTGATGATGTTAGTTTGAGGTAAATGTTAGGATGATCATGTTAGAATATGTGATCCAATAATTCTAATATTTGGGTATCATTCATGGAAAGGAATATTTCAATGTTTTATAAGGTTAATTATTAATAGAATGGATTATATTGAACTTTTGGTGTTATCTACTCTATATACTAATCCTGGATTTCCAGTAGCCACATGTCTCTTTCACATTCCGCCACATCATTTTTTCAAAACATATCCCTTATCCACTACTCCACCTCACCAAAACCACTTACCTTCTATCTACAATATTTCAATTCCAATCCCATAGCCACAAGGCCTATAGTATTCCATCCAAACTAGGGTTTCAGTGTAGCTTCTCATCCGGAAAAAATATTCCCCAATGTCCTCACATAGGTTTCCCGTTGTGTCTTTCTACATATACAATATTCCATTATCCTCATGAATCTACTGCACTCCCCCTTTTTTTATCCTCGCTATTCTTGTCATCTCCTCCAAAAATTCCCACACCTTTTATTTTCACTTAATAGTTGACTAGGTAATCCTCTTATATCTACCACTACTCTCTATCGATCCAATCCCTACCCCTCACCCTCTCAAGATCCATTACCTTATCAAATGGTTTTTTGATACTATCTTATCCCTTCAAAATACATTCGTATTATGAGTTCAATAGCTTGTATAAAAATAAACCCTGTATTTACTATTGATTCACCTAGACGCACTATAAAATATTCCTCATGAATCTACTCCTCTCCTCCTTGGGTTCTTTCTCGTGATCCATATCATCTCCTCCAATGGTTCTTGGGCCCCATATTTTCACTTCAATGTCGACCAGGTAATCCCCCACTTTCTTCCATTGGTATATATCTATCCAATCCCTACATCTCCCCCACTCTAGTTTCATATCCTTCCCATATGGTTTCCAGTTACTATCATGTCCTTTCAAAACACCTTTGGCTTGCGAGTTCTATAGCTTGTATCTTTAGAGAAACCATCCAGTTATAGTGGACTCACCTCGACACATAGTAAAACTACTGGATTGAATATGTAGATGTATATGTATATTAGATGGAACAATACAATAGGGGGTGAATTGTAGGTTTAAAGAACTTTTTATTTAAACACTTAAGAGATTAGTTTAAAAGGTCTTAAACTAATACAAATACAAACACCCACAATTGTATTGAATATAAAAGGTAAGATGTAATGTAATACTAATGAAATGTAAAACAATTGTATTCAAGATGAACACAATAATCAGAGTAATATAAAGATGGATGATTCTACCTTAAAGCGTATAAAATCAATCAATACAATATATAATAGAATTGATGTAATTGAAACAATTACAAATGTATAAGAGATAGAAAAGGAAACAAAAACAATTTCATTTCTAATACAATTAGCAGCGGAAATGTAAAAGAATTAAAATTATTTTAACCCAAAGAGAATGGTTATACTTTCACCTAGGATAAAAGGTTTGTCTCGCCAACACCTTGGTGAGCCCTCGATACGATGATCGGACTGTCTGTCTGCCTATCCCTGGCAGCCCTCGATACGATGACCAGAATGTCTTTCTGCCTATCACTGACAGCCCTCGATACAATGATCGGAATGTCTGTCTACCTATCCACGGAAGCCCTCGATATGATGACAGGTCCGTCCGTCTTCCTATCCCTGGCAGCCCTCGATTTTTTAGGTAATTAGCACCTCTGTCATTCAATCACTTGAAATCCCTCGATACGATGATCGGATGCACAAAGCAGCCGAGGGAAGTCACAGTGTCTCTCTCTAGAACATGATAGAAGTAAATTATTACAGTTGTTCCAAAAGTCTCTTATCCTTTTCCTTTCATCTTCAAATGACCTCCTATTTATAGGCCTCGGGTTCCAACAGTCACATCTCCTCCAACTATCATATTTCTCCGAAAAACTCGGAGGGACTTGGACTCCTTGCATCATAACCGTCATATTGAAACAGAAAGCACGACATCATTTTGATTAGTTTGAAACTAACTAAAGGACATCGTATTGGTTAAAACAAGATATATGAAGATGAAAAGAACAATAGTACGATTAATATGAAACAAGTGTTTTTGACTAAGTACCAAAACATGTATCTAATGAGAGTTATGAGAAGAGTCAATACAATTTCAATATTCAGTACGATCAGAATTGTATGATTGGTATGATCAGTATGATCAACATTGTACGATTAACATGGTTAGTACGATCAGTATGATCAGTATGATCAGCATGTTCAGTACGATCAGCATAGTTAGTGCGATCAACATGTTCAGTAAGATCAGCATGGTCAGTATGATCAACATGGTCAGCACGATCAACATGTTCAGTATGATTAGCATGGTCAGTACGATCAGCATGATCAGTACGATCAGCATGGTCAGTACGATCCGCATGTTCAGTACGATCAACATGGTCAGTACGATCAGAATGCTCAGTACAATATGATAAACATGATAAAAGACATTTGTGATTTCCCAAAACAAGATATTGAAGTCAAAATAGGACTTTTGACTCAACAATATCCCCCTTTTTGGAAAGCACAAATCAAAAAATAAAAACTAGAAGAAATACTTATCTCCCCCTGAGTTATTGGAAACTCTTATGAATAAGAAATTGAATACAACTAACTCCCCCTTAGGTATAGACTTTCCTAAAGATTGTATTCATATATTTTCATTGTAAAGAATTTTCCCCCCTTGATAAACCATTCTACCCCTTTATAAACATTCTCCCCATTGATAAAACATTCTCCCCCTTTGTGATTTACAAAAATAAAGGGGTAAACTTGAGTTTTCTGAAAGTGTTTGAAAATAAACACAAGACAATGGATAAAAGAAATTTCATTAAAATAACAATCAACAGTAAACTTGAGAACAAATACAAGTCACTTGTTTTCTCTTTCCTTCTCCTTTTTGATCAACTCATGAAGAACCACCTTAATCTTTTTTATCTCCTTCTTGTCTTCAGAAATAGCATCACCCTGAGATCTGAGAAGGTCTTGTTGGTCAGCGAAGAGTTGATCTTGATTTCTGATTGTCTCTTCCTGAACTCTGATTACTTCTTCAAGAGTATCAATTCTCTCTTGCAAATTCATGTTATCTTTGGATAAACCAGATTTTTGTTTCTTCAAGGGAACTATTTCATCTTTAAAAGATGAAACCTTCAAAAACTCATCCTGAAAGGCATTTATTCTCTCCTGCAAGTCTTTTACTGAAGGAACATCGGCTCGTTGAGAAGACAAAACATTCAATCTTTCAACCGTTTCTTTGTCCAGCTTATTGAAAGCAATTGCATGATCACTTGAAAACCTTCTTATATCTTCAATTTCTAACTCATGATAATTGACTGAACTCTCTGTTTTGTACGACCACTTGGTCATCTTGTTGCAGGCCTTCTTATGGGCAGCCGAACTTTCTGAAAAAACATTCAAATCAACTTCAACTGATAAAACATTCTTTCCTAATTCTTTTACAGAGCCAAACATATTCTTCTGATTGGAAGTAATAAAATCCATATTCCCTTCCAGCCTAGGGAAATATGGAATGGTCTTCTCAACCCATCTCAAAACATGGACAATGTAATCACTCTTCTTGAGAGAGATTGTGTATTCTGAATTAGTATCTTCATCGTACGAAGCCTGTTCGTTCGATCGGTTTGAGTCAACAACTTGCTGTTTTCCTTTTCCTTTTTCTTTCTGCTTTATTTCTTCTTCAACATTATCACTAATGAAAAGATCATTATCAGTGTGAGAAGAATGAGAACCTTGCTTTTCGTGAGAAGAAATTCTATCTGGAGTTTCGAAAGATTGAAAAAGTTCTTGATCGACATGAGGAACTTACTGAATACCTTCACTTTTCTTTTGAACTGATTCCTCTCTACTCTTCTTCGAACTTTGAAGAAATTCCAAAATAAAATCTCCTTCCACTTCTTGCACATCTGGTATCTCTTTTAACATTTGTTTTCCTTTTTCGTTCTTAGGAAGACTATGTAAGATGGGTTCTTGATGCACTTCTTCCATCAGTTGAACACTAGCATCCTCAACCATTCTGAGTACTTTCGAGATATCAAAGTCTTGAGCCTTTCTTTCCAAAAAAAGTCTTCTTTTTCATTTCAGATTTAGGGGTTTCCTCTACACTTATTCGTTCTGCAAAAGCCTCAGCTGGGTCAAGACCGAACTTTGGATCACCTTCCTTTCTCTGATCTTTATCCTTTCTCCATTTGGCTACAACCGCCTTACTGTAATTTGGCTTCTTCTTAGGCTTTGAACTGGTTTGCGGATTAGACATTTGAGTAATACCAGTAGATTGATTTTCTTTGGCTGGCATAGGTGCTGATTGATTCTGAGGAGATTCAACTTCAACATCCTTAACAAAAAATTTTGGATTCTTGTCAAAACAAACATTCAACTTCTTCAAAGTACTTTTTCTAATCCAGGATGGTTTTGGATCTATCAACTTTTCTTTCAATGGAATGTTGAAAAACTTCATAATCTCAAGAATAAACTTTGTAAGAATGGATGGATACATAACCAAATGAGATTTTATTTCCCCTGACGTCACATTCTTAATTGTTTTGAAAAAATATCCCATGAGATTCACTTTTCTCATGTTGACAAGATAGTCCAACATGAAGATATCAGAAACATTCAATGTTTCTCTATCCCCTTTCCTTGGGATAAGAAATCCTTGCGTCCATAGAGCCAAAAACATATTGTCCAGTTAATGATGAGCCACATTCCTTTTCTCTTCATTCACAACAAACATAGACTTCTCAGCACTTTCTCTATTAAACATACCGGCCTCTTCGGGTAATTTATGAGATGGACAGTAGGAATCACCTTCTATCGGGACATTCAGAAAATGATCTGCTTGTTTCACAGACATAGATAACTTTCTATCATACACAGAAAAATTGATAGTCATGTCTTTGTTGGAAGACACAGTTTTATAAAACTGACAGACTTCATCAAAGGGAACCAGATCTTGAGAAACAGGCTTTTCAACACACAAATTCTCCCATCATTGAATCAAGATAATCCTCGTGATAGTAGAATCATATGAAACATAGAAGTCGCGGGAGACTAACATTTCCCTTAAAAGGTCTTTTTACGAGAAATACTTTGAAGACATATCGGCAGGAGTGTTGGCAGAAGACTGAGACATAGGGATGTTGCCGATGAAAAATCGTATGATGACTTAAAAACAGTGGAGCAGAGCTTCACCTCAAAACCTGAAAAACCAATGTGGGTTTGGGGAGGGGGGCTATTTATAGGCGATACAGGGGTGACCATTGATCTTCTACGGTCAAGATTAGATGAAAAGAGATCAATGGTTATGATTAAAATGAAAGAGAAAAAAAAATTAAAAAAATGAAAAGTACATGTCGGAGAACATAAGGTTATTGTTGGTTTTAGTAGAGTTCAAAAGAAAATGTACGAAGTAAAAGAATAATATCAATCATCATAACGATGGAAAACAAAGTCGTTGCCATTAACTGAAAAGTCGATGGAAAAGAATATTGTTACCAACATGCCGATGGAAAAAAATCTTGTTACCATGAACTCACAAGCCGATGGAAAACAATCTCGTTACCATGAATTGACAATACGATGGAAAACAATCTCATTACCATGAACGGTCGATACGATGGAAAAAAAATCCATTACCATGATCGGTCGATACGATTGAAAAGAAATTCATTACCATGACCGGTCGATATGATGGAAAATAAATTCATTACCATGATCGGCTGATACGATGGAAAAGAAATTCATTACCATGATCGGTCGATACGATGGAAAAGAAAAGCATTACCATCATCAGACACTACAATGGAAATGAAAATCATTACCATCAACAGACAATACGAAAAACAGAAAAGAAAATGATATAATAAAACTGTAAATATGATAAACAGAAAAGTAAATGATATACCAGAAGAGTAAAAAATTAAATATCATAAGATATAAAGAAACATAGTAAGAAAAAAAACATAGAAAAAAATTTCCTCCACCTTTCAAAGGGAGTTATTTAATGTTTAGGAGAATTGTAAAACATGAAGTAGATATGAATGACTATCTTAATGTAATCATTCCTAGCTTTTGTTTTATAAACTCAAACCTATCAGAAGATAAAGGTTTTCTAAAAATGTCAGCAAGTTGTTCTTGCATTCTGATTGAAATAAGAACCTTTCCAAGAAAAAAAATAATACTTATACAAAAAAACTTTCCTTGAGCATTATCTCTGAAGGTAAATTTTCCACATTTTGTTTTGATAAACTTTTCAAAGAGATATTTGTTTCATGTAATGTGTCGAGAACAACCACTATCCATGTAACAAATATTCTTATTGGTATACTTCTCATTTCCCTGAAAAAGAAACAATTAGTTTTTCGTAATCCAAACTTGTTTGGATATAGAAGGGTTAGAGAAAATAATTTTTGAAATCCACATTTGTTTTGAAAAATGAGCTTTATGAAATCCTAAAGATTGAGTTCTGTTAAGAGAAAAATCTCTTCTATAGTGTTCTCCACATTGACACTTAGAACAAAAAGAGGTTTTTTGAGGAAAAAAATAGTTATTAATAAAAACAGGTTTGGAATGAGTATAACCAAGACCAGAATGATTTCTCCAAGGTCTAATTTGAGAATACATCTTGTCAAAGTTTTCAGTTCCAAGAGTAAATTTTGAGAAACATTTTTTCAAGGAAATAATTTTTGACTTTAATTTTAAAACGATGTTTTTATTTTCCAAAAAATTTGAATTTGAACTAGAGTTAGGATCTAAAATATTTTTCTTTGATAACACAGTTTCTAGGTCCTTAGAAAGTTTATCCTTATTAGATTTGACTTTCTCAAGGGTTTTTAAAATACTTTCAAAATCAGATGTTTTCACATCAAGATACATAGAAAGATCCGATACTTCTTTAGTCAAGATTTAAATTCTAGAATTTTCTTTCTCAAGCTTCTTCTTGAGTATAGAATTTTCATTTTCAAGTAATTTGGAAAATCTATATACTTCTTCAAAAGAAGGTAATGTATCATCTTTTGATGATGAAGATTCATCATTTGAAGATTCATAATATCTATTATCAGTATAATTTTCATTTAAAGAGACATTTGTAATAGCTTCATAATTATGTACCTTAGCCATGAGACAATGATCTTTAATTGGTAATTTGGCTAAAAGTCCAATATTCCTCTATCCTGAGGACTCATATTCTGAATAATCATCTGAAGAATCACTACCACATGCACTCCAGGTATCATTTTCCTTTAATACTTTCATTGTATTATAAAAGATTTTCTTGTTTCTTTGAGAGTGTTTCTTTTTTATGCCCTTTCTCTTCAGTAAAGGACAATCATGCCTTATATGTCATGATTTTTTACATTCATAACAAGTTACCTCTGAATCTTTCTTATCCTTCCTATATTTCGTTTTGAATCTATATTGGAAGTCTTTCTTTCCCACAATCGTGTTCATCCTTCGAGCAAGATTGGATAGCTCATTATCCAAAAGATCACAATCAGTTGAATCAGATATAACTTTATTGGATTTGGATCTTGTAAGCCATTCAGGTGTTTTAGCTTTAGATGCAAAGGCTACTATTCCATTCCCATTCTTCTTCTTGTTGAAATCAGAATCTCTTTTCATTATTGTCTTGTGTTGTAGAAGATTTCCAAAGAGTTCATCAAGAGTAATCTGGGAAACTTTTCTATTTTCAGAAATAGTTGTCCTTTTTTACTCCCATTCATTTAGAATTATATCTATAATCGTATAAACAAGAGCTTCATCATCAAGACCTTTTTCTCCCATAGATTGTAAGCTATTGAAAATTGTCATAAACGTTTGTTGCACTTTACATACTGGCTCTCCATAAGGAAAAAAAATCCATGATACTCTGCTCGAAGCATTGCTCTTCTTGTTTCTATAACCTTGGATGTACAAAAATGAGTGACCTCTAATTTCTTCCGAATACAGTTGGAAGCTTCACATGAAGATATTTGACTGTATATATTCCTGGTCATTGAGCATAATAAAGTATTGTGTACCTTGTAATTCAGTTGATATTCTTTCTTCTCTTGGTTAGTGAAAGTACTGACTTCTTTGTCAAAAATCATGTAACCTCCAGTAAGCATAAAAAATTGTATACTGTAGTATTGATAACGAACGTCTTCATATGATCTCTCCAGTACTCATAATCATTTCCATCAAAGATAGGTGGTCTATAAGGATTCAGATTGTCTATTGACCCAATATTCATTCCTTCCATCTAAAGATACAAAATTCTTTTCCACTCCACACGTTAGTGTAGTAAGTAGTTAAAAAGAGTAATACGAAAGAAATAAATCTAGTAATACAAATCAGTGGAAACCTCCTCTGATACCAATTGTGGGATCGAATATGTAGATGTATATGTATATCAGATGGAACGATACAAGAGGGCGGGTGAATTGTAGGTTTAAAAATTTTTGTATTTAAACACTTAAGTGATTAGTTTAAAAGGTCTTAAACTAATACAAATACAAACACCCACAATTGTATTGAATATAAAAGGTAAGATGTAATGTAAAACTAATGAAATGTAAAACAATTGTATTCAAGATGAACACAATAATCATAGTAATATAAAGATGGATGATTCTACCTTAAAGCATATAGAATCAATCAATACAATATATAATAGAATGGATGTAATTGAAACAATTACAAATGTATAAGAGATAGAAAAGGAAAAAAACAATTTCCTTTATAATACAATTAGCAGCGGAAATGTACAAGAATTACAATTCTTTTAACCCAAAGAGAAGGGTTATCATTTCACCTAGGATAAAAGGTCTGTCTCACCAACACCTTGGTGAGCCCTCGATATGATGATCAGACTCTCTGTTTGCCTATCCCGGGAATCCCTCGATACGATGATCGGAATGTCTGTCTGCCTATCCCCAACAGCCCTCGATACGATGATCAGATTGTCTGTCTGCCTATCCCCGGCTGCCCTTGATACGATGATCAGTTCGTCTGTCTACCTATCCCTGGCAACCGCCGATTTTGTAGGTAATCAGCATCTCTGTCTTTAAATCACTTGAAAGCCCTCGATATGATGATTAGACGCACAAAGAAGATGAGAGAAGTCATAATGTCTATCTCTAGAACTTGATAGAAGTATATTATCACAATTGTTCCAAAAGTCTCTTGTCCTTTTCCTTTTAGCTTCAAATGACCTCCTATTTATAGGCCTCGGGTTCCAACAGTCACATCTCCTCCAACGGTCATATTTCTCCGAAAAACTCGGAGGGACTTGGACACCTAGCATCAAAACGGTCATATTGAAACAGAAAGAACGACATCGTTTTGATTAGTTTGAAACTAACTCAACGACATCGTATTGGTCCAAACAATATATTTGAAGATGAAAAGAACAATTGTACGATTAATATGAAACAAGTGTTTTTGACTAATTGCCAAAACATGTATCTAACGAGAGTTATGAGTTGAGTCAATAAAATTTCCATATTCAGTACGATCAGCATTGTACGATTGGTATGATCAGTATGATCAGCATTGTACGATTGACATGGTTAGTGCGATCAGCATGATCAGTACGATAAGCATGGTCAGTACGATCAGCATGCTTAGTACAATAAGATAAACATGATAAAAGACATTTGTGATCTCCCAAAACAAGATATAGAAGTCAATAGAGGACTTTTGACTCAACAAAAACCACCCCAATCTTGTGATTTAAATTACATCTAGATATGGTAAACCATAAAAAATCAAATCTTTTTATGATTTAGTTCCACTTTAAAAGATAAATACATTTTTCATTGAATCATTGCAATTTTTTCAAATTCAAATGCCTGACCCTTACAAATTTTCATGATTGAATGAATACCTCTGGGGTCTCAAAGCCTTATAGTGTTCCTTTTTTTGTATTTTTTAGATGTAGTTGAATACATATTTAATAACTAGGAAGTTGAGGCATTGAATTGGTATATTTCCATCACACGACTTCTAAAAATATGAAATCATATAGTCAAGTTAAAATATTAGGAACCATATGCACTGTTTTCTATTACTACAACTACTAAAAGTAGGTTTTTATTGCAGTCCTTCATTGTATTACATGTCCTACATAAACTATAACTTCATAAGTCAATAATTATCTAAAATAAATTGTATGAGCATGTAATTAATATAAGAAATCATGATAAACTTCTGTAGTCTACCATATTTTTTCCCATGAATTTTATGCTCCGGTAAAATAGTCTAAGCATGCAACAACTTTCGTGTGCAATGGACCATGTTAATTAAAAAATTAAAAAGTTATAAATATAGTGATAATTCATTTGAACATTCCAATGCCCTGATGAATTACATTTAGGATGGAAAACTGAGCTTGAAAGCTTAAAAAGTATTGGAGGTAATGGTTTTTATACAGCTTTCATTTTTTTTCCATTTTGTGTTTTTTGGATATGTAAATAAATGTTGATGGAAATGATTTATGCTCATGTATGATTATAGCTTTGAATGTGTTTAGTGTCTAGACCAAATAACATTATTTCTTGGTGGGATGCAGGTATGGGATTCCAGGGATCCTTTCATTCTAGAAGCTATGTTTAATTGATTGGAATCTCTTGAGACCCATTTGATTCTAAAAATTGTCTTCTGGTTTCTATTTTCAAATGTTATGTTTAAGTGAACCTTTTATTTTAAAAATTACTTTTTTTTATTTTTTTTGTTGGATAATCTATTCAAAATATGGCTGGCTCCACCCATATGCATGCATTGTTCACACACACAATGAACTAGTTATCGATGATCAGACTCAAGAACCTAGCTGATTCTATGAAAAGTAATCTATGTCTTTACAGTACCCCAAATTTCCACTCATATATAAATATTATTCACCCTCCTTCTTCATAAACCTTTTCCAATTTTATGTAGATATAATGAAAAATGGGATGAAATAATCGAATCTTTAATTTCTAATAGCTCAAAATTTGAAAACAAAAAATTTTTCATCCAAGTAAGAATTTATTTGTAGTTCATGTATTTAGTATTTTTGTAGGACACATTTCTGTTTTAATTCACAATAACACAAATATATTTCTTATCAATTTTTTATTCTGCACCAAATTTCTCCTTATTTATTTTTATTTTTTCTTTATTTATTGCATGAAAAATATTGTCTTAGGATGAAAAATTAATATTCACACAAATTAATAAATGAACCATTTTGGTCGAAGGATACATGTTGGAATGTTAATTTCATTCTTTTTACCATACTACAATATTTATGTTTGGAGGATTCGTCCCATTATTCATTCATGTGGATTTCTATATTTAACTTCTTAATAAATATGTTCATAATTTTTTATGGATTAAAAATATTGGTATACCATACTGTATATTTACAATTTCAGTGTTGTTCAGAATTATGAATCTTATTCATTATTCTTTTTTTGTTGTTGTAGGCTAATAAGACATTGATTTATATACTATTAAATACAAGTTTCTTCGATAAGCTATATCTTATTATAAATATTTTTTCCTATTTTTTATTTCATAAGAAATGTCACTTTAGTAGTCTTCTTGATGATAAATTTGCTAAACCTTCTAACCCCTTGAATAAATACACGATATCTTTTTTATATTGATCTTTTAATAAAACCTAAATTCTTTCCCTTTAGTACTTAGTTTCTTATTGGATAACATTATAATTTTTTTTCTTAGATTATGTGAAATATACTTCAAGAAATATCATCCTAGAATTGGGTAATATTTGATTTCAATTTAAAATTTTTTCTTTCTAGCTGATTCTTAAATTCATTTAGAGATTTGAGAAACTATAATGGGAAATAGGTTTTTAAAGATAGGAGGTTGTGTTATTAATCAATTTCCTAGAACACTATGTTTTTTATCCTGAATTAATACATGAATCTTTATAAGATTATTTTGAATAGTTATGAAAAAACGTTCTGGTGTAATTATGCATGTTAATTAAAAATGTATAGAGTTATATGTAATGTGACATTTCGTTTGAAGTTTCCAATGCCCTGAAGCATGATGTTCCTGATGGATAGCTATGCTTTAGAGATTAATAATTATTTGAGGTTACTATTTTTTATTCAAGATTGACTTCATTTTCCTTTTGGTGTTTTTTGGCAATGTAACAATGAAATCATGGAAATTTGTTAAAATCTTGTAAGATTACAGCTTGGAATGTGTTTCGTGTCATGACTAATGATGGTATTTCAAAATAGGGTGATGGAATGGTCTTTTAGGGGTCATTTCTTTCTAGAAGGTATGTTTCATTGATTTGAATATCTTGGGACACATTTGAATCTGAAAATTTTCTTTTGGTTTCTTTTTTCATAAATTATCTTTAAGTGAACATTGTATTTTCACAATTCCTTTTTTAATTTACTTCCATTGGATCATCCATTCTATATTTGGATTACTCCACACTTTTTTCATGAATTGATCACACACAAAATGAATGGGATATAGATGACCAGTATCAAGACCCAGGTTAATTCTATGATAAGTAATATCTATCATTACAGTTCCCCTTCCTTCAACTCATATAGACATATTCTTATCCCCCCTTCCTAAAAAAATTACAACTTTAAGTAGATAGAGTGAAACAAGTGATGAAATATTCAAAACTCAAATTTCTAATAGTTAATTATTTGAAAAAAAAATAGTTTTCACCGAAGTATGCATTTATTTGCAGTTCATGTATGTGGTGTTTTAATAGGATACATGTTTGTTTGGATGTGCATAAACACACACATATATTTAATATCATTTTTTTATTCTGAACCAAATTACATATGAATTTTTTTTTCTTATTTTATTATATGAAAAATATTTTCTTAGGAAGAAAAATAAATATTCCCCGAAAGTACTCTTAAGGAGCCATTTTCATGTTGATGTCCATATTTAACTACATAATAAATATGTTCATACTTTTTCCGGATTTAAAACTTCGGAATGCCATAATTCATATTTACTCTTTCATTGTGGTTCAAAATTAAGCATCTCATTCAATCTTTTTAATTCGATGGTTGTTGGCCAATAAGCCTTGAATTTATGAAATCTTATATATAATTTTCTTCCTTGTGATATAACATATTAATAATATGGGTTCCTATTTGTTATTTCATAAGAAATATCACTTATGTATTCTTATTTATACTAAATTGGTCGAACCTTTTTAACCCTGAAATAAATAAATACTATCTTTTTTAATATGGTTCTTTTTAGACGCCGTGAATTATTTCGCAATGGTACTTAGTTTTGTATTGGATAAATTTCTCATTTTTTACTCATTTTATTTGAATCATAATTCAAGAAATTTTATGCTAGAATTGTTTATTCTTTGGTTTCAAGTTAATTTTTTTCATTTCTAGCTAATTCATAAAGCCATTTGGAGATTTGAGAAACTATGAAGGGAAAGAAGTCTTCATATAAAGTATGTCTTATTATCAATCCACTTCCATGATAACTATGATATTTTATCTTGAATTACTATATGAATCATTATAATATTATTTGAAAACAACAACTACATACTATCCAAATAGGTAAGTCCATCCACTCACGCCCAGTAAAAGGTTCTGAGGTTTCAAGGGACCAAATTTGATTTTTTCCTAAGAATATTGACTAACTATATGGGGTCACTTTCATTCCAAAGTTTGAATACGACATAGTAATATGAAGAAATAGTTCTTCTTAAAAATAAATAAAATTCACAATGTATTGATTTAATCAACCCTTAATCAAGCCTCTATTGTTTCTAAAAATTCCTCTAGAACCCATAGGTCCAAGAGCCTCTGAGGCAGCACCATCAATGTTATATTTGATATGTGAGGCATCCACCAAACTGAATGTATTGTGTTTCCCAGGTACACAACTAACCACTATAGTTTTGGTGATAATACGGTCCTCTATTGAATTGTTTATGCACTGTATCTTAATTGTGGAAGTTATTTGGATATCCTCCTGATTCCAATAATATTATATTTTAAGGGTAAATTTTGTCACTCAAATATCATGTAGTTAATTTATTTCCAAAATTGATCAATGTATGAAAAATAGTGTGAACAAAATAGGTATTTATATTTTTTTCTCATGAACAAGTTGACAACATTTTACCTCACTAAATTCATGTCAAAATTTTTCTGTAACATGAAATAAAACATACATACAATATGATTTTATATTTCCATGGCATGGTTGCAAGCGAAGAGAAAGTGATGACAATCCTATGAAATTTTAAGGCATAAAAAGATGGCAGATGCAAGCGGTAATCCTCCCATACGTTAGTGTGACTGAAAATAATTCAACAAAAACATTACTATTAAAATGGAGAAGGATAATTCTATTGCAAAAATAAATGTTTTGGTGAGTACCACCATATTTCACATCAAAACTTTTATACATTTATTGATACAATTTTGTTTCATTCAACGTGTTATTTATATCCTCGTGATTGTGAATATTCTTGTTCGAAATAGACAACTAAATAAGAGGGAATTAGAGAATAATGAGGATAACATTATGGAGACACAACTCAATTCAATGATAGCTAAAGAGACTAAATTTAAGGAGATATTAAGTATTTGGGGGATATAATTTTATTGTCTTTATATATATTTTGTGAATTCCTCTATTTGTTGTTATGGTGTTTGATGGGATCATTGTTCCAGGAGAGACACGTTAGAAACTAGTTAATTATACCAAACTATAATTACATAGTGATCCTTTACACTTGACTGTTTTCCTTCCACCACCTGATATACAATTTCTATATCGAGATTATAAATACAAGTAAAATTATTGAGATATTTCATTGATTTCGACCCATACCTATTCAATGTGGATTATATTTTTTTATTCCAAATCTGTTTTACATTTTAGTGTTGTTTTATCCCTTAAATAACTCAATGTTGAATGATCCATAAGGTTAATAAAGAGGCATGACTATTTCAGATCACCATTACGTATTTAATGATATTAATTTTTTGGATGAAAATATTGTTCAATATGATTATAGAATATGTCTTCACTCTTCTCATTAATGTTAGCATTTATTTGATAACTTTTTATGATAATGATGGAAAACATTATTTTTTACTGTATTTATTTATCTCCAAATGAGTTCTCTATTCACTATATAATATCCTTAATTTTTCAATTTCATATGGAATAATGGTCTCCCTATAATAATAATAGCATCACAGTACATGTATGGACAACTTCTCTCAATTCTTTTTCAATTATCTATAAAGGGTAATTATTTTTTCCATTATAATTCCATGATTCTATAATTTTCCCATTACACATTTACATTCATTTTTCAAATTATATATTTCCACTTCCCTGTGTTCTAATTTTTAATTTTTTTACTCTAGAATGATACTTTGAAATTTACCCTGTAATATGCAAGTCTATGTGTTGGCTTAACATAATATTTAGAGAAACAAGAATTTATTTTTTCAAGTCACATCGATTAATTATTCTTTGCATCCCCCCTAATTTAATAGTAACAGTAATCAGTTAATACTCTTCCTATTTATCAAAAATACTAATTACAATACAATAATATGTGTATATACTACATGACAAACACATACAACCAACATCCCACAAATCATGACTTTTAATAAGGAAGGTAGACATTTGGATGAGGTATAAATGACACTTCACTCTAATTATATTGATCATTATGGAGTTGGTATTGATATTTAAGAAACTTATAGTCCCCATTGATGCAACTCATGTTTGAATTTTAATTTTCATGACATTTTTTTTCAGATGTAAACTTGAAATCTCCAACGGAACTGCCTTAATGAGGTCATATGGAGGTGATTTGAAATAAAATGTAATATATATATGATGGGAATGATCAGATAATGACTCATATCCAAGTTTACATCCCAATCACTTCAATTTTATTTACTTATTCAAACCGTTATATATTTTGTATGTGCAGAATGTACCAGTTTGATGCTTTTCATGCTGAGGAAATCTTGGAAAAAAAATTTATTAGATGAGTGTATAACATCATGTTGCTAAAAATATTCTATAAATTTATACATTTCAAATTATGTATCAATTATTTACTTTCTACCAATTGGTATTTCATTTAATCATTTTCACATTTTTCATTTTTATTATTACAACCACTATCTAATCATTTATTTCTCTATCACTTATTTTTTAGTGCATGCATTACTGTTATTGTGATTGAAGTTGAAAATGAAATAAAATTTCCATCATAAAAATTTAGAAATTCATATTCTTTTAAGTTATGCTTTTTATTTTCAAACAATTTAAATGGTCTCTCCATATTCTATACACACCTATTACATTATTGTAAACCATTAAATTCTAATTAAAATATAATCAGCATTAATATTTATTCTAACCATTTATAAGTACTAATTTATTATTAAAATAAAAACAACTAATCAAATACATCATGCAATAGCACATGGGAGTACTAGTTATTAATATTATTGAGATTATTGAATGAAGGAATTTAAATATTATATATTATATTATCTTATGGTAGACATATTGGTTTTAGTAAATGTATGATGTCAAGAATAATAATTTTTTTATCACTTTGTGGAGACTGTGATTCCTTAGTGTTTATTTTAGTCCTTCTTATGAAGGAATAAAATCATAAATATTCTTTTCTTGGTGTAATTGAGATGACAGAAGTATTTATTGATTTAATAACAACCAAATTATGTGATATTTCTTTTTTAATGAAACAAAATCAAGGATGAATATTTTATAATGTTTTCAATATTGATAGTAAAAGAATCCCTCAAATCATGGAGACAGATCCTGATATATAATATTATCCTATTAACATCATTTATAATAAATTGGTGGTATTACTTATCCCTTAAGGATTTAGGTTTTTGTGGCCATTAACATTCTCATGACCTTATTCTCTATAACTATATATTATTTCTATGATATTATTTGTCTCCTCTATGTCCATATATTAACCTAAAACCAATTTTTTCACAATCTTGGAACCCTATTATGGGTTATTATAAGAGTCCTTAATTTAACTATTTTCCTCATTTCAAAAGTATTTTTTCATAACCCTTTTTATGTTATGGATTTTAAAATTGTTATTTTCAAATATGAAATTTTTCCCTTAATTATTGTATTTTTTTACATCCACTTTGTGGAACGGTTTTTATAAAATAATTAGTCATATTTTTATTATGATTGATGTAAAATTCCGAGGAAACAATTTCATTAAGGGGGTATATTTTAGTACAAAAAATAAATTTTATAATAATATATTGTTTTATGTATTTCTTAACACCCAACATGAAACTTTACGAAAATTGTGATATATTGTAACAATAATAATATTTGACATTGAAAATTTTCACATGGGAGTTAAATTTAAAGTTATGAATAATAATATAAAAATGTTATATAATATGTAAAAAAATTTATATAATGTATTGGTTAATGAATATGCACTCAAGTTTAAGAAAATTCCTTTTCAGTTTCATAAATATATTTTCAAAAAATAATATATAGAATTTTGTTCATAGAATTTAAAATTTAGTTCAACCAATTTCAAAAATTAAATATGAGGAAATGAAAAATTTTATTTACATCATCATGTAAATATTAGGGTATTCTGAATTTTTGTGATTTTTTTAAAAGTGTTTATGGTTATGTGAGTTGTGAAAAATAAAGATTATTATACAACATCTATTTTTTTAATTCAATATAGTTAGTAAAGAGTTAAATAATGTTTTGAATTTTATATTAATGAAACATAAATATTATTTGTATATATTTATTGTAATAAATTACATAGGTATCATAATTATACATGATTTTGTATAAGTTCTTTTTTAGTTTAGGAAACACTTATTTAAAAAAAATTCATTTTACACATTTATATTAATATTCAATTATGAATAATATATAAACTAATTATTTAGAAATTCATTACATATTTTCTATCAGGTTTTTTTCAAAAATGGTAAATATTTTCCTTTAATGTTTGGTTATTATACAAATAAATATTAGTAATTTTATCTCACATTGGTAAGTGTAAAATGAATAAAATAGGCTTAAAACTACATGATACGGCCCGCAAATTTCCCTATCACTCATATTAATTATATTTTATAATGGAGTTTGTTATTTTACCACAAAAGGTTAAAAAAGTTTTTAATTTAACTATAATAAACTGCTATGTTTTGAAATATTTTTTTCTGAATTAAATAAATCTTTTGGATATTTTCGATTTCACAAAACACTAAAAATAGTTTTTTTAGAAATAAAGAACATTGTTTTGACTGGATTATATGAAAAATCATGTCTATTTTTCACTACATTAAATTTATTGCTGATATTTCTCAACAAGGAAAACTGAGGATAGCGTATGTTACAAGGAAGACTGACTTTGTTCCATGGCTTGCATGACACACAACACTGAGTTTTTCTGAAAAATAATATGTTATTAATATAATTATTAATTAATAATATAATATATAATCAATAAATAATTTTGTATGTTATTATTAGTATTATATAACTTATTAAAATATTTGGATGAGTTTATTGTTTACAAATTAATTAAATATTAATATAAAACCAATTGAATATAAAAAGAATCTTTTTAGAAAAACTACATTTATAATCACAAAGGGATTTTATCCTAATAAAAAAATATTAAATATGGGTGAATTCTATTAATAAATAATATATTTTAAAAATAGAATATATTTTTTAAATTCATTGAATATATTTGATAGGAGTAAGATAGGAAGAAACCCAGTATCCCAAAAATCCCTAGATTTTTATAAATGTCGTTTTACCACCTTTTAATGGAGAGAATATTTTTATTATAAATATGGAAACACAATTAAATTTTATATTGTTATAATAGTTCTTATTTTTTAAATCTAAATATAATTATTTGGTCTGGTTGGTTTTTTTATTTTTTCTATAAAGTTTCATTTTTTGATGAATAATGAAAATTACTGATTTTTTATTCAAAATTTCATTTTCATATAAATAATTTATTAGGATAAATTATATTTATAATTATTTTTAATGTATTATTATATAATGTATATAAGAATTATTCTAATTTAGTTTATTGGGATGAATTTTTCATTGAAATTATATATGAAAACATAGTAAACATTTGAATATATATTCATTAAAAACCAACATTGTCATCCCACCTATGGGAATAATTTAAAATTAATTTATAAAAATCATATGATTAGAAATTGGAAAAATTCTCACAATATTTTTAATAATAATAATTTACAATTTATAGTAAATTAAAATTAGGTTTTGTCTAAATTATTATGAAATGTAATTAAAATTAACTACAAGGAAACAGATAAAATGTTTCTTTACAAGAGACTAAAACATATCTATAAGGGGAAAGAATAGAAAGTAGTTCAAACCCATTATATAGACATATTTTTACCATATTATCCCTTTTATAAAATTCTTACCATTATCCGAGCCACTTCTAATTTGAAAAATGTGTGCAAGATTCCCTTTTTTAAAATATACAAGGATGCCAGTCCACCAGCATGATAAAAAGGTACTCACCACTGCCAAATCATCACACCTATATAAACACATCGGAAATTAAAATATGTTCCATAATATTTATCCAAATCCTTCTATATAACCTACATGTATAATAATGGGCCAAAATACATCCAAGGAACCCCTTTGTTGCAGACCAAAAAAAGTTTCCAAAATAAGAGGCAACATCATCCCTCATGCTCCTTTGTTTTATATTCATTCACCACCACCTAAAATAATATAATTACATTATTATATGATATATTTAAAATAAAATATATACATAGTTTTTTTATTATAATTTTTTAACAACACATACACACACAACAATCTAATGGGAAATAAACATATTGTTCTTGTTTACGATTCACTACAACCTCACGTGATGAAGTTGGAAAATTATATTTGATCGCCTCTCATGGTTGTAATTTATTATTTAAATAAAGTTTTATATGATTTAAATTATATTTAGGATATATTTTTTATTTTTTTAACTATATAACACATACATCAATACATTCGATTTTTTTTTAAATTCGATAATTTCGTTTGGGAATGTGTGGAGTACCACCTCCTCAAAGTGATGTGATTCTTTCACACTCCATGAGGACTGAATTAACGATTGGTTTAGTGAAATAATATATTATATATGATATAATAATTCTACTCGGATGATGAAATTTATATATAAAAATATTTATTTTAATTTTTATCTTTTATGATGATAAAAAAACAAAAAGGGCATTCATGCGTACGTACAACCTACCATATCAATAGAAGATGTATTGAATTTTATCATTATATATTTTGATATTATTATAAATATGTATATACTAAATAGATTTTGTTTTAATATCAATTTTTAAATCCCTGAAGTTATTATATATGTCTGATGACAAAATGTATAACATCTTATGCCATGTGAAAGAAAAACAAATCAGATTTTTCACAAATTTTATCCTTACAAAGGAATTGTTAACAATAGTTTAATATAAGTTCATAATAAAACAAAAATATATTATCATATATAAAAAAAATTATGAAATTTTTATTAAACTTTTATGTATAACGTGGGAGATTATTTCTGAGTATGACGATATTCGAGGAAAAAGGTTAAATAATTTCTTCCGAATTTTTATTTCACTAAGATACATGCCATATTAACCACTTTCATCATTTTTGGGGTGTATATACTTCCCAGTGACATGTTATATTATTAATTTATTTTATTGACTTATTTTATATACAGTAAATAATTTTATTCTCCTACGGAAATAATAGTTCTAATGTTATTTATGTTGTACCCATTTTATTGTCCAACTTTTATTTTCCAAGAGACACAATCTATGTACACATATTATTTCTGAAAGCTGTTATGTATTGTACCCACGGAGGTATTCTGTGATTATTGTAAATAAATTTAATGGTATTTACATAACAATTTTGGGATCATTTTTCAAGGGGTTTATGATTCAAAAATTACAAAATTAGTAAAGTAATTTTCTTGGGATTATCCTTCATTGTGATGCATGTTAGGTTATGAACCTATATTTTTTGGTGGGGCATATATATTTCCTATTAATATTTTATATCATGAGTACTGATATTTTAATTACATTTGAAGCATCATGCGCTATTATTATTTTATGGGGATTATTATTCAATATTACTAAGGTGGTAACACATTATTCATATAATCTCATAATTTATCTAGATTGTTCAGATATATGCCACCATTAATTAAATCATATGATACATATCTCAATAAAATTAATGAATTTTAATTCAAATATGTTCACCCATTATATCATCATTTATTAGTACAATATTTCACTCATTTGTACATAATAAAATTTGGAATGTTGTTTATAAAAAATGAATTCATTTATCCTTTCTGTCAGAATTATATGGTCATACTATACAATTTTTTAGACATGTAATATCATAAAAATTGATTTACTATTATCGTATGATGTTCAAAGGTAATTTTTACCCATTTTTTACCTTGAAAACACAGTTTAAAATAAATATTATTGTCTTATTTTGATTAAGACACTTTTATAAAATTTATGGATAAAAATAAATGACTGGACTTAACAAAATTACCCACCATCATGACCATAATTTCACTTAAGATTCCATTGTGAGTTTATAAGCATATTTTTAAATAATTTTTTTTCATAATAATCTAGATTTTTTGAATATAATGTTATTTTAAAAAAATGTTCTCAAAAAGGTTTTATATTTAAAAAATGTTTTAAATGATTTTCAATGATTACTTTATTTTTTAAAGGTTATTTTCAAAGAATAATAATTCAATTATTTGAATATTTTTTTATATTTATTTAAAATTGAATTCTAGAAACGTTTTTTCAAATTATTTCAGGCCTTCATTTTAGGATTCATTGTTTTGTCAAAAAAAATATTTTTAAAATGTTTTCATGTTTTATTTATGATTTCACATGCTGTTTTCCAAGAAAAAGATTTTCAAAATATATTTAGGAATCCTTTATAAGTTTACAATTATATTTTAGAAGAAAATGTTTTTTATAAATTATATAATTTTTAAAAATCTTATTTTATAGAAGAAAATATATATTACCCAAAAAATTATTTAAATAAAATTAAAAAAAATTATCTGAAAAATATTTTGAAAAGGGTTTTATAAAAATTAATTTCAAGGATATGATATCATCGTTATGAAATGGTTTATGCGACCATTAAAAATCATACTTCATATAATATGATATAATATTTTTTTAGTTTGTCCTTTAATGGGATTGGTTCCAATATCGTCATTCATAATATTTATTGAATGGTTTGTATTTTGATGGAATGATGCTTATATCAACTGTTTCTCTTCAAGAGTTTATATATTCATGAATCCCACTTGTTTTCAGAGGTTAATATTGGATGATGTTATTTTGATACCTAAATATTTTCCACAGGTAATTATATGTTAAAATATTCTATGATACCCATTTCATTTCATCAGTTATTATTCATAGTTTATGAAACCCAATGAATTTTTTTCATGATATGGTGCATTTTATGTTATCTTGTGGAACATGTATCTATGATTACATTATGAGATGGTTGTGACCCATATGTCTCTCCAATACATTGTGAAAATATATATATATATGAAGATAATGATGGATACCAAGTCGACAAGCTTGGTAAAATATGGGAAGATAGAGAATCTTAATTAAAATGGGGAAGATGGGGAAACATGATCCACTATGGGAATATGGGGAAATATGATCCATTAAGGGAATATAAATAAACTAGATCCACACAGGGAATATGTGGATACCCAATACATTATGGAAGGATTTGGAAACCCGATACACTATGGTTTGATGGGAAATCCAGATACACTATGTAAAGAGAAGGAAACCTTATCCACTATTCGATGATGGGAAAAATCTATCCCTTAAAATTAAAGGAGTTTGACTTTGCATGGTGTTGTGTCATTACCAATAGGTATATTCCCCATGAAGTTCACTAAAAAGTTCTACAAAATCATTTCTTATTATAGGGAATGATATTACATGTTTATGTGTCTACATGAATTAGTTGACTTACTCATGTGTTATTATTTCAAGGATTATACTCATTATTCCCTTATGATTAATGAATTATAAAAAAACTAATATTTTTGTAATGATTCATGTTTAATACCTTTGATATGTAGTTTATGGTAATATATTATTATGATCACAGGTTCATAACCTTATTCCCATTTTTATGCTTCCATATTTCTCGCTTTTACTCTTATTGAGTATCACCGATCACCGGTTTTTATGTTTCATTCCATAGGTTATGAGGATATATTTAATGTTTTATATGTATAAGAATGGTACTAGTCTTAGAGAACATAGTTGTAAGTATTGTTACTCAATCATGTACTACTGTTTTATTTCCTTGTTTCTAAATGTGATAAAAAAATACGATATTTGGGCATCTGTTTGTGTATTTTATTTTTTATTCCATAAAAACGATTTAATTTGTACGTACATTAAGAATGGGTCTTTATAGTTTGTATCTGTAGTAACCCGAGTTTCAGGTACATAACACCTTACCTCAGGTTTTACTGAAATGGAGGGACATTTATTGGGTATCTATAAAATATAGAGTTTCAATAATATAGTTAGTTTCCATAATTTGGGAGGTTTCCATAATGTGGGTTGTTTCCATAAATTGGGGTGTTTCCATAAAGTGGGTTGTTTCCATAAAGTAGAGTGTTTCCATAAAGTGGGATGTTTTAAAAAATTCTCTTTCAATTAAAATGGATAAGGTGAAGGATGGGAGAGTTTGGGAGTTTTATATGGATTGATGGGGACATAATTAAGGTTGCATAATCCATAAATAGTTGGCCCGAACCGTGTAGTGAAACCATGCACAAGGGTCAAATCTAGATCCTATTTTCTAGGTGTATACTCATTTTTTCTCAATATATATCATTGTGGTTTTAAAAAGATCATATATCAATATTTCTCCCCCTAAAAGGCTAGATAATCCTTCCCACATGAGTTGGAGGCAACCTAGAGACTTAACATTGTGATATCAAGCCCTATTCTTGGGGTAAGTGTTGATCATCTTGGTTCATTTCAATTTTTGGAAAACATCTCCTTCTCCCCTTTTTGTTTTCGTAAATCTACACCTCATGTGGTTAGATATATGTTTTTTAACATCAATTATGGATAAATATGGCGTTTTTCATGATAAGGTAATATATTTATGTTGTTTTATGGAATACAAATCTGATTCTGGAGGTATGTCACCATTCATTCCTAATTTGTTACATTTTCTTAGATCTGATTAGATCTACTTCTCTGATAACGTTTATTTCTTAGATATGAACCTGCAGTTGGTAGATTTATGTTTTGGGATGAAAATTAATTCAATTTTAAGTCGTGATTTTTCTAGGATAAGAGAGCTAATGTCGTTCATGGACAATCGACATGTCTTCGTGTGCGTTCTTCGTCTATTTTTGAGTTTACTCAAAACCCTCGAGGTAGGCGGATTCACTCTCATCTCCTTCTGATATAATTTATTGTCTTAATTTCAAATTGGGTTATTTTAATGGTATTGATTGTGAAAATCATAGAATAAATCTTATTTAGTGATAAATTATGGTATTTGTGATGTTTGGAAATCTTGATGAAATGTTGTGCAATGTGATTTATCCATAAGAATTAAAAATGAATAATTTAAATTATTGAATTGTTGAAATTTTTAAATGGTTTGATGAAAATTTTATTTTCAAAAAAAGGGTGGTTTCATGAAAAGGTTGATTAGCACGATCTTTGGGCATATTAGTGTGTGAGTTTGAATTTCATTTTTGGGGTTTGGTTGAAATATGAACATATGCTTATTTCCAAAGGTTAAATGGAACATGGGATATAAATTTCATATTTAATATATGAGGCTTGGTTTTAATATTACCTTGTTCTTGGCTCCAAATGGTTGATGGAACATGGAAATAATTACCTTATTACGACTAGGTAGATCAACTAGAAACCGCTCAACAATATGGATATGTCATAACATAGAATGAATGGTTGATTTAATGGGATTGTGAAATGGTTGTGTATGAATAGAATGGGATATTGTGAAATGACATTAATTCTTGTTTTGTAATTTTTTTGGAAAAATATCTTTCTGGTAAATTTGGTTTCAATTTCACTTGTATGATTTGGCAATGAATTGTTTTAGAAAGTTGTTTATAAATTGTTATGAAATTTTTTTGAGAAATTTATGTATATAAAATGTTTTATATAATTTTAAAAAACAATTATATCATAGTGGTGGGAGTAGGGAACTCATTTTGGAAATCATACTGAGTTTTATACTCACCCCTGATTTGGCACGTTGGTGCTTTTGCAGATGATATCTTCCAGGACATAGAAAAGGTAATTTTTTCACACGTGTTTAGCACTAACTCATGATGTTTGGTCTATTTAGAGATTTTGGTGATTGATGATTGTGGATCACAGTGTTTTTAGGCCTTTGGAGAGTCCTATATAGTTTATCTATTGTGTACTTTGAAAAATAATTATTCTTCCACTGTTGCTTACATTGATGTTGTTTTGAGATACATGAAATTGTTGATTAGTGTTTCATTCATTCACGCATCATATAAAGAATTTTTTATTATATTTGGTTTGTTTATTGGTTTATTTATTAAAGGGTAAATCATCTCCAAAATATATTTTAATTCCACTGGCATTTATTTTTTACCTGTCATGTCTTGGAGATGTCACTTATGGCCTTGTAATGACACATTGTACACTCAATCCAATGAAAATTTGTGTGTCCATACAAATGGTATCAGCTTTTTCTGTCCGTTCCTAAAAAGTAGTCATCGATATTCATAGCTTTGGAGATTAAATCTCTTATTTACTATTCCATTGGTGGGAGTCTTAGAAAAGAGTAGGATTGTCACAACGTGAGTTGTATATCATAAAAGGAAGTAGCTAACCCATTTATGTTGAACTTCAATTTACCATGGAGTTGGGGAAAAAGGTGTTTGGAGAATCTTCTAGGATTTTGAAATCTCATTGTCCTGGGTTTAACCAATGAGACATGATTGAAATGCATGTATAGGAATGAATTTCCCGTAGGAGTGCAAACATAATTTCTTAGAATGATTAATTTTGTAAAAAAATTGTTAATTTTTGAAAAAGTATTGCGTTAGGTTTCAAATGAATGATTTATAAAAATCAAATGCTTAACATTTTTTTGAAAATGGTTTAATTTTCAAAATAATGGGAAGTATTTTCAAAAAAGGATGATCATGGGAAAAAGGTTGTTTTGGAATATAATTATGTGATATTTGATGTGATAGAATTTGAAATGTTATGCCAATAGTTTCTAGAGAGTGAGATTAACTGTGTTTTTTGTTAGTTTAGAAAATAGAACATTGTAGGCATTGTCGAAACAAACCCGAAGAAGATGCTAAGAATGTGGTTTCACCTGAACGACATGTGAACCAACAACTCTTTTAGAGTATTGAAGAAGATTTTCATGCTGTGGATAGAGGGAACCAGAGAAATGAGCCATGTCCTTTCAATCATACCATCATGTTCTGGATGTAGAATCCACCTAATTTCTAGGGTGATTCCGAACCGAAGAAGGCAGAGGTGTGGCTATATAGGATGAATCATTTCTTCAACTTCATTGGAAAACTAGTTGTGCTAATGGTCAAACTGGTGATTTAAATGCTCTAGGAACATGAAAGTTAGTGGTGGGATATGGTGGTACATGTTTAATTGGATGAAGGCCTTACAATGGAGGATTTTTTTGGAATTGTTAAAAAAACCATTCTATCCTCACAGGTTCAAGATGCATAAAATGATGGACTCATTCATCCTGAAATATGAAAGTTTATATATCACAAAGTATGTGGCTATGTTAATGAACTTCGTGTGATTTCTGCAGGAAGTTTCAACAAGTGCCTCTTTGAAGGGACACATCTTCGAATCAGAGCTATTACAAGATATTAAATCAATGATTGTAGAACATTGTATTAAAAATTATACATATATGGTGAACAGAGTGACTACAGATGAACGTGATATCTCAGTATCTATGGGTGGAGGCATGATGATACCTACAGAAAATAGTGGAAACTCAACATCTCGGAACAAGTGTAAAAGGGACACCTATTTCCAAGGTGCATGTGGAAATCAGAACCAGACGACTGCATCAGTAAACCTTCCTCCACAACCACAAATAATGGAAGGTTGTTTTAAATTTGGTTTTCATGACTACATAAAGCATTATTTTATGGAAAAACCTAGGGCATGTCATAATTTCAACAATATGGGACATCTTCAGCGCTATTATCATATTTCCCCAAACACAGGTGCTTGTGACACTTCTTAGGCATCGCAAGAATCTTAAGCTTTGACTGGATGAGGATAGAAGAATCAATCTCATCATTAGATCAGAGCTAGTGATGTTAATTATAGAAATACCATGGCTCCTCATCCATTAAAACCTTATCATGGAAACAAGGAGAACAATGTAGTGATATAGCATTTGTTTGGAGCTGAGAAGAGGATTATCGATGATCGGACTGAACCATCTATAGTGAGAGGTAAGTTTCATTGGAATTATTCCTTTGTGAAAGGGTTGTTTGATACTGGTGCATCAAATTCCTTCATTTCTTCTCAGGCGGTTGACTTGATAAGTCAAAAAATGGAAATGATGACTTTCGTTTAGAAACTGCAATCTCTTCTCAGTGAAAAAAATGTCAAGACTTTTTGTGTATAGTATGTGCTATAGCTTTTTATGGAGTTGAGATAAAACAGGACATCATGATGTTGGATATGGATGTCTATGATGTATTCTGGGGTATGGATTGGATGAAAATGATCAAGGCTGAAATTGAATATTATAGGAGAACATATAGATTAATGACTCAAAATGACATCAAGCATCTCTTTAGAGGATAGATGGTTGTAAAGAAGGGTGAAAAGAGCTTTTTGGCACAAATGGTTGGAATTCCATCTTACCAGTTGGTAGCGTTTACTTTAGAATCAATGGAAGTGATCAAGGACAATATTTTTCTAGGTGTTGTGTATCAATTATCAGATGTATTTCCCAAGAACATCTATTGGTTACCACCTCTAAGGGAAGTGGAGTTTACGATTTATCTCCTTCCTGTGACCATTCATATTTCCCTTTCGTATTATAGGATGGAACCAATAGATTTACTGGAATTTAATGTGCAGTTAGAGGACCAGGAATGTAGGGGTTTCATTCGACTAAGTATGTCTCTGTGGGCATCACCAATTTTGATTGTGAAGAAGGTTGATAGATATAATGACCCATACATTACATACATTTTTATTAATTCAGAATTGAAGAATACATATTACAACATATAACAAAACCATGATTGGACCCTATTGGTATAGTGTCTATAGAAACTGGGAAACATAAACAACTAGTTCATAAAAAATCTACATTGTCTTCCATTTATTTCATCATATCTAGAGACCCTTTTGGAATATACTACTTAATACCCTTCTTCCTGACCTAGGGAAAATAAAACATACATAAGGGTGAGCTGAAATGCTCAGTAAGGGTAAACAAAGGAAATATCAATCATATCATATTCATAAGAACATAACATTTTGAAAATATTAACCTGAAAAAGAGATCATAAAATCATAACATGGGATAAATCATAGTAGTGAAATGTAATCCCAATAATAATAACATAAAACATGAAATTTTTTGGGACACACTCATAATCATAGAATATAATTTCATACTAGTCAAGACTCTTTTCCAAGACTATTATAGCAGATAAAGTCAATTTCTGAACCGAGTTCACTCTTCATTTTTGTCCTGTATCGCTGAACCAGATTAACATTCCATTCCAACACTACTGGAAAAATACCCTATACCAACAGTTTGTAACCGTTGGTATAGGTCCCCAAACTGTTGGTATAGGATATACCAACGGTTTGGAGGATCGTTGGCAAGTAAGCCATGACAATATGTCTATACAAACTGTTTTGGGAAAACCGTTGGTATAGGGTCTATACCAATGGTTCTGAAAACCGTTGGTATAGGTAATTAGAAAATCTATACCAAGGGCTCTCAAAACCGTTGGTATATGTATTTCGAAAAAGAAACATCCGGTGGGATTTGATCCCAGGACCTCTAGTTTATAATGGAATTGACTTAACCACTAACCTAACATGACTTTTGTTAACATAATGTCATAAATATATATATATGTATTGTTCTAATTATTATAAATTTTGATTTATATAATGTTCTCCGTAGGTAGATTCCAAAAAAAATCAAAGGACCTTTCCCAACGGTTTGGGAAAACCGTTGGGATAGACTACCCTTTCCCAACGGTTTGGCCAAACCGTTGGGAATGGTGGTCCAGAATTCAGCCTTCCCCAACAGTTTGGCCAAACCGTTGGGATATGCTAACCTTTCCCAACGGTTTGGCCAAACCGTTGGGAAAGGTGGCCAAAAAATGGGCTTTCCCAACGGTTTTTACAAACCGTTGGTATAGAAGCATTGGGAAAATTCATTTTTCCAGTAGTGCAACCATGTTTATCTGATTAGAAATAAATATTTACCTAATTCATTAGATGGAGATATAGGTCACACCCATCACATTATGAAACCATTCTAATGTGTTCCACAAAATCATAAATCATATATCATAGCATTAACCATGTAATAGAAGTGGGATTCTTAAACATCATGCCATCATAACATAATTTATATAACATAAAAGGACTACATAAAAATTTTCCATTATAACATAATAAAATCAATGTAAAAATAGGGATAGAATCAGAACCCTATATTATCTTAGATGGAAAATAATTTTGATAAAACACTTCAACTCCATTCTTGAAGAAAATATCCTTTCTAATTCAAAAACGTTTTTCCTTTATTAACATGTCATGCAATTTTAAACTAAAATAAGTTAATTAAAAATAAAAGTGCGAACATGTAATGAAATATTCATAGAAAATATTTTTCGATGAAATCGTAAAAATCCATTCCTGTTGTATATGTTAAAACAACATTTTTCTCATACTTTGGCTGGAAATGTCAAAAAGTGGCTCGTACTAAAAACAAAAAATGATTTCTTTAATATCATTTACTAAAAATTCACCAATAGGTAATATTTTATTTAAAAAATTGTTGGAGGATATAAATAATATTACATATTGAGGAAACATGTATGTGGATGATAAATATTCCCCAGTAAATTCTGAAGTATAAACAATCTCGTATAAAAATGAGATTGTGAGATTTTCCCTTAAATTATGTATGATATGCTTCACACGTATCCAAATCTCATGTATAATGATTTAAATAATTTCATATACTTATTAATGAATCATATTCATTGTTATGATATCATATAAGGTCATATTCTTATATTCATATTAGTAATATTTCATTGCTACTAGATATTCAGGTGTTCATTGCTCTATGTTCTTATGCATGTTTTTTCAAATAAATTATTATTTATATTTTTATGTTATAGATACATAATTTAAATAATGGTATTAGTGTAATAGATATCATATTTATTAATTCAATTTATTTATACAATCATTATTCAATGAAGATCATGTAGAATGGGTAGCATCACATCGTGGAGACGGTAGGCTGTACGTACGCACTAGCGATGATATCATTTTTTTGATATTAAAATCATTTATAATTTGATGGTATATCATATATAAAGATTATTAATAATTTTATATTTATTATTATATCATTTAAACTCATTATTACACCCATTCAAATGATGAAATGTTTGAATAACAAACTACACCATGATGTGGAGACGGTAAGCCGTACGTACGCACGTGTGGGGACTTTTTCATTCACAGGATAGATAAAATAAATAATATTGTTGTAAAAATTTTATAATAAAATCACAGTGTCTATAGGATACTGGATTTAATATTTTATAATGGAAACAACAAAGAAGGAGGAAGTGGAATAAGAAAGGAACTTGAAATAGGTGGTGAGATATTTTCCTCTTCCTCGGGTTCTTCCTTTTGATTTGATCAAAATGGATCCTTAGGTTGGATTTATGACAAAAAGAATCACTCTAGGATGAAGGGAGGATATCTGTAAGGATATGTGGGCTGGGTTTGGCCGATCGAAATGGGAATGGGGTGTGAATTAGAGAGAAGGAGGAGTGCCCTTTTATAAGAGGGGTGAGGGGCACCTTAGAAAAAACATAAAATATTATGTTATAATAAATTCATATTGTGTTTATAATGGATCCGAAGTGACTTAATTCGAGCCTAGGGTGGGTATGGGTCGAAATAATCTCATACAATAGGTGTTATAAATGTTTAGGTTTCCATTTTATCCTTATCATTTTGATTTAACTATAAGTTAAATAATTAAATTTTTCCGTGTCATCATGTATTCTTACTCTATATGGTTAATAAACATACTATAAACTACCAATATAACCCAAATAGTTTAATAAATGACATATATATTATTATATATGTATTTTTCAGAACCATTGATTTTTAGGAATATAATATCAATTAATAATTTAATATTTGTTTCAAAAACATACTTATGTCAATTTTGACACTATTTTGTTTTTGTGTTTTTTTTCTAAATTCATAACAACATTATTACATCAAAACAAGTCCATCTAACCAAACATAATATTTTATATTAAAATATAAAATATTGTAATTCATAAAATTTATAAAATTATATTAACTGGGTATTTATAATTTCAATAATATTAATATGTCATTAATAATAAAATTATTGTATAATCCTTATGTCATAAATAACTTAAATTATTTAATTTCTAAAAATTATAAATAAAATACCATTATGTAGGAAATCATATAATCATTCAAATGAATATTTATAGTCAAACTTATATTATGTATAACCCTATATTACAAATTATTTACTTATTAAACATTGATTTTAATTCTTCTAATTCTTCTTGGAATTTAAAAAATAATAAATGTCATTATCTAATCCATGTGGACCTAAATTGTCATATTTTATTCCTATGGTTTCTTTTTTTCTAATTACACTTATCCAATAGAATTAAGTCATATGTTAAGGTAATAATAATATCATTATTACCATTATATACACTATTTATTTTTAACAGTGGTAAATAAAAGAAAAAAGTTAATACTCACCAAAATTTATTTTTACCTTATTGAACCACATTTTACTTATTGATATCAACCGTGTTTCACGGATTTTTGAAATTCCACTCACAGAAGCGGTAAAATTATGTTTTATGTAAATTTACAAATTCTCCTAGGAGTTGGTTAAAATATGGTATAAATTTCAATAAACTTTTTATATATCTAAAATTATTATAAAATGACTCCAATTAATACATGGAACATATATAGGTATTATTTATTTATTTTGACCTTAAATAATTAAAATAAAATAAAAAATTATTTAAATAAAAATTCGTATTTAAACTATAACTCAGTGGTTTTCACTATTCATCACAAATTGTATGTTTTTAGATAAAACCAAAAATTCACCATATACTAATTTCAATATTCTGAATACAAAAATGAATTCCATTTTGAAAGATAAAATTTATGAAATTTCCAAAAGTGGGTATTACTATACATAGCGGCTAGATTATATAATATTTTAATAATATATCGTTGTTGTGTGAAACTCGGAATTGCATACAATGCAAGCTATCGTGGATGGTTTCTCTTATGTGTAATCAAATCCAAGGAAGTTTTGTTTGTAGTGAAATATTCATTGGGTGTTGCATATAACATAATACATAAAAACAAAATATTTTACATAAAATCTCCGGTTGTTTCATTCGGTCCCCCTTTAAAAGAATTTCTCCCTCGAAATCCATCACTTCGTAACAAACAGATTAGGATACCTCATCATCATCATATCCTCATATTCCTATGTAGATTCTTCTAATTGGTGGTTCCTCCATAAAACGTTAACCAAGCGAGTGGACTTTTTTATAGATATTTTTCTCTACGATCCAGAATCTCTATTGACTGTTCTTCATAAGAAAGATCTTGCTCCTATGGTACAAATTCTGAGCTTATTACATGTAAGGTGTCGAGATTGTACATTCTCAGGAGAGATATGTGGAACACATCAAGAAATTCAGAGAGATTCGTTGGAAGCTACAATTGGTTAGCTACCATCATGAAACGATCAAGTATTTCAAAATGACCAATATACCTAGGGCTCAACTTTCCCTTCTTTCCAAATCTCATTACTCTTTTCCAAGGATATATTCGTAAGAAAACTTTATCACTCACTTCAAACTCTACGTTTTTTCATAGGTTGTCAGCATATCTTTTTTTTCGACTCTGAGCTGCTCTTATGTGTTGTTTAATAGATCTTACCTTCTCTATCATCTCATCAACAAGATCAGATCCTAATATCTTCCTTTCCCCAACTTCATCCCAGTTAGTTGGAGTTCTGCATTTCATTCCATCGAGAGGTTGATAAGGATCCATCTGAATACAAGAGTGAATGATATTATTATAAGAAAATTACAACAAAGGTAGGTGTGGATCCCAACAACCTTTTAAATCCATAGAGCAGACTCTCACCATGTCTTCTAGAGATTGAATTTTCTTCTCAGACTGACCATCTGTCTGAGGATGAGAAGCAGTGCTGAACCTCAAATCCGTATCTAGGGTATGCTAAAGTCTTCTCCAAAATATTTAGGTAAACCTCTGATCCCGATTAGATATAATGGAAAGTGGTACACCATGAAAAATTACCACTTCCTTCACATATATCCTCAAAATCTAATCAAAAGAGAAATCTTCTCTAATATCAATGAAGTGTGTGGACTTCGTAAGACGATCAACTATAACACAGATAGCTTTATTGCGTTTGGATGTTTTAGGAAGTCCAGTGAAGAAGTCCATAGTAATGTTTTCTCATTCCCATTCTGGAAGGGATAATTGGTGTAACATCCCCTTAGACTTCTGTCACTCAACTTTAACTTTCTGAGAAACCGGGCATCGAGACACATACTCAGCCACATCTCTTTTCATTCCATCCCTCTAGATGTACTCCTTCAGGTCCCTATTCATCTTCATGCTCCTAGGGTGAATATATAATGAAGAAATATGATATTCATCAAAAATTTCTTTCATTAATTATGGGATGGGAGGAACACAAACCGAATTCATGAACATTATTATTTCATCACAATCAATGTGGAATTCAGGAACATTTCTCACCTTCTTTTGTAACTCTACATCTTCGTTCTATGCCTCTTTAATGATCACATGTATAGATGGTTGAACATTGATTTGAGAAAGATAATATTTTTCCCCTTCCATTATAAATAAAAGATCTATCCTTTGTAAATCCATATATATTGGATAATTTTTGATCCTCATCATGTATATATCTAGCATAGTCTTGTCGACTTAATGCATCTGCGACCACATTTTATTTCCTGGGGTGGTAATGAATTGGGCAGTCATAATGCTTAATCACCTCCAACCATCTTATTTGGCGCATATTCAGCTCCATTTGTTTGAAAATATACTATAAACATTTATGATCAGTATAAATATCACACATTTCAGCATAATGATAATGCCTCCAAATATTTAATGCAAAGATTATAGAAGATAATCACAAATAATGATTTGGGTAATTTTTCTCATGGATTTTCAACTGTCAGGAGGCATATGCTATCACCATATCATTTTTTCAAGAGAACACACCCCAATCCCTTCCTGGATGCATCACTGTAGATCACAAACCATTCGCAACTACAAGGTAGTGTGAGCACAGGTGCATTAGATAACCGTCTTTTTAACTCCATGAAATTCAATTAACACTCCTCTGTCCATTCAAAGTTAACTCCTGTTTGAGTCATCCTGGTGATTGGATTAGATAATTGTGAAAAATCATTCATAAAATGTCGATAATATCCAGCCAAACCAAGAAAACTTTGGATCCCTATTACTGTTGTTGGTCTCAACCATCATTTTTTAACCTCTATTTTTTCTGGATCCACAAATATCCCTATTTTTAATTTATGTGACCCAAAAATAAACCTTTTTGAATCCAAAATTCACACATGGAAAATTTGGCATAAATCTTCTCTTTTCTTAGGGTCTTTAATAAAACTCTAAATTGATCTTCATCTTCTTCCTTGATATTTGAATAGACAAAAATATCGTCTATAAAGACTAACACAAGCTAATCATGATAGTCTATACAGACTCTATTTATTAGGTCCCTGCAGATATCATGGTAATTAGTAAGACGAAATGGAATCACTATAAATTCAGTGTCCATACCTTGTACTGAAGGTCTTCTTTGGTAAATCCACCCTTGTGACCCTTAATTAGTGATACCCTGAATGATGATAAATCATGGAAACGTATTGAGCTCCGTATAGTTGGTCAAATAAGTCATCAATTCATGGGAGATGTTATTTTTTCTTGATACTGATCTTCTTAAGTTCTCAATAATCAATGCAGAGTCTCATTTAACCATCTTTTTTCTGAACAAACAGAACAGGTGCTCCCCAAGGTGATTCACTAGGGCGTATGAATCCCTTATCAAGATTCTCTTGTAGATTCTTCTTCAATTCCTACAACACAATTAGGGAAATTCTATAAGGTGTCTATGAAATAGGCATAGAACCTAGTATGAGTTCTATTGAAAACTCAACTTCAACATTTTGTGGAAGACCTGGAAATTCCTTCGGAAAGAAATCATTAATCTTCTTTAGAATGGGAATATTATTAATCGTGAGTTTCTCTCCATCTATTTGAGATAAATTACCTTCATTTATTGGAATCAAGACCCATACGATGGAAGAAATTTCCACTGTAAGGTTATATTCATCCTTGCATCGATAGATGATCATAGATTGATCAGGAATATGAAATTTGAATTCTATTCTTTGGTAATCGATATGAGGTCCATATAAGGAATGTCAATCCATGCCAAGAATCACATCAAATTCTACTATAGGAAGGATCACAAGATTTTTAGGAAGCACATTCCCACAATAATCAATTGATGAAGAATTATAATCTTTTGATGTAATTGTTGTGCCATTAGGAGTTGTCACAGCTAACTCAATAGATAATTGTGGAGGTAGTACGACGATACCCGTAGAAAATTATTCAGAAATAAAAGAGTGGGTGGATCCAGAATAAAATAAAACATTTTCTACTTTAGAGTTTATGGTATGTGTACCTTTCACCAATTCGTTATCATACTCCACATCTCCGATAGAAATAGAATGTGACTTTTCTTTTCCTTTTTCCTTAAGAGTTTGTTTATGTCAATCATCATCAACAACCCTTGGATTAGGGTGTTGATTAACATAATGCCCAATTTCCATGCACTTGTAACATTGAAGTGTTTGAGGCTCATTCTATGTAGCCTTTTCTTTGTTTGCATCAGTAGAAATATTTTTCCAATCATTACGACATTCAAATGACCGATGACCTTATTTTCCACATTTGAAACATTTACTTTCCCCTTTAAGACAATTCCCTCCATGTTTTGTTCCAAACATTGAGCATAAGAGAAAACTCATCTTCATTTCAGTGTGGTCTTTATATTTCCCTTTGAATTGTGTTTTCATATTCTTATCAAACCTATATAACTAATGGGTTACTCCAATATCAATTTCTACCTTTATAGAACATTGAACACTTTCCTCATAGCTATTGATGTCCCTTATGGCTAATGCCCTTTGAAGACTTGGATTTAATCCACTAAATAATCGATTGATCTTACTCTTAAGTTGGATAATAATTTCAGAATAATACCATGAATGTCTTGTCAAATTTTCTTCATAGTTACCAATAGATTCATTATCTTTTTTCTTTAGTTCGAGAAACTCCTTCTCCATATTTGTTCAAAAAATATGAGGGAAGTACTTATTGAAAAATATGTTCTTGAACTCGTCCCATTCCATGGACTCAATGTCGTCTCTTGGCCTCATATTCATGATTAGAATCCACCATTGATCAGCTTCACATTCGAAACTATATATTACTAATATGAATTTATCATGTTCAGAACATTGAAGAACTGAATATATCTTTTTAGTGGAATTGATCCATTTTTCATCCATTAATGTATCAGTAGATTCACTGAATGAGGGTCGATGCTGCCTCAAGAAGGATTCAACAGAATGTTGCTTATTCCTTTTCTCGTTTCGAAGTCCTTCATGATTCATTGCATGAGAATGTTTTGTGATCATGGCTACAAGATTTTTCATTCCAGCTTCCATAATGTTTGGTTGGTCAGGGAAACAATCATTGCATTGCCCGTCGCATTTAACACTAACACGATTCCTTTAGGTACTAAACGTTGTCTAAAACCAATAAGCATATTGTGAGAAACACTAATCATAATAAGAAAACCACATAATCAAGAATAAAATTTCACACATAAGGTCTTATCATAGGTTATTCATGGCCATTACTAAAACAATAATATTGTGTTCTATTATTAGACATATCCTTAGGGTTCTTACTGAGGCTTTCACATCTTAGTTTCCAATGGTTTACTATACCTTTCCTTTGATACCAACTATAACGACCCATAATTTACATAAATTGATATTACTTCAGAATTGAACCATACTTATTACAACATATAACAAAACCATTATAGGACCGTATAGGTATAGTGTCTTTAGAAACTGGGAAACATAAATAACCAGTTAATAAAGCATCTACATTGTCTCTTGTTTATTTCATCATATATAATGTCCCATTTGGAATATTCTACTTAAAACCATTAGTCATGACATGTGGGAAAGAAAACAGACAAAAGGGTGAGCTCAGATGCTTAATAATAGTAAACAATGGAAATATCAATCATATCACATTCATAAGAACCTATCATTTTGAAAATATTAACCTACAAAAAATATCATAATATCATAACATGGGATAAATCATTGTAGTGTAATATAATCCCAATAATCACAACATAATACATGAAACATTTTGGAATACACAGGTAATCATAGAAAGTCATTTCATATTAGTCAAGACAGATTGACAAGATTATCATAGCAGACAATGTCCATTTATGAACCGAGTTCACTCCTTGTTTCATTCTTGTACCACTAAATTGGGTTAACTTGTCATTCCAGAAATGGCTGTCTAATGAGATATAAATATTTACCCAATGCATTGGATGGACATATAGGTCCTACCCATCTCATAATGAATCCATTATTATGTGTTCCACAAAATCATAAATCATATATCATATCATAACCCTTGTAATAAAAATGCGATTTTTAAACATCATGCCATCATAAATTAATCCATATAAGATAAAAGGACTTCATAAAAATAATTCAATAATAACATAATAAAATCAATGTAAAAATAGGGATAGAAACAGAACCTTATATTATCATAGATGGAAAATAATTTTGATAAAACACTTGAACTCCATTCTTGAGGAAAATATCATTTCTACTTCAAAAACATTTTCCTTTCCTAACATGTCATACAATTTTAAAATCAAAGATGTTAATTAAAAATAAACATGAAAGCATTTAAAGGAATATTAATGGAAATAATGTACTATGAAATCATAAAAATCCATTCATACCGTATATGTTAAAAAACATTTTTCTCGTACTTTGGCCGGAAAAGTCAAAAAGTGTCTCATACGGAGAACAAAAAAAATTCATTTCATGTCGTTTACTAAAAATTCACTAATAGGTAAAATTGGAGTCAAAAAATTGTATGAGGATATAAATAATAATACATATTGAGGAAACATATATGTGGATGATAAATATTCCCAAGTAAATTCTGAAGTATAAATAATCATGGATAAAATTGAGATTGTGAGATTTTCCCTTACCTTAGGTCCAATATGCTTCATACATATCCGAACCTCCTTTATAATTATTTAAACAATGTCATTTACTTATTAAAGAATCACATTAATTGTTATGATATCATATATGGTCATATCCTTGTCTTATTATTAGTAATATTTCATTGCTTCTTGTTATTTGGGTGTTTATTGCTTTATGTTCTTATACATGTTTTGTCGAAATAAATTCTTATTTCTATTTTTATGTTATAGATACCCCATCTACAGAATGATATTAGTGTAATAGATAACATATTAATTTATTAAATCCATTTATATAATCATTATTCAAGGAAGATCATGTAGAGTGAGTCGCATCACATCCTGGAGACGGTGGGCCATACGTACGCACAAGCGATGATAACATTTTTTTATAAAAAAATCGTATATAATTGGATGTTATATCAAATATACAGAATCATAATAATTATATATTTATCATTTATATCCTTTATACTCATTATCATATCCATCCTATTGATGAAATGTTTTAATAACAAACTACACCACGTTATGGAGATGATAAGCCATACGTACACACTTGTGGTGACTTTTTCATTCATATGATGGATAAAATAACTAATATGGTTTTTACCATTTTTATAATACCATCACAATATATATATGGTAATGGATTTATTATTTTATAATGGAAACAACAATTAAGGAGGAAGTGGAAGAAGAAAGGAACTTGAAATAGGTGGGGAGATATTTACCACTTCCTTTGGGTTCTTCCTATTGATTTGATCAAAAGGGCTCCTTAGGATGTATTTCTTAATAATGTAAGGCCTCTAGGATTAAGTAAGGATAGTTTATAAGGTCTTTGGTAAGGGTTTTCCAATCCAAATGGCTTTGGAGGTATGAATTTGATAGAAGGGGGAGTGCCCATTTATAATAGGGGTGAGGGGCACCTTAGGAAAAACCTAAAATATTATTTTATAATAAATTCATATTCGGTTTATAATGACTCCAAGGTGACTTTTTTAGAGTCTAGGGTTGGTATGGGACGAAATAATTTCATCCAATTGGTTTTATAAAAGTTTACGTTACCATTTTAACCTTATCAATTAGATTTCACTCTATGTTAAATAATTAAACTTTTACCCTGTATTTTATTATTCTTACACTATATGGTTAATAAACATACTATAAACTGCAAATAGAACCCCAATTGGTTCATCAATGTCATATATATTATTATATAAGTCTTATGGATGATCTTTAGATTTTTAGGAATATAATATCAATTAATAAATTAATATATTTTTTTAAACTCTTTTATGACAATTTGGAAAATATTTGGTATTTTGTTTTTTCTAAATTCATAACAGTTTTATTAATTTGAAAAAAATTCATCTACCCAACCCTAATCTGTTATATTAAGATATAATAAAAGTTTAATTAATTAAAAGCCTCAAATTTCATTTATTATGGTATTTATAATATCAATTATGTTAATATTTCATTAATAAGGTAATTAATACATCATCATGGTATCATAAATAAATTAAATTATTTAATTTCTACAAATTATAAATAAAATACCATTATGAGTGAAATATTTTTTACTTTTTAATGAATATTTTTAGACTAATTTATCTTATTTATAACCCTATATTAAAAATTAATTACATATTAAACCAAGATTTTTATTATTTTTAATATTCATGAAATTAAATGATAATAAATGTCCTAATCTAATACAAGTGGACCTAAATGGTCATATTTTATTCCTATGATTATTTTTGGTCGAATTACACTTATAAAATAGAATTAGGACATGTTTTAGGGTGATAATAATATTATTTTTACCCTTAATTATCCTATTTACTTTTAATTGTGGTAAATAAAAGTAAAAGTTACTATTCACCAAAAATTATTTTTATCATATTGAACGACATTTTATTTACTGATATCAACTATATCTCTTGGATTTTTTAAATTCCAGTCACAGAAGCGGTAAAATTATGTTTTATTTAAATATGAAAATTATCCTAGGAGGTGGGTAAAAGACGGTTAATAGTTCAATAAAATCATTATATATCTAAAATTATTATAAAAATACTCCAATGAATTAAATTTAACTAATATATGTATTATGTATCTATTTTGAACTAAAATAAATTTAAATAAAATGAAAATTTATTTAAATAAAAATTCGGGTTTGAACTATAACTCAGTGTTTTTCACTATTCATCAAAAAGTGAATGTTTTCCGAAAAAACCAAAAAAATAACCCTAATCTAATTTTGATATAAGATATCCAAAATTGAAGTCTATTTTAAAAGATAAAATTTTCAAATAGTGGGTATTAATATTAATAATGGCTTGTTTATATAATATTTTAATAACATATCATTATTTAGTGAAACCCGGTATTGCGTACAACGAAAGATATCGAGGATGGTTTCTCTTGTGTGTAATGAAATAAATGATAGTATTGTGTGTAGTTAAAGACTCCTTTGGTGTTTCTTATAAAATAATACATAAAAAACAAAATATTTCTCATTAAATCTCAGGGTGTTACAATGGAACTCTTCGGCTGTGTGTTTATTATCGTAAGCTAACCATGTTTCGAGAAAGAAAAAATATTCACTTCCACGCATTGATGATATGATCGATCAATTAAGGGGATATTAGTGGTTCTCCAAGATTTACATGTGATCAGTATATCACCAATTGATAGTTCATAAAGAGGATATTCCAAAGAAATCTTTCGGAAGTTGATTTCACCACTATTAATATGTAGTTATGAATTTCGGTCTAACGAATGCACATACTGACTTAATGGAATTAATGAATCGTATATTTCAATAATATGTGTCTTTTCTTTTTGTGGTGTTTGTGGAAATCCTTTTGGTATTTTCAAAAACAATGGATGACCATGAGGGGCACCTACAAACAGTGTTACAAATCTTGAGAGATCTTTATTTGTATGCCATATTATCAAAGAGTTATTTTTGGGTAATGGAAGTATGTTTTAATTGACATGTAATTTTTGAGAAATGAATTTTTGTTGATCATGAAAATAGAGAAGCTATTATATCATGGAAACCCCCCAAAATTTCTTTTGAAATTTGTAGTTTTCTTGGTCTACTTGGTAACTACTAATGATTTGTGTGTGATTTTTCATGACTAGCTTCGCCAGTGACAGTTCTGACAAAGAAGACTGTTCTATTCCAATGGACAGAGGAATACTAGAAGTCTTTCTAGAAACAGAATTTTTTGATTACATTAGCACCTATCTTGATCTTTCCAGAATCTGGACAGTGGTATGTGGTGTATTTTGATTCTTCAGGATCAGGTTTGGATTGCGTTCTCATGAGATGTTATGGGGGTTAGTTTTGTGATTCATACAGCAGTTGGTTGTACCAATGGTTTGCTAGGAATAACTCCTTCAAGCATACCAATATTCATTATGTGATATACATCCAGTTACACAGAAGATGTATAAGCCAATGAAGGCGATGCTTTGGAGGAGAGGTATGAAAAGGAAGATGGATGATTACATCTCATGGTGCATGAATTGTCTGCAGATTATAGAATATCATTAGAGAATAGCTGGTATGTAACAATATTTTCTCATCCTTGTATAGAAATGGTATTAAATAGAAATGTATTTTGTTATAAGTATTCCACGAATGGTCCCGAAACACGATTACATTTTGGTGTTAGTGGATCGTCTAACCAAGTCGGCGCATTTCAACCATATTCATGAAACTAATATGGTAGATGATCTTTACTAAATTTATATCTGAGAAGTGGTAAAGCGACATGGTGCACCAGTTTCAATAGTCTCAGATAGAGATCCAAGGTTTGTGTATCATTTCTACAAATCCTTACAACAAGCCATTGGGACTCAGTTGAGTACGAGCACAAAGTATCATCCTTAGATGGATGGGAAATCCTATCAGATGTTACAAACATTGGAATACATGTTGCGGTATTGTGTAATAGATTTTTCTGTCTCATGATAGGACCATATACCTTTAGTGGAGTTCCCATACAATAACTGCTATCATGGATTGATACGCATGGCTCCATTAAAAGTATTTTATGGGCATCCTTGTCATTCTCCACTATGATAGGTAGAAATGGAAAAAACATAACAGTTTGGGCCATTCTTTGAACAAGAAATAATATAGAATATATATTTTATTATAAAGAGGATGGAGATGGTTCAGAGTCCATAGAAATATTATGTAGATCCCCATCGAAGTCCAATTTCGTTCTCTATAGGTGATCATGTCTTCTCTATGTTCTCTCCAAGTCTTATAAATCATACTTTCGGGAAGAAGGGAATGTTATATCCTAGATACATTTTCCATTTTGAGATAATCTAATGGGTTGGAGAGGTGGAATATCAGTTGGAATTACCACCATAGTTTAGCTCGATGCATAATGTGTTCCATGTATCCAGTTGAAAATGTATCACCCTGATCCCAATAATGTGATTAGATGGGATCACGTTGACCTAGAACCAGATGCATCATTGGTATATATGGTAATGTGGATCAAGGATAGATAATAGAATGTCTTACGTGAGAAAATTGTTGACCTAGTGAGGGTTTTAAGGAAACATGGTCATATTTAGGAAGAGACATGGGTACGTGATAAGGGAATTAATGAGTAGTGGCCATAACTCTTTTTGGTTAGTGAAGATTTTTTACATTCCAAGGATAGAAATACCAACGGTGGTGGGAATGGAGTACAACTGATTTTGGGTACATAAACCCATTACTCGTGCTTTTTATAAATACTGTTTCATTAACTGGGTTTCTATAAAATAGATATTTTCCATAAAATAGAGAGTTTACATAATGTGGGTTGTTTCCATAAAGTGGGTTGTTTCCATTAGGTGGGGTGTTTCTATATAGAGGATTGTTTACATAAAGTGGGATGTTTAAATAAATTGGTATGATTCCATAAAAACGTGTTTCCATAAAAATGGTATTTGTGAAGGATGGGATAGTTTGAGGTTTTTATAAAGAGTGTTGGGAAAAAAAGGAAGCTAACACAATCCATACACAGTTGGCCCAAACAGTGTGGTCAATCCTTAAACAGAGAGGTCAAATCTAGATCCTATTTTCTAGGAGCTTACTCATTTTTTCAATATATATTTCGTTTTGTCTTCAAAACACCCCTCTTTCGATATTTATGTCCCTAAAAGGTTGTAGAACCCTACCTCCATGGGTTGGATCCAACCTAGAACCTTCCCTTGGTGATTTCAATCCCGATTCTTGTGGTAAGTTCCAATCTTCTTGGTTAATTTCCGTTTCTTGCAATCTCTCCATTCTATCCTCCTTATTTTCTAAGATCTACACCACCTGTGGGAAGATATTAGTTTTTTTAACAGTAATTAAGGATAAATATGGTGTTATTAATGATATAAGATGTGATCAAAGCTGCTTTCATGGAATCTTGATCTGATTCATGAGGTATGCCACCATTCATTCCTCATTTGACACTTTTTCTTATATCTGCTTAGATTTACTTCTCTAATATCCAATATTTCTCAGATCTGAACATGTAGTGTGTAGATCTATGATTTTGGAAGCCAATTAATTCAATGTTTAGTTTTTATCTTTCTAGCATTATAGAAGTAATGAATTCTTAGAGAATAGAGCTGTCTTCTTGTGCGTTCTTCATCTGTTGCGGAGTTTCATAAAAACATCAAGGTAGGTGGTTCACTCTCATATAATCTTGATTGAATTCATTTTATTAGTTTCAAAATGGATTATTTGATTTTTATTGATTGCCAAAATCAATGAATTAATCTTTTTCACTGATGAAGTATGGTTTTAGTAAATTGTGAAATCTTGTTGAATTGTTGTGCAATGTGATTTAGCATCATGAATTCAAAATAATGATTTTAAATTATTAATTTTATTGAATTGGTAAATTGTTTTATAAAGTTTTGGTTTTAAATAAATAGGGTTTTTTTATTGAAAGGTGTTTTGGAATGATCGTTGGGCATATTGGTGTGTGAGTGGATATTGAAATTTTGGGGCATGGTGGAAATATGAAATTGGGCTCAGGGCCGCAGGTTAAATGGCACATATGATATAAATTTCATATTGAATGTATATGGATTGGTTGAAATATGTCATTGTTCTTGGTGTGAAATGGTTAATGCCACATGGGAAACAATTACCTTGTGACGACTTGGTAGATTGATGAGAAACCACTCATGAGTATGGAACCATCATAACGTATCTTGCATGGTTGGTTATATGGGATTATGGAATGGTTGGGAAAGCCATGAAAGGGATATTAAGTAATTATTTTGAATCCTGTTTAGTTATTTTTCGTAAAAAATAACATTCTTGGAAATTTCCATTCAATTGCACTTTTATGATTTTGGTAATGAATGGTTTTGGAAACTTTTTTATATTTAGTTATAAACTATTTTTGAGATATTTTGTTATATAAATTGATTTATATAATTTTTTCCTAACTATTTTATCCTAGTATAGTGAGTAGGGAAGTCATATGGGAAAAACTATGTTTTATACTCACACCTGCTTTGTCACTTTCTTTCTTTTTGCAGATTCTATCTTCTGGGACAAGAGAAAAGGTAATGTTTCCCACGTGGTTAGCATTAACTCATGTTGTTTCGGATGTTTAGAGATTGTGGAGCTTGGAGCCTATAGATCATGGAGTCTTGAGGTTTTTGGAGTTTCTTTTGTAGTTTATCCATTGTGTACATTAATACATGGTTATTCATCTGTCATTTCTTACATTAATGTGGTTTTTAGATACATGAAGTTGTTGAGTAGTCTTTCATTCATTCATGCCTCATATTGTGAATGGTTGGTTGGTTTATTGGTTTATTTATTAAGGGGTAAATCTTTTGCAACATGTATTTGATACCATTTAGCATTTATTTTTAGCCTTTGGCATCTTGGGGATGTCACTTAAGGCCTAGTAACAACTCATTGTACTATCAAGCCAATCAGAATTAGTGGGTCATTACAACATCAATGTGAAGGATCATCCATCGGTTTTGAAATATAGAAGAGAAGGAACTAGAGAAATCCCTAGGATTATTTATAAGGATATTTCTATGGATGTATCTAAGGATTGGATTAATGATAAGGAAATGTATAGTAAAAATCACTAGAATATTAGTGATGGATAGATTGAGTTGTTTCAAATAATTTCATCATTGATCAGATATCACAAGTGGATGTGGCACTCGATCATATTTATCTATGGTTAATATCACTGAAAATATGTATCAAGAAGGAATCAGGTTTAACGTTGTGCATAATAATTGGACATTCTACACACTAGATTTGAATCTCTAGGGGGATATTCTATGGAAATTAATAAGGTACTTATGAACCATGCTGATATATTTGAATAGAAAGAGACTATGAACAGTCTATGATGAACCTAAGGTGTCATCGATTAAAAAGTGGGTTTCATTATTTAGATATCCTATAAGAAATTTATAATATATTTTTATATTTCTTTTATGATATGTGTTTCTCAGCATGTGATTATTGGTTTTAGTCAGTGGATATAACTAGAATGGACACGTTTAACATTGAATGTTTCAGATGTGGAAATTATGGGATTTATAAAAATTGATTTCTCAAAGTGGAAATATCATAAAGAGAATCATGAATGTGGTACGAGTCTTTTTTATTCTATTGAAGAAAAAGGGACCATAATATATATGATAATTATATGTGATTGTTTTCTAGAATTGTTTACATTAAATGTAAGAAAAGTTATTATATTGAGGTCAGGGAACTATATGACATGATTCATATTTCATATTCTAGGAATGCTTTATTAAGGAATATGATCATGAAGCCTATGTAATGGATTAATAATAATGTTGGACTATTGATGTGAATATGTTTTGGAATTAAAATATTATGTAATATGAATCATGAAATATATTACTATTTCTATTATAATTTTTTCATCATGGATTTTATAGGATATATTGAATGGCGATGAAGTCTTAGAAAAGTAATTTTTTATTTAAGGGGAGGTAACCCTTAATATGTTCAGGATTTTTAGAAAATTAGGATTATACTGGATAAAGAGTTGATTGATTTGGATAATGTAAATTGGATTATATCACTGACCTTAGAATAATAATATATTTGTTGATAATTTAGACTATGTCATCACGGATGAGGTTTAAAATTTCTTGGTTTTATAAAATATATATAATAATCATTGGAATAATGAATCAGTCATTATTTCAAAAAAGATTTATGTTAATTAAGGTCATTTCCATATTTCAATAGAATATTCAATGATGGTATTCAAATTTTTGGAATGCGGGAATGAAGAGATTCACAATAATATAATAGTAATAACTATTAATCTAAATTCATGACTTTCTTTATAATGTTTTAGATTTTAATCATTCATAAGGGTTATAAGGTTATCCATTTATGGATTATTTAATTTAAAATTTAGATGATGTTTTTGAGGTTAATGTATTATCTCACCACATGGGGATTTATTATTATTAGATAAATTTGGGTAACCATTTTCTTGTGATAAAGAGAGGTTGAATGTCTTACCATACATGTATGGATCTAATGATCTATTATTTTTCTAGGATTGAAATATTATCCTTATTTCCTAGGAGTAAGAGAAAAAGAGGGAACTGACCAAGGAACAAAAAGGATGAGGTTGTACTGAAATTGTTCAAGTATACCTCTTTATGAAAATTCATTAATTTTAGGAATATAATATAGAATTAAAATGTATTCCTAATAAATTAACTATTTCTTGAACTCATGGCCTCTTAAATCATAATAGATTTATGAATTTGAGGAACTCATCTTTATAATTAACATTCACATGTTTGTGATTCATGACCGCAATCACCCCATAAAAATATTTTTTCTCTCCCTCCATGTCCATATTTTCAGTTGTCATCTATGTTATCCCTTGTGTAAACATAGTTATGAATTAAATTATTTAATCATTATATTTACAATATTCCTTTTTAGAGGATTTTATTATGTTATTTTATACAATGTGTGTTTATATGTAAAGAACTTTCAATTAATAAATTTTTGATAATCTAGATGAATTTTGAAGGTGAAATTAATTTTAAGGGGGGCCAAATTTAACACCAAAATATTTTGTGAAATAAATTTTTCAAAATAATTTAATCTTTTTTATATTTTTCAATTCACATGACACTAAAAATATATTTTTTATTATAATTGATATGTGTTTGCGTTTTCTTATACAAAAAAAATTATTCATGCACTACAGACAACCTTATGTTCATCATGGTTTACAAGAAAAACCGAGGTTATCTTATATTACATATAACACTAACATTCCATTATGGCTTGAAAAACATAGAAGACCGAGTTTTAATGAACAATAATTTAATTTTAAATTTAACATTAAATAATATAATAAGATATAACGTAGTGTAAATGATGTAAATTATGACTAGGATAAACTATCTCATGAAAATATATGTTTGAAAAAAAAATTATAAATAAATTTAAAATGATTATAGGAACTAATTGAATATAAAGGGTTGGTTTTTCTGAAAACAAATTTTATGCTCATGATTGAATTTTATCCTAATAAATAAAATTAATTACTATTAGTGAAGCTTATTAATGAAAAATATATTTTTATATTCCATAAAATATATTTTTTACATTTATTGAATAAAATTTATTGTCATAAGATATGAAAAAAATTCAAAAACACTCATGAAATCCGAATTTTTTATAAAATATGGTTTACTACATTTTAATGGAGAACATATTTTAAATATAAATTTTGGATATTTTTTAAATGATAATTGTAAATATAACATCATTTTTTATTTTTGAAGATAACTATTATGTTAGGGTGGGTTATTTTAAATTTTATATGAAGTTTCATTTTGTTTATGAATATTGATAAAAATTGAATTTTAATTTTAAACACATATTTCATATAATTCATTTATAAGGATAAATAATATTTATATATTTTTTTATAGAATAATAAAATCGACAATAGATCAATTAATCCATGTTATTTTATTAGGATCAATTTCACCTTGAAAATAATAATGAAAACATTGAAAAAATTTGAACATTTTTACATAAAAAATATTTATTGTCATCCCCTCCACATGAATAATTTTAAATTATTTTTTTCCTCTCCTGTGATCAGAAATTATAAAAATGGATTCCATATTTAAAATCAGAACAAATTTTAATGTTTATATAGTGTATGTTATTTTTTACAAAAAATAATACTTACTGTAATGAAAATTAATTACTACGATTAAGGGAATGTTAGCTAAATAAGAAACTAAACCTCAAATTTATGGGCCAAAATGACCAAGAAACATGTTAAAAATCAATTGTATTGACATATTTAACCATTATTCTCACTTTTATTGGATTTGGACCACTATTGGAGCCACTTTTTGTCACAAATATTCCATTTGGGGCCCATGCCGCTACTCCCCTAGCCGGCCTCCAGAAGGCTATGGGATGGTGGGTAGTGCGAAGTAGAAATATCACTAACCTGAGAGGAATTATACTATGTACCTATAAATATGCATACTTATCCTAGCCCAAATAATTTAAAATTTTAAAAACACCAATGACCATTCATTCATACATCTATATCTTGTAAATGGAGTACGAAAAGAAGTAAGAGAATGTAAATAGTGACAAATAAAATCCCACCAATGATAGTCCAAAACACAAGTACAAGATGAATGTAAAGGTTTTGGGAATACATTATGAAATCCATAGTAACACATCTTGGTATGCCCAATCTCACTATGAACCATATATTCCCAGTCCTCCCAGGAATCAATAAAAAGGTTGATCGTCTACACAGGACCTGACACATGCGGGTGTAGATCGTGTAGGGGTGAGAATATTAATACTCATTAAGAAACACAAAAAATACAAATCATACAATAAGGGAAATATATTGAGCTATACATAGGTATATTTCTACCTGAAATAATAAATAAATGTCTGGAAATACTCTACAAAGACACACAATCTTGACATAAGCCACAACCATAGTATACTAGTATTGGATTCTAGTTCCATGATTCAACAAAACATTATTCAGGGAGAACAAACCACTAAATATTATATTAATAATGATGTACATATAAGTGGAATATCTGATCAGCTATCCGAATGAGAATGAATACACTGCTAGTCCAAATAGAATAATGATACACATATGAGGATCATTTCCATTGACATGTTGTTATACAAACAAGTCCTTCTGTATTAACCCTCTAATTATAGAATTGAAGCCCTTATAATATTTATCACGCTGATACCAAGAATTACAACAAGGTCATGATGATGAATATATGATCATACTCCAAGCCTCTAGAAGGGACACTAAAGAGTTTGTCTAAGATATCATTCTGAAAGGATCATAATCATTGGGGTAGGAAATGATTGTATACTAACCTCCATGGGAAGGATAATGGTAAAAACCCCTAACAAAGATAGTCCACAATATAGATGATAAGAGAGTTACACCACGTATTGAAGAGTAGCCAGTGTTTATTGGGGTTACGTGCCATGTCATTGTATCTTGAGTCCCGCTAGTGTATTATAAAAATGTTCTAATACATGGTGTAATATCATGTTCCCATTCCCATGTACCCGCACACATGTTAACCCATGTATATTTTCTAAGAAGTTTCTTGTGGGGGAGTACATGATATGTAGAGGACCCATGTAATCCACCCCATGTCCATGTACATTCAAAATAACACACTGAGTCATTCAATGTGCACAACACAACATATAGTCATGACTACATACCATGTGTATCGGGTTTTTTTAGAAACCCTGCTTCTTCCTCCTACTCATTCACATGCTACTATCACATTGAAATATAGATCCAATCATTCTTAAAAATATGGATCTTCTGTGATTGAATCCTACAATGGACGTTCTCTAGAATATGTAGATCATATCTATTTGAAAGATGCATTCTTTTCACCTGATCGTCGTTCAAACATCCCACTAAACATTGGTATATTTCAAACTGGTCTAATCATTTTCCCCTACCATCAATGGGACTCTATTGGGTAATACCGAGTCTAGATATAAAATATCATATCATTGTGCCAAAAAATGTATGTTCAATAATCGACACATTAGTGAAGCATCAAACCACAGGAAATGAGAAGAACACCCATGTTGAATGAATAAAGGTGGGATAAACCCACAAAACATGAAAAATAAGAAAAAAATATTTTCCATGTTTGGATACACTCAATTAATTTTCATTATAATTAATAATTATGAAAAAATCAAATAAACATGTCCCAAATTAATATCCACATAGAAATAAACCCATCACATATAATGAACAAACCGTATAGAAATCTGTTCATTGGATAATTCTAATTCATCATAGATATAAATAATGGGGAGGAATTGAATAAAAAACCCAAAAAAACGATTTTGATCAACATATAATGAATAAAAATCATTGTGATGTTTTTTTGAGTGATCCATAAAACCGATGCACAATGATCATTTTCCATGATCTGTTATTGATCGACTAATAGAGAATCTAAAATCTCTCTCCATTGGTTACACAACTACTGCAGGATGATGAAGACAACAATAGAATTAATAAATAATATACTTTTTTAGGTATATCCTTTTGGGGGATTGAATAATTAGAAATAAAATAATTTATTTTAATTATTTACTTTATTTCAGCACCCACAATAAATTTTCTAAAAACAACATGCAATGACTAATGTAAGGTCGCTCCTAGGGTAAACCAATCATCCTAAGATCAATGGTTCCCTTGTAAATATAATCCAAAAATTCTATTAAATTTTATTATACTATTTAAGGAAATATTCACATGTGTGATATATAATATATTTCATCTATTTAAAATATTTTTTTTTCAGGCACACCTGTTCAAGGAATTTCATGTCATCTCAGCACATATTCATGAAAATAATCAAAATATAATTCAAAAAATAAAAAATTAATTTTTTTTGATATTTCATTCTCCCCACCTTGGGAATTTACGTCCTTGAAAAACCATAAATAAGTTATACTAAAAATGATGTGGGTACTAAGCACAAATCTAATCCTCCCACTCCCATGTTCTTTTATATATTCACATACTGCTACGAGAAATAAGAAAAATGAATTTATCGGCCATGAAGGATCCACATCTATCAATCCACTAGGTTCACTAGGGACTTAGTTAAGGTTTCTCCATTCATTGTTTCAAGCTCTACCAACTCTATAATGTGTGATGAGTCATGACTATACCACTTCATCTAAGAGACATCAAAGACATTGTGTACCCGGTCTAACTATGGAGGTAGAGCTATGTGGTGTTCCACCTTACAACTCTATGATGTATATGTAATTTGATGAAGAACATCAAAGTTATATTAATTCCCAATAAAATATCCAACATACATGTCTAAGAGAAACATATAGGAACATGTGGTCTCTATAATAAAACACTAAAGGCCTCCATCCCTTGTAAGAAAAATATTTTTGATAGATCAGTGAATTATACTTCCACTACTAGATAATATGAAGCTTCTATAATGTCACTCGCACCAAATACAAGCCATTTAGTGCTGACTCTCCTAGGTTAGTCTGGAAGTATGGTGACCTACAGGGTTTCCAGTATGAAGCCTCAAATGGATCCATACTGTTGGTGGAATTGTAGCTATTATAGTACCCATACCATAATAGTGGAAGGTTAATCTGCCAACAGCGGGCATGGCCTAAAATTAATGCATGCCGAATTTAATGTAGAACCAAAATAATTTTCCCATTTTGGCCTCCAGTTTGGGGGTGAAATTATTTGATCAAGCGTAACCGGGTCCCAAATTCCTCCTATAATCCCATCCACAACCAATATGTAATGTGAGAATCAGGATAAGAAACAATTATCTATGGAAGGTCATGGAGTTGGAATATCTCCCATATATAGAGGTATTTGATGCTCTATATTAAAATATGTTCATAGAAATACATGATGTTGGAATACTTGGTTAGTTGGTCAAGAATCACCCAGATGGCATTGTGTCCAACGGACCGATATGTTAATCATACAACAAAGTCCAAAAAAATGTCACATCACATCCTTTCTATAACCTTAAGTGGTTGATCCATAACTAATGGAACTTTTTTCTCATCCTTCACATTTTAATAAGAATGGCATCAAGAGATGAACAATTCATATCCTTTATCCCTCATTAGACTCCAAAAATTGTCATCAGAGGGCCATGTTCATCATTTCCACACTTGGATATACCATTATAGGGGATATATGAAACACTCTTTGAAACCCTTCCCATAATTTCAATAGAAATATCAAGAATCTTCAAAATAAAAGGACATTATCACAACATTTATAAAATCTATTATGATCATGCCTTATTGATAAGTGAGCGCGTAGAGTCTCACAGTTTGTATCCCCAAGATGTGCTTCCCCAATTCGCAATACGATTGGAGGGGTAGAAAATTAGTCAAGAGGTAAGACACCTTATCTCCATCCACAAATTATAACTTCAATAATGCCAACTTCTCAGATTCCTTATTCTAAAACTATGAACATAATTTCATACTAAGAGATTCTACTTCGACAATCCCCTTTCTAAGAGTATAGAATATTTTGATGTTATAATACTGTAGGAACTCAAAACATTTCCACTATATCAATTTGAGATCATTCTATGAGATGGTATACTTGAGACTCTTGTGATTAGAGTGGATGATAATCCACATTCCCATCATGTAGTGACTACACATCATTAAAGTGAAACAACAGATGATATCTATAGATAATGGGTCACATATTTTTCCATTGGGGGCTCAATTGACGTGACCAATAAAAAATAATTTTGTGTATATAGATCAGAACAAAATCAAGACCAGTTCATAATTTATCAGAAACCACAATTTCCTCAACATCGTCCTCTAGAATTCTCAAAAGGGAAATGCTCTTCAAACTCTTCTTAACTACTAAAAATCATGGCCTTAGTTATTTTTCAAATGAATGGATACCCCTTTTGAGTATTATAATTCATAGGTGTTGATTCTATAGATATATACATTGTGAAACTTCAGTAATATCCTTCCAACCTAAGGAAGACCTGTACGTCCATTACACTCTTAGGTGTCTCCCAAGCTATCACCACCTCAAGCATGGATGGGTCTACTTCCACTCCATCTTTTTAGATAAATTTTTCTACAAAGTGGACCTCCTGAATCCAGAACATGAACATTGGATCCCCCTTTAATGATGGCATACTCATTTTATGTCTAGAACTACCCACAAGTGTCTTGTGTGATCCTAGTCAAATTCCTTGTATATAAATATATAATCAAGGAAGACTACCAAAAATCTATCTATATAAGGATGAATGATCACATTCCTGATTCTCGATGACATTGAAGGGGTGTTATTGATACAAAAAAGAATCACCAATATCTCATATTAAATGTTGTCACATTAGAAATCCATCATCGGCATATCCTCATCCTATACTCGCAACTAGAGAAATCCTGATATGAGGTCAATCTTCTAGAACTGAAAAACCCATCACAGTTAATAAAATCATACATAGATCCTTTATTGTGGGAAAATGTTCTTCATTTTCTCATGGTTAAAGCAATATTAGTCCACACACAACCTAAAGCTCTCCTATAGCTTCTTATAAAATGAAACTACGACTACCTAGGGTGAATCACTGGGTCCCACAAAACCATTCATCTAAAAATCCTCCAACATCACCTATAGGTCATAAATCTCTATGAGATACATCTGATTTTCAGGTATATATATTGCTGTCATCCTATGCTATAGATCCATGAAGAATAATATCTCTTGATTTCGAGGTAATCATGTAACATCTTCATGAAAGACTTCCTCATAATCCTCCACTACTACAGGTAATTAGGAACTCATAACATCCATTACACAATGGGTTAGGCTCACCCACTGAATATTAATATGTTGCAACCTTCTATTTAAGATCTCATCATATGCCTCATGGGTTTCCTTTTTCCCAAAAATGGAGAACATGGTTTCTTCACTATGAAAAAACTAAACCCTTGACCAAAAAATCCCTATATAGTAATGAATTGTAGATAACCAATCCATACATAGAATTATGTCACAAGGCCTCGAATTTTATACTGAAAGATTCAAATAGAAACAGTCACCTCTAAGTGTCAAGTAACTCTATCACCACAAATGTGTGATCACTAAGCCTTATCTATTAGGAGTCTTCATGTGTAATGGTTTAGATAAAGGGTCAACTAGATTTTCTATGATTCATACATGGTATGTGGTAAGAAATTAATGACTAAAACCTATTTCTATCATTACTACAACTATTGTAGAATAGAAATAGATTGTATCATGAATCATCCCTATAGCCCCTCATTCCGAAGCTTTGACAACCAAAAGTTATCCCCACCCATGTCCCACATATCCTTGATCCTTGTGTGGATAACATTGGGGTTGATGTGGTAATAAACCAAAACATCAACCACCTCTAGCTCCTCCACCATCTCCATTTCCAAATTTTCTTCCAAGTGAACCTACATGCTCGTACCACTTCCTCTACCTTATTTTCCCATCCATGGTGTCTCTGTTAGCTGTACAGTGGGTTGCATAATCTCGGATGAGATGTCCCATACCATAACAAGAGTAGAACGGCCACTCTTTGGGAAGACTAGACCCACCCTATGAGACATGAACCATAGATCCAATACTATGGGACCTATTATTGAAATTTCATTCACATCTAGTTCCCTCAGACAGAAATTGGCTCCCTAATAATGAGCTATCTACTTTTTCATACCACTGCTGACATCCACTGGTTGTTTCTACTCAGCCAAAAAATTCTCAAACACCGAAAGCTCGCTCTAGAACCCCAGTATATGTACGAATTCTTATAGGGACCAAAAAAACTCATATGTCTCTATGTATACCTCACTCGAGGGTTTGATCCCAAAATAATTGACCCCAAACCATATCCATCATTTTCATAGAGAGTTTGGAAAACCAAATGAATACTCAGTTTCTATACTATTTTGTTAGAGGAGTTGAAATATTTTCTTGATCCATATATCCAACAGCGTTGCTATTGAGAAATACTCAATGAAAAGGAATTAATAATTCTTTTGTGAAAGAGTCACCTCATCAAAACTCTAGGTGACTAAACCCCACCCCCACACAGCTTAGTTAAGAATAAGTCTTACTGGTAGAAACTCCATGTGATCTGACGATGAACTAACTAGAAAGATAATTTTGGCCACCACCTCAACCTAGTCCTCATATACCTATGAGTCAGCCTAGCTTCAAAACATGAGGGGTTACATCCATTGAAAAAAATGAATCTTGATAAACCTACACACCTCATTCTCAAGTACTGTGGGTACCACATGTTTCTCTATAGGTGGTATGGCTAGTCGACCACATAAAGGCAGCATCTTGGCAACTGGTCCCTATATCAATGGATCATCACTAAGGGTATCATCCTCATGATCATGCCGAATCCAACCTATCATAAATCATGGAGGAATCATGAAATAATCAACACATACCATGTTCAATGAGTATATCTAGTGAGATGAATCAAGAAGGAAATAGAAGCCACTACTAGATCCTATATGATTCATGTACCACCGTTTTCCCTACACACTATGATCTCATATAACAAGTTGAAAAGTTGGTGTCTAGAGTCCTACTCTATTTATACATTGGTCACCACACTGACAACGTGGTTCCTAGCCTGAAATCTAAACTAGAAACACTTAACACTATTTCCCTAAAAAATATCACAAACTATTAGTCATAAAGTATATTATGGCTCTATTACCACTCTATCACATCCAGTACCAAATAGTAACATTCCGAAACTCCCCATGACTACCTATAGTTTTCCAAGAGAAATATACTATCATTGAGTTGTAATATACATAACATGGGATTCCTTAGCTTAATTTCCTATACACACAAACATATCTTGAAGCCCATAAAATGTTGAAATGTAAAAATGTCTTAAAACCATGAATGAATACATCTAAATATGATAACTGGAGTATGATAGAATGTAATAGAAAGTAGAAATATAAAAATACAATCCCACCCTAATGTGTTTGAAACAAAATTCCCTCATGAAATTAAAGTTATCAATATTACTATCTGAAAGTCGTAGGAAAACACCTCAGTCTATCATGTATAACTAAGAATCAACTGGTCCCATTCCACCTTAGATGGTGTCGAAAGTTCAATTATATGCATAAGACATGACTCATTTAGGAAAATATAATGCATGGGTGAATATAATAATACATAGTTAGATACCCATAAAATACAAAGAATATAACATGGGAAATACAATTATCTATACACATGTATATTTTTTCGTCACATACAACATTCATACAAACATATAATCAAAAAATAGACACTTTCTAGAAGTCATCCACAACTATATCATCTCATTCACTGATTCCAACTCGAAGATTACACAATGCACTCATCCGGATGAGAAATAACTTATGTCTTATAGCACTAAAGAAAGAGATTTTAATGCGATACATATGTGGGTAGAATATTGATTAGAACTCAATTTTCTTCACTCTAATTCAATATTGATTAATTGTTGATACTGCATTTTTGAAGATGATCAATAAACAATTTTTATTGAGACACATGTTGAATAAAATACCAAAAATTACAGTGCTTAAGGCCTAGAACACCCTATATATTCTTATTCCACCACACTTTATCACATAAAACATAATTTTGAAGTGTTGGAAATGGAAAACTATGTATAAGGGTGCCTCCAATTCACAATAAAGCTTAAAACCTTTAGAATGAGAATAATTTGGTTATTAATATCATATAAACCCCCAACATTGGTGGATTGGGGAGTACCGTTATATATTCCCTCTATTGAAAATCTAAATACAACCCCTCTTGTAAAGGAAAATCCCTCAAGTCTCTTCTCATATATTTATTATTCAATTTTATAAATCTAATAATAATATTTTAAATTTTCATACTCTATTTTCAGGTTTTCACTAATGTAAAGAAACACAAATAATAGATTATGTATCCACAACACACTATGGGAGATCATAAATGAATATTGTTATCATCAGAAACCATAAGGTTGTACACATTTACCTAAACTTCATCATCACATAATGTTTTAGAAATTTGTACTATAACATAAATTTAGAGTGATGAATTAGTGTTGATAAAGGGATTAAATATTTTTTTATTAGTCTTTTTAAATGGGTTTTAATGACTATTTTTGAATTTGTAAACAAAAAAAGTTTATATTTGATATTATTTGGAACTATTATAGTGGGTTTTTTTCAAAAAAATAATATACAAACTAAAAATATGTTTTTGAGATTTTTGTAAATTTTTCATAGTTATTTTGTATAATTTTGTTTTTTAATTTTCAAATATGTCTTGAAATTGAATGTTGTATTTCCTTGTTTGAATACAATTCTTTAGTGGAAGAATTTAAGTAGTTCAAAAATTGTACGAGATAGAAGATTATTGAGTGAATTTTTCAGGAAATTCATAAATATTTTGTCTCATTGTTATGAAATGGTTTGTGAGTGAAAATATTTCTAGGGAATCAGAATTATAACATGAGGTAATTGTAATTTTGAATCTATTTTAAGAGAGAAAATTATTTGAAAAAAATAACACCTTAGGGACCCAATTCACAAGGAATTGAAATAAGTCTTTGAATCTATATTAAAATGGGAAATTGGGATCGCTTGGTGAGCCTTTTAGATATTATACACCGGGTTTATGAGTTGCATCCCTTTATACATATCCTATAATTTTATTTTCATATTTCTCTGCACATACATCGATGAGAAAATTTTTAAAAAATCAGTTCAGTTAGAAATACTCAAAAAATAATTTATTCATTTTAGTAGAATATTTATCCCAAATGGGGATGGGGGAAACTTATATAAATCCAATTGATTTGAGTTTTATCAATTAATTGGGCACTCAAACTCTAGTTTAAGAAACATATGAGAAATGGAAAAATGGATGTGCTTCTTGGGAAAATATTGATTCCTATCAAATATATTTTGATTCCCCCTAGACTTGGAACAATCTTTTTATGAAGAAATAAATGAATTTAAACCATACAAGAGGTATGATTATTCAAAAAATGGGTGAACCTTTAGAATTCTTAGTTTTTTGAGTGCATTTTTAAATATAGTCTGGATGAATTTTATTGTTTTCTATTTTTATTAATATAATTCAATGAAAATATTTCTTACAAGTGAAATAACTCAATTGTGGGGGAGTGACACGAGATGAAAATTTTAAAAAATTGAACTTAAATTCAATGTAATTAACCCACAAATTCAAGTATATACTGTGAAAATTAGTGATTTTTATTTTATTGTGTATTTGGAATTTTATCTATAAATGGATGAATTGAGAATTTTTGATGATTTAATCATTTATTATGTTAATGAATAAGAAAAACACGTTTTTAAAAAATATTGAAATTAAACATAATTTTCAATTTGAAATATGAATTTAAAATCTTTTTTTTAAAATTTGAATTAAATTCATAAAATTATTTATTCATGAGATTTATTGTATTCTTTATTTATTAAAGTTAATGGAAATATAAAAATTTATTTTTTAAAAACAAATTATGAACCTAAAATATTGAAATGTAAGTCACTATTTAAATGTTTTTAAATGATATTTGACGCAATGGAATTAATTATAATTGATTAATTGATTTAAATTAAAAAGTGAATTGGTATTTATTTTTGAAATTTTTATTTAATTTTTTTTTAATAAAATTAATAATTAGAAAATTGTATACATGTAAATCCATATTTATTTTATCAAAAGGTCAAACCCATATTTTTAAAATGAATAATATTTACAAATTAAATTTTTTTCATTTTCTATTTAAATTAAGTTGATAAATCCCTTGTTTTATGAAAATGTTGTGTGTTTTGTTCATGTGTATGATGCAGTTGAATAATATCAAAACTGGATGTGAAACAGTCATATGTGTTCTATCCATGGTACCACACTTCAATTTAAAAAATTCATTGAGTGATCATGAGGTTGCAAAAAAAAATTCAGAATGAAAAAAAGAGGAAACCCATAAAAAATTCCCTTCTTACAGTCAATCTAAACCGAGAAAAATGAAAAAGGACTCCATAAACCATTATCTATCATGCCTTGACATTATGATAATATCTTTTTAGTATGTTGATCATACAGATGTATACACATTTTATAGATTGGATTCACCTTGTGGTAGGGAGAAATGACAGTGGGCCATGGTGATGAAATCACCCACATCTCTCTGGAAATCGATCACGAATCCCCAATGATAAAACCATTCGACATGGGAACATGTATTGAAAAATATAGTGAACCAACCCAAGATCCACAACATGATAAAATGGAAGCTGAGATGAGTTCAATCAATTGAAATTGAAATTAGATACGCCCAAATGTATGCATGATTATTGACATCGAACCATGATTTTGAGGATTCTATATGTGAATTAATTAAGATAAAAGTTAAGAAAATATTCTTCATGACATGTGATGTCGATGAACTCATTTATAGATGAGACGTGCATGTTCTAGTAGGAGGATATGACTATCAACTATAGATTCTGAGGAAGGATTTGGTTGTGTGGGTCCCTGGTTGATGTTTATGCAGAGTCGCTCCACTCTATTGTACTAATGCTCATAGACACCGCATGGGGATGACCGTAGAAGACTAATAGTCACACCATTTACGTTTTGACCACCATGATGACTGACACATTTTAATAAAGCATTATAGGGTGTCCTAAAATTAAAATGGGGGATTCCAAGACACCTTTATAAAACCCTATTTTGAACCATATCTGATGATTCATAGACAAAGATCCCATGATCACATATGAACATCCTATGATATTCATCACGATGAAATTATTTTTTGATGACTCCTTGGAGAAAGAACATGTGATTTTCAAAAAAGAAAGGCAGATCCATTCAACCTGTTTAAATTCTGTTTGTAGTTCCCACTTATGAAGAACCAAAATGTTTCATATGGATGAATAAACTTTCTCTATTGATGCTTTCCACACTCAAGGAAGATCACTGATGAGACTGTTGAAATGGTTTAAAGATAAACTGATATAAACTACCTGGATGTGCATGGAATAAATCATAAACCAAAACTAATGTACCATTGAAGGTGGAAGTGAATATTCCATTAAGAATATTTAAGTAACCCAAAATTTTCTGGAATCATTATAATTACTATTCAATATTGATGCATTTTTTACCCTATTCATGTTGAAGAAGATAGAGAGTCCATAAGTCATCCCCATTGCACTAATTGAGCATCCTTATACCCATATAATCTAGGTGCTTGAAACAAGTTCCCAGTAAACTCAAATGAATATTGTGCTACATCCTTAAAAATCCACAGTCTACGATGCTTGTGGACCTAAATAGAAACAAATTATAAGTCAAGATTATTCAGAGAAGAAAAAGTTGATGTCTATCTTGGTTGGAAAATTTTTTGTGAGTTGATGATTAGGAAATAATAATAGAATATCAATCCATTACATCTATAAATTACATGGTTGAATGAATGCTACACCGATGGCGGTGGATTTTTTTTTGAGGAAATCACCAAATATAAATTTTTTAAAACCACCAATGTTCAAACTCAACAAAGACACTATTTTTTTTCAAATTTCTACTTTATTTCATTTAGTTACCGGTATCAAATAATGGTGATATTTTGACGATCCCGAACATTGTGATTGTTGTGCTAAAGGATGATTGATGAAACATTCTCAATTAATTTCCCTAAATAAAATTACTTATCATAATGACAACACACATTCATCACTTTCAACTATCTCATGAATATATAGTGGGAAATCTCACATATGAAAATGTCATATCCTAAAATCACATACCAAATATTATTTCATCGAATCAAAAAGGATGTTTTGAATTCTAATAAAAAAACACGGTAATCATTATTCCATTCATCATATGGGCATACATATAATGAATTTCACTAAAATACTGATGGTGTAAAACTCAAATGTTGGAAATTTGCTCGAAGGTATATGGCTATGATTCTGAGAAGAATATTCTCTCATCGACTCAATTATGACTATCAGCTATGACACCGGGAGAAAATTAGAGCATTGAGGATAAAATTGGAGTTCACCATGATATTACTTGTGAGTAGGAATATGTAAAATCATTTAAATATTCCCATCACCCAATTTATCAATAAATTTATAACATTCATATTTCAACATAGGTTTTATTGTATTTATTTCAAAATTGTAATTCCAATTAACATATCTTCCATGTTCACCATGTTATGATTGTCTTTGACATAAATTTATATATATTTATTACACCTCAGATATACCCCATGATCCAGATATTCATAAATATGGATCAGTAAAACATTTCAGGTGGTTTGCGTGAAATCCCAAAGCCTATCTTGAGTTTATAAAATTAATCATCAAATTGTTTCACAAATATAAGGGTGACAGTTTAGTTGGATTATAGAGTCTATGATAATAAATCTATATTCCAATGATTTTATTCATTCCTAAAAATTATTTTATACCCCACCATCCTTTTAATTGAACCACACATCCTACGAGTGGATTAGTGTGGTTCTTAAGGAAGAATGTGAAGTGGTTACTTCCAGGAGTGTATGTAATTTCATCTACTTAATTGGGAGTTATTTTTCTCTTTGAAATGATGAATATATTAGATATAGGGAATATTTCGGGGATTCATTGAGAATATTATAGGATTTATAATAAATTTGATAGTGAAGGATGTATTGAAAAATGATATTGAATCTAATAATTTAATTTGACCATGGAGAGAAAATGTAATTAATGATTGTACTCAGTGGATCTCCTCCTTAGATCCAATGAATATTCAATATAATTTTTAACTTTTGTGTCATAATTTATTTTTTTATTTTATAAAATCATTAATCCAATCAAATAATCAAGTCTATTTACTATCATAATTAAGAAAAGAGATACATCACAAATCTTATGATAAATAATACTCACATGCCCAACTCCTTGATAGAAATCCATGGTCAAACATTAGGATTAATTATGTGTATTAAATGTTTTTTTTCAGACCATAATACATAAAAACATTGAAATATATCTCATTTTACATTCAATTATAAATAAAAATATCAGTTGTGTGTATGTGTGGGTTACCACATTAATGAAATAATGTTTTCCATTTTTCATAACCACCCCAAACACAAGGTTCTATTGATAGATTTAATCAATTTATATGGTAATAATGAAATAATTATAATTATATAAGGATAAAATATCATCAATATTTTTAACATCCCATCCACTGAAATGTGGTGATGTCATTCAAGTGTACATGTGGACTACCACCTACATGAAGTAATCTAATTTATTTTTCTTGTATTCCTTTCACAGATAGATTTAAAAAACCATTTAATGTATTAATATGATAATTATATCAAGATTAATATCATGGATTTTATAGAATAATGAACATTTTGATCATGGTAAACCAACCAAAGCCGTTTTTTTAAATCGATTTTCCAAAAACATTCAATGTAAACTTTATTTAATAATTTTCAAAATAAAACATTCTCTTATATGAAATTTATGAGGTAATGATAATGGAATGAAAATAAAAATATTATTATGAAATTGGAAAATAAATATTATTTTATAATTATGTAGTTAAAGAATCTATGATTCTATTTGTTATTTATGGTAAGGGATTTCAGGTATTAAACATTCCTCTTTGAGACTAATTCCATTTTCACCATAGGTTTTCTTCTCTATTGTCTATATACTACTATATTGATGTATTTTTTATACAATTTCCAAATTAATTTTTTTTTAAAATCCATGTCATGTTCTCTCCATAAATATCTATTAGATTAAAATGTGACTATAGTCATAGGTGATTTTTTAAACAAAATTTTAATTATTTCATCATTTTTATTCAATAATATACTTATATACATGTTCATTATAATGTTTCAAAATTTTTATTATTTACATTTCAGGTAAAATAAAATTCCATTTCAAAAATACTTAACATTCCATTGTTGTTTTAAAAATTAATATTCTTATAATTTTAGGAATTAGATACTTTTACTAAATGTTTAAAGGGAATTATTGTTTTAGCATTTACATCATGAATGAAATTTCATACTACATTAAATTTTCATTTCCTTAAAGATTACTTTATAAGTATAAATGGTTATTTTAAAATAAAATAATTTCAATTATATTATTTCTAAATATTATTTTTAATGTCTTTTAAATACAAATGGTCATTTCTTCTTAATTTAGGAGAAAAAAGAATGTTTTTATATTATGGCTTCAAAAGTGTTTTTAATGGATTTATTATAAAAAGGTGCTTGATAAAAAAATTGTTCGTGATATGGTAATTAAAAATTATAATTGATGACTCCTAATATCAATAAAAAAATATGAATGGTGATCCAAATAAAGGATACACATTGGGTGATCCTGCTATAGATCCCCAATGCATTCAGTAATGTTCCTTGTACTCAAAATAAATAAGGAGGGAGTTAACTGAGGAGGTTTCCCCTATAAATTTAAATTTATTATCGTTATTTCATATAAAACCAATCTCATTTTAGGAATATTAAACAATAATATGGAATCAAGTGTTAAGATATCCTTACTATGGGGTTTAAAGGTCTTTTTTTGAAAATATATAGATTTTCACATGGATATTATTTATTTCATTAAAATAAGAAATATTGATTTAATGGAAATAATTTTTTCGGATTTCATATTTTTCACTATAATAAAAATTGATTTTACTTTATATCCCTTAAATTTTTTCTCCATTCCATGATTCCAATAGTTTTCATAACGGCTAAAGAGGAGTTGGAAATATTATTTAGTCTAGAAATAAATAAATGAATTATCCTTGAATGAAGAATGTGTGTCATGAATGAAATACGAGTGTAAACATAAAAAACCTCTTCTAATGGAACAAATGTCCACTGTGTGAATATATTCCCCATGTATGGTAATGGTTTTTATAATTCTATAAACATAAAACCTAAATGATCATGGTAATGTAAGAAAAGCGGACCCCCTATCATAATTCATGGAATTATCTATTGATTAAGGTATATTTCATTATAAAATGGATCATTATAATTTTTCACCCATTTTATTGAGTTAAGAGTGAACTTATAAGACCCTCTATGTCCTTAATTTATGAATTTATAGACCTCGATCTGATAATAATATCTTATAGAGACTTTGAAATGTGAATGACCTATATTGATTATATCATATTTGAAGATAACCATATCTAAATGTCTCGTCCCTTCCTTATGATGAGTGAATTATCAATTTCATAATGAATTCGTAATATTATAAGTGATTTATCATTATTATTATTAGGATATAAAGTGTATTATTCATATTATTCATTATTTTGTTTTCTATGTGGGTCAGAGTGTGTGATTAAAAAAATTAACGGAATGAGTTACATATTTGAGTCAGGTTCTATAGTAAGAATCTAGAGTGATGAAGTATTTGTTCTCAAATAGAATTTTTAGTATATATGTGCTTTATTTAAATCTTATTCTTTATTGTATGCATGTTTGATTTTTTATATAATAATTAATCATTTGGTTTTTTTCTTATCATGAACATAACACCAATGAGGAATAAACCATGAAAGTATATTTTTTATTTATATTATCATTATTTTTTCATAATTAATTTATTTAATCTTACTATACTCCATCTCTATTTTTTTCTTCCATATTATTTAAAAATAGATATGTTTGATACCTTCAAAAAAATTATTGTGTGTGTGATACCCTATATTGGTCCCATAACACCCTGTTAGGTGACTCCCCACACAAAAGACAATTTGACTTGTAATACATAGTACAAAAAATATAGGAATGTTGGATGTTATGATTCACCAAAAAAAAAATTATTGTGAACAAAATATCTCTCAATGAGTATAATGTTTTAAGAGTACAGTAGGTTCAATATAGATCATTAAAATGTCAAAATATTTATGTACATTTTTAATTATTCACTGAATCACATCTTGCCAACAAACTCTAATAATTAATTTTGGAATTTAATTCACCTATTTAATTTGTTTAAATTAACCCACCTTCACCATTTTTTATTTCCCTTTGGGACCTATCAATTTATATTATATAATTAAAATTGTATTTTATAGAAATATGGATATATTAAAATTACTAATATCAAACAACAACTTTAAAGAACATATTATTATTTCATATAGTGCATGTAGTTGTTTTTCCTTGACATCAGAATATATGAAAAACGATACATTTACGATGCAATGAACGAATATAAATTGTGAATGGATTACTCATAATCCCCCTAAAATTGATGTAAATGATTATGTTTACTAGAAATATTTATTCTTACTATATATAAATATGATAAGAGGATAACATTGGCCAATCATGTTAAAACCATATAAATGTCCTATAACAAATTTATATACTGTTACAAAAAAATATTTCCTTAATTATTTTTTAAATTACCATGTAGAACATTTTTTATATTAGATTTTTTTCTACCTTGTTATATCCTATAATAAATCTCCTGATATTCAGAATACTTTTAAATATAATCACCTTATATTCAATAATCCAGTTATAACCACTAATGGAATGTTTTGACCAAATGATCCATGATTTCTGGATGGATGATGATTAACGCATCAACCAAATATTCCACCAATATATAAGTATTTGGAATGGTATATATTAATAAAAATAATAATTTTAGAACCTAGTATTTGATGAATAGTTTCTAATTGATCCACCAATGAAATTTAAAGAATACAATGATATGAATGCTGATATGAATAATTTCCAATAGTACACATTGGATGGACTCAAAAAATAACTTCGTCAATATGAAATTGATTGAAACCACATTTTAAGAGAATATATAGATAAAATAAAGGGATTTCATTGATATGATATATTAAATTCAACTCAAAATATTTTTCAATTCAAGGTACATGAAATTGTTAAATAGATATATTCAATGGTATTTAAAATTAAATTTAAAAAATAAATTTTTCATCAAGTTACCAAGAATGTATAAAATGTATGACTAAATGTATAGAAAGGTACTAAAAAAGAATAATATTGTTTCTAAAATAACCTATTATGAACATTGGAATGAGGGACAAATATAATTATAAAATATAAAATATAAACATGGTTGAAGATAAAATATATAAAATAAGGATTTACATGCATATAATGATAGATATGGATTCCCTGAAGAATCAGATTAGAGTGATGTATTTAGATACAAAAAATAGTTTAGTAACAAATATTTCATGCTAATTAATATAAATGAGGTCAGTAACAATATGAATTTCATCTCTAGTTATGATTTTTATAGAAAAAGTTATAATTTTTATGATCTATATTATGAAAATAAAAAACATGAAAAATATTTTTGCAGGGTTATTTATTTGAATAAATAAATAATAGAATAGAATAAAAATCCTATCAAGGATAGTCTGGAACATAAAAAATAAATTGTAAATTTAATTTGAAAATTTTCTTATATAAATTAATATTAATTAATTTAATTAGACATTGTTTAAAAATTAATGATGAAATTTATAATAATTTAAAATGTTAAATTTATCTTCATGTTCAAAATTTAATATTTTCATGAACCCAGTAGGGTGTCCTAGTACCATAATAACCAAACTCACTATGAAATATCTAAAAGATAATTCTTGATCCACATAGTTTAGTGACATACAATGGGCATCAATCAATATATAATAGGGAACAATGTTTTAAACAAAATAGTATAAGATAATGAATCAAGTTGGTATGTTCATCTTTATGAAGGGGAAAACTTCCAGATTCAAAATAGGTTTAACAAAATCAAATAAATACATCCGATAAGATAAATCTTACAACACCCCAAAAAGTGGATAACATCCCCAATGGTCACCTCCATCACTCCAATACCAAATGATCAAGGAAATCCACATCCACGAAGAGGCGCTTTTCATTTTCATAGTGATGAAATAATAAAATCAAAAAAATATTTAAGGTTAATGTAGTTTGGGTTATAAAAACCCCATTAGTGTCTCTCAACGTGTTCTATAGTAGATTCCATAACAATAAACCAATCATTCATTCATTTTAAATAAAACATGGCGTATTAATACATTTCTTTTTTATATTTTAGAAAAAAATGATTTCATTAAATATATGTAAAACATTTTAAACTTGGAGTAAGTGATTTTTTAAAATAATTTATTTAGATCACTTGTCATGAGTAAAATAGTTCTATATACAATGTAATATTAAATCAAAACATACATAACCAGAAAAATTTTCATCTACCATAAAGAACCTTAGTTTTTGGCTATACGATCATAAAACATCTCAAATTAGTGATCACCAATAAACATGTGTTTACACATCCCATATGATTAGGTAAAATTTAACTCAAATATATACCATTATTGATAATCATTCTAAAATGTTTTTTTAGAGTTTTCATCCACAATACATTAGCCTGGGATCATCATCCTAGCATGTATTTCCCAAATAACGCACTCACTCTCCATGATAAAATATGCTCATCAAATAAATAAATAATTCCAAGATTATCATTTTCAAATAAATCATCATTTAAAATAAAATTTTACAATTATCACATTCAATATGCTAATTAATATTCAATCACAAAACTTGGGTTTTCTTCCATTTCATGCTTTTTCAAACCAAAATAAAACCTAGGTTTTCATCATGTAAATTTAATCAATTCTCCTAAAAATAATTTTATAATTATTTCATCATTTCCATCATTTTCACATTCACCCCAAAAATCTAATTCCATTACAATTTGGTTTCTTTCCAAAATCCATTCCAATTCATCTTTCATAATAAATTCACTCTAGATAATATTATTATAAATCAATTGGAAAATATTTACAAAATTACATGTAAATTAGTGTATCAAAAAAATTGAAAATATAAAATGGATCATCTGACCGTTAAAAAATAGAATCAAAAGGTGAACACCCATATAGAGAATGCCAGTAGATTATACTAGTGCAATAGATCATGGAAACACAACCATTAATCAAGACGTAATAAAATTTAGTTTAGATCCATCAATTACATGATGATGCATCTAACTCAAAGGATGATAAAAAGAGAATCCAAAAGAAAAACACATGATATAATATCCTCTAACATAGAGGGAATCAAACGATGTTATTTTTGCTTTGATTTTCCAAGGTATTGGTTTGGGGGAGCCAAATTCACATAGAAAAGGCTTTGGTTTATGAGAGAAAGAGATAATGGTTCAATGAAATGAATTTCAGAATTTTACCACACATAAAATTATCTTCCTTGAGTATTACACAACGTAGATACCTAGTTCAAATTGTGTAGTCCATAATGGCCACACACGGTGAATAATGCATCTCATTTTTATTAAAATATTATTTCTCTTAAATATTATAAATTACATGTACCCAACATGAATCCTTTCACACCCTATAAATATTTCATGGCATCTTCCTACATCAAATAAACATTGTGTAATCCCATTACACATAATGTAATTTCCCATTAGGTATTAGAAAACTCATATTTTTCTAAAAACCCACAACCCATAAAGAATTAATAAGTCCAAAGGACAAGGAATACCTTATAAAAGGAAATATAATTTTACAAAATCCCCACCATATGAACATTTTATCCCAAAAAAACCTCACCAGATGTTTACATATCAAATAAATGTGGAAAATTCTCTCTCATTCGCGAATAATGCTCCTATATTCCATGACAATTAGAACCATGATTCCATTGAAATAAAACTAATGATATCATCCTCATCCTTATTCACATTGTATTAGAATAAATAATATAGATAAAATACATAGTGATAGATAAATTATTCTCAACATCATGATCCTCCAATATAAATACATGAAATTGGTCAGAACGATACCGTTAAATCCATGAAACATGGAACACCATAGGATTTGATGTCAACTGAGGTGGATGTGCTAAATCATTAGACACATTCCCCACAGACTCAAAAATCTCCAATAGTCCCAAAAAAAATAATGACCATTAATCCATTTCATCAAATGCCATCAATGACCTAAATGAGGAGAATCAATCTGAAACACTTGTTTTCCAACTAAAAACACTATTAGCAGCCTTCACAATTATCGTCAAAATTTTAACATCTTTATTTCTTCAAAATTTTATGATGAATCAACTAGATCTTGGACGTCATCTATTTAAGAAGTATTTTTCTTACTAAATAACATTCACCAATATTCGACCAATACAATGGTGATTTTCTTAGACAACCATATAGGTTTGCAAATGGATCCATCCAAATTGTGGATTGGAAAATATTGATATAATAAAACTAAACGATCCAAAATTGATGTAACAAGATCTAATAATGTTATAAACCCATGAATTTATAATATCCCAAAAACCATTATATACATATAAGTTTGACCATCCATCTGTGGATGGTATTTAGTACTCAATCAATCCTAATATCTCATTTATCCTAATGTCCTTTCCAAAAATTAGAGGTAAAATGGGGATCTATATCAGAGACTATATCATATCTAACTCTAATAAAATGAAAAATATCTTTCACATTGATATTAACCAACACCACAACATTGGTTTTATCACAAATGTGTATTATGTGAGCTGATTTAGTCAAGATATTAATCCCAACAAACATCAAATTATTGTTTCATGGGGTTCAAGGATACCAAAAAAATTTCATAAAAAATCTCATACCACTACCAATTCTCCAATGGAATGGATTGGATAAATTTCAATGGTCATTCATAGTCATATTTGAACAGATTGAAAGTATAATAATGCGGGAAAGAATCATAAATTTCAGAACACATAACTCTCCACAAGAATCATCACCACATATCATAAAACATTTTCTTGGTTCCATGGTGTACTTACCACTGATAACTATTATTGTATACTATATAAATCTTCCCCATTAATGATTCATATTGTATTGATTCTAAATACACAGAATAAACAATCTAGATAAAAACAACTCGGACATGATCTCCTCAAAACACAGAGACTCATTAATTCCATGTAAATCAAAAAAATAATGATCCTGAAGAATCAACTCGTGATGAGTGGTGGTAAACCTATCACTGGTAAAAATATCCTCATACTCATTCTATGAGACTCACAAGTGGAATTGTTTAAAGAGATCGCTAAAATTATGCTCTTTTGATTATTCTTTCACATCATGGGATTAAATTTTTTTACTAAATGCACCAGTGATGACAATCCCCCTTTACTGGTTATAAGTAATGTGATTGTCAAAATACTAAATGTACTCCACCCAACACCTCTGATGAAGATTCAAATATTTTGTTATAGAAGATTTAACTCAATGTCTTGGGGTAAAAAAACAATGTAAACTTTTCTTGAAAATTTTAATTCAGTAATGACTTAAGAACATGCATAATAACTACAAAATCTATCTCATGGGTTGGATAGTTATTCTTATGGTGTAAGAGAGGTCGATATCCATAGGCTACCATGTTATCGCCCTACATATGAACACAATCCAAACCCAATCCTTATGCGTCACCTAAGACCACACAGCCTTGCCCAAGAACATGAATAGTAAACAATGGAATAGAAGTGAAAATATACATCAATCCAATAAAATAAATCCTATATTTATCAATATATAATAACTTCACTCTCATTTATATTATAATAGTCATTAGAGAATACACCGTAGAGAAATCCTTAAAAATCTAGTTGTAACAACCTAATTAACCAAATAAGCACCCAATCTTGAAGACATCATGTGGTTGTTACCATTTCATAACATGTTTATATATCATAGGATCAACTAAAATACCATTTTTGAGATCATATTTTCTAATAAATTCACTTCATTAATGCATAAGTATCATGGGAAAAATATTTTCCTTTCTATGAATCTTCAAAAAATCACTCAGATGATGCATGTGATCCTCTATTGAAATTTAATGAACCAAGATGTCATCCAAATCGTCCACCATGAACATATAGAAAAACTCAATGAACATCCTATTCCTAAATTCCATAAAAACAAAACTAAATGTAGTTAACCAAATTTCATAACTAGTAACTCATAATGTCTATAACTAATTCGGAGGGCGGTCATCAGAATTTAAGATTATTTTAAAATAATTTGATGATAACTAGATTGAAGATCATTCTTAATGAACCACATATCCACTTTAAACTAATAAAAATTATCATCAATTATTAGTAATGGATACTTTTTCATTATTTTAACTTTAATAATTAGTTTATTATCAATACAAAAGATAGTTATCCCCCCATAATTTATAGAAAATAGAATAATCTCCACCCATGGTGACACTCTCAAGATTATAAATACATTATATATTAGATCATCCACTTAAGGGATCAACTGATTCAATTTATCTTTTTCTATAATATAAGAAGTAACATACCATGGCATAAAACTAGGTATGAAACCAATAGATATCTCTACCTCTCATATAAATTAAAACCAATAACATCATAAGGGAAACAATTAGGAAACTCGAAAAAAATTAAGAGATATAATTAATAATGGACTCATACACCATGTAAAATTGAAAAATGATATTACGTTCCCTAACTCTGGTTTAAAATTTCTTACATTACTCGACCATGGGTCCCATTCTCCCGGAAAAACCTGATACACCTCTTTAGGGAACTTAATGGAGACCTGTCATTTCTCATAGTAAATATGATCCTTAGTAGTGATCATTAAATCATTCCTAATAATGATTTAAAGAGGCAGTATGTCAAGGACATGAAATTTATAGGCAAGCTCAAATTGTAATAAATAGTTGATATAAGCAGTATAGTAGAGGCCCGAATATTTTTTCAATTCGAGGTGCATAGTAATATCCATCACAAAATATATAAACATTGTATGAGGATTTATTAGGTACATATTACATGTTGACATAAATGAATGAGATTTAATAGTATCAAATAAATAAGTCACTAAAGATAAATATATTGTGATTATAAATTTAATTGTCACTAAACATGTATCAGATTCCATTGAAGATTCTTCCACTACATGATGAATTATTAATCTTTATTTCTATAGGTAGAACCACTTTTTTTGAAGGAATATGATTTTAAAAATGAACATTTAGGTGAATAATATAATTTTATATATGGGAAACTGAGAAGATATAAAAGAATATATGAATGTGAACTAAGTGTCCATAGTAACTGCAAATCTTGGGCACATTAGAGGAAACCTATTTTAAAATTCCGACCACTCTACACTGGAATAAATTCAAAGGATCTAGAAATATAAATATTAATTTTATAAAGGAGAACATATTTTAATAACAAATACAAGACTCATCAAACATTCTTATTTCTTAAAAAATAACTCATATAACTACCACTATGATTAAAAGTAACTCCTATCAAAATGAACTTACTAGCCAGATCAATATCAAAAATCAACTCTCATTCTAGCATGTCAAAATAACAAGTGATATTAGTCAGAAAAATTGATAATTATTGTCATGTTAATGTATCTCATCGAACCAATGAGTCTTCACCTTCTCATTTGATTCAATCTCATGTGAAAACTACACAATCATTTCCAATAGGTTTAGATACTCCATCACAATCGTGGAAGAATGTAAATGTTTATAAATCATCATATATTTATCCAAAAATATAGATTTTGGATAAATATTTTTAGTGAAATCAACCCTAAAGTCCATTTACTCTAAATAATTATTATTCTTCACTATTACCATGTAATTACACTATCTATTTGTAGGTTCTTTATGATAAAGGTGGAAAGTTTTACCACAACCGAATCAAGTGTTTCAAAAAAAATAAAATAATTAATCTATTATTCCCAACCATTCCAAATATTCATTTTGATCATTAATGTATTAGAAAACTGATGGATTTTGGAGGCGAAAATATTGAAAATGATTACAAGATTAATCGCATTAAGGTTCCACAAATGGACCCAGAAAAGGAACAAGTACATGTATTATTCAAGATCATGGAAATAACACATGATAATCATTATAATATTCTTGTCCAAGGGAGGATCCACTAACAGTTGATAGCCAGTAGCTTCCATTAGGGTCCTATTCAAACTTCTTTATATATTTATTATAATATAGAACAACAACAATCAATATGTAAGGCATTATAAAATCACTCATATCATCAACATAAGTAAGATAAATTGGGAAATAAGTCCCATATGATATAGAAAAAATATGTAGATTTCAATGCACCAAAATAAACAGAAGGACCGATCCATCGAAGAAATATATTTGACATACACCATTTGATACTATTTTTTCAAAAACCTGCGCAAATATGCTGGTACCATGATAACTGTGCCATCTCTAACGAAACTTAATTGGAATTCATGATCTCAACATGTTGGAAACTAGAATCTTGCATTATTCAGGTTTAATGTGGGAATGGTTTTTTCCCAATAACAGCGGAGGAAAAATATATATGTGTCAGTATGATAAATAATCCAAAGAGAGAAAGAACCAAAATCAAAACAGGCGAAAAAAATCCCAATGTAGTATATCAATTATATACTAATTTCTCAAAAATATAAACCTTATAAAATCTCTAAAACAACTGGATAACCTATCCATTTCCCACATAAATCACCCCAATCCCAGTGGATCATGAAAATACACCTTCCACTCAAGGTGGTTTCCATTTTTTCAGACCTACAGTATGAAATTTTAAAAATTCTTGATGGAAAAGATAGGGTAAAATCTAGAAATCCATGTAGGGTCTCACCAAATGTTCTATAATATAACAGATAATTATAAAGAAACCATGATATCATTTTAAAAAAAGTGAATGGAAATACATTTAATTTTAATATTTATGAAAAAACGTTATTTCCATCAATAGATGGAAAATATTTAAAGCATGGAGTAGCAACCCATGAAATTTGACAGGATGAAATTCAATGGGAATTTAGATTTTATCATTTATTGGATATGACTTCTTAAATACTATGATTCGACCTGAAATTCCATGAGTTTAATCACATAAATAAAACTTTTTTGTGAATGTTTTAATGGATGAGAGGTGAGTTAGGTGATCCGTTGTGCTTTTGAAGCATCAGAACCCAAAAAATAAAAAATGAAAAAGACTTATAGGGAATCATGGTTATTTGAAACCATGTGACCTTCCAATAAAAACCATGCTGTTGATCCAGTAGAGATGAATGTATCACAAAGTTTTTTCTAATAATTAATGACGTGATTCATAACTATTCTATTTTCAATGGGTTTAACTGGGGAGAACTACATGGTCTGTTCATGGTTTCCAAAACCGTGTAGTTTAACTGTGTGAGCCCCCTTTTTCAGAAAAATCCCACGAATGGTTAGTACATGTTTCAGAATTTTTTTTCCAAATCATGAGACCCATTAATAGGGTGAAATAACAAATTTTTCCATTGATTTATTTTATTCTCCTACACACCATTTCATTCTCTTCCTCTTAACATGCGAGTCTCCTCCTAATCTATCATGGAGATCCAACATCCCCATGATTGAAATAGATATTTATCCCTCATATAAACTAGATTCAAGCTCTATAAATCTCACTTGGTTCTTTTTGATATTATCTATGTTCATATATAACTACTTATTATTTAACTCTCTTTTGGTTTTGTAAATTTTGTGATACCTAATTCACACAATTTTCAGGGTGTTGATTCATTTCATTGATTTATTCCAAATAAGAATGAATCAAACCTCGATAATAGATATTTGAGTCATACATGGTATATTCTAGTAGATCTATATATTTTATATGTAGTTTCATCACATTAATAAAAATATGTCACTGTTTTTCAGGTAGGGATTACCCGATGTCGCTTCAAAATAATAAATTTAATTAAATAAAATTATGTAAACCACCTTGTGATGTGTGTGGACCCTAAATTGCGTGGTTTTAGTTTATGACCCCAAATAAAACCTTCATTTTAATATAGGATACCTTGGTCATCCATTAATTTATTTTTCAGCCTTTGTTAGAGACACTCATTGGTATGATTTTTATTTTTATACAAAATTATTATGCTCACATGTTTTTAAACAACCCTTGAGGTGGGTAACATTTGAATTATGATAACTTGATAAACTAAATTAATTTTTGGAATAGAAATTTCATGTTTTATATTAAAATATTTTCCTGATGTGAAATATCATGAATTAAAGAATGAGTTACATGTTCCATGCCTTTCTTGGGTTTTGTGTTTTGGGTGATTTCATGACCTTCATTATGTTATTAATTTCTTGAGTTCCTTAATTATAAATGTTCCCCTTAAAAATCTACAATGTAATAGAAAATGTGATAACCCATTTCTACTACCTTTATTTTATTTTTTAGAATGATCGATTACATAGATTTTTAATTTCATAATTTAGAATATTAAATATATTATGAACGATGTGAGGAATACTTATTTTTCCATCCATATAAGTCTAAGGATACACTCATAATGTTTGTGATTATTTTTTATAATAGTTTATGTGTACGGCTGGGGGGATACGGGAATACCTAGTATGGCACACTAAGATTCTCTATTACCTCAAAATGAGCGGTATTGGTTCTCTATGGGAGAAACCATGGATGAGATATAGGGAAATATAGTTTCTTTGGGACATGAGTTAGACTGGTCACCTATGTGAGATACCACATATGAGATGGGAGCTAGTTTTCTAACATTGGGGTAGGACGAATATATGTGAGGCCATTCCAGGATCACATTGGATACTCTAATAAGCATGGGAATCTTTTGTTCCCTTGTCCTGGTACATGGGTTTCTGGTAAAGGTTCTCCTTAGATGGGACCATGATGCATCTTAAATTTTTTGGTAATTACATTTGTGATAATGGATTATACATTATATTAGTTATTCATGACGGATATCTACCAAGCCAAATCACATTATTGGGATCAGTCTACCACATGGAGCCATTTTATTCCATTTTATTTTCCTATCCACCATATCATATTTTTACATGTTTTCAAATTGTTTAAAAATTACCCACATAGAATGAAGCATGTATGGTTATGCCGTTTGTCCATGAGGAACCTGAGCTAGACATAGTTATTTGTTTATATTTCATTGTTTCTTTGCTTTTGTTTTATTTGTGCACTAACTTTTTATAAACATGAGATGGATTATTCTATAGACACCATTAGCGGTTTCTTAACAATAATATATCACACACTACCATGACTGCCATTTTTCTAAGGTTTACAAGAAGCCACAATTTGATGCAGTGTCAGGATCCTTGGTTTATTGTCTATGTAGTGATGCGTCTATATAAGATTAATAATCACATGAGTTATCTAGTACACAATTTGTTCTTAGAGATCACCCTCAATGATTTTTAATATTTTCATTGATGATTTATTTTATTTTATTACCAATTTTAAATCTTTATATTTCACATTTTCATGTAGTATCATCTTGGACATGATTGTATCGTTGTATATTTTTCATTTGAAGCATCTATTCAGTTATTATATTATTTTTTAGTATGTGTTTCACTTTATTTATTTTCATCACTATTTATTGTAATTTATTTAGTGATATATTTTTGTTCTACTTTGATAACAAGGGTGTTGGCCAGAGTAGATTACTCAAGAGGGGGTGAAATTAGTATCTATAAAAATTTCAGTTAGAATTAGTTCTTCGAAAAATATTCCTCAATTAATATAACATTAAAGTGTGTTTGTAGTAAATTTATATAAGTCATGAATGCTAAATTAATTTCTCAGAATATTGATTTTTCCCAAAATTACGAATGTAATGATAATTCAATATTTTGAAACTAATCTACTGATTCAAAAATATATATGAAAATTATAAACTAACTATCAAAGTACAATTTAGTATTAGTTTGAATTAAATAATCATAGATAAGATTAAACTAAAAGAAAAATACACATCAAATAAAAACAAGAGGTTCAGTCTCCAAATGAGACATAGTCCTCTCCACATGGTGATCACCTACCACCAAGCAGTTTATAATAATAAAATTTTGATCCACACCCAGGATTGGGGTTCACAATAACACACACAATAGTCCAGGTCACACAAGACCTCTACCACAATTATGCACGTAACAAACAACAAACAGATCACAATTGATCTCTTCCTATATTCTACATGGGAAACAAGAGTAAAAAATAGATAATGTGTGAGGTTATTGATTATCCTATAGTTTTTCACATGAGACAGTGTGTTTGAAGAAATAAGATGCACACACCACTAAAAAAATTCAATCATGAAAACAAAACAGTGCAATAAATGAAGACAAGAGTTGAGAAATAATTGTGTGTTATGCAATGAAGCTCTGACGTAGATTGATGGAGGAAAAATGATATTTGAGTCACCTTCCTGAAGAATTATTCAAAACCATGTATTACAAATTCTATATTCTAGCTTCCAGGTGTATAATGCTCTTCGGTGTTTGGAAATTCAAATATGTTCCTCGCGTTCTAACTTGACTTATTGAACTCCTTATGTACTCAACATTGAGTTCTTGCACTAATTTTCGAGTTCTTCTATTTACACAATTTATAATGTTATCACCTTCTATCTCAAATTCATTCCATACATGGTTTAGCTTGTAAAACGTTTATAATTCAAGGGCCACTAGGCATGGAGATCTCCCCCCGTGCATGTACCTTATACAGTCTAAGTATATTCCTAAATATAGTATTAAATAATGTCAAAAACATTAATTTGTCTAAATATGACCATTAGAAATAAAATGGAATTAATAAATTTGAAATAATATTTATGACTATCAGTGATTCATAAGTATCGGTGATTCAGTTGCATCAGTGTTTCATAAACGGTCTGTCAACATCATTCTGTCAGCATCAGTCTGTCACCATTGGTATGTAAGCATCGGCCTATCACCATCAGTCTGTATGCATAGATCTATCTTCATCGGTATGTAGGCATCGTCCATTCAGCATCGGTGACTCCATGTATTGGTGAGTTATTTTCGTCAGTATCAGAGAATTTGAGTATTAGTGAGTCGATAGTGCTATCGGGCAGTTGCCCATCGGTGATTCATTCATCGATGAATCGTCCATCGCTGAGTCGACCATTGGTGTGTCTTCCATCGATGTGTCAAATATCAGTGTGTCATCCATCGGTGAGTCCATTATCGGTGTGTCTTCCAACGGTGTGTCGATCAACCGTGTGTTGATCGTTAGTGTGTCATCCATCAGTTTGTCGATCATTGGTGTGGCAGCCATCGGTGTGTCGATCATCAGTGTGTCAATCATCAGTGTGTCATCCATCAGATTTTCATCCATTGGTGTGTCATCTATCAATGTGTCAATTGAATAAACGGTTCCATGGACTCTCAGAAACTTATGAAGTGTCTATCTTACACGGAGAACAACTAGATTAAGTGACATTCATAAATACATGACATAATTTATTTACTTAGAGATATTGAATGACATTAAAAAAATAGATTATATAGATTGACATTGTTTGTGATTATGGAAACCATTATATCATAGAGGGTCCTAAAATCTCACCCTTTTTGATACTAACAAATTATGGAATACATGTGATTTAAAGTAATAATAATTACTTCACATAGCATATATCACTGAATGTGATTTGTACGATATAACTATGGATTTTCATTGTTTGTGTTTTATTTTTTAAACAAATCTCCACCTATAATATTGAAATATATGGAATATATGTATATATATTAGGGTGAGTACTTGCCATGTGGCCTATTCTAGAGTTTCTCCCCCTGAAATGAATAATGTTTTCCTATACCTCTAATTAATAATTGATGCCTATACCTTTCTTCCCCTTTTGGGATTAGAAAAATAAATTAATAGAAGGAGAATGAAGAAAGAGAAAAACATTAAGAAGAGGAGAAACATATTGAAGAGAAAAAAATATTTCCACTAGGGGTCAAAAGGGTAAAATTAGAAAAATAGTGATAGAAATCCCTATCAAATACACAATCCACCGCTAAGGGGTTGGATTCTAAGCTTCTTTTCCATTATCTGAATGATCATGAGTAGGATCTGAAGGTTTTGATTTTGTAGTGGGATGAGGTGGTCTTATGATAACACCAAGAAAGGAAACACTTTTAGGGACATTTGTTTCACGGATAAGTATTCTTTCTGAAAATACACGTCTATGAGTTTTCTTGGTAATGGATGGTTGAATCTGATAATGGTACTAAGAGACAGTCATCGGAGTAGGAGGAAAAGCGGTAGTTCCAATGGAAGCAGTAGGTGGAACCACAATTGCCTCAGCATGAACACGTAGATAGGGCTAGAGGAGCATGATGAAATCATTAATGATTTCACCACCATATTGCATGGCCTTCTCGAAATCATCCTTCTTCTCTATGAATTTATCTAGAAGAGGGGTAAACTCCATCAACTGTGCCTCCTATTTCTTGAAGGAGGTTGTAACTGGAAAAATTCATAGATTTGTAGCTAAAACATGAATCTATTTATGAGATCAGACTTGTTATAGATCTTAGGAAAGTACTTATCCACTTTCTCAATAATATTTTTCCGAGAAGCAGAGGCTTCATTTGTGAAATGCCTTACCATTTTTCAAACAAGATCTATATTTCTAGGTAACTTTTCTAGAGTTCCTTTGTCTGAATCACTCTAAATATTCCTGAGTTCTTCTCTTATTACAGCCTTAAGAGACTCCAAATAAGCAACAACACCTCTACCACCTCTATAAGTTAACGGAACAATGATCGTTTTTATGAGCTCCTCTTTCAATTTCATCAAATCAACACTCAGTAGATGTGTCACTATGTTCCAAAGAACAACAATCACACCACTAAAAGAAGTATTGAAATCAGTGGTCAGAGTGTTGAACTCATTGCTCATCCTCCAAACTTCTTCTCTTAGAAATGTATTATTTATAATGATGGTTTTAAATATGGTAATGAGATTATGTTTCGTATCCTATATCACCATTATTACAAATTTTTCTACATCATTATCCAAAATACACATTGATGTATATGCTTATATTTTGGATCAAACTAAGTCTCTTACACACTCACATATTCCATTTTTGAATTGCTCTAAATCAGCCTTAGTAACATAGTTACTAGGCACTGGCTATGTTATTGGCTCATATTTTGGAAGTGCACTTGGTGATGTAGGTTCAACCGGTTATGCTTCAGCTTGATCTCAAGGAGCAGGAGGAGGTTCTACTATCTCCTCATCAGAATTATATTCTAAAACAAATAGAATGTATCTTGGATCTCTATTCCATTCACAAGTACATGTCAAATCTCTTTACTCAACAATGTCAATCCTGAATCTTATCACTAGACGATCAGGTTCTAAATCATATTCATCTTCTTAATCATCCTATCCTCTAGACAAACTAACATTTCATGGAACTTGCACCAATGGAATATGAGGTTATGTATGAGCTCTAGCCTCTTCAGCTTCTACAAGTACTTCCTCAATATAAGTCACCTGATCCTCGGCCTCTATCTCATGGCCATGGGCTATGATTTCATTCAACTACTGAATGAGTTCATGATTTTCAATAATAATATGATGGTGAATTTCCTCATAATCACCATCTCCATGATCAACAGCCTCCTGTTAAGCAGCGTAAAAAACATCTGTTGCTCCTTGTAGAAATTCCTCACTGGATATTTCACCTACTTGTTGTACCACTTTCAAAAATCACTAACATTCTCATCATATCCCACTTCATCATAATCATAATCATACTCCTCATATGACTTATTTATATAGCCTTTGACCGCAATTATTTTTTTCTCTTCCTCATCCTCATCACCTAACAAAAGACCCCATTAGGGTAAGTCCAAAGATGGACTAGATGGTCCATTAGACATGTATTTTGGGCTTTTATAAATATTAGGATCACTCCATTCATTAATATGAGATCATTCTTCCCTTGGAATATCAGCCTCAACTTCCTCATCATAATAGTCAAGCTCCTCTCATAGTTTTAGGCATGGATCAAGTTGATCCATTGGTCTGGTAGGATGGTCAATATGATTGAAATCCTTATACAATATTTCCCCATCTTCTACCCAAAATTTCTTCCATGGGTTCCAGAACATCTTCATTCTTTTTCAAATATATATTTGATGGTCGAAACCACTTCATGCACTTATCATTTCATCTCCATCTTCCACACTGCCTAATTTCATTATCATGGAAGATACCATCCTAGGATTGTACAAGCATGTTTCCTTCTTTGAGGGTTTTATCATATAAGAAATATGAACAATTACATTCCTATATTGATTCAACTTTATTGCATTTTTCAAGTGGTAAATCAGGAATACATACTGATACTTCACAGTAGATAAATCTCCCTTCATTGGGTAGATTTTATGTTGAATAATCATAAAAAGTAATATTGCCTCTCCATCAAATTCAGTGGCAGTATCTCTCTTTGATTCTTCACATCCATTCAGCTCCTTCAGTGATGATTCATACATGATAATATATGTGGAAGGTGTAATATTACCTAATAAGTAGCATAAACACCTTCATGAGGCATTTACAATCATTCTGTCAATTACTTAGATGAAAAAGATATCTCTTTCCCTTTCACCACCGACTGCATCCTTTCTTCCTCAGCTCCATCCAAAGATATAATCAAGTGTAGATAAAAATAATGTACTAGTTGGGGATAACAATCTCTTTCAATGTTTGAGAACTAGCTCATCCACCCTTGATATTCTAGTACTCCCAACAAATAGGATTTCTTTACAGAAGCCACTTGGTAGACACTTCCTTCTTAGATGTAACAACTCAGCTTTCCAAACATGGTTTTCTAGTACCACTGGACTCACCCTTTGGATGCTTAGCTGATAGAGATTATCTCGGCTCTTCCACACATTATTTTTCCTTTCCATTTTGAGGGATAATATTTTAAAGGAGTCAGAGGGTCAAGGGTCGATAGATATTGTGTCAAAGAAAAGAAGGTTCAAGGTAGAGAGGATGTTGAATGGCCGGTATGGATGTAATTCATTATATCATTTGAGGATTGTAAATCGTAAATCACAAAAATTGAAAAGAGGTAAAATGAACATAAAACTATGTCATTTTATTTAAAACATACATAATTACTAAAGGGTCCTTGAAGGAATCGAATTCACAAAATCGGTTTCAAGGGATCAGTTTCAAGAGATTAGATTCAAGAGACCAGTTTCATCGAGAGCAGTTTTACTGATCGTTTTTGTTGATCAGTTTCACAGATAAGAAAGGTTTGAAATGTCTTTAGAGATTTTCCATTCCTAGTTCATGTCTGATGGTAGATTATTCTATCAGATTTTAGGGGTTTTGAGAATATGTCAGCCAATTGATGCTCAGTCCCGATAAAATCAACAGTTATATCACCTTTTGGATAATGATTTCTCAAAAATTGATGTCTTACATCAATATTCATTATTATTTAATGAGAAATTAGATTACTATAATTTTTAATAACACTTCAGTTGTCACATTTCATGGACATATTTCATAATTTAAATCCACAATTTAATAAGGTGTGTTTCATCCACAAAATTTTTTCTCAACAACTACCAGTAGCAATGTACACTACATAAGACGTAGATAATGCAACTGATTTTTTTACTACACCATGGTATTAGTGACTTTCCCAACATGTGAAATTATCTAGAGGTACTCTTTATATCAAACATATATTGACCAATGTCATAATATGAATTACTAAATAAATCAAAATGTTATCCTTTTTGTAAAATAGTCCTAAAATTAGTTGTATGCTTAAGGTATTCACAAAATCATTTTAAAACATTTAAATGTGAGTCATTTGGGTTTTCTTGAAATCTCGCACACATACACACACTAAACTTAAAATCCTCCATATGAGCAGTTATGTAAAGAAAATTACCAATCATTCTTCATTATGTAATTTGATCAACGAATTTTCCATTTTAATCAAGATCAAACATACCTATAGAACTCATATGAGTTTCACTAGAATTAATTTTATCAAGGGAATATCATTTCAAAAGATATTTAGGGTACATACATTGATTTATAATTATAGCTTCATTATTTTTGAAAATTTTATAATCCGTGAAAATATTTATGTTCACCCATGAAACTCATATCAAATTTACTTTGCAATAATTTAGAAAAATCATTACATAATGAATTTTTATATGTTACCTTGATAATATCATCTACATATATTTGAACTATTAAAACATCTTTTGAAATTAATATTATAAACAATATTGGATCATCAATTCCTTTTGTAATGAATTTAGAGATAATAAAATTACATAATCCTTCATACCATGCTCTTGGAGCTTGTTTCAAAATGTATAAAGCTTTATATATTATTAACACATGATTTTGAAAATTATTATCTGTAAAACCAGGGGTTGTTCATTATAAACAACCTCAACTATATAACCACTTAAATATGCACTCTTTACATCCATTTGGTAATGTTTGAAATCGTAGTGTGATGCATAGGAAGGTGTGATTCTAATGGATTCAAGCCTAGCTGCTGGTGGAATGGTTTCTTCATAATCAGTTCATTATTCTTGATTATATCCCTATGCAACAAAACTAGCTTTGTTTCTAAATATATTTACAGATTCGTCCTCATTATTTCTATACACCCAAATGGTTCCTATGGTTAGAATATACTTTGGTTTATCTACATGTTTCAACTCATTATTTTATTCAAACTAGTTATGTTTTTCTTCCATGGGAATTACCAAAAATTCATCATTTAATGATTTATTAATATTTTTAGGTTCATGTTGTGGAAATAATTCTTGATGTTCATCCAGGTTTGTCATGGAAGCTATAGATTTTTTTCCTCAATCTAAATCTCTAACATAACATCTATGGGTTGTTTCTTAAGTTCCCTGGTTATTCTAGAAAATGCAGGACTAGTTATTTTAGTTTGGTCATTTTGATCCAGTTCATTATGGCTAGGAGCTGGTGAATTCCTAGAAATGGTACTTTTCACAAATTCATTAATATAATGATTTGTGGGTTTAACATTAGTATAAAGATTGTACATATCCTCTTTAATATTATATAGTGAGTACATAGGCTAATGTGGATATGTTTCATCAAACATGACCTATAAATATTCATCCACACTCTTTGTTTTTTTATCAGATACTCAATAGGCTTTTCTTGATATAGAATATCCCTAAAATATTCCTTCATCACTTTTGGGGGAAATTTTATCTAACTTTTTTTGGTGTTCAGAATATAATATTTACATCAAAAAACATTAAAATAACATACTTTGGGTTTCCTATTGTTTCACAACTCATAAGGAGTTTTCTTAAGGATGGATCTAATTAATACTCTATTTCTTATTTAACAATATGTATTAATAGCTTCATCCCAGAAATAAATCATTATGTCATATTCGTTAAGCATAGTTTGGGAAATTTTCTACAGGGTTCTATTTCTTCTTTCTAGCACAACATTTTTTGATGTATCCTAGGGACAGAAAAGTTATTATTATAGTAATTTTGTGAGAAAAAAGATTCAAAATATTGGTTCTCAAACTCATGGCCATGATCAATTAATAAGGATTTAATCTTAAGTCCACTAAGATTTTCTATTGTCCTAACATATGTGGTGAAGTGAGAACAAGCTTCAGTCTTGTGAGCTAGGAAAAAGGTCCACGTATACCTAGAGATATCATCTACAAGGAAATATACATAGTGCTTCCAATTTAGACTCTAAACACTAGATGGTACAAAAAAAGCCATGTGAACATACTCAAGAGGTTGAGAAGTAGTAACTTCTTTATTTGGTTTGAAGGTGGTTTTATGTTTCTTTTTTGACAAGGATTTCACACCATGATATCTATAAACTCTAATTTTGGTATGTTATTTACTAAAATATTTCATATCAACATTTTAAGAGAGTTTATGTGGTAATATCAAAGTCTTCTATTTTGAAGCTAAGACTATTTTTTAATATCATTTAGAGTATTAGCATTCTGTGAGGTTATTGTGTCTAAATTTATAGCATATACATTATCACTAATGTCATATTTCCTCTATCATACTTGAAATGAATATTAAATATTAAATATTCCAATGTAACTTGTCTTGAAAACCCACTATCCAAGTACTACATATTCCTGCAGGAGCTCTTTAGGCAGTTTACCTACAAAACAGTTCATCCAATAAATGATTTGGGTAGCTATATTTGGCTGGGTCCGCATACATTAGTGATACAATATTTAAGAATCCACAATTGTCTTATCAGATTCATATATGATGAATATAGAGTGTTTTACAAATAAACATTGTTTGTTCCTGAAGAATTGGATGTATTAAATGAATTCTTGGAAGTAGAACATGTAGTAAAATTATTGTTTTGGAAAAAAGTTTCATATTTTCTATATTTTGTTACAAAATTTTTTTGTATAAATATCGCGGACCTGGTTGATATCCTATCCCATAAGTATACTTAAGATCTATTTTTTTACTATGAATATAAGAAATATTATGTTTTATATTGATAAATGTTTCCATGTCCATCTTCAGTTTCTCGTTAGACATTTTTAACTCATTTTTTTCCCTGAGTAGTTGAGCATTTTTCACTTTTTTAATTGTATCTTTAGATTTAATAGTCATAGTATGAGCGTCTAGTTTCATCAAAAATTTATACTCGTATTTTGACTCATTGCTTGTTTCTTATAGAATGTTGCAATATTCAAATAATTCATCATTTGTCAAATTCTCAGACTCACTTTCTTTTTCAAAATAATAAGAATTAAGTACGGGAGATTCTAAGGTAACCTTAGTTGTGTAAGTTATAAAACACATATTTTCCATGTCATATTTCTCATTATGGGAAGAAGTAGATTCACTAGAGCTATCCTCATAGGCTCTTCAGGTGGCCTTCATTTCATTATTATACTTTATATCCTTATTTTCATAATTCATCTTGTACTTCATCTTTGGACAGTCAACCTTGACATTTCTTTTACTTTGACATTCGTAGCAAGTGTTGTCTTCTGATTTATCATTTCTCATGTAGTACTTTTTCCAGTTTCCCTTGTTATCATACATTCCTTTGTAATTTGGATTTTTGGAAAAAAAATTCCTAGAAAATTTATTGAATCTTTGGGCTAGCTGGGCCATTTCTTCATCACTATATGAAGCTAATTCTTCACTAATGGAGCATATAAAAACAACATTAAGTTTCTCCTTACATTTACTTCTAGAGGTAGTAGTCTTTAAGGATACTGAATTTCATTTTGGTTCATAATCTTCTTGATTTACCCTCAGTTCCTCTTCATATATCATTGATTTTCCAATCTATTCCTTCACTGGAATCTTATATATGATTCATGATTCTCATATGGATACAGATATACCTCTCCATCTCTCTAGTAAGTATCGTAGAAGCCTCATAATGTTCTCCTCATATATAGCTTCTCTTCCTAAAGAAATCATGGTATTCATAATTAAATTGAACCTAAGATACACATCATAAATAGATTCGTTAGGCTTCATTTTGATTTTTTCTTTTTTAATAGTATAAGTATTTAATCTCATTTATTTTACATTAGATATTCCCTTTGGAGAAATAGATTAATTTTCCCAAATATCATGTGCAGTTTTACAAGAAAAAATATGATTAAACTCTTTATCTCAAAGTCCACAGTACATAGAATTCATTTCGTTACAATTATCATTATAGTTAGTATTGGTTGGTTCACCCCTAGAGTTTTTATAAATTTCAGGAATTGCATATTTACTTCCAATAGCTGTCCAAATTTGAAACCCCATGCTTTCTAGATGTATTTTCTTTTTAAGCTTCATCTGAGAAAATTTAGTTCCATTAAAAAAGGTTGATTATTTGTATCCACCCCATCCAATCTATTATCCATGATATATATTATAAAAGAATTTAAAAGAGATAAAAAATTATGAAATTACAAAAATGTTAAGATATTTGAAAAAAAAACTTCATTAAAAGTTGATAATATTATAAAAATCAGACAATAATTATTATTCCTTTAATAAAAAATGTTGGTTGGAGTAGATTAATCTTGAGGGGGTTGAATTGAGTATCTATAAAAATTTCTATTAAAAATGGTTCTTTGAAATATATCACCCAATTAAAATATAATCAAATTTATTTTTTAGTGAATTTATAAAAGTGCTGAATGTGTAATTAATTTCTCATATTATTGAGTTGTTCTCAGCCTTACAAATATAAATATTAGTCAAAATATTGAAACTAATATACTAATTAAGAATAGATATAAACACATGCTAAACTAACTATCAATGTTTAATTTTGTTTTAGTTTAAATGACATAAACATAGATCAAATTGATAAAAATATAAATAAAAATTAGATAAAATTAAGAAATTCAGTATCAAGATAAGAATTATTCCTCTCCAACCTAGTGATCACCTATTTACATGTAGTTTATATTAATAAACTTTTGATCCACACCCTGGATTGAGGATCACAACATCACATAGGGTTGTCCAGATCACACTAGACCTCTACCATAGTTATGCATGGAACAAACAACAAAAAAATCACACATGATCTCTTCCACTATTCTACATGGATATAAGAGTAAAAGGACATAAAGAGTGAGGATATTGACTAACCTCTAGAAATGAACATGGGATATTGTGTTTGAATAAAAAAGAAACAAAGACTGCTCAAAATGGTAAACACAAGAACACAACCGAGTTATAAATGAATAAAGGAGTTTAGAAATCTCTGTGAGTTATGAATTGATGATCTAGACTAGATTTATGGAGAGAAAACGATATTCAAGTCCTCTTATGGAGGGTGGATTCAGAACAGAGTATCATAGCCACTATATTCTCTATTTCAGGTGGATAAAGATCTACGATGTATGGATGTTCAGATAAGTTCACCATGTTATTTCCTTCCTTATTGAACTCCTTGGTAAATAACCTTGAGTTCTGGCATTTATTTTTGAGTTTTTCTGTTTACACTATTTAGCACATTCGTCCAGACTATGTCACAAGAAAACTATTCATGGTTTATCTTGTAATACTTTTATACTTCATGGTCTAGTAGGAATTAAGATCTCCCAACGTGCATGGTCGTCGTACTGTCTAAGGATAATCCAACTAAAAAATTTAAATAATGTTTGAAACATTAACATGTCTAAATAAAAACGTTATAAATACATTGGAATTAATAAATTTGAAATAGTATTTGTGAATTTCAGTGAGTCATAAGTTTCAGTGACTCATTTGGATCAGTCTGTCATCAACAGTCTTTCACAACTGGCCTTTCACCATCACTTTGTATGCATCAGTCTGCCACCATTAGTCTGCAAGCATTATTTATTTAGAATCATTGAATCTAAGTATCGGTGAGTTATTTCCATCGGTATAAGTGACTCAGTGTATTTGTCAGTCATTAGTTCTATCGGCCTATCTCCCATTGGTGAGTCATTCATTGGTGACTCATCTATTGGTGATTCGACCATCAGTGTGTCATCCATCGATGTGGAGATCATTAGTGTCTCACCCATCGGTGAGTCAATCATCAATGTGTCATATATCAGTGTGTCGATCATCGGTGTGTCATCAATCAGTGTCGCAATAATCTGTGTGTCATCCATTAGTGTGGTGATCATCAGTGAGGGGATCATCGGTGTGTCGTCCATCGGTGTGTTGATCATCAGTGTGTCCATCATCGGAGTGTTGTCCATTGGTGTGCATCCATCAGTGTGTCAATTGAACTAACAATGAAAGAGACTCTATGAAACTTATGAATTTTATATCTTATACGGAGAAATACTAGATTAATTGACATCCACAAATACCTAGAGATATAACCCTATAAATATATTGTTGAATAAATATATTTTATTGAGTTATTGAAATGTATTTTATAGTATGACATAATTAATTTACATTGAGATATTAAATGACATGAATAATACTATATGTATATAGACATTTGTGATTACAAAAACCATTATATAATTGAGGGTCCAAAAAGAGTATTGTATCACAACCCTACAACCATTATACCTTCACAATTACTAATTAGCCTCTGGCATACGGGGAGGCATTCTAGAGGCCATGTAGCAATGAGTCTGGCTACTGGTTTTATAATGTTTCAGGTCAGGACATTACAATGTGGTATTGTATGATCATTTTCCAATGTCATACTATATTGGAAAGGTAGTAAGGTGACTCATGTTGTGTCAGTTCTTTTAAAATATTTGGTGACATGAGTTAACAATCAAACATAATTAGAGAATTCCATGTTTCCATGGAAGGAATTATTATTCATGTTATTCATTGTAACAGGTAATTGTGATTTAACCATGGGTGACTAGTGTAATTTACAATGCTAAATAATATATAGGATTTTAGTATTTACCAATGGAATGGTGTGGAAAGGAAGAATCATTACATGATTCATAATAGGGACAAATAGGTTCATATTCCATGAATAATCTAGGAAATGTAGATTATATTTGTATATGGTTTAAAAATTGTTATTGTTCCTTTTTTGTTATTTTCTTAAATATTATATAGAATTATTTGTTCTGTTGGTAACATTCTTAACATTTACCTTCTTATGTATTTCATTCCATGATTTAGAATAAATTTCTTTACTGGTATAATTAATATGATTACCATGAGTCTAATTCCAGTATTCCATGATTTTAGTGTTATGATTTGCATGTTTTTTTTCTTCCTTCATTATGTAGTATCCATCCATGGAATATGTTAATTCTTCTTTACCATGTTAAAAAATATTAAATAATTATTTTTCTAATTTTTCCATATAAATTTTAATTTTTTAAATTGGATATTGATGGATACACTTCACAAATTAATTTTGACATGTTTGAGTTATGAACCATTGGTTCCATGTGCTCAAAAACTACAATTGTGTTTTAATAGGAGCCAATTTCCAATTTCCAATGTGTAGTGGAGGTTTAGTAATTCAAACATGGTTAACCATATAGTATAACCATTTTAGATTTTATTTATATACATAAAATCTTTTACAGAAATTTTATGGATGTTCAATTTTAATTTAATTACTGATAAAAATGGTTTCAGTTAAATTGGAGGTTCCTGCAATATCTAAAGTTCTAGGAAAATTTAAAAATTGTAAACTGATTAACAATATTAGAAAACCAAATGCTATTCTCCTTCTATATAGTGAATGATTATTAGATATAATATATCTTGATCAAAACATGTTTTGGTTTCTTTTTTATGGATTGCACCCCAATTACTAGGGAATAATGACCCGTATGACAAGAATTCATAAATGTTAAACTTACTCATATTGGTTAGTTGAGGATTGTTTCCTATGTAATTAACCTCTAAGGGAGTTCATAAAATCTATATTTTTAATATTATAAGTGTTCTTTAATGGGATCCTAAAATGGCTTTACCATACCCTCGTATCTAACATTTTATTTGATATGTCATAGTGATCAACCCCATGGGGATATACATATCTTCTATGATGGTGATCCATTAAAGTGTCCAAAACTATTTATATGGTTCTAAAAATAATATTATAGGGTAATATAACATGAGTAGTACCATTTAATTAATTAAATACACTTTATTCTCCTTTATGTTGTACATATGCTGGAATTAAATTAATATAAATTCATGTTGTAACTTAAATGGTGTTTTCCTCTATATATTTAAATTTGAAATTTTTTTATTGATAGAATTGTAAATTTTATAAATACATAAATATCTTTAAAAAAATGTTTATTGTTAAATCAATGGTTTAAATATGATGGGATGTCAGTATGATAATTAATCTTTAAAAGGATGTTTGATATATTTGGCTCGCTATTCTTTGAGACATAATCTGAATAAAGTGAATTATTTTTTTCCTTATGATTGGTATTTTTTCAATAAATCTCAAAATTAAACAATTTAATTATCTAAATGTTTTTTATTTAAGAAAATGATACCCTAAGTGGTATTCGTAGATTTCACAGCTTGATAATGTTTAGTTTTAACCTTTATTGAATGTTTTCATGGATTAGAGACATGAGAGATACCCATAATCCTTTTCATTTTTATCATAAAACTAAATAATATGACTATAAAAATAAAGACCTTTTGTAGGGGTGAAATATTTTTGGATCAATTATTTATACATTGATAAGGGGTTGAATTCTTGAAGGTTGTTCCCTATGTTCATCAATTCCACTTACAGTTGCTCATGAATATTTGAAGGTGTGTTGTGATGTTTTCATTCCATATTCCTGTGTAGGACTCTTAGTTTATAAAAATATATCTTTTGGGAATGGTGTTCATGTGGTACATTAACCACATATAGGAATGAGAATCATTTAATGGTCATTTTCATTTATTCATACAATCCTTGGGTGTGAATAGGCTCTTAGTAGGTCACATGATCCATATTCTTCTCTCTCAAGTGATAGATGACTTAAGAGATCATCAGACTCGTTAATATTATTATTGAATGGTGAAACTCCTTACTAGTTCCTTGAATAAAACATCAAATAAATTAATGAATAGGATTTATTAGACTATAGAGGTTATCATGGATGCCCACTTCTCTTGTATAACCCCTAGGGTAATATGCATTGATTTACACAGTTCCCAATGATTTACTGAAGTGTTTAGTGAAAAATTCTAGTTTAGTGTTATTAATTTACTTTTTCTCTATTATGCATGGAACATAGGTCTCCTTCTTGGTTGACTATCTTGATATCCTAATGATATCAACATATTACCTATACTAGAGATAAGTTTTTATAATGATCAGCTTTTTAGACAAGTTGGTCTGTCACTTTGGCTTTTATCCCCAATTCATTGGTGCCTATGGATGTTACTAAGAATTATTTTCATGTGTAAGTCTATGGTAAATCTGAAACCAGGTTTCTGTGAAGTGGATAGTTACTTACCCTTTGGTTTATCTCTTCCTAAAACATGTCAGACATCTATGGGGACATGTATTTATTGTAAATAGATCACGATCCCTGGGAAGTATTCCATTTATTATAAAATATGATGATAAGGACACTCCTAATGTCGGGAGTGTCATGTCAATTCTAGTTATAGTTTTCCATCCATGTAGAATGATCACAAAGTAGTGGGTCCTTTTCGAATGGTCAGTTATTTTTCTAAATCCCTTGGGGTGGGTAATGTTCTAGGGATGTCAGTGGTTGTGAGGTAGCATAAAAGTGATTGCTAGATTACTATGAAACCATGGTTAATTATATTATTCAATTAAGGACCTTGGTGATTGTGCTTATCCATGATCAAAAATACATTTGGTGGAAAGAGTATCATGGTAAGTTAATTAAAATGTTGCAGTTGGTGAAGTTGAGTTTTTCTAAAGAAACCCAATAACTTGTTTTTTGAAAGGTTCCTCTTCCTTATGGAAATTGGTTTTAAAGGATCATAACCATACATGGAACTTTGTATGTTTTATAGAGTATGTTACTCAGTTCTATTTTGGAAATCGATAAACCCTCTTAGTGTACACTGATTTTTGATGATCATGACTTCTTTCTTGACAAAATCCAGGTACACTAAGAGAGAATCATTTTTATAGCACACTAAATATTATAATATATTGTTCTAGTTTGTTTGGTATAATTTATAGTTTTTCACTATAAGAATGGTTTTTCTTGTGGTATAGTTAGTCATGCGTGATACATTGTTTCCTGAGTAGGACCACCTTAGATAGAATCACATAGAAAAGATGTTTCTTTTGACATGATTTCATAGGTGAATTCCACTTTGGGGTCAGTCGGGGTTCTTCATCTAGGTATGTTTGACATTTAACTAACATATATCCTTTGAATTCCAAATATTTATTTCCTTAGATGAGTTCCTTGTACTTAATATGATGATTCCAAGGTCACCTGATACTCATTATGATATCTTATGTGATTTTTCAAGGTAGATGGTATAAATGTGGGGATCGTGTATAAAACTACATTTTTATGAGAAATGATAACCTAAAGGAGTGTTTTGGTATGATATCTCACTGGGAAATGGTTATGGGTTTCAAAAAAAATGTTCAACATAAACATGATGTACCTATGAGGAATAATTTTTGTTTCATGGTTTTCTATACCATCTATATGGACCAGGTGTTTTGAGAATGGTCTACCAGAGGTGGATATATTGGCTATCCTCTATATCCAAGAAATATGGCCATTATTGATATTTATTAAAATTAAATTAGTAGAATATTTGGGTGATATAAATTTCATGTAAGTGCATTAGTGAAAAGATATTCATGACATGAATTATTTAGGTCAATCTAGTTTTAATGGTTCTGAGGTGCCTTGTGTGATTTGTTGAGTTTTGAAAGAATCACACCCCAAAATATAAACACTGGAAAACATAAAAATGGGCACACAATTTTTTTTGAAACTGTGAGACCATCCAGGACATATTATACAATAGATCCAGTGGAGTTAGAGGTCTATGATGATTTTGTATAATTGTGTGGTAATTGGAACATGGACATAAATTTTTTAAATGGTTTTTGATAGAGATGAGATTCTTGGTTTGTGCATGGTTTCCCGACGCATGTGCATTAACTATGGGATCCCCATCCTTATGAATAATACCATACACAGATATCATATATTTTTTAAAATAGTGCAGCCAAACTGTAAGCCTCAATAATGAGTTTTAATTCAAATTTGGGCCTTCTTCCAATATTTTCCTCCCATTTAATTTCTTCTATTCGTCAAACAACATGGGGCTCCTCCACTTCTATCAGGGATCACCACCATCCCTATTGAAGGAATTGATATTTTCCCCTCATTTGAAGTTGGATTAATGATCCATCTATCTCTATTGATAGCTCTTGGTAATATCTATGATAATATTGATTTATTTTCTATTTATCATTATCTCGAGGAAGCTATTCTTCTGTTACCTGATTCTCCATATTTTCTCAGTATTCATTAGTTTCGTTTATTTCTCTCAAACCAGACCGAATCAAACTCAAATATTGTATTTATGGGTCATCCAAGTTATAATACATTTTTGATAGATTTTCCCATGTGTTTCATTTCTTTAATATAATGTTGACTTTATATCGCCCACCATACTAACCAGACGTCAATATGTAATAATAAATTTCTTTGAATTAAATTTCTTTGACCACATTGTGATGCATGTGGATCCTACTTGGTCCGGTTAGAGGCCTTAAAATCAACCCAAACCACCTTTTTTGGGTATATTCCCTTATATACCCATTCCAGATATTTTTGGGATTTTTAGAGCCACCATTTAGGTATGATTTTTATTTATATACAAAATTTTTATGCTAACTTATTTTTAAACAACCCTTGAGGGGGTTTATATATTCCTTGTGATGAATTTGGATTTTTCTAAGAAAACTAAATGAATTATTTGAACAACAATTTCATGATTTATAATAACACTCATCTTTGATGTGCGTTGTATTGGATTTTTAAATGAATTTTATTATGTATTACATTATGAGGTTTTGGGGTAAGGGAATATACATGATTTTTATTATATTAACAATTTTTAATGTTGAATACTTATGAATTCCTCCATTTAAAATTATAAAATTTGATTGAAAATTGGAACAACACTCTTTTTACTGAATTTTTTATGTTTGGAAATCCTTAATTATATGAACTTTTGAATTTCATAATTTAGACGATTAAATGAATTATTTACTCTATGAGAGATACTCTGCATTAATTCGAGGTAATTCCATTAATGGGATCATCATGATTTGGATTAGTTTTAATGCTGTTTTTTGTGTATTCTAGGGGTGATACTAGAATGTTATAATGGGCTCAAAATGAATCCCTCTTACATCATCATGAAAAATACCGGTACCCTAGGGGAGATTTCATGGAAGGTCTTAGTGGATATATTGTGTCACCAGGATTTGTGTGAGAATCGATACCATACATGATAAAATATGTATGAGATCAATGGTAGTTATCTGACATTACTGTTGGAGTGATTGTTGTGAGGAAATTCCTAGATTTCATTGGATGGACTCCAAGGGCGATCAAAATTTATCATGATTCTATTGAGACACGTGGGTTACTTATTATGATTCTCCTTGGTTGGGACCAGGATAATGTGTATTAAATTGTGAAATTAATTTTTTGTAAAATTGTATGTTTTTATTAGTTACTCAAGGGATGTGGAAGCCAATCAGAATAAACTACTTGTGGTTTGTCTATCTCAATGAACATGTTCTATGACATTTTATCATCATTTCCCCCAAAATATCTTTTTTATATGTTTAAATATGGTTTGGAAATTTATTCATAAGTTTGAAGCAAGTATGGTTGGGCCTCGTGTCCTTAAGGAACCTGATGGTGACATTATTTTCAATTATTTCTCATTGATTATTTATGTTTGTTTTACATGAACACTGATTATTTTATATGCATGAGATAGGTTGTTCATTTTAAATTGATGGGGTTGGACAAAAGAATATATATCATAACATGCTCAAGAAACCATTACACTAGGTTTTTTGAGAAGTCCTTATTTTTTTCTAGATCAGGATCCTAGGGTTATTGCTTGTGATGTGATGCTTGTCATTAGGAGTTTGGCGTACACGACTAAGCTACTACTCAGAATTCCCAGGGGATCACCCTCAAGTATTTTTTTTGGATTTTAATATATTTTGTATTATAAGGTAATGATTATTGTATATATCTCTATTTATGTTCTTTTTGTATAATCTTGAACATGGTCTCGTAGTTGTATATTTTGAATTTTCCACTTTTATATTGTTATTATGTTATTCATCCACTATTTTTCACTTTATTTATTGTCTCCACTTTTTTTTATTTATTATATGATATATTTATATTCCACTTTAACAATGAAGATATAGTCTCCCTACCATATCACCAACATTCCCACTCTAATTGTTAGCTGTATCTTGCATAAGGGGAGGTCTGCATAGGAATCATCATTATCCCATCGTGGAAAATGATGATGAATAATATTTTTAATAGAGTTTTCATCATGAAACTATTGGTATGGAATAACATCCCGAGTGTACATGTCCCAAATGAACCACTAACTAAAAAGTCTTGATTTTCCCCCAATTGATTAATAAATAATAGGGAAATCATAACATTTCACATCAATCATCATTTTCTATTAAATTACCCAATTTTAAATTTACATATGCCAAATAAAATTCAAAACCAAAACATGTTGTTTTCATCATTTCATTCTCCATCAAGATAAAATCAGAATAGATTTTCAACATTTTAATTTAATCCATTAAAAAAATACTCAAATCCATTAATAAGTTTCATTATTTTTAAATTCATACTACAATTCTAATTCTATAGGATTAGTGGGGGTTTTCTAAAAAACCATATAAATTAAAATTTCATAGTCATATCCATCTAGTTAAGTATTTATAAATCAATTGGATTCTATTTATAATAAAAGATTAAAATCATGGTTTCAATTAAATAAAAAATATCAAACAAAACCACATCCCATTAAAATATGGATTGAAATGATCAACAACTAGATAGGAAATTCTAACATAGGAAAAAGACATGGAAGATTTAGGAAGAAACATACAAAACAGATCAAATATAATATAATTTATATCGATAAATTTTTCCCTCATCCATAAAATTAATAGTAGGAGATAATGTGAAATCACGAGAAAAGACTTTATAGGAGATTCTTTAACTAAGAGGTAATTGAGCAAGGTCAATAATGATTTTATTAACCAAAGATATTTTTTGGTGGATCTAAAATTTCAAAGGGAATGCTCAGGGTCATGAAGGAATGTATTATAGGTCATATTAAATGAAAATCAGATGTGAAGTACTCTTAAAATTACATTCCTCACAAATTTCATGAAGTCTAATCTCAGTTCACGTCATGTAATTAATGAGGTCCAATTACACTGAAAAAGGAGAAAGCTTTATTAAAAGAAGATTATACCCTTACCCATGATTAATTCCATGTACATTACATTTAACCGTTCATGCCTAGTAAAATCCTCATGACATCATCAAGGTGAATAATACATGGTATGTAATCACAGTACACAACATTAAATTTACTAGTACAGAACAAATTACTATGATTATGATGACAAACACCAAACCAACAGGGAAGAAAAAAAACCAAAATATATTGAAAATGTTACCAAAGGTAACTATATTTTACCGATTTTTATGATAAAATTGTATATATTAAAAATGGGAAAGAGAAACTCAAAAAAATATTTGATTTTGAAATAAGCATTAACTATATTATTTTAATGCCAAACAATGAAAGAAATGATGATTTACATGATGAAATAAAATAAATAATTTTTTTGTTATAATAAACAAATTCTTAAACTGTTCATGGATTATTTTGTTAATGTTAATAAAGGAATATTTTCAATAACTCCCTTATTTGGATTTGGAATTAATGGAAACAATGTCAACTAATGTTCTTAGAGACTTCCTTAGTCTGTAGTTATAATTAAATCTTATATTTCCTTGAATATATCTTCTGGAATACCCAAAAATACTTGTTTAATTTATACTTTGGTAATTAATGTTTCATATACACATCTAAATGGACAAAAAAAATTACTCACACAAAATAAAAGTTATCTGTTAATTAAATTTATATTATTATTACCTGAAAAATATTTATTTATCAATAATATTAAGGCATTTAATGATTTAAAAATAATTGTGAAGCATGTGTTTATTTTTTTACTCATTAGCATGAATTGAATAATTTTATTATTTCTTGTGATGAATTTTCTAATTTATGAATATTATTATTATTTATTTATTATGTTATTAGAATTATATTTAATTTTAATGACATGTATCGAGTCTATTTGTTTAATTATGTTATGATATTTGTTATTTATGTATATTTTTTAAGTTGAGTAATATATGTATTCTTATCATGAGTATAAATAATAATCATATAGAATGTTCTTAATTATTAGATATTTTTTTAATTCATTTCACATTATTTTATGATTACTTTTAATATTATTAGTCATTCTTCATGGATACCAATAGACCATTTGTATTTATGCATGTTGAGGTGTTAAAATTGACTATCAATATTATATCCCATTAATATAGAGGAGAATCAGAAATTTCAAGGGATATATCTATTTAATATGTTTTTTTCTTAATCATTTATTATATTATGATTAGTTTTTATTTAATTAGAGCAAGTTATTTTTTCAATTGTTATATATTTGTTTTAGGGGGATTGAGATATACGATTAATCTTGGTGAACTATATGTTTTTAACTATTATTTCATCTTTTGTTTTCGTCATGTGTAGTTAAATATCATTGATTAATTAATTATATAAATATTTTTCACAACATTTGTTATTTATTCTTATGCTTAAGCTTTAATTATTTTACATATTATAATTATTATTTATTTTAAGTGGTGTTTTTATATTTTCAAATATGTATATTTTTATATATTACATTTTTCATAAGCATGATATGGTTGTTTCATTGATTTATAAATCCTACTATATTTTCTATGATGTGATATACGATATTTTTTATGTGGATTGTTGTTTTGTATAATTTTTTTTTAATTTCTAGAATATGATTTTAGAAGGTTTTTTTTTATTTTTATTTACTTTTAAATTCTTTTTAACTATTTGAACTATTTAAAATCATATAATTTTTAAATTTAATATTTTTAAATTTATTTTAAATAATGCAAAAATTTATAACTTATTTTTTCAAAAAGGGGGATTACTTTTTAAATACAAATAATATAAATTGGTTAAATTACACAAGCGGAATGTATTTTTAGAATTATTGTTCACATTTTTAATCAACCAAAAGGGGTAGTTTTCATGGAGTTTTCTGTTGTTTTTTCCATTTTATGTTTAGAAATATTTCAAAACCACAATATAATTCTTATTATACATTTAAAGTAATCATTATAAAAATATGTATATTATATATATATTTATATATTTCATGAAATTTTTTTCATTTAAAATAGATAATTATGTTCCACATGTATAATTACTATATTTCTTGAAATTAAAAATTCAATATATATTCAGGATTTAAAACATGTAATTTTAATTTTAATAATTATCAGTATTTTGATTATTCCATGAAAAATATTACATGGAATTTTAAAACTATTGTTTGTTATAAATATTAAAAGATTTTTTATGATTCCATTACCAATTAGTATTTCTTAATAAGTATATAAATGTATGGATTTTCAGGTTTGATGTTTATGAATGTTTTCAGTTATATAAAAAAATTCCATTTTATGATTGCCAATTTTTTCCAATGATTACTAAAGTTACAGATCTTTGAACTACACAATAGTCATAGAATATAAAATATAAGATACTAATTTCAATTTAATTCAAACTAAATATGTATAAAATTGAAATTTTGTAACTCTATCAACTGACAAAATCCTATAATACTATAGTTCTATGTTCAGTCTATTTTGGATTATATTTTTTTATTATATTTTATGATATATCATGTTTCCCAAGTAAATTTTTTTTTTTAATTATTTTTAAAAATAATTAAAAAATACAAATATAATTCATCATTCCCAAATGAATAATATGATTTTTAATGAATAATAAATGTAAATAAATATTTTTATGAAATGATGATATTGGATTCCATATTTTCCAACCTATATAATTTTGTTTCATGAATTTGAATAAGTTATAAAATAATTTAATTTCTAGAATCAAATGGCCTACTTTGAATCTTCACACACACTTAATGAATTAATCCAGAACCTACAACTAGTGTAAAAAAATTCTATCACATTGGTAATACTAAACCTAACATGAGAGTACTGCCATCACATGGTTTATTTCATGTGATAAGCCTTAATCTATCACATGTGTAAATTTTCATCATTCCATGAAGTTAAGATTCTAAGACACTCCACTCATGAAATGTGTATCATGATTTTTTATTCTACCACATGTTTGAACACTATGGTTACTACATGACATGACATTATTTCACCACATGTATATTTATCCTTTATATTTTTTTTCATTTTTTATAATGATAAAAATATTATCGAGACATAAAAAAACACATTCACTCTATATTTGAGTTTTCTAATAGTGATTGTTTGAAAGTATATGTGATCCAACACTACATAGAAACCTAAATTCATAATTCAAATTGACTACAATACATCCCCCATTGGATTTTACATTGTGTTCAGTCATACCTACATTATTCATCAAGAAGGTGATGTATATCGGTTGATAATCATTATGCGGTCCCAGAGTAGATGGAGAATAAATGATGTTCAATAATGTCAGATAAAAAATAAGGGATTTTTCATTAAAATTAATAGATTCACCTATAAAACCTGATAATAGTTCCATATTATTGACACCTAGAAATGGTTCAAAATATTTGATCAACAATTTTGACATGAACATATTTTAGTGTTATATCACTATTATTCTACTTCCACTAAAAATTAGATCCCTTATCATTGTTAGTGTAATAAATATAGATTTATAAAAAAGTAACTTTTTTGTGTGACCATACACAATTATTTTTTATAATTTTTTATTCTTCGCATTCTAGGAAAATATACTATCAATATGAATAATATATCACTTGGTATTAATGATCCTGGTTGCATGGATTATGTTAAAATGAAATGGTTTGAAACTTTCATCATGTTGTGATGGAGAGAAGTGGTGTGTTTTTGCATTACACAAAATTTATTTACCCTAACATTTCCAATTTGGTGATAAACATAGAAGAATTCATGGAGGCTAAGGGATTACAGAATGTTATTTCTAGTGATTAGAGTGGTTGTGGTAAAAATAAATAAAAAGGATTTGTAGACACAAATACCCCCTGATTTATAAAAGGGAATTTTCCCATAGGTTTCACAATAAAATATGGGTAATCAATAATGTTAATCATCATGGTTTGGTTTTTTAGAGCGAATCATGTCAGGAATTTATAGCTACAAAATATCAAAATTGAATTTTATATTTTTTCACAAGAATGTGTAGTAGTTTCACAATGTGATAGTATGAAAGATTCGAATAATGTAGAGTAAGTACTGTAGCCTTGGATCCACTCTTGATTATTTCTAACGACTAAATAATTTTCATAATTATGTGATATTCATTTTCTAGATGTTCATGGAAGGAATGAAGAAATTTTTTCAAGAATTAACCTCATAATGTTCAAGAAGGATATAATTCGATTATAGGAATATGATGTGTAGGTTTGGAAATAAAATGATGTCAATAATAAGAATACCCAACTCCTTCCATATCATAAAATATGGGATGAGGGATCATAGGGAGAATATGCAGATTCTTCAATTTGTGATACTAGTTACCGAGAATAGAATAACTGGGAAAAATATCAAGGGAGGTGGCATGATTGTAGGAAGGGAAACAATGAAAATACCTACATATCATGCTAGTATTTTTTAGATGGTATAGAATTACACAAAAAATTAAAATTCAAATGAAATGTATAAATTTTAATATATTGGTGAATTAAACCTTCTATTGAATGGGCAAGCACCATGATGAAGAATCAAATGTCACTGATTCTATTGATAAGGAATCATCCCGAATTATCTATGTTACTTAGGATAAACCTTCCATCAAGAAATATTCATAGTATATGATCATTATCAATGAATAAAATTTAGCTCATTAGTTTTAGGAAACCGAGAATGATCGTATCCATACTAATTTATAGTAGTTGGAAAATGGTGGAAGTAATGATAAGATGGGCTACCAACAAATGTTTCACAAGTATGATTAGATCATCAGTAGAAAATTTAATAAATATGGAAATGAGGTATATATGAAAAATAATTACATGAAGGTGTTTAATAAGGTTTGGAACTACGATGATGGTGTTGGTGGGTATTTAAATGGTTTTCCATATGTTACTGTGATAAAAGACCTACAACACATGTCAGCAGCTAGAGTGTTATAGACTATGATAAGTTTGAAATGTGTTTACATATAAATAGAATGTATAGATGAAGAAAAAGCTCCCATAAAACATGGAGAGGAAAGCCCATGTATATCATATATAACACTATCATTAGAGATTTCACCCACATCTCTTGAAATTATGTGTACACAATGCACCAGTTTGGAACCAGTTTGGTCTAGAAATTTGTCATCATTTTTTCTAAGACAAAATAGAATTAAATCTTATTTGTTTTTATTCTTCTCTAGGATGATAAATTGACCACATATACTAAATAAAAAATGAAATTTACCCTAAAAAATCCATTCAGAGAAATATTTAATCCACTAAACATCTCATGGAGCATGGAGAATAGTTGTATATTGTGGAAACAAAAGAGTATATTTGTGTCATTGTGGGTGTGAAATGAATTTTTGAAGTATAAATATACATGTACACATATAGTGGTACTATTATGGATATTGTAGATAGAAGACTCATTATTTGATAGTAATATAATATTATAATGAATTCACTAATGGGAATAAGGATAAGTCTACTTAACTCCATGAATGTAGACCACATTTGGAGTAGAAGGGAGAATTTTCATTTCTAATGATGAAATGGGAATGTAATTGACCAAGAATAAATTATTTCAGATAAGGGACCATAATAATTTATTATAGGTGCATCCAATAAATCTATAAAATAAAATACAACCCATAAAATTGTCAAATTAATCACACAAATCAATTAGTTTAAATTGATGACATGAAATTTTGACATGACCATAGTTTGATTTTGTTATATATTTACTATTATTTTTCCTCTATTAATTAGATAAATTATCATATTATTTATAGAAAATATATTTTGTTTAAATGATGTTTTATACATTGTTCTAATCATTCATTTAGTATCATCTTTTATTCCAAATCACAAACTATGAATATATATTTTTAAAATGAACAAAACAATAATAAATTCATAATATATATATTTTGAGTAGAACCTTACCATCATATCATGTTTCTCACATTTAATATAAATAATTCATTTTTAAGATCAAATATATTCTGTCTATATTCTAATTGATCCCACCTCACACTGAAACTTCTATCTGCAGTAAGTCATCACAACACACTATCTGACAATAAGATAACTGACCGAAAAAACTACATGGATAGTGAATAGAAAAAATATTATATGGATTGATACCATGTTATAATAACCAACCACATGTTTTTATGGAATGATATGTCAACCTACAATATGATATAAACCACATTCTCTCTCAAAACTCATGATTAGATTAATTAATGTAAACTAGTGTTTCAGAAAATAAAGTTGTTGATTTAAAATAACATATCATTGTTATCTATAACTCAATTGTGTCAGAGTCATAAGATTATAATAGGTTATAAATAATGATTATAAGAAACGTTATTTATAATATAATGAAGAAAAATATAATTTTCAATAAAAAACTACAGAATGATAAGAAGGATGAAAAAAGGAAAAAATGGTACCATATGGAAGTATAATAGAGTCTCAGAACTAATTGGTTATGACTTTAGGATTAAGAGTAACATCAAATAATATTTTTTGAAATTAAAATATTATTAAAGAAATTTTAAATAAAAAATGGATTTATGTGAATATAATATTGGATGGAGCTGTAGTAGAGACTCTTATTAAAGTGAATAATTTTTTTTGAAAGAAAATCGATTAACATATGATTTATAGTTTAACATATAAATGAGGTTTATAATGAATCAGATTCTTCTTTTGGTTATGTTTCAAATACTGATGAGTATAGTTTTGATTATTTATATAATAAAAATTATAAACATCCCGAAAATTATTTAATGGTTACTAAATTTTATAAATAATTTAAATAATATAATAAGATTCATTTCAAGGAATGTAAGAATATATATAGGGAAAACTGAAATACACTAAAATAATTTTCTTGTATAAATTAATTTCAATCAATATATTTAGGTATTATTAGAAAAAAATGAAAAATTTAATGATTAAAATGATATATTGAGAAATTCTAATAAATGTTAAAAATTATATATCATGCTTTAGAATTTTTTTAAAATGAGAATAACAATTATTGAAAGGATTTTTTAGACCAAAAAATTCTTCATGTAAATTTTTTCAAGGAAAATAAAATTATGGTTTATTATTTTCATGATGAAATCAAATTATGATTAAAACGGGATTGGTTATATTCCTTAGTTTCCAAAACTATTTATTTCGCCTTTATTGAATGTACTAAATGAAATTTATCTAAATTTAACTTCATTTTATTTGGATTGTAATGATACTTTTCTAATGAGTGTTCGTTGAGATTTACAAGGAATTTAGGCCATTGAAAACATTTTTTTCAATGAATTTCTCTTCTAAATTACCCGCTATAACTTTTAAAGGTAATAATTGGGTCCTAAAGGTTTATATCCTAATATTTTTAAACCAATATGGATCTAGATTTTTCATTAATGTAATATTTTCATTATATTTCCTGAATTCATACGTGAAATTTTATTAATCATTATAATTTTTTCATTTTTTGATTTTAAAATATTGTTGAAGAATGTGTTTATTATTTTATCTATTATATTTCAATGTACTATTTTTTTATTTAATGTGATTATGTTATTATTTTTTCATTTATTTGTTTGACCATGTATTATTTAAGTATCAATAATCATTAATATATTGGTCATTTAACAAAAAAATCATTTAATTCAATGAAAATATTGTATACTTAAGCATATTATAAGAGAGTAATATTTACTTATATTTATCTTGTGTATAAATACATTTATTATCGAATTTAATAAATTTATAGATTTTTTTTAAATCATTTCATATCTTTTTATGAATACTTCGTATATTACTAGCATGTTTTCATGAATCCTTATAGAGGTTTTAGTTTAATGTTGGGGTGTTAAAATTGATATTCATTATTAAATATCTTCATATATGAATAGAATAGAAAACTAAGGGACTGATATCTATTTAAATTATATTGATTTTTCCTAATATTCTATGTATTTTGTTTCTTTATTTTTCTATTGAAACATGATAATTGTTTTTCACTTTTTATTTATTTACAGTTGGGGGTTTCATACCAATTAACATGAAAAACATTATAGGTTATAAATTTTCTCCATGTGATCTTTTTATTTTGTTTCTAAATAACATTAATGAACTAAATATATAAATATTATTAATATTATGATATTCTCATTCATAAGGTTAATCCTGAGGTATTTTAATTATAGTTATTATTATTTATTTTAACGTATATTTTTTATGTTAGAAATTATATTTATTTTTAAAAATAAATTTTTATTGCATCATGCTATGGTTTTTTGAATGATTTAATAAAGGGAAAAAATAATTATCTAATCTGATTTAGTATTTTATATATTTTAATTTTTTCCCTAATTTATCAATTTAAATTCTAAATAAATATTAGGGGAGTTTTTATTATTATCTTCAATTATGTTTATATTTTTTCTAAACGTGTTATGTATTTAAAATTTTAAATTTTGAAATTTTTATATGTTTATATATATTTTACTTATGTTAAATTTAATTAAATTTTATTTCTATAAGGTGGAATGTTTTTAAAAATAATTTGTTTTTATTTAATTACAATTAGGTGGAGGATTTTTTTAAATATTTTTCAGCTGTGTAATCAGTAAAAGGGGGGTAGTGGAGAAGTTTTTTCGGTTTATTTATATTTTATGGTTTGTTACTTTCAAATTCCAAAAAATAATTCTTATAATATCTATAACATGATCAATATAAAAATAAACCAAATTATTCAATATGTAATTTATTTTTTTTTTGTTTTCAATGTATAATTAAGCGTCACATGAATTATTATTATAATTATTGAAATAGAAAATTAGATAAATAGTGAATTCTGAACATTTCTTAATTTTTTTAACAATTATCTATATTTTAATTATACAATGAGTTAAAGTACATATAATATTAGAACTAATATTTTTTAGAAATATAATAATTTTATCTATTTTTTCATTAACTTATTCATTATCATAATAATTATCCATGTGTTCATTTTTTTATGTTGGTTCCTGATTTAGATTATATATCATTTTGGAGTTCTAAGATAGAAACTCTTTTTCAATGATCACTATAGTTATAGAACTCATAATTTCATTCTTATTTTTTGAATTGGAAAGATAAAATAATTTTCATTATTTAGTTCTACATCATGGAAGGGTGAAATGTAAATTTAGATGCTCAAAAAAGTTGAAATTATTATCAGAAATTTTTTTATTTATAATTTCATCATGATTTACATTATATTTTTTAAGGTTCTCCAATGATATCTAGGATATTGAATTTTTAGTGATGTGTTCTTGATTTATTTGACATATCATTAAATAATATAAATATAATTGAACATGACATAATGATGCACATTTCGTTTGTAGGGCCTACAAAATAACCAAATATAATTATTCCATGAGGATATAGATTTCTGGATATGGATACCTGGGTAAATTAGCAACGTGATTATTTTAGCTACATGAGTATTTTTCCTACACTAGGATTGTGTCATATATATGTGATTACATCACAATGAATTATAGTCTATAGAATCCAAATTCTAACATTGATTCCTCACACCAAATTCATGAAATATACTCAATCCTACCTAATGTGATAATATATATGCACACCACCTGGAGAACACTCAAACTACCTGGACAGTACATCCAAAACATTATTGAGAAAATTTTTTATACATAAACATATCATATGTGTATTTTCAATAAAGATTTGAATCCATTCTATTTTTAAAATCACACAATATATTACATTACAATGAGAATTAATGGTGAGATATGAGTGAACGCTCAATATACTTCATGAATATTCTTCATCCTAACAGATGATGATTTATCCTCATTTTATTCAGTCCATTCTTTTAGTATGGAACATAATATATTAATGAAATTTAAAATAATTTTCTATCTAAATTTTATATTGTATATAGTGATTTTGATCATTCATGCATTCTCATAAAATGTATGAACACCCAATTTCAACATGCTAACTGATGATAAAAATTATATATTTTGTTTTTTCGTCACATTCTCTCACACTAGATTTATACATGAAGAAGTAGACACCATCCTCACATATAAAATGTGGGTCAATACTTTTCCCTCATATCATATTCCATTCTTAAAATATTATGTATTAATTTATAAATTTAAACAATAATTTCTTCATGAGTTGTGTGATTATAATACATGATGAATATTTAATTGAATGTAAGGGATCAAGACACATTATGTGACTCTACCACAACCAACTACATGACCACACATTCAGTGCATTAATATATTGATTTACCAAATGCTATACTTAATGATATAATACCATGATGGAATGAAATATCAATCAACAACATGATATATTCTTCATGGTTACTCTGCACTCAAACCACATTTAACACATTTAATTTTTTTAGAAATAACGTAAATTTAAATAAAACATTTTTTACAATTTTTATAATAATATGATTTACTAAATTTTATATTTAATTTAATAAATGTTCTTATAATTTCATAAGTTCATATTAATGATATAGAAAACATTGTAATAATTAATTTGTATTTTAATATATTTTAAATGAACATTACAATTTTTATTAATTAAATAATAATAATGATAATATATGTTTTTAATTATTTTTATTCATTTTAAAAGGAATATTTTCTAAAAATAATCTATTTCAAACTGTATTATTTTCACTCATTTCAATTTTATTTTTTTGAATAAATATATATCTTCTTTAACATGTAATTTCTTTTTAAAATTTCATTTGAGATTTTTATAAAAAAATAACTTTGATATTTATTAGATTTTTTTGACCTATTATTATGGAGATTTTTTATTATAAATGATACATATTTTTTGGAATTAGTTATAATTTTCATTATATGAAATTATTTTTTAAAATAGTTTTTGGAATGATAATTTTCTCTCTCAAATAAATTTGAAGTTAGAATTTGATTTTATTTACCCAGTTGGATATTTGGTTATATGATTTATAGATCCTATTTCCTGGAAATTGAATCTAATTTAAAATGGCATGAAACACATTGATTACAATACATTGATATACATTGAAGTGAATAATTCCATAGATGTGAATATGTAAATTTTATATGTTCCAATATTTTCCAAATTTGTGAAGTCATATGCGATCATTTTTTCATCTGTACGATGGTATCTCAAGGGGAAATAAAACATCTACAAGGATTGTATTATCTAATGATGTTTTATGGATCACTACTCAATGAACAGTTCTTGTGCTTCAACATTCATCTATGAGATCATATCTCTTATTTAATTTAAGTTAACTCTAATTCTTTCACCTCATTTAACTCTACTATCATAGTGATTTATGATTTTCCAACAAATTTCATGTTTTCACCCTTGGTTCCATATTATCATACTCTAATTATAATAAATATTGGTTTTTGGCACCCAATTTATAAAACTAATACTATTTTTGTTCTGGATAGTAGATTATGTTTTTAGGATCATTTGGGTTGGGACTCCAATTGTCCAAATTAATTTTTAATGTTTTTTAATCACCTTATAAAATTCATTTTTTTGTTTTTGTGACATTTCTATAAATTGATGATTTTTAACTGGGTTTGATTAAGAAAAGTGGATTCATAGTAAAAAATTCATCTCTTAATAATAATAGAGGTTTAAATGTAAATTATGTCCACATTGGACCGAAAATACTATAAAAATAAATGTGTTCCTACACCAGTTATCTATTTAATTTTACCTCTTGGTAATAGAATATGATAATTAATTAATCTCACTAAAATTTTAAATATTTTCTATTCATCCCCATTCTATACCATTTTTTATTTCCATATGGGTCCTAAATTCATATAATAACTTTATGTTGTGTATGGAATCATCCCAATCACAAAAATTGTTACTCTAGGAATGTTGAGAAAATAAAACATTGTCCAATTATGTCATATAGATATACTCAATGGTATTTTATTGGTATCCTAGCCCGTATGATATTCCAACTAGTGTAAGTCAAATAAACCTAAAAAATGTAAATAAAACATGCTTAATCATGGGTCACACAACTATAGCTCAAAACAATCCAATTGGAAAATCTAGAGTTTCTAATTATTTTCATTCCTAACACTAAATAATCCATGGGATACATAATATGAAAAAATAACTCTTTTTAAAAATTTGGGTCTTCAAAATTGTCCCCTTAGAAGGATTCTCACTCTCATTATTTTGAGTGGGGTTTTAAATTTTCATTGATTTAATGAACGCCATTTTCATATTAACATCATAATTATTAAATATTATGTAATCATTATATTAAAAACTATTATTGTAATATTTTTGTGTATATTTTTACTGATTATGTATTTAAATGAACTATTCCAACCACCAAAGTAATGACTTCATTCAATAATAATGTATATATCTCTACACGCCACACATTATTTGTTAATCACTTGAAAATAGAAATCAAATATATTTATACATATCCAAAAAATTTATATACATAAGGTACATGAAATATTTATGTAATGTCATAAATATATATGAAATTGAACATCCCCACATGAGTAGGCCTGTAGAAATAGATAGCTAACCCAATTTACCTTTCTAGATAAAGGTATAAACCTCTTGGTTGGTTAGTAGTCTGACCCCATGCACCACACCCCTTAGGCCACTTCACTGAATGAAGAATCCAATTCATGATATATCTACCACCAAATATAAAAAATTTATTCCAAAAACTAAATTCATTATAATATGTTATTTTACAAAAAAAGGTCAAGGTGGGTTAAAACTGAATTTTATGTAGTCATAACTATAATGTAATAAAATTATCCATTTCCTAGAAGATGTTTTGAATATGAAACATAAATATTCTTAAAATAAAGAATTTATAAATATGAATAATGTATAAATAAATAAACAATTTAAATGTTTATACATGAGACATTATTTTTTTCATCTAATTATAAAAAAAAGTAATTATAAACCATATTATTAATTATCTATGTTTAGGAGCACTCCATAATTTTCAATAAAAAATATTTTATACTCAATAAAATATGAAATATTTCATATTGTTTATTATATAGAATTTCTATCAATTATTTAATATGTTGATAAGATCAACCATAAAAACATTTCTGATGATGTTTTAAAAATATATTTATATAAATCCCCTTTTTATTATGAATTATTTGAAATTAATTAATTATGGAAAAAGTCCAAATATATAAATTTAAACTCATTTATATTTTGACCATAATAATTAAATTTATATAATATTATATAAATTTATTTTATAATTAATGTATAAACATATTATTTTAGGATTATAATGTTTATAATTAATTTTCAGTAAAATTGTTTAAGTACACTTTATTATGATCTATATCATTTGAAAACCAAAATACTATGAAATCTAAATTCATAATATTATCTCATTAATAATAAAGGATTATTTTTTATAATTTTATCAAAATCATTTAATCTATTAACCTTAAAATATTATCATAATTAATTTTATAAAACCCCTTTTATAAATTTTACCAACATTTTAAATGTAAAAATATCGAAATTTTATATTATCGTCCCTTATGAACTTTTTATTTTCATTAATATATGGTATTAAATATTAAATGATTTATATTATAATAATTATAGAAAAAATTATAATTCAATTAGGAAAATGTAATAATTTTTTATAATATAAATATCAAAACATAAATATTTTTTATAAAATAGACGATACCTTTCCAAAAAATGAAAGTCTCTTTTATTAAAAAAAATAACAACTTACAGAAGTGCTAGAATTGGAGTCTTATCATAATACCTCTTAAAAATTGGTATGAAATTTTTAGGTGTATGTTAATACCAAATAATATCAGCATCACTGACATCATAATTTGCAAGTCCATCTTCCATCAAATTATTTTCATGATAAGTGTGAGTATTGATATGATGCATGGAATGAAGAGAATCCAAGAAATTGATCAAAAAATTATTGAGATTACAAGATAAGTAAAGAGATACCAACATGATTGTCTAAATAATATTCATAGAATCACTCTCAATCCAGATGTTATTCCACCCATGTCTCTTGGCTTTCTCAACTGCAACAATAATAATAAGCATCTCAACCTCAATTAACGAGGTAACAGCACAAGAAATACGAAAAAATCCAAGAACACCTAGTTGGTGATCTTTGATGACAGAACCATAGCTGAATGGACTCGGGTAGCCTTGAGAATCCCTATCACAGTTGACTTTAATGCATCCAAAAATGGCTTCTTCTATTGAAAATTTAAATATTATTTAAACAATGATTAAATTAATCATAGAAATAACTCTAGAAGTGGTTTAATAAATTTCTATAAATAAGGCCCAATTGAATTTTAACAATATCATATAAAATATTAACAATTCATTAAATATTGATTCTTTATATTTTTTATTATTTATGAAATTTATAAACCCTTTATAAACTACTCTTATGATCAAAATATTAATAATTTAATTATTAATTATATGTTATTAAATAAAATTTTATAAATGGCCATTGAAAAAGGTTATAGATATATATTTCATATATATTTATTTTATTATTTTAATCTATTTATAAATAATTAATTTAAATAATAAAAAATTAAAATATCCACAAAATAGTATTTAATGTGATTTATAAACATATGATTAAACACACATATCTAAAAAATATTTATCGATTCGCCAGAAATATTATATAGTAAATTAATTTATATAACATATTTATATTTTTTAAATGTTTCAAAGTATTGTTTCCAATATTTATGAACAAATTATAAATTATAAAAATATATATATATTTGAATATTGTTTTTTAAAATAGATACTTTATTTTTTTATTGGAATGAGTAATAAATATAAACATTCAGTATTTGACAATTCCAATTAAATTAAATTTTATTAATCCTATATTATGAATGCTTTTAAAATTTTATAAATAAGAATAATGAAAATTAATACATAATTAAATATTTTTTTGTTTAATTATTAAAAAATGATATGGTTATTCATAGTTATTTCTAGTCAAGAGTTACCTCATTTTAAAATATGTTAAACATTTTTTTTATTAAGTAATAAAATTTAGGCATTGATTCAATACATAATACTTTCTTTAACACCTTTATTATGATTGCATGGTCTATTAAAAATACATATTATTGGAAGTAAAACTCAATATATGATCTATATAAGAAAAACTCAACGTTTAATATAAATAAAGAAACTAAAATATGCATTCCAAGATTACAAATGAGTTACCATAAATCTCTAATTCTTAACAAAGTATTCTTGATGATGATCCCAAAAGTCATAAGCTAAATATTCCCATCTCTGACGGATTACATCGAAAATGGATCCTAAAATCTATCAAAGGGAACTAGAATGTATAAAAGGGTTGTTAGAACCTTTTCTTGGAGTTATGATTGTGGTGTGGGAATGATATTGTGTTAGGTGGTTTTCAAAAAATCATTTTTCATAATTAGAACGATCATATTACGTTATATATCCATTATGGATGATTTTCATTTTATGAAAAGTGTCAACAAAATTTAATTTATAATAATATTATTATGATCACCTGTTTTTGGTGATGAAAATGGTAGTATGACCTTTTTATCTCTATGATATTTGTGATAGTGATTTGGTTTTTTTTGAATATCCAAAATTAATTTTAGTATAGTTAAGTGATATAGGTTCTCTAGTGGAATCTAAGTATAATTTTATGATGGTAGCTATAGATGTAGAAGTATATCTACATAATGATCTCCCAAATGATTGAAATTTCAATTAATTTATTGGTTTTGTTTAAATATTAATTGTCTATAAAATTAATATTTCTCATGTTACTTTTATCAAATTTCATTATAATGTTATTCCAGATTTATAAAAACTCTATTATAGATCTTTTGATTTTTCCTACAAGTGAAAACCCATTGATCTTAAATTACATAATGAAGAGAATAATGGCTATTTTTAGGTTTTCAAAATAAAATATTATTCCTATGGGTAATGGGTTTTCATTATCATGTTTTAATTGAAGGTTTTAAAATATAAGACCTGGTTTCATGAATATATATATTTTATTCTAGGGATATGAACATCCATGATCGAGACAATATATTTAACCCATTTTACATGAAGAAATAAAAAATCCATACATATATTAAATTCTATAGACTCAATTAGATTATATAGAAACCTTTAATTCCATTTAATATTGATTCACTTATATGGGTAATAATTATAGTGGATGCTTCCATATATTCTTCAAGCTATGGATACTAGGATATTTTGGGACATTTATCTTTCCTCTATGGTAATAGAAAATGTAATTTTATCACCACCTAATGATTATATAACTGTATGTATTGAATATGAAATGTTATAATGTTGTGGTGTGGGTTTCAAACTCATTAATAAATGTAATTATCAATGATAAAGAAATGATAAATATTATTTATGATCAGTTAAATATTTTTCTCCAGATATTTTAAATAAGGATTAGTGGCCTAAATCTATTAAATAAGGGATTGAAAATAGTGCTATTTTCAAATCTAAGAGTCATATAATTTCTATAAATGGTTTCCAAACTAGTTTTACTGGTACTTGTATTTTGACTAGAAAAAATATATAATTTCATAAATCAAATGTTTATCCTTTATATTAGACAGAGAACAAGGGTCAAGCACATTCAACTAAAATGGAGAGGAAATGTGATAAGGTATTGGGAAATGACTTGAATCTTTTTGGATTTTAGAGTGATAGTTGATCCCATGCTATGAAGCATGGATATGAATTTGTGCATATTAGTATTGTACTTATTGGTTCTTTAATGGGTTTTTAGGATGCTTCCTCTTGTTATCATTTGGTATGTTTTTTTGAATGTTTCCATATTTCAAAACCTTGGGTTCCAGATGGAATGATAGAATACAGTGTCTTGGTTGTTGAGGTTTCAGAAAATTATACGAGGCACGTAATTTATCCTATAAGACCCAATATGTCGTATTAAGTGTAGGGTAAATATCAGAATAATGTGACTAAGTAGAATTAGTTGACATTTTCCCAGCACGTGGCTTATTCTATTTAATATAATATCTAGTATTCTTTAATGGTGCATGTCTATAGTAAGTATGGTATTGATGGAACTATTGGGATAGATATTGTTGATAATGAAAAAGTTAAATTAATAAAGAATATTTACTATCATAAATTAATCGATGTCATATAGAATCACCTGGAATTCAGTGTAACGAGGGGATTTTAAATATTTAGATGAAAAAGAATTAGTTTCGAGGTCTATATAGAGTTCTTATAGTTAAAGGGATATAGAATTTAATGGAAAAAGGATTATGATGGTTTTTTTCCATAAAATAATTCCATGATTTGGATAGATTCTTCTTAACATAGGCCCACTATAATCACAACGTCAAATTCTATGTCTAAGAGGTTGATTAATTGGGATATTTAATTCTATTTTATATGACAAGATCAATAAAAGACACCATATTATGAAAATGATAACCATTTAGATTATGATTATTGATATACTTTTTATTGTTCTTCATTTTTATTTTTGATTGACTATCGGGTTAACATGTCATACCCCATTCTCTTCCTCTCTTTCGGCCTTTGTTATTATTCTCATTAATAAAGGGGATACCCTATACTTTCACAATAAATATATCTGTAAATATTAATTCTACATATTATTATTTAATTGAATCATATTTAAATTAATATTAAAACCATTGAAACCATTCAAAATATTCAAAATCTGGTGTGAAGATATAAGAACCTAAGTAACAGGTCTATTCCCACATATCAAAATATTCAATAGAAGACCATCAATGTGGTTTATTTATATTCAAACATATAGTATTTCTGATTCTATATTTCACAATTTGATACATCCCAACCCCAACACATTGTCTTATGAATGACCAGAATTCTACTAACCTTATATTTTCCCCTATTTACAAATCACTAGAAATAAATTTCTAGGTTATATAAGACCATAATGCAACAATTTAACCAAATAAAGAACATCACATGATGTATCAAAAGATAAAGACAATAAAATATATCATGTGTGAACAAATTGAATAAAAAAATAAGAATATAATAAACCAATTTGTTGTTCTTCAAACAATAAATTTCCAAAAAATGAAAAAAGACTCAAATCACCAAAAAAAACATCAAGTTTCCAAAGGCATAATTTCACTAAACTACATTAGTTGAATTCATCAAAACTCCAAAATCCATAAAACAGGACCACCAACTCATAGTGATACACTAAATAAGAATGAAAACATCAAATTAGATTTACCATAATGAAAAATATATTCATATGATCCTAATTATTATATATCGGGGTTGACTAGAAAACCTATTACGAAATCCCCAGAGTTATCCCACACACCCAATAAGATAATAAAATGTTATATGAAAATAATATATAATATATTTATAATAAAATATAATATAATAACTATAAAATAGTGAAAAATAAATGAATGTAAGTAGTGAAAATGATAATTGGTCTTCCCACAAGCCCTCCAATATGAAAACCATTAAGCAAACCAAATGCATCCCCCATTAATGTTGACTCCCATAATGGATCAAACTCATGAGTAAACCCTAATTGAACAAATAGAAGTCATCACATTGTGGTGTAATAACCATGGTTACCCAATTTTTTCAATATGATCTATTATTACTCAACAATCCACTATCCAAATTATTATGAATGTTTCCATCCTTAAATAATACCCAATTTGTACATACATAAATTTATGTTTAAAAAACAAATAAACAGGGAAACAATTTCAATGGATTAAAAAAATTAATCAATAATTAATTTTTTATATAATAAGTATCATAGCCCACATATTTCCCAGTAGATATGGAGTGGGAGAGATTCCACAGATATATAACGCATTCATCATATAATGACCAAGTGAGATACCATCAAATAAGAAGGTGTAATACCAATAAAACCATTAAAAATTCTCAATTGAGTACCAAAGAGCGGTAGCATATAATAATTATTTTTAAAAAAACAATTTGGGAAAAATGATAAGAAACCCCAACATCCCACATTGAAAATTAGTATGCCACTCTACACCTCATTATGACTTTGGTGAGGAACAAATAGAATTGTTTGTACCAAACACACAACTTTTTATTTGATTATTTTTCTCAGTATATATATATATATACACTAAAATTCACTACAAAAATATTTTAAAATATTAATTAATAATCTGCAACTATGTGCACCATTAGTGTTTAGGACAGATTATGGAATTCCAAACACACTTTAAATTTACTGAAGAAAAATTATAATAGAGTATACGGAGCTATATTTATTTTTTTAAAAATAATTTAAATGAAATTATTTTATAATAATATTTCTGTTATACGAAATCACTTTAATTATAAAAATTTCATTTACTAAAAAATTATTAACTTATTAACATATAGATATTTGTATTTAGTTATTAAATTAAAGTATTTTAGTTAAAAAAACGTGTAATTTATATAAATTAAAATATGAAATTAATAAAAAAAATTAAATGAAAATGTGTGAATTAATTTTTTTAGACAATAAATATTATCTAATTTAAAAATGAATCAAAATAATTTTTTATAAAATTATAAGTAATTAAATGATGATTCAATAATTTTTTTAATATTTTGAAAAATAAATAATAAAAATGAATTCAACAAATTGAAGAAAACAAAAATTATCAAAAATAAATATTCATTCAATAAAAATACCATAAAAAATTACAACATAAACAAAATAAGACTAACATAAAAATTATAATAAATTATAAAAAAATTATAACACAAAGTATAAAAAAATATTAGAAACTTTTAATAAAATCATACAACTAGAATATTTTCAAAATGGAAATGAAGTAATCATAAACCCAATATAAAAAAATAAACCCTAAAATAAATTTTATAGAAAGTAATATAAAAAATATTATCAATTTTATAAGAAAAATAAAACAAAAATAAAAAAAAATTGAAAATAAATCATCTTACAAATTGGAATTCCTTAAAAATTAGAAGAGATCATGAATTGGGGGGAGGAGTCAGAAAAAAGTTAAATGAAGGAGTATAAAAAAATAATATAAATGTGGAAGAATCAAAAAACATATTTAGTTGTGGAAAATGAATTTCATCACAATATTATCAAAATAGAAGGAACATTTCCCAGAGTGGTTTATTAAACCCGACATAGGATTTTTAGAACAATTAAACCAACAAGAGATAATCAGAACCACCTAAATGGGAAAGATAAGAATTTTATCTATGTTTTCATAAAGTAAACAAATTATCAATTAAATATATAGATTTTATCTTTTTTGGATTGTTGTTTGGGAATGTTTTTTTATACATCGTTTATTAATATTATTTTAGGATCTATTTTTCGATGATTAATCCAGTTACTTAATTACGAATTTCAAAATGATTGTTTCATTAGAAAGATAAAATATTTATCTATATTTAATTCAAATATTTTGAATTATGAAATAGACATTATAAAATTCATAAAATGGTATAAATATTCTTATAATATTTCAATTATATTTTATATACATTTTAGACTATTTGAGTCACTTTTCCAAGATATATCATGACACAATAGTTTGATTTTGGAGTCATTTTATCTATTAAAATGATTAGGAAATTATTTAAATATAATTCAACATGATATAATGATGAAGCTAATGATTATAGAGACTAATAACTCACTAAATATTATTATTAAAATATTATTTATGAATTCATATTTGACTATGTTAGTAGTTTGGAATCATTGGGTATTTTTATACATTAGTAGTTTTCTTACATGATGATTTCGTAATATGAATTTTATTATGTTGAAGGGTATTTAATTTTCTAGAATCAGAAGACTAGAGTTAAATCCTCTAACCTACCAAAAGTGTTAAACAAGAATCTACAACATCTATTATAATAGCATGATACCCCATGGATAAAACTCATCCTATAATGAGTGTACTTTGAGCATAGGATCTACCAAAAGTGTTAATGATGATTCTAAAAAGCCTATATATATTTATCCTACAAGCATGACATGATATTTCTATACACACATCACATATAAACCTATATTGATCTTTCATAATTCTAAGTTAGTGAACCCTAAATATGCCAAATAATTGGTCTTCATCCTACCATAAGCAGTTTACCAACAATATATTTAGTTCTTATTTTCATGTGAAGAAAAAAATATACGTGTAACATGTTGATGTTTGTTCACTCCATAATTTATTTTTCATAAAATAAAACTCATCATGGATAAACGATATACCACAATAAAAACACGTTCATAAATCATGATAATATACAACAATATGTTAGACAATGACCTATCCATAACAACTGTGTGCACCTTTAAAATTCCTTATATATACTCATCCTCATAATAATGTTATTTTTATTGAATTTACTACATATCATGGTGCTATAATTTAATTAAAATTAACTATTTTTGATGATTAACTGTATTCTCTTCTAAAATTAGGTGAACCTTTCACGTGCTAAAAAATAAATGGACCACAAGGCATCATGGCCCGTTGAGTAACTGTAAAATCACTAAAATTTAGACGACACAGTTAGTGGGTTGAAATATAGATGAATCAAATGTTGTACCAAATGGACACATTTTTTGATAACATATAAAGTCATATGACTACAATGTATATACATTACGGTTGATATTCAGTCATGATCATTGAATACAATACCTATCTTTCAAAATTATAGAAATTTCACGAATATTATATTTTATGATTCATTAATCAATTACATATAATATATATATATATATTAATGTTTTTTTATTTATATTGTTCATATTAATTATATAGGAACCATGAGAATAGTTTTTTGAGTATTTTCGAAATATTTTAAATAGAGACCAATTATATTGCTAATTTACAGATAAAAATTCGGAAATCATTTTTGAAAATATTTTAAAATAAAATAGAGTGGTTATTTAATTAGTTAATCCATTAAAAAATAATATTAAGTGAAAAAATATATTAAAAAATAAATATTTATTATTTAATAAAATGTTATATTCTGACAAATTACATATCTATTTGAATATTTAAATAGATTAAAAAATTAATGTTATAATTTTATAGAAATAATTAATGGGATTTTTAATAGATTATTTGACCTATTATTATGAATATAATTTAGAAAAATCTATTAAGATTTAAATATTTTTTAAATTAGTCTTTATTTTTTTTAATATAAATGTTTTCTTTTCTGATAATTTTGGAATAATAATATACTAATTCTTGTAAAATTATGAAGACTTAATTTGATTTATTTTACCCAATTTTGGGCTATATTATTATTTTTATAGATAATAATTAAATGGAATTTATAATTATTATAATATGAAATTAAAAAATGTAATTATAATAAAATTACATGGATTTGTGTGATAAATTCCTTTAACATTATTTATTAAATTTCATATTTTCAGTTGTTGTGAAAATATATGAATTTGTATTCAATAATTGTTTCATTTATAGGATGATCTTTCAAGGTAAATAGAACAATCTTCAGCTACTACTACTACAAGAAATATAATTTAAAATACACTACTCAAAGACCATTTTATCAAATTCATCACACATCTAAAAATTTATTTTCCTTGTTCTATATGAGTCTTCTATAATTACTCTGATTTCATTCAATAGAACAATAACAATTTTTTTCAATATTCCAATGGAAAATCTGTGTATCTAAATATGTGAAACATTTAATCTAATGAAACCATTATTTGGGTTGTACCTCGAAGATTAGAATGTCCAAAATTCTTAAGATGAGACTCCTAGAATCTAATGTCTGTGTCATTAGTGTAGAGACTCCAATTGTCTAAATTAATTTTTTTATGTCTTCTGAATCCCCAAAAAAATTATTTTGTATGCTTACAACACATTTAGAAATTATTCTGTTGTAAAAACATATGATTCTAAAAAAACAATTTTCATTGTGAACAATGAAACTATCAAGGAGTGGAGATGTGTAACAGTATAGTGGTTCCTCATTAGACCAAACTACTATAAAATAAATGTGTTCATTCATTAATTATCCAAAACCATTTGTGTTTTGTAAATAAAAATTTATAATTAATTTAGATAATTAATTCATATATTTAATGTTCTTAATCTAGTCCATTCATCCACCACTAGATTATTTGTTATTTACATATGGGACCTAAAATTAATCTCATAACATTTTAATTTTCATATGGAATCATCCCAATCACTACTGTTTGGAATCTCTGATAGTTAAATTGATAAATATTTATTAAAATCCATCATATGTATACCTAATATTAATATTGTCAGTAAAAACTATTACTCATAGAATTGTGTTACTAATTACTTTTTATAATGATTTCTATGTAAAATGAGTTGACTGTTATCTAAAATATAGAAGTGTTTTTCTTAAACTAACACTTAAATGGAAATAATTTTCAATTTAATAGTGATTCATACAAAACCATCACAATATTATTTCAAAAAATGTTGACTAAAACCTCCCACCACCACCACACTGATCCCATGACCCCAACCCCCCCCTCCAACTTCCCTCTATTAGTGCCAACAACCAACAAGAACAATTCTCCCTCTATATATATTATCCCCATGAGAGAGGCCCCTTTAAATATTTCGTAGAGAATAATACCCCAAATAGTGGTAGTGACTTGACCCCTTCCTTAATAACCTTATCTTCCTCCATTCAATAACCTAATTTCTCGTACTCCTCTTTATTCATGAGTGAGATTTTACCCGGAAGACAACCCTGACCACCAGGATTTCCATTTACACCTCTTCACACCAATGACCTTATTCTATGATATTTGACCATGTTATTATGAGGGGTAATACATATTCATATATGATGTTTATGTTTTATTGAATTATTGTATCATTTTCCTGTATAATTTGTAATCTATCAAATTTTTACCCATTGTTGTTCAAAGATGAAGTTGATGGATATTAATAAAGGATTTAATTTATTATAGTAAATTTTTTATATTTATATTTGAATGGATCGGGAGAATTTTGGTATTCCAATATGTATTTACATAATTTCAATTAATTTTCCTCAAATCACTCTTAGTTATACCATTTGATTTGAAAAAAAATAGACTATAAAATTAAAAACTGATCAGGGGATGGTAGAATAAAATTATGCTGTCTTAATTATAATTTCATTTGATAATGGAATGAAAATGTAGAATATGGGAACCTGATAATGAAAGTGTGTCATTATTAAATTTATATAGGATTTTAATGGTGAAAAATATTTTTTATAAACGAAGCATTTGTTTTTTAAGGATAAAATGTTAATGATTTTAAAAGATTGATATAACCATCAGTAGATCCTGAGAAGGTTAATATTTATTATAACATCATTGTCTAAAAAAATAAGTTTCTTGAATTTATTGATGATGTAATAGAATTTTTGTATGAAGGGTGTACCATATATACACTATTATATTTTCTAATTAATTTTATCATATCATGTGTATCTACAGAATTCTTATAAATGTAGTGCTCTTCATTTGATAGTTTATTCCTGATTCATTTAGTGAATGTAATATGCCTAAATAATTCAATGAGAAGAATAAGTAACTAACAAACATGGAATTTTTTATAGAAAATAAAAGAAATCATTAATGATTTTATGATTTATTTTGGATTATGTGGATGATAAAGAAGAATAAATAATATTCTATATAATTATATATAATTAAATGAGGAAAATTTATAGTAGAAATGAATGTAAAATTAGGAGAATCAGAAGAATAAAAATACCACAATGTAATTCCATTACTATCCTCTAAAACCATACTTAGAAATATTATTCATTTCATATAATACATCATATTAAATGAAGTGGAATTCCATTATAGTAAAACTAATAGATTTATTATGCTTAAAAAATATATAATTCTATATATTTTGTTTCAGTTATTATATCTGATGTTTTATTTGAATCATTGGAATATGTAATTCAGATTTCATTCTGATGGATTTACCTCTTTTGGTACTTTATGCACAAATTATATACTATGATGAATTGGTTTAAAAATGTGAAATATAATTCCTTTAATATTTATGAAAAGATAATTATTTAGTTACATTTTAGGATTATTCATAGTATGAAAATTCATATAAAAGAAATTTATATTTATATTCAACCTTTAATCAATGAATTGTTATTGTAGCACCAAAATGCCAGATACCCAGATGCGGTGAATTATTTTATTAGATTGGAATTATTATATGGAGTCAATTCATGATGGCCTCATTAGTTTTTTAGTTATGGAAGTATGTATGACATACATGATTCTCATAATAATTTTTGGAAATAAAAATTAAAAACATGATACATAAAAAATGAAATAAACTACACCCTTGAAAACTTATTTAGTGATTTCAACTTCATAACATGGGGAAAGGAAACCTAATAAGGGTGAGCTCAAATTATCTATATTTGTATGTAAAGAAGAATTAATAATGGTTCATTGAGAATATATCATCACGGGAACATAAATAGATGAGAACACATGCCATTCAATTAACTACTAATAAAAAATTAAATATGGAAAATTATTAAATTGAAACATTTTACATTTCATCAATGAACAAAAAATTAAATATATCCATCTATATGTCAGCACAAAATATCCTGGATGAATTATAAATGAAACTAATTGATGTGAAATATTAATAATTATACACCATGATTCCATGCTACATGGAACTACTAGCGTAAATATATTTCAGAAGACAATTCATCTATCAGGTAAAAACCAATCAATTTTGTTCAACTATTTAGTCTCATGAGACTACTAATGCATTGATGGGATATCAATAATAACCCCCTCCCATGTCATACCTATAAAAATAATTATTAACTAATTTTAAAAAATAAATAATGTTCCTTATCAAATATCTTTATTGAATAAAAAATACATATTTATCAATAATTTTCCAGTTAAATTTAAACAATCAATGTGAATACCATATTTAGAAATGATATACAGTTTAACAAATACTAATAAAAATTGTATGATACTATGAGTATTCAAGATAATTGAAAATATAATTTTTTTTACAAAAAGTGATTTTTTAAGATAATGATAAAAATAAAAAAATGAAGTGAGATTGCAAAGATAATCATTAACAACATTCTTTAGGATAATATTCATTAAACTTTCCAAAGTGTCCCATACTAATATCAAACATTTAAAACATATTCCCCTTGAAGGGGGGAAATTATTTGAAACATATAATATCATGAAATTAATGATATAAAATTTTATATGATAGTATATACATTGTAAAAATTGAATTTGTGAATATATAAAAATAAGAATCAATGGAATTTAAATTGATTAAAAATCCATTATCATAAATATACATTTGTTTTGTGGTATTTATCCTTATATATAGTGGTTAGAAATATCTTAATAACTTATAAAATAACCATACTAATTTATATCATATCATATTCCACTTTTTTATAATACATTATTATCTTTTTGTTAACATTAGTTTATTATTTCAATTACTTTCAGTGTAAAATATGTAGTTTTTTCATGTATGATTTTAATTGTCATTTGTTATTAACATTAAAAATATCATGATTTCAGAATCTCCAAAATGTAAACCTTGATTTAATTATAATATATATTTATTACATTTTTATCTACAATAATCTATAATGTTTGGATATTAGAAATGAAATGCACTGTTGATGGAGATAGAAGGTCGTACGTACACATGAATGCTACATTAATTTCTCTATCATATTTAGAGATTGTAAAGTAAATGATAAAAATTTATATTATAATTAAAGAATCATATATATTTTTTTTATGTTATATTGATTTATAAAATCCATCATTTATATGTTTCATTATTATAATTAATAAATGATGTCTCTTTAAGGAAGCAGTTACCCACACTGCCACAAATGTTATTATCAATTTACAAAAAATGGAATGTATAGAAGAAAGTGTTATATTTGAATTACTGAAGAATAAATAAATTATAAGTATCATATATATAATATATAAATATATTTTCCACCGTAATTTTGACCATGAGATGTGGAAAAGGATGATGGAACAATCATTGTTTCGTGAGGCGGTAGTTCACATGTAACATGAATACTATGTTCTTCACCCATTAGATAGAGGTGTGTGGGTGTGAAGTTAGAAAAATTATAATCAAAACATTATAGAATATTTAGGATATGGTTTTAGTTATGTAATCATTAAATAAGAATATTTATTGGAGTATATAATTTAAATAAAACTAAAATCTGTGAGGACGTTCGTTACCTCTTATTCGTGTAACTCTATTTGTATATAAGAAAAGGGATTACATGGCTCACTTCATGGAAATGGGAGTATTCTATGATGATTTTATGTTTTTTCATATCTTTTTGGGTATATATTGGTCTATAAAAATTTTCTTGAGTGATTTGAGGAAGGGTTGAGTGCATTCCATCTTATAGTGGAAGCGGAGTGACACTCTGGTAAATACTAAAATATTTTAATTAATAGATGGTATAAATATACTAATAAATATCTAAAATGAAAAAATAATGGATTAAAGGATAATAATTATCAATAAAAACATCCAACATAAGAAAAATATGTTCATTATTACAATTTAGTTCTGTAACATATATGATTCCCCAATTTTATCGTTTTTGGTTTTGTCAAATAATCTAGTTTTATAACATAATTAATATATCCATTAAGATTAAAATATGGGTATATTTATTATAATTTATATAGAAAAAAATTATTAATATTATATCTAATTTTTTATATAAAAACAATTTGTTTGAGAAGTAAATTTTAAAATAGGCGCATAAGACATGCTAAAAAACTACTTAAATATGGTCAATGTTAAAATTGATTTATAGTATATGGGTAACCATGTAAATTGTAAAAGTTAAATTTGTTCATTAATAGAACATATTTAATATTTTTTGTCAATTAAAAATCAGTTTTTATAATATATAATTTTTATTAATTGTAAATCAATTAATAAAATTTCATTTGTTGTAAAATAACATTATTTTTAATTTAGAAATTATAAATTTAATTTTATTCAGAAAAAAAATATTGTTATTTATATATATATATTTTATTGATTTTTAAAAAGATATATTTGTCGAAAAAAATAATTATAGACAATAATTTATTCAATGTAGTTAACTTTTAATATTTATAGTATCATTTATTTTAGTTGCTTATTAAATAAATAATAACTACATTAGTGTTTCATAATCATTTTAAGTAACTAAGTCATCCATAAAAATCCACGACAAATTATCATGAAAAAATTTACACATTTATATTGCAATTGATATGTAGAAAAAAAATGATGTTTTCTACATATCTCAAATCTTTATAAATTATAAATGTAATGAAAGTTCCCTTTTGGTCTCTTTCCATAACTTTTTATAGAAAGAATATGCATTTAATAATATCGTAATAACCCATAAAATTGAAACCAATAGGGTAGCAGTCTAAATAATGTCTTCCAAGGTTGTATATCCATATTTCAAAATTAAAATCAAAGATGTGGTTTGAAAGAATATATTTAAAGTTAAATGTTCAAAATTGAACATGTTTTTATATAAATTTTTAATATAAAAATGATTCCAATTACGTAATTTAATCTAATATATGTTTAATCAATCAATTTTGACTTTACAAAACAATTTAAAATACAGTTTTATGATAATAATTATTTAAATGAAAACATAGTTTTCAACTAAAAGGAAATATTGTTCACTATTCAGGAAAAAATTAAACATCTCATAAAAATAAAAAATAATTACCCTAATATAAATTTGAAATTACAAATAAATAAATGATGTTTATTTTAAAAAACTAAAATTTATTATGGGGTAAAAATTTTGTTTAAAAACTTTTGTTGTAAAATTGGACCTCAAAACTCAATCTTTCATGCAAGTTATTCTAGTTTTTAAAGCATAATTTTAACAAGATGTTATATATAATGAAAGATAGAAAAAAATTAAATTTATTCCCAAATTAAAACATTGTATTATCTTGAGGTGTTATATTTTCCTCCCCTTATTTACATTGGTTCCTTTCAATTTGAACTTGATCACGGTCATCTAGGGATTAGTATATCATTATAAATAATTTTTGAAAATCCCACACTGTTAATAGGGTTAATAACACATCTTATTAATAATAGTGAAAGGAATGTTTAATGGACACATAACATGGTTCACTAGGATGATAACATAGGTGGGAAATAGAATCATGGATATAGAAGAAAAAACTTACAATTATTTTCTAATAAAGAGTGGTCGATTAAATTACTAGGAGAATGATTACATTCATAAGGCCATAAATCTTTAATGATATAAGGGCCATTTATTTCATCATAAATGAAGGTACATGGAATTTGTTTGGTTTTAATGTATTTTTTCATAGAGGTGAGGAATTCATTCAATCCAATTGGATATATATAAATATACTTACTTGGAATGATTCTATAAGAACAATCATATCCTTAGGTCATTCTTTGAACTATTTATACTTCATCTCATAACACATGATGAATCATATAGTGATGTAATAAATTAACCTATAAAATATCATCAAATGAAAAATTGAAACCATTTTATATATGATTAAATTTTCCAAAATATTATGTTCTATCCCATTGGAATGAAGGTCATTGAATTTAAAAAAATATACTTATTATTAGATTTTAGTCAGCATGAAGCATCTAAAAATTTTCGCATTTCAATCATGTGAATATCAACCTCATGTATCCTCTTGAAATATTCTTAGAACTCAAATTACTAGACAATATTATTGAAAACATGCATTATCCCTTATTCCATAAGAACTAAAAAATTATTCGATATCTTCTTTTTATTCGAAAATGTTATAAAATCCATCAAGGATATCATAGACCCCTTTTGGAAAGTCATTAATCAGTTTGAAGGTAGTCAATAGTTATCCACAAAATCATATATTCTTCATTATCATAAACTAAAAACATATGAAGAGTTTTATTTCCCATAATTATGTGTTTTTCTAAGAATTTATCTTTTTAATGAATAAATTTTCATGGTAATATTCATCATAAGATCTTAAATCCTTAAAAAATTTACTACATTACATTCCTTATACATTTCCAAAATCCTATGATGAGAAAATCATAAACAAAATAGATTTACAAAATATTTCATTGATCCAATTTTAAATATATGTTTATCATTCATAATCGGTTGTGTTACTAATATATGAATGAACTTTATCCCTTAACTTAATCAGAGGAATATTCTATTAATGTTTTGGGAATTCATTTATGTAGTGACCCATATATTTTCAGTTTTAACACTGATTGGTAGCTTTTTTATTCATTCCATTGCATTATTATCTCTTGTGACCCTGGTCTCCACACTAATTTAAAACCCCCATCAATTCCCATCATTTCGTAGGTTGATTCTTTCCAATGTTATCACATAGTGGGAATTGTTCAAGATTATTCTTCGAATTTGATGAATTCTTATTTTATAGGTGTTCATAAGACCTCTTCTTCTCTTGTATTCTTTTGAATTAAAAAGATATTGAGAATTGTTCTTCTTTCTTGATGGCATATAACATTAGTTCCCCATATGATGAAAAATTATTAGAATATTGTGCCCTATGGATATTTGGATTATGTATATCAATGATGGGGTGGATTATTCACTCTGTGATATGTATATAATCAGTATCATACAAAAAATATATTATAATTGTAGATTTATAATAAAAAACACTCCATTATTCATTTTTATTTAATCTAAGGAACTGTTTATTCATCTCAATTTGTTGATTACAGGGGAAGTACTTCTCAAAGAATTTATCCTTAAACATTCTTCACTCCATGATTTATATTTCTTCTTTATACAAATTATTTTTTATAGAGGACCTATTTTGATCCTCATCACCTTAGATACAATACATTGTAAGTGTATCATTTTATTTTTCAAGAAATCATAGTTCCAAGAATATCTTCTCCAAAGAATTAATCTATTCCTTAGCAATAGTTGGATTAGTAGTCCAACTAAACTGTTACGGATTCAGTCACATGATGTAGTCAAACATAGGAGACTCTCAGAGTGGAACATCTTCTCTATCCAAGGAAGATTATTTTTGTTAACCAGAATAATTTTCCCAAATATTTCCAAAAAATTTCATCTTCCAATGCAATCTGTATTGGTTCCATCAGCAGGAAATTAATTACATTTCCCATGAGTATTAACACCATTCATACATCTAGGTTCCATTTATAAACATTGGAATATAATGGATTATCTAATAAAAAATTGAAATTTTTATAATCTTAAATATGGTATAGAATATAAGATTAAATGAATATCTTTTTCACTTCTAATGTCATAATCATAAAAATTATTTCATTAGGAACATATTTAAATATTTCATAATGGTTTGTAATTGATACATAGAATATAATAAATAGTATCCACCATTATTGTAAAACTAGGTGAATATTAAGGCTCATTATTGTCAACTATGTTAGAAAAAGTTAGTTATGGGGAACCTTGTAAAATATTTTCACCTAGGTACATCTAATCCAGAACTGCATCCACTTTTAGTATCAAAATATCGATGTATTGGTTGGAATGACCTTATAATCTGTATATTACCAAAATTATATGACGTTATTATATACATGGCTCCAATTTCTATCTTATTGTTTCCCCATAATCTATGTTTTTTAAATCTATATTCCATTCTTTATTTTATACATCATTTGATAACAACAATAATGCCCTGACCAAGAATCCCGGAGTAGGTGTACTATTTTATTACATGTCCATGATTACAAGAATAAAATTCCAATGGGCCAATAAATTTAGTAGTATTAGAAACCTAGAGTACATGAATGATAATTATAATACATTTAGGTACTATAAATTACAATCATGATATATTAAAATGAAATAAACTACTTCTTTAACTCTTATTCAATGATTTCTTCTTTAGAACATGGTGAATGAAATCATAATATGGGTGGGAAAAATTATCATTAAGGGAATGTAAAGAATAATAAATAATTAATTAATAAGAGTAAATCAACAAGGAAATGTAAATTTATGATAACACAATCCATTCAAATAACTACATAATGAAAACTCAACATGGAAAATTAAGAAATTGAAACACATAACATTTAATCAATGAACTAAAAATTAAATGAATACATAGATGTGTTGATGAAAAATATAATGGATGAATAATAATTTTGGATAAATGATGGAATGGTATAATTATTTGAGGCCATGCTTCCTATACACATGTAACCATTATCGTCAAGACATTTCACAAGATAGTTTAGTTATAAAGTAAAAAACCAACTATTGTTTCATGAGACTATTGATGCATTGATAAGATATCTACAACATGTCCCCATCCATTTCTTACCATTATATATAATTTATCCTTAATAATAATTAAAATAAATAATATACCCTATCAAATATCCTTATTGAATAAATAATACATATTTATCAAAAATTTCATAGCTATTCAAATAACATTCAATGTGATCTTTGTTTGTAGAAATGATATATGGTTTCGAAAATACTAATGTCCACTTTATGATATTATGAATATTCAAATAAATTTAGAGAAAATTTACTATAATAAAGTTGTTATTTCAATAGAAAGTTATGAATACTAAAAGGAAGATAGATTTCAAGGAATATAATTAAGAACATTCGTTAGGAGAATTGAATTTAAACATTCCAAAGTGTCTCATTGCACATTGAACCATTTAAATCATAATACCCAGGAATGTAATAAATTAATTGAAACAAATAATATCATTAGATTAAATATATTAATTAAATAACTCATGAAAGGGTATTATATAAATCATATAAAATTAATTGGTGTATATTAACAAATAAGTCACAATGGAATGTGAATTCAGATAAAATCCCTTACCCAAACCTTTATTTTTTTGGGTGAAATTTATCCTCTTTTATAGTGGTTGAAAAAATGTTACTAACTTATAACATGAATCCAATCATGTTTATAATGTTATATATTAACTTTTTATTATATTTTTTTACCTGTTAGATAACACTCATTATTTATTTTAACTATTTCATGTGTTAATTGGCTGGTTTTCAAAAGTATGTTTTGAAAATTCATTTGAATTTTCTATTACATAGATAATTATATCATCATCTACAGAATTAAAATAATTACTTAATTATAATATAAATTTTATAAATATTTATTTAGAACAATATATATAGTTTCGAGATAAGAAATGAAATGCAACGTTCAAGGATATGGTAGGTTGTATATACATTTGAACACTATTTTCATTTCATTTCCATATTAAATGAATTTAATGTAAATGGTTCATATAAAAATTATAATTTTAGTATCATTTATATGAAATAATTGTTAAAAAAAATTATTAACACCGTCAATTATATGTTCCGTGTATAGCGTGAATGAATCACATAACTTTTAGGAGGACATAGTGAAAACATCCTCAAACAATGTTATAGTATTTACAGAAAATGGAATGTATTGTAAAACCTAGTTATTATTATGAGATTTTTTTCTCAATGATGTAATATGTTATACACTATAGTAATATAATCCATTTTTACACACACAAAAACATTTCCTGTGATTTTTTCACAACCATTCTTATCTTGTGATACACACAATATTGAGTTCTTTTGATAGATTTCATTCCACGCTAAACCATGTTTAAGTGAACAGCTAAATATTATTATGTTACCTTTTATCCTAGACATTATAATGGTGTGTATGATCAATATTAAATTAATTACCAAAAAATGATTTCCACATGTATATATATTTTTGTTGGTGAGAAATAAATTATAAATGAATATAAAACCCTTTATAAATAAAAGGAATGGTTTTTTCTAAGATACTATTTATATGTAAATAAGTGAGTCTACATAGTAATAAAATGACTCTTTATGTATTTTAATAATTATATATATATATTATATATTTAATATAAGGATTAAAACTCATCATATATATTTTCAAGAAATGATATAATAACAAATTAAAATTTTTGGATAAAATAAGTATTTTGTAAAAAAATGCGGTTTTTCTCCCTTTTGATGGAGAACCCATTTTATAAATAGTATTAGTTTTTTTAAAAAAATTATTTGAAATTAACTTATTTTGAAGTGGTAAATAAAAATATACATTGAATTAATTTTTATATTTTTCTGATAAGTTTCATGTTTTGATGAATAATAAAAACATGCTGAGCTACTAGAGAAAACAAAATTTTTCATGAAATAATTTATATATTAATTAATACTATTTATTTATTTAAAAATATGTATAGATTATTATTTATCATTTATTATAATTGTGTTTATTGATATTTATTTTAAAATTATTTTATTTGTAAAAACATTACAATCTTTTGAAGATTTTAATCTTTTAAAACATGTTTTCTCATTCGGCCAACAAGATGAACATAAAATTAATAACTAAAAATAAATTGATCAGAATTATTAAAAATATAATCTATATTTTGAATCACTATTCCCAAATTTATTAAATATATTTCTATTATTTTTTTCTATTATGAATAGTAAATTAAATAATTTTTTATTGATACTGTAAAAAGTTAAATATGTTAGTTGATAGTAAACATAATATTATAAAATTACCTTGACAATTTTTCTAATAACATTAGATGGTTTTTCATCGATGTAACGAATCATTGGGTCAACATAGTATCCATTCGATGGAACATGGATGAAATTAGGTCATTAAATATTGTTTATTTAAAGAAAAGATAAATATGTCTTACTCAAATTTAAATTACTATATCATTTATAATACAATGTTATTAAAATGTTATGTTTCTCAATAAATAAATATTTGATAAAGAAATATTTTTCATTATCTTGTTAATTTATTGGTACTTTTTAGGATATAAATATTTATAATAGACAATTATAATTTGATGATGGAAAAAAAAATTAATTAATGAAAAATCGATAAAATTATTCTTATTTAATAGATAATGACATTTGAAAGAAAAAAAACAACTGAAAATTTCTTATTAGTTGATTATACATCGATTAAAATTATCTAAAGGTATATATATTGACAAGTTATAGAAAAATGGATAAGATTATGACACTTATAATTTTTATTTTTATTTTTGATAATGTTCCCACATTCATATTTTAATAAATATTTCTTTTTTATAAAGGATTTTTTGAATGTTCTTTTAGAATATAAAAATTACACTAAAATATATATAGGTTATCTTCGTCATTGTGTTTTATTTTTAATTTTTACTCAACAAATAAGTATATTAAATAATTACAACTTACTAATGTAGTCATTAATATGTAAATAAAAATATGAAATAAAGGATATTAAAATTTTTAATATAAATATAAATTTGGGTAGTAAATATATATAATTTTTCTTATATGGTCTTTACCCATAAGGGATATAATAAATTTTTTTTTGGTTAACATCTTATCATAATACATTATAAAATCCTTTATTGAATAGTGTTAAATTGGACAATGTTGTTATTTTCTTGAAATAATGTTTTATTAAATAATTTAAAAATCCTGAAATGTTATTAAAAATATACAATAATATTTTTAATGTCTAAAATATTATAAATTTTTATATTATGGTATAATAGAAATTATGTAATTAAAAACACTCTATCAATATTGAAACATGTGTTACCTTGATTAAAATTTAAATTGAATAACTATGGGATAATTGAAATGATAAGTTTTAAATTGAAAAAAATTCCTAAATTTTATTATAATTGTGTCATTACAACCATATATAATCTTATATTATAATATGTATACTTTTTGACGTTTTTATGTGGTTTTATTTTATTATAAATTTATATTTATGGGTATTCCAAAAGATCCCCTAATCTCAATTATTAAAGGGAACATTCTCCCTCATTTATTCACGTCACATTCTGAATTTATGCTTGGTTATACCCTACCCATTTACCATTTAAACATACCAATTCTGATTTTAGAGGTGTTGGTATTCTCAAAAGTCCAGATCTGGTGCCTTTAATGTTAAATCAAGAGGAAGCATCTCGAAAACGAGGTGATCTTCTTGATCGAATCTCAAGATAATTTCTTCTTCTACATCCAATCCCATTTTTGATTTCACAATAAAATAATAAAAACATAATAAAATAAAAATTTAGAAATTATTATTATTATGGAAGAACAATATTCTACCATATATCCTTCCTATGAAAAATAAAATCACCACGCATGTGAATATATGAATTATTGTCTCCATGCAATGGTGTATCTATTTTTCACCACCACATTACATGGATGGGTATGATGACAGAAAGAAAAAATACATACAATTATTATAACATGTTATTGATTCTAGAAAAATATATATACCTTCCACTTCTTTCCCATATCATTATTAAAGGAAATATATCATTGTTAGTGCATACGTACGACTTACCGTCTCCACAATGCGATGTTATTAATTTTCCATTATCTCTTTTAAAAAATGATTATAAAAATATATATAATGCATAAATATGATATATATTACATTATTATTCAATAAATTATATAAATTAAATCCTTCAAAAACAACTGGCATTTATACGACAATCCATTATGAAAATAGCAACTGAAAGAAGAGTAATAATATAATATTATTACACGAGTGATAATATGATCACATATGATAACCTAAATATATATATGGCTCCCAATAATTACTATAACACTCCATAATCCATTATTTATTAATTTTATATATTTACCAATGAGTAGTATAGAAGGTAATGGATGAATTCACAATCTCATTATTATCTGAGATTGATTATAGATAAGTATTTACTAGAATATATTTATCATCAACACCTACGTATTCTAATAATTATTTCATAAAAAGATTAAATTTTCTCAAATGGATGTTAAATGTATTTTTACCCATTTTTTACTTTTTACTACTTGTTATGAATAAAATCATTATATTATTTTCTAAACGAGGTACTTTCATACATTTCTAGTAAAAGTAAAAGAAGAATGTTCGTTTACATATAAGACATGAATGTAATATTATGTTATTATAACTCCTTATTTCCATGAATCAACGAATACAATATTTTAGGTATATTTTCAATTAAATTATATTCCTTTAAAATTTCTTGGAATTTTATGAAATGAAGTCAATTTCGAAGAAGATAGGATATATTCATCAGGGATTAATTTCAAGTATTCTAAAAACATTATTTTATATATAACATATAATTATTTAATATTGTTATGCTTCAAGAATAATATAACCATTATTTCTATGGTTTTATTATGTTTATGATGGAATTTAATCTTTTAAATCCATTTATTTTACATGGGTTATGTTACGATTGAATGACGCTTAAGAAGCCCATATTATTATTTTATTGATGTTAGGATGAATGATTTCTGTTTTTGTGGGACACGTAATAATAATTTCATAATATTATTATGGGACCTATATCACCCACCAATGAATTAGGATATGTTTTATATCTCGTGATATAGACATGGATGATTTTTTATGTTTTGATGGTCTTCAGAGTGAACATTGACTACAGAAATGGCTAGAGGAGTAAACCATGATAACAATGTTGGTTATGGTAGTGAACCACGACTACCAAGATGGTAGGGGTAGGGTACCATTACTTATAATATGTACCATGTAGTGATTCCTGAACAACTATGGAAATTATTTTTTTATTGTAATATTTATGCCAAAAATTCCATTTTTTTTCTAATTTGATGATTTCATGGATTTGGTTCTTTATTCATGTTTGATTCATGTATTATGAACTATGAAGATAAATTCCATGAATCAATATTTTTATATAGGATTTACATTGTGTTATTTTCAAAAGATATGTTCATGTGTTTACATTCTTATGTACTCATTCTGTTTGATATTTTCCTTGTATAACCTTATTGATCATCTAGGATCACACTTCTCATTTGTTTTATTTTCCCCATTATATAATGATAATTTTTAGGAAGAATAACTAATAGGGTAATATAATAATGGGGTATGTCCATGAACATTTACAAAATTAGAATAATGTGTTTCTATTTTATAATGTCACTAAAATAATATTTTCTTTATACATATCTTAATGTAATTTATTAAGTATTTCTCAAAAGTAATATATTGCCCATATGAATCCCGATTGGATCATTAGAGTTTATATCAGAGGGAGGGTTTATTTATCTTATGAAAAATAGGATTCGAAGTATTTAGTAAGATCCCTAGAGATATTTCTACAGATATGTTAAGGGATGTCATATGGATAAGTCTAATTATTGGTTTCAAACCTAGGATTTTGGTAATGTTAATGAATAAACTAGGATTAATCTTAAGACATAATAGATATAAAAATTATATGTAATTTTCCTTTATTATGTGATTTTCGAATATGTTAATTTTTTTATCACACGTTTATTTTTTTTCATAGTCTATAGCAGGTCCTAGATAAAGCATGGTTATCATTTAATGCTTCTGATATGAAATGTATGAGAGTTGTGGAAATTGATTTATTAGCTATAAATATCATGATGAGATTCATGAAGGTGGTATGGTAATGGTTATACTATTGATTATAAATATATTCTAAATGAAATTTGAAAGATATGTGATGTTCTAAAATTTATTTTTTGAATTAATTATATAATGTAAGATAATATTACAGTTGAGGACTCTTAATACCTGATTCATATTTTGGGAGAGACTATGATGACAGATAATGAGTAATTGTTTATGAATATTATTGGTTGATTTAGATTTATATGTTTCATAATTCAAATTGTATGGTATATGAGTCATGAAATACATAAGTGTTTTAAGTTTGATTTTTCCATTAGGGACTGAAAAGTACACATTTAATAGTTCTAAATAACATGAAAAGTGATTCAAGGGTAAGGACATATATTTGGAGAACATGTGATAAATGGAAAGATAAGAGTTAATATGTCCATTATGTTAAGATAACGATGTTTGGATAATGATATATTTGATAGGAATAATTAACCTAGATGATACTTGTTTCAGGGGAACTAATTATGGATTTTTTTTCAACAGGGTTATACTATTATGGATGATTTATACATATTTTTGGAATTACAAAACATATCCAATAATCTTTGGAATACGGAAACATGCATGTTTTAAATAAGGATATATAGTAATCCAGGTTACTACCATTGCACACGTAAATTCATGATGAATGTATTGACATGTTTTTAATATCACCAACATGAGATACATCATGATATATGAGGGATAAATGTTAATCTGAGTTAGTTCCCCTCATTTTAATGATTTCTTTATCTTTTAGATGGATTTTAAGGATATGAATTGTTGTATAGTATGAGAAAAAATATATATTAGTATGATAGATTAACTTATTTTTTCCACTGTAGGTGGACTTATGCCTATTTGAAAACTTTATTAATCAATGTGGAGGTGACAATGATATACAGAACAACCAATAAATATCTTTATGGACTGTGTGATCTGCTAAATCTTCAGGAATGAAACATATAACATGATTTATTTGAATAATAGATGAAGTTGAAATTGTTAAATCCACAGAAAAATTGATATTATACTTATATAATGTAAGTATATATTCTCATGAAAATTCATCAACAGTAGTAAAATATACAATGATGTAAATGGTTATCCTATTATCAACATTTTTTTGATGATTTCAATGAACCCATTCATGCATCATTAGTTTATGGTAAATTGATTATTAACATTATAAATAACACCCAATTTCTTGTGAATAGTAACATTAATCCATATAATTTATTATTTAATAATTTCCTCCAATTCTAAATATTCAGCTATTTTATTTAATATAAATAACTAGTTATGATTTTATTTTGGAAACAATTATATTCCAACTATAACTTTTTATAATTATGTTTTATATATTTTTATGATGGGGTTTTTTATGAAATATACTTTTAGGTTTTAATCCGTTTATAAACCAGATGAATTTAGACAGAGAAACTCATTTCTGGAGGGGGTAGAATCTAACACCCTATGATTTAAAAAAGATACTCTTTTATTTGCATTTATTTATTATGTTATAAGATACCCTGAGAAAATAATTTTTACACAAAACAATAACATAAACTTATATATGTAGAACAATATCAATGTCATGTTTTATACACAATTTCAAGTTATATTGATAGATTTAATTTCACACAAGACCGAGTTTAAGCGAGAAACTATATATTATTATGTTATCTTATAAAATTGACATTATAATGGTGGGTATGAAAAAATGTAACACCCCAAGATTTCATAGTGTGTTACTTCTTCAAAATAATTCAATAACTTTCACTACATGCAACACCAAGTTCAAGCACACCATGACTTACCAAACAAGCCTTTCAAAAGATGTTATGAATAGTATTAGATAAATTTTAATGTTTATATAATCCTTATAATTTTAGAATCCATATTATGAGTTTCTTAGATATAATGCAAGAACAAATTCATTTTCAGTATTGCACTTTTATCAACTTTAATAGTGAACCCTTTTTAAATACTATATTTTAAACTTTTTGACTAAATGGGGACATCAAAAATTTAAAATGAAACATCCCAAGCTTCTACGGTACGCTTCTCTTTGAATAATGTGATAGCGTGTGTTGTACGCAACACCGAGTTCTAACACACCATAACTAATCAAACTAGCCGTTATGAATAGTAATACCTACTTTTTGAAATTATATATATTTTATATTTGAAAATGGACATCATTTTTGGATTCGGAATATCGAATTTAGCCTAAGGTGAAATTTTGGTACATTTCGGATAACTTTCATATTTTGATGAATAGTGAAAATTACTAAATTTTAATTAAAAACAACTTTTTTAATCAAAATAATTAATAGTGATAAATTATTAATTTGAGTGGTTTTAAAGTATATTTAGAATATATTTTTACCATTTAATATAATTTTGGTCATTGGACATAATTTTACAATTAAACCGAACATAAATGAGTGTCAATCTTTTGATAGTTATTATCTCTTAAAAACACGCTTTTTGTTTTGACAGCGGGAATTAATTTTAAATTAATTTCTGCCACTTCTGTGTTTTGAATTTAGGAAAATGGATTCCATATTTTGAATCAGGATGTTCAAATTGTGTAAATAGGTAACTTTTATTTTTAGACATTTTGAATAATTACTGCGGTAAATATTTTATTTACCATGGTTAAGGGTAAATCCGGTAAATAAGGGTTAAAAAATAATATTATAATAATACTAAATTACCCTAAAACGTGTCTTAACCCTATTGGTTGATACATGGTCGACCATGGTAATCTTTGGGTCTATTTTGGGACCCCATGTATCCACTTGTAAGTGATAATGACACTTTATTTTAATTAAGTCAAAATGAATACAAAAATGACACAAGCATATATCTTTTAGAAAAACAATTGTTACATAGGGTAATATAAGTTGGATATTAGATTATAAATATTCATTAGAAAGATAAAACGATTTCCTACATAATGATATTTTATTTATAATTTTTAGACATTAAATAATTTATTTTATTTATGACACAATGATGATGCAGTAATTACTATAATAGTGAAAAATTAAAATAATTGATATTATAAATACCCAAAAAAATATAATATGAAACTTTTAATGAATTAAACTAATTTTCTAGGATAATATGATATATTAGGATTGATTTAATGGACTCTGTTCGAAGTAATCAATCTGTTATGAGTTTCACAAAAATCAACTATTGAATAGTGTCAAAATTGACATAAAAGAGTTCTTAAAACAAATATTATATTATTAATTGATATTAAATTCCTAAAAATATAAGGATCGACCAAGAGACTTATATCATGATAGGTTCATCATTAATGGACCACTTGGGGGTCGCTGGGATGTATATAGTAAGTTTATTAACCATATTATATAAAAATACAAAGAGACATTGTAAAAGTGAAACTAATTAACTTAGAGTTAATACTTAAAGATAAGGTTAATATAAGTACCCAAACCTATATAAATTATATTGGTTGAGTGGTGTTCTACCTATCCCCACCTTAACCTTTGAATAATCAACTTTGGAGCCTTTAGAAACCGAATATGAATTTAATATAAATTAATATTTCTAGCTTTTCCAAAGGTGCCCCTCACCCCTCTTATAAAAGGGCACTCATCCTTCTCATTTCTTCACACCTCTAAAGCCTTTTGGTTCGGCCAAACTCTGACCAAATACTCTCCCAACATCCCTCACTACAACCTAGAGGCCTTATTATGATCATAAAGCCAACCTAAGGAGCCCTTTTGATCAAATCAAAAGGAAGAACCCGAAGAAGAGGTAAGGATTTCACCACCCTTCTCCAAGTTCATTTCTTCTTCCACTTCTTCTTCCTTTGTTCTTACCATTCTAAAATAATAACTCCAGTATCTCACATATACTGTGATGTTATTATAAATATTGTACAACCATTTTCAGTATTCTATCCACCCTTTGAATAACATGTCACAATACGTGCGTACGTACGGACTACCGTCTCCACGTCGTGGTGTAATTGTTATTCAATATAATATTATTTGGATGGGTATAATAATGATGTGTAACTCATGTATATAATAAATATAACATGTTAATGATTCTGTATATATGATATACCATCCATTTATATATTATTTTAATATCAAAAGAATGACATTGTCGCTCGTGCGTACGTACGGACTACCGTCTCCACGAACGTGATGAGATTCATTCTCCATCGTATCCATTCAAGTATAATTATCATTTGATGATTTAAAAATGATTTTTAAGGACTGGATATCATTCTGGATATGAATAAGATACAACAACCAAGGCTTATGTAACAAAACATATAAAAGAAAATGAGTAAGTTAACTCCCGAAACGACGATAATTCTAAGATATTATTAACAAATCAATGTTAAAAGATCATATATGATATCATATTAATATATATGATTCTTGTATAATTTAATAACAATTATTTCACCATTATACAGGAGGTTAACCTACCCCAACAAAGGAAAAGTACAAGGTAAGGGTTATTTCACAATCTCTTCATTATCCGAGGTTGTTTATATGTAATAGTCTACTGGGATCTCTTTATCATCCACATCCATGTTTCTTAAAAATGCATTTCAAAACATTATTACTATTTAATAGAATATGAGTTAAATTCATTTATACCCTGTTTGACTTTTATAAGTGGTTTATAAAGGAATCTTTCGGTTGTTTTCAAAACAAGGTCCTTTTTAACCTTTTCGACAGAATTGAGGTAAGAATGTTTTTTTTAACTTATACGGTGGGTGAGGTTATTTTATGCCGTTATAAAATCTTCAAAGTTTTCCTTACAAGATTATAAGAATATTTTCAAAGAAAATGTTTTATTTTATATGGATCTTAAATTATTTCAAAATAAAAGGAGATATTTCTTTAAAAAGAATTTTGATTTCATCTATGTCAACATCCTTTGATGGATTTTAAGATTATTTGAAGTTGATTTATTATGATACAAAACTTCTATATTGTATTGAAGGTTTTGTGATATGTTTGACTATGGATGTGCTATTTTTATACCATTCATAGTTTATGGTGAAATTATTGACATTTCGTATGCTAGTTTTAATACGAATGTTTATGTTATGTTTAAACATTTTCATATGGGAATGCATTGGACTTAATAAGTGACGGGTGGAGCCCGCTATAGCTCCTCGATGCATCGGTAGGTCTCATGAGACAAACTAGTGTCTTGGCACAAGGCCTTGACAAAATCTTATTTGTAGTCTTGGCATGAGGCCTTGGCTATGTGGTTATGATAGTCTGGCATTATGCATTCCAACATTATGAAAGTGGTTATTGATTTTTGCATGTGATTATTCGATTAGTAGAATATCCATGTGAATAAGTAAATGGCATTATTTAATTTTATTTATGCCATACCATGTTGAAAGTTCATGTTTGAAAGGCTTTTGTTTTAGTTATACATTTCCTTAAAAGTTTATTCTTATTTATGAAAGTTTCCGCTATTTTGTTATCCTTACTGGGCATTTGATCTCACCCCTTTTATATGTTTTATTTTTCCCAGGAAGTGAAGAAGTAAATTATGAATGACCTGCAGGGATATTATTTGGGGATATGAGTGTGGATTATGGAGACATTATGTTGTTGTAGTAGTTTTTCATTTTATGATGAAATGTAAAACTTATGAATATATCTAGTGTTTCCAAGGCTACTAAACCAATCGGTCTTTCGAGATTTGATCTTTCATGTGATCATGCCAATGTTACGAAGTAATGCACCGACTCTGGGCAGCTGGGGTCGGGGCGTTACAAAAAATGTCAACAGAATTATAATAATATTCATTTCACTTGTATATATAATTAGTTCTCGATGAGAAATTAATTATAAATTAAACGATTATCATTTTTAAATAAAAGGAATTGTTTTTATGAAAAACCATTTAAATGAGAATAATTGAGATTAATAAAATCAAAATAAATAGATAGTATTAATGAAATATATATTTAATATGTTCAATATAATGACTAGAACAAATCTTATATTACATATAGGCATTTTATAAGAACAAATTCAATTGTAGTATAAAATAAGAATGTTTTCAAATAGTACAGTTTTCCCAACTATTAATTGCAATGCCATTTTAAATATAGTTTTAACCCATTTTCAAATTAAATTTTAAAACATAATATTCTTATTTCGATGAAAGATATAAAAATTATTGTTGGATTACTTTTTGACATTTTTATGATAACTTCCATGTTTTTAGGAATATTAAAAATATACCAAAACTTAATTAAAAACAAGTTTTTTTCAACAATATAATTTATATGGTTAACATATGTTATATAATTTTTTAATAATATAAATGAATTATATTTTTATCGTTTAATATAATGCAATTTATTGGTTTGAACATTACACTGAAATCAAATTAAATAAATTCATCCTTTTTCAATGTTTTAATTGTTAAAACTTGTTTTCTCATTCGGACATCCCAATTTATTCTAAATTAATTACTTAAAATTCAGTGTTTTGAATGACTAAAAGTTTATTCCATATATTGAATCAGTGTGTAAAAATTATATAAATATATTTATTTTATTTTCGGAATTTTGAATATCATCGTAATTAATTTTTTATTAATATATTAAAAAGAAAAATATAGTAATTAAAGGTAACAATAATATTAAAAATATACAAGACCACTTGTCCTAATGTCATTAGATGAGAGTTTTTTGACATAAATCTTCCATGGGACTAAATTATATCTTTTGGATGCTAGTTGAATGAGAATTGGAAATTTAATATATTTTATTTGAAGAGAAGTTAAATATGTCTTACTCAAAATTTAATGTATTTTTATTTTTTTGGAAAATAATAATCTACTTTAAAAGAAAAAAGGACGTGAAAAAATCCTACTGTTTGAGTATATATCGACCATAACAATATATGGGACATGTTATTATCCATTTATAAAATTATGGATAAGATTATGACTCTTATGGAATTTTACATTAAGTGATAATAATGTTTTCACATTCATGTTTTAGTAAATATAAAATTTTCATACATGATTTTCATGAATTTATATTGGACTATAACTATTCTACTAAAATATAAATAAGTTATCTTTATCAGGGAGTTGTATGGTTATCATTTACTAGATAAATAAGTATATTAAATAATTACAAAAAACAGAGGTAGTAATTATTATAATTGAAATATCAAATAACTATTATTAAACATTTAAAGATAAATAAAAATTGGATTGTTAATATATAAAAATAATTTTATTCTGAAATTTACCCATTATGGATATAATAAAATATGGATTTCATTTTTAACATCTTATCTTATTATTTTAAAAAATTCATTTAAAAGAATAGTGTCAAATTTGATGCTATTTATATTATGTCAGAATATTTGTTTGTAAATTATTTTAAAAAATGAAAAAAATTTTAAAACATAAAATAATTATTATATAGAATAGAATTTCCTAAAAAAATTAATTTTCTAACTTGCATAATATTTTTAAAAACAATGCTGTTTTAATATTGATACATTTTTTACCTTGATAAAAATTAAAATTGATTAATTAAGGTTTAATTAAAATGGTAAGGTATAAATTAAATGAAACAGTTTTATAAAACGTATTGGATGATGTTATTAAATTATTATCTCACATGATATTTTATAATATGAAAATTTTGTGGTTTTTGGATGTGGCTTGTTTTTATTATAAATTAATATTTTTTGAGATTACAAAATTTCCCCTCCACTCTATATAAAATGGTACATCCTCCCTTGATTATTTACATAACATTAATCCTTAATTCTTGGACATACCTTATCAATTGACCTTCTAAACATACATATTAAAATTATATAGGGGTTGGTATTATTTAAAGGCCAAATTTAGTGTCATTAAGAGGAGATCTCAAGGGACCTCGCTGAAGAAGATTTAATCTTCTTTACCGACACTCTAAATATAATTTATTCCTCAACGTCCACATATATAATTGTTTCCATATTGAATTAATTACTAAATAAAATAATTTATATTGATAATTTATTATAATTATGTATAAACAATATTCATCCTTTTATCTATCATATGAAAAACTAAATCAAAATGCTTTTGTACATACATATGATAGTTTCCACACCATTGTGTAATTTGTTTTTCATCAACACATCACATGGATGGTTATAGTGATAGAAATAAAAATTGTATAGGATTATTGTAACAATAAATTTATTCAATATCAATATATACGTAATCCACTTCCAAACAAAAATCTAATTAAATCAATTATTTTATCGTTCACGCATAAGTATGACCTATTAACTCTATAAGGTGATGCAATTATTTGTCCATGATTTCATTTAAATAATAATTAAATAGATAAATAGAGTTTATTAATAATATATATATATATATATTAAATAATTATTATACAAATTATTGTATTGAAATTCATGAAGAATAATAGGGATTTATACGACACATCATGCATAAAATAACACCCAAAAAATAGTAATAATAAAATATTATGAAACGGGATATAATATGATCACATATGATAACATAAAGTTAATTATGGCTCACAATCAAGTTTATAAAACTCAATATCAATTATATTTTTGTTTTAGATATGTAAGGTAATGGATTACTACACAATCTCATTATTATCTAAAATTTTTCATACATATGTATTTACGAGAGTATATTTTTCATCCATGTCCATGTTATCAAAAATTTATTTCATAAAATGTTTCACTGTACTCATATGAATGTTTTATGTCATTTAACTATAATGATTAAGTATTGAAAAGTTAATATTCATTTCCTTAAATAAGAGATGAAGTGGAAATTGTTCAATGTTACATCAATAGTGATATTATTGTAAAATAAAGTATGTATATCTTCACATGAACATTTTTATACATTAGGAAAAGGGACCATGATGTAAAAGGGTATCCTATTATCATTATTTTTTAGGATATCAATAGCCACATTAAATATTATTTAGTTTAAAGTTATGTGATTGTTAAAATTTTCTCGATCACCCAATTTATTGTCACAAATAATCTTTATCAATCTATATTATTAATTATAATTTTACTCTATGTCCAAATAATCACATTTGTTCTCCTTCATATAGAAATGGTTACAATTTAATTTGGGAAATTATTATTTCACAACTATTCCAAATTAAATAGATTTTTTAGGTTAAATTTTTATAATGTGTGTTTCAATTAAAGCAAGTTTCAAGAATCAATCCTTTACTATCCTAGGTGAATTTCGAGGGCTAATTTCATTTAAAGGGCAGTGGAATATAACACCATGATATTTTTATGACATATTTTTTTTTTAATATTATATCATTTTTCATACACTACTCTAAATGAATATTTCTCTACATGAAACATCGACTTAGATTTGGGTATACACAAAAGTATGATTGGCTAGTGTTATACATAGTTTCATTTTTTTTATAAATTCTATTTCATATAAGACCATGTTTAAATAAAATAATCAATATTATTGGGTTACATTATAACCAATCCTTTTAATGGTTGTTATCATTAGTATTACCTGAATTATTACAATATTATTTGACAATGTATATATATATATATTGTTGTTTGGTTTGAAATTAAATATAATGGAAAATAAAACTATTTTAAATAAAAGTAGTATTTTTCCTAAAAAATTTATTTAAATGTAATATGTGATTTTGTAAAATAATAAACTCACTCTTGGTGGATTGTATTATTTAAATATATATGTAATAAAATAAATATAATGTTTTAAATTCATCTTATATAATTTCTAGATATGATATATGAAAAAATTAATTTCTTTTTTATAAAAGAAGTATTTTTTAATATAATGAATGTTGTTTTGCAATGTTTTGATGGCACAACGAGCTTAAATGTAGTTTTAGACACGTTTTTATATTCTACCTGAGAAAATATACATTCTATTTGGAAGAGGTATATAACAATTTACATTGGATGAATGATTAATTTTTTTTTTGATAATTTTCATGTTTTTATGAGTAATAAAAATATAACAAATTTTAATTGAAAACATTGTTTTTCATAAAAATAAATTATAAGGGTTACATTTATTATTTAATGGTTTTAAAAATAAATTTATTATTTATTTATCATTAAATATAACATATGACATTTGAATTAATTTTACATTTAATTTTGATATAAAAACATTTTAATATTTTGAAATATTTACACTTTGAAATCACAATTTCACATTCACAAAATGAGATAAATTTTTAATTAATTAATAAAAAATATCTGATTTTAATTTTTAAAAATGAAATTAATATTGGGAATCTATGTGATCAAGTTATTTATGTATATTTCTCATATTTTTTGGCATTATGAGTAGTATCTTTAGTAATTACTATTAATAAGGTAAAAAGGTAAATCATGTAATAAAAGGTAAAAATTATATTATAGAACCACCATAACACTTATCCTAATATCAATGGATTACTTTTTTAACCAAAATAATCCTCTGGTCAAAATTGATTACTTTGGAAGCCACTTGAATGAGATTAGGTCGTTTAATATATTTTAATTTAAGAAAAGTGAAATATGCCTTTCTCAAATTATATTAACAATATCATTTTTAATATAATGTTATATAGAATATAAGATCTATTATAAATACTCATTTGAAACCTAAAATATTTTCTTATTGTCTAGGAAATTTATTATTAGTTTTTGGGAAATAAATAGTTACCTCAAAGGCATATACATTAATGATTCAAAAAGAATTTAATTGATGAAAAATCAACAAAATATTAATTATAAAAACTATAATTACCTTTAAAAGAAAAAAACATTAGAGAAACTTATATTTCATGGATACCTCGACAATAATTTGCTGAGGGTTGAGTTATTTTCCATTTTTATACATATAGAATAGATTATGAAACTTATAATATTTTATTTTAAGTAATGAAAATGTTGTAAGATTCATGTTTAAGTAAATATAAATTATTATAATGGATTTTACAAAAGTTATAGTAGGCTATAAATATTCCAATTTAATATATATGTTTTACCTTTTTTATTGTGTTTTATGGTTAATTTTTACTATTATAATACGTATTTTAAATAATTACAAAAACTAATGTAGTATTTATAACATTAATGGAAATATGAAATTAGGTATATTAAAAATATTAAAATAAATATAAATTTTTATAATTAATATATATATATATAAATAATAGATCTAAACAACCCCAAATGGATATAATAAAATATTTGATTCAATGTTGACATCTAAAAAAGATATTTTCCAAGATCCATTAAAAGAATAGTGTCAAAATTGACACTATTGATATTTTATCCAAATAATGTATAATTAAATTATATGAAAATCACAAAATATTTTTTAAATGATTCTTTTAGGGCGTAATTTACATAATCTAAGTAAAAAATTACACTATTTTAATATTGAATCATTTTTTTCATTGGTTAAAATTAATTTTAAATAAACTAAGGGTTAATTAAATTGATTTTGTTCAAATTGATAGAAAAACATGTCAAAAATTTAATTCATGATTATATTATAACCATATATCATCTCATATTTGAAAATATTTAATTTTGGATGTTTTTTTATTTAGTTTGATTTTATTTAAAAATCACATTTTTTTAGATTCAAAAATTTCCCCTCAACTCAATTATAAAAAGGTATATCCTCCCTCACTTATTTCCTTCACATAGAGATTCAATTATACATAATACCCTGACCATATCTGTTCTCAAAATCACTTGTCACAATATTGATGTTTTGTTCCTCTCAAAAGAGTATCCCTAATACAATTTGGGGGATATCTAGATGGAGATCACAAAAGAAGAGGTAATCTCCATTACTGACTCTCTTAAGATCATTTCTTATTCTACAAACTATTCATTTTTTATTTAAAATATAATTTAATAAATATTTAATCACATATATATGTAGATGTTATTATGTTTATGGGAAAATTATATTCCACCATTTATCCATCCTACCAAAACCCAAATCCCCAATCATGCGTACGTATGACTTACTTTATCTACACTGTGGTGTAAGAGATTTTCCACCACTAGATTACATGTATGGGTATAATGTTATAAATAATTATGACATATGATTAATATAACAATATATTTATTCTGTAACAATATATACACCATCCAATTTAATAAAATTTCATAATTAATGGAATGATATCATAGATCATGTGTACTTACGAACAACCATCTCTACAGAACGATTCATTACATTCAATACGATATCCTATAAATAATGATTATATAAATTTATATAATGGATAAATAATATATATTTTACTATACTATTATATCAATTATATAAAGGAAACCCATAAAGAATAGTTGGGATTTATGTCACAAAACATGCTACAAATAACACCATAAATAAGTGTTAAAAAAATATATATTTTAATGGGCAATAATATGATCAGATATGAAAACATAAATTTATTGTTTCGTATATATAAGGTTTATTACAATTTTTAATAGATTATGCAGGAATTTTAGGATATGTACCAATGAATTGGACCTAAGGTGAGGGATGATTTCGCAGTCTCATTATTATCCACGATTGATTATACGTAAGCATTTTTTGGATTATATTTATCATAAATTCCCATTTTTTATAAAAAATTCATTAAATGTTTAAAAAATATCCTATATATGTTAAAATTAATTTTTACCAATTTTTTCCTTTTTATTACATTATTTGAAAATAAATATGTTTTTTTTTCAAAGGAGGTACTTTTTTGAATTTTCATGTAAATGTAATAGAGGAATATCGTTTATCTTATTCAACATGAATGGATTGCAATGCTTTCATAATTCCACATTTCCATGAATATAAAATTAAAATATTTCAATGTTTTTTTCAATTTTTTTGTTACCAATTTGTAACATTTTGAGAAAAGAAATTGTTTTAAAAAGAAATGATATTATCCTAAAAAAATTATTTCATGTTTTTTATCAAAATTATTTACCATCTAATATAGAATTATTTAATATGGTCTTGATTCAAGTATAATATTTCAATTATTCCAATGGTTTTACTGTGTATATGATGGAATGTTTTTTATAAAATCTTATATTTTTCATGGGATATGTTATTATGGAATGATGTTTAAGAAACACATTTTATTCCATTGGTTATGCATTAATGAATGATTTATATTTTCTTGGAACAATTCTTAATTATTTTATTATGTGATTTATAGGACCTATAACTGCCTCTAATGCATTGGGTAATGATTATTACATCATGATATTGATAAATAGGAATTTTTCTGCTAAGATGTTTCTGGGAGTGATCCTTCACATCTAAGATGGTTTTGGGAGTGAATCATGACTACTAATATGGTTTGGAGAGTGAACCATGAAAACCAATATGGTATAGGGAGTGAACACATAATACTAACATTGCATTTCCAGTGATGTCTTGACTAATACATAATTTTAATAGATTCATTTATGTATGAATCAAATTCCATGTTTTATTCTTATGTTATGATTTCATGGATTGTGTTCATTATTATATTTTGATTCATGTCCTATGAATAGGTATGATGTATTACATGACTAAATATTGTGATATATGTTATAAATTTTATGTTTTTCAAATCTTATTTTCATGTTATAATACTATTATTTTTGTTTTTTGTTTAATATTTTCCATGATTAATCTTATCGTTTTTCTAAGCTCTCCCTTTTCTTATATTTTCATTTCCCCATTATATAAAGAAATGTACTAGGTATAAAAACTAATGGGGATGATATTTATGGGTTATATTGAATGAATTTCACGAAATTATAATAATTTGTTCCATGTTTCCAATGGCACAAAACATATATAGTCTTCCATTGTCTATTTTGGAAATGTATTAACTATTACAAAAAAGTAATGTAACGTCTATGTATGTAAATATTTGGTGATTATAAGTCTATAGGTATGTTTTTTAAAATATAAAAATAGGTATACATACATTATAAATATCTTATATATATAATATAAATATAGTTTCCATCAAAATGATTGTTATGAGAGGTGGTAATAGAAGGTTGAAAATAAATATTTTGTATGATTGTAGTTAACCATTCACCTTAATAGTATTTTTGTCTCCCATTTGTTATATCTATGTCTGATTATAGGTCTAAACCATAGAATATAAAAATTATTATATACATAGGATATTGTTTTTGTTTTATAATGATGACATACAAATATTTAATGGAGGGTATAATGGAAATAAAACCAAAAATCCATAGGAATATTGTTACCAATTATTCAAGAATCTCATTTTGTATTGAACAATAAGAATTTAATGGATGTATTTCATTATAATGTGTGAATTATAAGATCTTGGGATGGTTTTTTTAGATCCATTTTTGTGAATATCAGTCAAGAAAATGGGGCTTGAGAGGTGTGAGGATTGGGTAGAGTGTAGAGACTCGTAGCTTGATGTACATAGACATTAGATTACATTTGCAGAATACTTAATACATAACAAAAACATACACCAAAGGACTGTAATAGTTTGGTGTCTTTGGAGTCTCGTAATATAATCTTTTAATAATGGCGAGGGATCTTCATCATCTCACATAAAGAACATCCCCTTTTATTTTCTTACATAAAACATTTCTTTAAATCCCGGGGAAAAGAAAACATAAAAAACGGTGATCTCAAATGCCCAGTAAGGTTAAACATAGAGAACATAAAACAATCCATAATCATTTGAATGAAAAAACTTGGACATAAAATCTAAACATCAAAATCATGAGAAAAGACATGAATTGTGGAAGTACGTAAGGCATATATCATAAGGGAACATCAATCATGATAAAATATCATGGGAATAAAACATGTAATATTGGAAAACCATTAATCACATGATATGATTTCCACAGTAGCCAAGTCATAACTGCCACGACCATCATAGTGGACATAGTCTCTTTCTGAATCGAGTTCAATCCTCATTTCAGTCCTTTATTACTAAACAAGATTAAATTTCCATTCCATACATGTCTATCTTATGAGATATAAATAATTACCCAATGCATTGAAGGGAGATATAGGTCCCACCAATCTCATAATGAAATCATTCTTACATGTGCCACACAAAAATCTTAAAACATTCATCATAACATAAATAATAAAATGGGTTTCATAAATATAATCGCATCATCACATAATCCATATAAAAAATGGAAATCATTTCATCATATGAAAAGTTAAACCATCTAAATCATAGAGATATTACACTTGAAACATACACATATGAAATTATGTCATCTTATATGGAAAATGGTTTTGATAAAACACTTGAAAATGATTTTTGATGAAAATATCCTTTCGTTTTAAAAATATTTTTCATTTCAAAAAATGACATGAAATTTTAAAATAAAATGATTTTTTTGAAAAGAGCCATGAAATCTTGTAGAGTAAGTTTCATGAAAGGAAGGTGTTATAAAACTGTAAAAATCCGTTCATGCCGTATAAGTTAAAAAATATTCTCCATTTACTTTTTTCAAAAAAGTAAAAAAGAACTACGTATGGTAAAAAAAGAACTATTCCTCAAATACCATGTAGTAAAAGTCAAAATGGGTAACAAGGAAGTTAAACATACATGAAACCATTTTTAGAAAATAGGGACATGGATGATAAATATAACCCTAATAAATACTTAAGAATAAACAATCTCAGATAAAAACAAGATTGGAAAAGTTATCCCTTACCTTATGTCTGATATGCTTCATATGTATCTGAACCTCTTGTATAATGATTTAAATAATGTCATTGACTTATTACAGAATCATATTCATTTTTATGATATTATATATGGTTTGCTTATGACTTTATATTACCTGTTCTTTTGAAAATTCGATGTAAAATCAGCGATTTGTGTAAAATTGTTTCATTTATTGTACGTATTTCGACTTGTTGTTCTTGATAGTATTACTTATATCCTGATATACTTAATCCCAGAATATAGAAAATAATTTATATATAATATATATTTAGAATATACATATATATATGATAGATCGATAAATGGAATGAAATGCGCCGTTCATGGAGACGGTAGGCCGTACATACGCATGAACACTGTTTTTGTTTCCTTATTGAATTGAATTGAATTAAGTAGATGAAATACATATATATATAAATAAATCCAGTAGCATTATTATGTAATATATTTCATAATTACTTATTATATATACATTATAATCATTTTTTAATTGTTAACATGTAAAATGAATATCATCGCATCGTGGAGACGGTACTCCCTACGTACGCATGACCGATGATATCATTCCCATATTTATTGAATGGAATTGGAGTGGATGATATAATATCATATAATAAGTATGATGTTATAATAATAATATATAGTAATTTTTTACACCATTATACCCATCCAAGTAAGGTTGGGTGATAAAACAGATTACACCACAACATGGAGACGGAATTCCGTACGTACGCACTTGCGATGATTTTGTTTTCCATAGGATGGATATAAAGTGAATTGGGTTTTTTTCTATTTATAATAACAAATAATTATATAAGTAATACTGATTTTATTACTTTATTATGAAACAAATGAATAAGAAGAAGTTGAAGAAGAAAGAAACATGAAAGAATTATTAGAAGAGATTACATCTTCTTCAATGAACCTCCTTTAAAAATCTTCTTAGGGCATTGCAGTTGTCTATTTGAGAGAACGAAACCTCTATTATATAACTTGAGAGGTTTAGAAGAGGAATTGGTTGGGGTTTTCTGAGCTTTCAGGATCAAAAGGGTGTGAAAAGAAGAGGGAAGGGGTGCCATTTTATAAGGGAGGAGAGGGGCACCTTAGAAAAACATAAAATATTATATTATAATAAAGTCATATTCGGTTTATAACAGCTCCAAATTGATTTATTTGGAAGATAATGTGGGGATGGGTAGGAATCATTTCAACAAATACGTTTTATACAAGTTTAGGTTAATATTGTATCCTTACCATTTAGATTTAACACTAAGTTAAATAATATAACTTTAACTGTGTCTTTTTTCTTTCTTACACTATATTGCTAATAAACATACTATAAAAAGACAAAATAACATCAAGTGGTTCATTATTAATATAAATATGTTTATCTAACTCATTTGGCAGAACCTTATAATTTTATGAATAAAATAACTCTTAATAATATAATATTTTTCAAAAAAAACTATTTTATGTCAAATTTGACACTATTTGGTACATGGTTTTTTTGAAAATCATAACAATGTGATTAGTTCGAAAAAAGTTAATTAAATCAACACTAACATGACATATTAACCTTTAAAATTAGTGTAATTCATAAAAGTATAAAATTACAATTATTTGCATATTTATAATATCAATTATGTTAATATTTCATTATTATGGTAATTAATGCTTCATCATTGTGTCATAAATAAAATAAATTATTTAAGGAATAAAAATATTAAATAAAATTCCATTATGTAGGAAATATTTTTATCTTTCCAATTAATATTTCTAGTATAGTTTATCTTATGTATAACCCAATATATAAAATGTTTTTGTTATTAAACTTTGATTTTAACTATTTTAATTATTCTTTAATTAAAATAATATTAAATGTCCTAATCTAATCCAAGTGGACCTAAAGGGTAATATTTTATCCCTAATGTTTTGTTTGGTCAAACTAAATTTATCCAATATAATTAGGACATGTGATAGGGTAATAATAATATCATTTTTACCCTTAATTACCCTATTTACTTTTAACAGTTGTAAATAAAATTAAAAAGTTACTATTCACCAAAAAAATAATCTTGCTGAACCACATTTTACCTCTTCATATTAACCATGTCTCCCGAATTTTCGAAATTACCCTCATAGAAGTGGAAAAATTATGTTTTATGTAAATTTTCAAACTCGCCTAGGAGGTGGGTAAAATATGGTGAAAAGTTCAATAACATTTTTATATATCTATAATTATTCTAAAAGGACTCAAATGAATTACATTGAACTTATATAGGTATTATGTGTCATTTTTGACCTAAAATAAATTTAAATAAAATAAATAATTATATAGATAAAAAGACCGTTTTTAAATAGTAACCCAGTACATTCATTATTCATAAAAAATTGAATGTTTTCAGAGAAATAACAAGATTTCACCCGAGGCTAATGTCGATATTCTGAATCGAAAAATGATGTCCATTTTGAAAAATATAATATTTAAAATTTCAAAAAGTGTGTATTACTATTTATAACTTCTAGTTCATAATAATATTATAAAAATATATCATTTAGCGAAACTCGTTATTTCGTACTACACACGCTATCGAGGAAGGTCGCGATTGTGTGTAATGCAATCCAAGTCAAGGATGCATGTAGTGGAAGCTCCTTTTGTTGTAGTGTACAACACAAGACATCAATGTAATTAAAAAGAATATTTTTCATAAAATCATGGGGTGTTACATGGAGTGCACGCCTTTTTATAGTGGATGGGGAGTGACACTATTGTAAATACAAAAAGGTATTCAATAATCGGTGGTCACCCTTTCCCAATGTGTCTGGAAAATGAAAAAATTATAGATTAAATTGTAATAATTTTATATACAAACCTATACCACACAAAACAATTTTTTGTATAATAATTTGGTCCCTTAACTTATTTGATACCCTAATTTTTTCAGTATAGTTTTTATTAAGGCCCCATGTTTTTTATCCAAAATAATTAAACCATTGAAAAAATACTAAATTTAGATTTTTTTAGAGAATATAGACCTAATTTATTATTAATATGATATATTTTTTATTAAACAAAACAAAATACTATAAGTTTTGGAAATTAATTTTAAAACAAGCGCATGTGAGGCGTAAAAACATTGTTTAAACCCAGACCTTGTTAAAAATGATTTAAGGTATATCCGTTGCCATGTTAATTATAAAATATTATTTGATCCATAAATATAGCATATTTTATATTTATTGACATTAAATAATATATGTGATCAGTGTAAGATATTTATTAATATTATATCACTTAATAAAATTTCATTTATTGTAAAATTAAAATAGTGTCAATTTAGAAATTATTAATTTCATTTAAATATTAATATATCTAAAAGATGTTGGAATTAAAATATATTAATTCTATATCTTTTCAAAATCATATATTAATCTGAAAAATAAATAAATATAATAATTTAATCAATAAACTACCATAAATATTTATAATACCATTTATTAATGTAAATTATAAACTAAACAATAACTTCATGGCCTTTCTTATTAATTTTAAGTTAATAGATAATATTTAAAAATTAATCATAAGTTATAATGATAAAATTAACAAATATTATATTAAAAGGATATGTTAACATAGAATATAATGTTATGTACTTATATAAATGATTAATAGATGTTAAAGATAAGGATACTTTAGTTTTGTCTCTTTCGTTACTAATCTGTTTTTATAGGGAAGTTCCATTTAATAATATACTGATAACATTTAAAATAATAAACATAAGTGATTTTGACAAAATATTGGTATAACATGGGTATTGGAGACGTTTATGTCATTTTGGACCTAAATATTATAGTTTAGTCCCTTGATAAGCTTAATTTTTCAAGAATAACAATAATTAATTTTAAAACATTCAATAATCATTTTGGATAAAAATTAAGTAGATATTATTAGAAAAAAATATTATAATGAATAAAAATATGTATGTCCACTTTAAAAATTCAAATCAATGAACTGGGAAAATTAATATTTACACTAATCTCACAATAATTGTGAAAAATTATGTATTTAATGTAAAATGTTTGAAAAGTTAAATATGTTTTTATATCCAGTATTAAACTAAAAACGAATCCAGTGACCTAAATTTGGTAAGTATAAGTATAATTGATCCTTTTTGAGTTAAAAAATAATTTTTAAAATATAATTTCGTTTTCTTAATTTCTTATATGAAAAGTTAGTTTTTAACTAAAATTTAGTATTATCTCTATTCATAGAAAAAAATAAAATTCATAAAAATATATAAAAAATCACTATAAGATAATTTTAATATTCAAAATGAAAAAATTATGTTTATTTTGACAAATATAATTTTGAATTGTCTCAAAACATATTCTTTAAAATTAATTTCCATTAAAAGGCGACAAAACTCGATCATACGTGTAAGAAAATATTATTTTTGTAGCTTATGATTAAAAAGGTGTTTCATATAAAGAATAATAGAAAAAAATAATGGTGTGCCAAAATTAATTCATTTTAATAAATTGAGGGGTTACAGTTGGAATAATGGTATATTTTTTGGGATCATATGGTTCTTCAAAGAGAAATACATTTAAAATAAATGTTACCTTAATAATGTAAAATAGTGACTTTCATAGTCTTTAATTGTTTTAAAATTCGAACAAACATAATACCTTGTCCTGTGTTGTTTAGAATATTCATTTAGAACCTCAATGATTAAATAATAGTTGAAAATGTTGTTTTTTGTACCACCACAAAATTATTGGTGTTTCTCATAAACTCGTGATATCAAGACACAATTAAATAGAGATACTATAATTAGAAATTCACTGAATGTGTTTTCTTGAAAAGAAATATTATGAAAATTAATGAATGAAAAATTAGATTTTGAAAAATTCAATCCGTTTGTTGAATGGGAAAAGAGTATGAGGTTCAAATTTTGAGAAGACCTTAATAGAATAAAATGACAACATTTTTTAAAAATCCTTATCCGGAGTTTAATTTGATACATCACAGTCAAGAAATAATGATTAATGATAATAAAATTTGTGATGATGTATTTTTTATATTTCATAATGTGTTGGTTAATTTAATGCACCATCTTAATTCATTTATGGATTTGGAATAAAAAATTATTGATGATTGGTTTCTGAAAAAAAAAATTAATGGATGTAATGTTTTGGATATTTTTATAATTGATGATAATGTGAAATATTAATTCTCTTGAACAATAATGAATGAATAATTTCTAGACTCCTATTGAATTAACATTTCAAATATCATAAACATAAAACATTTAATGTCCCTTGGTAATAAAATTAATGACCAAATATTCAGATTGTGTAGTTATTTTTGCAATCATTATGTATTAAATTACCTAAAAATGTAATTACAATGATATTTAATTTCCGTAACTTATTCTGAGTGATTTTGAAAAAAACAAAAAAAAACTATTATTCGTAAACATTTTGAAATAATTTTATTAAAACTTTTCCCTTTGGAGATGTGGTTTAAACCTCAAATTTTCATTATCATCATTCATTTGACTATTAACTTTTTTAGAGAATCTAAACATGGTGGACAAGTACACTATCATTGGATATGTCTATTTAAAAGGTACAGTAATATTTTTTCATTTCCACTAATCAATTGAATTTTTTCAAATCATTATATAATAAGTTTTATATATATTTTATATTTTTTCACCTTTTAAATAGGTAATTTGAAATCACATGTCTTGAATAATTCCCGTCAAAAGAATCCATTTCTAAAATTTACATAGACAGTGTGTGACTGAAATTCTATTAAATGTTTTTAGAATGGATTATGACTAGATTCAATGATTTTGGATATATTTACAATATCTCTTATATTTCTGATTTTTAAAACATATCATTAATATTTACATCTATGGGATGCCTAGATGGAAGGGTGTAAAATTTTATACTTACTGAATTGGATTTTCAACAAAAGAATATATATTTTCTATTCAATATACATTTCAAATTCCATTTATAGGACAATTGATTTTTAATGAAAATATATGAAAAAGTGGTGGATCTCAAAATGATCTATAATTAAGAAAAGTTGTTAATTATGAAATTGTTGAGTTGTTCTCCAATCATGTAAGTATATGCTCATATTTATATTAGTGACATGTAGTTATTTTTTCCCTATTATAATTTAATCTATATATATTCCTTTATATATAATGAATATATATAATTGATCTAAAATAGAATATTATTTTTTGTTTTTAACGTCTACTCCCATAAAGGAGGCTAATAAATTCAATGACTACAATATTAAGGGCTTTATGATTCATTTAATTTATCATGAAGATGGATTAAAATATAAAAATAGTTTTTTATTTACACAAACAGAGGTGGGATAATATTTAATGAATATATATATATATATATATATATTATAAATAAATTAACATGACCGATTTTTATTTGTATTATTAAAATGAAATTTTTATGCATTAATTGAGGTATAATTAATGATTTGTCATATTTTACATGTATTATCTTTTCTCACATGACGCATAATAGTGATCATGAAGTGCATGATAAATATATCTTTGGTTCAAAAATAAATATATTTTCTTATGTGGATGATTATATAAATGATGGTTGTGTTGTTTTTGACAACATTATATATAGATAATTTTATGATATAGGTGATGATTGTTAGTTGGTACTTTGTTGAAATGAACCACATAACCCACAAGACATCCAATACATTATTCCTAAAAAGTTGAAAATTATGTACACACCATAATGGTGCTTTATAATAATGACGATGAAGATAATTGAAATTATATATTTGTAATTAAACTACATTACATTTTCTAATTTATATGTGTTTAATACATATATACATTGTTCTATTTTTTATTTAATTTTAAAATCTCACACTTTTTTTAAACATTTAATATATTCTAATACATATGAATTTCATGAATGAGGAGAAAAATATTTATATTCCAGCTGATCAATATCATAGAGAAAACAACCATTACCGTCAATGTATGTGAATCTGAGTGATTATGATATAAAATATACTTTTATTGAGCCAGTAGCTTCCCCAAATTATTTTTTTAGACCACTATCCAATTAACCTATAAAAACAAAACAATTTTTCACCCCTCTATTAAGGGGATTTCAGTGAGTTACCAATACTAATATTAGGTCACTTTACATATAAAAATATATTTCATTAATTATTTAATGATTCATTCAAACAGATAATTATAAAAATAATAATTAATAAAAATATCAACCTAAAATATGTTATCATGTATAATAAAAAAGATTATCATTCAATTTGATGGGTTTGGGGTGCCTACAAATGATTCACTTAGGATTTATGAATAGATTCTAGGTAATGTTTCTTGTGTGACAATCTGAAATCTATTTAGATGTAAATATTAGATGGATTTTTCCATAACATGGAAACAATTTTGTGTTTTTCAATTAAGTATAGATAAAATTAACATAATAGTAATTGATAAATAATTTAAAATGTATGTGTAAAATTATTATTATACTTCTAAAGTATTATATTATTTTTATTTTTAAATATTTATTCATTTTTATTCTTCTGACATCATTTCAGGACTATGGACCTTCATTAATTTGGGAAAAATGGGGAATAATTAAATAGAGATTATGGTATCTGTTTGTCTCTAAGAATAATGCATGTTCATGAAAATGTACCTGAAGGCAAATTTCATGAGTAGTGGAAGATATTTTTTTTATTAATAGAGATTCATATCAGGAGGTTACTTCTTATTTTTTTTTAAATTTTAATAAAATAAACATAATTAAAATATAATTTTTATTAGTGTTTCAATTTTTTAGAAAATGCATCCCTATAAATAATGAATTTTTAAAAAATTCATTCGTAATATCCTTATGGAATATTGTTTTTGTTGAATAAGTACAATTACGGTAGTATTAATGCATTAATATTTATATTATTTTTTTATATCCGATAGTTTTTTATAACTTGTATATATTCTGGATATAAAAGGTAATGAATTAGGTCACCATGGTGGCTAGAAAAAGTTAACATCAGTCGTAATCCTGAGGAATTTTTTCGGATGAAACTACTATAAACATTGGGGTATGTAATTTTTATTACCATTTATTTTTATTTAATAACTAAATAATAATAATAATGAAAGATAAATTACAGCAAGAAAACCATAATAACAATTAAATGGGGTCCAATGCATGGGTTAAACAAGGCGAATTATATTTTCTGACTTTATTTGATCGATAGAGTCAGTCTTAATTAATTTTGGTTAATAAAGTTTTTTCTTCATAATTTATTTTTCATTATTATGTATTTATAGTAATGAAATAATATTAAACAATAATTAAAAATTTAGTAATTATATAGTTTTATGATTTATTCGAACATTAAAAATCATCTTAATTTTTATTCACTAACATGATAAAATTCAAGATGCATGGTATATGAACCCTCCACATACATCATTATTTTTATAGAATAATGTAGCTGAAATAAGTTTGGGGATGGAGTATCTCCGGTGTGTGGGGGATATATTCTAATAATACTCCATTAGATATCATCGGTAGGGTATCGTCATCATTTTTTTCTACACCATGTAGGGGTTCATGAAGTGCTCTTGATCGAGAGGAACAAAATGAAATTTGATGGAAAAAACAAAACATGAAATAACATGACTCATATTGGAAAAAATAGGAATAAGGGTGGTTAGAAATGAAATATTCATTAATTTTATAGATTTCATAGAATATCAGACGTGATCCCTAAGGTAATTATGAGACTTATAGATCATCCTATTATTGTAAATTCTATTCTCAATACATGAATTAAAATTTACTTTTAAAATGTAATAATTCTTTTAAAAAGGTCTAGTTTTTAAAAGTAAGAAACTTATTTCAATGGGATATAATATAATATTTCAAAGAAAATTGAATAATTTGTAAAACATAGAAAATAACAAAATATAAATCTATGTTGTGGGTATCCCAGGATTGTCATAAATAAATTTTTAGTGTTTTAAAATTTTAAAATCTGTGTGTGAATTTCAAAACCATATAAAATGTAATTAGATTAACATGAAATTGTTGAAAATCTACGGTTGAATTAATTATGATGTGCATTAGTAGAAACAAATTTATTATAATATGTGGTTTTCATATAATGAATCAATAAAATAATTTAAAATATATCTAAATCTTTAAAAACTCATATCAAGAGGTCAAAACTAAACAAATGATTTAAAAAGACTATGAAATCAATTTTAAATGACCATAGATTGAATTTTGAAATATTGGAACCTGCAACACATCAATACAGATTACAGTTTTAATGGGATTCACATAAAAAATATTTTTTTTAAACACTAAAATTATATTGTAATGGACTATGAAATAGGGAAAAAATTTATTCGCGTAAATTCCTATAAAAAATGTTTTTTTATTATTTTTTATTTGTATGATTAAAACACTCATCCATTAGACATGATATGTTCTTTAAATGACTTAATAAGTAGTTTTAAAAGATATTAATGTCTTTAAAAACATGTGCATGGGGGTCAAATCCTGGAAATTGGCACTAGATCCATATTAAATAATAAGAAAACAACCTTAGATTGATTATTAAATTAGGGAATTGATACCATGTATTTCTATGTAATAATTTCCCAATATTATTGTGAATGGTTTCATAGTCTTTTGAAATAATAAAATGTGTGTCCAATTAAAAAAACATAGAAAATGACCATGGATTGATGTGAATTAAATGGAGAAATATGGTAGAATTATTTTTGCCTTTAATGAGGGAAAACCTATCCATCCAACATAAAGTGTTCTCAAAATGGATCAACAGACAATTTTAAATGTTTTCAATGTATTTAAAAACACGCAGCTGGGGTTAAAAAAGTAAAATTAGTGGGTCACAAAATCCAAGGAAAAATACTATAGAATTATCATTGAAATTGAAGAACAAAATCAATGTCATTATGAATTAAATTTTATCTAGGACACCCGTAATGACGTTTTTTTTAATTATTAAAATGTACATGTAAATGTCAAAACCATTATAAATGAAATCGAAATATTATTAAAATATGGATACATTGTTCTTGAAATAAATTTTTATGTGTATGTGTATAAAATAAATTCATTTTATTTTTGGTTTTCACAAAAATACTCAATAATTTGTTTGGAATATATAAACGTCTATAAACAAATTGTTGTGCGCTAAAAACAAAGAAAATGAAATTTGTGTGATGATAAATTATTTGAAAATTACTATTGATTAATTGTTTTGAATGTAGGAATAAACACAAGAAAAATATGTGATACATTTTTCCTAGGATGTTAATAATAAAATTTTCTATGTCTGAATACACTAAAACATGCATGTAATAGTCAAAACCATACGGAACAACCTCATATTACTGTAGAATCCTAGAAAAACTATGGTATAATTATTTTGGATTCGTACATAGAGATAAAATTTCAATACATAATATGGTGTTGTCAGACTATCTTAAAAAGAAGTTTAAAATGATATTAATGTATTCAAAAACACCTATCATGGAAACAATTGAAAAAAATCAATGTCGAAGGGCCATAAAATAATTGGAATAATTGAAATATTTTTTTTAAAATTTTGGAACTGAATCCCTATCCATCTGAGTTATGGTTTTCTAGAGTTTCTTTTAAAAACGTTTTTTTAATAGTAAAACATGTGTGTAATGATTAATTTCATAGGGAACAACATAAAATAGACATGAAATCATCAGGAAACTATATTTTGATTAGTTTTTATTTGTAAAAGAATATATAACATCGGTTCTATATGGGAGTTCATGGAATGAGTCAATAAATAGAATATAATATATTTATGTCTGTAACAAATGATTCAGAGAATAAAAACAAATAAAATGATGTTTGAGAGCTGTAAAATAATTAAAAAATGGTCATATATTGATATATGAATGTTATGAAATGACTCAACATCCATGCAAATTTTACCTTTCCTCATATTTCAGTAAACCTATTTTTAGAGTTTTGAAACACTAAAACATGCCTAAAATATGAAAAACTATTACAATGACCATAGATTGATGTAAAATCATGTTAAAAGAAAATATTAATTGCATTTGTCTTGTATGAGTGCCCACCACATCCATCTGTTGTGGGGTGTACTAAAAATAACTAAATAACTTGTTTTAAAATATGTCAATGTATTTAAAAACCTTCTTTAGTGGGTCAATACCAAAAATAAAATAAACGGAGTCCTGACACATCCCCCAGGGCCCATTCCATGTCTTCCCCAAGCCAACCTTCCATAGGCCAGAGGCTGGTGACTAGCATTGAAGGTGTAAATCCCTAAAACCGGGATGGCATTGCCTATATAAAGTTTAAACACACACAACAAAGTACAATCTGGAAGAAAAATACATAGCAAAAATGTATACAAAGTAGGGATGAAAAGTAAAAGGGGGCGGAAATACAAGCCCAACAGGGACGTACAAGTACAACTGAAAAACATGTAGAACTGAAGAAATGGTAAAGCAACTACTGGGTCATCCTCTAGGGTTTCCTACCTAAAGGGTAGGTACAGATAACTTCCTAACCAATCCACGTCTGCCAGTCTCCTCCATGTGCCGACTCAACGTAAGGTCCACCTCCGAGTACCATCCAGTCATGCTACTCCGATCCTTATTCTATGTTGTCTGTCATCTACAACCAACACAACGAGTTGCGGGCATAACCCGTGCAGGGTTGAGTATAACAATACTCATTAAGGACCCCTAGACACTCATGGCCTCACAATAAATCCAATAAACATAAACCAAAAAGTATGAAATCAACATATATTTTAACATAGGTATATGCCCATACATATAAATAAGTTACCATGTAATCCATCTCAATCATGAGGTTAACAGAAATGTTATTGACTTAGCTCAAACTAGGATTTTATTCTAGGGGTAGTATCAGGTAACAACCCCAGTCACACTGTCGAAACCTCGGATGCTGGAGTACTCCTCCTCTATTGAGTATAGTGGGTCTGCCGCATCACACAGAGGCACTTCACAATATCCTTGGACTACTTCAGTACTCCTCATGTTGAGTACCATGGGTATGTCTCGTCACACAGAGGTGATCCCCTCCGTGGGTCTTCTGCGTCACACAGAGGCGCGCCCCCTCATTGCCTGGTGAGGTACTCCATGTGTAGAGTATTGTGGTTCTCCCACACTCACACAGAGATACTCTCCACCATGGATCAGGCGGGACACCAAGATGCTCCCCACTGGGCTAGTTGAATCACTCCTAGTCAAATCGGTCAGCAATCGTAATGTCTCATCCAGCTACTAGGTCTTTGCATTATACACTCTCGTTTTCAGGAGGATCCACTCCACGAGCTATTGGTCGATGCTCCGGTTTCCACGAAGTCCCACGTAGAAGTATCTAAAAGGTCCTCCTCATCATATAAGTCTCAATGCAACTGACGACGCGTTTAACAGACGCCTGGTTTGTTATTTTTTACCCTTTTAGACCTAAGGGCCTGGATGGATTCATGTAGGATCCAACCAGATCGTATCTCAACTAAACCCCAAAATTTAGTGGGGATTACTCAAAGGGATGTTTGTACTCCATGATTTCTGAAACTGCTGGGGAATCATCAATCGTAGGTCCGGTAACAAAGAAATGGCCAAAGGATGTAAAGGGTCAGTAGTGGGTTCGGGTCTGGTCTGTCACGGTCGTACCGACCTGCCCCCACCCAGTCTGGGCTGACCCAGTCTGGGTCGACCTGATCAGGCTTGTTAGGGTTGACTCAGCCCGCTTGGCCCAGCCCAGCAGGCTGCAAGGGAAGTTCATCCCGGGATCGGGGCCAGATAGTCTCAGAGCGTTTTGAAGACGTGGCTCGGCACGGATCGGCCCGAAGGACATGCTCGGGCCAGTTCTGCCAGGGTACCACGAGGGGGCCCAGAATTATTGCTCGGTCAGGAGGCCGCATGGGGGGCCAATTCACCAGCTCGGCTGGGAGGCCACAAGGGGGTCGTCTCGAGTCGTAGTTCGGGGTGTGCAGAGGCCAGAAGGCAACCGAATCGGGCACGACCATGCAGGAGGTCGGGCGGCAGACTCAGCTAGGGCACGACCAGCGCAGGAGGCCACGCAGGCGGACAGGTGGGCTGCTAGGTTGGCAGCCAGTTAGGTAGGGCGTGGCCAGTGTGGGCGGCAAGGCAGGTGGTCGGTTCGGCAGGGCGCGTACAACGCAGGTGGCCAGGTGGGGCGCATGGGTGGTGCGGGCGGCCAGACGGCCAGAAGGCCGTGCCGGCGCGGGTTCGGCTGGGGCACGCGAGTGGTCGGGCTGGCGAGGGCTTCGTCGGAGGAAGGGCGGGACGTTGCATGAGATTCAATGTTCACTAAGTTCTTGGGTATCACGACCTTTATCGTTTCTACCTTCGTCACCTCGTCGTTTTTATGTATCTATGTCATAGAAAGCCACAAGAAGGAAAAATCAAGAAAGGTTGTCAGGCCAAGTTAGGTTGGCCCGCACCCTCTGTGTTTTAGAGAGGTATAAATTGGATCATAAAGAGAAGAAGATGAAAAATAACACATATGAAAACAATTCCTTTCTAACCATTTAAGAGGATAATAAAATGTATAACATCATCAAGTAATAAACCCCCTACCTTTGATTCGCCTCTAGACGTTCGTTGATGGAGTCACGAAAGTCGGTCGTGGAAGATGTCTAATGACAGTTGAAGCATCGATGATAAAGTTGATGAAGGTTAGTGTTCTTTGTTCATCATTCTTCGTTGGGAGATGGGGTTCTTCATTGGAGAACTCTAAATCTCCCTAGCTCTCTTCTCAAAAGCTCCCCACAAAATGATAACTGCCATCAAAATAAAGTAATAAGATATGGATATTTTATTAATTAAATGGGACATTATTCAAATTGGTAGAATTAAATTAATGGGCTCCACCTAATTAATTCATTAGTGTAGGCACAAAAATAATTAGGGGATATCATGTTGCTCCACCATGGTGGTGGCACCATTAAGTAGGGAGTTCAAGGGGTTTCATCCTCAGGTGGTACTCACCACTTTAATACTCACATGGGAGGTTATGTTTGGGTGGGACCCACCACCATAACCTCTCATGGGAGATTAAGGTGTGGTGGTCCCACTTTCAACTATGATGAGGAGGTTTTAACCACCAAACACCCACATGGCGGCTCTAAAAAAATTAATGTGAAAACTCACATTATTTTATTTATTTCCACGAAAACCAAAAATATATCTTCTAAACATGACCCACTATCGTTGAAGTGAAAGCCTCCTTAAGGGAATACCGGCGCTGCGAGTTCAATGGTGCCCTCATATTTCAATTCTGAGCATTGGTTCAAATGTTATGAAAATCAGATCACATGATTATTGAACATACCCAAAAAACATTAAAATTTTATTCCGAGCATACCGGGCCTCGATATTATGCACCGTAAATTTTCACAGACCCGTGAAATTCCAATGTAATTAAGGAAAAAAATTCCACAGAATTTCTGGGACATTAGATTCTCCCCACCTTAAGGATAAAAATCCTTTTAAGATACAACTAGAACTATGGGACTAATTGGTGGTACTGAGCACACATCTAAGCCACCCACTCCCATGTGCTCTCCTAGAGGTTCCCGTGCTGCCAGTGTACGTGCACTAGAGGTATCAAGCATACATGTAGGGCCCGCATCTATCGATCCTCAATCTCCACTGAAACCATCGTGAAGGTCCCCCATCATCGACGTCTAACTCTCCATGGTCGATGATGTGCGATGAGTCGTGCACGTATCTCCTTAGCTAAGAACATGGAAGACGTTGTGCACCAGATTATAATGAGGTGGAAGATCAAGGAGGTAAGACACATCTCCTACTTTGTACAGTCTTCATCCACCCCTGGATAATCAAAACCTTGTCTCTAGTAGCATGTACCATCTCTGGTCTCACTAGTGTTGACTCCCCTGGGTCAGCCCAGCACAAGGGTGATCAGCAAGGTCGCCCGTACAATTTCTCGAATGGTAACATCCTAATGGCGGAGTGGTATCTGTTGTTGTCTAAAACCTCCAACAAAGGTATGTGATCCTCCCAGCGTCGACCTAAGTCGAGGACACTAGCATGCATCATGTCCTCGAGGGTATGGATGGTCTGCTCAGTCTGACCATCCGTCTAAGGATGAATGGCGGTGCTCAAACAAAGATGCATCCTGAAAACCTCCTACAACCCCTTCCATAACCGGGAAGTAAACCGTGTGTCACAATCGATGACAATAGATTAAGGTAATCCATTTAGCCGCACATATCCTTCACATAGAGGCCTCCCAGGCTCTCAACTAATCCATTCTCTCAGATCGGTAGGACATGGGCCGACATGGTGAGTTAGTCAACAACCACCCAAATCGAGTCATGTCCTCTAGGTGTACATGGAAGACTCGTCACGAAGTCCATGGATATCCCATCCCACATTTAATGTGGGACCTATAAAGTTTGTACCATTCCTCCATGTACCTGGTACACCGCCTTCACCTGCTTCCATGTGAGGCATCGAGAGACAAACTCCGCTATCGCCTTCTTCATACATGTCCAGCAGTGTTATCATCTAAGGTCATGATACATCTTCGCCACTCCTGGATGTACCTCTAAAGGGGATTTGTGTAACACCCTCAACACATCCTCCGGGAGTGAAACTAGTACCATAGTATGTCCTCTGAAGAGGATGACATGATCCCCACCTTTAGAAAATCCATCAAGTTCCTGCCCTGTTGATATTTGAGCATGTCGTGTCTCTTAGTCAGCATCCCCTTGTTGTGCCTCTCTGACTCACTGAAGAAGTGGTGGAGTGACTCTAAGAGACTCTAGAAAGGCTACTATATCTATATACATAAATTATATCTATAATGCATCAAGCTAGTATGTCGCCTCACCTAGAAGCTATATACCAGATCTCCTGCTGAGTGCATCGATTACAATGTTCCCCTTTCCAATAGTATAGACTATCTCTAAGTCATAGTCCTGAATGAACTCAAGACATCATCGATATCTCAGGATCAGGTCCTTCTAAGAGAAGATATACTTGAGAATCTTGTGATTAGAGTACATGGTAAAACATTCACCCATCAGATTGTGTCGACACATATTCAAGGTGAAGACCATTGCTGCTAAAATCAGGTAATGGGTAGTATAGTTATATTCGAGCTGTCTCAGCTTCCAAGAACCATTTTTGATCCCTGCTCTCTTCTGCATTAGGAAACACTCGTGTCTTGTCCCTGATGTGTCACAGTAGACTACATACCCTACGTCTTTCTCTAAAAGCCTCAAGATGGGGGCACTAGTTAGCCTCTACCATAGCTCTTGAATTCTCTTACGTAATCTCTCTAACTACATGAAGGGTGTAACCTTCTGCGCCATGGATGATAGTGGTACTGCCACACTGGAGAAGTCTAGAAAGAACCTCCATTAGTATCCAGCCAAAGAAGACATCCATCCCCCTTTGAGGGGGGTGGGTGTTAATCATAGAAATATCTTTTGAAAAGATTTTCTCATGTACATTCACTTTTTTTTGGAACTGAAACCTTAAACTCCTGCTACCACGAGGGTAAGGCTGCAGACTCAAGAGTGATTGGATGCACCCTCATATGCATGATTTTAACCTGTACTACATGGGTTTTTTTCGCCAACTAAAAATCCTCATCCCAACGTTGTATATAAAATATAGACATTTTTTCTTATAGAGTCAATCTATGAATGAACTGTGGTTTCCTAGTCCATACCCAAACTTATATTGTAAGGGCTCGATGCTACGAGCAAGAGGTTCCAACCGAAAATCTCACTTCAAGGGTCAGATGACACCATTGGTGTAAGTGTGATTATCGACTCTCCTCCTAAAGTTATCTCTACACATTAGAGTCAATTAAAATTTTTAACCGGAAACTCTACATCTGAGACATGATTAATGGAAGGAAAGAATGATTTTTACCTATGTCTATTGATACCGCAACTAGTTGTAGACATAGTCTTCTCCTTGAATCATTTCTACAGCACTTTGGTCACACTCCTTGACTGCATGCAGCTACACTCTTCCCCTGCCCTCCAGCTCCCTAAGCCTGGAGGGTTCTAAAAAGGTGGGTGGTTGTAACATGTCGAACTGTACACCACCTCATGTTGCTCTCCAAGCTCTGCTTCTACATCTACTACCCTACAGATTCATCTCTCCCTGTCACATCCTCTTCCCAAAACTTCTTGCACACCAGGTCTCAGAGACTGGCATCAGTTTCTTTCTTCCCCAATACTAACAATTTCTTGCATTATCTGCTCATCCAAAGAACAGTCAACCACAAAAGTTCTCTCTAGAATCTAGAGAAAAGGTGTTGGATCAGATGTCTTAAAACACAACTCGCTCATTAGTTCGAGCCCCAAAGCAATGATTGTATTATATTCATCGATTACCAGGAACGATCGGTAGGCCTCGATGAATACTCCATTACCGACATGTCATCCTGACAAAACTGTACAAGCTCTATAGAACTCTTATCCTCCTCCTCAGGCAATTATTCAGCCTCCTGTGATTCGGCCTCACCTCAGAACCTGAGGGGTATCTGATGATGAAACACATCTAAGGATCTAAGCCTACATGTGTCATCTACCGATACCGCAGGTTATAACTGCTGACCAACATGCAGTGATATAACTGACACACAACTCTGAGGTACAATATCATGAAATGGTCCACATACTGAATCCATATCACTATGCGGACCAACCTCATTGTCACTCACTGGAAAAAACTAGTAGATAATATCATTATCCACTGCACAAGTGTCTCAACTAGGCGGAGAAATCTAGAAATCACCTCTAACTAGTGTTCTGATTCCTGGGAATCTGTCTCAACTTAGAACCTCAAAGGACTCTACCGATGGACCTCGTGCAACACGCTCCATCAACGTGCATTGTATTCCAGTGCGGATGGTGGAATATGCTGCCCAATGGGTGGTGGTGGTGCTGGTACACCACCCGAAGGTGCCAACATAGAAAGAGGGCCCTGCACCAAAGCCTCGTCGCTTAGTAGGCCTTCATCGGGTACTCTCTCTTGGAACTGTAATTGGCTGTCAGCATGGAGTCATCCTGAACAGATGCGACATGGTCAAAAGTTGTACCTGGTGAGATGACCAGTTTGAGCTGACATAAATAAATCTTTTGAAAACACACACACAATCAGTGTTTTCAGGAATAGACTTGGAGATCAGTAGTCAGGGTCCTGGTGTGTGGATACGTCAACCGCTGCACCAACACTAGACTCCCGGAACTGAGAACCACAATTAGTGACCTTAACACTATTAATTCACTGAAAATAAATATCAAAGTCCTATGGTCTATGGTATAACATACTCCTTTAATACAAATGTTTCACGACCCATCCTCTGGGGCCCATGTCGTGACTAACCCAAGCCCTCCTTCCAAAGGCCAAGGGCTGGAGACTAGCACAAAAGGCGTAAATCCCTAAAACTGGGAAGACATTACATTTATAATGTATAAACACAGAGAAAAGAGTATGAGATGGAAGAAAAATACTAAGAAATACTATATACAATGGAGTTATCAAAAGTAAAATGAGTCAGAAATACAAGCCCGATAGGGAAGTACAAGTACAACTGAAAAACAAGTACAATTTAAGAAAATCTAAATCACCTACTGGGTCATCCTCAGGGGATTAATACATGAAGGTTAGGTATAGATAGCCTCCCCAGCACTCTACATCTATCAGTCTCCTCTGTGTACTAACTCGTCATAAGGCCCACTTTCGAGTATCGTCCAGTCATGCTCCTATAATCCCCAATCAATGTTGTCCATCATCTGCAACCAACAGACCGCGGTGCGGGCATAACCCGTGCAATGTTGAGTATAACGATACTCACTAGGGACCCTTATACCCTCATGGTCTGAAAAAATACAACTAGCATAATCCAAAAAGTACGAAATCAACAGATAACCTCACATATGTTTATGCTCGTACATATACTTAAGTTACCATGTAATCCATCTCAATAAAGTGGTAAACAAAAAATTTATGCACTCAACTCAAACTCGGATTTTATTCTAGGGGTTGTTATAGGTAACATTCCCAGTCACCCTCTCAAAAGCTCGGCTGCTGGAGTACACCTCCTCTATCAAATACAGTGGGCCTACAGCGGCACAGAAAGGTGCTTCCCACTATCCATGGACTGCTGAGATACACTTCCTGTCGAGTATAGTGGGTCTGCCATGTCACACAGAGGTGCTCCCCACCATGGGTATGCATCTTCACACAGAGGTGCTCCCCCTCATAGCCTGCTAAGCTACTCAACGTGTCATGTACCATAGTTCTGCCACGTTCACATAGAGGCACTCCCCACCGTGGGTCTGCCACGACACCTTGGAACTCCCCACTAGGATTGTTGAAATACAACGAGTCGAATCGTTTAGCAGAAGTTAAGTCTCAGCTAGCTACTAGGTCTCCGCACTACACACGTTCATCTTTGGGAGGATCCTCTCCATGAGCTACCGGTCTTGATCCAACTTCCACAAATTCCTATGTAGAAGTATCTCAAAGGTCCTCCTCTTCATAGAGGTCTCAACACAACTAAGGGCGAGTCAAACTGACATCTGGTCAGTGAGTATTAACCTTTTAGTCCTGGGGGCCCAGTTGGACTCGTGTACGATCAAACCTGACAATCTCTCATCTAAACTCCAAACTCAAGTGGGGTATACTCAAAGGGATGTATATGATCCATGATTTATAATGCTGTTGGGGAATCATCAATCAGATGGCTGGTGCCAACGATATGGATAAATGAAGTAAAGGGTCAGTAGTGGGCCTGGGTCCAGTCCGACCCGATCAGACCCACCTGGCCCAACCTAGTCTGGGAAGACCTAGTCTTGGTCGACCCTGTCAAGCCTATTAGGTTTGAACCAGCCTTCTGGGCCTAGCCAGTAGGGCACGAGGGAGGTTCGACCCGGGCTCAGTGCCAGTTCGGCCCGAAGTGTCGTGAAGGCGTGACTAGGCACGGATCGACGTAGCTCGACATGGCTAAGCCTAATGGGTGAGGCTGGGCCGGTTCAACCTGGGCACTATGAGGGGGGATAGAATGTCGGATCGGTCAGGAGGCCGCAAGGGGGGCCGTTTTGCTGGATCAGTCAGGAGGCCGCAAAGGGGCTATCTCGAGGTGGTGAGAGGGGGTGCACAGTGGCCGGTAGGCACCTGGTTCAGCTGTAGCCAAGCGGGTGGCTGAGTGGCTAGTTCAGCCTGGGAAGACCAGTGCGAGAAGCCAGGCTAGCGGGCAGGCGGGTGGCCAATTCGGTAGTGCGCGGCTAGCGCAGGCGGCCAGGCGGGGCGTGTTGGGGGAGAAGGCAGTCGGAAGGCCGGAAGGGCAGTCTAGCACGGGTTCTGATGGGGAATGTGGGAGGCACAGGTTTCCTGGAGGCCAGGATGGTGAATGCGCTGATGGAGGCGGGGTGGGATGCCGCTGGGGCGGTACAGTTCACAGATGTTGCGGGTAGCGTTGTCATTATCGTTTTCGCCTATGTTGCCTCGTCGTTGCTACGTCTCCATGCCATAGAATGTCAAAATATGGAAAAATCGATGGAGGATGTTGGTCCATGTTATGATAGTCCGCACCCTCTGCGTTTTTGTGAGGTATCAAATGACTCATCAAGAAATGCAGATGAATAATAACACTTCCACAAGAAATTCTTTTCTAACCATTGAAGAGGATAATAAAAGGTATAACATTATCAAGTTATAGACCCCTACCAATGATTCATCATTCGATTCTTGTTGATGGAGGCATAGAAGTCTATCATGGAAGACGTCTCATGACAGTTGATGCTTCGAGGAAGAAGATGAAGAAGTTCAGCGTTCTTTGTTCTTCATTCTTTGTTCTTCATTGGAAGATGGGGTTCTTTATTGGAGAACTATAATTCTACCGACCTCGCCTCTCAAAAGAACCCCACCAAATGAAGATTTCCATCCTAAAGAAATTATAAGAGATTGATATATTATTAATTCATTGGAACCTTATTAAAATTGGTATAATTAAATTAATGGGCTCTGCCTAATTAATTCATGAGTGTAGGTAGAAAATTAATTATGGGAGATCAAGAGGCTCCACTAGGGTGGTGGCACCATTAAGTGGGGAGTTCAAGGTGTTTCGTCCTCGAGTGGTCCCCACCATTTTAATCCCCACATGGTAGGTTATGTTTGAATGGGCCCCACCACCATAACCACTAATGGGAGGTTCATGTTTGGTGGTCCCACCTCTAACTCCTGTGAAGAGGTTTTAACCACCAAACCCCCACATAGAGGCTCTAATAAAATAGAGTGAAAACTCACATTATTTTATTACTTTCAAAAAAAACCCAAAACATATCTTTTAAACAAGACCAACTAATTTTGAATTGAATGTCTCATTAATAAAATACTAGCGTTATGAGTTAAACGGTGCCCTATGATTTCAATTCAAAGCATCGGTTCAAAAGATATAAAAACCCACTCGCACATTTAATGATCTTACCCGAAAAAACATAAAAATTTTATTCTGGGCACACCAGGCCTTCGAATCGTGCGCCGTATATTTTTTTAGCCTTAAAAAAATCCCTTGTATTTAAGAAAAATATTTCCATTGAATTCCCTAGTTAATACAAAGGGTTAGTAAAATCATAGAAAAATTAACATAGATTTATTTTTGAAATATTGGAACTCAAATAAATTCAATCTGAGTTACGGTTTTCCAAGGATGGCCATAAGCATGTTTTTAGTGTTTAAAAAATCTAAAACATTAATGTAACAATAAAAAAAATATTAAAAATACTATGATTTAATATGGAATAATGGTTAAAATAGTGTATGAATTATTTTTATATATTTAAATAGATAACACATCTATCCTTCATGTCTTGTGCTTGGAATGACTCAAAACGTACATTTTAAAAAATATCAAGGTCTATAATAACTTGTTTTTTAGGGTTACACCCAAGAAACAATTTGGTGTTTGGCAATTAAGTAGAGATAAAATTAACATAATAGTAATTGATAAATAATTTAAAATGTATGTGTAAAATTATTATTATACTTCTAAATTATTATATTATTTTTATTCCTAGATATTTATTCATTTTTATGCTTCTGACATCATTTCAGGACTATGGACCATCATTAATTTGGGAAAATTGGGGAAACATTAAATAGAGATTAGGTATGTGTTTTTCTCTAAGAATAATGCATGTTCATGAAAATGTACCTGAATGAAAATTTCATGAGTAGTGGAAGATATTTTTTTCATTAATAGACATTCATATTAGGAGGTAACATATTTTTTTTTTAAATTTTAATAAAATAAACATAATTAAAATATAATTTTTATTAGTGTTTCATGTTTTTAGAAAATGCATCCCTATAAATAATGAGTTATGAAAAAATTCATTCCTAATATCTTTATGGAATATTGTTTTTGTTGAATAAGAACAATTACTGTAGTATTAATGCATTATTATTTATATTATTATTTTTATATCAGATTGTTTTTTATCACTTGTATATATTCTGGATTTAAAAGGTAATGAATTAGGTCACCATGGTGGCTAGAAAAAGTTAACATCAATCGTAATCCTGAGGAATTTTTTCGGATGAAACTACTATAAACATTGTGGTATCTAATTTTTATTACCATTTATTTTTATTTAATAACTAAAAAATAATAATAATTAAAGATAAATTACAGAAAGAAAACCATAATAACAATTAAATGGGGTCTGATGCATGGGTTAAACAAGGCGAATTATATTTTCTGACTCTATTTGATCGATAGAGTCAGTCTTAATTAATTTTGGTTAATAAAGTTTTGTCATCATAATTTATTTTTCATTATTATGTATTTATAGTAATGAAAGAATATTAAAAAATAATTAAAAATTTAGTAATTGTATAATGTTATGATTTATCCGAACATAAAAAATCTCCTTAATTTTTATTCACTAACATGTTAAAATTCAAGATGCATGGTATATGAACCCTCCACATACATCATTATTTTTACAGAATAATGTAGCTGAAATCAATTTGGGGAAGGAGTATCTTGGGTGTGTGTGGGGGAAATATTCTAAGAATACTCCATTAGATATCATCGGTAGGGAGTCATCATCATTTTTTTCTATACCATGTAGGGGTTCATGAAGTGCTCTTGATCGAGAGGAACATAGTGAAATTTGATGGAAAAAATAAAACAGGAAATAACATGACTCATATTGGAAAAAATAGGAATAAGGGTGGTTGGAAATGAAAAATTCATTAATTTTATAGATTTCATAGAATATCAGACGTGATCCCTAAGGTAATTATGAGTCTTATAGATCATCCTACTATGGTAAATTCTTTTCTCAATACATGAATTAATATGTATTTTTAAAATGTAATAATGCTTTTAAAAAAATCTAGTTTTTAAAAGTAAGAAACTTATTTCAATGGGATATAATATAATATTTCAAAGAAAATTGAATAATTTGTAAAACATAGAAAATAAAAAAATATAAATATATGTTCTGGCTATCCTAGGATTGTCATAAATAAATTTTTAGTGTTTTAAAATATTAAAATGTTTGTGTGAATTTCAAAACCATATAAAATGTAATCAGATTAACATGAAATCGTTGGAAATCTATGGTTGAATTAATTATGATGTGCATGAGTAGAAACAAATTTCATATAATATGTGGTTTTCTTATAATGAATCAATAAAATAATTTAAAATATATCTAAATCTTTAAAAACTCATATCAAGAGGTCAAAACTAAACAAATGATTTCAAAAGACTATGAAATCAATGTAAAATGAGCATAGATTGAATTTTGAAATATTGGAACCTGTAACACATCAATACAGATTAAAGTTTTAATGGTATTCACATAAAAAATATTTTTTTAAACCCTAAAATTATATTGTAATGGTCTATGAAATAGGGAAAAAAATTTATTCGCGTAAATTCCTATAAAAATTTTTTTTTATTATTTTTTATTTATATGATTAGAACACTCATCCATTAGACATGATATATTCTTTAAATGACTTAATAAGTAGTTTTAAAAGAAATTAATGTCTTTAAAAACATGTGCATGGGGGTCAAATCCAGGAAATTGACACTAGAGCCATATTAAATAATAGGAAAATAACCTTAGATTGATTATTAAATTAGAGAATTGATACCATGTATTTCTATGTAATAATTTCACAATATTATTGTGAATGGTTTCATAGTCTTTTGAAATAATAAAATGTGTGTCCAATTAAAAAAACATAGAAAATTACCATGGATTGATGTGAATTCAATGGAGAAATATGGTAGAATTATTTTAGCCTTTAATGAGGGAAAACATATCCATCCAACATAAAGTGTGCTCAAAATGGATCAACAGAAAATTTTAAATGTTTTCAATGTTTTTAAAAACACGCATCTAGGGTTAAAAAAGTAAAATTAGTGGGTCACAAAATCCAAGGAAAAATACTATATATTTATCATTGAAATTGAAGAAAAAAATCAATGTCATTATGAATTAAATTTCATCTAGGACACCCGTAATGACGTTTGTTTTAATTATTAAAATGTACATGTAAATGTCAAAAACATTATAAATGAAATCGAATTATTATTAAAATATGGATACATTGTTCTTGAAATAAATTTTTATGTGTTTTTGTATAAAATAAATTCATTTTATTTTTGGTTTTCACAAAAAGACTCAGTAAGTTGTTTGGAATATATAAACGTCTATAAACAAATTGTTGTGCGGTAAAAACAAAGAAAACGAAATTTGTGTGATGTTAAATTATTTGAAAATTACTATTGATTTATTGTTTTTAATGTAGGAATAAACACAAGAAAAATATGTGTACACTTTTTCTAGGATGTAAATAATAAAATTTTCTATGTCTGAATACACTAAAATATGCATGTAATAGTTAAAACCATACGGAACAACCTCATATTACTATAGAATCCTAGAAAAACTATGTTATAATTATTTGTGATTTGTACATAGAGATAAAATGTCAATACATAATATGGTGTTGTCAAACTATCTTAAAAAGAAGTTTAAAAGGATATTAATGTATTCAAAAACACCTATCATGGAAACAATAGAAAAAAATCAATGTCGAAGGGCCATAAAATAATTGGAATAATTGAATTTTTTTTTAATTTTGGAACTGACTCCCTATCCATCTGAGTTATGGTTTTCTAGAGTTTCTTTTAAAAACTTTTTTTGGTTTTAAAATAGTAAAACATTTGTGTAATGATTAATTTCATAGGGAATAACATGAAATAGACATGAAATCATCAGGAAACTATATTTTAATTAGTTTTTATTTGTAAAAGAATATATATCATCGGTTCTATATGGGAGTTTATGGAATGAGTCAATAAATAGAATAAAATATATTCATGTCTGTAAAAAATGATTTAGAGAATAAAAACAAATAAAATGATGTTAGAGAGCTATAAAATAATTAAAAAATGGTCATATATTGATATATGAATATTATGAAATGACTCAAAATCCATGCAAATTTTACCTTTCCTCATATTTCAGAAAACCTGTTTTTCGAGTTTTGAAACACTAAAACATGCCTAAAATGTGAAAAACCATTAGAATGACCATATATTGATGTAAAATCATGTTAAAAGAAGAGATTTATTGCATTTGTCTTGTATGAGTTCCCACCACATCCATCTGTTGTGGGGTGTACTAAAAATGACTAAATAACTTGTTTTAAAATATGTCAATGTATTTAAAAAAATTCTTTAGAGGGTCAATACCAAAAATGAAATAAACGGAGTCACGACACATCCCCAAGGGCCCATTCCATGACTTCCCCAAGCCAACCTTCCATAGGCCAGAGGCTGGTGACTAGCATCGAAGGTGTAAATCCCTAAAACCGGGATGGCATTGCCTATATAAAGTTTAAACACACACAACAAAGTACAATCTGGAAGAAAAATACTTAGAAAAAATGTATACAAAGTAGTGCTGAAAAGTAAAAGGGGGCGGATATACAAGCCCAACAGGGAAGTACAAGTACAACTGAAAAACATGTAGAACTGAAGAAAAGGTATAGCATCTACTGGGTCATGATCTTGGGATTCCTACCTGAAGGGTAGGTACAGATAACCTCCTAACCAATCCACATCTTTCAGTCTTCTCCATGTGCCGACTCGACGTAAGGTCCACCTCCGAGTACCATCCAGTCATGCTACTTCGATCCTTATTCAATGTTGTCCATCATCTGCAACCAACAAAAAGAGTTGCGGGCATAACCCATGTAGGGTTGAGTATAACGATACTCAGTAAGGACCCCTAGACACTCATGGTCTCACAAAAAATCCAACAAGCATAAACCAAAAAGTATGAAATCAACATATAATTTAACATAGGTATATGCCCATACATATACAAAAGTTACCATGTAATCCATCTCAATCATGAGGTTAACAGAAAAGTTACTTACTTAGCTCAAACCAGGATTTTATTCTAGGGATAGTATCAGGTAACAACCCCAGTCACACTGTCGAAACCTTGGATTCTAGAGTACTCCTCCTCTATTGAGTATAGTGGGCCTGCCGGGTCACATAGAGGAACTTCACAATATCCTTGGACTACATCAGTACTCCTCATGTTGAGTACCATGGGTATGTCTCGTCACACAGAGGTGCTCCCCTCTGTGGGTCTGTCACGTCACACAGAGGCGCGCCCCCTCATTGCCTGGTGAGGTACTCCATGTGTAGAGTATCGTGGGTCTCCCACACTCACACAGAGAAACTCTCCACCGTGGATCAGGCGGGACAACAAGATGCTCCCCACTGGGCTAGTTGAATCACTCCAAGTCAAATCGGTCAGCAGTCATAATGTCTCATCTAGCTACTAGGTCTTCTCACTACACACGCTCGTCTTCAGGAGGATCCACTCCAAGAGCTATTGTTCGATGCTCCAGTTTCCACGAAGTCCCACGTAGAGGTATCTAAAAGGTCCTCCTCATCATAGAGGTCTCAACGCAAGTGACGGCGCGTTTAACGGACGCCTGGTTTGTTATTTTTTACCCTTAAAGACCCAAGGGCCTGGATGGATTCGTGTAGGATCCAACCAGATCGTATCTCAACTAAACCCCAAAATTTAGTGGGGATTACTCAAAGGGATGGTTGTGCTCCATGATTTTCGAAACTGGTGGGGAATCATCAATCGTAGGTCAGGTAACAAAGATATGGCCAAAGGATGTAAAAGGTCAGTAGTGGGATCGGGTCTGGTCTGTCCCGGTCGTACCGACCTGCCCCCAGCCATTCTGGGCTGACCCAGTCTGGGTCGACCTGATCAGGCCTGTTAGGTTTGACCTAGCTCGCTTGGCCCAGCCCAGCAGGCCTCAAGGGAAGTTCATCCCGGGATTGGGCCCAGATCGTCTCGGAGTGTTTTGAAGACCTGGCTCGGTGCGGCTCGGCCCAAAGGACGTGCTCGGGCTAGTTCTGCCAGGGTACCACGAGGGGGGCCGGAATGATGGCTCGGTCAGGAGGCCACATGGGGGGCCAATTCACCAGCTCGGCTGGGAGGCCATAAGGGGGCCATCTCGAGTCGTAGTGCGGGGTGTTCGGAGGCAAGCAGGCAACCGATTCGGGCATGCCCAGGAAGGTGGTCGGGCGGCTGACTCAGCTTGGGCACGACCAGCGCAGGAGGCCACGCAGGCAGACAAGTGGGCTGCTAGGTTGGCAGCCAGTTCGGTAGGGCGTGGCCAGCGTGGGCGGCAAGGCGGGTGGTCGGTACATCATGGCGCGTACAGCGCAGGTGGCCAGGTGGGGAGCATGGGTGGCACGGGCGGCCAGACGGCCAGAAGGCCGTTCTGGCACAGGTTCGGCTGGGGCACGCGAGTGGTCGGGCTGGAGAGGGCTTCGTCGGAGGCCGGGCGGGACGCTGCATGAGATTCAAAATTCACTAAGTTCTTCGGTATCACGACCTTTGTCGTTTCTACCTTCGTCACCTCATCTTTTTATGTATATATGTCATAGAAAGCCACAAGAAGGAAAAATAAAGGGAGGCTATCAGGCCAAGTTAGGTTGGCTCGCACCCTCCGTGTTTTAGAGAGGTATAAATTGGATCATAAAGAAAAGAAGATGAACAATAACACATATGCAAAAAAATCCTATCTAACCATTTGAGAGGATAATAAAATGTATAACATCATCAGGAAATAGACCCCCTACCTTTGATTCGCCTCTAGACGTTCATTGATGGAGTCGTGGAAGTCGGTCGTGGAAGACGTCTAATGACAGTTGAAGCATCGAGGATAAAGTTGATGAATGTCAGTGTTCTTTGTTCATCATTCTTCATTGGGAGATGGGGTTCTTCGTTGGAGAACTCTAAATCTCCCAAACTCTCTTCTCAAAAGATCCCCACAAAATGATAAATGCCATCAAAATAAAGTAATAAGATATGGATATTTTATTAGTTAATTGGAACATTATTCAAAATGGTAGAATTAAATTAATGGGCTCCACCTAATTAATTCATTAGTGTAGGCACAAAAATAATTAGGGGAGATCATGTTGCTCCACTATGGTGGTGGCAACATAATGTAGGGAGTTCAAGGGTTTTCATCCTCGGGTGGTACTCACCACTTTAATACTCACATGGGAGGTTATGTTTGGGTGGGACCCACCACCATAACCTCTCATGGGAGGTTAAGTTGTGGTGGTACCACTTTCAACTACGATGAGGAGGTTTTAACCACCAAACACCCACATGGCGGCTCTAAAAAAATTAATGTGAAAACTCACATTTTTTTATTTATTTCCACGAAAACCCAAATTATATCTTCTAAACATGACCCACTGCCATTGATGTGAAAGCCTCCTTAAGGGAATATCGGCGCTGCGAGTTCAATGGTGCCCTCAGATTTCAATTCTAAGCACTGGTTCAAAAGTTATAAAAACCAGATCACATGATTATTGAACATACCCAAAAAAACATTAAAATTTTAATCCGAGCATACCGGGCCTCGATATAATGCACCGTAAATTTTCACAGACTCGTGAAATTCCAATGTATTTAAGGAAAAAAAATTCCATAGAATTTCTGGGACATTAGATTCTCCCCACCTTAAGGATATAAATCCTTGTAAGGTACAACTAGAACTGTGGGACTAATTGGTGGTATTGAGCACACATCTAAGCCACCCACTCCCATGTGCTCTCCTGGAGGTTCCTGTGCTGCCAGTGTACGTGCACCAGGGGTATCAACCATCCATGTAGGACCCATCTCTATCGATCCTCAATCTCCACTGAAACCTTTGTGAAGGTCCCCCATCATTGACGTCTAACTCTCCATGGTCGATGATGTGCGATGAGTCATGCACGTATCTCCTTAGCTAAGAACATGGAAGACGTCGTGCACCCGATTCTAATGAGGTGGAAGATCGAGGAGGTAAGACACCTCTCCTACTTTGTACAGTCTTAATCCACCCCTAGATAATCAGAACCTTCTCTCTAGTAGCATGTACCATCTCTGGTCTCACTAGTGTTGACTCCCCTGGGTCAGCCCAGCACAAGGGTGATCAGCAAGGTCGCCCGTACAATGCCTCGAATGGTTCCATCCTGATGGCGGAGTGGTATCTGTTGTTGTCTGAAACCTCCACCAAAGGTAATTGATCCTCCCAGCGTCGACCTCAGTCGAGGACACAAGCATGCAACATGTCCTCGAGGGTATGGATGGTCCGCTCAGTCTGACCATCCGACTACGGATGAAAGACGGTGCTCAAACAAAGCTGCATCCCGAAAACCTCCTACAACCCCTTCCATAACCGGTAAGTAAACCGTGTGTCACAATCGATGACAATAGATGATGGTAAGCCATGTAGCCGCACATATCCTTCACATAGAGGCCTCCCGTGCTCTCAACTGATCCATTCTCTCAGATCGGTAGGACATGGGCCGACATGGTGAGTCAGTCAACAACCACCCAAATCGAGTCATGTCCTCTAGGTGTACATGGTAGAATCGTCACGAAGTCCATGGTTATCCAATCCCACATTTACTGTGGGACATATAAAGGTTGTACCATTCATCCTTGTACCTAGTACTCCGCCTTCATCAGCTTCCATGTGAGGCATCAAGAGACAAACTCCGTTATCGCCTTCTTCATACCTGTCCACCAGTGCTATCATCTAAGGTCATGATACATCTTCACCACTCCTGGATGTACCGCTAACGGGGATGTGTGTAACACCCTCAACACATCCTCCGGGAGTGAAACTAGTACCATAGTACGTCCTCTAAAGAGGCTGACATGCTCCCCACCTTTAGAAAATACATCAAGTTCATGCCCTGTTGATATTTGAGAATGTCGTGTCTCTTAGTCAGCATCCCCTTGTTGTGCCTCTCTGACTCACTGAAGAAGTGGTGGAGTGACTCTAAGAGACTCTATAAAGGATACTATATCTCTATACATAAATTATATCTATATTGCATCAAGCTAGTATGTCTCCTCGCCTAGCAGTTATATACCAGATCTCCTGCTGAGTGCATCAATTATAATGTTCCCCTTTCCAATAGTATAGACTATCTCTAAATCATAGTCCTGAATGAACTCAAGATTTCATCGCTATCTTAGGATCAGGTCTTTCTAAGAGAAGATATACTTGAGAATCTTGTGATCAGAGTACATGGTAAAACATTCACCCATCCGATAGTGTCGACACATATTCAAAGTGATGACCATTGCTGCTAAAATCAGGTAATGGGTAGAATAGTTCTATTCGAGCTGTCTCAGCTTCCAAGAACCATTTTTGATCACTGCTCGCTTCTGCATCAGGAAACACTCGAGTCTTGTCCCTGATGTGTCACAGTAGACTACATACCCTACATCTTCCTCTGAAAGCCTCAAGATGGGGGAACTAGTTAGCCTCTACCATAGATTTTTAATGCTCTTACGTAATCTCTCTAACTACATGAAGGGTGTAACATTCTGCGTCATGGCTGATAGTGGTACTTCCACCCTGGAGAAGTCTGGAAAGAACCTCCATTAGTATCCCGCCAAATAAGACATCCCTCCCCCTTTGATGGGGGGGGGTGTTAATCATGGAAATATCTTTTGAAAAGATTTTCTCATGTACATTCACTTCTTTTTGGAACTGAAACCCTTACCTCCTGCTACCACGAGGGTACGGCTGCAGACTCAAGAGTGATTGGATGCACCCTCCTATGCATGATTTTAACCTGTACTACCTGGGTTTTTTTCACCGACTAAAAAAACTCATCCCAACGTTGTATATAAAATAGAAACATTTTTTCTTATAGAGTCAATCTATGAATGAACTGTGGTTTCCCAATCCATACCCAAACAAATATTGTAAGGGATCGATGTTGCCACCAAGAGGTTCCAACCGAAAATCTCACTTCAAGGGTCAGATCACACCGTTGGTGTAAGTGTGATTATCGACTCTCCTCCTCAATTTATCTCTATACATTAGAGAAAATTAAAAATTTTAACCGGAAACTCTACATCTGAGACATGATTAATGGAAGGAAGGAATGATTTTTACCTATGTCTATTAATACGGCAACTAGTTGTAGACACAGTCTTCTCCTCGAATCATTTTTACAGTACTTTGGTCACACTCCTTGACTGCATGCAGCTACACTCTTCCCCTGCCATCCAGCTCCCTAAGCCTGGAGGGGTCTAAAAAGGTTGGTGGTTGTAACATGTCAAACTGTACACCACCTCATGTTGCTCTCCATGCTCTGCTTCTACATCTACTACCCTACAGATTAATCTGTCCCTATCACATCCTCTTCCCAAAACTTCGTGCAAACCCAGGTCTCAGAGACTGGCATCAATTTCTTTCTTCCCCAATACTAACAATTTCTTGCTTTATCTGCTCATCCAAAGAACATTCAACCACAAAAGATCTCTCTAGAATCTAGAGAAAAGGTGTTGGATCAGATGTCATAAAACACACCTCACTCATTAGTTCGAGCCCCAAAGCAATGATTGTATCATATTAATCGATTACCAGGAACGATCGGTAGGCCTTGATGAATACTCCGTTACCGACATGTCATCCTAAAAAAACTATACAAGCTCTATAGAACTCTTATCCACCTCCTCGGGCCATTATTCAACCTCCTGTGATTTGGCCTCACCTCAGAACCTGAGGGGTATCTGATGCTGAAACACATATAAGGATCTAAGCCTACATGTGTCATCTAACGATACCGCAGGTTATAACTACTGACCAACATGCAGTGATATAACTGACACACAACTATGAGGTACAATATCAGGAAATGGTCCACATACCGAAGCCATATCACTATGCGGACCAACCTCATGGTCACTCACTAGAAAAAACTAGTAGATAAGATCATTATCCACCGCACAGGTGACTCAACTAGGCGGAGAAATCTAGAAATCACCTCCAACTAGTCCTCTGCTTCCTGGGAATCTGTCTCGACTCAGAACCTCGAAGGCCTCTACCGATGGACCTCATGCAACACGCTCCATCAACGTGCACTGTATGCCTGTGCGGCTGGTGGAATATGCTTCCCAATGGGTGGTGGTGGTGCTGGTACACCACCCGAAGGTGCCAACATAGTAAGAGGGCCCTGCACCAGAGCCTCGTCGCTTAGTAGGCCTTCATTTGGTACTCTCTCTCGGAAATGTAATTGGCTGTCAGCAAGGAGTAATCCTGAACAGATGCGACATGGTCAAAAGTTATACCTAGTGAGATGAATAGGTTGAGAAGACATAAATAAATCTTTTGAAAACACACACCCAATCAGTGTTTTCAGGCATAGACTTGGAGATCAGTAGTCAGGGTCCTGGTGTGTGGATACGTCAGCCGCCGCACCAACACTAGACTCCCGGAACTGAGAACCACAGTTAGTTCCCTTAACACTATTACTTCACTTAAAATAAATATCACAGTCCTATGGTCTATGGTATAACTTACTACTTTAATACAAATGTTTCACGACCCGTCCTCTAGGGCCCATGTCGTGACTAACCCAAGCCCTCCTTCCAAAGGCCAAGGGCTGGAGACTAGCACAAAAGGCGTAAATCCCTAAAACTGGGAAGACATTACATTTATAATGTATACACACATAGAAAAGAGTATGAGATGGAAGAAAAATACTATGAAATACTATATACATTGGAGTTATCAAAAGTAAAATGGGTCAGAAATACAAGCCCGATAGGGAAGTACAAGTACAACTGAAAAACAAGTACAAATTAAGAAAATCTAAAGCACCTACCGGGTCATCCTCATGGGATTCATACATGAAGGTTAGGTACAGATAGCCTCCCCACCACTCCACATCTATCAGTCTCTTCCGTGTACTAACTCGTCATAAGGTCCACTTTCGAGTACTGTCCAGTCATGCTCCTCTAATCCCCAGTCAATGTTGTCCATCGTCTGCAACCAACAGAACGTGTTGCGGGAATAACCCGTGCAAAGGTGAGTATAACGATACTCACTAGGGACCCCTATAACCTCATGGTCTGACGAAATCCAACTTGCATAATCCAAAAATTATGAAATCAACAGATAACCTCACATATGTTTATGCTCGTACATATACCTATGTTACTATGTAATCCATCTCAATAAAGTGGTAAACAAAAAATTTATGCACTCAACTCAAACTTGGATTTTATTTTAGGGGTTGTTACAGGTAAAATCCCCAGTCACCCTCTTGAAACCTCGGATGCTGGAGTACACCTCCTCTATCAAGTCCAGTGGGCCTACAACGTCACAGAAAGGCGCTTCCCACTATCCATGGACTGCAGAGATACACTTCCTGTCGAGTATAGTTGGTCTTCCACGTCACACAGAGGTGCTCCCCACCATGGGTCTGCATCTTCACACAGAGGTGCTCCCCCTCATAGCCTGCTGAGCTACTCAACGTGTCAAGTACCATAGTTCTGCCACGTTCACAAAGAGGCACTCCCCACCGTGGGTCTGCCGCGACACCTCGGAACTCCCCACTGGGATAGTCGAAATACAACGAGTCGAATCTTTTAGCAGAAGTTAAGTCTCAGCTAGCTACTAGGTCTCCGCACTACACACGCTCGTCTTTGGGAGGATCCTCTACATGAGCTACAGGTCGATGATACAACTTCCACAATTTTCTATGTAGAAGTATCTCAAAGGTCCACCTCGTCATAGAGGTCTCAACACAACTGAGGGCGAGTCAAACTGACATCTGGTCAGTGAGTATTATCCTTTTAGTCCTAGGGGTCCAGTTGGACTCATGTACGATCAAACCTGACCATCTCTCATCTAAACTCCAAACTCATGTTGGGTATACTCAATGGGATGGATATGCTCCATGATTTTTTACACTGTTGGGGAATCGTCAATCAGATGTCTGGTGCCAACGATATGGACAAATGAAGTAAAGGGTCATTAGTGGGCCCGGGTCCAGTTCGACCCGATGGGACCCACCTGGCCCAACCCAGTCTAGGAAGACCCAGTCTGGGTCGACCCTGTCAAGCCTGTTAGTTTTGACCCGGCCTGCTGGGCCTAGCAAGTTGGCCACAAGGGCGGTTCGACCCGGGCTCAGTGCCAGTTCGGCCTGAAGTGTCGTGAAGGTGCGACTAGGCACGGCTCGGTGTAGCTCGACATGGCTCAGCCTAAAGGCTGAGGCTGGGCCAGTTCAACCTGGGCACTATGAGGTGTGATGGAATGCTGGATCGGTCAGGAGGCCGCAAGGGGGGCCATTTTGCTGGCTCAGTCGGGGGGACACAAGGGGGCTATCTCGAGGTGGTGAGAGGGGGTGCACAAGGGCCGTTAGGCACCTGGTTCAGGTGTAGCCAAGTGGGTGACTGAGTGGCTGGTTCTTCCTGGGAAGGCCAGTGCGAGAAGCCAGGCTAGCGGGCAGGCGGGTGGCCAGTTCGGTAGGGCACGGCCAGCGCAGGCGGCCAGGCGGGGCGCGTTGGGGGAGAAGGTATTCAGAAAGCTGGAAGGGCAGTCTGGCGTAGGTTCTGATGGGGAAAGTGGGAGTCACAGTTGTCCTGGAGGCTAAGACGATGAATGCGCTGATAGAGGCAGTGTGGGACACCGCGAGGGTGGTACAGTTCGCAGATGTTGCGCGTAGCGTTGTCTTTATCGTTTTTGCCTATGTTGCCTCGTCGTTGCTACGTCTCCATGCCATAGAATGTCAAAATATGGAAAAATCGATGGAGGATGTCGGGCCATGTCATGATGGTCCGCACCCTCTGCGTTTTTGGGAGGTATCAAATGACTCATCAGGAAAAGAAGATGAATAATAACACGTCCACAAACAATTCTTTTCTAACCATTGAAGAGGATAATAAAAGGTATAACATTATCAAGTAATAGACCCCTACCATTGATTCATCATTCGATGCTCATTGATGGAGTCATAGATGTCTATCATGGAAGACGTCTCATGACAGTTGATGCTTCGAGGAAGAAGATGAGGAAGTTCAGTGTTCTTTGTTCTTCATTCTTTTTTCTTCATTGGAAGATGGGGTTCTTCATTGGAGAACTATAATTCTACCGAGCTCGCCTCTCAAAAGCACCCCACCAAATCAAGATTTCCATCCTAAAGAAATTATAAGATATGGATATCTTATTAATTCATTGGAACCTTATTAAAATTGGTATAATTAAATTAATGGGCTCCGCCTAATTAATTCATGATTGTATATAGAAAATTAATTATGGGAGATCAAGAGGCCCCACTAGGGTGGTGGCACCATTAAGTGGGGAGTTCAAGGTGTTTCGTCCTCGAGTGGTCCCCACCATTTTAATCCCCACATGGTAGGTTATGTTTGGATGGGCCCCACCACCATAACCACTAATGGGAGGTCCATGTTTGGTGGTCCGACCTCTAACTCTTGCGAAGAGGTTTTAACCACCAAACCCCCACATAGAGGCTCTAATAAAATAGTGTGAAAACTCACATTATTTTATTACATTCCACAAAAACCCAAAACATATCTTTTAAACAAGACCAACTACTTTAGAATTGAATGTCTCATTAATAAAATTCCAGCGTTATGAGTTAAACGGTGCCCTAGGATTTCAATTCCAAGGACCGGTTCAAAAGTTATAAAAACCCACTCGCACATTTACTGATCTTTCCCGAACAAATCATCAAAAATTTATTCTGGGCACACCAGGCCTTCGAATCATGCGCCGTAAATTTTTTTAGCCTCAAAAAAATCCCTTGTATTTATGAAAAATATTTCCATAGAATTCCCTAGTTATTACAAAGGGTTAGTAAAATCATAGAAAATTTAACATAGATTTATTTTTGAAATATTGGAACTGAAATAATTTCAATCTGAGTTACGGTTATCCTAGGATGGTCATAAGCATGTTTTTAGTGTTTAAAAAACAAAACATTAATGTAACAATAAAAAAATATTAAAAATACTTTGATTTAATATGGAATAATGGTTAAAACAGTGTATGAATTATTTTTATATATTTAAATAGAAAACACATCCATCCTTCATGTCTTGTGCTTGGAATGACTCAAAACGTATATTTTAAAAAATATCAAGGTCTATAATAACATGTTTCTTAGGGTTAAACCCAAGAAAAAAATTTAGAGGGCTAGGGATCATAATAATCTCACTATATAAATAATTATTAAATTTAAAATGTGATTCCATGTCAATCCGAGTAACTTTTTACTTTGGATTCCCATAAAAATTATTTTATTGTTTCAAAACAGTAATAAATTGTTTAAATGTTTAAAATGATTGTAAATTTCATTTTATTGATGGGAAATAATTTTAATAATATAGATGAAATAATTTTTATGTGTAAACTAAAAAAAATCCTAGATGTGGTGTTCTCATAATAAATCAATTAGAAATTTGAAATGATATCATTGTCTTTAAAAATTATTGGTAGGGAGTAGAATACAATAATGACAAATTTGGAGGGCTATAAACTCATATGTTAGAGACTATATTATTTTTTGAAGATTATGAATTGAAACTATTCCAATTTGTGTATTAGTTTTCCAAACATCCTTTTTAATTAATTCTCCCTGTGTTTCAAAACACTCAAATTTGAGTCTAATGTTCAAGAGCATATGAAATGACCTAGTATTCATGTGATATCCATGAAAAAGTGTGTTTGAATTATTTATGATGTGTGTGAGAAGATAGTATGTCAATATGGAATGTAGTGTGCTCAAAAATACTCAAAAATATATTTCAAAAGGCATCAATGTAATTAATAACACACATCGGGGAGGGGGGTCAAAACAAATAAAAATATAGCAGAGTGATGTAAAATCAGATAAAATTTCATTTTTTTGAAATCTAGATGCTAATTTCATGTGACCCATATTTTCAGTTTTTCTAGTATTATTGTAACAATTCTTTTGTGCTTGAATACTAAAAAATGTCTTTATAATGCTCAAACATGTATAAAATGACATCAAATTTTTGTGAAATCGTGAAATAACCAACCATATTTTTTTTCTAATTATAGGATATGAGTCCATATAAAATGGATTAAATTTTCTTATTAGGTAATTTCATGAACACGGTACATCGGTCAAAAAAATGGTTAAAATTTTAGAAACATATCACTTTTGAGTTCCAACTGATCAATAACAATTTTTCCATTTATTTCAATTGTACATTAGAAACATAACCATATTGCAAGGATTCATTTGTGATGGGAATATGTCACGGATGCCCCATGGCGAAAACATCATCATAATATATTTTTCATCCAAAATTCCAAAATTTTCATAAAAATTCACAAATCATTAACTATCCTCTGGTGTAAGAGGATCACTCAAAAGATAAGTGGGAGGGAACTCAATTCCAACACCACACAGAATCTACCACATATACTACAACATCTACTCATCTCTCCGAAGCTGCTCCTCACAATCATCATCCCTATCTCTATGCATGTTCTGTATCTTGTCATCCTAACCTTTCAACCTCTCCTCATATTGTGCATTTGATGACGACATTGTTAAACAGTTTTTATAATCTCCCTTTATGTACCCTGATTACATTGTATATGTACCATAATAATTCATAGGTGTTATTCAGAAACTAATACCATCTACCTGGCCTTTCTCAACAACATAAAATGTAGCATGTACCCAAGAACCCTCATCTGAACACGAATCACTAAGGGAATATTTTTTCTCTTCGATTTACTCTCTTATGAATGAGAAGTTGTAGGATATTATGATAACATTAAATATAAAGAAAAATTAAAATAAGAATAAAATTTTTATTAATGACATTTTTTTTATAAAATTACTAACCACAATATAGAAATTTCATTTTCCATGATCTTATCCTATATAGGGATTAGTATACATCTTCTAATAAACTTCAAGAACATTAATATAATGGTTTTCATCAGTCTAAAAAATATAATAAACATGTCATATTTAATGTATATATACATTTATAAATAATTTCTGTTAGAATATGTTTTCAATGTATTCCAGATGTATGACTTCCAACTCTATGTGTGACCATTTTCCTCCCCTGGATCTGACATCTAGATGATTAACTCATCCTAAAAATATCAAATTTTTATTAGGAGCACAATTCATCCCATACATGAGCTGAGATATACTCACTTTTATAGGAGACATTGGACTAGTACAAAATAGTAACACAAGGTTTATTCATAGCTCAGTTTATGAGGTTTTTTATAAAATAATGAAAGTGCTCGTGTATAAAAATATCTAATTCCACTCGATAGGATATATTTGGAAATCATGAACTAGAGAAAATAAATTATGTATAAAAAAATATTAGTAAATAAAATAATTATAGAACATATTTATTAATTAATAATTTTCATTCATTAAGTTGAACATCTCATGAAACACTATGATGGAAACCATGTACAATAACACTCATATCCAAAAAAAATAAAAGAATCACACCATCCATCCCAACAACCAAATGTGAAAATAGTTAATATTAAAAAATTGATAGAATTATTACCAAAGTTAATACAAAAAGAAAAAATAAATAAATATTATATACAATTACACATTCCTTTATAATATAGGATCAAAGTCTATAGATATTCAACTCTATGGAATATGTTTCAAAATCATCAATTGACCAAGATCATGGACACATTTAATAGGTTCACGATATTGAGGATTATTTGATTTTGGAAAATCAGTAGGAAGTTCAGAATTAGTGAGATAATGAAATAGATGATCAGGATCATCTCTTGCCACTTGAAACAAATATTCTTACCTATAAGAAATTGTTAATAAAAATATAAAATATAAAAAATTATGAAATGACAAAATATAATATCTTATACGTAACAAATACTTCATTGAAACATCAAATATAAATAATTGATCAATATCATAATATAATAATTAGATGTAAATAAATACCTAAATATGTTACATAAATCATCATAATCATTTTCATTTTCATTGAGAAAAATTTCTCCATACCCATGTTTTACATCTTGATCTTCCATTTGTCTTTCAGTTTCATCACCCATTATTGTTTCAATAACATTATTTGTATCATTAACCCTTAACATCGGGGTTTAATAACTGATATTTATATCTCATCAGGTAATAGATAAAATTATAATTTTTTCTTGAATAATGTTCATATGTTTCATTTCCAAAAACCATTTTCATTTTTAGATATCATATTTTCACAAGATTTTATTTTTATAAATATCTACTTGTCATTTGAATATCTCAAAAAATCATAGTAATATTAATAATAAACATGTTGTGCTTGATGTTGCAATATTAATAGTTAATTAGTTATCAGAATACTGCTATATTTAATGTTAATGACTCCATGTCGTAGATGAACTCACATCCCTCATTCAGTATCAAACCTATAAAATTTAGTCATTGCTGTATAATTTTTTCTGAGATAACATTACTCAATTATTACCTCAAAAATGACATAAAAGTAAACTTCACTTCCCATATTTTGATATAGTTTCCAAAAAACACCACTATTCATTTATTTCTTTCAGTAACTATATAAGCATGTGTGGAATAAAAATCAATTATCTATATGACCATTATAATATTTTCTCAATTTTTATGGATGGTTATTGAGCACAGATAATTTACTATCAATTTTATTTTCATGATATGTTTCCTGTAATCAATAAAAATTAGGAATAATAGATATCACTAAAAAATTGATTTAATATACAATCTAATTTAAATTGACTTAATAAACTTTCTATCCCAAATGAAATTTTTTATTAGGGACGTTCCTAAAGAGAAACATATATAATTTGTTTAATGTTTTTAATATTTTCATTATATAGTATATAATAAAAAGTTATGGTAGATAAAGGCATATTTTTAAATTATTTAACATAATAAAAAATCCAACTACATAAATAATGATATTTCATCAATATTTAGTAGAACATATGTATGATATCTATGAAGTTGTTCATTTTAAATCCCTCATGCGTGATAACCACTAAAACCAATTTATAGTTTGTAAAAAAATTGATATTGTTTGAAGTCATCAGTATTTGTCTCATTGCAACCCATATGGTAATGTTTTGAGGGAAATCCATTTTCAAAATAATAAGACTAGAAATGTGTAATTTCCTCCTATAAGTACACTTATATTATGGAAAATTAAAATAATGATTTTTTATGTATTTTATTCATTACCATTTTTCATACATCTCTGAAATATATATATCCATCAGAATTTAACTTGTCTTATAAATTTATCTCCTTAAAGAAAATATAATATAAAATGTTCTATTGAGTCAATGATTCCTAGAGGGAATATTTTCTAGAATTTATTTGAAATTAATACTTCATCCTGTTACAGGATAATAAATGAATAATAACATGATGTTTTCAAAAAACTGCTTTGTAAGAAATATGATAATTTGGTCAACTATTCGAGATTGAATAATTCAAAATCCCCATAAGAAAAACATGTTACAAACATTACATTATGAAACTCCAGTCAGGACTTCTTAAACTGATAATATGCTCATTTCTCTTTCAACAAGAAAATTAGAAGCATAACAATTTAGTAAAAAAAATTCTCAATCTAATGAAAAAATTATAAATAAATTTATTTTTAAAGTTTGAAATATTATTTTGAATCAATAATTTGTGTGACTAGTCATCATTAAATAATTCATGTTGTATATATTTGAAAATACTGGTAACATATGACCATGATTTCATATTATCTTTTCTCATAAAAGGTTTATCAAACATGGAACCAAATATGTTATCAAAAAAATATTCTAAATATGTATTTATTCTAACATGTGAAGAACCAAAAAATTGAACCAATATGGAAGGTCCCAAAAATGATATTCTTTATCTATTTAAGATCTTTCACAAAACCATTTAATTTTTATTCATTTATCATTGTTCAATAATAAATACGAGTTAATGTATAGATGATATATATTACTTGAATACCTATGATCACTATTAGATGTCCATTTATTACATTTTTAACTTTTAAAAACTTATTTTCCTTCATTCAAAAAAGGGATTTCAATAACAAACCAATCATTCAGTAATGAAAATTACTCTTCATCTAAATAAATATCTTATTATGTAAAATGGTTATATAATATATGAAATTATTTGATTTTACGTTATTTGGATTTTATAGAACATTAAGAGGTGTTATTTTTTCTAATATATACATTGAACAGTGATCACATGATTAGTATAGAAATAGAGTGTTAGAAAATACAATTACTCAGGCAAAGGAAGTGATGGCCACATCCAGTAAAATTGCTCTGTACGAATCCCATTTTTGGGAGCATGGAAATGTGGTGGAATTATTGGGTTTCTCTCTTGACCAAGTCCTAGCTTATAATCAACACGTTAATCTTGAATAGAACCGTCTACTTGAGAAGTAGAAGTTGATAGTGATTATCACCTGAGTGTCATTATCCGAGCCACCCTAAGAGTCTTTCACCATCACACACCTTATCATTTGATATTATGAGGGTCTTATAATGTTTTGTGTAACATGACATTATCACTATGATTATGTGAATTATTTATGTATATAATATAGAATAAACATTCCTTTTATTATTGAAGCTTTGTTATCAATTCTTATATCACAAATAGTATTTTTAGTTAATATTCAATTATGAAATATTTTTTTTTTGATTTATTGTATTTTATAATTATATAATATTTTAATAAAATATTATGAATATATTTCTTTTTTATTAAATATAAATTAATTTATAATTTTTATTAATACAATTGTAATTTTTATTATGGTTTGAAAGTAGTTTTTTGTCGAAACCCAATAATTGTTGGTAAATGTTCGTTTTTATTTTAAATGTAAAAAATCTAATATTTAGAATATTATTTATATAAAATTAATATTATTCTTCCAATCAAGTAGTCTAAATTTTCCAATGGATATTTTTTAATAATTTTCCAAGAGAGACGAATTTTAGGTTAAAAATTAAATACCATTTAATTGTATATTTTTCTTTATGACATCATAATAATCCAATAGTGATGTAATAAAATACAATAAATTGGATTTTTCTTCCAATATATATGTTTTACCCATAAAATAATGTGATTTTTTGTTTATTTGATTCATTTTACAAAGCCTTACTGGACCCTCCAAGACTTATAAATCATTTTATCTTTTTAAAATGATTTCTTTTAGAGCGTGACTCAACTCTAAATATTAAAACCAAATATTTAATTTAGTTATTACATTGTAATTATAAAATATTTTCTTCAAGTCCTATTTGGAAAAATACATGGGAAAATACCATTGGTTGGATTTGGGTTTTGATTAGTTTAATGTGTGGTTTTCAAAACATAAATAATAGAGAATTCCATCCCTTTTCCTAAATAAACCCACCCTTGATCCATCTTCATATTCATTCAACGCCTTTTTAGAATGACCTACCTCTGACCTCCTCTCTGTATAATCCTCCCATGGTTCTCCAATATTTATATAATTCCCTCGCAATCCCATTCCATACCATTGGGATCAAACATCAAAGTAAGGGATTCTTACCTTCCTCATTTTATCCATGTTTCTTAATATTGATATGTCCTTTTATTTTCAATTGCAAATGTTGAATTATGGAATCACAAACCCCGTACATCAATTTTTATGATTGAATGATTAGAGAGACCTTTCTCTCTCATTAATGCCACCAATGTACACCTGTTACTATGGAAATATTCTGTACATAATTTCTCTCTTTTCATTTACATTCAATAAATTATTTTTTATTTTTAATATAAACTAAATTAAATATGTTAATACGTATATCTATGTGACCCCTTTACTGTCAATTTCCTATAAATATGTTGAGGCACCCCATTCCCTCTCATCATCAATTTTTATGAATTATTATGCAACGTCGTTATGCTGCCAAAATTGCACAATGATTTTCCAAGTTAATGTCATTGTGTAGTTAGTGTCATGACCATTTCTCTATCTAGGGTATTCACATTTATGAAATTTTTATTATTGATTACATAGATTCATTAAGAATCCCTCATTAATTTATCATGGAATAAAATATTTTGTTTATTGAATCCATGTTATATGATCCATGTGACACACTTATGCATGGAATGAAATGTTTAAGAAGGGAGCACCCTGATAGCGCTCAAATTCATTGTCTAAAGATTAGTATCATGATACATCAAGTTAAATGACGGTTTAATCATGTTAATTCATTTTCAATGAGCGTTTAATCATGATCCATGTTCAATAAACCTTGGATCATTCTAGTACCATGTTAAGTGTTGTTTCCACATTTCCTTGTTCTGTTAATAGTATTATATCATGCCTTGGTGTTCACATATTCTTATGCTCCTTTGATATTACTATTGCTTAACATGTAATTTATTATTCATGTTATGGCTTTTTCAATCCCTTACAAGGCTTTATAGCTCACCCTTTTTTTATGCATGTCCTCATGGTATACCATGCAATGCTATGTACGAGGGATTGTTGTGGTCATATAATGGATGTTTTCAATAATGATGTTGTGTTTCATGTTTTTTGTCATTCTATATTGTTTCCAATCAACAAAGAAACTATACCTATCGATATTATATGTTGTATCAAGTGAATATTTTATGTAATAAATCATGTTTAAGTGTGTAATAAAGAGAATTGTTGTCATAGTTTGTATCCAAGGATATGTTTAGTTATTTTATCGATTATGATTAGAAAATTGTAGCGGAATCCATAAAGAAAATGATTAGATTAATAAATACATCCCTAAATTTTGGTGAGTATTGAGTATACAGTTTGTCAACCAATTACATACATTTCTAGATAAGAGAAGATAGATATGGCTCTCGAATAGATGTATCATAGGGGAAAACCCGAAACACCACTTTCAAAAATACTCAAACAAGAACTGGTGCACAACAATAAGACTTCAGTCACTATTGGTTGCGACACTCTTAAGGGATATTCGTTGGTAAATTCATAATCTTATTCTGGACATTTATTAAGGGATTAAAATAATTCCCCTATAAATATATGATTGGAAGTAGATCATGGATAACGTATTTTAAAGCCTAAAAATTCCTAAGTTAATGAAATAAAAGTAATTTATAAGTCATCTGTTTTTGCCTTTGGATTACCCTTTATGTGTTAACCGTAACTTCTCTTTTATTAAAACGAATTTCCAGAAATATGATGATTTAGAGTTGCAAATGATATAAATCTCAATGTGACGATGATTCTAATGAGATGCTCAATCCCATGGGAGAGGGAATCACGAACTTTCTCACGATACACTCTTAGTTAACTCAAGTTTTTAATATAAATATGGGACTAGGGGAACATTCAACCCCCCCCCCCCCTAACAAACAAAAATTCACAATCAAGAGCTTCATAAGACAAAGGCCTCTTACTTTTACAGGACCATCTGATCCCTCAATCACTGAACAAAGAAAAAAGAAATTGACTGAAGGGGATGAGTAAATAACTTTGGTGTAGAAGAGAAAGGCACCTAGCCATTAACTACCGACAAGAAAAATTATACGCTATGATAGAGGAGAGAAATTATTTATTTGACCCCAAATGGTTTGTTCATTTCATCAGCTGCAAATAAATAGAGAAATTTTCAAACTAGGGACATAGTACAAGGGTTTTCAGAGGAATGCAACAAATTTCAATGAAGAAAGTGAGTAATTATTCCATTACTACTGCCAAAGTGAACCTAGACAATGAATTGGTGATAGGTACACTAGTTATTCATTCAAGAATAGTGAAAAAAACTTTTTTACTATAGTTCAATGCATTCTTTTACGAACCAACTGTATTGATAGACAATCCCAACACCACAAAAAATTATGGATTTAATGATGTTAGTGAGTATGGTAAATGGGTGAATAATTGCAACCCATGAATATAAATCCTTCATTGTCATAATTTGAGGTTTGAAATTCCCATTGAACCACGACATACTCACTATTTTGTAATTTGATGCAATCGAATCCATGGATTGTTTTTCACTATATAGAACCATCACGAATTCCCATGATAGGAAAATCACTCACCTTATGGAGAATCAACCCTCTATTCCTTAAAAGATAACGGAATAAGAAGATTATTCTATAGCAATGTCATCTCAAGCATGGATATTACTGCTCTAGGAGCACGTGTGTCTGACTAAGATGATTGAGTCTAAGGAAGAATGAAACTTTGAAGGCATGCCTATTTTGAGGGGATTAATAGAATTGTTCCCTGATAAATAACATGGTCATCATCCTATAGGAGATGTGGAATTAACAATTGATCATATACCATAGAAATTTTAAATATCCAGGACTTCATAAACATTGGCTGTTGTGAAGCATGAGGAGTTGAAGAATAAACTACTAGAGAATCTGGATAAAGGTTTTATACAACCTTGTGATTCACCATGGGGTGAACTCTTCATCATTAAGAATGATGGGTTAAAGCGCCTTTTCATTGATAATCGTAAGCTCAAAAAAAATCACGATAAAGAACAAGTATCATCTATAAAGAATTGATGACTTGTTAAATCAGTTACATGGAGCACAATACTTCTCTATGGTGGATATCAGGTCATTATATTACCATGTAATGGATAAGAAGGAGGATATCCCCCCAAAAGCTTTTGATACATTGTACATGCACTACTAATTCATTATAATTATTTGTAGACTCAATAATGCTCTATAAATAATCATGGAATTGGTGAATAGAGTATGTAGTGATTACCTCACCAATTTTTTTATTGTATATACAGACGATATTATTATATACTCCAATACAAAGGAGTGTCATGAAGATCATCTAAGTACTTCACTAGAGTCCTTGTGAAAGGAGAAGCTCTGTGAAATGTACAAAAAGTGTGATTTATTGTTGATGAATGCCTTATTATTAGGTCATATCATCACAAGCAATTAGTTATTTTTGGATCCCTCCTAGAAAACTTCAATTGAGGGATGGATGAGGCCCATATCAGTGATATATGTCCATAGCATTCAGGGGTCAGCTGAATATTATTGCTTATTTGTGAGAAATTTCTCACAATTTTTGAACCATCTTACCATTCTAATATGGAAGGGAGTCAAGTTTTCTAGGATTGATTAATGCAAAGATAACATCAAGGAGTTGAAAAGGAGGCTAATAACCACCATCGTACTCACACTACTCATATGTGGAAAACTTTTTGTGGTATTAAATGATGCATCTAAGAAGGGAATGTGATGATTATTGATAAAAAATTAAAAATTCCTTGCCTATGCTTCATGGAAATTGAAATTTCCTGGAAAAAACTATCCAACCCATTATATGGAGTTGGCTTCTGTGATATTCACTTTATAATTTTGGAGAAATTACCTATTTGGGGAGAAGTGTGAAATATATACGGACCATAAAAGACTCAAGTATATATTCACATATAAAGAGTGAAATATGTTCCAACGAAGATGGGAAGAGATGATCAATGACAGGGACTGCTCAATCCAATACAACCCTGGGTAAGTGAAAAATGTGGTTGAAACTCTATATAGAAATGACCCAGCAATTCTATCAATTATTAGAATTGAAAAGGATCCAATCTTCATATATTTGATGAAGATATATATGGGAATAATAAATAAGGGAAATTAACCAATCCTTTCACAAATTATTTCTCAACCGTCTCTTTTGGAATGGTTAATGGATGCTCAAAAGGATGATGTGGAAATTCAGATGAATGTGTAAACTATCAGAAAAGGTAAATCCACAGAGTTAAATGTTAATGAAGAAGCAACTGTGGGAGTTTGTTGATGACTATGTGTTTTATCAAATTTGGAGTTGAAGAAAGATATTTTGGATGATGCACATAGTTCGCATTTCTCCATTCACCTAGGAAACACAAATATGTTTCGTGATCTCAAAGAGAATTATTGGCGGGATAATACATAAATGTGTCTGGCATGTTAGTAAGTTAATGTTGAGAGGATGATTTCAAGGGGGATGATTCAACCATTACCCATACCATCATGGAAATTGGATAACATAACCATGTAATTTTCCTTCGGACCTTTGCAGACATCCATAGGAACAAATTCTATCTGGGTTTTTGTGGATCATCTTACAAAGACTGAATAATTCATTACAATTCAAGAAAATTTATCATTAGATAAACTGGCATATATATATATATATATATATCTAGGAAGTGGTATGGTTTCCTGGAGTACCACTATAGATTGTATCCTATCATGATCCAAGATTCACTTATATTTTTTGGAAGAGTCTTCAATATGCTCAGAATAAAGATATGAACATCTATACGACATATCATCCTCAAATTGAAGGCTATTCTGAGTGGACTATCCAAAAACATGACGACTTGTAGAGAGCATTGTGAATGGATTTTAATGGAAGATGGAATCATCAAATTTCTCTAATTGAGTTCTCTTACAATAATAGTTTCCACTCATGAATTCAAATGGCTCCATATAAAGCCCTATATAAGAAGAGATGTAGAACACTATCATGTTGGGATGATGGTGGGGAGAGAAAACTACTAGGTCCATAAATGGTCAAAGAAATGGTTGTGAAGGTTAAGACCATCCATCGATACATTAAAGATTCGTAGATTCAACAAAAGAGCTATGAAGATATTCGTCGATGAGACCAAGAGATTGGTGTCAGAGACATGGTATTCCTCCATATATCACCATGGAAGAGGGTCATGAGATTTGAGAAGAAAGGAAATACTATTCCATGCTACATCATCCATTTTTAGATCCATGATATCATTGGTGAAGTGTATTTTCGACCTGCACTCCCAATGAACCTATCTCAAATACATGATGTATTCCATGTATCACTCTAGAGGAAGTAAATACCTGAACAATCACATGTACTCAATCCAGAGGTGGTACCATTAGAGAATTCCATCTCCTATTAAGAGAAGCCAGTGATGATCCTACATCATAGGAAAACATTTCAACGTAATAAGATAATGCCTCTCTTCATGGTGTCGGGATGAAACTAAATGTTTGAGGAAGCTACATGGGAATCAAAGGATGCGATGAAGTAGAGCTACCAACAACCGTTTAGTGTGGGAAAAGGAAATTTTGAGGGTGAAATTTCTTAATGGGGGATTATTGTAACGCCCCAAACATTCATTAATTAAAATTCCTCTTGATCTAAATAATTGTATTATTATGTAAAATGGTTATATAAAAAATAAAATTCTTTGGTTTTATGTTTTCGGGATTTTAAAATAAAATTATGAATTTTAACCATTTCAAATATTTCCGTTGAACAGTGATCACAATATTAGTATAAATATACACCGTCAACAAATCTAATTTACTCAGACAAAGGATGTGATGTCCTCATATATTATAATTTCTCCATACGAAGCCCATTTGTCAGATCCTTAAATGGAGTTGGAATCACTGGGCTTCACACATGACCAATCCCAACCTAAGCATCAATACATTATGCTCAAATGGAATATCCTCCACGAGAAGTGGAAGTTGTTAGTGATTATCACAAGAGCAATGTTATCAAAGCCACCCAAGAGTTTGTCCCCATCTCACACCTTACCCTTTGGTCATATATGGGTGTTATAAAGGGTTATGTAACAAGACCATAACACTATGATTATGTGCATTATTTTTCTATAGAAAAATTTATATAAATTCATTTTATTATATTTACTTTGTAAATAATTTTTAAAGAAAAAATTGTATTTTTAGTTAACATTCAATTAAGAAATCTATTTGGATGAGTTAATGGATTTTATAATTAAATAATATTTTAATAAAATATTATAATTAAATTTCTTTATATTTAATATAAATTATTGTATAATTTTTATGAATACAATTATAATTTTTATTATGGTCGGAAAAATGTTTTCTGTCAAAACCAATGAATTTTGGAAAAATGTATGTTTTTTATTTTATATGGTAAAATTAAAATATTTAGAAAATTATTTTGATAAAAACAATAATATTTTTATAATAATTATGTCAAAAATTATCTAATGGTAAATGTTTCATAATTTTCTGAGATAGTCGAATGTTTGGTTAAAAATGAAGTACCATTTATTTATATAATGTGTTTTATGAAATCATGAAGACCCAATAGTGATGTAAACAAATATTATAAATGGTATTTTCTACTAATATATGTTTGTAAATTAAAATAATGTGATATTATGATTGTTTTAATTATTTTACAAACCCTTAGTGGACCCTTCATGACTTATAAAACATTTTATCTTTTTAAAATTAATTCCATAAGAGTGAGACTCATTTCCACATAAAAAACCTAATATTTTAATATGTTCAGCCATTGGACTTATAAAATATTATTTTAAACAACCTTATGGATATAATCTTGGTAAAAAAGCAAGGGTTGGATTGTGGTTTCGATTAGTTTAGCGTGTGGTGGCAAAAACCAAAATAATAATGAATTCCCTCCTTTTTTCTATATAAACCCACCCAAGCCCCCACTTCCACTTCACTCAAAGCCTTCGAAGCTCGACCAAAATCTACACTAATCTCCCTAGAATCCCCCCATGGGTCCCCAAACACCCAACAAGCCTCCGTAAATCCCCAACCAAGCCATTGGGATCACACTTCCAGGTAAGGGATTCCTTCTATTCTCATTTTATCAAAGTTTATTAATATTGTTATTCCCTTTTATTTTAAATTTAAAATGATGGGGTATGGTTTCAAACGTCCCCAATTCTAACATATTTCTGTTTGAAGGATTCCTGACCCCAATCTCTCTTCTTAATGTCTCCCATGTACAACTGTTACTATGCCGAAATTTAGTCAGGAGTTTCTCTCTTCTCATTTACATTCAAGAAATTTATTTGTATTATGAATCTAAACTCCATTAAATATTTTGGGACATGTATTTATCTGACCCACATACTATCCATTTATTTTAAATATTATAAGACACATATTTCTCTCCCATCAACCATTTTTATGAATTCTTATGTCATGCTATTATGCTGCTGAAAATGCACTGATATTTTCCAAGCCAAAGTCATTGTGTAGTAAATACCATTCCCATTTCCCTATCAATAGTATTCACTATTATTAAAATTTATATATTTATTACATAGTTTCATTTATTAATTCAAAATTATTTTATAGTCGAATAAATTATGATGTTTAGTGAATCCAAGTTATATGATCCAAGTGGAACATTTATTAATGAAATGAAATGTTTATGAAGGGTGCGCCATGATAGTGCTCCAATGCTTTGAGTAAATATTAGTATGAAGATACGTTAAGAAAATTGAGGTTTTAGTCATGATAATTAATGTGAAATGATGGTTTACTCATTCACCATGTTCAATGATCCTTGGATCATGCAAATACCATGTTATGTGTTGTTTATAAATTTCCATGTTATGTTAATCATGCTTTGTCATGCCTTTGTGTTCATGTATCTCTTATACTCCTTTGATATACCTATTTACTAACATGTACTATAATCATCATGATATTACTTTTTAACTCCCTTACTAGGCTTTATAAGTCACCGTTTCCTAATCCATTCCCTCATGTTATCCAATACAATGCTATGTACGAGGGAATGTAGTGGTCATGTAATGGACGATTTATATAAATATGTTGTGTTCTGTGTTTTAATCCATTATGTAATGTTCAGAATCCCCCAAGTCAATAGACCTATTGATATAATATGTTGAATCAAGTGATTATACTTTGTAATAAATTATGTTTATGTGAGTAATAAAGAGATGGGTTGTCATATTTTTCATAGGAAGAAATATTTAATGGCAATAAAATTTACTATTACTTCACCCAATACCATGAATAAATGTTGCGTTATCATCCATGTAGTATTTATTTTATTTTAGACAATGTTTTCCCCATTGAAAAAATAATCCATAAAATTGATAATCTGTTATAGTACATGTTAATGAATACTTTAGTGTAAAATTATTATATGCAACTAAATCAAATACTGTCACACTATTATTCCATAATAAAATTAACTCATCATTTACTAGCTTGAAATAAACATCAATATTTATCATTGGATGTCTTAGAATTAAGTGTATAATATATATATATTGTTCCTTTTTCATCATCAATAGATTTAATTTTTATGGAGTAATGAAAATTTGATGACATGAATATTGACTGATATAAGATCCAAATACTCAAAAACCATCAGTAGAAAGACAGAAACATAAGTCATTAGGTTATAAAGTAAATAATGTTTCTTATAATCAAATTCATTCAATTAATTACTAGAACATTTACGATATAAGCTATTTCTAATGGAAATATTTGATATATTCCATGTCACTAAAGCAGGTGTGTCGTGAAACAATAATAAATTCGTTAAACAAGGTGTAATTGGATAATATTTCAACTATTTCATAGGAAATCATGACATTCCTCATTATGATTCTTTATAACTTGAATCTCCTCATGTTTGTTAACTATACAAGGATTCATTATCATCATAATATAATAAGATCAATTTGAACAGACACAATTTTAGTAATATGTAGGACCCAAAATTATGAATGAGCCTCTCGCATCCATAGAAACATATAGGTAAATTATATTTTCCAAGAAATAAATATTTAAAAATAATAATATTTGATTGAAAAAACATTTAAAATTAAAAAATATGATCATATAACGCTATATTTTTTAACTACTTAATGTCTAGTCACCTACATTCCATAGTATAATCCTTCTTTAGCATATTTAAAAAAATTATAAAACTGTGAAGGTTTTGATTCAGTATTTGTAATATCATTTTGTATTGATTTTTCATATATATAAAAACCATTAGCTTCTGGTACTAAATTATAAAATTATGTATATGAAACTAATAAAATTGTATTTTATACTAAATTATGTTCACCCTGTTTATTCCAAAAAAATAATCTTTCATAATAAATAAACATAAAAGATGAAGTGCAACATTGTCAAACATTTAAAATCTCATAAGATCACTTTATTATGTGGACATTTGAAATATTCATTTTTATAAAAAAAATTAACAGTAATAATTAAAATGATATAATTAGCTCATCACCATCAATGTAGACTAGATTTATTCTAGTAATTTTTTGATTTATGATATTATTTATCCAATTATGATAACATAATAGAAACATGGGTCTACATCCACATAACATAGTTTTCTAAAAAAAATTCATAATTAATAATAATTAAAACATAATAGAGTAAGATGATGCGATGGAACTTGATTATGGGTATCATATTTTTTTGATGCAGAATGAATAAAAACAGTAAATATATTATATAAAAACACACTATTTTGTAAAAATAATAGAATATGACCCAAACATTTTCCTACATTGGAAACATGAGACCACCGTTAGATTGGGGATGATGTGTTAACACTATGAGAATAATTGAATTTACTTTTTTTGTTTGTCTTGTCACATTTCATAAAATGGTAATTCATTTAACATTTTTATTATAATTTTTATTAAATTATGTATCTCATAAATTTTGTATTTTATGTAAAATCTGAGACCGCCATTATGTCCTAGATGTGGGGATTACCCTATACGTGACATAACATTTTTGAGTGTCAAATGTTATGTTAAAGTTCACCTAAGGGTAATTCATTTAAAATATTTCTTATATGTTTCTCTTAAAAAATTATTTACCTCACACACTAGGTATCATATGAAAAATCCAAGACCACTGTTATGTTTGGGATGTGGGGTTTACCCTTAACATGCCAATGCATTTTTGTGAGTCAAATTATTTGTAAAAAAGCTTCGGAGGAAAGATAATTTAATATTTTTATTATAATTTCATAAAAAAATATTGTATCTCCAAAAAATATATCATCTGAAAAATAGAAGGCCGTCATTGGGTCTCTGGTGTGGGGATTACTCTAGACGTTACATATCATTTTTGTGTGATGGGATTATGATAACATCCAACAACAATGTAAAGTCATTTAATTTTTTTACTACATTTGTTCTCCAAAAATTGAAGTATCTCTATAATAGTGTGTCATATCCGAAATATGAGACCATTGTTATATTGTTGATTATTATTTTATCCAATTCATGAGATAACATATTTGAGTGTCAGATGTTTGGTAACAATGCACGAGAGGGAATCAATTTTAGTCTTTAGTTTATATTATTTATAAATATGTATAATTCCAAAAATATACAAGTTCTTTTTAAAAATTATTATAATTATGAAAACATGTAAAATAATTATTTTTTAAATTTAATAGTTATTATTTTTATTTTTTTAACTAGTTTGATAAAAAAAATTATTTATTAGAAATATTTTTTAAATTTTAACAAGATTATAAAAGGTATTAATACATAATAATACATATTTATTAATTATTAATGGTTTTTTAACAAATAACAATTATAATTAATAATTACTATTATTTCATATTTTTTCTTTTACAAATTTTATCATATTTTCATAAGTTTATCAAATTTTTGAAACCAATAATTATAATTTCTCACTGAAACTAATATTTTCTGTTAATTCATAATATTGAATAATTAATTTGTAATTATTATAAATTATTTAACATTTATTATTAATTATTAAAATTATTGCTACATTTTTAATAATTAAAAAATATATATAATAGTATTTCATAATTAATATAAAGACCTAAAATATATATGCTGACTATTTTTTGAACAAATATACACATATAAAATCTATATAGACATAAATATATACATATATATATATATAGAATTTATATGTAATTTCACTTATGGTTAATTTATAAAATAAATTAATTTGATGATTTTGATTTAATAATTTATGAAAAATTCAGATTAATTTTTTTTGAAATATAATTTTTTTTGAATTCATTCATTTAATAAATTACTTTTTCCCTAGACGCATTATAACACTTGTGTGCATCTTGTGTTTTTTTAAATAATTTATACAAATTATTAAGACAAATTATTTTAATAAATAAAAAATATGCGAAATATTATTAATTTGAAACAGTTTTTATATTTTTTAGATTTTTTAGATTTTTTATATTTTTTAATTAACACTAAGATTTATAATTTAGTAATAATAATGGAAAAAATTGATAAATATAAATAATAATTTAATTATATTTACGAATTAATTAAATTGATTCTATATTTAAAATAAATAATAATGTTTTTGAATTTTTATTATCTTTTCTTAGTTGTTATTTATTTTTTAAATTTTCTTAATTTTTATTAGCTATGTTTTTAATAAAGATTACATATATTATATTTTAAAATTTTTCATTTAAACCAATTTCTTTCATTTCTTATAAAACTAATTCTTATAAATAACATTTTATGAAATCATTTTCTATAAATTATTTTTTTCATCATTATTAAAAAATCACAAATTTCTATTTATTTTATTTGAGAAATATTATATATATTAAATATTTTCAAAATCAAATCTATGTACATCAAATTTATTTTTACATGTTTTTAAACATTTTAACATAGAAAATCTACATAATCACAAACACGCGAACCAACAGACAAAGTTATATATACATATCAAAAGCCTAACAAGTAAGTTTTAAAAATTTAATATATGTATATAAAAATGTTGACACAGATATATATATATATATATATATATATATATATATGAATGTTTAAAAATATTAATTTACTTAATTTAAATAAAATAAGGAAAATCGTAATATAGAAAAATATCTTCTATCAATGTCAAAATCTAATAATTATCCTAATTTAGAAAACACTATATCAATATAACCATGTTATAAAATTGGGAATTTAATCATTTTTATCTAAACACCATCAATATTATAAATACCTACATATAACCATCATAATCATCATAATTAAAATAATTAAAAATAATAATAAATTTTCAGAAACCCCAAACAAAAAAAATTAATATTTCAAATCTGATTGTCAATCAATGGTAAAATTCTTCTTATGAAATGAAATTAACTCGTAAAAACTAATTGACCCCCAAAAATGAGATAATAAATTTATATTAACCCAAAATATCAAATAATTTATGAATTTTTTTAAATTTATCAACCAAGGTTTATTACATGCTAATATTTAGATGATTGAACAATAATATGAAATAATATAAATGTGGACCTAAACAGAGTTTGTACCAAGAAGATCTTAGGTGGGAAGACTAGTGTAGTGTTGCTTCATGGCTATGCGGGAGAGGGAGTATGACAGTGTGGGAGAGGGAGGGATATAATGGCATTGAGGGAGTGGAAAAGTGGTGTTGCAGGAGAGGGAGAAACTATGTGCTATAATTCTGGAGAGGTGGAAGAAGTGGGGAGGAAAAAGAAAACTCCGTGTAGATTAAATGAAAATATTTAATTTGAATTACAGTTTTTAAAAGAAATAATTATATCTCAAAAAGTAATTTAGTCAAAATAAATTCTTATGGGCATCGAATCCCGTCGAAAATAATTCTATGTCAACCAAAATTTGGGAAAATGTAGGCATGTATGATAAAATCATGTGACTACTATGTTTGGTGATGTGTGGTTATATGTCCCACCAAAACAATTTGATACATCATGATTATTTTGTCATAGTCAGTAATTATTTTTGATTGAATAATTATTTTGTCACAAAAATTTCATGTCTGATGACTATTTGTCACAGGTCCGTTTCCCATCAACATTGACTCATCCAAAGTACTTAAATTTCTAGTAGTGTTTGAATCATATATTAAATAAGTTTTTTGTTTTCAATGTGTATTGTATGATATATTACCTGTGTTATGCTAAAATTCATCTTTATATTAAATAAATATAATATGGTACATGAAAAATTATGAATTTGTTTTCTAAAATGATCCATATTTATTTATTAAATGTGATGGTTGGTATTATATGTGATAGATGTTAATTGTAGGATGGAGGATGATTGTAATGATCAATGAAACTCATTAGAGGGAAGTCATAATAGAATATAGATTCCTAGTATGGTTAAATACATTCAATTAATTATATATAATTATTATTTATTATTTTTATTAAAATTTATATTTTTTTCTATTGGATGACATGATGTGGCCAATTAGGTGAATGATGAGTTTAGCTATGGAGGTGGCTGGATGTGGTGGAGGTAGTTTGATGGGAAAATGATTTATGGTGCGATGAATGGTATTGGAAATCATTTAATATATATATATATATATATGATTACTGAGCGTATGGAATTACTAATGTCTATATATATAACTCTGGATGTATGAATGTAGATGTATGACTGAGTATATTAGGTATTTATAGCAAAATGTATTGTATGACTGAGTTCGTTGTATGCATATTAGTTTTTAAAAAATATAATTTTTTAAAAAAATATTTAATTTTTTTAGAATGGTTTCTAATAACGACCACTAAACCACACCTTAAAAAACAATTAAAGAGGTGACTTCATTTATTTCATTTATTTTCATCCTCTAGGAAACTAAATCACTTAAAAATAAATTGGTTGTGTTTATGCATTATTTTTCAAAAGAAATACCTTTATGAAAATAAAGAGCATATGCCATGTACACAAAAAAATACAATATAATAAACAAAACGGTATAATATGACATGAAACTTTTTATGGCTCACTATGAAATAAATGGTGGTTTGAATTACCACCAATAAATAGTATATTATATTTTTTTCCACCACTAGTAGTAAAAAAACAACTATGATTCCAATTTTCTATACTATATGGAATCATAGTAGTTGTGATTTCCTCCCTAGTGTGAGCTAAAAATACGTCAAAATACAAGCTAAAATTGGATTAATCTAGTGGAACTCTGGTATATCCCAAAACCACAAAACAGGACTATTTATATTTACTTATTACATTCCTTTAAAAAAATAAACCATAGTCACCCATATATTTCACGAATCATCCATGTTTGGAAATTCAGTCCTTGAAAAGTGGCTACTTGGAAGGAATCTCAACCATAGATCATTTAGGGGGGGTTTTAATGCTCATCGATTTAATATACATCATATTCATGTTAATTTCATATTTTTTTCATCTTATGTCATCATTATATTTTCATGTTTTATTGATTTACTTTTTAGAATCACTATTCCAACCACAAAATTAATGTGGTCACACCACATTAATGTTTGTCTCTTTAAAAAACCCATGCTATGTTTAACTCATAATAAAATAGAATAAAAATATATTCAAAAATTTTTTAATGAATTTTTCACATAAGATACATGAACTCTTTATGTATAAGAATTAAGGTATAAAAAATAGAAAATATTCATATGATTAAGACTGAATTTATAGATATCTGACCCTAATTACCATTCTAGAAAAATGATTAATCATTTAGACCAATCATTGGTCAAACCCCAATCCCTCACCCTGTGCAGAATTTACATATGAGATAATAAAAAATAAATTATAGATATACAATATTATATGATTAAATTATTCCAAATGACTAAACATAAGATAATATCCTGAATTATTGAATGAGGTCACTTTAAATGAAAGCTAAAATTTTTCAGAGTCATACCTAGCATGTTATGAAAATAATTTTCACATAGAAGTAGTTTAATAGTTAATATAAAATATAAAAAATCATGATATTCAAATTTTATAACTATGAATGAAGTAGAGAATAACCTTTAAATTTGAAAAATTCAAATATTTAAACATGAGATAACAGTTTATGAACTATTAATTAATAAAATATAATTATAATCCCTTTTATAAATTAGTTATCCTCCAATGGACCGAAGGCCTTCATTTTTTATTGATTTTTTATAATCCACCATTTAATGGGCGAGGTGGAACCCTTACAAGGACATTAGGAATAAGTATTTCATGGCTCGTATGCCTTATAATTATTCATTTTCCATAGGCTTAAAACATTACATACAACCCGTACTAACCACTTGTAACTTCTCACACCCAGCATCTTCTTATTGAAATCAGCTCTACAGCTTTTCATGGATGTTCGGTTAGCTTCCCCAAGCATTCACAGGCCTGTCCCGATGGCAGGTGCCATACCCTCTAATTCTTGTAACCCGTTTAGCTTTTGCTATGTTGAATTCTCCCTGCTCCTCCTCCTTCTAAAGCTCGTTCCTTGTAGGTTTTTTGGTCTGTATCTACTCTTAAAGTGGCCCAAAGGCCTTGAGGTGGAACGAAGACCTTGAGGTTGCCTGAAGGCCTTACTGACCCGATGGTCTGGCTAGCCCGAAGGTCTTAAAGGACACGGGGACCAAATCGATGGCCTGAAGGCCCAAACAGATGAATATTCCCAGCTTCCACAGTGAGAAACAGTTCCTACTACAATTCCCTTTAGCGTACCTGCTACAGTTATACGTAGTTCCTGCCATACCACATGCTACAATACTGATATAGTACCTTCTACAGTACTGATATAACACCCTGTAAATTAGCCTCCTCCTGGATTTGATCTCAGGTCTTGGGGACACACATAAGGAGTCCTCACCAACTGGGCTAAGGGTCATGTTCATTATAAATTAGTTCCATTAATTACATTCAATTCTATAAAATATTAACTAATTTATAATCAATAAAATTTGAAATCGTTGGTATTATTTGTTTTATGAAATTTAAATTTATTAGTTATATCTTTGAACTAATCAAAAATCAAAAAAATTGTTATGATGTTTTAAAATTTTATTTAAAAATGGAACCCTTTTAATTTGAACATTTTTAAATTTATTAATTATAAAAACTACATAATTATATATATAAAAATATGTTATATTTTTATATAATTAACGATATTTATGAACTATTTTATAAATTACGTTTATAATACATAAATGAAAAAATTATTTATGGACTATAATGATTCAATGTAAATGTTGTAAAAAAGGATTATATACACTTTATTATGATTTGAAAAATTATTAAAATCATAATAATGTGAAAATTATTTTCAAAATATTAAATATTTTTTTTATTAATGGGATTTTTGTAATAAATGCTTCATTACCATTTAATACATTTTTAATATATAATCATAATTTCTTTAATTTATAAAACATATTTTATAAATATTTGAATAATTAAATTAATTTCCATATAAAAATTTTATATTTTCTTTTATTATGATCTTTTCGTAGTCATAAATATTTGGAAAATTTGTTTAATTATTTGATTTTTTATGAATTATAAAAAAATTATAAAATTCGATTATTATTTTTTAAATGATTTTACATAATCCAAATATCAAATTTTTATATTTTATTTAATCCATTATTATATTAGTCATCAAAATTATTTTTGTTATGGTTAAAATAATTTCTAAACTTAAGGCCCCTTTTATGTTGAGAAATATAATTTTAGATGTGACCAATTACTTAAATACTAACTAATTTATATTTTTCAATATTTATAATTTTTTTTAACAATTTTAAATCAAATATTTACTCTCTAAATAATGAATTTAATTATAAATCATATTGCATGCCACATAATTATGAAAAATGCCTTATGATTTCTTGTATTTAATATTTGAAATATTTTACTAAAAAATTATTTATAATCATTTATATATTTCATTAATAAATATTTACAGTCACTTAATTTAAACTAGTTACAAATTAAAATATTCAATAATTCATTTTAATATGATTTTTTAATATTTTATAAATGATAAATATTGAAAAAATAAATATCAATTAACTATAAATATTTTATAGTTAAAAAATTCATAAATATTGTTTAAAATATAATAAATATTGGAAAATATATTTTTCTTTATTTATAAAAAATTAATTAATAATCTAAACAATTTTTCTTGATTAAAATAAATACATTTGTTATTTATATAAGCAATTGTAATAAATTTGAACATTAAATGTCTAAAAGAAGCTATCAATTCCTTTTTTATTAAGCCTTTATTATGAATGTTACCAAAAAAATTTAACAATATTATAAACATGAATAATATGAAAGATAAATAATTAAATAATTTTTTATGAATAAAATTTAAATATAAATATAAATATTTATTTATAGGATTTAAATATCACATTTCATTGATTTTTATAATGTGATTTTCATTAAATAATAAAAATAAACATGTATATTTGTGAAACAATAGTTTCTCTAACACTACATATGTCTTTTATCTATCCATTATGTTCAGATGGATGTAGAAGAGAATCTCAATATATGATCAAAACAAAAAAAATTCAATGTTTTAAATAATTGAAGAACAAAAAATATGTTTACATTGATCAGTGATGATATACCTTCTATCTTTATTCCCTGATAGAGCCTATGTAATTATTATTACCAAGGAAATCTGTAAAATATTCCATTCAATGGAGGATTACATTGGCCTTCGATCCCAAAATCTATCAATGGATTCACGAATCTTAAAAAGGGGTGTCACCGCCTTCTTTTGGGAAAAATATAAGAGGTTATAAAAGAATGGATTAATACAACAATTTCTTGAATACATTTTAAATAAAATAAGGGACAATATACATTATTATCGATAGTATAGACATGTAATATTTATTGATATTCATTGAAGATCTACAATGAATCCTATATAATTTGGATAACTTATTTTGGGTTATGAAAATAGTTATATAGATGTGGTATCATTATGTATTTGGAAATAGTGGTAATGGTTTTCCTGGATTGGATTTCCCGACTACAATTTTTCTTCATATATTGAACAGAGGATATCTCATGGAATCAAAGAATAATGTCCCTATGTATTCCTTACAGCTGAAGCAGTTTCCCATTTTGGACTACTATTTTTTCAAAATTTCAATTCACATATTGATGTGGTTTTGAAATGAATTATTCCTAAATTTATTATTTTAAATATTATTTCCAATCAAAAATCCATTTCAGGGAGATTTCAAATGTGAAAACACTATTTTATAACTCGGATTTAGTTTCCTACAAGTGTTAGCTCGTAGTTATTTTATGACCTAATGAGATGTTAAAGTTTGATTCTGTGGTTTTCAGAATGGAACTTTATTCATATAGATATTTTTTCATATTGTATTTTATATGACAATGTTCAATATAATAACCTGGGGTCATGGATCTATTTTGTTCAAGAAAAAAATGTTGTGCATAAAGAGTGGGACTAATTATTTAATCCTTTTCTAATGGGGGTTTCTTGAATCCAAATATATATTAATTACCATGGGGTAAGTTGTAATTTTTACCATCCTCGTATCCTAATTGAAATTTCCAACTCTATTTGGCTGCTAATTAGAATGGTAGATACTACATAATATCACCGATATGGATAATTTTTTAGGATATATGTGGAAATTATGTTTTACACTGTATTAAAAGATAACTTAGTTTTACGAAATTCTAAGGATTATATATCTATACCTTTTTAATATTTGAGGATACCACTTTTCTCTTTGGGATTCAAATTAATTATTTATATTAATGATAATTGAGGAAGAATTTTTTTCTAAATATACTTCCTTGTTAAGTGTAATGATCTTGGTAAATTCCATAAGGCATAAAAGAAAAAGTAAATTAAAAAAGGGATGTACGGAAGTTCCACCAATAAATATAAGATTCATCCTACTTCTTGTAAGGGTGTCCAATATAGTCTTTTTGTGCTACTAACTATGGTGCCTACAATATGGATGCTAATACCCAATACATTGTGACTACTTATATGTTGGAGAACCAGGATTAATCCCATTCAAGTAAAAAAGAGAGGACTAGTGATAATGTCCTAAGAGATTCATATATTATTATTGTATATTAGAGTATTTTTGGATCGTAATATAATAATTAGTGATATGAATTATTTCTTGTTAGTGCATGTGTTATTGGATCTCTCATGGTTGGTATTGGATATTACTTTAGTTGACTTGGGTACATTTTTTTGGTATTCCTATTATAATTCTAAAAAATACCAAATGTTTTATATAATATACTAGCTTTCCTGCCAAGGGAGGTAGAGATAATGTTTAGTGTGTTTTTTCACCTAGAGTTCCTTACGTAGCTCATTTGGGGAAAGGTAATTTTAAGTCATTTTTTTTTGGGAAATGTATTGAAATATTCCTACCTGATGTCCGATTCTATTGATCGGGAAATATGGTGGACCTAGTATTTTTACATTTTTGGTAAATTTAATGGTGTTGGATCCTCATACTAGGATATTTTAGAGTATTAAAATGATAATTCATAGAGGAATAATCACTATCATAATGCAATTCATGATCAATGGAAATCTATTGAAATTTCGGTTGAATGGGAGGATTTTTGTAATTTGGATGACCAAAAAGGTTATAAAATTTTATATTTAATTTTATTCAACATTCATGGATTAAGACCTTAAATGGAATTGAATACTTTTCAAGGGGATCTGATCTATTCAAGGAATTATATGTAGGTCTAAAAATGATTATTTATATCTTAGTCCCATTATGATCACTGTGTGAATTTTTCTTTCAGAAAGGATGATTTATTGGGATTATTCCGTTATTTGTTTTAAGATGATTCTAACTATTTTCATGATTTGGAATATTTTAATCATTTTTATTTTGAATTATTAGAATCATTTAATTTTGATTTGTTTTTTCCACTTTCAATGATGGCAGTGTAGCCATCTCATGCCTAATTCTCATACTCTCTATGTGCCTTTATTCTTTTTTAATATCTTTAATAAAGGGGTCTTACCTCATAATTTTTTATTCAAAAAATCAATGTATATTTTTATTTTTATTTTAATTAATTTTTTAAATGGCTATTAAATAAATATAAACACCATTAAAACCATTGATAATTGATAAAATCATGTGGGTAGATACATAAACATATCTAATATGGTTTTTATGTACATATCTAACAATTAAATGGAAGGACCAATGCATTATTTGGTTTGTGAACCAATATAATAATGAATATAATTAAACTGTGGGAAATTATTTTAGAAGTTATTGTTCTATGATTATGAAAATCATGTGATATATGTTATACAATGTTGTATTACATCTCCCTCTTGCTCACACAATTTCTTCCACACCATTCTATCAATTTTAATGCTTACATCTTACATTTGTAACATACTAACTAAAATATATTGGATTATGGGGTCTCATAATTCCACCAACCAAAATTGTAACCTATCAGCCAAAAAATGATAGAATTAAATGAAAATGTTATACGACATAATTTGTGGATTATTTTCCCAAATATAGATATCAATCATTAGAAATGAATTCTAATGACATGAAATTTTATTATTCATCGACAAAAAAATCAATTATATATGAATTACATAATGTAAAAACAATTAATTCATATAAAAAATTATAGTAATATTGTCACTAATACTCAAAATCCCAAATGACATTTAGGTGCCATAATTTTCACTATTGTAGAATCTATACCATTAATACCTCCATGATCTAAAATCCTTAAATTGTAACCATGAAATCATGTTTATCAACTAGAGAAGAAAGAAAACTTCCCCTTACCCATATCATGATATAAAATTATTCAGATGTAGCTAAGGATCGTATACATGTGTGAGTGTACAACCTTATAGAAAATACCTAGAGAGTTACCACAAACACAACTAGGTAAATAACTTTTAATCACACTGTAATTATAAATATATGCATAACAAATAAAATATTTAAACTATAAAAAATTAGATGAAATGAAGAAAAATTAATGGAAATTATCCATGATGTTCCTTTAATCCCAATCATGATAATCCCACACAGTAATAAATATGAATAATTGATCAAGAAGGGCTGTAGAAAATGATGAAACATACAATTAGAACATAATTCAACCTATCAAAGTCATCACTAGGTGGGGAAACCACAAAGGTGGATAAATTTTAACACAATAGTCAGGCATTAATCAAGAAACCCATATCAAATATTGTTTTTATGTACACCTACTCACGCTAACACCCAATAACTAATTACCTTATTTTCTTTTTTATAAACTGTTTACATGCCATAAATTTCAAATGATTTTGACAAGGTTTTTATCTGAAATCAATTTTTAAACATTATATATCATATTCCACTCATTTCCCAATATATGTGTAGTGGGAGACAACTCACCTACATCTAATATGTTCATATGAAAATGACTATCATGATGTTCTTAAAATAAAAAATTATTATACTAGAATCACTTCAAAAACACTTAGTTTGAGTTTTCTAATGAGGAGGAAGAGAATTAGGATTTCTGGGGAAGAAATTTGGTTAAAATTTAGTTAACACCCCACATTCCAAAAACGATATTATTTTTCACACTCCAAGCCGTGCCATTCCATTGGCAAAGCACAAATCAAATAGTGTGCATCAAGCATGCCAAATATTATTTGATAATATTTCATGATATAAATATATATATAATTATGATGATAAATATATTAATTTATTAATTATTCTTGCATAATGGTGTTCACTACTAGTCTTTTGTGCACACCATGTAACTATATTCCTCACAATGCATCTATAGAGGTTTAAATGTTATAGCATCTAGAGAGCATCATTTTTTTAATTACAAAAAATTTAAATGGAATTATTTTAAAATAATATTTTTTAAAAATTAAAATATTTTCTTTACAAAACTATTAATTTCATTAAATATAATTATTAATTTATTGAGATATATTTAATTAAATAATTATTTTAAATTAAATTATATTTATTACAAACATTAAATTTATATCAATTAAATTATAAATAAAATTAATTTAAAAAATAAAAATCTTTTCAAAAATTATAAATAAAAAAATTCTATTTAAAAAAATGATAAAAAAATATCTCACAATTATTCATTCAATAAAAATAAACAAATATATTAAGTAAACCAAAATATAACTAAAAATAATAATAATAACCCAAAAGAAATTAATAAAATAAAACACAGTAAACTTTTTATCAATTATAACATTTTTTTAATAAAATTTTATTAAATATCATTGTGATTATTAGAAACCAAAAGTGAAAGTTATGACCAAATATTTTTAAAAATATTATAACAAAATAATAAAAATAATTAATTGAAAGTGACAAAAATTTATTGAAAATAAAAATATTATTTTGTGAATAATGTAGTCATTGTGAACAAGAAAACCTCTGAATGTGGAGGGGTTTATGAGGGTGTCTTCACAAATAAGAAAAATCAGGGGCTTAATAAAATTCAGGACTTACAAAATAATCACAAAGGAATAGAAACTGGGAAATTAATAAGGTTTTAAATACCCACAAACCATAGAGATCATTATGAAAGAGGGTTTCATGAAATAAAATCAACAATTCATGGAAGGGGTCTCTGGATTCATAAAATTGGCTGTCAAATGTGACTAGAGAGAAAATAATTACATGATAAAGTTAATAATTTTTTCTATTCCTTCGTCACATATAAAAATTCCCAAATTAGTTGATATATGTTTAAATATAACGTATGATGTTTCTACACTTGTACAGTTATATAAATGTTTTCAGTAAGAAACTATTTTTCAGTGATAACTCTAAATAAATAATTAGTAAATGTAGATCATTAATTATGTTTCCAATATTATATATATCTATATTTCATGTAACCTCAAGGATAGCTGAAATAGATATTTGGATTCTCTTAAAATCTAATGACTTCATTGAAATATTTTAGTAAAATGTTATATATATTTTAAATTAAATTTGTTATTGGTTTACTATGATATCTCTTTATAAAATAGGTGGATTGAGAGAACTTTTTTTCATTATAATATTCATGAATGTTTACAAATTTAATTTAATAGGATGAAATGACTAATATAATGATTAAAGTGTAAAAAAATAACCAAATATTATGATAAAATAATGATATAGGTTTTCAAATTTGGAAATGTTATTATTTTGGATACATGGAGATTTTAGTTATATGATTAGTTTTTCAATGTTATTATTTGGCTACATATATTTAACTAAGTCAAAACAAATTTCAGTTTTATAAATAAAAAAAGTCTTTGATTCCTCCACGGAACATCATGATATTCATTTAAACATACCACATGTGGTCCAATAACAGGCTACCATAAGATGAGAACTCAACCTACAATGAGTGTCCTTCCAATAGATGATATTCCGCATATGTTATGCTTGATTCTACCGAATCCTAAAATTTATTTCCTTAAATAGAGGAAATCTATTTTATCAATGACCTTGTGGATGAAGCTAAAGTGAGCTTGAACTAGGCCGCATGAGTGTACCATCAATCTACCCCATTCTAGGTCTTCTTGCTACCATATACAGATTTAACCTCTACATATTCATTTATCATTTTTTGATTCTCATTATATAATCATAACATTCAAAATATCATCCCTTTATATTTGAATTTTTATGAAGTGAATGAATTAATGGATACATATTATCTCATATTATAAACCTCTGGTTATTGCATGCTAACTAACTGGAAGAAATCACACAATGGAGGTCAATTACATTCAGTCATTCCTACATTTTTCATAAATAATCCAACATCATCCATGTATAGAGAATGCATGTAACACATAAAATTGTTATACCATTACTAATCTATAATATAAAGTATTGATTTTTTAATTTTAACATTATTCTCATCATTCAATATGTAAACCTGTCTCATAAAAAAATTCAACCGACCTCACATCCATAATGTCAGTGCATCAATATATTGATTGAGAATATATTATACTGACCAACTACAATTCATTATGTGAAGCAAATTCAATCTACCATGTAGTATAAACCTCACCCTCTCTTTGTAGTCATGGTTAGTCCAACACTACTTATTATTTAAAAATATATAAATTTAAAAAATAGTGTATTTTATTATTAATTTTATGATTTGATTTACAAAATTTTTATTTTAAAAAATTTATTTTTTTTAGATATTTTATAACTTCATATTAATGATATATATAACATTAGAATAATTTTATAGTGTATTGTAGACATATTTTAAGTAGAGATTATATATTTTATTATTTTACATATAAAACTATAACATATTCATTTTTAAATATTCAAATAAAATGGTTATTAATTTTTTGATGCATTTATTCATTTAAATATTAATATTTGGTGAAATACTTTTTCAAATTTAAATTTTATTACAAAATTCTGTTTCATTTATTTATGAAAAATTATACATTTTATTGAATGTGAAACATTTTATTATATACATGATTGAATTTTATTGAAATAATATATTTGATTTTTTTTTTATTTTTTGTTGACCTAAAACTATAGAGATATTTTTTATTGTTTAATGTTGATTTAAATATTCATATAATTATTCATTTTTTTTTAAAATCAATTTAATCTTGTTATGATAATTTTATAATGATAATTTTTATTATCTTAGGTAATTATTAGGTTTGAACATGACTTTTTTTAAATAGTTTTATATTATATTGTTAGTTTTTAATATGTTATATAAATGGATTCTAGATTCATTAAATGATGATATTAAAGAAAATAGATAATAGACACTTATTTTCATTTCTATAATGAATTTATTTTAAATGAAATTTCAAAATTCATATTTTCATGTGTTATGAAATTCTAAAAATCCATATGTGATAATTGATTTATCTATTTGAAGACATCTCATTTGGAAGAATATTAATTGAATATAAATTTCTTAATGAGGTTTTTTGATCCACTACTCCAATCCCATTGTATGGTCTTGATAAGTAATCTATGAATTCATTTTCCAGTTTCTATTTGAGTATGCATTAATTCAAACTATAACTTACAATTGTAAAATATTTTTTACACATTTCCTAAAAAAAATCATTTCCCCTCTCAAGTCTAGACAATTTGATTCTAAATTCAAGAACTTTCATGTTGTTACTCATTGATTAAAAATCCTAGAAAATTTGGTTTGTGGATCCCAGATTCTAATTTCTAGGTAGTTTAAGTTGTGAATCATATTGTTTAAAATCATTATTTAGGGTTATGAATCACCAAACAATAGAAAATGTATCTATTTGGACCACCTATTTAAAATATAGATTCTAATATGTTATTTTTTTAATATAAACGTTCATAGTGAATAATGAATCTCTTAAGGTGTGGATAGGTGTGAGATAAAAAAGTTCACTTTAGAATAAATTACTACAAAAATAATTTTGCTTATACATTACATATCCTTTACATTTTATCTCTTAGTAGTTTCTTTTGATAATTACATTACAAAATAAATTCATATCATTACAAATTTTAATCTATTTTTTACACCCATTATATTATTTCCTATTTTCAAATGGGCCCAAATATTTATCTAACCACTTATTTGTTTTTATTGGGAGTCACCCTAATAAATACTGTTATGATTACTGGATATTTTTGTGGATAAATATGTATAAAAATACATAATATATTAATATACTTTCTATACTCCATTATCATGGTGTCTTTTCTAGTAATATTTCCTTACAAGTGTAATCCAATGAAAAAATCAAAAAATAAGCTAACTCTACCTTAATCTTAAAGAACCCTAAAATGTCATAGAACAACCATGTAGCATAATTCAGAGTTACATATTGTATAATTTTAATATAAAACACAATACACAGGGGCCCATCAATTTCATGTAACTATGTGTTTGGATAATCAATGTCTTCAATAGTGTCCCAGAGGAATGAATCTCACACTTATTGTTTTGAGGGGATGTTAATAATCTCATATATATAGGATAAAAAAATCATGTTAAATTTAATGTCATTTCATCTTATTTAATCATTATCTTATCATGTTTTATTCCATTTAATATTTCAATGATTCAAAAAATTATAATCTCTACTCCCAAAACCAAATTAATTTTTTCACAGAACATTAATGTAAAACTCTATATAGAACCCTCAATATGTGTAACTGACAAGAAAATATAATTACATCTTATTGATTCATAACTAAATTGTTAATATTCATGGGGTAAATGATATATTTGATAAAAACTATAGCGATATATAAAAGGTGAAATCCACACACAGGAAACCTCATATTACCAGATATTCAACACAAATACACTTTATATTACAATTCGTAATCCTATAGGCTAGTAATTGTTCAAATCCAATTTCCATATCCCTAAGGAGAAACTAAAAAAGAGAGAATTAAATTCATAATATATCTACCACATAATAGAAACAGATTAATACAAAAAATTAAATTCAATATAATAATTTCAATTAAATAATGAGGTCAATGTAGATGAAATCATAATATTATGAAGTCATTCGTAGAATGAAATGAAATGTTCTATCACTAAAAAGAAATTAAACATTTAATCTAATTCATACACATTCATTATATAAACAATTTATAACAATTTTTTTTTGAATAAATATAAACTACAAAGAACAATTGAAATATATAAATATTAGACAACTATTTATGAACTTTTCATATATTGTAGCTGACTTTGACAAAAGTTTAAAAATTATAACATCATGGATATTCCATAATTTTAAAAATGAAGTATTTTACACTCAATCAAATATGATCTATTTAATACTATTCATTATATGAAATTTATATTTTTTATTTTAAACATAGATAAAATAAATAATCAAAACCATTCTAATGATGTTTAAATAATATATTTAAATAAGGATCCATTTTAATTTGAACAATTCCAAATATGTTCTTTTGATCATTTCCTAATAATATATATAAACACTTTTTATATTTTGACTTTATTTATGATATTTATAAAACATGATTCAAATTATTGTTATTATTTATAATCATATACTCTATTTAATTATTAGAAATAAAAAAATATGTAAAATTGTTTTAATACCCTTTATTATGATTTATATCATTTATAAATCATATTAATTTGAAATGGATATTCGTAAAAATAATTTTAAAAAATATAGGGAAAAAGAAAATTTATTAAAATCAAAAATATGAAAATATAGAATTGAAAAGATGGGTTTAGGAAATTATTAGCTTCCCTCCTCAAAAACAGTTAATAACCATGTTTTTTTCAAAAAAAATTCCATATCATTTTTTCCTTGTTCAAGAAGGTGTTTAAATAAATTCCTCGATGACGCCCATGAATACTACCCAGAAAATAATTGTCTTTCATGTTTTCCACTTGGAGGAGGAGGGTTTCAATTATCGTTCCCATAGAATTATAATCAACCTTCGATTGCATTTCCTCTTTCAGAGAAGCCTAATCAGCATGACCATGCACTTGACAAAGACCTTTTGAATAACGAACCAGTTTCTAAGACATTAGTTGTTTAAAAGTCTCTTACAGTTCATCCGTATTCAATTCATGTTTGTCTATATCAATAGGAAACTAATACTTACCATTATGATCATCAATTCCAATAGAACGGTCAACATTAATGATTAAATTTCCTTTATGGTTTCTTGAAATAATCAATTTTTCATGTATGATTTGTTCATCTGCCACATCATGGTTGTCCTAAATATGAAGAGTAATATTCATATGCCTGACATTTAGAAAATCTTTATAATAAATATCAAAATCACCATAAACAGTCACTATATAAAACCATGTCATTAGGGAAACCACCATTTGACTGTAAAGTAGAAAAGAATCTTTTATGTTAGAACCATAACCCTTCTTTTAATATAATTTGAATCTTGAGTCACATACTTTTTTTGGAGAGGAATTAGTAGAAGTGTCCAATAATGATCTATAATAGATAATACCTTTACCAAGATCCATTTAATCATTATCCGCATTGTTCAATTTATTTTCTGTGTATAGAACAACCTAAAGAGAAGCTACAACCTCTAGATTCATAAAAGTATAAGAAGTATTCTCAAATTAACCCAAAAAATAAGTGTTACATGATTAACTAAGGGAAAAGAAACCACGTTTAAATTTTTCTAATTTATATTTGTTTGGATTCCATTCTGAATCTCTGTACGATTAGGGGAAATAACATTCAATTAGTTACCATTTATTATTGTTAATGAAATTAGACCTTCCATATTTTGGGATAAAACTAAATGTTGATGGTTCATGTACAGATGGATCTGTAAAAGGTGGAGGGATTGTTATAAATGGTAGAGTATCTATTATTATTGATTTTTGTCTTTCTATGTGGATGTTAACACTCATGGAGTAGAGTTAAGGGCTTTGATAATCAGGATTCAGCTTTTAATTTGACACAAATTCATGCTTATGGAAGTGGAGATAGATTTTAGTGTGCATGTAGGGCTACTTTAAGGTAAACATATACTGTAGGAGCATAACTATATCATAAATAAAAGTGTGTGGTTATTCAATCATTTATTATCATTCAATCAAATGTGGTGAGGGGGAAACTTTGTTGTAGATTCCTTATCCTGTAAGGGGGTCCCCAGTGAGTTAGTGGTAAAATATTTTAATAGTGTGTTTAAACCTATGAATTGTAATATTATTGTTACGGGTGATTTAGTAAGTCTCCATCACATCAGGAAGCCTTAATTTAAGTATCATTTTTCTCCTAAAATAATAAATTTACCTTTTCATTTAGACATTTTCTAATACAAAATCATCAGATTTGAAACATCTTGTGTAGTTGAGTCCTTATAAGAGTGTATATTCATATCTACCCCACATTCCACTATATGAGCACAAGTTTTGACAACATATTTATCCTTCATGATAAAAAATTTATCACCATCAATTTCCACTTGAAAAAACACCCCTTGTGTAGCCTGATTTGTAGGAACATCTATTTTGTTTAAAGAAACAACCCCTTTTGTGGAGTTTGTTATAGTTCCCAAATCTCTTCCATCAAGAGATTGAACATCATGAACCAAAAATTAATTTTTTATGAATATAACCATTACACATCTATTGTGTTGGGAAGAAATCCCTCAAGGCATCACTGAAGCATTTTTGAGGTGATTTTGTTTGTTGACAAAGTGGACAACTGTGTTGTGATTTTTGACAATGAAAACCTTGACATACATATTTGTTGATAAAGGGGGATTTCATGGTGTCTTGTCGAGTTCAAGAGTTGTGGTTAACGATCAATGTTTGATTCAAGAGCTTCGACAAATGAATGGATGATCTGGAGGCGGCATAAAAATAACAGATACCAGGTGGTGCCATTTTCCAGTGTTTGCCAAAGTTTTGGGCCGTAAAATTGACAAGTGATGAAAATTGGTTTTTGGAAAATGGAAATGAATGTCGTGTACTTGATGGCTTGGAAACTTGTGCGGCATATGTTTTTCAAGATCAGATCATCAAAATATGGCAAAGGGATAAGGGTCGCGCATGTTTTGGTGAGGTCGCGCAGGTGACTTGCGCGCCGGGAAAGATACATGCGCACCGATGACTTGGAAGTTTGAGAACATGAGCTCCTATGGTTTTCCAAGATCTGAAGATCAAAATATGGAAAAGTAAATAGGTTCACGCATGTTTGGATGTGGGTCGCGCAAGTGAATTGCAGGGGACGAGACATGTGCGTCGAGACTTTCACGTCGAAGGGAGTGTTGTGCACCGTCACGCAGGGGTGACCAAATGCCTATAAATACTGGACCACCCCTCTTCATTCTTCACCGGAGTTCAAATATTTGAGAAATCAGAGCTCTCGTCATGTAGGTGTAGTGGTCACACAAGTGGTGTGTGGGTCGTGCAAGTGAAGTTTCGCGCCGGTGGTTGAATTTGCGCGCCAGTGTGAGAAGTTGTGCGCCAGTTGGAAGTTGCGCACCAATATTGGTTTGGGCATAAAAGGAAGAGAGTCGTTCAATTTTGGAGTTGGGGATGATTTTCCCGCGCAAGTGTCTGAGGTGGACATGTGCACCCATTGTGACTTGTGCACCGATACTTGCACTACGAGATTGACTTGCACACCAGATAAGGTTTATTTCCAGCAGTGATTTTCAGGTTGTGTGGAAGCTAGAAGTTTTCCAGATACCTTTGGTGCAAAGAGATATTCATATATGGGTGAATGTTGTACTCCAACAGAGCATCTACATACAATGGAAGATGCATTATTTAATGAAAATTAAGAGACCTACAGGTCTATAGACTGTCAGTGGATCCTTTCCAGAGCAGTGATCGAAGGAAGAAGATGAAGGAGATCCTCCCCATAGGCAGTGAGCCAAAGAGGGAGAAACAGGGAGTGACCATTGGGAAAGCAGTGACTTGACCCTAAAAATTGTAAAGGTAGTGAGCCAGGGAATAGAAGTAATCTTGCCCGAACATTGTAATCCACATCTAGTGATGAATAATGGAATTTGGTATGACACAAAATTTGTCAATGTATTCTCCTTGTATGTAGCCCTTAGCGGTGAACCAAGTACAAATTGTTGTGTCATGTGCATGCTTTACCTTCTGTTTATATTGGGAAATAGAAAAGTGAGAGAAGAGTGGTTTTCTTAACAGTGTAACAAGATCAGAATGGGATTTATTTTTGAATTAATCATACCATGATTCACCCCCCCCCCCCTCAGGGTACTCAGCCTAGTGGACCTAACATATTGAGCTACACCCATTATAGTAGCCTTATAATAAATTTTAGAATATTTCTCATATGAATAAACTTCATTGTATTCCTCTAAGATATTGGAATTCAACATCATCTCATAATGTGTATCATATTGAAGTATCTATATAGTGGAATCTATAATTAAAACATGATACACTCCTTTAGTTTCATTTCATCTATTGAGGTAGTGGGAAAACGAATTCCCTTTCTTTTAGTAGAATGATCATGTGTGTTCCTTGTGATAATGATCATTGGTGTATTCAATTTATTGACTACCTAACCAGATGAGAGGATTCTTCTCATTTTCGACATTTAGGGAGAATTTGTCTCCTAAAATGATAAATCCCCTCTCAATCAAGGGGGTTCTTATTTCCACCTCAACCAAAACTCGAGTAATGAACCGGAACATATCTTACTATATGGTTTGATGATTTTTTATGGTAATATTCTATGACTCAACAAGATCCAAAAATATAATTTTTTTCCATAAAATGTAATTACCATAAAAAATATTCCCCAATACATAGGCCTTAAATTCCTAACATTAAATAAATTGAAATGGTAATCCCATTCCTGGTAAAATACCATTCCCATATTCATTGAAATATTTTCAAAAATATGTTTTTTTTATTTCATCATAGGGGACGTGTAAATTGAAATACATTATCCCAGTAGTGATGAATTTCAAATGACAAAAAAACCCAAACACATGTGAAGCAAGTGACCAATACAAGGGTATTACATATTTTACTTTGAGATGGTAAAACCATTATAGAAATGAACAAATATTTATATATCTTAGATTATTAATGTATGGAATCATGACCCATAGAAAGATGTACAGTAGTACCACTTTTGATAGCATGATTTGGATATCCATCATTTGAATAGAAGAAGTGTCTTCAACGATCAATAACATAAATTTCTGATGATGAATCTATTTTCATATCATCCTTTAAGAAGACACCACTCAAAAAATAACTATTATAATGTCCCCCACAAGGATATCAAGAAAAATATTTTGTGGAAAATCTAGGATATCAATGAATCCATAGGTTCCCCTATTACCTTCATCAAGATCTCCTATGACCTTACATGTCATTTGATATTCATATTATCAACTCAATAATATTAAAGTAATATATGTAAAAATTATTTCATCAAATTTTTTTCTATTATATAAAAAAACTTTATACTCAATTGAAACTTAAATCTGTTTTTATGAATTTTAGCATCATTTATATATTAGGAATAAATCATTACATATTTTAGTTAATTATGAACATTTTATATTTTTAAAAAAATGGAATTACAGTTTAAATATACAATATTATATTAATTATAAACATAATTATAATCTAATTACCTATATGAAAGGATTTTATATAATACTAATATCAAATATTTAAATTTTGTTTAATCTAATATTTTATTAATCATTAAAACTATTTTTGATGTGGTTTAAATAATTTCTCAAAATGAGACCCTTTTAATTAATAATCAAATATTTATATATGTAACTTATAAACTCTTTTTAAATTACTCTTATGATATATAGTTAAATAATTAATTTCTTATTTATCAGGAAGACTGCATAATTACGTAAAATGAAGTTTAAAAATTTATATTTCATATTTGGAATTGTTTATTAACAAATTTTTTATAAATTTAATATAATTAATAATATAGTATTTATAACTAATGAATTAAAACTATTTAAAAATAATAATATTCCCAAAATAAAAAATACTATGATTTATAAACATTTAATAATGTCTATATATTGTAAAAACATTTTTCAATTATGCATACAAATTTTATGGTTAATTACTTTATAAAAAAATATATTTTTTAAAATATTTCAAAATATATATTCCATTATTTAAAATGAATTTAAAAATAATATTATCTCATTTGAATTTGAATTCTTTTAAATAAAATAAAAACTTATTTATTATAAAAAATATAATTAATAAATATTAACATCCATATTTTGTAAATGCTAGTAATTATTTTTTATTAAACTTGTATTATGAATTTGATTCTAATTTAAAAATATATTTTATAAATATGAATATTATGGAATAAGAAATAATTTAATAAGTATATTATTTAATTTATAAATATAAATATAATTTTTTTATCTATTTCTATATTTTAAATATCCCATTATTCTATCTGGGGAATGTGTTATTCATTTATTATAAGATAATCATATTGATTCTTCAATGAATCCTTTCTTTGACACTACTATAGGGTTTTATATGGCCATCTTATGAACATAATGGTAGAATAAAAACTAAATATAAAATCTTCTATCAATAATGTATGCACATAATATAAGTAACAGACATAAAATATAAGTACATAGATTATAGATGAGGTAAGATAAATATTTAATCCCTAATGAAGTAATCTTGTTGAAGATCATCAATCCATTAAGTAAAAACATCCATTCTATGAGGGATTACAATAGTCTTGGATGATTAATACTCATGGAGGATACTCAGTTCTCTCTTAGGGGTGATATCACCTTCTCTGAGAGAGATAGGTGAGGCTTAGGGAGATAATGTATTGTGTTTTTTTATATTTTTTTGTAACCAAAATGAGGGATCATATGACTTTTGAAATCGATTATCAAATTATACAATTTAATGAAAATAATTGAACTTATTCATTGTATATATATATGATTATGATCACCAATTTTGGTGATGATATTTTTCTGTTGTAATTGCTCTCTTGAGAGATTTGGAGATGGCAATTAAGATTTTGTTCATGTATTTTTTGACTGAAATAGAGCTTCTTATTTTTTCTAGAGGATATCCTGTGAAATAAATGAAAAATTAAATGATGGAAGCTTGAGCTGTTATAGATGATCCATGTGATGGTAACTTGGATCATTAAAATTTTAATTCACATATTGAACCAGTTTCATAAATAATTTTCTTGTAATTGTAATGAATCATATGTTATTTGAAATAAAAATTCCATTTTGAGCTATTAAAAATGTGTAAACACTATATTATAGTTTTCATTATCATCTCTATTACTGAAAAACCTATAGTGATGGAGACCTAAAGATGTGTTTAATGTTTTTTTGGGTTTTATCATATAGGAATTGTATTACACTTTGGGGTTTTCATTCACAAATAATTTTCTTCATAAATACCACCTTACCATTAAATATCATTTATAGTTTATCAGTACCCTTAAACAAATTCATGAAAATCCTTAATGAAGAATTTATTTAGACCAATCCATATGTGTTTAAGTATTATTATCACAATAAAATCATTGTTAAAACACTTATATAACATAATTAATGAATACCAGTACCTAGAAATTTTAATCCTTCCACACAAATTATTAACAAATCATATAACCTTCCATTATCTATTTTTTAAACATTTAATTTGGGAATTTACCCATATAATTACCAAATTCCCCACAAATAATACACTGATCTATAAATGGTACAATATATTTATCATTATATCCCAACATTGAAATATTTATTTTCCTCAATAATTACATACTCTATACCCTTCAGTTCCATATTTAAAACAAAATCTTATTCTAGTTGGGCATTTCCATGAGTGATTTATCCCACATACTTTATATGTAAGACACTCAATCATTATCCCTTATTGGTATGAATAAACCTACATTTTATTTTGTTAGGTGAGCCAATAAACTCAAAGAAGGTGATATTGTGAACTATATCATGAGATAGTTGACTATGAATATCAGAAGGTCTCACATTCCAACTCCCATATCTCTTGGATTCTCACACGGACAATGATTCCATTTCCTATCTCATTCAACATTCTCAAAATTCCACTCTATTGGAACCATTGACAAAAACTAAAATGAATATTGTTATAAACAAAAATCATAGCGAGGAACCACATAATCTGGATATTTAATATATAGGTTGTCTAAATTATGTCACCATACTATATATTAATGACACCTTATGTATATCCATGTTCATCCATGATCATCATCTATTTAAAATTACCCATTATGGATCATTTTGAAACATTGAAAAAACCCAAGAATATCCCCTAGGAGTTCCAAACAAGGTTCAATCTATTTGCGCACTCACTATGAAATAAAACAATAACATATATATATATATGACTAAATAATTTTGGGTTTATTAACCCTATAAATAAATCATAAAAAACAACATTCATGTATAATTTCTTTATAAATATGGTTCTCAAGAAAAATCACACTCCATCCCTAACCAAAACCTAAGATGTTATAATGTACTGAATATTATCATAAGGGTTATCTCTAATGATTCCTCATCCAAGTTTCCAATGGTAACTCATACTGGTCTGATAGAATCTAAAGAGACCCATAATGTTCGTACAAAAACATTACATCACTAATGATGAATAATCAATACATAACATCATGATGAACTTAAAATTTACATTATTTTTGTATCATTTCATTAATGTATGAATACAAACTAATTGATAATAAATCTACATCATCTCTAATAAATTTACTCAAAACAAGAACCATTCTTATTAATATTATTTATTAAAACTATTATTTATTGCTTGAAGAACAGAAACATAAGAATTGGTGACCTCATATGCTTAGTAATGGAAATAATGGACAAATAAATCTTTAAATAATAATAATATGAAGATAATTTTATCAAAAAATGTTATTAAAATTTTAAAACCATACCTAACATATCCTAGAAAAAAATTAGTCACAGATTAAAGAATGACATTTTGCAAGGCATGTATTATAATGGAATCAATTAACAAGATCCATGAGATCATAACATTGGCATAATACATAAGTATGTGCACTGTAGATAATCACATAAATACATTTAATTAAAAAAATATCACTTCCAAGGTTGTGATATTGGAATGGGATCACAAATCATGTCATTAAATCCTTAGTATATGTTTACTCAAAATAAAATTATAGTGAAAAAATAACCATAATTAAATGTGTTCACTCCCCATTCAAAACGTTATTATCTCATGAAATTTCTATAATTTAATATTTTATTTTGGGGATATATAAAGCCATAACCACACACATAAAAATGAATGAAATGAATATTTTCCAATTTTATATAAAACATTTGTAATATATCATAACACATGGAAATTAAACAGGTTTAAGATACATTTTAACATTTCATCGTAGCACACCCCATAGAATGTAAATGGGTTTAAAAAACATCTCATAATCATAATTATGAACCATATGAAAAAATGATATGTATGGAATCATTAGATAAAATCCATAATAAATAATATATATCATAAAAGATAACAACATAGTGAATATTTATTTTAATTTTCCCTAGAATATTTCATGAATAAAATATACTTTTCATTTTGAAATCAATTCTTCAAAGTAATAATAAAAATAAAAAATATTAAAGAAAAAACATATTTTTTATTAAACATGGATAAAATTTTAGGAATATTGAAAATATTGAGTGGTCATTATAGAGGGAAATATTTTCCATGCTATTTATATTAAAAAAATTATTCATTTTTTTTAAAATGTCAAAAGTACCTAATTTGGAAAAGTCACTGTGATTTATTTTAATATTATTTTCAAGAAAATTATTCATGGGTAAAACCAAAATTAATGATAAATTGGTAATATTAAAAAAATTAATGAAAAAAATTATAGAAAACATAAAGGTTGAATAAAATAAATTTTGCAGGAAAAGAGAAACATAGTCCGTTTTCCATGATGATATTCTTATTCTCTTAAGAATACATAATCAGTGGAAAAAGATATTAATACATGTATTATTAAAAAAATACAAAGTATAATAAAATAATATATATTATTTATAGGTTTAATATGAAATGTCATAATCAAAATCATAATAAAAAATAATCATGGTAAACTATGAGATTGTATCATAAATTCCTTATAAATTTTTAACATTTGAAATTGAATCCCCATGAAATAATAACATAAAATGAAACACTAGATTTATAAAATATAAGGTGATTAATGTTATATGTTTTCAAGTTTTTATTATATACACCACATAAACATAAATTTATTCATTCAGTCAAACATGTCTCATCGAAACAATATTGAGGCGAAGTACGCCAAGAAATTTGGTAATATTAAAATTAAAAGATGTCAAAAGAGATGACCTTATAAGGATTTATAAATCCCCTTATTATTCAATAAATTTATAATAAAATACATTTATATAATATATATATAACACAAGAGTTAAAAACCTAGTGAATATGGAACGTGCCTCGTAGAAATAAATGTGAGATGAGAATGTCTTACCTTGAGTTTGAATTTACTTGAATAAACTTTCACCACGTGAATAGAAAATTATAAATTAAATAAAATTAAATAATAAAACCATTTAAATAATTATTATATCATATATGATCCGATTATAACATTTAAACTCAAATTTATTAATGATTCGTTTTTAAACTCCTTGTGTTTAGGTGTTACATATTTCATATTGAGGAGAATTTCTGTTCAATAGATCTTGTCCTTATAATTTGATGATGGTTCTATCATATCAAGTATAGTAATAATTATATTAATATATATAATTTTTATAATAAATACATTTATCCCCAAAATATAGAGATAGAAAAATGAATTACTGAATTTATGCATATGGATGGTTGTACATACACAAGAACATTATTTACACTTTTTAATGAATGGAATGAAAGAAAGGTAAATAATTATTAACTATTAAATAATTATTTTTTCATCATACATATCATATATGTTCATTAAATATTTCAATATTACTATCCATGTAAATCAGTAAATAAAAAACTTGCATTGCTTCATCGAGGTGGCAATCCAAACGTACACACGAGTGACATTATCATTTTCAAAGAGATTATATGGTAAAAAGGAAATTGTTAAATTATAATTATAGAAAAATAATTATATAATATATACCATATAAATATTTAAATCCTCTCAATAATTTTATTTTAATGATTATTATAGACAATGAACTACATCGCAAAATAGAGGTGGTAGTTGACATATATGCACTAACAATAATTTCACTTCCCATTTGATAGAAAAGATGGATAATAATAGTGGTTACATAATAATAATATAATTATATTAAATTTCGTATAATTATATAAATATTTTATGAATAATAAAAATTAATTAGTGGTTTCAAAGGAATAAATAATTCAAAAATGTTGAGTATGATTATTACCACTGTTTATGTAACCATCCTTTAGATCCAATATTAAAGACCCCTTGAATAGTCATTTTAGAATAGAATTCTAATTAAATAATGGATATTTGAGTATATAATATAAATGAGAAGTATTTTAACAATATATATTCCTCACAATGGTGAAATGAATATAGATAAGTGATGTACTTTTATAAGGATATGAAATGAAAAACATGGAATTATATAAAATAGTTAAATATATCTATAATATTAATTTATTATAATGATAGAAAATATCCATGAATTTTAATAAAATGAATATATAGTTGAAATAACATTATAAAATGAAATTTATATAGGGGTTTTCATGATTTTATATATTATCTTTTTGATTAACCCCTTAATTATTAATTTTTTACTAAAGCTACACTACAATCACATCAATCATAAATGGTTATATTTTTATAACAATCTATAAATTAGAACATAAATAGAAGATGATTGAAATGATAGACTATTTGGAATCCTTATTTCCATATTAAATTTTTTTGTCCTTTTTTAATAAATGAATAATTATTTTTAGAAAAAATCATTTTTGTCATTTTGTAAACTAGTTATTTAGTTTGACATTAAAAATATTTTATTTAAATTTAATTATAATGTTATCCATTATAAATAAATTATTTTTTATATTAATCTATTTTATTATTCTGTAACTATAAATAATTGACTGAATATCACATTTTGAGTTTTTTTATTTTTTATGAATTTTCTACCCATTGCATATGCACTTTTTCGACGTAGGGTAATAATTTCATTTAATTATTTAATCAATAAAAAATAAAAATGAATTACGATAATAAAAAAATAATTTATATTTTATATAAACACATATAATTTAACTCATCCTCTTTTTTCATTATGTTACAATATATTATAATATAATCAAGAGCATGAAATTTTAGAACATTCTTTAGTTGAAATATTATAGATAACATCATCAATTGTAAAATGTAGAAAAATGCCACAAACTATATTCTTTGAAGGATATGGTCTAATTTATCCCATCCAATGTAATAATTAAATGATTTTTATTGATTTTGAGTCCATATTTCATGGTTTTAACCATATTTTACCCATTTTACCCTTAATGATGTCAGAAGTATTTACAACATTTACTATTTCAAATTATAAAAAATAATATGGAAAAATTTACCATATATGAATATTTTATGTGTATATATGGTTTCCATTAATAAAAATTTAATTTATAAATGTTCTATAAATAAATTTTATTATAAATATGTTTAATTAAATGAAATATAGTTTTTAGAAAAATATATTTTTAAATATATAAATAACATAAATATAAATCCTAAAAATTAATGTTTGATAAATAATTTATTAGATTATTATAAATCAAATGTATCGTATGTTACTTTTTTAACCAATAAATTTTTTATTGGGACCTTTAAATTGTTTAATTTATTTAATGGTAAAGTGAGTGATTGGAAAATCTATATTATCACTATTTATAAAAAGACAATAAATTAAGAATGTTGAAAAACAGTATTCGATATTTAAATTTTATATAATTATTTAAAAAAATTGGTCATTTAAAAAAGTAACAAATCTAAATGAAGAAAAATAAATTATAATTTCCACACCCAAATTGAAATAAAAAAAAGTTGGAGGAAAATGAATTTATGAAGAATAAAATGTCTTCATGAAAATGTAGTGATTATTTCACAAGGATTAATGAGCACTTTTTAATTAATTAATAAAATTACAAATATTCTTTATAACATGGTTACTCATATTCATACCGAATAATTATGTGGATGTTTTATAATGTCCACACATTAATAATAATACATTAATAATATTTCTTAACACTCCTAAAGATCAATGTTGCATGGTATGTAAGATATTATGCTTATTATTTATTTACACTAAATTATCTTGTCTCAACACACATTGTGTATTGTTTTTTATATTAACTCTATATATATGGACCTCTTTATGGGTTTTCCAAGATTGTAGAAATCATTGAGTGTCTTTTTAATTGTGTCTTGAATATATTCTAGGATTTCCAACCAAGACTGAATCATTTTTTATGTTTGTTAAAGAACATATTTCCAAGATGAGACATTGCTTCCAAGGAATATTTTTCCCTATATGTCTAGGAACTAACAAACTTGATGGTATTCCTTTTGATGGATTTGTTAAGGATTATTATAAGGTATGTTTTCATTAATCAAAATGATCTAAGAATGTGATTATCCATCGAATATCCAAGGTTAACATCTTTTAAGTGGTGTTGATACCCATGAGTATATAGAAAATTGAGTGATGTAACTCTTGATATAAGAGTTGGATCCATAGTGTTTGAATGCTTCTTGCATCGAGGGATGGATCAATTGTTTAGTGACCATTTAGTTCAACATATTAGTTTAATTTGATGTTGAGTACAGATATATGTATCTTAGGAATAGAAGGGTTGATCATGTTTGAACAGTCATTATCATGAGTTCACCCTTATGAAATGGTTATTATAAGGTGAAACTCATTGTAATGAATTTATTATTCAAAATTAATAACTATGGGTGATTGGTTTTGGTGGTGATGGAACCTTTTGGTCAGTAGAAAACTATAAAATAATGTTTTCCCATATAGGATTCCACATGGCATGGAAAATAAAACTGTTTTGGGTAACATGTTATTTCTATTCCTTTATATAAATACATTATGTGTGATTGAGAATATGGTGGGTACAATCGTGGTCCATTGTAATTACATGATATCGAGAGGTGAGTAGGGAATTAAGGCTTTTACTAGCTCTCTGTATGAATTTAGAGGGTACAATGATGGTATGCCACAGATAAATTCAGTTTAGGTATACACTTTAAATTAGAAACTAGATTTTTAGATATGGGATTTAAAGGATTTGAAAGCCGTGTTTTTAATTAATATGGTGTTGCTCATTTGGTGAAGGATAAAAAAAATAGTGGAACATTGTATTGTTGTGTTGTCAATATTATATTTTCATTTAAGACTTTTATGAAATTAGAAATTTGTATCAGGGGATGAGACCCAACTAAATCAGGAATTATATCATATACATAGAATAGTATATAATTATACCCACATTGATAATGAATCATTTTCTATACTGAACTATGATTAGAGAAGACTTGGTCTGAATAGCTCTTGGTTATTTTTATAGAAATGAGTTGAATGGATGGTCTCATTTATTCCTTAAGCTCAATTATAGACTAGTTATGGGTTGGGTAGACTAGTTTTGGTGTTTATAAAAAATAATTATGATAATTATATAGTTAAGAAGATGGACATGGTCACGTGTGATATGTTATCTCATAGAGAAGGGTCGTGGTAAGTGTAAGATTGGCCCTTTGATGATTGTGAGACTCAAGAGATTGATATATAGTGGAATTGAGGGTTTATTATTTATTTTTGAAGTATTTTCATTTGTTTCTGATCTATTTCTTTATAGAAATCAGATTTGTTCTTTGAATATTGTAGATAATTGATGAAACCTGAAAAGGATTCATATTATTATACTGTTGGTCCTGGTTTTGAGCCTTGTCACCGGTGGATGTATTTAGAAAAACACCCAGTTAAAAACAATTATGAATTCATTTTATACATTGTTTTGGATGTCTGAACATTTTAAAAATGTTATTGAGTTATAATACATCAAGTCAAATGGTTCATGATGTTTTTTATAGGATTGTTACGAATGGAGGTTCATTAATGAAAATGTACTAACTTGTGTTATTTTGATATCAATAATTTTATAGTCTATAACTGCATCGATCTAATAAAACTAAGATACACTATAGTTTTTTAGGAACATCAAATATTCTTCTCAAGGATGATATGTATATAGGGGGTATAAATGTTACATCCCTATTTTTACAAACTAATTTTTTAAAAGAAGATTACACTCAGGGTAAAATGTATGAATTGAAACATACACACTATTATAAACCATTTTTGGATTCAACCTCTTTGTAATTTTGAATGATATTAATGAAAACTAAATTTCCAAAAATATGAAAGTCATGAGGGATAAATTATGTAAGTTCATTCTAAACTTACAATGGGTGTTTTTTGGGAGTTACATAATGGAAAAATGTTCATTCCTTATTTTAATGTCTATTTTTCTATAGTGGAAAAAACGAAATATAATCTCTTATATAGCTTTGTAAATGGAATATATATGTTTTATTATGTTTTTAAAGGTAATAATGAAATATTTTAAAGGTAAAATAGAATTACTTATTGATATTGATTAATCCATTATTCATGTTTAAGAATCCTTGAATCATTCTGTGATCAAAACATGTTCTCATGGGTTATTGTTTTAGAACAACCCTCTCCATCTTTCCAATATTATAGGGGTATGTTTTTCAATAGTGTAATTCTATGTATGGATATGTATTCCACTTACCCATTATCATTATTGTTTTTTAGAATTTACACTTTTGATGATTTTAGTAAATAAATGACATAGAACTCAGAAAGTGATATTTACCTAGAACTAAACAATGTAATAATAATAATTATTCTTCTTTATCACATGTAATTGTATACGTAGTGTTTATCATCACATGTAAAATAATTATTATTATATTTTATATTAATGTTAACACGTAATATGGATTAAAATGATAATTTATAAATTATAGTGGAGAGAAAAATCTATTAACACATGTAGTGTTCTTAATAATTTTTGGAAATATAATAATGGAATTGGATCTGGGAATCCAAGGAAGACTATTTGAAATGATTGACATGTGATCTGGTTTCGGGTGATGTTTCCATAATGAACAATGAATTTAAAATTAATAACATTAAGGTATGTGGTCTCATATACTTTAACCAATTCCATTATTCACCTTTATTTTCATTATATGTTGGCCTTTCCACATTTATGAATGATAATTAATTTATATTGTGTAATGAATAACTACTAATTCATAATTAATTATTAATCCTTATGTCTTAATTAATTAATGGAATAATCCTAATCTAATTGAGAAATGTGACAATGGCCACATTGAAACCTTGTAAACTAGCTTGTTTTCTATGATTTATTGCTAAGAATTGATCACTATATAGTGCTCTGAACTACTTGGTTACCATAGGGTGTGTTTTTTTTGTACTTGTGACATGTATCCCAAGAGATAGTGTTTTAGGTTTAATCACATGTGTAGATATTATGATCCTTAATGATATGAAATTATCTATTTAAAGGAAAAACTATATTATATTTATTTCATACCTATGATGACATATATTGTTTTAAAATACATCATTAAGATCACATGAGTTTCTGTAAATGGTGAATAGAGAACAGTTGTGTGATATTTTATTCCTACATAATAGAAATAGGTCTGTTGTGCTATGAAACTGGATATCTTTGACTAATATGATGAAAAAATTTACATTTTTAATTTTCCAGTATATGTTTTGTTGTTTTTTTCTTGTTAACGTTACCTAAGAGATGGGAGGACCCATCATGGACTGTTACCTCAAACACTCTATGTGAAATGATGAAAAAAACTAAGATAGACAATGAGGGATTATGGCTTCGTGTGGGATAACCTAGGGGAATGATTGTAATATGTGCCCAATCCTAAGATGTGATAATGGGTCATGATGATCTATGTGATTTACCTGAGTGATAAAAATATGGAATGATGGCCTGGTCAGGTCTAGCTAGGAGGCATAGGGCCTATACTATTGATTTAAGAGAGAGACAAGGCATGAAATACTACTTTGGTATGACCAATAACTCTTAGATATGCAGAATAATCTTGTTTCCTTCTGATATATGTTATGACAACATTTCGTCTTAGACCCATAGCAGGTATGGTTGGGGGTTTGAGGTGGCTTGGTAAGTGCATATACTCTTATCATGTTGTTTTTTATTTATTGTGGGTACATGGTGGTATTGTTTAATGTTAGACAAATATGTATTTTGTATTTACATTTGCGAATATTATCACATTACTATACACTAAAATTATTGAATGGTTATTGGTCCACATCGGTGGATTCAAACTAAGTTTTACTGAAGAAGGCATGAGAAACCATAGAAACTGGGTACGCAATGAGCCCTCACTTATTACATGAATATGATGGTATGAGGCCTTAGTTAATCATTATGTGGTACAAAATTCTATGAGTTTAGAGGTAGGGATGATTTAAGGAAAATAGTTGTAGTATATCCACTTTTACATTTTTATGTTAAATTTATATGTGTTCCGATCATTGGGATACCAATGCCTTACATTCCTATTTGAGTCTGTAGTTTCTACATGAAACCATATAGTGTTAATGTTATTGGTTTTTTCTTACTCCAATTTTATATTATTTACATTTTGGTATATTTATTGTTACTTTTATCTATGATTAAAGTTATACTCTCCTATTTATTCCACTTGAGAACCCTTATTAAAGATAGGAACCACTAGGATATGGGCTGGTGCACTTGAGGTCATGTGGAATTTCATCATTGACATAGTGATTCAGGTAGGGTTGTTATAGTGGGGGTTGGGTAAGCTTGTGGGGGGGATTGGAGATTAAATTAGAAGCATTGGGGTAGGGAAATGAATATGGAAATTAGTTTTATTTGGGTTTCTAGTATGGTGGTTAAAGTAGAAAGAGACACAAACTAGGGTTTTAGGGGGTGTAGGGAAGGGTATTTAGTGAACAATGAAGTTACATGATCAGGAAAATTTAGCTAGTTATGACCCGAAACATGAGAGAGAAACTTTTAATTGAATAGAACATGGATTTTGATTATCTAAATCCCTCACCCATTAATTTTTTGGGTTGTAATTTCTGGGGAATAAAATAAAATAACAATATTTATTGAAATAGTAGGGAAATAAAATATAGTATGAGTATGAAATTTTAGAGTAAATTTTTGTAATAAATGAAAATTAAAAAAAATCATTGAAAATATTAATGGACCAGTATATTTTGGGTTTTTAGTTAAATATTTCAAAGGCTACATTGTCTTTTAAATATTTGTTTTCACTTTTCATCTTCTCGTGTCAATTTCATTATATTATCATTAGATGATGAATTTTTTTTAATTTAAATTACATATCATTAACTCCTTTTCCACAAAAATTTAATAAAAAATTAATTTTATAAATGTATCACAAAAGATAACGTTAAGTAAACTATTAGTTTAAGTTAATGGAGTGAAAATTTATAAAATAATCCCAAAACATTTCCTACAAAAGAAATAAAATTTATTAAATATCATTAATAATATATGTTAATTAATGATTCATCATCTGAGGGAATTGATAAAATGAAATCTTATATATTTTAAAAAATGGTATGTGAACACCTAAGATGAAGAAATAAAAAAAGTAAAAAAATTTTGTTTTTTTGTGAAATTTGAATCCAATTTCCATAAATTTATACAATAGCCTAAAAATTGAATAAACACTGTATACATAAATTTCACATTAATTAATATTTTCTTAAAATGTGATGGTATGATTATAAGTGTTTTTATAGAATTGGAATGAATGTGTGAAACTATATGTAAAATCATGGAATGATAAAATACAATTTGATCTTACAATAAAAATATGCACACCATTGTATACTATATTAATATGAAATGTAAAAATTTATGAAACAATAAAATATTAAATATATCAACATGATGATATTTTATAATGATATATTAATTTTAGTGGTAATCATTCTAGAATTGGAATGATAGCCTTAACAGTCACACCAATTTCAGATGAACATATAAGTTTCCTTGTTAATATAAACTATTATATGATTATATAAATTGTTTCTTCAATTTTGGTTTGTAATAAACAATAATTTAAATATATATTATGATAAAAATATTTTCACATACTATAATTATAATTAATGAGATGAATTATATTATCATTTTAATTTTATTATATAATCATTTAATTCAGGCATTGAAATTTATGTGTAAAACAACCATATTATGAAATACCAAATATAAATAATTTAAACTGATATATATGGGGAAAAGTATCAATGCAGTGAAATCCCATAACATTGGAATTAAGAATTTGAACAACAAAATAAAAGAGTAAATATTATAATGAATATAATACCAAAAATGAATGTTTTTTTGAATTATTGTAAAACTGAAATGATATGTAGACAAATATCTATGAAATGAAATCAAAAAATCCAGTAATGAAATATATTTCTCAATATATGTAATTAAATATGTTTCCTGATTGAAAAAACACACCTTAGTAGTTTAGTCACATAATATATGGTTTATTATGAAATGGAATCATATAATATATAATCCATATAAGATCAAATTTCCAAAACTATAAAAATGGATGTGTCTGTAGACTACTGAAGATCAATTCTTACCCATAATTATGTATTTAGGGGATTTAGTATTCCATTAAAGTTGATACAGATATATATAATAAATCATACAACATTCTATTTTGTATTAATATATTTCATCATGCATATTATATTTAGTGTACAAGATAATACATATAAAAATTTACATTTAATGTGAAAAAAATAATAAAAATAAAAAACAAATCATATCACTTTTTTACATATATATAAAATAATAATTTATTATAAGATGATAGTACCTAAAATGTTAGAGATTGACGTTTTACAATTATACTAGTACGGATTTTAGTAATAAGTAGTGATTAAAAAGTGATATGTAAAATTTAAATGATGTCATATAAGAATTTATGTGATAGCCTTAACATGTACAATGATTTTAAATGAAATGTGTAATTTCATTTTTCTTACATAATATTATATGATTAAAAATATTTTTTCAATAATTTTTGTTTATAATAAATTTGGGGAAAGAGATTGAGTCGAGAAACAATTTGGTAAAATGATGGAATAATTTATGATATGAATTAAATCAATCAGAAATTAAATTTGATTATTTTATCATATATGATTTGTGTTAAAATATACATGTATGGTTATAATACAATACGTTGTAGGATAACATTAATTATAATCAGAATGTATATTCTACATAGTTAATTTCGAATTGTTTCCTTAATAACGGAATTAACCATTATGAATATAATATAATCAAATGCATAGTATATTGAGTTTAATGTAATAAATCAAGATATTTATTGAATCTAGTAAACATTAAATGGAAAATTAATTAATAACTACGAAATATGTGTTCTAAAAATAGTGTAGAAATATATTTCAAAACATTTGGACAATACTCTGGTTATAAATGGAAGAAAATTTACCTTAATAGGTTACTCACACTGTACAAGGATCACTATGAAATGGATTCCCGAAAAATGTAATTTCTGTATGGTCAAATTTCCAAAAAAAAAATTAATGTTTAGTGTAAATGGATTGCTAAAAATTATAGTGGTCATATTCTTTTATTGATGTGTTATTATATTCCATTTAAATGGTTATAGATAAAAATAATGTAATATAAAATATACAATTATATTTTTCTTTTTTAAATTTATCATACATTTTTTTTGGAGAATACATAAAATATAAATTGATCATTAAATTGAATCATAGATGAAAAAAAAAATTCACATTGATATGAAATAATAATTTATTAGAAGGAATTTATACATCAAATGGTATTGATATAGTTTTTAAAATTATAATAGTATGAGATGTCATAATAAAAATATATTTAACAATGATATATTAAATTTAAAGGAGTTCATTCATAAATTATAGGGATAACCTTAATAGGGACACTACTTTAAGAGGAACATATATATTTCATAAATGATTCACATTATTATGCACACTATTGTGTTTATTTTTCCAACAAATGAACATGAAATATTTATTTTCATTTAATAATTTTGTAACATTATTCAATTATTTTTGAAAAAATTGATTCAATTTGATATTAAATTTGAATATCTAATCTTATATGTCTAATAATAAAATTTTCATGTACAATTAAAAAATATGGAAAATAGGATAATTTTTTAATTAGAATTTATATGAAAGATATTTCATTACAAGGTATATTTCTCAATGAATATAATAGGAAATATAATTGAATAATATAACCTGAAGTACATGAGAAATTATACTTTTAAATGAATAAAAAATTGTGTTTTTTTCAGATGCAACAATAATCCTAAATATTGAATTCTAAGAGATCCAAATATAATATCCCCATGCTACACTTCAAAATATCTAGTTTAGGAATAATTTTGAACCCAGTAATTATCAACATTAGGAATAATTATATGTGTACTACCATTAATAAATAAGATGTTCTATAATATAATATTATATAAGATGTTACCTTAATCTTACTATGTCTATATTTAGAATTTTTTTATCAACGATATTTGTTGGTTCATGAATGAACAAAAAAAATTGTTTCTCTATAATCCATAACCACCAATTGTGACTTCAATCATCTAGTAACTAACGAATATGTAGTTTTATCTTTTCAATTTGTTTTTATGAAATCTAGTAATAAACAAAGAATTAATCGTGATATATGAAATTTAATGGACATTATACAATAATTATATTGGTAACATTATTAGGGATCTATATTTTAGAAAAACATATGATTTTTTATATATATTATGATATGATTATAAATAGCGTGGATTTAATTTTTTCCCTTTAAAATTTCATGTAGGATATTTGGTCATGTAATAATTTTTAACATAATTTAATAATATAACTATACTATTTTTTAATTATAATATATGTGTATTATTCTAAAATAATTAATGATACAAAAATAAAAATACTAGAATGTGTCAAACAAATATTTCATATAAAATTGATTATATAATATGGGATTTAAAAAATATAACTATAATATAATGTAATTCCCAATATATATGGATTATAATACTAGAAATTATTTTTTTGGATTATATTGAAACAAAAATAATAAATATATTAATACTGGGACATATGAAATCCAAAAATATTGTGCAGAAATATATTTCACAATATATAATCAATACCCAACACATTGATGGTTGAAATAAAACCATAGTAATCTATTCACAAAGTTCATGGGTCATTATGAAATTGACTCTTTAAATATATAATCCATATACGGTCCAATTTCCAACAATATAGAAAGGGGAGTGTAAAAATAATACTATAAACAAGGTTATATGGAGAATTATTTATTTATGTGTTCTAACATACCAATATAATGGTTATTAATCAATAGAATATAATATAAAACACACTATTATTTATTAATATTTCAAAAGGTGTATTATTCATTTAGAAAAAAGAAGTTATCAAACATAAATTGAATTTTTATGTTAGAAAACGATAGAAAAAATAAAAACAAATTCAAAAGGATTTGATAACTAATATATGAAATATGATATTTTAAAAATATTTTAATATCTAGAATTATATTAGAATGTTTTATAAAATTATTTTATTATGGAATGTGTTAAAATTAATATATTTAACAATTATACAATAAATTTATATGAAATTATATTAGGAATATATGGATATAATTAATATGCATTACGATATTAGATAAACTTATTGGTTTCATTTTTATAAATAATATATATGATTAATAATATTTTTTTATTAATTATTGGTTTCCTATAAAAGTTCATGTGAAATTGAGTCAATTAGTAAATTTTTAACATGATGAAATTATGTATCAAATGAAAGGAATGAATTTTCATTTATATTTTAATATATAATTATACATGTTGTGTAATAAATTTTTTGTAAATGATTATTAAAATATGGATAGACCAGAAATATAATTTATTTCAGTTAAATATTTTGAATATAAATAAATAAAAATATATTTCAATTACTATAAAAAAATTACTTTTTGATGAACAAAACATTATAGGTGATTTTTTAGAGATCCGATAAAAATTTTGAATTTTGTATTCTATGATTTCAAAAGATAATTTTTCAATTTTTTCCTTTAATTAATTCACATTATATTACATTTAAACTAATCCTAATACTTAAATGTGAATTATTATTCATTTATTATCATTTAAAAAGAAGATATATTATTTTGTAAATTTGTGAAGGTTGTTTCCAAGATCTAACTACCTCTGCATATAGATTTTGTTTTTGTTACAAACTCCCACAGTATTTTATTGAATAGAAGAATATAAATTGTATCTATCTAATATATAACCATCAAATCGACCATAAATATGAAATTATAAAACAAAAATTTCAAATGTCAGCCAATATAAATTCATGTCTCATTTCTCACATCATCACATGTGGCGAAAATTGATAGCAATTTGAATTAATGTTTCCAAAAGTGTTTTAGGGATAAAATATTAATTTCTAATATGGTATTATCCTAAATAATTATTTTTATCACTTATTTATTAAAATAATTGATTGTTTACCCTTGATGGGAGTTTGGCGGAAATATGATCCATTTGAATTCTGTTTGATTAATTAATATTTAATTAATTAAAAAAAATTATTAATTTGTGTTCATTTGTTAGTTTTTTTAATGGATCAATGAATTTGTATTGTATCATCGTGGTTCCGTATAGAAGAGGTGGTATTTCCTATGATAGCAATAACTTCATGTCGGACTGTCATGAACCAGCCTGGGTACCCTGGTAACCCGATAACTGAGCCATCCATGACATAGACCAAAGGGAGTTCCCAATCCCCACAGGTTGGCGACTAGCACCTTGCATCACATAACAAGAAAGTGGGAATGATTTTTCCACCAACAATGCAGAAGAAAAGAAATAAGACAGTATTCATAACAAAAAGAAACTTCACTGGGAGTAATTTTCCAGTATACAAAGAGGCATAAAAATCCAAAAGTACTAAAAACCCTGTACTAAAAATGGGAAAATAGCCTCAAGGTACCTATGGACACAGCTCACCAAAACCAAAGATCGATATCTAGATCCACCTCCAAGAGATCACCTCCCTTTGTTCGAACCTGGAAGAGGAATGTCTACAAACATCATATGGATAAAGTATGATCTGATCCTATGCCCAATATGATACCACCAAAGATTTCATAATAGATTTCAAATATAGATTATCCAATTAAAAGCTTTCAATATTCAAATAAATAGGTTTGTTAATTCAAAACCTTATTTTAACAAAAAAAATGTTATACATTTTCAAGTGATAGAAATAAATATTTTATGTAATGATTTTAAAAATTATGGAATATTTCTAAAACAGAGGCTTAAATAAAACATTTATATAAAATAGTTTATATAAATTCAGCAGGCATGTAAAGCAGTTCAAAAGCATTGGAATACATTTATATCTCAAATATAAATAAACAAGCGAACCACGTGGCCATATACCAAATGGCATGATAGTATTAACCTGTTATAGGATTCCACACTTTCTACGTGAACTAATTAAAATGTGTATACACACGTCCCTAGGACACCGGCCAAAGGAGACTCGTCACCCACCCATCAGGGATGTTACCTACCACAAGTAAATTTTAGAACGTTGTGGTAGCATAGAGTGTATCCAAATAACTCACTAACTACTTTAGGCTTTCATGTGCTTCTACATGATGTGTGAACTATTTGAAGAATGAATAAAAATACTATCTATCTCATTATTCCATTTCAAAAATGCCGATTTCTTTCCATTAAAAACCAAAACATGTTTTATTAAAAAAATTCCGTTTTCAAAAGATAAAACCACTTTGTTTCTATAAAATAATTTTAAGCCATTTTCACCACTTTGAAATCCACTCAAAACCATTTCCATCATTACACAATTTATTTCCAAAATTTAATTCATCAATTTAATTGAAATAATTTCCATCAAATCCATGATTAAAATTAATCAACTTAAATTATCCAATTTCCATTAACACACCCAATTCATTGGAATTGGGGTTTTCCAAATTTCCATACCAAAACCATTTCAAATATCATGATTCATAGAAATCAAATTCCTATCAATTTTTTTGAAATAAGATTTGAGAAATTGAATTTAAATCAAAAATTTAAAAAAATCAAGAAATAAAATGATAATCAATTTGGAAAGTCGGGACAGAACCACCTAACTTGATTTATTGACGGGTGTTCTCCCAATGAGAATCCTCAAAAACTGAGCAGCATAACGTTATCAATCATGTTCTAGATATAAATCCTCAAAACCCAAAAAAAATATCAAATGGATTATGATCTTGGATAACTAGATCTAGATCCTCAATCCTAGATCAATATATCAACTCATTAGTATAAATCAATGGAAAATGATGGAAATCCCCCAAGAAAAGATCAAGTAATGATAGAGGAGAGAATGAGAGAAGTAATAGGATGAAATCCACTTACCAGGAGAAGACCAGATCCTCAATCTGAGCCTTCAATCATGAATGATGATGTTCGGATCACATTGAAATATGTCCGAAAGGAATTGGAAACACCTATAATGTTTCAAGACAAAGAAAATGTCGGAAATATGGAAGTATTGAGGGTTTGTTGGTATTAAGAAGGATTATCGGAATAAAAAAACTACACGCACAGTTTCCTGGAAAGAGGCGCACATTCAGGAAAACCATGCACCAACCGTGCGGAACCCACTGTCCAGGTCTTTAGGGTTGGCAGGGATTGGTCACATGGTCTGTCAAACCATGCACAAACCTTGTGGAACTCTCTGTACATTTCTACATGGTTGGTACAGTTTGGTCGCATTTTTTGTCAAACCGTATGCAAACCATGTGCAACTCATTTTCCTTTAGTTTTCTTTAAAAGTTCACCCAAATGAACCCCATGTCACTACTCCAAAACATAGGTACTTAGAAACATCAAAAGTACGTGAAAACATAATGTGATGTTGCAACCACCCCACCATAAGATCTTTCTGTCCCCAAAAATCCTATGAATAAACCTCCACGTCAAAAAGAATATGCCACAACTCTGTCGTTAGTTCCTCTTTTTCCCACGTCTCATGAGAATCAGAACCATGCTACCATAGAACACGGACCCAAGGTATCGTTCTCCCACAAAGTAACGTAGTCTCAGAATCAACTACCCTGACTGGTCGTTCAGTCACAGATTAATCTGGTTCAATCTCAAGATCACTCCAGCTCAGAATATGAGATGGATCAGAGATATACTTTCGCAGTTACGATACATGAAACACGTTATGTATCGACGTCTGTTGTGGTGGAAGAACTAGATAGTAGGAAACTTTCCCTACATGACCAAAAACATCAAAAGATCCCACAAATTGAAGAGAAAGCTTCCTTTGCCTCCCAAGATGTCGATGACCTAATTGGGGTGAAATGATCAAGAGCACCTGGTCACCCACTCAGAACTCTATAGGTCTACGTTGATGATCGGCATAAGACTGTACCTACTCTATGTAGTCAAAATTCATTGATGAATCAATTGGATCATATCTGTCATCTCTTGGTCCAAACTCGGTCCAACCAAGAAACTTCCACCAATATCCAACCAACTTAAAGGATATTTACATGTTTGACCATATAATGCCTCAAAAAGAGCCATTTTTATTGCATAATGATAACTGTTATTATAATAAAACTCAACTACCCCCATATGTTCATCCCATAACCCACCAATGTTGAGAACACATGTGTGGAGCATATCCTCAAGGATCTGAATAACTCTCTCTGTCTGGCCATCTGACTCTGGATGGTAGGTCGTGCTCAAATGGGCCAAAGATCTCAGAGCCTCTTGAAGGAATCTCCAAAAGAAAGAAGTAAACTGAGTATCCCTATCAGAGACTATAGCCAATATAAATCCGTACAAATGAACAATTTATTTCACATAGATATTTCCAAATTCCTCAACTTTTGTTGTATCTCAAATAGATATAAAGTGAGCCGACTTGGTTAGCCTGTTGATCAAAACCCGTATCGCTTTCTTCCTCCTCTGGGTTTGAGGTAACCCAACCACAATGTCGATAGAGATTTCATCACACTTCCATGTAGGAACTGGAAGTGGTTGAAGCAAACTCGAAGTTTGTTGGTGCTCGACTTTCACCTGTTGGAAGGTATTGCAATGAGATAAAAACTCATCAATGTCTCATCTCATACTTAGCCACTAGAACTATCATCGCATGTCAAAGAACAGCTTCATGGTTCCTGGGTGCACATCCCACTGAGAGTTATGGAAATCCCCCATCATATCCTTCCTTGATGATGCTGATATAAAGTTACAATTTCAATAACACAGAACACCCTCTATGGAGAACGACCACTGGGTGTCATAATCCCCACCATAAAGAGAGTCCCTAATGCTATGGAATTCATCATCCAGTTTTTGTTACCGAAGAATTAACACGAAAATAGAATATGTAAACTCAACGCTAGCTAATGAAACCTCATTCCCCATCCACTGAACTCCAATATGAATCTGAGCAAAAAGAGACATCAAACTCCACTCTTCTAAAGATTCATTCACAACATGAAATTAAAGATTACTTCTTAACTAATCTGCAACTACATTCCCTTTCACCATGGAATAGGCAATGTCAAATTTAAAATATTGCAGATACTCCACCCAACACCATTGGTGGAGTTTCAAATAATTTTGGAAGACGATATAACTCAAGCCCTTGTGGTATGAATACATATTAAACCATTCAACATAAAGGTAATGTCTCCAACACTTAAGTACGCCCATTAAAGCTTCATGTTCATGGTCATGGGTAGGATAGATCTTCTCATGAGTCTTATGCTGATGAGATCAATAGGCAACAATATGATTACCTTGCCTAAGCACACATCCAAAACATGAACCCGATGCATAACAGAAGACCACATAACCTATCCCAGCCTTCGGAAGAGTTAACACTAGCAAAATAGTCAAAATATACTTTTCCTAAACAAAATAACTCTGAAATGTATCATTCTAGGAAAATATACTCCCTTTAAAGTCAGATTAGTCATTGGAGAAGCTAACTTTGAGAAGACTATAACAAATCGGCGATAAATATCTTTCTACGCCCAAGAAGATCTAAACCTCGAAAACATTTTTGGTTGTTCCCAAGTCAGAATAACCTTCACCTTCTCAGGATAAACTGATATTCCTTATTCTGACACCACGTGTCCCATGAAATTTACTTCCCAAATCCAGAAATTGCACATTAAAATCTTGGCAGAAAGTTGGTGATTTGTTAGAAGACGTAGAACTGTTCTCAGATGAGGCACCTGATTCTCCTCACACATGGATTAGAATATAATTTCATCCACAAAGAATACCAGAAAAGTATCTAGATACTCATGGAAAAACTTTTTCATCAAAGACATGAAAACTTCCGTAGCATTTGTTAGGCCGAAGGGAATAACAAGGATCTCATTATGGCCATACCTACTCTGAAAAGCAGTCTTATGAATGACATATTCTTTTATCCTCAAATGATGGTAACTAGATCGATGTTAAATTTTTGAAAACCACTTTTCACAATTCAATTGATCAAAAAAATCATCAATTCGTGACAACATATATTTTTCCTTTATTTTAACTCGTTTGAGCTTTCGATAATAAACACATAAGCGAAGAGAACCATCCACCTTCTTGGCGAAGGGAACTGGTGCAGACTAAGGAGACTCACTCAGGCATATAAAACCATTCTCAAGAAGAGCGTCTAACTGGGACATCAGTTCTATTAGTTCTTCTAGAGCCAATCAGTAAGAGGGAATATATACTTATTTAGTACCATACATTAATTCAATAGAAAAATCACCCTCCCTTACTGGTGGAAAACTAGAGAAGTCAAAAGGAAACAGGTCGGGAAACTCAGTGACAACTGAAGGAAGATCACCACACATTGAATCTATCTATAAATCCAAAGCAAACACTGATATCACTTTCCCTAACTCTAGATAAGAGGGTCCAACTCGTCATGACCTTGGGTCCCATTTTCCTTGAAAAACAAGATTCACACCACTGGGTGAAGTAAGGTAGACCAGTCGAAGATAACAATTGATCTGGGATTTATAGGAAATGAGCCAATCCATCCCAAATATAAAGTCAAATGATTTAATTTTGAGAAACAAAAAAATCCAAGAAAGATCAACATATGATAGAGAGAAGACACAAGTAGGACTATGAAGAGCCTTCTATCTCATTGTACAAAGGGGTGTAGTAATATCCATCAAAAAAGTTAAAAGAAATATATGTAGATTTTGCAGATTAACAATATGGGTTGAAATAAGTGATTGAGATGCACCAGTATCAAAAAGGATGGTCACTAAATATGAATCTATAGTAATGGTACCTCTCACAGTTTCAGGACTCGTATCAGCTACCTCTGGTGACTCTACCACTACATGAAGAAACTTCGTTCCAGATGCATGTGGCTGGAACCCTTTTGTACGTGAAGCATTTGATTTCCCCATAGTTTTTGGAGGTGATGATGATCATGTTCCACTAAATGGAGTAGAGAAGTGACGACATAATCTCTGTAAGTGCCCTAAAAGTTCACATGAGCTACAGTTATTGGGTTCCTCAGTGTAAAAACTCTTATAATGTCATGTATTTCTACACTAATAACAAGTCAATGAAGCGCCTCCTGGTGCTACCGGAGGTCTGTAATGACTTTGTGGTCAATAACTACAATTAGAACGTCATTCTTAAAATTTCCATGAATGGAATGAACACTTACACTAAGAGGGAAATGAAATTCCTTCAACCCTAACATTCCTACTAGGTCTATCACAACCATCATCGCACTATCCAGCACATCAGTATTAGTGGGTTGCTTCATAAAGAAAACCTGATAACAAATATCTGATCGAAGTCCCAACTAGAATTATTGAGCCTTCATCTTCTAATTAGATACTATCTCAAGATAAAACTATAATAACATAGAAAATATATTTTATTACTCAGTCGCGGTTTTTTTGTCCTGGTCATGCTTGAAAAACACCACATTCTTAGCCAACACCATTGATTCTAGATAGAACTGGTTAGTGAAAATAACCCCAAAGTCTTTCCACTCCAAACCCTCTTGTTTCCCAGCCGCCACCATCGTGTCCCACCATCTCCTACATGGTCCCTCCATCACGAAGGCATCACACATCACCTTCATCACATCAGGTGTCCCCAAGAACCCAAACAGACATTCAATCATACTCAGCCATTCCTCAGCATGTTGAGGTTCAGTGGAGCTTTTGAAAGCCAGTGGCTTATAGTGTAGAAAATCTTGAGAACTATTTCATAAAATATCACTATGAGGATCTATATTTGGAGCCTAAATAGGAACTGGATGTGGTTCCTATCCTAGAGAATGGGTAGTGCAAACAATCACCTCAACCAAACTCGGATCCACAATAAGACTGGCTTGCTGAGATTCAGCAGTAGCTGTCTTTTGGATCTTATTCCCACATCTTCTAGGAGGCATGATGCTACACAAAATAAAAATACATTATATTAACACTCAAACAGAGTAACATAGAAAACTATTCATAATAGAAGGGTTGAAAAGATTTAGATTCAACTCTATCCAAATCGAAATAGAGAAAATACTAGAACTAATCCACAAGTCGTATTTCCCTAACTAACCCTGGTGAGACAAGGTTCAATATGGTGAGAGCTGGATAGGACCTCAATCACAACTACCTCTTATGTCCTGACAAGAATACTCAAATTCATATTTTCGTTAGGGAAATATGCTTAACCATTATTTGATACCATTTTTTCATGAACCAGCCTGAGTACCCTGGTAACCCGATAACCGAGCCAGCCCTAATATAGCCCGAAGGGAATTCCCGATCCCCACAGGTCGGAAATGAGTACCTAAAATCACAGAACATGCAAGTGGTAATGATTTTTCCACCAACAATGGGGATTAAATGGAACACGACAACATGCATAACAAAAAAAACTCCACCGGGAGTAATGTAACAAAATACAAAGTGGCATAAAAAGCCGAAAGTAAAACATCTGAAGTAATAAAATTGGAAAAAAATCCCCATGGACACTAAGGGCGCAACACACCAAGACCAATGATCAACATCTATATCCACCCTAAAAATATCCATTCCCTTTGCTTGAACATGGATGAAGAAAGTATACAAACTCCCGAAGGCAAACGTAGGGTGTGAGCCTAAGCCCTGTAGGATTTCACCAATGATTCCGTTATAGATACCAAATATATATTATCCAATGAAAAGATTTCAATTTTCAAATAAACAGGTTTGGCAATTCAAAATTTTATTTTAACAAAACATTAGAAGTGATGGAAATAAATATTTTATGTAATGGTTTTACAAATGATAAAATATTTCTCAAACAATGGATTAAATAAAACATTTATATAAAATAGTTTATATATATTCAGAAGGCATGTAAATCAATTCAAAATCATTGGCATACATTTATATCTCAAATTTAAAAAATCAAGCGAGTAACATGGTCATCTATCAAAAGGTAGGATATTATTAAATAGTTATAGGATTCCACACTCTATATGTGAACTTATAAAAATGTGTATACACACGTCCCTTTTAAATTTTCCAAAGGATTCTCATCACCAACTTGTCAGAGATGTGACCTAATTCAAGTATATTTTAGAATGTTGTTGTAGAGTAGAGTTTATCAAAATAACTCACTAACTACCTAAGTCTTTCATGCTCTCTTACATGATGGGAGTACTATATTATGAATGCTTAAAAATATGATCAATCCCATTCTTCCTTTTCAAAAATTCCAATTTATTTCCATTTAATACCAAAATAGGTTTTATTAAAAAAACACATGCCTTTTTCACATGATAAAATCACTTAGTTTCTATCAACTAATTTTAAGTCGTTTTCACCAGTTTGAAATCCATTCAAACCCAGTTCCATCATTACACAATTTATCTCGACAATTATATTCATAAATTTAATTGAAATCATTTCCATCAAATCCATGATTCAAATTAAGCAATTTAAATTAGTCAATTTCTATTATCACACCCATTTAAATGGAATTGGGGTTTTCCAATTTTCCATGCCAAAACCATTTCAAATATCTTGATTCACTGGAATTGAATTTTTATTAATTTATTTGAAAGAAAATTTGATCAATTGAATTTAAATCAACAATTTAAACAAATCAAGCAATACAAGGATAATAAATTTGGAATATCAGGACAGAACAACCTTTCTCGATTTATTTATGGGAGTAAGCTGAACAAAAAATCCAAAAACCTGTAGGTTTAAATCCATGGAAAACAGTGGAAATGTCCCATGAAAAGATCAAGGAATGATTAAGGAATGAACGGGAGAAGTAAGAGGTTGAAATCCACGTATCCGGAGTGGAGAGGATCCTCAATCTATGCATTTAATCTCGAAGGAAGAAGTTTGGATCACCTTGGAATCTCTCAAAGAGGATTTGGAAACACCTAGAGTGTTTCAAGCCCCATCCAGGGACATAAATATAGAAGTCCTGGGTGTTTAGGTGGTTTTAATAAGGATTTTTGGAATAAAAAAACTACGTGTACGGTTTACTAGGCAGAGGCGCATAGGCATGTAAACCATGAACCAACCGTGCAGAACCCACTATAAAGGTTTTCATGGTTGGTATGGTTTGGTCTCATGCTCTCTCAAAATGTGTGAAAACTGTGTGAACCTCTTTGTCCAGTTCTGTATGGTTAGCACGGTTTGGTGGCATGGTTTGTCATACCATGCACAAACCATGCAAAAATCATTGTCCTTTAGTTTTACATAAAAGTTCAACCAATCGTACCCCCAATAAATAATCCAAAATATAGGTACATATAAACAAAAAATGTACCATAAAACGTAATGTGATGTTACCCGAGCACCGTGGGTTGTGGCGGAGATTGGGCCCCTTTTCCATTAAGTTTTCATTTCTATTCTTTTTTTATTATTTTTATTTTTCCATATTTTAATTTCTCCACATTTTTTATTTCTCATTCCCTTGGGTACCCCCTCACAGGGGTCATTGGATGATAGTTGGAGAGGGAGATAAGAGAGGGAGAATGAGAAGAGGAGGCGTCACTAGGGATGTCGAGTCACACCAGATCATCGTGTGGTTGTTAGAGATCATGGATCAGACCAAATCAATAGTAGTTTCCATATAGAGGTAGCCCCATTTTATTTTATTAACAATAAATCACTGTAGAATACATGATTTGGAATATTAAGTCATGGGGTGTGTATTTTTGGACGTATATTTTGTCTAAATGTGGCTATCTGGGAGAAATCATGTGTTTCCTACTATTTCTGAGTGTTTTTGTTCGAGAATAACCATATACACTACATTATGTTTAATGAAAATATGTTATTCATTCTATATATTAAATGGATATGATTTTTTTGGGACTACACACCATGTACCTATTGTAATCTCTATGCAATGGTTAGTCGAGATGTGTTAGGGGAACATGGTTATTTGAGTAACATGACCAAAACTCGTTTGGGGTACATGGAATGTTCTCATTTATAGTGTTTTCCAGACCCTATGCACTGTTACATGGACAAGTACATCATTGGGGACCCTATGCAGGGTACACTAAATGTATAGAGATATACACCATGTTATGTACAGTGGTGTACACACTATGTGCAATGAGGTATCTGGGAAGGTGAATCCTTTGAGATTCAATACATTTACCAAGAACCGCATACTATGTGCATTGAGAATGGGTATTCGGAGGTTCTTGAGCCCCATTATCAGTGAGGACATTAATGGGTACACTACATATACTTTATGTAAGCACTATTTACCTTTTCATGCAATGAGTTTTTTTTTCATGTTCATCACCAGAGTTTTTGAATATGACATGTGAGTAGTCCCGTGGGAGAGTTTTTTTTGGTAGAGCATGATTTTTGTATACATTGGTCATTTAATTGTTTATAGATGGAGTTTTTGAATATTAATTTTTACTATGATGATTTCAATGAGTCGTGGTTTCAAAATAGTCAATGGTTTTTGGGTTTTGACATGTAAGGCACATTTGGGGTTTTGTTCATGTTAGTGGACATGGCCACTGGATAACATTATGGTATTTTTTATGGATATTCTAGATGTATCCCAGAATAATATATCATGTATTACCTCTAACGATATATTGGTTTTTCCTCATGTGATGGGAACCATTACTCTATGTTAGATCATTTTATGACTAGATCCTCTACTAAAGGATCATAGCTGTTGGAGGCAGTGCGATGGGATGATGCTATTGGATGTCACTTACAGTTTTGTCATTGTGTTTTTTAGATGAGTAGTAGGTAGTATTTTGTATTCCCTTTTGGTATAGTTTATAAAAAACTGATTAGTGGTTTCCATGGTCCGATGAAGTGAATACATGTGTGCATGGTGTTTCATTGGGTTCCATTTTTAGTGAGTTGGTACCTATGGATTATTTGTTTACTGAGAAGACCTATTGTGGTTTTCCTACATTGTCTTTTCCTTGAGGGTTTGTTTTCCTGAGGATACACTATAGTGGTCCTTCTTTTGACGTGATCATGAGGACCTTGGTGAATTCTCCTATTAGCGGTCTTGTTCATTGGATTCCAGATAGGGCATGTAGCTAATCAAGGATCAAGTGGTTCCACTGGGGGTTTCTTGTGGTGGTTTTTCATGTCATTCATGTCGAAGATTTCATGGATGAGATAAATTAATAATTATAGGTTTTCCAACTCTTACAATATCCTTGGGACCGATTGAGGACATTTTGACAGGAATGGACAATGATATTAGGTTCATCATGTGAGTACCATGGTTGATGTCACATTATATTATGTCCTTTGGAATTGTTAGTGGCCTTAGTTTGGATTGGCCCCAATGTTGCATAATTGTGAGTTTGTGGTGGATTTTTTTTCATATTATGATCTAGGTGAATATGAGGTCCCCATTCTATTTTTGGATGTGGATAGTTGATTGGAATCAAAAGTTCAATTATATGGATGGTGGGTTAAGGTGATAGATTCTATGATGTTTGGTCGACCATGGAGAGTGATTGTAAGATAGATTCAATATAGGAAATTTTTTTGAGGAGGAAACACTTGAGATGTTTTTTATTAGCCATCTTCCATTGTTTTCTATCAGTTTTTCGACTTTGATGGCTGACTATTTTTAGCATACAATAGTTACAAATGAATTACCTATATAAGGGAACAACATCAGAATGAGGATAATCCCAAGATAAGGTTAGGTTCATTTTTTGGAATTTATTTCACTCAAAAACATTTATATATATCCCGTATTGAAATTCATCCATCAGACCCATTTTTATGGATCCCAAATCTGGTTTATCTTTCTGTTCCATGTTGTTCGAACATAAGTTTTTCGTAAATAATTCCCTGACATAATTGATATCAGACGTGTGGTTGGGAGGTTTGGTTGCCATTTTTGATCATTCTATATTATTCTTAGAACCAAGTAGATGTTCTTGGTTTATAGTGATTCCAATGGTAATAACTTGTGGTTTGATATCCATACTTGGTATTTTTATACATCCTGTAGCTCTACTATAGATATTTTCTATTTTTTGTGTCTTCCACATTTATTTAAATAATTTTTTTATTCGACAAAGTTTTAGGTCTTTTCTAGAAATCTGATAACACAATTACATGAACATGAACTAATGAACAATATAGGTAAACCATTGGGGGTATCGTAGTATGAATTTATTATAACCCCATGTTAGTGAACCTCTATGTACATGAAAGTATGATTCATTCTTTCAGGTTGGAGTTCAAGTTTCATTAGATGGGGTCGAGGCCTAATGTTGATGGATCATGCAGAGATACAGATATGGAGTCTCCTGATCGGGATCATGCAATTGGAGTGTCATGTAGACAATTTTTTTAGTGTTTCATGGTTTTTTTATCCTATTTTATTAATAATTTTTTAAATTTTTGATATGTGGTCATCCCTTTGGGTGACTGAGTATAGTATGTTATTTATGTTTTTATTATGTATTTTTCAATTCATTTATTATACCATGTCCATATCTTAATAATTTATTACACATAATCTAATATGTACCTTTTGTATAGAAATTTGGTTATTTCCAGATGCTCTTCCACTCTGAACATTTGGTATTGTCTCCGTAGTGCATCATGTATACCCTTTCTTCTTGTTTGTATCCTTTACATTTTGGGGAGGTGTGCTTGTGTAATTGTTGTTAGTAAGATTTTGTGATATGTTAGCTGAAACAAGATATTTAAAAAAATATTGTATCAGAGATTATTAGTTTTATAATTTTATGAGTTGGTTGAAAGGTGGTCAAATAATGTGTTAAAACATGTGAAGGATATCAGAATGTTGTGTCATAGAAAAATATTTTTAATATAAAATACATGTATCTAGAGTGTGGTATTACTGTTTTTGGTTTCCATTATTATTTTTGATTGATTTTACTTACTATAAAGGACTATTGTTTGTGGATTAATGATTTATTAATGTTTTTCCCTCTTACCCAGTGGGAAAGTGGCCAATTTTCAGGCATCATTTTATTAAAAAAGAATCAAAATGACTTTTTCATTCACATGGTTCTTTAAAAAAAATTATATTTTCCATATCATGGAAGTTAATGCTCATAATGTGTTGATATGTTCACCGATTATGTAGTTTCAATCCTTTCATTGATGGATTCATTAAAACCATTGTGGGTTGGTAGTGGAATATGAGTGCCCAGTTTGAGGTTCGATGAGGGAAAGGATGGCCAAGTGATTATTGGACATGTCTCAAGATTCACAAATTCGGTGTTTTTCTTAATGTCCTAAGTACATGTACATTATGATGGAATTTTTCATGCAACATGTTGTCTATTGGATCATGTAGTGGTTCCCATGATCTTGATTTCAAAAATGGGATAGGTGGGTGTGGCTTTTCATCCTTTTGTGGGGGAAGTTTTGGTATTCTATCAATAGGTTGTGGTTATGAAGGTGGATGGACAATGTTTGAGATGTGATGAACTATGTGTGATCTTTGTTTTGTGGATGACTTGAGAGAGTAGATTATATGGTACCCCTTAAACTGGGAAATTATTTTTATGATTTGGGTACCATGGTTTGAGCATTGTAAAATGCTTCTAGTTCTCGATTGACATCATGTAGAGGGTTCCCATATAGCTAATCATGGAATTAGGGAGATTCTATGTCTTCTAAGGGATGTTTCTAGGGATATATTTCTTCTTGTAAGTGAATTGTGTGACAAGCATGGTTAACAGTTTTAGGTTCATTATCCTAATATAATCAAGACATGGACCATGTGGTCATGAATCATATTTTGATTTTGAGTGCAGAGTAAGATATCATTAATGTGGGGTGTTCATTGTATGATATAGGAGGTCTATATCCTTATTTTATGATTTTTGTAAATATTTGAGGTTTCTATTCCAAGATGGTTGGAAATGTGAAGTTTGGTTTCGTGGTGGTACTCAGGTGTGAGTGGTTTGGATATGTCTATCCATTTCAGTCAGTTATGGATTTATCATGGACTCTGTGGTTATCCCTTTGGGTTGTGGGGTGCCGAAAAGGATAAAACTATGGTGGGGAGTATCATATCGATAGCTGTTTAATGTGTCTCATGTTTAGAGAAGATTTCAGAAACAATTAGAATTTAATGGTAGAGATAGCATCATTTGTGCTAGTTATTTTGTGGAGCGATGGTTATTGGTTTTCCACCAATGTTTTTTGGTGGTGAAATGTGTTTTTTGGGGGATTTTTTTTATGACACATTACTTTATATATTTTTGAACATTAAGGGAAATTATAATTTTTTTATATAAGTGTTTTAGGTGGGGAATGGTAATTAGTTCTAAGAGATGATCTTGAATATTTTTTCTAACAAATATTTTGGTCCTAGAATAAATTCTTTACCCTTGGACAAGAGTTTATTTTAAATCTAGGTTCTTCAAAATTTCAATGATATATAAATTTTACTTCATTAAATATTTACTAATTATCATATATTTTTCAGGTTTTATATTTTCAATGGAGAATTAGATATATATTCAGTCTCTATGGTTGTGTTTGGAAGGGGTTGGGGGTTCCGTTCCAAGATTTGGAATAACCTTGTGTCAGGAAATGATCCCAGGACCTAGGCCTTTTTCATTACTACTTTATTTTTTATTATATATTATTTTTTCTTATTTTCCCTTCTCCCCTTGTATTCGAACGCATTCCCACAGTATACCACCACCAACAATTTAGGTTCTTCATATGATTGAAGGGGTGATATATGATTAGGAGAGGGAAAGGAGAAGGAACCCTTACTGATCTTGGGTCATTCATGATCATTTTTCCATTGTTGTGGTTCATGGATCGAACCAATTTTTCATTGGATTCTTCCATGTGTTTGGAACATGTTAATTTTTTTCTCTATAAATCCAAATATATTAGTTGTATTCAATTTTAAATCTGTTAATCGGTATTTAAAGGACCCTTGTTGGTTTATATATGGCATTGGGGAAGAAAGATTTCATTTTATTCCATTTTGAGGGGTTCTGGTTTATGATTATATACCCATGTACATGTATTATAGTTCATCTAATGAACATTGTGGGTTATTAATTTTTAGTGAAGATGATTATTTTTGGACCGTATTTCATGTACTAGGGGCACATGCTATGTAGTGGTGACTAGGGGTGTGTCCGGGGCACATGGCCCTAAATGATACACAACAAGAACCCATAGGGTGTACATGAAAAGAAGTCGTAGGGGGTAAATGACTGGTGGTTGTGTAAAATGTTTGTTCAAACCCAATGTGGGGGTAAATTTCCAAATACATAGAAGGGGACCCCATGTTAGGTACACAATATGCATGGTGATTAACATGACATGTAGTTCAGTGTGGTATGTTCTGAGTGGGGATGAGGTACATGGGAAGGCATCCTTGTGGGGTTTCACACCTTGTCCCAAGATGCACATGTTTTGTATATTGGGAAAGTACACGTTGACAATCAAGTGGCACAATAATATGAAGGTCCTCAGTGTTTACTCGACATGTAACTAATCATAATGTTGTTTAATTTTTCTTCCCAGATGTTTTTTTCATTTTTTTGACTCTGGTATTCGAATTGGAATTGTGAATTGTTTATTGTAAGTGTTTTTAAACTTAGAGAACTACAATAGAGTCCTTTAGTTGATTAGAGGTAATCTTGATGGTGTTTTTGACTATTAGTGATTAGTAGTATGATTTATTTATCATTTAGTTTTAGAATAATTTTAGGTGTATGGTTGATATATTTAAGGCATGTGTGAGGGTTTTATGATTTTTAATGGACTTGGATTATCGATACTAGTTTGGAGCCCTTTTAAGTTCTCTTAGACAATCATGGAAGGTGATATCATGTATTATCTATGGGGATAACATGGTTTTTCCTAGCATGAGAAGAAAAATTTCTTGATGTTAGACAAGTAGAGTTTTGGATCATATTATAAAGGATCATAGATACTAGATCCTTTGGTTTTGGATGACATCTTTAGATGTTATTTACATCTAAGTGATTTTTTGCTATTGAGATTTTTCTTAGGAACTCTTGAGGATTCCATAGTCGGATGGTTTATAATTGAGTAACCAGTGGGATCTATTGTTGTATGATGATAATTCCCATGTGGAATAGTATTTTGTTTTATAGATTTTTAGTCGATTCGGTATCCATTAATGGGTTTTTTTCAACGAAGGGAAAATTAGGTTTTACTTTGTGGTATTCTTACAAGAGGATTCATTATATTGAGGAATCAATATAGATGGTCCTAATTTTGAGGTTACTATGAGGACCCTTGTGAATTACCATATTGTGGATTTAGTCAACATTAGGATGTTTCATTGGGTTTTTTCCATGATATTAGGTGATGTAGGAGAGTCTCATGGTGGATGATAAAATATGTTGAGTCATTGGGGACCATGGGATCTCCAATATTGGTATGGCACCAAGATTGGGTCTTCGAGAACCTGTGGATGCTATTTTTTTAATTAAGATCTAGAGGATCATGAAAGAACCTGGTTTTTTGGATGTCATTAGATGATCATAATTGGTAGTTCATTTGATTTGATGGTGGTTTCATGTTTTGGATCTCCCATGTTCAATTGGAAATTTATATACATGTTGTGATATTTTCTACTCAAGATATAAGTATGAGGAGGATACCCTTGGGAAATTTTGGATCAAAAACTGACCAATTGCTTTTCTTTAGCTCTCTCCTCCATTGGTTGGATGTGGTTATATGTGATTAGGGAGAAAATGTTTGATCTAGAGGATTACACTACACCTATACTGAGTGTTATCACTATATAGGTGGTGGGATATTTTTTTATAGAAATTGTTTCAATCTTTACTATATGAATGGGTCCCATATATCACTACTTTCATCATAATTATGTAGATGGATCCCAAATGGTGGTGTATTTGTCATGAATATTTGGTTGGATCCTTAGTTTCTTTATAAGAGTCCTGGGACATGATTTAACTATGAATGGTAGAGGGGAGGTTCTGTTGGTAGTTTTGATCATTCAATCAGAGTCCAAGTTCTCGATAGTAGTATGTTGTTCATGTGGATACATGTGTTTGTTCCGTAGGGTTTAGAATTAATGCATGTTTCATTTAAGAATCATACAGATCATATTTAGATGAAGGAGATGGATTTGTTGTGTGTGATTGGATGGGTCATGTGTTGCAAATTATCCCACAGTGGATGGATCATGGTTAGATTTACTATGGGTGTCAAGATAAGACCTTATGGTTTACTTTTTTATTTTTTCCATATATTTAAATAGTAATTTTTTCCTTATAGATGATATTACTTTTCATCTATTTGAGTAATAATTCATGTTCATGAAAGTTTTATGACTACATTATTTACAAGTTGACTGTTGGGTGTGGCCTATTGATATTTTGTTTCATCTGTTGTATATGATCCTTAGGGTTGGTGCATATTTGATGTATTCATTCCGAATGGAGCACAAGTTGTTGTTTATTGGACTGAGGCCCATTGTTTCTGGGTTGATAAAATATGATTCTGTGGAGTCTTATGATATGGATTTTATTGACCGAGCATCATGGAGGCAAGGTATGTGCTTTTTCTTAGTGTTTTTTGTAGAAACTATTGTATTTAGTTTCTGTTTTTTCTATTTTTCATATATGGTCAGCCTAGTGGGTGATAAAATATTTGTATTTATTTTATCATGTACCTATCCTTGGTTTTAATTATGTGTTATTCTATGTGTATCCTTAGGTATTTATGTTTTGTTATTTTCTACTATTATTGTACTATGACTAGAGGGTGTTGTCATCCACCTAAATCTTTTAGACCCTCGATTCATTTTGGCACCCTTTTCCATATGTAGAGGAATTCCTGGGTCTTGGTGGTATGTTTTATTAGGAGAAATGTCTGGTCAAACAAGGTAGTTTTTTATTATATGGTAGTACGATCATATCTAATAAAAAAATTCATTACACAACAAACTAACATAGATATCTTCCAATTGTATTATTACAAAAACATACAATAAGAATTGATTTTGAAATTTTATATGATATTATCTAGAAGTCATACAAGAAATTTATTGTTTCTCTAACAAAAAAAATGGTTTCAAATGATAAATGTGATCTATTTTTAGATTCATTATATTATATTATTAAACATTCTATTTCATGAATTTGTTTTCCCTAGAAGTGGTCATATTAGATATTAATTGGAATAATAATTTTTAACATTAGGGAATTATATATGAATAAAATGAATTCTATTTTCATATAATTTTTAATACATTATCATATAAGACATGTAATAATATTTATGTTTACAATTACCAAACTATATATGATATGATAAAATTTAATTAAAATTAGATTTTTCTGATTTCATTGAATCTCAACATTATTAATATAAAAAATGGAAAATAGTCTTAAAATATAAAACACAAAGTATAATGGCAATTGAAATTTGAAATGAAAATAAATTGTAAATATTTTTTAGATACATGATGAAAAATCTAAATGTTTTATTTCAGTATTTCTAAAGACAATATCACTATTTTAGATATCAAAATATTCAATTCAAATAGAAATTTTAATTAAACCTTTTTAAATCTTCAGAATAATTATGCAATTAGTATAATATTTAAATAATAAATATTGTTAAATAAGTTTATAAATTATGTTTCCTAGAGATAGCCATCACTATATTCTGAAGTGGTTTTTATTATAATATACAAAAGATGTGTATTAAATGGAATAATCAAAATTTTTCTCTATAAAACATAACCATAAATTTCACACATGATCTAGAATTATAAAAAAAATCATATGTAAAAAATTCCTAATGTATGGAATTAAAATTTTATACAATAATTAATGAAGAGAAATTATTTCTATATAATACATTTTTAATAATATATTTATGCATATACACATCATTTACTTCCACGAATTCATACATATAGAAAACAAAAGTATAATGAAAAAATAGATATAAATAAAGAATACACATATAGAATATAACAACCCGTACTTTACATACAAGGTTATTAATTCAGAATTTAAGCATACTTATTACAACATATAACATAACCATGATAGGACCGTATAGGTATAGTGTCTTTAGAAACTGGGAAACATAAAAAACTGGTTCATAAATCAACTACATTGTCTCCCGTTTATTTCATCATATATAGAGTCACTTTTGAAATATCATACTTAATACCCTTCTTCCTAACATGGGGAAAATAAAACATACAAAAGGGTGAGCCCAAATGTTCAGTAAGGGTATAAAAAGAAATATCCATCATATCATATTCATAAGAACACAACATTTTGAAAATCTTAACCTGCAAATGATATCATAATATCATAACATGGGAGAAATCATAGTAGTAAAATGTAATCCCAATAATAAAAACCTAAATCATGAATCTTTGTGGAATACACACATAATCATAGAAAATCATTTCATATTAGTCAAGGATCATTTCCAAGACCATTATAGAGGACAATGTCCTTTACTAAACCAAGTTCACTCCTCGTTCATGTCCTGTATCACTAAACTAGAATATCTTTCCATTCAATCCATTTCTATCTCATGAGATATAAATCATTACCCAATGCATTTGATGGAGATATAGGTCCCACCCATCTCATGATGAAACCATTCTTATGTGTGCCACAAAATCATATATCATATATCATAGCATAACCATGTAATAAAAATGAGATTCTTAAACATCATTCCATCATAACAGAATCCATATAAGAAAAAAAAGGACATCATATAATTAATTCCATCATAACTTAATCAAATCAATGTAAAAATAGGGATAGAAACACCACTCTATATTATCATAGATGGAATATAATTTTGATAAAACACTTGAAATCCATTCTTGTGGAAAATTTTCTTTCTACATCAACAATATTTTTCCTTTCTTAACATGTCATACAATTTTAAACTAAAAGATGTTGATTAGAAATAAACATGAAAAATGTAAAGGGATATTCATTTAAATAATGTTCTATTAAATCATAAAAAAACATTCATTCCGTATAAGTTAAAAAACATTCTTCTCGTACATTGGTCGGAAATGTCAAAAAGTGCCTCGTACTAAAAATGAGAAAAGATTACATTCATATATTTTACTAAAAACATACCAATGGGTAAAATTGGATTTATAAAATTTTATAAGGATAGAAATAATATTACATTTTCAGGAAACACAAATGTGGATGATAAATATTCCCCAGTAAATTCGGAAATATAAATAATCTCAGATAAAAATGAGATTGCGAGATTTTACCTTACCTTAGGCCTGATTTTCTTTGTACATATATAAACCTCTTGTATAATCATTTATATAATGTCATTGACTTATTACAGAATAATATTCATTGTTATGATATCATATACGGTCAAACTCTTATCTTCTTATTAGTAATATTTCATTGCTACTAGTTATTCAGGTGATCATTGCATTATGATTTATGCATGTTTTGTCGAATAAATTCTTATTAATCTTTTTAGGATATAGAACCCGAATTTCCAGAATGGAATTAGTTTAATATATATCATATCTATTAATTAAATTCATTTATATAATCATTATTAAATTAAGATCATGTAGAACGAGTCGCATCAAATCGTGGAGACGATAGGCCGTATGTACGCCCGAGCGATGATATCGTTACCATGATCGTGGAATTGTATTGAAGTGTATGTATACTATTTCAAAATAAATATCAATTTATAATAATCATATATAGTTATTCATTAAACCATTACAGCCATCCAAGTAAGGTGGTGGTGGAAAACAAATTACAACACGACGTGGAGACGATATTCCATACGTACGCACCTCCGATGATTTCGTTTTCCATAGGATGGATAGAATGTAAAATAGTGTTGTTTAATATTTATAATAACATATCAGTATATTATTGATACTACTATTGTTACATCATAATGAAACAACTAAATAAGGGGATGTAGGAGAATAAGTAAATTTGAATGAATTTGTAACGGATATTACCTCTTCTTCGACACACCTCTTTGAAACATCCTATTAGGGCACTAAATATTTGTCATTGAAGAATAAAAGGACCTATAGTATGTTTATAGGGAAGTTGATAAGGGAAATCGGCAGATTTTGGCTGAGGATGAAGGCTCAAAACGGTGTGAGGTGGAGAGGGAGGAGGCGCCCTTTTATAAGGGAGGAGAGGGAAACCTTAGGAAAATCTAAAAATATTATTTTATAATAAAGTCATATTCGGTTTATAATAGCTTTAAATTGATTTATTTCGATGATAACGTGGAGATGGATTAAAATCTTCTCAAAAAATAGGCTTTAGGCATGTTTAGGTTACTATTTTAACCATATCATTTATATTTAACGCTAAGTTAAATAATTTAACTTTTCTTGTGTCTTCTTGTTTTTTTATACAATAGAGTTAATAAACTTACTATATCAATCCAAAAGAACCCCAAGTGGTTAATTATTAATATATATAACCTTATATAAGTCATTTGGCTAAACTGTAGATTTATAAGAATATAATAACAATTAATAATATAATATTTGTTTTAAAAACTATTTTATGTCAATTTTTAAACTATTTGGTAATTGATTTTTGTGAAAATCATAACAGCAATATTAGTTAGAAAAAAGTTTATAAAATCAATACTATCATGTCATATTAACATAAAAAATTATTGTAATTCATTTAGAGTTTCAAATTACATTTTTCTCGGTATATATAACATCAATTATGTTAATATTTCATTAATAAGGTAATTACCGCATCATCATTGTGTCATAAATAAATTAAATTATTTAATGTATAAAAATTATAAATAAAATACCATTATATAGGAAATATTATAATTATTCTAATTAATTTTTATTGTCGAAATTATCTTATATATAACCCTACATTAAAAATGTATTTATTTATTAATCTTTGTTTTTTATTATTTTAACACTTCTTTAAATAAAATAAAAATAAATGTCCTAATCGAATCCAAGTGGACCTAAATGGTCATATTTTATTCCTAAGATTTTTTTTGGTCGAATTAAAAATATCCAATATAATTAGGACATGTTTTATGGTAATAATAATATCATTTTTACCCTTTATTACTTTATTTACTTTTAACCATGGTAAATAAAATTAAAAAGTTACTATTCACCAAAAATTATTTGTATCTTATTCAATCACATTTTACTAATTTATATTAATCATGTCTCTCAAATTTTCGAAATTCAACTCATAGAAGCGGTAAAATTACGTTTTATGTAAATTTGCAAATTTTCCTAGGAGGTGGGTAAAAGACGGTGAAAAGTTCAATAAAATTTGTATATATCTCAAATTATTGTAAAATGACTCCAATGAATTACATTGAACTTATATAGGTATTATGTATGAATTTTGACCTAAAATAAATTTAAATAAAATAAATAATTATTTAAAAAAAAGTCGGGTTTTAAATAGTAACCCTGTGTTTTCACTATTCATAAAAAATTGTATGTTTTCAGAAAAATACCAAAATTTCACCTTAGGCTAATTTCGATATTCCAAATCATAAAATGAAGTCCATTTTGAAAATTAAAATTTATAAAATTTAAAAAAGTGGGTATTACTATTCATGACGGCTAGTTTATATAATATTTTAATAGAATATCAGTGTTTAGTGAAACTCGGTATTGCATACAACACACGCAATCGTGCAAGGTCGTGATTCCGTGTAAAGAAAGACAAGATAGTGTTGTATGTAATGAAATATTCCATTGATGTTGCGTATAACATAAGACAAAAAAAATATATAATTCTCATAAAATATCCGGGTGTTACATAGAATTTGTAATGAATAAGAAAATGTAGAAATAGTTTCCCATTTAAATTTTCTCAATGTGTATAAAATATATCACATAAATGGATGGGATAATACAAAATACATTTTGATAAATGAAAAATTTTCATAGTTTTCAAACCTATTTTAAAATTATTGAATATAAAATTTATTATATTTTAGTATGATGTAGAACAATTTTAAAAACACAATGCCTATGAAAATTATATTTTTGAGAGAATAAAGTAAAAAAATTGGAAAAATTAAAGCAATTATATTAGGATGAGGAATTTTTAAAACACATGAATATTAGTGTTTCTAGTCATAGAAGTGAAAAAGAGAATGATTGTTGTCAGGACATCCAATGTAATGTGGATCTATTATGCCAAGGGGAATATTTTCCAAAATAGGGAGCCAATGGAATAACATCCCAAGATGCAGTTTTGTGAGAAATAATGTATTAAGAAGAATATGTTTGGAATGAATGGACAACTATGAGAGAAGATATAATAAACAATGAGAATTTTTTATATGGTTTCATGATTATAAACTGATGTAAAGGAAATATTTTATGGTTCCCAAATAATAAAATTGCATCACATTTCATGTTTATGACTCAAAGTATACATATATGATAAGATAATATTAGGTATAAGGTGGATTCAACAGAAATGAAATATACATTAGGAGATGTTAAATTATCAAAATTAATGATTATATCATTGTATGGTTTTATTGAGGGAAAAAATTCATGGTATTGAGAGTGAGGGAGTGAACCAAATGAAAATCGATGTTGAAGAGTGGATAGTTCACTTATAGGGGACCTGACATGTTGGTTAAGAAAGACTATGGTTGAGGAATGTGTCTATGGAAGGACAACATTTATTATAAATTTTAATATCTCCCCTACCCCCATGATTTTTCATGAGACACATCAGCTATGGAGAATAATTAATAGAACTTGTTTATATAAAATATAGGCATATACGACCCAGAATGTAAAAAAATGATATAATAAATAGATATTTCATTTTATATAATAATAAAAATTTGGATTCGTATATATCCATTAAAAATGAATATTTTACAAACACTTCATACACATATGGTGATACAATATTCAATGCATTCATAATTTAGTTGCACAAAACATGAATCTTTATGTGGTATATAAGGCAAGTGAAGCATGGGCGTATGAATTTTATTTATAAGGAAATCATAAATATAATCGATATTTATGTAATCATAGAGTTATATGTGTTTATATATTGGTGATTTTGATGTTTTGACAGTATGCACACCGTATGCATATATGTTTATGAAAAATTGTGTTTTTTAATATGAAATTATTGATATAATATAAATACTATTGTTTTTTTAAACAATGCAATAGTAGTCATGTAATATGTGTATAGGATTATTTAAACTTTACATTTTTAGGAAGTTTCATTTTTTCAATATAATTAAGAGATAAAAAATTATGGTTATATATAAATAAATGAAGGCGTTAGGGAGAAAAAATAGAAAAAGAATATATCACCAAAGAATGATTATTTATAAATCATATATGTGTATCCAACTTTGGATTATTGAGATAAGGTTTGATTAAGATGAAAAGGGAGGAAAATAAATCATCTGTATTTGGTTCTATAGTCGGCAGCCAATGGTTATATGGAAAATCCAAAAAAAATATAATAGAAATATAATTTAAAATATCCTAGACAAGGGACACACCATAGTTATATTATATACAACCAAACATCCAATTGTATCAATATACATTCAATATTATTCCCCCAATAATGTAGTGGTAATGATATCATACAAATTTATTTCCTCTCCCAATAAAATTTAGAATCCGAACACCAATAGTTTAAGTAATAACCCAACTTCCTATATCTTTTCTTTTATCATTCCACTATAATTGTTTCATATTTAAAACAATTTCTATGTTATTACACTAAAAATAATATTACATATTCTTATTGAAACACAAATGTTTAGAAAACCACATTTTATCCAACTCAACCATATTCAATTTAATTTTTTAAATTTATCCTTAATCTTATTATTATTATTTATGTAATTAGTAGTGGAAAATTAATTAAAATTATTCTAAAAATATATTCCCTTAAAACCACTCCATATTAAAATATTTTACACAAAACAAAGAAACAATTGTGGACCAAAAAACCAATATAAACATCAATAACCTCTTTAATTTTAGAATATGGTATCACAATCAATAGTAGATCAATATTTTTATATACAGTTCTTATTAAATATTAATGAAACATGTTCTAAATTATGTTTTTATTATTCTAAAACTCATTATTGTAACGATGAAACCTTTTATATGTTTATTTATAAGCCAAACGAAAAAATAAAATATATTCCTATAAAAGAATTCATATTCATTATTCCACAAAAATACAACATTAATATGAAATCATATTTAATTCATATTAATATCATTTAAAAATCATCCAATATTATATTATAAAGTAAAAAATAGCTATTGTACATTTATATGGAATGATTATTGAATATGAAAACCCTTATTCAATCATATCAAGGCATAATGGAGTTGAGATCGATATTATTTCCATTTCAACCAATATAATTTATAATTGACCAGACATTTGGTTGACCCCACAAAAATGTTGAAACTCTTGATCAAATAGTAATGGTTAATTTAAAATGGAATATAGAAGGTCAAGACCATAAAATTTTAAAATTAATAAAAAGGATTCATGACTTTAAGGGCCTAAGAATGATTAAAAAGAAGGAAATTATCTTATAAAATAATATTTCATGTAATAGAATTATCTTTCACGACTTGGATTTTATATCAAGAATTTTTTGTGCTTTTAAATTATGTGTATCAATAAATTTGGACTAAACTCTTATTTTATGGTACTTATTGTGATGAAAAATTATTAACAATTATTTCTAGTTGATAAGAGACTTGATATAGGTCAATGAGATTATTCTAATTTAATATCCATAATTGAAAACTACATGTTGATTGGGGTTAATTGATAGGGTGTCCCAATTTATTGTATTAAAATGTATTTTTAAGGTTAGAAATAATTAAAACCTCATATCATATGAGTATGTAAGATGAAGAAAAAAATACTTCATAAAGAATTACCTCACAATAAAAGAAATCACCAAAAAACATCATATGAATATTTAGGGAATTATAACAAATTAAATTGAAAAAAATAAAGAAAATAAGAAAATAAATATAAACACCATATATAATATATTTTTTAATTTGAATATTTTATTTCCTAGGAACTAAAAACATCTATGAAACATATGATTATTAAATAAAAATGAACGAGGACTCTATAAATATAAAAAATACACCAATATAATTAATTTACCTTGAATAGAATATAAAAATGATAAAAACTGAGATGATCGAATGGTAGGTGGGATATTGGAAATAATGACACTAAAATCAGAATAACACATTTTAATTCTTGTTGGAAAATATAAAAAAATAACCCACATTCGATGATAAACAAAATATACACTTGAAAAAAGAAAAGCATTTTGAACTCATGGAATATTGACTTGTGATATTGTGTTGTTAACAATAAGTGTAAAATATATAAGAATATGAGTTTCTACTAGAATATGGGATGGTTATGATAAACGTGGGATAATCATAGAACATGACTTATGATATGAGGTGACTAGAAATAGTTTGTTATGCTTGAATTCAATCAAGAGTTGCCTGAAGTGATCACAAGAAGTAGAATAAAAATATTATAAGGATATATCAATGACCACGAAGAAGAAATTGAGTCCATAAGGAAGGTTATTTCTTCTAGAAAAGAAGATAAATGAAATTTAGTGTAAGAAAATATTGGTGAGGAAGCTGAATTCTGTGAACCGCACATGCATCCACATACCGCAAGAAAAGGTTTATGAATGCCTAACCAACAATGATCCCCATATACCTGGAGTAAATTCCTCAAATTCCTCTATTTTTTTAGTACCTCAATTAGGATTCTGGTAGCTAAGTTTTCAACGATGAGAGAGAAGTTCACCTCTGGGTGTTCCATGATCTTATGATGAATATAACTAGTTTCGGATCATACCTAGTGGAAAGAGAGGTTATGAAGGGGGATGTCAATGGTTCACCATTAAAAACATATTCATTTTTAATTCATGGATAGAATCATGTTTTTTATATCACACATTGAAGACAAATCCATTGAATCTGAACTATTATTTAAGGGCATGTCTCTTTTCCTATAGGTGATATTCAAGAAGATAACTACCAAGGGTTTCTTATTTTTCATATTCTATGTAGTAGAATCAGTTTAAAGACATTGAAACCCTTATAGGCTGGATATTTGATGATCCCAGGGGTACCTGGTCTCTTTATAGAAGAAGATAAACCATGACATGTTTTGGATGTGTTTTTCTAATACATGATGGACAATGTCCCACCAGACACATACCCATGGTTTGTTAGGACTGAAAAAAAGGATTGTCCACTGGTGAAGTGATAATCATGAGATAAAATAATGTGAAAAAATGTATAAAGAAAATACACTATATGTGACATTGAAAACCCACCCAAAATTAATGGGATTAAAAACCATGGTAACATTGCAGGATCTCATTATGTGTAAAAGTTGGTACAAACACATTTTCTATTCTAAGGATAAAACCATCATAAATATATCTATTTAATTATCAGGGAAAGAAACCTCAAAAATTCTGATCAAACTAATGAAATATTGATGATTAGATTTGTAGTGAATCTAATGATTAAACCTAGGGATCCAACTAACAAAAATATTAATACATCTCCTCATGTAACATTCATATGCTAGTGATATTATGGTGGTTATCCACAAAACTCATCCTCTATCAATTTCCCCACATTGAAAAAGTATGGGGAGACACAATCCAAAAAAACCACAAGAAAATTTCTCATGAGGAAATTTGATTAAGAACCAATCACATTTCCATTCACTATTTCAATCTTCCAGGTTGAGTATTTTCACCATCGGATCATATCAGAGTCAATTTCATATTTTAGGAACGATTCCATATTTTCTTTCGTATGATTTTTTCTATATAATCACTTCCTTCCTCCACCAAATATTTTAAAAATAGATATCGCACCGCCGCGTATTTCCTCCAGAAATAAAAATATAGATTCTTTATAAGGAGATAGGCGCTCTGACATACATATGACAATGGAATTTTATTCATTCTATTCCAAATATACCCCCCTAAACAATTCGAATTCAAATCACTTTTTTTCAAGCCTATTTAGTTAAAATGTACTATTCCTCTATTTTAGATAATTCCACAACTGACTGTAACATATAATTTCCAAAAACAACTCCTTCTTTAAGACTAAACACATATCCAATAGTTGATTTTGTTCAGTCAGAATCTCCTACAAAATCTAATTCAACATATCCTCTAATTGTGAAATATGATAACCTATATAATAATCAAGAATCTAAGGTCTCCAAGATGTATCTCAAGATGCTATTAACTATGATCCAATGATCTCATCTTGGATATTCCATGTACAGACAAACTGCTACCACTTAATGTTAAATTTCTTGTCTAGTACCACTGATAGAAAATTTTTTCAACTCACTGCTTCTGCATACAGTACTCGATAAACCTCACACCTCTCTACATCACTACTTGGACTCATCATAGAGGATAACATGAATTAAATGGTATATGGGAAGAATATTGTCTTATAGTATTGAATTTTTAATAAATTCAAGACATTACATGATATATATTTACGTGATTTCCAAATCAACCCATTATTTCTCCCTCCAGAAATATGTATTCCATAAATATTTTTTGTTTGTCCCATATACTTCATATAAATCACCATAGAAGATTCTCCCTTTGCCTCCTACATCTGATCATTTTTGTGGAATGAAACCAAAATTTCGTCAACATTCTATAGTAATGTGAAGAAATAATTACCATCTGAATCCATAAAATATAACCAAGGATCTAAATTAAGTTTAATGTATCTAAGGATCGTTTTAAATGAAAAATATCTCTTTAAAAAACATATCCATTCCTACTTGAGGCCATTCATATTTTTGGATGACCCACAAACCATTTTCTCTTTTCATTCTAAAATGAAGACTTCTTGTATGATGATATATATATCTTTATCAAGACCACGATGGAAAAATTATTCATCACATATAGCTTCTCCAAATATAAATAGTATATAACACACATAAAATGAACTATCCATCCCGTCATCAGTTTGACAACAGTTGAAAATATTTCATTTAAATGAATACTTTCCATATGAGAATATTCTTTAACAACTATTATTAATTAATATCATTTCACTTGGTCCTTTCCATCATTATTGATATTAATGACCCATTTCTTCCAATAACATTCCTTCTATGAGGTAATGGAACATGTTCTCAATTATTGTTCTTGTATAGGGTTTTGAGTTTCTCTTGCATCTCCATCATCCATGAGGATACATATGGACACTGGATCGCCTCCACAATATCATATAGATCATTATCCTATGCTAAAATGAATTAATTAATATTAATCTCAAATATATACTCTAATTGAAATATTGGTTATCCTTTATCTTGTGTTGACCATCATGGTCTAGACCCACGAGGTAATTTATCTTCATGCTTTGGTAATTATTCAGAAGAAATTGGTCCTTCCATGTATTTTTCCTCCATCCCAACTATTTAGTTTCTATAATCCCTTTTACCATGTCTCCATAATTTTTGTTTTTCCAGACATCTTTTACAAAAATTACATCTTTGATGATGATATTTTTTCTAGAAATGGGGTCCCAAAAATGATACTCTTTCACACCCTCAACATACCCCTTGAAGATACTTTTCTAGGATCTCTAATCTAATATCAACATTTCTTAGTCACTAAAAATTTAATATTAAAGTCATAGAAAACAATGTAATTGAGCATATTTGGCTGGTTTACTTTTAAAAATCTCCGTTTGTGTATTTAAATCAATCGATAGTGAAGGAGATCTATTGATCGCGTAATCGGCAGTGTTCACTTCTTCTGCACAAACTGTTTTGAAAATACCATAGTATTCACCATAGCCCTATTTCTATTCAAAAATGAATTTTTTTTCACCCCTACCACTTCATTATGATGAGGAGTATATGCCATCGTGAAGTGTCTATTGAGGGATTTTCATTGAAAAATTGTATCAAACTATTTGGTTGTATATTCTCTACCATTTTTTGTCCCCAAACACTTGATCTTATTTCCAAATTCAAGAACCTTCAATACATTGAATATTTTTTGGAATTAGAAAACATTTGATTTCTTCTTCATTGGGTATAAAAAACATCTACAAGAATAATCATCAATTAATGATATAATGTACTTCACTATTCCTGGGGATATAAATAGTTATTGTCCAACGGTAGAATGGATCAATTATATGATCCACTTTATTCATTTTATTGACATCCCAAACAATAACCTATGTTTCTATGTCAAATTATAATTCTCACAAAGTGGTATGGAAACCTTTTTAATCATAGTAAACAATATCTATTTTACACGAATTTCTAGCCTTGTTCTGAAAATTTTCTTATATTCTGACTCTAAAACATCTTCATAGCATCCATATAGGAAATTGATGATAAAATAATCTATATCTCATTGTATATATCTATAAAAATTATTTAAAAGTTCATTGAGATATTTAATGCCTTCATTACTACATCAGTTTCATTCAAATTTTTCATAAATCTATTATCGTAGTGAGTATTGCATCTAATATCATATAATTTATCTGAAGACAACATGTTCTACTTTGCACCATTCACATGATATACTACATGGATGTATCATACAATTCAATCATGAATATTGAATTTAATGGTAGTGACTCCAATGATCTTAGGGTGTGATTGTTACGAATGCACACACGTCCTTCTAGTAAGGTTTCTTACCAATCCTACATTCCTGTTGATATTTCATTTACCATGAATCTAATGAGTTGATTATCATTGCATCATTAAGATATTTCCTTCATTATAAAATAATTGATTATTTGATAACTAGTATATCTCCACTTCCAGAATTACTCACCACATTAATTTTCTAGTCATCATTCTAACTCCCACGGGAACCATGCTCTATCGTTACATATTATGGTATTTTTACAATTTTTAATTGGAAATTATCCCATAGAAACATTGCATGAATCTTCATTTTCCACAATTGGAAATTGTTTCCATTGAATTTTATAATTTGTAATTTCACCAATATCTCGAAATGATTCAGTAAAGAACAACCTCTATTTCAAAATTGTGTATTCAATTATCACAATAATTTTTTTTCCAAATGTGGAAGATCAACCGAATTCTCAAACACCGAGTATAATCATGTTTTAAATAATTTTTATTAAACAAAAAAAATAAAAAAGGGAAACAACTATTCCAATTATACCACTTGTTTGGACTAAAAAAATGGTTTCCCCACTTGTATAGTGTTAAACACTAGTAAAAATAAAGTGAACTAATTGCAGAATAAAAGACCCAAGATGTAAAGTGGTGAAAAAACCAAAATGAAAAGAGGTAAAAAAAACAATGTTAAAATTTATGGTTATCATTTTGTGAAAATTTTGGTACACACTCCCTCACAATTAAAAGGATAAAAAATCCTTATTATCTCTTTTTAATATGTGGGGAACTAAGATAGAAAAATACTGCTCAAACTAATGTATAACCAACGTTGAGATTTCAAGTGAAGTTGATGAACAAACCAAGGGTTCCCACTACCATATGTATGAAATTATCACTTCCCTATAACATTCCTATACTAGTGAATTTATGGTGTATAGACAACCACCTCACTATTCACCATTATCCCCCTTTGAAAAAGTAAGGGGCCGCACCATCCAGTGAATAAAAAACAACCAACATGGTTATCATGGACAACCTTCGAAAATAGAAATGAATTTATGAATGATTGTTCTAAATTATATAAATGGTACAAAAATTAAATCAATAACTTTAAATAAGATTATTTGGCAAGTATTTGACCACACACTACTATTGGGTCTTTGGTCACTATTTGATTTTCTTTATAACTATTTTGGATGAAATATGTTTATTTATTTTTTCTAATAACCTTTAAGTCTTGTTTTGTTATATATATATATATATATTTATTTAATTTACTGTCTGGCACTCTTTTTATTTTTTATAGTGTAGAGCCCATTATAATTTTTCAACATGCTCATCGTCCAATTGGAAAAACAATATAAATGTCCTTCTTGATTTACTACTTTTTATTTTGTTTCATTGGACTTCCCTCATGAAATGTTTAATAATTCCTCGTACAATAATGGGAAATATTTTATGACCATTTTATTTCTTTATATCTATTGATTCATTAATTCATAATACTATTTAGTTTATTTTTTTATAAAGACGTATTCAGGCTTCAAGATATGAAATTTTCAATCATACATTTTTTATTATATAGTTATTTTTATTTTATTTACATATTTCAGATTCATTGAATTGTATTTTTTTTATAAAATAATTTTGGTTGTTATTAGAATTCGTTCATAACTATTTACAATAATATCCATTATCTTTGTTATTTTATTCAATACTATAGATACTCTAAAAAAATTTAAATTTGGATTAATATTTTTGAATATTTTTTATTAATTAGTTATATGTTATATTTTGGAAGAAAAATATTTTATCTATCTCATATTTTATGAAACAAAATTAAAAAAGATAGATCTACATGGCTGAATTAGGACTGCATCATGTAGTATATCCCTAAACAAGGTGATGAAAATGAAAAAAGTGATACTTATTTCAAAATATGATGATATTAATTTCATTTGAAGATATGAAAATGGTCTGTAAGGTCATTCGATGGAGATGAATGGTGTTACAAAATTATTTTGGAATCTAAGGATGTTTTAGGAAGGAAATATTTGAATATTTCTAGTAGAATAATCTAGCTACCACCCTATACAGTGAAGCACACAATGAAATAAAGTAAATATCAAATTTGATATAAATGAATGGAAGATAATGAAAAAAATGAGAAATCACAAAGTATTGAGATATTGAGAATGTATAAACATTCTACTTTTTTTGAGGAAATTGGTGTCGCACATAGGATATTTTATCATGGTAAATTCATACGACATGTAAAATAAGAATGAAAAAAGATAATGGGAAAATAGTTTTTATGAAAATAAGGAAAAAATATTCAACTAGTAAAACATGTTCATGTAGAAAGAGATAGTGGTGGATGTGGAGGAGATGGAGGTTGAAGTTAATTTACATTTGATTATCCCGAAAGGGTAGTACATCATGGGAATAGAAAAGTCATTAATAATTTTTTAGAAAAGAAATTTCATGTGATGGTGTTACATGATGAAGATGGAAGATGTGCTACTGATGAGTGTAAAAATATGGATGTATCATTGTATAAAATTATATATATTGGAATAATACCATAGTTTGGGACTTTAACAACACACATAATGACCATTAAAATTGCTAAAAATAATTGTAATCCCCAACACCATTATAGGAGGGACCCCTTTATCAAATATTTTGTTAGTATTGATAATGGGGGCTTTTATTAGTGCTAGAAATAGTACTGATAAGGGACTTACTTCTACAATGTGGTGCTTGAATGATATGACACTATATAAAATACAATTGTAAAACTTTATATAAATAAACCTATATTCAAAATTGTAATTTAATTGAAAAAAATTTATATAAAAAATACAAAAATAACACTATTACATTAATTTTCAACAATGTTTTGGGTAATTTAATTTTCAATTAATGTCCAAAAACATTTAAAAGCATAAATGTTTAATAATTTTTGGCACCCACAACCCCTTCTCAAATAAGAATAACATGGTATTAGTTGCGGAAGAAACCAACCCAAACTGAGAATATGAATTTTACCTATATTAGAAATAAAAATATGTTAATAAAACTATAATGATATAAATTAATCAAAAATATAAAATAATATCATATTAAAATTAAAATTTTAAATAAAAGGAAATGCGTAATGTTATATCGGTCACAACATGAATCAGCCTGAGGTGGGGTTAATTACTAAATTCCCCAAACAACTGATGGATTGTTTTACTAATGTATCAAAAATATATGAATCCATTTGATCTATTTTGAGTAATATTGTTCATTTATTAAAAAAGTTCCATTATAATTTGAAAACACACACTGTGATTCATACTACTCACATCATGTGTCACTATGAAAAGAGACTGATTCACACAGATCAAAAATGAATTATAAATTATTTTTTTTAATTTATTAATATATTGTTATCTTTTTTTATTATTCTTTAATGAGTAAAACATGTTTTGATGTAAAATGACATTTTGAGATTAATAACGTACTCTTTGAGTCATTCTGAGCACACATTGTATTGGATTGAGGTATAGATTTTTCCTACACATCACAAATGACATATTAATAATTTTCCTAATGTATAAAAATATTTTGAATGTTTTTTCATGTTTTCGTGTATGCATCTTTTGAAATTTACTAATATGGTTATTTTAAATAAAAAGATGAACATTGAGTCAGATTTGTCACATTGGTTGTCATATTAATCTAGGGTTTATTCCTACATGACAATACTAACACATGGGTCATTTTTCTATAATATAAATACATTAAAAATGAGTTTTTTCATTATTGATTATGTTTATTCTATATTATAATAAAATTTCATTTTACACTCAAAACATGCTCCTTGGTATATAATGGTCACGTCGTTTGAAGGTATGTTGTGAGACTAATTCCTACAAATAATAAATGAATTATGAACCATTTTCCAAAATTATCAAGAATCTCTGATATTTTTTTCTTGGATTTCATTCAGTGACACATTTTATAAAAAATAATGATTTTAAAATAGATAACAGACACGCTTATTCATACCATGAACACAATATATCAGATTGAGTTGCACCTGATTCCTACACATCACAAATAAATTATCGATCAATTTTCTAATGTATTTAAATAATATATATAACCTTAGATTACTTGGAGTGTCTCAACTAGATTAATCCATTAAGTGCTATAATCCTCCCCATAGGGTTTCCTTACCCTGGATATGGATCACTATTCTCTTACCTTCATTGCTCTCTTCTGTCCTTCACCTTTCTTCTTCATCCATTTGTTGGATTTCTATCCTTTGGTATCCTCGGTTCATGCTACCTCATTGACAAGTGGAACATCTCTTTATCTCTCATTCTCTCTTCCCTTGGTTCTGTGAAACATGTTTCTCTTTGTCATTCTTCACTACATTGGGATTGTGAATTGTTTTTCCGAAACATCGTATGTGATCCACCGATGCTCTACTAACTGGATCCTCCATTCCAGAATCCTTATATTTCTCGTTCAACATTCATCATTGTGATGTGGGTTGTGATGGTAGTTTGGAATCATGTTCCTCTACTGAGTCCCAAGTCCTTCACTTACATTATCCTTCTGTTCTGTTCGTGTTCTATTTTAGTGATTCGTTCTTTTCCATCATTGTTGTAGTTGAGTTCTTTAGCGGATTGTGTTTTTCATGGTGGTCGTGGTTGTCTATTTGTTACTGTTTTATATGTTAATGATGGATTTAATTTTTTTGGTCTTCCTACAATGTGTGGCCTATTGTTATACCATTTTTATGCTCAATAATGCCCTAGAATTATGGTCTATCACTCACATCTGAGTAAGTCTGGTGCAATAGTGATAAAAGAGACATTGGGTGGTGTGGTTCGAGTGGATGTAAAAATTTCTAGGAGGTCCTTTGGTTTGGGATTTATCCTTTGGATCTCCATGTGATTTCCCCTTTGGTGATGATATGAAACACACCTTCATAATGGTGGTTCTTCTACAATGATGATGGTTTGTATCTGATTATGAGTGGTTGATCTGGTTTGGTCCGGTTATCAGTGACATTGATACGTTAGGATGGTTTGGTTCGTGGTTTTTTTCGGTAAGATGTGTGTTTCTGGAAGGTGATGAATATGTTAAATGATGAAGATGATGTGTTATAGAAGATTCCTTGTTGAAGATCTAGTATGATGATGTGTTACCTTTTGTTGGGGTTTGCATTTCAAGGTGGGATGTGGCCCAAGGAGTGATGATTTTGTGTTTGAATTTTGAAATTCAAAAGCCAATGTTTGAATTCTTGAATGCGTATATATAGTGTTTGTGAGGCTATGAAATGTGGTTTATGGATTCAACTTAACAAAAATGTGATATCTCCAAAATAATAAAAAATGAATTTTTATGCTTTAAAATAATGTGAATGTTTTTTTTATGTCTTGATTATGTAAATTTTAGAATTTAAAAAAATATCAATAATTTTCAATAAAAAGACACAATTGGTGTCATACTAATATCATCGTGCATCGAATTTAGGTGAATTTTTATCCTATACGTTAAAAATGAATTATTGATAATTTTCATAATGTAAAATATCTGACCAAATTTTTTCCTTTGGTTTACATTTTGATTTTTTCTAAAAATATTTTCGATTTTATATAAAAAGAGACACATACAGTCATATCAATCACACCATGCATCATATTGAGGTTCAAAATATTTCAACATGTGAAATATGAATTATTGTTAATTTCAAATATTATCAAAACCATATAAATACATTTTCTTAGTTTTGAGTACATTATTTTTCTTTTTACTAAAATTTCTTATATAACTAAAAACAAATGATTTGAATCATACTGGTCACATAATGACTTGGTTTGATGTGAGAGTAATTAGTATATGTCACAATTGACTTATGAATATTTTTTTACAATTTATCATATCATTCCAATATCATTTATTCAATTTTAATTGAGTGACTCATGTTTTGAAAAAAAATATGAAATCTAGACTGATAACAGACAGTTTGAGTCATACCTAACAAACCGTGTATCATATTGAGGTGCTATTGATTTCTACAAAACTTAAATGAAAAATGGATCATTTACTTAATGTATCAAAAAAATTCGACTATTATTTCACTATTTGAGAATGTCACATTTGATTTCTACTAAAATTTCATTTTTAGATAATTCAACCACTAAGATTCATACCATTTATACCATGCTTTATATTGATGATAGGTTGATTCCGACATGTCAAAAATTACTAATGGATCATTTTCCTATGGAATCAAAAAAAATTGAATTTTTTTTCAAGGAATTGAGTATGTCAATTTTTTTATTACTTAAATATCTTTTTAAATAGAAAAAACAGCACCTTGAGAAAGATAAGTCACATCATGTGTAAATTTGATATTATTTTGAATCATACAGATTACAAATGTCTTATGAATCATCTTCCTAAATTATCAAGTCAATCATTGTGAATTTTCATTGTTTTCTATTCGTGATGCATTTTTAAATAACATGGTACTTATAAACTCTTAATGGATTAATTGGGTCATAATGGGGACACATTATATCATATTGAGGAGTGGATGATTCATAAAGATCACAAATGACATATGGATTATTTTATTAATGTATTAAAATAATATGTGTGAATTGTCTCTATTTGAAGTATGTAACATTAATTTTTTTTGATTTCATCACATAGAAAATTACACCAAATCAAAGAAAAGATATATTTGTTGAGGAATCCACTAATGTTTACCACTGAAGTTGCATTTGGTGAAAACTAGGTTTATATTTTGTAATGGGGATAAAAATTGGTTTAAATTTTGATGGTGGTATATCCCTGTTTGTGAAGACTATATGGTTATCTTGGTAGAAGGAAAATATTTTAGTTTGTGGGTGGGAACTTATAATAATGAAACGTTAAATTTTACAATATATTGGGGTAATTCTTGGATATTATTAATTTTATGTTTTATATTGAATTTCAAAAGAATATTTTAATACAAATATATTATGGTGATTAATGAATTAAGATAGTGATAAAGTATAGACCGTTTATTAATTGGTACATCCTATAACATGCCTATAATATTAAAATTTTAATTTTCAATATATCTCATGTCTTGTATCTTACTATCTATTTTAACGAATAATGTTTCCAATTTATTAAAAAATATATATTTTTGGTCTATTCATTCGACATGGTACTAAATACATGAAACCATATTAGTATCCCTTTATCACTCCCCCTAGTGTTGTTTCATTAAGAATCGCCTTTTCCACTCAAATTCTTTTCATTATTATTTTACCTTATGTTATCTTACATGTTTTCAGATGATATTAGGTTTTATTTTAGATGGAATATTTCTTATATCATTGTATAAATGATATTTTATAAATGTACTTTTCTAGTTGATCATTTCCATAAATCGTTTATGAAGATAACAATTTATACAAATATTTATCTTTGTATTTCATGTATAAGAATGCCATGAAACCCATAAAACTAAAATTACAAGATCTTTAACAAAAAAAATTAATTCATCAACAATTTATATTTTTATGATCCAGTAACATATCCTAGGAATGATTCTTATCATTTCATTTTCCAATTTTTTTAAATTTTTTTTAAATGAGATGGAGTATGATCCAGTTTGTAATATAGTCTTAGACTGCTTAAATAATGAGGTTATGTAATATTCTAAGATAGATCTATTTGAATAATCGAGTAATATATATTTTCAAGTTAGTTTATATATTTTATTTTATATATGTCTTTTTTATTTCTATATTAATTTCTATAAATATATTTTGAACATAATTCAAGATTTAATGTTTCTTGAAATAATATTTTAAAATATAAATAATGATTGATGTGAATTTTTTGTTTTATATTTTTTGGAAATGCTTATCAAACATGGGAAATTATTATGATAAGGGTATTAAAAATAACCATAGATTCTCGGCCATCATAAAATTTTTTGTAATCATTTATGAAGCTTATAAATTCATAAGTGTTATTGATTTATTCTAATATAAAACAAAATAAGTTCTTATTTCTAGAATAATAATATTTATGACACTTATTTGTTTAAATTTTATAAATATAACTATGTTTCATAGTGTTTACAATGTTATTGATAAAATGGAAAAAATAATATTTTAGTTTAATTTATATAAATCACTAATGTTTCTATTGAAAAATATGTTTTCAATAGCTCAAAATTTCTTAAATATTCTTTAAAATAGTCAACATAAATTTATAAAATGCTGATAATAATATTTTTCAAAATACTTTTTTCAAATAACAATTTAAATTAAATTTTGTAAATTTAATTTTTTCATTAAAATGACTTTTGTAGAATAAATTTATTAAAAAAAGTAGTAAAAATATTTAAAAAAACAAAACTGTGTTTTAAATGATGCAAAATGATAGATTAATTCACACTAAATAAATTCTAACATCATAAAATGAGGTTTAAAATTGTTAATAAATATAAAAAATGTGTATTCATTGAATGACATTCTTCATTAATTTAATTTTAAATGTTATTAAAAAAGGAATACAATCATTTTTAAAAAAAAACTAATATTCAAATGTAAATAATATACAGTTTCCAGAAATTAGGTTTTTCATAAAACACTCAATAGGAATATTTATGATCCATGTAATATAATAACCTCATAATAATTTTTCTCATTTTCAAAATCAACCTCTTTTTGAATAGTGGGAACTGAACAAACATAATTCAATCAAACCAACCACACCCCAAACCAAAATTTGAACTTCTAAATGTAATATAAAATACAACGCTACATGAGGTTTAAAAATTAGAATTAAAAAAATGACTAAATCAGGTAGCGAAACCTGAGAATATATTGATCAAAATGCTAGAAAATGTCATCTCGTCAGCCTTCATGATTTCCACCAATCCCCATCATCACCATAACACCACTAGAGATTGATGGAGATGGATTTATGAGATTAATATCCAATACAACCTCCACCCACTATCTCCAAGGACATCACCACCATCATTGACGTCATAACAACTTCCTAGATTCGGACGATACCCACATCACCATCAATATATCTTCTCACCATCTTGTCGACAAGGCAGCTACAGGAAATCACCAATGTCCTTGAAATAACCACATCCATGCCAGTGATACCAAAATGGAATCCCTTCCACGTCGATGTATGTATAAAGAAATTCTGCAAACCCAACACCAAACACATTGTGGGAGAGAAACATAGTGCCACAGCACCGATAAAGAGAACACACTTGGAACCCTAACAACCACTGATCCCACATCCTAAAACATCGGTGCCACCCTTTTCCTAACACACCATAGATTGGAATGGAGAAAAAAGAGGATAGGGATGGGAAAAAGGATTAAAAGTTCTCTAAATAATGAACGGACGACAGGGCCTAAAACCAGATCAAATGAAACAGAAATTGTCGACATTGAAGAGCCTCATGAACTGTTAACCACCAAAGCACAAAATAAAAAACCTCTGAGTTAACCCACTGCATATCCAACATAGAGTGCCACAAGTATCTTGAGGTCAGAGAAGAGGATTAGTGGAAACATAATCATTCATCTAGGGTCAAAACCACCCATAAAAAATCAAAAAATCAGATACATAATGGAACCAAATTGAATGGGAAGGAAGAAGAATAAATAGTTGAAATGATTTGAATAGTGGAAGGAGAATTAATGGAGGAGAAGCACTTAGATGTGTTTCTGAACCCGTAACTTAAGGACTCAGGAGGAAACCCTAGATGAAGAGGTGAGAGAGAGGCATAGTTATTGGAGATAAGGGAGACTGCTTCTCTCATAAAATACACATTATTATAATGAATTAAAATATATAATTAATTTTTTTAGAATATTTATAAATTTAATCATTTTATTTATACATATGAAACCCCAATATCTGGTCACCATAAATGTGATCATTGGCATATATGTCATGAAATTTACCATGATAAAAAATGATTGGGTTGGTTAAAACATTAAATGTATATAAACAAGAAGAATATAATGATTTATAGTCACACTATTCAGGATTTTATTTAGAAAATTACATTACACTAAAAATAAGATCTTTATGAACAATACATGTACTATGAAAAAAAGCACATATCAATGGAAAATTTAAAAATATTTTAAGTCAGAAATAATTATAATTGTTGTGGTGAAACTTTATTAAAATAATTTATCGAATAAACCATGATAAAATTTCAATGTATACAATATGATTTTAATCATCCATGGACATATTCACTACTAGAATCATTTTTTAGGCAGTCATCTTCATGTTATCTGGTTATGGTAATGGTAGTGGTTTTTGGGGATATTTTTTGTTTAGATTGTATTGTAATATGTAATGTTAGGATGGGTACTATGAGATGTGAAAAGACATATGAGGTGAAGGCACATGAAAGGGATGTTTTGGGGAACAAATTTCAATTCACTGAGAAGACATGAACATGCACGAGGTGATAAAAATAAAGAAATATGTGTAGTAAAAGGTGTTAAAAATTTATTCGACTCATACCATATATTTTGAGAAATCCATTCACTAAGGATGTCAAGTGGTGAGACCAATATGGATTGACATGAGAACACTACCACATGTCATCACATATTCCACGCCATCTTTCATTAGTGCTAAACAAAAAACACATATTAAAAGTGAACCTTCATTAGTGCTATCAAAAACAACTGAAATGGGTTGAAGCATTATCAGTGAATTTTTAGTGCTTGTTTAGATATTTTTAAAAAATAAATATTAATAAATATTGAAAAATTATATTTATTTTAAAATTAATTTTTATTTATATAAATTATTTATAAAATTCATCTTTATAATTAATATAAAAATTATATATTAATATATTTTAAAATTAATAAAATATATATACCAATAAATACCTTTAAAACTATATAAAACTACATAATTATGTTGATATATATAATTAAATACTTTTATATAATTGTATATCAATATATAAATATTTAGATATATATAAAATTATATAAATCGATTTATATTGATATGTAAATATTTATAAATATATATGTTTTGATTTAGGTGAACATCAACCTCGAACACACTCACACCTCTAACATAGGAATGGAAGGCATGCCATTGCACCCCCTCAAAGGGATATCCCACACAGAAGGCCCTTATTATTATCTATATATAGGCCTGAAGACCCCCAAATATATCATGCCCAATTTCCCACTATACAATAATGACCCATAACTGACCCACCACATTTTGGCCATCATAGAACATGTGCATCATTTCAACGCTACTTTTTTTATCAACAACCTGCACAACTTCCATTGTTGATAGTAGAGTGTCTCCTACGACACCACACATATTGAACCATCACACAGTTCAGAGCCCCCATGAAGAAACATCACCTTATGGATTTTTGTATGTTGCCACCTCTTCTTCTCAACCAAATTCTACCACATCGAGCCAAACGTCATCACGCCATGGAAGAAATCATCATCCCCACAGAAAAATATACCCAAAGACATGGAGGGCCCCCAAAAAACATCCATAGATGAAATAATACCTCGAAAATGCAGGCCTCATATGATTCCAACCACAAAAAATATTCCTCCAAATAAATCTGGGGAAAATATAGAGGTGTTGGGTTGTGAACCCCATTATCTATAATGTGATACCCAATCAAATTCCACTCTATTGTGTGTGTGTGAATCTTTACATGATTGTGCATATATTTGTGTATATACAAGTGTTTGAATATGTGTATGTTAACATATAGATGTTTTACATTCGCCTAAATGTTATAAATTCATTTTTTACCTATTTTTAAATTTTTAAAATTTTACTAATCCATTTGTTATTATACATTCATTAATAATGTTTAAAAAATAATTAATTGTATTGTAATATTTCTTTATAAGTATATTTATTTACTATATATACATGTAAAACATTAATTATTTTTTAATTTATATAAATAATATTGATTCTTTTTTATTTATTATGTTTTAACATTGAAAATGTGATTTAAATTTATATAAATAACCTATTTAATTTATTTTCAATAATTGATTAATTTATATATGTAATTATTCTATTAAATATATATATATATATTAGAAATATATTTATGAAATTATAAATAAATAAACACACATATATATATATATATAGAAAATTATAAAATTATAAAAAATATATTTAAATAATTAATAAATTCACTATATTAATAATTAAATACTTAAAATTACATATAAATACTGTTTAGAAATATTTTTTTATAATTATAATTATTAATAATGAAATATATCTATTGATATACATTTATATAGTAAAAACATTACAGATAATATATATAAATATTTGTATTTATGATTATAAATATAGAAAAAATTATTTACACAATTATATAATTTAATAAAATGTAAATACTATAATTTTATATATATATATATATATTATGTTTGGGGATATAATTCCATTAAACACATACACAACACACACATAGGCTAGAAAGGTAGGCCATTGCCCCCGAGGGATAGCCCACTTATTAGGCCTTATTTATTCAGTAAAATGCCCAAAATGCCAAGTGGAAATGAAGCCCATTACATGGACCAGTGGCCAACAAACTGACCCGAAGGCCCATCACAACGTTTTTATTGCATCATGCTGGAGTCACAGTCTGCATGCATCTTGCCTGTGTCACCACCTACATGTGTCATGCATGGGTCTCCTCCTGAGATGTTTTATCATTTCCTTTTTAGCATTGATTAATATTTTTTATCTGCACTTTCAATTTCTGCATAGATAAAACATCCCATTACAAGTTTCATTTTGAAAGGGATGATAAAATCCACACAAGTACATATAAAATGAACCCACATAGAACCCTACCACTGCACATTACTTCATGAATTGAGAAAGAAGTGACTTGCCAACATTTTTACTATACCTTACTACTTCAATCTGTGTAAATTCTTAATGAATTAATCTATCTAAATTTATGGAATGTTACAAGTTTTCTTTTTTCACCTTATACTGTACTATTTTTTTAGTCACACTACCCCTACATGCATCTTCACTACTTCTCATCAAACCGAACAAATAGCCTTCATATTTATTGTATTTGGATTGCCTAAGAGAATCATATTATCATCTTTACCCATCATTCCCATATATTTTATTCATTGACTCACCCGCGAGATTTAGATCATATGGAAATTTTATTGTTGACCACAATTGTTTGGGATGAAGGTCTTTGACAGTGGTGTGTGGGACCATCTCCACTTCAAATCTAGTGTTGTCTTAAATCTAATCCAACCATTTTTTATTTCATCACTATTGAAGGATGGCGGTTTATTGGTAGTACGCTTTTCTTTGGACCATCAGGTGGTGGCATCACGGGAGGCATGTGTCATGATTAGACCAATCTAATGTCTTGGTTTATTTTGAAGGTTATACAACATATCATGTATGTTTTAAGTGTGGTAACACACTATTCTATCATTGTGAAAGAATGTTCTATGAATCTGGAAACTAAAATGATACTTACACACTTCCAATGAATAATATGTACTTCTCGAATGACACTTACACCTTTCAGGTATGAACTCCTTTTTAGTGCCAAAATCAAGGGTTAAGAGTGTCGTTTATTATTATTTTTTCACTAGACAGTCATGTGTTATCTCTTTTCTGGGTTTCCTGGACTCTATTAGTGTAGAGATTAGACTACCTTGTTGAATATAGTGTGTTGAAAATAGGTTTTCCCCATACAAATCTCTTTAAAATTTTATAGTTTTATACAATTATAAATCAATATAAATTTATTAATTTTATTGATATCATATTATACAAATGTATTTTAATAATTTTCATTATTTAATATTTGTATATTTTTATTTTTAATTATTTATAAATTTATATATTCTTAGAAATATTATAATATATCATATTTACATATATATATATATATATATTTGATTTAAAATTTTTTTATCTAGTTATTCTATAAATTTTTTCTAGAATTATAAATTAATATAAAATTTTAGTTTTATTCCTTATATGTTTTTATTCTTTCATAAATTCTAAATTTATATATTATAGTCTTAAAATTTTATAAATTTCAAAAACTAGGAACTTCTTTATATTATGTAAACTTTTATAACAAATTTTTACATATGTATAGTTTTACAGATTTATATACCATAATATATTATTATTTTTTAATTATAATATTTATTCTTTTATAAGTTATATATGACATTATACTTTTATATATATCTGGAATTTTATATAATGATATATATATTGATGTAATTTATACTATATTACATTTATATTTTTTTCAATTTATTAATATTAAATGACTTGTATTTTTTTCTAAAAATCTAATTCTATAAATGATTATCTTTTATTTTAATTTAATATTAATGTATTTATATTTTTTGAACTAACTTTTTTAATTTAATGTAATTTTTTGAATGAAATATTTTATGTATTAAATATTAATCGATAGAAGTTTGATATATGATTTTAACTGACTCTCTTGTGAGTTTCAAAACTATCTTTTTTCCATTTTTAACAATGTATCTAAGGGGGGACCTTATTTGACTCCATTTTATAATTGCACCACTATACTAGTGTTTTCTCATAAAGAGTTAAATAAATATTTATATGATCATAATAACATTCAATGAACTTCTCGATAAAAAAATCACCACCTTTACAATATTGATTGATAATAACACCATGGAAAGGGAATGACACAAACTCTATCCACACCATAGGATATCCACTATGTACTTACTCACGTAAAAGGAAAATTAATTTTTAACCCATATTTAACTAAATAACCTACTTTTCATAAAACACCACCTACATGGGTTAATTTATCTCTGATTTGATGTTAACTTATATGCGGAAGTGTAACAAGAAAAGTTGTAGTAAAAACTATCAACCTCATCAACTTCATCTCCCGAATATTTATTATTTATTTCTTTTCTAAGAATCCCCCCATCTCTTCTAGACTTGAACATATGTTTGTTAAATTACACTATGTATTAGAAATCTCATACCATGTGTGACACCAAATGAATTTAATGTGATATATTTTTAATTAATTTTATTTAATTATTGTTTTTCCTTACTTGCAATATTATATTATCTTGTGTTGTGTGCAACACTGATTTTCTATGAAACATCATTTTATTAATATACATATATAGTGAAGTGTATTATAACCTAGACATTAGAATAACGAATATGTCCAAGATTAAATATATTATATATTTTTTTACACATTTATATATAATTATTTTAATATATATGTATAAATTAATGCCAATTAGTTTTTAAAATTAAAGTAAATTTTTTTTCTAAAAAACTATATAAAAGTAAAAAATTGTGTTTTATCATAATTAAATAAAAAAATAAAACTTTTTGGATTATATTATATATATATATATATCCATATAATTTTTATCATTCATAAAATGTGTTTTATAAACACAACATAATTATAAATCTAGTTTTATGATTAAAAAATGTATTTTTCTAAATGTAGTTTTATCCCCATTGAATTACTCACTTATTTAAAACCAAAATAATAACACTTACATAATTTATATTTGTAAAAATAAAACTATTTTTTGAAATAAGGATATAAAAATATACTTTGGTTATATTTATTGTATTTTTATAATGAGATTCATATTTTGATTAATAGAGGAAAATAATGAATTTTAATTGAAAAAGAATTTTCATATAAAGAATTTATAGTGTTATATTATATTCTTAACTAGTTTTAATGCCTAATTTGATCAATTTTATATCATTTAATGTAATTTAATTCAATGGAATCAATTGTACATTAAATATTGATATAAACACATTGCAATATTTTAAACAATTTAACTTTAGAAGCCTGTTTTCTTGTATCAACTATGAGACTAATTTTAGATTAATTTTAGCCACTACATTATTTGGAATATAGATGAATGGATACCTTATTATTAATAATATGGTTCAATATTATATAATAGGTCCATTTTATTTTTTTCCAATAATTATATAAACATTGAATATTTTTATCAATACACTCAAGCATAAATTTGAAAAGTTATGCTAAAATTATAGTAAAAAAGAACTATAAAATTAACCTATCACTTGAAAAAAAATTATTGAACGATTTTAATTGGACCCTTCACACATTATATTATAAATTTAATTACTTAGTGGACATGTTTCCCAAAAAATGACTTAGATATCACTAAAATCAATTAGAAGGACAAAATATCACACTATTACTTTTAATATGTATATTGTTTTTATTATGGGACTATGTAGATGATATATTATTCCATATTTGTTATTATGATGTATAAAATTATTATCTAAATAATTATTTTTTAAATTTTTTTGATGAAATAGTTTTTAAAAAATAATATCACAATGATGATGCATTAAATATTTAATTTATCAAACAATAAAATTAAATGAATTTAGAAATATTAAAAGAAATATAATTTGATATATTTAAGGTAATCCAAAAATTATGTAAGTGAATATGACATATTATGGCTATATTATGTGAATGGGTTTGAATTTATCATGCTTAATATATTTTCACAATGTTAATGTTTTGAATTGTTTCAAAACTAACACTAATGATATTTTATGAAAATAATTTTTAACTAAATTACATAATATTAATAAAAATCATAAATAATGAAAATGGGGATAAATTAGTTTATAAAATATAATTAATATACCATTGATGGTACAATTTATTTCTTATATGTAAAACTATCAACCTTGTGATATAGAAACATTTTCTAATGTAGTTTAAATGGAAATAGGTCAACTAAGTGTTAATCAAATTGATAAGGGTAAAAATTTCACCACAACATATATAAAATATATTTTTCTGAGATTTTCACCATATACCACATTATCATGAAATATAATTCCATCTATAGGTATTCCGATTGAGATTTTATTTATTATATATTAATATTTTGAGAAATCTCTAACATTCCCCTCCCCTCTATTATAAAAGGGAACCTCTTCATCAATTTTATTCACACCTCAGAAACAATTAGGTTTTAACAAAATCTGTAAAAATCACCACAAGACATCCCTCCTTCTTCCAATAATCCCACTTTTTGGTTTAAATCCATGAAATGAAATATTATTTTTAAAACCAAAAGAATATACATGAATAATAAGTAATGTTCATCAAAAAAAGTTTTTGTTTAATTTCATCCCTTAACCCTTTCAATTAATTTTTTTATTTTTATATAATAAGAAAATTATATTAATAATACATTAACAATGTTATATTAATGGTTTGACATGTAGTCACATAGACATCCATCAATCGGAAAACAAAATCAATGTTTGTGTGTAGGACAATTTCACGACCTGTCCTCGGGGCCCATGTCGTGACTACCCCAAGCCCGTCTTCTACAGGCCAGGGGCTAGCGACTAACACCAAATGTGTAAATCCCGATAAAAAAGGGAATCCATTTCCATTATGAAAGCTAATCACACACAACCAGAGTACAATATAAAACAAACACAAACTAAAGTAGAAAAACAATTGTGTTGAATGTACAAAGGGTCCAGAAATACAAGCCCAACAGAAAGGTACAGCTATAACTGAAAGAAAGTACAACTAAAAGGAAAACATCTAGAAGATGGAAGCAGCTCCTGGATCGTCCTCCGGGTTCCTACCTAAAGGGTAGGTACAGATTTCCTCCTCAACACTCCGCATCAATCAGTCTGCTCTGTGTGCCGTCATGCTGAGTTTCCACCTCCGGGTATCGTTCAGTCCTCGTACACTCTGCCTCGGTCAGCACTGTTTGTCGTCTGTATCCAACACAATGAGGTGCGAGCATAGCCCATGCAGGGGTGAGTATAACGACACTCAGTAGGAACCCCGAGACCCTCATGGTCTCACTAAATCTAGAAAGTATAAACCACAAATAAAGATCTAAACAGATACCCTTTACATAGATATATGCCCATACATATACATATGTTATCAAGTATCGCATCTTAATCATGAGGAAAACACAAAGGTCATTGACTCAGCTCAAACCCGGATTTTATTCATGATGTTGAAACCATAGCTACTGGAGAACTCCTCCTCTGTCGAGTACAGTGGGCCTGCCACTACAACTAAGCACTTCACACTAACTGAGGACTGCTGAAGTACTCCACCTGTCGAGTATTGTGGGCCTGCAGCTACAACCAAGTGCTTCCCACCATGGGTTTAACACTTCAACCAAGTGCACCCCCTCATAACCTAAAGTGGTACTCCTTTTATCGAGTAACGCAGGTCTGGTGCTACAACCAAGCACTCCTCTGCCGGGGGTCTGCTACTACAACCATGAGCACCCCACTAGGCCATCCGAATCACTCCGAGTCGATTGATCAGCAGTCGTCATGTCTCATCCAGCTACATGGTCTCCGTACGTCGTATGCTCGTCTCCGGGAGGATCCTCTCCACGAGCTACTGGTTGGCACTCCAAGTATCACAAAGTCCCATGAAGAAGTATTTCAAAGATCCTTCATGACATAGGGATCTCAACGCAACAGACGGCGCGTCAATCGGATGTCTGATCTGTGAGTTATTAGCCTTTTTGTCCAGAGGGCCTGATTAGTTTCACGTACGAACCAAGTCAACTGTATCTAAAATGTACCTCGTACTCCCATGGGGTACACTCAAAGGAACCGTTTCTCAACGAGATTACCAACGTCGCTGATTTTTCATCAAATGGATGTCTGGTCTGTGAGTTATTGGCTTTTCCGTTCCAGGGGCCCGGGTGGTTTTTAAGCTAATACCATCCCGACTGTACTCCAAATAGGTCCAAAAATCAAGAGTAGTATTCCAAAAGATCTGTCTCAACAAAAGGAAACCAACTTAATTGAAGACATGTCAATCGGGCATCCGGTCATTATGTTATAAGTGTTTTTACTCTGAGGGCACCGTTAGTTTTGGGTTCGAACCAAACAAGTTTTAACCAAACATTGACTAAATCTTGAGTCTGATATAACTAAACTACCATATTGATACAAGGATTCCTACGCAACTGACGGTACGTCGATCAGAGTTCTGAAGCTCATGATAGGGTCATTTAGACGAATCTGGTCCAAAAGGGGTGTTTGGGCCCGGTCTAACTCGATCCAACCCACCCAGGGTCGGCCCGTACTGGGTCGACCCGACCCGGGTCTGGGTCCGGCCTAGCTGGGCGCGGCTCGGACCACATGGCACGGCCCCGCCTGCGGTTGGCGCGGCCCGGCCCGCGGCCAGCCGCTGCTCGGCCAGCCTGGCTGCGCGGGGGGGGGGGGGGGGGCTCCCCAGCTGGCACGGCTTAATGCCGCACCTCCCCAATATCCGGAACGGAAAAGAAGTTCCAGTTTATCTCGTGGTCGTGGCTCAGCCGTGATGGTCTGATCTAGCGGTGCTCCGCCGCCGCCTTCCGCATACCACCTGACACGCTCCGTTGGTCACTTTTCAATAACTTCTATGCCAGTAGCTCTCCCGGGACCCTCTCTTCACTATGACATCTTCAAATCACTATTGTGGCCCCGTTTCATTGTCTCCCGTCAATCCATGCACAAAAAAACCTGCGGAGGGTGATTGGGCTATGTTTGTTCGGCCCGCTCCCTCCGTGTTAGGCATTATCAATTGGGCAATGATAATCATGGTATCGCATAGAACGAATAACAATTTTATTTAAATAAAATTGAAGAAATCCACCTTACAAACAAATGCTCATTCTCGAGGGTATAAACCACATAAGTGAAATTATACAATATTCCCCTATAGAATAAACATCCAAGTTCGAGGGTTTAAACTCATATATAAAATATACAAAATCAACCCCTACCTCGATTATGACATTGCACGTCATCAAGCCATGGAAAGAGGCAAGGGTCGCGATAGAACGGCGTCGCGGAAGAACCGTGTCAATCCTGTTGACATCGGAGGAAGAAAGAACGTTTCCATTGGTGACGTTCCCCCATGGCGGTGTCTTCTACCTTGACGCAGAGGAAGAGAAGAGTATATGTTCCTTCTTCGTCGAGAGATAATGTTATTCCTCATTGGAGGAAATCTCCCTTTATATCTGTTCAAGGATTTCCCCAGCACAAGATTTGACAACCCAAAATTAATATAAGGATTCCCTTGTTTTAATAAAAATTCCAAGCATTCAAATTAATTCAAAAGCTCATAAAATAATTAATTGAAGTGTTTTTAATTAATTGAGATGGGTTGGAAAATTAATTGGATTGAGGGTGTTGGAAGGTGGAGAGGCTCCACCCAATTAAATGAGGGAGTTGTCAAAGAAATTAAGGCAAGGGATTTACAGGGGGGTTTCAAGGGAGATGAAAGGATGGGGATCATGTGGGCCACACCTTCCAAATATCCACACATGGGAAGTTAGGTGGTTGTGAGTTCCACCATTAACTCCCTTTTAAAGGATATAACTATCAAAGATATAATAAAATTTTGTACTACCAATTTTATTTCATTTAATATAAATCCCCAATTATTAACTTTCAACCCGCATAAAATGAAACTACGGTAAAGGTCCCCTTGATCAATTATTAGCAATGCGAGTTCATCAGTGCCCTCAAATTTTAATTCTAAGCACCAGTTCAAAAGATAGAAAAACCCGCTTGTTTGTTCAATGAAGGTACCCCAACAAAACTTCAAAAATTGATTTCGGGCACACCGGGGCTCAGAATCTGGTGTCGTCAGAATCCACAGACTCGCAAAATTCTAAAGAATCAAGAGAAAAATTTCCTTGAAAATTCCAATTCTTTACATTACACCAACCTCAGAGATTTATGTCCCCATAAAGCTATAACACACACTATGGAAACTAAAGGGGTGAGCACGCATCTGAGCCTCTTGCTCCCATGTGCTCCACTAGAGGTTCATGTTCCACTAGCGAATAAGCATCAGAGGAATCGACAGTCCACATAGTACCCACTCCTATTGATCCTTGATCTCCACCGGGACCTCTGTAAATGTCGCCCCGTCATCGATGTTCAGCTCTCCGTGGTCGATGATGAAAGATAGGTCATGCACGCATCTTTTCAGTTGAGATAAGTGGATAACGTCATGCACCCGGTGAACTGAGGTGGAAGGGACATCCGATAAGGCACTTCACCTACTCTTCTAAGGACTTGGAATGGTCTGAAGAATTTTGGAGATATATTCCCTCACCGGCCAAATCTCCGTAGACCTCATCATGGTGATACCTGTAGGAAAATGTGGTCACAATCCTTGAACTCCAGTTGTCTCTATCTCCTATCAGCATAAGACTTCTGTCTACCTTGTACAGTCTTCATTCTCTCCTGGATGATCTGCACCTTCTCTGGTAGCCTCAAAATGGGAGCACTGTTGAACCTCTACCTCTGCTTCTAAAAATCTCGGTTGGCATCTCTCTGACCACACGAAGGGTTTCCATTTCATCGTCAATGCTAAAAGCGGTGCAGCAACTCTGGAGAAGTCTGGCACAAATCTAAATTTGGTCGACTTGTGAGTGATTGACTACACTCACTTAAGCATGATTCCATCCTATGCTGCTTGGGGTTTCCTTTTCGCCTACCAAGGAAAACCCATCCCAACATTGTAGGTAAACCACCACCTTCTTTCCTAATATAGTCAATCTATGTATGAACTATAGTTGCCTAGTCCATACCCAAACTAACGTCATAAGGTCGTGACACTACCACCAAGAGGTTCCAAACGAATCTCTCACCTCAAGGGTCAGATCACACCGTCTGTGTAAGCGTGATTATTAAGTCTCCTCCCAAAGTTATCTCTAGACTTGAGGGTCAAGTCAATGACTTTAACTAGAAACTCTAGGTCTGGGACAGGATTCATGGAAGGAAGGAATGATTCATATCAATTTCTGTTGTTTCAAAAGCTCGTAGTAGACACAGACCGTACTTCGAATCATTCCTAGAGCCCTTGGGTCACACTATTTGACCGCATACAGCTACTCTCTTCCCCTACCCTGCAGCTCCCTGAGCCTGGCGGGGACAACAAAGGAGGGTGGTTGTTACATGTCGAATTGTACACCATCTCATGCTGCTCTCCTAGCTCTGCTTCCAAGTCTACTATTCTTAAGATTCATCTGTAATTAACACTTCCTATTCTTGAATCATTTTACAAGACCAAGTCTCTGAGACTAGTGGAAGTTCCCTACATTCCCACTGCTAACATTCTCTAACTGTATCCATTCATCCAAAGAACATTTGACCACAAAGGTTTTCTCTAGCACCCTAACATAAGTAGGAATTCATAGAGGAAAAGTGTTGGCTCATATGTCCTTTAAACACACCTCACTCTGAGGTCCGAGTTCTAAAGAACCGATCGTATCATATTCATCAATTACCAGGAACAATCAATACGCCATGATGAATACTCATCTACCAACATGTCGTCTTGCCGAAGCTGTATGAGCTCTAGAAAACTCACAGCCACCTCCTCACGCTAGTCCTCAGCCGCTTGTGAGTCGGGCTCACCTCCGAACCTGAGTGGTATCAAATGCTGAAACACATCTAAGGCACTATGCCTACTTTTGTCATCTACTAGTAACTACAGTTGTAACTGCTGACCAATAGGTAGTGATAAAACTGGAACACTACCCGAAGGTACTATATCAGGCATCAGTCCACGTACTGAAGCCTCATCGCTATGCGGACCAACCTCATGGTCACTCACTGGGAAACACTAGTAGATTAGATCATCATATGCACTACTAGTGTCTAAACTAGGTGTATAACTCTAGAAATCGCCAATATCCAGTCCACTGCTGCCTGGGAATCGGTCTTTCCCCATACCCTCGAAGGAATCTGCTACAGGAACTCATGCAATGCGCTCTGTCAGTGTGCACCATCTGCTAGTATCGCTGGTGGCATCTACTGCCTAACAACTGGTGTTGAGGCTGGTACACCACCTGAAGGTGCCAACATAGTAAGAGGGCCCCGCACCAGTGCCTCATCTCCCGATGGGCCGTCATCATGTACTCTATCGGGACACCAACTGATTGTCTGCATGGAGGCATCCTGAACAGATGCGACATGGTCAAACGATTAAACTTGGTGAGCTGGCCTGGTTGAGCCGACTTAATGAAACATTTGAAAAAACACACACAATCACTTTTTTTGTGAACTAAGTCTGAAATCAGAAGTCAGGGTCCTGGTTTATGGATACGTCGGCCGCTACACCAACACTGGACTCCCTGAACTGAAAATCATACTTTGTACCCTTAAGACTATTTCTTAACAAAAATAAAATATTAGAGTTATTTGTTTTGCGGTAGAACTGACTCCTCTGATACCAATTTGTCACGACCCATCCTCGGGGCCCATGTCGTGACTACCCCAAGCCCGCATTCTATAGGACAGGGGCTAGCGACTAGCACCAAATGCGTAAATCCTGATAAAAAAATGGAAGGAATTGAATTTATGAAATGTAATCACACAGAACTAGAGTAAAAGAGAAAACAAACACTAAGTAAAGTAGAAAAATAAGTGTGCTGAATGTACAACGAGGTCGGAAATACAAGCCCAACAGAAAGGTACAACTATAACTGAAAGAAAGTATAACTGAAAGACAAACAACTGGATGATAGAAGCAGCTCATAGATGGTCCTCCGGGTTCCTACCTGATGGGTAGGTACAGATCTCCTCCTCAACACTCCGTGTCAATAGGTCCACTCTGTGTGCCGTCATGCCGAGTTTCCACCTCCGTGTATCGTCCAGTCCTCGTACACTCTGCCTCGGTCAGCACTGTTCCTCGTCTGCATCCAACACAATGAGGTGAGGGAATAGCCCGTGCAAGGGTGAGTATAACAACACTCATTAGGAACCCCGAGACCCTCAAGGTCTCACTAAATCCAGCAAGGATAAACCACAAATAATGATCTCAACAGATACCCTTTACATAAATATATGCCCATACAAATACCTAAGTTATCAAGTATCCCATCTCAATCATGAGGAAAACACAAAGGTCGTTGACTCAGCTCAAACTCGGATTTTATTCATGATGTTGAAACCACAGCTACTGGTGAACTCCTCCTCTGTCAAGTACTGTGGTCCTGCCACTACAACCAAGAACTTCCCACTAACCTTGGACTACTTAAGTACTCCACCTATCGAGTATTGTGGGCCTACAGCTACAACCACACGCTTCCCACCATGGGTCTAACACTACAACCAAGCACACCCCCTCATAGCCTACAGAGGTACTCCTTCTGCCGAGTACCATAAGTATTCTGCTACAACCATGTGATCCTCTATCGTGGGTCTGCTACTACAACCATGCACACCCCACTGGGCCATCTGAATCACTCCGAGTCGATCAATCAACAGTTGTTAAGTCTCATCCAGCTACTAGGTCTCTGTACTCCGTATGCTCGTCTCCGGGAGGATCCACTCCACGAGCTACTGGTCGACACTCCAAGTGTCACAAAGTCCCACGAAGAAGTACATCAAAGATCCGTAATGACAGAGGGATCTCAACGCAACAGACATCGCATTAATCGGAGGTCTGGTCTGTGAGTTATTAGCCTTTTTGTCCAGAGGGCCCGGTTATTTTCGTGTACGAACCAACCCAACCATATCTCAAATATACCTCGTACTCCCAGGGGGTACAGTACAAATAACCTTTTCACAACGAGATTACCAACGTCGCTGACGGTTCTTCAAATGGACGTCTGGTCTGAGAGTTATTGGCTTTTCCGTTCCAGGGGCCCAGTTGGTTTTTAAGATAAAACCATCCTGACCATACTCCAAATATGTCCGAACCTCAAGAGGAGTATTCCAAAATATACGCCTCAAAAAATTGAAACCAACTTAATTGACGGAACGTCAATTGGACGTCTGGTCTTTATGTTATATGTGTTTTTGCTCCGAGGGCACGATTGGTTTCGGGTTCGAACCAAACCGGTTGTACCCAAACCTTTACTAAATCTTGAGTGTGATATACCTAAACTACCATCTTGATCAAAATATTTCTATGCAACTGATAGTACTTCGATCGGAGGCTCGTAGCTCATGATAGGGTTGTTTAAACGAATCTGGTCAAAAGGGGGTGTTTAGGCCCGGTCTGACCCGATCCAACCCACCCTGGGTCGACCCGTACTGGGTCGACCCGACCCGGGTCTGGGACCGGCCCATCTGGGCATGACCTGGCCCGGCTGGCACGACCCGGCCGAGCTGGCGCGACCTCCCCAGCTGTCGTGCCTTAATGCCACACCTCCACAATATCCGGAATGGAAAAGCTATTCCGGTTTATCCCGCCGCTGTGGCTCAGTCGCGATGGTCTAATCCGGCGGCGAGTCGCCGCCGCCTTCTGCGTACCACCGGACGTGCTCCGGTGGTCCATTTTTTCCAATGTCTGTGCCAACGGCTCTCCCGGGACCCGCTCATCACTGCGACAACTTCAAATCACCATTGCGGCCCCGTTTTGTTGTCTCCCATCAATCTGTGCATAGAAAAAAACCTGCAGAGGGTCATCGGGCTGTGTTTGTTTGGCCCGCTCCCTTTGTGTATGGAATTATCAATTAGGAAATGATAATCATGGTTTTACATAGAATGAATAACAATTTTATTTAAATAAAATTGAAGCAATCCACCCTACAAACAAATGCTCATGCTCGAGGGTATAAACCACATAAATGAAATTATACAATATTCCCCTACAGAATAAACTTCCAAGTTATAGGGTTTAAACTCATATATAAAATATACAAAATCAACCCCAAACCTCGATTATGACGTTGCATGTCGTCGAGCCACGGAAAGAGGCAAGGGTCGTGATAGAACGGCGTCGCGGAAGAATGGTGCCAGTCCCATTGACATTAGAGGAAGAAAGAACGTTATCATTGGTGACATTCCCCCAAGACGGTGTCTTCTCCCTTGATGCGGAGTAAGATAAAAGTAGATGGTCGTTCTTCGTCGAGAGAGAAAGTTCTTCATCGTTGGAGGAAATATCTCTTTCTAACTCTTCAAGGATTTCTGCAGCACAAGATTTGACAACCCAAAATTAAAATAAGGCTTTCCCTTATTTTAATAAACATTCCAAGAATTCAAATTAATTAAAAAACTCTTTAAATAATTAATTGATGAGTTTCTTAATTAATTGAGATGGGTTGGAAAATTAATTAGAGTGAGGGTGATGGAAGGTGGAGAGGCCCCACCAAATTAAATGATGGTGTTGTCAAAAAAATTAATGCAAGGGATTTAAAGGGGGGATTCAAGGGAGATGAAAGGTTGGGGATCTTGTGGGCCCCACCTTACAAATATCTACACATGGGAAGTTAGGTGGTTGTGAGTTACACCATTAACTCCCTTTTGTAGGTTATAACTACCAATGATATAATAAAATAGTGTACTACCAATTTTATTTCATTTAATCTAAATCCCCAATTATTAACTTTCAACCCACATAAAATGCAACTGCGGTAAAGGTCCCCTTAAGAAATTATCGGCAATGCGAGTTCGTCAGTGCCCTCAGATTTCAATTCTGAGAACCAGTTCAAAAGGTAGAAAAACCCGCTTGTTTGTTCATTTAACATACCCGAACTAAACTTTAAAAATTGATTCCGGGCACACTGGGGCTCAGAATCTGGTGTCGTCAGAAGCCACAGACTCAAAAAATTCTAAAGAATCAAGAGGAAAATTTCCTTGAAATTTCCAAGTATTTAAAGAAAAACTATAGCCTTGAGAATCTAGAACGTTCAGTCTTCCATTACATTCATTAATGTATTCTAGTCATTAAGAAATATATATTTTTTAATCTGTTATATATTTTTTAATGATTTAATTTTTGTTTATTATTTTTTATATCAATAAAATCTTCATGTTTTAAATTTTTTTGGTAATACGATAATGTATTTCTTGTAAAATTAGAATAAAACCTCTCTTATCAACGAAATTCATTTAAGATTTACATGAAATGTATTATGTATAGTTTAAATAAAAATATATATTATGTATTACATAAAAATTATTTTTTTAGGATAATATTTCATATAATATTCTTTCTTTTTATCTGAGAATAAAATGGAAATAGGGTTAATGTATCCGTATGACCTATTATCTCCCTCAACCTGGTATTTTTTAACTATCTATAACATTTAATAATGAAATAAAATAAATATAAATATGTAATAGATGTATATGTGATATTTATATCATATTTATCATTCCTTATATGATGAAATAATTAATTTGTTACTAATAGGAACAAAAATACCAAATCTATGCAATGAATTTATTGTCAGAAAAAAATCATTAACTTGAAATTTCTTATAAAAGAGTATTATAAACTCATAAATAAAAAATATTTTATATTATATATATTAATGTGGTTTCATTAAAGGTTAATAATAAATTAATTTTAATTATAATGGAGGTTTAAATGTGCATGTTGGTAGTCAAGACATATGTAAGGGGATATCCTATCCCACTTTTATTTTTATGAGACATAATCCATACTCACAACTAATTTATTTAATGAGTCTTATTTAATTCCTATTAATTTAATAAATGAAAATTAAAATAAATTTATTGTTATTTACATATAAATTTTATGATATATCATTGATGACAAACAAAAAATTAAATTTTTTTTTCTAAACCACTTTTGATGGGGAAGTGGGAACCCTAATAAATTCCCAAAAAAATGTTTTCTTAAAATCATTTAATGAGTTTTAAATGATATTTTAAACATTTTCAAGAATACGGATTTCAAATAAGTTTAATATGTATTAATAAATACATTTAAAATTTATCATTGTGATTTTAAATGAAAATAGTATGATAAATATATTATTATTTAAAAAATAGTATTTCAATGTGGAAAGGAAATTTTATTCCAAAAAAGTTATAAACATATATTTAAAAATTATTATCCCACTATGATGACATCAGTTAGTGTTACTATTGACATTATGGGGATATTATCCAATTATACCATTCATATTACTTATTTTATTTGTATATATTTTAATGTATTTTTTAGTCATGTTACTTTTAAATGAGATGAGATGTGAAGAAATTATCATGAAATCCATTTATTTTAATGATTCCTGATGTGTTGAATTACTTATGAAATTATGGAACATTTTTATATGATGTAATCATGTGATGTTTAGGAGCTATATCTACATACAATTCATTACGTAATGATAAATTTTGTATAATCTGAAATCGTACAAGACAGGTCATCTAAAGTGTGCAACAAGAGGGTATATATGAGTTAATTCTAAGCCCACAATAAGAGGTTCCAAAATAGGTTATTCAAATCCCTAAACAATAGGTTACATGGGAGGCCATCATATACCAACAATAAGAGGGTACATGACATGCCATCCACTGGATACAACCAGAGGGTATATGGGATGTCATCTTATTCCTACAATATGTGGGACATAAGAGGTCTTTTTAATACTAAAACTAGAAGAATCAAGAGAGTTCAAAACAACCACGATGTTTGTGTATGAGTTATTATCACAAAAATAACATACTACAAATGTCTTGGTAGTTATAACAAAATAGATCTTCTAAGATTTCATATATCTCTCAAATTTCATGTCTTATTCCATAATTATTCATTCATGGATCATGTTCTTTTATTACCTTGTGATCATGTATTATGAACATCAAAACATTAATTCCATGATTCAAGATATTGATAATTGTAAAAAATGGTATCCTTGCCAAATGTTATAACCATATAATTATACACTTATGGTAATGTTATTATTACGTATCATCAATGTTTATGCCTTTTGGGTATCTAAGATCACCTTTTCTTATGTTTCCTCCCCCAAGGATATAATGAATGGTTTTATATAATTGCACAAAAGGGAGTGCTCTTAATGGGAGATTTTGAAGATATTTTTCAATACTATTTTGTTAGATCATCCAAAAGAACTAAAGTATGACAATCTGTATGCATTTATTTGTGTAATTTAATTTATATTATCCTAAAAAGTTGTTATATCCATATATGAAAATACTGGATTGTTATAGTTGGTATCAGAGTAAAGGATAGCCCTCATTTTGAAACTCAGATGAGAAACAAATATAGAGATCCCTAGTGATATATCAAGGTATATTTCTATATATGTATATAAAGATAAGATAAATGTTTCATATAATAATGATGGTATCATTTTTTATAAATGATAAATTTTATTTTTCATATTTATGATGGTTTATCCCATAAAATGTTTTCCAACACTATTATTTATAGTTTTAGTCAATGGAGGGAACAAAAATAAATAGGATTAATCATGAATGTGAAAAATAAAATCTGATGAGAAATAAAATGGTATGATCACTAGATTGAATGAAATCATGATCATACCTATTATGTTCTCATAGAACATGATTAAAAATATATATCTTAACAAAATATAAGTCTCTCAAAGGAATAGAAAGAAAGATCTTTTTGAGAATTTTGTAAATAAATTCCATGTTGGAAAGAATTTTAGTTATCTTTTTATCAAGAATGTTATAAGAAACACCCAAATAGATATCCAATAAGAACAATATGATTATTTGATAGCGTAAAAAATGAAACAAAGTAATTAAAAACAAATAGAAAATTATAATTTCTATTTATTCAATGGATGTGAATATTGGCCTCCATGTGATACTATCAGTTTATGAATTAATTAAATGTTATAATAATTGGAATTATTAAAATTATTTTCCTATGTGGAATGATATTAATGATAATCAGAAAGATAGTACAAGTATTGTTTATATTGATGATTATGATACTATAGGTGAAATGTTAATAGAGAGAGATATTATCTAATAAATTGGGTATCATTTTAAAGTCTTAAGGTTTAATTAAAAGAATCGAATTATTTTTGGATTTAGGAATTATGAAATATATAAGCATTTTTTAGTTTTATTTTTTCGCTATGGATTTTCAAGAATATGTTTAATGGTTATAATTGGCCAAAAAATGATTTAATGGAATGATTATATTCATAAGAAAACATGATTAATGTGATGACAAGCCTTAACAAGTTCATGGAGTTATATTAATTATTTTTGGATAAAGTAAATTGAGCGATTCTTATTACCTTGAAATTGATTAAATAATTGATAAATAACTATATTATTCTTTAATTGATGATGTTTAAAACATTTTTGGATGTAATGAATATATCCAATAGTCATTTAAATAAGGAGGAAGGAATATTCTCATTCAGGATTTATGGTACTTTAATTTATTACCATGTTTATAAAAATGATAAATTTAATAGAATGTTTTGTATGTGTCTATTAAGAGATACATCATGTTTTCAATGGATAAATGATATGTTTAATTACCATCTTTTGAGTTCCTTTGATTTTAATTGTTTAAAAGCATCATAAGTGTAACTATTTATGAAATTATTTAAGATTAAATTTGGATGAGGGTTTAAGGATTCATGTTTTGTAATATGTTGATTTATTGATATTGGATGACATGTGATAAACATTTTTTTATGACACTTAGAGAATGGAGGAATGCATTATCATCCCATTATAGAAGTTTTGATACATTAGTTCTTCAAGAATTAAAATTTTAATATCATCTTTTCATAGAGTAAGATAATGAAGTGGAAATTCATCATGGAACAACCATATAGTGAGATTGTACATATGTGATGAAATTAAATAAATATTTATTATCAGTGAATTTTAAAATAAGGGGTTACTATATTATCAATAATTTTTATGAATTCTATATAATTGTTCAATCCAATTTTGGTCGGTGATTTTTTGTCCATTAACCATATTTGGAATTTTTTCTCCATCACTCTCCATTAGAAGTTGTTATATAAGTTTGTCTTATATTCCCACTTTTTTACTTTCCTCATATGTTCTCCTATGTTGAAACCTTATTATTATTTATATTATTTAACTATTATGTTTCATCATTCCCTTTTAATATATGTTTTAGTATTCACTTTTATGATGAGGGATTTTAACAATGTAACATTCGTGTATGAAGACATTGATGACCTCAATGAATATTGAGTGAGAAATTTATTTTCAAGGGTGTATAATGTAACTCCATTACATTATTTGGATAATTTTTGGAATTTTTTTAATTTTATTTAGTTCATTAAATGCAACACCAGATTATCATGTGCTCTACTGGAAATATGACTTATACCAATGGTTTTGGCCAAACCATTGGTATAGTACATTAATTTGGACCTATACCAACAGTTTGGAAAAAACTATTGGTATAGGTCACTTATATGAACCTATACCAAGAGTTTTTCACAAACCGTTGGTATAGGAGGGACCTATACCAATAGTTTGGCCAAACCATTTGTATAGTTCCCCCTATACATAAGGTTTTTCCAAAACCATTGGCATAACACCCAAAATCCAAGGACCTGTACCAACTGTTCTCAAAACAGTTGGTATAGGTACATGTATATATAATGGAATCTTTTATGGAGAACATTAAACAAATCAAAATTTCAAATATTTATGATAATACATATATATATATATATATATATATATATAAGATATTAGGTTTCCAAAAATCATGTTAGGTTAGTGGATAGGTCGTTTAATTATAAAATATAGGTCCTGGGATCAAATCCCATCGAGTGTTTTTTTAAATACATATACCAACTGTTTTATGGAACCGTTAGTATATAATTTCATATTACTTATACCAACGGTTTAGATAACTGTTGGTATAGATCTAAATGAATGATTTTCCCAAAACCTTTGGTATAGACCTATATTCCTGGCTTATATAACCACCTTCCTCCAAACCACTGGTATAGGATATACCAAGGTTTTGGAGGCCTATACCAATGGTTCCAAACCGTTGGTATAGTGTATTTTTCCAGTAGTGGTGCTATAGAAAACACTGAGTTTCTACGAAACATCAGTCTTATATTATAATTATTTTAACAATAAAATTATTACCTATACTTTAGAATTAATAATATTAATAAGATTAAAAAAATTATCAAATTATGGTTTCCACATGTATATGTAATTCTTTGAATAATTATGTATAAATGAATGAATATCCCTATAGAAACAAATGAATGGTTTTTCTAAAAAAGTCTATTTAAATGCACCCAAATGTGTTTTATAAAAATAAAAATAAAATATATCTATTTTTATATTATATTAATTAAAAATATATATATTATTATATATAATTTTAAACATTCATCATATTTTTTGGAAATGATATTAAAATACATATAGTTAGATGCTTAAAAATTGTATTTCACTAAATGAAGTTTAATCACATTCCAATGGCACACTTGATTAAAAAAAATTCGACTGATTTAAAAAAATTAATCTAAAAAATAAACATTATATTTGAAATCAGGATATTATAAATTAATATTTTGGAATGTGTTTTATTTTTCATATGTTTCACATTTTGATGAATAGTGTATAAAACTAACTTTTAATCAAAAATAGCTTCTTCATATAATTAATTTATAGTTATAAAATATATTTTTAAATTGTTTTAGATTATTAATAGAGAAATTTAATATTATTTAATCTAATTTAGGTCATTGGAATCAATTTCACATCGAATTGTGATGTAAAAACATTTCAATATTTTAAATGTTTACACTTTATTAACCTATTTTCTTGCCTCGTATATGAAAATAATATTCAATTAATTTTAGACACTTATATTTTATGATTTCTTGAAAAGGGATTCCATATTTGGAATAATAAGTTAAAAATTTATCAAATAGTTACCTTTCATTTAAGGAAAATATGAAGTGTAACATTTGAAAGTTATGTTACTATAGTAATAGAAAAATTTGGAAATTTAAGATAAAAATAAGGTGATATGGACATTATACTAACCTTTAAACAATAAAAAAATTTATTTTATGATATTAATTTTACCCTTAGAAGATAATATACAAAATATATTTATTTAATAGATATATGTCCTTTAAAATTACACATATATTATTAAAATCAAAGAGAGTGAAAAAATACAACACTCATACCTTTAATATGTACAATTATTATCACATAGGGATAAATAGAAGATAATATGAACAATATATATTATTAATTAATATAAAATGATTATCTACATTGTGGAAGTTCATTTTTAAATTTTAGTGAATTAATAATTTCCATAAGTAATTAAACAATGATTAGGATGAAATAATATTATTAATGAAATAATCAATTAAATGATATTAGAAATACTAAATTAAATATAATTTTACATAATTACTATCCTCAATTAATTTAATTTGATCATATGATGAATTAGGTGTTTATTAAATTAATTTTCTATTTATTTAGATTGATGTGTTTATTTTCTTAAAGTCTGTGTTATGAATTGTTTCAAAATTGACTGTAATTTTATTTTATAAAAATAATATTTTTTAAAAATTTTTAAAAACAAAAAAATACTAAATAAAAAAAATAAGATAAATAGTGTTATACCATTTCAAAAATTGACAATTTATGGTCCAAATTTCACATTATAATTATGCTATCACCCTATGGATATTGATATATTTTTTACCATAGATAAAATGATAATATGTTAAAGAAGTGTTATTCAAAATGATATCATATAAAATTAAATAATAAACCATAAAAAATAATTTATTTTCATGGTATTATCACCCAATCCCATATTTTCATATAATATCATTCTGTTTGGTGGTTTTTATTATGTTTTATGTTTTTTATAATCTACTATTTATGAAATTCTAAAAGTGTGCCTAATCTTTCATATAAAATGTTAGATCTGCTTCTCTTTTCTTCACACAACGGAAAATATTCGGTTCAGAATAACACTATTAAAATATCCCTGTAAAATCCTCCATTATTCATAGAATCCTTCTTTTGGAATTCGGTCCATCTATGCATGTCCATTGACAAAAACCAATGGGAGATAACATAAAAAGAGGTAATGTTTAGCAACAAAATTTTTTTGATTTCTTTTTTATGAGAATACCATAAATTATTTTAATTTCATTTTGATATAATAAAATTAGTATCTTAAATATAAAAATATGTTATTATATTAATGGTTCGACCTACACTCTCACACACATCCATCAAATGGGACACACAATCATCATTTATGTTAATGGTGGACTACGACCTCACGAACCGATGTAGTTATTTCATCCATTATAAAATTTAAATGTTGGTATTAATGATTTATTATTAGATTACATATGGTATAAATTATTTCTATTATGTTATTATGATTTAGGATTTTTTATATCAGAGATAACTTCATGGTTTTCATTTTTTGTGAATACTATAATGTCACACTTGGGTACCTACCTTGTGAAGTGAGTTGATTAATTTACACAATACATAGAATGCGTTAAGGATTATTTTATTATAAATATGTCATATATATGAAAAAAAATATTCCTTAATTTTAATGCATAGTAATTTCCATGTAATTTTTTTAAATTATATTTAATTTGTTCATGATTACACGCAATGAATTCACGTGATTTAGAGGCCCGATGAGCCTGAAATTGAATTTCGAACTTTATTTAAGGTACATACAATAAACACGTGACTGGGTTTTTCTAAATTATGAACTGGTGCTCGGATAAAAAATCTGATGACACTTTTGAACATAGAATGCCGAGATTCACCTAGAAAAGACTTAACATCAGCCAGCATTGGCATAATGAAAAAGTAAATTTTCATACATTTGGAGAAAAATAATAAAATAACTGAAAATTTTAATTTATTTATTTTAACACTGATAGGTGGCATCACGATGATTCTACAGTGTAGTGATGAGGCAATGACGAGGTACATTAATGGGGATCATCAATGGTTCATTAACATGCAAAGAAACGATGATTTAATGATGGGTAACAGCGATGTTATTTCATAATTGAAATAGTGTAATGACACAATGTCACAGCGTAACAAAAACAGAACGACATGTTTTCTTTTTAATAGTTTAAATGTTGGTGGAATACGGATTAAAAATTGAGGATTCTCTAATGAACGTCCAAGGGATTTCTTCCCCAACGAAGAACTACAAATTCCAGTTGGATGTCATCAACTTTGACATACCACAAAGACCAATGGATGTCATCGACCTCTTTGACCCTTGAGGATGAAGAGTTTTTGAGAAGAACAACAATTATGTAGGGGGTTTATTTTTAATGGTTCCCTGTTCTTTTTAAATGATGTACACTGATCAATCCACGAATAGTTTGATCTATGGATCTTTCGTTCTTGCAGGAGGGTGATTGTTTGGGGGATTTTTATTCAGAAATAAAATTTATATTGATGTAAAAATGATCCCCATGCCTCCCATGTCTTTAAACATTTACGTGGAGGGCATGGGAAGACATGAACATGGCCTGAGCCCCATTTATTGGGTGTTCTTCATGATTGAATTCGAAAGTGTACGAAAAGGCAGAATCGAGTCCATCAATAGAAAGGTGATATCCCTTAGATGTTGTTGGAGTATGTTGCACGAAGGACAGACCACCAGATCTTTTTTTGTGGTCTTCTGATAACCTTGTAGGTGCATTGGTGGCGGCGTTAGAGGGAACCATACCATGGATGTGGGCCAAGGTAACCCGGACTCTAAGATCAGAGGTTATCCCACATGGAGGAGGTTGGGAACATTGGTTGTGGTGGAGTAGGAGGTGTCTCTGGACTCCGAGATTGTGGCTAGTAGCGAGTCGACGTTGCGCCACACTGCATAGCATGTCGAGGAGTCACAGTCAACTCACCACTGATGATCTATGTGGTAGGAGGTGCTGGACGCAGATCTCAATAATGTCCCGGATGGACCGGACCGGACCAGTCTACCTTTGGTGGGCCGGGAAGGAGGGAGGGCCCGACCCTACCCTAAGAGGATAGACCCCATCCCATCGGGCCAGACCATCGCCCAGTGTCTAGATCCATGCCTAGCAGGCCGTACACTGTGCTAGTGGGATGACCCACAGCCAACTTTTCGGACCCCTTATCAGTGGGCTAGACCCACAAAGGTGAGTAGAACCCATTCCCTACGGGTCGAAACCGAATTGGTAGGTTGGAACCTTGCCCTTCAGGCTGGGATGAATGAGACTGGGTCACCAGATGACATGGCAGGCCGGACCCTCGGCCGAACCAGGCATAGTCCTGTGATGCCCATTGGGATTGCCCCACTGTCCGGGCCGAACCGAACAATCCTAGAACTGAACTGGTCCAGGTCAAGTCATTCAAATTAAACCATCGAGTTTTGGTCCCTCGTTTAGGGTTGGTCGAGTCGATCTGACTAGGTCAGACCAGGATGAGACCCAACCCACCCCTGATAATTAGAACACAAAAAACATTCAAACCAAGTGTATGGTTGAAGAGTTCTTTACAGTGTTGGGAACATTACAACAAGGAGATACTTTAAGTTATTCTATGTGGGACTTAGCGGTGGTTTAGGTCAAACCGATGGCACAAACTAGAGCCATGTGGATCCTTATTAGGCAGGAAGATAAGCAGTAGCTGTGTGGATCCTTAGTGGCCTGACAGAAGAGAAGCAGTCATGTGGATCCTTGTTGGCCCGACAGATGAGCAGTGATTCATCAGGTATGTGTCCCACAGAATTAGGAATGATTAATCCCTATTACCGATTAACGATTCGTACTCTAAAATATATATGGTGAGAGCTATTTTTAGATTGTAGCATTGCTTTGTGGTTTCTTTGTGGTATTTTTTCTTAGTAAACCGGGGTCCCCTACAGAGTGTTGTGTTACTCACCCTTGTATGGGCTTCTCCTGCATGTGTTTTGTCTTGTGCATAGGAAAAACATTTTGATGGGGGACTTATTGGACTTTGACCAGGAGGGGACTAGTATAAACACTTGGACATGAAGTACTACCTCAGCTTCAAGTAGCTAAACTACTATTACGAACAGGTGGGGTCTTCAATAGATTGATACTTGAGTTCCATTATACATTAATTTTTTTCAGTTCTTTGTGTTGGTTTGGTATTCTTGACGACATTATTTCAGTTGTAGTTGTACTCAACACTTTTTTTATATTTACATTTTCCCTTTCCATTTTGTGGGATGTGGTCGGGTAAGTTTATGTGTATAGGTAGTTATAGAAATTCCTCCCACATGTAGGTTGATGACTTTGGTGCTAGTCGCTAGCTCCTGGCCTTTGCGAGGCAGACATGTGGAACTCATGGAACATGTCTCGAGGGATAGGTCGTGATAAAGTGGTATCAATGGGATGTTGGTTCTGCCGCATAGATTGATATTCTATTGATTCTGTTTCGGGGAAACAGTGTTAAATCATGCAAGTATAACCTTCATAATTAGGAAGTCTTGTGTTGGTACGGCAGCCAACATATCCACACACCAGGACATTAAATTTTTCATTTCCACTCAATACATAAAAACTATGGTTCCCCAAGTGAATTATAATGTTATTTTGTATAAGAGTCCCCTCATCTTGTATAATATACTAATAGTGGCCCATAATTATCTATTTTATGATGCCTCCATAAAGAAAACCATCCAGGATTCTGATACGTGGTCAGGAGGACAACCCGCCTAGGGATAAGGCATGTATTCAGGGACCAGTTCTCGGGATGGCACCACCAGGTGGAGCCCTCGTGCTACCATCATTAGATGGTTATCATCTAATACTGGATGTACCATGAGAGTATGTGCGAAGAATCAGTGCCTTGAATGAGTTTCAGAGATATAGACCTCTTAGGTCTAGGGGAGAGACGAATCCTTAGTTCACTAAGGATTTGATGGAGGCGGTGACATGTGTCTCATGCTTATTGAGGACACCACTAGACCAGATTTCGATATTAACTGCGAGCCCCCTTCAGTGCCTTTAAGGGTGATGGTTGAGTCTGAAGATTCAGACTCATGATGAGGTGACCCTCACATGTACAGACTTCAAGTGGATTTTCTAGTTGGAGTTTTTCCCTGCAATAGTGATTCAGTGCAAATTTAGTAGTGGTTTCAACTTCAACAAGACATCATGATAGTAGGTAATTACTTAGAAAGGTTCAAAAATATTTAATGATACTCTACAGACATGGTTTGAGACCCTTTCTTCATGGATCGAGCCTTTCACTAGTGACTCAGGCGGGAGATCGGGGTATCAATAGTGTCTCTCAGCTTCCCCACATAGGCTGGAGAGCTGGAGTGAGTTCTGCTTTTAGTTTGACTCTATAGAAAGAAGGCACCAATTTTGGGTGCCAGGAATGGGGGAAAGGTAGCTGAGCCATCTATAGAAGGTAGCTGACATATAGCGCTACAGTATAAATGGGTCAAATCATCTAGTGGACAACCCTAGGAAATAGGGTGTGCTACTCGTGCAGAGCGTAGGGACACAAGACTTGGGACTGCCCGACCAACCATGAAGATGATCATTAGACAGTCTAGGGATCTCCCAGATATAGGCATAGGTTTGAATGATAAGGGTCGTAGAGCAGAAAACATGGTAGGTGAGCATGCTAAGAAGTAGGCAGTGGGTGATAGTTCAATGTACTTCTGCAACAACCTCTTGGGGGTCCTCCTTGTCGTCAGGGAGCCGGTAGGCAGTGATTATCTCAGCATAAGGTAGTGGAGGATTCTAACCATGGTTTATTAGAGTTGATTAGATATACGACCTCTGTCATCTCCAACCCACCTGTGGTTTTTATAGATATAGGTTCCAGTCACTCTATCCATTACATGGATCTCGTTCGGAGCTCGAAAATTTTGGTGGGGACATTGGCTTAATCCTTAAGGCTAGAGACTCTAATTGGATGGTATTCGATGATTGAACACTGGTTCTGATAATGTGAGCTTACTCTAAGAGGTGAGAGGTTCAGATGGGATCTCCATGTAGTTGCGTCGAGGTCTGACGACATCATCTTGGGTATTGAATGGTTATTTATATTCCATGCTCATATAGACTATTTTGGGATAATAGTGTGGTGTGTCTGCAAGGATGTGACCATGATTTCCTTCACCGATGTGAAGGAAAACCTTGAATAACATTATAAAAATTCTCGTAGGAGGGTGTATCTGATCACTCACCATTTTTGTAGCTTCAATCTCAGGTAAATGGATGAGAGGAGTCCAATATTTCCTGTAGTGGTGGACATGTACGATGATTTTTTTTCCTTAGGATGTTCTAAAACTATATCCTCACAATGAGGTTGTCTTTTCAATCGACTTGTACCCTGAGATGACACTAATATCCACATCGGCATATCAGATGGTTCTTGTACAGCTTTTTGATCTAAGGGTACAATTTTAGGACTTTCAGGAATGGGGTTCTTAAGGCCCGATGGTTCCCCATGGGGATCCCTTGTAATCTATTCCATGAATGAAAAAGAGAGTTTGTTTTTGTATGTTGACATTCAGTGCCCGAACCAGGTGTATGTGAAAACCCAGTATCAAATTCTTGAGGATTCATGAAAACTTCAATCAACTGAATGGAGTGAGGTGGTTCTTAATGATCAAACCCTGATCAATATACCATCAACATTATGTATGGGATGAATACATACCATTTACTTATTTTTTATGTTGATATGACCAATATTTTTTCTGGGTGATTCCATTTGGTGTGACCAGTTCCCCATTAGAGTTTTTGGGATTATGACCATGATCTTATAACCTTAACTTGATCATTTCATGGTAGTCCTCATTGAAAACATCTTCATCTACATTGTGTCATTGGTGGGGAACACTACACACCTGTAGAAACTCATAGATGCATTCTGAGAGAACCAAAATTATGGTTTGATATCAATGTGCATGTTCGGGATTCGGGAGGTCCATATTTTGGGACATGTCATCTAGGAGGCTGGTGTTTTAGTAGATCCAGTGAAGATAGAGGAAGTTCTCTCTAGGTTCCACCCAAGAGAATGACTAAAGTACAGAGCTTATTATGGTTGGCCGGTTACAAGATGAGGTTCATGAACAAATTTTTGAGATTGGATGCACCCTAATCATCTTAGAAAATGATGGGTCAGCCCATCTTGTGTATGGAGAAATTCCAGCAATGTTTCCTGGAACTGAGTTGGAGACTTAATAGTACCCTCATGTTGAGACTACCAGAGGCCGAAATTAAGAATGTAGTATTATTAAATTCATCATCGATTGGTCCTGATTGTGTACTGATATATGTGTGATGGGTGATCACATAATTCTCAAGTTAGTTGAGATAGCATGAGCAGAACTATGCGACCGATATACTAGAGTTAGCGACACTTGTCTTCACATTGAGGATGCGGTGGCACTTCTTGATGTGTGAATGGTTTACAATTTACTCCGACCACATGAGTCTCATGTTTATTTTATTTCTAAAGGACCTGAACCCAAGAAAAAATGATGGAAAGAGTTACTCCAGAACTATGACATTGAGATAGTCTATACTCCAGATAAGTGGAATATGGTAGCAGACGCACTTAGCAGGAGGACCAGCTTGCAGCTGCTATGTGAGAAGGTAGAGCAGCTATCCGTGATGCAGATATCCCATGTAGATGATGATGGAGCAACATACCTTCAGTCGATGAATGTTACTCCTCCACTCTTACAGCTAGTCTGGGAGCCATAACTAGTGGATGTTGACTATGTGTCCCAACATGTTCAGTTATCCTCAGTAAATGCTCCAAATAAATTTTCTATAAGTGGGGAGACAATTATCCTTTTCAGAGGCCGCACCATACTACTAGTAGAATTATAGGAGTAGGTGTTTAGGGAGTTCAATATATAGCCATTGGTGGAATATCATGGTGTAACAAAGATGTACCGTAGCCTCAAAAATTAGTTTTTGTGTCCTGGAATGATGAATGTAGTGGACAAGTTTGTCTCGTGGTGCCTCACTTGCCATCATGTGAAGGTTAAGAATCCAGATGGTGTAGGATTGGCTCTGCCGCTTGAGGTACTAGATTGGAAATTGGAAAATATCCAAATGTACTTAATTAAGGGGTTAGGGCGTACATCTAGAGGCCATGATTATATCTAAGTAATAATTCACCTACTTACCATGTCTTCTCTCATCATACCTATCTATGAGAAGGGACTGGTCGAGGGCTTGGGAGACCCAAGGTCTAGGAGATAGTGCAGATTCACAGGGTACATTCAATTATATATAAGAAAGTGATACATGTTTGACATCTTGTTTGTGGAAGGGATTACAGGATGTGTTCGGGAATCATCTGCACAGGAGCAGAGATTTTCATCCACAAATGGATGGTCATACAGACCAGAACATACAGAACATGGAGGACATTCTTTGTGCATACACCATTGATTTTGGTCATTGTTGGGAGGACTACATGTCATTGGTGGATTTTTCATACAACAATATATTTCAATACACTATTGGAATGGAAGCATTTGAGGGATTGTATGGGTGGATTTGAAGATAATATCTTTGTTGTATAGACACAAGGGAGTTAGAAATCATGGGTATATAGTTTGTGTGAGCTACCATTGAGAAGGTTTAGATCATCCTTGAGCAGATGATGACTATGAAGAGAAGGAAGTAGTCTTATGCTAAATGGATAAAAAGGCCCTAGGTGTTTTAGGAGGGAGACCATGTGTTCTTTAGAGTGTCACCCTGATGAGTATTGCAGACATTTGGATACGGAATCAAGCTATCTATGAGGTTTATCAAACCCGTTCACTTCATGATCATTTTTTCCAACTTTTTGTGTGACATAGATCTTCCCACACAGATTAACTGGGTGAATGATGCCTTATACATGTCACAATTGAGGAGATATGTTCTTGATCCATCACATGTCATCAACTATGTGGAGCTAGAAATTTATGATGGGGTGACATTTACGGGGTTCCCTATGGGGACATAGGATTGATAAATGTGGGTATTTCATGGTTTTTTTATTCCTTTGGTGCACATTCAGTGGTATATTGGGAATCTATAAGATAAGACAAGGAAGAAGGAGGCTCATGTTCATGCTCAGTACCCCCACATTTTTTTATTAGGTCAGGGTTTTTCTTTTGGAGATGTAAAGTACTAAGTTGGGGAGAATTTAATGTTTTTGAATTTCCTTTAAAAAATTTTCTAAATTATATGGAAATATTTTGAGACTACTTTCTCTAACAACATGTGATTATATGGACCAGTGAGCACAGAATAGAGTTATGAAAAGTTACATTATATAATCGTGCAAGTGGTTTTTTCTAACTTTTGAACCATTTATCATATCAAAAATAAGATGGAATGGTTGGACTCAAGAATTTTGAGATTCTCCATGAAATGACATAACTTCAACCAGAAAGTGCCGATTAGAAATGTTAATTTTTTTAATATTTGAGACAAATAATAAAATGACCTTAAAAGTTAGTTTATTTATTTTCTCACCGAAAAGAGGTTACATGGTGATGTTGCATTGTAGTGATGTGGAAATGATGAGGCACATTAATAGAGCTCATTAAACGCTTGTTAACATGCAGTGAAATGATTCTTTAATGACACATAACAACGACAATGTTTCATAAATGAAATAGCGTAATGATGTGATGTCATAATGAAACTGAAACATTTTAATATGATTTCTATTTAATAGTTGACACATTTGAGGAATGAGGAATAATTTATGAGGATTTTCTTAAAAACCATTAATAGATTTCCTCCTCAACGATGAAGGAATAATGCATGTGGGATAACATAAAATTTGATGTACCTCGAAGAACAATGATTTTCATTGATCTCGTCGACCCACCAGGATGGAGTGCTATGCCAACAAACATCAACATGGTTGGGGTTTAATTTTTATTTTCACCATTCTTTTTCTAAATGACTAACATTGTTCATCCCATAAACATGTTGATCCATGGATTGTTCCGTCTTGCAGGAGGGTTTTTCATTTTTTGGATTTCATTTCAGGATTAAAATTATGATTGATGGAACACAAATCCCCAAGCCTCCCATTGTCATTAATATTCTAACATGGAGAGAGTAGTCAGACACAAATAAGGCATGAGCCCCTCCACGTCAATGTTCTTCATGAAAGAATTTTCAAGTGGATGATAAGGATGAATCATGGCCATTGTAGGGAAGGTGACATCCCCTGGAGGCCGTAGGATTACAAAGCCTGATGAATGGACCACATGAAAAGAATGAAACATAACCAAACTGTTCCAGGTCATGTCCGTCGAATTAATCTGGGGTATGTTGAACCTCCAGGCAGGGTTGGTTGGATCAGTATGACCTGGTTGGGGCAGGCCCAAATGAATACCAGGCCCTGAATACTAAAATTCTAATAACATGTATTCCAGAAATCTGATTGATGAGTCGTTTTTAGAATAAGGACCCTTCAGACGATATGGTATTTTGGGTTATTCATTGTGGGAATTCATGGTGGTTGAGTTATGAATGATGGATGGATCATTAATTGTGTATATCCTTAGTGTCCTAATAGATGATCATCATCTGTGTCGATCCTTAGTGGCCTAAAATATGATAAGCATCCAGGTGGATCCTACGTGGCCCGACCAATGAGAAGGATCCATGTGGATCCTTAGTGGCCCATATGACGAGCAGTTTCTATGTGGATCCTTAGTGGAATGGTAGATGAGAAACGATTCAATAGGGATGAGTAACTAAATAGTATGAAACATTAATCACTATAAGATATAAACGTTTTGTACTATAGAATATTCAAGGTGTGATATGTCCTAACATTCTTGCTTTTCTGTTTTGTTTCATTATGGTATTTACACTTTGTGGACTGGGGTCCCCGACTGAGTACTGTGTCACTCACCCCGGCATAGGCTTCACCCGCACATGTTGTGTCTTGGGTAGATGATGAATGTTTGGACAGAGGACATGGTGGCCTTGGATCAGGGGGGGCTGTAGGATCGGGATGACATGATGTACTACTTCAACTACCAGTAGCTACACTACTCTTAATATTAGGTGGGGTTTTTTAACAGATGGATACACAAATACCTCTGTATTTCCTGGTTTTTCTGTTCTTTTTTTTTGTACTTTGGTCAACTTGATATTAGTTGAAATTGTACTCATCACTTGTTTCAGTATACTTGTTTTCCCGTTTTTGATTGTTGGATGTGGTTGGGAATCCTTGTGTGTATTGGTGCCCATTTAAATTCCTCCAACTAGTAGGTTGACACCTTCGGTGATAGTCTCTAGCCATATGCCTTTTAGAGGTGGGATTTGAGTAGTCATGACATGGTCACTGGGGATAGGTCATGACATTAATAACAATATTTCATATAATTTTCTTCCTTTTATTTCGATATTAAAATTAAAACATCATTCATTCATACATACAATGTACCATCTCCATGAGCAATGAATAATATTTCTTATCTCTAAATTTTATGATTCGATTTAAATATATTTATATATTGAATATATATATATATATATATATGATATTTATATCAATTATACCATTTTTAAAAAATAATAAATCATGATCTAAATTATAGGACCAAGAATACTACGTCAAATCAATGTAGTTATTACCCACAGCATGTCGTTACAATGAATTTCTAATAAATACTTAATATAATGAAATAAATAAAAAATAAATAATTTTATTTATACGAATATTGTTTTTTGGTAGATATATAGTAAATATTTATTTATTATACATGAGGTTTTATCACATTCATAGGATGTCTATAATTATTGTAAGGGATATCTTCTCTAAAATTTATTTCTATGAGAATTATGATATATTTTCTACTCATTTAATGTTTGTGGTGTATATATTACTCGTTATTGGAATATATGGTCTATAAAATTAAATTTATTGGTATTTACATATCCATTTAGTGACCTTTATTTCATGGGCTAAACAATTCAAAAGATTCCAATATTGGTCAAATAATTTTGTCTCAATATGCCTTATTTGAGAAAAATGTTATGTTATGATCCTATATTATTTTCAAAGTTTTATAAACATACCCTTGAAATGTTATAAAATAATCCTCATTCTTTCATGAAATTCTAAGCATCATGTAATTTTATTCTCCCTTCGGCCAGAAATCTGTGTTCATTCGAAATAAGGTTTTCTGAACAAATTAAAACTATTTGATGTGATCTATTGCGAATTTTTCTTAAAATGAATTTCAATTATTTTAAAAATGGCTTCAAATATTCGTTTGTATTTTTCAAGGTTATTATCAATTTAAAAGGATTTATAATTTTTTAGGATTTAAAAAACTATTTTTCAAAGTGGAATGGATATTTTCATCATGAAATGTATTAAAAAGTTAATTCAAAATTATTTTCCATGTATTCTCACATATATTTGTATCACTCATGCATATAGGAGGATATTATACAAGGGTAAAATTAATTTTTCTTCACTGAATGTTTCTATATTTATGTATGTGTTTTTATGCATGAATTTAATTTTCAAATAGATATTCTATGATGAAATGTTTACAAAAAATAATTTATTTTCATTATTTATGATGTGAATAATGATACATGATTTGGGGAACATGTTTTATGATCTAGTTTTTAAAATGGTGTTACCTATATCTCCTTTAAATGAATTAATAAATAATAAATTTTCAAATAAATCAATGGGTATTTCGGAGGACATCCTAATCCCACAACAAGAGGTTACATGAGAGGTAATCCTATGCCCACAAATATAGGGCACCCTGCTAGTCATCCAAATCCCATAACAGGAGTGCACAGAAACAATCTCCCTATGCCCACAATAGGAGGACTCATAAGAGTTTATCCTAATCCCAGAACAAGTGGGTACATTTTAGGTCATCCTAATCCTATTACAAAATTGTATAATGGAGGTTATCTTAATCCTAGAATAAGAATGTTTATGAGAGGTCATTCCAAGCCTAATGAAATTTCATGGATGATTATCCCAAGAATAACATATTATGAATGTATTTATAGTTGTCATTAAAATATGATATTCTAAACTAATATGTCTACGAGAAATTTCTTGTGTTATGTCATTGTCATACTCCCTTGGCTCATGTTCTTTGAATATATTATGATCTATTTCTTAGTACCTTGCAATCATCAATTCCATGATTCAAGATTGTGATCTTTTATATAATTGAAATGATTGTCAAATTTTATTCCACTCTTTTTGTACCATTAAATTGATTTTATACGTATATATATCTATCTTATTTACCATTATTGTTCATCTCATCTCACCCTTCATGGTGTTTTATTTATTTATTATATAAATAATGGTTTTAGGTAGGACTACTAAAGGGGATGTCTTTATTGGGTATTTTTAAGAACATTTACAACACTAGAATTATTTTTCCACGATTTCAAAGGTAAAAGCTATTTATTATCTTTGGGAATGTGTATATGTAATTTAATGAATATATTTTAAAAAAGACTTAATATCGATGTATGATAATTCAAGCTCATTATAAATAGTACCAATGGATATCACTATTGGAAATTTATCCTATACAAACTGCTTGAAATCATTGGTATAGCTCACAAAACCGTGGGTATAGGTTATACCCAGAGTTTCAAGGAAGCATTGGAAAATATGGCATTGATATATTCTTAATAATTATCCATGGTATTAAATACAAATACACACAGATTCTAAGATGTGGGAATAGGTTTTAAAAATTAGGTGGTCGTGGGTTTTAATCCCATGACCTCCTCTATATGGTTCCATCTCCAAACCACAACACCAACTCCTCTTATTGATATATAAATACATATTTACTTATATATAGTTATCTAAACCATGGATATGAGGAATGACATAGGTATTAGTTCTCCAACGATTTGTTTTTTTCCTGTATAAATTTTTATTTTATCCCAATAAAACATGAATGCTATAACCAATGTTTTAAAAAACCCCTAGATATAGGTCTTCAAAAAAACCTAAATCAATGGATTGAAAAAACTATAGGTATATGTCTATAAAAATAAACTATACCCATGGTTTCTGAACAATTGTGGATATCGGTATAAAAAAACTATACCCATTTTAAAAAAAACCCCCATTGTGTATAGGTGACCTTTACCCTAGGCTTTTCAAAATCATGGGTATAGGGTCCCTTATTGTTCCTCTGCCAACAGTTTCTGAATAAAAAGGGTTTAGTTACATTTTATAGTAGTGATTGTGGATAAATTAATAGGATGACACCAAACCCCAGTGGAATAATACTTTTCTTAAATTCAATTTCCCATATTAATCAAATCATGATGAAATTATTTGAATCATTAAATTAATGAATTATACTTTTTAGAATGGCCACTTTTTTGTATTTAATTTTTTTGGAAATTTTAATATTACCAAACCAAATAATATTGATTTGAATAGTGAATGGATGGATTTCAATTTTATACAAAACGAATGTAAATATGGGGTGAAAACAACATCATGGTTAAAAAAATATATTTCATATGGCCATTATCAAATCATTTTTTAAATTTATTCATTATTTATTCAACCCTAATTATTACATATTAGTTTTAAGAACACTTAATCTATATTTAAATAGTTACACCTTATAAATTTAAAAATAAACACCATGAAAAATAGAATGTATCTAGTTTTTGGTATATCTCTATGTTTTATTGTTAATCTTATATGATTGCAGCTGTGGAAAATGAATAAGGCCATATCTAGAATGTGATTAGCATTGTGATTGGTCATGAAGATTGTATTGAGGAAATGAAAATTAAAATTCAAGATGATATTTTTTATTGTCCAAAATTGGTTCAATGATAGAGTTATTAAAATATGTAATTGTATAATGGTTGAACTAAATATGAAACTTTATCAACCATACTAAATTTCTATAACATAAAAAATAGAAACAGATGGTGTGATGCTTTTTTACTGAACTATATTAACTCTTGAATGATAGGCTCATGGATGATAAGTATATACCTAGGCAAACATATGTTGTTAAATGAATGATATGTTCGAGGGGAATAATATATGAAAAAATATATATAATTATCCAAATCACTGTTAAATATTTATAAAGGGCCAAAAATAACTAAATTTATTCCCAAGATGTGGTTTTTCATTATACAATGATGATGAACTAGTCCCTATAAAATGTTTATGGTATTTAAGCAATTATTTGACGGATCAGGGACCTATATAAAAGTTAGTAGACTACAATGTAATTGATGTGGATCATAGATATATGAAATAAATATCTAAAAATCATCATCTGGTAGTCTCTCCTCAATGGATGATATTTGATCATTAGTATCATGAATTTTGAAATAAGTCCTGAATCGTAACTATAGTCCCATATAAATATTGTCTGATTAATTTTTCATTTCAAGGTAGAATCCATACTACATGAAATGATATGTTGGTAAATTATAACATGCAACTTGGATTATGTGTAAAATTAAAATACATTAGGTTATCTATGCTTATATCAGGACAAAAGAAACATAGTAATGATGTTGAAGTTTATTTGTATCTATTGATTGAATATTTGAAATTATTATGGGATTCTAGCATTACATTGTAGGATAATTACAGAAATGAACATTCCACATTGATAACCTTGTTATATGGGATGATAGATGACTTTCCTACCTATGTAATTTTTGACATTATATAGAATTATGTGAACTCAAGGATGTACCATTTATTAAAAATTTACACAATTAATTGGGTTGAAAAATTCATTAATGATTTCTTATGACATCATATATTTCTACACTGACGACATTAGTACTAATTTTGGAAAATGTTATTTTATGAGAGTTTAGAAGAATAAACAACAATTTTTTCACAAAAAATTCATCCAAAATTTTTGAAAGTAAAATATATGTGTAATTATTTAATGAAACCATTTTTGAAAAACCATATAAAACCGAAATTGAAAAAATATCACTTATTTTTACTTATATACTAGAATTGATTGTACATAAAAATTATTCATGAGGTTATTCATGTTGAAAAAATATATGTGATAGGGTCCTTTGAATGTTACAAAATGCTCCATGATAAAAAGGATTGAATATATCTTAGTAAGAAAATGATATACATGGGAATATGAGATGATTTTTTTTCGGTGTAGAGTGATAACAAAATTTTCTTTCTCATGCTACTTAAACTCATTCCAATCTGGTGAGATATCAATTTTTCAACATATTGAATTATGTAATAGTTTTAATGGTTTGTTGCACAAATATCAATAATATCATTATACTAACTAATTAAAAGGTAAAGGGTCTAAAATCACATGATTTTAATGCATTGAATCAATATCTATTACCTCTAGCATACAATAAATTTTTCTAAGGAATGTTTTTTATACATTAACCAAATATATGTTATTTTTCAATGATATATTCATTAATTTCATAGAACCGGTCAAATTTAAATGTATGGAAAATGATATTTAAATCATAATATTTGAATTGTAAGGGTTCATCTCACCAACATTCTATGATTTCACTGTTCACTCAATGGACCACATGGTGATAGATATTTGATAATGTGGTCTTATAAATTATAGATAGATTCACCTCATTGAATGGTACATGAATATTTTTAATGGTTGTGTCCAATGAACATATACATAAGTCGTTGCTACCAATCCATAGGCACAAAAAAATAATGATTTTTGACTTTAGAAAATGGTGGATGATGAATAATGGATGTCAAAGAGAAAATAGGACCATCATAGTGTTATGGGGTTCATAATAATTTTTTAGGCACAAACAACAATCATCAACTTTGAACTCAGATAGAATGAGCACGACCAACATGTTACCCCCAACATGTACATGATCATTAGTATAATGGGATCATCACATTAGAGTGTGTGCTAATTTATTTAGTTTCATGGAACCATGTCGTGTCCACACTTAGGACACTGATTTGGGAAGACATTAGGGTAACATTATGATATCCATTACTTATTTCACATAAAATAAACAAAATGAATCATTGACTTACACTTCATTATCCCATAAAGAGTGAATTTATTGTAGATATATCCAAACATATTAGTATTAATGCTTTATAGAAATGATCAAAAATGATTTATTACAATTCAATTGATATTTCATCTAATATATGATGAATAGAAAATTAAAAAACACCCACCACATATATATGCACACCTGATAAGCCAAAAAATGATTTTTTACTGGCTATCATGAGGAGATATTTTTTCATGTACATTTTGGATGGTAAGAATTTTTTTTAAAAAAAATTAATTAAATATTTTTATTAATAAGTATTTAGATATGGAAAAAAATTATTAGATAATATAAGTATGGGGTGTGTATAACCTGGAATGAATTTGTACATATTTTAAATCTACAATAATAAATAACAGTGATTACAATTTTTCCTATGTTTCTATCCAACATTAACACAAGAATACTTTAATGGTGTTCCTAATGAACACCTACTTCTATCACCCAAGAAGAGAATATAATATTATTGATGTGTCATAGTTTCATGTTTCCCATGACAACCTACACATATTCTGAGAAAAATAAAATAAAAGGGTGATAAATATAAATAAATGAAAGAGATATAAAAATGATTAGATACCAATAATTAAAAAGTTAATTGGTAGTGTGAGTTTCAAGATAATGTAATTGGGGGAAGTTGAGAGAAGAAATAACTCATAAACAAGCCCTTCATGATGGCCTCTGACCTGCACCATCTTTGAGTAGAGCCATTCCACATAAAAAGATGTCTTAGATGAGGAAATCAGTATTATCATAATTGTTTCTACACAATATGAATCAAGTATTAAATAATAACTTTATTATAATAACATTATACATGGTGAAAATACTTTTTAGTTATATCATTCATCACACACCCATACCCATGTCACCAGGGATACCATGTTCAATATCCATAATCAATGTTCACACAATTGATAACATCCAATAGTTCACATTAGATGGTTTCCATAGCTAATGATATTACAACTGAGCTACCTATTCCTCGTGACGGTGTAGATATTCAAATGGTTTACCATGTGATTTGTAAATTCTTATTATTTATGTCCAATCATATAAAAATTGTATTGAAAAGGATGTATTATTTTACAATTTATTTATCCTGCTAAACCAGTATCTGTTTATAAAAACGTTCAAAACCAAAGAATGTTATTATAGAGAAACAAAGTGATGGTGTTGAAAGGAAACATCGAATCAAAACCATATAAAGTATCATCTGAACAAAATAAAAGTTATTTTTAATTCACAATTTCCCCCATCTATTAAATATCTTCATTTATTAACATTGATGGTCCATATAGATAAAATGTTTCAGAGTGGATGTGATCAAAAAATTTATTTCGAATTTAATATTTTTAGAGGGGAATTCGTAGCCTTAATTTATTTTCATAATTTTCAATGAAATCATCATGCATTAATGTCTAGGAATAATTATTTTAAATGTATAACCGATGTGTGTTTTCATGATTTTCTCAATAGCTAGTCTGGTATATTAATTATGTATACATAAAATCCATAATTTTTATTGTGCATATATGAATTAAGATTGATGGTATGGAACAAGGAATATAAATATAGTCTCATTATTCCTCATGCTACTTGAACAAACCAAAAAAAAATGGATTACGTTCAATTTAATGTTATAGTCAAAACACATGAGAAATTGACTGAAATAAATCATGCAGATAGTGAAATATTCTTGTGAACAATGATCCATAGGTAAAATTATATAATATAATCACATAAAATATTTTTTAAATCCTTTAATTACTTATTAATTTTTCATTTTATGAATCATTGGATATTCATTGCCGGAAATTGGGATACACCCAATATTTATTCTTTGGATTCACTACATGTATTATCAACAAAAAATCCACACATGATGACGTTTTATAATTTCTAATAAACTACATCCCAAATTATATAAATAATATTCATGATATATATTTTATATTATGCATTAATGACAATTTTTTAATGATATTTTGGAGTTTAAATATTGTTAAAATCTGGGCATGTTGAAATTCAATGCATAAAAGTAGCTGGTCAACAATTTTCAAGTGGATAAACATAAATGTATATAAAATAAAATTTCACTATAAAAACACCTATATATAAATTATTTTATTTTCTCAATGATCCTACAATTTCTGAAAAATGGTAATATATTATAGTTATTATGTTTGTAAATTTATGAGAAATATCATGTAAAATCCAAAAATTGTCATCCTGGATGAGGTATTTTATTTGATAATTACATTTTCATTTAAAATATTTTTTAATCTTTCATGTAATTATGTTTTTTGAGTACTATTGTGGTAATAAATATTCATTATATTCCTAAGAATGAATAATTTTGTTTCGAAGTGAATGGGATGAATACCTAATGACATAATTTTCTAATATATCAGGATGATGTTACTTTGTATATATTATTTAGTTAATTTTATTCTCATTTTATATAATTTTATAGTTAATTTTCCCCAAATTTATATCTGATACTTATTTTGATAAATTTAATTAACAAGAAATAAATTTATTCATTAATAAGGGACATTCACCCATATATTATGATCATGCACTCAATCTGATTCACGTTGTACGATGCATGACTCAAATTGTATGTTTCAATTTAATATTTAAATTTTCATAATTTTTTATTTGATATTTATTTCTAGTTTATATCAATATAGTATTAATAAAATATGAGTTGTGCACTTATACATTTGGTTTCATTTGGTAGGGTTAGGGTGGTTTATTCAAAGATACTCATGCTCATGTCTGGTTGGACTTCAAGGATGCAAATAAAATAAATAAAATAAGGAAATGGCTCCTGAATGTATAAGAACCTCATGAAAATTTTTCTTACTTCTACGTAGGTAACTAATTATATCATCATTTTATTTATTTTTTGTGTTAATTTACTTCTAATTTTTTCTAATGCATATTTATTTTTCAAAAAAAAAATTTGGGATGTCATATTTTTCATTCAACTATCTACAAAAAATATAGAATATATTGAACATGATCCTTTTTTATGGAAGAGGATGATGGAGTTAACCTAAAATGTATATGTTTTCAGATCATAGGGTTTCTATTTTATTGGAATAGAAAATGTTCTCTCAATTACATATTTTTTTAGATAGTGGAATGAAATCCTCATATCCAATAATCAATCATCCAGACCTAAATTGGATACACATTTTTATAGATAAGACTCATAATTTTTTTTATATTTTATAATATATATTATGTTAAAAAAACTCTTCACATTCTCAATTGTGTATTTTAATTTAAAAATAATATTAATTCTAGAAAAAAGTAAATGTGTCCTACTAAAATGTAAGAAAAAAAATTAATATTATTTATATACATTATGAAAATGATCCATAAATTATTTGTGTCATGTCAGAATCAACCACACCAAAATATGATGTACGTTATAACCTGTATAACTCCAAGTGTGAGTTTTTTAGACTATACAATAATTTATTTAAATGGAATATGTGACATATTGAAAACCAATAAAACTCATTGGATTATTTTTTTTTATTTTGGAAAATGATCTATAAGTCATTTTTTACGTCCATGACTCAACCACATCTCAATCTAACACATAGTGTGACTAGAATGACTCAAATTGTCTATTAAGAGTTGAAAAATGAAATTTTAGTTCAAAATGTGTTCCAATCACTAAAAACCAATAAAATTATCTATAAATTACATTAAAATATAGTATAATGATTTATAAGTTATCTATGATGTGTTATAATTTGTGTCACATAAAATAGATTCACTATGTGATCTACATGACTCAATGTGTGTTATTCCATTTTCTAATGACATTTTTTCTAAAACACAATTTACGTTGTTATAATCGAGGGAAATTTTTTTGATTTTATTAAACATTTGTAAAATTATCCATAATTTTATTGATGCATAGGAATCATCCACACATAAATCCAACCCACATTGTGACCAATATTACTCATGTAATGTCTTTTAATTTATAATTTGCATTGTTTTTATAAAATAAAACATTTTGAATACTAAAAATTGAGATAACTATAACACCCCATTGTTTTAGGCCATTATTACTTTTAATTTTAATATCTTAGAAGTCATAGTATTCAAAAAAACCATTCTTAGAAAACATTGATATGAAATAAAATATCATTTAATTAAAATGAATTTTATAACTAAGCCTTCATATTAGATGGAATGAATAGTATTTAAAAATGAATTAATTTTTATATTGTGTATTTAATCAACATTTTAACATTCAAACACATAATTTATTATGAATTAGAAAATAATGAATCCAATTTAATGCTTTCGAGGTCTATATTTTTTCTAATAAAAGTTTTAACTCTTTTTAATTGAGCACATATTTGAAAAATAAATGTTAACACTTATATAAATTATATTTATCAAAATAAATATCAAATTAAAAAGTTGAAGGTCAAAATTATCTTAGGGTGATGTTTTTGTTTGTTATGAAAATATTTACTTTCTAGAGAAAAGTGAAAAATACCGATTTTTACTAAACTATAATTTCAATTATATTAAAATTCTATTTATTATTTTTATTAGATCTCACATATAATGTGAAAAATAAATCCATATATATTATGAATTAAAATATTATATATTTAAATATTGAAATAATTAAATAAATTCTTTTAAAATAAGAAATTAATTATTAGTATTTTCTTGAAACCTAAATGATTCTTCACAATATTATATTGAAAAAAATTGAAAAAAATTATTTTCAGGAAAAATAATCACATATTAATATAATATATAATAATTTTTATTTTATATTTTTATAATAACTTATTTAATTTTTAAAAGTATCATAATATAAGTTATACTATTGAAATATGCATTTTCTGAGTAAATAATGATTTTATTTGAAATTAAAATTTATCATAATAATAAAATTATATTCATAGAAATGTATTTCATTTTTTGAATTATAAAAATCATAAATTGTTAGGGTTATTTTTTATTTGTTTTGAAAAAGATGAATTTTTTGTGATTAATTAAATACTGTTATTTTTTTGAATTTTACTTTTTAGCCAAATATATGAATTATTCAGTCCTTGTTTATGTATGAATTAGGTATAAACCTATTGGATTGAAATCACAGCAATTAGTTATATTATTTGTTAAAAAAATAATCACAATTCATGGTCTTGATCAAAAATAATAAACATATGAATTAAACAATAAAAAACACAGACTCATCCACTACAAATACCATCCCACAACACCACTTCTCCCCACACCTACAAAGCCTTCAATCTTGTTCAAATTCTTTCTAATAAATAATTCAAAACAATATCCTATTTTTTATCCTTATTATTCTCACCCAAATGTCCACTTCACATCTCCATATGGACGTTCGCATGGTGAATAATTTACGAGCTAAAATCATTTTACTTTATTTTAATTTTTATTCATTTTCTTTTATTTTTCATATCCAATCTATTCCCCATCTATCAAAAAATTCAGGAAAACTCAATTATTTTATATATAATATAATTTTATTATTATAATTTTATATCTACACTATTTGATCATCTCCTCCATTAAAATGAAAACATCATCCATGAGATGCCGATTTACAGTCTTCGTGGGTAGAGAGTTTTAGTTTTTCACATGAACCTTCATAATTTGTAATTAAACAATTTGTATGCCTAAAAATTATATAACATATTTATTATAACATATTTAGTTTCTTCGACTAGTATATATATATAATACTATTTCATAAGACAAAACTAGTTAATGATATTCCAAATAAACTAAAAAAATGCAAATGGTTATCATTATTTTCTTATCCAGTTAATAATCCTCATATCTAAAAAGAAAAAGATATAAACGACCATAAAATATGATTCACGTTCAATATTACCATATAATTTCATTTATTATTTCTATTTCCATTTTTCATGTTATTTCATTCATGTGTACTTGTGAAAAAATTATGAAAACCAAAGAAAACCAACACTCCAAATTGACAAAATTGGTTCTTATAACTCATCCAAAAACCCATAAAAGAGAATAAAAAATTATAATAAAAAATATAAATGATTAAAAGAGTCTTAATTAATTTTTTTTAATCTAATTTCATTATTCAATACATTAATTTCATCTTTAGAACACTTTTAGGCACAAGTTAAGTGTTTCTCTCTCTGAACATCAATTTTTCATCTAGGTTACACATTCCCTCTAGTTACCCCAATTTATTTATATTTCATTTAGTTAAGTCCTGTAAATTTTAGTTTATATATTCCAAACACATGTATCCATATATTTTCATCTCTTTTTTATTGGAAATACACGATTTATGAGGTGTTATTTTTTATTCCACCAAATTAGAAAGGACAATTAAGAGAACATCCCAATATCATACCAATTTTAATTACACACTATAATAATTTTTATGACACCAATATACTTATAAAATTAACAATTATTTTCATGGAAAACTATTTTTATATTTTTTGGTTATATATAATCAATTAATAATTATTTATCTTTAAAGAATATTTAATATTTTACCTTAAATAACATTGATGTGGAACATTTAAAATTATTCTGAAGAATAATTTTTCAAAAAAAAATCACTTTAGTTTCCCAATTTCATTAATAGAATTAGATGAATAGTTTTCCAAAATAAAGATCATTTATTTTCTGGGATATTAATGTTTACATTCTTAATTTTCATAAAAATACAATTTATTTTCCAAAATATCTTTTCTTTATAATGTAAAAGGTTATTTATCTTCAGAATTTTCTAATGGTTTTATTATAATATTTTCATATCTTTCACTAGCCTCAATTTAATCTTATCCACAATTATTTTTTTGACTAAAAATTAAATTTTTATTATTCAGTAACTTTTATGTAAAATGTGAGAAACACATAGTTCAAGCACATAATGAGATAATGGTACCATTAATGTGCAGATTATGTCTACCTAATTTAGTCTCCCAAAAAAGATTCAACGAAATGTTTCTTACCTAGGTGTTCTGTTCATCCATTAATAGATCTTCAAACTGAAACATGAGGTTTTCTAAATCTTAGATGTACTCTTTAATGTTGATCCTCCCATTATCGAAATCCCCAAAAAGAATCTTGTCCTATCATTAATTCCTGGAGTACTCCTCCCCATTGAGATTCATATTTTTTGAATAGTTTATGATTATTATGACTTGGGTTGTAATATTCTGATACAATTTTCAATTTTACATTGTATAGTTTATAATTACTAATTATAAATATTATTTACAGTTCATATGGTAGTTTCAATATGTTTGTATATATTGATTGTGTTTCATCGCTATTATAGGGGAAATTAATTAGTCATAGCGAGTGTTGGGAGGGCCCCAATATATCACCATGATGCATTGGTAGGTATAATGGGTAAAAAAAGATATCCTTTTTACCAATTTATATACTGTATGTCGTTATTTTGAAATTGAACTTCGTGGATGGAATTGGAACCAAATCAATACACATAATTCAAAGAGTAATAATGGTCATTTATTCGATGTGTTTCAGAAATTATTTTTGATTGAACTAGTCTCTCTAATGGTCTCATCATATAGAGAATATAGTACAAGGTTATAACAAGAAGGATAAATTGTTTTCTAATTATTATGTATTTGGAAGGAAGAATGATAAGAATAGAAAAATAGGGTAAAATTTGTTTAAAGGTACTAATGGAATGAAGTATTTTCCTTTATGTTGTAATTAGGAAAGGGAAAAACATGGTATATTCAGAATATAAAAAGTGGGGTTGTATCCAGTGTGGAGAATAAGGACACAATGATCTTAAATAGAAGTGAATGAAAAAAAATCAAATAATCAGTGCTTCATCTGTTAGGATATTGGGTATTATGAAAATGAATGACCCATGAATCATGTTAATGAGGATCAGAAGAAGAAAATGGATCATGTTTGAGATTATGTTGTTACTATAATATAAGTGGAACACTCAATATATTTTTGTTATTTATTCTTGAATTATTTTATGTTATTCTAGTTATAATAATCATGAGATATATAATTATTATGTTGTAATTATTCTTTTTTAAGGAATTCATATAATATGATGAACAACACCAATAATCAATAGAAGTGAATTTACTTTAAGTTGATCTTCATTAAAACACATGACATGGGAAATATAATCCTAAGTATTTGCTTCATGTTTAGATAATTATATAAATTATTGGATTGTATTGGTGACCATGAAGGTGGTTAGTGATTTTATGGTTTTTTTATGCTAGAATTTTTGAATGTTTGGATTTAGAAAAACATGATATTTCATTTTTTTAAATAATTCATGTTTTTATTATGGATTAATGGTGATCATGGTATTAAAATATTTGGTATTCGATGAAATATGTTATTTTAGGGAAATTCATATGGTAATTCTACTTTTTTATGAATTTTTTGTTGTTGAATGTGGACATAAATGAATTTTATGAGTGTTAAGATTAACTTCATGGGGAATGTATCATGAAAAACATAGAAAATTATTTTTAATTGATAACATGTGAAAAAAATTAAACTCTCAGTATATATTTATGGTTTTAAGGAACATGTTATGGACCATATGATTTTGTATAAGGGAGTCTGGTGTAAAAAATGCATCTTTGGCATTAATTTATATATTCAAGGGATGAAGTGAAAATAGATTTAATTACATACAAATTACGAAATTGTGCTTATAACATTCAATGTAATCAAGATTTTTTATTTTCCCATGTTCTTATATACATTTTAAAAGAATCCCTAAACTGTTGGAGAAGTGATTTTGAAAAAAAAGTGTTATCTATTTTCATTTCTTTCAGAAAATTCAATTGAATTTAAACAAATCATAATATTTATGATTTTGTGATAATTAAAAATCTAATATACACATTCTCTATCTCTATCAATTAGAAATTGATAGTTAGATTTCATTTCCATGACCTTGTTTTCACATTCATCAAATTATTTCCAACCCAAAAATCATAGTTTTGTGGTGTCCTTCATATTTATAATTAAATTTTATTTAGAGCATGTTTTATTAACCATATTCCCGATGTTGATTTTATTCTATTGAATTTTTATATATGAACAATTGATATTCAATGTAATATTTAAAATTGAGAGGATGTAATTTATTGAAGGAGGGAAGAAGGTAAAACAACAGGATTTTATCATTTGTATCCTTTCAAATTTAATTTCATAAACAACATAGGTTTGACAAAACACCAAGCATTAACAAAATATAATATACGATTAAATATCATTATTTTAAAAATGACATTTACAACCAAGCTCTTAAATTAGATAGAATGAGAAATATTATCCATATATTGATATTTATATATAATATATTTAATAAAAAAATTAACATCCACCCAAGTGATTTTATTGGAACATTATATGAATTAATCCTATTTTACAGGTTACAATTAAATATTATTTCCAAAGATAGTTTTACAACCATTAAATGGAATTTTTTGGATAAAAGTAAATTTTGATACATTTTCAAATTATATTGAACAAAAAACATCATATTTGAAATTTTAATGTTATATTTAGATAAGGGTGAAATATTGGATTCCTTTGAAAATATTTACTTTATAGTTAATAGTGAACATACTGATTTTTATTAAAATATCAATTTCGTTATATTAAAATTATGTTTATTATTTGAATAATATTTCACATATTAAATTAAAAATAAAAGTTATGTATATTTTTCATGAAAATATAATATATTAATATCATTGAATAAGTGAAATAATTATTTTAGAATGATACAATAACTATTAGTATTTCTGTGATACATAAATTCTTATTATCAATTGATTAATTATAATATTTATTTTAATGAAAATTTATTTTCATGGAATATATTCATAAATAAATATTTTTTCCTATGATAATAATATAATTTTATGAGTCTTTAATTAATTATTTAAAGTGTTATAAAATGAGTTATAATTTTAAAAGTATATTTTTTTATAAACGATGATTAAATTTAAAAATTAAATTTCTCATAATTAGGAATTATTTTCATAAAATAGATTCATTTATTAATTCTACCCACTAAATAAAAATTCGGGTGATTTTTTTGGATTTTTCTGAAAAAGATGAATGTTTTGTGAATAGTGAAATATGGTAATTTTTGGTATTTAACATTTGAGTAAAATACATGAATTATTGGGTCATGGATGATGTATGGATGAGTTATTTAGACATTTTATCGAACTAATATGTATTATTTAATATATTTTGTCACAATAACCATTATTATTCATAGTAATTATCCAAAATAAAAAACAAATAAATTTAATAATCAAATAACACCAATCTTCCCCAATATTAATATCACCCATCACCAACAAATTTCACTAAAACACCAAAGACACAAACAATGTCCAATTTTGGAACAATACCTCATCTAAACCTCTCCCCCATGTTATGTTGGTTCTAATCTCACTGAAAATACCATTTCAATGTTTCTATAGGAAGTTCTAAAGGAGAATAATTTTATTAGTAAAATCCCATTTCGTTTTTGTAATTTTATTGAATTTTATTTTATTTTATTTTTCATTACATAAATACTCTATCAAAAAATTCATGATATCCCCAGTATCTTACATTTACTATAATTTTTATGGTAATGGCTGTATCAACCATTAATTCTCTTCTCCTCACATTTTATAATAAAAATGAATTCATCATCATTGAGGTCGATGAGTTTTCATTTTTCAATTCCTTTTTCAAGGAAAGTTATAAACAATTTTTATTATTAATAAAGAATTTAATATATGTAATAAAACATATTTAATATTTTGCATGCATTATATATATAATATTAATTTATAAGACAAAATTATTTCATGATGATCGAAAAGGCAACAAAATAGTCTAAATGTTTATGATAAATGCTTTAACTAATGAATCTTCCTCATATTTAAAAAAAGATATATAAGGAACAAATCTCATATATTTTTATTAATAAAATATAATTTCAATTATGGATAATTATTTCCATTTTTCATGTCCTTTCATACATATATAAAGGCGATCAAATTATGAAAACCAAGGAAAAAAATACTCTAGATCGACGAAATTGAATATTATAACTCAATAACAACTCCATAAAAAATATAAAAATATATAATAATAAAATATAATTGTATTAATTAAATTAGGATTTAAAATAATTTCATTATCCAAGAAATTATGTGCATGTTAGGAACACTTTTGGATATAAGGTAAGGTTTTCTCCCCAAACCTCTATTATTCCTTGTGGTTACACTTTCACTATCTTAATCAAAATTTAACAGTTATTTATTATTATAAAATCCTCGCAAAGTATTTATATATGTTCAAAAATCATGTATCCATTTTATTTCAGCATAATTTTATGGAATATATTCTTTTATAAGGTTCTATTTTTAATTCTTCTCGATAAGGAACCCGATTAAAGGGGACTTCAAAATTTCTTACACATTTTTAAGTAAAATACATAATACATTTTATGTCTCCAATATTTCTAATAAATAAAAAAACAATCATTATAAATTTCCTTATAACTTTTCATGTTTTATGTAATAAAGTTATCATTTTTATGCATGAAAGACTCTTTTATATTTTCTCTTAAACTGCACTGAGGTGGATCATTTCTAATGTTTCATAAACAATTTTGAAATGTTTTAACTTGGATTTAAAAATTTATTTATGTTTTTTATTTTAAAATTACACAAATATTATACCATTTTGAGGATAGGTACACACATGTTTTCATTCTAATTTTTATGAAAAATACAAATGCTTTTTCTTAAAGAACTCTTCTATCAAAAGTAAAATGGTATTTCTATCAAAAATTCTCAAATAGATTATTAGATTATTTTAATATATATCAACAGTAAATTTAATAATATTCATAACATATATTGTTATCTTATGATACCATATACCATATTTCTTGACTTGTTTTTTATTATTTTGATAGGTTATGTAGTGTCTCGATACCATTCACCATATTACTCTGGATAGTTTTTTTTTACTAATTTCAGCTATTATTTAAGTTAAATATGGTTGTTTAAATATAAAGGAATATGTTTATCATATTTAACCCCTTTTATATGATGAATCCATTAGAATTATTAAGTTACAGGAAATTCCAGCTATTGTCGCACAATACATCAGTCAGTCTCATGAGAAAAACTACACTTGTTTATACACATTTATGTATAGTGTCATTGATGAAGCCTTGACGGTAGGATTATGGTGTCCTCCATTATTCATTACCCCATTATGATATTAGTAATTGATAATCAATGTGATTATTCGACTAGTAAAATATCCAAGGTTATGATTTCTTGTCGTGTGATTATGTATATGGAATTACTCATTCAGAATTTATTCATGTCATATTATAGTTATGTTTATGACATAATGTAATGTGTTTTTAGTTATTCACATTTCATTATTATTAATGTGTGTGATATATTCTTCTATAATTCATACAATTTCTATTCAATACCTTTTTCAAATTTTTTATTTTTTATTTTTCCCTTCATGTGATGAAGTATATCTTGAATAACATGAAGGGATAATCTAAGAGTTTATTGGTGTTTCGAATGGAATTTATTTATTGTTTTTGGTTCATGTTTTATTTCAAAAATAATGTTTCCATATATTTTTTCAAAGACATTAGACTATTTGGTCATTTGGGATGTGATCTATTCTTCATAGTACCAAGGTATCTATATACGAAACCATATACAGGCTACTGGGGTTGTAATCATTACAAATACACATTACGATTGTTTTGATATTTTCTGAAATTGGTCCATATTTCATTGGTGACAAGAAGAATTCAAAATCACCTCAAAAACATGGTTTTACTAATAAAACTCTAAGAATGTGTCTTAATATTATATTTAAAATAATTTTTTTGTAAAAAAAGAGACATCCTGAAAACCAATAAAATCCATTAATATTGTTTTAATAATTTAATAAAAAAATATGTATGGAATTTTGGCATATAGGAATCAACTGAACCACTATCTAACAAATGGTTTGAACAATATAACTCCAAGTGTACCATTGTATTTATAAGAGAATTTAATTTTGGTAATAATAACAATTAATATACTCAAAACCATGAATATTCATTTGGATTGTTTTGATAAATTATAAAAAAAATCCACAATTCATTTGTGATGTCTAGGAATCAACCAAGCATCTATATGATATACAGTGTGTCCGGTAAGACACAATGTGTGTCATTTTATTCAGTATTCACATTATTTTTTTATAAAAAGAAAAAATTACATAATGAATTACATTAAAACACATTCACATTGTATTTCCACATTATGAAAAAAATAAATAAGTCATTTGCGAAGTGTTGGAGTCAACCTCAACAAAATCTGACGAATGGTGTGACTAGTGTGAATCAAATTTTCCGTTTTTTATTTAAAATTGAAATTTTAGTTGAAAACATGTGTCAATAACAGAAAACCATGAAGATATGCAGTAATTATCATTATAAGTTAGTAAAATGCTTCATATTTAAGTTGTTACTATTAGGATGTTACCTCATGTCAGACCATCATATGATGTGAACGATTTGGAAAAATAATCTTGTTTTTAGTTTTAAGTGAAATTTTAATAAAAAACACAACATTAAAACAAAAATTTGAGAAAAACATTCATATTGTATTGATAATATTGGAAAAGGATTTATTTTCCATTATTATGTGTAGTAATCAGCCGCACCTCAGTCTGACTCCTCTGGCCACAGATATGACTCAAAGTGTCTGTTTTATTTAAAATTTATAGTAATTTTAGTATAAATGATATGTTATATACTAAAAATTGATAAAATAATATTCATATTGTTTTTGATACATCAGTAAAGTAATCCATAAGTCATTTTTGAAATTTAGTAATATACCTATCCTCATTCTGTCACGTTGTGTGATCTATAAAATAAAAAAATAATTTTAATTTAAATTTGAAATTAATTTTAGTACAAAAATGTGAGATACCAAAAACTAATGAAATGCATTATTATTTTTTTGATTACTTATTAGAAAAATATATATATCATGAAATAATTTTGAAATCAACTAGACCTCAATTTTTCACACAGTGTAACCAATATTTCTCCATGAGTGACTTTTCTTTAAAACTGACATATATTATTGTAAAAATAACATGTGGGATATTGAAATTAAAGAAAATGGATTCATATTGTTTTGATGCATCAGTAAAATTATCCATATGTCATTTGTGACATATATGAATCAATTTCATCTCAATCCACCACACATTGTGACCGATAAGACTCGATGTGTTTGTTAGGAGTTTAAAATATACATATTAGTTCAAAACATGTGTCACTCAATGAAAACACATAAAATTCTATGATTTTATTGATAGTTTAGGAAAGTGATTCATAGGTTATTTTTGATGTGTCGAATATATTCCGACATCGTAATTAGAATATATGTGACTACTATGACTCAAAGAGTGTATTTTCAATTTGGAATGGGGTTTTACTAGAAATTAAAAGTGCACAGTAAAAATTGAGGGAAAAAATTTGGATTGTTATGATACTTTAATAAAATGTAACATATGTCATTTGTGATGTGTAAGACACTGGAAAATGTAAATATAACTCCTAGTGTGACTAATGTGTATTCAAGAGTGTCTTTTTATTTAAAATTGACATTAATTATATTAAAAGGAATTAGTGACATTCTTATAACATAGAAAATACCTTGATATTTCTTGTAGACATTACTAAAACGTTCTATATGTTATTTCATGTGTATACAAATCAACCCCTACATAAATATGATGCATGGTTTGATCGGTAAAACCCCAAGTGTTTATTTTTAATTAAATTGGACATTAATTTTACAAAAAAGAACATGTGTGGAACTAAATACTGAGAAAAAAAATCATGCTATTTTTATAGATTAGGAAAATGATCTATCAGTAATTTCTGATGTTTTGGAATAATTATGACCTCATTCTGACCCACATTGTGACCAATATGACTCCATGTGATTCAATTAATAAGTATTTGACATTAATTATGGTTAATATAATAAGGGACAAACTAAAAATAAGGAAAATAGGATTAGATTGTTTATAAACATTAGGAAAACTATCCATAAGTCATTTGTGGAATGTAATATTAAACCACACCTTAATATAATTCAAGGTGTGATTGGTATGACTCAATATATCAGCGGTCATTTTAGAATTGATATTTTATGTCTAAACGTGTGTCACCAACTGAAAACCATGAAAATATGCTTCTATTATCTAGATAATTTTGAAAAAAGATTCATAATTTACATTATGGGTATTAATTAGTCTCACATAAATGCAACTCATAATATGTCTAGTATGAATCAATGTGCATGGTTCTTTTATAGCAATGATATTTAAAAAAACATAACTGAATTATTCAAAACTAAGTAAACACATTCAGATTGTTTTGTTAGATTAGGAAAATGATCCATTAGTTAGTTTTGATTTATAGGAATCTGATTCCCCCCAATTAGTTCCATGGTGTGTCAGATATGAATCCATATGCATATTTTTATTTTAAATTGTTATTAATTTTAATAAATGGAATGAGTGACATACTGATAATGTAAAAAACACGTTTTAATCGTTTTGATACTTTTTAACAATAATCCAAATGTCATTTGTCATATGTAATAATCAACCTCACCTCAATTTGAAGAATGGTGTGACTAGTATATCTCTATTAATAGGATTTTGTTTTAAATTGACAATATATTAAGGTATTCATTCATATTTATGTTTAATTTCATTCATTGTATTATTAGTAATAGAAGATTTTTTTTATCATATATGTGAATTATTTTTTTTAATTGGGTTGTATTGTTCTTTAACTAAAATCATGGTCATGATCTTTGCTGTGTAGGATACAATTTGCCAACTACAATCAAACATTAATGTGTTTTAATGATTGTCAATTAAAATTTCATATATAATTATAAAAATTATTGTTTGAAATGTATATAGTAGTTTTTTGTATTTGTGATGTAAATTTTATTTCAATATAATATTTTATTTTCATATTTGTTTTTTCATATAGGTTAGAGGATTTTGTAGTGTGCTTTTATTCGATCCCCACACTACACAATGGGTGCCTTCATCAATGCTAATAAAAACACTTATAAATGGAGGACTTTATCTGTGCTAATGAAATCACTGATAAAAGGGGGCCATTATAAGATCTTTTTAGTTTTGATAAAGGAGGGATGTTATTAGTTCATTTTTTATCACTAATAAAGGCCCCCCTTTATCAATGGCTTATTAACACAGATAAAGATCCAGCCTTTTATCAACAATGAGGGGAAAAAGTCTTTTTTCTCTATTAAATCTCTTTTTTCATTCTATTAAAGGATAAATTTTTAGTGGTTGTTGAAGTACTTTGGTTCCCCTGTATTGACAATGCACCAGACGAGCAATTAGACTGTTAGGATACTTTTTACAAGTTTTCCTATAGATTTTATCATTTCTATAAAAAATAATACTAATAAAAGTAGATTTATAAACACTAAAATAGAAACTAGTGATAAAAAAAATTTCATTCATTTATTATTAGCACTAATAAATATACCCCTTTATCATCAATAAAAAATCAATTTTAAAAATATAATCATGGTATATATATACACATATTTATAAATATTTCAATATATTTATGAATACATTTATATAATTATTAATAATTATATAATTATATATATGAATAAAAATAAACATATAATAAATATATTTATTTTTTAAATATATTTATCATTTAAATATATTTATTAAAATAGTATAATTGTATATATATATATATAAATAAATATATCAATAAATATTTTTATTTTATTACTCAGATATTAAAATATTTTTATTAATTTTTATTTTACAATATATATATATATTAATACATATATACATACATTTTGACTTATAAAATTATATAAATTTTATATGTTATTTAAATATATATATTGTAATCTTTTAAATATTTAAATATATATATTTATTATTAATTATAAATTTATATAATTATATTTAAAAATATGTTTATATCATTACAAATATATTTATATAATTATTTTTCATGGTCCACACTACTTTATTATATTTATATAATAAAGTATATTTATATCAATATATATATATTAGGAACTTGGGGGCATTGTGACATTAAAATACACACACACCATACACACAGTTCAGAAATGCATACCATAGCCCCCCAGGATGATAGCCATCTAGACAAGCCAGTTTTGTTTAGTGTATGGATTGTAGGCCTAGTGGGCATGAAACCCATAACATGTCCTGAATGCTGAGTGTACCATCATGTCGGCTTTTGGGTGCCTTCCCATATTGGCACACCGCATAACACATCCTCAAATGGAGGACACTCGGGTCAAGACCGCCTGAATTAATTAAAACGGTTACACACATTTGACAGTAAGGCATTATTTGAAGGGGATTTTTTTCTTATATTAGTAGGAAATAACAAGGTATTTCCACACACTGACACCAAAAATGCTGAGAGAAAATCCCATTTGGAGATTGCCTTTATTCGACGATAATTTTTTTTCTCTGAATTGTTTATCCACTTCTTTTATTCTAGGGTATTATTTTTGACAACCCTTCTATTTTTATGAGTATTAATTGTGTACCTGTTTATTTTAGTGGATCCCTCTATCTATACTAGGTCCCATGGTTTCTCCTTTTGGGGTTTACCACATAATCATTTCTAGTGTCAGCTTTTAATTCCTCACTTATTTTTTTGACATTCTGAATCCGCTTTTGGAGTGAATGGTTTTATTCGTAATGTGCGTTCTCTTTTGGCTATTTAAAAGTTCATACCATTTCTGTCACCCCCAACATCTTGTACCATAGGGTTTGTTTTTTTATTTTAAATTTATTTTGGAGTCCAATAATAGTTTCTTGATTTTTTTTGGTGGTACCAACTACAATATGTGGAGACATAAAATAATGGATCTTATTTTTTGTGAAGTGAATGCTCCATCTAGTGTTTAGTACCCTGAATCCAGAAAGGATATCTGATGAAAAATATGAATTCAAGCATGAGATGGTTTTTGTATTCATTTTCCAAAGGATAGGATACAACGTGATGAACCACATTGTTAATATCCCTCATTCCGTAGCCTTGTGGGAGAATCTTGAAACATCTTATGATTCCTAGACAATTAAAAAATAAATTTTTCCCCTTTTAAAATGATGAATTAAAGGTACAATTAATGTATGTCTATTTATGTCTATTTAAAGGAACATCAGGAATGTTTTGATCAGTTTTATGGCATGGGAAACAATTTTTATGATGAAGTTTTATTTCATTTGTTTCTTAACACATAACACAATTCATGGGAGAACATACACATTACTCCCTTCAGTTTTCTACAAATTGTTCTATGAAATTTATTTTTGTTAATTTTCATTTTTTAAATGAATAGGTCATGAAACATACTCTTGGGAAATATTATCACAATCTTTTATTCACTGAGAAAAGGGGGGAATCCATGACCAGTGATAGAGTGGTTAAGGTTAGAGTAGAGGAAGAAGCACATATGGATGGAAGAAGAGAGATTTTTAATGTCATCATTGTGGTAAGAAGGGGCATGTTAAGATGTAATCTTTTTAGTTGAAAAGAGATAATATAATGGAGGAAAATCCACATAAGAGAAATAGCGATAGGGATGATCATGTTTCAGTCACTATAGTGGTGATCTTGTTATTTTTTATCACTCCATTAATATTGATTCTGAATTATTTTTCTTGGTTGTTGACAGAGGTTTCTATTATCCCCTGAAATCGAATAAGGAGTTTTTTACATCTAACTGTATAGGAATTTTTGGCATTTTGAAGATGGGAAATGATGGTCAAGATGACACTGTATGTATTATGACTATTTTTTAGAGGCCAGTATTAGAAGTATGCTTCCTTTGAAGAATGTTAAACATGTGCCAGTGGTTTACATGATTCTAATTTCTACTATAGTTCATGTTGATGAAGGGTTTATCAGTAATTTTTGTGATTTAAAATGTGATCTTTCCAAGTTATCTTTTTATTATGTCTCTAGGGAAGAAAAAACAAGGTGTTTTCTGGACTAGTGCTTCTATTTCTTGTTATACTGCATGCATTGATGAATGAATTGTTTTTCCCATGTTATGGAATTAGAGGACCAGTCACATCATTTGGAAACGTCTAGGTTGTTTGTCTATGATAGATCTTCTTCTACATTTGATGTGGGTATAATTGGATAGCTTGTATCACTGCATGGCTTGAAATAATATCATAGTGAGTTTTAATAGTCATCCTCCGCTCAGGAAGTCACATGTACATGAAGTGGTGCATTACGAAATTTGTGATCCATTTAAATATAAGACGTTTAGTGTAGGTCTTTTTTTTGAAATTTAGTTATGGCTACTCACATATGCTCTGGGATCATGTTTGACATTCCAAAATTCAGGTCCTTAGTGATATCAAGCAATTACATGTATCCATTGAGAGGGAATAAGATAAGAAATTGAAATGATATTTTACTAACAACGGGGATTGTATTGTGCTCTATTTGATCATTATTCCAGAAAAGAAGGAATTTGACATCAGAAAATGCCTCCTAAGACACCTCATTTGAATGGTGTAGATGAGTGGATGAACATGACTTTATTGGAAAGTGTTCGTTGTTTTCTTTCGGAAGAAAAGTTACCTAGAAATTTTTGGGGTTATGCTTTACTTACTATGACTTATATTATCAATTTATCACCTATGGTAGTTTTCATATAGACACTCCCAACAAGTGTTGTTATAGAAAAGAGATCAAGTATGATAACTTATGTATTTTTGGTTGCTAGGCCCTAGTTCATCATCCTAGAGATGAGATGTTTGTGCTAGATGGTAAGAAATTTCAATGTATTTTCATTGGATGTGGACATGATGAGTTCAGGTATAGTTTCTATGATATTTTTTTAAAGAAACATGTCAAAATATGTGATTTTGGGTTTATGGAGGTTCATAATTTTGCAGACATTGACAAGGGAAAAATATGATTCTTCATCTTTTGATAACTTTGTTAGTCATTAGCCAGTTTTTTATTTACATTTACCTCATATTGTTGATTCTGATGATCATGTTGATGTATAGGATGATGTTCACAGAGAAAATGTTGGAGTTTATGATTATGATGCACATTTTGATTCTGATGATCCTATTCCATGGGTTATTAATGAACTCACGGTTCCACATCAGAGGTAATTTTGACATTGCACCGCTTCTACTCAGTATTCACCTGATGAGTATGTTATCTTCATTGGAGGGGGAGATGAGAATCTTTTGATGAGGTTCTAGAAATTGTATAGAATGAAAGATGGGTAGTGGTAATGGATGATGAGATGATATCATTCCCAAAAAACCATACTTTTGGGCTGGTGAATTTTTCGACAGGTATGAGATCTTTAAAAAATATGTTGATTTATGGGATTAAAATGAAGAATAATTTTCCATTCAATGATACAAGGAATGGTTTGTTTTTAAAGTATGCTATTAGAATATAGGTATGTATTTTGATGATATTTTCTCACATTTAGTCAAAATGTCTTTCATTTGGGCTGTTCTTGGTTTGGACGCTAGTTTGGATATGTGGATTGAGCAGATGGATATGAAGAAAACCTTCCTCCATGGAGATTTAGAGGAGACTCATATAGAGAAACTAGAGAATTTCTTTTGAAAAGGGTAATAAAAATCATTTCTGCCGGTTGAAGAAGACTTTTTGTGCATTGGAGAACGATCTATGGCATTGGTATAAGATGTTTGAATATTTCATTTCTCATTAGGGATTCTGGAGGGCATATTTAGATAATGTGTTTTTGTTTATAGATTTTTGAATGATGATTTTATTAAAATATTAATTTATGTTGATGATATGTTCATTATTGGACATGATACTTCAAAAATTTACCATGTGGTGAAGGATATTTGTCTGTCATTTGAAATGGAAGACTTTGTGTGAGCATGAAAAATTATTTTCATGAAAATATCATAGGATAGGAAGGGAAATAAATTTCGGTTATCTTATGAGAGATACATTGACGAGGTTCATCAACGATTTTCTATTGACAGAAGGGAGTGGTTAGTACTCCTCTTGAATTAAATTTTTTGCTCCGTACTAGTCAGTCACCTTTTACAGAAGAAGAGAGAGAGAGGCGATGAAACACATATCATATTCACATACCATTTTTATTGGGTGTAGGAAATGAAATGTATGAGACCTAATATAGCTCAGGCATTGGGTGTGGTTAGTCTTTCTCTATCAAATTAGGGATGAGATCATTGGATAATAGTGTGGTACATGTTTTGCTATCTTTGTGGTACTTCTGATCTAATATTGTGTTTTGTAATAGTGTAACCTATGATTTATGGATTTACAGATTCAGTTATGGCTGTAGATATTAATTTGAGGATGTCTACAGTAGGATATTAGATCACTTTCATAGAGGGGGTCTATATCTTGGAAGTCCAGATTTCAGATATGAGTCACTTTATCTACCACAGATTCAGAATTGATTAAAGCTATAGATGTATATGAGTAGTGGTTATGGATGGAATCTTTTATTCGAAGGCTCAATTTAAATCACCACAGTTTTTTTTATTTAATGATAGTGTGAGTGTTATTTTTTTGGGAAATAATTACAGTTTTCTTGGAAGGTCAAAACATATCGAGGTTTGGTATCATTATATCCACAACGTCCTTGATTTGAGAGAGTTATATGTTATAATGATCCACACTGATGATAACAGGTCAGATTTGATGACCTAGAAATTACCATGCAGAAAAATTTGAGGCATGCCAACTAATTACAGGGTTGACGGTGATCACGAATTGAGTCGGTGGGGTAGTTTGTTGGTCACCTACCCAAACTGACACGCTGCATAATGCCTCCTAAAATGGAGGACATACAAGTAATTACCACATGAATTAATTCACATAGTTGCATGAATTTGATGAAAATACATTATTTGATGTGTATTTTTTCCCATATAAGGAGGAAATGACATGTAATTTCAACACACCGAACCCAACAATACAAAGAGTGAATCCCATTTCGTGATCACCTTTGTTAGATGATCATTTTTTCTAATCTCGGTCATTGATTCGGTAATTTTATTCTTGAGTATTACTTGTGCGATATCATTCATTTTTGGGAAGTCTCTTCCATGTACCACTTGATTTTAGTGGATCCCTCTTTCAGTATTGGGTCCCATTGTATTTCTATTTTGGGTTTCCACATAATAATTTTCAGTGAAAACTTTACATTCTACACTTATTTTTGGTCAATGTGCATCTGATTTTGGTGGTAATGATCTTATTTCCACTGTGTTTTTGTTTTTCAATTGTTTGTGAATTAATATCTTTGTCATATTTCCCAACATTGGGTATTAGAGGGTTTGGTTATTTATTTCTTATTTATTATGGATTCCAATTACAGTGAGGTGATTTTATTTAATGGTACCAACTACTATATGTGGAAACATAAAATGACTGATATTATTTATTTCATGGGAATGCATCTTCAACTTTTTAGTTCCACGAACCCAGAAAGGATGTCAGATGAAGAATGGGCTTTCAAGGTGAAGATGGTTTGTGGAATGATTCAACAATGGGTTGAAGAAAACTAGACGAACCACATTTTCCACATCTCTCATGCCAAAATCTTGTGGGAGAAGCTTGAGATGACCCATGCTTCCAAGATTTGAAGTAATAAATTGGTTCTTATAAAAAAATGAATTTGAGTTATAAAGAATATTTTTTTATTTTTGACTACTTAAGTAAATATCATGTATTTTTTGATCAATTTTCTGTCATGGGCATCAATTTGAAGAAGATGTTATAACTCTTGTGTAGCTTAACACTTTACATGATTAATGGGATAATTTATTTGTTACTATAACCAGTGCTGCTACAAATGGAGTTGTGAAACTTGGTTTATTTATGATTACTATTAAAAATGAAGAGGTTGGGAGATTTACTCAGTAGAAATCTTCTTCAGAGCATTTAGTCATAGAGAATTGGGGGAGAATCCAGGACCAGGGACATAATAGTCGAGGTAAGAGATGAGGCATAAGAAAATCCCTATCGAAGTATAGAGATTTTTAATGCCATCATTATGGTGAGAAGGGGAATTATAAGATGTTTTGTTATCAGTTGAAAACAGATAATTGAATGAATTAAAATCCACAGAAGAAAAATGGTGATTGAGATGATAAAGTTTCCGCCACTACCGAGGTGAAATTGTAATTTTATATAACTCCATGAATATTTTATCTAGTGATTTATAATGGGTTATTGAACATAATTGATGTTTTGAAATGAAATAGAAGAATTAGTTGTTAACACCATACATCCTTGGTAATTTTTTGATTTGGAAGATGTGTAATGATGGTCAAGATTATGTTGTAGGTATCATGATTTTTTTTAGAGACCATTACATCATGTAAGATTATTTTAATGAATATATGACATGCACCATAGGTTCTCTTGAATATTATTTCTACTAGAGAACATGATAATAAAGAGTTTATCAATAATTTTGGTGATTGAAAATGGAAGCCTTCCAAGTGCTCTTTAATTGTGGCTCAAGGGATGAAGCTGTTCGGTTTGTACTGGACTATAGCTTCTCTTTCTTGTGATACTACTATGTTGTTTAGTGTAGTGTTTCATCCAGGGTATTGAATAAGAGGATCAATAACATTTTTTGCGAAATGGATTTCTTTTGGCATGATGAATCATCTTCCAAATTAAAAAAGTGTAAAATTGGACAGATTGGATAATTTCCTTGCTGGAAAGCAGAGCAGATTGAGTTTTTGTTGTCATCCTCCACACAGGAAGTCGCATGTACTTGAATTGGTACATTATGAAATTTGTGGTCCTATTAAATCTATGTCATATAGTGTAAGTCATTATTTTGTGAGAATTATTGATAAATACTCATGTAAGATTTGGTTTCATGTTTTGAATTTCAAAATCCAGGTGCTTGGTGATTTTAAGAAATTTTATGTTTATGCTAAGAGGGAATAAGGAAAGATATTGAAATGTATTTATACTGAAAATGGGGGAGACAATTGTTGACTATTTGATAAGTATTGTAGGAGGGGATGTATTTGGCATCAGAAGACACCACCCAAGATAACAGAGTTGAATAGTGTATCTGAGCATATAAACAAGACTTTGTTGGAAAGACTTCATTGTTAACTTTCTGAAGGAATGTTACATGGACCTTTTTTACAAAAGAATTTAAAAAATGTGGGTAATATTATTAATGTATCACTTGTGATTATTTTTCATATAGACACTCCCATCCAGTTTAGGTATTGAAAATAGATCAGGTATTTTCAGTTGTTTGTTTTTGGTTGCAAGGCCTTTTTTCATGTTCCTAGAGATGAGAGATCAAAGATTGATGGTAAGACATGCCATTTTATGTTTATTTTCTATAAACTCGATGAGTATTGGTAGAGGCTGTATGATTGTGTTATGAAAAAACATGTAAAATCCGTGATGTAGTTTTTAAGGAGGATCATACTTTTGTAGACACTGAAAAAGTATAAAAATTACTTCTCAATATTCTGATGGTTTTGTCAGTTTTGAACTAGTTTCTAATTCATATTTACCTCATATTTTTTATTATGATGATCATGATGATGTACATGATGATGGTAAATGTGAACAGTTTTGAGTCTATTTTTTTGATGCAACATTTTTTCTGATGATCACATTCCAGGGGTTATTATTAAACATGTACTTCCATATCAGAAGTCATCTCAACATCACACTATTTCGACTCAGTGTCCTACTGATGAGTATGAGCTCCTCGCTGAAGGGGGAGAACCATATTCTTTTTATGAGGTGATAGAAAGTGAATAGAATCAAATATGGGTTGCTACAATGGATGATGAAATGAAATCATTTAATGACAATATTAATTTTGAGCTGGTGATGTTACCAATGGGTAAAAGAGAATTTCAAATTCGGTGGATTTCTCACAATAAAAATGAAGAATATAGTTCCATTAAATGATACAAGGAAAGGATAGTTGCTACAGGATCCAAAAAAATAATGTTATTTATATTGATGAGATTTTATCACATGTTTTTAGAATGTCTTCCATTTGGTTTGTTATTGTTTTGTCTTATGGTTTGGATCTGCAGATTGATTCGATGGATGTGAATATATCTTTCCTCCCTTATGATTTAGAAGAAGACATTTATATGGATCAATTAGAGGGTTTTTCATATGAGCTAATGAAAATCATGTCTGTATGTTTAAGAAGAGGTTATAGGGTTTGAAGAAAGATCTGAGGCAAAGGTATAAGAAGTTTGAATCAATAATTTCTTATCTGGGGCTCCGGAAGACATATTATAATCAATGGTTTTTTTATTAGTTATTTACTAATGATTATTTTATAATATTTTGGATTTATATTGATGATATGATAATTGTTGGCCATGATACTTCTATAATAGATAGATTGAAGAAGGATCATTGTCAATATTATTCAATGATTGAATTGGGGCTAGCACGACAGATTATAGGAATAACAATATCCTGTGACAGGAAGGCCATGAAATTTTGGTTATCATAGGATAGATACAATGAGAATGTTATACATAGATTTATTATGAATTGAGAGAAAGTGTTTAGTACTCGTCTTTCTTAAAATTTTACGACCAGTACCATTATGTCACCATTTATTGATAAGGAGAGAGAGGAGATGTGGCACATACCTAATTCATCTGTCTTCGACTGTTTGATGTATCTAATAGTCTACACTAGACCTGATATAGCTCATATAGTTGGTGGGGTTAGTCATTTTCTATCCAATATAGGCAGAGGTAATTATAGATCAAGGAAGTAAAATTTTCATTATCATAATGGTATTTGATATGATATTGTGTTTTGGCAAAGGGGGTCCTATGATTTGTGGATTTATAGATTTAGATATGGAAATATATATCAATTCGTGGAATTCTACCTCCGGAAATAAGATCAATTTTGTAGGGGGGCAGTATATTGGTTGTCTAAATTGGAGATATGTTTAGCAATATCTACCATAGATTCTGTGTTTATTGTTGCTAAAGAGGATGAAAATTAATTATTGTGGATGAAAGATTTTTTTCAGAGATCAATTTATATCAAGATACGTTTGTTTTTTTCTTATTGTTAGGGTGAAATTTTTTTGGGAAATAATTACACATTTCAGGGTTGGTTAAAACATATCTTTGTTCTATATTATTGGATCCACAACCTCCTTTTTTTAGTCAGTTAAAGATTATGAAGATCCTAACAGAGAAAATACTTCATATATGTGGACTCGGATTTTACCCAAAAGAAAATTGGAGACTTGCCGACTAATTTTAGTGTTGGTGGAGATCCCGAAATGAGTCAGAGGGAGAGTTTATTGGGAGCCTTCCCTAATTGGCACACCATGTAATACCTCCTCAAATGGTGGACACGTAGGTCAAGACCGTGTGAATTAATTCATGTAGTGACACAATTTTGACGATGAGACACTATTTGAGGTAGATTTGTTTTCTTATATATGGAGTAAGCGACAAGGAATTTCAACACACTGACACCAGTAATACTGATAGAAAATACCATTTAGTGATCTCCATTATTCGATGATCATTTTTCCTACTCTCGGTCTATTATTAACTGCTTTTATTCTTGAATATTAATTTTCAGACCCATTCCCTTTATGGGGAGTCTCTGTCTTGTACCTAGTTTTTTAGTATATCCCCCATTCAGGAAAAAGCCCCACATTTTGTCTATTTTGTGTTTTCCACAGGAAAAAAAATCAGCGTTATCATTATATTCTACACTTATATATTGTCATTGTGCATCCAATTTTGGAGGGAATGATATTATTTCTGATAAGCATTTTCTTTTCAGTTTTTTTCACTTTTGTAGCGATTCCATCATTCCCAACACCACCATTATCCTACTTGTTTCACCATTCTTGCATCATGTCAACATCACCGCATGCCTGCATCATGTTGCGTCACTACCTATATATTATTGTGGACCTGGAATATGGGAATGTGCCTATTTTGGATATGTAGTTCTCTATTATGGATAAGGGAATACCACAATGTTTGATCCCATCAGAAACATTTTCATCTTTTTGTCAACTATTTTTTCAAAAAAAAGAAGTGGGTTTTCCAGTCTCCCCAACCACTTGAATATAATTATTAATATAATAAATATTTTTAAAATAATTTTATAATTATTTCAATATGTATTTATTTAAAATTATTATTATATACAAATCATTGGCTTTCTGGTCATGTAATGGGATTCATGGACACATTGCATTTAGGCACAAAATATATAATAGAATAATGTGGTTGTTTGGTGGGATATCCATTGGTGGGGGGGGGGTTAGACCATTCATTCAGACCTATGTGTGAAAGGTGTGTGTATGTGTGTGTATGTGTGTCTGTTTGAATTTAATTGTACCACCTAATCACCTTATTTAATATAATTATAAATAAATATACTTAAGATGAGTTTTTATAAAATTATAAATATATTTTTATAAACATATGTATATTTATTAATATTAAATTAATAATATTCAAAATATTTGTTTTATATAAATATATTTATTATATTTTTATAATTATTTAAATATATAATATATAATTTATAATATCATAAATACATTTTTTTAAAAATATATATATTTATAATTGAATGAATATATATTTAAAATAAATCATTATTAAAAATTCATTTAGATGTATTAATTAAAATAATTTCAAACATAATTTATATGTTGAAATTTAAAAAATAAATAAAATATAATATGATTCCAATAATTTACAAAAACATTGAAAATATTAGAATTATGGTAAATAAATATATTCTTAAATTGAAAATATAAAATAATGAAATATATTTTTGACATTAATAATGAATGTATAATAATAAATGGATTAGATAATTAAATAAAATACAAAATATTAAAAAGTGATTATATATGGTTTTGGGGAATTATTAACATACATTTGCACACATACACATCTACACAAGTATACAAACACGAATGTAGATACACACATACACATATATACATGTGGTGATACATGTTCAATTATATTAAATTATTTAATACCAACAGAAATATATATCTTATTATATATATATATATTCATTAATATTTTATATAATTTTTTACATTAAATATTAATGTAATATATTAAATTTTAATTATATACACATTTTGTAATCAATATATATTAAAAAACTATTAAACATTTTGACTAATATATGTCCCATAATTATATATATATATATATATTTACAAAAAATGTCACATTTTTTTCTACATGTTATATAATTAATATTTAGGTATTATCTTGAATATATATATACTTATTTTAATGAAAATATTATTTAAAAGTATATAAATATATTTATATATTTATATTCCATAATAATTATAAATAATCAAACATATAATTTTTTTATATAATTGTAAATATTTTTTTCTATATTTATATAATTATATATATCTAATAATATTTAACTATATATAATTATATATAAGTATATATAATTATATATATAATTATATATATATATATATTTATTAATATATAACTATATATAATTATGTATATAGTAAATATATATTATTTCATTAGTTTTAAAATAATTATATAATTAGTAGTAAATATATATATTTATTAATAATTATAATTATAAATAAATACAATTATAATTATTTTTACAAATATATATTTATATTTACATAATTATATATATATATATAATATAAATAATTATAGATTTTTTAGTAATTATTTATATTTATTAATATATAAATAATTTAATTTATAATTTATTAATTTTTTCACCAAAATATATTAATTATAATTTTATAATAAATATATAAATGTATATAATTATTATAATTTCAATGTTATTTAAATAAATATCTATATAATATTTTTGAATTCATAATTGGTATATTTGAATTATTAAAAATAATATAATAATATATCATATTGATATTAATTATAAACATGTGATTTTTAATTAATGTATATAAATAATATTAAAATTTTAATATAAATTTGATTAATTTATATACATTGATAATATTCTTTATTAAAATGTTTTTTCAATTCTATGAATAGCGATGATAATGATATACATTTATCAGCGCTGATAAGGGGTGCTCCTTTATCGATATTTTTTCAGCACTGATAAAGGTTTTCTTTTTCATCTCTTTTTTGTATCCCTGATGTAGGTAACCATTTTATAATCAGTTTATATTTTTCACTAAAAGATTTTGTCTCGATTTAGCCCATATTTGTGGTAGTAACATTACCATTGAAAATGATTAAACTTTATATTCTTGGGGAAGCGTGGAAGTATGTAAATGTAATTTTTTTCATCAAAGCAATGTCACAATATTAAATTATATATAGGAAGTAATAATAATCAAAATTATAATATCATGTAATTTAAATTATCATGAAAACTATATTAAAACAACACATCATATTCGATTTTTAGTTATTGGGGAATTCTGCTTAACGTTGATGATCATTTCATTATGGATCTGAATTGGGGACAATCCAGGTTGTCTACAAATTATTAAAAAGCTTCTTCAGACAATGATCTATGTATTATGGAATCTAGCAGAGATTGTGTATATGCTTTTTACATACTTACTATCATTATAGAAAAAGTACTTGATCTGAGAAGGATTTCAAAAATCGTTGTTCTCCACATTCTATTTTCTCACTTTTGGAAGCTGGAGGGATGATGTAGAATCTCCCAAATTCATAATTGCCAGCGAAATCCTGAATTTGATCTTATTTTCTATAGGATGGTTGAAACTTATCAAAATATCAATTTTCCAATTTAACAAATCTGACCATATAAATATATCATAAATTATGACATATTAATCAAGTCATAATGGAAATAATCATATAAAATCAAAATTTCTTTACCAAATAAAATATGATTTCATGATTCCTCTAATGCCCAACATCCTGATAGCCAGATGGATCAACATAATGAAGCCTCAGGGTCCATGAATGAGATAATTGGAAGGCCTGGATGAGATGTCTTGTGTTACCTCATCACCATTACCTATCAATATTTTATCAATGGTATAAATGGATTATATCCATGATAAAAGGTGTAGATGTTATATTTTACATTAAAAGCTACTGAATTTTATCATTGTTAAAAGCTCCATAAAAAATAAACCCTTTATCAGAAGAAATAAACCTTGTCAAAGGGAGTATCTATCAACTCTTTTTTCTAGAATTGATAAAATCTTGATATGTATATTTTTTCAATGAATGGTGAAATCCAAAACCATGAACACATGCTACTAAAATTGGATGTTAAAGGCTATATTAATCAGTGAAAAATTTTAGCACTGATTAATTTTTTAATGAAAATATTTCATAACAAACTAGTGAAGCCAACAACCTTGGATGCATGACAAACCCTCCCCCCCTCTTCGACACATATTTCCAATTTCCCAATACCCATACACCTTTAAGCTTTTATAAATCCACAAATTAACCCCCCATGATTGGCTTAACAACCCGCACAAATGATAATTTGATCAAGTGTCTACATTGTGCACTGTGATTACCCTTACAATTTCATTATCTTATTTTATTATATATTTTATGATATATCTATTAATTTACATATAGATTTTGTGGCCTTACCTAACTGGAAATGACTCATGATAATCCTACATAGTACCCAGGTTCAAATCTGGATGGGTGAGAATTTCCTCATGTAAAAAAGTATGCACTATAGTGGTACTATAACAGTGAAATTATTGTAGTGTGTTACTATTGTAGAATATTATTTTTTCAGGAATAGAATAATAAGACAAAAAAATATTTCATTTTTTTCAGTTGTTCCATAATTCATTCAAGAGGGAGGTGACGCTAGGATGATAGAGACAGAGATGTAGGGATGATCGAGGTAAGTGTTGTAGACAGATGTTTTTGTTGATTGAAGCTAGACTTGTGGTTCATCAAATAGATGGAATCAAGAATGTCATTTCTAGGGCTATGGGAATATACTAAAAAAGGGTTTACGGGCCTATATAATTGAAACTATTTGCATTATTTGTAGGAAATCAATTTGGGGGGATATGACCAACCATTATGGTCTGTTCGGGTGTGATGTATATGTGCATAGTTTTATTTGTGCCCCCATTCAATTTATATATATATTTAAATAAATTTATTAATATTATATATATTTATAAATAAATAATTATATTTAAATACATTAGTAAATTTTTTAATCTATTTAGATTTATATATATATAGGTATATTTATATACTCACATATATTTAAATAGTTGTAACTACCAATGGAAGATCACACAAAATACATTAAATTTCAAAGAAACATGTCGCCCTAGAGAAATCATCCCCACGACCATGCCACATACCCCATCCCACCCGCTCCACCAATTATATTGTTGGTGGGTATACATAAATATATATATATTTGAAATTATTAATGAAATCCTTATTTATTTTAAATACATTTTTTGGTGTGTGTGTGTGTGTCTATATATATATATTTGTGTGTGTGTTTGACTCTCTACCTCTCTCTCTCTCTCTCCCAAATCCCCCCAAGTCATTTTCCCATACATTCGTGCTATAAAATAGGTGGTTCCATAGACCCACCATTAAACACCCATCATGACATGATGATGGTCGATGTGGACCATGTTCACACCCACCATTCCTTTATTATTTTTCATATTTCCTCATGTTTAACGCGAAAACCAGCAGACATAGATTTACGAACTCCCCTCCGTCCATATCCATTTTTTAAATCTACTACATGATGCCGGACCCCAACCAACTATAAGATAAAAAAATAATTTTTTTGTGATAATTTTTATTTATCTTCTAGTTAATTTCTAACCCACTTAGTTATTGTTATTTGATATGGAATTTTTTCTACTATAACTATATAACTTCTCACGTAATGTGTGTTTAATTGTTAACATATTAGTGATTCAAAACATATGGTAAATGTTAGGAAAATATATAACTAGTGTGTTTTAATTATTTAGGATTAATATTGCCTTAAAATTATATTGTATAGTAACAAAATTTAAGTGTATTTATTTATTTTAATTACTATAATATTGGGGGGTTTTGTGATAATATCTACTATTGTGAAATATCTTCCATTTTATGTTAGAATATACATGATTTAGATTTACCACACCGAGAACAACATTTTTGACTATCAAAATTTGCTATAATTATTTTTATATTTTTACTTCAACCATTCTTCAGTTAGAGGGTTTATATGATTTAATTTATTGTATTACATTAAGAGGCCATTTTTACACATATTGAAGCTTTTTAATATACAAAAATGGTTTTCGAGGAAATATAATGTTGTATAATAAATGATGAAATAATATGAATCAGTTGGAAACACTTGTAAGGAGAACTTAATACTTGGTTGATTATCCGTCATTTCTCTTGAAAATACAATTTTAGTCATGTGGAGGCTGAAATGATTAAATATACTCCATTTTAATCTATTCATCTGGATGTAGAGGAAGAACAATTCAGAAAGATGATGAATGATACAAGGACCCTAGTATAACAAGCATATCATAAAATGGTAATACTTTATATTTTGAGGTCATTGTTTCATTCAAAAACATTATATGGAACTATTAATGATGGATTTTATTTTATCTATCCATTCTAGATGGATGTACAATTAGATGATATAGGTCATCTAGAAAATGATTACATTTCATGGAAGATAATTTAAAATTTGGGATTTCCATTTAAGAAGATATATACCTTCACTAAGTAATGTAGTTCATTTTAGAAGGAAAGTGTAAATGTGAATTTGTGTCAACCATATGGTTAATCATGATGGAAGAATAATAATGTTGGGATAAATTCTAATGTACTAGAAATGGTAATGTACAACTTTCCCCATATTCCATGAATTAAAATACTATTAATGTTAGAATAGTTCGTAATAAAAATATAATGAAATGAGGATTAGAGGAATGAGGACAATGATGAAATTGTTAATCCAATGGTTGGATAAGCATGATATAGATTTAGGGGAATCCTTATTTTTCAGTACATCGAAAAATATTAGTTAGATTTATAAGGTGATGGATTTAACGAATTCTGACAGTTTATACACCACATAGTACATGTTATGTTTTCATTCATATTTTAAAAAAACAAATGTGGATATTTAAGAATAAACCATTGATTATGTCATGACCCGTCCTCGAGGCCCATGTCGTGACTACCCCAAGCCCGCCTTCCATATGCCAGGGGCTCGCGACTAGAACCAAGGCGTAAATCCCAATAAAAAGGGAAGGCATTGCCTTTGTAAAGTAAAAAATCACACAGAGTACAAGAGGAAAGTAAAAAAGGGGCCGGAAATACAAGCCCAACTGTAAAGTACAACTCGAAAGGGAAAACAACAACTGAAAAGTAAAGCTGCTACACCGAGCTGTCCACTGGAAATCCCACCTGAAGGGTGGGTACAGATAGCTCCTCTTCTCCTCGGGTCCCGTCGTCCGCTCCGAGTATGTCCCGCCCAGTGGTCCACCTTCGGGTACCGCCTCGTCGACACATCCACCTCTGGGTACCGTCTCGTCGTGAGGTCCTCCTCCGGGTACCATCTCGTCGTATAGTCCACCTTCAGGTACCGTCCAGTCCTCGAACACTCGGCCTCTGTCAGCACTGCCAGTCGTCTCCAACCAACACAACGAGGTGCGGGCATAGCCCGTGCAGGGGTGAGTATAACGATACTCAGTAGGGACCCCGAGACCCTCAAGGTCTCACTAAACCAAGAAGGATAACCACAAATAAGATCTCAAAAGATAACCTCTACTTAGGTATATGCCCATACATATACCTAAGTTATCAAGTAACCCATCTCAATCATGAGGAAACACAAGGATTGTGAAATCAACGAATAACCACTACCCGGGTATATGCCCATACATATACCTAAGTTATCAAGTGACCTATCTCAATCATGAGGTAAACACAAGGTCAAAAGTCTCAGCTCAAACCAGGATTTTCATTATCGAAACCGTAACTGCTGAAGAGCTCCGTCTCTGGAGTGTACAGTGGTCCAGTCACGACTTCGAGGTACTGCTCACTAACCAAAGACTGCTGATGTACTCCTTCTGTCGAGTACCACGGGTCAGCCACCCAGACATAGTAGTGCTTCCCGCCGAGGTATGTCACCCAAACACAGTAGTGCACACCCCCTAGTAGCCAGCTGAGGTACTCTCCGGACGAGTACCGCGGGTCTGCACTGTCACACAGGTAGTACTCCATCCGCCATGGGTCTGCACCTCAGAAAGTAGTGCTCCGTCCACTGGGCTAGTCGACTCACTTCAAGTCGAGTCGGTCAAGCAGTCATCAGGTCTCAGCCAGTTACACGGTCTCTGTACTCCGCACGCTCGTCACTGGGAGGGTCCGCTCCACAAGCTACAGGTCGATACTCCAAGTATCTCAAATTCCCACGAAGAAGTATCTCAAAGGACCGCCTCGTCATAGGGGTCTCAACACAGTAGACGGCGCGTCAATCGGACGCCCGGTCTGTGAGTTATTAGCCCTTTCGTCCTAGGGGCCCGGTTGGTTTCGTGAGCGAACCAAACCCGGCCGTATCTCAACTGTACCCCGAACTCTCATAGGGTATACTCATAGGGAACGTTTCTCAACGAGATCACCAACGCCGCTGACGGTTCGTCAAACGGACTTTCTATCAGAAAGGTATCAGTTTTTTCGTTCCAGGGGCCCGGTTGGATTTCTGTGCGATCCCACCCGGCCACTATCCATCTACATCCAAATCTCGGGCGGAGAATTCCAAAAGTTCCGTATCGTCAACAGGAACTCAACGCAACAGACGGCGTGTCAATCGGACGCGTGGTCTGAGAGTTATTGGCTTTTTCGTTCCAGGGGCCCGGTTGGCCAAGCACGCTTAACTATTGAATTTTGACCACGTAGGCTCCCGAAAAGGAAGGTGCACCATGAGTATAGTATACCGAAACGACCGTCTCGATCCAAGGATCGCGTTGCCGCTGACGGAGAGTCGTTTGGAGGCCCGTAGCCCATGATACGGGCATTTGACCAAAAGTGGTCCGAAACTGGGGGTCTGGGCCCGGGCCGACCCGACCCGACCCCCCCCCCCCTGGGTCTGCCGAACCGGGTCGACCCGCCCCGGGCGGCGACCCGGCTCGGAAAACCCGGCCCGGCGCGGCGGCGCGGGCCGGCCCGGCGGCGCGGCCTGGGCGCCGTTCGTGTGTCGCGCGCGGGGGGCAAAGCCCCCGTCTTTCCTCAGCTGGCGGCGCGGCAAGCTGCCGCGCCTAAAGAAAAATGGCCCGCCTCACGTGGGGACCTGCCTTCGAGAAAACGGGGGGCCTCCTGCCCCCCCCCTTTGTGAAACTGGTCCCCTCATAATGGGGGGGCCAATAAGGCTGGCCGGGGAAAATTATTTCCCCCGGTTTTCTCCCTTCCGGCCGGCCCGACCTGGCCGGCCGGTTCTTCCTCAACGGGACCAGCAAGGCCGGTCCCCCTTCCAGCTTCCGACACCGGCGGCCCGGCTGGCCGCCGGTATTCTCGTTCCGCCGCGGCCCGGAACCGGCCGCGGCCTTCGTTGTCCGGCGCGATGCGACGACACCGCGCCCCTCCACCGCGGACCCGCTCCGGCCGCGGCGCCTTCAACTTTCTTCGACGCGGCGCAACAGTGTCGCGTCCTTGCATTATTTAACGACACGGGGCGACAGCGCCTTGCGTTTTTTGCCGCATGATCCTGCGCAGTGCAACGGCACTGCGCCACACCCGTTTCAATCCACAACAAAATCAACATGAATAGGAGGAGGGTCGGCCGTGTTCGTGCGGTCCGGCCCCCTCGCGTTATTTTCTAACAATCGGCCTTTAATGAATGATAAACTTTCACAATATTTTAAAATAAATAAAAAGATTTGGAATCAAGGCCCGACAAATATAAACCTTCATGTTCGAAGGAGAGATCCACATAACTTTTAAAAGTTAAAACCCCTACCTTGATTTAAGAGGTGATGAGATTCGGCGTCGTGAAAAGAGATGTCGCGGAAGAAGACGTCGTCGGTGTTGCGGGTATGGCGTCACGGAAGATGGTTCCCGAGAATGTGGCCTTCTTCGTCGATGTCCGATCGTGCTTCGCATTCTTTGTCAAGAGGATGAAGAAACTTCAAGACTTCTAAGCCTTCATTCCAAAAGCTCTCAAACAACACAACCCATCCAAATGAAATAAGTTCTCCACTTATTTAATTAACTTCACATGGCTTTTGAAATTCAAGTGTTTGAAATTCAAAAGACTCACACAACTCACCACATTAAAATCAACTCATTTAAGAAATAATTTATAACTAAGTTAAAATCATTTAATTGGGAGTTGAGGGGTTTTAGAGGATATGAAGAGGTGGGGTTCGTGTGGGCCCCACCACCCTCATAACCTCCCAAGGGAGGTTGGGTGGTTACCCAACTTCCACCATGAGCTAACACTTAGAGTAAGTTAACAAAAATTGTAGAGTAGTTATAAAAACTTCCACAATTTTTATTGTAAACACTCGTGTAAACGCAACTCCGGAACAGGAGTTCCTAAGTAATTACCGGTGATGTGGTTCCATCGGTGCCCTCGGAATTCGATTCCGGGCACCGGTTCAAAAGGTAGAAATTCCCGCTCGCTCGTTCACTGAACGTACCCGAGCCAAACTTTGGAAATTAATTCCGAGCACACCGGGCCTCGGAATTAGGCGCCGTCAGAAACTGCGTTCTTGTAAAATTCCAAGGGAAATTAAGAAAAAAATTTCCTTGAAATTTCCGGGTCTTTACATTACTCCCACCTCAGGGCTTTACGTCCCCTTAAAGCTTCAACGCAAACTAGGGTCACAATAGCAGTACAGAGCACGCATCTGAGCCTTCCGCTCCCATGTGCTTACCTAGAGGTTCCATACTGCCAAAGTAAGTGAACCCGAGGAATCGATCGTCCTCCTAGGATCTACTCCTGTCGATCCTCGGTCCCCACTAGAACCTCTGTGAAAGACACCCCATCGCCATCGTCCAGCTCCTCATGGTCGATGGTGTGCGAAGGGTCGAGCACGTATCTCCTCAGTTGAGATACGTGGAAGTCGTCGTGCACCTGGTGCAACTGCGGTGAATGGGTCAAGCGGTAAACCACCCCGCCTACCCATCTGGGGACCTAAGAAGGTCCACTGAACCTTGGAGATAACTTTTCTCTTGGCCACATCCTGTAAACCTCGTCGAGGTGGGACCCGTATAAGAACATGGTCGCCATCCTCAAACTACAGAGGTTTCCAATTCCTATTAGAACTGGATCTCAAACGACTGCTGCCACGAGGGTAAGGTTGGCCGATTCAAGAGTGATCGGTTGCTCCCTCCCGTGGAAGAGTTTATCCCATGCTGCATGGGGTTTCCTTTTCGCCGACCAAGGAAAACACATCCCGACATTTGCCTAAAACCTTCAATTTGAGTATGAACAGTTATTGCCCATTCCATACTCAAACTAACGTCGTAAGGCCTCGACGCTGTCACCAAGAGATTCCAACCGAAAATCTCGCCTTGAGGTTCTGACCACACCGTCGGCGTAAGTGTGATTATCGAGTCTCCTCCCAAGGTATCTCCAGACGTGAGGGTCAAGTCCACGGCTTACCGGAAACTCTAGGTCTGGAACACGGTTTTTGAATGAATGAAATGATTCACATCGACGTCCGTTACTACAAAAGCTAGTAGTGGACACAGACTGTCCATTGAATCATTTCTAGAGCCATTGGGTCACACTCCTTGACCGCATGCAGCCACACTCTTCCTCCGCCCTCTAGCTCCCTGAGCCTGGCAGGAATAACTAATGTGGGTGGTTGTACAATGATAGGATGTACACCACCTCATTCTTCTCTCATAGCTCTGCCTCCACGTCTTCTGCTTCGTAGACTCATCCCTCCTTTAAGCTTCCTCCTCTTAACACGCCCGAGTCTCTAAGACTGGCACCGGTTTCCTGTTTCTTACTGAACTGTGCAGTCTTCATCCTCTCTTAGATGTCCTGGACCTCCTTTAGTTTCACAAGAGTTGCTATGATTTATTCTTTGCTGATAAGAGAAACATGGTCTCATCCCCTGTATGAACCACATTCATTGCCTAATACAGTCAATCCTGACATGAACGATGCATTCATTCCATGGATGACGTCGTAAGGCCTCGACGTATCTACTAAGAGATCCAACTGTCACTCTCTCCTCCAAGGGTCGAGTCACACTATCGGCATCAGTGTGAGGTCACTGGGTCCCCTCCAGTAGAAATCTCGAAAGTGAGGGTCAAGTCAACAGTTTAACCGGGACCACTCAGTATCATCCAAACAAAAGGACAGGAAAGAAAACAAAGATAAGTGTCTTTTTATTATTGTAGCTCATAGTACAAAGACATGAATACAAAAGAAACATGCCAGGTGACCCTTTCCACCGCATGAGTAACATTGTCCGCTTCTGGCATGCCTGGCTCTGACCCCACCTCGGGTGCCCCACACCACCGGTCCTAAAACCCGAGATCGTCTAACTTCTAGTCTGGCCCTCCTGGACCTCTGCATCATCTGTCTACTACCCACAGATGACTCAGCTACTGATCGAAAAGCACGCGGAAAAGGCAGAAGCTCCTGTACACGCTCGGGGTGTAGAGATACTAGCACAAACTCCACCCTGAAGAAGGTCTCGAAGTCTTCCCATGCGATGTTCATCTCATCGCAAAACTGGAACAAGTGGCTCCACCACCTGCCTGTTGCTGCCTGAAGGAGGCTGGTAGCAAAGATCACCATGAAGTCTGTCGGCGTCCCCACTAGCCGGAAGACTCTCACCACAGCCTCTAGCCAAACCTCAGCCGCCTGCGGGTCCGTCTCTCCCCGGAACCTATGCGGCCTTTGGCACTAGAACTCGTGCAGTGCGCTCAAGCGTCGTGCATCGCATACTACTGGGGCTGGTGGCATCGGTGGCCCAACGGGTAGCAGTACCGCTGGTGCCTCCGCTGGTGCCTCAACTGGGATAGGGCCCTGTACTGAGGCCTCATCGCTCGGCGGGCTGTCAGTACGTACCACTCTCGGGGCACTAGCTGGTCGTCCGTGAAAAGGCATTCTGAAAGAAACATTGTGACACGGTCAAACATTTATACCTGGTGAGCTGACCTGGTTTGAGCTGTTTTAAGGGAAAACTTTGAAAACACACACGCAATTAGTGTTTTCGTGCACAAAGTCGGAAATCAGTTGTCAGTGTCCTGGTGTATGGATACGTCGGCCGCCCGCACCAACACTAGACTCCCTGAACTGAAAACCACACTCGGTACTCTCAACAATATTGCTACACAGAATGAAACATTAGAGTTATAAGTTCTGCGGTAGAACCGAACTCCTCTGATAACAATTTGTCACGACCCGTCCTCGGGGCCCATGTCGTGACTACCCCAAGCCCGCTTTCCATAGGCCAGGGGCAGGCGACTAGCACCAAGGCGTAAATCCCGGTAAAAAGGGAAGGCATTGCCTTTGTAAAGTAAACAATCACACAGAGTACAAGAGGAAAGTAAAAAGGGACCGGAAATACAAGCCCAATTATAAAGTACAACTCGAAAGGGAAAACAACAACTGAAAAGTAAAGCTGCTACACAGAGCTGTCCACTGGAAATCCCACCTGAAGGGTGGGTATAGATAGCTCCTCTTCTCCTCGGGTCCTGCCATCCGCTCCGAGTATGTCCCACCCAGTGGTCCACCTTCGGGTACCACCTCATCGACACGTCCACCTCTGGGTACCGTCTCATCGTGAGGTCCTCCTACAGGTACCATCTCGTCATATAGTCCACCTCCAGGTACCGTCCAGTCCTCGAATACTCGGCCTCTGTCAGCACTGCCTGTCGTCTCCAACCAACACAACGAGGTGCGGGCATAGCCAGTGCAGGGGTGAGTATAACGATACTAAGTAGGGACCCCGAGACCCTCAAGGTCTCACTAAACCAACAAGGATAACAACAAAGAAGATCTCAACAGATAACCTCTACTTAGGTATATGCCCATACATATACCTAAGTTATCAAGTAACCCATCTCAATAATGAGGAAACACAAGGATTGTGAAATCAACGGATAACCACTACCTGAGTATATGCCCATACATATACCTAAGTTAGCAAGTGACCCATCTCAATCATGAGGTAAACACAAGGTCAGAAGTCTCAGCTCAAACCAAGATTTTCATTATCGAAACCGAAACTGCTGAAGAGCTCCGTCTCTAGAGTGTACAGTGGTCCTGTCACGACTCCGAGATACTTCTCACTAACCTAAGACTATTGAAGTAATCCTCGTGTCGAGTACCGCGTGTCAGCCACCCAGACACAGTAGTGCTTCCCGCCGAGGTATGTCACCCAAACACAGTAGTGCACACCCCCTAGTAGCCAGCTGACGTACTCTCCGGACGAGTACCGCGGGTCTGCACTGTCACACAGGTAGTGCTCCGTCCGCCATGGTTCTGCACCTCAGAAATTAGTGCTCCGTCCTATGGGCTAGTCGACTCACTCCAAGTCGAGTCGGTCAAGCAGTCGTCAGGTCTCAGCCAGTTACACGGTCTCCATACTCCGCACGCTCGTCACTAGGAGGGTCCGCTCCACGAGCTACAGGTCGATACTCCATGTATCTCAAATTCCCACGAAGAAGTATCCCAAAGGACCGCCTCGTCATAGGGGTCTCAACACAACAGACGGCGCATCAATCAGACGATTGTTTTGTGAGTTATTAGCCCTTTCGTCCTAGGGGCCCGGTTGGTTTCGTGAGCGAACCAAACCCGGCCGTATCTCAACTGTATCCCCAACTCTCATAGGGTATACTCATAGGGACCGTTTCTCAACGAGATCACCAACGCCGCTGACGGTTCGTCAAACGGACGTTCTGTCAGAAAGGTATCAGCTTTTCTGTTCCAGGGGCCCGGTTGGATTTCTGTGCGATCCCACCCGGCCACTATCCATCTACATCCAAATCTCGGGCGGAGAATTCCAAAAGTTTTGTATCGTCAACAGGAACTCAATGCAACAGACAGCGCGTCAATCGGACGCGCGGTCTGAGAGTTATTGGCTTTTTCGTTCAAGGGGCCCGGTTGGTTTTTAAGGCAAAACCAACCCGACCGTACTCCACCTGTGTCCAATCCTCGGTCGGAGTATGCCAAATGATTCGCCTCATCAAGAGGAATTCAACGAAACAGACGGCGCGTAAATCGGACGCTCGGTCTGTTAGTTATTGGCCTTTCCGTCTCACACCCACCCTGAGAAACCTCCCACGAGGTCACCCATCCTGATCACTACTCTTGACCAAGCACGCTTAAGTATGGAATTTTGACCATGTAGGCTCTCGAAAAGGAAGGTGCACCTTGAGTATAGTATACTGAAACGGCCGTCTCGATCCAAGGATCGTGTTGCCGTTGACGGCGAGTCGTTCGGTGGCCCGTAGCCCAAGATACGGGCATTTGAACAAAAGTGGTCCGAAACTGCGGGTCTGGGCCCGGGCCGACCCGGGCCGACCCCCCCTGGGTCGGCCGAACCGGGTCAACCCGCCCCGGGCGGCGACCCGGCCCGGCGACCTGGCCCAGCTCGGAAAACCCAGCCCGGCACGGCGGCGCGGGCTGGCATGACGGCGCGGCCTGGGCGCCGTTCGTGTGTCGCGCGCGGGGGGCAAAGCCCCCGCCTTTCCTCAGCTGGCGGCGCGGCAACCTGCCGCGCCTAAAGAAAAACGGCCCCCTCACGTGGGGGCCTGCCTTCGAGAAAACGGGGGGCCGCCTGCCCCCCCTTTGTGAAACCGGTCCCCTCATAATGGGGGGGCCATTAAGGCTGGCCGGGGAAAATTATTTCCCCCGGTTTTCTCCCTTCCGGCCGGCTGGTTCTTCCTCAACAGGACCGGCAAGGACGGTCCCCCTTCCGGCTTCCGACACCGGCAGCCCAGCTGGCCGTCGGTCTTCTCGTTCCGCCGCGGCCCGGAACTGGCCGCGACCTTCGTTGTCCGGTGCGGTGCGACGACACCGCGCCCCTCCACCGCGGACCCGCTCCGGCCGCGGCGCCTTCAACTTTCTTCGACGTGGCGCAACTGCGTCGCGTCCTTGCATTATTTAACGACCTGGGGCGACGGTGCCGCACGTTTCTTGCCGCATGATCCTGCGCAGTGCGACGACACCGCGCCACACCCGTTTCAATCCACAACAAAATCAACATGAATAGGAGGAGGGTCGGCCGTGTTCGTGCGGTCCGGCCCCCTCGTGTTATTTGCTAACAATCAGCCTTTAATGAATGATAAACTTTCACAATCTTTTAAATTAAATAAAAAGATTTGGAATCAAGGCCCGACAAATATAATCCTTCAAGTTCGAAGGAGAGATCCACATAACTTTTAAAAGTTAAATCCCCTACCTTGATTTAAGAGATGACGAGATTCGGCGTCGCGAAAAGAGATGTCGCGGAAGAAGACGTCGTCGGTATTGCGGGTATGGCGTCGCGGAAGACGGTTCCCGAGAACGTGGCGTTCTTCGTCGATGTCCGACCGTTCTTCGCGTTCATTGTCAAGAGGATGAAGAAACTTCAAGACTTCTAAGCCTTCTTTCCAAAAGCTCTCAAACAACACAACCCAATCAAATGAAATAAGTTCTCCACTTATTTAATTAACTTCACATGGCTTTTGAAATTCAAGTGTTTGATATTCAAAAGACTCACACAACTCACCACATTAAAAACAACTCATTTAAGACATAAGTTATAACTAAGTTAAAATCATTTAAGTGGGAGTTGAGGGGTTTTAGAGGATATGAAGAGGTGGGGTTCGTGTGGGACCCACCACCCTCATAACCTCCCAAGGGAGGTTGGGTGGTTACCCAACATCCACCATGAGCTAACACATAGAGTAAGTTAATAAAAATTGTAGTGTAGTTAAAAAAACGTCCACAATTTTTATTATAAACACTCGTGTAAACGCAACTCCGGAACAGGAGTTCCTAAGTAATTACCGGTGATGCGGTTCCATCGGTGCCCTCAGAATTTGATTCCGGGCACCGGTTCAAAAGATAGAAATTCCCGCTCGCTCGTTCACTGAACGTACCCGAGCCAAACTTCGGAAATTAATTCTGGGCACACCGGGCCTCCGAATCAGGCGCCGTCAGAAACTCCGTTCTTGAAAAACTCCAAAGAAAATTAAGAAAAAAATATCCTCGAAATTTCCGGGTCTTTACATTACTCCCACATCAGGGCTTTACGCCCCCGTAAAGCTTCAACAAAAACTAGGGTCACAATAGCGGTACAGAGCACGCATCTGAGCCTTCCGCTCCCATATGCTTACCTGGAGGTTCCGTACAACCAAAGAAATTGAACCCGAGGAATAGATCATCCTCCTAGTATCTTCTCCTGTCGATCCTCGATCCCCACTAGAACCTCCGTGAAAGACACCCCATCGCCATCGTTCAGCTCCTCATGGTCTATGGTATGCGAAGGGTCGAGCACGTATCTCCTCAGTTGAGATATGTGGAACTCGTCGTGCACCTGGTGCAACTGCGGTGAATGGGTCAAGCGGTAAACCACCCCGCCTACCCAGCTGGGGACCTAAGAAGGTCCGCTGAACATTGGAGATAACTTTCCTCCTTTGCCACATCTCTGTAAACCTCGTCGAGGTGAGACCCGTATAATAACATGGTCGCCATCCTCAAACTCCAGAGGTTTCCAATTCCTGTTAGAACTGGAAGTCAAACGACTGCTGCCACGAGGGTAAGGTTGGCCGATTCAAGAGTGATCGGTCGCACCCTCCCGTGGAAGAGTTTATCCCGTGATGCCTGGGGTTTTCTTTTCGCCGACCAAGGAAAACCCATCCCGACGTTTTCCTAAACCCGTTAATTTGAGTATGAACAGTTATTGCCCATTCCATACTCAAACTAACGTCGTAAGGCCTCGACGCTGTCACCAAGAGATTCCAACCGAAACTCTCGCCTCGAGGGTCTGACCACACCGTCAGCGTAAGTGTGATTATTGAGTCTCCTCCCAAGGTATCTCCAGATGTGAGAGTCAAGTCCACGGATTACCGGAAACTCTAGGTTTGGAACACGATTTGTGAAAGCAAGAAATGATTCACATCGACGTCCGTTACTACAACAGCTAGTTGTGGACACAGACTGTCCCTTGAATCATTTCTAGAGCCATTGGGTCACACTCCTTGACCGCATGCAACCACACTCTTCCTCCGCCCTCCAGCTCCCTGAGCCTGACAGGAATAACTAAGGCGGGTGGTTGTACAATGATAGGATGTACACCACCTCATGCTGCTCTCCTAGCTCTGCCTCCACGTCTGCTGCTTCGTAGACTCATCTCTCCTTTAAGCTTCCTCTTCTTAACACGCCTGAGTCTCTAAGACTGGCACCGTTTTCCTGTTTCTTACTGTACTGTGCAGTCTTCATCCTCTCTTAGATGTCCTAGACCTCCTTTAGTCTCACAAGAGCTGCTATGATTTCTTCTTTTCCGATAAGAGAAACCGGGTCTCATCCCCTGTATGAACCACATTCGTTGCCTAATACAGTCAATCCTAATATGAATGATGCATTCATTCCATGGATGACGTCGTAAGGCCTCGACGTATCTACTAAGAGATCCAACTATCACTCTCGCCTCCAAGGGTCGAGTCACACTATTGGCATCAGTGTGAGGTCACTGGGTCCCCTCCAGTAGAAATCTCGAAAGTGAGGGGCAAGTCAACAGTTTAACCGGGACCACTCAGTATCATCCAAACAAAAGGACATGAAAGCAAACAAAGATAAGTGTCTTTTTATTATTATAGCTCATAGTACAAAGACATGAATACAAAAGCAACATGGAACTAGAAGTACAAAGGACGTATCCACTAGTTCCTCTCCTGCCCACCTGCTCTCGGAGCTCTACTGCCTTGTCCACTGCTCGGCTGTTGCTCAAGCACTAGTCGCTGCTTCTGTATCGGTGGCTCCTCCAACACCCGCTGATCAACCGTACGAGGATTTGCACAGTCATGTGCCAGGTGACCCTTTCCGCCGCATGTGTAACATTGTCCGTTTCTGGCATGCCTGGCTCTGACCCCACCTCGGGTGCCCCACACCACCGGTCCTAAAACCCGAGATCGTCTAACTGCTAGTCCGGTCCTCCTGGACCTCTACATCATCTGTCTACTGCCCACAGATGACTCGGCTACTGATCGAAAAGCACGCGGCAAAGGCAGAAGCTCTTGTACACGCTCGGGGTGTAGAGATACTGGCACAAACTCCACCCTGAAGAAGGTCTCGAAGTCTTCCCATGCGATTTTCATCTCATCGCAAAATTGGAAGAAGTGGCTCCACCACCTTCCTGCTACTGCCTGAAGGAGGCTGGTAGCAAAGATCACCATAAAGTCTTCCGACGTCCCCACTAGCCGGAAGACTCTCACCACAGCCTCTAGCCAAACCTCAGCCACTTGCGGGTCCGTCTCTCCTCGAAACCTGGGTGGCCTCTGGCGCTGGAACTCGTGCAGCGCGCTCAAGCGTCGTGCATCGACTAATGCTGGGGATGGTGGCATCGGTGGCCCAATGGGTAGCAGTACCGCTGGTGCCTCCGCTGGTGCCTCAACTGGGATAGGGACATGTACTGAGGCCTCATCGCTCGGTGGGCTATCAGTACGTACCACTCTCGGGGCTCTAGCTGGTCGTCCGTGAAAATGCATTTTGAAAGAAACATCGTGACACTGTCAAACATTTATACCTGGTGAGCTGACCTGGATTGAGCGATTTTAAGGGAAAACCTTTGAAAACACACACACAATTAGTGTTTTTTTGCACAATGTCGGAAATCAGTTGTCAGGGTCCTGGTGTATGGATACGTCGGCCGCCCGCACCAACACTGGACTCCCTGTACTAAAAACCACACTCGGTACTCTCAACACTATTGATTCACAGAAATAAACATCAGAGTTATAAGTTCTTCGGTAGAACCGAACTCCTCTAATACCAATTTTTCACGACCCGTCCTCGGGGCCCATGTCGTGACTATCCCAAGCCCGCCTTCCATAGGCCAGGGGCTGGCGACTAGCACCAAGGCGTAAATCCCGGTAAAAGGGAAGGCATTGACTTTGTAAAGTAAAAAATCACATAGAGTACAAGCGGAAAGTAAAAAGTGTCTGGAAATACAAGCCCAACTGTAAAGTACAACTCAAAAGAGAAAACAACAACTAAAAAGTAAAGCTGCTACACCGAGCTGTCCACTGGAAATCCCACCTGAAGGGTGGGTACAGATAGCTCATCTTCTCCTCGGGTCCTGCCGTCCGCTCCGAGTATGTCCCGCCCAGTGGTCCACCTCCAGGTACCGCCTCGTCGACACGTCCACCTCTGGGTACCGTCTCGTCGTGAGGTCCTCCTCTGGGTACCATCTCGTCATATAGTCCACCTCCAGGTATCGTCCAGTCCTCGAACACTCGGCCTCTGTCAGCACTGCCCATCGTCTCCAACCAACACAACGAGGTGCGGGCATATCCCGTGTAGGGGTGAGTATAACGATACTCAGTAGGGACCCCGAGACCCTCAAGGTCTCACTAAACCAACAAGGATTACCACAAAGAAGATCTCAACAGATAACCTCTACTTAGGTATATGCCCATACATATACCTAAGTTATCAAGTAACCCATCTCAATCATGAGGAAACACAAGGATTGTGAAATCAACGGATAACCACTACCCGGGTATATGCCCATACATATACCTAAGTTAGCAAGTGACCCATCTCAATCATGAGGTAAACACAAGGTCAAAAGTCTCAGCTCAAACCATGATTTTCATTATCAAAACTGTAACTGCTGAAGAGCTCCGTCTCTGGAGTGTACAGTGGTCATGTCACGACTTCGAGGAACTGCTCACTAACCTAAGACTGCTGATGTACTGCTTCTCTCGAGTACCGCGGGTCAGCCACCCAGACATAGTAGTGCTTCCCGCCGAGGTATGTCACCCAAACACAGTAGTGCACACCCCCTAGTAGCCAGCTGAGGTACTCTCCGGATGAGTACCGCGGGTCTGCACTGTCACACAGGTAGTGCTCCGTTCGCCATGGGTCTGCACCTCAGAAAGTAGTGCTCCGTCCACTGGGCAAGTCGACTCACTCCAAGTCGAGTCGGACAAGCAGTCGTCAGGTCTCAGCCAGTTACACGGTCTCCGTACTCCGCACGCTCGTCACTGTGAGGGTCCTCTCCACGAGCTACAGGTCGATACTCCAAGTATCTCAAAGTCCCACGAAGAAGTATCTCAAAGGACCTCCTCGTCATAGGGGTCACAACACAACAGACAGCGTTTCAATCGGACGCCCGGTCTGTGAGTTATTAGCCCTTTCGTCCTAGGGGCCCGGTTTGTTTCCTGAGCGAACCAAACCCGGCAGTATCTCAACTGTACCCCGAACTCTCATAGGGTATACTCATAGGGAACGTTTCTCAACGAGATCACCAACGACGCTGACGGTTCGTCAAACGGACGTTCTGTCAGAAAGGTATCAGATTTTCTGTTCCAGGGGCCCGGTTGGATTTCTGTGCGATCCCACCTGGCCACTATCCATCTGCATCCAAATCTCTGGAGGAGAATTCCAAAAGTTCTGTATCGTCAACAGGAACTCAACGCAACAGACGGTGCGTCAATCGGACGCGCGGTCTGAGAGTTATTGGCTTTTTCGTTCCAGGGGCCCGGTTGGTTTTTAAGGCAAAACCAACCCGACCGTACTCCACCTACGTCCAAACCTTGGGCGGAGTATACCAAAAGATCCGTCTCATCAAGAGGAATTCAACGAAACAGACGGCGCGTAAATCGGACGCACAGTCTGTTAGTTTTTGGCATTTCCGTCTCACACCCACCCCGAGAAACTTCCCAGGAGGTCACCCATCCTGATCACTACTCTTGGCCAAGCAGGCTTAACTATGGAATTTTGACCACGTAGGCTCCCGAAAAGGAAGGTGCACCTTGAGTATAGTATAGCGAAACGACCGTCTCGATCCAAGGATGGCGTTGCCACTGACGGCGAGCCGTTTGGAGGCCCGTAGCCCATGATACGGGCATTTGACCAGAAGTGGTCCGAAACTGGGGGTCTGGGCCCGGGCTGACCCCCCCCCCCCCCGGGTCGGCCGAACCGGGTCGACCCGCCCCGGGCGGCGACCCGGCCAGACCTCCCGGCCCGGCTCGGAAAACCTGGACCGGCGCCGCGGCGCGGGCCGGCACGGCGGCGCGGCCTGGGCGCCGTTCGTGTGTCGCGCGCGGGGGGCAAAGCCCCCGCCTTTCCTCAGCTGGCGGCGCGCAACCTGCAGCGCCTAAAGAAAAACGGCCCCCCTCACGTGGGGGCTTGCCTTCGAGAAAACGGGGGGCCGCCTGCCCCCACTTTGTGAAACTGGTCCCCTCATAATGGGGGGGCCATTAAGGCTGGCCGGGGAAAATTATTTCCCCCAGTTTTCTCCCTTCCGGCCGGCCCGACTTGGTCGGCCGGTTCTTCCTCAACGGGACCGGCAAGGCCGGTCCCCCTTCCGGCTTCCGACACCGGCGGCCCGGCTGGCCGCCGGTCTTCTCGTTCCGCCGCGGCCCGGAACTGGCCGCGACCTTCGTTGTCCAGTGCAGTGCGACGACACCGCGCCCCTCCACCGCAGACCCGCTCCAGCCGCGGCGGCTTCAACTTTCTTCGATGCGGCGCAACGACGTCGCGTCCTTGCATTATTTAACGGCGTGGGGCGACGGCGCCGCGCGTTTCTTGCCGCATGATCCTGCGCAGTGCGACGGCACCGCACCACACCCGTTTCAATCCACAACAAAATCAACATGAATAGGAGGAGGGTCGGCCGTGTTCATGCGGTCCGGCCCCCTCGCGTTATTTGCTAACAGTCGACCTTTAATGAATGATAAACTTTCACAATCTTTTAAATTAAATAAAAATATTTGCAAGGCCCGACAAATATAATCCTTCAAGTTCGAAGGAGAGATCCACATAACTTTTAAAAGTTAAAACCCCTACCTTGATTTAAGAGGTGAGGAGATTCGGCGTCGCGAAAAGAGATTCCGCGGAAGAAGACGTCGTCGGTATTGCGGGTATGGCGTCGCAGAAGGCGATTCCCGAGAACGTGGCATTCTTCGTCGATGTCCGATCGTTCTTCGCGTTCTTTGTCAAGAGGATGAAGAAACTTCAAGACATCTAAGCCTTCTTTCCAAAAGCTCTCAAACAACACAACCCAACCAAATGAAATAAGTTCTCCACTTATTTAATTAATTTCACAGGGCTTTTGAAATTCAAGTGTTTGAAATTGAAAAGACTCACACAACTCACCACATTAAAATCAACTCATTTAAGACATAAGTTACAACTAAGTTAAAATCATTTAAGTGGGGGTTGAGGGGTTTTAGAGGATATGAAGTGGTGGGGTTCGTGTGGGCCCCACCAACCTCATAACCTCCCAAGGGGGGTTGGGTGGTTACCCAAATTCCACCATGAGCTAACACTTAGAGTAAGTTAATAAAAATTGTAGTGTAGTTATAAAAACTTCCACAATTTTTATTATCAACACTCGTGTAAACGCAACTCTGGAACAAGAGTTCCTAAGTAATTACCGGCGATGCGGTTCCATCGGTTCCGTCGGAATTCGATTCCGGGCACTGGTTCAAAAGATAGAAATTCCCGCTCGCTCGTTCACTGAACGTATCCGAGCCAAACTTCGGAAATTAATTCCGGGCACACTGGGCCTCAGAATCTGGCACCGTCAGAAACTGCGTTCTTGTAAAATTCCAATGAAAATTAAGAAAAAAATTTCATCGAAATTTCCGGGTCTTTACGGATTATCATGTGTCTTCGGATATCTGGACCCACTTATCCAATAAATTATATTAACATATACATATAACACAAAATCAATTAGTTATTGAGGTTGTGGAATATGGGTTTTATAATATATGAGGTATCTAGAAAAATAATTTTTTAATGTGTGGGGAATTTCTATATACGATAAATGAATTCCAAAATTATGTAATGTTGTATTGGTAGAGTATTGAGGGAATATTATCAAAAACAATTTTCATGAGAAAAAAATTTCTACAAAATAAAAAAATTTCTATACACTTCTCTTCATCTTTAATCATTAATTACATATTTTAGATTATCCATATAAATAAAATTTTCCACAATATGACAATGTCTTGGGGAGAGAACCACCTAATCAGATGGCAATGGATGAAATTATTTGGGATGTATGTTGTCTAAATTTTTTTTCATGGTGTTAATAAAACAAGATATGTGATTCACCTTCATATTTTGGAAAATATTGTAGGAGGAAGAGTATATTATTCTAACTACCATATTAATAAATGCATTTATTGTGAATGTTTATAGATATAATGTATATAGATATAAAAATATCTAAAATGGTAGTTGTAATAATGAAAAATGAGAATAGAGTATGAAATATTATTTTCACTCAGGCCCTGAAATAATGAATCGGGGTATAAATCATATATTACATCCAAATATTATTATTTATTAATAAATTACATCAAAAAATATCAATAATTAGTATATATAAATTTTTATAGTCATATTTATATATTCATTAAATTTTATAAGTTAAATAAATTGTGTAGGTTATTAATTTTTAAAATAAATAGATAATAACTATTTATTTCAATTTTGATTACATATTCAATCATAATTTTCACTTATAAATATGTTAAAGTGTTTATTTATAAAATTAATGTTGAATATGTTAATATATTTAAATATATATATTTGTATTGATTATTAATTAAATACGACTATAATATTAGAAAAAATAAAATTATAAAACCACAATAGCCAAATGATTGTATGACATGAGAATAAATAGTCTCAAATAATAAAAGATAAGAATAAACTCCTAAATAATGATGAAATTCAATAAAACTTTAAAAAATTATAGTCTTCCAACAAAAAAAATAATTTTTAGTGGCAACATGGCGTTTTTGGAAATTTTAAAAATAGGGTAGGTTGTAGAACTAAAACTAAAATCTATAGATCTATTATCATGATTCAATTAGATATCATTTATAGCAGAACAAAATACTAGATCAATAGTTATTACTTTTCGAAGTTCATGTAATGTTTTAAACCTATCTAATGATGTTAATTAATTTTTTAATTTTTTATATAATCAAATAGTTATTAATTGTCTATAACACCTTTATTTTTCTAAAATTTTGAATTTATATTGTTTTTAAATTATTTTATAGTAAATTTTTATAAAATATATTATATATTAAGTGAATATAAAATTTTTAGTAATATAAAAATCATATATAATCATGTATTTTATAACTATATAAATATAAATATATCTTATATACAATAATACGATATTTAATAGTACAAAATGCATTTTACGTGAACATATTTTTTATCATTCATCAAAACAATAACATTAGTGTTGATAAAGGATACCCAATTATAATTGCTAAAAAGGCATTAATAACGGTGTTTATTTATATGTTAGATAAAATTGTTTATATAGTGTACCATTTCAAAAATAATTTTTAGTTATTCTGAATCTCCCATTTTATAATGCTTTTAACTTTTACATATAAAAGTACCCCTTTTATTAGTGTTTTTCATTCTTTGATAAAGCATGGGTCTTGATAAATGTGTTTTTGTAGTTTTACATGTCCCCAGTCGTTACACCGCACCACCCCTCTTATTATCCCATCATGAATCGTTACTCGGTTACAACATTGTTGATCATCCCTCCATCGAACATCTGAAATTTTCTTGCATTGAGGGACAATGGATCGGTTCAAACACACTCAATGGCCTTTATAGCCACCCATCCAAAGAAATTGTCATGTCTTCATGTTGTGACACCTACCACACATGTGAACATGTTATTCCTTATCAAATATGATGAAAATATTTCATATCATTATACCACATTGTCCCCATAAAATCATCCATTGAGTCATGATTAACTTTGACAGGCCAATTTGAGGTACCCCAGTAACAAAAATTATAAATTCGAGTGGGGTATTAAATAATAGAAAACAAACACATAACTATTCTGAGTCCCTAACCTTACTATGTTCATATGTTGACATTTCACACAACTGGTCTAGTTGCACCACATCATTTTATCGGTCCCATTTTAATTCCTTGCTACCTAAATTTGGTGGCATGATGCACTATTGGATTGACGTGCATATTTTCCAAATGTCAAATTACATCCCCCAGAATTCCATTTCTACTAAATAATAATACTGCAATAGCACCCCCACTATAGAAAAATATTTTTTTGCATTCACATGACATTTATTGTGAAATTGAGTTAATAGATTCAATACTTATTATTATAAACTCTAATAATATAGTGTTTCGTTATTTTAATGTGATTGTACAAGCTTTCACACTTCTAGAACACTACTTGGTGGCCTACCATAACCTAAAATATAATTCATTAAAATTAGAAAAAAAAAATTAATTTACTTTATGTATTACCATATATTACTGTATCTCATTAGTTGTGAGTGATAATCATAGACCTAAAGGGGTTTTTAATCACACATCAAGACCCCGAAAGATATGTGGTTAAGACATTACAACAACAACCACTCTTATAAACATATAATATGAATTGTAATCTATTTGTCTCATGATATCTCATAAATGTAGTTGAATATGTTTTATTACTATCCTTAAATGTGTTATTTATTATTTATATTAATATACATGATTGAATTACATCTAAACATGTTCATTGATTTTTTGATGGTACTAAAATCTTGGTCAACATGGATCAATATATCTCTTCCTATACTCGAATCGAAAAAATACCATCTTGTTTATTCTATCAGTTTAATATCAATAATGATGAACCCAACATAGCTACTATTATAGATACATAAATATTTATGGTTTTCATCATGCATCATTGTATTCATCTAATGGTATACCTTGAATAAAAATATCATTTATCGATACCAGTGCTACTTTTTTTAGATAAAAACAAAAAATGAAACTCAAAATTTTAATTTTCCATATAGGTTTGTTAAACACAATGATCTTATATACTCAGGACCACCAAGTGAGAACATAATAAGAAAACCCTCAAGGATTATGATCCCCAAAACTCGATATTCAGATTTCTTTTATTTCCTTTAAATTATGATGTATCTATTTAATATGAAAAATATTAATTATTACTATCATAGTATCCATTCATTCTCATTATAGCATATAACTTTTTAAAACTAATTTATTCATCCTGTAATCTATGTATATTAACATATGTATTGCATACTATAATAATATTAATTTAATGGTAACTATAACAATTGTATTTATAATGTTCTCTACATGAAATTTTAATGAAAATACACATATGAGTTGTGTTTGGGGAACCCACTCCAACAATACCCCCATTATGAGTAGTTCTAACTACCAACATTTCTAAATAAGCTCGCTATCACCTGAGAATCTTGCTTTCATTAAGATATGACATTATTCAGTGGTTCTTTCATATTATTATATGTGTTTACACTCTTAATAGCTAATTCATCTCTAAGAAAAATCCCCAAAGAGATGAATCTTATAAAGTATACTCTTTATAAATTGGTGTGACATAGATTCTAAGGAATGTAAAACTATAACCTTTTTATTTAATAATTCTACTATTGTGTCTACACTACCAATTAAAATGCCAAAATACAATAAAACGATTCAATTCTAGACAATATACATAGTTACATTGAAATATGTCACATAGTTATATTCAATTGTAGAATTGATAGCCATGGGGTTTGTTGGTTTGTAAAACTCACATCTCCACCATTAAGGAAATATATATATATATATATAATGTGATTTATATTTATAATAATCTATTAGATGCCAAAATTTAGGTATCCCCTCACCATTATTTCCTCCAATCATCTATACACCAGGAACATTTATTTTTTATGTCTTAAATTATTACAGTTTGTTTTAACTACAACTTTACGAAGTTCCCCATGATTATCTTGTTATATGAACACCATGCATAACGTAAAGGAAAAACCGAACCTTGTAATTAATATGGTATAATTGACAGATCCTACTAAAAATGTATATGGAATTATTCTCATTCTATATATATCATATTAGGTTTGTGGGCACATTTTCATTCACAAATTAATTCCATGATACATCGATAAGAGTGATATGTTATATTCTTCAATATCACACTTTTTTAGTACATTATTAATATATTTACACCATCATATTATATGTTAATTTTGAGATCTACCAAGGTAAGTCATGTTCCTTAAAATATAGGCTAATTAATTGAAGTATTTTACCAAAAATCATCAATTTACCTTGACTTTCCAAATAGTGAGTCATTTACATAATTACCCTTAATAATATTCCATCAATATATAATACATGAAAAATTATGAATCCTCACTAAACTTTTTATAGCCACATGGCCAACCTTCATTCTTAATTGAACTATTTTTTTCATTCTTCCCCATAAAAATGAACATTATATGATTCTGATTGTTTTTTAATCAATAAATTTATTTTTACATATTTTATGACTTTTTGAAAAGAGTACACTTTAAAAATACATATGGTTATTACACATAGTTATCTTAAACTAATATCCCATTCATTTTATAATTTCTGAAATTTATTTTGCACATATAAAAATATTGGTTATTTTTTACTAAAAATAATATTTCAATATATTTTTAACATCGTGATAGGTGAGAATGTTTCATCATAGTCAAAAATGTGACATTAACTGAAACCCTTTGAAACAATTCATATTTTTAATCCATTTAATATACCATTCATATCATAATTTTTCTTGAATACCCATTTACACCCATTATTTTTTACATTAAAAAGTAGATCTATCAGTGTCCAAATATGATTTTAATACAATGACTCAATTTAATAATTCTTGAATTCATTAAATTTGGTAATATATTGTCAATTTACAAAATCATTAAGGGTTTGATGTATATTTTTCTCAAGTAATAATGTATCACATGACATAGTGATAATGTTACAAAATATATTTTGTTCTCTAACATATTTTATAATATAAAACACTTTTTTTAAATTAATCTTTGAATATTTATTTTGATGTTTTTTATCTTATAAAAAATTATTTTTCTATGGCTACATAATGAAAATAATTATTTATACCAATATTTCGACTGTAAATGTTTTCCCTATAATGAAATTTGACATGTATTATCAGAAATAATTTTTTATCTGAATGTTCATAAATTTAATATCTTTGGTTTCTGTTGGATAACCTAAAAATGGGAATTTTTTTCGTTTAGATTTTAGTTTTTCATCGGGAATTGTCTTGAAAAATTATTTACGCCCCCATATATGTATTATTTGTAGACTGAGTTTCCTAGAATAAAAAAAATCATATAGAAAACCATATACCACTATTTTTGTTACTTGATTTAATATACATTACACTCTTAATAGTGAATATCCCTAATATGATTAATATAGTGTTTCATGAATCATCATCGATATAACCATGTTGAACAAGGTATGATTCCCCTATTCACAGAAACTATTAAATTAAGGTTTATAATAAGGAGTCTACTATGAAACTCTCACAAACTCTTTCAAGTTATCAATGAATTATTGGTTAAAATATTTTTTGACATGGTTTCGGTGGAGATTCGTAATAATCTTATCAATAATATAAACTACTTAATTCTAATAATCATTAAATATATTCACAGGATATGAAATATAACTCACTAATTTGATATATTTGTATATGATAAAGTCATCAGTAGAAGTAATGAATTAATGAAACCCATTCCTTGGATAAAAATACAATAGATTCGTATCCATTTCACCTTTCTTATGAAAGGTGTTCTGATCATTTTTCCTTGTAAAAAATAATGAAATACATTTAAGGGTTTTTAACTAAGTACTTTCTAAATACCCAACTTGATTTAATTAAGTCCATTATATTTATTTATAGGATGAATCATAAATTTCCTTATAGTTGATTGATATGATTCTTTTTCTATTTTTTTATTTATTTCAAAAACTATTTTTTCATGATCAAGTATGTGTAAAACATTTATAAAATATTCTATACTATAACACATATCAACCTTATAAAAGATAAAACCTATGATTTTTATTTTAAAAAAATATTCCGTAGTTACGAAACACGACATTGAGATATTATTGTTTGTAATCATTGATATATAATAAAAACAATTTTATACAAGAACCAATGTATTTATTAAAGTAATATGGGAACTCCGAGTGCTAATAGTCTGATTCATTAATCATTTCTTATCTATATATATGATGATACCAATTTTTGTTTATGTTGTATTTGTTGTCAAAAATACTGATGTAAATATAGAATGGGAAAGGATAATTAACAGTATGTGGAGGAGCCCATTCATATTGATGGGAAGATGATATCTAAAGAAATGTGTTAGATTGTGTTTAGTGAATAAGTATTAAATAAACACCTTTGAAGGATTCATTTAATATTATGTGACAATTTATTAGATACACACCATGGAAGATGGTTTGGGTGATAATTTCAATTAAATTCATGAAGATTCATTCACATGAAGGAAAATTTGATTGAGGTTATAGAAGTAGTATTAAGATTCATTTTACATTGATAATACTTGTTTGTAAAAGGTTGGTTGAATTTTTTTTCACTAAACATATTTTTTTACTAAATATTGCATTATTATATATTTTATATATTTGAATAATGTTATACATTTATATTAATATCATTGATATGTCAAAATATACTTTGACTATGTTGATGAAATTTAAAATGAATTCTATTGATGAGTATTAGAGTACTTTAATGAATGGATTCTATTATATTAGACCTTGTATTGTTTTACAGAGGAATGTATCTGGTAAATTCCCAAGGATGAATGGTGGGACTCTATTTTCTGGAAAATTGTATTATACATCACAAGGATTTTTTGTATTGATGTTTTGAAGACGGTAAAGATAATTTCAACCCTCAAGGACATCATCATCAATGAATCCTTCCATAATGTAAAAAGTGGCCATGCACAAAGGTAGAGCATTCCAAGGAAGCTAAAAATGATGAAGGGTTCTAGAAAAATGTAGTAATTGGTCTAAAGAACATGGGTTGACACTTATAGGGAGAACCACCATGTAGGTTTGGACATTCCTTTTACATGTATTGTTCACTGACTAAAATTAAAGGGATACTATTTTATACAATTTAATTTTAAATCCTCAACTTCATCATGTGACATGACAAATTTTATTCCATTACTTCCCTTGTTCTTTTTATGTTTAGAAAATAATATCCAAAAACACAATAGATTGCGATGGAACATAATTTCACTATCCTTAGCTGTATCCCCAAGAATCTGAAGGAACGAAATAAATTCCATAGGTATAGAACATCATTGGGGTGATCTACCATAATTTCAAACTCTATCTACAACCATAATAGAGAATTAAATTACTTGATCTAATGTATAAATAAAAAATTCCAATACATATAACCATAACAAAAAAAACCAGAGTAGAGACCCTTGAAATAGTTAAAAAAACATAATTCAACTAGAATCAAATTTCAAAAATCCATCAAGGAACCTTTTGTGGAGCTACACTAGACTCTATCCCATTACTTCGTCCTTGAGACAGAAATTTTTAACCAGGAACATAAAATCATTTTAATATACTATATAATTAAGAAAAATTTACCATACATGTATAATGAGGAACAACAATCACATTAATAACAAAATAGAATATAAAGGGGGTTTGAATATAACCTTGTTTCTAATATATATAGAATTCACAAATATGAGAACAATACAATGAGAAGTTATCTCATGATAATTATATATATACATCAAAAGTAAATATAAAATCCATAAATCTTAGTGAATACAAATAATGTGGGTAGTAGATGTAACCCTTGATGAGACCCCCCAAATTGAACAAGTGAAATATTCTCAATACATCCCTCATAACAATGAACATTTTTACATGATAAAAAAAATTAGTGGAAGACCATCCACAAATCAATTTATTCAACTAGTAGTGTAAAAAAAAGGTTCCATGAATTTCAGCATAACATCCCCTAATGAATCAATATGTTTCCATCAAATATAGTTTGAATTTTAACATTCTAATTCTAACACCTATCTTTCCAAAACACATTTTTTAAAACACATTAATCATGCTAGAAATTTAAATGGAATTTTTAAAAGTTTTCAATATGAAATATAGTAGAATACTATAGATACCAAAATACTTGTAGTTTCATATAAAATTTAAGAGATATAGAATCCATATAACTATAATGAATACATCTAACAAAGACCAATAAAAAGATACTCATAGAAAATATCCATCATAGAACCAAATCCAAAGTCAACTAGATGGAATTCCATAGCGAGGAGGGAGGATATGAGTACTATTGAGAAACTAATTAGGTGTTAATTGTATCAATATCACCCATAATATTACACACAGATTTCTTATGTTTAATTCCCTCATTTAGCCTAAACTCATCAGTAAATATGGTCATTTAAAAAACTAGCGCAACCGACACCATAATGTTGTGGTTTCTATCATATTATGGATCATTGGACTTTTCCTCACCCTCTGTAAATCCCATCAAGAAATAGGAGTGTCCGGTCACCTAATTTTATCCATATGTGTCTTAAAACATGCCATTCTAGGTCATCCTAAGAAATTTCAACCCAATGATTGTTAGACCGACCCCACTGAAACATGACCACCATACTCACTCCTATGGAATGTTGTCCCTCATTGACTCCCATTGACATTTACATGTGATAACACTTTTGATATATCATCTAAGTCCATGGAAGGTTGATGTACCTTAGTTATGTCATATCTCTATGCACACAATTCCAGCAGGTACATTTCCATGAATTACACTAAAGTTAGAACCACATTGTGTGGTTTCCCGAAAATCCCCAAAATTATATCATCCAACCATGAATGTGTAAACATCATCCCAAAACTTTAATGAACCATAATATAACATAAAATACATGAAAAAAATTTAAATTATCCACACCAATAGGATTCCATCCTTGTAATGCTAGAGGATTAGAGTGTAATGGAAATGATTTGACAAGATCTTGCATCACATTCTCTTACTCCCACGTGTCTCCATATAGGTGACCATAAGTTTAATACCCACCATAAAGAGATATTTGGACCATGAAAATCCTTGTCTCACCTAATAAAAATTAGAATTATTGTTTTAATTATTTATTCATCTAGATCACGTGCCATATGATCGCATCTAATCATGTGAGTTTGATTTAAATGGCACTTATTTTGTTGAAATTGATTGAAAATGCTATAATTGAACTAAACATTGGTATAAAATCATGGAAATAAAATTATTCATGAATTCAGTTGAGAATATCAAATCATCCCACAAATTTAGGGGCTAGTTTTCTTGTATTTCATAGACGATGATGTTCCAATTTGGGATTTTACCATAATTAAACTTGGTTTACCACCACAGATGATAAAGGGAGATGATGATGATAGAAATATTTTTATCATCCATTTTTAATATACACTAAAAGTAATAAATAATTTAATTCAATTCACTAGATTTATTAGATATTTATTTATAGATTAAGGGAGAGATATATATATGATTTTGTCATATGTATTAATATATCTCTTAGTCCATGTAAATAATATATATCTATGTTTTTATTGAAAATAATTTTAGTTTACTTTTAATATTAATATAAAACATTCATGTTTTATTAATGAAGTTATGGTTTTATTCATGTTGAGCTGTTAAAATGGATATTAAATATGTCCTTTTATAATAGAAGAGAATAAAAAATTAAGGTGGAGGGATCTAACTAATCGTGTTTTATGTTCTCTAAATCATTTCATGTGTTACATTTTTTTTATTTTTCTATTGAAAAATGATATTCGTTTATATTGTTATATATATATATATATATATATATATATATATATTTGGAGGTTATATACAATATAACATTCTAAGAATTAATTTTTTTCCAATCTATAAGAATTATTTATTTCTAATGATTTTAAATAAAATTAAATATTGACTTATTTAAATATTTTTTATCATTTATTTATTGTTCTTATGATTAATAATAATGAATGTTAATTATATTTTTTATTTTTTATTTTTGTAGTGGTTACAATATTATAAATCTATTTATTTTTAGGTAAGTATTTTTTATGGAGCATTATATAGTTAATTGATTGATCGGTAAAAACTGAAATAATATTATGTGATGAAATTATGTATTTTATTTAGGGGATATTTTTTCTAATATATCATTTTATAGATATATGATTGGTGGGGATTTAATTTTCTACCTTTATTTATGTTTATATTCATCTTAATTGTGTTATGTATTTGAAATTTTTTATTTTTAAATTTTATTATGCTGAAATCTATTTTAAATGAAGAAAGAATTATTTTTTCTTTTTAAATAGTGGGATCTTTTTAGAAAAATAACATAATTTTTTAAGATAAAAATTTCTTGAATATTTGGAATTATTGATTGGTTTTGTAATCAATAGAAAGAGAGAGTTTATTAGTAGTTTATATTTTAGGTTCTAATATATTGAAATACCTCGCAAAAAATATTTATATACCTATAATATGATATTTATAAAAATTTAATTTGTGTTTTGATATGTACTTTCCATAAAATGTTTTTTATTTTTTGTGGATTATTAATTTCCATATGTATTATTTTTTATCACTAGTAAAAAAATTCCATGAATAGAAAATATAAAACTCATTATTCGAGTTTCGGTCATTCTCAGTATTTTGATTATATCTTGTGATAAAATAAATTTAATTTTGAAACACCTATTTTTTTATAATGTTATGAATTTTGTCTATGTTTTAATCAATATTAAAAATGTTTGAATAAGTCTCTAGATATTTTCATTTTTGTTCTGATGTTGGTTTATGTTTTATGTTAGACAACAGTTTTTAATATGTAGTTAGGAATTTTTGTTCAATGATAATATATATACATAACCTGAAATTAAATTATCCTTATTGAGTTGGGATGATATGATATTTATATATATATATAATTTAACTTAATAAAAGGATAAAATAGATATTTTTATGCTCTATAAATGACCTAATTTTCGACAATGGTTGAAAGTTATTTTATATTGATTCCTGATCATTATTATTTAAATTTTTTGTGATATCTCATTATAAAATTTGGGATGATTTGTTATTTTATTTATTATAAATATCATGATGGTATACAAATATAATTATGTTAGATTAAATTATGATTTTTTTAGAGAGTGTAACAAATCTCAAAATATTTTGATGAAAATATATCATAAGATTTTATATCTGGATATGTGAGTAATTTAGATATGTTGTGATTTTGGAGAAATGAGTTTTTTGAATATATGATGATTAAGTTACATTAATGTGATTAAATTTCAAAGGATTTCAGTTTCTTGAATCACAAGCCTTTCATTTATGCCTCCCACCTATAATGTGCCACATGGAATCACCTACTATGTGATCTATGTTATACAGTTACTACATATTGGAAACACCATTGACCCAGAGTGTACTTGAAACACATGATCTACCACACATGAAAATATTATTTCTACCACAAGTGTGTATTCTCATCCTTCCATGAAGTAATGATCTTACCACACTCACCATGCATATTATTTTTCCATGACATGGTATGTTTCCCCATTATTGAACCCTCAATATACCGCATTACTAGTCTTCTTATAAACACATGTAGATTTAACGTCAGTATATTTAGTTCATTTTTTTGGATTATCATAATATAATTGAGACTTAAATAATCTCATTCCCATTGTATGTTAGGATTTATATAATAAATTCGAGCATGGATAAAAACCCTCCCAATGCAAGAAAACTTGTATAATGAATGATAACCAACCACAAGACATCATACCTTGTATTCTCCATTACATTCAGTCATTCCAGTATTATTCAAAACTAAATAGATATCGTCATAAAATATAACATGCATTTCGGGCCCTGGAATCATATTCTATTAATTGAATATAATATAAATTGTTCATTCGTAAATATAAATTGTATTCTCTTCATACAGTATGTTACCCTACCACACAATGAATAATGAATTGAAAACATGGCCAAACTATTAGTGAATTTACATAAATATCCACCATATGTTATAGTAACTATCTACACATAATTATGTAATATAAAATCAATTGACATCTAGTTATATAGATCATTTTTTCCATTATTACATGAACTGTTTATCTATACATATTTTAAAAAAATATTGAAACTTCAATAATACTGTAATTTTACAATAATTTTGATAATTTTAATAACAACATGTTTATCTATAACATTTTAAAACTATTGATTGTATCATAACATCATATTACTGATATAGAAACCATGTGAAAAACTTTTTTTTTATTTTGAAAATATTTTAAATGATGAATATATAATTTCAGAGTTTATATATAAACATGAAACATACACTTTTAATAAAATATTAGAATTCATGTTTAATAAATTATATAATTATTTAATTAATTTAATATACAAAAATTTAGTGCAAAAACTTTTAAAACATATATTTTTCGAAGAATAACTTTTTTCAATTATATAATTATAAATTTGAATTTGAAATCTTTTACATTAGTTTATATTAGCTTTTTAGTTTTAAGGATCCCATTTTTTGCGCATCAAAACTCATTCAAAGAGTATATGTTACACTGGTTATGGGAAACTAATATAAGACACTGTGATGCATTCCATTTATGTGAAAAATCTACTATCATCGTTACAACTTCTCTTCAAATTTTTGAATTCCTATGTGATCATTATTTCATCTTCTAGATGATCCAACATGGATAACCAAAACCATTAGACCCACTACTTCCTTAGTGAGATGTTCTCATCCAATAATCAAAGACCATTTCCTATATTGCATTATCATTCTATAACATTATCAACTTGGATCTATTTTTTCATGTTTAATTATTAACATCATGTCCAACTATACATTGAAATTTTTTTCTATTTTTTATCAAAAAATCATTTACATCCATGGGATTTAGGTACTTATTTATAAACTCAAAACTAATAAGGTTTTGAATCTTGTATTCTGAAGATAGAAAAATTTGGTATGTGACTCTTGGATTCAAATGTTGGGATCATTCAGGTTGTGAATCCCATTGTCTAATAACAATTTTAAGGGTTGTGATGTGAAATAGGGTGTTTTTTCTAAAAAAATCTAATGCATATTGGGTTATAGTTCATTAAATTTAAAATATTATTTTCGGTTTTAGTTTTATGAAAATATATATGAGGGATTACCCATTATTTTCCTTGGGAACCCACATGGGGTATATATTTAAGCTTTTTCCATGTTTTATTTTTTCCATTAGGTTTGGTGGGGGACAATTTTACAATGCCTTTTTCCACATCTTGATCGCATAATTTTCCATTATGTTTTTGTTTGAATTTGAATAAAGATTAATATATTCACATTTGTTTTTAGGTTGGGTTCAACTATTATTTTTTCATAGAGACTGTTTCTATAGATACTCAAAATCACTTATTCTCAAATAAACCTACTCCACATCTCTCTATACATATGTGATTTGTTTCTACTTCTGAGGATCCCATATCTTCAAACTCACCATCAACCAAACATGTTTTCTCCTTGATTTCCTAAAATTTCATGTAATTTCCCAGACCTCTACAGTCCATTCCAATGTGAAACATTGGTGCTGGAGGTGTTCTAGGAGGTCATGGCAACTTGGTGTGTGTTTGGGTGGACTTTTATGTAAATCTAAAGGGTTATGGTCTTTGCACGGTGGACGCATGGTTTTCCTAAGCTGTGTGGCTAAACCATGCAAGGCTGGTCTTGGAGGTAGTGGCTAACTCACGGTTAGCGCATGGTTTGTCTAACCGCGTGGAATAGCCATGCGAGGAGTGGTTGTCGAGGCAAAAGATAACGCATGGTTAGCGCACTTTTTGTAAAACCGTGCGGACTAACTGTGCGGCCACTTAAAGTTAGATCCTAAAATTGTGGATCTAACTCGTTTTTCCTTTAATCACCTCGATTATGCCCCTAATCGTCCATAACTGGGGATTACCTTTCCTAGGAGGGAGGAGAATCTCTCCCAAGTGATTTGGAGGCGATCTGGAGGCTTCCCATGGAAATCGGAGACGGTTTCTTGAGGTATGTGGTCATTCCTGCATGTTTTTCTTAAATCTACATAGATATACTCCTCCCGTTCTCTTGGTTTCTTGGATCTACATACTTTATTGGTATATATAAGTGTGGGGATGTCGGTTATGATGATTTTTGGTCTTGGTTGTGATAGGAGAGAATATCAAAGGAGTATTCATTTAAAATCAACCCGGTTTCTTGGGTGTTCATCGACTGTTGTTGTTTTCCTCAAAAACATTTGAGGTAGGGTATTTGTTGCCTCTATTTTGTATGTGTAATGGTATCAATACCATGTTGAATCCCCATAGATAATAATTTAATTTAACTAATAAATATATTTGAACGGGATAATGAAATTTCTTTGATTGTTTTTTGTTTCCTCTTGTTTACTAGATAGTGTAATTTATATGCCTTTCTTGTTAAAAATGCCATTTTTGAGGAAATTGACAAAGTACCTTAAGCCGGAATTAATTGATAATTGGTTGGATAAATATAAAGAGGCATGAAAACGGACCTGGTTGTTGTTGTAATTTGATATTGATCAAATTTGGTATATTATAAATTTTTAATCTTTGGTGATATCTTACTGAATTGGTTCACGATGTTGGAACCAACGAATTGAATTTGTTAATTCAAGATGGATTAAATATCTTGGTCTAATTCCATGAAGGTTTCTGAGTTACCCTCTTGTTTTGAATTAGGGATAAAATCCCATTTAATGTGGGGGTTTTTTTCCTACTCCTTGTATTGTGATGTGACCCTAGAGGGGTGTTGTAATATGTGGAGGCAGGGATGTTTCATGGTTGTTGCAGCAGATGGTGCATTGAGTGGAGATATGCATCAGTTTCTTCATGTGGGTGTCATAGAGGACACCTGGGATGATGGAATATGATGTATGTGGTTATTGGATGCTTTGTTCTTTGTTTGGTTGTTTATATTCTGTACTTTTCCACACTACTCATGGCAGCCGGTCTTGCTTACCCTTTTTTCGAAGGATGTGAAGCCACGCGTGGTATGCCACGTGATTTCTGTGTCTAGCCTCTCAAGGTAGAATGATTCTACGCTCTTGCTATAGGCGGAAAAGACTTGACGGGTAGTATGTATATTCACTGTGTTGAGAACCCGTGTTTTTAGTAGCATAGGATTCTTTTATAGAATTCCTGGGAATATGGGAAAGTAATTCTATAATGAATACTTGAATAAATGATGTTAACCCGTGAGGATGGAGTTTGATGAAATGTAAGGATGAGGTTGAGAACATTGAAGGGACAGTGGTTTTTGAATGTGATACCAATGAAGTTTAATGTGGTTTTTCTTAGTTAATTAATGATGGAAGAATTAATTAACATATGGTGGAACCAATAAAAAGTGAATGAAGTAACATAATCAAGCTCTTTAATTGGTTGTGTGATTATATGATACCTAGTCTTAGAAGTGGCAGCTCGGAGTCCGAGATACGTTAGCTACACTTGTGTCTAAGACTATGTTATACACATAGTGTGGTTTTGATTAATATATATTCTGTAATTTGTGTGTTCTATATGAAACCCCACCCTGTCGGTAAGGTAAATTGACACCCCGGTGATTCTGAGCCCTGGGGGTGTTTTTCCCAATATTCTGATGGGAGGTTGAATGGCTGACTCACCCCTTTAACCCTTCTCTATTCTCTTGGTAGATACTAGTTCCATGGGTATAGTGGTTAGTTTCCCACATATATGTGTGTAGAGGGCTGTAATGGCTTGTGGTTGTTTCACACACATATATTCTGGATATAGTATCCTATGGACTACTATAGGTGTAACGTGTATAGGTTGTGATGTCTTGAGGATCCTTACTCGGTGTATGGGATGTAATGGATAGAGGTATAATACCTGACATATGTTACATGTTATGCGAGCTGTGGTGGCTCCCAGAAAATACCTGGTTACTTTTGATTGTGAGGATGGTGTGGTTTTTCCCTAGGTGTCAGTGGGCAAGCCATTATGGTGCACGTGGTGCACATTGTGGAGCTTAACCAATGTTTATACGGGAAAGCCTTCGGATAGTGATGCACATGACATATGTCCTTGGGGAAAATCAGAAAACTATTGGGGAAGTAGTAGTGGGATACCCATGATATTCTTTACAATACGATATATTCATATATGCGTTACTTGGTGAGAGTAGCCATGGTGAGGTTGGGAGCATAGTATACTTGTTTAGGTGACGATTTAGTTTCACTGTTGTTCACTGTGTTTTAGAATGCTATCTTTACTTTTGCATAAGAGGCTTCAGGGAGGATCCAATTGAGTTTACTTTTATACTCACCCTATGTTAGGATAAACTATTTTTAGGTCACTTAGAGCAGGTTGGAGATCAGGCTGGTTACTAATAGCATGTGGTTGTAGGAGCTATTCGGGCATGTGGTCGCTGTAGTTTTTCCTTTCTTTTGAGTACCTGTAGTTTTCCCTATCATTCGTATTAATTTTTCATGTCATTTCATATATGTACATGGGGTTATTTTATATTCCAGTTATGAGTGGGAGATGGTTGGTGTCTATCATATGTCTCTCTTCCGCATGTGTTCTCTTAGAGGGTAATGCCTCCCATTTGTCTGTTTATTATACCCTCTGTGCTAGTCTCCAACCCGGGGCCTACTGGAGGCGGGACTCGAGGGACATTATCTACCTTTTTACATTTCCGACCCAGAAGGGGTACACTTTGTGGGGAGGGGGTCATGACAGAGTGGCATCAGTGGTCTAGATGAGGGATAGGATGGAGTTTGGAGTTAGGCACATGTGAGGATGCATGGGTTGGTAGGGAAATGGTGTCATTCATGTTTAGAAAGTGAGGTAAACACTGGAGACCGGCTGAGACATAGGCGTTTAGGGCCCCTTATGATCTGATGCATGGACCATTAAGTTTCCAATGACTATAAATCAAGGTGATACTAGTTGGAGGGTAGAGACCTAGGAAATGATCATGCATCATTATTATTTGTTCCTGTGTTTTATGGGTAGATCATGGGATAGGTTAACCTAAAACAAATGAAATAAAAAATTTAATGGAATAATGTTGAGTCTTCCATAATCTAGTATTAGGAGCTCTAATTGATTGTTATTTTTCAGGTATGGATCCAGGTCGATGTCCTCATAAAGGTTTCATATAAGATGTCCAACAGGCTGTCCCTGTAGGTCGTCGCAGAGTAGAGGTTGAAGACAACAACAATTGGAGGAAGACACTCCGAGAGTTTCAGCACCATAGTCTGCACAAGTACAAGGGGTCCGTTTCAAATGTAGTCACAGAAGACTGGTTGGAGGAGGTCGAGATAGGATTCAGTTTGATCTAGGCTCGGAAAGAGCACTGGGTGTCCTTATCTATGACGATGCTGTGTGGAGCAGCAAGGCAGTGGTGGTTCTTATTCCTCGGGGATCATGAGGATTTAGTGATCTCATGGGAGGAGTTCCAAGAAAAGTTTAGAGTCGAGTTCATTTCCTCTACTGTGAAGGTGTATAGTCACCAGGAGCATCGTACACTTCGATAGGGGAGTTCTACTATTCGATAGTTTGGAATCCATTTTAGGAACCTTTTACAATATGCTTCGGACCTGAAACCAAATGAGGAGGCCAGGTCGAGGCATTTTGAGGAGGATTTTCATCAAGAGATCTAGCGACAGGTCACCCAATTTATGTTAAAGACATACCATGTGGTGTTGGTAAGGGAAGAGGTTGTTGAGAGGACTTTGGAAAGGAATGTATCATCTTGAGAAGGGAATAAGTAGTATTCCTCACGAAATAGATTTGTGAACTGGGCTTCATGGTTTTTTGGGGTAGAAGAGTTTTCGTTCAGCCGGGGGTAGGTCCCAGCCTTTCACATCTAATTTCTCCGGAGGCGGAAACTCTCAGTCCTATACCAAGGGATCATGTGATTTTTTTTGTGGTGGTTGTGTTCATTAGCAGCGGGAGTGCATGACCATTCAGAGTGGTCATAGTGCACCAAGCGATCTTCTTCAGGTTCCTCTGTTGGGGCAGTTCCATCCATGGCAGCAGCAGCTGGTTGCACCATCTTTCGATTAGCAGAGGGTAGATGGGGCAGGCAGAGGATGGCCCCATGATTCTCCCCTTCCTTAGAGAGCATATCGCAGCTGTGGTGGTGGTTGTCATCAGGTTCGGAGAGGTCATGGAGGAGGCTATGGTCAACTTCATGCTCTAGCATTGCCAGCTCCAGACAAGCCAGATGTCGTTTGAGGTACCCTTTGATTGTTTTCTACCTTGGTGTATGCCTTGTTTGATTCTAGAGCAAAAGAATCCTTCATATCACTTACCATTTTCCATGCTTTGGGACATGAGGTAGAGAGGCTTCTAGAGCCCTTGGATTTGACTACACTTGTTGGAGGTCGAGCTAGTTTGTATGAAGTATGTAGAGACTGTGAGCTAGTGTTGTAGAAGCACCACTCTTTGGGGGATTTCCTATGATTACAAATACAACCATATGATGTCATCCTTGGCATGGATTGGTTGTATTCGGTGTAGGATATCTTAGATTGCTTCAGGAATAAGGTAAACTTCATTGGTGTAGATGGAGAGAAAGTGGAGTTTGTTAGAGAGAGATATCCTCGGAGGGGTGACATGAGAGTTCCATACATATCAACCATGGTGGATGAGATGATACTTATTTCATTAGAGGTTCGGTAGTTAGCGTTTCCTAGGGTTGTAGATGAGTACACTGATGTCTTCTTAGAAGAGGTTGTAGCATTACTCCATCGATGAGAGATCGAGTTTGGGATCGACCTATATCCAGGAGTGTCTCCTATATCTATGGATTATATAGGATTTCCCCTTCTGGGTTACGAGAGCTACATATAAAGCTTGATAGTCTGTTGCAGTGCGGTTTTCATCGACCAAGTGTGTCACCATAGGGTGCACCAGTTCTGTTCGTGAATAAGACTGATGTTAGATTGCTGTTGTGTGTGGATTATCGTCGCTTAAGCAAATTGAAAATAATGAATCACTACCCTCTTCTACGTATTGATGATTTATTCGGTCAACTGATGGGTGAAATTTGGTTCAAAAAAAATCGACATGTGGTCAGGATATCATCAGATGCTTCCGATAGATGAAGATATCCCAAAGACTACTTTCTGTTGTCGTCGTGGGCATTATGTGTTCATTGCAATTCCATTTTGTGTGACGAATGCTCCAGCTATATTCATGGGATTGATGAATGATATGTTCTGTGATTTCCTGGACAAGTTTTTTGTTGTTTTCATCGACGACATCCTTGTGTACTCTATATCTGAAGAGGAGCATGAAGAGCATCTACGATCCGTTTTGGGAGTTCTTCGTCGACATCAGCTATTCACAAAGTTGTCTGAGTGTGAGTTTTGTGCTCGAGAAGCCCGTTTCATAGGGCATGTTTTGCCCCAACAGGGAGTAGCTATGGATCCATAAATAGTAGAAGCTGTTTTGACATGGGTAGCCCCCATGATAGTGTCAGAGGTGCAATGTTTCCTTGGTATCGCAGGCTACTACAGGATGTTCATAGAAAATTTCTCGCGGGTTGCGACTCCTCTGAAAACTTTGACGAGAAAGGATTATGAATTCAAATGGACTGATCAGTGTTACGAAGATTTCGAGTATCTAAAAGAGAATTTATTAAGTCTTCCATTCCTTTTTCTTCCAGCCGTGGGAGTTCAGTTTGATGTTTTCTGCGATGCATAACATTTGGGGTTAGGCTATGTTCTCATGAAACATAGGTCAGTTGTTTATTATGGGTCTCGGCAGTTGTGTCCACATAAACTCAACTATGAAACCCATGACCTATAGATGTTAGTCGTGGTTTTTTACCTCACTGGTGAATGCTTTCTGGTTTTCACTAATAATAAGAGTTTGAGGTATGTTTTCTCCTAGCATGACATGAACTTACGACAACATCGGTGGATGGACTTCTTATAGGAATACGACTTTGAAATATCGTATACACCTGGAAAAGGTAATGTTGTAGTTGATGCGCTGAGCCTAAAGTCACGTAGTGATGCTGTGAATGAATATGATGATTCCTGGAGGGTAATGGAAGAATGTTCATCATTACATGTTGATATGGGAGAAGTTGGAGGTAGTGGTTTTCTTTTTCAGATGACGGTGCAGTCAACCCTGGTGTAGAAGGTGGATGAGTCCCAGTTGATGGGTCTTGAGGTGGAGTTCTGGAGAGACCTAGTTGTTTGTGGTGAGGCCCCTGATGGTTAGTCTGAGGATGTACAACACATGGTGTTTTACAATGGAAGGATTTTTGTTCCCTTTCTGATTCACAAGACAGTCCTCGGAGAGTTCCATGGTTCTCCTATAGTGGTGCATCCAAGTGTGACAAAGAGGTACCGATCCTTTAGGAGCCAGTTTTGGTGACCTGGGCTGAAGCATGCAGTTGCAGAGTTTGTGTCTCGATGTTTAGTCTACCAGATGGTGAAGGCTGAACACCATGTTCCTGTTGTTCTTCTCTATCTATTAGAGATTCCTCGGTGGAAGTGCGAGGATATATCAATGGACTTCGTTACTGGATTACCTCGAGCTCCGGGAGGATATGATGCTATTTGGGTGGTAGTGGATCATTTAACGAAATCATCCCCCTTCATAGCAGTAAAAGAGTCATTCTCCGTGGATGTTTTGTCAAGGCAGTATCTGGAGGAGGTGGTGAGACTTCATTGAGTCCCTAAGACGATCATTTCAGTTCAAGATCCCCATTTTACCTCCAGGATGTGGAGAGGTATCCAACATGCTTCCGGTTCTCAACTATGCCTTAGCACTGCTCTTCATCCTCAAATGGATGGTCAGACAGAGTGAACTATCTAGACTCTTGACGACATGTTGTGCTCCTGTGTTCTTATTTTTGGAGGATCCTGAATGAGGCACTTACCATTGGTGGAGTTCTCTTACAATAATATTTTTCACTCCACCCTCGGTATGGCGCCGTTTGAAGCCTTGTATGGTCGGCCTTGCTGTTCACCATTGTGTTGGACTAGGGTCGGAGAGTCTTTAATTATCGGACTGGAACTAGTGTAGAATACAACAAAAATGGTTTAGGTGATTCGTGAGAGGATGAATGCAGCACAATATCATCATAAATCCTATGTCGATCCAAGAAGGAGACCCTTAGAGATTAATGTTGGGGATCGTGTCTTTCTGAAGGTAACTCCCCATCGTGGACAGTGAAGGTTTGGTCATCGGAGTAAGCTTTCTCCCTGTTTGTTTGGGCCTTTCGAGGTGTTAGATCATGTTGGAGATGTGGCATATCGAGTGGCACTTCCCCCCTCAGAAGTTCCGGATACATGATGTTTTCCATGTATCACAGCTACGTTGTTATCTTCATGACGAATCCCACATCATCGAATGGGGAGAGATCGATGTTGATGATGATGCCATCTTTGAGGAGCGACCTGTGGAGATCCAAGTCCTCCTGGAGAATGTGTTGGGAGGGCATTCCATCTCCTTAGTTCATGTCTTGTGGCGACACGGTGGCATGGAGGAGAGTACTTGGGAATGTGAGTCATGGATACGTGCTCAGTACCCAGAGTTGTTTGATGTTTAAATCTTTCCATGTATCGTTGTAGCTAATGTGGTTATGAAAATTTCATGTCTATGAGATGGAATTTGTGTTTCTTTGGTGGATTACTATCTTTTGAGAGGTATCATGGTGGGTGGTTGTTCAGACGCTTTTTTGTTTTCTCTTTAGGTGGGTTTTGGATTCTCGAGGATGAGAATGTTTTGAGAGGTATCTGATGTAATGGCTTGAACCTCTCTGATCCATTATTTTTTGAAAATGTGGTGCTGGAGGTGTTCCAGGAGGTCATGGCGACTTGGTGTGCATTTGGGTGGACTTTTAAGGAAATCTTAAGGGTTATGGCCTTCACACGGGGGGTGCACAGTTTTCATAAACCCTGCTACCAAACCGTGCAAGGGTGGTCTTGGAGTAAGTGGATAAATCACAGTTAGTGCATAGTTTTTCTAACCGTGAAGACTAACCATGTGACAAGTGGTTGTCGAGGCAGAAGCTAACGCACGTTTAGTGCATGGTTTGTTAAGCCGTGTGGACTAACCGTGCGTACACTTAAAGTTATATCTTTAAACTGTGGATCTAAATATTTTTTCAATTAGTCACCTCGTTTAAGCCCCTAATTGGCCATAACTCGGGATTACCTTTCCTAGGAGGTAGGAGAATCTATCCCAAGAATTTTCGAGGTGATATAGTGGCTTCCCTTGTTAATCAAAGCCAGTTTCTTGAGGAATGTGGTCGTTCCTGCTTGTTTTTCTTAGATCTATTTAGATATACTCCTCCCCTTCTATCGGTTTCTTAGATCTATGCCTGTTATGGGTAGATCTATGTGTGGGGATGTCGGCTATGATTTTTTTTGGTTTTTTTGTGTTAGGAGAGGAGATCTAAGGAGGATTCATGGAGAATCGACCCACTTTCTTGGGCGTTCATCGACCGTTGTGGGTTTTCTCGAAAACCATTGAGGAAGGAGATTCTTTTCTTATCTTTTGAATGTGTAACAGTATCAATATAATGTTTAATCCCCCTATATGATAATGGAATTTACCTAATAAATATATTTGAACCCGATAAAGAAATTTCATTGATCGTTTGTTATTTCCTCTTGTTTACTAAATAGTGTAATTTATATTACCTTCTTGTTAATCATGTTGTTCTTGCGGAAATTGAAAAAGAATGTAATGTCGGAATTAATTGATAATTGGTTGGCTGTATATAAAGAGGCATGATAAAAGACTTGGTTCTTGTTGTAATTTAATATTGATCAAATTTGGAATAGTAAGCATGTTTACTCTTTGGTGATAGATTACTAAATTTGTTCATGATGTTGTAACAAAAGAATTGATTTGTTAATTCGAGATGGAGTAAATAACTTGATTGAATTCCATGAAGGGATGTGAGTTAACCTATTGTTGTGAATTAGGGATAAAAGCCCATTTGATGTGGTGTTGTTTTCCTACTTCTTGTGTTATGATGTGACCCTCTAGGGGTGTTGTGATATGTGGAGGTAGGGAGGCCTCATGGTTATGGCAGCAGATGGAGCCTAGAGTGCCGAGATGCATCAGTTTATGCATGTAGAGGTCAGGGAGGACGCCGGGGATGATGGAATATGATGCATTTGGTTGTTGGATGTTTGCTGCTTTTTTGGTTGTTTATCTGTTTTACTTTTTTCCACTACTCAAGGCATCTAGTCTTTCTTACCCATCTTCCTAAGGTGGCAAAGACATGGAGGGTATTCTAAGTGGTTTCTTTTTTTATTCTCTAAAGGGAGAATGGGTCTACACTCTTTCTATAGGTGGAAAAGACTCGACGGGTAGTATGTCTACTCACCTTGTTGATCCCTCTTGTGTTTAGTAACATAGGTTGCTTTTCGAGATTACATGGAAATATGGGAATGTAATTCTCTAATGAATGATTCAATAAATGTTGTTAAACCATGGGGTTGGATTTGGATGAATATTAATGATGAGGTATAGAACTTTGACGGGATAGTGGTTTTTGAAACTGATGCCAAGAAAGTTTAATGTGGTTTTTCATGGATAATTAATGTTGGAAAAATTAATTAACATACAATGGAACCGATAAAAAGGGAATAAAGTAACCTAATCAGGATCTATAATTGGTTTTGAGCTTTTTGGATACCTAGTCATAGAAGTGGTGACTCGGAGTCCGAGAGACATTAGGTGCAGTTGTTTCTAAGACTAGGTTATTCCCATAGTGTTGTTGTGAGTTATATATATTCTATACTTTTTGTGTTCTATATGATACTCCACCCTGTCTGTAAGGGAAACTAACACCCCAGGGATTCTGAGCCCTGGGGGGTGTTTTCCCCAAAATTCTTATGGGTGGTTGAATGGCTAACTACCCCATTTAACCCCACTCTCTTCTCTTCGTAGATACTAGTTCTATTGGAATTGTGGTTAGTTTTCCCCATATATGTGTGTAGTGGGTTGTAATGGCTTGTGGTTGTTTCACACACATATATTCTGGATATAGTATCCTATGGACTACTATAGGTGTAACGTGTATAGGTTGGGATGGATTGATGATCCTTACTTTGTATATGGGATATAATGGCTTGAGGTATAATACCTGACGTATGTTACACGTTATTAGAGTTGTAGTGGCTCCCAAAAACTACCGGGTTACTTTTGGTTGTGAGGATGGTGTGGTGCTTAGCCCAGATGTCTACGGTAAATCCATCGTGGTGCACATAGTGCATATTGTATATCTTAGCCCAAGTTTATACGTGCAAGCCATTGGAGAGAGATTAACATGACGTATGTCATTAGGGAAAAGTGGAAAACCATTGGGGAAGTAGTAGCGGGGTACCCTTGATATTCATTACTATAAGATATATTCTTGTATGTGTTACATGGTGAGAGTAGCCATGGGGAGGTTAGGAATATAGTATACCTATTTAGGTGATGAGTTAGTTTGACTGTTGTTCACTATAATTTAGCATGCATTCTTTAATTTTGCATGCGAGGATTCGGGGAGGATCTTATTGTGTATACTGTTATACTCATCCTATGTTTATATAAACTACTTTTTTTCAAGTCATTTGGATCAGGTTGGAGATCAGGCTGGTTACTACTAGCTTCTGGTTGAAGGAGCTGTTTGGGCTTGTGGTCGCTGCAGTTTTTCCTTTCTTTTTGGAGCATGTAGTTTTCCCTTTCAGTTGTAGTACTTTTTAATGGAATTTCATATATGTACTTTGGGTTCTATTATATTTTAGTTCTGAGTTGTATTTGGTTGGTGTTTATCTTATCTCTCTCTTCTGCATGTGTTCTCTTAGAGGTAAATGACTCCCATTTGTGTTTTTATAATACCCTTGGTGCTAGTCGCCAACCCGGGGCCTACTGGAGGCGGGACTTAGGGGTCGTTATCTTCCTTTTCACCTTGCTGGCCCATGAGGGGTACATTTTGTGGGGAGGGGGTCGTGACATGTCATCTCAAATTATCCCATGTGTAACTATAATTATCATATACCCTCACCACATGAAATAATGATTTGATTATCTAGTATGTGTTTTGAATCTATATATTTTGTATTCCATTCTATTGAGCTAATGGAGTTGTTGTAGGACAACAATCATTCTTCCTCATTGGAATCAAGAACCCTTATCCAATCATTTTATTTAGTTATGAGATCATTCCATGATATATATATATGTATAAAATTGTTTTTAAAAATGATCATCTAGGGAAGTCCCAATCATCCTTTCTAATGAGATTCATCACATGTTCTTGGTGTTGGCCCAATCCTATAAGGGAATTTACATTATATTTTTAGATATATAATGTATTATTCCTCTCTATCTATCATTTTTTTTATAATGGGGTTGTTGTAGGAGTAAATATAGTTTTAGGTAATACATTTCCATCATTTAAACATGGATTAATATTGGTTCCTAGAGTGACATGGTCCCTATTCTCAGATATATTCTATAATGCTCGTGATTTTTTCATTTTTATTTATCTTCATATGCATGTTATTAATTTTTCTCTACAAAATAATAAATTATAACGGTGGTTTTTTGTCATGAACAAAGGACCCATGTGTTCTGAAGCACATAAATTTTATTTTTTTAACATTCATATTGTTTTCTTTAATGAATACATTTAATATTTCTCTAAAATGTTTTTATTTTTTCTTTTCACCCCTTATCAGTATAAACATCACTAGTTCGGATTTCATACTAAATTTATGATTTGGGTTAAGTTCCATATATCATACTTTTCTAAATAAAAAAATTGGTATTATAGATTATAATTTGTCTTATATATGTCTTTATTGTTGTTTTATGTTGGGGTGTTTGATGGAGATAAAGCATTACTCTTGTTTAGTGTAAAGGTGCGTGTTTTGATTCTTCATACTGGACATTCAAAAGCTATTCAATATCCTATAAAACCAATTGATACATCTTATCGCAATGGATAGTGAGACACCACATATGTTAATATATTCCTTGGTGTTATAGAGAAATCTCAGTACACATTTATTTTTGGAGACAATGTTATACAAGGTGTAGACCACGAATCTATTGCTAAATATAATTATCATAATTTTTCAAATCTTTATATAACCTAAAAAATACATGTTTCATATGTTGTTATAAAATTTATATAAAATTAATTATTTTTTATCATCATTTTTTTGGAGCTAATCTCAGTTTGATTCATGTGATTTTGGACGTTCTTTGGGGTTTCTATGCATGTGCATTGTTTGGAAAAACATTGAAACATTCCCAAGAAACCAAATGACTTGTGGTGTTTTGGGATAATAGTTTTATTCATGGATGGTTAACTCTTATGAAAACAATAAGAACAAACTATGTGTCTATCTCTAATAGAGATAAATGAGAGTGTAGTTCAAGCATGATTTTCTAAACAGTGAATCCAAATAGTGTGGCATGAAATAATTAAATGTAAATTTTTTTGATCACATTACATCTTGTTTTTTCCTCATTCATGCTACCATAACATAGGATTTTTAATCTCAGTGTTACACATGGGTATTTTACATATCATAATTTTTTCATAGACAAATTATGATAGAAATTGTGATGTTAGATCAAGGAGATGAATGGTTATAGCCCATTTTTTATTCATCGGCATCCATCTAGATATATTCACTATTTCAGGAAGGGAACCATATATAATGAATATATTTGGACAAATATTTTATTTATTCAGGTTCTAATGAATTTTATATTTAATCAGTTGCAAGGATTAAAGAAATAGGTCATATCTACATTAGATATTGCATTCTTCTTTTGGAAATGGTTTGGTATGAAGTTTTCCTCATATCTATTGTTATTAGGAATTTTGAATCCATGTTTTTTAATTTGGTTTCATGGAATATGGATCTAGTTTTTTTAATAGGATCCTTCATCCCCCTTAGCATCGATTCATATCATTTTTGGAAAATAAAAGAGTTTATTGTTAGTGTTTTCATGAAATGACAATGTTTATTAAATCTTTAAAACTTGATCATTCCTAAATGGTTATCCAAATTTAATTATTACATGATATAATATTCTTGAAAAGTGAATTTTTGTTATAATTTTATAATTTTTTTTACAATTCTTGTAACTAAAAATGGAAAAATATTTCAATGGATGTTTGGATGTCATACAAGGATCATTTTATTTTTTATGGTTGAAATTACCATTGAAGGATTCATGTTATTGAAATGGAATATTATAAGGGTGGGATATTTTTAAGATTGATATTACCCAATGGTGGACTAAGAAACATGATAAAATAGGGTACATCATATGAGGATGGATTGAGAAACACACATTTGGATGGTTTGTATCTACCATGTACGAACATAAAAAATAACTATGAACAAACATTCTTATTAAAGTGGTTTTCACATATCATAATAATCATCCGTTGAACTATGTCTTATTTATATGTGAACACCTAATAGTGTTTTCCTTGGGAACTGAGTAACCTGACTAACCTAGACCTAAACCTCTATAGGGCTAATTTCTATGTTAATTTCTTTTGAAATTATTATTTATAATTTCAATAGAATTTTTATTAATTTTATTGATGATATGTTTTTATTTATAATTCATATAAATTACTAAAAATTTGGATTTACATGATTTTATTTTTATTTTGTACAAATACATTTCATGCCTTGTTTTTTTTGATTGCTAGTGGCTCATTTTTGTTTAATGTTTTCTTATAGAACAGTTGGGGGATCCAAACAGAATTTTTTATCACACACTGTGCAAACCAATGGTCTTATAGTTACCTTTTTTATTGAAGGAGGTAGTGTCAATTTTCTCCTTGTGTTGGTAGGTATCCATTTTAGAGTATGGGGAGTTTTTCGGTGACATACAAGAATTTTTACCAAAGAATCACAAAGAGATTACTTGAATTTTATCTTGTGGAAATCAGTTCATTTTTCTAGGTTTTCCCATAAATTTTACCTAAATTATTTCAATTTAATTATTTGACTATTAATTTTGTAACACCCCAAGCTTCCACGGTATGTTTCCCTTCGAATAATGCGATAGCGTGTGTTGTACGCAACCTCGAGTTCTAACACGCACCACAACTAATTAAACTAGCCGTTGTGAATAGTAATACCTACTTTTTAAAATTATATATATTTTATATTTCAAAATAGACTTCATTTTTGGATTCGGAATATCTAATTTAGCCTAAGGTGAAATTTTGGTACTTTTCGGATAACTTTCATATTTTGATGAATAGTGAAAATTACTAAATTTTAATTAAAAACAACTTTTTTAATCAAAATAATTAATAGTGATAAATTATGAATTTTAGTAGTTTTAAAGTATATTTAGAATATATTTTTACCATTTAATATAATTTTGGTCATTGGACAAAATTTTTAAATTAAATCGAACATAAACAAGTGTCAATCTTTTGATAGTTATTATCTCTTAAAAACACGCTTTTTGTTTTGACAGCGGGAATTAATTTTAAATTAATTTCTGCCACTTCTGTGTTTTGAATTTAGGAAAATGGATTCCATATTTGGAATCAGGATGTTCAAATTGTGTATATAGGTAACTTTTATTTTTAGAAATTTTGAATAATTACTGCGGTAAATATTTTATTTACCATGGTTAAGGGTAAATCCGGTAAATAAGGGTTAAAAAATAATATTATAATAATACAAAGATACCCTAAAACGTGTCTTAACCCTATTGGTTGATACATGGTCGATCATGGGCATCATTGGGTCGATTTTGGGACCCCATGGATCCACTTGTAAGTGATAATGACACTTTATTTTAATTAAGTTAAAATGATTACAAAAATGACACAAGCATATATCTTTTAGAAAAACAATTGTTACATAGGGTTATATATGTTTGATTTTAGATTATAAATATTCATTAGAAAGATAAAAAGATTTCCTACAGAATGGTAGTTTATTTATAATTTTTAAACATTAAATAATTTATGTTATTTATGACACAATGATGATGTAGTAATTACTATAATAGTGAAAAATTAAAATAATTGATATTATAAATACCCAAATAAATATAATATGAAACTTTTAATGAATTAAAATAATTTTCTAGGATAATATGATATATTAGGATTGATTTAATTGACTTTGTTAGAAGTAATAAATCTGTTATGAGTTTCACAAAAATCAACTATTGAATAGTGTCAAAATTGACATAAAAGAGTTCTTAAAACAAATATTATATTATTAATTGATATTAAAATCCTAAAAATCTAATGTTAGGCCAAGAGACTTATATCATGATAGGTTAATCATTAATGGACCACTTGGGGGTCTCTTGGATGTATATAGTAAGTTTATTAACCATATTATATAAAAATACAAAGAGACATTGTAAAAGTGAAACTAATTAACTTAGAGTTAATACTTAATGATAAGGTTAATATAAAACCCAAAACTGTATAAATTCTATTGGTTGAGTTGTTTTAGACCCATAACCACCTTAACCTTTGAATAGTAAAATTTGGAGCCATTGTAAACCGAATATGAATTTATTATAAACTAATATCTCTATCTTTTCCAAAGGTGCCCCTCACCACTCTTATAAAAGGGCACTCCTCCTTCTCATTTCTTCACACCTTCAGAGCCTTTTGGTTCGGCCAAACTCTGCCCAAATACTCTCCCAACTTCCCGCAATACAACCTAGGGCCTTAGTTTGATCAGAAAGCCAACCTAAGGAGCCCTTTTGATCAAATCAAAATGAAGAACCCGAAGAAGAGGTAATGATTTCACCACCCTTTTCTAAGTTCATTTCTTCTTCCACTTCTTCTTCCTTTTTTGTTACCATTCTAAAATAATAAATCCAGTATCATATATATACTGTGATGTTATTATAAATATGGTACAACCATATTCAGTATTCTATCCACCCTTTGAATAACATGTCACCATACGTGCGTACGTACGACTTACCGTCTCCACGTCGTGGTGTAATTGTTATTCAATATAATATTATTTGGATGGGTATAATAATGATGTGTAACTCATGTAAATAATAAATATAACATGTTAATGATTTTGTATATATGATATACCATCCATTTATATATTATTTTAATATCAAAAGAATGATATTGTCGCTCGTGCGTACGTACGGACTACCGTCTCCACGAACGCGATGAGATTCATTCTCCATCGTATCAATTCAAGTATAATTATAATTTGATGATTTAAAAATGATGTTTAAGGACTTGATATCATTCTGGATATGAATACGATACAACAAACATGGCTTACGTAACAAAACATATAAAATAAAACAAGTAAGTTAACACCCGAAACAACGATAATACTAAGATATTATTAACAAATCATAGTTAAAAGATCATATATGATATCATATTAATATATATGATTCTTGTATAATTTAATAACAATTATTTAACCATTATACAGGAGGTTACCCTACCCCAACCAAGGAAAAGTACAAGGTAAGGGTTATTTCACAATCTATTCATTATCCGAGGTTGTTTATACGTAATAATCTACTGGGATCTCGTTATCATCCACATCCATGTTTCTTCGAAATGTATTTCAAAAAAATATTTATTATTTACAAGAATATGGGTTAAAGTCATTTATACCTTTGTTTTACTTTTTATAAGAGGAATCTTTCTGTCGTTTTCAAAATAAGGTCCTTTTTAACCTTTTCGACAGAATTAAGGTAAGAATGTTTTTTTAACTTATACGGCGAGTGCGGTTATTTTCCGCTGTTATAAAATATTAAAAGCTTTCCTTACAAGATTATAATAATATTTTCAAAAAAATGTTTTATTTTATATGGATCTTAAATTATTTCAAAAATATAAAGAGATATTTCTTTAAAAAGTGTTTTGATTTCATCTATGTCAACATCCTTTGATGGATTTTACGCTTATTTGAAATTTATTTATTATGATACATAAATTCTATATTGTATTGAAGGTTTTGTGATATGTTTGACTGTGGATGTGCTATTTTTATACCATTCATAGTTTAAGGTGAAATTATTGACATTTCGTATGCTAGTTCCAATAAGAATGTTTATGTTATATTTCAACCTTTACTTCATATGAATGTGTTGGACAAGTATGTTCCAGGTTGGGGACTGGTTAAAGTAAGCCCTCCAGGTTGGGGACTGGTAAAAGTAAGCCCTCCAGGTTAGGGACTGGTAAAATTAAGCCCTCCGGTTTGGTCTCCGGTTATTAGAGGAACTCCGGGTTGGTGTCCGGTTATTAGAGGCACTCCGGGTTGGTGTCCGGTTATTAGAGGCACTCCGGGTTGGGTTCCGGTTATAGTTATCCCCAAGGTCTTGGGACGAGGCCTTGACAATGAAATTAAAGTTCAACATTATGCATTCCATCATTATGAAAGCGGTTATTTTTTTTGCATGTGATTATTTGATTAGTAGAATAACCATGTGAATAAGTAAATGGAATTATTTCATTTTATTTATGCCATACTATGTTAAATTTTCAAGTTTAAAAGGCTTTTGTTTTAGTTATACATTGCCTTAAATGTTTATTCTTATTTATGAAAGTTTTCGCTATATTGTTATCCTTACTGGGCATTTGAGCTCACCCTTTTTCTATGTTTTATTCTTCCCAGGAAGTGAAGAAGTAAATTATGAATGACCTGCAGGGATGTTATGTGGGGATATGAGTGTGGATTATGGAGACATTATGTTGTTGTTTTAGTTTTTCATCTTATGATGTAATGTAAAACTTATGAATATATCTAGTGTTTCCAAGGCTACTAAACCAATCGGTCTTTCGAGATTTGATCTTTCTTGTGATCATTCCAATGTTATGTAATAATGCACCGACTCTGGGTAACTAGGGTCGGGGCGTTACAGTTGGTATCAGAGGAAGTTTAGTACAAACCTTGGAAGCTAGATTTAGATAATCTCTGATTAGAGCACGTAGACCTAAGATGAACATTGAGGATTAGTATAGAAGAACTTCCTAGAATTTTGGTATTGTAGAGATTTTGTGAGTTTTCCGAGAAATACAACCATGTCTGGATACGAGCAGGTAGAGGCGGCTCTAGCACAGATGTACCTAGGGGAAAAACCCGAAAACACCGCTTTGAGCTAGACTCGAACGGGAACTGGTGCACGACAACGGGCCTTGCTGCACTCTTGGTTACGACACTCCCGGGGGATATGCTTAGGATAACTCTCATTTTCTTTACAAATCATTATGAAGGGTTTATGAGTATATACTTCCTCAAAGAAAACATTTTTATGATTATGGATTATATCCATAAATAGTTCAATTTATGTTAAGTGTTTTATAAGTATGGGATTATGTATTTTGATTCATAAACTGATCTAGTTTATGACATTGTTTAGAAATGGCGCCTAGTGGAAGAAATGGAAACCGTATCAATGCACGCACTCCATGTAGGGATTTCCCTCCTGCACAAGATAATTATAGTGGGGCTGGTGATGCAACTGGTGCTGATCAGCTAATCACCATACTAGGACAACTTACTCAGGTTATGAATAATAACCTTACCCGTATGGAGAACCCTGATCCGCAGCGTGGAGGATCAATGTTAGATCGATTCATGAGGAAACAACCACCAACGTTCAATGGGATTACAAATCCCTTAGTAGACGAGTAGTGGATAAATTCCCTATAGAAAATATTTCAGGCTTTGGGGAGCAGTGAAAGGGAAAATGTTATCATGGCAGTTTACCGCCTCACTGGAGATGTTGATCAATGGTGGTCATTGATTCAAAACGTGAAGGAAGATGATGAAGTATCAAATATGTAATGGAGGGAGTTCAAAGATCTGTTTTTAGAAAAATACTTTCCTCGCGACCATCGAGCAGATATGGAAAGGCAATTTCTGAGTCTGAGACAAAAGGAGGATGAGAATGTCACAAAGTATGAGGCTAACTTTACAAGGTTAGAGAGGTATGCAGGAGATTATATTCGCAACCCAAGAAGTAGGATTGATCGTTTCTTTGATGGGTTAAAACCATTTCTCCGTCGAGCGTTAGTCTCACAATCCTTTTCATCATACGAAGACATTGTCTCATGTGCTATCAAGACCGAAAAGGAATTCTCTAAGTCTTATGACTTTAAAGCAAAGCAAGAGAAGAAGAGGCATGCTGATCAATCTGGGAATGGAAATAAGGGGAAGAAATGAAAGGATGAATATCCATCATGTGGTAAATGTTGGAAGAAACACCCCGGTGCTTGCTTGAAAGGAATGTGAGTCTGTTACAAGTGTGGTGAAAAAGGCCACCAAGCTCGTGATTGCAAAGGGAATAAGGAAGCCACCAACGTTCAGTGCTACAATTGCAGGGAGATGGGGCATTATGCAAATGCATGTCCTAAGCGTCAGGATAACTTACCTCAGAAAAGGCCAAGGGATCAAGGCCAGGCTTATGCTATCACTACTGCAGAGGTAGAAGCTCCAAGAGACGTGGTGGCAGGTAATTTAATGGTTTCCTCAAGTTTAGCAAATGCATTATTTGACTCTGTATCGTCGCATTGTTTCATATCTTCCCAGTTTTCTAATAAAATTAGATATTTCCAATTTGATTTAATAAGGGAGTTGTCAGTTAAAACTCATAAGGGAAGTATCATTGCAACAATGTTTTGTGAATCAGTCCCCATTAGAGCACATAAATTTTCTTTATCTGCTGATCTCATCGTCATACCTATGATTGAGTTTGATATAATCCTCGGTATGGACTGGCTTTCGGACTATGATGCGAAGATTTATTGTAAGAAGAAAGAGGTTATGATTCTTGATAACAATGATAAGGAATACCTTATTTTTAGAGCAGAATCGTCACCACCTAATTCTTATTTAGATCCACCCCCAGTATCTCAACTTAATTCAATTATTGGGGAGGAAGAGAATGAAATAACTGTCGGTGAGGAAAGGAATGTTCAAATAGAGGATGTACCTATTGTGAAAGAATTTGTAGATGTATTTCCGGAAGATTTACCTGGACATCCTCCAGAATGAGAAGTTGAGTTTTCCATTGATTTGATTCCTGGATCAAGGCCTATATCAAAGACCCCTTATAGAATGGCCATTGTAGAATTAGTCGAACTAAAGAAACAACTAGAGGAATTGAGTAATAAGGTATTTATTCGCCCTAGTGTTTCTCCATGGGGAGCCCCTGTTCTTTTTGTTAAAAAGAAAGATGGATCTATGAGGTTATGTATCGACTACAAGTAGATCAATGCTATAATGATAAAGAACAAGTATCCCCTACCTCATATTGATGATTTATTTGACCAACTGCATGGAGCTCAATACTTTTCAAAGATTGACATTCGATCTGGATACCATCAGTTGTGTGTGAAGAAGGAAGACATTCCGAAGACAACATTTCGAACCAGGTACGGGCATTACGAGTTTACCGTAATGCCGTTTGGATTGACTAATGCACCCTCTGTATTCATGGATATGATGAGTAGAGTTTTCAAGGAGTATCTAGATGAATTTATGGTGGTATTTATTGATGATATATTGGTATACTCCAAAACCTACGAAGATCATGAAAATCACTTGTGCATTATCTTGAAGACTCTGAGGAGGCTTGAATTATATGGGAAGTTTAGCAAGTGTGAATTAGGGCTTCAGGAGATTTCTTTTCTTGGCCATATTGTCTCTAAAGATGGAATCTCTGTTGATCCTTCTAAGACCAAGGCAATCCAAGAATGGCCAGAACCTACGAGTATAACTGAGGTACGTAGTTTTATTGGTTTGGCAGGTTATTATCGACGTTTCGTCCAGAATTTTGCCCGATTGGATAACCCATTAACGAAGCTCACACGTAAAGGGGTTAAATTTGTTTGGACAAAAGAGTGTGAAGAATGTTTCGAAGAACTGAAGAGAAGATTAGTCAATGCTCCTATATTGACTCTACCATCGGGGAATGATGGGTTCGTTATTTATAGTGATGAATCAAAGAAAGGACTTGGTTGTGTCCTTATGCAGAATGATAGAGTTATTTCCTATGCATCACGACAGTTGAAAATTCATGAACAAAACTATCCTACTCATGATCTCGAGTAAGCAGTGGTGATCTTTGCTTTGAAGATATGGAGGCACTACCTCTATGGTGAAAAATGTGAAATTTATTCTGATCACAAGAGTTTGAAGTATATTTTCTCACAAAAAGAACTCAACATGAGGTAAAGGAGATGGCTTGAATTACTCAAGGATTATAATTGTACGATACACTACCACCCGGGGAAGGAAAACAAGGTGGCAGATGCTTTGAGTAGAAAAGACCATGGTGTTTTGAACAATATGAGAATTGAAAGGGATCCAATTTTCATGGATCTAGTGAAGATGGACATGGGAATAATCAGGGAAGGTGAAACATCAATGCTTTTTCAAATGGTTGCCAAACCATCTTTACTAGAAAGGATTAAGAGTTCTCAGACCGATGATGATGAATTCCAAAAGAAGATTAAAGCTATGAATGATGAGAGATTGAGAGACTTTGTGTATGAATATGGAATTTTGAAATTCGGGAAGAGACTTTGTGTTCCCGATTTACCTGATCTGAAAAGGGAATTGCTGGATGATGCTCATAGATCCAATTTCTCTATACACCCTGGGAGCACCAAAATGTATAGAGATTTGAAGGAACATTTTTGGCGGGACAACATGAAGAGGGAGATTGCTGATTTTGTGTCAAGATGTATGGTTTTTCAACAAGTGAAAGCTGGAAGGCAACAGCTTGGAGGAGTCATGCAACCTCTTCCCATACCGGAGTGGAAATGGGACAATATTACGATGGACTTTGTCATCGGGCTACCAAAGACTCTTAGAAGGAACGATGAAATATGGGTTATTGTTGATCGTCTTACCAAGTCAGCACATTTTTTTTCTATAAGAGAAGATCTACCCCTAGAACGTCTAGAAATACTATATATTAATGAAGTTGTGAGACTTCATGGAGTACCCCAATCGATTGTTTCTGATCTTGATCCCCGTTTTACTTCAAGATTCTGGAAAAGTCTTCAGAAATCCCTAGATACTGAACTTCATTTGAGCACTGCTTACCACCCTCAGACAGATGGACAATCAGAACGGACTATTCAAACCTTATAAGACATGTTGATATCTTTCTCACTTGACTTTCAGGGTATGTGGGATCAATATTTACCTCTGGTAGAATTTTCCTATAACAATAGCTTCCATTCGAGTATTCAGATGGCACCATATGAAGCGTTATACGGAAAGAGATGTCGTAAACCAACCTGTTAGGATGACGTCGGTGATAGAAAACTTTTAGGTCCAGAATTGGTGGAGGAAACGATGGAAAAGGTGAAGGTAATCCAAAATCACATCAGAGCAGCTCAATGTAGGCAGAAGAGCTATGCCGATAATCGAAGGAAGGATTTGGAATTTCAAGTCGGTGATCATGTTTTCCTGAAGGTATCTCCGTGGAAGGGAGTCATACGTTTTGGTAAGAAAGGTAAATTGAGTCCCAGGTACATCGGACCCTTCGAAATTCTAGAACGAATTGGGGTTGTAGCTTACCGATTGGCAATGCCGCCAAGTCTCTCCAAGGTTCACGATGTGTTCCACGTATCTCTGTTGAGGAAATACATGCCTGACCCAACGCATGTACTCACCTATGAAGAATTAGAACTGGAACCCGATCTGTCTTATTGCGAAGAGCCTGTCAAGATTCTTGATACGAGAGAACAAGTGCTGAGAAACCGGACACCGCGTCTGGTAAAAGTTTTGTGGAGAAATCATAAGATGGAAGAGGCAACGTGGGAACCCGAGGAACTTATGATGAAGAACCACCCGAGTCTTTTTATGCAGTAATACCCTAGAAATTGTGAGGACTCAATTATTTGAATGAGGGGAGAATGTAACACCCCAAGCTTCCACGGTACGTTTTCCTTCGAATAATGCAATAGCGTGTGTTGTACGCAACCTCGAGTTCTAACACACACCACAACTAATTAAACTAGCCGTTGTAAATATTAATACCTACTTTTTAAAATTATATATATTTTATATTTCAAAATAGACTTCATTTTTGGATTCGGAATATCTAATTTATCCTAAGGTGAAATTTTTGTACTTTTCGGATAACTTTCATATTTTGATGAATAGTGAAAATTACTAAATTTTAATTAAAAACAACTTTTTTAATCAAAATAATAAATAGTGATAAATTATTAATTTTAGTAGTTTTAAAGTATATTTAGAATATATTTTTACCATCTAATATAATGTTGGTCATTGGACATAATTTTACAATTAAACCGAACATAAACAAGTGTCAATCTTTTGATAGTTATTATCTCTTAAAAACACGCTTTTTGTTTTGACAGCGGGAATTAATTTTAAATTAATTTCTTCCACTTTTGTGTTTTGAATTTAGGAAAATGGATTCCATATTTGTAATCAGGATGTTCAAATTGTACAAATAGGTAACTTTTATTTTTATACATTTTGAATAATTACTGTGGTAAATATTTTATTTACCATGATTAAGGGTAAATCCGGTAAATAAGGGTTAAAAAATAATATTATAATAATACTAAATTACACTAAAACGTGTCTTAACCCTATTGGTTGATACATGGTCGACCATGGGCATCTTTGGGTCTATTTTGGGACCCCATGGATCCACTTGTAAGTGATAATGACACTTTATTTTAATTAAGTTAAAATGATTACAAAAATGACACAAGCATATATCTTTTAGTAAAACAATTGTTACATAGGTTTATATATGTTGGATTTTAGATTATAAATATTCATTAGAACCATAAAAAGATTTCATACATAATGATATTTTATTTATAATTTTTAGACATTAAATAATTTATTTTATTTATGACACAATGATGATGCAGTAATTACTATAATAGTGAAAAATTAAAATAATTGATATTATAAATACCCAAATAAATATAATATGAAACTATTAATTTATTAAACTAATTTTCTAGGATAATATGATATATTAGAATTGATTTAATTGACTTTTTTCGAAGTAATCAATCTTTTATGAGTTTCACAAAAATCAACAATTGAATAGTGCCAAAATTGACATAAAAGAGTTCTTAAAACAAATATTATATTATTAATTGATATTAAAATCCTAAAAATCTAAGGTTCGGCCAAGAGACTTATATCATGATAGTTTCATCATTAATGGACCACTTGGGGGTCTCTTGGATGTATATAGTATGTTTATTAACCATATTATATAAAAATACAAAGAGACATTGTAAAAGTGAAACTAATTAACTTAGAGTTAATACTTAAAGATAAGGTTAATATAAGTACCCAAACCTGTCTAAATTCTATTGGATGAGTTTTTTTCGATCCATCCCCACCATAAACTTTGAATAGTCAACTTTTGAGCCATTTTAAACCGAATATGAATTTATTATAAACTAATATCTCTAGCATTTCCAAAGGTGCCCCTCACCCCTCTTATAAAAGGGCACTCCTCCTTCTCATTTCTTCACACCTTCACAGCTTTTTGGTTCGGCCAAACTCTGCCCAAATACTCTCCCAACTTCCCTCACTACAACCTAGGGGCCTTAGTTTGATCATAAAGCCAACCTATGGAGCCATTTTGCTCAAATCAAAAGGAAGAACCCGAAGAAGAGGTAATGATTTCACCACCCTTTTCTAAGTTCATTTCTTCTTCCACTTCTTCTTTCTTTGTTGCTACCATTCAAAAATAATAAATCCAGTATCATATATATACTCTGATGTTATTATAAATATGGTACAACCATATTCAGTATTCTATCCACCCTTTGAATAACATGTCACCATACGTGCGTACGTACGGCTTACCGTCTCCACGTCGTGGTGTAATTGTTATTCAATATAATATTATTTGGATGGGTATAATAATGATGTGTAACTCATGTAAATAATAAATATAACATGTTAATGATTCTTTATATATGATATACCATCCATTTATATATTATTTTAATATCAAAAGAATGATATTGTCGCTCGTGCGTACGTACGGACTACCGTCTCCACGAACGCGATGAGATTCATTCTCCATCATATCAATTCAAGTATAATTATCATTTGATGATTTAAAAATGATGTTTAAGGACTTTATATCATTCTGGATATGAATAAGATAAAACAAACATGGCTTACGTAACAAAACATATAAAAGAAAACAAGTAAGTTAACACCCGAAACAACGATAATACTAAGATATTATTAACAAATCAATGTTAAAAGATCATATATGATATCATATTAATATATATGATTCTTGTATAATTTAATAACAATTATTTCATCATTATACAGGAGGTTAACCTACCCCAACCAAGGAAAAGTACAAGGTAAGGGTTATTTCACAATCTCTTCATTATCAGAGGTTGTTTATACGTAATAATCTACTGGGATCTCGTTATCATCCACATCCATGTTTCTTCTAAATGTATTTCAAAAAACTATTTATTATTTACAAGAATATGGGTTAAAGTCATTTATACCCTTGATTTACTTTTTATAAGAGGAATCTTTCTGTCGTTTTCAACACAAGGTCCTTTTTAACCTTTTCGACAGAATTAAGGTAAGAATGTTTTTTTTAACTTATACAGCGGGTGCGGTTATTTTCTTCCGTTATAAAATATTCAAATCTTTCCTTACAATATTATAAGAATATTTTCAAGAAAATGTTTTATTTTATATGGATCTTAAATGATTTCAAAAATAGAAAGAGATATTTCTCTAAAAAGTGTTTTGATTTCATCTATGTCAACATCCTTTGATGGATTTTACGCTTATTTGAAGTTTATTTATTATGATACAAAACTTCTATATTTTATTGAAGGTTTTGTGATATGTTTGACTGTGGGTGTGCTATTTTTATACCATTCATAGTTTAAGGTGAAATTATTGACATTTCGTATGCTAGTTCCAATAAGAATGTTTATGTTATATTTCAACCTTTACTTCATATGAATGTGTTGGACAAGTATGTTCTAGGTTGGGGACTGGTTAAAGTAAGCCCTCCAGGTTGGGGACTAGTAAAAGTAAGCCCTCCAGGTTAGGGACTGGTAAAAGTAAGCCCTCCGGTTTGGTCTCCGGTTATTAGAGGAACTCCGGGTTGGTGTCCGGTTATTAGAGGCACTCCGAGTTGGTGTCCGGTTATTAGAGGCACTCCGGGTTGGGTTCCGGTTACAGTTAGACCCAAGGTCTTGGGACGAGGCCTTGACAAAGAAATTAAAGTTCAGAATTATGCATTCCATCATTATGAAAGTGGTTATTGATTTTTCATGTGATTATTCGATTAGTAGAATAACCATGTGAATAAGTAAATGGAATTATTTCATTTTATTTATGCCATACTATGTTAAATGTTCATGTTTAAAAGGCTTTTGTTTTAGTTATACATTTCCTTAAATGATTATTCTTATTTATGAAAGTTTCCGGTATATTGTTATCCTTACTGGGAATTTGAGCTCACCCCTTTTTTATGTTTTATTCTTCCCAAGAAGTGAAGAAGTAAATTATGAATGACCTGCAGGGATGTTATGTGGGGATATGAGTGTGGATTATGGAGACATTATGTTGTTGTAGTAGTTTTTCATCTTATGATGTAATGTAAAACTTATGAATATATCTAGTGTTTCTAAGGCTACTAAACCAATCGGTCTTTCGAGATTTGATCTTTCTTGTGATCATGCCAATGTTATGTAATAAGGCACCGACTCTGGGTAACTAGGGTCGGGGCGTTACAAATTGGAATGATTTATTTGATTTATATATTCCATCCATTTCTTCATTTGGTTTTTAAAAGATAAATTGTTTGCAATTGTAGCTTGGGATGCTGAGGAACTTGTTGTCAAACCATGGGGATCAATATGCCTCTTCCGACAATTCCATAGGCTAGCTCATGTGTCTTGTTTAAAAATTTCATTTTTTTTGGAAAAAATATATATTATGGTGAAGGATTATGATCCCATGAAGTTCATTTCTTGGGATGTGTTGGTATATATGAGATAGGATATTCATTTCATACACGATAGATTGTAAATGAGTGTCTAGTAATACATCGTCATAACAAGCCTTAAGTTACCATTGGACATTTGGAAGTGTGTCTACTATGTTGTGTTTTGGTTTATTCAAAGTTATTTTCTAATGTTACCTTTGTTCCAACTAATATTTCTCACCTAGATGATGGTATATCCTACTTATTTGATATTGTACCATGCCCTATTGAGTCATTCCTAGAGTTTCTCAAGAGGATTTTATTTATGATGTTCATTGAGGAAAATATATATCCAATGAACGCCTTGTTGAATTAGTGGTTAGATTTATCCATGTTGTGGAATGGGGTGTTTTTCAGGTCCCAATTCAAGCTAGGTATGTGAATGTATGTATTGGAGGAGATAATGATGAATCCAAAGAAGTTCCCTAGCTCGAAAATACCGACCATCTCAGGAATGATTGATCATTCAGAAGTGAAGGTATAATTGGAGAAGATCAAGTAAATTTCCAATTTACGAAATACTCATTATTCATTAATATATATGTGTTTAGCATTTATGGTATATTATTCTAGATGGAGATAGTGTGATACATTAGTTCGGAACAAAAATGAATGTTTGTGGTGCAAAGTAGAGTAAGTATAATGAGGATTGTATGTGTAGTGGTAGTGTCTCCCATTATACTTATATACCTCACCATCTGTAGAAATTATGAGTATACATTTTAATTTAATTGAGTGTGGAAATACAGTTCATATAGTGTGTAATTTCTCCATTCGTCCAAAAAAGTAACTCATATTGACACCAAGTCACATGTATATTTTTTATCAAGATCATTTATCATCATGCTATTATACAAGATCATCTATAACTAAAGGGGTAGGTGTAAGTAGGATAATTTGATGAGTACTGGGTATATGTCATTAGATTTTGGGATATTTTAGATGCATGTAATAGTTGAGTCCTTGGTGGAAGTTTATGTGGGAACTATAACTATGATAGGTATTACCATTTTTACTTCTCCATTAGTTACATCTGTTTTGATAATTGTGTCTATCATTTCCTTATATTTACCCTATTTAAAAAAAAATTAACCTTACAATGTAACTCATACTATTTTATATGGAGTTGAAGATGCCTCTATGGTACAAGGATCATGACTCGCTATATCCCCCTTATTTTGTGTATATATTAAAAGTCTATCTATTTTGTAATTTTAGGGTTAAAGATTTGGATATCTTTGATGTTATCATCAATGTTGATATGCTAGTTTCCTATAGTGTAGAAATTGTTTTCCAACATATTTGGGTGTTCTCTGCGACAGTCTGTGGTAACATCTAAATGTTCAAATTAGAATGCGATCAAAGATCTAGATGTAAAGGGCCTCCTTTATCAAAACTTGGATTATTAATTTCATCTTTCTTAGTTGTTTCGGTGGATGAAAATACTGGTTGTGATCTTACATTTGGGTTTAATGAATATTTGGAATTGTTTCTATCTGATTCCCTTAGTCATCTTTTTGGGAGGAATGTTTCATTTATCATTGATTTTTTCAAAGAACGCATCTGATATGCATTCCTTCATGTCAGTTAGTACTAATATAATTAACGAAAACTAATATTCTCTTGGATAATAATAATGTTAAAGGAATTATTGTCCTTAGTGTATCACCATTGTAAGAAACATTCCTTTTCTCCCAAAATCATGATGAGAATCTATGTTTGTGTGTTAATTATCAGAAGCACAATCGATATATAATTAAAAATTTGAATTCATTCCCCACTCCGATGACTTGTTTAACCAATTAATGATGAAATTATTTTTATAATAAATTTTCATTCAATATAGATATTATCGACTCACAGTTAAGGAATAAAATTTTAGAAATACTATATTTTTTAGAATGTATAGACACAATGAATATCATATGATTCTATCTAGTCATACAAATTCTCTAGAATTTTCAAGGATGTAATGAATCCAAATATCCTCAAACACCTTGATTCCATTATTGTGATGTCCATAGATGTCATTTTAATTATCTTGAGAATTGAATATAACTATGAGAATCACTCTAAATCTATTATGGATATCATAAGGGGCCATGTATTTTATCATATGTTATTAAATGTCTTTTTTAATTTGTGATGTTACTTTTTTAATATTTTGATATTAGAATATCAAATCTCAATTGATCCTAAAAATAAAAAAAAAATTATCTTAGAAATGGAGGAAACAGAACATGCCTTTTATATTTAATGATTCTTGGGTTTGGGAGGATATTATCACTGGTTTTTGAATGAATTATTGAAGCATGTATCATTATTTACTAATCATAATATGAAATGGATAAAAATAATAAAGGATTCTATGTTATGGATTTTTTTTATTAAATTGAAATGGAATGAAACCTTCAAATTTTACCATAATTAAGAATTGTCTATGTGGTTTTTTTAGAAGAATCTGAGGCCTTACCCCAAAAATCACGGCCCCTAAATTAAGATAAAAAAGTCCAACTTACAGAATTCTAAACACAAGAGTTTTGATCAAATCCCTTTTCAAAAGGTGTAAAAAAGCAGCAGGGAGATTGTCATACCGTGTGAAATCAGCATCTTCAATTCCTTTTTTACCCAAACCATCCACATTAGAATTCGCCTCCTGATAGACTTGAGTAATAATGTGATTCAAAGTCCGAAGGGAGTCCAATCAATTTATCCAACGATTATGGAATTTACAAGATAAGTGATAAGAGAATTCCCTAATGGCAGACACAATACTAGTCGAGTCACTTTCAAACCAATGATTATTCCAACCACGATTTTTAGCCTGCTCCACTACAACAATAATAACCATCATCTCATCTTCCAATGAGGAATCAAACCCACAAGAGCCATGAAAGCAACCAATTACCTGACCCATATGATCCCTGAAAATGGATCCATATCCAGAAGGCCCTGGATTTCCTTTCGATGCACCATCAGAGTTAATTTTCAACCAACCAAACATTGGTGGTTTCCAAATAACTTCAAAAGTATTATAAGAGGAGATGAAATTAACTTTAACACAAATACAAGCAAACACCGAGAAATCATGCATAGAAATGGTGCAGAAATTTTTTATAGGGAGGCTAACCATGCGTGTTGCAACAAGGATGTTCGAAATAGAAGTAGTTGAAAAAGGTTTCTTTCCATGAATTTCATTATTTCGAGATGACCATATATAATGAAGTAACTCAGAGGCAGCAACCTAAAATAAGTCCAATAACTGTGAAGAAAGAGGAATGTATTTCCATCTCTAAATGAATCCAGTGATAGATGTCATCAGAGGAAGTGAGACTTCCATGATTCTTTCAAGAACCTTCCACATTGAAGAAGCAGTAACTCAACAATGAAAAGGATGATGTGCATCCTCCCCGTGTTGATGAAAAAGCACACAAGTGGAGCATAAAGAGATACCACAATGCTGAAGGTAAAAATCAGTAGGTATTCTTCCATGAGCAATTCTCTAGAATAAATTGGAACGAGATAGTCTAAAGAAGTTTTAATGCATGTTCCCCATCCAGTGATTGGCTAAACTAGATTTTAGATAAAAATCATAATAGATCTTGGAGGAGAGAATACCATTAACCACAGGTTCCCAGGAAAAAAAGTATTTCTTGTCAGAAAAATAGTGATTGCTAACAATGTTGACAATGTGAATTGGAAGACTGTCCATGTTCTCCAATTGACCTTGATAGTGAGTTCGATATAAATATCTTATCCATCCATTATAAGATCAATAAGTGGGTTTTCATTCGACATTCATTTCCAAAAATTCAGAGATGAGTCCTTTGAAACAAGCCATCTATAATGATAATCAATTGATGTAAAGATGTACTAGAAGACATGCCAAACAAATGATTCTAGATAATTGAAAGACCCCCTCTTTAGTCTATTCTAGAATTTACCCTGAAGAAAGTCCAATCCCTCAGAATTTCTATTAAACAATTTCCAGATGAAAGATGCTTGTAAAGAATCATTAAAGAGACCCAGATCGTTAATACCCAATCCTCCAGCATCATTAGTCATGCAACAATCAGCCCAGGATATAGCAGACAGTTTCTTTTTAAAGATATTTCCACTCCAGATAAAATTCCTAAGAGCACCATTGATACAATGTATGAGAGAAATGTGCCATTTTGTAAACCATAAAGGAATAAACAAGTTTGGAGACAATAACCGATTTAACCAAAAAGACCCTCCCACCCATGGAAAGAGATTTTCCATTCCATGTAGAAAGGTTTCTTCTAACTTTGCTTACAATCTCAGAAAAATAACGGGCTTTTGGATTTCCCCAGAACAAAGGAACCCACGATTAATTGAAGGGAAGGAAACATTCCTTGACATTAAGATCATTGAAAATGATAGTCTTTCTCCGATCATTGATACTCTTAAAAATTAGAAAATGGATTTCTTCCAGCTAATGTCTTGACCAAAAACACATGCATAATGGAAAAGAGCTCTTTTTATGTTCTTGATCTTTCCTTTATCACCTGAAGTGAATATGATAATGTCATCTGCATACAAAAGATGAGTCGGGGCCAGAATGCCTCTCCCATCATTTATTTATTTCAATTTCCCATTGCCTACTATGACAGAGAGAAGCCTACTAAGATAATCCTCTGCAATTGCAATGATAATTACAGAAAGAGGGTGACCTTGTCTAACCCCCTAGAGCAATCAAAAAATCCATGAGGAGATCCATTTATAAGAATTGAAATATGGGAAGAACATAAAATCTTACTGATCCAAGTGATAAATACACCATCAAATCTATACATCATAAGTACTTTGCAGATAAAACCCCAATTCATGGTGTCAAGGCCTTTTTGACATCATGCTTATGGGAAATGTTTCCACCCCTAGAGTGTTCCTTGAGCAGATTCACACATTCTGATTCAGTGATGATGCAATTCTGTATCGACCTTCCCTTGATAAAGCCAAACTTGTTGGTTGAAAGAATTCTTCTAGAAACATCCGTAAGCCTTATTTCCATAATCTTACAGATAATTTTGTAAATGGTGTTGGCTAAAGAAATAGTTTTGAACAACTTCATATCACAAGAATTCTCAATATTTGGAATCAGAGCAAGAAATTGAGAATTCATGCCATAAGGAAGATCACCACCCTTAAAGAAGTGAATCACAAGTTTACAAATATCATGTAGAATGATATCCCAATAAGTCTGAAAAAAGAAGTTACCAAAGCCATCTCGGCCTGGAGAGCTGTTAGGTTTGAGGCTAAAAATAGCTGGGTTGATCTTAATACTCTAAGGAATAGAAGTAAGGTTAGCATTTTCCTGTTGGCTAACCAGATTGGGGATGATTCCATCAATAGTCTCAATCAACGAAGTAGGGCCATTAAAGAGATATTTAAAATAATAAATCACATGTTCTAACAGATCCTTATCATTATCAATGATCTTATCCACATTCTTAATAATCGAAAGAGGTTTAGAAATCCTCCTAATTCGTTGTAATGAATTGAAGAATTTAGTATTCCTGTCACCATATATTAACCATTTAGCTTTGAATGAGTCTCTTTGAAGAGAACCCTTCATATTCAGGAGGCCATTGATTCTTGAGACAATCTCATTGTCCTCTTTGAGCCCATTTAGGAAATTGTTCACTGTATTTTGAACCTACATATTCTGAAGAGCAACTTCAAGAGACAAAATATCCTTATCAATATTGCTAAATTTTTCTTTAATCCAAATCATTAGGGATCTTTTAAGAATTTTGAATATGGAAAAGCAGGAAAAAACATCATGACTTGAATTTGATGAATTCCATGCATCTGCAACTAAAGAGGCACAATCAAGGTGATTGACCCAAGATTTGTTGAATCTAAAGTGTAAAGGAGGTCTGAAATCCTTACAATTAAGATTCAATAGAATTAGATGATGATCAGAGTTAATTCTAGGAAGTGTCATGCAAGAAATGGAGTCCCAATGATAAAGGGAGGAATCATTAACAAAATCCCTATCCATCTTTCTTGCTACAACTCTATTCAAAAAATTCCTATACTAAGTGAATTTGGCCCCAACCAAGTTGATCTCATGAAAATAATTTGTATCAACGAAAGACTTGAACTCCATAGAGGATATAGTATTGAATACTACACCAATCTTCTTACCAGGATGAAAAATAGAGTTAAAGTCTCCAAGAATGATCCAAGGAGCAGAAATGACAGAATTAAGAACATCAATGTCCAACCACAATCTCCTCTGATCCTGATATCTAACATTGGCATAAACAAAAGAGCAATAAAGTTGAATGCTAGATAGATTTATGGAACAAGTCACATGCTGTCCACTATTATCAACCAGATATACATCAGTCAAGGATGAATGAGCAAGAAACCATAGGTTTTTTATTTCAGAAATACAGATATTGAAATCACCAAGATGAAATACAAAATATTCCAAGATAGAAATATTAGAGGAAAACATCCTTTTGGGTTCAGAGATGCAAATAAAGAGAGGTTTGTGATAAACAATGAGGGATATAAGGGACCTCATTGTATTACTGTTAGCTAAGCCCTGACAGTTCCAATACAGAATCTTCATTTAAACCTGAGGTTGGGGTTAGAAACCCCTTTTTTTCCAAAGTATCCTTGATTTTAATTGCCTTAGAGGGTCTCCCCACTTTCCTTTTAGGACTTTGAGGGCTCTTAGGATGAATGAGATGATCAATGCCCGAGACATTTGGTTTATCTTGTTCCTGGATGACAGGTGGCACATCATCCCTGGATGAGACATTATGTCCTTCACCAAGATGAATATAATCAGCAGAAACCGGGTTCTTAATCAGAGAATCAGAATGATTTAATGGAATTTTAGAAAATGAAGTAGCAGTTTGAGGAAGAGGAGCAGATTCATTCAGAGAGTTCCCAAAACTGTTTACAGTAGCTAGAACATTACTGTTCAAAGTAGAAAACTGCTCTTTGGCTGAATCGTTTCTGCAAAAACATGTGGATTTGATGTCTGCAAGTCCTCTTGAGAACTGGAAATCAGTTCAGCATCTAAAACAGTAGAACAGTCCTGCCCAGCTTCAGTCTTTGTGTGCAGGTATGTAACAGTAATTCCATCTTCTGTAATCTCCTGTAATGATATCAAAAAATTAAGTATTTCCTGATGGAAGTCCAAAAGAAATTGGTTCTCAGATTCCTCATTCTGTAGGTCATAAACCATGTTGAAAATATCCGTACAAAAGTCAGAGAATATGGGAAGATCATCTGATGAAACCCATTCTTGTTGAATAGGAGAAGAATGAAAATTATTTTATTCCTCCTCAACTTAGTCAGTCCAAGAAATTCTTTGGGTTGAGGAAGAGGCAGGGTACTTTGATATAAAATCAGTTGCAGGAGAATGATTTTGATTCTTGACAGGAGGGGCTGTTGATTTGAGAATACCATTTTTCTCAATTAAGAGAGCGTTTTTTTTATTCTTGTTGACTTCATTCTAATCAGAATCTTTGGTTTGGACCTTGGAATTTCTCTAAATCATCTTGAAATTTGATACACTATGCCCCATTATTTTGCAGACATCACAAAAAATAGGTTACATTCTCATATTATAATGAATCAAAGACTTAAAAGCCTTAGGATTGAATAAAATAGAAGTGGGTCTCTTGATTTCCAAATTGATATCAACATGTATTCTGGCAAAAAAACACTCTCACCATCTAATGTGCACTAATCCACCCTCATAGGAGTGCCAATACATGATGCAATGTCATTGAGGATTCTAGGATGCCAATACACCCTATTTAATCCATGCAACCTTACACAGATATGTGCATTGGATTGTTTGAGGTTGAAAGGATTAAAATTCACATCCCATTCTGATAATCTTAGGATACCGGATTTGAGTTGATGGTTACCAAGATTTCAAAACGAGTTCAAAGATTCAGAAGAATTAAAGACAATGTGAAAATATCCTTTTCCAATTGAAATATGTTTCCAATATCTTAGACTCCAGCAATGCGATATTTTGTTTTTGAGATCAGTAAAAGTCCAAGTCTTATCACCCTTTGAGTAAATAATACGACCATGTACGGAGAACGTACAGAGGTCGAATAGTTGTTGCATAGCCTCAGGATCCACAATAACTATGAATCCACCATTCTCTAACCTAGTGATTTGTGAGGATTTAGATGAATCCTTTTTTGTAGGAATTGAGGAACCAGGAAGAACCTCTGCGAAGGGTTGAGTTTTCCTTCTGAGTGCCGATAAGTTATGAGAGCCCGAGGGTTTGAGAATTTCCTTTGGGGTGTGATTGTCTTTGAAGGAGAACTTACATTCAAGACTAAACCAAGCCATCGAGAGTCAGGAATCAAGAATCATCGAATCGACATTGACGCGAAGAAAAATTAGGGTTTTTCACACTTAGAATCGCATTCAGAATCGTCATCCTCTCAGGAATTTTCTATGTGGTGTTTTGTGATGATTTAGGTTTTGGTCTTGGTTTTTTTCATATCTATGATGGTAATTTATTGGTATAAAATTATCTTTATATTTTTCCACAGGAGAAGAATAATCGAACTCAGGATTTAGAATTGAAAAATTTATGCTTTCTCTCAAGTGATAGTAACATTACCGAGTTAGGGAATGTCTCACTCTCTTTACTAACAATATGAGTTTAATTTACAACATTATGTTAAAATAAAAAAACCCTAGGAAATTAAAATGGGTAAATATATTCTATCTTTTAAATTCAACATTACCTATACCCTGGAAAAAAGGAAATGTTGTCCTATATTCATTATAGAAGATGTTTCATTCAAAAGAATTAGTGGGATCAAAAGATGAATCGAACCTGATGGGAAAATTTTTCCAACTTCATTGGCATATAGAATAGGAGGAGGCTTGTATTCATATATCTAGTTCATTTTTCTGATATCACTTATTGAGTTGATCAATAAAGAAAAATATTGGGAAGCATACTTCAGGAGTATTATGAACACCTTATATAGGTGGGAGTCAATTACCAAATTATTATTCTCCCTAGATGGAATTAACTAGTTTAAAAAATATTTTTCTATTCATTCATCTATTAAAAAGTGTACAATGTGATGTTTACATTTATTCTAGTATCATATTAATCTTTTCATAATGACTATGTAATATGACATGATGTGTTAAAAATTGTTGCAAGGACTGAATCACCACATAACTGAGTTTCTGTCTTATTTCAATACAAACCTCTAGATAATGGAAGAATATATAAATATTTCGAGTATTATTCATCCTCTTCTAATAGATATAATGAAATGGGATGAGATATCTATGGATTTTTTTTGGGATACTATTGAAATAGTTTGTGAGGAATGATGTATGTGTGGTTATTGTTCAAACAAATAAAGTATCAAATTTTGATTTCATTACAGTCACCAACTATGTTCTGGATTTCGGAAAGTTATCTGTCTATGAGAGGATGAGATTACAAGTTGTATTATATTCTTTTATTTTAGGTAGTGACTCTTTGTTTACATATCATATTTTTAAATTCTTCAATGAGGTGATAGGTTCTAAGGTTAATGTAGGGATGACATTCTATCCTCATATATATGGACATATAAAATGAAAATATTTTGGGGTATAGGATTCATTATTGAATTATGGACATTGGTGGCCACTATGATAGCTATTTGGGACTGATTAAATTCCATTACAAAAACAATTACGAATCAGCTGTCAAATTAGATCCCATTGAGGACTTGTATGGTCCACTTATAGAATCACCAATTTGTTGGTTAGAAGTGGGGGATGTTTCTCAATTTTTAATGAGAACTATCCAACAGTGGTTCAAAATCTTAATATTTATCAACAACTTGGGATGGATAAATATTGGTTTAATTAAAATGCTAATCGTCAATGCTATCCTCTAGAAGTTTCTACATGTGACAACGTGCTAATGGATGTTTCTCCTCAGATGGGTAACATAAGGCTTTGGAATCATGGAAAATTAGCTCATATATTATTGAAACCCTTTGAGAACACTCATAAGTTCAAAAAAGTAAATTTTCGGTATTATATACTTTTTTAGTTGAATTTTATGCAAGATGTTATCCCTAAGTCCGAGCATAAGTAGTATCATCCCGATCACCCACATTTTATAAACTTTAAATTCCATTAATTTGATTTAGGTATGTCAGTCATCAAATGAGAGATTCTTATTTATGATTGTTGGGAAATTTTTATAATTGGAAGTATATTCTAGTGAACTAATTGTAATGGTAGCATTGAAAATATTCTTATTAGACATGGGATCCTAAATCAATGATGAAAGAGTAATGTAATTATATTTTCTCTAATAAGTCATCATCATCATAAAATTTTGGTTATGGGAAATGATATAATTTGGAGAACAATCACATCCAGATACCACTTTCAGGTACGTTAATTAATTTTTTTGCATTATTTTTTTCATTAACCATTATTTAATTTTTAATATTTTTGGAGATTATTGTGGTTTTTAAACATGTGCATGATTGGCACATTGATAGAAAAACAGTGAAACCAAACAATGAAGATATCCCTAATGTAAAAAACTTTGGATCATAGTTTGTTAAAAAATGAGATAAAACCAAGGAAAAAGATATAATTAATATCAAAATAGAATTTTAGAACTTGAAACATAACATGATTGTCTCACACTTCCTCCTAAAAAAACTAGGTGAAATGGTTTGTGCCTTATGAGTGTATTAATTATCGATTTTTGGGTGTTTGAGTTGTTTCTATGTATGGAGAAGCTGCAATAGAGCTAGTACTTTCAATACATGTTGGGTAAATATATTACATGACATATAATAGTGGATCATGACAAGTGTTGTCTAGTATTTCAGGACATGTACACAACTATGGGGTTTCCCATGAAAATGATGTACGTAATTTGTGTGGGATTCACGATGTATAATAAATTGGGTGATTAATCCATTGAGGATCCATGTTTTCAGTAAAAGTAAATATTTTTTGGAAACCCAAGGAACACACACCATGTTACAGTTACACAATATGTTACCAGAGAGATATAGGTTATTCTATAACCCATCATGTGGAATTTTGATTCATCCTACTACCTCCCTTATCTATATAATTAGAATATCCCTTGAATCCCTAAAGTGTAAATCAAGACCTCTTACTCCAGATATGTCATATTAGTTCATGTAGATCACCATTAGAAATATATGGCATGTTCTCCTCCAATTCATGGTTAGTTTACTTCTACTATTATTTTAGGGGTCACTCGGTTGAAGTTTTTTTTTGGTTTTGGGTGTGTGTTGGGAAACATTTGGATTATTTTCTAGTGCAATGTTGTTTGATAATCCATTTTATGGAGAACTTTAATTTCTCTACCTTTTCTTCTTTTTCATATGGTACTCACCGAGTTGGAATGATTCTTTGTGGTATAGAATCCCTTTTTTATCATTATTGTGTATTGTTTGAGATGAGTTTACTCGTTTCCATCTTGGAGTTATGGTTGTGCTAGATTAATAAATAACATTTAATTACATAATAGAAATTAAAAGGCTAATGGAGTGTTTTTCTAACGCTTTCACATATTTGATATTATTTTTATATTTTTATTGTACGATCATGATGACCTACTAGAAAATATAGTTATTGGGGGATCATTTTTTGTAAGATAATATATGATATCACTGCTTCTTTTGTTTTTATTATTTTGATATAACCTTAATAATGAAAATTTATTTCCATTTATATTTGGATAATCTAAATGGTGGACTCAAGATAACAAATTATGTTATTAAACATAAAAAAAATAAAGTGTTATTTTTATAAAATCCCCTTTGTAATGTAGACATGTTTTTTGATGTGGAATAATATATTTCCATGATTTTTCTGAAATGTTGTGTGGTTGATTGTGGGTTGGGGTTTTCACAGTTGATCATTTGATTGATGTGATTTTGGGGAAGTGAGAACGTTTTTTTCCACGCTATTACGGTGGTGAGATGGTTTTATGGCCATAATTTTTGGGTGGGTGGTGTTTTATTATTGTGCTTTTGAGAGACGAGATAATTTTATAGCCACATTTTTTGGGTCTGTGAGTTTTTTTGTAGAATTGTTATTTTGGGGTGGAGATATGGTTTGATATTATTTCTTTTGGGGTGTCATGGGACTTTGACGACCATAATTTTGGGCAAAGATATGTTTTTATTGTCATGATTTTGTAGTGGTGAGTTTCTTAGATTCTGGATATTTTGGGGAAGAAATATGGTATAATTGTTGTGATTTTGGGGTGGGGAGGTAGTTTTTTGGACGTTTATTTGGGGAAATGATGTGGTTAGTTTTTGGATGAGAATTTCAGTGTGTTGAGGAGGTGGTTTCAGTTTTCAGGATGCTTGGGTAGTGATTAAATAATACTAATTAATTTTTCAATAACGATTGAAATGCAATGGGTTGATTTGGTTAGTGAGTTTTAAATGGATTATGACTAATTAAACGGTACGTTTTATGGTAAATTGTTTTGGTAATAAATAATGAAAATAATGGGATAATGAAATGAAATTTGTATAGAATGTGAAGGTGTCTTGTGTTGTAGTTTTCTCCATTTAGATATGGCATGGATAATTTTGATTGTGTATGTTAGATAGTATTTGGTTTTGAACCCATAGATTTTTATTTATGTGAGGGTATGTGTATATAATTTTATATTCTATTTATTAATATAAACACCCCACACAAATAAAAAACTGTGTTCCGAAACACATATATTCATGTAGGTTTTTTTCCCACATCTGATGAGGTGTATAGTTTGATAGGTAACATTTCATCCCACCCTATATTCTGGGTGATGTAGGTATTTCATATAATGTAATGGTCAAAATAATTTTAGATCACTAGATGATGGTTATTATAACCCATGTGACATTTGGTTATATGTGATGTACCCATTATTTTGAGAAGAGATGTGATATGTACGTTCTTCTAGGGTAGATTATAGAAGTGTACATGTATTATAAGAATGGGGGAATGAGATTGAATTCCATTATGTTCAAGATACAATACTACTTTGGTTATGGCTATTAATGTGTGTTGGACATGGGGTTTTCAGGTGATAAGTGAAGGGGTTTTGATTGGGTGGAGGTGTGCATAGGAGTCTACAGAAATGATGTGATGTGATCTTTCTAGTAGAGCGATGTGAGATATCAATGATATTTTAATTCTAGTATGTATGATCTTTGGGTGTGAGTATTGAATACCCATTAGAATGTGTTATAGGTTACCCTGTATCAATATTGTTTTTATTATGTTATATTTAATTGATAATATTTTGTTATGAATGTTCCTTGGTGATGTTGTAAATGAGAGCTAACCTATTTTGGTTTAGTTGATTCTTATGTTTTCTCAAAGATGCATTATTATTATTTTTTCACATATGACCAAGCGATTTTGGTTACCCTAATGAGTATAACTATATTCTCAGTCTATACATATAAACTATTACAAGGTTTCTAGTGGGTCAACCTAAACTATAAAGGACATCAATATCCAAAATCACTGGATAACTCCTCTTTCACTATTTTGAGTTTTCATTAGGTATATACTTTTAATAATATTATATCTATAATAATTATTTATACATGCATGTTGGATGGTTTTGAATTTATTTTAAATTATTTCATGGAGATTATGGTGGATGATTCATCTTATCTCCCAATCCCATTTATATTATAGAGGTTAATTACTCTAATGAAAGAACTTTTTATTCTATATGTGTTATTCGCTTTCCAAAGGCCAACTAGAGGTAGAATTTGGTATTCATCTTATCTTTCCCCTAATTTCACTATATTTGGAGAGAGTTCGTAATGATAATGTGATATCAAAGGTAAATGTTGAGGGATAAGGTTGAGTTTGAATTTAGGAACAATTTGTTTTTGTATGGGTTGATATGTAATCAGTGATAGTTGAATGTGGTTATGGACATAGGCTAGTTAGACCACGTAGGTCCTGAGATCTTTGGTAAAACTCACGATCTAGTGTACAGACTCCCATCTTACTTAATGAACCAATGAGGTGGACTTGTTATAAGGGTAGAGAACATGGATATGTACATTCATAATGATTACTTGTATTTTTATTTGGAATTGGGTTGTTTTGGGAAGGTTAAAATGAATAAAATTAATGACAAATAATGTTAATAAAATCATATACTACCAGGCATGGAAATGTTTTTTCTTTATAGTTTTGTATCATATTCATAATAAATGCAACGTTAATGATGTATAGGTTCATAATGTTGATCAATTTGATTTTCATAGTGTATATTACTGAGTGGTATGAGGCATTAGGGATGGAATTGTGACCATTCAAGTGTAATGATTTGGGGATGTGTGAGGGAAGTATATCTGATGTGGATACTGGGAGCCAGCTGGAGGATATCATGAGTTCTTTTATTTTGATGTAGGAACTTATGGGATACTGGGTACAATTTCTAGTTATTAAAATATGGGTATCTATGTATTTGTGGTGGATGGTGTATCTAGTGGAGCAGAAGGAGATAGATGTTTTGTGGGCTGACATTGAGAACATGTTCTGGGTTGTTTACTCCCAGCGACTATGATGTAAGTAAAGAGTAAATATATTATTTATCATTAGCATGAATGTATGTTAGTGAGGGATATCAGAAACATGTTCTTGGACATTCTATATATTCCTTGGATCTTTTTCTAGTTGTGGTGTCCAAATAAAGATTTCTTATGGATGCACTCGAACCCTTTATCTGGTATGTAGTTACTCATTTTCATTACCAACATATTTGTATTTTTTAAATATTTAGGTTTTGATCTTTCATATTCACACATTAGGAATTTTACCATGATAGGGGAACAAAAATAATTCCTTGAGTAGATGTATTGTTAGTGGTATGGCTCGGTCACCTGCACCTTCAATGATTCGACCAGTGGGGAGTTGACCTTAGTAGCATTATTTCCAGCCCTCTATTAACAGTTTGTTCTATGATTATACATGGGGATCTTTTCTAGTGTTATTTATTTCATTGGTTCATTTAATTTTCTATAAATAGTGGAAAATGATTTTGGAATCCCAATGAGTGAAGGGGTAGTTGGATTTCTCCCCACTGAGTGGAGATTTAGTATGTATAGGTCATCCATAGAATGTTAGTAATGTTCTAGTAATATATACATTACATCTTTATATATGTGGTCATTAATAGAGATACATAAGAGATGGGTGTTGCCTATTCCTTGTACTGCAGGCGGCTGTGCGAGAGACACCAGTGATCATCAGTGGTATGGTCAGTTTGTTTAGTAATGTTGTTTGTGGAATATTTGATTTATGATCACATTGTTCCTTTTTTCACCCAAACATTACAGTGATCTAGGACTAGACATAGAGAGTCTTCTTAGGCCCCTGGTGTTGAACACACTAGTCGGAGGCCAGACTAGCTTGTTTGATATGTAATTGGGTTATAGACTGATGAGGGGGATATCGCAGTCACATGTGGATATTTTCATAATATTGATGCATAAATACAATTATATCATTGGATGTGATTTTTTTTATTCCATTCATGTTTTTATATACTAATTCATAAGAATAATAATGTTATAAAATTTGGATGGTTAGCATGTTGTTTGCGTTGGAAAGAGGGGTTTTCTGGTTGTTAGTCAGTGTGTGGATCTCCATATTTCTTTTTGGGATGAGTAATCAGTGGAAACACAAGTGGAAGGGATTGTGAAGGTTCTGAGGGTTATGTAAGAATTATTAAATGTTTTCCTCGATGATTTTGTGACACTATCCATTTGACATACTATTCTGTTTTGGATATAATTTTAGTGTTTCTTCTCTGATTTCGATGGATCCTTTTGATATGAAGGAGTCAAGGATTCAGATTGTTGACTTGATACATAATGGTTTTATTTGACCCAGTGCGCCCTAGTGTGGTGATCCACTGTTATTCAACATGATTGAGGATGGTGGTTTGAGGTTGTGCATAGACAAGTACATATTGAGTTAGGTGACATTCAAGAATTGTTACTTGCTTCCAAAGAATTATGTTCATTCCAACTTGTTGTAATGGATGAGTTGGTTTTATAATATCATTCTATAGTTTGGATATCACCATTTGAGGGTAAACATAATGAACCATGATTTTAATACATGTATTTACATCATAATTTCATAATATGTCATACACTACATAAATTCACATCAAAGGGCCATATGAATTTAGTACCTTTGGAAACATGGAATCATATCGAATTGGGTCATAATATATCTCAATATTTTTCATCCCATTTTTTCATAACATGAACACTTTCTCACATATCATAATTATTACCATTCTTAGTATACTAGGGAAAATAAACCTATGTGTGGGTGATCTTAGATGATCAATAAGTGTAAACAAGGGAGATATGTAATCATTATGAAAACATAAGGTAGTGTGAACATCTGCATTATTTTTATGATCCTACACTACATATCAGGGGATCATATAAATGATTCATAGCATAAATGTTTGTTGTTTATAAGAAATGAAAAATATGGGAATCAATACCACAATCCAAAAATTCATAACATAGGAATAAGTACTAAAAATTGTGGTAGATACATTATCATATAAAATTGTTTCCATATTATTCAAGGAATAATCTCTAATGAATCTTAGTTGCAAAGGATTACTCACTATATCATATTGGTAATCATGGAACACTCCACTAACCATATTAGTAGTCAATGTTCACTCCCATGACCATCATTGTAGACAGAGTCCTCTACTAAACCAAACTGAATCCCCATTCCATTCAGGTTTATCCATTGAGATATAAATATTTACCCAATTCATTAGAGGGATATATATGTCCAACCTGTCAAGTAGTGAAAACCATAAATATTTGTTCCACAAAAACATAAATCATTCGTCGTAAACATAAAATTCACATATAATGAATAAGGTCAGAATTCTCGAATTATAAACTCTATAAATAATATGTGACATTAATTAATGTTATCATATAATGGAAATGGTTTTGAATGATAATTTGAAAAAACTTATTAGGAAAATATCCTTTCTACTTTGAAAAACCCTTCTTAAAATCATACAAAAATTATTTCAAATTTTTTATTTATAACAACCTTGAAAAATTATAATGTGGTATTTGAAAACCATTTATTGATTCTTTTGAATTCATTTTCATTAAAAATAATAAAATATCTATTGGAAAACATTTAAAAACATTTTATTAAATAATGTTTTGAAGGATCACAAATTTCTGATGGAAGAGGGACATAATGTGAGATTTTTCAAAAAATAAATTTGATAATAATCATATATACCAAAGAGTATAAAAATGGTACAAATACATGGATATATCAAAATTAATCATAAGAGAATAAAATTCATGAATGTTCTTGTAATATGGAACATAACAATTCATCAATGAATTCATAATAAAAAATGATCCTGATAAACGATGATATTGTTTCTATAAACATTTACCGCACTGTAACATTGATTGATACTCCCCATGTATGAAAATGAAATTAAAAGAAGTAAAAAATATCTGTCAAATAATTAGATTCATGATAAAACATTTCAAATGTATTTCTATACACCACATAGATTAATATAGGAGCATAACAAGGCATGTGTCTCAAAGAATGTAAATTGAGACAAAATTTCTTTTCCAATTTGGTAAATTTTGAATCATAAACCCCATGAAGGAAGACAAAAAAAATTAATCTAGAAATACCCATAAATATAAGTATAATAATTATAATATAAATCCATGGGAACTATATACACAACAAAAAAGAAACTTATATTGATTATGGCATATTTCTCATAGACATAAAAGTGAGAGTAGAAATCCTCTTACCTTTTGCTTGGATGCTCGTTGTACTCATAAAAAATCCTTCCTATTAAATCTAATTTTATTATAAATCTATTAATTAATGAAATTAAATTATATAATACCATATTGTATTTACATATGGCCTTATTATAAAAATTTATTAACAAATCCATGTTAATGTTATGTTTCAGGTAGTAACCGCTTTGTTTTTCACATTTGTTTTGATTTGGATATATATGTCCAACCTGTCAAGTAATGAAAACCAATCATATGTGTTCCATAAGAACATTAATCAGTCGTCATAAACATAAAATTCATATATAAAGAATAAGGCCAGAATCCTCGAATTATAAACTCTATAAATAATATGTGACATTAATTAAGGTTATCATATAATGGAAATGGTTTTGAATGATCATTTAAAAAAACTTATTAGGAAAATATCCTTTCTACTTTGAAAACCCCTTCTTAAAATATTTAAAAAAATTATTTCACATTTTTTATTAATAACAACCTCGAAAAATTATAATGTTGTATTTGAAAACCAATTATTGATTAGTTTAAATTCATTTTCATTAAAAATCATAAAATATCTATTGAAATAAATTTAAAAATATTTTATTAAATAATGTTTTGAAGGATCACAAATTTCTGATGGAAGATGTACATAATGTGAGATTACTCAAAAAATAAATTTGAAAATTATCATATGTACCAAAGAGTATTAAAATGGTACAAATACATTGAGATATCAAGATTAAGCATAGGAGAATAAAATTCAAGAATTTTCTTATAATACAGATAATAACATTTCATCAATGAATTCATAATAATAAACGATCCTGATAAACGATGATATTGTTTCTATAAAATTTTACCACACGGTAACATTAATTGATACTCCCTATGTATGAAAATGAAATTACCTGAAGTAAAAAATATCGGTAAAATAATTAGATTCCTGATAAAACATTTCAAATGGATTTTTATACACCACATAGATGAATATAGGTGCATAACATGGCATGTGTCTCAAAGAAGGTAAATTGAGACAAAATTACTTTTCCAATTTGGTGCCTTTTGAATCATAAACCCCATGTAGGAAGACAATAAAATTAATCTAGAAATACCCATAAATATAAGTTTAATAATAATAAAATAAATCCATGTGAACAATATACACCAACAAAAATAAACTTATATTGATTATGACATATTTCTCATAGACATAAAAGTGAGACTAGATATCCTCTTACCTTTTTCTTGGACTCTCGTTGTACTCATAAAAAATCCTACCTAATAAAAATAATTTTATTATATATCTATTAATTAATTAAATTAGATTATATCATACCATATAGTATTTACTTATGGCCATCTATTAAACATTTATTAACAAATCCATGTTAATGTTATGTTTCAGGTACTAACCTCTTTGTTTTTCACATGTGTTTTGATTTGATATATTTTTTATCCTACAATGTAAATCTTTATTTAATTATCTAAATAATGGTAAGAATTATGTACGCATTATTTTTATTCAGATTATATTTAATTATAATAATCGATAAAATATAGATTTATAAAATCAAATACACAGTTCATAGAGACGTTAGGTCATATGTATGCACGAAAGTTGGTTCCCTTTTCATGTCATATAGAAAGAATTAAGGAAAATGAAACATATATAATAGTATTAAAAAATAATTTTTATGACAAATATATCATATAATTCATGTAAACCAATCAGTAATAGATTCCATATAAATTTTAAACGAATCATATCACTTTGAGGAGGCGGTAGTCCACAATCCAAAATAAATCTTCTCTTATTTATACAGAATGTTAAACAAGAAATTATGTTGTATATAATAATTAAAAATCATAAAAAATAATATATTAGATATATCATATAAAAATATGGAATTGATCATTATTTCTAGCCTTATAGGTGGCAATGGAACAAATGAATGACCTCAGTTCGTAAGGTGGCAGTCCTCCATACACATGATCAATGATTGCATATCCCATTTGATGTAATTGTATGTAAGTGTAGGTATAAAAATTAAAATAAGAACATATAAATATATTTAGGATACATATGTTAGTATAAATAAAACAATAAAAAATATTTTATGTATTTTAAGGAAGAAATAGTGAAAAATATTCATTGGTGAATGTTACCTCTTCTTTCTACATCTCCATTTAATTTGCAAAAAAGGAATCCATTGGATGGATTTATACATAATGTAATGTTTCTTATAATAAGGTATTAAATATTATATCATATTTTTACTAATTTTTTCATAACTATATTGGTTCAGAACTGTAAGGAAAATAGAAGATTATGTGACCATTTATAAGAGAGGGAAGGGTAACATTTGGGATTTATAAAAAATGAATTTATAACAACTTCTATGTCAATAAAAATACCACATAAAATCCATATTTTAGAATATATGATACGTTAGTATTGTAATATCTTCAAAAAATAAATTTAATAAATTTTTTTGATGTATTCTAATGATTAACATTGTCATTAACCTTGAGTTTACCTATTTTAATTCAATCTACAATAACTAATATTTCTATATTAGGAGGATGTAATTATCAATTATGAAGTTTAAATTGGACCATAAATTTCCATTTATTATATTATTGTTAAAATATCATACCCTTGATACGTATTGAATATTTTTATTATTTCTAAATAATTTAATAAAATAATATACACATAAAATATCATAATTTCCAATTTTGACACAATTCAAAACGTTGACTTTATGAAACTCAAATAATCATGATAAATAATAAAAATATTATTAATTACACAAAGGCAATCTAATATTGACCATTAAAATTTGTAGATCTCCTTAATTGAGTCAAATTATATTCATTTTCTGATTTTAAATATTATTTAATTGAATGATTCAGTAATAAAATAATTACTATGTTATTTTTTTCCAATTATTTATGATAATTACTTTTTCGCTAAAATTTAAAAATAAATTTACATAATGTTTTAAATGTGTTATTTATGTAAGTAATATATATATTCAATTATATTAGCTATTTATACACATACTGAAAACATTATACTTGTTAAAAGTAATAGTGTGACATATTATCTATCTCATTGATTTTAATAATATAAATGTCAATTTAATTGAAAAGTGAAAAAAAAAACAATTCTGAAAATTTGGAGATAATAAAACAATTTAACTCATTAAGTAATTTTTTTTAAAACTCTATGGTAGTTTTATAATTTTTTTTATTTTTTTACCTTTAAATACCTGATTTACCATTAACTGTGGAAATAACACTTACTTAAATTACTAATCATATTAGTCAAAATAAAGATACATATATACTAAATTTTGAGCATACTATTCAAAATATGGATTCCATTTATCAATGTTCATGAAACATAGTTAGATAAAATTAATAAAAAATAATCTTGTTGAGGGAATGAGAAAATGTTTTTCTAAAGTGAATATTTTCAAAATATTGAAATGTTTTTATATACATATTCAATGAGAAATTGATTCTAGTGACCTAAATAGAATTAAATGAGATAAAATTGACCAATTAAAATTTTAAATCCTATCCAAATATATAATTTAACACTAAAATAAAATTTCTAGAAAAATCTATTTTCAATTAAAATTCCATAATTTTCAGTATTAAACTAAAACATGAAACTTATCCGAAAAAAAATCTTAAATTAATAGAAATTAAATTTTTATATTACTATTTTAATTTAGAAGTTTATTTTTACAATCATAACTTGTAATAGTGTCCCAAAATAAATTTAAAACTTGTGTTCCATCAAAAGGCAGAAAAAATGTCTGTTTCGAAAATGAACTTTTTGATGCATACAATTATCTTTGTTTTAATGTCATTTATAGAAAAAAAAGATTGGTTGCATTTTAAACATTATAATGTATATTATATATATACATGTTTTTATTTCATTTAAATAACCAAAAAAAATGTTATCTATTAAACTACATGTATATAACAATCTTCTGTACATTGAAATAATTTTTCATAGAAAAGTTTCATTTTATTTTATAATGATATTTACGTTCATATATAATAAATTATTCAATGTAATATATATACATGTGTAAACCATAATTCATCAATTATGTTCATTCCAAAAATTATATATGATATTAAATTAAATTTATCTAATTCTAATAATAATATTAATAGTATATTGTACTTTAGTAAAATATAGCCTTCAGTGAGACAAAATTTATCCAAATAACAGAAAATTGTGTTTAAAACAAGACCAACATAGTGTTGTGTTTAACAAAATCTAATATATGTGTTTTGTGTAGCCAAACCTAATTTTTTTTTGTAAAAATATTGAATTACTTTTATTTTTTCATATAAAATATATATTAATTATAATTGAAGATGAAAAATATTGAAAATATTTAATTAACTTGTAAAATTTCCCAAAATCATGGGGTGTTACATTAATCCCCCCATAAAATGAATTTCACCCTCCAAACGGATCTGGGACATCAATGAATTGACAATTTATAGTTTTTTCCCTTGAAAAACACATCATAAAAATGAATACGGAAACATCCTTTTAAAAGGAATGCTAGAAACATGATGGTTACCCATTGTAACTCGTAAGTCAGTTTCCACATAGGAGTACATAAATGAAAATTGAAAACATGGACAAGGGAAATATAAAATACAATTTCAAATGTTGAGTCTTATAGAACATGTTTCTGAGATAGATAACAACCAAAAATCAATAACTTAATAAGTCTTGAAATGATCATTTATATCATAAAAATGGTGATAATATAGGAACATTTTATATGAAGACCTTTTTTACTAAATTTGATGAATTTTTATATGAACATATAATTTCATGATTTCAGGGAAACATCTCCATTTTTTCCTTGATAAATTTATATTTAATCTCATATTCTATAAAATGAAGATTAATTTTTCATTCCTGATCTGTTTTCAGATAATTATTTTGGTATATAGATTGATAAATACTTCCATCTGTCATTATCAAATAAAATTTTAGTACATGTTTTTTAATTTTCATAAATCCTCAAATGGAATGATAATAAATTAATATACTCAACCTAATATGATTTTTAACATAATAATTTTCATGTAATGTTAACCTTATAACTATTTTGAGATATGGAAGTGAAAAACGTTATAAATAAGTTCACATTATTTTTCAAAAACAACATTGTATTGGTCCTATATATGTCAGAAAGATGATATTGTTATTCACATAACAATAATGTGAATACCTTGATCACTTATTCTATGAAATCATGGTAATTAACATAAATCATTATTGAAAACATATGATCTTAATTAATTAATTAGTTATTTAATATATTCCATAAGTCCAAAAATTTAGTAATTATTATCCACGATAGCACAAATCACATTTTCAAATGATCCTTAATTAGTTCCAAGGTAACTAGAACCATTAAAATTACTTATTCTTACCCAACATTGCATTATCAAAAAATAATTATCTCAACACTAGGAACATATAATGGGGTTTATTTCAATTAATCTTTTTATTCCAATAAATGTATCAATTTTTTTAAATCACATTCCAAGGTCATCATTTCCATTCAAAATACCCTTTTAAATCCTTAATGAAAAACTTACGGAAAAAATATTTATATATATCAGGATTTATATATAATAATATTATCATTCCCAATCATATAAAAAATCATCCAAATTTTTTCTAAAACCATAAATCAGGTATTATAATATTAATCATGAATAGAATATGAATTATTAATCATGAAATAAGTTTCCTTATCCTCAATAAAAGCATTCTTCTTATGGTTAATGTAATCCATACTATTAAAAAAATTCCATAACATCCACATGTCATTTTTGGTCTCTTTATCATAAAAAATTAACCAATAATCATATGACCTTCCTAATTCTATTCATGAAAATTCCACATAAGAAAAAAATTTGGGTAATTCTCAAACATTGCACATCAGAAACATTCAATGTTATCCATGTCCCACCTAGTTCAGGCCAAGGACTAAAACTATAAAGCATAGTTTGAGAAACACTTAGATCTAAGACACCTAATATTTATCTTACGAGAAATACCAAAGAACATGCTTAAAAATATTTGAAGGAATTTAAATAAAATTTTCTCTTCCGAGTATTCAAAGGTTGACTGAACCATTTCTCTTCTTTCCAGATATGATGACCCAGGATTATCATCCTATGATATTATATCATTTTTATATAATATTTAATAAATAACACAAACACTTTCCAAAAGATCATTATAATTTAGTTTCCTTGGATACATGGAATCAAAAAAATATTGATAGATATATATATCTAAATACTCTCCCCTATCTCTTCATGATGAGAATCCTTTTTTACATATCATGCTAATCAATTTCATTACATTTTGGGTAAAGTAAACATAGAAAGGGTGAGATCATAATCTTAGTAAGATTAAACAAAGTATATATATATATAAATGAAATGAGAATATGAGTATTGGAACATAATAATAAAATTTTAAGTTCTTACGATGCTAATCCAAGATCATATAAATTATCCATGTCATAAATAGTAAAACTTCATAAAACATGAATCACTATGGAATCAATAGAATATTCCATGAAATCATAAATGTGGAATAAGAACTGAAAATTATGGATAAGACAACAACATATACAATGATTTCCAAAGTAGTCAAGGAATCACTGACAAGTACATATTAGTAGTGTCTGTTCACTACCCATACCATCTTGGTAGTCATTGTTCACTTCCATGGAAATCATAGTAGTCAAGGTTCACTTCCAAGACCATCTTAGTAGACATGGTTCATTACAAACTGAGTTTACTCTACATTATAGACCATTATATCTCATAAATAATAAATATTTATCCATGGTAGTATAATGAAATATACTTCCCACCAATGAAATAATTAAAACCAAATAAATGTTTCCCACAAGAAGATAAATAATTCACGATAAACATAAACTATCCATAGAAATAATTACAATGGAATACTTGAATAATAAACCCAATAGAGAATATATAACATTAAATAATGTTATTATACTAGATTAATGGATTGGTTAGATCATTTGAAATTGTTATTGATGAAAATATGCTTTCTTCTTGAAAAACACATTTTAAAATCAAAAAACATTTAACAAAATATTTAATTTAAAAAAACATTGGGAACATATAAATTAGTATTTGAGAATAAATTTATACGTATTTGAAATCTATTTTCATGAAATTTTATAAAATATCATTTGAAACACTTTAAGAACCATTTTAAAAAACATTTTATTGTAGAAACAGAATCTTCTAACTGAAGAGAGACATAAATTCCAATTTTCATAATTATTTTTCATAATTATCAAATGTACCATTGACATGAAAAATTACACTACTTATTGGAGATACCATTACTAACTAGAGAATATGATAATTCATGATTTTTATTTAAATAAGGATCATAATATTTCAATAATTAAATAATAATCCAAAACAATCTTGACAATTGTTGAGATTGTTTCTATAAACTCTTACAACATAGTATCATTGAATCATACTACCCATGTAACGACCCAATCTTTTGTTAATGGAAATACCAATTGATCTAAATAAATGAATCTTTATGTAAAAGGTTTATATAAAATGTCAAATTCTTTGGTTTTATGTTAACAATTGTGAACATTGCTAATACATTCATTGAACAGTGATCACCTGATTAGTATACATATAGGGCTTGAACAAATCCAACTTACTCTGACAAAGGAAGAAATGACCTCATCTAGAAGACGTGCCCTATACGAAGCCCATTTTTCAGATCTTGGAAAGGAGGTAGTGTCATTGGGCTTCACTCTTGACCAAACCCAAGTTAAGAGTGAATATGTCAAGCCCGAGTGGGACCACCTATGAGAGAAATTTATGTTGATAGAGATTACCACCCGAGCAACGTTATCTGAGCCACCCCAAGAGTCTATCAGTATCGAAGACCTTACTCTTCGATATTATGTTGGTGTTATAAGGGGTTATATAACAAGACCCTAGTACTACGGTTTTGTACATTATTTTTGTATATAATAATGATTATACTTTCATTTTATTATTGTTACATTTGAAATAGTTTTTCCTTTAAAAGCACAAATAATATTTTTAGTTAATGATCATCGTAGAAATATATTTTTATGAATTAATGGATTTTATAATTATAAAATATTTAAATAAAATATTATTATAGCAATTCAATTAATTTTTTTAAATATAAATTATCATAAAATTTTATTGATGCAATTATAATTTTTATTATGGTTTGAATGCCGTTTTTGTCAAAACCCGGTAATTTTCGATAAATGTATAATATTTTTAAAGAGAAAATAAACAAATTTAGAAAATTATCTAGGTAAAATAAATATTATTTTTGGAATCAGGACGTCGAAATTATCCAACGGTGAATTTTTCATAATTTTCTCATACAGTAAAATTTTTGGGTAAAAATTAAATATCGTTTAAATATATAATGTGTTTTATGACTTTATAATGACCAAATAGTGATGCAATAAAATACTATAAGAATCATGTTAGGCCAATATTTGTTTTACCATTAAAATAATGTGGTTTGGGGTTTGTTTTGTTTTACAAATCATCAATAGACCCATTAAGAATTATTAAACATATTTTCATTTTAAATTATTTACCTTGGGAGTGTGACTGACCTCCACATAAGAAAACCCATTTTTTTAAGAAGTTCGGACATTGGAATTTTAAAATATTTTTTTCCAATTACCTTTTCCAAAAACCATTCGCAAAACCCATGAGATTATTTGTGGTTTGGATTAGTTTAATGTGAGGTGTCCCTATCCAAAATAATATTGAATTCCCTCACCTTGCATATATAAACCCACCCAGGATCTCACTTCCTCTTAACTCAAATCCCTTGGAGTCCATAAAACATCATCTCTCATCTATCTAGAATCCTTCCAAGGTGCCCCAAGCTCCCAATAAGCTTTTCTCAAGACTCTCTCATGCCTTTGGTAGCACACTTCCAAGTTAGGGTTTTTCATCCATTCTGATTTTTGTCTAATATTCGTAATGTAGTTATGCCCTTTTAGGTTCAAATATAAATTTTGGGGTATGGTTTATCACCTCCCTCATATATCCCTCTTTAATATTTAATGATGAGAGTCCCATTTCTCACTCAGTAAATGCCTCCCATTACACCCGTTTCAATGCCCAAATTCCAAATGAAATTTATCTCTCTTCTTTTACATTCAAGAAATTGTTTTGAATCATGAATCTAAATTCCATTCCAATTGTTGGGACATGAATCCATATGACACCCATACCATCCATTTCATTTACATATTATGAGACACCACTTTCCCTCTCATCCACCAATTTTAGGAATTCTTACGTCACGTCGTTACGCTGTAGAAATTGCACCAATTTTCTAAGCCAATGTCATTGTGCAGTGAATACCATGACCAGTTCTCTAACAAGGGTATTCACCTTTATGTACATTTACTTATTGATTATAAATTTACATTTATTAGTTCCATATTCCTTTATCATTTAATATATTATTATTTTTTATAAATCTTTGTTATATGATCCATGTGGCACACTTATTCATGAAATGAAATGTTTATGATGGGTGCGCCCTTATACTTATCCAATGCTTTTGGTAAAGTATAGAATCATGATACGTCTTGTGAAATGGGTGTTTAGTCATGCTAATTCATGTGCAATGTGGTTTTACTCATGCTTCATGTGCAATGAGGATTTACTCATGCTCTATGTGAAATGAGCCTTGGCTCATTCTAATTCCATGTTTAGTGTTGTTGCCACATTTCCATATTATGATTATAATTATTTATCATAAATGTATGTTTATTCTTCTCTTGTGCTCTATTGATATGACTATTTTCTTACATGTACTGTATTCTTCATGCTATTCCATGATTATTCCCTTACTGGGCTTTATAGCTCACCCTTGACTTATGCATGTCCATAGGTAATCTCATGCAATGCTATGTACGATAGAATATAGTGGTCATTTAAAGGATGTTTTCAATAAAGATGGCGTATTTCGTGTTTAATGTTGTTATGTAATGATCCTAATCCACAAGGGCACTAGAAAATTCGATCTTCTATGTTGTTTCATGTTGTTTTTATGTAATAAATTATGTTTAACTGTGTAATTAAAGAATAGGGTTGTCATAGTTGGTATCAAAGGATAGGTTTAGTTATTTTTGGGATTAGGATTATAAAACCATAGTTAAGCCTTAGAGACAATACCAAGTATTATAAAAATATAGCTAATTTTTTGTGGGTATTGAGTAAGTAGTTTATCAAGTAATTACATCAATGTATAGATACGACCGAGGTAGAGGCGGCTCTAGCACAGATGTATCTTAGGGGTAAAACCAAAAACACCTCTTTGAGCTAGACTCGAATGGGAATGGGTACCCAAAAATGGGCCTTGCTTCACTCTTGGTTACGACACTCCATGGGGATATGATTTTGTAAATTCACAAGGATAGTATGATCCATTATTAAGGGATAAAAAATTTGCATAAAAATATATTTTAGAAAGTTGATCACGTATAACATAGATTGAAGCCAATAGATTTATATGTTAAGGAAATAAACGTTTTTTATAAGTCATTAGTTTTTTCCTTGTATTACCCTTAATGTGTTACCCCCAACATTCCTTTTATTCTAGCTAAATGCAGGTAATAAGAGGACTCGGGCTAACAACCGATGTGAAGATCAATGTGATGACTGTACTAACGAGATGCCCAATCCAATGGGAGAATGAATCGTGAACTTTGTCACACTTCTATCTTAGATAACTCATGATTTGAATAGAAACATGGTTCAGTAGTAATGTTCAACCCCACTAATAATGAACATGTCGTTATAGAGATCATCATGAGACAAAGACCTCATACTTTTAATCGATCATCTGATTCCTCAATCACACAACAATGGATCAACTGTATTTAAAAGATCTTCACCATCTTTCAATGTTCTGTACAAGCGACGGTTCTCCTGGCTACTTATCGTATGAAGGGTTAAGTTGATCAATGGTGGACGTTGATAATAAATACAAATCCTGAGGAGGAGATCGAGGCGTTGGAATGGAAGGATTTCCAGAAGTTATTTTTCGGTAATTATTTTCCGTGCATCCTCTGGATTAAGATGGAAAGGGAATTCCATGCAATCATGAAAAAAGATGAAGAATCTATTGGAGTGTAGGAGGAAAAAATACAATGGATTTCATGATATGATTCTGGATTTATCATTACCTCCGAATGCAAGGTTGACCGCTTCTTTGGTGGTCTGAAACCTAGCCAGCAGAAAGAACTGAAAATATGTGAATTCGATAGCTATGAGGAAATTGTTCGATGTTACCTCAAGGTCCAAATGGATATCGTAGAATCTTAGGGGTATCATGGGGATACGAAGCATAAGGTGGACTTTAATACTTCTGCTATGATTGATAAATTCAACGATCCTAAGAAGATACATCCACCCACTTGCCAAAGGGGCAAAAAGAAGAACCCTGGAAATTACCGTTAGGGGACGAAGAATTTCTTTAGGTGTGGAAGAGAAACACACCTTGCTATTAACTACCGAAAAAACCCCACGACTAAAATAGTGGAGAAAAATGCTATGTTTGAACCTCAACGCATTTTCCATTTCTACAACTGTAAAGAACCAGGGCATCTTGCAAATGAGTTCCCTATGCCAAGGGTTTTCGGTGGCAACCAACAACCTCCAAGACAGCATGGTCAAGCTTTTCCCATCACTACTGCCGAAGTCACCCCCGAAATTGAAGTGGTGAAAGGTACGCTAGTTTTTCATTCATGAATAACGAACATACATTTTTGATTCAGGTTCTACACATTCTTTTATATATCCAAAGTTTAGTAGAACAATCCCAGCACCACCGCACATCATGGAATTGAAGATGATGGTAAGTATGGAAAATGTGGAAATCATTGCATCCCATGAATATGACTCCTCCCCTGTCTTAATCTATGGATTAAAATTCCCAGAGAACCTCTTCATACTCCCTATAGTGGAATTTATGCAATTCTTGCCATGGATTTTCTTTCCTAATATATATCCAACAGAAAATTTTGGGAGATGTAAATCACTCTGCATATGGAGAACCGACCCCTGATTCATTACATGTGCAAGGAGGATGATGAATCTTCTTTAGCTCCATCATCTCATGCATGGATATTACTACCCTATGATCATGCATATATAGCTAAAATTATTGATTCTATGTAGGAAACCATCTAAGAGATCATTCCTATTATGAGGGAATTTTCTGACGTGTTCCATGAGGAATTGTCTGGACTTCCTCCTAGAAGAGACATTGATTTTTCAATTGATCTTATAACTATGACAATTACAATATCCATGAACACATATATATTGGTTGTTGAGGATCTTGAGGAGCTAATGAAACTACTACAAGAGAATCTGGATAAAGGGTTTATACACCATGTGCTTCAAAATAGGGTGCACCAGTCCTCTTCGTCAAGAAGAAGGATGGGTCAATGCACATTTTCATTGATTATCAAGATCTCAAAAAACCATGATAAGGAACAAGTATCATATCCCACTAATTGATTAATTGTTTGATAAACTATATAGATCACATTAATTTTTCATGGTGGATTTGAATTCAGGATATTATCAATTAATTGTGAAAAAATGAAGATATCCCCAAGACTACTTTTCGTACAAGATAAGGGCCCTATGAATTCATAGTAATGCCTTTCAGAATCAGTAATTCTCCAGAAATATTCATAGACTTGATGAATAGAGTCTTCATAGGTTACCTTGAAAAATTTGTGGTAGTCTTTATAGATGATATTCTGATATACTCTAAAACCAATGAGAATAATGATGAGAATCTAAGAACTGTACTTAAGACATTGCGGAAGGAGAAGCTCTAGGAAAAATATAGAATGTGTGAGTTCAAGTTGAATGAGGTCTCATTATTGCGCCATATCATCAAAAACAATGTGATATCTATGGATCCCTCCAAAACAGATGCAATTGAGGGGTGGTCGAGGCTAACATCGGTAATAGATATCAGAAGCTTCTTGGAGTTATGGTGATATTATCGATGATTTGTGAGAAATTTCTCAAGATTTTCCAAACCACTTAGAAATCTAACTCGGAATGGAGTAATGTTTTCATGGTGTGATGAATGTGAAGAAAGCATCAAGGAGTTAAAAAGGAGGCTTATCATTGAGCCCGTGATCACATTACCCACAAGTGGAGAACTTTTTGTTGTATTTAGTGATGCTTCGAAGAATAGATTGGGATTTGTGTCGATGAAAAATGACAAAGTAATTGCCTATGCTTCATGTCAATGGAATTTTCATGAATAGGACTATCCAACACATGAATTAAAGTAGGTTGGAGTGATCTTCACATTGAAAATTTGGTATAATTATCTTTTTGGGAAGACGTGTGAAATATATACGGACCAAAAAATACTCAAGTATATATTCACATAGAAAGTTTTTAACATGCGCCAATGAATATTGTTAGAGTTGATCAAAGATTATGACTACACAATCCATTACCACCCTGGGAAAGTGAACAAGTTGGCATATACCCAATGTAGAAAGGACCCAATGATTCTATCAGTGATGAGAATTGAAAAGGATCCAATCTTCTTAGATTTGATGATGATCATCATGAGAATCATAAATAAGGTAAAATCATCAATACATTCACAAATTATTGTTCAACTGTCACTTTTGGAAAGGATAAAAGATACTTAAAAACATGATGTGGGAATTCCGAAAAAAGTGGAAGCTATCGGAAAATGGAAATCCTCAGAGTTTAATGTTAATGAATAATGAATTGTGAGATTTGAGAAAAGAATATGTGTTCAATAATTTCCAGAGATAAAGAAGTTACTTTTGGATGATTCACATAGTTCAAATTTCTCTATTCAACATGGAAACACAAAGATGCATCGAGATCTCCTAGAGCATTATTGGTGGGATAATATAAAGAATCAGATGGATGAATATACATCAATGTGGCTGGTGAGTCTGCAAGTGAAGGTAGAGAGTCAGAAGTCTAAGGGGATGGTGCAACCATTTCCCATACTATAATTGAAATGGAAGAACAAGTTGGGCCAAAATCCCTCAAGGCACCATTAAAGCATTTTTTAGGACATTGTGTTTGCTGACAATGTGCACATCTGTGTTGTTATTTTTTACAAAGCAAACCATGACGTAAAAATTTGTGGACAAAGGGGATTTCATGGTGTCATGTCTTGTTCAAGGTCTGTGGTTAATGATCCATGATTGATTCAAGAACGTCGACAATGGAATGGATGATCTGAAGCTGGTACAAAAAGAAGAGATACAAGGTGGAACAATTTTGGTAAAGGGACATGTGCACCGTTGTCTTCAAGTAAATGAAAGGTTCACGACATAATCTTTTCAAGATTAGAACATCAAAATATAGAGAAGGGAAAAGGGGTGACTAGTTTTTAGGGTTGGCCACACAAGTGACTTGTGTGGAAGAGACTTGTTCGCCGAGACTTGCATGTCGAGAAGATATTTGTACACCGTCGCGTAGGGTGTAAAAATCCCTATAAATAGAGTTCAACCCCTCCTCATTTGGTAAGAGTTAAAAACATAGAGAAATTCATATCTCCTATTGTGTAGGTGTGCTGATCGCGCAAGTTGTGGTGTTGTCATGCAAGTTGACGTTGCACGCAAGTGGATTGTTGCACATCCAGAGTGGTTTGGGGGAGAAAGGTTGGGAGTCGCCCATGTTTTGAGGTGAAGAATGGGGCGTCGTGTAAGTGTATCAGTGACACATTCACCCCATGTTTTAAAGAAGTGCGACAATTAAAGGTTGCATTCCAAAATTAGTTTGGGCGTTAAAGTTTGTGATTTGTGGAAGTTTGGAGTTGCATAAGCTAGTGTCGCGCAAGTGGTTGAGGTGAACGTATGCACCAGTTTTAACTTGCATGTCGAAACTTGCGCGCCCGCTTGGTGAAGGGTGCCAGACATGGTTGAAGCACGACATTGATTCGGGGATGCATGAAATATGGAAGATTTCCGGATACCTTTGGAACAAAGTAAGATTCATGTACGGGTGAAAGATGGACTTCAACAACACATCTACATACAACAGAGGATGTATTCATTTGAGATAATGAAGAGACCAATAGGTATATACACTGTGAGTGGATCCTTTCTAGAGTAGTGAGTAAAGGAAGAGGAAGAAGGTGATCCTCTCCACTGGTAGTGATACAGATAGAGAGAGACAGGGAGTGACCCTTGGGAAAGCAGTGAGCTAACCCTAAACATTGTAATGGTAGGGAGCCTGGGAATATAAGTGATCTATCTCGAACATTGTAAACTGTGGTGTGATTTTAGTGTATTTGGTACATTGTAGCACCACCAGTTTATGCTTCTTGAATGTAGCCCAATGAGGGTGAACCATGTAAAAAATCGATGTGTCATGTGCATGCTTTAGCTTCTATTTATACTTTTCGACAGGAAAGATAGAGAAGAGAGTCTTTCTTAACAGCGAGACAAGATCAATAGGGGTAGTTGTTTTAATCTGTCATACCCTGGTTCCCCCCACCCCACTCAGAGTATCTATCCAAGTGGACCTAACAGAACATCACCATGGACATTGTCACTGGACAACTGAAGACATCCAAAGGAAACAATGCAATCTGGGTTATTGGGGATCGTCTTGAAAAGGCTATACACTTCATTTCTATTCAAGAGTATTTCTAATTAGATCAAATGGCATGGATATATATGAGGGAAGTGGTAAGGCTGCATGGAGTACCACTATCTATTTTGTTCGATCGATATCCATGATTCACCTCTATGTTTTGGAGGAGTCTTCAACATTCTCTGAATATTAAACTTAACCTCAGTACGACCTATCATCCACAAAATGATGTCCAATCCGAGAGGACATTCAAAACACTTGAGGACATGTTGAGAGCATGCTCAATGAACATTAAAGGAGGATGGAATCAACATATTTCTATGGTTGAGTTCTCTTATAATAATATTTCCCAATAGAGCATCCAAATGGAACCATATGAATCCCATTATGGGAAAAGGTGCAGAACACATGCGTGTTGGGATGAGGTCGTGGAGCATAAGCTGCTTGGACCAAAAATGGTCGAAGAAATGGTGGAGATGGTGAAAAACATTTAGCAGCATATCATAGTAGGCCATAGTTGACAGAAGATTAATACAGATAACCATCGACGAGACATGGAGTTTAAATTTGGAGAAGTGGTATTTCTACACATAACATCGTGTTAGAATGTCACGGGGTTTGAAATGAAAGGGATGTTAATTCCACGGTACATCATCCCCTTCAAGATTCTTGATCTTTTAGGGGTTGTGGCGTGTCAACTAGCACTTCCAACTACCATGGAAAAAGTATATGATGTCTTTCATGTATCCCTCTTAAGGAAGTACATACCAGACCCTTCTCATGTACTCTTTTCAGAGGTGTTAGAGTTAAAGGATGTCCTTTCCTAGGAGGAGAAACCAGTTAAGATCATATATTGTAGAGAAAAAGTTCTACGAAATAAGAAAATTCCCCTCATCAACGTGTTGTGGCGAAAAAAGAAGTTTGATGAAGCGATGTGGGAATCCGTGGAAATAAAGAAGTAGAGTTACCCAAATCTTTTTCACAGTGGAAAAGAAAAATGAGGGTGAAATTTTTTAAGAGCTGAAGATTGTAACGACCCAAAAGTTCATTAATGGAAATATATTTTGATAAAATTAAATACCTCTTTATGAAAAATTTTTATATAAAATTTCAACTTCTTTGGATTTATGTTAAGAAATGTGACTATTTCTAATAAAGCCGTTGAACAGTGATCACCTGATTAGTTTAAATATAAGGCTTTAACAAATCGAATTTACTTAGACATAAGAAGTGATTGCCTCATCCAATATATGTTCCCAATATGAATCCCATTTTTCAGAAATCGGAATGGAGGTGGAATCAATTGGGATTCACTCTTGACCAATCCCATGCCGAGCTTGAATATTTTACACTCGAGCGGGACCACCTACAAGAGAAATTGAAGTCTATAGAGATTACCACTAGAGCAATGTTATCTGAGCCACCCCAAGAGTTTTTCACCATCCAACACATTAATTTTTAGTATTATGTGGGTGTTATAAAGGGTTATGTAACAAGACCCTAGTACTATTGTTATATAAATTATTTTTGTATATAATAATTAATATACTTTCATTTTATTATTGTTACTTTGTAAATAGTTTTTATTTTAAAAGTACAAATAGAATTTTTAGTTAATGTTCAATTAAGAAACATATTTGGATGAATTAATAGATTTTGGAATTAAATAATATTTTTGTAAAATATTATTATTTTAATTAAATACAATTTTATTAAATATAAATTATCGTATAATTTTATGAAAGCAATTGTAATATTTAATAAGGTTTGAAAGCAATTTTTGTCAAAACCTGTGAATTTTTTATAAATGTCGGTTTTTATTTTATATGTGAAAATTAACATATTTAGAAAATTATTTAGATAAAATAAATATTATTTCTGGAATCAGATCTTCGAAATTATCCAACAGTTCATTTTTCAAATTTTTCAGAGATAGTAAATTTTTTTGGTAAAAATTAAATACCGTTTAAATATATAATGTGTTTTATAACATAATAATGACACAATAGTTATGTAATAAATTATTATAACCTTTATTATGGGGAAATATTTGTTTTTCCATTAATATAATGTGGTTTTGGGTTTGTTTTTTTACAAATCATTAATGGACCCTTCAAGACTTATTAAACATCTTGTCTTTTTAAATCGTTTTCCTTGGGAGTGTGACTCATCTCCAAATAAGAAACCCCATTATTTTAAGAATTTTGACTTTGGCCTTATAATATTTTTCCTCTTCCTTTTTCCAAAAACCATGGGCAATATCCATGGGCTGGTTTGTGGTTTGGATTAGTTTAATGTGAGGTGTCCCAACCCTAAATAATAAATAATTCCCTCACCTTTCCTATATAAACCCACCCAAGCTCCCACATACCCCTCACTCAAATCCTTTTGAGTTCATAAAACCTCTTACCTTATCTATATATAATCCTCTAAAGGTTCCCCATTCTCCAAGAAGCCTCTCTCATGCCTTTGGAAACACACTTCCAAGTAAGTGTTTTTCTTCCTTTCCCATTTTTGTCCAATTTTCGTAATGTTTTTATGCAATTTTAAATTAAATTATAAATGTTGGAGTATGGTTTAGAACCTCCCCCATAAATACCTCTTTATGTTTTAATGATATGATACCCCTTTATCTCTCATTAAATTCCTCCCATGTACACCGGTTACAATGCCGAAATTCCGAAAGAAATTTCCCTCTCTTCTTTTACATTCAAGCAATTATTTTGTTTCATCACTATAAATTCTACTTCAATTGTTGGAACATGTATCTATAGGACCCCATTACTATAAATTTCATATATATATGATGATACACCCCTTTCTCTCCCATCAACAATTTTTATTAATTCTTACATCATGTCGTTACGCAGCCGAAATAACATCGATTTTCTTAGCCAATGACATTATGCAGTGAATACCATTCCAATTTCTCTATCAAGGGAATTAACCTTTATGAACATTTAAATATTGAATATAATGTTCCATGTATTTATTACACATTCCATTATCATGTAATAAATTATTGTGTTTTATTAATCCATGTTATATGTCCATGTGGTCCACTTATGAATGAAATGAAATCTTTACGAATGGTGCGCCCTTATAGTGCTCCAATGCATTGGGTAAAGTATAATATCATGATAAATAATTTGAAATGTTTTTTTTGTCATTCTAATTCATGTTCAATGACGTTTTACTCGTGCTTCATGTGCAATGAGTATTAACTCATGATCCATGTGCAATGAGCCTGAGCTCATGCTAACTCCATGTTAACTATTGTTGCCACATTTCCATGTTATGATTGTCATGCTTTATCATGACTGTATGTTTATGCATATCTTTTTCTATATTTATATTCCTATAGTCTAAAATTTATTGTATTCCTCATGTAATTCCATGATTATTCGCATATTGTGCTTTATAGCTCACCTTTTTCTTAAGCATGTCCTTAGGTCATCCCATTCAATGTTAAGTACGAGGGAATGCAGTGGTAATGTAAAGAATGTTTTCAATAAAGATGTTGTATTTAATATATTAAGTTGTTATATAATGATCCTAATCCCCAAATACATTATACCTCTCTCTCTTCTATGTTTTATCAAGTGAAGTTTTTGTAATAAATTATATTTAACTATGTAATAAAATATTAGGGTTGTCATACCCCATGTAAGAAATCGACAATAACAGAATTTTAACATATCATGTCAAGATGTATATTCATGTTATTACATGTGTATGGGTAATGTATACAACTCATATAAGAACATAGGTCGTTCAGGCCGCCTCCTCCGGAGGAGGCGGCCCTCTATGCCAAATAAGCGAGAGAAAAGAAACCCCATCCCTCTCTCTTTCATTTTTTCGCCCCCATGTCACCACACAGGACCTTTAAGGGGGGCATGGAAACATTATCAAAACTCTTGAATGGAAATGGGGATAAGGGGATCTCCAGTTCTTTCGGAAATGGTAAGAGATAGAAATGAGTCTCAATGAATGGAGATTGAGAAAAATGTACTTTACAGATTTGGTAAATTTTAAAACATAATCCTCATGAATGATATATAGTCATATGGTCATGTAAATTCCCATAAATTGATTTATAATAATCATATAATATATCTGTTGGGTGTATATACACAATATATAATAAATGACTTTTTATTAAGTTATATGTTTCACAAACATAAAAGCGACACTTGAAATCCCCTTACATTATGTCTTAAATATCCTTCTACTCATGAAAAACTACTTTGTAATAAATATATGTATATTTTAAATCTATTAAAAGATAATATTCAATTATATCATACATTATAGTAATTAATTGTATCTTTATATTAATCGTTTCTAAGTATTTCCTTATTAATTAAACATTTAAGGTATTAACCTCTTTGTTTGACTTGTGTGTTTTGATTTTTTATTTTTTGGTCGTCTGACATATATCATTATTTAAATATCATAATAATGATAAACATGCTATAAATATCATATATATATTAATCATTTATTTAATTATAAAAGTTTTTAATGATATAATTATATGATGAGATACATCCTTCATAGAGATGATTGACCGTACCTAAGCACGAACAATATTTCCATTTTCTTGTCATGTTGAATTAAATAATGTAAATGAAAAATATTAAAAAAGTTATTAAAAAACAATTATAATGACATATATATATATATCATATTCATTCTATAAACCCATTAATAAAATAATCCATGAAATATTTGAATGAGTAAAATTTTTTTTAGTAGGTGATAGTTGACATTTCTACAAAAAAAAGTTATCATATATACACAAATTGGAAAACATGAAGGTACGTGTTATATAATAATTACATAAGAATAAATAAATCGAATATAATATATATATATATATATATTATAAAAATAAAAATAAATCATTATTACCATCCTTGAATGTTTGAAATGGATGAATTAAAACCACTAGTTCACGAGGCTATAGTCTACTATACACATGACAAAAGATTATGTATTCCAATGGATGGGGGTGTGTGTGTAGGTAAAACCCTTAATATAAAAATATCATTATATTCAAGATACTATGTATATTATATAAACATGAAATAAATTTAATCTTATGGGATTACATTTTAAATTAAATAAAAAATGTTTGTTGATGAACATTACCACTTCTTAGGGAAACTCCAGTGAATTTGCAGAAAAAAACTACTTCAGTTTGATTTACTCAAAAATTTAAACATAATACAATGTTTTTATTGAATATGGGATGAGATTTTTATATATTTTGGCTTATCCAAATTGGTTTTTATGTTTTAAGAAATGAGAATAGTAGGTTCCCTTTTATTAGATAAGGAAGGGGCACTTTTGGAATATCAAAAAACTATAATTTATAATTAATTAAATCTAAAAAAACTCATAGTACTCTAATTATAATATAAGATATTATAATGAAGTAATATCATAAAAAAAAAATTTTGAATTGTTTTTGATGAATTATAAACTTTATCAGGTCAAAACCCCTTAAATTAACCAATTTTAAATTGAACTATACTAACCAAAGTTTCAATATTAATAGGATGATAATTTAACATATAATTTTTAAATTGGAACATAAATGGAATTTTTTTATATTTTAGATTTTATAAAATTCAATTTGTTCTTATTTAGTATTTTTATGATATCTAAATATTTTAATTAAATAATTTTTTTCTTAAAATATCATTACTGTTAATTTTTTATTCCATTAAATATATTTACAATAAGAAAAATAGTAAAAAATATATCTTTATACAAAATTATATACACCCATTGAATGTCATATTGATCTTTCAAATTCATGTATCACCTTAAATAAGTTAAATTAAATATCTATTAATATTTATAATATCATTTAATTGATTATTTTAGTTAATTGAATTTTTAATGCATCACCAATTTTTAATTTTTTATTATAATTAAATCTTTATTAAAATTAAATAATACCTTTAAATGATATATATATATATATATAAGTTTTATCATTAATAAAAATATTAATTGTCACTCATATATTCTATTTATCTACAAATTAAAAATATAATAATTATTAAAAGTATGAGGGTGACATTTTGTCACTCCCATTCATTTTAAAAATATTTATGTCATTATTAAGGGAAAGTGTCCATTAATAATTAAATTCAATAAATATGTTATAAGGGTCGAATTGAAATCATATAATAATTTTTTTGAAAGTGTTATTGTAGTTTTTTAATATTCATAATATTATTTTTCCTTATATTAACTAGTTTACCCCTAATTGTGGTCATAAGAATTACTGAATGTACTATTGTTATTTTCCCAAAATTAAAACGGAAAAATTAAAATATTTTGATCATTTTGAAAAAAAACAAGGAATCCATATTTTAATATTAAAAACTCATTATTTATATAAAAATAATTTAAAAAATACCCTGTTGTTGGAAGAGGAAAATTAGATTTAATGTGAAAATGTTCAAAGGATTGAAATGTCTTTATATCCCAATTCAATATGAAAATTGATTACAAAGATCAAAATTGTAATAAATGATAATGTATTTAACTATTTAAACATTGAATACAAGTAAATAAATAATGTAACATTATAAATTATTTTGATGAAAAAACTATTTTCAATTATAATACTATTTGTTTCACTATTCATCAAAACATGAAACATACATGAAAAATACCAAAAATTCAACCAAAGTAAATTTTTTATAATGATTATTAAATAAGAGGTTTATTATTTAAAAAATATTATATTAATGTGTAAAAATAAATATTTAGAAGTAGCGCACCATCAAAATTATGAAGACCTATATTTCTAGATAAATACTTTTTATGTGGAAAATATTATTTATTCATAAATAATGTTTAGAAAACCAATATGAGGAATGTTTATAATTACATTGTCTATGTTATATATATATATATATTTCAATAAAATAATACAAAAAGGTGAATTTTTCTATTGTTATAAAGCACACGTGTGGAAATTTACATTGTTTTTCAGATAATAATTTCATTTTATATAAAATACATTTTACATTCATTTAAAATTAATTTGAAAATTAGTTATACATATGTGTGTAAAAAATAATTCATTTTATCATGCTCATATATTCTATTCTAAATAATATTTTATAACTATAAAATTATTTTAATTACAATTTTAAAAGTATAATTAAGTTTGTTAGAACTTAGTAATACATGTAATAGAAGGTATCAAAAGAACTCGACATTATGTGTAAAAATATAAAAATGTAATTTTTTTTGTACTACATGATAATATATGTTTTTATTGTATAAAAACATATGATTGGTGTCATATAAAAAAATAAGAACCTTGTGATTTCAAAAACAACATGATATATATAGTGTTTTGAGAAATGATAAATATTTATAAAATTAAATTAATTTTAATAAAAATTTCACAAAATCGTAGGTTATTATGATAGAGGAAGGTGATGCATTGAAAAGGTCCTTCATATGTAGTTATTCAATTTTTTTTTGTTTTATTTTCTTTCAATGATTCAAACAATCAACCTAGTTCAAGGGGATTATTAACACTTTTATATGATATTTTAGACCAGTTAGTCGTAATATTCATGGATGATATCTGGATTATATTTATGTTAGAGGTCGTGCATTCTGGAATTTCTGAGATCTATCTTGAATGATACATGACACCCCAGACATTATGGAATGATTTCCGGATGTATGTTTTAGAAAAAAGATGTATATTTCCATTGGAGTTTTGTGTCTCAACAGTGTGTGGTAGTGGACTCGTCGAAGGGATAATAATTATATTCTTGGGATGAACCAAAGAATGGGGTAGATGATTGTATTTTTCCTGTTCTTGTAATCTATTATCTAAATTTTTTCCAAAATATTTATCAATTTCTAGTTGTGTTTCATAATATGGTTAGGAAATATTATTCTTTTGTGTGGATTGATCATTTCCTAGAAGCATTTAGTAAAATTTATGGGTAGTTGGTCCGTGGTCAAGTGATTCGGTTCCCTAAGGAGGGTGAGAAGTTTGATGTGTTTTGTGATTATTCTCATCTAGGTTTAGGATGTGTGTAGACATATAACGTTGAAATGTTATATTAGGGGTCTAGGAACATACAACCCCATGTGTATAACTATTCCACCTCTGAACTAGTGATACAAAATGTTATGTTTGTGTTGATTTTGTGGTTACACTACATCATTGGTGAGTGTATTGTTGTTTTTATGGTTCACCAGATCATGAGGTGTATATTTTATCAAGGTGATCTGAATTTTCGATAGAGGAGGAAGATAGAGTTTTATATGAAATTAGATTTTGAAATATCCATCATATAAGGAAAATATAATGTAGTGGTTAATTATTTGAGAAGGAATTAACTGAAGGATGTTGTTATGGAGTATATATATTCATGGTGTGAAATGGAGGAGTTGGAATCCATGAAAATTGATGAAATAGTGGATGATGTTACATGATATTTGTTTCAGATTATAGTGAATTATTCAATTGTAGAGTTTGAGTAAGGATTAGATAATTTATAGGTATCTCATTGGGTGGATATTTAGACACATTTACTTCTGTTTTGGTTTTGTATTCTTGAGGAAGAGAATCATTTGAGAGGTATATTATCTATTTAACCATGCCTTTATAGTCCATTACATTTCCAATTTTGGGTGTTAGAGGTGTTTTAGTGGTGAAGGGAGTTGGAAGAGAGTTGAGGTAGGAAATACTTGTCATGTAAATGTATAACAAGAAATTTTATTGTGGTTCAGAACAATTTTAGCCTTGTGGTTCACAAATATTACATGTAAAATGGGTTTCCCATAAAAATCATATGATTCATGTAAGTGGGATTCACAACAGGTAATATTTTAGGTGATTAATCCTTCAAGGTGACACATTTCTCAATTAATGGGTAAATTTTCTAGTTTAATGAAGATTACACATAATTTAATAGTTATAGAACACATAACCGGTGGGATCTAGATAATTTTATAACCCTTCAAGAATTTTTTTTCGATAACCAAATATATTCTCTCTCATTTTGGAACATCCAAATTCACCCCAAAGTGTTCATCAATCCATATACCTCCAACATTGACCTGTTGGTTCTAGTAGATCTCTATTATAAATATATAGTTTATTATAATCCATTTTGTTGAAGGTTTAATTCAATTCTTATTTCTGGGCTTCATTATAGTTATGTTATTTTGGATTGGGTAGTGTGTTGGAATGTGTTTTGATGATTTTATTCTGCAGTATAGGTTGATCTTCAATTTTTGTGAACTATTTGTCATTTTCAAGAATTTACTCCTCTCACTGAGATTCACAATGAGTTGGAAATCTTCTCTTAGTTAGATAATCTTTTATTTATCAGTATTATATATCATATATGAGGGGTCTATGCTTGTAGATATATGAGGTAGGGTTGTGCAGTTATAATCAAGGATAATGTAATGTCAATTTGAAATTGAACATTGGAAGGGTAATATTTCATATAAATTCATAAGATTAATATGATTATGATATTTTTATTATTCGGTCTTGTTTCATTGTTGAAAATTATTTCAATTTGGGGATATTTTTTCACTACACCAAATGTGTTTTGACTACCCCTTTTGTAATTATTATCATGATATACCCTAAAATATAAATTTGATAACCACTTATATTTCAATAATAAAAATGGTTTCCCTATGATTATGGATTTTGTGAAAAAACACATAAAATAAAGTGAAATTTGATAATATCACCTCCCTAAAACTGTAAAATAGTTATTGATGTGATTTGATGTGTGTCTGTGATATTGGGGTGAATATGGGTGGATGATTTTTGGTTGGGGAATATGGGTATTTTAGTTTGATGGTAGTTCTTTTGGTGAATCTTGGTGGTTTTTTGGTGTGATTTTTTGTGGTGATATGGTTTTAGGGAAATGATTTTTAGGCAATGGGTAATTTTTTTGCAATACATTTGACAGGTGAGATGTTTTCATGGTTGTGCTATTGGGGTATCAGGTTGGATTTTTTTCCAGGATTTTAAGGTGGTGAGATGGTTTTATAATTGTGGTTTTTTGGTGGCGAGGTGTTTTGTTGTTCATGAATTTGTGGGTGAGATGGTATAATGACCATCCATTTCGGACAGTGAGGTGGATTGTTTGTCATGAATTATGGGTGAAAATATAGTTTAAGGAACATTATTTTGGGTAGTGAGGTGGTTTTTTTAATGTGTTTTTGTGGAGGCAAGGTGGATGTTTTTTTCTATGCTTTTGTGTTGTTGAGGTGGTGGTTTCATTACGCTAGATTATTTGGTTTTGATGGAGTAATAATAATTAATAGGTTAATAATGATTGAAATGGAATTTTATTATTTGGATAATAAGATGGAACTGGATGATGAATAATTAAATGGTGAGTTGTGTGGTAAAAATGTGCTTTTATAAAAATAATGAAAATATTGTGATGATTAAATTAAATTGGATAATAACTTGAAGGATTCATGTGCACTTTGGTGTGGTTTTTGAAATTTTGAGGTGGTAGAATAATTAGAGATGTAGTGAGTTTGTTGTTATTTAGTTTCATGACAATATGTTGGGATTTTGTGTGTGGAAATAAGTACATACTTTTATATTCATAGGATTTATAAAAGCACAGAATAATGTTGAGTACTATTTTCTCAGATCTACACAAGCACACAGTGTTTTCCCTAAAATATAGTAAGGGTGATTTATGAATGGTCACTCACCTATTCATACTCTCTCTTCAATGAAATATATGTATTTCACACGATATGATAAAAAATTGTCATTTACTTCACAATATTGTGGTTGTGATAACCAAACTATCTTCTTGTGAGATGAGATGTCCAAATCTTTTAAGGAGATTTGTGATAAGTCCATATATATGTGGTTATTATGGTGGTGGTAGCTAATGTTAGGGGGAGTTCATTATGTTTTTTTTCATTCTTGTTTGTGATACCCTACTCCTATGGTTATTGTTGTACATGAATGATGGAATATTTGTTTTCATATGTGATGTAATGTGCCCTATTTTGTAGGGTTGTGAGCCTAGGTGACTGTACCCATGTTGTTGTGTGACCATTTGAATTGGGTTGTGTGGTATATCGATGATATGGGAGCACAAGGACATTTGGCATTAGGGTGTTAGAGTGACATATTATCAGAATTTTTTTTGAGGTAACCCTTGTAGATATTCTTTTATTATATTATATTTCATGTCTTGAATTATTTGGTGATTTTTCATTAGTGATTATGGAAAGTATATATGTCCTCTTTATCTGATTTTGATTATTCTACTTGTTTATGGATGCATTATTATGCTTCCTAGACATGTTCACGAGAAAATCTAATTTTCCTACTGAGTATACTTGTTTCTCAACATATATATAATTTATTTCCATAGTTTCCAAGGGTATTACTTAAACTATGGTAGACATTACTATCCATAATCATTGGACATATTCTGTTTCACTAATTTAGCGTTCCTTTTGGGTTTTTACATTCTACACTTTTATCTATATCTTTTTTATTTTTACATGCATGTGGGATGGTTTTTGATTTCTTTATATAATGCAATAGAGTTTTTTGTTGATGATTTAACTTATCAATCAATCTTCTTCATGTTAAAGAGGGTAATGCATCTAACACATGATATATTTATATATTTGATGCTAGTTTCCAACCCATGGACTTTAGGAGGTGGGACATAAGGGTTATTATCTATCTCCCTTAATTATATTATATTAGGAGGCAGTGGATAATGACACTAGAATCCGCACATCAGGGGTTCCCCCTGGAGATTGTGGAGAACCCAAGTCCTCTGAATAGATGTTATAATGTTTCATGCGATGATGGATCTTGGAAATATTAGATAAGATCCCATTCATTGGTATTATTCACCATTCATATAGTTGTCCACCCCCTTTTATTTAAATGAACAATATACGGTTAATGTTATGGATGATTCAATGGAATGCTTCTTGATATACAGATTGTTTTATTTTATATATTGCATTTATGGAATGAAGTGTTTTTATTTATCTTTCTCATTTTGCACATCATAGCGAATTATCTTGGTATGTGATATTTATTATCAATATTTTTTTGAGACTATTTAATCAAGGTTTCTTGATATGTGTTTCAAGTTTGAAAACTTTTCATAGTTTCTTAGTAACCTACATTCCTCTTGTAGAATATTTTATTTTTTATAGAAATACTAAGTGTTTCTAGAGGGAAATTACATGAATTTCATTTTTTATTAATAAAAAAATTCCTACATATTCCAAACAACTTTTTCAAATATATATAGGGAATCATATGATATTATTAAAATTTTAATGTTTCAGATTAATTTATAAAATGGATTTCATATTTTGTATTGAAAAATGAAATAGATTTCAATTCATTTTTTAAAGTATTAAAAATATTTTTTGAAGATTTATTTGTTAAATTACATTTGAATAATTAACTATTTGAAAATTGAATCAACCCATTGTGGTTTTATGTAAATGTGAAAGCCTTGATGTGTGAATTTTTTCTTATGGGAACCTAGGGTACTTAGGAGGGAGATTATTTATGGATGTAACACTTAGATAGTTTATAGCTATATAGGATGTAATTAAAAATTCCATATAGGTAATCATTATTATGATAGGGGGTTCACTTATCATGTTTTCATATCATCAGAATACCTAAAATCTAGGGAATTATGAACACTTGGACATTTGATCATTGATGTGTTAGGTTACTAGAAAACCCAGACCTAAACTATCCTATGACTACATTCCATTATAAAGGTTTTTGAATTAAATATTTATAATTTAATTAAAAATTAATATATTATAAAATTATTTGTTTATGGTTGGTTTAGGAATGTTTTATTAACTATATTAAAAAGCGATTAATTCCCTGATTTTCTTTATACTATGTGACATGATATTCCATGAATTATATTTAATTAAATGATCACAAATTGTATGTTTCATTAAAGATAATTAAATAACACTAGGTGGAATTATACAAGTCTGGTTATTATCATAACCTTCACACACATTTGGTTGTCTATGGACTATGATTTTTCTGATACTGTTGATGGAATGGTGAAAAAAAGTTCCAATGATTTTCATCGTTAGAGGGGTATGGAGTTCAGTAGTGTCATGATGGGGTTTTAACACACATATCACAGGAATATGCATATTTTTTCGATTAATTTTTTTACATTGTTTTATTTTTCTTATATTGGAAATAGTATATTCCTTGTTTTATTTTACTTTAGTAGTCTAACTTTGTATCAGAATGTTGTTTTATTTTATATATTCCATATGTTGTTTGTTTCGATTGTTGAGTGTTAAAATGGTACTAAAGAAAATTTTTGAATCCTATTTTCTTATCTACCACTGATGTGGAATTTGAATTACCTTTGGGCCTTACCACATGACATGTTAGTGGTCCCATTTAGGGATTTCCGGGGTTGGTTCATGACATGTTGTTCATCTGTATAATATAATGAATAATTATACCATTAAAATGACCTTGATGTTTTATATTCAAGTTAACATGTATTAATTTAATAAATTTATTCAAGGTATAACTAATATATATATTTTTATGATAACAATGAATAATAGTCAATATTAATTATATAATTCCATTATGAATATTTTTAACGTTTTGGAATATTTTTGAGATATATATTAGGGACTGGAATATGATAGAAGTTGTTTAGGATGTGTTCTTTGTCTATGATCTCTGAACACATGGCACAAATATTAGTGTAGGGGTAAATGATGAAACCTATATAATGGTTATTATTGTCTAGGTCAAAATCAAATATTTGAACATTATGATAAGAAACAATTCAATAATTTTCAGTTCTTAGAGTATAGAAAAATTTACCATATTAAAAGATATAATCATCATCTATAACTGTTGGATATTTGGGTCATGAAAATTATTGAATTATTTATTTTCAATTCTAAATATGTTACATTGTATTTAAAATTTATTTTTGTTTAAATGAGGAATAAAATATAGGTTGTCTCTTTTCTGTGTTCTTATGTCTGGCACATCATTTATCCTTTAAGTGCCCCCTCTAGGAAGTGATTGTGGTTTATAGGGTTGGTATGCGTTTTTTTGACAATAGTTTAAAAGAATACCTCATTTTTTGTTACAGTTTTTTTATATATGTTGATACTACTTTTTAATCGTTCCATTATTTGATATTTTATGACTCTTTTCCCAGTTTTTTTAACCGATTTTGATTTTTATCAAGAAGGATGTATCCGATTTTTAGATACTCATTAATTGATGAGATTAATTTTTTTAGGAATTTTTGGAAACTAAGGTAATAATTAAATGATTTTGTTTTAATACTATTTGATTATTTTATATAAATATTCTAATCATGTTTTATCTATTTTGATAGTAGTAGACAGGTGGTGCATATATAATGTGTTCTTATTTGGAAAACACTAAGTGTTATTCATTATTGGTGAATATCTAAAGTCATAAGTATTTCAATTTCATAGAAATCATCCTAAAAATACCAATAACTATGTTTTCCTTGAAATAAAATCCCTAGTATTTTCAATTTCTTTTAAAATTAAGGGATTTGATAAATCAATTATTTTTTATTCAAATAATAATTTCTAACCCAATTGTTTTGATGGTTTGTTTCAGATAATCATTTGATTTTTAATTAATTCTTACTAAAATATATGTGTAAGATTATGAATTATCATCCTATGTACTTTATTTGGGGAATTTTTTCTAATTTTTCCCTGCACTATTGGTTTTTTGGGCTTGGTGGGGTGTATTTTTAGAGCCTTTGTTCCTAATCCCCATGTTATCCTAGGGTGTTATAATGGACCATGATTAATTTTGATATTATTGACTTCAATTTTTTTGTACTTATGTATGTTTTTTGGAAATAGTTATTTTTCAGTGATGCTTACCTAAATTTTTTCCCAAATAATAATATACCACATGTCAGTATTCATCTGTAGTTTATTTTTATTGATTTGGTTATCAAAATTTACCACTATCTATGGAAATTTATAGTAGCATGATATATTTTTTTATCAAAAGATATAATATTTTTAAATATTAGAATAATGGGAGATTTTTTTTCTCAATAGACACTATCAAACTGAGAAAAAAGAACCGCTGAATGCAAATAACCATATTCAAAATATAAATGAATCATAGTTCTGGACATAGATCTATAGAGATAAATCACCTGACACAAATGATTAGAAAAATAATATTGTCAAAGTAAATATAATTATTTGGATTGTTACTCATTTTTATTAATTTTAAAGAGTATCTTGATACAATATATAGTTTGTAACAGGAGTTAGAAATAAATGTTTCAAGGGTTTCCAACAAGTATGTATTCTAGACTTATATTACTAAACCAAGACTAAAATTATGTTGGAGTTTTCAGAAATATTGAAATATAAATATTCTTATTTATAAGGATTTTTAAAAGTTATTAATGAAATGGTCCATCATTATGTGGGTAATGATGACCCAGTGGGCAATAAATAAGCAATAACATATTAGATGTGTGTCAAAACCAGTCAATCAGAAAAATTATTTATATCAATAAAATATCAGTTGTATAGTTCAATAAGAGGTATTCCATAGTTATTAAGTTTGACTAGTGATATGTGTGTCAATAATAATGAATAAATAGAGATATAGAGACCAATTCATTGTAAGGGGTTAGAGAATGACTAATTAGATGAAGTATACAAATGTATTCAACCATTCCCAATTTAATTTAATAATTTAAGTGAGAGATCATTTGATTATTTTAATTTATATATTCCATTTGAAAAATTAGTTGATTTTTTATTTGGTCTTGTTTCATTGGAAACAATACACCACTAGTCTATCATAAGAGAGATTAGCACGCATATTCTATAAAATTAAGAAATTATTAGTGTATGATTGATTTTATAATCATGTTATGTATAAATATCCTAATAATGATCAAATATCGATAAACCAAATGGAGGTAATCAGAATGAGGTTACAGAACAAAGGATAAAATGGATTATTTCTTTATATCAATCTTTTGTAAAAAAATATTTATAATTTTTTATTTTTCATTTAGATTTATTAAATATCACGAGGAAAATTAATGTCAAATAAATTATTCATAGAATTTATTAATATCATGATGTTTCTAAAATGTTTAAATTTATGCATCTTACTAGTAGAGGATGTGAACATTTTTCTAATTTGGATAAGAAAAGAAAAATGAAATTGAATCATGTTGTTGTGGGTTATAACCTATTATTGAAAATTATTTTTTAAATGGGTGGGAAACCATATCTGTTGGAATTGGATACGAAAATGATTATTCAAGGGTCATAACTAATATATTAGAAAATTTGACTATAGGGTTGTAGAACAATTATATACTTGTGCCTTCGTATTTCTGAAATTTGTTAGTGAATGTAATCCCCATTGGTGGGACTTTCACACATGGAATGATGTAGTTAATTTGAGGTATCATCTAAATATCATGGGCTTCTCCATCTTTATATTTTTAATAGGAATTTTTATGGTGTGAAATTTCATTGAGTGTAAAATAACACTACATGATTCATAGGTTATGAAACTTATTTATATAAATTGAGAAACATAATATTAAAATTTAAAGGTGACAATAAATTTACATCCCCTTTTAGTGGAATCGATCCTATTTTGTAACGTTAATTTTTATTAGTTTGACATATATTTGAATAATCTATCCCTGAGAATAGATAACATAAATTAATTGATCTTTATGGAAGTTCCTATTTTGATAGTGAAAACTTTAAATATTGTAATAATATATTATTACCCCATCTTCTATGTAACATCCTTGAAGGTTGAGATGGTACAATAGTGCAATTTTGACCTATTATTGATGTTTTTATGGCTTATGTAGAAAATTGAAGTTTAAATGTTTATTGAAAACATCATAATTCTAGTTTGATTTATCTTTGTGAAATTTTTTTATAAATTAATATGGCGTTTCCAATAACTAATGAAATGTGGGACACTCTATGAAGTAAAGATGATGGAAATTTGTAAATGAAGTAATCCATGATACAAATCCAAATAAATAGATTTAAAGATATGAAAATGGATAATGAATAAATATTTAATGATTACTTGATAATAGTAAATGATATTGTGAGAAACATTATATGTTTTAGATAAAATCTAGAATACTCTTCTATTGTTATGAAACTGATGAGATAATTTCCAAATGCTTTTTTTAAATGATTTGTAATTAAGGAATATTTATTATTTATTTTTTGTGAACATCATAATTCCATTATAAATGTGATCAGGAAAAATAATATTTTTTTATAAATATACAAAGAATGAAATGGCTTTAAAAAAATTAAAAGGAAAAAATGATAAATATATTAATGAATAATAAAGTGAATAAAAAGTGGTAGATATACAAGAATATTTTAAAAAATGTATATACCATCATTAAATGATATATAATCAGGGAAACAAGAATGGAAAAGGCAAAAATTATCTCTAATGCTGGAACTTCAAAGTGAATGGAAATTTTTTATAGAATTTTCCTATCTGTAAGGTGGAAGATTATGAGTCTAAAGAAGTTGATTAGAAATATTGGAAATAAAATTGATGAAACATAATGAAATAGTTCCTTATAAAAAGAAGAAGAAAAGTGTTCTATGTATAAGAATGAAATATAATTACACATCTAGTGAAGAATCTAATTAGTAAGTCATCTTCATTTTTAAAGTGATAGATATTAATGTTTTACTAAGTTTTGATTTTGATTTTGGATAGATAATTGTACATGATTATTTTGTTAAATACATGGAAAACTAAATTGAGTAGAATACTAAAATCATTAAATAAAGAAATATTCCAATGATATATGTTGAAAATATACATTTTGATATTGTTTATTGAATAATGAATGGGTAATTAAAACTAAATTTTATTAGGGTATTGAAAAGGAATATTATTTTAAATTAATATAAAATGAGTTCTTATGAAAAAAATGCATTTGTAATTGAAATTTATCTTTTTTAAAAAATGCTTTCTTTGAAGAATTTAAAAGAAAGACAAAGATGGTTGATTTTGATCAGATATTAAATGTAATGAAGGATTTATTTTAGATATAAGAACTGGTTTTATAAACACAATCACTATTTCAAAAAACACAACATGTGATAAGGAAGATGATAGAAGGCTCTGGTAAAATAGATGAGGTAAAGGGTGAAGTATCAATGGATGGTGATAGGAAAATTTTAAGAAAAGAAGTTGTTTACTTTCCTAAATAATTCCTATTTAAATATGATTCTACTAACTCTATTAGAATTAAATAAAAGAGTTCACCTTTAATGTGTTTCCCTAAGAAATTTGTTTAATAATTATTGAGGTCAAAATATTATCAATGTGAAGAATAATTTTACAATTAGTTTAAAGATAAATTTTCAATGTCACTATTTGTGTTGTGGTGTTTTCATACAATGATATTATTCTTTTTGGAACAATATTTCTCTATTAGGAAGAATTCATATGTTAAAATATAGTTATTATGATAAAATATGATAAATGTTTATCAAATGGGATATGAATTATGAAAATAATGTACATAAGGTGAATTTTCATGAGGCCTAAAAAATGTAAAATGAAACAAATTATAGAAGTTAAGTGGGATAATAATTTTTGGAAATGTTAAGATTGTGATAATAAAACAAATAGTGTTTAGTTTTTTTCCTTTCATGTGGCCTTATCGAGAAAGATACAAAAATAAAAAAGATTGTTGGAAGAAAAGTGAAAGAAAATAATTTATGAAGTTGAAAACAAAGTTGAAAAAAGTGTTCAATAGATGGTGATTTGAAATTATAAAAAATTTAAAATAGAACATAGTAGGAAGGTTATGTTAATTTTTTTTTAAAACCATGTTTCTTACAAAAGAGAAAAAAATGAGGAAAATGTCACAGACACATTGTAAATTATATGATATTAAATTTGATGAATTTTTTAAAAATTAATCAAATGATTTATTAATGAAATAAAACATTTTAAAATAGAATAGAAGGTTGTATATAATAAATAAATATCCTCAAAGTAAGAATACATTAAAATGAAAAATCACATGAATGATAGAAGATTCTTGGTCCAAATATTTCTTCTCAGAAACTAACAGGGTTCATACATTCTCCCCATTTTCTTTTTATTTTTAGTAATATTAAATTAATTAAAGGATTTTATATTTATATATTTTATTAATATTGAAAACTAAAGTAATTTTATAATAATGGAATGGATTCTAGGAATGTTGTTCATCTTCTAATATAATTTTTAGATATATTTGTTGATATGAGTGTAAATTATTTAAATCCTATAAATTTCACTCTTAATTTCATTGATATGAGAATTTTTAATGGTGAATGAAAATGTTTTACATGAATGTTTTATCTCACACAAAATTTATATCCATGATTATACACTATTATTTTCAATATTGGATATTCCCAAGTAAACATATTGATGACTAGTTAAAGCCTCTTGATAAGACACTCATGAGATAATATTGTTCATTATAATATATTTTTCATGAAATATGAGTGGTGTATTTTAATTTTATTTTTAATAAAGTGGATAAAATATGTAATGGGAGAATAGATATAGGGGGATAAGATGATGTTATTATTATCAAATGAATTTCGTATTGAAAATGACCTCAATTGTGGAGATTTTTATGCCAAAGAGTTGTTTCAGATATTTTTTGTTTCAGTAGATCAAATATGATTAAAGATTATAATAAGTGGATATTTGGATTCAAGATGGAATATATCATACTGACTAGAAAGATTCTATGAATGTAGATGAGGAAACACAAAATCGATTGAAATCATTGTTATCGGTAGGGATCTCCAGATGCAGATAATTGTATATAGATGATTAGACACATTTTAAATCAAATTAACAATGAAAATGAATTACTAACTAATTAATTTTATTAATTCATGGATCAATATCATGAGTAATAGTGTAAAATTTATAATCAATAAAAAATGAATATTTCCATATTTTCAAATAAACAATTGTTTATAAAATAGCTTAATATACCAATGGGGATATGATCTATGTGCAGTCAGATTTATATAAATATAAATATTATATGCTCAAAGGATAAAATGTTTCTATCCATGGTTTTTGACAAAATTTATTTCCTATGTTAGAAAATCATTAATTTTTGAAAAACTCGTATGTTTATAGATAAAAGCACATAACAATCACATTTTCACATGATATTGAGAAATAGGTGGAGGTTGGTTTTGGATTTATTTTATTTGAAAAAGAACTAGTCATGTAAAAATAATTATTTTATATAAATTGATGAAGATAGTTTTGAGTTCAGGGTATGAGAACCCTTTCCAATGTCACAACTATTATAAAAATAATTCTCCATATATTCCTATTCAATGATAAATCAAATAATCCTCTATCATGTTTCGAATCACCCTTATTTGAAGGATGTAATGGAAGACACACCTATGTGAAGGAAAATAAGTTACACTTCCAAAAAAATTCATTAAATTTACTATTAGGAATTGTTTATTCCTTTCAATCTTGAAACAACTCAATTATTATACAAAAATTCCAACTATCACAAATACTCACCACATATAAAATTCTTCTCAATCTAGACAAACTAATATAGGTAGATTTGGATTGATGAACATCACGTGAAATCTGTGAAAAATGAATAAAACTATAAACCAAAATAAAATTATAATAAAAAATTTTTGAAGAAAAAAATAGAAATAATTTAATAGAAAAATATTGTTTTAAATTAAATCACAAGACTCTATATAACCAAACGAAACTATCCCATCCCCAATAACTCATTTGTTTTACCACTCCACGTAAAGAATAAGAGTGTTAAATGGGGAAAAAATATCATTTGAAAACTAATAAATGAAAAAATATAAAATTAATAGCTCTTAAAGGATACAATACTAAATTATTACCATAAATTTTATAATTATCAATACCATTTAATGGAATTAGATGGACATAATTATTGAGTTGAGGGGAGGAAAAGATACCGCCCAGTTTTTGTCAGCTAAATATTTTTTCTAGGTTAAAATAGTGAAGTGACGAATCATGGGTTTTTTTCATCCTAAAATTTATTCATATATATTTTTTAAAGTGTCATAAAATTATAAAATTCAATGGAAATTGTTATGAAAATTTTTCCATAATTACTAAAGAAAAAAATTTAGGGATGAGGAGGCTCTTTATCTCATCCACTCTAGTTCCATACGTTTCTGGAATAAAAATCAACATCACATTAAATTGGAAAATTACCCTTCAATACCTATTTCAAATAATGGTTGATTAAAATAATTTCGGTTTTTATATTCTTATATACTAAAAATTTAATAAGTCCATGATTGTTCTTTTATCCAGAACAATTTTTCCAATTGGTTGAATTTTCATATCTTCTGGATTTCAAATTATCCATGGGTTAACAATAAAATGTTTGATACCATGAAAAAAGGAAGACTAAAAATAATTACTTCAATTGATAATTCTTTAATGTTTTTCTCGAAATATATAAGTTTAAGAGACCTCTAGAAATTCCAAAATTTAGTAATTTTTACATCCACCCCCCCCCAAATTCAATAAAAATAATAAAATGATGCAAATCATATCAAATTATTAATTGGAAGGGATCAAGTAATTGATACATGATTGATAATTAATGAAATTATTAACCTTCTAAAATTATTTTCAAAATTGAGGATTAAATAAATACACTACTATGATGGTAATGTCGATCTATCATTCAAAAACCAAGACAAACCCCATCAGATGGGTGTTTTAAATAATCCATCCAAAATACTTTCCATGTCAATATGAAAGTAGATGCTGATTTTTATTATAATGTGTATATATTATTTATGTACAAAATAATGGAGATGTGTTCAAACTGATGAATCAGAATATCTATAGATACTAATTCATATGATGTGATTAGAGGCCAATGAATCAAATGAAAAACATAATAGAGTAAACCATTTTCAATTAACACGAACAATTTATGGGAGAAATAATTTCATTTATTATATTAATTAATAGATTATAGAAAAATTCAATAATGTTTTTTTCAATTTGGTCATGTTTCATTGGACAAGCCAAAATACCAATCCTTTATTAGAGACTAAAAATGAGATTGTATCAGATTCAAGAAATCCACCAAACACATTATTTTTTCAAAATATGAATTAGGTATTGAGTTAATATTAACTCGATTAATTGAAAATGGTACACCAAATGTATTTATGGATTTATTTTGAACCATTGGATGATCTAGTGATGATAAATTCATTTAGATACATATCATAAGAGAAATACCATCAGAATATGTCTGAGGATGAATGATCAATCAGAGTCATGAAACAAAAATTGTTCATACTAAAAAATAAAATGTATGTTACGAGAAGGGGGAATATTTTAGAATACACATGTAGACATGGTATGTCCCTATATGTGTTGATAATATTTGAAATATCCAAATATAAAGATCAATTATAATGAAATTTAGGGCGTTTGGAATTTTGTCGTGCAAGAAGATGAATTGGTTTTCCTACCTTCTATATGTAGGGATGCTTATAAATATAAGGAATAGTAAATTCAAATATAGTAACTATTCACATGTAAAAATAATGTATCTATTAAATCTTTGTGATAGGAATTACGATCCCACCCAGTGTATTGTTTTATGTTGAAATTTAGAGGACTAATGTGGCATCCATCAGATGAAGATCCACCAGGGAGAGATAAATCTAAGTGAGCTATGGTTGGATATCCATTAAAACAACTCCTATTAGAGTGACATCCCCTGGTTGGAGGTCCATCGTAGAATGATCCATCATAGGAAGTTTCGTCATATAGATTTACATCAAAAAATATACTTTTTCATTGCAGGTTATGTTTATAATCTATTGATACAGAGTGATCATAACAAAAATAATGTATAGGGGAACCAGATATATGCTACCACACCAAGGTTACAAGATAAAGGAATAATTAGGAAGATATTTTCTATGCATGTTTTCCATATAGAATTTCTAGAATTAATTATTGGGAATTCATATTTTTTTAAGATCCGGATGTTGTTTCAATAACTAAAATTTATTAATATAAATTTTTATGTTATTAAATTGTGTACACATGTGATATTGTTATATAATTCATGCGGATAAAGTGAATTTGTGTTTGAAGTCATTGAGAAATTGAGGAATGACATGTTTATAGCCGTATGTTCACCTAGATAATTAAAAAGGGATTTTATAGGGTGTATTACCTGTTGTGGTGGTAGTGGATACAAAACGTATATTTGAGGGATATAAAAAACATTTTTAGAATGATTTAATAATTGGTGGTAAAATTTTTCCTTATATGTGAACTTTTATGTTGAAAAAAATATATTGAACATAATTCATGTTGGCGTGAATATCCAACATGGCGCGAAGTATGAATTTGTATCGAACATTGTACATATGTTTGCAGTCATTAATAGTTTTTTGGCATACGAAATGAACTGATTCAGAAAAATATATTTTGGGATCACAACACTAAATTTTATTAGAGGTTATGGATGATTTCAAAATGAATAAATTAATTTTATTATTATAGGAAAATTAAACTACTAATTCATAACTCCTCTCAGTGGTCCTGATCCAATTTCAAAACATTTGACAAGATATGTGAGCTCCTCAACGGCCTCACGTAGAACATTGTATTCTATCTAAATTCCCTATTATTATCATGTCGCATATCCCCCATATTTAATTTATATTAATATATAAGAGTTTCTATTTTTAACACTATAAAAATTTATTCTAATAGAATAATAATCTTGATAGATTTTTTAACACACAAATCAAATATATAAGAGAATTATGATGTACTATAAAAATATTAATATTAATATTTGATAATTATACCATAGATGTTGAATTTTAGGTTGGAATAATAATTATCAGATTATAAAAAACATTTAAATATTTTTTATATTATGTATTTAATAATTCATAAGAAATGAATTTTTGATTGACGTTTCATTGTTCAAAAACTCATTTTCATAAAAATTGGTATTTATTAAATTTTATGATTGGATAATATTATTAATTTATGATATTTTTAGAAACATAATTTAATTAATTGAATATTAATTTTTTAATAATCATATCAGAATTACCTTATGGTAAAATCTTGGTATTTTTCAAAAAATATATATTTTTAGTTGAATATTTAAAAATTAATTTTTTGTAAAAATTTAATTTCTATTCAATTATTTTATTAATTTAATAGTCCCATTATTTTTTGAAATGGATTGGATAGATTTCTGAGAATACACTTCATACATTTCTGTTAGCTTGAATATTTTTATTGTTATTCCCACTTTACTCCCCTCAGAGATAGTGTCACTTCCTATAGTGATGGTTATTTTTTGTACTTTGAATCAACTTGTTCATTTTACTAATAATAATTAAAAAATCTCCTAGATTTATACCATAATCTTAGAACAGTGAAGAAGCATGCTGCAGAACATCACTCAATGATTTCCTTCTCAGGCTAGCATTTCTTACATTTATCGTCCTTCTTTCATTTATGGTGATCTATCTTGAACCGGTTATCCAAAAAACAGTGGATGGATTTTTGATTCTCCAGTTCGCCTCAAAATCTTTTGATATGGCTTTGATTATTCACTAATTGAATCTTGTGCCATTTTTTGGGTAGGAATGGCCTCTACATCACTATTTATAAATTATGGTGCCTCATGGATGCTGAGTGGCCTTGCAAGGGTATCAGTCCTCTACATGTTTTTTTGTGTATTTATCATCCATGGTGGATTTGTTATCGGCATGGTCATCCTAATCATGATCATGTGAAAATCATCACATCCACCTATTATATTATTTGTCATTGGTCCACGTAATCCATAAATTATCGCAATCTATGATGTTGTTCAGGCTCCTGGGCCTCCACTTACCCTATCATAATGATACATTCCTCCACTCCATCGGAGACACTGTGGATTCCTTTTTGTGAATCCATGATTATACTTCGCTATTTCTTGATTCAACCACTTATCAGATATGTGTAGTTGTGGATGTATCCACCCTACATCAAGAATGTTTTTTCTCATGGAAGGGATCCTATCTTGGTTGAAGATGTTAGTTCCACAATATCTAGTTTTCCCTTTAAACTATTTTCAACTAAGTCACTAAACCACATTTTGAAGGAAACATGGCTTTGATCATTTAACAACCCTTCATGGTGCTTCCTCATTATTAATTCATGGATTCCATGCCTATAATATTTATATTTAGGTGGACCCTCGACTCCTATAAATTCCCCCCTCATCCTTTGGGTCCCAAGGCTCATCCTTCATCAGTATACAACATGGTTTCATTGGCGTCTACTTATGATTGGGGATCTCACTCCCATGATCATCTCCCCTTAACTTTGGTTCCATGAAATGAATTGGTGGTCTTTTTAATTCATAATAGGACAATAACAAAATATCCCCTGACATGGAAAATCTTCTTTTATGAGTGGATAAAGAGGTGGTAATCCCCTATTCATGTTAAGGATCTTGGGCCATCATTCTTTTACTCTATACCTTAATCTAATGGATTATCATCCCCTATGATCTTCCACAATGTGACCCCAGGCTAAATCATGCAGCTTCTTCTCATATTATTTCTTCCTCCCCTATTATTGGATTGAATAATAGAGTAAAAATATAGCACATGAATGCAAATACCAATAGTTGGGAGTTCTTAGTTGTTTTGGAAAACCCATCCCAATTTCTTGACCAATGATTTTGATTTCATGTTGAATGTCGGGGGCTTGGTTCCCAAGATAATTGAAAATGTTATTTCCACTAAGTTTCACACCCATATCCATTCAACTATAAAATTTCTCAATCAAAATTAATATATAAACAATCATGGATATTGTGAAAAATATCAATTTCCGAAGTTTCATGCATGAATACCAACAAAACCAACACATATCGATGTTATAGTGTTATAATGTTTCTTTTTAGATTGTGTTTTTATCTAATCAGTATATCATGGTTAATGTGATCATTTCGAGTCAGCAACTCTTTGTGACATTCTTATACTCCATGTGTGATAGGATTTATAGAGAGGCACTCTGGCATTATCTTTAATCATTTGATCATATGGCCTTCTCATGGTCTATGTGAGAATAATTTAATAACATTTTATATCCATCGTAAAATATGGGATGAAGCTTTTTTCTAAGGATGGTGATTACATAAATTTATAAATTTTTATCACATACGGGCTTATTATATGTTGTTTTAAAGGGGATATCTACTCATAAGGTCACAATAATAAAGGGTAACCCCACTATTGGTGTAGGCTTCACCACTAAATTTCTAATATTTATTCCATTATTTTATTTACATAAGATAATGTGACCGACATTAACCATTACCTAAGGGAATACTCTATGATGTGGGTGTATTTTTATCCTCTCAATAATAATGTTGGGTATTTTATATTTTCACAAAGAAGGGTCATTGACCATAGGTTACTCTAATTTGTAGCTCAATTCTAGGAAAACTATATACATGGTTTCCTATGATTGGTCTTCCTAATAGGTTGTGGAACCATTATTATGATCATTATAATTAGAAAGGAAAATCACCCCATGTTTCCTCGATTTAGAGGATCCAAATTTATAAGTATAATAGATTAAATTTAAACTGGAGACTGAATGGGTTAAATGTGTGATTAACAATCTGATTTCAAAGAAGAACGTAATAGTGGATTGTCTCTTATAAGAGGTGTTCTTTGACCATTAATGGTACATAATAAAAATGATTCAATAGGAGGTTAATAAAACATCATATTTTCATTCTTATACTATGTAGAGATGTCGTATTATTCGAAAAAATATTATATGAGATGATAGTACATTTGAAAATGATAGGGATGAGATATGGGAATTGAAGTTACTCATTTCAAAACACATATATCTAATAAAAACACTTGTATAGATGAGGTATATCAATACAGGGACTCTGATATATTTTATATTATTTGATATATTGTTTTAGAACATGAAAATAGGAAGAAGGACATAATTTCTTATGAAAGTGAAATAAATTAATTTTCCCTCACCCACATCCATAATATATCCCACATCCATGATGTTCTTATAGGTTATTTCACTCTCTCCAATTGGGACCTAGTAAGGAATTCTAGTTTGGTAAGGGTGTGAGATTTCTTCCATGTTGTTTACATTCCTTAAGATTCATGTGAAACATTCCCAGTGCTTATTCCAAACCAAAAGGATCTACCCTCCTTCAATCACTATAGACCAATCACACTTTGTGACTTTGTGCATAATATTACGGATGCTATTAATAATGGACGATTATCCTCTCATCTTTTTTGTTGGATATCAATAGAGAAAAATTTCATTTTTACTAGAAGAACCATCAATGGTTCTATTTATCTATCTTAGGAAATATTGATCGATTAGAATCAGAATGATATATGGTAGAACATTGTCATAAATGTAGACACAAAGAATGTGTATGATAGACATTAATGGTCATTTATTATCAAGGTACTCTCATTAGTGAGCTCCTTTCTCCCATATTTTGATATAATGTTTTGTTTTTTAGTTCTATATGGATGTCCATTTTCTTTATGGGGATGAATAATGGGTTCTTTAAATCGATGTGGCAACTTCATTGAGGGGATATATGGTCCACCACCATTTTTATATTGACGCAAAATTCCATTAATGGTACATGAAACTTAGACTTCATGATGGTAGGTTAATTCAATTCGATACCAATAATAAATTATAGTTCATATCTCATATCATGTTCATGGATGAAACAATTATCATTATCAATGCTTGAAAGGTTAAAATACATGGTCTATATAGGATTATTGATGTGTATTGTCACTAGAGTAGGAAAATTTTCAATCATGAGAAGAGAATCATTTTGGTTTCTAATCAGTTCACATATAGTAGTATGAGGTACATGGTTAAATGTTTTTTTATTACCAAGAGAAACCATCCCTTTGAGTATTTAGACATCCCCATTTTTTTCGGCACAAAGTGAATAAGTTTGATAAGGTGGTGCATTATCTAATATACTATATCATCACCTAGATGTTTGATGACTTGAAATTCAGCGGAATGATAACATTAATAAAAAATGTTCTTTCTTCTTCCCTCAAGAATGTTCTATCAATTCACAAGGTTACAAAATATGTCCTTTCTAATCTAGAGAGGATCATGTGATCCTTTTAATGGAATTATCATCTTGAGGGGATGTTTCATTGGTCGTCTTAGTGTTTATTAACAAGGCCCATGTGGGATGGATGTATTGGTTTCCATTAAATCTTCGAGATAATGTATGGGTTTCAAGAAGAAGTCTTCTGGGTGTTCTGGTGTGTTGGACACTATATTATAATTTTTCTACAAATTAATATATTATTATATCATATCCTTTGAAAGATAAGATATATGTTACTTGGTTTTAGGTTGGATATTTTATATCAAGTATGGTGAATAAGGTGGGGTGGATTATTTGATGGGGTGAAATTAACTTATGGTTCAATAAATATAGTTAGAAGAAACTCGGGTTCCCTGGTTTTCCTACCATATAAATATCCTTCAAAAAATCCATCATGTACAATATTTTAATCAATGAAATTTTGGAAAATGAGAAATGAGGTGTTTGTGATTTTTTTCAATTGATGGACCCTAATATATTTATGTTTAATGATTCTATGTCTATAAATATAATTATTAATAAATATTCTAGGAACCTGCACATTCATATAGAACATGGTTGGAGGAGTGAGTATCTATGGTGTATGAATATATCATATAAACTAAAAATCATCATGTAGAGTATTAGGAATAATTACATTACAATATATTTTGATTTACAATATACAACTATTCAACTTATATCTAGATGCCATTGTTTTAGTATGTATCACATGTTAACTATGCAATATTTATATATTAATATTTAGGGGAAAATTAATATGGGTCCATATATTATTCTTAACTTGTGTCAATTTTATGGATTTTAAAGAGGATAATTTCATAGATCTCTAGTTCAAAGACATTGGGAATAACATCTTTGAGATAAAATCCAGAGGAATTATTTTCACTTATAGTTGTATAGGTATGTGTTATGGGATGAATAAGGCCTAGTTTGAGGGAATTAATAGAACTCATACAATAATTTCACATATAAATATAATCTTATAAGAATATATTATCATAAAAATTAAGAATTGGAATGCCTATATTCTTCAATCACTACTGTTTCCAAGTATTCTTATTGTCTCTTCATCTGATCCCCTATGGTTTCATGCTATGTTATTTTCCTCAGGACACGAGATTGAAAAAATGGATGGATCATCTATTTTTGGTTTGATACTGGTTCGACATCTCATGCATGATGATAAAGGATCCATTGTTATTAATTTAATGGATCATTTGGGACTAGGTGATTCAGTCCATGTCAAATCCAATGTGATTTTCACTAGCCTCAAGATATGAAAGGATAGTAGATCATGATATCTACACTTGGAAATGACTCCTTTCTAATTTTCAACTCATTTTATGGAGGGGAACAAAAAGGAAAATTTTCTAGCCTCACTTTCCCCACCATCTGACATAGTCACTGTTTTTTCTTGTATGCACTTATTTCCAAAGAATGGATGTATATTTTCAACTAATGATGCATGGGGTCTCTTTTTCTATAGGCCGCCAAGATCCATTTTCCCACTCTAGCCCCAGGTTATGGGGATAGTTTCCCCAATAAAAATGTTGTTTTTATTTTGTAATTGTATTATATTTGATAATAATGTTTTCAATTTGATGATATTGTAAGATAATTCATAATTATTATATATAATATAATAAATTACATTGGAATCTATATTATACATTGTTTTTTTAAAAGATAATTCTTAACCATATAAATGTATATTTATATTAATTGTTTTCATTGTATTTTCCTCATTTATAATAAAATTGAATTATACAACATATATAAATTTAATATTGTAATATATATATGATATTTCTAATTTCAAGTTTCATATATGGTAAATATTTCCCTTTTATTTTTGGTTATTATGAATAGTGGTCATAGTAAATTTTTATCACCTTTATAAGTGTAAAAAAGGTATATCAGGGTTAAAACTATGGAATAAAGCATCAAAACGTCCCTAAAACATGTAATTAATTTATTGGATAGTTTTTTAGAACATAATAATCTATTTTTCAATGTTTTTGTCTATTTCTTTCCACATACTTTTGATAATGACCATGATATGATTTTTAGTAAACAAACAAAACTAAAAGTCATTATCTTTGTTTAAAAATTGATTATATTTTTTTCATTTGGATAAAAATATGTTATGTTATGTTTTAATTGGTTATTTTTAATATTAATGAGTCCTTTATCATGTTAATGTATTTTTTATTTTTAAAATTTGAATAATTACATAATAATTTTCTGTAATGATGCCACGGTTCTTAATCAAGTAATAAAAAAATCAAGTAAATTATTTTAAATAACATTATATGTAATAAAATTTTAATTAATTATTATTTTTAATGAATTTTTTTTACAAATATTAAATATTATCAATATATTAAAATTTAAAATTTTATTTCTATTACTATATTCATATCGTTAATGTCAAACAATGTGAATAGTCTAGAAAATTACAATTAAGGTATGTTATGTTAAATATTATTTTATATAATGATTTAAAACTCACAAAAATATAATACATGGTCATTTAAATGGGATATGGTTTATAATATCAACCAACATCCAATTATGGGTCAATTTTACCTTCATATTAAATTTATTGAATCGTATTTAGCAAAAAAGGTGATATCATTATAATCATCCAAACCGTTATCTGTGGGTCAGAAAAAAGAGATAAGGGTGAACAAAACACCTAAACATGGAAAAATTTAATTTAATGAGATTATTTTGACTCATTATCACCATAGATAAGAAAATTTTTCATTTTTTAACTTGAAAATCAACATTAAAATATATCAATTTAATATTTTTTTTGTAATTCAGAGAGTTATCCTCCCCTCACATTAAAAAGGGAACCTCCACTCCATTTTTACCCACAAAATTTTAGAACTCTAGATCATCATATAACTACGTAAAATTTTTCCATAAATTACTCCCCAAACTTAATGTCTAAGTTATTTGAAAAATATGAATCCTTGAATGCTTAAGGGGAAATCTAGAGGGAGACATCCTAGGAGATTGTATAAGTCTAGACTAAAATATTTCATGTTTATTTTTTATTTTACCTTATTTTATTATTCTTTAACCATACCAATATAACAACATATGTATATTATATATTCTAATATTAAATAATGTGAGTAGATAAATTGTTTTCATTATCCATTTCTATATTATTGTAAATGAAAACACCGCTCATGTGTACGGGAGGGTCACCACCTCCACAATGCGATGTGTTTCAGTTTTCATCCCCACCTCAAAAGGATGGGTATTATGAAATATTTAATTTATATATATTATAATAATGAAATAATTATTATTCTGTATATATAATATAACATTTATTTTTTTACCATTAAATCCATTGAAAAATTATAACATTGTTCATGTGTACATGTGAACCACCACCACCATAAAGCAACGTGATTAATGTTTTTTATATTCTTTTCTATACTGTTATGAAATTTTATTTAATATAAAAATTGGTAATAATAAAATTATAATAATTATTTATAAGATTGAAAAACTTTCCCTTTTGACCATGGTCAACCAACAAAGCCTATATTTTGATCAAGAACTGAATTTTCTTCAAAACATCTGATTTAAACATAACATATAAATAATGTTAACAAAACAAGTATATAAATGAAATAAAAGGTATTATGATAATGTAATGAACATAAAAAAATAATATTAATCATGTATACGAATAATATTTCATGATTATTTAGGTATTATAGAACATATGATGTTATACAGTGGTTAAGGTAAGAGGTTTCTGGTCCCAAATTACATAAATTAATACTCATATCATTTTCACCACATATTTTATTTTATATTGTTGGTAAAAATATATATGGATTTATTTCATCATTATTTATTAAATATAATGTGACTTAAAAATCCTCCCCAAATCCTCTCCTTATATTGTGTTTTTATTAAATAAAAACTTTAGGAATTAATCATTTTTATTTAGAATATTATTTTAAAAGTATTTTCATTTTCCCTAGTTGTTATCCAAAAAATATTTCATTAAAATGATTATAGAAATATTTTATTAATAATTAAATATCTATGAAAGGCCATTTTCAACTACCTTTTAATCTCATTACATGGTTTATAAGGAGTTTTTATTGCATTTTTTTTAAATGAGGAACTTTTATTGAACGTGTGGAAGAAACAATTGTTTAAATTTTTAACAATTAAAATTATTCCACACTATCATATTAATGTGTTTTTAAAATAAATGGTGTATTTATCGCAATTATTTATATTAAAATAAGAGGTTCTTTTCTTTGGGGTTTAAAATGATAATTAAGGGATTTATGATGAATATGTTAAATCATTGCCTTTATTATGCAAGATATGGTGATTGGGAATTATAGATGATGGATGTTGGTCCCGATACATGATTTATAATGGGTGATAATTATAGAGCTTTCCAATTCATTTTTGAAATGATTGTTGTTGTTAATGGATTGAAATTTGAATTTACACGAGGTTATTTGTCCTACAAATTTATCATGGCTCTAGTTATTTATTTCATGTGTGTATAGGGGTTATAAATAGTATTAAATAATATCCATACTAGGTTTCTTTTCATTCTATGGGATTTAGGGTTTTTTTAGAGAAATTTTTTTTCATTTTGATATGATTTATTATATATTATAAATGTAAATTTTAAAAAAGTTTGGATTTTTATGGGTTATCAAGTTTGTAAATAGAATTATAGAGTTATTTTCAATATATCACTATCATTTTTTATACTAAAATAATTTTTTATAATTTTTTTATATGGCCAAAAGTTGATCATGGACTATTATAAAGTCTATCCTTGAATGAAAGTTATTTCCCCTGAATCATGAATGTTTTTCATGAATGAAAGATGATTGTAAAAATAATAATTTCATTATTTTTGGAAAATATTGACACTTTGTGATAGACAGACCTATGTATTAATGTGGATTTCTTAAATCTATTAAATTATAAATCCTAAGGATCATGGGAATGTATGAAAAGTGGAATTTTTTTCATAAATCATATATTTTATTGGTTGGATAATGTACGATTAATTGTAGATTCTTTTGGAGAAAGGGGTTATCAATGATTTGTGGTTAGGATGATAAACATTAATGGTTTTAATTTCATCTATAAACTTAATGATTAATAAAATATATTTAATTGTCTTCATTTTGAATATATTAAAATAGTTGAATAAAATATGACATGGTTAATGATACCTATATTTTTTTCTACCCCATAACTTGGCTTATTATTATTTAATTTGATACACTCACACTCTCAACATTTTTTAGTAAATTTATTGAATAAAAAAGAACCCTATTAATAATTGATGTGAAATAAAATTATGTGGTTTTATAAATGAGATTACAAATGTAATGAGAGATATAGAAAAGTAGATTATATTTATTTTTAAAACATTAAAAAGAATATTTCCTAAAAACCCAATCTTAAGTGAGTTACCTAACACACAAATTATTATAAAAATGGAGTGACATTGATGTTCATGTGATAATGGTCATGCATATAAAAATATTCAATGTTTTATTTTTAAAAAATGTAGGTAGAAGAACCTAAAGAAATGTATTAAAAGAATGAGAATATTTTTTAAATATTTTTGAAGACTGAATAAACCAGTAATCATATTAAAATAATGGAATACTCTTTCTAACACCATGAAGTGGAAAAAGTTCTTACTATTGTAAAAATATAATGTTTTAAAGAGATGAAGTAATGGAATTATAAAAATAACTTTCTAATGATGTAAGATCATGAATGAGACCTAGAATTTCTTATTAATAAATGATTATAATGGTTATATTCAGAAAATGAAAAAACAAATAATGACATATAAATGATATGAATTATATTTTTTTGTATGCTTTGAGATTAATATATGTTACAAAAAGAATCATAATTTTTTATAAGAAATATGTATTAATGAAGACCACAAAAATACATGGATAATGGATTATTAATGTTCAGTTGTTGAATATTTCTATATAGAGGATTTCATGAGTTATTACAATGTGAAATTTTATTTAATGTTTGATAAAATTATGGATGATCAGAAAATTAATTAAAATTTTAAATTTTGGTGGTTTTATTAAATATATGTATTTCAAGATAAATTCAAAGAGTTTTCCTAAAAATAACATGAAATTATTGAAATTTTGTTTTACTTATGTTACAATACATTTTTAAGTTGAGGAAAAATGATATAATATTTTTTGGATATAATTTTAGAAGTATTGATAACTTTTAGAGTTATTAAGTTCTATTTTACGGACGTAAATATAGTTTATTGGGATAAATGGGTTTTTACCTTTTCGAACCATATGATTTTTTTACAGATATCCATGACATTAAAAAATTAATTTGGTGTCTATGTGATTAATGTTACTTGTGAAGATGATATCTACATTTTGAACTTTAATATAATTAGGATAAATTGAAATAATTTTGGCTAATATAAGAGATTATTTAATGTATAAATGTGTCAATATCGTTTTGGAGAATATATGATTTTATTTTTGATTTTTGGCGATTAATTTTATTTATAGAAAATATTACAATATTATGGAGATTATATCATTATAGAATAACTTTTTTTATTTTACATTAAGAGATAATAATGTTATTCGGAGAGAAATTTTTATTTTATCACGGAAAAATATGGGATAAAACAATTTTAATATTTTGAAATCAATAATTGTAAGAAATATTTCTAATGTCTATTTAGTTATGTTATTCATTGAATGGTTTTCTATGAATTCATGTGTTACAAATACTATTTTAATGATCATTTATAAATTATTATTCACAATAAATTTGATCTTATATTATGCTAACCATTTTCTTTTTTTTAAAATTTACTACGATAGAAGGAATAAATTCATATACTTTTATAGATAATGTGGAACATTAAAAGTTAAATTTAGTGATTCAGTCATGAAAGAAATAATCCATAACATTAATCTCTTGAATTATGATATAATATAGAAGTTGTAATTAATCTAAGCACAACTAAATGATGAAATATTTTATTTGCATTGGACATAAATTAAGAGTGTATAATTTCTTCTATTCTCTATCATGATTGTCAAATAATCAATCCAATATATGAAAAAGATCTTGATATAAAAATTTTATCTATTACCTCTATTTCTGTCGAATTTAAAGTATATTAAAATTAAGTACTATTGTCTTATATCGACCGATCAAGGCTCCGGTGCTATACTAATGTGTATAGCGGCACTCAGGTCAATTCCTTGGGGATGATAATTTTTAATAGAAAGTTTTTTTTGGTGAATTATATTCTGATTGGGGGGTTTGTTTGTAGAGATTAATTTAAATGATTGATTGATTATGATTGATTCAGAAATTTGAAAAATATTTTGGCGTGTTCATCATTAGTTAGATATGTTTGTGATATCCTTGAGTTTCTCTTCATATGGAATTAAATTAACAACCCTGTCACAAGTTGACGTTAATGGGAATTTCCAAGTGTTAAGGATTTAATCCAACACATAACTTAACATAGGGTTTTAATCATAGTCATATCATGTATATGCGAGTGTATTTATGGTTCCAATAATCCATGGAAGCCAGTCACTAAACAAAACAACTCATTATTCCATGATATGTTAAGTCCATCATACAGTTTGTTACTTCAAAGAATACTCTAAGAGGAAAATCTCTAAATCGCTTAACATCCCTAAATTATAACTCACCCTAATGAGAGAATTACTCATACAATGAAATGATCAGTAATATTGTCATAATGATTATGATGATAAATTAACAAGGTAAAAAATTTATGGGAAAAGAATATAGTGGTTCATCAAACACACAAACCAATGATGATCATAATTAAAAACGAACATTAGATTGAATGAGACAAAAATAATAATGTAATGGTATTAAATATTATTTAAACTAGTTTAAGAAAATTAATATTAAATTACAAAATATGGATGAGAATAAGATATATTGATGAAGAAACATTGATTAATATAGAATTACAAAAAAATACTTAGTTGATTACAACAATAAAAGAGTAAATGAAAACAAAAAGAGGATGGAAGGACTCTCAAGTGAAAACATGAGTATGGAAGGTCCTCCCAATCCTTTTTCAAGGATTTGGTGGTTCCAATTTGTTCTCCACTATTCTGAAATGCCAACTGCATTGAAGGAGAAGAGGGTGATGTATTTATAGCCCAATGAAGTGGACTGTTTGCATTCCCAATATGACCCTCCAATTGGCTCGATGATTTGGACATCTAGATAACCAAATATCAATATATCTCCTTCTTCTATGTTCTAGATAATAATAATTTCTGACTAATCACACAATTTGGAGGCATTTGGACTTATGGAGCAAAGGTTATGGAGGTTTTAATAAACCATGTTAAATTGTCCATTTCTAGGCATCATTTTTCGATGGCCAAAATGTGAATGTATTTTGGAATATGAATTTTCCTTCAAATATGAATTCAATTTTCAAAAAAGTTGGCCACATATATCTACTCTTTCTCAATGAAAAATATATTCTTGATTTGATGACTAGATCAAGATACATGTAATTAATATTGTATAGATTTTATTTCCCAACCAGAATGGTGGGATGAGATTAAATGAATCATTTTGGCCCCATTGCATTGGTGTTGGGCCCTGAAATTTTTTTCCAAGACCCCATAAATTGTCCCCAGAACATTGTATGAGAAAAATGTAATTTTTAATTCTGGTGTGAGCCCAATATGTCAATATTCATAGCAGTTCCAGTTTCTTCCCAGATTCTTCAATCCTTCTTGTGTGGTCATATCTCCCTTCAAATATCACGATCGACCCCTGATCCCATTTTATTAAATGTTGTATATTGATTTAGGAATCATACAAAACAATAACCCCACAATTATTATCAGTAGGTTGATAGTTATAAATAAAATATCAAACTGACTCAACTGGAATACTTCTAAAAATGCTCAAAAATTATATTTAGTATTAAAAATATAATATTTCACACAAATTATGCACAATTTATATAAAATTAGTAACGGGATTATATAAAATGTTATGAAAATATTAATTACATCAACTCCCCGTCACATAGTCTTATGCATATCCTCATGTGCCACAATTATAAAACCATGACAAAAATCATATTCACTCACCATAAAATATTAAAATTTAGATTTCCACAATCATGGGAGGAATAGAAAATTTCATTCAACCATATTGAATTCCAAAACAATTTATTATAGAAACAATGTTCCCAAAACCATAATTTTTTTCATGATCAAATTTATAAATGGAAAACGGTGACACAAAAAACTTACTCCTCTCATGATGATAAAATTAATTTATGGAGCTTCACTCATCCAACAACCAAAAGTGAAAATCATAGAATATGTAAGAGCTCTAAGCTTCCAATAACTATCATAAAGTGAAGAAGAATCAAGGGGTATATTAAGGGGTTTTTGGAGGCTATGGAATGGTAGAAATTTAATTTCATTGAGAGAGAAGAAGAGGGGTAAACAACAACATGGGTAAAACAATGAACAATTTTCTCAAAATGAAACATGGAAGGAAATGAAAAAAATATATCTACAAGAGAATGATTGTGTGAATAAAGACACAAGAGAGGAAGAAAATTTGAAGGGGATGATAAGATAAAATATTTACAAACACAAAACTTCTCAAAATGAGAGAAGTCTTCTTGTATTTATTTTCTTTTCTTCTTCATTTCCAAAAGTTGATCTTGAAAATTATCTCACACTCATATCTCTACCCATGATTGTTCTCCTCACGAAACTATTTTTAATACTTATAATGAGTTCAATGGTTGAGGAAGAGTTATTTTTGACATACCCAAGACAAAACCCAAATTTTATTGTTCTTTATGTTTTGTTTTTTATTATTTTTTTTATTTTTATGAACACTTTTAAATAACATTAACGAGATTACATAAATTAATGTACATTACGTCCCCCAAAACCAAAATAATGTCAACCTATCCTCCACACTAAAATGGAATATTTCCCTCATTCATATGATAATTTGTTGAAAATCAATAAAAGTGTACCCAATAATTGAAATCCATTCCCCCCACACAAAAATTTCAATAAATAATTAAATGTAAATCCATGTTGATGTTGGGTGGGATAAGGTATTGGGATTGAAATGTGTCTTCAAAAGAAAATAATTCCATAGGATCAAAGGGGCTTTCAAATGGATGATTAATTTTTGGTTAAGGGGAGGGTATTTGGCTATTATAAATCTCATGTGGTTCTGAAACTGCCTATATCATATTAATGCACACTAAATTAGGAAATACCACACAAAGGTCCATAAACTCAAGACTCACAAATAGGGATGAAAAAAACATATTTTGAAAATATTTTCATAGGTGGCCTTAGAATGAAAGCAACTGGTGCTCCTTATGGGTGGGGAAATCAGTTTCCAAATCCAAAATTGAGCATTAAAAATTTGTTGGGTTTGACACAATATTCATTATACGAACATATGATGAAAATACATGATTTTTGAGATGAAACCATGTCATTTGACTCAATAAAATGGTTTGAAAAAAAATCAACACTGGATGGTGAGTAAGTATTATTTCTTTGTTTTTTTGTATAATTTTTTAGTTTTCTGTATTGTTTTTAAATTACACAACCACACAAACGAGAAAGTGTAAATAGAAATTTGATGAGGAAAGAGGTGAAAAAATTGAGAAATAGAAAGGAAGAAGAAGAAGAAAAATATGGAGAGAGAGATATATATAGTTAATGGGAAATAGGTGCCCCCTGATTTGGATTTGGCGTGTCACCATCTCCATCCCAGGTGGGTTAGTGGAAGGTAATGAGCCTCATGTGGGAAGTTACATGAAAATGAGACATCATTATTCATCTAATGAAAAGAAAAAAAGGAAATTATAATTTCATAAAAATAAGAGAAAACATGGGTTGTCTCTAAAGAAGTACTGCATTTATTTATCTATATCTAGAGAGTTGTAATAGACTACCCATAGTATGATGGTGGCCACCATATTATCTCAACTCCAATGTACTTCTAGAGAATCTTCTCCTTTGGGATTCCTGATTCTTCATAGGATAATTTATCTCCTTCTTTTATTATGTGCATCAAATTCTATTGGGCTGGAATAAAAATATGACTCTCCTTTATTTGGTATTCAACACAAGGAATGATTTAATACACAATGTGATGGTTTTCTATGCATGAAAATTCAGGATGACGTATCAATTCTGATGGTTCATTTATGTAAGGTTTAGATGACATGAAATAAGAGAATGAGATCCCAATTGATTTTGACTCATTTATTTGATCACTCACTAACATATATTAATGAGGATTAGTGGAGTCATAAGACTGAATAAATTTTTTATTATCCTTTATATCAATGATGTTTTCCAAAGAATGTTAAATTCCAACCTCAGAGTGATAAAAATATTAATTTTGGGACAAATCTCACAACCTTAACTCCCATCAGGACTATATAAACAAATTGGTTCAGGTTTCACCCCACAAATAAAAGAATTTTCAAAATCATGGATAGTAAATGATAAATTTTGGATAATCAGATTTGAATGAAAAAATTAACATGCTTGTTCATTTCCCACATTACAGTTCAAATTGTTCTAGTGGATGTCATATTTGAGATGGGATTCCAATGAGTTTCAAATATCTTTTAGATCGATGAGTTTTGAATTTTTAATTTCATAATCATCTTCTCCATTTATGAATTTTTAAATCTGGATTCAATAATCACAAACTCCTATATCCGTAGAACATGAAGAACATGATGGATGGGATTCAACAAACACTCAGAGAGACATTCAGAAGCATTGATAGAGAATACAAATTGACTCTTTGATAGGGATCACATGTATTGAAAAATATAGAACTTGACCAGTTTGTCACCAAATTCAACGGATAAGATGAATGAATGGAAAATAAACTTGATCGTCGTTTTCATTAATAATGGACTTCCTAGAGTTAGGGGAGATCGAGAAGACTTCATCTCACCTTCAATGTTAAGGACATAGAAATCAGAGAGGAATATTTGGTCATTGACTCGGAAAAGGAAATTTTAAATTATTCCCTTAATAGTAATGCATTGATTGCCTAATTGAATGAAAATAGCTATTGGATGTAAGGGCCCAAGACCAAGGTTGGAGAAGATGGATTTGGGCAAGACATTAACTGATTCTCCTAGGTCTAGGAGTGCATCATCATAGTTGTAAATTCCAATTTGGCATGGAACCGTAAAGGTCACTATATATTTGCACATTATGGGAAAAAACTACTATGTGGAAAAAATTTCAATGGTCTCATGTTTCTTCTTGTGGGTGCGTAATTCACTAAGAATAATAAAATACATAGGGATTTGATTTATGGAATCTAATAGGGGAATATTGACTTCAACCTGTCTAAACCTGGAAAGCATTTCAGGATCAGGTTCAAAGGACTTCCATTGTTCAGAAACATCTTGAGGAAAATTAATTGGGTTCCCAAATCAAATGGAATGAGTTGAAGTTATAGATTTAGAATAATTTTCATGTGTTTTTCCTTTTCATTTTATTGGTCCACATTTAAAGGGAGGATATATGAATTATCTTGAGGAATAGAAATTTTTTTCTCAATATATGTTTAATTGCACATACATTACCCTTGGGATTCTGTAATATTTGAGTTGGGAGTTGGAAAGAATATTATTTTTGTTGCTAGTACAGGTGATATGCAAGTTGACCAATTTGGGTTTCAATGTTTTTGAGGCTCGAGGAGGTGAGCGAGGAAAGATCTTCCACTACACATTCCAATGGTTTCTTGGAAGAAGAGGCTTGTCCAGAATTGTGATTTACTTGATTTTGGTTCTTGGGAAAGAAATTTTATTGGTTTTGGAATTGGGAAGGATCACTTATATAGTGGAATCTAGGAGGAGGATTGTTCCTTTGAGGTTGATGAACAAAAATATATGGTTAATGTAAGTTACCACCACCTTCACCAACTGGAATTGGTTTGGGTTTTGATGAGGTTATTGAGGGGGATAAGAAATGAATTTACTATAAATAAAGCCTTGATTATATGAATAATAGAATATATAAGAGTGAGGTTTGTTGTTGTTTCTAACAAACTAACATGATAGTTGAGGGATGGTGTTTTGATGAGCATATGATTCCTTGAGCTCCATTGGTCAGGATGAATTGGATTGAACCTCTTGATGTTTGGGACATGTCTCAGTTGGATGAGATGGGGAGTTTCATATTCTACAAATCTTGTTATGTCCCGGGAATATAGGTTGTGTTAAGGATGAGGTTGGGGCTTTGGTATCCACAACGTTTTGTCTCGGAAGACCTGTAAGTTCACTCATCCACCCTATCTTCTTTTTTGGATCTATAGGTTGTCTATCTTGATTTTTTTTACTAGATCATGTGCCCAAGTATGGAATTTTTGTGTGTTCTCAGAAATGATGATTATGAGTTATCTTTAAACTACATGAGTTTTATCAACAAGAGAACCTCCAATTAGGGCATCATTGAGGGTTCTCTCCATCGCAAATAACCCCTTACAAAAGTATTGGATCAAGAGTTGGTTAGGGATTTAGTGATTTGACTGGTGTTCACAAGAATTTTGAACCTCTCCCAGAACTCTTGCTCTGATTTATTTAGGAATTTATGGATACAACTTATTTCCTTTCGGTTAGAAGCTTCATGAGAAACATGAAATAATTTCCCTAAAAAGAGTGGCTTAATGTCATTCCAAATGTATATGGAACCAAGAGGGAGGTATTAAATACATTTCAGGGTGGAGTCAGCTAACAAGAAACGGTATTCTCAGAGTTTGATTTGTTCCTCTGAAACCCATTGAGGATTCATGGTAGAGAACACCACATATAACTCTTTAAGGTGAAGATGTGGATCCTTAGTGGCTGGCTCATGGAAATGAGAGAGAAGATGAATCAAATCTGATTTGAGTTCATGGTAATCCTCAATTTTTAGAAATTGAATACCAAGAGGTTGGTAATTCATATTAGGGGAAGCATGTTCATTATGTTTTTTCATTATGATTGGATATATCTAATTCAATTTGTTGGAAAAGGACATGTTATTGAAATATTTTATTATCCCAAATGTTTCTATTTTGTTGTCGAAATGTTTGCCCAATTTTTGGGTCAAACAAATCTGAGGTATTGTTTTGGAGGCTACGAGGTATTCAAAGAGATGTTAGAAGAAATAGGAAGATAGGGTTTTCATTGTGTTTTTTTAATTTATTATTTTTTTGAGAAGGCGGGTTTTTCTTTGTGTTTTTTCAAATTTTTATAAATTTTGGTTTTTCTACAATAACCCAAAACTAATGAATACATAATGCACCATACCAGGAAATAAAACTATTTTAATGTGCGTAAAATATTTTCCTATCGACTGGTCAATGCTCTGGTGAAATAATAATGTGTATAGCAGCACTCGGGACAAATCCTCAACGATGATACTTTTTAATAATCGGTTGTATTTTGTTAATTGTATTCTAATTAGGAGGTTTGTTTGTAGATCACAATTGAAATGGTAGATGGATTAATATTGATTTAAAATTTTGATAAATATTGGGGTGAGTTCCTCATTAGGTAGTTAATTATGTGATACCCTTGAGCTTTGCTTTATTTTTCATTAAATTAACACCCATGCTACAAGATTACATTGATTGAAATTCCCATGTGTTTAGGCTTTAATCCATTACATAATATAACATAAGGTTATAATATTATTTATATCATTTTTATGGTAGTGTATTTATGGTTCCAATAATACATTGAAACCACTTGTTTAACAAAACAAGTCATTATTCCAAGACATGTTAAGTCCAATATACACAACGTTAATTGAAAGAATACTTATCGAGAGAAAGCTCTCAATCGCTTAACATCCCTAAATTATAACTCACCGTAATGAGAGATTTACCCATACATTTAAATGTTTAGTAATATGGTTATAATTATTATAATGATATAATAATAATATTGGAAAATTAAAATTGTAAGAAAAGTGTGGTGCGTCGAACACACAAAAAAACGGTGTTGATAATTAAAAATGAACTCTAGATTAAAAGAGAAAGAAAAATAATGGAAGGGGATTCAACTAAATTTAAACTATATTATGAACATTAATATTAAACTATAGATGGTGGATAAGAATAAGAGATATTGAAGAAGAAACATTAATTAAAATATAATTAAAAAAAATAAGACATACAAAATTACAACAATGAAGAACAAAAAAGTAAATGAAAAAAAGAGAGGATGAAAGGACTATCAAGTGAAAACATGAGTATGGAAGGTCGTCCCAAGCCTTTGGCAAGGATTTGGACTTGCTAATATGTTCTCCTATTTTTGGAAATGCCAACTCCTTTGAAGGATAATAGGGGGTGTATTTATAGCTGAAAGAAGTGGATTGTTTGCATTCTCAATCTGTCTCTCCACTTGGCTTGATGATTTGGATATCCCGACACTAAATACTGAGATATATCCTTCATAAATGTTTTATGTAATAATTTTTACCGCCAAATCAAAAAATATGGGGACATTTGGAATTATTTATCCAATGTATTGGAGTTTTCAATAATCAATGTTATATTGTACATTTCTATCCTTGATTTTTTGATGGAAAAAATGTGAATGTATTTTGGAATAGGAAGATGACTTAAAATCTGAATTATTTAATCAAAAAAGTGGGAAGCATATAGATCCACTTTGAAACTACAGAATCTCATTTTGATTTAATGAGTAGATCACGAGACATGTCATTAATAGTGTATGGATTTTAATAACCAACTAGAATGGTGGGTTGAGTTTAAATGAATCATTTTGTCCCCAATCTTTCGATTTGGGAATAGTAATTTTTATCCAAGACCCCTTAATTTTCTCAAAATCATTATCAGTGAATAAAGGAATTTGGAATTTTGGGTTGAGACCAGTAAGTCAATATTCATAGCTGGTCCATTTTTTTCAAAAATTCTGTAGGCCTTATTGTGTGGTCTATTTGGCCATTCAAATGGAATAAGCGGCCCCTAATCCCTTATAATGAAATGATTGATGTTAAATTATGAATCCTAAAAATAAATAACCACACAATTTCAATTATTAGGGTAATTTTTATAAATAAAATAGTAAACTGACTCTATTGGACTCCTTCTAAAAATTCTAAAAAATTATATTTAGTATTAAAACATTAATTTTTCACACCAATTATGAACAATTCATAGAAAATCATTAAATGGAGTATATAAAAAATTATGAAAATATAAAAAACATCATCTTCTTTATCACCCTGATTTTTATCATTCTGTGTTCATTAACATTCTCTTGACAATGTAATCGATCACTTTCTATTAATCTGTAGCCATTTTTTACTCCATGTCCATATTTCTATTTACTACCATTTTGTCCGTATATGGGATCCTGATTATGTTTTGTTTTATTGAGAAACATATTTCTCAATTTCACATTTCATATGGATGCTTTATTATCCCATTATAAGATGTTTAATTTGGACAATGTATTGTTATATATCAATGATGTTTTTTTCGAGATCTTATATTTTATCTTCTGCTTCATGGAATAATTTTTTTAAAAATATTAAACCATTTTTGAATGATAAATTAGAGAATATTTTGATGGTGAAATTTCAGTATGGTTTTATAATGTAACACCTCAAAAATGTACATTAAAATAATACTATGCCATATATATTTCATAACACATGACACTAATCTTTATACAAAATGAGATAAACTATAATAATATTAATATTCAGATGTGATCAATATAACCTATCCACTAAAATATATGTATGAATTTTAATAACCACATTATAAAAATAAATATCAAAAATATTTATATAGTTCATTGAATACTTAATAAGAACTAAATTTTTAGTAGGTTCTTTTATTCTTAAAACTTATGCATTATTAAAAAATTATTTCATTGAAATGTATTCTTGGATATTATAATTAATAACATCAATATTAAAAAATGTACTTAAGGAAATGAAAATTATTTTTAAATCATCATATAACTCATTTATTACGGTGAATTTTTGATATTTCTATCAAAAGATTTATTTTTATGTGAATTGTGATTATACTGATTTTGGTAAAAACACACATTTATTTTCATTGACTGGATTAATTTAGGATTATTATTATGTTATTAATTATAAAATAATGTAAAATATGTCTTATTTATCATAAATAATCAAATTATTTATGTAAGAATAAATACTTTACATGGTTATGTTATATGTTCATTTTTAGGATTTGGAAAAAAAATTCCAAAAAACTGTTTTTGATATTGATTTACACATGTATATTATTATTGTCTTCATCCACTTATGGAAATAGAATATTGAAAAATTTGTCCAAAATTTGGACCAATAGGTTCAAATATGGTTAATATGTTCCTTTTATGTATGTTCATTGTGAATATTAATCATAGATAAATTTTGTTAATTTGGTAATGAAAAAATAGGTAATCCAAAGATAATATTATGAGACAAGGACTTCAAATAGACATATGAAATATCATTGTTTAATTTGATATGTGAATTTCATCCATAAAAATACATATTTCAAAAAAATTTCAATTTAATGACATAAGAAATTGATAATGATCTTAATATAAATTTATGTAATGATTAAAAATCAAATTATACTATTTTTTTTAATATAACTTATATTTTTACATGGGAATTGAACTGATTATTATAATTTATTATTGGTTATTTGAAACATTAACGATGTTTTTAACATGTAGATTTATATTAAAATTTTATTGATGGAATAATTACATTAAATGACAACACACTGCCGACACAATGCATGATATGTAATAGAAAAATCATGTAATTTAATTTATAAAACATAATTTTTTTTGAAGAATTATATTGTATCCTGAATTTTTTAGAAAAAAAATTAGTCATGTTTTAAATTTTTAAATTCTAATTCCATTAATATCTAGATTTTATAAATTTTTAACTATGTGAGTAGACACAAAAATATCATCAATGATATATTATGCTTTATAATTTTATAATAATTTCTTAAAAGTCATGAAAATAACTTTTTGACCAGTTAATGGGATATGGTTGTGAATATAAACTACTATCAAATTATGGGTCATTTTTTCTTTTCTGTTATATTCATTACTCCTATAAAGTATGAAAATTTGCTATCACAGTCATCATAAAAATGATTAAAGGAGGGTTTAATAAAAGATGTTACTTTGAAAAATAACCTAAACTTTCCTAAATTTAATGGGTCCCCCTACCAAGAAATATAAAATAGAACCACCTCTTATCTCTTACTCATAACTTTTAGGGACTCCATTTTGGAAAATCCTTAACTGAATGTCTCACAAAAATAATTACCCATGAAATATAGTATTTCATCATACCAAAATATCACTCCTTTATTGAATAAGGATTGATTAGATGTGATAAATACGAGGATAAGGCCTAATTCCTAACCGACATACATCATGTATATTTAATATTTTACCATATTCAAATATTTTTATCCAAGAATATATAATAAGATAATTATATTCAACATTATAAAGTGTTACTCTGATTATGGTATACCACATTTGTATATATTATATGAATTTAGATTTTTTTAAATAATTCATTTTGAAGAAAATTACCCCATTATTCATGTAATCACATTTAAAAATTGTTATTTTTATTTATTTATTCATTTTTTATTATAATGAAGTAACCACACATTGATTTTGAATAAACATTAAATTAAAAGTGAAATTTATTATAAAATATTAATTTAATTTTTTTATTATATTGGGAATTATATTGTCAAAAGGATATATTCATGAAATTTAATTAATTTTATCATTTTTCAATTTAATGGATATCCATAAATTTAAAAAATATATGAAAAAAATATATGAATTTAAAATTATTAAATTCCACTATACATTACGAATGCAATTTTTAAAATGGTATTTTATGATTGGTAGATTTTTAAATATGTTTTATTTAATTCAATTAAAAAAATGATTTGAGATTTATTTTTGAATTAGTTTTCAATTTTTTATTCAAAATAATTATTCTGAAAAAATTATGCACATGAAAAAATATCAATGTTCATGTCAGACCATAATTTTAGAATGGAATAAAATTTTGTATATTATTTTTTTCAAATTCTTTAGAAATTAAATAGAGAAATCCTACCTTTTAATTTCTTGAGATGATTTCTATATGTGGTGGAAATGATTTAAAAACTCATAAAGATTCTATGACACTCCCCTTATTTATTCAATACAAATGACCATACTGTAATTTTGAGAAGTCCTCTAGTGGCCTTATTATTACTAGAATATATTTCAAAGTGATAAAATGAATTAAAATGACCATAATTTCCCTTATTTTGGTCCATCAAAATAGAGGAAAAATGAAATTGGGCTCCATCATCCATTATCTATCGAGCATTAACCACATGATAAAATACATTCAATTTGATGATTATTCACTTACAGACTATCTAGATGAATAAACAGCACCCTTCGATAACAAGAATATTAAATCAACCATGGTTCTAAAATCGACCACATCTCTCAAAAAAACAACCATAAATCCATCATGGGAAATATTTACAACATTTTATCATATCATTTAGTGGAATCCAATCCCATTTTGGCTTTAGTGACATATAAAAATGGGTTCAAGATGGGGTGTAATGATGGAATTCAAATAATGTCCTCCCAAAATCTATACATAAAAGTCTAATCATATCATTGAAGGTAATTATAAAAAATGTGAATTAAGGCCTATGAAATCGAAGCAATGATCTTCCCAGAATATAGATATTGATGGAAAAAATGATATATACGACACACCTACATTGTATGGAGGAGACGACCACCACCTGTAGTTGTATTGAAAACTGATTTCCTCAATAGTCCTATTATAGAGATTCCCCAATTCCACACCACTCTGTTATACCAATGCTATTTACAGACAGTTGATCATGACAATAGTATATATGTTTTTCTAAAATTTTTGAATTTACCTCCATGATTATAGAAGTATATTAATAAATCCTTGGAGGTCAACCAATGATCAAAATTGTAAATTCTAAGGCACCAAGATGAATATTAATTATGAAATATATCCAATCCTTGTATGAATTATGGAATTCAATTTATTATTTTCATGTTTTAATAATTCCATATAAATATTTTTCGTTATAATTTTATTTTTTCTTGTGTTTTAAAAAATGATGGTATTATATTTTAATTCTCAATATATATTCTATTTGGATGCCTCTTTTATTGGTGATGGGACTTTTCTACATCAGCAATTTCAAACCCATGTGAGCCTCTCCCTATGGGGATTTTCCATCGTCTGAACTCACAGACCACATGAGACTATTGTATATGGGATGCATATGGGATTTATCATTAACCGTTGATAATATTAATAGGAAATTGATTCACCTCCATCCATTTATCCTGATAAATAATTGATCCATTGGTTTTTGGTTTTCTTTTGTGTGTATGGTGGGTTATAATTGGCTATTTTGTTTCTAGGAATATGCAAGAGTCAATGGAATTTATAAACGATGTTCTAAATCATATCATAATCTAGTTCATTCTTCCATTCTGTTTTTATGGATCTTGAATGTCCTCGAGGGAATCCATATATCACCATCACCATATTACTTTCATAGAGAATTCCTTATGACTTTAACTCTATTAGGACTCATCTTGACATTGGTTATATTGTTGATATGTCATCTATAATTGGAGGATGTAGTATGGACCATTTCTTATGGATAGTGCAATTAGAATTAATGGAAGAAAAACCTTCAGATCCAGTTCCATCACATAAAAATCATTCAACATAATGAGAACATGGTCTTTGTATTTCTACCAACTCTAACAGAGTATGTATAATTTTTGTTTCATTGATTATTAATCATTTAAATATTTGGAAATTTTTTATTTTTCATGTTCTTTTGGTTAATTATTGTTTTTACATATATCATTTTGTTTCTATTTATCGTAAGATAATATTTTTTTGTGGGTGGTGTTTAGGCCATGCATTTTGGTCCCCATGGGATTGAAGAATAAAAAATGTGGTGTTATATAATATTTTTTGGATTTTTAATTATAAAATTAAATATGTATTGATATAGGTAGGTATTTTTGGGGTTTTGGTGTTCTTTTTTTATTCTATTCACTCATTCCCCCTAAAAATATGCATTATATCTTCATTAGTTTTCTTTTTCTATTCAATCAATTTGCGTTTCATTATTGCTAGTTCTTATTTTTATTTCAATTTATACATGATGATATTATCCATATTGTCTATTGTATTGTATAATTCATATGTTTGAAACCATTTTCCAATATAATATTTCATATCATTTTGAATCCCTTTAGATAAATATCATATACCCAAGAAATTGGTTGGTTATTTTAGGTATAGACCGAACATTGTCTAGAAGAACTCAATGCCTTCTCTTTGGATAAACATGTCATCAACTAGATTCAAAATCAAAAAATTCAATAGGAATAATAAATTTAATATCGGGATAATTAATATGAGAACCCTACAGGTTGAAAATTTTCATAATTTATTCCCTTTGTAAGATTATGAAGCCTCTTTTTACTTTAAATGAAATCAGAAATAAAACTACTGAATACCAAGATGTTTCCCTTTATGTGTTAGTTAAGGGACATTTATCTTTACCACATTAAATAGGATATAATTTTATTAAGTGGGTAATGTCTCTACTTATACTAGTATATTATTAAAACTAGAGATTTGATACATGGTTCAATCATTAGTTGGTATGATTTTTCTAAAAATACCACATGATAACATTTAAAATTTATCTCGATAGTTCTATTAATGCATTTCCTGATGAATTTGTCAAAATAATGTTATATATTGAAATAATTAATGTATATATATATGATGAGTATCAATAAATTATAATTTTAATATATATAGATAATTCATACAACGCACTATTTGAAACCATAATTTATAGATGAAATTCAATAAACCACGTAGAGGTTAACTCAATCACACATTTATAAGGAACTATACTCTAAAATAAGAGTCAAAGGTGAGGTAGAGAGTTGGTTTTCTAGGGAAAACAAAATTCAAATTGTAAAATGGAACATTATAACATTGATAAATGAATAAAAATTAGCATCCTTATCCAAGTTCAAATTCTACTGAAATAAAAGCCTCTACTATTCATGGTGGAAAACAAGGGCATAAAAAACCTAAATCATGTAAATTAAAATAGGAGACAAAATCAAAACAGACCACCAACTAGTCATATCCAGATCACTCATGTAATGAAATCACTGATGTATTAATTTCTTTCATACATGCACCCAATAAAGAGAAGGTCATTAACTCATGTTATTTCATTCACATGGTTTCATTTAGAGAGATACTTCTTGATTCAATTTGTAAAATGAGATGTTCACTTAAGAAATAATAAAAGTATTAAGGTTGAGGGAAAAGGTCATATTATACTATAACTAGATGATCATTACATCATTACATTACTATATATAAGGTGGTATCCCAACCATAATAGAATCATGATTTCTATTGGGATTCATGAAAATTGGGGTTTATATTTATTTTTGAAATAGGTTGTATAAATATCCCTAAAGGATCTAGAATAATAATTTAAGGGTTTCTTATCAATGGGTGGTAATTCCTGATTGGAATGAAAAATTAATAATATTTGGATAGTTTCTACAAAAACAAAAACTAATAATAATATGCATTGGAATAGGTGATTGTGGATTTGTTTCCCCATAGTCCAAGAGGAACTCAACAATAAGGGGTTGTTGATTGACAGCACACCTAATTATATTCCTTTTTTGGACGATTATGTAATGGGAAAATCTATTGAGGTCACGTATTATAGGTAATAAATTAAATATCCAATCCCCATTTAATAATTCCATTACGATCTATGGGGTCTATCAAGGACTACATCCCATGGTAGAGGATCAAAATTTTAACTTGAATCGATGAATTGTATGGATATGATTAGATTTATATATTGAAAAATAAATTTTATGTTTTCAAAACTTCTAAAACATGAATAAATCAGTTTGATAAGAAAATTAGGACAAAAATTAAAACCTTGATAAAACATAAAGATATGAAATACCATTCCAATAACCTTATTAATTTTTTTTTGAATATGATGTAATTAAATGTCATAGAATATTTAGGGAACCCTCCCTCATTTAAAAAATTGCCTATAAGTGTTGATGAATATTAATATCATACAAAGTGTTCGAAGAATGATTTCATGAATGTGTCACCATAAATATTTCTTAGTAGAGGGTGTTAGTACTTATATCAGTAGAATTAATAGTCTTCCTTCTTATACTAATCAATTTAAAATTCCTGATTAATTTTGGAAAGGAATCCTTCTTACACATATATAATTAAGAGTCTTTGGTTTTACTACTCAAGAAAACATTAAATCTAATAAACAAGAATTGAGAGCGCATAAATTCATATTTCTTTGGGTATATCATTGCTGTTGAGGGGCATAAAATATTTGTAGACAAACCTTATTTCCAAAAAAAATTTATATGTAGGGATATTGTGTTCCATGATTCCAATTATCTAAATACAAGGTCTTACGCATTTGGTTTCACTATACTAACGATATAACTGAATGATAAAGGTGACCCCCCACTATTTTGTGGTTTATATTTATCCTAATCCACTTACACCTCATTCCATTATTAGGGTTGATTTTGAGTATAGTTATATACCAAATTCTAATAAAGAAACCCCGACAAATGATATAAACTAATAATTAACACAAAATATTTAATGGAGTGTCCCAAGACACCCTTCCTGGTTTAGCATTTAAGACATAGATTCCAATGATATACATGTGTCCCAGGATAATAAATATATTGATCTTAAAAACATTGGGAATGACTTTAATTAAAATGAATCAAAATTGTGATTATTTTTAATGGAGAAATAAATTCAATATTTAATAAAGAACCTATCTCAATCTATTTTCAAACAAAACTAAATGTTGTGATAATTGGTTTCATATAAATATATAAAATAGAAGAAGAAAACCATGAGGGAAATATGATTAATTAAAATTAATCTTAGTTTTGGATGGTTTCCTTTAATGGGAATGTATTTAATTTTTTGAAAATTATTCCCCTATTTAAATAAATTATATTATATATATTTTAATCTCTTTTAATTCCAATAGTGATATACATAATGATCCAAATGGATTTTAAAACTACATTCTTTAATTGAGGTCTAATTGTGAAACTCTTTATGAAAACTCGTGATAGTTACCCAAAATAATTAAAACTAAATCATGAATTTCAATTGAAAAAATCATTGTATAGTTTAAAACAATAATATAGGACATGGTGTAAGAAAATTGATTCCTTTACTTTGTATAATCAGTTTACCAGGAGACAATATGATAAAATTGTATATTATAAATCAACTAAAAACGAAATAATTTATTTTATTCAATATGTTGATGACATGAAAGTTATTTTTAAAAATTGAAGACTTATTCTTAATAAAAAATACAAAATTAAAGGTAAGTTTGAAATTAAATTTTTTTTTGAAACTATGAAAATAGTAGGTGTTAAAATAACTAAATATTTAAAAATTAATTTAATTTTCACATCTCAGCCACATCATATTTTAAATATTTTAAAGAGAACCATGTGGTAATCTATCAATCCTATTGATGTACCACATGGAAATCACCCCAAATCGTCTCTGATACTACAAAAGAATACAAATCATGATATTAAATTTATATTTATAATCCCTTATTCTAATATTTTTGGTATATTTTTGTACACTATGATTTTCACAAGACCAGTTATTGCATATACAATCCGCAATCATAGCATATTTATGTCCACACCTGGGAAGCCACATCAACATGACCTTAAGTTGATTACTAGATACCTCTCATATAGCTCTAATATATCATTGTTTAATGATTATGATGTTTAATCATATAAAATTATTGTTATATGTGTAGATTATAACTATATAAGAAATTATGATACTAGAAAATCCATTATTGGATATGCGTTCTCTACCACTAGACCCCCAATTTATGGAAATGCTACATGTAGTCTGTGTATTCTCTTTAAACACTGGATCTGAATATATTAGCTAAATTAAGGTAGTGAGAGAAGGAATATGGATTAATAAAATATATTATAAACTTAATCTTTTCATTTTTTTTAATAAATATGTATTCTGATAGTCAATCAACTCTTCACATGTCAAGAAATTGTCTATATCACTGTATGTCAAAGCATAGAGATATTAGGTGAAAAATCAATAGTGATGTTGTAGAATCCAAATATACGTGTTTGAAATAGATACAAACTAATAATAACCAAGATAATTGTTTATATAATGCAATGGTATTACCTAAATGCAATTATTAGTAAGATATATTGAATTTTGATCCAATTCAATACCCCTATGTGTAATAACATCGATTATTTAAATCGAGTATGATGAAGATTTGGGAATTAATAAATTCAATTTTTTATGTTCATAGTGAAATAATTCCATTTTAATAGTCCATCCATTAAATTTTTATTTGTTCTCATGAATGGGAAAAAACTTTTGTTATTTTTTAATGGTGAATATATATTCTTTTGGGAAACATATTTTATTGTAACTAATCCTTTTCGGTTTATGTCATGTCCACCAACTAGAGCATCTCCCTATGAGCCCTAAAATTTTGCTGGCCAGACTTCCCATGCATGCTTGGTGACTCTGGGATCAATGTGCTATTTATCCCTAGCCATTTAATAGATTACAAACTAATTTAATTTCCATCATCCATCTATCCCACTATTTATTTAATCCACATGTTTTTGGTTCAATGACATGTTCTTGTCAGGATATCATTGGCCATTATATTTCTAGGTAGAGGGCAGTGTCAATGGAAATTAAAACCATGAACTTAGTCTTTTTTTAAATTGAATCATATTTCTTATCCCTTGTTAGTGCTCTTGATTTTACTATAAAAATATGAAATATTTCCATCACCATATTTCTTCATTAGAGTTCTCTCTAGACATAATGTTCACCCCATCATCATCTCATTGATAATTATTGGATATAGAGACATCCTTCCATGGAGAAAGAAGTGAAACCACATTCTTGGTGAACATTTATTATGAAAAATAATAAGACTAAGATCTTTCATATGTAGTTTCATTGTGGATTAAGCTTCAAATGTCTGTAGAAGATGACCATTGGTGTGATACATACTCCATACAGTAAGTATAATTTTAATTTTTATTCCAAATCTAAAAAATCTTTTATTCTTTTCTTATTGTTTAGATTCTAGAATTTACTATTAGTTTTAACATATTTCATTTATTTTCCTTTTGGATTAATAATATGTGAGTGTATGAGTTTTGTACCTTCCATGTATGTACGTCCCCACCAGAGCAAGGCATGTTTAATACTATATTATTTTCAATTTTCTTTTGATCCTTGTTAAGTCCATGTCCCTATTTTAAGCAACATTTTTCTTTTAAATTCACGGCCTAAATGTTCCCCCATATGTTTCTCATAGTCCACCCATGATATTGGATGTTTTTGTACTTGTTTTAGGTGGCCAAAATGGGCCTCATGTTTTGGATGTATGATTTACTAAATCATGCAGACAAATCGAACACAACATCCAGGTTATTAAAAAATAATTTGAAATTACAACTTTTCCCTTCCTTAATTAAACATAATACACCCATTTGATTTCTATTTAATGAATATCATCCATCTATAGCCTATAATCTCTCTCAACCTCCTTTGGAAATTTGTTTTTAAGGGGGGATTGGTGGTTAAACTTGAAGGATTTTTCAGTAAGTTATTTCACATCGTTGTTTCTTCAAAATCCTTTGGATTTCATCCACATTCATGAAGCTCCAATTTTTTAGAAGTTATGGCCTCATACATTGGGGGTTTCTTGTGTTTCATTTTCCAATATTTTGGATTTAGGTTCATTTTCACTCCCTTATTGTGTGGTAGTGGTGCAATTTAAGTTTCACACACGGATTTGATGGTTTTGACAAATTTGGTAGGAGATTACTTCTGTAAGAATTTTATAATGAGTTAGCTTCATAGAACAATATTTTTATCATTGTCCTCTTTAATTATTTTTAGTGTCAAAACTATTTTGGATTCAATTGTTATGTGGTTGATTTTTAACTATCATTTGTGGGTGAAAATGGGAGGTATTTCATATGCATTTTATGTTGTGAAAATTGGGGTTGTTTTATATTTCATGTAATGGTTTTATTAAAAAAATTAGTGATGAAATTATAGTTTTCTATAATATTTGTATGAATTTCATTTTAAAAGAGTGATTTTGAATAGATTTTATGTGAAATGTTTTGATATACATTGTGATTTTTTATGGGAATTATATGTTTTATTTGGGGTTATTAGAATTTAAAAAAAATTATTATCAACTATTCTGAGTCCATATAACTAGAACATGTGATTTTATATGTAAATTTAGTTTTATATCATGTTGAACATGTTCGATAACATTGAGGGAAACCCGAGTATATAGGTGGGTGGATGTGTACTAGTATGCTAGTGACCGAGAGTAGATTTTCCCCAATTTATCTATGCATGTTTTTTGTTGACAAAACTAAAAAATTATAATGTACATTATTGGGGACCACTAGGTAATAGTTATGTTACCCACTGGTGTCCTGTCAACAAGAATAGATATTTGATTTGGTTACTTTTACACCGAGATATGAGGTACATGTGGCCCACATCTAGCAAGTTCCTCGGGGTGTTCCCAAAACTAGTGATCATTAAATATTTTGTATTTACAAATGGATTATAGTGTGTTTGTATGGATATTTCAGTTGAATAATTGTTTTATTTAAATATATTCATTAATTAATGTTAATCCTTTGAAAACTATTTTCCTTTAAATGTTTCACTTCATAAATTATTTCTACCATTTATTGATTATTAAAAGTGCAATAATTTTATATTATAAAGCTTGTCGCATGGAATATTTTGGTTGTATAATTTGGGGATTAGGCTCACACCCTACATATAAAATTGGGTTTAAGTGGTCTTGATTGTGTTTGATGAAGGTAAGGGAAAGGTCCTTGGAGACACAGGTTTTGGATGATGGAATCATTCCATGGCGGGGTGTAGTGAAGGTGGCTCATGGGTAATGACCCCTTGTCATGTGGTGGTGCATGATCTATTTTTTATTATAATTTTTTACTTTTTACCTCTTTTTTCATATAATGAACCATGTGTTCAGTTCTGAATTTTATTTATGGATTGTTTGGTTGGTAATTTTAATATTTAGTTTATTTATTTTGATTGATTGTTTTAAGCATCTTAACTCCAGTAAATAATTCTAAAAACATAGATTATGATACCATAGAACTTTTGAAATATCATTGGGATAGTGAACGACCTTTGGGACTTTCTTAGGCCAAGTATGGTTCCAATTTTGATGGAGAACATATTCAGTTCCTCAAAAAATGTTATCATATGATGGTTAATGTTTTCCAGTCATGTCATTATTTTGGGAAGACTCTATTAATAGAGGGGATTGGATGTTCGGGGCATAGATTTTTTGTTATGAGTATGGTGTTTGTCCAGTACTTGTCATGAAAAACATCGAGATGCCATGGGATGTTGGGACAATTTATTTGACTTGTCTTCCAGGTGGGATGTGTAGGGTACGGACTACACAAAGACATCAGTTGGGAGTGATGTGGTTGTTTGTTTCATTGTTGTTATTGGTTTCACATATTAATATTTTATTTAATTGATGAAAATTTTCAGAATTGTTATACTGATGAATTATTTTTTGTCTGTTACCTTGTATAGAAACATCAATATATGGAATGATCCCATGCACCTATGGGAGTATGTCTAAGGGGTGATAGAAGTTGTGGTCAGGGCTGTCGATGACCTAGGAATGGTAGTAAATCCAACTCTTACATCAGCTAGAGAAGAATAGTGTATTCCAGGGATGAGAAATCCATGGAGTTCATCAAGAATAACCCTCTTTATTTTTTGAGGTAGCCCAGAACCCAAGGAAACAATGGAGTGGATCATGAATATTGAGTGCATGTATGACTTTCTTGACACAGATGATGTGGTTAGGATTAATTGTGACTCTTTTCTGTTAGTGGGTCCCAACTATAGGTGATTTTAATTAGTGATTCATGCTACGAATCATGAAAATATGAGGATAAGGGACTTCAATGTTACCTTTAATGACATGTACATCCCTAAAGTCATGGAATAGTGTAAATCATGCGTGCTTATGGAGATCATTTTAGGGGAACATTCAGTGATAGGATATGCCAACCATTTTGTTGAGCTGGTTCGGTATGCTCTGGAAATGGTCTCCAATAAGAAGATGAAGCCTCGTAATTTAATGAGGGGTTTATGGCCAATGATCTATTCCTGTTTATTTTTTTACAATATAATGTCTTATACTGAGGTGGTTTTTCAGGCTTGTATGGTGGATATTGACTGCAAGGGGAGGTCTGGTTTCACTGGGGTAGTGTTCATGATGGGCGGTGGTTGTTAATGAGAGAATAAAAGGATGCAAGAGGAACTTGGAATTAAGGGAGATGATATTATAGGCCTACCTTCCATGTTGTTTTCTTTTTTGGATTTTGACATATGGTCTGTTGTGTGCCACTAGTGAGGAAGTATTAGGAACACTCGACCTGTAAGAAGGAATCCTCCAAATCATTGTTATCAATGTTGAGTAATGGAACACTTGATTTCATTTATAAGGAAGTCACATCCACTCTAGAGTGGGTCAGGATGTGTGGATTCTAGGTGAGAGCCAGCACAATCAAACCCATTGAGGAAAGATGGATATTGGTGTTCTGTTAGGGGAGGTAGGGCCATATCATTATATAATTAGAGCCTGTTTAGGGCATCACCAAAGGTGAGTGGCCATTCTCAGGTAGATAGTAGGCACCTTATTGCTGCGAACTAGGAACCAGCAGGATCAGATGTTGGGCCTTCGACTATCTGAGGTTCCATTTTTAATTAATCTCCAATAGATGCAGTTCTCATTGATACTGTTGATTCTATTTCATTTTCCTCTCTTAATTTTTTGATCATACAATTTTTTCCAACTAAGTTGTTATCTATTGCGATAGAGTTGGTGTTGATTTTGTATTTAAAGAATGATCATGGTCTTAGGGTGCCATCATATTCACTTACCACGTCAAGGCTTGATATTTAGTGGTACCTCCTAGTCCAGGATGTGGATATTATTGATTAAATCCTTGACATGGGTTCTCTAGAGAACATTCAAGGGAACAACTATTTCTATAGGAGGCAGGCGAGTTACACGACACCTAATGGTAGCCCTCAGGTTTTTCATTTGGAATGGGATCCTCAGTCTAGTCGTGTGGGACCTCCACTACCAGAGTTAGAAAATCATATCATCCAGTAATCATTGATTGCGTTAGAGAATGATGTTTTTGTTCCTGAGGGTGGATTACCTCATGAGTTTTATGAGTTCCAATAGGAATTTCCAGATGATTTTTTCGGGCATTCCCCAAAAATGGGATGAAGAGTTCCTGACTGATTTGGCACTAAGAACACAGTATATATCAATTCTCTCATATCGTATAACCCCTATTGAGAATATGGAATTAAAAATATACCTACATGTTTTATAATCCAATGAATGTATTCACCTAATAATCTCTCCTTAGACCACTCATTTCCATTTTTTTGAAGAAGGTCGATGGGTACCTCTAGTTCTGTTTTGACTACTTGAAGTTGAAAAAGGTAACCATCAAAAAAATTATCCATTTCCTAGAATTGATGAAATGTTTTATCAGTTGATTGGTGCAAATTGATTTTCTAAGATGAACTTTCATTCATGATAGCACCAACATAGGATGGAAGAAGAAGATATCTGGAATACAACTTTCCAATTCAGGTAAAACCACATTGTGTAGTTAGTATGGCCTTTTTAATTAATCAATTCTCATAATTTCAGTATAGAACTAATTAATAGTGTGTTCACCATTATCTCAACTCCTTTTTCGAGGTATTCATGGATAATGTATAGGTTTAATATAGATCTGAGTAAGATTATGAGAATTACATTCAGATTATGTTTGGAACCTTCCAGTATCATCACCTATATATAATGTTGACCCAGTTCACTTCTAAATCACATAAGTGATGTTTCTAGGTCATGTGTTCCCAAACAAGGGGGTTTTGATGGACCACAAGAAGATCGACGATGTGAAGTCATAGGAGCATCCAAATAGAGTGTTAGAGATTATGAGTTTCCTCAACCTATGTGGATATTACAAGCACTTTTTTTGGGATTTCACATGGCTACCCTTTCCAATGACCACACGAACCTAGAAAGTGGTGAGGTTTTTATAGATCCTATAATGTCAAGAATCCTTTGAGGAGTTTAAGTGGTGATTGAAAACCTCCCCCATGTTTATCTTACTGGAATTTAAAAAGGGATATGTGGTTTATTTTGATGATTTGTGTATGGTTATCAGATCTGTGCACTTGAAAGATGATCATGTGGTGGCATTTGGATCTCACCAACTCTGACCACATGAATAGAATTACCTGACCCACTAATTGGAGTTGGGAGTGGTGTGGCATGCTTTGATGACATGGAATAACCACCTCTTTGGGGAGATGTTTTTGGTCTACTCTGACCACAAGAGCCATGTATACATTCTCTATATGAATGACGTTAATGGAAGGTAGTGTTGTTGGATCCAGTGCCTTTAAGGGTTTGAATTTGACATTGTATATAACCTAAGAAATGGAAATCTGCTGACTATTTCCCTGACTAGGAGACAGCCAGTATTGGTTTGGAAGAAGTCCAGTGATGAGTAGACTCTGATGGGGATCTTTTTTAAGATGCACATGGAGATCTAGGATCCCTATGGAGGCACATTCTTGGTTTGTTTTCAGTTTTATCCTTACCTTTTAGAGTTTATTCAGTTTTATAAGCCTAGTGATGATCTATGTTAGAGGTTGGGGATGTTTATTCATTGTGGGGTGATGTCTCCTAATTGGACTTCATCCCAAGAGGGTATCTTGGGAATCATGGTCCGTGAAGTGGGTCTACTATCTATAAAGAAGTTGGTGATGTGGGGTAGCCACCAATCTCATTGGTTCATCCATCCTAGGGCTACCAAAATGTATTATGATGATAGTCTCTTGTTCTAGTGGCCAGGTATGAGATGATACATATCTTACTCCTTGTCGAGATGCTACATGTCAATTGGTAAAATTAGAGCATCAAGCACCCTCCAGTTTTCTCAAGACATTACCCACTCTTACTGGGAAGTGGGAGAAGGTCTCCAGGGATTCAATGATGGATTTACTCATACAACTTGACATACTAATTAAATTTGTATTCCATTTGATTGTATGACCAAATAAACCAACTTTATTCCAATCATATATACAACTAAAGTGGATGAATTGGGTGGATTGTATTTTCATGAGGTAGTAAGGCTTCATTGTCTCCCATCAATAGTTACCTTAGATAGAGACCCCCCATTTAACCTCTTAAATTTGGAAGGGCCTTGAGGTCCACAAATACGTTGAGAACAACATACTACACTCAAATAGATGGTCCGATCGAGCGGGAAAATAAAATCATTTAGGACATGCTTTGTGCATCTATTTTAGACTTTGGATGTTCATCCGGCAACCATTTAGGATTCGTCAAGTATTCAAATAATAGCATTTACTAGAAATATTTTTGAATGGATCCATTTGAGGTGCTCAATGATTGACTTTGTTGGTCCCCCTTTGTCCTGCTGAGGAAGGTGAGACCTCATTATTGGGAATGAGCCTTGTGAAAAAGACATCTTAGAAGATAAAGTTGACCAGGAATATTTTTTTGACATCTCAGAGTCTCCAAAAATCATATTCAAATAAGATTTATTGAGAACTAGAGTTTTTTTGTGTGGTATTGAGTATTATAGAAGGTATAACCTTGTCTGGGTCATTGTCACTTGGGAAATTAGGGAAAGATAACACCAAGATATGTCAGAGATTTTTAGACTACTGAACGAATTGGAAATTTGGAATTCTTGTTTTCTATTCCCTCATTATTGAAATAAATCCATGATTTTTTTTTCAAGTATCCTAACTAATGTTGTGCAACCCAATTATTGCCCATCTTCTGAATTTGGACGATTTGTAAATAGATCCCAGCATTTCTATTTTTGAGTTGGTGGTGGAAATAGTTGATTCCCAATTTATGGTGCTTCAAGGAATGTCTATTCCACTTGTCTGCATCTATTAGAACCATGGGGACTATGTTTATGAAACATGGGAGTAGAAGACAGGGGTTGAACATGATTATCCATTAATTTTTTCCGAATGATCTTGAGGTTGTATTTTTGGGGAGGAATGTGTTCATTGTGGGGAAAATTGTCACATCCATGTCCTACTTTTAAGGTAATTTTTTCTTTTCAAATATTGGCCTAAAATTCTCCCTAGGTTTTCCCAAGGCCTATAATTAATTTTTAAGTTTTTGGACTTTTTTTGGGTGGATAGAATGGGTTACAGGGTTTGGATGCATAGTTTACTATACTTTGAGGACAAACTGTGCATAACCTACTTGTCATTAAAAAATCTATTGAAATTCCAAAATTTCGATTCTAGAAATAAACATAATCCACATATGAATTCTCCATTTCATTCATGTAATCCCTATAAATACATAAATCTCTCTCAACCTCCTTTGTAACTCAAATTTGATCGGTGATTTGGAAGAGAAACTTCAAGGATTTTCGAGTTAGTGATTTCCCTTCCATGTTTCTTCTAATTCAATGGGATTTTATCGAATTTTCATGAATATCCAAATGTCCATAAGATATTTATTCACACCTAATGTTTGTTTTTCAGTTTCTAGTTCAAAAATTGTTGTTTTAGGTTTGTTTTTACTACCTTATGGTGTGGCGATGGTGTGATTTATTTTTCGAACAATGATTTGTGGGTTTTTGACAAATTTGGTAGGTGATTCAATACGTACGAAATGCAGAATATGGATGTAATTTGATTGATTAATTTTCATCAAAAACATACTTGATGTTTATTACAACACACCCCTTATCCCCAATATATAATGATTAACATCCCCAATATATGAAAGTTCCATGTCTGACATCTTCATATTTCCAAGAACAACATAAGAGGCCCAAGAAAAATATAGTGAATACTATATGATGATTTTAGTCCAATATCCGATTTGTGAATCATCTTTACATTACACATGTGAGTATATTGAATAATTTTTTACTACACACATGATGTTGCATAAAAGATATACATAAATTTTCTCGATGGGGAATTATATTGATCATGGGAAGAAGATTCCATCATCATAATCATTCGTGACCATCAAATGAAATATGTGGAGGAAATTCAAGAAAATTGGACTACATTGTGATTATCCTAAATAATAAATGTTTTGGGGAAGAAGGTAAATAATATAAATTTTATACTCAAACTATTTTTTTTCATATATTACACCTTCCAAAAGGATTATATTTAATCATGTACTTCTTTCTACATTTTAACTTCAATTATATAGTATTTTCAATTCATCATGTTATTCATATCTTCATCCAAATTTAATTTTGTTTTTCTGACCTATGATGTACCCAATGATCTCAGGATCAATAATTATGGGTAAATAATCCATTTTTTGTGTTCTATGGGGAATAATAGTGAGGTTATTGACTTTAAAAAATTTATTTTTGAACCATTTCACTAGTCATAATTCAATATTGAAGGTGGAGAATAGAGGTCTTGATCATCTCTATACATTCCATCACCTTTGAAGAATTTATTGAAAAATTATGTTCCAAATACTACATCCCTATTGACAAAACATCATAATACTGTATTGGTGTGGTTTTAATGGAATAATAGTTAGAATTTGGTTCATGGTTGGTATGTATGTTCATCCTATTGATTGAGAGGTGTACATGACAATTAAAAAAGGATTAAATATGTGGTTATTTTTATATTTAGGTCATCCAATGATAAGATTATTAGATTAAAACATAATTATATAGTGGAGGGTTAATAGATAAAATATATATTATATGTTCACTATGTTAGAAAAATGGAGAAAATGTATATAATAATTTTACTCATTGTAGTTCTTCCACCGGTATCCTGCATTATCTTATTAATTTTTTTCTTTTGTATATACATTTCCATTTAAATTTTATACAATAAATGAACTTATAAGATTGAAATGTATAACTGCTTTAAATTTTTTGGAAAAAATATAGAAATACATAAATCAAATGATAAGTGAATCTTTCATGGCCTATTGATTTAGGGACAACAACATTTAGACGTAAGCTAGCATTAAGAGTATTAATAAAAATTATATTTGTCCATTTCCAATGAAAATTGCACTGTAAACATGGAATTATTTTTTGAGAACATGGATGAGTATTTATGATCTTAACATGAAATTACTTAGTTTTTTTCATTTTTTATTTATACTAATGGTTTTTTATTATTTAATCAAACTGGGGAAACATCACCATGGTTACATTCATAAATGGATCTTCACTGATATTCCTAGTCCAGAATACCCTATGAACCCTAGGGGATTAATATTAATGTACGTTAAAAAAATCAACCTTCAGCATACCCAAATGGTTGGGAGGATGGAAAAACCTACATTAATGGAAGAAATTACCATAAAAATATATTTTCCCACACCATCTATAAAATATTGATCCAACATAAAAGAATATTCAAATAAATTTTAATATATCTTCTATAATGGATGAAAAAATCATGAAACATAATGAAATTTTTGAGTAATTGAAAAAAATCATCTAAAATGGACACAACTCTATAAGAACTCTAATAGAAAAGGGTGTAAATCAGAAGTTGAAGAATTAGTTCCCAATATATTTTCTCAAGAATATATTCAGGTTTGGATTTAAGTGATTATAGATATACTGTATCTCATACTATATATATCTGAGCACAATTTTCTAGAACTTCTATTATACGAATAGATAATAAAAGGTTAAACTATTGAGGGAGACACCATTGTGAAGTCTGGTTTCTCTAATTTTGGAAAAACCGAATTATTTATTGATCTCCAATTAATTATAAATGAACTAAAATGATTAGATGAATGGTTGTAGAGCCTATATGATAAAGATAATGAATCAAATGGGCTTATATTTGAAGGGAATATGGAATTCCCATATCCACTCTCATCAACACCAAAACATGAAAAAGTGGAATTTCACATGGAGAATGGACATAAAGTGAAAACTGAAGAGGGGGATAAAAATGATTTGAAATAATTTATTTAATAATGTATACAAGATAAAGTCTTTTTTAATTTCCTTTAATATCACATTAAAAAATAAACACAACAAATTTCAATTTGGTACGATGATGATGATAAAACAATGACAACTCCCCTTGATGAGAAATTGAAATTAATAGTTAATAAAATGATCACTGAAGATGATTAAGGAATATAATTCCATGAAGAGTTATTTGAAAATCCACTAAAATACTCATATAATTAATTTAAAAAGGATTCCACATAGGAACTAGATTATGAGGAAGATGTTGTAGGACCTTTGGGGAATAATAACATACATTAAATCAAAATAAAATACTATATTTATGGGGTTAAATCTGAATAATATTCTACATTGGATCCTCATTAAGAAATAAAAGTTCATCTAATTATATAAGAGGTGTAGAATTTTTATTTTAAATCATGTGTTATTATTCTTATTCAGTATATATTATTGACTATCCCCTATTTATAGAAAAGGATCAAGTACCATTATTAAAGGAGATAATAGATGAAGGATGGGACTCAATAAGAGTGGTTGAGGCTGAGGTGACCCAATATATTCTCATTCTCGTATACTTTATAAGATAAAACAGAATAAAAAGGGGTGGAAATGAAGAATTACATTATAGGGGACCTCTACGTGGAAGTGAAGTTGAGATGATTTTCCAGAAAAATAATGTGGTGGTAATCATCACATAAACCCCAAACCCCATCAGATTAGAAATAATAATAAAACTGTCTAGCTATGGACAGTCTAAATACAACACATATTTTAATGGAAAAATAATCTTTCTATTCTTTTCACTTTATTTTTCAGTTTTATTTAATTTTTCATAAAATTTAAAATATTCATAATATTGTATGTATGTTTAACCTAATGGAAGGATCCTAAAATATTAGATCTTATATCCATAAGAAAACATGGATGATCTTATGTTGAACATTATTTCACAAAATAACACCAGGTTGTACATTTCATTCTACCAAATTTAATCACTCGATTTTTTACATGTGTTCTGGGAAATAATTATTCATTGATTAATAAATATGGGGGTCGAGACTCAATACTATTTGAGTAGTTTTTCATATTTTATTAGTAAATATTTTTGGATTTTTTAAAATACTATTTTAGATTTAATGTTTATTGGAACTATTTTTGTGGGATTATATTTTTTCATCAAAAAACAAAAAAATTAATAACGAAACACAATTTTTTATCTAGAAAATTATATAAATGGGACTTCATAAATTTGTTTTTATAAAATTAAAATTTAACTATATTTTTTTACATCATAGATTTAATAACTTGTTTGTGTTGAATAATTTCACTAGCTCTTAAATTATATGATATATGTGATTGTTGAGTGTATTACTCTCTTATTTATTGAAACTTTTCTCATGAAAATATGAATTTTAGTTGGTGTAAAATATTTCTATACAATCAATATTATTACATGATATCACTAGAATTTCTAAATTAATTCAAATTAACATGGTAATTGTAAAAATCTCTACCTAGGGAACTAATTCAAAAGAAATTGATTTATGTCTATTATAATTAAAGTAAAATGGGAAATTGGGCTCCCCTAGTAAATCCCTGAGAAATTAGGCATTGGGTGTGTGAGTTAAATCATTATGAATATATCCAACACATGACTTTTTATAGGTATATTTATATATATGGATCATTAAAATTAAAAAAAAATACATAATGTGACAAAAATTCAATAATTAATCTGTTGATGTGAGGGGAATATTGAACTCAAATGAATAAGAGGAAAAATTACATATACTACATTGATTTTAGTTACATCAATGTGGCATAAAATTGAAAATTGGTTTAATAAAATTTGGATCATGGGATAAACATATGATATTATTTTTAAAACATATATTCCACTTGAATCTAATTCCATCATCTCAAAGACATGAATCATTTATTAGATTATAGTGAGGAGTAAATTGAAATTAGTGTTCATTATTTATGATTCAGATAAACGATGAAACTATCATATTCTTATTTTTTGGAATGTATATTTAAATATATATAGGTTGAATATTCTATTATCCGTGAATAATGAAATTAAATGGTCAAATTTACAATGAGTGAAAATGATCATGTGTTGGTCATTTATGTGAGTAGGTAATCTAATTTTGTTTCATATTTTTATATAATCTGACCCCTATATAAAATAAAAAATAAAAAAAAATTGATTTTAAAAAACTTGTTGAATTTGAAAGTATTTCTATAAATATATCAGTTTATGTTTTTTTTTCAAATTAATTACTAAACTATACATTGAATTAAAAAAATGATGTTTTTTTATTTATATATTTATTTTTGAATTTAAAATTGTTTTATAAAATTTATAATTAAAAGTATAGTATGATATTTTTCTATGACTTTTAATTGTTGTGAAATTTGTTGAATTTAATTGAAATTAATATGTTTATTTAAAAAAATTGAATATAGTTAAATGACTCTATGGATACTGCATTATGGTATTTATATGATCATTGATTATATGGAGTTAATTAAATATTATTAACTATTTTAAATAATAAATTATAATTATAATTTTCAATGGAAACTATTTTTATTTTTCCTATTCAAATTAAATTATTTAAATAAATATTTTCACAACAAACAATGTGTTATTGTGATGTTCAAGCCTAACCCAAACTATGGAAATTAGAAAATATTTTTATTTTAATTGTTTTGATTATTTTTCAACTAAAAACGGAATGATAAACTTTAAAAAAATCATATGAATTGTGAATTTAGATGCCATGATTGACTAACCTCATAAGAAACCAAGAAACTCCTTTTATGTGGTCAATCCTAGTGACCCCACAATAATTTGTAAAATGCATGGTGTTTTCATATGGCGGCATAAAATTTTTATAAGAGGAAAAAAATGAGGAAAATGACTATGACATGGCTTCCTTCATTTCAACAATAATAGAATAGATAACATAAAACTACATCAATAATGTTCCATCATGCAATGACCTTATCAAAAAATAATTTCATTTGGTTGATCATTCAACTACATACCCTCATCATATATCAATTGTGGCACACCACAAAGAGAAAAGGATGTCGAACATTATGTTGTAACATAGATCATATTTCATGTAATTGAAAATAAATATACTAAGATTAATATTTCTCACAAATGTACTTGTCTTATAGATGAATTTGAAACATCTTGAGAAAATCAACCTTATAAAAATGAATATATGATGAGATACATTGATGAAAACTTAAACGTGATGACCCTAAATATCAAAAGAACAATTGATGAAAATCACTTCTAGTGAAGATTCCAGATGAGAATCAAGGATGATAACATCTAAATAAAGTTCCATTATGATAATAAAGCATGTTTCACACAAATACAGATGAGATGAAATTGTTCTAATAAAAGGATATGACCATCAGAAATAGTTACCTAGAAATGATTTGGTCAAACTTGTTAATGGATGAAGATCTTACAGATCCAAACCTCCCAATTGTACCCATTATAACCATCACTACATGACTATGATTTCAGAAGACGAAAACCAATAATATTAAATTTTTGACCACCTTGTTGAAAAAATCGTATTACTGAAGATTTATCAGTCAATCTAATATCTATGTGCAGGGTGTTACACCACCCTGATGAATCCCGATTACAAAAATTATTTTATGCATAAAAATGAAGCTCTAAATATTAGGGATGTAGAATATATGATCATAAATGTGATTCAAAATATTCTTTATTATTCAATGGTTATATATCCTATTTTTTATAATTATTAGGGATATAGCCACACCTCTTATTGAAACCATGTATTTGGTTCTTTCTAAAGAGGAACTGAGAAGTGTCTGCAAGAGGAAAACCTGGTCTCCATTAAATCTCCCAATTATGGAGGTATATAACCAATAATATTGATGAGCTGGGTTGAATAAAATATGATCTATATCACTTTGAAGTGTGATTAAGATATCTAGAAACATGATTGATGAAATATTGAATTCAAAACTTAAATAACCAAAATGATACATGAATTAAACTAAACCAATATGGAAAATTTTGAATAACATGAATTTTGAGACATTTTTCTCTCCACTGTGGGTGGAGGAAGACAGGGAGGCCATATGTCCATCCACTATACACTATATGTATTGCTGTAGAACCACACACACCCGGGGTATGACCAATGTGTATAATTAACTAAACGATAAAGCTTAATTTATCCTTCAAAATTCATAAGAAAATATGATTTCAAACCAAAAATCAAACCTATTCCAAATTTTGATCATTGAGAGAAGAACAAAAATAGATGATACAATTATATAAAATTCATCTAACATGATGTAGGGATGATAAAATTGAATTCAAAGACATATCACCGCAATATTCAATGACCATATTCATGTTATACTAAATCTATAAGTGTTGTTTAATTAATAAATGGAAATATATACACTTTTTAAAACAACCTAATCCAAATGGAATTTAATCCATCGTCAATGTTCGATTACAAGTAATTTTTATATTCGTAATGGTATCCATGATTGGTGTGACCTAAATAGAACCCATGCTGTAAATGTTTCTTTAAATTAATATTAACATCATATGCTCAACCAAATTCACTAAAGAACATACTTTCTTCTCATGACTGGACGCCCATTCTCCTCTACTGATCACCTTCAACTATCCCATAATAGTATAATTCTAAGGTAAACTTCTAGAAATTTATATTTTCAACATCATGGGACCAAGACTGTTTCATGAATCCCAGTAGTTAATTTTAGTAAAATAACCTAGAAGGTTAATTATATTTCCATTTATCATGTTAACATATAGATATTGATTTTACACAACACCCAAAATTTAGTAGAACATATCTACTAGGATTTTCATGACAGTGTATGAGCACTATCATTGGATAAGATACTCTAAATTGACTCAATTTTGACTGTAATTTATAACACGTGGATGAACTCTCAGTAAATTTGAGAATGATTTAGTTTTCCTTGAAAATAATTTCGATGAAGGAAAAGTAATGTCTTTTAAAAATTATCCTTATCCGATATTATAATGTAGTCATCACCAACCAATTGTAGCTTAGGACTTATTGCTTTCATTATGTGTTTTAATTCCATCGAAACTATGTTCTCTACTGATTATCTTGAATCTAAATTTATTTTTAATCTATTTCCATGATGATGGACATTGGGATCTTGATCTCTACAATTATGGATCACTAATTCATTCGTAGAGTCCATGGGAAAATAAAGTTGAATTCTTGATTTTATACCTACTAATGATTTACCTATAAACTATTCCTTCTGAGATAGTGAATTTTGATTACAGAATCTGACATAATCACTATATATTCCTTGAATTGTTTCCTTCTCATTGTGTACAAATTTATACTCCATATATACTATGATTTATACAAGTGGAGTTTTGGGCTTTAGATGGAAAAATAGTATGCAGTTACATTAATGTGGGTAAGTCTGTTCATTCAATTGATTGATAGGTACTCATAACCACTAAACAAATATAATATTTGTTATTTATTTTTTATTTAGGTGATCCTATGAGGATATATATTTTTCATAATAAATTTGACTGTGAGTGGTGAATAGTTAAATGATATTGAGTATTTTCATTGAATTTAAAGAGAGTTAACAACTGGAAATTATGATTTTACTCACCGAGTTCTTCCCTGTGTCCCCAAAATTTTCATGATTATTTCAGACTTTTTTTGTCTACATTTATATTAAAATTTTATAATATTTGAATAATAACCTATTAAACCCCAATTCCTTTCCTTAATAGTTAAAAAACAAAATTAAAAATCTTATATGATATGAGAAACAATCAAGCCCTACCTCGAAGGATAAAGAACTTTTTATACACTAGGATATATTTGAATTATAAATAAAAATTATATTTGATAAAAATACATGGGAACCAAGTGATCAATATTTTTTTTCCATTATATGGGAAATGAAAACATGTCTTAGGTATCCATCTAGATTACCACCTCCATGAAACGATGTGTATATTTTTTCATTACCACCTCACAAGGATAGTTATTATGATGAATAAAATTAATTTATTTGAATATAGTGACACAATTATTATTATTTAAATACAATATATCATTTATTTTTACTATTCCATCCATTGAAAAATTATAGCATCGTTTGAGGTGTTTGTTTGGACTACCTCCACTATGAAGTAATGTGATTCATTTTTCCTGTTCACATTTCATAAATTGTTCTAAAATATTTTTTATTGTATAAAAATTATAATAATTTCCTAATTTTTATTTTGGATAGGATTTAATAATTACCCCTTTGAACAAGTAAAACCTACAAATGTTCAGTTGCGAATATGAATTAAACTTACTTCAAATGCCCAATAGAAAATTAACTATTTATATAGATAAATTAAATATAGTCATAAATGATTAAAAACAATAATTATTACCAAATAAATATAAAAATTTTATAAAAAATTATAAATCTATTATTGTTTTATTATCATGAATGAAAATAATTTACAATTCTAGATGGTATTTAAGTTAGGGGATTTATAGATTCCAATTATTTTGAAACTATTTACAATATCACTATTTTTTATGGTGTATATGTTGATATATGAATGTATTTTATCATATATATATATATAATATAATATAGTTTATGACTGATTTTCATGTTCTATAATTCATATTAATTATGATTCAAATGTTACAAATGTCGTAAGGTATTTTTCAATGAATATTTTTTTAGTAGTTTTAATTTTTTTTCTATATTCACTCCATATCTATGCTCATTAATATTCATAAAAATATTTTTTATTTACACTTAAAAATTTAAAAGTTCAACATCATCTAAAAATAACACTATTTACATGGTTTGAAAATGAATCTTATTTTCATTTTCTAAATGAGGAACTTTTAAAGAAGGGGTTAAAGTAATCATTGTTTTATCACTAAAAAAATTAATGGAATTTCCACTAAAATGAATATTCATTTCTTTAAAAATATATTTATTTCATTCAATGGTTTTCTTTAGAATAAAATTATTTCCAAAATATTATGGATTTAATTTATTTTAACGATTTTTAAAAACATATGATTATTCCTCATCATTTTATATTAAAATATAATGTTCATTATGTGTGGGTTCAAAATTATTTTTCATGGTATTTTTTAGGAAAAGGTGCTAGACTATATTTTTTATGATATGGTAATTTAAAAATAAATATTGTGATTAGTGATCCGAGTACATATTTTATGATAATTGATCCTTCTAAATATTATATGGAATGTTATTCAGATAAAACACTCTAATGAATTGGGTTATGGTCTTTATCGTCAAGGTAATGAAAGAGGGATATAATTTTTTTTGGATTCAATTGTTAATTTAATAATGATCTAGATATTTATTATATCAGGAAATTCTAGTTATATATATAATTCTCTAAGATTCCTTGAATGAAAGATATTTCTATTATATTGGGTTTAATCATTTTCTATAGGTAATAAATTTTGTTTTACATTTGGAAAATATTTATTTTATACGATGATTAATAATTAACAAATGTGAAAATTTTTATGAGATGTCATCTTTTAACTTGGAATAAAAAATTTCATACATATACATCCCTATAAATAATAGTTTTTATAATATGACAATTCAAAATGTTTTTTTATAAAGAATAAATAAGTGTAGAAACTGTTATGAATTATAGATTTGAAAACATAGAATTTCCATTAATGAAGTTTTTATCTTGTATGAAATGAGAGTGTAAACATGAAAATCTAGTTTTTAATGAAAAATATTTATTATTTAATAATATTTCGGGAGTATTGTAATGGTTTTATTATTTTTATCATACCATAAGATGAATGAATTAGTAGAATGTATCAACACTATAAACATTATCATAAATAAAAAGATTTCGGGGTGATTAGTGTAAGGTTCATTAATAATATGATCCTAGTAGTTTGTATTCTACTATAGAGAGTGAAGTGGGAGGATCTAGGACCTTATATTTCCTTTATTGACTGCATCATAACCCTCATTCCAGTTATCTTCCATAAGGGATATTTAAAACATGTGAAATAATTATTGATCATAGTGTTTTCAATGATAATAAATACTGGATGTCCCATTCCTCCCTTCCAATGCGGAACTTCTCTTGTTCTTAGTATCGAGATGAATTTATAAGGTCCTTTATATTCACTTTTTTTATATTTGTATATTTTTATTACACTTCTACTTAGTTTTGTCTTATATACAGATATTTGGGTGGGTACTTGTAGTTTGAGAGTGTACATAACCATATTCATAATACTGATAACTATTAGCTCTTAGTGTGATTAGGTCCATTTCATTAGATAGATTCTATGGTTTTGGTGCATTTTTTTTTGTTCTTGGACGATTTATGTTTGATATATAATTTAATTTTACAAATAATTAATCATTTTCATTTTGAAATTTCATTAATTTTTTAATAAGGATGATGAAAGAATATAAATCTATTATTTTATTCACATTTTCATTATTTTCATTACCAGGTCCTTATAATTTTTCATTATAATAATTTTGTATTATTTTATTCATTTTTATGCATGAATAACATTAATCATAATACCATCTCATGTTTTTGTTTTGTGTGGGATAACATATATCAAACCCTTTAAACCCCAACATTTGATTACCTATTAAAAAAAATCTATCTAGTTGTAAATCCTATAGAAAATATATGATTCTAAAGGGTTATGATTCCCAAAAATAAATAATATTCCTAGTGTGAAACTAATATTTCGAGGAGGAGATTATGTCAACTATAGACCAAACTAAAATAAAAACATGTGATAATTATTTTCTTATCGATTGAAATTTATATCTTTGTTTTTAACACTTATAAATAATTTAGATAATTATTTCTTCTATTATTTTATTAATCTTCTACATTTAACCCCCTATATGCCATTTTATATTTCTGTAATGTATATAGAAATTGGAATATTAAAATGAACCTTTTATGGATATACTAGATATACTATTGGTTTTAATTATTTTTAAACCCCTGATGTCAAGAACATGTTACTCATGATCATAGAGTACGTGGTTAACATTTTTAACCTAAATTTATTTAGTGGACCACAGGGAGTAAAAAATAAATGTATGATTGAAGGAATAAGCAAAAAGGATGCATAAAATTATTAGAATTCACCTCACTATTATGGTAATTATTATGGTAACTAGTAATCCAAAATGGGGAATAACTCATGTAGTAAAACATAGGACACTAGTTGTTCATGGTAAAGCCATAAAAACAACTTAATGATGAATCATATACTATTTCTAAAAATTATTTCCATAATTATTTTCTGAATTTCAAAATAAAAAATAATTCATATAGTTCTATTAATTGAATTATGTCTAGTAAAGTGTATACATGCATGAAAACACAATAAATTTAAAATATTTTCTAAGATACTCAATGTGGCTCTGGAATGTTGATTAGATCCAAATATAGAATTTTTTTAATAATGTACCATGATTTCAAGATGGCTGACATTGAATGTTTTGTCAATATCTTCCTCTTATTCACAAGTATTGTGAATGGAATGGATTTCATTAGAGAAAAAATGGGGAACCCAATACAAGTTGAAATATTATTAAGATATCTACCTAAAGAAATTAATTTAGATAATGTTTTGATAGATGAGACTATTGATTTCAAAGAGTATACATTAGATGAACTCATCTGATCACATCTACAATATGAACATGTCTAAAATTACATTATTAGAGAAGATACTTTTAATGATAAATGTGTTTCTAGACGTACTTTCACTAATGAGTCAATATATAGTGATGAATATAAAACTAAAAAGGAGTTGATGGAACTATTCATACTCCTGTGAAATATAAATGATGTTATTTATGATTAATATTCTTTTTTGTGTTTATGATTAAAAAAATTTATGGTTTTAGATTTTATGATCAATATAATGAAAATAAATCAAAAATATGTTTTAAATGTTACTGAATTTTTTAGTCACTTAAAATAATATAATATGAATCTTATATAGGATATTATGAATGTTAACCAATAAAATGTAAATTTTGTATTATTATTTTTTCATAAAAATGAATTTTAATCTAAAAATGTAGACATTTCCTACAGTTAAAATGATAATATTAAAGAATAAAATGAGAAAAAATGACAAAATGGAGTTTATTATCTAACAATAAGATATATGTTTACATTTTGTTTAATCAAAAGGATAATGAAAATTTCAAAACAAACAGGCTTATATGTTGAAAAAAAGAATTATATATTTGTTCAATATGTAAAATTATTATTATGTGATTTTCAAGATGAAATCAAATAAAGATAAAAAAATATATGTTTATAATCCTCATATTCATAAATTGTTGGTAAATTATTTTTATTAAAAGTAATAATGTATGATTATATAATTTTATTTGATTAATATTTTTAATGAACATATACTATGAAAAAAATTCTCATTGATAATTCCTTAGTATTTAGTTCATAATAAAAACATTATTTTAAATAAGTTATATTTTTGATTGCCACTATTACTTCATAAAAGTAATATTGGGATACTAAAGGTCTAAATTCTATTCCAATTCGAATAAAATTGTTCTAGATTCAAATGTAATATAATTTATTTTCTATTATTTCTAGCATATTTATGTGAAATATTTTTTTTATTTGTATGTGTGAATATATTGGTTTGAAAATATTAGTGAATAAAATTTTGATTTTATTGTATGTTAAAATGAATTATAATATTTTATTATTCCATGTGATGAAATAATTAATTTAGGATAAATATTTTTAGTCAAATATTTTGTAATTAATGTATATTAGCTATATAATTCATATATAACATACTAGTCATTTACTTTGATGGAAATATTGGATCATTATGCATTGGTTGTGGAGAGTATTGTTTTATTTTTTAGAATTTCTGTACTCATTTTTCTAATAGAATGATGTTAATTATTATATATTTTTTAATTGGATTAATATAATATTATAATTATAATGAATATTATTTACATTAATTTAAGGCTCTTTAGAGATGTTCTGGACTTATAATTGTTGTGATTCTAAAATGTATATTCATTATAATATCTTTTTTATTATATAATTTAAATTAAAATTAAGGGGGAGCTATCGATATAATAAGTTTTTTCCTAAATCATGTCATAAATTAAGTTATTTCTATTTTTATATTGAATCACGTAAAAAAAATTAATACATTTATTTTAGGGGGTTATATGTATTTTAACATGATGAACATTATTTATTATTATGAATAATTATGTTGGATATTACTTGTGATAATTATAATTTATCAAACGGGGAGTTATTTTATCACCAAATCTATTCATTCTTATGAGTGCTATTTTTATGAACAATAAAATTGTATTTTCAATGACCTTTTAAAGAATACTACATATATTATGATGTGATTTAGTATTTTATTTAGGAGGAGGATGATTTTTTATTTATATATTTATTTCTAGAACATGTTTTGGAAGAGATTATATTTTTATCATCGTCTATGTTTAAATAATTTTTTCTGTGTTTTATGTTTAAAATTGTAGATTTTGACATTTCATTTTTTTAAATATAGATAAAAATGATTAAAATTTTATTTATTTGTTTTCTTAAAATTGGGATGATTTAATTAAAACTATACCTATATTTTTTATAATTATAAAAATGGGGTGAATTTTTTGAATTATTTTTTATTTTTTAAATCAATAAAAGGGAGAGTTATTTTGGAGTTTTTTTAATAGATTTTATGTTTTTATATGTTGAAATACCTCTCAATAATTGTTGATATACCTCTAACGTGATCATTATAAATAAATTATGTGTTTAAATATATGCTATTTAAGAATAGATATTTATTTTATATGGATAATTTTGTGCTACATCTATTATTTATTATTGCAACTATAAATTTTATAAATAGTAAATGTAAAACTTATGTTTCTAGTTTTCATAATTCAACATATTTTGATTATATACTGATGTACATTAAGTGGAATGTTAAAACACAAAAAGTTTTAGTAATATAAATAGTTTGTATACGATTTATTAATCATTTCATATATCTAAATTAGTGTATATATGTTTTTAATTTTCGTATGATGTTGTTCATATTTTTGGTTATACAACAACATTCATTTTTTTATTTAGCCACAATTTTTCAATGATAAATATAACTACATGCCAAGGAATTACTCATTTCTTATTATGTAATAAAGATAAGATATTTATATATAATTATCTCAAAATAAAATAAACAAGAATTGGACATTTTTATACTCTATCAATTTGAAAAATTATGTAATATTTTATTTATCTTATCTATATATTTCATATTAAATATATATTTTCTCTAATATCTGATGATACACAGGCAAAATTTATCATTTATATATTTTTGTGTAAATCTAATTAAATGTTCTCAATATAAGTCCAGAAGAACAAATAATGAAAATGATATTTACACGGTCTCAAAATTAACAGACTCAGTTGAAGACAAGAGGATTGAAGGTTTCATATTGGGATATGTTAGTAGTTTGGTTATTTGAAATTGATTAATTCATATATGATTTTAGTTTCTATAATATAAATACAATAATGTAATCCTCTCATCGACCAAAAAACATATAATCCACCTTAACACGTATGATAGGAAATAAATGTACCACATTGAGATGACTAATCCTAACATGATTTTACTATCAACACATGATATATCTCATGTGTTAAGCCTGGATCAATGAAATGTTTGAATTTTCATCAAACTATGAATTCACTTTAATGATTCACTCACATCATATATGATTAAACTGTTAGATTTCACGTAGCCACATGATTGAATATTCAATCTACAATATGTTTGGTAATCCTTCCAGTATATGATGATTTTACATATGCATATTCAATAAATATTTTATGAATCTTCTAATAAACACATGAAATTTAGACCATAGGTCACTCAATATTTGACATTCCATTCAGTGATTATTAGTATGGACACAAGCTCTCTATATACATGGGAAATAACATATATCATGTAAACCATCTATAAGTCACCATCCCTTGGGGTCTCTATATGGTTTTTTCATTTCTGCATTATTTATGAATAATTACTTAGTTGATGGATGGTAATCCTGATGTGGGACTGCATATGACCAATTATATATGAAATGAAATAAATTTAATAAATAATTAGTATGATTTTGTAAAAAGACATGGTGTTATTAATGAGACCCCATTAAAGTCTCATAATAATGACACCTAAGAATAGACTAAATATTTGAAAAATAATTTTGAAATTATTTTATTTATTTTATGATAGATTGATAAATTTAATTATCTCTATATATTCAACTTTTCTTAACATAATTATAATAAAATTTTATTTAAAAAATAAAGAATTATATGTGATGTCTCCCCCATTTCCTTCTAATTCTTTTATCCTTTTCCAAATGTTAAAAATTTTACTCAAAATGGACAAAACAACATTTATTTATTAATTAACTATATTGATATCAAAAATATGTGAGAACATGGAGAGTTCCTCTCATCAAGGGTTGAATTAGTGATGTGGTTTTTTTTTCTAGTCACTATAATTGAAGTCAACCATGTACATCACTTGGGTGGTCATGATAGAGGTAGTCATGAAAGACTATTGAGTCTGTGAAGTTGTTGTACTAGAATTTAGGGTGGACTAAAAAACCCATAAGGATTAGGATGTGTAGAAGAATATAATCTAGGGTTTACTAGTGGAAATTATACTGTAGGTTGGAAAAAACAAATTTGTTACTAACATTACAGTAGAGTTAAGTTGAGTATTTTTGTTGTGTACCATGTAAACAATAGACAATTATAATGGCTCAAAAGTTATTTTCACATACCGTACATAAATATTTGGGATTTAATCAATTTGGTTTTAGGAAAACTGAGTAGTTATTCATATATTTACCATGCTCATGGTTCGATTCATGAATATGTGGAACTAGTAATGAAATTTAATTTATCTATTCTAGGAAATTGATATGAATTCAAGGATGGAATCATGAAATTTTTCAATATTAACCACATGTTTTTCTGTGAGGAAACCATTCAATTAATGGTTAACATGGAGATTATTTGGAATGAAATTTTTTAAATAATAAATGTAGATAACTCCTTGTAACTCAAGAAATATGTATTCCATTGATAAAATGACAAAGTGGGGAGTTTTCAACGTGTGATACTAGTGACCCCAACTAGTATGGCTAGTGAATTAGTTGTGGAATGTGGCACATAGTCATAGTAAGGGAGGTTGCGAAAATATCTGAATGTTATTCAATGAGGGTACATATGTATTCGACATCCAAAAACATGAAAAATATACATTCAATTTGTAAATTGTTATATAATGGGGAATTATGCCTACAAGCATAAGGAGAGGTGACATGGTGATGAAGCATTCCCCCATAGTGATATAGAATAGTAACTATCCCAAATAACTGTTGTGAATCTGGAGAATGATTTTTATTTTGATTTATTAATAGGATAATATCATTATGAATTAATAAATTTCATTATGGGATTTTCATGAAATAAATGATGAATCTATCTACGCTAATATGTGATACGTGTGAATGATTGGAAGTAATCACATAACAATCCAAAATAAAAGGAACAAAGAGTTAGATGATATCATAAAAGATAAGAAGAATAATGATGGAAATGAGTTTGTGATGAATCATAATCACATGAATGTGTTTGATATGGTGTGACACAAGGATGATGTATTTGATGGATATATTCATGATGTACCAGGTTTTACCCTGCCAGATGACATAGAACATGGGTCAATATTTGGAGAGTCACAATCCATGATTAGATTGAAATGTGTGACACAATCACTGATAGGTGGAGAAAATGAAACGTATCCCATAACAAAAACATTGAAAACCCCAGGTACCCCTACCAATACAATGTCGGTTGGGACTCTACCCACATTAACTGAATATATGAGTATGTAAAGAACCAATTTGGAACTGGTCAGCTCTTAGATAAATGTATATTTTTTTTTATACCTAAGGGGTCCAAATCACTAATGATTATTAAATTATTAGTGATTAGGAACCATCACCATTACATGAAGAAAACCATTGATATTTCTCGAGATAAAAGAATGAGTAGGAATATGGATTCATTAAACAACCCATAGACTATGTGTAACTGTATTATATGTATACAGTACAGAGTATTGATATGTCATTGTGTGTCTCAAAAAATTGTATGAAGAAGTTATTTATAGTTTCATTAACTATGGAACTGTTGGTAGTATAGATTATAGAATAGACATGTAATAAATGTGATATGACATTTTTATGAAGGAACTAATGAATTTAAATGAAATTATAACAAACTATATGAATCTCGAACATGTCTAGATAAGTAGGTAGAATGTTGGTTGATAATGAATATGTGGACCAAAAATAACCAAGAATAAGTGATGTCAAATAATGACACCATATAATTATCAATGGAAACAATAGATTTGTTTAATTATTGGATTATCATTAACGTTTCATATTAATGACACCTAGAAATGGTATAAACCATTGACTATAATTTTTGACATGACAATAATTGTTATTTTTGTCATTTTTTTCTTCTAAAAATTAGCTCTCTTATCATTTAAATTGTTGAATATTAATAATGTTAAAATAATCTGGTTTTTTGTGTTCTCTTAATCCATTTTATTTCATTATTTCATAATTGAAAACAATATATCTCATCACATTTATGGTTTTTAAATTTGATTATGGAAAAATAATGTTTCTTTCAGCCTTATCTTACTCCATTATATTTCCGCTTTCTTTTCTCCATCTCCAATTGTGAAAATAACATTTTAAAAGGGGGAAACCAACAACATTGTCTAAATACAAAGAATATGGTCCATCCATTTCCATAATATAATATCAATTCCACATACAATAATTTATTAATTAATGAATATCAACCACACAGTCAGTGAAACATCCACAAGCTATATGTATTGGTATGACATTATACTAACTATAAAATGTTATGTTGTCATGTGAAGTCAATAAAAAGCATTATATATACCACACTATCTCTCAAAACTCATTATTTGTTCAACACATTACTAGTTTTTCAAAAATCATTAAATTTTAAAAATAATATGATATATGATTCTATTTATAATTTAATATACTAAATATTTTGTGTTTTTTGTAATGTTTTCATTATTTTATATGTTCATAGTAATTAAATGTAAACCATGTCAATAATATCGAATTTGATGTAAATATATTAAAAATTGAGACTAAATTTAATCAAGATTTTCATACAAAACTATACATATATTCGTAATTATTCAAATGCATGATTCAATAATTATTTATTTCATTTTTTTATTTGAAAATTAATATTAACTAAAATATATATTCATAAAAATTTATTAGGTAACATAGTGTAATTAAATATTTATAAATTACACATCTGAATAAAAATGAAAATACTTCTCAAAAATAAAAATTTGAATTTTATTGAAAAAATATAAAAGATATTTATGCGATTTTTTAATGAATTATAATAGCGATATTTTATATTATTAGGATTCTTTAATTTAATATGAATTATTGTTAATGTTTATTAATATAAATTCATTATTTATGTTAACATTTGAATGATAATTTTCTCCCACTTAGATAATTATAACGTTTTAATTTTTATTTAATTTTACAAACTTGTTAAATAATTGTAAATTTTACAAATCTTACTTAATGTAGTTCGAAACTCATTTAATGATGATATGACACACACCAAATTCAGGACCTCAAAAAAAATTATTTTTATATTCTATTGATTTCAATATTTATATTTTATCTTAATTCTTACCATATCTACCAATTAAACATTAAAAAATGTATATTATGTTCCAATAAAAAATCATTTTATATGTTGGGTTATGATTATTAGTTTATAAATTCATGGCCATTTGGGTTATGAATCTCATATTATAATGTCCAGACTATTCCGTTTAATATTCATATACTCTAATGTAGGGATCATTCGGGGTGTCATTAATGTTGTATAATGAAATTGTTATAATGGTTGTGACTTCCCATAAAAATTTAGTGTGTCATGTTTTTCCTCATAAAGAAATATCAAATTAATATTTGTTATGATTTACAAAAAAATTTAGGTTTATACTACATTATGAATTTCACCAAGAGTAGAGTGGTGCTAGAGTATATTAGGTACAATATGGACCAAAATACGATAAAAATGATGTGTTTATTATTTACTTCTCTACTAGATTTTTCCCTTGAAAATTAACTTTAACAATTAAATAATATATTTAATGTTTGTAATCTAATATATTCCCTCATATATACTATTAGGTATTTCTATTTGGGAAATAAAAATTAGTTTTGGAGCTTGGACCATGTTATAAAGAGAAAATATCTACTATTTATTTATTGATATAAAAAAAAGAGGAATCAATAAATTTGTCATCATGGATACAGATATTTTTGTGTATATATTCCTTTTTTCACCTGATTATCATATACATCAAAGTATTAGGAAATCTAACACTATCAGATGGATTGAATTATTGTATAAAATTCATGGATTCCTCAAATGGATCTTCAATTTTATGGAAATTATTTTGGTTATAGTTAATCCAGAATGGATTCATACAATAATTAGTTATGAATGGAAACCTGATCATTTATTGAATACCCATGAAAAAAAACTAATGATGACCCAATTATGCTTACTAGAAAAGATTCTGAAAAAAATATATTTTCGTTTACAATTTTATAAATCTTTATTATTATTCAATTATTATTTTTTCTATTATTTCATGTTTCTATCTATAAGGGTACTCATGCTCAACTTAGATTAAATAAAATTATTATATCAAAACTTTAAATTCATTTAGGATAGTACCCTAATTTCACGATGAGTGAAAATGAACGAACTAAACAAATGTTCCATATATTCACATGTATTTTTAATGGTATGAATTCTCATGGAGAATAATTATAGAACATTATTAATTAAGAATGAGTCTTGCGATAACTACCTAACGAATTTCATATATAAGTTATTGAATAATGATACTATTAATTTTATAGATTATACTTTAGATGAAATCACTTTATAAATTCTTTAGCACAAACATGATTTCAATTATATTATAAAAAAAGAGTCTTCATAAAAGAAAATAATTGATTTCAAATAACTTATAAAATTTACCTCAAACAATAATTAATTTGAGTCTTAGGAAAATAAAAATGGTTTAATAGAAAATATTAGGAAGGGTTTTTAAAATATGATGAAGAAAAATGAAGGATCAAAAAGTGACCATGAAAATATCATATAGATAAGTAAATAGGACAAAAAATTATCACAACTATAATAGAGTTTCAAATATAACCATTATGAATGTATGAATAAAATACCCATAAAATTATATTTTACAAAATTAAAACATGATCTATGTGTTAAAAAATAAAAATGATGTTTTTTTGTATATAATGTTATATAGATACTTACTGATAAATCTGATTCCAGGGATGAATTTGGATGTGAAAAATAGATGCATGACCAATACATGATGGAAAAAATATAAATGTGGTTATTAATTATTTGGAATCATGTTATACTTATTATTATAAAACTATATTTTATAGTATTGAAAATCAATATAATATATGAAACACACCAAAATTAGTTTTTTAGGGTTACTAAATTGCACAATAAATTAAACGAAGTGAATAAAAATTAATTATTGAATGTTAAAAAGTAAATCTATAAAATTTAAATTTAAGAAAATATGTTTCTTTCTTAAATTATTACTAATAAAATGAGGAAAAATTTTTGAACAAAAATCTACAAATAAAGGAATAAAATGGATAATTGTAAAAATTTAATTCATGTTCACAAAGTGACATATAAGATGAATTTTATTTTTATTATAATGTGAGTAATAATTTCAAAATCAATGTTTATAGTTTGGAAAAAATATGACTGTATTTTATCAAGGAAAAAAATATAATAAGATGATGGGTATGATGAAATCTAATAAATATAACAAAGGTTTGGGTTATAATTCACAAATTATTAAAATGTTCATGGATTATTAATTTAAATATAATAGATGATATTTATCTTTACATTATTTAGTTGTGGAATGTATTTAAACGATGCCAATTAATTTTCATTGATATTTCATCAATATATTAGTCATTCTAGAAAGTTTACTTCAAAAAAAATTTCTTCAATATTAATAATTAATTCATTTTTTGGGTAATCTTGTCTTCCTAAATGGTCATATTCAAATCCAATCAATTTAAATTTTTTATGGATTCAAAAAAATAATAATTTATTAGATATAATTTATCTATAAGCACTTGAACATGTTTTATTTATTTGAATAATGTCTTGTTTTGATCTACAAATATTTTAGCATAAATTATTCATTATTTTATTAGTTAACAAGCATTAAACTATTTACTATTTCAAGTGATGAAGTAATTAAATTATTGTAATTTATTTTAATAATATTTTATTTAATTATTTTTTATCTATAAAATATTGGACATTTATAAAAAATTAAGTTAACTTACAGAATATATTTTATATTTATGCATGGATTAGTGGGGAGATATAATTTCATTTTTAGCCTGTATATAAATATTTTTCTAATGGATTGGACATAAATGTGAGATATATTTCAATTAGATACACACAATTTTATGAATAATTTGAGTATTGTTAACATGCTTTCATTGATCCTTATAGATGTTATGGTTTAATAATGGTTGAGGTGTTAAAATGAATATTAATTATTTCATTTTATTTAGATGAAAGCCAATCATAAATTAATAGGTTGGTATCAACTTATTCACATTTTATTTTGTTTATTAAGAATATAATGAATTTAGTTATATTTTTTTTGTATTTCTATTAATTAATCAATATATTTTTTCCTATTTTTAAAACATTGTATAAGGGGTATATATAAATATTAACAAGCTAATATTTATAGTTTTTAAATCTTTATACATTTATTTTTTAAAAAAAAATTAAAACAATTTTATAGCATGATTTATATAAATATTTTTCAGGGAATTAGTTATTTTGTCTTATGGTTTATCAAAAAACCTTTTATTTATTGTTATTATGAATTATTTTAATGGGAAAATATATTATATAATTATTTTTTATGTATGAATCATTATTAAAACATGATACTGTTTGTTTGAATGATATCTTAAAGAATACCGAATATACTCTGATGTAATTTTTTATTTTACTTAGGATAATTTTTTTGGTCATATTTTGTCAATTTACATTTATATTTTGTATTGGGGTGGGGGTTATATTTTAATCTTTAATTAAATATAATGTCTTTTGAACTATTTTATTTATTTAAAATTTCATATTTTTAATTATAAAATATTTTAAATCTACTTTGAAAAATGAAAAATTTAATTCGATATTTTTTAAAAAGGTTGGAGGTTTTTTTTTAAAATCGCCTACTTTTTTGGTTACACATATGGCATAATTTTTTTAATAAAATTGATGTTTTGTAATCTAAAAAATGGGGGATATTATTAGGATTTTATTGTTGTTTGATTAAAATTAATGGTTTGGAAAATTTCAATACCTGACAATAATTACTGTTGTACGTATAACATTAGAATTAAAAAAACATATTATGTGATTTTTTATATAATTTAAATTAATTATTTTTTATTTTAATTGTATTTTATAGTGTTACCTATATATTTTTATACTGAATGTTATTTCTAATTCTATAATTGGTGAATACAAAACTAATTTTTATAGTTTTAATAATTCCTTATTTTTCTACATTATCATGAGATATTTTTTTATGAATTTTAAAATCCACTTTTTTTAATGAAATTATTTTTAACTATGTTTTCTTAAACATTAACACTACCTATGTCAGTCTCTAACTATCATCTTTTTGTATAATCATTGTTCAGTTTTTTGTTTGTAAAAACATTTTTTAGTTTTTAGGTAGAAAATGTTTCTTATGATAACTCTATCTATATAACTCGGAATTGTATGAATCTTTTTATTTTGGAATGATTAGATATCAATATATATTTAATTAAACTCACTGAGAGGATGTAATGTCCATCTAGATTCTATAAAAATTGACTGAATTCTATATAATATTTCAGTGATATTTTCATTTTATTTCATTGTATATTTTTGGTTGTTTTAAAATGATATCTCATGATTCTAAATGTTGATTGATGTAATTTATTTTCATTGGAAATATCGTGAAATTACATGTAGTTTAGTCAATATGATTGAATGATAAATCTTATTTTTTGAGGGTTTACAAATTAAACAAATATTATGATGATAAGATGATAATTAATTTTATATTTGGATACATGATTAATTTTTTAATGCGGTGATTTTTGATAAATTTTTTTTTTTACGTGATGATTTGGTTATATTTATATTATTAAATAATAATGGATTTCAATGTTTGTAATTAAAAGTCCTACTTTATATCCTCCCACTTAATAAAAAAAATTAAACTAGAACATTCCACATGTGATACGATAGAAGGATGCACATGGAGATATTTCAAACAACCATAAATATAATTCAAGGACATGAATTATTGAATATGCTAGTCTTAAAGATACGACTTGTGTAATTATAACTCCTACCATTAGACCATGATATTTCTATACTCACCTCACATATGATTCTATATTGATCTAGAATTCCACAACATTAGTGCATCCTCAATATTCTCCATGCCTGGTCACCATCCTACCACATTCTGATTGAACCTCCACATAGATAGTTCAATATGAATGAATCTCCTAATATAATCATGAACTATATATTCTCATTAAAACACTTTTACAATTTTTATATAAGAAATTTGAACATGGATATAATATCTCTCATTACATGAACACTTACATGGAGCAGATAATCTGACTGCAAGATGTCCGATTGTGGCTTCTAAATCACAAGCACTAACACCTACATTTTTCAAAAAGAAGTTGATATCATCCTCAAATAGAAATGATAGGTTACACCTTTTCGAAAAATCATTTTTTCATATATAATATAATTTAATCATTTAAATAGATAAATACAAATATATTCAAGCTTAATGTGATCCTACTGAATGCTTAATATTAAATTAACCACAATGAGTCTTTAAAAATCGAGCAACTATAAAAAACCTGACTGCATGACCTCATTGTACATGCAGTGATATTTGGGTTAAACTCATGTTATACTGAACATATTAATGTTATAATGTAATGGAAAATATATGTATTACAAAATGTATACCTCAATGTAACTCTTCAATCACAAGAAGTTTAATATCTTACTTATATTTAAAACATATTGAAATTTTAATAATAATTCATATTATGATTCCTCTATTAATTTATTTAAATAATTCATATTTATGTTTATTAAATATTTTTCATAATTTATATTTTATGAACTCACTCTCTGGTGCCTATGTGTGACAACTGCAAGCCCATCTCTAATAATCCAATTGTTGATGACCTGCTCTAAGAAGGCACATTGAAAATATATGAAGAATTAGTCTAATTGACATTCACAGACACATAAATATAAACAATCATTAAATGATTCTGGGTAAATTGAATGAGAAACTAAATGAATGAATACTTCAATATCCCACAATCTATGTATTAAAATGTACTAGAAGTCATTAAGTTCCAAATATCAGGCCACCAAAACATAGTAAGAGTCCAACATACTATGTAATATATGATTTATATTAAATGAATCCCCACACCACCATTTTGTATCAACCATACTATCAGTCACAAGAATTTACAGAAGGATTCAATGGTAACCATCATTTAGGAGAACTACCTCCATGATCCTTGTTGTCATTACTGGGACTCATATAAGAGGTCATCCTCATAGTTTCTCACCAAATAAGTTCTCCCTTGAACTCCTTGATCCTATATCCTAGATAATAAATCACTCACATGACTATTGGGGGAATCCACCCACCTTATTATACTATCAATATTGACAGGGGATCAATGCACATGAAAATTGGTCAGGAAAACAAAATCCTGAACCTCTATTATGTTGAAAGAGAAAATTATATAGGATCACACTGAGGACCATTAGGGGCCACATGAACTACATTTGTAACTCATCGTATAGTGGGGATGAAATCCCATTACTAAGTATGTAATTTCATATTTTACCATTATAGGAAATAGATGTAGGGAATGTACTCAACCAATATAGGTCTTAATTTAATTGTGTAAGGGCCTTACACTTCCATTGAATATGTATACGATGTGTTCCATGAATGTCAGAATAGATTTTGTCTTTCTTAGTGTCCGGAATTTCCTCCATTATACTCCTTTTCGTTCTCATGTACCAACCATTGTACATGGTGATTCCCATGTACCTCACCATTTCCTGGTACGTTCAATTGCACCAAACTATGTGTATTCTTATGATCCATTGATGTACGTTATGAACCATCAGTTTCAGATATCGTTGTGTGTGATAAATATAACACAATGTATGATTATTATCATTTTTTGAAACACTAGAACCACTAACAGGGGTAATAAATATCATGTGTTCATTGGTAGAGAATGTGTTGTATTCTGGATTTACATAGAAATATTATTCCTCAATGTCATTTCATTTACTCATCCAATTACTTCATATCATCTTGTAATCATGTCTCATGCCATAGATCTTAGTCCATTCTATCCTTTTATTCCTTAATGGCTAGATTCTGACCATAAAATATGATTATTAAACTAATAATTTCACACTCTAACACATATATAAGTCAATAGTGAAATGGAGAATCTTTGATCTACTCCTGATCTCTCTTCAATTATCCATTGTCATCACTTAAAATGATTACATTATCGAACATGATAGTGATCCTGCGGTATCGATTTATTTCCTAGAGGAACAGTTACACATTTATTGATTACTAGGTACTGATAGAATCAAAAAAAAAATAGATACCAATGATTAATATGTGAAAAATACAGGAAGACATAAAGAAATAAAAAATGAGTAATGAACCACATTATTTGTTTTGGTTGACCTCGATTCATTTCCACTAGAATAGTGTTTGAAAACCCAAATAGAAAAACATATTCATCCATAAATCAAACCTCAATATGTGAATCAATTCTTATTAGTGGAATTTATATTTATTAATCATAAGATAAATAATCGGATGAATCCAAAAATCTAAAACATTCATAGATGAGTTTGTGTAAATTGAAGATGATGATGAGTGATATTGCGTCATATTTATTGGTGAGATCCAAAAACACTATTGGAATAGATAGTCCCTCATGGTTATAAAAAAATTATCAACTCTTTCAATATCCACAAACTCTCTCCTCAAATAATTCCTCTCATTATCAAAGGTTAAGTAGAACGCCATTTTATTTACCCAAAACCAAATTTAAATAGGGGAAATTCTAAGGCAAGGAAATTAAATTAAAAAATTAAATAATTTAATTATTTATTTATCACCCATGACTGACCAAAACCCACGAATCTAATATCCTCCATGGTTATGTGGAACCCAAGGTAAAACCCATGACTTAGATTTGACAAAACCACAAATTTCTGATCCAAGCCTTTATTCTAGAGTTATTCCAATTTTAAAGGAAATATATGCATGTGAAATATAATAATTTTTTCATAGTTTTATTATATCATTTCTAGGATCACCAAACCTCAATATATAATTTTGTCTTAATTTCTAACACAAAAAATAGTACATATTATTTTCTAAAGACATTCATGTAAAAAATTAGAAATTTTTTTTCCCCAGATTTTGGATTTTTATCCTGAAAATAATAAAAGGAACTTACGCAAACAAGTGAGGGTTTTGAACTTGAATCCTGGGCCCCAACTCCTCGGTACTCCCCTAAATTTTATCTTTGTCCCACCATAAATTTTCCAAATGAGTCTCGCACACATATATTGTCCTCAATTAGAGAACCTCGATCTATATTTGTTACCCAACAAAGGTGGATCCCTTCTCAATATCAAGCTTAACCATATAAATAACATGTGAGGGGTCATGAAAATAACTCATCATATGTGAAATTTTGATGACATCACGTATCTAGTATAGCTATGTTTATTGAGCTATGTGGTACACCACCTTTCCAACTTTACTACATATTGGAAAAAAGGCTGGTGATCTTTGAAGATAACATGCACCCACAACTGAATCTATGCAAACCCCACCATGGTGAGATATTAAATAACACATGGTCTCCCTCCCAAACTCGAAATTACTATATCATTTGTCCTCATAGGAATTATGTTGTATTTGTTCAATCCTAAGTGCCTCCAAGAATATTTAAACCTCGTCTATTGTCATACCAAACAATTAGGGTCCAATGATTGATAAATCTCCTAGTCCAGTCCAACATAGTGATGAACTGTATGGTTTCCCATAAAAAACCTAAAATGGTGTAATACCCATGGAGGAAAGACGTACGTTGTTGTATGTAAACTCCAAAAATGGTATATGGTCATCCCAACTATTTCCAATGAATGACATGTATGTCGAAATCCGGTCCTACAGAACATGAATGGTACAATCATTCTAGAAAACTATCTTTCAGTGAAACACAGTTCTCAAAATAAATAATTTCTCAAAGTCATCCTATGACCCACTCTATACTTAAAATGTGAAGCAAGCAAATTTGAATATAACTGTCTTCCAAGGATCTATATGAAGACATACTCTATCATACATGTTAAGGAGTACCAATCTCTATATTAAACCTTGTTCTTGGATAGCTAGGAAATATTTGGTCTTAGGGATTTGGTTTATAATCACCCAAATGGAAACATGTTTTCTAGATGAAAATGGAATCCCGATAATGATTTAAATGGAGATAAAAACCCACTTCTACAATAGAACCTAAAGAGGGTAATTTTAACACTCAGTACTCACCCTTCATATACAAACAATTGAGGCATTGAGAGAAAAACTATTTTACACACATATTCATCACTATCACCTATAAATACCAATTATGTTCATAATATATATCTTCCATTCTTTTATGTGAAACTAATGGTGATGTATGAAACTCCATTTTCACCACCTCTCTTATTAAAACTATTTCCATCATCTTTCATCTAAAACTAATGGAAGGCTCCCAACATTAATATTACCAATCAAAATCACCTCCAGTTGATATAAAAGAATACAAGGTATCAACTTTAGTATTAATAGGATGATTCTCCCTTACCTTCAATAGAATAAAACGGGAAACCACCAGGAAATATAGGTATGATTTTTTAGCCTCATCCATGATGGAAAACGACATTGAGTCCATCATCTTTGCCTCCTCATGAAAAACTATGAACAATATACCTTTCTGGGAGAATAATCCACAACATTATCCATTCCAGATGTATAAATTATCACAATTTCATAGTCTTTAAGATACTCAATACATACACTTTATCTCATATTCATATCCTTCTTTGAGACAATATACATGAGATTGTTTTGGGTAGAACAGGAGATAAACCACCTGCCGATAATTTAGTGTCGCAATATATTCTTGGAGAATTATACCACTAAATAATATACCTCAAGAGAATAATAGTTATTCTTTTCGAATTTCAACTGCCTGGAACAATAGGGGAAACAATTTTACATTAAATAAGGAAACATCTTGTCCTAGTCCAGAAGGAATTCTATAAAATTATTTTCTCGACCCCAACCTATGGAAATATCAAGATGGGTTAACTCATAAAAAAGTATCAAAACATATAAAGGGGATATTGTAAACATTTATACTACATGAAAGGATATCTATTCTGGAAAAATGTTTTCATGGGTACAACAAATCTGTAAAAATTATGTACAAAACTCATATAGTACGCTACAAACCCAAGGAAACTCAACACCTTTGTTGGATCTTTGGGGGCTCCCAAACTAGATTCATCAATTCCTCTGTTTGGTCAAAAAATGTGCTATATTCTGATATGACCATGAAATGAATCTAGACCTGTATAATCGAAAACTAACACATCATGAGATTATGAAAAATATGGTTCTCCCATTTTACATCAAGAACCATCATTCAATTCCTCACATGAACCTCCTTATATGCTCTGTACTCTAAGATATCATCATTTGTGACTATAATTAAATGATATATTAATGGATAAAAAAATAGAATTCATGAGTCCCATGAACATTGTTGTTGTATTTTCATGAAAAATAAACCTCTATGAACTTTTAGTGGCTATAGAATCAGAATGATTATGTATTCAGTATATACATCTCATAGCCATGATATTTTGGATAACTAGATTTGATCTATATCTTGGAGAACCATTGTTCCCATTTAAACTGATCAAAGATGTATTTGATCCCCATTTGTGGATAGTTATTCATTTCGTTCACCTAGATTAAGAGATGGTAATTCAAACAATACAAGAACCGATGATCCACTTTCCTAGGGAACAACACTACGACTTCCCAAAGTTATACAATAGTTATGTAAAAAGGCCTTTCGTTATATATCATCAAACTATTAATTCTCCTCTCAATGATTATAAGGAGCCATCCCATATGATTGTATGAGTATTGATACTGTTCACAGGGTGAAATTAATTGATTAATTTTATCTCTTATTTGGGAGGTCACCCTAGAACACCCTTAGGAATGACATCCACAAACTCCACCACAATAATAGTAATACTAACACATGAATCCTCTACTACTATAAGGGTAATACTATCCAACTATTAAATAATATGATATTCCTTCCAATTGATAAAAACATATCATTTATCATGGGTATCCATCTCACAAATGAAGGAAAACGTTACCCCATTACCTCAAATTCATTACATCCTCCATATAAAATACTCAATGTATGTAGAAACCCTGAAAATCTTGTCCATACCTATAATGAAATCGTACGACATTAGTGCTTCGATAAAGTGATCGCATAAAAAATAAAACCCCTCAAAGGGACATATCACATATTCAAAAATGTAAAGGTGGTTGAGAAATATCCTCTAACTCTAGTCACTAAGTAGAAAGGTATAGAGAATGTATTATCCAGAATCTCAATGTCTCGATCATGATAAGTTGGAAGAAAATAGTCACTCGATCTTGTGTCAATGATTACATATACTAGATGAGAGAAGAAATAGACCATACATATAATCATCTAGAGAGTCTTTGGGTCATAAGATTTCGTGGCCTGAAATAATCCTCTTCCCTTAACACCAGCTCCATAAGCCTGGTAAGGACAACAAGGGGGTCTTGGTGGAAATATATGGAAGAATATTATACTATATACTTCTTTATCTCTTCGTCTATCACATCTTCAACTCTGCGGATATCCTTGACCATAAAACCTTTTTTATTTAGGTGTTCCATTGAACACATTTCAATAAGCTATATGAATGGTCTATCAATCCCGTGTGAGATATCCATGACCATCTAATGTTAGCATCATTTTGTTTTTGACTCCCTGATTCTGAATTCAGCAGTGTTTGGGTTGTGGCACTCATATTCTATAGTGTTGACCATTCATGTTATAAATAACATTTTCTAACATTATTTTTTGTAAAGGCTGTGAAGCCCATCATAAATTTTAGTATGTATAGATGTACCTCATGTTGAATAGGATAGATTTTATGGGGTAATGTGTCATAAATGGAAATAATGTTAATACTTCACAGTTAATATCTCAAGGTGTAGTTAGGAGAATGTGTAAAGTAGGTCCACTTTTTACTGAAAAAATATAATAATACCAGTGTCAATTCATTGGATATTAATTAAATTTTACCTCATATTAATTAACATTTTAATTTAATTTATATAATTAATTAAGATATTTAAATCATTCAATCTATTTCATTCATCCACCTCTAGACCATTTTCAATTACCTTATATGACATAACATTAATCACATCATGTAGTTAATTTTTTAAGGAGTCATCCCACTCTCAATTGTTGTTATTATTAGATAGTTTAGTGAATAAATATTTATCAAAATTCATCATATGGAAATATGAAACTCACTTTCTATCATATCCTATATCTTAGGATTTCCCAGGCAGTGTATGGTTACAAAGACATCAAAAACTATGCTAACACTGGATTCATCAATGTGAACGTAGTTATGGTACAAAACTACCTAGCAGGAAAATTCATATTTTCAACATTACTCACATTCCATATATAAAATAATCCATGGGTACAATATTATGGAAAAAAACAATAAAATAACATAAACATGGAATTAACAACTGACATATGTATGTATTCTCATGAATATTATCTTTTGGGGTGGTTAAACTCTATCATATTTAATATACTTCATACTTATATTAAATTAAATAGTAATACATATTATATAATAATTATATTCTAATATTTTATTATGTTTTATTCATCATTATATAGTAGATTCTTTTTTTAAAAAAACTAATCTAATCACAATGTTAATTAGATCACACCACATTAATGAGTAACTCATTACACAACACACAATATGTGAAACTCGCCCAATGATTTTTGTCATTAAAATTCCATAAAATATGAATAAATCAAATGATTAAAGTATATGAAATATTCATATAAATTAATAAAGATATATGAAATTCAAAATCAATACATGTGTAATTCTATAAAAATAGATATCCAACCCAAATCACCATTCAAGAACATGGAATAATACCTTGTGAAAATAGATGGACAGAACCTGAGTCCCACTCCAAAGAGAGAATTTACTCAAACTAATACTCATATTAAAAATAGTTCTACCACCTAAACTTAAAAAATTATTTTTAATAACTGATTTCAATCTAATAAATTAAAATACAAACTAAGGTGAAGGTAGATGAAGACTAAATTTTATGGTATCATATATAACATGTCATAAAAGGTTTATCCCCTTGATTCGTTATTATGATTAATCTAAACCAAAAAATATAATAATAAAATAGATTTAAATCTACAGATAATGTAGGGAATAAATCTCAAATAAATTAAAATTTTGAATATTTAAAAATGAGATAAACATTTATGTGATATCAATAAATAAAATATAATTATAATTCTTTTTCCAAAATTGTAAACATTATGGATGTTCTATAATTTTTATTGTAAACAATATTATACTCAATAGAGTTTTAAGACCTTCATATCTTAATTATATGTAATTTTATTTTATTATTATTTATGACATCCATCAAATGGTCATTCAAAACCATTTTGATGATGTTCAAATAGTCTCATTAAATAAGGTTTCCTTTTAATTCGAACTTTTTAAAATTAACATGTTTTGTAAAATACATATGTATATATAAATTAATGTTTTATATTTTGAAAACCTCATAGATATTTATAAACATACTTTTTAATTTTTATATAATACTTTAATAAAAACATTATTTAATGATTAAATAGTTTCCATGTAATTTTAGGTGAAAAGGGTTCAATACAATTTATTATGATTAATAAAATTCCTAAATCATATTAATGTCAAAATGATATTTTTAATACTATATTTTTAACTATATATTAATATTTGTAATAAATATATCAACAATAATTAATGCATTAACCATAAAAATTATATATTATATTAATGCATATATTAGCTATTAAAAACATTATAAACACATTAAATTTATTTATATAAAAATTTTATATTCTCTTAAATTATTTACATTTCATAGTCCTGAGTATATAGAAATATTATATACTATATAAATTATCAAACAATTTATCATCAATTTAAATTTATGGGATAATTTTACATCAACTAATTTCAAATTTATAAATATTATTTAGTCCAAAAAAATGAATCATCTATTTTTTGATGTGATTAAATAATTTTTCAAAATAAATCCTTTTTAATTTTGACAATATCAAATTAAATATGATCATACCCATAAATATAATTTTCTTTATATTTTTTCAAAATTAATAAAATTTATAAACCAATTATAAATTACTCTAATGCACTCCAAAAATGATATTTATTTCTTAATCATAATTCATTTAATATAAATAGGTAAAATGTATTTAAAATAATTATATTTTATATTTGGTATGTATTTTTAATAAATTTTTCATAAAAAATATGTATTATTAATAATATACTTTTTATTATCAACTAATTTATGCTCATTAATATCTAATATATTTATAATATACATTTTACTCTGATTAGGAAACAATTTACAAAATTTACATGTTGGAATAATATTTATTGATTAATCATAATAATTTTAGAGTTAATTAATTTATAAAAAACATGATTTTGATATATACATGAAAATAATCATTCAATTTTTTATAAACAATTTATAAATAACATTAACTAATTCAAAATTGAATTGTGTTGGTCAAAATAAATACATTATATATTGTTATAAACAAGCACAATATATAGGATCATTACATATTTAATAATGAATAATTCATATTTTTTATTTATCATGTATTATAAATGTTATTCCTATTTTGTGAACAATTTTATAAACATATATAATATGAGTGAACAAATAAATAAATTACATTTCGATTTAATAGCTAAATTTAAATATATATTATTATATTTATTTATATTCTGGTAATATCCCATTTTACAATATGTAAAACATGTTCTTCATTGAATACTAAAATGATCACCCTGATTCATTAATTAATCCTTCTTCTAACAGTGCTATTTTGATTTCAGTTTCCATAATATGTACATGGTAGTGGAATAAAATCTCAATATACATATATAAGGGATGATTTCAACATGTAATATAAATTAAAAAAATAAATTATATGATCATTTATTGTGTATGTCATACCATCAATCTTTAAACCCAGATGGATTTTTCTAGATGATTTCAAAATAAAAAACTAACTAAGGGGTCCTTTTAATCGGATTACAGTGACCATGTATCCTAAACTCTATCATAGGACACATGATGCTCTTGAAATTGTTCTTGTGCCTTCTACAGGAGAAATTAATAAGGATAGGGAAGAATATAGTATTATAATTTTCTCATGAAGTATTATTAATAAAAGATGAATCATATTTCATTATATATTAAATATGTATGTGTTTAATTTAATTATATTCATCGACCATATTGAATATATCAGTATATAATTATGATCAACAATTTTGGGTGATGATAATTGTGGTTTGTACTTTCTCCCAATATGGCCTCAAATATGGTAATTTGGGTTTTGATGGAATGGATTTCCAGTATAAAATTGGGCTTGATCAGTTGCATGGATGTCCTCTGGAAAAATCAATGAATAATGACCCATTGGATGCTCATGATTTTTAAGCAGCTCCTTGAAATACTATATTGATTCGTGGAAAGTTCAATTCACTATATTATATTGATTTGAAAATAATTTTTTGGAAATATAATGATTCTCAGGTTTTTTAGTTTTATAACTACATTTGAAAGGGATTCCAAATTATGAATCACTGTAATATTGCTTGTCCTTTTATTATTGTTAGGGAAATCCTGTAAATATTTTATGACCTAAATTAGAGGTTTGTAGTGATTTTAGGTTTTTAAAATAGGTATTGTATTCAAATTGTTAGTGAATTTTTTCATATCTATTGATTCAGAAATATTTATGTCATGATTGATGATTTATAAAAAAAGATGGTTAAGAGTGAATCCAAGCTACAAGAGACAAAAAATCTCAACAACATCCAAATTCAAGAAGCTCAAATTATTCAATGATTACCAAATCTTACTAATCACTTATGCCAAGAATCCCCATAAAAATTTTTTGAATTCATGATAGCAACCTCAATGAATGGTCATTCATAATCATGGAGTGATTCATGAATATGTGAAGTCATGATGGTAATCTCCTTGATATCAAAATTCAGAATCACAAATCTCACCCACTCACGAAGCTGATAAATATTTCCATATACTGAAGATCATAAATCATCGTAAATACCTCCAATATAGTAAAGCCCACATTCATATAAATGTCACATTTTATTAAAACATTATAGGTTGGATTTTGACCTTTAGTCTTCTGAAAATCAATCCCAATTTTGTGAACCACATGGGATCCATGAAAAAGGTTAAAATGGATCACCCAAGGTGTCCAATATTCATGAAACCACCTATCCATTGTTGATGAGAGCCACAACCTAAAATTGAGATGTCTTTCATGAAGGTAAATGTCATTTTTATGGGAATATTACCATATGAGACACCTGAGTCTTCACGAAGCATTATTCCTTCACAAAGAACTCCACCAATGAACCATGACATCACTCTTAGGTAGGGACAACCTAGTACATGAAGACACCCTGTTGCAAACAATTTGAACTCTTGAAGACCAAGTGATTCATTAAAACCGAATTTTAAGAAATATTATATTTATGAAGATTCCCTCCTAGTCCTCCCCATGGGGTATCACTTTTGAAAACCACCATTCAGGAAGGCCGAGTTCCTAGAGCCCCCACACCATTCCATTATTAGTTCAACTGCATCGAGATTTATTATGTGACATGTGACAACCACTTCTCTGTATTCGAACTTCACCGGATGAGTAGCTCAACCCTCTAACATTCATATTAATTGTAATTTTGGGATCTCTAACCCATATTTTTTCTAGCAATATTCTCTATAACATCAACCACATGGTTGAACACTCCTCCACAATATTTTCAACTCAATGTCCCACCAAATGGAATATGAGTTTCTATCACGTAATCCTAAGGGGTGAGGAGTGAGTCCCCCGTGTATGAGTACATGATATAAATCAAAATAGTTCCACTTATGAGTCATAAAACGTTAAAATGCATGAATATTTCTTTAGAACACTCCATAAAATTCTAGACATACCCTATGTGATGAGAAATGCATTACATATATACAACCATCATGGGATGGAATAATCTTCCACCATGGATCCCAAGACACCACCTGGGGAATAAAATCCACCTCTAGAGGGAAGAATACATACAAAATCCACACATAATTTCTCTAAGAGAAATCCCATTGTGAATTGTTGATTCTACATGGTATACACAAACCATCCAACAGTAACACCTATTTCACAGCATGAGAATCCTTATCGCTTGATATAAAAATACATGGACCATTACTATCATATTACCTAAAAATAAGGAATTGAAGTACATGGGTTTTTATCTATTTATTCAATATATGGTAAGTAGGAATCCTCCTGAAGGTTCTATCTTGACATTTTATTACCCTTGTGTGACATCATCCCTCTAACAAACATGCCTCCTAGATCTCTCTTGACAGGACATTATGATAAAAAATATAGATCTACCTCCACAAGGAATTAGGATCCATTGGTAAACTATCCAGTTGTAACATCTTACCTCTTAGGGATGAATCACTACGATCTACCTCCACATTTCATTATGTTACAAAACTCAGAATCTATCTCAATGGTGTGTTATAATCCATTGGTAAAAAATCAAGGTGTGATATCATCACTCCAAGGGACACAACAACATAATCAACATCAATAGGGTGTTCCATTCAGACATTCCATCTCCATAATATTTAATACTCATTCTCTGATATATATATATACCAGAAATTATGATCCTTATCAATAGGATGTTTATCTTTTCACCTTACCCAAAATACATTCCCCACAAAATGAACATGGAATTTCTTAGGTATACATAATAGTAATACTAATTCCTATGTTTTAATATACACTATGATCTCTATAAACATTCATGGGTTCCATAGATAATATTCCTCCTAGGATATTCCCTCTTAACATGAATAATATAGGTGACCTATGAGACAAATGTCCATACATATGGATATATTACCTATGTAACTACTCCACTAACTAATGGTTTCCATCCTATCAAGAAAATTTGACTATAATTAACCAACATCGATATAGATTTGGTTTCGTGAATTATTCCCAAAAAATATTTAAATAAATGAAGGATCTTTATAATAGCCAATGAGCTCCATGTAATAATCCATGGAAACAAAAATTAACATCCCATCATCCCATTTTCATAAAGGATAATACATCAGAATTTTAACTGATGAAATCTGCATATCCTTTAAAAGAGAGAATTTGGGGAAATATAAAGGTAGTGCACAAATTAATATGTAGGTAATCCCTAATGAATTTTTTTTTTGAAATAGAAATGGTGAACCTGGCATGAATCTACTCTTCTCAACATTGGTACTAGTATGTTTAGTGAACAAGTATATTTTTCCTCTCATCAGATTGAAACCTCTAGCACTAGGCCTACCAATAGAACAATGGACCCTTAATGAAACTCACATGTACATCAGGGCTATTAGCATTTTTCATACTTGGAAAATGACATAATTAGAATGGATATATTTCTATCTTCATGAGATTGGATTATATAAGGGTATTAGGAATCACATTTATTGTTCATTTACTAATGAATACATCAATATGACTTACATGTTTTATGCTATAGGAAATTAGTATCCCAGTGCCCTAATGTGACTGGTAATGGAATTGGTGATGTGGAATTATGGAACAACTCTTCTACCTCCACAACCTCTACCATGACATCGGCTACCGGGAACCCTTTCCTTATCTCACCATTAGAGATCATCAACAGGAGGGTCATAGACACTCGAATATATTAGTATAAGTTGGAAGGATAATCCAAAAATAGATATATCTCAGAAATTCTTGAAGGAATAAATGTATTTTCAATGGTACTACCCTTATGGGATGTATACTCGGGGGGACCACACCATATAATAACAAAAAATATCTTTAGGTGCCTTTCTCGAAGTGTTCTATAAACTCACTCCCCTGTGTCGAGGAGGTGGGTGGTGATGTAGTATCACCTATTGCGACTAATTCCTTTGATCCACCAACAAGGTATCCCAATTATCTTTATCAGTTCTATCATGGAAAAAACCCATAAACTAAAAAACATATGGACTTGAAAAATACTCGTATTTCACTGATCTGAATAATCGAACACAAACATTGGGGTATGACTAAAGAATTTTTCAGGCAATGGGTATCTTCTATGAATCATTTTATCATAGCCACCAACATCATATCATTCTAGGTCCCATTCAATAAGATAACATGGATCCAAGGTTATCCCATTGGGATCATGACCCCCATTGCCTCGTAGGTTTGTAATTTTGACTCTTTCAATACATAGAACCATCTATAGTTGTAACAATTAAGATTGTGATGATGAGACTCAGTGCATTGGTCCTCCCTACAAATTTATCAGCTCAACCAGAGACCCTCCATCATTTTAATAACCAATATTGAGGTTCAACCCATATAATCACATACTCTTGTGGGGGTTCACCCCACTTCATCGACAACAAAATTGTAATTCCTCATCACTCTTTCAATTAATAGTACAATGTTCCTCCCCTCTCCTTCCAAAACCAGAGTAGAGGTACTCCTTTCTCCAATGACAGTCAACATGGGAGACCACATCATTTCTAAACTAACCATTGATGGGGTCCTCCTAATGATAACATTATCAAAAAAAAATTCATTCCTTTTCCAATGATGTATCATTCTTTGGGGAACCATCTCAAGTCATATGGTGGAACAACCTCCATCATTGAAGAAAACATGGGAAACACCATGTCCCTTTGGATCTAATTGATCTATCAGGTTCTAAGGGGAATGATTACATAATTATTGAGTCTAAAACCCAACACCTAGAGTGTTGGAATGGAGCCCAATGAACTAAGTTCACGATCCCAAAATCTGATATCCAAAGGATCCCTGAATCCTTTTGTGGGTACTTTGTTATTGTGGAAGCATTGTTCCCCTTACAGGGGACTATAATTCAGCAACCACAATTTCCCCAAGTCTCCATCCTCTTTACCTCTACACAATATATGTGATTGATATATTTGTTTTAACTGAATCCTTCATATGATTATCACTCTGTTGAGACACACATGAATGTCACTTACCTTGTGCATGTGGTGGTATGGAATACCTCATTCTATAGAGATGTGTTTATGTTATTATAACCACCCCCAAGATACATCAAACCATTCAACGAATACAATATTCACATAGTAAATCCTCTAATGGTGTAATTTTAGTCGGGATGAACCACATAAATTACACAAACCTTATATTGGAAACATTGATCTTGGTTTGGGATGACAAGTGGTAGGCCCCTTCCTCCCAGCTAGGGGATTCGAGGAGGTTCTAGACACCGACCAGTTGTCTAGGGTATTACGGCTACCAGAACACCATACATCGAAATCCCCTAGTATTCTACAGAGTTCATGTACATTTTTTTACACCATATCATCTGGGAGACTTATCACCACCTCTACAACTATTAGTTGACTTATTCATGTAGTTAGGATATCCTCATGGTCATTACCCATTAGTGCTAAATGGAAGGGTTTGCTGTATTCCTAGTGGATCAACACCCTATAATGTATGGATACTATATTAATCTCCAAAAAAGTGAATCAACTGCTTCATAGTTCTCTTCTATATTAAGGGAGAGGCTTCTCTTCATGTGTAGATTAGAGGATGGTGGAATGAATCTTCTCTTCACTTCATCCCTATCTTTAGATAGCTCAACATACCGCCCAATGATAGTGGTTATCTTTTTTCTACCATTATGATAAAAATGTTCTTTAAAAATTTATATAGGGTCATTGGGAATGGGGAATAAATAAAGGTCATGATATGGAAGATCCAGCCCAAAGGATAGATCTGTATTAGGAATACACATAGACAGGTGCCCTCACGCATCTGTTTAGGTAGACATGAGGCCTTAGGGATCCCTCCAATGAGGTAATACTACCCACTAGTTTACATCTCAAAATGGTCAAGGACCATGTTCATCATTATAATCCATTTAGTTTATCACTAAAAATATAGGCAAAGACTATATTAGAATCCATTCTCTAGCCTGATGAAGTGAAGTGAATTTATATCTCCGACCTCCTCGTTGATTGGCTCTTATATTAGGGAATCTATCTCTTTGGGTACATTTTATCCTCTAGTGGGACAACAAATACTTCTTATGTAGATTCACTCACGTTATATTAGAGTTCATGTGCATATAATAGAAGAATATGTCATATTATATGGTATGTCGTTGAGTTATGATACACCAAACATTCCAGAGTAGCGTCATTATCCTCCTATGGATCTAGTCCATGTCTCTCTACATGTAGATGATCTAACTCACTATGTTGATGAGACAGTCAATTATTTCATGGTTAGGTATTCCAATCATAACAGAGACACTAATTATGAATTATTAATAGACACTCCTCCCACTCTCATTTAGGACCTGGAAACACAATATCTTTTTTTCCAGCTTTAGAGAAATCCATAACTGACATGAGTGGACAACATCCGAGAAACCCAAGAGTTTGGGAATCCCCAATTTGACCTATTAAATGTGATGTGTGAACCATTTCAACATAAGGAATAAATTATCTTGAGTTTTAGACCAATGTTGGGAACCGCAGAACATTAGGAGGCTTCCAACCTTCAGTGTATTGTTGATATTATAGAAGTGAATGAATATATCGGGTATAACCGGCTACCTATAGGATCAATCACTAGTTGGGAAGACCTCAATAGTCATTTACCCTTCTAGTTAAACTCCTATAAATGAATTAAATGTATATAAAACTTATTTATATGAAAACAATTCATGGTGACCGAGTCACAGACATTATCTCTTAGTGGAATGGCCTCACGTACTCACTCAACATTGACACCGACACAAGAACAACCACTAAAATGTGTATAGGTAATGTCAATTCTAAGATAGTCCCTATCATCATCATCCAGAATATACCAGGTGTGATCTGGGAATAGTATGATATATACCAATGTTTTTATGATTCCCTATGGTATAATTAAAAGTCACACCTGTTGCATCTTCCAGCTCCAGCATGAAGGCATTCTAAGGCAAAGAGTTCCACCATGATATAGGTAGAGACCCTCAACCGAAAGTGATATTTCCCCAATTACCCAAGAATCATCATCGATTATATCCCTATCAAGAATAGACTCACCCATCATAGAACCTATTGGAACTGATTCACCATGTGTGACATACAAGATGATAAAATGTGGCTCGATCCTCTAATGAAGACTAGGGCACACGATTTATTTTTCAAGACAGAAGGAACATGGGTTTTCTTTTAAGGACATGCGGGTTCAGGGAAATTCTATTTGATTCCTAGAGAAGTAGATTATGAATCTTATAATGTGAAAAAATTACCAAGAGTAAAATCAAACAAATCACCTCATCCATGTCTGATACTATCTGATCCTCATTAATTCTATCTATGAATTCTATGAGTCTAACGATTAGATCCAAGAAAAAGTGGATTGTGGATTAGATAATTTTGGTTTCATATTAGTGTAGGACAACAATATTTTGGTTGAACGTGATGAAAATAATGAATTATATGGTGAATTATAGTATAATTAGAATAATGAGATTTAGAAATTTGATGACCTGTTGGCTTGAAAGAATGTTTCCCTTCCCATAGTGCCATCTGTTCCCATTTAAAAAAGTGACAACAAACTACGGTTTCCAAACATACATTGTAATTTGATTATAAATGATCTTTGCATCCATATATGTCACATAGTAGAAAGATTTGATATATTAAAGGACACTAGAGTGACCTTCCATTGGCAATGTCATATCACACCATTGACGATTTCATGGCGCCTGAGTTTTGAGTTCAACCCAGTTTCTTCCAATCACTGGATGGTATCACTTTTTATGAGTAGTAATATGCATCCATGATAATTGTTATGATTGTACACCACATAATAAGGGATGATAGTTTTTAATATAATGTGAACCCCCTGTATGAATTTGGTTGGTTCTATTGATGGAAAGGATGAGCACATGTGAATTTCTAGGATTCATAGGGCAGTGCCTCTACCTGAATTATTCATACTATAATGACCCGAATAAAGGTTTTTTATAGCTCATAATGCATTTTCCTCCAAGATGACATCATCTCGAACCCAACATCAGTCGACTATGTTAGTTGACAGTGTATCATAGTCGATTCCTCATTGTAAACAACCATGTCAATCCCAATATACATCTCTTCCAACTGATAGTCAACTAGAATTGGTGTATATATGGAAGAAAATCCACATCAAGATATTTATAACACTATCCCAACCATAGTTGTATATCTAGAAGCCTCCGTTCTACCCCCAAGAAAATGGAGACCCCATTTAAGTGAATGTTATCCCTTTAGATGGAAGTGGGATGTGTTGGATCACTTCATTGGAAGATCTATAGAGAAATCAATAATCGAATCCCTCCACTGATTGAATGAAATGTGTGAGGCCCTTAAGAAATCCTTTAAAATACAACTCCAATTTCATAATAAGTTATCAACTAAATCTACCTAATTTATAGAGGATGTTGAGAAAGTTGAATGAAAAGTCTTTATATTGTTCTATGGTGAGGAGGACAGAACACCCGTGTAGTGGAATATACTCCAATTATAAATTATAGGCTAGATCAATTTCTTGGGGATCCTTTGTTTCTCGGTGGAAATAAGTTCAAGGATTAACATAATCCTAACCTAAAATCTCAACATGCCAATACAAACCAAAGCATTTCTAAATCCCTCAAACCTACTAATTCTTGTTTATCACAGGAGAGGGAGATGTCTTAGTGGTAATGTTTGGTTGAATTTCAATTTTTAGGAATTGGTATCAAATGATTAATTAATTGTATTCTCACATGAAAGAACCTACATTATGTTGTAGGGTAGGCCTTAGTTTCACATTCATCTAGAGTCCCCCTCCTTGTGTCACCAATGAAACATGTACTCCCTTAATAATATATTTGAGATACTATATGATGAATTTCCCCTCTTAGATGTCTATAAAGACCCCTCTAAAAATTCTGAATACAACAAGAGAGAGGGGATAGATGTATAGACCAATGGAGTTGACAACCCAATTTACATGGAGACAACCAATGTTAGTCAGTGGAATGAAATAGAAGCTATTATCATTCTCCTGATTCATTTAATGGAGCTTACAACACTAGAACTAGGATAATTTATTTGTATCTACAAGAAAACGTTTTGTAGTATTCAAAAAATTAATTAAAGTTTACATATTATAGTGTACTCATATATAGGACTAGGCTAGTTAACACGAGAATCCCATAATCCTACAATGTACTAAGAAATTCCACCAATGTCCACAATTTATCAGAAATACCACATGTTATATAGCGCAGGGTTAAATTTCTAGAAGCTGACTCAACATAATTTATTTGACATGTTGAATGAATCACATAGTATGAGACTGGATGGAATTTTTTTGAAGAATTATATCTAAACAGTATAAATAGAGAAAGATCCCATCTATGGATATCATTTTACATCACGTTCAGGAACCAATGCTTCCACTTATTCCAATTGCATTGATGAACCACCGCCTCTGACTATATATCCTTCCATAGATGAAAAAGATGATTTTAAAGACACCCCTCCCACATTTGAAGAGGGTTTATCTACCAAAGATGATGCGTTTATGTGGTAAAATATGGTACATATTGAAATATGAGGACTATGTAGATTAGTGAAGCCATGTCTTGAAGGACAAGAAATAATTTATTGATTTCCAAAATCAACACCAGGATATATTTTCATAGTGTTATGATGATATTCCATGACTAGACCATCATGTCTCCATCCAACATCCATGTATCCATGTTAGTCATCATAGGTTCAAGAAGCCTCCTAGAAAGATTAACCCCAATCTGTTGACTTGGTTGAGGCCAAGGATGATAAGATTATCAAAAACATATTCATTATGGAAGTCCAGTACCCCAAATTCCATGAAAACATTGTCCCATTTAGGTATAAGAATTATTATATTAGAGTACATATGAACTATTAGGACCCCAACCAATATTTTATGAAGGTTGATTTTCCCATTCTAATGACATATTGTTGATCGACGCTACATTTGGGATCTAGGCCCAATCTATTTTAGATGTATACTATAGTTGAAACCATATTTGGATTATCCTTTAAGATTATAATTACCCAATATTTTTTGAAAAAAATGTACCTTATAATATTATTTGATTCCATTTGGTAGGAATAATGAAGTATAAATATATCAATGTTAAATACACAACATCTTCTATCTATTCCATGGTATTTTGGTGTAATTATACATAAATTAATTGGTGGTCAAATATTGTCAGTATTATCAAAAACTAAAATACATTAAGAGAGTATTCAAGTTTATCCACACTCAAAATTTGAATATGATCCCCTTAAATTGTGTTTTAATTTTTTTTTCTTTGGTATGTTTCTCCGATTCATTATACGTTAGAGAGGCATCCTGATTAAATTAGAGAATATCATGTCCAGCATCAAAATTCCACCCCTTATAAATATCCAGGATTTATGAGACTTCCAAATACACTTAGCCTAAATATCCATATTCATCGTGAATTTGGTCAATATGTGTAATCCTTTGTATGGGATCATTAATAAAGGAACCACATATTAGTTGTATGACTAATTCATGGCTGTGTTTGAATAAATAAATAAGTTTCTTCTATAGCTTACGGTTCTGATGTCAACCCTCTAAGGGAAGCCTCTACTGCTTTACATGACCACCCTTGAACGGTCCCACGGTTCATATAATTTTAAATAGAACTAAGAGGGTATACGAGTAGATTATAATATACCTGTCAAATTCTCCAGGTCACGGAGGTCAGATACGGCCCTATTGCGTAGAGTTGTCTTTCCATATTTTTTGTAGTGAAGAATTTGGGAAACATTCTAGAGCATCATGAGTTACATTTGATGTCGTGAGTGAACCCAATGATGTATATCATGAATCAAACCATGTTAAAGGGACATTTTCTCACATGGGATAGGGATACATTAGTATTTAAACATCATGTTCATTTTATAGAAGACCATCAAGGGTCAGTCACTGGATGTCTTTCAAGCCAGCCATCAAACTGATGAAGAACATCACATGGAAATTGATTTCCTAGATGGGGTTATACATTCAGTGGATGAAGATATACCATGTTAAATGATTCGTTTGTAAGGTTCATCATATAAATAGATTGATATAAGAATCAATGATCCCATGCTCCATAGAGTGTATGTGAGAATGGTTTTCATCACTCATTCACATGTTGACCGACCATACTATTAATTTTTATAATAATGTTGAACTAATAATAAAAAAATGTATTAGAATATGTTCGGTTGTATCAAGATATATATTGAGATTGTTTTCCCTTATTTCATGTGAAGGGAGACTCCATGTTTGTCATTAAACATATTATTGTTCACTACATCATTATAATAAAAGATCTAGTGCCCCTATTGGAGAGAAACTGTCAGAAAATAGACCTTTTTCGTATCTAGTGGTAAGTGATTCATCATCCTCAGTTGAAAAATGGTTGATTATACACCAATGCATTTTTAGATGAATCCCTCACAATGCCTGATATGGAATAATTTTCCATTCATGTGGAATACTGAAGGGTCATATCCATATACATTTTAGATAATTAAAAAATATATGTAATCTATTTGGAAGTTGTTTCATCTATAGAAGAGCCATTAGGTTCACCCCTATCGGAGTAAAATCCTAATTATACAAATCATTTTCTTGAGCATCTTATGGGTTGTATTCTCCCAAAAATTTGAGTTGAGATTGAGTGAGTCTATTTTCTAGCAAGGAACATCACCCTCCATATTGGTCCTATCCATGAAAAGACTCTCCAAAGATATGGATTTTAAGGTGTTCAACTATATTTCATTAAAGTAGATGTAATCCATTGGGTTTTTCTAGAATTAAAACCTAGGTCTTTTGACACCCATTATGTGGGATTATAACTCACCCAACCAATTCATATACTAGGAAACATATTTCTCAACATTGTTAATGAATTCATAGTGTTTTCCAAGTGGATTCATGTAGGTCAAATGAAATATAAAAATTTTAATTTTCCACCATATATCCTTCCCAAAACCATGTATTCTTGGACCATTACTATATAGGGACTCAATATAGAGGGGACTTACATATCAGAGATAGATCTTATGTGCGCATTTATTATATCCGAGAAATATTTCATCTTCCAGTGGTCAAACGTAATTCCCCTCATGGATGTGAAGAAAATATTCCCGATCGAGATCATGAGCTCCCATATCATCCAATAATTTGATATTCCTCATCATATTCTCAAACACATCAACACCATCATTCGGTCTACTGAGAAAGATAATTTATACACCACTATAATATTTTATCAAACTCTACCTCATGCTATAATGTTTTGAAAAATGTTTATATTGAGGAATTAAAGAGGAAAGAATCTAACATTCTATATAATATAGTGGTCTAGAACAATAATATTAATTAAAAAACACCCCAAAACACTCTATTCATATAGTATGATGGCATAGAATTCCACTTAGGTGACCCCATTTTCCGTGATATACGAAACTAAGTTAGTCGTTCACATTGAGGTTCTGTTTAAATTTCTATAAATAGTTTGTTACAACCATAATATTCTATAAATATTAAATGAAGTAAATATTGATGATCTGAAATCCCTACAACTAATGAGCTCCCAACCATACCGCATCTATAGTGACAATAAATGAGGATTGCTAGAGCGTTCAACCAGAAGGTCTCCATTACTCCATCCTATCAGGTAGCATATTACTAGAACTCAGAATGATGATGGTTGGTATAATGAGGCCAAAAAAATATTGATATGAAGATGGAAGGACCTTATATAATTAATGATATATATTCCAATGGAGGATACTCTTTAGTCACCATGGATAAATAGCATATAAACCTCCAACCAGCACTATGTTTATCCTGTAGTACATCATATATGGGAGTGTAAGTCTATGAATAATAAAGATAAACTATGGGTGAACCATATATGGAATTTGTTTCATTATTTTTTCTCCCCTATGGCCTTCATTCATGTCATGGAGGTCTCCTTGGTATAATGTACCTATCTATTTGAGAAGCTCCATCCATGGTCCAACCTATATGATGAAAAAAACTATGATCCCATGTTACAAAATCTATGACCTTAAAAAACTATGGTCTTATAGGACATTGAAATGAAACCCTAAACAACTTAAATTTGACCATTAATTAAATCATAAATTATTTTCAGGCACTACAGTTTTAGTTGTATTACATTAAACTATACATCCAAACATAAAGAGAACATTAGGATAAACTATTATTTTAACACAGATAATATTGGGGATCCTCATAATGATATATTATCATAAACCATAAGTAATTGAAATGACTCTTGTGAATGTATCAGAAGACCCAAGGGTTCATACCATATTTTGATCAAATATTCCATTTTAGATGTGAGATGAATGAAATGTTTCATCTGCACCTGACATTAAATGGTAGGCTTACCCCTTGCTCAGAAGATTGTATAACCAAAAAATATTGGATACCAAAATTCGCCATGCAAAGAGGATTTCACCCACCATTTATATTCCCCTACCATTACTAGTACCAGATTTATATGTTGTCTGATTCATATAACCAAGAGATACATAGTGAAGACAAGACTTCTCATCTCTTGGATGACCACAAATATATCAATCGTTGGCCTTTTAGCCTTAGTTATGGTCAAAATATTATGAAATTAAATATGTTCAATTTAGTTCAAGGTTTCCATGTTAAATTTGGGCCTCTGTGGCTCCTTTTATGTCACGTATTACCTCTCTTGATCCTTATAGACACTCCTGCAACCAATTTCACTCCAGTATAAGCTTTATTAATTTAAACTATTTTCCACATGTTATAAGAATTTTGTCGGCAAATTATGTTTTATTTAATTCATATTAATTTTTTGGTATGTGTGCATCCTTTGGTCTTAATCATTTCAGTTGTACCGTTTTAGTTCCTCACATATATCCTAGGAACAAACATCCCCTCTATAATCCAAGAAACATGACTTCTAACTATTTTCTAGTGCCCATATCAAATGACCTTAAAATGTGTGAAGAAAAATGTAGGAATGCATCACTTAGTACATTTAATCCTCGAAACCTTTCTCATTTTCAATAATTATTTCAAAACATGAATATCATTGATGCCCCATCTCTGTGCTCGTGGAATTATGACACAAAACTATGTGCTTTCACCTCTCATTCGCATGGGTTTCTTCATCTACAGTTAATCATCCATTTATTTACCATGACACATTAATGGGATAAAATTTCCACATATACCAAATAAAGGAATATATCAATGGGAATTTTAGTGCATAATTACTCTACCTTTTTCTTCAATTAATAATATTAAATATCCTATCATGTGATAAATATGGATGAATATTAATAAGACTTGATTTCACCCTATATTAAATCGGGATTCCCCACATGAAAATATGGGATGAAAAAAGTCCCCAGAACATGATATATAAATATATTCGAACCTTGAATATATTTATGAATACTCATATCATCCTCTAAGAAGGCTCAATATCCTTATTTGAGATGGTATCCTCTTGATAGTGTAAGTCTACTACCACACTATATCAAGGAATTATATTGGGCATGATTCCAAATCTTATACAATATGTAATGACATTCAGATATATTATCATGGGTCCTCTCCTACATAAACTCATCAGTGGGAACCTTTTATCATTTCATGTTCACAATATCAACACTGGAGACGATTTTTCAATGTTTTATGTGGTTTTGGTTCCTCATGGTTCTCCATTCACGTTGATTAATATTTTTTTCAAAATAATGAAAACCAACTTGGGAAAATCATAACCCATGGTCAATGATATGTGATAAAAAACCATCAACCATCCCTATCATCTATGTTATAATAATTGGAACTAACAAACTACACATCGACTTCTTACAATTTTGAAACACACATTACAATGTTTTAAAATTTGATGCCACATACGATATGTATGGGAGTGTAATTTAGGCCACATGAAATCAGGACTCCATAGATAATAAATATTAGATGAACCACACATCAACCCATTTAAAAATTGGGATTCCTCATAATTTGGGATGATCTAACATTCTTTCTAAAGAGGACATCATCCAACGTGCGTTAGATCCCTACAATTCCATATCTCTGTAGGTATATACTTTCCCCGATTTGGAAAACCCTCATCCTCTAATTTGAATAAGTTCAATAATGGTATTATCTTTTGACATAATGGATCACCCACAATCTTGGGCATACACATCAATGGATCGTCAATATAAAAGAGAATATACCTTGTTTCATATTCGATCAATGATCAATCTTATAATTTTTCTCCAAATATATATCTGAAACAGGTTCAAAACCAGTTATTCGAACATGGTAAGATGTTGTTGAACACCATTCAGTCATTCCCTTTTTTAGGATGCCTGTCGGGAATATTTGAATCTCTCTTATGGTATTTTTCATCTATTTCAACCCCATCTTCATGTTTTACCTTTCAAGAAATCAGAAGTCCACACAAATTTTTCTTTCTCTTATTGTGAACTACTAATGTGATATTTGGAGTTGGGAAGGGGTTTTCCCCAATACGTTTTGAGAAATTCGAACCCTCATGGACAAAACACTATAAACAGAAACTATGATTCTTGTTCTGATCTCTACAAAAATAAATTAACATCCTATGTCTAAGAATCATGACCATTAAATATATACAAGTCCCCATGAGAATGTTTGGTGTGGAATTGGGCTTACTTATCCCTCATTCATCATTGGTTTTCAACTCTTCTTCAACACACATATGCACATGAGAGAATCATACCTTATGGTTAAAATTCTATGTGAAAAAAACTAGGAATTCACGGTGCATTATTTATCAACATAAATTATATACCACTGATCAGGCAATGTATGAAATCACATTGAGATCCTTAGAACTGAAATAATGTTATGATTTTAATCTATCATTCTATGTACTTCATTATAGGGTATTCAAGCCCATGCTCCAATCTCAATGACTTCAAACAGGGATTCAACGTCCTAGAATCATGACATTAAAAAATTTGAAGGCCTCTATGTGAATGTATTGTGTGGTTCCAGATCATCCATGACTCAATTCACAACAGTATTTCGTTATAACACTCCAAACATAGGCATTTTGAGATTATCACCGTATGTTATATACTTTATTCCCATAATATAAGAGTCATTGATTGAGAATCATGACATTAAATTGTGCACAAGAAAGGTCCATCTTTGTAATCTTGTGGTACAGGGATGTCTTGTCTCTCCATTCATACTAGTTCACATTTCCTTTCACATGACATTAAATAATATCCCAACCACATTCAATAGAAAGTGGATTTCATCTTTATGTGAAACAAGTAATAAATGGTATAAAAAACAATGTTTATTCCATGCATAATACATAGTGACCAAACAATTTGAAATTATGTAATATATCCTCCAAATTAGATGACATTAAACTGAGCATCTATCACCCCTATTACATGATGAAAAACTCTGAATAGTTTTCTGATATTTCTCAAGATCCCCCTGTCACTAGGGAACCCAACCCCAGTAGCTGAGAGCTAGCTCTTACTTCCATTATATTTTAATAATATACAAGGAAATTATGTCCCAATTGACCGAAAAATTTATTATTATTAGTAAACATGATATATTTACATGAATTTTGAATTATAAATGAATAAAAAATCACAATATATATTTCATAAAATACATTCAAGAATAAAACTATTTCATCCAATGTATTATTACATATTAGTCATATTAAATTTCATAGAATCCTATTGAATGGAAACAAACTATGTACGAGCTCAAATTCATTGCAGGAGTTATATACAATGGATTTAATAATGAATCAATCTGAATAATTAGTATGTAAAGTTAATAACTAGGAACATATTCCATTTAAATAACTCAGAAAAGAATAATCAAACTGGAATTTTAAATAACATAGAACAAATTCCATTTAAATAATTGTATAAGGAAAAATCATTTTCTCAAGGAAAATTACTAATGACTATTCCATTAAAACAATAATGTGAGAATGAAATTCATCCATAGATTTTTTCATAGTCAAAATCTCTTGGATAATAATAAATGACTATGAATGATGTAAATTTTTATTTATTTGACAACATGTTTCATAGGAAAATAGAACCTTTACTATTTAGTCCATTCACAATGAGGTATAAAATGGATTGGGGGGAAACATATTTTATTTAGAAACCGATTTCACATCATTATACAATCGATGAAACGAGGGGATTTCTTGAAATAGCCCCCAACCCAGGTAATACTAGTGAAAATAATTACTCACACATCAAATAATAAATATAATTAATAAATAAAGTGCCTTATAATATATCCATTAAGAGTATATAAAATTTATATATCAATTACCTATATAATCAAATAACTATTAATGAAAACACCTTATATACAAATGACACGTGGTTATGGAAATAATAATATCGATGATAAATAATGTGAATTTTTAGGTTAAATTTAATGTTCAGTTGTTAATGGAAAGTAAATAACAAAACGGGATGTTAACTATTAAAAAATTGTTTTAGGGAACTGAATCTCAATACTATATTTAGTAAAAATAATCATAATCCATATAGAGGAAGAATAAGGATGTTATAAATTTTACATATAACCATTAGAGAAAGAATAAGTTATGTATTTTATGAATATAAATTCAATAAAAAAGAATTTTAAAACATTCATGAGGAAAATATATTTTATATTTTTAAATACAATTTTAAAAATAGTTTTCATTCCAAATCACTATTAAAAATATATTCATTGAAAATATCATCCAAAAATTTTAATGTATGTATCATGGAAATGATTATTTTTACTTCCATATAAGGGGAAAAATTCTTTTTCTCTCTTTAAAATGATTAGAGTAGTTCATTGTTAGGAAACTATAAATAGGATCATTTTAAGGAATTTTGTAAAAAGAGAAAATTTTTAAAAATGAAATTTATTAAATCATTTTTAAATGGACAATGAAACAATCATTGAAATTATTTTTAGAAAACATATTTTAATATTAAATAACTATTTAAGACTACATAGATAAATGAATTTAGTATTCTATAAGAAGTAATCTCAATAATTTTATGTTTCAAATAGTGTAAAAACAGTAAAATTACCTGAAACAGATCATGAATAGTCGTTTTCGACGAAAATGAAAGGTTTTATTAAAAAATATCAAATAATTTTTTTAATGGAATTAAATATTTTCAAAATACTGAAAAATTATACTGTGAACTAATCCCTTGAAAAGATAAAATTGTTGAATTGAGAATCATGTAATGAAAATATTATATCTTTCAACAATAAATACAGTTAAAATTATTGGAAAAAAATAGGTTATAAATATTCATTAAATAAATAAACAAATAATATCAATGATGATGAGGATGTAATATAACCCAATAAAAAGGAATTGTGTAATGAAATAACTTTATCACCTGGTATCATCAATTTATAAACTATTTTGATGAAAAATTCAAATTGAATCTAAAAATACCATGACGAATGATGTCCTCATGATTTAAAATTTCAGGGGGCGTCATAGAGACCATATAAAATTAATATGCTTAATAATAATATAATATTCCTTAATGATCTATAAATGAGATGAAAAATATTACAATCTGTATCCTTTTGAGTTGACATCCAATTACCATATAGTATAGTTGTTTTAAACATTTTATTTACTCAAGAAGAAAAATATTGATATATAAATTATCATATATGATCATTTTATGACATATTATTCTTCTTTTCATTAATAATCATTCCTTAACAACGTTATTTCAGTTAATAACATGATTTCTTTTTTTATGTATGTTTTGAATTATTATTTAATTTATCCTCATACCTATATAAGAATTTTATAATATCCAGAATAGAAAAAATTACATGAATATCATATATATTAGGAATTAATGTTTTTTTAATTATTTTTAATTGTTTTTATATGAAATGAAATATATTGTTCATAGAGACTGTAACATGTATGTAGACATGAACATTGATTCCATTTTCATTTCATATTTTTAGAAAGATAAATAAAATAAAAATAATTATATTATAATTTTAGTGTAATTTATATTTCATATATATCACATATTTTCATTAAACCCATACTTTATATATCCCCTATAATGTGTGAATGAGTCACATCGCTTCGCAAGGTGGTAGTCTCTCGTACACAGGAATAACATCATCGTATTTCCAAACTATTGAAATTATGAAGGTATGTGTTATATTTTAATTCCATATTAATAAATCAATAATAAATATCATAAATATAATTTATAGATAGTATGTCAATTATTATTTTAATCTATGAATAGTGATGATGAAAAAATGAACGATCTCGATTTGTGAGGTCGTAGTCCGTCGTAAGAAAAAATGGTGACTTCGTAACACATTTTGTAGAATCGTGTGGTGTTTTAAGTCATAACATTAACGTAAAAACATATAATAGTTTTTAATATAATTATTTTATTACATTATTATAGATTAATTTGAACTAGAGGAGGAGAAAACGAAAATATAAAATAAGTGACGTTAGAAGAACATTTCATCTTCTTCGGGTTTCATCCATAGGATTGTAATGAAACATTGAATGGTCTATTTTTAACCCAAAATAAGGTTTGTAAAATTAGGGTGGGGAATGTATGGAGTGAATTACATTGGTTTTTTTTTGACAAAAACTGGTTCCTTGGTGTTAATAAGTGAGGTGATTTAGATCACTATTATAGTGGTGGGGTGCCATTCTTGTAAAAAAACACTATTCAGAAGTCTCACTTACATCATGTGCATCAAATAGTGAAACTTTTCCAAAAAAATGTTATATTTGTTGTTTATATTTCCATATATTTGGCATCAGAAATGTTTTGGGTCATTTCTAGACCGCATCTTTTATGATTAAATGCTATTTAAACTCATTTTTACCTCAGAAACTTTGATTAACATTAACTATTTCCACTAATAATTTTAGTAAAAAAATAAATATAACCATATTAGATAATAAATTTTATTTTAATTAAAAATATTTATTCGATTTTTCAAAATTAAACTCTTATAAGTTTTCTAATATAATATTAAATTTATCCTGTAGATGTAATGACAAGGCATGTTATAAGAATAAAAATGGTCTAATGATTGAAATGTTTTTACATAAATATTTTGTAATAAATATATTACAATAACACTGATTATAATACTAGATGTATTATATATTTAATTTAACATCATAACCTATTTTAAATAAAATTAATTGTTATAAATTATTTAGATCAAACATTAGTTATCAATAGAATTTTTGTATTTTTAACAATTTAAAAAATAAATCTTCTTTGAAAACTATAAAAATTAACCCTCATATAACTTTGATATAAAAATTAAAAAATAATACAATTTTTTGAAATAATATTTTTAAAATTTTCAATTTTTAGTTTTAAAATAAGTTCACTTTTAAAATGTGACAAAACATCCTCTAGAAAAATATAGCTTTTCATGCCTAAAATATGGTTTGTTCCTATATTATACCTATCAAATATATTGGATTAATTTCAAAAACTTTTGAATCAATATATTTTATATAAATTTTTTTAACACCATTAACAAAAATAATTTAATTTAATTTATTTAGGTAAAATACCTTCAGGAATATAAAAATAATTTTTTATAACAACATTTCACAATATTTACTTGTTTTTTATTATCATTTCTAATTAATTACCATATAATGAATTAAATAACATCTTTTCAAAAGTTATTTATTCATATTAATAAAGAGAAATTTAATTTCAACGTAATAATGATCAATTTAAATAATATTTTTAATAGTATTTGGTTGAACAATGTCTTGCATGTCACAAAATATGTCGAAGAATGTCATTATTGTGTGTAATACAAGATAAATCAGTATTTTGTGCATTCCAATCTATATAATATGATGTTGTTTTAGAAAACATTAAGTAATTCATAATTTTTAGTTTTTGTATATTATTTTTTTAATTGGTGTTTTGTGTCGAAGACGCTACCAAATATGATGTTAATATTTCAATGATTTTTGGTGTACATTCTCCTTTCCAAAAATAAATTACATCCTCCTAATTTAAACATGAACATGGTAATAAAAATTTGATATTTGAAAACTCATTCATTGACCTACCTCATTTTTAGAGTGGTTGGTAAAACATCCCCTAAATAATAGATAATGGGAAGTACCATGGTTAATGGAAAAAACACATAAATATGATTCCATGTAGGAAAAAGACACAATCATGTGAAGATATTTAATTAAAGAAAAAGTATAATCAATTAAACAGATTGATTGAGGTAATTGAACAAAATGCAGGTAATTATCAATGGAATATTTAGGGCCAAAACATTATAAATTTAATTGTTGTGAAAATGTATTTTATATCACTATAAATGAGGGTAATAATATTATATTTTATTTTCAAACAATTTTCCTAAAGATTTATAATTATTTTACTATCATAGAATAAAAGGAAATATACATAATTTATATGATTAAATTTAATAATAAAAATTCCTTTTTTTTTTGTTCTTCTACCCATTTCTAATTCATCTGTTATTCCATGAAATAGATATCCAAAAATGTACTTTAATTCCTGAAGAAAAAATATTTTTTTAATGGTTCATTAAATCTATAAAAGTGTGACTAGTCATTCCATAACCATCTAATATTTTCCAAAACCAATGAGTTTAAAATTTTATTTTATAAAACTAAATTTCAATAATACTAGTTAATCCTTAAAAATCATTAATCAAATTGTTTAACTAAAATCAATAAATATTTTAACTTTGATATTTAATAGGCTAGTGGTAGGTGAGAAAACCATATCATTCATTGATCACGTGATCTGGCCCCACTACTTTTCCTAATATAATGGGTTTTCAACCATCATGTGGGTCCTTTTTATAAATTATATTGATATAATTCCTTTAAATTTCACAAAAATATGATGGGAAAGTTTGAAATAAATTTAATCATTAAATAAAATTTTTACTAGGTTTTTCAACATATATTTATCAAAAATTCTATTAATATTATTTTACTATTATTAAAATATAAATAAATTCCTTTAAACATAGGTATATAAATATTAATGTCTTTACTCCCAAAATTAATTTTTCAAAAAACATATAGTTTCCATAAATATCTCAAAAATGTTCATAATCATTGTAAACTCACATTAAATTAAACATAAATAGTAATCTATCTCATTAATCACATTTTCAATAGTAAACTCATTAATCCCAGATGGTACCTAGAATTCACATGTCAATGAGTATACAATATTAACTAAAATTTTATAAGATCAATTTATAATTTATTATTCTTATATCCAATATACTACTGATATTACACTTCACCAATTTACTTATTGAATCAAAATACATATGTACTTTATCCATTTTATTTCCACATAGGTCCTTCCATGGTTTAGGTGGTACCTTTTGAAGTTGGAATTGACTCATGTAATTTCACGGGACCCCACATTTAGGGAAATTAACTATAAATGGATCATATGAATGATATTTATTTACATCCAGCATACTCATCATTTTTTACATAAAAATTATTTGTATGATTCCATTATCATCCTCACTAAATGTACTTCCCCTTTCCATTAAGACAATTTCATGGGTGACCCATTCCAAATTTCTATCGTGATTGAATTCGAGCCTTCTTTTCCCTTTTCCCTCCCCCACAGACATGTAAATCTTTGTCCTTCTCTAATTTTGTGAGTCAGTGATCTGGTAAAGAATATGTTTTTAATCAAATTTTGGGAATAATGATTGGGAATAAACTTGATATCCAACTCTAATATCATTATCCCATCTATTTATCATTTTCCCATCAATTAACTTGTAGTTCAATGTTATCATAATTACATTGGGTTCTAGTAATTGAGTATAACTAAAAAGTCTTTTGTGAAGAATAGTAATCCATGTGAGAAAATAGTATCATAATTTATTGGACGTCTATATAATGAAATATTATATATTATGATGTTATTATATATTTACAATCCATGACCCTAGCACCCCAATGTAAGTGCTTGATACCATTACATTGGCATACGACACAAGGAAATAGAATCCCATATGACCGAATAATATAGAATCCTTTGATAAAATATAAATAAATTATTATTTTATTAAAAATTAATAAAAATTTTAAAACATAATTTTTATTAAATAACATTTAGAGTTACAATATTATGTACACTATATCCCAATATATCATTCACAGTAAACATCCTGGAATCCGAGAGAAAGGAAACATAATATATGTAACCTAAATTTCTTAGTACGGTTTATATACATTGGATATAATAATAAATTTATATTAATAATACATATGGAAACGTAAATACATAAGCACGCATCCCGTTTACGTAACATGATAAATCCTGAAAAATTTGGAAACATAAGTCACTAAAAATGAAATTTAGATAACTAGATAAGGAATTATTGATATGTAAATATAAATAGTTGAATACCATTCCGTTTAATCAATATAATGAAAATGTAATGAATGCATATATTTTTAATAATTAAAATATCATATATAATAATAACTAAATCTAATGGATGGAAATTCTTATTTATTGTATGACATGTTTCCCAGGTATACCAAACTTATACCATAGAGACCATTCACAAGACGGTCTAAAATATACCATGTAGAAACCCATCTAATTTTTCCTAAAAAACTCTCATGAGAATTTTATTGTATCGAGGGGATTACATTAAATATTCCTCAACCAAATTCATACAAGTCCAAAACATTCCACACACATCAAATAATTGATTTAATTCATGAAATATGTTCATAATCAAATATCCATATTGAATAAATAATATTGATTTAGAAATATTAAAATAGATAATAATACTAATTATAATTTAAAACCCTTATAGAAAAACATCAAATAGTTTAGGATGTAATCATATCCATGATAAATAATTTATCTATTTTAAGGAAATATAATGTTCAATGTTTACAAGAAGGTAAACAAAACAATGGGATGTTATTGAATACTAAAATTATTCCTAGAAGTGAATTTATTTATTTTCCTTAGTAAAAATAATCATAATTCCTCTAGTGGAATTATACTGTTGGTAATAATATTATGTATATGTACTGTAGTAACAAGTAGGGTTTTTTTGTTAATGAAAAAAATAAAATTAATATATTATTAAAAAATTTCTAAAAGAAATTACCATTTTTATTTTGAAAAAAATTTGGAAAAATCCATTTATTTGAATATATATTTATTACATATTTTTATTATAAATACATTTTTATTTTATAATTGAATTTTCATGCAAATAATTGTGGGTTATTTCGTACAGGGTGAAATGAAAATTCCATTTCCATTGTAAAAATGGTACAAAAGTCCATTATTCATAATGCGGTAATAAGAATTATGAGAAATTTTCCTTTAAAAAATGGGTAAAAGTGTGTTTTAATAAATCATTTTAAAAATTCTAATTATTTTTTTGTATTTTGTATTATATATCTTGGTTTTGTATGAAATCCGATTTCAGAGCAAAGTGGGAAATGAAGTCATATTTTATAAAAACATTTTCTCAATACTTTTATGTACCAAAGAGGGAAAATGGTATTATCACTAGAAAAGTATCATTAATAAAAATATTTAAATAAAATTAATAGTGTTATTAAAAAATTATAAAATAACATTAAATTTATTCCATGTGTAATCATTCCCGAATAAAACAATCTTACAAACAAAACCCTTCCAAATATCATAACGTGGAATTGATAATCATCCATTAAATATATTATGTTTATCACTAATAAATCCAAATAAATAATGGAAAATTAAAAATTATATTATAAATTCTATGCCACAAAGAATAATATAATAATAAATAAAAAAGAGAACAAATATATCCAAATTAAATGTAATAATGTTATAAAATTTCTTTACACATTGTAACTTCATGTTAATAATCAATTAGAAAAAATAATTCAAATTGAACTGCAATATGACATTAATAATTAATTATTATGTATATTAAATTCAAATGGGATGTACATGCACTATATAAGAGTAAATAGGTGCATAGCTTTACAATATGCATCATTTAAGTAAAATTTCAGAAATATCCCTTTCCTTATGCTTCCATTTGGGTTGAAAATTTTTAATAACTTGTATTGAGGTTTTATACATTTAATTAAAATATAGAAACACCCAATTAATTTTTTGGATATCACATATAACCCTTTTATAAAATATTATTTCATATTGGTTAATAATATTTCCTTATATTCATAATTTTGTGTAATAACAAGCTTTATTTTTTTAGTATGTTTTGACTTGTTATTTTTTGTTCATATTACATAGATCATGTAGAGACCCAGTTTTTGCTCTGAAAGAATATATAATAGTTATACAAATGTTTTCAGAGCCAAGTGCTGAGACGACATGGAATTATGAGGCCCACTGCACCCAGAATAAATTATTAAATAAAATCAAGTCTTTCTTTCTATTCATGAAAAAGAAATGTGGTATCTCTTAAATAGTATATTAGATCAGAAATTTAAGACCACAACATGGTCCAAAACGCGGTGTTTACCCTAGGTGTGACTTAAAGCATGTCGACGTGGAAAGTGCAGTCCCATGATTCATTATAAATATGTAAATGGGTGAATTAATTTATAAATTCATCAATTTAATAGCTCACACCCAAATAAATCTCGAATGGTAACTCAGATTGGTAATATGAATCCATGGTTGAGTCTGGAGCATGTCGTTTACCCTAGGAGTGGTATATTTTTTCGGTGCAAGACTCTAGTAGAAAAATTCCTGGAGGACAAAACCGTAAATAAATGATTTAAATAAAATTCATTTATTTGAAACGATACTTTTAATAACATATATAAAGAGACTCATTGTGGATATATGATACATTCATTATCATTATATTGTGGTATTTACCCTAGGGGTGACCTCAGTTGCGAGGGCGTGGGAGATTCAGATTTTGCGTCTACCAGGAGCATCGTATAAATAGGGAATTAAATAAATGAGTAGATGAAAGACCCCAGATCTTTTTTTCAGTCATGATTTCATTTTTCTGGTGTTTTATTGGAATGGAGAACACTATGGAAATTTAAAGAGTACATGCCATGTACATTATGAGTACACGATGTGTACTCGGTTACCATGGTTAGCAGTATTCTAGCCGTGTAGTAGTCGTTCACACTGGCATGTGTGGTGACCTAGAGGCCACCTAATGTGGGGCTCGGTATGGTCATGTAACAGATATGTACATAAAAAGTTCACGCCATGTTTTTTTGGTGAAATGTACTGGGGTTGTGTCTTATGGACATAATGCTCTCCTTCTTAACCTAGTTCATCCGAGAGCCTACATACAACCACAATTTTTCTCTGATCCCCCGATCAAGAATCCTTTCTCTGAATCAACCATCGTCGATTGCGTTGGGGTCAACTTGGTATTATCTTCACTCTTCTAGAGCATCGTTACTTGATTCCACCTCTTTCATTAGTTATCCTTGGTTGAATGTTCTGGATTTTTTTGTATATTTATTGTGTTCTTGGGTGGTTTAGGGCTAGGGGATCACATATAATGATCTGCCAACACCAAGGAAGGTTGTTTGTGCTTTTTTGTAGATATTCTTTGAGTTATATGTGTAAAATTGCCCAATACCCTTAAACAGGGTATTGCGTGCTTACAGTTATAGACATGATAATTCCATTTTATGCTTGTATGCTTGAATAATGGTTTATTTGATGTGAATATGGTTAATTGTTATGCCTTGGAAGTGTTTTTACATGCATGTTTTTTTATAACCATTTTTTCTTGCTTAGCCAGTTAGGCTGCCTTGTTTGTTTCGTATTCCTGGTATTATAGGATTGAGTTATTGTACTATCTGACTTGTAGTTATGTTGTAGACTGTTTAGTCGAGTAGTTCTTGAGGTTTACTTTGTCCATATTTCTTTTTTATTCTCGATTGATTTACATAGGGCTGTGAGAACCAGGTGCAGTGGACCATAGAGAGAATGGACATAAAGGCTTCTCCTGAGGGTGTGTTTTACTTTTATTATTCATGAACATTGGGGGAATTGAAGTAAGTTCTTCCATAGAGTGTCTATAGTTTCTTGAAATGGAAATTTGAAGTAAGTGATTCCTTAGAGCACCTTTTACATACTTATGCGAGACTATACGGGGAATTGATGGTGAGTTCCTTCTTAGAATGTTTATGCATAAGCTGAGCTAGAGGGGTTAGAAAATGTGTACAACCCAGAGGGTTTCTTGTTCTTGTTTTTTAGAAATAGGGGGGTTAGGCTATGAGTACTCTTAAAGGGTTACCTGATTTGATTATAAGTTTACTTGTTATATTAAATTGAATGCAATTGAACTATAGGAATGTTTACTACCATGAACATCCTTGTTTACCGCTTCATTTAACATACTGCCTTATATATATTCATCGACTGTTAGGAAAATATCATTGTCTTGTTGTGTATTGTGATTTATTCTCACACCATGTTTGGGTCATTCTTTTGGGCCCAAACATATTATATTTCTATAGGTATATATATGGGCTAGTGCCCTTTTACATCAGGTACTTAATTGCTGAGGAGCTAGAGAGCATGAGACCAAGCTGAGGATTGAGATGCTGAGGAGTTTATCTGTTTTCTTTTCTACTTGTATTGTTCTGTATTCTAACATTGTGACTTGTTTGGCTGGTTTCCAAGACATATGTATCATGAATCATTTATATATGTGCTCTAGTTTCTTCATACATTCAGTATTCCTCTGTTTACTATAGCATGGTATTATTACTGCTTCTCGTATTGTATATCTCTTTTACTTCTATTGTGTTACACTTCTAATGAGGGCATAGTTTCCACACTGTCACACCCATGTACCTCACCTCTAGTCGGCATCCTTTCGCATTCGGGGAAATGTGCTTGAGGTAATGTGACCAACCAGGTATGGGGTGCCTCTAGTGGATTCCGGAACCGGGATGTTACAAAGAGGTGTCAGAGGGATTATTTTCATCATGACATACTATTTAGATCCAATATCCAGTGATATGAATGAATATGTACTTGTTAATGAGTTGTGCCCAGGAGTAGCTAACCCATGTATAGGGAAAAAATTCATTCTACCTCATTACTGCAATATTCTCGGTATTGCAGTTATACAGTTTAATTGATTTCACCGTTGGGTTATTCACATGTTTTGTGATGTTACTATATAGGTGATTGAGGTTTCATTTTTGATGCAACTCGATATGATGAGGGTATTCCATCTCAGGCATCATATAGTCAATTTCTAGAAATCACATGTCATGGATTCTTACCCTGCAATTTAGGGTGCCTTAGCGATTTCATGTTGTTGTGATAGAAGTTATGTTATATATGAATGTTGTTGTGATAGATTCTTTTCTAGAATACCTAATTTTTATTAGAGTATTGGATTGTGTACGGTCTTGTTTGAATGAATTCCAAACTTTGGTTCTTGAGGTGTTATGGGCCCTCATAGACCCAAATTTGGAGGATCATTGCCTTGTTATGCTTATTTATGACATTAAAAAGATGAAATGATTTGATTTGTGGGGAGTATGGGTCGTCATGGATTGGAATTTGGAACTTTAGTGTCGGTTTTAGTGTATTTCTAGGTTCCGGGGTAGTTTCTCCGGCTTACTGTCATGAAAAATCCAGAAGACATGGTGTGTAATGTTGAATACATTCCATGTGTCCTTCTGTTCAGGAAGGAACTTTTTTTCTTAAGTACACGTTGTGTACTATATATATATATGCCATGTAGTCTCTAACTTTATCACAGAATGTATGTTCAGAGACACAAGGATCAGAAATCATTGGTAGTACACACCGTGTACCGGATGTACACATTGTATTGTAGAACCTTGTAACCAGATGTCTCACTAACAACACGTCTAGGTTGAGTCCTTTCTAATAAACATCATGTCCACCTAGGACACATCATGGAGTGTAACACAAGTATCCGACTGTGTCACATATGACAGAGGTCAGAAGAATCTTCTTTGAACACATTGTGTCTGTCACAAACACGATGTTAGAGTCAGTCGTGTAACCGACCATGTCACTAACAACACGGGTCAGTGAAGGTCCTCTAGTACATGTCGTTTCTGGAATGAACAAGCCATGTAGTCTTGTTTTTGGAGAACCATGTGGTTTAGCCATGTAGAAGGACTCGGGAAGGGGATGTGGATTCAAGTACATGTCATGTGTTAGGACAACACGTCGTGTGTTTGGAGTGTTACATGACCAGTTTTGGAAGGAGTACTCACCCATGAGAATGGTTTAGGGGAACACATCATGTAGGTATTTTACTCATCGTTTATCCATGTTTTGAAAAACCAAAATTTTTCTTTCAATTATTCCATTAATGCACTTATAAGTTTCAGTCCCTATTAATAATGATCTATGTTGTGTGCTTGACCATATAGAGTCATGCCACCAAGAAGTCCTCTGGTTAGACACCAGTTACAGGGCAATGATATGACATTGGACATTGCTGATCAGGGACTACCAGTTGATCCTCCAGCTGTTCCTGTCCTGGCACCAGCCGTCATTCCAAACATAGGTGCTGATTCACAGTTCTAAGAGGGATTTTTTTGGTTCATGCAGACCTTCCTAGGTGTACCGTATCATGAACCTTCTATGGCAGTGCTGACATAGGTTTTCCAGCAGAAACATACTCCCACCTTCATAGGGAATAAATTCCTTTGGCTATAGAGTCATGGTTAGAAGCCATGTTGTCTATCATCGAGCATCTGGAGACGCCTCTAAAGAGGAGGGCCATGCTCACTACGTATATGCTTCAGGATTATTCCATCTGATGGTGGGATGTGATCTCACAGGCGGGATGCCGGTAGGTTATGGCTTGAGATGGGTTCAAGCATACCATCAATGATTACTTCTATAAGTAGACTTTGAGTGTCGATCGAGCCTATGAGTTCATGAGTCTCTAGAAGGGTACACTTTTTTTAATGGAGTATTTTCCCCATTGACAGAGTTGAAGAATTTTATGCTTATTCAATGAGGGGATGATTTATTCCTCGCAAAGAAGTTTGAGGATTGTCTCAGGCACGTCATACAATCGCAGGTGAATATCTTTAGGATGACTTCCATCACTACTATCGTCAACCAGGTGCAGATCACGGGGCGCAATATTAGAGATTCTATAGTTTTGAGCCAGGGTTCCTAGACATCTGGAGTTAGAATCACTCCTACTTATAGTAGGAAGTGCCACATGGGGTTTTCTCTTGGTGATCCAAGGAGGTGAGACACTTCTTCTGGTAGCTAGGTAGTGTGATACAAGCGTGTGAAGAGTTTGCATACGAGGCCCAACTTCCCAAGAGAACCAGTTGTGTGATGATCACGCGGTAGGATTGGCCATCATCAACGTTTTTTTCAGATCTTCTCATCTGAATCTGGTGACATGGGTTCTTCTATGACTTCTCATTCTAACGCACTGCCTCCACTTTCTCACCAGTCGAGGAACTGGTGTACTTATGGCCGTTCTATCCATTTTGGAGGTCATGGTCTTGGTATTTAGTCCCTAGGAATTAAGCGACATTGATGTGGATTAGCTCAGAGTGGTTGGGCAGGGTCATAGGGTCACGGTGTATATCAGACATTGGTTGTGGAGTAGACCCTACAAGAGGAGGATCCCGAACCCTCTACAATTCGTGGTATAATTCATGTTTCCTCCATTTTATATTCTTCTCTTTTTTATACAAGGGATTCCATTAGTTTCATAATTTTTTCTATTGTGAAGAGATGTGGGCTCTTAATCTTCTCCTCTGTTAATATCATGACGTTGGACACTCTGTTGGGGACCACAACGAATAGGGTGAATTAGATCAAGGAGTTCCCTCTTCATGTTTGTGTGTGTCAGTTTTTATGGGACCTCTATGTCCTATAAATGACAAGCTATGAGGTAATTCTAAAAATGTATAGGTTAGTTCCCTACCAAGTTGGTGACGATTTCTATCATCCAAGGGTGAGTTTCACATCACCAGAAGGTGAATCTTTTCTCCAGAAATGGAGAATGGGATGTCTAGGAGAGTAGAGCAAGACCTAAGAATCATGGGTTGGGAGGAGTTACATCCCAGATTTCTATTCTTAATCTAGATTACGAGGGGACTTCACATTTAGAATTTCTTTTAGTGGTGGATCATTTTAGAAATGTCTTTCTAGGGTACTTTTCAGGTTTTCCTCTGGAGTGTGAGGTAGAAATTCTATTGAGAATAGACCAAGAGTTGTATTATTGTCTGTTCATTCTTATAGGATGAAAACACCAGAGTAACAGGAGCTTTAAAAGCATTTGGAGTAGTTACGGGCAAAGGGTTTCATCCAACCCAGTACATCTCCTGGGGGTTCTCCTATCCTATTTGTGATGAAGGTGGATGGTACCCTCAGACATTGTGTAGATTATCGGATGTTGAACAAGTTGAATGTCAAGAACTGATATCCCTTACAGTGGATTGATGATCTCTTTGAACTTCTTCATTGTGCCTAGGTGTTCTCGAAGAATGGCATGAGATCCGGTTACTATCAGTTGTGCGTTAGACTATCTGATATACCTCTTACAGTATTTCAAAGATGGTATGGTCTATAATATTATGTGGTTATGTCGTTCGGTGTCATGAACCCACCTGATGTATTCACGTAATTGATGAACTGACTATTCCTTCCATACTTTGATTCTTTTGTGGTAGTCATCTTGGACGCTATCTTGGTGTACTCTCATACTCGAAAAGACCATACCTCACATCAGGATAATGTTTTGGATACACTGAGAGAGAATAATTTATATGCTAATCTCTCATAATACCACTTTGGGATGATTCAAATTCACTTCTAGGGTCATGTTATCATAGATACATTAATATCAGTAGACCTAGAGAAAATGAGAGCTGTAGTTTTGTGGGAGTGGCTTAAAAACATCATTGACGTATGACCTTTTCAAGTGCAGGTTGGATACTACAAATGTTTCATATATGAATATTCATTTTTAGCAACACCAGTGATGGGTCTAACTAAGAAGGGTGCAAATTCATGTGGTCAGACACATGTGAGTCAGCCTTTCAAGAGATGAAAGGGAGGTTGACTTCAAAACTGATACTATAGTTGCAATAGCTGGGAAGAGCTATACTGGGTATTGTGATGCATCAGGTATCAGGATGGGAGTTGTTCTTATTCAGGGTGAAGTAGTCATTGCATATGGTTCATGGTAGTTAAGGACACATGAGAGTAACTGCCCGACGTACGATCTCGAGTTTCCTGTTGTTGTTCATGTTTCACGCTATTGGATACATTATCTTCTCGGAGAGCATTTTATGGTGTTCACTGACTGAAAATGTCTCAAGTATATCTTCACTGAGCGTGATATGAATTTTAGATATCAAATATTGGTAGAGTACCTCCACTCCATTGACATTGAGCTTTCCTATATGCATGGGAAAGGCAATGCAGTGGCTAGTGCACTAAGAAGGAGGACCCAGGGCGTTTAGGAGGCTAGCAGTGAGTGGCAGCTTATGGCTCTATTCTCTTAGAATAATTTGGAGGTGCACGACATACATGGGTAGATGTTTAATTACTCTATATATATTACCTCTACTCTACATGATCGAGTGTGAATGGGGTTGCTATCATATTCAAATGTCCAAGTCCTACAGGAAATTTGTTCACGAGAGGACACTACTCCTTGATGGACTATGGGATAGGATGAGATCATGTGTTTTCATGGGCATGTGTGGTTTCCAATAGACATACGTGAGGATCATAGGTGGAGCTTTCATTCCTCAGTTAGTGTAGTTCATTCTGGTGTCACCAAGATGTATAGTGATCTACACTGCCAGTTTTTTTGGCCAGGTATGAAGAGAGATGTAGTTGGTTTCATCATGAGTGTTTCCACCTGTCAGCTGGGGAAGGCAGAGCACCAGTGAAAATCAGGGCTTTTTCAATAGTTACACATTTTTAAGTGGAATTGGAATGACATCGTGATACATTTTTTGACAGGGTTTCCATGATTGCCTCTGGGGGATGATGTCGTGTGGGTTGTCATTGATTGGCTCATAAAGGTTGGTCACTTTTTTCTGATCAAGGAGTCCTTTTGTGTTGATGAGTGGGGATGGTTTTACATCCCATATATTGTATGTTTACAAGGGGTCCCACACTACATTTTATCAGACATGGATGCCCTTTTTACTTTTCGGGACTAGAAGGGGCTTCTAAAGGCTTTGGGTACACTGATACTTTAGAGTACACCTTACCACCCCTAGACAGATGACCAATCTGAGCATGTGATTCAGGTGATAGAGGACATGATTTGAGCATGCATGATGTATTTTGGTGGTTCTTGGGAGAATCACATTCTTATTGGGGATTTTTACTTCAAATATTTTTTTAAAGAAACTCTTCATATGGAACCTTACGAGGCATTGTATGGTAGGCCATGACGATCACCCTAATGTTGGTCGGAGGTAGGAGAGCCAGCTCTGTTGGGACCTCAACTTGTCCTGGATACCACATAGCAGATAGAGTTCATTCGGAATAGAATGGAAATTGTATAGTCATGAAATAATTATTATACTGGTCGACGGATACAACATCTATAGTTTAAGATTGGGGATCAGGTTTTTCTATGTGTTGCACCGAGGATGGGACATATGAGGATTAGGAGACATGGTAAGCTTTTGACGAGGTATGTCGATCCATTTTAGGTGTTGGGGAGAATTGGACCGGTTTCTTATCGGTTGCAGTTACTTCAGAGGTATCGAGCTATGCATTATGTCTTCCTCCTTTCTCAGCTTCAACGTTACTTCTCTGACCCATATCATGCTTTCCAACATAAGGTAGTCTAGTTAGAGGTGGATGCATAATTCAAGGAGCATCCTATCCAGATTATTGATCGATGTATGACGGTTCTCCATGGTCGGTCTATTCCTCTAGAACGAGTGCTATGTATGCACTAATGAAAACTGGATGAGACATGGGAGAGGGAGGCCAATGTACGATCGTAGTGGGAAGAGTTATTCGGGGTTTCTTCTTCTACGCCGCCTTGCTAGGGATATTGGGGGACAGATTTCTTTATAGGGGGAAGTAGGTAAGAACTTGAATCTTCTTTTTAGGAATGTTTTACTTTTTCAGGTGTATTGAGGAAAAGGGTAATTTATGGAAATTAAGTACATGCTGTGTACATTATGATTAGACACCATGTGCCCAGTTACTATGGGTTTCCGTGTGCAGTTTATGTAGCAGCAATGCATAGTGTTGTGTATGGTGACCTAGAGGACTCCTAAAGCAGGTCTTAGTAAGGGAAATTACAAGTTGTGTTCTTTATTTTTTAATTAAATGTATCATGGTCACATCAAATATACAGAACACTCTCCCTCCCGACCTCGTTAATCTGTGAGCATCAATACAGTTGCGATTTATCTCGGATCCCACGATCGAGCATGTGTTCTTTAAATCAAACATCGTCGATTTCATTGGGATCATCTATGTAAGATCTTCCTTCTTCTATAGCTTTGTTTCATGATTCTTCTTCTTTCAATAGTTATCCTTTGTTGAACATTTTAGATGCTCTTGTAGATCTATAGTGTTCCTGGGCGGTTAAATGTTTGAAACTACCGTATAACGATCTCCCAACACTAAGGTAGGTGGTTTGTGCCTTTTCGTATATAGACTTTGAGTTATAAGTGAAAAATTGCCCAATACACCTGAAAGGGGTATTAAGTGTTTTATGTTTTTGGCCAGATAATTTTCTCCAATGACTGTATGCTTAAATTGAGGTTAATTGGATGTTAGTAGGGTTATTTGTTATGCCTTGTATGGGTTTTCCCATGCATGTTTAATTTATGATGGTTTGGTCCTGCTTAGCCTGCGATCCTTCCTTGTTTGTTTCCCATGCCTAGTATTATAGGATGGAGTGATTGTATTATCTGACATTCTCGTATGTTGTAGATAGTTTATCCAAGATGTTCATGAGTTTTACATTGCCAATATTGCATTACAATTCTTGATTGACTTACACAGGGCTGTGAGAACTTGGTGTAGTGGATTATAGGGAGAATAGATGTAAGGGAATATCCAAATAGTTTGTTTTACTTTTATGATGTGAGACCACCTGGGGGTATTGATGTATGTGCTTCCTCATGGTGACTATAGTTCCTCAATCTGGTCCATATAGGGAATGATACATAAGGGCTTCTCCAGAGTGCCTTTCAGTTTCTAATATGAGACTACAAGGGGAATTGACGATGAGTGCTTACTCAGATAGTCTATGCATAAGTTGAACCAGAGGTGTTAGACTATGTTTACTTCTTAGAGGTTTTCTTGTTCTTGTTTGGTTGAACCAGGGGGGTTAGGGTTTGAGTACTCCCAGAGGGTTACCTGCTTTGATTAGTGGTTTACTTATTATTTGAAATTTAATGCAATGGAACTGTAGGAATTATTACTACTGAGTACATCATTGTTTTCTTCTTCCTTTTACTTATTTACTGTCATATATTCACTGATTATTAAGCATAATTTATTTGGGGGTAGCCTACTAGGATTTAGTCCCACACCTTGTTTGAGTCATTCTTTTGGGCCGAAACAATAGATATTGTTAGGTTGGTATGGAGTGTGATATTCTCTTAATATACAAACTGTAGGATCAAAATGATGATGTATATTCTCAATATACAAGATGGGGGATGAATTGAATACTTTAAAAACTCATTGGAAACATTTAATGTTTGTTAAAAACCTTTCTATTGATTAACAATGCTAAACAAGGTAAATTAATAAAACCTCTATGAACTAAAAACTTGCTTGATTCTGGAAATGTGATTCCGAGAATGTGATCCCAGAAAAGTGATTCAAGAAATGAAACTTCACAAAAGTTTACAAATATAAAAATTCTATATTAATGAGTATTGAATCTCACTAAATCAGAGTATACAAGTATATAATGTATAATATAGTTATACATTCCTCAACAACAAAAATGCAGCGGAAAACAAGAAACAATACGTGTAATAAGTAGTAAATCATTTAACCCAAATAGAAGGGAATCCAACAACCTTGGATAAAGGTCTCTTGATTTATAAATTAAAAAAATTATGTCTTACCCCGACTAGGGAAACCCCTCGATATGGTGATCAGAGTATGTCATGCTACCCCTACAAGCCCTCAACATCAAGGTAGTTGGAACTTCTATCTTCCTATCCATGGAAGCCCTCGAATGTACTCAACAACATTTGAAGTCTCACAAATCCATTCTAAATATGATTTTCATTACACACACAACAATAATGTCCCTCTCTATAGAAATCACTTCATAATAATGTAATCTCTAGATTAATCAACTTGTTGTGAGCTCTTTCAAATGACCTCCTATTTATAGGCACATTCTCAATGGTCGACTCCTTCTTCCAATGGTCATATTTTTCCTTGAATTTTGGTGGGGCAAATACATATGTCACTCAAAAAATTGTTAGTTGGTAACTAAATTCATGACATAATTTTATAACCAAACCAAGAGTAAGCTAAAATATGGTTGCTTAACCGAATTCATTTTTCGGAATGTAAGGAAAAAAAGTTATGAGTCTCACCAAAAAACCATATAGTGTCTATAACACATAGATATTCAAATTCTATCTTCAAGGGAATTCGAAGCCTGAATTATATTGAATTCTAGAGTGTGAATTACAAGGAAATTCGAAGTCTGAATTCAGAATAATTCAATGTCTGAATTCCTAGTAATTCAGAGTCAGATCTTACAATGTTCAGAGTCTTAATTCAGTAGAATTCTGAATCTAACTTCCAAGAACTCATAGTCTGAACTTAGAAGAGTTCGAGGTATGAAATCATAGAATTCGGAATCTTAATTCAGAGAACCCGAAGTGTGAATTTAGAGAATTCGGTATCTGTATTCGGATTCTGAAAATAAATTCACTATATCTAAGTATTATAAGAATCCATGGTTTTAGAAATGAACCTGAATTTTACACTTAGACATAATATGAACAATGAAAAACATGGTAAGGATAAATTTCCTTGGGGAAGGAAAATTTCCTTATGAAATTAAAGAATATGGTAAATGAAATTTGCCTTATGATAAGGTGTTTTTGATTTTCAAAACATGAAGGAATTGTAAATTCATAAGTAAATCTTATTGACTCATCAATCTCCCCCTCTTGGAAATCACAAAAATCCTTATGAAAACGAATACAAGGAAATAGAAAATATTTTTTTGCACATTGAAAGGAAAACATATATTCCTTAATAAATGGGAAAAGATGAATACCCCTTACTCCCCCTTTGGATTTGGATGCACTAAAGATCGTATTCTAGATTTTCGGAATGATACATAGCATTTTATTTCATATGGAAATGTTCTTTGATAAAAACTCCCCCTTATATGAACTCCCCCATAATTAGAGAAATTATTTCTTTTCTTAGTATACTTTTTTCCTTTCTCACCCTTCGTGATTTTCAAAAATGATTAAAGGAAATGGAAAATAAAATATGGTCCCTACAATATTAGTACTAGATAACAAAATATATGAATAGAAACCGAAAAATTTCATTAGGATTGGAAAAATTTGTACAAGGAAGGAATACCACAAATGATCAGAATTGAACAATTTTATCCTTCCTTTTCCTTCGGCATCAATATCATCACAATAGTTTTGAGATTCTTGAGCTCTTTCTGATCATCCTCTGATCGCTTGAGAATATGATCTTGATCTTTGGTTTTCTTTTCTAAGGATTTGATTCTTTCTTCATGAGCCTTACGATCCTCAGCATGGGACATCAAGGATTATTCCTTATTGAAAATATTTTCTTCTATCTCAATTCAGAGATCCATTTCTCACTTCCAACTATGATCAATTGAATAAAACTTTTCATTCAGATCATTCCCTTCTTAAATAAAGGAATTCTATTCTAGATTAAGAATATCCTCAAAACTATTTGTGACATCATTGATCGTCACATCATCGGTGTCCAATGCATCCTTGATACTATCATGGAACTCATCACGATTTCTCATGTCATAAATATTTTTCCTTGTCCTACTGATAATTCTCTTACCAGATCTATTTTGGGATTCATAGTTTGTGAAAAAATATTTAAAACAAGCTACTAGCTTGACACACTTATCCATCACCATTGATATTGAATCTGATTTCTCATTTAGAGTGCTTTGAAGCATCTGACTTCTGGAGTCTATGCTGGGAAATATTGGAATTGTGCCAACAATCTTATTCAAGGATTAAAAATTGAAATCATGTCCCATAGAGGATGATTATGATTCAAAATTTTTTCTTAGTGAGGGTTCTTTTTCTAACTCAGCTGATTTTGTCTTTCAAGATCCACCAGTATCCTTCTTCATTACAGCGACCTTGGTAGGTGTATCAACTACAACCTGTTTTCCCTTATGAACCTTCGGAAATACATCCACTTGGATAAGAGATTCATGCTCACTATCAGACATCTTAACAATTTTGACTTCGTTTATCTCTTCCTTCTCATCTCCTACCATAGCATCTTCTGGATGAATGAAATTATGATTATAACTTTCTTCTTCAGATAACATATTCAATTTTTCTTCAGCCATGGTGAGGAGGTTGAACCGTCTCTGCTTCAGTCATCTTCTTATTTTGTTTCTTTTCCATAGCATGATTTTCAAACACATCAGTAGTCTTTTCATTTATGGATTATTCATCAGCTGGATCGAAACCAAAGATAGGCTCCCCTACTTTCTTTTTTTTCTTGTCTTCTATCCATTTTTCTACATCCTCATCTGGATATGTTTTTTTTTCTTTTTAGGCTTTCGTATTGCAGATTGGGTTTTCTTGGTTTCTAATGTTTATTCCTTCTCTTATATTTCCATCAACTTCCTCTTATTTGGTCCCTTATTATAAGTCTGAGCAGCCTCTTGTTTCTTCGATAAGGATTCTGATTCTTCCACAAGGAAATCACTAAATTCATTGAATTCATTAGAATTCAAATTTTTATCCTTCTCAGAGTGTAATCACTTACCAGCATGACTTTTAAATTCCATGGCTTATAAATACAAGGTATTTTGAGGGACTCTAAACACTAACCAATCCGATTTTATAGAATGTATGGATACATAATAACTTAAGCTGACAGATTTCCATTCTTTATATTCTTGATTGTATTCAGAATATGCTTAACCAAGTTAATATTTCTTTGATTCACCAAGAAATCTAGGATATACATGTCACTCATATTCAAATTATCCTTGTCCACTTTTCTCGGAATGATGAATCCTTGAACACATAATTCATGAATTCGGAAATTTTTTGAAAGGTGAACAATCTTTGGAGTCTTGACATCAGAAAGACCAAAGAAATCCCTAGCCTTCACGTTGACAAAGATCCCTTGAACATCTGGTAGCTTCTATGAGCAGAACTCTGCCTCACCTTCATTAGGACCACCAATCAATCCGGTTGCCTTAGAGTAAGAAAGGTTATAAGTCTTCCCATATCTCTTGAAAGAGAATTTGTCTTTTCCTTCTTCCTTGAAAAAACATGCTGACTCATGAAATTCGACCAACAAGTTTGGATATAAAATATCCTGATCTCCTAGTTTCAATATGCCAACACTCTCCCATACATTCAGTATGATGTTCTTAAGATGATTGAATCATACGTTGAAAATAAATTTCGATGAACCAACCTTTCTCTGTAATTCTACCATTTAGAAATCGGCTTCACAATTGACAGGTATTTCTGGGAAGATGCTTCTACATACATTTGGAGTTGAGAAAACCTTGAAAATATGGAATGATATTATGTTAGAAGGAAGGGATTAAACATGAAAATGAATTGGAATAGATGTGGAAAAACCATTTGGTGGTCCATTATATAGGTAATTGGGGTGACGATTCAGCTTCCATAACGAATACAATGGTTGAAAAACCTTGTGATCAGATCTATCGATTGAGATGATAGCTGGAAGGAAAGTTTGGTAGAATCCGATCAATTGATGATTTTAATAAAAACATTCGTATTTAAGAAAAATAAAATAAAAAATTTAAAAACAGATGAAAATACCGACATGTCAAAGATGATTATGAAAAATTTATGAAAGGAAGCATTCCATTCGGATTGATAGGAATATTATTTGTATTGTGGAAATTTCTCTTGAAAACATTAGATTCCAAAAATTTTGATTACAAAAATTTTGTCTACGGTAAATTTTAAAACTATGAAAATTTTATTACAAAAAATCTAACTACAAAAATACTCATTACGAAAAATTTTGAACAAAAAAAATATTAATTAAGAAATAAATTTCAAGTAAAAAAGTCTTCATTACGGAACATTTTAAGTACAAGAATCTTCATTATGAAAATTTTGAAGTAAAAAAATCTTCATTATGAAAATTTTTAAGTACAAAAATCATAGACTATGAAAAATTTTAGAGAATGAAAATGTTACAAATCTAACAATCAAATGTTCTCCCCCTATGAAAATGGGTTTTTTATAGTAAGGTGATTGGTTTCAACTGGATGTTAACAAGGAATATTACCTTATAGTTATTATTCCTTACTTCTATATAATGTATTTAAATCTATCGGAAGGAAAAGATTTTGTAAAAATATCAGCAAGTTGATCTTGTGTTCCGATAAATTGAATAATGATATCCCCTTTTTGTGTGTGATACGTAAGAAAGTGATTCCTAACATCTATGTGTTTTTCATGAGAGTGATGTGAATGGTTTTTACAAAATCCCATGGAACTAGTATTATCACAAAAAAATTGTGTTTTTGTAAAACTCATACCATAGTATGTGGGTGTGTGTTGCATCCACAACACTTGAGCACAAAAACATCCAACTGCTACATATTCGGCTGCAGCAGTTGAAAGTGCTACTGAGTATTTATTTTTTCAAGACTAGGAAACTAATTAATCTATTAAGAAATTATAAGTTCAAGATTTAATTTTCTTATACATTCTACATCCACCAAATTCACTATCCGATAAATGTTTTATAACATAAAAAAATTCAGAATTATAAAAGACTCCTAGATCCATGGTACCCTTTACGAAGTGAAAAATCCTTTTCACTACCTTTAAATAAGATTATTTAGGATTGGATTGATATATTTCACATAAGTATACATAAAACAATATGCATGGATGACTAGAAATAAAATAAATTAGACTTCCTATCATACCACGGAAGGATGTTTGATATATGTGTTTCCCAACATTATCAAGATCATGTCAATTTGAGGTACCAATGGGAATACTTATACTCATAGTTATATAATATCCATTCTTTTTAAGAAGATATTTAATATACTTATGTTGGGATATATTGATTACTTCTAGTTTTTGAGAAATTTGAATACCGGGGAAAAATGTTAACTCATCCATCATACTCATTTCAATGTCAGATTTTATTAAATCCACTAAGAAATTAGATAAAGATTATTGATTTGATCCAAATATAATTTCGTCAACATAAATGTGAACAATCAAAACATTTTTCTTATATTTCTTTATAAAAAGTGTGGGATCATTATTTCCTTTAAAATAAATATTTTGAAGCAAATATCCTTTAAGTATATCATACCAAGCTCGAGGGGCTTGCATGAGTCCATAAAAATATTTGGTTTGTTTGTAAACATGTTCATGATGTTTTGTTTCTTCAAAACAGGGAGGTTGTTCTACAAAAACTTCCACTTGAATGAAACTACTTAGGAAAGAAAATTTAACATCCATTTGAAAAAGTTTAAAATTGAAGGATGCTGCAAATCCATGTAGAATTAGAATCGGTTCATGTCGAGCTACTGGAGCATAGGTTTCTTAAAAATATATTCTTTCTTGTTGATTATAACCTTTATCATCCAATCTATCATTATTTCTTAATATGATTCCATTTTCATCACACTTATTTCTGATGTCCCATTTTTCTCCTATAACAGATATTTCCATAGGTATTTCAATAAAGGTCCAAACATTATTCATTTAGAATTCTTTTATCTCATCTTTCATTGATTTTATCCAGTAATCATCACCTAAAGATAAATCAATTCTTTTTGTCTTTAATTGGGTAAGGAATGATAGATGATCTCCTTGATTTATTAAGGAACTTCTAGTCCATACCGGTTGATTTACTTCACCAATGATACTATCATTGGGATGATTCTTTAGAAAAAACTGTTTTGGGTTTTGTAAAACCTGTTCATCAATGTAATGTAGGATATCGTCTGGATTAAATGCTTCAGAAACATTTCCTTGAACATTTTCTTTATTATACGGATCTTCTAACAAAGGCTAATAATAAGTTTTTGTAAAATAATCTGAGGATGTCTGTAGAAGTTTTTTTAAAAAAAATCATTAGTTTTATAAAATTTGACATTCACTGCTTCTTTAATAGTACAAGTATTTTTGTTGAAAACTCTATAAGCCTTAGAAGTTGTTGATTAGCCTATGAAAATTCCTTCATCAGATTTTGGTTGGAATTTGTGTAAGTTATGTTTATTATTCAGAATGAATACATTTCATCCAAAAAACATGAAGTAGGAAATTTTAGGTTTTCTTCCATTCCATAACTCATAATGATTTTTATTAAGAAAATTTCTAATCAAAAAACAATTTATATTATAAAAATCTGTACTTATAGATTCATCCCAAAAATGTTTGGATATAGAATATTAATTCAACATGGTTATTGTTATCTCTTGTAGAAATCTAATTCTTCTTTCAACAAAACAATTTTATTGAGGTTTTTTGGGTGCTGATAAGTTATGAGTAATTCCTTTTCTACAACAAAAGGTTTCAAAATCAGAATTTTGAAATTCACCACCATGATCACTATGAATAGTTTTCAATGGAAGTTTTTTCTCATTTTTATCATGGTCTCTAAAACCTTTTAAATAAGAAAAGACTTCATATTTCTTTTCTAGAATATAGAAACATGTAAATCTAGTGTAAACAGCAACTAGGAAAAATACATAATATTTTCCTTAAATGCTTCGTGTCTTTATTGGACCAAAATGAAATATTTTCACTAACATTAATGCATCATTGTTTGAGACTTCATTGACTGATTTAAAACTTGATTTATGTTTCTTTCTATATTGAAAAGGATCACAAACTTTTTAAGAATCAATTCTAGGCTCCAATAGATCCTTAACTAGTCTTTTCTTAGAGAGCTTTCCTAGGTTCCTAAGGATGCAGTGTCCTAACCATTTATGCCACAACCAAGAACGATCTTCCATTGCACTAAGTCAAGGTTGGTCTTGGACCCAATGGTCTTCTAAATTTCGTGTGTAAAAATTCTCATGCCAATTGGGAAAATGAATGAACTCTTACATGGAATTGTATAATAAGAACATTTCATTCCTAAAATTCACAAGGTAACCTTCATCACATAATTGACTTATGCTAACGAGGTTGTGCTTAAGAACCTTGAAAAATAAAACATTTAAATCCATGTTTTTTCAAGAAGAACAATGTTACCTATACTAACAATTCCTCCCCTATCATTATCTCTGAATGTTACTTTCCCTAATTTTTACTTGATAATATTTTCAAAGATTCTTTTTTTACCAGTCAAATGTCGATAACATCCACTATCCATATACCATGTGTTGTTGGTACATTCATTATTTTCATGAAAATAAGAGAGTTAAATTTTTGGAATGCAAACATTCTTGGATCTAGAATTGTTAGAGAATAAAATTTTGGGTATCCACATTTGTTTAGAAAAGTAATCTTTATTAAACCTAAGATATTGAACATTATTTAAAGAACAATTCTTCTTCCAATGCGCACCACTTTGATGTTTAGTAAAAAAAGGGGCTCTGTGAAGAACAATGTAATTCTTTCTAAAATATGGTTTTCATGAGAATAACCTAATTCGTGATTATTACCATGAGGTTGTATCTGAGAATAAATCTTGTTAAAATTTTCATTACCAGAAGTAAAATTTGCAAGATGTTCCTTCAAAGAAAAAATTTCAGACATTATTCTAAGGACTAAATTCTTCTCCTCTGTAATAATATATATAGGGTAATGTTTATCCACCAAAACATATTTTTATAAAAATTTGGTTTTAAGATCCATTGAAAGCATATCCTTGTTAGTATTTGCTTCCTCATGTTTCATAGAACTATTTTCTAAAACATCATTTTTCTTTTCAATAATATTGGTATGATCTGAAATTTTATTTGTTAAAATAAATTCTCCAGAATTTTCTTTCTCTAGTATCATAGAAACATTACAATTTCTTATTTTTTGAAACATAACAAACCTCGAAAATTCTTTATAGGAAGGAAAATCATTATCAATATAAAATGGAGAATATTATTCATCTGAAGAAAAAAATCATTATCTGGAAAATTTTCACTCAAATACATATTCGTTCAGGATTCATCAGTTCGTACCTTAGACATAAAAAAATGATTTTGAAATGGATCTTGGACTATTAAACAAATATTCATTTTCTCAAGAACATTCATAATCTAAAAAATCATTATAAGAATCTCCACCACTGGAACTCCACGTTTCATTGGCTTTTAAGAAATTCATATGTTTTGATTTGTAGAACTTCTTCTTTTTTCTCTCAGAATTATGTTCCTTCTTGTCTCTTTTCTTGAGTAAGAGACATTCATGTATGATATGAACAGTTCTTCTACATTCATATCATATCACTTATCCATCTTTATTATCTCTTCGATCTTTCTTTTTATATCTATATTGAATGTTCTTCTGCCCAAATATCTTGTTCGTCCTTTGAGAAAGATTAGCTAGTTCATTCTTAAAATGTTCACTTTCAGAAGATTCAGATTGAACAAAAACCTTCTTGTATTTTGATCTTATAACCCTATCAGGAGTCTTGGATTTAACATGTTTTGAAGAAGTTGTAAAATCTACACCTCCATTCCTATTCTTCTTCTCAACATTATCAGCATCTATCTTTATTCTAGTCTCAAGTTGAAGAAGAGTTCCAAAGATTTCATTAAGAGTAATCTAAGATACATTCCTATTCCCATCTATAGCTGTTCTCTTGGTTTACCACTCATTAGGAATGATGTCTATAATTTTGTCTACAAGTTCCTCATCATCCATACCTTTTTCACCCATGGGTTTTTACGCTATTGAAATTATTTATAAATCATTTTTGTACCTTTCAAATTGGTTCTCCATAAAAATTGAAAAAACCATGGTACATAGCTCTCAGCATAGGTATTCTTGTTTCAATAACATTTGAAGTACCAAAATTTGTAACATGAAGTTTCTTCCAAATACAATTCATGAACTCAAATGAATAAATCAGGCTATATATATTCCTGGTCATGGAACACAACAATGTATTGTGTAATTTATAGATTAGTTGATATTCTAGCTTCACATGATTAGTAAAATCTCTGACTTCCATACCAGGAATATTGTAATATAAAGTAAGCATAACAAAGTTACCCACTATAGTATTGATAAAAAAATTCATCATATGATCTCTCCAATATTCAAATGATTCCCCTTAAAAATAGATGCTCTATTAGGATTTATGTTGCCTATGGATCCAACATTCATTCATGCCATCTCAAAGAAAATCATTCGAGACAAGCTTTTCAGTAATAAATTATTGTAAACAAGGATTAAAATATCATAATGAAAATATATAACTATGAAAAACTTGAGGCAGAAAACATATATTTGAATATAAATATTTTATAGACCTTCTCTGATACCAATTGTAATGTTTTTATAGAGTATAATATTTTCCTAAGATACCAACTATAGGATCGAAATGATAAAAAATATTCTCAATATACAAGTGGGGATGAATTTTATACTTTAAAAATTCATTGTGAACTTTTAACGTTTTTTAGATACCATTCTATTCTTTAACAAGGTTATACAGGAAAAATTCACAAAAACTATAACTTCCACAATCTTTCTTGATTCTGGAAATGTGATTCCGTGAATGTGATTCCGGAAATGTGATTCTGGAATTGAAACTTAACAAAAGTTTACAAAAGTAAAGTTTCTACCCTAAAGCATATAGAATCTCACTAAATCATAATATACAAGTATAAGAATGTATAAGATAGTTATACATTCCTCAACCACCAAAATTAAGCATAAAACATGAAACAATACAAGTAACAATTATTAAATATTTTGACACAAAGAGAATGGTATCCAAAAACATTGAATAAAGGTCCATTGATTGATACTTTACAGAAATGATGTCATATCCACACAACGGTAAGCCCTCGATACGATGATCAGAGTCTATCTGGCTATCCCTGCATGCCCTCAACTTTAAGGTAGTCTTGACCTCTATCTTCATATCCCAGGATGCCCTCAAATGTACTCAGAAACATTCGGAGTCACACGAACCAATTCTGAACAAGATGTTCAGTATGCACAATGAAATAAATTCACTATCTCTAGAAATCACTTCAGAAGCTTGTAATATCTAGATTGATCAACTTGTTGTGAGATCATTCAAATGAGCACATATTTATTGGCACATTTTTGGTGGTCGCTTCCCTCTTCCAATAGTCATATTTTTCCTTGAATTTTGGAGGGACATGTACACGTGTCACCCAAACAACGGTTAATTAGTAACTAAATGCCCGTAAACATTTTATAAACAAAACAAGAATAAGAAAATATATGTTTGCTTGACCAAATTAATTTTTCAGAATGTAAGGGAAAAAAATTTTGGAGTCTAACCAAAAACCATTCAGTGTCTATAACACATAGATATTCAGATTTTTTTTGAAGGGAATTCAGAACCTGAATTCTATAAAATTTTAGAGTCTGAATCTCAAGGAAATTTGGAGTCTGAATTCAGTAGAATTCGAAGTCTAAATTCATAGGAATTCGGAGTCAGAACATACAATTTTCGGAGTCTGAATTCATAAGAATTTGGAATCTGAATTCGGAGATCTTGGAGTCTTAATTTAGAATAGTTTGGAGTATGAATTCATAGAATTCAGAATCTAAATTCAGAGAACTAGTAGTCTAAATTCATATAATTCAGAATCTCTATCCGGATCCAGAAAATAGAAAGTTCTATATCTAAGTATTATAAGTATCATAGGTTTTAGATATGAACCTGAATTTTACACATAGACATTATATAAACAATTAAAAACATGGTAAGGATAAATTTCCTTGGGGAAGGAAAATATCTTTATTAAATTAAAGCATAGGGTAAATGATATTTTCCTTAACATAAGGGGTTTGTGATTTTAAAAACATAATGACTGGTAAAGTCATAAGGAAATATAATTGAATCAATAGATATTGTTGTAGGTATACATAAGGTAATTTACCCTTCTACTTCAGGGAAAAGATTGTGGAGGCTCTGGAGTATGTGGGACTATGTTGAGGCATTAAATAAAGAAGATTTTATCTGTATTCTTTTGTACTTGGATTATTCTATATTCCAGCATTGTGATTTGTTTAGCTAATTTCCTAGACACATGTCTCATGCATCATTTATAGATGAGCTTGTGTTGATTCTTATTTTCAGTCATCTGCTATTTATTTTTACAAGGTATTATTACAGCTTCTTCTATTGAATATATATTTTACTTCCACTGTGTTACTCTGCCGATGATGGAATATTTTCCCCACCATCAATCATGTGGCCCATGCAGCTAGTTGCCAGCCACTGGAGTTTGAGGAAATGCACTTGAAACCATTTGAGCAACTGGGTACGGGGTGACTCTGGTTGATTCCAGAACCGGGACATTAATGTAGAGTTAGCTCATTTTCTATCTGAGACGGTGAAGCTCTGGCCGATATCGATTTAACCTTCGAACCTCATCTGATTGCGTTGAAACATCACATGATCATAGATCAGAGTGAAAAAAAAACAATCAGTGGATCCAGATTCAATGTATGATTTATTTTTTGGATTCTGTAACCCATGGTAAATATTTATTCATCATAAATACTTTTTTTTTTGTTTTCACTTCTATGGAATCCATTAACAATGGAAAAAAATGGACATCATCTTTTTAAATATTTTATTGCCCGTTCTTTACATTCTTTTTGTTCTTCATCCACCAAATTTTATCCTCACCAATTCATCAATGAATCAAGGTGAAAATAATATGTTTGTGTTTCTCCCAACCTGAGGAGTCTTGATCTATGGTCGAGTTTGAGTTTTGGGTGCCATTGGAAGAAGAACAGAGAGCAGAAGTAGTAGTTAATTTTTGTGTTGTTGAAACAATGATATATCAATAAGAAAAGTCATTCTCTTTAAAGCTCCCATCCCAAGGATTCCATATCTATTCCTGGATTGATTTTTGAACCCCCGAAGTGACCGTGTTGGTCCGCAGATGTTTTTCAGTAGATTTTCAATGGCTGTCACGGCAGTCTGGCGTTTCCGGCGGCGGTCCGGCACCTGCCGGTAGCAGTTTCTAATGAGGAGGCGAGGTTTCTATGGGCGTTCCGACTATGGTCTGGCCAAACTAGTCCAAGGGTATTTAAAACCCCGTATCATTCAATCCGGGTGTCTAATTTTGTGCCCTATGTGGCTACACAGTCCTTGCTTTGAGGAAGAACTTTTGATGCTACTTTGATGTCATTTTGATTCGGGATCAATTCTCGGGGGCAGGAAATGTCATTTTTTAATAATAATAATATAATTATTATTTTTGAGGAAACTTCTATCGGACCGTATGTCTGGATACGATAGCAGATTGACACCCGGTTAGAGGCATTGTGACTCTAGAGTTGAGGTTGTCCTAATAATGATTGTTTGGTACCATTCTAGTTTTATTTTGTCACTCAGATGAAAAGAACTCTTAATGAGAATAATTAATTAATTAATTAATTATTCTTACATCTGACCTAAATCCCGTTTGGGATATCAGATTGACCCATCATTATAAGAAGCTTGGCACTAGTCCTTGTGCAGAATTTTTCAGATGCTTTCCAAAGCGTTCAGGATAGAAACACGGTCATGCCCCCAAAGGACATATTCACATGTTTTACAATGAAATGCCACTTTTTCACCCGACTTCTAGTTAGGGTGTTTGATTACTCGTTTCTGAGAGTTTTTAGAGGGGATTTCAATGGCTCAATCCATCCTCCTCAATTCAAGGCTGTGGCGTGGGCCCCACAAGGCGGCTTCTAGACATATGCTACATTTTTATGACTTATGCTTCATAATTCCATTTGGGGAAAATAAATAGCCTACATTGCGAGTTTCTTTTTGCAAGGATCAACATGGCGAAACCCATTTGGTGGTGCATAGCATTTTTGCAAGTGGCTGTGATTGAGGGTTGTTCATGCATTGCCGTGAAAAGTACTTTTCTCACTGGTGGTCCATTTGGGATGAATGAATATATGATCCTGTGTTTTTTTAGTGGGGATCAAAATGGAATTATCTGCATGATGTGTTTTAGGTTTGAGGTGTGGGCCCCATAGGGCACCATTTGCATATGATGGTGGGAGATGCAGCTTCTACTTCACGAGTCTGTTTCATATGAGTGAGTAGTTGATATTGCATGTTTTTCTTCAAGGATAGCGAGGTTGTGGTCCATTTGAATGTGTGAATCCTTATTTGAAATCTCTTCTTAAATGTTGAATCATGAACAAAATATTAGTGGATGATCCTATTGAAATGATTTGAGAGAATCCATGACCAAGGTCACCTCCTAATCTTATGGGAATATAGAAGATGTATGAAGTGATATTGTCGATGTTCTGCGACCGTTCGTGGAGGTGTGTCACCTATCCAATGATTCTAAACCTCCATCTTAATGACATGCATCTTGCACTCGTTAGATTTGCGGCTATTGTGTCATGTCATCATGGTGTACCTTGACATGTCGTGGTACCTGTTAACCCATTTTGGGACCTAGAAATTTTTTTCTACTTGGCTAGGCTATGAGAAGGGGTCACATATTGGGTGGGACCCAGATGCTCCATGTACCACTATGAATCATCTATCAATCATATCTATTTCTTTTGAACACATATTGGGGCCGACGAGTTGCCTATACTGATTGTTTCTCCACGTACGACGCGATGGTGCCCTCTGTGGTGGATTTCAAGATACAATGCAAGATGTTCTGAGTGTGGTGACTATCTGAGGTGATGCCTGATGATGAAAATGATAGCAGTGATGTACGCAAAATCACTTGAGCTATCTCAGCTTACTCTCTAGAGAAGCTGGGTAGTGGGGTTTTCCGTTCACTTTTGTGCTTACCTACTAGCTGGGCTGGGTAGTGGTGTTTTCTAGTTACTCTTTCAGGGATTACCCTCTAGCTAGGCTGGGTAGTGGCATTCAATGATTAATTTTATATGTATATCCTACAGTAGTGTGGGATAGTGGTTTCCCAACATTGTGGCATGATCTCCCAACTATGAGGCATTGTGACGAGACATACATGACCTGACTTTGGACTCTCATGAAATATTTTCACTTTTCCCTCCAAGGCATGTCCTTGTGATATAACCTAAAATAGTGCAGGCGAGACAGAACTGACCCAAGTGGATTGTACCAAGGTGTGGTGATTGAGCCTCTTTGACTTCTTGTTCAAGGCATACATGAGGGACCATAGGCATCGATTCTTTTTACATCTACAACAATTGGTGAATCATTTTCTAGGATGATCTAGTGATATGGAGATCCCCTTACTCTCTTATTTGTGATACTTTGGTTGAGTGTATATATATATATATATATATCGTATTTAAATACCCACTATTTGGGCTTTGGTTACACTCCTTCTCGGAGAGGCGAAGACGCTTGGGGTATGCCGCATGATTTTCGTGTCTAGATTCTCATGGTTGGATGAGTCTAATAACCTAGTGTAGGTAGAAAAGACTCAATAAGAATTTCACCTTCTCACCATTTCTAACACTTTCTATTTGAATGAGCTTACATCACATCTTTGTTTGGTTGATCTGTACTCTTTTACGGTACAATGTTCTATATACGACATCCCTCTTCAGTACCATACTTACTGCTCCATTGAGCCTTTGGGTCATCCTAATGGGTATTTTTATAATCACCCCGGGTTAGGATTTTCCCACATTTGGAGTGACCTCAGAGGTGATAGACATATTGATCGTGACATCAGAGGGTCATAGGGATATGAGGTTCTTGGACTGCGTGCAGTAGTCATAGTTTGGGATCTAGGAGTTGGGCTCCCTCAACTATTTTACTTTTTCAACTATTTCTGGGTTGTGGCACTTTTCGAGTTGGTTGTGTATTTTTAACCTTTAATTTATAGTTTATTTTCCTGTACTTATAGTATTTAGAGGTTGATGCATATTTCTAGTTTGTATATAGTAGTTTTGTAATTTTCTTTCCTTTCCCTCTTCACTATTTTCATTGAGATGGTTGTATGTGTTTGTAAATTTACTCAGGAAAAGGCCTCCTTGAGTTTATTATGTGTAAAAACCCAGAAATTTCAAGGAATATTTTTATTCAAATACTTTATAATTTTACGTGTCCTCGGTTTCGTAACAACGCCTGATTTTGAGGCATGGTGTTCCCAGAATCAATTTCTGATGTCCTGTTAAGCTTAAATTATCTCTGTAAGCAGTTTTATTGAAAAAGTTGATTAAATCTTAAATGGTTACTCTGATCAGAAATATGAAGGCACTTTTGTGCTCAGGATGACAGGTTTACCCTAGGGGTGATTGAAATTTATTCGGCGTGGGCCTCGTGTGGAAAATCACATAAATCGAATAACAGTAAATAAAATAATTAAATAAATTATATTATTTTTAAAATTCATATAACTCACAAATGGATGCTCGGATTAAAAATATGAGACCACCGCTGAACTAGTGAGGGCATGCTTCGTTTAGGAAGATACTAACTTTGTCATGCGTGGACCATCAGAATAAGTTAGATTTTGGCCGCAAATAAAATAATTATGTGACAATTATTTTATTGTAAAATTAATAACATCTAAACGGTGAGTCGGATTAAAAATCTGAGAGTACTGTTAGGTTTTTTGGGCAGTGTTTCACATAGGGAGAATCTAACATCGACCGACGCGATTCGAGGGTGGCTGATAATAATTTTCTGAATTTTTTTTGGGTACTTTCACTAAACGTATGTTCGGGATTTTATATATTTTGGATCGGTGCTTGGAATTGAAATCTGAGGGCACAATTGAACTCACAACATTGGTAATTGCTCAGTGATACTTTCACCGCAGTTGCATTCTGATGAGTTTTGAAGTTAGTTTTTGACTTTTTATTAATGAAAATAATAATAAAATAAAGTACAAAACATTATTTTATTTTTAAGATGCCATGTGTTGTGTGTGTGGTTAGTTGGAACCTCCCTTTTGGGGTTGTTGGTGGGACAACCACACCCTAACCTCCCATGGGAGGATTATTGGGGTGGGGACCACTTGAGCAGCATAACCTCCCATGAGAGGTTATGACCTGGGGTCCACATTGGGCTTAACCCCCCATTTAATTGGGAGGGAGAGGAAACTTCAAAACCCTCTGAATTAAATTTTGTGTGTCAACAAAAAATTAAATATATAAATTAATATTATGTGTCCACAAAAAATTAATTGCTGTCAATAAATTTTATGCGCCAACTTTTTTTAATTCTCTTGATCCCCCCTTATTTTTTTTATTTTGAGTAACTGCATTATTGTAATTTTGGATGGTTCCTAATAAATGAACAGTCATAAATTACATGATGGTTACATACCTCTCCCCCTCACCTATATATAGGGAGCTTGGGAGGACGATTTGGGATGGCTTCACCTAGCAATAATGCACATGTAACATGACGCGACACCCAACAATTAGAGGATTTCGCTTCCTCCAACGAAGAACACAAAGACGTCGTTGATGAAAAATTCTTCCTCAGAACCCCCCATCCGACCTGGGATCTCTTCGAAGACCCTTCATCCTTCCTCTTTGTCATCAATAGACCGACACCCAAACTCGGATGTGGAAGCGTATGGTGAACGAAATGAACATCATCTTCTCCCATGACGAACGAATGCCCGTCGATAAAAAAGTTAGTCAGTTTCGTATAATTTATAAGTGAATAAATTATTCTCATTGTGTTGTTATATTTGTAATAATATTGGCCACTTGTTATCGCCTAACGTGGAGGGAGCGGGCCGAACGAACACGGACTGATGACCCTCTGTTGTTCTTAATTTTTATTTCTCAACGGGAAGTGGAGACGGTCAAAGGCGACGGCCGCGTGTGGAGGAACAGTGGCCCTTAACCGTGGGCCGCTCAGAGGAAGGAGAACTGGCCGGCTAAAGACGACCGGACCGAAGGAGGAAATCGGTGCCACAAGGGGTGTCGCGCTGCGGAAGACCCGACCCGTGTACCGCGGGCCGCTCGGTGGACAAACAGGCCGGACAGCTGGCTGGATGGGCGGGGTAGACCCATGACGCTAGGGGAGTTCCGCGTTGGAGAAACTGTATCCCGTCCGTGCGGGCCGCGTGTTCCAGGAAGGCCGACCAGTTGGGAGGGTGGCGCCGCTTGTTCGGGAAAGCAGAGGGGGGAACCCCCTCGGACCGCTCGACTGACCCAGTCACCACTAGCTGGGCTATGCCCTGCGTGCAGAGCTACGCCCTACCAGTTCGGGCCGCACCCCCTTGGGATGATCGGCATGATTCATTTGACAGGTCCGACCCTATGCCGGGTTGGACTCTCCAATACTGGGTCGACCCGACCTGTCGGCCCACTAGGCTAGACGGGTTAGGCCCGTTTCCACTTAAAGGTGAATATATTGAAGACAACGCGTCCGATCGAGGCGCCATCTGCGGAACTAGGTCCCTCATGATGTGTCAGTCCATTTGCGATACTCTATGTAAGTTTTTAACAACAATGGATAATGGCCGGGTTTGGAATGGGCATAATTCCAACTGGGACCCTAGAACAAAAAAGCCTATAACTGTAAAGACCCAAGGCTTGACGTACATAGACATTACATTACTTTTGTGGAATACCTAATACATAATAATAATAGACACACAAGGGATATAATAGTTTAGTGTCTTTGGAAACTTGGAATGTAATCTTCTAATCGTGGTGAAAGATCTTCATCATCTCCCATAAAGATCATCTCCTTTTGTTTTCTTACCTAAAACCTTTCTTTATATCCTGGGGAAAAGAAAACATATAAAAGGTGAGCTCAAATACTTAGTAATGGTAATCATGGATAAAATAAACAAATCATATAAATTTGAACATGAAAACATGAACATAATGTTTAAACATCAATAGCTTGAGCAATGACATAAAACTTGGAAGTACGTAAGGCGTATATCATAAAGAAACATTAAGCATGATAAAATAGCATGGGATTAAAACATGTAATTGTGGCAACCATTCAGCACATGTCATGATTTCCATAGTAGCCAAGGCATTGCTTCCAAGACCATCTTAGTGGACAAAGACCCTTTCTGAATCGAGTTCACTCCTCATTTTAGTCCAGTAACACTGAACCGGATTAACTTAGCATTCCATCCATGTCTATCTCATGAGATATAAATCTTTACCCAATGCGTTGGAGGTAGATGTAGGTCTCACCCATCTCATAATTAAATCATTCTTACTTGTGCCACAGAATAAACTTAAAACATTCATCATAACCCAATGAATAAAATGGGTTTCATAAACATCATTCCATCATCTCATAATCCATATAAAACAAATGGACATTTCATCATAATAAAAGTGAAACCATTTAAATCAGAGAGACATTAAACTTGAAACATACACATATGAAATAATGTCATCTTAGATAGAAAATGGTTTTGATAAAACATTTGAAATGAATTCTTGAGGAAAATATCCTTTCTTCTTAAAAATAATTTTCTTTTCACAAAATGCCATGCACTTTTAAAATAAATTTAGTTTGTTGAAAATAATCATAAAATCTTGTAGAGTAATCCTCATGAAAATGAGGCATTATGAATCCGTAAAAAATCTGTTCACGCTGTATCAGTTAAAAAATAACATTCTTCTCGTACTTTTTTCGGAAAAGTCAAAAAGTACCTCGTATGTTAAAAAAACATTCCTTACATACCATGTAGTAAAAGTGAAAAATGGGTAAAAATGACTTCAAACATACATGAAAAAACTTTTATAAAACATGGACAAGGATGATAGAAATAACCCCAATAAATACATACGAATAAACAATCTCGGATAAAAATGAGATTTGAAAAATTATCCCTTACCTTAGGTCCGATATGATTCATATGTATCCGAACATCCTGTATAATAATTTAAATAATGTCATTGACTTATTACAGAATCATATTCATTTTTATGTTATCATATATTGTTCACTTATGACTTTATATTACCCATTTCTTTGTAAATTCCATGTTAAAGGGCGTTTTGGGTAAAATCGTTTCATTTGTCGTCTGTGTTTTAACTTGTAATTATTTATATGATTATTTAGATCATTATTACTTAAATCCCTAATTTATAAGATGATTTATATATATCCATAAATTACATATATATAATAGATCGATATATGATATGAAATACACCATTCGTGGAGATGGTAGGCCGTACGTATGCATGGAAGTTGTTTTCGTTTCCTTATTGAATTGAATGAATTAATTGGATGAAATACATATATATATACATAAATAAAGTATCATTATTATTTCATATAATTAATTATTAATTATTATATATACTTTATAATCATTCATGAATGGTTAATCATTGAGAATGAATCTCATCGCGTCGTGGAGACGGTAGTCTGTACGTACGCACGAGCGATGATATCCTTCCCATAATTATTGAATTGAATTGAAGAGGATGATACAATATATCATAATCAGTGTGATGTTATAATAACTATGTATAGTTATTCTTTACACCATTATACCATCCAGTAAGGTGGTGTTGGAAAAACAGATTACACCACGGCGTGGAGACGGTATTCCGTACGTACGCACGCGCGGTGATTTCGTTTTCCGTAGGATGGATAGATTGTGAAATATAGTTTTTTCATACTTATAATAACATATCAGTATATGAGTGATGTTTATGTTATTACTTAATAATGAAACAACTAAATAATAAGAAGTGGAAGAAGAAATAAAGTTGAAAGAATCGGTAACGGACATTACCTCTTCTTTGAAGCGCCTCTTTGAGACCTCCTTTTAGGGCACTAAAATTGGACATTGAATAAGACCAGGACCTCTAGGATATTTCTAAGTAAGTGGAGAAGATAATTTGTCAGGGTTTGGCTGATCTTGAACGCTCAAAGTGGTGTGAGGAAGAGAGGGAGGAGGTTCCCTTTTATATGGTAGGAGAGGGGCACCTTTGGAATCCTCAAAAATATTAATTTAATATAAATTCCAAACCCACATAAAAACCTCCACAAATGACTCAATAATAAGATTAGATGAGATAGGGTTGTAATCTAATCAACCAATAAAATTTATACATGTTAGGGATTTATTTTAAACATTATCAACTTGATTTATCCTTATTTAATCAATTTTTTTATTTGTGGTAATAAAATTCTAAATTTTAAATTATTTCCAATAATTACTTATTTGTTGTGAATTATCCATATTTTTAAACTTTTTGAAATTTTAGACCATATAAATATAAAGTTATAATTTTTAAAATATTTTTGGGATTTTTAAACAATTTTATAATATTTTATTTTTATAAAATTACAATAGTGTCAATTTTGACACTATTCAATTATTTGAATTTAAATAAACAATATTCAGAAGATATGTTCTAACTAAAAGATTTAATAGATTCATAACATGTCATATTTATCTAAAAAATTGGTGGTGAACATTATATAGTTCATATAATATTAATTTTAATATTTTTAAAACCATTTATTTGATTTATCTCTTAACAAAAAAATTACTACAAAATTTTTGTATAATTATTTAATATACTTATTGGTTGCATAAAAATTAAAAATAAAATCCTACAATGAAGCTAAATCTATTAAATTTAGATATAATATTTTTAATTGAATATATCATCTAAAAATCAAAATATTTAAATTTTTATATTTATTAAATTATGAAGGTGACAACTTTGTCATCATTTAGAATAAAAAATATAAGTGTCATAATTGCTTGTATAAGGCTCCCAATGGTCAAATATTAGATCATTGGATTATTAGGGTTTATATGTAGATGACCAATAAGTTTTGGTCAGGGTTTTTTGCCTTTTATGGTCACTATTTGTTTAATAAAAACTATATTCTTGATTTTTCACTAGATAAATAATTTCTGCATCACTATTGTGTCAAAATTAATGATAATTATTTAATCCCTAAAAATTATAAATAAATTCCTATTATGTAGATAATATTATTATCATTCTAGAAACTATTTATGATCGATGTTTGATGATGTTTATCACTAAATTAAAATTAATATACTTATAATATTTAAGAGAGTGACATGTTGTCACATTCTTTGGTTTTAATAATAATTAAATTATTTTCATGGCCAAAATTCCATTAAATGAATCTAATCCTACCCTTAGGTGATATGGGTAGACTTTAAGTCATCTAATAGTATTTTTTCAAGTGTTAGGGTAATTTTATAATCTTATATTTACCCTTAATTACCCGATTTACCTTTAAATGTGGTAAATGAAATTTACCGTACTTACTATTCACAATGCCCAAAAATAAAAAGTAAATTATTAACATAATTTGGACCCACTGATTCCAAATATGGAATCCATTTTTCAAAATTAAACACACAAAATTTGTAGAAATTAAATTAAAATTAATCCCGTTGTCGAAAGAAAATGGGTTTTTTCATTAAAAGATTGTAAAAGATTGAATTAATTTTTCCTACGAATTCAAGGTAAAATCAATGCTAATGACATACATTATATTAAATAGAAAAAATATATTCTATTTATACTATAAAAAATTAAATATTATAATTTAACCACATAAGTTATTACGATGAAAAAAGATGTTTTTAATTAAAATATAGCGTGTTTTTACTATTCATTAAAATATGAAAGTTATCAGAATAATATGAAAAATTAATCCAAAGTAAATTTTTATTTCTTGAATGAAAATAAGAATTTTATTTTGTCAAATTGAACTTATAAACATGTCAAAAACTAGATTTAATGTGGGTGCGCCATCAAAAGGCGGAAAAACTGCATTCTTTTTAAAAATACTTATTTTACCCGAAAAATTACTTTTGTTCTTATACCATGTTATAGAAAATGTGTATGATGAATAATAATGTTATAAAATTCAAAATTTATCTTATAATATTCATAGCGGCTAGTTTATATAATATTATAACCATATATCGTTGTTTAGTGAAACCTGGTATTGCATAAAACACAGGCTATCGAGGAAGGTCGTGATTGCGTGTAATGCAAGCCGAGTCAAGGTTGTCTGTTGTGAAAGACTCCTTTTTTTCGTTATAACAGAATCCAACCATTTTTCATTTATAAATTTAATATATATATATATATATATATATATATATACACACTCAATGTTTCATAGAATGACTATTATAAAACGAACTTGAAATTTTGTGTAACACGATCCAAGATTAGTGTTGCGTATACTGCAAGCTAATACGGTGTTGCGTATAGCGCAAGATAATCTTGTTTTAGCATAAATACATGACATAAAACAAATTTAAAAGAATACTTATCATAAAATATCGGGTTGTTACATTCTACCCCCCTTAAAATAAATTTCTCCCTCGAAATTCGTCGGGATTATACATGGTTTTCTACTTGAATGTTTCTTTAATTGAAACCCACATCGTAAAATGAAATACCACAACTTAACTTTAAAAAATAAAGTATGAAACGTAACGGTTACGCAAATTAACTAATCACTGGGTTTCCACATAGGAGAACAAAGGTGAAAATATGGATATGGAAGAAAAATCTAACCATCAAGTTATGATGGAGATTGATAGAGAACATGGCTATGAAAATGCCGACAATAACAAAGCCATAAATTTGTGATGATCTATGGTACCATCTAATTCATCGGATATAAGAGCACTAGGACAACATTTTTGGTTTTCAAGATCATTTCCCTAAAGTTGATGAATTAAAAGAAATACTTACATGATTTTCATAAAATATCACTATTTTTTGTGAATTGAACAATTTCCACTTCATCTCATAAAGAAATGAAGTTGAAGTTGTCATTCGTGAAGAATTAGCAGATCATGTGATAGAATGATGGGTCATTCCATCTGTTTCAAACAAAATTTTATCAAAAGTTATAAGTCCATCATATGGTGAGATAAATTGTATATGGTTCCAAAAATGGACTTATACTTTATTTATCATATCTCCTAATAAAATAAAACTATGTTCCACTAATCAGGGACTTCCTGTAGGCCAGTGGTAGGCGATAAAGGCTAGTCGTACTTTGGTTGTGGGATATTTCCCACATCCTTGTCTGACACGATGGGCTGTCGCCAATCCTGTAGGTTGTCCTTTTTCTAAAACTACATTACTATAACATAACATCAATAATATCAAAAAAAGTTCTATCCTTAAACAATACTAACTAATGTTCAATATAATCCATTCCAATCTTTAGGCTTATCCATAATACCATATTCCACTCTCATAATATAGTGAAAACGATTATCAGAGATTTCATATAACAAGAATGTTAATACTATCGTTGATCCCCATATATCATAAGATATGTCTTGTTGGTAACATTCCAAACATTCGAAGGCCTTAATCATGTATTCTCTTGAAATACCCATTGAATCTTAGTGAAAACATAAATGTAGTTAAAAGATAACACTTTCCACATACCAAAATCCTCAAAATTTCTATATACTCAAACCATGATATCACATTGTCCTTATATTAATCATGAGCTCATAAATGAAATCAAACATCTCATTATCTTCTTATCCCTTATTTATGCACATATCATCTACTTTCCAAAAAAATCTAAATAACCTTCCATGGTTACCAGTACCATGCAACATATACTTTCAAAAACATCAGGAAAAACAATAGTATAACAATCCTTATATGATTCATTATTCCATAGTAACATTAACTATACAACATAACTCTTGATAAACATACACTCATTCCACTACCTTCTTAAACCATTTACCAAGCTTCAAAAATTATTTTATCTCACATATCATTTGTAGTATCTTCATCATCATCAATATAAATACTACCCATACGACCATGATGATTCTTTTCATGAGACTTTACCTTAGGGCATTGGTTTTCATAATGCCCATACAGTCCACATTTAAAACACTTAACCATTGTTGATGTCATAGAAATACCATTATCCTTGTCCATGGTGTGAACTAAACCTTTTCCTTTGCAATTATTGGCTTTGTGTCCTTCTTTCCCACACCCAAAGCATCTTCCATTTCCTTTGAAACATTCCCACTGATTCCTCTTACCAAATGACTTACATGAGGGAAATTGAACTTTCTTTCCTCTATGATCATCATGAAACTCCATCTTTCTCTTATTAGCTGAGTCAGGAAACTTATCGAAGTTGAGATTATTGATCATATTATGAGATTAATGATTAGGCATAATAATGATGTTTGGACTTCCAAATCCCGTTTCATTTGGTTGCTAATGAAGAATATCATTCCATTGTCCATCATATCCTCCATTATCGTGAATCTTCCTGTTTCCAGCCATTTTATAAAACCCAAAAAGAATAGTGTGAGAGGCAAAAATCATGTTAGGGAAAACAATATAATAAAGGGGGAGTACCTTCAATATCTAACATCTTAGGTTTAATTATATGGTCATTAGCACAATTCTAGGACTATAACCTATACATATACTTAACCGTAGGGACATCCCTAAACATACCTTAGAAATATCTTTAGGGATCTCACTAACGTTTTCGCATCCTAGTTTCCAAAGGTTGACTAAACCTTCTCTCTGATACCAACTGCAAAGACCCAAGGATTGACGTATATAGACATTAAATTAATTTTGTGGAATACCTAATACATAACAAAAAAACAGACACACAAGGACCGTAATAGTTTATTGTCTTCGGAAACATGGAATGTAATCTTCTAATCACGGTGAAAGATCTTCAACATCTCCCAGAAAGATCTTACCCTTTTGTTTTCATACCTAAAACCTTTCATTAGATCCTGGGGAAAAGAAAACATATAAAGGGTGAGCTCAAATGCTCAGTAAGTGTAAGCATGAATATAATAAACAAATCATATACATTTGAACTTGAAAACATGAACATAATTTTTAAACATAAAAAGCTTGAGCAATGACATAAAACATGGAAGTACATAAGGAATAAATCATAATGAAATATTAAGCATGATAAAATAGCATGGGAGGAAAACATGTAATTGTGGCAACCATTCAGCACATGTCTTGATTTCCATAGTAGACAAGGCATTGCTGCCAAGACCATCTTAGTGGACAAAGTCCCATTCTGAATCGAGTTCACTCGTCCTTTCAGTCCAGTAACACAGAACTGGATTAACTTACCATTCCATCCATGTCTATCTCATGAGATATGAATCATTAACCAATTCATTGGAGGGAGATATAGTTCCCACCCATCTCATAATGAAATCATTATTACTTGTGCCACAAAATAAACATATAATATTCATCATAACCCAAAGAATAAAATGGGTTTCAAAAACATCATTCCATCATCTCATAATCCTTATAAAACAAATGGACATTTCATCATAACAAAAGTGAAACCATGTAAATCATAGAGACATTAAACTTGAAACATACACATTGAAATAATGTCATCTTAGATGGAAAATGGTTTTGATAAAACATTTGAAATGAATTCTTGAGGAAAATATCTTTTCTTCTTAAAAATCATTTTATTTTCACAAAATGCCATGAAATTTTTAAAATAAAGGTATTTTGTTGAAAATAATCATAAATCCTTGTAAAGTAAGCCTCATGAAAATGAGGCGTTATGAAACCGTAAAAAATCCTTTCATGCCGTATAAGTTAAAAAATAACATTCTTCTTGTACTTTTGTCGGAAATGTCAAAAAGTAAATCGTATGGTAAAAAAATGATTCCTTACATACCATGTAGTAAAAGTGAAAAATGGGTAAAAAGGACTTTAAACATACATGAAAAACTTTTATAAAATATGGACATGGATGATATAAATAACCGTAGTAAATACATACGAATAAACATTCTCGGATAAAAATGAGATTTGGAAAATTATCCCTTACCTTAGGTCCGATATGCTTCATATGTATCCGAACCTCATGTATAATAATTTAAATAATGTCATTGAATAATTATAGAATCACATTCATTGTTATGATATCATATATGGTTCACTTATGACTTTATATTACCCGTTCTTTTGTAAATTCCATGTTAAAAGGTTTTTTGGGTAAAATCGTTTCATTTGTCGTTCGTGTTTTAACTTGTATTTATTCATATGATTACATAGATCATGGTTACTTAAATCTAGATTTTATAACAGGATTTATATATATTCATAATATATATATATATAATAGATCGATAAATGGAATGAAATACACCGTTCGTGGAGACGGTAGGTCGTACGTACGCATGAACGTTGTTTTCGTTTCCTTGTTGAATTGAATGGAATTAATTGGTTGACATACATATCTATATACATAAATAAAATATCATTATTATGTCATATATTTCATGATTACTTATTATATATACTTTATAATCATTCATGAATAGTTAATCATTGAGAATGAATCTAATCGCGTTGTGGAGACGGTAGTCCGTAGTACGCACGAGCGATGATATCGTTCCCATAATTACTAATTGAATTGAAGAGGATGATACAATATATCAGAATCAGTATTATATTATAATAACTATGCATAGTGATTATTTACACTATTATACCATCCAAGTAAGGTGGTGTTGGAAAAACAGATTACACCACCGCGTGGAGACGGTATTCCGTACGTACGCACGCGCAGTGATTTCGTTTTCTGTAGGATGGATAGATGGTGAAATAGTGTTGTTTCATACTTATAATAACATATCAGTATATTAGTGATACTGATGTTATTAATTCATAATGAAACAACTAAATAATAAGAAGTGGAAGAAGAAATAAAGTTGAAGGAATCGGTAACAGACATTACCTCTTCTTTGAAGCACCTCTTTGAGACCTCCTCTTAGGGAACTAAAATTGGTCTTTGAAGAATACCATGACCTATAGAATGTTTCTGAGTATTTGGAGAAGTGAATTTGGCAGGGGTTGGTCGAGCATGAAGGTTCAATGTGGTGTGAGGAAGAGAGGGAGGAGGTGCCCTTTTATAAGGGAGGAGAGGGGCATCTTTGGAATCCTCAAAAATATTAGTTTAATATAAATTCAAACCCCACATAAAAACCTCAAAAAATGACTCAATTATAAGATTAGATGAGATAGGGTTGTAATATCATCAATAAATAAAATTTAGTCATGTTAGGAATTTATTTTAAACACTATCAACTTGATTTATCCTTATTTAATCAATTTTATTTTATTTGTGGTAATAAATTTCTAAATTTTAAATTATTACAAATAATTACTTATTTGTTGTGAATTATCCATAATTTTAAACTTTATGACATTTTAGACCATATAAATTTAAATTTATAAATTTATAAATATTTTTGTGATTTTTAAACAAATTTATAATATGTTGTTTTTATTAAATTACAATAGTGTCAATTTTGACACTATTCATTTATATGAATTTAAATAAACAATATACAGAATATATGTTCGAAGTAAAAGATTTAATTGATTCATAACATGTCATATTTATCTAAAAAATTAGTGGAGCACATTAAATAGTTCATATAATATTTAATTTAATATTTTTAAAACCATTTATTAGATTTATCTCTTAATAAAATAATTACTACAAAACTTTTGTATAATTATTTAATATACTTATTTGTTCCATAAAAATTAAAAATAAAATCCTATGATGAATCTAAATCTATTTACTTTTACAATAATATTTTTACTCGAATATATCATCTAAAAATCACAATATTTAAATTGTTATTTTTTCTAAATTATGAAGGTGACAACTTTGGCATCATTTAGAATAAAATAATATAAGTTTCATAATTGCTTGTATAAGGCTCAAAATGGTAATATATTAGACCTTTGTATTATTAGAGTTTACATTTACATGACCAATAAGTTTTGGTCAGAGTTTTGTTCCATTTATGGTCACTATTAGTTTAATAAACACTATATTCTTGATTTTTCACTGGATAAATAATTTATGCATCATTATTGTGTCACAATAATGATAATTATTTAATCCCTAAAAATTATAAATAAATTCATATGATGTAGATAATATTATTAGCTTTCTGGAGACTATTTATGTCCGATGATTCATGATGATTATCACTAAATTAAAATTAATATACTTATAAGATTTAAGAGAGTGACATGTTGTCACTTTCTTTGGTTTTAATAATAATTAAATTACATTCATGGCTAAAATTCCATTAAATGAATCTAATCCGACCCTTTGGTGATATGGGTAGACTTTTAGTAATCTAATAGGATTTTTCCAAGTGTTAGCATAATTTTATAATCTTATATTTACCCTTAATTACCTTATTTACCTTTAACTATGGTAAATAAAATTTACCGTAGTTACTATTCACAATGCCCAAAAATAAGAAGTAGCTTATTAACAAAATTTTGACCCACTGATTCTATATATGGAATCCATTTTTCAATATTAAACACCCAAAAGTTGCAGAAATTAAATTAAAATTAATCCCGTTGTCGAAAGAAAATGGGGTTTTTTATTAAAAGATTGCAAAAGATTGAATTGATTTTTCCAGCGAATTCAAGGTAAAATCAATGATAATGACATAAATTTTATTAAATGGTAAAAATATATTATATTAATACTTTAAAACCATTAAATATTATAATTTAACCACAGAATATATTACGATGAAAAAAGTTGTTTTTAATTAAAATATAGCATGTTTTTACTATACATTAAAATATGAAAGTTATCAGAATAATATGAAAAATTAATCCAAAGTAAATTTTTATTTCTCGAATCCAAAGAAGAATTTTATTTTGTCAAATTGAACTTATAAATATGTCAAAAACTAGATTTAATGTGGGTGCACAATCAAAAGGCGGCAAAACTGCATTTTTTTTAAAATACTTATTTTACCCGAAAATTTTATTTTGTTCTTATACCATGGTCTAGAAAATTTGTAAGATGAATAATAATGTAATAAAATTAAAAATTTAGTTAATTCTATACATAACGGATAGTTTATATAATATTATAACCATATATCGTTGTTTATTGAAACCCGGTATTGCGTACAACACAAGCTATCGAGGAAGGTTGCGATTGCGTGTAAGGCAATCCAAGTCAGGGTTGCGTGTTGTGAAAGACTCCTTTTTTTTCGTTATAACATATTACAACCTTTTTTCATTTATACATTGAATATATATATATATATATACACTCAATGTTGCATAGAATGAATATTATAAAACGAACTTGGAATTGTGTGTAATGCGTTCCAAGATTAGTGTTCCGTATACTGCATGCTAATACGGTGTTGCGTATAGCGCAAGATAATCTCGTTGTAGCATAAATACATGACATCAAATAAATTAAAAAGAATACTTATCATAAAATATCAGTTTGTTACAATAACACTCAGACCGGGAGTCTGATTGACGCGCCGTCTGTCGCGTTGGGTTTCATTTGACGAGATAGATATTTGGGATAAATCAACTATGGACTTCGTTACAGTTTATGTATCAACCCCTTTTCTTGAGGAGCAGACCCTCCTAAAATCGAGCGTGTTGTGTGAGGGAACCCTACAGCTGGCTGTGACTGCGTCGACTACCGTACTAGGATCCTCTGTGGGTTCGACGAGGATGAATACCATACTCAGATCCTCTATGGGTTCGACGATTTTGAATTCATTACTAGGATCCTCCATGGGTTTGACAATGATGACTTCTGTACTATGATTCTCCGTGAGTTCTATGAGGATGACTTTCGTACTAGGATCCTCTGTGGGATCGACGACGACGTCTACCATACTAGAATCCTCCGTGGGTTCGACGACAATGACTTTTGTAATGGGGTCCTCCATGTGTTTGACAGCGATGACTTCTATACTTTTATCCTAAGTGGGTTCGATAGAGTAGCTGGTCTTGTATCCTGAGTGGGTCCGACAGCTTCGCCGGTCTAGTATCCTATGTGGGTCTGATAGCATAGATGAATCAGTGACTACATCTGATCATCCCTATCACTCTACAAAAGATGTATACCTGGGTGGGTTGTGTCTTGATTTTCAATCATTATCATCGGTGTGATTGACATTTTTCCTATGTGGACAGGGTTGTATATTGGCTCGAGAGTTAGAGTCGTAATATGGTTGATAACTTAGGAAGATGTATGGTCATAAACCTAAGTAAGGTTGGTTGATACTTCGTGATTGAATCTTTCTTCTATGGTTTTTCCTTTGTGGATTATGGGGGACCTTCGGGGGTCTCGAGGTCCCTACTGAGTATCGTAAACTCACCCCAGCACGGGATTTTCCCGCACTACATTGTGTTGGATGCAGACTACAGAGAGCACTGATCGAGTTAGAGGCTTGTATAGTTGGATTGTACTCGAAGGTGGACCACATTGTGAGATGTACACGGAGTGGAAAAAAGGACTTGAGGTGCTGAGGATGCCATCTATACCCATCCTTCCGGTGGGATTCCTAGAGGATGACTCAGTGGTTGCTGTTTTACATTACTGCAGTTGTGCAAGCTTTTAGTTGTACTGTACTTTTAGTTGGGGTTTGTATACTGGCCCATTTACATTTCAGCACATACTTTTGTACTCGGTTTACTTAGTGCTTACATTCCTTGTGTACCTTGTTGTGTTTTTTACTTTTATAAATGAAATGCCTTCCCTTTTTATCGGGATTTACGCCTTTGGTGCTAGTCCCCATCTCCTAGCCTATGGAAGGTGGGCTTGGGGTAGTCACGACACATGCCCTGAGGAAGGGTCGTGGAAAATTGGTATTAGAGGAGTCGGTTCTACCATAGAACTCAGGACACTGATTATTATTTTCTGTGAAGAAATAATGTTAAGAGTATTGCGTGTGGTTATCAGTCCAGGGAGTCCAGTTTTGTTGCGTTGGCTGAAATATCTATACACCAGGACCCTGACCTATGATTTCCGACTCAGTGTACGAAAACACTGATTGTGTGCGGGTTTCCATTGAAATGTTTTCATTGTTATTACTTTTTGTCATCTCACAAGGTATACTGTTTGACCATGGCACAACTATTTCTTTTTAGGATGTCCCCATGAAGGCAGCTAGTAGGGGGTTCCGAGTTACATGTGGGATGGTAGCCCATTGAGCGACAAGGCCTCGGTGTAGGGCCCCATCATAGCGGAGGCACCAACGGTGCCACCACAAAATGATCCACCGATACCACTAGCCACATCAGTAGAAAGTGAACGTCGCCTGAGTGCATTGAATGAGTTCCAGTGACAGAGGCCGTCCATGTTCCACGGAGAGATGGACCTAAAGAAAACTGAGGATTGGATGGCGGCTATCGTCATTGTTTACATATTGTTAGAGACCTCATCCGACCTTATGGTGATCTATGATGTGAGTCTTATTCATGCAGAAGCAGGTAGATTGTGGAGTCTGATGCTCTAGGTGCATGAAGTGGCATCATTTCTTAGGAAAGACTTCGAGAGTCTCTTCCACTCGAATATTGTTCTAACCACCCTTCGTGCGATGCAGATATAGTTGTTACTTCATCAGTAGCAGGGAATCCTGACAGTAGCTCTGTACTAATCGAGGTTCACCGACCTCTCATGCTACTCCACAGACATGGTACAAGACCCATTCTTCATGGAACATACCATTGAGCATAGACATAGACATGATATCAGGGCTTCGATGATCTCCCTCAACATCCTAACGTAGGCAGGGGTGCTAGAGAGAGCCCTTCTAGTGGAGAGTTTTCTCGCTGAGCAGTCACCAGTGGCGAGACCCTCTGCAGGACGACACCAAGAAAGGTCTTCTACATCCAGAAGTAGATAGTTGACGCAGAAGTACAAGCGGTCCAGGCCATCAGGTGAGAATCCTCAGGATACAAGTTCAGTGGTGCGGTGCACACAAAATTGTTTCATCCATACGAGGAGCACGCATTGCTATACATGCGGCGGGCAGGGCCACATGGCTCGAGACTGCCTGACCCGCCATGTAGATGAGCAACAGGGAGTTGATGGACCTCCCAGGAAGAGGTTCGACCATGGTGGTCCTCCGGGAGTAGGAAAACATGGCAGAAGAGGTTGTAGAGAAGTAGGTGGTGGACGACATTTTGAGGACCTACCACCACCACCCCCAGGGGGTCCACCCTGACTGAAGGTAACATATGGGTAGGGGATATCTCAGCTTCATGCAGCTGAGGCATATTACTATAGTGCAATGGGAATAGGTGGACAAGAGCGGGACTATCTCCAGGCGTAGAGATTTTTTCTTCTAGATTTGTTGATGTCTTTTTATGTGGTTGCTTTGTGTCTTTTTACTTTGAGCTACTGTAATAAAAGACACTTGTCCATGGGATGTTTTCATTCCTAACTTTTTGTATGGTTGACACTGAGAGGTTTCGTTTAAAACCGTTGACATGACCTTCACATTCGAGATTTCTATTGGAGGAGACCCAGTGACCACACACTGCTGCCGACAGTGTGACTCGACCCTTGGAGGAAAGAGAAACAGTTGGATCTCTTGGTAGTAGCGTCTAGGCCTTACGATGTCATCCATGGCATGAAATTTTACAGTTCATGCCAATATTGATAGTATTTTGCAAAGAACGTGGTTCATCAAGAAGATGAGTCTGGATTTCTCTTTTCGACAAAGGTGAAATCTTAACAGCTCTTGCAGGACGTAAGTGAAAGAGGCTGTAGTCGAGTTCTTTGAAAATGGATAGTCACATCCATAGTTCGTTGAGCAAACGATGTACGGTTTACTCTAATCTCAAAACTCTGAGGTGTGTCTTCTCGTATAATGACCTAGACCTGAGACAGTGACATAAGCTTGAGTTTCTCTGGGACTATGAAATTGGGATAGTCTATACTCCTAGGAAGGGGAATGATGTAGTAGTCTCTCTCAGTAGGAGATCATTCATTCAGCTGCTTGGAGGGTCGACAGAGGAGCTGGCCGTGTTGCATATATCATTTATGGATAGGGATGGAGTAGCTTTTCTGAAGTCCCTCACAATCACTCCTCCACTACATCAGTGAGTCAGTGAGGCACTGTACAACCGACCTTGCAGATCACCTCTGTTCTGGACTGACCCAGTGCAGTCAGCACTTGTAGGACCAGAGATGGTTCAGGCTATGACGAAGAAGGTGCAGATCATCCAGGAGCGGATGAAGACTGCACAGAGCAGACATATGTCCTATGTTGACAGGAGACAAAGACCACTAAGGTTTTAGGATTACAACCACGTTTTTCTATGGGTCTCACCTCGACGAGGTCTACGAAGATTTGGTCGGGGTGGGATGTTATCTCCACGATTCATTGGACCTTTACAGGTCCTTAGTATGGTAGGTATGGTGCCTTACCATCTATCCCTTCCACCTCAGTTGCACATGGTGCATGATGTCTTCCACATATCTTAGATGAGGAGATACGTGCATGACCCGTCCCACATCATAGATCACGTGGAGCTGGACATTGATGATAGGGCGACTTTCATGAAGGTCCCAGTGGAGATCTTGGATCGACAGGAGCGGGTCCTATGTGGATTGTCGATTCCTCTAGTGCACATTCAATGGTAGTGTGGGAACCTCCAGGAGAGCCCTTGGGAGTGGGAGGATCGTATGCGAGCTCAGTCCCTCCATTTTTTCCCCAGTGTGTGTTGTATTATTACAGGGACGTAAAGCCCTGAGGTGGGGGTAATGTAAAGACCCAAAAATTTCAAGGAATTTTTTTAAAAATACATTGTAATTTTATGAGCCCGTAGTTCTTGACGGTTCCTGATTCCGAGGCCCCGTGTGCCTGGAATCAATTTCTGATGTTTTGTTAAGTGTAAATTAACGCGCGTAAGCAGTTTTTGTGAAAAAGTGGTATAACTCTTAAATCATTAAACAGATTAGAAATCTTAGGGCAATGTTGCACTCAAGATGGGGGGTTTACCATAGGCGTGACTTATGTTTAGTTGGAGTAGGCCTCCTATGGAAAATCCCATAAATGGCATAACCGTAATTAAAAAAATTAAATAAATTATTTTATTTTTAAAATTCTTATAACTCCCAAATGGTAGAGCGGATTAAAAATCTGATTCAACCATTGAACTCATGAGGGCATGCTTCGTTTAAGTAGATACTATCTTTGGCCGGCGCGGCCCATCAGAAAAAGTTAGTTTTTGGTCGCAAATAAAATAATTATGTGACAATTATTTTATTGTAAAATTCATAACATCTAAACGGTGAGTCGGAGTTAAAATATGAGAGTACAGTTGGGTTCGTTGGGCAGTTTTTAACATAGGTAGAGACTAACCTCGACCGACGCATGTCGATGGTGGCTGATAATAATTGTCCGAAATTATTTTCTGGTGCATTCTGTAAACGTACGTTAGTGATTTTATATCTTTTGGGCCGATTCTCAGAATTACAATCCGAGGTCACCATTGAACTCACAACGTTGGTAATTTATTCATGATACCTTCACCACAGTTGCATTCTGAAGAGTTTGGAAGTTACTTTTTGACTTTTTATTAAAGAAAATAATAATAAAATAAAGTACAACACTTTATTTTATTTTTTAGATGACTTGTGCTATGTGTGTGGTTAGTTTGATCCTCTATTTGGGGGTTGGTGGTGGGACATCCACACCATAACCTCCCATGGGAGGATGATTGTGGTTGGGACCACCTGAGCAGCATAACCTCCCGCAAGAGGTTATGACGTGGGGTCCACATTGGGCTTAACCCACCCATTAATGGGGAGGGAGAGGAAACCTCACAATCCTCTCAATTAAATGTTTTGTGTCGACATAAAATCAAAGATATCAATTAATTTTATGTGTCAACATAAAATTAATTGCTATCAATTAATTTTATGCACCAACGCTTTTTAATTCGCTTCACACCCTACTTTTTTTTTAATTTTAATATCTGTATTGTTGGAATTTAGAATGGTTCTTAATAAATGAACCATCATAAACTCCACGATGGATAAATATGTCTCCCCCTCACATATTTATAGTGTGATTGGGAGGAGGATTTGGGATGACTTCACCAAGTGATGAAGCGCCAGTAATGTGACGTGACACCCAACACTTGGAGGATTACGCTTCCTCCAACGAAGAACACAATGACACCTATGATGGAAAATTCTTCCTCAGAACCCCCCTTCCGATGTGGGATCTCTTCGACAACCCTTTATCCTTCCTCTTTGTCGTCAACATACTGATTCTCGAACTCTGAAGTGGAAGCGTACGGCGAATGATGTAAACATCATCTTCCCCCGCGACGAACGAATGCCCATTGATTAAAAATTTAGGGGGTTTCGTATAAATTATAATGGAATAAATTATCTCGATTTTATTGTTTTATTTGGAATAATCTTGGCCATATGTTACCACATAACGCGGAGGGCGCGGGCTGAACGAACACGCTTCGAAGACCCTCCATTTTTCGTGGTTTTTATTTCGCAACGGGAAGTGGTGACGATCAAAGGCGACGACCACGCGCCGGCCGCGTGCGGAGGAACAGCGACCCGCAACCGCGGGCCAGTCGGTCGAAGGAGAACTCGTCGGCTAAATCCGGTCTGGCCGAAGGAGGACTGCGGTGACACAAGGGGAACCACACTACGAAAGGCCATTGCCTGCGTTCTGTGGGATGCTCGGCCGACAAACCGGTCAGCCAACCAGCTGGCCGGGCGGGGACAACCCCTGGTGCCAGGAAGGAGCCACAATGGAGAAACGGCGGCCCAACCGTGTTGGCCGCATGCACCAGGATGGTCGGCCAGCATTGGCCGGCCGGTTAGGAGGGCGGCGCCGCCTGGCGTTGCCGGTTCGGGAAATCGAGGGGGCCGCACCACCCCCCTTGGACCGCTCGGCCCTCGAGCCGAGCCGCTCGGCATGCCGATAGAGTTGCGACCATCCGGGCTACGCCCAGCCGGGTCGGGCCGCGCCCTGCCCTGTCAGGCAATGCCCCGACAGCCCGGGCCGTGCCACGCTCGGGCTGGGCCGCGCGATTCGTTGGGCCGGTCCGACCCTATGCCAGATCGGACTCGCTAAAACCAGGTCGACCCGACCCGTCAGCCCACTAGGCTTGACGGGCCGGGCCCGTTTCCACGTAATGGTGAATATCATGAAATCCTCACATCCTATTGATGCACTTTCTATGGAACTGGAACCCTAATGATGTGACAGTCCTTTTGAGATACTCTAAGTTAGTTTTGATCGACTTTGGAAAACAACCAGGTTTGGAATGAGCGTAATTCCAACCGAGCCCCTGGAACGGAAAAGACAATAACTCCCATACCGGGCGTATGATTGACGTTTCATCTGTCGCGATGGGTTTATTTTTATGAGATGGAACTTTGGGATAGATCAACTCTATACTTTGTGAATATTGACGTATTGACCCCATTGTTTGAAGAGAAAACCCACCCGGAATCGATCGTGTTGTGTGCGGGAACCCTAGAGTTGGTTGCGACTGCGTCGACTACCGTACTGGGATCTTATGTGGGTTCGACGATGATGACTACTGGATTCAGATCCTCCATGGGTTCGATGATGAAGACTTCCGTACTAGGATACTCTGTGGGATTGACGATGGTGACTTCTGTATTAGGATCCTTCATGGGTTCGATGAGGATGACTTCTGTACTAGGATCCTCCATGGGTTCGATGACGATATCTACCATACTGGAATCCTCCATGGGATCGACGACAATGACTTATATACTGGGTTCCTTCATGGGTTCGACAACGATGAATTATGTACTTGTATCCTGATTGGGTTCGACAGAGTAGCTGGTCTTGTATCCTAAGTAGTTCTGACAGCTTAGCTGGTCTAGTATCCTATGTGGGTCTGACAACGTAGATGAATCAGTGACTACATCGGATCATCCCAATCACTCTACAAAAGTTGTATACTAATGTGAGACGAGTCATGATTTTCAATCATTATCACTGATGTGATTTACTTATTTCCTGTTTGGACTGGGTTGTATATGGGCTCGAGAGTTGGAGTAGTACTATGGTTGATAACTTAGGTATATGTATGGTCATATACCTAAGTAATGTAGGTTGATACTTTGTGTTTGTATCTATCTTTTTTTGTTTATCCTTTGTGGATTCTGGGGGACCTTTGAGCAGTCTCGGTGTCCCTACTGAGTAACGTATACTCACCCATGCATGGGATTTTCCACCACTACACTGTGTTGGGTGCAAACGACGGACATCACTGATCGAGGTAGAGGCTTTTAGAGCTGGACAGTACCCGGAGGTGGAACACTTAGCAAGACGTACACAGAGCGTACATACGGACTTGAGGTGCTGAGGAGGCCATCTGTACCCACCCTTCAGGTGGGATTCCCGGAGAATGACTTAGTGGTTGCTGTTTTACATTACTGCAGTTGTGTTAGATTTCAGTTGTACTATAATTTCAGTTGGGGTTTTTATACTGGCCCATTTACTTTTCAACACTTTATTTTTTTACTCAGTTTACTTTGTTCTTACTTCAGTTGTGTACTCTATTGTGTTCTTTACTTTTATAAAGGCACTGCATTCCCATTTTATTGGGATTTATGCCTTTGTTACTAGTCTCCATCCTCTGTCTTATGGAAGGCGGGCTTCGGGTAGTCACGGAACGGTCCCCAAGGACAGGTCTTGACATTATGACTTCAGCTCTAGTCGCTCGCCCCTGGCCTATGGAAGAGGGTATGGGGTAGTTGCGGCTCTATCACTTGTAAGTTTCGGTTCGTGACCAATCTTGAGATAATCATAACCATAATTTAAATCATGAAGTAAAAACCTAATATATTTAATATGTATTTATTTATATACATCCATTAAATTTTGGGGTATGAAATCAAATATACCATTCATGCTGATGTTTGGACTTATGTTTTCATGAACATTTCTTCTATTTCCATATTTTATTAATAGAAATAAAATTATATGATATATATTAATATTTACATTTAAGTATAATTTTTATTTCATTAATATCACTCTTTTTATTAGACCCATCCTTAATACATTCCATATAATGTGTGAATGAATCACATTACAATGTCTAGTGGTAGTCCACCGTACACACGATGTATGTTATTGTATTTCCATAAAATGGAAAGCATTATGGTATCTATTATATAATGTTTTAAAAAGAATAAATACATTATAAATATCATATATATAATATATAATTCTTATTTTTAATATTGTTCCCTTCCATGAGTGGTGGTAATGGAAAACTGAACGACATCAGTTTGTATGTTTGTAGACCTCCATATATAGGAATGATGATTTCTTCACCCATTGAATTGATATGTGTGATGTTTTAAGAAAATACCTAAAGATAATAAAATATTAGTACATTTAACATAATTAGTTTATTATATAATCATGATATAATATTAATTGGAAGAGGTGGAGAAGATAATTATATAAAAACACTTTTAGAAGAGCCTTAGTTCTTTTCCAAGTTTCATCGATAGGTGTAAAATAAATCCATAAAATTATTTCATTATTGAAAAATTAATTATTATAGGATGAGGGTAGGGAATATTGTGAGGAAATTTTTTTGATGTTTTATAATTCAAATTGCATGAGAGGTGTCAATAATTTAGGGGAGTTATTCCCTTTTATAGAGGAGGTGTAGTGGCATTGAGATGTTTAAAATAATTTTATATAGAAATTAGATATGAAATTTCCCAAAATGACCAATATTTGATAATTATATGTATAATTTATATAATTTAACATTAATTTTTTTTAAAATATATTTTAACTCTATATATAATTTATCATAATGGTTAGTTTCAACAATACTTTTATATTTTTACTTGTTCATTAAGAAATGAAACTTCTATTAAAAATATAATAAATTTTACCCTTGAAAATTTTGACATTCTATTTTAAAAAATTATTTTTATTTATAAAATAAAATTTATAAATGTTTCATTATTTAACTTCAATAAAATTAAACCATTAAAATGAGAGAAAATTGCAATTAGCAAAATTTACCATTTTATGTGTAAAAATAGAATTGTTATTATGTTATACCTATCAATAATAATGGATGATTGTTGAAAAAAATTTATTGAATATATAAAATATAAATTTCATTAATATAATTTACTATTTCTAATTAATTTAATTTAATTGTATAAAACAGCTTTGGTGACACAAAAGTTGTTTTTAAACAAAATTATATTCTATTAGTTTATAATTTCATATCTAATAAACTAGTAAATAAAATAATATATTTTCATAGATTAGTTATTTTTATTAATAACATCCAATTTTTAATCTACGAGAGAATTTTTATTTTAAATAATAGTATTAGTAGTATTTGTTATTATTTTGTCTTTATTATAAAAAAATTATCAATAAAAATCATTTTAGCATTTAATTAAACCTAACACAATATGCTGTCTCTTGAAATCTATTGAATATATTTAATTTATTTGAAATATTAAATATTTCAAAATATCTCAGGATTTTATACTCCTTTGTCTGCTTGTTTTTTTTCGTACACATGGCCAAATGTCATGTTCACTATTTAAGCATTTAGGGTGTTACACTTTCCTTCAGTTCCAATCACCTACCACATTATTCATATTCATTGATCACCAGTCTGCATATGAGACGATGCTCCCTTATAAGATGGGTCTAACATTTTCATAGACCAATACTCCCACAATAATTCTCATCATGTAATGCTGGTGTAATTCTTGGAGTGTTGGATTCTATTTGATTATTACATCACATAATCACCATGATTTGTGGGTCACTTTATTTGGATCCTCATTATCCTCAATGTCTGAACATTCCCCCTAATGTGATGGTCATAGTCACAATGGTTCACCACCCATTCTAGACGAAAAACATGGAATAATTTGGATGATATTTTGGGATAGGTCCTCTGTTTCATTCTTGGTTCGTGGTCTAACCCCATTGGTTTATCCCCAGTCTTTCTAAAAATTAGTGTTTCATTATTTAGAATGTGGTTTATCATTATCCAATATCATCAAACCAATCCATTTGTATTATATAAAATGGGTTCCATGATTCAGTCACCTCATTCCCCATTGATTGGGTAGAGATAAATTCCCATGGTGTCAATGCATTTACGCAAAATCACACATGGGAAAATAATGTTGGATGTTCAGGGTGACCCAATATATAGTCTTATCCCCTCTCATACCACACTTCTAGTTGTCTGTCAAAAAGATAAGACTCCTTGTGATAAAAAATTGTACGAAACACTCATATGTTTGATCAATAATATGGTAAACCCTTGTTTCTCACAATGATAATGACTCATGTGTGCTTATCAATTAGTCATTGGTTATCAGTTTATTGTGATTGATGTGTGATAATAATAAAAAAGTAACATGTTCAAGATCAAAAACGTTTTAAATATGAAAATAAATATTTTAGAGGGTTATAAAATTTTTGGAACCTCTAATTTTCATAAAACCACTGAAGGTCAACTGCATTGATCCGATGTTCATGCGCAACCATCCTCTACTGAGTTTTCATCTGTCTCTACTACAACTCCACCTAGTCTTCTTTATCTGTGTTTACATTGTGTAGAAATTATTTATTCAATATCCTAATCTAGTCGAACATGGATTAGTATTAATCTTCCATGGATTTCATCCATACCACCGTGGATTTATCCACATCTAATTGGAACTCTAGTATGTTGACGATACATGATTAAGATGCATACATGTGAGCATGATCTTCAAGTAGAACATCCATTAAGTAAATATCCCCTTCAATAGCCTTAGGCTCCTTGGCGCGCTCATATTTTTTTTCTTATTCTAGGTGAGGTCGATATACCACCATTTATCAAGAACCCAAAAAACATAGAAGTCCAAATATAGTTCGTCAAGGATGATGGAAACCACCTCACTAAACCCTAGGTAGACTATCCAGTGGTGGAGAGTTACTAACCGGTTTTTATGTCTTCTATCTATTTGTGGTTGATGAAAATGAACAGATAACTCCACGAATTATGACTCATGATCCAATTATCCCCGATGAAACCCAAAATAGAATATTAAATGTCTTTATGTGGTGTAGGATCATAAGGATGGAGTACCACCAACATATAAATGGTCAGGTAATATTATAGAACATCCTCTTATGTGGGTAAGACAATACAGAGAAACATAATCTCATCATTTCCGACAACTACTATAGAAGAATCCACCTCCTATGGTACTTTTTATGTGCTATAACTATCCCAACCAGATCAGATACTACTTATGTTGGTAGAATACTACTCTTCTCCCCACTGGATACAATAATTGGAAATTCTATGTAAGGAATATCCAATGATGCATCCATAGTTTCCTTAGGTTTTGAAATGATCACCCCATCCTATATCACTACTGTAGTTCATATTTCTACCTTATGTGGTTCTGTTAAGATCAATTATTCCAGAGTTACTACTTCATCGAACAATTTCATAGTCCCCATCTTTAACAACTCCATCAAGAGAAATGTCTTAGTGGTCCACTCTAGTTGAATCCCAATAGGTTTCTCGACCTCCACAGTCTACATGACCATTCCAACTAGGATAATAGCAACTGTTGTCACTGAAAAAGCCTTTGGTACTACTGTATCATATACAGTTGTGGGCAGTTGAGCGTCAATCATTGTCAAAACATCCATTCCAAAATGTGTTAGCCAAAAGCTAAAAGGTAATGAAGAAGACACCAATATGAAAATCTATAGGAAAAATAAATGAGTACTATTACCTGATGAGGAGTTCAGGAATATTCCTGGATAAAACAAAGAGAAGTTTGTTTCCTCAAAAACCACTACACCAATTTCAAGTATTTCATCAGATGTTGGTTTTTCTCTCAGGACCCCAATGTTAGGGATATCCCCCACACATACCCGTTCAATGATTGAGGATATCACTCCTTATAATTGAGTTCATCATAAACCTCCCCTAGTACATGATAGTTGATTCATTTGTAATTAAATGAAGGGATTATGAAACAACTTTAAGAGATGATTTATATCCAATATAATGGAAAATCATAGTATTTTGATGATCAACATTAAGATATAAATATTCTTCTATGTCCTAGTAAATATCACATCCCTAGGACTCTTATAATTATGTTACCTTTGAAATGGAAGTAGCAGTATAAACTACTTGGGAATATATTGGTGAATACATACATAGAAGAACCCTAACTAATCCACTAATAGGATTCATGGATCCATGGAAGTAGACGACATCCATTGGCCATGCCATGTATTTCATTTCCATATAATGCGGAATTTGGAAATCATCCTTTTAATAACCTTCCATGTTGAGGAATATGACATTATTGATGATATATTTACAAAATCCCTAGGTTGTGGTGAGAATTTTTTTAAGCCCCCATGTCTCCCTCACATTGGGAATCTTGTAATAGCTAGGAATATATTTGTGATGTACCTAGTTCCCTGGACACTAAAAAAACAACAATAGGGCTGATCTAGAGGGGCAATCATCCTCCATTGAAAAATTAACCAGGAATTTTGGACCTCATACTATCCTATCCATCAAACCTTCACCAGTTTTCGGCCAGCGACTTCCAACCCCGCTACTTCATCCTTGTAAAATGGGGATACTCTACCTCCATAACACACTACAACAACCAATTACCCACTATAATGTGTGTTCACTCCCTCTCCATTATTGGAATGGTAAATTTAAACCCTCTTCTATTCCCCAGGGTATGTTCTATAACAAATTAGATCATATTCACAGATGAACCCATATGTTGTGATTGGTGGTAACGTATCATTCAATCCATTTGCATCAACATGAATGTAAATGTTCTTGATCTACCTCATGAAAAAAGGATTATTCGCATGGTGGACCCCATGTAAACCATTGGGGCCATCCTATATTATTATATAAACTACAATTTGAAACAATGTGGGTTGTACAACTTGAAAATAAAATTTTAGCTAAGCCATTCCACCAATACACAACGTTGGAAGGCTAGGTGATAGGATCATTACTCATTATTTCTTATAGAATAATCAGTCACCTTCCCATGTAATTGGGGGGATTCATGAAATATGTAGTGCTACACCAGCCTAATCATTGGAAGCATCTCAGCTATGACCAAAATCTATGGGTGAATCCCTATGATGTTCAATATAAATAACCATATATTTGTGGTTAGAGGAGGATAGGGTTTGGATACTCATTTATGAACATGTTTCCAACAACCTAACTAAAATTCATTTGAAAAGGCATGCACACATGGATTTAAGTATTCCCTTTTCTAGTTTGGTAGAGAACCTTTTATCAATTTTCTTATATTGGAAGAACAAAGTTAATTCTCTTAAAAATTTTGAGTATCCATGAAATAAGGATGTATCTTGGATGCTCCCCCATATGTCCATCCCTCACAAGTAGCATTAATACATAGATGAGCGTGACAACTAACCCTCCTAACCTAACTATGGGGGTTTTTTCTTTATAACAGAACCCCATAGTTGAGACTTTCTCACCTTCATGATATTCTAGTAGGAGTTATCATTTCCCCGCTGGTATTCCACATGGCATGTTTGTGGCCTCTATAGTATCTTATTTCATAACATGTTCCCCTTAATTTTCTCCTCTATGTGTTTATTTGGAAAATATTGAAACCAAAAATAGAATGGGATTTCACACTTCCCAAACTTCTCTTAGCTAGTCCCATTAACCAAATCCAGTAGCACCTTCGCTATGGCTGATAAGATTTTTCATTTCTCCCAAACATTCCTTGTAGGGAGGAACTCTTCAAACATTACCACGTGAATTTGGATCCCATCATTCTTGTAAATTTCTCATTTATTGATGTTGAACTATCGATGATGTAGATGGATGGTGTTAGTCCTGGGTGACAATCTCCTCAACAGCTCCATTATGACATCATGGTGTTGGTAAACATGAAAACATGATTCCCAAAATTTCATATAGTGCCCCACTCTCTTCATATATTCCTTAAATTAATATAATCATGCATACATCCAATTTACCTAGTCCCAATCATCAGAAACATTTCCACCCTTGCGCCGTTCTTGGTTTTCATTCCATTATTTGAGTGGATATCCAAAACCATCTTTTATATTTTCTCATAATAAAAATGGGACGTCACTTCATATATCTTATTTTAATCAGTATTTTTGGTGTGATTATATAGAGTGTCCTCTATGACTGGATCATGGTCATTCTAGATGTGTACCTTGGAATTTCTAAACCACTATAATTGACCCAATGTGCATCTGAACCGATATATAGGCTCATATGTCCTATCCATGGGGATAAAAACCTCAACAATCAACAAAAATAAATATTGTTTTAGATAAAATCATTGATGACACTTATTTTAGGATTCTATTAGCAGAGTTCTGATTGAGTAAGGGTTTTAGGTGCTCCAAAATCACTCCATGATCATGATATTCCCATCCATAAACTTCCAATGAACGACAGTAGAATTTGAACCATTAAAAACAATCATGTTCAATACATAGGTTCTTTTTGAGTTAGGTATAATAATTCTACAAGAAATTTTCATTAAAAAATATCTAGTCCATGCAAGATGATTCACAGAGGTTGTGTCCTAATGGTTCAATTCATGGGACACTATTCATAGAAGTAATCTCATGGAGAATGTGATCTACATAAATGATCTGAATTGAACTTATAAAGAACTCGTTAAGGATGTGATATTTGTGAAAAGAGATGACATTCTTTTATCTTCATGAAATTAGAGTGATCTTTCTAAGGGGCTTGTACTATATTTACGAGCGTATGAACAAACTCTATTTCATAGTTATCTTTGTGAGGAAAACATTGTAGATGAGATTCAATAATGAGATTCCCAAATTGGACTTGATTACAAATTATTAGTGACTAATCCTTAAAATCTGACCCTACTTTCCCCTATCGGCACCCATTCCATCGGGTAATTTGTTGACACTGAAATATGTGTTTCATGAAAGATGTTTGATGATTAAATGAAATTTATTTAGTGAATGTGTCCTAAAATGAACCAAAAATTTCACTAAGGGTCTATTTCTCAAATATCATAATGCTAAAAAATAGATGGAGATCACATATTTATTTGTCTATGAGGATTTTCTATGAACACTTGATGGCCTAATGATAACCTCATCATAGTGAAATTTATATTCATAATGCCCAGAGAAAACATGTTGTGTCTTGATAGTAATCTCTATGAATTACTCATTTGGAATTAGGTAGATCAACCTTTTAAAAGGCTCTCAAATCTAAATCAAGGCATCTAATATTTGAGAAAAACCTTTTCTTTTAAATAATCCCCTTCTCTTTGACTTTTGATGAATTACTACGATATTTCAATATCCCAAATTTTTCCCTTTTCAATAATAAAATAATCATAAAAAAAGAAGGATAAAATTGACCTCTCATGTTATCAAATCATCACCATTCAATCACCCTTATGATCATGAGATCCTTTACATAATGTGTAGGTTTCTTTCAAGAAGGCATTTTCCACTCACGAAGGAGGAAGTCCCTCTAAGGAACTTCATTCTTAGAGAATTATTTATGTTTCAAGAAGCACTCCCCCTCTAAATATTGCTTTACCCATGGGAGGATATCCTAATTCGTGAATCATAACCCCTGGGGAACCCATTTACATCCATGAGGATCCTAAGAATTATTATAAACTCCATCTAAAACCACCAATATTTTCAAAATACCACTCTTGGGCCAATAAGTTTTCCAACCACCATCAAACATCCATTTGGAAGGTCAAGTAATTAAGGCCACTACACAAATATAGGATCATTTCTGATGCACCTTGATTCCGTATATGACCAATTTCAATCGTGTCCTCCTAATTCACACATACTATATCATGATCCTCACATGTACATTTTTCTTATATTAATATGTAATTTGACCTTGTTACTTCTATACATAGGACCTCTATCATTAAACACCGGACTGACCTCTCATGCATGGCAATGTCAAATCCATGTCCCAACTAAAGATGCATGAGAAATTTTTATATAATCCATATGGTTGAGGAGTTAGTTCCACACATCTAAGATCCATGATGTAAAATTTCCAAGAACCATGTCCTAGTAATACAACATTAAAAAAATTAAATTATTCTTATGGAGTGAAAATAATATTGCCATACCCTTTGAGATGGGAAATTATTCCCCATCTAAAATCATCAGGGGATTCCACCCTCTCCAACTATGAAGTACAAGACACCCCTAGAGGGATGAATTAATGTATATTCCCCAAAACATTTCCCCAATATGTATCCTCTAGTGAAGTTAATATTATATGCATAATCACCACACCATACCTTATCAAAAATATTTCACGACATGAGAATCATAGACATTTGACATTAAACTACATAGACTGGTCCAATCATATGACCTTTCTTGTGGAATTGATCAATTAGGATTTTGATCCATGAATAATAAATATGGTACATATGATTCCCCACCAAGGATAATATTGATATTATTTAACCATATTTTTATGTATTCCCTCATAGAGTAACACCTCTGAGATTTTTCTCCATAGGGAGTTTTGATCCAGACATTAGATTTACCTCGACCTAGTGTTCGGATTCATTGGTAAACTATCTAGGAAAGAAATCTTCCCTCCATTGGATGGACCATCCAGATCAACCACTAGTGGGAGTTGTGATTCAATACTCCATATCCATATCCAGAGAAAATTGTAATCCATTGGTTAACTATATAGGTGTGACATCTCTCTCATAGGGACACACCACTATAATCTGCCTCCATGGGGAATTCTGATTGACTATTTCAACTCCAAAAGTATGTTAAACACATGAATAAATATATCTATAACAAAATTGATGAACCTTCTCAAGAGGATGTATAACTTGTTCCCAACCCAAAATAAACACTCCATGCTATTAACATGGTATGACAAATTTAAACTTCTATTGATGACCTAGGCCCCTAACAATAGTTATTTTTTGATTTATACATGCTGCCTTGGGTTTGATGTCTACAATTCCACATATTTTATTACCTTATTTGTGGAATAATACATATGTCTATTTCATCCAATGTCTATACATTCTAAAATATTCCTAATGTGTCTACTCCCTTAACCAATGGTTCATAACCAATCATGAATGAGTCGATGAAATTAAAAACTGTACATGTATGGACGACATCAAGAAAGTGTTTAGTGAACTTAATTTAAACCTATTATGGAGACCCAAACATTGAAATAATCACCAAGGAGGAATCCATAGTAGGAGGAACAAACATACCATAATCACTTTTTGATTAAGTATGAGACATCACTGATGAATGTGATGAACTTTTCATTCCATTGGAAAGTGGGGACACATGAAAAAAGGAAGCTCATAGATATTTTAATGTGTAGGAGGGCCTAGATGAAAATTTCAGAATAAATATACTCATTACATTGGAGGAGTTCATTATGAAGAAGTGTGTTTTGAGTTTATTATGTTGATTGAAGTGTTTTTCTGCATCCAAATGTGGATCAATACTATTAATCCATTTTTCATGAATAACTCTTGAATCCATAATTTGGATTTATTACTATGGTCTCAATTAGTCTCGATGGCATCCTCGAATCAACATTAAACTTTCGTTATTTTTCATGGGTCCAATTATAATGGATTATTCCATGAAATATTAAGATATTGATTATATGATATTGGTGGATATTGATATTTCTACAATGTAGATAGATAAGGTATTTTTAACCACTCTTAGTGATGATAAATATCAATTTATTTAATATGATTGGTTGTCTCATTTCACTTTTGGTTTCCAATACATTGGGTTTGTTGAAGATCAATTTTGAATAAATGTTACCTATTATTAATTCTCTATTACCTCAAACAGCCCAAAGGCCTTAAATTTTTTTATTTTGATAAAACCTATAATTATTGGAAGAAGGAGGAAACCCCTAACATAAAGACTTAAACAACAAACTCAGCTCGGACGGACCCAAACACATGATCTAGAAAACTCGTCACTACAAGATATTAGATACTCTCCACAACAAAAGGCATTAAAACCATATTCCATTTTCTCATCACAACATTGCTAGCTGTCCTACACCAAAACTAATGAGCTCGGTACTGATGGAAAATGTCACACCCTCTCAAAAATCCAATTTCAAGAAGCCATGAAACCGTGATAACTCCTTTCCCAGAACATCATCTGGAGAATAAATTATTGAATAACGATAGCAGAATCACTTAAGCCATGGACTACCAAAGAAAAATAAAATTCGTCTTTTCCGTCATTCCCAATGTATAGAAAACCAGAACTGTCCTCCTTGCCATCCTCACCTGAAAATTATATTTTTTGGATTTTATAAACCATTATTCTCTCTTAAGTTTAATGCTCTAGATAAAATCCATAAGGCTAAAAAGAATAATTCTATTTAAAAATGGAATGATAGTAGTCATATTGAGAATTATAAGAGTCACATTATGTCTATTAAGGGTATCTAAAAATGTTTTAGTAGAGAATATAACATGAGTGTCTGAAATATGGATGCTCAAAAATAATGGTTAAGTATACATATCGCATATATCATTATGGTAAATCCCATTTAACATAGAAGATAGAGGTCTAGTGAGAATGTCTTTGGATATTTCATTATTGAAAATTGAGTTTATTGAGATAGTGGATCCCCATAGTAGATTCAAGGAAAATAATCAATACATTATAGTATTATTATTGTTGGGTCTATGATAGTTATTCATGAAGCTGCCACTTAATCTCTTCTTGGGGTCACTTCTACTGGTGTCTAGATTTCAACTACTTATGTTCTTAAATCCACGCAAGAATGTAGAGGAATAGCTATTTAGGTGGGAGAAGATACTATTGTTGTGTCCACTCTATCATAGGTACCTAATTAGGAAATTTAAAGTAGGGTAATGATTAATATAAAGTGGATGATATAAATAATGGAATATTTTCCTAAACCGTTATTATTTTATTGATTAGGATTTTTGAATGTATTTGGTCGGGAATGTTTTTGGTATGTTTGATATTTCTAGATCTTTGGAATATGATAACATGGATCATGAAAACATTAATTCACAATATAATATTTAATTTCTCAAAACTACATTTAATTATAGAAAGTCCTAAAAAATTTCTATGAATTGGCCAGATGTTCCATATCTAGATAGAGTATAACGGGATGGAATCACTACATGATGTTATTCTACATACAGTTATGAATCTATTAGAGTAATAAAAATTTGTAATAGGAGTTTACCATTTGTTAAAATATTTAAATACAGTACTAAGAAGTAATATTCTAAACATAGACCAACTTTGATCACTAACACAATATCTAAGGAAGATAAGAGGACAAAATATTTTTTTTATTTGTTTCTCATAGTTTTATTTGGACAATTCTCATGAAATAAAATTAATTGATTAGATTATTTTAATTGCTCTATAATATTTTTTACATTATTTATTCTCATTTGAATGTGGGATGTGTTTCCATATATTACCTCATTCTCGTACTATTTTTGTTCCTTTATTTGTTTTTTAATTCCTAAATAAAGGATGTTTAACCCCTCTTATCATTATCTATGTGTTCATATAAATTTTTCCCATCTTAATTAATCCATTGAATCCTATTATAATGAATATTAAAACCATTAAAACAATTTAAAATTGAAAAAGGGCAGTCAGAGGATACAAGAACCTAATATATATGGTTTTAGTGAACATATCCAACAATTTTATGGAAGGACCTAAACATGATTTGTTTCTCAATACAATGTTTTCTCAAACACTATTAATACATGCGAATTTCTTTATGAATGTATTATTCTATGATTATAAATGAATGTGATACCATGTTATACAAGGTTGTTCTCCAACATTCTCATCTCCCATCTGGATACACACCGTGATAATATATATGATACAATATTTCCCAATTTTGAAAATCATGACCCCTACCCATTGTCTTAAAAAGACTATAATGACCCTAACCTTGGATGTGTCCCCCATATACCAATCGATGGAAGTAAACAAATATTATAAAGACCTAGAACCCATACTTCTAGACCAGACATTGATTCCATAAATATTACTTTTTTTCAAGGATTGCTTAGATTCTATCATATCTTTTAGGTTCATAATTTTAGATAATTTGAAAAAAAAATTAACATCATAGATTCATTAAATATTTTTTAACAAATTTTATCATCATCTCCCACTATAAACATATTTTCTTAATCCACATTAGGTCATCATCATCATCCATATGAAAATCAACTAGAAATTATTCATTCAACATCAATAATTTTAAACTCTGTGAAATGAAACATATAAGGGGTGATATCAATTTATATGTAAGGGAAAATCTTAGTATGAACAATCTAATTTTATCAGATATTATATAAATAGATTAATAGTAAGATTACATAATTAAATTACATGATTTTAACAAAAAACTATTAATAACCATCAAAACCTAGACCATAAAAACATGTAATTAAGACTTCATAATTTATGGAGTAATCCAAATTTATTTTCATGGGCCACGGGATATTTATAATAACCACAATAATCTTTATAAAAACATAACAATAATAAATAAATTTATAATTTTATTGGAATATTATCTTCACATCACTTCTTATAAATAGAATAACAAGTATTTTAAACTTCTATTTATGGATTTCCCAATGCGTTGGAGGGAAATTAAATATTAACATGTCCTTAGATTGTCCTGATACCACCTGTATTTGTTTAAAAACGTAACTAGGAATCATTGGTTATAACAGAACAAAACATCTTTGGATTATAATGTAACTGAATATCTTTCATTAATAAAATAACCAACTATCGTTGGTTTATAACAAAACGACACATTCATGGTTTATAATGGATCCATCTATCATTTCAAAAAAATTATGAATAATTATATCATGAATATAATATATAAAGTATTAATTTGAACCTAAATTCACTGAAACGACATTTATTATTTTTAATTCTTGATTAACCCATTGAAAAAGAAATAGGTTCCAAAACAATTTCTTTGAAATATGATAAACCCTTGGAAATAAAAGAGGCTCTATAAGATTATTTTATAAAAAAATATTAACCTAATTAAAATAAAAAGCTTCCATAATAAACAATTTGAATCATGGTTAACCCATTTAAATGAAACATGATCCATAATAATAATTTTGAATCATGATTAACCTGTTGATAATAAATGGGTACTATAACAATCACTTGGATACATGATTAACCAACATAAAATCGACATGTAATAAAAGAATATATTTGAAACATGAATAAAAAATATAAATGAAATGGGTTGCATGAAAAATATCCTTGAAAAAACATTAATCCATAAAAATAATGAATGAGGATTGTATCATTGTAAAGTATCTCTATTGGATCATAAAAAACAACACGGGTTGTTGACATTTATGAATGGGAATCCCATTAAAAGATTATTAAAACATTTTTTGGGGAAAATAAAATTTCCATTTTGTGAATCAAATTTAATATCTAGGAATTCACAAAATAGAGGGAAATGAATTTATTTGAAAGAAAATTTAAAAATAATCTATTTAAAAATCCTTGAAAAATCAGACATGTTGTTTAGAAAATCTATTTGTTTCAGAAATGGAAAAAATAATCATTCATTTGAAAGAAAATAATTGAAAAAGGGAGTCAAAGGGATTCATTTGGAAAATATTAATAAAGTTATTTTTAAATCTTTTGAAAAGAATGTAATTGATCGTGTAAAATATATTTTGGATCAAATTTGTATTAAAAATCAAAATTATTGAATAATTATTGATAACATGGATATGAAAGTGACACATAGCGAATCTAAATAATAATACAAGATCAGAAACACAAAGAAATGAATTCATTTATGTTTATTCAATAAATAAGGGAGGAAATGAAAATTCTACATGTAAAACATATTTATAATCAGAGAATAATAATTGATATGTGGTTCAATAAAATAATATCATATTATGTCCTCCAATGGAAACTTGTTTATAAAAAACCTAATGGAAGGGATAATATAATAAACTTTTTATTATATGCATTATTAACGCATCAATTATAACCCCCATGATTAATTAACATAAACTGAGCTATTAAATATAATTAAAATAATGAGATCCATGATATAACATTCTCATAGGTTAGTATATATGCATCATAAAGAATATAGTTTCATATCATAAACATATATACCAATGAAATGATTTTTGGACAATTAACCCTTATAGTGATCATATAACTGAACATATTGTTAATAAATGAAGGGATTATGAATAAAAAATATAATTCTATAATAAGGAATTTTAAATACATAATTTTAAAATTCAAATTTTAATATAGACATATTCATTTCATAACTCAGTCATTGAATAAGTTTTATATTCCAATGAAACAAAATTGAGTTAAGAAACACTTTACCACTGTGTAACATTCAAGTAAAAAACCATGGATAAATTACTTAAAATTGAAAAAAAATAAATGATTTATAAATGATTAATTATATCCCATGTCATATCTATTGTATATAAACCACCCATTAAAAACAATGGGGAAATATGACATATTTATAATAGAAGTAAAAGTGAGAAGAGAAACTCGTACCTCGAGTCCAGACACAACATATAGGTCCTCTATCTCATATATAATATGTTTAAGTCATGGTTTTAATTTCATAGGAACATTTTTAATATTTAATAATTTTTATGTAAATAATTTTTTAGAATTTTTAAATAAGTATTTTAATTTATAATCACCTATGTCAATATAACGTGTTTTGAGGATGTTCAGTTCAATAGTTCAAAATAAAATTTGTGTATTGACTGTGGTCAAATAGGTAATTATTTCAAAATAAAGAAGATAATATATATTTTATAATTGTCCAAATTTTTAATCAATTATACTTTTTATGAGAATGCATGAAAATGGATATGAAAAATTACCTGTGTTATAATCATCGAGGCAGTAGGTCATATATACACATGAGTAACAATTAAATTTTTTAATGATTATTATGGTAAGAAGGTATGTATCATTTTACCAATATGAAATGATAATAAAATATTAAATAAAATATTCTTCATTTAAATATAATTATATAAATCATTATTTAGATGTGGTGATGAGAATATAATCATATCTTTTATTGGCTGTAGTTCCCCAAACGTAAATGAATTACATAATCATTTTTTCGATCCAAGAAGGAAAATGATATATAATCTTTTTATAATGATTATTAATCCATTATTATCATTATTATTTCTTTTATATCACATATATTAAATAAAACTATACTTATTAACATCATTTCATTGATTTAGTGAAAAAGGAATAACATCCGATTGTGAGAGGGTAGTATATAGTATATACGAGTGACATTATTGTATCCCCAATGGAATTTAATGTAAAATAATACAGATTTGATATAATAATTAAAAAACTAAAGAATTTATAAAAATAAAACATATATTATTTAAAATATTATTTAATGAATCATTGATATGATATGATGGAAAAATAATGACAATTATTTACGAACTGGTGGTAGGTTGTACTCATGAATGATGATTTAATATCAAATTTTTTAAGAATGAGAGTTGGATTTGGGATATTAAATTTATATAATAACATAACAGTATATATTATATTTTATTTCTATAGTATTATCACATTTGAGGAACATTTTATGGGTAAGAATAAAATATAAAACAAATCTTCATAGTCAGGAATTATACCTCCTCTTAGACAACCCATTTTGGATTATACCTAATGAAATTATGGAATATATTTTTAACCAAAACAATGATTCTAGAAAAAGGAGATAGATTTTAAGAAATTTATTTAGGTCGGTATTTTTTGATATTGAGGTATTTTACGGTGTGAATAATAGGTGAGTAGGGGGACATTTTAAAAGTGAGATAAGTGCCACACTTTTAATTTAAAAAAAAGGTATACCCACTGTTTACATAACAAAAAATGGTCAATAAATTGATTATTTCAAACAATAATACATTATAATATATATATATGTCCATAAACTTGTTATTATAATTTTTAAGCATCATTTTTACTCTAATCATTTTGGGTTTACACCTCGGTAAACCTGATTTTACAACAACTATTATGATTAATTATTTATGTTTTCACATACATTATGGAATAAAATTTATATTAAATTATTATAAAATATTAATTATTATGATAAAAAAATTTAATCTATTTTTTTAAATTTCAATTCACTGACGTGTAAAATTTAAATCTTAATAAGAAGACGTGATGAAAGATAAGGTATAAAAGAATGTTATTTAAAAAAATATTATTTTATATTAACAATATTTCAATTAATAATTATTATATGAATATCAATTAAAAATTTATTTACATGTAAAATATAAATATAAATTAAATAATTTCACATTAGTGGTTTTTTAATTAATTTAAAGGTGAAACAATGTTCCCATTAAATTCTTTTCCAAAAAATATCATTTTTAATCACAATGATAGTCATATGCTAAAATCTATGTTGATGTTGATTTGAAATGATAAATGTGATATATATATAAATAAATATAAATTATATGAAATTAATTTAGATTAAAAATATAATGCTAGTTTAAAATTTCTTCTTTTATTTAAACGAAATGACATTTTTACAAAAATTGGTATCTCCCACTATTCAATAGAAAATAAATATTTTCCAAAAAATCAGAAAATTTCACCCAACATAAATGTTTATATACTAATTGTAAAAATGAAGTTAATTTATTAAATAAAATTTTCTAATACTTTCGTTAATTAGTGAAAATATTTTTTCAGGAAAATGAATAAATTTTTATAAAGAAAAATTATTTTTAAATAATATAAATAATTTTCAAAAGAATTCATATTTATTGACAAAAAATATATAAATAATTTTTAATGAGTAGGTTATATATATATATATATATTCATTATATTTTTAATAGTATTCATACTCACCAATTTTTTTTCTGGGTTTTAATAGTTATATATTTCATGGGTCGTTTAAAATTAGCGTTGCATTTGGATTTCACTATTGAATATTATTTTATTTTATTAAATGTTAAGGTGTTACATACTCTCCATTTTAATAAATTCAGTTATTAAAATTCATAATTCTTCATTGTAATTAATGTTTTTACATTTTAAAATACCGTATTTTTGCAACCCACATCTTAAAAAGGTTTTGTAAAACATCCTCTTCAAATTAGAGAAAATGATGATTTAAGGTTATTTGGAATAACACATACTAGGTCTACAAATAAATGAGAATAAGTGTGAAGTGAATATTTTGACATTGAATAAAATAATAATTCATATTAAATGATATGGGGTGACAGAGAAAATTGATCATACGAAAGTGAATGATCAGTAAAAAGTTAACAACCATAAAACCACAAAATAATGAGTTGTGAAAAACTTCAATGATTTCATCATAAATGATGGAAATATGAATAAAACTTATATCAATAAAAATTTCCGAGAGTAAAATATTTTATTTAAAATATATATTAATAGAATAAGTGAATATACATACTTGAACAATATAATTTCATCTTTTATCAATTCCCACTATGATATATTCTTTTTTTTTCTAAATGAAGAGTATTCAATATGAATATTTTATCATGTTAAAGGTACTAAAATAAACTATTAATGTAGAAAATAGTTATAATTTTTATAATGAATATATTCTAGTTTTCATTATACATTTAAAAAAAACAGAATTGGTAATCAAGTTATATGATATTTACCAGAATGAGTAAACCATCATATTATGAAATCATACATTAATCTCCAAAATTCAATATTAGTACCCAAATTTAATAAAAAATTGATCCTATCTAACCTATGCATTAATGTGTTCTTTATCGTATAATTTTATATAATTCATTTCATCTTTTCAGTCCACAACATCATGATCCAATTTTACATAAAATTAATAACACATTAAGTAAATATCATTTCAATACCATGGTTATATATTTGAGAAAATGTTTGTCCTCGTACATACCTCAATATCCATGATCATATAAACCATATATAATATGGATACCATCGATGTTACGTCCATATAATTTAAATACATACATTATTTTAGAAAAAATTCACACATATCCTTTAGTCTAAAAATAATTCTCTAAAATTTTTATTAATCACGTTGTGATCTTATTACATAAAACCTTAATAGGTGGTTATATAACAAGACTACTATTTATTCAACATTAAAAAAGGATTTATTACATAAAATTACACATAATAAAAAAAATATATGTATATTTCCATTTTATTTTTGAATTAGGTACATATAATTACATCCTGAGCATGGGATATAATAACATTCTTTAAAGCTTTTATAACATGCTTCTAAAATTTGATGGATTCTAAAACTGCATGAGATAACATTATAAAAACATAAGAATGGTGTGAGATATTAATCTAATAAGTTAATAGACATGATATAATGTTATACATGATAGAAAATAGTCATATCAATGGTTTATAAAAAGAGTATGAATCATTATCCTGAATAATGGAACTTGATATATTATGATAATTCTATCATGGGAAATTTGGTGACAACTAAAAATAGTGCATCATTAAAATAGGTCAAGGTTAACTTACCAAAAAATGGTTTATAATTTCCCATAAAGGATTTATATTCACTCCATTCCCCAATATGATCTATCATGATTCTAAAAATTATCCAATGCATTGATGCACTATATAATTATGGGCACACCCTTCACATTATTTTCAATCTCATGCTTTAGTGTGCCACATAGATCATAGAACATGGATTTATTCATCAACAATATTAATAAAATTTATAGGAAGTGTGTAATTCATAAATATAATTCCTAATTATAATATTAATTTGTGTATAAATTTGAACACCCATAATAGTAAAATAACAAGGTACTCAGAAAATAATTGCTTTTGTATAGAAAATTGTTGTGATATTTTGGAAGCATAATGACATCACATAAATATTTATAAAATGGGATTATAAAGGAATAAATGGTATCTAATGATTTTTAAATAATATGGATAGTAATAGTGAAATTGAAATATATATCCTGATATTATAAATTTTAAATATATGGAAAAAGATAATAATGAAACATTAATAAGTAAGAGAACATGAAATACTTTAGAATGTTTTGGCACGATAATAGGTGTACATAAAGGTTCATGGGAGGGATTAATGAGATTTAAATAATCATATATATTTTTTAATTAAAAATTTAAGGTAATAGGGTTATTTAGGATCATACCCAACATGAAAAAAATGAGAACTACGAAGCATACCATAAAAGAGGTCCTTTAATGGAAATTAGAATAGTGAAATTAATTATGAAATTTTTGCATATTATTGACATAAGTAGCAGTCAAAATGAAAGGGTATAAATGATATATTATTAGAATAAAATTAATATTATAGTAAGATAATTTTTATATATTAATTTTAATATAATCAATTGAAATTAAATGACTAATTTCAAAAGAGGTGATTAAATTGGAATGAAAGTAGAGTAATCAATTAAATGAGTGTGTCACTCCAAATGTTTGGGAGGGGATTCTTGAGTTATTATTTTATCGTTGTGTTGACTCTATATAGCGTATTACAATGTTTGTAAGTTCTAACTAGAGTTTTAGTAATGATAAATGGCTTATTTGTTTGGTTTATATAGGAAATGTGGGGAATTTCATTATAATTTCATTTTAAACTATACATAATAAATTAAACAAACCCACCAACCATCCAATGGTTTCGTGATGGTTCAATAAAATTGGGATGGGTTCTCATTATTTTATAAGTTCAATGTACAATCATACTAAAATAATTACTTTTCTTTTTTGGAGATGAGTAATAAACATAATTAAATGATTCTAAAAGCTTAAAATATTTTTTTTTCAAGATTCATAATTTCATTATAAAATTAATCAAATAAACCTAAAATAAAATTATATTAAATATAGAAAATATATTAGGTCATAGAAACCTTTTAGGTATTAATTATAACACTATTGTGTCACTTTTAATCCATAATACACAATGTATAATCATACCGTATTTAAATATTACATAACAACTCAATTGTCTCAAAAAATTATAAAAAATAACCATTAGATAATTTTCAGGTTATTATTAAAAATATAAGGTTCATTTCCTCTAAATATTATTCTAAATACTTTAATTTTCAATTTTTAAAGAAAATTAAAATTTATTATGAAATTTTGGGTTGTTGATAATATCATTTTTTGAACCCTTACCAAAAAACATTTGAGTTAATAAAAAATATGTGATAACCTATATTTGCTAATAAAAATTAATAGTAATATTTTTAATTTATTATTTATATCAAATTTTCATTAATTTATGAAACTAAATTCTTCAATTGAGTTTGAAAAATAAACACAAATACTATTTGTGTTTTCTTTTACCCAATTAAAAATAATTTTAAAATTAACTTTAATTGGATGAAAAAATATTCATTATTATAAATAAAATATAGTAAATACTAATATTTCTTGGGTATCGATATATATTCCTTTTATAAATCAGAAAATTCCCCAAGTGTAAGGTTCATGATGGTGGGAAATTCATGGGGTGGTTCCGTCAATGTGGTTTGGGTTTTGATCTAGATGAGGTTGAACCTCTCCCATAAAAATTTACTCTCATTCATAAATTATAGGATCACAGCATGGGTTTTTTGAAGGTATATTCCACATGATGAAATATCCCATAGATGATATAATAAATGGGAAATATAGGGAATGATCCAACTAGTTTAGGCCATCATTTATTTTTCTATTCCAATTTGATATATCAATACCCTATATTTTCACTATTCATGTCATCGGAATTAATTTCAATATCACCTATGGTAATGTTCGTTAATGACTGTTTAAAATATTTATTAAATAATATATCAAAATAAGTCCTTGTGTTCTCTACATCCTTAATACATAATAATATATTTGATTAAATTATAGGTGAATTTTTAAATAATATATCCAGTCATTACAAGCTATGAATTTGAAATTATGATCACCCGTAATCTTATAGAACTAAGATAGTATGAATATATCTTCATGTAAACATACATGAAAACATCTCAATATACAATTTCATCTAAATATCTCCTATTAAACCAGCTATAACAGCCCTGATCTCATACTCACAGTTTTGAGATTGAAAATGAATAATTTTCATTTTTTTTATATTGATGAAGGTGACTGAATTTTAACTATAAAAATCCTACATCATTAGAAATAAATTATTTGATTTTATACATTATCAAGGAAACTTTAGGTTTATAGTTTTAGATAAATATTTCAAACTATTAACATCCTTGTTTTATGAAAAAGTACTTCATTAAATTGAACATCATATCCCACTATACATAGCATTTCATATTCCACATTATGTCATAATAATAATTTATATGTAACCAATCTAGACATAACTCATTCAAACTCAATATTTATAACCTATGAAAAATTGAACATAAGATGGGTGAGATAAAATTAATTTTTTGGGAAACTTATTGATTATCAATTGAATTTCATTAGGGTGAATTAAAAGAAAAAAGGTTATGATGATATAATAAAATTGCATGACTATAAAATAAAAATATATATAATCACCAATACATGGATCCTTAAAACATGGAAGAAGGCTATAATTAAGAAAGATTCATAAAACCAAAAAATCATTAGCCATGTGATATCAATATTGATCAAAAGAAAAATTTCAAACCCAAAATAACTGCAGATAAAACTTATTGGTATCATGTATCATTATCATAAAATAACATCATACAAATTGAATAACCAATATTTTTTACTTCCATATCCCTAGTACCCAATGCATTTAAGGGATATATTAGACCCACCCATATTTGGTTTATCAACAAACTACTAATCCCTGGTCAATAACATTACCGCCTATACATAATTTATAATAGAACCATGTGTCCTTGGTTTATAATGGAACTAACCATCGTTGTTTAGCAACGTAAACACCAATCATTGGAATATAATGTATCCACCAATCCTAGGTCTATAAAAAACCAATTATCATTATAAAATCTATCAACAAACCTTTAATGAATAATGTATATAGAATGTATATATAATTATAATGTCAATAAAAAAGTATTTATTATATTTTGAAAACTATTATCACATAAGAAGTAAATATGTTCTATATAAATCCCTTTAAAACATGATTATCCTCTGGAAAATAAATAGGTTACATGAAAACTATATTGAAAATTTATTCACCCATGGAATAAATGGGTTCCATTATAAAATATATATAAATAATAATAAGCTGTGAAAAAAACATGTTCCATAAAAATATATTTGAAACATGATTAACTCAGGTAAATAAAATAGTTTCCATACCAATCAATTTAACACACAATTAAACCGTATAAAAGAAATGGGTTACATAAAAATATATTTGAAATAATACTACACAATATGATATAAATGGGCTCTATTAAAAATTAATTGAAAAATCATAATCCATCCTAAGAAATAACTATGACGGTTTCACTGCAAAATATTACATCTAAAGAATACGTAACAAGAAGGGTTGTGGATTTTGATGAATATAAATACCTATTAAGGGTCATTAATATTTTTATTTGGTGAAAATTTTATTTCATATTGAAAATAAATTTTAAAAAATATAAATTCAAAAAATTTTACCTAAATATTTTTATTTGAAAACATATTTGAAAAAATATAAGTAAATCAGCAAGAAAAATATTGGACATGTGGGTGGGAAAATAAATCTATTCCTTAAATTGAAAAATAAAAATAATTTTCAGTAAATTTTTTAAAAAAAATATTCGAAGTGATATATTTGGAACAAATTATGAAATTAAAATTTAAAAAAAATGTAAATGGTCATATAATATCAATTTTTGAAATAATGTACATTTAGTAATAACATTTTTCCATTCATTTTTAAAAACATGGATATAGTAAAGAAAGAAAAACTATATGATATAAAAAACATGATTGATATCACTTACATATGACCCCATAATGATTTATAAATAACTAAGGGATGAAATTGAAATTAAAAATTTGAACCATTATCAAATCCCATTTGTATTATAATATTTGCTATTTTTGAAAATAAAATCATATTACTTCCTCTAAAACAAACATTATCATAATGAATATTCAAATAATGGTTACTGTAATATAAAGACATTGCCACTTTGGTACCCATCAATTCTTAGTCCATCAAAATAATTACATCCAAAGAAACATTATATAACATCCAAATGGAATTTCCATGATATAACTTTCCAATAGTTTGGAATATATATGTTATATAGAAGATTGTTTTTCATATTGTAATCATAAATCACATATTCTAGAATTTGGGATATTCAACCCATTCAAATATCATATCACTAAATTGAGATTTATTAAATTTAGCGATTATGTGAAAAAATCAAAATCCAAATCATGCATGTGGAAATAAAAAAAATTATAAATTAATTAAAATATTTTCATATCATAACAGATTATATGAAGATGTATTACAATAAAATGAAATATAATTGAGTTATGAGACTTTTTACCACATTTTATCTTTCAAGATATTACATTAGGTTAAATAATTTAAGATTTAAATATAAAATAACATTATGTATGAATGATTCATGATATTATATATAAAATTCATAGTATATACACCAAAAAATAATAAAATGTTGTGATTGAGGATTATGTATCATAGAAGTAAAATCAAGACCTCAAACCTTTACCAAGAGTCCATATATATTTTTTATATCCATTAATTATTGATAAATAATATTAAATATATTATTTTATATCTTAATAAAATTACTTTTCTTTAATAACTTATACATAAAAAATATATTTTATTAATTTTAAATTCAATATTAAAATATTTTACTTGTTAAGACCACCTCAGTTGTTTTAGGGGTGGTAGTCCACACCTACATGAACGACATTATGTTTTTAGTGTTAGAATGAAAATCATATATTATATTTTAATATTGAAAAATATTTCATGAATTTAAATACGATATTATTTATAAAAAATATATTAGTTAATATAATCCTTATTACATTCCATGTGAATTGTTAATGAAAAACAAATCACATCATTTCATGAGATGGTAGTCTGCCTTACACATGTGAAATGTTCTTTTATCCCCCACCGAATGAAATGTATAAAGGTACTTGAGATATCATTAAAATATAACTATAGATATGTTAGAAATATCATAAATAAACATTAAACTCATAATTAAGAAAATATGTGTGAGGCGATTACGGAAATAGATTGACATCGGGTTGTGAGGTTGTAGTCTTTGGTACACAATAATAGAGATTTTGTATCCAATTTGAAGGTTGAGGGGATGGAATAATCTAATTTAATTAATATAATAAAATTTAATTATATAATAGAAATTATTTTAATAATATTATAATTGATTATGAATATTTTATAGACCTGGAATAAGAAATCAAACAAAAATGCATTGTTAGGAATTTTCCCTCTTCACATACCACCCCATTAGGATTATAACTGATAGATAAAAATAATTTTTTTAATGAAAAAAAAATTATTTTTGTCTAAGGGAATGGATTTTTTGAATTTATATTTCTATGTGTTTTCCAAAAAAAATGTGTTTTAATTTTTGAAGAAGAGGGGATAGATTGTGTCATTTTATAAGTGAGGAGAGTTGGACACTTATAATAATTAAAAAAAATGTGTAAAAATGATTTTCACATTCGAAAATGGCAAATGAAATGATTATTATCAATAATAAAGAGTTATATAATTTAGATAGTTCTATAAAATTGTTTTTATACAATTATTTAGTTCTTTTGACCTTTATTATTTAGTTTAACCCCCGATAAACCAATTTTTAACTTAATTGCAGTGATTATTTTTTTTCATTTTCACTATTCATTATTATAAAATATTAAGATTAACTAATTATAATATGTATGTTATGATATTAATAATATATAATGAATTTCAAAATTCATCTAAGTCTAAACAGAAATATTTTATTTAAAATTAAACCCTTAATCGCGATGAAACAGTTGGTTTTCAAGAAGTGTATTTGTCAAAGAAAAATTGATTTTATAATTACATTATTACTAATAATAATTATAGGTGGAATATAAATTAAAATTTAATGATATATTATGTATATTATTAATTTAATTAACAATTTGGGTTTGATTAGGTAATAATAAAGGAGAAACAATATGCACTTTAAAGAAGGTTTTAGAAAAATCATTTTTTAGCCACAGAGAAAAATGTATACCAAAATCGAATATCATTTTGACTAATAAGTAAATAAGTGGAATAAATATATCTAAAATATACCTATAATACACTAAATTATATTCAAAACATAATGGGGCTCTAAAATTTCATAATTTATGGAAATTAAATTACATTATTACATAAATTGAAATTCTCACTAATCGCTAAAACCCCATTATTTTTCAAAAAATCCAAATATTTCACCCAAAGTAAATTTTCATATACCAATTTCAAAAATAAGTTTCATTTAATCAAATAAATTTTCTAAAAATACCAAATATTTAATATAATATTTCTCTAGGAATGTAATAAAAAACATTATGGATGGAAATATATTTTTCAGGAATAAACCATCTATAATAAATATTGATTGATTATTTACTAAAAATTTATCAATAATTTAATTATAGTGAAAATTTTATTTATATATTTATATAAATATATATTTCATATTTTTATTAATACTATTGATACACGCGAATAAAATGCATAGTTATAATGGTTTTATATTTCATTGGTTGTTTAAGCATTATGTTGCATGTCGAATAAACTACCAAAAATAATTTTATTTTATAAAAAATTAGGTTGTTAAACCAAGGGTATAAAAAATCATTCGTGGTGATTTTAATTAATTTCTAATTCCAATAGTAGTAGTAAAGGAAAAAGGCATGATAATATATGATGAATGAAGAAATGAAATATAAAACTCACATACATAGTAAAAATCAATTTTTGTTTTCATAGACAAAAAAATTATACAATATAAAGTGACAAATACAAAATATTCCAAAATATATGAAGGTTTGAGTTGTGGTATTACAGTAGAAACTTCCCACTCAATTTCATTAAAATAAAATCTCCATAAACATGGACCACTACGTCATGGTCATCCACTAACAAAGATAAAAACAATCCCCATATATATATCCATATTAACAATATAAACATATTTAACCAATGATAATATTAATGGGTAGATTATATATCATTAAAGGAAAAAATATACTTCCCACACAAAATACTAAGATAATAACATGTTACCAAAAAATAATTATAAATATATGTATAACAAAAGGAAATATAATAATCATAAATCAATATTAATTGTAAAATATAGTATTGGAAATAATACATTATATCCCCCCCAATACATCCCATATGAAACCCATGTAGTTAACCCCATCCACCCCCATCAATATTGTCTCTTAAAAAAGAGAAACATCATGGGAATACCCCCATTGCACCAACACAATTTTTCGCATGGGGGTGTAGAAACCATAATGCCCCAATTTTAGCATGATAGTCAAGGTGAAATCCAGAATCCCCAATCTATTATATTATGAATATTGACCCTCTCATGATAGTAACCATTTTTTACATACCTATTTTCCTTTTTGAAAAATAATTTAACAGGACATCATTTTCCTAGTATTTTTTCATATTTTTCCTTAAAAACACAAGTTTTATACATTAGATATCATAAAACTAATATTTACTTATAAAATTATAGTGGGAGTTAACGAATGTACCACTATCAAATTAATCCAATAAATAAAAAGTGGAATAACTTCAAATTTAAAAGTTTCATCCAAAAATAACTTCCAAATAATTCTCGTTTTAACACCCAAGAAAGGAGGAATGAAATGAGTTGTTTTGGGGAAAATATTTTTCCAAAATTAATATAAAATATTATTTCCCTTCATTGATGATATTAATGATACTCTATGTCTATCTAGTCCATTAGTGAGGCAAGAATGTAATATTGTTCACTGAACATTCCACATTTTATTTGACTTTTTTCTTCTACATATATTTATATTAAATTACGAAGCAATGATAAATTTATACATTAATTAATAGTGTCTAATGATTGGAACCGTTAGTCTTAGGAACGCTTCATGGTACTTCATTAATTAACATGCATTTATAATGAAGAAAATTAAAAATTGCACTCTGAGTTTTATTCTATTATAAACATACAATTAAATGAAATTATTTTACAGTTACATATTTATTAAACTAATTTATTTTGATGAGAAAAATTTTATTTCACAAAAAAGAAATATCAATTTATTATCTTCTATTTAATTGAAAATTGTTATTAAAATATATAATAATTAATTAAAAATATTAATGCATTAATATTATATTATTATATTATTATATAATTTTTAACTGAAAAATTGTATATATTTTTCTAAAAAAAATAATCAATATCCAATTTAAAGTGGTTAAAAATATTTTTTACAAAAAAACATAACTAAATTAAAAAAATTTTAGAAAACTATGAATATTTACAATTTCAAAAAATATTAATAATTTTATATCACCCAAATCTAAAAAAATTATCGAACAAATATTAATAAAATATAATTATGGCCAAAAATATGTATCCATCCAAAAGTAAAACATCCAAAAAATAAATATCAAAAACTATAAAAAATGTATAAAACATAATATAGAAAAATATAAGAGAACTTTAATATAGTCAATCTATAAAAATATTCTCCAAAAATATATTTATGATAATAAAAAATGAATGTCCAAAATATTAAGAATAAAATAAAAAAAATTAAAAAATTAAATCAAAATTATAATTAATATTAATTGGTAAAATTAAAAAATTCATAAAATTAAATACAAAAATTTCATATTTCTATGATAATGGGGGAGGGGTATTTGTGAATCTGAAATAATCATAAATATAATGAGTAGGTGAATGAAAATTGGAGATACATGAAATGGAATAAAGAAGGTTCTTTAAAAACGTAGACTTGAAGTATAATCATGACATACTAAACTTGCGGAAATGGAAATTCATCTCAATAGTCATAAAACACAATGAAACATGAGGAAGCGAGTTTCATAAAACTATATCTTTATATTCGGAATATGTTGGATATATATATAGAGGATTTTTAACCCCCTATATGAGAAAGATATGAATTTTATTTAGGTTTTTAAACTATATTTCTTATTATTCAGAAAATCATTAATTTATGGTTCAATGTTGGTTCTTATTTTTGTCTTTACAATAATTTTAAATTTTTAGTAAGAAAAAATATTTCAATGGAAATAATATACACATAACATTAAATTCTAGGCCACTTATTACATTAGAAATATTATATGTTATTCTATATTCATGGAATACATATATAGTAGCATGTAGTTATGAAATGTAAATTTTAAAGACCACATAGAAAATATTATATTTATTCTACAGACACTATTATTTCTACACATAACTTATTTCTCAAAAATACCTAAACATCTATAATAATATATTACATGAATATATAGATAATTTTAATTAATTAAGATTATTTAGAATCTGAAAAATGTTATGACTGGTTCATAAGATCATATTAATTCTATAGAAATAATTATAATAATTTCTATTGTAATTGAATCATATATTAAAAAGATATTCAATATGTTATTAGTATACCTATAAACCCAAAAAATACATATTAAAAATATTAATATTAATTTTTCATTAGTTTCTTCATTTATCTATTAATTTAAAACTAATATTTAGCTAAAAAAAATATTCATATAGTACTCTTTTATTTAATAATATCTCATTAATTATTGAGTATTAATGTATCACCATGAATATAGAATTTTATTTTTTAAACTAACCATTAAATTTTATATAAATAAACTCTTTTATATTAATTGCATCTTCAAGAATTGTTATTATGGATATATTTTTTGGTTTTTCGTTTTGCTTAAAAAAACGACTTTAATATATCTATTTCAAAAGTTTTTCGTCTTAATAACATGGTGATGAAAATTTTCTATCTCTTATATATTTTTTAACCTAGAATTTGAATTTTTTTTATCCACTTAAATATTTTTTTGATTTATTTATACATCACATTTAAATGGATTCGATACTCATTCAAAAACTATGTGACACACATCAGTTATAAGACGACAACGTACATTTTTTAATGAATTTTATTTCTGTAGACATGATAATTTTAGTTTTCCATGTGATATATATATCTATGAATATGGATGTGATCATTGTTTCAACATATAGTTATCTCTAAAGGTAAACTAAAAAAATTTGAAATTCTAATACCATGATGAGATATTATGATCCCCTACCAAATACAGATTTCTATTGCTCATCAGACTTCTATGAAATCATCGGCATGGTTTTATTTTTTTATGCATTAATTCATCCAAAATCATCCAATTTTATACTAATAATAGATTATGATATTCTAGATGATCTATTTTGGTCCCATATTTTGTGTCTCCTTGATTCTAAAGAAATTACATTTCGATTTTGGACTCCTAATTTATATATTCATGACTTCTCAGGTTGTAACTAGAGGAATAAAATTTTAGGACCATTCACATAGTGAATCCCATTTTCTTGAGTAATTTTTTGTAATATTGATGAATCCCTTGGAAAAATTCGGTGTTAATTGTAATACCCCGTGTATAAAAGGCCATATTGTAACCTATTATTACTCCCAATAAATTCTGATTAATAGTGCAAAATGAAAGGCTCCTGGATTATTGAGTTGATAGAGTATTGTAGGTCCACATTTGATATAACACCTTTAAAATAAATGTTTAAATTATTTAATAAAATATTTTATTTTACCTCATAATAATTAACATAATTTATTAATTTAGTGAATTAATTCAACTCCTTAAAAACTCTATTATGGATTAGTCACCCACACTAGATGATTTTCTACTACCATCTTGGACCTAACATTTATCTCATTGAATCGTTATTTTTATAAGTAATCTTCCATATAGAAACTATTGAGATTCATGTATAGTTATATAGATAACTCATTATATAAATCCATCATACCAATATAGTCATCTCTATTCTTCTCATATCTCATCCCTTAGGATTTCCCATCTAGTGTATGATAAAGAAGACATCAGAAAAAATATAACATTGGATTAATATAGGATTACCCATATATAAAATATAATACTTAGTAGGATCATTGATAGTTACATATTATATTTTAACCTTGCAAGTACATGAAGAATGTTGTTCATGATATATATGAATATGAAAAGCTTCACAAATTATGGAGTTGAAGTGCATTGTGAGGGAGATTGCGGTGATAGAACAAATTAATTTATATAATGATAAGTGATAATGATGGGATCTATGCTTTGAAAATTTCCAGGGTTCTTCATGAGATAGAGAGAATTTCGGATGAAATTTTTGAGCTCTACTATTTGGGAATACATGGAGCTGACGTGGTGTGGAGGGTTCTAGAGTCGATGGTAAACACAAAAAAAAAATTCTTCACCCACTAGAGAAGTGAAGAGAGACTCAATGAAAAACTTAGGTCTATTGAAAAACTGAGGAGGTTTGTAGATGCTATGTTCTTCAAAAAAATTAAAGAGCTTCATGGCAGCTAATTGAGCTTTGAAAAAGAGGTGTGGTTTCGAAAGGATATTCTGAGATTTGAAAAAGAATAGTACACTACAAATCTGTGAAATATGTGATTTAGTGAGATCTATTAAGTAGTGATATCTAAGAAGAAGTGTGCTCTGTGAAGATGTGTGATCTATGATGGTGTGTGCCTTGTTAAGAGTTATTAACATCGAAAAGTTTTTTTTGAGGTTTGAAAATTAAAGAGATTTGTGAAGAAAGGAGAATTATGAAAGTGTGTAGAAAAGTCATTGCCTAGAGTTTAGTGGAAATGAGGTATTAATTAGTGGAAGAAATTTGGATTTCAATTGAGTATCTACATATTTTGGAGGATGCATTCATCAGTGATAATGAATGGAACTACATGTCTATAATCTCTGATTAGATTTTCTGGAGAAGTAATGAGCACAATTAAGCTAAGAGAGAATTGAGATTTAAAATTGTTATTGGTTGTAAAACAGAAGGGATAGTGAGTTCACATTATTCATTATAAACATCAGTACTCTTATAGTGCATTTGGTGCATCGACACATCGTTGCTGTGTTCTCCTTGGACCATCTTGAGTGAGGGTGAACCATGTAAAATTGTTGTGTCCTCTGCATCCTTTACGAATTGTTCGTACATTGCAATGGGAAGGGGAGATAAAAAATTTTTTTTAAACAAAATAAGATAAAAAGGGAATTTTTTTTAATCCATCATTCCCAGATTCACACCCTCTCTTATGTTATCTAGCTTGGTGGACCTAGAAATTGGTATTAGAGATAATGATTTATGTCAGTATTTATCTCTCTCAATGGAGGTAACCTATAATAGTAGCGTTCTGATATTTGTTGGGAAAACTTCTAGTTATGTATGATTCAGACACAAAACTACTTATGATATTTTGGAATGGATGTCTTTATACCAGTGCTGCATGGAATCTTACCAGACATTAATAGTGTTTCATAATCATAGGCTGAAAGAAGGGAACTTTATGCTAGAACTAACGAAAATTAATCATTTTGGAGTATATCTATCCAATGTGGTTCATAGTGTATGAGGAGGAAGATGTCAAAATTCCTATGAATAATTCTTCAGCCTTTGTTAATGGAAAGAAACATATCCCGATAAAAAATTTTAGGAAAAATAATATTCTTTCATTGGAGTGTGAGAGTTCAGATGAGTCTGAGGATGAAGTGGTTTAAGAGATAGAGAACCAAAAATATTGTGAGAAAAATAAGTTGGTGGCATTTTTTGGTATTCATTAGAAAATGGGGGAAACCATCATTGAAGAAGAAGAAGAATTTGAAGAAAGTGTCGTTATGGAGGCTAAATTAGAAGAATCTCTTGGGGAGATAGAAGTTTTGAGAGAGAGAAAAGACTAAAACCAACAAATTGGTAAATGATGTCACGCTATACATGTAACTACAGGAAGAAGAAATGTGTGAGATGATGAAATAAATTTAAAATATTAACTATTTGATTCCATTGCATGAGGGAAAAGATGATGAGTACAAAAATAGAGTTAATGAGAAATGAACGATGATTGATGGTTTTAATAACACATCTAATGAAGAAATAAAATGAATTGAGGAATATGGGGAAGAAGTTTTCATTATTTTATGATATGTTATAGTTTACCAAAAATTATTGACTCCTAATATGAAATCAAAAAATGATATCTCTCATAAGATGGAAAAGTTGGATATAAGGAATATTTTTCCACTATTAAAGAAGAAATAATCATGTTCATATGATAAGACTAATGTGGGGGAAAACCAAAAAAAATCTTCTGAAAAATGATTTCTGAACAAAATCTCCCATTTAGATATTGATAGTTTATTTGGAAATAAAGAAGAATCATAATAATAAAAGATCAAAAGGTAAAACTAGAAATGTTGAACTAATATGTTGGAATTCCCCCTATATTAGGTTTTATTGCTGTGGAAAGATGGATCTCTAACATAATGTGTGTTCTAACATCTAGGGATACTGAAGAGCACATGAAAAACAGTTGCAGAAAACCAGAGCTTAATATTATAGAACATATTTTGAGTTACATTGTTTTTAGTGTAGTGGATTTGGGAACCCAGATAAATAATGTCATCAATCATAAATAAGAATGTGCCAAAGTACAACCCAAGTGGTCTTATGCAATAATTCAGAGAACCATCAAGATAGGTAAAAACACGAAATCTAATTGCAGCACAACAGTATAAAGATATTCAATCATATTCTAAGGAAGATCCTATTTTTTAAACAACACCGTGAATGACATTAAAGAACTGGATCAAAATGAAAAATAATGTGAATCCAGTGGTAGCGGAAATTTCCCATAAAGAATAAAATCATTTTGGATGGAGGCTCCTTTATAGAGGCTACAAATCCCAATTTATAGGAAATAATGAACTTTTTATAGGCATAAAATATAAAAAAATATTCTTCGTGTTAGGGGACGACAATGTCTTGATAATTATTTGCTCGTCAAAGGCATGTTTTGGGGAAAAAGAAATGAGAAGTACTGATTTGTTGGTAGTAGAGGGTCTTATTCACAATTTATTTAGCATCAGTCAACAATGTCACTTAGGTAATTCTATAAGGATTACTAAGAAGAGTTTATCGTCAAAGGAATAAATGGTGTAGTGGTTCAATAGGGGAAAATAATGGAAATCTATACCTTGCAATTGGAGAATAATATAATATATTTTTTTCTAGATGGTATGAAAACTAGATCTAGAAAAAACGAATGGTTCATCTATGCCATCCGTCATTAGATTATCTGGGGAAGTGTTATATAGATAAAGACCTCCCTATGTTATCATTTGATTGTGCACATATGTGTGAATCATGTCAACAAAGGATGACCATAAGAAAGATGTAAAATGAAAATGAAAAGATGTCAAGAAGAGTTCTTGACTTGGTTCATGATGATGTATGTGTGCCTATATCACCAAGAACCATTGAAGAGAAAAGGTATAATGTTCATTCCATTGATAAATATTGAAAAATGTATTTGGTATTTGTTATTTCCCATAAACATGATGTGTTTAGTTTCATAAAAAAATGTCGGAGGTAATCTAAAAGGATGTATGACAAAAACAATGTTTGATTCTGATGATGGTACAAAATTCACAAATAGTTAGGTGGAAGAATATATCTAGAGATATGGGATAAATAATAAAGTTTCTTCAATGAGAATAATGTAATAAAATGCTGTGGTTGGAAGGAGAAATCACATCATCAACAACATGACTTGAATAATGCTCATTGAAAAAGTACTATGAGTGATATTTTGGAAGGAAAAAATATTAATATAAACCTATATTTCTAATAGGGATCTCTTGTTAACAAAGGAAGGAATCAATCTATATGATATGTGGTATAGAATGAATACAACAGTTAAATACATTAAAATATTTGGATGTAAGTGCTTTATTCTCATCAAATAAAAACACATGAAATTTGAGTCATATAGAGATGAGGGGATATTCCTCATTTATTTTGAAAAAAGAAAAGCCTATAAATTCTTTAGTAATAGGATGTGAAATGTATTTGTGGGCTATGTTGTCAATATAGTGGAGAATTTGGAGAATAATAAAAATCACATTGAATAGTCTCATGATGAATGTGATGAGGAGGAATGAAATTCAAGGGGAGAAAAAGTGGAAAATTCTAATTCAGATAAAGATATTGATGTTGAGGAAGAGTAAGTGAGGTTTGTATCTCTGAAGAATCAAATGACTGATGCTGAAATAGATAGGTAAAATATTATTAGTGATCAGATATAGCATGTTCAAACATGAAGAATGAAGTCATTACAGTGGGAACCATTCTTATATAAGGTAGAGTTCAAATGTTTTTCTGATGTAGTTGGTGATGAGAAATGGGATCAATATTTGAATAAAGAGCTAGATCATATTTTGAAGAATCAGTCATGGGAGATTGTTTGGAAGCAAACAGATAAAAATTTCATTGGGAATAAATTGGTCTTATTAAAAAAGATGAATGTTGATGGTGCAATGATGTGAAGAATTGCATGATCAGTGTGCAATGTTTACTCCTAGATAGGGGTTATTGATGTTGTTTAATCATTTGTACATGTTTCATGGATGGAGAAAATCATATTGTTTTTAGCCATTATAGTGAAATTGAAGTTCAATGTGTTCTAAATAGACATAAAATATACATTTTTTAATAGGTTTTTTGATGAAGAAGTGTATTTTCATCATCCATATAGTTGTCTCACTCATGAAGATGAGAAAAATGTTTTTCGGTTGAATAAATCACTACATGGGATGAAAGAGCCACAAAGAGCATGGTATTCAAGACATTATCAGTATTTAAAGAATCAAGGATTTCATCGTGGTGGAGTATATTACAATCACTATTTCAAAAAAACATTAATCAAAGAATGATTGTGCTGGTTTATGTCGATGAAATAATATTTCATGGATCATATGAAGCATAGTGCAGACATCATACTGAATTCATGAAAATTGAGTTCAAAATGACAATGATTTTCGAGCTAGCATTATTCCATGGTTTATAGGTGACATAAGGAAATAATGGTAGTTTCATTTCTCGATCCAAATATCCCATGGAGGTTATGAAAAGATTTTGAATGGAAAGTTACAAGGACATTAAAACTCTAGTTTCAACCTAGATGATACATTCAAATGTTTTTGATGGAAAGGGAGTTAATATCATAGAATATATGCAAATCAATGGATGATTACTTTACCTGACATAAACCAGACCTGATATTATATTTTCCACAGTCCATGTCGTGAGGTATCAATGCAATACAATGTAATGCCATAATCTTGAACTAAAAAAATAAATCTTTGGAATATCTATAGAATAATGGACATCACCTGGAAGTATAATGATAAATATAAAAAAGTTTTATTGTGATACATAGATAATGATTCAACTATTTCAAAAATTGACAGGAAATCAATTTCAAGAGGTGCATTTAATTTTGGTTAATTTTGTATTTCATGGTTGAATAGGAAACAAGATTGCATTTCATTGGGCATCATTGAAGTTGAGTATATTGATGAACTTTAAGAACACACAAAGTTATTGTGGATAAGACATCAGCTTGATCATATGGGAGTTGAAGTAAAGTCTCTAATTGGAATCCATCGTGACATTTCATCTTCTATCAATATTAGAAACAATACAGTCCATCACTCAAGGATAAACCCATTGAAATCCCATATAATTATATCCAGGATAAGGTAGACCAAGGACTAGTAATGTTAGAGTGTGTTACTATAGAGATATAATTTGAAGATATTCTGACAAATATCATAAAAAAATAATCATTTGAGTGGTATGTACTGGCTCTAAGAGTTCAATTGAGTCCCCACATTTGAAAAAGTGTAGATGAGGGGCCCCTTTACCCGAGGTATGGTGTGATTCTCCCTAACCTGTTGATCTATGTTCATTCCATTGTTTTAGACCACAATGTAATGACATTTGGGTTCATTGACAAATAGGGAGATTGTGTGGTTCCTTAATGTGGAGAAATTGAGGAAGGAAGAATATGCCTTCTTCAAAGAGATTAGGAGAAGATGACAGGTGTACAAGAGAAATAGGGGGATCAATGAGATATGGAAGAGTTTTAAATACGATGATGCTAGAAATAATTGAAAAAATATTAGATATCACAATAGATTAGTTTCATAAAGAATGAGGATGAGTGGTATTGGATTGATACCAACAATTAGTGTCTGTAATGATGTGACACGTTGATAAACATTTTTTATTAATTATGTTTCTCACAAAAAGCATTTCCTATGTGATTTTAGAGTATTTTTGAGTAAAACATTGAACACTATCTATGTTCCATGAGGATAATAGTGGAAGAGAATGGAATAATCTTTAATGAGGTATCAAAGTGTGGATAATCATTTAGAGAAGAGTTTTCAACAAAATTATAGTGGATATTGTTGGGAAAAATCTCTCAAGGTATCATTGAATCGTTTTTTGGCTGTTTGTGTATATTGAATCTGAGATCTGTGATTATAATGAGCTTCAGAAATGATAGTGGAGAAAATCATAGTTAGGGAACATTGAGGTGAAGAAACAATGGAATTGATGAAAAAATCTGTGATTTTGATGATCTCATTGATTCGAAAATTTCCATGGTGCTTTGAAAAATTGTGATAATTTCTGCTGAAATTTTAGAGCTCTACAATTTGGGATTATGTGGAACTAATGTGGAATAGATTGTATTATATTCGGTGTGAAATTATAATAAATAGGTATTTACCCCCCCTAGAGTAGTGAAAAGTGGGTCAATATAAAACATTGTGCTATCGAATCGTGAAAGAGTTTCGTTGAGGTATTGTGCTTCGCAAATGGAAGGAAAATTATGGTTTTTAATCAGGCTCCGTGAACGAGTTGTCATTCACAATAGATTTTCCGAGCATTGTGAATGTATTGTACATTGAAATGTATTGATCTCTATGAAGTATTGATCTCTATGATGCAGTTTTCTCTATGAAGGTTTCTGTCGTGCAAAGATGAAGGAACATCATGAGGGTGTGTTTAAGCATTGAAAATTAAGGAGCATCACGATGAAGTGATATTTTCCAAGGTGTTTATAAAATTTATTTCTATTTATTTAGTGGAAAAGAGGTATTCAATGTGGGTGAATTTTAGAAATCAATAGAGAATCTACATACAGAGGAAGATGCATTCATTGGTGATAATGATTGGACCTACAAGTCTATAAATTGTGATTGTATCTACTAAAAAATTAGTAAGGACACTTCCATATAAGGAGAACTGAGATTTAAAATTCTGATTCGCTATTAACATATAGGGGTAGTGAGTTCACTCCATACTTTGTAAACACCAATGCGCTTATAGTGGATTCGGTAAATCAGAACATCACGGGTTTATACTCATAGGAGGTGGCCTAGAGAGAGTGAACTAAGTAAACATGTTGTTTCGTTTGCATTCTGTTAAATTTTTTAATACACTCGAATGAGATGGGGAGAGAAGAGAGTTTTTCTTAACAACAGAACATGATCAATAAGGGGATGTCATTTTAAATCTTTATACCATGATTCACCATCTCTTAGGGTATCTAGCCTTGTAGACCTAACACATATCAAATATTTAAACATGAGATAACGATTTATGAACTATTCATAAAAAAATATAACAATAAATCATTTTATAGATTAGTTATCATTAGGTAAATTAGATTATTTTTAGGGGAAAATATTTTATACTCAAAATATTATAATCTTATTAATATTTTATTTATATGGAATATCAATTTATTGTTTTAAATATTAATAAAATAAAAAAAATCCTTTTTATGAAGTTTAAATATTATCTTTATATAAAGTCTCATATAAATTTTTAATTTTTAAAAATAAATATTTTTGAAAAATTCCTAATTATATTTATAAAAACCTTCTATATTTTGATATTATTTTACAGATTAATTACCTCTTTCAAAACATACTACAATAATCCAAAAATAAAATTATAGGTTAATAATTATAATGATTCCATTTTTAAAAAAAATAAATTAATAAACTTTATTATGATTTATAACATTTATAAATTACATTAACGAGAAATGGATTTTATTAATAAAAATACATTAATAATAAAGGAATAATTTTAATATAAGTTTTAGAGAAATTTAATCAATTTAAAAAAGTTTAGGTCCATTAATTATAAAACCACTTTTATAAATTTTAGAAACATTGAATGAATTTGAGTAGAATCATTTTATATTCACAATAATTTTATATTCATCATAGTCTTAAAAAAATGAGGTTTACATTAAAATATTTGATGACATATGAATTATAAAAAATTTATAATCTAATTATTATTACATAATGATTTTTCATAATCCAAATATCAATTTTTTCTTATTTAATCGATGATTCAAATAATAATCAATTTCATTATTAATATTTTATAAAACATTTCTCATAATAGGACAGGGATAATATTAAATTTAAATGAACTCCTCAGTAAAAGTTAACATCATTTAATTTTTACCTTATTTATGTAAATCAGAAACACTTTATAAAGAACTCTTATGAACTCAATATAAACGTACTATATACTAATCATAAGAAATGAGTTATATATGTGTGTAAATACATTTTCATTTACAAGACAAGGGGAAACCATATTTCTAAAAAAAATACACATTAACACAAATCAATCAAAAAATAATTCATTTTTATTTAAAAAACATTAACCATAACAAGAGGAAACATGTTTTATCCAAATATGTATAGATATGGGAACACCTTCTACAAATATTGGTCTGACACACACATATCTAGATACAAAACCACTAGAAGGAAATCATTAAATAAAATGTGGGCATACCATATGATTCCCGCATTTTAGAATAATATTCTAGAAGAATCTTGGTTATCAGTGAAGATAGGTCACTCATAACTCAAAGAGAGAGAGAGAACATCCTGCACCACAACATATAAAGGTCCTACCCCTAGAGTAATATCACATGAATAATATTTCTTTAAATATTAATAACACCATCATATGATTTGTAGTTCTAAAAAATTAATGCAACGACTCTATAGTGGACAATAATAATGGATAATAATAAATATCACTTACCCGATGAGACATAGTAAAAACATAGTAAATATAAATCACCGAAAAAAATTATTTATAATAAAAAAAGATCCTCAATATCTCCTATGAGATCTCCAAATATTTCCAGAGTGAATCGTGCACATTGAATGAAAAAAAAAATTAGAAGTTCAATGTGGTTTAATCAACTAGAATCAATCCTCCCACAATGTGAATCTATTTCATGATGTGAATTTCTCAATTTACAAGATACTCTCATTAATAAAACATATTATTTTAAAAATAAGTCCAATTAAAATAGTAGTGATGTCAATAAATATCATGATGTGCAATCATTTCTCTCCATAAACTAGTTCAAGGAATTATCCCAATGATGGATTCACATCCTATAACCCTTTCATGTTGTGATAGTGTCCACTAGGTATATTCTCTAGAAAAAATATGATAAAGTACTAGGTCAAGTAGAAACACCATTGACATCCTCATAAATCCTTTTAAATATAAAAACTATAATCCATTGGTTCAAACAATTATAAATCCCATAATATTAGGTACATTTATCTAATAAAGTCTCTCCAATAATGAATTGATTAAAACTCACCATGTTTTGAAAATGAAAATGTGTATGATAAACACCATAAATAATGTAACAAGTGGTCAGAAACTCCCAAAAATAATAATTTCCATCCCATAGAAGTCATGTGGAGTAATGGGTCTCTAGAAAGATGTGAGGACACTACTACCTCACTAATGTTTCCTTCCCCCATGTCAGAAGATAAAATTATATGTGTCTCCATAACACTATTAATAATGATATTGACTTCCAACATAATATAATCAATTAAGAGTCGATGAATTCAACTATCTTCTCCACAATAGAATTTTATCGGCGTAACTAACTCACTTTCCAAATAAAAACATTAGATGGATTAGGACGATATTTTTTAACCTGAGATATATATAATACATCATGAATAGACTTCAATAGAATAAAAAATTCCAATGGATAAGAAACATTCCTCTGATACCCAGTGACCTCAAATAGTATAACATGAAAGAACATGACCTTAATCATTATATATTCTAGTGTTTCTATTCTTATTTTCATTTTCTATGAATCCTATGGTTTATTTTAATTTACAGTTTAATTGAATTATGAATATATCATAAATAATATATAAATTCATTACAAGTGGAATCTTATACTTAGTATCAATTTTTACCTCCAAACTAAACACTTTTATAATAAATCGTTGTTTATTTTCCTGATAAATCTTCACAGTTTTTATCTTGACCTATTCTTTGTCCCTAGTAATCTATAAACCTAATGAATTATTTTTAAACATAGGATCAAAACATAAATATCCACAAGAAAAATATAATGATGAAATCAATTATTCCAATGACAAATATGAAAAAAAACATTTCCTAAATATGTAAATGTTCATCCGAGAAGTGAATCAATTTACCATAAAAATATTAATCACATAACCATTTTTAATAAAATAATTTCCATTAAAAACATTAGAAATAATATAAAAGTCATTTCAGTTCCATGGTACATCATGATCATGGAACTATTATAGAACCCTGACAAATATTATTAAAATATGACCAAATTTTATTTCTAGAGGGCCCAATTCATTGGAGATCCAAAATGGGGCTCACTTTTCAGATCATGATCTATAATGCAGATATAACCGTCATATATTGAGATATAATGGGTCTCAACCTATCATATCTTGAATAATAATGGTCTTAATCCATCATAAACAATGTAAAAAATACTATATCTTAAAAACCCGTTGAATAATCTTATAATTTTGAATGAAAAAATCGTTGGATTTTAGAAAACCCATATATTTTAATAAAATATATATAAAAAGTAAAAAAACATTGTTTTATTTTATTAAAACAAGAATGATTTTATTTTCCTATAAATAATTTTTCAAAAGAATTACCAAAATTTTTACATGGAAGAAACAATGTGTTTTATGGGAATCATTACAAAGTTATTTTCAAAATAAAGTCACATATATTAAACTATAAAATATTTATTTTATGAAGAAATTTTAGGGAAATAGTAATAATGTATTTTTAGAAAAAATAATGTAAATAAAAATACATTTATAAAACTAATTTCAAAAAACAAATACGTGAAATAAAATGTTTTATAAAAATCTTTAGAACATTTAAAATGATGGTTTTTACTTAAATGGTCCCTTACCTCAGTTCTGAAACATCATGTATGTTATTTTTAGTCCAAAATAATAAACTTATATTAATTTTATACATTCATTACATCCATGTTGATGTTCATTATTCCATTTTGTATATGTTATGACAATGTTGTAATGAAAACATATTTATTTATGTTTTTGTTGGTTGTCTGCATGATATTTGGTCCATATGTCCAAAATGATAGAGGTCTATAGACTATGACCAAAGATTTTATAATTATATTATACTTATAGTGATAAAAATGGTATGATTTTAATTTTTACACCATTTATACTTTTTATTCCATCCATAAAATATGTTCATTAAAAAGGAACTATGTTATAAATATTGAGACGGTTGGTCATACCTCTGCATGATTAAAGTCTGAATTCTTAAAATATCACTATAGAAATTAGATACGTATTGTGTTATATATAAATAATTATATTAATATCATATATATAAGATTATTTATTTTAATTATACTTATATATATCTTCCATGTAATTAAGTGATGAAAAAAGATACTGCATCACTTTGTGGTGCACACGAATTACATTTTCATTTTATGGCATTGATAGGAAAGAATATACTTGGTATATTATCTTTAATATTGATAAATATTTAATTAATACCATATATAAAAATTAATTACACAATTATATTCATTTTGGATATAAAATGATTGAAAAAAAATTACCTTGGTTTACGACATGGTAGAATGTCGTAAACCCAAATAGTGAATTATTTATTCATTTGATGGAAGTTGAGATCATTATATATCATAAAACAGACATAATAACATATCATTGTTTGTAGAAAACTTTATGTATTATTTAATAATGAGTTAATAATTCATTGGGATTTGTAAGTATAAACAAAACTAAAAAACATGATTAAAAATGATATCTCTTCTTCAGAAAACCTCTTGTGTGTAACACAGAAAGACTAATAAGGTTGGTGTTATACCAATAAAATTCCACTAGGATGTGGTAAAATCTAACATTAAAGTATTTGGAAATTTATTTTATTTAAATACAATCTTTAATGTTTGATTAAATTTTTATATGATGTGTACAATTATAAGAGAGGATAAGCGTAGTCCTGGAACATGAATAAATATTAAAATATAATAAATTTATATTATAGAAAAGTGCTTAAAAATATACTATAAATGTATATGATATGTATTTATGGAAAATATATTATACCCCTAGATAATTGTTAATATTTAAAATTGTTTATAAATATAATATAATATAATTCGAATAAAATATCACTATTATAAATTTAATATTATTCATTACAATGAATATAAAAACATAACAGAAAAAAGAGAAAATATAAAAATGTTATTTTATTATATTGTAAGTATGTAAATATTATCTATATAATTAATTTTGACAAAAAATCTCTCAAATTATATTTATTTATATATTCTTAATATCATTTATTTAATTTTTACAATAATTGAATAATTACTTCATCGATGTTCTATATGAATTTAATGTAATTATATCATCCATAAAAATTAAAATTGAATTACAAGATAAAAAATAACTCTAAAATGTTTCAAAATAATATTTTATTTTCAATTTTTCTTCATAATAACAAAATATTAAAAATAATAGTGTGACATGTTTGATGTTTAATTAATTAAAATAATATGATGTTCATAAAATTTATAAGTTTACACAATTGGTCATAAATTAGTAAATTGGATGATTATAGTCTATATATACTCAAAAAATAAAATTTAGTTACGTTCTTGGGTAATTTAAAATGGTTTATCTATTTAATTTTACATTTTTTAAAATAATTTGGCTTATTTTTCTTCTACAATTAAAAGCATTGTTTCAATGACTTATAGGAAAACATGGTAATTATTTTTTATATAAAAACTAAAATACATTAAAAACACTAATAAATTAATTTCTCGTAATATAATACTATAATCATTCATTATGTTAATTTTCTCATATCAAGGTCAATAGGAGTAGTTTAATTTATTTATTTGACTTTTTTGGCCATGCACAATCTTTGCACAAGCATTGGGATATGATTCTTGTTATATAACTAAAAAAATTAAAATTATTACTAAAAATATTCATTTAATAAATATTTTTAATCAATAATTTTTTCAATGACTACGTTACTCAATATTATTATCTATAAGACATTGAATATGACTTTACTAGTGCTTCCTAAGAACAATGTCTACTCTGAAAATTATTTTCATATTTACAATAATGTAATATATAATTATATAGCCCCAATTATATTTTATGATATTAATATTATAATATAATAGGATATTTATCCGAAATATTTAATAAATTTTTATAACATAATTATTTCTTTAGGATATCATAAAATATACTATATCATTTAAAAAACAGTATTTTTTACTATTCACCATAATTTTTTTCAGAATATTATCAAACATTGAACATTATATTGTTTTTATATATTTATTATTAATATAAATATATATTTTTAAAATAAATTTTCTAAAACACATTAAAATTAATTATAATATTCACCCATATGAAGAATGACAAGCCATTTATGAATAAAACATATTTATGAAGAATAAAATAACTATTAAAAGAATATGTTATTATATTATAATTATTTAACAATATATTTTTTGTGTTGGAACATAATATTTATTTCAAAAATAATAAAGTAATATTAATTCATTTAAATTTAATTTCATTGTTAAAATGACTACATTTAAATAATAATATTTAGTTATATTTTTATGTTTTATGTCACATATCTTGTAGGCTATCGAACATAAAATTTCAATTTAAAATATTTGGATTTTTCATTCTTCCCTTATCAGAAAATTTCATCATTTTAATTATAAATAATGCTAGGAAAATTTTGGTTAACAATTCAAAATATCATTATTGAAAACCCACATCAAAAAAATGATTCATAAAACATACACTTGATAAGAGTGAAATGAAAGTCCAACAGTTGCATGTGATAAACAACAGTTGGATTCCATGTTGGATAACACGGACATGGGATATGAAAATAACACCAAAAGACCCATTTATAAGTTAATATAACACAGCCATGAAAATATTATCCATCAAAAAATTCAAAATTTGTCATGTGATAAAAGGCAGATAATTTTCCAACAAGAACTGTGAAAAGATATCATTTTTATATCAAGTTCCTTTTGCTATAGTTGTAGAATTACATTAACATATTTTATAATATCATATGGAAATATATATACTTGAAATTTAAAGTTTCATCCTTTAACCAATTTCAATGACAAGATCATCTATTACTCAAATTGATGAGTATCATTTTATTATGACTATATAACTAAATTCAAATTATTTTGTAAAAAAAAATCACAAATGAAAAAAAATCTATTCATCTAATATTATTTAATTAAAGAAAAAAAATTGGTTAGTACAATATATGTAAGCCCTATAAAAATAATAAATCATTAGATGATGGAAAAATATTTTAATCTCTAAAATTTAATTATTATTGAAAAATTTAAACATATATCATTCAAAAAATATATATCCTAATAATTCCATATAAAAATTATAGACTAATATTAAATCTCTAAAATATGATGTATTTGATCTAATAACCCATTATGAAAAATTTTAACTAATATAATGAAATACCATCTATCTATATTAATTTTCCACATAAAATATTAGTTTCACTAATCACATAGTCTTCATGATATTATAACCATTTTCATAAATAACCTGAATCGAACTAAATAAAAAATAAAATCACATATTTCTTTAATAGAAAATGAAACCATTATTGTAAAATAAAATTACATTATATAATATTTACCTTAATCCAATACAGCTTCCAAAATAGTAAACATCCAATGGGTAATTTTTTAATCCCATATGTTCCCAAAATTTACTTACCCAGTATTTGTATGATACGTTAAATAAAAATAAAATGTCACAAAATCCAAGAATTTATGTTGGCCACGGGTAGGGGAAACAACCTTAACACCATTTGTTTTGTGTTCAATCCACATTGCCTTCCCAAATGTGATGTGGTGTTATCAATCTCTCATGTTGTCCATTATCTAAAACAATATATATATATTCCTTATAGAATTCATGAAATGGATGAAAAATACTAATAAATAAACATAATAAACTACAAATTGATGAAATGTTTGAACATCAATAGTTATCTTGTACTATGAAATCTGTATCAAAAAATTTATAAAAACCATAATTACATCAAATATAAATGTCTCAAAAAAATTCATTAGTCATGTAATATTTTAACAAATTAATTCTTCAAAAGTGTTTTATATGAAATTGGAAATATGATCAGCTATAAAATTATAATCTTATAATTGTATGAATAACTAAAAATATAAAATATCATTAAATAATCCAAATCACTAAAGTTATCTAAATAATGCTTTGATACCAACTGTAAGGAATATGTCTTAGTCATTACTTATTCTAGTGAATTTAGAAAGAAAATAATTTCCCTAAAATCCTAAGGATCATTTCACTGTATAGTTTTAAAAAATTATAAAAAACTGTTACATCAAACATCTATACATTATAATATGAATCTTATACTGAGTAACCATTTTTTCACAAAACAAAACCCTTTTAAAATAAAGCATTAATCCATTTTTATTTATATCTTCATAGTTTTTATAATTACCTCGTCCATGTCCCTAATCAATATTAAATACTATGAAAAATATTTTAAATCATTTGATGAGAACCAAAAATATAGAAAGGGACTGATAAAAAATGAATATATTAATCGGGTGAAAGACATAAAAACCAATTAAAATCATTTTCCTAAAATAATACTATTTCATTATATATAGAATTATTTTCCTTAAATAGAAAAATTATCTTAACATTTACGATTATATTATTTCAATGAAAACTAATTATAAAGCCTATAATGGACATTCTTGTCCCTTGTGACATCATTAACATCATATAATCCTTAAATAACCCATATAATTAGAATAACTATTCTTTGAACTTTCATCTTTGTAGGGCCTAGTGTATTACAGATGTATAATAGTGATCCACCACATATGATGAGATATAATATGGATGAAAGCATCATATATTGAGCTATAATAGGAATTAATCCATCATATAATTAGCTACAATAGGTTCAACCCATCATAAAATATTTTTATGGACTATATCATGAATAAAATCCTTGATAAGCTCTTATAAATTCTAACAAAGAACAATTTGGATTTTAGAATATCCTTTTCTTTTAAATATCATTTTCAATAACAAAATTCGTAGAAATTAAAAATGATTATTCTATTTGAATTAAATAATAAATTTTCAAATCAATATAAATAATTTTATTAATTAATATTTTAAAAATATGGACAAGTATGAATAGGATAATTTTAAGTGAATCATTAAAAGAACAATTTTGAAATATTCTAATGTATATAAAACCATTAAAATTTAATTTCGAAATTTTAATGAGAGAAATTATAAAATTATGCCTTTAAAAAATTAATTTAAGTAAACATTAATTTATAATAATAATTTTTACGAAAAAATGGGCATGGTGCAAAAATATTTTGAAAATAATACTTTAGAAAATTTCAGTAGTGTTTTTTTGTCAAATAGTATGTTACCTGAGGTTATACACATCCCTTATGTTCTTATTCATATTAAATAATAAAATAACATTATTTTTATACATTATTTGAAACCTTTTAAATTAAATTATTACATTTTATATCACATATTATTATTTTATAACAATTAAATATTTATTTATGTTTACTTTAGTTGTTTTGATGATCTTAAGTTCTTTTGTAAAAATTCACAATGGTATGTGGACTATGATCGAAGGGGTAATTTTTCAACAAAACACAAGAATAATAATTATTATATAATTTCCTATTTTATAATAAAAATTAATTTTATACCCATCCATTAAATATGGTCATTAGAAATGAATAATGTTACAGTTATGTGAATGGTAGGATATACATAGGCTAGAGTAATGTAAAAAAACATTCAACGATCATTATGGAATAAATATAGGTATTATTTTATACAGATATAATACTATTAAATTATGATATATCATATTATTTTGTTAAATTTACTCATATATATAATTTATGAGATGTGTTCATGAAATATGAATCATGTCTTTTCAAGGAAGTGGTCGTCCACATGTACATAGGAGTGACCATATCATTTTTATTTTTTTGGAAATGTAATATTATATATTATATTATATTTAAATAATTATAATTTTTTAATTAATATAATATATAATAATTAATGACATCATTATTTTGATTCTTGAGGGACAATGCAAGAAAATTAATTACATTTTTTAGTGAGGTGATAGACTGTCATAAAATAGAATGATGAATTTTATTCCCATTTGATAGAAGTAAAGAGGGATAAAGGTTATTCCTATAAAATAAAAACATCTCAATATATATATAATAATGTATTTATTATATTATCATTGTTGAAGATTTTTATATGGATGGGAAGAGTAAACAGAACTAGAACTATCAATTAAAAATGATACCTCTTTTCGGAAAAAATCATTTTCTTAAGACATTATGATAACTAAGGTTGGTGTTTTTTCAAAAAATATGAACTCTAGAATGTCGGTATGTATTAAACGAAAGGATTTTTTGGTGCTTCTAAATAAAATTTAAATTTATGTTTGAATAAATGGGAAGTAAGGGTTACCGTTTATATGATAGGGGTTGGGCACTATTAGAATATCAAAAAATATTTAAATATAATATTACAATTTTCGATGAAAATTATTATAAATTGAATATAAATGAATGGGGTATGATATTATTGAATATAAATTATAACCCAAATAATTATTTGATATTTAAATGATTTATATTATTTTGAATGAAATAATGTTTCCATAAAATATCAATTTAGAAAAAATTGATAATTTTTAATACATTGGCGTTAAAAAACATCACGAAAAAAAGTACAAATAAAAAAACTATTTAATTATATCATAATAATCTCAATATAATCTAAAAAATAGGTTTATAAACTTAAATATCTCAAATAAAATTTATATTATATTTTTTAAAATCATTTATTTTATTTTAAGAATAATTGATTAATTATTGCATCAATGTTGTGAAATAATTAAAGGAAGTTATTTCTTCCCCAAAAATTATAAATAAATTACCATGATAAAGATAAATATTTTAAATTAAAAAATACTATATATAGTTAAATATATATTCTAGATAACAAAATATTCAAAATAATACACTTATTAAAGAGAAGAGTGTGTCATGTATGTCATTTTATTAAATAAAATAATATAAAGGTTACAATCTTATCAATGATTCCCAAAATGTCATTAATTATATATTTGGATGATTATGTTCAATATAGTTTCATATAATGATATCTAGGTATGTTTTTTGGGTCATTTAATAGTAATTTTGAATTTAATATTATATTTTTTAAAATTATTTTACAAATTTTTCTTTGTCATGCACAAGCAGCATGTTAGTGTTGCATAAGGATATAAGGTTATTATTAGATATATAATATTGAAAAATAATTTAATATAATAAAAAATGATAATTATTCTCAATATAATCCTTTAAATGTTTTATTATATATATTTACTCATAGCCATGTCAATAAAACTTATTTAAATTTTTATTTTGATTTTTTTTATTACACAATCATTACACAATTATTTGGATAATATTTTTGTTATAAAAGTAAAAAGCTAGAAAATACTATTAATAATAATCAATAATTGTTGATTTTTAAAAAAAAGTTCATCAAAAACATTTTTACACTCAATTTTTAGGTATTAGACACCATATTTGACATTTTCAAAGTTTTGTAAGCATTGCGTTATCAATAAAAATGGTTATCATTTCTTATGAATGAAATTATAATTTATATGATCTAAATTATTTATTTATTAAATTTATATTATAATATAATATTTTGTACCTTTTATATGTTTAAAATTTTTCTATCAGAGACATGTCTTGATGATATCATAAAATTTACTGTAATTTAGAAAACAGTTTATTTTACTATTTACCAAAAAAATTATTGTTCAGAAAATTATAAATCATTATCAATAGAGGTATTTTAAAATTTTTATTTCTATAATTATTATCATTGTGAAAAATAAATTTTCTATAACTTGTTGAAATGAATTTTAATATTCACCGCAAAAAATAATGAAATTCCATTTATTGAATAAAATGAATTTTGGAAGAAAAAAATGACATCACTAAAAATTTATGTTATAGTTTATTAATAATTTACCAAAAAACTTATTATTATTTTGTCTTTTATATTTATTTTAAAAATTATTTATTCTTATTTATTCTCATTAATTATATGTCTTGGTTATAATGATGAAATCTAAATAATTATATTTAGTTGTTTATTTAAGCTCAATGTAATATATCTTGTACGATATCAAACATAACATTCCCATTTAAAATATTTTAATGTTAGTAACATATATAAAATAAAAATTACAAAAATTTCAACGATGATTATTACCCCGCCGATGATATACATTCCAAAGAACCTATAAAAAAGAAAACACTCAAAAGGATGACATCTATGATTCATGTAATATTTTTAATGAGTTTGGGATGTATCATGACACTAGATTATACCCTGAATCCTCACCAGTATATCCAATACAATACTTGTTCCAAAATAAGTGGCCTTTCCAACCTCTACCCAATAATGAGGTGATTTTCAAAGATGATCATACAATGCCTCAAAGGAGAAATTATGATTAAGGACTAATAATTATTATTATTAGAAAACTCAAGTAGTCCATGATGGATATTACAGGATCCACCAAAATCAAAGACACATGAATGATGTATATACCCTATGATATAAATAGCATAATCCATATGAAAATATATCTTTCGATGCTAATCAATACATAACCTAACTAGATTCCCCATTTCTTCCGAGAGACTCTTCAAAAACCATTATGTAAACCTAGGATCCATATCCATGATAATGGAAAAGTGAACCCCCTGAAACATCATAGTCACATGTAAATAATAGATACCTACATCATACACATTATTTATTTTGTTTAATTGAATTGAATAAGATATCATTGAAAATCAATAAATCACCACACATATAATTTTCAAACCTTGTGGAGTCCATGGTAATCTCAAAACCACATCCATGGAAAAATGTACCACATCATAATATGTCTGAGAAGAAGATGTAGAAAACTAAAAGGATTCATATAATGTTCCTTTAAATAAATGAAGGCTTAAAAATTAGATAAATAAAATTAACTATCTCTCTTCAATCCTAGCTATTAGAATGACTAGATCAAGTCATAATACATCTAATTACATTAAAAATGAATGACACACTAATAATAATGAAATTAAATAAAAATTTGATCCTCATAGATGATGTGAATACAATATGGTCCATAAGGATTACAACACCATTTAAAGGGAGTGACCAACATAAAGTGGTATCCCCATAATATAGGGTTTCATGAATTACTTTAAAAATAATCATACTTCTAATCACCCTGTATAATATACTCAAGGAGAGATGTTGATAACTGAAAACTGGTTATAACCATGCCTAAGATATCAAAATGATTATCTAGATATACCCAAGCATAGTGTCTCATAATGATACACTCCTCATTTAATTATTGAAAAACATAAGATGGTATATTTCTACTGAGAGAATCTTAAAAAACTCCCCTTCCTAGGGGAATATGCAATGTTAAATTCTAATGCATGAAGTTATTCCACCCCCATATCTATCTTAGATTCATGTCCTTATATGAAAATACATATCTCAATCTATTATGATAAAAATACATTATACATTTTTTTCTAAAAATGATATTGTATCCAAAATGTATGATAACTCAGAACCATGAAATGATCTAAATCACGAGTGGGGTAATTTTTTCATATGGATATAACTTGTGATTCCCACAAGACTGAACATGGTCATCCTACATTAAAACTGAACCCATAATAGAACTATAAAAAGAAAATTCAACCACATATCTATTTCCAAGATCTCGTAACACCAGAATACAGTCCAATGATAGAATCAGTTCCAAATCATTGATATAATGATGAAATTTCATATCCCATATGAATTTCACTACATTTTTTGTTATATAATTTAATCGTGAATCCATTATTGAGAAATATGTGACTAAGGCATCCCATGGATCCTCCTCTGACCAGACTTCCATCACATTATCAGGATCAATTTATAAGATAGACCCAGAAATCATGTACCCCATGAAATTTATTTCTCTAATATATAAAATAATTTTAAAAATAATTTTATAAAAATAGTGAGTCCAATGGATTTCTCAAACAAAACTCAAATTGTGTTTGTTGTCATGCTTAGATCTCATATAAACCAAAATATCATTCAAGACCAGTACAAAAAAATTATTGATATAATCACAGCATATTAGGTTAAAAAAATCCACAAAAACTATAAGAGCGCTAGTTTGATCAAAATTAATTAAATGATATTCATAATTTCTATACCTCCTCCCGAAATTCATCTTCTATATATCAAACTCATGATCTACGATCTAATGAAAACCGAACAAAATATAGTTCTTTAAAACCCACTATTCCCACATGTAATTGGATAAAATATCATCCACGCATGGAATTGAATATTTATCCATAACCATCATTTTTTCATCATCAGATAATATATGCCCAACTGGTGTGAATCCTTTTCCTTCTTTTCAAATAGCACATAGGATTCCGAATGTGTATCTATAGGGAATAAAACTCTCACCACTAAATAAAACAATTAAAACATTATCTCCTTTAGCATCAGTGGTCCCCCATGATACGTGGTTATCAAAATTGGATGATTTCATGGATGTAGATAAATTGTGAACTATGCCTCCCTCTTACGAGGAATATTGGGGATTTAATTTTGAAAATTATTAGGGAATTCCCAAACATAAAAGGGAACATTACCACAAAAGTAAATATGAATGGACTCAGAAACACCAAAAAATTACCAAAACCTATGTTGTATGAAGGAAACTCTTGCACGACCAGTCCTAGGATCCCAATCACCATAAATCACCAAAGATCTCACATCGGCAGCACAGAAAAAAAACACAATTTTCGTAACAATAAATCTCATCATGGTGATAAATAAATCAATATATCCCAAGGATGATGTCAAATTGATCCATTTTAGGTTGGGAAGATCCTAGAATAACTTTTCATTAGCTATCGATAATGATCATGGACCAAAAAACCCTATTCTTTTATCTCTACCAGACATTTCACAGACTCCATAAAAAAGGAAATGAAATTCATTATAAGATTAAAAATACAAAAAATATAGAAATAAATTATTAGGAATAACCAATATAAAAAAATGTAGTCCTTAGAAGAGATTAAATAAATATGGTACCTCTCACAATAACTGGATGTTTATAACCTCCATTTTAAACACATCTATAATGTGATGGAACATTTTTCTGGATGGATGGGATAAATCCATGTTATCTTTAAATAATATGTCTATCCCACATAATTATTTTTAGATGACAATCCTTTACCTTAGTGAGGAATATAAATATATTTGTATAATAATTACATGGGTTCATAGAAGAAACAATAATTAATATCTTTTTGATTGTGTAGGACAATAAAATTAACTTTTTTGGATCATTTCACATTAAAAAAATCTAGGGGACACTACTTTTGGTAATTGATGATGTAGAGGGGGACCACTACTAATAACCACCCATACCACTATTTTGATTCACATGCCACTTGATGTTATTTCTATAAAATTCATGGAAGCTTCCATAAGTTAGAAGAAAATGTGAACAATATCGTAAATTTCATACCATATCCATCTCTCCCATCAAATATATGAATACCATCTCTAGATATGTGGAATGATTGAGCATAAATAATTGTAATTTAATATCCATCCAAAATACATTTTGGTACTTATGATCCTTTATCTAATCATTATTTACTACAACTAGAGAAAAAAGAACTGACTCCACAAATCAATTGGTCTATGCAGACAATAAACACACTCTCTTTGACAAAGAGAGGGACAATATATACATTTCCAATATCAAATTCATTGGAATGGACTGTTGGAATAATAGATTCTTAAACCCCATCACATCCATGTCAACATATATGTCCCCTTCAACCAAGGAATGAAACAGTCTATTTTTTTGGGTCCCATGACACTAAACAATGGACACTTCATAGAAATTATTAGATGTATACAAGATGTAAATGATATGAATATCCTCATCCATACAATTCTATACCTATTAGGGACCATTCATAACCTTAAAGGATTTTGATTTATCACGTATGAACTCTCGTGATCGATACCTTTATCGTGAAACTCATTGATGTACCTCAACAACTACCTTCTAATCATATGGTAAATGTTGGTAATTTTTTTGATATACTCATATGATATTCTCTATAATATTGTAATATAAAATAACATTCTCTTGAGGGTCATCAACATAACCATCACGTGGAACCCATTTATGACAATATAGATTCACATAGCTACACACCAACAAAAGTAGATGTAATCAAATGACTAAAAATATTCATTGAAAGTGGAAGATAATTTGAAAAAAAATGATATTATGAAAAAGTACTGAAAGAATGAGACAAAAATTCCAACATCTTGTGTCATCTTTAGACTCTTTATTGAATATTAAGGCCTTAAACTCAACAATTTCAACCACCCTTGTCCCAAAAATAAAATACCATGTCTACCATCATCCAAAAACTAATAAAAAAATTAATCTGTTATAAATATATAATGAAAAACCCTAGATACCCTCACAAACAAGAACCCATCCTAACACATCACATAACTAAAGGGAATTATCGATCCCCACTATCGGGAAAACGACATTCGGGAATCAGAAATAATTAAATGGAATGATTTCTAGGAACATGAATCAGATAACATGAAATAAATATAAAGAGTAGATATAAATAGTGAAAGAGAAAATAAGAAAATATATGTCAAAACAAAAAGAAGACAGTTTAAAAACGAACATAAAATAATCGAAGAAAACCACAATGTTAGTGTCATATAATATAAGAAAATAATGATGAAAAAATAACTCTATGCGATAACCTGTAAATTTTTCCACTATATCAAACCAAGATACCCAAAACTATTTGATAGAAGCCTCACCATCTCACTATGGAAACATTCCTATCCCCACATTGAATGATATAACATGTTCTACACACTATCGAATGGGTGTGTCAGGTGTGACATAAATAGGATAAGTAGGATCATTTCTATGTTTTCTAAATAAAAAATCTAAATAAAAATCCAAACAATCAAAACTTTAACGAAAGAAAGGAATAATAATTAGTTAAAGAGTTTTTATATCGATTAAAATTTAAAACATATCCCTTTTTCAATCGTTATAAATAATCAATGTAAAATATTTTCTTAGAACATCAAATATATCAAGAAAAATTAAATCATTCCTTAAGAATCATTTCAAATATACAATTTTGATAACTAAAATCATAGGTAATATACTAAAAAGTATCATTACAAATATAAATATCTAGAACAGTCTTATCTAGATATAGAAAATTGTTCACATCATGTCTTTAGAAAAATACATCAAATCAGGAGAGCTCAAGAGAACGCTATAAATTGAACCTCCTAGTGGGTCTAACAAGTCCCTAGTGATAAAATACACGGGAGAAGAGGAACACATATTTATTAATCCCATTGTTTTTATTAATAAATGATTCCTATTACTACACCATCCACATAAGTACCTATGGAATCCCATGTTCTATAATTTCCAAAACAATTTTTCAATTCCATTATATGAAATAAATTTCATTTATCCATATCACAATTCATAGAATAACTTTTATTTTACAAAAAATAGGGTAAAACCATATTTTCTCGAAAACCAAATTTCAAATACACATAAAAAATAAATCAAATGATAATGTCATTATATTTTTAAATAATTTATAAAAACAACATAAATCATTGTCCATCCAATACAAGCTAGAGATGGAACCACCTACCCCAAACTGAGGTCTCTCGCTTCCACAATTAGAGCCACAACCACTGAATGGAACAAAAAAAATAAAATGAGGCCCAACCTAAAATTCCCAGACGTTAGAATTAAATTCATAACAATCATGGTGATTATAGAGGTTAATTCAGGCATACTTAAAATAAAATGCAACTGTCACACAACAAACATCAAAGGATAGACCCTCTAAGAAGGCGAAACATGATATATTGAAAAAATTATGAATAAAATATTCATAGGATCAAAAGACATAATAATATAGCACAATAAAACTATATAAACCAAAAAATACAAAAAATAAGAATGATTAATTATTGGGTAGGACACATGGAAACCACAATGAACATCAATCACTGAACAAAACAATCATAAAGGATCAAAGATACTCAAAAACATATCAATGATATCCTACGATTTCCATAGGGAAACATATACATATAATTAAAATAAAATAAAATATTTTATGTATTTTAAAAAAGTTTTATTTAATCATTCATAACATGACACCATTTTTAAACCTGAATCACATGATTTTCATGATACTTTGAAAAAATAGTCACCACTGATCAAATGAAACTTTGAAAAATAAAAATATTGAAATTTAAATTGAACATTCAAACACAATAAGAAAAAATTCCAAAAAATAAGATATTTTATAAGGTAAATAATTAAAAATCTAAACAAAAAAATATTAACTATATTAATATCAATCAAATAAAAGTATTTCAATTAAATTATCTTACAAAAAAATGATAATTTATTTTGTATAATAATAATTTAAAAAAACAAGTCCTGGATAGATTACATTGAAAGGAACTGTATGAATGGAAAATTATAAAAATAGAATATGATATTCAAACATGAGAATTATCATAGGAAAAAATTATAATTGAAATGTACATATGTAATTCGGTTAAGGAAATGTAGTATGAACGTCAAGTTATGAAAATTATCAATCCTCTAAATGTGGATGAAATCAAACTCATTAGTATTTTTAAATCTTTATGTGTATATTTAATTTTTAATAAGATACTCATACATGACTGAGTAAAATACCTCCAAGGTTATCTATTTTAACCATTCCTTAATTAGTATGAGTCACCATTGATTTCATATTTCAAGATTGAAATTAAAAAAAACAAGTTATGAACAATAAAACAGTAAGTTTATAGAAAAAGTTAATCAATTAATTTTGAAAAAATTATTTTTACAATAATCAACAATAAAATGTTACAGTAATAAAATATGACGACCACAACTCAAGGAAAATTATTCTAAAAATAAAAATGTAAAATTGTACTGAATATAACATGCATAAGTATAACTTAATTAATGAATAAAATATCGGAAATAGTCCCTATCATAATTACCTGATTTGATAGTCGTACAATTGGTCTAGGGAATTTAGGAAAATGTTGAAAAAAATTATTTGGCGTTTTCTCCTCAACTAAAGACAACCATAGGGATGGATTGGAGTTGGAAAAAATATATATTGGAATGGCATGGTGGAAAAATCAAATAACACCGACTTTTATGGAGACCCCAATAGATAAACGGTGGGAAATAAATTTTATGTTATGTGACGAGGCATATGAAGCATAAGATATTGTGAGTCCAGTGTATGTCATAGATTTATTCTAGAATAGAATTTTTGGGGGATAGGGAAACAACCCTATACATTAACCAATTCATGGGTATAATAACATGGTAAATAGAATACAATAAATCCAAAACCCAAAAATCAGGAAAATATATTCCACAAATAATAAATTCAATGAGAATTCCATAGGATAACTGACTAAGGGATGGTTTGGAATGGAAAAGGGTTATTGAGAGATGAGGTGATCTATCTTGGAACACATAGTGAGAAAAGAAAAAGGTTTTTGGGTAGGCATAGGGGAGGAGGTGGGATATGGATTTGTAAAATAAGAGGCGGAGAGAAGAATATGATAATGAAATAGAAGGTTTCACATGGTATGGTAGGGTGAGGAGGATGATTAATGAAGAAAGGGTTTTCATAGTAGGATGCATGGGTCTTTTGGGCATAATGTTGTTAAGGGGAGGGTAACATATTTGGTGGGAAAAAACTAAACCTTAGAGAGACTAGTTCAATATAATATAATCTGAATATAGAATACTTAATATCCCCAATAATTAATTTTCTTTGAATATCATATATTTAAAAAAAACTAAAATTTGTTTTCTATATTATGACTATTAGAAGATACTATATAGAATGCTAAACAAATAGTGTTGTAAATATTATAAAATAAATAAAATTATAAAATCATTGAATATGGGTAATGTTTAAAACTTTTTTCCCATGAGTGACTATTTAAATTTTTGGGTTATAGTTAAATATATATAATGATATTTATATTTCTCTTCTATAATTGTTTTCCACATTCATTTTCTTGTTTGTAATAATTTTCAATCACTATTGATGCAACATCCCAGTAAATTAATGAGTGATACATTTTTATATTTATTAATATTTGTGAATTGAATATTAATTTTACTTTAAAGGGGATTCTATGTTTGATGGCTTACCCGATATGCAAAAACAGGTTTCTTTGAAATCTTACATTGCACGCTAATAATATAATATTATTATTTTAAATGGTTGTTAACTCCTAGAAGTTTTATTGGTGGAAATTAATATAACTAAATAAAATATTATTATACATTTTTGTTAAAGGTTTTTAATTTTTTCTAATAAAAGTTAGAGGCATAAAATGTGAAGGAATCTAATTTTAGGATTAATTTACTTTAAATGGTTGATATAACACCTTTTGCAGGTGATACCTCTTTAAAAATAGTTTTGTCCACTTTATATGTTATTTTTGATAAAATAAAATTCTTATTTAGATATAGGAGCTCTTTATTCCATTTGGGTAAAATATTGGTAATTTCTGATAAAATTCAGTTTTGTTATGAATAGTGATATTACTATATTTTAATTCAAAACTTCCTTTTAATCTAATTTATTTATATGGTTAGATTATATTTTTAATTGGTTTTAAAGTTTAACTAGATTATATTTTTAAAATTTAATCCAATGGTGGTCATTGGAATAAATTTCAATATGAAATTGAACATAATCAAGTGTCAATCTTTTGATAGTCATTGATTCAAAAAAACACGCAAGTTGTATTGACAATGGTAATTAAATTTAAACTAGTTAATTTAACATCTATGTTTTAAATTTGGTAAAATAGATATCATTTTTAAATTTGTAATAACAAATATATCATTGACTTAATTTTTGGTATTTTCCCGAAAAACATCAATTTTTGATGAATAGTGAAACTACTTAGTAGGTGTTAAAAAATGAATTTTTCATTAAAATGAAATTTTGCTTCTTCATTGAATTTAATTTCAAAAATATGAAAAACATGGTTGTTATTTATTAGTAAAATGTTGTTCAATAAGATGAAAATATTTTTTGGTGAATAGTATCTTTTGACTTTTATTTACATGGGTTAAAGGTAAATAGGGTAATTCCAGGTAAAAAGAATATGATAATAATACCAAATAACCTTAAAACATATCCAAACCATATTTGATGAGTCATGTCCGACCATGGGCATATTTGTGTTGCTTTTGGGATTCCATGGAATCACTTAAGACTGATAATGACACTTTAAATTAATTACTTTAATGTGAAGGCAAAATTAACACAAACAAATATCTTTTAGTAAATTAATTTTTACCTGGGGATATATAAGTTATCTTTTCAACTATAAATATTCAATGGAATTATAGAAATATTACCTATATCATTTTATTTTTTTATAATTCTTATACCAAAAACAATTAAATACATTATGACACAATAATGATACAGTATATACCTCATTAATAAATGATTTAAATAAATAAGATTATAAGTATTAACATATTATCCAAAACATGTCCAATTCCTATTTGATGATATTATTTCTACTATCAATCATCTTATCTTCTATTTTAATGATTTTCGGTCCTTTAGAAAACGAATATCATTATATAATAAAATAAAATTTTCACGCTTTCCTAAAGAACCCCTCCTACCCCTTATAAAAGGAGACCATTTATAACAAATTCCTTACACATCTCAAGAACCTTGGATCATCTAAAACATTCCCAAATAATCTCTCATGATACCCCTCTTCCTCCTTGAACCCTTACCTTAGGCAGAAGGCACTTCAAGAAGTCCTTTAGGTTCAAACCAAAGGAAGTTACCCAAATTAAAGGTTAGAGTTTCTCTTAAATTATTTTGTTTTATTTTGTATTATTTTACTTTTCCAACCCCCTTAACTCTTTTTCTTATTTTCATTTATAAAAAAACTAGTATCCTCAATATATTATTATGTTGTTATAATATGGTTTCAAACTACACTTACGCACACATCCATCTAATGGGGGAAGAACAAACTGTTTCTATGGAAGGCAAACTAACGCCTCACGAAACGATGATTGTTCGATTATCTCCTACCGCCTAAAATGGTGGCCATTAAGATAGAACTATATTTATATTTTATGTATATTATGTTTATGTTATCATTATTCTTCTGTATTATTCATTTATATCATACCATTTTGGTTTCAATTATGGTTTAACACGATAATTTAATTTGAGGAAGTGCAGACTACCATCCCCTAATGGTGATATGATTTTTTCATGACATACATGGACCTTATAAAGGATGAATTTAATGAAATTATGTAACAAGAAATATCATACGATATTATAATGGAATTATGATTTACTAATGTATCATTATATTTTCATTTCATTAAATATAATAATGAAATGAAAGTAGTGTTCATGTGTACGTACGACTTACCGTCTCCTTGAACTTTGCATTTCATTTCATAACTCCAAATAATATTAAATATTATCAATAAATATAAACATTATATATATGATATTTATGATATATAAAACCTTTTTATCATTCTGGAGATAGTGGACTTTTGACCCCATGGACAAATTGTAAATATACCATGTTCATTTTAGACTAGAGTTTGGAGCATCGATAAAATATCCAATATAAACTCATATAATTATTTAGTAGTTATAGAATGATAATAAGTTATATAAAATGAATAATAAACATTAAAAATTTTCTTAATGAATAATATATTATCCAAATTTTATTATTCCGGAAGAACACGGAACATAAGAGTCATGTAGGACACGAGGTAAGGGGATTTCTTATCTCACTTTGAATTCCGCTAGATTTCCATTGTTCGCCACATATTTATTTTATGTTGTGTAATGTATACTTCCATTTATATATATTATCATTATTATATTTATGTTAATGTAATTTTTTGATTCATTTGTTTTTTATTATATCTTGTTCAGACGAATCGATTGATTACAACGAGGTAAGGGGTTTTTATCTCACTTTTTATTCCTGTGAGATTAATGCTATATTTGTCACTATTTCCTTTGAGTGGTGTATGTAATGACCATGATTATACTCTTTGTGTAATATAAATTCATTTATGGGTATTTATATCTACATTTTATGGTCCTTCTTTCATGTGGTGTGTCTTTTGTAAGTTACCAATTCAGTAAATGAACTATTCACCCCCCTCTTTTTAATAGACTTATTTTTGTTATGTATTACAATGTATATAATATTATGTTTGGATATGTTCTTCTATATCCTTTTTGATATAAATTTTATGTCCAAGTGATGAGATACCCTTCTAATCTCATCATCACATTTTATGAATTTTAATGTGACGCCGTTAGTCTTTCAAATTTTTTCTATGGAACTTCTTTACCAAATTTTAATTCATCGGGTTAAACTTGTACTTCTTGAATATATTGGACAATGAATATGTGTGAATTAACTCTAATTGTTTGGCACTTAATATCCAATTATATTTGGTGTATTTAAATTTTTGACACATAATTATTTTATTGATTTATCCTTATTTTAAGGATACCATCTTTATAAAGGATTTCATATCAATTTATATTTTCATTGAGACTTAATTGTTGTTATTCCCCAATTCACTCTTATATGGTGTATATACTCTCATTTTTCATATTATATCATGAATAAATTTATTCTCATGATATTATAATGTTCAGATTAAATGTTATTCCTCAATTATTGGTATTCAAGAGTGTATCATTTTGTTAAAAACTCTTTAACAAAAATATGCTTTTAAATGATTTAATGATTTATTATTATAAATCATTTTATTTAATGTCCAAGTTTTAAAAATGGTTTGATTATTTATTTATATGGACATTAATGTTTTAAATTATAATTACATTAAAATCATCAATGTGGAATGGGCCATTTTGATTCATAAATCTCTTTTTAAATGGTTTTTGAAAATGGAACGATTATTTCAATATCTTGAAATTACATCTTGGGATTTAAAAGGAAATGTTATCAGTGAAATGTTTATATTTGAAATATTTTATGTGTTATTATTGTACATGGACATTTTACTGGTGGTTACGTGATAAAACATATGACGGGTGGTGTCGTGATAAACAAGATGGGTGGTTACGTTATAACATCCGATGAATTGGGTATAGAAGTCAGTTGTATATCTATTCCATTTATTGATATTTGTGGATGTTGACTGTATGGTTATTCCACTTAATAATGTTTCTGTCCCTTGTTACCTTTATAAGTTATGTGTTCTTTATATGGGTTTTATGGTAATCTTTTTGTTACAAAAGGGAATGAATTGATCTTTTATTCAGTGAAGAGTATTTACTACTTTATAAAGGGGAAAACTATTACTTATGATAAAGTATTCATGGATATCTTGTTGTTTTAAAAAACTAATAGTTTTCCTTCATCGTGTATCCCTTACTGAGCTTTTTATGCTCATACCACGTTTTTGAAATGTTTTTCATAGTACAAAAGGCTGGATAGGGTCAAGGATGGGATCAAGGAAAATTTATGTTATATAAAACATGGAACTAGACATATCATGTTTATTCAAGAGTTTTCATGGAAACAGAATAGAAGTGTATACTTTCTAATTTTTTGAATGTATTGTAATTGTTATGCCAAATTCTCTAAAAATCTAAACATGAAAAGTTCCTCAATGTGAATTATTCATTTAATTGAAGATTATGTAATGTTTATGTTCGGGTCCTTATAGTTGGTATTAGAGATCGGTTTAGATAACTTTAGTGGTTTGGGTGTTATCTAAGCATATGTGACATAACCATAATGGTTAAAATATTATAATGAGTCATAGTTATTTTGAATGTGTTTAAGATAACATGAATAAGTATTTACCCTCCTTATAGTATATTATATGACGATTTTACGAATATACCCACACTGACCTTTTTGGTTTTAGTAAATTGTTGGGTCTAACAGGCACCAAAGTAACAGTAGATGTGATGAACACTGTGACAGTTTTCTGAATGAACAACTAAATGAAATGAGAGCAGCAATGAGTACTCATGTGGTTATTCTCAACCAACTATCTGGAGTCATGATTGACTACCTGAACCTTGTTGATATTTATAAGTCATCGTATATATGAGAAATAAATCTATACGGAATTTTAGTTAATAATAATAAAGGTAAGTATGTTCAAAAACCTTTGTGTTAAGGATTTGGAAAGAAACACCTAGTAAAATGCTTCAAAGGTACATGAAGATGATATAGATGTGGGAATGAACATCCTAATGTAAGGAACTTCCCTGGAAAAAGGAAGCATCCAGTTGACTCTAGGAAAGCGAATGAAGTTCTTTCTGAGGGATCAATTGAATGTTTTAAATGTGGTGTGCATAGTCATTATACAAACATATTTCCTATGAAGATATTTTGGTAATGGGATCATCAAGATTGTACAAATATATATTTACCAGTAAAAAATTTCATTCCAATTGAGGATGAAGAAACTGACAATGACCAATGAATGTTATAAAATATTTCATAAAATATGTTTTGACATTATTGAATCCTAGGATATGATTCATGATTTTTTTGTAGGAAAGAAGTATTTCAGAATAAGTTGGTAAAGAATGGTTAATTTATCATGAATAATGTTTAATGATTATGAAGTCAACATATTTGGGATTCAAGATTTATTGTAGATTTTAGGATACTGATATTCTTAAAAGTATTAAGTCTCTTCTGATGACGGGATTACATTAGAAGAAATTTTATATTATGTGTAACTCTGAAGTTTGATATAGGAAACATTTTATTCGAAGAATAATTATGTTTTCTTTTCTGGATATAGTTATAAAGTACCATTTTGGTTTATGTGATCCTTGAATTTGAGGCAATTACATGTTATTACATTTTGGGATGAAAAATGAATGTTATTAGATAACCTTTGTGGTTAAAAGGAGGAAATTTCTATCCAATTACTCACACCTCTCAAGCCACATGTCTCATCCAACACACATCCCAAATAATCTCTCAAGATCCCCATATTCCTCTTTGAAGCCTTAAATTAGGCAGAAGGCACTTCAAGAAGTCCTTTTGGTTCTATCCAAAGGAAGTTACCCAAATTAAAGGTAACAATTTCTCTTAATTTTTTTGTTTTGTGTTGTTTTATTTTACTTATCCAACCCCCTTAAATCTTTTTATTCCTTTTTTTATAAAAAAACCAGTTTCTTAAATATACTATGATGTTGTTATAATTAGGATTCGATCTACACTTACACAAACCTCCATCTAATGGGTGAAGAACATACTGTTTCTATGGATTGAAAACTAACGCCTCACAAAATGATGATTGTTTGATTATCTCCTACCACATAACATGATTTCGATTAAGATGGAACTATATATATATATGAAGTATATTATGTTTATTTTTTCTTTATTCTTGTATTTTATTCATTTATATCATACCTTTATGGTTTCCATTATGGTTCAATTCTATAATTTCATTTGGGGAAATGCGGACTACCTCTCCCTCAAGGTGATATGATTCGTTCATGACATACATTGAACATATGAAGGAAGATGTTAAAGGAATTATTTAAAATAAAATATCATATGATATTATAATAGAATTATATTAAACCAATGTATCATTATGTTTTCATTACATTTAATATAATATAGAAATGACAGTAGCATTCGTGCGTATGTACGGCTTAATGTCTCCATGAACGTTGCATTTCATTTGTTAACTCCAAAATATATGGAATATTATAAATACATATACACTGTATTATTATGATATATATGATATATAAAAAATTTATATCATATTGTAGATAATGTACTTTTGATGACATGGAAAAATTGTACTTATAACAAGTCCATTTTTGACTCAAGTTCCGAACATCGATAAATATCCAATATGAACTGAAATAATTAAATATTTGTTATATCAAGATAAAAAGTGATATAAAATGAATATGAAACATTAAAAATTTTATTAAGGAAGTAAATATTATCTTAAATTTATTATTTAGGATGAACGCAGAACATACGAGTCATGTAGGACATTTTGTAAGTGGATTTCTTATCTCACTTTTAATTCCGTGATATTTCCATTGTTCACTACCTATTTATTGCATGTGTTGTAATGTATACTTCCATTGATATATATTATCCCGATTATCATTATATTTATGGTATTGTGTGATTCATTTGGTGGTTATTAACTTTTGGTTATATAACTCGATTGATTACAACGAGGTAAGGGGGTTTTCTCTAACTTTTTATTCTCGTGAGATTCATTCTATATTTGTCACTATTTCCTTTCAGTGGTGTATGTAATGAACATGATTATACTCTTTTTTTAATATACTATTTGTTATGTGTATTTAAATATACATTGTATTGTCATTATATCATGTGGTTTTAGGTTTGTAAGTTACCAAATCGGTAAGGGAACCATTCACCCTCTTCTTTTTAAAAGACTTCTTTTTGTTATGTCTTTGAATTGACATCTTATTATATTGGGATATGTTACTCTATATCCTTATTGAAGTAAATTTTATGTCCATGTGATGAGATACCCTTTTAATCTCATCAACAAATTTTCTTAATTATAAAGTGACACCTTTAGGATTTCGAATTTTTGCAAGGGAACTTCTAAACCCAATTTCAATTGTTTGGGTAAAAATTGTACTTCTTGAATATGTCATCCTATGAATATGTGTGAATAAATTATAATTTTTTAACACTTAATATAAACTTATATTGGGTGTTTTTATATTTTTAACAAATAATTATTTGATTGATTTATCCTTAATTTAAGGATACTGTCTTTATAAAGGATTTCATCACAATTTACATTTCCATTGGGACATCATTGTTGTTATTCACCAATTCACTCTTATATAGTGTATACACTATCTTTTTTCATATTATATCATGAATCGATTTATTATCACAATTATATAAATTTTTGATTAAATAAAATTACTCAATTATTTGTATTCAAGAGTCTCTCATTTTGTAAAAAAACTTATTAACTAAAATATCGTTTTAAATGTTCCAAATATTTATTATTCTAAATAATTATCTTTAATGTCCATGTTTTAAAAATGGTTTGAGTATTTTTTTTATATGGAAATTAATGTTTTAAAATTATAATTCCATTAAAATCTTAAAAGTTGAATGGGACACTTTGATTCAAAAATCACTTTTTAAATGGTTTATGAAAATGGAATGATTATTTTAATATCTTGAAATTACATCTGGTGATTTAAAATGAAATAGTATTAGTGAAATTTTTATATTTGTTATATTTTATGTGTTATGACGGTAATTATACATTTGACAGGTGGTTATGTGATTAACCATATGATGGGTGGTGTTGTGATAAACCAGGAAAGGTGGTTACGTTATAACCTCCAATGCATTGGGTACGGAAGCCAGCCATATGGCTATTCCATTTAGTGATATGTGTGGAAGTTGACCGTATGGTTATTCCACTTAAGAATGTCTATGTCCTAAGTTACCTTTATATGTTATGTGTTCTTTACATGGGTTTTATGGAAATCTTTGGGTTACAAAAGGGTAAGAAATGATCTTTTATTCAGTTAAGAGTACTTACTACTTCATAAAGTGGGAAAGTATTACTTATGATAATGTATTCATGGATTTCTTGTTGTTTTTAAAAACTATAATTTTTTCTTCATTGTGTTTCCCCTGCTATTATTTTCATGCTCATCCCATGTTTTTTAATTTATTTCACAGGACATAAAGTGGAATAAGATCAATGATGGGATCCAGGAAAATTCATGTTGTCTAAAATATGGAACTAGACATGTCTCATTTATTCAATAGTTTTTATGGAAACTAGTAGAAGTGTCTACTTTTTAATTTTTGAGATGTAATGTAATGGTTATTCCTAATTCACTAAAATTCTAAACTTGAAAATACCCTCAATATTAATTATTCATTTAATTCATGATTATGTAATGTTTAAGGCCGAGTCCTTATATATGATGTTGAGGTTCCTTAATTGGAATAACATTTGAATTCCTCTATTTATACCAATGATTCGTGATAATATTCATCTTTTAAATTTATATCCAAATAAAATTTTATGTTACCGATTTATTGAAGGTGATATAATAGAAATTTATAATGGAATAAAAAATTGGTTTCTTATATTTAAAATAAAATTTAGTTAACATGATTAATTTAAAAAATTAATTATTTATTCTTTTTTGATGGAATTGAGATAAATAAATCATATATATTGTAAATAGAGTTAGAAAAATACATAAGATAAATATTGGAAATATATATTAAAAATCTTTTTGACACGTATATAATTTTAATACAATTTCAATGATCATATATAACTGCATGTATATTGAATACACATTGCACATGTACATTTCAACGTTAATAAAAAATTTAAACAATGAGATTATATGCATATATGAATTATTTTATATAATGTGAAAAAACATGTGTAGTTGTTTATAAATAAACTTAATGTCTGAATAATATTTGTTCCTATTGTAAAATTATAGTACTTTTATATTCAATAGAACATAAAATTTTAAAAACCATTCAAACACTAGAATATTGTATACTTTAAGAAGATGATATTCAATAATGATATATTAAAATTAAAGGATATTATACAAAAATTGATTGGATAACCATAATAGTGACACTAATTTCAGATTAAGATTGAAATGTATATTATAATACACACTATCATATTATTATTTATATTATTACTTGAATATTTTTTACCAATAAAAGATCATTTAAGATATCGAGTCAAAATTATTATTTTTTACATGATGGAACTAAATATGAATATATTGTTTTAATTTTATAATATATTTGAATATGTTATAATACTATCCTTTTATTAAAATTTACGTGACAATCAAAAAAAATATGGTAGACATAATAAAAATAATATTAAATATAAAATATTGGAAAACTATTTCATTGGAAACTGCGGAATTAACAATTATAACTATAATATAAAAAATGAATATTATATTGACTATAATACCCAAAATGAACGTTTTTTAATATTTCTATAAAACTAATTAGGTAAATATCTTAATAACAATTACATGATACCCAAAAATATAATATAGAAATAAATTTCACAATAAATTGACAATTTCTAGTTTATTGATTGAAGAAATCATTCCATAGAGGGTCAGTCACATAGAACATGATCCATTATGTAATGGACACATAGGTTATATAATCCATGTAAGATATAATTTAAATCTATATAGGAGGGGGTGATTAAATATTGTAAAAAAAGAGATCATAGAAATAATTATGTATTTTCGAGATTTAACAAACAATCCAAATGGTTATCAATATAATGATTATAATATTCAACATACTATAATGTTTTTCTGTTTCGTAGTGCATATTAAAATTTTTGTGGAGAATACATCATATAAATATTATCCATTATATTGAAAAGGATATAAAAATAGAAAAAAAATCGTACATGTTTTTAAATAAATATTAAATTAAAATTTATTTGATTTTTTTAGCACAAAAATTGATACAGATAGACATTTTATAAATATTATCAAATTGAAGGTGGTAATAACTATAGATTTATCAATGATATAAGAAATTTAATGAAAAATATAACAGAGTTATTTTCATAACCATACTAAGGACACCAATTGTAGATGAAATACATAATTTCATTTTTGATAAACACTATTATATGATTTTAAATAATATTTCATGAGTTTTGGATTCTTCAAAAAGGTCATGTATGGTACTAAATCAACTAAGTAATTTGTAACATGATGGAAATATATATGGAATGAATTGAATCAATTTTAAATTGACTTTTAATATATATTTTTATAATTTATACATCAAAATATAGAAGTATGATAACAAAAATGTGGTTTAATGTATACATTTAATTTTATTTAGAACATATTGGAATATATATAATTTTTTAATTGACTATATATCACATAAAATTACCATTATGACTATAAGATATATATTTATTTTAATATTGTGTATATTATTTGAAATGATGGTTTTCTTGGATAACTGTAACAATGAAATGATAAATAAATTAATAACAATAGCATAATAAATTTATAAATAGCATAAAATTATAATTAATAACATATAGAAAATACAATGGTTATTGTTGGAAGGAAATTTAACTAAGTATCCCATTCACATAGTACAGAGTTCATTATGAAATGATAACTCTTAGTATGTAATCCTTATATTATACAATATCTAACAATATATATACGGTATTGTAAATGGAAGACTAAAATTCTGGTTATGCACAAAATTATATATTTAATGGTTTTAATATTCCATCATCGTACTAAAAAATATAAATAACATAATATATAAAAATTTAATATGCATTATTATATTAAGTAATTCATATCATGTTTAGTTCCTATCATACATCATATATTAATAGTTCAATAATGTAAAATTCAAATAGAAAAATACTAATGAAATAATTCTAGTATTTTACATTGATATGAAATAATAATTTATATGAGTATTTTTGTAACTAAAATGACATATATTGATATATTATATTTTTTTCATTATTGGAAGCAATAAGATGAAATTTCAAAATGATATATGAAATTTAGAGGAAATGTTTCTCGAATTGTAGTGAAAACATTAACAAGGAATCTGATTTTTGATTATAATTGGGATTTCAATGATAACGTACAGGATTATGTGATTATTAATAATGTGGAATGAATATTTTTTCTATAAAAGGAAATTATAAAATTTGTTCAACTAATAATTTTATGTCATTAAGGAATTATGTATGTAAATATGGAAACAGTGTTCTATAAAATTTTAATATATAATCAAATAATTCATGAAAAAATATTATATATCCATTAACATACTATTCAATATTGGAAAAAATTATTTACAATAAAAATGTATAGGAGATGTATTTCATTTAATTTAAATTTTTTTAATTTAAATAATATCAAAAAAGACGGGATTAAAAAATTTGAATATAAGAACAATTATAATTTGAAATCTAAAAAAATGGTTATTTTTTTTTGTGTCTTGAAGAAAATTATGTATATTTTAGTTTATAATTCCAAATTAATATATCACCATGTTAGACATCAAAATATAAAATTTTGGTGAAAAATGAATCCCAATATTTTTCTGTATTGGGATGAGATAAACCATTAATAAAATTCATAAATATGATATATTCTTATATAATTTTATATAATATGTTACAAAGATCAATATATTTAGGAGTTTAGATGTGGTTTTTTATATACTACATCTGCTTAGGATTGAATAGATGAACTAAAATTAATTCATTATAACCCATCAAAATAATTTGTTCTTGGAATCTGGAGGTATCGAATATAAAATTTGATTTGGAATTTCAATTTATATTAGTATGAAAGGTGTTACTAAGTAGATATTTTACAAATACATATGTAATTGAAAATAAATTATACCAGCAATATATGGATAAATTTATGAGCATTACTGATTCTAGATAATCTAATGTTTTTTTGATACCCAATATGGCCTGTTAATAAAAATTGTTTCTTTAATTTATTTTCCAATAAATGATCATGTAAGATATCAAGTCAAGTATAATTTTATAACATAGTGGAATTATGAATAAAATCTATAAAATAATATTTCTATTAAATTTTATTATGTAATAATACATGTTATTTATTAAAAAAAATCTACAATTATTAAACTATAGATGATAGGTTTAAAAAAATAAAAAACCGAATGTATAAGAAATATATTAAAACACAAATTCATTCCATGTTTGTGGAATGAACGATTATTATTGTCAAATAATAAAATTCATAGTATATTGAGTATAATACCAAAAATAAATGTATTATGTTTGTATTTATTTAAAACTAATGTGAAAAATAAATTAATAAAAATGAAATATGAAATCAAAAAACATAGTGAAAAATATATTCCGAAAAATAAGGATGGTAACCAGTTTATTTTTGGAAGAAAATTAACATGTTCATTCCAATAACATAGTACAAGGTTCATTATGAAATGTACTCTTAGATTATGTAGGGAATATAAGATCCAATTAACAACAATATAGAAAGAAGGTAAAAATCAAAGACATAAAATTATGGAATATTGGAAACTATATATTTAAGGGATCTGTCATACAACCAAATGGTTATTTACATAAATTATATAATATAAAATAGAAAATTTTGAAATACTTTGTGGAAATGTGTATGATATATTGACAATGATTTAAATGGAATATATAAATTTACTTTTAATGGTAAAATCTTTTTTTAAAATAAATCATCCAGATTTTTCACATAGATATGAAATTATAATTTATCATAGGATTTTAGTACATAAAATCATATTGTTATAATTTTTAAAAATATCATATTTATGAATGAATTTAATATGAATGAATTTCAAAATTATATATGAGAACTAAATGAAATCATAACAAAATCTTAAGGATAAACATAATAGTGACAATGATATTAGTTAAACCATGATACTTCATTATTGATACACAATATTATTTTATTAAAAATATAGTATGCCAAATTGTTTTCCTACTAATGGTCTTATGATATTGACTCCATTAATAATATTATAACATGATGGAATTTTTTTTCGAAATAATTCTATTAATTTTCTATTTTTAGGTCTATATAATCATATAATTTATGTATTAAATTATATGAGATTTATTATAAAACTAATTAAGATATAATATAATTAATTTAATTGAAACCTTATAGGAAAAATATTTCATTTCAACTAATATTTAGTCATATATATAATATAATATATGATGGAAAGTATAATAAATATTTTTATTGATAATAAAAAATCATCATAGGTATTTTTAGTGGATTTGTGAAAATTATAAATGTTCTATTCAGATATCTCCAAAGGGAATTACATTATTTTGGACATAAAAAATATTTAATTCAGAATTTTTATGAACTATCCTTATTATGAATATTGAAATATTTTACTTATTATATTATTTATAAATAATATATTGTTTTATATAAATATATATAGTATTTTTTTAACATCTAACTATATGAAATTTTAGTTGTTGTTTTGTTTATTAAATACATTAGTAGTTTATTAAAAAAATCCAAATTTATTCTCAATAATACATAACCATCTACTTCACCATGAATATGTATTTATATAATAAAAATTTCATAATTAAAAAAAATAATTTAAGGTATTAAAATTACAATTAATATAAATTTTCTTAAGTTGATACATATTGATAGTATTTTTAAAAAAATTATGTATGAAAAGTGGTAATAAAATGTGATTTAACAATGATTAATGAAATTTAATGGAAATCATAATATAATTTTTTGGATATCCCTAATATTGGCTCCAATATTATAAGAATTATTTCATTTATTTTCTAACACAAAATATTATATACTTATAAATATTATAGATTCAATTTTTCCTTATATTATTTTTTTTAATATATTGAGTCATGGAATAATTTTTTTAACATTTATAAATTATGTATGAAAATAATGGAATAATTTTTCAATTTAATTTTAATATATTATTAAACAGGTAAAATAATGAAATTTATCTTTAAAATTAAAAAAATGAAATATTAGATAACATTTATTTAAATCGTAATATTTAAGAAAAAAAGTTCACTAAAAGTAAAATTTAGTAATTTAAATAATTTAAAATATTATTGAATGACAAACCAAAAAGATTAGGACCAATTTATATTTTGAATGAAATGATTTTAAGGGTTTTTTAGAGGCTTGTGAAAATTTTAAATGTTTTATTATAAAATTTGGAAATACAATATTACGGTTTCTTATTCAAAATATTCAATTCAAATATAATTTTCAACTCATACATGTCCAAAGTTTTGAATAATTGTACTTGTAATATCATATATAAAAAATATATAAACTTATATAAACTTATTACTGGTATATAATATATCAAACGATATGTCTTTTTTGTGTGGTTTCGGTTATAAGCTGCATGTAATGACCCGTAAAATTCAAGGGATATTTTTTCTTAATTTTCTTTGGAATTTTGTAAGAACGCGGTTTCTGACGGAACCTGATTCCGAGGCCCGGTGTGCCCGGAATCAATTTCCGAAGTTTTGCTCGGGTACATTCATTGAACGAACGAGCGAGAATTTCTAACTTTTGAACCGGTGCTCGGAATCGAATTCTGAGGGCAACGATGAACTCGCAACGCCGGTAATCGCTTAAGGGAGCCTTTACCGTAGTTGTGTTTGTGCGGGTGAAGAAGTTAATTAATGGGGTTTAATTAATAAGTAAATAAAATTGTTGAATCAATTTTATTTCATATCAAGGTGTTTTTTTCTCCCATGCGAAGTTGGTGGTGGGGCCCACAACCACCCACCCTCCCATGTGTGGATAATTGAAAAAGTGGGGCCCGCACGAGCCCCCCACCTTTTCAAATCCCTTAACACCAAAACTCCTCTTAACCCTTCACTTTCCTAACTCCCCATTAACTCACTTTCATTAATTTTTGACAACTTGTTATAATTAATAAGGTGAGTTACTTAATTTCAAACTCTTGAAATTCAAATGGTTAGGTTGTGTTAATAAAATAAGACTTGGTCTGATTTTATTATTGTAAGAGTTTTTTCCACCTTGAGAGGATTGGGAAGCGTGAAGTCTTCTTCTTATTCAACCTCGACGAAGAACGTGAAGAACATCTCGGACTCCAATGAAAAACATCGTTCTTCAACGAGGAACATCTCTACCGAAGAACCCGATGTCTTCTTCCAACGACGTTACCTCTTTGAACGCACCTCGATGACAACGGAATCGACGTTCTTTTTCCACGGTGCCTGACCTCCGCGACGCTCGTCATCCGCGGCTCGATTGTCGTACATCGTTCCTGAACTGAGGTAGGGGTTTTATTTATTTAATTGTTCGTGAATACCACCATGATGATCTTTGTGGATTAAAACCAATTGTTATCGAATAACGCGAGGGGGTTGGACCGCACAAACACGGCCGACCCTCCTCCTTATTTTCGTTTTGGTTTCTTTGTGGTTGGTACGGGAAAGCGTAGTGTCGTCGCACCACGCGGATTCATGCGGAAGTAAATGCGTGTTGCCGTCACGTCGTGCCGTGGAAAGAAGTTTAAGAACGTGACGCCGTCGAACCGCATCGAAGAAAACCGAAGACGCCGTGGTCAGAGCGGGGCTGCGGCGTAGGGGCGCGGTGCCGTCGCACCGCGACGGATGACAAGGGCCGCGGCCAGTTCCATGCCGCGGCCAGTTCCAGGCCGCGGCCAGTTCCATGCCGCGGCCGGTTCCGGGCCGCGGCGGAGCAAGGTTACCGGCGGCCGGACCGGGCCGCCGGTGTCGGATCTTGAAGGGGACCGGCCACCGCCAGTCCCGTTGAACAGGAACCGGCCGGCCAGGTCGGGCTGGCCGGACATGGAGGAGTCGAGGGAAATAAATTCCCCTGGCCGGATTCAAACGGCCCCAGTAATTGAGGGGGGGCCGCGGTTACACAGGGGGGCAGGCGCCCCCCCCCCCCCCCCCCCTTGCAGAAACGGCTCGGCCAAAGGTCGAGCCAGACAGCGCGCTGGGCGCGCTGTGCCCAGCCGGACCGGCACCTGGACGGTCTGCCAGGCCGGGCCGCACCGGGCTGGGCCAACCCGGACCCGGGTCAGGTCAACCTGGTCCAGGCCAACCGGGGGGTCTCGGCCCGGGCCCGAAACCCTCGTTTTCAGACCGTTTGGGTTCAATTGTCCATAACTCGGGCTACAGACCTCCGATCGACGTGCCGTCGAATTTGTTGAATTCCTCTAAGTGAGACGGATATTTTGGCATACTCCACCCGAGGTTTGGACGCAGTTGGAGTATGGTCGGGATGGTTTTTCCTTAAAATCCAACCGGGCCCCTCGGACGAAAAAGCCAATAACTTTCAGACCCGGCATCTGTTTGACGCGCCGTTTGCGACGTTGAGTTCCTATTGACGATACAAAACTTTTGGATACATCAACTCTGGACTTTGTGTCAGTTGATGTATCAGCCTCTCGGCTTTTGGATTGTGTAGTGCTATCCTGTGTGGATTATGTTTTGCTTTCCTGTGTGGAATATGTATGCTTTCCTGTGTGGATTGTGTTGTACTTGGGCTTGGAGGTTGGAGCGTATTGGAATTGATGACTTAGTTATATGTATGGGCATATACCTAATCAGTGTCGGTTGTTAATTCGTGATTGTGTCTTTCTTTTGTGGTTTATCCTATGTGGATTTTCGGAGACCTTCGGGGGTCTCGGGGTCCCTACTGAGTAGCTTATACTCACCCATGCACAGGCTATGACCGCACTACGTTGTGTTGGTTGCAGACGACGGACAACGTTGATCGTGGTGGAGGCTTGCGGAGCAGGACGGTACCTGGAAGTGGACCACTGGGCAGGACGTACTCGGAGCGGTCAGCTGGACCCGAGGAGCAGTGGAGGCTTTCTATACCCACCCTTCAGGTGGGATTCCCAGTGGACAGCTCGTCCTTGTGGCTTTACCTTTCAGTTGATGTTTTCCCTTTTCGAGTTGTACTTTACTTTCAGTTTGGGTTTGTATACTGGCCCACTTACTTTTCCGCAATAACTGTTGTACCAGTTTTTACTTAGTGTTTACTTTTTCCGCTTGCTTACTCTGAGGTGCTTGTTTACTTTACAAAGGCAATGCCTTCACTTTTTACTGGGATTTACGCCTTGGTGCTAGTCGCTAGCCCCTGGACTATGGAAGGCGGGCTTGGGGTAGTCACGGCACGGGCCCCGAGGACGGGTCGTGATAGATTGTTATCAAAGGAGTTCAGTTCTACCGCAGAACTTGGGACTCTGATCTTTTCTATGTGAAGCAATAGTGTTTAGAGTATTGAGTGTGGTTATCAGTCAAAGGAGTCCAGTGTTGGTGCGGCGGCCAACGTATCCGTACACCAGGACCCAGACTTCTGATTTCCGACTTAATGCACAAAAACTTTTATTTCGTGTGTGTTTCATGTTTTCTTTGTGATTACTTTGTGTTAGCTCACCAGGTATACTGTTCTGACCGTGGCACACCTGTATCCTTTTCAGGATGGCCCCACGATGGCAGCCAGCTAGGGTTCCGAGAGTCGAGCTTGATGACAGCCCACCGAGCGACGAGGCCTCGAGGCAGGCCCCTTTGTCAGCAGTGGCACCGGCGGTAGCCATACCCGTCGAGCCACCGATGCTTCCAGCACCAGTCACCGACGATGCACGTCGCCTCAGTTCACTCCATGAGTTCCAGCGCCAGCGAGCTCCTAGGTTCTGCGGGGAGACGTACCCCCAGGCAGCTGAGGACTGGCTGGAGGCAGTTGTACGAGTTTTCAGGCTAGTGAGGACACCATCAGACCTCATGGTGATCTTCACTGCGAGCCTACTGCACACATTAGCGGGCTGATGGTAGAGCTTGATGCTCCAGGTTCAAGATGAGGCATCTCTACTCTAGACATACTATGAGAGCCTCTTACGCTCAGAATTTTTCCCAGTCACCCTCTGTGTGGTGCGCATTCAGGATCTTCTTCACCTGCGGCAGGGCAGCATGACGATTGCCCAGTACTTAGCAAGATTTTCCGATCTCTTGCGCTACTCTATAGACATGGTATGAGACCCATTATTTTGGGCCCAGAACTTTGAGCAGGGATTGAGACATGAGATCAGGGCATCGCTGATCTCCCTCAGCATTTTGACTCAGACAGAAGTACTGGAGCAAGCCCTTTTGATCGAGAGCTTTTTTGCTGAGTCTACACCAGCGGCGAGACCTACCGCAGAGCGACACGTGGCGGAGTCTTCTGCAGCCGGAAGTAGACAGATGTCGCAGAGGTCCAAGCGGGCCAGGACAATGAGCGGAAGACCACATGATACTAGCTCGGAGGTGCGGGGAACACGCAACAGAACTAGTCTTACGAGTGGAAGACAGTGGTATGAATGCGGCGGGCAGGGCCACATGGCTCGTGACTGCACAACCCGCCATGCAGAGGTGCATCAAACTGTTGAGGAACCACCTAGGCAGAGGAAGAGGTTCGGCCGTGGCGGTCTGTAGGGAGCAGGCGGACGAGGCAGAGGAGATGTCCGAGCTGCAGGTGGTGGGTGACGCTTTGAGGCTCTACCACCACCACCACCAGGAGGTCCACCCCGACCTCAGGGGAGAGCACAACTTCAGGTAGCTGAAGCCTACGATCATGGAGCTCCGGAAGAGGGTGGACATGTGTGGGACTAGCTCCAAGAATAAGGTCCCTTGACCATAATGCCTCTAGATTCTTTCTTTGTGTTGCCTTGTGTCCTTGTACTTTGAGTTGAAGTAATAAAAGACGCTTGAAATAGTGATGTTTGCTTTCATTTCGTTTGTTTGTTAATACTATGAGGTTCCAGTTAAAAACTGTTGACTTGAACCTCACTTGCGAGATTATTACTGGAGGAGACCTAGTGACCAAACACGGATAACGATAGTGTGACTCAACCATTGGAGGTGACAGTAACGGTTGGATCTCTTGGTAGCAGCATCGAGGCCTTACGACGTCATCCATGCCATGAATTAAAAAATCATGATTAGATTGACTGTATTAGGAAAGGAACTTGGTTCATCCAGGGGATGAGACCGGATTTCCCTTTCCGGCAAAGGAGAAATCATTGTAGCATTGCAGATATCCTTCGTGGATAGAGATGGAGCAGCCTTCCTCAAGTCTCTTACAGTCACTCCTCCACTACTACAGCAGGTCAGAGAGGCACAGCGTGGGGATGCTGACTGTGAGACGCGGCGTGCATAGATATCCTCAGGACAGGCACCTAATGGTTTCTCCTTTGGAGTAGAGCACGACATCCTTTTCAGAGGACGTACCTTGGTACCAGTTTCTTTATGGGAGGAGGTGCTGAGAGAGTTTCACACTTCTCCCTTGGTGGTACATCCTGGAGAGGCAAAGATGTACTAGGATCTCAGACGATAGCACTGGTTGCCGAGCATGAAGAAGGTTGTGGCAGAGTTCGTTTCTTGATGCCTCAACTGCCAGCAGGTGAAGGCTGAGCACTAGGTAACAGTAGGCTTGGTACATCCCTTAGAGGTCCCAGAGTGGAAGTGAGACGGGATATCTATGGACTTCGTGACTAGTATTCCACACACTTGCAGAGGTCACAACTCTATCTGGGTGATTGTCGACCGACTCACCAAGTCGGCTCACTTCTTACCCATCAGAGAGCAGGGATTAGTGGAGATTTTGGGACGTCTTTACGTTCAGGAGATTGTTCGGCTTCACAGTGTTCCATCATCTATCATCTCCGATCGAGATACTCGTTTTACTTCCCGGCTATGGAAGGGATTGTAGGAGGCGTTTGGGACACAACTACGTCTGAGAACAGCCTTTCACCCTCAGATGGATGGTCAGATGGAGAGGACCATTCAGACTCTCGAGTACATGCTCCGCGCATGTGTCCTCGACTTTGGACGCAGCTGGGAGGACCACCTACCCTTGGTGGAGTTCACGTACAACAAGAGCTACCACTCCACCATCGGGATGGCACCAAACGAGGCGTTTTACGGCTGACCTTGCAGATCTCCATTGTGCTGGACAGACCCTGGGGAGTCAGACTTGTGGGACCAGAGATGGTCTAGGCCACGACAGAGAAGGTCCTGGTCATCCAGGAGAGGATGAGGACAGCTCAGAGCCGGTAGAAGTCTTATGCTGATAGGAGGCGGAGGCCACTAGAGTTCGAGGATGGCGACCACGTCTTCTTGCATGTCTCACCTCGACGTGGTTTATGGAGATTTGGATGAGGTGGCAAGTTAACTCCGCGCTTCATCGGACCCTTCCTGGTCCTCAGCAGGATTGGCGAGGTGGCTTATCGCCTGGCTCTACCACCTCAGTTCCACCGAGTGCACGACGTCTTCCACGTGTCTCAGCTGAGGAGATACGTGCATGACCCGATGCATATCAATGACCATGGGGAGCTTGACATTGATGATGGGGAGACTTTTGCGGGGGTCCCAGTGGAGATTTAGGATCAACAGGAGTGGGTCCTACATGGACGGTTGATTCCTCTGGTGCGCATCAGGTGGCAGCACAGGAACCTCCAGGAGAGCACTTGGGAGAAGGAGGCTCAGATGCGTGCTCAGTACCCTCTTTTGTATCCCTAGATATGATGTATCTTTACCGGGACGTAAAGCCCTGACGAAGAACGTGAATAACATCTCGGACTCCGACGAAGAACACCGTTCTTCAAAGAGGAACATCACCGCTGAAGAACGCGATGTCTTCTTCCAACAACGTTACCTCTTCGAACGCACCTTGACAACAACGGAATCGACGTTCTTTTTCCATGACACCCGACCTCCGCGACGCTCGTCATCCGCAGATCGATTGTCGTGCACCATTCCTGAAATGATGTAGGGGTTTTATTTATTTAATTCTTCGTGAATACCAACTTGATGATCTTCATGGATTAAAACCATTTTTTATCGAATAACGCGAGGGGGTCGGACCGCACAAACACGGCTGACCCTCCTCCTTATTTTCGTGTTGGTTTCAATGTGGATGGTACGAGAAAGCGTGGTGCCGTCACACCACACGGATTCATGCGGAAGGAAATGTGTGGCGCCATCGCGCCGTGCCGTGGAAAGAAGTTTAAGAACGTGACGCTGTCGCGCCGCGTCGAAGAAAACCGAAGAGGCCACGGCCGGAGCGGGGCTGCGGCGGAGGGGCGCGGTGTCGTCGCACCGCGCCGGACGACAACGGCCGCGGTCGGTTCCGGGCTGCGGTGGAGAAAGTTGACCGATGAACGGATCGTGCCGCTGGTGTCGGAACTGGAAGGTGACCGGTCACCGCCGGTCCCGTTGAGCAGGAACCGGCCGGCCAGGTCGGGCCTTCCAGATAGGGAGGAGCCGGGGGAAATAAATTCCCTTGGCCGGCTTCAAACGGCCCTCTTAATTGAGGGGGGGGGGGTAACACAGGGGTCAGGCGCCCCCCCCCCCCCCCTTGCCGAAATGCTTGGCCAAAGGGCGAGCCAGACAACGCGCTGGGCGCGCTGTGTCCAGCCGGACCAGCTCCTGGCCAGTCTGCTAGGCCGGGCCGCGCTGAGCCGGGCCGACCCGGAACCGGGGCGGGTTGACCCAGTCCAGGCCAACCGGGGGTTCTCAGGCCGGGTCGGCCCGGGCCCGAAACCCTCGTTTTCGGACCATTTGGGTTCAATAGCCCATAACTCGGGCTACGGACCTCTGATCGACGCGACGTCAGTGGTGACGCGATCCTTGGAACGAGACGGTCATTTCGGTATATCTCACTCAAGGTTTCGGAATAATTTTACTCCGTCCGGGTTGGTTCGTACATGAAACCAACCGGGCCTTCGGAGCGGAAACACTCATATCTTGAGCTTCGGACGTCCGATCGACATGCTGTCAACTTTGTTGAATTCCTCTAAGTGAGAAAGATCTTTTGGCATACTCAAACCGAGGTTTGGATGCGGGTGGAGTACGGTTGGGTTGGTTTGGCCTTAAAAACCAACCGGGCCCCTGTGACGAAAAAGCCAATAACTCTCAGACCGGGCGTCTGATTGACGCGCCGTTTGCGACGTTGAGTTCCTGTAGACGATACAAAACTTTTGGATACATCAACTCTGGACTATGTGTCAGTTGATGTATCAGCCTCTCGGCTCGTGGAGTGGACCCTCCCGAACGAGCTTTCTGTGTGCGGGAACCCTAGTGATGGTTGTGATTGCTATTGTGACTGCGACAACGACGGTGCAGAGATCCTCAGTGGATTCGACGACGACGACTACAACACTCAGCAATCCTGTGTGGATCAGTGTTATCGATCCTGTGTGGGTTTGATCCTGTTTGGGTCAGCGCTCAGCGGTTCTGTGTGAGCCAGCGCCTACAGATCCTATGTGGGTCCGATTCTGTGTGGTTCTTTGCGGGTGTTAGTTTCCTACCGATCCTGTGTGGGTCTTTGCGGGGGTTAGTACCTATCAATCCTCTGTGTGTTCGACGACATAGATGGATCAGTGACCATCTCTATCGTTATTCGAAGAAGTATACTTGTGTGATCTGAATCCTGTTTTACATTCCTGTGTGGATTGTGTGTGCTATCCTGTGTGGATTACGTTTTTCTTTCATGTGTGGAATACGTATGCTTTCCTGTGTGGACTGGGTTGTACTTGGGCTCGGAGGTTAGATCGTATTGGAATTGATGACTTAGGTATATGTATGGGCATATACCTAAGCAGTGTTGGTTGTTAATTCGTGATTGTGTATTTCTTTTTTGGTTTATCCTTTGTTAATTTTGGGAGACCTTCGGGGGTCTCGGGGTCCCTACTGAATAGCGTATACTCACCCGTGCACGGGCTATGCCCGCACTACGTTATGTTGGATGCAGACGAAAGACAACGTTGATCATGGTGGAGGCTTGCGGAGTAGGATGATACCTGGAGGTGGACCACTGGGCAGGATGTACTTGGAGCGGTCGGCTGGACCCGAGGAGCAGTGGAGGTTTTCTGTACCCACCCTTCAGGTGGGTTTCCTAGTGGATAGCTCGTCGTTGCGGCTTTACCTTTTAGTTGTTGTTTTCCCTTTTTTAGTTTTACTTTTTTTTCAGTTTGGGTTTATATACTGGCCCACTTACTTTTCTGCACTAACTGTTGTACCAGTTTTTACTCAATGTTTACTTTTTCCGCTTCCTTACTCTAAGGTGCTTGTTTACTTTACAAAGGAAATGCCTTCCATTTTTACCGGGATTTACGCCTTGCTGCTAGTCGCCAGCCCTTGGCCTATGGAAGGTGGGCTTGGGGTAGTCACGGCACGGGCCCCGAGGACGGGTCGTGACACTTCATTAGTGGTTTATTGAAGAAATGAATCAAATAGTTTATCAATAATCTGTAACTATAGAATGCACCATGAATATAGATAAACTAAATAATGACATATTTCAACAAATCTAGAAGTGTGTAATTATTATTATGTAATTTTATAAATACAGAAAATTACTTTATCGAAATAAATTTAATATAATACAGTGATATATATAAATATCACATGTAACATATTAAGTGAACTTTTATAAAATATTGGCATTAAGAAAATTTGGTTTAAATATAAAATATATTTATGGAATAATAATTATAAAAAGGAAATGTAAATATAATTAATCAAGTGAAACATCCCTTTTTTTCCTAAATATATCACAAAAATTGTGGGCATAGTACAGAATACACAACGACGAGAAAATAATTCACATTATTTAAAAGTCTATTGAACAATTTGTGAACTTATAATTAATGACGTATTAGTATGATAAATTCTAGGTGGACTAAGAGAAAGGTCTATAAAAATTATGGTTTTTGTAATCAACGGAATATAATAGAAGAAAATAATTCAATTCTTTTAGGATGAGTAATTTTAAATACCACTGAAAATTAGTACCCATATACATCAAACCAAATAATTGGCTAGATAGTAGTAGGACATTCTTGCATAATGAGTAGCTGGAAGGTGTTAAGGAGTCATGTACCAAATTAGGAGAAAATAATTAATGAGAGCACAATACAATTTTTTATAGGAGATGAATTATGAATAATATTTTGCAAAAGGAATTGTCTATTGTGATAGATTATAGAAGCTAGAAATAGAATTTGGAATAAGGATTCATGATTAAAAATAATAATAGAAGAATTATTTTAATGTTTAAAAAGTTGTATTTTTCATAGGGATTCATAGGTATGTCGTGAAGAATAAAAAATTATATGGTAAAAATAAGTAACTGGTGGATGAAAAATGAATGAAGTAAATAGGATGTGACGTAATAATATAAAAATGACTATTGATATCAATGTAAGATTTTTTGTGAGAAACACTACTCAAAGATGAAAGGGAGTGAGTGAAAGTAATAAATATAGATGCCAGAGCGGGAGAGGAGTTTCATATCGGTTGATAATGATAATGGAAGGGAAATTTATATAGGGAGGTTAAAATTTTATTGTATTATATTGTATGCCCCTTTAATTTACACAAGACACATAATCTTGTGAGAAAAAAAATACTTCTATTCATTAAAAATATAGGAAGATATAATATTGAAATAGATACGAATTCTAGAATATATATAAAATAATGAAAAGTTCATAAATTATGTGTTCTTATATGGGAGAGTAATATTAGAAAATGTATGGAAGACATACATGTGTATGTAATTGCAAATGATTTATGAATATAGTACAAAATTGGTTCATACTATATCAATTAATTGATCTCAAAGGGTAATGGGAGGAACACTAAATTATTTTATGATTGTATTCATAATCAATGAATAATAAACAATATTATGATAGTATTCCTAATCAATTCATACTAAACAACATTATTATATTATGCACAAAAATTCTTAATGGTATGCACCCCATAATACTACATGAATATGGGGGGTTTAAAACCCATTGGGCACAAGTACAATTGCAATGGAGGTACTATTACATAGACATGAACTATAGTCGTGGAAGGACACTGTTGCAGCGGTAGGTACTATTCCAGGTAAGTACTCTAGCAACACTACTAACAGAATCAAGCATGGGACAAAAAATTGGACCTATAGGCCATGTTATAGGATAAATTCTCACTGGGACTTTGTGTTATGTAATGGGTCTCCCTATACCCAATTAGAAATAGGTCTTTACTTTTCAATAATAATTAAATGAGGCTTCAGCCCCATCCTTTAAAAAATTATCATATTGCAATTTTATAAAAATGTATAATATTTTTATATATAATTACATATATCCTGAATTAGGAAGAGGTGTATGATGAATTGGACCTTTCAATTTCATATCATAAATAGTTGATTGTATGTGCATAGATGTGTGATTTCAAATAAAGAATAAATATTGTATTTATAAATGTATTTTTAATTACAAAAAATTAATTAATTTTGTATGCTTATTTCATATATAATTCATACACTTTTTCTGATAGATAATAAAAAGTGTACCTAGTTAAATTAAAAATGATATGAAGCTGGAAGAGGGATGAGAGGTATGTGAGTATCCAAATTCTTACTAAGGACATCCTAGATACAATGGATATCTATGGCAAAGTGATATGTAAACACAAAAAAAATTCATAAGTAAAAAATGTATGAAACCTTAATAAAATAAATTAAATTGTTGAATATCATGAAATTCCATAAGTTAGGTATGCATCCATAAAATTTTTTTATAATTCAATTACATAATGAAATATATCTTTTATTCTTCCTGGAATTGTGTAGATTCATTTTGTTAAAAAAATGATTATAAATTAAAGAATATCATTTCACTAGAACAACGATATATATCTCTCTATATTTCTCTATTTATATATTTACATATATTTATAAAAAAAATTCTATTATTTCTTATGATGATAAAAATTAATAGAGATATATTTATTTCTTTTTACACATATAGATAAATGTGGATAATGGAGGCTTGTATAAATATTTTATAATATAATCCACCATAGATTAATTTTTTTAACATTGTCTTCTAAAGGAGGATATTGTTGTGATAATCATGTCTTGATTCTCTTCACTACCAATTCAAATTCATTTTCCAAATAATATTGACAATGATAAAAATAATGACTTTAAGAATAATTTTTTTACCAATATAGTTGATTTACAATGTCAATGCCTATTTTAGAAAGGATAAAACAACTTTTATCCATGCTAAAACTAATTTCACTAAAATATGAAATATGAAACTTGAATACTTAGAATAATAAATATTTAGAAAAATATTTAACACCAAATTGTAAATATCATTGAATATGGAGTTTTTTTAAAGTATTTTTTCATAAGAATAAATTCATCATGTATTGATGAAGGGAAAAGATCAGGATATTTATCTAGTAAAATAGTATTTTATGGTAGACATTTATGATACATAAATGAAAATTATAATTATTATCTAATAGTTACAATTTGAATAAAATTCAAACATTTGTGTTTCTCATATTTCAAAATTTATCTATATTAATCTATAAATATTTTATGAATCTAAATATTCGAATTTGAAGTAATAGAACAGTTTAACAATTATTTAAACTAAATAATTAAAAATGGAATTAAAATTAATAATCCCTTAAAATATTTCAAGAAAAAAATAAAAAACCATAATTCATTTTAAAATAAATTTTCGTTGAATATGAAATTTTTATTTTATATTTTAGAAAATATAATGTATATCCACTATCAAAAAATATTGGAAAACACAGTAAAATAATTTTAAATGAATAAAAATATATTTCATCATAGAGTAATATAACAGATTATATATAATAATGAAAACTGCATAATTTATTTCATAATATGGTTATTAAAATACATGATGTATGATTTTCATCACCAGTTAATCCCAATAAAAAATTCATAACGAAGAAAAATTGTATATTGAACAATAATATGTAATTTTTAAATAGAATGATTTTTATAAAATCACAATGAACACAACATAGACAAATACTATTTTTATAGTCATTTTGAAATTTATCTAAATCACAAGATTGATTATCAGAAAGATAATGTAGATTAAATGAAAAATAAGTAATATAACATAACATGTAAAAAATGAAAACATGTCAATATTTATGTAGTGGAATATATATATTTTTACCCTCAATTATTTGAAATAAAATGGATCTTAAACGAGAAAACCCCATTAATATCTATTGAAAAATTTATGTGAAGGGGAATATAAGGAATAATATATAATAGGAAAAATCATTTATGAGAAAAGTAATAAATTTTTTTGAATTGAAATCACATTAGGAGATCTGATACATGTAATTTCCTAAAAACACTTGAATAGAGAAGATTATTTTTGTTATAAATTTTTAAAATTACCAAACAACATAAATAACAATTGGAACCATTTACATTGTATTCTATTTCCAAATGAAGAATTTATATGAAGCATAAATAGATTATAATAGTCCCCAAAAAATATCTTTGGATTCATTTTACTATGTTCATGTGTCTTGATAGTAAATGATGAAGTGATACACTAAAGGTAAAAAAGAAATGATTATAGAATAAACAAATTTGAAAAGAACAATGATAGAAAATATAATCTATTGATAATAACATATATCACAATATAATATATGAAACAAGTAAATTTAAAAAATAAATAAATTAATTTCATGGTGACAGAGGGTTAGAAATATTAAAAAAATTAGACAAACATGAATTAGTATTGGTGAATTATCTATATATCCTCATTCTCAAGGAACAATTGATGAGAAATTTAATTATACTATAATAGCTACAAAAAATGACATGAAATACAATGAAAATCGATTTATTATCTCGATAATTTGAGATTATGTCTTCCATTTAAATATTGAAGATGATTAATAAAGTCATTTTTTTCTTCTTTAGTCTCTAACAACAATGAGTAAATAAATCATAAGTGATGCAAGTGATACATGAGTCTTGATACTTGATAATAATTAACTTTTTCAGATAATTGATTGTGACAGAAGAAGAACTATAGGATGGAATGTAATTTATGGTGTAAAAAATGAGATGCTATCATGATTTTTGGAGAATATAAGATGTTCTTGTAATGAATATCTAAGGGGTTACGAGGATCATGGTGACATAAATGGGATGTAACATAGATAAAAGAGGGGAAATTTTTCAATAATCATAGTGAGGTCATAGTATGTTGGGATGGATCTATGGATACATTTTAAACTAAAGACAATGAGGTAGAGTAGAGGTGGGTATATTGAGAGGTGAAGTTATCCAAAAGCAATGAGAAAGAAACATGGTGGTAGGGAGAAATAAAAATTTGGAAGGGGTGGGAGATACATGGTAGTGGTGAAAATGAATAAAGTAGATATGTGATTGTGAAATTGTGATACATGTATTTTGATTTTGGAAATGAAGAAAAGCGATCATATATAATTATAGGTAATAATTTTTAGTAATATTTATTTTCATTATTATCCCCCACTAGTGAATTTTCATGTGAAAAAATCACTTAAAAATAATAATATTCTATATATATGGTATTATAATTAAAATTTAATTAATGAAAGTAGATTGATGATAAATATGTGCATGCCAATATCCTTAGAAATTTTTTACTTTTTTTCTAGAGTACATTGATATTTTCTCTTGGTGTATACATATATAAAAAATATCCTGAAATATACACTATTTTATAGATGGTATCATCATGACCCGTCCTCTAGGGACCATGCTGTGACTACCCCAAGCCCACCTTTCATTGTCCAGGGGATAGAGACTAGAACCAATGGTGTAAATCCCTATAACTAGAAAGGCATTGCCTTTACATAATAAAAACACATACAACAGAGCAGCTGGAAGCATTACACTAAGTAAACATGTTTACAAAAGAAGTGATGAAAAGTAAAGGGGCCGGAAATACTATCCCAACTATAAAGTACAAGTACAAAAGAAATCATGTACAACTGAAGAAAATTAAAGTAGCTATTGGGTCGTACTCTAGGGATTCCTACCTGATGGGTAGGTACATATAGCCTCCACATCACTCCATGTCCGTCAGTCTCCTCTGTGTACCAACTTTTCGTATGGTCCATATCTGGTTACTGTCCAATATTTCTACTCTGATCCTCAGTTAGTGTTGTTCATCATCTGCAACAAACACAACGAGGTGGGGGCATAGCCCGTGCAAGGGTGAGTATAACGATACTAAATAGGGACCCCGAGAACACCATGGTCTCTCAATGTATAGCAAGGATAAACTAAAGAGTATGAAATAAACAAATATTCATTAATAGGTATATGCCAATACATATACCTAAGTTATCAAGTAATCCATCTTAGTCATGAGGTAAACACAAAATATACTGACTCAACTCAACCTTAATTTCTATTATAAAAACAACTACTGCTGGAGAACTCCTCCCCTGTTGAGTAGAGTGGGCCTACTATCGACTACCTGGTGCTTCCCACTATCCTTGGACTATTGAGGTACTCCTCCTATCGAGTATCGTGGGTCTGCTACACTCACACAGAGGCGCTCCCCATTATGGGTCCACCACCATCTACCAGGAGCTCCCCCTAATATCCTACAAAGGTACTTCTCATACGGAGTATCGCGGGTCTTCCACCAACTACCAGGAGCTCCACCAATGTGGGTCTGCCGCCAACTACTAGGCGCTCCCCACTAGGCTAGTAAAATCACTGCAAGTCGAATCGGTCAAGCAGTCATTAGGTCTCAGCCATCCACTAGGTCTTCATACTCTTCTCGCTCATCTCTGGGAGGGTCTACTCCACGATCTACAGGTCGATATTCCAACTATCACGAAGTCCCATGTAATAGTATCTAAAATTCCCTTATAGTCATAGGGGAAAAATCCAAGCAATACATGTCCAAGACACATAGATGAGATAAACAATCCATTTTCCAAAAAGCTACATGGCATGTTGGAATAAGGCACATGTTGTGTCTTCAGACCCTGGGTAATTCTTGTGTTCAACAGCTCGTGTCAAAAGGCTGGCCATGTAGAAAATAAAGTCCACGGCATGTGGTATGGTTACATGCCGTGTCTATAGGCCTCAGGTACTGCCTGTGTGTAATGGCATGTGTCGAAAGTCTCACCATGTAGAAAATAAAATACATTCTGTGTTGTATGGTGACACATTGTGTCCAAACAATTGGGGTCGTCTCCGTGTACTTTGGCCATGTTCCCATACACATCCTCAACCTGTGTTCTCCAACCCATGTAACTGGTACACTAGGTAGCCCATGCCACTGGCCATGCCTGGACGTATAGTGGTGTACATGAATGTGTACTACAACTTCTAACCATTTACTATCAAGATACATGTTGAGTCTCGCAAATCCTCTTCTTCCAATCTGCATTGAGAGTACATGTTGTGCCTCTTGGCCATGTAATTCTGCCTGTGTCCTTGTATTTCCCAGATTACACACCATGTCTTGCGAAGCCGCATCTGCCATTCTACATATAGAATGCACACCGTGTGACCGAGGTCACACGCCGCGATTTAATTGTCTAACGTCAATAACTCAAGCCACAGAATGCCCTACTAGACGGCATGTTTTTCATAAGTACACGCAGTGTATTCTAGAATTTTATAGTAATGGTGCCTCTGGCCAGTGCATCTCCCATGAATTCTGATCTTTGTTATGATGGTCATTTCATCACGAAACATCATACACTAGGTATACCCGATGTCTCATTGACGTCACTGGTGTTTTCGGGCCTCCGATCGGCTCTGAAAACACGACTTGATTCTCCCGCACTTAGAATGGACAAGGAATAGTCCTTCCTGTTTCCATCTGATTCGTCGCCCGCTATCGTCATCGCACCTCTTCTAGGTCACTATGATGTTGGGTCTTCAATTTGGGATCATTGCGTAACACAAAAGACTCACGACGATTCATTTTTCATCTCCCATGAGGAACACGAAGAACTCACCAAACACTCACAAGAACGGCGGAGGGATCAGGCCCTGTTCGTTTGGCCCGATCCTTCTGCATTACATTGGTAGCAAGTGGGTCAAGAGAAACAATCATGGAAGGAATAATTAACATTGTACAAATATATAAACACCCCTACATGTTTTGGACACTCGTCGTTCGTTGATGTAGTTGTGGTAAGAAGATGAAGAGGATCGTTGTTCATCACGTCCACCAAGAACTTGTAAACCCGAGTTCCGTCAACTAGAGAAAGATTCTCCACGTCGATATGATTCCGGAAAGGAATTCGAAGAAGAACCTTCAGTGGTGTTCTTCATCGGTGGTGTGTTATTCATTATTAAATGAGAACTTTTCTCCATATCTCTCCTCTTCCCAAGTTCCACCAAATGAATGATTCCAACCCAAAAGAAATAATAGATAGTCTATTATTTTAATTGTTGGAATGAATTAAAATGGATAAATAATTAAGGGGCTCCACCTAATTAATTCATCTGTGTAGGGACAAAATTAATTAGGGGAGTTCAATAGGCTCCAAGGGTGGTGGCCCCATTAAGTGGGAATTTCATGAGGTATCTCCCCACATAATGGGGAGTTCAAGGGGTTTCATCCTCAGGTGGTCCCCAACACTTTAATCCTCACAAGGGTGGTTATCCTCAGGTGGGTCCCAACACATAACCACTAGTGGGAGGTTAAGGTGTGGGGGTCTCACCTCCAACTCCCATAAGGTGGTTTCAACCACCAACACTCACATGGAGGCCCAATAAAATAAAGTGTAGCAGTCTTTTTATTTTTTTATTAAGAAAACCCAAAAACTAACTATTTTTATCGAACAACTATAATCGAGGTGAAAGTATTCATAACAAAATATCGGCGTTTTGAGTTCAACGGTGCCCTCAGATTTTAGTTCCGAGCATCAGTTCAAAAGTTATAAAATCCCTCTTGTATGTTTACTGAACGTACCCAAACAAAGCTTCAGAAATTGATTTCGGGCACACCGGGCCTCAGAATCAAGAGCTATAAATTTTTGTGTACTCGTAAAATTCCCATGTATTTAAAAAATGATTCCATGGGTTTTACAGGTCCTTACATTCTCCCAACCTAATGGATTTATGCTCCTGTAATCTACAACTCGAACTAAGTGAACAAATGGGGGTACTGAGCACGCATTTGAGCCTCCCCCTCCCATGTGTTATCCTATAGGTTCCCGTGCTGCCAACATACGTGCACCAGAGGTATTGACCGACCATGTAGGACCTACTCTTATCGGTCATAAATCTCCACTGAAACCTCCATGAAAATCGCCCCATCATTGACTTCCAACTCTCCATGGTCGATGACGTTAGTAGGGTCGTGCACATATCTCCACAACTGAGATACATTGAAGACATCATGCTCCCAGTGCAAGTGAGGTGGAAGAGCTAAATGCAAGCCACCTCATATACTCTGCTGAGGACCTAGAATGGTCCAATGAATCATGGAGATATCATTCATCCTAGTCCAAATCTTTGTAAACCTCATCGGGGTGAGACACATAGATAGACATGGTCTCCATCCTCGAACTCCAGAGATCTATGTCACCTGTTAGCATACGAATTCTATCTACTATGGGTAGTCTTCATCCGCCCCTGGATGATATGCACCTTCTCTATGGTAGCTCATACAATCTCTGCATCAATAGTGCTAACTCTCCTGGGTCTGTCCAGCACAGTGGAGATCTACAAGGTCGACCAAACAATGTCTCAAAAGATTTCATCCTGATGGTGGTGTGATAGCTGTTGTTGTAGGAAAACTCCAACACTTTTAAGTGATTCTCCCTACTATGACCGAAGTTTAGGACACAAGTATGTAGCATGTCCTTGAGGGACGGAATGGTCCTGTCAGTCTGACCAACTATCCGAGGATGGAAGGCGGTGTCCAGGTGAAGTTGTGTCCCAAAAGCCTCCTGCAACCACTTCCATAGCCGGGAATTGAACCATGCAGCACGATTAGAGACAATAGAAGAAGTTAATCGATGTAGTCTCACAATATCTTGCACATAGAGGAATCCCAAGATCTCTACTAAGCCCAGCTCTCTGATCAGTAGGAAATTGGACAACTTGGTGAGTCCATCAACGATCACCCAACTCGAGTTGTGTCGCTTAAATGTACGTGGAAGACCAATCATGAAATCCATGGATATCCCATCCCACATCATCTCTAGGACCACTAAATGTTGTACAAAGCCTGCTGGTACCTAGTGCTCTGCCTTCACTTGCTGAAAAGTGAGGCATCAAGAGAAAAAATCCACTACCACCTTCTTCATACCTGGCCAACACTGTAATCGCCTGAGGTCCTAATAAATCATTGCCACAACCGGTTGTACCGCTAGAGGGGTTGTGTGGAACTCCCTCAAAAATTCATCCATAAGTGACACTGGTACCACAATACGTCCTCTTAAATGGATGACGTTCTCCCCACCTTCAATAAATCGATCATGTGCTTGCCTTGTGGATATCTGATCACGTCGTGTTTCACAGTCGTCATCCCCAAGTTGTTCCTCTCTGACTTGTTGAAGAAGTGAGTGAGTGATTGTAATAGACTGAAGGAATTCAACTCCATATCTATCCACATAGGATATCTGTAAGGTAGCCAACATCTATATTGCCTCTCCAAGAAGCTGTATACCAGATCTCCTGGTGAGCGCATCCGCAACAACCTTCCCCATCTCAAGAGTATAGACTATCTCGAAGTCATAGTCCTGGAGGAACTCAATCCAACATCACTGACTCTGGTTCAAGTCCTTTTAAGAGAATATATAGATGAGGCTCTTGTTATCAGAGTACACGGTAAAACATTCTCTTATCAAATAGTGTTTCCAAATTTTCACGGTGAATACTACTACTGCTAATTCAAGGTCATGGGTAGCATTGTTATTCTCATGCAGTCTCGACTAACAAGAACCATACATGATCACCGCTCACTCATGCATCAGGACACACCCAAGTCTGGTCCCTTTGGTGGTGCAGTAGACTACGTACCCTACACCTTCCTCTGAAATCCACAAGACGAGGGCACTAGTCAGCCTCTACCTCAGATCCTAGAATATCTGTTGGCATCATTCCTACCACATAAAGGGTTTCCCCTTCTTCGTCAGGGCTGATAGTGGTGCTATAACTCTATAAAAGTATGGTACAAACATCTGGTAGTAACCAGCCAAACCCAGGAAACTTCATACCTCTGTCAAACTCTTGGGTGGCTCCCAAGAAAGTACATCTTAAATCTTCACAGGATCGACTCCAACACCCACCTATGGGAAGACATGACCCAGAAAGTGAACGTCTCCGATCCAGAATTGGAACTTCGAGAGCTTACCATAAATCTGGTGCCCTATGAGTGTGTCTAGTACTACCTAGAAATGGTAGGCATGCTCCTCCTTAGTAGTCAAGAAGATCAGTATGTCATCGATGAAAATTATGACAAAGAGATCGAGGTATGGATAGAAGATCATGTTCGTGAGTCCCATGAACACTTCTAGATCAGTGGTTATGCTGAAAGGCATAACCAAGAACTCTTAATGGTCGTACCGACACCTAAAGATAGTCTTCTGCACATCCTCTTCTAGAAATCGGAGCTGTTGATAGCCTAAATTGAGGTCTATCTTATGAAACCACCACGCTCAATTTAGATGATCAATGTGGCCTTCAATCCTCAAGAGTGGGTACTTCTTTTTCACGGTCACCTAGTTCAGGCGACAGTAGTCAAATCAAAGCCTCAAGCTCCCATCCTCCTTCCTGGCAAACATAATCAGGGTTCCGAGGGAGAAACACTAGGCTGGATTTATCCCTTCCCATGCAAGTCCTCCATCCGTACCCACAACTCACGAAGATCGGCAGTAGCCATCCGATATGCCGGAGTACATATCAGTGTCATCATGGGTTACATGCCAACTTAGAAGTCCTCCTCTATGTGATAAAGAAGTCATGGAACATCTCCAGGGAAAACATCCACGTACTGGTCCACCCCCACATGATAGCATGGACTCTCTACAACAACTGCTCCGAGGGTAAGGTTACCAACTAACGAGTGATCGGCTGCACCCTCCTCCAAGTAAGTCCATCCTACACTGCAATGGCTCCCTTCTCTCCGGTGAAGGTGAACCTAGTCTCATCCGTGGGGACACATTTCACATTGAACCTAATACAGTCGATCTGAGCATGGACTGCAGATAACCAGTCCATACCCAAGATGATGTCGTAAAGCCTCAACGCTGCTACGAGGAGATCCCAGCCCGAGATATCTCCTCCTAGAGTAATATCACACTACCGAAACCAGTGCATAATCATCAAGTCTACTCTTATAGGAGTCTCTAGCCGTAAGGAAGGAGCCAACGGCTCCATTGGAATCTCTGAGCTATGAACAAGGGCAGTGGAAACGAAAGAGCGACTGGAACTAGTGTTTGTAAGAACTACAACAATGGTAGAGTACACGTAGATCGTACCCTGAATCATCTCTAGAGTGCCATGGTGATACGCTTTAGCTTCCTGAAGCTGATCTCTCGCTTGTCCACCTAAGCCCTGTGGTCGGGGTAGACCTCCTGGTGGTTGTGGTGCTAACACCTCAAAACATCATCCACCTCCACCTGCACGACCAACTCCTCTTCCATGTCCACCTACTCCCTATGGACAACCACGATAGAATCGTTGTCTCTTCCTTGGTGGTCCTTTGACTTTCTGCAGATCATATGAACAGCGGGTCGAATAGTCACGAGCCATGTGGCCATGCCCGCTGCATGAGTTACAATGTCTGCCCCTGGCATGTATGGCTCTTTCTCCACTCCGAGTTCCCCGCACAATTTATTATGATTCATGCAATCGTACACCTATAGGTTTGGTCCTCTTGGACCTCTGTGACATCTATCGATTTCCATCTACAGAAGTCTCCACTACATGTCGACACATGATGGGTCTCTACTGGAGACTACTCATCAAGGAAACTCTCCACTATGAGGGGTCACTCCAACGCCCCTACCTATGTCAAGATGATGAGGATGATCATAGAAGCCCTGATCTCTCACCTTAGTCCCAAATAGATGGTCCATTCCCTAATTAATGGGTCCCACACCATATCAGTGGAGTAGCGTAAGATGTCGGTGAACCTCCCTGAGTACTGAGCTACTATCATGCTACCCTGTTGGAGATCCAGTTGCTCCTGTATCTGCACCGCACGAAGGGTGCCTAGAACAAACTCCACTAGAAAATAGGATCTCAATGTCTGTCCTGAGTAGTGTCGCCTCATTGTGTACCAAGAGCATCGGGCTCCACCATATACCTACAGCTGCCTGAAGGAGACTTGTGGCAAGGATCACCATAAGGTCCATTGGTGTCTCTATTAGTCTGAAGACTCTCACCTTAGCCTCCATCTAATCCTTTGCAGCCCGCGGGTCCATCTAACCACTGAAACAGGGCGGCCTCTTGTCCTAGAATTCATGCAATGTGCTCATGTGGCGTGCATCGTCTGCAGCTGGTGCTGGTGGATTCGGTGGCCCAACGGGTAGTGGTATTGCTGGTGCCTCTGCTGGAAGAGGGCCCTACACTAAGGCCTCATCGCTCAGTTGGATAACTGCAAATACAAATCTCGGGGCTCTAACTTGTCATCCGTAGGGAGGCATCCTAAAAGAAACAGATGAAACATGGTCAAATAATTATACCTAGTGAGCTGACCTGGTTGAGCTGACTTAAGAAAACTTTTGAAAACACACACTCAATCAGTATTTTCGTGCACTAGGTCAGAGATCTGATGGCAAGGTCCTGGGGTATGGATACGTCAGACGCCACACTAACACTACACTCCCTGAACTGAAAACCACACTTGGTACTCTTAACACTATTTCTTCTTAGAAAATAAATATCAGAGTCCTATGTTATGATGTAGAACCAACTCCTTTGATACCAATTTTTCATGACCCATCCCCTGGGTCCCATGTTGTGACTACCCCATGCCTGCCATCCATAGGCCAGGGGATGGAGACTAGCACCAAAGGCGTAAATCCCTAAAACTGGGAGGGCATTACCTTTACAGAATAAGAACACAGACAACAGAGTAGCGGGAAGCAATAAACTATGTAAAACTATATTCAAAAGAATTGCTGAAAAGTAATGGGGCTTGAAATTCAAGCCCAGCTGTAAAGTAGAAGTACAACTGAAAACATGTACAACTAATGAAAAGTAAAGCAACTACTCGGTCGTCCTCCTGGGATTCCTACATAAAGGGTAGGTACAGATAGCCTCCTCATCACTCCACATCCATCATTCTTCTTCGTGTACCGACTCGCCGTAAGGTCCACCTCCGGGTATCGTCCAGTCCTGCTACTCTGCTCCACAGTCAGTGATGTTTGTCGTCTTTAACCAACACAATGAGTTGCGGGCATAACCCATGCAGGGGTGAGTATAACGATACTCAGTAGGGACCCCAAGACAACCATGGTCTCTCAAAATCCCCCAAGGATAAAATATAGAGTATGAAATCAAGGTAGAGTCATTACATAGGTATATACTCATACATATTTCTAAGTTACTATGTAACCCATCACAGTAATGAGGTAAACACATAAGTTAATGACTTATCTCAACAAGGGTTTTTATTATTGAAACCATGACTGCAATAGAACTCCTCCTCATTCGAGAACAGTATGCATGCCGCCGACTACTAGGTGCTTCCCACTAACCTTGGACTGCTAAGGTACTCCTCCTGTTGAGTGTCGTGGGTCTATCATGCTCACACAGAGGCACAAACCACTGTGTATCTACCTCCAACTACCAGGTGCTCCCCCTTATAGCCTGCGTAGGTACTTGTAACACCCCGAGATTTTATGAAAAATATTATTTTAATTTCATTAATGTCTTATGTTGTATTCTACACCAAGATTACCTTGCGCTATACGCAACACCGTATTAGCTTGCAGTATACGCAACACTATTCTTGGACCGTGTTACACACATTTTTGATAATAGTTATTCTACGCAACATTGAGTATATATATATATATTAAATGTATAAATGAAATATGTTTGGATTCTGTTATACGAAAAAACGAAGAATTCTTTCACAACACACAACCCTTACTTGGCTTGCATTACACGCAATCGCGACCTTCCTTGATAGAGTGTGTTGTACGCAATACCGGGTTTTAATAAACAATGTTATATTATTATAATATTGTCATGAACTAGCCGTTATGAATAGTATTAACTAAAATTTGAATTTTATAACATTATTATTCATCTTACACATTTCTAGAACATGGTATAAGAACAAAATAAATTTTTCGGGTAAAATAAGTATTTTTCAAAAAATACAGTTTTACCGCCTTTTGATGGCGCACCCACTTTAAATATAGTTTTTGACATGTTTATATGTTCAATTTGACAAAATAATATTCTTCTTTTGAATCAGGATATAAAAATTTACATTAGATAAAGTTTTGATATTTTTCCGATAACTTTCATATTTTAATGAATAGTAAAAACACGCTATATTTTAATTGAAAACAACTTTTTTCATCATAATATCTTATGTGGTTAAATTATAATATTGAATGGTTTTAAAGTATAAATAGAATATATTTTTACCATTAAATATAATTTATGTCATTAGAATTGATTTTACCTTGAATTCGTAGGTTAAATCAATTCAATCTTTTGCAATGTTTTAAACAAAAACCCGTTTTTATTCGACAACAGGATTAATTTTAATTTAATTTCTGCAACTTCTGTGTTTTGAATTTTAAAAAATGGATTCCATATTTGGAATCAGTGGGTCCAAATTATGTTAACAAGCTACTTTTTATTTTTGGGAATTATGAATAGTAACTACGGTAAATTTTATTTACCATAGTTAAAGGTAAATCGGGTAATTAAGGGTAAATATAATATTTTAAAATTACCCTAACAAATGTCAAAATCCTATTGGATGACTAAAAGTCGACCCATATCACCTAAGGGTCGGATTAGAATCATTTAATGGACATTTTTCCATGAAAATAACATAATTATTATTAAAACCAAAGAAAGTGACAACATGTCACTCTCTTAAATCTTATAAGTATATTAATTTTAATTTAGTGATAAACTTCATGAAACATCTAACATGAATAGTCTCCAGAAAGCTAATGAAATTATCTACATCATATAAATTTATTTATAATTTTTAGGGATTAAATAATTATCATTAATTATGACACAATAGTGATGCAGAAATTGTTTATCTAGTGAAAAATCAAGAATATTGTTTTTATTAAACTCATAGTGACCATAAAATTCACAAATACCTAACAAAAACTTATTGTACATGTAAATGTAAACCATAATCATCCAATGGTAGAATATTTGACCATTTGGAGCCTTATAAAAGCGATTATGACACTTATATTATTTTATTTTAAATGATGCCAAAGTTGTCACCTTCATAATTTAATAAATATAACAATATAAATATTGTGATTTTAAGATGTTAATTCGAGTAAAAGTATTATTGTGAAAGGTACTGTTTTTAGCTTCATCATAGGATTTTATTTTAAATTTTTATACAACAAATAAGTATATTAATTAATTATACAAAAATGATGTAGTAATTATTTTATTAAGAGATAAACCAAATAAATGGTTTTAAAAATAATAAAATAAATATTATATGAACTATTTAATGTGATACACTAATTTTATAGATACATATGACATTTTATTAATATATTAAAGCTTTTATTTCGAACATATCTTCTGTATATATTTTATTTAAATTCAAATAAATGAATAGTGTCAAAATTGACACTATTGTTATTTTACAAAAATAACATATTATAAAATTGTTTAAAAATCACAAAAATATTTAAAAATTATAAATTTATATTTATATGGTCTATAATGTTATAAAGTAAACAATTATGGAAAATTAACAACAAATAAGTAATTATTTGTTATAATTTAAAATTTAGAATTTTATTACCACAAATAAACTTAAATAGATTAAATAAGGATAAATCAAAATGATAAGGTTTAAAATAAGATCCAAACATGTATAAATTTGATTGGTTGATGATATTACAACCCTATCTCATCTAATCTTTGAATATGAGTCATTTTTGGAGGTTTTTATGTGGGGTTAGATTTATTATAAATTATATTTTTCAGAATTCCTAAGGTGCCCCTCTCCTCCCTTATAAAAGGGCACCTCCTCCCCCTCCTCCTCACACCAAATTGAGCACTCAAGCTCGGACAAACCCTGAAAAAATCCCTTCTCCACTTCCCTAGAATAATCCTAGAGGTACTGGTCTTCTTCAAAGACCACTCTTAGTTCCCTAAGCGAAGGATTCAAAGAAGCGTTCCAAAGAAGAAGTAATATCCATTACCGATCTTTTCAATTTTCTTTCTTCTTCAAATTCTTCTTCTTTAGTTGTTTCATGATAAAGTAATAACATAAGTATTTCTTATATACTTATATGTTATTATAAATATGAAACAACTCTAATTAACCTTCTATCCATCCTACGGAAAAAGGAAATCACTGCGCGTGCGTACGTACGGAATACCGTCTCCACGCCGTGGTGTAATCTATTTTCCGCCACCACCTTAATTGGATGGGTATAATGGTTTAATGAGTAACTATATATGATTATTATAAAGTGATATTGATACTGAAATAGTATACATACACTTCAACACAATTCCACGACCATGAGAATGATATCATCGCTCGTGCGTACGTACGGACTACCGTCTCCACGACGCGATGAGATTCATTCTCATTGATTAACCATTCATGAATGATTATAAAGTATATATAATAAGTACTAATGAAATATATGACATAATAATGATACTGGAATTATTTATATGTATGTCATCTACTTAATTCCGTTCAATTCAATAAGGAAACGAAAACAGCGTTCATGCGTACGTACAGACTACCGTCTCCATGAACGGTGTATTTCTTTCCATTTACTGATTTATTATATATGTTTATTCTGAATATATATATATAAATCATGTTTTATGTAATCATGATCTAAGTAATCATATGAATAATTACAAGTTAAAAACACGAACGACAAATGAGACGATTTTACCCAAAACGCTACTTTAACATGAATTTACAGAAGAACGGGTAATATAATGTCATAAGTGGATCATATATGATATAATAAAAATGAATATGATTCTGGAATAAGTCAATAACATTATTTAAACCATTATACAGGAGCTTCGGACACGTACAAAGCAAATTGGACCTAAGGTATGGGAAATATCACAATCTCACTTTTATCCGAGATTGTATTTACTTTGGTAATTACTGGGGTGTATTTTATCATCCACATCCATGTTCCCTCAACATGTAATATTATTTCAATCCTTCTACAATAGTTTATATCCAATTTTACCCTTCGGTAAGTTTTTTTTGTAAAAGATATGAAAGGAATCTTTTGTCATTTTTCATACGAGGTACTTTTTGACTTTTCCGACAAAAGTACGAAGAATGTTTTTTTTAACTTATACAGCACGAACGTATTTCTAATGTTTTATAAAGCCTTATTTTCATGAAGCTTCCTCTAAAATATTTCATGACTATTTTCAATAAAATATCTTTCTTTTAAAATTTCTTGATGTTTTGTGAAAAGAAATTGATTTTGATGAAGAAAGGATATTTTCCTCAAGAATTCAATTAAAGTGTTTTATCAAAATTATTTTCCATCTAAGATAATAAAGGGTTCTGTTTCTATCCATATTTTTACATTGATTTGACTATGTTGTGATGGAATTATGTTTATGAATTCCTTTATCTTAGATGAATTGATTTATGATGTCATGATGTTTCAAGAATCCCATTTTTGTTACATGTGTTATGCGATGATGTATGTTTTATGATTATGTGGCACACATAAGAAAGGATTCATTATAAGATGGGTGGGACCTATATCTCCCTCCACTGCATTGGGTAAAGATTTTATATCTCATGAGATATACAGGGCTGGAACGGTAGGTTATACCGGTTCAGTGAAACAGGACTGAAACGAGGGTTACTCGATTCAGAAAGGGACTTTGTCCACTAAGATAGTCTTGGCAATGAGTCATGACTAACAAGAAATGATTTTCCATGATTATGTGTGCATGCCACAAATTTTCAAGTTTCATGTTATGATTATGGTGATCTCATTTTCACTTCTATGATTTCTTCCATGTTAAGATATTATGATCTCTTTTGCAGGTTATGATTTTCAAAAAGATATGATATGATTTTTATTTCTTTTGTATACCCTTACTGAGCATTTGAGCTCACCCTTTTATGTTTTCTTTTCCCCAGGATATAAAGAAAGGTTTTAGGTAAAAAAAAAGAAGATCTTTATGGGAGATTTTGAAGATCTTTCACCACGATTAGAAGATTATATTCCGAGTTTCCAAAGACACTAAACTATTACGGTCCTTGTGTGTGTGTTTTTGTTATGTACTAAGTATTCCGAAAAAGTAATGTAATATCCATGTACGTCAAGATACGGGTCTCTACAGTTGGTATCAGAGGAAAGGATTAGTCAACCTTTGGAAACTAGGATGCAAAAACGTTAGTGAGATCCCTAGAGATATTTCTAAGGTATGTCTAGGGATATCTCTAAGGTTAAGTATACGTATAGGTTATAGTCCTAGAATTGCTCTAACGATCTTAGAATTTAACCTAAGATGTTAGATATTGAGGGTACTACCCCTTTATTATGTTGTTTTCCCTAGAATGATTTTTGCCTCTCACACTATTCTTTTGGGGTTTTAGACGATGACTGGAACCCGAAGGAACCGTGTTGATCAATGCAATGGACAATGCAATGATTTTCCCCCTGAGCAACCAAACGATATGGTAGCTGGAATGCAAAATCTTGTAGCCATGCTCACACAACTTTCTCAAGCTATGAATCATGCAGGACTTCCAAACGAGCAAAGGAAGGAGCAACATTCTGTTGAATCCTTCATGAGGCAGCTTCCGCCTTCTTTCAGTGGGTCTACTGATCCATTAGTTGCTGAACAATGGATTAGTACTACTGAAAAGATATTTTCAGTTCTTCAATGTTCTGAACATGATAAAGTCATCTTAGAAGTATATCGTTTGGAAGGTGAAGTTGATCAATGGTGGAATCTTATCAAGAATACGAGGCAAAGAGATGAAATTGATTCCATGGAATGGGACGAGTTCAAGAACTTGTTTTTCAGTAAGTACTTCCCTCGTATTCTTCGAACGAAGATGGAGAAGGAGTTTCTTGAACTAAAGCAAAAGGATGATGAATCTGTTGGTATATACGAAGCGAATTTTACAAGACTTGCAAGGTATGCATCTGGAATTATCATCCAACCTGAAAGTAAAGTTGATCGATTTTTCAGTGGCTTAAAACCAAGTCTTAGAAGGGAATTAGCTATAAGAGACTTCAGTAGCTATGAAGAAATTGTGTGTTGTGCTATCAAGGTAGAAATGGAAGTTGGTGTTACATATCCATCTCATGGTTTTGACAAGAAACGAAAGATGGAGTTCATGGAGAAATCTCAGAATAATGGTGAAAAGAAGATGAATGTTTCCTTATGCACAAAGTGTGGAAAGAAGCATGGTGGAGATTGTCTTAAAGGGACTAGAAAATGTTATAAGTGTGGAAAAGAAGGTCATCGAGCAGCTGAATGTCGAAGTAATGGAAAAAGGGATTCTAATGAAGTGAATAAAGCAAACACTGCAGAGAACGCACAACCAACACTTCAATGCTTCAAGTGCAAGGAGATGGGACATTATTCCAATAAATGCCCTAATCCAAGGGTTAGTGATGATCGACATGAGCAACCGCTTAAGGCAAAGGACAAAGGGAAGTCACATGCGATCACTATTGGAAATGTTGAATATGAAAACGATGTGGTGGAATGATTAAGTTTTTATGTAATGGGATTCCAAAATAATGTTGTATAATGGAATATTGGAATATTTATGTATTGGTCTAATGTGGTATTCAAAGTGATTGAGATATTATGCGCATAATGAAGGGAAAACGAGAAAATGAAATGTTTAATAGTATTCATGAGCTCATGATTGATATAAGGACTAAGTGATATCATGGTTTGAGTATATAGAATTTTGAGGATTTTGGTATGTGGAAGGTGTTAACTTTTAATTGCATTCAAGTTTTCACTAAGGTTCAATGGGTATTCAAGAGAGTACAAGATTAAGGCCTTTGAATGTTTGGAATGTGTCCAACAAGATATATCTTATGATATATGGGGATCAACGATGGTATTATATCTCTGGTAATCGTTTTCACTATGTTATGAGAATAGACTGCAGTATTATGGATAGGACTAAAGATTGGAATGGATTATGTTGGACATAAGTTAGTATTGTTTAAGGATAGAAGTTTTTTTTGATATTATTTATGGGATGTTATAGTAATAAAGTTTTAGAAAAAGGACAACTTGCAGGACGGGCGACAACCCATCGCTTCGGACAAGGCTGTGGGAATCGAACCCACAACTAAAGTGCGACTGGCCTTTATTGCCTACCACTGGCCTACAGGAAGTCCCTGTTTAGTAGAAACTAGTTTTATTATATTAAGCAGTATGATATATGAAGTATAAGTCCATTTTAGGAACCATATATGATTAATCTCACTATAGATCGACTTATGCATATAATTTTTGCTAACATTTTGTTTGAGACAGATGGAATGACCCGTCATTCTATGATCTTCTAACACTTCATGAATAACAAATTCAACTTCATTTATTTAAGAGAAGAAGTGGAAATTGTTCAAGGCACGAACAACAGTGAGATTGTACCAAAATAAAGTAAGTATTTATTCTAATTAAAATTTTCAACTTTAGGGAAATGATCTTGAAAACCAAAAATGTTGTCCTAGTGATCTTATACCTGATGAATCAGATGGTAACTTATATCATCACAAATCTATGGATTTGTGATTACTGGCTTTTCCATAGTCATGTTCTCTACCACTCTCCATCAGAACATGATGGTTAGATTTCTCTTCCATATCCATATATTCACCTATGTGGAAACCCAATGATTAGTTTATTTGGGTAACCGTTACGTTTCATACTTTTGTTTTTAAAGATTGGTTTTGATATTCCTTTTTACGATGTGGGTTTCTATTAAAGAAACTTTCGAATAGTAAACCATTTATAACCCCGACGAATTTCGAGGGCGAAATTCATTTTAAGGGGGGTAGAATGTAACACCCCGAGATTTGATGAAAAATATTATTTTAATTTCATTAATGTCTTATGTTGTATTCTACACCAAGATTACCTTGCGCTATACGCAACACCGTATTAGCGTGCAGTATACGCAACTCTATTCTTGGACCGTGTTACACACAATTTTGATAATAGTTATTCTAGCAACATTGAGTATATATATATATATTAAATGTATAAATGAAATATGTTTGGATTCTGTTATACGAAAAAACGAAGAATTCTTTCACAACACACAACCCTTACTTGGCTTGCATTACACGCAATCGCGACCTTCCTTGATAGAGTGTGTTGTACGCAATACCGGGTTTTAATAAACAATGTTATATTATTATAATATTTTCATGAACTAGCCGTTATGAATAGTATTAACTAAAATTTGAATTTTATAACATTATTATTCATCTTACACATTTCTAGAACATGGTATAAGAACAAAATAAATTTTTCGGGTAAAATAAGTATTTTTCAAAAAATACAGTTTTACCGCCTTTTGATGGCGCACCCACATTAAATATAGTTTTTGACATGTTTATATGTTCAATTTGACAAAATAATATTCTTCTTTTGAATCAGGATATAAAAATTTACATTAGATAAAGTTTTGATATTTTTCCGATAACTTTCATATTTTAATGAATAGTAAAAACACGCTATATTTTAATTAAAAACAACTTTATTCATCATAATATCTTATGTGGTTAAATTATAATATTGAATGGTTTTAAAGTATAAATAGAATATATTTTTACCATTAAATATAATGTATGTCATTAGCATTGATTTTACCTTGAATTCGTAGGTTAAATCAATTCAATCTTTTGCAATGTTTTAAACAAAAACCCGTTTTTATTCGACAACGGGATTAATTTTAATTTAATTTCTGCAACTTCTGTGTTTTGAATTTTAAAAAAATGGATTCCATATTCGGAATCAGTGGGTCCAAATTATGTTAACAAGCTACTTTTTATTTTTGGGAATTATGAATAGTAACTACGGTAAATTTTTTTTACCATAGTTAAAGGTAAATCGGGTAATTAAGGGTAAATATAATATTTTAAAATTACCCTAACAAATGTCAAAATCCTATTGGATGACTAAAAGTCGACCCATATCACCTAAGGGTCGGATTAGAATCATTTAATGGACATTTTTCCATGAAAATAACTTAATTATTATTAAAACCAAAGAAAGTGACAACATGTCACTCTCTTAAATCTTATAAGTATGTTAATTTTAATTTAGTGATAAACTTCATGAAACATCTAACATGAATAGTCTCCAGAAAGCTAATGAAATTATCTACATCATATAAATTTATTTATAATTTTTAGGGATTAAATAATTATCATTAATTATGACACAATAGTGATGTAGAAATTGTTTATCTAGTGAAAAATCAAGAATATTGTTTTTATTAAACTCATAGTGACCATAAAATTAACAAATACCTAACCAAAACTTATTGTAAATGTAAATTTAAACCATAAGCATCCAATGGTCGAATATTTGACCATTTGGAACCTTATAAAAGCGATTATGACACTTATATTATTTTATTTTAAATGATGCCAAAGTTGTCACCTTCATAATTTAATAAATATAACAATTTAAATATTGTGATTTTAAGATGATAAATTCGAGTAAAAGTATTATTGTGAAAGGTAATGTTCTTAGCTTCATCATAGGATTTTATTTTAAATTTTTATACAACACATAAGTATATTAAATAATTATACAAAAATGATGTAGTAATTATTTTATTAAGAGATAAACCAAATAAATGGTTTTAAAAATAATAAAATAAATATTATATGAACTATTTAATGTGATACACTAATTTTATAGATACATATGACATTTTATTAATATATTAAAGCTTTTAGTTCGAACATATCTTCTGTATATATTTTATTTAAATTCAAATAAATGAATAGTGTCAAAATTGACACTATTGTTATTTTACAAAAATAACATATTATAAAATTGTTTAAAAATCACAAAAATATTTAAAAATTATAAATTTATATTTATATGGTCTATAATGTTATAAAGTAAACAATTATGGAAAATTAACAACAAATAAGTAATTATTTGTTATAATTTAAAATTTAGAATTTTATTACCACAAATAAACTTAAATAGATTAAATAAGGATAAATCAAAATGATAAGGTTTAAAATAAGATCCAAACATGTATAAATTTGATTGGTTGATTATATTACAACCCTATATCATCTAATCTTCGAATATGAGTCATTTTTGGAGGTTTTTATGTGGGGTTAGATTTATTATAAATTAATATTTTTAAGAATTCCTAAGGTGCCCCTCTCCTCCCTTATAAAAGGGCACCTCCTCCCCCTCCTCCTCACACCAAATTGAGCACTCAAGCTCGGCCAACCCCTACAAAAATCCCTTCTCCACTTCCCTAGAATAATCCTAGAGGTCCTGGTCTTCTTCAAAGACCAATCTTAGTTCCCTAAGTGAAGGATTCAAAGAAGCGTTCCAAAGAAGAGGTAATATCCATTACCGATCTTTTCAATTTTCTTTCTTCTTCAACTTCTTCTTCTTTAGTTGTTTCATGATAAAGTAATAACATAAGTATTTCTTATATACTTATATGTTATTATAAATATGAAACAACTCTAATTAACCTTCTATCCATCCTACGGAAAAAGGAAATCACCGCGCGTGCGTACGTACGGAATACCGTCTCCACGCCGTGGTGTAATCTATTTTCCGCCACCACCATAATTGGATGGGTATAATGGTTTAATGAGTAACTATATATGATTATTATAAATTGATATTGATACTGAAATAGTATACATACACTTCAACACAATTCCACGACCATGAGAATGATATCATCGCTCGTGCGTACGTACGGACTACCGTCTCCACGACGCGATGAGATTCATTCTCAATGATTAACCATTCATGAATGATTATAAAGTATATATAATAAGTACTAATGAAATATATGACATAATAATGATACTGGAATTATTTATATGTATGTCATCTACTTAATTCCGTTCAATTCAATAAGGAAACGAAAACAGCGTTCATGCATACGTACGGACTACCGTCTCCATGAACGGTGTATTTCATTCCATTTACTGATTTATTATATATGTATATTCTGAATATATATATATAAATCATGTTTTATGTAATCATGATCTAAGTAATCATATGAATAATTACAAGTTAAAAACACGAACGACAAATGAGAGGATTTTACCCCAAACGCTACTTTAACATGAATTTACAAAAGAACGGGTAATATAAAGTCATAAGTGGATCATATATGATATAATAACAATGAATATGTTTCTGGAATAAGTCAATATCATTATTTAAACCATTATACAGGAGCTTCGGACACGTACAAAGCAAATTGGACTTAAGGTAAGGGAAATATCACAATCTCACTTTTATCCGAGATTGTATTTACTTTGGTAATTACTGGGGTGTATTTTATCATCCACATCCATGTTCCCTCAACATGTAATATTAGTTCCATCCTTCTACAATAGTTTATATCCAATTTTACCCTTCAGTAAGTTTTTTTTGTAAAAGATATGAAAGGAATCTTTTGTCGTTTTTCATACGAGGTACTTTTTGACTTTTCCGACAAAAGTACGAAGAATGTTTTTTTTAACTTATACGGCACGAACGGATTTCTAATGTTTTATAAAGCCTTATTTTCATGAAGCTTCCTCTAAAAGATTTCATGACTATTTTCAATAAAATCTCTTTCTTTTAAAATTGCATGATGTTTTGTGAAAAGAAATTTATTTTGAAGAAGAAAAGGATATTTTCCTCAAGAATTCAATTCAAGTGTTTTATCAAAATTATTTTCCATCTAAGATAATAAAGGGTTCTGTTTCTATCCATATTTTTACATTGATTTGACTATGTTGTGATGGAATTATGTTTATGAATTCCTTTATCTTAGATGAATTGATTTATGATGTCATGATGTTTCAAGAATCCCATTTTTGTTACATGTGTTATGCGATGATGTATGTTTTATGATTATGTGGCACACATAAGAAAGGATTCATTATAAGATGGGTGGGACCTATATCTCCCTCCACTGCATTGGGTAAAGATTTTATATCTCAAGAGATAGACAGGGCTGGAACGGTAGGTTATACCGGTTCAGTGAAACAGGACTGAAACGAGGGTTACTCGATTCAGAAAGGGACTTTGTCCACTAAGATAGTCTTGGCAATGAGTCATGACTAACAAGAAATGATTTTCCATGATTATGTGTGCATGCCACAAAGTTTCAAGTTTCATGTTATGATTATGGTGATCTCATTTTCACTTCTATGATTTGTTCCATGTTAAGATATTATGATCTATTTTGCAGGTTATGATTTTCAAAAAGATATGATATGATTTTTATTTCTTTTGTATACCCTTACTGAGCATTTGAGCTCACCCTTTTATGTTTTCTTTTCCCCAGGATATAAAGAAAGGTTTTAGGTAAAAAAAAAGAAGATCTTTATGGGAGATTTTGAAGATCTTTCACCACGATTAGAAGATTATATTTCGAGTTTCCAAAGACACTAAACTATTACGGTCCTTGTGTGTGTGTTTTTGTTATGTACTAAGTATTCCGCAAAAGTAATGTAATATCCATGTACGTCAAGATACGGGTCTCTACAGTACTCGTCTGGTCGAGTACCACAGCTCTTCCACCAACTACTAGGCGCTCCTCCTTCGTGGGTCTGCAGCCAACTACAAGGCACTCCCCACTGGGCACGTCGAATCACTCAGAGTTGAATAGGTCAAGCATTCGGTATCCCTCAACCAAATACTCAGTCTTCTTACTCCACTCTCTCTTCACCGAGAGGGTCCGCTCCATGAGCTACAGGTCGATACTCCAACTGTCATGAAGTCCCACATAAAAGTATATCAATGGTATGTCTTGTTATAGGGAGAAAAATCCTTGAAATATGTGTCCAGGACTCAAATATGAGATAACCAAGACATTTTCCCAAAAGGTACACAGTGTGTCGATATAAGGAAAACATCGTGTCTTCAGTCCCCGATTATTTCCCGTGTAAAATGACCTATGTCGAAAGGCTATCCATGTAGAAAAGAAAGTACACAGCATGTGGTATGGTTACACACCATGTCTACAAACCATGGGTACTGGCTGTGGGCAATGGTCTATGTCGAATGTCTGACCGTGTAGAAAAGAAAGTACACGGCGTGTGGTATGGTTACACGTTGTGTCCAAGCAACTAGGGTCGGCTTTGTGTACATTGTCCATGTGCCTGTACATGGCCTCAACCCTTGTTCTCTAACCTATGTAACTGGTACATGGGGTAGCCCGTGCCACCGGTCGTGTGTTGGAGTACATGCCCGTGGACTCCACCCCATGTCTGTGTACCCCTGAGATACATGCCTAGTCTCGCAAAGCCGCTTCTTCCAATCTGCAAAGAGCGTACATGTTGTGCCTCTTGGTCATGTAATTCAGCATGTGTCCATCTATTTCCTAGATTACACACCATGTCTTGCAAATCCACTTCTATTATTCTACGTAGAGAATAAACATCATGTGTACGGGGTCACACGCATTGTGTTACCTGTCTAATGTCCGTAACTCAAGCCGGATAAATCCCGTACTACATGGCGTGTTTTCCAGAAGTACATGTCGTGTATTTGTGAATTTTCCAGAAATGGCGCCTCTAGCCAGCACACCTCCCATGAAGTCCGATCTTCATTCTGATGGTCCGTTCATCAAGAAACTTCAAACACTTGGTCAAACCAATGTCCCGTAGACGCCTCCATTGTTTTCGATCCTTCGATCGGCTTTGAAAACTCGACTTGATTCTCCCGATCAAAGAATGGTCGAGGAACAGTCATTCCCATTACAGACTAATCCATCGCCTGCTATCATCATGACACCTAATCTAGGTCATTGTGGTTTTGGGTATTCAATTTGGGATCTTTGCGTCGCACAACAGACTCGCAAAGATCCATTGTTCGTCAACCATGAAGAACGCGAAGAACACCCCAATCATTTGCAAGAACAGCGGAGAGATCGGGCTGTGTTCATTTGGCCCGGTCCACCCACATTAGTTTGGTAGCAAGAGGGTAAAGAGAAACAATCTTGGAAAGGAGAATCAATGTGATAAAATAAAAACACACCCATACCATTGTTGGCCACTCTTCATTCATTGATGACGTTGCGAGAAGAAGATGAAGAAGATCGTCATTCATCGTGTCTTCCAAGAACTTCTGATCCTGAGTTGTGTCGGCTCAAGGAAGATGCTCCACATTAGTAGGATCTAGGAAAGGAAGTCGAAGAAAAACTGTCTGCAATGTTCTTCATTGGTGGAGTGTTCTTCATTCATCGTTGGGAGATTTTCTCCCTCGCTCTCCTCTTACCAAGTCCCACCAAATGAAAGATGTCATCCTAAAATAAATAATAGATTGTCTATTATTTTAATTGTTGGATCGAATTCAAAAGGAGAAATATTTAAGGGGCTCCACCTAATAAATTCATGTGTGTAGGCACAATATTAATTAGGGGAGTTCAAGAGGCTCCAAGTGTGGTGCCACCATTAAGTAGGTAGTTCAAGAGGATTCTCCCCACATAATGGGGAGTTCAAGGGGTTTCATATCAGGTGGTCCCCAGGACTTTAATCCTCATAAGAGAGGTTATTCTTGGGTGGGACCCACTACCATAACATCTCATGGGAGGTTAAGGTGTGGTGGTCCCACCTCTATCACCCATAATGAGGTTTCAACCATCTACAATAACATGGAAGCCCAATAAAATAAAGTATAGCACACTTTATTGTATAATATTATTTTAGAAAACCCAAAAACTAATTTTTATACTCGAACATCTACCATCGAGATAAAAGTATTCATAAGAGAATACCAGCACTGCATGTTCAACAGTTCCCTCAGAATTTAGTTCTGTGCACCGGTCCAAATGTAATAAAATCATGCTTGTACGTTTATAGAATGTACCTGAAAAAAACATTCGAAATTGATTCTAGGAACAACAGTCCTTAGAATCAAGTGCCGTAAATTATTACGGGCTCTTAAAATTCCCCTGAATTTTTTAAAAAATTTACAGGATTTCCGTGTCTTTAAAGTATTATTAATGATAACTTATTAAATTTTAGTAGAAAATAATTTTCATTATTTAAATGTAAATATTAAATAATGATTATCCCATAAATAGATGCATCAACATGTGAGGTTATAATATGTTGTTTATTGTTTTAAAAAAAATGGAGTAAAATAAAGTTAATTAATTAATTTTTCACATGAATCATAACTTTTGACAGACCATTTTAAGTAATGTAATGTTTTAAAAGAACATCCATGTCAATACATCATAGTATATAACCTCTAAAATTATTTCAATTTAGATAAATTATAAATCCAATCTAACTATAAAATTTTATTAATTTTTAATGGGATTTGGGATTAACTCCCCACCTTATCAAAAGTGAGAGACTTAGTAGTGAGTTGTTCAACATAATTTTTTTATAGTTTAATGATTTAAATGAATAAGAACCAATATCATATGAGTATAAATTCATTACTTTTTTATCATATTAGAAACAAAAAAAAATTAAATTTATAATTAATTGAAAAAATATGTAATGAATTATGTGAAACCCTGAAATTTTTTGATTTATCATTGTTAATTTTGTTTCTAGCATAGATTCCTTGAAGGATTTTTTTTGATTTATAGGGGATGGGTGGGGTGAACTTATTTCTTTTTTAATATTTAAATTAATGTTCAATTAGAGTTGGGAAAGGAGTTAGATGTAAAAAAATTTATCATTTACCCATTTATTATTGAATGAAATGAAAATTAAAATGTTAATACCCATTAAAAAGAAAATTTTATTTGAAACAAATTAATAGAAAAAAGGTAGAAGAAAGAAATTAGACATAAACACAAATATTTCAAAAAATTCATGAGAAAAATCGGACAATCATGATGTACAATAAATGTAATTATTGATAATGGAAATCGATATCCCCTATATTTAATTTCCAGCACATGATGTTGGAGTAATTTTAACATCATTGAGTATTTAATTATTATAATTTAGTGAAAAATGCAGTAGATGTATTTGTAAGAAATAATATGATTTACAATAATATAAGTGTTAATCATATATAAAATATTAAAATTATTGGATAAATGCATATATGATAATTGAAATTATATATATAACAAAACAGTTGAGGTGTCAAATTTTCATTTAATAGTTATTATATGATGAAGTATTACAACCTATTTTCATTTATTTTTATTCCATGAAAATATTGATAACAAAATTAAAAATTCTAGGGTTACATGGATAATACAAAAATGGTGTAAATGTAATTATGTTCTATAGAATATATTCAATTAAGATTTAAGGTTAAATAATTCATTAAAATTAAGTAGGGATAATTTTTTTAAAAAAATTATTCATCATTTTCTAAAAATTGTTATTAAATTTTATAAAATGGTTATGATATTCTTATATGATAATATATATTAAAAAATGATTATTTTAAAAGAACTCAAACATTTTTATAAATAAGAGGTCGGTAACTATGGATGCATTCGTCATATAAGATATCAATGTAGTGTCCTAGTTTCGGGTTCCGCCCAGAGGTTCCCCATACCAAGATGGTCAAATAGACTCAAGTGCATTTCAACGAAATGACAGAGGGTTCCAACTAGCAATGAGGGCCTTGGGGTGATAGTGGGGAAATTATTCCCTCATTGGTAGAGTAATGTAGGGGAAATAAATAGATAATAAAAGAAGATACAGTAATAACATGCAATAAGTAAATAGTGGAAGACTGAACGTAATGGACAACTGGACCACATATATAAGTGATGCATGATACATATGTCTAGTAAAGATGGCAAACAAGTCAAAATGCAGGAATACACTACTAAACCAATGTACAATGAAAACAAATAAACTCTAGCAACATCACAAGCCTCATTTTGGTCCCATTCTCTCTTGCTCCACAGTAGTCATGTACCTGAAATAGAAGGGAACTGGTCCATATCTATACCTATGACAATATAATCTATTTTGGACGAAAATCATGACCAAGATAGGGTGTGAGACAAATCCCAATAAGAAACCAACCAAAGATCTATTCCTAACATTCAATGAATATATATGGTAGGCAAAAAGAAAAATGATGAAGTAAAAAAAGAAGTACTCAAATGTAAAAGAAATCCTAAAGTTTCAATTGCATTAATTTACATATATCATGTAAGCAGGTAATCAAAAACAAGTAACCCTATAATAATTACTAACTCCCTAACCCCTCTGGTTCAACCATCCAAAAAAATGTAATGAATTGGGAATTACTCATAGCCTAACCCCTCTGGTCTAGAATTAACAAATAGTCTCTAAAGAAGCATTAACCACCAATTCCCCATGTGGTATCTTATTGGTAACTATAGAGACTATGAGGAAGCACTCAACGTCCAATTCCCACTATGTTCTTGCAATGTGGAACTAAAAAAAACCTTTAGGGGGCACAAATTCTATCCCCCAAATGGTCTCGCTACGTAATAGTAAACAAACTCCCTCGATATGCCCTCAGCGTCCATCCCCCCTATTGTGTACTACAACAGCTTCCCACAAACATGTGTAAGTCAATCATGCACAAAGATTCCCAACAGCCAATGTAATGCTTCTGAACTACATGGATATAATATTTAAAGTACAACTTGGCTAAAAATATACAATCATATAACAACATCAAATAATATCAATCCATCCTAACAACACTAATCATTGAAAACAAGCATCCTAACTGTAAAATCTAGACCAAACGGTCAACATCAAAAAACCATGGGAATCACATCCATAGATTGAAAAATAACCTGATTCACTATCAAATAACCTCTAATTAGGAACACAAGGCATAACGGGCATTAACATTTCTAAAATCCTTAAAAACACAATACCTTGTTCTAGGGTATTGTGAACTTTTTCACATAATATTCAATGACTATCTAAAGAAAGGAAAAACCACCTACCTCATCGTCGCCCGATTGGTATACTCGGTCATCGACCCTTGAATCTGACTTGAAAGATGTAGATTATCAAATTCATCTAAAACATCCAACCAAGTATATCTTATGAAAGGAGATAAATCAGAAATTGATTATCTAGAAGAAGGAAGATATCACACTATTGATTCCAACACACTCGACATCGGTTGAATTGGATAACGGATGACCGATAAAGGGTTCTAGGAAGAATTTATCTCTTCATTCACTCCTGGATGAGACATCAATAGAAGAGGGGGATTCTATGCACACGACACTACCCCGGATTGATATAACAATTAAAATGTAAAGTATGAGGCATGTTATTCAAACATACATGATGGGTACTTAACATAACTGGCCCCCACTTTAGGTTGTCTCCCAGTCACCCCACACAGCCCTGTACTAGGTTTTTATGTGTCCAATACATGGTCACCCATGAAAACTGGGTACACAGTGTGTACTTCAATGTACATGGTGTGTACTCCTTGATATTCAAGATTTTATTCTTTTTTTCAAAAATACCAAAAAAGAAATAACCATACCAAAAATCGAGGTCTGGGATCTTATATTTTTTCCCCATAATGAAATTCATAGCCAAATTTCCCTAAAAAGGATTATTAGAATAAGAATCCTCAAACACCTCTGGCCACTATGATCATACATTTGTCTCCATCTCCCATGTCTCTTCATGTACTCACCCATGCAGATGTATTACTCGTACTATAGGAACAAACCGTCCATGAAGAACCCCTTTAATGAGACCAATAATATGGATAAGATGCTCCTCGATCAATTCATCCACCTCCAACTTGACCATATCTGGTTGAAAAACATGTGATGGGTTTGAGAAGTAATGTTGTAGCTAAAAATCATGGAATACGATAAGCATAGCCCGATACCTCTAAGGTAACTATAGCTGATAGACAACCGACCCGACTCTATCCCAAACCTAAAATAGTCCAGCATATCTCAGCAAATATTTTCACAGTCTTCTCATCCTCCTATGTTCCAACCTCAGTGAGACATATAGAGAAACCTGATCTCCTTCCTCAAACTCCAGAGGCTGTCTTCGTTAATCAGCATAAGACTTGTGTTGTGGCTGTGTAGTAGCCATTAGCTTCGAAATCAACTCTATCTACTATCCGGTATCCTAGAAAAGTTGGGGTCCTAGAAAATCTACCTCTCCTGCCTCCATCCAACATAAGGGTAATCGGGATGTCCTATCGTACAATGACTCATAAGGTGACATCCAGATAGATTTTTGGAAACTATTTTTGTAGGAAAACTCCACAATAGTTATGTGATTTTCCCAAGATCCTCTAAAATATAGGATGGATGAACAAATAATGTCCTCCAACACCAGTATCATACACTCAGATTGGCCATCTATCTTGGAATGGTAAGCTATACTGAAAAGTGCCTATGTACCTAAACCCTCTATAGTCCATTCCAGACCCATGATGTTAAATGGGCATTCTTGTCTGAAACAATGGAGTGCAGAACTCAATGTAATCATCTAATATCTCAGATGTACAACCTTCCTAGCTCATCAACATTAATGGTATCATTGATAATCATGAAGTGATAAACATTTATGAGTCTTTCAATGAAAACCCACACTTCATCATTCCCACGAGGTGACCTAGGAAAACCTGTCAGGAAATCCATCATGACATCGTTCCACTTCTAGTTGGGAAAGAGTAACTACTGAAAAAGCCTAGATAGTCACTAATGCTCTGCCATAACATGCTGACATATGGAACACCTCTTGAAAAACCCCGTTGAATAACTCTTCATACCTGGTCACCAATACCGATAGTGTTGATTATAATACATCTTGCTGACACCAGGACGAACTTGACAAACTGAGGAATAAAAGTCTTGCATCATCTCCTCATGTATGTTTGATAACAGCCATAGACGCCCATTAAAACAAAAGATATCATCCTCACCTACAGTCGATCCGAGAGTAGGTTCCTCTCCTATCACACTCTCCCATATAACTGGGCGATCATAATATGTTAGATTCCTCCTTCGCATTTGATCAAGTAGAGTATAGGTAACAGAAATTTATGAATGAAATATCTGGCCAGGTATATTGTGCATGTCCAAATGATTCTCAGAAAACATAGAAATATTCTTCCACTCACCATTGGCCTCATGATATACCAATATATGTTTTCTCCTGCTCAACACATCATCCATTGTGTTTCCTTTCCCAGACATGTAGGTAAGCTCAATGTTAATGGACTGAAGGTACTCGACCCACCTTTGCTATCTCAGGTTCATGTCATACTGAGTGAATCTATAATTAATACATTTTTGGGTTGGTGAAAACCCAAAAATGATCACCCAAAAAATAACGTAAACAATAATGTAATGCATGACCAACTTCAACCAACTATAGATCATGCATTGGGTAATTCCTCTCATGCGACCTCAACCGCAGAGACCCAATCACAAAAACTCCTTTTTTGTGTATAAGAAAAGCCCCTATATCGATACCTGATGCATCATAAAAAATAGTATAGCTCTTTCCTGGTGTTATAATTACTATAATCAGTGCTGATGTCAACCTCCCTTTCAGCTCTTGAATGGAAGACTCACAAGAATATAACCATAAGTGCATCACACCCTTCATAGTCCGGACCATCAGCGGCATTGATAAGGATGAAAATTCTTATATGAAATGCCTATGGTATCCATACATCCCTAGAAAACTACGTAACTCAAATAAGTTCATTGGTTTCTCCGTAGAAACTATTTTTGTCACCTTCTTTTGGTATACTAATTCTTTTTCCTCTGAGATAACATGTCCCAAGAATTTAATCTTCTCCATCCACAAGTGGAATTTTGGGAGCTTATGATATAACTAATTATCTCTCATTGTACTCCAAAAAATCTCATGATGTGTGGAATGGTCATGTCGAGTGTGATAGTACACCTAGATATCTTCCACGAAGACTACCCCAAAAGTATCCAAGTATGGATGGAACACTTAATTCACCAGTTCCATTAATAATGTAGGTGCATTCGTGACACTGAATGGAAAACCCCATACTTGTATAGACCATACTGGATCTAAAAGGTTGTACGAGGTATATCCGAAAATCTAACGTGAAACCAATGATAAAAGGATCGCATGTCAATCTTTGAGAACACTCAGGCACCTTGAAGCTGATCAAAGGGATCATAAATTCGTGGCAAGGGATATCAGTTCATAGCCATCAACTGGTTCATATTTCGATAATCCACACAAATTATAAGGGTACCACCTGCCTTCATCGAAAATAGAACAGGATAACCCTAATGAGATGTACTAGGTCTGATGAAACCCTTTTCCTGCAACACCTAAAACTATATCATATCTTCTTATAATTCTGGTGTAGCCATCCTATAAAGAGGAATGGACATCGGTGCCACTATTCACCAAATATTCATGTATTTTAGAAAATTATGAAAAAATAATCGTTACCATTTTTTGACATCTAGAATCAAATGAAATCCATTTTATGAAAATAATTTTCTAAATATGGGTAATTTAATTTTTATTTATAATAACCCATTAGTAAAAAATTAAAATTTTTAATAATTAAGACTGTGGAAAATTATATAAGGTCTCATAAAATAATCATAAAATCATATGATAAAAAATATTTATTTATGAATAAATTTTATGAAAAAAAAAATTATTCCACATTATTAAATTAGTCAAAAAAATTAATTAAATATTTATTACTTACAAAAATACTCGCTCATAAATTTTTTGAAAACATTTATTTATATAGTATCATATATAATTACACCATATATTTTTTATTTGATTCATAATTTTTATTTATACATTCATCGTTGAGGTTACTAATAATTTGGTTGGTTAACTATTAATAAGATTCATATTATTGTTTCTATGGTAAATTTCCTTTTTCATTGGTATATGTTCCTTAATATCTATAAATACTACTACCATCATTAGTTAATTTTTATAATTATTCTATTATTCTCTCTATGTGATTTAATGGGAGTTATACTATGTAAAAATACTATAAAAAGGGAGACATACAATTTTAAATGTTTGGTTTTTTACATTCTTCCCCCCATTTCAAATTTTTGCCTTGAAAACTTATTTTACATAAATAAGTTTGGATACTTATATATCATCACATCCTCTAGTTACTGAGTTTCTCCTCTATACTTATTGTTAAACAAAAACACATTTTCATGGTGGGATGTATTTTTATTTATAACTATATATATCCAGTCCAAAATCATTACTCGTATCTCCTCATTATAGAGAGAATCTTCCAGTTGTAGCACATTTGAGTTCTGTACATGTGAGGGATTTTTTATGTTCTTCATCAAATGAGATACATGGAACACATCATGAACTTGATGCATATTTGGTGAAAGTTAAAGATGATATACCACTACTAATAAGTGATAATGTTCCTCAAATAGTCTAATGTACCTTCTGATTAGCTTCACATTCTTTCCAACTCTATGACTCTCTCCCATGGTAATATTTGAAGGGAGGATTTATCTCTAATGTTGAACTCCATGTATCTTCAATACTTGTTAACATAACTCGTTTATGACTTTAATATGGATTATTTGTTTCTGGATGGCTTGAACACTTCCATATCTTTCACTATATCTAGTAAAACTATATTTCCTTTTCAATCTTCATCCAAAAGGGATAGTTATTTACATCAATTTCCACATATAGATTCATATGAAAAAATATTAATACTTGAGTGAATCTATTTTTTTATGAGAATTCATCAAAGGGGAGATGTTGAACCCATCTAAATTTTATTTCTTATAATAACAGTCTTATCATTTCATCGAGTTTAAAAGTATTACATAACTATTTGAGATCAGTTTTGGGGTGAGAGGTTGTGATATAAATTTATTTAAAACCCAAAGAATATTAATGGTTCGCCAATAATAAATATGTGAACCATTGATCATGATCAATGTCAGTTGAACGTGGAACCCCACGCATTATCACCACATTCATTGCATATATCATTGAATGTTTTTCATGTGAGAAATCTTTCGGAACATTGATAAAGTGGGAAGTATTGGTGTGTCTTTACAACACACTCTTATGACATCATTTCCATTGGATAACATCGAGAGACTAGTGAAAAAGTCTATAGTGAAATTCTCTAACATCCATATGGTTATAGGCAATGGGTGCATTATCCCATATTACTTTTATCACTCATCTTTCTCATTATAACATATCAATCAACTAATGATATATTCCCCAATATCATTTTACATTTTATTCCACCATAAGTGTTGTCAATGATTACAATACATAATGGTTCTCCTAAAATTGATAAATAATGTTGAAAATGTGAATTATCCAATATATCCTTCTTTATCCTAGGGGATGTGGGCACATAAAGCCTCATTCCAAACCCTACTAAACCATCATAATCGATATGGATCTCTTACAAATTCTCTTTTATTATAAAATTTAGCATATTTTTTAACACCATATGTTCCCATTGTTCCTACATAATATTCTCTTCGATAGATGGTTGGAAAATAATTAAGATAAGGTATGATTTATTCTTTGATATTATTATTTCCTAATCCATCATTTGCATATCAATAATGATAGGGTCTTTATGAATCTTCAACATAGATAGTGTATCAATTTATTTTCATCTAATAGAATCACCAACCGTGTTCGCCTTAACGGGATAATAGTGAATAGATCCCTCATAGTCCTTAGTTTTTCCCAAACATCTCCTTTGACACATGTTGAGATCATTTTATATAAATATATACATTAGGTTCTTGTGATTGGTATATATGTCACACTTATAACGATTGAGGTAGTGCCCGCAGATTTTGATAGAAAACATCACAACTTCTAGATCCAGATCATGTTCCATATAGTTTGGCACATGGATATTCAACTGTTGTGAGGCATATGCTATGACACTATCAATTATCATGTGTAAAAACTCAATAAATTATTTTAATAATCATGGTATACCACAAAACATTCTACACTATTTTGTACTGTGTGTATAGTTGTCATGATCATCCTCTTATATAGATCCTTGAAGCATTCATCACATTCTTCCATCCAAATATACATCACCCCATTCCTTGTTAACAGATGTAGGGGAAAAAATCCTGATAAATTTCTCACTAAAATTTTTTATTAGCCAACCAATCCCTGATATATATGGTTTTATGTGACAATATTGGGTCTATGAGATTCCTCAAACACCTTTTAAGTGTTTAAAAAAACATTCCCCCATGTGTGATCACATATAAAATGAATGTGACATGATACATCAAAAAGTCAGACATGTTGATCTTGGAGTAGAATGTATCCTTCCTCTATGACCCTAGAACTAGCCATTTATTTTCATTATCTTTATCCTTTACCATGGAGTAGATGAGAATATCATCTACAAGCACTGAAAAAACATTCAAGGTTATGTCTGAAGACTCTATTCATAATATCCTTGAGAATTTTAGGGGAATTAATAAGTCCTAAGGTAATAAATAAAACACATAGGGCCCAAACCTTGTATGGAAAAGAAATATACTGAATATAATCCTTCTTCACATTCAGCTAATGATATCAAAATTTTTGATCTACTATTGTGATGTATTGAGCCCCTCATTACTGATCAAACATGTCATATATACTTGGAGGGGTTAAAGGATCTTTATGTTCACCTTGTTTAGTTCTTAATAATAGAAAAAATCCACTTTTATCTATACATCGCCTTGAAAAATATTACTATCTCACCCCATGTTTATGGATATGGTTATGTGAACCATTTTTTCAAATAATCTTTCAATTTCTTCATTAACTCCTCCAGTTCGATTGGAGCTATGGTATATGGACCCTTTGAGATATGAGTTGGTCCAGGAATGTGCTCTATTGTGAACAAGACCTCACTATTTGAAGTAATTATGGGTATATCTTCCTAAAATTCATCATTATATTCCATTGTGATTGGAATTTCCCAAATGTTGATACCTCCCATTGAATCAACCATTTGAGAAATGTATTCTTTATCATAAAGAATCAATAAAAACACCATTAATGGATTTTCCTATAGATATTATTTCTCTTGAATTTCTAGAGTATCAGGGGATGGTATGGAATATGAAAATATATTTCACATTCCTGATAGTTGATATGTATTCCATATAACGAGATCCAATCCATACCCATTAAAATCTTAAATTCCACCAAGGTTAGTATCATGAGATTTTTGGGAAGAATATGCAATCATACTTTGGTGGGATAAGTTCTCAGAAATTGGTTTGAAATTAATGAACAATTAGGGGTTCTTATAGATAACTCTACATCTAGTTGTTGAGGCTTTGATTCCATAGTACAAGCAGACCTTCAAGATATAATGGAATTCATAGAATGAGAAAAAAATAATTTTTTTTCTATTATTGATTGAATCTGAATTATACCTTGTATGGAATAACTTTTATTGACCACTTCTATAGTATATATGAAATAATACATACCTAAAACTTTTGGTTTGATGGTTGATTATTCTAATTAACATGTAAGACTTGAGGTTTAGTTCACTAGCATGCATACTACCCTTCCTCCTAACAGTTTTCTCATTGAACCATGGGTGGTTCCATCCTTTCATCCCCCACATTATCCTAATTCCAAATTTATTTCTCACTCTCACGTTCTTGGTGGACTTCTCTTCAATAGTTGAATAATTTCCTAGTCCCATTGAGGCAGTTCCTATGATGTTTCTTCCATCATTTTATACATGTGGGCAGTTGAGATTTCTTCCCACCTTCCTCATTACATAATCTTCATTGAATATCGATCATTCATTTATAATTACTATACCCATGGAACCATTCATCCCACTCAATCTCAAATTTGAGATAATATGTAAAAAAATATTCATAACTCCAAAAATCTTAAATTTCAAAACCCTACCATAGTTGAGGCTTTGAACCACCAACGAATCTAAGAATTTTTGTATCATTATAGATTAAAAACCCGAATAATAACTTGAAATCCTAGTGAATTTTTTTAATAGGACGTGACAGATTATCCTTCATTATTCAATACAACTTTGAATCTCACCCGATTTTTTTATAAGCAGTTCATCAGAAATAATTTTTATGAAACATCATCTGAATTTGTTCCCACTCTATCTCTTCAGTTTCATATTTTGACATAGTTTTCTTAATGAATTCCCACCATTTGACAACCTATACATCTAGATGATAATCTAAAATAGTATCATTCTAAAACTCAAAATAGTGAAGTTTAGAAAAAATCTTCTCCAATGAGTTGAACGACTATTCCCTAACATGTGGATCAGAATATCCACTAAACATTGGTGGTTATTTTCGCCTACAAGTCTTGAATGAAGGGTTCCCCCTCTTAGGTGAGGGAGATGTTCCACATTATTCAGGTTATGGTTCATAACCTAAGACAACTATGTAGTAATCACTATGATATTTTAACCTCCACCTCCCATGGATTTTCAGATTTCGTTTGGGCAATTGGGGCATTATCTCCCAGACGGGTTGTTGGACTCGATTGTACATATTCCAACCATTTTCTAACATATAAATGGACAGAACAAAACAAGAGTCAACATTTCTTGTATAAATAATTTATTTTATTATATTAACTGTAATGGATATCTTGTAGGATCTCAATGTTTTGAATTTTATATAACAATGCTTCTTAGATTCTCAATTATAAATAGTCTCACACTATTGGATTACCATACGGTTCTCTAATACTAATTCAAAAAATAGAAATATCATAATATATTACCAGTAATAGTATCCATGATTTTTATTAAATTAATAATTCATAATTTTAACGATAAAAAACAATAAATTTTTTCAAATACAATGATCTAAAGGCTACAAGTCTTGTGAAAACTAGGACCATGAATAAATTTTAAAAAAACAAGAAAACATATATTTTATTCTTTATTCTTTATATTCTTTGTGGTCTTATCATTTTCATAGGTACATGTAATCAGATGAGGAGACACATCAATAAGGTGTGATATAAAGGGTCAGTAAGAGGACAATGAAAGACATGAATTAATAAAACATTGGGTGAAAATAAAATAATCATAATAACAAAATCATGGTATTGTCATCATAATCATGGGAGGAACTATTAGATAAAGGCATGATATATGGAAACAAATAATATTGGATGATAATTTCTAAGTGGTCAATACAAAAAATAGTTGTGAAGAAAGCTAGAATAATGTTCTCATATAATTTATTATTTTCCCTAGAGGTAAATCACTTTAACCTATTCATTGGGTCACTATATAATTCGGGGCACACTCATCAAATCATAATATTTATATTATCATGCATGAACATAGAACACATATCAATAATGGCCATAAAATTACCAAAGAAATTGAATGGGTTTCATTTCACAAATAATACATTCATTAACATCATGTCATTGAAATTAAATAGTTAATAACAAATATGTAAGATGAATCATAAATCTTGAGTGAAGATGAAGAAATCTCAATATAAATAAAAGTGTGTTTTTTATGATGTGTGCTTTTAGAAAATGTTGTTTTTTTTTCATAAACTCAAGAAGAAATTAATTATATCCTATAGAATATAATATTATTATGTAGAACTGGTATTTATGGATCATTAATGGAATATAAATACTTATAATTGGGTGAATGAGGGAAAACTCAAAGAAATAGAGTTTGGTTCTAGAATTCCACTTACCATATGATCAAATGCTTTCATCTCCTAAATATCTTATTTAATGAAAATATATTAATTAATTAAATTCATTATGGTATTTATAGTTTCTTCTAATGGATTTTCTATCATTTAAAGAGTTTAATATCATTGTGTAGGAGTGTTCATTTTTTTTGTTTTCCTGATCAGTTAACATGTATACTTGAATGGATCTTTCTAAGAAATGAAGATAAATATCCATAGTTGTTATATTTATTTAAAATGATATTATATAAGTTTAACTGATCTTATAATGAATGTAGTTTTATATTATGAGGATAAATAATTAGATAAATGTTAATAATGATTGGTTTAGGATAATATTTACAGTTTTTTATCAAAAAAACTATTTTTTATATCAGTTATTATTATTAAAATACAATAGTTTAATACAAAAAAGAGAAATGTATCAAACATTAAATAGTCTATTTCATACATTATAATGTTTTTATTAAGATTTATAATTCCCTTGGAGTAAAATTAAAGTTCATCACAGACGATGTTAGTAAATTGACACATCATGAATGACAATTTCTTTCTTAATATAAAAGCGATAGCTGGATGAGTTTAATGATGTATATTTCATTAACATGATATAATTTCTATAAATGTGTTGTACTAGATTTATTATTCCATATGGATGATGGGTGGTAGGAATATAATAAGAATATAAATGAATATGAATTGAAATTAAAATAAAAGGGAAGTCATTTTAACCTCATGAATTATTCTCCATGAGAACCTCTTTAAGAAACATAGGTTTCGAAATTTGCTGAGATTGGAACATTTTGGAAATGGGGATGGGGCTTCAGAAGAGATTTAAGATAGTGTTTTCAAGAATCAAAGCTTGGTAGGTGTGAGGAGAATAGGTGGCGAGGGGTAGTATTTATAGTGAATAGGAAATGTGTTTCTCATTATTTTAATCATTAGTATTTTTTGGATTAAGATATGAAATAGTGACGATTTTATGACTTTATAAAGTAAATAGAGAAGTGTAATTCCATGTTATAGTTATTATATTAGTGATAAATCATGTAATGTGTATATAAATTTTTATTTAGTTATAACGTAAATAACTATATTTTCCTATTAACAAACATTCATTTATTTTTAAAATCTCAAAAATTCTGCCAAATGATTTCCTGACAATTATAACAGAAAAATGAACTCAATTTTATGAAAATAACATTCTAAATACGATAAATTTATTATTTAAATAAAATATTTATTTACTAAAAAATACAGATTTCAAAATTAAAACATTTTTTCTAACACTATGAAATAATAATTTTGGAATCATAAAATCATATTAAATTCATAAGTTAAAAAAATTAAATTTTTTTATAAATTTTATGAAATTATATTTTATTCTAATGTTTTAAATTAATCATAAGATTATAATTAAATATTTATTATTTATAAAAATACCAACACATAATAAATAATTTTTAACACCATTTTTTATATAGACTGTGATATAATTATAATATACTATTTATTTATAAGAAGCCTAAGTTTTATGTATAATTTCATGAATGATGAAGTTATTAATATTCATGGTATAATTTTTATAACATGCAAATTAATATTCCTAAGGTAAAAATTAAATTTCATCAGTATAATATCTTTAACATCCATAAATACCTATTATATCAATAATTATTCATTTATTATGTTTTCATTATGTTATATATGTGATTTTATGCGATTTATAGTATATTAAATTACTATAAGTTGAGTGATATTACATTGATAAAAGTTTGGTCCATTACACATTGTACCCATACTTGTATCTTTATGGTGCGCCAACAATTATGATTATAGGTTCCACAAAAACCGTAGATTTATTGAGACACAATGGTGTTATAGTCTTGTGGTCTTAGGGGAAATCAGGAGAGATTCAATTGGAACATTCTATATTCTTCTATGGTAAGTGAAAGTGAACTATCTCTACTTTTAGGGGTTGGTTCTTTCATGTTGTTCTAAGATTGTATTTCCATATCACTAACTTGAATAGCCAAGGATGAGGTCATGGATGTGGTATCCAAATTTAATATCATCAGTGACAACACAGAAGTCATACACTTGGTAGTCTTCCAACATCATAGGGTCGAGGATCAGGCCATTTTCATGCATTATAACCAAGATTTGATGATTATATTAAAGGGCATTCTATTTTATGAGGTATTATTCTAGTGGCCTCCACTATTGTTTTATCATTTTCTAATATAATTGATTTCATGTCATTTCTCTTTTTATCTATCCTGGAATGAATTGGGATAGAAATAACATATTACGTTGAGGTAATAACCCTGTATACACCTTTGGGAGTAATGTAATAGTAAATATGATAATGTAGGGACGTCCCCCTTGATGTAGTAAATTAACCTTTATTGTTTGATATCATTATTATTTAGAATAATGGCGTCGAGTTAATTCTTGGGAAGGATGTTTTTTTGTTTTGTAACACAAATATTTAGACTTCTATCACCATGGGGTATTTTTTACTTCACTAGAGAGAATAAATTAAATATAAAGGGTCATTGGGATGTTTTGTCCCATTGAAATGGACCATATCATCATGGGATAGTTGAATTGACTAACTAAATTTATATTATATTTAATGTGTATTATGGATTACATTAGTTTGAATTCCATTCAATAGATGATTATTTCATTTACGTTTTTCCAAATGAGTCTTATATCTTACCTTCTAAGAGAGAGGTAGATATTATGATGGTGGTTGATCTAGGAGCATATCCAATATCCATTCTTTTATACACGATGAAACTTACTCATATCCTTGTTCTCATAAAAAAAATATGATCTTGAGGAAAATTGGTTTTTACGGCCTAGCATTTCTTCATGGGATACTTCCATGAATTTGTTTGAGAAGGTTGATGAGAATTTTTTTTAGTATATTTTAGATGTTTGAACAAAATTTTGATGAAGAATAGTTATCCACTACATCAAATAGGGGATCTCTTAGACACAGTCTAAGGAGCTATGTTTTTTCCAAAATCAACCTGGGATTAATCTATCATGTGGTGCGAGTCAGATATTTAGTCATACAATGTAAAACTTTTCAAAGCATGAATGTTCTTTGTAAGAATATTTTTATGTCATTTAATCATACAAGCAATCCTTTGACTTTCATGGCTTTGATAAATTGGATGTTCCACATATATCTAGATTCATTTATCGTAGTACTTGTGGACGACATCTTGTTGTATTCTCACACTCATAGGCAGTATGGTAAGAATATATAGAGAATATCTTATATATTCCAATCCTGAAATGTTCCAATTACTGATAGAAAAGTTAAAAAATATCATATTATTACTAAATTAACATTCTATGTTGACATAGATAAGTTCAGAGATATGGTTTCTATGGACCATCCAAATAATTTATTGATATAGATATTTTCTTGGGTTTGAATGGATATTACAGTCACTTCATATAGGACTTATCATTCATTGATACACCTCTTACTAGTCTTACAATATAGGGCATTATATACCTATTTTTATAAGGTATTGAAAGGTAGGATTTTTTTAGCACCTATTTTTACTTCTATATATCAAGAAAGAGGATATATTGTGTTATACAATTCATCGTGCATTATCTTAGGAGCCATGAAAATTTTGGAGGATAGATTAGTTGTATATGAATCATGAAAATTAAGGCCTCCAATGACAAATTACCTCATGTATTTCATCGAGAGAGTATCTGTTTCCACACCTTATGTTACTAAAATAAATTTTGTTTGGTGAACACTTTTTGAAGAACACATACACTAGTGACCCCAAATATATATTTACATGTCATTAAATAAACATTATATAGCATAAATGGGACGATTATCATTATCCATTCAATTTTGATCGTGTATATACATCTAGAAAATGAAATGATGTTGGAAATTCAATTAGTATGAAAATATATGACATTTCATACATGATGATTTTGATGAATTAAAATAGATAAACCTATATTATGATATGTATATAAATTCTCATTAAATTCATGATTAGTATAATCTATCATCATTGGTAGTTACATCCTCTCTCATTGATAATGTGAAGTGTTGGAAATTTTTAGATCAGGGAGTCTTGGTTCACCATCAGAGTATTATAGGAGAAGACCCACCCCCAGATTGGTATATAGATAGAGATGGAATTCTATGTATTCATGGATTATTATTGGTTCCTACAAATATGATAGCGGATTTTATGTTCCAATCCAATGCTTCTCATTTGTTAGTTTATCCAGACATCTCCAGGTTGTATCGAGATATGTGGCGCTAGTACTGGTGGCCTGAGAATAAACATCAGATTGTAGGCTATATCACAAGGTGTTCCACCAATCTAAATGTGAAGGAAGAGCACTGAAGACCTATTTCTTTTTAATAGCTTCTTGAAATCCTCAAATGGAAGATGTGGACATAGACTCTATAGATTATTCATTGATGTCTCCTTGAGGTATCAACATAGTTTGGATTGACATTAATTGACTGATGTATGTATCCAACTAATTTCTTATCTTGGAGAAATTCTTAATCAATGAGTTGGGAATATTGTATTTTCATGAGATCATACAACTACATGAGGCCCCTTATACTATCAATTCCGATGGAGATGATCATTTCACATATCAGTTCTAGTAGGCATTGTAGAAATCTATGGGTAAATATGTTTTCCTTAGATGATCTATTCACCCAAATAAAAATGTTATATCGCAATGCATGATATAGGTTCTAATGGAATTGTTTGAGGTATGTGTCCCTGATTTTAGAGGTTCATGTGAGAATAATATCTTTCTCATTTTGTTTACATACAATAATAGATTTATGGAGATTATTCAGAAGCACCTTTTGATTTATTTTATTGTTGGACATGTGGTTCACCCCTGTGCTAGTAAGAAGTATGAGAGGTAGCCCTACTTGGCCATCAACATGTGTTGGAGAATTCAAAGATAGATCAAATGATCCGAAATAATTTGTCTACTTCTCAATCGGGATAGAAATATTACTCTGATCAGCAATTATTATTACTAGAATTCATGATTGGGGATCACCATTTTTTTTACTATCACCCATGCTAGGGAATATATGGATACAATGGAAAGGTAAGATATAGACTCATTATGTAGGTTATGTCATGATATTAGAAAGATTATGTATAGTATCCCATCAGTTTCTATTCCATAATATGTACTATGAAATTTAAGTCACCATCCAAATTCAATGGCTTCGTCGATATCATTCAGAACCCACTAATATTTTTCATCATGAGGATGTTTGGTTAGTTGTTGATGCTTCTTTAGAGAAATATCATATATGAATAATTAATAGAAGTTTGATGTATCACCATAAAAATTTGGAAAATGAGGTGTTGTATGGTTAATGATTTTCCCTAACCATGTTATAGGGGTGCACAACCTTGTAATAACTATAGACATTGTTTCATAAGATATTTATATGGTTGGCACACAATTTTTCTAATGATGTGGCCTATCTTTGTCAAATTACCCTCACTATATTTGATGGTTCATGGTTGGTATATTGTTTTTCCAACCATGTATTAATACCGTGTGAAGCCTAATTTTTGGTGATTTCATAGAAATGCCATTAAATAAATTTTTCACTATTTCTCTCTCTCATTTTCCCTATAGTATATAGAAGTGTCCGATTTTTCAGTTTTTATTCACTCAATGGTATTTAATTTCTTAATCATATTCATCTTCCAGTTGTCTAATCAAAGAAACATTAATGTAGTTGGATGTGTAAAAATATGATCTTAATTCCATTTTAGTTGTTATCAATTCTCCTTTATATCAATGATTATATTCTAATGCAGGTTCAAATGAAAAAAATGGGTGGTTGATTCATTCTTTTGGTCTCTTCCAATTCAGGGAATCCTAGTGGTTGATTTTTGATGGGGAGAGTCATACGATTACATGGTAGGAAGTCTATACCACATCCCTCATGTTCGGTAGATTTTATAAATTTCAGTGTGTGCACACCAATTTCACCAGGCATGACCTATTAAAATTATGGTCCCTTCTTATAAGAATTAGAACCATATTTTAAGACACATTTTTAAATATGTTATCCATTGTTGGAGGTTTCTTCTACAATGTTATCAATCCCATGTAGGGTGTTTCCATTGATTTTCTTTTACTGACTTGTTATTCTTAATTACACCACCATTCGGGTGTGCCTGAAATTCACATTGATAAAGATTGTATTAAATTAAATCATTGAATTTTTAAATTATTCCAAACGCATGAATATCAATTTAATCATATGTTTTATGTGATTTTAAATGATAAATCAATCTAAAATCATTAAATTATCATGTATGCAATGTATATGGACTTTTTATTTTAAATGTAAATGAATATTTTTTTGCATGTCTATAAAAAACCATTCCATGGAGATAGAAGGTTGAGGAATGAACCTAAGGAATTGATGGGTTTTATATAAACTAATATATGGTTTCAGGTCCTAATAGCATAGACATTCTATTGGAGGGAATTTGATGATGAATATGAATTATTGAATAAAATGATTATTACATGTCATAATTAATTAAAATAGAACAATTATATTGTACCTAATTTTATATAAACCATAAAATTATGAAAGGAGAGGTCAAAATCTAACCATTTTTTTATTCTTAAGGGGAGTAAGTGAGCCATCTGGTACGCTATTCTAATTCTGGGATTCTACTTTCCATGGGTGATACAAATGATTGAACCTAAACCTTATCTATCTATTTATTCACTGTACGAAACCACTGGATCACCCACATATAATTATTATAGGATACATGGATACACTCATTGGATCTAGAATGAAATCTATGAACATGAGTCTCCTTTTATACACCGTAGTGCCTAGTCATTGATTATCCCTTTTTACCATGGATGAACTCCTTGGAATTTGTTTTAATTATTATTATGTAATTACTTGGGTGTTTCCCCTTTGATTTCACTCTAACCCTTATAGGCATGTTATAATTATTAATTGAGTGGTATTGACAGCTAGGGACACATTTTCCATGGAGTTAACCATGGATCTCTTTCATTATTATTATCATCATGGATTCTATAGTACAACATGGATCATTCACTATTATTTTAAATTTATGATGTTAGTGCAAGGTAATAATCACATGAAATAAATATATCTAGTGGAAAATAATTAATAAAAAATTGTTACCTGTTCAGACACCATTTTAGGATGAAGCTTATACATGGGTATTTACATTACTGTACTTATTTAATTTTATATATACATACATGCAATCTTTTATAGTTTATATTAAATGAAATTAATGTAATAGGAATTGTTTTTGGTGTACTACTAAGATTTATCTCACCCGTTCTAGGCCTCCATTGTTACCGAGGACGATTATAAGTATAAAAGATTCTAAAAATAGAAGTGTAATGTGTTGGACACTTAATATTTCATTCATAAAATATGATGGATGATAAACCAGATGACTAGTACAAGGATCAGGTTGATAAATAGTTTATTTATTTATTTTTGGATAGTTTTTTATAGAATATACTTTATATATCTTAATATCAATGTATTCTTGATCTATAGGGACCTAAGATATATCATTAGATTTTGTGTATTATAATCAGTTTTTCTATTGCTTATTATTCAGTGTGCTGTGGTTGTGTCATATATTTATAATGATTTTTTTATTTACCTACGTTATTATTTATCCTCTATAATATACTCTGGTAATGTAGTAATATTATACCCATAAACCCACCCTTGGACATCATTGATGGTCTCAAACCTCTTGCATTCAGGTATATGGGCTTATTTCCTTGTGGCCCACCAGGTTCGGGGCACCACTAAGTGGCACTTGATTCAGAGACATGACAACTCATAAACTAGGTAGTCATGGTTTATAGACACTATTAACATATGTAAAACCAATATTTTTAACCATTTATGTTAGAAAACACTTTCTACAGTGACACAACAATGTTTTAGTTTGATGAACCACTAAAATAAGTAGATGATGTTCCAAGGTTGGGGAAAACATCACTCGAGGTGCGTTTTTTTGAGGAATGACCTAGAAGAATATATAGATCAAGAATTGGGAGATATTGTATCATCCAATAAGATTTAATAGATCCAATATGGACCATTAGGGTATATGAAAATCAGGAAAACATGTCCTATAAAAATTTACATCCATTGACTATGAGGAATATAACTATATAGAGAGACACCATATCTTCGGTTTGATAATCATCATCAGATAGTCGTTGAATAATCTGAAAAAAATAATCCCTTTTTAAACACATAAATTCTAAAACACAATGAAAATGTTGAAATAACAATGTGTATATAAAATAAATGGAAATAATTATGAAGGTTAAATCACAGTGGTTTGATATTTCGAGATAGAGGAAACATAAAGGGAATCATCAAGGAAGTTGTTGACAACAAAGAAATAGTTCTTTTCTTTTAAAAACAAAAAAACATATTAAATTTTTAAATGTGAAGATTAAAGGATTTTTTTTGATATGTGTAAATATGTAAAACATAAAAAATTAGAAATTTAAATCATTAATCTATAAGAAAAAAATTATAGGAATGTGGATTTGGATATGATAAGTTATTAATGAGGTGTGATGAGTCCAATGAAAATTAATTATTGGAGAGACAATAGATGTGGAGGAAATGAAGGCTCCTGAAGAGGTGGAGGTATAAGAGAATTCAAATTTCACGAAACATAAAGAATAAATGGAGTTGGGATTTAATTTTGGATGACTCCTGATGATTATTCAGTCACAAAGATAGGAATGAGGTGAGGAATTTATCATTTAAGAAAATTTATATTGTGGGTTCACTCAAGGCTGAAAGGGAACATGGTGGTGAGATGTGAAAATGGAAGAGAAAATATTTTTATTACTATTTATTTTTCTATAAATTCAATGACTAATTTTACAAATACTAGCATCAAATTTTTAAAAGATAAGTTAGAGGCAGTTTTTTCATAACTCCCACTAAAATACATCATTAATATATAGGTTTTAATTGTGTAGATTCAATAATTTTAATAACTTGATTCTATGATTTATGTTTATAAACATTAAATTTCATAGGTGTGTATCTTTTGGAAAAACTACTGATAACATCTATAATTAGCAATTAATATAATTAAAATTTAGTTTTTTCACATCTTCCATGAATGTTGTTGGTATTATAAATAAGAACATTCTAATAGTATTTTACTATTAAAAAAACATAGTAACAACTAATGGAACAATAGAGACACAATCTTAATGAAATGAAATTATTTAAAATAAATTAGATAACTTTTTTCACAATAAATTCATCGATAATACATTATATCCAGAAAATAATGTACAACTATATATAAATATTTTCTTGACAGGAACAATGAACCTACAATAATATACATAATTACATTTTAAATTTTGTAAATTATAAAACAAAACTCATATTGAAGTGGAAGATGATCATTAAAAGTGGCATCTATATCGTCTAATATATAAAACAATATGAAAGTTTATTAAGAATGATTGCAAGGATTTATGGGATGGAAATAAGAAACACCAACAACGGTAGATTATCTACACCACTATATATTTTCAAGAAAAAAACACAACTCCGCTAATCTGCTTCTAATTAAAATTACCATATATTAGCTCCATCATTGTCCCACAAAGTACACTCCCTCAACGTTGATGTCCGTACAAGTTTAAAAATCATGGGAAGTGTATGATGTATAGGACAAGGTCTAGTTGAGATGACACTGGGATGTTTTTCTAGGTATCTAGGCTTCACAACAATCATATAGAATTTTAGTAGTCCATAATCACCTCCCATAGTGGTGTTAAACATCGCCAACCATCAATGTTTATTGAAGTTATATCATATCATCAGGTTTTAGAAAACTTAGTAGAGTGTTCCTATATATTAATATTGTGTCACCATTTTAAGGCCACTACCGAGGAATTTGAAAGAGTGGGTGGGGGAACACCATAGAGATAAGAGATCAATTCAGGTAAGTGAATAGGGTAGGGACCTTCTACTCAACATAGGAGGTGATGAAGGAATATGAAAACACCACATAGTCACTTTGTGTCCTCAATGTGAAAACAAATATCATGATGGAATTTTTCCTTGGACTCAGCCTCTCAACACGCTAGCAGGCTACACCCCAATACCATCTATACATTGGGGGCATCCTTCATCTCAAAGAAGCATGTGGTAAATGTGTTGGGTGGTGTTCTGGACAGATTGTGCTGATAAAAAAAGAAAACTAATAACATGTAAACAATAGAAATGAAAATATTTTTATTGAAAACAAATTACATTATAATTAAAAATGCCTCAAAATAGTAAGAAGATTTATAAAAACCAAATTATATATGAAAGAAAAATATTTTACAAAACCCATCTTTTTTAAAATGGTGAAACCCAGTTGTGGATAATCCAGAGAAACTAGTCCAAAAAGATGATCCAATATAATAAACTAGTACATTATAGAGACACCAAAAAATTAAGGGATATTAAATATATAATTTTATGATACATAAGAAGAAAATGTACAGTGGAAAAAGGGTAAGAAATACTATATGAAAAAATAACATCATCTGAGAAAGATGAAAAAAAATATATGATAATATGTATATGAAGATCATCGAATGAATAAATGGGTGATGAAAATTAACAATGATCATAAGAACAACGATCTTCGTTCAATTCCAATCACAAAATTGGATTCTCAATCTGTATTAAAGATTTCTATGAATCCATTCATTGCTTCTCCCTTTTAAAGGAAATATTCGAAACTGAAATTTTTACGCCATTAAAAATTATCCACATCAAAAAAACAAAACCTATAAAAACATGTTTTTTTCTTTTAATTAAGTAAAATAATAACATGTGAACCTATAAAATATATTCCCAATAGACATTCCACGTTACTCTTGTGGGATCACTTTCAACCCTGGAATCCAATGGAATGTCTAAAATTTTCTTATGTGTAATTTCTTGGTCATCATATCTAACCTCATTTCAATAGTGTGTATCCTCCCGAGAACAAATGGTCTCAAATTAATGGTATATAATATCTAATGATATCATACATCAATATGTTTTCAAGCTACTATGAAATGTGGAATTGTTTTCCAAATAAAAATTTCACTATGAATATAAAAAAATAAAACATCAACTTCCTAATTTAAAATTATCTCCCAAATTAATTTTTTCACAAACAATAATAATTTTGTACCCCTGGTATATGCAATACACTCTGAATCAGTGATAGATATAGAAAAAATATCTACAATTTAGAATTACGTGATACAAATAACATACAAAATTTATCAAATAAGTATAATTAGACTTCCTCAAATCAATATCTCCTGCCATATTTGATTCTATATAGACACAAAGCATATGTTCCCCTTTACATAATCCCAATCATAGATTATATGTTCTAGAGAGATAACAAATCATATATTTCTATGTTATCCTATTCTCTCTATATGGATTATAAATAAAACAAATATGCACACCAAATTAATGAGCTATATCATGCATAGTACGTACCATCACATATATCCAACAATCAAAGATGGATGAAAAAGGTATGTTCTACATGTATTCTCTCTCTTCAGTTGTAAAAGGAGATGGACTAGTATTGAACATTAAATGTAATCCAAGAGGAGTAAAAACAACATTCACTCAATACATAGGAAAAATATGAATAACCTTCTCAATATTTCTCTACAGAGATAACCACAATTTATTTGAATTTTGGTCATATGAGATTTAGTTTCCATGAATCTATCAGGCTAGCCATTGGTCTATCAACACAATATACAGAAAAATACCATTCTTTAATCCATCAAATTCTAAATGTATCATTGATAAAATTGATCATATCATCAACATAAAGAATCAGTATAATAAAATAATCATCATTAAATCCTTGAAAACAAAATTCATCAGATTATGTATTCTGGAAACACAAATGAAAAATGATTGATTAAGACATGTTATACCACTACCTTAGAGCTCACCTAGATCCATAAAAACACTTCAATATCATGTAGACATGAATATATATACTTATATAAAAAAACCCTCTTGGTGATCCATATAAATATCCACCTATAAATCACCATTGTGGAATTCTATATTCACATCCATATAAACAATCGATAGATCCAAACTAGGATCCGAATGAAGAACAATGAAAATGGAAGTCATTTTGAAAACATTTGACAAAAATTTACTCAAAATAAATAACTAAAATATAAAATAATTCCTTAAAAACTGTCTATTTATTGTATCGTAGAATAGAACTGGATTCTTCCTTATCAATCTGATAAATCTACCAATTCTAAAATGCTCTATTAACTATAGTGATCTTCACAAGATCAAAATCAGGTATCTCAGGAGATGATGTAATATCATCATCCCTCTACACAACCCATATTTCCTTCTATTCACTTTCCACTTCCCCAATAAATGAATTTTCTTCTCCCCCTTTACTGAGGGTAACATAATCATCGTGTGAATACTGATTAGAAATGGTACAATGCTGGGATAACCTACAGAGTGGAACATAATGATCATTAATAACCCATGGAACTGGATCATGAGAAAATAAATGTGCACCAAAATAATAAACTCCAAACTATTCACCCTGAACATCATTCTATGCATCAACATTACTATCTGAATCAACAATAAGTGGAAAATGAGAATTTGAACCTAGATCAAGACTGAAAAAAATCATCATAAGTTGGGGAAGTAAAATTTTCTCCATTATAAATACCAACAATATTATGATCCTCCTTAATCAATTCATCGCAAATAATACTATTCATGGAAACATATATTTCATTTTCACGACATATCATCCATCTTGGATCTCTCATTTATAGGCACATGAAAAAATAACATACATCCAGAAACACATAAATGATCGTACCAGAACTCTTTTCAACACAAAAAACATGTTTGAGTGTATTTCCTAAATGAAAAAGTTAGTGATAAATTGTTAACATTAGAAGTTGTTAATAATGCCTCACCACAAGAATTTTGAGGTAAATTTTCGTCCAAAATAATACAACGAAATATTTCAAATAAATAGCACGTCATCTTTTGTGCTTTTCAATTTTCATGTGGTTTCTAGCGTGGAATCTTCTAATTATGAAAACATTTCTTCCAAAAAACTAATCAAACAAACCCCAAAACTCACCCCCATTGTCATTGAGAATAAATTTCAATTTCTTACCAGATTCCCTCTCAACAGAATTATGAAATTTATGAATAATATTTAGAACATGAATATTGGAATTTATAACATAATCCAAAATCCTACATGTTTTTTCATCAATTAATATCGCAAAATAAATACTTCAACAAAATGGTTTTAGATTTCCAAGTTCAAAAAATGAGATAATTTACTAATTCATGTACACATCACTTTTGGTGTAGAAGAAGACTATTGAAACTAACAAGAATTAATATTCCTGCCATATTATGATCACACATGTAAATTTTGAAACTATTAATATATATTAGAAAATTTTACTTGATAAAAAATCAAGTCCTTTCATATTAATCTGATAGTTCCTCTTATTACATAACATCGATGAAATAATTCAATCAAAAATATAAGTAGTATAACATGTAATATAATTTGAATTCATTTATAAATGTGACTACTTATTCCTTCAAGACACAATAAATAAAACCCTATGAAATATTCCATTGTAAATAACCATTTTATGGATAAACCCATCATCACCACTAAAGCTGGTAGAAATTAGATTCATGAGAACCTTTTCCACTTGTGAGGAACTCTAAAAAATCATCTTATTTTAGGTACTGGTTTCTGAAAAAATAGTATGGATACCTAAGTTATCAGCATGACCATTACTACCCATCAAAAAAATTCAAAAAATTACCTTGGTTATAAGATGTAAAGAGATCCTTCCTCGATGTCACTTGAAAACACAAACCACTATCTAAAACCTAGGAAAAATATTTATATGAAATATTAATGGATTCATAAACAATAACAAGATCAACAACTAAAGAGACAAAAAATGATAATCTCCATCACTATTATTTCTTATTAAGATTTTCTATCATTTTATTTTCTCTTTTCCAATGATAAAAAATATTCTTAACATGCCATTTCTTAACATAATGTTGACAATAAAATTCTATATACTTTGTTCATGATAGAAAATTTATTGACACCAGAAATTTTTATGTTTAAAGACCTAATGAGTGAAAAAACCTATGACCATGTCCAGAAAGAAGATCCACTATAATCTATTAGTACATGGTAGAGAATCTGAAGAATGGATGAAATATGAAAAGTTCTACTCTATGATACTAAAGAAAAATATTTCCAGTGGAATAGATAGGAATAATGAAAATATGGAAAGAGAACATCATCTGATAAAGAAGATAATTTTTTTGACCACATGGATATGAATATCATCAACCGAATAACAAGGTTCTAAGAAAAGATTTATCATAAAAACGGATCATCGCTCGATGTCATTCAAAAAATTTTGATTTCTCTCTGTATTGACGATGTTTGTGAGACTAAACACTGATTCACCATTTTAATTGATATTTTCCCTCAGAAAATCAATATTTTTAAAAATTTATCACGATAAAAAATAGTAACAACTAAAAACACATTTTGACATTTTATTTAATTCATTAAAAAGGTACGCACTGATTAATGATGTTTAAAACTTTTTAGTGGGTATTGGACTAACATAGGTCAGTTTACCAACTAGTTGGGTGATGGTTGGCTTAATTGATCCACTAAATATAGTGTTTCCACCATTCATCCCACAAGACCCTCCTATTGACATTAATAAACTCCCACTATAGATATCATATAGGTGGAAGTCACCATAAAAAATGTTCATCTGCCCATTAAATAGGGTTTTAGTTTTCTTATTTCATATTTTATAGTCAAGTATGAGTTCTTGTGGGTGACAATGTGTTCATTATTCAAATCAAGAAAATAATTGGGTATAAATATTCATATGCGGGGTTTTAATTGATTATATGTTAATTCCTCATAAAAATGATTGACTTAACATATTGGAAACAAATTCATTGCATTGATATAATACCACTACCACATATCGTGGAAACGGATAAACTCTCTTCTATCATTCCTATGACGAAATCCCTAAACAAATCCTTGCCTTTATCAGTGTTAGTTGAATTTTCTAATAAAGGTAATGTTTATCATGGTGAAAAATATTACTGATAATGGTGTATCCTTTATCATCACTATTGTTAGAAATGATAAAAGTCCCCAATAAATTCCTTTATTAATATATATAATATTATTTTATTTATATTTAAAAATTAATTTTTTAAAACATTTCTTATCGAACGCAAGTTTTTAATTATTTTTTTTATATTAATATATATTTTTTCATAATTTTAATATATGTAAATAATTTTTTGAAAAATTTTTCAAATTATTATAAATAAATATTTCTATGTTGAAATAATTATAAATTTATAATAATTTCTTTTAGAATATTAAATATACGAAATATATTTATAAATATACTTTTCTAATTATATATTAATAATTATATATTAAATTTTATATATAAATAGTTTTTAAAAGTTTTTATTTATAATTATAATTATATAATGAAAATATTTTAAATAAATATATATCTATAATGAATTTGGTATATATATATTTATATCTCATGAGATGACGATGATATTCATGTAGCTGATTACTGTTAGGTGTTTTAATATATTGATTTGTCAATTTAATTGACATTATATGATCTTAATTTAATTTGTGCACATTATTGTGGGTTACGATGTTTTATGGTTATCTATATTACGATGAAACATGCTTATATTATGTATTAATTACTCATGAATGATCATTTATTCATTGACAACCTTATTATTCATGCTTTCCATATATTTCATGAATCTTATATTATGATATATAGTATATTACGTATGATTCATCATGTAATACCCATGAACCTATTATGTTCTCTTAAATACATATAAAATCGCAACCAATATATTGCAATAATATATATATTTATTACATTTATAATTATACAATTTTATTTATATATAATTATTTTTAAAATATATTTATTTATAATTATAATTATATATATTTAATTATAAAATTAAAATAAATAAATTTATTATAATTTTATTATTATAATTTTATTAATATTAATAAGTAAATAAATATATATATATATATAATTATAAAAAAATACATATGAATAAATTTATTTTTAATTATATTTACAATTATATATGTATATATAATTATAAAATTATAATAAGTTTGTTTATTATATTTATAACCTTATAAATATATATAACAATATATATATATATATATATATATTAAAATATAAAAAAATTTATAATTAAAATTACAAATAAATATATATTTAAATAATTTTAAAATAACAATAAATATATTTATTATATATATTAGAAATTATGAATAGAATTAATAAGTTTATTATAATTTTATAATTAAAAATAAAAAAACAATTATTTATAGTTATAATTAGAAATTGATTTATATTATATTAAATAATTGTAAATTTATAACGAAAAATTATTTTCATTTTAATTCTTATATAAATATAATTACAATATTTATAAAAATTTATTATTAAATTATAAAAATATTAATAATATTTATTATAATAATATAATTATTAATATATATATATATATTTATTGAAAATTATAAAAATAAATAGAAGTTAAATATAGATCTAATTATATATATATATACAATTAAATTAAAAAATTATAATTAATATACTTATGATATTGACAATTTTATAAATATATATAATTTATATATTTATAAATTATATTTACAAATTATAAATATAATAAATATAGATAATTATATAGTTATTTTTAATATTTTTAAATATATTTATTATATATTCAATTATAAATAAATGTATATTTATTAATAATAATAAGTATAAATAAATAAATCTATATTTTATTTTATATATAATATTATGAATATATATATTAATATAAAAACTTTGTTAACATTAGATGTCTATCAGTACTAAAAGATTGCGGATAATACTATTCTTTATCAACAGATAAATTTTAGTGATGATAGACATGTTTTATCCTCTCATTCTACAATAGAACTGATAAAACTATTGCTTGTCCTCTATTTTTTTGAAAGCATTGTTAAAGGTATTCCCCAATGATAAAAAAATGTTATTAACAAAGTCACCATCTCTAGAACTATAAATCTTTCACTGAACCCGACTATTTTCGCCGCCGAACCGTACCGTTGCTACCGCCTAACCCCACCACAACAATTGCACCGCCACTCCACTACTATCTCTAAACCCCACTCCTGCCTCAAAACTAATATAATTGAACCCTATTTATATTTTGTCATAACCCTCATAAAATACCACTACTAGTGAACCTCCTCTCTCTCCAAACTACAATGTTTCATCTTCACCTATCAGACTAAACCTGAAATTCTTTACCGCTGCTCTCACTGAACCACAATATGAGAGAGATGTCTCCCTCATCGAACACTACACTCTCCACCACCACTGATCTCAATAAAAATTTAAGGTTATATTGAATTTTGAATATATTATTGATTTTGTTCATTTTTTATAATACCATGATCCTCAATTTCTTTGTTCGATTACATTGGGTAATTATTAGAATTAGAGATGAAAATCAAAGAATGATAGTGGATTAAGGATGGTTTTCACAGCTTGTTAAGTCATTAATAGAAAGATTTCAAAATTTGGAGTGATTTAATAATTATTTCCCTATTAATCGTATCTCATCAAACCATGTGGCTAATTCAGGCATGGTTCAACATTTCACTTGGTGTATTATTTATACCACTTGATTATTTGAGTCTGGAAGTGGATAATGGATAAAATTGGACCTTATTATATATTGAGGACTTCAAATATAATTATTTTTTTGTCTTATGGTGTTTCATAAATTATGTTCATGTTATGAATATTTTTTGATATTAAAAAGTAGATCCCTATAGTATGTTAGTTTTTAAACAAGTTGTCATTAGGTTTTTTAATATGAAATTTGCCTTTATTTTCAATGATTACAGAAGTAGATGAATTTTAAGATGGTGTTTGGGAATTTTTCTAAATAGTAAGAGTTGGTTATATGATATTTGATATGTTTTCCTAATAAATGATACATTTTAAGGGGTTAAGGTGTTTTAAAAATGTCGTGTAATCATATATATTTAGTTTTTGAAAATCATTTATCCCATAATTCTTCTTTGAATGCTTTATAATCTATGAACCTATCATTATATGTTCAACGTATATAGGAATTTATATAAAAATTAATGATATGTTTCTGATATTTAAAAAATGTTTTTTGAATCATTTTATATGTTTTATGGATTGTAATGAATAATATGTCACTGATATTTCAGATGGTGTTCCATGAATTGATGGTTTTATATTTTGAATTTTTACCTTACATGTGATAGGAATGTTTGTATTGATATGTTGGACACAAACTATTTGAGTTCATGTTTTATGTTGTTTTGTATTTTTCCTCTAAGAAATTTTTCCAAAAATGATGGATGGTCTTTCTTCATAGATAATCCTTCAGGTGATTCTCTTCAATTTATTGTTTCGTAAATCCTTTTCATCCTCAAATTTATCATTATCATGTTTTTGAGTATGAGTGTTAGAAGAATCTTTTTTTGTGGGGTAGAAATTAGTGATTTTTTTTTTCAAAAAGTGGTTCTTTAAATTAGTGATTCTCACTTATGTGGATTGTGATATTATGAGAGCTCTTATGGGTTATTTGACCTAGTTTGTTTTTTTGTTGAATCTATATGCATTTTCGGGAGATGTTGGTAATTTTTTTGTACCTTTAACGTAATTTAAATTTTATTCACTTTGGTTTTATTTATTATTATAGTCATGTTATTATTTTATGGTAACTTCATACTCTAGTCCGATGATTATTTTATGTCTATATTAGAAAAAACTATTCATAAGAGTGCTTATGATTCATGATCACCACCAACAACGTCAAACACGGTTCTTCATTCCACTAGGGTTTTTTTTATAACAATTGATTAATGCACCCAAATAGTGGAGAAATAGGTTTGAGTGGACCTTATGATATATTGAGGATGTCAATGGACTAAAATAGAATAATTTTATACTTCTATAATTTCATAAATGATACATTTAGAAATTATAAATTTATTCAATTATAAATTTGTAAAACAATATAACTACATTGATTATGTATACTTTTATAACATATATGTATTTTATATACATTTATAAATTTATATAAATTTATAAGTTGGGTTTATTTTTAAAAAATATATTTTTTTTATAATTTATATATAATTTATACTTATAAATATGATTATTGTTTAAAATAATAATATAAATATATATATTTTTAATGTATGAATTTATTCCTACATATTTGTTTTGAATTTATCAATAGTTTTATACATTTATAAAATAATAAATTCATGGTCAGTGATTAAGATATTTTAAATATTATAATATTTTTTTTAATTTTCAAGACATTATTATATTCTAAAGTGGTATATTCTATTGCGAAATTGTTTTTAAAATATATATATTTATTAATTTATTTATTATATTTCCATTATTACATTAAAATTTCCTATTCCAATAGTTTTTTAAAATTTAAATATTATTTTATACATCATTTATAACTATAAAAATAGTTCTGATCAATTAAAAGATGATGTGAATAATTTTTTTAAAATAAAAAACACTATAACGAACCATACATTACATACATGGTTATTACTTCAAAATTAAAGCATACTTATTACAACATATAAAAAAACCATGAAAGGACCGTATAGGTATAGTGTCTTTAGAAACTGGGAAACATAAACAACTGGTTCATAAATCATCTACGGCGTCTCCCATTTATTTCATCATATCTAGAGTCCCTTTTTGGAATATCCTACTTAATATCCTTTTTCCTGAACTGGGGAAAAGAAAACATACAAAAGGGTGAGCTCAAATGATCAGTAAGGGTAAACAAAAGAAATATCAATCACATCATATCCATAAGAACATAACATTTTGGAAATCATAACCTTCAAAAGAGATCATAATTTCATAATCATGGGATAAATCATAGTAGTGAAATGTAATCCCAATAATCATAACATAAAACATGAAACTTTGAGGCATACACACATAATCATAGAGAATCATTTCTTAGTAGTCAAGACTCATAGCCAATACTGTCTTAGCGGATAAAGTCCATTTCTAAACTGAGTTCACTCCTCGTTTCAGTCCCATTTCACTGAACCGATTTAACCTGTTGTTCCATCCATGTATATATCATGAGATATAATTATTACCAATGCATTGGTGGTATATATAGGTCCCACCCATCTCATAATGATACCATTCTTATGTGTGCCACAAAATCAAAAATCATACATCATTGTATAACCCATGTAATAAAAAATGGGAATCATAAATATCATGCCATCATAACATAATCTATATAAGATAAAAGGACATCATAAAAATAATTCCATCATAACTTAATCAAATCAATTTAAAAATAGGTATAGAAACAGAACCCTATATTATCTAAGATGGAAAATAATTTTGATAAAACACTTGAACTCGATTCTTGAGGAAAATATCCTTTCTACTTCATAAACATTTTTACTTTATTAAAAGGTCATACAATATTAAACTAAAATAATTTGATTAAAAATAAACTTGAAAACATGTAAATTAAGATTCATGGAAATAATTTTCTAAAATTCCATTCAGGCCGTATAAGTTAAAAAAACATTCTTCTCGTACTTTGGCCGGAAAAGTCAAAAAGTACCTTGGACTAAGAACGACAAATCATTCCTTTCATATCATTAACTATAAACACAAAAATGGGTAAAATTTGATTTAAACAGTTGTTGGTGGATGGAAATATTATTACATATTAAGGAAACATTGATGTGGATGATAAATATTCCCTCGTAAATTCTGAAGTATAAACAATCTTGGATAAAAATGAGATTGTGAGATTTTCCCTTACCTTAGGCCTGATTTGCTTCGTAAGTGTCCAAACCTCATGTAGAATGATTTAAATAATGTCATTGACTTATTCCAGAATCATACTCATTGTTATGATATCGTATATGGTCATATTCGTAACTTCTTATTAGTAATATTTCCTTGCTACTTGTTATTCGAGTGTTTATTAATTTTTGTTCTTATGTGTGTTTTGTCAAATAAATTCCCATTATTATTTTTATGTTATAGATACCTCATTTACATAATGTTATTAGTTTAATATATATAATATTTATTCATTCAATTCATTTATATAATCATTATGCAACGAAGATCATGTAGAACGAGTCGCATCACATCGTGGAGACGGTATTCCGTACGTACGCATGAGTGATGATATCGTTCCCATGATCATGGAAATGTATTGGAGTGTATTTATACTATTTCAGAATCAATATAAATTTACAATAATCATATATAGTAATTATTTACACCATTATACCCGTCCAATTAAGGTGGTGGTGGAAAATAGATTACACCACGGTGTGGAGATAGTATTTCGTACGTACGCACGCACGATGATTTCATTTTCCGTAAGAAGGATAGATGGTGAAATAGGGATGTTTCATACATATAATAACAAATCAGTATATGAGTGATACTTATGTTATTACATTATAATGAAATAACTAAATAAGAATAAGTGGAAGAAGAAATAAAGTTGAGAGAATTGTTAACAGACATTACCTCTTCTTTGAAGCGCCTCTTTGAGACATCCTTTTAGGGCACATAAATAGATCTTTGAAGAAGATAAGGACCTCTAGGATGTATCTAGGGAAGTGGAGAAGTCAATTTTTCAGTTTTTTCCGAGAGTGAAGGCTCAAAGTGGTGTGAGGAAGAGAGGGAGGAGGTGCCCTTTTATAAGAGAGGAGAGGGGCAATTTTGAAAAAACTAAAAATATTATTTTATTATAAAGTCATATTCTGTTTTTAATAGCTAAAAATTTATTTATTTCGAATCTATGGTGGGAATGGGTTGAAATAATCTCATCCAATAGAATTAAGACATGTATTGGTATCTATTTTAACATTATCATTTAGATTTCACTTTAAGTTTGATAATTTAACATTTACTGTGTCTTCTTGTTTTCTTACAATATATGGTTAATAAAGATACTATAACAATTCAACCGAACCCCAAGTTGTTTATTATTAATATATATAACCTTGTCTAAGAAATTTGGCCGAACCATAGATTTTTAGGAAAAAAATAACAATTAATAATATAAAATTTGTTTTAAAAACTATTTTATGTCAATTTTAACACTATTTGGTAATTGATTTTTGTGAAAACAATAACAGAAAGATTAGTTTGAAAACACTTACTTAAATAAATACTAACATGTCATATTAACATATAAAATTATTTTAATTCATAAAAATTCTCAAATTACATTAATTTGGGTATTTATAACATCAATTATGTCAATATTTCATTAATAATATAATTATTGCATCATCATTGTGTCATAAATAAATTAAATTATTTAATGTCTAAAAATTACAAATAAAATAAAATTATGTAGGAAATATTTTTATCTTTATAATTAGTATTTATAGTCGAATTTATCTTATGTATAACCCTATATTAAAAATGATTTACTTATTAAACTTTGATTTTAACTATTTTAACCCTTCTTTAAATAAATTAATATTAAATGTTCTAATCAAATCCAAGTGGTCCTAAATTGTCATATTTTATTCCTAAGGTTGTTTTTGGTCGAATTACACTTATCCAATAGAATTAGTACCCGTGTTAGGGTAATAATAATATAATTTTTATGCTTAATTACCCTATTTACTTTTAAACGTGGTAAAAAAAGTAAAAAGTTACTATTCACCAAAAATTATTTTCATCTCATTGAACCACATTTTAGTCCTTGAATTGCATTGAACATATATAGGTTTTATGTATCAATTTTGACCTAAAAAATTTAAATAAAATAAATATTTATTTAAATAAAAAGCCAGTTTTTAAATAGTAACATAGTGTTTTCACTATTCATCAAAAATTGAATGTTTTCAAAAAAATACAAAAATTTCACCCTAGGCTAATTTCAATACTCCAAATCCAAAAATGAAGTCCATTTTGAATGATAAAATTTATAAAATTTCCATAAGTGGGTATTACTATTTTCAACGGCTAGTTTTAATAATATTTTAATAGCATATCATTGTTTAGTGAAACTCGGTATTGCGTACAACGCACGATATCAAGGAAGGCCACTGTTGCATGTAAAACAAGAAAACCTTGTGTTGTGTGTAGTGAAAGATTCCTTTGATGACTTATATAACATAAAAATAAAATATTTCTAATAAAAGTCTCAGGTGTTACATTCTACGCCCCTTAAAATGAATTTCACCTTTGAAATTTGTCACTTTATAACAAACGGATGAGGATACCTCTCCCTCGTATATCCTCAAGCTCCCATGTAGCTTCTTCAAATTGTTGGTTACTCCGTAAAACTTTCACCAAGAGAGTGGCCTTGTTCCGTAGGACTTTTTCACTACGATCGAGAATCTCTATCGGCTGCTCTTCATAAGAAAGATCTTGTTCCAGTGGTACAACTTCTATGCTGAGTACATGTGAAGGATCAGGTATGTAGTTTATCAGGAGAGATACATGGAACACATCGTGAACTTGAGAGTGATTTGGTGGAAGCGCCAATCGGTAATCTACCTTCCCAACACGATCCATTATTTCAAAAACACCGATATATCTAGGGCTCAACTTTCCTTTCTTTCCAAATCTCATTCCTCTCTTCCAAGGAGATATTCGTATGAACACTTTATCACCCACTTCAAACTATAGGTCTATTCTTCGGTTATCGGCATAACTTTTTTGTCGACTTTGAGCAGCTCTCATGGTTGCTGAATAGATCTGACCTTTTCTGCCATCTCATCAACAAGATCAGTTCCTAATAGCTTTCATTCCCCAACTTCATCCCAACAAGTTGGAGTCCTACATTTCATTCCATAGAGAGCTTCATAAGGAGCCATCTGAATACTGGAGTGAAATCTATTATTATAAGAAAATTCCACCAATGGTAGGTGTTGATCCCAACCACCTTTGAAATCCATAGAGCATGCTCTCAACATATCTTCTAGAGTTTGAATTTTCCACTCAGACTGACCATCTTTCTGAGGATGATAAGCATTTCTAAAACTCAACTCTGTATCAAGATTATGCTGAAGACTTCGCCAAAACTTTGAGGTAATCCTCGGATCCTGATCATATATAATAGAAAGTGCTAATCCATGCAATCTTACCACTTCCTTTACATATATCATGGCAAGATGATCTAGAGAGAAATCTTCTCTAATAGCAATGAAGTGTGCAGACTTTGTAAGATGATCAACCATGACGCAGATAACATTATTGCCTTTGGATGTTTCAGGAAGTCCGGTGACAAAGTCCATGGTGATGTTTTCCCATTTCCATTTGGGTGTGGGTAATGGTTGTAACATCCCCTTATATTCTGTCTCTCAGCTTTAACTTTATGACAGACCAAGCATCGAGAGACATATTTAGAAACATCTCTTTTGATGCCATCCCACCAGAAGTACTCTTTCAGGTCCCAATACATATTCATGCTTCTAGGATGAATAGAGAATGGAGAACTATTAGCCTCATCCAACAGCTCCTTCTTTAATTCTGGGATGGTAGGAACACAAACCCGATTCATGAACTTTATTATCTCATCACAATCAAGGTTGAATTCAGGAAAATTTCTCACAGTCTTTTGCAACTCTTCATCTTCTTTTTGTGCCTCTTTAATCCTCACATGTATAGATGGTTGAACATTAATTTGAGAAAGATATGATTTTCCCCTTCCATTATAATTCCAAGATCCATCCTTTGTAAATCCATGAATATTGGATCTTTTGTGATCCTCATCATGGATAAGATAGCATGTTCTTGTCGACTTAATGCATCTCCGGCTTTGTTTTCTTTCCCAGGGTGGTAAATAATTGAGCATTCGTAGTCCTTAATGAGCTCCAACCATCTTCTTTGGCGCATATTCATCTCCTTTTATGTGAAAATATACATTAAACTTTTATGACCAATATAAATGTCACACCTTTCTCCATAAAGATAATGCCTCCAAATCTTTAATGCAATGATTACCACAGCTAACTCCAAATCATGAGTTGGGTAATTTTGCTCGTGGATTTACAACTGTCGTGAGGCATAAGCTATCACCATATCATTTTGCATAAGAACACACCCCATCCCTTTCTTGGATGCATCACTGTAGATCACAAATCATTCTCCACTACAAGGAAGTGTGAGTACAGGTGCACTAGATAACCTTCTTTTCATCTCCTTGAAATTCACTTCACATTCCTCCATCCAAACAAACTTAACTCCTTTCCGAGTCAAAATGGTGAGTGGATTAGATAAACATTAAAAATCAATCAAAAACGTCAATAATATCCTGCCAAACCAAGAAAACATCGTATCTTGGTTACTATTGTTGTTCTCGACCATCTTTCGATAACCTCTTTTTTTTGCTGGATCCATAGATATCCCCTATTTTGAGATTTTGTGCCCCAAAAATGTATCTTTTTGAAGCCAAAATTCACACTTGGTAAATTTGGTATAAAGATTTGCCTTCCTCAGTGTCTTTAATATAATTCTAAAGTGATCTTCATGTTCTTCCTTGCTCTTTGAATATAAAAGAATATCGTCTATAAATACTCCCATAAAATGATCAAGATAGTCTCTAAAGACCTTATTCATCAGATCCATGAAGATAGTAGGGGAATTAGTAAGACCAAATGGCATCACTATAAATTCATAGTGTCCATACCTTGTACGAAAAGCCGTCTTTGGTATATCCATCCTTTTGACCATTAATTTATGATACCATGAACAAAGATCAATCTTGGAAAAGTATTGAGCTCCATGTAGATGGTCAAATAAGTCATCAATGCATGGGAGAGGATATTTGTTCTTGATAGTGATCTTGGTATGTTCTCAATAATCAATTTAGAGTCTCATTGATCCATCTTTCTTCTTAACAAACAGAACAGGTGCTCCCCAAGGTGACGCACTAGGGCATATGAACCTCTTATCAAGATTCACTTGGAGTTGCTTCTTTAATTCCTGCAACTCAACTAGGGCCATTCTATAATGTGTCTTTGAAATAGGTAAAGCACCGGATACGAGTTCTATTGAAAACTCAAATTCATGATTTGGTGGGAGACCCAGTAATTCCTCCGGAAAGACATCATCAAACTCTCATACAATGGGCATATTCTTAATTGTGAGTTTCTCTCCATCCATTAGAGATAAATAACCCTCATTTAGTCTAATCAAGACCCATAAGATGGAAGAAATTACCACTGAAAGGTTATGTTCATCCTTGCATTGATAGATGATCATAGATTGATCAGGAATATGAAATATGACTTCCCTTATTTGGAAATTAATATGAGCTCCATATAAAGAAAGACAATCTGTGCAATGAATCACATCAAATTACACTATAAGAAGGATTATAAGATTTGTAGGAAGCACTTTCCCACAACATCAATCGGAGAAGAATTATAAACATTTGATGCGACTATTGTGCCATTAAGGGTTGGCACAGCTAACTCAACATCTAATTGTTGAGGTAATACGACGATACCCTTAGAAAATTATTCAGAAATAAAAGAGTGGGTGGATATAGAATCAAATAAAACGTTTTATACTTTAGATTGGATGGTATGTGAACCTTTCACCACTTCGTTATCGTACCCCACATCGCTGATAAGAATTTCATGTGACTTTCCTTTGACTTTAGACTTAAGAGTTTTTTGAAGTTGATCAACATCAACAACCCTTGGATTAGGGCATTGATTAGCATAGTGCCCCATTTCCTTGAACATGTAACATTGAAGTGTAGGAGGTTCACTCAGTGTATCCTTTTCTTTGTTCGCATCACTAGATATCATATTCCCATCATTGCAGCATTCAAATGCCCGATGACCTTCCTTTCCACATTTTAAACATTTACTTGTCCCTTTAAGACAACTCCCTCCATGTTTCTTTCCACACTTTGAGCATAAGGGAAAACTCACCTTCTTTTCAGTTTGCTCTTTATATTTTCCTTTGAATTCCATTTTCCCCTTCTTATCAAACCCATATGACTTATGTGTTACTCCAATCTCCATCTCAACCTTGAGAGCACATCGAACGATTTCCTCATAACTATTGAAGCCCCTTATGGCTAATGGCCTTCTAAAACATGGTTTTGGGCCATTAATGACTCGATCGATCTTACTCTCAGGTTGGATAAAAATACCAGATGCGTACCTTGAAAATATTGTAAAATTTGCTTCATAGGTACCAACAGATCCATCATAATTTTGCTTCAGTTCAAGAAACTCATTCTCTATCTTTATTCAAAGAATACGAGGGAAGTACTTATTGGAAAATAAGTACTTCATCTTGTTCCATTCCATGGAATAAATTTCATATATTTTCCTCGTATTATTGATGAGATTCCACCATTGATCAGCATCTCCTTCCAAATGATACACTCCTAAGATGACTATTTCAGGTTCATAACATTGAAGTGCTGAAAATATCTTTTCAGTGGTACTGATCCATTGTTCAACCACTGATGGATCAGAAGACCCACTGAATGAAGGTGGACGCTGCCTCATGAAGGATTCAACATAATATTTCTCCTTCCTTTTCACGTTTGGAAGTCCTGCATGATTCATATCTTGAGAAATTTGTGGGAGCATGGATACAATATTTTTCATTCCAACTCCCATAATGTTTGGTTGCTAAGGGGGACAATCGTTGCATTGCCCGTCACATTCTGCATTAACACGGTTCCTTCACGTTCCATCCATTGACTAAAACCAAGAAGAATAGTGTGAGAAACACTAATTATAATAGGAAAACCACATAATAGAGAATAAAATTTTACACTTAAGGTCTTATCATAGGTTATTCATGTCCATTTCTAAAACACTAAGATTGTGTTCTATGCTTAGACATATCTTTAGTTTCTTACTAAGGCTTTCCCATCCTAGTTTCCAGAGGTTGACTATACCTTTACTCTAATACCAAAAATAATGACCCATACTTTACATACATGGTTATTACATCAAAATTAATGTATAATTATTACAACATATAATAAAACCATGAAAGGACCTTATAGGTATAGTGTCTTTAGAAACTAGGAAACATAAACAACAGGTTCAAAAATCATCTACGTTGTCTACCATTTATTTAGTCATATCTAGAGTCCCTTTTTGGCATATCCTACTTAATATCCTTCTTCTTGACCTGGGGAAAAGAAAACATACAAAAGGATGAGCTCAAATGCTCAGTAAGGGTAAACAAAAGAAATATCAATCACATCATACCCATAAGAACATAAAATTTTTGGAAATCATAACCTGCTAAAGAGATAATAATTTTATAATCATGGGATAAATCATAGTAGTGAAATGTAATCCCAATAATTATAACTTAAAACATGAGACTTTGTGGCATACACACATAATCATAGAGAATCATTTCTTAGTAGTCAAGACTCATGCCAAGACTGTCTTAGCGGAACAAGTTCATTTCTGAACCGAGTTCACTCCTCGTTTCAGCCATGTTTCACTGAATCAGTTTAAACTTCCGTTCCAGCCATGTCTATATCATGAGATATAAATCTTTACCCAATTAATTGGAGGGATATATAGGTCCCACCCATCTCATAATGATACCATTATTATTTGTGCAACAAAATCAAAAATCATACATCATTGCATTACCCATTTAATAAAAAAGGGAATCTTAAACATCATTCCATCATAACATAATCCATATAACATAAAAGCACATCATAAAAATAATTCAACCATAACATAATCAAATCAATGTAAAAATAGGGATAGAAATAGAACCCTATATTATCTTAGATGGGAAATAATTTTGATAAAACATTTGAACTCCATTTTTGAGGAAAATATCCTTTCTACTTCAAAAATATTTTTCCTTTATTAAAATGTCAAACAATATTAAAATAAAAGAAGTTGATTAAAAATAATCTTGAAAAAATGTAAAGGATGATTCCTGGAAATAAGGTTCCAAAATTATATTCGGGCTGTATAAGTTAAAAAAACATTATTCTTGTACTTTAGCCGGAAAATTCAAAAAGTATCTCATACTATAAACGAAAAAAGATTCATGTCATATATTTTACTAAAAACTCACCATGGGTAAAATTGGATTTAAAGAATTGTAGGTTGATGGAAATAATTTTACATATTGGGGAAACATGGATGTGGATGATAAATATTCCCTAGTAAATTCTAAAGTATAAACAATATCAGATAAAAACGAGATTGTGATATTTTCCCTTACCTTAGGTCCGGTTTTCTTTGTAAGTGTCCGAACCTCCTGTATACTGATTTAAATAATGTCATTGAATTATTCTAGAATCATACTCATTGTTATTATATCGTATATGGTCATATTCTTAGCTTCTTATTAGTAATATTTCATTGCTACTTGTTATTCAGGTGTTTATTACTTTTTGTTCTTAGGCGTGTTTTGTTGAATAAATTATCATTCTTATTTTTAGGTTATAGATACACCATTTACAGAATAGTATTAGTGTAATATATATCATATTTAATCATTTAATTCATTTATATAATCATTATTCAATGAATATCATGTAGAATGAGTCACATCACATCGTGGAGACAGTATTCCGTACGTACGCACAAGCGATGACATCATTCCCATGATCGTGGAATTGTATTGGAGTGTATGTATACTATTTCAGAATCAATATCAATTTAAAATAATCATATGTAGTAATTATTTACACAATTATACCCATCCATGTAAGGTGGTGGTGGAAAATAGAATACACCATGCTGCGGAGATGGTATTCCATACGTACGCATGTGGGGTGATTTCATTGTCTGTAGGTCTGATAGATGGTGAAATAGAGGTGATTCATACTTATAATAAAATATAATTATATGACTGATTCTGATGTCATTTAATCATAATTAAATAACTAAATAAGAAGAAGTGGAAGAAGAAATAAAGTTGAAAGAATCGGTAATGGACATTACCTCTTATTTGAAGCGCCTCTTTGAGACCTCCTTTTAGGGCACTAAAATTGGTCTTTGAAGAAGACCAGGACCTCTAAGATGTTTCTAGGAAAGTGGAGATGATAATTTTTCAAGGTTTTTCCGAGCTTTAAGGCACAAAGTGGTTTGAGGTATATAGAGAGGAGGTTCCCTTTTATAAGGGAGGAGAGGGGCACCTTTGGAAAAACTAAAAATATTATTTTATTATAAAGTAATATTCTGTTTTTAATAGCTATAAATTGATTTATTTCGAAGCTAAGGTTGGTATGGGATGAAATCCTTTCATCAAAATAATTTAGACAAGTTTAGGTATCTATTTTTACCTTATCATTTAGATTTATCTTTAAGTTAGATAATTTAACTTTTACCATGTCCTCTTGTTTTCTTACACTATAAGATTAATAATCTTATTATAACAAGCCAAAAGAACCCCAAGTTGTTTATTATTAACATATATAACCATATCTATGTAATTGGGCCGAACCTTATATTTTTAGGAATAACATAACAATTAATAATATAATAGTATTTTTAAAAACTATTTTATGTCAATTTTGAAACTATTTGATAATTGATTTTTTTGAAAATCATATAAGAAAGATTAGTTCGAACAAAGTTAATTAAATCAATAATAACATGTCATATTAACATATAAAAATATTTTAATTCATAAAAAGTCTCAAATTACATTTATTTGGGTATTTATAACATCAATTATGTCAATATATATTTAATAATATAATTAATGCATCATCATTGTGTCATAAATAAATTAAATTATTTAATGTCTAAAAATTAAAAATAAAATACCATCATGTAGGTAATATTTTTTTATTATAATTTATATTTATAGTCGAATTTATCTTATGTATATCCCTATATTAAAAATTATTTACTTATTAAACGATGATTTTAACTATTTTAATCCTTCTTTAAATAAATTAATATTAAATGTCCTAGTCTAATCCAAATGGGCCTAATTGGTTATATTTTATTCTTATGGTTGTTTTTGGTCGAATTACACTTTTCTAATAGAATTAGGACATGTGTTAGGGTAATAATAATATAATATTTACCCTTAATTACCATATTTACTTTTAACCGTGGAAAAAAAATAAAAAGTTACCATTCACCAAAAATTATTTTCATCTCATTAAACCAAATTCTAGTCCTTGATATAAACAGTGTCTCTCAGATTTTCGAAATTCCACTCACATATGCAGTATAATAATGTTTTATGTGAATTTTGAAATTCTCCTAGGAGGTGGGTAAAAGACGGTGAAAAGTTCAATAAAATTTTTATATATCTAAAATTATTATAAAATGACTCCATTGAATTGCATTAAACTTATATAGGTATTATGTATCAATTTTTACCTAAAAGAAATTTATGTAAAATAAATAATTATTTAAATAAAAAGTCGGTTTTTTAAATAGTAACCCAGTGTTTTCACTATTCATCAAAAATTGAATGTTTTCAGAAAAATACCAAAATTTCACCCTAGGCTAATTTCGATACTCCGAATCCAAAAAATGAAGTACATTTTGAATGATAAAATTTATAAAATTTCAAAAAGTGGGTATTACTATACATAACGGCTAGTTTTAAAAATATTTTAAAAGCATATCGTTGTTTAGTTAAACTCAGTATTGCATACAATGCAAGCTATCGAGGAAGGTCAAGGTTCCATATAAAGCAAGCCAAGATAGTGTTGTGTGTAGGGACAGATTCCTTTGATGACTTATATAACATAAAAACAAAATATTTCTCATAAAAGTCTCGGGTGTTACAATCACTCCATTATATTAATAAATATACTTCAATATATTTTCTCATCATGTGTGATGAAAAACCATTTTTCAATAATTCAGTTTTCTATCAATAAATTTATGTATTCCATCTTCAATAGAACATATTTTGTATATTTATTTTGATAAATATTAAAATTACTGAATAAATTATGGTGAATATGAATATAAAATTGAAGGATTCTTATTTTATGAAAAAATAAAATGAAGATGATGTGAAAGAGCTCATCGATATTGAAAATAATAACGAATATGATATTTATGAATCCATTTTTCTTATTTACTCTATTATTAATCAAGATTATTTTTTCCAATGTATTAGGAAGAAAACTCAATCTTCTATGGAATTGAACAATGTTCTAAATGTTGGAAAATAAATGGATAAAAATAGAATGTACCTAGTGAATAAGATATCATTGGGTTCTATGGATAATTTGATATGATTAAAACAAAGGAAAATGAAGAAGACGATATGGAGGTTAGTATTACATGTGTTAATGTTGTTGATAATTATATTGATGAAATTATAATGACAGTTTAAGATAAGTATTATGATTTTAAAAAATTGACTAACATGTTAAATAGTTGTGTAATGAATCCATTGTATGTTGATTTCAATAAATATAATGCATTGTCAGCCATACTAAATCTGTATAATTTTATAGCAGGAAATATATATCATGATGTCAGGTTTACTAAACGAGTTTCTATCTTAAATCATATGCTAATAGTGTTTAATGATATTCCTATGAAATGTTAATACAATAAATTAATTTTACCTTTGATGGGAATGATATATGAAAGAATACATTCCTATCCGGATGACATTATATTGTTTATCATGGACTAAAAATAAGAAAAAAAATACCCCAAGAGTGGTTTTTCTCGATACAAAAAATGCTGAATTTGGTGCTATTATCTTTTTATGGTTCTTTCTAATCATTCCATAGTTTATGCACCTATATAGAAGTGATGGGACTATAACAAAATTTACATGTAACACGAATACACAAAATAATGATGGTAAAACTCATCACCAGAAACAAATATTTTTCGGTTATGATAATTGATAATGATTATCCCTAATTTTGAAAATATTTAAGAAACCATATTATTATGTTATATATAGATAGTGTGTATCCTTTTGGTATTCAAATAAAGAATCACAGAACATGGTAGATTATGTAGGTAAATTATATGTTACCACCATGTGTATGCATGAAATTAAAATACATCATGTTATCAATGAATATATGAGGAACAAACAACAAAGTAAAGATATTAATGTTTATTTGGATCCATTGATTGTGGATTTGAAATTATTTTTTTATTCGGGTTTTACATTTCATGATGCTTAAATAAATAAGGATCTCACCTTGAGAGCCATGTTGTATGTGATGATTAATTATATTCATTCTTATGGAAATTTTTATATAATTAATTTAACATGAAAACAATGGTGTCCTATTTTTTAATAAGTTACACAATGAATTATGTTGAAACATTCATTGTAGTCTAGGTTTCTATGATATGATATATTTCCACCCTAATGAAATAAGTACCATTAAGGGATTAAATAATTTTATTGAATTTAAGAAGAATATAAAACCCCATATCCAGTAACAGGTTATCAAATATGTGTGATTATTGATAAGAGTCCACCATTGATCAGCATCTCCTTCCAAACGATACACTGCTAAGATGACTTTATCAGGTTCAGAACATTGAAGAGCTGAAAATATCTTTTCAGTGGTACTGATCCATTGTTCAACCACTAATGGATCAGAGGACCCGCTGAATGATGGTAGGCGCTGCCTCATGGAGGATTCAACATAATATTTCCCCTTACTTTTCTCGTTTGGAAGTCCTGCATGATTCATATCTTGAGAAATTTGTGTGAGCATGGATACAATATTTTTCATTCCAACTCCCATAATGTTTGGTTTCTCAGGGGGACAATCGTTGCATTGCCCGTCGCATTCCGCATTAACACGATTCCTTCAGGTTCAATCCATTGACTAAACCCAAGAAGAATTGTGTGAGAAACACTAATTATAATAGGAAAACCACATAATCGAGAATAAAATTTTACACTTAAGGTCTTATCATAGGTTATTCATGTCCATTTCTAAAACACGAAGTTTTTGTTCTATGCTTAGACATATCCTTAGTTTCTTACTAAGGCTTTCCCATCCTAGTTTCCAGAGGTTGACTATACCTTTACTCTAATACCAACTATAACAACCCATAATTTACATACATGATTATTACTTCAAAATTAAAGAATAATTATTACTACATATAATAAAACCATGAAAGGACCTTATAGGTATAGTGTCTTTAGAAACTGGGAAACATAAACAACAGGTTCAAAAATCATCTACGTTGTCTACCATTTATTTAATCATATCTAGAGTCCCTTTTTGGTATATCCTACTTAATATCCTTCTTCTTGACCTGGGGAAAATAAAAAATACAAAAGGCTGAGCTCAAATGTTCAGTAAGGGTAAACAAAAGAAATATCAATCACATCATATCCATAAGAACATAAAATTTTTGGAAATCATAACCTGCAAAAGAGATAATAATTTTATAATCATGGGATAAATCATAGTAGTAAAATGTAATCCCAAAAATTATAACTTAAAACATGAAACTTTATGGCATACACAAATAATCATAGAGAATCATTTCTTAGTAGTAAGGACTCATGCCAAGACTATCTTAGCGGAACAAGTCCATTTCTGAACCGAGTTCAATCCTCGTTTCAGCCATGTTTCACTGAATCAGATTAACCTTCCGTTCTAGCGATGTCTATCTCATGAGATATAAATCTTTACCCAATGTATTGGAGGGATATATAGGTCCCACCCATCTCATAATGATACCATTATTATGTGTGCAACAAAATCAAAAATCATACATCATTGCATTACCCATGTAATAAAAAAGGGAATCTTAAACATCATTCCATCATAACATAATCCATATAAGATAAAAGGACATCATAAAAATAATTCAACCATAACATAATCAAATCATTGTAAAAATAGGGATAGAAACAGAACCCTATATTATCTTAGATGGAAAATAATTTTGATAAAACGTTTGAACTCCATTTTTGAGAAAAATATACTTTCTACTTCAAAAATATTTTTCCTTTATTAAAATGTCATACAATTTTAAAATAAAAGAAGTTGATTAAAAATAAACATGAAAAAATTTAAAGGAAGAATCCTAGAAATAATGTTCCAAAATTATATTCGGGCTGTATAAGTTAAAAAACATTATTCACGTACTTTGGCCGGAAAAGTCAAAAAGTATCCCGTACTATAAACGAAAAAAGATTCCTTTCATATATTTTACTAAAAACTCACCATGGGAAAATTGGATTTAAACAATTGTAGGTGGATGGAAATAATATTACATGTTGAGGAAACATGGATGTGGATGATAAATATTCCCTAGTAAATTCTAAAGTATAAACAATATCGGATAAAAATGAGATTGTGAGATTTTCCCTTACCTTAGGTCCGATTTTCTTCGTAAGTGTCCGAACCTCCTGTATACTGATTTAAATAATGTCATTGAATTATTGTAGAATCATAATCATTGTTATTATATCGTATATGGTCATATTCTTAGCTTCTTATTAGTAATATTTCATTGCTACTTGTTATTCAGGTGTTTATTACTTTTTGTTCTTATGCGTGTTTTGTCGAATAAATTCTCATTCTTATTTTTAGGTTATAGATCCCCCATTTACAGAATGGTATTAGTGTAATATACAGCATATTTATTCATTCAATTCATTTATATAATCATTATGCAATGAAGATCATGTAGAATGAGTCACATCACATCGTGGAGATGGTATTCCGTACATATGCACGAGCGATGATATCATTCCCATGATCGTGGAATTGTATCGGAGTGTATGTATACTATTTCAGAATCAATATCAATTTAAAATAATCATATTTAGTAATTATTTACACCATTATACCCATCCTTGTAAGGAGGTGGTGTAAAATAGATTACACCATGGTGCGGGGACGGTATTCCGTACGTACGCACGTGGGGTGATTTCATTTTCCGTAGGTTGGATAGATAGTGAAATAGAGTTGTTTCATACTTATAATAAAATATCATTATATAAATGATTCTGATTTCATTACGTCATAATGAAATAACTAAAGAAGAAGATGTGGAAGAAGAAATAAAGTTGAAAGAATCGGTAACAGACATTACCTCTTATTTGAAGCGCCTCTTTGAGACCTCCTTTTAGGGCACTAAAATTGGTCTTTGATGAAGACCAGGACCTCTAGGATGTTTCTAGGGAAGTGGAGAAGAGAATTTTTCAAGGTTTTGCCGAGCTTTAAGGAAAAAAGTGGTTTGAGGAATAGAGGGAGGAGGTTCCCTTTTATAAGGGAGGAGATGGGCACCTTTGGAAAAACTAAAAATATTATTTTATTATAAAGAAATATTCTGTTTTTAATAGCGAGAAATTGATTTATTTCGAAGATAAGGTTGGTATGGGTCTAAATCCTCACATAAAAAGAATTTAGACAAGTTTAGGTATCTATTTTTACCTTATCATTTAGATTTATCATTATGTTAGATAATTTAACTTTTATCGTGTCTTCTTGTTTTCTTACACTATAATATTAATAATCTTATTATAACAAGCCAAAATAACCCCAAGTAGTTTATTATTAATATATATAACCTTATCTATCTAATTGGGCCGAACCTTATATTTTTAGGAATAACATAACAATTAATAATATAATAGTATTTTTAAAAACTATTATATGTCAATTTTGACACTATTTGGTAATTGATTTTTGTGAAAATCATATAAGAAAGATTAGTTCGAACAAAGTTAATTAAATCAATAATAACATGTCATATTAATATATAAAAATATTTTAATTCCTAAAAGTCTAAAATTACATTTATTTGGGTATTTATAACATCAATTATGTCAATATATATTTAATAATATAATTAATGCATCATCATTGTGTCATATATAAATTAAATTATTTAATGTCTAAAAATGACAAATAAAATACCATCATGTAGGTATTCTTTTTATATTTATAATTAATATTTATAGTCGAATTTATCTTCTGTATATCCCTATATTAAAAATTATTTACTTATTAAACGATGATTTTAACTATTTTAACCCTTCTTTAAATAAACTAATATTAAATGTCCTAGTCTAATACAAATGGACCTAAATGGTTATATTTTATTACTAAGGTTGTTTTTGGTCGAATTACACTTTTCTAATAGAATTAGGAATGTGTTAGGGTAATAATAATATAATTTTTACCCTTAATTACCCTATTTACATTTAACCGTGGAAAAAAAGCAAAACGTTTCCATTCAACAAAAATTATTTTCATCTCATTGAACCAAATTTTAGTCCTTCATATTAACCGTGTCTCTCAGATTTTCGAAATTCCACTCACATAAGTGGTAAAATAATGTTTTATGTGAATTTGGAAATTCTCCTAGGAGGTGGGTAAAAGACGGTGAAAAGTTCAATAAAATTTTTATAAATCTAAAATTATTATAAAATGACTCCAATGAATTGCATTAAACTTATATAGGTATTATGTATCAATTTTGACCTAAAAGAAATTTAAGTAAAATAAATAATTATTTAAATAAAAAGTCGGATTTTAAATAGTAACCCAGTGTTTTCACTATTCATTAAATATTGAATGTTTTCAGAAAAATACCAAAATTTCACCCTAGGCTAGTTTCGATACTCCAAATCCAAAAAATGAATTACATTTTAAATGATAAAATTTATAAAATTTCAAAAAGTGGGTATTACTATTCATAACGGCTAGTTTTAATAATATTTTAAAAGCATATCGTTGTTTAGTGAAACTTGGTATTGCGTACAATGCATGCTATTGAGGAAGGTTGAGGTTGCTTATAAAGCATGCCATGATAGTGTTGTGTGTAGTGAATGATTCCTTTGATGACTTAGATAACATAAAAACAAAATATTTCTCATAAAAGTCTCGGGTTTTACAATCACTCCATTATATTTATAAACATACTTCAATATATTTTCTCATCATGTGTGATGAAAAACCATTATTCAATAATTCAGTTTTCTATCAATAAATTTAGTAATTCCATCTTCAATAGAACATATTTTTTATATTTATTTTGATAAATATTAAAATTACTGATTAAATTTTGGTGAATATGAATATAAAATTGACGGATTCTTATTTTATGAAAAAATAAAATGAAGATGATGTGAAAGAGCTCATCAATATTGTAAATGATAATGAATGTGATATTTCTGAATCCTTTTTTCTTATTTACTCTATTATTATTCAAGATTATTTTTTCCAATTTATTAGGAAGAAAACTCAATCTTCCATGGAGTTGAACAATGTTCTAAATATTGGAAAATAAATGGATAAGAATAGAATGTACCTTGTGAATAAGATATCATTGGGTTTTATGGATAATTTGATATGATTAAAACAAAGGAAAATGAAGAAGACGATATGGAGGTTATTATTACACGTGTGAATGTTGTTGATAATTATATTGATGAAATTATAATGATAGTTTAAGATAAGTATTATGATTTTAAAAAATTGACTAACAGGTTAAATAGTTGTGTAATGAATCCATTGTACGTTGATTTCAATAAATATAATGCATTGTCAGCCATACTAAATCTATATAATTTTATAGCAGGAAATATATATCATGATGCCAGTTTTACTAAACTACTTTCTATCTTAAATGATATGCTAATAGTGGTTAATGATCTTCCTATGAAAAGGTAATACAGTAAATTAATTCTACCTTTGATGGGAATGATATATGAAAGAATACATTCCTATCCAGATGACTTTATATAGTTTATCAGGGACTAAAAATAAGATAAAAAATACCCCAAGAGTGGTTCTTCTCGATACAAAAAATGCTGAATTTGGGGCTATTATCTTTTTATGGTGCTTTCTAATCATTCCATAGTTTATGCACCTATATAGAAGTGATGAGACTATAACAAAATTTACATGTAACAAGAATACACGAAATAATGATGGTAAAACTCATCAACCAAACAAATATTTATTGGTTATGATAATTGATCATGATTATCCCCAATTTTGAAAATATTTAAGAAATCATCTTATTATGTTATATATAGATAGTGTGTATCCTTTTAGTATTCAATGAAAGAATCACAGAACATGGTAGATTATGTAGGTAAATTATATGTTACCACCTTGTGTATGCACGAAATTAAAATACATCATGTTATCTATGAATATATGAGGAACAAACAACAAAGTAACAATATTAATGTTTATTTGGATCCATTGATTGTGGATTTGAAATTATTATTTTTATTCGGGTTTTACATTTCATGATGCTTAAATAAATAAGGATCTCACCTTGAGAGCCATGTTGTATGTGACGATTAATTATATTCATTCTTATGGAAATTTTTATATAATTAATTTAAAATGAAAACAATGGTGTCCTATTTTTTAACAAGTTACACAATGAATTATGATGAAACATTCATTGTACTCTAGGTTTCTATGATATAATATATTTCTACCCTAATGAAATAAGTACCATTATGGGATGAAATAGTTTTATTGAATTTAAGAAGAATATAAAACCCCATATCCAGTAATAGGTTATCAAATATGTGTGATTATAAAATATGTAGAAATTGATTTTCGTAAACCTCGTTAAAAACATTATGAATACAAGTTTGAAAAATATATCAGTTTTTTTGAATTATCATACTAGAATTTCCTATAAGCCAATCATTTTTCATGAATTTATTCGTGTTAAAAAAATTATGTGATAATGTCATTGGGATATTACTATATGAACCTGTAAAACAATGGATTCAATGATGTCTAGGATGAGTACGGTTGACATCTAAATATTGGATGTGTTGGTTCGAGTGAAGTGTGAAAAATGAACCATTCTCTCTCAAGCAACATACACTCTTTCCCAGCATGAGAGATATCCATTTCAAAACATCTTGAATTATGTAATGGCTCCAAAGGGGTATCCATAAATTATCAATAAAATAATTTCATTGATTGATTTAAAAATAAATGGTCTGAATTAACATGACTTCCATGTTTAGATACAGGATCTAATTCATATTGCATTACATTGCATTTTTTCCAAAAAAAATTATTGTCATACATTAACAAAGTTATCTTTCTTTTAAAATCTATATGTTTAAATGTTATATACCTAGGGAACAATAAATACTTGGAACATGACATTGAAATAATATTATGTTAAATGGATATGTTTTTATATCCTGGATTCATAAATATGATGGTTCATTTTTTTGATAGATTCCACTATGTGTTCAGGTATATTATCGATGGATGTACCCCATTGCATGGTTTGTGATGTGTTTGATAGGCTATGTACTAAATAATAGATGTCCATATAGTTTTATTTTTTAGTGATACATAATAATGGAATGCATTGATTTTTTTAACGACAACCTTTAAATTATCTGGTTTTTGGAGTAGTCCAAAATCCTCACACATTTTGAATCATTGGAATCTGTAGGTATTCCAATGTCTTTTTTGTTCATCAGAACTCAATTAATTGTTTTTTGATATCCCAATACCATATTTTTTGTCATTTTTTAAGGATCATAAAGTGACATGAGTTATCATAATAGGTTTGGGTGCATCATAGTCCTGATGGAATGTTTTTCAAGTAGTAGGTCCTAGAACATGGTTTGCGTAAACATTTCATCCTCATTAAGAAAACATTATGACCATATTTTTACCATATGAATGGTTTAAAAAACTAACATTGTTTTGGTACAAATCCATGCATGATCCTCTATATTTTTTCAAATGGATATAACATGGAAAATACTCATTTGTGAAAATTGGCTGCAGGATGCATGGGTAGTACCATAGTGGCAGTACCACAACACTATAACCCACAATGTTTATAAAAAATTAATAGCTAACTATACGGCCTATTAACGAGGTCAAATGTTGTCTATAACTATCACATTATTTCTCTGTTCCCTCCAACTCCCCCCCTTCTTCCTCTATAGGACAAACATAGCAGGGTTCTCCATCCCAATTCATAAAACACTATGGGTTTTTCCTCTCCTCAGTTCAAGATCAATTTTTATCATCATTGAGTGCGTTAGAACTATATTATTAACGCACTCTTGGCCCATTGTTCACTTTTCCTTTTCTTTGTCTACATGTACTGAAAACTTCAAGCAAGTTGTTTTTCCCTATTTTGGTATTTTTTTCAAGAAATTTGATTTCATCTGAAATATTTGGAGTTATAAGAAAATTTAATATGTGCATATATCAATGACTCCATGTTAGGGGGATCACACCATTATTCATTTTTTTTCTTTCATCATAGGGGTATATATTTTATACCATCATCAAATAGTTGATTGGGACCCTAATTAATTGAGTTCATGATGTAAAATTGACTATATGTCCATTTTCGATGTAATTGGGCATTCAAAAACCATGATCTCTAGTGAAATTTTGGATTAGAGGTTGTAGATCACCTAATTTGTTAGGATTCGGTGAGTTTATAGTGTTGATGTAAATTTTTTATTTTATATTAAGTGAATTACATATATAAATTCACTATGAAATACTATTTTGATCAGTGGGATGGTGACGGTCTTAGCCTATGACAATTTATTTGGCGTGGACATTAGGATGATGGAGGCGTTGGCCATTTGGTTAGAAATTTACTTGTTTAAATGGTTGATGTGATTATTGGTTGGGAATAATTGATGTTAGTTGTGGCAGAATGATCATCGTGTTGAGGGAATGAACCATTTTAATTAATTGAATGTCCATCAATCTTGAGTGACATGGTTATAGGGGAAATAAGTTCTCATTTAGAAGTGAATAATATATTATTATTTTTTATCATAACTCACTCATGTTTAGGAAAAGAGTTGTTGAGTTCATGTGAAATTTTTATGACCCAATGATGGCATTGTTTTGACAAACTAATGTTGGTAGAGACCCCCGATATTTTAGAAAAAATAATTTCTTTGGGGGATCATTTAAAATAATTTCATGTAGATGGTAAGGATTCATTAGATTATTGTGTAGATAATATCTATTGTGGGCTGAGTCCGGACATATTAAGACCTTTTAGTATTCTCTATTTTTGGAGGACAGAGATCTTCGTTCCTTAGAGCATCATGCAATGATCCGATAATTAATTCTTACATTTGGGATATATATCATGATGCCTCTAAATTTCAGGGTTCAAGCAAGATGTTGCTTCAAGGAAGTGGTCTAAGGGACAATGATTCTACCTTGTGGGGCATGCCTTCGGTTTGTCGGTGATATTTCTTGTAAATGTGGTATTGGTTTTCATAAGGTTCTTGTGAATTGATGGAGGAAGATTCCAAGGGTTCAATAACGGATATTTTACATTAGGGGATACATTTGGTTATGACCGAATGATATGATCCTCTTCATTGATTTTAGTATTGGCCAATACATGTGAAAACTTCCTGGTGGTTATTTATCACCAGCAAATATCTTGTTTATTTAAATTGAATAATATTATTCAGTATTTAATGTCATATTACACCTTATTAAACACTTGTGTTGGGTATGCACTCATGCGTGGTACCATAAAGACACTCATTCTTACAACCTACCAGAGCCCTATTTGACACATGCAGACTATATGCTTTTATGTTCCGGTATGGGCATAGTCATTAGAGATGAATCCAAGTTGATTTTTTATGTATGTATAGAAAGGGAGATTCATGTTATTTCACCCACTAAATTATCAGTTTAGTTTCCCTTTTTACATCACATTCTATATATATGTAAATATTATTTTCATCCCACATTGATTCCTTGAGGATATTTTAATGTGGACATGAATTTGATGCAAGTTTTGTTTTAGTGGCTGAAAGTTGTATGTTTAGACGATTATTTTATTCCACTATTGTTGTTTATATAAAATTCTGTTATTTCTTACTATTTATTTTACTTCCATCATTGGTTGTTAATGTTCGTGATTATTTATTCTCTAATTAGACTGAATGTTATATAAAATTTCATTGTCCTTTATTATATCACACATGAAGTTATAGTCTCCCCATTATCAATCTTCTACACCCTCTCTACTGGTCAGTTTCATTTCCCATATTGGGAGACACAGCAAAGTCCATTGGTGCCGGCCTGATAGCACTATTTAGGTGGCTAATTTGTTTGGTTATTCAACATGTTGTATTAAATTAGTTCCGTACTAGGAAATAATAATAGCATTCGGCTGGATACTACTGATATGATTTTTATTCATTCCAAATAGACTTATTATTTGGGTTATGGATGACTAGATATTATGATGCTTTTGGTGATGGGATTAAATCTCATCCTTGGGTGCCTCCAACCCCAGGTGTGAGGGGCATAACAAGATTTCAATGATGGGAATTATTATTCTATTATTCTCTGTTTATAGTTATTATGATTTCCACCTCATGTGGTATTCTTGGAATGTTAGTTGTAATCTGTTATGGTGTGTGGCTTAGGACCTAGCCCTATTATAATATGGAGCTTTGGACTGTTGGATTGGAATGTTCTACTGTCTTTGTAATGTTTGATATGCATGTATATTATTTTAGGCTCATAATTTTAAATTGTATATATATTCACATTTATGTGATAAAAATTTCTTATGGCATGGGATAATTGTAAATATGGGCTTGGATCTTATAGGAGAATGAATTTTCTATGAAATGGGGTGATGTTGATCACCAAGATAGACAATGTGGTAAATGGTTTGATCTTATGTGATCATTAGGATGGACGTAGTCTAAGGGATACTAATACTTGGCACTAATATAGGTGTTTAAGGAGTCTATGCGGCTAGGATTCCATGTGGCATGGATGCAGTGGGAGATATTAAGAGTATTTAGTTGACACAAGCTATTACTATTATCCTTATATGAGTGGTCTATTTATATATTTCATTGTGATGTTTAACTATGTTAATGGAATTCAGTAAGTTTCCACCTAGAATGACCTAATGGTGTATTAAGAGGGAGGCGGATAGTTCCACATGAGAACATGTAGGATGAGGCCCCTTTAGGGTCAGGATGAACATGATCTATAGGTATAGGCTCAGGTTTAGGTTCGAGTTTTGGTAAGGCAGCCACCAAACATGATAGATTTAGTGATGTTTTTGGATGTGTTGTAGAGAGTCAGCCTGCTTTGTGTTATCCTTAGTATGGAAATGAGAATTTATGGATTAGATCCTTATATTGATTATCTTACATGGGAGTTACAATCACATCATCCACCTATTTTTTAGGGTGGGGTGGTGTACAAGCGGTTAAATATCTGATCCATTCTTTGTAGATTATTTTTGATGAACTTGATATTCCTACAAGGAAGCTGTTAAAGATAGAAACCTACATTCACTAAGGATAGGCAATGTGATTTTGGGATGTATAGGTGGATGATTCAAGACATGAGGGAATGGACTAGATGGACAGTGAGGGATTGTTCTTCGAGCACTTCTTTCTAGAGATTCTAAGGGTAGAAATATCTTGGGGGTTATTGAGCCTTAAGTAGGGTGACATTACCATCCTGTACTATCCAATGAAGTTCACTGATTTGATTCTCTTCACAAAAGGAAATATGAGTAATGAAACCTCGAGGGTGAGGTGTTTTGTGGGTGTTTTACATCATGTCATTTGGGTATAGGTAAACATATTTAGGTTGGACTCATTTTTATTGTCAGTGATATAGGAACTGTTTACAATTGGAAACACGACAGACCGAGATTATTCTAAATGGGTGATGACATAAAGAGATTTTAGTGAAAAATATTCCGATAGTAGGATGAGAGGCTATGTTGAATTATAGGAGGATATTTAGACAAATTACACTATTAGACAACCTTAGAGAACTACGTATATGGTTTTCAATTATGGTGGGAAGCAATGACATGTTCATACTCAGTGTGTGATTCTTCTTAATGACTCTCAGACACATGGATTGGCCATTCAAATTGAGAGGATCTACAATAATCCGTCTAGGACAACCGGTTGTTGTGGACCATGATATAATTAATGTTAGAAACCATACCAGGGTTAATACCATCTAATGGTAGTAGAGCCTCATCCACACGGGGATGAAGTAGTAGAGATAGTTTGACCTAGTATTGGGGTTGGGGGTAGTGGGATAGTGTATCACAATAGGTTGGAAAGGCTTTAGGTAGTTGGGATTCAGGCTTGGTGCATTCCCTAGAACTAAAAGGGGATGGGGATGTTGGTGATCCAACAATGATCAGAGGTATTATAGGGGTGTTTCCGTGTTTTCTACTTCATTTTGAAAGAGAATATTTATTAATGTCAATTTTCAGTGAAAAATGTTGCACATGATGTAATTATAGAACACCCGGATACTAGTTAGTAAGATGGAATCATTTCTGATGCTCTTTGTATATATATATATATATATGAGGTGCGTGGAACCATGAACTATACATGATAGCCATTTTATGTGTGTCCATTGTGGCTCATTTAATGAGGGAATTTATTATATGTGGGTTTATTGATTTGGTTTGGCATCTTGGAATCATTGTTATGTGGTGCTTTATTGAGGATCTTTGGAAAGGGGGTTTCATTTGCGACACATGATGGTTATTCGAATATAGGCATCATTATGTTGTGTTACTTTATTGAGGTTAAAGTCATTCAGAATGATTTGAGATTCTAGTGAGATACAATACCTTGTTGTTTCCATGTGTTACATGAGTACCATGTAGGAACCAATGTAGTACGAGATTCTATTGGTTGTCGGGAATGAAATCAGAGGACCTGATGAGGTTTAGGGGTGAAGATGAATCATAAGATTATATTTGAGTCTTGTAATGGTTGGGGGATCATATTTTTGATTTTATCTTGGATATGGTATGTGACTGGGGTAGGTAACTACTATGTTGGGGACCCCCTTTGTGGCTATTGACATATTCCCTAGTGACCGGGGTAGTCCAAGTTATTTTTACAAGAATGGGTATGTTCGGTACCGTATCTAGTCTTTTCCTAATAGATTCACGACGTGCTATGTTATAGTGTGATGATTGTAAATTCCTTAGTTTTTGGAAGAGATTATATTCTCATCCATTTTGAATTTTGGAAATTTCTATTTATGCCATCTTCTTCTTGAATCGTCAGAAATTAATTGTATGTTTTATGTTAACTCAATAACTTGGTTTTACTAATGTTTGAAGGAATGGAAATTGTGAATAATGTTTGGAAATATTTCTAGTGTGTCAAAGGCCCCAAATAATTTTTTGGACGTAGAAAGTCAAGGATCATAGGTTAGATAAACCATGAGTCCACATGGAGAAAAACGTGAATCGCAATTTTGAATTTTAGCACGGTTAAGAAAACCATAATGTTTTGGGTGCACAACCATGCATGAATCATAATAGTTTATATAGGGGTTTTTAATGTCTTGTTCATGGATTGGAAAAACTATTCCCATATTGCATGGGTAGTACCAATTATGATGTATGCCAACCCTATATCCCACATGCTTGCTTCACAGTTTGAAAAAAAGAGAGGTAACCACATGAGGTCTTAATGGAGTCGAAAGTAGGGGTTTCCCCTATGTTTATTTATTATTATATTACGTATTTACTCTATATTCATCATACATGGGTCACATATAGTAGGAAGAACCCCTGCATATCCATCCTTGAGCAGTGAATGTGTACATCATCAGTCTATATAGTAATTTAGATTAATTTGGTTAATCCATAACTACTCCTAGATGATTTATACCATCTTATATGTTTTATGAACTATCTATGGTTTCCTGAGTGATAACTCTCCTAGGCTAGTCCATCAAAGTTATGACCAGCATGGTTTCTCATAAAAGACCACTAATAGATTCATACCAATAGTGGATTGATATATTTTTTTATGAAAACTCTAAGAAGGGTAGATGTTCTACCAAACTATGAACATATTCAATCAGGAAATCTCAGTGCATGTCCTCTTAAAACTGATTGGTCAGCTCAGACAGTAAATAAGTCTATGGGAGAAACATCATGGTCAAACAAACATTGGTGCCAACAACATCCTATATCCCTCACTAAAATCCCAATTCTATATAATTGTAATGGTATAATATGATCTTCTAGGGAACTCTATGAATATTGACTATCTTTTTCAGTTAATGGAGTCCCAATATCTCTACAAAACCCTATTCTCAATAGATAGGAAGTGGTCTATCTATGTGAGTCAGTTGAAAAACACCCTGATGAAATTATTTCTTCTAGAATTTCAGGAAATACCAATCAAAATGTACATAAATATAACATCCCACTTCCACCATGGAACCAAAAGTGGTGGAGTTCAGCCTTCTAGAACAAGGTACTCATCCTTCCCATATTAATATGTAAGACATAAAGACAATAACTATTATACAATCCTCTTCATCTCAAGCCACCATAACAACCTTTGAAGAATTATGTAACATCCCAGGTTAATAAAGAAAAAGACATATTTCATATTTATTAATATTTTTGAATTAAATATTAATTTTACTTCAAAAGGGTTGCTATGTTCGATAGCATACCCGATACCCAACAATGAGTTTCTTTGAAATCGTACATTGTGCACTAATAATATAATGTTTTTATTTTAAATGGTAGTCAACTCTTAGTTGTTTTATTGGAAAGAATGATCAAAACTAATTACAATATGAAAATACAAGTTTTTTAAATGTATTTACATTTATCCAATAAATGTTAGAGGCTTAAAATATGAATGAATATAATGTTAAACATAATTTAAATTAAAAGGTTGATTTATCAAATTTTAATGGTGAAACCATTTTAAATATATTTTTGGTCACTTTAATAAATTCTATATGACCAAATAAAATCCTTCTTTTTATTTAGGAGATAAAAATTTACTTTTTGTAAATTTTTGGAATATTTCCGATAAAGATCGTTTTTAATGAATAGTGAAAAATATTGTATTTTAATTCAAAAGAGCCTTTTAATCTAATTTATCTATATGGTTATATTATATTTATAATTTATTTTAAAGTGAAATTAAAATATATTTTTACCATTTAATCCAATGTGGGTCATTGAAATTAATTTCACTTTGAAATTGGATATAAACAAGTATCAATCTTTTGATAGTTATTGTTTCTTAAAAACACGCTATTTATTTTAACAATGAGAATTATTTTTTAAATTAATTAATTACACTTAAATGTTTTGAATTTGGAAAAATAGACATCAAATTTTAATTCGGAATATCAAATAATTCTTATGTTGAATTTATGGTATTTTTCTGAAAAACATCAATTTTTGATGAATAGTAACACCACTTAATGGTAGTTAAAAAATAGAATTTTTAATTTAAATTTAATTTTAACACTTATGTGAATTGAATTTCAATAATCCAACATACATGATTGTTATAAAGAAGAAAAATTTAGTTCATTAATATGAAAATAATTTTTTGGTGAATAGTTACTTTTGACTTTTATTTACAGCGGTTAAAGTTAAATAGGGTAATTCAAGGTTAAAAGGATATTATAATAATTTAAAATTACCATAACAGTTGTAATAACCTTATTGGTTGAGTCATTAACTACCATGTGAATCTTTGTGTCTATTTTGGGACCCCTTTGATCCACATGGATGTGATAATAACAATTTAGATTAATTAATTTAAAGTAAATGCCAAAATGACATAAACAAAAATCTTTTAGTAATTAATTTTTATATGGTGTTATATAAGTCCTATTTTAGACGGTAAATAATCTATGGAATTATAAAAATATTTCCTATATCATGTTATTTTATTTATAATTTTATACATCATATAAATTATATTATTTATGACACAATAATGATGCATTATTTACCTCATTAATAAATTATTTAAATAAATAAAATTATAATGATTAAAATATTATCAAAAACATGTCAAATTATGATTGGATGATTTTATTTAGACCATGACTCATCTTATATTCGAATATAATTATCTATGGACCATTATAAACTGAATATCATTATATAATAAAATAATAGTTTCACACTTTCCTAAAGAGCCCCTCCCCCCTTTATAAAAGGAGACCACTTCTAACCAATTCCTCACACCTCTCAAGCCATTTGGATTGTCAAAACTCTTCTAAATTAGTCTCCCTACATCCTAAGTTCGTCTTAAAAGATTTAACTTTGGCAGAAGTCACTTCAATATTTCCTTTGGTTCAAACCAAAGGGAGTTACCGAAATTAAAGGTAACAGTGTATCTTAAATTGTTTTCATTTATTTTACTTCTCCAACCCCTAAAATCTTTTTATTTCTTTTCTTTTGTAACAAAACCAATATCCTCAATATACTCGGATTTAGTTATTAGAATTATTTTAAGTACACTTACACACACCTCCACTTAATGGGTGAAGAACATAATGTTTCTGTGGATGGAAAACTAACGCCTCACGAAACGATGATTGTTAAAATATCTCCAACCACCTCTCATGGTGGACATTATGATGGAACCGTATTTATATATGATATATTTTTTATGTTTTCTTTATAATTCTATATTTTCCATTTATATAATGCATTTATGGTTTCCATTGCGGGTAAATAAAGTAATCTCATTTGAGGAAACCCGGACTACGGCCCCCTTAAAGTGATGTGACTCGTTAATGCCTTATGTGGGATGTATAAAGGATAGAGTTAATGATATTATATATGATATTATACTGGAATTATAATATAACTATGTATCATTATGTTTTATTTCTAATAAAATAAGATATATAAATGAATGTAGCATTCATGCGTACGTACGACTTACCGTCTCCATGACCGGTGCATTTCATTTCTTACCTCAAAATGTTATGTACAATTATAAATACATGTATATACTGGATATATATGATATATATGATATCCAAATCATGAATAACATTATGAATATAATGAACCATTGACCAGATGAACAACATGTGATTATAAGAAGTCCATTTTTGACTCCAGTGCCAAATATTGAAGAAACGGACGTTATTAACCTAAATGATTACATAATGTTTATAACAAGGTAATAAGGGATATAAAAGGAATAATAAACATTAAATTTTTTTAATCAAGTATAAATTTACTATATTTTAATATTCAGGATATTAATGAACGATCAAGTCATGTCGGACATGAGGTAAGGGATCTGACCTCTCTCTTTCTTTTCAAGTACTCTCTTTTATATCATTTCTTTTATGCTCCATGTTATTATGTTGGAGAATGTTATATTATATTAACCGTACTGTAATTTTATTTTTATATTATTAGATACCCCCTATTACTCTAATCAGTTCATTTTAATAATTTTTATGTGGCGTCGTTAGGCTGTCGATTTTTTATAAGGGAATTACTTATCTCACATTTAATTCCATGAGACTTCCTTTGTTCGCCACTTATTCACTGAATGTGGTGTATTTTGTACTGAAATTTGTTATAAATTATCATGATTCTCATTATATTCATGGTATTCCATGATTCATTTGGTGTTATTATCTTTTTTCCATACGACTCGATTGATTACAACGAAGTAAGGGTTTTCATCTCACTTCCTATTTTCTTGACATTCATGCCATATTGCCACTATTTTCTTTTTTGTGGTTTATGTACTGCACATGGTTTTACTATTTGTGTAATATAAATTCATTTATGAGTATTTACATCTTCATTGTTTGACCCTTCTTTCAGGTTCCATATGTTTTGTATGTTACCAAAACTATATGGGAACCTTTTCACCCTCCTCTTTTTAAATGACATCTTTTTGTTATGTCTTTTAACTCACATCGTCTTATATTGGGATATGTTCTTATATATATCCTTATTTCTATAAATTTTATGTCCATGTGATGGGATACCCTTTTCTCTCTCATCAACTCAGTTTCTGAATTGTAATGTATCTTCGTTAGGTTGTCAAATGTTTACAAGGGAACTTCTATACCCAATTTTGGTTTCTTTGGGTTCAACTTGTACTTATTGAATATGTCATCCTATGAACTTGTGTGAATGACTTCTGATTGTTTTACACATAATATCCACTTATATTCGGTGTATTTATATTTTTCACACATAATTATGAGATTTATTTATCCTTAATTTAAGGGTAACATCTTTATAAGGGATTTCATCTCAATTTACATTTACATTGAGAATTCATTTTTGTTATGCACCAAATCCACTCTTATATAGTGTAAATACTATCATTTGAAATATTATATCATGAATCCCTTTATTCTCATGATATTATAAAGTTCCGATTAAAGGTTATTCTGCAATTATTTTTATTCAAGAGTCTTTCATTTTGATAAAAACTCTTTAACAAAAATAACATTTTTAAATGTTTTAAAGATTTATCATTATAAATATTAATCTTTAATGTCTATGTTTTAAAATTTTTTTGAGTATTTATTTATATGGACATTAATGTTTTAAAATTTTAATTCCATTATAATCTTCAAAGTGGTATGGGACACTTTGATTCAAAAATCATTTTTAAATGGATTTTGAAAATGGATTGATTATTATAATATCATGGAATTACTTCTTCTGATTGAAAATTAAATGTTATTGGTGAAATGTTTATAATTGAAATATTTTATGAGTTATTATGGTACATGGACATTTTACAGGTGGTTACGTGATAAACCATATGATGGGTGGTGTCGTGAATACCAGGACGGGTGGTTACGTTATAACCTCCAATGCATTGGGCATGGAAGTCGGTCGTATGGCTATTCCATTTAGTGATATGTGCGGAAGATGACCGTATGGTTATTCCATTTATGTATGTTTATGTCCCAAGTTACCTTTATAAGTTATGTGTTCTCAATATAGGATTTATGGTAATATTTTGGTTACAAAATTGTAAGTAATGATATTTTATTCAGTGAAGATTATTTACTACATAATAATGGTTAAAAGTATTACATATGTTAAAGTATTCACAGTTTACTTATTATTTTGAAAAAAAAACAGTTTTACTTATTTGGGTATCCCTTATTGAGCTTTTTATGCTCATCCCATGTTTTTTTGAAATGTTTTTCACTAGACATATTGTGTAATAGGTTCAAGGATGTGATCAAGGAAAATTCATGTTGTCTAAAACATGGAACAAGACATGACTTTTTTTAAATAGTTCTTGTTTTGTAAAAAAATGGATATTGAGTAAAAGTGTCTACTTTGTAATATTTTGAAATGTAACAGTTCTGGCCTAACTCTATAAAACTCTAAACATAGAAATATTCTCAATGTGAATTATTCATTTAATTCAAGATTATGTAATTTTTTAAGTCCAGTTCATTATAGTTGGCATCAGAGGTCGGTTTATACAACATTAGAGGTTACAGTGTTATCTAAGCATAAGTAACATAACCATAATGATTAGAATATTATAAAGAGTCGTAGTTATTTTGAATGACTTTAAGATGACATGAACAAGTTTTTACCCTCCTCATAAGATATTATATGATGATTTTACTAATATACTCACACTGACCTTTTTTGTTTTAGTAAATGGCTGGATCTTGTAGGAACCAAAGTAACAGTTGCTGTAAAGAAAATGGTGAGAGTTTTCTGAACGAGCATCTGAATGAAATAAGATATGCAATGAGAACTCTTGTGGTTATTCTCAACCAACTATCTGGAGTCATGATTGAAAACATAAAACTTGGTGATTTTTATAAGGCATCGTATATTCGAGAAACAAATCCATATATAATTTCAGGTAATAATCATAAAGGTAAGTATGTTCAAAAACCTATGTGTCAAGGATGTGGAAAAAAACACCTATGAAAATTCTTCTACGGGACGGAGTTATGCTATTGATGTGGGAATGATGGTCATAAAGTAAGAACCTACCATAGAAAAAGGAAGCATATAGTTGACTCTAGGAAACGGAAAGAGGTTATTTCTTACAGATCAATTGAATTTTTTAAATATGGTATGCATGGTCATTTTACAAACATGTATCCTACGAAGATGTTTCGGGAATGGGAGCACCAAGATCATAAAAATATTCATTAACCAATACTTAATGCCATTACGATTGAGGATAAAGAAACTGAAAATGACCAATGAAAAGAATTGATTATTTCTTAACATATATTTTTCTATTATTGAAAGCTTAGGGTATGACTCATGATTTTGTTTGTAGGAAAGAATTATTTCAGAATATGTTGGTAAATAATGGTTAATGTATCCTGAAGAACGTTGAATGAGTAAGAGTTTAACAAATAAGGGATTCAAGATTTATAGTAGATTTCAGGATGGTGAAATGCTTAAAAGTATTAAGTCTCTTTTGATGATTGGATTACATTAGAAGACTCTTTATAGTATGTGTAACCTTGAAGATTGTTATATGAAAATTTTATTCCAGGAGTAATTTTTTTTTGTGTTTTTAATTATGAAGAAAAATTTTGGTTTATATGATCCTTGAATTTAAGTGAGTTACCGGTTAATACAATTTTTTATGCAAAACGAATGTTATTAGATAACCTTTGTGTTTAAAATATGTTATGGTTATTTTTGATGAATTTATCTCTTTTGGGAATGTTATAAAATTATGTAGTTTTTGAAAAGGGATAACACACATACCGTGTGACAACCCGTCGCGTTAGATGAAGCTGTGGGAATCGAACCCACAACCAAAGTGCGACTGGTATTTATCTCCTACCACTGGACTATGTGATGTTCCAGGTTAGTATGCCTAATTGTTTTTAGTTAGATGATCTTATGAATAAGATATAAGTTGATTTTTGGTTATCTATGTATATTATTAACCTATCATGGAGGATATGTGATTAGGTTAATTACTTTTCAGTATGAGACTTTAAGAGTAATTGATGTTATTTGGAGATAACTGTTATGATTTACCATGGAAGACAATGCGATTAAATCCTTAAGATATATGGGTTTCAATATATTTTTGGATTATTTTGATGAATTTTAAGGATAATTGTTTATTTGATGGTCTTTCTTGAAAATTGGGTTCTTTTTGTTCAATTTTGGAGATTAAGAGTAGTATTTCTTTTTATAAAGGATTATAATTTTGGTGATAATCTAATATTATACTAAACTTTTTGGTTTTAGTTAATTTATAGTTCATCTTTTTTGGATTATTTGATTCTCTCTAAATTTATTATAGTGCTCTTAATGTGAAAAAAGTCATCCTGAATATTCATCGTTTGGAGAAAATATGTGTTTGTGTTAGAAATCTAGTAAAAGATGAATGTCTACATGACAAGTAAGTATATTTCCTTATGTTTTTGGTTAATCTAATAAATAAATTCCTCAACGAAAAGTAAGTTTAAATAAAAACCTTGTCTGTTAACTTTTCCATCTGGGGAATCAAATACTGTTTAACCCATCACAATTTTGTGATTTTCTTGTGGTTAATTTTCTCCTAAACATGTTTCCTAACACTATCCATCAGAACATGACCCTTTGTTTTCTCCTCCATGTCCATGTTTTCATGGAATATTATTATGGGTTAACTCGAGTGACCTTTGAGCTTATCTTTATTTGTTTTTAAGTGATAGTTTTACTGACTCTTTTTCCGATGTGGGACATTCATTGATGTTTTCGAGCCCATTTTTTTTAAATAAAGAGGACGCAATTCCCAATAGGGGGAAGGATGTAACATCCCAAGTAAATAAATAATAAGTAATATTTCATATTTATTAATATTTTTGACTTAAATGTTAATTTTACTTTAAAAGGGTTGTTATGTTTGATAGCGTACTAGATACACAATAAGGGGTTTCATTGAAATCTTATGTTGCACACTAATAACATAATATTATAATTTTAAATGGTAGTTAAAACTCAGTTTTTGTATTGGAAGGAATGAAAAAAACTAAATACAATATGATTATAAATGTTTGATAAATGTATTTACATTTATCCAATAAAAGTTAGAGGCTTAAAATGTGAATGAATCGAATTTTAAGCTTAATTTACATTAAAAGGCTGATTTATCACCTTTTTATGTAGAACCCTTTTTAAATATAGTATTGGTCACTTTAATAAATTATATATGACCAAATAAAATCCTTATTTAGAATGGGGACATCGAAATTTACTTTGTGTAAATTTTTTGAATATTTTCGACAAAGTTCATTTTTTAATGAATAGTGAAAAATATTGTATTGTAATTTAAAAGTGCCTTTTAATTTAATTCATTTATATGCTTAGATTGTATTTTTAATTGGGTTTAAAGTAAAATTAAAATATTTTTTTATCATTTAATCCAATTTGGGTCATTGGAATTAATTTCACTTTCAAATTGGACATAAACAACTATCAATCTTTTGATAGTTATAGTTTCCTAAAAACATGCTATTTGTTTTAACAATGAGATTTAATTTTTAAATTAATTAATGCCACGTCTATGTTTTTAATTTGGAAAAATAGACATCAATTTTGAATTCGGAGAATCAAATAATGCTTTGTCTGAATTTTAGGTTTTTTTCTGAAAAACATCAATTTTTTATGAATAGTGACACCACATAGTTGTAGTTAAAAAACTGACTTTTTCATTTAAATAAAATTTTACCACTTCTTTGAATTGAATTTCAAAAATCCTACATACATGGTTGTTATCAAGAAGTAAAATATGTTTAATTTGGATGAAAATATTTTTTTTGGTGAATAGTAATTTTTTAATTTTATTTACCGCGGTTAAATATAAATACGGTAATTCAAGGATAAAATAATATTATAATAATTCAAAATTACATTAAAACATATCCTAACATTATTGGTTGAGTCATTAACGACCATGGGAATATTTTGATCTATTTTGGTACCCCTTTTATCCACATGGATGTGGTAATGTCAATTTAGATTAATTAATTTAATGTAAAGGGAAAAATGACATAAATAAATATATTTTATTAATTAATTTTTATCTGGTGTTATATAAGTCCTATTTTCGACTGTAAATATTTTTTGGAAATATAAAAAGATTTCCTATATAATGGATTTTGTTTTATAATTTTTAGACATCAAATAAATTATATTATTCATGACACAATAATGATGCAGTATTTACCTCATTAATAAATGATTTAAATAAATAAGATTATAATGATTAAAATATTATCCAAAAAATGTCAAATTCATATTGGATGATTTTATTTAGACTTTGAGTTATCTTATCTTTGAAGATAATGATTTTTGGTCAATTATAATCCGAATATCATTATATAATAGAATAATAGTTTCACACATTCCTAAAGAGCGCCTCCTCCCCCTTATAAAAGGACACCCCTTATAACCAATTACTCACACCTCTCAAGCCATTTGGATCATCCAAACTCTTCCCAATTAGGCTCCCTACGTCACTATACTCTTCATAAATGCCTTATCTTAGGTATAATTCACTTCAAGAAGTTCTTTGGTTCAATCCAAAGGGAGTTACCCAAATTAAAGGTAGCAGTTTCTCTTAAATTGTTTTCTTTTATTTTACTTCTCCATCCCCCAAAATCATTTTATTTATTTTCTTTTGTAACAAAACCAGTATCCTCAATATACTTGGATTTTTTATGTGAATTATTCGAACTACAATTACACAAACCTCCATCTAATGGGTGAAGAACATAATGTTTCTATGGATGGAAAACTAACGCCTCATTAAACGATGATTGTTCAAATATCTCCAACCGCCTCTCATGGTGGCCATTATGATGGAACTATATCTATATATGATATATATTATGTTTATGTTTTCTTTATCCTTCTATATTTTCCATTTAGAGCACGTCTTTATGGTTTCCATAGTGGGTAAATACGATAATCTCATTTGAGGAAGCGCAGACTACTGCCCCCTCAAAGTGATGTGACTCATTAATGCCTTATATAGGATGTATAAAGGATATATTTAATTATATTATATATTATATTATACTGGAATTATAATCTGACTTTGTATTATTATGTTTTATTTCCATTAAAATAATAAATAGAAATGAATGTTGGGTTCATGCGTACGTACGACGTACCTTCTCCATGAACGGTGCATTTTATTTCTTACCTCTAAATGTTATTTACTATTATAAATACATTTATATACTGGATATAAAATATATATATGATATAAAAATAATTAATATCATTCTTAATATAATGAACTATTGACCACATGAACAACATTTGATTATAAAAAGTCCATTTTTGACTCCATTACCAAATATCGACAAAATGGACATTATTAACTTAAATGTATACATAATGTTTATAATATGGTAATAAGTTATATAAAAGGAATAATAAACAATAAAAAGGTTCCTAAGAAAGTATAAATTGACTTTATTTTATTATTCAGGAGATTAAATAACAATCATGTCAAGTCAGACATGAGGTAAGGGATCCGACCTCTCTATTTCTTTTCAAGTAATATCTTTTATATAATTTCTTTAATACCCCATGTTTTTATGTTGGAGGATGTTCTTTTATATTCACCATACTTTAATTTGTATTTTCGTATTATGAGAGACCCCCTCTTACTCTCATAAATTCATTTTAATAATTTTTATGTGGCGTCGTTAGGCTGTCGAATATTTCTAAGGGAATTTCTTATCTCACTTTTAATTCTTTGAGATTTCCATTGTTTTCCACTTATTCATTTCATGTGGTGTATTGTGTACTTACGTTTGATATATATTATCATGATTCTCATTATATTCATGGTATTCTGTGATTCATTTGGTGTTTTTAGCTTTTGTCCATACGACTCGATTGATTACAACGAAGTAAGGGTTTTCATCTCAATTCCTATTTTCTTGAGATTCGTCCCGTATTGCCACTATTTCCTTCTGTGTGGTGTATTTAATGCCCATGATATTACTATTTTTTTAATATACTTTCATTTATGAGTATTTACAACTTCATTTTATGATCCTTCTTTCATGTTTCATATGTTTTGTATGTTACCAAATCGGTAAGGGAACCTTTTCACCCACCGCTTTTTAAAACACTTCTTTTTGTTATGTCTTTTAACTCACATATTCTTATATAGGGATATGTTCTTATATATATATACGTATTTCTATAATGTTTATGTCCAAGTGATGGGATACCATTTTCACTCTCATCAAATCAGTTTCTGAATTGTAATGTGACGTCGTTAGGTTGTCGAATATTTAAATGGGATCTTCTTAACCCAATTTCGATTTCATTTTGTTCAACTTGTACTTATTGAATATGTCATCCTATGAATATGTGTGAATGAATTATGATTTTTTTACACTTAATATCCACTTATATTGGGTGTATTTTTATTTTTCATAGATTATTATGATATTGATTTATCCTTAATTTAAGGATACCATCATTATAAGGGATTTCATCTCAATCTAAATTTTGTATTAAGACTTCACTTTTTTCATTCACCAAATCCCCTCTAATATTCTTTATATAATGTCCATTTACATATTATATCACGCATCCCTTTTTTCTCATGATATTATAATGTTCTGATTAAATGTTATTCCGCAATTATTTTTATTCAAGAGTCTTTAATTTTGTTTAAAACACTTTAACAAAAATATCATTTTTAAATGTTTTAATGATTTATCATTTTAAATAATTATCATTAATGTCTTTTTTTAAAAAAAAAATTTGATTATTTATTTATATGGACATTAATTTTTTAAAATTATAATTCCATTAAAATCTTTAATGTGGTATGGGTCACTTTGATTCAAAAATCTTTTTTAAATTGTTTTTGAAAATGGATTGATTATTTCAATATCTTGAAATTACTTCTTGTGATTAAAAATGAAATGTTATTGGTGAAATTTTTATATTTGAAATATATTATGAGTTATTATGGTACGTGGACATTTTACGTATGGTTACGTGATAAAACATATGATTGGTGGTTCCGTGAATACCAGGACCGGTGGTTACGTTATAACCTCTAATGCATTGGGTATAGAAGTCGGCCGTATGGCTATTCAATTTTTTGATATGTGTGGAAATCGACCGTATGGTTATTTTATTTACGTATGTTAATGTCCCAAGTTACCTTTATAATTTATGTGTTGTTTATATGTGTTTTATGGTAATATTTTGGTTACAAAAGTGTAAGTAATGGTCTTTTATTAAGTGAAGTGTATTTACTACTTCATAAAGGTGAAAAGTATTACTTATGATAAATTATTCATGGTTTACTTATTGTTTTGAAAAACTAATAGTTTTAATTCTTTGTGTATCCCTTACTGAGAGTTTTTCACAAGACATAATGTGGAATAGGTTCAAGGATGGGATCAAGGAAAATTCCTGATGTCTTAATCATGGAACTAGACATGACTTTTTTTCAAGAGTTCATGTTTTGTAAAAAATGGATTCTTAGTATAAGTGTCTACTTTTTAACAAATTTTAATGTAATATTTATGTCTAATACTCTAAAAATCTAAACCTAAAAAGATCCTCAATTTGAATTATTCATTTAATTCATGATTATGTAATGTTTTAAGGAGGGGTCCTTATAATTTCTGTACATGTTTTCTATTACTATATTTCCTACTAATGGTGATGTATGAAACTACATTATCACCACATCTCTTAGTAATACATGACCCATCATTTTTCCTATAATAATACTGACAAGATACCCACATTAAAAATATTCATTAAGAGCACAACCAATTTATATCTAAGTAAATAGGGTATCATGATTATTATTTCCAAGTTGATCATCTATGATATGATATAGTATAAAGGGGTTAACTATCATGGAATTGAGGTAATCTACTCCATCCTACACAAAAATTAAAAATCTACCAAGGATAATTTATCCATCTAATCAAGCAATAAAATGAAAAATATATCATATGTTGAGAATCTACCACAACATTCCCCTACCCAGAATTACGGACTATGTTAGTGTCATAGTTCGAGAGTTACTCAATACTTAACCTCAATCTCATGTTATGATAATTTGATGAACCATATATTTGAGACTATTATGATAAAATTAGTTGATAAAATTCTCACCCATAAGGATATTTCGTCAAGTCTTCTAGGCGACGACTACAGCTCCTAACTCCAAGTCATGAGTCTTGGAGATCTACTTGAGTGTTCAAAAATTACCAATACCCATTGGTAATCACATCAATAAATTACATTACCAAAAATCTCATCCTTTTATAATATGAATTTTATATCATTATATCATTGACACCAACCTATTGTAATCTCGAGATAGGAGAACTCTTCATCCTATTTCAAAACTCCTAAAAGGGCTTCTATCATCATTTTGACCAAATGATTGAATAGCCATTTTGTGAAAGATATTTCAAGGGTGAAACAAATACATATAAATTAGGTTAAAAAATTCTTATAGTACCCTACCAAAGCAAGGAAACTCCCCACATCAATCAGGTTCTTGGGTTGCTCCCAAACTGTCACTGCCACGACCATTGTTGGGTCCACTCCTATTCCTGTTTCTGAGATAACATGTATTTGAATATAGACCTCTCTATTATATGACTAAAAATGTTGAGTTTTCCATAAATATGGTTCTCTCATAGTACATCTTTAAATATTCTTATGTTCCTAGTATTCTCTTCCTTTTACACTATGTACACTAGGATAACATCAACTATGACTATAATGAACCAATCTATGAAGTGATGAATGGTCTAGTTCATGAGAACTATGAACAATATTGTGGGGTTTTCTTGATAAACACCAACACCATGTACTCTTAGTGGCTATAGAATCATAATAATTCTATATTAGTATATTCATCTCAAAAAAAATGTTGTCGGTGACAACCTATTTTGGGGTCTATCGAGAAGAACTATTCTTCCCATATAAATAGATAAAAGAGGTCATTGATCCTCTATAGTGGAGAGATATTCTTTTAGGACACCTAGTATTGGTAATTGTAATCCACATAGAATCTAAACCTCATATATTATTTCTAGGATAACAATATAGGGTAATAAGAAGGGGATATGTTGTGTCTAATAAATACATTTACCTATAAATCCCCAAATGCTTCCTTCCCATATCATATCATAGTGGGATACAACCAATTTTATAGGAAAGTTATTAGGACCATGATTTGGTGAAATTCTATAATGACGCCTATCTATCAGTGTTAGGGTTACCACAACACATTTGGATTAACTAAATCCTCATATACCATCACCACTCTAGATAACCAAATGTTTATAGTTTCCACTATGTTATGGGTAATACTATACAACAAATTTGTAATTATCTATACCCTCATACAGAAGAGAATTGTTTTTCAAGGTTTTCCTTCTCATAAATGAATGAAATACTCACCCAATCACTTCAAATTCATTTCATCCTCTATTTGAAATAGTAAATCTTGTCTTGGACCACATATAGATAGAATACTTCTATTTAATTATCATATGACATTGTCGATACAATAAATTGATCCTATAATAATTTTTTCGTCCAGGGACTATATCACATAGTAAAAATCGTCATTTGATATTCAAATCCCCTCCATTTGAATTCTCTAGGAGTAATGGTTGAGTGAATAGATTAACTTGACTTTCAACTTAATGAATAAGATATGTTCCAAGAAAAGGGTGACTCACAAAAGGGTCTATAATTACTTCCACTAAAGTATAGAAGAAAAATATCATAACAAAAATCAACATGAGTGTCTCTATGACATAGGCCTCCATGGAAATCATATTTATTAATCCCTGAACATCATATTCTTAAGCCTATAATTTACCACATGGTGCTTGTGGTTAAAAAATCAAAGCACAATCTACTACGTGATGCTCTCGCATCTCCTCATCCTGATCTTCATCCCTATAGTACTCCCAGATCTAGAAACTATCTCTCTTGTGGTGGTCCATCTTCCATCTCTCTATCAACTCTATTAACGGTCGATCATCATGGGAAATATATTTTTTACCATTATAGGAGAAACCCCACCTCTACTTCAGATGTGTAGAACTGCCATGTGAGCCTTGAGATGAAAATAATATTTCGTGAGACCATATCTAGAAGTGTCTTGCATTCCTCGGACCCCTTATATGTCCTTAGTAAGTAGATAAATAGGTATGTGCTTCTATTTTCCCTCTACCAAATATATTCATGAGTGTATAATATAATAGTAATCCATCCACTACCAATTCCTACTAAAGAACCCCATCAGAGGTGTAAATGCAATGATAAATAACTGATTTCCGGATATATTAGTGTGGGGAAAAATAAAAGGTCAATTCACAAATGGGTGAAAATATCATACCATATTAATAGTGTATCATTTTTGGTGCATGAACCTCACTGTATATTCATCTGATGTTTTGATACCTTACTAATGTGGTAGGGGCTCCAATACTCATAATACCCACAACATGGATGGATTGATCTCTACTAGAAAGAGGTTCTCAAACTTATTCCATGTGAGAATCAACCCATTATGGATATGAGTCACTATATTCTGCCATTTCCCTACTAAGCATGGATGAAAACTCAATTCTAAGACTACATTATAATCTAATGGTGTCCTCGTGGAGAAGAATCTAAAGAAACTACCTCAGGCCAGTCCTCAACGGCCTAGGAATTTTGTGGGCCTAGAAAAATGAGAGGGAACAATATATGAGGCTTATGATGTGATGTCTAACTATTTCCATCATATTTTGTAACTATTTTTACTATATAATTTTCATCGTGTGGAGATATGAACATCAATAAAACTAGATGCGTTGTATCCTATACCATTCCCTATTTCAAAACCTCATCACTATGTGGATCATCATCATGATCATGTTGTGGTATCATTTGTAGCTACCTTTATAGCGGAATCGAAAAATATAATCAAAACACTATAAGGACCTGGAATTTCAATATAATTTTTTTAATTATTTAGGATTATTACTAGTCCGTGAAAATTGATGGCACTTGATTCCAATTCCCCGTGTGCGTGGAATGGATTTTTGAACTTTTTTAAGGTACATTCAATAAACATGCGATCAGTGTTTTCTATCATTTGAACCAGTGCTCATATTGAAAATCTAAGGGCACCATTGAATCTGCAGCACCGATATTCTCTTAAGGTTGGATTAACATCAACTGGAGTAGGTAGGGTGAAAAAGTTATTTTTACTGACTTTTAATGAAATAATAAAATAAAATAATTTTATATATTTTTTTCCTTACCTCTGGTTGAGCGGCGGTGGTGGGATTGATTGGATTTCAATCCATTTAATGGCATTAATTTTTAGTTTGTAACCATACAGTAGAGAGATTAAGAGGTTCATTCATTAAATAACCTCCTTAATTTATCATTGTGTTAACCTCCTTTCCCTCTCTATTTAATTCGGTCTGGGGTTGGGGTTTTCGAAATGGCTGTGAGCATCCTCTGGCGATGTACCATGACATCTTCCACCGAAAAAGAATGAAATCATGGATTGAAACAATCAAATATCAACAGACACTGGTGGATTCATCAGGATTGAATTCTTCATCGACAACTGGGACGTCACCTCCAATTATATGGTAGTTGACTTTTATTTCTAAATTCAAGAGAATTGTTTTTTCCATGTTTTTGAAGCATGATGAATCATGACAGTTCTGAGAAGGATTACATTTTTTATTGTGATGAACTATTTATTAACCACATTATATAATGCTTATGTAGAGGGCATGGGCCAAATGAATAAGGCCCAGACCCTTATCCCCTTTGATATTTCACTTATTTTTTATGGATGAATTTTTAATCAGTGTGGGATGATTAATCCGGTAGCCATGTTGTGACGATGATATACTAGCAGTCTCGTATGCACTTAACTAAGGGAAAACAGCCCACCAAAGCTTTCCTGGGGAAGGCCTGCCACTACGGCACCATTGAGGCGGTGCCGATGACCAGCAATGATAGGTGAATGTGATGACTTGTGCCTGGTGACCGTGGAATAGGGCGGCACAACATGGCGCAACAGCGGACTAGTAGGGGAGGCTGGCTCTAGGCTTGACATGTTGGTGGAATGGTGGCACATCGTTGTACGCCACAGGTGAAGGTCGCAGCTTCGAAGCCCTAGTAGAGGGGAACCCGCCCTCTACGGGTCCCGCAGACATCGAGGTGGAGCCACGTGGTGTCTCCAATTGAAGAGTTGTTCTACTCTCTATGCCATTCCGGATGGAGGGGATACATGACCCATTGAGCGATTTGCGCCCAACTGGCGAGCCAGGCTGGTCCGCCAGCTGGTGGTCCAAGCCTGCCACGGCTAATTACAATCGGTTCAGGGCTGGCTGGTACACATCCTAGTGGGATGAGCTTTCCTAGCCCAGCTAGTTCGCGTTGTGCCAGTCTATTGCCCTACCAGTTCATGCTAGGCTGGGTCGGATTGGACCATGATCCACATCATCCCAGATATGCTTAAAATGGTTGTAACATAGAAACCAAACATCTATTTTACTAGCTGTCTACGGAGTTTTTATCCATAGGATGAGATAATAATTTTCAGATACTCCACATGTGTTTTTGTTAAATTTTAATTATGGCTTGGTTGGATTGTACATGAATCCAAGAGGCATTCGGCACTAAAATGCCTATAGCTCTCAGACCACGCATCCAATTAAAGTGCAATCTATTGTGTCACAATCCTTATTACATGACCGATCATTGGGTAACTTCTTTATGGGACATTGTTCTAGTTAAAAAATGATTTATGGCTTAAGTATCAGATCCTCCTAGAATCAAGCATAATATGATTGGGAATCCAATGGCTGGGTGATATGTGATGAATGAATAGATATCCTATGTCGACCTAGGCCTAGAAATCCGTTGTGGATCACCAGTAGAGATCCTAAGGGGATCAGCACCTATAGATCCTTTGTGGATCTAAAACTAGTGATCCTATGTGAATCAACGCCTAGAGATCCTCTATATATCTCACCGAGCGATCGTGATTGGATCTACACCAGAACCCTTTATAGAACAAGATGATCTTGCTTTACAACTAATCATATATAATTATGTACTTATGTTATACCTAGTTTGAGCTGAGACTTTTGATTAGTGCTTTATGATTGATATCATACTTTGTGGTTTTCCTTTGTGGGATTCTGATATTCCTTCAATGGTCTAGAGGTCCCTACTGTGTATTGGTATACTATCCCCTCCACAGGCTTCGCCCGCACCATGTTGTTTCTTGTGCAGATGACGAGAAGCCTTGACATATACCTAGGGATCTTGGACTAGAAGGTGTATGGAATTGACAGATTATGTTGATAAAAATAGAGATGGTATGTACCTACCCCCTTTAGGTCGGTTCCTCAGTGAGTGATCACAAGAGCTATTTTTCGGTTGTAGCGGTTTTTCTTTCATTTAGGCTTGTCTTCCAGCCCCATTACTTGCAGTACACACTTTTAAACAACCATAAAATCCTCCATAGGCAGTGACAATAAATCATTTTATTTTAGAGTATAAAAATAATTTTGATATTATATTGTGGTTCATATTTTTTAATGGCTATATTATCATAAAATTAAATTAGACATATTAATATCATCATGTCTCATAAAATTACCAAAATAAATATACAATTACTTGATAACATTTATAATCAATAAAATATGTTTATGTCAGAACTATATTTGGATATTTGGATCCATTTTAGATCATTAAATATGATAAAATATATATCCTTTAAAATATATAATTAATGAAATTTTTAATAATAACATTTATCATTACTAAAATTTCAATGTGATCTGCGACTGGTGAAACAAACATCCTCGAGATGGAGGACATGAGAAGAAAATTATAAAGTAATATAAAATAATAATAATAATCCAAATAAACTTCTAAATAATTATAAATAAAGTATTAAATAAATTTAATATGACATTCCAAGAGGTTTCTTGTGCATACAATGTCGATTCATGACATGATATTTGGGAACAAAAAACCCACATGTCTTCTTTTCTGTATTATCTGTCACTCTTTTTTTACATATCTATTCCTTTTTAAAATTAACATATTATTATTATATTATATATATAAATATATATATGTTTTTGTTTTGTTTGTTTCATTTATATGTGATGAGTTTATTTTCATTTTATTTTTTAGGAATATGCATGTTTTTAAATTTCCCTTCCTAATCACTTCTTTACTAAAATCCTGAGAAAGGGGAACTTTTATTTCTTTTTCATACCCATGTGTCACTCCATTAAAGGAATTTATATTATATGGTTTCTTAAAATAGTCATTATTTAGTGGAAAATTACTAATTACTTAATAATAAAAAATACTTAGTCCCATTTAAATTTTTATAAAAATTATATGATCTTATCATCTTTAAGGATATTTATTGGTCTCATAAAAATCATTTATGGTGTTCATATTCAGAAATACTTCTAAAAAATATATATTTTTATTTATAGTTCCGATCAATCTCAATTAAATATTCATATTTACTATTTTTTTAATTTTTAAAATGTTTTAATACCATATTTTTATGTGATTCATTAAGATATTCCATTCATTATGCTTTGAGACAATATTATGAAACTCGTTTCACACTCATTGGTTTGGCTCATTCTTATTCATTCTTGTTTATTTCCATATATTTTGAATACATATGCAACTATATTATATGATTTTATTGGTATACCCAACATTATATATCATCCAAATTTATTGGGTAACACTTTTTATCTCAAGATATTATTATGCATCGTCATGATGTGGTTATCTTTTTCTATGATGATATGTATGGGCATGATATGGTTAGACTTCCCAATAATTACATGAATGGTCATGTAGCGATTAGCCTTTCCTCTAATGTTATGAAATATTTATTAGGATCACTGACTTAATTTTATAATGACATACCTTTAGACTGTGCAAGATTCATATTATTCTAATTATTGCCATGTATTTATTCTCTAATCTCGCATATTCTATGTTTTCATGTTTTAATTTATGATATTCATTTTTAATGATTCTATATTGTGATTAGTGATTATTTCATTTTCTTATCCTTATACTTATCTTCATTATTCTCCAACAGTGATTCATATATTACCCTTTTCCATTATGAATTTCACTAGGATACACCATGTAGTTTTAGAAGTGTGTGGACATCTAGGAGGAAAAGAATGGATTAAAAAAGATAATTTTATTTATTTTTAATTTTTTTTATTATGATGATAATCTCAAATTGAATGTGGTAATCTAGTTTTTTTTGGAAATTTTGTGGTTTTTTGTTAAAACAACATAACATTTTTTTAATGATTTATGCATCAATATACTTTTTCATTATGAGATATAGTGTAACAAATAGAACTGAAAGAGGTAGAAATTTTTTCAATTCATTAGTAATTGGGATATTAGATGATATAAATAATATATTTTCATAATTAAATTGGGATTGGTTAAATGATAATTTAAAGGATTGGGAAATAACTTTCCAAGTTCATATAATTTTTCATTTATATTACCACTGTATGTATGTATTAAGGATAACCATTAACAAATTTTAAATAATTGGTTCCAGTGGAATACAATCAATAGTGTTTTTAATCAATAAATATAATTGTTAGGAATAATATTATCCTTGGAATAGATATAGGTGGTCTCCATACATGGTGTTTGTGTGACCACCGTGTCAAAGGGAGTTTCTCTATATCAGATGTACTAATTCCAAAAACCATGGATGGTTTGTGGTAATTTATATATTCATGAAATATGGTATGGTACTATGAGGTACGTGTTCAAAAATATTTTTAATTATTTATAATGATTCCTATGAAATTGAGTTCATATGAATTTTTATGTGTTGATGGATGCTAATGATAGATTTTGGTAATGAAATTAATTGGATATTTATCCATTGTTAGGTACCCAATATAAACCAAAATCAAGAAACATGTAACTATTTATAATAATATTTGATCGTAGAAAATAGTTGATAGAATTAATCATTATGTGAATTAGTAGACCGTTGATCAATGATGGTTTAATATAATGGATTTTTTAAAGGGAAACATGGAAATTACATCAAGATTTGGGATCTAGGAAAACTTTCATGTCATATCCTAGATAATGACCAACATAAAAAATTAAAAATAAAGTTGGTGGGTACATATACAATGATGATTTGAAAATGGGATGTAATGAAGGGGTAATTTTAAACTATTCCCAGGAATGGATATTCAATAATAACTGAATATAATGTGAGAAGATGAATCACATCACATGTAATTTAGGAAAAACATATTTATATGAATTCATAGTTATGACTGATTTTATAGTGTGATATATGTTTTTCCATGGTAGATGGATGATAGAAAAAACACAATGTGCATAGTTAGGGATCATAGGCTGGGTGGAATTAGGGAATAAATGGGAAAGTAATTTATAGCTAGACTCATGATAAAACATCTAGTCATTTCAATATACCATGTTGTAATAGGACTCAAGGAATATATATTTATATGGAAGGGGTTTTTTATAAAATCACTCATGAAATGGGAACATATTTATATTTTCCTCTTATTAATTTATAGTTATGTAATTAGAGTTAATAGAAAATGGTCCTCTCTTAGAATTTTTTGGTTTTATGGGATATACCATGAACTAATCAATTTTGTGTCATGTAGTATGAATCGTAAACCATGAAGATTACAATCACGTGTTAGAGACTATATGTCAGGTAGTTTAGGTTCACATGAAAAGGGATATATAAATTTGATGTGGTATTTAAATTTAATTTATTTATAATAAAATAATGAAATTTTTGGAGGCATAATGTTCTCTTCCTCACATGTAATCGGGGCAATAGAAAAACTGCAGTGCACATTATATGTGGTGTAAGGAACTACCCATTTGGGTTGTAATTTTATTTTTTCATTCGTATTATTATTGTCCTTAATTCCAATACTAATTCCCCATGAACTTTTGAGTGGTGGTGAATATTATAATATTATTCTCATGTAACATAGTTTTGATGAACATTGTGGTTCTCTTGGGATATGATCCTTTTCTCATTATGTTCTTCCATGTCATTCTAAAAATTATTCCACCACTCAACCATAGTAAGTTGATAAAAAATCACTAAAATTAAATGAATTCAATCCTCATTAAGAAAAATTATCTGATCTTATATATAATAAATTATAGGGTCACTTTTATAGGAATATATTTTTAGTAGAGTAAGGTCTTAATGAATTGATGAGTTTTTGAATCATAGAATTATTATCTATATCCACCGTTATTTATAGGATATTCAATAGTGACCTATTGATGGCCATTATGTTTCCATTTATTTTTTTATGATAGTGGGATAAATGACTGAACTATATACCATACATCAAATTTAATATTTTTATTATACCCCATGATTTTATATATATTTATATTTACATAAATAAACTATGTTTGGTAGGTAGTGATTTACTGAACAACAATCTTAAATAAACCATGTCTTATTTCATTATAGTAGAATATTATAATTGAAAACGAAATTCATTACAATATATTAAAAAAAAAAAATTTACAAATGGAATGAAACTAAAAGAAAATAAAAAAACAAGGATGAAATTCAAATCCACTTTATTCAAGAATCACGAATAGTAAAAATTAACCAATTCAATTGATTATGTAAGAGATATTAGTTCTCTTATCTATACAGAACATGGTCTAGCACAGAATCTTATTTAATAGTGGGGGACTCTTCTCCTTTAACTGAACATCCCCATTAATTAACGTTATCATTTTTATCACCATTATAAATAAATAACATTTTTTAAAAGATAATTTATTTTCAGGTAAATACAAGTGGTTTCTTTATAAAATAATGAAGATGAGGGAATAAAATATCTTTATGTTGTTTAATTTTCATCTATTTATCCACCCATTTTATTTAATAATGGAATTAAAACACTATAATATAAAATATTGTTGATAATTTAATCTTTATCATGGTTTTTGAGAGTCAATGGCAGATTGGATTATTTTTATACATCAACATTATACAATTTTGGATAATAAGATTATATTTTTATGAAAAAAATGATATTAATTATCAAATTGATAAAGTAATGGAATCTATTCTTCTTTAATGACTTAATGCTACACATTGATTAGTTTTACATCTATTTATGAGTCACACATAATATTGAAATAAATCATTAGTATGTATAAATGAAATTATTTGTTTGTAATGAGGGATCAGTAATCATCCTCATTGTTAGTTCATCTGCCTTAGAGGGGAAATTTTTATATCAAAAGATACTTTTTCATATAGCTAAATAAAACTCCTTGATTGGAATACTTAATTTTATAATCCAATATCATCTTTTTAGTTAGTTTTTTTAATGAAAATCGATGTACATTTTCCATCCATAAGATACCATATTGATTGAGGAATCCAATTTATCACGGAGATTCATATACAAAGACATATCCTATAAGGTTGTATGTTCCACAGTTAAAGATATCAATGTTTTTCCATTTTTCTTATTATCTAAGATAAAATGAATATTGATCTACTAAAGAAAACTATCTCACCTTCATGGCCATATTTCAAATAAAGGAAAAATATAGATGTTCCAAAAATAATATATATGGGATGATAAACTAACTTCATAATTCTGTAAATAAATTCATAACCATTTCACCATAATTTTCAAATAAATACATCCTTTTTATGTTTTATTAAATTTTATATCATCCATTAACATTGTATGGATAAGGTAACAAAATCATTTTACATTTACTCTATCATTTTTTTGCAAGAAGTGAACTGAATGATCAATATATTGTTCCCACATAAATAAAAATATTCTTATCATCCATTAGATGAATTATTTATAAAGCATTTTGTATTTAAATATTGAGTCTATAATAAAAACATTAAAAAATTTCAACCACATACTAAATTATACCCTTTTTCATTAGGTTTATAAAATATATACATTTTCATAAAAGGTTAACAATGAATCTCTTAATTTAGGTGAGAAATATTTTTATTACAATCAACTCAAATATTTCCAAAGGTCAACATCATTAATAACATTGTTTTTCTATGAGTTAAATTTCATAAATATAAAATGGATTAAAAATATATGAAATTTTCCCCTTAACATTTATTTCATTGAATTTATATTTAGTTTATGTAGTCATGGTAGAGAAATCAAAACTTATCTATTAGAAAAGAAACTTGTAGATTGGAATTAATTAAAACATTGATCATCATTATAATATTTAATACTCTTTAAATGTCGCGAAATATATATTTAGTGAATTAACCTGTGATTAGTAGATAAAAAATTACCAAATATCATTGCCACATCATACTATAATCCTATCAATTCCCTAAAGGTAGTGAATTTATCTTCCTTGTGTAACATTAAAATTTAGTTATAGCTAGAATACCCATAAAAGGATGAAATGTATAGAATGTTTTTTATTTAATCAATATATATTGTTAGGATAAAAAATTGTATTCATCTCTTAGTCATTGATTCCCTAAGTCCCTGATATTAAAGTAATCACTAATTATTCCATTTTTTAAGGGAAAATATTTGGATAATAATTTATTTTAATTGACCTCTATGATAAAATTATATTTCATCAAATTATCCACCATTTCAATTATATTGGATCTATGATATAGATTTACTAATCTCATAACATGTATCTTGGAATAGAGATTAAGCGATAAACCCACATATTAAATATATATTTAATGATTTAAAATATGAATTTCATTAAAAGTCCATAAAAACACCTATGTGTTGTCTGAAAATATATATATAATGATCTACCTCTTTTTGAGTCAATGTTTTTTCAATTAATTGTTTTGATAAATTTTTTTATGCACCCAATTTTACTTAATTTACCTCATCAATAGTGGTGATGGAATAGTTCCCAATTATCAAGAGTTAATCCAAGAGATATTCTTCATTATCAACATCAATAATAGACAATAAATCAATTTTTTACTGATCTATTGAATAAATTATAAAAAATAATCCCTAATTAAAATACAATAAATAATAAGTTCATATAAATTCCATCAAGACATTATGATACCTTGTGATTTCAAAAAATAATTCCCTAATACTTATTTCATCCACTAACAGTACTTCTTTATATTAGCTAATTATTTTCTGGGCATTGACCAGGAATTATTAAAAATAGAAACTAATATTTTCCCTTAAAAATAGAATAAATTTTCTAGTTTCACACCCATACATTTCTATTAAAACAATGGTTCAAAAAAATATTTTCTTTTCAATGTATGAATAAAATGTTATTTTTGGGATTTTTTACCATTCTGAGGAGGACCATAAGATATCCTAGATCTATATTTATATTTTTATTGTGATTTATATAGAGAGTGAAAATTTATTTCACATCATTCCATGGTCTAATTGGAGTGTCTTCTAATTTTTATGGGCAGCAAACTATGTTTTGTTTTCTAACTATGACTACCACACTTATCTTTTTCTGTAACCATTAGTAATGTATTGATACACACTTGATTAAAATATGGAACTATAAAAATGAAATACTCTAACTTTTACATCAAAATGTCATTTAAGGAAATACGGGTACAAAAAGGGTTTTTTTATATGTAGAGATTTTGATATCCATCCTAAAAAATCAATGAAAGTTGTATTGTAACTAATGAATTTTATCTCAATGATAGATAAACGATCCTAGAATTAGGTTCTGAAACTAATAATAACCAAGGTTTTTTTCTCACACTTTTCTGGTTGCGTATTATTAAGTGAACATGATAGAAATAAAAAATCTAATATCCAAAACGGTGATGGGTTTGATAATAAATGAGGTTGATTCCAATGTCATTATTGTTAGGGATCAATTGATATATATATGTTTTAGATTTCTTAGAACATATAATAGATATATATATCTATATATGTCTATATACCAATCTTTTTATATAAAAATTATGAATTTTTCACATTTATTAGATAAAAATTCAATTTCATATAGATATATATCATCCACTTTGGTCTTAAAAGATTATGTATATTACAATTCCTCTATAAAAGAATATCTAATTTCATTAGAGAGTCTGAATATTTACATGAATGAGAGTCATGTTAATAAATTAAAAGTTTTTTTTATATTCCATAATTTTATTCCATGGTATGTGCTTATTCAAATGCACATGTTTAGGAGCATCAGTCATAAAAGGAATATAAACATAATGACATAACATTTTTAGGTAAAATTTCAAGGTTTGTTTTAAATTTTAATAGGATAAGGAGAAATTCCTCAATTAATTATCATTTACAAAGGGATTTGAGTAAAATTATTGAATTTAATTTCAAGGAAACAAGTCCCTAGTACTATAAATATGAATTATTGTAATATTTTGTAATGATGTAAATACACTAGGAATTATGGGATACTTAACATAGTTAATTTTATTCAATGTGGGTAAAAATAATGTTTATTCAGACAATGTTATAGATGAAATGTAAATTAGAAAAATTAAATATATTTACAAAACAATATAAGGTAACTCTTATTGGAGTGATGAAATATTTCTATGATGACAAGAGATTGTGGATTAATTTAATAGGATGTGTTTTCTGAAATTATGATTTCATTAATATATTGAAAAACATTGAAATATATCTATAATAATACATGAGGGAAATTATACCAACATGATCATGGATAATTAAAATAATATAAATTCAATCGATACTTGTGGTTAATAAAATATAATAATATTGAGGTGAATGAAAATATTTCTCAAAATAAAAATAATCATAAAGAGTGATCTTATGATCATATCCTTATAAACCATATTAAGACCCATCCCATAATTACTACTCTATTGATGGAAAAATAAGGGATATGATAATTATTAAACACATTGTGGTACTAATTAAACAAATTTTATCCATAGAAAAAATTAATTATTAATATGATATTACTTTCTTTTAATTTTGTTCCACCATCCAATATGAAACAACTTACTAATAAAATAATGTTCACATGTTGTAAGAGATTTTTTTATTAAGGTTTTAAAAGAAATATTTTTGAATTAAAAATTTCATTAAATAATGGCATGAAAAATTTTCTACCATTCGTTCTTTAAAATTCTATATCTATGAAACAATATATACGTGATAATCCAACTAAGTAGACCTGGTCATCCAATGAGTGGAAATCATTTTATCCTCCCATTTCTCCAATATTTTTCCAAAATTATAAATTTTAGTATCATGGTATCATGTAATCCTTGTAATCATCATGGTGTTAATACAAAAAATCATAGTCTTTTTATACTTTAGGTTGACCATTTTCATAACGTAAAATTGATGGTTTCAGTCTGACTGATAAATATCATCATTCCAAATTTCATTATACCTGAGATCATGGAATTACCACCAAAATTCAGGGACTTATTTTTTTTAATTATCTCTCCCATTAAATATATTATGATAAAGTTCCATGGTAATGATTTGAGTGAAAATTTATTGAAAAAATGTTGTTCTATCTCATTGGAAACCATAATGATGTGGAAGAATTTACCAATGAAAATACATCCTCTTCTATTTTAAAGGTTTCTCATATCTTCATTGATGCAAAATGGATTTAATTAAATACCTATTTGTTCACATAATTTAGTCTAATGTATCCTCCCTATGGAATAATATGTCTAGTTGTGGTAAAATATCCAAAATCACTATTTCAGCTCTATTCCCATGACAACCTCATAAAAAATATTACTACAAAACATCCCATTTAATAATAATATTGAGAATCTAATGTACTCTATATTTTCATGGATGATGAGATCCTTATTTACCTTCTATTATAGGTTACTCTTATGTTTAAATATTACAACATGGGAATATCTGACATGGTTTAATTCCACTCCTCACTTATTCCAACCAATTCAAATACATGTGGGTTGAAACATAATGAAATGGGTTGTGTTGTTGATACTTCATTGTATCCAACATTATATTATTTTCCAATTATCCACATTATATATCAATGGATTGTGATTTGATTTGTTCTATTTTCCTTTAGAACCTTTATAACACCTCTAAATTCATCATTAATCTACATTCAACAATATATTTTAAAAAATAAAGTGAGTTCAGAATTATTATGTCCATTAATCAAATTATAACATTAGGAAAATGTATGTATGTAATGGAGTTATCAAAATCCCCCACACATAAATATTTTCTTATCCCTAAGAAAAATAAATCAACACATAATCAAAGATATTCCTTACACTAACAGGGGAATTGTTAAATTTATTATACCTATGGACATAAATTCATTACAAGTAATATCAAAATCATACAATACATATAGTAAAATAATTTCCAATCAGAACATATGTATAATTCAAATTCAAGACCACACATTTTTTATAAAAATATTTAACCATTCATAATTAACAATTTCAATTATGTTTAATTTACCAAAAATTCAAGACACTCATTACTCAAGGACATTTATTTTTCATTATGCTCAATATAAAGTATCTACATTCTATTCAGTGGATTTAATGTTATATAAATATTTAATTTGAAGATAAACCAATAAATTCAAGATAAATTTCCTCTTCAAATGAGAGTAGCCACCAATTCATTTTTATTATCTTATTTAGTAAATCAAAATTTTAATAGAAAAAATAGTCATTTAATTTCATATTTTTTCCTCAAAATTCATTTTATAAGGATATATTTTTTATTTTAATGTGTGAAATAACATGCCTCATAACATAGTAAATAAAAAAACGAACACATCAATCACCAACATAAATCTACTACTGTCACTAATTATAATTGTTAAGATAAGAAAGTTGTATGTGGCCTGGATAAATATCAATTCCTGGTTACCCAATACTCTGTTGTTTCGATTTTTATTAAAATATAGAGGAATCAATACATCAAAAAAATACTATTCTTAGTTTCATTCTAATATAATCATGATAATAACCCCACTTTCTCTATTTTGAATAGAAATTCATAGACCACAATCAAATAACACAAAATACATTTTTATTATTAGTTAAAATAAATAAATTATACCAAAAAGATTAATTAATAAGGAGAACTAGTCATTTAGTTTAGATTCTTATAATGAAATTTAGAGTCCCAATGAAATGTAAAACATACAAACATAGGTTATTCCCCAAGATCTAATGACATGAAAATTCCTCAATTGGCAGGCTCAATAATGTTAATGTTGTTCCAAATCATCTAACATTGATAATATAAAACAAATAAGTAAAAGTAAGATTTTATATCCCAAAAATATCTTTTGGAAGTGGTATCAATAATAATATACGGCTTGGGGTTTAAATTATCTCTCATGAATAGAATTAATAACATTGTGTAAAAATTAAGGAAATAGATAAAACAAACCTTCCTAATAAATGATAATTGTCATAAAATGATATAATGAAGAAACAAAATAATATCATCCATCATTTTTGACATAAAAAATTAGAGTAATCCTGTCACATTAAATATTTTTCACCTATATTTATTAAATATAATATCAAAATATAAAATATTTCCAACATATAAAAATATTTTTACACAAAAATGACGTTACATAGATCATGAAAAGGGAAAAAATCCAAATTTGATATTTAAGGGTCACCCACACACTTAAATTAATCTTTTTTTAAATTATATAAAAATTTGAGAGATATATATGAAAAATCAGAATAGAAACCCAATAAATGACTGTATTAATATATTGGAAAGATTGATAATGATTCTATAATCGTAGTTTCATCGCTTCCATGATCATTAGAATGAATGATATAAATGAAATCCTCATATTTTAGATTGTTAAAGGAAATATTAGTAAATAAGACTAATATTATTTTATCATTAATATGTTAAAAATGATATATCAAATTAAATTGTAGGAGAAAATTGATTCTCTATATAGAATTCATGAATGTCATCAAGGGAGCACCAAAATTATATGAAATAACCAAAAAAGGTAAATGGATATTAAAAAATATGAATAATAATGAAAATGAAGGATAAAAATAAAATTAAATCATTAAGGGGGTGTTTCTTGTGTACTTATTGTGCTTTGTTTCTTCCCCATTAGAATTTTCAAGTTCTATGAAGACATTATCAATGGAATCTAATGTGTTTGATAGCTGCAAAAAGAAGAATTATTATCGACCGGGTAATAGTGGTCTTTGAAATCTATATGTACTATTCATTTAAAATAAATAATTCTTGGGACTATATTATCAATATTGGGTGGGTCAGACCATGTCTCTAGGGTATCTCTATTTAGTAAGGGATATTAAAAAAACTATGTGTAACAACTTATTAATGATACAATTAGTTTTTTAATATTTTATAATATTTATGAATTAAATAGTAATTTTACAATATAATTTACTGTACATAAAATATAATACATTAAATTAAACAATGAGTTTCTTTGAAAAGCTTGGGTTGAATGCATGCCTGAGTTATACAGACAATAAAATACCATAAATATTATTTTTTAATATAACAGTTATAACCAAACCATTGTTTTTTTAGGAATGAATAATAATTAATATATTATGTGTAAAAAAGTTTATAAAATATTTCTAAATTTATCTAGTAGACTTTATAGGAATAATATAAGAGTAAATCTAATTTTACACTTAGAAACTCTATTTTTCTAAATATAAGTTTTACCTCCTTTTAAGGGTGCACCTGTTTTAAGAACACATATTTAGATTTTTATAAATTTTTATCAAAATAAAATTAATTTTTGATAGAGGAATATAAAATATATCGTTGGGTTAAATTTTTGAATTTTTCTAAGATGATTTAAATTTTGCTGAATAATAAATAATTTAAAATTTTAATTAAAACCATTTTTTCATTTAATTTTTTAATATATTAAAATTATTTTGATTGGATTTAAAGTATAATCAGATAAATAATATATAATTTATTCAAATTTAGGTCATATTAATCATTTTAATTGTTATTCATATATAAAAACATACCAATCCTTTATACATTTTCACATTAAAAACTCGCTTCATTACCCGTTATATGGGTATAATTATAAAATAATTTCATCCACATATATTGTTTCAATTGGAAAAAATGGATTTCTTATTTTAATTTATAATAGTTTATAATTTTTAATAATGTAAAAAGATTTTTATTACCAAAAACATTTTTGAAGTAATTAAAATTAATTACAGTAATTGTGGTAAAAATTTGTTTATTTAGTGGTTAAACATTAATATTAAGACTACAACTAACATATACACTTGTCCAATTGGAATTTTGTGTACATGATTGAACCATTTAAAATATTTTATTGAATTTGTATCATTATTTTTTGAATATAAGGTAAGATAGGCCTCCAAATAATGATTTTTTCTGAATATTTACAAGAATGAAAATCACCATCCAATATAAAAAGGAAATCACCCTCCCCAATTATTCACGACTTTCATTCCATATAGATCATCCAAAAACATCCAAAATTATATCCCAATATCCATATACTCAATTAGGAATACTCATATTGGTCAGGAAGGCAACCAAGTAAACCCATTGTAGAAAACCATAATTCATTACTTAAAAAAGAGGTAACATTCATTGATGTGCATTTTTATTAGATTTATTTATTAGACCATAAAATTATTAATACATAATTACTATATAACTAATTTTGTATCATAAATATACTAATATTTTTATATGTTAACTTTTTTACCTACACCTACACAAACATCCATCAAATGGAAAATTAAATTACTCTTCCTGTGTACGGTGGACTACTACCTCCCAAAATAATGTCATTCTTTTTTCGATTACCACCTCTCATGGTCATGAATTAAGATGGAAGAAATATTTATATACGATATATATATATATATATATATATTATATTTATGAATCCTTTATAATTTTATAATATTAATGTACACATTACTTATTGTTTTCTATTTTGTGGGAATACGATAAGATCATCTGTGGATGTGTGGACTACTCTCTCCTCAAAGTGATGTGATATATTCAAAAATTACAAGGAATGTATTTGGGATGTGATTAATAATAATATGATACATTAATTAAATCTATATGATATTAATGACAAAATAAACATACTATAAATATAATATATCATATTATTTGTTACCATTTGAAACTCTGAAATAGTGATAACACCATTGTGGGCATGTGAACTACTACCTCCTTGGTGTGATGAGATTCCTTTTACATTAAAAAAATTATATATATAATTAAATATGACTAAATATAAAGGTATTTTTTATATAATAACAATTAGGTAAATATAATTATTACTTACCTTCTTTCCATAATGATCATTGAAAATGAGAATGTTACTCACACGTGCATAAGACATATCATCTCCATGATTGTAACATTGGTTCAATTTTCAAAACTATCATTCATGATTAGTTTTAAAAGTAAAATTGAATCATATATATAATAGTTATGTGTTGATTAATATTCTGGAGATATTTTAATAAGGACACCTTTGACCATAGTTGACTTACCAAAGTTGTTTTAGGCACATAAACTGAATATGGTAAAAACACTCAAAATAAGAATAATTGTTTAAGAAGTATTATAAAATAATGAAATAAGTGTGATAAAAATAATGATAAACTTGAAAAGTATTTTTTTAGTTTTAATAATAAACATATGTTTATTATTTCATATTAGATGGACACATGTGACAAGTATGACTCAAGGTAAGGGGTTTTGCCTAAATCTCATTTTATTGGGGCATGTTTTGATGTTATACACCGACCTAATTTTCTATGGTGTATGTAAATCCAATTTTGAAATATCATATAATTAATATACTTATTTTAATTTTAAATAACTTTTTTGATAAATTTTCATCTTTCATGGGTCTTATGACATAAATGATCAGTGTTGTTAGACACTATGAATGTTTAGATATTTTATTTCAGAATCATTTATCTGTGTAAATATTTTTGTTATGATTTAATATATTTAATGAATGGATATAAAAGTTATATATAATAATGATTATTTCTATTCTTAGTTTTCATATTATACTAAAATCCGTTCAATATTTTATAAAATTACCTCTTTCTATTTTTTGGGAATTTTTTTATTGAATTTTTTATTTAAATATGGATTGATTATGTCTATATGATTAATTGTTTTCTTGATATTTCCAATGAACATTCATGAGTAAAATGTTTAAAAATGAAATATATTCTATCTTATGACATTTTAATAGTACATGTAAATATTTTTTTGTCGTTCATTGATAAACTAATGAAGGTTGGTTCTGTGATAATCAAACGATGGGTGGGTCCACGATATCTATCCAATAATATCAGTTTGTATGTCAGCTGAATCACTATTCTATTTGTAAGAGCGACACGTAAGGAATCAGAACTCATTGATATTTAATCTATAAGAGTTAAATGTATAGTAATGTCAAATTACACCATTTTGTTTTTATTAATATTGTAATTGGTTTTTCAGAAATATAGTAGTTACAAAAAGTTTAATCGATGAGGTTTTTATAAATGAAATGTATTACTTACTTATAAATGGTGATAATTTTTACATTATGATAATTTTTTCAAGTGTTTAATGTTTTTAAATGAACTAATATATTCATTTTTTGTATCCCTTGTTGGACTTTTTATATTAATGACACATTTTTCTTGTTTTTACAATGAGTTAATGATAAATAAAGAATGGGACGAAGTCATGTTGAATGTCTTGAAGTGTTTTCAAAAAAGGGTTCATGTTTTATTTTAAATGTTTTAGATTACTGGAAAAAATGGATACTATTCTACATTTTCCAATTTGTGTTTTTGGTTTTTATTATTTATGATTTATGGTCTAATTATCCAAAACTATAAACCTGAAAATATCCTGAACCTGAAATAAAGTGATTTCATAAAAAAATTCAAGGTTATATAACATATTATGGATGTGTATTTATAGATTGTATCATATCAAATGTTTGGAAACTTTATATTTTAGGATAAAATTAGTTTCATTACACTGAAATATTCCACATTATAGTTAATGTGAATTGATATGTCATTTGAATATTACCATGTTACATCATCTAAACAATGTTTTTTTAAAATTGTTTTCCAGATAAGATACAAGGAAGTTGTAATGGGATGAAACTAACAGAACGTGTACTTTCAAATCAGCATTCTAAGATGAGTGGAATTGGAATTGAGTAGTTTTTTATGATGATGGATCAGTTAAAATAGGCTATAAATGGTAGAGGATTTCATGAAAGCGATCAACCAGATATACCATTGAATAACATGATGGTAGTGAAGCATTTTATGAGATAACATCCCTAATAATTCAAGAGATCTTCCTAGACTATTCTAGCTAAAGGATTGATTATATCCAAAGAAAATATTTTCAATTTCAATGTTTTTTCAGATCATAAAAAGGTATCTCTTTCACATTTTTTATTTTTATGGTGTAAATAAACAGTTGTCATCAATGGTTAAAAATAATTGGGAAAGTGAAGAAATTGTTTCCTTGGAATGGGATGAATTTATGTATATTTTTATTAGGAAATATTTTCCTGTGGTTTTTCAAATTAATATGTATTAAAATCATGGAAATGAGAAAAAGTTAAGAATATTATGTGGCTACATATAATGAAAACATCACATGACTAGCGATGTAAATCCCAATTTTTATCTGAGATATTGATAGCATGAAAAATCATATTTACCTGGGTTTAAATCCATGATATCGATAGGAATTGAATTATGATGAGGTCAAGGGCTAAGAGAAAGCTGATCATTGTATTGATAAGGTAAAATGGGGTTTATAAATGATCTTGTGTCTCATGAAAACGAGCAAAACAATTGCTCCAGTAGGTAGTTAATTAGAAATAATTCATCAAATATGTTTAGAGAAATCAAACACAAATTTTAAACATGTAGTGTGTGTGTTAAAAATCATCAAATATAATGTCTTTGAAATTAGGGGAGGTTATTATGTTGTTGTATTATTGGTTATATGTCTTTCGAATATAAGTATTTTGATCAAGCAAGCAATTAAAAGCTATGGACAAGATGTTTTAGTTGTAATGGATTTTTAAATTAGCCAAATGGGTGTATAAAGATGATTTACCAAGGTGGAGACCATACTGAGAGAAATATAAATGGGGTTGAAGAATATTTTTTCAACACTCATGTTTATATTGGTGCATCAAATTATGTGGTTATTGGTATAAAATTGGTTTATTCGAATTGTTCAAATACTCTGTTTGATTTTTGATATTTTCATTCCTTCATTTCCGATAAATTTTATAGAAAATATGGAATACGACCTCCTGAATATACGATAGAACATTGTGTAAGAACAACATGTGGGAGTATTATAGAGACCACGATTTATAAGATGCATTATATTATCATTTACTTGTTCTTATTTTCTATATGTGTAGTTGAACTAATAATAGTGGAGTCTGATATAATTTTTGGTATGGATTGGAATTCATTTTACCATGATCACATATATTATAACGTCAATAATGTTTTATTCAATGAATATTTTTATAAAATACCAACAATAAAATAAAATGATTTGTTTGTAGTTGGGGTTTGGCTAAGTGGTAAGCACCCTATAATCCTACATAAAAAATGGGGGTTCAAAACCCATGGGGCTCATGTACTGTAGCAGTACTATAGAAGTACTGTAACAATGGTGGTACTCTTGATTGACAGGTACTGTAGTGGCAGTAGGGAACTGTAGCAGGGGCGAGTAATACAACAATCAGGTTACTATTCATAGAATGGGCCTTAGGCCAAAATTTTGTGCCTACGGGCTATGTAATGGGCTACATCCCAACTGGGCCTTCGACCTATGTAATGGGTCTTCCTCTACCCATTTAAAAAGAGGGCTTTGCTTTTCATTAATAATAATATGAGGCTTCGGCCCAAATATTTTAAAAAAATGATTTTTTATGGTTGTTAATTTTATCTAGCTCATGTTGTTGAAAAGAATGAAATAATTATGATTAGTGAAATCCTAGTAGTAAGTGAATTTAGGGATGCTTTTTCATAATGATTTATGTAATGGCCCGGACCTCTCTGGTCCATTACTTTGTGAAATGTTGGTGTTGGAGGTGTTTCGGGAGGTCAAGGGGACTTAATCCCAACACTTTGCCAAAATTCTAGTTCTGTGAACAGTGTTTCCAGTTTTATGAACAGTAACAGATCTGTGAGACAGATCAGTTTCACAGATCGGTGAGACAGATCAGTTTCACAGATCGGTGAGACAGATCAGTGTCACAGATCGGTGAGACAGATCAGTTTCACAGATCGGTGAGACAGATCAGTTTCACAGATCGGTGAGACAGATCGGTTTCACAGATCGGTGAGACAGATCGGTTTCACAGATCGGTGAGACAGATCGGTTTCACAGATCGGTGTGACAGATCAGTTTCACAGATCGGTGTGACAGATCAGTTTCACAGATCAGTTTCACAGATCGGTGTGACAGATCAGTTTCACAGGTCTGTTTCACAGATCGGTGTGACAGATCAGTTTCACAGATCAGTTTCATAGATCGGTGTGACAGATCAGTTTCATGTACAGTAACGGTGGGTGAACAGTGTTTCCAGACTCCTACAGTTTTGCCCCTTTTGACGTTTCCTTTGACGTAAAATACATTTAAAGCCTTATTTTAAGGGCTCTTAAGGCCGATTCAAATGCCAAAAATCCTATATTAATTATTCCTAAGGCTTGGAATGTTTTACTTGGTCAAACCGCGTGGTTAATGCGATCCGTTTTTAATGGAGAATTAACCGGATCTTAAACCGTCGCCCCATTAAATCTTAAAAAGGGACGAGATATCATTCTCCCTTGTTCCTTCCCTTTGTTCTTAACTAAGAGGCGCTAGAACCTTTCAATCCTTTTCATAGGAGTTGCACAAACAACCCTTACTCCTAGGATCGTGACCCGCTGTGTGGATAAAGGACGTCAAGAACTCTTCGAGGTAGGGGATTCATGGCTTCTCTAATTATATATGTGCAATCGTAGAATTAGCATGATTTATTCCTTTGGATCACAATGAAATTGACCTAATTAAATACTTGAACGGGATTAAAAGAATTGGTTGATCGCATGTTGTTGCTTTATACCGTGATAACGGTTTGCCTCATGTTTTCCTAGATATAGTGATATCTATGTTTCTTTGATTTGTTGATTGTTCATGATTGAAATTGATAATGAACGTAAAGCCGGAATTAACTGTTGATTAATTGGATAAAGATAAAGAGGAATATAAATTAATCTGGTTTTTTTGTCGTTGTTGTAGTTGTTCTAATTTGAGGATAATCAAATTAGGGAAGTAAGTTTGGTTATATAATTGTGATAGCTTACTGATTAGGTATCCATGATTGGAACCTACGAATAACAAATCTGTTAATTCAATATGGATTAGAGAACAGATTATGTGGGAATTTCAAAAAGGGTTCTGAGTTACCCTCTTGTTTGTTAACGGGCCGAGAGCCCATTTTGTGATGTTTTTTTTTCCTGCTGCTTGTGCTGTGATGTGAGCCTGGACGGTTGTTGTGATATGTAGAGGCATGGAGGCCTTATAGTTGTGGCAGCAGATGACGCCTAGTGTGGCGAGATGCATCGGTTTATGCATATGGGTGTCAGGGAGGACACCAGGGGTGATGGAATGGGATGGATGTGGCTTCTGGTTGCTTGTGGTGTTCTTGAATGTTAATCTGCCTTGCTTTTCCCCACTGCTCAAGGCAGCTGGTCTTGCTACCATTCTTCCAAAGGAGGCGAAGACACGCGGGGTATGCCACGTGCTTTCCGTGTTTAGCCTCTCGAGGGAGAATGGGTATATGCTCTTTCTATAGGCGGCAAAGACCCGACAGGTAGTATATCTACTCACCGTGTTGAGCCTCCTTTGTGTTTAGAAGCATAGGATGTTTTTCTAGAATGCCTGGGAATGTGAAAAACTATTTCTGTAATGAATGTTTGATTAAATGGTGAAAATCCACGGGGATGGAGATGCTGGAATTTAAAGGTGATGTGAATCTTAAAAAGGAGCAGTTGTTTTTGAAAGTGACGCCATTTCAGTTTAATGTGGAATTGTTCGATCTTAATTAATGTTTAAAGAATTAATTAATGTACAGTGGAACTGATAAATGAGATTGGAGTAATCTAATAATTCTCTTCAATTGGTTGTGTGCTTATAGGATACCTAGTCTAAGAAGTACCAGCCTGGAGTCTGAGAGACATTAGCTGCAGTTGTATCTAAGACTAGGTGATGCCCATAGTGTGGATGTGAGTTACTTATATATTCTGTAATTTTTTTGTGTTTCCATACGCTACTCCACCCTGTCGGTAAGGGAAACTGACACCCCGGGGATTCTGAGCCCTGGGGGGTGTTTTCCCCAACATTCTGATGGGAGGTTGAATGGCTGACTACCCCCTTTGGCCCCGCTCTCTTCTCTTGGTAGATCTTAGTGCTGGTAGGCACAGTGGTTAGTTTTACCCATATATGTGTGTAGAGGGATGTAATGGCTTGTGGTTGTTTCACACACATATATTCTGGATATAGTATCCTATGGACTACTATAGGTGTAACGTGTATAGGCTGTGATGGCTTGAGGATCCTTACTCGGTGTATGGGCTGTAATGGCTTGAGGTATAATACCCGACGTATGATACACGTTATGCGAGCTGTGGTGGCTCCTGGAAACTACCTGGTTACTTTTGGTTGTGAGGATTGTGTGGAGCTTAGCACAGGTGTCTGCGGGCAAGCCTTTGTGGTGCACGAGGTGCAGATTGGGGAGCTTGACCCGTGTTGATACGGGCATGCCTTTGGAGAGAGATGCACAGGACGTATGTCGTTGGGGCAAAGCGGCAAACCAGTGGGGAAGTGGTAGCAGGGTACCCTTGATATTCTTTACTACATGCTATATTATTGTATGTGTTACTTGGTGAGTGTAGACTTGGTGAAGTTGGGAACATAGTATACCTGTTTAGGTGACGAGTTAGTTTCACTTGTTGTTTACTGGGCTTTAGCATGCTTTCTTTACTTTTTCACGAGAGTCTTGGGGAGGATCCTACTGAGTATACTGTTATACTCACCCTATGTACATATAAACTGTTTTTCAGGCGACTTGGAGCAGGTTGGAGATCATGTTGGTTACTACTAGCTTGCGGTTGGAGGAGGAGCTGTTGGGGGTTGTGGTCGCTGCCGTTTTACTTTCTTTTGGGTACTTTTAGTTTTCCCTTTCAGTTGTAGTACTTTTTCATGACATTTCATATATGTACTTGGGTTTCTTTTACATTTCAGTTATGAGTTGGAGTTGGTTGGAGTCTATTCTATCTCTCTCTTCTGAATGTGTTCTCTTAGAGGGTAATGCCTCCCATTTGTGTGTGTATTATACCCTCGGTGCTAGTCGCCAACCCGGGGCCTACTGGAGGCGGGACTCGGGGGTCATTATCTCCCTTTTCACATTGCCGGCCAAGGAGGGGTACACTTTGTGGGGAGGGGGTCGTGACAGAGTGGTATCAGAGGTCTGGTCGAGGGATAGGATGGAGTTTGGAGTTAGGCACAGGTGAGGATGCATGGGATGGTAGGGAAATGGTGTCATTCATGTTTAGCAAGTGGGGTAAACACTGGAGACCGGCAGAGACATAGGCGTTCAGGGCCCCCTATGATCTGTTGCACGGACCTTTAAGTTTACGATGGCTACTAAACAAAGTGATACTGGTTGCAGGGTAGAGACCTAGGAAAGGATCATGCATCATTATTCCTTGCGCCTGTATTTGAATGGGTAGACCTTGGAAGGAACACTTGGTGTCCTTGGTTGTGACGATATTGCGTGGAGCAGTGAGACAATGGTGGTTCTTGTTCCTCGGGGATCGTGAGGAGTCAGCGATCTCATGGGGGGAGTTTCGAGACAGGTTTAGAGTCGAGTTTCTTTCATCGACTGTGAAGGCATCCAGTCGCCAGGAGCTTCTTACCCTTCGACAAGGGAGATCCAGTGTTCGGGAGTTTGGAATCCGTTTCAGGAACCTTCTACGATATGCTTCAGACCTGTTACCAGATGATGAGGCCAGGGCGAGTCATTTTGAGGAGGCTTTGCGTCCAGAGATCCAGCGCCAGGTCACCCCATTTATGCTGAAGACATATCTTGAGGTGTTGGCGAGGGCTGAGGTTGTTGAGAGGACTTTGGCTAGGACTGGATCATCACGAGAGGGGAATCGTCATGATTCCTCAAGAAGCGGAGCTGTGGTCCGGGGTTCCCGGTTTTCAGGACAGAAGAGTTTCCGTTCACCTGGGGGTAGGTCCCAGCCCTTCCCATCTCATTTCTCTGGAGGTAGCAACTCTCAGACCTATGCCAAGGGATCAGGCGCTTGTTTTTCTTGTGGTGGACGTGTTCATCAGCAGCGGGAGTGCCCAAATTTTCAGAGCAGTCATCGTGCACCAGGCGCTCCACTCCAGGTTCCTCCGTTGAGGCAGTTCCAGCCGAGGCAGCAGCAGCAGGTTACACCAGCTTTAGATCACCAGAGGGTAGATGGAGCAGGCAGAGGACAGCCCCATGACGCTCCCCGTCCTCAGAGAGCAGAGCGCGGCCATGGTGGTGGTCGTCATCAGGGTCAGAGAGGCTGTGGAGGTGGTCGTGGTCAGCTTCATGCTCTAGCGTTGCCAGCTCCAGGCGAGTCAGACGTCGTCCGAGGTACCCTTTGCTTGTTTTCTACCTTGGTGTATGCCTTGTTTGATTCAGGAGCGACACACTCCTTTATATCCCCTACCCTTGTCCACGCTTTGGGACTTGAGGTAGAGAGGCTTCCAGTGCCCTTGGCGTTGACTACGCCAGTTGGAGGTCGAGCTAGCTTGTTTGAAGTATGTAGAGACTGTGAGCTAGTGTTGGGGCAGCACCGCTCTTGGGGAGATTTCCTATGTTTACGAATACAACCATATGATGTCATCCTCGACATGGATTGGTTGTATTCGGTGCAGGCTATTGTGGATTGCTACAGGAAGAAGGTCGTTTTCTTTGATGAAGACGGAGAGGAAGTAGTGTTTGTTGGTGAGAGAGATCCTCGGATGAGTCATAGACGAGTTTCATCCTTATCATCCATGATGGCTGGGATGATGCTGAGTTCTTCAGAGGTTCAACAGTTGCCGTTTCCTAGGGTCGTAGAGGAGTACCCTGATGTCTTTCCAGAAGAGGTTGTATCCTTACCCCCTCGACGAGAGATCGAGTTTGGGATCGAGCTACAGCCAGGAGTGTCTCCTATCTCTTTGTCTCCGTACAGGATGGCCCCTTCTGAGTTACGAGAGCTACGTATTCAGCTCGATAGTCTGTTGCAGTGTGGTTTTGTTCGGCCAAGTGTGTCACCGTGGGGTGCACCAATTTTGTTTGTGAAAAAGGCTGATGGCAGTTTGCGGTTGTGCGTCGATTATCGTCACTTAAACAAAGTGACAATAAAGAACCGTTATCCTCTCCCATGGATTGATGACCTATTCGATCAACTGAAGGGTGCAAGTTGGTTTTCAAAGATCGACTTGCGGTCAGGATATCATCAGATGCGTGTAAAGGATGAGGATATCCTGAAGACTGCTTTCCGCTGTCGTCATGGGCATTATGAGGTTGTTGTAATGCCATTCGGCATGACAAATTCTCCAGCTGTTTTCATGGGGTTGATGAATGCTGTGTTCCGTGAATTCTTGGACAAGTTTGTTGTGGTTTTCATTGACGACATCCTTGTGTACTCCACATCTGAACAAGAGCATGCAGAACATCTACGAGCTGTTTTGGGAGTTCTTCGCCAACATCGGTTGTTTGGGAAGTTTTCCAAGTGTGAGTTCTGGGCTCAAGAAGTTCGTTTCTTGGGACATGTTGTATCCCAACAGGGAGTAGCTGTGGATCCTTCGAAGATAGAATCAGTGGTGTCTTGGCCAGCCCCCAAGACCGTGTCAGAGGTGCGAAGTTTCCTTGGTCTCGCAGGCTATTATAGGAGGTTTGTGGCTAATTTCTCCCGAGTTGCGACTCCTCTGACAGCTTTGACCAGGAAGGATCAAGCGTTCATATGGACTGATCAGTGTCAGACAGCTTTCGAGTATCTAAAGGAGACGTTGGTAAGTGCTCCAGTCCTTTTTCTTCTAGCAGAGGGAGTCCAGTTTGATGTTTTCTGTGATGCTTCACATCTGGGGCTAGGCTGTGTTCTCATGCAGCAGAGGTCAGTTGTTTTTTATGGGTCTCGGAAGTTGCGTCCCCATGAACGCAACTATGCCACCCATGATCTTGAGTTGGAAGTCGTGGTGTTTGCGCTGAAGTTGTGGAGACATTACCTCATTGGCGAGCGCTTTGTGGTTTTCACTGATCATAAGAGTTTGAGGTATGTTTTCTCCCAACGTGATTTGAACTTGCGGCAGCGTCGGTGGATGGAGTTCTTGCAGGAATACGACTTCGAAATATCGTATACACATGGGAAGGGAAATGTTGTTGCTGATGCACTGAGCCAAAAGTCATGTAATGATGTTGTGCGTGAATCTGGTGATTCCTGGAGAGGGATGGAAGAGCTAGCAGCTTTGCATCTTGATATGGGAGAAGTTGGAGGAAGAGGTTGTCTTTTCCAGATGACGGTGCGGTCATCCCTGATGCAAAAGGTGGAAGAGTCTCAGTTGGGTGATCTAGAGGTTGAAGTTTTGAGAGACAGAGTTGTTTGTGGGGAGGCCCCTGATGGTTGGTCGGAGGATGAACAACACCGAGTGTTGTATCATGACAGGCTTTTTGTTCCCTTGGCGATGCGCGAGACGGTTCTCCGAGAGTTCCATAGCTCGCCCTTAGCTGTACATCCTGGTGTGACGAAGATGTATCGATCCTTGAGGAGTCAGTTTTGGTGGCCTGGGCTGAAGCGTTCAGTTGCAGAATGTGTGTCTCGATGTTTAGTCTTCCAGAAGGTGAAGGCCGAACACCGTGTTCCTGGTGGTCTTCTCCAGCACTTAGAGATTCCTCAGTGGAAGTGGGAGGACATCTCAATGGACTTTGTTACAGGTTTACCTCGAGCTCCGGGAGGACATGATGCTATATGGGCGGTAGTGGATCGTTTAACTAAATCGGCCCACTTCATAGCAATCAAGGAGTCGAGCTCAGTGGAGGTTTTGTCGAGGCAGTATCTGGAGGAGGTGGTGAGGCTTTACGGAGTTCCTAAGACGATCATTTCTGATCGAGACCCTCGTTTTACCTCTAGGGTGTGGAGAGGTCTCCAGCATGATTTTGGCTCTCAACTATGCCTTAGCACTTCTTTTCATCCTCAAACGGATGGTCAGACAGAGCGAACCATCCAAACTCTTGAAGACATGTTGCGCTCTTGTGTTATTGATTTTGGAGGTTCATGGTTGAAGCACTTAACTTTGGTAGAGTTCGCTTACAATAATAGTTTTCACTCTACCATCGGCATGGCGCCGTTTGAAGCCTTGTATGGCCGGCCATGCCGTTCTCCGTTGTGCTGGACTGGGGTCGGAGATTCAGCAATTCTCGGACCAGAACTAGTGCAGAATACGACAGAGATGGTTCAAGTGATTCGTGAGAGGATGAAGACAGCACAAGAACGTCAGAAATCTTATGCTGATCAAAGAAGGAGACCCTTAGAGTTTAATGTTGGGGATCATGTTTTTCTGAAGGTGACTCCCCGTCGTGGGCAGCGAAGGTTTGGTCACGGATGTAAGCTTTCTCCCCGTTTTGTTGGGTTTTTTGAGGTGTTAGCTCGTGTTGGAGCTGTGGCATATCGAGTAGCACTTCCCCCTCAGATGAGTCGGATACATGATGTTTTCCATGTATCACAGCTCCGTCGTTATCTTCATGATGAATCTCATGTTATCGATTGGGGAGAGATCGATGTTGATGATGATGCAACCTTCGAGGAGCAACCCGTGGAGATCCAAGACCACAAGGAGAAGGTGATACGTGGGCGTTCTATTCCTTTAGTTCGTGTCTTGTGGCGACACGGTGGCATGGAGGATAGTACCTGGGAGCGTGAGTCACAGATACGTGCTCAGTACCCAGAGTTGTTTAATGTTTAACTCCTTTCATGTAATGATGTTTTCTCTGTGGTTGGACCTTTCATGTTTTATTTATGTACCTTTGATGTGATGTTGTGAATGAATTGTTTGGGTATGGATTGTTTGTTCCCGGATGTTATAGTTTTGTTCCAGCTTTCGAACAACTCATGGTGGTTTTCCCCTGAGAGGTATCTTATGGGGTGGTTGTTCGGACCCCTCTTTTCTTCTGGGTTGGTTTTTAATTCTCGAGGACGAGAATGTTTTGAGAGTTATCTAATGTAATGGCCCGGACCTCTCTGGTCCATTACTTTCTGAAATGTTGGTGTTGGAGGTGTTCCGGGAGGTCAAGGGGACTTATCCCCAACACTTTGCCAAAATTCTAGTTCTGTGAACAATGTTTCCAGTTTTATGAACAGTAACAGATCGGTGAGACAGATCATTTTCACAGATCGGTGAGACAGATCAGTGTCACAGATCGGTGAGACAGATCAGTTTCACAGATCGGTGAGACAGATCAGTTTCACAGATCGGTGAGACAGATCAGTTTCACAGATCGGTGAGACAGATCAGTTTCACAGATCGGTGAGACAGATCGGTTTCACAGATCGGTGAGACAGATCGGTTTCACAGATCGGTGAGACAGATCGGTTTCACAGATCTGTGTGACAGATCAGTTTCACAGATCGGTGTGAAAGATCAGTTTCACAGATCGGTGTGACAGATCAGTTTCACAGATCAGTTTCACAGATCGGTGTGACAGATCAGTTTCACAGATCAGTTTCACAGATCGGTGTGACAGATCAGTTTCACAGATCGGTGTGACAGATCAGTTTCATGTACAGTAACAGTGGGTGAACAGTGTTTCCAGACTCCTACAGTTTTTCCCCTTTTGACGTTTCCTTTGACGTAAAATACATTTAAAGCCTTATTTTAAGGGCTCTTAAGGCCGATTCAAATGCCATAAATCCTATATTAATTATTCCTAAGGCTTGGAATGTTTTACTTGGTCAATCCGCGTGGTTAATGCGATCCGTTTTTAATGGAGAATTAACCGGATCTTAAACCGTCGCCCCATTAAATCTTAAAAAGGGACGAGATATCATTCTCCCTTTTTCCTTCCATTTGTTCTTAACAAAGAGGCGCTAGAACCTTTCAATCCTTTTCGTAGGAGTTGCACAAACATCCCTTACTCCTAGGATCGTGACCCGCTGTGTGGATAAATGACGTCAAGAACTCTTCGAGGTAGGGGATTCATGGCTTCTCTAATTATATATGTGCAATCTTAGAATTAGCATGATTTATTCCTTTGGATCACAATGAAATTGACCTAATTAAATACTTGAACGGGATTAAAAGAATTGGTTGATCGCATGTTGTTGCTTTATACCGTGATAACGGTTTGCCTCATGTTTTCCTAGATGTAGTGATATCTATGTTTCTTTGATTTGTTGATCGTTCATGATAGAAATTGATAATGAACGTAAAGCCGTAATTAAATGTTGATTAATTGGCTAAAGATAAAGAGGCATATAAATTAATCTGGTTTTTTTGTCGTTGTTGTAGTTGTTCTAATTTGAGGATAATCAAATTAGGGAAGTAAGTTTTGTTATTTAATTGTTATAGCTTACTGATTAGGTATCCATGATTGGAACCTACGAATAACAAATCTGTTAATTCAATATGGATTAGAGAACAGATTATGTGGGAATTTCAAAAAGGGTTCTGAGTTACCCTCTTGTTTGTTAACGGGCCGAGAGCCCATTTTGTGATGTTTGTTTTCCTGCTGCTTGTGCTGTGATGTGAGCCTAGACGGTAGTTTTGATATGTAGAGGCATGGAGGCCTTATTGTTGTGGCAGCGGATGACGCCTAGTGTGGCGAGATGCATCGGTTTATGCATATGGGTGTCAGGGAGGACACCAGTGGTGATGGAATGGGATGGATGTGGTTGCTGGTTGCTTGTGGTGTTCTTGAATGTTAATCTGCCTTGCTTTTCCCCACTGCTCAAGGCAGATGGTCTTGCTACCATTCTTCCAAAGGAGGCGAAGACGCGCGGGGTATTCCACGTGCTTTCCGTGTTTAGCATCTCGAGGGAGAATGGGTATATGCTCATTCTATAGGCGGCAAAGACCCGACGGGTAGTATATCTACTCACCGTGTTGAGCCTCCTTTGTGTTTAGAACCGTAGGATGTTTTTCTAGAATGCCTGGGAATGTGGAAAAGTATTTCTGTAATGAATGTTTGATTAAATGGTGAAAATCCACGGGGATGGAGATGCTGGAATTTAAAGGTGATGTGAATCTTAAAAAGGAGCAGTTGTTTTTGAAAGTGACTCCATTTCAGTTTAATGTGGAATTGTTCAATATTAATTAATGTTTAAAGAATTAATTAATGTACAGTGGAACTGATAAATGAGATTGGAGTAATCTAATAAAGCTCTTCAATTGGTTGTGTGCTTATATGATACCTAGTCTTAGAAGTACCAGCCTGGAGTCTGAGAGACGTTAGCTGCAGTTGTATCTAAGACTAGGTAATTCCCATAGTGTGGATGTGAGTTACTTATATATTCTATACTTTTTTTGTGTTTCTATACGCTAATCCACCCTGTCGGTAAGGGCAACTGACACCCCGGGGATTCTGATCCCTGGGGGGTGTTTTCCCCAACATTCTGATGGGAGGCTGAATGGATGACGACCCCCTTTGGCCCCGCTCTCTTTTCTTGGTAGATCTTAGTGCTGGTAGGCACAGTGGTTAGTTTTACCCATATATGTGTGTAGAGGGATGTAATGGCTTGTGGTTATTTCACACACATATATTCTGGATATAGTATCCTATGGACTACTATAGGTGTAACGTGTATAGGCTGTGATGGCTTGAGGATCCTTACTTGGTGTATGGTCTGTAATGGCTTGAGGTATAATACCCGACGTATGATACACGTTATGCGAGCTGTGGTGGCTCCCGGAAACTACCTGGTTACTTTTGGTTGTGAGGATTGTGTGGAGCTTAGCCCAGGTGTCTGCGGGCAAGCCTTTGTGGTGCATGAGGTGCAGATTGGGGAGCTTGACCCATGTTGATACGGGCAAGCCTTTGGAGAGAGATGCACAGGACGTATGTCGTTGGGGCAAAGCGGCAAACCAGTGGGGAAGTGGTATCAGGGTACCCTTGATATTCTTTACTACATGCTATATTATTGTATGCGTTACTTGGTGAGAGTAGCCTTGGTGAGGTTGGGAACATAGTATACCTGTTTAGGTGACGAGTTAGTTTCACTTGTTGTTCACTGGGCTTTAGCATGCTTTCTTTACATTTGCACGAGAGTCTTGGGGAGGATCCTACTGAGTATACTGTTATACTCACCCTATGTACATATAAACTGTTTTTCAGGCGTCTTGGAGCAGGTTGGAGATCAAGTTGGTTACTACTAGCTTGCGGTTGGAGGAGGAGCTGTTCGGGGTTGTGGTCGCTGCCGTTTTACATTCTTTTGGGTACTTTTAGTTTTCCCTTTCAGTTGTAGTACTTTTGCATGACATTTCATATATGTATTTGGGTTTCTTTTACATTTCAGTTATGAGTTGGAGTTGGTTGGAGTCTATTCTATCTCTCTCTTCTGCATGTGTTCTCTTAGAGGGTAATGCCTCCCATTTGTGTGTGTATTATACCCTCGGTGCTAGTCGCCAACCCGTGGCCTACTGGAGGCGGGACTCGGGGGTCATTATCTCCCTTTTCACATTGCCGGCCCAGGAGGGGTACACTTTGTGGGGAGGGGGTCGTGACAATTTATCTGGGGTTTTTCCTAATATGTAATTTGAATTTTGTGACGACCAAATGTTTTATAAATAGAATTCAATTCTTATTATTATTTCATATAATCACATGAAATCACTACATAATGAACTACTCTATATTATGTGAATTTTATAATTAATTTTCACACTTCTATGATTTAGAAACTGAAAATATGACATACTCGGTTATGATCTATAAGATGTCTGGAGATCGAAAATAAAAACAAAATTTTTGGTGAATAGTAACACACCTTTATTGACTGTAACCAACCCTCATGAATAGTAATATGACCTTTATGAATAGTAATTCATCCAAAATAATTGTAAGCTCACCCATGAGTGTATAAATAAAATATAGGAATCTTATAAGTGATAAAATGACCAAAGTAAAAGTATTGGTATTTTTTAATGTGATAAATAATTAATTACTATTAATTACTAAAATTTTTAAAAAAATATTTTTGAAAATATGATTTCATTAATTAAAAATTATATTTCTCAGGGTTTTAAGATAATATGATAAAACCTCATGTAATTATTAAAAATATTATAAATTCAGTAATAGTTTTTAAATATGTATTTTTCATGTAACATATGATTTTAATTAAAAAAAATAAATCATAATTAGAAATTAATTTTTGAAAACTACAGTTAATTTTTTGATTTTAAAAAATGAATAATAGTTTGGGTGAATTTGTTGTAATTTTTCTGCAATACATGAATTTGTGGAGATTTTTAAAATCCATTAATGTATATATATAAGAAAATTATAATTTAAATCAAATATTCCTGACAACATACTTGATTTAAGAAAACAAATATCAAAATCACATTATCTTATTTCTATTTTTCTTCCAGGAATCATCACTATTTCTCTTCAATATTGAATTTAATAAACTAAGGAATTAAATATTTTGAACACCCTCCTTTCCTCACCTATAAATACCACCCTCCTTACCTCTTATCTTCACTCATATCAAGCATTGTGACATCCCTAAATTCTACCCAAATATCTCCCCAAGATCCTTTTACACGTCCAACATCCCTTAGATTCTTAATAATACCAATCCTCTCCACATAAGAGGCTCTCAAGGAAGAATTATTCAATATGTAATTTCCTATATTCAATTATTTCACTTTATTTTAATGGTTTTATTTTTAATTTTATATTCTTACCTACCCTCGATCATATGACATGAAATCTCTAGAAAAATACATGTACGAGAATTTTTTTTATGATAATGGTATAAGTTATTATCATCTTTCATTTACCCTTCTTTTATTTTAGTAGTGAATCCATCATTTGAGATATGTTAATTTACAACATTCAAGTACGATGGGTTTGGAATTTATATTATTGTCTTCAATTCTTTTCATCATACCATTTTAATGGAGGATCTGTGTAATTATATATGTATTATCTATAATGTATGTTTTTGGAATCCTTTTGTTCTCGTGGTTTTTATTTATAAAAAAAATGTTCATTATATCCAAAACCACCAATTAACCTATAATTTTATCAATAATGTTTTACATAATGATTAATCTTCAATACAAGGTAAAAATGATATTTACAACCATGTAACATTTTTATGTTGAGAAATAGTATATATCATCAATTATGGACAACCGTCCCCACTTATGATTCTCCCTTCATGAAAACAAGTAAACTGGTCATAAAATCTAAAAAGAAAACAGACCCAAACAATGAAATTTAACCACATAACCCATCAAAAAAATCATGAATGAACATAAAAATGTTATAAAAAATGATTTACATGTAAAATAGGTTGTAGTATTATCAATTAATGAACATAATTTTATTATTAAGTTATTAATATCATGTGGAGAACTCTATCAGACTTAAGGTATGCGATCCCATCTATTTCACTTTTATTTAATAATGTTGTCTATGTTATTACCTTTTATGTGTAATCCCAAATTATAGGGTATGACTTCCCACCTCTCCCATACTAACCAGATGAATTATATATGATTAGAAAGAAATTTCTCTCAAAGAATACATGATAAGTACACCTGATACCACACCGATAACCTGTAAGGTATTACACGTGAACCTCCTTTGATACTTTGGGTTTCCATATCTTCCTTCTATCAAACTTCTGTACATGGATCTTCTTGTATTCATACCAGATATCATGTTCATTATATATTCTGTTTTCATCAAAAAATATCTTCATAAAAGCATCCTATTACTTATTAAAACCTTCTGGGTTCACTTATAATTTTATATAAAGGCTTGTCCCCTTTTCTATTTTAAATGCTCTGTAGTATTTTCATTAAAACCGCACTAACATTGTTTAACGATAAAATTCAAAAATACTTTTCTTACATGTTGTAACTTCTATTTGACATAGCATACCATGGTACATTCCTATATTAAATTATGAATTTCTATGTATATTTTATCTCTTTTATTTCGTGGAAACTTTTATGGTACAACTATTATTTATGCATTATGACATGATTGTGGTACCCAATTCATTCCATGGGTAACCATTATGTTTAATGAGTTTGTATTATTATTTATTTGGAAAAAATATTCATGAAATTTGATATGGGTGCTCCCATTTAGAAATTTGATCCATTGGGTATGTTTGAGTCTCCTGAGACATTATGTTGGATGGTCATGGAGGTTAGCATTTCCCTGTGCTTCCATGTAAGATGGTTATGGTGGTTAGACTTGGCTTGTGCTACCGTGTGCTAAAATCTTGGTGGTTATCCTTGAGTCGTTCTAGATTCATATTATATGTATTCTCCAGGTTATTATCAATCCATTTTTATTTGATTCCATTTTTATATGTTTTTATTCCAAATGTTCTATTCCTTTTTTAGCATCATGTCAATTTCTCTATCCAATGTTCTAATGTTGATTCTTATGGTTATTCTGTTATCGGGCTATTTAGCTGATCCCTTTGTTCATTCATTCCCCAGGGTATCCAATAATAATTAATGAGAATAATAGAATATTGAATATCATTATGGAGATTGAATAAAAAGGTGGGTTTTTATGTTTGATTATCTACCTTCTCTTCAAATACACTAGAATTTACAATATAGGGCTTGTACTATGATGTATAATTATTCCTAAAATCATGAAATGTCATATAAAAAAGGATAGGTTCTCTATAATTGGTATCATAGGATGGCCCAATTATTTTTGGAGATTATGAATAGAGATATTTAGTAATAACGTTAAGGATTAGACTAAGTATAAGAAAACACCCCAAAATTTTGTTATGTATAGAGTATGAGGTTTATCAAGAAAATAAATCCCTATCTATATAGAAAAAATTTGAGGTGGATATGTCACAGATGTATCTAGGGGTAAAAAAAATAAACACTACACTGAGATAGATTCGAATGGGAAATCATGCACGAAATCATGCCTTGCTGCACACTTGTTTTGACACTGCTAGGGGACATGCTTTGGTAAATTCATGAGCATAGTAAAAACCATTATTAATGGAAAAAATATCCCATAGAAATATAAGATAAGAACTAATTCAAGGATAATCTAATTTAATAATATGGAATCAAAAGTTAGGATATAATTCTCCTTTACAAGTTTATATTTTTATGTTCAATGTGTCTTTTTTTATGCTTAAAAGCTAAGTATTCATTCCCTAAAATAGTACGTTCTGTTTCATTTTTAATTTTGGGAAATACTAGAACACGTTACAATAATAAATATGACAAGAAATTTGAACATTTCCCTAATGATATGCTAGATATGATGGGATTGGGTACTCAAGACATCATGACAAGTCTTTCTCAGCTTCATCATGTTATGAATACTAACATGAATCATGTGTAACACCCTCCTCCTCCATAAAAAGAGAATTTTGTCATAGAATCCTTCATGCGGAAAATTCCATCCATGTTTAGTGGATCATATAATCCCCTCCTCGCGAAATAGTGAATAATATCCACTGAAAAGTTATTATCAATCCTCCAAGTCTAATAAGAACAGAACATTTTATTGGACGTCTATAATTTTGATGGGGAAGATGATCAGTGGTGGACACTGATCAGAAATTTGAAGCCCCATGATGAAATTGATTCAATAAATTAAGAGTAATTCATGATAATGTTATTCAATGAATAGTTACCCCAAACCCTCCATCTCAAGATGGAAAAAAGGGTTCCTCAGACTCATGTAGACGGAAGATGAGTCAATCGAGGTATATGAAGAAATATTTTCAAGGCTTGATTGTTAAACCTCTAGTTTTTTTCATGAACCCCAAAAGGAAGGTGGATCACTTCTTTAGTGGACAAAATTCTAGTCTTGGATAATCATTGGGGATTAGAGACTTATAAAACTATGAGGAGATAGTCTGTTTTTCCCTAATGGTAGAAATGAAGATCGAAGACTCTTAGTGGTATCATGGTCCCGGTGAAAAGAAGGGGGAAATGGAATCTAATTTGGGTGGTCCCAAAAATAAATTTCATAAGGGAAAGAAGCTCGATCATCCCATATGTATAAAATATCAGTAGAATCATCCATTCAACAATATAAATGGAACTAGGAGTTTTATCAAATATGGAGAGTTCATGCATCTGGCTAAAAAATTTGTATGAGATATGAAGAATCCCACAAATGTATAAGAATAATCAAATGATCAAATAATCACTCAGAATATAGTCAATTGTTACAACTGCAAGGATCGTGGGCATTATGAGAATAATTTCCCTAATATGGCGGTTGTCATAGGAAATCAAGAACAACATCTAAAACAACAAGAGATTATTCTCATAATACTACTGAGGTGGAGTCAACCAATTATGTGGTGATTTGTCGGCTAGTTATTCATTAATGAATAGTTAATGTACTATTTCATTCTCGTTCTATGCATTCTTTCATATCTTTCTAGTTTAGTACAACTATTCAAACACCACCTCAAAATTTTGAGGATACGTTATATGTAAGAACAAAAAATGGAGAAATTATTGAATAAAAGTATTATAACACATCCTTGGTATATATTTTTCGACCGAACCACCTATAAAATCTTTTCTTACATTTTTTAGTAGAGTTCGATGTATTCTTGGTCAAGGATTTTATATATTTATAAAAATCCAACATCAACTATCAGGAAAAGTAGATCACCCTTCACATCTCAAATTTTCCTCCAATTCTATAAAAGAGTAAGGAAGAAGATTAATCTCCATTATAATTATTATCTCAGGTTTGGATATTTCTTCCTTATGAGAAATAATGTCTAGTTCGGATGATTAATAAAAAAAGGCAATCATTCATGAAGACAAGACAATAATGAGTGATTATACTGATGTAATTTAAGAATAGTTTCCTAGACTTCCATGTGACTGATAGGTAGTGTTATCAATTTAAATTATTCGTGGATCTCTGGAAATATCTAATACACCTCATTGAATTTCCACTTTAAATCTTTAAGAGCTAAAGATGTAGTCATATGAGAATCTATAGAATTATTTTATATTCCTAAGTGTATCAACACGGGTTGAACTAGTCCACTTAATCAAGAATGAGGTTGGATAAATGATCCTATTAATTGATTATCATGTGCTCAATAAAATCCAAAAAAAGAAAAAGTATCCCCTCCCATAGATAGATGAATTGATCGATCAGCTCCATGGGGAAAGTTATTTCTCTAAGGTGGACATTTAGTCGGGATATCGATAATTAAAGGCTAGAATGGAAGATATTATGATTACAACAATTCGAATTATGTATGGAAACTATGAGATCATATCAATTCCTTTCCTACTCACTAATTCTCTATAAATTCTCTTTTATTTAATGAATTGATTCCTTGGTGATTACCATGAAATACTTTTTATAGTAATTATTGATGGTATTCAGATATAATCCAAGAGTAGGTTGGAATATGAAGTGAATTTTAATTTTTTGTTCATGACATTGATAAGGGAGTAGTTGTATTAAAATAACATTAAATGTGAGTTATGGATGGAGGAATTATCATTCTTGGGGAATTTTATCACCAGTATTGGGAAATCTATGGACCCTTCCAAGATAAAGGAAATTAAAGTGTGGCCTAGGCCAATATTTGTAATGAAGATCCCCAGATTACTGGGTCTAGTCAGGTATTATTGGTGATTTTTTATGAACGTTTCATGCTTTTCAAAACCGTGGACCACATTGGAATGGAGGAGAGTAGTGTTTTTCTAGACATTAGAATGTGAAGAATGTTTAAACGAGTTGTAAAAAAGGGAAATTAATCCACTAGTACACACTCTCCCAAAAAGTGGATAAATCAAGGTGGACTACAACAATTCAACAAAGAAAGGATTAGGTTGTTTAATAATTCAAAATGATAAAGTGATTGTCGATGCCTCATGGTAATGTAAAATCCATGAGTAAAAAATATCTTATGCATGATCAAGGGTTGGTGGTTGAGATATTTGTATTAAAAATTTCAAAACATTATATCTATGCGGAGAAGTGTGACATATATAATGACCATAAGAGTTTCAAATATATATTCACAAAAAAGAGATAAATATGAACCAGTGAAGATGGATATATGACATCAAGGATTATGATTGCTCAATCCACTACCATCCCTGTAATGAAAATAAGGTGGAAGATGCTCTATGTAGAAAGGATCCTACATCATTATCAAATATAAAAATTGAAAAGTATTAAATATTCATTGAATTGAAGAGGAAGGACATGTAAATCATTAAGGGAGGAAAGTAATCAATCCTTTATCAAATTATTTATCAACCATCCTTCGTGAATAAAATTACAGATTCCCCAGGAAATGGTGTGGAAATTCTAGAATGGGTGGAATCCATTTCAAAAAGGAAATCTTCTAATTTAGTTATTGATGAGGAAGGATTTGTAATATTTGGGTCATAGTTATTTGTACCATCCGATCCAGAGATAAATATGGTGTTTTTGAGTGGCATACATAGCTAAACATTCTCTATTCACCTACGGAGAAAAAAGAGGTATCTTGATCTCCGAGAGAACTTTTTGTGGGACAATAGGAATAAGAAGATTACTGAGTATTTATCTACGTTCTGAGTGTGTTATCAAGTGAAGGATGAAATAGATAATTCCAATGGGATGATGAAACCACTACCCATGCCAACATGGTTGTGGTGGAACATCACTAAAGACTTTTCAATTGGAATTACAAGGAAAAAGTGTTGAAAGACTGATATATGGGTCATTGTGGATTGTCTTAGAAAGAAAGCTCACTATTTCTCAATATGAGAGGTATTATCATTGGATAAACTTGAATTTATATATATCAAATAAGCGTAAAGGTTTCATAGAGTACCAAAATCTATAGTATCAGATTGAGATCTATGATTCAACTAGAAGTTCTAGAAAAGTATCCAAGATTCATTAAGAATAGAACTAAACAACAGTACGGACCATCATCCTCAAACTGATGGCCAATATGAGAGGACAAATAAGATAGTGGAAGATATATTGATATCTTCTTCTAAGGACTTCAATGGATTATGGTACCAATATAAGCTACTGCTATAATCCAACTACAACAACCGTTTCAATTTGCGAATCTAAATGGCACCATATGAAGCCTTTTATGGAAAGGGTGTAGAACACCAACCTATTGTGAAGAAGTTGGTGATAATAAGGTACTAAGACCTAAATTGGTTGATGAATTGGTGGAGAAAGTGAAAACCATTCAGTAGCACATAAAGGAATCCCAGAGTGGATAGAATATTTTGGGAGTATATCATTGACAAGACCATGAATTCAAAGTTAGAGACATGGTATTTCTATTCATATCTCCATGGTAGAAGTTCATGATTTTTCAGAATAAAGGAATGTTATGTCCCTTGTACATCGTTCACTTTGAGATCCTTGATGGAGTGAGAGATGTGGCCTATAGACTAGAACATCCAAATAAATTATACAATGTACCTGATATCTTTTATGTATCCCTCTTATGGAAGTACAGACTTGATACATCACATGTACTATCTTTAGAGGTGGTATAGTTGGAGGAGGATCTTTATTTTGAAGATAATACATTGATGATATTGGATCATAGGGAAAATTTTATAAATAACAAGTCTACTCACTTAGTCAATGTACTATGGAGGAACTATAAGTATGAAGAGGCATCATGGGAACTAGAGGAGGTGATGCAGGAATAATACCCAATGTTGATTATGGCTTATAATTAAAATAAAATTTCAAGGGAAAAATTTCATTAGGGTAGTATAATAATAACCAGATGTTTTATCAATGTATTCCATTATTATAATTTTGTGATTTGAATTTGTAAAAACTGAAAAATTCGGTTGCGATCAATAATATATATGGAGTCTGATAATACCAACATAATTTTTGGTTAATAGTAACAAAACATTGTGAATAGTAACCTGCCATCGTGAATAGTAATATGACCCTTATGTATAGTAAATCATCAAAAACAACTGTAACATCACCAGTGAGCATATAAATAAAATTTAGGCATCTTAAATGTGATAATATGACCATAGTAAAAGTATTGGTATTTTTATAGGTCATTAATAAATAAATAAATTTTAATAATTAATTTATAATAAAATGTATTTTCCTAAATGGTTTTTATAAATTAAAAAAATTTATTTCATCTAGTTTGAAGATAAATTTATATGACTTTATGTAATTTTTGAATGCATTATAAAAACTGTAATATTTTTAAAAACTATATTTTTCATGTATATTATAATTATAATTAAAAATTAAATTAGTCATATATAATTTTTTTAATAAAATGGAGTTCATTTTTTGATTCTCTATGTCAGAAAATGGTGAGGGTGAATTTTTTAAAATTTTTCTAAAATACTTGAATTATTGGTGAATAATAATATATATTAATTTACCATATAAATAAATTTTAATTTAAATCCACTATTCCTGACATCATAAGTGATATGAAAACCCAAATATAGAACTCACATGCCATTATTACTATTTTTTCATGGAATCATAACTATTTCTGGTCTAGAGGGAAATTAATAAACAATGGAATTAAATATTAAGAAAACCCTCATCTCCTCCACTATTTGTACCACCCCTCCTAACCTCTTCTCTTCACTCCTATAGAGCTCTATTAAATATAAACATTCTTCCCAAATATCTACTTAGGTTCCTCCCCCATGTCCAACAGACCTTATTCTCTTCTAAATACAAAATTACATCCCTTTAAGAGGCTCTCAAGGATGAGTGGTTCAAGAGGTAAATCCCTATTTTCAATTCTTAAAATTTTTCATGTTCATTTTATATTTTTTTTATATGTACCTGTACTCGTTCAAATTCAATGAAAATCTAGTACCATACATGAACAGGAATTTTTATATGATAATATAAAAATTTATTATCATCTCTGATTTTCCATTCTTTAATTTTTGTAGTAACGACACCATCTCATATGTGTGAATTTACCACATTCAAGGATGATGGGAATTAAATTGCCACTACCATGTTCAATTATTGTCATGAAACCATTTTTAACAATGAACCAAACCATAAAAAATGTACTATGTCTCATGTATGGTTCTGGAGTCCTGTTGTACTCATGATATTCATTTATAACACAATACATGTCCATTGTTTCCAAAACAATTAACCCAAAATGTTATCACAAATGTATTACACAATTATTAATCATCAATAAATGTAACCAAATTTAATTTACAACCATGTAAACTTCTATATGTTAAAAAATATAATATAACTGCAATTTGGGACAACCATTCCCATTTTACATGATTCTCCATTCATGAAGATAAGTACGCTGGTCGTAAAAACCATGAAAACAAATGGAACAGAACAATGAAATTGAACCACTTAACCCATAAAAGGGGTCATGAATTAACATATAATGGTTATAATAAATCTATTAAATGTATAATAGGTTCTTGGGTTATCATTTATTGAACCTAATTTTATTAATCAGGTCATTAATATTATGTGTGAAACACTATGAGACTTTAGTTAAGGGATCCTCTCTATTTCACTTTTATTCAAGAATATCATATATGTTATTCCCTTTTATGTGTAATCCCTAATTATGGTCAATGATATTTAACCGCAACCATAATTCCATAATGATTTATAAGTGACTAGAAACCCATTTATATATCATTAATCCCTCTTATATACACTCAATTCCATGCTGATAACCCGTATCAGATTCCACCCAAACCACCTTTCTTCCTTCATATTGCCTTATCATCCTCTTAACAAAATGAATATATTTTATCAATTTATTTGAATCTCATAAATTTTGTTTAAATCTACCAAATTAATTTATCAAGCCAATTTTATAATTCTTATTCTGGGATATAAATGCTTTTTCTGTGATCTCTCTACAATACTTCCTGATAATCAAACCTGTTTTGAGGGAACATATTGAATTCATACCAAATATCAAGTGCACTATATCTTCTATTTTAATACACAATTGTATTCCGAAAATCATCCTATTTATTATTAAATCCTTCTTGTTTAAATTCTTGATTTATATAAATTTTTGTTCCATTTTCTATTTTAAATGATCGATAATATTTTCCGTAAAACTGTAGAAAAAATTTTTAATACTAAAATCTTATAAATACATTCCTTAAATATTGTCACTTATAAATTACATAGCATGCCATGGTATATTCATATATTCCCTTTTGTATTTACATTTATATTTTAGTTCCTTTCTTTTATGGAGACTTATATAGTACGAACAATTTTATGCTTTTTGACATGAAAATGGTACACAATTATTTCCAAAGGTAACCCTTTTGTTTCATGATTATATTTGAATATTTTTGTGGAAAATATATTCATAAAAGTTAAGATATTTTCACCCAGATATAGTTCCAATTAATTTAGTGTAGATGAGTCTCATGAGTGCGACCAACATGGCAGTTATCATAGGCTCGTGCTACATTGTTTGATGGTCATGGTAGTTAGCTTTGGCTTGTGCTACCGTGTGAAAAGATCTTGGTGGTTTGCATTAACTAATGATAAATTCATGTTTTATGTTGTTGTAAATTTATTATGACCCCATGTATATATATGATTTTTTATGTTACATGCCTTTTTATATCGTCATGTCTTGCTATATAACCCCTGTGTTAATGCTTTATTATTTTGTTTATTATTTTAATGGGATGTTTATCTCATCCCTTTGATCATGTGATCCCCATGGTATCCTGTGTATAAGTATGATAACAACGGCATATAGAATCTCATTATTCATATTAAATAGAATGTTTTATTAATGGTCTATTATGTACCTATTCTTCTAAGCCACCAATGTTTACGATCCTTGTCTTGTACTTTGATATATAATTATGCTTAAAATCATGTAATGTTATATGTAAATGGTTAGGGTATCTATAAATTTACTATTGATTTAGTGCCTAATGAAAATCCATTTTATGAACTCCCTTATCAAATGACTGATGATTATCTTATTTAATTGAAAACGAAGTCTCGTGATTTGATTGAAAATGGTTTCATTCGACCCAACAATTCGCTATGTGGTGTTGTAGTTTTATTTGTGAAAACAAAAGATGGTTCCATGAGATAGTGAAAATATTATAGATCCATTAAGAAAAACAATATAAATTACCAGTATAAAATTCCAAAGATTGATGATTTTTTTATCAGCTCTAGAGCTGTCAGTTTTATTGGAATATTCATTTATGGTTTTGGCACCATATGCTGAAGTTAAAAGAGGTTGAAATTATAAAAATATCATTTTAAATGAAATATTTCAATGATGAGTTTTTATTTACAACCCATTTTTTATTGAATGAACCTAATATATTTATAAATCATATTAATAGGGTATTCCATTTATTTTTGGATCAGTTTTTGGTTGTGTTTATTAATGATATTTTGGTATATTTTAAAATTCATGAGGAACATGAATGACACCTATGGACTGTTTTTTAAACATTAAATGAAATTAATCTATATGGAATCCTGATTAATAATGAATTTTGGTTAAAAAAGTTTTTATTCCTCGGTCACATTATCTCTAAATAGGTCATAAATGAAGACCTTGTTAAAATTAATAATTTTGAAGAGTGACCATGACCATCCAATGTAATTGAGTTTCATAGTTTTCTCAGATTATTTGGATATTACCAACGGTTTAAAGAAAACATTTATCTATTGTATATCCCACTATATAAGATAACTGTTATGTTATTTATGTTTATCTAGACATGGTAATGTGATATTTGTTTCATTAAATGAAAAAATATTGTTCAATGCACCCATTTTTTCCTTTCCATCTAGAAATGGTAATTTTTTCATCTATAGTGATGCTTCATTAAATTGAATAGGTCATGTCCTGATGCATAATGAGAAAGAAATTTTTTTAGCTTCACATCATTTGAAAACACTTGTGATAATGATTGCTAAATAAGATATGAAATTAGCTGATTCTGTATTCGAATTAAAATAATTATTAATCATTTTTAAAGAGTGAAGTGTGAAATATTTATTGATCACACATGTTTGAATTATATACCCACTTAGAAAATGTTTAAATTGAGCCAAAGAAGTTTTCTGAAACTTATAAATGATAATTATTTCATAATTCATTATAATCATGTAAAGGAAAACAAGGTTGTTGATCATTTGAGTAGAAAAAAATGCTACAATAACCATGCTATATTTTTATTGTGACTAATTGGGTAATTATTTGTTGAATTATGACCTAGAAAATGTTTATAATGGTATATACACTATTTTGATTCTTGTTTTAGTGTATTCATCTTTTTCAAAACAAATTATGATTTCATAGAAGGCGAATCAATATTTGAAAGATAATAGAGAATCTATTATCAATGGTATGTTTCTGTAATGTAATATAGATTAAGACGATGTTTTATAATTTGGAAACAATATTATTTAATTGATTTGATTCATAGAAAAGGAAATAATTTGTCACTAAATCTCAATGTAATTTATTTTCCATTTATATGGGAATCTCTAAGATCATTAGATACTTCTGAGAGTATTATTTTGAAGAGGGAATGAAAATAGATTATAATGAATTTTTCATGATTTGTAATATTTTTCAACATATTAATGTATAATTTTAGATTCCAAAGGGTGAGAGTCAATCATTAAATTGTCAGAGGGGAAATGGGAAAAAATATCAACATATTTCATGACATGTTTTCCAAAAAAATATAAAGGTAATAATTTTATTTAGGTTATTGTCGATTGATTACCCAAATCTACACATTTCCTTCCAATTTAAGATATAATAACTTTTCTACTATCTTTCTCAACACTATCTAAATGACATTTCTAGGTTACATGGAGTTCCTATATCCATTGTATTATAAAGTGATCTCAGTTTCACATTTACTTTTAGGGAAGGCTTTAGATGTCATTGGGTAGTAAAATAAATATCCACACATATTTTCATCCTTAATCGGATGGATAGTCTGAATGAATTATTCCAACCTTAGAAAATATTCTACATTCTTGCTCAGTGGATTTCCAAGGTTTTTTCTATAATCTTATTCTATTTTTTGTATTTTATTATAATAATAGTTTTCATTCCGTCATTCAGATGGATCCTTTAGAGTAATTATATGGAAATAAGTGTTGAATTCCATTATTTATGGAATATATGGTATATTGAATTTTTATGGGACCATGGTTGGTAGATGAAACGATAGGAAATGTTTTGTGGATTTATATAAATATGAGGGTGGTTCATAGTATGAAAAAAAGTTCTCTATAAAGAAAAGTAAATATATTTCTATTAAGGATGGTAATCATGTATTTTTAAATATTTCTTCATGTTAATTTGTGAAATATTTTGGTTAGAAGAGGAAGATGATTTCAACATTAATTTTACAGTATGAAATACTAGAGAATTTGGTATTGGATTCCTACCAAGTGTTGCTTCTCCTGATTTTATACAAGGTACACAACATATTTAATTTTTCAATATTAAGGAAGCATTTACGGGATGCATCTTAGGTTTTTACCACCAATGTAGTTCAGTTAGAACAGAATATTTATTATTAGTTCAGGGTTTTGGCCGTATAAAGATATTGTTGCCTAATAAGTTAATTTTTTAGGGTATGTTTTTGTGGGAAAAAAGAATTTTTCAAGAGTCAACATGGGAATATTAGAAATCTATAAGGGGAAAATAACACCAGTTATTTGATAAGTGAATAGAATTCTAAGGGAAGAATTTCCAAATAGGTGGAAGGATGTTACAACCTTGATAATTCTAGAATAATCACACTTATATTTATTAATATTAATATTTTAATTTTTAATTTTAAAATAAAAGGGATGATATTTATGATAGTATACACGATATGTAATAATGAGTTTCTTCCAAATCCTCTATTCAATACAAGGAAAAGTTACACAAATCAATAATATTATATTAATATTATTTCATAATATGATAGTTATCGCCTAGATGTTGTATTATTGAAAATGAATAAGACAATATATATTATTTTTAAAAATATTTATAATTTTCATGACATTCATTAAATATATATTTTAGGAATAGCATAAGAATAAATCCATCTTTATGCTAAAATCACTACTTTTTAAAAAGTATTTTTAATACATTTTAATGTAGAAAATATATTAAAAATAAAATTTTACAGTTTTATTAGTTTTATATTAAAAAATAATATCAAATTTTTAAATATGAATGTAAATTGTAACTTTGTGTTAAATGTTTTATTTTTTTGAGAAATTTCATATTTTGAGAATTGTATATAATGATGAATTTTAATTGAAAACTGATTTGTCATCTAATCTATATATATATATATACAAATATATATAACATTTTTATTTTTTTTAAATTATAATTAGATCAATTTTATATAATATTATCCAATTTAAGTCATTATAATCACTTTTATTATATTTTAGATATAAAAAACAAAGAAAACCAATTCATGTTTTCACTTTAAAACCCCACTTTATTGTCCCAACTTTGAGGTTAATTGAAAATTAATATTTTTCACTAATGTGGTTTAAATATATATAATTGTATTATATATTGGGAATGATAATATTTTATAATTTATAATATGGTTATCTTATTTTTTTATCGAAAATAATAGTCAAATCAATTAAAATTATTTATATCGATTTGAATAAAAACATGACTACTTAGTGGTTAAACAATAATAGTAAGGGTCCTAATGAACTAAAATAATTCCCAAATAACTTTGTAAGGAAATTAATCAAAAATAAACCCTATTTTATATAATTGGGATCATTATTGGAGGCACATGATGTATTTTAGACCTCTCAATAGTGTTTACCTTATTATATTTAGAAGAATTCCATTCCCAATCCAATATAAAAAGGAACAAACCCTCTCTATTTATTCCCACATATAAATAAATTTTACACATCAAAAACCTTCAAAAATAATCTCCCAAAATCATTCCCACATACCATGAATCCTCACATTGTGTATAAATATTACCAAGGAATCACTTTTTTCCAATCCAAATAGAGTCACCAAAAAAGAGCTAGCAATATTCAACATGAATTCATGTTTAATTTCTTTCACAAAACATTAAATTATTCATATTCCAATTTTTTATAATAACATCAGTATCATAAATATACTAATATGTTGTTAAGTTAATGTTTAAACCTAAACCGACTGACACTTCCATCGTATGGGTAACGAAATAATCATATGTGTGTACGACATACATCAGCGTTGTTATTTTTTCCGTTACCACTTATCATGATTTAGAATTATGTTGGTAACACAAATTTAATATGATATATATTTATATGTGATATTTATGATTTATTAATACTTATTTAAATTTTAAATACACATACGTTCATTCATTCCAACTTGTGAGAATACAATAAAATCATCTGTGGACCTGTGGATTACCACCTCCTCAAAATGTTGTGATACTCTCACAACATACATGAAATGTATTATGTATTATTTTAATAAAAAATATTTTAAATACATAACATAATTATTATATTAATGACATAATTACTATTCTATGAATATAATATATTATTTTCTTTATTTCACTTTCTCACACAGAAAAAATGATAACATCCTTTATTGACGCATGGAATACCGCCTCCACGACATGATGTGATTCCCTTAACATCCTAGAATATATAAATAATTAATTATATTATTTAATGAAATTTTATTCATGATATTATTATCATTATGCGACGAAAGATTTTACTTACCATCTTTCCAAAATGATTATTGAAAAATGTGACTGTTACTCATGTGTACGCACAACCTATCATCTCCATGATTGAACTGTTGGTTAATTCTCCATAAACATAATTGTTTATTATATTTAAAAGTACAATTTATTAAAACATATGATAATTATTTTTGAAATATTAATATGTATATATAGTAATAATAATCAATTTTACCCATGTTGGCCAACCAATGTCATTTCTGATACATAAAACGAATACGGTCAAAATACCCGACATGAAATTAATTATTTAATTTGTAGTATAAAACAATATAATAAGTGAAATAAAATTAATTATAAAGATGAAAATTCTTTATAATTATGTAAATAATTAAAATTACTTTATTATTTTGTATATAAATGCACACGTGACATATCAAACTCATGGTTAGAGATTTATTCTCAGTCTCTTTTCATTAAGGCTTATTTTGATTTGATATAGTCAAATTATTTTATGAGGTGAATATAAATATATTTTATTAATATAATATAATGATTTTTCTTTTCCTAATGTAATTTTTCGTTTTCCTTAAATTTTATTCATTCATGGGGCTTTTGATTTTAATATTCAAGGTTGTTTGGGAAACATTGGATATATAAAGGATTAATTTCAAAATCAATTATCCATGTTAATAATATAGTTATTATATTAAATGTTTATTATATGAATATATAAGGATCATAAAGGTAATTATATGACTATTTTTATATTTTAATTCCTCTATAATCATTCATGTTTTTTTTAAAATACACTCCCCTCTTTCTATTTTTCTGTGTATTTTGATATTGAAAATTTGTTTTTAAATGGATTTATTATTTCAATATAATGACATATTTTCATGTAATTTAAAATTTAATTTTATAAGTAATATGTTGAAAATTTTAATCTAATATGTGTTATTAATTTTTAATGGTACTTGGATATTTGATGGGTGGTTCCATGATAAACAAATCATCGTTGGTTCCATGATAAACTAAAAATGGGTGGGTCCATGATATCCCTCTAATGCATTGGTTATGTATGCAATCCATGTGTATATAAATATATAAGAGTGTAATGTATGGATGTTGACCTCATGGTTACACCACTTATAAGAGAGAAAAGTATAATAATTTCCCAATATAACATTATGTGTTTTCTATTATTGTTATATGTTTTATGGTAATCAATAGATTACAATAATGGTAAGAAGTCAGATTATATTCAATGTATTGTATATTATACTTATTAATGCTTAGATGTATTAAATTATGATACTTTTTTTAATGGGTTTTAGTTTTTAATAATGGAACCATAATTTATTTGTTTTACACCGCATACTGAGCTTTTTATGATCATCCATGATTTAATAATGTTTTTAACAGGACATAAGGATTTATACGGGATTTAAAGATGTCATTTTGATAGTAGTGAATATTTTCCCTAAAATATATTTTTTATTATTTTATATGTTTTATATTTTTTTTAAATCATTACTCTTCATAAGGGTCTACTTCTTATTTAATTATTTTTATGTTATAATAGTGGAATAAATCTCTAAATATTAAAACAGAAAAATATTCTAAATAAAAAAAATATTGTTGACTAAAACAGAATATTATGTATATTTTAAGGTTTAATAAAAATAATATTACAGAGTAATAAATTGTTTTGAAAGAGTATTTGTGCTAGTGAGAAACTCAATCATAGTGGTAAACAACTTATTGGATGTCCATATAATATTATCTATGTGGGTGGTGTTGTTTTTTGACCAATTATTGTTGGGGATCAAGGTATTAAGGTATTGTTGGATATATGGGTGTGGTAAATGTAATGTTCCATATAAACCTCCTTGATAAATTGGTTGGTTATATGGAAATCTACTAGACCAATGAATGTTACCTGGGGGTTTCATATAACATATATTTGTTTCACTTTTATTGGGAATACATGTATAACTATCCAAGGGTATTTAGATTTCATATGTAATATTATGCTTCAAATAGAGAATCTATATGAAGTTACCTTTTGTATATATACTCAAAAATATGTTTAAATTTAACTCCATTTTGAAAACTATATAAAAGAATGAATAGGGTCTAAATTTTATTAAGGTATGATTCAAGATAGAGTTACATAATTTTAATGAGATGGGATCACATGAGGGATTGGCCCAATGGTGGAATTGGAGGTGGTTCAAATAATATAACATTTACCTCATAGATACAACATTAATATTTGATGACTAGTAGGAATGTGGTATAAAAATATTTATTCAACTCCTCTTATGGAATGGATGAGTATAGTTAAAAATCTACTGATCTTATATATATTGGTATTGGTGGATGAGATTTTTTGGTGTTGGAGTTCACCCATTAATAGTTTCGTCAGCCTCCACCTCCTATATTATATATGCATACTCCTCAAGAACTTCATATTTGTTGTTATCATTATACAAAAATCATCACTTTTACAATAATTGGATGTCATTCGTTACAGTAATTTTATGAGAGGAATGTGTTGCTGATTAGTGATATATTACTAAATTATTTCCCTTGTGGGTGAAAAATTACATTGTATCACCATGAATTTAGTATTATTACATTTATCCATGAAATAAATCACAATCTTATTTTCAATATTTAACTTCCTAGGGATTTACATCAAATGATGATTTATTACATCAAGCCATCTCACAAAGCCCTGAGAATCACCCATCACTAACCCAAAATTGGTAATTGATCTATGTATAATATATATAGTGGTTTCCTTTAGAATTTGTTTCATTGAATTATCTATCCAAATAGTGTGATTAAATTTCAATAACAGCCATGTATCTAGTAAATGGGATTGTTTGATCAGAAATTTCATCTCTACATAGGCCTTTATTTTTAAAAAACATTATTGTACATACTAATCTGAAATACCAGTACATATATTATTTTCTACATAAACTAATGAAAATAAATTCTTTGAGAAATTAAAATATATTCACGAAATCATGGCTCTAATCCAAAAATTCATACTCTCTAACCAAAATGATATGTTGTAATAGCATTTCAAGGAGTTCCTCTATTTCATTTTACAACATTCAAATTTATCCCATGATATTCAAATCGATCATATTTTTTATCCATGTAGTTTTTATTTATTATTTAACTATACTCAAAATGGTGTGTTGGGTTAATGAAATTAAGTTAGCAACAAATGTGTGGCTGGGTGGGGGAGGTTTTATAGTGACACGACCATATTAAGCCTATACCGAGTGTCTACAACCATTAAATAATCATAACATAAAAAGAATTGATCTTCAAATGAATGATTAGTTTAATAGAATTTGTAATCAAGATACATACATGAGTCTTAAATTATATTTTAATACACATATAATAAAAAAATAACTTTTTCTATGTAGCATATCCCTTTATATAAGTCATTGTAATATTCATGGAATCTTGTCGAATAAAAAAAATTAGGGAGTTATAAAATGATCAATAAGGGTTATTTATGATGCATTTTATTAGAAATCGATAATAATAATCAATATAGAAAGGTAAATAAATGAAAATGCATAACATTTAAATAATTGGATACGAAGTAATCAATAACAACAGATAAAAAATCCAAAACTAATTTCACATAAAAATAAATATAAGGTGTAATCAATATGGAAATTTAAATAAATCAAAACACATATAATTTAATCAAAAAACTAAAAATGAAATGCATCAAGAGATAATGTAATATTGAATATCTCATGGATAATAATATCTCACAATGATGGAAATTATTAATTATCAGACAACATTTTTCCCAATTTCATCATACCTTTACCATCACAATATATCCTCAAGATAGTTTAAAACATACTGGTAAAAACCCACTTAGTTGAGTCTCACCAACTGATTCCTCCCCTAAGATTAATGATTAATTGTACGGATTTCGTTAACATGTGCCAGACACATGTATTTCCTGCCCCATTAATTCCTCATATATTTAATAAATTATTTAATTCAAAAAACTGCAGCTTATCAAATGTCCATATTGGTTAAAGAATACATATTTATCAATATTTCCAAGGATATCAAATAAAATACAATTTTTAAACCATATTTTTAATTGATATATAGTTTATGAAATAATTATATCCATGATAAGTAATATGGATATTTGTGTGAAATTTAATGTCCAATGATAATAAGAATGTGAAAATTTCAAGGGAAGTAATTCTCTATACAAAATTATTCATGGTAGAAAATGTATATACATTATATAATCAAAATAATCATCAAACATCTAGAGAAATAATACGAATGGTATAAATAAAAAATATCATCATTATGGAATATTTAAAATAAGGGTGATTTCCATTATTGAATATAAATATTACAAAATTATCTCCTTAAATTTTAATGAAGAAATGAAAATTTTCATTTTGAAAAGAAAAATAAAATCAATTTCATTGAATTTCAAAAATTTAGATGAAAAATCCAGAAAAATATGGTCAAAAAAGTGAACTGTAATTTTATAATTTAGAAAATATTTTTGAAAACATTTTTATAATATATTATTTTGGATGAAAATATAATTCTGAACAATTTGTGAAATGAAGTCTGATTTGGGTGAAAGAATTTTAAAAAAATATTTATGAATGAAATAGTGAGAAGATTACACTAATATTTGAAAAAGATCATAATTAACTAGATATGATGAAAATTAATTTTTTACTAAATAGTTATTAAATAATACCTTTAATATACATTCATGAATAAAAAAACTCGATTAGTATGATATTTTGAAATAAATCATTAAGATTATCATAACAACAATCTGATAAATATTCAATGAATCAATTATGTGTATTAGTTGTAAATACATAATAAAAAAATTTAAATACAAATCATACATTAAAAATTCATCATAAACATAATCATATAATAATAAGAAAATAAAAAGTAATATATTCTAAGGAAAACAAATTGAGTAATGAAATTATTTACATTATTGGTAATTTTTGGTCAAATCCCCTTAGATGAAATTATTAAATTAAAAACAAAAATACCATTAATAATTTATTATTAGTTATTTGATATTTCAAATGGGACATATATACACCATATAAAATAAATTAGGTGCCTAACAATACAATATGCTTGAATGAAATGAAATTGAGCATAAAATACTTACCTTGGGGACCCATTTGGTTGAATGAGATTTAACCACTAGTATGAAGGTTTTAAACATTCATGAAATTATTATAAAACAATATTAATATTATTTATAAAATTTATGATCATTTTATTAGATAAACCTTTGTTTATAATCTTTCATGATTTTCATTGTTTCGGTTGTTAATTACATTGTTTTCTCATGTGTGTTTTTATGAATGATTTAGTTCCAACACAGATTATATAGTTTCATCATCTCTAAAATAATAATTATCAAATAAATATAATATTTTTAAATTAATTTTACTTTTGAATGGAATCGTGTATTATGTATTTTGAAAAAATATGTTTGTTATGATCATGGAGACGATAGGTCCTACGTACACATGAGCATTGTTTCAATTTTTTCACCAGTCGTCATGAAGAGGAGGTAAGTAATATTTTAAAATTAAATATTGATAATAATATCATTTTTTTTCATTTTAATTTTCTGATATGTTTTGTGGTTACTAATGTAGAGTCACATCACTTCATGAAGGTGGTAGTCTACTCATACAAGAATGATGTTATCATCTTTCCGTTAGTTAAAAACGAAAGAACGAAAATTATATATATTATCTCTAAATATAAAAATTATGTAATTATTATCTTAATTATTTCATAAATATAAAATTTAGAAATTAATTTTCTATTTATCACCTTCCACGTGATGCATTATTGAAAGACGAATCGCATCACATCGTGAGGCGTTAGTCCTCTAAACACACGAGCGATGTTATCATATCTCCTAAAAAATTAAAGGTAAAAAAACAAATGTGATATACTGAAACCATAGTCATAAATATAATATAATTATCATATATATATATATATATATTAAATACATCATTATATTTATCATTAGTAGTTGGAAATAGAAAAACAAAGGTCATCAGTTCGTCGGGATGTAGTCCACCGTATACACAAATAATGATTTCATAAATAATTTAAAAAAAGTGCAGATGGTTTAGATCATTAAATAATTTAAAAACAAAAAAATATATATAATACATATAGGATAAAATTTCATCATTTTTTCATTAAAATTTAATGGGGTTTATGGAGAATTAAATTAAACACGATATTTGAAGAAAACTAACTCTTCTTAGGGTATCTCACTTTGGATATCACTAAAGCCTTCCTGGGTTGGAATTTTACCAAATATATGGTCTCTATAAATGGGGGAGGGAATTAATAAGTTATAGTTCTATTTTTTGTCCTATAAAAAGTTATTTGATGATTTGAAACATAGAGGAGAGGGGATGCCTTTTACATGGGGGATGAGTGGCACACTTTAATTTTTTAGAATGTGTGAATTCCATCCATGTTTTTTTCATGTAAACATTCCCTAATCATGTTACATTATTGAAATTATAATTTATTGGGTCTATCAATTAACATAAAATTCGTTTTGGGAATTTTTTTACATCATTTTACATCTTATTTTATATGTTTAAACACTAAGTAAACTCATCTTCTCCTTAATCAATGTAAATAATTTTACCTGCATTTGCTAATAATTTTGGAAACAAATTATGTTGTAATTTTTTAAAATTAAATATATTTTTATTCTGAATATTTAATCCATTTTTTCAAATTAATTTCATAGATGTGAAATTTTAAAATTTAAAATTTGTCCTGCATACGAGTTGAGAATGCAGGTTTTTAAAGATAAAATATTCAAATGATTACGAACTTTTACAATCTATATTCATTATGAAATTATTCAGGTGACCTTAATTGAATAAAAATATTTAATATTTCATCTATTATGAATTTAATTCCAATTAAAAATATAACTTAAAATTATAAATTATTTATAATGAAATATATTTTTCAAATATAATTCAATATTTTCTCAATTAATCAAAAAATAAAACATGCCAAAAATTACCAAAAAATTACTATAAGATAATATTGATATTATGACAGAAAAAATTTAGTTTATTTTTCATATAGATATTTGAATATTTTTAAAATATATTTTTAAATTATGGTCACCATGCGTGAATGAACTGTCTTGTAAGAAAATATCGTTTTTTCTGAAAACGTTTCTTTTTCTGTTAAAAAAATTATTATTATTATACATTATAAAAATATAACCAATAAATAAGTGTAAAATATATATTTATATATGTTATATAATTATACACACACCCAAATTTCCACCATATTGGTGATAAGTGTTATATTAAATATTAATATTAGAAGTATATTCGTGATTATTAAAACCTAATCATACCGGTAATGAAAGATATTAGAGAAAATAATTGTTGCATTTAATTCAAGCTAACTAAGTATTTCATTAATTGAGAGATATAGAATATATTTAATTTTTTATAAATAATAAATATATTATAAATTTTTGTGGATGTTATATTCCGTTCTATGATTAGTGTTTCCTGTCACACACATTATTCAATATGATGTTCTTATTTTATGATTTAGTGGTGTTACATCCTCCCCCACCACCAATAAATGGAACCATAAAAATTTAAACAATATATTTGTAATCAAGGTTTTGACCTTTGAAAACATACTTGTTATAAACACACAAAAAATGGGTCAATAAAATATCCCCTTAATACGAGTGAATGGGAAGTACAATGGTCATATAAAAAAACACATATCTATGTTTCAATTTATAAGCATAATGGTGGAAATTAAAGAAATAGACATGTATGAAAAGAATAAATTTTTATAAAGGATTATTGAGCTAATTGATCACAATAATGTTCATGATCAATAGGAGGTTAAGGGGCTCAAATACATAAATCTAATATGTGTCAAATTGTCATTGATGTCATGAGAAATGATTGTAATTGGGTAGAATTTAATTTTAAGATTCTTTTATAACGTTGTTGAATTATTTTACAATCTATTAATATATGAAAATATATATGATTTATATATTTATATTAAATAACAACAATTTCTCCATATACATTGGATTCGATCAATTTCTAAGTCAATCCTTACTCCAATAAATGAATATTTAAAAATGAATACATTTAATGCCTAAATAATTTAAATTAACATTTAAAAGCTTGGATGATCTATAAATAAATAACTATATATGAATCTAAACATTTTAAAAACCCAATATGATAAACACAATAGTCTATAACAAATCAATGTAAATATATTGGTTAACTATTAATATTTATTTATAAAATTATTTAACGAAAAATAATAACATATTAACCAGGACCTCATATAGGCCAATTGTAGAATCAAAACCCTTATCATATGTAATTAATTGGTTCAATATCCACTGACTTCCCAGATTTGATGTTTTTTCACCATGAATTCTATTAGCCTATTTTATAAAATATAAAAAATATAATTTATATAATTTTTCAAAAATAAATATGGTGGATATCATCGATATAATAGTAGTAAATAAATAAATTTATTTCCATGATTTTCAATACAACATATTTTTTGACAATGAATAATAATATTATTTTAATATTATTTCAATTTCCTTATTTAGAATATCATCCATAATAGTTATCAATACTTTAATATTTTGCCTATAAAATTTTGAGGCATTGTTCCTCACAAAACATTTCCTCTAAAACATATTCTTACCACAAATTACTCCTAAAATGTCCTTAATATGGTTACATTCTGAAAATATAAGACCAAAAAGTGGTTTCTATTATTTTTAACAAAGGATTAATATTAAAATAATTAACCAATCATGGTATATAGAACACATAGTTTAATGATTAAACTATTTCTTAGAAAATTTAATAGAATCCATAGATGTTTCATTGTTTTGGTTTAAAGATAACATTGGTAAAAATACATTTAGAATTTAATTTTGTGAATAATATAAAATAAGTACTTATTACTTTTTATTAGAATATAGGTACTTCCTTGGCCTAGGTATTAACAATATTATCATTTATAGTATGTTTATATCATGACATGTTATTTTCAATATAATACTCAATAGGTTAACCTAAGGTCATTAATTGTTGTCATCTAATGAAATTATTCAAAATGTTTTATATGGAAAATGTATATTTACCTAAGAATATCCTTATGGAGTTTCAAAATAGGTGTGTATAAAGGTTCATTTTTTGTGTAACAGAAAATTCATTATTTAATCTTAACACATCATTTTTTGTGTAATTACTCCTATTTACATTTCTTCCTGAACAACATCTTCTTGTATCAAGACCTGGATATATTGCAAGGAATAAAAATATAAAATCTATCATAGAAAAACATCAGGATGTTATTCTATATATATCTTCACATTCAATCAAATCCTTAACATACCAAGTCTATGGTTTCCTAAATATAGTTCCCATGGTTTCTAATATAAATCATTTGATACCAACTACAGTGACCCGACCCAAGTAAGATTAATGCCAATGCCTCATACAATTAAATCTGCATTAGATATAAGGAATCACATCCCAAAGTACTGATCATCTTAGTATTCTTGTTGAACAAGATACAAACATGAGTCTATATTACACTTGAATATACATATTATAATATAAATTTCAAGAGAATAAAATTATTCTATCTAGTGTATCTCAATGTGTTAATCATAGTAAATATCATAGAATTCTAGGGAATGGAATCAAAATGAGGTTGATATCAAATTCATATTAAGTGTTTTGTAAAATGGATGAAATCATGGATCAATAAGTAAAATAAACATTGAAAGGTAAATAACTAAACAGACATGTCATTTATATAACATGATAAAAGATAATAATTATTGAAATGTAAATAATTGAACATGTGTGGCATTTAAATAACTATATAATGAATAATCAATATTGAAGGTAAATTAATGAAAACATATACCATTATATCGACAAATATAAAATGAAATACTTCAACATATAATGCCATTGTGAAAATATCCCATCTATTAAAAAATATTAATGTAGTAAATTCATAATTATCATACATCAAGTTCCCCAAGAACATGATACATTTACCGTTAGGATCTATCCTCAAGAAAGGTCATAATATAATGAGTAAAACCCCTATTCGATGAGACCAACAACTTATTCATCCATTGTGACTACCAATGCATCAAGGGTATTTTATTAATAATTTCCAAATATGTATAGTGCATTTTCAATGATTTCCTCATTTATTGATAAATTAATTTATTTCAAAAATAATGTTCCTTATTTAATATCTATATTGAGTATATAATACATATTTAAAAATATATCCCCATTTATAAAATGAAAATCAATTAATTAAATCATATGTTAAACTGAAATGCGATTTAAACAACACACAAAATTATATTTTGGTTATATTTTATGTAAATTGATTATAGGAAAGAAGAAATTTCAATGGAAGTTGTTCTCTAAAAAAATTAATCATGGATGTCAATGTCAATTATTTCCATAGTAAAAATAATCATAAACCATATAGAAGAAGAATAAGTATGGTATCAATATAACAGATCCATAGTGGAGTATTTGTAAAATAATGGTTGTTTTAATTGATTAATAAAAATACCATAAAAATATTTGTAAAATGATCTTGATGAAAATATTCTTTTAATATTGAAAAAATTTTATTTTAAAAAAATATTTAAAAATATTTCATCAAAAATATCTTCATAAAATTTAAATGTACGATTCAAATAAATGATTATCATATTGGTGGGTTATTCTGTACATTTTATAGTGAACATTAATTTTTCGATGTAAAAACACTAAAAATGTGACTTGTTCGGAATGAGACAAGAAGATTACATTGAAAACATTTCATAAAAAATCGAAAATTCAATATTTATGAAATGAATTTAAAATGTTTAAAACATTTTCTAAAGCATTTTTCAAAATCTTAGTTTTGGAAGAATAAATATTAACAGGTGAAGAGCGAAATGAATTCAATTTTTCATCAAAATATATTATAAAAAATTTTATGCACCCAAGAGTGAAAAAATGATACTATTATATGAAAAATATCACAAATCACTATATGATTAGATAAAAAATAATTTTATTAAAAATTTATAAAATAATATACTTTCATATAAATTCAAGAATAATAATTCTGGATTAGAATGGTATTGTGAAATTAATACCTAAAATTATAATTAAATTAAAGTGAAAAAAAATCAATGAATCAATTATTTGTATAAATAATAAATCCATATAAAATAAGTGAAAATTACCTAATCGAATTTCAAAATACGTTATAAAAATATCTATAGAATATGAATGAAAATTAAAAAGTAAAAAAACTAAACAAAAAAATTTCTTATGAATTTTTCTACCACTTGGAAAATGTTAGGTCAAATCTACTAAAAATAAATATATCATATTGAAACAAAAATTACCATAAATAATTAATAATTCATTATATTAAATTTAATAATGGAATTATATATGAACTATAATATTAATTTTATTCATGAAAGTATTATTTTCCTCAATGGAATAAAATTATGACAAAAACCAATACATTATGTATCCTTTTGGTTGAGAATTTATTTCACTAAAGTAAAGTGGTTTAAAAAAAATTAATAAATTATTATAGACCCATATTAATATTTATGATATCATATATGATCCATTTATAATATATCATTACCCTTTTGTTAATAACACTCAATTATTTTAATGGTTTCATGTCTATATTACATTTTTTTAGCATGGGTGATTTGTAAGGAATGTTTTGATTGTTGCACATATTATAAAATTTAATAATAATAATAATAATGATAAAAATATCATATTTTTTCATCAATTTTAATTTTTCAACCCATCAAGAATTACGATTTTTGAAAATTGAATATAATTATGATCATGGAAACAGTGGGTCATACGTAAGCATGCGTAACATTTCAATTTTTCATTGATCATTTTGGAAATGAGGAAATTAATATTATTCTATTATATAATTATCATTATACCATATTAAAAAATTATTTTTCATACATGTGTTGGGGGGATGAAAATTGAGTCACATATATTAGTGGAAGTGGTAGTCACATGTACATGAATGATGTTATCATCATTACATGAGTTTAAATGAAAGGAAAGAAAGTTATGTGCATTATATTTGTTTAATTATAAATATTTCATGTATATTATAATTATATAATTTATTTCACATATAATCATTATATTTTGCATTATCACATTTCATGAAAAGCATTAGTGAAAGAATAATCACATCGCTTCGTGTGGGAAGAGTCTGTCGTACACACGAGCGACATTATCATGTATCTAAAAAAAATAAGTTCAAAATATAATTTTGATATAGTAACTAATTTGGTACACATTATGTATATGTATCATATATATATATATATATTATCAATAATTATACCAAACCTTGAGAGGTTGAAATGAAAAAAGAATTAACATCAGTTCCTGAGGCGGTAATCCGCCACACACATGAATGATGATTACGTAACCCATTTGATAAATTGTATATGGTTTTATATAATTAAATTATTATAAATTTATCTAATTATATTTAAAATATAGATTATTTTATATCATCATGTTTTAATAAAAAATTAGGGAGGTGGAGATAGAAGTAAAATAATAACGCTCGATGTAGGAATTAGCTCTTCTATAGGCATCTCCAATAGGTTTGCACAAAATTCATACTATGATTGATTTACACACATTATAATTATTTTATATTGTGGGGAAATGTTTTTGGAATTTAATTGTGAAGTTATTTTTTTAACCAAAGTGTATGGAAGGTGTGAAGCAGAGAGGAGTGGGGGTGGCCTTTTATAAGTGGGGTGAGGGGCATACATTCAATATTTGTCAAGAGTGAATTCCAAAAATATTTTTATCATTTCAATAGGGCCCAATAATGTCCCACTATAGATATATTAAGGTATAGGGTCTAAATATCATGATAAAATCGATTTTGGATAGGATTAGAGTCATTTTTATACCTTATATTCTATGTTTTCCCACTAAATAGTATTTTTTCTACTAAATCGCTCTAATTATTTTTTACAGTTTTCATTAATAATTTTTCTCAAAAAGTAAATTTACCTCATTATAAATTATCAATTATTATTATTCAAAATAAGTAATATATTTTCTAAATTAAATTAATATATGTTGAAAAAATCAATTCAAAATTAATCATTTAGGCGAGACGAGAATTTATGTTTTGATAGAAAAATGATTTAATGTATAAGGGGTTTATATCCAATTTTAATATAGAAATTATCTAAATGATAAAAATTGGATAATAAAATTAATAATTTAATTTTTTTACTTTAGAAATGATTAAAAATATTATTTAATAATATAAATTATTTAGATTGAAAGGTTATTTTAAATTAGAATCCAGTATTTTCTGTTATTCAATAAACAAGATAATTTTCAGAAAAATACCAGATATTCACTGTAAGAAAATTTCATTATTATAATCTAAAAATATAATTTTACTTGTTCACATAAATTTTCTAAATTTTTAAATACTAATTTTAAATTATGTGGTCTTAGAGTAACTAAGCAGCCTATTGGGAAAATACAGTTTTTACAAAAACATGTATTTTTCTTTTAAATGATGATGATTATTATTAATATTCAACAGATAACAAATAAAATCATATAATATACTTATTTTAACAAGTTATTTAATAATATTCATATCCACCATTCATGTTCCTAGGTGAAAACTTTGATATTAAATAAGAAATATTAATAATATATTGTTAATCAGTACAACTTGGTCGTATGTGTAACAGAAGCTATCAAAGAAAATCGTTATTGTGTGAAACTCAAGGAAACTCTGTATTTTTTCCTTGAAATACATTGAGTATATAGAAGTTATTTTAAATATATTATTCTTGATAATTTCTAAAGATGGTTTATTCCTTTCAACACTTTGGGTTGTGTGTCATACATGTTATCAAAAATGGTGATCATATTTTTTGATTTTGAGTGGTTACTAGTTTTAGTGATGGTAAAATGATTCATATTATATTTAGTTAGGGATTTTGGATAAAGAATATATACTTTATGGGACATTATTATGCTAACATGTTCATGTAGATTCTTTTATATAGTACAATTTTTGTTATTTGGCTAGTGGTTTCCCTGATTTTTGGGGTGTTTTTGATTCAGGATTGTTATTTTTTAGAGGAAGGTTAAATAATGGGGTATATATTTTGGGTGATAGGTTGTGTGTTTTATTTATTGATACAAAAAATATTAGAGGATAATAAATGGATTATAATGTTAGGATAAAGAAATTATTGGTGATTTGGGTTCAAATTCAGATTGAATGCGATGGATTGGGTATTTCAAAGGAAGTGGAATCATTTTGGAATACATTTTTGGAAAATATATTGAAATGGATTAAATGTGTAAATTAATCTACAAATCAAATATTTTAACTTCAAACTATAGAAATTTTATGGTTGTTGGAATGTATTTTATAGTTTCGAGAGATAAATCACTGAAGCATTAATGTTTTGTTATTCAAACCATGTTAACATGAATTTAGTGTTCCATTGTAGATATTTATATATATTTTATCCATTTGGGAAATTCTATGCTTTATAAAGTATGATTCTTTAATATTTTCTTAATATATCAATTTTTATTTCTCTAGAATATTGATATTATCTATTATGGGAAACATTATCACAACAGTGTTGACAATTCTCATTGTTTCCCAATTTTACCTTACTAGAGATCAATAATATGATATTTCTGGCAGTATAATTGATTTAATTTTTTTATAATGGTATAATTGTCAAAATTATAATCTTCGTGTTTAGGAGGTTTTAAAACATCTGAAAATAAAACAGTTCATTTACATGTGAGATGTTATTCATACATATCATAGTTCATTGGGATGTAGGTTCATAATTATTCCATGGTGTGATTCATATCTTTAAAAAATAAATTTTGATAATTTTAATCATTTAGGTACTATCAAAGGGATCGTTGAGATAATAATGTGAATCATTATTGAAAACATTATGCTCAAGATTATGGGGTTTGACCACAACATGGTAAAATTAATCACATCTTAGTAATATCAGATTTAGTAAAAGATAAAATTTAATTTATTTAGTTTGTAAAATAATTCATGATATAGGCTTGAGGTTGGTACATGGTTTATACATTTTTTTAGTTCTATAAATATTTATATCTCAGTCACCTGGTTCTATATATTATGTAATTTCCTTATTGTGTCAATCCATCCTCTATTATTATAGATCATGTATATATATGGTCACTATGATGTGGTTCATTCAATATTTCTAGATAAGTAAAATTTGTAATTTTCATCTTCAAAATTATTAATTGAATGAAATTAAAAAACCACATAATGGAATATTTCATACATATTTTAATGGACAACACATGTGGTAAAGACCCTATATTGTTACATGTTCTACCAAAAATTTCCAAAAATTAAAATTTTAACTATTCATTTTCAAATGTCATTATGGTGTGAGATATTTATTATTTCATACAGATTTTAAACTAAATAAGTTTTTATATTATTTATTATAAATTTAACATTATCATATGTAACATAATTTCAAGAAAATATTTGTATTTTATTGTAGTCAATTATTTTATCAAAGGAATGAATTTTGGGACTGGACGACAGATTCCGTATAAGTGGCTCTTCAATCCTATTAAAACTATCATTCAACCTAGAAATATAGAAAAAAAATTCAAAAAGAAAATATAAAATAGTTTCTCTTTATTTAAATCATTATTTAATGTGAATAATAAATTTTATAATTTTTCTACTATAATTTTTGAAATGGGAAAATTTCAATCTGTTATGATAATTATAGTTGTTAGGATTCATGTGACATCTATAAACATTCAAATGACATACTCTTCTCTTTTGAATCATTAAAAATCAAGATTGAAATTCAATGGTGATCTTGTAATGTCCTAACAATCATAATCATAATGAATTAATAAAAGATAAAATTTTAGTTAAAAAAATATATTGTCTCATATTTTTAGAACATTCATCTAAATGTGTTTGTTATTAAATTTCCTTGTCTTCTATAATTAATTGATTCATAAAAATGTGTATCCATTATAATATATTAAATATCTTAAATCTCAAAATCATTATTCAAATTTAATGTGTTAACCATTTACGAAGTGTAGAAACCTGAGATTTTATGATATATATACCTTTAAATAATGTTATCATTTTTTAAATCTATCAATACGTATAACCATGATTCTGTATAAATAGAAATGCAATATATTGTTGTAACTGATCACTTAATTTTTAACTTCTGAATAGAAAATCATAAATTTATACAATTTATAGTTTAATATTTTATAAAATATATTCATTATCTATCAATTTATTAGAAATTAAAATATAAATCCTTCATATCTAATATAGTTGATTTTCTGGGAAAAATATATTCTAATATGGGTATTGTGTATTTATATTAGTATACTAAATTGATCACTATTAGTGAATATTTTTAATGATATATATATATATATATATTATTCAATAATATGTTTGAACATTCATATAAACATTTTCAATGCATGATATAAGAATAAATACATTTTATGCTTAAGAATATATTTTTCTAAAAAACAATTTTCATTGTGTTTTGAAATCTTATTTTAAAATGAATATTTTTCACTTAAATAAATTGATTATTTTGTACATATTACATATTTAAATTTAGTAGGACAAAATTTTGTAATTAGTTCACTTTTATTGGTTGTAAATATGAATAGTGACTTTAGTGATTTTTTGTTGCCCTTATAACGGTAAAATTTCTATTTTATGGTTCAAACATAGGGATAAAGACATAAAAGTTATCAAAAATGATATTTTATCAAATTTTAGGAGTTTAGTTTTCTAATTATCCATAATTAATCAAACATATGTCCTATTGGTTACATTTATATTTTAATATGACCTTTATTTTTATTTAAGAAAATAATAAATTCAAAAACTACACTCTCTTGACTTTGATATCGCTAAAAAACATTAAATGATATTAAAAGTAAGATAAAATTGTCTGTAAATAATTATTTTAAATGTATTTTTTATTAATTCAAATATAATTTTTTGTTATTTAAATAATTCATTAAATTTCAGTGAAATTCTGCTACAATATTTCTTTAATTAATAAATAAAATAAAATAAATTATTTATTTTTTTAAAATTATTGCAATTTCATTAAAATATTGTGTTACGTGAGTTTTAATGATACATATGAAATATTAAGAATTTTTTAAAAAAATTACATTAAATATCCATCTTTTTCTCGATGTCATTAAATTCAATAAAATTGAATACTTCCAAAATTGACAAAAATGATATTTTATAACAAATATCAATTTATTAAATTTTTTCAAATTCATAGAAATAACCCCATCAAAAAAATGAATTAATTATTGTTAAAATAAAAAATGATATATTTAGGAGTCATATTATCCATTCATGTTAACATTATTAATGCTTTATGATTTAAATAGTTAATATCATTATTAAAGTAAAAAATGATTAATAAAGAGGATAATTAAAAAATAAGTTTTAAATTTACAAAAATAGGTTACAAAATTTCATTGGATGATATTATTTAGTCCATATAATCTTTTAAAAGAAATTATATCCATTTTTATTAATTTTATTGACAATGACATTACTATATATTAGTCATTATTAAATTCCATGTCTGTCATCTCCCTCCCGATAATAGAACGACCCTCCATTATCTTATTTCGATAACCTTGATCCTATATAAACAAACCCAAATAAAATTATATTCTAAAATTCCATATATATTTTCTATATGTTTTAATATCCCAAAATGAATATCCCTAGGGTTCTTAAGAGGAGATATAAATGAGTTCTTCTAAAGAGGTGGAAATCAACTTAATAGATCACTTTTTTATAAAAAAAATTCAACCACCTCAAAATCAATGTTATTTATCATAAAAAAATTTCTTTAGTTATCTAATATATTCAAATGTTATTATTATTATGAAACAATCATTATCCACCACTTTCTCATCAAATGGGAAGTGAATGTCTCGCATGTCTGTAGAGATAGCTTAACATCTCAATGTTGCGATAAATGCAATTTTGAAGATCATGTTTTATTAATGTGTATAACGATTAATATAATGATTATATATGGTATGTATGATATAATTATTCATATATAATAGTAATATCATTTCTACGTTCTTCCCTTCAAATCCATTTGAAAAAGCTAACATCACTCATTTGTACTTGTGGGTTACCACCTCCACATGGTGATGTGATTCATTTTTCATTTTAAATTTAAATGTATTTTAATAATGATTTATTTATTTCATTTATATAATATATATGATATACTAATTAGTTTTTATAATTTATCTATTTTTATACCTTTCACTCATTCCTTCTATTGAAAGAATGTATACTACATTCATCTGTATGAACGACCTACCATCACCATAACTTGTGTAGTTCATTATTTAATATATAATTTTTTTATCGCTATAAATATGCATATAATTAATATATATATATATGATATTTATACCATTACTAATATTATATATGTAATTTATTCATGATCATATTACAATTACAAAATGTACATTACCAAAAAATTCAAAAATATGAAGTTGTTATCACCCAGAACAATCATTTTAAGAAATATTTTTTAATAAGTGGGTGATAAAAGGTTACAAAAAAATAAAATATTGTTTCATATATATGATTGTTTTTCTTTAATTGAGATATAATATTTCAATATTTATTATATAGGTGGTTCGAACAAAAATAGTGTATGTCAAATATGTGGTATGGGTCTGATGTTAAAACAACATTATTCAAGGAAATTGATTATGATTATGTTAATAAAAAAATCAACATTTTATAAATTCAAATGTATGAAATAATGTTTTTAAGGAAAACATGTTTGGTATCTCTCTTCAGTCAAAAATAATTTTTAATTAATATAAATGTTTTCTAAATATGATTTCAAGATGTTTTTTTAATATTGTTCTATTATTTTTTAATTCATTTTTACCAATGGTTTATTTTTTACGAAATGGTTTGAAAATAAATCTTTAATCAATTTCCAAAAAAGGAAATTTTCTATTTTTTCAAAAAAAATTGAAAGGAATCATTGTCTCAACATATACGAAATGAATAGAATTTCCAACCATAATGAATTATTTTTTGGAAATGTAAATTTATAGGTTTACATGTTTATATCAAATAAAAATATTTTATTTAATATTAGTTAAATTATTATATTTTATACAAGTAATATCCAATTGAAAAGTGTAATTTAAATAAAGTGTGATGAAATATATATATTCAAAAAAATTCATATCAATGATGAAATAATGAGATATTACATAATGTTATATTATAAATATGATCCCCTAATACCATCCTTATTCTTTACATGGACGTAAAAGGATTATTATGACAATATTTTTATGAATCTCTTTTCTTTCTCCATTGATTATTCTATGAGGAATTAATGAAGTCTTTATAAAATCAATTTACATTTCATATGTTTTGATAACATAAATGTTTTTGAAAATCACTTATTTTCCATAGTTTCAGATATTATGGGTATTTTATGATATTTTGAATAAACTTTTTATGGTATTAATTATTCAATTGGTGGAACTAGAACTATATATCCATCCATTTCATTGAGTAAATATTGATAACTCCTGAGATAGAATGAATGTGAATGGGGAGTGTACCTTATTCAGTATGTGACTCTTTCCACTATGATAGTCTTATAAGTGATCCTTGAGTACTATTATGGTTTAGGGAGTGAATATAATCCACTTTTATAATACTAGATGTGAGTATTGGCAACTAAAGAAAAGAGTTTCAATAGTTTTGTGTATTCCAAAAGCATATTCCTTATATGAATATTATGATCTCATAGATTGTGTTCGTTGATTCAATTATTATTAATTTATAATGAAAAAACATTATTTACTAAATTACTCAGATTTATGACCACTGATATATAGGGTATGATTTTCTAATGTTATTGTCATGTTATCATAACCTTATTCTCATGTTATGTTTTTGTTGATCATTGAAATTTCCCATTATTAACCATTTTGTGCATCTGATCCCACCCTTCAATATGTTTCTTCTTCCCATTTTAAGAAAAAAATTATTATGTAAGATGTTCTCATGAAGGGTATTAGTTGGGATTAAATTATTGGGTGAAAATTTAATTCACTTATAAACCAATTGTTTATGTTTCTATGATTCTGAAGATACTAGAAATATATTATTCCGGTTTGGTTCATTATGTAAATCCTCTAAACGACTGGGTGGATATGGTTTCTATGATATCAATGTTTAGTTATCCTTTTTATATGAAAATGAGAGAATGATAGTGAGAACACTTGGGATGATCCTAATTGTTGGAGAATTTCTTCTGTTACGGTAAAGAAACGAATATGTTTTCCCTATAAAAACATCCTTTGCGAGATACTACATTTTTAAATCTTTTTTGAATAGATTAATCTAACTGTTATAACTGTGAGATTATTTTCATAAAATAAATATTCAATTTTTTAGTTCATGTTATGTTTTCCCTTAGTGAGCACCTGGTTTTACACACCTTGAGGTTATTCATATGTTAATTCCCATTGACATTATTAGTCATCATGGTGTTTTTTAAAATATAATGTTAATTAATGTGATAGATAAAATTTAATGTGTCATATATTGATAAGTATGTATCATTATTTATATATTCGAAAAATTACTTTTTATGATTATGTGGTTTCTGACTATGCTAATTTTTTCTTACACAGTGTATTTTCAGTTTGATTAATGGATGGAACCCAGAAGAATATTGTAAGTGTGGAATGTGATAGACAATGATATTATTCTCTTCCTGAGATACACATTTTTATGGGATATGAAATGAAAAGTAACATTTGTATTCTTATATAATTTTCTCAATATATTAATCTTTCTAATAAAAAGAATATAAAATAGATGGAAAAAATTTAATAAGTTATTTATGAGGTAACAAACACCTTCTTTTTATAATAATGTTTATCTACTAGTTACAGCCAAATTTATTAGTACCACTAAAAATATATTTTACATTATCCATTTTTTTCACTAGGAAAATATATTTTTGATCATCTGGAAGGTTAATATGATCAATGATGTAATCTTATCATGATAATAGGTAGTTGAAGAAATTGAATACATGGATTGGGATGAATTTATGTGCTTATTATTCAATATGTACATTTCTCACATTCAACACAGGAAAAGGGAAAAGGTATTCCTTATGTTAAAAAAGAAGGACGATAAAACCATTAATTTTTATGAGCAAAATTTAATAATAAATATGAGGTATGAATTTCATAACATAATCTAACATGAAATTATTTTTCGACAATTCATTTGTGTCTTAAAACCAAGTCTTTAAATGGTTTTATCCATAAGAGAGTTCCAGTGTTATGATGAAATCATTAAATGCTATATCAAGGTGGGGATGGATATTGGAGTGACCCATCCATATTATTATTTTAATGTGAAAAGATTAATGGAATTGAAATGGAATTTGGAAGCCATATAGATAAGAAGTTGATATTTCTATTATCCTTGAATTGTAAAGGAAACATAGTTGATTTTCTTTTTAGAAATAGTAAATTTTTTATGTGTGAAATTTGAGGTCATCGGGATATAAAATGTCATTGTGATGGGAATTATTTATCTAAGGATGGATGAAAATAACCACAAAATAAACCACACAAACTCCAATGTTTCAAATGCGATGACTATGGTAATTATTCTAACCATTTATAAAACCATAAGGTTAATGAATATGATTGATATAATACACTTATTTATCCCAATAAAAAAGGGAAATATTATGTGATAGCTTTTTTCAAACTGTACTGTGATATTAATGTTTTAAAAGTTACACCTTCCATCCAATATAGAATAGCTAATGACTTTTTTGATTTCATATCTACCCACTATTTTATATATGGGTAATTTTCTAAAAGTATCACAATGCCACATTAATGAATAGATTCTTATTTATAAATGAATCCCATTAAGGGTATGATAATCTCATATAAAGTCCATAATTATTCCCCAATTCATTTTTGTATGAATGTTCTTCTTACAAATCATTTTATTCTCCCTCTAGTTGAATTTGTGGTTATGGTGCGAATGGATTGACACTATTTACAAAAATAACACATCGATTTACATGGAATGTAAGATATATATTATATTTCAAACCAAACTATGATCATATATTAGTGTTTATATAAATATGAACTTCTAATAGAAATTTAATCCACTGTATGGTTCATTATTCTTATTTAAAGTGGGTTTTTAATCATAGATGGATGGGGAAAACTCAATATGTTTGAAATTCCAATTGTTTGGAATTTTGATAATTTATTTCTGAATGATATTAGTATTCATCAAATAAATAATGAAGTTGAGTTCTCATTATAACTCATAATTAATTCAACACCTATTTCAAATACCCTATATATAATTCCCCGATTTAGATGCGAGAATTGAAGAAGCATATCTAGAATAATTTTGAAAAGATATTCATTCATCTAATTTCATCACCATGTTTTTCACCTTCTAATTTTCTTCTGAATAAATATTGACTAATAAAACCCATGATTTATTATCAGGAACATAAATATATCATAAACAATAATAAGTATTTCTTAACACATATTTATGATATGATTGATCGGCTAAGCATGGTTCAATAATTTTCCAAGACTGAACATCATTTTAGATAAAATAAATTGAGTGTAAAGAAGTTGGTTTTACCCAAGAATATTTTTTTAGGAATGGAAGAAATTAATTTATATTGTTCATATTTTTTTACTAATTCCACATTTATTGTCATGGATTTTTGGAATATAGTCTTCCGAGATTACATTAATCACTTTATGATAGTCTATAAAGTTAATATTATTATGTGTTAAATGAGTAAGTATAATCATGATTATCACTTTATGATTGTAAATAAAAACCAATTAAAGGATAATTTATATATATAAATAAATAATTGATTATTATTCCCATAAAAATTTCAATCATTGGGTCTTATAATCGCAAGGTAGGGTATGTCGGTGGATCCATCCATGAAGAATGTTATGGAATGTTGTCCCAGAAAAACCACTACGATTTAGATACATGTTTTATCAAGGTTTGTAAAAAATTTATTGGTTATTTGTGGTGAATTTATCATGAAATTATAATACACTAAATATGTTTACTTATATGGGATCCATTTTACTCTTGATCGAGGAATACATGGTAGTTTTTATGGAACTATAAAGAAGTTTCTTTAGAGAACAAATTTTTATATTACCCTATAGTGAATAAGGGTTTTTTAATATATAGTGATGAATCATAGAAAGTAATAATATTAATTCTCTCGAATAATGATATAATTATTGGTTATGACTCATCAAAATTGAATGTTCATGGGAAAAATTACAACATTAATCATTTGGAATAAGATGATATGCTTTTTTCATTATTAATAATGATAAATTATATTTATGGAGAAATGTGTGACATATATACTAATAATAAACATTAAAGTATATATTCCCTCGAAAATAGATGAATATACTCCATAGAATATGGTCTATGTTTATTAATGATTATAACTATTTAATACATTTTTCCCATAAAAGTAAGCAATACAGAAGATTCCCTCAGTTGAAATGATATTTCTAACATTATTATGGTGAGGATGACAAAATATCCTATATATATATTTATTTGCAAATGATATATCTATAAATACTGAAGGAATTATAGAACTCATATTGTTTAATATGAGTATTGAAGCATGAATTAATTTTAGTATTATATAAAAATAGAATGATGAAATGGAACTAAAAAAGATGAAAAAAATGATCTTATATTCAACCTTGATTGTAAAGGAATGATAACTTTTAAAAACCATGTATGATCTTTTTACATACAAGATTTCAAGGAGCTATTAGATGAGGCTCATATTTCCTCATTCTCTATAGATCATTGAAGTACAAGATTGTATATATATATATATAAGTGTATTTCAAGTAGTACATCATGAAGATATATATATTAATTGTTATGAATATTGTAACATTGTATGTTAGAAAGATAAGGTAGAGAGGAATAATTCTAATAGGATGATACAACCATTATCTATATGTTTATGGAAAATGGAAAATTATTGATTTTGTAGGCTATAACTCTATTTGACATGTAGTTTACCACTATAAAAATCGAAATAATTCATTCCAATAAAAGATGATTTCTCTTTGTATTTCACTATAGATTATATCGATATAATTTACATTATATATTCAGTACAATTTTATAGATTACCATAATCTATTAAATTAGATTGGGATCTGATAATTACCTCACAGTTCCGCAAAAAAGAATTCAACATACTCTGGTGAAATAATTAAATTTCAATATAGTTTATCATCCATGAAAATTTTCATAGTCTATTAGAACTATTCAAACCCTAGAGGATATACTAATATATTTTTATACAAATTTTAAATGTACCCTGGATCAACATCTTCATGTACTCATGTTTCCTTACAATATATCATTCATTCGAGCTTTTGGAAGGATCCTTATAAATTACTCTATAGAAAAACAAATTATAAATCCAAAATTATTTGATTAATTTTTTGAAGTAATGATATTTGGATCAATCTCTATAGGAAAATAGAAATGAATTTGTGATCAATTCATACTCACGTCATGGTAGCTCAAATTTATCAAAAATATTGTACTTATAATAATTGATGAGATCAAGAGATTGAGGTTTGTGAGAAGGAATTTATATGAATTTCACAAAGGAATAATTTTATGAGATTATGAAATAATGTAATTTTTATCTATAGGTATATTTTTTTACTTTGATAATTTTCATCTAATAAGGATGGTAGCATATCACATGGCTCTTCCATCGAACCTCTCTTAAGTTCAAAACATATTTCATGTATCTATCCTGAAAAACTACATGCCAGATCCTTTACATATACTATATGTAGATGTTTTAATTCTAGATAATGGATTATTCTTTGATGAATAATTGGTAGAATTATTTGATCATAGAGATAAATACAAGTCACACCGGACTACACACATAGTTAATGATTTTTGGTTGAATCAGAAGTTTTTTAAGCTACTTAGGAACCCTAATATGTAATGAAATAGAGATATCATAAATTATTTGAATTATATAGCTTTAATTACAAGGTAAAAGTCATTTTAAGGGCCGGTAGAATGTAAAACATTGAAATTTTATTATATATTTCTCATCAAATAAATTTAATTTTTTTGATAGATTATGATACAAACAATCATTAGTTAAAATGAACCGTGATGTAATATATCATTATAAACTTCTTATTAAATATAAGGGAATGAATAGGAATAACTAAATTATTAAGAATCTATGAATTAAACTAATAAAAAATATATTCATTATTTATCGTTTGATTATAAATGATAATAAACATAAGTTGTATGTAAATTAGATGCTCGTTAGTTGAAAATATTTTGAATTATATATATTTGTTTTACAAAAGAGTATTCATTAATTTTTATACTATTTATTTTTTTAAAATTAATTTATACATATGATTTAAATATTTTTAAAAATATTTAAAATGAATATCCCAATCATTGTTTGAAGACATTACTTTTTTTAAATTTTATAAAATATTGAAATTATTGTTCAAGAATGATTTGTAAACATGACATATGGTCTCAATAGTTAAAATTGACATATGAAATGGTTTCTATATTGACGATAGTGCCACACTTTTATAAAAAAAATTATTATTCAGGAATCATTTATAAAAATTTATCAATCTTATTATTCATTACGTTTTGAATAATATTGATTTATTTCAATACATCTGTTTATGATATTTAACAGATTAGGTTTGAATTTTTATGTTATGATCAGGATCTTATACCATTATTCATACATTACAATTAAATACCATCATTGTTTTATATCTCTCGTGTATAACATTACTGGAAATCCGATCTCACATTTTTTGATTTTCATTTCCCAAGGTTATAGAGAATGGTTTTTTTAATGTATGTTTATAAAGAGAAATAAATGGGAAGAACTTTATGAGAAACAATATTCATCATTCATAAAAAAGAAGAGTGTGTGTATCTAGTTTTCATTGATACTAATCCTTTACAGTCCATTTGTGTGTATTCATGAACTATGTAAAATATTCATAAAAAAGACGTAATATATATAATGGAACTCAATATTTAGAATCATAGTGGAAGATATATCCCATTTTCTTGATATTAGAATTAGATAACATTGATGTAAACTATGAGGATAATCAATGTACATGATAACTTACTAATGTGTTATAAAATAATGTGTTTGAAAAATATTAATTAATGGGAATTACATGAATATATCATAAATAACCCAATTACATTATGCTTAGTAGCTATAGGAAGAAATCAGCAGCTTCTTCCATCACTGGTAATGTCTGAACACAATAACCCAGTTAAAAATATTTTATATAGTATATATCTATATATAAATAACTGTAGTGGTGAGGATCTACATAATATGTTCATCGTATCCTTTATATAAAATAATCACAGGTGAACTCTTAGGTCCACCTATATAATATTCCATTGGCACCAAGTGACCCAATAAATATCCCTATGTTCTAATGGCATGCCCTATAAATATGATCATGGACCCATAAACCTCATGTCAAAGAGTCCACACATACTTAGAGGCCCAATGTCCCAAGGAACAATGATGTTTTTTCTCTCAGTAATAGTCATTATCGGACCAATAGATGATGTCACATAGCATGGTGATATATTTCCACTCAAGACCCGTCCTAATGTCCTTAAGAATAATGGTACACCCCAACCCCCAATTGATGGTCTCATCACCGTCAACTAATTTTCCATGACTATTCATGTGGCCTTATATTGTGAGGGCCCCAAATATATTTCATAGTTAACATAGTCACCTAATCCAAAAGTTCAGCGAGTGTCTCCACCCAGATGAGTGGTCAACACCACCTAGATTTATGTCTTATATGTGTGAACATGAATCCAATGTCATAGAAAAAAAAGGAGGTGAGTGAAAATTATTTAAAAATTACATAATCCACATCATCCTGGAACTATGTTCCCATGTTACCATGTTGGTAGTCTTGATTGTAAACACCATATCACATGGGCTATGCCTTCATCCTGAAATCATCATCCCCATAATTTGATGACCGTGTCCCCCAACCTGGTGGTCAATATCAACCCTTGTATCCCAACCCAAGAACATTATTATGACCACATTTCCTTAGTCTAGGTGATCATTTGGCCCCAATAATTTCTCAATTCCCATTAAATTCCCCCAAAACCAAGAAAAAGGTATAAACTAAAAAATTAATTCTAACCAAACCCATCCTATGATAACCAACTTTTTATAATCCTCTTAACTGGTATGGAATCATTATCACAATTATGGAATTCATAATGAAATCCTTCAAAACCATTTAATTAAAATACCATAAAAAATTTATTTAGAGTCTCTCTCAGATAACCCGCATGGGAATATATAGACTACACTTTTGAAACACATGAAAATAAGGGGAAACCCTTAGCACCACATACATTGAACGTGTAGGAGTTCCCTCATATAATGTCGGCCTAGAACATGAGATAAATCAGAATAAATCAATTTTTTATATGAACACCATAAAAATAGGGTAAAGTGGATCACATATATTTAGTTCATCATATAGAGAATGAAAAGTGTAAATGAGGATAGAAAATTAATGGTTTTACAATGATGAATCTTACTCCATCAACTAATAGATGATTGGAGATGAAATAGAGAAGAATGAAAAAAAACCTATGGGAGGGAGGTAGTGATGTGTGAGCTCCCAGGGAAGTGCCTCTAGGATAATAATAAAATCAAATGTGGGATTTGATCCCCTTATTTCTATTTTAAAAACTATTTACTAAATCTTAGATGATGTGTAACTATTACACGTTGTGTAACATTTACAAGTCATGTATCTACTAAATGTCATTTATCCCTTGGGGTAATACCCTAATCCATCCATGATGTGTATCATTTTGTCTGACCCCATGAACCCTTTACATACCATGTGAATTAATTACATGATATGTAAAACCTGTAGCACCTATATTCAACATCCCAAGCCCTTGGACCCTCCTTCTGTGTTCACCAAAATACCCAGGTCATACACCGAAACATTGAACACAGATGAAATAATTTTATAGGTCAAAAACTCAAAAATAATGTTCTAAAGATCTTGAAGAAGATTTTTCTTACTCAATAATGTTAAAATTAAAAATTTCCCAAAAAACTGATTTTCTCAAAACACAATGACCATATAGTCTCCCAAATATAATGTAGACTATCCCAAAGATATAAGTCATTAACCTGAGATGGTTCCAAACTATACCATATCCTCAAAATTATTCTTTTCCTCCCTGATTAGTATCATTTAAAATATTTTAAGGCAATCCCCACCTTATAAATTACCTACTTGGCTGCATCTCAACCCAAAATCAAAACATACTGATGGTCCATCGAAAATCCTTAGACTCTAAAGTACGATCAGGATGTAATGTCTCTCTTTCAAATAATTTGATTCAAAAATATTATTCATGTCATATCAAACAACCATATAATCCCACATTGCATCAATTCCAATATTCATATGAATATCTCATAAAACCTATATCATAATAGATACGCATTCCAATCAAAATAGTGATCCATTGTCACATTATTCGAATCCCACATCACACTGATTCCTTGATGACTACTCACCACACATAAACCCTACATCACATCAATGGCCATATGATGTTTTGGTTTCCAAATAACTCACACACACACATATATATATATATATTGCATCTTAATAGATGACAACCCACTAACCAACACCTTTTTAATCCAAAAAAACATACATCTATCAATTTCATTCACCAAAACTAGACCAATCCAAAACAAAATAAACCCAATAACTCCCATGATATACATGAATCTATAGTCGGATCCCTAGCTTACTCCGAACATGGAAGCTCCATTGTGTGAACCTAGCTCAAAGCCCAATGACCAGAGTCATGGCCTGCATGTGGAGTAGTGCCATCCACTGGCCACTGACTTCAAAGTTGGGTCCCACTATGTTTTCCACATCCTCTACATGCTATTGAATCCCATCTACCTGCTTTGAGTATCATTGCATGTCCAACCACAGACACATGATTCTACCCCTAACCCTAGTTTCTAGCTCTATGATAATGATTTGTACCAAACCTCTCAGGATTCATGTTCTGGTCACAAGAATTAAACTCCATTGATGGTTAATCGCATTGTGTTAATACATTTCCTTTCTTTCCACAAAAGATGAAAAAATTTAAATTAACCAATCCTTGGTGGTTTAGTTGAATATCTGGTCTAGCCTCCCTATTAAGACTCCTCACGACCACACTTCGAATTTCCCAAAGCATCACTTCCAAAATAACATGATGTCACATGATTGGATGAATTATTAGGCTATGTTCTTCAATAATTTATTTATAGAGATTATAATGGAAAATATGGACCATGACTAATGAATCTATAGTAGGGTTATACTTCTATCATGGATTTTGTGGTTAAGCTCACTAATCACCCCTGTTAATACCCTTTATTGCACCTACCAACCTCACCCTATGATAATAATCAAGACATGGCCCAAAAGTAGTTATATCCTATAGATTTCATGCATGTACCTCCACCGGTACATATAGATCATGATCATCTAGAATATATGCAAGATCATCCCGATAATCAAGGGCTACATGTTCTTGCACACTCATGCAGCACCATATCAACACCCTCTCGTACCTCCATGAGAACCCGTCCAGGTGGTTTCCTTCTGAATACCAGTACTATGGTTATACAAACATAATAGTAAACATAAATATTAAATTTTCCGAAATAAATAATATGTAGATAAATCTCACAAACAATACACTCAACTATATTACCATGTCATAAGACATCCAACCTGAAGGCCCCCTACCTACCCCAATCAAGGTTAGGTATCACATGTAACCTGGCCTCATGGTTCCCCAAACTACCAATAGATTTTTCATGAATCATGTATTATCTGGCCTCATGGCCCCTTACCATCCCATAGCTGAGTCAGGTGTCACATATAGTATTAGTTAGCAGAGTAGAATTCCCCTAAAGAGTATATAATGAAAATTTTTATTTAGATTATCTTTGACACATTAAATATAGCACAATATATCATCATACATACATAGTCACACTAGTGTTATGCCCAAAAATATATATCATAATACATAGAATCACACATTATTTTTATTGGAACCACATTCCATGAATGGATGATTAGAATGCCACCAAAGAAAGGGTGTGTTGGAACACAATATTTTACATCCATTATTAACACTTTAATGATCCCAGCCTCTCATAGAGGAATCTAGGTTTCCAATGACAATCAATCATAGGAACATACATATATAAAATCACCAAATGTGTATACCATAAATTAAAAATAAACCACGCATTCCATACTGGTCCAAGGGTCAAAGGTCATGTAATTATTGACCATTACCCTCATGTGTTCCACCCAAGGATAAAATAAATTCAACTAGAAAATGAAAAATTTGATCGTCATTTTCCCACCTCTGAAAACATGGGTTTCCCCAATTCATGGTGTTGATGGACCCCAAAAACGATATTTCTCCCTTGTTTGAACTACATCCTAGTCTATAATCAACAATAACCTAAATAGTAATCCGTAAAAAGAAAGTGAAAATATTGGATACCATTACAATCTAGTTAAATTCTACTACACAATCCAAGTGAGGATAACTCCTCTAATACCATTTGTAGCATTCAAACTCAGATTCTACATTAAATGGTTCCGTTGATTGGTTTACCACTAGGAATTACGAGTGTCTCACCATATTCGAAAAGATACGAAGTACAATTGGGTATGTAAAGAGTTTATAGTGGGGATATTATACCCTCATTTTGTATTAATGATAATGGAATAGGTATATAAAGCAATCAGAAAGAACCGTTATGGCGGTGGATGATATAACATGAAATATAAGAAGATTATATATAAATCATTAGTACTAAAAAACATCCCAAACATACCATTTGTATAAAAATATAGTAAATAATACTAGGTATTACAAAGAAATCAACAAAAGGGTTCCACATGGTCATCCTCTGTTAATATATATATATATATACCTTTAAGAATAAAAATGAAACTCTCAAAAATAAATTCAATTTGATGAAACAAACACAATGCTCCTCTGCCATTCACCCCATGAAAGAGGTCCATGTTTACCACTAATGATCAGTCCCTATGCTCCTTTACCTGATTGTTGAGAAGAAAATCCTACATGTGTCATGAATGTCTCATGAAGGGTGTTATGAAAAAATCATAGCCGGCCAACACCAATGTGTGACTATATTACATTAATGATAAAGATAGTGTTTTCAAAATGTAAATGAATGGGAAACACATTCATTTATCATCGATTACCCACTTACCCTATGTTCACCATCCATACAGAAGAAATCACCTTCTTCGGCCATCATTGGTAATGTCTGAACACGTGACCCCATCTTTATATATATATATCAGAAATCATTGGTATAGATATATCTATTACTATAGTGGTGAGGATCTATGAATATCCCAAAGGAAAAACATTCCAAAATGCTTCTCAAGGGAACCCTTAGGTTCCACCTCCAAAATATGTCACATGCCACACGTGGCACCAATCATGTCTCTCAACATCCAAATTTAATGCCTTATTGATATGTTATAGGTTCCATGGGCCTAAGGTAAATGTTTTTCCATCTACTTGTTTTCCATATAACCCAAGTATCAATGATGCGAGTCCTATAAATAATTTTCATAGTCAACTCAACAACTGACATCCTAAAGTAGGGTGATATATATCCCCCCCCAAGTCCCGACTTAAAGGACTCAAGCGTATCGATGAGCCTTATCCACCAATGAACATTATCATCATCGTATACCAATGATCCATCACCATTGCCAAATAATTGTATAAGTATCACCCCCTACATCTCTAATTGGGAACACCACCACCTAAGCCATGTAGTCTATAGGTGCCTACTCCAATACGAGCGGTCAAAACCAACTAAATCAAAGTCCTATTTTTTAACAAAAATCTAAAGAAATGATTCCCAAAAAGCAGTTTTCATATACCACCCAAACTGTAACTAAGACACATAATATCATTATGTATTTCCCCTACGAGCATGTCACTCATCATGATGGTCAACACCAACTCACAAAAACATTCCCTCATCTTGGCATCCTCATCACTACAATAAAAAACCACGTCACCCAACATAGTCATCAACATCACCATGAGTATCTTGGCATAAGACCATCCTAATAACCAAAATACCTTAGTCTAGGTGATCAATATCGAATCATTCCACAGGCCTGACATACCACATTCCCACAGAAACAAGAAACCAAATATAAATAAATAAATTAATTATAAAAACCACCTATATGATCCTCCTTAAGATGACACAAGTCCGTTAACCATATTGGAATCATAATTATTGTTAGATCATGATTAATGGATTCTCTAAACACCATTTAATTACTTTAGAAAAAATAATTTAATTAGGATTTCTCTTGACCAACCCTTGTAGGTGTATATGTTACGCACCCTCAAAATACCCAAAAAAATCAAGTCAGAATAAAGGAACCACTTATATCACAAAAGAAGGTAATCTATAATACGATATCTATCTATAAATTGATTTGAATTGGAAGTGATATATGTTGTAGATGATTTCCTTGAAAATATGGTAAAATAGATCGCACTGATTTACTGCATTTCATGGTGAGATAAAAGATGAAAAGTGGATAAAATATTTAGGTTCTTATCGAGAGGAATCCATATACACTAGTGGATCGAAGACATGATCTTTGACAAAGATGATTTAAGGAACATTATGGCACTATATATACACATGTAATAATTGAAAATGAGGGGAGAAATCTCGTTATTCCTCTTCTATTTTCTGTAACTTACTAAATGTGTAATAAATACACATCATGTCTTCATTGGGGTAAGTCCATGGGCCATGCATGATTGGAATCATCTGGACCTAACCCATTGATCCTTAACATTCAGGTTAAGTGATTTACATTCCCTATAAAACATTCAATATCTATTTTTAATATTCCCGACCCTTTGACCTTCCTACAGTGTTCTCATGAACATCTTGGTCATCCATTAAGACATAAACCACTCCTAAAACAATTTCACGGGTAAAAAACAATTGAATGTGATTACAAAGATCATGAAATTTTTTTTCCTTCTCAACATGGCCAATATTAAAATAAACATATAAAATAGATTGCTTAAAAACTCAAGATGTTACATGGGTTGAGTTGAAGAGGATACTGATTAGTAAGTACATCCCTTGTATTATACACACCAATATATAAAAGGAATTATATGAACATAATAAATAAGAGGATGAATCGATTAGTTAAAAAGAGGAAAAATTAACTAGAATTGAAAATTAATTTTCTAGTTTAATAATTTCTCATGAAAGCAATAATGGTTCATTTTTTTTGATGTCTTAAAAAAAATCTCGTAGTGGAATAAGCTATAAGAGACATTAGTAAATACAAAAAAAATGTTATCATGTACAATCAAGGTATAGATAAAAAAAATTCATTCAAATAATTCTTATTGTTTTGATAAGAAAGTGAATTTTGATCCTCATTAAAACTCAAATAAATCACATGATGAAATTAAATTCCAATAATCTATAAGCCTAAATGTGGGAAGAGACATGAAAGAATTTTTTTGAATGGAACTGGGAGGTTTATTAAATGTGTAAAGTTGGGAATAAAATCTTGTAAATTTCAAAAATCTATGAATGGCATAGTCATTTAAATATAGGAGAAGAAGATAGAATTTGATGCACCATTCACTCCCTAATTCCAAAAAATTCAAGGAGTAGAGGAACTTTGAAATCCAATTAAAGAAAAAGATGTTTTATTATGATGATTAGATTCAAAAACAACTAATCCAATGTAAAAATTAAATTCATATGTGATCATGACAACTAAATTGGTTTCCAACAATTAAATCATGAAAGGTAAAATCATTATCCATAATATAAAATCTAATATATTATTTTATTATGTTTCCACCCACTCTTTTCTATCTATGTAATAAAAAATTGTATTGAATTAGTTTATCAATGATTTCATATTGAGTTATTTTTGAAACCAAATAATGCTAAAATAGTCACATCTCAATTCTATAGTTCCTCTCTGATTGAATTTTCGGGGAGATTTCTTCCTTGAAATTTTTAGACTCTCCCATTAGGTGAATTTACTATGTTTCTATTCATAGATTGGATTTCATTATATGGATCCCATATCAATTTTTGAGGAATAGAAGTAAAATTTCATATTAAAAAATAACCCAAACTCATTTATCAGTATGATTACTAACACAAATATCCAATATAAATTAAAACACTTTATAAATTTAAAATAAGGACATTATTTTTAATTGTGTGTACAAAATTTAACATCCACCTTAAATGAACACTGTAAAATTATTATTTTTATGTGACCATTATAAAATAGTTATTAAATAAGTAGGTAATAATAAGATTAACTAAATTATAATATATATATATATATAATCTTCATAATCATAACAAAATTATTGAATATTTATTAGGAAATACTAAATGATTTTTATTATTTTCACTATATTATTCAAAAATAAGTTTTCTTCAAAAAAAATTTATAATTTTTTTGAGAAAATATTAATAATAATTTTAAATAAATTTTTAGTGAAACTTTTTTATAAAATAAAATTAATTTTTCAAATTATAATATTAAATTTATTTTTTGGTTAAATATTGACTATGTTTTGTAAGAATTAAATTTAAATATAGAGGTAAAAATTCATTTTTCACTAAAAACATTCTTTTATTTTAATGTATTTATAAAGAAAAATAATATGTTTTATTAATTTAAAATTTTATTTATTTATTATTTATTTAAATTAATCTAATTAATTTTTAAATGAATTAAATTCATGAATTTAGTATATAAACAAATTATACATCAAAAAATGTATTTTTATGAAAAATGGTTTTTTTATTTAATTTTGAAGGATTATTTTTAAAATAAAATTATGCCATTATATATTTTTAATATTTAAAAATGGATTCCATACTATTAATTTAGAGGTATAAAATTTTTAAATAGTTTGATTGTATTTTTTCTAATATTTATAGTAATCATTATGGTTTTTATCCCTAGTAAATTGTAAATTAGATATTTAAAGTTAGATATTGAATTAATTATAATGAATAATTACGCTAATACATTACAAAATTTAAATATATTTGAATAAATCCTCCATAATCATTAAAATGTCCAATATTTGAGTTCTTTTTTCTATTTGGACATGAATTTTTCCTATATAATATTTATGTGGATATAATGCCAAAAATAACACACTATTTTTGTTAATAACTATAATATTTTTTTACATTGGTGTAAACGTAGAATGTGTGTAGATATAAATAGTAATTTTTAATATAAAAGCATTTTTTTCATGTTATTTTTTAAATTAAGAAGTTAAAGCCTTAAATACTTAACCCAATTCATATGGAAGAAGATATAATATATGTAGAATGCTTTAAGAAAAATTGAAAAGAAAAAATTTTGAGTTATTTTTCATATTGTGTGACTTTTTTAGATAAAAAATATAAAATATAATGGTTTTTATTAATTTTATTTTAAATTTAGTATTTTTTAGGTTTAAAAATAAAATTATGTGAATAATTACAAAATTGATCTTAGTGTTATTTTTCAGAAAATAATATTTTTTAAATGATATTAAATTTTAAAAAATCTTAACCTAATCAAAATAATTAATATAAGTTATTAAATAAAATACATGGTCCATTTATTTTATTTTATTTTACATTTAATAGTATCTATTTTTTCCCCTTAAAATAAAAAATCTTCAATATCATTGTAATTTTCAATGGGGTAAACGAAGAGTTAAAATAAAAAGATATGAGAAAAAATGTTATAAAGACTTATCCAAAATTTGTTAAATAATATAATTTTAACTAATCCTCACATTTTATTTAAATATTTTCAATTGTTAACCATTTTCAACTCATTTTTTAAGATATATTAAATTAATATTTTTAGAAATTCCAAGAGTTCCTCTTCACTCAGTTATAAAAGGGAAGCTCCTATTCTCATTTCTTCACACTAAAAAACCTTTTCGTTCAAAAAATCCGTTACTAAATACCTTACTTCTATTACAATCCATGTAATAGAGTCCATAGTTATTCATTAATATAAAACATAGATGTATTATAGTTTAATGAAAATAAGTTTTTTAATGAACAAGTATAGTTCTTAACATAGCATTTCTTTTTTATTATTTCTTAAACCAACATTAACACTAATTTAACCATGAAAAATAGTAAAAAAATTATAATCCATATAAATATTTTTTTAATTTCAAAACCTATATCTATATCTTATTCAATAAAATGCAGAAATCATTATTTTCTCTTTCAGTGGACTATCGTCTCGTAGTCTAATGAATTTTTATAAAAAAAATGATTTTAATTGTTTTTTGGGATTTTATATTCAAATAATTTCTTACAATTCAAGAAATTTTATCATGAAAAATGGATTCCATATTTTGGATATTTTAGTCCTAATTTTTTATATAGTTCTATTTATTTATTTTTCTATATCTATAATAACCATAGATAGTTTTCATCTTACTAATATTAAACTACGTAATTAAGATAACATATAATGTGTTAAAGCCTAAAAATATCCATAAAATAAATCATTCATTTATTTTATATTTTTTCATCCATTTACATGAAATAATTTAATATATTTATATTTATTTTCACATTAAATCTATAATGACCTAAATATATTTTTTTAAAAAAAATTGACACTCTCTGTGATTTAGTATCTCAAAAAAATTTCATAGGGATAGAAATTATGATTGTTTATTGTAAATTTTTAATATATATTGTAATTATTTTTTTATTAAGGTAATTTAGTATTTTATTTTTAGTGATGAAATAATTACCTAAATTTTTATTCAATTCCCACATAATGTTTGTTCGGGTAGTAAAAAAATCGTACAAATAATATTAAAAACAACAGTAATTGCATTTTTTGGCAATTTACATTGTTATAAGAATTTTATATATAAATATATCATTCTAGTATATTTTGAATGGATTATACTTTAATTAAATAGAAATATAATGGACTGTAATGTAAAATTAATTGAATAGTTACAATAATGAAATTTATGATATTTTATAAAAAATAATATTTTATTAAATATTCTGAATTTAAAGAAAATTGTATTTGGCCATGTGAATGTCATATGGTTTTATATATCACCCATTTTCCCTTCATGTCTCAATTTTTATATTATAATATCTATTTTTAACCCTATATTATAAAAACATTTATATTTCCATAATCATCAATATGGTTAATGGAGGGGGAGGGGGTAATAAAAAGTGATTACGATGAAAGCATCACCTTAACAGGTATAAAATTTATTTTATGGGATTATTTTAACTCCAAATCAACTTATATTCTAAATTTATTAATTATTGTCCACTTATCCTTGAAAATTAATTTATAATATTTTAATAAATTAAATACTTCCAAAATTTCCCATACCCTCACATATAAAAGGGCACCATTCTCCTCCCATCCTCACACATTTTGTGCACAATAATCCAACCTACAACTTCCTAAATACGATAAAAACACCATGTTCTAAAAATATTATTTTGAGTTTTATACCATCATTAAGGGGCTTAATGTTTTAATAAATTTAGATTTTCTAATGAAGAGGTATTGTTTTTAACTGAATGTTTTAATTATATTTCATTTTATACCTACATAAAATATTATTCAACCGTGATGAAATAATAAAATAGGTATATTAAATATACTATTATTTTGTTATGTTGATTTCATAACCTATATCCATCACTTATTCCACCAAAATTGAAGTATAACCATCATTCTTGTGCTTGGTGGACTACTGCCTCGCAAAATGATGAAATTCATTTTCTACAACACCACATAAAAATAGTTATAAATTTTGATTTAATGTATATATATGATATTAATGATATATTTATAATTCAATAATGATAATATATCATTTATTTACTTATCATTCCATTCAATGATTAATGACAATGTCGTTTGTGTGTACAAATGGATTACCACCTCCATGAAGAAATATGATTCATTTTTCCTAAACATATCACATGGAAACTATAAATAAGTGTATTTAAAAATTATTATATTTTTGATATAATAATAATTATGTACATATAAAATAATAAATTTCGTATTTCCATTATGATCATGGATAGAATGGAAACATTATTAATGTTTATATATGGTCCACCATCTCCATGATTGCGACATAGTTCAGTTTTCATAATCATCAATGATTAATGGTTTTAAATATATAAATAATGTATTAAAATTGTAATTACTTCAGGATTATTTTTATATTGATGATTTAATAGTGATATTTTTGATATTATTAAATTTACCCAAGTCATGTTGGGAATATTAGCCCAATAACGTAAAAACATCTCACGTGATCTTAATAGATTAAGAAATTAAATATAACATTGTAAAATATAAAATAAATGGAATAATAAAAATTGATAATGTTATAAATCTTGAATATAATTAACATAAGTTTACTATTTAGGAATTTAAAAAGTGCATGTTATGATTCAAATTTGACATAATGGATACTATGACTTTGATCCTCTTTTTATGTGATTTGATAATTCTTTTTCAAAATCATATTATTAAGGCATTTTATGTCTCCATTTAATTTCATTAAATTTTTTTCATAAGGAATCATTTCCCTTTTTTTATTCAGATTATTTTGACCATATTTAAAATATGGAAAGAATGTGTGAATTTAGATTAACATATATAATGTCAATGGATTTATTCCCACCATTATATTTATTATTATATATTTTGGATTCCTTTATAATATTCCTTCTTTTATTTAAAAATAACCCTTATTCCTTGTTCTTTTTAGGTGTTTTACTTATGAAAATTGAGTTTTAAAGGATTGAGATATATAAATAGAAAACAATTATTATATTTTAAAAGGTAAATTATATATCTCATGATGGAAATGAAAGGTTAAATATGTCCCATGAATGTCATGATCCTTGGAAATTGCTTATGACGATAGGTTATCCCCATATAGCTATGATGATGGGTGAGACCAATATAGATCTCTAATGCATTGAGTTATAATTATATTCTCTAGAGAGTTAGGTTGATAGTTTACTATATTTTTTATTTCATTTTTAAGGTCTATTATAAGGGTTCGATAGATATTATGTTACTAAGTACATACATGACTATTCAATGTTTTTAATGATTTTTCATAGAAATTATTTGACTTAGAAAGGAAAGGTAATTATCTTTTGTTTAAATGGAATGATTATTCCCTTCAAGAGTAAAAAAGTTATAATTATAAGAAAATGTCTTTCATGTGTTATGTTGTCTTATAAAAAAACCCAAATGATTATTATTTTTCATTGGTGTTTTTTAAAAATGTGTTTTATAAAAAATATGGGTTATTAAAGATGAAATAATGTGTATGTAAATGATTATTAAATCTCAAAGAATACCAGATAAATCAGACATCTCTTTTATAATAAAATAGATATAAAATGGACTACTGGGTTTTTTCATTATTTTATATATCCCTTTATAGGAATTTTTTGGTAATACTGTCATTTTAAATATATTCACTAGATTTTATGGATGAGTAAGAAAAAATCAGATTTCAAGTAGAAATTTTGATGATTTTTCATTTAAATAAATATTGTTTCATTGAAAATGTATTATATTTTTTAAAAAATTGAAACTATTCAGTTGTTTCTCCTTTCAAATATATGGGTTTGTTAGGTAATGTTTATAACATTATCCACTAAAACTCAAAACTAGAAATATACAAGAAATAAATGTTAGTGAACTAATTTCTAATGTTTTATTTTATGGATTGATAAATATTTTTTTTACATATTCAACTATATGACCTTGATCTTCTCAAATCTAACACTAATTTTATTTTATTTCTTTGAATGGATATATTTATATTTACTAAATTTGATGAATAAATTACATATACTAGGCTCCATCTCTAAACAATATAACACACTGAGTTATCTCATAATCATCGCCAATAATGATAATTAAAATAAAAATCCCTATAATGAGAAAAGTTCCCAAATACAATATGGGATTAATATAACTCACATGTTATTTATTTTAATTTAAAATATACATTTCAATGTTCCTATAAATTATACTCTTATACTAACTGTATAACCCTAACTATAGGTACCTAGAGATGGAGTTTAATTTATTACATTGGTGTTAGATATAGGGGATCACAATATATAAAATAAATTCTATTATAAGACTTGGAAAACTTGGTACATGATTTGTTACATTATTACATTAGAAATATATAAACATTGACTAATAAACCTTCTTCCATATTTAGAATAATTTATAGTATCTTTATTAAATACAAAGGAAAATAGAAGATGTATAGGGTGATATCAGATTCAAAATAAGTATTATATGCAGTAGAAATTATAATTATTAAATAATTCTTAAACAATTTGAAAATGTAGATAATTAAAACATAGATCATTTAGTCAGCAACATTACTTCAATGATAAACCATTCATAATATATACATATAAAACACATGTAAATGGAAACAAAATTATCAATAAAGGAAATGTATAAATTTTGTTATTCAAGATGATTCTATCTTGGAACAAGCCAAGTTAACATGAATATTACCATCAAGAACTGTACCAAGTCACATTCATTATATGGGTTGGTATATAACAACTACCAAACTAATATATCCACCTATTTTTTCTCATAAGATAGGTCGATTCATCAATAAGAAATAACAGGGACCCAAAAATCACTTTTATTCCCAATTAATTCATAAATTTAGAATGATCAATTAAATTAATTCATAAAATTTCGTATAAAACAACATCAATTCATATTCACAAAAGAGTATGTAACATTTCCCTAGTCAATGAAATAAATTCATAAATAAACTATTTCAAAATGATACCATATATATAAATGGAATATTGTTAGGAAATATTCAATGTATAAGAAGTTATTCTGAAATCATCCATGATATTGAAAATATGGGTAGGAAGGATAAAAACAATTTCTAATGAAAATAGGAGTGTCCTAGAGAACATGAACACAAAAAATGTATGTGATCTCCAAATTATGTATAATCTATAAATCAATAAATTATTGTATAAGACCATTGATTAATTAAAAATGTTTGTTTTTAGAAAATCCAAGACATTATAAAATTAAATAGACAAAAAAATTAAAAAATACTTCCATATAACTTTGAGAAAGAGAGAAATTATAAATCATTCATCAAAATTCTTTTAATTACATTAATAATTAATACTCTTTTGTTGCGGTATAATTTTAAATAAAATTGAAAAGAATTTTAGAAAAATATATTAATTTAAAACCACTTTTTTGGAATTTTAAGGGGTTATTATAATGTATAAAAAATATAATGGAGGGAAAATTTGGTCAATCTGTATACATTAAAAGCATTCATTTATACTTTTGAAAAAGAAATAAATAACTCCTAAGGTAAACATTGAAACGATTCATTTTTTATTACATGTAAAAAATGTAAAAAATAATTTAAATTTACCCATATCATCCTTTGAATCATAAATAGGATCATTCATGTGATATTTAAAATAAACTCGAAAATAATGTAAAATAGTTGGTAGAAAGAACATTATAACTTAATTTTTAAAATAAATCCCCTTACATGTAACTTAGTTACTAATTATTAATAAAATATGATAAAAAATTAAAAAAAATTAAACAACAAACATAAGATGATAAGAATAAAATATATGGGTTTTTATATATTAGGAACATAAAATTTCCCCCTGAAATTATGAATATAAACATCCTTGAAATAAAATAATATTGTAACAACAATACCTTTATTAGGGTATCCACATAGTCTTCTATGTTTAACACTCTAAAATAATGAAGTGAAATTTGTTAAATACTTTATTAATAAGAAGTCTTATCTATATATTATTTATGGTCTTTTTATAAAAATTTTTAATCCATTCAATGAATAGATCTTGCAAACATCAACTTGTTAATGTTGTCTTTCCAATTTTTTCCAAAATCACATCGATAAGATTTTCATTTTTAATGGTTTTATAAAATGGTTACATCATATCCATAACATTAATAATTTCATGAATATATTTTTTATTCATTATATATAATTTTATAACCATCTATTGATAATACTTATATTAAAAAAATTCACATCGCTTCATATAGGTTGTAGTTCACACTTATGCATGAAAAACGTAAACATTTTAAAATGCATAGAAGTGTAAGAATTTACATGATATTATTATATTTAAATAATAATAATTATTTCATGCAAACATATATATTCATTATTATAATCTTTATAACCATCCATGTAAATGGATGATGAAAAGAAAACCAAACAACTCTATGGAGATGATATGACATACGTACACACAAATTATGTTTTCATTTTCTTGGGAAATGAGGTTACAAATAGTTATTCCATTATCAAAATAACATATTATAATATTTAAAACAATATTAATTTTTTTAGAATGTTTAAAAAAGATTTATAAAAATAGTTATAATAAATATTCTTTGAAGAAATCAGGTAAAACGATTACCTCTTCTTTGAGATACCTCCTTTTTCTCACTAATAAATCCATATTACAATGGTGATTTGGTAGCACCACGATTTCAATAATGAATGTAAGTTATATTTTAATGTTTTTTGATATTTTTTCAATAATACCGATGGATCAATGTTTGTGAATAATGGAGGACATGATCTTGTATTTTATTATTGTGGTTTGGGACACACATTGAATTAACTATTAAGACATAAATAATATATAGTCATTTGATTTTTAATGTGGAATAAAATTACCATATAATAATATATTATAATATTATGGTCAAAAAAATAATTCTTTTTGTTTTAATAATATTTCTTATCTATAAGTAATGTCTATTTATTTTTATTAGTTTAAACTCTTTTTAACCGTTTACCATAGTGATAAATATTTAACATTTTTACTATTCAATATAACAAAAAATTATGTTGAAATTGTTATATTATATTAGAAAAATTTATTCCAAATATGGAATCTATTTTACATCATTAAACTCTTATATGTGGAATAAATTTATTTTAATACATGTATTCACAATGAAAAGAATTTGTTTTTGAAAAAATGTTTTTTTAATCACAAAAAATATATTTCCTCAAAATAAATTATAATGGTAATTAAAATGGTATATAATAGATTATGAAAAATAATAAGAGAATTAAATTAATTTCAAATAAAAAAATAGAAATTATCCTCATAAATACTTGATTATAAGAAGAGAACTAAAACACTATTTATTTGAACAAAAAAATTACATAGATTTCATAAATGTTATGTATATACAAATATGTTCAATATTATATTTTTATGTGAGCTATAATACAATATATATATATATATATTTATTATAAAATTGTTTTCATATACATTAATGTTATGCTAATATCATTATAATTCGTTATAATTGACTGGTCTTTCTAAAATACATTCTTTACCCCAAAATCATATATTTCTGAAATCAAATTACAAATGCCACCCTAACAATATTTTCAAAATATGTACGAAAATATGAAATTCATTTTTTTAAATTAAATTTAAAAAATTTCTTAATTTATGTTTTAATTACATTCTTGAGTTAATCTGTGTACATTATGAAATTGTTTATTTAGAAATAAATTCCTATTAAATATAATTGAATCATGAGAGTAACATTTGAAGTGAATTACCTACACATAAATGACATAAAATTCCAAGGTCATTTGTTTAAAATTATAAAATTTATTGATAATTACCTCATATCATTGGACGTTCGAACATGATATTAATATTATACATTTATTTTTATGTAATTTTTTTTACATTAATCCAATTTGATTTTTTCCCACAATTATTATAAGTTAATGATGTCATCCAATTACTGAATAGTGAAAAGATTAAAAACTATATAAATATTGTTTATATTTCATTTAATTAATACTTCCTACAAAATACATGAATAATAATTAATCATCCAAAATAAAGTGTTAAACATCTACTTAAAATATTCTCCGTTTTTGGTAGGTAAACTAGGTGTTATTATATCTAGTTTCAAAGTAGATAATGATATTGGTGAACCATGGTCTCAACATGAGTTCCACTAAATGTAATCATTCATCTATAATGTCATATATTATTTTAACATCATATTATTTACTTATTTGGTAATTTGAATACTTTAAATATAGTCATAGATTCAATTCTATATTATCTCATTTTCTCTAATCCCTATGTTAAATTCCAATAAAAAAATTATTCACTGAAAAACATAGTTCTCATATCCTACTTTAGTAGGAAATACATTATTTAATAATTGTTAGTGTGAAAAATAATTTATAGAGAACAATGTTTGGTCTAATCATTTCAAAATTGAATTCCTCACTAATTGTCTTCTTATTTATAGTAGTCTAATTGAATTTTTTGTCTGCCAGTGTCCTATTAGATACCCATATACTGGTAATTTTCATATTAACATAGTTACTTGTGGAAAATATTATATCAAACTTGTTCTTCTAAAATATATTTTATAATAATTGGGGTATTAATTGGAATTTTTGTCATATAAGTGATATCTTATTTTCATTTTTCCCTACAAATTAATTCAATATAATTAGATTATGATATAGTGAGTGGCCTTGAAACTCATGATTAATCAATAAAAATCATGGTTAGAAATCAAATTTACTAGATATCCATGAATCTTCCTCGAAATTATTTGTTCCAAAAGATCCTTTATCCCCATGGTTATCACTAGACTGACCTTAAATCCTTATTTAGAAATGTATTAGCCTAATATGCATCCATTAGTGATAATGAATTGAAATTTATCTTTATATAAAACTCATTTATCGTTACATAGTTCCATCACCATGTATATTTTTTAATTAATCACATGATATATTATCTATAAAATGAAACATAATATATGAAATCATCTAGGAATTCCATCTCAAAACCATGAGAAATATGTTTTATGAATCTCTATAAATGGGTTTGGGGAATTACGTATACCAAATGACTTGTTTTAGTACTTGAAAGTACGAGAGAAAATTATTAATTTAAACATATATTCATCCTCGTATTCCTCATGTATTGTTTTTATACATTGAAAAAATACCCATCAAATAGTAGTATTATTTCCTTGATAATCTCTCTCACATTTGGTATGTATTTGGTAGGGGAAAATTACCCATCCTCATTATATCATTGAGATATCAATAATTGATAAAAAATAATCTTCCCACCACCATTTTGGTGGTAATTTAACCTTATTATTTCTTACAAAATTCATTCCTCAATTAAATGTCATTGATAGGGGTTGAAGAAACCATTATCTCTCAAAATGGGGAAAATTATTTTCAATTACAATTGCATTAGTACATCTGTCTTCACTAAATCTTTTATAAAAGGATTCAATCACCCTTAGTGTAACCTATTCATGTTCTTCCCTTATTTTTTGTATAATTAATTTGTATATACTTAGGGGATGACACATTTTATGTTAAATATTCTCCATATGATAAAATCCATCCTTTTTATTATCACATTAATGAATATTTGTTCCTTTTTTAGGTTGTTGAAGTCATTGTCACTAACACAAATTATCATTCCCATAAAAATTAATATCTGCAGTTATATAGAATTTAATTATTCTCTATCATTGGATATTGAGTGACTTGAGGTGTAAATTATATAAAATAATCCAATCAATTTTAATCTATGGCTATAATACCTTCTTATTGATCCAACTCATAATCGTTGTACTAGTTATCATTCACCATTTCATTGTTTGTCATCTCTATCACATCTTATTAGATCTTATCTTACACCTATAAATTTCAATATGATTATTTATTAGTATTAATTATAGCTAATCAATCAATTTACACATATTTTTTTATTACATTTAATCATATGTATCTAAGATGTACACCCCAGCGGTCATGAGGCCTAAAGTCTTTAGAAGACTATTCTAACAATATATCATGAGGTAACTAAAACATTAAATCCATCTTTCATTTTGAAAAATTAGAACATAAATATATCAAATCTCTTAAAACATCATAGGATAACCTATTCCATACATTTATGAAAGGGGTGACCTTAAAATACAATTAAGGAAATAAAAATTACAAAGAAAAAATCACTTGTTAGTCAAATGTATATCATGATGACATAAAATATTGGGCTCATGAGTAATGACATTAAATCATAACATAAAAAATAAGGTATTATAAGATTATGGTAACATAGGAAATTTCAATCCAATATATAACATTTCATCGAAATGGTCTAAGTATAATTTCATAGACAACATCACTTGGGGAAAAAAGTACCATAACGGATTAGGATTTCAACTTAATCAGAAGCATGACATCTCATTAGACTGAAACAATTCACATTTATTTTGATAAATGACTTGGAACACCCATAATAACCTGTTCATAATTATGTGTACCGAAACATGTAAATCAACCATATCTCATAAAAATAATAGTTACCAATGAAAATAAATGGATTTCATATTATTTTTACATATCACAATCAATGTAAATATCATACCGATGAAATTTGGGATATAAATATAAGGAATGTATTACCCCATCAATTAAAGGTAGATAAATATAATGTATTATTCAAATAATTTAATTTTCTTGATGGTGGTTAATAATATATATGTATTATATGTTTAAAAAATTCATTTCACAATATTGTAAAAATGTTAAATATTACATCATACAGAAAAAGAAAATAATATTAAATTCACAAAAATTTAAAATTTAAAACATTTTTATTAATTTCATTAGTAAATAATTTGTATAATGTTTAAATTATTATTTAAATTTTTTTTTGAAACATTGATATGGATGAAAAATGTTTTTAGATCAAAGTGGTAAATGAAGCCAACTTTTCTTTAAAAATATTTATCTATATTTTTAAGTAATAGAGTGTGGAATTATAATATTACATGAAAAATATTAAAAATGAAAAGAGTAGAATAAAATAAATGTTTTTTTATTATAAAAGGGTAAAATAATTTCCCACAATGGAAATTCATGCATAAACAATCCCTATTTGGATTAGATAGAATTATAAACCATTATCTCAGAGGAAAAAACGTAATCAGAACACCCATTAATGAATAAAATAACTAGAAACATAATATATCATGAATTGTGAGGTGTTTAATGTTTAATGTGTTATGTGGAAGTATATACACTATCTAAATTAAATTAGGTTTATAATAGAACATGTCTCCCAATGAACGATGTTTTGAGATGCAACTCTTTCCTCATGTCTAAAATTTTTCATCTATGTATTTTATCTTCAATATAATTAAATTATAGAAGTTATTTTTTATAAAATTGTCCATGATTAATCCCCTACACATAAACTATTTACATCAGTTGTTTTAATGACGTTTTAAATTATATAATCAATTATTTCCACGTTAGGTGTTTCGATGATTCTCTGTTAATAATTTCAAAAAATAATTAGTGTGTTAAAACTTGTCAATGGTTTTATTAATTCGTAGTATCAAAAATAATTATAATGAAATAAATATTATTTTATATGAAAAATATTTTTTAAAAAATAATGAGGAATTTTTGTAGCACCCCATGATTTCATAGTATATGCTTCTTCAAAAGAATTCAATAACTTGCACTACACGTAACACCGAGTTCAAGCGCACCATGACTTACCAAACAAGTCGTTCAAAAAAGGTTATGAATAGTATTTACTAAATTTTGATCCTTATATAATCCTTATAAATTTAAAATCCATATTATGAGTTTCTTAGACAAAATGTATGAACAAATTAATTTTTTTCAAATAAAAGAAGTATCTTTCAAATATGCACTTTTACCAACTTTAACAGTGAACCCTTTTTAAATCCCATATTTAAAACTTTTATATATGAAATTTGACTAAATAAATTTATTCTTTAGAATGGGGACATCAAAAATTTACAATGTAACACCCCAAAAATACATGGTACGCTTCTCTTTGAATAATACAGTAGCATGTGTTGTACGCAACTTCGAGTTCTAACACACACTACAACCAATCAAACTAGCCGTAATGAATAGTAATAACTAATTTTTAAAAGTTTATAAATTTTATCTATCAAAATTGACTTCATTATTGGATTGGGAATATCTAATTTAACATATGGTGATATTTTGGTACTTTTTGGATAACTTTTATATTTTGATAAATAGTGAAAATTACTAAATTTTAATTAAAAACAAATTCTTTAATAAAAATAATTAGTAGTGATAAATTAAGAATTTTAGTGATTTTAAAGTATATTTAGAATATATTTTTACCATTTAATACAATTCTGGTCATTGGAAAAAATTTCACAATTAAACCGGACATAAACAAGTGTCAATCTTTTGATAGTTATTATATGTTAAAAACACGTTTTCAGTTTTGACAACGGGAATTAATTTTAAATTAATTTCATCCACTTATGTGTTTTGAATTTAGAAAAATGGATTCAATATGTGCAATTAGGATTTACAAATTGTGAAAATAGGTAAAATTTATTTTTAGAAATTTTGAATAATTACTTCGCTAAATATTTTATTTGCCATGGTTAAAGGCAAAATCCGGTAAATAAGGGTTAAAAAATAACATTATAATAAAACTAAATTACCCTAAAATGTGTCCTAAGCTTATTTTTGGAAACATGTCCGACCATGGGCATCTTTGGGTCGATTTTGGGACCTAATGGATCCACTTGTAAGTGATAATGAAACTTTATATTAATTAAGTTAATATAAATACAAAAATGAAAAAAGTATATATCTTTAAATAAAAAATTTTTACATATGGTTATATATGTTGTATTTTCGACTATAAATATTCATTATAAAGATTAAAAAATTTAATACATAATGGTAGTTTATTTATAATTTTTAGATATCAAATAATTTAAATTCTTTATGACACAATTATGATCCAGTAATTACCATAATAGTGAAAAATTAAAATAATTGATATTATAAACACCCAAATAAATATAATTTGTGACTTTTTATGAATTAAACTAATTTAATAGGTTAATATAGAATTTTATTACTCATTGAATTAAATTTTTTTGACGTAATCATTCGGTTATAAATTTTACAAAAATAAATTATTGAATAGTGTCAAAATTGAAATAAAAGAGTTTTTAAAACAAATATTATATTATTAATTGATATTAAATTCCTAAAAATCTAAGGTTCGCCCAAAAGACTTATATCATGATATATGTATCATTAATGGACCACTTGGGGGTATCATGGATGTATATAGTAAGTTTATTAACTATATAATATAAAAATATAAAGTAACATGGTAATTGTTAAACTAATTAACTAAGAGATAAAAATAAATGATAAGGTTAGTATAGAGACCCAAACCTGTAAAAAACCTATTGTATGAGTGGTTTTTGACCCAACACCACCTTAACATTTAAATAATCTACCTTTTAGCCATTATAAAACTAATATGAATTTATTATAAATTAATACGTTATGGTTTTCCTAAAGAGCCCCTCCTCCCCCTTATAAAAGGACCCAACTTCTAACAAATTCTTCACACATTCAAAGCTTTTTGGTTCATCCAAACCCTGACCAAATACTCTATAACCTTCATTAAATTCATCCTAGAGGCCATATTTTGATCATAAATGCAACCTAAGGAGCCCTTTTGATCAAATCAAAAGGAAGAACCTGAAGAAGAGGTAGCGTCTTCACCACCTTCTTTAAAGTTCCTTTTTTTCTTCAACTTCATCATTCCTTGTTATTTCTATTATAAAATAATAACTATACTATCTTATATATAATGTGATGTTATTATAATTATGCAACAAAAAAATTCACTATTCTATCCATCCCTTGAATGACATGTCACCATACTTGCGTACGTACGACCTACCATCTCCACGTTGTGCTGTAATTGTTATTCAATATATTATTATTTAGATGGTTATAATAATGATCTATAATTAATGTAAATAATAAATATAATATGATAATGATTATTTATATATGATATAACATCCAATTATGTAAAATCTTAATTTCAAAAAAATGATATTTTCTCTCGTGCGTACATATGGATTACCGTCTCCACAACGCGATGAGATTCATTTCAAAGATCACCATTCATCGATGACTATAAAAATATATATTAGTAATAAGTATGTAATATACAACATAATAATGATATTGGAAATATATATATTTATTTATATAAGATTTTATGTAATTAAATATATCTTATTCACTTACTTCTATTCAATACTATATGAAAAGAGAAACAACGTTTGTGCGTACGTACGGACTACCGTCTCTATAAACGATGTTTTTCATTTCATATATATGTATATTATACATATTTATATTCTAAATATATATGATATATCTATCATGTTTTATATTTTTTAATTATTTAAATCATGATTTAAGTGATACAATCAACAGTAACAAGTTAAAACACGTACAATAACAAAAGCGATTATTACCCAAAATGTTAATTTAACATGGAAATTATTATTAAATGGGTAGAATAAAGTCATAAATTAATAATGTATGATATCGTAAATATTAACATGGTTCTGGTATAATTTAATAACATACTACAATCTTCGTACAAGAGGTTAAATGTACCCTCGACTAAAGGAAAATGCAAGGTAAAGGGTTTTCATCTCACTTCTTCTTCCCGTGAGATTCATGTCATATTTCCACTATTACCTTTTGTGTGGTATAAGTACTGCCCATAATTGTATTATTTGTGTAATAAACTTTAATTTATGTGTATTTGCATGTTCATTATATGATACCTCTTTCATGGGTTGTATGTTTCATAAGTTACCAAATTGGTAAGGGTTAATTCCTCTATCTCATTATTATCCGAGATTGTTTATGTTTAAGTATTTACTGGGACATTTTTATCATCCATGTCCATTTTTCATAGAAAATGATTTCAAATTATGATTTTAATGATTCTGAAAGGTAATCTTTATCAATATCATAATTCCAATTGTTTTAAAGATTTATCTTTCTAAATCATTTTAATTAATGTCTATGTTTTCAAAATTATTTTAAGGATTTATTTATATGGACCTGAATGTTTTGAAATGATAACTCTTTTCAAAATTTTCAAAGTGGTATGGGACACTTTGATTCAAAAATGTCTTTAAATTAATTCTTTTCTAAATTGTGTGACTTTTAAATGTTTTCATGAAAAGGGGGTATTTCTCTGAAAGAGTTTTACAAATCATTTTCTTCTATGTCAAAATCATTTAATGAATTTTAAACTTGTTTTGATGTATATTTATCATGATACAAATCATCCATATTGTGTTGAAGGTTTTGTGATATGTTCGAAAGTGGATGTGTTATTTTTATACCATTCATGATTTATGGGTAAAGTATTGTCATTTCGTATCCTAGTATCAATACGAATGTTTATGTTATGTTTAGACATTTTCATATGAGGAACGCATAAGACATAGTAAGTGATGGGTGGAGCCCACTATAGCTCCTCGATGCATCGGTAGGTCTCATGATACAAACTAGTGTCTTGGAATAAGGCCTTGAAAAAATCTTATTTGTAGTCTTGGCAAAAGGCCATAGATACGTGGTTATGATAGTCTGGCATTATCCATTCCATCATTATGAATGTGTTTAGTGATATTTCATGTGATTATTCGACTAGCAGAATATCCATGTGAATAAGTAAATGGAATTATTTCATTTTATTTTTTCTATATTATGCTGAAGTTAATGTTTCAAAGGCTTTTGTTTTAGTTATACATTACGTTAAATGTTTATGCTTATTTTTGAAATTTCCCACTGTATTTCTTACACTTACCGAGCCTTTGAGCTCACCCCTTTCTATGTTTTATTTTTCCTAGGATTCCAAGAAGTGTATTGTGATTGATATAAAAGGTTAAGACAAGGGAATAATGGCGTTCATAAATATTATTTATGTTTTTTTGTATGTCTTAAAGTGAAATGTAACATTCATGTATGTAGTCTATTTTCAAATACTGCTAAACTCATCAGTACTTCGGGACTAGATTCCATGTAATCAGGCCAATGTTTTAAAATAATGCTATGACTCGGGGTAACTGGGGTTGGGGCGTTACAGTTGGTATCAATGGAAGTTTAGAAATAACCTTAGAATCTAGATTTAGAAAAACTCTTATTATATCACAAAACCCTAAGATAGACTTTGAGGATTAGTATAGAAGAACTTCCTAGAATTTTGGTATTATAGAGGCTTTGTGAGTTTTCTGAGCAATACATACCTGTCTAGATACGAGAAGGTAGAGGAGGCTCTGGTACAAATGTAACTAGGGTTAAAACCTGAAAACACCGCTTTGAGCTAGACTTGAATGGGACTGGTGCATGACAATGGGCCTTGCTGCACTCTTGGTTACGACACTCCTAGGGGATACACTTAGGATAATTCTCATTTTAATTACAAACCATTATGAAGGGATCATGATTATATACTTACTCAAATAAACCATTTTTATGATTGTGGATTATATCCATAAACAGATCAATTTTCATTAGGTATTCTATAAGTATTGATTTATTCATTGCAATTCATAAACTGACCTAGTTTATGTTGTTGTATTGAAATGGCTCCCAGTAGAAGGAATGTGAACTCCAGTAATACGTATGATCCAAATAGTAAGAAGGATCGTATCTTTTATGGTATTAAGCCATCATTTAAAAGGGAAATAGTATCCCATGTATTATCATCATATGAAGAAATAATATCATGTTTTGATAATATATTTAAAGAGTTTACTGAGTCCTATGTCTTTGAAGGTAAGTAAGTGAAGAAAAGGATGTAAGAGTGAATGATGGATAATGGGAAGAGGGAAATGAAGAAATTAACCATATGTGATAACTATGGGAAGAAACACCCTGGAACTTCCCTGAAAGGAATGGGAGTTTGTTACAAGTGTGGAGGAAAAGGGCACCAAGTACATGACTGCAATGGTAAGAAAATGGTTTCAAATGTACAATGCTTCATTTGCAAGGAGTTTTGACACTATGTGAACCTATGTCCCAGTCATCAGACTATGACACAACTGATGCTATTGGTTAATAATCATGTTATAATACTACCACATATGAAGAGTAATGATTAGAGTTCTTATGTTGATTATGTCATTTAAGTGTTGTATCAACTTTGTACATGTTATAATAATTATGGAGTATATAAGGATTATACTACAGTACTATTTCATTAAGGATTTGAAATTTTATGGTACTAAGAAAAGTGACTCTATAGTAAGTTAAATCTTTTGGAAATTACATTGTTGAAGGAAAGATATGCCTTAATATGGTCATAATATTGATGTACTGATTTTGGAATATGATATAGTTGATTTGGGTAAATTATATTTGATATTCTTGACTGCCTTGAAACTGATTAATGATTTGTATATTCCATCATTTTTGGAGTTTACAACATTTTGGGATGGATTTAATATATCCAGTATTCAATATGGAATAAGGGAGCATGAATGTAATCAATAAGGATTATTGTAATTCATGATGTTTCAGTGTTTTAAAAGAATACTTGATGAATGTACTCACTTGGTATTATAGGGTAAAAAAGGATCTACATTATGTTTACCTTCATTATAAATCTTGTACTGTGAGTTTGGATAGAAGTATTTTGGATAATTCTAGTTTGAGATAAATTTTTGATTGCCATAAAAGGACAACCCGGAAGTCGTGCAGCAACCCGTGGAAACCGGCAAGACCCCGAGACATGAACTCGAAACCGAAGGGAGATAAGGGTGTATCACCTACCACAGGCCCACGAGATTTCCTGGATTAAATAATGTAGTTTATTTTAATAATTTCTAGTAGATGAATTATAAATTCATTTTTTAACCCCAGACGAATAAGATAAATAGAATAATTTTTTATGTTTTATTATCTATTAGAGTAAAAGATGAGTATGTGGTAGAAATTAGTTAAAAGATGGAACTCTACTTTTTAAGTATATATTTTTCTTCTTCATTTATTCTATGAAGAAATTAATTCTTATGCTTTATTGAATGGATATTTAAACAAAAAATGTGTTATCCTAATACCTTATGTTTTGTTGAACCGATGGAATTTTAAATCATCATAGATTACTGAATTTAAGGACCTCAATTTTAAACATGTTTATAATTGATGACCTAAATCACTACCTATAAATATTTAGGTTTTTCCTCCAATTGTATGTCTCTAATTTCCACCAATGTTCTCCAAGTCGAGATCATCATTTTGTGGTGACCCTTTCATTTATATTTTCCTCTAATTAAGACTAAATTGTTTTTACCAAATTTCTGATGTGGGTTTTCCCACAAAGTTATTTTCTATTTTCAACCTTTATTTTCAAAGAAGAATATCAAATTGTGAGGACTAAATTTATTGAAGGAGGCATGAATATAACACCCCAAGATTTAATAGTATGTACTTCTTCAAAAGAATTCAATAACTTTCACTACATGTAACACCGAGTTCAAGCGCACCATGAATTACCAAACAAGCCGTTAAAAAGTGGTTATGAATAATATTAACAAAATTTTGAACATTATATAATCCTTATAATTTTAGAATCCATATTATGAGTTTCTTAGATATAATGTAAGAACAAATTCATTTTTTTCAGATAAAATAAGTATTTTTCAAAAATGCACTTTTAACAACTTTAATAATGAACCCTTTTTAAATCCAATATTTTAAAATTTTATATATTCAATTTGAATAAATAAATTTATTATTTAGAATTGGGAAATCAAAAATTTACAATTTAACACCCCAAGATTCTACGGTACGCTTCTCTTAGAATTATACAATAGTGTGTTGTACGCAACTTCGAGTTCTAACACACACTACAGCCAATCAAACTAGCTGTAATGCATAGTTATACCTACTTTTTAAAATTTAATATATTTTTATCTCTCAAAATGGAATTCATTTTTGGATTTGGAATATCTAATTTATCCCAGGGTGAAATTTTGGTACTTTTCGGATAACTTTTATATTTTGATGAATAGTGAAAATTACTAAATTTTAATAAAAAACAACTTTTTTAATCAAATAATTAGTAGTGATAAATAACTAATTTGAGTGGTTTTAAAGTATATTTAGAATATAATTTTACCATTTGATACAATTTTGTTCATTGGACATAATTTTACAATTAAACCGGACAAAAACAATTGTCAATCTTTTGATAGTTATTATATCTTAAAAACACGATTTTTGTTTTGAAAGTGAGAATTAATTTTAAATTAATTTATTCCACTTCTGTGTTTTGAATTTGGAAAAATGGATTCCATATTTGGAATAAATATTTCCAAAATTTGTAAATAGGTATCTTTTATTTTTATACATTTTGAATAATTACTTCGGTAAATATTTTATTTACCATGGTTAAAGGGTAAATCCGGAAAATAATGGTTAAAAAAGAATTTTATAATAATAACAAATTACTCTAAAACATGTCCTAGCCCTATTTTTGGTATCATTTCCGACTATGGGAATCTTTGGGTCGATTGTGGGACCCCATAGATCCACTTTTAAGTGATAGTGACACTTTATATTAATTAAGTTAAAATTAATACAAAAACGACGTAAGCATATATATTTTAGGAAAACAATTTTTACATAGGGTTATATATGTAGGATTTTTGACTATAAATATTCATTGAAATATAAAAAGATTTCCTACATAATGGGTCGAGTAAAACTTGAAACACATTGTTTCCAGAACTGGGAGTAAAGCTATATTTCCTAGATTTAGAAACAAAGTTTGTTCAACCAAAATTTATTTTTCTATTTTGAAAACCAATGTCAGTATTATATTTAGTGGAAATTTGTTTACATGGAATTTGAGTTAGATTATTTTTTACGTTGGTAAACTTTTCTAATTCATTCTCCAATCACTCGTTATACATTTTTAAATCAATGTTCTCCTTGAGAAGTTGGGAATTTTTATATTTTTATGTTGTAAGTTAATATTTAACTGTCCCAGTAAGATAATGTTGTTTCATTGAAGATTTATATTTATCATTTAGTTCATTGCATGTTTCTTCAAGAATATTACAGTATTAAAACATTTATTTATTACTCATATTTTCATAGTCACTCTCATCTCCAAAATATTATAAACTATGTATAGAAGTTTCCAGTGTAACCTCATATGGGTTTTTCATAAAAACACATATTATATTTGTTATCATGTTCATTATGTGATGTTTCTGAGTCACTTGAATTGTCCTCATAAGCACTCTAGGTTTCTTTCATTACTTTTTTATACATTCTATCGTTGTCCCCATATTTCTATTTTTACATTAGCTTTGGACAGTCAGCCTTGATATGACCTATTCACTTGCATTCCTAACAAACAATCTCATAAGTCTTGTCAGTTATTTTATAATTTTTCATTCAACTTCATTTTTTATCATATATTCCCTTGATGATAGGTTTTTTAAAAAATTTCTTCATCTTGTAATATATTTTATTCAATTTCCTAATTGATCCATCTCCTCATCAATGTCACGTGATGAATGTTCGCTACTAAAAAACTCTAAAAAATCTTCAAATTTCCCTTTGTCTATGTGTTTAGAGGTGGTGGTCTTGAATGCAACATATTTCATTTTTGGTTCATCCCCATCTTCCTTGTTTACATTAATCACCTCTTTATACATCATCAGTTTCCCAATATGTTTTTTTACAGGTAGCTTGCTGATGTCACATGATTCTCTAATAGAGACAGAGGTTTCTCTCCATCTGTTTGTAAAGTATCTAAGAATTATCATGATTCGTTCCTTGGTAGTGACATCTCTTTTAAGAGAAATCATTGTGCTTACAATTTCATTGAACTTAAGATACATGTAAGAAATATGATTATCCTCTTTCATTTTTTAGTTACCATATTTAATATTATAAGTAATAATTCACATTTCTTCCACAATAGTTGTTCCAACACGTGAAATAGAAAAGGTATCCCAAATTTCATGGGTAGTTTTACAAGAACAAATTCTATTAAAATATTCATCTCATAATGTGAAATATAAAGCATTCATAATTTTGAAATTATTATTATAGTCTTTTTTGGTAGGTTCATCCCAAGTGGTTAAATTCTTAGCTAGAATCATATATTCATCTATAATTGAAGACCAAATTCAAAAACCCTTACATTCTAAATGCATTTTTTTTAATGTTCCATTGATCATAATTGGTTCTATTAAAGAATAGAGGTATGTTGGTTGTAGAACATTCCAATATATAATCCATAATAATGAATGAATTTGAAAAAGAATGAAATTTAGAATTAATTGATATTTATATATCATTAAATTATAAATACAATCACAGTTGAATATGGTTGAAAATTGAGTATTAATAAACACCCTCAGATACTATATGTTAGTCAGAGTAGAATAATCAGGGGGGTGAATTGAGTATCTATTCAAAAAAAATTATAAAGTATTCCCAATGGTTTCACCAGTTAAGTTATATATAGCCTTATTGATCAAGGATATACTGTTATACAAGTTTTACTGATTAAATAACTTCTTAGAAGATTGATTAATTATTAGTAATCATAATAATGGTTAATAACATTACTTTTGATGCTATTATAATAAGGAAATACAATAATAAATTCTTTCCAAGATTAAATATGAATATGAATTTAGTGAATTATGAATTAAACTTAAAATAACGAAAAAAAATTATACAGAACAACAAATATGAAACAAATGGTTAAGTCTCAAGCAAGGACCTAATCCACTCTACATGGTGATCACCTACCACCATGCTTTTTATATAAAAAATTTGATCCACACCCTAGATCAGGGTTAACAAAATTATACAAGTCTTTTCCAGGTCACATGATCTCTTCCCCAATTCCCTATGGGTAAAAACTACCTGGCCACATAGGGACTACTTCCACACTTATCTGTGGGTATACACAAGTGTAAAAAAATGTTTGAAAAGGATATCTGGTATCCTTTAGATTAATGCAGGACACCGAGTGAGTTGTTATAAAGATACACACACTAATCAAAAACTAATAAAATGATACAGAACAGAGAAGAAATGATGAGATAAAGTTAGAAGTTCTCTTAGTGTTAGTATTTCAAGCTCTATACTTCTAGGATGAAGCAGATGCAGAAATTGAGTCCTCATATGGTAAACATTGCGTCACAAGTTAGCTAAATTGGTGTGTGTTATTCGTGGTGAATATGTCGTCCACTTTAGGTTACGAGTATGATTCATGTGTTCTTCAGAAGTGTCGATTTACATGTTCCAATTATCTCTGGAAAATGCTCCAAGAGTTTTCTTCATTGTTTTTCTCACACCTGCTTGTAAGCCTTGACTTTTTTCTGGGCCTCACTTCTATTTTATTTTTTGGAGTGCATGTGTTGGAGCCGAAAGGGATCATGTATTCTACTCATTTTACCTCGTACTTTCATGTGATATATCTATAGATAAAAATTAATTATGTTAGTGCATTTAGAATATATAAATATGACCATTAGAGATTAAATTGAAAATTGAAAATACTGATTAAGAAATATTGTCACAGATTGTCTGTAAACAGTGTTTATGAACTGGTGTCTTCATAAAATGGAATATGGATTGGTTACGGTGTTTGGATGGTCATGATATCTGGATGGTCATGGTGTCTAGTCACAGTGTTTGGTTCATAGTGTCTGGTTCACTTTTTTTGGTTCACTGTGTTTCGTTCATGGTGTCTGGTCCATAGTGTATGGTCACGGTGTCTGGTAACGGTTTCTGGTTCACAGTGTCAGGTCCACGTTGTCAGGTCATGGTGTCTGTTTTATTGTGTATGGTCGCGGTGTCTGGTCATAGTTCCTAGTTCACCGTGTCTAGTCATGGTGTTTGGTTCCTTTTCCAGAAAAACATAACCGGTGGTAGACTCACAATGTCTTAGACTTAATCAAATATCTATATTTACACTTAAAGAGTGATATTGATAGAATGGATTAGACTTAATCCATTATCAATCATATCATTAGTAATTAATTCAATGATAGTGTACTATAATCAAACTGATTGTATATCACTTATGATATTTGGAAATATTTACATAAAGCATAAGGATACTAACCAAATTTACATATGATGTGAGATAGATTACATGGGATTAACAATGTTTATAGGATAAATAGTATTTTTGACCATTAAAACATGATTAATACAAGAGGAGTCCAACAGTTATTTTATAATTATGTTTTTTGATACCCATTTCTTTTTCATGGGTTACGATATGATGAATGATTTTTGATCTTGTGGAACATGTATGTATGATTTTAATAATCTAATAGTTGGGGACCATATTTCTCTAAAATTCATTTGGTAAAGATTGATATCTCCAAATATAAATGGGATAGGAATTCGGAGTGAACACAGTTTAATAAGTGAAATATTCAACGATAATATTCTTGGTAAAGAAACTTGATCACAGTTATAGCTTTGGGAGTAAACCCATTACAAAATTATATCCCTGGAAATGAGCCTTTGTAACTAAGAAAATATTGTCTTATACTTATTTTTATACCACAATTATATTATTGAATCCATTATTATGTTTTCATGGTTCATTTTTTCTAATTTTATTATGATTCATGTCTTATAGGAGGTAATTGTTTTTCCCATGACATAATATTATAGTTTTTGTTATATAGGGAATGGTTTTAAAATTTTATACTCATGATAACATACCCTTATTCATATATTATGCTTATATATCTCCCTTTTTTCCATTACTAATAATTTGTGCTCAACCTTTCTTATGTTTATTTTCCCTAGGTTATGATGAAATGTTTTAGGTTGGGTATGTCTAAGAGGAGTTCTATGTGGGAAGAACATTTAGGATGATATTGAAGATTCTTCAAGAAATAATAATATTTTATGTCTATTATCCATAGTCATTGTTACCTTACCATGATATCATCTGAATTTGTTAAATTTATTGAATTTCATATATGAATATGTAAAATTTATGTATAAAAAGTTTTGTTTCATTATATAGTATTATAGGGTGCTCAAATATTAATATCTGGGATGTGGGGAAATAACTTCCTATAGGGAAAAGATATAAATAAATCTTAAAAATAGGTGGATCGTGGTAGGATAGGTGAAAATATTTATAAGAGGATGTGGTTTACCTATTTAGGTAGTGGTGAGGTGGTAAATTATAATTATTAATAAAAAATATATTCTACATTGAATTTTTTCCATAATAAGAAACTATTGTTCAATTTTTTTTAATTTGGTGTATAAAATATTATATATTTATTTATTTATTTATTGATTAATTTTTTATTGATATTAACTAATATGTTATAGAAAATAATTATAATATTAATATATTTCATTCTATTAATAATTAATAAAAATCAATTTATCGATTTGTAAAATAATTGTTGGTATTCATATAATAAATTACAAATTTAATTATTAATAAATTAATTATTTTTATTATTTATTAATAATTAATAGATATATATTTTTAAAAAATAATTTTCATTATGTATAAAAAATAACAAAACCATATTACTTTTTGAATTACTCATTTTAACATGTAGATTTATTATCTCACACAAAATTTCTTTTTTTATAAGACAATTTATTTGATCATGGATTATACTAAACAATACCACAGTGAATATCATATAAAATTAATGTTTTGCAGTATATGGAGTTGTAATATTGTATTCGAAGAGACCAAATTGCGATGAAGCAACATTAGGTGAAGGAAATGATTCATTGGAATGGCACCTGGATGTGGAAGAATAAGTTTTTGATGCATCAAACCAGATTATGATACAATTGAGATTTTATGGAATAACCTATTTTAAAGATTATTTTTGTGGGGAATGATTTGTAACGTATAGGGGACCCCATAAATATTTGATTATAACATAATTTACTTTCACTGAATAAATAAAACATGAAAAATTGTGTCATTACATGATGTATCTTATATGTGATGAAATCAAATCATATATTGAATGATTTTGGAATACTCATATCTTGATTCCTCCACAATCAGTGAGGTTCTACCATGAATTATACTGAATTAGTTTTTATGTTTTACCCAATAGAAATGGGTTGTTCTAGGGATGGTGGATTTCATCGTGGAAATATGTATAAGAGAGTAAATCAAATTTTTCTCAACAACTTGTTTTAAATAAATCAAATAGTTATTCAAGAAGTTGATGTTATTTTATCTACCCGAAGGTGATATTACATTAGTTGTTTCAAAAAAGGAATAAATATGTATTTGGTATTTATATTTAATAGTATCACTACACCATAAATCTAAGGGTCACCTGAAAATAAATTCTTGTTAGCAGATTATTGGAATTCATGGTTCTATATTTTTTAAACTTTATGTGGTGTTTTTAGTAGATTTTTACCTTGATTTAAAAGCCTGATTGAATTGATATTACCATCCTAGTTATAGAATATTAATAATCAATTAAAAGAAAATATTTTAGATTCTAGTATTATTGGAGTGTTTTATATCTCAATTAAAAGATAATGTATCATATATTTGGGGAAAATAAGTATAGGAATTATATATATGTTATTCAATGATATATGGGAAAATAAAAAATATTTTTTATAATCTTATTCCATAGGATTAGGTATTTCATCAGGTGGATGATGTTAGAGTTTATCCACAGACCATTGATAGTGCAATATCATTCCAAGTTTATAGTGATCTACATGGTTTTACTTAGAGTATAAGAGATATTTCCATGTCATTGAGTGTAGTGGGTTTCATAATATTTAGGGATGTAAACATGGTGGGTTAATGTAGATGCAATAATTTATAATAAACAAGAGGTGTATATTTTTTATTTTGGTACATCAACATATAATTATGGTATTATCCTTGTATTTTCCATGTTTTTTTGAACAATGTAAAATTTTGAGGCCTATTTTTTCATTTTCATTTCATATATATTATAGGTGTGAGAGGTGTTCCCAATAAGAGAGATACATGATTATTGGATAGGTTTATTTGGAGAGATCGACAAAGCTTGATTAATCTAACAACCTTCCCTCTTTTAGTATTACCTTACTTGGGGACATCATGTTATATCTGATATATTGGTTCTCGGTGATGTATTGACTCATTGAATTAATGGAATTGATCTTGAACCAAAGTATATTTAAAATCATTAATGGAAATAGTTTCCAAAAGTGGAAGAAACAAATAAAAAACATTGTATTTTATTTTAGAATACAAGTCTACACTTTTTTCATACATGTTGTCATAGTCAAAATAGAATGAAAATAATTATTTTACAAATACCAAATTAATATTAGTGGCAATTAATAATGGATTTACAACATTAGGTGGAGCTTTGTATAACCGACACACATAAAAGTGCCATTTTTTAAATCTTAACCCACCATGTTTGAAAATCATATAAATACCTTCAAAAAAAATTTAAAAGTACATGAATATAAATTTTATGTTCTATAGAACAATAATGAGGATATGACGATGCACAAAATTTAGAATGCTGATGCATTATTTGATCAGGTAAAAATTGTTTTTCATTAACTTCATGAATAGAGTGAAACCATCAATGATATAAAATTCATTATGTAGATCCTTTGAAGATTAATATGTTGTTTAACAATTAAAATCAATTTGATCAAATTCATTGACCCAAATTAGGTGACATTCTATAGTTCTCATAATACTCTAATTTAATATGAGATGTGGAACAACAAGAACTAGTCCATGTAGAAGGATAATTATTTTGAAGTGGACATCAAGGAAATTAGGAAACTCAAATTGGAAGATGATCCTAAAAATTCGTAAGTTTATGATTTGATAATTTTCATGTCCTAAAAAATAAAATTATTACAAGTATAATTGAAAATCACGCTTCCACTATCATGAATTAAATGTGGAACAGCTAATAATATCATTGAAATGTTAAGAACTAAATTTGAAGATCATGATTAATAGTAAATAATCATGAATAAATCATAAAAAGAAGAGAAATAAAATAAGTTTTCATAAAAACTTTAATAAAAATAATGAAATTTCTCTCATAGTTAGGTGTTATATTGGAAGAAACTAAAGTGGAAAAAATATGAGGACATCAAGGAACTCAATGAATAAGTCATTGTGGTTGACATATTGAAACTAAAATTAAATTAATATGATGTTGAAAGCTATTATTTTAAGGGAATATTTGAGTGTAATGTCAAACTTGACGTTGATCTTGAAAATTTTGTGTTTAATGGGGAAAAATATGGAAACAATATTGATTTTATGTGACTATAATCATTATTTTCAGTATAAATAAATGTAAAATATTATATTGAATGATTAAATTGAATGAATAAAATTTTTATATTAAAAAATATCATAGAATAATGTTTATCTAAAACTATGAAAGAAGAGAAAAACAATATAAATAATTTTTATCTGATTATATGATTGATCTTGTCCAAATTTTTGAGTATTTAAAATGTGAAATAATGAAAATTAGAAGAAATATTGATTATCATGAGATTCTTTGAACACCATGTAAGAAAACATATACATAGAGTGTATGGAAAACTGTAGAATACATGGAGAGACATGGGGAGTAAATTGAAAATTAGAATAATTCCTAGAATAATAATGTTTTGAAATTAACAAAAATCTATAGAGGGGTTTGAACTTAAGAAATAATTAATATTGGTTGATGTGAAATAGAAATCACCATCATCTTAAAAGAATTTTTTTAGATAAATCATAAAATAATCAAAACGTTACAAGTGGAGTAGTAGAGACTCAAAATAATAAACTTTGAATCTGGTGATATTTTTGTTGAAATATAATAAATACATAATATAATGTTCCCCTAGAAACAAATTGTCATAATATAAGTAAAACCAAATCATTATAAATTTCTAAACTCAATGTGTTTTATTGGCTATTATTTTGTGTATGATGGTCATAGAGATAAGTTCATTAATTTTTCATAAAGGGTAAAAGGTGATGTACTATAAGTGACATATAAAAATCAATATTGATTTTAATAAAAATCACCAATGGGGATGATATAAAATAATTAATCTTATTCTCTACAAATTCATAGTTATCTAATGGAGATAGAGGTTGAAGAATATCATTCCTCACCATAGGAAGTGAAATAGTGAACAAGGAACAAGAAACAGATGTTGTAGATTGTTAATGTCAAAAAAATGAATTAAAATTCTTGTTTTCTCTATCGAATGGATCCTTAAAAATATATTTAATTCATAAATGGTAAGAAGTAATGATACCATCATGGGGATCTAGTGTGAAAAAATTTTTTTTTTGATTTGGAAATACATTATTTTTTATGAAGAATTGCTATGGAGAACCAAAAATCAGTATTAATGACTATTATCTTATAAATTTGTCATTGGTTGAATAACCAGGTCAAAATATTATAAGAGTAATATAGTCGTGTGAAATAGTTCATTTCTTTTATTCCAAGATGAAATATTTTTTATCATAGTAAATGATTGAATAATTATATTATTAAAAATTCACAAAAAAGATATTATTTACCATATTGGTGAAGAATAAGTAATTATTTTTTTGGATAATGAATAAAAGAACAAGTTGTGGAACAAAACGACTCACCAATAGTTTCAAAATAGATTACATAATTTTTTGATTAATTAAAGAGCCAGTGATATCCCTAAACATTCATATCTTATCCCTCAAACAAGTAATACTTCTCAAAAGTGAAATATTATTTTAAATACATATGATCCGAAGGAAAAATCTAAATAAAGATTCATGATTTGGTTCATGTTGAAGTTTGTGGAATAATATTTTTTATGATTCATTATAGAAAAAGGTTCTATTTTAGATTCATGGATAATTATAGACTGATGGAATGGTTAATGGTAATCTCTCAAAATCTCAACTTTTTAGTTGTATTACACGTAAATAGTGATTAGTGGACATGATTTCTAGGATTAATATTCATAACTTCTAAACTAATAATGAAACTTTATTTTCAAAAAACTATGTATAATAATATCTATATAATACTAGGATAATATACATGGTTTCAGTGCTGAGTAATCCTCAAGAAAATGGTGTTACTGAGGGAAGGAATCAGATCATTTACAACACGTCACAGATGCTGATCATTGAAAAAAGATAAACCATAAATGTATGGTAATAATTAATTTATTAAATAATTTTATGTATAAAATATGACATTTTTATTCCATGATAATGATAATACACCCTATTATATGTAGTGAGACATTATTAAAACATTGTATAACATTCAAATTTTCAAAAGTTAGTGCTTTATTTTCAGTAATTAGAGGAACCAAAATCTTGACGCTCTTGAGGATAATGACTTATTCTTAGCTAATAATCCAAATTAAATGAATAAAAATTTTAAAACCAAATGATTGGATGAATCATTGAATGTAAAAATTTTACCAATTTGAAAAATGAGTGTTTGCTCACAGTCTAGTGATTAGTTTTCCCATAAAAACACTTTTGGAATTATAAAGGAATTTGATATTGAAGTGTAAATCCATGGGGAATTACAAGTGTAAAATAATATTTTGGAAAATAAATAAATTATGATGATATAATTTTATTTTCATCCATTATAAATTATGAGAGAATAGGTGATAAATTCATTAATGAAAATATCATTCCTGATAAAACGAATGTAGTCCAAACACAAAGTGTAAAGTATCATCCAATCAAATTATATTATATAATGTAAAAACAATGTTATTTTAATTTTATATTAAGTAGAATAATTTTATAAAGTTTATCCGTGAAATAATTCACCAAATTTAAAAGAATAAAATATTATAAATTTTTCAAAGGCTTAAATATAAAAATAACATCAAAACCAAGTGGGTACTATGAAAAAATCTAAATGTAGATAGCACGGTGGTTTAGAATAAATAATGGTTGAATTTCATGGTTTATTATCAAATTTAATGTATTAATTTTAATAATACATTATTCCCTATATCCTGGTTAGAATTTTATTGACTATTCATTGAAATAGTGATGTAATGGAAAATCATGGAGTTCTAAATTGAAGAAAAATAAAAATTACATAATGGATTTATTAAAGAATAAGTTTAAATAAGGAAACTATAAGTTTTTCATATATTTTAATAAACTAGTGATGTATGTTGATTTAATAAGGCCTTTAATGGTATATTTAAACCCTAATAGTATAATATTCTAGGTGTGATCAGAATATAAAAATAATTAAATTCAATAAAGTAATGTTTGACCAAAATTTCAACATTAATATAGAGAATTCACAAATGATGTTAGTTATAATTTATATGGTTGAAATTATTTTTATAGGATCAGTTGAATATGAATTCATGATTTTGAAATAATTCTTGATGTGTGAGTTTATGATATCCTTGATTTGTGATATAACACTTTTCCATGGATTATAGGTGACTCTGGTAAGAAATAGAAGAATTATTTAACAATAAAAACTAGCAAATGATATTCCATGTAGTTTTAGAATATAGGATTCCAATGTACTGAAAACATCTATTACTATCAAGATGAAATTTTCAAGGTATTGTAATGGGAAAAGATCAATGTTACATAACATTGTAAAATAACCATAATTCAATCATACCAAATAATGAAATGGACCGATATTATGCTTAAAACTTATCATGTTTAATAATACCAATATTGTCCCAATAAAATCCACTTTCTTTAATAAATAATGGTACTTAGTTATATAAAATTCATCATGTATTTTGGACTCTTTCTTGGTGACACATCACCAAATGAGTTTTTGGAATAATTGATATATATTTTGATATTTTAATTGATGATTTACCGCCAAAAATATGTGATTAATTCTATCTTGAAGTATTATTCATTTCATATTGGGTCATGAACAATCATGAAATTTCATTGTGCATTGAATAATCTGATTATATTATGGTAAATCATACATGTGTTCAATTTATATAGATAAATTAGTTTTAATATGCGTATTTTATCTAATAAATCTTATTAAAATAAAATGTTGTCACTTGAGTGTGTTCTATAATAGAAAAAATAGTATCCATCAATCAATTAGAAATAAAATCAAGTAAAACTATCACTTTATAAATGATAATTTTTTACCATGGGGTCGTGTAGTTGGAGTATGTGTAAAAAAAACAGGTTATATACAATATAAAAAATGTAACCCCCCATGGATGATATTGAAAAGAATTAGTTTCTTCGTAGATTCCAACAATATCCATCCAACAAGAAGTTTTGGAGATGGTAATCCCAATCCTCTATGAAATTATTAATATTGAACATGGTATATTGGTTCCCATTAAATAATTATTTTGATTTATAACCCTCTATTGTGAACATCAATATATGTTCCCATTTTGTTTTTTAAAATAAAGGGTAGAAGTTTTCTATTATTCAGAGAATATATTGATGGATGGGATGTTTTTTCCACAATAAAAAACTGTTAGATGACCCATTCTAACGATTTTCTAAAGGTAATTTCTTCCTAAATAATTTTTTAGGAAGATAATATATATAATTGTTAATGATAATTAAGATAAAAAAAATTTAATGAGAAAATTTATATTTAACTGTTATTTCTAACAATAATATTGACTCATTTAGACTACATGTTTCTGGTTATTACATAATTGATACAATATCACAAGGAATGAAATTTATGAATATGTTAATGATCATTTTTTAGGTTTTTTGGATAAATATGTACAATACATATTTTGCAGGGGTTGTCAATAAACCTAAATAATTACAATGTTACCAAAAATATCTTTCCGTATTTTTTGGTTATGTTTACTAAAAATGATAGTACAGTAGGACTCCCAGATAAGGATCAAAAATTTATATATTTTTGTTTTTAAAGAAGCTGGAAGAAACTCTATTAATTTTTTTCTATAGGAAGGAATCAACGTCGTAACATCCCAATTCATATCATAGAATATCTAATTTAAATTTAAATATCTTTTCCCAATGTAATGGTTGAATTTTTTTGGAAATTATCATTCCATGATAGATCTACATCATGTAAAATAGTCTATATTATAATAACTCATGGATTTGGAAGATTAAGATGTTTATGTGTCACAATATAAATGTTTAGGGAATCCGTAATTGAAATATGAAATAATAATGGATTATGGGGATAATAATTATGGGGAATAGATTTTCAAATAAATGAAACTTGTGAAAATTAGAGTCCAAAAAGATAGAAGTTAATTTTGGGTGCAATCCATTGATGACGGTTTAATGCAACAATGTATCATTTATGTGGTTAAATAAAATCCAACAATTATTGATTCAAGAATTCTAAAATTCTGAACACATTGAATATAGTTTGGTTATTAAACGAATCAATGTAATTTATTTATTTTGTTCATATGAGGAAATGGGGTTTGTACCATATAGCTTTTCTCACACAGTGGTGAGTTGGTTGAATTAGAAACCTAGTCATTTCAATATTAAAATATTTACAGTTGTAGAAATAATTCTTATAGGTGATGTTTATTTCAACACATAATGATTCTCAATGATTGGAGGTGTAAATTCATCCTTAGTGTGGATTTGGTATTTTCAATGAAGATTTATATTGTACATGGAAGATAAATATTTCATCAAATTCAAGTTTTTTTAGCATATTTAATAATTTAAAATCTATTACACCTTTGGAGTTCCTTAAAAAAATTTATAGAGGATTATAACATGGATTATATGGCATAGTTGGAGGAATTTTATTATCCTAATTATGTGAAATTGAAATCAATTAATATAGTTACTTATATATAATTTTATTATTAGAGAGATATATTTTTATAAAAATTGAGGAAGGGTGATCTTTGATCAAGAAAGTATAAGTGGTGTAATTACATGTTTGTGTGAGAAAATCAGATGGTTATAAGAAAGGATATATAATATTCTACCTTCCTAGAGTTTCATGGAGTTCAACATATGGATAATGGTGGGGATAATTTATACACCATTATTGGTGAAATTGCGTTTTTAGAACATGTAGATAGAGATGGTTTATCATTAAGAAGCACCAATATTTATGAGTAAAGTTGAGAAGATTTTTCTCTACATTGTGACATTTTTAATCCATTGATGTTAGTGTGGGAGATCTTAATTATAAGTAATAATAATTATTCATATTTATTTATGTACATCGATGTATTATTGTTTTATGCTCATTGGATTATCCCAGTTTGGGTGAACCAAGTTAAACTGAGTGTTTACCTCTTTGTTTTTTTGGTCACATCATATATGATGTGAGGAAGATTGGTGTTACTACTAACAGAAAACCAATATTTTTTTGGGAGGCTTGTTTGAATACTTCTACATAACCAATGCTCACCCCACCACGTCTTATGGTATTTACCTAATTTTGAGACAATGAACCATTATCGTCACTGAGACCATGATTCACTAAAGAAGACCCATATTCAATTATATATAAATTATTAAGAAATTGAATAATAATTTATACTTTTACACTTGGGATTAATCATGATAAAAATCATTGGGTGACATATCCTCTTTTATCCTTTGGAAATGAGGTTAAATCTACTCTAATAATCCACTTATCACTAAACCGACTAGAATCAAGATATGTGTATCTGAATTTAGTGGTAAATTTTTCACCAAAGCATTAAATACCTTGTATAATTAAAATATTATCTTACTTCATGTGTAAAAATGCATCACCCTATAAAATTATCAATTTGTGACTTCCTCCAGCCAAGACATACCAAATACATATTATTCTAACTCGATTCCACCATGGTTTGGTATAACAAAATATAAATCCCTAAATTTTAGACATTGAAATTAAAAGGATTATGATAAGTAAGATATAGAATAATAAGAAGGAAATCTTACATCTACTTATAAATAAACTAGAATATTACCATAAAAAACATTAGAGTATAATGTTGATGATGGGGGAGAAAATGGGAGTCCCCTATCTCTTTTTTGTTGAGACATCCCTATAATTTATTGGAGTTTCGAGAAACGTGTGATCCACTCCCAACATCTACCTAGACCTAAACTACTCAAAATCCACCAAATTTCTACCAAATTCATTATTTTTTTTATCCAATATCACTTAGTACCCTGGAAAATTAAAATACTCATTTACCATAGGTAAAACTACACATCTCCCAATGTAATCGTACTTATTTAGCCACCTATATACATGTAATATAAAACCACCATTGTTCCAACTCAATTCATTCATGGTGGGACCCAAATCCATAAATCAAAATCATTGAAATTATATGGTGTAAGAGAATGTATAAGGGGTAGAGGATGAGGGGAGACCTCACCTAATCTTTTGATTCTGCAATCCTGGAACCTCTATAGACCAAATAAGTAAATGGATAGGGTAGAGGATAAGTGGGTCATCCTACCCTATATTCATAGCTAATTAAAATCCAAAATTCATGAGTTTGTACCAATTTTAATAGTCATATTTAATAAAAAAGAACATGTGATTTTTATAATTTGACCCCCCCCCAAATCAAGGAACAATACCCCTAACTACAGATTTACAATAAAATCATGGTGGAACCTTTTAGTGTGACCCTAACATTACTAGTGAAATGCCTCATCATAGGGGAACCATGAGAAACCAATCCTCCCATTGTAGTGAGGATATTTGCCTCACAACATAATAACTACTTATATATCAACACTCAATATCATCATCCACCCATTGTTGGTTATCTAAGGGCCTTCTGTTAAAATACTCATCACTATAACATGAGCCCTATTGAGACTAAGAAACATAATCTTATAGATAATTATAGGGAATTTTGGAAAAACCTACATTGAATTATTTTTATGATTCACCGGAAACTAACGACTACTCTTATATAAGATTTTAATCATTTGATGAATCCTATTACAGAATGATCAGACACATTTTTTAAATTGTTTTATAATTTTTCACCTCTTTCCACATGAGAACGCCTCTTTTTGTGTAAAATTAAACCTGTAACAAAATTTTAACCAAACCCTCGATTGAATACTCAAATACTAACTCCCAACCATGTATAACATCTCTAACATCCCAAAAACAACCAAAAGAAACAAGATTTGGTAAAAAAAAGTATCGTAAGTTATTAAATAATTAGTGTTACAACCTCTTGATCATCAAACTTTTATCATTAATAGATATCCTCAACCATCACTTGTTATCCTTAATTGTAAATGATACACAATGAATACTATATTTTTTTATCTCTTAATGATCATGGTTGTACCCATAACAGACCCAAACTAGTGGAATATCCCAAAAACTAGGAAAAATTATCTCAATCTCAATGCACATTCAATACATCACTCAAATGATTCAAATTTAGCCTTTTCTGCACAATCATTCTGAATATTATGTTAATGAAAATAGAACGTTTCCCAAGAAATTTAATACCACTACAAACCTAATGGTTCACCCATCTCATTATTGACTAACTCCACAAAAACCATTATGAGGTTCCACTCCCAGTTACTTTATTGAATTTTAAATTATTAAATTTCATGCACCAATGGTTGAAGACACCAGTCAACACTAGAAAAAATTTCAACTGACTCTCCACTCGACTATTTGTAAACTATTTGAGAAAACCCCCACAACCTCATAATAAAATTATTCACATAATATAGATCCTTTCAATATCTCACATGACATTATACATCCCAAAGTAATCACCATTAAACCAACCCACCCACCCTAATTTACCTAACCAAAAGGGTCATATTCACTAGTTACTAGATGAACCAACATAAATTATCCACATTGATACCCACATATGGGTCTTTATCCTTTAATAATTTAATTCCCCATCTAAATTTACTTTAATAGATTCTAGTTTATTATTCAAAAAACAACATAGCCACAACTCGTAGTTCCTAGAGGTTACTTACTAGTGGTGGGATACAATGATCCTTTTTATAGATATTATACTATCATTATATCATCCATAAATAATAATATACTTCATAATATTATCCATTAGTGAGGGCTTTGTTATTTTTCCTCTGTCTCCTAGCACTAACTCTTAGGATCATTTTGTTTATAAACCCTATATAACATTTGAATGTTTAATTATCTCACCTTATAGCCATCCCCATAGCTTTTAAATACTTCAATCACAATCATTTCTATCCATTAGCTTCTTTTATGATCTTATCCCATCCTTTCATGAGCTCACCTCCATCAATTTCTTATGATCTCCTCTCTAATGATCTCCAGGATTTCAACAATGATGGTGATTCACTATGGTTTTAAAAATTCTCTTATATGCCTTCCCGATACATACAATTTTTTTAGATTTCATATAATTTCAATTCTGATGGTGATTCCTTAGATCGTGACCACATATTACATCTTCTACCTTGGTTATTTTTATTTTCCTTGTTTGTTCTCTTCAGACATTGGTTTCTAATGGGATTATTCATCTCCATAATTTTATATTCTTATGTTTTGCTTCAATAACCATTTTCTATTAAATTTAATATAATTGGATCTAAATATTTTCTGATGGATCAACCATTTTATCTCTTTCAAAAAAAATTGCTTTTTTGTTTTCCCTAGATTTCTCTTGATATGGTATTTTCAAAAATCTTGAGAACCAGGTGGGTTGTCAGTGTGGTGTTTTACAATCCTCTTGTCTCTTCTCAAGGAAATTCAATACTTTTTTTCATTAGTGTTTTTATTTCATATTCTCTCACATTGTGTATTTCCACTGTAATTTTGATTAACATTGATACTAAACGAAAATGACATTATCATATGTTCCATGGTGGGGGAAACATGAATGATTTACTCTGTTCTACATGTCCCCATATTCATTCAACAGTCGACTACGAATGGATCCCCTCTAGAGGTGACAACTCATGCCTTGGTAGTGTGCTGGGTTCCACCTAACGGTGGTGGATTGGTCAATATATAACAAATTTTTGTTTTGGTAGGGTTGTGGTTGAGCATGATTTTAATGTTCTCATTACTTTCTTGGGGAACACCACTTTTGTATTACTCTTTATTTTTTGGATTTTATTAATTATTTTATTCCCTCGGATTGGTGTGAAGGGATTTATCCTGTGAATTTCATTGTATACCTTTTTTGAAAAATGTATTTTATCGAAAATTTATTGAAAAACATGGTTACCAAACGTGATCCATGATAGAAAATTTTGTAATGCATGTATGTAGTTACACTCAAATAACTCCCTAATTGAATAAATATGAATCATTATAATAACAACTCATATAGAAAGTGACAAATCCCTATAATCCACCCCCAAGTACTATTATACTAACTAAATATTTAAAAGAGGATCTACTACAATCCATGATACTCACCACAACCCCATATTATCTACTTATTAAGTTCCTGCATCATTATCTACTACACAACCAAAGATCACAGTTTTATAATAGAAATAGTGTATGCTCATTAACTAGATTTCACATGCACCATGTTTGAAATAAATCTCAATAGAGCCTCACCATGTTCTAGTAATATATACTGGAACATATATGTGTATTCATGTAAAACATGAATAACATAAAAATAAAACATATAATAACACATACTATATTATAATGTGCTAACTAGGACACCATGACACCAATACTCACTTATATTCGACTATTCAATAAATATGTCCTTCAAATTCTTGAGTTGTCGAATGTGAATTTAGGTAAAGGATACACACAACCATACAATTTTGTATATGTTGATATGGGATCCTCCCTAAATAATCCTTGACCATCCAAAATAAGTTCGATTCCTCCCCAAGTGATCACCAATTTTCTAGGAAACTTCTTCATTACAACATTCACATCATATCTCAATCATATCAAATTATTGGAATAACAATTCCAACATCCAACACTATCAAAACCACCAAAAAATGTAGATCATATGTCAAATCATTAATAAAACTAATATATATTGAGGCTATCAAATAATCCATCCTACTACTTGATCCAATTCATCCCCTATATATATTGTCTCATGGGTATCTCATAAGCACTATAAAATCACTTAGACATTGTGGGCCAATCAAATAATGGATACTAACCTCAAAAAATTTCCCTCATCTACTAGATTTTATATCCAAGGCATATTCTTATAAGTCTCCAAACCAAGGTGAAAATAATATATTACATAGGTATACCCTTCATATCATATACCACCATACATTAAGACATGTAGGATAACATACCTAAGACAAACCATGTCTCGATGGCCCCAAAATTCCATTCCCATTAGTATAACCATCTCACATGAAAAGATATCGACTAAAATCTTTAAACCCAACCAGGTTTCTATCCTTACAACCAAGATGCATCTATTACCCCATATCTCAATTACCGTATCCAATATAACCCTTATTATACATTCCAATTCTTCTTCCAATTGAAATTTTACTAACCATTTCATAATATCCTAGTTCCATTGAAATTCATCACCAAGAAATCAAATAAATGTTCCCAAAACTATGACGGGTTTCCCATCACACACCTCTAATAAGGGAGATCCTAAGCCTATAATAATATGGAAGTCCCCTACATCAACCCACATGAAGCCCTCGAGGAATTCTCATTCTTTCTACATGAATTGTGACCATTGACCACCAGTAATGAGGTTCTATGAACCATTCACCAAAAATTGGTTATCTCACCCATAACTGACTGCACTAACCCCCCCACCTCCATGTACCCCATAATATCCCTATGAAACCAACCAAGGCTATTTAAACCTCATCTCGTTCACAATGATCATTATTAGTCCCTTCATGCCTAAATATAATCCTCACCCCATAGTGATGAAGTCACTAGGAACTGCCAACCAATTGTTACAAAAAAAAATTCTTTCCCCGTGTTTAAGAATCTCTAAGCCACCTAATTCTTCATGAAGGCAATTTTAAAACCCTATCAAAATTATCAAAAACATAAACTAATGATGAATCATTTTCTGTGAGTTTTAGTTGTATTAAATGTTTTTTATTGGTCATCAATGGTTTTCAATGAAATAAAAATATTTAACTGATGATAATATGTTAATTATGTTATTATGATGAAGATATTGTATGGTTATGTTGAAGTATAAAATATTGTAAACAAAGTACATGTATATTGGAATAAGTTCTAATATATTATTATCTTATTAATGTTCATTGAAAACATTGAGTATATGTTTTATGATTGGTTATATGTTCATAATGTCACAAAAATGTTTTCTATGTTTGGAGAACCATGTTTTTAATCAACATTATGAAGATATCATAAGGGATATTCCTCAATAATATGATAAGAATAATTTTATTGAATAGATAATTTGGTGACGAATGGATGAATGATGTTGAAACCATTAGACCATATACAACAGACCGAATTGAAAAATTCGGTCAGACCTAATACATCGGTCAAAGGTTTATCAGTAGATCTCTTGAATGGAGGTTTCCAAATTGATCTATCAGATATAGTGTCTCTTGGGAAAAATTTTATAACTTCATCATATCAATGCCTAATAGATGCATATGGATGAACTGATCTGGTGTAGTATTGTCCTACTAAGGTTTCCAACGTACCACAATGATCATAAGATGTTGATCGTGCTATGGTATTCAAATGTGGTTTTAATATTTATACCATTAGATGAATCATGATATAAATTCCATATATGGATATAAATATTGGGAGTCCATAGAAAATATTTTATCCTATTTATGGGAGGAAATTAAAATTTGACCAATTACATTTATAGTTACATCAGATAGATAATGATTCAAAAAATGATATCAAATGATTTTAAGTGATATTATTTCCATTTACGATATCTCTCAATTCCACATGGTTGTGATTAAAGAAGAATTTTGGATTAATGTAATAGTTTGAAAAATAAATTTCAATCATCTATAATCAAATGGTTAGTTTGAGAAGATGGTGTGAAATGGTCAATTCATGAATATATTAATGTTTTTGTGGAGATCAATTGAACTATGATTCCTAAAAACTGTAATGAGATGTTTAAATTTGAACAAAAAGATTTATAAATTCCATTGAACTTACCTGTAAAAATATCAAGATGCATAGTTAATAAGTTGTGATAAACAAATGAAGCAAGTGTTTTGGAATTTGTTGCTGATTAAAGGAAACATGATGTTTTTTCCAAAACATATTGAGTCGTTAGATGCAATATATGTAGTGAACCAGGTATTTATAGAATAACAATTTTTATTTCTATTAATACTAATGAATAAGATAATAATTTTACATTAATGGGCAATCTTCTTTTGATGTCGTACTTGACAGGAAACAACGAGTTTCTTTGAAATGTTACGCTGCACACAATGTTGAGTTATACTAAAATATAATATGACAATAATAATTTTATTTTAAATGGTAGATAATTCCTTGGAATAGGAAACGTGGGAATGAATTAGATGAACAAAATTTTGAAATATTCTATAAAAAATTTTAAAAATCATTCATTAGTTACCAAATTTATTAGAAATTTATATAAAAACCAATTGAATATAATGGTTCTGTTTTTATGAAAACGTATTTAAAAAAATAATTGTGTCTTAATATCACTCATTAGGTATTATAATTTAATGAAAAATATTTGATATATATTTACTTTGTTTCTTTAAATTCATCTTGTATGTTTTCTGAAAATGGTAGAAGAACAAATTCTATTTTTCAGATAAAATAAATATTTTTCTTAAAAATGAATTTTTACCAACTTCTGATGGTGAACGCTTTTTAAATATAGTTTGGTCACGTTTATATGTTAAATTGGACATATAAAAGTATCCACTACAAGCGGGTCATCACAATTTACTTTGGAGGAAATTATGGATATTTTCGGATTATATTCCTATATTTTTGTATAGTAAAAAATACATCATTTTAATTCAGAACTACCTTTTAATGTTATTTATTTATATAGATTAATTGTACTTTTAATTTGTTTTAATGTATAATTTGATTATGTTTTTATCATTTAATCCAATTTAGATCATTTGATGTAATTTTACTTTGAAATTGGACATAAAAAGATGCCAATATTTTGATTGTTATTTCTTCTTAAAAACCCACTTTTGGTTTTGACAACGGTATTTTTTTAAATTAATTAATAATTTTTTTAAAATTTGTAAGAATTAATGTCGTATTTGGTATTAGGAGATCCAATTTTTTTAAATATTAACCTTTAATTTTTAGACCTTATGAATAGTAACTTTAATAATTAATTTATTTACCATAGTTAAATGGTAAATCTAGTAAATAAGGGTAAAAATAATATTATAATAATATTAAAATATAATAACAGATGTCATAATACAAATTTATTAGATATTTCCGACCTCGGGGATAGGTGGTTACATTTTGGGACCCTATGGAACCACATAGATGTGAAAATGTCATTTAATAAGAATTAATTTAATGTAATGAAAAATGTAACAAAAACATGTATCTTGTAGTTAAAAAAACTTATGTGGGGTTATATATTTGATTTATAAAACTATAAATATTCATTATAAAGATAATACTATTTTATACATCATTATATATTATTTATAATTTTTAGACAATACATAAATAAATTTATTTATGACACATTAAAGATGTAGTGATTACCTTATTAATGATTGATTTTAATAAATGAGATTATAAATATTAAAATAAATTCATTTTAAAAGTTCTTATTCCATCCATGAATTTTAGAGAAGATAATTTCTTGTTATATTTGGATTAATTAATTTTTTTCTAAATAATCTTGTTTTGAAGGATTTCTTAAAAGATATGATATGAATAGTATAAAAATTAACATAAAGGAATTTTTAAAAGAAATATTGTTTTAATAAAAGGTATAATCATCATTAAAAAATAAGATTTGGAAAAATTACATAGAAATTATTCAAAATGACATTAATTAAAAAATTTATGTTCTATTAGAATTTTATTTGGACTATATTAACCATATAGTTTTAATATACAAGAATTCATGGTAAGAGTTAAATTAGATAACTAAGGATTAGAGATAAATGGTAAGATAAAATATGGGACTAAAAGTTCTCTAAAACCTATTTATTGAAATTATTTAGAACAATAATCATATAATATTATAATTTAATGAGTTTTGGACCTTTTTTAATCGAAATTCTGTTTATAATAAAATAATTATTCAAGACATTTTTAAAGTACTCATCCTCTCTCTTCTAAATGGTCACCACCTCTAACCCCTTACTCACAACTCTAAATCACCATGGTAGATCCAAAATCTTCTTCAATAATCTCCCAACATCCCTAACTTTCTCATATATTCCTTAACTATTTCATATGGAAATTTAAGAGATCCTTTTACGTAAATCAAAAAGAGTTACCCAATTTGATGCAATGCCTTCCCTCAAGATTCATTCAATTATTTTAGATCTACAGCCCCCCTAAAATATATTTATTAATTATTTTATATCAAAACCAGTATATTAAATATACTAGGATATTTTAATGAGATTTATTAGGCAAATAGTTTCCTCATGAAATGACGATTGTTGGATTTTCCCAAGAAATCACTCATAGTGGCCATTATGATGGAACATTATTTATATATGATATATATTGTATTTTTATTTTCCAAATTATTCTGTTATATTTATTTAAAAATATACCTTTATGATTTCATGATGTGTAAATATTGAAAATTCATTTGAGGAAGGGAAGACTACCACCGCCTCAATGTGATATGACTCGTTCATTCTATACATGTAATGTATAAATGTTGGAATTAATATAAATATGTAACATATATAAAATATGTTATTATAATGTAATTATAATATACCTAAGTATCATTTATTTTTAATTTCTTTATTTATGAAAAATAAATGAAAGTAATGTTTGTGCTTACGTACAACATACTATCTCCATGAGCGTTGCATTTCATTTATTATATCCAATTGTTATGGAATATTAAAAATACATATATATACTGTATCTAAATACATATATAACATATATATATATTATATTTAAATCATTGATACGGTTCTTGAGATAGTGTTATTTTACAACATTAACCACTTATAATTATAACAACTTCATTTTGGACTCAAGTACCGAATATCAACAAAACGTCTGATATAAACATAAGTAATTATATAATTTTTATAATGATTTAATAAGTTATATAAAATGGATAATTAACATGAAAATTTGCTGACACAAGTACAAAATAACTTATGTTTATTATTCCGAAATAACATGCAACATACTTGACAATTCATACTCAAGGGAAGGGAACCTTTAACCATCCACTTTTAGTCAAAGACTATTTTTATGTTATGTAATTTAATTTTGATGTTGAAATGATTGAATTGGTTGTTATATATCATTATTTCATTAAATTTTATATCCAAGTGATGTGTGACCTTTTTTTCTCTCATTGACTCATTTTCAAAAAAATTAAGTGACGCAGTTAGGCTGCCGAATTTTCATAAGGGAACATCTTAACCCAATTTCAATTCATGGGGTTGATCTAATTCTTCGTGATTATGTCATTATAGGATTATGTGAGATAGTAAATTTGATATATTATCTAGTATTTATTCGTCATTTATGTGGATTTGTAGTGAATAAATGTTTTCAATATATTTTATTAATATTACGATCATTGTAGGGGACTTCTTCTCAATCACTATTAGTTGAGGCATATCTTAATATTAAGCACATTTATTATCCTATAAGGTATATGTAAAACCATTCTGACATTTTATAAGATTAATTAGTATATTATCATGATATTTAATGTTTTTTAATATTATTTCATAATTATTTGTAATCATGTGTTTCTCAAGTGGAAATGGACTTTAAACTAAAAAGTTGTTTTAAATGTTTTATATTTTTTTATTATGATTCATTCTAATTAATTTCAATGTATTAAAAATTATTTTATGGATTATTAATATGCACATAAATGTTTTAAAATGTTAATTTTTATCATAATTTTCAATGTGGTATGGGATAATTTGATTCAATTTTCCTTTATTAAATATTTTAATCGATTTTAGAAAAGGGACGAATATTTCAATATCTTGAAATGATCCCTTGTGATTAAAATTTGTAAATGTTAATTTCCCTTAATTCTTGATTTATGTGTTATGATTATACAATGGTACATGGACATTTTACAAGTTGTTACGTGATAAACCAATGATGGGTGGTTATCTGATCAACCAAATGACAAATAGTTTTGTGATAAAACAAGGATGTGTGGTTATGTTATAACATCAAATGCATTGTGTATGGAAGTTTCCTATATTTTTGATCCTTTTTGTGATATATATGGAAGTCGAACATATGGTAATTAAATTTCGGTATTTTTATATCCCAAGTTACCATTTAATGTCTTATGTTTCTTTCTATGGGCATTATGTAATCTTTTCGTTACAAAAAAGGGTATGAAAGAGATTTTATACAGTGAAGTGTTTTTTGACACTTCTTAAAGGTGAAAAGAATTACTTTATGATAAATTTTTCAGGGATTAGATGTTTTTTGAAGGCTAATAGTTTTCATTCCTTATGTATCCCTAAATTATATTTTTTTCTCATCTGATGTTTTGAAATATTCTTCACATGACATGATATAGAATAGAGTCAATGATGGGATCAAGGGAAAGTTATGATTTTAAAACATGAAACAATGTCATATTTCCTATTAAATACTTTTTCTTATAAAAAAAGATAGTGAGTAGAATTACCTACATGTAATATTCAATGATGTTATGTATTTGTTTTGACCTAATTCTTTAAATCTCTAATCCTAAAAAGATCCTCAACTAGAATTAATGTCTAATTATAGACATATCCTTAGATGTAGTAATATATATGGGTGGGTTCTTGTAGTTTATCTCAGAGAAAATGTTTACACAGCTATAGGGATTAAGAGTTATCGTTAAACGCATGGTTACTATGTATTTATATTCATTTAGTTAAATCCTTTTTTAAAAAAAAATTTGATCATGGAATGTCAGTTACAATTGGAGGGTAGAGGATTTAAAACAAAATTTATATCTCTTCATGATGAAATTATTACAATAATTATTTCCAAGTCATGTTCGGATGATTTTGAAACTCTTTCTAGAATACATCTCACTTGCATGAAATTGTTTGAGATATCAAACACCTCCACTATACCACGATACCATCATGGATCATGGGTTGTATTTAATCAAATAATATTTTCACAATATTCTCATATTTTCCAGAAAGGTACATATTATCTTGGGATTTTTAAATATTTTACCTTATCATAAGATTTTGAAGCATATTTTGATTTTGTAAAAGGTGCAGATGAAGGAGACCCTTGTACAACCTATTTATATTTTCTTTAAAAATTCAGTCTCTCATAACATAGTTATGGTATTTTAAAAGGACCACTGATTTATCAATTCAACTCAATATTGGTCCTGCTATTTTATAAAAATAATATTTATCTGATGTTTTGAAATTTTATTTCATACATGATAATTTTCCAAAACTATTTTTTGTGAAAACCCATATGACCCATGTTGTACAAGGTGTATTTGGTTGACGGATAAAAATTATTTTGAAGGATATCTAAATAATTGTTACAATGCATAGACCATCTAACTATGTGAACAAGATGAAGATGAAACCATGCGGACACTATGATCAAGGTATGATGTGATTTCTTTTGGGAATATCTTTATTTTAACTTATAGAGGTGGAATAAAAAAATAACAATATATATAATACTTTATGCATTAATATGGTGTGGAATTAATGAGTTGAGATGAAAATGATAGGTATAAAAAATCCTTTTAGGTTAAAACATTTTAGGGTTAATTATTAGTTTTATAAAAAGGAACACCCATATAATGTGTGAAAACCCATCACATCTGGAAAAGCTGTAGGATTCAAACCCACAACCGAAGGGCGACATGGGTGTATCGCCTACAACATTCCTACATGATGTCCTTGGTTAATAAAATAATTATTCTTATATAAAAAAATTTATGTATTAAGAATATGTTTCTTTTGGAAACATATGTTTTATAAAATATATATCCTTAGTATTGGAAAAATATTCGGTGAATATCTTATAAACATTATTTTAGAATACATTCTCTATTTTGGGAACACTATTTTCCTAATTGAAAATATCATACTATGGGATTTTATTTGTGGATTAATGGTTGAAATTATATTTTGGATTAATATATGCTTTTATTGTGTACATATGGTAATTTTTTTATTTTTGTAAATGATTAACCTATCATAGTGAATTTGTGATAATGTTAATTAATTTTTAGTATGAGACTTTAAGAGTAGTCAATGTTATTTACAGATAAATGTTATGATTTTATGTCAATGAATATGTCATCAAATCCTTTAGAATTTTGTGTTTCAAACACATTTTCGATTATTTTGAGAAATTTTAAGGAAAATTGTGGATTAAGTTGTCTTTGTTGAACTTCAGGTATCATTTTTTGAATTTTTGCCATTAACTGTAGTATTTCTTTTAATAAATGATTATCCTTTTGGGTATTATTTGATATTTCACAACCCATTTTGGTTTGGGATGATGTCTGAATATAGGTAAATATATAGATCAATTTTTTTGAATTATTTGATTCTCGTGAACATGACTCTAGAATTTTTTATGTGACCATGTGATTATTAATATTAATCATTTGGAGAAAAAAAATGTGTTTTTGGTTGATATTTATTAAAGTATTAAACTATACTTAAAAGGTATGTATATTTCATTATTTTTATAGTCAATATAAAAAATAAATTCCTCAACATTATAAAAATTAACATAAAAAAACATCATTCATTCCCATTTCCTACTGGGTAACCAAATACCATTTAACTCATCGCATATATATATTTTTCGATTAGATAACATTGCCATGATCTTTTTTTCTATCACTCACCATCAGAATATAATGGTTTGTTTTCTCTTCTATATTCATGTTTTCCTACATGTATTACTATTATGTGTTGTCCCTGGTGATGTTTTTACTTCTCCTTCATTATTTTAATGTGATAGTTTTATTGACTCTTTTTCTAATGTGGGACTTTCAATGATGTTTCCAATCCCAATTTTAAATTTACGACGACAATTTTTCAAAAAAGGGGGAAGGATATAAGGAACCAGGTATTTAAATAACAATTCCTTTTTTTATATTAAAATTTGTGAATAAGTTTTTAAATATATGTTAATTGGGATGATTCTTCTGATAGAATAATTGAAAACAAACAATAGGATTCTATGAAATCATACTTTTCATACAACTTTGAGTTATACTGAAACATAATACTATAATATTATTATTATTCTGAATGGTATTTAACGTCTTTCCACTGGAATGGTGGGAATAAATATTATCAAATATTTTTTGAAATATTTTTTACATATGTTTAAATAATGATTCATAGGTTACTAAATTTATTAGAAATAGAAATAATAACCAAATGAATATAAAGGATGGCTTTTTAGGAAAAATTGTTTAAAATATTATAAATGGGTATTCATATATATTTTTGTGGATTTGTATTGAATATAAAATATATGGTATATATTAAATGCAATTTTTTAAATTCAACTTATATGTTTCCTAGATATGATTTGAGAAAAAATTCAATTTTTCGGATAAATGAATTATTTTTCTAAAATATGCAGTTTTACCACATTTTGATGGAGAACCATTTTTACATCTACTTAATTTTCACATTTATATGTTCAATTTGAAAAAATAAAATTCTTATTTATAATAGGGTGATAAGAATTTACTTTGGAGGAAAGTTTGGTATTTTTCTGGTAAATTTCATATTTTTATGATTAATTATAAATACATCATTTTAATCTAAAACTGGCTTTTAATCCAATTTATTTATATAGTTAAATTGAAAATTTAATTGGTTTAAAAGATTAATTGGATTATGTTTTTATCATTTAATGAAATTATGATCATAGGAAGTAATTTCACATTGAAATTGGACATAAACATACATTAATCTTTTGAATGTTTTTACCTTTTAAAAACATCTCTCTTTGGATTTGATGACAGAATTTAATTTTAAAATAATTATAATAACACATGTTTTCTAATTGTGGAATAATGGATTCCATATTTGGAATCAGGATGTCCATATTCTGTAAATAGGTTCCTTTTGTTTTTAGACATTATAAATAGTAACTTTTGTAATTATTATAATTACAGTGGTTAAAGGGTAAATATGGTAAATTAGGGTAATAAATAATATTATAAAAATATTAAACTACGTTAACACATGTCATAATCCTATTTATTGAGATATTTCTGAAAATGGGCATGCTTGGGTCAATTTGGGACTGATTGGATCCACTTAGAAGTGAAATTGTAATTTAATAAGAATTAATTTAATGTAATGAAAATTATAACATAAAAATTCAATCTTTTAGTAAAACTTTTTTTGGGTGTTATATAACTCATATTTTCCACTATAAATCTTCATTAAAAATATAAAAATATTTTATAAATCATGAAATTTTATTTATAATTTTATGACATCACAGAAATAAATTTATTTGGGACATAATGATAATGTAGTTATTACCATACTAATGAATTATGTAGATAAATTAGATTATATATATTAAAATATATTCATTTGTAAGAATTTTATTCCAAACAGGAATTTTAGCAATTCTAATGACTTGTTATATTCTAATTAATGATTTTTTTTCTAATGAACCATGTTGTTATGTATTTCTAGGACGTCTGGATATGAATAGTAAAAAAGATGAAATAAATGCATTTTTAAAATAAATTGTATTTTATTTAATTATATAATTGTCCAAAAAATATATGATTCGACCCAATAACATAGATAAAGCTTGAAATGTAATTAATGAAATAGTTGAGGTTTGATTGGATTTTTATTGTAACTATATCAACCATATAGTATGAATATACAATAAGACATGGTAAGAGTTAAATTAGTTAACTAATGCTCAAAGAAAAAAAGATAAGGTTAAACATGGGACAAAAACATTCCTAAATCTAATTAATATAGAGGATTTAGAGAAATCATCAATTAATATTGGAATTGAATTAGTTAAGGTTCTTTTGAAATCAAAATTCAGTTAATAATAAAATAAGCTTTCAAGACATTCCCAATGTACCCCTCCTCCCTCTTATAAAAGGAAAACACCTCTAACCCCTTACTCACACCTCTCAAGCCCCTTGGATCATCCAACCTCTACTCCAATAATCATTTTAAATCCCTACCTTCCTCATAGAATCCTTAACTTGGGTATATGGAAATTCAATAAAGCCTTATATCTTAAATCAAAAGGATTTACCCAATTTGAGGTAATGTCTTTTATCAAGCTTATTTCGTTTTTTATCCAACCCCATAATCTATCTTTATTTGAACTAAAATTACACACACATCCATTAATATTATATGAACATACTATTTATGTGTATGACGAACTTCTTCCTCACAAAACGATGATTGTTTGATTATAAAATACCACATCTCAATATGGTAATTACGATGTAACTGTATTTGTATAGGATATATATTATATTTATATTATATCCATGATACAATAATTTTTATTTACAAACATTACTTTATTATTTTCATGATGTGGTAACAAGATAATTTCATTTGACAAAATTTAGACTACCACCCCATTTAAGTGATGTGACTTGTTCTTGCCATACATGGAACATATAAAGGATTGCATTAATGAACATATGTAACATATATAAAATATGATATTATGCATGAATTATAATATAACTGTATATCATTTAGTTTTAATTCCACTAAATATGAAAATGAAATTAAAGTTGCATTCATGCATACATACGACTAACCATCTCCATGAACGGTGCATTTCATTTCTTATCTGAAAATGTTATGGATGATTCCCAAAACATATATACGAGATCTAAATACATATATACCAGATATATATGATATTTAAATCATGAATATGATTCTGGAGATAAAGTAATTTTTACCATAGGGATAATTTGTAATTATAACATGTTCATTTTTTGACTCACATACCGAATATCGACAAAACATATGATATAAACATAAATAATTATGCATCTTTTTATAACATGGAAATAATTGATATAAGAATAATCATAAACATTAAAATTTTCTGAAGCATGTAGAAATTATCTTAAGATTGTTGTTCAGTAAGAACACATAACTTACGTGAAGAGCCGGACACAAGGTAAGAGTACCTTTCACTGTCCTCTTTTAGTCAAATACTTCATTCATGATATGTATTTTAATTTATATTTTCATATTTTGGGATAATTTCTTATATAACCTTCTTTATGACCATGTGATTATGTACCGTTTTTTCTTTCATCGACTCATTTTCTAATTTTTTATGTGATGTCATTAGGGATCCAAATTTTTGTAAGCGAACTTCTAAACCCAATTTTGATTCAATGGGTTGATCATGTACTTCATCATTATTTTATTATAGGATTATGTGAGAAATTAATTTTGATATATTATCTTGTATTTATACTTGATTTATGATGATTTATAGTGAATACACCTAATCAATCTACTTGATTAAAAATATGATCTTTGTAAGGGACATTGTCTCTATCTTCTTTCATCGAGGCATATCATGATGTTATGCACCTCTATTATCCTATAAGTTGTATATAAAACCATTTTGACATGTTATATCAGGAATTATAATATTCTCATGATATTTAAGGTCTGTTTAATATTACTCCTTACTTATTTTTATTCAATTCATTCTTTAGTGGTAAGGGACTATTTATCTAAATTGTTGATTTAATTGTTTTAATGATTTATTCTTCTAGATCATTCTCATTAATGACCATGTTTTCAAAATGATTTTAATAATTTATTTATATGCACATTAATGTTTTAGAATGTTAATTTTTTCAATGTGGTATGTTAAATATTGATTCAATGTATCTTTATTAAATATTTTAAATGGTTTTAGAAATGCTTTGAAAATTTCAATATCTTAAACTGATCTCTTGTGATGAAAATGTGAAATGTTATTTTTCCATTATTCGTGATTTTTTTGTTAAGATTATACAATGGTACATAGATATTTTGTGGGTGGTTACATGATAATTCAATGATGTTTTGTTATGTGTTAAACCAAATGATAGGTGGTTATGTGATAAACCATGTAAGTGTGGTTACCTTATAACCTCTAATTCATTGGGTTTGGATGTCAGCTATATGGATATTCCATTTAGTGATATGTCTGGATGTCGAACGTATGGTTATTCTATTTATGTATGTTTATGTCACAAGATACCTTTATATGTTATTTTTTATTTCTATGGGATTTTGGGTAATATTTTAGTTATAAAATGGGTTTCAATGAGCTTACATTCAGTGAAGTTTTTTTTACTTTTTAAAGGTGAAAAGTATTACATTAAGATACATTTTTCATTGTTTACTAGTTTTCACATGAATAATAGTATTCTTCCCTTATGTGTCTCATAATGATCTTTTTATGCTCATTCCATGTATTTAACTGTTTTTTCACCGAAAAAAATTAAGAATAGAGTCAAGAATTGTATCAAGAAAAATTTATGTAGTTAAATATTGAAAAAAAATCATATTTAATTTTAAAGTGTTTTGTTTTATAAAAAATATAGTGATTAGAAGTGTCTAATCTTAATATTAAAAGATTTTATGTATATGTTATGACCTAATTTATTAAAGCTATAAAACTGAAAAGAAATTCAATGTGAATTGAAGTAAAATTATCGACTTATCTCTAGATTAAGTAATTTTTATGGCTGAGGCCTTATATATTATCAAAATGAATATACATTATGACCAGATTATTGGTTTTCAATAAAATTCAAAAAACAATGGAGAAATGTGTTGATATTAGAATAAATGTAATTTTGAATGATCAGATATTATTTTATAAATTACCATACTGAAAATATTTATTCAAAATAGAATATCAAAAATAGTATGATGATATTTTAAAATATTTAGATTGAAAAAATTTCATTAAATGAAGTCATTGTATATAGTTTCTCAACTGATGTTCATTGGAATGATTTTTTCATGAAATGAGATTAGAAAAGTTGTTACAAAGTTGCCTGGATAACTATAATAAATTCATCTAAAAGAGTTTAATGATTTCATCCAATAGAAGTATAAAAGTTGGTATTCGAGGGTTTATAGATATAAAAAAACATACAAACATATGATTACACTTCATATGGAAGATAATATCTATGAATTTTTGTAGAATAAACTTTTATAGGGATGATTGAGCAAAGTTATCAGATAAAAAAGATGTTAGTTAAATGATTTAAAAAGAATATCAATAATGAAATGGAGAGTTCATATTAGGTTGTACCAGACACAATATTAAAATAATTTATTAATTTTTTTGTAAACTTGTTAATTATGGTGATATTGCACCGAAAATTTAATGTGATGATAATCACAATTTAACTTATCAATTCTATCTAATATTTGAAGAAATGCTAATAAGGTAATTATTTGGATGATATTACGTTGTTTCTTGTGGATATTATTTAACTTCTATTTAAAAAAAATTAAAGAGGAAAATCTAAGAAAAAATCTAATGGGAAATTCAAATTTGAAAGTGGGATATTCAAATTTGAGAGTACACCATTCCCAAGGATTATAAAGTAACTTTTATTCTTTAAAGAGTTCGATGCATAAATGTTTTTATTTTTAATAATTGATAGATAAGAATCCCTTGAGTATAGAAGAGTGGATTAGATAAGAAAATCTATCATTTATAAGCTTTATAATGAGGAATTGAAGTATCATAAGGAACTAGAAAACATAAATCATAAGGGTTATTCTCATCTGGGAAAAAGTGTCGATCGAATAGGTTCTAGAGGGAGTGTGGGGTACCCAACAATATCTAATGTAATTAGTCACTAAATGAAGAAGGGTGGAAGTTATTAGATGTAATGGAACTAGACAGAGTAGATAGAATTGGTGGGAGAAAAATCATTGGATGAACTGGTGTTATATGATCAAGATGAATAAGGTATTATCCATATAAGAGATATATGTTTCCAACAAATTTGTGATAAGATGAATTAGAATAAGGAGGTGGAATCATATGAACTACCATTAGATAAATGTGCTTTAGATGGATAGTACCAAATGAATTGTTGCAAAAGAATATGAAGGAGATGTATTTCCAAAATTATCACTAAATGAATCTCAATCGAGTAGACATTATTGAATAGAGTATTGGATGAACTATCTATAGGAAAACTATCATAATAGGATCATCATATATAATATAGTATTATATTGATGAAATTAGTTGAATGATCATATATATAGGTCCACAATGAAGGAAGTAGGAGGAATGTTTATTTCCCATATTTTTTGAAAGTTACAAGTAATGAAAAGGAAGGAAGATAAGAAGAATATAGCATGGTGACATCCTTTAAATGTCTCAATTTGTGGAAGAGTTATCTATTTTGAAAAATATTTTCTTGAAGAAGATGGATATATTTTACCCATGTAGTATAAATAACCTGCAAGGAGTTTCATTTGGAAATGTTCATTTCATGTTTATGGACTCAAGAGTATTTTCATACCATCTTCAAAAATATATGGAACAACATTGAGGATATAGATTTTTTATCAATAATATCCATTGTAAAATGTATATCATTATATTTTATAATCCATGCACTATTTGTCACCATATATATAATATACTAAAAACTACTATTGAGTAGTTAACTATATAAAAATACTGTGGTCTATTATTTAATTCCCTTCGTATACTTTTTTAATAATGAAATGATAGTAGGAGATTCAATATTCAAAAAGGTCTAATAGGTAAGTAGAAAATAATTTGTAATTGTATAAAAAGAAATCTTTAATGATTCACCCCCCTCTCATGGTTAACTATACCATGATGTAGTCCTCTAAATTTGTATCATGGAATATATTTATTTTTGATGTTGTCTACTACAAGGATTTTAGCTTATTTATTATATTAATAGATAATTGATGTTTTGGTGAAGATCCAGTTATCTCTAAGATGGGTGATATCTCTACTATGACCATGATGATCAATAGAAAAAAATATAAAAGAAAATTGATGAATTTTTCCTTCTTATCAAAAGAAGATAAAGTATAATATTACATATTCAAATATAAAAATGAATAAAAATATGGCATGGAATGTGAGGAGTAGGTTTCTCTAGTATCCACCTAAGAGAATGATGCATTTACCACATGATGTGATCATTCTGTTTAATAAAATTTATTTAAAATCATATATAATGAAGAATATTTTTTCAAATGTGGTGATGATTATTTAATTACAGTTCCCCGGGATATATCATTTGATATATTAATAAGTATTAAATAATTAATTCCCAATGAAATAGTCTCTCTATTTTCTAGTATCGATTAAATTTATTATTTTGATATCACTAAGTTTGAAGAAATATATTATATAGATATTTTTTTACAAGAAAATTTCTATGATTAGATTAATATCCCCATGAAATTTGTAGCATTTGATTATTAATGGATAAAATATGTTGAAGTGAAATATGAATTCAAGAAGGCTTTATAATAAATGATACATTCAGATGATGAAATGTTTAAAATATCCTTGATCTCATTGGTTTTTAGTCAGAACTAAAATTCTATAATATTATGGAACATGAATAATTATTACAAAAAAAGGAAATGAGTATTTTTTTTGAAATAATGATGATGGTTTATAATGTGAATATGATTATGATTTAATATTCCAAAAACACCATCATTATGATATTTGTAGTTTTGGATTTAATTTTCTTATAAATTTGAGATGACTTATAGTTATTCTTAAAAGAATATGTAGAATGTTTTTGTTCATATAAAATGTTCATTAGAGGATTCTGTGGTTAAAAGGCCTAAAAAATGTCATAAAATGATCCTGAATTCATTCAATGATCTATCTAATGTAACTTTAAAAATAATCTATAAATATTTCCATCTTGTTAAAAAATTTTCCCATTAATATTAATGGATGGAAATAATAAACTGTATTGATAAAGGAAAGTTATAATAATCCTACCACTATGACTACATTGGATAAGAAAAAGAGAGTGGAATATGTTTCCTCATGAAGATCCCCCTGAGTTATGAAGAAAAACCATAAACATATGTAAAATATGATTGATTGTCATGGTTTTTGGTTTAATTTTTGTTCAAAAATATATTTTAGAATTCTTCATTTGATTGTTATAAAAATCCATTCAATGAAAAATCAAAAAAGTAAGCCCATATCACGATGGAGAAATATAGTTATGAAGAAGAAAAATTCTTGATTTATATGAAATTAATATCCATCCAATATATTTGTAATGTTTGAAAATATCAAGGATTTATTCAATAATGGTTGTCATAATGTTGGTGGATGATCATATTAGCGTGTATCTGAATTTTTTTAGAAAAAAAGACCTCAAATGTTAGTTAGTAATATAGAAGAATCCATGTGAATAAATAACAATAATGATTTATAAAAAAATTTCCTAATATGATATCAATTGGTAATGGTGATATTTAATTAGATTACAAATCCTAGAAATTAAATAAAATTTAATTATCCAAAAGAAATAAAAATATGGATGGAACTCATATGAATTTTTGTGTAAAATCAAAACATAATCATAATGTTACAAATGATATGTTACATATCTAGCTATATGATTTCTAGGGAATGATTGAAATGGAAGAATAAAAAAACAAACATTAATGCGGAGGAAAAAATTATTCCACATGAATGAAAGGATATTTTGTGGGTGGTGTAACATAGATGATCAGGCTCCTAGAAATATTTATGCAATAATTCCAATGGTAGGAGAATTATTAAATAAAATGAAAGTAGATGTTGGTGAATAATGTTGTATAATATCACTTGATAATATAAAGTACACACCAAATGAAAATTAAGAATTAATAAATTCCTTGTGTCACAAATTAGAATTGAAGTTTATATATACAAGTGTAAAGAGTGGATGATATGGAGAAACATGATTTAGAAATCTATCTCATCCTTATTATTGAAATTAAGAGTCAACAAAGAGACACATTATTTTCTTATCCTTTTGTATTATATTTTTTTCTTTCATATAAAATAATTTATGTTAAACAATAATCATAGGAGGAGAACATGAGTATGAGGAATGGAAAAAAATTCGATACCCAGATTAAGAAGATTACATACTAGAATATTTCATAGGTATTTTATAGGTGTATCTTATAAAAAAATCTCTGTGAAGATGTGGAAATAGTCAAATGTATGGATGGACACTCAAGGAATATCCATATTAATTCATACCGAATAATATGTTTGTAAACCATATTAGTTGAATAGTTTCATAATTATGATGATTCTATTAAATGTATCATTGAGGTTAGTGAAATTTAGAATGGTTATGTATCTTAAAAAACAATATCTAATTGAAATAATATTATTATTTAAAACAATTAATGTAATTTCATTACAAAAATGTATGTTTTTTTAATCTCTCAACCTTTGTTACAAATGAAAAATCCTTATAACAAATGTGGTGAAGGTAAAAAAACTAGTGACTTATGAAAATTGAAAAAAATTAATGTTCTACAAGGTCACATATACCATTATTTTTACATTAATGTTTAATATATTTTTTTCTGTGTCAGAGTTTTAGGTTGATATTTTATAAAAAAGTTTAATATCTCAATAAGTATCTTAATCCATGAATAAAAGTTGAAAATCCTTGATGTAATGGTTATGATATACCGTTAGATGAAGTATCAAGATAGATTCGTAAAATAAATATTTTTTATCTAAATAAAATAGTCATGTTTTATGCACTGAGCATGGATCACATAGATTTAGAGTTAAATGACACAAAGAACATTTTTATGAATAAATTGAAATCATTTTCCCATTATGATTTTTTTCAATGATAATAAGGGGCATATAAAATGAAATAAATTCGTGGAAATTTAAAAGGGAGATAAATAAAATAATATTCACATATTGATAGATTCATTTTTAAAATACATTGATGTTATTCCAAAAAAATACATATGGGAGATTGCAAAACCCACTCGATGGGTGATCTTGTACATATATGTTAATTTTTATTATTATTTTTCAACAGTTATCAATGTAATATAATAATTTCATTTAGTTAAATTTGTCAACAAATTTATAAATATAAATTAGTTTGAATGTTCGGTTGAATTATCCATTCGTCGATAAAAGGATACCACATAGATCCATTGGATAGTGGTTTATAAATTGATCCTTCTGACGAAGTGTAAATTAAATATATTTTTAAACATTCATAATTTTCTTGTTTAATGAACGAAAAATTGTTAAATTGATATAGAGGTATTTTTTAATACAAAAGTGTCAATAATTACATAGTGATCAGATGAAAATGATCAGACCAAGGATATAGGATGGGGGTTTCAAAGTTGTAATAATGAATGAAAAAAATATAAATTTTATCAGTATAACTAAAAATGGGTTACCACTAATAGAATGTTAATCACATTATAGGAGTAAATAAATGTTTAAAAAATTTCATTTGTAGCATCCCTACATTTCAGATGAGGTACATACATTTATGATACTATTAAAACCCAATCATTTTATTTTACGGATGAGCTGTAATGGCTAAGGTGGGGTTAAAAAGAGTCTAGGGCCCATTAAAATCCTTGGTCACTAGATTCTAAGGAGGGAAAATGAGCCACATGGTTAGCGCATGGTTAGGGATAACCGTGAAGCTCACCCATGCAGGTAACGCAATGAATATGGGAGGATTCACAGTTTGAATGAAAATACATAGTCTAGAGACCATGACCGAAGGACTTGTCTCACAAATTTCCAAGATCAATTTCAAAGAGTTTATGAATTTTTATTCACACCGTAAAGATAGTTTGTGAAAGTGGGTTCTCTAGGAGGTAGATGCCATATGGTTTGCATACGGTTTGGCCAACCATGAGGCCGAACTGTGTAACCCCAATTTTAAGGGGAAATTGACCCTTTTTCCTCTATTATGTTTTAATAAATCAAAACCCTTATTCCACACTTATTTCTAGTGGACCGCATATAAGGGAATCCTTCTTTTTTCTCCTTAGTAGGAATTTTATTTAATAATTTTCATTAATATTTTTTATTCACTATATGATGGATTTTAAAACTAAGAGTAATATCCTTAATAGAATTCCATCTTTTCTACTCTATTATTCTATCTGTTGCACTATTGAGGGTGACTCGATTTTCTGCATTTTTTTGGAATTTGATGATTCTTTTTATATATCATGTTCTTGTTTGATTCAAGAGATGCTATTGGATGGGGACAGTCTTTTCAATCTATGGTAGGTGGTCTAGTTAATTTCCCAAAAGTATCATACCTTTTATAATTTCCCTCATGTTCTCCTTGATATAATCCTATGGAACCACCCCCTAATGTTAGTTTTTTTATTATATGTTCTTCATATTCCCTTTATTGTACTATTTAGTAGTGAATGAACACCTTTGGTTATATGACTTTTATAGGATCCACACATTTTGGTGTGCCATTCGTAAATGGCCTGATTTCCCCTCACCTTAAATTGTTAAAAAACTAATTTTTGGTGTGTTTACCTTGTTATAAATTGAATTGGTTGACTTTCCATTAGATAATTGATTATACAATAGATATTTTCCAAAGTCTAATACCATATTCTGAATTCTTATAAAATCATTGAAATTACATGCATTGAAAGAGTTGGCATACATGATTAAAATGTTATAAATGCAATTTAATGTTGAGTCGGTATGTGTTCTTTAGTAATCCATTCCATATTCAAACCGTCGGTGAAAAAAGGATTCCAATTTAATTATTACTTGGATGGGATCATCATTCATTATAAATTGACTTAGTTAATTAATTTTAAATACTTTGGGGTGATACTGGTTATTTCATGGATGGGCTCAATGTGAGTTTTCTCAACCACCAGACTAGTGATATTGGTTCCATAAAGGAGTCCATGAAGACGTTCACATGGAGAGATGGTTGATCCATGCCATTAGCACAACTCTAACCCCTATGTATCATACAATGGATAGACTAAGATTTCATTATTATTTTCTAAACATGTTGTGATTACTACTTAATAATCATTTATGTGTCACCTTGGATGGACTCCAACAAAATTGGGATTTTACAGTTCCCATAGAGCGATTCGTTGGATTCAATATGGATCTCCATTGACAGGAATAAGGTGCTTATTCTTAGATTATAAATATGATAATTAAATTATGTAACAATAAAGTGTGATTGATATTTGAGGTACCTATCCACCAATCAAAAAAACTTGGGGAATGTTACACCCTTGAAACATTATTTATAACATCCTAGTATAACATATCATATATTTTTAAAGGATATGTTCATTAAAATACATCTAGTTTAGGAGGATGAAAGTGGTATCAGATTGGTGTCCATGATGATCCCAAACCATTGTATTTATTTATTTATTATTATTTATACACTAATAATTATGTCCACATAATTTGTATTGATATATACATAATCAGTCGTGGCCTACTAATTATATCTCAAAATATTATTGGCACTCATTTTCTACCCATGAATACATCACAGATTTAGGTTTGGAAAAAAGGAATTGGATAGATTCAGATGCTTGATTTTAAGTTCTATGATGCAATACGGGTGTAGATCATAGGCCATATGCTCATAAATTTAGTAGTGGAAGTGTTTTTCTTTTTATGAGTTTTTGTATAGATTGTGGTTAATGCATACTCACATGTATGGAACCTCCAATCTGGAAAAGCATGTTCATGCATGGGATAGGTTAGACGAACAGCCATGCGAAGGTAGAGAGCTGATTACATGATGAAAAAGCTGGGGAGGAGTAGTTACAAGTAGTTAGTCTGGGTTGTATGTATTATTTGAATCCTATGTGAAATGAATTCAGGCCATGTAATACTTATTCCTACGATCCTTTCAAGGGTTCCACCTCACCCCTTGAAAGGTGGATTATCAAAAATCAATAATAAATGAAGGCCTTTGGGCCATTGGATGGAAATGTATCATGTGTTTCTCATTTATTATAGTTAAAGGATAATATGCATCATTTTTATCTTTTAATAATTTATCTTTCACCAAAATATACTTATTCTATGTCCATTTATTATTCTTCTACTACTTTTTTGTTTATTTTTTTTTACTTTCCAAAATGGTCTACAACATTGTGGATCTCTCATAAATGATGTTATAGTATCCCCACAAAAAAATTTTTGGTCGCACAGTTAGTCATAATTATGTGGTGTACGGGGAGGTGTGATTGAGGACATATGGCTAACTTTCTTGGGGGAATGGTTTTTGGTTTTTGGGGTGGGATGCTATAAGATGGTAGGAGAGAAATTTTCCCTTTATTTTAAAATTGTTGTTGATGATCGGAGACTAGTATGTATTGGAATTTGGTAATGATATTGTTCTTGGGAATAGATAAACCACGTATAAGGGAAATCCAAATTACCTAGGATAGGTTATTATTGTTATTAGAATATGAATGATATAGTAGATTTGTTTTCTCCACAGGGTGATGCACTTGTTTTTTGACAATGCTATTATTTAATTAGTATTATAATGGATTAATTTATATTGGCCTAGTGAAAAGAGGGTGTAACATATCATTTATCTTGCTCTACACCATAGGACATAAATGAAATAAATTATTTTAAGCTGTTTCAATATTTATGTTTCCATTTCTTGTATTGTATAGGTCTCATGCGTGTTCCTAGAGCGTTATATTTTAAAATGTGATAACTTTTATTTCATGATTAACATAAATGGATTAATCAATGTTCCTACATAAATATGAATAGTGTTTTACAACATATAATGATGTTGAACCCAATATTATCCAACTATAAAACTAATGTGCAATATAACATTGGTTCTAAGGGCTTAGACATTTTATAAATGTTCTGATTAATTCCATGAGAAATTTAAGAAGAAATTATATATCATCACACCTTTTTATTACACAACTTTTCATTACATTTTACAAAACCTAGGATCTTTAAGGTTTAGTGTCTTATAAACCAGGAACTTATTACATTAGAATAAAAAAATTCATCTTAAAAACTAGAAAGGATTCTTCATTTGTTCAACTTATGTTCATTACAACATCTCATAACCTGGGATCATACATCAATGGAAAGGGTGAGCAAAAGGCCCAGTATGGGAAACAAGGGAATCATTTTTCATGAGAACTTGAGATACATCAGAAGTCATGAAAAATAACTTTAAGGCATGATAAAGAGATAATGAGACATATCATAATAAAAAAATGTGTTCCATATCTTGAAGATGTGGCTACAACATTTAACATAGACAATAATTTCTGTTTTATCAAGGTCCATCCCTAAGGTTTCATTAAAAAATTACCAAGGGTATTCACCAAGGCGTCGTTAAAAATGGTCATATCTAGTGATTAAGTATTTACCGAATGAATTAGAGCGATATCAGGGCGCACCCTTAATTTTTCTTCATTATAATGTCATCCACATATATCATCATCAATTATGTCATAAAAAACCCATATAGTATTAAAGAAATTGGTCTCATTTCATAATCATAACGTTTTAAAAACTTCTTTAAAGACATGATCTCTATGTCAATTTAATCCCACGGAAAGGAAAGCAGGTCTCATGTATGTAAATCCCAGAATTAAAAATATAAAATTATGGTATATATGTGAATATCCATTTATAAGAAAGATCTTTGAGTATTCACTTAATAAAATAAATGAATTTTAGAATAAGAGAGAGACATTTTGATACGGAAATTCTGCAGCATAACGACTATGTTACGAGGTTTTATAAAACATTGAGAATAGAGGGGCATGGGTCACCCACTCATAAATGAACCATAAAACAGTAGGGGAAAAGAATATAAAGGATTTAAGAACATGGTAATGAAATTTGAAAGATATACCATATGAAATGAAGAACATGAAAGGAAGAAAAAAATAATATTTCTCTTATAAAAATTCGGCAGCCTAACAGCGTCACTTAAATTTCAAAAAAAGGAATTGACAAGATAAAACAGGGTATCTCAAAATATGAAAATATAAGATCAGTATGATAGATATATATATGATACCCCAACATTATAAATAGGATATTTAATGACTTGACATGAAAGTAGAACTTTGAAAATGAGAAATGTGAATGAATCCCTTAAAAATTCGGCAGCCTAACGGTGTCACACAAACTTCAACAAAAATGAATTGATGAGAATAAATAGTGTATCTCATAATATTAACATAAAAAATCAGTATGATAGATATAGATATCATACCCCAGAATAATAAAAATGAACTTTAAATACATGACATGAAAGTAGAACTTTGAAAATGAGAAAGGTGAAAGAATCCCTTAAAAATTCGGCAGCCTAACGGCGTCACATAAACATCAACAAAAACAAATTGATGAGATAAAATAAGTTCTATCATAATATGAACATAAAATATCAGTATGATTGATATAGATATCATACCCCAAAATAATATAAAGGAACTTTAAAGACATTACATGAAAGTAGAACTTTGAAAAATGAGAAAGTTGAAAGAATCCCTTAAAAAATCAGCAGCCTAACGACCCCACTTAAACATTCATAAAACTAATTGATGAGAGAAAGAGGGGAAATCTCATAATATTAACATGAAAAGGGAATTAAGAGGATATATATAATAACATCCTCCAACATAAGATCAGGGAGCATAAAAAATGACATAAAAGAGATTACTTGAAAAGAAAGAGAGAGGTCAGATCCCTTATCTTAAACATAACTCTTAAAACTTGAACGTTGGGACTATGAGGGCTTGGGGGAACCTTGGGAGGACTCTTTGGGAGTTAATGAGACCATAGAATCGTTTGGGGAGAGTTGGGAGTGAAAAACAAATGAGGAAAGGGTGGGTATTTATAGGGAAAGTGAGGGGACAAGGCATTAATAGCCAAGGTACACCGCATTGGTGGTATTGGAAAAACCATGGGAATTCCCATGGTATTTTCCCATCGTAATGGAAAATTGGTACATAACATACCTTATATTAATATTCATAAGTCGACCATATTTATTACATACTTAATACATCATGTCATGATGTCATTAAACACCCGTAACTTAAAAACTGTATTTTCACTATTCATCGAAAATTCAACTTTTTCAGAAAAATGCCAAAATATCACCTTAACAAAATATCAATGCTCTTATTTCAAAAATGAACTCCATTTTATAAAAATAATTTTTTAATAATTTTTATTTAATTTTTAAATAAATACACAATAAACCGAAAATTCATTTTTTTCAGAAAAATCCCCAAAAATTACCTTAACATAATATCGATGCTCTGAGTTCATAAACAGAATCCATTTTATAAGAATATTTTTAAAAATATTTTTAATTTAATTTTTAATTAAAAAACACAATTCACCCGAAAAAACTAATACTTGAAAAATAATTTCTGAAACAGTTATTTACATATTTTATTGAATCACATTACTTAATCAAGGTTCCTAGATTATATTAATACTTTATTTAAGTGAGATTACTAATCCATTTAGTCACATTACTAATCCAAAACATAAAATCACAATTCATAATTTACTATTCATCAAAAATTAAGTTGATCTTATTAGATTCTAAATTTCGTACTGAACATAATTGTAGAAGACCATTTTTTGACAATCATTACACATCATTTATTATTTGAGGATTATATAAACATTTTTTAAATATCCATTCTCTAAAATTCATAAAAAAATATGCATACTATATTTATCCAGTCATTTGAAAATTAACAAACTTTATTTAAATCAAGGGATTACAAAAGGCAGTTACGGTCTCCTAACGTAGCCCCTTATAACCCCAGCATAGGACCTAAGTGTCAGGTGTGCTAAGGTGAGAGAATCTGAGGGCTCCTCCACCAACATTGCATGAGTAGTAATTTCAATGAGTTTGAACTTCTCGCGATGGCGATTCCGTTCTAGCTTCAGACGATGATGTTTGTCTTGGGTTTGGTCTAGAGCAAAGCCCAGTGGTTCTAAATCCTTTCCACGTTCCGTTAGATGGGATTTTATTTCCCCGAGACTACTGGATGAGGCCATCAAATATTTTTTCTATATTAATTAACCAAGATCACTTGTATTTATAGACAATTATCGAAATATTTAGTTTCTAGTGGTCATATTGACCAATGGTCATATAACAGTCAAAACCCAACGGTCTCATTTTAATTATACTCATGTTATCAAATGAAACAGTTTTGTTGAGTATAAAAATAAAATAACACATAAAATTTGGAAACAATATTTATTCAAAATTTTGTGTCGTTACAATCTCCCCCCTTAAGAAATTGCGACCTATAAATTTTTAAAATTGGGTTTTGAAATTTCAGTGAAAGTCCCACATCAGAAAAGGAGTCAGTAAAACTATTACTTTAAAAGAACGAAAGTGAAGTACAAAGGTCACCCAAGTTAACCCACACTATGATTCCTTGTAGGAAAACATTGACATGTAGGAGAAAACAAAGGGTCATGTTATGAGGGAGAGTGATAGAAAACATGATTAGGAGAAAGATAACCATAAGAAAATCACAAACTTATAATTTGTGTAAACGGTCTTTGATTACCTAGTAGGAAACGTAAACCAACAACATTTTTGTTTTATGTTCCTTTTCATAATTTTGAGGAATTAATTTACTATATAGAACAAAAAAATAAGGAAACATACCAACCTACAATTAGTGATTAATCCTTTAAAAAGTTTCTACGAAAACTAATATTTTCTCCAAACGATGAGCATTACAAAACACATGGTCTCATCAAAACACAAGAATCGTCTTCTTGAGAGTCACATAATCCACAATGGATTAACTATCAATTTCTTCTATCATTAAAAATTATCCTAAAAATAGAAAGGGTAAGATAAGAAAACTCTTCAAAAAGAAAGAATCCCATAGGAAGGGAAATAACTTTTAAATCTTCAATGTTCCATGGTACTACCAAAAGTTTATCATAGACAATTCATTAAATAACTTTCCTTAAAATTCCTCAAAATTAACCAAACTAAGATTGAAAACCAATTATAAGAATGATCTCATAACATAGTCTTGCAAGATAGACTTTTTCATTCATCTCCAAACAACATCAACCACTCTTATCATCTTATAACAAAAGTAACTAAGCTAATCACATTTTCCACAAGATAGGTTAATCACTTCCATATGTAACCTAAATTACTATAAGTTCGCCTTAAATTCATTTATTTTTCAAAATATAATTCATCCTTTACTCCTCAATGAAAAAACCATAGTAATCTATTTACCTCAATCAAATAGGGTTCCCAAAATAGTGAACGTCTTCCAATATAATAATCATCTTTTAATCACATAATCACCTTTTTTAAGAAGAAATGCTTCACTACATCAACATGTGATACATAACAATAGATGTTTTACTTAATGATATAAAATCATCTTAGGTAGTGACTCTATGATTTTATAAAACATAAAAGATATGCTCATAGAGCATGAACTAAAATACCACATGACATATAAAATTATTGCGAAGAATTTACATGTACTTCAGTCATCATTATCCATATCAGAAAAGAACTTGCATTGATCCCTTGTCCTAGAAGATTGTTTATGCTCATCATGCTTATCACCAATTCCAAGAGAGCATTGCCCTGGATAATGTCTAACTTTTCCACATTTACGACATCGAAATGTATAAGGTGAATCAGATCAAACCTTGTCTCCATTCATTATATTATCCATTTTTTTAAAGCAATTCGCTACTTTGTACCCTATGTTCCCACACTTAAAACATATCCCGGTTCCTTTGTGACATTCTCCTTGGTGCCTCTTCCCATACTTTTTGAAAAAAATAAATTGGGTCTTCTTTCCCTTATCAACATTATCAGATGAAAATCCTTGAGTCTTTGTCTTCTTCTTCCTTGATGAATATTGGCAATCAACTAGGTCCCAATTATTAATTATGATTTTTGATAGCTGGTTTGGCATTATCACAATATGTTCAACTTGATAATTCAACATCTCTTTCACAATAATAGGGAAATCATCACATTTCCTATCACATTGGTTGTTGGTAAATGTTCTTCCATTTTTCCACCATTAACTATGAAAAGAAATTATAATTAGGGGCTTAAATACAGAGCCAATAATCATGAAAATGAAACTTTATGAATAGAAGGATAAACTTGTAGAAGAAAATTATATCCTAACTAGTGATCCCCTAGGTTTCAATCTATGTTTTCCATGATCATTTATTCTAATGTGAATCTTTATTTTATTTTATCATTGTTCCTTTTATAATGGTTCATACTAAGCTTATGAATTTACCAAATCATATCCCCCGGGAGTATTGTAACCATGAGTGCAGCAAGGCCCATTGTCGTGTACCTATTCCTGTTCGAGTCTCACTAAAAGTGGTGTTTTCGGGTTTTACCCGTATGTACATCTGTGCCAGAGCCACCTCTACCTGCTCTTATCCAGAGAGGGATGTATTTGCTTGGTAATCCCTTACTCAATACTCACTAAAATACTGGGAAGATTTCCTATATTTAAAATTTTCTATAGGGTTCTTCCTAGAGTTTTCATATCCTAGTTTCCACAAATAACTAAAACATCCTTTGATACCAACTATAACGTAACTCCTTTTTATAACATAACATTTCATTACATTTTACAAAACCGAGGATCTTTAAGGTATAGTGTCTTGGAAACCAGGAACTTATTACATTAGAAAAAAAACATTCTTCATAAACACATGAAAGGTTTCTTCATTTGTTCATCCTATATTCATTACAGCATCTCATAACCTGGGATCATACATCAAAGGAAATGGTGAGAAAAAGGCCCAGTAAGGGAAACAGGGGAATCATTTTTCATGAGAACTTGAGATACATCAAAAGTCATGAAAAATAACTTCAAGGCATGATAAACAGATCATGAGGTATATCATAATCAAAATAACTTGATTCATAACTTTAATATGTGGCTACAAAATTTAACATCGACAATAATTTTCGTTTCATGAAGGTCCATCCCCAAGGTGTCATTAAAAATTTACCAAGGTTATTCACCAATGCGTCGTTAAAAATGGTCATCTATAGAGATTAAGTCATTACCCAATGAATTGGAGCACTATTAGGGAGCGCCCTTAATTTGACTTTATTATCATGTGGACCACATATATCATCATCAATAATTTCATAAACTACCCATATAGCATAAAGGAAATGGGTTTCATTTCATAATAACAACATTTTAAAAACGTATTTAATGAAATGATCTCTATGTCACTTTCAACCCACAGAAAGGAAAGCGGGTCTCATGTATGTAAATCCTGTAATTAAAAATATAATGTTATGGTATATAAGTGAATACCCCTTTAGAAGAAAGATCGTTGAGTATTAACTTAATAAAATAAATGAATTTGAGAATAAGAGAGACACAATTTGAGACGGAAATTCTGCAGCATAACGGCTATGTTACGAGGTTTTAGAAAACATTGAAAAGAGAGGGGGTATGGGTCACCCACTCATAAATGATACATAAAACAGTAGGGGAATAGAATATAAAGGATTTAAGACATGGAAATTAAATTTGAAATATATAGAATATTAAATGAAGAACATGAAAGGAAGAAAAAATAAGATTTCTCTTATGAAAATTTGGTAGCATAACGGCATCACATAAATTTCAAAAAAAATACAATTGACAAGATAAATTAGGGTATATCATCATATGAACATAAAATATCATTATGATAGATATAGAGATCATAACCCATCATAATAAAAAGAAACTTGAAAGACTTGACATGAAATTAGAACTTTGAAAATGAGAAAGGCGAACAAATCCCTTAAAACATCGGCAGCCTAACAGCGTCACATAATCATCAACAAAAATAAATTTACGAGATAAAATAGCATCTCTCATCATATGAACCTAAATTATCAGAATTATAGATATATATATCATACCTCGACATAATAAAAAGAAACATGAAAGACTTTACATGAAAGTAGAACTTTGAAAATGAGAAAGGTGAATGAATCCCTTAAAAATTCGGCAGCCTAACGGCGTCACATAAACTTCAACAAAAATGAATTGATGAGATAAAATATGGTATCTCATCATATTAACATAAAATATTTGTATGATATATATATATATCATACCCCAACTTAATAAAAAGTAACTTCAAAGACTTGACATGAAAGTAGAACTTTGAAAAATGAGAAAGGTGAAAGAATCCCTTAAAAATACAGTAGCCTAACGACCCCACTTAAAAATTCTTAAAACTAATTGATGAGATAAAGTGGGGGTATCTCATAATATGACCATGAATCGGGTAGTAAGGGGAATATAAAAGTACATCCTCCAACATAAGAGCATGGAGCATAAAAGAAATGACATAAAAGAGATTACTTGAAAAGAAATAGAGAGGTAGGATCTCTTACCTTAAACGTAACTCTTAAAACTCGATGGTTGGGACATTGAGGGATTGGGGTCACCTTGGGAGGACTCCTTGGGAGGTAATGAGACCATATATTTATTGGGGGAGAGTTGGGAGTGAAAAATAATGGAGGAAAGGGTGGGTATTTATAGGGAAAATGGGGTGACAAGGCATTAATGGCCAAGGGACACCTCATTGGTTGTATTGGAAAAACCATGGGCTTTCCCATGGTATTTTCCCATGGTATTGGACATTTGGGACACCTCATACCTTATCTTACTATTAATAAGTCTACAATATTGATTACATACTTAATACGTCATTTAATGATGTCATTAAACACCTATAACTTTAAAACTGTGTTTTCACAATTCATCGAAAATTCATGTTTCCCAGAAAAATCCCAAAATATCACCTTAACCAAATATCAATGCTATTATTTAAAAAATGAACTCCATTTTATAAAAATAATTTTTTAAATTTTTTTAATTTAATTTTTAAATAAATACACTATTCACCTAAAATTTATTTTTTTCAAAAAAATCCCCAAAAATTACCTTAATATAATATCGATGCTCTGAGTTCAAAAATGAAATCCCTTTTTTAAAAATATTTTTATTAATATTTTTAATTTAATTTTTAATTAAAAAACACCATTAAGCAGAAAAAACTAATACTCGAATAATAATTTATGAAACATTTATTTACTTATTTTATTGACTCACATTACTTATTCAAGGTGCATAGATTATATTAATACTTTCTTTAAGTGGGATTACTAATCCATTTGGTCACATTACTAATCCTCAACATAAAATCACTATTCAAATTTTACTATTCATCAAAAATTAATTTGATCTTATTAGATTCTAAATTTCGTACTGAATATAATTGTAGAATACCATTTTTTGAAAATCATTACACATAATTAATTATTTATTGATTATATAAACATTTTTAAAATATCCCTTCTCTAAAATTCATCAAAAATATCCAGTCTATATTTATCTGGACATTCAAAAATTCACAAACATCATCATAAGAATAAATCACAATTTTTATTTAAATCATGGGATTACAAAAGGAATTTATTGTCTCCTTACATAGCCCCTTATAACCCCAGCATTGGACCTAAGTGTTAGGTGTGCAAAGGTGAGAGAATCTGAGGGCGTCTCAACCAACATTGCACGAGTAGTAATTTCCATATGTTTGAACATCTTGCGAAGGTGATTCTGTTCTAGCTTCTCATAATGAAGTTCGGCTTGGGTTTGGTCCAGAGCAAAGCCCAGTGGTTCTACCTCCTTCCCAAGTTCCGTTAGATGGGCTTTGATTGGCCCTAGACTACTGGATGAGGCCATCAAATCTTCTTTCTATATTAATTAACCAAGATCACTTGTATTTAGAGACAATAATCGAAACGTTTAGTTTCTAGCGGTCATATTGGCCAATGGTCATATAACAGTCAAAACCCAATGGTTTCATTTTAATTATACTCATGTTATCAAATGAAACAGTTTTGTGGAGTATAAAAATAAAATAACACACAAAATTAGGAAACAATATTTATTCAATATTTTTGGTCGTTGGAAATTACATCAATAAATTCAAATAGTAGATAATTAAATAAAATTACTAGACATGTCATGTTATGTAATGATACCGTGTATAATGTTCTGTTAACAGTTACTTGTCATGTTAGCTTAGTTTATAAAGACTCTGGGCCATTATAAAATTAGAATGGAGACACATTTGACAGGACCATGATATATATATATATATATATAAACGAGTTTAAACAAGAATAATTGGTTTTTAAAAATAATATAAAATGATAAGGATGCTGTTAAATGTGCTTTTAATTTAAAATTAAATGGGTTTTCCTTTATTCAGTTAAAATGGCACTCCATATAAATGAGCTTCTACTATGTTATGTGGTACCTTTTCCATGTCACAATCTTAGTTGTGGGTAGTTTCCCATAACAATTGTGATCTATTTTTACCATTATTACCAAAATTATGTGGCATTAAGAATAGGTTTAGGTTGTACTGGTTATAAGAGGAATGCGTACCAATAAATGCCAACTAAATATTTTTTTAATTTTTCATAAATGTTATCTAACTCATGTTATTTTAAATCGTAGACTTATGTCACTAGGATTACCACATGTCACACACCAAGGTGGAGGTTATGACAAAGCTCCTGTGGTGGTGGGACCTGAGCTATCAGTATAATCTCTTATATTTTAACTATAGGCACCTCCCATTGATGTTACACTAGGAACCGATGCTCAATTTATAAATAGTATCTTTTTTTTCATGCGCATTGTACATGATGCCCTGTGAACTACCCCTATAAAGGTAGAGTTGACAAGTGAATTCCGACAACAAAATCTTCTCACCTTTTATAAGGATTGTAGTCTTTAGGATATTGTATTATTATAGGAGGCTATGTTCTTTATCTGTGGGTATCTAGATAAGACTCCATAGTATAGGATCAAGGTATGATTTTTTTCTTTTGGTAATATCTTTATTTTATCTTATAGAGGTGAAAAAAATAACAATATATACAATACTTTATGCATTAACATGGTGTGGAATTAATGAGATGAGATGAAAATTTTAGGTATAATAAATCCTTTGAGGTTAAAAAATTTTAGGGTTAATTATTAGTTTTATAAAAAGTAACACCCATATAATGTGTGAAAACCCGTCACATCTGGAAAAGCTTTAGGATTCAAACCCACAACCGAAGGGCGACATGGGTGTATCGCCTACAACCTTCCTACATGATGTCCTTGGTTAATATGATAATTATTCTTATATAAATAAATTTATGTATTAAGAATATGTTTCTTTTGGAAACATATGTTTTATAAAATATATATCCTTAGTATTGGAAAAATATTTGGTGAATATCTTATAAAAGTTATTTTAGAATACATTCTCTATTTTGGGAACACTGTTTTCCTAATTGAAAATATCATACTATGGGATTTCATTTGTGGATTAATGGTTGAAATTATATTTTGGATTAATATATGCTTTTATAGTGTACATATGGTAATTTTTTTATTTTTGTAAATGATTAACATATTATAGTGAATTTGTGATAATGTTAATTACTTTTTAGTATGAGACTTTAAGAGTAGTAAATGTTATTTAGAGATAAATGTTATGATTTTATGTCAATGACTATGTCATCAAATCCTTTAGAATTTTGTGTTTCAAACATTTTTTTGATTATTTTGAGAAATTTTATGGAAAATTGTGGATTGAGTTGTCTTTGTTGAACGTCAGGTATCTTTTTTTGAATTTTGGCGATTAACTGTAGTATTTCATTTAATAAATGATTATCCTTTTGGGTGTTATTTGATATTTCACAACCCATTTTGGTTTGGGATGATGTCTGAAGATAGGGAAATATATAGATCACATTTTTTGAATTATTTGATTCTCGTGAACATGATTCTAGCATTTTTTATGTGACCATGTGATTATGAATATTAATCATTTGGAGAAAAAATGAGTTTTTGGTAGATATTTATTAAAGTATTAAACTATAATTAAAAGGTATGTATATTTCCTTATGTTTATAGTCAATATAAAAAATAAATTCCTCAACATTATAAAAATTAACATAAAAAACATCATTCATTCCCATTTCCTACTGGGTAACCAAATACTATTTAACTCATCACATATTTATTTTTTTCAATTAGATAACTTTGTCATGACCTTGTTTTCTATCACACACCATTAGAATATAATGGTTTGTTTTCTCTTCTATATCCATGTTTTCTAACATGGATCACTATTATGTGTTTTCTCTGGTGATGTTTTTACTTCTACTTCATTATTTTAATGTGATAGTTTTATTGACTCTTTTTCTAATGTGGGACTTTCAAAGATGTTTCCAATCCCAATTTTAAAATTACGATGACAATTTTTCAAAAAAGGGGGAAGGATATAAGAAACCAGGAAATTAAATAACAATTCCTTTTTTTCTATGAAAATTTGTGAATATGATTTTAAATATATGTTAATGGGGATGCTTCTTCTGATAGAATAATTGAAAAGAAACAACAGGGTTCTCTGAAATCATACTTCGCATACAACTTTGAGTTATACTGAAATATAATACTATAATATTATTATTATTCTGAATGGTATTTAACGTCTTTCCACTGGAATGGTGGGAATAAATATTATCAAATATTTTTTGAAATATTTTTTACATATGTTTAAATATTGATTCACAAGTTACTAAATTGATTAGAAATAGAAATAATAACAAAATGAATATAAAGGATGACTTTTTAAGGAAAAATGTTTAAAATATTATAATTGGGTATTCATATCAATTTTTATGGATTTTTATTGAATATAAAATATATGATATATATTAAATTTAATTTTTTAAATTCAACTTATATGTTTCCTATATATTATTTGAGAAAAATTTCAATTTTTCGGATAAATGAAGTATTTTTCTAAAATATGCAGTTTTACCGCATTTTGATGGAGAACCATTTTTAAATATGTTTAATTTTCACTTTTATATGTTCAATTTGAAAAACTAAAATTCTTATTTATAATAGTGTGATAAGAATTTAATTTGGAGGAATGTTTGGTATTTTTCTGGTAAGTTTCAAATTTTTATGAATAATTATAAATACATCATTTTAATCTAAAACTGCCTTTTAATCCAATTTATTTATATTGTTAAATTGAATATTTAATTGGTTAAAAAGAATAATTGGATTATGTTTCTATCATTTAATGAAATTATGATCATTGGAATTAATTTCACATTGAAATTGGACATAAACATACATTAATCATTTGAATGTTTTTACCTTTTAAAAACATCGCTCTTTGGTTTTGATGAGAGAAATTAATTTTAAAATAATTATAATAACACCTATTTTCTTATTTTGGAAAAATGGATTCCATATTTGGAATCAAGATGTCCATATTGTGTAAATAGGTTCCTTTTGTTTTTAGACATTATAAATAGTAACTTTTTTAATGATTATAATTACAGTGGTTAAAGGGTAAATCTGCTAAATTAGGGTAATAAATAATATTATAAAAATATTAAACTATGTTAAAACATGTCATAATCCTATTGAATGAGATATTTCTAACAATGGGCATGCTTTGGTCAATTTGGGACTGATTGGATCCACTTAGAAGTGAAATTGTAATTTTATAAGAATTAATTTAATGTTACGAAAATTAAAACATAAAAATTCATTCTTTTGGTAAATTTTTTTTGGGTGTTATATAAGTCATATTTTCCACTATAAATCTTCATTAAAAATATAAAAATATTTTATAAACCATAAAATTTTATTTATAATTTTATGAAATCACAGAATAAATTTATTTGGGACATTATGATAATATAGTTATTACCATACTAATGAATGATTTAGAGAAATGAGATTATATATATTAAAATATATTCATTTGTAAGAATTTTATTCCATACAGGAATTTTAGGGATTATAATGACTTGTTATATTTTAATTAATGATGTTATTTCTAATGAACCATGTTGTTATGTATTTCTAGGACGTCTTGATATGAATAGTAAAAAAGATGAAATAAATGAGTTTTTAAAATAAATTGTATTTTATTTAATTATATAATAGTCGAAAAAATATAATATTCGACCCAATATCATAGATAATTCCTGAAATGTAATTAATGAACTAGTTGAGGTTTGATTGGATTTTTATTGTAACTATATCAACCATATAGTGTGAATATACAATAAGACATGGTAAGAGTTAAATTAGTTAGCTAATGCTCAAAGAAAAAAAGATAAGGTTAATCATGGGACCAAAACCTACCTAAATCTAATTAGTATAGAGTATTTAGATAAATCATCATTTAATATTAGAATTTTATTAGTTAAGGTCCTTTTGAAATCAAAATTCATTTAATAATAAAATAATCTTTCAAGACATTCCCAGTGTACCCCTCCTCCCTCTTATAAAAGGAAAACACCTCTAACCCCTTACTCACACCTCTCAAGCCCCTTGGATCCTCCAACCTCTACTCCAATAATAATTTTATATCCCTACCTTCCTCATATAATCCTTAACTTGGGTATATGGAAATTCAATAAAGCCTTATATCTTAAATCAAAAGGATTTACCCAGTTTGAGGTAATGTCTTTTATCAAGATTATTTCGTTTTTTTTTCTTATCCAACCCCATAATCTATCTTTATTTGAACTAAAATTACACACACCTCCATCTAAATTATATGAACATACTATTTATGTGTTTGACGATCTTCTTCCTCACAAAATGATGATTGTTTGATTATAAAATACAACATCTCATGGTGGTAATTATGATGGAACTATATGTGTATAGGATATATATTATATTTATATTATATCCATGATACAATAATTTTTATTTACAAACATAACTTTATGATTTTCATGATGTGTTAATAAGATAATTTCATTTGAGAAAATTTAGACTACCACCCCATTTAAGTGATGTGACTTGTTCATGCCATACATGGAACATATAAAGGATTTCATTAATGAACTTATGTAACATATATAAAATATGATATTATACATGAATTATAAAATAACTACATATAATTTAGTTTTAATTCCACTAAATGTGAAAATGAAATTAAAGTTGCGTTCATGCATACATACGACTAACCATCTCCATGAACGGTGCATTTCATTTCTTTTCTGCAAATGTTATGGATGATTCCCAAAACATATATACGAGATATAAATACATATATACCAGATATATATGATATTTAAATCATTAATATGATTCTGGAGATAATGGACTTTTTACTATAGGGATAATTTGTAATTATAACATGTTCATTTTTTGACTCACATAGAGAATATCGACAAAACATCTGATATAAACATAAATTATTATGCATATTTTTATAACATGGAAATAATTGATATAAGAATATTCATAAACATTAAAATTTTCTGAAGCATGTAGAAATTATCTTAAGATTTTTGTTCAGTAAGAACACAGAACATACGTGAGGAGCCAGACACAAGGTAAGAGAACCTTTCACTATCCTCTTTTAGTAAAATACTTCTTTCATGATATGTATTATAATTTTAATTTTCATATTTTGGGATAATTTCATATATAACCTTCTTTATAAACATGTGATTATGTACCGTTTTTTCTTTCATTGACTCATTTTATAATTTTTTATGTGATGTCATTAGGCATCCAAATTTTTGTAAGAGAACTTCTAAACCCAATTTTGATTCAATGGGTTGATCATGTACTTCATGATTATTTTATTATAGGATTATGTGAGAAATTAATTTTGATATATATTCTTGTATTTATACTTGATTTATGATGATTTATAGTGAATACACATAATCAATCTACTTTATTAAAAATATGATCTTTTTAGGGACTTTGTCTCTATCTTCTTTCATCGAGGCATATCATGATGTTATGCACCTTTATTATCCTATAAGTTGTATATAAAACCATTTTGACATGTTATATCAGGAATTATAATATTCTCATGATATTTAACGTTTGTTTAATATCTCTCCTTACTTATTTTTATTTAATTCTTTCTCAAGTGGTTAGGGACTATTTAACTAAATCGTTGATTTAATTCTTTTAATGATTTATTCATCTGGATCATTCTCATTAATGACCATGTTTTCAAAATGGTTTTAACAATTTATTTATATTCACATTAATGTTTTAGAATGTTAATTTTTTCAATGCGGTATTTTAAATATTGATTCAATGTATCATTATTAAATATTTTAAATGGTTTTAGAAGTTCTTTGAATATTTCAATATCTTGAACTGATCTCTTGTGATGAAAATGTGAAATGTTATTTTTCCATTATTCTTGATTTTTTTTAAGATTATACAATGGTACATAGATATTTTGTGGGTGGTTACATGATAAATCAATGATGTTTTGTTATGTGATAAATCAAATGATAGGTGGTTATGTGATAAACCATGTAAGTGTGGTTACGGTATAACCTCTAATTCATTAGGTTTGGATGTCACCTATATGGATATTCCATTTAGTGATATGTCTGGATGTCGAACGTATGGTTATTCTATTTATGTATGTTTATGTCCCAAGATACCTTTATATGTTATTTGTTTCTTTCTATGGGATTTTTGGTAATATTTTTGTTATAAAATGGGTTTCAATGAGCTTATATTCAGTGAAGTTTTTTTACTTTTTAAAGGTGAAAAGTATTACATTAAGATAAATTTTTCATGGTTTACTTGTTTTCACATTAATAATATTATTCTTCCCTTATGTGTCTCATAATGATCTTTTTATGCTCATTCCATGTATTTAACTGTTTTTTCACTGAAAAAAACTAAGAATAGAGTCAAGAATTTTATCATGAAAAATTTATGTAGTAAAATCTTGAAACAATATTTAATTTTAAAGTGTTTTGTTTTATAAAAAATATAGTGATTAGAAGTGTCTAATCTTAATATTAAAAGATGTTATGTATATGTTATGACCAAATTTAGTAAAGCTATAAAACTAAAAAGAAATTCAATGTGAATTGAAGTCAAATTATCGACTTATCTCTAGATTAAGTAATTTTTATGGATGAGGACTTATACATTATCAAAATGAATATTCATTATGACCAGATTATTGTTTTTCAATAAAATTCAAAAAACAATGGAGAATTGTGTTGATAATAGAATAAATGTATTTTTTAATGATCAGATATTATTTTATAAATTACCATACTGAAAAGATGTATTCAAAATATAATATCAAAAATATTATGATGATTTTTTCAAATATTTAGATCATAAAAATTTCCTTAAATGAAGTCATTGTATATAGTTTCTCAACTGATGTTCAGTGGAATGATTTTTTCATGAAATGGGATTAGAAAAGTTGTTACAAAGATGCCTGGATAACTATAATAAATCCATCTAAAAGAGTTTAATTATTTCTTCAAATAGAATTATCAATGTTGGTATTCGAGGGTTTATAGATATAAAAAAACTTACAAACATATGATTACACTTCATATGGAAGATAATATCTATGAATTTTTTTAGAATAAACTTTTATAGGGATGATCGAACAAAGTTATCAGATAAAAAAGATGATAGTTAAATGATTTAAAAAGAATATCAATAATGAAATGGAGAGTTCATATTAGGTTGTACCAGACACAATATTAAAATAATTTATTATTTTTTTTGTAAACTTCTTAATTATGGTGATATTGGACCGAAAATTTAATATGATGATAACCACAATAGAACACATCAATTCTATCTAATATTTGAAGAAATGATAATAAGGTAATTATTTAGATGATATTAAGTTTTTTCTTATGGATATTATTTAACTTCTATTTAAAAAAAATTATGGGGAAAATCTAAGAAAAAATCTAATGGGAAATTCAAATTTGGAAATGGGATATTCAAATTTGAGAGTACACCATTCCCAAGGATTATAAAGTATCTTTTATTCTTTAAAGAGTTCGATGCATAAATATTTTTATTTGTAATAATTGATAGATATGAATCCCTTGAGTATAGAAGAGTGGATTAGATAAGAAAATGTATCATTTATAAGCTTTATAATAAAGAATTGAAGTACCGTAAGGAACTACCAAACATAAATCATAAGGGTTATTCTCATCTAGGAAAAAGTGTCGATTGAATAGGTTCCAGAGGGAGTGTGGGGTACCCAACAATAAAAAAATATCTAATGTAATTAGTCACTAAATGAAGAAGGGTGGAAGTTATTAAATGTATTGTAACTAGACAGAGTAGATAGAATTGGAGGGAGAAAAATCATTGGTTTAACTGGTGTTATATGATCAAGATGAATAAGGTATTCTCCATATATGAGATATAAGTTTCCAACAAATTGGTGATAATATGAATTAGAATAAGGAGGTGGAATCATATGAACTACCATTAGATAAATGTGCTTTAGATGGATAGTACCAAATGAATTGGTGTAAAAGAATATGAAGGAGATTTATTTCCAAAATTATCACTAAATGAATCTCAATCGAGTAGACACGATTGAATAGAGTATTGGATGAACTATATCTAAGAAAACTATCATAATAGGAACATCATTTATAATATAGTATTATATTGATGAAATTTGTTGAATGATCATATGTATAGGTCCACAATGAAGGAAGTTGGAGGAATGTTTATTTCCCATATTTTTTGAAAGTTACAAGTAATGAAAAGGAAGGAATATATGAAGAATATAGCACCGTGACATCCTTTAAATGTCTCAATTTGTGGAAGAGTTATCTGTTTTGAAAAATATTTTCTTGAAGAAGATAGATATATTTTACACATCTATTATAAATAACCTGCAAGGAGTTTCATTTGGACATGTTCATTTCAAGTTTATGGACTCAAGAGTATTTTCATACCCTCATCAAAAATATATGGAACAACATTCAGGATATAGATTTTTTATCAATAATATCCACTTTTATATGTATATCATTATATTTCATAATCCATGCACTATTTGTCACCATATATATAATATACTAAAAACTACTATTGAGTAGTTAACTATATAAAAATATTGTGGTCCATTATTTAATTCCCTTCGTATACTTTTTTAATAATGAAATGATAGTAGGAGAATAAATATCCAAAAAGGACTAAGAGGTAAGTAGAAAATAATTTGGAATTGTATAAAAAGATATCTTTAATGATTCAACCCCCTCTCATGGTTAATTATACCATGATTTAGTCCTCTAAATTTGTATCATGGAATATATTTATTTTTTATGTTGTCTACTTCAAGGATTTTAGTTTCTTTATTATATTAATAGATAATTGATGTTTTGGTGAAGATCTAGTTATCTCTAAGATAGGTGATATCTCTACTATGACCATGATGATCAATAGAAAGAAATATAAATGAAAATTGATGAATTTTTCCTTCTTATCTAAAGAAGATAAAGAATAATATTACATATTTAAATCTAAAAATGAAAAAAAATATAGCATGGAATGTGAGGAGGAGGTTTCTCTAGTATCCACCTAAGAGAATGATGTATTTACCACCTGATGTGATCATTCTGTTTAAGAAAATTCATTTAAAATCATATATAATGAAGAATCTTTTTTCATATGTGGCGATGATTATTTAATTATAGTTCCCCAGGATATATCATTTGATATATTAAGAAGTATTATATAATTAATTCCCAATGAAATAGTCTCTCTAGTTTCTAGTATCGATTAAATTAATTATTTTGATATCACTAAGTTTGAAGAAATATATTATATAGATATTTTTTTACAAGAAAATTTCTATGATTAGATTAATATCCCCATGAAATTTGTAGCATTTGATTATAAATGGATAAAATATGTTGAAGTGAAATATGAACTCAAGAAGGCTCTATAATAAATGATACATTCAGATGAAGAAAGGTTTAAAATATCCTTGATGTCATTGGTTTTTAGTTAGAACTAAAATTCTATAATATTATGGAACATGAATAATTATTACAAAAAAAGGAAATGAGTATTTTTTTTTAAATAATGATGATGGTTTATAATGTGAATATGATTATGATTTAATATTCCAGAAACACCATCAGTATGATATTTGTAGATTTGGATTTAATTTTCTTTTAAATATGAGTGTACTCATAGTGATACTTAAAAGAATATTTAGAATGTTTTTGTTCATATAAAATGTTCATTGGAGGATTCTGGGGTTAAAAGGCCTAAAAAATGTCATAAAATGATCCTGAATTCATTCAATGATCTATCTAATGTAATGCTAAAAATAATCTACAAATATTTCCATCTTTTTAAAATGTATCTACATTTTTTCCCATTAATTTTAATGGATGGAAATAATAAATTGTCTTGATGAAGAAGCGTTATAATAATCCTACCAATATGACTACATTGGATAGGAAAAAGAGAGTGGAATATATTTCCTCATGAAGATCCCCATGAGTTATGAAGAAAACCCATAAACATATGTAAAACATGATTGATTTTCATGGTTTTTGGTTTAATTATTGTTCAATAATATATTTTAGAAATATTTTTTTGATTGTTATAAAAATACTTTAAATGAAAAAACAAAAATGTAAGCCCATATCACGATGGAGAAATATAGTTATGAAGAAGAAAAATTCTTGATTTATATGAAATTAATATACATCCAATATATTTGTAATGTTTGAAAATATCAATGATTTATTCAATAATGGATGTCATAATGTTGGTAGATGATCATATTAGCGTGTATCTGAATTTTTTTAGAAAATAAGACCTCAAATGTTAGTTAGTAATGTAGAAGAATCCATGTGAATAAATAACAACAATGATTTATAAAAAAAATTCTTAATATGATATCAATTGGTAATGGTGAAATTTTATTAGATTACAAATCCTAGAAATTAAATAAAATTTAATTATCCAAAAGAAATAAAAAGATGAATGGAACTCATATGAATTTATTTTTAAAATCAAAACATAATCCTAATGTTACAAATGATATGTTACATATCTAGCTATATGATTTATAGGGAATGATTGAAATGGAATAATAAAAAACAAACATTAATGCTGAGGAAAAAAATATTCCACATGAATGAAAGGATGTTTTGTGGGTGGAGTAACATAGATGATCGGGCTCTTGGAAATATTTATACAATAATTCCAATGGTAGTAGAATTATTAAATAAAATGAAAGTAGAAGTTGGTGAATAATGTTGTATAATATCACTTGATAATAGAAAGTACACACCAAATGAAAATTAAGAATTAATAAATTCCTTGTGTCGCCAATTAGAATTGAAGATTACATATACAAGTGTAAAGAGTTGATGATATGGAGAAACATGATTTAGAAATCTATCTCAACCTTATTATTGAAATTAAGAGTCAACAAAGAGACACATTATTTTCTTATCCTTTTGTATTATAGTTTTTTCTTTCATATAAAATAATTTATGTTAACCAATAACCATAGGAGGAGAACATGAGTATGAAGAATGGAAACAAAAATTGGATACCGAGATAAAGAAGATTACATACTAGAATATTTTGTAGGTTTTTTTATGGATGTATCTTATAAAAAGATAACACTTAGTGAATATGTGTAAATAGTCAAATGTATGGATGGAAACTCAAGTAATATCAATATTAATTCATTCCGAATAATATGTTTGTAAACCATATTTTTTGAATAGTTTAATAATTATGATGATTCTATTAAAAGTATCATTGAGGTTAGTGGAATTTAGACTGGTTATGTTTCTTTAAAAAACAATATCTCATTGAAATAATATTATTATTTAAAACAATTGATCGAATTTCATTACAAAAAGGTATTTTTTTCAATCTCTCAACCTTGGTTACAAAAGAAAAATCCTTATAACAAAGGTGGTGAAGGTAAAACAACTAGTGACTTATGAAAATTGAAAAAATTTAATGTTCTACATGGTCACATATACAATTATTTTTACATTAATGTTTAATCTATTTTTTTTTTGTCTGTGTTAGAGTTTTAGGTTGATATTTTATAAAAAAGTTTAATATCTCAATAAGTATCATAATCCATGAATAAAAGTTGAAAATCCTTGACGTAATGGTTATGAGATTCCATTAGATGAAGTATCAAGATAGACTCGTAAAATAAATATTTTTTATCTAAATAAAATAGTCTTGTTTTATGCACTGAGCAAGGATCACAAAGATTTAGAGTAAAATGACACAAAGAACATTTTTATGAATAAATTGAAATCATTTTCCCATTATTATTTTTCTCAATGATAATAAAGGGAATATAAAATGAAATAAATTCATAGAAATTTAAAAGGGAGATATATAAAATAAATATTCACATATTGATATATTAATTTTTAAAATACATTGATGTTTTTCCAAAAAAAATACATATGGGAGATTGAAAAACCCACTCGATGGGTGATCTTGTACTTATATGTTATTTTTTGTTATTATTTTTCAATGGTTATCAATGTAATATAATAATTTCATTTAGTTAAATTTGTCGAAAAATTTATAAATATAAATTTGTTTGAATGTTTGGTTGAATTATCCATTCATCGATAAAAGGTTACCATATAGATCCATTGGATAGTGGTTTATAAATTGATCCATCTGACTGAGTGTAAAATAAATATATTTTTAAACATTCATAATTTGCTTGTTTAATGAACAAAAAATAGATAAATTGATATAGAGGTATTTTTTACTAAAAAAGTGTCAAGAATTACATAGTGATCAGATGAAAATGATTAGACCAAGGATGTAGGATGAGGGTTTCAAAGTTGTAATAATGAATGAAAAAAATATAAATTTTATCAGTATAACTAAAAATGGGTTACCACTAATAGAATGTTAATCACATGATAGGAGTAAAGAAATGTTTAAAAAATATCATTTGTACCAACCCTACATTTCAGATGAGGTACATACTTTTATGATACTATTAAAAACCAATAATTTTATTTTACTTGTGAGATGTAATGGCTAAGGTGGGGTTAAAAAGAGTCTAGGGCCCATTAAAATCCTTGGTCACTAGATTCTAAGGAGGAAAAATGAGCCACATGGTTAGCGCATGGTTAGGGATAACCATGAAGCTCACCCATGCAGGTGACGCAATGAATATGGGAGGATTCACAGTTTGAATGAAAATTCATAGGCTAGGGACCATGACCGAAGGACTTGTCTCACAAATGTCCCAGATCAATTTCAAAGAGTTTATGCATTTTTATTCACACTGTAAGGATAGTTTGTGAAAGTGGGTTCTCTAGGAAGTAGATATCACATGGTTTGCATACGGTTTGGCCAACCATGAGGCCGAACTGTGTAACCCCAATTTTAATTGGAAATTGACCCTTTTTCCACTATTATGTTTTAATACATAAAAACCCTTCTTCCACACTTATTTCTAGTGAACCACATATAAGTGTATCATTCTTTTTCTCCTTAGTATGCATTTTATTTTTCAATTTTCATTAATATTTTTTATTCACTATCTAATTCATTTTAAAACTAAGAGTAATATCCTTAATAGAATTCCATCATTTATACTCTATCATTCTATATGTTTCACTATTGAGGGTGACCTGATTTTCTGCATTTTTTGGGAATTTGATGATTCTTTTAATATATCATGTTCTTGTTTGATTCAAGAGATGATATTGGATGGGGAGAGTCTTTTCAATCTATGGTAGGTGGTCTAGTTAATTTCCCAAAAGTATCATACCTTTTATATTTTCCCTCATGTTCTTCTTGATATAATCCTATGGAACCACCCCCTAATGTTAGTTTTTTTATTATATGTTCTTCATATTAACTTTATTGTCCTATTTATTAGTGAATAAACACCTTTGGTTATATGACTTTTATAATATCCACAAATTTTGGTGTGCCATTCGTAAATGGTCTGATTTCCCCTCACCTTAAATTGTTAAAAAACTAATTTTTGGTGTGTTCACCTTGTTATAAATTGAATTGGTTGAGTTTCCATTAGATAATTGATTATATAATAGATATTTTCCAAAGTCTAATACCATATTCTGAATTCTTATAATATCATTGAAATTACATGCGTTGAAAGAGTTGGCCTACATGATTAAAATGTTATAAATGCAATTTAATGTTGAGTCGGTATGTGTTGTTTAGTAATCCATTACATATTCAAACCGTGGGCGAAAAAAGGATTCCAATTTAATTATTACTTGGATGGGATCATCATTCATTATAAATTGAACTAGTTAATTAATTTTAAATACTTTGGGGTGACACTAGGTATTTCATGGATGGGATCAATGTGAGTTTTCTCAACCACCAGACAAGTGATATTGGTTCCATAAAGGAGACCATGAAGACGATCACATGGAGATATGGTTGATCCATGACAATAGCACAACTCTAACCCCTATGTGACATACAAATGATAGACTAAGATTTAATTATTATTTTCTAAACATGTTGTGATTACTACTTAATAATCATTTATGGGTCACCTTGGATCGACTCCAACAAAATTGGGATTTTACAGTTCCCATAGAGAGATTCGTTGGATTCATTATGGATCTCCATTGAGAGGAATAAGGTGCTTATTCTTAGATTATAAATGTGATAATTGAATTATGTAACAATAAAGTTTGATTTATATTTGAGGTACCTACCCACCAATTAAAAAAACTTGGGGAATGGTACACCCTTGAAACTTTATTTATAACATCCCAGTATAACATATTTTATATTTTTAAAGGTTATGTTCATTAAAATACATCTAGTTTGGGAGGATGAATGTGGTATCAGATTGGTGTCCATGATGATCCCAAACCATTGTATTTATTTATTTATTATGTTTCATTTATTATAATTTTTACACTAATAATTATGTCCACGTAATTTATATTGATCTAGACATAATCAGTCATGGCCTACTAATTATATCTCAAATTATTATTGGCACTCCTTTTCTACCCATGAATACATCACAGATTTAGTTTTGGAAAAAAGTAATTGGATAGATTCAGATTCTTGATTTTATGTTCTATGATGCAATAAGGGTGTAGATGATAGGTCATATGCTCATAAATTTAGTAGTGGAAGTCTTTTTCTTTTTATGAGTTTTTTTATAGATTGTTGTTAATGCATACTCACATGTATGGCACCTACCATCTGGAAAAGCCTATGCATGCATGGGATAGGCTAGCCGAATAGCCATGCGAAGGTGGTGAGCTGATTTCACGATGAAAATGATGGGGAGGAGTAGTTCCATGTAGTTACTCTGGGTTGTATGTATTATTTGAATCCTATGTGAAATGAATTCAGGCCATGTAATACTTATGCCTACGATCCTTTCACGGGTTCCACCTCACCCCTTGAAAGGTGGATTATCAAAAATCAATAATAAATGAAGGCCTTTGGGCCATTGTATGGAAATGTATCATGTGTTTCTCATTTTTTATAGTTAAAGGATAATATGCATCATTTTTATCTTTTACTAATTTATCTTTCACCAACATATACTTATTCTATGTTCATTTATTATTCTTCTACTACTTTTTTGTTTATTTTTTTTACCTACCAAAATGATTTACAACAATGTGGAACTCTCATAAATGATGGTATAGTATCCCCACAAGAAAACTTTTCAGTCACACAGTTAGTCATAATTATGTGGTGTATGGGGAGGTGTGATTGAGGTCATAAGGATAACTTTCTTGGGGGAATGGTTTTCGGTTTTTGGGGTGGTATTCTATAAGATGGTATGAGAGAACTATTCCCTTTGCTTTAAAATTTTGGTTGATGATCGGAGACTAGTATGTATTGGAATTTGGTAATGATATTTTTCTTGATAATAGATAAACCATGTACAAGGGAAATCCAAATTACCTAGGATAGGTTATTAATGTTATTAGAATATGAATGATATAGTAGATTTGTTTTCACCAAAGGGTGATGCACTTGTTTTTTGACAATGCTATTATTTAATTATTATTATAATGGATTAATTTATATTGGCCTAGTGAAAAGAGGGTGTAACATATCATTTATCTTACTCTACACCATAGGACATAAATGAAATGAATTATTTCAAGTTGTTTCAATATTTATGATTCCATTTCTTGTATTGTATAGGTCTCATGCGTGTTCCTAGAGCGTTATATATTAAAATGTGATAACTTTTCTTGCATGATTAACATAAATGGATTAGTAAATGTTACTACATAAATATAAATAGTTTTTTACAACATATAATGATGTTTAACCCAATATTATCCAACTATAAAACTAATGTTCAATATAACATTGGTTCTAAGGGCTCAGACATTTATTTAATGTACTGATGAATTCCATGAGAAATTTAAGAAGAAATTATATAGCATCACACCTTTTTATTACATAACTTTTCATTACATTTTACCAAACCTAGGTTCTTTAAGGTTTAGTGTCTTGGAAAACAGGAACATATTACATTAGAAAAAATAATTTCTTATTAATCAACTGAAAGGATTCTTCATTTGTTCATCTTATGTTCATTATAGCATCTCATAACCTGGGATCATACATAAAAGGAAAGGGTGAGCAAAAGGCCCAGTATGGGAAACAAGGGAATCATTTTTAATGAGAACTTGAGATACATCAGAAGTCATGAAAAATAACTTTAAGGCATGATAAAGAGATAATGAGGCATATCATAATAAAAAAAATTTGTTTCATATCTTGAAGATGTGGCTACAAAATTTAACATAGAAAATAATTTGTGTTTTACGAAGGTCCATCCCCAAGGTTTCATTAAACAATTACCAAGGTTATTCACCAAGGCGTCGTTAAAAATGGTCATATCTATAGATTAAGTCTTTACCCAATGCATTGGAGCGATATCATGGCGCACCCTTAATTTTTCTATATTATAATGTCATCCACATATATCATCATCAATTATTTCATAAACAACCCATATACCATTAAAGAAATTTGTTTCAATTCATAATCATAACATTTTAAAAACTTCTTTAAATACATGATCTCTATGTCAATTTAATCCCACGGAAAGGAAAGTGGATCTCATGTATGTAAATCCCACAATTAAAAATATAACATTATGGTATATATGTGAATAACCCTTTATAAGAAAGATCTTTTAGTATTCACTTAATAAAATAAATTAATTTGAGAATAAGAGAGAGACATTTTGATACAGAAATTCTGCAGCATAACGACTATGTTACGAGGTTTTATAAAACATTGAAAAGAGAGGGGCATGGGTCACCCACTCATAAATGATCCATAAAACAGTATGGGAACAGAATATAAAGGATTTAAGAACATGGTAATGAAATTTGAAAGATATACCATATGAAATGAAGAACACTAAAGGAAGACAAAAATAATATTTCTCTTATGAAAATTTGGCAGCCTAACAGCATCACTTAAATTTCAAAAAAAAAGAATTGACAAGATAAAATAGGGTATCTCAAAATATGAACATATAAGATCAGCATGACAGATATAGATATGATACCCCAACATAATAAAAAGGAACTTTAAATACTTGACATGAAAGTAGAACTTTGAAAATTAGAAAGGTGAATGAATCCCTTAAAAATTCGGCAGCCTAACGACGTCACATAAACTTCAACAAAAATGAATTGACGTGAACAAATAGTGTCTCTAATAATATTTACATAAAAAATCAGTATGATAGATATAGATATCATACCCCAGAATAATAAAAATGAACATTAAATACTTTACATGAAAGTAGAACTTTGAAAATGAGAAAGGTGAACGAATCCCTTAAAAATTCGGCAGCCTAACGGCGTCACATAAACATCAACAAAAATGAATTGATGAGATCAAATAGGGTCTCTCATAATATGAACATAAAATATTAGTATGATTGATATAGATATCATATCACAACATAATATAAAGGATCTTGAAAGACATGACATGAAAGTAGAACTTTGAGAAATGAGAAAGGTGAAAGAATCCCATAAAAAATCAGCAGCCTAACGGCCCCACTTAAACATTATTAAAACTAATTGATGAGACAAAGAGGGGTCTCTAATAATATTAACATGAAAAGGGAATTAAGGGTAGTATATAATAACAGCCTCCAACATAAGATCATGGAGCATAAAAAATGACATAAAAGAGATTACTTGAAAAGAAAGAGAGAGGTCGGATCCCTTATCTTAAACATAACTCTTTAAACTTGATGTTTGGGACAATGAGGGCTTGGGGGAACCTTGGGAGGACTCTTTGGGAGTTAATGAGACCAGATCATCGTTGGGGGAGAGTTTTAAGTGAAAACAAAATGAAGAAAGGGTGGGTATTTATAGGGAAATTGAGGGAACAAGGCATTAATAGCAAAGGGACACCGCATTGTTGGTATTGGCAAAACCATGGGCTTTCACATGGTAATTTCCCATGATAATGGACACTTGGTACATACAATACCTTATATTAATATTCATAAGTCGACCATATTGATTACATACTTAATACATCATTTCATGATGTCATTAAACACCCGTAACTTAAAAACTGTATTTTCACTATTCATCGAAAATTCATCTTTCTCAGAAAAATCCCAAAAATATCACCTTAACCAAATATCAATGCTATTATTTCAAAAATGAACTCCATTTTATAAAAATTATTTTCTAAATAATTTTTATTTAATTTTTAAATAAATACACTATAAACCGAAAATTCTTTTTTTTCAGAAAAATCCCCAAAAATTACCTTAACATAATATCGATGCTCTGAGTTCATAAACGGAATCCATTTTATAAAAATATTTTTAAAAATATTTTTAATTTAATTTTTAATTAAAAAACTCAATTCACCAGAAAAAACTAATACTTGACTAATAATTTCTGAAATAGTTATTTACAAATTTTATTGAATCACATTACTTAATCAGGGTGCCTAGATTATATTAATATTTTATTTAAGTGAGAATACTAATCCATTTAGTCACATTACTAATCCTAAACATAAAATCACAATTCATAATTTATTATTCATCAAAAATTAATTTGATCTTATTAGATTCTAAATTTCGTACTGAACTTAATTGTATAAGACCATTTTTTGACAATCATTACACATCATTAATTATTTAAGGATTATATAAACATTTATTATATATCCATTCTCTAAAATTCATAAAAAATATGCATACTATATTTATCCGGTCATTTCCAAACTCACAAACTTCATCATAAGAAGAAATCACAATTTTTATTTAAATCAAGAGATTACAAAAGGCAGTTACGGTCTCCGTACATAGCCCCATATAAAGCCAGCATAGGACCTAAGTTCCAGGTGTGCTATGGTGAGAAAATCTGAGGACTGCTCCACCAACATTGCATGAGTAGTAATTTAAATCAGTTTGAACTTCTCACGATGGCGATTCCGTTCTAGCTTCAGACGATGATGTTCGTCCTGGGTTTGGTCTAGAGCAAAGCCCAGTGGTTCTACCTCCTTCCCAAGTTCCGTTAGATGGGCTTTTATTGCCCCAAGACTACTGGATGAGGCCATCAATTCTTCTTTCTATATTAATTAACCAAGATCACTAGTATTTATAGACAATAATTGAAATGTTTAGTTTCTACATGTCATATTGACCAATGGTAATATAACAGTCAAAACCCAACGGTCTCATTTTAATTATACTCATGTTATCAAATGAAATAGTTTTGTTGAGTATAAAAATAAAATAACACATAAAATTGGGAAACATTATTTATTCAAAATTTTGTGTCATTACAATCTTCCCCCCTTAAGAAATTGCGACCTTGAAATTTTTAAAATTGGGTTTTGAAATTTCAGTGAAAGTCCCACATCGGAAAAGGAGTCAGTAAAACTATTACTTTAAATGAATGAAATGGAAGTACAAAGGTCACCCGAGTTAACCCACACTATGATTCCTTGTAGGAAAACATTAACATGGAGGAGAAAGAAAAGGGTCGTGTTATGAGAGAGAGTGGTAGAAAACATGATTAGGATAAAGTTAACCACAAGAAAATCAAAAAGTTATAAAGTGTGTAAACGGTCTTTGATTACCTAGAAGGAAATGTAAACCAACAACATTTTTGTTTTACATTCCTTTTCATAATTTTGAGGAATTAATTTACTATATAGAACAAAAACATAAGGAAATATACCTACCTTCAATTAGTGATTCATCCTTTAATAAGTTTCTATGAAAATTAATATTTTCTCCAAACGATGAGCATTCAAAAACACATGGTCTCATCAAAAAACAAGAATCATCTTCTTGAGAGTCACGTAATACACAAAAGATTAACAAACAATTTCTTCTATCATTAATCATTATCCTAAAAACAGAAAGGGTAAGAGAAAAAAGCTCTTCAAAAAGAAAGAATCCCATAGGAAGGGAAAGTACTTTTAAATCTTCAATGTTCCATGGTACTACAAAAAGTTTATCATAGACAATTCATTAAATAACTTTCCTTAAAATTCCTCAAAATTAACCAAACTAAGATCAAAAACCAATTATAAGAATGACCTCGTAACATAGTCTTCCAAGATAGACTTTTTCATTCATCTCCAAACAACATCAACCACTCTTATCATCTTATAACAAAAGTAGCTAATCTAATTACATTTTCCACAAGAAATTTTAATCACTTCCATATGTAACCTAAATTACTATAAGTTCGCCTTAAATTCATTGATTTTTAAAAATATAATTCATCCTTTACACCTCAATGAAAAAACCATAGTAATCTATTTACCTCGATCAAATAGGGTTCCCAAAATAGTGAACGTCTTCTAATATAATAATCATCTTTTAATCACCTAATAAGCTTTTTTAAGAAGAAAAGCTTCACTACATCAACATGTGATACATAACAATAGATGTTTTCCTTAATGATATAAAATCATCTTAGGTAGTGACCTGATGATCTTAGAAAACATAAAAGATATGCTCATAGAGCATGAACTAAAATACCACATGACATATAAAATTATTACGAAGAATTTACATTTACTTCAGTCATCATTATCCATCTCAGAAAAGAACATGCATTGATCCCTTGTCCTAGAATATTTTTGATTCTCATAATGCTTCTCACCAATTCCAAGAGATCATTTCCTTGGATAATGTCTAACTTCTCCACATTTACGACATCGAAATGTATAAGGTACATCAGATCAAACCTTGTCTCCATTCATTATATTATCCATTTTTTAAAAGCAATTGGCTACTTTATGCCCTATCTTCCCACACTTAAATCATATCCCGGTTCTTTTGTGACATTCTCCTTGGTGCCTCTTCCCACACTTTTTGAAAAAAAGAAATTGGGTCTTCTTTCCCTTATCAACTTTATCAGATGAAAATCCTTGAGGCTTTGTCTTCTTCTTCCTTGATGAATATGGGCATTCAACTAGGTCCCAATTATTAATTATAATTTTTGATAGCTGGTTTGGCAATATCACAATATGTTCAACATGATAATTCGTCATCTTTGTCACACTAATAGGGATATCGTCACATTTCCTATCACATTGGTAGTTGGGAAATGTTCTTCCATTTCCCACCATTAACTAAGAAAAGAAATTATAATTAGGGGCTTAAATACGTAGCCAATAATCATGAAAATGAAACTTTAAGAATAGAAGGATATACTTGTAGAAGAAAAGTATATCCTAACTTGTGATCCCCTAAGTTTCAATCTAGGTTGTCCATGATCATATATTCTAATGTGAATCTTTATTTAATTTTATCTTTGTTCCTTTAATAATGGTTCATACTAAGCTTATGAATTTACCAAATCATATCCCCGGGGAGTGTTGTAACCATGAATGCAGCAAGGCCCATTGTCGTGTACCTGTTCCTGTTCGAGTCTCACTGAAAGCGGTGTTTTCGGGTTTTACCCGTATGTACATCTGTGCCAGAGCCACCTCTACCTGCTCTTATCCAGAGAGGGATGTATTTTCTTGGTAATCCCTTACTCAATACACTAAAATATAGGAAGATTTCTTATATTTAAAATCATCTATAGGGTTCTTCCTAGATTTTTCATATCCTAGTTTCCATATATAACTAAACCATTCTTTGATACCAACTATAACATATCACCTTTTTATAACATAACTTTTCATTACATTTTACAAAACTGAGGATCTTTAAGGATTAGTGTCTTCGAAAACCTGAACTTATTACAGAAAAAACATTCTTCATAAACACTTGAAAGTTTTCATAATTTTTTCATCCTATGTTCATTACATCATCTCATAACCTGGGAGCATACATCAAAGGAAAGGGTGAGGAAAAGGCTCAGTAAGGGAAATAGGGGAAACATTTTTCATGAGAACTTGAGATACATTAAAAGTCATGAAAAATAACTTTATGGAATGATAAAGAGATCATGAGGCATATCATAATAAAAATAACGTGATTCATAACATGAAGATGTGGCTACAACATTTAACATAGACAATCATTTCTGTTTCACCAAGGTCCATCACCAAGGTTTCATTAAAAAATTACCAAGGTTATTCACCAAGGCGTCGTTAAAAATGGTCATCTATAGAGATTGAGTATTTACCCAATGAATTGGAGAACTATCAGGGCGTGCCCTTAATTTTCCTTTATTATCATGTGAACCACATATATCATCATCAATCATTTCATAAACTACCCATATATCATAAAATAAATGGGTTTCATTTCATAATCATAACATTTTTAAAATGGCTTTAATGAAATGATCTCTATGTGACTTTCAACCCACAGAAATGAAAGTGGGTATCATGTATGTAAATCCCGTAATTTAAAATTAAAAGTTATGTTATATAAGTGAATAACCCTTTATAAGAAACATCTTTGAGTATTAACTTAATAAAATAAATGAATTTGAGAATAAGAGAGAGACATTTTGAGACGGAAATTCTGCAGCATAACGGCTATGTTATGAGGTTTTAGAAAACATTGAAAAGAGAGGGGGTATGGGTCACCCACTCATAAATGATACATAATGTAGTAGGAGAATGGAATTTAAAGGATTTAAGAACATGTTAATTAAATTTGAAAGATATAGAATACTAAATGAAGAACATGAAAGGAAGACAAAAATAATATTTCTCTTATGAAAATTTGGCAGCATAACGATATCACATAAATTTCAAAAAAAAATTAATTGACAAGATAAATTATGGTATCTCATCATATGAACATAAAATATTATTATGATTGATATAGAGATCATACCCCATCATAATAAAAAGAAACTTGAATGACTTAACATGAAAGTAGAACTTTGAAAATGAGAAAGGTGAACGAATCCCTTAAAAATTCGGCAGCCTAACGGCGTCACATAAACTTCAACAAAAATAAATTTATGAGATCAAATATTGTCTCTCATCATATGAACATAAATTATCAGAATGATAGATATATACATCATACCCCGACATAATAAAAAGGAACATGAAAGACTTTACATGAAAGTAGAACTTTGAAAATGAGAAAGGTGAACGAATCCCTTAAAAATTCGGCAGCCTAACGGCGTCACATAAACTTCAACAAAAATGAATTGATGAGATCAAATAGGGTCTCTCATCATATGAACATAAAATATTTGTATGAAAGATATAGATATCATACCCCAACATAATAAAAAGGAACTTGAAAGACTTGACATGAAAGTAGAACTTTGAAAAATGAGAAAGGTGAAAGAATCCCTAAAAAATACGGCAGCCTAACAGCGCCACTTAAATATTCATAAAACTAATTGATGAGAGAAAGAGGGGGTATCTCATAATATTACCATGAATTGGGAAGTAAGGGGAATATAAAAGTATATCATCCAACATAATAGCATGGATCATAAAAGAAACGACATAAAAGAGATTACTTGAAAAGAAATAGAGAGGTAGGATCCCTTACCTTAAACGTAACTCTTAAAACTCGAAGGTTGGGACATTGAGGGATTGGGGGAACCTTGGGAGGAATCCTTGGGAGGTAATGATACCATATATTTATTGCGGGAGAGTTGGGAGTGAAAACTAATGGAGGAAAGGGTGGGTATTTATAGGGAAAATGAGGGGACAAGGTATTAATGGCCAATGGACACCTCATTGGTGGTATTGGGAAAACCATGGGCTTGCCCATGGTATTTTCCCATGGTATTGGACATTTGGGACACCTCATAACTTATCTTACTATTAATAAGTCTTCCATATTGATTACATACTTAATAAATCATTTAATGATGTCATTAAACACCCGTAACTTAAAAACTGTGTTTTCACAATTCATCGAAAATTCATGTTTCCCAGAAAAATCCCAAAATATCACCTTAACCAAATATCAATGCTCTTATTTAAAAAATGAACTCTATTTTATAAAAATAAATTTTTAAATTTTATAAATTTAATTTTTAAATAAATACACTATTCACCGAAAATTTATTTTTTTCAAAAAAATCCCCAAAAATTACCTTAACATAATATCGATGCTCTGAGTTCAAAAATGAAATCCCTTTTTTAAAAATATTTTTATTAATATTTTTAATTTAATTTTTAATTAAAAAACACTATTAACCAGAAAAAACTAATACTTGAATAATAATTTATGAAAAATTTATTTACTTATTTTATTGAATCACATTACTTAATAAAGGTGCATAGATTATGTTAATACATTCATTATGTGAGATTACTAATCCATTTGGTCACATTACTAATCCTCAACATAAAATCACTATTCAAATTTTACTATTCATAAAAAATTAATTTGATCTTATTAGATTCGAAATTTCATACTGAATATAATTGTAGAAGACCATTTTTTGAAAATCATTACACATCATTAATTATTTATTGTTTATATAAACATTTTTAAAATATCCTTTCTCTAAAATTCATAAAAAATATCCATACTATATTTATCCGGACATTGGAAAATTCACAAACTTCATCATAAGAATAAATCACAATTTTTATTTAAATCATGGGATTACAAAAGGAATTTACGGTCTCCTTACATAGCCCCTTATAACCCCAGCATAAGACCTATGTGTTAGGTGTGCTAAGGTGAGAGAATCTGAGGGCATCTCAGCCAACATTTCACGAGTAGTAATTTACATAAGTTTGAACTTCTCGCGAAGGTGATTCTGTTCTAGCTTCTCACAATGACGTTCGGTTTGGGTTTGGTCCAGATAAAAGCCCAGTGGTTCTACCTCCTTCCCATGTTCCGTTAGATGGGCTTTGATTGGCCTGAGACTACTAGATGAGGCCATCAAATCTTCTTTCTATATTAATTAACCAAGATCACTTCTATTTAGAGACAATAATCGAAACTTTTAGTTTTTAGCGGTCATTTTGGCCAATGGTCATATAATAGTCAAAACCCAATGGCCTCATTTTAATTATACTTATGTTATCAAATGAAACAGTTATGTTGAGTATAAAAATAAAATAACACACAAAATTAGGAAACAATATTTATTCAATATTTTGGTTCATTGCAAATTACATCAATAAATTCAAATTGTTGATAATTAAATAAAATTACTAGAAATGTCATGTTATGCAATGATACTGTGTATAATGTCCTGTTAACAGTTACATGTCATGTTAGCTTAGTTTATAATGACTATGGGCCATTATAAAATTACAATGGAGACACATTTGACAGGACCATGATATATATATATATTCATATATATATATATAAACGAGTTTAAACAAAAATAATTGGATTTTAAAAATACTATAAAATGATAAGGATGCTGTTAAATGTGCTTTTAATTAAAAATTAAATGGGTTTTCCTTTATTCAGTTAAATTGACACTCCATATAAATGATCTTCTACTATGTTAGGTGGAACCTTTTCCATGTCACAATCTCAGTTGTGGGTAGTTGTCCATAACAATTGTGATCTATTTTTACCATTATTACCAAAATTATGTGGCATTAAGAATAGGTTTAGGTTGTACTAGTTATAAGAGGAATGTGTACAAATTAATTCCAACTAAATATTGTTCCAATTTTAAATAAATGTTATAACTCATGTTCTTTTAAATCGTAGACCTATGTCACTAGGATTACCACATGTCACACACCAAGGTGAAGGTTATGACCATGCTCATGTGGTGGTGGGCCCTGAGCTATTAGTATAATCTCTTATATTTCAACTATAGGCACCTCCCATTGATGTTACAGTAGAAACTGATGCTCAATTTATAAATAGTATCTTTTTTCCATGCACATTGTACATGATGCCCCGTGAACTACCCCTATAATGGTAGAGTTGACATGGGAATTCCAACAACAAAATATTCTCACCTTTTATAGGGATTGTAGTCTTTAGGATGTTGTATTATTGCAGGAGGCCATGTTCTTTATCTGTGGGTATCTAGATAAGACTCCATAGTAGAGGATCATGCCCTCTACTGATATGCTTCATGAATCCACTACGTATTGGTGGGATTTCCTCACAATTGTAATTTAATAAATGGAATTGTTTGGTTAGACTTTGGGATAATTTTTTTTAAACATCGTTATTTATACATAGAGAATATACCACGCATGATTGTTCGTTCACCTATAGTATGTTTATTTTCCGTTATGGTGTATTCATCTTGTTTCACTGAATTGCATCATTTTACAACAACATGGAATTTTAATGAGCTAACCACTAACAAATGTTATTAGGATGGGTTTTGTATGCCATCATATCATAGGTGACTATATTTTTATTGAGAACTATTTTAGATATAGTGAACTAGGTCCTCATTATTTAGAAAAAATCTATGAGAATATGGTGATGTGATCCATTGACGTTAAACATCTAGGTAGGGAGCAGTCATATCCAGAAACAGGAAATGTAATTTTGAAGGTGTATGTATGGGAAATACCTGCTATGAGGAATGGACCAACAAATATGTGGTGTGTCACCAGTGTGGAGTGACAGGGAAGAAAAATCCCCATCATACAAGGTAAAAAATCAATTGTTGAGTTTAAAGTAGGATGGGTCATGAGAAGAATTTTATTTCAAACCATCCCTCCTATACTTAGTGTGAAGGGATCTTTACTAACACCACATTCATGCACAGGATCTAAAAGTCCAAATTATGGTGTTGGTGTAACATCAATCAAATATGGCATGGTGGTGGTCATGGAAGAGGTAGTCTGACCTCAGTGTTAAGTGCAAATAAATAATACCTTCTCAGGTTATCCAGGATGATCTCAAGGTTGTTGTTCGGGCCTTATCGATGAAGTATGGACTACACATGAGGAGTGGGTTCCTACACCTTCTACTATATGAGGAACTATTCTGATAGCCTCAAAATTATTTTCTATCCTATTTGATACAGGTATAACTAACTCATTCCTATCTGGTATAATAATGTGATGTTTGAGCCTAGTGGTGGAGTAATTTAGCGACATTATGACCCTCCATAAATCATTAGGCTTTTGATCAAACTATGTATTATAGTTTGAGGGGTTCCCCTAGAGATATGTGGGTAAATATTCCTATGGAATTTCATTATCCCTGAGTGAAGTGGCTTCGACGTCATTCTATATAGGGACTGTCTCGTTCCTTATCATGACCCTACTGATTTCTATCACAAAATGGTGTCACAAACATCACCTGAGAAGGCTGCATACATTCATAAGGTAGAATGTGATATATATTTTATTTAAATGGTTCGAGTTTTAGTGGATATGTATGGTGACATAACATATGTCTAGTCTCTTCTTGAGTTATAAGGTAATAATCATTATAGAATTACCTCAAAAGGTGGATCATTTTAAGGATGTCTCCCAAAAAAAATTCTCCAACATACCTCCCATGAGAGAGGTGGATTTCTTTATTCAGGATGTATTACGTGTGAAACCGGTGTGCATTACTTCCTAAAAATGGAACCTGAAAAGAACATGTAACTCAAGAAGCAGTTGGATGATCTAGATGTTAATGGTTTTATATATCCCAATACCATGATTTGGGGTTCACCTGTCATTTTTTCTTATAAGGTGAATGGTACCCTGAGGTTATGACTGTATTAAAAATGGTTAAACTAGGTTATATTGAAGAACCAGTATCCACTGCCTCATATAAATGAACTCTTCCACCAGTTCTGAGGAGTAATATTCTTCTTTATGATCAATTTCAGTTCAAGTTATCACGAAGTTCATGAGAGGATATTATAAATACAATATAAATAGATCCATTGTAGATCTATTCGAAATGAGTATCTACCAATCTTGTTCAAATTTATTAACCTGCCAAATGTTTTTATATTCTGATGAATTGGCTATTAAACCCTTAAATGGATTCATTTATTGTTGTAATTTTTTTCTGAAGACATCTTCTAGTGTTCTCACACCTAGAATAACTATGCTGACCATCTTGATATCATAATAAATACATTTTGAGAGCAGTAAATATATATAAAGTTTAGATAATTCCACTTTTGTATCAATAAGAATCATTTCTTGGGAAATATAATTTTAGTGGTAGGTGTAACTATTGAGCCAGAGAAGGTGTTCTATGTGGTTTCCTAGGTACATCCCAAGAATGTTTTGATATATGTAGTATCATGTGGCAGACTGGATTAAACCTGAAACTCATTCATTATTTCCCATTCCTAGGATCCCCACTTATGTTCTGCACTAAAATTTTGTTAACTTTGTATATATATAATATTATGGGATAACCTTTTAGTATTTATAATAGAGAATAACATTAGTGTCGATCATGATTCTTCTAGAGAAGGGTTGATCCAATATTGTTTTCTATGATTCTTGATGAATTGTTCTAGGGGAATTTTTGATTTAGGGTTATCATCTTTTATAATATTGTTCCCACTATTTGAGCCCTCACAAGTATAATTACACAACAGAAGACCTCATGTTAGCAGTAATGGTTTATGATTTATATTGTAGATGGAATTATCTATTGGTTAAATAGTTTATTGTTTACACATGTCAAAATAGACTCAAATACATTTCCATATAGGGATATTTAAATCATTGGCAGTGTAGTTGGGTAGAATACCTTAATTAATTTGACATTGATCATTAATATACACTCTGAATAGGTAATGAAGTTGAAGACACATGGATCTAGAATACGTAGATACAAGATATCAAGGATTCCAATACTGTGTCAAAGTTGATGGGTATTTTTTCTGAGATGCACCTAGAGAATCATGAAAAATATTGGAATATTGTATTAACATCTTTGGTGGTCTCATCCGTCCCTTTTGTGAGGGTGAGGATGAAGAAAATTTTATTTCACGATGGCCCTATCTTGAGGGAGGGTGTCTCTGGTGACAACCCATCTCCTGGTTGGTTTGTAGATGTGAATTAAATTCTAGTCATTCATGGACGTATCTAGTTTACTTTAGACATATAGGAAGAGAAGATGTGGGAATATAAAGCCTTTATTTGGGATGATCACTATGGTTTTACTAAGATGTACTGAGACATATAACATTATTGTTGGTGTCTAGGTATGAAGAGGCAGATTAAAGGTTTAATCATGAGTTCTCCCACCTATGCAAATGTGAGGTAGAGAACCAATGACCTCTAGTACTTCAATATCCTCATTCCCTTCATGAGTGGAAATAAAACAACATCACCGTGGATTTTATGACACATATGTTGAGATCCCCTCATGGTAGTGATGAATTATGGGTGATCATTGATATAATTTCTAAGGTTAAACACATCCTACCAATACAAGATACATTATTAGTGGAGGAGATAGGAAGGCTCTATATCTGGTATATTGTGCACCTTCAAGGTGTTCCTCATTATATTATATTGGACTAAGATGCTTGGTTTACAACATGTTTTGGGAAACGGTTGTAGATTTCCTAGATTTCATATGTCCTTGTTAGAATATTGTATCACCCATAGAACAATGGGTTGTCCAAGGGGGCAATATGGGTGTTAGAGGACATGATTTAAGCATTTGTCATTGGTTTCAAATATTCATGGGGGAAACATATATATATTGTAAAATATTCATAAAATAACATCTATTAAGAAATGATTAGGATGGATCCTTAGGAGAAATATTATGGTAGGACATTTTTTCACCTCTCTACTAGTTATAGGAAGGTCAGGTAGCACTGTTGGGTCTACTTATCATTATGAAGACATTAGATCATGTTAAACTATTTCAGAATCATATCGATATAGCTCATCCCAAGAAAATGTATTATATCAATTATCATATTATTCCTATACAATTCTATGGGGGACATCAATTATTTATACATGTATCACCTTGATTGGTTCGTATGCGAGTATGGAGATAAGTAAACCCATCACCCTATTATGTCGGGACATTCATTATTAGTGTAGAGATTCACGATGGTAGCATTTTAGTTGTAGTTTTTTCCGAATTATTATGTCATGTATAATATATTAAATATATCATAGCTTTATTGGTATCATAATAACTCATTTCAATTGTTTAAAACAGTGGAAACTGAGAATAATGAAGATTCATCCTTTGACAAGAATATGATATGTATATTTTATTGGATCATGAAGGGTCTTTGAGCAAGGTTGGTTCATTTTGTTTGATTTATATGGAAGAATATGTGTTTTCAGGATAAGACCTATGAGTGGGAGTCAGATGTATGTTCTCAGTGTATGAAACATTTCTCATACAATGTTTTCCACCCTCAAAAAGGTAACTCAGGGAATAGTTGTTTTAAGTAGGGGAGGCTATAAAATACATGATTTTTGAAATAATTAATGATTTTTAAGAAACTATTCAAAACCTCTCATTTTATTCCAATGATGTGATCTATTTCCCATGGAATGGTCTACAAGAGCCTAGATCTCATTCAAGTCATATATTTCATGATTTTTTAGACACATAGTAAGTCAGATGTCCAGTGCAATGTTATTGCTAACTGTGTGCCAGAACTATGCGGGTCAACCAGTGCATAAGGCATACTACACCATTTTTCTACACCAAAGATGGTCGGGGTGAACAACCATTAAACATGTATCATATATTTCATAGAGCCAATTTTCAATGGATGTGAATGGATAGTCAAACCTGCAAGACAACCTACGTGATGGGGTTCCCTAAGCAATAGATGTTCCATGGTTGGTGCACATTTTTTCTAATAGTGTGGACCAACCATGTGACCCATATTTTAAATGGTTATCGACCATTTTTTCTCTATTATGCACATGTATATTCTAATAATAAAATAATCTCATGTAATACCTAATTTCATAATGAGGGGATGTATAGTACCAGACATTAATTTCTATGGTAAGGCCATGTGCCAAGACCTAGGGGCTGACTGTAACCAGACCCCATCCCCGAGAGCCTCTATAACCGGACTCCAACCCAGAGAGCCTCTATAACCGAACTCCAACCCAGAGGGTCTGCTGTAAGTAGACCCCAACCCAGAGGGCTAACTTTTACCAGTCGCCAACCCAGAACATACTATTCCAACACATTCATCTTAAAAATAAGATGAAATATAACCTAAACATTTGTGTTAAAACTAGCATATGAAATGTCAATACGTTTACCATAAACCATGAATGGAATAAAAAATAACTCATACATATTCAAAAATATCACAAAACCTTAAATACAATATTCAATATTTGTATCATAATAAATCAACTTCAAACAAGTGTATAATTTATCAAATGATGTTGAGATTGATGAAATCAAAACAATTTCAGAGAAATATCTCTTTCTTTTTTGAAATAATTTAAGAGTCACATAATTATAAAGAATTAATTTATTATGAAAATATTATTATAATCTATAAAGGGAAACTTCAATGATGTTATAAAGGCGGAAAATATTTGCACCCATCGTATAAGTAAAAACAATTACCTTAATTTTGTCGAAATGGTCATAAGGTACCTTGATTTGAAAACGATTAAAATATTCGTTTCAAAATATTTTATAAAAATTAAAACAAGTTTATAAATGAATTTATAACATAGTCTAGAAAATACTAAAAAGGTTTTGGTAAACATTTTAATGAAACATGGATGTGGATGATAATGAGTTCCCAGTAGATACTTACGTAAAAATAACCTCGAATAATAAAAAGATTATGATATTAACCCTTAACATGTATTATTCATTGGTCGAGGGTACGTTAAACTGTTGTATATTATATAAATCATTGTTATTAAAATATATAAGAACTTTATACATAATTATGATATCATATATGATCTTCTAATAATCCATTGTTAATGATATTTTAGTGTTATTGTCATTTCGGGTCTTAACATATTCATTTTTTTATATTCTTTGTTACGTGAGTCATTTTTGTTATATATTTGATGTTTCTTATTCATATCCAGAATAACATCAAGTATTTAAACATTTTATTTAAATAATCACGTGAAAATTACTCTAGAATATTTATGAAGGGGAATGAATCTCATCACATTCGTGGAGACGGTAATCTGTACGTAGGCATGAGTGAAAATATCATTCATTTGATATTAAAATCATAAATAATTGGATGGTATATCATATATAATGAATCATTATCATGTTATATTTATTATTTAAAACAATTATACATCATTATTATACCCATCTAAACAAAAATGTATTGAATAACAACAACACCACGACGTGGAGACAGTAAGTCGTACGTACACACGTATGGTGACATGTCATTAGAAGGATGGATAGGATAATTAGTATTGTTGTAACATATTTATAATAACATCACATTATATATATGATACAAGAGTTATTATTTTATAATGTAAACAACAAGGAAATAAGAAGTGGAAGAAGAAAAGTTCTAGACAGAGTTGATGAAATATTTAACTCTTCTTGGGTTCTTCCTTTTGAATTGATCAAAAGGTCTCCATAGGTTGGCTTTCTAACTAACGGAAGGACTCTAGGATTAAATTAGGAAATTTAAGAGGATATTTGGGCTTGGTTTGGCTGATCCAATTGGCTTTGAAGGTGTGAATGTGAGAGAATGGGGAGTGCCCTTTTGTAAGAGGGGTTAGGGGAACCTTAGGAAAATATTGAAATATTATTTTATAATAAGATAATTTTCGGTTTCTAATGGATATATAATGATTTATTTCTAGTATAAGGTGTGTATGGGTCTAAAACTACTCAACCAATAGGTTTTATATAGGTTTGGTTCACTATATTAACCTCATCCTTTAGATTTAACTCTTAGTTAATTAATTTGACATTTACCATGTCTGTTTGTATTTCTATTTTATATTGTTAATAATCATTCTATAAACATTCATGAGAACCTAAAGTGGTTAATTAATGAAATATATAATATTATTTAAGACCACTATCTGGACCTTATATTTTTAGTAATAGAATATCAATTAATACTATAATATTGGTTTTAAAAACTCTTTTATGTCAATTTTGACAGTGTTTTCTATTTTGTTATTGTTAAATTAATAACTGCATTATTACTTCAAAAAAATCCTTTAATCAACCCTAACATGTCATATTAACCTATAAAATCAGTGTAATTTATAAAAATTATCGAATTAAATTTATTTGGATATTTAAAATATCAATTATTTCAATATTTCATTAATAAGGTAATTACTGCATAATCATTGTGTCATAAATAATTTAAATAATTTAATATCGAAAAAATATAAATAACATAATATTATATATTAAATCTTTTTATATTTCCAATGAATATTTATAGTTGAAAATATGACTTATATAACCACATATAAAAATTTATTTACTAAAAGATATTGATTTATGTCATTTTTTCCTTTACTTTAAGTTAATTAAAATAAATTATCATTATCATTCATAAGTGGCTCCATGGGGTCCCAAAATGCACACAAGGATTCCCGTGGTCGGCGATGACACATCCAATACGGTTAGGACATGTGTTAATGTAATTTTGAATTGTTATAATATTCTTTTTACCTCCAATTACACTATTTTCCTTTAACCGTGTTAAATAAAAGTCAAAAGATACTATTCACCAAAAATTATTTTCTTCTTATTGAACCACATATTAATTTATGAGGTTAACCATGTCTCTCATATTTTTTAAATTCTACTCACAGAAATGGTAAAATTAAGTTTTATGAGAATTTGAAAATTTTTCTAGGAGGTGGGTAAAAGACGTTAAAAAGTTCAATAAAAATTTTATATATCTAAACACATTATAAAATTACTACAATGAATTATATTTAACATGTATAGGTATTATGTATACATTTTGACCTAAAATACATTTAAATAAAATAAATATTTATTTAAATAAAAAGTTGGTTTTAACTAAAAACTTAGTTTTTTTGACTATTCATCAAAAATTGAATGTTTTCAGAAAAATAACAAACCTTCACCCAAAACTAATTTTGATATTCTGAATCAAAAAATTAAGTATGTTTTACCAAATTCAAAACATAGAAGTTTCTTTTATTAATTTAATATTAATTCATGTTTCCAAAACCGAAAAGCCTTTTTTAAGAAATAATACATTATAAAAGATTGATACTTGTTTATGCTCAATTTCAAAGTGAAATTATTTCCAATGAATAAAATTTGATTAAATGGTAAAAATACAATCTATTTATACTTACAAACCATTAAAATTTATAATTTAACACTAAAAATTGTTTTTATTAAAAAATTTATTTTCAGTTAAAAACAACCTCGGATAATAAAGAGATTGTGAAATTAACCCTTACCATGTACTTTTCCTTGATCAAGGGTACGTTAACCTCCATTATAATAATTAAATAATTGTTATTAAATAATACAAGAACCATATACATAATTATGATATCATATATGATCTTCTAATAATGCTTTGTTAATGATATTTAAATATTATCGTCATTTCGGGTTTTAACATATTAGTTTTACTTTATATTCTTTGTTACGTGAGTCATTATTATTATTCATGAGATGTTTCATATTCATATCTAGAAATAAATAATGTCTTTAAAAAATATTATTAATCATAAAATGAATATTAGTCTTCAATGGTTACGATGTGGAATGAATCTCATCGCGTTCTTGGAGACCGTAATCCGTACATACGCACGAGCCACAATATCATTCTTTTGATATTAAAATAGTATATAATTGGATAGTATATCATAAATAAAGAATCACTATCCTATTATTTTTATTATTTACATCAATTATAAATCATTATTAAAACCATCAAAATAATAATGTATTGAATAACAACTACACCACGAAGTGGAGACGGTAAGTCGTTCGTACGCACGTATGGTGACATGTCATATAAATAATGGATAGAATAATGATTAGGGTTCTAACATATTTATAATGACATAAAAATATATAGAAGATACTGTAGTAATTATTTTATAATGGGAACAACAAGGAATGAAGAAGTGGAAGAAGAAAAGATCTTGAAAGAGGTGACTAAATATTTACCTCTTCTTCGGGTCTATCCTTTTTATTTGATCAAAAGGGCTCCATATGTTGGATTTATGACTAAATTAAGGCCTCTAGGATTAAGGGAGGACATTTTATAGGATATTTGGGCAGGGTTTGGCCAATCCAAATGGATTTGAAGGTGTTAATTTGAGAGAAGGGGAGTTCCCTTTTATATGAGGGGTGAGGGAAACCTTTGGAAAGGATTGAAATATTATTTTATAATATACTCATTTTCGGTTACTAGTGGCTCCAAAATTATTTATTATGAGGATAATGTGGGTATGGGTATAAAAATACACAACCAATAGGTTTTAGATAGTATTTGGTCAATATATTAACCTCATATTTTATATTTACCTCTTTGTTAATTAGTTTGATATTTATCATGTCTCTTTGTATTTGTATTATATATGGTTAATAAACATACTACAAACTTCAAAACGAACCTCAATTGGTCCATTAATTACATATATAATATTATTCAAAACCATTGTCCAAAACATAGATTTTTAGGAACAGAATATCAATTAATAATATAATATTTTTTTAAAAAACTCTTTTATGTCAATTCTGACACTATTTTCTATTTTGTTTTTGTTAAATTCATAACAACATTATTACGTCAACAGAATTCCTTTAATAAAACCCGAAATTTTCATATTAACCTATAAAATTACTAGAATTCATAAAAACTCTCAAATTAAATTTATTTGGATATTTATAATATCAATTATTTTAATATTTTATTAATAAGGTAATTACTACATCATCATTGTGTCATTAATAAATTATATTATATAATGTCTCAAAAATATAAATAAATTACCATTATGTAGGAAATATTTTTATATTTACAATAAATATTTATATTCTAAAATTTGACTTATATAACCCCGTGTAAAAATTGATTTACTAAAATATATTGGTTTAAGTCATTTTTGCCTTTATGTTAATTAAAATAATGTGTCATTATCATTCATAAGTGGCTCCATGGGGACCCAAAATCGACCAAAGGATGCCCATGGTCGGACATGACTCAGAAAATAAGGTTATAACATGTGTTAAGGTAATTTTTATTTTTATAATATTCTTTTTACCTTGATTTACCCTATTAACCTTTAACCACGATAAATAAAAGTCAGAAGTAACTCTTCACCAAAAATTATTTTAATTATATTGAACCACATTTTACTTACTAAGTTTAACCATGTTTCCTGGATTTTTGAAATTCAACCCATATAAATGGTAAAATTATATTTTATTCAAATTTTCAAATTCTCCTAGGAGGTGGGTAAAAGACGGTAAAAAGTTAAATAAACTTTTTATATATCTAAACATATTATAAAATGACTTAAATTAAATATATTGAACTTATATAAGTATTATGTATATGTTTTGAAATAAAATAAATTTTAATAAAATAAATAATAATTTAAATAAAAAGTCAGTTTTAACCAATAACTCACTATTTATCACTATTCATCAAAAATTTATAGTTTTCAGAAAAATTCCAAAATTTCACCCTAAGATAGTTTTGATATTCTGAATTCAAAAATTAAGTCAATTTTACCAAAATTAAAAACATATAATTTTCATTTATTAATTAAAAATTAATTCCATTTGTCAAAACAAAAAAAAAACTTTTTTTAAGAAATAATAACTTACAAGAGATTGATATGTGTTTATGTTTAATTGAAAAGTGAAATTATTTAAAATGAATAACAGTTGATTAAATTGTAAAAATATAATCTATTTATATTTAGAAACCATTAAAATTTATAATATAACACTACAAATTATTTTCATTAAAAAAGTTGTTTTCAGTTAAAATATAGTTTTTTTCACTATTCACCCAAATATGAAAGTTATCAGAAAAACATGAAAATTTTATTGAAAATAAATTCTTATGTCCCAATTATAATGAAGATTATTATTTTACCTAATTTAATTTATAAATGTTTCATATATTGGATTTAAAAGGGTTTTCCATTAAAAGGATGTAAAATATTTTTTTTAAATACTTGTTTTATGAGAAAAAAAATGAATTTGTTTTTTTCATAATGGATAAGAAACTCATAATATACATTATAAAATTATAAAGATTATATAATGTTCAAAATTATGTTAATACTATTCATAACCTCTTTTGAATGACTATTTTGGTAAGACGTGGTGCGCTTGAACTCGGTGTTTCTTATATTGCAAGTTATTGAATTACTTTGAAGAAATAACATAATATGAAATCATGGGGTGTTAAATTATTCCCTCCTTCAATAAATTACTTCCCCGCAATTTGAAATTGTTCTTTGAAAATAAATTGTTGTAAAATGAAAATACCTTTTTGGGAAAACCCACATCAGAAATTGGGTTAATAGAATTTAGTCTTAATAAGAGGAAAATGGGAATGAAAAAGTCACAACCAAATTATGATATCAATTAAGAGAACATTGGTTGAAATTAGAGACACATAAATATTTGTAGAAAGTGATTGAGGTCATTAGTCACAAAAAATTGTATAATTGAGGGCCTCCAAACCATCAATCTATTATGATTTAAATATAATCAGTTCAACAAAACATAAGTTATTATGATAACACAATTTGAGTTGTAAGATCCCCTACTGATGGTTTAAGAATTAATTTACTCATAGAATAAGAGAAAAAAATATATATATTTGATAGGTAGAGTTCCATCCTCTAACTAATTTCTACCACAAACTCATCTTTCACTCTAAAAGATAATAGAACTTAAAAAATATTCTATTTATCCTATTAATATAGGGTTCCAAAAAAATGAATTTGTAATTCACCTATCAGACCCATTAAAAAACTACATTATTCAATCCAGGGACATCACGTAGTCTAGTGGTTGGCGATAAATCCCAATCGCAGTATGTTTGTTGGTACGATTCCCGCAGTTTTGTCTGACGCGATGGGTTGTCACACGGTCTACGTGTTTCCCTTTTTATAAAAATCCAAAAATACACTTCATAATAGTATCCAATTTCAAACTTAATTAATTCCAACCTTTAGACTTATCCAAAATAATTTTATCCAAACTCAAATTCCTTATTTTATAAGGAAGTTAAACCCAATGAAGATCCATTCTTCCACATAATAACATGTGAAAAACTACGTCATGTATTATTTTAAAACGCGGTAACGCCCTGAGATAACATAAAACCTTATTTATTATATTCATGCTCCCTTATCCTTTATATAATACTAAATATATTCCTTATATCCAAAAATATTGAATATTCCCAAAATAATGAAATAAACATACAATTAATCAATTCCATGGTAGTCAAGAATATCCAAAATAATTTATCCAATCAACCATCTCTTATTCCAAAATCAAGACCTCATTATCAGGACCATATTAAGTATTACATTTCCTTCAACCATATATTTTTCCAAAAAAAGTATATCTTACTATTAAGTAACTTTTCTGAGAACAATATAATCTCAAATCCTCAATTAAATAGTACTGCAGTAAATTCCTTATTTATCTCCAAAATTCATATAACTAGTATATTGTTGACACAACACTCAAATGATATAATTATATAATAACAACATAAGAACACTAGTCATTCATCTTCATCTGAGGTAGTATTATAACTTGATTATTATCCAATATCATCATTTAAGGTATACTCTGATGACTGGGACATTGATTCATGTAGTGTCCCAACACCTTCCAGATGAAGCATTGTTCATTTGAAACTTTTTTCTTACCCTTTCAATCACGTACTTGGTGTCCTTTTTCTCCACATTTATAACAAACTCTCATTCCCTTACATCATTTACCAAGGTTGTTATTTCTGCAGTTATCACGTATAGGAAAATCATTTTTTCCCTTTTCCCTTTAACCATCTTCCCTTTATTCTCTTTCTTCCCTTCAAAGCTATAGGACTCAGATAAGTCATTACTTATCTTATTAATGCATGATACTATTTCTTCAAATGTTGATAATACATGGGAGACTATTTCTCTTCTAAATGTTGTCTTAATACCATGAAATATATGATCCTTCTTATTCATTGGATCATACGTATTGCTGGAGTTCACATTCCTTCTACTAGGTGCCATTTCTATACAATGGCATACACTGTGTCAGATTATTAATTGAAATGAATAAATAAAAACCTGTAAAATAAACAACATAAATTGAACAATTTATGGATATAATCCATAATAATAAAAATATTTTCTTTGAGTAGGTATATACTCATAAATCCTTCATAATGATTTATAATGAAAATGAGATTTATCCTGAGCATATCACCCGAGAGTGACGTAACCCAGAGTGTAGCAAGGCCCGTTGTTGTGCACATGTTCCTGTTCAAGTCTAGATAAAAGTAGTGTTTTCGGGTTTTACCCCTAGGTAAATATGGGATAGAGCCGCAACTACCTACTCGTATCCAGACAGAGAGTTATTTTCTTGGAAAACTCACAAAATATATACATTACAAAAATCCTAGGATGTTCTAGTATACTAATCCTCAAAGTATATCTTAGGGTAATGTGCTCTAATCCGAGTTTATCTAAATCTAGTTTCCAAGGTTATTTCTAAACTTTCTCTGATACCAATTGTAATGCCCTGACCCTAGATTCAGAATTTTGGTGAATTGCTTTAATACATTGGCATGATTTCAAGTAATCATGTCCTAAAATACAGATCAGTTTAGTAGTCTTGGAAAATAGCTTACATACATGAACATTACATTACACATTCTAAAGGTAAACACAAAAAAATCCTTTGATAATTCTATTGTTCCCTCATCTTCACCCTGCATCATAAAGACATCACACTTCTTGGGATCATAGGAAAATAGAACATAAGAAAGGGGTGACCTCATATGGTCATTAAGGATAAATTATTTAGTGGAAGCTATAATCTTTTAAGGTGAGATGTGTAATAAAAACAGTAGCCTTTTAAACATAAACCTGAACATAATATGGAAAAAATAAATAAAAAATTACCATATTAACACGGACATGGATATTCTACTAGCCAAATAATCACATGAAATAACTAATTTCATAATGAGGGAATGTATATTACTGGACATTAATTTCTGCGTCAAGGCCTCGTGCCAGGACCAAGGGTCTAACTGTAACCGGACCCCAACCCAGAGTGCCTCTATAACCAGACCCCAACCTAGAGAGCCTCTGTAACTAGACTCTAACCCAGTGAGCCTCTATAATCAAACTCCAATCTGTAGAGTATGCGATAACCAGACCCCAACCTGGAGGGCTTACTTTTACCGATCCCCAAACCGAAACATACGTGTCCAACACATTCTTTTTAAGAAGAGGTTAAAATCTAGCATAATAATTCATATTAAAACTAGAATATGAAGTGTAAATACATTAACCATAAACCATTAATGAAATAAAAAATTACTCATCCATATTCAAACATATAACAAAACATTAAAAATGATATGGTAGATTTGTATCATAATAAATCAACTTCAAACAAGTGTAAATTTTTTCAACAGATGTTGACATAAATGAAATCAAAACTATTTGAGAGAAATATCTCTTTCAATTCTAATATCATTTAAGAGTCACATAATTATAATGAAAACATTTATTTTGAAAATATTCCTAGAATCATGTAAGGGAAACTTCGATGATGGTATAACGGCGGAAAATAGTCGCACCTGCGGTATATGTTAAAAAAAATTTACCTTAATTTGGTAGAAAAGGTCATAAGGTACCTTGTTTGGAAAACTACGAAAAGATTCATTTCAAACTATTTTATAAAAATAAAAAACTGGTATAAATTACATTAAGCCATATTCTAATAAATTGTAAAAATGTTTTGGATTAAATTTCTAAAAAACATGGATGTGGATGATAAAGAGTTCCCAGTAGATACTTACGTAAAAACAACCTCAGATAATAAAGAGATTGTCAAATTATTCCTTAACTTGTAGTTTTCCTTGGTCAAGGGTACGTTAACCTCATGTATAACAGTTAAGTCATTGATATTAAATTATACAAGGACCATATACATAATTATGATATCATAATGATTTTTTAATAATGGGTTTTTAATGATAGTTTAGTATTATCGTTGTTTTGGGTGTCAACAGATTCATTTTTCTTTATATTCATTCTTATGTGAGCCATGAATGTTATGGATGGGATGTTTCATATTCATATCCAAAATGACAACAAGTCATTAATAATTATTTTTAATCATAAAAAAAATTAGTCTTGAATGGTTACGATGGGGAATGAATCTCATCGCGTTCATAGAGATGGTAATCCGTACGTATGCACGATTGAAAATATCAATATTTTCATATTAAAATCATATATAATTGGATAGTATATCATATTTACCCAAAAATTATCATCTTATATTTATTATTTCTATCAATTATACATCACTATTATACCCATCCAAATAATAATGTATTGAATAACAATTACACAACGACTTGGAGATGGTAAGCCGTACGTATGCACGTATGATGACATGACATTCAAAGGATGGATAAAATAATGAATATGGTTGACACAAATTTTTAATAACATCACAGTATATATAAAATACTGTAGTTATTATTTTATAATGGAAGAAACAAGGAACGATGAAGTTGATAAAGAAAAGATCTTGAAAGAGGTGATGAAATATTTACCTCTTCTTCTGGTTCTTCCTTTTGATTTAATCATGAGGGCTCTTTGGTTGGATTTAGGACTACAAGAAGGCCTCTAGGTTTAATGGATTACATTTTAGAGGATATTTTTATAGGGTGTGGCAGAATCAAATGGCTTTGAATGTGTGAATTTGAGAGAAGGGAGAGGAACCTTTTATAAGAGGGGTGAGGAGAACCTTAGTAAAATATTGAAATATTATTTTATATTAAAATAATTTTAGGTTTATAATGGCTCAAAAATGATTTATTTCTAGGATAAGGTGGGTATGGGTATACAACTACTCAACAAATATGTTTTATACAGGTTTCGGTTTCTATATTTACCTCATATATTAGATGTAACTCTTTGTTTATTATTTTGACATTTATCAGGTCTCGTTGTATTTTTACTTTATATGGTTAATATATATATTATAAACTTTAAAACGAACCTAAAGTGGTTAATTAATGACATATATAATATTATTTAATACCTTTGTAGGAATAATAGATTTTTAGGAATAGAATATCTATTAAGAATAATTTTTTTTCTAAAAACTCTTCTGTGTCAATTTTGACACTATTTACTATTTTGTTTTTTTAAATTCATAAATTCATTATTACGTCAAAAAAAATCATTTAATAAACCCTAAATTGTAATATTAACCTATAAAATTATTGGAATTCATTACAAGTTTCATATTAATTTTATTTGGATATTTAAAATATCAATTATTTTAATATTTCATTAGTACGGTAATTACTCCATCATCATTGTGTCATAAATAAATTATATTTTTTAATGTATACAAAATATAAATAAAAAAACATTATGTAAGAATTTTTTTTATTTCTAATGAATATTTATATTCGAAAATATGACTTATATAACCCCATGGAAAAATTGATTTACTAAAAGATATTGGTTTATGCCATTTTAGCCTTTACATTATGTTAATTAAAATAAAGTGGCATTATCATTCATATGTGTCTCCATGGGGTCCCAAAATTGACTCAAGGATTCAAATGGTCGTCCATGACTAATAAAATAATGTTATGATAAGTGTTAAGGTAATTTTGTATTATTATAATATTCTTTTTACCTTGAATTACCCTATTTAACTTTAATCGCGGTAAATAAAAGGTAAACGTTACTATTCACCAAAAATTATTTTCATCTTATTGAACCAAATTTTACTTACTGAGCATAACCATGTCACTCTTATTTTTGAAATTCAACTCACAGAAATGACAAAATTAAGTTTTATGAAAATTTGAAAATTCTCTTAAGAGGGAGGTAAAAGACGGTAAAAAGGTCAATAAACTTTTTTTATATCTGAACTTATTATAAGATAACTCCAATGAATTTTATTGAACATATATAGGTATTAGGTATCTATATTGACCTAAAATAAATTTTTATAAAATAAAATATTATTTAAATAAAAATTCAGTTTTAACCAATAACTAAGTGTTTTTCATTATCCATCAAAAATTGAATATTTTCAGAAAAAAGACAAAAATTTCAATCGAAGATAATTTTGATATTCTGAATTCAAAAATTAAGACTATTTTACAAAATTCAATACATATAAGTTGTGTTTATTAATTTAAAATTAATTCCCTCTGTCAAAACCCAAAAGCCTGTTTTTATTAAATAATAACTAACAAAAGGGTGATACTTGTTTATGCTCAATTTCAAAGTGAAATAATTTCTAATGAATAACATTTTATTAAATGGTGAAAATATAATATATTTATACTTCCAAACCATTAAAATGTTTAATTTAACAATACAAATTATTTTGTTTAAAAAAGTTGTTTTCAGTCAAAATTTATTATTTTCACTATTCACCCAAATATGAAAGTTATCAGAAAAACACCAAAAATTTATTGAGACTACATTCTTATGTCCCAATTCTAAATAATAATTTTATTTTGTCAAATTGAATATATAAAAGTTTCAAATATTGGATTTTAAATGGTTCTCCATTAAAAGGCTGTAAAATTTCATTTTTTTTAAATACTTCTATTATCTGAAAAAAATGAATTTTTTTTTCATAAATATGTATAATAATCTAATAATATGGATTCTAAAATTATATGTATTATTTAAAGTTCAAAATTTAGTTAATAATATTAATAACCACTTTTTAATGGCATGTTTGGTAAGTCATGGGGCGCTTGAACATGTTGTTTCATGTAGTGAAAGTTATTGAATTACATTGAAGAAAGAATGTACAATGAAATCATGGGGTGTTACATTCGTCCCTCCTTAAATAAATTGAATCCTCATAATTTGAAATTGATCTTAGAAAATAAATGGTTTTAAATAGAAAATACCTTTGTGGGAAAACCCACATCAGAAATTGGGTTAATAAAATTAATACTTAATAAGAGGAAATGGGGAATGAAAAAGGCACCACAATATTATAATCTCAATTACGAGAAAATTGGTGGAAATTAGAGACTCGTAAATATTTATAGGGAGTTATTGAGGTCATCAGTAACAAAAAATTGTAGAATTGAAAGCCTCAAATCCCTCAATCTATGATTATATAAATATCATTGGTTCAACAAAACATAAGGTATTAGGATAACATATTTTTGGTTTTAAGATCACTTACCTAAAGATTAATAATAACTTTCTTCATAGAATGTGAGAAGAAAAATATATATACATGATAAGTAGAGTTTCATCCTTTAACTAATTTATACCACAAACTCATCTTTCACTCTAAAAGATAATAAAACTAAAAATATTATTCTATTTATCCTATTGATATAAGTTTCCGAAAAAACGAATTTATATTTCACTTATCATACCCATTAAAAAAAGAAACTACATTATACAATCCAGGGACTTCACGTAGTCCAGTGGTATGTGATATATCCCAATTGCACTATGGTTGTGGGTTTGATTCCCACAGCTTTTTCTGACTTGATGGGTTGTCACACAGTCTGCGTGTTTTCATTTTTTATAAAAATCCCAAAATAACCTTAACAATAGTATCCAATTTCAAACTTAATCCATTCAAACCTTTCAACTTATCCAAAATACTTCTATCCAAACTCAATGTCTAAAATTTATAAGTCAATTAAACACAATGAAGATCCTTTTTCCCATGTAATAACATTTGAACACATTTATCATGTATTATTTTAAAGCATTGTAACACCCTGAATTACCATAAATCCTTATTTATTACATTCATTCTCTCTTATCCTTTATATAATACTAAATATATTCTTTATATCCAAAAATATTTAATATTCTCAAAATAATGAAATAAACATATTATTATTCAATTCCAAGGAAGTCGAGAATATCCAAACTAATTTACCCAAATCAACCATCTCTTATTCCAAAATAACGACCTCATTATCAGGACCATATTAAGGAGTACATTTCCTTCAAACATGTATTTTTACAAAAAAATAGCTTTCTATTAAGTCACTTTTCCAAGAACCATATAATCTCAAATCCACAATTAAATAGTACTGTACTAAATACCTTATTTTCTCCATAATTCATATAACTAGTATATTGTTGATAAAACACTCAAATGAAATAATTCTATAAAAACAACATAAGAACAATAGTCATTCCACTTCATCTGAGGTAGTATCATAATGTGATTATTATCTAATATCATCTTTAAATGTATACTCAAATGACTGGAACATTAATTCACATAATGTCCCAATGCCTAGAAGATGAATCACTATACATTTGAAATTTTTTTTGTAGCCTTTCAATCGTGTAAATGGTGTCCTATTTCTGCACACTTATTACAAACTCACATTCCCTTCCATAATTTACCAAGGTGATTCTTTCCATAGTTATCACATATGGTAAAATCCTTCTTTTCCCTCTTCCCTTTATCCATCTCTTCTGTCCTTTTCTTCACTTGCTTCCCTTCAAATCCATAGGACTTAGAAAATTCTTTAATTATCTTATTAACACATGATACTATTTCTTCATATGTTGAGAACACATGGGAGACTATTTCCCATCTTAAATTAGGCTTAATACCATGAAAGATATGATCCTTCTTATTCTTTGGATCATACGTATTTCTAGAGTTCACATTCCTTCTATTGGGCGCCATTTCTATACATTGGCACACACTGGGTCAATTGATGAATATCAATGACTAATTCCAAACATGTAAAATACCTTACGTAAATTGAACAGTTTATGGATATAATCCATAATCAAACAAATTTTCTTTTTAGGAGGTATATAATCGTAAATCCCTCATAATGATTTGAAAAAAATTTAAGAATTATCCTAAGAATATTTCCGAGGAGTGTTGTAACCAATAGTGCAGCAAGGCCCATTGTCAAGCACTAGTTCCCGTTCAGTTCTAGCTCAAAGGAGTGTTTTCAGGTTTTACCCCTAGGTACATCTGTTCCAAAGCTGCCTTTAGCTACTCATATCCCGACAAGGATGTATTTTCATGGAAAACACACCAAATCTCTAAATTACCAAAATTCAAGGATGTTATTCTATAATTATCCTCAATTTCTATCTTAGGGTAATGTGATCTAATCATAGTTTATCTAAATCTTGTTTCCATGGTTATCACTAAACATCCTCTGATACAAACTGTAATGCTCATACAAAAGATTCCTAGAGTCGGTGCATTATTTTAATACATTAGCATGATTACAAAGAATCAAGTCCCTAAAGACTGATCAGTATAGAATTATTTGAAAATAGATTACATACATGAACGTTACATTAAACTTTTCAACATACAACAAAAACAATCCTATGAAAATACCATTATTCCCTTAGCATAACACTACATCTTAAACATAACACAGTTCTAGGTATCCTGGGAAAATAAAACCTAATAAAGGGGTGAGCTCAGATGCTCAGTAAGGGTAAATAGTTTAGTGGATGATGTAATATTTTAAGGAGAGATGTGTAATAAAAACAATATCTTTTTAAACATAAACATGAACATAATATGGAAAAAATAAATCAAAAATTACCATATTAACATGTACATGGATATTCTACTAGTCAAATAATCACATGTAATAAATAATTTCATAATGAGGGAATGTATAGTATTGGAATTTAGTTTCTGTGACAAGGACTCGTGCCCGGACCTAGGGGCTAATAATAAACGGACCCCAACCTAGAGAACCTCTGTAACTGGACTCCAACCCGGAAAGCCTCTATAACCGGACTCGAACCCGGAGAGCCTCTGTAATCAGACTCCATCACAGAGGGTCTGTTGTAACTGGAGCCCAACTCAGAGGGTTTTCTTTTACCTTTCCAAAACCCAGAACATACTAGTCCAACACATTTATCTTATGAAGAGGATGAAATATAACATAAAAATTCGTATTAAAACTAATATATGAAATGTCAATACTTTAACCATATAGCATGAATGGCATAAAAAATATGTCATCCATAGTCAAACATATCACAAATCATTAAATACGATATGTAAGATTTCTATCCTAAAAAATCAACATCAAACAAGTGTAAAATTTATCGAAGGATGATGACATAGATGATATCAAAACTATTTGAGAGAAATAAATTTCTATTTTGAAATCATTTAAGGGTCATGTAATTATAACGAAAACATTTATTTTGATAATATTCATATATGATTTTAAGGGAAAATTTGATGATTTTATTACCACAGAGACTTTCCGCACCCGTAGTATAAGGTAAACAGATTTTTACCTTAATTTGGTCGAAAAGGACATATGGTACCTTGTTTGGAAAAGGATAGAAATATTCATTTCAAACTATTTTATAAAATGTCAAACAAGGGTATAAATGACTTTAACCCATAGTCTAGTAAATAAAAAAAATCTATTATCCATTTTTAAGAAACATGGATGTGGATGATAAAGAGGTCCCAGTAGACACTTACACAAAAACAACCTTGGATAATAAAGAGATTGTGAAATTAACCCTTACATTGTACTTTTCCATTTTTTAGGGTATGTTAATATCCTGTATGATAGTTAAATAATTTCCATTAAATTATACAAGAACAATATACCTAATTATGTTATCATATATGATCTTCTAATAATGCTTGGTTAGTGATATTTTAGTATTAAAGTCATTTTGGGTGTTAACATATTCTTTTTCCATTATATTACATGTTACGTTTATCATCTTTGTTATCGTTGGGATTTTTCTCATTCATATCCAAAGTTATATTGTCTTTAAATATTATTTTTAATCATCAAATTAATATTATTCATGAATGGTTCTCATGGAGAATGAATCTCATCGCATTCATGGAGAAGATAATCCTTACGTACACACGAGCGAAAATATCATTATTTTGATATTAAAATATAATTTAATTGTTTGGTATATCAAATATACAGAATCATTATCAAGTTATATTTATTATTTAAATCAATTATATATCACTATTATACCCATCAAAATAATAATGTATTCAATAAAAACTACACCACGACGTGGAGACGGTAAGTCGTACGTAGGCACGTATGGTGACATGTCATTCAATGGATGGATAGAATAATGAATTTGTTTGTAAAATATTAATAATAACGTCAAAGTATATAGAATATATTGTAGTTATTATTTTAGAACTAAAACATCACAGAATGAATATGTGGAAGAAGAAAAGATCTTGAAAGAGGTGATGAAATGTTAACCTCCTTTTCTAGTTCTTCCTTTTGATTTGATCAAAAGGGATCCATAGGTTGGCATTCTGACTAATGGAAGGCCTCTAGGATTAATTTAGGTAATTTTAGAGTATATTTGGGTAGTTTTTGGCTGATACATATGGAATTTAAGTTGTTACATTGAGAGAAGTTGGATATCCCCTTTATAAGAGGGGTGAGGGGCACCTTAGGAAAACATTGAAATATTATTTTATAATAAATTTATTTTCGTTTTATAAGGGATCCAAAATGATTTTTTAAGAGGATATGGTGGCTATGGGCCTAGGAATACTCATCCAATAGGTTTTACATAGGTTTGGGCAACTATATTAACCTCATCTTTTATATTTAACTTTAAGTTAACTAGTTTGACATTTACCATGTCTCTTTGTATTTTTATTTTATATGGTCAATAAACATACTATAACCTTCCCAAAAAACCTCAAGTGGTTAATTAATGACATATATAATATTATTTAAGACCATTTACCTAAACATAGGTTTTTATCAATATAATAGAAATTAATAATATAATATTTGTTTTAAAAACACTTTTATGTCAATTTTGACAATATTTTATATTTTGTTTTTGTTAAATTCATAACAGCCTTATTACTTCAAAAAAATTAATTTAATAAACCCTAACATGTCATATTAAAGTATAAAAATAGTTTACTTCATAAAAAGTGTCAAATATAATTTATTTGGATATTTATAATATTAATTATTTGAATATTTCATTAATAAGGTAATTACTGCATCATCATTGTGTCATAAATTAATTATATTATTTAATGTCTAAAAATAATAAATAAAATACCATTATGTTGGAAGTAATTTTATATTTAAAATGAATATTTATAGTGGAATAGATGACATATATAACCCCATGTCAAAATTTATTTACTAAAAGATATTAGTTTTTGTCATTTTTTCCTTTACTTTATGTTAATTAAAATAAAGTGTTGTAATCAATAATAAGTGGCTCCATGGGGTCCCAAAATCAACACCAGGATTCCCATGGTCGGCCATGACTCATCCAATAATTTTAAGATAATTTTTAAGGTAATTTTGTATTATTATAATATTTTGTTAACATCGAATTACCCTATTTACCTTTAACTGCGGTAAATAAAAGTCAAAAGTTACTCTTCATAGAAAATTATTTTTAATCGTATTGAACCAAATTTTACTTACTATGTCTAACCATGTATCTTGTATTTTTGAAATTAAACTCATAGAAATGGTAAAATTATGTTTTATCCAAATTTTCAAATTCTCATAGAAGGTGGGTAAAAGACGGTAAAAAGTTCAATACAATTTTTGTATATATCAAAACTTATTTTAATATGACTCAAACGAATTATATTGAACCTATATAGGTATTATGTATCTATTTTGACCTAAAATATATTTAAATAAAATAAATTAATATATAAATTAATATTTGGTTTTTACCAATAATTTAGTGTTTTTCAGTATTCATCAAAATTGAATGTTTTCATAAAAATTCCAAATTTTCAACCTAAACTATTTTAGATATTCATAATTTAAAAATTTAGTCTATTTTACCAAATAAAATACATATAAGTTGAATTTATTAATTTAAAATTAATTCTCATTGTCAAAACCAAAAACCATGTTTTTAATGATTAATATCATACAAAAGATTGATACTTTTTTTGATCAATTTCAAGGTGAAATTTTTTACAATGAATAATATTTTATTAAATGCTAAAAATATAATCTATTTTTCCTTCCAAACCATTAAAAGGTATAATTTAAAATACAAATTATTTTGATTAAAAAAGTTGTTTTCAGTTAAAACATAGTATTTTTCCATATTCACCAAAATATGAAAGTTATCAGAAAAACACCACAAATTTATTGAAACTAAATTATTATGTTCCGATTCCAATGAAGAAGTTCATTTTCTTCAAATTTAATATATACAAGTTTCATGTTTTGTATTTAAAAGGATTCTCCATTAAAATGTTGTAAAATTTATTTATTTTTAAATATTTCTTTTATCCGAAAAAAATGAATGCATTTTTTTATGTATAAGAAGCTCATAATATGGATTCTAAAATTTTAAGGATTATATAAAGTACAAAATTTAGTTATTACTATTCATAACCTCTTTCGAATGGATATTTTGACACGTCGTGGTGCGCTTGAACTCGGTGTTTCATGTAGTGCAAGTTATTGAATTTCTTTGAAGAAGTAATATACTATGAAATCATGGGGTGTTACAAATTATATTGAGGTTATTGAATAATTTTTGTTCTACCATTGTTTTGGAGTGATTTCATTTGGTAAAGTGTTATAATAAAATCAAGATGATTTTTATAAAGTCATCTGATCGTGTTTAATGAATTCATTTAATAGATGGAATAGGTAACGTCTATCAGTGTTCATAGAAATGAGGGAAAATATCAAAAATATATGAAACCATAATTGGTTTGTAGAGAACCATGAATTTGTACAGAATAAATTTTCAAAAGTAATAATGAGGATATTTTTTGGAAAAAGGTTTTTTCATATGAATGTTTTTCAAAGTATATCAATATTTTGAGAATGATTTATTTTGACTTTTTAATAGATTAAATGTAGAAACATATTTATAATGTTTTCATAAGTAGATAAATATAGAAATGTTGAGCCACACGATCAATGTGTAGATAATGATGAAAAAAGATCATGATTCTAGCCAATATTTTGGGAATGTTGATGATGATCATTGATTCTGAGGTCTATGATTATTTCCTAAAAATATGGGTGGAATCCTATATTTTCTAATGAATAATGGTGAGAAAAAGAAGAAATAATCAGTCAGGGGATCCGAATATAGAAGAAGTATTTTCAAATTTGATGGTGTTCCTTTCATGGTGACTGTAGTCAAACTCATACTATTTAAATGGTGTCGGTGTATTAGGATTTTTATGTAAAGTCACTGATAGTTGTGGAAGGACCAATGACGTTCATGTTATAATCACATAATGTGTTTTATTTTTTTACCTCATTATGATAATGAATTGAAGTGACATATAGAGGTATCGACCATGATGATTGAGAACCATTCTCATTTGGGTTGATGTATCAGTCAAATATCTATAAGATACTGCAATGGGTATTGGAAGAATAGAAATCATTTTCTAAAGAAATATTGCACTAGATTAAGATATATTGAAGTGATCAGACATAAGAGTGTCATATAGAGTAGAATGTATCTGATGGATCATAATCACTAGATGAAAAGGTTTATTGAGATCATGAAGAAAAATGAGGGATCCAAAAAACAACTAATAGATTATTCTTATCAACTATTGATCAGATGAATACAAACAAAAACAGGTAATCATATGATGTTTCATATGAAAAACATATATCTGATGGACATAAACTGATGAATTGGTTTGAATGAAAAGTTGAGGATGATAATCTTTCAATATTTCATTGGAAAATTCGGTATTGAACGGACAAGTTTTGATGGAGGATTGGATGAAATATCACCCGGTGAACCATCATTAAAAAAATAGGGTTAAAATAATAAGATTAGACAGATAGGTTTCAGACAAATTAAAATAAAGGATTGTTTCTTTCACATTTTTGTCCAAAGATAAAGTGAATAAGAAGAAAGTGAAAAACAAAACATTTATGAGATATCCTTATGAAGTATCAATATGTGGAAGAATTTCTAACAATTACAAAATTTCTCTTTAAGAAGGTAGTGACTGTCTACACAGGTAGTATAAAGAAACAATGGGGAGCTATATATGGATAACTTCGTCACCGGTCCATGGATTAATGATTATTCTATCCTCTCTTCTTTTGGGAATGCAATCACACATGGGTTAAGGATTGTATTCTATCCAAACAAATGTAACAAGTACATCATTTCACTAGATAATCTGTGAATTGTTTATCACTATATACTACAAGCAAAAGATAATCTTATCGAGTAGTCAAACTTGTAAAAATATCATCTCATATCTTTCAAATTAATTAATATAATTTCAAATACTGTTTAATATAGAATTTATGAATCAATATTCTTATAGGTATAAGAGGTAATGTGATAATAAGTAACAATTTCATAAAATTTTCTCAACACATATTCTCCCCCCATTGTGTAGATAATTTTCTGAAGTTTTCCTCTCGTAAAACCCCATGAAAGAATTAATAATCATAGATAAATAAGCATATGGTTGTATATCATAAAGACCACCATCCACTTTACAGAGTTACTCTTCTCATGAAAAGATCCATATATCTTTTTCTAGGACTATTCTAGGACACTGTAACACTTGACCGTCTATATTTTATAACAAGTATTATACAATTAACAATAGAAATGTTATTTAACTGAAAACAATTAGAATGTAGAATAACATTGGTAAAATCCCTGAGTATCCATGTGACAATAAAATCATTACCAATGATATGAGGATGTTCAATGACACACCCATAGAACCATGATTATAAAAATAAAATTAGAAGACACCCACTAATACACCCATTTAATATAATTATATAAATTTGAATAAATTTTATAGAGATTTACAATAAGAATAAAATAAGGTATAGTGTGCATTCATCTCCATATAGTATCCTATATCCACTACAGGGAAAATATATTTGGTTTGGAGTTGATTCTAGAATTATTTTGTTTAATCACCATCAAATCCATAAAGTAATTCAGTATAAATTAATGAAAATCATGAATTATAATAATGAAGGATTAATGGAGTGATCATACACAAAAAACTATAGTGAAAAAATCCAATAACACTCATTAATGGGGTTTGTGGGAGGAAGAATGAGGGGAGGACCTGGTTAAATTGATCACCCTCATGCCCCCTTGCATTCTAAATACAAATGGTATAAATCCATGGAATTATTTTCATACCTTTCTTTATAAAACATCATATAGAACATCTCCAATTACCCAATATACTATCTATGGGTACATAGTGGCCTCAAATGAAGGCCTCTAGACCATGAAAACCCACTAAGTTCCTAGTACCCTTGCCTAGGGTACACGATAACCTTTCATTGTTGTTCCTAGTTGATATTGAAAAAATAAAAACCCAATAAGTTCCACCACCACTGGGTACCTTATAGTTTATGCAACACTTAACAATAGTAACACCATTATCTTACCCATAATAAATCACCTTATGTATCATTAAGACCATTAAACATTACCAAAAACGACTCCTAGAGGTAATCCAACTATTAGAATTAAGATATGACTCCCAAATCAAAATTTTACCCAACACCATATCTAAAAAATCAAATTTCCTCAAGAATTACTAACTTGTAATGATACAATTTGTTATAAGGACTCTACTATAGTGTTTTAAATCACATAGAATAACTTATAAATATCATTAGACATCCTATTTATTTTTTTAATTCATTATAAACACTCATTATCGATTTATAATTGAACCAATTGTAGATTACCAATCCAAAAATAAAATCCAGATATACAAATTTTCTCTTTAAATTCCTATTATGATCCTCAAAAAACAACATTCACACTTTATATGATACATCGTATTTGATTTCCATATAATCTCATCAAATTACACATGAAAACACAATTATTTCCTCCATTAGTTAACTTCTATAAATAATAAGTTTCCCCAAACACTGATTCACTAGCACATCAATAGGATTGTGATGATTTATCTCTCAAAACCATCTAGATGATGCTTAAACATCCATCAAAATATCCAAATAGGAAAATCAATGTTACTCAATGATTGAATCCTCAACCAAACAAAATTTATCATCATAATTTTGTATAAATTAAAAATATAACCTTTCTATAGAACACTCTCAAATATTACATTAAATTCATCAAATTTATCATCCCATATAACTAACTTTACCCAAAATCCATTTCTAGATTTCAATAATGATGTTTGTTGAGGAAATAAATGGAATTTTCATGCTTATGCATCAGTATCAAGGTTAATACCATGGACACCAATGTATACGATTTACTATAGTGTGGTCCCATATATTTGTGGATAAACATGAAAATACAAAAAATATAAACCCCTATATTAGAGTATCATTATCACCATTCTGCTGAACCAAAACAGCAAATATCTAAAAACTATGCAAGATCTATTACAATATCTGTTAAATAGTAATGACCAGCCCTCTAATACCAATGTTTTAAAAAGAAAAACCAATCAATAGAAATTATAGTGTTTATAGGAATGTAAAAAGTTTTATTCAACAAAACTTATTTCATGGGATATTCCGAAAATCTAATAATAATATATGAACAACCCCCCAAAAGAATTTCTTATTACCGATACTTATTATTCACTATAGATAATAGGTTCAAACATTATACAAATATTTCTCTTCTTAATCCCTATTCATCCAATCATATATAAACCCCATCAATGAATGTTCGGACTTATCTCATCACGATTCACTAAACCATGGCTTGCCAAACAAACTAATAATCCATTATTCATCTCTAAAACCATAGAATACCATGACCTCTACCATCTCACTTATTAAATTGGGCATCTCATCCCAATGAAATCCTTTTACCATTAACGAATTGTGTTCAATGACTCCTCTCCATTGAGTTTGCAATTGAGGGGTACTCAACACTATACTATCATTATTATAACACTTGTAATTTCCTATAACATATGAAATTATAATCAGATTCATAACAAGACAATTTTAACACTATACATACCATAAGAGAATCACACTTCACCTATACATGTCTACCTTCCAATAAAGAACCCTTTTCATAAGAGTTCACATAGTACCCACTCTATATGTTTCATGTCCAGAGTGAACTCTATAAAGAACCCATTAAATTTATATTTTTTATCACTAATTGTATTCACATATAAACCAGAAATCATTATACATTACCATTATAAATGATTATAAAACCTAACTAAATCTCCCATGATTGAGAACCCATCAACCCTAGTTTCACATGCTTAACAAACCATCCACATATTCATATCATCATTTAAAACCCAAAAGTCCCATTAGACTTTCATTTTCTGTGAAAAAAAGTAATCTATATAATTTTAATCCCTAACACACAATGATCCATCACATACCACTATTGCATCACTCAAAAACTATAAAGTGTCAACCAAATCTCTTATTTTCCTAGAACAAACCATCTATGATCATCTTTCACTATTCGAGAAAAACCATATCCAAATCCAACAAGGCTACATATCCATCATGTTGTTCCCTTCAAACATAACCACAATATGATAGGAAATCTATTTTATTTACATTATGGTATCCATGGAATACCACATGCCTTAATTGTACCTATTAAGAGAACAAACTCATTAAGTCAAACCATTCAAATTTCAAACCATCTCATTGGCATACCATTCCATTATTAAAGAATCAATGACGCATCAAATTCCAAAAATAAACCAACCATTAGAGACTATAAAATATAACTTAGATGATATCCCAACATAATAATGGTATAACATTTCAAAATAAAATATAAATTGTTATTAAAATAAGCAATGTATGGAGACATGTTATATATAATTCCACATATAATTTATATAATAAATAATTATATAATTTTTTTAAGAAAGTAAATAAATTTAAAATACATCAAATTTACTTCATTTATAACACACACATATAAAACTTTTAAGTGAATCTTATATACCAAATAAAATTCATATACACATTCCTTTTTCAACTATGAACTGTGTTTTAAATAATAAAACAATAATTTGAAAAATATATAAAATATTTGAAGAGGAAACATAAAATAAATAACTGAAACCATGATCCAAGATACACTAATCCTGATAATAGAGACTTCCCCCAGAACATGAATTCATATGCCACTATAAAAAATCCAATCTAAATCTCCAACACATTCTTATCTCTCACATCAAAAAACCCTAATTTTGAAAAAATAGGGCAATTATAAAATTTTGTAATAGATTAACCTAAAGAGGGCAAATTGAACATAATCATAGGTTTCCACATGACCGCAATTTTCACTCTTCATATTGTGGATACCACGGACTAGAACTGGGAGTCTATATTCTATATTATTGGGAATATAATATCTATATCATAATCATATATAGTAATATATAACCAAACATCATCTGTGATAGATAATTAGAGTATATATGTATGGAATTATATCTGAATAAAAACATAAAAATTTTAACATAATTTTTTTTATAAAAATGTGATAAAAGAAATTCTTATATGCATATATTCCATCAAGCCTTCCACAGTTCTAGTCATATAAAAAGATAAATAAGTTATAAAATGTACAATGATTCTCTAGAAAAATCCCTAAATATAACTTCAATCCAATATCTATTCCTTGATGAGTATCACTATACATGTACACTATGAAACCTATTATTAGCCCTTTATAACAATAACATTTTTCATGGACACTAAAATTTCAATAAGATTTTTGATAAATATATCTTAGTGGAGTATCACCATGTTCCCTGTAAATGTGGATCCAAACACATGTGTACATAGAAAAAATAAGAACAAAAAAATAAATGATATACAATTTAGTGTCCCTGACCACATAATCCCATATCATATTCCTTCTACCATTACATTGAAATTAGATATGTGGTAACACATATAGAATGATTGATAAATTTAGTAGCCTTGGTAAACTAGAAACATACAGTAGTCCGATGTTATATTTGGAAGACACAAATTTAAAAAGAATATTTATTAAAAATAACATTATTCCAAATATCATATCTGAACATATATATCATATTAAACTTTTTAGAATCAAAGGGAAAAGAAAATAAATAATAGAAGGATGAAATGATCTGTACCTGTTTATTACAACAGAAGATATCATGAATCTGTAATCATATTCGATTTTTAAAGAGAAATTATAGATCACACATTCTATTTCCATAACTTAAATATATCAATAGAAAAGTCATAATAAATATGGAATGGTAAATAACTAAAAGAACTTGTCTTTTAATAAATAACTGAGAATAAAATGCATCCATGGATAATATAGTAAAGAATATATCAGGGATAATAATAAGCTATATATGAATGAATAGAATGTTTAATTGTTGGATATCGTTTTTCCAAGAACATAAAAACATTACCATTAAAATCTATCATGAAGGAAGTTTATATCGTACTCTGTACAAATGGATTCGACTTGGAATACTCTATATATCATATGATGATCTTCCCTTGAGACAGTTTAAAACAGACTAGTTACAAAAACATTGATTATTTCCATAGATTTCATCCAATATAGTATAGATGCATCGATTGGATTACAATAGAATATCCCAAAAGTTTCTCAAACATGCCAATAGAAATCCTCATATATCAAATAATTTATTTAACTCTTAAAAACGATCCTCAGTAAATAAATGTATTGAGTAATATACATAGTCTTATCAACATTTCCCAATTTAATGAATAACATTCAAATTAATTATTGTATCAATAATTTTATAATGTTTAGTTAATAAAAGTATCCATGATAAAAAATATTTCAATTTAAGGGAAATTTAATTTCCATTGGAATTTGAATAATTCAATGTAATTATTAATGACAAAAAAATAAATCAATGAAGTGACTGAAATACTTTCCTCAGACAATGTGAGCACAAACCATAGAGCGGAAGATTAATTACATTATCAATATAATATTTACCCACTATTGTATGTGTAAATGTTTTTGAACATTTATGAATATAAATACCATAAAATATATTAAAAAAAAATACATTGCAAACTATCCATTAATTTTGAGAATCATTATGAAAATTATTTTCCTTGGAAATATCATTTCAAACAAAATGTTTAGAAAATTTTAAAAAATAATTATCACCGAATATAACATTTCATTATTATAATGGAATAATAATAAAATTTTATTGGACATGATAGCTCATAAATCTTATTCATGATGTACATAGTGAAACAAAGATACCATTCACTTTTTTAGAAAAATTCAAATGGAATTTGTTTTGAAACTGAAATAAATATGACTTATAAAAAAATTAAATTGTTTAATTGGATTAAAATAAATTTCAATTTTAATTATTATAAGGATAGAAGAGTTTCAGAAAAAAATTGTTTTGTTAGAAAACATATTTCTCGCTGAACAGATAAATGAAGTCCTTTTTTCATGAAAACATTTTATAAAACATTTTAAGTACCAAAGAGTAGGAAAATAATAAATTTTATAGGAATAAATAATTAAAATCTAGATGGTAATAAAATTTAATGGTATATTAGAATAGGTTCATGTGAATTACTTCAACTGATATTTAAGAATAAATAGTATCGATTAGAATGAGATTGTGGTATAAACCATTAAAATGAGCAAAACATTAAGGTGAAAATTTATAAATGAATTTATTTAGTTTATCCATTATAAATACACATAAAAAATTTTAAATATTACACAAGAAAATAAAAATAAATTACACAAATAATCATACCACAACATAATCAATGAAGTGGATGTTTAACCCAGTGCCTGAAAATGTAGATATAAAATCCCTTACCACATGGTAACTTTTTTACCAAAACCCTTAGAAGAAATAATTAAAATTGAAACATTAAATAACATGAATAAATAGTTATTTTTGATATTATATGTAAAATGGTATTTATATAGATCATATTAAATAAATTGTTCACATAACAATAAATAATTCTCCATGGAATGTAAATTTAACTGAAGTCTCTTTCTATATACAAACTTTTTGTTGAAAACAAATTAAAATATTTTATAATAGCCTTTATCATTTTATTAAATTACTAATGAAACGTGTTAATTTTTTTAATATCATCTTCAATCATTTTATAAAATTTTTCTCTTTTTTGTTAATAATCTTTCATTACATTCATTGTTTCAGGTGACCTTTTCATTTTTTTTCATGTATGTTTTGACTTGTTATTTTCTATTCCTCTTACTTGGATCATGAATTCATCATCTTAAGAGTTTAAAACATTATGAAAATGTCATATATATTAAGTATAAATTTATTTAGATTTATCTATAAATTTTGTTGATAGGAAATAAAATAAACCATTCAGGGAGATGGTAGGTCATACATTCGCATGAACGTTGTTTTCAATTTATTTTTGAATTATAAGAAATAAAAGTAAATGAGATATATATATATATATATTAATTACTATATCACATTTTTGTCTTATATATCAAAAAAATTTATTAATATAGATCTGAATACATTCCATGTAAAGCATGAATGAATCATAACACTTCATGGGGTGGTAGTTTGTCGTACACATGAATGAAATTATTATATTCCCATAAAATTAAAATCATGAAGCTATGTTTTATATAATAATTTCAAAAATATAAAAATTATCTGATATAAAAATTATTTCCATCATTATTCTCAACAATGATAGGTATCATTGGAAAAACAAACGACATTGGTTCAGAAGGTGGTAGTCTATTATACACACAAACGATGGTTTTGTAACCCATATGACAGAAGTGTGTGAATTTAATGGTCATATAATCACCAAAAAAACATATTATATTATTTATGATATATATGTTATTATATATTAATTATATATTATGAATTAAAGGATGTGAGTAAAGAAATAAAATAAAAACACTATTAGAAAAACAATACCTCTTCTTTGGGTATCCCCCTTAAGTTTTCGCTAATTCGTTCCTAAGTCCACTTCCTAACCAAAATATTGACTCTAGGATAAGGTAGTAAATTTTTGAATTAATTTTTGTTGGTATTTTCCATTACTAAGTGTTTTGATGTTGTGAAGTTTGGAGGGGAGGGGTGGCCTTTTATAACTGTGGGAGAGGACACACTAGGTATTTTTTAAAAGAAGGTATATAAAACCTTGTTTTTACCAAAACATTATTCCATAAAACAAAAAAATAGATCCTAGAGGTTTAATTGTAATGCCTCGACCGCAGTTACCCAGAGTCGGTGAATTATTACATAATATTAGAATGATCACAAAAGGTCAAGTCTCGAAAGACCGATTATTTTAGTAGCCTTAGAAACACTAGACATATTCATAAGTCTTAAATTACATCGTAAAGAGAAGAAAACTATAGCAACATCTTGTCTTTATATCCCCTCATACTATCCCTTCAGGTCATTCATAAAATAGTTCTTCACATCCTGGGAAAATTAAAACATTGAATGGGGTGAGCTTAGATGCTTGGTAAGGATAACAATATAGAGGGAACTTTTATAAATAAACATAAATATTTAAGGAAATGTATAACTAAAACAAAATACTTTTAAACTTGAACTCCAGCATAATATGGAAAAGAAAAAATGAAATAATGTCATTTATTTGTTGACATGGAAATTCTACATGTCAAATAATCACATACAATATTAATAACCACTTTTATAATGATGGAATGGATAATTAGATACTATCACTACCACATAGTCAAGGCCTTGTGCCAAGAATACAAATAAGATTTTGTCAAGGCCTTATACCAAGACACTAGTTTGTCTCCTGAGACCTACCAATGCATCGAGGAGCTATAGCAGGCTCCACCCTTCACTTACTATGTCCAACGCATTTCTTATATGAAAAGGTTTAAATGTATCATAAACAACCGTATTAAAACTAGAATACTAAATATAAAAAAATTATCCGTAAGACATGAACGGTATACAAAAGAACATCCATAGTAAAAAATATCAAAAAACATTCAATACAATATGAATGTTTTGTATCATAACAAATTAGCTTCAAATAAACTTAAAATCCATCAAAGGATGTTGGCATAGATAAAATCAAAACCATTTTTAGTGAAATACATATTTTTATTTTGAAATCATTTAAGAGTAACATACTTATAAAGATAACATTCATTTTGAAAATATTCTTATAATATTGTATGGGAAGCTTCAATGATGTTATAATAACAGAAAATAGCGGCACCCGCCGTATAATTATAAAAACATTCTTACCTTGAATTTTCTGAAAAGGTCAAAAAGTACATTGTTGGGAAAATGATGGAAAGATTCATTTCAAAAACATATAAGGTCAAATAAAGGTATAAATGACTATAACCCATTGTATAATAAATATTTAAAATGTTTTGAAAGACATTTTTTTGAAACATGGATGTGGATGATAAAGAGGTCCCAGAAGATAATTACATATAAACAACCATGAATAATGAAGAGGCTGTAAAATTAACCCTTACCTTGTGCCTGACTTGACTCGATCATTATTTAATATCTTAAATAATAAACTAGAGTTAATATATAATTTCTTAAGAACCCTTTTCAATTTCATTAATAATTTTATATCACTTATTACCATGTTAATAACATTATTTAGTCATTAATGTTAATAACTTCCGTTTTGTCGATCTTTGGTACTTGAGTCAACAATAAACTTCTTATAATTACAAGTTGTTCATGTGGTAAAATATCCATTATCTCCATAATTTTATTAATGATCTAGATATCATATATTTCATATATATCCAGTATATACATGCATTTATAATATTAAATAACATTCAGAGGTAAGAAATAAAATGCACCGTTCATGGAGACGGTAAGCCGTACGTACACATGAACGCTACTTTGATTTATATTTCATAGTTAATGGAATGAAATTATAATGATATAAATGTATATTATAATTACAATATAATATGATATATAATATCATTTAACTCCTTCCTTTATACACCCCACATATGGAATTAACGATTGAAATCACTTTGAGGGGGTGATAGTCTGCACATCCAAAAATGAAATTATCGTGTTTACCCATAATGGAAACCATAAAGGTATGATATAAATGAAAAATAAAGAAGAATAATGAAAACAAAAACATAATATATATCATATATAAATACAGTGACATCTAAACGGCCACCATGAAAGATGTTAAAAGAGATTGAACAATAATAGTTTTGTGAGGCAGTAATTCGCCACCCACAGAAATAGTATGTTCTTTAACCATTAGACAGAGGTGTGTGTAATTTTTAATCAAATCCTTATCATAAAAAATTCCTAGTATATTTAATTTACTGTTTTTGTTACAAAATAAATGAATAAAATAGTTTGAGGGGTTGTGTAACGCCCCGACCCCAGTTACATATAGTCGGTGCATTATTACATAACATTGGCATGATCACAAGAAGGATCAAATCTCGAAAGACCGATTGGTTTAGTAGCCTTGGAAACACTAGATATATTAATAAAGTTTTACATTACATCATAAAGAGAAAAACTACTACAACAACATAGTTTCCATATTCCACACTCATATACCCACATACTATCCTTGCTGGTCATTCATAAATTACTTTTTCACATCCTGGGAAAATTAAAACATAGAAAAGGGGTGAGCTCAAATTCCCAGTAAGGAGAACAATATAGTGGAAACATTCATAAATAAGAAAAAAAATTTAAGGAAATGTATAACTTAAAACAAAATCCTTTTAAACGTGAACTTAAACATAGTATGGAAAAGATAAAATGAAATAATTCCATTTACTTATTCACATGGATATTCTACTAATTGAATAATCACATGAAAAATCAATAACAACATTCATAATGATGGAATGCATAATGCGAGACTATCATAACCACATAGCCAAGGCCTTGTGCCAAGAATACAAATAACATGTTTCCAAGGCCTTGTTCCAAGACACTAGTTTGTCTAATGAGACCAACCGATGAATTGAGGAGCTATAGCGGGATCCACCCGTCAATTATTATGTCCAATGCATTCCTCATATGAACAAGTTTAAACATAACAGAAACATTTGTATTAAAACTATCATGCGAAATTTCAATACTTTCTTCATAAACCATGAATGGTATAAAAATAACACATCCAAAATAAAAAATATCACAAAACCATCAATACAATATGGAAGTTTTTTATCATAATAAATCAACTCCAAATAAACTTAAAATCCATCAAAGGATATTGAAATAGATGAAATCAAACTCTTTTTATAGAATTATCTCTTTCTATTTGGAAATCATTTAAGAGTCATATATTTATAAAATAAAACATTTTATTTGAAAATATTCTTATAAGATTGTAAGGGAAGCTTCGACGATTTTATAATGGCGAAAAATAACCGCACCCACCATATAAGTTAAAAAAACATTTTTACCTTAATTCTATCGAAAAGGATAAAAGGCACCTTGTTTGGAAAACGATGAGATGATTCCTTTATAAAACTCTTATAAAAAGTAAAAAAAGGGTATAAAGTACCTTAAACCATATTCTATTAAATAGTAAAAATGTTTTGAAATACATTTTTAAGAAACATGGATGTGGATGATAAAGAGATCCCGATAGATTATTATGTATAAAGAATCTCGGATAATGAAGAGAATGTGAAATAACACTTACCTTGTAATTTTCCTTGGTTGTGGTAGGTTAACCTCCTGTATAATGGTGAAATAATTGTTATTATATTATACAAGAATCATATACATTAATATGATATCATATATGATCTTTTAACATTGATTTGTTAATAATATCTTAGTATTATCATTGTTTCGGGTGTTAACTTACCCATTTTCTTTTATATGTTTTGTTACGTAAGCCATGTTTGTAATGGATAGTATGTATCTTAATCATATCCAGAATGATATCAAGTCCTTTGATAATATTATTAATCATCAAATAAGAATTATACTTGAATGGATACGATGGAGAATGAATCTCATCGCATTCGTGGAGATGGTAGTCCGTACGTACGCACAAGTGACAATATCATTCTTTTGATTTTAAAATAATATATAATTGGATGGTATATCATATATACAGAATCATTATCATGTTATATTTATTATTTACATGAATTACACATCATTATTATACCCATCCAAATAATAATTTATTGAATAACAATTACACCACGATGTGGAGACGATAAGTCGTACGTACGCACGTATTGTGACATGTTATACAAAGGATGGATAGAATACTGAATATGGTTGTACCATATTTATAATAACATCACAATATATATATGATACTGGAGTTATTATTTTATAATGGTAATAACAAAGGAAGAAGAAGTGGAAGAAGAAAGGAACATGGAAAAGGGTGGTGAAATCATTACCTCTTCTTCGGGTTCTTTATTTTGATTTGATCAAAAGGGCTCCATAGGTTGGCTTTCTGACCAAACTAAGGCCTCAAGGTTGTAGTGAGTGATGTTGGGAGAGTATTTGAGCAGACTTTGTCTGATCCAAAAAGCTTTGAAGGTGTGATGAAATGAGAAGTATGAGTACCCTTTTATAAGAGGGGTGAGGGGCACCTTTGGAAAAGCTAGAAATATTAATTTATAATAAATTCATATTCGGTTTCTAATGGCTCCAAAGTGGATTATTTAAATTTTAAGGTGGGGATAGGTCTAAAACCAATCAACCAATAGAATTTAGACAGGTTTGGGTCATTATATTAACCTTATCTTTTAGTTTTAACTCTTAGTTAATTAGTTTGACATTTACCATGTCACATTGTATTTTTATATTATATTGTTAATAAACATACTATATACATCCAAGAGACCCCAAAGTGGTCCATTAAGGAGACACGTATCATGATATAAGTCTCTTGGTAGATCTTTAGATTTTTAGGAATTTAATATCAATTAATAATATAATATTTCTTTTAAAAACTCTTTTATGTCAATTTTGACAATATTCAATAGTTGATTTTTTTGAAACTCATAACAGATTTATTACTTAGAAAAAAGTCAATTAAATCAATCCTAATATGTCATATAATCCATGAAAATTATTTTAATACATTAAAAGTATTTATTTGGGTATTTATAATATTAATTATTTTAATTTGTCACTATTATGGTAATTACTGCATCATCATTGTGTCATAAATAAATTAAATTATTTAAAGTCTAAAAATTATAAATAAAATATAATTATGTAGTAAATCTTATTATATATTTAATGAATATTTACAATAGAATCAATCTTATATATAACCCTATGTAAAAATTGCTTTTCTAAAAGATATATGCTTATGTGATTTTTGTAATTATTTTAACTTAATTAAAATAAAGTGTCCCTATCACCTACAAGGGGCTCCATGGGGTCCCAAAATCGACCCAAGGATTCCTATGGTCGAAAATGAATCAACCAATAATGTTAGGACACGTTTTAGGGTAATTATGTATTATTGTAATATTATTTTTTACCCTTATTTACCGGATTTACCCTTATCCATGGTAAATAAAATATTTACAGAAGTAATTATTCATAATGTCTAAAAATAATAGTTACCTATTTACACAATTTGAACATCATGATTCAAAATATGGAATCCATTTTTACAAATTTAAAACACAGAAGTGGTAGATATTAATTTAAAATTAATTCCCGTTGTTAAAACAAAAAGCATGTTTTTAAGAGATAATAACTATCAAAAGATTGACACTTGTTTATGTCCGGTTTAATTGTAAAATTATGTCCAATGACCAACACTGTATTAAATGGTAAAAATATATTCTAAATATAATTTAAAACCACTAAAATTCATAATTTATCACAATTAATTATTTTGATTAAAAATTTTGTTTTTAATTAAAATTTATTAATTTTCACTATTCATCAAAATATTAAAGTTATCCGAAAAGTACCAAAATTTCACCTTATGCTAAATTCGATATTCCGAATCCAAAAATGAAGTCCATTTTGAAATATAAAATATATATAATTTCAAAAAGTAGGTATTACTATTTATAATGGCTAGTTTGATCGGTTGTGGTGTGTGTTAGAACTCGATGTTGCGTACAACACACGCTAACACATTATTCAAAGAGAAACGTACCATAGAAGATTGGGGTGTTATATTATCCCCTCCTTCAAATAATTTCATCCTCGAAATTTCTGGAATACTACCGCATGAAAAGACTCGGGTGTTTCTTTATCATAAGTTCCTCGGGTTCACACATTGCCTCTTCCATCTTATGGTTTCTCCACAAAACTTTTACCAGACGCGTCATCCGATTTATCAGTACTTATTCTCTCATATTAATAATATTGACGGGCTCTTCGCAATAAGACAGATTGGGTTCCATTTCCAATTCCTCATAGATGAGTACATGTGTTGGGTCAGGCATGTATTTCCTCAATAGAGATACGTGGAACACATCGTGAACTTTGTAGAGACTTGGCGGCATTGCCAATCGGTAAGCTACAGCCCCAATTCTTTCTAAAATTTCGAAAGGACCAATGTACCTGGGACTCAATTTACCTTTCTTACAAAAACGTGTGACTCCCTTCCATGGAGATACCTTCCGGAAAACATGATCACCGACTTGAAATTCCAAATCCTTCCTTTGATTATCGGCATAGCTCTTCTTCATACTTTGAGCTGTTTTGATGTGATTTTGGATTACCTTCACCTTTTCCATTGTTTCCTCCACCAATTCTGGACCTACAAGTTTTCTTTCACCAACTTCATCCCAACAGGATGGTGTACGACATCTCATTCCATATAATGCTTCTTATGGTGCCATCTGAATACTCGAATGGAAGCTATTGTTATAGGAAAATTCTACCAAAGGTAAATATTGATCCCACATACCCTAAAAGTCAAGTGAGAAGGATCTCAACATGTCTTCTAAGGTTTTAATAGTTCGTTCTGATTGTCCATCCATTTGAGGGTGGTAGGCAGTGCTCAAATGAAGTTCAGTATCCAAGGATTTCTAAAGACTCTTCCATAATATTGATGTAAAATGGGGATCATGATCAAAAACAATCGATAGGGGTACTCTATGAAGTCTCAAAACTTCATTAATATATAGTATTTCTAGACGTTCCAGTGGAATATCTTCTCTTATAGTATGAAAATGTGCTGACTTGGTAAGACGATCAACAATAACCCATATTTCATCATTCCATATAGGATTCTTTGGTAGCCCCATGACAAAGTCCATCGTAATATTGTCCCATTTCCACTCCGGTATGGGAAGAGGTTGCATGACTCCTCCAGGGTGTTGCCTTCCAATATTCACTTGTTGAGAAACCATTCATCTTGACACAAAATCAGAAATCTCCCTCTACATATTGTCCCACCAAAAATGTTCCTTCAAATCTCTATACATTTTGGTGCTCCCAGGGTGTATAGAAAAATTGGAACTATGAGAATCATCTAGAAACTCCCTTTTTAGTTCAGGTATATCGTGAACACAAAGTCTCTTCCCAAATTTCAAAATTCCATCTTCATGCACAAAGTCTCTCAATCTCCCATCATTCACAGCTTTAATCTTCTTTTGAAATTCTTCATCATCGGTCTGAGAACTCTTAATCCTTTCTAGTAAAGATGGTTTGGAAACCATTTTAAAAAGAATTGATGTTGTACCTTCCCAGGTTATTCCCATGTCCATCTACACTAGATCCATCAAAATTGGATCCCTTTCAATTCTCATCACGTTCAAAACTCCATGGTCTTTTCTGCTCAAAGCATCTGCCATCTTGTTTGCTTTCCCCGGGTGGTAGTGTATCGTACAATCATAATCCTTGAGTAATTCAAGCCATCTCCTTTGCCTCATGTTGAGTTCTTTTTGTGAGAAAATATACTTCAAACTCTTGTGATCAATATAAATGTCACATTTTCACCATAGAGGTAGTGCTTCCATATCATCAAAGCAAATATCACAGCTGCTAACTCGAGATCATGAGTAGGATAGTTCTGCTCATAAATTTTCAATTGTCGTGATGCATAGGCCATAACCCTATCATTCTGCATAAGGACACAACCAAGTCCTTTCTTCGATGCATCACTATAAATAATGAACCCATCATTCCCTGATGGTAGAGTCAATATATGAGCATTGACTAATCTTCTTTTTAGTTCTTTGAAACATTCTTCACACTCTTTTGTCCAAACAAATTTTACCCCTTTATGTGTGAGCTTCGTTAATGGGTTAGCCAATCGGGAAAAATTCTGGATGAAATGTCGATAATAACCTGCCAAACCAATAAAACTACGTACCTCAGTTATACTCGTAGGTGATGGACATTCGTGGATTGACTTATTCATAGAAGGATCAACAGAGATTCCATCATTAGAGACAATATGGCCAAGAAAAAAAATCTCCTGAAGCCAGAATTCACACTTGCTAAATTTCCCATATAATTCATGTCTTCTCAGAGTCTTTAGGATAATGCGCAAGTGATTTTTATGATATTAGTAGCATTTGGAGTATACCAAGATATCATCAATAAATACCACCACCAATTCATAGAGATACTCCTTGAAAAATCAATTCATCATATCCATGAATAGAGAGGGTGCATTAGTCAATCCTAAAGGCATTACAATAAACTCATAATGCATGTACCTAGTTCGAATTACTGTCTTCGGAATGTCTTCCTTCTTCACACACAACTGATGGTATCCAAATCGAAGGTCAATCTTTGGAAAGTATTGATCTCCATGCTGTTGGTCAAATAAATCATCAATGCGAGGTAGGGGATACTTGTTCTTTATTGTTATAGCATTGATCTCCCTATAGTCGATACATAACCTCATAGATCCATCTTTCTTTTCAACAAAAAGAACAGGGGCTCAGCATGTAGAAACACTAGGGCGAATAAATCCCTTATTACTCAATTCCTCTAGTTGTTTCTTTAGTTCAACTAATTCTACAGTGGAAATTCTATAAGGAGTCTTCGATATAGGCCTTGATCCAGGAATTAAATCAATGGAAAACTCAATTTCTCGTTCTAGAGGATGTCCAGGTAAATCATCTATTAATACATCTACATATTCATTCACAACAGGTACATCCTCTATTTGAACATTTCATTTCTCATCTATAGTCATTTCATTATCTTCCTCCCCAATAATTGATTTTAGTTGAGGTACTAGGGTTGGATCTAGATAAGAATAAGGTGGTGATGATTCTTCTTTAAAGATAAGGTGTTCCTTATCGTCGTCATAAAAAATCGCAAACTCCTTCTTCTTACAATAAATATTCGCATCATAATCCGAATGCCAATCCATACAGAGGATTATATCAAACTCAGTCATAGGTATGAAGATGAGATCCGAGGATAAAGAACATTTATGTGCTCTTATGGGGACTGAATCACAAAACATTGTTGCAATGATACTTCCCTTACAAGTTTTAACTGACAACTCCCTTGTTAAATCAAATTGGAAATATCTAATTTTCTTAGCAAACTGGGAATATATGAAACAATGTGATGATCCCGAATCAAACAATTCATTTTCTAAACTTGAGGAAACCATTAAATTACCTTCCACCACGTCTGCCGTAGCTTCTACCTTAGCAGTAGTGATAGCATAAGCTTGGCCTTGATCCCGTGGCCTTTTCTGAGGTAAGTTCTCCTGACTCTTAGGAAATTCATTTTCATAATGCCCCATCTCCCTGCAATTGTATAATTGAACATTGGTAGCTTCCTTCTTCCCGTTTCATTCACGAGCTTGGTGGCCTTTTTCACCACACTTGTAACAAACACCCATTCCCTTTAATAAAGTATCGGGGTGTTTCTTCCCACATTTACCACAGGATGGATATTCAACCATTCCCTTCTTCCCCTTATTTCTATTCCCAGATTGACCAGCATATCTCTTCTTCTCTTTCATTGCTTTAATGTCATAAGACTTAGAGAATTCTTTTTTTGTCTTGATTGCACATGAGACAATGTCTTCGTATGAAGAGAAGGATTGTGTGACTAATGCTCGACGAATAAATGGTTTTAACCCTTTAAAGAAACGATCAATATTACTTCTTGGGTTAGGTATATAATATCCCGCATACCTTGCTATCCTTGTAATGTCAGCCTCATACTTTGCGACATTCTCATCCTCCTTTTGTCTCAGACTCATAAATTGCCTTTCCATATCTGCTCGATGGTCACGAGGAAAGTATTTTTCTAAAAACAGATCTTTGAACTACATCAATTCCATATTTTATACTTCATCATCTTCCATCGTGTTTTGAATGAATGACCACCATTGATCAGTATCTCCAGTGAGGTGGTAAACTGCCATGATGACTTTTTCCCTTTCACTACTTCCCAAAGCCCGAAATATTTTCTCTCAGGAACTTATCCATTGCTCAGCTACTAATGTATTTGTATTCCCATTGAATGTTGGTGTTTACTGCCTCAAGAATAGATCTAACATTGATCCTCCATGCTTTGGATCAGGGTACTCCATACGGGTAAGGTTATTATTCATAACCTGAGTGAGTTGTCCCAGTATAGTGATTAGCTGATCGGCACCAGTCGCATCACCAGCTCCACTATAATTATCTTTAGTCGGAGGGAAATCCCTACATGGAGTGCATGCATTGATACCGTTTCCATTTCTTCCCCTAGGCTCCATTTCTAAACAATGGCATAAACTAGATCAGTTTATGAATCAAAATACATAATTCTATACTTATAAAACACATAACATAAATTGAACTATTTATGGATATAATCCATAATCATAAAAATGTTTTCTTTGGGAAAAAATATACTCATAAACCTTTCATAATGATTTGTAAAGAAAATGAGAGTTATCCTAAGCATATCCCCCAGGTGTGTTGTAACCAAGAGTGCAGGAAAGCCCATTTTCATGCACCAGTTCCCGTTCGAGTCTAGCACAAAGTGGTGTTTTTGGGTTTTACCCCTAGGTACATTTGTGCCAGAGCCGCTTCTACCTGCTCGTATCCAGACAGGGATGTATTGCTCGGAAAACTCACAAAATCTCTACAATACCAAAATTCTAGGAAGTTCTTCTATACTATTTCTCATAGTCCATCTTAAATATATGTGCTCTAATCAGAGTTTATATAAATCTAGCTTCCAAGGTTTGTACTAAACTTCCTCTGATACCAACTATAACGCCCCGACCCTAGTTAACTAGAGTCGGTGCATTATTACATAACATTGGCATGATCACAAGAAAGATCAAATCTCGAAAGACCGATTGGTTTAATAGCCTTGGAAACACTAGATATATTCATAATGTTTTACATTACATCATAAATTGAAAAACTACTACAACAACATAGTCTCCATATTCCACACTCATATCCCCACATACTATCCCTACAGGTCATTCATAAATTTCTTCTTCACATCCTGGGAAAAATAAATCATAGAAAATGGGTGAGCTCAAATTCCCAGTAAGGATAACAATATAGCGGAAAAGTTCATAAATAAGAATAAACATTTAAGGCAATGTATAATTTAAAACAAAATCCTTTTAAACATAAACTTCAACATTGTATGGAAAAGATAAAATGAAATAATTCCATTTACTTATTCACTTGGATATTCTACTAATCGAATAATCACATACAATATCAATAACCACTTTCATAATGATGGAATGCATAATTCCAGACTATCATAACCACATAGCCAAGGCCTCGTGCCAAGACTACGAATAAGATTTTTCCAAGGCCTTGTGCCAAGACACTAGTTTGTCTCATGAGACCTACGGATGCATCGAGGAGCTATAGCGGGCTCCACCCGTCACTTATTAATTCCAATGCATTCCTCATATGAACAGGTTTAAACATAACAAAAACAGTCATATTAAAACTAGCATACGAAATGTCAATACTTTCTTCATAAACCATGAATGGTATAAAAATAACACATCCACAGTCAAACATATCACAAAACCATCAATACAATATGGATGTTTTGTATCATAATAAATCTACTCCAAATAAACATAAAATCCATCAAATGATGTTGACATAGATGAAATCTAACTATTTTTAGATAATTATGTCTATCTATTTTGAAATCATTTAAGAGTCATATATTTATAAAATAAAACAGTTTCATTGAAAATATTCTTATTATCTTGTAAGGGAAGCATCGAAGATTTTATAATGGCGGAAAATAACCGCACCCTCCATATAAGTTAAAAAACATTCTTACCTTAATTCTGTTGAAAAGGTTAAAAAGCACGTTGTTTGGAAAACGACGGAAATATTACTTTATAAAACTCTTATAAAAATTCAAAAAAGGGTGTAAATTACTTTAACCCATATTCTTTTAAATAGTAAAAATGTTTTGAAATACATTTTTAAGAAACATGGATGTGGATGATAAATAGATCCCAGTAGATTATTACGTATAAACAACCTCAGATAAAGAAGAGATTGTGAAATAACCCTTACATTGTACTTTTCCTTGGTTGGGGTAGGTTAAACTCCTCTATAATGGTGAAATAATTGTTATTAAATTATAAAATAATCATATACATTAATATGATATCATATATGATCTTTTAACATTGATTTGTTAATAATATCTTAGTATTATTGTTGTTTCAGGTGTTAACTTACTCATTTTCTTTTATATGTTTTGTTACTTAAGACATGTTTGTAATGGATATGTTGTATCATAATCATATACAGAATGATATCATGTCCATATATGCTATTATTAATCATCAAATGAGAATTATACTTGAATGGATACTATAAAGGATGAATCTCATCGCGTTCGTGGAGACGGTAGTCCGTACGTACGCACGAGCGACAATATCATTTTTTTGATATTAAAATAATATATAATTGGATGGTATATCATATATAAAGAATCATTATCATGTTATAATTATTATTTACATGAATTACACATCATTATTATACCCATCCAAATAATAATTTTTTGAATAACAATTACACCACGACGTGGAGACGGTAAGCCGTACGTACACACGTATGGTGACATGTTATTCATAGGATGGATAGAACACTGAATATGGTTGTAACATATTTATAATAATATCACAGTATATATGTGATACTGGAGTAATTATTTTATAATGGTAATAACAAAGGAAGAAGAAGTGGAAGAAGAAAGGAACTTGGAAAAGGGTGGTGAAGTCATTACCTCTTCTTCAGGTTCTTCCTTTTGATTTGTTCAAAAGGGCTCATTAGGTTGGCTTTATGATCCAAATAAGGCCTCTAAGTTGTAGTGAGGGATGTTGGGAGAGTATTTGGGTAGATTTTGGCCTAACCAAAAGGCTATGAAGGTGTGAATAAATGAGAAGGATGAGTTCCCTTTTATAAGAGGGGTGAGGGGAACCTTTGGTAAAGCTAGAAATATTAATTTATAATGAATTCATATTAGGTTTCTAATGGATCCAAAGTGTATTATTTAAATTTTAATGTGTGGATAGGTCAAAAACCATTCAACCATTAGAATTTAGACAGGTTTGGGTCATTATATTAACCTCATCTTTTCGTTTTAACTCTTAGTTAATTAGTTTGACATTTACCATGTCACTTTGTATTTTTATATTATGTAGTTAATAAACATACTATATACATCCAAGATACCCCCAAGTGGTCCATTAATGATACACCTATCATGATATAAGTCTCATGGCCGAACATTATATTTTTAGGAATTTAATATCAATTAATAATATAATATTTGTTTTAAAAACTCTTTTATGTCAATTTTGACAGTATTCAATAGTTGATTATTGTGAAACTCATAACAGAATTATTACTTCGAAAAAAGTCAATTAAATCAATCTTAATATGTCATATTATCCTATAAAATTAGTTTCATTCATTAAAAGTCTAAAATTATATTTATTTTGGGTTTTATAATATCAATTAGTTTAATTTTTCACTATTATGGTAATTACTACATCATCATTGTGTCATAAATAAATTAAATTATTTTATGTCTAAAAATTATAAATAAAATATAATTATGTAGGAAATATTATTATCTTTCTAAGGAATATTTACAATCGAATTTATCTTATAAATAACCCTATGTAAAAATTGTTTTTCTAAATGATATATGCTTATGTCATTTTTGTACTTATTTTAACTTAATTAAAATAATGTTTCCCTATCACCTACATGTGGCTCCATGGTGTCCTAAAATCGACCCAAAGATGCATATGGTCGAACATGTATCAACCAATAAGGTTAGCACAGGTTTTAGGATAATTTAGTATTATTATAATATTATTTTTTAACCCTTATTTACCAGATTTACCCTTAACCATGGTAAATAAAATATTTACCGAAGTAATTATTCAAAATGTCTAAAAATAAAATTTACATATTTAAACAATTTGAAAATCCTGATTACAAATATGGAATCCATTTTTCGAAATTCAAAACACAGAAGAGGCAGAATTTAATTTAAAATTAATTCCCGTTGTTAAAACAAAAAATGTGTTTTAAGAGATAATAACTATCAATAGATTGACACTTGTTTATGTCCGGTTTAATTGTATAAATTTGTGCAATGACCAAAATTGTATTAAATGGTAAAAATATATTCTAAATATACTTTAAAACCACTCAAATTTATAATTTATCACTATTAATTATTTTGATTAAAAAATTTCTTTTTAATTAAAATTTAGTAATTTTCAATATTCATCAAAATATTAAAAATATCCAAAAAGTACCAAAATTTCACCTTATGCTAAATTCGATATTCCAAATTTAAAAATGAAGTCCATTTTGAAATATAAAATATATATAATTTCAAAAAGTATGTATTACTATTCATAATGTCATGTTTGATGGGTTGTGGTGTGTGTTAGAACTCGATGTTTCATACAACACACGCTATCGCATTATTCAAAGAGAAACGTACCATAGAAGCTTGGGGTGTTACAGGTTGGAGAAGTAAAATAAAACAAAAGAACATAAGAAAAGAAATTAACTTTAAATCGGGTAACTCTTTTTGATTTGATCCAAAGGCTTCCTTGGGAAAACTTTTTCCCAAAGTGAGGCTTCTAGGAGTAATAGAGGGAATTTGACCGAGTATTTGGGTAGAGGTTGGATGAGCCAAGTGTTTGAGATGTGTGAGTAAGGTGGTAGAGGTGGGGGCCTTTTATAAGAGGGAGGAAGGGAACTATTGGATTGTTAAAAAATGTTACTTTATTATCAAATGATTTTGGGATTTTAATGGTCTCAAAATGATATATTTCTAGGATAAGGTGATAATGGTTCGAAATCCACCCATAACATAGGTTTTACACAAATTTAAGTCTTATATTTTACCTTATATTTTCATTTTATTTAAATCGTTCATTAATGAGGGAATCACGGAATCGTCACGGTGTCATAAATAAATTTATTTATTTAATGTCTAATAATTATAAAAAATACCATGATGTTGGAATAATTTTTATCTTTCCAATTACTATTTATAGTCTAAGAGATCATTTATGTAGACAAAATTTAAATTGATTGACTTAGGTGTTACATACATTTTTTATATATTCCTATCTTTAAAAATAAAATGATAAAATGTCACTATCACACAAAAGTTATTCCATGGGGTCCCTAAGTTGGCACAAGACATACCATGGTTGTACATGATACAACCAATATCATTATGACACTTTTTGGGGTAATTTTATGTTATTATGATATTATTTGATTACCCTTAACTACCAAATTACTAATTAATCATGATAATTAAAGATAATTGTCGTTGTAACTATTCAAAATGTCCAAAAACAAAAGAGTCTTATTTACATAATTTGTACTTAATGATTCCAAATATAGAATCTATTTTACCAAATTCCAAAAACAAAAATTGCAGTAATTAATTTAAAAGTAATTCCTGTTTTCAAAACCGAAGACGAGTTTTTAAGAACTAAAATCTATCAAAATATTGACTTCTTTTTTAAATCCAATTCAAAAGTGAAATTACTTCCAATAAAAAACATTGTATGAAGTTATAAAAACATAATTCAATTATACTTTAAAGACAATTAATTTGAAAATATTTCTATATAATCAAATTGGATGAAAAAGAGCTTTTGAATTAAAAAACAACATTTTTCAATATTCATTAAAAATGAACATTATCAAAAAAATACCAAAAATTCACCCTATCCTATATTTTATATCCCAAATTAAAAAATTATTTCAATTTTACCAAATTAAAAACATAAAAGTTTCATTAATAAATTATATAGTTAATTCTCATTGTCCAAACAAATAGTGTGTTTTTAAGTCACAATATCTATCAAAAGATTGACAATTGTTTAAGTCCAATTTCAAAGTGGAATTAATTATAATGACCAGTATTTGATAAAATGGTAAAATTATATTCTAATTATACTTTAAAAACACTCAATATTATAATTTATCAGTATAAATTAGTTTTATTAAAAAAGATGTTTTTAAGTGTTTTTCACTATTTGTCGAAAATTGGATTTTTTTAGAAAAATACCACAAATTCAACTTTGGCTAATTTTGATATTCTGAATCTAAAAATAATGTCCATTTTGAAATATAAAATTTATATAATTCAAAAATGGGTATTACTATTCATAATTGGTACTTTGATTGGTCGTGGTGTGTTAGAATCTCAAACTTGTGTGTAATGCAAGATACTTCATTATTCAAAGGAAAACGTACCAGGGAAGCTTGGGGTGTTACATTTTACCCTCATACAATAAATTTCATCCTCACAATTTGAAAATGTTCTTCGAAAATAAAAGGTTGAAATAGAAAATACCTTTGTGTAAAACCCATATCAGAAATAGGGTTAATGAAAATATAACTTTAAAAGAAAGAAAGGGAAGTACAAAGGTCACCCGAGATAGAACATACTAGGATTCTATGAAAACATGTATATGGAGTAGAAATAAACCATCAAGGTCTAATGGAGAGTTGTAGAAAACAGGATTAGGAGAATGATAAATACAAGAAAATCACAAACTTGTGATTGGTTAAACAGTCATTGATTCCCCAGTTGGAAAAGTTAACTGACAACATTTCAGTTTTAAGTTACCTTTCATAAAGTTCAGGAATTTATTTAGGATATTTACTAAGAACATAAGGAAGTATACTTACTTGTCATGTAGACTTTCATTATTTAATAAATTTTTACCACAAACCCATCTTTCACTCCAAAAGGTAATAGAACTCAAAAGTATTCTTTTTATCCTAATCGTACAAGGTTCCAAAAATTAACCCATACAATTTAGATTTGGAAAACTATTTTTTAATAACCAGAGACTTACTGTAGGATAATGGTAGCTAATAAAGGCATGTCCCACTATGGTTGTGGGTTGGATTCCAGCTACTTTGTCCGATGTGACAGGTTATCCCCACGACCTGCATGTTGTCCTTTTCCTAAAACTATAGTATTATAATATTCCAAAAATAATCTTCATAAATGTTTTAACCTTAAAAAATAATATCCAAAGATCAACTTAATCCATTCCGACCTTTATATTTATCCAAAATACCTCTGTACAGAATCACTTTAAAAGGTTTCTTAATTCCAAAATCAATCGTAACATCAGATTCCCCAAACAAAGTAAATATTATCTTATTGTCACATAATAAAAATATGATTACCTTCATCATATTAAAACCTTAATAAAAACAACAAGTACTGTAGTAAAATCGTTATATATATCACATTATTCTTATAACCATAATAGAGTTCTTTAGTCCAAAAACACAAATACAAAAATTATTCAACTTCATCTATAGTAACAACATAAGCTTGGCCTTGCTCTTTTGGCCTTTTCTGAGGTAAGTTTCATTGTCACTTAAGTCATTCATTTTCATAATGCCCCATTTCTCTAAAATTATAGCATTCAACATTGAGAGCATCATTCGTTCCCTTACAATCAGGAGTCTGATGACCTTTTTCTCCACATTTGTAACAAACTCCCATTCCTTTTAGGCAAGTACCTAGGTATTTCTTACAACAATAATCACATAATGGAGAATCATTCTTTCCCTTTTCCCTTTATCTGTCTCTATCTCCACTGTTATCTTCTTCTCTTGATTTAGTTTGTTGTCATAAGACTTAGAAAATTTCTTTTCTATCTTGATAGCACATTAGAAAATATCTTCGTACGATGAGATTGATTGTGATACTAAATCTCGACGGAGAAATGGTTTTAACCCCTCAATGAAATGATAAATCATACATCTTGGGTTACATATATAATCTGCAGCATGCCTCGCTAACCATGTAATTTTAGACTCATACTTTGCAACATTCTCGTCCTCCTTTTGCCTCTGACTCCGGAATTGTCTTTCCATATCTGCTTGATGGTAATGAGGAAAGTATTTATCTAAGAAAACATATTTAAACTCTCTCCATTCAATAATTGATACTTCTTCATCTTCCTTTGTATTTTTAACCATTGAACACCATTGACCAGTATCTCCAGTGAGGCGTTAAACATCCATGACAAAAATTTTCCCTTTCACTACTCCTTAAATCCGGAAATATTTTCTCTAATAAATTTATCCACTGCTCAGGTACTAATGGATTTTTACCCCCATTAAATTTTGGGGGATATTTTCTCATGAAGAGGTCTATCATTGATCCTCCACATTGTGAATCAGGTTGCTCCATATGAGTAAGGTTATTATCCATAACATGAGTGAGTTGTCCTAGTATGGTGATAAGATGATCACCACTAGTTGTATCACTATCTCCACTATAATTATCTTGATAAAGAGTGAAATCCCTATATGGAGTGCGTGTATTGATACAATTTCCATTTCTTCCACTAGGAGCCATTTCTAAAAAATTTCATAAACTAGATTAGTTTATGAGTCAAAATACATATTATCAAATTGGAAAAACACCTAACATAAATTTAACTGTTTGTGGGTATAGTCCATAATCATAAAAAAGTTTTCGTTGAGGAATCATATACTCATAAACCCTTCATAATGTTTTGAACAGAAATCACAAATTATCTTAAGCATATCCAGCTGGAGTGTCGTAACCAAGAGTACAGCAAGGCCCGTTGTCATGCACCCGTTGTCGTTCGAGTCTAGCTCAAAGCGGTGTTTTCGGGTTTTACCCCTAGGTACATCTATCCCATAGGTGCCTCTACCTTCTCTTATCTAGACATGGATATATTTATTGTAAAATACACAAAATCTATACTTTAACAAAATTATAGGTTGTTATTCTATACTAATCATCAAAGTCTATCTTAGGGTTATGTGCTCTAATCAGAGATTATCTAAATCTAGCTTCCAAGGTTAGTACTAAACTGCCTCTGATACCAACTGTAATGCCTCAATCCCAATTACCTTGAGTCAGTGCATTATTACATATTATTGGAATGAACACAAAAGATCATGTCTCGAATGATCGATTATTTTAGTAGCCTTAGAAACACTAGATATATTCATAACTCTTACATTAAATCATAAAGTGAAAAAAACCACAACAACATCTTGTCTTCATATCTCCTCATACTATCCCAGCAGGTCATTCATAAAATACTTCTTCACATCCTATGAAAAATTAAAACATTTAAAGGGGTGAGCTCATATGCTCAGTAAGGATAACAATATAGCGGAAACTTTCATAACTAAATATAAACATTTAAGGCAATGTATAACTAAAACAAAAGCCTTTAAAACATGAACACCAGCATAATATAGAAAAGATAAAATAAAATATTGCCATATATTTATTCACATGGATATTCTACTAGTCCAATAATAACATGAAATATAAATAACCACTTTCACAATGATGGAATTCATAATTCCAGACAATCATAACAACAAAGTCAAGGCCTTGTTCCAAGACTAAAAATAAGATTTTGTCAAGGCCTTGTGCCAAGACACTAGTTTGTCTCATGAGACCTACTGATGCATCTAGGATCAATAGTGGGGTCCACCCGTCACTTAAAAATTCCAATTCATTCCTTATATGAAAAGGTTTAAACATATCATAAACAATCATATTAAAACTATCATATGAAATGGAAATACATTATCCATGATCCATGAATGGTATAAAAAAACACATCCATAGTCAAACATGTCACAAAACATTCAATACAATATGGATGTTTGGTATCATAATAAATCAACATCAAATAATCTTAAAATCCATCAAAGGATGTTGGCATAAATGAAATCTAAACCCTTTTTAGAGAAATATTTATTTTTATATTGAAATCATTTAAGGGTGACCTAATTAAAAAGAAAATATTAATTTTGAAAATATTCTTATAAGATTTTAAGGGAATATTCAACGATGTTATAATGATGGAATATCTTTGCACCCAATGTACAAGTTAAAAAACATTATTATCATAAATTTTTTGAAAATGCCTAAAAGTACCTTGTTAGGAAAATGACAGAAAGATTCCTTTCAAAAATGTATAAGGTCAAATAAGGGTATAAATGACTTTAACCCATTTCCTAATAGATAGTAAAAATGTTTTGAAGGACATTTTTAAGAAACATGGATTTGGATGATAAAGAGGTCCTAGTATATAATTATATATAATCAACCTTGAATAATGAAGAGGTTGTAGAATTAACCCTTTCCTAGGTCCAACTTGGCTGGATCATTCTTTAATCTCCTGAATAATAAAATAGAGTTAATATCTAATTTCATAATAACATTTTTAAAGTTAATTATTACTTTTATGTCACTTATTACCATGTTATGAACATTATTTAGTCATTTAAGTTAATAACGGTTGTTTTGTCGATCTTTGGTACTTGAGTCAACAGTAAACATCTTATAATTACAAGTTGTTCATGTGGTAAAATATCCATTATCTAAAGAATTATAAAAATGATATAGATATCATATATATCATATATATCCATTATATAAATTCATTTATAATATTACATAACATTTGGAGGTAAGAAATGAATTGCACCGTTCAATTAGAGGGTAAGCCGTATGTACGCATGAACGCTAATTTCATTTACATTTCATATTTAATGGAATGAAAACATAATGATATAAAGGTATATTATAATTAAAATATAATATGATATATAATATCATTTAACTCCTTCCTTTATATTTCCCACATATGGCATTAATTATTAAAATCACTTTGAGGGGGTGGTAGTCTGCACATCCTAAAATGAAATTATCGTGCTTACCCATAATAGAAGCCATAAAGGTATGCCATAAATGAAAAATACGGAAGAATTAAAAAAACATAAAAATAAAATATATCATATATAAATATAGTGATATCTTAATGGCCACCATGAATGGTTTTAAAATAAGATTTAACAATCATCGTTTCGTGAGAAAGTAATTTGCAACCCACAGAAACAATATGTTCTTTAATAATTAGACAGAGGTGTGTGTAAGTGTAAATCAAATACTTCTCAAAAAAATATCCTAGACTATTTAATATACTTTTGTTGTTGTAGAATAAATATATAAAAGAGTTTGAGGGGTTGGAGAGTCAAAATAAAATAATAGAACATAAGAGAAGACATTACCTTTAAATCGTGTAACTCTTTTTTATTTGAGACAAAGCCTTCCTTGGGAAGACTTCTGCCCAAATTAAGGATTCAAGGAGTAATATAGGGAATTTGAGAGAGTATTTGGGTAAATTTTGGACGAGCCAAGGGCTTTATAAGAGTGATTAGGGGGTAGAGTTGGGGTCCTTTATAAGAGGGAGGAGGGGCACTCTTGAAATGTTATAAAATGTTACTTTATTATAAAATTATTTTCAGATTTTAAAGTTCCCACAATGAAATATTTCTCGGATAAGGTGATAAGGGATCGAAATCCACTCATCCAATAGGTTTTGGATAATTTTAATTCATAAATTTTACCTAATAGTTTCATTTTTTTTAAATCATTCATTAATAAGGTAATCACGACATCATCATGGTGTCATAAATAAATTTATTTATTTATTGTATAAATATTATAAAAAAACACCATTATGTAGGAAATATGTTTAGATTTCCTATGAATATTTATATTCTAAGAGATAATTTCTGTAGACAAAATTTAAATTTTTCTATTTAGGTGTTACATACTTTTGTTATATTTTCCTTTCATTAAACATAAAATGATAAAATGTCACTATCACACAAAAGTGATTTCATGGGGTCCCTAAGTTTGCACAAGCCAGACCATGGTCAGCCATTATCAATCCAATAGCATTAGGAAATATGTTGGTGTTATTTTATGTTATTATGATATTATTTCATTACCCTTAACAACCCTATTACTAATTAATCATGATAATTAAAGATAATTGTCATCGTTACTATTCATAATGTCCAAAAACAAGAGTCTTAATTAAAAAATTTGGAACTTGTGATTAAAAATATGGAATCTATTTTACCAATTTCCAAACACATAAATTTCATTAATTAATTTAAAAATAATTCCCATTGTGAAAACCAAAGACGAGTTTTTAAGAAGTAAAATCTATCATATGATTGACTTGTTTTTACATCAAATTGAAAAGTGAAATTACTTCCAATGAACAAAATTGTATAAAGTGATAAAATTATAATTCAATTATACTTTAAAACTCATTAAAATAAAAATATAACTATATAAATAAATTGGATGAAAATGCAGTTTTGAATTAAAACACAATATTTTTCACTATTCATTAAAAATGAACATTATCATAAAAATACCAAAAACTTCACCCTATTCTATATTTGATATCCCAAATTCAAAAATGATTTCAATTTTACCAAATATAAAAACATAGAAGTTTCATTAATAAATTATATAGTTAATTCACGATGTCCAGACAAATAGCGTGTTTTTAAGACACAATATCTATCAAAAGATTGACAATTGTTTATCTCCAATTTCAAAGTGAAATTAATTATAATAACCACAATTGGATAAAATGGTAAAATTATATTTTAATTTTACTTTAAAACCACTCAATAGAATAATTTATCACTATAAATTGTTTCGATTAAAAAAGTTGTTTTTTAGTATTTTCACTATTCATCGAAAATTTGATGTTCTCAGAAAAATACAAAAAATACTAATTAGGCTAATTTTGATATTTTGAATCAAAAAATGAATTCCATTTTGAAATATAAAATTTATATAATTCAAAAAGTGTGTATTATTATTCATAATGACTACTTTGATTGGTCGCAGTGTGTTAGAATCTCAAACTTGTGTACAATGCATGCTACCGCATTATTCAAAGGGAAACATACCGTGGAATATTGGGGTGTTACATTAATGGTTTAAATATGTGTATAAAATTGTTGTTTAACAAGTGTTGGATCATTATATCACAATATATTCTATGTTTACCCAATAAGTAAACTTATTTTTACATTAATCACTATAATTAATTTAAATTGTTCTCAGTAATCACCTTGTTAAAAAAATAAAGTGAACTACAAATAAATTATAAGTTTTTATTATTATATTTATGGAATCCATTATTCCAATTTCAAATCAGATAAGTCAAAAAAATTATTTTATATTTTTCAATGAGATGGGATGATAAAGTTGGTTTTTAAGGCGAAAATGTTCAGAAGTTAACTATTTTTTTTAATATAACTTAAATATAAAAATAATCACAATGACATAATTTGTATTAATATTCATATAATTATACTAATTCAAATTTAAAACAAATTTAATATATAATGTATCATTATATATTTTTCACTCAAAAAGGCATCTTTTAATTACTATTTAGTATTTTTCACTATTAGTCAAAAAATGAAACTTATCATAAAGTATAGAAAATTCACCCTAACATATTCTGGAAATTAAAATTAAAACTTTTATGTATATTTTTTAAATTAAAATTTCTAAATGATTCATAAGTCATTTTGAAAAAACATGTTCTGTTAAAAGACGTCAAAATTATATTTAGGAAAATAATGCTTTTTATGAGAAAAAATGGATTTTATCTTATCTTATGCATATCATGTATATTTCATGAATGTAAACATAATTAATTAAATATATAATATATAACATTCATTATGACCATTAACTAATACTAATTAATTTAATTAACTAAGATAAAACACCTTTGTCTCAAAAAATAGAGATTTATAAAAAAAATCTATAATATTCAATTGAATTTTATATTAACATATATTTAATTAGGAACCATTTAATTATAAAATATATTTTCATATGTTATTTTAAATTATTTATAACCACAAATATAATGTATTTGAGATAATTTATATTTTAATTTATAATATTAATAGTATTCGTTAGAACTCGGTCCTTCATATAACACAATCTATTAGATAATGTCTTTTTTTATTAAAATATATCCTTAGTGTTCCGTGTTGAAAAATATTAACATTTAGATACATTTATCACAATTTAAACACAATACTGTATGTAATAAACTTTATTTGGGAGACTGAGTTTATTTAATTAATAAATATATTGTAAATTCTTGAGGTGTTATTTTGACTTCTCGGTTTTGTGTTTCATGTCATAACATCTATGAAATAAAATTTGATTATATAAAAATTTTGGTGTGTTACATTCTATGAAAATTAAATAAATTATCTCCCCATAATTTAATCCTGATCTACATATTCAAGGGTTTCAATTTTGAGAATTCCATTATTGAACACCCTCATCGTAAAAGAGTTAATAAAAAATCCTGAAAATTAGATAGAAATTGAATAGCCATGGTCATAGCGATTAATAACATTAAAATGATTTAGAGTTTGATAACATAGGTTTAATTTGTTAACATCGACATGTAAGATAAAACATAAACCCAAATAATTTTGGAGTTTAATAGAGAACTACCATAGGATGAAATTATTGACCACAATACCCTAAAAAAGATGTGTGGAAATTCTCATCGATATCATCAAACATTATGGAAGTTGGGTAAATTTTTTGTTTCAAGAAAATTTTCCTAGATTTTTAAAATTATTTTACTCTATAAAGATATATACTTAATTAATTTCTTAATTTCAGAGGAATAATTTTATCCTTTGGTGTTTCATTGAGAAATTCACACTTCATATCTTACTTTGGGAAATTAATATCCAAAAAAATAAATCTTCATTCTTGTTTTATTGAATGACCGACAGAAATTCACATTTAACATATCGTAAGGTCCACAAAAGAGTGAAAATCATTTTTATCTATCTATACCTATTTTATAAAACCAATATTGTTTTCATAAGTGGTATAATATAATAAATTAATTTCTAAAACCTCATCCCACGTTCAACTTGACCCATTTTATAAATGGTTAAACTTATGAACCTTCCAAAATAATAATATCCATAATATTATAAATAAGGTCATTGAATTTTGAAAATAAAATATTCATTAATAAGTTACAGTGTATTTAGTTTTATCCAATTTACCCTATTCATATCAATCATCCCTTTACCTGAACATAATTATCTCAACATTTGGAACAATTTAAGGGTTACATTTCAATATGTCGTGTTATTTCCAAAAAGTTTAAATTTACAATGAATAGTTTTTCTTGTTCCTACATACCATTTAAAATAGGTTCCAAAATCTTTAATGAAATAGTTAAATGGTACAATCCTTGTGTAATTAATACATATAATGATTAGAATAATATACTTTAACAATATATTTCTTTGATCCATATACATGAAAAACAATAACCATTCCACTTTAGTTTTATCAAAAGAAAAATATTGACCATGATCCCTTACCATCCCCTGAACCTTGGGTAATTTATTTTCATAGTGCCCAATTTTAGTATATATGAAAAATTAATATCATTATTTCTTTCTTCCCTTTTCTCTATTTTTCAAGGTTAACCTTTTCCCCAAATTTATTAAAAACTCTCATCCTCTTCATGAAAGTAATTGTGTGTTTCCTTCGACAGTTACCACAAGTGGAAAAATATTTATTTATCTTATTCCATTTCTCTATTTTTCTTTTTACCATACATTCCTTTTATAGTTTCATTTTGAATCAATAATTCATAGATAATTCCATCATTATCTTGATATCTTGAAAAAATATTTCATCATATGATGAAAAAGATTGTGAGAACAACTCCTTTTGAAGATTTGTCTTAACATTTTATTTAAATAGTAATTAGTGAATTATATGTTTTGTATGTAATCCATAGAATACCTATATAATTTTGTAATGTTTATGTCATACTCCATAAAAAATATTCTTCATTTTTAATTAATTTTTATAGAATCATATTCATCTATGTTTGATTCTCATGAGGGAAGTATTTGTTAAATAAGGTATCTTTATTGTCTTTCTATTCCATGAGTCCTATTTACTATTTATCCCTTATATTATAGATCAATGAACTCTGTTGATCAATTTCTCATTTGGGGCCATATACTAGAAGTGTACCATTTTCCTTTTTCACTCTGTCCTAATGCGATAAATATCTTCTCTAAACACTTAATCCATTTCATGGCTACCACTAGATTAGTAGTCCCACAAAATTATATGGTATTCTGTCATATAAAGTGATTCAAGATAAGATTATATCTCTTTGGAATTTGTTTCTATATCCCAAAATGTAATTTTTCAGAACATCATTATGATTCCATAATATATCTAAAATATTCTCAGTTCAAGTACCAGCTATTTTTGATTTCCCATTAGGGAAATGTCTATAGTTACATGATTATTCATACACTTAATACTTCCCAGAACCATTTATAAATGAGTTAATAGACTATATTATGTCATATCCTTATGAAACACAATGTATAATCACAAAACTATTTATATTCTTAGCTAAATTGAAAATTATAAGTGTAAATAATCTCATTTTCATTAAAATAGTGTCCATAGAATGTTATTATATACTTATCCTCAATTTTATAACATATGGATGGGTTTTAAATTATATATTTTCTTAAATCTGGTTCCCAAGGTTCCTAATAAACATCCTATAATATCATCTGTTGTGAAACCGACCCTAGATTCTAATAGTTTGGGCCCATTACTGTTAGAGTAACATAAAATACAAGGAAACACATCCTAAAGGACCAATCAATTTAGTATTATTGTTAAACTAGATACATACACAAGTCTTAAATTATATTTGGAATACAAAAATTATGATTTTTTAGAAAATTAAATTATTGCATCAAATGTATTCTTTCAAAACATTCATAGTAAACTTCATGGAATCCTAGGGAAAGGAACCAAAATAAGTCTGAGCTCAAATACATCGTAAGGGTTCAATATTTTAGAAGCTATCGTGAATAAATAATTATAATCAATATGAAAATTTAAATAATTGATCACAAATTACATTTATGTATCATGAATCCATCAATGGATACGTAAAATTCAATATATAATGGTAAATAACTGAAGACCCATTCAATTTAATCAGTAATTGAGAATGAAATACATTCATATATAATTACACAACAATAATCTTGTGGATAATAATAATTAAATTTTGAATTAAGGTAATGCATAATTATTGGACGTAATTTTCCCAAGGAATATGTTACCTTTACCATCATTATTTTTTTCAAGATAGATCAAAACATACTGGGTAAAAATGATTAAATTTGGGTACCACAATATCTACTGCCAAGAACTATCCTTAAAATAGGTTAAAACATAATGTTTACAAACTCATAGGGTTTTCTAACTAATTTCATATCATGAGAAAATTTATGCATTGAGGGAATTACTTTAAATGGTCCCCAACCCATTTCATACATGTCCAATGAATTCCTCATATATCGAATAGTCAATTTACCTCATTAACTAATTTACTTATCAAATATCAATATTGAGTGAAGGAACCAAAGTAATCAGTATTTCCTCAGTTAATCAATAAAATTAAAAATAAAAAACTTCTGTAAAAATTTTATATAGTTTAGGTAATAAATATATCCATGATAAATAATATATACATTCAGGGTATATTTAATATCAATGAGAATGGGAATAATTCAATATAATTTTTAATGATAATAAAAAATTAATCAATGAAGTGAATGTTAATAATTTCCATGCTCAATGTGAGCATGAACTATCCTGTGTAGGATTAAGGATTGTAGAAATACAAAATATTCCAATTGGTAAAGAAAAAAAGGATTTCCCATTTTTCAATGTAAACACCCTAAAAGATCATTAAAGAGGTTCTTAGGGAAATATCCATTCATTTTTAAAAACATTTGAAAAATAATTTTTATTTTAAAATGAATTTTAAATATAATATTTCATAAAACATTTTCAATACTATTTTCATTGATAATAGACTTTGAGATATATAGATTAATCATGAAGAAATTTCAGTGGCCATGATGGTTGGAAATTATGTTCACATCTTACTCATTAAAATATGTTCTCTCTCACTTTTATAGTAAAATTCAAAAGGGATTTTTAAAAAAAAATTACATGTAGATTCCTTTCATTTTTTTTAAAATAGTATAAATTAGAGAAAATAATGTAAATAAATAATTCTAAAAAGGCTAAAACATTTTTGAGAATATTTTTACAAAACATGTCTTTGGAAGAAAAAACATTTCCGAACTAAGTGAGAAATGAAGTCATGTTTTAATGAAATTTGTTCAAAATTATTATAATTTCATAAGATTTATGAAGTCATACTATTACATGAATGGGTTAATTAATAACCATATAATAAAAATATTTTTTTAGTAAGGGTTCTATTTATTTCCTTTGAATGGAATTCATGAATGAACAATCTCGATTAGAATTAGAATGTGAAATTTACCCTTAAATTGATTGTAAGAGGTCAGAATTAATAATTGACTCGATTATGTAAATACATGGTAAATAAACATAAATCATGTGAAAATAATGTAAAATATAATGAAAATTAATTACCCACATAATCATTCAATGAAATAGTCAATGAAGTTGTAGTTTAACCCAATGAGTGGAAATTGAGTTATAAAACCTCTTACCACATGGTAACATTTATTTCCAATCCCCATAGATATAATAAAAAAAATTGAAATATAAAATAAAATGAATAATTATTTATTCATGATAATACATTTCAAATTTGAATTATATAAAACATATATTGGACATTATAAACATAAAAATAAAAAAGTCTCAATAGAATGTAAATTGAGATGAAATAGGGTACATTATGCTTCCTTTTTGTTAAACGCTATTTAAAATTATATATAATGGTTTCAAGAATTGTATAATGATATAATATAATGATATTAATATTTATAATATCATATATGATCTTTTAATAACATCTTATCACCCATTTTTTAATAATCTTTCACTATTATCATTGTTTCGGGTTTTAATTGCCTTGTTTTTCAAGATTGTTTTGACTTGTAATTTTTTCCACTTAATTAGATCATTATTTCATCATCTAAATAATTTAAACCCTGATATAAATATAATATATTTTCATTATATATGGGTTTTTATTAATCCATATTATTTGGTGGTAGGAAATTAAATAAACTATCCATATAGATTATATATGTTACGTACGCCTGAACACTATTTCCATTTTGGCTCTATATATAAATAAAAAAAATTAAATGATATATATATATATAACCATTAAAATATCATATATATTCCATATAGATCAAATATATTTATTAAATACATCCTTAATATATTTGATGAAAAGTTTGAATGAATAAAATTGCTTTGTGAGGCGGTAACATGCCGTCCAAACAAACAACATTATCATATTCCAAAAAATGGAAAGAATAAAAAAATGAATTATATAATAATTAATAAAGTTTAATGTCATTATAAAAAACATATATAGCATATATAAACAGATATTTCAATGAAAACCCTTCTCTTTGTTAGACATTAATTCGTGGTTAATTACATATGATTGCACATAATACAACCTGAAATATCAAGAAGTACAATGTAATTAGGAATTTGGTACAATTCATGAAAATTTAAAACATTGTGAACACCATAATTATTTAAAATTCTTTGACATGATGATTGTATTCGATCATACATAAAATTATATAGGATAACCTGGTGACAAACATAAGAATAGGGGGAGCAATAAAGTCCAGTAAGGGAAAAAACATGGAATAACATAATGAATATAATAAATTTTATACAATAGGAATATAAATGGGGAATATAAGGTGATATAATCATAATCATGAAAATTGAGGCACGATGTAGCATGATACCATAAAGGCAACCCTGGTAATGTGGCAACAAATTAAAACATTTCATCATAAACATAGGTAAAAGCTAACTTCCAAGACATCATAAGGTAAAAATGTAACATGATGGATTAGGTTCACTCTATAATCCCTTGAATTATGTATCCTGATAATAAAATTCTATCCAATTAATTGGAGTGCTTTATAAGCTCGGGTGCAGCCATCACTTGCATTTCATTCTCATGCTTAAGTGTGGCACATAGATATTACAACATGGAATCATTCATCATCATATATTATTCCATAATTAAGGAGTGTGTAATAAATATATGTGAGTCCCTAATAAGATAAATATATGTATATAAATGTGAAAACCCTTGATATTAAATGGTTATGTGTATTCACTACACAATTGTTTGTCATAGAAAATCGCGGTGAAATTTCAGCAGCATAACAAGGGAATATATAAGTTCCTGGAAGGGATTTACGAGAGTGAAAGGGGTATATCATCATTTAAATATATAATTTATAGTATGTTGATATTTAATAATCTTACCCATAATTGTTAATTAGAGGTAAAATAAATAATATAATAAATAAACATGAATAAAGAGGTTAATGACCGGATCCCATACCTTGAGAGGTTGATTGAAAATGCTTGGTAGGGGATTCTTGAGATCTTGGGGGGAATTTAGTGGAATCTAGTTATGGGTTGGAATAATTATTAGGCAATCCAATGGTTTTTAATGAATATTAATGGGGTCTTGGGTGGGTTTATATATGAAAATATATCAGAATTCTTTATTATTTCTCAAAACCAAGATTTGAACACTCTATATTAAAATTACCATTACCATAAACATTAATTTTTTGTTTTCATACAGTTTCTACCAAATAAGGGGGTATACATTAATTTATATTTCCAAGGATTGAAATTTTTAATATAATACATTTTCTTATACGGAAGTGAGACATTTCCTTAAAGAAATGATTTTAAGTTCTTCAAAAATGTTATAGGTTTTAGAGGATTCATAAGGGAATTATAAATATAATGATTAAAATAAAATAAAATTATTTTAAAGTGGGATAAAATATTTTCTTGGATATAATTTATAGTATTTTTTACCTCGTTTTAGGGTTATTATAGTGTCATAATACACATCATATATTTATACCGTAATTAATTTTTATCAAAATAATCAACTTTTTCATAAAATTTTTAAAAATTCATCGTTCAATAATTTCATCATTATGATTTAAAAAATAATACATAATTATAGATGAAAATTATAAATATATCAATTTTCACTTTTAAAGGAATTGTGGACAATTATTACAAAATTCATGGTTTATGATAATAATAATTTTCAAACCCTCATAAAAATTACCTCTTAATTCATAAAAATTATATGATCATTTGTATTTTATAAAAACTATTTAAAAATAATATTTAATAAAAATGATACTTATATCAAAAAATCAATCAATTCGTTAAAATAAATTTGTTATTTGAATTTTAATATTTCTAAAAAATACAATTTCTGTTTAATTATTCAAAATCAAAAAAAATTATAGATTAAAAATAACATGTAAGTATAAAAATTATTATATTGTAAATAAAATATACATAAATATACTATTAGAGTGTAGATACATATCCCCTTAATACACCAGAATATTCTCTAAGACTAAGGTTCATGAAGTTGAGACTTTCATTAGGTGGTTTAGTGTACACGGTTTTGTTTGTGAACTCTATGAGCTTGAACTTATCCCATAAGTTGTTTTTAACATTCATAAGTTATTTAATCTTAGTGTGGTATTCATTAAAACATTTTTTACTAGATTGGTCTTGGAAAAGGGAAAATCCAAGTGATTCTATATCCCTTGTAATATCTAATAAATGGAATTCATAGGGAATGATCATACAGGTCGATGTCTTCACATTGTATTTTTCAATTGGATTTGTGAAAAAACTATTTTTATACTAATAAAGTGATAACTATTAAATGTCTATATTATCAATGTTTATGTTTCTTAATATACTTTTAAATCTATTAAGATAAAATCAAAAAAGTTCATCTGTTTTCTATGTCCATAATATATAATAAAACATTTTATTAAATCATTTGGGGAATTTCATTTATAAAAGAATGGGTCATCAAAATCCTCCCCCGTTATTAAATTTCTCCCTCAGAATATTAATTTACAACACAAATATATATTAGGGTAATTATTTTTCATCATTTTATCTAGTTCCCACATCGCATTCAAACATTTGATTTCTCCATGGCACTTTAACTAGGTGCATTGCCAAATTTCTAATAACTTTTTCTCTACAATCTACTATTTTTAAGGGTTTATCCACATTGAATTGATTGATCTATAATGGTAACACCTCTATATTGGGTACATTTGAGGGACATCATCTGTAATTCTTCAACAGTGATATAAGGAACATATCATGTACATTAAATACGTGAAGTGGGAGAGTTAGTCGATAGGTCACCACTCTTATGTGGTTGAGGATTTCAAAAATACAAATATATACTGGACTGAGATTTCCCTTATTCTTAAATATCATAACTATATTCGGTTGGGATATGTTGAGGAACACCATGTCTCTAACCTCATGCTCTTGGTCTGATCAATGATTTTCAACGTATCCCTTTTTCGACTCTAAGTAGTCGTTATGTGCTACTGAATGGTCATTACCTTTTCCACTATTTCCTCAATCATTTCAAGAACTTGAAGTTTTTGTTGCCCAACTACATCCTGACATGTATGTGTTCTTCAACACTTCACCTAAAATGATTCATATGGATCTATTCAAATTCTTGAGTGCAAACAATTATTATATCATAACATTTATAGAGGATGATGTTGATCTCATACTCTTTTAAAGTCAACAGAACATCCTCTCAAAAAGTCCTCCAGTGTCTAGATAGTCTTCTTAGATTGTCAATCAGTTTGCTGGTAACATGTTGTGCTGAATTTCAACATATAATTTAGTGTGTATTTGAGAATATTCTAAAACATTGAGGTAAATCTCAGTTGTTGATTATATAAAATTGATATTAGTGTTCGATGAAGCCTCACCACTTATTTAATGTTTATTTTTGCATATTGTCGAGTGAGAAGTACATATTAATTTCAATGAAGTGAGGTACCGTTGTAATATGATCCACCAAAAAAGATATATAATTATTTCTTCATGATTTTTTGGTCGAACATTAACAAAGTCCAATGTGATGTTTTTCCATTTCAAAATAGTTGGGGGTAATGGTTACTTTAAACTCTTGGATTTTTTCATTTCTTCTTTCACATACAAGCATACAATAAATCATGATGTATATTTCGCAATCTTATTATTAATATTGTCTCAAAAATAGTTATCTTAAATATATCGATAATTTTTTTTGCTTCCGATTTGGATGGATAAATTAAAACAAAGTGCATCAACCAATGACTATTTTTTCATTCAATATTTTATGGTACACATATTCATTACCCACTTCTCATTTGTTAAAAGATTAATGTCGTTCCTTCCTGTATGATTCCCATGTCAATATATTTTATGTCTAAGAAGATTAGATACCTATCAATTATCATCAATGATAACATTGCAGGATCCTTTTTACTGAGATCTTATCCAAATTTATTTAAATTCCTATATTTGTAGTGTATTGAGTAGTCAGAGAATTTGATCAGATTTAACCATCATCATTATTGTGTATCCATCTCTTTCTATATGAATATATTATTAATCATTTTTTATTCCATATATATTTCACAGATATTCAAAAATTGATAATTATATTTTATTTTTAATGTGTATATAATTAAAGCTATCTCCATATCATGTATTGGGTAGTTATATTTTTGAACATTAAAATTACATGATGCATAATCAATCACATTATTAGTTTCTTTAATACATATAAAAATCCCTTCTTCAAATAATTGTTGTATACCAAAAAAAATTCTCCACATGTGGGTACTGTGAGTATGTGTGCAGTGATAAGGATTATCATAAACTCTTTGAAGATCTGTGGGAATTAATCATTCCAATGAAATTTGAATTCAACATGATTTATACTAGTTAGGGGGTTTTAGGATCATGAAATATTTCACACAAATATAATATAATAAACAACTAATCCAATGATACATTTTATATATATATATATATCACAGATGTTGACCACATCCATCCATCAATTACTTATGACTATGAAGGGTCCTTTGATATCCCATTACCTATGATAATATTACCCAATAATTTGACTTCTTTAAACCAAATATGAGATTCATAGTACATTTTGATAAATAATATCATTTCGTAATGTCTATGGGATAGTTCTCATATACTTCTCATGCTCCAATTTTCTATTCGAGTATATTAGAATATAATATATAAATACTGCTACAATTGTATTGTGGTAATATATAAATATTCTATTAATCTTGTCTATGAATATTTATGAGTATTAGTGAGTCTGAATGGAATTACTATGAACTCATAGTTCTGGTACCATGTACAAAAACTAATCCTTGGTAAATCTTCCTTATTCACCCTTCCCTGGTAACATCCCAATGGAAGATCCACCTTGGAGAAGTATTCTTCTCCACAGAGCTGATCGAAGAAGGAATCAATCCATATAGGATAATAATTATTTTTTTGTGATATTCTTTAGATCACAATAATGAATGTATGGGATCATTGACTTGTCCTTCCTCTTGATGAAATGGATTGGGGAATCCCAAGGTATAGCACCTGGGGGTATGACCCCTTTATACAAATCCATTTTAGTTTTTTCTGCACCTCCACATATTTTACAACATTCATTATATAAAAATTTTGGGATAATGGTAATTCCCTAGATTTCGTATAGATTGAAAATTTGGCCACTAGACTATGAGGAAGACAAGAAAATTCATTGGGAAGTGCATAAGTGTATACCCTCATAATGGGAATGACATCAAGGATGATCTTTTACTTATACTAAATCATTTGATCTAGATACTATTTCTCAAAAGAAATAATTTCCGTTTTTGGGATGTTGGATCTCAAGATGAATCATCATCCTCCTTGTGATTTAATAGAAATAGGGGTTGATATGTTCTATATATGTTTATCTCCTTATTTAAGAAATTTATGTTGGATCTATATAGGGAATTCCAATCCATACACATAATTGCATCAAATTCAAATAAAGGGAGTATCATAGGGTTCATGGGGAAATTCAGCCTGCAAATTTTGACAGGATATGAGTTAGACACAAGGGATGAAAAAAATTCCTCATTAGTCATTTTCAAAAATATCTTTACTTCCATGCTTTGTGTTGGTGTTTTAATAGTCCTAATAAACATGCATGATATAACGGAATGCTAAGAACTAGAATAAAAAAGTAAATTCTATATTACTGAATAAATAACTAGAGTACATATAACCTCTTAGTTGTAGGGATCTACCTATGGGTTTGTGGTGGTATAATATCATCATTTTTTACTTATAGTTTGTTGTTTGTCTCCAAAAACCCTTGGCATAGTGCATTGGTTTGAAAAGTTCATTTGTTCCTTGCAGTTGAAACAATGAACAATCTTTAGAGGTTTGACCATAGAATTACATTAATCTATCTCATTAGTGGGTTTCTCCTATCACAAATTTCTATCTAAGATTCCTTAATTTTTTCACCTAAATCATTTCCTTGTCCACTAATGGAAATTTTTGGGGTGCTTCTTTTCAAGACTTTTTTCAAGTGCGATGTTTGAATTACACATCACTGCTAGATTTCTCATTTGGTCCACATGAGACAATCACCACTCTCCATATCTTATTTCGGTGATACCCTTGAGATTCAAAAAATATAAATGTCAAATATGATAACACATTAGAAAATTTCATAATAGCTATCAATGTCTCAGATATCCATAGATTTTGGTAGACCTTGTTTTATCAACCCCGATGAATCAAACAACATTGTATTCGAGGGTATAGAAAAATATCGAGGTGTGTCATAAAATTATTGTTTTATTTTTCCTTGTATTCCATAATATATGTTTCATCATTTATCATCAGGGAAATGAAATTACATTACATTTAAAGATGATGTGTGTGAGGAAAATAATTTTCAAAAAAATACAGAAATCCTTCCACCCCATCACTTATATCTATTCTTCAGGATTAAAATACTTGATCAATGTACACCATTGATCGACTTCTCTATTAATTTGATAAACATACTTTATAACTATATCATTCTCAAAAAAAAATATGGATGGATAATATTTTCACAATGGATTTGATCCATTATTTATCAATTATGGGATCAAATGATCCATTGGTAGTTGGAGGCCTTTGTTTCCAAAGGTATCATTTGCATATTATGAATTATTAGGGGGGTTAGGTTCTCCTCTTGATATAGGTTTTGATTCATATCCTAATTCATCTTTGATAGTATCATCATAAATTTTTATATTTATTCTCCCATTGGGTGGGAAATCTCATTAGGGTAGATATCACATTGTCCTTAATATTTGATGTTTACTGAATTCCTCATATTTTTTTCTATTAGATAGAATAAAAGAAAAATTTGGGATATGTACTTTTTAACTAAAAAAACATAAAATGGAATTCAATGGAATTATGGGCTTCAATATATGTTATCCATGACCGATTTCCTACATATATTATTATCAAAATAAATTCCCTTTATAATGATTCATAACGATCTTGTGAATTTCCAAATAATTTCCTCCAAGAGTGTCAAAACAGGTATGCAGTAAGGTCCATTTTTGGTCACTAGCTCCCGGATATGTATAGAATAATTCGTTGTTTTCTTGTTTTACTTATATATATATATATATGTGTGTGTGTGTGTGTTCCAAGCCCCCATTTACTTATTGTATCTTAACCAGGATGTATTTGGTAAGAAACCTCATACTCTTAACATTTTAAAATTTTAGTAATTTATTCAGGTACTTATTTTTCTCCCTAAGTAGTTTCTAGATTTTTTTAATCCTAATCCCAAAAACTAACATAAAATTTTCTTTTGATATAAACTATGACAACCCTTCTTTTTATTTTATTTTAATTCAGGATTAATTACATAATATTAAATTTAATATGACTTGAATGATCATGAATTATAGTTTATTTAGAATTTATTTTTATTAAAATACAACATAAAACATGGAGAACAATAAAATTAATAAAAAATTCATTGACCTGATTTTAATTTTCAATCGTACTTAAAAATACATTGGATAACATTGAGACATAAATAATAAATTGATGAGCTATAAATGCCTATTAGAGAAAAAACACAGGATAACATGAAGAAAGTAATAAATTTTAGAAAATTGGCATATTAATGAGACCTAAAATGTGTGAGAATCATTAAAATGAACGTTGAGGCATGATATAGCATGTAAACATAAAGGCAACATGGGAAATGTGGATACTATAAATATTGAATCATAATCGTATGTAAAGGTTAACTTATAAGTCATTACGACAAAAGAATTATTGTGATAGATTTTATTCACTCACTAATCCCCTTCATGACTTTTCATAAGACTAAGAATATACCTAATTAATTTCAGAGTTATATAATTATGGGTGATCCGATTACTTTCATCTCATTCTCATGCTTAAGTGTTCCACTTTGATTTTATAACATGGATTCATTAATCATCATAATTTATTTCACATCCAAGGAGGGTAAAATATATACATGTAAATCCACAATCATTGATGTATAAAATTTTTAAGTGGGATACCCTTGATAAGAAATATGTATGGGTATTTAGTACACAATTGTTTGGCATGTAAAATCGGGGTGAAATTTAAGCAGCATAACAGGGGTGTATATATGTTCATGGAAGGGAATAATGAGAGTGAAATGGTTATATTGCAATCTATACATAAAAAGTATACTAATGGGGATATGAAAGAAAATATCCCATAATTAGTAATTGGAGATTAAATACATAGGATAACAAAGAAGCATGAATTAAGAGACGAAGGAGAGGATCCCTTACCTTGAGTGGGTGACTCAAAATGATTTGTTGGAGCATATTGAAAACATGTGGGATCCTTGGGAGGACTCTAGAGTGTAGATGTATTTGTATGTATGTTCTCCAAGAATTTTTATTAAAGAAATGGTGTATTTCGTTGGTGTATATGGAAAAAAGAATTTAATTATTTATTACATATAAAACCTATTTTTTAGAATCCAAATAATAAAATAACCAAAAAACATTTCAATTATTTTTGTAACACCCCAACCACATTTTCTCCATGTAGGTGCTTATCATTATTACATTTTTACTAAGTACAAGTTATCTCATCCCAAAGGACATAATAGTTTAGTATCATTGGAAAACTACATACAAACAAAACATTACATTACAAATTGAAATTGAATACAATAAAGAAACTCCATTGAAAACACCCATATTCTCCTAGATTATCCCTGAATGTCAATCATAAAATATATCTTGTAATCCTATGATAATAATTGATAATAAAGGTATTATCACAGATGATCGGTAAGGGTAAGTATATAGTGTAAGTTGTTCTAAATAATCATAAACAATATGAAAAGCTGAATAACTAAACACATGATCTATTAAAATATAATCTTGAGAATAATTTGGTTGAAAGAAAAGATAATAAAACAACAACATATAAACAATCACATAATAATAAAACATAACCATGGATACTCTACTAGTCGAATATTCAATTCAATTATCAATAAATACTCTCATAATTTGGAAATTCATACTATAGGACATCATTAACAAACTCCCAAGACATTGAGGAAGTCCCCATATATAATCGGGCATGACATTAGCAAATACCCTATCTAGTTAATCACATGAGACCAACCAATTCAAGGGGCTACAAAAGGATATTCCCATCACTTACTAAGACAAATTCATTCCTCGTATGAAAGGGGTGAAAAAATCAACATATAAATTCATAATGAAACTAGCATATGAAATAACATTCCACAAATAATAAACATAATCATAAACCATGCAGTATAATATGATGAATGATATCAAAACCGGAGAACCACAATCAAACTAATGTAAAAAATTAAATAAAATATGGTAGATGGTATCAAAAGAGATGAACCTCAATAAATATTAATATTCATAAAATTATGTTGATGAAAATACATTAAATGAGATCATTGGATAATTATTGATGAAAATACATTTCTTCACATTGAGAATCACTAATGATTAAAATGAGGGAAAAACATTTTACTTCAAGATATCCTTATAATGATGTAATTTAAGATTAAGAATAATTAATAGACCTAATAATAGGAATTTTTATATTCCATAATATGGAAACATTATTTTTGTAATATGAACATGAAAAGAATATTTTAAAAATGAGATCCTTTACCAATATCATATCATTGATGTGAGTGTTGATAAAATGAATATATTATGTGTTTTCACAATATTAACACATATATAAATATTATATATAACAAAAGGTCTTAAAAAATTCATTTCACATATATGATTAGTACAAAATTAACAAGGAAATGCATGTTTAACCAATGGAATATAAATTGGGTTAAGAATCCCCTTACTGAACACTTCCCTCTATGGGTGTGTACATTTAACCACTGGTATAATGGTTTTAATAATGATATTAAATAATTACATAGGTATATTCAAATTTATAATTCATTATATACTATTTTTATAACAACTAATAACCCCATCATTAATAATATTTCATGATTTTCAATGATTTCTTTTCATGGATTCATGATCAGTTCCCTTGATTATAAATTTGGATTTTATTGTTAAATGGGAATAAAACCTCAAAAGTGGAATGAAATGTTTTCAATTAAATTTTAACACTATATATTCCCCTTATATCTTTTTGGTTTCTATCCCGAGGAAGATTCATTTGATAAAATGATAATGATAAATGGTTTTTTTATTTTGGTAGTTTTTTGAATATCATTAACTACTTTTGTTTTGCTTAATTTAATGTATATATGTTAGTTATATAACATTTTATAGGTTATTATATATCTATTAAAGTCATATTTAACCATAACAAATATTTTCATGACAATTCATGAAGGCATAAATGGGATACGAAAAAAAAATTATTCATGAAGGAGATTAACCAACATATCATGGACGATGGTTTTCATTATTTAAATAATTGGTTGTAATAAAATGGATGAATATATGAAAAATCCTTATAAATATAATAATACAGTATTTCAATTATTTTTTAATTTTTATTTCATGATTTATTAAGGATCTTAGGGAAAATAGAGGAAGAAAAATAAATTAGGAGAGGTGTTTCGGGAGAATTACCTCTTGAATATCACCTCCTTTAGAGACCCATAAGGACCATGGATTTGGGCTTTTGGTGATAGAATAATCACTATGAAATGTGGATATCTTTGGGGAGATATTTTAGCATTTACATGGATTCTGAGTATAAATGTGGTGGTGATGGTTGGTATTTACACTTGAGGGGAGGTGGGTTTAAGTGAATTAAATAATGATTTTTTAATATTTGAAGCCAACGACATTAAGTTCGAATTAATTTTAATGAAATTTGAAAGAAATTAATATTTTAATGGATGGTTACAATTAATAAATACTTAATCCAATCATTCAATGTAGTAATTTTTATGTTCTTAAACCCCTACCTTTTTAACTCTAACATGTTTCATGTTTTACATATAACGCAACAAATAATTGTTTTTACCATGGTAATATTTTTAGAAAAAAAAATGAAGATGAACATAAACCATAAATTTGAAATTATATTTCTAACAACCAAATCCATTTTACCAAATTAAATTCACATGATTAATAAAATATATTTAAAATTAATTCTGCGGACACAATGAAGAAGCAATTATTTAAAGTTAAATGTTAAAATATATGAAATGTTTTTATATCCAATTTCAATGTCAACATGATTTAAATGAAATAAATGAAATAAATGAAATAAATTTATTTATAATTGATCTAATTATACTTTAAAAAAAAATATAATTAAAATATAGTAATAAATTAGATGATAAATTCGTTTTTAATTAAAATTTATTATTTTTCATTAATCATCAAAAAATGAATCTTTTCCCAAAAAATAGAAAATTTAACCCTAAGATAATTTTGAAAATAAACTATAAAAAAATAAATTTTTAATAAAAAATTATAATATTTATAAAATTTTCATAATTTATTTGTAAAATTTGTTTTCCTTAAAAAGGTGAAAAAAAATTCTTTTAGAAAAATAATGCTTTTTATATTTAAAATTAGATTTATTAATTATCATTAGACTATCAATATTATTGTATGAATTTAAAAACATTATGTGGAATATATATAATTTTATATTCATTAACAAATATCAATAATATTGATTAATTTAATTTTTTAAGATTAAATTCCATAGCAGGCCTAAAAATATTTTTTTTTAAATTACATCTTGTAGGTTCAAGTATTATTTATTTTAATTTCTAATTTAAATGTAATAAATTAATTACTTTTATAAAAAAAATTAAAATATAATTTTATAATTTATTCAAACTCATTCATTCTTTACATTCCAATGGAAATGTGATAACTACCATAATAAAATAAAAATATTTATTCATTTTTTTAAGATCTGTGTAATTTGTAATGTTAGCTATTGAAGAATGTAAATTTGGAAATACATACCATAAAATATTGTTGTATTAAATAATACAATCATTAATTAAATTTTTATAATCACAATTTTAAATTAAACATCTAAAATCAATAGGTGCTGGTTGGATATTCTTTTTTGGGAAACCCACGTCATAAATGGATTTAATAAAACATATTCCTAATAATAGGGAAAGGGAAATGTTAATCAAACTAAGAAATTAGGATTTTGAATATGATAAATTAGTTTGATGTGAAAACTAAGACATGGAAGTGAAATATAACTGTCATGTTCTGATAGATAATGATAGAAAACATGATCATTTGAATGTTAACCATCACAAAACTGAAAATAGGTTATGGGTAAAAAGGCCATTATTTTCTCAATAAGTTAATTAAATGTATAATACTTTTTTCCAAAATCATTTTCCTAGTTCTGAGGTACTATTTTTCTATGTAGATAAACAATTGAAAAAGTTAACGTACTTTATTTATTTTCATGTGATGAGAATAATCTCATCGATTGGTTGTAACTTATCTATACTCACATCATTTCATATCCCAAGATATGTTTTTGGAAGATTATTTTTTCATTCCTAAATAAAATTTATGTTTTATATGATCCACTTGTAATTCCTTCGAGTCCAAAATATTAACTAAACCCAAAATACTTAACACATGTTATCAACCAAAAAAATATCAGAATTTCAACTAAATCCATTTTCATAAGTAGTTGATATTATGCCTCATCCAAAATACATATATCCAAATTAATAGTGTAAAAAGTTCCCAATATTTAAAAAATATACATAACATTAGATTAAATAAAAAAAATTAACTATTAATGTCGTATATCAAATTTATGTATACCCTGATCATCTTTAAACATTAATGAAAATAAAAAATCTTAACAAAATTAAGCTCTAATGTTGTAAAATATATTCCTCAAATCCAAACATGTAGTAAACCCAACATAAACCATAGAATTATTAAAAAATTCATGGTCACCAATAAATTCCCAAAAACATCTATTTATAATTATTATCTCAACGTAAAACATGTTTTAAGGTTATCATCCCCAAATATTATGTTTTTCAAAATATCAACATGAAACATAATAAATTCTCTTGGTTATTGTTACTATTCATCACATACTTCCAAATATTTAAAGAATAATTACTAGAGTACAATACTTATATATCTCCTGATTTTTAGAACAAGTAGATCATTGATAAATTTACAAAATAATTTTTTAATACAAATACACAATAACATAGTCAATTCACTTCATTCATAAATCATTTATGATGCTTTATCATCATTTTATGAATTAATTTTATATGACATTTGTAGTCTCACCATAAATATTACTATAACTATTAATTGTATTACCTTATTGAATATATTAATTTTTATTCCCAAATGATATTTATTTTCATAATGCTCATACATTTCATTTTTTATTTATTAATCCTTCGATATTACCGTAGGTTCATTGTTATTCTCATGTTATTTCATTAACCAACCATTTTATTTTTATTCATTGAATTTACATGCCTTTTGTAATTTATTTCTACCACAAAAGTTGATTTTAGTTCTTATAAGACGTCGAAGAGGGTGTCTATTCTCACATTATCATCATATAGGAAACATATTCTTCATTTACCTAAGGTATATACGACCTGATATCTTAGAGAAAAATATTATTCTCTTTTTAAAGAGTCTGATAGTTGGTGAAGGTGGATGTTTTTAATCATATATCACACATCCTGGATATGAATAATCAAAATATAATTATTTCTTGTAATTATTCGATTTGTTATCACAATCATCATTAACCAAGTATCATCTAGTTCTATCCACTGAGAAAAACTAAAAGCATCATCTGAGAAACACTATATTAATGAATCACATAATAATGAAGAATCATTTATAGGATGTCTTAATCATGACACATTCTCATTATATGAATCCTTGGGTTTTACATAGGTTATCCATTGTCTTTAAAATTATAAACGATGATATAGTTTAGTTAGAATTGTGTTAAAAATCAATCTTAAGGTTATATTATCTAATATATGCTATCTTAAATCTAGTTCCCTGATTTTCACTAAACATGATCTTATACCAACTGTAACACCATTGACCGTGGTTTCCTAGAGCAGGTGCCTTACATTAGTACATTAGTATATAGTATAAGTTATCACATCTCAAAGGTACACATATTTTAGTATCACTCGGATACTAGATAAAAACATAATTTTATATTACAATATGAAATGAAATACAACATAACAACTCTATCAGAAACACCCCTATTCTCCTTGACTATCAATCCCTGTCAGTCATAATATATATCTTTTCATCCTAAGGAAAAAAACAAAAGAAATGTGTGAGGTCATATTCTTAGTAAGTGTAAAAATATATTTTAAGATATAATAAATAAACATAAAAAATAAGTAAATGTGAATTACTAAAAAAACGTTCCATTAAAAAATAATCTTGAGTATAATATGGTAGGAATAACATTTGATCAAATAATTCCATATAAATAGTCACATGATAATGAAACTTAACAATGAAAAATAAACTATATTAAAATTCACATGGATTCTCAATAAATAATCTCATACTAAGGGAATTCTTAATTCAAGAAATCCTATACATACCATAAAGGCTTTAGTGAAGACACCATATATAATCGGGTAAGACACTAGCCAATACCTAGACAATTTTTTCTTAGGATCCCTACTGACGCATTGATGGGTTATAGTGGCCCTACCCATCAGATTTTAGGTCCAATTTATTCAGCATATAAAAGCGGTAAAACCTAATAAACAATTAAATTCATATTGAAAAAGGAAAATAAACCATCACCCCCCAAACAATAAACATAATCATAACCCATCAAGTATAACATGAGGATTGGTATCAAAATAAAAGATATGTATTCAAAATGATCATAAATAATTTCATAAAATATAGAGGATAGAATCATAATAGAATAACATCAACGAAGAAAAAAAATTCAATAAAGTATTTTAACATAGATAATAATTATTTAAATTAGATCATTGAATAATTATTTGGGAAAATACATTTTTTACTTTGAAAATAACTTTTGTATAAAACACCACACAAATAAAAAAATGTTTTATTTGAAGATAACAATTTAAACTTTTAAAGGATTCGTCAAAATAATAAATCAATATAAAAATGGGGAATTGAATTCATTGTATAATAAAAAACATTATATTTGAACAATAGAACATTAAAAGAAGAATTTAAAAAGAATATAATTTAAAAATATCATATCATGGAAGTTAGAATTAATTAAAAGATTCTATTATGATGGTAAAATCCAAAGATTGAGTTTAATCGAACATTAAACCCAACCCGGTCAGTGGAATGGCTCAAAGAATGTTCATGATCCTCAAGGACTAGAAACTGCTGCCTAGGTATCAAACATGTAACTTTGGGAATGATTTCTCACATAATAACTATTTATAAATAAAATGCATTGTAAAGAATCATGTCATAACTGGAAATCATATCCAAATGAGACACAAAAGTTTCATATTCAACATCTGACGAATTTATAAAAAACCTGAAATACCACAATATAAGGGGATATCCAAAATCATCGCAAACAAATCCATGAAATTATATGGTCACCATCCCCAAGAAACCACCACCAACACATGTATGAAGTGGGACACTTGGAATAAGATCCACAATCACTAAAAAACAACATCTTTTGTCACGACCCGTCCTCGGGGCCTGTGCCGTGACTACCCCAAGCCCGCCTTAAATAGGCCAGGGGGGTGGCGACTGGCACCAAGGCGTAAATCCCGGAAAAAGGGAAGACATTGACTTTGTAAAGTAAACAAGCACCATAGAGTAAGCAAGCGGAAGAAGTAAACACTAAGTAAAAACTGAGTACAACAGTAAGTGCGGAAAAGTAAAGGGGGCCGGAAATACGAGCCCAACTGTAAAGTACAACTGAAAGGGGAAAAATAGCAACTTAAAGAAAAAGTTGTAGCGTCAAGCCATCCTCTGGATGTCCCACCTGAAGGGTGGGTACAGATAGCTTCCACTGCTCCTCGGGTCCAGTCGACCGCTCCGAGTACGTCCCACCCAGTGTTCCACCTCCAGGTATCGTCCTGCTCTGCAAGCCTCAACCACGATCAGCGCTGTCTGTCGTCTGCAACCAACACAACGTAGTGCCGGCATATCCCGTGCATGGGTGAGTACAAGCTACTCAGTAGAGACCCCGAGACCCCCGAAGGTCTCTTAGAATGCACAAAGTATAATCCAAAAACGAAAGGTACAATCACGAAGTAACATCCGACACGGCTTAGGTATAAGCCCATACATATACCTAAGTCATCAATTCTCGCTCGGCTCCATCTTCCGAGCTCATGTACAACCCAGTCCACACAGGAAAGAAAAACGTAAATCCACACTGGATAGCACAACACAATCCACAAAGGAAAGAAAAACGTAAATCCACACAGGATAGCACAACACAATCCACAAAGGAAAGAAAAACATGGTTTCACCTCACACATGTATACTTTTTTGAATGACGATACAGATGATCACTGATCCATCTAAGTCATCGGACCCACAAAGGATCGATAGGTACTAACCCCCGCAACGACCCACAAAGGATCTGACCCACACAAGATCGATAAGTAACTAACCCCCACAAGGACCCACACAGGATCGGACCCACACAGGATCTGTAGGCACTGGACCACATAGGACCACTGAGCGCTGACCCACACATGATCAGACCCACACATGATCGGTAGCAATGACCCACAAAGGATCGCTGAGTGCTGTATTCGTCGTCGTCGAATCCACTGAGGATCTCTGCACAGTCATCGTCGTCACAGTAGTAGTCGCAGCCAGCTCTAGGGTTCCTGCACACAGCAAGCTCATTCGAGAGGGTCCGCTCCATGAGCCGAGAGTCTGATACATCAACTGACACATAGTCCAGAGTTGATGTATCCCAAAGTTCTGTATCGTCAATAGGAACTCAATGTCACAGACGGCATGTCAATCGGAAGCCCGGTCAGAGAGTTATTGGCTTTTTCGTCCTAGGGGCCCGGTTGGTTTTTAAGGAAAAACCAACCCGACCATACTCCACCAGCATCCAAACCTCGGGCAGAGTATGCCAAAATATCCGTCTCACTTAGAGAAATACTACAAAGTCGACTGCATGTCAATCAGACGTCCGAAGCTCAAGATATGAGTGTTTCTGCTCTGAGGGCCCAGTTGGTTTCGTGTACGAACCAACCCGGCCGAACCCAAAGTATTCTGAAACCTTGAGTGTGATATACAGAAACGACCGTCTAGATCCAAGGGTCGCATCTCCACTGACGGCGCGTCGTTCGGAGGCCCGTAGCTCAAGTTATGAGCAAAGGACAGAAAAGGTCCGGAAACAGGGGTGTGGGCCCGGACCGACCAGGCCGGACCCCCCCTGGGTCGGCCCGACCCGGTTGGGCGCGACCCGGCTGGTGGGTTGGCTCAGCTCGGCTCGGCTGAGCGGCCGAGCAAGGGAAGCCGCGGGGCGTGCTGTCCCCGTGGGAAGAGGAGCCACGACCACGCGTGAGTCTGCGCTTGGTCAGCGGACACCGCAAAGCCGCGTCCCGTGTCTCGCCGGACCTGCGCGGTCATGGGTCCGGTCGGCCGCCGCCGCTGCGGAATTCGCTGAGGTGGCTCCATCCGGCAGAGCACAGGGGCGCCCCCGCGTTTCCGATGGAGTCCGTGGGCCACCAGAGTTGCTCCAGTCGTCCGATTCCATTTCTGTCTGCGCCATCGCTCCTCTAGGGTCCCATTCTTCACTGCGGAATCAACAAATCGTCTCTGCGACCCGTTTTGTCATCGTCTGCCGTTCGCACACCAAGAACAAAGGGCGGTGGGTTCAGACATGTTCGTTGGTCCGCACCCACCGTGTTAGCATTTTGAAACAACACCATAAAATCCAAGCAATTGATGAACCACGTCCCGCAATAATAATCTGTAGACCAACTTGTTAATTGGTTGGTCCGCGTTCTTTCCTTGGAGTAAATCAAACATGGGTAAAATATTTTCAAAACGACCCCTACCTCATAGCTATCTTCGGACGAGTGCGAGTACGTCGCGGAATTGACCGTCGCGGTAGGAGGTGATCGTCGTGTCACGGAAGGGCATCGCGTCGTCACGGAAGGGCGTCGCGTCGACGTTCTCCGAGGGTTAAAGAAACACATGGATTTAATTATAACAATTAAATCCATGTTGAGGATAAAAACCACAAAGGAATTAAAAGGACCGCAATCTCTTAATTCAACAGACAATCGAAGATTTGTCATGGAAGAAGCGTCGCGGAGGGAGAATCGTCGGTGTCACGTCGTCGATCTCCGCAGGGCCTGGCGTTCTTCGTCGCCCTTCATTGGAGGTCGGCATTCTTTGAATTCATCGCGTTCTTCGCGTTCTTTGCGAAGGAGGAGGAAGATCTTTAGAGATTCTCCAATGGTTTAACACAACATTCAAGAAGAAGGTGTGTTGGCCTTATTTTATTAACATGCCAACAAATTGGAAACTTGTTAAGAAACGAACAAAATTAATTCATAGAATTAATTTCAATGAATAAACCGCCCAATTAATAGGAGCGTTTAAGAGTTTAGAAAATGCGTCAGTTGACTTTCATTTAATAGGGGTTTTCGCGGTTGCGTTACATAGCGGAAAAGAAACGGTGGGGCTCATGCGGGCCCCACCTCACAAATATCCTACCAAGATGGTAGGATATTTTGAATTTCACCCCATCCTCTTTAACTCAGCTTAAGCAGATTTAAGTGGCTTTAAGCGTCTTTAAGTGAAATAAAATAAAGTCTGTCGTACAACATTATTTTATTTCTTAACTTAAAGCCCAAAAATTAAAAACCACACCCGACCAAACGCAACTTTGGAAGAGGCGTTTCTAAGAAATTACCAGTGCTATGATTCCATCGGTGCCCTCAGAATTCAATTCTGAGCAACGGTTCAAAAGTTAGAAAAACCCACTCATCCGTTCACTGAACATACCCAAGCCAAACTTCAGAAAATTATTCCGGGCACACTGGGCCTCAGAATCAGGTGCCGTCTGAAACTGCGTTCTTGTAAAAATTCCAAAGAAAATTAAGAAAAAAAATTTCCTTGAAATTTACAAGTCCTTACATCACTCCCACCTCAGGGCTTTATGTCCCCGTAAAGATACATCAAAATCTATGGAAAAAAAGTGGGTACTGAGAATGCATCTGAGCTTCCCGCTCCCAAGTGATCTCCTGGAGGTTCTCGTGCTGCCATCTGATGCGCAATAGAGGAATCGACCGTCCACGTAGGACCCGCTCCTATCGATCCTTGATCTCCAAAGGGATCTCCGAAAAAGTCGCCCCATCATCAACGTCCTGCTCCCCATGGTCAATGATGTGCGTCGGGTCGTGAACGTATCTCCTCAGCTAAGATACGTGGAAGACGTCGTGCACCCGGTTCAACTAAGGTGGTAGAGCTAGGTGATAAGCCACCTCGCCAATCCTGCTGAGGACCTGGAATGGTCCGATGAAGTGTGGAGACAAATTGATGCCTCGGCCAAATCTCTGTAATCCACGTCTAGGTGAGACACGCAAGAAGACATTGTCACCATCCTCAAACTCTAGTGGCCTCCACCTCCTGTCAGCATAAGACTTCTGTCGGCTCTGAGCTATCCTCATCCGCTCCTCGATGACCTGGACCTTCTCTGTCATGGCCCAGACCATCTCTGGTTCCACAAGTGCTGACTCCCCAGGGTCTGTCCAGCACAACGGAGATCTGCAAGGTCTGTCGTACAACACCTCGTATGGTTCCATCCCAATGGTGGAGTGGTAGCTTTTGTTGTATGTAAACTTCAAAAAGCTTAGGTGGTCCTCCCAGTTGTGACCAAAGTCAAGGACACATGCGTGGAGCATGTCCTCGAATGTCTGAATGGTCCTCTCCGTCTGACCATCCGTCTGAGGGTGAAAGGCGGTGCTCAGATGAAGTTGTGTCCCGAACACCTCCTACAACCCCTTACAAAGCAAGGAAGTAAAGCAAGCATCTCGATCGGAGACGATATATGATGGCACACCGTGAAGCTGTACAGTCTCCTGAACGTAGAGACATCCCAGGCTCTCTACCGAGCCCTGCTCTCTGATGGATAAGAAGTGAGCCGACTTGGTGAGTCGGTCGACAATCACCCAAATGGAGGCATGACCTCTGGAAGTGCGTGGAAGTCCAGTCACGAAGTCCATAGATATCCCATACCACTTCCACACCAGGACCTCCAAGGTCTGTACCAAGCCTGCTGGTACCTGGTGCTTTTCCTTCACCTGCTGGCAGGTGAGGCATCGAGAAACGAGCTCTACCACAACCTTCTTCATGCCCGACCACCAGTGCTACCGCCTGAGATCTTGGTACATCTTCTCCACTCTAGGATGTACCACCATAGAAGAAGTTTGAAACTCTCTCAGAACCTCCTCTCATAATGAAACTGCTACCAAGGTATGTCCTCTAAAAAGGATGTCCTGATCTGCTCCAAAGGAGAAGCCATCAGGTCTGTGTCTTGAGGATATCTGTGTACACCGCGTCTCACAGTCAGTGTCCCCACGTTGTGCCTCTCTGACCCGCTATAGTAGAGGAGGTGTGATTGTGAGAGACTAAAGGAAGACTACTCCATCTCTAACCACGAAGGATATCTGCAAAGCGGCTAGCTGCTCTGTCTCCTCCTCAAGTAGCTAAATGCCCGTCCTCCTACTGAGAGCATCGGCTACCATGTTCCCCTTCCCAGGAGTATAGACTATCTCAATGTCATAGTCCTGGAGGAACTCGAGCCATCCCCGTTGTCTCAGGCTCAGGTCCTTCTGTGAGAAGATGTACCTGAGACTCTGATGGTCAGAAAAGATTGTAAAGTGCTCGCCCATCAGATAGTGTCGCCATGTCTTCAGTACAAAGACCACTGTTGCTAACTCCAGGTCATGGGTAGCGTAGTTCTGCTCATGCGGCCTCAACTGTCGTGATCCATAGGCAATCAATGCCTGCTCCTACATCAGGACACATCCGAGTCCGGTCCCTGATGCATCGCAGTAGACTATATACCCTACTCCCTCCTCGGGCAACCTCAAGATAGGTGTCCTGGTCAATCTCTGTCTCAGCTATTGGAAGCTCTGATGACATCTGTCTGACAACACAAAAGGTTTCCACTTCTTCTTCAAAGCTGAGAGTGGTGTCGCAAATCGGGAGAAGTTTGGCACAAATCTCCGATAGTATCCAGCTAGTCCTAAGAAACTCTGCACCTCCTTCATGCTCTTGGGTGGCTCCCAAGATAGCACTGCCTTGATCTTCGCAGGATCCACTGCAACTCCCGCCTCAGAGATGACGTTCCCCAAGAAGTGGACCTCACGTATCCTAAACTGACACTTCGAGAGATTTCCATAAAGCTGGTTCTCTCTGAGTGTGTCTAGTACAACCAGTAAGTGGTAGGCGTGCTCCTCCTCAGTCGTCGAGTATATCAAAATGTCGTCGATGAAGAGAACGACAAATCGATCGAGGAATGGATGAAAGATCCTGTTCATGAGGCCCATGAACACTGATGGAGCATTGGTTACGCCGAATGGCATAACCGAGAACTCATAGTGGCCATACAGACATCCGAATGCCATCTTCTGCACGTCCTCATCCCGAACACTGAGCTGATGATAGCCTGACCCGAGGTCTATCTTCGAGAACCACCGTGCTCCCTTGAGCTGATCGAAGAGGTCATCAATCCTCGGTAGCAGATACTTGTTCCTCACTCTCACCTGGGTCAGGCGAAGATAGTCGACACACAGTCGCAAGCTCCCGTCCACCTTCTTGGCGAACAATATCGGGGAAGCCCAGGGTGAAACACTGGGTCGGATGAAACCCTTGCCCTGCAAGTCCTCCAACTTTACCTGTAGCACTCGAAGATCATCAGGGGCTATCCAATATGCTGGAGTCAATATCGGGGCTGTCCTGAGGTACAATTCAATATAAAAGTCTACCTCTCTACGAGGAGGTATCCCTAGAACGTCGTCGGGAAAGACGTCTACATACTGATCCACCACTGCAGGATACCTAGGACTTCGCACATCAACTGATCCTAGGATGAGGCTACCCAACTAATGAGTGATGGGATGTACTCTCCTCTACGGAAGTCCATCTTGTGCTGTGAAGGCTCCTTTCTCGCCGGTGAAGGTGAACCTACTCCCATCGGTGCGTACACATCGCACCTTGCGCCTAATACAGTCAATATGTGCATGTACTGTAGATAACCAATCCATGCCCAAGATGATGTCATATGGAATCGACGCCACTACAAGAAGATCCCAGCCGGAGCTCTCGCCTCCTAGAGTAAGCTCACAGTTCCGGCACCCGTGCGTAATCGTCGAGTCTGCTCTTCTAAGAGTCACTAGCCGTAAGGATCGAGCTAACGGCTCTGTCAGAATCTTCGAGCTCCAAACAAGGGCAGCGGCTATGAAAGAGTAACTCCCTCATGTGTCAATAAGAACTGCAGAAACTGTGGAATAGACACAGATCGTACCTCGAATCATCTCAGGAACACTGTGGTCATAGGCCTCCGCTGCCTGGAGATGTGCTTGTCTCTGCCCGCCGGCTCCCTGTGGTCGGGGTGGACCTCCTGGTGGTGGTGGTGGTAGAGCCTCAAAGTGTCGCCCACCACCTGCTGTTCGTCCAGCTCCTCTGCATTTTCTGCCTCCTCCCTGCGGACCGCCACGGTCGGCCCTCTACCTCAGCCTGGGTGGCCCCTCAACTGTCTGCTGCTCCTCGGCATGGTGGGTCGGGCAGTCACGATCCATATGACCCTCTCTGCCGCATGTGTAGCACTGCCTGCATCTCGAAAGACTGGCTCCACGCTCTGTGCCCCACACTGCTGAGCCAGTGTCCTGAGGTCGTCTGCGTGAGGGTCTGGTCTGCCTGGACCCCTGAGTTATCCGTCGACTGCCTGCTGTAGAAGACTCTGCTACGTTCCGCCCTGCGGTAGGTCCTGCTGCTGATGAAGGCTCAGCAAGGAATCTCTCGATCAAAAGGGCTTGCTCCAGTACTCATACCTGAGTCGGAATGCTGAGAGAGATCAACGATGCCCTGATCTCATGTATCAATCCCTTCCCAAAGGTCCGGGCCTGGAAGAACGGGTCTCGTACCATGTCTTTCAAGTAGAGTGAGAGATCGATAAATCTCGCCGAGTACTGGGTGACCGTCAAGCTTCCTTGCCGCAGCTGAAGAAGCTCTTGAATGTGCACAGCACGAAGGGTGGCTGGGACGAACTCCGAGCGGAAGAGGATCTCAAAGTCCGTCCAGAGAAGAGATGCCTCATCATTCACCTGGAGCATCAAGCTCCACCATCGGCCCGATGCTGTGTGCAGTAGGCTCACTGCGAGGATCACCATGAGGTTTGCTGGTGTCCTCAATAGCCTGAAAACTCGTACAACTGCCTCTAGCCAGTCCTCAGCTACCTGGGGGTCCGTCTCCCCCCGGAAAATGGGCAGTCGCTGGCACTGGAACTCATACGGTGCACTGAGGGGACGTGCATCATCTGCGGTTGGGGCTGGAATCATCGGTGGCTCGGCAGGTAAAGGTACTGCCGACGCCTCAGCTGTCAAAGGGCCCTACACCGAGGCCTCGTCACTCAGTGGGTTGTCATCATGCTCAACTCTCGGAACCCTAGCTGGCTGCCGTCTCGGGGCCTTCCTGAACAGAAACATGTGCGCCACGGTCAGAACAGTATACCTGGTGAGCTGACATAAAGTAATCACAACGAAAACATGAAACACACATGCAATCAATGTTTTCGTGCATTAAGTCAGAAATCAGAAATCAGGGTCCTGGTGTACGGATACGTCAGTCGCCGCACCAATAATGGACTCCCTGAACTGATAACCACACCCAATAAGCTAAACACTATTTCTTCACATAGAAAAAGATCAGACTCGCAAGTTCTGCGGTAGAACCGAACTCCTCTATTACCAATTTGTCACGACCCATCCTCGGGGCCCGTACCGTGACTACCACAAACCCGCCTTCCACAGGCCAGGGGCTGGCCACTAGCACCAAGGCGTAAATCCCAGAAAAATTGAAGGCATTGCCTTTGTAAAGTAAACAAGCACCACAGAGTAATAAAGTGGAAGAAGTAAACACTAATTAAAAACTGAGTACAACTGTAAGTGCGGAAAAGTAAAGGGGGCCGGAAATACAAGCCCAACTGTAAAATACAACTGAAAGGGGAAAAACATAAACTGAAAGAAAAAGCCACAACATCGAGCCGTCCACTGTAAGTCCCACCTGAAGGGTGGGTACATATAGCCACCACTGCTCCTCGGGTCCAGCCGACCGCTCCGAGTATGTCCCACCCAGTGGTCCACATCCAGGAACCGTCCTGCTCCGCAAGCCTCAACCACGATCAGCACTGTCCGTCATCTGCAACCAACACAACTTAGTGCGGGCATAGCCCGTGCAGGGGTGAGTATAAGCTACTCAGTAGGGACCACGATACCCCCGAAGGTCTCCCAAATTCCACAAAAGATAATCCACAAAGGAAAGATACAATCACGAAGTAACATCCGACACGGCTTAGGTATATGCCCATACATATACCTAAGTCATCAATTCTCGCTCGGCTCCAACATCCGAGCTCATGTACAACCCAGTCCACACAGGAAATCAAAACACAACTCCACACAGGATAGCACAACAAAATCCACAAATGATAGCAAAAATTAAATCCACACAGGATAGCACAACACAATCCACAAAGGAAAGAAAAACAGGGTTTCAGCTCACACAGGTATACTTCTTCAACTGACGATAGAGATGATCACTGATCCATCTAAGTTGTCGGACCCACAGAGGATCGATAGGAACAAACCCCTGCAATGACCCACAAAGGATCTGTCCCACACAGGATCGATAGGTAACTAACCACCGTAATGACCCATATAGGATTGGACCCACACATGATCTTTAGGCGATGACCCACACAGGACCGCTGAGCGCTGACCCACACAGGATCGGACCCACACAAGATCGGTAGCACTGACCCACAAAGGATCGCTGAGTGCTGTAGTCATATCCGTCGAATCCACTGAGGATCTCTGCACAGTCGTCGTCGTCATAGTAGCAGTCGTAGCCAGCTCTAGGGTTCCCGCACACAGCAAGCTCATTCGGGAGGGTCTGTTCCATGAGCCGAGAGGCTAATACATCAACTGACACATATTCCATTGTTGATGTATCCAAAAGTTCTGTATCATCAACAGGAACTCAATGTCGCAGACGGCGCGTCAATCGGACGCACGGTCTGAGAGTTATTGGCTTTTTCGTCCTAGGGGCCCAGTTAGTTTTTAAGGAAAAACCAACCCAACCATACTCCACCTGCGTCCAAGCCTCAGGAGGAGTATTCCAAAATATCTGTCTCACTTTGAGGAATACAACAAAGTCGACGGGACGTCAATCGGACGTCCGAAGCTCAAGATATGAGTGTTTCCGCTCCGAATGCTCGGTTGGTTTCGTGTACGAACCAACCCGGGAGAACCCAAATTATTCCGAAACCTTGAGTGTGATATACCGAAACGACCATCTCGATCAGAGGGTTGTATCGCCACTGACGGTGCGTCGTTCGGAGGTCCGTATCTCATGTTATGAGCAAAAGACAGAAAAGGTCCGGAAACGGGGGGTCTGGGCCCGGACAGACTCGGGCCGACCCCCCTGGGTCGGCCCGACCGGGTTCCGGGTCTGACCCTAATGGGCGCGAACCGGACCGGCCGGCGGGTCGGCTCAGCTCGGCTCGGCCGAGCGGCCACGCATGGGATGCCACGGGGCGTGCTATCCCCGCCGGAAGAGGAGTCACGGCCCCATGTGGGGCCGTGCTTGGTCAGCGGACGCGGCAAAGCTGCGTCCTGTGTCACGCCGGACCCGCGCGGTCGCGGGTCTGGTCGGATGCCGCCACCGCGGCTTCCGCCACCGCGGCTCCATCCGGCGGCGCGCCAGGGCACCGCTGCCTCCGGCTGCCGGCGCCACCGGTGGAGTCCGCGGGCCACCGGAGTTGCTCCAGTGGTCCGATTACATTTCCGTCTGCGTCGTAGCTCCTCTAGGGTCCAGTTCTTCACTGCAGAATCAACAAATCATCTATGCGACCCGTTTTGTCGTAGTCCACCATTCCACACACAAAGAACAAAGGGAGGTGTGTTCGGACTTGTTCGTTGGTCCGCACCCACCGTGTTAGCGGTTTGAAACAACACCACAAAATCCCAGCAATTGATGAACCATGTCCCGCAATAATAGTCCGCAGACCAACTTGTTAATTGGTTGGTCTGCGTTCTTTCCTTGGAGGAAAACAAACATGGGTAAAATTTTTTTAAAATGACCCCTACCTCGTAGCTGTCGTTGGACGAGTGCGAGTACATCGCGGAATTGACCGTCGAGGTAGGAGGTGATCATCACGTCGCAGAAGGGCGTCGCATCGTCGCGGAAGGGCGTCGCGTCGACGATCTCCGAGGGTTAATGAAACACATGGATTTAATTATAACAATTAAATCCATGTTGAGGATAAAAACCACAAAGGAATTAAAAGGACCGCAATCTCTTACCTCCACGGACGATCGAAGATATGTCGCAGAAGAAGCGTCGTGGAGGGAGAATCGTCGGCGTCACGTCGTCGATCTCCGGGGGGCCAAGCATTCTTCGTCTCCCTTCGTCGGGGGCCAATGTTCTACACGTTTTTCACGTTCTTCGCATTCTTCGCGAAGGAGGAGAAAGATCTTTAGAGATTCTCTAATGGTTTAACACAACATTCAAGAAGAAGGTGTGTTGGCCTAATTTTATTAACATGCCAACAAATTGAAAACGTGTTAAGAAACGAACAACATTAATTCATATAATTAATTTCAACGAATAAATCACCCAATTAATAGGATCATTTAAGAGTTTAGAAAACGTGTCAGTTGACATTCATTTAATAAGGGTTTTCGCGGTTGCGTTACTTAGCAGAAAAGAAACGGTGGGGCTCGTGCGGGCCCCACCTCACAAATATCCTACCAAGAGGGTAGTATATTTTGAATTTCACCCTATCCGCTTTAACTCATCTTAAGCAGCTTTAAGTGGATTTAAGCGGCTTTAAGTGAAATAAAAGAGAGTTTGTCGTAACACATTATTTTATATCTTAACTTAAAGCCCAAAAATTAAAAACCACACCCGAGAAAACGCAACTCCGGAAGAGGCGTTTCTAAGAAATTATCGGCGTTGTGATTCCATCGGTTCCCTTGGAATTCAATTCCGAGCACCGGTTCAAAAGTTAGAAAAACATGCTCGTCCGTTCACTGAATGTACCTGAGCCAAACTTCAAAAAATGATTCCGGGCACACAGGGCCTCAGAATCAGGTGCCATCTGAAACTGCGTTCTTGTAAAAATTCCAAAGAAAATTAAGAAAAACAATTTCCTTGAAATTTACGGGTCTTTACATCTTTCCTTTACATGGGGCATACATAACTACATCAACTTATATAAAAAGGTTTATTTTGGGTGTGTAGACATAGCCCAGAAGGATTCCACCAAAAAGAAGGATTTATTAATATAACATTAGGAGATAAATCAACATGCACAATTATTGAAAAACACATAAAAACAATTCCATGATAATAATTTCTGAAAAACATTGTTAAAGTAAATTATTTTTCATATAAAGACTATTGAGGAAAAATGATTTCTTAAAAAAAAAAATCTTTGAAAATAATAACTACACACAATCTACCTTATAACAATAGCTTACACCACATCACATAAGAATAATTTCACAAGATTGATCGCCAAGGGAAAATCCCTATATGTATCTAGCACTAGTGGGACCATAGAATACTCAAACCTCAGTGATCAAATTTATCCAACCAAAACCAACAGAATTCTCATGTAGGTGGATATAGAGGGGATCTCATCCCAAATTCTAATGTTATCTATATATTAATCCAAAACCAACAGCATTACAATGCATGATCCACTAGTGGGGATTCAGTACCAAGGTCGAGTAGTCTCTAATCATATCACCTATTTATTTAGTGATTTAATAACAAATACTTATAAAATAAAATGGTCCTTATCCCTATTGAATCAACTAGAGTAGTAGTTCATTTCCACCCACTTAAATACTTAGGATTCTCATTATTCTCAAAATCCATTTCACATGTCACATAAATCATCACTTCCACAAACACATTTCAAGTATCATGAACACACATTTAAATCACCATTTTCACATTTCACATTCATCTATCTATAAAAACATACATAGAAAACACAATTCTAAATTAATAAAACCTCTTTTATTTAATAGACACATCATAACCATTTTGAATCACATCTCGCACCACTTTCACAATTCAGGATACCCATTTGTATACCTAATAAGAAAATAACATATGAAATCCATCTATTTCCATTGAAAATCCCCTTTAAAATTCATACTCAAACCAAATAAATTTTACAACATGGGTCATATTACATTCATTATTCACAAAAACATTTAAGGTTCACAATAAAGAATCCAACATGAAAAAATATATATTTACTTTAGAAAACCAATTTTAATCACATATTCATCCCAAAAAAATTTCAAAATATTATTCTCACCACACACATAATCTATAGAATTTTTTTATAAGCCATGAAAACAATAAAAAAAAAATATAACAATGTAAATGAGTGGAACAACAAAAGTCACACTTGTAATTTTATACAATCATGTAGAAAAAACAAATTTCACAACATGTGGGGCCCTATAAAAGAAATATGAACCACAAACATCAATATTACACCCAATAACACAAGACAAAAGATTTATTACGACAAATAACTTGTTAGAAATGAATAACATAATGTATGAGGGAGAGAAACCCTCGAAGAATGAATAAATATAGGGAAATTAGACTTAGTTTATGATTAATTGAATACATAAGGCCCAAATAACCCAATCATTTGAGTTCAAGTCGTGCCATAAGAAATAAGGGATTCTCCGATGGCTGAAAATTCCATGGTGCTCAAATTAGGGGTGATTTAGGGTTAAATATGAAGAGTGTAAAGGAGTATGTTTTCACTTTTTAATTACCTTGATAGAAAAAATGGATAGCCTATATATTTTTCCAACCCATGATAAATCCATAATTACATTTTTTTTCAAGAGGAACGAGGCATCATGGTTCCCTAGGGGACGGTACACACGCATGTGGCTATACACGTGTCTTGGAATGTGTTACCATAAAAGGCCAAAAAATATTCTAGGATAGTCCATGGTTCTGCTAAATCCTACACCAATGGTGCACCACCTAGTTCTAAGCCCAAAAAATCCATTTTTATCCAAAAACACTATAGATTACCAATGAACCAATATAAGACCAAAAATAAAACAAATGTATTCCACAAAAATATATTTAGGAAAAAATCGGTTTTCCCAGTAAATCAAAATAAAACAATAGTAAATATAACTCAACATATTCAAAATTCATTTCACACATAACCATAATACAACAAAAAACATGCAAGTATAAGTTTAACCACATGAATGTAAATGGGGTTACAAATCCCCTTAAATCATGCATCCCTTTAATGGTGTGTATATTAAACACCTGTATAATAGTTTAAATAATATTATTAACTCATTAAATAACTTTATTCATATTATAATAATTTATATTATGTTTATATAATATCTTATGAAAATTTCACTAATAATATTTCCCGATTTTCATTGTTTTAGATTCTTGGTTTCATGATCATTTGTCTTGTGTATAATTATGGATACTCTTGTGAAATGGGAATTAGACGTCAATAGTGTAATGAAATGGTATTAATGAACTTCTATAGGTATAAATTTTCCCATATATTATTTTTTTCTAACATGAGTATTGTTAATTTGATAAAATGTTAATGATAAATTTTTAGTTAATTTTGGTGGTTTTTCTGAATATCAAAAACTAGTTTCGTTTTATTTAATATATTTTATATATGTTATTTCTATGAAATGAGGTAGTTCATTATACACCTATTGATATCATACATACCCATAATAAGAAAGGGACAGATATAAGATATTTCATTATATACATAAAATTATATTATTAAAATCATTATATAATTATTATTTTAAGAAATATGAATGTGGTGGTGGTAAAATAAAATAAGAAAGATAATTAAGAGATGTTCATTGAAGAATATTTCCTCCTGGATATTACCTCATAATGAGACCCATGAGGTCCTTGGATTAGGTATTTTGGAGATAAAATAAGTACTATGAATTGGGGAGAGTAAGTAGGAGTGTTGTTTCAATATATTTTAGGTTATTTAGTTCATTTGAATATAAATGGGGTGATGTGGGGTGGAATTTATACTTGAGGATAAGTGGAATTAAGTGATGAAAATTAAAATTATTACATATTTAAATCCAACCACAATGAGGTGGAATTAATTTTAAAGAATTTGGCGTGAAATTTATTTTTTAGATGTTTTTAAGGTTCTATTAATACCTCAACAACTAATTAAGTGATTTATTTTTTATTTCTTTTAATCCATTACCATTTCAACATTAACATGTTTCATTTTTTACCTATACTGTGGTAAAATTATTTTTATCATAGTATCTATTTTATAGCTCAAAATGAAATTGAACATACAAAAAAACATGGAAATTATAATTAAAAAATTAAATCCAATTTACCATACTTAATTCATTGAATATTGAAAATAATATTTAAAATTAATCTGGTAGAAAATAGGAAAAAGTAGGTTTTTAACGTGAAAAGTTAAAAAGCATGAAATATTTTTATATCCAAATTTAAGGTGAAATTGATTCCAATAACCTAAATTGGATTTATTTATTTATATTTTAAATTATTATACATTAAACCCAATTTAGGATATAATTTAACTATATAAATAAAATATACAAAAAATGAATTTTTAATTATAATTTATCATTATTCATTATTCATCAAAATATGAAACTTCTCTAAAAAATATCAAAATTCCTCCCTAATATTATTTAAATATCACAAACCCAATAATTAAATTAATTAATTCATATAAATTTTAATAAAGTGTCAATATTTAGCTTTTAAACATGTTAACTAAGAAATAGAGACAATATTTTCTTTTAAAAAATATAGTTTTTATACATTAAATTGGATTTATTTTTTATCTTTATCCTATAAAAATTATTGGATAAATTGAAAAAATATATTTAATAAATAAATTATAAATTTCATTAATATATTTAAATAATATTGATTAATTTTATTTATTACGGAAAAATATGATTGTGTGCATAATGATATTTTTTATATAAAAACACATCCTTTAGGTTTAATAGATTTTTATATTGATTTCTAATTAATTTTTAAAAAATGAATTCCTTTTATAAATATATGTAAAATATATTATCATTATTTAGTTAGTCTGATTCATTTCCACCATTAAAATGGATAGTGATAGCTTTCACAACTAAATTTTTATATTTAATCATTTTGATTAAGTTATGTGTTTTATGTAATATAAGACTTTGAATATATAAAATTTATAAATATACATAAAATAAAATCATTCGGTGTAATAGTTTTAGCCCCTTGAATCATCCAATGTAGTTTGTTTTCAAAATTTTATATTTCAATGGAGTAAACATAGGGAAATAATACCGTTTCTAATGTGAAAGTGAGTCATTTTTTAAATAATTTATTTAAACACATTAAAATATATTATTTGTTTTAGAGGATTCTTTAAGCATTATAATATAAATAAATTAAAAAAAATAATTTTTTTTTAAAAATGGAAAATATATATTTGGTCATTAATACACATTATTTTATATATAACATCAATTTTTGGTCATTATTATGTCATAATACACATATTATATTTATTTTGTATATATTTTTTACTCAAAAAGTTGATTGTCTCAAAAAATTATGGGAAATTCACCGTTGAATAAATTTAACATTATGATTCCAAAAATAATATTTATTATTCAATAGAATTTTATAAATATTTTAATTTCTACTTTTAATATAATAATGGATATATATTGATAAATGATGGGCTCTTTGACAATAAAAGTTTTAGAACCCTTATAAACATTACATTTGACTTCATAAAAATTATACGATCATTCATATTTGATAAAAAAGATTTAATGATAATAGTTTATTAAAAAATTATATATTTCAAAAATCCATTAATTTATCAAAATAAATTCCTTCATTTAATTTTATTATTACTCAAAAATACAATTTTTGTATTACTGTATCAAAATCAAAATAATTTATCGATTAACCATAAGAAGTAAATAAATTCCTTATTATATTGAAAATAAAATATAAATACAATATTATTTTGGGAGTTACTCAGATAATGTTAATAAATAAAAAAACACCCTATTACTAATGTTTATGACATTGAGTCTTTCATGATGTGGTTCGTTGTACATGTTTTGGGCCATTGTCTTAGTGAGCCTGAACTTCTCTGAAAAAAATGTCTCTGTAATGCATAACGTGTCTAATCCTGACATGGGATTGGTAATGGTAAAATACTAGTGTTATTATCTCCCATGGAATCTATGATAATTGAGCTTCGTCGAGTATGATCACAATGGTTGATTCCATTACTTCATTTGTTTGTGTCATTTGTATTTGTTAAAACCCAATATTTATACAAATCATGTGACGAATGATCAACTACAATATTATCAACAATAATAATTCTTAATAGTATTTTAAATATGACAAGGAAAATTAAAATATGTGTATTTGTTTTCAATATAAATAAAATAAAAAAACATTTAATTAAATAACATGGGTAATTTCAATTAAAATTGTTCATGTAGTTACAATTTCCATCAATATTCCTAACCTGGATTGGTGGTAATGAAAAAAAATTGATTTGGGAGAAGGTAGTCTCTCGTAAAAAATAACACTGATTTAGTGAACCATTTAATGGATGCGTGTGATGTTTTATGTTGTTCCCTTATCATAAAAACATCACAGTATATGGAATATACATAGTTTATTATATAAGCGTGATATAAAAACAATTAATGGAGGGGGAGATGAAAATAAAATAAAAAATATTTTAGAAAAAAATTTACCATTCTTTGTGTATCCTCTTTATGTATTACATACTTCCTTAAAAATTTGTATTTCTTCCCATACCAAGTAATAAATGATTAGGTTAGGGAATTTGTGGACATATCTTGGCATAATTTTTCCTAACCTAAGTGTTTTTAATGTTTAAATTGGGGAGGATAGGTGGTGGCCTTTTATAAATAGGAAAGAAAACTCTCCTATATTTTTTAAAATAATCCATGTTAACCTGCATTTTTACATAACAAGCTGCTTATATAACACACCACAATTTTGAGGCTATTTTCCACAAAATGATCAACTATTTACATGTTCTCCTATTGTAAATCCAGTTTTCTCTAACATGGATTCCACTACCATTTATATCCTGGATAAATTGATACATATATACCAAGAACTACTCAATTATAATTCCTATTATTATAGGTATTTTATTTTGATGTAATGTTTCTACTCGATTCCTTATGACATTATAATTCATGTTTCAACTGTGGAGAATCATTCTGAATGGACATATATTAGATGAAGCAACATTGTAATCTTAAAATTCCATATCATTTCATTATAAACCAATTTAAAAACTCTCAAGGTTATTATATTAATCTAATAATAACCTTTAAATATATCTAATACATTCCCTTGATACCAAATATAGAAATATAGACCTAAATAATTACATCACCTTATGTTTTAAATAATGAATTATTTTCACTTATTTAAGGGTCTTTATAATTTATTGTTTTAGTGAATTAGGTTATAACTCTTACATAAAAATATAATGCATTAAAAAGGTTACACATCCACTCAGTATCCATTTTTTAACATTATAAAACATTTTATATGAACCAATTTTTCATTTCATAAAAAAATATCATGATTTTCAATTTTAATTCCTCATTGTTCTCAATCATCCATAAATCCTATGAAAAATATTTTGAAACATGGGATGAGAACAAAAATAAATGAAAGGTATATAAAAGAAATAAATTAAGGAGTACGTTGGAATTTATGAAATATAACAACCCGATATTTTATAAGATATATTCATATTAATTTCTTTCATATCTTCGGTTGTAGGCTACACCAAGCTTATCTTGCGATATACGCAACACCATATTAGCTTGCAGTATACACAACATTATTCTTGGATCGTGTTACACACAATTTCATGTTTGTTTGATAGTTTTTAATCTACAAAACATTGAATATATATACATATTCAATGTATTTTGTTATACGTAACAACAAAGGATTGGTTCACTACACGCAACCCTGACTTGGCTTGCATTACACGTAATCATGACCTTCCTCGATAGGGTGTGTTGTACGCAATACCGTCTTTTACTAAACAACGATATATTATTATAATATTGTTATGAACTAGCCTTTATAAATAGTATAGACTGAATATTTAATTTTATAACATTATTATTCATCTTACACATTTTTGAGAACGTGGTATAAGAACAAAATAAATTTTTCAGGTAAAATAAGTATTTTTTAAAAAAATGCAGTTTTACAGCCTTTTGATGGCGTACCTACATTAAATATAGTTTTTTACATTTTTATAAGTTCAATTTGACAAAATAAAATTCTTCTTTGGAATTAGTATATAAAAATATACTTTGGATAAATTTTTGATACTTTTCTAATAACTTTAATGTTTTGATAAATAGTAAAAATACGCTAATTTTTTATTAAAAACAACTTTTTCATTGAGATAACTTATATAGTTAAATTATAATATTTAATGGTATTAAAGTATAAATATAATATAATTTTACCATTTAATATAATGTATGTCATTAGCATTGATTTTACATTGAATTCGTAGGTTAAATCAATTCAATCTTTTGCAATGTTTTAAACAAAAACCTGTTTTCGTTCAACAACAGAATTAATTTTAATTTAATTTCTACTACTTTTGTGTATTGAATTTGGAAAAATGGATTCCATAGTTGGAATAAGTGGGATAATATTATGTTAATAAGATATTTTTTATTTTTGGACATTATGAATAGTAACTACGGTAAATTTTATTTACCACAGTTAAAGGTAAATCGGGTAATTAAGGGTAAATATAAGATTATAAAATTACCCTAACACTCTACAAAATTTATATTGGATGACTAAAAGTATACCCATATCAGTTAAGGGTTTGAATAGATTCATTTTATGGACTTTTTTCCTTGAAAATAATTTAATTATTATTATTACCAAAGAAAGTGACAACATGTCACTCTCTTAAATCTTATAAGTATATTAATTTTAATTTAGTGATAAACGTCATGAAACATCGAAAATGAATAGTATCAAGAAATATAATAACATTATATACATCATATGAATTTATTTATAATTTTTAGGGATTAAATAATTATCATTAATTGTGACACAATAGTGATGGAGAAATTGTTTGTCTAGTGAAAAATCAAGAATTTAGATTTTATTAAAATAATAGTGACCATAAAAGGCACAAAAACCCAAACCAAAACATATCGGTCATGTAAATTTATACAATAATCATCCAATGGTAGAATATATGACCATTTTGATCCTTATAAAAGTTATTATGACACTTATATTATTTTATTTTAAATGATGCCAAAGTTTTCACCTTCATAATTTTATAAATATAATAATTTAAATATTGTGATTTTAAGATGATAAATTAGAGTAAAAGTATTAATGGGAAAGGTAACAGATTTAATTTCATCATAGGATTTTATTTTTAATGTTTATGCAAAAAATAAGTATTTTAAATAATTATACAAAAATGGTGTAGAAATTATTTTATTAAGAGATAAACCAAATAAATGGTATTAAAAATAATAAAATAAAAATTATATGAACTATTTAATGTTCTCCACTAATTTTATAGATACATATGACCTTTTATGAATTTATTAATGCTTTTAGTTAGAACATTTCTTCTGTATATATTTTATTTAAATTCAAATAAATGAATAGTGTCAAAAATGACACTATTGTTATTTTATGAAAATAACATATTATAAAATTGATTAAAAATAACAAAAAAATTTAAAAATTATAAATTGAAATTTATATAGTCAAAAATGTCATAAATTATCCAATTGTGGAATATTAACAACACTTAAGTGAATATTTATAACCATTTAGAATTTAGAATTTTATTACCACAAATAAACATAAATAGATTAAATAAGGAAAAATCAAAATGATAAAGTTTAAAATAAGCTCAAACCATGTCTAAATTTGATTGGTTGATGATATTACAACCCTATAACATCTAATCGTCGAATGGATTTATTTTTGGAGGTTTTTATGTGGGGTTTAAGTTTATATTAAACTAATATTTTTTAGGATTCCAGAGGTTCCCCTCTCCTCCCTTATAAATGGGAACCTCCACCCTCTCTTCCTCACACCATTTTGATCCTTGAATCTCAGAAAACCACTTCCCATTTGACTACCCCACTTCACTATAAATTTTATAGAGGTACTGGAATTCTCAAAAGACCAACCCTGGTGCCCTAAGAAGAAGATTAAAGGAGGTGTGTCGAAGAAGAGGTAATCTCTTGTACCGATTATTTCAATCTTATTTCGACTTCAAATTATTCTTCATTAGTTGTTTCATTATAAAGTAATAACATAAGTATCACTAATATAATGATATGTTATTATAAATATGAAACAATCCCATTTCACCATCTATCCATCCTACAGAAAATGAAATCACCGCGCGTGCGTACGTACAGAATACCGTCTCCACGCCATGGTGTAATCTATTTTTCCAACACTGCCTTACTTGGATGGGTATAATGGTGTAAATAATAACTATAAATAGTTATTATAACATCATACTAATTCTGATATATTTTATCATTCACTCCAATTCAATTCAATAATTATTGGAATGATATCAACGCTCGTGCGAACGTACGGACTACCGTCTCCACGACGTGATGAGATTCATTCACAATGATTAACCATTAATGAATGATTATAAAGTATATATAATAAGTAATCGTGAAATATATGACATAATAATGATACTGGATTTATGTATATATATATGTATGTCATCCAATTAATTCCATTCAATTCAATGAGGAAATGAAAACAACGTTCATGTGTACGTATGGTCTACCGCCTCCATGAATAGTGTATTTATTTCCATTTATCGATCTATTATATATATGTATATTCTGAATTTATATTATATATAAATCATGTTAAATATTGTGAAATTAATTAATCATGATCTGAGCAATCATATGAATAATTAAAAGTCAAAACACGGACGACAAATGAAACGATTTTACCCAAAACTCTCATTAAAATAGAATTTACAAAAGAACAGGAAATATAAAGTCATAAGTGAACCATATATGATATCATAACAGTGAATATGATTCTTTAATAAGTCACTGACATTATTTAAATCATTATAGAGGAGGTTCGGATACATACGAATCATATCGGACCGAAGGTAAGGGATAACTTTACCAATCCTGTTCTTATCCGAGATTGTTTATTCGTAAGTATTTATTGGGGTTATTGTTCTCATCCATGTACATGTTTCCTAAGAATGGTTTCATGTATTTTTAATGTCATTTTTTCCCATTTTTTGACTTTTACTACATGGTATGTATGCAATATTTCTTTTACGATGTACTTTTTGACTTTTCCAGTAAAAGTACGAGAAGAATGTTTTTTTACTTATACGGGACGAATGGATTTTTATATGGTTATATAAAGACTTATTTTCATGAATCTTCCTCCTAAAGTTTTTATGAATATTTTGAACATAATACTTTTCTTTTAATATTTCATGGAATTTTGTGAAAAGAAAATTATTTTGAAGAAGAAATGATATTTTCCCCAAGAATTCATTTCAAGTGTTTTATCAAAACCATTTTTCATCTAAGTTAACATTATTTCATATGTGTATGTTTCAAGTTTAATTTCTTTATGATTTACATGGATTCAATTTTCTTATTATGTAATGATATCCATTTCTTTTATATGGATTATCTGATGATGGGATGATGTTTATGAAACTTATTTTATTCGTTGGGTTATTATGAATGATGTATGTTTATTTTCTGGCACAAGTAAGAATGATTTTGTTATGAGATGGGTGGGACTTATATCTCCCTCCAATGAATTGGGTAATGATTTATACCACATGAGATAGACATGGATGTAACGGTAAGTTAATCTACTTCCGTGGTAATGATTGGAACGAGGAGTGAACTCGATTTCATAAGGGACTTTGTCCACTAAAATGGTCTTGGCCACAATGCCTTGGCTATTATGGAAATAATTACATGTGCTTAATGGATGCCATAATTACATTTTGTATTCCCATGATATTTTATCATGATTAATGTTCCATTATGATCTATGCCTTATGTACTACCATGTTTTATGCCATTGCCCTATATTCTGATGTTTAAAAATTATGTTCATGTTTTATTTATGTTCAAAGGTATATGGATTGTTTTATTTTCTCCATGCTTACCCTTACTGAGCATTTGAGCTCAAACTTTATATGTTTTCTTTTCCCCAGGATATAAATTAAGGTTTTAGGTAGGAAAACAAAAGGGGAAGATCTTTATGGGAGATGTTGAAGATCTTTCACCATGATTAGAAGATTATATTCCGAGATTCCAAAGACACTAAACTAATACGGTCCTTTGGTGTTTGTTTTTTTTATGTATTAAGTTTTCCACAAAAGTAATGTAATTTCCATGTACGTAAAGCTTTGGGTCTCTACAGTTGGTATCAGAGGAAAGGTTTAGTCAACCTTTGGAAACTAGGAAGCAAAAAATATAGCACTAGTGCAAAAACACTTTTTCGCGTCGGTTTTTTTTAATTTTTAACGTCGGTTATAAACCGACGTCTTTATAGGCGACGTTAAAAATAGCGTTTTCGCGTCGGTTCATAGAAACCGACGCGAAAAATAATTCGCTTATGAGCTTCGGCGTCGGTTTTTTATAAAACCGACGCCGAAGCTACATTTAGACATTATTTTCCGCGTCGGTTCATTAAAAAACCGACGCGGAAACTATAGTCGAAGAGGTTTTCCGCGTCGGTTCTTCTAAAAACCGACGCGGAAAACCGCTTTCAACAGGATTTTCCGCGTCGGTTTTTCTAAAAACCGACGCGGAAAACCCTTTCGGCGTCGGTTTTTAAAAAAACCGATGCCGTAAATAAGTTTTTTTAAAAAATATTCGGCGTCGGTTTTTAAAATAACCGACGCCGTAAATTTTTTATTTTTTTTAAATAAAATACATATATTTTCTCCTCCAAACATATCGGAACCCTGAAAAAAAATAACGAAGTATACAAAAACAATTAAACAGCTTTAACAGAAGTACTTCAGAAAACTCAAAGTAAAGCAGAATTAAAATACACGTACCTCCATGGTGCATTTTCTTAATCTAACCATACTCAGTATCAATCATTGTAAGTTTCCTCCCATAGATAGCACCAATCCTGTCAAAACAGTAATGAAACTAAGGAGATGTGAGTGAAAAAATCAATCCAAGTTATTAGTGTAATGAATAAACATTAAATGAAAATGTGTAATTTATTTGAATCATTCATTTTTTCACAAAGTAAATTACCAAAATGAAATGTTACGACTCCTGATCAAAATTCCAGGAACACTCAGCCGATGCAACCTCTTCCTCACCTCCCCCACTGAAGATGTTGGGGGTGTCTTTTCACCATAGGATCCCCACCACCCCCAACCTCAGGTTTTTATATTTGCTCTGTATAGACGTGCATTACCCATTCACTATTGTTATTTGTTTAAGTTATGGAATAACAGAGAAATAAGTTTGAGTGCAAAAAATAGGTTAGAAAATTGAAATCAAATGCAGATTGAAGAGACATAAAGAAACATACCTTAAAAATTGACGCCTTCTATTTTATCTTTGTGCAAACCCACTAAGCGTTGTTTCAGGTATTATGTGATATGCTTCTCGGCAATCATTTTTCGATATTTATTTGCATAAAAAATAAAAAGGCCTAGAAGATATTGCTGTGCATTCAAGGGAGACAATTTTTAGTGTTTGTGAATGTTATTTCGCTATACGAATCTCTATGTTCATGATCCAAGTACCACCCTACAGATTTGTCACTGTACAGACAAATGATTTTAAGAAATAACAATGAAAAGAAATATAATAACTAATTCTGAATTAAAATACACGTACCTGAAATATACGACATGCTTATTGTTGGTTATTGTTGAAGGATTCATTTGATTATTAGTAGATTCAATAAAACAGTTTTTGCAGAGGCACTTGAGAAAACTCAGTAAAGCAGAATTAAAATACACGTACCTGAAATATATGACATGCTCATTGTTTGTTATTGTTGAAGCATTCATTTGATTATTAGTAGGTTCAAACACCTAATATATCATAAGAGTTAGTTTTTTAAACCCATATATAATATTATTTATAAATATTAGTATACATACCTCAAATCTTAATCAGACTTAACAAATAGTCCGAAAAAGTAGATTGAATATGAATCATATCAGATTGAGAATATGACTGTGAATCATTGAATACCTACAATAATATTGAATGATATGAAATTAATAAATAGAAGAAAGTGGATGAAAATATATAAAAAAGTTATTACAACTAACCTTATGAAAATCAGTAGTTTCCCCAGTTGTGATTATCTCGTACATAAATCTTAGAATATAATAACCACATTCAACGCTTCCATTTTGACGATGACACTGCAGTTATAAAACATTTAACTAATAATGAAACCCAATATATAACAAAAATATAAAAACTAATTACCTGTACTTCCACATATTTGATTTTCGTTGGTTTCTTTTCATTTGTAAAATGTTTCCATGAACTGCATTTTTTTATATAAGAACTAATAAAACTTGTGTAAACAATTAAAATTAAACATAACAAACTTCTAAAAATAAAAAAACAACTTACCTGTTTAATAAGTTGGAAAACGGTTTACGCACTTTTCCTAATAAAGAGCAAAACCAATATAAGGTGCATTCATTTGGGCAAAATACACCTAACATCCAATGCCCCCTATAATACAAAAAATTCATAATTAATGACATTATAATGATCATGAGTTCAAAATTATGTTGATATTATTACTTATCAAGAAATGGCAAAAACCAGCACTGAATCTCTGTTTGTGATAATCTCTCGGATATATATTGAACTCTTTCATCATTTTTCACATGTTTGACTTCCAAGGAAATGTACTCTGGATCTATAAAGCTATAAATTCTTGTAGTTTCATTTTGTAAAAGAATCCTGTATAGATACCTAATTTAAAAAGAAAACATAGTTAGTCAATGACATAACAATATTTTAGTAAAGAAATAGCAATTCAGACGTCAATTTACTTACATGGAAAACAACTGCACCACATTCAGCCCGATCTCTTCAAAATTAACTAAATTCATGATATCTTCTTTCCATATTCTCAATTTATAATTTCTTCCACATATATCGGACGTCATCCGAAACTCATAGATAAAATTCAAGGAAGAAGAGCACTGAGATAATCTTTTCAACCCAGAAGAAATATCAGAAGTATCTACAGCCGACTGTTTCTGAACATTTTGCTGCATTTGTACAGTTTCTTTTTCTTTCAGATATTCCTATATAAGTTAAATGTCAGAAAACATTATAAGTAATTTGGAATCATTTCTAATTACTAGTTAAAAAAACTCATACATCATGTGAAATATAACGAAGAAGTGCAGTTGGCCAAAGTAAAAAATGGCCCATGCATTCCCCAACACTGGTGATCTCCGCAGTAGGAAATGGTAGTAGAGCAGTAGGATCTATAATAACAAGTACTGATACTCTAACCTGACCCATCTGCATAGGCTGATGATGTACCGAGTCCCCCAAAAAATACACTTGTCCTAACGCAACAATAAGTACATGAGGATCTCCCGCAAACAACTCACAATATAAGGTTCGATCTGATGGAGGAGGTGGAGGCTCAAAGTTAGCAGGTGGGGCAGGGTAGTCAGGGTGAGCAGGCTGAGAAGTCAGAAAAATGAAAAGGGTATATTAGTGTTTAAAATTTATAACATAGAAAAATTGATTAAAAATTAAATAAAATAATATACCTCAAATGGTTGCGCAGACGGGGCAGGGTAAGCAGATGAGGCAGGGTAGTCCGGGTGAGTTGGCTGAGAATGTTGAAAAATGAAAAAGTTATATCAGTGTTTATAATTTATAAAATAGACAAATTGATGACATTAAATAATATACCTCGGAAGGCTGCCCAGACGGTGTTGGGTAAGCATATGAGGCATGATAGTCTGAGTGAGTAGGCTGAGAATGTTGAAAAATGAAAAAGTTATATCAGTGTTTATAATTTATAGAAAAGAAAAATTGTTAACAGTAAATAATATACCTCGGAAGGATGAGCAGACTGTGACTGTCTTGCCAAGTGTTCTAATAAAGCCTTCTGTACTGCTGCTTGAATTTGATCACCCATAGACCGTTTCATATCATGCAGCTCTTCTTTTAAGGATTCAATTTCCGGGTCTCTTGGTTGCTTACTCTTACCAAAAACCTTCCGAATACTAACACCCGCCTGATATCCTCTAACACGGCCGGGGTGTTCAGTCTTTCCCAAAGCAGTGCCTAGGATATCCATCCTACCCTCAGGGATAAAAGAGCCATGTGTCTCTTTCTCCTGAAGTTCATCCTGAAATGAAAAATAAAAAATTTATATTAGTGTTTATAAATTATAAAAAAGGAAAATTGTTAACAAAGAATTAATATTTACTTACAATTCTATCAGCCACTTGATGAGCTTCGTCTGTAAGATATTTTTCATTTTTTCTTCTTCTTGCTCGTTTCCATTTCTCATGGCGAGTGGGAGGAGATGGAGGACCATACTGGACCTCTTCTGAACCACTACTTGATCGAGCTCTTAATGCTTCAAATTTTTCTTCAATAATTTTCTGCTCCAAATACGAGTATCCTCCACGTGATAAAGTATGAGGGTATACGTTTTTCAACTGGATCTCCTGATGAGATCTTCTGGAGGCCTGTTACATAAAAATAAACACATAAGTAATAAGGAAAATATAGCATAAATTTTAAAATATAAAACAATTACAATACCTGAAATTTCTCTTCCTGACGACTGTCAACAAATCGCTTCCATGTTTCTTCATCTATATATGGATACTTAAGACATGGGCTTTCAAACCTTCTCTTTCCAAAAACATAATCTTTCGTCAGTTTGTTTTTAAAATCTCTCCATCGAACCGCCGCTAAAGAGAGATGTCTTTTCCTAATTTCTTTGGTTTCCTCAAAATTGAATGTCATCTGTAATTGAAAAAATAAAATATGTCATTTAAACTATATAATATTAAAAAAATGAGATAAAATAAATAAATAAAGATATTTTACTGTCACGGCCTCCCAAAGCTGTTGCTTCGCCGTCCTGTCCACTGACTTCCAATCGGGATATAAAATACTAATCCTGCAACGGCTCTGCATCGCTATATAACTGACAAACTGAACTGCATTTGGGCCAACTGCATTATTATTATCATCAAAACGGATGTGTAATTTGTTATCATCACGAGCGAGTGATAGTTTTGGTAAACGTGTAATACCACGTTTACCAACTAGAGAACTTGATTTTTCAGTAGTAACTGGAGAAGTCTCCTCCGCCGAGGACGCATCAGTAGTCCTGCAATTTTTTTTAATAAATTAACAGTTTTATTTCATTAAATATGTATATTACTGAATATTTAATAATATGTCAAAATAGATATACCTCGGTAACTGCTCATCTCTATCTGTATTTGACATTGCTACTAGAAAGTGTAATGAAATTTTGGGTACCTGCATATCATTAGAAAACTGAATAATTAGAAACAAGGAAATGAAAAATAAATATGTAAAAATAGAGGCATGCATTTGTAAGTTTTAAAAATAGACACAAAATATAAATATTTACCAGAAAAATTAGGAGACTAATTTAGTGTTTTCCCACGTCCCTTCATCATGATCGGTACGTACTGCATGCACTATGTCTGTCTTATATTCATTGTAATCCTCTGAAAATTGCATAATAGATGAATAACGCTCATGTAAATCACTAGCATCATCAGAATCATCATCATCACCCAAATGATATCTTTTCCCTTGCAAAACAACTGACCACTGATCATTCGACGGATCAATGACATAAAATACTTGTTTTGCATGTGTCGCCAAGATAAATGGTTCCTCATTGTGATTAAATCATTTCAAATCAACCAGTTTAAACCCATATTCATCATGTTTCACGCCACTATTACTATCAACCCAATTGCACTTAAAAATAGTGACTCGAAATTTAATATAATAAATTTCCCATTTGTCTTCAATAACTCCAAAATATGATGTTGATGCAGAAATTGGGTTTTTATCTTTGGCACTCGAAAAATGCACTGCTTCAGCGAATACCATCACACCACTATTCTGAACGGTACTCTTGTCATCCAGGTTTTTTGTGTAAAATGTGTAGCCATTGATATCAAAACCAGACCAAGTGATCACATTAAAAGATGGTCCCCCTGATAACCACTTCAATGTTTCTGATACAGATATATCTGAGGTGACTTTCTCTTTAAACCATGAAACAAATGTCTTCTTATGCTCAATCATCAACCACTTTTCATTTCTTTTCTGATATCGTAACTTTAATTCAGCAATATGTGAGGATATATATGGTTGAACCTCATCTGTGTTGTTCAAAATGTATAAATGTGCTTGCATCACTTCATCACGTGGAATGAACTTTACCTTTAAGCCTCGAACCCCTCTACCTTCTCTGTCAACTGTCATATGTCGAGATAGAGGGAGACCAATATGCTCCACTTCATTCAAATAATCAGTACAGAACTCAATCACCTCTTCTGATACATATTTTTGAACAATAGAGGCCTCTGGTCGATAAGGATTTTTAACATATCCTTTCAAAATTTTCATATATCTTTCAAAAGGATACATCCATCTTAAATAAACAGGCCCACACATTCTTATCTCACGCACCAAATGAACCAATAGATGAACCATTATATCAAAAAATGTGGGTGGGAAATACATTTCTAGTTGACAAAGAATAAGAGTTGCTTCATTCTCCAACAAATCTAACAAATTTGGATCAACGACTTTGCTACAAATGGATTTAAAGAAATTACATAACCTGATGATTGTCTTCCTGACAGCTTTCGGTAATATACCACGCACTGCTACTGGTAGAATTTGTTGCATTAACACATGACAATCATGTGATTTCATACCTATTAATTTAAAATCCTTCAATGACACAAAATTATTCACATTTGAAGAAAAACCGCTGGGTACTTTAATACCATGAAGACACTGACAAAAATTCATCTTTTCAATCTTGCTTAATGTGTGACAAGCCGGAGGTAAATATGTTCTTTTTCCTTTCACAGCGGGAGCTAACTCCAAACGTATTCGCATTAACATCAAGTCCAATCTAGCATGTAATCCATCTTTTGTCTTTCCTTTTATGTCTAACAAAGTTCCAATCAAACTATCACATATGTTTTTCTCAACATGCATAACATCAATGTTATGTTTTATCTCTAAAAATCTCCAATAAGGTAGTTTGAAAAAAATAGACTGCTTCTTCCAGATATGTTTTTGTAAACCAGAACTTTTTCTCTTTCCAAATGTTGAATCAATATCTTTCACTCTGTCATAATATTCTTCAGCTGACAATGGTTGAGGGGGGAGGTTGTATTCTTGTAAACCGTTAAATGCTTTTCTCAATCTACGATAAGGATGATCAATTCGCAAAAATCTTCGATGTCCCATGTACACTGTCTTTCTTCCATTCTGCAATTGATAATATGAAGTTTGTTCTTCACAAATTGGACATGCTTTATGTCCCTTAACACTATATCCAGATAAGTTTCCATACGCAGGAAAGTCGTTTATAGTGAACATTATCATAGCACGCAAAAGAAAATACTCTTTCTTGTATGCATCGAAAACTGTAACACCTTTCTCCCATAGCAGTTTTAAATCCTCAATCAATGGTGTAAGATACACATCAATATCATTTCCTGGTTGTTTTGGTCCAGAAATCATCAAGCTCATCATAACATATTTTTTCTTCATACATAGATGTGGGGACAAGTTGTAAAGTACCAGCAAAACAGGCCATGAACTATGTTGGCTACTGAGGCTCCGATATGGATTCATTCCATCAGTACACAATCCCATTCTGAGATTTCTAACTTCACTTCCAAAATCATGAAATTTTTTATCAAAACTCTTCCACTGTGGTGAATCGGCAGGGTGACGTAAGTTACCATCAGAAATGCGCTCATCTGAATGCCATCTTAACCTTTTTGCATCATTTGAATTTGCAAATAGACGCTTCAAACGAGGAATAATTGGAAGGTACCAAAATTCTTTAGATGGAGTTTTGATTTTGGTACCTAAAAATAAACCAGAATTGAATTATCAGAATTGTTTGAAAAAAATATTGGATGATATCATTGGAAAGTAAAAAAATTGATTTTTCATAACGTTACATGACATCACCTGAAAATGAATCTGAGTTGACTTTCTCATCCATCTTATAGCGCGATGTTCCACATGTAGGACAACTTGATAAATGTTCATTTTCTTTCCTATATATTACACAATCATTGGGGCAAGCATGTATCTTTTTATACCCCAATCCCATTGGGCATAATATTTTCTTCGCCTCATAATTGGAATCTGGAAGCCCATTGCCTTCTGGAAGAAGCTCTTTTAAAAGCTCAAGTAAAATGGAGAAACTTTTATCACTCCACCCATTTTTTGCTTTTAAGTTAACTAATCTCAAAACTGCTGATAACACTGTATATTTACTGCAACCTGGGAATAATGGTTTCTCAGAATCTCCATACAATCGTTCAACAGTTGGTGTTTTTTCGATGGTTTCAACACCTAAATCATGAATTAATTCTTCAATACGATCCTCTGCCTCATTATGAATATCGTCATCAACATTGGATGTTGAATTTTCAGTTCTTTCACCATGCAAGATCCAACGTGTATAATTAAGGCTAAAACCATAACAAATGAGATGATCTTTGATTTCTCTGAAGTTTAACTTTCTCATATTTACACACTTCACACATGGACAGAAAATCAAATCAATATTTTGATTATGCCGTTTAGCAAATTCCAAAAAATTGTCAACTCCTCTTTCATATTCACTAGTAGTTCTTCGTAGATAAATCCAATTATGATCCATTAATACCTGATATCACAATATAATTGATGAATATATTAAAACATAAAAACATTTAAATATCTATCAGATAAATTGTAAACAAAAACATATTCCATAAAAACTATTGATAATCAGATAAAAGACATCAAATAGGAAACACGTTTACAAATATAGTAAACAGTTAATTTTAATATTATATACATGTGTGTTATATTGAAATACAAGGACAAAATGGTTAAATCAAAGGTTTCATTTTTTGAAAATAAAGTTTCATGATATAAATATTATATGAATGACATACAAGATAATATGATTTCTCACTATGACTACTATTGATCACACTATATTTATTTTTTTATTCATTTGATGTAACATGAATGAATCATGGAAAAATTAATGTGAAAAATAGTGCAATAACTATCCTTATTTAAAACAATGTGTATTAAGAGACATGATACAATTTTTGGTGACTATGATAACTCAACTCCCTCAATCCATGAGTTTTATAATAGGGAACTATGAACATATAAATTCATTATGGAGGGATAAAAATTCCATTGCATATTGTAGGTGACAACTTACACCCCCATCCATGGGTCTATTGCAGCAAAACATGTCAAGGAATGGATCAACATGAAGAGAAATATATTATCCATCCATGAAAGATTAGATCATGAGAATGTTTTATTTGCAGCCTATGACTTAGAGGGAGAAGTAAATCATTTCATGACTATTATTTAGAGGGAGAGAAAGATGAATAAATATAATCAATGGAATGAGATTAGTTTAAGAGGACATTTATTAAAAATGCATGAATCTAACTCCACATATGAAAGTGGAAAGGTATTTTTGAACATTAATAGAGGGATAATGATTATATTATTATCTACGAAGATTACAATACATTATGATTCTAGTCGTATTATGGACATTGCAAGAAAAATTATTTATTATATAATGGCATGAAAATAATTATTCAAATTTTTTTAACATAATAGATAGTGGTAATTATTCATGTCTTAGTTAAATGATAAGAACCAAAAAGAATTGAGGAATTTGGCATGGTAAATCTCAAGAAGTAATGAAATAACAATAAACTACATGCAAAAATGTGAGTGAATTCATTTAACACAATAAAATTATTTTTTTGAAGAATAATTTATTAAAATGGAAATGGAATTAAAAATATAGTACTTCATAATGTAATGAAAGATCATTTTAAACAGGAATAATGATAATATAAACAAAAAATTTGAAGTTCAACCCGAATTGAGATGTTAAATCCAAACTGCGACCGGTATAATTACTTCCAAAAACAAACAATATCAAATCTACACCAACAATGATAATACAAACAAAAAATAATGATAAATTACAACTAAAATCTAACCAATAATCAAAATCACGCAAAATAGGGTTATTGATAATGAAAGATCATTTTAAACAGAAATAATGATAATATAAACAAAAAATTTGAAGTTCAACCCGAATTGAGATGTTAAATCCAAACTGCGACCGGTATAATTACTTCCAAAAACAAACAATATCAAATCTACACCAACAATGATAATACAAAAAAAAAATAATGATAAATTACAACTAAAATCTAACCAATAATCAATATCACGCAAAATAGGGTTATTGATAAAGAAATAAACAATGGGATATGAAACAAGAGATAAATAGGAAGAACACATACCCAAAATCGTGCAGACGACAAAAAACCTTCAACAATGGCCGTTCAAGATCGCAAATCAAGTTCGAAGGTCGTCGGGAGTCCGAAGCGCCACAGCGGAACTCGATTTCGACGGACGAACAAAATGAGGGTTTCTGACCGTGAATATTTTTAAAAGACTTTTCGCGTCGGTTTTCATTAAAACCGACGCGAAAGATATTTTTTTTATGAGTTTCGGCGTCGGTTTTCATGAAAACCGACGCCGAAACATTTTAAAAATCTATTTTCCGCGTCGGTTATCAGAAAAACCGACGCGGAAAATATAGTCAAAGAGGTTTTCCGCGTCGGTTTTTCTAAAAACCGACGCGGAAAACCAATTATAACAGGATTTTCCGAGTCGGTTCTCAGGAAAACCGACGCGGAAAATATGGATACTAATATTTTCCGCGTCGGTTTTCTTAAAAACCGACGTGAAAAATAAACACATAATTATTTTTGGCGTCGGTTTTACACAAAACCGACGCCAAAAATTCCCCGCATATACTATTCGCGTCGGTTTTTAAAGAACCGACGTTATTACGACGACGTTAAAGCCCGTATTTCCACTAGTGTAGTGAGATCCCTAGAGATATTTCGAAGGTATGTCTAGAGATGTTCTTATGGTTAAGTATAAGTATAGGTTATAGTTCTATAATTATTGTAACAATATTAGAATTAAACCTAAGATGGTAGATGTCGAAGGTACTCCCCCTTGATTATTTTATTTTCCTTGTATGATTTTTCCTCTCACAGAATTATTTTTGTGTTTTAGTCAATGGAGGGAACCAGATTGAATTCGGTTAACATTGAATCCAATCAACAAATTTGTGGATATGACCAACAAAATTGTGTAATGCCTAGACAGAAAGATATTGTGATTATTCTGAATCAGTCATCGCGATATATGATTAACAAGGTGAAATTTAGTGGTATGCCTAATTCATCAAAAAAGAGGAAGATAGAATTTTATGCATGTTCGCATGTTGAGGAGCATAAAGAAAGGAATATTGAGATCTCTAAATAAGGGAAGAAGAACCTTGAGGAATACCTCAAATGGAGGGACATATGTTATCTGTGTGGAGAAAAGGGTCATAGAGTGACAGACTGATATGGAGTTCAATGCCTTTTTTGTGGAGAACATGGGCATTACCCAACTCAATGCCCTGACCCAAAAAGTTACTTCTTAATCAAGGAAAGACTTATTCCAGGACAATAATTGAAGAGGATGGATTGAAGTGTTTATGTATTGTTATTCCAGAATAATTTTGTTTAGGTAATTTTATGGTGTATTAGAATATCTTTTTTATTAGTCTATTGTCGTTTTCAATAATTTTATGGTATCGGTAACCATGAAAAGTGATTCAAATATTTTGGAAAGTAGATGATATGAACATAATGAATGGATAAGGAGAAAATGAAATGTTTGACAATATTCATGGGCTCATAATTGATATAAGGACTATATGATATCATGGTTTGAGTATATAGAGTTTTGAGGATTTTTGTATGTGGAATGTGTTAACTTTTAACTGCAATCATGTTTTCACTAAGGTTCAATGGGTATTCATTTTTTTCAAGAGAATACATGATTAACGCCTTTGAATGTTTGGAATGTGACCAACAAGACATATCTTATGATATATGGGGATCAAAGATGGTATTAACATGATTGTTATATGAACTCTTGGGTAATCATTTTCACTATAATATGAGAGTGGACAGCTGTATTTTGGATAAGCCTAAAGATTGGAATGGATTATGTTGGACATAAGTTAGTATTGTTTAAGGCTAGAACTTTTTCGATATTACTGATGGAAAGTTATAATAATGTATTTTTAGATAATAAAGGACAACCTCCAGGACAGGTGACATCCCATCATGTCGGAAAAGGATGTGGGAATCGAACCCACAACCGAAGTGCTACTGGCCTTTATCACCTACCACTGGCCTACAGGAAGTACCTGGTTAGTAAAAATTAGTTTTATTTTATTAAGCTGTATTATATATGAAGTATAAGTTCATTTTTGGAATCATATATGATTAACCTCACTATATATGGACTTATATATATTTGATGACTTTTGAAAAAAAAATTGAGACGAATGGAATTACCTCTCATTCTATCATATGATCTACTAACACTTCATGAATGAAAAATTCAACTTCATTTCGTTAAGAGATGAAGTGGAAATTGTCCAAGGAATGACCAACCGTGAGATTGTACCAAAATAAAGAATGTATTTTATTTAATTCCAATTTCTCCAACTTCAGGGAAATGAAATTGAATACGAAAAAATGTTGTCCAAGTGTCCATATATCTGATTAATCAGATGTTACCTTGGATCATCACAAATTTATGGCTTTGTGATTGTTGGAATTTTCATAGCCATGTTCTCTACCACTCTACATCAAAACATGATGTTTAGATTGCTCTTACATATCCATATTTTCTACTATGTTCTCCAATAAGGAAACCCTATGATGAGTTATTTTGGGTAATCATTACGTTTCATTCTTTAGTTTTTAAAATTATTTTTTAGTATTCATTTTTACGATGTTGGTTTCTATTAATAGTAAACAATTTACAACCCCGATGAATTTCGAGGGAGAAATTAATTTTAAGGGGGGTAGAATGTAACAACCAGAGATTTAATAAGATATATTCATTTTAATTTCTTTCATATGTTCTGTTTTATGCTACACCAAGATTATCTTGCACTATATGAAACACCGTATTAGCTTGCAGTATACGCAACACTAATCTTGGATCATGTTACCCACAATTTCATGTTTGTTTGATAGTAGTTATTCTAAGAAACATTGAGTATATATATATATATATTCAGTGTATTTTTTTATACTCAACAACAAAGGAGTCGGGCACTACGCGCAACCCTGACATTTATTGCATTACACGCAATCACGACCTTCCTCGATAGTGTGTGTTGTACGTAATACCAGGTTTTACTAAACAGCGATATATTATTATAATATTATTATGAACTAGCCGTTATGAATAGTATTAACTAAATTTTGAATTTTATAACATTATTATTCATCTTACACATTTTCTAGAACATGGTATAAGAACAAAATAAATGTTTCGGGTAAAATAAGTATTTTTAAAAAATGCAGTTTTTCCACCTTTTGATGTCGCACACACATTAAATCTAGTTTTTGACATGTTTATGAGTTCAATTTGACAAAATATAATTCTTATTTGTATTAGGATATAAAAATTTACTTTGGATAAATTTTTGATACTTTTCTGATAACTTTAATGTTTTACTGAATAGTAAAAATATGCTAATTTTTAATTAAAAAAACAATTTTCATTGAGATAATTTATATGGTTAAATTATAATAAAAAATTGTTTTAAAGTATAAATACAATATATATTCACCATTTAATATAATTTATGTCATTATAATTGATTATACATTGAATTCGTAGGTTAAATCAATTCAATCTTTTGTAATGTTTTAAACAAAAACCTATTTTCTTTCAACAACATGATTAATTTTAATTTAATTTATTCAACTTTTGTGTATTGAATTTGGAAAAATGGATTCCATATTTAGAATCATTGGGGTCAAATTATGTTAATAAGCTACTTTTTATTTTTTGGTATTATGAATTTTAACTACGTTAAATTTTATTTGCTTTTGTTAAAGGTAAATCGGGTAATTAAGGGTAAATATAAGATTATAAAATAACCCTAACACCTGCCAAAATTCTATTGGATGAACAAAACTCTACCCATATCACTTATGGGTTGGAATAGATTCATTTTATGTACTTTTTCCCTTGAAAATAATTTAATTATTATTATTACCAAAGAAAGTGACAACATGTCACTCTCTTAAATATTATAAGTATATTAATTTTAATATAGAGATAAACTTCATGAAACATAGAAAATGAATAGTATCAAGGAAGATAATAAAATTATGTACAACATATGAATTTATTTACAATTTTTAGGGATTAAATAATTATCATTAATTGTTACACAATAGTGATGCAAAAATTTTTTATCTATTGAAAAATCAAGAATATGGTTTTTATTAAACTAATAGGGACGGTAAAAGGCACCAAAACCATGACCAAAACTTATTGGTCATGTAAATGTAACCCATAATCATCCAATGGTATACTAGTTTACCATATGGATACTTATAAATGTGATTATGACACTTATATAATTTTATTTTAAATGATGCCAAAGTTTTCACCTTCATAATTTAATAAATATAACAATTTAAATATTGTGATTTTAAGATGATAAATTCTAATAAAAGTATTATTTAGAAATTTAACATATTTATCTTCATCATAGGATTTTATTTTTAATTTTTATGCAAATAATAAGAATATTAAATAATTTTAAAAAAATGATGTAGTAATTATTTTATTAAGAGATAAACCAAATAAATGGTTTTACAAATAATACAATAAATACTATATGAACTATTTAATGATATCCACTAATTTTCTAGAAACATATGACCTTTTATTAATATATTAAAGATTTTATTTTGAACATATATTCTGAATGTATTTTATTTCAATTCATATAAATGAATAGTGTCAAAATTGACACTATTGTTATTTTATGAAAATAACATATTATAAAATTGATTAAAAATCACAAAAATATTTAAAAATTATAAATAAAAATTTATATAGTCTAAAATTTCATAATTTACCCAATTAAGGATAATTAACAACACATAAGTGATTATTTATAACCATTTAAAATTTAGAATTTTATTACCACATATAAACATAAATAGATTAAATAAGGATAAATCAAAATGATAAGGTTTAAAATAAGATCAAAGCATGTCTAAATTTTATTTTTTGATTAGATTACAACCCTATATCATTTAATCTTCAAATTGTGTCTTTTTTGGAGGTTTTTATGTGGGGATTGAATTTATATTAAACTAATATTATTTAGGATTCCAAAGGTGCCCCTCTCCTCCCTTATAAAAGGGCACCTCCTCCCTATCTTCCTCACACCATTTTGAGCCTTGATGCTCGGCCAAACTCTTCCCATTTCACTACTCCACTTCCCTAGAAACCTTATAGAGGTATTGGTATTCTTCAAAGACCAACCCTAGTGCCCTAAGAAGAAGTTTAAAGGAGGTGCGTCGAAGTAGAGGTAATCTCTTCTACTGATTATTTCAAGCTTATTTTTTCTTCAACATCTTCATCATTAGTTGCTTCATTATAAAGTAATAACATCAGTATCACTAATATACTGCTATGTTATTATAAATATGAAACAACCGCATTTCACCTTCTATCCATCCTAGGAAACCGAAATCACTGTGCGTGTATACGTACGGAATACCGTCTCCACGACGTGGTGTAATCTGTTTTTCCAATACCACCTTACTTGGATGGGTATAATGGTGTAAAGATTAACTATAAATAGATATTATAACAAAATAATGATTATTATATATTGTATCATCCACTCCAATATAATTCAATATTTATGGGAATGATATCATCGCTCGTGCGTACGTATAGACTACCGTCACCACGACCTGATGAGATTCATTCTCAATGATTAACCATTCATGAATGATTATAAATTATATATAATAAGTAATCATGAAAGATATGAAATAATAATTATACTGAAATTATTTATATATATATGTATTTCATCCAATTAATTCCATTCAATTCAATGTGGAAACAAAAACAACGTTCATGCGTACGTCCGTCCTACCGTCTCCATGAATAGTGTATTTCATTCCATTTATCGATCTATTAAATATATGTCTATTCTGAATATATATTATATATAATTATTGTTTTATATTATGAAATTATGTAATCATTATCTAAGAAATCATATGAATAATTACAAGTCAAAAAAATGATGACAAATGAAACAATTTTACCCAAAACGCTCTTTAACATGGAATTTACAAAAGAAAGGGTAATATAAAGTAATAAATGAACCATATATGATATCATAACAATTAATAGGATTCTGTAATAAGCCAATGGCATTATTTAAATCATTATACAGGAGGTTCGGATACATACTAAACATATCGGACTGAAGGTTAGGAATAACTTTTCAATCTCGTTCTTATCCGAGATTGTATATTCGTTAGTATTTAATGGGGTTATTGTTCTCATCCATTTCCATGTTTCCTAAAAATAGTTTCATGTATTTTTAATGTCCTCTTTACCCATTTTTTACTTTTACTACATGGTATGTATGGAATATTTCTTTTATGAGGTACTTTTTGTCTTTTCCGGCAAATGTACGAGAAGAATGTTTCTTTTCTTATACAACACGAACAGATTTTTTTGTGGTTTTATAAAGCCTTATTTTCATGAAGCTTCCTTAAAAATATTTAATGAATACTTTCAACAAAATCATATTCTTTTAAAATTTCATGGCATTTTTTGAAAATAAAATGATTTTGAATAAGAAATTATATTTCCCTCAAGAATTCATTTCAAGTGTTTTATCAAATCCTTTTTTTCATCTATGTTGACATTATTTCTTCTGTGTTTGTTTCAAGTATAATGTCTTTATGATTTACATGGTTTAACTTTTCTTATTATAAAATGATATCCATTTCTTTTATATGGATTATGTGATGATCTGATGATGTTTATGAAACCCATTTTATTCGTTGGGTTATTATGAATGATGTATGTTTATTTTGGGGCACAAGTAAGAATGATTTCATTATGAGATTTGTGGGACCTATATCTCCCTCCAATGCATTGGGTAAAGATTTATATCTCATGATATAGACATTGTTGCAATGGTAAGTTAATCTTCTTTAGTGGTACCAGATTGGAACGAGGAGTGAACTCGATTCCGTAAGGGACTTTGTCCACAAAAATAGTCATGGAAGCAATGCCATGGATACTATGGAAATAATTACATGTGCTTAATGGATTCCACAATTACATGTTTTATTCCCATGATATTTTATCATTATTGATGTTCCATTATAATCTATTCCTTATGTACTGCCATGTTTTATGTCATTGCTCAAGATTTTGATGTTTAAACATTATGTTCATGTTTTATTTAAGTTCAAATATATATGGTTTGTTTTGTTTTCTCCATGCTTACCCTTACTGAGCATTTGAGCTCACCCTTTATATGTTTTCCTTTCCCCAGGATATAAATAAAGGGTTTAGGTAAGAAAACAAAAGGGGAAGATCTTTATGGGAGATTTTGAAGATCTTTCACCAAGTTTAGAAGATTATATTCCGAGTTTCCAAAGACACTAACTATTACGGTCCTTTGGTGACTGTTTTTGTTATGTATTTAGTATTCCACAAATGTAATGTAATGTCCATGTACATCAAGATTTGGTTCTCTACATGAAAACCCATAAAATGTTTAAATTTTCTTCATTAATCACTGAGAATATAAAATAAATCATATCTATGTTGTAAAAATTATTTTTTCTCAACGATACCCTTTAAAACCGAGAGAAGGAAAATATAAAATGTTGTATTAACCCAAGAGAACTATATTCCCAACTCATGATCAATTTTTTTTCAAATATCTTGATAATAGTAAAGTCTATAATAGAAAAATGCATGGTTAACTCCATCTTTCATTCAATTAAAGACAATAGACATTTCTAAATTCATTAAAGAGCTATATCGGGCCCACCTGTCATATATGCTCTAACTTGCTTACATATCATATATGTTTCTTCAGTTTAACCCACTATCATCAATAATGATAAAGTGTCATATCATAATAATAAAATTTAATCATGTACCTATTTATAAAAAATCCATTTACAAATATATTTAGACCCATATTCAATATCCATTTTGATTTTTGTATAAGAAGGGAAATATTTCATAATTTGGAAAATAATAATATAATGGAAAGTAATAAAATTAAAAAAAGTTTATTTTAAAATAATAAGTTAATCATGGTGAGTAATCTTTAAATCGCTTAAAATCCTTGATCCATGAAAATTCTTCTTATGTCGGATATGTTAGAATAGAAAATTTCTTTTTCCCTTTTTAAAATAAAGTCAAAATGATCCATATAAAATACATAAAAAATAATCCTTTTGAAAATAATTAATGGATATAAAAAAGAAATCAAAAAATTCATTTTTGATTAATTTAAACAAATATAAATAAATCCATAAAATAATTATAATAATTCATATATGGATATAAATTATTTAGAAAATAAATCCTTAGGATATTTAATTGTGGTTTTAAGCTAAAGAGTCCCTTATGATGTGATAACGTTTAAACCAAAGAAACATTGAAGGAACGAACATAGGGTGTATATTTAAAAACATAAAGTTCATAAATTAATGGAAAAATAAATCCATAAGTATTTTCATTAACCATTAAAAAATTGGTAATGAAACTAGCATAAATCATGATGAAAGGTAATTTAGACTAGAAATACCTTTCCTTAAGTACATTTTAGCAGCATATGTTCTTTAATTCCTAGATCGTAAATGTAAATCCCTAAACCCATACATCTATATTTTATAAAAAAACATGATTTTTATTTTTTTTAATTGATAAATAAAAAATATACAGTCATTATACAAATGAGGTCCTTTTCCGGTCTAGGTTCTAGAGAATTAGATAACAAATTACATATATTTATTCATAGTTTACAAAAATTAATAGATTCAATAAATAAATGGATTCATATCCATTAGCATAATAAATTCTATTTGAACATCTAATGTTTCGTGTGATAAACATTTTAAAAACGTGGGAAGAGAAAAATATCATAGCAAGGGATTTATAAATAAGAAAAAAAACACTAGTCCCTGAATACAGGTAACCTATGGAATAATTTTTCAAAAGACATACTTGTCTGCCATATATACATTGTAAAACATGACATTTCCAAAATATCCACACAAAAAATAATAACATAAATAGAACCATAAATTTATATTGGTGAATTAATTTCGTAATCTTGTAACACTCTCGGACACATTATAATTTGTAACCCTCACAACTTCATTACCACTTGTGTTACCATCGCAGTTACACTTGGAGTAACCATAGAGCCGACTTCCAACAGACACATACCCAATTAATTTGAGGGAAATATAGGTTCCAACAATCATCATAATCAATTTCCAAGAACTATAACATTATCATTCAACCTGGATAATAACATAAAAACATTTCTTTAAAATTTTGTAAAATAGAAATTTAAAAGAGAATTTTAAATGAAAAGCCTCCTAAAATATCATATAATTCACGTGAGAATTTCTAGAGTGGATAGAATATGTATATAAAATTCAAATAGAAATATTTAAACATAATATAATAAAAAAATCCAAAAAACAATTTTAATACCACATAAATAACAATGTAGAAGGGTAACCCAAAGAATGGAAATTGGGTTAAGAATTCCCTCTCCTCGGGTTTTTCTTACATCCAACATGTTTAAACCAGCTATATAATTGTTAAAATAGTTTTGTTAACACCGTAAAGAATCATATTATTCTTTGTAATACCTTATATGATCATTTAATTACATCATTTCTCCTTTTAATTGTGAGTATTTTGTTTCTTGCACTGTTTTGTGTGCGTTCTGTACATGATTTCCTCAATCGGTTCATGATAGATATTATTGTTCATTGATAGTGAAACACTAGAATTTTAATAGAGTAGTATTTAGATATTTTTTTAAACATAAATTATACCATTTATCATTTTAAAATCTTAAATGGGGATTAATCATAAGTTTAACTGTTATTGATATTTGTTTAGGTTATTTTGGAGGTTCTTCAATCAAAAAGAAAACATTTGGTTTTATAAATTAATAACATGTGTATAAGATGATTCCAAACCCATATATAATATATAATACATAAATTATAATCTTTTTCCACTATAAAATTTTTTCATGACAATTCTTTAATGTAGTAAAAAAATTGAAATTACATCATCCACAATGTCAGTAAATTTACCCAACAGATACAATGTTATAATTTAGTAAAAAATGATAGAGGAGAATAATTATAATATTCAATATTCCATAAATATGAAGAAATTAAGAATATGTATGATAATTAATATTTCATTCCTCTTGTATAAGGGTCAGTGAGAATGAAGAAGAATAGAAAAAAATTAAAAGAAAAGAATGAAAACAAAATAGGATGTTAACCTCTTGATCTCTTCTCCTTTATATTCTTTTAAAGAAATGTGTTTTTCCCTTTTTGGTGATACCATCAGCTATAGTATGTGGGGAAAATCCATGGGAGGATTATTGGGAAAAACATAGGAAAGGCTCAATGCTTGAGAGTTTTGGGAGGAAGTGGGAAATGAGGGTGGTATTAATAGTGGAGGAAAGGAGGTATTTTACATTATTTTTATCATTATAATAATGTTTTTGCTCAAGACTATGAATAGTCATAATTCATGTCAACCAAAATAATAATAATGACATGTGAGTACCATGTGGTCTTATATCAGCCTTTCATCAGCTATGATGTAGTAAATAATGTAACAAGAAGTTATCGTATTTTATCGTATTTTAACGTTCATACAAAATTATAGAATTTCAGAAAATTACCAAATACTCACCCTAACCATTTCTCTATCTATAGAATTAAAAAATGAACTCCATTTTTTAAAATATTTTAATAAATATTATTACATTATTTTTAAATAAAATCATTATTTTTTAAAAAAGAACAATTTTTAATCTATAATGGATTTTTAACACCTAAAAAATTATTCAACATCTCATTATCTTATATAATTCAGAAAATAAAATAATAATATGATTTATTATTCATAAGGTTCATATTTCTCTTCATACCGATATTCATATGGGTATGTTACTATTCAGAAAAAAATTGAGGTCATTCAATAATACTCCAAAAAAAATGTGTTGAACACAATTGTATATGACTATTTTTGGAAATTCAAGACATTAAAGATAAAAAGTTCTGTTTAATGGTTAGTTTATAAAGGTCAGATAGTATTTATTAGTTCATTTAAGAATATATTATTGCCTTTTAAAATATTAGGATGTTACATTATCCCCCCTTAGATAAATATTTCCCTCACAATTCGTTCATTGTACTTAAATTTATCTATATACATATCAATAATTATGACAAAGTATTTTATTATATGTACATAATTAAAATTATTTTAGAACGTAAATTATGTAACTATTTTTTAATAAATGCCAACATCTAATCTCCAAAGTATTCTAGAATGTTTCTTTGATGCCATTTATAAATACCTGAACCCGCACTTCTGGATTCAGTACAAAATCATGCAATGTATTTTTTTCATAATAGATAGCGGAACAATATAGAGTACATTATACAACTAAGGTCCTTTTCCGGACTAGGTTCTTGATAATTAGACAACAACTTACAAATATTGAATTAGATTTTACAAAATTTAATATCTAATATAAATAAATGTAATCATCTGCATTAACACCTTAAATGCCATTAAAAATCTAGGGAGTCCTATGAAAAACTTTTTAAAAACATGGGATGAGAAAAATAGCTCAGCAAGTTATACAAAAATAAGAAAAGAAGACATTATCCCATGAATAATCGTAAAGTATGAAATCATTTTCAAAAGACATACTTTTCACACATATATACATACATTGTTAAACATTAGATTTAAACAATATCCCCACAAAACATAAAAACATATATTATACCACAAAGATATCTTGGAAGAATTAATTATATAATCCTGTAACCCTTTTGGCTAGCTTATAATTTTTAACCTTCACAACTACCTAACAATTTTTGTAACCATCGTAGTTACACTTGGAATAACTATACCACCAACCTCTAACTTACAAATACCCAATGCATTGATGGAAATATAAATCCCACCATTGTTCATAAAAAATTACCTAGAACAATAAAATTATCATAAAACATGAATAATTCCATAAAAATATTTCTTTTGAATTTCATAAAATAGAATTTTAAAAGAGGAGTTTAAATGAAAACCCCCTTATATATATCATATAATTCATGTGAGACTTAATAGGGTGGATGGAATATGTATATACATTGTAAATAAACATAATTAAACATAATATAAACAAAACCCATCACAAAATCAATTTTAATATCACATAAATAACGAATTAGAAGGTTAACCCAAAGAATGGGAATCAGGTTAAGAAATTCCATTACCTATAGTTTTTCTTACTTCAAACTCATTTAAACCTCCGGAATAATTATTAAAAGTGTGTTATTAATGTCTTATATAATCAAATTAATCTTTATAATACCTTATATGATAATTTAATTACATCATATCACCCTTTAATTGTTAGTATTTTGTAACTTTGTGGTTTTGGGTGCATGCTTTACATGATTTCCATGATCTGTTCATGATGGATATTCTTGTCGATTGGAAGAGAAAATATAGAATTGGAATATAGTGGTATTTAAATATTTACAAAACCATAAATTATACCATTTATCATTTTTAATTATAACATGAGGATGATTTATATGTTTAAACATTATTGATATTTTTTAGGTTATTTTTTTGATGCTTTGATTGTAAAGAAATAATTTTGTTTTAAAAATTAATTACAAGTGAATAATATTATTCCTGAACATTATATAAGATTTAATACATAAATTATAATCTAGGTAATCCCTAAAAATATTTTAATGGACAGTCTTGAAGGATGTAAAAGAAATTGAAATCACATCGTTTACGATTTCTGTAAATCAACACATCCCAAAAGGTGTTTTAATAGCATGAAAAAGTGAGAGAGGAGAAGATGTACAATGGTGAATCTTATATAAACTTGATGAAATGCAGAATTTGTATGATACTGGTTCATTCGTGCTTCTTATATAAGGTAAGGTGACTAAATAAGACAAATATAATGTAAAATTAAAAGAAAAGAAAGAAAACAAAATAGGATGTTTCCCTATTGATATCTTCTCCTTGAGATCCCTCTAAAGGCCTCTGGTTTTTGCCTTTTGGGTGAGACCAGCAGCTCTCATACATGGGGAAGAGCCTTGGGAAGAGTATTTGGATAAACTTATGTATGACTCTTGGCTTGAGAGGTGTGGGAGGAAGAGAGAAATGAGGGAGATATTTATAGTAGAGGAGAGGAGGTATTTAACATTATTTTAATCATTATTATAATATTTTTTTTATCAAGACTATGAATTGTATTAATTCATGTGATCCCGAACATTAATAGTGGAATGTGAACTTGAAGGAAGTGGTCTTATATCTTCCTTGCATCACATATGATGTAGTAACTCAAATATTTAGCATTTATCATATTTTTATCATTTTTACTATTCATAAAGAATTCTAGAATTTCATAAAATTGCAAAAAATTCACCATACCCATTTTTCCTAACGCGTTGAATTCAAAAATGAAATCCATTTTTTGAAAATAATTTTTCAGAATATTATTAATTTAATTTTTAAATAAAATCATATTTTCCTCAAAAATAACATTTTTAAATCTATAATTCAATCATTAACACATTTAAAATTTAATCAACATCTCATTATCTTATATTCTTAAGAAAATAACAAAATAATACTATTTACTATTCATAAGGGTCATATTACTATTCATATCATAATTAATAAGGGTGTGTTACTATTCACCAAAAAATATGTTTCTTCTATCAGACTCCAAAAACAATTACTAAACAAAATTTTATATGACCATTTGTTGAAATTCAAGACATCGAAGTGGAAAAAATATGTTTAATTGTTATTTTATAAAGGTCACATAGTATTTAGTTGTTCTTTTCAACACATGTCGTTTTCTTTTAAAATATGATGATGATACAATACAAACATATTATTTAATTAATTTAATAAGAAACATTTTCATGTTTGTTCCATTATTATTATCCATTTTATGTCATTTATGAAAAATATTTATTTAGTTTCTTAATTAAATAAGTTTACCTCAGATATTTTGAGGTTGTTTTTTCCAAAATCAGAAAATAGCTACAATAAATTGACCATTGTAAAAATGGGTCACTATTAAAAAATATCCAAAATATTATTCATGAAATAAATATCATTTTTATATTAAATACTAGATTTATAATCATCAGTTTAATTCATACAAGATAAATGAATTGATTCACTTCCAGAATGGGAAATTACACACATACGCACAAACAATGTCATCGTTTTCTAATGGATTGGAAGTTATGAAAATTAATTATATATTATATTTCAAAAATAATAATTTATAACATTAATATCATATATATATTAATTAAATATATCTTAATAACCATCCTTGTGTGTTTGTGATGAAACATCAAAAAAACACTTTTTGGAGGTGGCAATCTACATATACGCCCAAGGGATTTTTCCATTTCTCATTGGATGGAAAAGTATATTATAATGAGTTGTATGATAATCATAATAAATTTTTAGAATATTTATGTTATTTATGTTATTATTTCAATAATTTTGGGGAATATTTTAATGATTTAGAAGAATAATTATACTTTAAATAAATCGATTATGACATATAATTTCTCATCAGATAATCTCATTAGATTAATCCTTAAGCCTAATAGGTTTACTATTTGGTGAGACCAGGACCTCTAGGACATGGGTATTTATGTTATGCATATATTTGGTTTTTTATTTTCTGAAATATATTTCTAAAAATGCATTATAGAGAAAAGATAAGTGGTTCACTTTTATATGTGGGTGAAATGACACATTTGGAACTACTTAAATTATTAATTTATATAATTCACAATCATGTAAAATGGAACCTAGGAAAGACAATTGATTATCAAATGTTATAAAATCAACATGAACACAAAAAAGAACATTAATATTGGTTTTTATACATATTATGACTTATATCCTTGTTAAACTACTTTAATCACTTTTTATCCTTAATCATTAAAACTTAACTTTTTACTATGATAAGATCATTATATAACCAAAAATAAAAGGGTAACTAAAAACCAATTTGGAAATTATGATTCAAAATAGGGAATAAATTTTATTAGATTCAATTTATTTATTTGCATGAATTACGGTTAATATAACAACATAAAATGCATGGAAAACATTTTTTAAATAATACCTGATTTAAACATAAAAATTATTTTACATTGAAATAATGTAAAACGATTTTCTAAATAAACTTTGTTTATAGTTTAATAAAATAAATATGTTTTTTTTGACTTTTTAGTGAATAATAAATTCATTTAAACTTCAAACCATATCATTAACTTCATTAACCCATTAACAGTTTTTTATTTTACTAAAATAAAACTTATTTCACAAAATTCAATCTTAGATTTTGAAATTCAATGTATGGATTAAAAATAAATTATTTTAATCTATAAAAAATATATTTTTTCAATTTAAACTCATCCAATATGAGAAATTCAAGTGTAAAATATATTTTATGTATTTAAATCATTTATAAAACCCTTTAATACATGTTTTACCCTAATGGATGTGACAAATATTTACTAAGGTTACTATCCATAATTAAAAAAAATAAAAGTGACATATATAAAAAAATTTAAACCTCATAATTTTCAATATATAATCCTTTTTTTAGAATAAAATTTTATATTTCTAACAAATAAAAATTTATAGAATTGATTGATATGAAAGGAAAAACATTATAAAATGTGTTTCGAATCCATAAAATGAACTTATGAAAAAATTAGGTATAACGAAGTTTACTATACAATTAATTGAATTATTTATAATTAATTATACATAATTTTACTTTAATATTAAATTTAAAACATAATAGGACTTTTAATTTTCATTATTTAATGAGAAAATGATCATTTTATAGAAACCGATATCTTTCACTATTCACTAAAAATTAAATCATTTCAAAGAAATATAAAAAATTTATTGTAATCTAATTATGACATGATAATTTAAAAAATGGAGTTTATTTATAAAAATCAAAATTATAATGATTATAAATTAATATTTTAAATAAAACCATATATTGTATGAAAATGTATTTAGTAAGAATAATACAATTTCATTTTTAATTAAGAAATTATTTAATTTTATTATAATTAATATAACTATATAAAATAAAATTAATGAATACTAATAAAGCATGAAATTGATTTAATATTACCTAGTATGTCACATATATTATAAATTGAATTTTCAAAATCATAATTAAATTATATATCTCATATTTCTTCGTCAATCTGATCAATAAACCATTAGTGAAAGATGATGACAAAAAAAGATGATCTTGTTTCATAAAAGTGGTAGCCCACATAATGCATGATCAAAGTTATTTTATTTTTCATAGGGTATGGAAATGGATAAATTAGGGGTTTTTCATTTAAAATAATATTATCTGGGTATATTAATTATTTTGATATAATTATATTAATGTAGTTACAAAAGATTTGGAAGATTAAGATAATGAAGAAATTATTAAAAAGGCGTAATAATTTTGAAGAGAGCCTGGGTTTCTCTTTAAAATATCCATGAAAATGAATTTGATAAGATAAATAATTTTTACAACCTGACCATCCACAATACATGAATGTGTTTATTTAATCACAAGATTCTCATATAATATCTTCGATGCATTCCCAGAACACCACATGTTATTACCCAACGAGTTCACTTTTCTAACTATTGATTGTCCCCACATACCAAGGGATTTTCCTTAAATTTGATTTTTCATTACTCCCTCAATTCCATGGTAACATCTTATGTGGTACCCTATCTTATTCAACACTCCATGATAGGCATGATGATCTTTGGATTTATAGTAATGTTGGTGAAAAAATGAAACTTCCACCTTGTTAACATGGATAATATCATTTATCCATTTAAGTCTCACTTTTCAAGGGGTTTAACACTCTCTACCACATTAACGAAAAATTAACTCATTATGGTCATCATGAATCAAACTGAGGAAAGGATTTGTCCCTTTAGGACGGGTTTGTATTCAGTACTATTTTACCATAACGCATTCATCCATGGGTTATAAACCTTGTTATTTTACCCCACATGTCACCTATAAAACCATGGTTTCCAACCCACCACACCATAGTCTATTACCCACCGTGGTTATCATTCTGACTAATTATTTTCCACACAGGCCAATATGTGTTCATATAGTGTTCTTTTTTCATAACTCTCACACACCCTTAGAAACATCAATGGAGGTCACCCATCAAAATCAGTACTCTATACCAAAGGTATGTAGTAAAAAACACACCCAAATGACCCAACCATTCACCGAAGACCTATTTCATGTCCAAAAATTAATCTAAAAGTATCAAAATATGAACAATTGGAACCTAACCAATCAATGAATATCTGTCCAAAAAAAACGGGGCTCCCCAAATGGAACTCAAAACTATTCAAAAATGAAAACCCCAAGAGGTGGGAATGTGGGAGAATTCCATAATGAAAAAAGTATGCCATCAATAACATTAACTCCATTCCATAAAGAAATAAACAAAATTAACAATCCAAAAGATTCCATCCATAATAACCAAATCTCTCAAAATAAAAATTATAACCATCAAAATAATGGTCCCCAAATTAGAAAACATGTCCAATAAAGAATACACCTGTGATGTATTCTGAAAAACCAAAATAGAAATATTTTAAAGATGACCCGAATGAACAGAAAATAAGAAAACACTTGGAGTATGGGTAAAATTGGGATTAGAATTCACTATATCCTCACCCGAGAAGCATATGAGAGATATTCTCTTCCCACAAGAAAGGCCCTTTGACCCTAGCACTAGCTAATACTTATCTAGCACCTTACTCACCACATTATCTATACACCACCTTGATTTTATTTCATGAAATATAGGACAAAGAGATTCCCCCCCAAAATCATCCTATATTGCTCATATTCCATTTTTTATTGGACTCATTGACAACCTCCAAGATGTATGTAAGACCATATAACATTATATATGAACAATAATTTGGGTGAATATAACCTTCCAATATAGAATCTCTCTCAGAATTGTTTACGACCCTATTTGGAAAAAATATCCATCTTTAAAATGTTATTTACATAATACTATACTAATTTCTTACCATTATTTAGGTACAGAATCTATGGTGATTTATCTTCTTCCACATCCTTTAGAAAGAACCACTGAAAATATGAAATATTGAAAATATCACAATACATTCCTTCCCACAATAATGGAGGAGCTATAGATCTCCCCAAACATATCTAAAACGGAAAATAAAGCCCTCAAAATTTCTCACTCGGGGTGTTTATGGTGTTCCAAGATATATTAATATCACCACAATCTCTTCTAATTAACTAAATTCATCCATAAACCATTATTAACTACTGAAAGAATTTTGGTGTTGATCTATGAAATTCATGATAGGATCCAAACTCAAAGAAGATTCTATATCACCACAATCAGAGTCTTCATAGGCATCATAATTGAAGAAAAAAATTCAACCATTTTAGTGGAAAAAAATGTTTTAAGACATAAACATCATCAATTAATTTATCCAAACACAAAAAAATGAATCCACCGAAAGGTAAGAATAAAAGAAATCAATATCCACAGAGGAACATATTATTCACACCAAAATATATTTTCATTTGAGACCTCCATTTTTACCAGGGAATTTTGAACTCACACTCCAAAAAGGTGTACACATGAATACCAAACGTACTCAACATTAAAAAAATTAAAGCTTGGGTAGAATGCATGCACATTTCCCCTATATGGGAAACCACCTAAATCCACTTTCAAAATTCCATTCCTTTTTAAAAACCAATAACCTGATGAGTTCACCTCAATACCCATTTCAATTTTAAAAAACTCTATCAATGTCCACCCATAAGGAAAATAAATATTTTTTAAAATATTCCATAAAACCATGTTTGAAATGGAGTATTTCACAAAATTCACATTATTTTTCAAAAACATGGTATTAAAAAAAATTGATACCAAGGAACTACTAAAGAATTTTAAATGAATGGATCACAAATCACAAACCAAAAGGGAATCAAAACCACCTCCATCAAATTCAAATAACTGGAAATCCCTTTTATATATATCTATAATCAATATAATTTTAAATATGATAACTGGGGAAGAATATTTTTATACATTATTTTCTCTCATTGGTTGGAAAACAATGTTACAACTGAGAATAACACATTATTAAAGAGGAAAATTCAATTACTTTGTAACTACATTGTATCCCAATCCATGCGTAATAAATCAACAACTCAACTTCTCCTCCCATTCTACCCTAAAATAAAATAGTTATTCACAATATAATTTATATTCTCAAAAGGTATAAATCCAATAATTGACATCAGAAGCTGAAAAATATATATAATTTACAACATAAAACCCAACAACCCTCGGAATCTTGAAGCTCAAACAATAGAAAGATATAGCCAGTCTCTCCCTACACTGCCCTCTAAAGAATTAACATCATTAATCGTCTTTCAAATGATATATCCCTAAATAAAAAGTAATATATAAAGAGAATATTTCTCTACTGTAAGAAACCCAAATCATTGATACAATTTTCTAACAAACCATCTCGGGCAACCACCAGACACCAAACCTAACAAATTCTTCTACAAGGCGTGAAGTGTACTCTTGATCCCCATGGGCTATCAGTTATTACCTAGGAAACATGGGAAATTATTATTTAATAATTTCACCCTATTCAGATAAAAAATAGAGAAATAAATAATGACTAATAAAAGTAACTTAGAATACTAACTAGTCAAACCCAACTAAGATGATACAACCCATTATCACTAAAATAAATAGAATCTACAAAATAAAAGTTACATCTTGTAAAAATATATAAAATAATAAACAACAAATAATATAACAATACACCCACTCATTCTGTGCCTGAACCAACTCCATTCAACCTTCGATGTCCCACCACCACTTAACTCACCCCACATCGTCCATGAAAAAAAAATTGAATTTTCCTGGGAACCAAGAACCAAAAATAAATTAATGTGATCTTAATAGTCTAGTAGTCACTAAAAATCCTCAAATATATGAAATATGATTCATAAAAATATGATCAACTGTAGTTATAAGAAAAATCTAGAAAGTCACATTTTTACATATATAAAATGGAAATCCAAAAAAATCCAAAAACATCACTCAGAATAAATTTTATATTTTTCCAAAACAAGATCAACTATTTTGAAAATAAACCTCTAACATCATCCATTATCAAAAGAAACACACTGTTAACATTTTTTATAAACAACCAACATGATTTATATAAATTAAAATGGTCCCTATATATCAATTCACCGGTCAAAGGAAACATTATAGAAAAAAAACGCATTTTGAAATTTACATTGAATAGCCCACATAAGAGTCTTTAAATTTATATATGATTTTAAAAACATCCTTGAACACTCTTTTCTAAAATAAATACCCAACACACCAACACGCGGGTTTTGAAGAAAAAATAGGCACTATGCCTTACCAGTCATATATCAAATCTAAACATGGTTTACTCTACAACATTAAAAGAAGGTGGAATGATAAAAATCATCAGACCCAAATACACTAAAAAATAAAAAATCATAAAATTAAATGTAACATGGTCCTACCCTAGGATTCCTAACATGAAATTCATCGAAATATATAAGAGTATACTACTCAACAACCAACTATCGTCATGAGTTCATGAAAACCCCCAACCTATAAATGTGTTCCTGGAATAAATAGTGGGACACTATCAATGTATTAACATAATAGGAATACAATTATGTCCTTCACTTAGTACCTGATTTCCCAAGACTCATTAAGAAAGTGAGAAATATGATCAAACAATCAATGTTTTAAACACAATCCATAATCGTAGCTATACTCCCCCTAGAACCAAATGATAAATATCCCACTATATTAAAACTCAACCACGGAATAATAATCACATTCCCATTAAAGGAGAGAAATAAGAATCTCATATTGATAAATAACCCACACTCAGGTAAACAAGGTAGAGATAAACAATGCGGAGACAATCACAACCATCATTTAAAATACAAAGTTCCATTGGGAACTTAGTATCCCAACATATATCAGGATATCCATACCTTTCACTATTCAAAAATTAATATTCAAAACCAAATTTTTAATATGATATAGATAACACATATATTCAAAAAAATTCCAATCCACTCATTAAAACTAAGGGTTTTCTCTTTGAAAACCAATATGATGCCAAAGAACATCTATTTCAATAATGAAAATTAAATAACAGCCATCATGTCATTTTTTACACGTCTAAAACCACACACACATTTCAAATCACCATTTTATACTAATTATGGAGCTTTTGAAAACCTATTTAGAGATCAAAACATCACATCAAAACCTAATTCCCATTTTAGACATAATATTTACTCAAGAAAAACCAAAACATGATTCAAAACCCATTGAATAAAAAGAAAAAAAATTATGAAGTCACTCGATACTTTCATAAAAGATTACCACATTTATGCATTCCACTTCATACATGAAAACATGTAATTTACATGAAAATCATTTATAATAAGCTCAAAAAACCATAAAAAATTTCAAATTATAAATGATATATCAAATATATTCATACTTTTATATGAATTGGAATATGAAAGAATTAACCCTCATTAAATTTGAAAATAAAATAATTTCATATAAACACCTAACTCAACGAGTTGAAAATGATAACTAAATGTTTCGGAATATGTTAACTTCAATGGAGACCACACCCATGGAAATATAAATGAAATCTAAACCCCCTAGAAACCAAAAAATCCAACATTATCTCTAACAGGAACCCAAAAATTAGTCACTAGGGTATTATGGTTTTAGGGGGAATTTAGTACCCATAAAAAATATAAGAAAGAGGGAAAAGTGTGATAATGTTTAATAAATACATTAATACAGATGTAATACCCCAAAGATAAGGAAAATATCAAGATAAATAAGAATTTTTAACTAATCTGATGCTTCCAATGGTCATCTGATGGGAATAGGGTAGTTGAGGGGTGAAAACACCTTAAATTAGAAGAGGTAAAATGGGAAATTCCAAAATTTTAAACACCGGGACATAGAGGTTCTTTACAATTCATATCTATACATACATGGAGAAGGAATATAAGAATTTTTAGAAGGTATTTGTAAATTTTTACTTATTAAAATTCAAAACAAAGACGAAGAATCACTAAGGGAGTGATTCCAGAATGGGTTCAATTCTTATTTATTTTGGTAGTTTAATCCATATAACCTCTAATCGCTCAATATAGCGAAAGAACATGGCTAAATGAGGCCTATTTTGGGCACCTTCTCTAATCATTCACTTAAATAGCACCATGTAAATTTCAAAACACCTCTCTAGATCTCTCATAGTAATGACCCCTATTGTGATCTAGCATGCTATACACATCCATGTTTTTGTGAGGATTTATTAGTTCAATAGACATCGATGAAAGCATAAAACATTGAACATTGACCATTCCACTGAAATGTTTTTCAAAAATAAGGAACTCTTCATCACACATCACATTAGATGTTGGGTCATGCATTGAGGAATATATCACATAAGATTTCTTTTCATGGTATATCACAACTCAATGGAATCAAAATCACTCCGGGAAGTTACTACCTATTAGGAGTTTACTATTCTACTATATTGATTCTGGAGATAGTGTGGATGATGAACTTTTCATTTTATTATAAAAAAATAAATACCATATTATTTGTACTATTTATGATTAAAAAATAAGTGAGATATAATAAATTAAATGTTTTTATTTATTTATTTACTCAACATCCCACTTTTTTCTCATGTCTTAATGGCCTTCACCATTGAACTGAAAATGTGTAGTTCCTTTAACTTTATAATTAATAGGACCCCAGTCACATTTATTAATGATTTTTAATTTTTCATTAAAACCATAATAAATTAAATAGCTTCGAGTTCATTCCAACTTGTAACTTGACACCCATTGATTCATTGAGTTGATTTCCCAATCCTATAATCCTGACATATATTTCCCTGATGACCACCTCCAATGATGTATTGAATAGTATTTGGTTGTTGAACTTAATAAAATTTTGGTTCAGTCGACCCAAAACTCTCATGATAACTCCCTGATAAAAGTTATTGTCCATACATTTTCCATGTACTACAATAAGTTAAATGGATTCATTCCCAATCATGTAATCGAAGGATTAGTTTGACATGATATTTAATTGAGTGATTTTAATTTATTTTGAATAAATTTAATCATGTTTTTTTTGTTACACATATTTTTAATATTATGTGTATGTTGCATTATTAATTAAACATGTTTGGTAAAACATATACACGTAATTTATTTATTTTATTTCATTATTTTAACATAAATTTATTTTTTTATGTTATCGTGACCATTCATCCATAACACAAGTAATTATAAACACAAAATTTATTAATTAATTAAATGATCCATTCATGAGTTTTATCTAATGTTTTATTTAATGAGCATATATTAAATCAACCATTGACCTCTGGGATATTACTCGTTTTTCTAGTCTTGGCGTGAGTTAAAGAATTCCACCTGTCCACCTGTGTATCCCCTGAGTTGGAGTCATTATGATTTCATCTGGAACCCCCTCCATTCACGTTGGGATGCTCTATTAATTAAAAATATTTCTTACTAACATGATGTTTAAGGGAACCAAGGGATTGGTTAAAGGGTATTGCATAAATTCTATGCACCCGCATGTCCTACATAATAATTGATGGAGGGATGACTTGCATACCATGATATAATTCAATATTATATAATTTATAAAACATAAAATAAATAAATCATAACATCTAGAACATACATAGGACCTGGTCGAGCATATAAATGATATGCATGAAATGAATATGAAAAATCAAATAACTATCTCACATTTAATTATTAATTATTTTATTATTTAGGAAAATTGATATTGTATTAATTAATTCATTTTAATTATAGTGATGATATGATCATATTTGGAGATACCCATAATTTATGGCATTAATGAAAAAGAAAATAAAAAACCAATAAAGTAATATTTATTACACTAAATTAATTGAGCATTTAAAATTCATTAAAACCATTTTTAAATTATTCAACAAACTACTACGTGTGAATAAATTAAATAGGGTTTTAATGAATCAAATCAAATTTTATTTTAATTTTAATTTTTTACACTAATGGGAGACTACACGGTGTGTACCTGCAACTACAAGCCATGTACCTTAGTTTCTTTATATCCATGTAACACACCTAGGTCTTGGGTGTGTTTACAAATCAAGACCGCATATCATGTTAATTCCATTTAGAAACCCCGTATCCACTTTTTGGGTTCCATGTTTGGCCTAACCATCATGTGGTGTTCAATAAAATAATAGTGTGTAACTAATTTCATAGTGAATCTTGTTAAAATGTGCATGGCTATATGTTGTGTGCTCCAACTGTACACCGTGTAACCTATTTTTATAATCCAATAATGTCACGACCCATCCTCGTGGCTCTTGCCGTGACTACCTCAAGCCTGCCTTCCGTAGGCCAGGGGCTAGAAACTAGCACCAAGGCGTAATTCCCGATAAAAAGGAAAGGCATTGCCTTTGTAAAGTAAACAAAAACCATAGAGGAAGCAAGCGAAGTAAAAACTAAGTAAAAACTGGGTACAACAGTAAGTGCGGAAAAATAAGTGGTCCAGTATACAAACCCAAACTGAAAGTAAAGTACAACTAGAAAGGGGAAACATCAACTGAAAGTAAATTCGTAGCCTCAAGCCGTCCACTGGATGTCCCACCTGAAGGGTGGGTACATATAGCCTCCACAGCTCCTCGGGTCCAGCCGTCCGCTCCATGTACGCCCCGACCAGTGATCCACCTATAGGTACTGAGCTGCACCTCGTGCCTTAACCACGATCAGCGCTGTCCGTTATCTGCAACGAACACAACGTAGTGCGGGCATAGCCCGTGCAGGGGTGAGTATAAGCTACTCATTAGGGACCCCGGGACCCCCGAAAGTCTCCCAGAATCCACAAAAGATAATCCAAAAAGGAAAGATACAAACACAATGTAACATCCGGCACTACTTAGGTATATTCCCATACATATACCTAAGTCATCAATTCTAGTTCGGCTCCAACGCCCGAGCTCAAGTACAACCCAGTCCACACAGGAAACCACAACCCAATCTACACTGGAAAGCATAATGTATTCCACACAGGATATCCAGTCAATCATATCGATGATAAGGATTGAAAGTCAAGATTCAGCTCACACAGGTATACTTCTTCGTAAGACGATAGAGATGATCAGATATTTCCACAGATACATTTAAGCCGTCAGACCCACACAGGATCGATAGGTACTAACCCCCGCAATTCCCCACAAAAGATCGATAGGTAACTAACCACCACAATGACCCACATAGGATCAGACCCACACAGGATCTGTAGGCGCTGGCCCACACAGGACCGCTGAACAATGACCCACACTGGATATGACCCACACTGGATCGGTAGCATTGATCCACGTAGGATCTCTGAGTGCTATAGTCATCGTCGTCGAATCCTCGGAGGATTTCTGTACAGTCGTCATCGTCGTCGCAGTCGCAGCCAACCCTTGGGTTCCCGCACACAGCAAGCTCATTCGGGAGGGTCCACTCCACAAGCCTAGGGGCTGATACATCAACTGACATGTAGTCCGGAGTTGATGTATCCAAAATTTACGTATCGTCAAAAGGAACTCAACGCGACAGACGACGCATCGGTCAGACGCCCGGTCTGAGAGTTATTGGATTTTTCGTCCGAGGGGCCCGCTTTGTTTTTAAGTCAAAACCAACCCAACCGTACTCCAACTACATCCAAACCTCGAGCGTAGTATGCCAAAAGGTCTGTCTCATTTATAGGAATCCAACAAAGTGGACGGCACGTCAATCAGACGTTTGGAGCTCAAGTTATGAGTGTTTCCGTTCCAAGGGCCTGGGTGGTTTCGTGTACGAACCAACTCGTCCGAACCCAAAGTACTTTGAAACCTTGAGTGTAATATATCGAAACAACCGTCTTGATTCAATGATCCCATCTCCACTGACGGTGCGTCGATCGGAGGTATCAAGCCCATGTTATGGGAAAAGGACCGTGAGAGGTCCGGAAGTGGGGGTTTCGGGCCCGGTCCAACCCGGCCTGAGACCCCCTAGGTCGGCATGAACTGGGTTGACCCGACCCAGGTCCGGGTCCGGCCCGACCTGGGCACGGCCCGGCACGCTGGCCAGGGCCAGGTGGCTCGGCCGTTTCGGTCGAGCGTTGAGGTGCAGGGGGGGTGTTGCCCCCCCCACTTTTTTGTAACCGCGCCCCCATGTGGGAGCCGCTCTTGACCGGTCAGCCGGGGGTTACGAACCCCCAGATTTTCCTTTGATCGGCCGGCCCACTCCGGCCAGCCGGTTGCTGCACCACGGGACTGGCGTCGGCCGGTCCCCCTACTCCGACGCCGGTGGCCCGGAACTGGCCGCTGGTCCCTGCTCCGCCGCGGCCTATGGCCGCGGCCTTGGTCCATCTGGTGCGGCACGATGGTGTCGTTCCCCTCCGCCGTGGCCCCGCTCTGGCTGCGATGCCTTCGGGGTTCTCCCGCATAGCGCGATGGCTCTGCGACCTTGTTCGATTAAACAACGCGGCATGACGACGTCGGGCATTCATTGCCGCATGACCCCACGTGATGCAATGGCACCACGCTATTCCCATTACAATCCACCACAAGCTAGTCAAGAGAAAAAGTGGAGGAGGGTCGGCCGTGTTTGTGCGGTCTGGCCCGCTCCCGTTAACTAATAACAAGTGGTATAATTGTACGAGGAAAGATGATGGAAGAAATTCATGAATAGAAACACATAAACCCCCTACCCCGAGGATCCGGCGTCTCTCGCAGTCTTTCGCCGTCAGAGGTTGGTGTTCTTCACGTTTTCGCGTTCTTCGCGTTCTTTGCATTCTTCGCATTCTTCGTTGAGGAAGAATAACATCAAGAGCATTTCCTTTTCTCCCAAATACTCCTCACAACATGTTCCAAAAATAATAAAATAAGTACTTCACTTATTTTATTAACATGACATAAGAATTTGAAATTAAAAAATTGAATTAAACCACTCAATTAATTAACTCAGGTTGTCTGAATAAATGGAGGGTTATGGAAGGTTAGGGAAAATGAAGGGGTGGGGTTCGTGTGGGACCCACCATTCTCATAACCTCCCATTATAAGTTGGGTGGTTACCCCAACTTCCACTCAAAGGCTTAACAACTTATAAAGAAATAAAAATTGTAGCTTAATTTTTATTTTTCATCTTCCAACAATTTTTAACAACATCTCCCGTGAAAATGCAACTCCGGAAAATGTGTTCATAAGAAATTATCGGCGCTGAGAATCCATCGGTGCCCTTGGAATTTGATTCTGAGCACCGGTTCAAAATTAAGAAAAACTCGCCCGTTCGTTCACAGAACGTACCCGAGCTAAACTTCGTATAGAAATTCCGGGCACACCGGACCTCGGAATAAAGTGCCGTCAGAAACCGTATTCTTGTAAAATCTCAAAAAAAATTAAGAAAATATTTCCCTTGAATTTTACAGATCTTTAAATTACTCCCAACTCAGAACTTTACGTCCCCATAAAGATACATCATAAACTAGGGAAACATATGTGGGTACTGTGCATGCATCTGAGCCTCCCGCTCCCACGTGCTATCCTGGAGGTTCCCGTGCTGTCATCTGATGCACACTAGAGGAATCAACCGTCCACGTAGGACCCGCTCCTGTCGATCCTCGATCTCCACTGAGACCTCTGCAAAAGTCTCCCCATCGTCAATATCCAGCTCCCCATGTTCAATGATATGTGTCGGGTCATGCACGTATCTCCTCAACTGGGATACGTGAAAAAAGTCGTGCACCTGGTGCAACTGAGGTGGTAGAGCCTGGCGATAAGCCACCTCAGAAATCCTGCTGAAGACTTGGAATGGTCCGATGAAGCATGGATACAACTTTCTGCCTCAGCCAAATCTCTGTAATCCACATCGAGGTGAGACCCACAAGAAGACGTGGTCGCCATCCTCGAACTCTAGTGGCCTCCGCCTCCTGTCAGCATAAGACTTCTATCGGCTCTGAGCTGTCCTCATCCACTCCCGGATGACCTGGACCTTCTCTGTCGTGGCATGGACCATCTCTGGTCCCACAAGTGCTCACTCCCCAGGCTCTTTCCAGCACAAAGGAGATCTGCAAGGTCGGCCATACAATGCCTCGTTTGGTTCCATCCCGATGGTGGAGTGGTATCTGTTGTTGTACGTGAACTCCACCCAGGGTAGGTGATCCTCCTAGCTGCGACCAAAGTCGAGAACACATGCGCAGAGCATGTCCTTGAGAGTCATAATGGTCCTTTTGGTCTGACCATCTATCTGAGGGTGAAAGGCGGTGCTCAGACATAGCTGCATCCCAAATGCCTCCTGCAACCCCTTCCATAGCAGGGAAGTAAAGCGAGCATCTCGATCGGAGACGATAAATGATGACACACCATGAAGCCGTACAATCTCTTGAACGTAGAGACGACCCAATCTCTCCACTGAGCCCTGCTCTCTGATGATTAAGAAGTGAGCCAACATGGTGAGTCGGTCAACAATCACACAAATGGTGTCGTGACCTCTGGAAGTGTATGGAAGTCCGGTCACGAAGTCTATAGATATGCCATCCCACTTCCACTCCGGGACTTCCAAGGGTTTTATCAAGCCTGCTGGTACCTGGTGCTCTGCTTTCACCTGCCGGTAGGTGAGGCATCGAGAAAAGAACTCTGCTACAGCCTTCTTCATGCCCGGCCACCAGTGTTGTCGTCTGAGATCCTGGTTCATCTTCGCCACTCCAGGATGTACCGCCAAAGGGGAAGTGTGAAACTCTCTCAGCACCTCCTCTTGTAAAGCAACTGGTACTAAGGTACATCCTCTGAAAAGGATATTTTGCTCTCGTCCTAATGAGAAACCATCAGGTGCATGTCCTGAGGATATTTGCGCACACCACGTCTCACAGTCGGCGTCCCCACGCTATGCCTCTCTGACCCACTGCAGTAGTGGAGGAGTGACTGTGAGTGACTGAGGAAAGGCTGATCCATCGCTATCCACGAAGGATATCTGCAAAGCGGCTAGCTGCTCTATCGCCTCCCCTGGTAGCTGAATGCCCGTCCTCCTACTGAGAGAATCATCTACCATGTTCCCCTTTCCAGGAGTATAAACTATCTCAAAGTCATAGTCCTAGAGGAACTCGATCCATCACTGTTGTCTCAGGTTCAGGTCCCTCTGCGAGAAGATGTACTTGAGACTCTGGTGATCAGAATAGTCTATAAAGCTCTCGCCCATCAGATAGTGTCGCCACATATTCAGAGCGAAGTCCACTGATGCTAACTCCAGGTCATCGGTAGCGTAGTTCTTCTCATGTTTCCTCAACAGACCTGATCCATAGGTGATCACAGCCCCCTCCTACATCAGGACACATCCGAGTCCGGTCCCTGATGCATCGCATTAAACTACGTACCCAACACCCTCCTCAGGTAGCCTCAAGATAGGCATGCTGTTCAATCTCTATCTTAGCTTCTAGAAGCTCTAATGACATTTTTCCAACCACACGAAGGGTTTCCCCTTCTTTGTCAAAGGTGAGAGTGGTGCCGCAACTCTGGAGAAGTTTGGCACAAATCTCTGGTAGTACCCAGCTAGACCCAAGAAACTCCATACCTCTGTCACGCTCCTGGCTGGCTCCCAAACTATCACTGCCTCGATCATCGGAGGATCCACTGCAACTCCTGTATTAGAGATGACATGTACCAAGAAGTGGACCTCGCGTATCCAGAACTGACACTTTGAGAGATTTCCATAAATCTGTTGCTCTCGGAGTGTGTCAAGTACAACCTACAAGTGGTAGGAGTGCTCCGCCTCAGTCGTCGAGTATATCAAAATGTCATCAATGAATACCACAACAAATTGATCAAGGTATGGATGAAAGATCATGTTCATGAGGACCATGAACACTGTAGGAGCATTGGTTACACCGAATGGAATAACCAAGAACTCATAGTTTCCATACCGACATCTAAAGGTCGTCTTCTGCACGTCCTCATCCCGAACCCTGAGCTGATGATAGCATGACCTGAGTTATATCTTTGAGAACCATCATTCTCCCTTGATCTAATCGAAGAGGTCATCAATCCTAGGTAGCGGATAATTTTTCAACACTTTCACCTAGTTCAGGCGACGATAGTCGACAAAAAGTCGCAAGATCCCGTCCGCCTTCTTGGCGAACAATATCGGGGAAGCCCAGGGTGAAATACTGGGTCAAATTAATCCCATTCCCTGCAAGTCCTCCATCTGTATTCGTCGCTCTTGAAGCTCAGCGGGGGCCATCCGATATGCTGGAGTGGATATTGGGGCGGTCCCAGGATATAGATCAATATAAAAGTATACCTCTCTGCGAGGAGGTAGTCCTGGAACGTCGTCGGGGAAAACGTTTGCATACTGATCCACCACTACAGGAAAACCAGGATTCCGCACATCAACTGCTCCTATGATGAGGCTAGCCAACTGATGAGTGATGGGTTTTCCTCTCCTCTACGATAGTCCATCCTGTGCTGCGAAGGCTCCCTTCTCGTCGGTGAAGGTAAACCTGCTCCCGTCGGTGCGTACACACCGCACCTTGCGCCTAATATAGTCAATATGAGCATGGACTGTAGATAACCAATCCATGCCCAAGATGACATCATAAGGCCTTGATGCCGCTATGAGAAGATCCCATATGAAGCTCTCTCCTCCTAGAGTATGCTCACACTGCCGGTACGAGTGATTAATCGTCGAGTCTGCTCTCGTAGGATTCTCTAGCCATAATGATCGAGCCAACGGCTCTGTCGGAATCTCTGAGCTCTGAACAAGGGCAGCAGCTATGAAAGAATGAATCACTCCTGTGTCTATAAGAACTGCAACAAGGGTGGAATAGACACAGATAGTACCTTGAATCATCTCGGGCGTGCCGTGGTCATAGGCCTCCGCTGCATGGAGTGGTGCCTGTCTCTGCCCGCCAGCTCCCAGTGGTCAGGGGTGCACCTCCTAGCGGTGGTGCTGGTAGAGCCTCAAAGCGTCTCCCACCACCTGCTGCTCTGCCAGCTCCACTGCCCCGTCTACCTGATCCCTGTGGACCACCACGGTCGACCCTCTGCCTCTCCCTGGGTGGTCCCTCAACCGTCTGTTGCTCCTCTGCATGGCTAGTCGGGCAGTCACGAGCCATCTGACCCTGCCCGCCGCATGCGTAGCACTGTCTGCCTCTCGAAAGACCTCCTCCGTGCTGTGTGCCCCGCACCACTGAGCCAGTGTCCTAAGGTCGTCTTCCTGATGGTCTGGTCTACCTGGACCCATGTGTCTTCCATCGACTGCCTGCTGCAGAACACTCTGCAACCTTCCGCCCTACGGTAGGTCTCGCTGCTGATACAGGCTCAGCAAAGAAGCTCTCAATCATAAGGGATCTCTCCAGCACCGCTGCCTGTTTCGGAATGCTGATGGAGATCAGTGATGCCCTTATCTCCTGCCTAAACCCTTTCTCAAAGGTCTGGGTCTAGAAGAATGGGTCACGTACCATGTCCGTCGAATAGCGCGAGAGATCTGTAAATCATGCCAAGTAATGGGAAACCGTCAAGTTGCCCTACCGCAGCTGTAGAAGCTCCTGGATGCACACCACACGGAGGGTGGCTCTGACGAACTCCAAGCGGAAGAGGCTATCGATGTCCATCCAGAGAAGAGATGACTCATCGTGCACCTGGAGCATCAAGCTCCACCATCGGCCTGATGCCTCGTGCAGGAGGCTCGCTGCGAGGATCACCATGAGGTCTGCTGGTGTCCTCACTACCCTGTAAACTCGTAAAAATGCCTCTAGCCAATCCTCAGCGGCCTGAGGGTCCATCTCCCCATGAAACCTGGGCATTCACTAACGCTGAAACTCGTGCAGTGCACTAAGGCGACGTGCATCGTCAGTGGCTGGGGATGGTAGCATTAGTGGCTCGGTGGGTAGATGTACCGCCGGTGCCTCTGCTGTCAAAGGGCCATATATCATGGCCTCATCGCTCAGTGGGCTATTGTCACGCACAACACTCGGAACCCTAGCTGGCTACTGTCGTGGGTCCATCCTGAAAATAGACAGGTGTGCCATGGTCAGAATAGTATACCTAGTGAACTGACACAAAGTAATCACAAAGAAATCCTGAAACACACATGCAATCAATGTTTTCGTGCATTAAGTCGAAAATCAGAAGTCAGGGTTCTGGTGTACGGATACGTCGGCCGTTGCACCAACACTGGACTCCCTGGACTGATAACCACACTCAATAATCTAAACAGTATTTCTTCACATAGAAAAATATCATAGTCCTGAGTTCTGCGGTAGAACTGAACTCCTCTGATACCTATATTTCGTGAACCGTCCTCGGGGCTTGGGCCATGACTACCCCAAGCCCGCCTTCCATAGGCCAGGGGCTGGAGACTAGCACCAAGGCGTAATTCCTAATAAAAAGGGAAGACATTTCATTTGTAAAGTAAACAAACACCACAGAGCAAGCAAGCGAAGTCAACACTAAGTAAAAACGGGGTACAAAAGTAAGTGTGGAAAAGTAAGTGGGCCAGTATACAAACCCAAACTAAATGTAATGTACAACTGGAAAGGGGAAACGACAACTGAAAGTAAAGCCACAGCCTCAAGCCGTCCAATGGAAGTCCCAACCGAAGGGTGGGAACAGATAGCCTCCACAGCTCCTCGGGTCCAGCCTTCCGCTCCGAGTACACACCAACCAGTGATCCACCTCTGGGTACCGAGATGCTCCTCGTGCATCAACCACGATCAGCGATGTCTGTCGTCTGCAACCAACACAACGTAGTGCGGGCATAGCCCGTGCAGGGGTGAGTATAAGCTACTTAGTAGGGACCCCGAGACCCCCAAAGGTCTCCCAGAATCCACAATGGATAATCCACAAAGGAATGATACCAACACGAAGTAACATCCGACACTACTTAGGTATATGCCCATACATATACCTAAGTCATCAATTCTCGTTCATCTCCAACGTCTGAGCTCTAGTACAACCCAGTCCACAAAGGAAACCACAACCCAATCCACACAGGAAAGCATAACGTAATCCACACAGGATATCAAGTCAATCATATCGAAGATAAGGATTGAAAGTCAAGATTCGGCTCACACATGCATACTTCTTCGTAAGACGATAGTGATGATCAGATATTTCCACTGATTCATCTAAGCCGTAGTACCCACATAGGATCGATAGATACTATCCCCCACAATGACCCACAAAGGATCGATAGGTAACTTACCCAAGCAATGACCCACACAGGTTCTTACCCACACATGATCTGTAGGCGCTAGCCCACACAAGACCATTGAGCACTGACCCACACAGGATCTGAACCAAACAGGATCGGTAGCACTGATCCACGTAGGATCGCTGAGTGCTATAGTCATCACCGTCGAATCCAAGGAGGATTTCTGTACAGTCGTCATCGTCGTCGCAGTCATAGCCAGCTCTAGGGTTCCCGCAGACAGCAAACTCGTTCGGGAGGGTCCGCCCCACGAGCCGAGGGGCTGATACATCAACTGAAACATAGTCCAGAGTTTATGTATCAAAAAGTTATGTATCGTCAAAAAGAACTCAACGTGACAGACGACGCGTCGATCGGATGCCCAGTCTGAGAGTTATTGGCCTTTTCTTCCTAGGGGCCCGGTTGGTTTTTAAGTCAAAACCAACCCGACTATACTCCAACTACGTCCAAAACTCGAGAAGAGTAATCCAAAAGGTCTATCTCACAAAGATGAATCCAATAAAGTCGACGTCATGTAAATCGGACGTTCGAAGATCATGTTATGAGTGTTTCCGCTCCAAGGGCCCGGTTGGTTTCGTGTACGAACCAACCCGGCCGAACCCAAATTACTCTGAAACTGTGAGTTTAATATATCAAAACGACCATCTCGATCCATGGATCGCATCGCCGCTGATGGTGCATCGATCGGAGGTCCGCAGCCCATGTTAAGGGCAAAGGACCGTGAGAGATCATAAAGGGGGGGGGGGGTTTCGGGCCCGGTCCGACCCGGACTGAGACCCCCTATGTTGGCCCACTTGGGCGGGGCCCGGCCCGGCGCGCTGGCCAGGGCCATGTGGTTCGTCCGTTTAGCCGGAGCGTTGAGGTGCGTGGGGGCGCTCTCCCCCCACTTGATTCTAACCGTGGCCCCATGTGGGGGCCCCTCTTGACCGGTCAACTGGGGGTTATGAACTCCTGGCTCTTCCTCTGACTGGCCGGCCGACAGCTGCACCACGGGACCGGCGTGGGCCGGTCCCCCTACTCTGACACTGATGGCCCGGAACTGGCCGTCAGTCCCTGCTCCGCCATGGCCTATGGTTGTGGCCTTGTTCCACCTAGCGCGGCGCGATGGGGTTGCGCCCCTCCGCCGCGACCCTACTCCGGCCGCGGTGCCATTGGGGCTCTCTGGAACGGCGCGATGGTGCCAATACCTTGTTCGATTCAATGGCGTGGCGCGACGGCGTCGCACATTCCTTTCCGCGTGACCCCGTGCGGTGCAACGACACGACACCATTCACATTCCAATCCACCAGAAGGTAGACAAGAGATAAAGGGGAGGAGGGTCGGTTGTGTTTGTGTGGTCTGGCCCCCTCCTGTTAACTGATAACAAGAGGTCCAATTGTACGAGGAAAGATCACGAAAGAAATTCACAAATAGAAACACATAAATCCCCTACTTCGAGCGTAGTTTGAACAGAGGTTCATTGCGGAAAAACCATCGTGAAAGAAGGAATCGAGGAAGGAGAAAAGATTCATTGGCGTAGCTTCGTCGATCTCCGAGGATCTGGCGTCTCTCATACTCGTCCGCCTTCGGAGGTTGGAATTCTTCACGTTCTTCACGTTGTTCACATTCTTCATCGAGGAAGAGGAACTTCAAGAGATTTTCCTTTTCTCCCAAAGACTCCACACAACAAGTTCCAACAATAATAAAATAAGTACTCCAATTATTTTATTGACATGATCTATGAATTTGAAAATCAAAAATTGAATTAAACCACTCAATTAATTAACTCAAGTTGTCTTAATAAATGGAGGTTTATGGAAGCTTAGGGAAAATGAATGGGTGGGGTTCGTGTGGCCCCCACAATTCTCATAACCTCCCATGGGAAGTTGGGTGGTTACCCCAACTTCCACTCAAAGGCTTAACCACTTAAAATGAAATAAAAATTGTAGCTCAATTTTTATTTATCATCTTCCACCAATTTTTAACAACTTCTCCCGTGATAACGCAACTCCGGAAAAGGTGTTCCTAAGCAACTACTGGCGCTGTGAATCCATCGGTGACCTCGGATTTCGATTCTGAGCACCGATTCAAAAGTTAGAAAAACCCGCTCATTCGTTCACTGAACGTACCCGAGATAAACTTCATATAGAAATTTCGGGCACACCTGGCCTCAGAATCAAGTGCCGTCAGAAACCGCGTTATTGTAAAATCCCAAATAAAATTAAGAAAAAATTTCCCTTGATTTTTACGGGTCCTTAAAAATGATTTGGATCTTTTAAATGTCATCTCTAGTCAATATTAATTTATTCTTAAACCATTAAGAAAGTGAAACACTGAACAAGAATGATTAATATGTCGATAACATGTTAATTTTTGTAAAATTAAAGATCCAATAATATAAAATGAAAATCTATCCACAATTTGGCATTAATCAACATTCAAATAGAAAATTATAAATCCATACATAACTTCTGTAATACAACTTGATGATTTCGGGAATAACGGAAGCATGTGGGGGTGGAAGGTATATTAGAATTACTTTGAATAATCATTTATTGAAACCAGGATAGTGTATATTTCACATCGAATTAAAAATTAATTTATATAATATTTGAATAATGAAATACATGGGATAAGGGACATTCTTTATTGGTAAATCTGGATTTTCTAAAATGACACTTTCAGATTACTTTCATTATGTTGTGAGGATCTAAGGATTGAATCCATCTAGTGGTGATCCATACATTCTCCTCTGATCACTAAGAAACACCACCCGATATATCGATTATAGCATAGTGATTTCAAGTTATAATATTTTTCATTCGTGATCGATCATACTTTGGTCATGTTGAAATCAATCATACACTTCTTCTTCTTAAGAGAGGAAGAGAAGCGATATTTGAGAGAGAATTGGTTGGGTTCATAAATTTTCTATTCATAGTTTTTGGATTCTCTACAAAATAGACACTATCCCATATTTATAGAGTTGGAATATGTGTCAAAATATTATTGTATTGAAGGCCATCCATTAAATAACATTTATTACCTATAATAAACATCATTCCAATTAATAATAATTATATCATTATTATTTTTTGGCTCATTCCAACTTGAGCATTAACAAATATTATGTAAAGATATGGTTAATTAATATCTATCCATATACATGGTCTTTGTTTGTTCCATCTCCTGTTGAATATTTTCACCAACTTATTAAAAAAATTTATTCATATATAATTATTTTAATCCTAATCAATAAAATTAATATTATTAAAATGTTTAATTAATAAAATTAATATTTTATTCACAAGAGATAAAATAAATATTTATTTAAATTAAGAGATAAATATAAAATGAATAAAATTATTCTGAGAACATGGGAATAATATCTATTACATTAACTAAGATCAATTATAATTTAATCATGATCAAGGGATACACTTAGAATGTGACCCTCTAGGATTCATTCTAGTTGAAATTATTTAGGATTTTCTAAAGTCCATGATTAATTTCATGCAACATGTCATGGGACCCAAGAGAAATATGTTGATGTTGCATCATTGAAACCCACATATAAACACTCACTACATAATATAATCCAATTTTCATAATATCTTAATATATGGGTTTCTCATCTGGATCCCCTACCTATATGATCGATATGTCTTTCCTTGACTATTTATAATTAATACATCATTAAAACATGGACATTGAATTTAATGTGAATGTTCTATTGCAATATAAGGGATGAGATATCAGCTTCCATAAATATAGAAATGAAAAACACTTCCTTGCATTATTCATTAATTACATCTCACCCGTGATGCATCAAATGTATCAAACATCTCCATGAACTTTTGTCATCATGGTTCAAAAAATAAATCTAATTATGCAATTTGTTAAATTAATTATTAATAATCTTACTGCCTAAGGACCATTACACAAGATTGTTGATAGGAATGTCTAATGACACCAAAACATGCTGAATTCTTACTAGTGGGACTGTTCTCATTGTCTCCCATCATTGATATTTTCAAGTGTTAACTTCTTGAGAAGAATCAACATTTCCTTATGAGTACCCTTACCTAAAATTATATGTAATATGCTTCCAATAATAGTATGATATCCAATGGTAGATCTTTATTTGAGAATATCAACATAGTATATCCATTGTTCTAATTATAGTGGGGAATAACAATGACATTATCAATGGAACATATACTCTAGGAAATTATTAGATTATAGTCATTCAAAACAACAACAAAATATGTAATAATATGTTTATTTAATAGTAAATAAATTTAATATACATGTAATCAATGTAAAAAAAGTTGTTCCTAGTACACCAACTCCATAAAACACCCTCTTGGACTCCATCCAACTATCATCAAACATTAGTTTCCTAAATCTCACAAAATGGAAATATTTCTTCTGAATTAAGGATTTCATCAAAGGGTATTCCACATTGTATTAAATAGAAATACTTCTCATTTCCACTTCACCTCCTTCGAAAAATCACTCAATATATGATACTTACGAAGTATGTGATTTGTCTGCAGATTTAACGTTATATCATTTTCAAAATCCATCGTGGTAGTATTCTCACAAAAGAGTGTGATATGGTATGTAATTCTAAGTACCACATCAAGATCTTGGAGGATGTTGTGCATCCATACCACATCTTTATCTTCCACAAAATCAGTAATATACAATACATTGTTGTAGAATCTACAACCACATAAGTAATTTAGATATTCCATCTCAGATCACCTTTATTCAAAGGGAAGATATATCCCATTTGTGGCATCAATCCATATTGATCAATTTAAAAACAAGTATCTACATATCATCTGATAAATAGTTCCTCATCTCCTCTATAAACTATGCATATATACTAATTATTCTTGAAATACAGAAGGATGTAGTTGAATTCTATCAAATGGGGGACATCTGGATCAGCTTGATATCTTCCTACCGTACATAACGTGTAGGAAACATATAGCCTATTACATATAATCGCATACATGATTGACCTAATCGTTGATTTGGATGAAATCCTTGTTATTAAATTTCTTTCTTCAAGTGTGTTAGGAATGTTTTTCCTAAAAAGATGAATTCCATGTGATGTAGGAAAAAATCCCCTTATGGATAATTCCATATTGAATATCTTCAGTATCTTTTCAATGTATGTACTTTGACATAGGCTGAAAATCCTCTAGGATCTTTCATGACTGATATTGATCCCAAAAATATATGATTCCATACCGAATTCCTTCATAGAAAAGCATTTATTCAACCATTACATAACATACTATAAGACTAGTATTTCATTTAAAATTAATAATTTGTTATCAATATATAATATTAAGAAAATTATGGAACCCCCATTAAACCATTTATAAACACCCATTTCTCTCTCATTCTTTTTAAAACCTAATTTCAATATAGACTCATCAGAATGAATGTTCCATGACCTAGATGATTTATTTAATCCATAAATTGATCATTTCAACTTGAATACCTTTTGGTTATCTTTTAGAGTCACAAAAAATTGGGTATTTGTCATATAGAAATAATACTGAAGGTTCCTAATTAGGAACACTATTTTTCATCCATTTTCCACATATCTTAATCAAGAAAACAGTAATGGAAAGTAGAATTTTGATGGATTTTAGTGTTGAAACTGTGGAAAATGTTTCATCATAGTAAATTCCTTGACTATTTTTAAACTCAATTGTAACTAGTCGCACCATATTAGATCTAAAATTCCTTCAATGTAAGGTTTCTTCATGAATAAAAATTTGAAACCAATGGGTTTTACATCAACTTAAGGGTCTACCATATTACACACTTGATTTTGGTACATGGAATCTATTTTATAATTCAAGGATTCATTACACATATAAATATATATATCATTTACTACTTTCCTATAAGTTAGAGTATTACTAATGTAAACTAATAATGATTCACCATCCTTAGAGACTAGAAATATGTATAGTTTTAGTTCCCTAACCTCTCTATTACTCCTATGAATTAATTACCTCTTTGGAACAATTTCTTTTTTCCAAGGGGATTTCTTGAATTTGTTCATATGCTAATTATTATGTATAATAATCATGGAAATATTTGAATTATATCTCACTCCCACTATCTCTTTTAGATATAAGATCCTCCCCAATAAATGTGGGACATCTATAAACCAAAATATTTTTGTATGAAGGATTTTATTGGTAGTATCCCATTGTTTCTATAGGATATCCTATAAATACAACAACCATAATTTTTATTACCAATTATACAAGAATTATTAAATAAAATTTTGACTTCATAAAACATGGATGATCGAGAGTTCTATTGTCTTTGTGGATTAGGAACATTACATAATGGCTTAAAACATTAAACAAAATATATTTATTGAAAACATCCATTACAGGACCACTAAATTCCCTCGTACTTATCATTGAATGGGATAGCCCGAGGACATGCATAAGAAATGGGTGTGCTATAGAACCGTATAAGGGAGTAAAAAAAGGTTGAGCATGAATAATATAAAACATTTTAGGCAATAGGAATATCAACAGGTCATAACAAAACTTGAACATAAAGTCATGACATAGCATGGTTACCCAAACATGGAGATGTGGAAAAAACACTTAACATTGTATTATCATGAGATAAGGCTCATTGCACAAGGATCATGAGTAAACCCTCATTTAACTAGAATTAGAATGAGTAAACTGTCATTGAACTTGAATTAGCATGAGTAAATTCTCATTTCACTTTATGTATCATGATACTAAAATAATTACCCAATGCATTGGAACTCAATTAGGGAACACCATTCATAAACATTTCATTTCATGCATAAATGTGCCACATCGATTCATTAAACATAAACTTTTATTCCTAAAAAAATGATATGTGGAATTAAAACATGAAGCTATGTAATCAATATGTAAATGTGAAAAATGTTATGTAACCTTGATATAGAAATTGGTATGTTATTCACTACACAATGACTTTGATTTGCAATAACACAATAAAATTTCAGCTGCATAACAGTGTGACATAAGAATTCATCAAAATGGTTGACCAGATTGATATGGTTTTCTCATAATATTTACATGAAATGGAATGTTAAGGGTCATATAGATACGTTTCCCAACATTTGTAATGGATTTTTGATTCACAATACAAAATAATTGCTTAAATGTAAATGAGGAGAGTGAAATTCATTATGGAATTTCATCATGGTAACAGGTGTACATGAGTGGCATTAATGAGATAAAAATGGTCTTCTCATCATTCAAACATAATTAATACAATATGGGGGAGGTGAAAAATCATACCCAAACAGTTATAATTAATACGTAATAAGTAATTTTATAATTAGTAATTTTACTACTAATTAACTAATTAATTGATAATTATTTATTATATGTTTAATCCACATTTTATGTTTCATTTATATTCTCCGTGTAATTTATATTTTAGTCTTTCAAAACCACATATTTTAACCGTTTTTATATTTCATGTATGTGTGATTGAAATATTATAAATTATTTTTCATCATCATTTTTATTAAAATAGTTTTATTTTCAACTATTTCTTATATTTAAAATTCATGTTTTAATTTGAATTTATATTTGTCTTATACTTTATATTTTATAGGCATTCAAAGTTACATACATGAAACATTTATAAGTATCAATTAGATAGTTTGGAATGATTATAAAGTATTTTCGATCAACATTTTTTATGAAATTATTTTGTTTTCAACTATTTCTTATATATTTAATCAATGTTTAAAATTTCATTTATATTAATCTTATAGTTTATATTTTATATACTTTCAAAGTCTCGTACATGAAATACATAAAACATTTTTAAGTATCAATTTGATGGTTTTGAATGGTTATAAATTATCTTTTATAAATATTTTTTATGGAATTCATTTTGTTTTCAACTATTTCTTAAATGTTTTATCAGTATTTAAAATTTCATTTATATTAGTGTTATAGTTTATATTTTATAGTCTTTCAAAGTCACGTACTTGAAATACATGAAACATTTTTATGTTTCAATTTGATGGTTTTTAATGGTTATAAATTATTTTTTATTTATATTAATTATAAAATTCATTTTGTTTTAAACTATATATTATATGATTTATCAATATTTAAAATTTCATTTATATTAGTGTTATAGATTATATATTATAGTCTTTAAAATTCATGTACTTGAAATACATGAAGCATTTTTAATTTTCAATTTGATTGTTTTGAATGGTTATAATTTATTTTTTATCATCATTTTTTATGAAATTCATGTTGTTTTCAACTATTTCTTATTTGTTCAATCAATGTTTAAAATTTCATTTATATTAGTCTTATAGTCTATATTTTATAATATTTCAAAGTCATGTACTTGAAACAGAATCCCACATCGAAAATGAAAAATGTACTCTGTAGGTTAGGAAGAACCCGTATCCCACATCAAAGATGCGGAATAATTTTTAGGGAAAACCCTCTTATAAAATGGGGTCCTGGGTGAGAGTTTGTGTCAGAATCCAGAATGTTGTAATGGCAGTGCTTCTGGATTTTAAATAGCGGATAAATTTTAATGATATTTTTTTGTTATATATATATATACAAATCAATACAAAAAAATCAATAATTTTTTTTAAAAATAGTAAAAAAACATTCGGCATGATGCATGAACCCCGTTCATGCATCCTTCACCCGATTCGCGAAGGATGCGTGAACATGTTTCACGCAACTCACTCGAATTGAAGATCCGTGATCCCTTTCACACATCTTCTTGGGATCGGGGATGCGTGAATGAGGTTGACGCATCTCGAAACCATTTTTAAAAATATGCGAAGACCTAACCCATTTGGGAAAATAAAAAATTTTAAAAACCCATTAAAAAAATTTATCTGTTTAAATAAGTAAATGAAAATGATCACACATAGAACGCGTGTGAAACCCACAAAACAACAGAATTTGAAAGGAACCGCCACCGTGTTTGGATTGGCCATGAATCGTCACAATTAGAACGATGATCAAGGAATTGTAACCACAATTGATAAACTTTAAGGCTTATATGTTGGTAGAAAATATAAAATAATTCGAAGAAGATTCAATATTTATTTTATATTAATTAAAAATTGGAATATAACAAAAAAAATAAGGGTAATACGTAAAGAATGTATTGATCGCTGATGAAGAATGTGATTTCCATTGTAGGATGAGATATATTTTCTTCATTGTTATTCGATACATCTTGATCCAATTGGTTTTTATCACGATTCACCAATGGTGGGTGGAATAAAAACATCTCTAAAGGGTACAATGTTATGATACTAACCCTTAAAATATTCTAGGACATAATATTTATAAATAAGGATATGTATAGTTCATTTAATTAAATAAATATATTTAATTATTTATTTTAACTAAACACAATTGTCTACGGTCTCTTTGTCTGATCACTCTATCCTGACCAATTTTTAGGTCGTACCTAGTGTAACGCCCTGACCCCAGTTAACTTGAGTATGTGCATTATTACGTATCATTGGCATGATCACAAAAGATCAAGTCTTGAATGAACAATTAGTTTAGTATCCTTGGATTCACTAGATACAATAAAAAATGTTACATTACATTATAAAATGAAAAACTACAATAATATAGTCTCCACGGTCCACACTCATATCCCCTTTAGACTATCTTTCCAGGTCATTCATAAAATATATCTTCACATCCTATAAAAAATAAAATATAGAAAAGGGTGAGCTCATATGCTTAGTAAGGATAACAATATAGCGGAAACTTTCATAAATAAGCATAATCATTTAAGGCAATGTATAACTAAAACAAAAGCCTCTTATACTTTAAAATCATCATAATATGACAAAAATAATATTAAATAATGACATTTACTTGTTCACATGGATATTCTACTAGTCTAATAATCACATATAATATCAATAACCACTTTCATAATGATGGAATGCATAATGCCAGACTATCATAAGCACATAGTCAAGCCTTGTTCCAAGACTACAAATAAGTTTTTGTGAAGGTCTTATGCCAAGACACTATTTTGTCTCTTGAGACCTACCGATGCATCGAGGAGCTATAGTGGGATCCACCTGTCACTTACTAAGTGAAATTCATTCCTCATATGAATAGGTGTAAACATAACATAAACATTCGTATTAAAACTAGAATATGAAATGTCAATAATTTATCCCTAAACAATGAATGGTATAAAAAATAACACATCCATAGTCAAACATATCACAAAACCATCTTTACAATATGGAAGATTTGATTTATAATAAATCATCTTTAAAAAAGTTTAAAATCTATCAAAGGATGTTGACATAGATGAAAATGATTTGTAAAACTCATTGAGAGAAATGTCCCTTTTTCATGAAAACATTTAAAAGTTACACAATTTATAAAGGAAGTCATTTAAAGAAATTTTTGAATCAAAGTTTCCCATAACACTTTGAAACGTTTGAAAGGAATTAACATTTTAAAAACATTCATTTCCATATAAATAAATCCTTAAAAACTATTTTGAAGAAACAAATTTTAATGAGAATGATTTAGAAGAATAAATATTTAAAGCATTTGAATTGATGTTTTTGTAAAAAAGTTCCTTAAAAGAATCCTTTTGAAAACTCTTTCCAAAAACATGGTCATGGATAATAAATATGTCCCATGTGATACTTATGTAAAAACAACCTCAAATAATAAAGAGATTGTGAAATTAACCCTTACCAATTTGGCAACATACGAAACATACACCCCATGAAAGAGGCATCCTACAATGAATCTGTAAGTACACATAAATTAAAGTCTATTACATAAAGAATACAATTATGGAAAGTATATACACCACACAAAAGGTAATAGTGGAAATATGGAAAGAATCTCACGGGAATAAAGAGTGAGATGAAAACGCCTTAACTTATAATTTTCATTGGTTGAGGGTAGTTTAACCTCCGGTATAATGGTGAAATAATTGTTATTAAATTATAAAAGAATCATATACATTAATATGATATCATATATGATCTTTTAACATTGATTTGTTAATAATATCTTAGAATTATCATCGTTTAGGGTGTTAACTTACTCGTTTTATTTTATATGTTTTGTTACATAAGCAGTGTTTGTTATGGATAGATTGTATCTTATTCATATCCAGAATGATATCAAGTCCTTAAACATTATTTTTAATCATAAAATTAGAATTATACTTGAATGGATATTATGGGGAATGAATCTCATGGCGTTTGTGGAGACGGTAGTCCGTACGTACTCACAAACGCTACTTCCATTTCATTATTCATTTTAAAAGGAATAAAAAACAAATGATACATAGGTATATTATTATTCCAATATAATATAATATCTTATATGTGTTAATTTAATTAATAACATCCTTTATACATTCCATGTCTGGTATGAATGAGTCATCTCACTTTGTGGGGGTGGTAGTCCACACTTCCTAAAATGAAATTATCGTGTATATATATACAACATGAAACGAATAATGGTATGATATAAAATGAAATTACAGAAGCATATATATATATATTAAATACCATTAATATAATATTTAATTATAGTGCCCTCATAATGGCCATTTTGATAGGCGGTAGGAGATAATTGAACAATCATCGTTTCGTGAGGCGTTTGGTTTCCATCCACAGAAACATTATGTTCTTCACCCATTAGATGGAGGTGTGTGTACGTGTAGATCGAATAATTCTCATAAAAATATCCTAGTATATTTAGGATAATTTTTTTTACAAAATAAATGATTATGAAGAGTTTAAGGGTTGGAGATGTAAAATAATAGAAAAGAAGCTAAGAGAAATCGTTACCTTTAATTTGGGTAACTCCTTTTGGATTGAACCAAAAAGGACTCTTGAAGTGCCTTATGCCAAAGGTATGGCTTCGAGGAGGATTATAGGTATGTAGGGAGCTTAATTCATCAGAGTTTGGACTAGCCAAAAGGGTAGAGTGGTGTTAGGAATTGGTAAGAAGTGGTGTCCTTTTATAAGGAGGAGGAGGGGCTCTTTAGGAAAAACATAAAGTATTATTTTATAATAAATTCATATTCGGCTTATAATTTCTCAAAGCTAAATTATTTAATGTATAATGTGGGGATGGTTCGAACACCATTCAACCAATAGGTTTTCGAAAAGTTTGGGTCACTATTTTACCCTTACCTTTTAGATTTAACTCTTAGTTAAATAGTTTGACATTTACTGTGTCTTATTGTATTTTTATATTATATGGTTAATAAACTTACTATAAAACACCAAGAAAACCCCAAGTGGTTCACTAATGACATACCTATCATAATATAAGTCCTTTTTCCGAACCCTAGTTTTTTTGGAAAATTATATGAATTATTAATATAATATTTGTTTTAAAAACTCCTTTATGTAAATTTTGAGACTATTTACTAATTGATTTTTTTAAAGTCTTAATAAATTTATTAATTCGAACCAAATACATTTAATCAATCCTAACATGTCATATTAACCAATAAAATTCGTTTAATTCATTAAAAGCCACAAATTATATTTATTTGGGTATTTATAATATCTATTATTTTAATATTTCACTAATAAGGTAATTACTGCATCATCATTGTGTCATAAATAAATAAAATTATTTAATGTCTATAAATTATATATAAAATACCATTATGTAATAAATCTATTTATCTTTCTAATGACTATTTATATTCGAATTTATCTTATGTATAACACTTTATAAAAAATGTTTTAGTTATTAAAATTTGATTTTAACTTTTTTAAATCTTCTTTAAATTAAATAATAATAAATGTCCTAATCTAGTCCAAGTGGAACAAATAGGTTCATAGTTTATCCCTATGGTTGTTTTTGGTCGAATTATACATAGAAAATAGAGTTAAGACATGTGTTAGGGTAATAATAATATCATTTTTACCCTTAATTAACCTATTTACTTTTTACTGTGGTAAATAAAACTAAAAATTTAATATTCACCAAAAATTATTTTTATCTTATTGAACCACATTTTACTCCTTGGTATTCACCATGTCTCTTGGATTTTTGAAATTCCACTCACAGAAGCATTAAAATTATGTTTTCTGTGAATTTTCCAATTCCCCTAGGAGGTGGGTAAAAGACGGTGAAAAGTTCAATAATCTTTTTATATATCTAAAATTATTATAAACTGTCTCTAATGAATTACAATGAACTTATTTAGGTATTATGTATCTATTTTGACATAAAATAAATTTAATTCAAATAAATAATTATTTAAATAAAAATTCAGTTTTAAACTATAACTTAGTGTTTTTCACTATTCATCAAAAAATAAATGTTTTTAGAAAAATACCAAAAATTTACACTAATATAATTTTGATATTCTGAAGTCAATAATGAAGTCTATTTTACCAAATTAAAAACATATAAGTTTCATTTATTAATTTAAAATTAATTCTCGCTGTCAAAACCAAAAGGCGTATTTTTAAGAAATAATAACTACCAAAAGTTTGACACTTGTTTATGTCCAATGTCAATGTGAAATTAAGTACAATGACTATAATTGGATTAAATGGTGAAAATATAATCTATTTATACTCCCAAACCATGAAAATTTATAACTTAACAATATAAATTATTTTTATTCAAAAAGTTGATTTTAGTTAAAATATAGTATTTTTCACTATTCACCCAAATATGAAAGTTATCAAAAAAACACCAAAACATTATTGAAACTAAATTATTATGTCTCGATTATAATGAAAAAGTTTATTTTGTCAAATTGAATATATAAAAGTTTCAATTATTGGATTTAAAAAGGCTTCTCGATTAAAAGGCGGTAAAATTGCATTTTTTGAAAAATAATTCTTTTATCTGAAAAAATGTATTTGTTCTTACATTATGTCTATGAAACTCATAATATGGATTCTAAAATTATAATTATTATATAAAGTTTAATATTTAGTTAATACTATTCATAACCAGTTTTGAACAGCTTGTGTGGTAAGTCAAGGGGTGCAAGAACTCGGTGTTGCATATAGTGAAAGGTATTGAATTACTTTGAAAAAATAACGTACTATGAAATCGTGGGGTGTTACATTCTTCCCTCCTTCAATAAATCGCGTCCTTGAAACTTGAAATTATTTTTCAAAAGTAAAGGGTTGAAAATAGAAAATACCTTTGGGAAAACCCAAATCAGAAATTAGGTTAATAAAATTTAGTCTTAATAAGAGGAAAGGGGAAATGAAAGTGTCATAAAAAAATTATGATGTTGATTAAGAGAATATTTGTGGAAATTAAAGACATATAATTGGAGGAAAAATTTAAATATTTATAGGTAGTGATTGAGGTCATCATTCACAAACAAGTGTAAAATTGGGGGCCTTAAATTCATCAATCTATGATGATTTAAAATACCATCGGTTCAAAAAATAATATGGTATTAGGATAACAAATTTCTTGTTTTAAGATCCATTCACTAATGAATAAGAATCTATTTCTTCATTGAATAAGAGAAGAAGAAAAATATATATTTGACAAATAGAGTCCCATCCTTTAACTAATTTCTACTACAAACCCATCTTTCACTCTAAAAGATAATAGAACATTAAAATAATATTTTCTTTATCCTATTCATATAAGGTAAAAAAACCAATTTATAATTTATCTACCAAATTTTTTAAAAAAACTATATTATTCAATCCAGGACATCTCGTGGGCCAGTGGTAGGTGATACACCATTGTCACCATTCGGTTGCGGGTTCAAGTCTTACGGCCTTGCCGGACGCAACGGGTTGCCGCCTGACCTCTGGGTTTTTCTTTTATGGAAATCCAAAAATAATCCCAAACTAGAATTATCCAAAAAAATTCTGTCCAAACTCACAGTCCAACATTTATAAGAAAGGTAAACACATTGAAGATATTTTTTCCCACGTAATAACATGTGAACACCATTATAATGTATTCTTTTAAAACACTACAACATCCTGAATTACCATAAAACCTTATTGATTACATTCATGATCCCTTATTCATTATAGAATACTGGATATACTCCATCTATCCCAAAATGTTATAAACTACAACAATGATGTAATATACAAATCAATATTCAGTTTCAAGGTAATCAATAATATCCAATATAATTTATCCAAATCAATCATGTATTATTCAAAAATAATCACTACCTTGGTATCAGAACCATATTATGGGTTTTCTATCATTAAACCATATATTTTCCAAAAATTTAACAAGCTATTGAGTCACTTTTCTTGGTTATACACAATCTAAAGTCCAAAATGAAATAGTACTGCAGTAAAATCCTTATATACTCAATAATTATTATAACAAGTACATTTTTGATACAACACTCAAATGACATAATTCTCTAATAACAACATAAGAACTCAAATAATTCCTCCTGATCTGTGGTATTTTCATAACTTGATTATTATCGAATAGCATCATTTGGGGAATACTCTGATGATTTGGGCATCGGTTCACATAGTGTCCCAAACTCCTTGCAGATGAAGAATTGTTCATTTGAATCCTTTTTCTTACCCTTGCAGTCACGTACTTGGTGTCCTTTTTCTCCATACTTATAAAAAACACACATTCCCTTCATCCATGTTGTAGGGTTTTTATTCCTAAAATAATCACATATGGGAAAATTATTCATTTCCCTCTTCCCTTTATCCATCTTTCTCTATTTCGTCATTTTCTTCTCTTGATTTCCTTCAAATCCATAGGACTCTGAGAATTATTTACTTATATTATTAACACATGATACTATTTGTTCATATGTTGAGAATACATGGAAGACTATTTACCATCTAAATTTTTGCTTAATACTGTGAAATATATGATCCTTCTAACTATTTGGATCATATGTATTGCTGGAGTTCACATTCATTCTACTGGGTGCCATTTCTATACAATAGCATAATCTAGGTCAGTTTATTAATTGAAATGAATAATTACAATATTTTAAAATACCTAAGATAATTTGAATGTTTTATGGATATAATCCTTAATCATAAGGATGTTTTCATTGATGAGTTATATACTCATAAACCCTTCATAATGATTTGTAATGAAAATGAGAATTATCTTAAAAATATCCCTCAGGAGTTTCATAACCAAGAGTGTAGCAAGGCCCGTTGTCATGCACTAGTTACCATTAGAGTATAGCTCAAAGAGGTGTTTTCGTGTTTTACCCCTAGGTACATCTGTCCCAGAACATCCTCTACCTGCTCGTATCCAGACATGAATTTATTACGCGGAAAATTCACAAAATCTCTAAAATACCAAAATTCTAGGAAATTCTTCTATACTAATTCTCAAAGTATATATTAGGTCTATATGATCTAATCATATTTTATCTAAATATATCTTTCAAGGTTTTTACTAAACTTCCTCTAATACCAACTGTAACACCCCGACCCCAGTTACCCAGAGTCGGTGCATCATTACGTATCATTGGCATGATCACAAAAGATCAAGTATCAAAATACCGACTAGTTTAGTATCCTTGGAATCACTAGATACATTTATAAATGTAACATTATATAATAAAGAGAGAAAATACAATAATATAATCTCTATGGTCCACACTCATATCCCCTTCAGACTATCCCTGCAGGTCAGTCATTAAATATTTCTTCTCATCCTGCGAAAATAAAACATAGAAAGGGGTGAGCTCAGATGCTCAGTAAGGATAACAATATAGCAGAAACATTCATAAATAAGCATAAACATTTAAGGAACTGTATAACTAAAATAGATGCCTTTTAAAATTGAACGTCAGTATAATATGGAAAAAATAAAAGGAAACAATTCCATTTACTTGTTCACATGGATATTCTACTAGTCGAATAATCACATGAAATATCAATAACCACTTTCTTAATGATGGAATGCATAATGTCAGACTATCATAACCACATAGTCAAGGCCTTGTACCAAGACTAAAAATATGATTTTGTAAAGGCCTTATGCCAAGACACTAGTTTGTCTAATGAGACCTATCGATGCATCAAGGAGTTATAGCGGGCTCCACCCGTCACTTACTAAGTCCAATTAATTCCTCATATGAATAGGCTTCAACATACCATAATCATTCGTATTAAAACTAGCATACGAAATTTAAATAATTTATCCATAAACCATTAATGGTATAAAAAATAACACATCAATAGTCAAACATATCACAAAACCTTCAATAAAATATGGAAGATTTGTATCATAATAAATTATCATCCAACATGTTTAAAATCTATCAAAGGATGTTGACATAGATAAAATGATTTGTAAAACTCTTTGAGAGAAATTTCCATTTTTCATGAAAACATTTAAAATTCCCACAATTTATAAAGGAAGACATTTATATTCATTTTTGAATCAAAGTGTCCCATACAACATTGAAACTTTTGAAAATAATTATCATTTTAAAAACATTCATGTCCATACTAATAAATCCTTAAAACCCATTTTAAAGACACAAACATTAATGAGAAAGATTTAGAAGTATAAATATTTAAAACATTTGAAATTATTTTTTGGTAAAAAAGTTCCTTAAAATAATCCCTTTGAGAACTCTTTCCAGAAATATGGACATTGATAAGAAATATGTCCCATTAGATACTTACATAAAAACAACCACAGATAGTAATGAGATTGTGAAATTAACCCTTACCAATTTGGTAACTTACAAAACATACACCCCATGAAAGTGGTATAATACAATGAATATTTAAATACACATAAATTAAATTTTATTATACAAATAATACAATTATGGGCAGTACATACACCACAAAAAAGTAAATAGTGGCAATATGGCACGAATCTCACGGGAATAAGGAGTGAGATGAAAACCCCTTACCATCTAATTCTCCTTGGTTGAGGGTAGTCTAACCTCATGTATAATAGTGAAATAACTGTTATTAAATTATTAAAGAATCATATACATTAATATGATATCATATAATATTTTTTAACATTTCTTTGTTAATAATATCTTATTATTATCGTCATTTCGGGTGTTAACTTACTCGTTTTATTTTATATGTTTTCTTACATAAGCCATGTTTTTTATGGATAGGTTGTATATTATTCATATCCAGAATGATATAAAGTCCAAAAACATTATTCTTAATCATAAAATGAGAATTATACTTAAATGGATATGATAGGGAATGAATCTCATCGCGTGCGTGGAGATGGTAGTCCGTACGTACGCACGAACGCTACTTCCATTTCATTTTTCATTTTAAAAGGAATAAAAACCAAATGATACATAGGCATATTATTATTACAGTATAATATAATATCTTATATGTGTTACATATGTTCATTAATACCATAATTTATACATTCCACGTATGGTATGAACGAGTCATATATCTTTGAGGGGGCGGTAGTTCACACTTCCTCAAATGAAATTATCTTACATATATACAACATGAATCGAATAATGGTATGATATAAAATGGAATTACATAAGCTTATATATAAAATAAATATCATTAATATCATATTTAATTATAGTTCCATCATAATTTCCACCATGAGAGACGGTAGGAGATAATTGAACAATCGTCATTTCGTTAGACGTTTGGTTTCCATCCACATAAACATTATGTTATTCACCAATTAGATGGAGGTGTGTGTAAGTGTAGTTCGAATACTTCTCCTAAAAATATCCTAGTATATTTAGGATTCTTTTTTGATACAAAATAAATGAATAAGAAGTGTTCATGGGCTGGAGAAGTAAAATAAAAGAAAAGAAACTAAGAGAAATCGATACCTTTAATTTGGGTAACTCCCTTTGGTTTTAACCAAAAAGAACTTTTGAAGTTCCTTATGCCTAAGTTAAGGCATCTAGGAGTAGGATAGGGATTTAGGGAGCTTAATTGGGTAGATTTTGGACGAGTGAAGAGGCTTGAGAGGTGTGAGAAATTGGTTATAAGTGTTGTCCTTTTATAAAGGGGAGGAGGGGCTCTTTAGGAAAATCTTAAAGTATTATTTTATAATAAATTCATATTTGGTTTAAAATGGCCCCAAATTGGATTATATAAAGTCTAAGGGGGGTATGGGTCGAACACCGCTCAACCAATAGGTTTTAGACAAGGTTGGGTCACTATTTTACCCTTATCTTTTAGATTTAACTCTTACTTAAATAGTTCGTCATTTACCATGTCTCTTTGTATTTTTATATTATATGGTTAATAAACTAATTGTAAACTACCAAGAGAATCCCAAGTTGTTAATTAATGACATAAATATCATCATATAGTCCTTTGGCTGAGCCATATATTTTTAGGAATATTATATCAATTTATAATATAATATTTGTTTTAAAAACTTCTTTATGTCAATTTTGACACTATTTAATAATTGATTTTTTTGAAGATCTAATAACTTTATTAATTAGAAACAAATTAATATCATAAATCCTATAATTTCATATTAACCAATAAAATTCTTTTAATTCATTAAGACTCTCAAATTATATTTATTTGGGTATTTATAATATCAATTATTTTAATATTTCACTGATATGGTAATTACTTCATCATCATTGTGTGATAAATAAATTAAGTTATTTAATTTCTGAAAATAAAAAATAAAATTAGATTATGTAGGAAATAATTTTATCTTTCTAATTAATATTTATAATCGAATTTATCTTATCTATTATCCTATATTAAAAATGTTATAGTAATTTAAATTTGATTTGGACTCTTTTAACTCTTCATTGAATTAAATAATAAAAAATGTCATAATCTAATCCAAGTGGACCAAATAAGTTCATATTTTATTATAAGTTTGTTTTTGGTCGAATTATACTTATCCAATAGAATTAAGACATGTGTTAGGGTAATAATACTATCAATTTACCCTTAATTACCCTATTCACTTTTTACCGTGGTAAATAATAGTAAAAAGTTACTATTCAAAAAAAATTATTTTTATCGTATTGAACCACATTTTACTCTTTGATATTAACCGAGTCTCTTGGATTTTCTAAATTCTTCTCACAGAAGGGTTAAAATTATGTTTTATGTGAATTTCCAAATTCTCCTAGGAGGTGGGTAAAAGACGATGAAAAGTTAAATAAAACATTTATATCTCTAAAATTATTATAATCTCACTCCAAGTAATTACATTAAACTTATATAGGTATTATGTATCTATTTTTACATAAAATAAATTTAAATAAAATAAATAATTATTTAAATAAAAATTCGGTTTTAAACTATAACTCAGTGTTTTTCACTATTCATAAAAAATTACATGTTTTCAGAAAAATACCAAAAATTTACCCTAAGATATTTTTGATATTCCAAATTAAATAATGAAGTCTATTTTACCAAATTCAATACATATAAGTTTCATTTATTAATTTTAAATTAATTCCTTCTGTCAAAACCAAAAGGCGTATTTTTATGAAATAATAATTACCAAAAGTTTTACACTTGTTTATGTGAAATTTCAAAGTGAAATTACTTAAAATGACCATCATTAGATTAAATGTTAAAATTATAATCTATTTATAATTCCAAACCATTAAAATTTATAATTTAACAATATAAATTATTTTTATTTAAAAAGTTGTTTTCATTTAAAATATAATATTTTTCACTATTCACCCAAATATGAATGTTCTCAGAAAAACACCAAAACATTATTGAAACAAAATTATTATATATAGATTCTAAATTAGAAGTTTATTTTTGTCAAATTGAATATATAAAAGTTTCAGATATTGTATTTAAAAAGGCTTTGCCATTAAAAGGTGGTAAAAATGCATTTTTTGAAAAATACTTCTTTTATCTAAAAAATGTATTTGTTCTTACATTATGTATAAGAAACTCATAATATGTATTATAAAATTAGAAGGATTATATAAAGTTAAAAATTCAGTTAATACTATTCAGAACCTCTTTTGAATGACTTGTTTGGTAATTCATGGTGCGCTGGTACACGGTGTTGCGTGTAGTGCAAGTTATTGAATTACTTTGAAAAAATAACAAACTATGAAATCATGGGGTGTTACACTTAGGGTATGCACAACATTTCATAATCAACCATGGTCTCAGATTTATGATTCAAGACTCCATATTTGTGATATAACACATAATAGGAAAACAATTCATGCATAATAAAAATATATTTAATATTTTAATATAATTGATTTCTAGATCACCAGGACCCATAATCACATGTCGTCTCAGCATCTGCCTCCGAAAATATTTCTAGTAATATTCCAAAGTCATACAAAAAAACCAACATTTTTATAAACAGTACATATATATATATATTTAATAAATATTGGATAAGGAAACTAATGATTTTTCTTGATATATGGATATTAATATTTCATAAAAGGAAGCATAATCATAAATATTCTCGAAAGAGATGATGTTGTTTAAATAGAATCGTACTACTTGGTAACACTGACCTATAATCCCCATGTAAAGAAAATGACATCAAATAAAGATTAAAATATATATAAAGTAATTATATTGATCATATAAAATTTCAATGGTAATATACATACAATATATAAAATTATAGGTGAATAACAAGGAATGTGTCTCAATGGAGGAAAATTGAGACCAAATTACATTACAATTTGGTTACTTTGGAAACATTGACCCCAAAAAAGAAAGATCATAAAATGGTTATGTAAATAACCATAAATTTAATTATAATAGTCATATAATAAACTCTTGGGTAGCGTATAAACCTTGTAAAAGAGAAGATTTGTGAACATGAATTTTTTGTCACAAATATGAAAAGTGAGATGAAATTCCATTACATTGTGTATTGAATCTCGTAATACACATTAAAACCACTTTATAATAAATTTAACTTTTTTATCAATCTATCGATGAACTATATTATTATATCTAATACTTTATGTTGTTTTATTATGACATTTTTTACACACATGATAATAATTTTATGTTACGGTTTCACTTTGAGTAATGTCTTCTTTGTTCTTTTAATGTGTCGTATTTTGTTATATCATTGGTCATTATTCTTATATCATGATTTAAATATTTTAAAACATGATATAAATTTCATTTATATTTTTTATATTTTTATTTTAATAATCTATTTAATATTGAAATATGAAATAGAATACACCATTCTTGGAGACGGTAACTTTTACGTACCCATGAATGTTGTTTCTAATTTTATTATCGTATTGAAAGAGAAAAATGAAATGAAATATATGTCTAAAAATGTATATATATAAAATTATTCCCATATAATTAATATATCATATATATCATATATATCATATAATTTCACTAAACCCATCATTAATACATTCCATATAGTGTATGAATGAATCACATCACTTTTAGAGGGTGGTGGTCTACACCTTCTAAAACGAAATTAACTTATTAACACGAAATGGAAATAAGAAAGATATGTGTTGTAAAAGGATTATAGATGCCAAAATAAATAATTAATATAATATATATCACATAGGAACAGAGTTTCAATCATAATTTTCACCCTGAGTGGTGGTAAGGAAAAACAGAAAAATCATCACTTTGTGAGGCGGTAGTTCACCGTACACATAAACTGTATGTTCGTTACCCAGTATATGGAGGTGTTTATATGTGTAGATTGAAACCTTTAAATAAAAACATCCTATTATATTGAATATAATTTTTTATGCAATCATGGAATAATGAGAGAATCGGTGGTGGAGAATGAAAATAAAAGAAATGAGCTTGAGAGCATTCGTTAACTCTTAATCAGGTAACACCCTTTGGTTTATGCCAAAAGGTTTCCATTTATTGGTTTTTTCCATGGGTTGGATTATAAGTGTTATTCTGGGTTTTTGGTAATTTATTTTAGGAATATATTGTCTAAACATAATTTTTTGAGATTTGTGAATAAGAGATAGATATGGTTTCCTTTTATAGGGAAAGGAAAGGACACACTAGGAATTTTGGGAAAAAGTTGGGTGTTCCCACCTTTTTACCTAAAAATGTCATAAAACACAATAATCAAAGGTTTATGGGAGACTCATTTCCATCCTGTGGGTTTTGGATAAGTTTCCATGTAATTTTGGGTCTTGAATTAAATGATTAGTACTTTTTTAACCGAATTTTCCTCTTATTCATTGTATTTGATGTTATTCACTATCACTTAATTTTTTGGAAAAACAAATTTGACCGTATTAGAAATTATAAATTATGATGATTCCAAATATTGAATCAAATATTACAAATTATAATCATATATGTGGCATAAATTTATTTAAAAATATCATTGTTGATGGGACAACATTGTTGGTTTTTAATATAATGACATCCAAAATATTTCTATGTTTCTATACCCACTTTCAAATTGAAATTGATTCCAAATACCTAAAGATGATTAAATTATAAATATATTATGTAATTAATTTTTACAACCTGTTTAATATATTATTTTATCTTACAAATTAATTAGATGAAAATGCAGTTTTGAATAAAAATTCCGTATTTTTAATTATTCCTTAAAAAATGAAACCATATAAAAAAATATAAAATTTTATTCTATCAAAATTTTTATGTGTATATTTATAATATGAATTTTATTTTGACATATTATGCATTTAAATATTCCAAAAATTACATTTTTAATTGGTTCTCCATTAAAAGATCGTAAAACTACCTTTATAAAAATGTTTGTTTGTATGCATAAAATTGGGTTTCTTCTACAATTATTTCTATCAAATTTATTGAACTATAATTAAAAAAATTGATTCTATAAAATATAAATTTAATTAATTCTGTTCACTATTATAAATTAATTTATCTAATCCATATTAATCATCTCTTCTCATAAAAATACACTTTTTTAAAATTCATCCATTTATATTCGTTTACTTTATATATTCTTGTCTAATTATTAGGAAACCAATGAATTAAACTATATATATATTAATATTTTAGTTAATCCTATAATATTACATTTTATTTCCTTATAATATGCTATTAAATAATGATATTTTAATAATGAATTTTTGTTCGGTAACACTTGTTTCTTCTGGTTACATAAGCCCTCAAAGAAAGTCATTCATGTGTGTAACGTAATGTAACACTAATGTTCCATGTAGATAAAGGTCAAATTTATGTTTCATTCAATGAATCACTATGTTAGCACTGTATATAACGCAATCCAGATATAGTTCATTAATAAAAAATAAAATCTTTTCAGTGTTGCATGAAATGAAAAATATCAAAGAGATTATATTAATTCAAAAAAATATTTCACAAAATTTCACGGATTTACACATTGACAAGATTCATGGGAAAAAACAGTTGGAGAAAAATAATTCATGTTTGTTTCTAAGAAGATTCATATGGGTTTTTACCCACATATATAAACCATCTCGATGGTATAATTGTTCATGTGCCAGAAACATGACATCAAATAAATAAACATTTTCATCATTCATTATTTTGTCGTTACATTCCATGAGGTTTTCAATACGTAAAAATCGGTGGATGAATTTTTATTCTCATTTTATTGATGCCATGTTTTTTTCATATTATATTCCTTTCCATAATGTATATTCATTGTTTACCTTACTTTAATTATTATTTTTTCATATAACCCTTACTGAGCATTTGAACATACACTTGTATTTGTTTCCATTCCCAGGTTGTAAGGATGAAATCATTGGGTAAGTGACAAGATGTTGTTTATTCAATTTTGTTATGTTCTATGTTTAATTACCAATGTAATAATGGAATTATAAATGCATCTTGTTTCTTCAAGACTACTAAAATGATTGAACCATGGAGATGTGATCTTTTTTATCTATGTCATTGTAATAAAATGAAAAATGATACTCGGATACTTGTAATGGGTTTATTATAGTGGGAATTAGATAAGGTTTAGTAAAAACCTTATGAACTAAATTTCGTAAATCATTCATTAGAGAGTGAAACCCTATAGTATAATTTTGAAATATTACCTAGTAAACCAAGCTTATGAGATCACTATAGCTGATTAGAGCTACCTAATGATGTGGTAGAAGGTTCATTAATCTTATCTTCAAATTCATTTTATTTTTTATTGTATTCTATATAATTGAACTCTTTTATATAAACCATGAATTCCAGGAAAACAAGACATTTCCCTTTTCATATAAAAAGGTATTTTTCGGTCAAAAAACTAATGTAATTCTTGTTGCAACAAAAATATTTCAATATATCCCGTTTATGAAACATAAATGTGCATTATTTAGTAACCATATCATCATAACCATGGATTATTTTGATAAAATCCTCAGTATGCAATAGAATTAAAATTGTGATGTGAGAATTTATTACAAGATGAAGGAAATTGATATTCTTGGGGTCAACATAGCATCCATTTTCTTTAGTGTAGTGACGTCATCATTTAATTTTTTTCTATATCCACCCCAAATTCCTCTAATAAATTAAATTATTTGAGAGTAAAATAAAATAACCTCTTGGGATGGGGAAAATCAACTTCAAATTGGGAATGTTCCTATTGTATAGGAATAAATTAATGTCTTTCCTAAGGAATTATCTAGGAATCTCTAGAGCATAATGTTGGATTTACCATTGATTTAATCCTGGATACAAGACCGATATCAAATACTACTTATCAAATGTCAACTCTGGAATCAGTGGAGCTGATGAAACAACTAGAGGAGTTCAGTAATAAGGGATTTATTCACCCTAGTGTTTCTCCATAGGGAGATCATGTTCTATTTGTTAAGATGTAACACAGATCATTTAGTCTATGTATTTACTCTAGATAAATCAATTATTTTACAATAAAGAATAAGTATTAGTCCTTGAATTTATGAATTAGATAACCAAATCTATAGAGATAAATATTTTTGGAAGATAGACCATAATTTTGGATATTATCAATTTCTTGTAATGAAGGAAGATATTCCAAATACAGCACTTCAAACCATGTATAGACATTACGAGTTTATAGTAATAAAATTTAGACTAACCAATTTTCCCTCTATATTTGGGGATCTAATGAATATAGTATTTAAGGATTATTTTGATGATATTTTTCTGGTGTTTTTTGATAATATCTTGCTGTACACAAAAATCTATTAGGACCATGAGAACCACTTTCTAATTATTCTGAAGACTCTTAGAAGTAAAAGGTTATATGAGATGATTGTAAAGTGTGAATTTTTGGATTCAAATTGTTTCATTTCATATTCATGTTTTCTTTAAGGATGGAACATCTGTTGATCCTGTGATGAAAATACAAATCCAAGAATGGATTTTGCAAACTCACATAACTGAGGTATGTAGCTTCATTAGTTTAGCATGTTACTATCAATGTTTCTTTAAAAAAATCACAATTGGATAACCTGTTAAAAATATCACACATAAATGGGTTATGTTCCTATGGATAATAGATCATGCCAAATTTTTTGAATTATTGAACCGATGAATTTTCAATGTTCCAATTTTGACTCGTCTATCAGGAAAAAAGGTGTTTGTGACATACAATGATTCATCAAAATATGGACTAGGTTGTTTCATTATGAAAAATGATAATGTTTTTTCATATGTATCACCGAATTTGAATACTCATGAATGAAATTATCCAACTCAAAATGTTGAGTTATTTGACTTAATAGTTTCTCAGACAATAGGGAGACACTATCTCTATTGTGAATGATGTGAGATATATATCGTTCTTAAGAGTTTAAAATACATATTTACACAAAAATAAATCTACATGATGTAAAAAAGATTACTTGAGTTAATTAATGATTATGATTTCTCAATACACTACGACTAAGGAATGAAAAATAAACAATAATATTCATTAACCAGGAACGATCCTAGACTTTTGACTGAAATGAGGATTGAGGAAGATCATATATCCATTGATTTTTTAAAAATGGATTTATGAACTATGTATTAAAGGGAAACATCACCCCCTATTCAAAAGATTTATAAACCATATTTATTGGAGAAGGTAGAAATCATTCAATCTAATAATGATCATTTTCAAAATAAAATTAAAGATGTTAATGCTAAAAGATTTGCAGACTACATGTTTTAGGATGGAATTCTAAAATTTCGAAAGAGGTTATGTTTTCCATCACCCTCGAGATAAAAAAAATAAACATTAGATGATTATTATAGAATAATCCACTATATAAAACCTAGTAGTACCATGATATATAGAGATCTAAACGAACATTTCTTGTTACATGAAGAGGGAATTTGATGACTATGTGCCAAGGTGTCTAGTTTATCAGTAATTGAATAGTGAGATACAAGATCCTAGAGGATTCATTAAACCTTTAGTTATTCTTATATGGATGTGGGATGACAATACTATGGATTTTAGCATAGGAATACTATGGAAATATAGAAGGAATAATGAAATAGGGGTTATTTTTTATCAACATTCCCATTCTTCACATTCTTCACATTTTCTCACTATAATGGATGATTTTCCACTACAACTCCTTAAGAGACTCTATATTAATGAAGTTTTAATACTTCTTGGTGCACCTCGCTCGACTATCTTTGATCAAGATCCTAATTTTACATCCAAATTGTAGAATATATTTAAGAATATTTGTTTACTGAGATTCATATAAGTACTACTTATCACCCAAAACAAAAAAAAATATTAATAATGGACTATTCAAAATTTTGAAGACATGATGAGATCATGATAACATGACATTAATGGTATGTGCCATCAGTATTTACCATTGGTGGAATTCTCCTACAATAATAGTTTCCATTCAAGTATTTCAATGAGACTATATGAAGAATTATGTGTAAATAGATGTAATACTCTAACTTTTTGGGAGGAAATTATATAGAGGAAACAAATAGGCCAAGAACATATTTAAGATACAATGAAAAAGCTAACGTCTATTCTGGATCATATTAAAAAATATGATTTTTATAAAAACAGTTATAGTGTCAACTGGATAAAGGATTTGGAATTTAATGTGGTGATCATATATTTCTCAAAGTATATCCATGGAAGGGTATCTTAAGGTTTGGTAAGAAATGGAAAATATGCCCCAATTTAGTTAGATCATTTAAATTTTTGGATATAATTGGATTTGTATACTATTGATTAGCATTTCCTCCAAGTCATTCAAAATTTCATGATGTGTTCCACATATCATTATTAAATTAGTGCATGCTAGAGACAATGCATATACTAACCTATGAAGAAGTAGAATTGAACCTTATTTGTCTTACTGTGGATGGAATATTGAAATTCATTACACAAGAGAGAATGTATTGATAAATTGGAAAATTTGAAAAGAAATGGTTCTTCGATGAAACCATAAAATGGAATAAGTAATGAATGAACTTGAGGATGTTACGATGAAGAACCACCAACATCATTTTAGAGGGAAATATTCCTAAAAAACATCAAGGATAAAATATCTAATGGAGGAAAAAATATAGGACCTTGTGAATTTATGGTATGTATATTCTAAAATAAATATCTTATGTTGCGCAAAACACTGAGCTTAAATGAACAACAATATACTATTAAATAGTAACTTGATGGTTGGAATAGTAATAGGGAAATTATGTATAGTAATGTGACCATTAGAATAGTAACCTCACCTATGAAAGTATATATAAAATTTATTCAAGTTATAAATGTAAAAATGATATAATTATATCATAGAGTAAGTAAATACATGTTTCAGAAATTTTTAATTATGTGTTGATATTTTTTATAAAATTGAAATATTTATTTTTAATTCAACATTTTATATAATGATTTATAAGTAAATTTACATTAAAAAAATTATTTAAAAGATTATATTTTTTTATTATAATTATTATATAAATTTTTGTGTAATTAATTAATATTTTTAAATATTATAAAATCTATTATAATTTCAAAATTCGTATTTTCAATTTAAATGGTGATTTTAATAAAAAATTAAATTTCTTTAACTTATAAAATTAATTTCAACAAATGGTGTTCATTTTTTAATTCACAACGTTAGAAAATTATAAGGGTTAATTTTTTGGATTTTACTAAAATAGTTTCATTTTTTTAATTATAAAAACTGGTAATTTGTGGTATATATACATTACAAGTTAAATGCACTAATTCATGAGTCATCACTATTGAATGCACCAAAATATTGAACTATCCTTCTCTCCATACATTATTTATTCATGTGATAATCACTATTTATTTTCTGGAGAAAAAAATAATCAACTAATGAATAGATTAATAAAAAACACCCATCTTTTCCACTATAAATACAACCCCTCACCATCTCTTATCATCAGAACTATTAAGAATTTAATATTTTAAAATTTATACCCAATCATCATACCAAGCCTCTTCTCAACATCTAGGAGGGTCTTCTCTAAAAAAAGACCAAAAGGAATTTCCCTAAGGAGGTTCGCAATGAGATGAATTGAATAAGTAAAATCCCTTTTCGTTTTATGTATTTTTCTTTTCACTTTTTTTTATTCTCTCCTCACACCACATTTCCAAAAATTCATGATTACTGTAGAATCTTATATATATTTTAATTTTTTTTTTCAATGGAAAACTCACCATTATGTCTTGTCACATCTTTTTTTCTAAAAACCAAAACATCACTCATTAGGTGCCGATTTACCGCCTTGGTAGATGATGTGTTTTCATTTTTCAATTAATCCTTCAAGGATGGTCATAATACCATTTTTATATTTAAAAAATATTATAATATATTTATATAATTTTATTTAATGTTCTAGACCCAAAATATATACATAATATTAATTAATAAACCAAAACTAGTTCATGATGATCGAATAAATCCATAATAATCTTAACGATTATCATAGATGGGTCATCTAATGATTAGTCTGAATATCATAATACCAAATGAAATATATATCTATTTAAAATTATTTTACTTCATTAAAAAAATATATTTTTTATTAAAGATATCTATTATCATTTTGCATGAGTTTCCATACACGTATACAAGTAAACTAATCATGGAAACTAGGGAAATAAACACTCTTGAAAAATAATATTTTATATTATAACTCCTAAAAACTCCATAAATTAACATAGTAATGTTATAAAAAATAAAATAAGTGTTGATAGGTTTCTGAAATTTATTAATTATTGGATTTAATTTGATTATTTAGGACATTATATCATGTTCATGACACTTTCGAACATATGGTAATGGAAACTCCATGAACATATATTTTTCCAATGGGTAACACTTTCCATCACTTTACTCCTATATAATTTTAATTTATTCTTATGTACTCTTCCTTAAATTTGTGTGCAAGATCCAATGAAATTTACCCTGCTCATTGCATCTTCTATTTGATGGAAAATTAATGTTTTATAAGGATTCCTTTTCAATTCCTCTCGATAAGGATGCCCAATTAAAGGAAATTTCCCAATTTTTTACCCATTTTAATGTACCATACAGAAAATGTTTTAAGATTCCAATATTTTTTTAGAACGAATAATCAAATCATGAAAAAGTATTTTTTTTCATTTTTAGTTTTATATAATCAATTTTGATTTTTTTATTAAATAGACATTAATATTTTATTTAAACCGCAAAAAATATGATCATTTCTAAAGTTACATAAGTAATATTTATTAATGTTTAAATGTTAGTTGGAATTCATAATATCTTCATATTTTAACTCATGAATTTATATATAATATTTTTATTGATTATTTTGGAGCCAATATTGTTATTTTCCCTTTGATTCATCACCACATCTTCCTTGCGTGCGGGGTATATATACATCAATTTCATTTATGATCATAATTCATTGATGATTTCATTAGATATCAATATTTATTGTGTGAAAAATATTATCACTTCCATAGACATGTTAAAGTTTAACTTATGGTCTTTTGTATAAATGCTATTAATTGGGGAAATATTAAGGACTATATATCCTATACTCAATATGAATATTTTGATATGCAATATTGGTTAGAAATTAAATACATGTATAAATAATTATTCTACCTTTCCTTGAGGGGTAGGTCTTTCTATAGCCCTCTGATGTGATAAAAAGTATATTGAGACTAAAAATTTGGTGAAAACCCTTTCATTATTGTTTCCAAGAAGAACCAGATTGGTTTTTACTGATAGAATTAAACCATCTTGATGGTATAACAGTTCATGTACGAGATACGTGACATCTAATAAATAATATTTTTCCTCATTAAATATTCAATTATTAATTTCCATGAGGTTTTCACTAAGAAAAATATATGGTTTCATTTTTTTTCATAGCATATTTATGTAATTTTTTTGGATTATTTACCTTCCCTTAATGTCTATACCTTATTTTAATTTCTTAACATATTTTTTTTATTATAACCATTATTGAGCATTTTATCTCACCATTTTATTTGTCTCCTTTACTAGGTAGTGAAGATTATATCATTTAATAAGTGATAAGAAGTAGTTAATTTTTTTATTCTCTATGTTTAATTACCAACCTATTAAGGGAACCATGTATGTATCTATTTTCATCAAGACTCCAAAACTGATCGATCCTTATTAATGTGATAAATTGTATCTGTTACATTGTAACAAAATAGACCACCAACTCTATGATTCCAGGGTCAGGGTTTTGTTATAATAATCATACAATAATATTAAAAAGGACCCAATTTTTTTTAATTTTTTTGACCAAGTGATAAACTACCATGTTTTCATCCTCCTTCCTCAAATGATAATATTTCCCCAATGCATTCAAATTGAGTTATTATTTATACAGATTTAAAATTAAATAACTTCTCAAAGTTAAATGCTTAGGATATGTATAATATGGTGGTAATTTTCGATAATAATGATAGAGGAGTGTGACCTATTCCACTATACCATGGGATAGATTCCCAGGGTACTTCATTAGCTTATATTCATTCGAAATGAATATTTTCTATTTTCCTTATTTAATAATCTATACAAAACTAAAATTATTGACATTTGTAATGGTAAATAGAACATCACATCAACCATTAACCGTACATGGACTTAGCTTGAGTATAGATATGTAAGGAAATACTTGGTCTCTGGGATTTATGTCCTTAAGTTCGATAAACATTTCATGATCCACCAATATCCATTAATTGTAAATTTTATAATTTTCAAAATGTTCTCAAATAATTTTTATTAATTCAAATAGATGTAATCATCTCTCTTTTACATCTTTGTCATGTTCAAGATTCATCTCTCCCACAACCCAAAATTTCATATATTCTAATTCCATAGCCATGTGATAACTTTTCGTATAAATCATCATATATAGGTCTATTTCTATAAGGGTTTCATAGGTTATCCTATAATACCATAGAAGGTCTCTTAGAATTTGTGTCCAATATTTCCTATTTTGTTGTATATAATTTTATAAAATTCCCTAGGTCTCTCTATTGGACAATTCATCATGGCTGTTGGTTTTTGGACGATAAGGTGTTGAGGTCATGTAATGGATCATATATTATCTCTGTAAAATATTCTTTATCAAATTGAATAAATGAGTCCATTAATCATTGATTATAGTTCTAGGAACTCTATACCTATATAAAATGTATTTCAATATAAAATTACAAAAAACATAACCATTATAAGTATTTGATGCTTTGACCTATTCCCATTTCAGAAAATAATTATCTTCATTAAATATATAATAATTCCCTAATTAAATTGAAAATTTTCATATAAATACATTCCAAATTATTCAAAAAATTCACAAGATCTAATTCTTTTTTGATTAATTTCATATATTTTTGAAATATTCTAAAAACCTATTAACTTTTACATTATTTTTTTAAAAGTTCCTTTTTTATATTCAAACAAGGTGGGATAATATATTTTTGATTCTAATACATTTCCCGATGAACACTGATGTCCAATGTCACCTCTATAAGTTAAAATGTTACCAATCCAGAAAATATATTCAATTTATTTTTCAGAAAATAATCTCCTTATTATAATATCATCGTAAATTTTACAAATAAATGGTTCTCTACAAATGTAAAATCCAGATTCATATTTTAGTTTCTAAATTTAGTTGTGATATAATAGAGTGAATTCTTGAGATGTTACCAAATAATTCACCATGTCATTATACAATATAAATTAAACATTAAAAGAATAGAAATAATAAAATATAAAAAAATTATTATATTGTTATATGGGTTGGAATCTCTACTTTGTTTGTCTTTGTCTATTTACTCTTGTGATCATCCACTTGGTTCTCAGATCCCTTCATGTATATTATTTCCAAGTTAAACTCTTGAAGTAATAACATAAAAATCAATAGTCTGGGAATCAGATTTTACTTATTCATAAAAAATATAAGGGGTACATGGTTATAAACAAAACATTAACTCCAAGAAAATAACATACTAATCAATGAAACTAAAATATAATGAAAATAATAATTGTTTACTTGTTTTTTAGTGGAATTGGGTAACATTTAGTTTATTGAGTTATAGGTAATGACTTGTTTTCTACACTCAATACTCTGAGTAAGGGGTACTCTAACTGGTTGGATGGAGGCTTCATGATGTACATCAAAGGGTTCATCCAAATTTGGTGGTTTCACTACTGGGGGTGGGGGTTACCAATCTCCTCCCCAAATCACCAAAGGATTTCCTAAACACATCATGAAAATAAAAATTATAATCTAAAAAAATAAATTTGGAGGGAGATAAATCTTACAAAAATCCATGATAAACCTCATATAAAACCATGCATATCTTAAGAAATATATAACATGATTCACACAACATAGGTAATTCAGTGACATTTTCAATTCAACTTTTTAATTTATTAAGTTTAATTTAGATTGTTGATTTTGTATGCCTAATAAAACTTCATCTATCTTCCAAGAAATGGGTCTTTTCAAAATTCAAAATAATATCATTTTCAATGCATGTTTTCATTACATTTCTAGATTTTTTGAACAATGGTCCAATTAATGTCCAAAAACTGTGAAATCTTCGAAAAAACCTCAAATAAATCTTTAATTGGATTAAAAAATAGACTTATGTGGAACCTCTCAAATGTAACAATTGAATTAAATAATTAAAATTTAATCCTTCAAAAAGAAGATAATCAATTGGTGCATGTAAATATGGACTCCTATTCATCTTCTAGAGAAATGGGAACATACAAATATCCAGAATATTCATCCAACATGAAATGATGAGTTCTTCATTTCAATATCTCTTACAACTATTAAATGAATTTTATTAAGGATGGATCTTTATATGTGACTAGATTTGACTTTCTATACTCTATGATATGTCTCAAATTTTTTTAAATTATTATAAGGTTTAATCCATTATTATCATTCCTCATAATGGATTGTAATTTTTTATTGGTATAATAATTAACGGAGACAACCCATTATGAGTGTTAAATGGAATAGATGATCACTGGTTCAAAAATATTCTTTATCTTCTTCATAATTACCTACATAATTTGGACATTAAAACATTATTGGGGATGCCTAATGGGTTTTGAATCACTCTATAGTAGAATTATCAATTGGTAGATATTCATATTTATTCCCAAGACCTCACCTGAGATCCATCTAATTGTTTGTAAATTAATTCCAAAAATATCAGTCACTGATTGTACTAGGGTTTAGATAAATTATTGGTAATTATTGTTGGTAAAGTTTCCCCATCCATGAGGTGGAAAACATTTAATTCTATTTTATTTTGTATTAACTAAAAATTTTGGGATTGGTTAAGATATGGAATTAAATTGAGGTACCTCATTCACACAAGGTAATGTATCATATTCTTTTTCATGAAAAAAATCATTATAGTAATCATAAAAATTATATTTTACCAAATTTTTGAATATGAAAACTAAATTTACATAATTTAGCCTTGTCTTCCATGGAATATTTTATCCAAAAATATTATCCTGAGGATAAAAATTCTTGCAACATGCCTAAACCTTCCAAGAGTTCGGATTCTTCGAGTTTAGAGAGTGAACTAAGTGAATGGTCATTTGAAGTGCGCATCATGTAGTAAACAAATTTTAAGTGAGTAGTGATTTCTCCAAACACCCTTGTGAGTGAACCCTAATTAACAATGATCTCATTCTTGGTCATATTTGATAATTTCCATCTCAAAATTATGTCTATGTTTCCTTCTGGTCTATCTTTCTCAATTACAATCACAAGGATGTCTTATGGATGTAATTAGGCACGAACTCTAACTAACACATCTTCCAAAAATACCTCATGGAATACTATGGATCTATTTCTGAGTTGTAGTTCCAAAATTTTGGGATTTATTCTCTAATAAAAATTTAATTATTAATGAGTGATTAAATACATTAATATACATCCTAGATCACATCAATAATTATAAAAATTTAATTATTCAATGGAATAGGGAATATAAAATATCTATAGATCTTTAAATTTGGTTGTTAAGTGGGGTTTCATAAAGGCTAAGACACATCTTAAAAAGTTGTTTATACTCTTACCTAGAAGCCTCCAATTATTTGTGAAAATATCCTTGAGTAAATTAAAATAAAATTTATTTTTTTAGGGTCTCAATAAGGGGTCTGTTTCACATTGTAAAAGAAAACTATTTTTTAGTGCTTCTTCTAAAATCATATTTTTTATATCATTCTTGATTAGAATGGTGTGGTTAGGTATCTATTATCCTGTTTATTTCATTGTATTTGTGTTTCTTATTTATTTTTCCTTGGTCTAACTTCTACCTCATCCTCATTATTTTCTTGTTATTGTCGTTTTTTTTTCAGGAATACACCCTTAACTTTTATAATTCTTGACACATAACCCTCCATTTATTGTTTAAATGGTTCATGTTTGAATTTTTATGGTGGTGGGATATATTTTACACTTCCTTTTGTTGTCAATGTTAAATTAACATATTGGTTAAATTTTTTCAGGATGGTAGTTTTCATAGATTTCATGATAGAATGTAAAAAATATTTTCAACTATGTTTTTGGACATTTGAACACCATTCATTAATTCTGAACCACAAATATTTATTGTTTTTATATTCAGGATTGTTCACTAATTGATTTTTTTTTAAACGGAATATATTTTAATAAATTTGGTCGGTTATAAGATTTATATTATGATTTTTGAAATGGTGGTGGGTTGTTTAATTTTTGGTTTTGATATTGGAATTGTGTTGGATAGAGTATTAAATTTGGTATGGAATATGAAGTTATTTTGTTGACTATTAAATCCATAACATACATTTTTAGTCTCTATCCATCATTTTTTTTATCATATTAATAGATAAAATGTTTTTTCACAACCTTCCTTGCCCTTCCCATTAACATAATGGTTAGTGTAATTCTTAGGTTATGGGCATAAATCACATTACACCGTTGGTTCTTATTGTTCTATAATTTGATTTAGAGCCATATACCTCACCGAACTATTTAGAAATTAAATTCTATCTTCCCAAAATATATATGAATCATAATTTCTCTCCTCATATATGGCTATTTTATGATTTCCTCTTTTACTAAATTTTTCTGAAATATGTGCAATATTCTCAATAAGGCCCTTGAATTATTCTAGTGATGTGTAAAACAATTCTCATTTAGTTGATGCAACCAAAATATTTTTATCATTTTTTACTATGCCTTCATGAAATAACATAAGGATTTTGTTCTATTCTATGTTGTGATGTGGGTAGATGGAACAAAGATTCATAAACATCTCATTGTACCCATAAAGTGTGAATTATGGTGATTTCACAATGGTATAAATCTCCTTATATATTTCTTTACTCCTATATATGGGGAACAATCAATGTATGGATCATATGTTTATGTAATATTATACATGTATTTCTCCTGTTTTTAGTTTATACATCCCTTATTTGGATACTCCTTCTAGTGAGGAGGTAAATTCCCTCAACTTAAAATATTCATCACCACTCTTTAGGGTTTTAGAATAGATAAGGAATGTGTTATTGCTTGTATATATATATTGGGTTATTCTCCTATGGGACCATGAAACATAACACCCCTTGAATTAAAATAATATTCAATTCGTTTTTTTTAATTCATAGATAAAATTTTTTGCTAACAAATTGTGGTGTACAAAAATCTATCATCTTTTGATTTGGATGTTTATCGTTGTTTCAAGGATCAAAGGGAACGGTGCTAATTTCACCTAAATATAAAAGTGTAATATCCAAATAATCTATGTTAAAAATTATATTCATATTTTTTATTAGCAATGTTTTTCCATTTTTTGAATCAAATTTAACTAATTGGTTATTAAAATACGGAGTCATGAAAATTAATGGATGAACTTTTTTTGGAACTCTCTCCTCTAAAATGGAGCCTCATTTTTAAATAAACCATCATGTGGTGTGAAAAAAAATTATTCCCTTAGATTAATATATTTATTGTGTAAACCTAGGTTTTATTCTTATAGTGGAGTGAAAAAAATTAGTTTCCAAAATTTTGTTAGATAATATTATAATTTTTGTGAATTTTGAAAAAAAAAGTAAGATATTAATTAGAAGATTAAAAATGGTATGATAATAAGGTAATAATATTAGGTTCATATTATTAATTTTAATGTTCTCTTTTTCATTAAAGGATTTATCATCCTCTTCTTATCAGATTAATTAGATATTCTACGATTGGTTCACCTCTCATTAGTTGTTTAATGTTATTTTGAGAATAAAAAAAAGGAAAGAATTTTATTCTCTCTACCTCCTTCGTATATTTGAATGTTCTTAACAAAAATGTAATACGTAAATAATTTGGAATATATATAAATATATCTCTCTCTGTCTCTATCCTTTTATCTTAATTATTATAATGTTTAATAGTTCTCTCTGCATGAAACACATAAACTAAAATGATTTGTTCCAATATGAATATTTTAATTAAGAAAATTTATAAATAATAAAAACAATAGAAAATAAACTGATGAAAATCAATTACCAATTCATGAAAATAGTATTCAGGACACATAGAGTTTTAAAAGGTAACTTCTGAATGAAAAAACTTTTCATTAAATATTGAAATTCCCTTTAACATTAAAATTTACTAATATTTGAAATTTAATTATATAAAATGAACATAATTTTTCATATCTATATAAAAAATTATCCTAGGTAGATTTTTTTATATTTTTCATAAATAATTTATTTTTAGATGAATTGTTATAATATACTGACTTTTCCAATACCATTACTTTAATGACATCCTCAAAATTGAAGAATAGATTAAAAATTTTAAAAACATTCTATATAAAACTATATATATTTAAAGTTTAATATAAATAATGTGCAAATACTATATTTAATTAATTAAACCCATGTGTAATGCTTGGGAAACTTAAATAATATGTTTGTCAAAAAACACTTCTTATTTACTTATATTAAACATACTCTTCATAAATTTTAGAAATTAAATATTTGAAATTGGTTTTTATAATTTAGATAAGAATGATAATATTATATAGTTTGATCAATTTCATTTTTTGTAAAAATATTATGAAAAAGTATATTAACGTTAATTACTAGGATAATGGTAAAAGTGACATTTTCATAGAATAGTTATGTTAATATTGTGTAATTATTACCTAATGAAATATATTAGTAAATTCTGAAATTTTAATTTAATTACATTTTCAAACATATATATAAATATATTATCCCTCATTAAATTCCAAATAAATACTAAATATGATTAAAAATGTTTAATGGTAAAAACAATATTTTTTACGGAACAATTTTTTCTATATATTGAATGAATTAATTTATAAGATAATTTGTATAATTTAGAGATTTAATTCTAGTAAATCTAGATTAAATATAGTTTTAGAGAACCAAAATTTGGAAATATGGGTTATTTTATATTTTTAATAAAACGTATATTACTTAGTTAAAAATTAGTTACCTAGGTTAAAACAAAAAATGGTAAATGACATGAAACATGTTTAAAAACATTTTAAAAGTACTGAGAGTGGATTTATAGACATTATATCATGAAAATGTCAATTATTACTCATTTTAGATCCATTAACCCCAGACCAGTGTCATTCCACTGTTGAAAAATAATGTATGTTCATAGTGGTTATCTTTTCTTCACTTATAAAAAAGGAAAACATGATCCATTTAATGACACCATTATTCATTTTAATTTCATCCTAAAAATCTACCATATATATCCTTATAAAATCATCTCCCATTTTCATTATCCATTTCCTATATTAGATATTCTAATACATTCATTTCAAATGATACTTTCAAGAGAATTTTCAAGGACCTAAAGTCATTCATGTGATATAGTGGAAGTTTGGATTAAGGTTATAGAGATAATTATAACTTATGGGAAGTATATAAGGGAATATATATGCGTTTTATTATGTATAATCCCAAATATATTTTCTAAAATAAATTTATTTTTTAGCTTTTTCTCAAGTAGAATAAACAAAATTGTTATTTAATGTTTTCTGAGATTATTTTCATAATTAATAATGATGTAAAGTTTTTGAAAGTTCAGCATAGATCATATCACATGGTAAAAGGAAAATTTATAAAATCAATTTTTGGAACCTTCCCAAGAGTGTGGGTTTGTAGTTCTTCAATTTGTTTCATAGTATGTTTTATATATTTTTATATATTTTAAAGGATAATATTTGTTATTTTTTGGTAATTAGATTAGAAATCATTAGTTAAAACCTTAAGAATGAGTCATGGGGGTGTGTATAAGAATATGATAAAATCTTAATGTTTTGAAAATTTATAGATTATTTAGTTTTCCTAGAAATTGAATCCATTTCTTTTTAAAATAAGTGGATTAAGGCTCTAACATAGATGTTCATAATGGTGATAACCCTTAATAGTGGTGATTAGTTATTAACATCATTTTCATTGCGTTCACGACAAAGTAAAATAACTGAAATATTATATGAAACTCTTATGTGATATTCCTTATTTAATGTGATTAACATTACAAGAAATTATTATTTATTTATTATTTTATGAAATTATGTTTTATAATATGAGAGAACCATACCAAAAGAAACCTAGATTGAACCATGAGTGATTAGGTTAAACTGAAATATAATTTTATGGGTTTGAAGTGTAAAACATTCGAGGTTGATTTTTTAATAATTCTATACTTATTTTAATATAGATCACATGTGATTAAATCTTTTTTAAAATTAATGGAACTAGGAAGATCCATGTTAATAATGGTTATGATAGACAATACAATAATTGTCCTAAAAATCATCCTAGTGGGATATAAGATAATTATGATGATCAACCAACTATCTCAAGATATCATTGATAAATTAAATAACTCCAAGAATCTGAAATCATAAATTACTATAAGGATTGGGTTTCATATAATTTTATGTGGTGGAGATGATGCTAGAAAAAAGAATCAACATCTTATTTTCCATTAAACATCAAATAGGAACCTAAGTAAATGCCTCAAGGGAATGAGAAGATGTTTAAACAATTCAATATGAGGATATGTAGGAAATAAATTCATGGAAAATGATGCAGTTGAATAACATGAAATATGGAAAAATATTATATCAAGGTATAAATATTTATTTAATGTGGTGAACTTGGGAATTATCCAAGTCAATGCCCTAATCTAATGATAGATATGGATATTGAGCATTAGCAAACTCATTAACCATGTGAACAAGGATTATCACATGATATAATTACTATAGATGTAGAACATGATAATTAATTATATAAAGTAAATTAAACATTTAGAAATATGGGAGGAAGTCACACAAAACTCTCATTTCTCTTCCAGAGGACACAATTGTATCAATCATTTCTAAATCTATTTCTAGATATTTGGAAACCATTTAAAACATTTAGTATATATGAAAATAGATTCAAATCATATTCCAATACTATTTTATGAGTTACTGTCTTGAAGGTTGATGGGAATCATTTGATCATGATTTTTGAACCAAATTATCTTCTCTAAGTAATTTTAATGAATATCATATGTGAAATTATCAAATTTTAATAGTGGAACAATATTAAAAATTCCTTGGAGTCCAATATTAATTCTAAATAAATTATTACCTTTGAGAGGAATATTTTTTCCTTATATTAGATTGTTGTTTTTAATATTTATATTAAATCCCATATTTGAAAAACTCAATTCCATCCGTATCCTCGAGTTTTTTGGAAACTAAGATCGAAATGATAGTTCAAAACATTATGATCAATATCTATACTCATAGATCACTATAAATTATCGATAAAACCTATTTCATTATGGTTGTAACCTTTATTCATATGAATAATATGTTTGATGATTTAGAATCCTTATTATGCATTGAATCAACTCATGGACCCATCTTGATGCTCTTATAAGCCTCCAAAAGTAACAATATAATTTGAGTAAATGGTGATTTTCACAATAAAATTTATTTCTCTATAAATACATATATCAATAAAAATATATGGAAGCATTATTATCCTAAATCCTTTAAATATATTTGAATCAGAAAATAATAATTGATTATGGTAGCCTTACCCAAGTATGTAAGATGTATATTTGCATAAAATTTATACCTAAAACAATGAATATATTATGAAAAATATATTCTATTTCATCACTTAGAGAAACTAAAATGTAAAGGATGCAATTTATTTAATGGGAAAATGTAATGGACTTATATTTTGGAACATATATATATATATATTTCTCTAAATTAATAAAATGTTTGAAAGCAAACACTACATGCAAAACTGAAACTAAAACAAGATATGTAATATTTGATTAATATTTTTACAGAAAATTAACAATAATAAAAAATTTATTATGTGAAAATATTTCCATAAATTAAAAATTCATTCAAAACAGGATTAATAAATTTTAACATTTTAAATGGTGATATTTTCAATAAAAGATTTAATTATTTATATATTGAATTTTAATTTAAAAGTTAAATTTATAAATTTTACAATTTAAACTTTACAAATTTAAATTTAAAATTTTAATTAATATAAAAAAATATAGTAAATTTTTTATATATTTTTTAAAATAATTACATTTTCTGTGAATAGAAAAAAAAATATTTTTCTAATACAATCGTTGTTATGACATTATTATAATTCAAGATTGATTTAAATTATTAGGAAACCTTATATATATATAAATTTAAATTTATAAATTATATCATTTAAAAGTAAAATATTGAATTTATTACACCAATGTGTATTTTTTTGGAAATATAAGTAATATTTTACTCTAAAAACTATTTTTTTGCTTATATTAAAAAAGTAGTTTTCATCACATGTAGAATTTAAATCGATAAAAATGGATTTCAAATTTCAGATCTTCATGATCATATTATTTAATAATTTCATTTTCATTTTTCTCATAAAAGAAAGATTACAAAGATTAAAGTAAATAACTATAGTAATGTTAAATCATGTATTTTCAAAGAATTATTTTATTTGTATTGTATATTTTTTACCTCATAAAATAAATTAAAATATTCAAAAAAATGAATTTAATATAATTTTCCAACAAATGTAAAAATATATTATCACTCGTTAAATTTTTAATCAATACAAAACAATATTAAGAACAGTTGATGGTAAAAAAAACATTTTCTACACAATAGTTTCTATATATATGTAATGCTTTAATTTGAATTTTTATTATATATTATTTATGTATTTATTTTGTAAAATTTATGTTAAATTTAGTATTTTAATAATTAAATTTAAAATTATGTTATATATATATATTTTTATTAAAACATACATTACTTCGTTAAGAACTAGTTACGTAGGTAAAAATGAAAATGAAAAAATGTAAAAACCTAATGGTATATGACTTGATTCATGTATAAGTCATCTATTATAATGAAATTTAGATACTTTTTCTACCATATCACACCTGAAACTCTACTGTTTCTCAATTTTGGTTCCTTTGACACTTGAATAGTTTCATTTCATTATTGAAAAATAATGGGTGTTCACAAAATATCCATTTTATTCACTTATAAAAGGGGAACACATCCGCCCCATTTTTTCACCATAATTCAATCAAATTTCGAATGAATAATCTTATATTTACTCCACCTATAATACTATATAAATTTCTTAAGCATATGGTCATTATTACTCATCTTAATCACTTCATTTCAATGGCGACTTTTAAGATAATGTTCAAGGACCCAAAAAAGATTCATGCACTTTAGTGGATGTAAGAAATTATGGTTATGGTGATAAGTAAAATTTTTAGACAACATATATCTTAGTATAGAGGAGTTATATTATTATTAAATGATCAAATCTATTTAAAAATAAATTTATAATGTATCCAATCATCAAATACACTAAACCAAATGTTTCTCTGAGTTGTGTGAGATTATTATGAGATGTAATACTATTTTGATGTTTTTGCATGTTTTGGTTAGATAACATCACTTGGTATCAATGATAATATTTAAAATAATCTATTTTTATCTACATACCTAGGATTTTATTTTTGGGGTTCCTAAGTGAATCATTCCCACCATACTTAGAAAGTACCACACCTGGTTTTCTGCTTCTGATGTAATCAGAGAATAACTATTTTACGCTCAACACATTCCCACAACAACTAGTGATTTCAAAATTAAACAAAACAAATTACAATATAAATATTATTAAAATAGGAAAATGTATTTTAGTATGCAATAAATATAAATAACTTAATATTGTATTTGATATTAAAATATTCTCCAGAATACTAAAATTAGTTAACACCAAAAGAACATAATTAAATGAATTTAATAAAATCATGTGATAAAAAAGGTCGACCATCCATTCATCAGTCACTCAATAATTAGAATTCTTTTTTATGGGTAACAGAGAACAATGGAGAATGAAAATACATTTTTAAACTAAATTTAAAAAAAAAACATGAGAAAATTATCCAACATGAATTGTGATCCAAGTCATAATCATCCTTTAATAGCATCCTACTATTCTGCCAATATTAACACAATTTTATCTTTCTATTTCATTGGTATAAATTTTTAAATCTAATTGTTTCTAATTAAAATGGAATGTTATATCTCAGGATATTAAAATCTCTATACTGATTTGATCTTCTATGAAACTCCAGGTTTATCATATTTTACCTCTGTGAAATATATTTCAGGATTAGAAAATTTTGGTATCATACAATTGATCAAATTCATGTGTTCATAGAATCTTAATGGATTGGTTTTAATTGTTGGTGAGTTTTACAAATCATTCACGTATCCTTTAATTTTCTTTTGAGTGGATTCCTAGAAAATTGGTAGTCACTGATCGACCATGAGTTAATGGAGTATCTATGAGGAATACCTTCCATGGATCAACCTTGTGGTTGATTGAATAGGAATTCAACAGATTGGTTATGGGTCTATCCAAAATCTACATGCTCAATTGGGTTCTTAATAGAGTGGTCACTTAAATGGCACAGTCGATTTATTTTCTTCTTGTCTTTTCCTATCTAGGGGATGGTCTATTTATTTGCTAATTTAGTTTCATTAGAACTTTTTAGAATTTACAGGCTCAAATACTTGTTATCTTTTTTCATTTAATTGTTCAACGAAAAGAATTAATCAATTTATGGTCTATTAGATTCCTCCCTATGATTGATAGATAAGTGGTTGAATTAGTTTGAGATATAAGGTAGATTATCAAGTTACTCTTAAAATAGGTTGAGGAATTTGTAAAATTTTACTTTGGTTTAGTTTAAGATAATGGTCAATGGATCAACCACATTATATCCTCATATTAAACTGTCTTCAAAAACTCTATAATTTTCCTATTTATTTATTTATGTATAGAACCTCTTGATTTCTTCAGAATAATCTTTGAACACTTGATATATTTATCAAATATTTAAAGTAGAATTTACTATGTTAATTATGAAGATCAAATAAAAAATTCAAAATTTAATCCACATTCATACTAATGAAAAAAATACTCTTATATGATAAATAACTTTTAATTTCCTTGTAAATGATAAATGGATAGGATTGAAGAAATGATAATAACCAATGAAATATATAAAAGTATTGGATCTATAAAAATCTTCTGGATAATTATGTTTTGATGTCTATGTTTCTAATATTGTACTATCAGGAACTCAACATGAAGTATAAGTAAGTGTTTACATTAATAAACTCATTTACGACTCTAAATATATGACATCTAAATATTGAGGGTAAATATCCTTGTCATAATCTATGAAAGTTAGAAGTTTATCCACTTGGGTGTGTGTCTTAAAGAATAATTATAACACATTTTCAAAGGTATCCAACTTAGAGTATTATTATTTTTTCACTCTTGGTAACTCTTTCTAAATTTTTAAAATACCAAATTTCTACCTCACAAACCCCACACAAAGTTGTTATTATGGAATAATCTTAAAATATTACTAATTTAATTTACTCTCCCAACCATCTTATTCAATATACATGTATCAAGTTCATTACATTGGATGCGGAATAGGAAAATTTATCAATGTAATCATGATTAATAAGTCAGAAACCATGTGGTAAATAAATTAATAACATCATTCAAAGGAAACATGGAATAAAAACCATATAATATTTATATGTTATAAATAAATACATTATATATGTATAAATTTTAATTATTTCAAGTCTCACAAAAAAAATCCACAGAATATTGTCTTATAATAATCAATTAATCATTTATAAACTGGGACGTAGTTTAATTTGATCAATCATTTATAATTTTATAATACATCATAACCCATTTAATAAAGGAATTATTAATAACTTCATTTATACCTCACTATTTTAGAATAATTCACTACCCATATCCTTCCAACATCATAAAATTTTATTTAATAATAAATAATACAAAAAACATGATATATTTAAATTATTCTAATTTTTTTCCAATTTTTGACATATCAATACACTTATCAACTATTTTAATTTACAAATCCATCTCAAAATCAATGTTTCACAACATTAATTAACATGTAATATCACAATATAAAAAATAAATCACATATAAATGAAGTAAATAATTATATAAAAAAATTTAGTAAACTAATTTCATATATTTTTAGAAACCATATCCATCCTTATAGATGGATGATTTCATTCTTCATATGTTTTGAAAAAAATAATGTGTAATAAAAAACATAAACTATAGACATTCCGATATTATATTCACCTACATAAATGCTAAAAAACCAATTTCTATAATTGATTTTTTTTAAAATTTATTCATTTGGATATTTAAAAACAATCAAAAAATTTATATTTCCACATTCTCTAAGACAAGACCAAAAATATATTCCAAGGGAATATGGGTAAATTCTTGTCTTATAATTCTCTCCCTATTGTGGCCATGTAGTGAGAAACAATATATTGAATAGAATCTAAATGCAGTATAAATCCTATTGATAAGTGATGATAGATGAAAAATATATGGAAGGGATCGATTTTTATAAATATTTCTCCATGATGTTTAATTCATTAGATATTTATAAATACATTGTCCATAAAATATCCAAAATTATTATTTTTATGTTCAGATAAGTGTCCCACCGAAACTCCACTTCAAAATAAGATCATGTTGGTCAGTTCCCAACCCACAAAAAAATCATTTAGTACGTCATTTATACATTTCATATAATAAAATATATAACATGATTTTATATATTTGAATAATATCTCATGAAATCATATATAACTCTTAATATATTTCCTTAGATTTTTATAATTTAAGATAAAATAATCATTTATGACCTTAGAAAAAGATTTTTACGGGTTTTCTTTATTGCCATAGGGGTACCCCTTTCGAGGATATTTGATTCTTTTTGTTCTTTAATCCAAAAAATACCAAACAAAAATTTATGATTTTTTAATGTTTGGTTTTATAACCATTTAAATATTCATTTTCAAAAATTATAAAATCATTATAAATACATAGAACTCATGATTGACTAAAATAATAACAATGTGGGTCTAATATAACTACGTGGTTGATATGTTGGTTGATATTGAGATATATGGTATATAAAATACAATTAACTGATAAATATATTAAATCTGAATTTTTTGTAATGTATCTGCCTGAATTCCACTAAAATGGTGCTCTAAGATAATTCACCAGATGACTTCAAGTGCACCTATTTATATGCAATAGGTTGTCAACAATAAGTTGGGGGTCTAAGTTGGAACAATGAGGATTCTCTACACCAATGATAGATTAAAAAACTAAAAATAAATAATCAAACATCATATACATTAGAGTACATGGAAAGAACAAAAAAATGAAACTAAAACATGGTAAAAAAATGTAAAATAGTAAGGGCTTGAATAACCATGACAGACAAGTAGCTTCGATCACCCATTAGAAAAAACAAATATACAGAATAAATAACTGAAAGAAATACATCAGGATCAACTTCCTACACTGAGCAATGTTTTATACTCGGTCTCCAACACCCTATTGAGATTCTACTTCCGAATATAAAACTCCACATGGTAAACCCACTCAGTCATGAATTCATTTTCCTACACCTCATCTATTATTCAACTATGCTCAACCTGAATGGAAATAATGTCATGAGGAGCAATGAGGTGTATATATAATGTGTAAAAAATAATTCTATGTAAGTCACCCTAGTGGTGTACCAATAAATGGATACCATTAGTTCATTCGTGGGAAATATTCTCAACCTACCCATTACATAACTTAAATAAAAATAGATAAATCCACAATAAATAATTGGGTCCATGATATTGTTTGACCGTACATCTTTCCGAAAATTTAGCAGTGTCTCTATGAATGTATCGATGACTAAGAATTCCAAACAAGATATGGGCTCCACTACATGTCATCCCCAACCAGATTCCAATTCTTTTCCATTATATTTTATACAGTACCTTGACACAGTAGTCATAGGTTCTCATATCACACTTATATACCTCCAAAACCGGAGAATTATCCAAAAAGATTTCACATATAACAAAACTAATCTACCTCGATCATCTGCCCTTCATGTAAACCATACAATAATATAAATTTACCTAGAGCATTAGTCTGACATTTAATCCATGGTAGAGGAAGTCTATGTCTACCACCCAAAATCCTGGATGAGGAATTCCATGTCCAACACCATAATCTCTTTGGGAATAATTTCATGTCCATCACCCTATACATTATATAAAGAACACTACGTCCAACACCCTAATCTGTGGATGAGGAATGAAATTCCCATCACCCTAAACCATAGATGAGGAACTCCATTTCCATCACCCAAATATGTTGATGTGGAACCCCATATCTAGGAACATAAACCACAGATAAGAAATTCCTTGTGCAACATCAAAATCCTTTCACGAGGATCTCAATGTATAACATCCTAAAATATATTTACATGTAACACCCTATCCATCATCCACATCTACCTCAATTGAATTCAAAGTTCTCTAATCACAATCTCATCCACATAACACCATGTACACCAATCCATAATATCCTATGGAAGTTCATGACCACCAAAATTAGTCCTAACCATGGCATTCAATGTCCACAATCCTTAAATATATAAATACTATACTAGGCTTGGAACCACATCCCATCTCCCTAACCAAGAAAAAACCTTCAGTACTAATAGAGCACATTATGTCCAACATTACCAATCACAGTTCCCAAGGACCATACATTATGAAAATCATGTCCAAAAATCTCTATCATGTCCCAATATTCCCATGGAATATTCGAAGTTTCAAACCGAATAAGTAGATAAACATGACATGGGAAGGAAAAATTTCCATGACAGTCACCAACATCTCATCCCCATAAGCTCACACATCATCTTGGGTCCCAAAGAAACACAAAAATCCATTACCACCCAACCACACCCACCCTCAGTGGTATCCTATCAGTATTCCAAGAACTTGTCACTATGTGTTATAAATATAGGTATTCCTCTTAGGATCCTCAAAAATATAAATCAATTAGAGGTATCAACAAACCAATATTTGATAACAACCAAACTCCCAGAAAAATTATAATCTCTCAGGTAAACACATCCAGAATCCCAATCTCATGTATCTCATGGACTCACATGCAAAAAATATCAGTAATCCTGATAAGGAATATGGATTCTATTCTACCCATTTCGAAGATATCATTTGTTAGTCAATATATCTAACACATATGTCACATTGGGTAACAAATTAGTCCCACTACACAAGTAATATATTATTCTAACACCAAGCAAGGTCTACATGGAACTCAGGATATACCATGAAATCATAACCATGACCCTTACTTGTGCCTCATCTCATGTCTCACCCTCAGGAGATGGGTAAGCTCTGTTTTTGGTGGAAAACATATCTATTTTAACATACTCAACCCAGAACCTGCTCATATAAGCCCTCAAAACTCCCCAACAGTTCAACCATTATTATCTACATGAGAAAACACTCAAAATTGTCTCCCCTTTTGTTTAATTCTGACTCTAGGGATAAAACCCACTGAATCCCCTACAAATGGAATCAATGCGGAAGTTCCCTAAGTGTATCATGAGTACACGACATGCACTCATAATCCACTATCAATGCCATGTAATCCCATGTGGCATTGGTCACGCAGGGTCTTTCTGTGTAAAATTAAATGGTCTTGAAATACATGGGGTATAGTGATGTATTTCCACATTACCATGACCCAGACATGAATTCACCTAGGGTCTACCCATGTACCCATCCATGTCCCACTACATGCCATGTACCAAGTGTAATGGCCCGGACCTCTCCGGTCCATTACATTGTGAAATGTTGGTGTTGGAGGTGTTCTGGGAGGTCAAGGGGACTTATCCCCAACACTTTTCCAATTTTTCCAGTTTTGTGAACAGTGTTTCCAGTTTTATGAACAGTAACAGATCGGTTTCACAGATCGGTGTGACAGATCGGTTTCACAGATCGGTCTGACAGATCAGTTTCACGGATCGGTGTGAGAGATCGGTTTCACAGATCGGTCTGACAGATCGGTTTCACAGATCGGTGTGAAAGATCGGTTTCACAGATCGGTCTGACAGATCGGTTTCACAGATCGGTGTGACAGATCGGTTTCATAGATCGGTCTGACAGATCGGTTTCACAGATCGGTGTGACAGATCAGTTTCACAGATCGGTGTGAAAGATCGGTTTCACATATCGGTTTCACAGATCGGTTTCATGTATAGTAATAGTGGGTGAACAGTGTTTCCAGACTCCTACAGTGTTGCCCCTTTTGACGTTTCCTTTGACAAAAAATATTTTTAAATCCTTATTTTAAGGGCACTTAAGGCCGTTTAAAATTCCATAAATCCTATATTAATTATTCCTAAGTCTTGGAATGTTTTACTTGGTCAAACCGCGTGGGTTAATACGATCCGTTTTTAATGGAGAATTAACCGGATCTTAAACTGTCGCCCCATTAAATCTTAAAAAGGGACGAGATATCATTCTCCCTTGTTCTTTCCATTTGTTCTCAGTTAAGAGACTCTAGAACCTTTCAATCCTTTCCGTAGGAGTTTCACAATCAATCTTTACCCCTAGGATTTGTTCTGTTCTGTTTTGGATGCAACTGAGCTATGTCGATCAATCTTCGATATAAGCATCCTCTGGTGGATGCAGTTGTCGTGAGGGGAGGATCGTGACATGTTGTGTGGATAAATAATGTGAGGAACTGTTTGAGGTAGGGGATTCATGGCTTCTCTAATTGTATATGTGCAATCGGAGAATTAGCATGATTTATCCCTTTGGATCACAATGAAATTGACCTAATTAAATACTCAAACCACATTAAGAGAATTGGTTGATCGCTTGTTGTTTCATTATACCGTGATAATGGTTTGCCTCATGTTTTCCTAGATATAGTGATATCTATGTTTTCTTTGATTTTTTGTTCATTCATGATAGAAATTGATAACGAACGTAAAGCCGGAATTAATTGTTAATTAATTGGCTAAAGATAAAGAGGCATGTAAATTAATCTGGTTATTGTAGTTGATGTATTTTTTCTAATTTGAGGATAATAAAATTAGGGAAGTAAGCATGGTTATTTAATTGTGACGGCTTACTGATTAGGTATCCATTATTGGAACCTACGAATAACAAATCTGCCAATTCAATATGCATTAGAGAACAGATTATGTGGGAATTTCTAAAAGGGTTCTGAGTTACCCTCTTGTTTGTTAAAGGGTCAAGACCCATGATGTGATGTTTGTTTTCCTGCTGCTTGTGTTTTGATGTGAGCCTGGATGGCTGCTGTGATATGTGGAGGCATGGAGGCCTTGTGGTTATGGCATCAGATGATGCCTAGTGTGGCGAGATGCATCGGTTTATGCATATGGGTGTCGGGGAGGACACCAAGGATGATGGTATGAGATGAATGTGATGGTTTGATGTTGTTGGTTTGGTTTTGTTGTCAATCTGCTTTTCTTTTCCTGACTACTCAAGGCATCTGGTCTTGCTACCCTTCTTCCTAAGGAGGCGAAGACGCGCGGGGTATGCCACGTGATTTTCGTGTTTAGCCTCTCGAGGGAGAATGGGTATATGCCCTTTCTATAGGCGAAAAAGACTCGACAGGTAGTATATCTACTTAGCGTGTTGAGCCTCCTTTGTGTTTAGAAGCATAGGATGCTTTTCTAGAATGCCTAGGAATGTGGAAAAGTAATTCTGTAATAAATATTTGATTAAATGGTGAAAATCCATGGGGATGGAGATGCTGGAATTTAAAGGTGATGTGAATCTTAAAAAGGAGCAGTTGTTTTTGAATGTGATGCCAATTCAGTTTAATGTGGAATTGTTCATTCTTAATTAATGTTTAAAGAATTAATTAATGTACAGTGGAACTAATAAAATGATAATGGGGTAATCTAATAAATCTCTTCAAATGTTTGTGTGCTTATAGGATACCTAGTCTTAGAAGTAGCAGCCTGGAGTCTAAGAGATGTTAGCTGCAGTTGTATCTAAGACTAGGTAATTCCCATAGTGTGGATGTGAGTTACTTATATATTCTGTACTTTTTGTGTTTCTATACGCTACTCCACCCTGTTGGTAGGGGCAACTGACACCCTGGGGATTTTGAGCCCTGGGGGGTGTTTTCCCCAATATTCTGATGGGAGTTCGAATGGCTGACTACCCCCTTTGGCCCCGCTCTCTTCTCTTGGTAGATACTTGTTCCATGAGGCACAACGGTTAGTTACCCCATATATGTGTGTAGAGGGATATAATGTCTTGTGGTTATTCACACGCATATATTCTGGATATAGTATCCTATGGACTACTATATGTGTAACATGTATAGGCTATGATGGCTTGAGGATCCTTACTCGGAGTATGGGATGTAATAGCTTGAGGTATTATACCCGACGTATGATACTCGTTATGCGTGCTGTGGTGGCTCCCGGAATCTACCTGGTTACCTATGGTTGTGAGGACGGTGTGGTGCTTCGCCCAGGTGTCTGCGGGCAAGCCTTTGTGGTGCACGAGGTGCAGATTGTGGAGCTTAGCCCAGGTGTCTACGGGCAAGCCTTTGGAGAGAGATGCACAGGACGTATGTTGTTGGGGAAAAGTGGAAAAAACAGTGGGGAAGTAGTAGCAGGGTACCCTTGATATTCTATACTATATGCTATATTCTTGTATGCGTTACTTGGTGAGAGTAGCAATGGTGAGGTTGGGAACATAGTATACCTGTTTAGGTGACGATTTAGTTTCACTTGTTGTTCACTGGGATTTAGCATGCTTTCTTTACTTTTGCATGAGAGGCTTGGGGAGGATCCTACTGAGTATACTGTTATACTCACCCTATGTATCTATAAACTGTTTTTCAGGTCACTTGGAGCAGGTTGGAGATCAAGCGGGTTACTACTAGCTTGTGGTTGGAGGAGGAGTTGTTCGGGTTCGTGGTCGCTGCCGTTTAAATTTTTTTTGGGTACTTTTAGTTTCCCCTTTCAGTTGTAGTACTTTTTCATGACATTTCATATATGTACTTGGGTTTCTTTTATATCTCAGTTCTAAGTTGGAGTTTATTGGAGTCTATTCTATCTCTCTCTTCCGCATGTGTTCTCTTAGAGGGTAATGCCTCCCATTTGTATGTTTATTATATCCTCGGTGCTAGTCGCCAACCCGGGGCCTACTGGAGGCGGGACTCGGGGGGTCATTATCGCCCTTTTCACATTGCCGGCCCAGGAGGGGTACACTTTGTCGGGAGGGGGTCGTGACAGAGTGGTATCAACGGTCTGGTTGAGGGATAGGATGGAGTTTGGAGTTAGGAACAGGTGAGGATGCATGGGATGGTAGGGCAACAGTGTCATTCATGTTTATCAAGTGGGGTAAACACTGGAGATCGTCAGAGAAATAGGCGTTCAGGGCCCCCTATGATCTGTTTCACAGACCTTTAAGTTTACGATGGCTACTAAACAAAGTGATACTGGTTGCAGGGTAAAGACCTAGTAAAGGATCATGCATCATTATTCTTTGCGCCTGTGTTTGAATGGGTAGACCTTGGGATAGGTAACCTAAAATTAATAAAACAAATTAAATAATTAATTAATGTTTAGTCTTCCATATTCCAGTCTTAGGAGCTCTAACGGTAGTTATTTTATAGGTATAGCTCCAGGTCGACGTCCTCGTCAGGTATGCACAGAAGGTGCCCAACAGGCTGTTCCAGCAGATCGCTGCCGGGTAGAGGTTGACGACGATGACACTTGGAGGAATACACTCTGAGAGTTTCAGCACCAGAGTCTACAGAAGTACGAGGGCTCCGTTTCAAATGCAGTAACATAAGACTGGTTGGAGGAGATCGAGATAGGCTTCAGTTCGATTCGTTCATGGAAGGAACACTGGGTGTCCTTGGTTGTGACGATGTTGCGTAGAGCAGCGAGGCAATGGTGGTTCTTGTTCCTCGGGGATCGCAAGGAGTCAGCGATCTCAGGGGAGGAGTTTCGAGATAGGTTTAGAGTCGAGTTTCTTTCTTCGACTGCGAAGGCGTCCAGTCGCCAGGAGCTTCTTACCCTTCGATAGGGGATCTCCAGTGTTCGAGAGTTTGGAATTCGTTTCTGGAACCTTCTACGATATGCTTCAGACCAGTTACCAGATGAGGAGTCCAGGGCGAGGAATTTCGAGGAGGCTTTGCGTCTAGAGATCCAGCGCCAGATCACCCTGTTTATGCTAAAGACGTATCTTGAGGTGCTGACGAGGGCAGAGGTCGTTGAGAGGACTTTGTCTAGGACCGGATCGTCACGAGAGGGGAATCTTCATGATTTCTCACGAAGCATAGCTGTGGTCTGGGGTTCCTGGTTTTCAGGAAAAAATAGTTTCCGTTCACCTGGGGGTAGGTCCCAGCCCTTCCCATCTCATTTCTCCGGAGGCAGCAACTCTCTGCCCTATGCCAAAGGATCAAGCGCTTGTTTTTATTGTGGTGGTCATGGTCATCAGCAGCGGGAGTACCCGACTTTTCATAGCAGTCATCGTGCACCAGGCGCTCCACTCCAGGTTCCTCCATTGAGGCAGTTCCAGCCGAGGCAGCAGCAGCAGGTTGCACCAGCTTTAGATCACTAGAGGGTAGATGGAGAAGGCAGAGGACAACCCCATGACGCTCCCCGTCCTCAGAGAGTAGAGCGCGACCATGGTGGTGGTCGTCATCAGGGTCAGAGAGGCCGTGGAGGAGGTCATGGTCAGCTTCATGCTCTAGCGTTGTCAGCTCCAGGTGAGCCAGACGTTGTCCGAAGTACCCTTTGCTTGTTTTCTACCTTGGTGTATGCCTTGTTTGATTCAGGAGCGACACACTCCTTTATATCCCCTACCCCTGTCCACGCTTTGGGACATGAGGTAGAGAGGCTTCCAGTGCCCTTGGCGTTGACTACGCCAGTTGGAGGTCGATCTAGCTTTTTTGAAGTATGTAGAGACTGTGAGCTAGGGTTGGGGCAACACCGCTCTTGGGGAGATTTCCTATGATTACGAATACAACCATATGATGTCATCCTCGGCATGGATTGGATGTATTCGGTGCAGGATATTGTGGATTGCTACAGGAAGAAGGTCATTTTCTTTGATGCAGATAGAGAGAAAGTAGTGTTTCTTGGTGATAGAGATCCTCAGATGAGTCATAGAAGAGTTTCATCCTTATCATCCATGATGGCTGGGATGATGCTGAGTTCTTTAGAGGTTCAACAGTTGGCGTTTCCTAGGGTCGTAGAGGAGTACCGTGACGTCTTTCCCGAAGAGGTTGTAGCATTACCCCCTCGATGAGAGATCGAGTTTGGGATCGAGCTACAGCCAGGAGCGTCTCCTGTCTCTATGTCTCCGTATATAATGGCCCCTTCTGAGTTACGAGAGCTACATATACAGCTTGATAATCTGTTGATGTGCGGTTTTGTTCGGCCAAGTGTGTCTCCATGGGGTGCACCAGTCTTGTTCGTGAATAAGGCCGATGACAGTTTGCGGTTGTGCGTCGATTATCGTCTATTAAACAAAGTGACAATAAAGAATCACTATCCTCTTCCACGGATTGATGACCTATTCGATCAACTGAAGTGTGCAAGTTGGTTCTCAAAGATCGACTTGTGGTCAGGATATCAACAAATGCGTGTAAAGGATGGGGATATCCCGAAGACCGCTTTCCGTTGTCGTCATGGGCATTATGAGTTTTTTGTAATGCCATTCGTCGTGACAAATGCTCCAACTATTTTCATGGGGTTGATGAATGCTATGTTCCGTGAATTCCTAGACAATTTTGTTGTGGTTTTCATCGATGACATCCTTGTGTACTCCACATCTGAAGAAGAGCATGCAGAGCATCTATGATCCATTTTGGGAGTTCTTCGCCAACATCAGTTGTTTGGTAAGTTGTCCAAGTGTGAGTTCTGGGCTCGAGAAGTTCGTTTCTTAGGGCATGTTATGTCCCAATAGGGAGTAGTTGTGGATCCATTGAAGATAGAAGCAGTAGTGTCTTGGGCAGCCCCCAAGACAGTGTCAGAGGTGCGAAGTTTCCTTGGTCTCGCAGGCTATTGCAGGAGGTTCGTAGCAAATTTCTCACGGGTGGTGACTCCTCTAACATCTTTGACCAGGAAGGATCAAGCATTCATGTGGACTGATCAGTGTCAGGAAGCATTCGAGTATCTAAAGGAGAAGTTGATAAGTGCTCATGTTCTTTGTCTTCCAGCTGAGGGAGTCCAGTTTGACGTCTTCTGCGATGCGTCACATCTAGGGATAGGCTGTGTCCTTATGAAAAAAATGTCAGTTGTTTCTTATGGGTCCCGACAATTGCGTCCCCATGAATGCAACTATTCCACCCATGATCTTGAGTTGGCAGCCGTGGTGTTTTCTCTGAAGTTGTGGAGACAATACCTCATTGGTGAGAACTTTGTGGTTTTCACTGATCATAAGAGTTTGAGGTATGTTTTCTCCCAATGTGACTTGAACTTGAGGCAGCGTCGGTTGATGGAGTTCTTTCAGTAATACGACTTCGAAATATCGTATACACCTGGGAAGGGAAATGTTGTTGCTGATGCACTGAGCCGAAAGTCACGTAATGATGTTGTGCGTGAATCTGGTGATTCTTGGAGAGTAATGGAGGAACTGTCAGCATTACATCTTGATATGGAAGAGGTTGGAGGTAGATATTGTCTTTTCTAGATGACGGTGCAGTCATCTCTGATGCAGAAGGTGGAAGAGTCTCAGTTGGGTGATCTAGTGGTGGAAGTTTGGAGAGACAGAGTTGTTTGTGGGGTCGCCCCTGATGGTTGGTCGGAGGATGAACAATACTTAGTGTTGTATCATGGAAGGATTTTTGTTCCCTTGGCGGTGCGTGAGACGGTTCTCCGAGAGTACCATAGTTCACCCTTGGCGGTATATCCTGGTGTGATGAAGATGTACCGATCCTTGAGGAGTCAGTTTTGGTGGCCTGGGCTGAAGCGTACAGTTGCAGAATGTGTGTCTTGATGTTCAGTCTGCCAGAAGGTGAAGGCCGAACACCGTGTTCCTGGTGGTCTTCTCCAACACATAGAGATTCCTCAGTGGAAGTGGGAGGACATCTCAATGGACTTTGTTACAGGTTTACCTCAAGCTCTGGGAGGACATGATGCTATATGGGTGGTAGTGGATCGTTTAACTAAATCGTCCCACTTCATAGCAATCAAGGAGTCGAGCTCAGTGGAGGTTTTGTCGAGGCAGTATCTGGAGGAGGTGTTGAGGCTTCACGGAGTACCTAGGATGATCATTTCTGATCGAGATCCTTGTTTTACTTCTAGGGTGTGGAGAGGTCTCCATCATGCTTTTGGTTTTCAATTATACCTTAGCACTGCTTTTCATCCTCAAACGGATGGTCAGACAGAGCGAACAATCCAGGCTCTTGAAGACATGTTGCGCTCTTGTGTTCTTGATTTTGGAGGTTCATGGAAAAAGAACATGCCCTTGGTAGAGTTCGCTTACAAAAATAGTTTTCACTCCACCATAGGTATGGATCCATTTGAGGCACTGTATGTCCGGCCTTGTCGTTCCCCGTTGTGCTGGACTGGGGTCGGAGAGTCAGCAATTCTCGGACCAGAACTAGTGCAGAATACAACAGAGATGGTACAGGTGATTCGTGAGAGGATGAAGATAGCACAGGACCGTCAGAAATCATATGCTTATCACAGAAGGAGACTGTTAGAGTTTAATGTTGGGTACCATGTGTTTCTAAAGGTGACTCCTCGTCGTGGGCAGTGAAGGTTTGGTCGTGGAAGTAAGCTTTCTCCCCGGTTTGTTGGGCCTTTCGAGGTGTTAGCTCGTGTTGGAGCTGTGGCGTATCGAGTAGAACTCCCCCCTCAGCTGATTCAGATACATGATTTTTTCCATGTATCACAGCTCCGTTGTTATCTTCATGATGAATCTCATGTTATCGATTGGGGAGAGATCGATATTGACGATGATGCAACCTTCGAGGAGCGACCTGTGGAGATCCAAGACCGCAAGGAGAAGGTGTTTCGTGGGCGCTATATCCCCATAGTTCGTGTCTTGTGGCGACACGGTGGCATGGAGGAGAGTACCTAGGAACGTGAGTCACAGATATATGCTCAGTACCCATAGTTGTTTAATGTTTAACTTTTTTTTGTAATGATGTTTCATTTATGGTTAGAACTTTCATGTTTTATTTATGTACTTTTCATGTGATGTTATGAATGAATTGTTTGGGTATGGATTGTTTGTTCCCGGATGTCGTAGTTTTGTTCCATCTTTCAAACAACTCATGGTGGTTTTCCCCTGAGAGGTATCTAATGGGGTGGTTATTCGGACCCCTCTTTTGTTCTGGGTTGGTTTTTAATTCTCGAGGACGAGAATGTTTTGAGAGGTATCTAATGTAATGGCCCGGACCTCTCCGGTCCATTAAATTGTGAAATATTGGTGTTGGAGGTGTTCAGGGAGGTCAAGGGGACTTATCCCCAACACATTGCCAATTTTTCCAGTTCTTTTAATAGTGTTTCCAGTTTTATGAACAGTAACAGATCGGTTTCACAGATCGGTGTGACAGATCAGTTTCACGGAACGGTGTGACAGATCGGTGTGACAGATCAGTTTCACAGATCGGTCTGACAGATCGGTTTCACGGATCGGTGCGACAGATCGGTTTCACAGATCAGTCTGACAGATCGGTTTCACAGATCGGTGTGACAGATCCGTTTCACAGATCGGTCTGACAGATCAGTTTTACAGATCGGTGTGACCGATCGGTTTCACAGTTTTGTGTGACATATCGGTTTCACAGATCAGTGTGACAGATCAGTTTCACAGATCGGTGTGACAGATCGGTTTCACAGAGCGGTTTCACAGATCGGTTTCACAGATCAGTTTCATGTACAGTAACATTGGGTGAACAGTGTTTCCAGACTCATATAGTTTTGCCCCTTTTGACGTTTCCTTTGACGAAAAATACTTTTAAAGCCTTATTTTAAGGTCTCCTAAGGCCGTTTAAAATGCCATAAATCCTATATTAATTATTCTTAAGGCTTGGAATGTTTTACTTGGTCAAACCGTGTGGGTTAATGTGATCCGTTTTTAAGGGAGAATTAACCGAATCTTAAACCGTCGCCCCATTAAATCTTAAAAAGGGATGAGATATCATTCTCCCTTGATCTTTCCATTTGTTCTCAGCTAAGAGACGGTAGAACCTTTCAATCCTTTCCGTAGGAGTTTCACAATCAATCTTTACCCCTTGGATTGGTTCTGTTCTGTTTTGGATGAAACTCAACTGTGTCGATCAATCTTCGATATAAGCATCCTCTAGTGGATGCAGTTGTTGCGAGGGGAGGATCGTAACCTGTTGTGTGGATAAAGAACGTGAGGAACTGTTTGAGGTAGGGGATTCATGGCTTATCTAATTGTATATGTGAAATCATAGAATTAGCATGATTTATCCATTTGGATCACAATGAAATTGACCTAATTAAATACTTGAACCGGATTAAGAGAATTGGTTGATCGCATGTTGTTGCTTTATACCGTGATAACGGTTTTCCCCATGTTTTCCTAGATATAGTGATATCTATGTTTTATTTGATTTGTTGTTCGTTCATGATAGAAATTGATAACGAACGTAATGCCGGAATTAATTGTAAATTAATTGGCTAAAGATAAAGAGGCATGTAAATTAATCTGGTTATTGCAGTTGTTGTAGTTGTTCTAATTTGAGGATAATCAAATTAGGGAAGTAAGCATGGTTATTTAATTGTGATAGCTTACTAATTAGGTATACATGATTGGAACCTATGAATAACAAATCTTCCAATTCAATATGGATTAGAGAACAGATTATGTGGGAATTTCTAAAAGGGTTCTGAGTTACCCTCTTGTTTGTTAAAGGGTCAAGAGACCATGATGTGATGTTTGTTTTCCTGCTGCTTGTGCTGTGATGTGAGCCTGGATGGCTGTTGTGATATGTGGAGGCATGGAGGCCTTGTGGTTATGGCAGAAGATGACGCCAAGTGTGGCGAGATGCATCGGTTTATGCATATGGGTGTCGGGGAGGACACCAAGGATGATGGTATGAGATGAATGTGATGGTTTGATGTTGGTGGTTTGGTTTGGTTTTTAATCTGCTTTGCTTTTCCCCACTGCTCAAGGCAGCTGGTCTTGATACCCTTCTTCCGAAGGAGGCGAAGACGCGGGGGTATGCCACGTGCTTTCCGTGTTTAGACTCTCGAGGGAGAATGGGTATATTCTCTTTCTATAGGCGGCAAAGACTCGATGGGTAGTATATCTACTCACCGTGTTAAGCCATTTTTTTGTTTAGATGCATAGGATGCTTTTCTAGAATGCCTGGGAATGTGGAAAAGTAATTCTGTAATAAATGTTAGATTAAATGGTGAAAATCCACGGGGATGGAGATGCTGGAATTTAAAGGTGATGTGAATATTAAAAAGGAGCAGTTGTTTTTGAATGTGATTCCAATTCAGTTTAATGTGGAATTTTCCATTCATAATTAATGTTTAAAGAATTAATTAATATACAGTGGAACTGATAAAATGAGAACGGAGTAATCTAATAAATCTCTTCAAATGTTTGTGTGCTTATAGGATACCTAGTCATAGAAGTAGCATCCTGGTGTCTGAGAGACGTTAGCTGCAGTTGTATCTAAGACTAGGCAATGCCCATAGTGTGGATGTGAGTTACTTATATATTCTGTACTTTTTGTGTTTCTATACGCTACTCCACCCTGTCGGTAAGGGCAACTGACACCCGGGGGATTTTGAGCCCTGGGGGGGTGTTTTCCCCAACATTCTGATGGGAGGTCGAATGGCTGACTACCCCCTTTGGCCTCCCTCTCTTCTCTTTGTAGTTACTTGATCCATGAGGCACAACAGTTAGTTACCCCATATATGTGGGTAGATGGCTATAATGGCTTGTAGTTATTCACACGCATATATTCTGGATATAGTATCATATGGACAACTATAGGTGTAATGTGTATAGGCTATGATGTCTTGAGGATCCTTACTCGGAGTATGGGCTGTAATGGCTTGAGGTATTATACCCGACGTATGATACACGTTATGCGAGTTGTGGTGGCTCCCGGAAACTACCTGGTTACCTTTGGTTGTGAGGATGGTGTGGTGCTTCGCCCAGGTGTCTGCGGGCAAGCCTTTGTGGTGCACGAGGTGCAGATTTTGGAGCTTAGCCCAGGTGTTTGCGGGCAAGCCTTTGTAGAGAGAAGCATAGGACGTATGTCATTGGGGAAAAGCGGAAAACCAGTGGGGAAGTAGTAGAGGGGTACCCTTAATATTCTATACTATATGCCATATTCTTGTATGCGTTACTTGTTGAGAGTATCCATGGTGAGGTTGGGAACATAGTATACCTGTTTAGGTGATGAGTTAGTTTCACTTGTTGTTCCCTGGGCTTTCGCATGCTTTCATTACATTTGCACGAGAGGATTGGGGAGGATCCTACTGAGTATACTGTTATACTCACCCAATGTATCTATAAACTTTTTTTCAGGTCACTTGGAGTAGGTTGGAGATCAAGCGGGTTACTACTAGCTTGTGGTTGGAGGAGGATCTATTCGGGCTAGTGGTCGCTGCCGTTTAACATTTTTTTGGGTACTTTTAGTTTCCCCTTTCAGTTGTAGTACTTTTTCATGACATTTCATATATGTATTTGGGTTTCTTTTATATCTCAGTTCTAAGTTGGAGTTGAATGGAGTCTATTCTATCTCTCTCTTCCGCATGTGTTCTCTTAGAGGGTAATGCCTCCCATTTGTATGTTTATTATATCCTCGGTGCTAGTCGCCAACCCGGGGCCTACTGGAGGTGGGACTCAGGGGTTATTATCTCCCTTTTCACATTGTCGGCCCATGAGGGGTACACTTTGTGGGGAGGGGGTCGTGACACCAAGAAAACATGGCATGTAGTCCCGAAATTCAACCTCTCCAAGTACTCTGACACATGGACATGAAATACTACATGGAATACACCAAAAATATGTGGCAAGTAGTTTCATGATTTATTCTTCCACAAATGGGACAAACATATGGTGCGTGTTCCTAAACAATAAAATAAGTGACAAGGATATCAGAATGAAAACCCACTATGAACCTCCCCAAACCCTATCTTTTCCATGATTGGGGATAGATAAACCTCCATCGGTTCCCTGGAATCTATAATAGTTCTTTAAGATTTTAAAAACACATATATGTGTATGAGGAAATAAAACTAAAAAACCATCCACCCTCATGGAACAAAATTTGAATATTCATCTCAAAATATTCTCCTAATATCCCCTGAACTTTGATCTGGTCTTGATATCCAAAATAGAAAATGTCTTGTGGAATCTACTCTACACCTCCTCTTAGTCTGGGAACAATGTGTAAGGGAGAGACCATCCCCCTTCTGTTCCATGTGTGGGAATCCCCAAATAGCGGAGGAGTGTTTAAATTAATTAATTAATTAGTTAATTAATTAATTAGATAATTAATTAAATCCTAATTAAAACACATATCTCGAATCTTGGATTTAGAAGAGGTTTTATACCATGCCTAAGAATAACCCCCCATTTCATACTCAATGATGAATATGGAATCTAGATAAGATTATAAATTCAAAATATTCTACCACACAAACTAGTGTTAATAAATTAATATATATGTACTTAAATATTAAATACTTTTTCAATGGAAAAAATGGCTAGAAATTCCCCCAAACATTGATCCAATGGTAAATTCCCTATCCAAGGACCAACTGAGTGGTCAAAATTTTCATCAAAGATCAAATTTTCAGGGAGAATGAAAATCCTAACCCTCATGGGCACTGGAAAGTAAAAAAATAAAATTTATTCTCAATTTTCAAAAAATGAAAAAACATGGGTCTCTATAAATCCCCCACCATAATCCTACTCATGATTGATAGGCCTGAGTGGTTATCTAAACACACATCCCAACCCACATTGGGTGTCAAATAAATACTAACTTGTGATTTTCTGCTCAATTATTCCAACTGAGTTTCTCTACATAACTCCTATGATAGGGTGTACATGTCATCAAAGGCTAAGCCACTACTTTCATTTGGAACCAAGAATAATGATAGAAATGGAGTATGTTTTGTGTTTGTTGGCAATCCTCAGTGGACGTTCATAGTTTTATCTATGAAAGGGATTATACAGTTCAAGCTATAAATAGTACTGAAGGTGGCATTGTTTTCTAGTGTTTTCAAAAAAAAATTCCCTAATAATTAGAAAATGTAGTGATGTGTTTTTTGGAAATTAAAGGTGTGAGAAATATTTAAGTGGTGCACGAGAAACATTGAATGTGCGGAAAATTAGATTCCATGCAATAGTGAAATGAGGTTGGATTTTTCACACAAAAGTTGATTTAGGATCATATTGCTATAAAATGGAAAAGGCATTGTAACACCCCATGTTCCACGAGACACTTCTCTTTGAAAATACAATAGTGTGTGTTGTATGCAACTTCGATTTCTAACACACCACAACCAATCAGAAAAGCTGTTATGAATAGTAATACTTAATTTTTTAATGCTTATCTTCTAAAATGGACTTCATTTTTCGATTTGAAATATCGAAATTAGCTTAGGTGGAATTTTTGGCATTTTTCTAGAAAACAATCAAATTTTAATGAATAGTGAAAAAAACTAAGTTTTAGTTTAAAACAAAATATTTATTTAAATAATTATTTGTTTTATTTAAGTTTATTTAAGGTCAAAATAGATACAAAAAACTTATATAAGTTCAATGTAATTCATTGGAGTCAGTTTATAATAATTTTAGATACATAATAATTTTATTGATGTTTTTACCGTCTTTTACCCACCTCCTAGGAGCATTTGAAAATTTACCTAAAATGTAATATTACCACTTCTGTGAGATGAATTTCTAAAATTCGAGAAAAAGGTTTATATTTGTAAGTAAAATGTGGTTCAATGAGATGAAAATAATTTTTGGTGAATAGTAACTTTTTTCTTTTGTTTACCACAGTAAAAAGTAAATATGGTAATTAAGGGTAAAAATGATATTATTATTACCGTAACACATGTTCTAATTCTATTGGATAAGTGTAATTTGACCATAAACAAAATTAGGAATAAAATATTATCCTTTAGATCCACTTGGATTATATTAGGACATGTATTATTATTTAATTCAAATAAGAGTTAAAAGTGGTAAAATCAATGTTTAATAACTAAACCTTTTTTAATATAGGGTTATACATAAGATAAATTCTAATATAAATATTCATTAGAAATATAAAATGATTTCTTACATAATGGTATTTTATTTATAATTTTTATACACTAAATAATTAAATTTATTTAGGAAACAATGATGATGTATTAATTACCGTATTAATGAATGATTAAAATAATTGATATTATACATATCCAAATAAATCAAATTTCAGAATTTTAAGGAATTACACTAATTTTCTAGGTTAATATGATATTTTAGAGTTTATTAAATGTATTTAGTTAGAAGTAATAATGTTTTTAGGAATTTATGAAAAATAAATTATTAAATAATTTCCAATTTGACATAAATGTGTTTTTAAAACGAATACTATATTATTGGTTGATATAATAATCCTAAAATTCTATGGTTTGTCCAAAATACTTATATAATTATTGGTGTATCAATAATTTACCACTTGGGGTTATCTTTGATGTTTATAGTAAGTTTATTAACCATAAAATATAAAAATACATGGAGATGTGGTAAATGTCAAACTATTTAACTAAGAGTTAAATCTAAAAGATAAGGTTAATATAGTGAACCTAACCTATCTAAAACCTATTGGATGAGAGGTTTTTGACCCCTAACCACTTTATCCTTTAAATAATTATTTTATGAGCCATTAAAAACAGAAAATTATTTATTATAAAATAATATTTCTAGCTTTCCCTAAGGTGCCCCTCACCCCTCTTATAAAAGGGAACTTACCCTTCTCTCTAATTAACACCTTAAAAGCCATTTGTCTCAGCCAAACCCAGTCCAAATACCCTCTCAACTATCAGACATTAATACTTGAGGACTTTAATTTGTCAGAAATCCACCTAAGGATCCCTTTTGATCAAATCAAAAGGAAGAACCCGAATAAGAGTAAAATATTTCATCACCTCTTTCAAGTTCCTTTCTTCTTCCACTTCCTCTTTAATTGTTGTTTCCACTCTAAAATAATAACCCCAGTATATTTTGTAAAATGTGGTGTTATTATAAATATGGTAAAACCATAATCATTATTTTACCCATCCTATGAATGAAATGTCACCATACATGCATACATATGACTTACCATCTCCACGTCGTGGTGTTGTTGTTATTCAATACATTATTATTTGTATAGGTATAATAAATATGTATTATTGATGTAAATAATAAATATGACATGATAATAATTTTTTATATATGATATACCATCCAATTATATAATATTTTACTATCAAAAGAATGATATTGTCACTCATGAATACGTACGGATTACCTTCTCCATGAACGCAATGAGATTCATTCCCCATTGTATAAATTTAATGTATATGGTTCTTTTATAATTTAATAACAATTATTTCACAATAATTCATGATTTTAACCTACCCTCGACAAAGGAATCTTACAAGGTAAGGGTTAATTCTAAAACATCTTAATTATTCAAGGTCGTTTATCTGTAATTATCTATTGGGACCTATTCGTCATTCAAATCTGTGTTTTCCTAAAAATGTATTCCAAAACATTTTTACTAATTAATAGACTATGGGTTATTGTTATTTATACCCTTATTTGACCATATAAGTTTTGAAAGGAATCTTTTTATCATTTTCCAAATAAGTTACTTTATGACCTTTTTGACAAAATTAATGCAAGAATGATTTTTTAACTTATATAGTGGGTGTGGATATATTCCGCCGTTATAACATCGTCGAAGATTCCTTTAAAAGATTATAAATTTTTTTTCAAAATATATGTTTTATTTTATAATTATGTAACATTAAATGGTTTAAAAAAAGAATGAGATATTTCTCAAAACAGTTTTGATTTCATCTATGTCAACATCCTTTACTGAATTATAATCTTGTTTAAATTTGATTTGTTATGATACAAATCATCCATTTTGTATTGAAGGGTTTTTCATATGTTTGACTATGGAGGTGTTATTTTTCTTCCATTCATGGTTTATGGATAAAGTACTGAAATTTCATGTGCTAGTTTTAATAAAATGTTTATGTTATGTTTAAAACATTTTATATAGGGAATGCATAAGACTTAGTAAGTGATGGTTGGAGCCAGCTATAGCTCCTTGATGCATCGGTAGTTCCCATTAGACAAGCTAGTGTCTTGGAACAAGGCCATGATAATGTCTTATTTATAGTCTTGGCACAAGGCCTTTACTATGTGGTTATGAAAGTCTCTCATTATGAATTCTATCATTATGAAAGTGGCTATTGATATTGAATGTGATTATTGGACTAGTAGAATATTCATGTGAGTTATTAAATTGAATTATTTTGATATATATTTTTCATATAATGATTAATTTTATGTTGAAAAGGATTTTTTTAGTTTTATACATTACCTTAAATGTTTATTCTTATTTATGAATATTTCTTCTATATTGTTATCCTTAATGAGCATCTGAGATCTCCCCTTTCAATGTTTTATTTTCCCCAAGATGCAAATAATTATATTCTGAATGACATAAAGGAATGTTCAATGGGATCTCAGTCTTTTCCATGGAAACAATGATGTTGTAGTTCTCCATTTTATTATGTAATTGAAACCTTATGAATGTATCTATTACTTTCAAGGCATTTAAACTAATCAGTCTTTCGAGACGTGATCTTTTGTGAACATGCCAATGATACATAATAATGAACCGACTCTGGGATTCTGGGGTCGGGGCATTATAGTTAGTACCAGAGGAAGTTTAGTACAAACCTCGGAATCTAGATTTATATTAATTATGATTAGAGCACATAGCCCTAAGATAGACATTGAGGATTAGTATAGAAGAACATCTGTGAATTTTGGTATTGTAGAGATTTTGTGTGTTTTCAAAGAAATACATCAATTTCTAGATACGAGAAGGTAGAGGAGGATCTGGCATAGATATACCTAGGGGAAAAAACTGAAAACATCATTTTGAGCTAGACTCGAATGAGAACTGGTGCACGACTATAGGCCTTGTTGCACTCATGGTTATGACCCTCCCGGGGGATGTTCTTAGGATAACTATTATTTTCTTTACAAACCATTATGAAGGGTTTATGAGTATATAGTTTCTCAAGGAAAACATTTTTATGAATATTTATTATATCCATAAACTGTTCAATTTATGATAAGTATTTTACAAGAGTGGAATTATATATTTTGATTCATAAAATAATCTAGTTTATGCCATTGTGTAGAAGTGGCTCCTTCTGAATGGTATGAAAACCGTATAAATTTATACACTACATGAACGAAGTTCCCTCCTACTCAAGATAATTATAGTGGAGTTGGTGAAGAAACTGGTGATGATCAGCTTATCATTATACTAGGCCAACTCACTCAGGTTGTGAATAATAACCTTACCCGTATGGAGAATCTTGATCTGCATCATGGAGGATCAATGTTAGATCACTTCATGAGTAAAAAACCAAAAATATTCAATGGTGGTAAAAATACACTAGTAGATGAGAAATTGATAAATTCCTTAGAGAAAATATTTCACGCCTTGGGTATTATCGAAAGGGAAAAGGTTTTCATGGCAGTCTACTGCCTCACTAGAGATACTGATCAATGGTGTCCATTGAATCAAAACACAAACGAAGATGATGAAGTATCCAATATGGAGTAGAGGGAGTTTAAATAAATTTTCTTAGAAAAATACATTCTTCATGACCATCGAGCAGATATGGAAGGACAATTTCTAAGTCTGATGAAAAATGAGGATGAAAATGTTACAAAGTATGAAGCTTACATTAAAAGGTTAGCGAGGCATGTTCCAGATTATATACGTAACCCAAAAAGTATAATTTATTGTTTCTTTGATGGGTTAAAACCATTTCTCCATTGAGAATTAGTCTCACAATCCTTCTTGTCGTATGAAGATATTGTCACATGAGTTGTCAAGACAGAAAAATAATTCTCTAAGACATACGAATTTAAAGAAAATCAAGAGAAGAAGAGATCTGGTGAATACTCTAGAAATGGAAATAATGGGAAGAAGGGAAAATTTGAGTATCCATCCTGCAGTAAATGTTGGAAGAAACACCCTAGTACTTTCTTCAAGGGAATGGTGGTCTATTACAAGTGTGGTGAAAAGGCCACCTAGCTCATGAATGCATGGGGAAGAAATAGGATGTCGATGATGAATGCTACAATTGTAGAGAAAGGGGGAATTTTTTGAATGAATGTCCTAAGAGTCTGGGGAACATACCTTAGAAAAGGACAAGGGATCAAGGCCAGGCTCATGCTATCACTAATATTGAGGCTGAAACTCCGAAAGATAGTGGCATGTAATTTAATGGTTTCCTCAAGTTTAGAAAATGATTTATTTGATTATGGATCATTGAATTGTTTCATATCTTCATAGTTAGCTATGAAAATTAGATATTTCAAATTTGATTTAACAAGGGAGTTGTCAGTCAAAACTCATAAGGGACGAATCGTTGCAACAATGTTTTATGCATCAGTCCCCATTAGGGAATATAAATTTTCTTTATCTTCTAATCTCATCATCATACCCATGATTGAATTTGATATAATTTTTAGTATGGATTGGCTTTCGGACCATGATGCAAAAATTTATTATAAGAAGATGGAGGATTCAATTTTTGATGGTGATAAGGAGTACCTTATCTTTAGAGAAGTAACATCACCACCTAATTCTTATCTAGATCCACCACTAGTAGCTCAAAAAAATTCAATTATTGGGGAGGAAGAGAATGAAATAACTATGGGTGAGGAAAATAATTTTCAAATAGAGGATATACCTATAGTGCATGAATATGTTGATGTCTTTCCAAGGGATTTACCTGGACATCCTCCAGAATGAGAAATTGAGTTTTCCCTAGATTTAATTCCTAGTTCAAGGCCAATATCAAAGACCCCTTATGGAATGGACACAGTGGAATTAGTGGAACTAAAGAAACAACTAGATGTATTGAGTAATAAGAGATTTTTTCACCTTAGTTTTTATCAATGGGGATCCCCTGTCCTTTTTGTTGAAAAGAAAGATGGATCTATGAGGTTGTGCATTGACTACAGGGAGATCAATGCAATAATAATAATGAACAAGTACCCCAACCTCACATTGATGATTTATTTGACCATCTTCATGGAGCTCAATAATTTTCAAAGATTAATCTTTGATCTAGATATCATCAGTTGTGTGTGAAGAAGGAAGACATTCCGAAAACAGCATTTCGAACCAGGTACGAGCATTACCAGTTCACAGTAATTCCTTTTTCATTGACTAATGCACCCTCTGTCTTAATGGATCTATTGAATAGTGTTTTAAGGAATATGTTGATGAGTTTGTAGTGGTATTTATTGATGATATCTTTGTATACTCCAAAATCTACGAAGATCATGAAAATAAAATGTGCATTATCCTAAAGATTCATAGAAGAAATGAATTTTATGGAAAGTTTAGAAAGTGTGAATTTTGGATTCAAGAGATTTCTTTTTATAGCCATATCATCTCTAAGGATGGAATCACCTTCGATCCTTCAAAGAAAATATCAATCCATGAATGTCCAGCACCAACGAGTATAACTGAGGTGAACAGTTTTATTAGTTTGGAAGCTTATTATTGATGTTTCATCGAGAATTTTTCCAAGTTGGCTATCCCATTAAAAAAATCACACGAAAATGGGTTAAATTTTTTTGAACAAAAGAGTGTGAAGAATGTTTTGATGAACTGAAGATAAGATTAGTCAATTCTCTTATATTGACTCTACCATTGGGTAATGATGGGTTTGTTCTTTATAGTGATTCTTTAAAGAAAGGACTTGGTTGTGTCTTTATACATTATGATAGGGTTATTGTCTATACATCAAGAAAGAAAAAAATTCATGAGAAAAACTATACTACTCATGATCTTGAGTTAGCAGCTGTAATATTTTCATTGAAGATATAAAGACAATATCTCTATGGTGAAAATTGTGAGATATATACTGATCACAAGAGTTTGAAGTATATTTTCTCATAGAAAGAACTCAATATGAGGCAAAGGAGATGTCTTGAACTACTCAAGGATTATGATTTCACGATAAACTACCACCCTGGGAAGGCAAATAAGGTGGAAGATGCTTTGTGTAGAAAGGATCATGGTGTTTTGAACAATATTATAGTTGAAAATGAACCTATATATATTGATCTAGTAAATATCGATATAGGAATAACCATGGAAGGTGAAACATCAATTATTTATCAAATGGTTTCCAAACCATCTTTACTAGAAAGGATAAAATGTTCTCATGCTGATGATGAGGAGTTTCAAAAGAAGATTAAAGCTGTGAATAACGTGAGATTGATTGACTCCATATATGACGATGGAATTTTGAAATTTGGGAAGAAACTTTTTGTTCCCAATATACCTGATCTAAAAAGAGAATTGTTGGATGATACTCATAGCTCCAATTTTTCTATAAACCCATGGAGCACCAAAATGTTTAGAGATTTAAATGAACATTTTTTGTGGGACAACATGAAGAGGTAGATTGAATATTTTTTGTCAAGGTGTATAGTTTTTCAACAACTGAAAGATGGGAGGAAATAGCCTGGAAGAGTTATGTAACCTCTTCCCATACCTGAGTGGAAATGGAATGATATCACAATGGACTTTTCCATGGGGATACCAAAGACTCCTATAAGGAATGATGCAATACGGGTCATTGTCGATCTCTTACTAGGTCAACACATTTTATTGCTATAAGTGATGATTTACAAGTTGAAAATTTAGCAAGAAATTATATTAATGAAGTTTTAAAACATAAGGGAGTACCCCTATCGATTGTTTCTGATCGTGATCCCCATTTTACATCAAGAATCTGGAAAAGTTTTCAGAAATCCCTAGATAATGAACTTCATTTGAGCACTGCCTACCACCCTCAAACTGATGGAAAATCAGAACGGACTATTCAATCCTTAGAATAAATGTTGAGATCAAGCTCACATGACATTCAGGGTTTGTGGGATCAATATTTACCTCTGGTGGAATTTTCCTATAACAATAGCTTTCATTCAAGTATTCAGACAGGACCATATGGAGGGTTAGACGAAAAGAGATGTCACACACCAACCTATTTGGATGATGTTGATGAAAGAAAACTCATAGGCCCAGAACATGTGGAGGAAACGATGGAAAAGGTAAAGGTAATCCAGAACCACATCAAAGCATCTCAAAGTAGGCAGAACAACTATGTCGATAACCGAAGGAAGGATTAGGAATTACAAGTAGGAGATAATGTTTTCTTGATGGTATCTCCATGGAAGGGTGTTATACATTTCAGTAAGAAGTGAAAATTAAGCCCCAAGTGCATCATACCTTTCAAAAATATAGCACGAATTGCGGTTGTAGCTTACCGTTTGGCAATGCCGCCAAGTCTCTCCAAAGATCACAATGTGTTCCACCCATCACTATTGAGAAAATACATGCATGAACCAATGCATGTACTCACCAATTTGGAATTAGAATTGGAACTCGATCTGTCTTATTGCGAAGATCCTGTCAAGGATCTTTATACAAGAGAACAAGTTCTAATTAACTGGACGACTCATCTGGTAAAGGTTCTGTGGAGAAACAATATGATCGAATAGGCAACATGGGATCCCGAGGAAATTATGATGAAGAACCGCCCAAGAATTTTTACGCAGTAATATTCTAGAAATTTCATGGATGAAACTATTTTAGGGAGGGGAGAATGTAACACCCCAATCTTCCATGGTATGCATCCCTTTGAGTAATAAAATAGCGTGTGTTGTATGCAACATCGAGTTCTAACACACCACAACCAATCAAACTAGCCATTATGAATAGTAAATCCAACTTTTTGAAATTTTTCTCTTTTAAATTGGACTTCAATTTTGGATTCGGAATATCGAAATTACCTTAGGGTGAATTTTTCGTATTTTTCTGAAAACATTCAATTATTGATGAATAGTGAAAAACACTGAGTTTTTGTTTAATACTGAATACTTAGTTAAATAATTATTTATTTTATTTAAATTTATTTTAGGCCAAAATAGATATATAATACTTATATATGTTCAATTTAATTCATTGGAGTCAGTTTATAATAATTTTAAATATATATTAATTTTATTGAACTTTTTACCGTCTTTTACCCACCTCCTAGGAGCTTTTGTAAATTTACATAAAATGTAATTTTACCACTTATGTGATTTGAATTTAGAAAATACAACAGACAAGGTTGATATCATTAAGAAAAATTTGGTTCAATTAGAGGAAAATAATTTTTGATGAATAGTAACTATTTACTTTTATTTTCCACAGTTAAAAGTAAATAGGGTAATTAAGGGTAAAAATGATATTACTATTATCCTACACATGTCCTAATTCTATTGATAAATTTAATTCGACCAAAAACAACCGTAGGAATAAAATATGATCCTTTACATACACTTGGATTAGATTAGGACATTTATTATTATTTAATTCAAAGAAGATTTAAAAGTGTTAAAATCAATGTTTAATAACTAAACAATTTTTCATATAGGGTTATACATAAGATAAATTTGACTATAAATTTTCACGAGAGAGATAAAACTATTTCCTACATAATGCTATTTTATTTATAATTATTAGACATTAAATAATTAAATTTTTTAATGACACGATGATAATGTAGTAATTACCATATTAACGAAATATTAAAATAATTTATAATATAAATATCCAAATAAATCATATTTGAGACTTTTATTGAATTACAATAATTTTATTGGTTAATATGACATGTTAGGGTCTATTAAATGTATTTATTTTGAAGTAATAATGTTATTAGGACTTTAGAAAAAATAAATTATTAAATAATGTCAAAATTGACATAAGTGTGTTTTTGAAACAAATACAATTATATTGGTTGATATAATAATTCTAGAAATAAAATATTCAGTCAAATGACTTATATAATTATATTTGTATAATTATTGAAGCACATGTGGTTCTCTTGGAAATTTATATTAAGTTTATTAACCATATAATCTAAAAATGCATAGAGACATGGTAAATGTTAAACTATTTAACTAAGAGTTAAATCTAAAAGATATGGTTAATATAGTGATGAAAACCTATCTTAAACCGATTGGTTGACAGGTTTTCTAGCCATCCCAACATTTTACTTTAAATATTTCATTTTAGAGCCATTAGAAACATAAAATTATTTTATTATAAAATAATATTTCTGGCATTTACTAAGGTCCCCTCACACCTCTAGTAAAAGGTCACTTCCCCTTATCTCTAATTCACACCTTCAACACCATTTGGATCGGCCAAAATCTTCCCAAATACCATCTTATATTTCTTCCCTTCATCCTAGTGGACTTACTTTAGTATCAAATCCATCCTATGGATCCCTTTTGTTCAAATCAAAAGGAAGAACCCGAATAAGAGGTAAATATTTCATCACCACATTCAAGTTCCTTTCTTTTTCCACTTCATCATTCATTGTTGTTTCCATTATAAAAAATAACTCCAGTACCTTCTATATAATTTGATTTTATTATAAATATGGTATAACCATATTCATTATTCTATATATCCTTTGAATGATATGTCACCATACGTGCATATGTATGGCTAAACGTCTCCACGTCATGGTGTAGTTGTTATTCAATACATTATTATTTGTATGGGTAAAATAATGATTTATAATTGATGTAAATAATAAATATAACATGATAATTTTTTGAATATATGATATACCATCCAATTATATAATAGTTTAGTATCAGAAGAAAGATATTGTCGCTCGTGCATACGTACGGATTACCGTCTCCAAGAACGCAATGATATTCATTAACCATCGTATCAATTCAAGAATAATTTTAATTTGATAATTCAATATAATGTATAAATACTTAATATAATTCTGAATATTAATAAGATACATCCTAACCATAATAGAAAATAATTACATAAAAAAGAATATAAAGGAACATGAATCAGTTAACATGCGAAATGATGATACTACTGAAATATCATTAACAAAGTAATATTAGAAGATCATATATGATATCATATTAATGTATATTGATCTTGTACAATTTAATAACAATTATTTCACCATTATACAGGAGGATAACCTACCATCAACAAAGGAAAGATACAAGGTATGGGTTAATTCTACAACCTCTTCATTATTCAAGGTTGTTTATATGTAACTATCTACTGGGATGTATTTATCATCCACATCCTTGTTTTCCTAAAAATCTATTCGAAAACATTTTTCCTACTAATAATACGATGGGTTAAATTCATTTATACCCTTATTTTACCTTATCCGTTTGGGAAAAAATCTTTCCTTCATTATCTAAACAAGTTACTTTATGACCTTTTCGACAAAATTATGGTAAAAAAGTTTTTTTTAACTTATATGGTACGTGTGGTTATATTCCTCCATTTTAACATCGTCGAATATTCCCTTAAAAGCTTATAAAATTATATTCAAAATAAAGGATTTCTTTTATAATTATGTAACATTAAATGATTTCAAAAAAATAATGAGATATTTCTCTCAAACAGTTTTGATTTCATCTATGTCAACATACTTTTAGGGATTTTAATCTTGTTTGAAGTTGATTTATTATAATAAAAATCATCCAATTTGTATTAAGGGTTTTGTGATATGTTTGACTGTGGATGTGTAATTTTTCTACCATTCATCATTTATGTATAATGTATTAACATTTCATTTGATATTTTTAATACAAAGGTTTAGGTTATGTTTAAAACATTTCATATGAGGAATGCATTGGAGTTAGTAATTGATGGGTGGAGCCCGCTATAGCTCCTCGATGAATCAGTTGGTCTCATGAGACAAACTAGTGTCTTGGCACAAGCCCTTGAAAAAATCTTATTTTTAGTCTTGGCATAAGGCCTTGACTATGTAGTTAAGAAAGTCTGGCATTAGAAATTCCATCATTATGAAAGTGGCTATTGATATTGTATGTGATTATTAGACTAGTAGAATATATATTTGAGTAAGTAAATGGATTTATTTTGATTTATATTTTACATATTATGATAAAATTTATGTTGAAAAGTCTTTTTTTTAGTTTTATACATTAACTTAATTGATTATTCTTATTTATAAAATTTTCCACTGTATTTTTATCATTACTGAGCATCTGAGCTCTCCCCATTCTAATTTTTATTTTTCCAAGGATGCGATGAATTATATTTTGACTGACCTGCAGGGATATTCTATGAGATCTCATTGTTTTCCATGGATAAAATTTTGTTGTAGTTTTCCATTTTATGATGTTATGTAGTCCGTATGAATGTATCTAGTACTTCCCAGGCTATTATACTAATTGGTCATTCGAGACGTGATCTTTTATGATTGTTCCAATGATATATAATAATGCACTGACTCTAGGATTATGGGGTCAAGGTGTTACATGCATGAGGTATGGAAATATTCTAGAGATGTGCATGAAAAATGGTTCTTTTGCAAAAAGATTTGGGAAAATAATGGGAATTTTGTGAGACATGGTTTTTTTACTGGCGGGGGTTGGCTATGCCTATAAATAAGAGGTTAAACATCTCATGCAACATATTAGAATACTTAGAGAAGACTTGAGCTCTGATGCACGTAAACATTGCACAAAAAGTGAGGTGTGAAAAAATGTAAAAATCATGTGGAAAAATTCATTTTGCATGTAAAATTTGAGGTTGCGCGTAACGGTTGTAGTAGCGCAAAATATTTTCACAAAAAAAGTAAAATATATCATGCCAATAGTGGTTCTTGCACTCAAAGGAAAATCTTTCACGCAAAAGGAAAATCTAGAGTTAAAAAGTAAGATCTTTTACACACATGGTAGTTGTTGCACAAAATTACCAGTAAAATCTGTTTACATGTTTTGAATATCTGGTTTCTGTGTACAATTATTTAATGTGAATAAATTCAGGGCTTCGATGAAAGAGGTTTCTCATGTTGAATAGAGAAAAATACTTCAATTCAAATCTATTGAAGGGTTCCGCAACTTAATAAACTCAGTTGGACTTCTCTCGAGGCAGTGAGATAAGGGGAGTCAATAGAAGTGATCTAAGTTAAGCAGTGAGCTATCCCTAAACAATTGTAAACGGTGTGTTCTTGGTACATATTGACTGTTAATAAACCTTGTAATCCACAAACATGTGAATATTATTGGATGTTGGTACGACCGAAACATTGTCGGCATTTGCTCCTTAGAAATAGACCTTTGTGGTGAACTAAGGATATGTGTTGTGCCATCTCCTTTCATTCATTTGAATAAAAAATTTAACATGTTTTTACCAATATAGGAACAATATCCATAACATTGAAAAGAAATTGTTGACACCCTGATTCACCCCTCCCCTCTCCGGGTGTTCTGGGGTACATCATTTACCAACATCAAAAAACCACTATGATATAGTCTAACCACACATGTCCATGTTCATACATACCAACAACCTTATAATTCATCATAAAATGAATGGTGTTACCCACTACAGAATTCAACCCACAACTATTGATTCTAATCCATGGAACTTCCCACCATTGGATTTACCAACTAAAACACATCTTAAGTTATCATTTACCCATTCTATGAGGTTCTTATTGTATCATTATCCATGCCTCTAGAAGGGTCACATCACTTAAATTAATCTGATACACCCCCATATGATTATCTTTACTATTTCCTCACAAACATGAACATTTTTCCATAACCCATTCCCCCATCATCACCAAACTATAGAACTGGACTTGGACATGTTTCTCTCACTGGAGAAACAAAGTGAAATATCAACTATCACTCATTCCCAAAATTTGATAATGGATCCAATGTTATTCACTAAGGTATGATCCATTACAAGGACCTCACATACTAACAACTTATGGTACACTCCCACCCTCGAAGTTCACATACACTGATCCATGAGTGGAGTCTCCCAATATGCTCCTTATCCACCAAAAGTGACATCAATATATCATGGCTTGTAGCTGATTCAAAATTTCTGTACCCATAATGATGTTAATATATTTTGAATAATCATATTTAGACTAAAGTTACATTGATATTTCATTGACTAATACCACCACAAACTCATCCATTCCAAGAACATCTTATTCTATCCCAAGGGCCTCATGTCCCCAAGGCCAAACGCCTATCATCCCACCCACATTGGTTCTAAGTATACTCAAAACTATCATCTCAATTCCAAAGTCATGGGAATATGATTCTGTAGCAACCGATCCACAAACCAAACAATGAAACACTTGTGTCTCAAAAGTCCCCTAAACACTAAACTATTACACACTATTGTGAGACCTAGAAGAAATATGTTCCTTACTCCAGTGAGTCTCATATCATGAAAACTCATCTCACAAGACTGAACCATGAAACCTTGATAACCAATTAAGCTCTCGATTCATCTCATAACCAGCATGCAATATCTTTTTATGAAACCATTACATTAGAATGGTAGATGAATGAACCTTCTCCTCTTAAAACCATCCAAATGTTTGTAGCAGTAGCACACAAGTGCACCTTATCAAAAACAAAAGGACTCTAATGAGCCTAAAAAACAACCACAACTACTCCCCTTTTTCATTGTATTTAGAATTCCAAAGAACCTATCAGTTCCCCATGCACCGAATATCACACCCAACTCAACCAACCCATCTCACTTGTCTCCCTCGAATTTCATAAGTCACCAACCCCCTAAATTAGAGTTTTATTAAGAATGTCACTAGCCTATGTAACATATCCCTACCAATCAAGACTCGTAATAAGACACTAATACCAACCACCTAGGTCTAGGCTAACTCATAGAGGTCCACTAGTCACAGGGAATCAACCCACTCCCTTCCCATCATCTCACTACATCATCATACCAAGTCACCCATCCCTAGGGTCTCAGATCCAAAATACATCATATATAAACCAAGAACCCACCACTAGGGTGTCCATCCTCATCGATAATTATACCATCAAACCTCTCATAGGAGGACCAATACACAAAACCAAACTCGAAAAAATCACCCAAAATAGGTCCAACTGTCATATACCAAAAAAATATTGACCTTATGAGATCACTAAATGTGTTTTTCTGGATGAAAACATAGAATCATCATCATCAATAATCTCATCATATATTCACAAAACATTACATTAAAAGTAAATCCTTAAAATCAGAAACTATAAAGCCTATAACAGGGTTATCCTACATTCCTTACATGATGATGAGATGTCTCTTTACTCTATAGTCCAAGAGTCGAAACCAAATCATAGTACTGATTAAAATATATATTGAAATCCATTGCGAGCTGTCAAATATAAACAATATGTGTGCTTCCCAAGGAAAAATTCATTTAAAACCCTAACATTACAATCCATGAAATTTTTTTCTAGTCCTAGTATCCTAAAAGTCCAACCAAAATAGATTTTCATTATGAACCAGATGATATGCATCACATTTTCTGACAAGTTATAATATCTCCATTCTATTAAATAACAAATAATAAACCTATAGAGTAACTCCTTCGAAACTACTTTTTAACACCCCATCCATAATTCCACTAACCCGATACCCCAAGTTGGATCACCACAAGGCCTAAAGCGTTCCGCAACATACGATAGAAGATTAAAAATAAAAGTGGGGGTATACGGAAGAACATTCATGAGAAAATACCTTATATCATATTCCAAAACAACAATTGAATAAATATACATTATACACATCAGAGTACATGGAATGAAGAAATAAAGTAAAATGGAATCATGCTTTAAAAAAATGATACACAATATGGGCCTAATGAGTAATGTCATTAAAAAACATTGATATCCATCTAGGTCAACCACATAAACAAAATAAAAATATAAAAAATAACTAAATTAGGCTCTACTCTAAACATTGATCCATGTAATTTACCCGGACTACAGAACCGTAACGAGCTTCTCCATCCATATAATCAGACTCTACATGATAAAGAGTGTTAGTAATGTAATATCAGGGATTCTCCCTTTCCATCATGAATCTATGATCCAACTGCAATGAAACAAAATATGGTATACACACACTGAAGTGCATGTATAGGTGGTGAGAAATAAATATTAGTAGGCCACCCAACGGTGGACCAACAAACTAACACAAAAAATTCAGGGTCATGAAATATTATCTTCCTATATATAAAATAAATGAAATAAAAATAGATAAACCAATAATCATTCCTTAGGTATGTGACCTTGATTGACTATACCAGCTTCTTCTAACACCGGGGTGCCTCTGACACATCTCAAAAACCATGCATCTCAAACAAAGTATTAGATCAACTCCAGGGAAACCCCAACCAGATCCCAGGACATTCCTAATAACATTTACTCATTACTAAGACAAAACAATGTCATGAAATATTATAATGATAATGTACCACCAAATCCTAAAGCATCGTCCTAACATCAAACCAACATAACAAAACTATAGTACACAGAGATGTACTCCAACACATAAACTATATTTTAATATAATAGTTCATAGAGAATCAGTCTGAAACCTAAACCATGGATGAGTAATTCCATTTCCAATACCATAAAACATGGATGACAATTTCCTTATGTATCACCCAAATATATGGATGGGGAATTCCATGTCCAACACCCCAAACCATAGATGTGGAATTCCATGTCCAACACCCTAATCTATGGATGATAAATTCTATGTCCATCATTATAAACTGTGGATGAGGAATTCTATTTCCAAAATTCTAATCCATGGATGGGGAATTACATTTCGGGAACCAAAAACCATGTATAAGAACTCCATATCCAACACCCTAAATCATGGATGAGGATATCCATATCCAACACCCTAAAACCCAGACACACACACACATATATAATAGAATATTTTTAAACACCATCTATATCTATGGAATTCTATGTCCACCAATATCAATCCTATAAGATGGAAATCTCTGTAAACCAATCCATATTATCCCATAGAACTCCATGAGCACAAATATTAATCATAACCATGGAATTCCATGTCAACATTCATTAACTATATTGAATATCAATTATGCCTGGAACCTTGAACCATCATACAAATCATGAACAAACCTTCAGAACTAATACAAACAACCCCATCCAATGTCCTCAATCACAGGAACCTAGAACCATTGATTTGATCCATCATATATAACTCTCTATACCATGTCACAAAATCTCCACTACATACACCATGTCTCAACCCCCAAGAAAATATAAACATAAAAATGTAATGCCAAATTCTCATGCATATCAACAACATCTCATCCCCATCATCTCATACATAAACCAAGTTCCCAAGGAAATTCCCACAACCATTTCCACCCAACCACACATACCTCATAGTATTTCCCTCTCAAACAAGCATCCACTTGAATCTCTCGGTAAAAAATAGAGGAATCTCACTATTGATCCTCAAACTAGAACTCAAGAGAAATTATCTCTCTACGAACCCCAACTAAAAATCAAACTCTCAGGAAAATGCCCATCTGTATGGTTAGCATATCCATAAACCTAGTTTTTATAATCACATTACCTCAAAGGCCCCAATGGAAGTAAACCTCAAAAGGTAGATGGCCTCAAATCCCACCCCATTCTAATCCACTATAGGTTGGTCTATATATCCAACCTATATTTCATCTCGAGTGGCAACTCAGTATTGATACAATCGGTCAATATAATTACAACACTACTATAGGTATCTAATTAAATAATTTTATTTCCTACAATCAATCTCATGTACCTCTCCCACATCTCACCCTTAGGGGACAGATGAACTCACTTTCTAATGGAAAAAACAATTTCAATATTTTCTCACCCCAATAACCCCTCTTAGATGTCTTAAAAACACACCAAGGGTTGCACCATCTCGATCTACATGGATTAAACTCAAAATGGGGTCCTCTTTTGTCCAATTCCTACTACGTGGTGAAAAAACAAATCAACATTCTATAAAGGGAAGAAAAGGTGTAGTACACCGCATGTATACTGAGTACAATGCATGGAATCCAAATCCACTAGCCTGACCTATACACCCACATGGACTTGGTCACCTGGGGTCTAATGGTTTACTACTACATGGGAACAGTATACATAGTGCCTCACCCTGAACTTCCACATGGTCATATCCCCCTTACGTGGTGTCTCTTCCCATGTACCCACCTACCTATCCCTGTCCCACTACATGCCGTGTACCATGAATACACAACAAGTAGTCCCAAACTTCAACCTCCCCGGGTACTAGACAAGATGGCCAATGTATACTACCTGTAATGTACCCCTAGTACAAGGATTTGAGTTTCAAAACTTATTCCTCCACAAATGGGAAGAACACACGACATGTGTTCCTGAATAAAACAGTGTTTGTTTAGGATTTATGAGTGGGAACACCCCATTTGAACCTTCTAAAACCCATGTTTTCCTTGATTAGGAATATTTTTAACCCCTTAGTAACAATAGGTATCTAAGGCATAATAAAAACACATATTTGGGGATCATTCCAAAAAACTAAAAAATTCATCCAACCTTGTCACGTAAATGTCAAAGCATTAGGTCCAAATCCACTCTTAGAAGACACTACACCTAGATCTGGTCGTGATATACACCAAGGATGAAGTCTAGTGGTCCCTCCTCCTCCTCTCATATCTTCATTTCTTCTGTGTGTAAAGATGACCCCTTCCTCTTTCTTCCTATGTGTGGTATTCCCCAAATGGGGGATGTTTTTTAATTAATTAAAATTCAATTAAAAGTCATGCCTCTAATTCTTGAACCATACGAGTGATTATACCTCACATAAGAAAAAACCCCTTTCCACACTCATCAACAGTGTCATTATTTCAAAACATTTCTCTACTCAAAAGATATCACCACCCAAACCCATGAAACTAAATTAATATATAATTGATTAAAAATTAAATATTTTTTCAAAATTAAAATGTATTTAAATTATACCAAACACTTATCCTTGGGAAAACACCCTATTTTTTGTTCAGTTCAGCTTTTATAATAATTATAGGAGATCATATAATCAATGAAAATGTCCATTTTACCCATTACGGGCCCTGAAAAAAATCACATTTCTACTCAATTTTTAAAATCTAGAAAAACATAGGTCTGAATTTTTTCATCCTACATAAATACAGTATGAATTTCCCAAAACTCCAAATTATTCAAATATTTTATAACTCACTAGTGATTCAATAAAACATAATATTTAATTTGGAATAACTAATAGGTCAATAAAATATATCTTCATGACTTATTTCCCAACACATAACCAATATTTTCTAGGTATGTGTTCTCATGGTTGATTTTTTATTGACTCATAGACAACATATTGTAACTTCATTTCTAATCTGGGGAAATATATAATTATTTTACCTAACATTTTAAAAAATTCCAATACAAAAAATCATTATTTATCAACTATAACTATAAATTCAAGTTTATCTAACTAAGTTTTTATCAAATTTAATGAAACAAAAGATTTGAAAATACCATAATACATTTTTATAATAAAAAAATAGGGGAACATCTATTTTTTTTAAAATGTCATCCAAAATATACAAAAGTACCTAGAACTACAAAATCACAATATTTTTAAAAAATAATCTTCTATAATTTTTAAAAGAACTGAATTTTTTCTTAATTATAATGAAGTTAATAATTTTATGATATTAATATATATTACTAATATATATATAAAAATTTCAAAATACTATAAATATTTACAGCCTTCCTTAGTGTAATTATAAGACATCAATACTCTTATATACTTAATCAAAACATCACTGAATGATTTTTAAATTGGTAAAAATTATTAAATCTATTAATTCATACTATTAATTAGCCACAATTTCGATAGTGATATCTTATTTTCTTATGGATTCAATACATTTGTACCAAATCTTTCCAATGAAACCATTTACATTTATCATTTTACATAATAAAATTAATGGAATATTAACATATTATTTACTCTTTTATTATTGATATATTATGACTCATATCCTAAATAATCATATTAATATTATTCGTACCATAATACTAGTTTATCAACTCAACCATCCCATGAGAATACCCTTTATATGTAGTGAATCAAGTATTATAAAATTTATCTGTATTATTATCTAATAAACGAGTTGAAAATTATTTATAAACACCTAGAATCCAACACATTTAATTTGATAATATTATAATAAATTTTCCACCTTATATCAATAAAAATCATACCTCATTCCAAAAAACATCAAAAATTCATATAATAATATAATTTATTTACTCATACCTATTTATAAACTACCTCATGAGTCTCAAAAATGTTATCTCAATATCTACCACAAACATGACATATATGATTGGACTCTAATACTATTTTGTAATGACCTATCCTAAAGATACCTCCTGTCATGTATTCAATTATCATTAAACAACATGTTTGTTTCCACAAATTCTTGAGATTTGTAACAAACATTTCTGGTTAATATAAAATAAGTGGGGAATAATTTTCTTTTAAAATTAACACCCCATAATAACAATTATAAAACAAATATACATGGAATATGAAACCAATCCCTCATAGTTTTACAAAAGGCAATTAGTATAAAAGGGAAGAGAAGATATGTTTTATATTCAAAAATAAAAAATTCTAACACTTATATTAGACACAACATGGGATTATAGAATGCGAGGGAAAATAATTAAGATATTATAGGGCCTAAATATCTATTGAAGCATAATTTTTCAAATTGATCTCTTTAACCAGGATTTTCATAAAGGTTAACGAATCCAAAAGAACAATACAAGTAGAGTAACCACACCAGTAGGCTTATTCATGACCATATCATCTTCCAAGAATAGTTTATCTCAATAACATATTATTTCCATTAACTGAATCATCTCAAATAATACATTCATCTACACATGGAGTGTATAGGTAATATATATGTAAAATAATCACTATTATTTTCCTAAAAAACCTAATAACCACCATGGGTGTATAATAGTAGTTGAATGTGATTTTTCAAAAGATAAATTTCATAAATATTACATACCAAATAAAAAAATAAACCACATATCAATTTATAAATAATAATTATTTAGGAAATAAAAACAAACTAGTGTAATAATATTATTCCCCATAATGAACTCATTTTCCAACTCAAATGTCTCAAAGAATGTTTACAATAATGATTTTCCTATACTATAAATTAGTAAGGTATTATATCTATATAAAAATATTAATACTTATATTACAAGATCATTCAAATATAATAAATACTAACATGGTATGGTTTGGTGATAACTATGAAAAAGTCCCTCTTAGGAAATAATAGCAGGGAAATTCTTAATAAATTCCCTATGAATACACACATGGATAAGAAAACTACTGAAATTATGGATCTCGAACCAGTGTAATTGATAAGATGCCTTCCCATACTTTAATTCTCATTTATGGTGTAATAAAAAAATATAAAAAACATGTTAATCAATCATAGAGTGAAAAAACAATACATAAAATGATGCGCATTGTAAACCCCTCAGTCAAAATCATGTCTACTCTTTGAGTGAATAGTAAAATATTTAACCCTTCCATGATTCTACAAATCCAATAACAATGAAATAGATAAAATAAAAAACAATAAATAATGTGTTGAAAAACCTAAAAATTGATATTTAGATTCAAAACCATCCTATCTATAGTGTAATCAGAAAATAATTCCGTTTGAATGTAATTAAATGATTCAAATCAATTCTTAACTCATCTATTATTCTAAAGAGGTAAAATTACAATATTATATTTAATAAAATATCCTATAAATTTTAAAAAACCCATGGGTACATCCCTAATATCATATCCATTTAATGATAAAACTCTATATTTTTTACATTCACCATACACTTACAAATCATTTAAAATTCTCATTATTTATAAAAAATAAAATTAAATAATAATGAGTAGTAGCCTTTATATATTCGCTAAGTATAATAAATATAAGATACTAGATAAAATATTAAGGTTTCCCGCAACAATCACATTTTTCTATCTAGATTCCAACTATTAAACATATATTTATGGCATACTAGTGGTTTAATCATTCACATTTTATAAATCTATAACTTCTCCATTAATCCTTATTTAAAAATATTTATAAGTCACACATGATTATCAATGAGATAAAATTATGAGGTTGAGGAAAAGGAGGTAATTTTTTGAAAGAAATAATATCTCTATTTTCAATTAATAATTCCATATAAGGTTGTACGAATTTTACAATATTTAGAGAAATAAAATAAAGGAACTCAGAGTGAAAGTGTACAATTCACTTTTGGGAATAATCCTCTAATCACAAAATAAATATCATCTCCCACATTCTACATAAATAATTTTCTAAAATTTAACTTCTAAATAAGTCATAATTTATTTTAAATAGCTTAAAATCATAATGTTTTAGTTTAAGGAAACATGACCTAAATGTAATGAACTAAAATTCCAATGATACCACTTTTTAACATGCTTGAAAACCCAATCAATCTAAAACCTTTGTTTTGAGATAAATAAATGTATTTAAGTAAAAGAATATATTTTAAATTAACCATATATATTTAGTGTCATTAATCACCTATATTATAATAAAAATAAAAAATAAATATTTACAAAAAATTGTGGTTTTGTAGAAATTATTCTTTAATCAAGTTCTAATATAAGATGAAATTGGTGTCTATTGTAATATTATTTGGAATACTCTTCCAAGTGTTGAATACTATAACTTAGAGTGTCTTCTATAATAACATCTCATACAAATGTTTTTTTTAAAATATTAATGGTCAATTCAGTTATATCATTTTTAATGTAACACGGACATCAATGAATACAATGATATTATAATAATTAATTGTAGTATACAAATAACTATTTGGATATTTCCAAATAATTAATTATTCTGTTAGAGTATTTTTGTAATTAGTGGTTACTTTTCATTAATGTTAATATTAGTAAAATAATGTATGATAATGAATGTAATTGATTTGATTATATTGAGATTTATAATTTAAAATATTAAAACTGTAAAATAATTACATATAATAAATTCATTACTATAAAGACTTTTATTTAACATGAACATTTTACCCCTTATAAATATAATGAACCTTCACTAGAAACTCCTTGTTTGTTATTTATAATTATTTATCTATAAAAATTAATTAAATTAAATTAATCTTTTTTTTGAAACCATGTTATATTTTAAAATAATGATTAAGACATTGAATGTTCAATTTTTTTTGAGTTTACGTTACCCATTTTAATGATAAGTGAAGGCTCAAAAAATCGAAGCTTGTGAATTTCTGGGGTCTTCTTAATCATCTCACTTCCAAATTGAAAAGTAGAGACTTCATCCTAGTAAAAAACACCATAAAAGTGTTTCTATAGGAGTTTTGATCTCAGTAGAGTGTTTTTACCTTTAGGTGAGAGACTTCCATGAATCCGAGGAGTTATAATTTTAAAAATTGTAATCAAAAAAGTTAATTATGTAACATCATGGGTTTTATTTTTTAGTTATATATAAAAATTTTACAATCTTTAAATTCCATACATTTATTTAAAAACACTTAAAATAGTATACATTGGGATGAAATGATTTGTTTAATGATGATATAATTTCATGTCTAGATCCAGGACCGAACATGGATTATTTATTAACAATAGATAAAACTACCCCATTACTTCATAATTTTAAATTAAAATTTATGGAAGAAAACTATTTGAATAGGGTGTATATATGTGGATTAGAAAATCCCCTAAGATAGAATTTTGAAACCATTTTTTCATATTTATTCACCAATAATAAATTTAATTTAAATATTTTAATATATATTATAAATTAAAAAAACGATGATAATTTTATAGTTTTTATTATTTTTATAAGCGTTATTATTGTTATATTATTAAATATTTGTGGAACAAGTGTCCTGCTACGACTAGATATCTCATCTTACACATTCAGGGTAGTAGCATTTCCTCAATTCACAGGTGAGAGAGAGTCATTATCAACCATTTTTTGTTTGGAAGAGGTAATATAAATTTAATGATAGGTTATTATGTGATTGGTATGGATGTTTTTTGTGTATTATTTATAATATAAATCCATTTTACGGTGTCGATGTGTCCCTAAAATTGTATGGAAGTGTAAAGATAGGTGATGGGCACTATCGATGGAGGTTTGTTGGTCTTACACAAAAGAAACCCTTAGAGGGTATGAATCCTTGTATATTAATTTCAACTAACCATTTTAATGATATTATTATATGGCTAAATGAAGCTCCCATTTTTCTCCCTTATTATAATATATAATTGAATAATATTGTAAGTATACACATAAGTAATTTTTAATCGGTTTTACCATATTGGGATCCATCGAAAGGGAATGAAATAAATATGTTTCAATGTATTTAATTCATTGTGTAAACTTCTTGATTCATGTTTTGAGCAGTCTCACTAACACTCAAGGATATCTACACTCGCAATATATATATATATATGGAAAACTCACATATCCTCTAAATATAGAAGAGCCCACTGCTCCTCTGTAATATCCTGATTCCAAAACCCACTAGAGGTGGCCCATACCCGGTTGGTCATATGCCATCAAGTGCATTTCTCCAAATGCAAAAGGCTACCAACTAGCTATGAGGGCCTTGGGTGTGATAGTGGGAAAACTATACCCTCATTGTAATAGTAACACAACGGACGTAAAATAGATATACAGTAGCGAAAGAGGTAATAATACCATGCAACTGTAAATAGAAGAAGACTGAAAGTAAGAAGCAACATGAGCATATATATATATATAAAAATGATTCCTGATATATATGTCTAGGAAAGTATCCAAACATGTCACAATGCTTTAATAAATAATAATCCAATTAAAAAAGAAAACAGATAAACTCTTCAGCATCACAAGCCTCAGCTGGGTCCCATGCTCTCCAGCTCCTTAGCAATCAACTAGCTGAAGTAGAAGGGAGCATGCCCTTTTCTATACAAGCAGTAATATAATCTATTTGGGACCAAAAGCTTGACTGAAACAGGTTGTGAGACTAAATCCTTGTAGGCAACCACCCAAAGATATGTGCCAAATAGTCAGTGAATATGTGGCATAAAATAAGTAAAAGGAAGTAGTAAACATGAAAATACTCAGTAGTAAACATTCTTATAGTTCAATTGTATTAAATTTTAAAAAAAAAAAGTAAACCACTAATCAAAGCAGAGAACCCTCTGGAAGTACTCATAGCTTAACCCCTCTTTTTCATCCAAACATTATCAAGCAACCCTCTGGGAATTACACATAGTCTAACCCCTCCAGTTCAGCTTAATCATAGACTCTATGAGGATGCACTCACCGTCAATTCCCCATATAGGCTCATATTAGTATCTAAAAGGCACTATAGGGAAGCACATATGTTACATTACCCAAGTGTCCCATGTTAAGGAACTATAGACACTCTTAGGAAGAACGTACGTCAATTCCCTCTATGGTCTCACATCATAAATGTAAAATAGACACTCTAGAGAAGTTCTTACATCCATTCTCTCCATGGTCCACTACACAAGGTTCTCATGACGTTGTGTAAGTCAATCGAGCATATAAATGCAATGCGGCCAATGTAAACCTCAAGAACTACTTGGATAAATAGTCTACAACATACCAGCATGTTAGATAGTACAATCACTCCATCCAATAATACTAGGAATGGAAAACAAATAAGGCTTCCTAATATGCTAAGAAGGTCCAAACAGTCATAAATAGAACATGCATGAGAATACACTTCCAAGTAATAGAAATTTACCCTATTAACATCAAATTAACCTCTATTCAAGAATATATGAATAGCAGGAAATTATTAGGGCTAAAACAGTAAACATGTAATACACAGTTCAATGGTATTGGGAAAATTTTCTCATATAACTCAAAGACTATCTACAAAATGGAACAAACCTCCTAGGCCAGTGCATGGATATAGTTATATGCGAGCCTCAAGCCCTGAATCTCCCAAGAGCACTGTAGATCTGTAAAAACGTCTAAATTTTTTTTACCAAAGATAACTCTTGAAAGAGGAGAAATAATGAATCAAAGCTCCATATAATGAAGAGTTTAATGAGGGTATCCCAATGCAATCAATGACGATCGATTTGGAGAACAGATTCTCGATCGGTGGCTCAGAGAAGAATCACAACCGTATGGACACTCTTGGACAAATTAGTTCTAGAAGGAGTGGATTAGGTCCATTAGACATGACCCCTATACATTTAATAAAAAAAGTACAAAATGTGTACTTTTTAAGTACACAACATGTACTTTCCCTTACCGAGCCTCCCATTAGGTGGACTCCAGGTCACCACACACAGTTGTGTGCATGGATGCTACACAGCCAACACACAGCTACCTACGGTAACCATGTACAAAACATGTACTCATAATGTACACGACATGTACATAAAAAATTTCATGAAACTCCCCTTTTCCCCAAAAACGCCAGAAAAAGGAAAAAATACATAAAATAATATCTGGGTTCTTAAAAACTTCTACCCTTAATTAAATTCATCCCTGAATTTCACTAGAAAGGCGGAGTAGATGAAGAAACCACATATAGCTCTGTCCACTGAGATCGTACATCAGCCTCCCACTCCCAAGTTTCATTCTATACTCATCTGTGCTGCCATAGAACTCATACCCGAGGATCAAACTGGCCACTGAGAACCATCGTACTTCAATCAACAATCCAGATAGGATGATCTTTGAATGATTAATCCCCCACCATCTGGACTTCTTTGGGTTGGAAAGCTTGAGACAGGTCTAGGATGTAAATTCAATGCCAAGAAATGTAGAAGACAACATGAATAACCTGTCACCTCATAGGAAATTACAACTGAAAGGCAACCAGACCACCTCTCTCCAACACATCAAACGGCCCGATGTACCTCGGTGAAAGCATACACTGTCTCTTAATGCTCTTGTGTACCAATAACAGTCTGAAACGATGAAAAACATGATCCATGATCTCTAACTCATGATGATTTCTCTATCAATTAGCATAAGACTTCTGTTGTGACTGTGATGTTGAAATCCTCTTATGAATCAACTCTATCTGCTATGTGGTCTCCAAGACAAGAGAAGGTCCCCTCATAGCTACCTCTCCTACCTCCATCCTACATAATGGTGATCGAAATGGTCAATCGTACAAAGCCATTAAAGGTTCCATCATAATAGTTTCATGAAAAATATTATTGTTGGAAAATTACACAAGAGGTATGTTTTCCCAAGCACCTCCAAAATTCTGGATGCATGCTCGAAGCATGTCCGCTAGTACGTGAATCGTACACTCAGACTGACCATCTGTCTTGGGGTGGTAAGATTTAATCAAAAGTTTAGGTGTACCAAAAACCTTCTTAATCCCCTTCGATATGCGATAACTAAAACGAGTATTCTTATCTGAAACAATGGAGTGTCGAACTCCATGTAAATGTACTATCTCTCGGATGTACAACCTTCCCAACTCATCCATATTGAAGTTCTCCTTGATCGAATAGAATTGAGAATATTTTGTGAGTTTGTCAATGAAAAACCACACTACATCATTACCTTGAGGCAATCGTGGAAACCCTGTCACGACATCCATCACGACGTCATTCAACTTTCACTCGAGAATGGGTAACTGCTGCAAAAGCCTTGCGGGTTGCTAGTGCTCGGCCTTCACTTGCTGACCGGAGGACACCTCGAGATGAAACTAGAATCATATTTCATCATACCAAGCCACCAATACTAGCAGTGTAGATCATGATACATCTTGGTGACGCCAGGATGATCTTCCCAAACTAAGGAATGAAATTCCAACATCAGCACCTCGTGTATGTCTACGAGCACCCACACACACCCATGAAAAAAAAAGAACTCTTCCTCTCCCACTGTCCATCCAATATTAGGTTCCTCTCACAAAATGATTTCCCATCAGACTAGGGCTTCTGAATCTGATATCTTCCTCATTCACATTCGATCAAGAAGAGTAGAGGTAACAACAATAGAAGAAAGAAATGTCTTCCCTAGTCTGTCGTGCACCTCCAAATGCATCTCAGAGAACATATCCATAAGTTACCACTCACTGCTAGCCTCATGAACTGCATGTATTTGAGTCCTCTTTCTCAACGCATCAGCCACTGCATTGACTTTCCCTGGCATATTGGAAAGCTCAAAGTCAAAGGATTGAAGGTACTCTACCCATCTTCACTGTCTCAAATTCTGGTAATGCCGAGGGAAGATATACATGAGTATTTTGTGTCCAGTGAACACCACAAAATGATTCCCCAAGAGATAATGTCTCCATATGTATAAAACATGAACTAGATCAGCCAAATCGTGATCATTCATTGTGTAGTTCCGCTCATGTTTCTATAACTGCCGACACCCGTACCCAATGACTTCTTCCCTCTGTATAAGCATTGATCCCAGCCCGATACCTGATGCATCATAGTACATAGTATAGCTCTTTCCTGACTCTAGAAACACTAGTATCAGTGCTGAATTCAACCTCCCTTTCAACTCCCGAATGGATGATTCACAAGACACTGGCCATACGAACTTTTCACCCATCTTAGCCTGACCCGTCATTGGTGATGCTAAATGTGAAAAGACCTATATGAAATGTATATACTATCCAACCATCCCTTGAAAACTCCAAACCTCAAAGATATTACTCAGCTTCTCCAAGGAAACTACAACTCTGCCTTTCTCTGGGTCAACTGATACTCATGTCTCCAAGATAACATGACCCAAGATGTGAATTTGACTCATCCAAAAGTGGAATTTTGAGAGCTTAATATATAATTGATTCTCCATCAGTGTACACAAAATGATCTCAAGATCTGAGGAATGGTTGTGTCGAGTATGAGAGTACAACAAGATATCATACATGAAGACTACCACAAAGGAATCCAGTTATGGATGTAACACTCGGTTCATTAGTGCCATGAATACTGCAGGCACATTAAAGAGACCAAACGGAATAACCACGTACTCGTATAGACCAGACCAACTCCAAAGGGATGTAAGAGGTATATCAGATTGTATAATGTGAAACCGATGGTAAGAAGATCTCAATAAAATCTTTGAGAACACCCGAGATCCTCGAATCTCGTCAAGGAGATCATCAATCCTCAATAAGGGATATTGGTTCCTAACTATCAACTAGTTCAAATCTGATAATCCACACAGTGTTTGAGGGAACTACCCGCCTTCTTCACAAATAGGACATGCGAACCCCAAGGATAATTACTGGGCCGGATGAAACCCTTTGCTTGCAACACATCCAACTGCTTCTTGACCTCATGTAACTCTAGTGTAGCCTCCCTATAAAGAGGAATGGACACCAATGCTGCTCCTCGCATAAGCTCAATTGAAAAGTCATCCTCACACTCTAGAAGAAAACCTAAAATGTCCTCTAGAAGGACATCACTGAAACGATCCACCACTGGAGGAATGTCCAACTATGAATTCCCATGGTCATCCAGATATAGAATAGCGATTAGGGTTGTAACTCCTCTAATCCCATGATGCTCAAGTCCTGCTCTGATCGCCAGACATCCCATTCACCATTACAGATAAATGATTCACCTTCTAGCGATGTGAAACTCACCTTTCGATGATAGTAATCTATAATATCATGGAAAGGAACTAAACAGTCCATTCACAGTAGGACGTCCTAGACTGTCATCTCTAGGACATAAGGGTCCCATAAGTAGTTACTACCACAAACCTCAAGAGTGAACTCCTTGAACTGACACACAGTAGTCGTTCTGGTCCTCATAAGAGGGTCCGACGTCAACATATCTTAGAGAAAAAGATACAAAGCCCAAGGATCTTCACAACAGCAACAGATAAGAAACTATGATAAGACCCTGTATCAAGAAGACACAAATCTAAAATTTAGGCATCTAGAATTTTACCACGAACTGTAGAGGGTCTAGGATCCTAGTCCTAGTGAGTCTTCTCCACTACAAAATTATGACCTACAGTGCGGCCTTGTGACCCAAACTGACCACTCTGAGCTGATCCACCTTGTTGTCACTAAAAGGCTAGTGACTTAATTCCATCGCCATGACCTCCACCTCGGTCGGGATGACCGGAAGAACTCTGGTTCTCTAACTGGTGAGCAACTGGAGGCACTTCTCTTGAACGAGGAGTCATACAGGAACCCATGTCACCAGCTACTGCTGAGAAGATCTGACAGAAACACTGAAGATGTCTCATCTTGTTGCAAGATCAGCACTAAACTGGGTCTCTTGGGAAATGTGGCCTTATATTCCTGCTCTTTCCGCACTGGTAACACACCACCGGGAAACCAGAAGAAGTGTCTCGCCTACTTAGATCACCACACCAAGTCCCCATGTGGCACTTCCTGCTGTCAGTAGAAGGGATACTAATTCCATTTGTCGAGCCTCTATAGCTCACAACTATAGAATCCCAAAGATTTCACTCCGTGATTAGTTACTGGTTGACTATAGTAGTGATGGAAGTCAACTAGAAGATATTCACCCACAATCAGATGTTTTTTCAGAGACCATCCTTGAACTTCCTTTCCAGGAATAACTCATCACCTACTGGAATAGGCATGATGCACTACAACACTGTGAAGTGAGAAGAATAATCCATAACATAATAAGTACCCTGCTAGAGACTTATGAACTCTTGGGCTTGATCGGACCTCAAAGCCTCTTGATAGAAGGAATCATAGAAAGGACGCTGGAAATCATCCCAATCCATACCCTGGTGGAATCCTGCCAGTGTGATCACATACCACCATCTCTTGGAGGAATCCTGAAGTATATATGTAGTGATCTTAACCCTCCTCTTTGGAGGCATCTCCAGAAGCTTGAATATATATAAAATGGCTTCTAACCATGAATCTGCATCCTGAGGACCTCCTTCCCCTGTGAAGGTGGGAGGATGTTGCTGTTGGAAAACCTGTGTCAACATTGTCATAGAAGGGGTAGGATGCGGTACACCTCAAGAAGGTATGCATGAACCTCAAAAATACATATCGGAATAGAACATCAAAAATTATGTCTGTAATGATGGTTGATTCCGAGACTAGAACAACTAGAGGATCTACTGGTAGTCCCTGATCAGTTATGTCTGGTGTCTGATCACTACACTATAATTGGCATATAATCGGAGGACGTCTCGGTGGCATGAATCTGCAAGGTCAAGCACACACGTTCTATCATGATTAATAGGGAATAGAACATAGAATTTTAATAAGGGAACATAAGAAAGGAATCATTCCGTTTTTCAAAACATGGATACACGACGTGTAAAATTCTTACACGACTTGATCCCCTAAACCTTTCACATGGGTGTGTACTCCTGCCACGACTGGTCATGTAACACCCTAAAGACACATCGTGTTTTCCAAACACACGGCATGTACTTGAATCCTATTCCCATGCCAAAGTCCTTCTACATGGCTAAACCACACGGTTATCCTAAAACAAGACTACATAGTGTGTTCTTGCATGAAACAGTGTGTACTAGATGAGCTTCACCGACCTGTGTTGTTAGTAACATGGATAGTTACACAGTTGAGTCTACACAGAGTGTTTGTGACAGACATAACATGTTCTAGGAATATTTTTCCGACCTGTGTCATTCGTGACATGGATTGATACATGGGTTACCCTACATGGTGTGTTCTAGGTGGACAGGACGAGTATATGAAAAGACTGAACCGACCCGTGTTGTTAGTGACACAACCGGTTACACAGTTTTACAACACAGTGTGTACATCTGGTACACTGCATGTGCCACCAAATATTTCTGAACCTTGTGTCTCTACCCACACAGTCAGTGACACTGTTAGAGACTACCTGGTATGTACATACAATACTCGGCATGTACTTAAGAAAAACAGTTCCTTCCCGAACTGAACGACACATTTCATGTATTCAACATTACATGCCATGAATTGGGTTTTTTCAGATAGTATGCCTCATAAAAAACTACAAATCCAATCGAAATAGTGAAATTTGATTTAAAGTGCCTAATTCTGAACCATGAGGGCCCACACTCCCAAAAAATCCTGGCTTGGAATCTTATACATGTCATAAACAAGCATAACAAGGCAATGATCTCAAAAAAATCTAGTTCACGAGAGCCCATAACACCTGAAGAACAATAGTTTGACATTCATTCAAACCAGACCTTACACAATCCAATACCCCTATCAAAATTCAGGTACTCTAGAAAGGCATATATCACAACAACATGCATATCTGACACAACTTCTATCACAACATCATGCAATCACTAATACACCCTAAGTGGCATGGCATGAATGAATGACACATGATTTCTAGGAAGTTTTTTATGATGCATGAGATTGAATACACTCATCTAATCAGGTTTCAATAAAAATAGAACCTCAATCCCATCAATGGAAACATCGCAAAACATGTTAACCAACCAATGGTGAAATTGTATCCACTGCAAAATTGCAAAACAAGGTAAATTGCAATAACGAGGTAGATTGGTTTTTCCCTATACACGGGTTAGCTACTCTCAGGCACAACTTATTACCAAGTACCTTTTCCATCATATCTGGCTATAGGCTCTAAAATTTCAGTCAAGACGAAAATAATTCCTATAATACCACATTGTAATGCCCAGGTTACGGAAGCCACTAGAGGTGCCCCGTACCCGGTTGGTCACATGGCCTCAAACACTTTTCCCTGAACGCCAGAGGTTGTAGACTAGTAGTGAGGTCCTTGATTGTGATAGTGGGGAAACAATTACTTCAATGGAAATGTAACATAGTGGATGTAAAATAGATATACAATTACAGAAGCATTAATTATACCATACAATAGTAAACAACAGAAGACTGAAAGTAAGAATAAATAAAAAAAACATATATAAATGATGCATGATACACATGACTAGGAATGAAGCCAAAAAATTCACAATGATGGAATACAGAATAATCCAAGTACAAAATAAAATATATAAACTCCTCAGCATCGCATGCCTCAGCTGGGTCCCATTCTCTCTAGCTCCTTAGCAATCAAGTACCTAAAGTAGATGGGTGTTTTACATTATCTATACCTGCAACAATATAATCTTTTCGGGAAAAAAATCCTGACCTAAATTTTTTTTGAGACTAAATCCTAGTAGGAATCCTACCTAATATCTAATCCTAATAGTCAGTGAATATATTAAAGCAAATAAGTAAAAGAAAGTAGTAAACAAGTTAGCACTCTGCAGTAAACATTCCTACATTTCAATTGCATTCAATTTCAAATAACAAGTAATCCACTAATCAAAGCAGGTAAACCTGTGGGAGTACTCACATCCTAACCCATTTGGTTTAACAAAACAAGAACATGAAACACACTGGGATGTAAACAAAGTCTAACCCTTCTGGTTTTGTTTAAGAATAGACTCTCTGAGGAAGCAATCACCATAAATTCCCCCTATAGTCATGTATTCGTAACTAAAAGGTGCTATGGGGAAGCCCTTACATCACATTCCCCCCGTGTCCTTTATATAGGAACTATAGACACTATGAGGTAGCATTTATGTCAATTCCTCCTATCGTCTTGAATTATAAATGTAAAATAGACACTCTGGAGAAGCTCTTACATCCATTCTCCCTATGGTCCACTACACTAGGTTCTCATGGCCCTCTGTAACTCAATCGAGCAGAAAAATGCAATAAGTCCAATGTAAACCTAAAGAAATACTTACCTAAACAGTGTATATCATACCATCATGTCAGATATTACAATCACTCAATCCGATAATACTATGCATGGGAAATGAACAAGGTAGTCTAATAAGATAAGAAAGACCAGACGATCATAAATAGAACATGCATGGGAATATACTTCCATGGAATATAAATTATACATATTCACATCCAATAAACCTCTATCAAAGCATACAAGAATAGTATAAAATTATCAGTGCTAAAACAGAAAACATGCACTACCTCGTTCAACGGTATTGGGCATGTTTGAACTTATAAATCAAATAATATATACCAAATGGAAAAAATCACCTACGTCGGTGTTGTGATATCATTAAACATGATCATCAAACCTTGAATCACCCAATAACACTGTAGATATATAAAAACATCAGAAATTTTAAACTAAGGATGACTCTTGAACGAGGATGAAACATTAAATGAAGCTCTAGAGAAAGGAAGAGCTTACTAAGGAAATCCTAATGCAATCAATGATGGTCAATTCAAATAATGCATGCTCGATCAGGGGCTCAGAGAAAAATCACGGTCGTACGGACACTCTCGGAGGAACTGGGAATAGTTTGAGAGTGTTCTATTCATTAGACATGACCCCAATACATTTAATAAAAAATTACATGGTGTGTACTTTTAAAGAACACGGTGTGTACTTTCCCTTACGAAGCCCTACTTGAGGCGGCCTCCAGGTCACCACACACTCATGTGTGCACGACCACTACACGACCATCACACGACCACCTATTGTAACCGAGTACACGGCGTGTACTAAAAAAATTTCTAGAAACTCCTCTTTTCCCAAAAAACATCATAAAAAATAAATCATACCTGAAAAGAAGATCTAGGTTCTTACATTCTCAATGTGTTTTTTTTCTTTTATAATCTAGGAAAGACTTACACTAATGGTGGTGTATCAATCCTCTCATTCATCATTAATTTGATGAATATCTAGGAAACCTCCATTGAGATAAACTATTGGTTCTCCTAATCTTATAATGTTATCCTAAAAATAATAAAAGTATTGAATTTTTATTTATTTTCATAAATATTTTATTCATGGAATTACTCATTAACTAGTAAATAATGATACCTCTTTCCTCAATATATAATCAAATTATTTCCCTTATAATTGTTATTTGATTATATTTTATTGTAATGGGAACATTTATTCCAAATAATCCTATAAATCCATGTTAACTTTCGTTAATTTAGATCACACTAATCCATATAATATAGCTGCTTTAAATTCAAAAGAAATTTTTCAAGTCTACTTCGTCATGTTCTAGCCTCAAACATCATGTAAAAGTGAAACCCTCTTCAAAAAACCTCAATTTTTTATTTTCTATTAATTTTTACAATACAAAGTAATTATTAACTTCATTGTGGTGAAAATTATATTATCCTTTAGAATCACAAACCAAAATATGAAATTATCAAAATAGTTAAATTATTAAAAAAATATTTCACTAAAACAGCATTGTGGTATAATTTCTCCAAAATGAAATCTATGTCATCTCTATATAATTATATAAATATGATACTTCAACATCATGTGACAAATAATCACTCTATTAAATGAACACATGTTGTTTCATGTAAATAGTTACCAAAAATACTTCCCATATGTGAAATTATGAAACATATTTTCCATGGGGTCTCCATTTTCGCATTAATGTTTTTAGATTTATTTACTTTTAATGTTATATAACATCAGTACAAGATAATTACATTCCTTGTTGTGAGACATGTAAAATATTTTCTAAATTTGTAAAATCAATCCATATCTATATTTCGTCATTACCCTACCACTATGGAATGAATCTTCCATGGATACTCTTAGGAAAAAATAATTTGTAAAGGCCTTCCCCTTTATGTAATAGTCAACCATATGAATCTTGAATACAATAGTGCTATTAAAACAAGATTCAACATGACACTTATTGTAGAGACCCGAAGCCTGACGTACATTGACATTACATTACTTTTGCGGAATACTTAGTACATAACAAAAACACACACACAAGGATCGTAATAGTTTAGTGTGTTTGGAAACTCGGAACGTAATATTCTAATCGTGGTGAAAGATCTTCAATATCTCCCATAAAGATCTTCCCTTTTTTTTACCTAAAACCTTTCTTTATATCCAGGGGAAAATAAAACATAAAAGGGTGTGCTCAAATGCTCAGTAAGGGTAAACAAAAGAAAAAAAATCAATTACATCATATTCATAAGAACATAACTTTTGGAAATCTTAACCTGCAAAATAGAAAATAATTTCATAACATGGGATAAATAATAGTAGTGAAATGAAATCCCAATAAGCATAACATAAAACTTGAAACATTGTGGCATACACACATAATCAAAGAGAATCATTTCTTGTTAGTCAAGACTCATTGTCAAGACTATCTTAGTGGACAAAGCCCCTTTCTGAATCGAGTAACCCTCGTTTCAGTCCTGTTTCACTGAACCGGTATAACCTACCATTCCAGCCATGTCTATATCATGAGATATAAAATCTTTACCCAATGCATTGGAGGGAGATATAGGTCCCACCCATCTTATAATGAATCATTTCTTATGTGTGCCACAAAATCATAAACCATACATCATAGCATAACCCATGTGATAAAAATGGGATTCTTAAACAACATGACATCATAAAACAATTCATATAAGATAAAGGAATTCATAAAAATAATTTCATCACAACATTAATCAAATCAATGTAATAATAGGGATAAAAACAGAACGCTTTATTATCTTAGATGGAAAATATTTTTGATAAAACACTTGAACTCCATTCTTGAGGAAAATATCCTTTCTACCTTAAAAACATTTTTCCTTTCTTAACATGTCATAAAATTTTAAACTAAAAGAATTTTATTAAAAATAAACTTGAAAACTTGTAAAGGAAGCATCTTGGAAATAATGTTTTAAAAATACATTCATGCTGTATAAGTTAAAAAAACATTCTTCTCGTACTATTGTCGGAAAAGTCAAAAAATACCTTGTACGAAAAACGTCAAAAGATTCCTCTAATATCTTTTACTAAAATATCACCGAAGGGTAAAATTTGATATAAACTATTTTAGAAGGATATAAATATTACATATTGGGGAAACATGGATGTGGATGATAAAATACACCCCAGTAAATACTAAAGTATAAACAATCTCGGATAAAAATGAGATTGTGATATTTCCCTTACCTTAGGTCCGATTTGCTTCGTATGTGTCCGAACCTCCTGTATAATGATTTAAATAATGTCATTGAATTATTACAGAATCATATTCATTTTTATGATATCATATATGGTTCACTTATGACTTTATATTACCCGTTCTTTTGTAAATTCTATGTTAAAGAAGCGTTTTGGGTAAAATCGTTTCATTTATCGTAGGTGTTTTGACTTGTTGTTCTTGACATTATTATTACTTATATCATGATTTACTTACTTCCAAAATATAAAATATCATTTATATATCATATATATTCAGTATATATATATATAATAGATAGATAAATGAAATGAAAAACACCGCTCATGGAGACGGTAGTCCGTACGTACGCATGAGCGCTGTTTTACTTTCCTTATTGTCTTGAAATGGAAGTAAGTAGATGACATACATATATATATACATAAATCCATTAGCTTTATAATGTCATATATTTCATTATGATTTCTTATATATACTTTATAATCATTCTTAAATTGGTTAATCATGGAGAATGAATCTCATCGCGTCGTGGAGACGGTATTCCGTACGTACGCACGAGCGATGACATCATTTCCATAAATATTGAACTGAATTGCAGTGGATTATACAATATATCAGAATCAATATGATGTTGTAATAACTATGTATAGTTATTCTTTACACCATTATACCCATCCATGTAAGGTGGTGGTGGAAAATAGATTACACCACGGCGTGGAGACGGTATTCCGTACGTACGCACGCGCGGTGATTTCTTTTTCCGTAGGATGGATAGATGGTGAAATAGGGTTGTTTCATACTTATAATAACATATCAGTATATTAGTGATACTGATGTTATTACTTCATAATGAAACAACTTAAGAATAAGAAGTTGAAGAAGAAATAAAGATGAAAGAATTGGTAACGGTAATTACCTCTTCTTTGAAGCGCCTCTTTGAGACCTCCTCTTAGGGCACTAAAATTGGTCTTTGAGGAAGACCAGAACCTCTAGAATGTTTCTATGGAAGTGGAGAAGAGATTTTGGCAGGGGTTGGCCGAGATTGAATGCTCAAAGTTGTGTGAGGAAAAGAGGGAGGAGGTGCCCTTTTATAAGGGAGGAGAGGGTCACCTTTGGAATAACTAAAAATATTATTTTATTATAAAGTCAAGTTCGGTTTTAAATAGCTCCAAACTGATTTATTTCGAGGCTAAGGTGGGGATGGGTAGAAATCCTCTCATCCAATAGAATTTAGACAAGTTTAGGGTATTATTTTAACCTTATCAATTAGATTTAACTCTAAGTTAAATAATTTAACTTTTACCGTGTCTTTTTGTTTTCTTTCACTATATGGTTAATACACTTACTATAACATGCCAAAAGAACCCCAAATTGTTTATTATTAATATATATATCCTTATCTAAGTCATTTGGCCGAACCTTAGATTTTTAGGAATAAAATAACAATTAATAATATAATATTTGATTTAAAAACTATTTTGTGTCAATTTTGACACTATTTGATATATGATTTTTGTGAAAGTCATAACAGAATTATATGTTCGAAACAAGTTGATTAAATCAACAATAATATATCATAGGAACCTAGAAAATTAGTGGAATTCATAAAAAGTCTAAAATTACATTTATTTTGGTATTTATAATATCAATTATGTCAATATTTCATTAATAAGATAATTACCGCATCATCTTTGTGTCATAAATAAATTAAATTATTTGAGGTCTAAAAATTACAAATAAAATACCATCATTTAGGAAATCTTTTTATCTTTATAATGAATATTTACAATCTAATTTATCTTATGTATAACCCCATATTAAAAATGATTTACTTATTAAACTTTGATTTTAACTATTTTAACCCTTCATTAAATAAATTAATAATAAATGTCCTAATCTAATCCATGTGGGCCTAAATGGTCATATTTTATTCCTAAGTTTGTTTTTGGTCTAATTACACTTGTACAATAGAATTAGGACATGTGTTAGGGTAATATTAATATCATATTTACCCTTAGTTACCCTATTTACTATTAACCGCGGTAAAAAATAGTAAACAGTTACTATTCACCAAAAATTATTTTAATCTCATTGAACCAAATTTTACTTACTGACATCAATCGTGTCTCTCGGATTTTTGAAATTCCATTCACAGATGTAAAGACCCGTAAAATTCAAGGGAAATTTTTTCTTAATTTTCTTTAGAATTTTACAAGAGCGCGGTTTCAGACGGCACCTGATTCCGAGGCCCGGAGTTCCCGGAATTAATTTCTGAAGTTTGGCTCGGGTACGTTCAGTGAACGAACGAGCGGGTATTTCTAGCTTTTGATACGGTGCTCGGAATTGAAATCTGAGGGCACCGATGAACTCGCAGCGCCGATATTCTCTTAAAGAGACCTTTTCGGGAGTTGCGTTTGTTTCGGGTTGAAAGTTAGTTTTTGGGAGATTTATAAAAAAGTTGAATAAAAAGTGTGAATTCTTTTTATTTTACTTTTTATAGGTTAACTCCTCTCAAAGGGAGTTGGGGGTGGGACCCACACCCACTTAACCTCCCTTGAGAGGATTAAGTGTGGTGGGGCCCACACGAAACCTAAACCTCTCATCTTCCCTCAAACTCCCTTAACCCCTCTTTAATTAACATGACAACTTGTTATAAATGTGGAGTTATCTCTTTTTTTTTTGAATTTCAAACCTTTGAAATTCTTTTTGTGAATAAAATAAGACTTTGTCTTATTTTGTTGGTTTAGAACTCTTAGCCATCTTGGAGTGGTTGAGAGCTTTTCTTTCTTCTTCAACCTTGACGAAGAACACGAAGAACGCCGTTCTTCAACGAAGAACTTCTTCGCCGAAGAACACGGTCTTTCCGCGACGCCATATCTGCGACGTGACGTTCTTCTTCCGCATCATCTTTTCCGCGACGAACGCCATCGACAACGACTCTTCCTCCGACGTCAAAGGAATCGACACCGATATTCCACGACTCCGTCAACGTGCGACTATCGAGGTAGGGGTTCTTGAGTTTGTTGTTTCCTTTTTATTTGACTTTCCTCAAGACTTGACGTAGAACGCTCAAGTTCCGACGAAGAATGCTGCTCCGCTCTTCTTCGTCTTCGGTGTCAACGAGAGAGAACACCGCACCTTCCTCGGACAACCTTCGTCGGCGTACAAGGATTCGCCAACGGCGTGCCTCTTCTGACGCGCCTCTTCGTCGTCGAATTTGACGAACGACGACCACGACGCCCGACCTCCGCGACGTCGTCTTCCGCGGAATGTAGACAAATCTTCGAACCTTATACCAAGGTAGGGGTTGTTGATTCAATATTTATTTATTTCGTTCTTGATCGTGGATCTAGCACGCCTAACGTGAGACACTTGATTATTTTAAGTTGTGTTATTGCTTAACGTGAGGGGGCCGGACCGCATGAACACGGCCGAACCCCCTCCATCGTTTTGTTTATTCTTGCGGGTGGAAGCAAGTGGCGTGGTGCCGTCGCACCACGCGGATGATAGTACAAATATATACGAGGCGCCGTCACGCCACGTCAAGGAAGAATCTTCAAGAACGCGACGCCGTCGCGCCGCGTTGAATGATTATCAAATCACGGCAAAGGGGCGCGGTGCCGTCGCACCGCGCTGGACGACGAACGCCGCGGCCGGTTCCGGGCCGCGGCGGGACGAGGAGACCGCGGCCGGTTCTGGGCCGCGGCGGAAGAGAAGACCGGCGGCCGGGCCGCCGGCGTCGGAAGTCGAAGGCGGGACCGGAATTTCCGGTCCCGTTGGTAAAAACCGGCCGGCCAGCTGGCCGGCCGGATGACATAAAACCGGGGGAATAAATCCCCCGGCCGGTTCAACAAAACCCCCCTCTTAATGAGGGGGGGGGGGGGGGGGCAGCAGCCCCCCGGTTCGTTTCCAGCCGGCCCCCACATGCGGGGGCCGTTTCCTGCAAATGGCGCGGCACAAGGCCGCGCCGCCTAACCAAACAGCGGGGGCTTGATTGCCCCCCGCGTGCCCACCTCGTGCGGCGCCCGCCGCCAAGCCGCCGCGGCCCGCCGCGGCTCGCCGCGCCGCCGCGCCGCCGCCGCCCGCCACCGCCGGCCACCGCGCCGCCCAGGGGGGGGGGGGTCGGGCCGGGTCGGCCCGGACCCGGACCCCCCCGTTTCGAACCATAATTGGTTTTTGGCCCATAACTTGAGCCCCGGACCTCCGAATGACGAACCGTCTGCGGCAACGTGATCCTTGGATCCAGATGGTCGTTTCGGTATATCGCACTCAAGGTTTAGGATTACTTTGAGTTCGACCGGTTGGTTCGTTCACGAAACCAACCGGGCCTTCGGAGCGGAAACGCTCATATCTTGAGGTACGAACGTCCGATTGACGCACCGTCAGTCGCGTTGTGTTCCTTTTAGTGAGCGGCGGCCTCGGAGTCGTGAAAAGACCACTGTACACTCTAGAGACGGAGCTCTTCAGCAGTTACGGTTTCGATAATGAAAATCCTGGTTTGAGCTGAGACTTTTGACCTTTGTGTTTCCTCATGATTGAGATGGGTTACTTGATAACTTAGGTATATGTATGGGCATATACCTGGGTAGTGGTTATCCGTTGATCTCATGATCCTTGTGTTTCCTCATGACTGAGATGGGTTACTTGATAACTTAGGTATATGAATGGGCATATACCTAAGTAGAGTTTATCTGTTGTGATCTTCTTGTGGTTATCCTTGTTGGTTTTAGTGAGACCTTGAGGGTCTCGGGGTCCCTACTGAGTATCGTTATACTCACCCCTGCACGGGCTATGCCCGCACCTCGTTGTGTTGGTTGCAGACGACGGCCAGTACTGACAGAGGCCGAATGTTCGAGGACTGGACGGTACCTGGAGGTGGACTATACGACGAGGCGGTACCCAGAGGCAGAACACTGGGCGGGACATACTCAGAGCAGACGGCGAGACCCGAGGAGCAGAGGAGCTATCTGTACCCACCCTTCAGGTGGGATTTCCAGTGGTCAGCTCGGCGTAGCAGCTTTTCTTTTCAGTTGTTGTTTTCCCTTTCGAGTTGTACTTTACAGTTGGGCTTGTATTTCCGGCCCCTTTTTACCTTCCGCACTTTTAGTTGTACTCTTTTTTTGCTTAGTGTTACTTTCCGCTTGCTTACTCTGTGGTGTTTGTTTACTTTACAAAGGCAATGCCTTCCCTTTTTACCGGGATTTACGCCTTGGTGCTAGTCGCCAGCCCCTGGCCTATGGAAGGCGGGCCTGGGGTAGTCACGGCACGGACCCCGAGGGCGGGTCGTGACAAATTGGTATCAGAGGAGTTCGGTTCTACCGCAGAACTTATAACTCTGATGTTTCTTTCTGTGAAGCAATAGTGTTGGGAGTACCGAGTGTGGTTTTTAGATCAGGGAGTCCAGTGTTGGTGCGGGCGGCCGACATATCCATACACCAGGACCCTGACAACTGATTTCCGACTTTGTGCACGAAAACACTGATTGCATGTGTGTTTTCAAAGGTTTTTCCCCTTAAAACAGCTCAAACCAGGTCAGCTCCCCAGGTATAATCGTTTGATCGTGTTACGTTGTTTCTTTCAGGATGGCCCCACGACGGCAGCCAGCTAGGGTTCCGAGAATCGAACGTGACGACAGCCCACCGAGCGAAGAGGCCTCGGTGCAGGGCCCTTTGTCAGCAGTGGCACCGGCGGTAGCTCTACCCGCCGAGCCCCCGATGCTCCCAGCAGCAGCCGCTGACGATGCACGTCGCCTCAGCGCACTGCATGAGTTTCAGCGCCAGCGACCGCCCAGGTTTCGCGGGGAGACGGATCCCCAGGCTATAGAGGACTGGCTGGAGGCAGTGGTACGAGTGTTTAGGCTAGTGAGGACACCAGTAGACCTCATGGTGATCCTCGCTGCGAGCCTACTACACGCAGCAGCAGATAGGTGGTGGAGCCACTTGTTTCAGTTTTGCGATGAGATGAACTTCGCATGGGAAGACTTCGAGACCTTCTTCAGGGTGGAGTTTGTGCCAGTATCTCTACACCCCGAGCGTGTACAGGAGATTCTGCCTTTACCGCGTGTTTTTCGATCAGAAGCCGAGTCATCTGTGGGCAGTAGACAGATGATGCAGAGGTCCAGGAGGACCAGACCAGCAGTTGGGCGATCTCGGGTTTTAGGAACAGTGGTGCAGGGCACCCGTAGTGGGATCGGAGCTAGCCATGCAAGGAGAAGGTTGTGTTACTCATGCCGCGGAAAGGGTCACCTGGAACGTGACTGTCCGACTCCTCGATCCGCAGGCTTGGGGGGGAGCCACCGAGGTTGAGGCAGCGACAAATGCCTGAGCAACAGTAAAGCAGGTGGACAGGAGCAGAACTACTGGATACGTCTCTTGTACTTCTAGTTCCATGTTGATGTTGTTTTTGTGTAGCATCTTTGTATTATGAGCTGCAATAATAAAAGACGCATACTTTGCGATGTTTTCATTCCTGTCCTCTTTTGTGAAGTTACTAAGAGGTTCCAGTTGACTGTTGACTTGACCCTCACTTGTGAGACATCTACTGGAGGAGACCGGTTACCACACACTGATGCCGACAGTGTGACTCAACCCTTGGAGGCGAGAGTAACGGTTGGATCTCTTAGTAGTAGTGTCGAGGCCTTACGACGTCATCCTTGGTATGGATTAGTATCATCCATGTTAGGATTGACTGTTTTAGGCAAAGAATGTGGTTCATTCAGGGGATGAGACCAGGTTTCTCTTATCGGCAAAGAAGAAATCTTGCAGCTCTTGTGGGACCAGAGATGGTCCGGGCCACGTCGGAGGAGGTCCATGTCATCCAGGAGCGGATGAGGACAACACAGAGCCGGAAGAAGTCATACGCTGACAGGAGGCGGAGGCCACTAGAGTTCGAGGATGGTGACAACATCTTCTTGTGGGTCTCACCTCGACGTGGTATTCGGAGATTTTCCCGAGGCGGCAAGTTATCTCCGTGCTTCATCGGACCCTTCCAGGTCCTCAGCAGGGTTGGTGAGGTGGCTTATCGCCTAGCTCTACCACCTCAGTTACACCGGGTGCACGACGTCTTCCACGTGTCTCAGCTGAGGAGATACTTGCACGACCCGACGCACATCTTTGACCATGGGGAGCTTGACGTTGACGATGGGGAGACTTTTATGGAGGCCCCGGTGGAGATAGAGGATCGACAGGAGCGGGTCCTACATGGGCGATCGATTCCTCTTGTGCGCAACAGATGGCGGCACGGGAATCTCCAGGAGAGCACATGGGAGCGGGAGGCTCAGATGCGTGCTCAGTACCCTCTTTTGTTTCCCTAGTTTTTGATGTATCTTTACGGGGACGTAAAGCCCTGAGGTGGGAGTAATGTAAAGACCCGTAAAATTAAAGGGAAATTTTTTCTTAATTTTCTTTAGAATTTTACAAGAGCGCGGTTTCCGATGGCACCTGATTCCGAGGCCCGGAGTGCCCGGAATTAATTTCTGAAGTTTGGCTCGGGTACGTTCAGTGAACGAACGAGCGGGTATTTCTAACTTTTGATACGGTGCTCGGAATTGAAATCCGAGGGCACTGATGAACTCGCAGCGCCGATATTCTCTTAAAGAGACCTTTTCGGGAGTTGCGTTTGTTTCGGGTTGAAAGTTAGTTTTTGGGAGATTTATAAAAAAGTTGAATAAAAAGTGTGAATTCTTTTTATTTTACTTTTTGTAGGTTAACTCCTCTCAAAGGGAGTTGGGGGTGGGACCCACACCCACTTAACCTCCCTTGAGAGGATAAATTGTGGTGGGGCCCACACGAAACCTAAACCTCTCATCTTCCCTCAAACTCCCTTAACCCCTCTTTAATTAACATGACAACTTGTTATAAATGTGGAGTTATCTCTTTTTTTTGGAATTTCAAACCTTTGAAATTATTTTTGTGAATAAAATAAGACTTTGTCTTATTTTGTTGGGTTAGAACTCTTAGCCATCTTGGAGTGGTTGAGAGCTTTTCTTTCTTCTTCAACCTTGACGAAGAACACGAAGAACGCCGTTCTTCAACGAAGAACTTCTTCGCCGAAGAACACGGTCTTTCCGCGACGCCATATCCGCGACGTGACGTTCTTCTTCCGCATCATCTTTTCCGCGACGAACGCCATCGACAACGACTCTTCCTCCGACGTCAAAGGAATCGACACCGATATTCCACGACTCCGTCAACGTGCGACTATCGAGGTAGGGGTTCTTGAGTTTTTTGTTTCCTTTTTATTTGACTTTCCTCAAGACTTGACGTAGAACGCTCAAGTTCCGACGAAGAATGTTGCTCCGCTCTTCTTCGTCTTCGGTGTCAACGAGAGAGAACACCGCACCTTCCTCGGACAACCTTCGTCGGCGTACAAGGATTCGCCAACGGCGTGCCTCTTCGGACGCGCCTCTTCGTCGTCGAATTTGACGAATGACGACCGCGACGCCCGACCTCCGCGACGTCGTCTTCTGCGGAACGTAGACAAATCTTCGAACCTTATACCAAGGTAGGGGTTGTTGATTCAATATTTATTTATTTCGTTCTTGATCGTGGATCTAGCACGTCTAACGTGAGACACTTGATTATTTTAAGTTGTGTTATTGCTTAACGTGAGGGGGCCGGACCGCATGAACACGACAAAACCCCCTCCATCGTTTTGTTTATTCTTGCGGGTGGAAGCAAGTGGTGTGGTGCCGTCGCACCACGCGGATGATAGTACAAATATTTACGCGGCGCCGTCGCGCCACGTCAAGGAAGAATCTTCAAGAACGCGACGCCGTCGCGCCGCGTTGAATGATTATCAAAGCACGGCAAAGGGGCGCGGTGCCGTCGCACCGCGCCAGACGACGAACGCCACGGCCGGTTACGGGCCGCGGCGGGACGAGGAGACCGCGGCCGGTTCCGGGCCGTGGCGGGACGAGGAGACCGCGGCCGGTTCCGGGCCGCGGCGGAAGAGAAGACCGGCGGCTGGGCCGCCGGCGTCGGAAGTCGAAGGCGGGACCGGAATTTCCGGTCCCGTTGGTAAAAACCAGCCGGCCAGCTGGCCGTCCGGATGACATAAAACCGGGGGAATAAATCCCCCGGCCGGTTCAACAAAACCCCCCTCTTAATGAGGGGGGGGGGGTTCTTTAAAGGAGGGGGGGGGGGGGCAGCAGCCCCCCGGTTCGTTTCCAGCCGGCCCCCACATGCGGGGGTCGTTTCCTGCAAATGGCGCGGCACAAGGCCGCGCCGCCTAACCAAACAGCGGGGGCTTGATTGCCCCCCGCGTGCCCACCTCGTGCGGCGCCGGCCGCCAAGCCGCCGCGGCCCGCCGCGGCTCGCCGCGCCGCCGCCTCCCGCCGCCGCCGGCCACCGCGCCGCCCAGGGGGGGGGGGGGTCGGGCCGGGTCGTCCCGCACCCGGACCCCCCGTTTCGAACCAGAATTGGTTTTTGGCCCATAACATGAGCCCCGGACCTCCGAATGATGAACCGTCTACGGCAACGCGATCCTTGGATAGAGACGGTCGTTTCGGTATATCGCACTCAAGGTTTCAGATTACTTTGAGTTCGGCCGGGTTGGTTCGTTCACGAAACCAACCGGGCCTTCGGAGCGGAAACGCTCATATCTTGAGCTACGAACGTCCGATTGACGCACCGTCAGTCGCGTTGTGTTCCTTTTAGTGAGCGACGGCCTCGGAGTCGTGACAGGACCACTGTACACTCTAGAGACGGAGCTCTTCAGCAGTTACAGTTTCGATAATGAAAATCCTGGTTTGAGCTGAGACTTTTGACCTTTGTGTTTCCTCATGATTGAGATGGGTTACTTGATAACTTAGGTATATGTATGGGCATATACCAGGGTAGTGGTTATCCGTTGATCTCATGATCCTTGTGTTTCCTCATGACTGAGATGGGTTACTTGATAACTTAGGTATATGTATGGGAATATACCTAAGTAGAGTTTATCTGTTGTGATCTTCTTGTGGTTATCCTTGTTGGTTTTAGTGAGACCTTGAGGGTCTCGGGGTCCCTACTGAGTATCGTTATACTCACCCCTGCACGGGCTATGCCCGCACCTCGTTGTGTTGGTTGCAGACGACGGCCAGTACTGACAGAGGCCGAGTGTTCGAGGACTGGACGGTACCTGGAGGTGGACTATACGACGAGGCGGTACCCAGAGGCAGACCACTGGGCGGGACATACTCAGAGCAGACGGCGAGACCCGAGGAGCAGAGGAGCTATCTGTACCCACCCTTCAGGTGGGATTTCCAGTGGTCAGCTCGGCGTAGCAGCTTTTCTTTTCAGTTGCTGTTTTCCCTTTCGAGTTGTACTTTACAGTTGGGCTTGTATTTCCGGCCCCTTTTTACTTTCCGCACTTTTATTTGTACTCTTTTTTTGCTTAGTGTTACTTTCCGCTTGCTTACTCTGTGGTGTTTGATTACTTTACAAAGGCAATGCCTTCCCTTTTCACCGGGATTTACGCCTTGGTGCTAGTCGCCAGCCCCTGGCCTATGGAAGGCGGGCTTGGGGTAGTCACGGCACGGACCCCGAGGGCGGGTCGTGACAACAGAAGCGGTAAAATTAAGTTTTATGAAAAATTCATTTTTTTTAACTACCACTTAGTAGTTTCACTATTCATCAGAAATTGAAGGTTTTCAGAAAAATGCCAAAATATCATCCTAAGCTATATTTCATATTCCAAATTCAAAAATGAAGTCTATTTTACCAAATTCATAACATAGAAGTTGCATTAATTAATTTTATAATTAAATCCCGCTGTTAAAACAAATAGCGTGTTTTTAAGAAACAATATCTATCAAAAGATTGACATTTGTTTATGTCTGGTTTAAATCTGAAATTACAACCAATGACCAACATTGTATTAAATTGTAAAAATATATTCTAAATATACTTTAAAACCACTCAAATTAATAATTTATCACTATTAATTATTTCGATTAAAAAAGTTGTTTTTAATTATAATTTAGTAATTTTCACTATTCATCAGAATATGAAAGTTATCCGAAAAGTACCAAAATTTCACCTTAGGCTAAATTCGATACTCCGAATCTAAAAATGAATTCCATTTTGAAAAATAAAATTTACAAAATTTCAAAAAGTGGTTATTACTATTCATAATATTTTAATAGCATATCGTTGTTTTGTGAAACTTAGTATTGCGTACTACACACGCTATCGAGGAAGGTTGCGATTGTGTGTAATGCAAGGAAAGTCAAGGATGTGTGCTGTGAAAGCTCCTTTTGGTGTAGCGTACAACACAAGACATTAATAAAATTAAAAAGAATATTTTTCATAAAATCTCGGGCTGTTACATTCTACCCCCCTTAAAATGAATCTCGCCCTCGAAATTCGTCGGGGTTATAAATGGTTTACTATTTGAAAGTTTATTTAATAGAAACCCACATCGTAAAAAGGAATATCAAAACCAATCTTTAAAAACAAAATTATGAAACGTAATGGTTACGCAAATAAACTAATCACTGGGTTTCCACATAGGTGAAAATATGGATATGAAAGAGAAATCTAACCATCATGTTCTATTGGAGAGTGGTAGAGAACATGGCTATGGAAAAGCTAGCAATCACAAAGCCATAAATTTGTGATGATCTAAGGTACCATCTGATTCATCAGATATAAGAGCATTAAGACAACATTTTTGGTTTTCAAGATCATTTCCCTAAAGTTGATGAAATTGGAATTAGAAGAAATACTTTCGTGATTTTGGTATAGTCTCACCGTTTGTCGTTCTTCGGACAATTTCCACTTCATCACATAAAGAAATGAAGTTGAATTTGTCATTCGTGATGCATTAGCAGATCATGTGATAGAAGGATGGGTCATTCCATCTATTTCAAACAAAAGGTTAGCAAAAGTTATAAGTCCATCTTATAGTGAGATTAATCGTATATGGTTCCAAAAATGAACTTATACTTCATATATCATTCCGCTTAATAAAATAAAACTAGTTTCTACTAAACAGGGACTTCCTGTAGGCCAGTGGTAGGCGATAAAGGCCAGTCGCACTTCGGTTGTGGGTTCGATTCCCACAGCCTTGTCCAAAGCGATGGGCTGTCGCCCGTCCTGCAGGTTGTCCTTTTTCTAAAACTATATTACTATAACATCCCATCAATAATATCGAGAGAACTTCTATTCTTAATCAATAATAACTTATGTACAACATAATCCATTCCAATTCTTTAGGCTTATCCATAATACTGCAGTCCACTCTCATAACATAGTGAAAATGATTACCAGATATTTAACACCATCGTCGATCCCCATATATCAGAAGATATGTTTTGTTGGTCACATTCCAAAAATTCAAAGTCCTTAATCATGTATTCTATTGAATACCTTAGTGAAAACATGAATTCAGTTAAAATCTAACACTTTCCACATACCAAAATCCTCAAAATTCTATATACTCAAACCATGATATCACATAGTCCTTATATCAATCATGAGCTCATGAATACTGTTAAACATTTCATTTTCTCGTTTTCCCTTCATTATGCACATAATATCTCAATTACTTTGAATACCACATTAGACAAATACATAAATATTCCAATACTACATGATACAACATTATTTTGGAATCCCATTACACAAACACTTCATCATTCCACCACATCATTGTCATATTCAACATTGCCAATAGAGATCGCATGTGACTTCCCTTTGTCCTTTGCCTTAAGTGGTTGCTCATGTTGATCGTCACTAACCCTTGGATTAGGGAATTTATTGGCATAATGTCCCATCTCCTTGCACTTGAAACATTGAAGTGTTGGTGGTGCGTTCTCAGCAGTGTTTTCTTTGTTCACATCATTAGAAACCCTTTTTCCATTACTTCGACACTCAGCTACATGATGACCTTCTTTTCCACACTTAAAACATTTTCTAGTCCCTTTAAGACAATCTCCACCATGCTTCTTTCCACACTTTGTGCATAAGGGAACATTCATCTTCTTTTCACCATTATTTTGAGATTTCTCCTTGAACTCCATCTTTCGTTTCTTTTCAAAACCATGAGATGGATATGTAACACAAACTTCATTTCTACCTTGATAGCACAACGCACAATTTCTTCATAGCTACTTAAGTCTCTTATAGCTAATTCCCTTCAAAGACTTGGTTTTAAGCCACTGAAAAATCGATCAACTTTACTTTCAGGTTGGATGATAATGCCAGATGCATACCTTGCAAGTCTTGTAAAATTTTCTTCGTATATACCAACAGATTCCTCATCCTTCTTCTTCAGCTCAAGAAACTCCTTTTCCTTCTTTGTTCGAAGAATACGAGGGAAGTACTTACTGAAAAACAAGTTCTTGAACTCGTCCCATTCCATGGACTCAATTTCATCTCTTGGCCTCGTATTCTTGATAAGATTCCACCATTGATCAGCATCACCTTCCAAACGATACACTGCTAAGATGACTTTATCATGTTCAGAACATTGAAGAACTGAAAATATCTTTTCAGTAGTATTGATCCATTGTTCAGCAACAAGTGGATCGGAAGTCCCACTGAAAGAAGGTGGACGTTGCCTCATGAAGGACTCAATAGAATACTGTTCCCTTCTCTGCTCATTTGGAAGTCCAGAATGATTCATAGTTTGTGTAAGTATAGAAATAAGATTTTTCACTCCATCTCCCATAACATTTGTTTGTTCAGGAGGGCAATCATTGCATTGTCCATTGTATTGATCAACACGGTTCCTTCGGGTTCCAGCCATCGTCTAAAACCCAAAAAGAATAGTGTGAGAGGCAAAAATCATGCTTGGGAAAACAACATAATAAAGGTGGAGTATCTTCAATATCTATCATCTTAGGTTAAATTCTATGATCGTTACCATAGTTCTAGGACTGTATCCTATACGTATACTTATCCATAAGGACATCCCTAGACATACCTTATAAATATATCTAGGGATCTCACTAAAGTTCTCGCATCCTAGTTTCCAAAGGTTGACTAAACCATTCCTCTGATACCAACTGTAGAGACCCGAAGCCTGACGTACATTGACATTACATTACTTTTGCGGAATACTTAGTACAAAACAAAAACACACACACAAGGATCGTAATAGTTTAGTGTCTTTGGAAACTCGGAACGTAATATTCTAATCGTGGTAAAAGATCTTCAATATCTCCCATAAAGATCTTCCCTTTTTTTACCTAAAACCTTTCTTTATATCCTAGGGAAAATAAAACATAAAAGGGTGAGCTCAAATGCTCAGTAAGGGTAAACAATAGAAATATCAATCAATTACCTCATATTCATAAGAACATAACTTTTGGAAATCATAACCTGCAAAATAGAGCATAATTTCATAACATGGGATAAATAATAGTAGTGAAATGAAATCCCAATAAGCATAACATAAAACTTGAAACATTTTGGCATACACACATAATCATAGAGAATCATTTCTTGTTAGTCAAGACTCATTGCCAAGACTATCTTAGTGGACAAAGTCCCTTTCTGAATCGAGTAACCCTCGTTTCAGTCCTGTTTCACTGAATCGGTATAACCTACCATTCCAGCCATGTCTATCTCATGAGATATAAAATCTTTACCCAATGCATTGGAGGGAGATATAGGTCTCACCCATCTTATAATGAATCCTTTCTTATGTGTGCCACAAAATCATAAACCATACATCATAGCATAAACCATGTAATAAAAATGGGATTCTTAAACAACATGACATCATAAAACAATTCATATAAGATAACGGAATTCATTAAAATAATTTCATCACAACATTAATCAAATCAATGTAATAATAGGGATAAAAACATAACCCTTTATTATCTTAGATGGAAAATAGTTTTGATAAAACACTTGAACTCCATTCTTGAGGAAAATATCCTTTCTACCTTAAAAACATTTTTCCTTTCTTAACATGTCCTAAAATTTTAAACTAAAAGAATTTGATTAAAAATAAACTTGAAAACTTGTAAAGGAAGCATCTTGGAAATAATGTTTTAAAAATCCATTCATGCTGTATAAGTTAAAAAAACATTCTTCTCGTACTTTTGTCGGAAAAGTCAAAAAATACCTTGTACGAAAAACGACAAAAGATTCCTCTAATATCTTTTAATAAAATCTCACCGAAGGGTAAAATTTGATATAAACTATTTTAGAAGGATATAAATATTACATATTGGGGAAACATGGATATGGACGATAAAATACACCCCAGTAAATACTAAAGTATAAACAATCTCGGATAAAAATGAGATTGTGATATTTCCCTTACCTTAGGTCCGATTTGCTTCGTAGGTGTCCGAACCTCCTGTATAATGATTTAAATAATGTCATTGACTTATTACAGAATCATATTCATTTTTATGATATCATATATGGTTCACTTATGACTTTATATTACCCGTTCTTTTGTAAATTCTATGTTAAAGAAGCGTTTTGGGTAAAATCGTTTCATTTATCGTAGGTGTTTTGACTTGTTGTTCTTGACATTATTATTACTTATATCATGATTTACTTACTTACAGAATATAAAATATGATTTATATATCATATATATTCAGTATATATATATATATAATAGATAGATAAATGAAATGAAAAACACCGCTCATGGGGACGGTAGTCCGTACGTACGCATGAGCGCTGTTTTACTTTCCTTATTGTCTTGAAATGGAAGTAAGTAGATGACATACATATATATATACATAAATCCAGTAGCTTTATAATGTCATATATTTCATTATTATTTCTTATATATACTTTATAATCATTCTTAAATTGGTTAATCATGGAGAATGAATCTCATCGCGTCGTGGAGACGGTATTCCATACGTACGCACGAGCGATGATATCATTTCCATAAATATTGAACTGAATTGGAGTGGATTATACAATATATCAGAATCAATATGATGTTGTAATAACTATGTATAGTTATTCTTTACACCATTATACCCATCCATGTAAGGTGGTGGTGGAAAATAGATTACACCACGGCGTGGAGACGGTATTCCGTACGTACGCACGCGCGGTGATTTCTTTTTCTTTAGGATGGATAGATGGTGAAATAGGGTTGTTTCATACTTATAATAACATATCAGTATATGAGTGATACTGATGTTATTACTTCATAATGAAACAACCTAAGAATAAGAAGTGGAAGAAGAAATAAAGATGAAAGAATTGGTAATGGTAATTACCTCTTCTTTGAAGCGCCTCTTTGAGACCTCCTCTTAGGGCACTAAAATTGGTCTTTGAGGAAGACCAGAACCTCTAGGATGTTTCTAGGAAAGTGGAGAAGAGAATTTGGCAGGGGTTGGCCGAGCTTGAAGGCTCAAAGTTGTGTGAGGAAGAGAAGGAGGAGGTGCCCTTTTATAAGGTAGGAGAGGGGCACCTTTGGAATAACTAAAAATATTATTTTATTATAAAGTCAAGTTCGGTTTTAAATAGCTCAAAACTGATTTATTTCGAGGCTAAGGTGGGGATGGGTCGAAATCCTCTCATCCAATAGAATTTAGACAAGTTTAGGGTATTATTTTAACCTTATCAATTATATTTAACTCTAAGTTAAATAATTTAACTTTTACCGTGTCTTTTTGTTTTCTTTCACTATATGGTTAATACACTTACTATAACATGCCAAACGAACCCCAAATTGTTTATTATTAATATATATATCCTTATCTAAGTCATTTGGCCGAACCTTAGATTTTTAGGAATAAAATAACAATTAATAATATAATATTTGATTTAAAAACTATTTTGTGTCAATTTTGACACTATTTGATATATGATTTTTTTGAAAGTCATAACAGAATTATATGTTCGAAACAAGTTTATTAAATCAACAATAATATATCATAGGAACCTATAAAATTAGTGGAATTCATAAAAAGTCTAAAATTACATTTATTTTGGTATTTATAATATCAATTATGTCAATATTTCATTAATAAGATAATTACCGCATCATCTTTGTGACATAAATAAATTAAATTATTTGAGGTCTAAAAATTACAAATAAAATACCATCATGTAGGAAATCTTTTTATATTTCTAATGAATATTTACAATCGATTTTATCTTATGTATAACCCCATATTAAAAATGATTTACTTATTAAACATTGATTTTAACTATTTTAACCCTTCTTTAAATAAATTTATAATAAATGTCCTAATCTAATCCAAGTGGGCCTAAATGGTCATATTTTATTCCTAAGTTTGTTTTTGGTCGAATTACACTTGTCCAATAGAATTAGGAAATGTGTTAGGGTAATATTAATATCACATTTACCCTTAGTTACCCTATTTACTATTAACCGCGGTAATAATAGTAAAAAGTTACTATTCACCAAAAATTATTTTCATCTCATTAAACCACATTTTACTTACTGACATAAACCGTGTCTCTCGGATTTTTGAAATTCCATTCACAGAAGCGGTAAAATTAAGTTTTATGAAAAATTCAGTTTTTTTAACTACCACTTAGTAGTTTCACTATTCATCAGAAATTGAAGGTTTTCAGAAAAATGCCAAAATATCATCCTAAGCTAAATTTCATATTCCAAATTCAAAAATGAAGTCTATTTTACCAAATTCATAACATAGTAGTTGCATTAATTAATTTTATAATTAAATCCCGCTGTTAAAACAAATAGCGTGTTTTTAAGAAACAATATCTATCAAAAGATTGACATTTGTTTATGTCTGGTTTAAATCTGAAATTACAACCAATGACCAACATTGTATTAAATTGTAAAAATATATTCTAAATATACTTTAAAACCACTCAAATTAATAATTTATCACTATTAATTATTTCGATTAAAAAAGTTGTTTTTAATTATAATTTAGTAATTTTCACTATTCATCAGAATATGAAAGTTATCCGAAAAGTACCAAAATTTCACCTTAGGCTAAATTCGATACTCCGAATCTAAAAATGAATTCCATTTTGAAAAATAAAATTTACAAAATTTCAAAAAGTGGGTATTACTATTCATAATATTTTAATAGTATCGTTGTTTTGTGAAACTTAGTATTGCGTACTACACACGCTATCGAGGAAGGTTGCGATTGCGTGTAATGCAAGGCAAGTCAAGGATGCGTGTTGTGAAAGCTCCTTTTGGTGTAGCGTACAACACAAGACATTAATAAAATTAAAAAGAATATTTTTCATAAAATCTCGGGCTGTTACACTTATTTCTATATAGTTACCACTTTAACATGGAAAAAACAACCCCATCATCTTTTAAGTATCTCCATATTTCATAAAACAAAATCTATATGATTCCTTGAGTTTGGTATTTCAATAAAAAAAATCAAAAAATGATTCATGTTTATTTTTATAAAAATATATCCCTTTGGGTCTATTTACAACACTCAATCATACCTTTTAAAAAAATGTGTAATCATTAAATAATATTAAATATATAACTATAATATCTTGATATTGTAGTCCATTATTCACTAATCACTCACTATAATCTCACATAATTCATTCTAATCATGAGAAATAATAATTATAATAAATTTTACTTATGAATCAATACATCAATCTCCTTGCTCTATAGAATCTACTATTTTCCAAAATCTATCTAAAATAACCCACTAATTTTTGAATCCATTCACTATACCCTAGTGATTTATTAAATAATATCTCCCATTTTTCAATAGTAGAGTTATGAAACCAAAAATATTCTTCGAGGACCTATCTCCTTTAATGAACAAGTATCACTCACTGTTTTTTACTTGAGTTATTTCTCCCCCTTTTTCAATGATCCCAATTAATACTTCTCATAATATTATAATTGTAGAAAATGAGACTTGAAAAATTAAACAATGAGATAAATATAACATTTCAATAACATCTTTTAAGATAACTATTTTTATGTTGAATAATGAAACATTAATCATGAACACTAATATATATAGTGGATTGGGGGTCACTTCACCAAAATAATAATGTAGGTGAATATGGTTGGACACAATGATCCAATATACGTCTTTCAAATCCATTCATGGTTAGTTCATTTTTCATGATTTCTACAGGATTTTTTTTTGTAGATACATACTCTATCTTCAAAAACAATTGTTCAATATTCTTATTGATGAAGTAAATCATGATCTCAATGTAATTTGTGCTTCAATGGGGAATAAGATTATTTATACGATTTATAGCGATTGGGTTATCGAATTTCATTTCTGTACGATATTTCAATTTAACTCTAATATCCTTAAATAGTTTCCTCTCCCATAAAATTGGGTTATACCTTGATTGGTCACTGTATACATAGCTTTTATAGTGCTCAGTAAAATGATATCTCACTAATTGATTAGCTGAAGGATATACAATCTTATAATATATAATTCCCTTGTTAATTTTGTCTTTTATTCTACTAATAAATATGATTAACCTATATCGATAAATAAAATAAATATTTATGTGTAATTTTATTCAAAAATAGACTGAAATTTACAATTCCATTGAAATATTGAAGTAATATATTCATAGATTACAAGAGGATTTATTTGGGATTTCATTAGAACCATATGACTTGAACGATGGAAGAAATTAAATTTTGATCATGTTATTATCATGTATAATAAGAAAACAATGATTTTATTATATTCCGTCACATAAACCTCCTTAACATAATAATCTCCTAACAAATTCATCTAAGTAGAAACTTGTGTCATAATTTTATTGGTTACTTCCATTAAAAATATCTTAAATGAATATTTTTCATATTTGGATTCACATAAAAATATTTTCATATTTATTATTTCACTTATAAACCAAGTAAAAAATATTAAATCACTAATCATTGATATTTCAAACGTCAAAATAATAAATTAAATAAAATGATAACATTGTGCCTCGTATGATCCTCAAAATAATATTTCATCTAAATAAATAAGAACCATTATCCTTTGATAATTCTTATTTTTATTGTGGTAATTATAATTAACTCTCACATTTTAAATCTAATATTTTTGAATAATTATTCAAGCCTCGATTACTAATCTCATAATGTTTTCTACACCCCAAAAAATGTATATTTAAACAAGCACACCAACTTCTCATACTCATCAACAATAAAACCACCTATTTGATTGATGGACACCAACACATATAGAAACCAAATTTGGAATGATTATATTATATATATTTGGAAGAAATTATATTTTTATTAGACTGATATATATAATAATAATCAAATATTCTTCTATATTGATTCGGGAGAAACAATTCGGTATACACTGATTCCCTCCGTTAAAAATATTACTTGGAAAAAATACATGTTTTCTAAATTTACCATTAAATATTCATTAATTTTGTTATGGGATGACCATGTGGTTTTGATTAAGTTCTTTTCTTCTTGAATTATAACAATTTCCCATGTTTGATTCCACTTAATATTTTCAAGTTTTCCATGCATTGTGTTTGTAACATCCCATGTAAATAATGAAATAATACATTTTCATATTTATTAATATTTGTGAATTAAATATTAATTTTATTTTAAAGGGGATGTTATATCAGATAGCATACCTGATACGCACAAACAGGTTTCTTTGAAATCTTATGTTGCATACAACTTTGGGTCATACTGAAAAATAATAATATAATATTATTTTAAATGGAAGGTATCTCCTAGCCTTTTTATTGGTGGGAATGAACATAACTAACTACAATATGATTATAAATGTTTGTTAAATGTTTTTACATTTATCCAATAAATTTTAGTGGCTGAAAAAGCGAATTAATCTAATTTTAAGCCTAAATACTCTAATATTTTTTAAAAGGTTGATTTACATCCATTTGATGGAGAAACCTATTTAAAAATTATTTTTCTCACTTTTATATGTTCTATTTGACAAAATAAAATTCTTCTTTAGAATTGGGTCAGCCAAATTTAATTTGGGAAATTTTTTTGTACCTTTATGATAAAATTCGTTTTTTAATAAATAGTGAAAAATATTGGATTTTAATTCCAAAATCCATTTTATTCTAAATTATTTATATGGTTAGATTATCTTTTTAATTGGTATTAAGGTATAATTAGATTATATTTTCACCATGTAATCCAATGTTGGTCATTGGATGAAATTTCACTTTGAAATTGGACATAAACAAGTGTTAATCTTCTGATAGATATTATTTATTAAAAACACGCTTTTTTGTTTTGAAAAAGGGATTTAAATTTAAATTAATTAATGCGACATCTATGTTTTTATTTTTGTAAAATATACATCATTTTTAATTATTATAATAAAATATAGCATAGGATATTTTTTTTGGTAATTTTCTGAAAAAATTCAATATTTTGATGGATAGTGAAAACACATAGTAGTAGTTAACAATACAAAATTTTTCATTATAATGAAATTTTACCACTTTTTTGAATTTAATTTAGGAAATTTGACATACATGGTTGTTATTAGTATTTAAAATTTGGTTCAATAAGAAGAAAATAATTTTTGGTGAAAAGTAACATTGGAGTATTATTTACAACAGTTATAGTTAAATTGAGTAATTCAAGGTAAAAATAATATTATAATAATATATAACAACATTAAAAGTTGTCCTAACGTTATTGTTTGAGTCATTTACGACCTCATGCATCCTTGGGACGATTTTGGGACCCCATTAAGCCAATTAAGAGTGATAATGACACTTTATATTAATTAATTTAATGTAAATAAAAAACGACTTAAACATATATCTTTTAGAAAATAAATTTTTACCATGGGTTATATAAGTTATATATTAGACTATAAACATTATTTTGTAAGATAAAACCATTTCCTACATCATGGTCTTTTTATATAAGTTTTTAAATTCAAATAAATAAAATAATTTATGACACAATAATGATGTAGTGTTTACCTCATTAATGAATGATTTGAATAAATAAGATTGTAAATATCAAAACAATATCCAAAACCTATCCAATTATTATTGGATTATTTTAACTCTTATATGAGTCATCTTATATGTTACATTTATTTGTTTTGGAACTTTTTAAACCAATGATATGTATATAACAAAATAATATTTTCAAACATCCCTAAAGAGGACATCTCCCCCTTATAAAAGGACACCACTTATAAACCATTCCTCACACCACTAAATCCCCTTATATTGTCCTAAATCTGCCTTAATAAGCTCCATAAATACCTCTATTTCTCATATAATCTTTACCTTAGGCATAAGTCACTTCAAGTAATCTTTTGGGTTCAATCCAAAGGGAGTTACCCAATTTAAAGGTAACATCTTCTCTACAGTCATTTTATTTAATTTTACATCTCCAACCCCATAAAATCTTTTTATTACATTATTTTATAACAAAAATAATATTATAAATATTCTAGGAAGTTGTTATGAGAATTATTTGATCAAAACTTCCACACAACTCCATCTAATGGATACGAACATACTGTTTCTATGGACGGTGAACTATTGCCTTAGGAAATGATGATTGTTCACATATCTCTAATACCCTATAATGGTGGCCATTAAGATGGAAATGTATTTAAATTTGATATATATATATAAATTATATTTATATTTTCTCTATAATGCTTTACTTTTCATTTATATCATACCATTATGGTTTCAATTATCGGTAAACGTGATAATTTCTTTTGAGGAAGTGCGGACTACCGCCACCTCAATGTGATATGACTCGTTCATACCATAAGTGGGATGTATAAAAGATGGAGTAAATTTAATTATATATGATATTATACTTTAAATATAATATACCTATGTATCATTATGTTTTCATTCGTTTAAATTATGAAATAGAAATGAAAGTAGTGTTCATTCGTACGTACGGCTTACCGTCTCCATGAAGAGTGCATTTAATTTATTATATCCAAATGTTACGTACTATTAAATATATATATATATATATACTATATATATATATATATGATATATATGATGTCTAAATCATGAATATAATTCTGTAGATAATTTTTTTTCGAACACATGGACAATTTATAATTATAATACATTCATTTTTAACTCAATTTCCGAACATAGAGAAAATGTCAGATATGAAATAGAATAGATAAAAAATTGTTATAGAAATTTAATAGGTGATATAAAAGAAATATTATACATAAAATTGTTCTTCAGAAATTAAAAATTAACTTAATTTTATTATTTAGTAAATTAAAGAACGAACGGGTCAAGTCGGACACGAGGTAAGGGAACTTCTTTACCCAATTTCTTTTCTTTTGGTTGATCTTTACTCTATTTTTTATGATACTCGTTGATTATGTGAGAAATTTATTTTTATATATTATCATGTATTTATAAATTATTTATGTGATCTTATTGTGAATACACATAATCGATTTATTTTATTTACAAAATGATCACTGTACGGGACTTCAACTCAATCCTCTATCATTGAGGCATATTTTTATTATAAATACATTCCTTTTTTATAAAATATATAATAAAACCATTTGAATTTTACATTCATTCTAAGGGAATAATTTTCCTATGAATAATCATACTATAAGAAAAAAGAGATGTTTTTATCATTTGTGGAGACAATTACCTCTCCACCGTCGTAATCTTTACATGACTTCCTCTATAATCCATAATGTTTTTAAAATGATAAAAAAACCTTATTCTATTTTTTTGTGATTTGTTATTGAAAATGGTTTTTTAAATTTATTGATTATTTCAATATATTTAAGATATTTCTTGGGATTACAAATGAAATGTTATTATTGATATTTTTATATTTGAAATATTTTATATGTTATGATTTTATTATAGTACATGGACCTTTGATGAGTGGTTACGTGATAAACCCAATAATGGGTGGTGTCGTGATAAACTATGATGGGTGGTTGCATTATAATGTCTAATGAATTGGGTATGGAAGTTGGCCATATGGATATTCCATTTAGTGATATGTGAGGATGTTGACAGTATTGTTATTCCATATATGTATGTTTATGTCCCATGTTATCTTTATATGTTATATGTTTTTTCTATGGGTTTTATGGAAATATTTTGGTTACAAAATGGTAAGAAATAATCTTTTATTCATTGAAGATTATTCACTACATAATAAAGGTGAAAATTATTACTTATGATACGGTATTCATGGTTTACCATTTTTTTATGAAAAACTAATAGTTGTGCATCTTTCTGTATCCCTTAATGAGATTTTTGTACTCATCCCATGTTTTTGATATGTTTTTCACAGGTTATAAAGTGGATTAGTATCAAGGATGGGATCATAGAAAAGTCATGCTATAAAAAACATGGAACTAGACATGACATTTTTTTTAAAAGTTTTTATTTTTTAAAAAAATGGAAACTAAGTAGAAGTGTTTACTTTTTCATTTTTAGATTTAATTGTAATTTTTATGGAATAAGTCTCTAAAACTCTAAACCTGAAAAGATCCTCAATGTGAATTATTCATTTAATTCAAGATTAATTACTTTTTTAAGGATGGGGCCTTATAGTTGGTATCAGAGGTCTCTTTAGAGAACATTAGGAGTTAAGAAATTGTTAAATTAATATCCATAAATTAATTTATGTCAATATTGATATGATATAGCATTTACATATTACCATCATGATTCTCATAAGATATTTCTGGTTTAAGAATGGTTTCCCACATAGGAAACATGGCAGTTGTGATGGCACAACATGAGGAGGAATAAAACCTTCCAAATCAGCAACCATAGATGGTCGGAATAGAAAATGAATAGATTGTTTCTGGGATGGTACAGTTGAATCAAGCTATAAATGGTGGTGGTATGAATGAAAAATATCATCTAGATTAACAAAAATGGAATGTGTCCGTAGGGGATAATTTTAGAATGCAGCATCCCCCATAATTCAGGTGGTCATCTGATTCTGTGCAAGAGGAAGGGTGGATTAATGTACTAGAGAATATGTTTGATGTCATGGGGTGTTCAGAACATCAAAAGGTTAGTCTTTCTGTTTATTGTTTTGAAGGTGATGCTGATCTACGGTGGTCGATGGTGAAAAATATCAGGGATAGTTTGGATATGGATGCTCTTGATAAGGATGAATTTAAAGGACTGTTTCTTGAAAAATATTTTCCTAAGGTGGTTCGTCATAGGATGGAAAAACAATAATTTGAATTGATGTCGGTGGATGACTCAATGGCCTCTTATGAAGAAAAATTCACTTGACTGACAAGGTATGCTCCAAATTTCATCTAAGATCATGATATTAAGATAAATTGATATCACTCAAAACTGAATCCATGTTATCGAAGAGCATTAGGATATCATGAATTCAAAAGCTATCAAAAACTATCCAGATGTACCGAGAAGGTTGAAAAGGGGTTTTCTAATGATCAGGTGTTCCAAGAGAGTAAACAAATGAAGTGGATCAGTTGGCAGGAAATGGGAATGAATTCATCAAAGAATCTTGGAAAAAATTAAATTATATATCATTATTGTAAGATGTGTTGAAAAAATAATCCTGTAGAATGTTTATCAATGTTTGTAATGTGCTTCTGGTGAGGTATGTCTGGTCATATTTCTCATAACTATATGAAATATGATCCAGAAGGAAATGAAAAACCAATGGTAATATGTTTTAAGTTAAATGGAATGGGTCATTATGAAAATGAGTGTCCAACGAAGAACTCAACTAAGGTAAAGTAGTTGTACTACAGGTAAACAGGTGTGGTGAAATCCTTTATAACTACTTCATCAGATGTTGGGACATCGAATAAAGTAGTATCAGGTACCCTATTTGATTTTTCATATTATGCAAACATGTTGTTTGATTCAGGGTCTAAAAATTCTTTCATTTCTGAGATGTTTTCTTGTAAATTGGGAATTCCTTCTCAAGATATGAATCTAGAACTGTTTGTAAGAACACATGGTGGAAATGTTGCGACAAAAAGAAAACATAAGAACCTTTATATCCCTGTGTGTGGAAATAATCCACCTGTAAACCTTATAGTTTAACCTCTAGTAGTGTTTGACATTATTTTGGGAATGGATTGGCTTTCTGTTTATCATGCTATGATTTACTGTAGAGATAAAGTGGTTTCTTTTCATAAAGATTTTTTTTTGTATAGGAATGAACCCTTACTTTTTATAACATTCCAGGAAGATGAGATACTAGTAAAAGATTGAAATGAATGTTACCGTGCCCATTATTTTGAAAATAAATGACATGTTCAGATTAGTGTTGTGCTTATGGTAAATATGTATCTTGATGTTTTTTCTAATGATTTTCCTAGTATAATAACTGATTGGGATGTTCAATTTACTATTTACATTGTTCCTGATGCTAAGGCAATTTCAAAACCCCTCATTAAATTGTAAAATTGAACTTTTAGAATTAACGAAGCGATTGTTGGAGTTATTAGATAATGGTTTCATTTGAACTAGCACATCACCATGGGGTGACCCTCACGTGTTTGTTAAAAATAAATATGGTTAAATGACATAATTAATTGATTATAGAGCACTGAATAACATCACAATTAAGAACAAGTATCCTTCTCCTCTTATCAATGATTTGTTTAATCTAATCCAGTGAGCTCAGAAATTTTTGTAGATTGACTTGAGGTCGGGGTACCATCAATTGAATGTTAAGGAAGCAGACATTCCGAAAACCGAGTTTCGTACTTGATGTGGCCATTATGAATTTGTAGTTATGCGTCTTGCGTTAACCAATGTACTTGTTTCATTCATTGATATTATGAATAGAATTTTCCATGAGTTCTTGGATATTTTTGGTTGTGTTCATTGAGGATATTTTGGTTCATTATAAAAGAAAATAGGAGTATGAAAGTCATTTAAGGGTTGTATTTCATAACTTAAAAGGAATTAAACTGTATGGGAAATTCATAAAGTGTGATTGTTGGTTACAACTAATTTCATTCCTTGGTTACATTGTTTCAAAAAATGGAACAATAGTTGATCCTTCTAAAACAAATGTTATTGAAAAATGTCCAGGACCCAAAAATATAACAGAGAACTGCAGTTTTCTTAGTTTGGTAGGATATTACAAATGTTTTGTTGATAATTTTTCAGGGTTATCTAGTCCAATGACTAAGTTAACTCGAAAAAGTGTTATGCTCATTTGGACAATAGAATGTGATGATTGTTTTCAAGAATTGAAAAGAAGATTGGTTAATGATCCTGTTTTTGCATTACCTTCTAGAGATGGTGAATTTATTATGTACATGGATGCTTCATTGAAAGGACTTGGTTGTGTCCTAATTCCAAATGATTAGGTAATTTTATAGGATTCATGTCAGTTGAAACCTCGTGATTTAAATTACCCTACACATGATTTGGAATTAGCTGCTATTGTTTTCACTTTAAAAATTTAGAGGAATTATCTGTATGGAATAAAATGTGAAATATATACTGACCAGAAAATAATGAAATATATATTCACTCAAAAATATTTGAACATGAGATAGATAATATGGCTATAGTTAATCAAGTATTATGATTGCATTATCATTTACCATCCATGAAATTTAAAAAAAGTGGCTGATTCTTTGATTCAAAAAAGTAATACTACATTAACCAAGCTACATTGGTAATGAGATACTTTGGTTTTTTATTTGATGAACATTGTCATAGATGCAATTGGTGTATCAAATTCCTATGTTTTATTTCAGGTGTTAGTGAAATCATCTCTATCAAACAGAATTAATCAAGTGCTGAAGGAAGACAGTGAGTTGCAGAAAAAGGATCAGTTGGTTTAGAAGGGTATGTTTCATTGATTTAACATCGATAATGATTATATTTTTAGATTTGTAAAGAGTTTATGTGTGCCTTTTGATTCACAGTTTTTGAATGAGTTGTTATGTGAAGCTCATAGTTCTCCATTTTCAGTTCTTCCTAGCATTACTAAGATGTACAGAGATCTTCAAGAGTGTTATTGGTGGGATTTAATGAAAAGGTATATTACTGATTTTACTATGAAGTGTTTGACTAGTAAAAAGGCTAACGCAGAGTAGCAGTTACCTAAAGGATTTCTTTAGCCTTTACCATTGCAATAGTGGAAATGGGAAAATATATCCATGTATTTTTTGTGGTATTACAAAACACATCTCATGGTAATAATACAATCATGGTTATTTTTGGTCAATTGACTAAATCTGCTCATTTCCTTCCTATTAAATATAATAAATATCTATATCATCTTTCTCAATTTTATGTTAAATAGATTGTCAGGTTTCATAGAGTTCCTCTCTCTGTTGTATCTTATCATGATCCCAGGTTAACTTCAAGCTTTTGGAACGTAATTCAAATGTCGTTGGGTACTGAATTAAATTTTAGTACATATTTCATCCACAATCAGATGGGCAGCCAGAATGAACAATTTAGAACATGAGGGATATGTGAATCACATGTTCAATGGAATACTAGGGATGTTAGGACCATCATATTTCTTTGGTTGAATTTTCTTATAGTAACATTTTTCATTCAAGTATACATATGTCTTCATTTGAGGCATTATATGAAAAGCAGTGTCGAACTATAGAGTTTTGGGATGAATTCAGTGAAAAAACATTAATGGGGCCAGAATTGGTAGAAGATATGGAGATGAAAAGATCATCTGATTCAAAATCACATGAGAACAACATAGAGGAGGCAGAAAATTTAGGCGAATAACCGGAGGAAGTATCGTTATTTTGAGATATCTGATCATGCCATTCTCCAATTTTCTCCATGGAAAGTTGTGATGTGTTTTAGAAAGAAGGGAAATTTGAGTTTGAGGTTCATTGGACATTATGAAGTCCTGGAAGAAGTTGGATCAGTTGGGTACAAAGTGGATTTACCTCCAATTTTATCCCAATTACACAATGTTGTTCATGTTTAAATGTTGAGAAATTATATTCCAGATCCATCTCATGTCTTGAGTGTAGAGGTAGTTCAGATGGAAGTGAATATCTTTAATGGAGAACAACCAGTCTAGATTCATGACAGTAGAGAGAAAGTGTTGTAGAATAAGGTAATATATCATGTAAACATTTTGTGAAAACGTTATATGGTTAAAGAGGCAATGTGGGAATATGAAAATTCTATGAGGGATAAATACCCCCTCATATATGATAAGTGAATAAAAATTGTGAGAACGTAATTTCAAAAAGGGGGTAAGGATGTAACATCCTAAATAAATAAAGAAATAATACATTTACATATTTTTTAATATTTGTGACATAAACAATAATTTTAATTTAAAGGGGATGATATGTTTGATAGCATACCTGATACACATCAATGGGTGTCATTGAAATCTTATGTTGCACACAACATTGGTCCATACTGAAAAATAATAACATAATATTATTTCAAATGGTAGTTAACACCTAGTCGTTGTATCGGAAAGAATGAATAGAACTAACTACAATATCACTATACATGTTTGTTAAATGTTTTTACATTTATCCAATAAAATATAGAGGCTTAAAATATTAATGAATCTAATTTTAAGCATAAATAATCTAATATTCTTTAAAATGTCGATTTATCACCTTTTGAGGGTGAACCATCATTAAAACTTCTTTTGGTCACTTTTATATGTTCTATTTTAAAAAATAAAATTTTTATTTAGAATCATGACTTCAAAATTTACTTGGGGTAAATGTTTGGTATCTTTCTAATAAAATTCATATTTTAATGAATAGTGAAAAATATTGTATTTTAATTCAAAATTGCATTTTAATCTAATTTATTTAGATGGACAGTTTATATTTTTAATTTTTTTAAGGTGTAATTAGATTATATTTTTACCATGTAATTAAATGTTTTTCATTCCATGTAATTTCATTTTGAAATTATATATAAAGAATTGTTAATATTTTGACAATTATTATTTCTTAAAAACATCAATTTTTTTTGAAAATGAGATTTAAATTTAAATTAATTAATTCTAAATCCATCTTTTGAATTTGGTAAAATATAATTCATTTTTGAATTAGGAATATAAAATTTAGCATAGGCTATTTTTTTTGTTTTTTCTGAAACACATTAATTTTTAATGAGTAGTCAAAACACTTAGTAGTAGTAAAAAAAATTCATTTAAATGAAATTTTAGAGCATTTTTTAAATTTAATTTTGAAAATCCGGCATACATGGTTGTTATTATTCATTAAAATTTTGTTTAATAAGATGAAAATAATTTTTGGTGAATATTACCTTTTGACTTTTATTTACCACTATTAAAGGTAAATAGGGAAATTCAAGGTAAATAGAAAATTTTAATAATATATAATTACCTTAGAACTTGTCTGAAACTTATTTGTTGAGTCATTTATTACAATTAAAATCATTGGGTTGATTTTCGGACCCCATAGAGCCACTTAAGAGTGATAATGAAACTTTATAATAATTAGTTTAAAGTAGAACAAAAATGACTTAAACAAGTATCTTTTAGTTCATCAATTTTTACATGGGGTTATATACATTATATATTAGAATATAAATATTCTTTCAAAATATAGAATGATTTACTACATCATGGTATTATTTTTATAATTTTTATACTATAAATATGTAAAATTATTTATTATACAATAAGGATGCAGTGTTTACCTCATTAATGAATTATTTAAAAAAATAGATTTATAAATATTTAAACAATATACAATACCTTTCAAATTCTTATTAGATTATTTTATTTAGATTACTAGTCATCTTATATTCTACATTAATGAGTTTTGGACATTTTGAAACCGAAGATATGTTTATAAGGAAATAATATTTTCCACCATCCCTAAAGAGCCCCTACTCCCCCTTATAAAAGGACACCACTTCTAACTCATTCCTCACACCTCTGAAGCCCCTTGGCTCTTCCAACCAGTGCCTAAATAAGATCCCTGAATTCCTCTCTTATTCCTAGAAGACTTAACTTAGGAATAAGGCACTTCAATTAATCTTTTTTGGTTCTATAATTATGTATTTTTCATGTATAGCATACCTTTGTGGTTTCCATTATGGTTAAATGCGACAATTTAAATTGAGGAGTGCAGACTACCACCCCCTAAAAGTGTTATGACTCGTTCATACAATATATGAGACATATAAAGTATGGATTCAATTAAATTATATATTATATAATACTGAAATTATAAATTACATATGTATCATTATGATTTCATTCTATTAAAATGCGAAATAGAAATGAATGTAGCGTTAGTCCGTACATACGACTTACCGTCTCCATGAATGGTGCATTTAATTTCTTATCCTCAAATGTTATGTACTATTATAAATACATATATGTAATGGATATATATGATATATATGATATATAAATCATTAATATTATTCTGGAGATAATGTAATTTTGACAACATAGAAAATTTATAATTATAAGAAGTTCATTTTTTACTCAATTTCTGAACATCGAAAAAATGTCCGATATGAAGTCGAATAATTAAATAATTGTTATAGAAATACAATAAGTGATATAAAAATAATATTAAAAATAAAAATGGTTCTTAATCAAGTAGAAATTAACTTAATTTTATTATTCTAGAAATTAAATAATGAACGGGTCAAGTCGGACACGAGTTAAGTGAACTTCTTAACCCAATTTCCATACTTTGGGTCGATCTTATCTCTATAGTTTATGTCATTATTTGATTATGAGAGAAATAAATTTTTATATATTATCATGTATTTATAATTTCTTTATATGTTCTTATAGTTAATACACATAATTGGTCTAATTTGTTTCTACAAAATGATCTTTGTAAGGGACTGCATCTCAATATCTTTTCATTGAGGCATATTTTGATAATATAAACATTCTTATTTTATACAGTGTATAAGAATACAATTTGAATATTACTTTCCGTTAGAGGGAATATTTTTCTTTGAAGCATTTTACTAAATGAAAAATGGAATGTTTTTAACATTTGTGGCGACAATGACCATTCTATTATCGTAATCGTTAGTTGGCTTCCTCTATAAACCTTGATGTTTTTAAAAGGAAAAGAAATACATTATTCTTTTTTTTAGTGTTTTGGTACTGAAAATGGTTTTTGAAATGTATTGATTATATCAATATCGTGATATTATTTCTTGTGATTTCAAATCAATTGTTAATAGTGAAATTTTTATATTTGCAATATTATTTGTGTTATGATTTTATAATGGTACATGGACATTTGAGGGGTGGTTACTTGATAAACCAAATTACGGGTGGTGCTGTAATAAACTAGGAGGGTTGGTTACTTTATAACCCTCAATGCATTCGGTATGGAAGTCGGCCGTATGGCTATTCCATTTAGTGATATATGTGGAAGTCGACCGTATGGTTATTCAATTTAAGGATGTTTATGTGCTTAGTTACCTTTATATTTTATGTATTCTTTATATGGGTTTTATGAAAATTATTTGGTTACAAAATGGTAATAAATGATCTTTTATTTAGTGAAAAATATTTACTAATTCATAAAGGTAAAATTATTACTTATTATAAGGTATTCATGGTTTACTTGTTGTTTTAAAAAACAAAAATTATCACTTCTTTCGGTATCCTATAATAGGAATTTTTTTCTCATCCCATGTTTTTGAATTGTTTTTCACAGGACATAAAGTGGATTAGGTTCAAAGATGGGATCAAGTAAAAGTTATGCTGTCTAAAACATGGAACTATACATGACTATTTTTTTTATGATTTTTTATTTTCTGAAAAAAATTGAAACTGTGATGAAGTGACTAATTTTTAATTTTTGAGATGTAAGGTAATGTTTATGGCCTAATTCTATAAAAATCTAAACCTAGAAAGATTATCAATGTGAATTATTCATTTAATTTAAGATTATGTAATGTTATTAAGTCCAGGGCCTTATAGTGTTGGCCCCATTCTCATATTCACCAACCTCATCAACATTATTTGGGTCGTGTTTAGATAAAAATAATGTTTCGTATGGGAACTTAATCATTATTGTTTTCAATGGGGTTTTCTAGTAACCAACGACATCCCTTTTTTTTATTACATCCCTTCTCTTAATATATTATATAGAATATTACCTTTCTTCTTCATTTTTATAAATGGTTTCAATTTGGAAATATATATCGTAACATTCTTCTCCACCTCAGATACAATCATTCTCATCACTTTCCTATAATGTTTCATCATTATTTTTTTGACATTTATGTGTGTTTTTTAAAATAGTACGATTTGATCTTTTGATCTTTTGATGATCTTATTATACCTCTTATTGAAATAATTGAACTCCTTGATTTCATATTAGTATCCATGAAATATATTTTTATATCCATATGATTCAAACATCCATTCCATAATCCCGTTTATGAAAATACATAACTTGATTCTAAATATTTAAATTAGCATCAATATTTACTTCCTTTTATACTACTTATATAAGGATAATTTTCTTTAACTCTACACAACAATGCCCTATTGGTAATTTACAACAATATAAATACATGTTCCAATCCTTATTTCTATGATGGGACATCCTTGATGATCATCATTAAGACCATTTTTTTGATAACATTATTCCTATTCTGAACTAGGCAACTATTTTGAGGAATTTTCTTTCTTAATACATGGTGCCTTAAACGATGATTATCATGATACTTATCACTTTTCTAATGGTAAAATTACTACCATTATTGGTTTGTAATTTTTGAATTTCCATCCCAAAAATATTTTTTACACATATCTAGTATGAATTGAACAGTGAATAAACCTTAAACTGATGGGTGATCTCTACAAAATATTCTATCCGACCATAAACTAGATTGATGTATTTAGGTGAAATTATCCAACAAACATTGATGAACACTAACTCAAGAATTTTTTTTGAATTTTCTTACATTGGATTTTATATCTTCCATAAGTTTTTATCTTTTTGAATGTGTCAATCATTTGAGAATGATTTAATGAATGACTAGGTATATCATAAGATTCAACATTTATTACCAAACATTTCAAGGATGTATAGCTCAAGGGGAAATTTTTTTTTTTTGAAATTGTTTTTTTCATCCTCCTTGATAGGAAAAATTAATATTATTTTTCGTTAATGACATAGATATTTCACTTTTTTCACATTACATATATCAGAATTTCTCTATCAAAAACATTAATGATTCAATTCTTATTGGTGAAATTGATTTCATACCCTCTGTTTGAATGTTATTTTCCCAATAATAATGTTGTATCCATGTCTTTTAACAACCTATACCTATGTAAATTATATGTATTTTCCTCTAATTTTAACTTTCTTGGATTCAATAATATTTAAGAATTTATTTTTAAAAAAAATTTGATTTTTTTCCAAAAATTATTCCTTTGATAAGATTCTTATATCTTATCCTATTAAATGTACAACTACTATCAAGAATACATACTCCAAATCGATCAATTATTCATAAGGAGATCATCACTATGATTTCCTTCTTATCTCTTCCTTTTCTGATCCACATCCACATTCTGCCTCTTTGTTGGTGAATACGATCATTCCTCAATTAGATATAGTGGACCATATTCTTCCTATAATGTAATAAACCAATTTCTTTCATCCCAGTTGATGATTCCTTCAAATTATAAAAATTTCCATGTTGGGTTATGTTTTTAAAACATTAATACATTATTTATGTTAAATTCATTTCTTTATGTCTATATCCTTCATGCCAAAAAATAAACATTGAAAATACACTGACTATATTAAATCATACTCATTTTCCTTCATTTATATTATTATTTGAAATATCTCATTGTTATAGAACATTTATATTGAGTATGAACCACTCATCCATAATCATAACACATAATTTGAGTTATATCCATATGTGTATTTTTTGCAACATCAAAGAAATTTTGAGTCTTCTGTGAGCCATCCAACTTGATCTTCCTTGGAGGCTTGGATTTGTGGATTTTCATCAGCCATCATAGCATTTTTCTATTTATAATTCCCCACAACTTTCTTTCCTATGTTATTAAAGTGTTTTTAAAAGTAATTACTCAAACTCATCGATTGGATCTTCTTATTTCTCTTTTACCTTTTATAAATCCTGAATAACCCAACATCTTAATTTCATTCTACGCGTCAAGATTTTTCATTGATCATAAACATTTTATCATATTTTATAGACATCCCATCTAATATCCTTATTGTGTTTAAATTTTTCACTCAAATTGTTTTTCAATAAAGGGATAATATATGTTCTACCTATCTATCCCAAATGGGAATTTTCATGATCATAAATAATCCATTATAAATATAATTTTCTCATTTGAGTGAATTTGAGATGCATTAAAATTAAAATTTAATTAATGTCATTAATGTACAAGGGTAATGTAAAATTCTATACAAAGTCATCTTGATGACCATGTTAAAAAATTGGACATCTGTATTTTCACGTTAAAAGATCATGGAATGAATCTAGAACATGAATAGAAGTAATTAAATGGAATAAAGATTAATAATTCTCCAATGTGAATTTGTTTAGGTTCCACCAACATACTTGCGATTGGAACTAAACAGCCAGTTCCATATGGATAGAAGTCTATATGTATAGGGAGTCCACAAACCAACCATTGATAGTTCCGTAATTATAACGTTCTTCTCGGGGGACATCTTCCTTCTAGTAGATACTATTTTCTAGAATGTGTAGTGTTTCTTAATATAGTGCGTTATAGGTGACCCCATGCTATCTAGTTAGATTCAATAGGTAGTTAATGTTTTCAATTTAATAGATCCCTAAATTTATTATAAATTTTTCAAAAAACTATTATTCTAGTATCCTTCAACATTAATGGACTGATTGATTTCTAGAACATTCGTATCCTTTTATGAGGGTATAAAAAGTGGGACATGAAGGCTTTAATTTTCATTGTAGATTCAAAAAATTATTACAATCTGAATCAAGGATGTACTCATGTAAAATCTCTACCAATATCAAATCCATGCTTCAAAGATCCAAACCAATATTATTTATCCACAAATCTCAGGGGACCTCATTCCTAATATCCACTATCAATCTCTCATCTCAAATTCTACACATCCTTTCAAGAGACCATGGAGGATAATTGTAATAGATTATCTGTATTTAAACTATCTTCTTCTCATATAATTCTATAATGTGTTCCCACCACTATAAAATTGAGGCATGTGTTCCTTGGCTACCATGGAATCTTAAGAGGGCTACCACACTTGTAATCACGAGGGATGTGTTTCTTGATAACCACTATGATCTAGGGAGTAATAACAGAAACTATTAATCCTAATGGGAGGAGATGTAGGGTCTTACATCGATTTATTTCATAACTAATTTATCAAAAAAATTATTGATCAATTTTTTTTACTTTATGAATTACATTATTCAATATTAATATTAATTCTTTCATAAATTTGACACAACTATTTTCTATTGGGCATACATTTTAAATTAATATTGAAATTACCATATTAATATGTATTTAATTTGACAATATACTAAATTATCAAATTAATTGATTTATTTCATTATAATTTTAATATCATTTAGAATTTTATAATTATTTATCTTTTTCATTAATTTTATAATGGAAATTACCTGCCCCCACTTTCCCATATTATATAACTAAAAATAGGTATAAAATAATTTTTTGGTTTCTTTTAAATATTATTTTCCAAAAAGTGTGATTCATTATTTTAATCATAATATATTTGAGTGTTTGATATTTTTATAATGGAATCTAATGTTTATTTTCATGATCATATTTTTTATAGAACAAATTAAAATTGTAAAAATCAAATATAATCTACTTTTAGTAGGATACGTAACCATGGGTATAAAATAGAAATTAATGAATATATTGCTTCAAAATAACAAGTTTATTAGTTAATATCAATTGATATTAATTCCTTTTAACTTAATGGTAAATACTTCAATTCAATACATTACAGTCTTAACCATGTTATCAGTAATTATGTCTCTACATGTAAAACTAACCATGAAATATGGACATTTCTAGAATTTACTCATTATGGAACCATAAATGATAATGAAATTATATTATACATGAATAACCAAGATTTTCATATTATTCATATGCATCAAAATTAATACATTACTAGTATGTTTAAACATTTTACTAACATTTTAAATGGAAAAGGTCTCATGTTGATGATTTATAAATATTAATATTAAAAAAATTAACCACGGGTCCTACCAAACAATTATAAACCAAGATTAATGACATTAAAAGAATACAACTACACAAAGAAATTGGTGGTCGAAGAAATTATTGGATCCCAAATGATGTATGGAAATAAAATGAAGTAATAAGAATAGAAGGTTTCCAATGAAGGAAAATATATGAAGAAAAATAATTCCTTGAATTATACAAATGATTATTCCTATAGAGGTGAATTTTATTATTTTTATCAAATATCTAGAATCATGAAAAAATTATTCACGAAAAATAATTTTCTAATTAAACCAATAAGGTATATGAAAATATGGAATGGAAAGTGACCTACTATGATTTCAACATTAAATTCCACATCATGCTGAAATAAAATATCTATAAAACAAAGTTAAATAAATGAAACATGGTGATATTTCTCTCAAATTTATTACTTGGAGTGTGACTGAAGACTCCATGAACTCAAATTTCTCAACCTATTTTAGTGATAAAAATTATATGTTCCATATAGAATATTTGAAAAAGACATTGAGGTTGTTACCCCTCTTCCATTTACTCATATTCGTATTATTCTTTTACTTCATCCCATGTGACACATTCCTATTACTCCTTAAGTAAACATAATTTTGATGAACTAAAACATGAATTTTCTAGCTACCCAAGCCTTTTACACATTTCATCACATGATTTCTCATTATAAATATCTAGTAAGAGTAACCGAAAATATCCTGAGGTCAAGTTTCTTTGGAAGAATAGATTAACAATACATAAAAAGGTAACAAAAACATGAAATCATGATTTTATTCTCTATAATAAGATCCCAAATACATTTTAGTTATAAAACTAAGTTGGATATCCTATAGGAATACATTAAATATTGAAGTGAACTAAAAAGTCAATAAATGGAATAATCATGATAATAAAACATAACATTTTTGTGAATGGAATAACATGATATCATAAAATAGAAGGCTCATGAGTAATCACATGGAAGCATAACATAAAGAAAATGTTGTAATAATATATTGGTAGTATAGGAAACGTGTATTTAACACAAAACAAGATAGAAATATGTGTCAAGGACAGATATTTATACAATATCACTAGGTGGAAAATGTCCCTTAATGAATTAGGTTTACTCAATAATCACATACATAAAGTCTCATGAGACTAAAACATTACCCAATGAATTGGAGTTCTATATAGTCCTAACCATAAAAAAATTATCATGATCTATGTGTGCCACATAAATGTATTCAATTATAAGGGAGAAAAAAAACAAATCACCATGGAAAAAAATGGGTTTCATAATCATTCCACGTTTTATAATCAAATGTAATTTCATCATGAAGACCTTTGGTAAATAAACATAAGGAATGTATTTCCACATAAAAGTAAATAAGAATATGCTAGAAATATATGTCAGAGTAATATATATAGAATTTATCAGCATTATTTTATATTAATGGGAGAGATAAATTGAGTTAGAGAGAGATTGTTCCAAACCTAACGAAAAGGTGGTTTAGAGATATTCCTTATATTATTCTGAATTCATCACATGCATTATTTATCCTCCAAAATAAAAAAACATATGTAAATTATTTACATTCACAATTATATTTTTTAGTTTTATTAGTCATATTATATTATTCATTACTATGTTATATTTAATTACTAAATTATTTAGGTTTATGTAGAATTTTTAGACGATGTTACGTTCATATGTCCAAAATCTCTATCAAAAGTTGACTAAGTTCGATGTTATTTTTAATTAATAATATCCACAAAAATAATAAATAAATAATTAAAATTTTTATATGTAAGTTATAATTTCAAAATAAATCATGGATGATGGTTATTAAAAACAAAAAATGTTACAATCCATAAGATAGTAATTCATACATATACGTGGGTAATGATTCCTTTTTTCAATGGTCATGATCGAAATAAGGTAAGTATTATTTAAAATTTAAGATTGATAATTATATAATTAATATGGTTTTATTTATTTAACATCCCATAAATATATCATCCATTTTATTTGGTAGTAAAAAACATATCATATCCCCTCATGAGGTAGTATCATGTCGTACAAACGAACAACGTTATCATTTTCATTAGATGCTAATGTTATAAAGTATATGATATATTAATTTTAAAAAATGATTAATAACTCATAATTATCATAAATAAAAATTAAAAATATATTTATAAATATATGTGTTCATTGATGATAGAAAACACATTACATTATTCCAGTAGGTGGTATTCCACTGCATATAGAAATAATTGAATTGTTTCCCATTTGATGGAAGTGAATATGGATTTAGCTTATGAAATTATCCTTATAACAGTTTACTATATATAATATAAATATTTTATTATATAAAAATGATAATTAATGATTTTATGGTTCTGGAAGAAGATATAAAATGAATAATCTTGATCTAGAATGATACATATTCTTCACACCACCTCTTTAGGATTATACATAGAACTTAACTTGAGTTCCTTCATGATCAAACCAAGGACTCTATGATGTGTGGAGGGAATTTATGAATATATTTTGGTAGTTATTACTAGTTTCAAGGTGAATGAACATGGTTTTTTCTTTCAGTCATGCATCCTATAAATTTTTACATTATGCTCTTGTAAGGTTCTGTTTTTGTCATAGACCCTATGGTCAGGCCCGTGGTCTAGTTGGTCTATTTTTTAGAAGAAGGAACGATGGTATTTAATGTATGTTATAGGCCAGTTATATGATGTGTAATTTAAATACTTAGTTTGTAACACTTACATATCATGTAATGGTCTGGACAAGACCCTTCAAGTCGTGTAGAGGGATTTTCCATTTTGAGAAGTTACCATGATTTATAAGGAAAGTAAATCATTTTCATGACATGTTAATTACAAAAAAGTTTTTTTAAAATGAGTTATGGGCTCCTAATATTTTTTACAGAACCTCACCCCTCCTCTTTCCCTCACGCAGAAGAACCCATGAATACCTAAGCTATGTTCTTCCACCATTTCCCTTTCTGATCTCTTAGTTTATATATGTCTATCTCATTTGATGTGAATAGGTATATTCTCTATTCATATTTCATTATTAATTTCTTTTCATCCTCTAAATAATGTTATTTTAATGTAGGATCATCTTCCATATTTTTAGGCCACCTATCTATTCATTCAATTTATTCCAATTCACACCAAAGTAAAGGCCGATACTAAAAGTGGAGAGTTTCATAGCTTTATGTTAGGTTGTATATGACTTTTACCTCATGTATCTATGTTTTACAATCTTATGTAGTTGTGTACACGTCAATATCATCAGGAATTACAAATTTAATTTAAATATCATTCCTATATTCATAGTTCTCATATACTATAGATCGTTCTACATCAACCATTCGTTGTTAGAGGTTATTACATCAACAAAGACTACACAAGAACGATGTTTTACACGTTTATGCCTCATAAGTATTCTTTATGACTATCTGCACCACCATTCAGGTGTTCTATGACACAAACCCTCTAAGGGTGAGTGTTCAAATTAAATGAATGAATTTTTAATGGTTGTAAAATCATAGTTTCAGTTGAACATTGTAAGGCTGTTGTTACGATTAATTAATTTACTGTATAAATTCTAAATGGATGGTGTATTTATACATGATAAATGGAAAATTTATTTACAAGACAATTTAATATAGTTTATCATCCTTAACCCATCATATCAGGTTGTGAAAGGTAAAGAAAAAATACTAATAATTAAAAGATAAATGGATGAAATGGTTTCATGTCCTTTTAGTCTTTTCACACAAATGAATTGTTTGGAAACAACTAATAAACTTAATAAAATTAATGAGTATTACATGGTCATAATAGAAGAATGAATTACATTTAAGGATCCAATATCATATGGATAATTTCATCTTTATATGAGTGGTGAGACTTAAACCGGAGATGTATTATCAATGGAATTCCATTTGCAATAAAATGGTGTAATTATAATTAATTGAGCTGTTCACCAAGGGAGATACCCACCTAGAAACATGGTCTGTATCTGCTAACGGATTCCTAGTGTGACACAATATGATACATTCACTATCTTCCCAGATATTATAATTCATTGGATACACTCCTCAGATCTAGTGTGATTTATTTAGACACATGGAACCCTCGATACACCCCATTGAGGCTAGTCATGCTTAGACTATTTTACCTTGGATGATATTATTAGACTACATTAAAACTATTTAATGTGGAGTTACTTGGGTTATGTCAATTGGATTACAATTACACCCCCTTATATCCATGTCTAGTGTTATTACCGAGTCTGAAGCTTGTATTAGAGTATTTTCAACATTTTATTTCATTATATTTCTATACCATCACATTATATTTGTTTATATTACGCCAACTAGATTTTATAGACATTGTCGGTGGTGGCCTACATAGATTTATCTCACATGATATCTAGGCTGTTGATGGTACCCATGAAGATTATATGATTGTAGGTGATGATAAGGCGAGGTTTCCTTCTATGGAACCCATATATTTTTTTAATTCTTAAGTTGGATCTTTGTAGTAGATTACTGGGAAAGTGCTTGGGATGATGGATAATTTTTTGATTCTTTTTTTTTGTTTTAGATAGATTATATTTCCTACTAACATGTATACATTTTTTCCAGTTTTGTAGAGAAATGAAATACATTTTAATTATCATTTGTATATGATTCAATTTCATGTGTTGATTATCACTATATGTTTAATGAGTTTTTCTCACTACTACAACACCTCTTCAATGGTAAGTTAATGGTATTATTGTGACATAGCGTCTACTTTCATCATGCCATCTATTTACTTATGCTTCTATTATTTACCCGTTAATATATATATGTTTCTACACTCTAGTAATAAGGGTATATTATCCCCACTAACACACCATAGGATCTCATTTCTAGTTGATATCCACTATAATATGGGGAGGCTTCTTTGAGTCCATGTGGATAATCTGGGTTTGGGGAACCTTTTACTGGAACTGAGGTTGGGATGTTAGAAAGTGGTATCAAATAATATTTTATTTTATTTTTTGTAGTTGTCTTGAAATATTGATCGAATATTAGAAAACTATGTATATTTTTTATAAACTGATCTTCAGAGCAGCTAACCTATTTTTGGGGTAGATAACATGTTTCCTAGGAATTGGAAATTGTTGTTATGTTTTTTTCCTATTTCAGTTTATATACTTCATCCATTTAGTGATACACATTCTATGTGATGGTTATCATTATTTTTTGTATTAGGAATTTCATTTTATCCTCATAATGATGAGATGAGGGAAAAGAACCATATTTAAATTCATCATAATTGAGAAATAGAATTTTCATGACTTGCATATGGAATTCCATATAGGTGAATTTCTCAGCTTGCATCCCTTTTTTTCTTGTGATTGTTGAGTGATCGATGATTGTAATATATATTATTCTACTGGTAAATTCTTTTATAGTGTTAGGAGTTTGTTAGTTAATGTTTCCTAATAAAAAAAATATTTTTTTATGTATAGGTTGAGGGTTTCATCTGAAATAGATCATTTTTACCCATGTCTGCTATGTACCTATGGTTACATGTGATGTTACTTGGTTGTGATAGAGTTTTTTCGAATTTCAATTTGTGATGTATATGACCCCTCATGTATTAGACTGGGTAATTTTCCGATTTTATCATTCATATATTACTTCTTATATTTTGAGAAAAAATTATTTAGGGTAAAATAGTAATTTAAGTGGTTTTGATTTTAGTACTAAGTTCTTTAGTCCCTAATCCAATAGGAATGGTTATCAATTTAATCAACATTTTTATATAAAAATAAGAAAATTTAAACTATATAAGTAATTCTATTATTATAAATTAAATAGTTTCCATTAAATGATGAGGAAATGAGTGACTGAAAATTTAAATTACTGGAACTACTGTTAATTATACATAAAAACATACCAGTAAAATGGAATTCTATCTTAGTAGTTGGGATAATATCTTTGGTATTGATCCAGTATTTTTGTGTTCTGATTCTACTAGTGTATCTAAATTTTTTTAATCTTTATCTAAGGAATTTCAATGTAATTTTTATTGTTATTCCATCATAGCATCCTGGTGTCATGTTCTAGGAGGGTGATGATGACCACACAATATTTTTGGTGAGCCCTGATCCACCAGTTATTTCTCATGTAGTTCTACTTGAGCCACCACAAGCTATCCCCAATCTGGGCACTAATGTCCAATTTTTAGGTGGGTTTCTATGTATGATGTGGTCCTTGTAGGGTGCTCCAAAACTTGCACCAACTTTGATTTATTTGACTCTTTTGTTCTAATAGTAGTATCCTCCAACGTTTTTGGACGATGTTGGTCCATAAACTGCTACGTCATGGCTATAACCAACCTAATTAGGAAAACCTATGGTACCAACGAATATTACATGATTGTAGTTGTTTATAAGGGGAATCATACATATTTTTACACATCATTATTGTAAGATTATGGTGGAGATTTTTAGATGATGATTAGGAAAGTTCTCAGGACGCAAGATTGTTTTTTTCTTCATTTTTATTATTTATTATAGCTTGTATTGTAAGCCTCAATGTATAATAGTTTCTTTGTTTTTTAGATACATGAAATACATTGTTGTCAACTTTTTTATATGATTCTATTTCAGTATTTGATTATTATTTTCAATTTCATGAGTTTTTATTCACGGCAATACTACGTATACTCTGACGAGTTACTATTACAGTTGTGATATAATTTATTATTTTTTTGTACTTCCGATTTTTCTTATAATTCTTCTATTTAACTATTATTATATCCATTGTTATACAATACAATAATGAGGGAATAGTCTCCCCACCAACACGTCCTAGACCCTCGCAGCTAGTCAGCAGCCTATGGCGTATGGGGAGGTGTTCTTGACGACATATCGCTAACCATGCTCAGGGAACCATTGAGTGAAACCATGGATTGGTCATTACAAAGTGGTATTATATATTATAATACTTATGAAGGTATCCAACATATTTTCTATCTAGGATACTTTAATAGTTGATGATTTGGAAAGACATTATTTTCATGAGATCGCATATCTATACAACACCCCTCATACAATCGTTTTAGATAGGGATACACATTTCACATCATATTTCGGATAGGCATTGAAAAAATATATTGGTTCAAAAGTGCTTCTTAGAAAATTGCTTCACCCATAGACCAACGACCAATCAAAAATAGTGATATATATATTAAAGTAAATTCTCATAGAATGATTCTTTCATTTCAACAGTTCTTGGGAGAAGCATATCCCTATTATCATGTTTTTCTATGATAATGTCATTAAAATGAAGAATCAGGTGGATCCTTTGGATGCCATATATGGGAGTTGGTACTGCTCTCCCTTGTGTTGCTTAGAGGCATGTTAGGCAGTGCTATTGGGTCCTTATCTCGTGTAGGTGTCATTAGAGAAGGTTCAGATGATCTGGAACTATATGTCTACTTCTCAATTCAAACAAAAATCTTATGTTGATAACCATTGAGGACCATTTGAATTATAGGTTGGGGATCATGTTTTCCTAAATGATTCACTTAAGATTGGGCATAGATGGATAAGTTGTAAAGGAATGATATCAACCTATTTTTTAGGATCGTTTGAGATCATATAGTGAGTCAAGCCAGTAGCCTAACAATTTTTATTAACTCATAGGTACCAAGACGTGAAAAAAACATATAAAATATCATTTAATTGTCATTATAATGCTAAAATGTATCATAATCTTGATCATGAGGAGTTAGATTTTAATTTTGATGCTTTTTTAATGATTATCCTATATGCGTCACTGATCAGAGCATGAAGGATATTTGAGAATGTTCTATCCCCTTAGTACGAGTTCTATGATATTATGGTTGTGTGTAGGATAAGACATGGGAGAGGGAGTCACAAGTACGTTCCATGTGGATAGAGTTTATCCTTGAAGTTTTTTCTGACATTAGAAGTGAGCACAAGGATAAGTTCCTTTATGGGAGAAGACTATAAGAATGGTAATTTTCCTTTAGATTTGGATCATTTTAATTTCCTCATTATGATCATGTAAAATTATACTTTTTTGTTAGAAACTATTTCTAGTCCCATGGTCTAGTATATTTGTTTTTAGAGATGAAATAAATAGGGGGATAAAGGTAGTTTGAAGGCCAGCTAAATGACATGTAATTGGAATACATGGTATGTAACTATTACACAATATGTAATGTCCTGCCTAGGGCCTTTTACATTACGTAGATATATTTTCCTACCAGATAAGTCCTTGATCTTAATATGATGTTTAAACCATTTACACAATGTGTAAATGTATAGTGTGTTATTTAAACAGTTAGGACCTTTTGTACTATGGATAGAACCTCGCCCCTCTTCTCTCTCTCATGTGGGAGCCATCCTGGAGCCCTAATCTATGTTCATGTACCATTTAACAAAATGAACTATGATTCCCAATTATTCTATCTCATTATATGCATGTTGGTAAGATCCCTATTCATCTTGTGTCTTTCGTTTTTTGTGTTCATCATAACGACATTGTTTTGATATAGGCTCATATTCTGTTTTTTTAAGTTATTGATCTATTCATCAGATTAATTCCAAATCAGTTCAATATAATGGCTGGTAGTACACAAGGATGGTATTATAGCTACAATTTTGGTGGTCTATTATTGATCCCTCGAGTATCAAAGTTTTATAAATTGTCTTCATTGTGTGCACACATATTTCATTGGTTGCTAGCTATTTTATTTAAATATATTGCTTATATTCATCATTCTCGTATTATATTACAAGTTTTATAGTTTTCCAATATCATTTGTGGTTATGATATCAATGAATACCACCACATGTAGGTATTTTCCACTTTTATTCATCTTTTTGTCTTTGTTATGACTATTTGTCCCACCGTTTTGGTGTGCTACGACTAATCCCCTCTAAGTATAAGTGTTTAAATTAAATGAATGAAATTTTATTGGTTATTATATCATATTTTCACTTGAAACTTCTATGGTATATGTCGCAATTAATTAATTGAACTTTAAATATTTAATAGATTGAATAATAAAAATCACTTGGCCTGGTTATTTACTAGGGAATTTAATATGGATGATTTTCCTTTTCCTGCCTTATCATGTTATTATTGTTAAAGGAAAGATCCTAATAATTAATAATGAAATTAAATAAATGGTATCATGTCCTTTTATCCTTGTCACACTAATTAAAGTTATAGAGTAAACCAATTTATTTAATAAAAGGAATCATTATTACATGACCATAACTAAAGAATTTATTATATATACAATGCGTACTGAATATGGACCTTTCCATCTTTATAGGATTGGACAATCTTGATCCATCCTTGGATTCATAAGGGAATTCCTCAATCAATCAGAGAACATCGTTCATAATCAAGGATCTAATTTCTATGGGAGATACCAACCATTGGACATGGTCCTTGTCTACTAGTAGATTCTAGGAATGACATCATATGATCCCCTCTCTATCATTTAGATATTATAATTCTTTGGATACACACATATGATCGAGTAGGATTTCACCAGACATGTGGATCCATGGATATACCCCATTGGTCCCAGTCATGATTATCACATTTTACATTTGATGAGATCCTTGGACTCTATTATAACTCTTTACTTTGGAAATATATGGGTTAGGTCGCTGGGATTACACAAAAACCCCCATATATCCAGGCTGCATGTTATTTCTAAGCTTGATCAACCCTTAAGGTCAAGGATTCCATGGTTATTACATTGGATTCTATTTTATTATTATCATTATTATTATATTCCTTGTTACAAATTGGATCCTTTATTATTATTATTATCAAGATATATTTTCAGTGATGGTTGTACCTCACAGGACACATCTATATAAGCTAAATGTAAATGAACTCATTAAAATATTTCATGTTATGATATATACCATCTAAGTATGAAGTATGTATTGGGGTATTTATATTACTATATTTATTTACATTTATATACTTTCACATTGTATTTTTTTTATTTACATTGAATGAATGGTACCAATGTCATTGGTGGTGTCCTATCGACATTTATCTCTCTAAATACCAGGCCATAGATAATACCTTGAAAAATTATATGATTTCATATTTTGATAATGGCATCCTTCCTTCTTGGGACACATAATAATTCTTTAGTTCTTAGTGGGTAGCATGGTAGCAGATAACATGGTTAGTGCTTCAGATGATAGATTGTTTTTGGATTCTTTATTTCTTCATTTATATATCATGTATTATCCACTCCCATGTATACCTATTTTATAGTTTTTTAAGAAATGAAATAAATTTCTAATCACATTTTTTATATGACTCAGTTTCCAACCTGGAGTATTATTATCTGATTATTGTTTTTTTATTAACTGATATACTAATTCTGATCTAACGGGTTACTTATACAGTTGTCGTATAATTGCTTCTTTTGATGTGACATCTATTTAAATATTTTTATTCTTTGTACCTATTATTATATCTATTATTTTACACACGACTAATGATGGAATTTTCTCCACAACAACACACACATGAACCTCACTTCTAATTGGTGCATCTAGAGTAAGGGGTGGCGTTCTAGAGGTCATGTGGCTACCTTTATTCAGGGAATCATCGAGTAGAACATAGTTCTAGTTGTCAGGAAATGGATTTTGAAATATTTAAAGGAGGGGTAATGGATTTTTTATGAGGTTTGATGAGTGTTATTTTTGTAAATACACCAAACTACTCAATAATGGGATGTAACTCTCAAGTTATGTACCATAAAAATTCAAAAATAATGAAGTATATGATATTTAAGAAAAAACCACGCATAAATAATTCAAAATAATAATGTTTTAAACATGTTATTCAATTTAACTCTTTAGTTTAACCACCCCCTCATCAATAAACCAGTTATAATATTAACCATGGTAATATATTTTAACTATCATTACTATTAATTATCAAAAATATTAACTTGGTATTATTATATAAGATTAATAGTTCTAATTATAAATATAGAATCCATATTTTAGAATTAAATACACACAATTTAAAGAATTTAATTCAAAATTAAACCTAAAGACCTTTTAAAAAAATAGTTTTTCTAGAAATTTATTTTTCAATAATAAAATGATATTATAATAACTATATGAAAATCAATCATGATTAAATTAAATTAAATTTATATTAATAGATATGCGATATATAAATTCATTTTAAATCATTCCTCATTAGGGTATATATTAATTAGTTTAAATGGAGATATATTATGCAGTTTAAAATAGTTTTCATAAAAGTGTGTTTTAAAGCCTAAAAACAAATATTAAAATCTCGTATGAAGATGATTTAAATAAAATTAATTTGAAAGAATTTAATTAAATAATAATTATGCTCCATTGAAATAAAATTAAAATAATAATTAGACTTTTAAATTTGATAACTTATTAAAAATAAATGATGAATTTTCCAAAAATCAGAATTTAAATTATTCACTAAATATCAATTTTATTCAATAATCCAAAAACATTTTACCTAAGTTAATATAAATAATGTGATTTAACAAATTATTTCCTTTTTATAAAATAAAAATTATATAACTTCTGAAAATTACTTATAATATTTTCTCACATAAATAAATTTCAAAATTTAGAAATAAAATCTATTTTTTGGTGAATGAATTAATTTATTAAAAAATGAGCACATATTAAATACTAATATATAAATTCAGTTGAAAATTTTTATATATTTAATAAGTCATTTAATCTTATTCATACATAATAATTCAATAGATAGTTCATAACATTCTTATTTAAATAATCATGGTTCCTATGAATTTAGTATTTTGTGTCACAAACACTATAAAACATAGTTTTCCACTTTAAAAACTCATGGGGTTACATTTAACCCCCATTAAAGAATTTTTTCCCAAAAATTTCATATGCCATTCTAAATTGAAAAAATGTTATTGTTCTTATACTTAATATCTTCTTCAGATTCCTAGGTTGTCTCTTCTTATTTATGGTTCTACCATAGCACTTGGACAATGTGAGTTATCATGTTTCATACAACATTATCTATATGATGCAAGATCTTCATCGGATTATCCCCATAGGAAAGATCGTTTTCCAACTATACCTCCTATGAATTCAGTACATGTGATATATTTTTTATGTACATCCTAAAGAGGTATACATGAAATTTTTTATGAAAATGAGAATGGATATTTGGGAGTTATAGTCGCTAATAAGTAACTCCTATGTGATTGAGAATCTCAAAGGGGTACAAGTACCTAGGTCTTAGCTTTCCCTTATTCGAAAATATGATGACTGAATTCCATATATATATATAGAGAAACTCTTTAACCCAAACCTCAAAATCCAGGCCTCTTTGATGACTATCATAATTTTTTTTCATTTGACCTGTCCTAATGTAAGAATGAATGTTCCTGAACTTTTTAACCATTTACTCAATATTTTTAGGTCGCAAAATCATTCATTCAACATCATCATTCCAATACAAAAGTGGTATAAATTTATTAAAAAACAGTCTTCAAAAGGATTCATTTGAATGCTTGGGGGGAAGAAATTTTTGTGTGAGAACTCAGCCAGAGGACGATTTTGATCTCATCCTCCATTGAAGTCCATAAAACATTCTATCAACATGTATTTCTATGTCAAAATAGAAAACATAGATTGGAAATTATTTTGGGGGTGATAATTTGTACTAAAATTAAATTTTATATTTAAATCATATTGGAGGATCTTCCAACACATGGAGGTAAATAATAAATATTGGTCAGACACAATTGATATTGGTGTTCCATATAGCCAAAACACCTTTTTAATGTATATCATTACATGTCAATCAAGTGATAAGTTCGCCCCGATTGCAATGAAGTGAGGAGTATTTCTAAGATGATCCAACGCAATCCATATGGCATTGTTTTATCTTAATGTGTTTTGAAGACTGGTGGCAATATCTATAGGAATTTTTTCCAACTTCTATGTCTGTATGTGTGTTGGTTTCATAATCCACTTAAAAAATTTCATTTATACCTTATCCTTTTGACATTCCTAACACATTGATTTATATCACATGATCTCATTCTTCATTTTTTCCACACTAACAGTGCTCTCAGAGTCATCAATACATCTTCATCATTTATGGTTTATGGAAAGATCATGCTATGTGAATCACTCAACAACTCATTCTTTATCTTAGGATTTTATGGTGCGCATAGTTATGACCCAAATATTAAAACTATATTTTCATCGTTTTTTTAACTCCAATGATATACATTTACTTAAAACATCCACCTTAATCTAAATTTCCATATCATCTCATTATGAATCCTTTATTTGCTCCGAAAGTGATACTTGAGAAATCATTTGATAATGTACCGATGATATTACTTCCTTAATGATTCTCATGTCTATCCTTTTCATGTATAATTATATTGGACTTTTCATAATTCTCATTACTGATACAGATGTCACATCATTTCTACTTAAATAATTTTCCTCTATGTTTGCTTTCTAATAATGGTAATGTATTTAGAATTCATTTTTCTCGAAAAAAAACCATCCATATTCACTATAACATATTTGTATACTTACATGTGAATAAATATTTGAGGCACTTATGGTTTGTAAAAATTTAACACTTCTCCCTATAGAGATAATTTCATATAATTATCAATGAATAAATGTAGATCTAACTCTAGATCATGTGTGGGATAGTTATAATCATGAAATTTCAACTTCCTTGATGAAAAGTCTATCACATTATCATTTTTCATCAATACAAAACCTACTCACTTTTTTGAAGCATCACTGAATTCCATAAAAATTTCTACACATGAGGGAAGTGTGAGGATTAGTGCAGTTATAAGCCTAATTTTCTACTCCTTAAATCTCTCATCGCATTCACTTGTCTGGAAAAACTTTTCCCCCTTCCATTTAATATTAGTGAGTATGTTTTGAAATCATAAAATTTTATTTAAAAATATTAATCAATACTCAAATAATCAGTGAAAACTATAAATATCCATTACAATAGTTGGTCTAGGCTAGTCCATTATTTCCTTTTTCATAGAACGATCCATATATATCCCTTTTCTAGGGATAATATTCTCCAAAAATTGAACTACCTTCATCCAAAACTCTTATTTTACTTACTTTTCATATATATTTTCCTTTTAGAAAGCCTTTAGAACAATATTTAAATTATTCAAAAGCTCCTCCTGGATTTTGGAGAAAATCAAGATGTCATAGATAAATACTATCTCATATTTGTCAAGGTAATATCTAAAGAATCTATTAATTATGCCCATAAATACTGTTAGATAATTATTGATTCCAAAATAAATCATTGTGAACTCATAGTGTCCATGCCTTGTTTGAAAGGAGGTTTTGGCGATATCTTCCTTCTTTACCATTGACTGATGATATCCGGAATGGTGGACCACCATAGAGAAACAATGGGATCCATATAATTGATCGAACAAGTATTCAATCTATGCAAGTGGATAATAATTCATTACCATTATTTTTTTAATAGAATATAATCAATAAATATGTGCATTGACACATCCTTCCTCTTGATTAATAGGACTAGATCACACCATAGTGAATCACTCGAGCATAAAAAACCCTTTTACAAATTTTCTTCTAACTACTTCTTCATCTCTTCCAACTCCATGGTGGATATTCTATACGGAATTTGGATATAGTTATATATCCATGTATTAGTTTTATAGAGAACTCAAGATCGCGATCATGAGGACAACAGGGAAACTCATTGGGGAATACATCCCTATAATACATTTAAATGGGAATGTCTTCATGTATGATTATCTCCATCTTCACATTCATTTGTTCTAGATATTGTTTATCAAAAAAAATTAATATCCACTCTATATTAGAAGATTTCACTAGATATTATTCCTCCTCCTTAATATTATATAGAATCTATTTGTGGCTTTTAACTTGGAGAGTAACCTCACACTCCTGACAGTGGAAGTCAGTTTTATATAAGGATATCTAATACATTCCCAATGTTGAGTCAGAAAATACTATAATTATGTAGGATACGATTTTTTGGAAGATTCAGTTTATAAAAATTGATTGGGAAATACTTATTTACCTTGAAAGAAACTGTTTCCAAATTATTTATTCTTACATATTGCTCAACCCCCATATTTTGTTGGGGTTCTATAATAGTTCCACTAAACTAGAAATAAATGGATGAATGAATAGAACTAGAAACAAATATAATGATTTGTATTCATGAATGAATTACTTGAATACCTATCATCACATTATTTTCATGATCCACCATTATATTAGTGATAAAATATTCTCTTCCTTTCTCTCAAATAATTGGAGGTTTCTGTGAATGATTGTCTCCTTCAACCCATTTCTTAGGGTATTATCTTGAATAATTACCATGTTCCATGTGGTTGAAACATTTTCCCAAAAGATATATATTAATTTGTATATTATTTTATTCTTCTATATTTAGGGGTTTCTTCATTTCCCTTTGACATTGGTTATCTTGATTTCCCAATTTTCAACATTTTAAGTATATCTGGATTATTAATATATGGTTATCAGGGTACTTATCCGAAACATTTGACAATTGTATTGTTGGATTTCCATTCTTCCACGGGACTTATCAGTTTATCATCCTAAATAGTAATAAATTTTTATTTATTTTTCTCCATTCGTATGAGACCACTGGGAGTCACCGATCTCCATCTCAACTTTCAGTTCACAATGGAAAATATGTTCATAGATATCAAAGTCCCAAATCACAAATTATTCTTTTATAAATTTCATTAACCCACTAATGAAATGGTCCGCCTTACATTCGGTGTTGATAAAAAATTCAGAGGTGTATCATATAAGACCTGTGATGTTTTCATCATACACATTGATAGACTCTTCTTCCTTTTTCTTAAAAAATTTTACTCATGATCCATTTTATTATAGATAATTTTGGGAAAATATCTATAGAACAAATATTATTAAATTATTTGGATCTTATGGAATAAATAACATATTTGGAATTTGGGATCTTGATCAGTGTCTACCACTAATTGGATTCTCTATTAATGCGATAAATTTACCAAAAAACTAGGTTTCTCTAATCATGTAATGATTGATAATATTATTTCAATTGAGTTAATTCTATTTTCCATAATATGGGGATCATAGGATTCCCTAAAAGTGTGAGGCCTTTATAGCATAAAATATTCAAACTGAACTTGATCCTTTTAGAATGATTATGAAGTTTCAGATGACTCATTTTATTTTTCATAACATGAGCTTGTTGAGATAATACTTTCTTGAAGATCATAACTATAACTCCCAAAAAATAGGAATATAATTTTTTTAGTCATCACATTGCCTATCCTGTTGGATGTTGCAATGGATTTTCCTATTTACCGCAATTAACTACAAAAAATGGTGATGATACATCATCTAATAAACTAAAACATGGGTGGAATTGACTATATATGATAAGTATATCTTAACTTATGATTCTAAATGTTTCATTATAGTTTATCTTTATAAATTTTCCAAATTAGATTATCTAACTTAATAATTTTTTCAAGTCTATCATACTGGTTCGTAAAGAGTTTTTGAATTTCCAAAGAACATCCCCCCAAGAGTTTCAAAAAGATGTGTAATAACGCCAACATTCATAAACCCAGTGAAGATTGATTCCATATTAGTTCATCATTTTTAGAGTTATTACCCCATGTTACAATTATCCAAGAGACAAATCCACTTATAGTATCTGGATGGAGATTTATTTGGTTGGAAGCCACTCTATCTATACTTCCCCAAAAATTCTAGGATATTTTACTTTAATTGTAAATATCCATATACTTATCCCATGGGTTCTCACGAATTTTTTCTCATCTTATTTCCAAAATGTTAACTAAAATTTATCACTTATTCCATCTATATTGAATGTAGCCTTTTACACATATTATTACATGGTTTTTAAGCATAAATATCTAACATGTACAACCCCAAAATACGACGAGACCCAATTTCTTTGTAAGAATAATATCATACCAAAATAATGTGAATCTAAAATAATAAAGACGAATTTATTTCTCCACAATTAGTTCCCAAAATTGAACAGGATAACTGAGGTCATGCAAAAAATAAGGTATAGGCCAAAAGGCCTAATAAGGGAATAAACATGATAAGGAAAAATAACATGTGATTCATTGTTATAACCAAATATCATAAAATAATAGGCTCTTGACTAATCACATAGAATCATGACATAAGTATCATGGTATCATAAATCATGGTAACATTGGAATTTTTTTAGAAAAACAAAACATGACATAAAAATGAGTCAATACAAACTTCCTTAACAATATCTATAAACTCCCAGAAATTCTGTGTGATTTTTTTAATTTATTTGTCATTTATATGAGTATGTGATAATTGAAAGCATGTTATTTTGAGGCCTAGTGTGCCTGTAATTAATTTCTGAACTTTTTTAAGGAATGTTCAATAAATGCAAGGGATGCATTTTTTATCTTTTTAATAGGTGATCAGATTAAAAATATGAGGGCATCGTAGAATATGGAATGTCAGATTTCTCCTAGAAACGACATAACGTCAGCCAGCAAGGTCTAAGTGGAAAAGTTATATTTTTTACTTTTTGACAAAAATAATAAAATATTTTAAAATAATTATTTTATTCTTTTCTCCGCATTTCATAGAGGATGAAGACGATGTTGGACAGTGACAATGTGGTGATTGAGAACATTAATTAAATACATGGATGACTCATATTCTGGAACATAACATCAAATTTAATGGTGAAAAACAAAGACGTTATTTCATCAATGAAACAACGTAACAACGCGACATCACATCATTAAGGAAACACTAATGCGTGGCTATATAAAATGCTTGATGTGTCAGTAAAAATAAGTAGCAAGAATTTGTGGGATTCTCGGGTGAATCTTGGATGCACTTCCACCCTAAAAAAGAATGAAAACGATGAATAATTCCTTTTGAAGGTCGGAACGGGGAAGCTTTTTCGATGCAATAAACCCTCAAGAATGAATGTGCGGAAACGAACGTCAAAAAAGGTGTTGGGTTTATGTGCTTTGATGCTCCCTCTCTTCCCATTCTAGAAAAATATAACGAACGTGGACCAGCTGACTAAGGGGTTGATTTTCATCACGTCTAATCATGAAAATGGTTGTTGTGGGATCTTAAACATGGTGATTATTCATCCTTTTGTTATTATTAATTTTTCCTCATGTAAAAACACTAACGCGGAGGGTGCGAGCTAAAACCAATAAGGAACGAACCATATATTAAACTTTTCTATGGTTCCTTCTTTGTGGAGGAGCAATGAATTTGGCGGAAAGGTGTTTGAGGGCCACAAATCTATGGTGGAAATATAGTGGCCCATGGAAACAACTTCTGGCGCACCATATCGGCAGCGGCCGATGACGGTAGGAATAGACTCACAGTAACAAGCCATAGGCGGTGGAAGGTAGCTCCCAATCACGCGCCATGGGGGATAGAAGTGACTGGCATGATCCGTCCATATGGGATATGGGGGAGCCCCTAGGCGCCGCCAATGGCCAGTGAGCCGCATGAGGATTGGATGATGCAGACCTCACGCCAAGACACGTTGTGCTAGATAAAATGACCCCACATCCATGGTGCCAGCTGGGTGATGTGGTCTACCTTCAGAAGGACTAGGTCAGGCACCGGTCAGCCGAACGGGACAAACACAGGTCGGGCCGGACCTACGGCCCACCAGGGCAGCACTGGTGGGCCGAGCCCAACCTGGCTAGTTTGGCCAAAGAGAGACTGGGCCCACTAACCACTCGGGCCAACTGCGAAGGACCAAACCCAGTGGAATAGGGCCGACCCTTAATGGGCCAGACTCGGGCTGGGTCATTTAGACCCTGGGTCCCATTGCATCGGGCCTGCCTAACCGAGTTAGACAAGGCCCAGACCCAACCGGCCTACGAATTAAGAAACTCCCGTAACTAACAAATTGGGTGTTCGTTTTACATGTCTTCAACAACATTGGGACCCCTTTTGGGAATCATTCCCATTGGAATATTCCAGAGGGCCCGACCAAGCTAGGCCAGACCGAGGTGTGTTCAACCCCATTTCACAGAAAGGGGAGTAACTAACAGATCAGGTATCTGATCAATTCGCCGTCTATGGAATAATAATCCTTGTCACAAGCCAGACCATTAGAGATAGTATACGAAAGGTTAATGGAGTTTGAAGTGAAACCTTGTTTGTATTATACTTGAATCCAACTAGAACCTTTTTACAAAAAGGCCCATATCTCACATATCGAGTGTCAAATCGATGCGTCGTCTGTCGTGTTGGGATCCCTATGAAAGGGTGCTCCATAGGGTGTTATTTTTTCAGGACAAAAATCGATTGAAAAAGGACTGTTGACTTAAGGACCAGAGTCTTTTGGAGATCATTCTTGCTCTGAATGGGAATCCAGTGGTTGGCTATGAGATGAAGAAGAAGAACGACCAATACAGGTCTACTACAGATACTCTAGAGTGGGATGATCTAACTATATGGATAATCATACATACCTATATATAGGTAAACAAGGTGGGTCAGCACTAGTGACCAATAAAGGTCAGCACCAGTGACCAATACGGGTCCCCACCAGCGACCAATAGGGGTCACCATCTAGCTACCAGTATGGGTCAGCCCTAGTGACCAATACAGGATAGCATCTAGCGACCATTACAGGTTTGAATAATGTGACCTATATGGGTTAGTAGAAGTGTTACTATGGATAGGATGATATGAATGTACTACTAGTCATCCCTATCCCAGTAACCTTGAAGATATAACATTAGGGTGAGCTATCTCTTTTTCTATGTTCATCATGATGTAGACAATTCTTGTGATATCAAATTTGTGGTATTTATGTGATTTTTTCCTTTTTGGATTACTGAGAGACAACTGGGGGTATCCAGATCACCAACTGTGTTATTATACTCATCCCCTTAATGGGATTCACCTCCACATGTGTGTCTAGTGTAGTATATGGATTCTTTAAGGTAGACATTAGAGGTTCGGGACTTGGTGGACCTTGGTGTGAGGGGAGTAGTTGTGATCCTCTTCTTTGAATTCATACATACAGCTAATATCAACAAGGTAAAGCTCTAGGAATGATGCGACAGCTGTTTAAATTCCTTTAGTTTCTAGGGCCTGTATTCTAGCCCATTGTTTTCAGTTTACAGTTGTACATGTGGTTTTCCTTTACTCTTATGGTTGTACTTTACTCTCGTGGTTGTACCATACTTTTTTGGTTTGTTTACAATTGTTTCCCTTTTTGAGTGTGTATAGATCTCAAAGGAAATGCCATCCCAGTTCGGGAAAAGCCTTCAGGTGCTAGTCACCACCCCCTGACCTATAGATGGTGGGCTTGGAGTAGTCATGTCCGGGGCCCACAGGACGGGTCGTGAAAAAGTGGTATCACAGGGTGGTTGGTTCTACCAGAATAAATTAGAGTCTAATTTTAATGAGGGAATGGAGTACAATGTCTTGAGTTCGATTTTTTGTTTGGGGAGTGCAATGTTTGTGCGACAGATGACATATCCATACTCCAGGACCCTAAATTATATGTTCCTAACTCGGTACATGAAAAAAAAATTTCTGAGTTTTGAATGTTTTTCTTGATCTCTTTTGATTCAGCTCAAAAAGTATAAATTATTAACTTCAGGGCAACTGTTTCTTACCGGATACCTCCACGCAGATATCCAAACAAGATTCCTATTAGATATCAGGATCGTGATCCACCGAGATACAAGGAATTTGTACAGGGACCACACACAATGATGGAACATTCAAGTGGTGTACCAGCAACACTATAACCAATTGAAAACCAGATGCTACTAGTGGATCGTGCATGCTGGCTAAGCACATTGCATGAGTTCTAGATATAGGGGCCTCAGAGGTTTTGAGGAGAGATGGACCCCAAGGATGCAGAGGACTGACTTTAGATGGTTTCCCAGATCATTCTCATAGTAGAGACGCCTGCTGAGATAATGGTGATCTTGGCTGCTTTCCTTCTTCAGGGCTCAATAGGAAGATGGTGGAGCTCGAAGCTCCATGTGCCTGATGTGATGACCCTCAACTGGCTAGACTTTAACAGCCTTTTAAAGGCAGAGTTCGTGCCAGCGACACTATTCTCTAAGAATATTAAGGATCTACTATATCTACAGCTAGGTAGCCATACTATGGATTTGTACTCCGTGAGATTTACTGAACCTTCTTGATACTCCAATGACTTGGTTAGAGACACATAATTCATGGCATGGACCTTTGATAAAGGGCTCTAATGAGATATCAGAGCTACGACAGTTTCTCTCAGCATCTCGATGTAGGCTGTGGTGCTTGAGAGAGCTTGGCTGATATAGTGCTTCCCTGTCAACCATGAACTGACAGTGAGAGCCCCTATCGGACGACATGTCGAAAAGTCTTCTACAGCTGGCAGTAGACAGATGGAGGAGAAAACCAAGCAAGCTACACCTTCTAGAGGACAACCCAAGGATGCATGGTCAGAGGTACAAGGCTCTAGAGGCCGTATGAGCCACTAGTGAGGCATGATTTATTTTTCCTATGGTGGACATAATCACAAAGCATGTGACTATCCGACTCCTAGTGTATATTATTGACAGACAGTGGAGGGTACATCGAGATAGCAGCAATAGTAGGAGCATGAGCATCTTCCAGGTGGCATACAAGGCTGGGGAGTAGGATGTGAAGAGGGAGGTGGTCGGGGTCACAAGGCACTACCACCCCCACCCCCAAACGGTCTACCATTAGCTCAGGGAATGGGTGGATGGGGACAGGACCATCGACATTCAGTAGAGGCTCACGATCCTAACATCCCTAAGATGATATGAGGTACGATATGTATCTTCTATACTTTATCATTAGTTCTTATCGACATAGGTTCTAGCAATTCCTTTATTGTCATGGACTTAGTTCAGGAATCCGAGATTCCAACTTGGATTTCAGATCGACCTTTGAAATTGTATACTCCTATGTGTGGTGATTCCGAATTCACACACTAGTGCCGATGGTGTAATCTTACTCTCTATGGAGATATTTTTAGATGGGATATTCTAGTAGTGGTGTTGAATCCATGCAACGTCATTCTAGGAATGGACTGGCTATCAGCAGTTCATGCATAGATTGACGGCTTGAGACATACAGTGTGACGTACGTGGAGAGATGGAGGCCATTTTCCTTTGTTGGCGAGAAGGAAAATAGTGCAGCACGAGATGGACATATACTGAAGAGGGTGTAGCCAATTTTATATCAGCTGGCATGCATGAACATTGACACATTGGATGAGGCAAGTCCATTCAATCTAGAAGTGGTGGGAAAGTATGATTACATTTTTCCAGAAGAAGTCCCAAGATTACATCCTCATAGAGAGGTTGAATTCCATATTGACTTGTACCCAGGTAAGACACCAATATATACACCATCATATCATATGGCCCCTATGGATAACCGAGAGGGGAGGGTATAGTTGGAGGACTTACAGAGGAAAGGATTCATAAGGCCCGTATTTTCTCCATGGGAATCCCCAGTGTAGTTTTCCGAGATGGAAGACAGAAGTTTGAGGCTTTTCATGGACGTTGGGTGCCTAAGCTAAGTTATTGTGATGAACATGTATACTCTTACAAGGAATGATGATCTGTTTGATAAATTTAAAGGATTGAAGTGGTTTTCAAAGATAATTCACAGATTATGAGATCATTGGCTTAGATTACAGGATGAGGATGTACCGAAGATAATGTTCAGGTGTCGGTATAGACAATACAATTTCATGGTGATGCCTTTCTCCATGACCAAAGATCCAACAGTGTTCATGGGGCTAATGAATGGGATCTTTCATCCATACCATTATCACATTTTGGTGGTCTTCATTGATGAGAAATTTTTGTAATCAGCGTCTGAGGAAGTGCATATTATACATTTGTGCATAGTTTTGAACACACTCCAGGTGAACCAGTTATATGGGAAGCTCTCAAAGTGAGAGTTTTGGATACGGATGATCAACATTTTGGAACAAATCATCTCAAAGGAATGATTTGTAGTGGATTTAGTGAAGGTCGATGTAGTACTTTCTTGGGAGACACTGAAGAGTTTCACTAAGGTGAAGAACATCCTTGGATTACCAGGCTACTATCGGAGGTTCGCACCTGATTTCTCCAGAGTAGAAGAACTTATTACTACCTTGAAGAAGAAGGGAAAACACTTCTTGTGGGGAGAGAAATCCTAGAAATGCATTCAACAACTGAGGAATAACATGACCAGTGCTCCAATCCCGAGGTTACTGGAGGAGGTCACTCCCTACGTAGTTTTCTGTGATGCATCTAGGACTGGAGTTAGTTGTGTCCATATGCAGGATGATGCTGTGATTGGTTATGGATAATGATAACTGAGGGCTCATGAGAAGAATTATGTGACTCAAGACATTAGAGTTGGCAGCAGAAGTATTCACACTGAATATGTGGCGACACTACTTGATGGATGAGTGGTTAATTATTTACTATGACCACAAGAGTCTCATATATAACTTCACACAAAAAGATCTGAATCTGATACAACAATATTGGCTATATTTTTTCCAGGACTATGAATTTGAGATACCCTATACTCATGGAAAGGGAACATAGTGGTATATTTACTTATCCAGATATTGAGTTCATAGCTTCTGAATGAGGCTTCAGAGATTATAGCCTCATTTCTGATTACCTATGTGGATAGAGATGAGACAGTCCACGTCAAGTCAATGTTAGATTCCCCTACACTCCTTCATCAAAATAGGGAGGTACAACTTGGAGATAGAACCTGTGAGATGTCACATGCTCATATATTCTTAGGCCATGCACATGAAGGATATTATGAAGGAGGGGAGTATGCTATATTTTTTAGAGGATGTATAGTTTTTCCTATGGAACTATGAGAGGAGGTTCTGAGAGAGTTCCAGACATCCCCCTTGGCAGTACATCCAGGCATGATGAATATGTATCCGGACCTAAAACATATATACTGGGGGTCCAGGGATGGAGAATGTTGTGGAAGAGTTTGTATCTTGATGCCTTACTTTCCAGCAAGTGAATGTCGTGCACTAAGTAGTAGCAGGCTTGAACCAGCCCCTCATGATTATAGAGTGGATGTTGGAAGGGATATCGTTGGACATTGTGATGGGGTTACCATGTACTTCCTGAGGGCACAATTCCATATGGGAGATCATTTACAAAATCACCAAGTCATCCCACATCCTTTCTATTTGAGATATGGGTTCGGTAGAGAACCTGAGACGTCTCTTTGTTCAAGAGATTGTGTGACTTCACAAGGTTCCTTTGATGATAGTATTAGACCATGACACACACTTCATGTCCCGGTTGTGGAAAAAAATTGCAGGAGGCCTTTAGAACTAATATTTTCTTAAGCAAAACTTTTCACCCACATACAGATGGCCAGACTGAGCGGACCATCCAGACCATGGAGGATATGCTTCGTGCATGTGTCCCATATTTTGGTCGTAGTTGGGAGGACCACCTACCCTTCATGGAGTTCTCCTATAACAAAAGTTATCACTCCACCATTGGTATGGACCCTTTTGTGGAATTTTATATATAACAATGCAGATTGTCATTGTGCCGGATGGATCCAGTACAACCAGCACTCATGAGCCCAAAGGGGGTACAGGCTACCACAGAGAAAGTGCATGTCATATAAGAGCTGGGGAAGATTTCAAAGAGCTGACAAAAGACCTATGATGATATGAAATGGAGACCACTGTAGTTAAATGAGTGGGTCCACGTAATCTTTTGGGTCTCCCCGGGATAGGGACTATGGAGATTTGGATAAGGGAAAAAACTATCACCGTGGATTATCAGAACATTCCCGATACTTCAGAGGATTGGAAAGGGTGTGTACCGCTTGGTACTGCCACCGCAGCTGGATAGGCTGCACAACCTCATCCATGTATCCCCACTGAGTTGACATGTGTATTACCCATATCACTTCATCAACCATGGGGAGCTGTAGATTGATGATGAGGCGGCCTTTGTAGAGTTTCTGGCAGAGATAAAGGATCGACATGAGCGGGTCCTTCATGGGTTGTCGATTCCTCGTGTTCAAGTTTGTTGGTATCATGGGAATATCAAATATAAATCATTGGAGAAAGGGGCTCATATGCATGCCCAACACCCCTCTTTGTTTGTGTATCCTTGTTTGGATTTTTGGGACGTAAAGCCCTATCATGGGGATAATTTAATGTCCCAAAAATTCCATGTTAATTTTTTTTAAATTATTTGGGCTTTTTAAAAGTCTATGAAAATTGAGGGTGCATAATTCTGAGGCACGGTTTTCCTGACATAAATTTCAAAACATATTTTAAGGTACATTTAGTAAATGTGGTGGCGACATTTTCTATTTTTTTAACTGGTGATCGGATTAAAAAACAGAGGGCACCATTTATTCCATAATGATGGGATTCACTTAGAATAGACTTAACTTTGGCTGGAAAGGGCTGAGAAGAAAAGTTAATTTTTGGACTTTCCATGAAAAATAATAAAATAATTTAAAATAATTATTTTATTCATTTCTTTCCATTGCATGGAGGGCGACGATGTTGTGGGGAAGTGACTATGTGACGATGGGGCACATTAATGAAAGACATGGTTGACGCATATTCTGCACTGTAATTGTCAATTTAATGGTGCAAAACAGAAACATTGTTTAACCAATGATACAACATAATGGTGTGATGTCACATAATTATGGAATCATTGTAGTGTGGAACTATAAATTGTTCGATGTGTCTGTAAAAATAAAGAGGAAGGATTTGGGGATTCTCAGGTGAAGCGCTGGTGCACTTTTACCCTAGCGAAGCATGCCAAAAGATGAAGAACATGTTTCGATGGTCGAACTGTGAAGTTTCATCAACCCCAAAAACCCTAAAGGACAAATGGGTGACAAAGAACATCCTAAAAGGTAGGGGTTTATTTTCTTTTACTTTACATCTCTTCCCGATCATGTAAAATATAGCGAACACTGACCAACCGAATAATTGGTTGATCCGTGTCTCATAAAATCATGTATATGGTTGTGGAAGAGTCATAAAAATGGAGATTATTCTTCCTTTTGTTATTATTAATTTTTCCACATGTTTAAAATTCTTATGCCGAGGGCACGGGCTGAAAGCAAAGAGGCCCAGGCCCACCGCTAAACATGTCCATGGTGCTTTCTATGTGTGGGAGAAATGAACGCAGCGACAAGGATTTTGATGGCCATGAAACGACTGCAGAATCCTGGTGGGCTGTGGAAACAATCGATGGTGTGCCATGCTAGCGGCGGCCGTCGTTGGCTGGTGGAGACCAGTGGATTCTGACTGCTAGTGGGGGAAGGCAGTGCGCCCTCCCATGCTGCGGAGGCGAGAGGTGGTTGGCTGGAGCTACCCTTACAAGAGAAGGGCACCGCCTTCCGGCACCACTGGTGGTAGTATCTATGGTAGGAGGGGGAGGCACAGACCCCTGTCCATGATGCATCGCGTCGGATGAAATGCCACTGCTTGCGCGGGGCTAGCATGGTGAAGTGGTCTGCCTTCATTCGGATCGTTCTAGACACAGACTGGCCATACAGGCCGGACTTATAGCCCAGCGAGCCACCATGGGTGGGATGAGCCCCACACGGAGGGCCGGGCTAATCGATGCTTGGCCCCACAAAAATTTCGTTCTGACCCTGACTGGAAGGACCTAGTGAAACCAGGGTGACCCTTAATAGGCCGAACCTAGGTGAGGTCAGGTAGACCCCGGGACCCGTTGCGTGAGGCCGACCTGACCGATTCGAACAGGGCGCGGACCCTACCAGCCCCCAAATAAAGAAACACATGTAACTGACAAACCATGTGTCCCTATGATATTCCACTAGCAGCATTGGGCTCCATTTTGGGAAGAGGTCCCTTTGGCATATTACGGTGGGTCCGATCGAGCCAAACTGAGGTGTGATCACCCCCCATTTCACGAAAAGGCGTGTAACTCACATACCTGTCATCCGATCGATGTTCCGTCTGTGGTATAATGAACCTTGTCACAAGGAGGTATATTGGAGATAGTTTAATTTAGTTTTGACAGAGTTCGAAGTTCATTCTGGGTTAGATTAAACTTGAATCCAACTAGGTCCTTTTTAAAAAGGTGTCCACATCTCACAGATCAGATGTCCGATAAATGCGTCGTATGCCACGTTGGGACCCCTATGATAGGGTGGTCCCTGGGGTATGATTTTTGTGGGACATTGTACCAGTTGAGAATGGTTATATAGATTGTGTAGAAGATTCATCCAAATATTAGGCATTCTCGGTGTGGGAATCCAGTGGCAGGTTTTGACATGAAGAAGAAGAGCGACCAATACTGGTCAACATCAGAAACTTCAATGTGTGATGATCAAGTTGTACGACTAATCATCCACATCTCTGTATCAGTGACCAAGGTGGGTCATCACCACTGTCCAATATGTTTTAGAACCAGCTACCAATACAGGATAGCACCGACGACCAATAATGGTCAGCATCTAGAGACCCATACGGGGCTGCACTAGTGACTAAAATTGGTCAACATATAGAAACCAATACAGGTCAGCATACAATGACATATATTGGTTAGTAGTATAATTTCTATGGATAGTATGATCTAGTAGTATGACTAGTCATTCCTATCATAGTAACCTTGAAGTTATACTGTTAAAGTGAGCTGTCTCTTTGGCTTTGTGATTCATGATCTATATCATTATTATGATATTACCTTTATGGAATTTCATATTATGTTTTCCTTTATGGATTTCTGAGAGACTGTCTTAGGTCCATCATTGGTGGTGTATTCCTCGGGTGCGAGTTTATTGGCAGAATGATAACCTCCATGAGAACACATGGGAGGTATAGGCTCATATGCATTCCCAATACCCCTCTTTGTTTGTGTAGCCTTGTTTGGCTTTCCAGGACATAAATCCCTAAGGTTGGGATAATTTAACGACCCGATAATTTCATGTTAATTTTTTTTAAATTATATCGAATTTTTATGAGACTGTGAAAATTTACGGTGTGTGATTTCCTGGCCCAGTCTACCTGAAATAAATATCTGAAAATATTTTAAGATACGTTTAGTAAACTCGTAGGCGGTGTTTTCTGGATTTTTTTTGAACCGGTGCTTCGATTAAAAATCGGAGGCACCGTTAGTTCCGGAATGCCAAGATTCAACTAAAAATGACTTAACATCAGCCAAAAGTGGCCAAGAAGAAATGTTCATTTTTGGGCTTTTTGAGAAAAATAATAAAAATAATTTAAAATAATTATTTTATTCCTTTTTCTATTACATAGAGGATGACGATGCAGCCGGGAAGTGACAATGTGGCGATGGGGAACCATAATTAAACACATGGATGACCCATATTCCACACTGTAATAGTGAACTAAATGGTGAAAAACAGTGACATTATTTCACAAATGAAACAACGTTACGACCTGACGTCACGTCATAATGGAAACCCTGATGCGTGGTTCAATAAACAGTTTGATGTGTCAAAACAATAAAGAGGAAGGATTTTTTGGATTCCCAGGGGAAGCTCTGATGCACTTCTACCCCAACAATGAATGACGAACAACGAAGAACACCATTAGAAGGTCAGAACTGGGATGTGTCGTTGACACCATAAACCCTCAAGCATTAATGGGAAACAAAGAACATCATAAAACCTAGGGGGTTTAGGTTATTTGATTTTACATCTCATCCGATTCAAGAAAAATATAACGAATGCGGACCAACCGACAACCAGGTAGATCCACGTCTTATTTAATCATGTGGATGGTGGTTATAGGATATTAAAAATGGGGATTATTCTTCCTTCTGTTATTATTAATTTTTTCTCACATTTAAAATGCTAACATGGAGGGCACAGGATGAATCCAACATGGTCGGACCCTCTGGTAAACTTGTCCATGGCGTGTTATTCAGGGGGGAGCAATGAACACAGCAACATGAAGTTTAATGTCCATGAAACGACGGTGGAATTCTCGTGGCCCGTGGAAACAACTGTTGGCCCGCCATGCCAGCGGTGGCCGGAAATCGCCGGAGGAGACCCGTCGAGACCAGCTGCGGGAGGTTGAAGGCAGTACACTATGCCGCGCTGCGACGGCAAGAGGCGGCCGGTAGGAGCAGGCCGTGCGGGGGAACGGTGGCCCACGCAGGCGACGCCTGCGGCAGTAGCCATGGAAAGAGGGGGAGGACCCAAACCCATCCCGAAACTCATTGCAGATTATGTAATGGCGCTGCATGCACAGGGCCAGCTGGGTGAAGCAGTACACCATCAGGTGGACCGGTCCAAACACGGGCCGACCGAATGGGCCGGACCCGCAGCCCAGCGGGACAACATGGGTGGGTCGAGCCTGACCCCACGGGCCTGGACAACTGTAGCCTAGGCCCTTGAACCATTCGGTCTAATCCCAATGGCCATACCTAGTGGAACTGGGCTAACCCTTAACAGGTCAGACCCAGGCGGGGTCAGGTTGACCCCGAGAGCGGTTTCATCGGGGCGGCCTGACCGAGTCGGACCGGGTAGAGACCCAACCAACCCCTGAATAAAGAAACACATGTAACTGGAGAACTAGGTGTCCATTTGATATCTTTTTCTCGGAGTTGGAACACATTTTTGGAAGGATTACCTTTAGTATATTCAGGTGGTTTCGATCGATTCAGGACGGACAGAGGGGTGATCAACCCCCCATTTTCATTGAAAGGGGTGTAAGTAAAAGACTGGGAATCCGATCAACATACCATCTATGGTATAGGGACCCTTGTGACAAGGTGGTCCATTGGAGATAGTCTAAGGGAGTTTTGATGGAGTTTTACATGCAACCTGGGTTGGATTATACTTGAATCCAACTAGGTCCTTTTTACAAAAGTGCTTATATCTCACAGACAGGCCGTCTGATTGACGTTTTGTCTATCACATTGGGACCCCTATGACGGGGCGGTCCCTTAGGAATGATTTTTTTAGGAATTTGTACCTTTTGAAAAAGGATATATGGCTTGAGGTGATGAGTTTACTAAAGATCAGGTGTGCTCCAGTCGTGAATCTAGTGACTGACATTATCATGAAGAAGAAGAGCTACCAATACATGTTGGCATTAGAAACTATGGAGTGAGATGATCTAATTGTAAGAATAATCATCCCTACCACAGTATAATTGACCAATACGGGTTAGCAACAGTGACCTATATGGTTTAGTACCAGTGACCAATACTGGTGAACACCAGCAATCAATAATGGTCAGCATCTAGCGACCAATACTTGTCATCACCAACAACTAATACTGGTCAGCATCTAGCGTCCAATAAAAGTTATAATATAGTTAACTATATGGTTTAGAAATAGAATTACTATGAATAAGATGATCTGTTTTTATGACTGGTCATCCCTATCCCATTAACCTTGGAGTTATACCGTTAGAGTGAGCTGTCTCTTTTGTATTGTTCATCAGGATTTAGATCATTCTTGTGATATTACCTTTGTTGTATTTCTTGTGTTATTTTAATTTTTGGATTATTTAGAGACCTTCGGGGGTCATGGGGTCCCCTACTGAGTTACTATACTGACCCCATGCACGGGATCCGCCCGCATGTGTGTGTCTGGTGCAATCTACTGACTCTCCGAGGTAGACTTCGGAGGTTTGGGACTTGGTGGAGCTTGGTGTGACAGTAGGAGTTGAGATACTATTAATTGAGTTCATAATTATAGCTACTACCCTTCCATTAGAGCTATAGGGTAGTTGTGACAGCTGTTTACATTCCTTCAGTTTCTAGGGCTTGTATTCCAGCCCACTATTTTCAGTGTACAGTTGTACTTGTGGTGGTACTTTACTCATGTGAGTGTACTTTTCTCTCATGGTTGTATCGTATTTTTTTGGGTTTCTTACTTCAGTTTCTCTTTTTGAGTGTGTACGGATCTCTAAAGTAATGCATTCCCTGTTTATAAAAAGCCTTCAGGTGCTAGTCACCAACCACTATCCTATGGACGGCGGGATTCGGGTAGTCATGTCCATTCCCCATGAGACATTCATAACTATATCACAATGTGAAAAGGTCCCATAATGGATTTGTTTTACATACCAATCAAATTTATGATGTCTCAGGAGACAAAAAAGTTACCTAATACAATGGATCCTCATTTGGTTTCACTCATTATCACATGTTCCAGATTTGTGTGTTCCACATATCAGAAGTCAATCCTAAGGAATAATATATGAATTTCCCATAGAATGAAAATGGTTTTTATAATCATTTCACATATCATAATAAAAATAAATTTCATAATGTATGTATTTGATAAATGGAGAGTAAACCCATCTTGTAGGATGGTAAAAAAATTAACAACGTTCTTATCATAGATAGGTTAAGTCATTCGTACGCATGAGTATCATTTCCTTCTTTTCAATGATTGTGATGGAAATAAGGTGAGTGTTATTTTATCCAGAAATATTGATACAATTAACATAAATATCATATTATTTCCGTAAAAACAATTACATAAACAATCCTGGTGATTAAGAAATAAAAATTGAATCAAAATGCTTCATGAGGTGATATTCCACCATACATGAATAATGTTATCATCATCAAAGGAAAAAATGTAAGATAGTATATGTTAAAATAATTTTATGGAAGGATTAATAGGTCACTAATATCATATATAAACATTAAATAGATCATCATAAATATCTTTGTATGGAAGTTATGTAAAAAATATGCATCAGCTCATGAGGCGGTTGTTTATTGTACACATAAATGACGGTCTAGTTTCCCATTTGATTGAAGTGGAGAAAGATTTAGGTTATGAAATTTACATAATAAAATTCCATTATATGAAAGATGCCGATTTTATTATTTCTATAATTATTAATAAAATTATATGGAATTGAATTAATAAATAAAACATTGATGCCGATTTTTGAACGATACATCTTCCTTGAACCACCTCTTTAGGATTATACCAAAAGCCGCACTAGATTTGATTTTTTGTCAATACATCGAATCTTGGACACGGGGATGAAATTATGTAAGATATTTGGGGTAGTTATTGTCTAAAAATGGGTTTTGGAAATTTGGGAAGGAGAGCATAGGTGCTTCCTATTATAATGGAGGAGTAGTGACAATCTCATAAATACCCAAAACTATTCAATAATATGATGTCACCCTCGAGTCAAGTGGTACAAAAATTGATAAATAAACTGGTTGAGTAAATATATGTCCAATACATGACAAAAAAAATTTAAATTAAATATGTTTTAAAAAATTTATTTCAATTACCTCTATAGTTACCCCCCAGTAAACCAACATTAATATAAATTGTGCAAACATATTTTTACTATTTTTAATACAAAATATGACTATCAATTAATGTAGGCTTATTATGTAATATTAATTATTATTATTATAAATATGGGATAAATTTTATCAAATTCAATTTACAGAATTGGTAGAATTTACTTTAATATATAACCCATACACGTGTTCAAATAATGTTTTTTACGAAATATATTTTCCAGGAAAAAGATTTTCTTATAATAAATATTAGACAAGTAATAATAATTAAATGAACAAAAATAAAAATTTAGATATATATATTCTATAAATTTGATTTAAATAATTCCCCATTAGGGATTATTTAAATTAGTTAAAATGGAGAAACATTATGCACTTGAAAATAGTTTTTAGAAAAAATGTGTTTTAAACAAAAAAAATATAAACTTATACTAAACATTAAATTATTTTTTATTTAAATATAATTTATTGGTTGAAATATAAATAAGTAAAATTTATGTTACTTTGATATAAAATTAATAGAATAAGGGTATATTTTAATAACAAAATTTATTAAAAATAAATGACAGATTTACTAATAAATTGTATTTTTCACAACTCAAACAAATATCAATATTTTCAATAGAAATCCAAAAATTTAAAATTAATTTAATAAATATATATGGATTTCAAAATGAATTTTATTTTTATATAATAATTTTTCTAAATGTTCTAGAAATTATTTCTAATGTTTGACAAAAAAAGAAATAATTTTTTTAAGAAATTGTATAAATTAAAGAATAAGTGTCTTTATTAAAATTAGAACACTTATTTCCTAAGAGCATATAAATTTAATATAGAATTTATATCTATTTAAAAAATTAGTTAATCTAATTAATAGATAATAATTTATTGTCTATGATATAATTATTATATTAAAATAATCATGGTTTGTTTTGATTCAGTGTTGTGTATCTTATATTCTATCAAACATAGTTTTCCCTTTTAAAAACTCTTGGTTTTACACTCCTGATAAACATGAAAAGGGTTTATATTAAATTTCATAATTATATAAGTAATATGATAAAAAATAATTTTTTTTGATTAATGAAAAACAATATATTCAAAAATATAAGAAAAAAATATTTAAAGAAAAGAAATAAGTATCCCTGAAAATTAAGAATCAACTGAATGCTAATATGATCAAATATAAAAACAAAGACCTTAAGATATATCTATCAAAATTCACTCAAGAAGAAAATAATATAAATAAAATTTCCGCCCTTAATTACATGGAAATGATTGTCTTAGTATTGGTTTCTCAAATCATGCTAGCACATCAAAGAAACACTCAAAACCCACTTTTATTAATGGTTTATGACATGATAATTTTTTTAATTATTGTAAAATAATAATAAATTTAATATATTAATCTGATTAAAATAATAAAAGATACGGGAGAACAATATAAATTCATATTCTATCAAATATTTCGAAAATAAAATCTCACCCTAGACAATTTTTCCTACATAAACCGTTATTGGCTATCATTAACAAGCCTATGTTCGTTTTGATACCAAAATAGTTAGTATTTTTATTTTATAGGGAATGTGTATTCCACAAAAAACCCCAAATATAAACTGTGGTGCCTATATATAGCTTTCTAAAGACACATGTTTGATAAACACTCCGAATTCAATAATGTTAACAAACTAGTTGTAGGTCATGTCACCTTCGGTGAAAACTCTAAGGGTAAGAGAATTAGTTAAACATCCATTAGATTTAATAACTCAACTCTTATTAAAAATATTTTATTTTTAAAATCATTGAAACATAATTACATAATCACTAGTTAATTTTGTGATTTTAGTTTCAAATTACATTTTGAGAAGGATTTTTTCATGTTTTTAACAATAAAGGGAACCTATTAATTACTGATTCTAGATTTCCTAATTTTTATACAATCAATTTAAAATACCTCACTAGATAAGAATAAAATGATTGACTGTATGAATTGTGGATTTTCAGATTTGGAATTGAAATCTTGGTCACTATATCACACAATAAATTATCAAAATCAATTACTATAAACTAGTATGAGATTTACTCAAATTGAATATCAAAAATTACTTTATTTTTTAAGCATGTTAATATGGAAGAAACACATATTTTATTTTAAATATAATAATGTAATATCTTATTCTAATTCTTTTAAGATAAATCATATTGATTTATTGATACCTACATAAATTGAAATTCTATAGGGTAAATCTAATACATTTATAATTATTGATGACTTTAAATTATTAACATGGGATTACTTCTTATCACATAAAAGTTAAGCCTCCATAAGAATAATCAAGTTTTATGAAAAATTTTACAATGAGAAATGATTTAAAATTATTTCTTTTCAAAATGATAATGAGAGAGAATTTAACAATAATGAATTTTATGATTTATTTATTTTTTAGGGATATAATTATTATTTTCCTTCTCCTCAAACTCATTAACAAAATACAGTAGTGGAGATGTAAAAATGAACTACCCATGAAATCACAAGAAATCATTTAAATGAATATAATTTAAATATATATTTTTTGGATGAGGCCATAAATAATATGTGGTTTATCATTAATCACATTATCATATATCTTTTTCTAAAAAGTAATCATTATGAACTTTATAAAAATAAACTACCAAAACTTGACAATACTAATGTTTTTTGTTGAAATTTTTTCAATCTCAACACTAAATACAATCCTTGAAAATTTGAATAAAAACAAATGGTAGTATTTTTCATTAGTACTAAAACTCATATAAGGTAGCCAGAATCTTTATCAATGGGACTACAACATTAAAATGATATGTTTATTTTTTTTAGGGAAATTTTCAAAATCAATTTTATAAATGTTTTTTGAAAATAATTTTTTAAATTAACTTTTTCAATCAAAATAAGTTGAAATTGAAGAGGAATATTTTTAAAATTTTAATCGAAATGCTTTTAAAAAATATGAATACTATTCCCTTAAAAATTTCATAGGATATTTACAAGAGTGTACTCATACTAGAAGAATATTCCTAAATTATATTGAATATCTTTCCTAAAACTCTCAGTTATATCCCAAAAACGAAAATGATTCCTCTAATGTTGATATTTGGTTTCCTTCAAAACAAGAAAAATTAAATATATTAACTAAGAATGGTTTATATATTCTATTGGTAATAACTAAAGACCATACAATCATAGGATCTAATTGGTTTAACAGGGATAAGTTATATTATATTTGTTGTATCACTAGATATAAATATTTTCTTATAGATAATGGTCATAACCAGGAAAAAGGAAAATACTTTGGTGAAACCATTTCACACATCACTTGGTTAGAATCCATTATAATCTTTTGAGAATTCACCTCTAACCTTAATTTCAAACTCTTTTAATTTTTTTTTAAAAAATCCTTTTAAATGCTATTATTTATGAAAATATTTTTATGTAATAACCACAAAATTTTGAAGATTCTTTTTCCAAATCATGTTTTCAAATTAATGGATTATATTTATTGTTTAAAACAATCACCCCAATCATATTATGATCATTTATCTAATTTTTTTTATGAATTGGTTTTAAATAAGCCAATTTTATTCAAATATTTTTTTAAACTTATTAAAAATATTTTTTTACTTTCTAAAATTCAAATTTATGAATTGATTTTTATTATAATGAATGAATATCTTGGTTATGAATATAATTTGATTTAAAGAAAAAAAAAATTTAAACGTTCTTTATAGGGTACTAAATTCATTAACATTTTACAATTTCTCCAAATAATAATGTTATTTTTATAAACTAAGGAAAATTTATCAGTGAACTATTTAAATTATTTTGAATAGATCGTGATAATGACATTAGTACACATGTAAATACATCTTGTAAGGAAACATTGGATGATGCCTATATCTCAAAAAATAATATGATTTATAGTTGTATGATTAATAGTTTAAATTATTTACAATGAAATATATTGATATTATTTTCATTATTTTTTTCTCTTTTTCAACCAAATCCAAAATAAAAAACCTCTAAAATCTATTATGTATTTTTAAATATTTATAAAGAACTAAAATCATAGTCTTGATTATTCATAAAAGGGAATCTTGATGAATTAAATAGTTTTTATGTAGTTGATTCTATTGGTTTCCAACTAGATATGAATATGTGCATATGGGACTTTCCACGCACTTCCAAATCCCTCAACTCATTGATTTGTAAGAAGAAAAACAATATTTATTATTTTATAGAAAAATTATATATCACAGTTGTTAGGAGTTGTTAGACCTAAATATTATAGATAAAACATATGATCTTGGATTTTTGTATTGCATATGATCACATACCTATTAAATGTTATAATATTAGTTCTATTAATATTTCTAAATATCCAATCAATCACTCTCTCACTAAACACATTGAAATTAGGTTCCATTTATAAAGAGATAACTTATGAAATGGTGTTGGTTTATAGGAATTATTTATTAAGGAATTTTAACTTGCTTATATTTTTACTAAATCACTTTATCTTAACTATTCATATTTTAAAAAAATTGAATTATTTGTGGTATGAATGTGATGATTTACAATTTACTTTGTATAACATGAACATTATTTTTAAAATTATTTTTAAAAATATTTACTTATCTTTCTAGAAATATTTTTTTCTAGGATTAATATATAATTATTTTTCATATTTTATGGGGAGGAAATATCTATTAAATTATAAAATCTTCTATAAAATAAAATTAATCAATTTAAATTTTAAAATAAAACATGTTTCACTTATTTTCAAACTTAATTTTAATATTTTCAAAAATAATTTCTTTTAATTAAAATATTATTATTGTATGTTTTCAACAAAACATGTTTTTGAATCTTGAAATTAACTTTGTTGGTTATTTATTAATCAAATATATTTTTAAATTGATTTCAATTATTAAATGAGAAATTTTGTATATATCCTTCAAATTTCTCAAAAAAATGATTATTTTTATTTACCTAAAAGGAACATTAATGATGAGAAAACAAGTTCTATTTATACTTGCCTCTCTAAAAATGTTTTTGAGTTGACTTTAAAAAAATTAAAATTGAAGTATTATTTAGAGGAACGATTTCTAATCAAAAGGACCTATTTGAAATAAAATTCTATGAAGAAATCACCAAATGGTGGTTAGCCCACTTTTTAGGGGAATGAGTATATAGGAAAAGGTATAAACTAATAATATTATTTATTTTATTTTACACCTTCTTTCATATGATTATATATACATTTATTTTTATTTATTTCCATTATTTTAATTTTTCTTTAATTTTTCTATCTCATTATTAATTCTCTTTTTTTAAATCTATTTTTTAAAAATATTATTTTAAACATCCATCGATCTCTATAATTATCTTATCAATGGTATTTGGAATGTTAAGAGTTGTTCTCAATAAAACTAAACATACATCACTTTTACAAAAAAAATTACCTCTACAAACCCTTTTTTATCTATATTTTATTTTTCCGAAAAAAATAGGATTGTTTCATCAACACATTCCTTTTAAGGATTATTATTCCTCTCCATGTTTAATTCTTAATAATCGAAAATGAGGAAAATTTTAAAGAAAAAATTTCTAACGATGAATTTTTGAACCTCTATGGGGGAAATATCATTAACATTATATGGGGATAAAACAATTTAGGGGAATTTATTGGAATAAGTGTTATTTCTTAATTATTTCACAAAGGGGGTTTTATTGAAATTTTAGTTAAACGTTAAAATATTTTTTTAAATATACCGTGTTTGTTCTAATTACTTTTTGATAATATTGAATATATTTTTTTAATATCTTGTGAATATCTATATATTGAATATATTATTACTTATTTCACTCTTTATTTAAACTTGATGTATCATTTTATGATAAGTGTTTTGTTACATGAAAAAAAAGATATTTTTATACCTCTATCTACATTTTATTGTGTTTTTATGATATGAGAAACTCTCTTATATATCTAATATTTTCATTTTAGTGAATTTAAATCACATTAATCTTCCATTAATTAATGTTGTTGGTGGAGTGAATGATTATTTTATAGTATATAAAAATTAATATTGATGACCATGATAAAGGGATAGAATTGTCTATTATCATGTTTAAATATCCATGAATGAAGATGGTAGATTAATAGAAGGACATAAAAGGAAGAATAGGTTTAACTTATTTAAAGTTAAGTGTCTAGGATACACTGAATATCCTATATAGGGAAATGTCTATCTAGGTCAATTTGGGAAGATGTGTGGATGTACTGTAATCTCACTAGCATATTAGTGGAGGAGCACCAGCCAACCCGTGATATTTCTAATCATGTGACTCTTTATATGAAGGCCTCTAACTAGCCATCGTCAATTTGATTCTAGTAGGTTGAGTGTTTGTAGATATTTTTTGATAAATGTGAACCCCATCCAACTCATTAGGTGCACCGTTAAGCCGATGGCGTTGAGTAAGAAGATCTAGGGATATATTTATTCTTGGTCTAATCATAATTAGTTCATTATTTTTTAGCTTTAATGACCCATATTTTTTCTACGACCTTCTCTTCCCTTTTGGATTCTATAAAAAGTGCACCATGGTGTAACATCCCTTACCAAACCGCTAAGTATAATACAATGGTACACATGACCTCATGTGTAACTCCCCAAAGTAAATTGGTTTTCAACAATCATTGAGGGTCTAACACCATTAGTGGAGAGACTACACCCTCAATATCATGTTATATCACAAATAATGAATAATATACAGGATAAAAAACCAATCATAGTCATCATGTATAAACTAATAAATGGGATACATTTCATAAAATAATAATTGGATCCCAATGAGGGATTCCAAACAAGATTATAAAATCATGACAGGATAATAATGAAATAGAAATATGGAAATCCCAATGTGTATCTTTGTCCATCCTCGTGTTTCATTCTTCATGGACTAACCATATTCCAAGGTACCCTATCCATTTCTCATATCCTTATTCATGAAGTTTGTATATCTATCAAGATATGTATATAGGGCCTGAGTAATAAAACAGAGTAAAAAATCACCAATGAATCAATAATAAGTGTTCACATCAGTAATAGGTGTATCCCATGATAATAATAAATGAAAAAAATAACATAAAAATAAACAATCATGTACCAATATTTTTTTACTAACCAAGATACCACAACTCCATGTTGTACTTCTTTTGAATCTATACTAGAATGATGATCAATGGGTGTTTTGAATGATTATAGCTGGCCTCAATGTTTTTAGTATGCCAGATAGCATGTACATGGAATAAAGAAGTTGATAAACTAAATCTATAAGGAATTGAGTTTAAAATATAATGTAGTCTATAGGGCATATAGTTTTTTATTTTTCCTCATAAATATCTTGGAATAATGTTATGTGGGGTCAGAAAGAAATATTTCCCCACTATCATCAATGTCACACAATTTTCACACTCTCCCTCTGTGGAGTAATTATACCATGACAGTCACCTGCCAAGTGTACCAATTTCCATCCAACTATAGCAATGATAATTAAGAACATGGAAAATCAAGACAATCATACATATAATTAAACCATGAGAAATATTATAGCATCACAAACATTATATAAATTAATCTTAAACATTCAAATAATATAATTTAACAAAACTCATGGATCAAAAATCATATATGGGTAACATATAAATTCACACTCCGAAAATAAATCTCCATCAATGAATAACACAATCATACCATCACATGAATCATAAAATGGAAACTAGTGTAAACAGGACCCGTTAGTTGACACAAAAAACAAGGTTATTCATGGAATCATCCCTCGAACCACATTCCCATGTTCATCTTCTCAAACTAATTTCCAAGGATTCCTAGAAACTATTCTATTATGTTACTTTAAAATTTTCATATGTGATACTAATTTTATATCTCCATAGAAGTAATTGACAAACATTAATAATTATTATTATTATTTTCCATAATTATAGGTTATTAACAAGTTAGGAAATCATTAAAGTTTTTCCATAATGAATAGAAAGTCTAATTTCATAATTGATAATGAAATGATTCAAGGAAATCATACCCAGGATTTATCTTTTGAGAACACAACACCAACTAATAGAGAGGAGAGGTTGATTTTATTCCGCATTTGGAAAATGGATAAATAACTGATATTTTAAAAAAAATATTTCACCAAACCAAAAGAAGGAAATTTATAGGTTTATAAGGCTCAAAAATATCACCCAAAACTTAGGGAAAAAATGTTAGAGTATTTTTAAGATAACAATCCAAGTACAAAATCAGACCATTAAAAACAACATATTAAATTAATCACTTAATTAGGATTTTATTATATTTTTAATTTAGATGTGTTTAAATAATTTAATAATATGATTCATGAACATTACATTAGTCAAAGAATTGAATGATATGATTTCAGTCTTTTAAAGACCTTAAAACTGCGTTATAAGATCAAGTTGGATAAGAAGAATTCAAAAGATGGGTTTAAATTATTTTCCATTAAAAAAGGGTATTTCATAAGTGTAAAATGGATTTACAATTATGTATACCTTAGTCATTTAGTGAGGGTAATTGTTTTTACACATAAAAAGTTGACGAATTATGTACTATCCTTATATATCTTCAACTTACTCTTAGACAACATTTAGAAGCATGATGGTACCCTTACATAACTCCCTAGTACAACATTATATAAATATGATTTACCATTAATTGAATAGTTGAAAATGATGTTACTTCTATTTAGTATGGAACTGCCCTTTTGAAGCGAATATAAACTCTTTCTCATCATTATCCAATTATATTTAACCCTTATACAACTTACGAAAATAGGGGATTACACTTACATGAATCCCTTTCTTCCATATGTAAAGCTATGAATACCAATATGTAATTCATGGAATTCTATACTACCATTAAATATTGTATGAGGTACCTTTTCATATTCCTTGTAAATATAGGCATAACCTAGCACAACTAGTGTTAATGTGGATTAATCATAACACAACTCATGGAAAATGACTCTACCCATATTCAGAGGTTTGAAAACCCATTTTACCCTTATATAACCCTTATAAATCTAAGGATACCATTATAAAACCCCATAAAAACCTAAGGGACATTTTTCTTTAAATATTAGATTTTCAAAATAGATATAATTTATAATGAAAATAAGCTTTAAGTATAAATCCATAATTAATAAAATTAAATTAATATAATAAGTAAGCCCCATCAGAAAGCAAGTTAACCATAAGACACATGTTTTCTCATCCCTATGACCCAACCTTGTTCATGAATGGGATATCATACAACAGGTTTCCCCAATAAAGCAACAAAATTTTAATTCTAGAGTACTTTTTTCCTCACTCGCATGCACCCTTAGAGTCTTCCAAATAGATAACCCATCGTAACCATAGTCTAGTCCAAATAGGTTTATCTTTGGTGTCATAATCAGATTTAACTATTTGGGATGATACGTGGGATCTAAAATAAATATTTTCATCATTAAGGGGGGTGAATGTAACATCCTAATAAGTTAAAGGGTAGAAAGTGAAAAATTTTACTACCCAGATACATCTATTTGGGATGATACATTGGGTCTACAATAAATATGTTCTTCTCTAAAGGGGGTGAATGTAACATCCCAATAAGTCAAAGGGTTACAAGTGAAAAAATTTACTACCCACAAGAAATAAACCTTTACATAGCGTTTGAGGTACCTTTTCACATCCCATGTAAATATGTTCATACCCTTACAAAGCTTCTATAAAAGTGGATTTACCCATATTTATCTCAAGTAAAACCACATTACCGTTATTCAAGGTCTTTTAAACCCATTTTAGCCTTACGTAACCCTTGTTAATCAAGGGTCACCTTTACAAAACACACTATAACCATAATTAAGGGTGATTTTTTATGAAATATTTGATTTTTACATAAAAAGTTATAAAACTTATAAAACAATAGTGTTTAAGGATCAATTAAAAATTGATAATACTATAATTAGATCACAATCAGGCCCCATATGAACATGAGTTTCCCTAAAAACATTTATTCCCTAAGAGAACACATATTTTAATGCATCATTATTCATGATTTAATATATAAAGAGAAAAATAATATAATATGAAAAATCATGAGGCGTAGTGTCATTAATCAATTAGGTACATAGAAAAATAACTTGAAACATGGTTATATCAACAATATTTATGAACTCCAAAACATTCTCATAAAATTATATTGCTCTTACAAAACAACATTGGATAACTTGGGGACATATATAACAAATGAGAGATTAATAAATCCCAATAAAAGATTATTAAAAGTATATCATAAGTTAAAGTAGTATGTGTGATTCAAGAGTCATATCATTGTAACATAAGTGGGGTAAGAATCAGAAAATTTAATATCAAATCATGACATAAGATGATAACATAACGACAACATGGAAATATGGAAAATTTATAAAACATGACATTATAATCATTAGTTAAGTCTAATTTTCGAGATATAATAACATAGTGATATTTGGGTAACCTATCATGAATTATAAATGATATGTCATGATATAAAAACACTTCCCAATTCATTATAGGAATATATAATTCTGGGCCCACCCATCACATTTGTATCATGTACATGCATAAGTGTACCACATAGATCATAGAAAAAAAAGGATTAATTTCATCAATTTTAATCTAATGATTAATGATTATGGGTTTAATACATGGATTTCAATAATAAATTATGGATAGGTGTATCTTGGGGTGTACCCTTGAGTGCAAATGGGAATTTGTATTCACTACACAAATGTGTGGTATGGAAAATCGCTGGATAATTTATATAGCATAATAGGGGTACATAAATATTCATGGTTGGTTTTAATGGGAGTAAAAGTGTTATATAATCACATTAACATCATAAGGTGTGTAAAAGGTATTTATAAAAAATATATCAACTTGAAAAATCAAAAATAAATATGGATAATATAAAAAAGCTTATTGAATATAGTAGAAAAGGAGATAACTCCTTACCTTGAGAAGGTGCTTCAAAAAGATTAGGAAGAATTTTTAAGAGATTGGGGTACCATGGGTAGGATATGGAGTTTTCAAGATAGAGTAATTTAATTAATGAATGGTTCTTATTGAATAGAAATGTGAGGTTGGTTGTGTTTTTAAAAAAAGAGAGGGTAATTATTTTTCAATTTCAAAACATTGGTTTGGAACTCTATATGATATAATAGTCAAAACCACAAAACATAAAATATTTTTTAGTGTGGTTTATACTGTAGAGGATTGTTCATCAATATTTTATATGGATATAAATTAAAAAATTTAAAATAATAACCTTTGATGTGTGGAAGTGATTCATTTTCATTAAAACCTTAAAATATAAAATAATTATCATATGATCCATTAAGGGTTTATAAAACTCATAAAAGAACATAAAAAAATTATTTTTAAGGATAAATATAATGTCTTTCAGAAATAATATTTATATAATTTACTACATCACATTTGGGATTTTATGGAGACATAATTTATACTACATATTTATAATGTATTTAATGTTTACCAAAAAAATTAAACTACCTAATAAAGTTATGAAAATTTTTCTATTGGAAAATCTCGAAGTGATAATTATAGAAATAATATTTATTTTATGAAAATAATTCTATAAATTTTAAAATTTAATTTTTAAAATCAAAAAATTCATTTTTTGAAAAAATATAGGTTTTTATGAGGATAATAGTTTTTCAATCCGTATAAGATTTACAATAGACATTATATTATTATATTATCATATTTATTTAAATAAATAAAATTTAATAAGGATATTTTCTTAAAATAAAACTTATATCCAAATAATATATCATTAAAAGAAGTGTCTTGATGGAAACTATATATTTCCAAAAACTATAATTTGATTTTCATCATATTAAAATATATTTAAAAAAACTCCCTATTTAATCATTTATAATGTAAAAAAGGCGACAAATATTATCATTATTTTTTTAAAAATAAAGGAATTAAAATTCATACTATTAGGTTCTAGACATGTGACCCCTTATTTCACCAGTGTATGCTCCAAAGGTAAGGTGTGAAATGGTGACACGTTCATGTGGTGGTTTGGTGAACATGGCTTGAGTGGTGATTTCTATAAGCTTGATCTTCTCTCATAAATGGTTTCACGCAAGATGTAATTGTTAAATCATTACTTGTTATTTATGAAGTAAAAATCATAGTGATTCCAACTCCATCATAATTTCCAATAAATGGGCTTCGTAGGGAATGGTCCTTCTAGTCGAGGACCTCATATCTTCCATTTATATCGATTAGGATTTATCAGAACACTTAATTGATACAAATATTAATATTCAATATAAAACTTCAATATTATTAATGGTTATTATGATTAAAGGTATTTTATATATAATTGGATATAACTTTTAATAGTAAAAAATAACAAAAATATTGTGTGTTTTTATATAATATCACTAATAATTAAAGAATATATTCTTTTGAAAAGGGAATTTAATTTTACAAAACATCATGTCATTACATTATTCCCCCTTAATAATTTTATCCCTCTAAATATCATTCCATTCTATAAAATAGATTATGATACATCTATTTCATTTACTCTTCTATATCACATGTTTCTTCCTAAATATTATGTTTCCGCCATTATACATTAACCAGGTGATTTGTCTTGTTTCATATACCTTTGTATCTATGATTTACGAACTTCACTAGATACACCACATATAGAATATAATTCCTCAATGGTTGAACATTAATATTTATTACATTTTAGTGGTATAGTATATACTTCTTAAGGAATGATATTTGGAGCACACCATGTACTTGAGATTGGTCCAGTTGGAGTTCTAGTCAATATGCCACATCTCTAATGTGATCAAGAATCATAGAGGGGATTATGTATTTTGTAATAAGATCTCACATCTTCAAAAACAAATGAATTTATTCAACAGTGATATAAAAAAAAAAATTAACCTTAAACATTGGACCACATCTGTGTTTTCTTACATTTAAATTCTGTTGAATTTTTGTTGATTTAATGTAACATTTAATGGCTGGAACGTTTTCTACCATCTCTTGGACAAGATAAGGTCCCATCATTTTCTATTCACTAACTTTATCCCATCATGTCAATGTCCAATATCGCATGGCATATAGAGCCTCACAATGTTACATTGGAATTCTATAATGGAAAATTTTGATATATAATAACTCCACTAGGAGAAGTTATTCATCCCAATATCCAATGTGTGTAGAACGTTTCTCAAAAACATCGAGGTATCCCTTGGATCTCAATTTTATGCAATGGAAATTGGAACTTTGTGATGCATTACCAATTCTATTTTGTATAAATTTGTGATTTTTTCAATGATCAATCCTATTTGACAGCATTGAAATATGATGACTCTGTTAGGTTATTGACTATAACCAATATGGAATTATTTCCATTATATATTTGGAGAGTCCTACGAAGACATCTATGTTTAATTTTTTCCATTTATGTACTGGTATTAGAAATTTTTTCATCATACATTTAGATTTGTATAATTTTCCCTTGAATATTTTACACACCAATCATCGAGATAAAAATTCAATTATCACCAACATCATTTCATCCAACTAGAATATTTTCCATTAATCTCTATACATCATAATGCTTTCGAGATTAATAGATAAAGATGAGCTTTGTGCATCATCCCGAATTTCCCTTTTTCAACTTTGGTTTGATTAAATGAATATCTATGTTTCAGTATTTATAACATCATATTTCAAAAATTTGAACTCTTGAATATTGACTAACTTTTTCTATAGAACCCCCTCATCTTTTTAGGCCTCCTTGATCTTCTCAATAATTGATATTTGGTAATTTATTTAAGTATATTAGATGAATTTTCTTTTTTAAATATCATGTTCAATTGTTGAATGTCCAAGAGGATTACAAACCTTACAATCCTTAGCTAGGATTAGGTTGTGGAGTCCTTTCTACTCAGAGACACTGCCATAATTTTCGCCTTCCGAAAATGGTAATGGATTGAAAAATAATAATTCAATATTGGCTCTGACAATGTTTTTTGGTTCATATTGAGCTTATTTTTTGTGAATATTTATATATGGATTTTATTTTATGTATATTTTTCACACCTATCCCTATATAGATAATTTCACCAAATCATTAACACAATGGTCACCACATCTAATTCAAGATAATGTGTTGGGTATTTCAACTCATGTATTTTTAACTTAAAGGGGGTATACTCTATCACTATGTCATATTTATTGAGTACATAAACTAATACAATTTTATACACATCACATTCGATCATAAATTCTTCTTTGTTAGTGTATAATATGAGTACAAGTGTAGTGATTATTGTTTCCTTTAACATATTAAATATCACATCATATTCATGAGTTATATAAAATTTAACTCCCATGTAATTTAGCTTTTTAGTTCTTTTGATATTAGATATATGTTTCTCACAAATCAATTTTCATAACTAACTAATATATGGAAACTATTGATTTCTATCACTAATTTTGTTATTATACATCCATGAAATGCCTCTATTTTTTATGGTTCAACAAATATACAGTTGATGGTGAAAATATTCCCAAAAAATGATACATTCTCAATCAAAATATTTTTATTTACCATAATTATCTTGACAATGTTCTTCCCAAATGACCCTTAGTATAGAATTAAAATGCCCTTCAGGTTTCTCATTTCTTTAGAGCAGATAAGTATATCATGTATAAAGACTACCATAAATTTATCAAGGTAATCCCTAAGGACTCAAATCATCAAGTCCATAAAAATATTTTGATCATTAGTGAGTCCAAATATCATCATAATGAATTCATTTTTACCATAACTCATATGAAATGCAATCTTGTGGATATTATCCTTCTTTTACATTACTTAATACTATCTCAAGTGATGATCTATCATAGAGATGTATTGGTATCCAAATAGGTGATGAAACAAGACATTAATCAATTGAATATGATACTTTTTATTTACTATGAAATTATTTATGTCAAAATGAACAATGAAAAGGTACCTTGGTACACCTTTTTTTGACAGAAAGTATGTGTGCACCGCATAGTTAATCACTTGGGTGTATATATGCTTTATCTAGATTCTAATGTATTTTCTCCATCAGAACATTATATTCAACAGTGAACATTTTATAAGGACTTATTGATATTAGAAAATCTCTCATTTTATGTTTTATTGAGAACTCATCCTCTTCACTAGTAGGATTACTAGGAAATTCTTTGGGTAACACACTAGTTAATTCCGTTATAGTGGGAATATTATCAAGGATGGTCTTTTCCTTAGTATCATTAATTTAAGATAGATGTTTTTTGTCAAATGTTAAAAAATTTACATGATCTAGATGATAATAACAAAGTAGATTTATCCTCCTCCATGAACTAGTATTGAATCAAAGGGTGATTTTTTATATGGAGGTAAATCTCAATATCTCGACAATTTTATGTTTCATATATTAAAAGAAAATCCAATATATGGCCATAATAGCATCAAATTATACTAAATGGGGTACCAAAATTATTTTTGGGAATTCATCATAGAAATTTTGATATGGGATGTGTTATATTCATAGGATGAAACAATTGGCCAATTTTTTATCTTCTTCAAAAACTCAAAATCCTTGTTTTGAGGTGGTGTTTTAATATTTCTACCAATCTTTTGTCATATGAATAAATTAATAGAACCTAAATCAAAGATTATGTTTACTATACCTGAATGAGTAACTAGAATACCTATCACCAAATTTTTTCATGATCTATTGTAATAACCTGATTTCTTATGAAATGTTTTTTCAATCAAATTTATTTTCTTCAATACCCAAATTTATATGCAACATTGACATTAAATGAAGAATGAAATACTATTAATATTATTTTTTTAACATTATGATTATAATGTTTTCATTAAACATATAGTTATGATTATAAATAAGAATTATTTAAAAATATAGTATTTTTTTATTTTTGGGAAACATATTGATTCAAAATTACATAGTTTTTATTAAATTATTTTTTATGCTATATTTCTTTCTCAAATATATATTTTAGTTTTTTCTGTAAAAATAGTAAAGTAATTTTTCATAGATTTAGAATATTTTTTTAAAAAATTAAACATATTTATTTTAAATATACATGTAAAAATTATCTATGAGTGGGTATTTTAGAATTTTATAAAAAGATTAATTTTATAAGGAATAGTAAAAATGCGGTTTTTTATTAAGAACTACCTTTTTGATTAAATATTTTCAAACAGAAATATTATTTTAAGATGGTTTTAAATGTAAAATTAGTTGAATTATATATTTATTAATCAAATTTAGGCTATTTAAATCAATTTCATATTTAATTTGGATTTTGATTCATTCTGTTATTATGAAAACTTTTTCTTGGGAAAAGGGTTTTTTATCACGTCTATGAGTTTAATTTGAAATTAAATTCTATAACATTGGTGAATTAAATTTGTTTAAATGGATTCAGATTTTTAATATAATGAGGTATTATTATAAAATTTTTTCAACTTAGTGTTTTTATAATGATTAATAGTAACAAAATTTAAAATTAATAATCATGGTTATGGTTAAAATTGGTTATCCTTGTGGTTAAACTATAACGACAATAGCTAAAATGACACAAAAAACCATTAAAATTCATATTTTATGGAAGTATTTGAATCTTATAACATATAATATATGATAATGATCCAAATATTAGCCTTTTTTATGTGTATAATGTGGTTATAACTTTTTCATTTTTAGAAAATCCATGTGTGTTCTCTCCCCAACATATAAAAGGGAAACAAAAATCCTCTCTTGTTCACACTAACAAAGTATTTCGGGTCATCCAAGACCTAATCAAATATCTTATTTACTTCCCTTTCCCTTTACTAGATTACTTCTTTTAATTAGTAATCCCTTCTAATAATTCTTTTAGTGAAAACCTAAGGAGGATTTCTAGAGAAGAGGTATTGTTCTTAAACGAGCATTTTTTTATTTTTCATATTCAGCCACCTTAAATTACTCTAAATATATTATTATGTAATAAATTAATTATCTTATATATAAAAATATTTTATTATATTCATTTCATAACCCATATTCCTCTTCTCTTCCTTCAAATTGGAAATGAAAATATCGATCATGTGTATGGTGGACTACAACATCAAAAACAGGTGAAATTCATTTTCTATAACCACCTCAAATAGATGGATAAAATGAAGTATTTTACATATTTATATTTCATTTATTGAATAATAAAAATTATTTATCAATAATATCACATGTAAAATATTAACTTCTAATCCATTTGAAAATGATAACATCGCTCGTGCTCACATATGAAGTGCCACCTCCACGAAGCAATGTAATATGTTTGTCATATTATTTTTACATGGATGGAAATAATGATATATTTAATGAATATATATTAAATAAAAATAATTCTAGAAAATTTAATTATTATTTACCATTCATTCATTCCATCCATCGAGAAAATGGAAACTGCCTTCATGTGTACGTAAGACCATCCACCTGCATGAACATTGTGATTCATTTCCTATCTATAAAATATATGGATTACACTAAATTAAGATGTATTTAATATAATATATATATATATATATATCATGGTTAACATTATGGATATGATTAAACCATGATCCTAATAAATGGGATGAAAATACCAAACCAAAATATACTAAAAAAATGATGCAGTTTTTCCCAAAACCTAATTTTAACAAGCAATTGTCAATAAATGGGTAACAAAAAGGAAATAATTTAATTATATGTGGTATGATATATTTTATTATTTTTATTTAATATATTTATAATAAACATATACTTATTATACATCATGTCTTAACATGTACAAAGAATGTTGAGACCTATTGTAATATAATTCTGTGTACCTTTAATTTCATAGAGAGACATTCCATATTCACTACATTTTTATTTAATGTTATGTCTACACTACCCATGAATATATTTTAAGATCATTATTATGAAAAAAAATTATATTTACATATCCATATAATATTATTTATTTCAGGTTTCTTATTAATCAAAATCTACCAGTGGGAAAATATTTATGTTACAATCTCATTTTTTATTGAGATTGATAATAATTAAGTCTATAATGATAAACTATTATTGTAAAATTATCAAGAAAAACATGCATTTTCATATATTCTGATTATTTTTTATATTACTCGGTTTCCTTTCATCATACACTCATTAATATCTAATGATACCAAAAAAAATTTAACAATAAATAATTAACTTCTCTCTTGTGTAAAAAAATATTTTTTAATCTATGTCCAGGTTTTTTTAAAATATATTAAATGATGTTTTTAATATTTTAATAATATTTTTTAAATACATGTTTACGCATGTATAATTTTTTAAAAAAAATTTATTAAAATTATCCTTCTTTTCATTTTCTGAATGATTTAGTTTTTACTTTTTAAAGAATGTGTAAAAGGGATCTTTGTTTTAATATGTTTTACAAGAATGGATTTTTTCACTATCATGAACACTATATTATTTAAATATTACATTAAAAATTTCAATTTGAATATTCAATGAGATTTTTTCCTTAATATTTGGTATTTTTTTATTTTATAGAAGTGATTTCAATATTTAATGGATATTTTCTTCAAGAATATTTTGATAAACTTTTTATAGAATTCTAATTAATCAACGACAAAAAAATTACCATTGATTAGGTTTTACTAGGGGAAGGATCCAATTTTATCATCCTTATAATATATCAATACTATTTTTTATTAAGAGGATGAGATTATTAATAAACTGATTAAATTTTTCATGGGTTATGCTATGATGGATTGATGAAATGTTTATCGAACACAGTTTTTTTACACAGGTTATGATATGGTGATATGATTTTATGGAACACCTATGTATGTATTATATGATAGTTGGGACCTAGGTCTACTTCAAATGAATTGAGTAATGATTTATATCACATGATAAAATTATGGGAAACATTCAAAAAAATATTATATGGGAAACAGGTTGGTGTGCATGATCTACAATAAGAAACAAGTCAGTATGCTTGATCCACTATGGGAAATAGATTATGACGACTGATTTTTTATGTAATGGGAAATAATAGTGGAAGCTTAATCCACTGGGAGTTTATGGTCTCAATAGTTAACCCTGAAATATAAAATGGTATGTATACATTGGATTATTCTACATATATATGACATTTACACGGGGATCCTAGTGTTTTAGGATGATTTACCACTCATATAACGAATGTCTCGGAAATGATAAGGTTTTATTCCATGAATAATGTAATTATATTTGATAGATTCATTATATACCTTGTAATTTATGTTTTAGATCTTATAAGACTGTTTTTATCTTAAACATTCTTATGATCATTAGTTGATATATCCCATGATTAACCTTAATGAGAATCTATTCTCACTATATTTAATGTTTCCTTCCATGGATTTATGAATACATTATTGAGTAGGGCCTTTATATAATGTGTGTAAAATGGGAAGATATTTATGTGATACATGGAAGAGATTTGATGAAATAAGAATATTGTGTATCAAGTCTCTAAACATAGAAAACCATTATGGTCCTTAGGCTTGAATTTATGAAATATATTGAATATTCATCTAAAAATATGTAATATTTAAATATGAAATGCATGGGTAACTATTGTTGGTATCATAGGGAGGTTTAGTTAACCTTTGGAAACTATGATTATAAAACTTTATTGGGATCCCTTGTGATATGTATAAGTATATTTCTAAATACAAATCTAAGGATAAGTCAATGTATCGGAAAATGCCATGTAATTTTAGAGAATGATAGAGTGAGTTGTTTCGAAACAGTTAAATCATATTCATAATACTAAAAGAGGATGTTTCTCTATCATAATTATACCTATGGGTAATAACTCTATAAAACATGCATTGGTCTTTGACTCAATCACCCTCACATATACGAAACTTTTCCTAGTTGTGCAATTTGTTTGACACTCCCAATGAATGTATTTGGGAAGTTCCTAAACTCTTTAGAAATCATAATGAAGGATTTGAATAGATAATTATCATGATTGACCTAGTTAAAAACTTATTTTTCATATATTTAAAAAATGATTCATTATTTAGACATATTAAAAAATATTTTTCTTGATTATGTTGCATCCCACTATGATTATTGCTTCTTTCACAATTATTTTTCATTTTAGTCAATGTCCAAATCCCGATGGGGTCATGTAAATAATGAAATGTGATATAAAATTAAATGATTTTCCTCATAAGAAACCAAATGTTATTGGATCTAGAATAATAAATATTGTTTATATGATCAAACAACCTTCCCAAGATATAATAATGCTGACATTTGAAATGACCAAAAGAGGAAACAAAATTATATATAATTTTTCAATAAGAAACATCCACCTTGTTTTAATGGTTCCATTAATCCACTATTTCATTAGAAATGGAGAAATACCATTGAATATTTTTTACGTTTTCCGGTATTTGGGTGATCTAAAAAATCATTTTTTTATTTAATTTTAGAGATGAAGTAGACCAGTGGTGGAATTTTATCAAAAACATGAGGTAATAAGAAGAAATTAACATTATGAAGTTGGAAAAGTTTATGATATCAATTTTCAATAACTGATTTCTATAAATTATTTATAAAATAAATAGAGAATAAATTTATTGAACTAAAACATAAGGGTGTTGAATTTGTGGGTAGATAATACGTATTGTTTACAAGACCTAGTAGGTATGCTCATGGTATTATACACAAACTAAATGTATGGTTGGATGATTCTTTTTTGGCCTAATACTATATCTATTTAAGATGTTTTCTATTATTAAATTTAGTAGATACAAATAAATATTCAATGTTTACTCAATGTTGAAATAGAAATTGGATATTCCCCCTACTTACATGTTTTTTATAGGAAGATGATCACCATGTATCATGAAAACTCAAATAAACAACATGGTGGAATGAAATTCCATTCATATACATGCCAGAAATGTGGGAAGAAATTTTCTATTAATTTCTATAATGAAACTGGTATGTTCCTTACATATACAAGGGTTGGTCATTAATATCTTGAATGTTGAATGTAAATGATTGGGTTGGTGAATAATATAGAAAATATGAATATCTATACTAATTAACCACCCACAGTTCATATATTCTAATTAAAATTGTAAGGGAATTATGCTAACCAGTTCTTAGATGTATAGGTTAATGGTGATGATAGAAATGAATAACCTCATAATTCAAGAGAAAATAAAAATATCATTTGATGACTATTTCTAATAAGGGGGTACAGTAAAAATGTGGTGAAAGGTAAACTTATCATCCATTCTAGAATTGATAATTTCTTATTTGACTCCGGATCTTCCCAATCATTAATATTTTATGAATTTTATATGGGTTTCAAAATTACACATCAACGAATAGATTTTTAATTTTTAATTAAACCCCCTAATTTTATAATGATCACATCAAACACCTGTGATTATTCTAGAAATGATATAAATTGGAATTTTATTTTATTTTTTTTATTCTCCTTCTAGTTGATTTTGATGTTATGATAGGAATGGATTTGCAATCTCAATATAAATCCAATATCAATTGTTCAGTAAGGGAAGTAAAATTTCATATTCCCAACTACCATGTGGTCGTATATCAGTGTGATGATAAATTCAATTTTATAATGGATATTGTATCCATTATATGGGGTGTTTATTCCTATTTAAAATTGGGTGTTTATAATAAGAATGTTCCGAAGAAACTCAACACCAATGATATTCTAGTTTTAAAAAAGTGTGTTAATGTATTTTTAAAATAGTTTCATAGTCTTACACAAATTCATGAATTTTATTTACATATAGAACTCATACCTAGAGATACACCTAAATCAATGTCTCCCTAATGAAGGGACATAATTGAGTTGTAGGAATTTAAGAAGAAACTCAAGGAGAATCTCAATAAGGTATTCATTTTTTCCAGTGTCTCACCTTGGGTTCTACCTATTCATTTTTTAAATAAGAAGGATTCTTTTATTAGACTTTTCATTTATTATAGGAAACTAAAAAAGATCTCAATCCAGAGAAAGTATCATCTACCGTGTATTGATGAATTTTTTGATAAACTGTATGGAGATCCATACTTTTCCAAGATTGACCTTCATTAAGGATATCATCAATTGATGGTCAAAAAAGTTGATATACTAAAGACACCATTAGATACAATGTAAGAACAATATGAATATATATTGATTCAATTTTGGTTTACTAATTCCCCTACCATCTTTATAGATTTTATGAATAAAGACTTTGGATATTACATTGAAAAGTTTTTCATAGTATTTATAGGCGACATTCTTATCTATTCCAAGGGTAAAGAATAATATAAATATTGCATTATAATTGGATTGAAGACAGTAAGGAAGAAATAGTTGTAATTTTTTTACAAATCATGAATTTTTGCTATAAAATGTTTCATTTTTTGTTCATATAATCATAAGTGTTGGTATATATGTGGATCCATCAAAGAATAAGGATAATAAATCTTGGTCCAGATGAACCATAATGACTAAGATGTGTAATTTTTTTGGATTTCTAGAAATTTTTTATGTTTTTGGGAAATTTCTGATGGATATCAAATCAACTTATCTTGTTAACATATAAGGGAGCCATGTTCCTTTGGAAAGTTAAATGTGATGAAAATTTTGAGGAAATAAATAGAAGTATATTTGGTGGAAATATGCTTAAATTACCCTATAGTATAGAATGGTTTCTAATCTATAGTAACACCTCAATGAATGTATTTAGGTTAATCCTCATACAGAATAATATATTTATAACTTATGCCTCATGAAAATTTAATGTTAATGATAAAAATTAATCAACTCATGATTATTTGTTAGTTTTAAGAATTTTTGAATTAAAACTATGGGGGAATTGTGATTGTAGTGAATGGTGAGATTTATATACTGGTCACAAAATTTTAATTTATATATTCACATATAAATATTTAAATATATTTCAGATAAGTTGGTTGGAGTAGATTATTTTTATTACATATTATTACGTTACCACAAAGGGAAAGCGAATAAGGGGGGTGATGATTTGGGTTGAAAAGATCGAGATGGATTATCAATTATGAGGTTCACAAAAGAACATATATTTATGAATTTTTAAAGAATACATCTAGAAATATTGATATAAGGGGAGAAATATAATCTTTCTCAAATGATTATTCGCCAATCTAGAAAATTGAAGTTTAAAGATGAGTAGAAGAAAAATGTACAGATGGAAACCAATGTGCTATTTTTTTTGTTTAAACATGATTATAATGGAATTATATGGTTCCGGAACTATTTTTATGTTCCATCCAAACTAGATTATAGTGATCTATTATAGGTGACTTAAATTTATTCATTCTCTATTCATCGAAGAATTAACAAGATGTATATATATCTGAAATATAATATCTTATCAGATGAAATGAAGAGGGGCATGGAAGTGTTCAAATCATGGTTGTTGGTATGTCATAAATTTATTTATATGTGAAAAAATTATAATGGGATGTTACAATCATTACCCATATCAAAATTGAAATGGGAAAAAATAATTGTGGATTTTTTCGTCAGTCTAGCCAAATAATCTAAAGAAAATAATTCTATATAAGTTTCAATCAATCTCCTTATGAATTAAGAACTCTTCATTCATATCTAATAAGATTTACTTTTAATAGAATTTATAAGATATACATTAAGGATGTGGTAATGTTTTATGTCGTAGCATATTTTATTTTATTTGATTGGGATACTAGTTTGACCTTGATTTTTTAATGAAGGCTTTCATAGGATTTGGATATAGAATTATGTTTCATTATATCTTATCATAATCTGATAAGTATTTATTTTTAGTGAACAATTCAAACCCTAGAGGTTATACTAAATTTTTTTCATATGTATTTAAATGGGGGTTGGGATCAAAAAATTCCCCTACTCAGGTTTTCTTATAACAATAGCATTCCCTCGATAATTCAAATGGTTCCTCATGAATCATACTATGGAAACAAGTGTATAACTATAACATGATGGGATAAATTTGGAGAAATAAATAAATTGGTACCATAGATGGCTTTTGAAATGGTTCAGAATGTTAGATCCATTTAGCAACACATAAGGGTAGCATAATGTAAACATAACAGTTACATTGATAATCATTGATGTGATCTAGAATTTTATGTTGTTGAAGTGTTTTTGTGAATTTCTCAATGATTTATGTTTATGATATTTAAAAAAAGGTAAATTTGTTAACAAGGTATATTGTCCCTTTTTAGAGTCTTGATCGAGTAGGTATGGTGGCTTATCACTTCGTGCTTCCACCAAAACTATCCCAATTCCACTACGACTTCCATGTATGTTTCTTACTGATGTATATGAATAATTTTTCACATGTACATAAATCATTGTTCATACCACTAGATCATGATATTTCATATGAAGAGAAACATTTGAAAATTCTAGATCATAGAGATAAATTGTTATGTGACAAGCCCACTCACCATGTTAATGTTTTATAGTGTAACAACCAACATAAGAAATCTGAATATGAACATGGGGATACAATGAGGCATAAGTGTCCTCATTTTTAGGAATCAGAGTGAAATATTTGGAGGGATAATGTCATTATCCCCTCCATCCAATGATACCCCTCCATGGAATGAAATGAAGAATAGGAGATGATGAACCCTGAGTCCCACATCTAGTAAGCCCCATGGGGGAGACCACCACCAAGAGTTTAAATTCTCACAAAATGGAAGGAATTTCCATTTTAATGTTAAACAAGGTGAAGAGATAATATGGTTCATCCTGAAACAAATCCACGAAATATATATAAATGTAGTCTGAAATACAACCCACAAGACTTTTTAAAATGGATATTGTAAATACAATAAAACTCCAATGTAAATACCCAAACCAAGCTGAGTAGAAACATAGAAACAATCTAGATCAGAACTAGTAGGGTCTTACATTGTCCAAAAAGAACTCCTAGATACATAAAAACAATCTTATATACATAGGTTGAGCGTACATTTATACTTAGTAGGAAAATCCAAAGTCTCTCATCCACAAGTGATAGAAGATTGCACATTCCCCAATGAGAAAATAGTAGAAGCCAACATAACCTAATAAGGTATACTAGACATCCCAACCTCAAAAAGGCACAATAAACAAATAATTCATGTCATGTGGAATAATTTAGTAAGAACATCGATGATAGATTATCTGACACCACTTTCCCACAGATTATCCTCTCTCACACCGTAATGGAAAACATCTCGATGCTCACACCTCTTCCAAAAGAACCACTTCAAATTCGACCCGTAGATACTTGGGTTACATACCAAATCACATCTGCCTATATAATCCTAATCTAGATTCCACATCACATCATGTTCATAGACACCTAGTCCATATACCACATCACATCTCCTCCCAATGACACCTATGAATGGCCACTCACCCACACACACCTAGGACTCACAACCATAACCTTCCATAGGGATCCTGGGATAACACTACCTAGAATAGGGATAAGGTAAGAATGGGTGGCCAATAATAAATCCTCCCATAGTGTTTTTTTTGGAAGGATTCCCTCCCCCCTGAAGATGGTGGTGTTATACATGTAGTTTTCAATAAGGGCGTGGTGTGTATAGAAATCAAAATGAAGTAGAAATATATATATATATATATATATATATATATATCAAACTCTCTTCCCAACCTAACTATTTTGCAAACAAAAAAACCCACCAAACTGCCTTTGTAGATACCTCTAAATCCACAACCACACAAAAAACCACATACCCAATTTGTAACACCAACCAACCCATTTAACCAATCATATTTCATTATTTTTTAAACAATTTTTTATTTATTACATACCTACCAAATAAAATTTCATACACAACACACCACATTACATATTGCTTAAACCACCTAGAGAGAAAAGTACAATAGAAAAACATTACACTTCACAGTACCTTTCCATTTAACTCCCATTCTTGCAATAATAAAACTAATGCCAAGAAACACCGGGTAAATTACCAAAAATAAGAAACACCATTTGATTCAAATTTCATATATTCTTAACCATCTTATGAACCAAAAAAATCCCCAAACATTCAATGATTCCCAGAATCCCATCACACCTCAACCATTCATGGCTGAACCGCTACACCAAAAACAACACATCCAGTAACATAAACAAATCATAACCTGGTTACTGTCCCACTACAAAACAAAACTCATTTATTCCACAATTAACAAATCTCCCAACATGATATTCAATTACACCACCCAAGCTACCCCACACATAGTCAGGATACCAAAAACAGAACCACAGAACTAGAACAAGGAACAAGATAGAATAAGACCACAAATAGCCCACATCCACACTAAATAAGTAATGGTATATTATTATTTGGCCAAAACTTGTTGATTAATTATGCATTGAAAAATCAGGGGGGGTGAAATAAGGTGTATAATCCCAGAAAATCCATTTATTTAACTATATGTATGTGCTTTATCATTTTTATGAATATATATTCATTCAAAATGAAATTAAAAGCAAGTATCCACATGATCCCACCCATGTGAAAACAAAGATCACTAACGGGCATGATTTTTAGTAGGAATATGTCCCATAAAATTCACATTAAGGATAAAAGATAAATCCAATATGATTATCATCATTATCTTCCCCACCTATCATTTTTTTCTAAAGAGGTTTGACTATATTCATGATTGTTCATTATGATTAGGTTCATCAAAATTAAAAAGTAAAATCTGTACACCCACCCCTTGTGATACATAATTATAATACTGTTGAAGGGATTCCTACCTTGAGAAACCGATGATTTGAAACACATAATTTTGCTTAAACAGGGGGTTCCCGTGCAGTAGGAAGACTCCTCAGGGAAAGATCAAACAAAATGATATATCATAGATGCCCGAATACTTGGATTAGAAGATTTTTTTAGATGATCAGGTATCAATAGAAAATATAAATTAAGATATAGTATAAGATTTTCATCAATGAATTGCTAGATCCAATACTAAAGGGATATGAAACCATTTTGAACTCCATTAAAGGCAGATCTTGAACAAGACCACATGATATACCCATTGCAGAGTCTCCCATGTGTCAGGAATTTAATTATATAATTTATATTAATTTAAAATTATTAAAAAACACTAGATTATGGCCATGAAACAAATTTACGTCAAATAAAATGTTAAATGTGAGGAATTAGGAAAAACTGGAAAACTAGAAATTTTGAAGAACTATCAGAAATGACTCACTATTTGATGAGTCATCATCATGAGTCATATGTGGTTGAATCACCGGTGGATAAGCTACCATTGGATAACTCACCCTTGGATGAGTCACCATTGCATGATTCTCTATTCAAATCCTCCCCATTAGATGAAAACCCATTTGATAAGTCCCTGTTGGCAGCCACCACTGGAGACCTACTATTGGATGAGTCACTATTGGAAAAATCACTATTAGAAGTGTCATTTATATATGACTCACCATTGGATGACTCACCGCTAGATGAATCACCATTGGATGAGTCACCATTGGAGCCATAGCTAGATTAATTAGCATTGGAAGACTCACTATTAGATGAGTATCCATTGAGATCCAACACTAGCGACCTATAGTTGGATAAGTCATCATTGGATTACTCAATAATGGACGAATCATTGTTGGACGAATCAACGTTGGAAGAGTAACCACCGGACAAATCACCTTTGGATGAGTCACAATTGGGATCCACCACTAGAAACCTACCATTTGAAGCGTCACTATTTTGACACACCATCAGTGACTCACCAATCCTAACTCCCTATCAACAACCTCCCTTTCCGGACTTACTATCCCTAACACATCGTTTGTAAACTAAAAAACTAGAAAACAATTGAAATGAGCTACCATGACCTCTATGAACACGTTAAACACTATATATTCAAAACATTTATGGACTGGGGAGGTCCAGGACATGACATGAGATACCTCTAAAACTATTATCCCCTCAATAATTACCAACTAAATCTAGAAGAAATAGGTGTTTAAAAAACACCCTATATGATACCTCTCAAGGATCTTTCTACACTTGAACCACTGATACAATTAGGAAAACCCTAGGTTCAATGATAAAGAAAGCTATTTTGTTCAGAATGTGGAGTGATACCTTAACATCCAAGAGAACCCCATCCATCATCCACTTCCCAAAAACAACCACTCAACCACCATGGTAGCATATCAACCACGGTGTCTCTAATACAAAAATTGGAAAATATTTTCTTCCATGTCAATATATTATTCACATTGGGAAACACTGTATCACCCACAGGGGTTTAATCGCATCCCCATTAATGTTCCTTGATTAGGAACTAGGTTCTCTTCTATTCATATGTAAAGATTGTTCCACACATTATAGAATAAGGAAATAAATCATTTAATAGAAAGCACCGATCAAGAAACAAATTCACAAGAAAAACATAACAAGGAAAACATAGAACAAATCTAGGTATTGGGCATGCATTTGTGTGTCCCTTTCCCATGTACACTCCTCTAGGACACCATGCCTCAATAACACATGAACCAAGGAATGGTCCATCCATGTATCACCTTCACTCAATGATCCCAGATCAATTCCAGCCGCTCCCTGAAATATCCATCACCCTCTATATCCAACTATCCCCAATCAATGATATGGTAGCCATCCTGATGATACAAGTGATGATATTAGGCAACAAATACATCATGGATCCTCTCCAATTTTTGTGCCAATGCCATCTTGTATTCCACATCTCCAACATGTCCTTACACCTAAAAGGGACTGATAATCCTAGGAGAAAAGTTTTTCCCTATGTCGATCCTCCACTACCCTTGTAGAGGGAAAAACATCAAGAACATGTTGTTCACAACCTCAATATATAAGGGAATCCTCCTACAATCAGAAAATTACTTCATTCAGTCCTTCGATACATTCATCATTTCATGAACAAAAGAATGCTTCTCTTCCATGCTCTGCACCACCTGGGGGCTACGAGTAGACATTTCTTCAACCTTTGTCCAACAAAAAGATGAATGAAACATCATTATGTATAAATATTTGAACAGAGACATGTTAATGGATGAGTGATAGTAATTGTTTTAAGCGACCCCTACCAAGGGAAACTGTTGTACCTAAGACATGCTGAAGTCCATGATGCACGCCCGCAAAATATCCTCCAATGTATGGATGGTACACTCAGTATTTCCATCCATATGATGGAGGAATGTAGTGCTGAGTTGTAATTAATTTCCAAAGGAATGTTGCAATACCCACTTGAAACATGAAGTAATCTATAAATCCTAATCTATGGCGATGGATCTCAAAACTCCATGAAACTCCACCACATATTCCACATACCTCTTGGAAAAGGTATCCACTACGCCTGAATCCTTAATTGCTATGAAGTGGGATTATTTTTTCAGGTAATACACTACTACCTAGATATCATCATAGCTGCCCTGATTCCTAGGTTACCCTATACTATTATCCATAGATATTCCATCCCACATCCACTCAAGTACATATATGGACTACAAAAACCCATAAGGAAGATGGTTCTCAGCCTTCACCTAATGGAACTCTAGGAACCTTACAAAAAACTCAGTCACTTTCTACTTCATCCTGGGCCACAAAAACTGCTCCCTCAATCCATGGTACATCAAGGAAAACTCATAGGTGTACCCCAAAGGGTGAGCCATGATACTCACAGAGGACTCCCTCCTTCATTTCCACTAGAACAAATTGTCACCCATATAACATCATCCAATTCTGACCATCCTCTTACCATCCCTCTGGAGCGTCACCCTTGTAACGACATGAAATTTTTAATTATATTTTTTTCCTAAATTTGGGTGTTATATTAATTTATACAAAAAAATATATCCATTAATTAATGAAGTTGTATAATTAAAATGAGACCGTTGGGTTTTGTATGTTATATGACCGTTGGTCAATATGACCATTGGAAACTATAATATTAATGTTGTGTTTTTATAAATACTATTATCTTGGTTAATTAATTCAGAAAAAAGATTAAATGACCTCATCCAATAGACTCAGCCCATATGAAGCCCATATATCAGAGCTTGGGATGAAGGTAGAATCCATGGGCTTTACTCTGGACCAAGCCCAAGATGAACTTCAACATATGAAGCTTCAACGGAATCACCTAAGGGAGAAGTTCACGCTGATAGAAATCACCACTCAGGAAATGTCATCTGAGCCACCAGATGATTCTATCACCATAGAACATGCTACACTTAGGTCCTATGCTAGTGTTATAAGGGGCTATGTAACGAGACCTTAACTACTTTGTGTATCCCTTTTATATAAATAAAATTATTCTTTCTTCTTATGATAATGTTTGTGAATGTAAAATATCCGAATAAATTGATGATGAATTCATAGGTCCATATTACTAATGAATTCTGAGAAAAAAATGGTATTTGAAAATATTTATGTAATTTTAAAATAATTAATAATGTGAAATGACTTTTAAAAAATGATCATCTATAATTGTGACTAGAAAGAAATTTAGAGCCTCATAAGATCGACATAATTTTTAATGAATAATAAAGTACGAATAGTTAAATACACGTATAAATAGTAATGAATAGTAATAAATAGTAATTTGATCAAAAAAATAGAATCTTCACCCATGAATGTATAAATACATTATAGATATCTTAAAAGTGAAAAAATGGTCATAGTTTATGTTTTAGTATTTTATGTATGTCATAAATATTTTATTTACAATTTTATAATTAATTTAATAATTTAAAATGAAAATATAATTTCATAAAGTGTAATAATAAATTGTTACTTTATTTTATTATAGTTATACGATATTTTTATGGGACCTTGATTACTTTTTTACGGTGTTACAAAATAAGTAATAGTTTTAAAGTTGTATTTTTCGAATAAATATGGATTTTATTTAAAAATTAAATTAAAAATATTTAGAAAATAATTTTCAAAAAATGGAGTTCATTTTTGAATTCAGAGCATTGATATTATGTTATGGTTAATTTTAGTATTTTTTCTCAAACTTTTAAATTTTCGGTAAATAGTACAAATACAGTTTTGAGTTTCGGGTGTTTAATGACATCATTAAAGATGAAATAATGATTTAATTCTTTGAGTGAAATTATTATTATTGATATATGATATTATGTGTCCCAAGTTCCCAATACCATGGAAAAATACCATTGGAAATCCCATGTTTTTTCAAATACCACCGATGAGGTGTCGCTTGGAAATTAATAATTAATTCCCTCACTTTTCCTATAAATACCAAGTCATTCCATCATTAATTTCATTCCAAATTCCTTATAAACAAATTTATAGTATTTTTTACTCCCAAGGAGTCCTCTCAAGGAACCCTTAAGCCTCCCAAATTCCAAGCCTTCAAGCTTTCGAAGTTACTCTTCAAGGTAAGGGATTCTTTCACCCTCCCCTTTTAAGTCATGACTTCCTTTATGTTATGTCTTATAATTCAATTTTATTACGGGGGTGATTGTTCCTATGTATATTTACTAATATAAATTTCAATAACAAATTATGAGATACCCTTTCCACTCTCATCAATTTATTTTCTGAATTTTTATGGGACACCGTTAGGTTGCCGATTTTTCGTAAAAGAAATTAGGCTTTACCTTTCCTTTCAAGTTTCCTTTTCATGTGGTGTGTCATTCAAATCTCCAAAACATGATCATATTTCCATTTATTATGTCACTATACTTAAAAATGGTTCATTTATGTATGTTATACCATTTTCTCCTCTCATTATATTATTTTCTAAAACCATGGTATATAGCTGTTATGCTGTAAACATTCGTCTCAAATTTTCTCTCTCTTCTTCTCCACGAATTATCTTGTTTATTTATACGAATACCCATACTTATTTAGTTTCTATGGGTGTTTATAGACACACAAGAATGATATATTTTATTCTATAATTAACATACATGTAACCCTCACTCCCTTTCCATGGGTTAAAAATGATATAACGATCCTATTTTTAAGCACTTTCAAAATGTCATGATTTAGAAGTGAAACCCATTTATTTTACTCTCTTTGGGTTATTTATTAAATTTTTTATTATGATATATGTGGATCACTTGAAAATAAAGACTCATTATGTGAGATCCCTAATTGATCTCCAATGCATTGGGTAAATAATTAATCTCTATAGATGATAAGTTTCCTGATACCTTGGTGAATAACCTTGCTAATTTTTATGACACCTTGGGGATAAAACATGGCGATATGTTAATTAATGTCTAAATGAAATGTTATAGACACATATTCAAGTTAGGATTCACATTCTTTTTATCATGATATTCTTATTCATCAATTTATCACGTCTTTATGATTTTTATATTGTTCCTGATAATATTGATCAAGATCACATGTCAACTATTTCAGTAGTTTTACTTAAATTGCCTTCTGCTAACCCTTTTATTTGATATATGTCTCTAAGATATGATATACAGTGATTTTACATAGTATAAACCTATTATGAAGACTTATAAGTGGTTTAGAAGAATGTTTTAGGTTATTTTCATGTATTATGTTCCTGATTTCTAATACATTAGGCTTTAAAGATCATCTGTTTGAAAAATGAAATGAAAAGTTATGTAAAAAAATCGAAAGATTCCATAGTTTGTATAAAATTATTGTTTATTTATTTGTTGAAATTATTCTATGAAAACCTTAAGAAATGTAATATAGAAAATTATAAATATAGGAAAACATCCTGGTATTTTGGTTAGTATTGAGAATGTGGTCAATCAAGAAAATACATCTATGTCTGGTGACGAGCAGGTATAGGCGGCTCTGGCACAGACGTACATTGAAGTGAAAACTCCGACAAGGAGTTTCGGGCATGACCTGGGGTATCCTAGTACACAACAACAAGCCTTGCTGCACTCTTGGTTACGACACTCCTGGGGGATATGTTCGGTTAATCATAAGCATTTTATGAATCATTATGAAGGATTTATAGAGAAAAGTACTTGTTTAAAGAAGCTTTAAGACATATAATCCTTTATTGTTAAAAGATTCGTAAATGAAATAAGTTTCTCAGTAGGGTATTATTATTTTATAAATGGAGGGAAATAGGATGAACCGTGAAAATGGTTACCGCAATGGACCATGGACTGACAACCCTTCAATGGAAGCCGAAATGGAAACATTCATGTGAATGATAAACCAACTAACTGAAGTTAGGGGAAATAACATGAATCAAGCTAAGAGACCGATATCACCACGTAGGTAAAAACATTCTGTTGAGTCCTTTATGAAACAATGATCATCAACCTTTAGTGGATCGACCGACCCATTGATTGTTGAACATTGGATCAGATTTATAGAGAAGATATTTTCTGTGCTCCGCTGTTTAGAGCAAGAGAAGGTCACCCTGGCTATCTATCTCTTAGAGGGAGAAGCTGATCAGTGGTGAGAATAGATTAAAAACTTGAGGCAAAGAGTATAGGTTGATGCTATGGAGTCAGAAGAGTTTAGTTGAATCATATTCAGTAAGTATTTTCATCATTTAATGAGAATAAGAATGGAGAATGAGTGTCTCAAGCTGAAGAAGAAGGAGAATGAATCTATGGGAAGCTACGAGATGAACTTTACAATACATTCCCATTATACCTCATGCTTTGACATGGATCCTAATGGTAAGGTTGATAGATTTTTCGGTGGACTAAGACCTCATCTGCGGAAGAATCTAGCCAACCGAGACTATGACAACAATGATGAGATCGTATGGAGTGAAATGAAATTAGAACATGAGTTCGGTGAGACAAAGTGGTATCATAAATCAAATGGAAAAATAGATAGATGGAGCCCCCTTAGGGATGACCTTTGATGAAAGAAGAGGAGGTAGGAAATTGCAACTTCCCACGTGTAACAAATGTGGGAAGAAGCATTTAGGGAACTGCCTGATCAGGAGCAGGGAATGCTACAACTGTGGAAGAGATGACCATATAGTGAGGAATTGTCATAGTGTGGTGAATCCTCAACTTCCAAACACCTATTACAAGTGGAAGACGGTACATGCCTTACCTAATGTCCAGTGCTTTAAGTGTGTACAACTTTGTCACTTTTACAATCACTATCCAAATCTGAGGACAGTGGTGAGGAACCACCATCAGCCTTAGAAAAGGCCAAGGGGGAAAGGTCGTGCTTTTTCTATCATGACAGCTGAAGTTGAAGCTCCAAATGATGTGGTAGGAGGTACTCTTTTTGTTATCTCAAATCTAGAAAGTACTTTGTTTGATTCTGGTTCTACGTATTCCTTTATTTCCTCCAAGTTTGCAATGAATTTGGAATCAACCACTGAATTTCTAAAAGTAGTGTTATCAGTCATGACTCATGGTGTGATTATCGAAGCACAGTCAATGTTTAGAAACACTAGTATTTACTTTTGTGTGTACAATATTATCGCAAATCTAGTAGTCATTCCCATGCTGGAATTCGACATTATATTAGGGATGGACTGGCTCTATAAGTATAATGCTAAGATCAAAGGAAGAAGTAAGGAAATCTCAGTAGTCTTGAATGGAAAACATAAATTTATCTTCCAAGGAGAGATATCTCAACCTGACATTTGTCTAGAAGAACCTCCTATATCATTATTTATGGAGTTGATCAGTGAATAATAAGATTGAAATGAGAGTTTGAGGATATAAAATGACCCCATTGACTAGGAATCTGTTGACGTATTTCATGAGGAGTTACTGGAACCTCCCACAGAAAGAGAGGTAGTGTTATCGATTGAACGCGAACCTAGATCTCTTCTGATATAAAAGACCCCATATAGAATGGAAAATGTGGAGCTGGAGGAATTAAAAAAACAACTCCAAGAACTTTTGGAGAATGGGTTTATCTTTCTGAGTGTGCCTCCATGGGGAGCATGTGTTCTCTTTGTGAAGAAGAAGGATGTATCAATGTGGCAATGCATGGATTATAGGGAATTTAATGGGATCATAGTAAAGAACAAATACCCTCATCCAAGAATTGATGACTTATTTGACCAACTTAGCAGGGCTCAATTCTTCTCTAAGATTGATCTTCGATTGGTTATCATCAATTGAGCATGAAGAAAAAAGTTATTCAAAAAACTACCTTCCGATCAAGATATGGGAATTATATGTTTGTTTTTATGCCATTTAGACTGACTAATAAACCTTCTATTTTTAAGGATTTCATGAATAGAGTCTTTAACAACTACCTTGATAACATTGTCGTATTTTTTATTGATGATATTCTAATATATTCCAAATGTTGTGAAGAGAATTAGTATCATATAAGGGTTATATAGAAAACTCTACGGAAGGAGAGGAATTTTTCAAAGTACAGTAAATTTGAATTTGGGTTAAAAATGTTTCTTTCTTGGGTAACATTGTCACCAATGAAGGAATCACAGTTGGACATAAAAAGAAAAAAGTTGTAGAGGACTGGCCTCATCCTAACACAATAACTGAGATTCGTAGTTTCATTGGATTATTAGGAAATTATAGGAGGTTTGTGAAAAAAAAATCAAAACATTCTAAACAATTAACCAAGTTAACTAGAAATGGAATCAAGTTCATCGTGATAAAGGAGTGTGAGGAAAGTTTCCAAGAGCTGTAGAAGATATTGGTTACTGAACTCGTGTACACTCTGCCCTCAAGTAGAGAAGGATTCATTTTTAGAGATGAATCTCTAAAAGGGCTTGGGTGCGTCCTCATGCAAAATGACAAGGTCATTGCTTATGCATCTCGTCAGTTGAAGACTCATGAACAGAACTATACAATGCATGATCTGAAGCTTTATGTGGTCAATTTTTCTCTGAAGATATGGAGGCACTATCTTTTTGTGGAGTAATGTGATATATACATAGACCATCAAATTTTGAAGTATATTTTCACACAAAAGGAATTGAACATGAGACAAAGGAGATGGTTGGAAAACCTTAAAGACAATGATTTTTCATTTCATTATTATCCCAGAAGAGCAAACAATATTGCTGGTGCATTTAGCAGGGAAGACCTAGTTTTTCTATCAATTATGTGGATTCAAATAGATCCTTTGATCAATGGCCTAGTAAAACTGGACATGGGAATTATAAAGGAAGGGACATCATCAACCCTAACCCAAATGCTTTATCAACTGTTATTAATAGAGAAGATCAAGAAAGCTCAAAAAAAAGATCCTTTGCTACAGAAGAAGTTTGAGGCTATGAAAATGGGATGTTTCGTGAGTTCAATATTGATCAATAAGGTGTACTGAAATTTCTTACAAGACCATGTGTTCCGTAGATTAAAGAAATAAAGAAGGATCTGATGGATGATGCTCATAGCTCTACTTTCAATATACATCATGGTAGCACAGAAATGTATGGGGAGATTTGTGATCATTATTGGTGGGTTAATATGAATAGGGAGATTTCTCACTACATGTCGAGGTGCATGTTAGGTCAGCAAGTGAAGGGTGAATGACTACTTCATAAAGGGGTATTGAAACCACTACACATACTAGAATGGATGTGGGACAATATCACTATGGAATTTTTCACCGGTCTCCTAAGAACATCCAATGGAAATAATGTGAAATCTTTAATTGTGGACCGTTTCACCAAGACAACCCATTTTATCTCCATTCGGGATAATTTCACTCTTGATCAACTTTCTATGATTTACATGAAGGAAGTGGTAAGGCTTCATGGATTTCTACATTTTATCATATCTGATTTTGATCCAAGGAATACATAAATATTCTGGATAAGTATTCAACAAGATCTGAGCATTGAATGGAATTTAAGTACGGCCTATCACCCCCAAAATGATGGTCAATCTAAAAAGACTTTTCAAGAACTAGGGGAAAAACCGAGAACATACTCAATGGAATTTATAGGTGGATGGAATCAACATCTCCCTTTAGTTGAGTTCTATTACAACGATATATTCCACTCGAGCATTCAAATGGTACCATATGAAGCTCAATATGGGATGTGATATAGAACTCCTACATGTTGGGATGAAGCTGGTGAGAGAATTCTTCTTGGTTCTAATCTTGTGCAAGAGATGAAAGAAAAAGTCCATTCCATCTAGCGACACCTTAAGGCTTTTCAAAGTCAAAAAAAGGGCAATGCCGATAACCATCGAAGGGACTTGGTGTTTGATGTTGGTGAAAATTTCTTTCTTCAGATTTCACCTTGGAAGAGAGTCATGATGTTTGGGAAATAAGGTAAGCTCATCCATAGTTATATTGGCCCCTATTAAATCCTTGATCATGTGGGAGTAGTGGCATATCAGCTTCCACATCCTCCAAATCTTGCACAAGTTCATGATTTCTTCCATGCATCTCTCTTGAGGAAGTATGTACCTGACTCTTCACCTGTACTAAATCTAGAGTTGGTACAATTGGAAAATGACCTCACTTATGTGGAGCATCTGGTGGGGATCTTAGATCGTAGAGACAAGGTTCTACTCAAGAATACTACCCACCATGTTAAGGTGTTGTGGAGGAACCACAACTATGAAGAAGCCAAATGGGAACCATAGGAGTCTATGAGAAAAAGTACCGACACCTTTTCTCATCAGAGGGTATGAGATAAAGTTTCAGGGATGCAAATTATTAAGGGGAGAATAATGTAACAACCCAAATTTTTTAATTGTAATTCCTTCCTAAATTTGTTTGTTATTTTATTTTATACTCAACAAAACTATATTCATTATTTATTAAAGCGGGTATAATTAAAATGACATCATTGGGATTTGACTATTATATAACCATTGGTCTATATGACCATTGGAAAATATAATCTTAATGTTGTGTTTTTATAAATACAGTAATCATTGTTAATTAATACAAAAACAATATTGAATGGCCTCATTAAGTAGACTCGGGCCATAAGAAGGCAATCTGTTGGAGATTGGGAAGGAGGTAGCATCACCGGGCTTTGCTCTGGACCAAGCCCAATACAAACTTCAACATATGAAGTTTTAATGGAATCGCCTAAGGGAGAAGTTCAAGATGATAAAATCAACACTCAGGAAATGTTGTCCGAGCCACCGCTAGATTCTATCACCAAAGCACATCTTACACTTTGGTCCTATGAAGGTGTTATAAGGGGCTATGTAACGAGACCTTAGCTTCTTTTTGTAATCATTTTATATAAATAAAATTGTTATTTATTATAATGATTATGTTGGTGAATGTCAAATATCAGGATAAATGTAGGATGAATTTATAGTTCCATATTACTAATTAATATTGAGAAAAAAAATGTTTCTTAAAATATTTATGTAATCATTAAATATTTAATAATGTGAAATTATTTTAAAAAAAATGATCTTCTTCAATTGTGACCAAAAAGAAATTTAGAGTCTAATAAGATCAACTTAATTTTTAGTAAATACTAATGTATGAATAATAACATACCAATATGAATAGTAATGAATAGTAATAAATAGTAAATTGGCCAAAAAAATTGAATCTTCAACCATGAAGATATAAATACATTTTCGAAATATGTTATAGTTTAAAAGTTGTATTTTTGAAATAAATAATGATTTTATTTAAAACTTAAATAAAAATTATTTAGAAAATTATTTTCATAAAATGGAGTTCTTTTTTGAATTCATAGAATCGATATTAGGTTATGGTGATGTTTTCGGATTTTTCTAATGGAGTAGATTTTTGGTGAATAGTAAAACTATTGTTCTGAGTTTCAGGTGTTTAATGACATCATTAGTGATATAATATAGATGTAATCATTTTGGTAGAATTATTAATAGTTATATATTCTATGAGGTGTCCCAATTGTCCAATACCATGGGAAAATACTATAGGAAAGCCCACTGTTTTGAAAATACCACCGGTGAGGTGTCTATTGGAAATTAATAATTTATTCCCTCACTTTTCCTACAAATACAAAGCCATTCCCTCATTAATTTCATTCCAAAATCCTCATAAACGAAGTTATAGTCTTTGTACCTCCCAATTAGTCCCCCCATGGTTCTGTAAAGCCTCCCAAGGTCCTAACCATCATGCATTCAAAGTTACTCTACAAGGTAAGGGACTCTTTAACCCTCCTCTTTTAAGTCATGACTTCCTTATTGTTATGTATTATAGTTCCATTTTATTAGGAGGGGGATTTTTATACTATATCGTCACTACTGTCAATTTCAATTCCAAATTTTGAGAGACCCTATCTGAGTTCAACAATTGATTTTAGGAATATTTATGTGACGCCGTTAGGCTGCTGAATTTTTGTAAAAGAAATTGTGCTTTCTCTTTCCTTTCAAGTTTCCTTTTCACGTCTTGTGTCATTCAAATGTCCACACCATGAACTTATTTATTTTTATTATGTCCCTCTACTTCAAAATTTTACATTTATTTATTTTATACACTTTTCCCTTCTCTTTATATTATTTTCTAAAACTCCGTTATATAGCCGTTTTTCTGTAGAAATTTTGTCTCAAAATTTTTCTCTCTTTTTCTCAAGGAATTATCTTGTTTTATTTATGTGAATACCCAGACCTATTTCATTTCTATTAATATTCAAAGATACAAAAGAATGAGATATTTTTTTCGGGAATTTACATACATGTAATCCTCACTACCTTTCCATGGGTTATAAATGACATAACGATCTTATTTTTAAGGACTTTTTAAACGTCACGAATTTTTAGTGAAACACATTTCATTTAATATCTTTGGGTTATTTATGAATTGTTTTATTATGATATATGTGGCCCACATTAAAATAAATACATATTATGGGTGAGACCTACCAGCACCCCAATGCATTGGGTAATGAATTAATCTCAAGATATGACATGTTTCAAAATTCCTTGTTGAATAACCTTGGTAATTTTTATGACACCTCGATGATAAACCTTGGGGATATGTCCACGAATGTCTAAATGAAATGTTGTAGCACCATATTCAAGTTAGGAATTATTTTATTTTTATCAGGATATTTTTATTCTTTCATTGCTCATGTCATTATGTTTTTATCATGTTCATATTAATATTTCTCAAGATCACATGTCAACTATTTCACCTGTTTTCCTTACTAATACTTATACTCACCCTTTTATTTGATGTATGTCTCTAGGATATGGGATGCAGTAATTTCACATAGGATGAACCAATGATGAAGCCTTACGAGTGGTTTAGAAGAATGATTTATGTTGTTTTCATGTAATGTGTTCCCGATTTTTAAGACACTAGACTTGAATTATCATCAGTTTGTAAAATGTAATGAAAAGTTAGGAAATAAAAAGGCCTAATGCCATAACCCTAGTCAATGTGATAATGCATCACCTCCACCTTTGAGTCTCCCCAATGAGACTCTTCCTCCTATTGGCTCAGATACTACATAACTTCCATTTAAAACAAAAGTCATCTACCACCATCCATCCCTACCTCTAGGTTCTAGGTGATTAACTCCTCCATCGCCCTCTAATAGTTTTCAGATTCCTGAACTACCACACTCTATGAATTCCTACTCAAGGAATCATCCATGAAGATTCCCTTTCATAAGTCGTAAAATATAACAATGTTATAATATTGGAAATACTCCATATACCCTTGATGTTACATGTTCCTATCTTTTAGGAAAAAGTATACCTCAAGATCTTGTGATCTATAAAGACCAAAAATCCATCCCAAATGAGGTAATTCAACCAAAACATCATCGCGAACACAACCACTGCTATTTCTAGATCATGGGTGGAATTTTTATTTTCATGGGGACATAACTACCTAGAACCATAATAGATCCCTTCCAATTATTGGATCAGCACATATCCCAATCCCGGGCCGAAAGCATCAAAAAACACCTCGAACAACACTCCTTCCTCTAGAAACCAGAGCACTATAGCGTAGAACAACTTCCCATTAAGGTAGCTAAAATATACATTATGCTATTCAATCTATACATAATCATGGTCTTTTCTAGTCAAATTCATCAATGGAGATCCACTCATGAGAAATTGGGTACAAATATTTACAAACATCCTACCAGAAAAAGAAAATTGTAAACCTATGCCACCTTCCTAGGTGCTGCCCAAGAAAAAACTACCTTGATCATAAATGGGTCCAATGTTATGCCTTATTGAGACACTACAAGTCCAAGTAAGTGTACTTATGATTATTATAACTTCTACTTATAAATATTACCATAGAGTTGGTGGAATCAAAGGATGTCCATGACAATCCATAGATGCTCAGTATGCTCCTCCTCTAACATCGAGTATATTTGGAAATCATCAATGAATACGACGATGAACCAGTCCAAGAACTCAAGAAAAAATGGAGTTAATGAGCCCCATGATCCCGGATGGTGCACTCATAACAATTAATTTCATAACCATGTACTCTAAATTTTAATACCTACACTCGAAATAAGTCTTCCAAATGTAACCCTCCTTCACCCTCAACTGATGATATCTGTACCACAGATTGATCCTTGAAAAAAACTTTCTCCTATGAGCTGGTTGAAATGTTTTTATATCCCTTGGAGAGGGTAACAGTTCTTGATGGTTACGGAGTTCAGCCTCTGATAGTGTTTGAACAACCTCAGACCACCATATTCCTTCTTCACAAACATATTTGTAGTACTTGATGAAGGCGCATTGGGCAAGATAAATACCTTCATTATGAATACATCAATCTGAATTCACAACTCCCATAACATAGATGGTTCTATCATATAAGGATCCATAAAAATATGATTCGACATGAGATATAAGTGTATCTTGAAATTAACATCACGTAGAAGAGGGTAGAGTCACAACCTCATTGTGGAGATCATCAGTGAAATTGCCAACAACTCTGGGATCATCCACAATCTCAACATCCACTAATACTACTAAATGCTTGGACAACAAGGAAAGAGAAGGTTCCACACACCAAATTACCTCCTCACAACATCACTCTCCAACGAAATCCATACTCTAACCATCCATATCTAACAACACAAATGTATTTCGGAAGCAGTCGATAAAATCATGCATATAAAAAAACTAATCAATCCCAAGGATAACATATTATGGATGAATCTATAGAAAGAAAAGATCCCCACATGACTGATGTGTCCCCATCATCAGTCCACATCCCTGAGAAAAATCAAACAAGCCAGTAGGACCTCCAATTGTTGTACTCAACAACAATGTAAAGGAAGGTATCTCTATGTCAATTCCCAGAGCAAGGGCTAGAGTAGTTTTAATTAAGGAGTGTGAATATTTATACTAAAATAACAATAACAAGAGTATAGAAAAAGTTAATCTTACCCAAAACAATCATTGGACCTCTTAGAACTACTGCACTGTGGTGTCAAACAGACGAAACCCAACTCCTTTTTGCCTATGCTAATGAACTCATCCCCAACCTCTCCCAGTTCACGTTCCCTAAAAAACACCCTATAGTCGGCCTCCACATGCTCTGTCTCCCCTCGGTGGAGTAAGATCATGTTGTCCCTACAACTAGAATGTCCAAGAATGAAACTATTGTTTAGACAATCATTGAACTTACTAACCTCCAGCATACAGATCTTGAATGGTTGTCGGGTACTGACTCTGATTATCCCATGGACACCATAAATAATACACAACATCCCCTATCCCATAGGATATGCACGAGCACCAGAATCCTGATACAAAAACTACGGAGGTTCCCTCCCCATTGACGGAAACCTAAAAGGCCTGGGATCATGAAAACTAATGTTGATATTTGTTCACATATAGAGACCACACTTACTCAACTCTCATAGTAGATCCCCTCATGTGTTCATCTTCTCAGCTACCTTTTCCTTCCTATATACCATTAAATAGGATATCAAGGTGAAGGCAGTAACCACATACTAGAGAGAAGGATGAAGTTCCACCTCTAAGCGTCTCATGCGAGACTCCTCATCTGGATAGAGATCCATAAAAAAAATTAAGGAGAACCTTGAACATGATCCCCAACTCCCATACTGACATAATCCCATACTATAGTGAGAGAAACCCCTACCAATTCTCTACCACCATGTTTGATGAAAGTAAATATCCTCATAGCTCCATCCCAAAATTTAACCACATAATTTCATCGTCTTTCCTCTCCCACATGTAAAACATCCACCACTGAAGCACAGATCCCCACATTTGGCTAACTGCTAAGTGAAACCAGTACTTCTTCAGATCCCAAATTAATATGAAGGTGAAAAAATCTCCTCGATCTAACTCTACATCTCTATGTATGAAATTCTACCCTTGTACTTTCCCAGAGTTTGTCGTTAGAAGGTACATAGAGTCATCTACCACTATTCTTCCTCCTCCTCTCAACCAACCCTACATCGATATACCGAGTATTCCTATTGTGCCTCCACATATTACACTACACACAAACAATGATTAGGTTCCATAGCTAAAAAGATAAACAAGGGACTCTTATGCCCGAGTAGTATGGATTTTTTTAAGATTCAATTAACTCATTATTTGTTCCAAATTTTCAAATTACCACAAATAAAATAGGAAAACAAGTCATTATTATGAATCTAAATTTCATATGGTATATACCCTATAAAAATTTTATCCTCACATGGTATTTCAATAGAATCAATGTCCCTGATTCAGATTATAGGGGGCCCTAAAATCAATTTTCATTGCGAGCCTTCCCTAGCCTGTGTCACCCACCAAGATCACCTAATACGGTTTCCCATACAACACATGAAATCCTCACCATTCCTAACTCTAAAATCCATCCAATATCTCATACATCATCTCGTATATCATTCATTCATGACCCCCTCCCTCCAAAAATAACCCTCCTGGGATCGCAATGAAGAAAGGGAGATGAGGACCCCAAAGTCCCGCCTCTAGTAGGACCCTGGGTGGTGAGTATCTCCAAGGGTTTAAAATCTCATAAAATGGAATCCATAACCATTTTTATAGGAAAAAATATCATCAGATAATATTGTTCATCCTGAAATATATCAAATTACAAAATAGAAATGAAATCCAAAATTTTACCCTCATTCATGTTTAAAAACAAAACAAATTTAAATACAATAAAACTCCAATGTAATACCAAAAACAAGCTACGAAAAAACACATTGACTGTAAAGATATAAGATAGTTGGTTAAAACATTTTCTGTAAAGTCAACTTGGAAACATGAAAATAGTTTAATATACATTGGGTGAGCATCCAAGTATTCTCAGTAAGAAAAAGTCTAGTCTCTCCTATACAGGTGTGGAAAAATACTAATTCCCCTATAAGAAAACAGTAGAAGGAAGCAAAAACTAATAAGGTATACTATCCAACCCAACCACTCCAAGGAAAACTCCAAAAATAATGAATGTCAGGTAGAGTAATGTAGTATGAACGTCGATGATAGGGTACCCTGCACCTAATTCCCACTAATTAGACACTCTCACACCCTAACAAAAAACAACCTAGCCCTCCCACCTCTTCCGAAAGAACCAAATCACATCCCACCAACACACACCTAGGTCACATATGACTTCACATCCATCCCTCAAACACCTGATCCACATATCATATCACATCCCACCCACAAACACCTAGGTCACATACCAAAACACAATTCATCTTGAAGACACCTTGGAAAAACCACTCACCCGCACACCCATGGGCTTCACAACCAAAACCTTCCTGAAGGATCCACAGATTGCACTTCCTGGAAGAGGGAACAAAAAAGATCAGGTGGCTGGATATACATCATTCCACTATTATATTTTTGAAATACCCCCTCCGAAAAGACGATGAAGGTGGTCGATATATATTTCTCAATAAGGGGTGAATATAGAAATCACAACAATATAAATATATATATATAGGTATCAATCACTCATCCGAACCTATAGGTTTCCCAAACAAAAATATCCCACAATAACTCCTTTAATTCTACCTCAAAATGAAAAACCACACAAACACTCACATACCCAATTTCTATCCCTAACCAACACATATAATGATTCATATTATATTATTTATTAAACAGTTGTTTTTTACTTTCATCCCGACCTGGGAAACTACCATGAAAAACACCATAATAATTATAGAATAAACCTCACATAGGGAACTGTACTATATGAAAACATCTCCCTTCACATTTAAATTCCATTTAACCATTAGTCTTTGAATAATAAAATTGTGGTTGAATTACCTATACAAAGAAACACCATCCTTTTTCCAATCGATCCCCTCCAAACCATACATTGATATAAGACAATCCCCGAACATATAGCCATACCTAGTTACACATCAGGCCACAACAATTCTCGACAACCTCACTTCACAAAAAACACCCCACCCATTAACATAAAAATTGAAACCTTGTTGTAGTCCTACTTCACAACACCACACATCCATTACACAGTCAATCAACCTCTCAAACTGAAATTCCATTACACCAACAATAATTCCCTACAAATAGTCTCACTCCCAATAATAGGACCATCGAACTTGCATAAGGAATAAGATAGAATAAAACCACACACAACACATATCGGCACCAAACAGGGTAAGGTGTATTTAAATTTAGCCAACAATGATTCTTTAATTCTATATTGATAATTCAGGGGTGATCATAGAAGGTGTATAATCCTTGGGAATCAATTTTTTTGACCATATATAAGTGGATAAAAAAATTTATACATATACAGTCACTCAAAAAGAATTCCACAGAAAGTGTCCACAATCCACCATTCGTACAAAAACAAATACCACCAACGACCATGATTTTCATAAGGATTAAATCCCATAAACATAATAATATGAATAATAGAATAAAAAACAATCATCGTCATAATCTTCCCCACCTCTCATTTATTACTTCTAAATAGGTTCGATTGTCTTCAAGATTGTTTGTCATGTAAGGGTTGAAATGTATTCACTTGAGACATATAGACACTCACATCGCATTATTCACAATTAATAGGGAGATTAAGGGATCCCTAACTCAATCAACCAAGGATCGGAAACACCTCCTTACACTAAAATAGGTGGTGCACATGCAGCAGGAAGAATCCTCAGGGAAAGCTCAAATAGATGGCTATATTAAGGATGAATGAATCCGTAGATAAGAAAGGATCAAGGGATACTCAGATTTTGGGATAAAAATTAAAGAATATGGAAAATATTCCTATATTTTAAGGACTAGATCTGAGACTCAAGGTATATGAAACTATTTTGAACTCCATTAAAGGATGATATTGACAAAGACCACGCAACTTGGCCATTTTTTAGCCTTATCTGTGTTAGTAATTTATAAATATAATTTATATTATTTTAAATGGATTCAAAAATATTGATTATGGTTTTAATATTAATTTAAATCAAATGAAATTTTGAAGGAGTGGAATTGGGAAAAACTATAAAACTAGAAATTTGGACAAACAGTCAGAAATGATTCACTGTTGGATAAGCCACTATCACGACTCACAGGTGGTTGACTCACTTCTTGATGATCTACCATTAGATAAATCAAAATCATACGAGTCACTTTTGGATGAGTCATCATTGGAAATCGCATTATTTTTTGACTCACAATTGGACCAGTCACTATTGGGAGACACCAATTGAGGCCTACCATTCAACAAGTCATCGTCGGGCGACTCACCATTGGACGAGTCACCATTGGACGAAACATAAATTGGTCATCCCCCATTAGAATTCTCATTGTTGGATGAGTCATATTTCAGATCCATCACTGGATGACTCACTATTGAATGAATCACCCTTAGATGAGCCACCATTGGGAGCCACCACAAGTAAATTTTCATTGGATGAGTCACTGTAGGAGGACTCAACGTTTGATGAGTCACCGTAGACGAATCACCGTAGGAAGATTCACCCCTTGACGAATGATTTTTGGATGTGACACCATTGGGAGCCACCATTGTTGACATACTATTTGATGAGTCACCATTGTGACCCACCATCATCATTCACTAGTCCTAACTCGCCATCAATGAGCTACCATTCTTGACTCACCAGTCCTAACTCTCCTTTAGATAACTAGAAAACTAGAAATACTATTTAAATGACCTACCATGACCTCTAATAACCCCTTAAACGCTTGATTTTCACAATGGAATGGACTGGAGTGATCCAGCCCATTATAGAGAAATTAATTTTAATAGGGGGTATAAGGTAACACATTGAGTTTTTATGAATTTGTATTAGAAATAAATTGAATTTCTTTGATATATTTTGTTACACACAGCACGAGTTTCAACGAAACACACTATACTACTAATATTATTATATAAAAATGGATATTATAACCTAGACGTTAAATAGAGTTTCATGAATAATAATAATTTTTAAAAAAAATTAATTATATGTATTTTATATAATGAAAACATATTGATAAAAAATGGAACCCCCTATACTCTTCTCTTCATGCATCCAAATTCGTTTTGTTCAACTAGTAACTAACAAAATATTTTTACTAAATACATTTTCATTTACTAGAGGACTTATTTTTATTTTTAATCCCTCCTATGAAGGCTTTTGGTGAAATCCTAAAGAGTTCATCTGAAGAAGAAGTTTCACTCCTAACCGAGTTTTTTTTTGTTTTATCTATTCTTATAAATCCTTAAAATATTATCAAAAATATTCTGATATTAGAAAATAAGTATATAAATTATAATAATATAGTATTATGTTAGCGTAATAACACATAGCCATATTCTCTTCTATCAAATGTGAAACGAAACTGTCAATCGTGTGAACGACGCTCTACAACCTCATGAACCAATTTAATTCATTTTCTATCATCACCTATCAAGGTTAGATATAATGATTTATTTATCATATTTATATGAAATTTATGAACTTATTATACTTATTTAATTATAATATCACATATACTATCTTACTTTCCAATCCTTTGGAAACCGATAACATCGCTTGGGCATATGTTTGGACTACCTCCTCTACAAATTGATGTGATTTATTTTACATATTATTTTGAAATAAACTATAATGGGATTATATTTAATGAATATATATGGCATATATTACATAAAAATTATTTTCTATAGGATAATGAATATTTTACTTTATTTTAATCCTTTATTTTAGGAAATGGTAACAATGTCCATGCATCTGTACGTCATGCCATCTCCATGAATGGTGTAATTCATTTTCTATCTCAATCTATTATGGATTAAAATATATATATAATTAATATAAATATGATATATATATCATGATTAAAATTATATAGATGATTAAACTATGATCAATGTAAAAGGACCAAAAATAAAAATCTAAAATATACATGAAAATGAAACATTTATTAACTAAAACATGACTTAAATATGGAATTGTTAATAAACTGGTAATAAATGGAAATAATTAAATAATATATTCTATAATATAAACTATTATGGTAATAAAATATATTTATAATAAAACTATATTTAGTATATAGTATTTTCCCAAATGTATGAACAAATTAAATACTTGATGTAAGGGATTTTGTCTCACTTTTATTTTTATGATACACATGTCATATTAACCACTTGTTTATTTTATATACTGTATATATTTCCCATGAATATATTTTATAATTATTATTAAAAAAATTATTTTCATTTACATATACATGAAAGTTTATTTATTTCATTGGGATTATGAATAAAAAATTAAAAATGTGGTAATAGTTTATTATTATAATCTCATTTTTTATCCAGGTTGCTTTTTATTATGTTTGTAATGATCAAATATTATGGTCCACCTCTCATGATACCCAATTATTTTATTCTCTAATATTTAGGTATATATAATAGATGATTTTATTTCATTTTACTCTCTTTTATAACTAATGATACCCAAATACTTATTTAAAGGAAAAGTTATTATTTCTCTCTTCGATAGAAACTCTTATTCATCCATGTCCATGTTTTTTAATAATGTTTAAATTATATATCTACTATTACAGAATGATTTTTTAACAAAAACATCCCATGTTTTACATCTTAATTTTTCTCAGTATTTTCGTATTATTATTTTTTATTGAGTTAGTTTTTAATTTTTACCAAAAATATGAATGGGATTGTTATTTTAATGTTTATAGAATGAGATTAATTTTCCACCCTATTGACCAATATATTATTATAAGTTAACTTTAAAACTATTCATGGATCATTTCAAAAAATGTTCCCTGTGATTTTTGAACTTTTCTATTTTAACGCATTGATTTCAAAAGGGAATGTATATTTTCCCAAATAATTATTTAATGATATTTTAATAAATTTATTTTCATCAATGAAGAAACACATTAATGTTTCTTATGTTGTAATATGGATATGATACAATGATATAATCTTTTTTCATTCTCTTTATAATTTATGATTATGAAGATGATCTCATAATGAAACACATTTTTTTGATTGGTTATACTATGATGTTTGATGAAATGTTTATAAATCTAGAGTTATTTTCATAGGTTATGATATGATTTTGTGATTTCATAGCACATAAATATGTAGATTATATGATAGGTGGTACCTATATCTCCCTATATTGTATTGTGTAAATATTTATATCCCATGGTATAACAGTAGAAAATATGCTAATGTGATTTATCCTATATATGAAATTGGTCGATGTTATTTATCTAATTTGGGAAATAAGAAAATGTGTTTGATCCATTATGGGAAACATGTGATGATTAATAATTCATTATTATATGAAAAATGGGTAGGGATTCCTTTTATCCCATGATTTTATAAGTTTTTTTGTTAACCATGACACATGAAATGGTTTGTAAACCAATGATAGTTTCACAAATATATGGAATGAACAAATGGTTTTTGATTGATTTATGATCATTTATCACTCTTATGATGTATTTTTAAAAAAGATATTTTTTTAGTCCATGACTCATGTATATGATCATAGAATGATTAGGTATTAAACTTGTAATTTATGTTCAGGGTCACATGTAATTATGCTTATCTTATTCCTTTTTATAATCATAAATTAATATCTTCCATATTTACACTTATTCACCATCTTATCACACCCTTTATTATGTTTCCTTTACATAGGTTATTAGGAATGGTCAGTGTAGGGTATGTCTATAAGGTATACTATATGGGAAGATACTTATGAGAGATGTGGAAGATATTTAATCAAGAAAAGATGATTGTGTCTCTAGTATACAAACACAATATGGTTTTATTGTCATCAAATATGTATTTGAGAAATGAATTGAATAATTGTCTAAAATATGAAATATTTATATATGAAATGATTGGGATACTATGTCCACCTAATCTGTTGAGATGGAATAAAGTCACATTTTCTTTCTATTCCTTGGAGGGTTTTCTCATCAGTTGTGGTCAACAATCCATGTCTTAGTGCATGGATTCTTAGCGTTTTATTACTCCTTATATTTGAAACATTCGACAAAAGGATGGGTTTTACTAAATCATTACTTTCTTTCATAAAATTTTTGATTTCAACATGTTGGAAATTTTTATCTAGCTTCCCTTCTTTCCTATTCCTAAATGATTCCTCTTTCACCTTCCTGAAATTTCTATGATTCTACTTCCCACGCTTTAAATAAGTATTAGGTTGGATTTTCTTTCCCCCATTATTTTTCTCCATAGTATCACCATAATTAAATCCATCATCTATATCTTATCTTCATACCCATGATAATCTTTGATATCCATTTATACCTTGATTTCACATCCTAAAATTTTTCTCATTGCTGTAAATGTCACGCTTCACTAATGACTTTATTAAACACATATTTGTCCAACAAAATAATTGGGCAACATTAATTTTTGTGTTTATGGAAAATTATATGGTATATCATGAATGGATTTTAATGTTCACCATATACACCCTAATATACTAAAATTCCTTTTTCTTGAGGCTAATGAAATACATCACTGTTTTATGTAATAAATTTTGAGGGAAATATTTGGATAAAAAACATTTTATAGAATTTCTTCTACTACATCACATCTATCCCCCCTTGGTATTTTTTTTATCAACATCCACCATTGACCATATTTTCCGACCATATGATAAATATTCATCACATAATTATCTTTTTTAGTGAATTAAAGGATGTGGAAGATACATTCAATTGATTTGATCCATTGTTTCATGAATTATGTATCACAAGATTCACTAAAATCATAAGACGTAATCATATAAAGCTCTAAATTACAAATTTCCTTTTATAATTGGGATATTTTTGTACCTATGAATTTAAGTTTCAATTCAAAACTTTTGTTAATTAATAATGTTTTTTCAACAATTTATTGACTCTAGTTAAAATTGGATTAGGAATCTCAATTTGGAATTCCTCACATTATCACTTCCATTAGTTTGTTGACTAGATTCCCCTTATTTCTTATCATTGTCTTAAAATGAAGTAAAAATTAGGGATTATACATTTTTTAAAATTAATCACATAAATGGGAAACCAAAAACATTGAAGTGATTACTCATAAAATAAATATATTCCATAACATATGTATTTGTTGGTATCAACCTAAATTTTTTATGATCTATTTCCCATCATAAAATTTTATGGTTATTTTTTTATATCGTTTTGTATGGAGCTTGTGAAATTACCAAAACATATCTCTTGAGAGTGTCAAACGGGGTTTTAAATAAGGCCTTTTTGTCATTCCCGGTGATGATCTACTCAGCCCAATGTGACTGTTTTGAGGATATTACCCTTAGGATCAACTCCCCATCAACATGTAGTATCCAAAAATGCTTTTATTTTATTATAAATCACATAATCTATATATTTACAAAATATAGGTATGTTTTCCCATCTTTTTATCAATGTATTTTTCTAGTATCTAATAATCCCAATACCCAATGAAAACTAAACATTACTATTATAGAAACTATGAAAACCCATATTTTAATACACATTAATTCACAATTTATTCCTTATTGATTCAAATAAGATAATCTAATAATATCATGGGGCATAGTGTCATTCTGGAAAAAAATTCTTTGATAACTTTAAAAATGGGTACAATAAGAGTGGTGTTAATCATAAACATGATCATTGAATCATTATATAATACGATTACATAATGGTTTTATGGAAATGTAGAAAAAACATAAAACATGAAATCATAAATATAAGACGATTATAACCACTATAAAGTCATAACATAGCGTTCTTAGGATAACAAACTATTCACCATACATGGAATCTCATGAGACAATAACATTACACAGTTCATTTAGGGTCTATATAATTCTTGGTCCACACATCACATCCATATCATTTACATGCATAATTTCTCAACATAGATCTTATAAAATAAGTTTATCTTTCATCAGTTTTATTAAAAAAATTAGGATTTTGGGTTATATAATGTAAAATACTCAATAAATGAATGATAGGTATGTCTATATGTAATTCTCACCCTTATGTTTTATTTACCAGTAATATTCTTCATAAATCTCAATTGAAAAAAATAACATGTAATTAAAATTAAATAATTAGGGTATGAATGATTAATTATCATATAATGTAGCGTATTATCAAGTTATTTTATGGTTTTTACTGTCTTAAAAGAAGGTTATATGAATGGTGGGTCCAAAGTAAATGGAGTTCCAATATAAAATGGGCTTAATCATATAAATTTGGTTTGAAAAAACATTATCATTTACTGAGATAAAAATGAATATTCCGGTATAAATACTTCCCAACTGTTCACTTAAAAAAGTGAGAATGTTAATGTATATTAAAAAAATTGATTACAATACCACTTAGGGATGTTATTTAAAAATATTTTCTTATCACTAAGACATGAATAAGAAGTAATAATTCAATCAATGAAAATTTCAAAAAATTAAAACTAGATAAATAGAATTCAATTCAATAACCATTCTATATTTCAAACTAAATGTAAACAATAAATTTACATTAAATTTATTCCGCGTTGAAATTTTACTTATATTTCAATAGGTGTTTTAAAATTACCAACATAAGATAAATCTTTTAAGGGAAAATGTCTCTGAGATCAACGATTTTATGAAAAATGTAAATTGGGTTCCCATAATTTCCTCAGCATAAATCAAATCAAATAGTTCTCTTTATGTTTGAGATTATGGTGATAAATTAGTAATTAAAGTCTCCTCAAAATACAAAGGATAATTATCCGAAAATATTAGTGATTTAAGAAACTCCCTAGATTAAAATAGTATCCTTTCACAAAAAATGGAATGGGATATTCTAGAAAATATATACATTTTAAAAATGTTGTTTTATATCTTAAATAAATAATCTACACTTGTAATTTATTTTCTTAGATAAATTATGACCAAATCCTCATTTATAAATGAACTAAAACCATATCTTCCATGTATCTTGTCAAATATTTGAATCCTGATTAAATTTATGTGAATAATATGTAAGAATACATGGAGGGAATAACAACTGATGAAAAATTAAATACAACATAAAAATTAGAGGGAGTTGGGGAAAATATTAAGATTGTACATTCATATCACATGACACTCTACAGTCCTCCTCCACAGAAGTTAGTTGTCGATGTGGGCTAGTTACGTCGATGATCTTAATGGTAACTTGACCTGTAGTGTTAGTGTCTAAGGAATCTGTTGGTAATCGATCTAGAGAATGAAATTATAAAATATTAGTAGTGGTTGTATAGGAATTTAATGGTAATGTGGATGACAGTAAGGTTATCTCATCATGTTGTTCACTGAATGTCTTTCTAATCGAGAAACATGTTATTTTTTGGCTGTTAGATCAATTAATAGAACCATTTCCTTCATCTCTATATAACGGATATTATTCTTCTAGGTGGAGTCAAATACATAATTCCTGCATTCCTCTGGGTCAATAATGACATTTAAAGTATCAATGAACTAATGTATAGCTAGCTAAGGATAGTTTATAGTAGTACATGGATTTGACATAGAATATGTTTCTCACAATTGTTGTGGGACATGCATTGGATTTGAATAATGAATGAAGTGTTTAATTAGTGGATTAGGAAATGGAATTCTCTAGGATGAATTATAGGGTCACACCAAAGTAGTTAAAAATATCCTCATGAGTGGTGGAGGGTGGAGAAGGTTGATCATGTTCTATAATTTACCTCTCTCTAAAAAATTTCACTGATGACCCATATTAGTGGTATCAAAAGACCGTTCCTCTGATACAATTATCTCCATAGAAATGTATACATGCACATCTTCTCACCCATAATTCATTCATTATTTTTTCAGTAGTCTCATATTAAAATGAAAATAGAGTCAAATGAACTATAATACCCCCAATTATTAGAGGGGATAGAAGAATCAAATAATAGGTTTTATAGATAAACATGTAATAAAACTACCTCCCATTAATATCACTTTTTTACTTCTCCACATGTCCATGAAAATAACAGTTAAATTGGAGGGTCTTGTTGATGGATGAAACCTATAAAGGAGTTTGTAACAACAAAACCTCCAACTAGTTCACTACCCAATGTGAATATCCCATCAACATCTATTCATTGGAAAGAATAGTTTAAATAATCCTTTGAAGGGGATCCACAATGTTATTATCTCTTTATAGTCTTCATTCATATATATTATTTGGAAAACTACTATGATGGACAACTTATTCTTGGAAAAATCTTTTTGTGCTCAAGGAAAAATTCATTATAGTATCATGTCTATATAGAATAATAAATATATACTCCCAACCCAACACCAAAATCCTTCAATGGGAGGCTCTATTTTTCCTTACCTAGACAGAATTTAAAAATTGTCAATTTCATATAAATTTTTTATAGAAAATCCCTAATTAATTCTCAATATGACAAATCATTAACCTATATAATGTTATCTAGGGGTATATTATATGTAGGCTCAATAAATTCTACATTAATATTTATATTATGAAGAATCCCTAGTATACTATTTTTTAGTATAAATGGCCTTCAACAAGGTCTTGGATAAGTATTCCTAGTGTTTTTAATCAATAAAAAATAATTATATATGGATGTGTAGTTGTAAGGCATACCAACAATTGGAAAAAATGGGATGGGCAATGGGATAAAAATGATAGGATGGTGGAAGGGTAAGGGGAGAGGTGAGGGTGATCCTATTCATTGGTGTTTGGATGAATTTTTTGGTTTTTTTCTATTTTTCTGGATTTTTGGTTGGTTAGAAATTTAATAGTGATGGTATTATCTTGGGCCAGGGGAAATGACTTGAGGAAAGGGATTTTTGGAGATTGGGTTTTAAAGGGATTTGAATGGTGATATGAATATTTGCGATGATTGGGTATGGAATTAAAAAGAATTTAGGGGAAGTTAAATTAGTTGAGAATATGAAATATTTAAGAAGATGTGGGGGAATATTCCATACTCATAGTAATAGGTATCAAATAATATGTTCCTTGGAATTTTAGTCTTCAAGATCCTTGGAGGAAGTTGTTGAAAACTAGTTATGAGGGAATTAGTTGTGGGGGATTTACAAATCAATGGATTAACTTAGTGTTAGAATCAAAAGATTGATCCTGGGAAAAAAATATAATAGAATGAAATCCGTGAATAATTGATAGCTATAGAAACATACTTGTTTAAATTTTATCAGTAGCCATAGTAATGTATGAGGAGAAAAGAAATCTCCAAAACACATTAAAGAAAATAAGAACATGTTTAAAAATTAAGATAATTAAGAACTAAAAAACTCAAACAGCCCTTTTATATATATAAAGTCCGATTTTGAGGATTGAAATTAGGTTTCCTGGAGTGAATCCATCAAAACCTCAATAGTTATTTCTCATTTATTCCCTCATATGAACATGTTCTAGTTTAGTTCATATCATTAATGTGAAAATAGTTCATTCATTATTTTGAAAATTATATTCCTCCTAATATTTTTTTGAATCAATATCCATAATTTATATTTAATCTTGGACTACAAACATCATGATATAGAAGGACATCCAAAAACTCGACTCCACTGAACTCCACTGCACATGAAACACTATCATTAGTCAGTGAGTGTTCTCTTACAGGCTTTTTCTAAGAACTCTATTTGGACTTATCTGACATAATTACTCCTTGATTCATTTTAGATTTGAATTTATTCAGATTCTATGTCAAAATTTCACACCAACATGGAGGAAATACAATATCATGAATTTCATTGACAAATCTTACACATTAGATCCCTATATAGTACATAACATATTCTAAATTCTAAAATCATGAAATTGTGTGAATAATTATGTTGATAATAAAACATAAAATTAAAATAATTACTCTTATTATATACTTCATGAATATCACAATATTCATCTTATAGTGTGGTATCCTCTTACATGGTATGACAATAACATTCTTTATCTTTTACTTTAACTCTATGGAAAATTCAAAAATATATATATAATATTCATCATCTTATGTACTCTGATACTTCATGGGTTATGGTGTGAAGAGTGCATTGGTGACATGAATAAATATGAAAAATTATTTCAATGAGTCTTGAAATCCATTAAAGGGTCTTATAAACATTATATGACTTTTTAATTCTTCATTATCATAGGTCAAACTGTGAACCATGTATCATTACGTGAATCAATATTAACACTAAATCTTGTTAATCTACCCAAAACTACATTAAAACACACTTTTCAATGTTTAAGAACCATCAATGTAGGTTTCATCAACTCTCAATCTATTTTCAAAATTGTATCCATTTAGAGAGACCTTATAAGGGCCTGAAATTACACTAATACTCCAAAAAATTCTATAAACATCAAAAATTATTTATATAAAAAAACCGTTTATAATTTATCATCATTCCACAAAATTAGTTCATATAAATTATAAAAATCATGGAGAATGATATTGAAAATTTATGCACAAAATGAAATTTTCAGGACACATGAAAAATTTATTTCCAATTTTAATTGAAATGGAGTGGGGTCATCTACATGAGAATAGTGGATAAGGTAATACAAATGGTTTGTGAGATATATGGAATTGTTTTACGAGAGATTTAGATAGTTCCCTGGTGTTGGTCTGGTCGATCGTTTGGTAATTTTGTACATGTATATATGTGATCTACCCACTGGATATCTTGTCACAACTTTATAACTGGAATGACATTAAAAAAACCTATTTTGATTATTATATGTGTTTATTTTGTTTGTTTGTTTTTTAAAATTAATATTTCTATTGTTTTCGTTACTATTATTTATCTTTATTTGTTATAGTCCCACAATATCACCCATAGACCCTCACCACTATTCATTATCCTATGGAAGATGGGGAATCATGTTAATGTTCTAGTACCACACTGGTCTGGTTAGAATGAAGTTTGTTTGGTCGAGGTGTTGATAAGTGGTATATTAGATTCATTATTATGAAGTGATTTTAATTTTTTCCTATTAAAATGTTTTATTTCAATTTTTTATTTGGGATGTGGTTTGTTGGAAATCAATGTGTGTGTTGTGACTTGGGATGGATTCCATTTTATATGTCTTTATAACACAAGTAGAATATGAATCCCATGTTACTATGTAAAATAATAGTTTGTAATGATTTTCATGGTAATTTTTGAATTTTTTATTTAGATAAATTTTTATTTTATGTTATTTATTTTTGGTCAATAATATTGGCATTGATAGGTAAAATGGAATACTCATGCATCGTGTTAGGAATATAGAGCTTACATGACATATGTGTGTTTCCTGTAATTTTTATCGAACCTATTATAAATATGATGTTTCAGTGTTTCTATATGTTAACAATAATCTCAATACTTTTTTCTTATATAACCCCTTACTATAATTCTAGTCAACTAACCCAGGTGGGATCGATGTTCTAGAAACAAAAAAGGGGATTGGTTGATTAAACTATTAGAAACAATATATATAATAAATTCCTATATAGATTCTTGATGGAATTGTATTAATTAATAGCCTATTGGTTGCACTTGTTTTTAATAACTATGTAGATACACTTTAGGTATTTTGGATGTATTTCATGATCATAACATGGGTAAGTAGGGCCATGATGTAAGATGGTAGGTGATGTGGGTGAAGTAGGGAAATTTATGGGCTAGTGGGTCACACATCCTGTTACAAATTTCACTATTTTTGATATATTTACAAATAATTATATATTTATTTGGTTATTTTATTACTTAGAGAGATTCCACCTATAAAACTATCATAATTACATCAATTTGAGAGATACATAGTGTCACATTAGCATGAAACATGGGATATTTTAGAGCGAATACCAGAGCAAGAGCCATATTCATATGCTTCAGGACTAGAAGAACAACCACACGCACTAGGATATCTAGGGATGTAGTCAAACAAGAATCATAGGTTGATCCTATTTTGAATGATCCATAGTATTTATAGGGAGGCATTGAGAGTGGATCCATCCATCGAATACCTGACATGGGAGTTCCAGTCACAAACAAACTCCTTATATCTGGGGAGAGGGTGGACTAAAATTGGTGAAAAACAGGATTGAATCAATGGAAATGATAATTTACTATATTGTTATACCACTAGTGTATAGAATGAACCATTCTATGTACATGTTTAATGAACCTATAAAAAACTAGTAGGGTATTCTGGTATAACAAGAAGATATGAAGGGTCGGTTGGGAAAGACATTGACACCATGTACATTGAGAACATCTACCCCAATACATTTAGGTCTGATCATTCCTACATGTTCATAATCCTGAAGTATGTAGATACCATAGTTACCTATTTAGTTGAGAAGTTCAAAACATTTCTATGATTTTAACCCATGATAGAGGGAGATGAATTATCATGGTTCTATGATTTGAGGATAATTTAAATTATGAAATGAAAGTGTAGGTAAACCAACTTAAAATAAATTCATTCCCTATATTTATAAACCAATGGCTAATGTAATAGTAGAACCGGGAGTAATATGGTGTTCCATGCTGAGCACTAGTCTCATCCAAGATAGGCAGTGGAACATTAGGCAGCAGGAAGTGGCGCTGCGGGGAGACTTGGTAGGGTAGTCATACTAGAGGTGTGATGATTCCACTAAAGAGTGGATCGTCAGTCCCATGATTCCAATGTAGAATGGAATTAAATATTTAGGATCATTATGATAAATAACTGGAGTAGTTCCCAAAAAGATTCCAAATGGGGCTTTGGAGAGGTTTTTATGTAGGACAGTATAGACTATTGGGTGTCATGGATTGGGTCAAACTCAAGGTTCTGAGTTAGTAATTGGAGTGGGACGATGAGTTTGTGGATGTGATTTATATAAATTTATAGGTCAAGGAAGTGGATGGGATACTGAAAAATGGGATAAGTGGTCATCACTGATTATCAATCCCCAAAGAGAACAAGCATCGAGCATATGGGTATTGGGTCAGCTACATGTGATCTAGAGAACATGCACAAAGCCTTTCATAAATCCATCTACAATTTAAGGTATTCCATATATGAGTGTATTTTCTTTTTATGATAGATATTTCTGAATGATGTGAATATGTGATATATTTAGGATGCATCTGAATCTAGTATCAAGGGTGATGCGGGATGGATGTGGGAATCATGGATGATGTGGAACAAAATTGAGAATTAATGTAATGTAGTTTAGTCCTGTGTGGATAGTTGGTGTGTTTGTAATATATGGGAATAAAATCACTATTTTTTCAAGTAAATTAGTTAAAGTGAGATCTAGTTAGTGATTCCTATTGAGGAGATTTCACATGAAAACTTTTTGTTTTTATGAGGTAAGTATTCAGCATTGTCCAGGTATATGGGAAATAGAGATGTGTTTAACAATATCATTGTATTTTATGAATATTGTTTTTAAGGCACTCGTGTTTTTATAATGGTTGGTCTAGAACTGCTCTAGATACCCTTGAGAGGAGAAATCATAGATTATAGAGTTTTTATGGTCCTAGTTATTTGGAATAATGATATAGGGTGGGTATTAGATTAGTCATTTGAATTTATTCCCTATAGAGTGTCAAGGGTGTCGGTATAGGATGAGAGACTAGTCTAGAGAGTTTTTATAAACACAGGGGTTTATGTATTTCAATAAAATATAGGTATGGGTAGTGGAATCATAAAGATATGAATCGTAGGGGTGGAATTTACTATATGTATGGAAAATGTTCACACAATAGAGGCTAGTCTTGGAACCGATAGATAGAAACACCTGGTTGAGTGAATGTTTAAAACCATGTTCATAAATATATTTGGAATTGATTATGAAAATTATTTTGGACATTTCAATGGGGTGTTGTAGTGGACCTGCGATGGTTATGTTTTTTGTGAATGATATATAATCCAAGTGACATGGGTTTGATCACACAACAAAGGAACAATTTCGGTATGAATGAATATGGATGAATAGTTCCTCTCTAGCATTAGTCGAATCTAGTAAAGGATCCATCAGGGCCTCTTGACCTCAAGTGGAGTATATTTTGATAAATATTTTTATTTTTTTGTTAATATTTTTATACACTAGTATACATATGGATATAATCTAGAAAAACTATTAGTGGTATACTATCGAGTTCATACTCGCACCCAGCAAGGTCCCTCTATGATGAATTAAACATTTATGTTCTATAGAACATGTAAGAGAAATATATTATTATAAATAGCTTGGTATAAATGGATGTGAATTTAGTTAATGGTATTTTTGGTGTGGTTTTTCCTTTGGTCTAAGTAGTTCCCCGGTATAGCGCTAGTAGTTATTTTTGGTAATTTTTACATGTACATATGTGATCAAACCATGGGTGAACTTGTAACCCTTGTATTACTAACATGACAAGATAAATATGTTTATGTCCTTTTATATATATATTTTTTATTGGTTTTTTTGTAATTTTATTTTCTTTACACTATTGTTTCTATTTTTATTATTTATCTTCAATGGGTATAATCACCCAACTATCACTGATATACCCATGCTTCTAATCTGTGGATTTTTAGTGTATATATAGGCATGAATATGGTGTAGTAACCTACATATCTAGTTACTATAAAGTGATATAGGCCATAGTCTTATAAAAAATAGTTGAAATTTTTTGTATTATCCCTCCAAACATTAATTTCAATAATATCCACATATAATTCCAATTTTTTGTCCACTCTTCCCTCAATATCAGTGACATCATCATCAATTTCCGTCTTTTTTTAACAACAAATAACATTAAAAGGGACGTATTAAATGAGTTATTTCAATACCTAAATCACTTACACCGCCCTATTTTCTGAGATAGTGCCTTATTTTGAGATAAATATATTCTTTTGGATAAATTTATACAGTGGACTACATTAGTCTATCACTTATTTTTATGTTTTCTTCATTGTTGTGTCCACATATTCATCATCTTTAAACATTTTAGGACACTTCATAGTGAGTTTCCCAACATTTTTTTAATTGAAAAAATTGATTGGAATCTTGATTTTGAATTTTAATTTTACACTTTTCAAGTCTAGTGAAAGAAAATAAATGAATCTATTAACTTTATTATCTTTAATTTTATCCTTTATTGATAGTTATTCATTAAATTCCACGTCCTAGTAACATTTAATTTCAATTGATTCATTATAATTTTCATCATTTCATATACCAAAAGAGTACTATGAAAACTATCTAGTGTAACCTACTTTGTATCATTTTCATTGTTCACCAATACCTCTTTATGTAATAATGGTTTAATCCATCTCATTATCATGATATCATCGAGGTTTTATTTTATTCCATTTAATTCCTACACAATCTATTTCACCTGATTGAAGAATTCATCAATGGGTTCATTTTTGTGTGTTCTAAAATCCTCATAATTTTTCCAAAAAACCTTTAATTTAACTTCATGTACCTGGGAATTTAATTCCAATATATTGATTACTTTATTCCACATGTATTTTTAATATTTACATGACATAAATTTTTTCTATATTGTATTGTAAAAATAACCCACAAACACAATAAATCCTTTGAAATTAGAAACTATCTCCCTTCAATATTTTTTAATATTTTTATACTTTCCATGAAAACTGTAATCCCATACATGTTATATATCATTATGGATTCATATGATTCTTTTATAACTGAAAATTTTTTTCATTAAAGATCACAATCCCTTTTTGTTTGATGATTGTAGACATTGATTCTAAGAGTGATCTAAATAAATTGTTAACCATCCCCTCTGACTACACATTTTATTCCCCCACAAGGAAGAAATAATGAGAGGGGGTGAATTATGGTATAGATATTTCAATTGACCTATCCAATGATCTAAATCAATGTAAAAATGATGAATATCATTCTCTGCCTCATATGAATATATAAGTGATAATGTTTGTATTCAATAATAAATGATATTTTTAATTACATCACCAAAATATTGATACAATCAAGGAGCATACGATGGAGATGTGGTGATGTAGAATATTCACTATGTATATCACTTCTTATAATATTAGAACAACCACACTAACCCAATAATTTTATAAGCCTCACAATAAATATATATAACTGACTACTCCCTTAACTATAATAGAAAAAAATTCTCCACTATACTATTTCACTCTTCCATGAACCAATAGTGAGTTACACCAATAGTGGATTATCAATCATCTCTTTATTTATAAATGTGATGAACCTCCCCCAAACCTCAAATGATATGACATCCTAGATCTCATTCTCTTCAATCTTTTCCCAAAAAAAGTAAAATTCAAGAATCTCTTCTCCATTTTCATTTATATTTCATTCTTGAAATTTATCCTTTATTTTTAGAAAATTTTATTTCATTAATCTAGAGATAATATCCATATTTCCTATATAATTGATGTTTCATTCACCTTAATTGGGATATAAATTTTTTCAAAAATCATTAATCAAATCAAAGTCAAATTTTTATAATTCAAATAATAGAAAATTCATGAAATATTGGATCATTAAATGTGTTGACCTCAAACCCCATTAGCCTAGAGATGGTTCCTTTATTTATTATATTATCATGATTACAAAGAAACACATCCCAAAGTACCGATCACCAAATTTGTAACACCCCAAGATTCAACGTAATCCTTCTCTTTGAATAATACAGTAGCGTGTGTTGTATGCGACTTCGAGTTCTAACACACCACAGCCAATCAAACTAGCCATTATGATTATTAATACCCACTTATTGAAATTTTATTAATTTAATCATAAATAATGGACTTCATTTTTTGATTTGGTATATCAATATTATCCAAGGGTGAATTTTTGGTATTTTTCTGAAAACATTCAATTTTTGATGAATAGTGAAAAACATTGAGTTATAGTTTAAAACCGAATTTTTATTTAATTTTTTTATATAAATTTATTTTCAATAAATAGATACATAATCCCTATATATGTTCAATGTAATTCATTGTAGTCAGTTTATAATAAATTTAGATCTATAAAAATTTTATTGATCTTTTCACCATCTTTTACCCACCTCCTATGAGAATTTTCCATTTCACATAAAACATAAGTTTACCTCATCTGTGAGTGGAATTTTGAAAATATGAGAGGCATCGTTAATATCAAGGAGTAAAATGTGGGTCAATAAGATAAAATTAATATTTGGTGAATAGTAACTTTTTACTGCTATTTACCACAATTAAAAGTAAATACGGTAATTAAGGGTAAAAATTATATTTTTATTGCCCTAACCCATTTAGTTATTCTATTGGATAGATATAATTCAACCAAAAACAACCTTAAGAATAAAATATGAACCTCTTTTGTCCACTTGGATTAGGTTAAGACATTTATTATTAATTAATTTAAAGAAGAGTTAAAAGAGTTAAAATCAATGTTTAATAACTAACACATTTTAAGTATTGGTTTATACAATAGATAAATTAGACTATAAACATTAATTAGAAATATAAAAATATTTATTACGTAATGGTATTTTATTTATAATTTTTAGACATTAAATAATTTAATTTATTTATGACACAGTGGTGATACATTAATTACCAAATTAATGAAACATTGAAACAATTTATATTATAAATATCCAAATAAATGTAATTTGAGACTTTTTATGAATTACACTAATTTTATTGGTGAATATGACATATTAGGGTTGGTTATATGTATTTTTTTGGAAGTAATAGTGATGTTAGGAATTTATAAAAAACAAAATACTAAATAGTGTCAAAATTGACATAAAAAAGTTTTAAAAAAAATATTATATTATTAATTGATATTCTATTCCTAAAAATCTGAGGATCGGCCAAAGGACATAAATATTAATACATGTATCATTAATTTACCACTTGGGGTTATCTTGGATGTATATAGTAAGTTTATTAACCATATAATATAAAAATACAAAGTGACCTGGTAAAATTCAATCTATTTTACTAAGAGTTAAATCGAAAAGATAAAGTAAATATGGTGAACCTAACCCATATAAAACCTATTTATCGATTTTTTTCGACAAATAACCACTTTATCCTTTAAATAATCTATTTTGGATCCATTATAAAACTAAAAATGATTTTATTATAAAATAATATTTCTATCTCTTCCTAAGGTCCTCCTCTCCCCTCTTATAAAAGGGCACACCCCCTTCTATCTAATTCACACATTCAAATCCATTTGTCTCAACCAACCCCTTCCAAAATATCCTCTCAACTTCCCTAACTTTATCCTAGAGTCCTTCCTTTAGTCAGAAAGCAATCCTAAAGATCCCTATTGGTCAAATCAAAAGGAAGAACCCGATGAAGAGGTAATAATTTCACAACCCACATTCAATTTCATTTCATCTTCCACTTCTTCATTCTTTGTTATTTACATTATAAAATAATAAATCCAGTATATTATATATAATTTGATGATATTATAAATATGGTACATCCGTATTTATTATTATATCCATCCTTTGAATGACATGTCACCATATGTGCGTACATACGGATTACCGTATCCACATCGTGGTGTAATTGTTATTCAATACATTATTATTTGTATGGGTATAACAATGATGTTTAATTCATTTAAACAATAAATATAAAATGATACAGATTTTCTATATATGATATACGAACCAATAATATATTATTTTAATATCAACATAATGATATTGTCGCAAGTGCGTACGTACGGATTACCGTCTCCCCGAACACGATGAGATTCATTCCCCATCGTATACATTCAAGACTAATTTTCATTAGATGATTAAAAATAATGTTGTTTAAAGACTTTATATCATTTTGGATATGAATAATACACTTCCCATCCATAAAAAATATGACTCATATAACAAAGAATATAATGGAAAATGAATCTGTGAACACCCGAAACGACGATAATAATAGGATATTATTAACAAAAAATGTTAAAAGATCATATATGATATCATATTAATGTGTATGATTATTTTATAATTTAATAACAATTATTTAACCATTATAAAATAGTTTAAACTACCCTCCACCAATTAAAATTAAATGGTAAGGGTTAATTTCACAATCTCTTTATTATCCGAGGATGTTTTTACGTAAGTATCTACTAGAACCTCTTTATCATCCACATCCATGTTTCTTAAAAATGTATTTCAAAACATTATTACTATTTTATAAACTATTTTTTAAAGTCATTTATATCCTTTTTTGACTTTTTATATGATTTTTATAAAGAAATCATTCCATGAATTTCCAAACAAGGTCCTTTTAAACTTTTCAAAAGAATTAATGTAAGAATGTCTTTTTTAACTTATACGGTGGGTACGGCTATTTTCCATTTTTATAAAACCATAAAAGCTTTTCTTAAAAGATTATAAGAATATTTTCAAAGGAATTGTTTTCTTCTATAATTATGTGACTTTTAAATGATTTCAAAAAAAGATATATTTCTCTCAAATAGTTTTGATTTCATCAATGTCAACATCCTTTTATGGATTTTAATCTTATTTGAAGATTATTTATTATGATACAAAACTAATATATTGTATTGAAGGTTTTGTGATATGTTTTAATATGGATGTGTTGTTTTTATACCATTCATGTTTTATAGATAAAGTATTGAAATTTAGTATCCTAGTTTTAATAAGAATGTTTATGTTATGTTTAAACCTGTTCATATGAGGAATGCATTGGACTTAGTAAGTGACAGTTGGATCCCGTTATAGCTCCTCGATGCATCGGTAGGTCTCATGAAACAAACTACTGTCTTGGCACAAGGCCTTGAGAAAATATTATTTTTAGTCTTGGCAAAAGGCCTTGAATATGTGGATATTATAGTCTGGCATTATGAATTCCAACATTATGAAAGTGGTTATTGATATTGCAAATGATTATTCGACAAGTAAAATATCCATGTGAGCAAGAAAATGGCATTATTTCATTTTATTTTTTCGATATTATGTTGAAGTTCATGTTTAAAAGGATTCTTTTTAGTTATAAATTTCCTTAAATGTTTATGATTCATTATGAATGGTTCCACTATATTGTTATCCTTACTAAGCATCTGACATCACCCCTTTCTATATTTTATTTTTCCCAGGATGTGAAGAAGTATATTATGATTGAACTGTAGGGATAGTTTGAGGGGATATGAGTGTGGACTACAGAGAATATTTTGTTTTAGTTTTTCACTTTATGATGTAATGTAAGACTTATGAATGTATCTAGTTTTTCCAATACTACTAAACTAATCGGTCTTTCGAGACTTGATCTTTTGTGATCATTCCAATGTTTTGTAATAATGCACAGACTCTGGGTAACTGGGGTTGGGGCATTATAGTTGGTATCAGAGGAAGTTTAGTACCAACCTTGGAAACTATATTTAGATAACCATTGATTAGAGCACATTACACTAAGATAGACTTTGAGGATTAGTATAGAAGAACTTACAAGAATTTTTCTATTGTAGATATTTTGTGAGTTTTTCGAGTAATACATCCCTATATGTATACAAGCAGGTGGAGGTGGCTTTGGCACAGATGTACCTAGGGGTAAAACCCAAAAACACTTCTTTTAGCTAGACTCTAATGGGAACTGGTGCACGACAACGGGCCTTGATGCACTCTTGGTTACGACACTCCTGGGGGATATTCTTAGGATAATTCTCATTTTCATTACAAATCATTATGAAGGGTTTATGAGTATATAATTCATCAAAGAAAACATTTTTATGATTATGGATTATATACATAAACTGCTCAATTTATATTAAGTGTTTTACAAGTTTGGATTTATGTATTGTGATTCATAAACTACTCTAGTGTATGCCATTGTTTAGAAATGGCACCAAGTAGAAGGAATGGAAATTGTATCAATGAATGAACTCAATGTAGAGATTTAACTCCTACTAATGATAATTATAGTGGAGCTTGTGATGCAACATGTGCTGATCAGCTAATGACCATATTGAGACAACTCACTCAGGTTATGAATAAAAACCTTACCTGTATGGAGAACCATGATCCACTACGTAGAGGATCAATGTTAGATATCTTGAGGAGGAAAAAACCACCAAAATTCAATGGGAGTATAAATCCTTTATTATCTACGAAATGGATAAAAATTTTAGTGAAAATATTCCATGCCTTGGGGAGTAGTGAAAGGGAAAAATTTATCATGGCAGTTTACCACCTCACTGGAGATGTTGATCAATGGTGGTCATTGATTCAAAACACGAAGGAAGATGATGAAGTATCAAATATGGAATGGAGGGAGTTTAAATATATCTTCTTATTAAAATACATTCCTAGTGACCATCGAGTTGATATAGAAAGGAAATTTATAAGTCTAAGGAAAAAGGAGGATGAGAATGTTGCAATGTATGAGTCTAAAATTACAAGGTTAGCAAGGCCTGATGCAAATTATATACATAACCCATGAAGTAAGATATATTGTTTCGTTGATGGGTTAAAACTATTTCTCCATCAAGAATTAGTCTCACAATACTTCATGTCATCTGAAGATATTGTCTCATGTACTATCAAGACAGAAAAGAAATTCTATAATTCTTACGAATTTAAAGAAAATAAAGAGAAGAACGGATCTACTGATCACTTGAAAATGGAAATAATGGGAAGAAGGGAAAATTTGAATATCCATTCTGTGCTAAATGTTGGAAGAAACACCCCGGTACTTGTTTGAAGGGAATGAGAGTCTATTAAAAGTGTGGTGAAAAAGGCCGCCAAGCTCTTGATTGTAAGGGGAAGAAAGAAGCTACTGATGTTCAATGCTACAATTGTAAGGATATGGGACGTTATGAAAATTAATTTCCTAAGAGTTAAGGGACCATACCTCAGAAAAGGCCAAGGGATCAAGGCCAATATTATGGTCTCACTACTGCTGAGGTTGAAGCTCCAAAAGACATAGTGGTAGGTAATTTGATGGTTTCCTCAAGTTTAGAAAATGATTTATTTGATTCTATATCATCACATTCTTTCATATATTCCTAGTTTTATAAAAAAATTAGATATTTTAAATTTGATTTAACAAGGGATTTGTCAGTTAGAACTCCTGAGGAAAGTATCATTGCTTCAAAGTTCTATGAATCAGTTTCCATTTGGGCATATATGTATACTTTATCTGCTGATGTCATCAGCATACCCATGATTGAATTTGATATAATCCTCGGTATGGATTGGATTTCGGACAATGATACAAAAATTTATTTTAAGATGAATGAGGTTACTATTTTTTATGACGATGATAAAAAACACATTAACTTTAGAGAAGAATCGTCACCACCTAATTCTTATCTGGATCCACCCCCAGTAACTCAACTAAATTCAGTTATTGGGGAGGAAGAGAATTAAATGACTATGGGTTAGGAAATGAATGTTCAAATTGAGGATGTACCTATTGTGAGAGAATATGTTGATGTGTTTCTAGAAAATTTACATGGACATCCTCTAGAACTATAAATTGAGTTTTACATTGACTTAATTCTAGGATCAAGGCCCATGTCAATGAACCCTTATAGGAAACTATGGAATTAGAGGAACTAAATAAACAACTAGATAAATTGAGTAATAATAGATTTATTCACCCTAGTGTTTCTCCATGGGGAGACCCTTTCCTTTTTGTTAAAAATAAAAACGGATCTATGAGGTTATGTATTGACTACAGGGAGACAAATGCTATATCAATAAAGAACAAGTATCCCCTACCTCTCATTGATGATTTATTTGTCCTACTACATAGAGATCAATACATTAAAAATTTTGACGTTCGATCTAGATACCTTCAACTGTGTGTGAAAAATGAAGACATTCCAAAGACATCATTTCGAACCAGGTATGTGCATTACAAGTTTACAGTAATGCCTTTTGGGCCGACTAATGCACCCTCTGTTTTCATGGGTCCAGTGAATAGAGTTTTCAATGAATATCTTGATTAATTTTTAGTGGTATTTATTGATGATATCTTGGTATAATACAAAATCTACGGGGATCATGAAATTCACTTGTGAATTTTTCTAAAGACTCTTAAAAGACATTAATTATACGGGATGTTTAACAAGTGTGGATTTTGGCTTCATGAGATTTCATTTCATGGCCATATTGTCTCTAATTATGGAATCACTATTGATCCTTCTAAAAAAAGATCAATCCTCGAATGGCCAGCACCAATGAGTATAACTGAGGTACATAGTTTTATTGGTTTAACAGGTTATTACTGACGTTTCGTCCAGAATTTCTCCCGGTTGGCTAACCCATTAACAAAGCTCACATGTAAAGTGGTTAAATTTGTTTGGAGAAAAGAGTGTGAAGAATGTTTTGAATAACTAAAGAGAAGATTAGTCAATGCTCTTATATTGAATCTATCATTGGGTAATGAAGGGCTCTTTATTTATAGTGATGCATCGAAGAAAGGACATGGTTGTGTCCTTATGCAGAATGATAGGGTTATTGCCTATGCATCACTATTGCTAAAAATTCATCTGCAAAACTATCCTACTCATAATATTGAGTTAACTACTATAATCATTGATTTGATGACATGGAGAGATTATCTCTATGGTAAGAAATGTGAGATATATACCGATCATAATAGTTTGAAGTATATTTTCTCATAGAAAGAACTCAACATGAGGCAAAAGCGATGGCTTGAACTACTCTAGGATTATGATTTCATGATACACTACCACCTACGGAAGGCAAATAATGTGGCAGATTCTTTGAGCAGAAAAGATCATGATGTTTTTAACAGGATGAGAGTTGAAAAGGATCCTATATACATGGATCTATTAAAGATGGATATGGTAATAAACATGGATGGTGAAACATAAATACTTTTTCAAATGGTTTCCAAACCATCATTACGAGAAAGGATAAAGAGTTCTCAGACCGATGATGAAGAGTTTAAAAAGAATATTAAAGCTGTGAATGATGGGAGATTGAATGACTTTTTGTATGAAGATGGAATTTTGGAATTTGGGAACAGAACTTGTGTTTTCGATATACCTAGTCTAAAAAGGGAATTGTTGGAGGATGCTCATAGTTCCAATTTCTCTATGCACCCTAGTATCACTATGATGTATATAGATTTGGAGGAACATTTTTTGTGGTAAAACATGAAGAGGGAGATTTCTGATTTTGTGTCAAGATGTATGGTTCTTCAACAAGTGAAAGATGCAAGGCAACAGCCTGGAGGAGTATCCCAACCTCTTCCCATACTAGAGTGGAAATGGGATAGTATCACGATGGAATTTTTCATAGGAATACCAAATACTCTTATAAGGAACGATGAAATATGGGTCATTATTGATTGTCTTACCAAGTCAGCACATTTTCTTGCTATAAGAGAAGATATACCACTTGAACATCTAGAAAGTCTATATATTAATGATGTTGTGATACTTAATGGAGTACCCATATCAATTGTTTCTGATTGGGATCCATTTTTACTTCAAGATTCTAGATAAGTCTTCAGAAAGCTCTGAATACAAAACAACATTTGAGCACTGCCTACGACCCTCAAAATGATGGAAAATTAGAACGGACTATTCAAACCTTAGAATACATGTTGAGATCATGCTCACATTAATTTCAGGGAATGTGGGATCAATATTTACCTTCGGTAGAAGTTTCCTATTACCATAGCTTCCATTAAAGTGTTCAGATGGCACCTTATGAAGCTTTATATAGAAAGAAATGTCACACACCAACTTATGGGGATTATGTTGATGAAAGATAACTCGTAGGCCCAGAACTGGTGGAGAAAACGATGGAAAATGTGAAGGTAATCCAAAACCACATCAAAGCAGTTTAAAGTAGTCAGAAGATCCACACTGATAACTAAAGGAAGGATTTTGAATTATAGGTAGGAGATCTTGTTTTCATGAACGTATAACCATGGAACGGTGTTATACATTTCGGTAATAAGTGTAAATTGAGTCCCAGGTATATCGGACCTTTCGAAATTTTGGAACGAATTGGGGTTTTAGCGTACCATTTGGCAATGCCGCCAAGTCTCTCCAAAGTTCACAATGTGTTCCACGTATCACTATTGAGAAAATGCATGCCAGACCAAATGCATGTACTCACATATGTGGAATTAGAACTGGAACATGATCTGTCTTATTGCAAAGAGGATGTCAGGATTCTAGGTACAAGAGAGAAAGTGATGAGAAATCGGATGACCAGTTTGGTAAAAGTTCTATGGAGAAACCAAAAGATGGAAGAGGCAATGTGGGATCCCAATGAACATATGATGAAGAAACACCCGAGTCTTTTTATGCAGTAATTATCTAGAAATTTTGAGGATGAAATTATTTTAAGGATAGGATAATGTAACAACCCAAGCTTCCACAGAACGCTACTCTTTTAACAATATAGTAGCATGTGTTGTACACAACTTCGTGTTCTAACACACCACAAAAATTCAAAATCACTGTTATGAATAGTATTGCCCACTTTTTTAGATTTTATTAATTTTATCATTCAAAATGGACTTCATTTTTGGATTTCGAATATCGAAATTATCGTAGGGTGAATTTTTGGTATTTTTCTAAAAACATTCAATTTTTTAGGAATAGTTAAAAAACACTGAGTTATAGTTTAAAACTGAATTTTTATTTAAATAATTTTTTATTTTATTTAAATTTATTTTATTTTAAAATAGATACATAATAACTAAATATGTTCAATGTAATTCATTGCAGTCTGTTTATAATAATTATATATATATATATAAATTTATTTGAACTTTACGTCGTCTTTTACCCACCTGCTTGGAGAATTTTCAAATTCACATAAAACATAATTTTATAGCTTCTATGATTATAATTTCAAAAATCCAAGAGACCCAATCAATATCAAGGAGTAAAATTTGGTTCAATAAGATAAAAATAATTTTTGGTGAATAGTAACTTTTTTACTTTTATTTACCATGGTTAAAAATAAATAGGGTAATTAAGGGTAAAAATGATATTATTATTACCCTAAAACATGTCCTAATTCTATTGGTTATGTATAATTCGACCAAAAAAATCCTTAGGAATAATATATTATCCTCTTTGATCTGCTTGGATTAGATTATGACATTTATTATTATTTAATTCAAAGAAGAGTTAGAAGAGTTAAAATCAAAGTTCAATAACTAAAACATTTTTAATATAGGGTTATACATAAGATAAATTAGAATATAAATATTCATTACAAATATAAAAAGATTTACTAAATAATGGTACTTTATTTATAATTTTTATACATTAAATTAATTAATATATTTATGACACAATCGTGATGCAGTAATTACCTAATTAATGAAATATTAAAATAATTGATAATATAAATATCCAAATAAATGTAATTTGAGACTTTTTATGAATTAAACTGATTTACAAGGTTAATATGTTATATTAGGGTTGGTTAGATGAATTTTGTTTTTATGTAATAATGTTGTAAAGAAATTAGCAAAAACAAAATACCAAATAGTGTCAAAATTGACATAAAAGTGTTTTTAAAACAAATATTATATTATTAATTGATATTCATTTCATAAAAATCTACGTTTCGGAAGAAAAACATATATAATGATAGGTGTATCATTAATGAATGACTTGAGGTTTTCATGGATGTATATAGTCAGTTTATTAACCATATAATATTAAAATACAAAGTGACATGGTAAATGTCAAACTATTTAACTAAGAGTTAAATCTAAAAGATAAAGTTTATATAGTGATCCAAACCTGTATAAATCCAATTGGTTGAGTTTTTTTCTACCCATACCCACCTTGGAATTTAAATAATCTATTTTGTAGCCATTAGAAACAGAAAAATTATTTTATTATAAAATAATATTTCTATCTTTTCCTAAGGTACCCCTCGCCCCTCTTATAAAAGGGCACTCCACCTTATCTATAATTCATACCTTCAAAGCAATTTTTCTTGGCCAAAACCTACCCAAGTATCCTATAAACATCCCTCACTTAATCATATAGGATTTCCATTAGTAATAAATCCAACCTAAAGATCCCTTTTGATCAAATCAAAAGGAATAACCCAAAAGAAGAGGGAACAATTTCACCACCCTCATTCTAGTTCTTTTCTTCTTCAACTTCTTCTTTCATTGTTGTTTCCATTCTAAAATAAAAATTCCATTATCTTATTTATACTGCGATGTTATTATAGATATGGTACAACCATATTCATTATTCTATCCATCCTTTTAATGACATGTCACCATACGTGCGTATGTATGGATTACCACCACCACGTCGTGGTGTAATTGTTATTCAATACATTATTATTTGAATGGGTATAATAATGATGTTTAATTAATCTAAATAATAAATATAACATGACAATGATTATGTATATAAGATATACCATCCAATTATATATTATTTTAATATAAAAATAATGATATTGTTTCTCATTCATACGTACGGATTACCGTCTCCAAGAACGCAATGAGATTCATTTCCCATCGTATCCATTCAAGAATAATTTTCAATTGATGATTAAAAATAATTTTGTTTAAAGACATAGTATAATTATGCATATGAATAAGATACATCCCATTTATAACAAATATGACTCATATAGCAAAAAAATATAAAGGAAAACGAATATGTTAACACCCAAAACGACGATAATACTAATAAATTATTAACCAAACAATGTTAAAAGATCATATATCATATCATATTAATGTATATGATTTTTTAATATTTTAATAACAATTATTTCACCATTATTCAAGATGTTAAACAACCCTTAACCAAGTAAAATTATAAGTTAAGGGTTATTGTCACAATCTATTTACTATCCGAGGTAGTTTTTACGTAAGTATCCACTGGGACCTATTTATCATCCACATCCATGTTTCATAAAAATGTATTTCAAAACAGTCTCAATATTTTATATACTATGGGTTAATGTCATTTATACCTTTGTTTTACTTTTTTTTAATATTTTTATAAAGGAATCCTTCCGTCATTTTCCAAACAAGGTCCTTTTTAACCTTTTCGACAAAATTAAGGTGAGAATGTATTTTTTAACTTATACGGTGGGTGCATCTATTTTCCACCGTTATAAAATCGTTGAAGCATACCTTAAAAGCTTATAAGAATATTTTCAAAGTAAATGTTTTCTTTTATAATTATGTGTCTTTTAAATGATTTCAAAAAAGAGATATTTCTCTCAAATAGTTTTGATTTCATCTATGTCAACATCCTTTGATGGATTTTAAGCTTATTTGAGGTTTATTAATTATGATACAAAACATCCATATTGTATTGAAATTTCTGTGATATGTTTTAACTATGGATGTGTTATTTTATACCATTCATGGTTTATGGAGAATGTATTGACATTTCATATGATAGTTTTAATATGAATTTTTATGTTATATTTAAACCTGTTCAAATGATGAATGCATTGGACTTAGTAAGTGACAGGTGGAGCCCGCTATAACTTCTCGATGCATCGGTAGGTCTCATGAGACAAACTAGTGTCTTGGGAAAAGGCCTTGAAAAAATATTATTTGTAGTCTTGGCACAAGTTCTTGACTATGTGGTTATGATAGTCTTTCATTATGCATTCCATCATTATGAAATTGGTTATTGATATTTCATGGGATTATTTTACTAGTAGAATATCCATGTGAATAATTAAATGGTATTATTTCATTTTATTTTTTCCAATTTATATTGAAGTTCATGTTTAAAAGGCTTTTCATTTAGCATTACATTTCCTTAAATGTTTATGCTTCTTTATACAATTTTCGGCTATATTGTTATCCTTTATGAGCATCTAAGAACACCCCTTTATATGTTTTATTTTTCCCAGGATATAAAGAAGTATTTTATGACTGACCTACAGGGATAGTCTGGGAGGATATGAGTGTGGAAAGTGGATACTAGGTTGTTTTATTTTTTCACTTTATGATATAATGTAAGACTTATGAAAGTATATAGTTTTTCCAAGGATACTAATATAATCGCTCATTCGAGACTTGATCTTTTGGGATCATGCCAATGTTATGTAATAATGCACCGACTCTGGGTAACTGAGGTCGAGGAGTTAAATTATTAGTTTGAATGACTATATACATGCATAGTTCCCTTATTAAATATGTAATAAAACTTATAACATAATAATGAAAATTAAACTACATCCTTGAAAACTCATTAATGGTTGTCTTCTTTATAACTGGGGGAAAAATTTAATGGTGATATTGAGTGATCAGTGAGAGTTAAGTACAATAAAAGAAAAAATGTATCAAGTATCCTATTAAATATGGAATGGTAAATAACGTAAAACCCTTTCCAATTAATAAATAATCTAATAATTAAATTCATCCATCTTTATTTCATAGTCAAAATCTCGAGGATAAAAATAAATGAATACTGAAAGAAAAGAATGCTTAATTATTGGATGTCATGTATCTGGAAAATGAACCACTACCTTCATGATATTTCACAAGTTAGTTTAATTATTTTGGTTAATACCCATTTAATTTGGCCACATGATTCATCCTATGAGACTATCGATGCTTCGAGGGACTATTCTAAATGTTACCCCACCCCGTTCTTTTGTCCAAATGATTCATTATATATTGATTAGGTGATTTAAAAACATATTTTTTATTCAAAGTATACTATATCACATTGAAACATTTTAATACAATTAATAAAATGATATTTATGATATGATCTATCTACAGTGGATATATATACACTTCATAAATGAAGATTGGTATATAATATCAAAATATGCCTCAATAATAGGATATCAAGTAAAATTACATTAAAAATAAATAGATTATTATTATTCTATATAAACCCAAATATAATAAGAAGAAATAAGACATGATATAATTAGAATAAACTTCAAACATAACCTAATCATGAAATAATCAATTAAAAGAATGTTTAACCCAATGAATGACAATTGAGTTAAGAAATATATTTCCGCTTGTAATCAGTCAAATCATACGCACCATAAAAGTATTAAATATCAAATGAAACATTTAATACACAAATTATAATGAGACGCATGATATTATACACCAAAGGTTAGTATATAAAACTCACACAAGGATTAAGTGGGGAATAGGTCAAATATCTCACAAAATTAAAAAGTGTCACGAGGAACCCCTACCTCGTGATTTTTTAGTTTTGCAAACTATAACCTCATTTATATTGGTTTAAAGAATGTTATTCACCCACAGTAAGAAAATAATAACATTTTAATTACTGTATATTTATATTTTATAACATCATATGACCCAATAATTTATAATAATTTTCTATTTTCATTTTTTCAGGTGTGTTTGTTTCATAGTTTAATGATTGGCACTATTTTGTATAATTTTGAGAATACAACTCCATACATGTAATGAAATAGTATTAATGTAATTAAAGATTTTTAAATGGTCCCACATATAATTTGTATTTCTAACAATGGGATGTTTCATTAGAAAAAAAATTAATGATAATTGATAACTTATTTTGGAAGGTTTTTCAAACATAATGAACTTGTTTCATTTTATTTATCAATATGAATATATATTGTTTCTAGAACAAGAAATAGGATATAATATACTTATTAGTATATTATTTAACTATATTATTATTTTTATTACCATCCATGAAGGAGTAAAAAAATAACGAACAAAACCCTTTTTCATAGAGACATTAAATTGGAATAATTTAGACATCAATTTTGTTTTCTTGAATAAAAGGAGGTAATAAAACTTGTGGGTATAACATATTCCATTAGAAAATTAAAATAAAATTATTTACATGATTCTTGAATTATTATTCATTAATGGATGTAAGAGGTTAGTAAAAATTAGTAAAAGAAAATAATTTTAGAGATGTGTGTTTAGAAAATTACTTTTGGAATACCACCTCCTTGGAGGACCCATAGTGGAATGTTGATTTGGTATTTTGACAAAACCATGAGGGATTGTACCTAGGTAGAGTGAGGAGAAAATGTTTTTGAAGATATTTTTTTTATGTAATTTTTTTATTAGAAATGGGTAGATGATGGTTGGTATTTTTAATTGAGGATAGGTGGGTTAATGTGATTAAATAATGATTATTTTATAATTAATTCCTACCACAATGAGGTAGAATTAATTTAAATGATTTATACTTTTATTTAATTTTATTGAGGCTATTTACAGTTTATAAATACCTCATAAACAAAATAAAAGTTTTATTTTTAGGTGATTTTTTCTTTTACCTTTTAACTTTATACCTTCTCAAAATTTTAAATATATTGCGATAAATTATTTTTTACCATGATAAAAATGAAAATGAAATTAAATTTTATTTGGAACCTATAATTTAAAATATAGAATCCATTTTACCAAATTATATTTAAAAAATTGGACCATTTATATTTAAAATTAATCTCATAGAATCAATAGAAAATCGGTTTTTTAAAGTGAAATGTTCAAATGTTTTAAATGTTTTTATATCCAATTTCATTTTAAACATGATTAAAATGACCTAAATTGGATTTATAAGTGTATAATTGAACTAATAATACATTAAAAAAATTAAACATATAATTTAAATATATAAATAAATTAAACTAAAATTTATTTTTTAATTATATTTTAATGTTTTCACTATTCATCATAAAATGAAACTTCTCCCAAAAAATACCATAATTTGTTCCTATGATTATTTTGATTTTACACTTCTAAAAATTAAATTTATTTATTTTTTTAAAATCAAATGTATCATAATTTAGAACTAAAACATGTGCGCCATCAAAAAAGGCCAAATTGTCTTTAAGAGAAATATTAATTTTAGTTCTAAAATTTGATCTTATTTTTATCTTAATCGTATCAAACATTTTAGATGAATTTAACAAAAACATTGAATATTTAAAGTATAAATTTCATTAATATATTTCAAAAATATTTATTTATTTAATTTATTATGAGAGCATATGATTTTGGGCATAAATGTTTTTATAAAAACACTTCATTTACGTTCATTTAGTTTTAGTAATTAATTAGTAACCAATGAAATAATTTTATAAAAATGTGTAAAAAATATTTTCATAATTTAGTTAATACTATTCATTCCCACCATTCAAATGTATATGTGATAAATATAAAATTTCAATAATAATATTTAATCATTTATTATACTCAGTGTTTTGTGTAATGTAAACTATAAAATAAATTGAATTTAGTTAAGAAGATACATTCCATAGAATCAAAGTTTGTTAAATTTTAACCTCCTTCACTATGTTGTTTCCTATCATTTTTATGTTTTACTTCAAAAATCAGAGGTTGATACTTGAAAATACCATTTTGGGAAGCCCACATCGTAAATAGGGTTAATAAGATATCCCTTTAATTAGTGTTAAAACTAAATTATAAGGTCGCGCCAAAATTGGGATTTAGAAAAGGATAAAATTAGTGGGATGTGAAAATAGCTCCCAAGACTAGAAATATATATATCAATTTCTTTTTGATATTGATATAGAAAATGGTTATTAGAGAGTCTTCTATTAAAAAATGATAATTTTTTGGGGGGTTAAAGAGGCCATTGATTCCATAAAAAGTAAATTAAATGAATTGAATTTTTCATTCTAAGTTAATATCCTAGAGTTGAGGGATTATTTTAATATTTAGATAATAACTTGAGAAAAATAAAATTACTTTATTATGTTTTATCTGATAAGAATAATCTAGTCTTTTTGTTGTGTTATTATAAACTTTTACTTCATTCCTTACACCATGAAATGAATGTTCATGGTGAATTTTCTAGTATTCCTAGAGCACATTAATGTATAATAAGACACAAAAGTCATTAAATAGGAGATTTTATGTTTTTTGAAACAAAAAATGGAAGGAATATGACCAAATAATTCCCAAATGTAACCAACATTCACATGAATAAAGCTACCTTAATCTACAATTATTCTACAGTAATACCCAATATACAACTAGACAATTCAATAAATTTGTATCCTTAAATTTACAAAAAATAAATTTCATCAAAATATTGAATCCTAAAAATCAAAAGGATTTGATCGTATAGTAATCCAAGATAAATTTAATAATTTTCTTGAAATATACGCATTTTGTAAACATATAATTTCCAAGATATTCTAACTATTTCCTTAAAAACCTGAATCACCATAAATAAATTATAGATACATTATTCCACAAAAATAAAATTCAACCTTTATTACTCAAACAAAATTTCATAATATTATATTTACCTTAATCCTATTGGGTTCCCGAAATGGACTTATCTTTTATCCATAAAATCATTTTAACAAAAAAAAATTCATACTTGTTAGGTCTTTATGTTGGATAATGGTAGACATTACACACTTAGGGAACTTAAATTCTGGGTTCAATCCCTATGGACTTTTCCAGATGAAAAGGGTCATCACCCAAACTGGGGGTATTCATTTTTCTAAAACAATATTATTATTATCCAAACACAATTCCCAAAAAACATGTTATGGTTGTTTTTAAAAATAATCCTAATATATTCAACATAATTTAATTATTTAAACCTAAATGGTTATCTAAGACATTTCATTTGGAAGTCCCAAAATATAATAACCCATAATTACATAAAAATAAAAGAATATAAAAACCCTAAATGTTATCCTTACCTCTAAAATTGTTTTTACCACCAACACTAGCCTTATTTTTTATGTATCTTTTTTCAAATAATATAAAATAATTGGTTATATTACCACAAATTAACCCCATAATGTCATTAATATTATTTAACTCCCATAAAATAAATATCTCGAATGGTTTTTTATGAATTTAAACATATGATTAAAATTAAAGTCATAAACTGATTATGGTGCCTAAAACTATAATGTTTATAAAAACATATATTCTTCACAAATCAACTCAAATCCATAGACATTTCATGATTCTTCTAACCATAATACCATTGGTAGAATATCTATTCTTCACATTTTCAGTCATATTAAGTATTAAACCAGTTCCTTCTGGTTTCCACTATTGAATAAAAAAAATTGAAAATTGTAAACATCAAACTACAAGAATAGTATTAGGATATCAAATAATGATAAAATATTAATAAAAGGATTAAATCATGGAACTTTCTTCTCAATATATGATTCTATAGGCATAAACTAGTTTATCCATGGTCATTTACAAATATATAAGATGTTATCTTATTCTAATTCCTTTCCACATAATTAATTAATAGGTTTATGTTCCATAATTTATGTTTTCATAAATCGAATTCCCAATTTTTCTACTAAATTTTCGTTGATTCGAAATGTAATAATCCAAAACTCGGTAACTTATAGCTAGTTCCTTTCTTTATTTTATTAGCTTGACTATATGGAATCTACACCCAAAGGAAATATCTGTTTAGTTGTTTTGAATAACTAGTTACATACATAATTCGATTATTACATTGGTAATAAAAAATAGAACACAAAAATGGAAAGTAAAATACATACTTGAAAGCTCATTCAAAGTTACCATCTTTATAACGTGGGAAATGAAATAAAATTAGGTTCAGATTGAGTGCCCAGTAAGAGCTATGTATAGTGGAAGAAATAATTAATCATTGAGAATAGTCAATAGGGATAGGTAAATAACTCAAAAAAAGTCATTTAATCAATAAATATTGAATTAAATACATACATTGATTTGTCAGCGTGAAAATATCTTGGATAATAGTAACTGAATATTGAAAGAAGTGAACTCTTAATTATTAGATAATATATATCCTTCACTTAAACCAAAACCATAAAGTCTTTTTACCTGATGGTTTATTCATTATAGGTAAAACACATTTAATGTGGCCACATTATTCATCTCAATAGACTACCGATGCATAACGGGGTTTTTCAATATACGATCTTCATCCCATCTTGTGTCCAATGATTTAATTATATAACAAATAAAAAATATAAAAGGTTATTTTTAAATAAAATTGTCCCATACAACATTAAATCATTTAATACAATTAATGTAACGAGATTCATGATATGATATATCAAAATTGTTTGTGTATGCACCTCATAATAGAAGGTGGGTGTGTAACATCAATATATGAATCAATGAAAGGAGATCAAGACAAAGTACCATAAAAATAAATTGATTGTGTGTATTCAAGGTAAATACTCATAAAATAAGTGTAAATAAAACATGATATAATCCAATGTTTTTTCACACATAACCTCAGCATGACATATATAGTGTAATTGAAGTTTAACCCAATGAAAGAAAATTTAGTTAGGAACTCTCTTACTACATGTAATTTGTGGAATCATGTGACCAAAAAGAGCAATATGTATCAAATTAAAAATTTAATACTCAAAATATAATTATAATCAAGATATTATATACCAAAGGTCATTCAATTCACCACACATAAGGATTAAGTGGTGGAAAGGGAATATATCTCATAGAATTAAAAGGTGGAACAAGAAACTATTTCCTTGCACATTCTCTTTATATTCAAATATATTATCCTCATGTGTAATGGTGTAAAGAATTTTATTGACTCGATAGAGAAATATATTCAAATATATATAACCTTATATGGTTATTTAATAACATCATATGATCGATTCATTAAAAATATTTCATTCTTTTCATTCTTTGGGGTGCATTAATTTTAATGTTTCATGATCGGTTCATTTCTGCATAATTATAAGAATACAACTCCCGAAGTGGAATGGAATAGTATTAATTTAGTTAAGGTATTATAAATGGTCCCATATATCATTCTTTCCTTACATGAGGATGATTCATTTGATAAAATGTTAGTGATAAATCTTTAGTTTATTTTGGAAATTTTTCCATACTCCACAAACATTTTTCATTTTATATACTATTATAAGAATATATTAGTTCCAAAACATGAAACAGGTTATAATATAATTATTAAAATATTATATAACTAAAATAAATATTTTTTGACCATCAATTAAGTATTTAATGGATTATGAACAAAATCATTATTCACGGAGACAGTTAACTACTGTAATTTGGAGATTATTTGCATTTCAATGAATAAGAGGTGGTAATAAAATGTGTTGATATGTGATATTCCATTATAAATATAATATACAAGTATTTATGTGATTATATATTTATTGTTCCATTATGTATGAATTATATTAGTAGAATGTATAAAATGAAATGAAATTAAGGGAAGTGTTTTGAGAAAATTACCTCTTGAATATCACCTACTTGGACTACGCCTTGAGGCCCTTGGATTTGGTATTTTGCTGAGACAAAAAGCACATAGGCATGGGTATAGTGATGATGACTTTTCTTGGTACAGAATTTTTGTTAAAAAGTATTTTCATTCCAAATTAGGAGGAGTGTCATGGTATGTACACTTGACGAGAGGTGGGTTTTAGTGTTTAAGTGATGGATGTTTTAACATTAACATTGACCACAATGAGGTGGAATTAATTTCAATGAATTATATTGTTAATTAAGTATTTTAGGCCAGATATTATTTAAAAATACCTATAATACCCCTTAAATTTGTATTGTGTAGGAATTTTATGCTTTTAATTTTTAAATTTTACCCATCCTATTATTTTACTTGCACAGTAGTAAATATTTTTTTAGAACATTTAACTTTTTGTATCTTAAATTTAATATGGAATTAAAAACTAATTTAAAACTTCTGATTAAAAATATAGAATCCATTTTTTAAAATTATTTTTAAATAATTGGAAAAAATATATTTAAAATTAAATTCATAGAAATAATGAAAATATGGATTTTTAAAGTGAAAACTTCAAATGTTTTAAATGTTTTTATATCCAATTTCATTTTGAAATTGATTCCAATGTCATAAATTGGATTTTTTATATATTACATAAAATATCATACTTTAAAACAAATTTAAAATATAATTTATATATATAAATAAATTAGACTAAATAGTAATTTTTAATTAAAATTCAATATTTTCTACTATTCATCAAAAATTAAAATTATCTAAAAAATTCCAAAAAGATTCCCTAACATAATTTATACATTATGAATCAAAAAATGTATGTTATTTTTTCAAAATAAAATTATAAATATATCAAAATTTAGATTTAAAAATGTTGCATCATCAAAAGGAGGAAAAATTATCATTTAAAAAAACATAGCTTTTAATGTTAACAATTAAAATTATTCTCATCATAATCCTATAAATATTTTGGATGAATTAAAAAAATATTGAATATATAACATATAAATTTCATTAATATATTTTTGAAATATAATTTAATTTATGTTATTAGGATAAAATGCCATTATAGACATAAAAATAGTTTTTTTAAACTCTCATTATGTTCTATCGGTTCTCATAATTAATTGTGACCAAAAGAACATTTATAAAATTGTGTTAACTATATTTTCATAATTTATTTAATAATATTCATTTCCTATAATCGAGTGGAAAAATGATAACTATCACAATTAAATAATAATATTTAATATTTTGAATAAATTTAGTGTTCTTGGTATTTAAATCTATCAAATAAATTGAATTTACTTTAGAAGAGACATACTGTAAAATCTCAAGGTATAATGGTAAATTCTAAAAAATATCCTTCAATATATCTCCTCATTTAATGCCACATATATACTAGAATAATTTCATCCTCTACCCAAAAAAATTAACATGATTATTTTTTTATAAATTTATCCATGAACACAACATGGTGATATTTATTAGAGAATAAATTTGTTCAGTTACAAATTTTTATACACTCACATTCAGGTAATGATGAAATTTAATAAAAAAATAATCCACTAACACAACACATTATAATACTTTTCACTTATTGTGAGCCTCTTCATCCTTGATGAATTCGACAAATCATCAATTTCTTAGAACATTATATCACTCTATAATAATACCTCATGTATTTTTGTATCACCCTATACAAAAAATTATATCAATATTTTATAATAATGATAAATTTTAAATGGGATAAATATTGTAATAAGTACATTCTCCATAACTAATAATTTTAAAGTTATATTACGTTACTATGGATTAGATTCCTTCCTCATGGGAAAATATGTAAAATATTTCCAAAAAACTAAAATCCTATCATATTTTCACTGTAGTGTTATCTTTTTGATGTGATATGATCCTCAAGAGGCTACTATTAATTAAAAGTAATGATAAATTTCATCCTACATCATTTTACAATCACAAAATGACTCGAGTGTACTGAAGTGCTAAAATAAAAAAAAATTGATGATTCTTCTTGCAGAATTACAAAATTCTGTCAGATAAAACCAACCAATCATATAAAAAAATATCAAAAATTAATTAATCATAATATAAAAGAATAAATACGTATTATTTTTTAAAATATATATCCAAAAATCTATTTTTGAGTAATTTTGTTGACATAGTGAAAATCATTTGATGGAAATTGGTGACAATCCCTAAAAATGTGATTTATCCTCAGTGAGAGGTGAGTCAATAAAAATTATGGTATATAGTTTGGAATAAAAGTTTATTTGATTATAATTTTTAAGCTTTAATGATTATATAATTTAAACCATTCAAATATATAGTTCTTTTCAAATGTGTATAATGGTAATCGTGTAAAATCATTGTTGATGATCACCTTTTGTGGAGTCAATTGTTTTTGTTTTGTCTTTTCAAAGTGGCGTTTTCCTGAAAAGATTATGTGAAATGAATGATATATTTTTTTTGGTTTAAAATTTTACTATTTATTTGGGTGAGTTCATAATTAGGGAGTTAATACTTGGATATTCATAATCATTTATATACATTTCATTAAATAAAACCCCACTTCGCAAGATGATATTTGATCAAAATTCCCAAATGTTCTTGCTTTAATCCATCATTAAAATAGGGTAATAATATAAATAAATTCATATTTTTGTAAGGATTAAAATTTAATTAATCCATGGGTAATTTTAATTCAATAATCTATTTAATACACATGTCAAAAAAATTCATTAATCCATTACATTATATGTTCAACATACAAAACATAAATTTAATGAATATTAATTGAGAAAAAGCTCCTAATTACTTAACATACCCTAATTATGACTCACCCAAATGGTAGATTCAGTCATCCAATGATATGGTTTTTAAACTTTTTTTATATTTTACGGTGATTAATTATAATGAAAACATAAAATGGGTTAATAAAAGTGTTTTTCGATAACCACACACCTGAATGGTTAAGATAGTTAAAACACACTTTTGATTGAATAAGAAATTGAATGAATAAAATTTCATTAAAATTTATTGAAATAATTTTTAGAAAATTAATATTACGCAACCTAGGATAGAAGATTATAGGATATTATGAAGATGGAATATTCATTAAAATTTATATGAAATAGAAAACAAGAATCGCGATTAGAAATGAAAAAAATAAAAGTACAAGGAAATAAATATCCGAGGAAATGTATCTCAATTATTTACTTTAGATTTTATTTTTAAAAAAATACATTATATGTTCTTTGGTAATGAATATTTATCCTCCTATGTGATGAATTTCTAACCCCATTCGAGGAAAAGAGGGGATTATATTTATATCCCATGGTGGTGGACTATTTTCATTCCAAAACTGTCCCTCCACTTGTATTGCCTGTTTTATAATATTGAAAGTTGTTTATAGAGAAATTTTCTTCTTAAATGTTTTATATATGGATGTTTAAATAAAAACATAAAAACATGGATTCCATTATACTTTTGAGTCTAAAATTATAGTTGTTTTCCCAAACCATATCATGATATCTAGTTTTTTTGTAGAATTTTTACCAGGTCTAATTGTAAATGAATTTATGGATATGAATATTTCATAAAATATGAATAATTTATTAAGAATTTTGGGAAAATATATCATGTATTTTAAAACACCAAATATCATTTCATTGGGATGATTGAATGGGGTAAAAATTCAGGAATGGTGGGATTTGTTCAAATCACATAATGAATTATGGATGGACTTTAATACACTAATTAGTCCTCTTATATGTTGATTTGGGAATAAATTTGTTTATCCTATATGTGGAATGATATCACAGAACATATGGTCTAGTTTCATTAGATTTTTTATTTTGTATTGATATGATAAATTTAATAATTATGGTTGTTACACTTTACATCACATATTTGGTGGGCCTTATTTTGGGGATCATATGACCCATTAGTTTAGCGAACAAGCCCAATATTTATTTGAATTATCAATATTAAATTTAAATATAAACCATACAAAAAAATGAATCACACAATTTGGATAATTATGTTGATTGTTATAATTAAAATAGAAAACTAACTCAAATATGGATTAATTCAAAGTATTAACACATGGTAATATCACCACAATTATACACATTAATATTAAAATCTCACAAAGGAGTAGAAAACTTGTTTTTAATAAATTAATAAAATCAACTCCCCCACACTTATTCTTGTGCATGTTTTCAGGTACAACAAAAATATAACAAAATCATTATCACTCTCTATCTAATATTAAATTTTTATTTTTAAGAACCATGGGTTTTTAATAATTCACTCATATATAAATAATTCCAAAAAAAAATTTAACTATAATGATTTGTTGAAAACAATACAATTCTAATATTAAAAATTTGAATTTTAAAATTTGGTAACATAAAACTCAATCCTCTCATGATGGAAAATATTATTTATAGAGGTTCAATCATTAAAAATAAAAAGTGATAATCTTATGGTTTGTAAGATATATCATCTTACACACCATATCCAAAATTTTAGATGAATCGAGAGGTTTTTTAAGAGTTTTTTACTGGTTATGGTAGATTAGTAATATAATGCCTAAAAAATTTGAAATGTGTGCTAAAACACCAACATTGAAAATGAAATGATTTTTTTAAATTATTGAGAGAAATTTATTGAAACACATATTTAAAAGGGGATGATTGTGTGATGGAAGAATCAAACAGATATATAAAATTTGAAGAAGATGAAAATAATGTTAAATTTTTACAAAACACACAACTTCTCTAAATGTCACAATAAATGATAATCAAAGTGTTTTTATTTTTTTATTTTTTTAGAAGTTCATCTTGGGTGAAATATCACCCTCATCTCCCAAAACTTGTTTGATCTCATCAAAACACTAATTTTAATAGTTATAATAAGGTCAATGTTTGAATAAGAGTGATTTTTGAACTTCCCAAGATACAAACAATTATTTTTTCAGTTTTTGTATATGTTTTTTAGGTTTTTTTCATATTTTTTCAATTATTGAATATTTTTAATTAGCGTGTAATTAAATACATAAACATGATTCCATTTCAAAAACTCACAAAATGAGAATATCCCCTCCTCAATAAAATATATTCTTGGCCTCAAGCATATAATGACAGATTGAAAATTAAGTAAATTGAACCAAAAGTGAAATACATTCCCCAATAAACACATTTAAATAAATAATGAAATTAAAATCCATGTAGATATTATGATGGACATGGTTTTGGGATATAATTTGGATTTCAAAAGAATATTTTCAATGGATATGATGGTATTTCAAAAGGAGGATCAATTTAATGGTAATTGGTATCTATTTAGCTATTTTTATTCCCATGTGCTTCAGAGAATTCCTTAATCATTTAAATATATGCTAAGATGGAAATTCAGAACAAAGGTCTACAAACTCAAGACTCTCAATTAGGGGTGAAAACACAAAATATAAAAATATTACCACAAGAGACATTTTCATGAATGAAAATATGGTTCATCAATGATGGGATATAATCATTTTACATATCAATAATTGACAATTCTAAATTTATTAGTCATAAAATAGAATACTTTATCGAATTTAATAATGAATATACAAAATTTTAGATATTATTAAATGTTTTTGTACTCCCTAAAATGTTTGGAGAAATTTTGAAAATTCAATGATGAGTAATTATGAATCATTTTTTTGTTTTTGTTTACTTATTTTATTTAAATAAGCACCAACAAAAAAAGCGTTAAAAATTTTTTGATGAGGAAAGTGGTTAAAAATGTTAGACTCTAAGAGGATGACAAAAGATATATATATATATATATATAAAGTGAGAGGGATAGAGAGAGTTATATGGAAATATTTTCCCCCAGTTTGGATTTGATAGGTCTTTATCTTCAATTAGTGGTGAGTCTGCTACAGCAGTTGGAGATCTGGTGGAAGTTGTTGGGGTTCCAGGGATGTGTGTCCTCTCTTGGTTATTATTTAACTAATATACCATAACTATAAATGTCTTTTTGGGAGGGGTTCTCGGACATTCTTTTCACCAAATGGGTAAACATTTGTAATAGTATAAGGACCTTCCCAATGAGAAATATTCTTACCTGGGTGAATCCTAAATAGGGAGTTGGAGAGAATTACCATTTCAACTGCATTGAATAACATATGTGGGATGTGTTTGACATTTATTTCTTTAGAAATTTTCTTTTAGAGATATAATTCCAATAAGAATCTATGACAAGATCCTTGAGTACATTAAACATCAACAATCACTCTTCACCATATTTTTCATATTTAAAATTACATGGTTTCACAAAAAAATCATATATTGGATTTAAACTAGTAAATGAAATGAATTAATAGAATTGGTCTAAAATGGGACATCCAAATGGTTGTTTTAAATTATGCTTGATAAGTACAATCACCTAATTATTTCATTCATCGCAGTATTTTTTATGGGATTACCAATTATATTAACAAATCTTTTTTACATCAATATTAGAATGTTAATACACGCCATTTGTTTGGGGTGTTATAGTTTCTGTTTTATATATTCCCCTATATGTTTTGGAAAGAGATTAGGTTGTACGATTATAGAAATGGGTTCTTAAGTAACATATCAAGGCCCATGGTCTTCCAAATTGATGGAATATGTGGGTTTTTAGGAACTCACTAATAGTTTGTAAGTCATCCATTTTGGTGGGGTTGTCCTTGACCCACCTAGAAACATAATTTTACATAATAAAAATATAGGATAATCTATTGGAAGGGGAAATGTCCCCACAAAATTTATTCCCCAAACATAAATGGTTCCACATAATATTAAAGACTTTTGAGGAATTTCATATATTTTAGGAACTTGGAAAAACATTTGGAAAGAGGGACATGATAGAAAGAAATCATGTGAGTCCATGAATAGTGAAGTCTATAAGAGTCAATATTCAAGGACCGTTCATGAGTTATTTTTGTCCAATTTATCCTCCTCCAATCATGAGTGATAGATTTCTACAATGGAGGAATATTTATCTTCATCCACCCATCTCATAATCTTCATGTCATCCCCAATATTCAAATGTTTATTATCATCCCAAAAATAGTATTTTGATTTACATTTCAGCTTTGTTTTTTGTTCATTTGAAAAAATCTAAGGAAAAACACTATAATAAATATAATTTACAATTGGTGCATACCATGGTTACTTGGGAGTGAGAGATGAGATTTTTTCATCGGGAAATTAAGGAAAAATGATTTTAGAATGATATGAATTATAAATTCGACTCAAGTAATTATCCACAATGTTTTTACAAGTCTATCTTTGATGAAACTTTTAGTCACATTAGTAACCATGAAGATAAATTTTTTCAAAATTCATCAAGTGGTTACATTTGAATCACATATGTACATTTTTAGTGATTTAATGCAAGAAATATTAAAATGAATCACCATATATGGTAAATTAATCCATGAATACCATGATGAAAAATTAAATGAGTTAAGAGAATATAATCAAGATAAAAATCAGGATTTTTTAAAAATAATTGCAAGGGAAAAAATCATTCTCTTATATGTGTATGTTTTAAAGTATAATGTGAATGTCGTCTTTTCATGATCCTAAGGTGTGATTAGGGTTTGGAAGTAGTCGGTGTATCCATCATGAATGAAGTAATGCAACTTTCTAGAAATTATTTCTAGCATTTGATCTAGTAAAGGAAGTGGATAGTGATCTTTTCATGTTTCAACATTCAATTTCTAATAGTCGAAGCTAACACATCATTTTTTCACTTATTTTTTTTACCACCTCTCTATTTTCATTTGTAAACATAGTTATACCACCATTCATAGGTACCACATTAATCATATTAACCAATTCCCTATCATAAAAGATGTATAGAATATTTTCCTAAAGAAACATGGAAATATTATCCCTAACTACATCATGTATGAGTGGATTAAGTCGTGTTTGTGGTTTTACGACAAGTTTGGATGATTCTTATAAATTGATGTAATTCATGAAAATGGAGGGGTTTATTCTAGGGATTTCATCTGGGGTAAAACCAACGGATTTTTTTACTCTGATGCCAGAATAGTTTTTTACACTTAGGTTTCAGTATTTGCAAGAGAGATAATTAAAGGATATGATTAATCATGGAAAATGATTTTATATTTCAGGTATTCCAAAATATCTTTCTGATTATTTTCATTCATACTATTGGGGATAGAAAAATTGGGAATAAATGAATGGATTTGAGTTGGTTTTGATTCATTTTACTCAATATTTACCTTATGAGAATACTAGAGATTAGAGTTGATGTGGGATTCAAGAGAGTGTCCTAGATCTTTTTGATTGATGGAGTCTATGAATGAAATGTCAAAATCTAATTCCCCATTAATGACTTGGTTAATCATTGTAAAATTATCACAAAATCATCTCTCATTAGAACATGATGAACATGATGTAATGGGATTTAATTTACTCATAGAAGTACCCTAAAAAGCATGGATTGATAAGGTTGAGTGATCCTCTGATTGGTTTCTCATGTCTTGAAAGATATTGAACTTCACCATCTGGTCATCAAATTCAATTTATAAGCTACCAAAATTGACAAAAATATTAGTTCCAACTATCATGAGCAATGTAATTCCATGAAATAATGGATATCAATAAGAATTCATCTCATTATCCATGTAAAGGGCATATAAATCAGCTGGGAAGATAGGATCATCGAATAGAAGAAGGATATCCTTGATTATCCCCCCAGGATTGGGGGTGATTCGATAGTATAACTAGATTACAACACTCATTGGGTGCAAGGGACCCAGACCATGTTTGGAGAATATGTATTTGGTAATGAAATTTATTGAGGCCCCTAGTTTTATGAGTGCTTCATTAAAGTTAGACATCCCTATTTGACATGGGAAAGTAAATGTTCATATAACATTTCACATGATGGGTATGAAATGTTGGGTTGACACTATTTCAATGGTTCTAAGTTTTCACTTATGGGTAAACATTTTTTTATGAAATATTTAAGACATGGTGATTTTTTTGTTTCATCTAATAGGGTAATGTTTACCTCAACACATCTAAACATGTCAATAATTTCAAAATCAAGTACAAAGGGAATCTTAGGCTTAAAGTTGGCTTGAGGAAAATGAACATGATTTCTTAGTGAAATGGAAGTAGTTGAGGGAGTGAATTCGTGTTTTTTCAAAAAAAATTTCTTTTTGATTACCATACCCCCAGTTATCAAGGAATTAGTGTTTTTATCATAATGTGTAGATATTTTATTTCATGAATGAATTGAAATTTAAATTACATTGCCCGTGGGGATAGAAAATGATTGGAATAAAAGTTGTGAGGAATTTTATTATTATTTCTAACATAGGATTATTTTAATTTGAACAATTTTGTTTTCAATTTTTTAATGCTAGAATGGGTGAAGTATGAAATATATTCCACAACACATTCCCATGTTCTCTTTGAAGAAGAGGCTAGTCCCACATTTGGATTTCCTTGATTTTTGTTCTTGGGAAATTGATTTATTTGGGTTGTCAGTTTGGAAGGCCCACTAGTATAGTGGATGATAGGGGGAGAAGGATGAGGATTTTTCCATTGATGTTGAGGAAGAAGAGGATAAGGTTATTAGAAGTATCCACTTCATTTACCATATTTAAATTGGTTTTGATTATGAGGTTGGAATTGAGGGTGATGAGATAGAGGATTACTATACCTCAATCCATGGTTAAAAGTTGAAGATAAGAGCTCAGAGTGGGGTTGGATGGAGTCTCTAATGAACTAAATAGATATTTTTTTACTGGTGTTATCTTGAGAATATGTTTCACTGAGCTCCATTGGTCTAGATGAGTTTTATGGATCATGTTGAAGGTATAATAATGTGTTTTTTGGAGGTGCTAGTGAGCAGCAGATTCTAAAAGTATTTATAGTTCTAGGGAACATATATTTTTATAGAATATACGTTTGGGTCACTGGTATCTTCTAACAATTATCTCACAAGACCAAAAAGTTCACTCATCCACTCGTTCATCTTTTTTGGATCGATGGATTTATTCACTAGTTCTTTTTAACTTGATATTGTGATCATATTTAAAATTGATGTGTTTTTTATTCTATATTTATTATGATATCCTATGGTTCTTCTATAGTTTTTTGAATAAGATAAAATCCAATTGTGGCCTTAATGAGTGTTTTATACATAGAAAATAATCCATAATAAAAATTTTGGATCAATAGTTTTTCATGGATTTGGTTGTCTGGGAATGTTTCTATACACTCTTTGAACCTCTCCTAGTAGTCAAGGAGTTATTCATTGGGGAATTGATGAATAACACTTATTAACTTTTGGATAGTATCAGTTTGAGATTCATGGAAGAATTTTTCTATAAAGATTTACCTTATATAATTCCTTGTGGTTATGGAAATATGAGGTAGGTAGTAGAGCCAGGACTTGGATGAGTCATCTAGGGAGAAAGGTAATTCTTTTTTATTCATTTTCTCTTATGAAACCCCATGAGGCTTTATTGAAGATCACACCACTTGGAACTCATTCAAGCGAAGATGAGGATCTTCACTATCTAGACTGTGGATATAAGGTATAAGATGAATAAAACCATATTTCAGAATAAAATCCTCCTAAATATTTTGATATTAAATTCCAATGGTTTGGAAATTCATATATAGGGAAAAAAGTTATTTAGGATATTGTTCCATAGGATTGACCATATCATGAGTAATTTCATGAGAAATGAATGTGTCTTCTGTGATTTCACTATACATAATGTTCCTCATAAGACAGAGAATAGTCCACTACATATTTAAGTATAAAATCATATTGATTTTTTTGGGATGTTATGGGGTATTCTAAGAAATTTAGAATGTATGAGGATGTTGAAGATTTTATTTGTTTTTTTCAGATATTTTATCGATTTTTTTAGTTTTAAAAATAAAATAAAAACTATTTAATACTAGGTGCACAATCCCTATAATATAACCACTTGATTCACATACTATTTTATCTTATTGACCATCCAATGTTCTGGTTTTCTGTTATTGTTTTTAGAGGAACTCGAGACATAACATCATTGATGGAACGTTTTTTTGGAGTCGATTGTTTTTTGTTTTTTATTTTTAATAGGAGTTGTTTGAAAATATTTTTTTAATGAATGATTTATGTATTTGGATTAACAATTTAATATGGATTAGAGTGAGTTCATCATTAGGGTTTTAATCTGGTGATATCCATGAACATTTCTATATATTTTTATAAATTAACAACCACTTCAGAAGATGATTTTTTATATGAATTCCCAATATTTTTGGATTTATTCAAAAATTTAACTAGGTTAATGATCTTAATACATTATCGTTGTTGTAAATTTAAATATTTCATCAACTCATGGGTACTTGTGCTTCTAATAATCCATGTAATCGACATGTCAAACTAAACATGTCATTATTCCAGGATATTTTATGTTCAACACATAAAATATCAATTTAAAGAATATTAGATTGGAAAAATCTATTAATCACTTAGAATCCTATAATTATGAATCACCCCAATAATAGATTTACTAATACATTGATTTAGTTAAAAATGTTGTTTTATATTCTTATGGTGATTAACTATAAGTATAATGAAAGGAATATGATAAGAAAAGATCTATTATTTTTACACACATGAACGGTGAGGAGAAATAAAAACACATTTGATTGAATAATAATGAGAATAATGGGAATTATTTTCAACATTATTTTAAAAATATTAAAAAAACATATTACTCAATTGAGGGTAGTAGATGATATGATATTATGTACATGAAATATGAATTAAAATATATATGATATTCAAAACAAAATACATGATTAAAATTAAAAACAAACGATGTACATTAAAATAACTAACTGAGGGAAGGTATCTCAAGTAGAAAATTGAGTTTGGAAGGTTATACTAAGGCATTTTCCTTGATATGGTCTAGAAAATTTATCCTCATATGTGCTGAATTTCTAACCCCTTGAAAGGAGAAGTGGGGGGTGTATTTATATCCCAAGGTGGTGGATAGTTTTCATTCCAAAACTAACACTTCAATTCGATCTCAAATTTGATAATTTTGACCAATGGATCTAGGGAATATCTATTCATCAAAGTTTTATATATTTATTATTAATGTAAACACTATAATTTTTGTTTCCATTGGACTTTTTGAGCCAATATTTTGTCTATTCTTCCAAAACCATGTTCTGATTTCCAGTTTTCTATTGAATTTTATCTTTCTTCTAAATGTGAATGAATTTATGGATATGATTTTTCCTTAAAATCTGAACTATTTATTCTAAATCTATGCGTGGGTATATCTTGTATTTCACACAAAAAAAATATCATCAAAATTAGAATATTTTGTTGGGATAATAGTAAACAAGGATCAGATGCTTTAAAATCGTATACAGAATTTTGGTTTGATCATTTATGAATCAATTAGGCCCCTTATTTATTGAACTGGGATATAAATATTTTATCCAATATTTTATTTAATATTAAAAATTATATAATGTAGTTGAATCAAATTTTTTATTCATGATTGAAACAAGAAATTCATGAATTGTGGAAGGTCCAATTTTCATCACAGATTTGGTAGGCCTTCTTATGTGGTCCATATGACCCAATAGCTTGCCTAATTAGCCCAATATCATGTTTAATGATTTTTATTAAATTTAACTAATAACCCAAAAATTAATTCAAACAATTTGGATAATTAGGGTGACTGTTATAATTAAGATATGAAACTGAATCAAAGGTTAGTTAATTGAAATAATGATCAAAAATTATATTTACAATTAAAATAAGGGTATATCATGACAATTATAAATTTTTACAGGAAAAAAACTAATGGTAATAGATAATAGGTTATGAATAAATGTATTTCAACAATGTTAAAAGTTTCACATAAAATCATTATGTGGTGTCTGTGATGTAAAAGAGAATACATTTCGAAATAGTTACATTAGTGGTGTTATGTGAGATTTATTCACAAGGATCAGATTTAGTTTTTAGAGTTATAATGTCATTTAAGAATGAGGGTATTTATATGGGATAGTTGTAGGGACTATGTGGGTTGTGAATAAGTGTGGAATGGTAGTGGAAGGTGGGTAGGTAGTAGATATTTTAAGTGGTTAAGTGATATGTTTAGAGTAACATATATTTTAGTTGTTATGTGATTACCATGGTGTGGGAATCTAGAGTAAATGAACTAGATGATAAAGGTTGATATATCCTAAATATTAGGTGATTTTTTAGATGAAAATCTTGGATGTATATGATCTATATCTGATGTATAAGATTAACCATTAATAGATAGGCTGTAATTGAGGTTGGAAAATAATCTAGCCCATGTAGGTCATCCGGTGTATATAAAAAAGGAATAGGTGGTTTATGGTTGAGTGTATTCAATTAATAAACTATATAAATGAAAAAAAATAAACCATTTCCCTATTGTATGACTTTTACAAGTGAATATTAAACGTCACATATTTTCAATATAGTATATAATGTTGACATTTTAGAGACCAACTAAGATCATTTTAAATGTTTTTTTGTTATTTTAAAATATTGGACACTATCATAGTAAATTTTTGAGGCCCATTATAATTTAAAAATTATTTATTTTTATAATTTTGATAAGTAGATTGAATCATATTTCAATGTTCAATGATTTGTATCTTGTAAGATAAGGAAATTAGGAAAAACAATTTAGGAACAAGTGTATTATTTGGACATATAATGACCTTAATAATTATCATGATGCATAGAGAGATTATAGTTGGAACATGATCATGGGTATAAATATAATAAAAAATATCATTTGTTGATTCAATATGATAAAGAGTTTTATGATGTAATTTTTTTATAATAACAAGTTTTGAATGTTTTTGGTTTTTTTTATAAGATGTTATTGATCATATATGGTGATTATTAATATAATTTAAAAGTCTTATTGATGTTGTGATATGTGTATATTATCATAATATTGATATATATACCTCACTAACATGATGTGGTCCTAGAATTTTTATGATTTAGACATTATTCTCATGATGAATTTTGATTATGGTGTTATGTTGTTTGGAATGGACATTGAGCTCTCTCAATGTTTTTTAATGTGACAAAATGATATGTTACCCTCATTTATATCAGATTATATATTATAATGGGGTATTATTTTTAGATTTTGGTACCTTACTAGGTGTGGTATTGCCTAATGGTCTATTTCATCATTATGAATGAATAACTAGTTTTTTTAAACACAAGAAAAAATTTCCATTGACCATCTTGTGAGGCTATAAAGGGATAACCTAGAGAGATATATTAAATATGATTTTTATTATAATGATATGAACTACATAAAAAAATTACATGCATATTTTTACCCTTATTTTTTTCAAATTTGGAGGATATTCTTGTGATTAAAAGAATTAATTTCATTACCTTAAGACATTTATGAGTTAGCTTATGATGATATGACCATTAGGATGACAACATTTATGAAATGTATTATTTAATTTTTTTATTATGGTAACACAGATTTTGTATATATGGAATATTTTTTAGGACAATTATGAGTTTATGAGTATGTGATATACTTATTATTATATTTCTAATTTTATTTCAATTATTGTGCACATTTCACAACCCAACCGCTACATAAGTGAAATTTTCTAATGTGCATACCAATTTTTAAATTTTAAGTGAACTAACTAGATTTAAATACTATTATTCCATTTATCACCCCCACTAACAGATATATATAAGATTTATATTGGAAATATATAGGATATATTTGGATTTTTCTCTGACATATACTTTGATGTGATGTGGTTATGAAATCGGGTTGGTTATAAGATGTTAGAAGTTAGAGATGTGGATATTGGATGGTGGTAACTCTGTCAAAGGGTAACTTATATATATTATTAGCATTTATTATTTCATATATTTTTTTATGTAGTTAATATTATTTTTATTGGTCATGGAAATATAATAATTTAACAATCTTTTCTTTTTGATAATAACGCATAGATTTCAAAAATTATATTAACACATTGGTAATAACTTATAAGGATCTGAGGATTAAGTTATTAAAAAGTAAAATATTGACATAGATTAAACATAGGTGTTAATTGTTAATGAGTAAGTTGATTAATATTTTAGTTTTACTTTATTGATTATTACTCATGCATAATATTAACTGGATTACACTCTTTAGACTGTTTTCTACTGAGTATATAGATATATACACCAGTAATTTTATATATATGTTTATGTGATTATGTTAGTGGAGCTATTAGGTAGTATAAAATAAATGGATAATGTTCATAGTATGAGCTTAGTGTTATGGTATTGTTTCATATTCCACTGACACATATGAATTATTTATGAGTTTTTTAATGTAAGGAGTTAGCTTCTATCATTCCTTGTTGGATTTTTCTTTTGTTTTTGATATCTTCTAAGAAATACATGAATTGGACAATGGTTCTTTTATTAGTTGATAATAGTTTCAATATTGTTTTATTTTGTTAGTATTCATCTAATTTTATAGTCTTTTATTGTGTTCGGAAAAGGATAATATATCTTATTTTTGTTATTTATACACTCATCAAAAGTAGCTAACCCTCATCTCATTGGAGGCTAACTTCAAGGTTTTTACTTGGGTTCATCACTAACCCAGTTCTATTCAAGAATGAATATAGTCATAATAATTTTCTATCAAATCATTTGATTAATAGCTTGGTTATATTTTAGTGTTAGGCACATGTGTGGAGTTAATTTTTTTAAAAAACCTGGTAAATAGAGCTATAAGTATTAGAGTTCAATCTAACATAATATAGTAACATGGCCTAACCCATCAGGTCCCCACATGGTTGGGAAATTAATTGGGTGTTCCACACCAAGATCACATATAATATGTAAGGAGATAAAAACTACCATTAATAATGAATATCAAACTCAAGGAAGGATTTAGCCAAACAAACCTTCACACAATCACATATCACTAAATTAATATAATAATACAAAACATTAAATATTAATCATATATAATATAATATTCATGAGGTGCATGAAAATCATCAAAAATGTATGATAGATACAACACAAAAAATCAAGGGAACTATAAGAGCCCAACAAATCCATATAACAACAAACCTGAAATATCGGGAATGTAGAACTCCAAATCACACCATATTCCAAGTCAAGTGCTGAAAAAATAGTCACCACTGATAACCACTATAATGTGTCTCCATAAGCTCTAAATCCCCCAAATTCACTGGCTAAATATATTTTTCTAGTAAAAGCACAACACATGTGGGAAAAATCCCTTGTAATGATAACATACTTTATAGGAATCCCTGGAAACATAAATATGGAATAAAAAATAAATACATGTAAATATAAGATTAATTCAAATATGATTTGGGGATAATTTATTCCAAGAATATATGATAATACCGATCATTATGGCTCAACAATAGACAAATCAAATACCATAGGAAACCTGTAATACATATTATATCATAGGACTCAAAGCACCTAAATGACCAAGGGTTTATAGAATCCACATCATTAGTCATTAATATTAATGTGGGATCCATGCCTTCCTTAGGCGTGTATGCCTATCAAGGGGGTATGAATCCATATGAAGATCCCACAATAGATAATTTAGAAGGAGAATCAGTCGAGGGCTTTACCTTCTCTATGAGTGGATAACCAATGTCTCAACACAATGGGTGGTCACCTACTCTTCTAATTACATGCAGTACCCATGCCCTGTTATCTATGTTAATCCAAGGCAATTTTCGACCCCACGGATTTTGTGAGAAACTCACCCAAACATAGTCATTGTCTCTCCCAAGATAAGGAAATTTAATCACCAAAAATCTTATGAATCATCATATAATGGTTAATATATTCACAACATAATATTCTACATGGAAAACGACTTAGAGAGAAATAATTTCTTTTACAATTATGACACCTAGATGAGTGTATTTCAAAACAATGTATAATATCCAGTACATATCATTTAATCCATAATATGAGGTATGTGACCCTTGATCAGTTGTCAAGAGTATACTACCATTGTCCAGTCATGCAGCCTTACCTATATTGAATTTCTACTTAGTAAAATGGTATTTTAGACTCACTGGATTATTGGGAATATACTTCCAACAAAACTAAGTCATATCTCCATAATATATAGGGTGTTTACTAGCCACATTACATGTGGGGAAAGGGGTTTATTTTAGAATATAATATAGTACACCTAAGTTTGTGTGGATTGATAAACATGAAATGTGGTTGATGGTTACACACAATGTGATATTGATCTCCCATGATATAATGGTAGACATCACAGAGTGGCATAAATGACTACTATTTCCTCAATCACAACCCATTTGATCACAAAATAAATTTTCAAAAATTGTTTCTACATTTAATTCCCAAAGCTACAACCTTTGTTTTCACTTCCATTCTTGACTAATGAATCTGCATGTGTACCAGTTATTATTTTCATTTTCAATCATATCAAGTGAAACCCTAATGGTCACTATTTTCCTACCTTTCCTTGAATATGGGATTATCCAACACATCCTCATCCAATCCATACTTTCATAAGGTTACATTGCACTGTCATGATTGAACTCATTCCACTAGAACATTATCGACAGCCTCGTCATCCTTGAATTCCATTGTCAAATCATTGGCTATTATGAATGACAAAAGCTATTGAGTTTCATGATATAGAATTAATGATAAATATAGGATGGGTTATTTGGGTATAATTTTTTCCTATTTTCTCCTCTGATCTATCACAAAAGTGATCATTGATAATGAAGTTTTAGAATTTAAAACAAATGGATGATGATAATACAATTAATTATTTACCATAACAAAATATAAAGAAAAAATGAATTAGAAATTTAAAATATATGATATCCATAATTCAATTAAAAATAAAAAAAATTATTCCACAATTCAAAGAAATGTTGAACTAGGGATAGAGTTAATAATAAATTTTAGACTCAAAGGTGGATAGATGATTCTCAAAACATGATCATGATTTCCACTTATTCCATTAGTGTTGTTGGTTCCCTGACAAAAAGGACCAAGTCGATAGGACCTAGGTGTTAAAATACAATTTGTATCCTATGGAATACATCTTAGTTGGTTAAACCCTAGTTTTCTCTCATGAATGATTGATGTTTTCCTTGGTGTATTCTTTCTAAATTATTAATTTTTTTTGTTTGAGAAAAATTTGAGCATGTATAATGGGGCTTATTTTTTATGTGATAAAATATAAATTTAAATAGAAAAATAATGTATACAGAATAAATTAATATAATAGTGTAATAAAGGGGATAATGCATGGTTTGGAAACATGAAATACTCAATATATTTCTCTATTTTCATAAATTATTTTCCTGATTGACTTTATCATTCATAAACCATCTTTATCTAATTAGATTGTGGAACACAATACACCATAGATATCTCCTTGGTGCGCACAATTCCACCTCCAACATGGTTCTGAGAGAGTGACTACCAATATAATAATCATTTAATTACCTTAACTCCTAATTATATTATGTATTTTTCATAAATAATGTATTATTATACCATCACACATTAAGAAATTTGAATTATGGTTAGTGGAAATGGTTTGTTATAAAATGAAACGAGAATGAACAAATATGTAGAAGGATGAAAATTGTTGAACATAACATCTGAATCCCTAATTATACATCCATAAAATGAAACAAATATGTTGAAATTAATAATTATTCTCTAAAAGTCTACTTCCTCCCCTAGGATAAAGCCCTTGGTTTATTTCTCCATCATCGTAGATTTTATAACCAAGCATTATTAGAGAACCAATTTCTCTTTAAACTGAGGTGTACTCACTAATCCTTAAAATGATTCCTTATATATTATAAATTAACTCTATTTAAATTAAGATTAGTTTGTAATGAACATATTATTTCTATAAAATGATTAATTACACTTTAAGATTGAAATTATAGGAAATTATCTTATGTTTTTTATGAAACTCTCTTATGAACTACTGTTATTCATATAAAATATATTCATACAAAGACTTTTTCATAATATCTAATCAACATATAATATTGGGTTAGGGAAAAACCTTCATGAATAAAATATAATCATGTAATCCTTATATAAAAACCAATCACTTATCTCCCCTATATGTTATTTTCAATTTTTAAATGATAATAATAATTTTCAATTTATATATAAAACCTCATCCTTCTATGCCTTATGGAATTATTCCTTGTGAAACTATGATTTGTGAAAACTAATATTTTGAAAAGCTGATTTTCTAGGCACCTTTATTTTTTAAATTTCAATAGATTTCCATAAATTAAACTTCTAAAAATCATGATCAAATATCTTCATGAAATAATTCCTTTTCTTTGATTGATTATGGAAATTCCCAAATAGACGTAAAAATTATCTATATCATTATCTTCATAAAAAACTCATGGACTTATATAGTGTATATTTTTTAAATATTATTATTCATTAAAGGTAATAGAAAAGAACTAAAAATATAATTTGTTGGATTTTTTCCAATAATATACATATTTTGGTTTTTTGACCACACTTTAAACTCTTTAACCACTTTATATAAAAATATTTCACCATTTCTCCTTCAAAAAAACTTTTCTCTCTAAAACTATCAATATAGAAAAAATAATTAATTATCATTTACTATAAATCCAATGTGACTTATGATATATGAGAGAAACAAGAGTGACCTGCAAATTTTAACAATGAATCACATCATTCAGATCGACTAGAACTTTGTGATTTATAAATACACCATCACCTTTTCACCTACAATTTAAACATTAAAAATATATCCCCATTTTTCTTAACATTCCAAATTTATTTTCCCACTTGATTTATTAAATAAATATTTCTCCCTTGTTGAAAAAATATCTCCTCCTTTTTCAAAGGAACCCACAGGTCTCTCTTTTGTAAGAGGCATATTCCATCCTTCCTTTTAATTTAATAAGATTTTTCTCACATGGTACAAAAAAGATGAACTTTTTAAATTTTCTTTCCTATAAATCCTCAAAATAATACATGAAAACATAAAAATTTATTCTAATACACCTGAAAGGATTCTATATAGGTTCATCCAATGTATATTTACTGCATCTCATAACAAAGGGATATACATCAAAGTAAAGGGGTGATAGTAGGGCCTAGTAAGGGTAATAGTTTACATGTGATCAAGAGTAATATTAATAAGAACACGAGGGATATAATAATTTTAACTCCAAAATATTTTGTGAATTATTTTTTTCTAATTACTTCAAATTTTTTAATATTTTTCATTTCACACAATTTTGAATATTACTTTTACCATTCAAAAACCACTATGTTTGTCTTGTGTTATACGGACCCCTAAATAGATATTGTGACACACAAAACACATAGATTAACTTAAGGTATATACAAAACTATTCTTGTCTTGTGTTATACACAATGCAGATATCTTTGGATATCTTACATTAAACGCATGACCGAGTTTTTCCGAACAATTGTATATTAATACAATTTTAATATTTAATATAATAAGATATTTCCTAGCAATTAAATTTGAAGTTATAAATATTATTATCTAACATATAAAAATATAAGTAATATAATATGAATTCATTTTTACCTATTAATTAGAAAATAAAATATATACCAACTTATTAAAAAGGAAATAGTTTTATTTTTATACTCCCAATGTTTTTTTGCCGTTTTAAATTAAATTAATTTCAATTATTGTATGTAATTAATTATATATATATATATTATATTAAATCAAACATTTTTTATATTCATCCAATTGATTATATAGGCATACGATAAAATCAAATTAGAATTTATGCTTAAAACCCAAAATTGGTAACTTTACTACCTTTTCACAGCGAACACATTTTATATGTAATTTTTGAAACATTTATAATTTATATATGAAAAACACATTATTTTAAATTGTGATATCAAAATTTACATTGGTTTAATCTTTTGTACTTTTTTGATATGTTTCTTGTTTTGATAAATAGTGAAAAATAATAAATTTCAATTGAAAGCTTCTTTTTCATCAAAATAATTTATTATGTTTAACTATATATTTTATTATATTTAATGTTTAATTAATGAAAAAAATTATCTATTAATACATTCTTGTTAATTGTAATCAATATCAAAATGAATTTGAATATAAAAACATGTCAATATTTTGGACGTTTTTACTTTAAAACACAGTTTTCTCATTCCGTCAATGAGATTAAATTTAAATTCATTTTAGCAATATATGTGATTTAAAATATGAAAAATTGAATTCATATTTGGAATAATAAGTTCTATATTTCTTAAATATTTCTCTTCTTTTAGGAAATATGAATATATTCATTAGTAAATTTTATTGCCACAATTAAGGGTAAATTAGGTAATTATGGGTGTAAATTATATTATAAATATTATAAAACTACCATAAATATTTTCCAAATGTAATTTTATGGATTTTGTTATAATATTAACAAATATTTATTTAAATTCAATACTTTAATGGACACTTTTCTAGGAAAATGAGTTGAATATTTTTAAACTCAAAGATAGTTACAAAATGTTACACTCAAAATTATAATAAGTGTAATATTTTTAATATGGGGATAAATAGAATATATTTTTGACTATATATTATTAATAAATTAGTAAATTAAAAATAAATCATATAAATTTATTTTTAATTTTTGTAATGAAATAATTATCATCATTAATTACAAAACAATGATGCTGGAATTATTCAATTATTTAAACAATGAATTAAATGACATTATAAATAATAAATGAAATATAATTTGACATAATTAAAGTGATAAAATAATTTTATGGGTTATATTGACATGATATAGGTGTGTTAAATATATTTTTTTGAATATTTTTTTTATTTTCTTAATCATAGTTATGAATATTGTAAAAATAGACACATATTATATTTTATGAAAATAATATTTAATTAATATATTTAAAAATAATTAAAAGATTATATAAGTAACCGGAGATTATATATGGTCAAAAATATCGTTTCATGTTCATTTATGGTCTAACTGAGACCTTATAAGGAAAAATTACATCCAATTAGAATTCAAAAATTGGTTACCATAGTTAGAATTTAAATGGCTTAATTAAGGGTTACTCAAAATGATAATGATTACAACAACATCAAAAGTTTTCTAAAATATAATTATTGGTGATTTTAAAACCTTATAATATATTTTTATTTAATAAATGGTATTGTTTTGAGGAATTTGGATATATATTTATTTTATTATAAATTAATCATTTGATAAATTCCAACAGTTCCCATTCCATCTCATATAAAAGGACATCTCCTACAACATATCATTTCAAAACATTGAGTCTTATAGATCTAAAAACTCTACCAAATTATCTTATCCACTTCCTTAGAAAAATTTTAGTGGTTCTTGGAATCCCAAAAAGCACACTTTGGTGTCCATTATAGGATATCTAATAGTTTTGTTTTGAAGAAGAGGCAATCACTCATACTAATCACTCTCATTTTCTTATATTATATAAATACTATAAATATATGATATATATCATAAAATAAAAACTTCATAACCATAAATATTATAAAATTTTATTATGATTATGAACACACCACTATACATCCCCTTTCAAATCAAATAAGAAATGAAAATACTACTCGTGCGTACATACAATATACCATATGCACATTACAAAACAATTTATTTTCCATCACAATATTTTAAGAGTGGGAGTTAGGATTGGTTTAATATTAATATATTATATTTATTAAATATATATATTTCTTTAATGATAATATACAATCTACCTTAAAAATATTTAATCTTTTTTAAATGATAACGTCGCTCTTGTGTTCATATGACTTACCATCTCCACAGTGCAATCTGATTCATTCTTAATATATAATTCACATGGATAGTAATAAGGATAAATTTTAATAATATATATGATATATATAACATAATATTTATTTATTGATTATAATATACCATATATATATTTCATTCATTTAATATGACAAGAAAACAAAAACACTGTTCATGCATTCGCATGACCAGCCATTTCCATGAACGGTGAATTTTATTTTTGACCTTTAAATTTTATGAGTCCCTATAAATAAAAATATTTGAAATATATATTAAATTTATTTCATTTTTATAACTTTGGATATATTTAAATCATGATATATGTAAGAGGACCCAAAATATAACCAATCAAAATACGTGTGAAAAACAAAGATGGTATTTACCAAAGAGTAACATTAAAATAGAATTGTTAGTAAACTTGTATTATAAAGTCATAATTAAATAATATATGATACTAACAATTTAATATAGTTAAATAATAGGTGAATAATAAATATATTATACAGTTGGTTTTCAGGAGTATAATGAGAGTCAAGACATAAAGTATAAGAATTTCATGTAACTTTTTATTTTTGTGAGATATCATACATATTCACCACATGATTATTTTTTGTAGTTTATATAATAATATATTACATTTTATATAATTAATTTAATTTATTTAATGATATTAAAATATTTAATTGATGTTTTTATTTTATTAGTTCTAGATTCTAATGTTACTCAAGTAGTAAGGGAATTTTGTCACAGTTTTATTTCTATGGTACACATGCCTTATACACAACATGTTTCTTCTACAGTGTGTTTATGATACCTATTAATGTATTCTATGAGTATTATCCTTAATGTTATGGTTATTTACAAATCTATTTTATTATCTCTCTTTCATGGGGTTTAATGTTTAAAAGTTACCAAATCGATAAGTTAAATTTGTCTCACTTTTTATTCTTTTAAAACAAATGTTATGTTATGAAACTATATTATTTTAGGAGGTTAATATACTTAACTTTTACATTTTTAATCTATAATTTGATTATTTTAAGGATATTATAACTTTTAAATTATTTTATTCTCCCTTCAGTTTTAAATATTTGTTCCTTCAAAAAAAATTATAAATAATTATTTTAAAAGTTTTTTAAATAATATTTTATAAATTATCAAGTAGAAAAAATTTAAAATATGTTTAAAATGGTTTTCAAGTATTTATTAAATGTTTTAAAGGTTATATTTAGTGAAAACATCTTGTTAAATTTTTTATGATTTAAAGTCTTTTTTTAATGTGGAGATGATAATTTCCTGATGGATTATTTCATGTGATCTTTCAAAACCATTTTTCATTTAGGATAACATTATTTCATGTTACTTATATTTCATTGAGGTTATGATTCAAGGATTATATTCATATTATTTGTCTATAAATATTATGTTTGTTATGAATTTATATTTATAAAACCCATTTATTTCCAATGGTTGTGTTATGATTGAATCATGTTTATGAACCCCATTTCATCTTATGGGTTCTGATGTGATCAATGATTTATGCGCATATGGAACACATATGTATGGTTTTAATTATTTTATGGGAGGGACCTATATCTTAATCCAATTAATTGTGTAATGATTTATATCTCATTATATAATGATGGAAATGAAGTCAGCAAGATTGATCCATGATGGAAGATGGGGAAACCTAATCCACAATGGGAATATAGGGAAACCCGATCCATTAAAAGGAAAGGATTTTGACTGGGTTGAGTGTTTTGTCCCACCTTTTAGGTGTAATCCCCATGACGTGACCTTTTCCGTTTGTAAATGTGCCTTGACTTATATTTAGTGATATTACATTTTTATTTGTATGCCACAATTTCCTATATTATGTCAATGTTATGATCTCATGGATTATTTTATTTGATTATTTATGATACATGTCTTATGAACTACCCAAATCTAATCCATGATTCATGTTTAGGATCATTTATATACATTATATGATATTATAATTTGATGATCACACTATCATAACTTTAGGGTCATTTTTATGCTTATATATATTCTTTTATTACCATTATTGAGCATCGAAGATCACTCTTTTATTATGTATCCTTTCTATAGATTATAAGGAATGGTTTGAAGTCTGTGCACTAAAGGGAATGATATTTTTGTGAATAATTCATGATCTTCCATTATATTAGATGTTTGGGATCCAATTTCCCAAATTTGCAAAACTAATATGGTTTTTGGGTGTGTGATTGTATAATGTCTGAAATGATCCACAAAAATGACATAATTTCAATATTTATTAAGATTGGGTCATTATAATTGGTATCATTGAAATGGCTTAACCCACATTTTGAGACTCATATGAGAAAAATATAGTGATATACCTTGGGATGCTTATAATTATATTTCTAGTATTTTATTTAAGGATAAACCTAATGAATAATATATTTATAAGTAGTTTTCATGATGTAGAACTCCTATTAGTAATTTTTCATGGTTATGTGTTTTTATAATATGATAATTGCTTTTTAAACTATGGTTTCTAGTTTTATTCAACACTAAGAAATATTAGGAATATGGTTAACATTTAATGTTTTTGATATGAAATGAATGGGAATTGAAAATATCAGTGTCCTATGTGTACATATCATGGAGAGAATTAGAAAGGTGGTATGAGTACTGGTTAAACTACTGATGAAAATGATACTGTAAAAAATATGTGAAAGGTATGGTATGTTCTAAAATTAATTTTCAAATTAACTATAAGAAGCATTATTATATAGACGTTGAGGAACCTTATGACATGATTCATATTTTTTATTCTATTAGATGGGTACTAAGAAATAATATGATGAGGTATATATAGTTGTTCAAGAAAAATGTTGGATAATTGAAGTGTTTATGTAATGGAATTAAAGAATAATTTTTCATAAATACATTTATGGTACTATGGAATAATGAAACATGTAATGATTGGTCAAAAATTGTTTTTCATTAAATATTTGTGAGAATATGATGAATGGTTCTAGTAACCATAAAATGTGATTGATGTATTAAGGTGATATTCTAGGGAAACTATTGATTAAGGGAAAGTTAACCCTTATTAGGTTCCTAATGTTGATATAATGTTTTTTAGATAAATATATGTTAGATCTGAAAAAGTAAATTTGATGGTACTGACCACTATTGAAATGATTGTGTATTTTTTGAAAAAGTGATTTTTGTTGTCATGAATGGAGTTTATGAAATTTTTGTGTTTGGAATAAGAAATAATGCATGTTTTCAATGAGTATTTGTGGTAATTACAATGTTCCAAGAGAATAAATGATAAATTTATTCACATGTTTGGTACGTGAAAAACAAGAGATACTTTAGAATATTCTAGGGGGTCAATGCTAATGAATTGTTTTTCAAATTTAGTAATCGTCTTTCATATGATTTGGACTATCATATTTTTGAAGGGTTAAAAGGTTAAACATTTATGAAATGGTTTATATGAAACATGAAATGAGTTTTTAGATATTAAATTAATATCTCTCCATATAATGATTTATGCATATTGGATAACTAGTTTTTCATTCTGTTCTTGATAAGGATAGATAGAATGACATATCATTCATTTTATGGATCTCATGATCTTCAAACTCTTAAGGAAGGAAAATTTCACCATCATTTCATGGAAGAAGAGATGATGTGGAAATTTATCAGGCACCACAATAGGATAGATTTTTTTTAAATAATCTAATATTATAATCTCATTATTTAAATTTATAGAAATGGGTATTGAAATAAAATGTTGACTCATTATCATCATTTTGGTGATATCGATGACCTTTTCAATCCTACTTGGGTTATGGCATTGTGATCATTGAATTTATCTAGACCATGTTATCTATCCCTCTCCATGAGAACATTATGGTTAGTTTTCATTACATGTACATGTTTTCACTTCATCCTTTGTTTTCCTATGTGGAACCCCCGTTTTGAGTTACTCTGTGTAACAGTTATCTTTTCAACATTACATTATTAAGTTGATGTTTTAGTATTCATTTTCATGATCTGTGTTTCTAAGAAATGATATTTCATAAATTAAATCTTTTATAACCTTATTAATTTTTGGTGGATAAATTCATTTTATACTGGGTAGAATATAAAAAATCAATATTTTATGAAATTTTTTTTGGAATTATTTTAATCATTCGGATATTTTTCATTTCACACAACATTGAATATAGTTTTATTTATACGAAAACAGTGTGTTTGGCCTGAATTATACACAAAACGAAGTTAATATTGTGCTACATGAAAAATATAGCGTAGCTTGAGGAATAAAAAACATTGTGCTTGGATTTCATTACACACAACACCATGTTCTTTTGATAGATTGAATTACATGCAAGATAGAGTTCTACCAAGTAGTAATATAATATTAAAATAATATTATCTAATATATAAAGATATAACATTGATGTTAAATTAGAGATTAGAAATAGTAAAAAATAACTTATGAAAATATAAATTTTATATTAAAAATTCATTAGTGACCAATTAATTAGTAATAAAAAAATATACCAACTAATTATAAAGGAAATAATTTCATTTTTTTCTCCCAATGTATTTTTCAATGATAAATTAAATAAAATAAAATTTCTAGCTGATTATAATGAAATAGACATGTTTTATATTCAATAAAATATCTTTTTACTCATCCACTAGATTATATAGGAATAAGATAATGGAAAAACAAATTTTATTTATAAAACACTAATTTTTGAAAAGAGTAATTTTACCACCATTTAATGGATAAACCATTGTAAATATAACTTTTGAAACATTTATAATTTTTATAAGTTAAGAATAATTTTATTATTTGAAATTGGCATATCAAAAATTATATTGGTTTAATTTTTATTATTTTTTATGCGTTTCATGTTTTTTTGAATAGGGAAAAATATTAAATTTTATTGCAAAATAATTTTTAACCAAAAAAATTAATAGTTTTTACTTATATATTACATTGTTTTAAAAGTATAATTATATCAAATTTTAATCAATTAATACAATTTATGTCATTTTTATCAATTTACCATTGAATTTTAATATAAAAACATGTCAATATTTTGGATGTTTTCACTTTAAATAGTCATTTTCTCATTCCATTAAAAATATAATTTTAAATTTATTTTTGAAATTTATGTATTTTGAATTATTAGAAATGGAATTAATATTTTTTATAATAATTTCAAATATTATTATAAAATTACCTTCTATTTTTGGCCAATATTAATTATAATTTTAATACCTTTTGTTACCATGGTTAAAGATAAATCAGACAATTAAGGGTGGAAACAATATTATCATTATAAGAAAGTTACCCTAACACTTGCCCAAATTTTATTATATGAAACTAATTGGACCCTTAATTGTTAAAATTCCAACTTTAATAATTTAATGCACACATGTCTAAGAAATGGAGTAAACAATTATTAAAATCAATGGGAGTGATAAAATGTCACACTCATACTTTTGATAAGTATAATATTATTAATACGGTGATAAATATTATATATACAAGAATAGATATATATTTTTTAAAGATAAAATTTATATATAAATCAAAAAAAATATTTTCAGATTTTAGTAAATAAAAATTTATCAGAAATAATTACAAAATGATGATGTAATAATTATTTAGTTAATGAAATAATCATTTTAGTGATATTATAAATATTGAAAGAATTACAAATTTTACTTAATTAATGTTATCAATGAGTTTTATGGGCAAGTATGACATTGTAAGGATGTGTTAATGGACTTTCTTGATGCTACAATTATTTATGTATTTTCTTAATGTCAATGTTATGAATAGTGTCAAAATTGACACATATGATATCGTATGAAAATAATATTTTATTAAATTAGTCAAAATTAATTAAAATATTAAATAAGTAAAAGTGGAATATATATTGTATAAAATATCATATATTGTCAATTTATGTTCTAATTTACACTTTATTGGTAAATATTATATCCTCTTAGTATGAAAAAATTGGTTACCATAGTTAAAAAAATATTATAATTAAAGGTCAATAAAAATATCAGGATTAAAATAACATAAAAATTTTTCTAAATTTTTTTTTTAGGATATGTAATCCTTATCATATATTTTATTATAATAAAATTATTTTTGGAGTTATTTTTATTAAGATTGATTTTATTCTATATTATTCATTTCAGAAATTCTAAAAGTGCCACTCCCCCCTCTTATAAAAGGACACCTCCTCCCTCATATAATTTCACAACATTGCGTGTTATGTGTTGAAAAAAATATAACTTATTATATTCTAAACTTTCCTAGACACATTCTAGGGGTTCTTTTCTTACCAAAATACCACCTCTAGATTCCTTTAATGAATATCAAAAATAGTCTTTTCATAGAAGATGTAATTTCTCTAAAAAATAAGTCTCTTTATCTACTCTTCTATAAATCCTCTAAATATATTATATATATCATAAAGTAATAACATAATTATCATGAATATAATTACATTTTAACATGATTATGAATAATACACTATATATCCCCATTCCATCGAATAAGAAGTGAATGTATTAATAGTGTGTACATACAGCTTACCGTCTCCACGTAGCGATTAAATTCATTTTGAATATCCATATTTTATGATGTGGAATTATAGTGGGTTAAATGTTTATATATAATATTTATTATGTAATTATTATTATTTAATGATAATATAATATCGATATTATTACGATGAAATGTTTTGGGAAATGATAATGTCGCTCGTGTATATGAATGGCTTACCCTCTCCAGGATATGTTGTGATTCATTTTTCATATATATTTGAAATGGATGGTAATAAGGATTATTTTTACAAATATATATCATAATAATTATTTTTTACTGATAATATATCATATATTTTATTTCTTTTAATATTATACTAAAATGAAAATAGTGTTTGTGCACACGTACGACCTATCGTCTCCAACAACAGTGTATTTTATTTTCTACCATTAAATTTTATAAATCACCATAAAAAATATATTATAAATACATATGAAATTTATGTCACTTTTATGATTTTTGAGATAATTAAATCATGACATAACTAATAGAAAAAAATATAACTAATCGAAATACATGATAAAAACTAGGCGGATAATAAATGAAGTGTAATATTTACATGGAATTGTTCATAAAAGGGTAATATAATGTCATTGAAAATTATATATGATATGATATTATTTAACAATGTTATATAATATATTTATAAAAAAAATTTCTACATGCGGTTTCATGAGTATGATGACAGTCAAGACATATAGTAAGGGAATATCATCTCACTTTTAATTTCCCTGTGATACATGTCATATTCACCACTTGCTTATTATCAGTGGTGTATATATTAACCTACTAAATTCTATATAATTAATTTTATTACCTTAATTACATTAAAAATTATAATTTTTTATTATTTTATTAGGTAAATGACTCTAATGTTACTCAAGTGGTAACTGATTTTTCCTCACTTTTTTTTCTATAGTATAGAAGCCTTACACAATACTTTTCTCTTATATGTATTGTATATAAAAACCATGAATTTATTGTATTATTATCATTATTAATGTGAATTTTTTTACATATCCATGTTATGTTCTATCCTTCATGTGGTTTATGGTTTAAAATATTCAAAATCAGTAAGCTAATGTTGTCTCAATTTTCCTTCTTTGAGACACATGTTATGTTATTCACCTATATACATTTACGAGCTGTATATAATTTCATTTTTCATTTTTATCATTAATATTATTATTTTTAGGATATTATATGTTTCATATAATGTAATTATTTCTTCGGATGGAAATCTATGTGCCTTTAAAACAAATTTTTTAAAATAATTGTTTTAAAAGAGTTTTAAATAATATTTTATGCATTTTCGTGGATAAAGGATTTTGAGGATGTTAAAAATGGGTTTCAATGATTACTTATAATTTTTAAATTTTGTTTTCAATTAAAAATGTTTTCTAACTGTTTTATTATTTAAAAAGAATCCTTCAATGTGGAACGTTTATTTTTCTCAAGAATTATTTAAAATTATATTTTAAAACAATTTTTCAAATATGATAACATTATTTTATGTCACTAATGTTTTATTGAAGTTATAGTTGATAGATTCAATTATTATTATTTCTTTTAATATTTAGGTTTATGATGGACTGATATTTCTGAAACTGATGAATTTTATAAGGTTTTGTTATGATATAATGATTTATATGAATCCCATTTCATTCCATGGGTTCTAATATGATCAATGATTTGTGTTCTTAGAGAACACATTTGTATGGTTTTAATTATGTGATGGGTGTGACCTAATATGCCTCCAAATAAGTGGGTTAGTATTTATATCTCATGAGACAATTATGAAAATCTAGTAGAAGGGCTTCATCCAAGAAAGAAGATGGGGAAACCTGATCCACTATGGGATGATAGGGAGACCCGTTCCCTTATAAGGAAAATATTGTGACCGGGGATGGTGGTGTGTCCCACCCAATAGAGTAGCATCCATGGAGTTTCATCTTATATTTTGTAAATGTGAGATGACTTATATAAAATTATATTATATATTTATGTGTATGCCACAATTTTAGGTCTTATGTCAATGTTTTGATATCATGGATTATATTCTTTGATTTCTCTAGGGTTTATGTCTTATAAAATGGATATATTTATACAAAAATACATTGTTATGATATATTATATATATGGTATAGTCTTCCAATATTATGATCACATTCTCATACCCCTATGATCTTGTTTTTTATTATAAATCATCATTGTTTACCCTTACTAAGAATCTGATCTCACCATTTTCTCAGGTTTCCTTTCCACATGTTATAAGAAAATGTTTTAAGTTGGAGAACTAAAGGTAATTATCATTGACTGAAAAATTTAATATATTAAACTGGAAAAAAATATTGTGTTCCAAGAATACAAAGTCACTAAACTAATATGTTCTTTATGTGTGTGATTTTATATGGTATGAAATGTTCTGATAAAATGACGCAATTTAAATGTATATTAAGAATTTTTCATTATAATTATAGAATAATAAATATAAAATGAGGCATATAATAATAAAAATAACATGAATCAAAACATTTAAATTCGTCTACAATTTATAAAAGATAAATTCATAATCATATAAAAAAGGTTTTTTACCATGGTGTCATAAATGAAAATCACCACGGTTATTCGCCATGGTATCTTAATCCATGTGATATATTGTGATTAAATACATTACCCAAGGCATTTGAGAACTGTAAGGGAATTCCATAAAAATTTATTAGTAATTTGATCGACATTGATCACTATTATTCATATAATTAATAACCCAAGGATAAAAAGGATGCGGTTTCTTACAAAAAATCATTATGATCAAATGTGCTTAAAGACATTATCATTATGTTATTTTCCCCAAGAAAGATGAATGTGGTTTGATTATGTGGAAATCCCTAAATCAAATAATTATGTTTTACATAAAGGTTAATATACATGGAAAATAAGTTGTATTGGGTATCTACACAATAAAAATAAACGTGTCTTTCATAAAGAGAAGATATAAATATTGGGAAGTAAATTCAGCAACATAATGGGAATAAAACATAGTTTTTGAAAAGGGTAAAATGATAGGGGATAAGTGTATTAAATTTATAAATAATAATTTTTTTGTAATGGTATTATCAAAAGGCAAATAAAATGTTGTAATCATAATAATTATAAGACACTTACAAAAAAGTGGTTCTTGAATTAAATATAAAATAAGGATAATTCTATTACTATGATGAGCTACTACTAACTCTTGAGGATTGGAACATTGGGGGAATGATGAAAAAATGGGGAGAATCCTTGGGAAGAAAAAATAAAATAAATTTATGGAGGATTTATTTAGATTGAATAGAAATGGAGAAATTATTGGGTATTCATAATGAAATTGGGGGATTTGATTAATAATGTCCAGATATAGGCCATTGAAATTTATGTTTTGTAAAATAAAAAACCATTGCATTACCCATGTATTTTTCAAATGGTTTTGGAAATTTAGGTCAAATTTTTAGATATTTTTACCCAAAATAATTTTTCATTATTTTTCTATTACTTTTTTTGTAATTGAAAAAAATATATTCAAAAAATAATTTTTTCAGAGACAAAGTATCAATTTTGGAATTTCAAATGTCATTTATAAGTTTGTAAATTGATTAAAATGTATTAAAATACTTGTTGTTATTAAAATGATATATTTTAATTCATGAATTTTGGTCAATTAATTATTATAATATCATGAAATTATTATGAATTCAATAAACATACTTAAACCCCCAAATTATATTTTTTCTATTCATATAAATATATTGTATTTTACAAAATTATGATAAATTCAACGTAACCTAAATTCAACATGAAAATTTAATAAATGAAGTTTATTTTATTATTAGAATTATTAATTTTTGATAATATTACCTTATAAATTAACAAATATATATTTATTTAAAAAATATTGGCTTGTAAGGAATAGTAAAATTTCATACAAAAAACATTCCTAGGATATAATAAAATTATTTTTATCATTTATTTAAAAATAATATTTATTTTAACATGTTATTTCATTAAAATATAAATTATTCAAAATAACTTAGTTTATTATAAAATTTATATCCTTTATAAAAAGTATTATTTGCGTCTGAAAAATCAATTTATTAAATTTCATTATAATTAAGCCTGTATTTTTTTAATAGAAACTATTCTTACAAAGTAATTGATATAATAGAAATTTTATTTATAAAAAATAATTACAGTTTATGTAACTAAGGATAAGACATGTAACCCCATTTTAACACCCATGTATGGCGTATGGGTAATGTTTGCAGTGGTGATAAATTCATTGGGTGGCTCGGCTAACATCGGCCAAGTGGTAATTTATAATAACATGAACTTCTCTCATATGTGATTTCATTCTAACATCACTAGTGAAATATAGATATTGGCTTGGTCAAGGGTAAACTCTAGTAATTCTACCTCTCCTCTATGTTCTTCAAAAAGGTGTTTTTGTGGCATTATTTAACTGTTTGATGTCATGACTTCTCCTTTTTTCATTAGTTATCTTTTTTCATTTCTAATTATAAACACTAACTATAATATTAAATTTATTTCCAAAGGGTATAGTTCTTAATGGTAACAATTTCCAATGGATATATTGACCAACAGTCATATTTTATGAATGGTCCTATAATAGTCCAGTCACAATAGTCACATTTACCTTTATACTCTATGAATACCACTTCATTAATTCATTCAACATTTACTAAAATTCAATCCAAGGTTATATATATTAATTTCATAAGATGTTGATTGGTTTATTAATATTTTGTTTAATTTTTTAGTGTGGTGCTGATGATTATAACATATTAGAGTGATCTATATATTTCCATTTTAGGGACTAATGTATTGATCATTATTAAAGAGATATGGGTTTATTATGTATAATATAATATAAAACACATTTTAATATGAAGAAAATATCATTTCAAAAAACATAGATAGTTACTATCATCACCCATTTAGAAATTTCACCCCTAAAATTTCAAACAACCTTCTTGGTTGAGAAAAGGTAATGGTACATTTTCATCATTTTTTCCTCTAGTTCATAGGTTCCATCATCAAAATTATGGTTCCTCGACAACAAATTGATAAGGTGGTTAGACTTGTTGTTTATAACCTTGTCATTATATTATAAGATTTCCGCTGGATGCTCCTCATAAAATAGGTCATGCTTTATTTTCACCACCATTTAATTTAGTACATGTGAGGGATCATGTATGAACTTCCTCAATTGAAATATGTGGAATACAGCATAATCATGAGATATATTTTGTGGAAGTAATTTCCAATATTTTGTTTCATCTATGAGATAATGAATTTTATACGGGCCAATGTACTTGGAGATAAGAGTCCCTTTCTTCTCAAACCACATCACTCTCTTCCATGGTGATATAAGAAGGAAAAAACTATTGCAAACATCAAAATCCATTTCCCTTTAATGGTTTTCATCTTATATTTACTTATGTGTCTGAGCAGATGTCATATATTATTCTATGGATTGAAACTTTTCTGTCATCGCTTTCACATGATCAGGCAGAATAATAATTCTCTGGCCAACTTTATCCCAATATGTTGGAGTTATACATCACTTCCCTAATAAATATTCATAGGTTATTGTTTGAATACTCGAGTGGAAGCTTTTGTTGTATGAAAAAGAAACTAATGGAATTTGTTGATCCCATACACCTTTAAATTACATTGGGAATGTAATCTGTAATGCCCCGTCCCCAGTTACCCAGAGTCAGTGCATTATTACGTAACATTGGCATGATCACAAAAGGTCATGTCTCGAAAGACCGATTAGTTTAGTAGCATCAGAAACACTAGATACATTCATTAATGTTACATTACTTCATAATGTGAAAAACTAAAATAACATGATCTCCATTGTCCACACTCATATCCCCTTCAAACTATCCCTGAAGTTCAGTCATATAATATTTCTTCACATCCTGGAAAAATTAAAACATGGAAAGGGGTGAGCTCAGATGCTCAGAAAGGATAACAATACAGCAAAAACTTTGATAAAAAAACATAAACATTTAAGGCAATGTATAACTAAAACCAAATCCTTTTAAACATGAACATCGGCATAATATGTAAAAAATAAAATTAAATAATGTCATTTACTTATTCACATGGATATTCTACTAGTCGAATAATCACTTGAAATATCAATAACCACTTTCATAATGATTGAATTCCTAATGCCAAACTATCATAACCACGTACCCAAGGCCTCATGCCAAGACTACAAATAAGATTTTGTCAAGGCCTCATTCCAAGAAACTAGTTTGCTTCATGAGACCTACTGATGCATTGAGGATCTATATCGGGCTCCACCTGTCACATATTAAGTCCAATGCATTCCTCATATGAACATGTTTAAACATATCATAAACCATAACATAATCGTATCACATAAAACATGCATAAAGGAAACATAACATTTCCACATTTCAATCACAAGATATCAATACAACACATTGATATAATAAAACACTATAAAAACCATTTTCAATTCCAAAATAAAATAAAAGTAAAACTTGGTATTTATTTTTCATTTAAAAAAAGTGATGGCTTGTAGAGGAAGCTGATACTCAAATAATGGTCACGACGATGGAGAAGTCGTTTTCGTCGCATACGTACGGATAAAAATTCCATTTTTTCGTTTAGTAAAACACTTCATATAAAAAAATATTCATTTTTAAAAAAAGTAAAATTCAAAGGGGTTTATACACCGTATTAGTGAACGTTGTGTATAAAACAAAATATGCCTCAATGAAAGGAGATTGAGATGAAGTTTCTTACAAAGATCATATTGTAAATCAAATAGATCAATCATGTCTATTCACTATAGTATCACATAAAGAATGTATAAATACATGATAAGATATAAAAATTCATTTCTCACATAATCAAAGAACAACATAAATAAGAAAGATAAGTTCATCCAAAAGAAATGGAATTGGGTTAAGAAGTTCCTTTACCTCGTGTCTGACTTGACTCGATCGTTCTTTAACCTACTGAATAATAAACTAGATTCAATTTATACTTTCTTAATAACCCTTTTCTAGTTAATTATTCCTTTTATATCACTTATTACCATGTTATGAAAATTATGTAATTATTTAAGTTAATAATGGACTTTTTGTCGATCATTGGTACTCGAGTCAAAAATAAACTTCATATAATTACAAGTTGTTCATGTGGTAAAATATCCATTATATCCAGAATTAAATTCATGATGTAGATATATTATATATCATATATATCCATTATAAATATGTATTTATAATATTACATAACATTTAGAGGTATGAAATGAAATGCACAGTTCATGGAGATAGTAAGCCGTACGTACGCATGAATGCTACTTTATTTTCTATTTAGTATTTAATGGAATGAAATCATAATGATATAAAGGTATATTATAATTATAGTATAATATCATATATAATATCATTTACTCCATCCTTTATACATCCCAAATATGGCATTAACGATTCAAATCACTTTGAGGGGGCGATAGTTCGCACTTCCTAAAATGAAATAATCGCGTTTACACATAATGGAAATCATAATGGTATGCCATAAATGAAAATTACAGAAGCATAAGGAAAACATAAAGATAATATATATCATATATAAAAATAGTTTCATCATAATGGACAACATGATAGGTTTGAAAATAAGATTGAACAATCATCGTTTCGGGAGGCAGTAATTCGCCACCCACAGAAACAGTATGTTCTTTAACCATTAGATTAATGTGTCTGTAAGTGTAAATAAAATCCTTCTCATAACAAAATACTATAATATATAATATACTTGTGTTTTTACAAAAGAAAATAATAAAATGATTTTAGGGGGTTGAAGAAGCCCAATAAAACAAAACCACATAAGTGAAGACATTACCTTTAAATCAGGTAACTCCCCTCGGTTTGAACAAAAATTGTTTCTTGAAGAGCTTTCTACCTAAGAAAAAACATCTAGGATGAAGGGAGGAATGTTGAGAGAGTATATGGTCAGAGTTTGGCCGAACCAAATGGCTTTGAAGTTGTCAATAAGGTGGTAGAGGTGGGGGCCTTTTATAAGAGGAGAGGAGGGGATGTTTTGGAAAGATTGAAATGTTACTTTTTTATGAAAGGCTTTTCGGATTTTAAAGGTCCCAAAATAATATATTTCTAGGATAAGGTGATAAGGGCTTGAAATATATTCATCCAATAGGTTTTTGACAAATTTACGTCTTAGATTTTACACTATCTTTTCATTTTATTTAAATCATTAATTAATGAGGTAATCGCTGCATCATCATGGTGTCATAAAAAAATTAATTTATTTAATGTCTAAAAATTATAGAAAAATATCATGATGTAGGAAAAAAATTATCTTTCAAATTAATATTTATAGTCTAAAATTTAACATTAATAGCCCCATGTAATAATTGTTTTATTAAAACAACAAATGTTTGTGACAATTTTATTTTTATTTTAAATAAAATTTTATTAAAGTCATTTTCATACTCAAGTGGCCCCATGGGGTCCCTAAGTTGACCCAAGGATTTTATGGGTCGGCCATGACTCATAAAATATGTTTAGGACAAGTGTAAAGGTAATTTCATATTATTATAACATGATATTTACCATAAATTACACTAATTACTTTTATTCACGATTAATAGAAGTTAAAAATTACTATTCACAAAAAATTATTTTAATCCCATTGAACCAAATTTTACTTCTTAATGACAATGATGTATGCCAGATTTTTGAAATATAAATCACAGAGGTGGTAAATTTTCATTTAAACGAAAAATCAGTTTTTTAACTACCACTTAGTGGTTTCACTATTCATCAAAAAATGAAGTTTTTCAGAAAAATACCAAAAATTCACCATAAGATATAATTCATATTATGAATTCAAAAATGATGTCTATTTTAGAAAATTACAAAAATATAAGTTGCATTAATAAAATTTATAATTAATTCCTACTGTCAAAACAAATAGCGTGTTTTTAAGAAAAAATATCAATCAAAAGATTGACAATTGTTTATGTCCAATTTCAAAGTGAAATTAATTATAATGACAACCATTGGATAAAATAATAAAAAATATATTCTAATTATACTTTAAAACCACTCAATGGTATAATTTATCACTATATATTATTTTTATTAAAAATGTTGTTTTTAGGTATTTTTTCCTATTCATATAAAATTGGAAGTTTTTAGAAAATTACAAAAAATTCAACTAAGATAATTTCGATATTCCAAATACAAAAATGAAGACCATTTTGAAATATAAAATTTATATAATTTCAAAATGTGGGTATTAATATTCATAACGGCTACATTGATTGGTCGTGGTGTGTTAGGATCTCAAACATGCGTACAATGCAAGCTATTGCATTATGGAAAGATAAGTGTACCTTGGAAGCTTGGGGTGTTACAATATCCCCTGCTTCAATAAATTGCGTACTCACAATTTGAAATTTTTCTTCGAAAATAAAGGGTTCAAAGTAGAAAATACCTTTGTGGAAAACCCATATCAGAAATAGGGTTAATAAAAATATAACTTTAAAAGAAATAAAGAGTCGTAAAAAGGTCACATGAGATAGCCCATACTTGGATTCTAGGAAAATATGGATATGGAGGAGAAAAAAACCATCAAGGTCTGATGGAGAGTTGTAGAAAATAGGATTAGAATAAAGTATACTATTAGAAAATCACAAACTTGTGATTAGTTAAACGATCATTGATTCCCCATTATGAAAAGTTAACCGAAAATGTTTTTGTTTTAAGTTACCTTTCATAAATTTGAGGAATTTATTTAGGAGATTTACTAAGAATGTAAGGAAATATACATAATTGTCATGTAGAATTTCATTCTTTAATAAATTTTTACCACAAACCCATCTTTCACTCAAAAAGATAATAGAACTCAAGAATATTATATTTATCATAATCTTACAAGGTTCCAAATATTAACACATACCATTTACATTAGTCAAACTATTTTTTAATAACCAGGGACTTCCTATAGGCTAGTGGTAGGTAATAAAGGCATGTTGCACTATGGTTGTGGGTTTGACTCCTACAGCTTTGTCCGAAGTGACGGGTTATCCCACGACCTGTAGGTTGTCCTTTTCCTAAAACTATAGTATTATAATTTTCCAAAAATAATATTCATAAATGTTTTAACCTTAAACAATAGTATCCAAAGTTCAACTTAATCCATTCCAACCTTTATAGTTATCCAAAATACCTCTTTCCAGACTTTCACTAAAAGGTCTCTAAATTCCAAAATCAATTGTGACGTCAGATTCCGCAAACAAAGTAATGTTTCTCTTATTGTCACATACAAAAAATAGGATTACCTTCATCATATTAAAACATTAATGAAAGCAACAAGTACTGTAATACAGTCCTTATATATATCACATTATTCTTATAACCATAATATGGTTCTTGAGTCCAAATACCCAAATACAATATTAATTCAACTTCATCTGTAGTAACCGCATAATCTTGGCCTTAATCTCATGGCCTTTTCTAAGATATGCTTCCTTGGCGCTTAGGCCATTCATGTGCATAATTCCCCATTTCCCTACAATTGTAGCATTCAATATTGATAGCCTCTTTCTTTCCCTTGCAATCACGATCCTAGTGACCATTTTCTCTACATTTATAAAAAACTTTTATTCCTTTTAAGAAAGTACCAGGGTGATTATTCCCACAATTATCGCATAATGGAAAATCTTTCTTTCCCTTTTCCCATTATCTGTCTCTTGTTCCACCATTCTCTTCTTCTCTTGCTTTACTTTATTTTCATAAGATTTAGAGAATTCCTTTTCTGTCTTGATAGAACACGAGACTATATCTTCGTATGTTGAGATAGATTTTGATACTAATGCTCGATGGAGAAAAGGTTTTAACCCATCAAAGAAATGATCAATCTTACTTCTTGGGTAACGTATATAATCTGCAGCACGCCTCGCTAACATTGTAAAGATAGACTCATACTTTGCGACATTATCATCATCCATTTGGCTCAGATTGAGAAATTGCCTTTTTATCTCTTCTGGATGGTCACGAGAAAAGTATTTTTCTAAGAAAAGATCTTTGAAACCTCTCCATTCCATACTTTATACTTCTTCATCTTCCTTTGTATTTTGAATCAATGACCACCATTGATCAGCATCTCTAGTGAGGCTGTAAACTGCCATGATAACCTTTTCCCTTTCACTAATCCCCAAGGCATGGAATATTTTCTCTAGGGATCTTATCCATTGCTCATCTACTAATGGATTTGTAATCCCATTGAATGTTAGTGGTTGCTGCCTCATGAATCAGTCTAACATTGATCCTCCACATTGCACATCAGGGTGCTCCATACGAGTAAGGTTATTATTCATATCACGAGTGAGTTGTCCCAATATGGTGATAAGTTTATCAGCACCGGTTGTATCACCAGCTCCACTAAAATTATCATGAGCAGGAGGGAAATCCCTACATGAAGTGTGTTCATTAATACAGTTTACAACCCATCCACTAGGTGACATTTCTAAAAAATGTCATAAACTAGATTAGTTTATGAATCAAAATACATAATTCCATACTTGTAAAACACTTAACATAAATGCATCAATTTATAGATATAATCCATAATCATAAAAATGTTATCATTGAGAAAGTATATACTCATAAACCCTTTATAATGGTTTGTAAGAAAATGAGAATTATCCTAAGCATATCCCCCGGGAGTGTCGTAACCAAGAGTGCAGCATGGCCCGTTGTCGTGCACCAGTTCCCATTCGAGTCTAGCGCAAAGTGGTGATTTTAGGTTTTACCCCTAGGTACATCTGTTCCAGAGCCGCCTCTACCTGCTTGTATTCAGACTGGGATGTATTGCTCGGAAAACTCAAAAAATATCTATAATACCAAAATTCTAGGAAGTTTTTCTATACTAATCCTCAAAGTCTATCTTAGGGCTATGTGCTCTAATCAGAGTTTAGCTAAGTCTAGCTTCCAAGGTTAGTACTAAACTGCCTCTGATACCAATTGTAACGCCCCAACCCTAGTTACCCAGAGTCAGTGCATTATTACGTAACATTGTCATGATCACAGATGATCAAGTCTCGAAAAACCAATTAGTTTTTTAGCCTTAGAAACACTAGATAAATTCATAAATGATACATTACATCATAAAGTGAAAATCTAAAATAACATGGTCTCCATAGTCCACATTCATATCCCCTTCAGACTATCCCTACAGGTCATTCATCGAATATTTCTTCACATCTTTGAAAAATTAAAACATAGAAAGGGGTGATCTCAGATGCTTAGTAAGGATAACCATACAGTGGAAACTTTCATAAATAAACATAAACATTTAAGGAATTGTATAACTAAAACAAAAGCCTTTTAAACTTCAACATTAACAAAATATTGGAAAAATAAAATGAAATAATTCAATTTACTTATTCACATGGATATTCTACTAGTCTAATAATCACATGAAATATCAATAACCACTTTCCTAATGATGTAATGCATAATGCCAGACTATCATAACCACATAGCCAACGCCTCGTGACAAGACTACAAATAAGATTTTGTCAAGGCCTTGTTCCAAGACACTATTTTGTCCCATGAGACCTACCGATGCATCAAGGAGCTATAGTGGGCTCCACCCGTCACTTATTATGTCTAATTCATTCATCATATGAACATTTTTAAACATATCATAAACCATAACATAATTGTATCACATAAAACATGAAAAAAGGAAATATAACATTTCCACATTTCAATCACAAGATATCAATACAACCCATTGATATAATAAAACATTATCAATACCATTTTCAATACCAAAATAAAACAAAAGTAAAACATGGTATTTATTTTTCATTTAAAAAACGTTATGGCTTGTAGAGGAAGCCGAAACTCAAATAATGGTCACGACGGCGAAGAGGTTGTTGCCGCCGCATATGTAAGGCATAAACATTAACTTTTGTCATTTAGTAAAATGCTTCATATAAAAAACATTCAATTTGAATAAATTTAAATGTCAATGGGGTTTATACACCGTATTAATGAAAGTTGTGTATAAAACAAAATATGCCGCAATGAAAGGAGATTGAGATGAAGTCCCTTACAAAGAACATCTTATAAATAAAATAGATCACTCATGTGTATTAACTATAAGATCACACAAAGAAATTATAAATACATGATAAGATATAAAAATTCATTTCTCACATAATCAAAGAAAAACATAAATAAGAAAGATAAGTTTAACCCAAAGAATTGGAATTGGGTTAAGAAGTTCCCTTACCTCATATCCGACTTGACTAGATCATTATTTAACATCTTAAATATTAAACTAGGGTTAATTTATACTTCCTGAAGAACCTTTTTCAAGTTCATTATTCCTTTTATATAACTTATTACCATGTTATGAACATTATTTAATTATTTATGTTAATAACGGTCGTTTTGTCGATCTTTGGTACTTGTGTCAAAAATAAACTTCTTATAATTACAATTTGTTCATGTGGTAAAATATCCATTATATAAAGAATTATATTCATAATGAATATATCATATATATCAAATATACATCTAGTATATATATGTATTTATAATACTACATAACATTTAGAGGTAAGAAATGAAATGCACCGTTCATGGAGACGGTAAGCCGTATGTACGCATGAACGCTACTTTCATTTCTATTTCATATTTAAAGGAATTAAATCATAATTATATAAAGGTATATTATAATTACATTATAATATCATATATAATATCATTTACTCCATCCTTTATACATCCCACATATGGCATTAACGATTCAAATCACCTTGAGGGGGAGGTAGTCCACACTTCCTAAAATGAAATTATCATGTTTACCCATAATGGAAATCATAATGTTATTCCATAAATGAATAATACATGAACATAAGGAAAACATAAACATAATATATATCATATATAAAAATATTTTCATCATAATGGCCACCATGAGAGATGTTAAAAGAATATTGAACAATCATCGCTTCGTGAGGCAGTAATTCTCCACCCAACGAAACAGTAAGTTATTTTACCATTAGATGATGGTGTGTGTAAATGTAAATAAAATATTTCTCATAAAAACATCCTAATATATTGAATATACTTAATTTTCTACAAATGAAAATAATAAAAAGAGTTTAGGGGGTTGGAGAGGCAAAATAAAACAAAACAACATAAGAGAAGACATTACCTTTAAATCGGGTAACTCCCCTCAGTTTGAACCAAAATGGTTTCTTGAAGACCATTCTTCTTAAGGTAACCCTTCTAGGATGAAGGGAGAAATGTTGAGAGAGTATGTTGGAAGATTTTGTCCAAGCCAAATGGATTTTAATTTGTGAATAATGTGGTAGATGTGGGGGCCTTTTATAAGAGGAGAGGAGGGGCTCGTTTGGAATGATTGAAATGTTACTTTATTATGAAAGGGTTTTCGGATTTTAATGGTCCCAAAATTATATATTTCAAGGATAAGGTGATAATAATTCTAAATACACTCATCAAATAGGTTTTTGAATAGTTTATTTTTTAGATTTTACAATACCTTTTCATTTTATTTAAATCGTTAATTAATGAGGTAATCGCTGCATCATCATGGTGTCATAAATAATTTAATTTATTTAATTTCTAAAAATTATAAAAAACTATCTTGATGTAGGAAATATTTTTAGATTTACAATGAATATTTATAGTCGAAATATTAACTTATATAACCCCATGTAATAATTGTTTTAGTAAAACAACACATGTTTGTGGAAATTTTATTTTTACTTTAAATAAAAAGTTATTAATGTCATTTTCTTACCCAAGTGGCTCCATGGGGTCCCGATGTTGACCCATGGATTGTCTTGGTCGGAAATGACTCATCCAATAAGTTTAGGACAAATGTAAAGGTAATTCCATATTATTATAACATTATATTTATCTTAAATTACACTAATTACCTTTAATCGTGTTTAATAGAACTTAAATGTTACTATTCACCAAAAATTATTTTAATCCCATTGAACCACAGTTTACTTCCTAATGAAAATTATGTATATCTGATTTTTGAAATTCAAATCACGGAGGTGGTAAAATTTCATTTAAACGAAAAATCAGTTTTTTAACTACCACATAGTGGTTTCACTCTTCATCAAAAATTGAAGTTTTTTAGGAAAATACCAAAAATTCACCCTAAGCTATAATTGATATTCTGAATTAAAAAATGATTTATATTTTACAAAATTCCAAAAATATAATTTTCCTTAATTAATTTTATAATTAATTTCCGATGTCAAAACAAATAGCGTGTTTTTAAGAAATAATATAAATCAAACGAATGACAATCATTTATGTCCAATTTCAATGTGAAATCAATTCTAATGACCACCATCGGATAAATTGGTAAAAATAATTTCTAATTATACTTTAAAACCACTAAATAGTATAATTTATCACTATAAAATATTTTTATTAATAATGTTTTTTTTAAGTATTTTTTCCTATTCATAGAAAATTGGATGTTCTCAGAAAATTACAATAAATTTAACTTAGGATAATTTTGATATTCTGAATATAAAAATGAAGACCATTTTGAAATATAAAATTTATATAATTTAAAAAAGCTGGTATTAGTATTCATAACAGCTACTTTGATTGGTCGCGGTGTGTTAGGATCTCGAACTTGCGTACAATGCAATCTATTGCATTATTAAAAGAGAATCGTATCGTGGAAGCTTAGGATGTGACATTATAAGTATTTCTTATAGAGTATGTATAGTCCATTTAGATTATTCATTTTTTTTTGGGGTGATAGTTCTTACTACAATTCAATGTATTATTCAAAAAATATTTAATACTACTATAGAATTTATATGTGAACCTTTGATCTCGATCGGAAATGATAAAAAGTTGACCCGAAATAACCTTTCCACTCCCTTTACGTATGTCGTGTAAATTTGGCAAGAGAGAAATCTTCCCAAATAGTGAAAAAATGAATGTTTGGGTGATTTATTCTACTATAACCCATATCACATTTTTTCTATGGGATGTCCTTGGGATACCAAGGAAAAAGTCAATTGTGATATTTTCTAGATTCCATGTTGTTAGGGGTAGTGGTTTCGATGCTCCTTTAGGAATATCTTGCTCTGCCTTCACTTGTTAACATACCAAGAACCTTGTTGTGTAGTCAACAATCTAACTTTTCATATTATCCCATCAATAATTATTCAAAAAATACCTATAAATATTAGTGATTTCATGATTAAAATAGAATTTATGGCATTATGATTCATCCATTACTTCTTTCCTTAACTTTAGAATAGATGAAACACATAGCCTTGTTCGAAATTTCAATACACCTTGTTGATCGATATTGAAAATAGGAAACATCTATTTCATTATATCCCCTATCGTCTTTGGGAAAAATATATCTTCTATTTTAAATTCTGTGATCTTATCTAGTAATGGTGGTTGAGAAACCATTTGGGATAGTATTTAGGATGTGCCTTCACTCTTGATTACCATTTCGAAATTACTAGTTCCTTAATCAATGGGTCTCCTTGAATCCTCATCATTTCCAACACTACAATGTCATTCCTATTTAATGCATCAATGAATTCATTTGATCTTTCATGGGTGATAATGAATTGAACAATCATAATATATAAGTAGTTCCAACCATATCCTTAGTCTCATGTTCAATTTCCTATATTTTTAATATATACCAAATTTTTTTTGGTCTATTTACATATAAAATTTATAAAATTAAAGATAGTACCTCCATATATTCAGAGAAAAAATAATCATAGATAGCTTCAGGTCCTATGTTTCATAATTCTATTCATTAGGCTTTAACTATCAATATGCAAAAGAAATGGCCTTCTCATTTTTCATCAAGATTCACCAAATCCCTTTTACAGTTGCATCAATAAAATTAATGAATCCTTATCCCACAATGTGTAGAGATAAAATATGTGTAGTAACCAATCCTATATTGGGTTCTTGGAATCATTATTGAAAATCATTAATCCAGATGAACATAGATTCTATTTGAGTAAAACTAGTTAGTGGAATATAAATACATGATTTTTTTTCAAAACCCTTCTATAATATCCTACTAATCCTACGAAACTATGAATATGAATTATTTTTTTAAGACAAGGACACTACTCTACAAACTGTTTCTTAGCAGGGTCAATTGATATTTGTTTATTGATTAAAATGCTTTGCAAAAAAAGAAAATTCTTGTAACCAAAATTCAAATTTTCAGAATTTTCCAAATAGATTTTCCTTACATAGAGTTTTTAATATAAACCATATATGATCTAAATTCTCCAGATTACTTTTGTAATATTTCATAATATCATAAACCAAAACAAAAAAAATTATCAAGGTAGTCCGTAATGTCTCAATTAATCAAATCTATAAAATTAACAAGAGAGTTTGTAAAGAAAAAGGGAACACCAACAAACTCATAATTCCCATATCTTGATTAGAAGGATGTATTTTGGATATCATCCATCTTCACCCATAATTGATTAAAACTAGGTCAAATATCAATCTTTGAGAATAATTGAGCATTACAAATCCTGTAAAATAAGTCATCAATCCTTTATAGAAGTTACATGAACTTCACTCTAATGCATTTATGTCATCTATAATCAATGAAAATAAGCATTGATCCATACTTCTTCTTTACAAAGAGAATAGGTTCTCCCTAAAGAGACACACTTGGGTGAATAAAAAACTTCTCCAAAATATCTAGAAGTTGTTTATATAATTCATCTAGATCCACATTTATGAATCTATATGGTGTTATTGGTATCATCTTTGATCTAGGTATCATTAAAATGGGGAACTCTACCTCTCTATTAGGGGTAGATCTGGGTTACTTCTTAGGAAATACAAAATTTTATTCCTGAACAATGGGGAAATTTTCAATTATTATACTTTGATTTCCTTCTCTATGTTCACTGATCATCTCCATAAATAAGGATATCAGGGTTCTTCTAGACAAATATCACATTGGGATATCTCTTCATTAAAAATAACTATAGTTGGTACAATCAAGGATATTTATATTTCTCTTATTTTATTGTTTATTTTATCATTATACATTGGTATCTTTTCCATCCCTAGTTTAGTGTCAAATTCCACCAGGGAAATTACTATTTGATTTGTGATGAGATTGTGCTAACCAAATTGAATACTAGAGTTTCTATACACTATTGAAGGTTGGATAATCCCTAAATGTGATTTGAATAATAACTCTACTTCTATAATATCAGGAATTAATTCTATATTATTTGAAAACATAGAGGAAGTCAAGAAATGAGTAGAACCATAATCAAACAAAGTACTTCATATCTATGAGGGAACAATGATAGTACCTTCCACCACATCATTTAAAACCTCTACTTCATCTTTCAAGATAAAAAATTCACTTCCTTTATCCCTTGAACAAATTTGAGTTTTATTGTCATTTACATAAATTATATTCTAATTTTCATATTGATTATAAATGTTCCAATTTTTTACACACTTGAAGAATTCAACATCATGTTGGGATGGCATGATATTACTTTTTTCATTCATGTTTTAATAAAGAGGCTCCATCTCACCATGCTAGTTCTAATATATATGACTATAGTTTCCACACCTGTAACATTTTCCACTCCAAAGAAAGCAGTTTCCAAAATTCCTTTCCCCACATTTGATTCACAGGGGATGTTCAACTTGATTTCCCCTTCATCCATGATCAAAGTTCCTCCCTAATTTGCATCCAAACAACTCCTCTATCCATTTTACCTATGTGACCACTATGTTTCTCCAAACACCAATTCAACCTTCATAGCACACCACACTATCTTCACATAGATTTCATAGTCACAATTTTTTAGTTTCCTCCAAAAATGGTGTCTCAGTACACCAAATAATATATCATCCTTTTCCTTAGTATCAATAACAATTTATGTTGTGTAACGAGCACATCTTGTAACTTTTATATCATATCATCCAACCGATTCATTTCCATTATTCTTTAGCTATAATAATTAATTTTCCTTTATTGTTCAAATTGAATGGTGAAATTATTTATTGAAAATAATTCCACTAAACTCTTCCCACTATATAGAATCAATATCATTTTTGGGATTCTACTTTTAATCAGTGTCCACCATTGAACAGCTTCTCATTCTAAGAGGAATAATTCTTTGGTGACATTCTCTTGTTCTAAACAACATCGTACATAAAAGAAATTTTCTCTATATCATATTCATTATTCAATGATCACTGGGTCATAATATCCATTAAAATAAGGTGGTCATTGATACATTAAGGAATCAACAATATGTTATTCCCTATGACGTGAATCTATCCAATCTACTTGATTAGTGTTTTTATTCATAAATAATGATATTCAATTCATCATTATCATGATGTTTTCCATTCTATCCCCCATCACAAGGTCATCTGCACATCATTCGCTACGCTCATCAATTATGTGGTTCCTACTATTTCCCACCATTTTCTAAATATATGAAAACTATTGTGCGAAACTTTTTTATTTTAATAATATTATAATCTAAAGGAAATTTATTTATTTAAGAATCAATCTTAAATATGTTATTCATTAAAAAAATTACGCTTTACATATATCCATTATAATGGTTCATAAAAATCTTATGATTAACCAATCATATCCTATGAGAGTGTCAAACTAAGAGTTTTGTAAGACCTATTTTCTTCCACGAGTTCCTGATTGATTCTAGAAAAAAGTGGTTTTTTATGCTTTTACCCCTAGATACATTTGTTCCAAATCCACATCCACTTGTTTGTATCCAGACATGGATTTCATGGCTCCAAAAACACATACTTAAAACTTCAGACAAATACTTGGGATGTTTTACCATATTTAAACATTTATCTATGGTTAATACTATGGATTTATATTCTAAATTACCACAATAAAGTAAACCATCCTTTGATAATAACTATGGAATCCTGTATTTTTATTTTATAACAATTTTATTACATGGTACAAAATAGGGGATCATTCTAATGTTTAGTTTCATGGAAGTTACGAACATAATACATAAAAACAATAAAAATTATTCTAATCCAATTGGAAGGATTCTTCATATGTTATTAATATGTATATTTTCCACATCTCCTAACATAGGGACATACATTAAAGGAAAGGGTAGATCTTGAGGCACAGTAAGGGAAAACATTTACATGTGATCACTGGGAATATCATTAATAACATGAGGAAAACCATTATGGAATGAGAAAGAGAAAATGAGGCATATCATAACAAAAAAAAATGAATCCCAAATTGGGAATGTGGCTAAAAAATTTAAAAGATTCATTAATAACAATCTCACCAGACTTCATCACCAATGTTTCATAAATGAAAATTACCATGCTTATTCACCAAGGTATCATAAAACATGTCATCTCTAAAGATTATATTCATTACCCAAATAATTGGAATACTATCATGGAACACCATCCATATGTAATAATTTATGTGCTCCACATTGATCATAATAAATCTTTTAATTGATAACCTTTTGACAAAAAATAATGTGTTTTTTATCCAAATAATGGTGTAAAAAAATGCTTAATGAAATAAAAATTACACCACTTTTATCCCACTGAAATAGAATATGGATTTCTTATGTGTAAATCCCCAAATAAAATCATCAATTTTTTACATCTAGGTGAACTCCCAGGATAAAAATAGGAGTTTGAATATCCACACAAATTAAATAAAATAGAATTTCTTAAAGATTTGATAGAAATTTATTGATGTAAAGTTAATTTCATGACGGGTATAAAACACTATTTTAGAGAAGGGGAAAATGAGATGGGACAACGGCCTCCTATTGATAACCATTGTATTTCAGTAAGGATATGATTAAAGGGGTAATAAAATAAAGTTATCATAACATTTATATGTAACATCTGAAAAGAGGTTAATGAATTTAAGATAAAAAGTTGTATAATTATTTTACCTTAAAGAGTTACTCCTAAATCATGAAGAATAGAACCTTTGGGGCCTGAGGACACATTTTTAGGTCTCCTTAGGTTGAAAATATAGCATAAATTTGTGGAGGATGGATAGGTAGTGAACAAAAATAAGGAAATGGATGAGTATTTATTGAAAAAAGTGAAGGATTTGTTTAATAATTTCCAAATATAGACCTTGGAAATTAGGTTGTGGAAAATGAGTAACCATTACCCATGGTTTTTTCCCATGATTTTGGTCATTTGGGAAACATTTTAATTTATTTTAACACATAAGAACTGAGAATAATTTTTTATTACTTCTTTTGTTATGTAAAATTAATTATTCAACAATGTTTTGTTTTTAAATATAATGTTTTCATTTTAGACATTGGAAAGTAATTTATTGGATTAAAAATTGATTAAAATATTTAAAAATACGTGATATCAATAAAATGAAATATTTTAGGTCTTAGATAATGTAAATTAATTATCACACAATTATGAAATATTTATGAAGTCATTAATCATACCGAAAAACCTAGTTGTATTTTTTTCGTTTAAAATTAATGTATTTTAGGAAATTCTCATACCAAAAAACACAATCAATATTTTTACTATTAACGAAAAAATAAAGTATTGTAAAAAATTCTCATAAACTCATCAAAAAATAAATTTGACATGTTGATTTCAAAAATGATGTTTGTTTTTATATAATATTTCTCTGAATATGAATATTTTATCTTCTAAATGATAAAAATTTTATGTATTAGAAAATAACGGGTTATAAGGAATAATAAAATTTGTGACACTAAAAAATTTCCTTGAACATAATAAAATTATTTTATTATTTACAGTTAAATAACAGTGTTGTTTACATAAAATATCATTAAAATAAATATAATTAATATTTTGTTTTCCAAAATATTATATATTTTTTAAAAATATTATTTTATGTTTGAAAAGTCAATTTATTAAATTTACTCTACATTATACTTATATTTTATTAATAAAATCAATTCCTAAAAATAATATATTTAATAAAAATTAATTTATAAATAGTAATTACCCTATAAGTAACTAGGGTATAGACACCTAACCCCTTTTAAATCTTATGTACGACATAAGGTCAATGTGTACGATGGTGATAGAATCATGGGGTGACCTAGCTAAAATCAACTGATGGGTAATTTATACTAACTTTATATCATAATAGAGGTTATTTAGTTATAGCATCATTTGTTGAATCATTGCTTGGACTTGGTTTAGGGCGAAACCTAGAGATGCTACCTCCCTCCCATGTTCTAAAAGAATGCTTTACATGGAATTACTCTACTCATTGTTGTCATCGCTTCTCTTTCATCAATAATTATTGTTTTCCATAACTACTAATAAATAATAATTATAACACTAATATTATTTAAAAAGGGTATAGTTCTCAATGGTAAAATTTTCCAATGGACATACAGACCAACTATCATGTTTGACCAATGGTCCAATAATGGTCAAATCCCAATACTCACATTTCCATTTATACACTAAAAGTACCACTTTGTTGTTTTATTCAATTTCCCCTATAATTTCCTCTCAGGTTATATATATTCGTTTTGTAAGAAGTTGACTGGTTTTAAAAATATTTTTTCTGTTGTGTTGGGGAGATGATTCTATCTGATTGGGGTGATCCATATTTTTCCCATTGTGGTTACTAACGTATTGATAATTTTAATAGAGGTATGGTTTTATTATGTATAATATAATATGAAAACCATTTCCTAGGGAAGAGTATCATTTTAAAAACATGGTTCATTACATTCTCCCCACCCCCACCCCCACCCCCCCCCCCCCCCGTAGAAACATCATCCTCACATTTTTAACCCATTATCTCAGTTGAAAAAATGTTACGGTACTTAGACTTCATTGTTTCTATTAGTTACCATGTCACATATTAAAAATTATGGTTTCAGGGAAACACATTGATAAGTTGGGAATCATTGTTGTGTTGAACCATATCACTGTGTTCGAAGATCATAATTGAATTCTACTCATAATAGAGGTCATGTTCCTATTGTTACACCTCCAGATTCAGTACATGTGAGGGATCAGATATATACATCCTCAATATGGTCTTATGAAATACATCATGGACATGATTTAGATTTGAGGGATGTGTTAGCTGATTGGGCACTGCTCATACATGATCGAGGAATTAATAGGGGCCAATATAACTAAGTCCAAGCTTCCAATTCTTTTAAAACTTATTGACTCTCTTTCATGGAGATATTCAAAGGAATTTTTTTTTGACAACATCAAACACAAATTCCCTTTGATGTTGGTCAGTATAGATGTTCTACAAACTAGGAATATATATTATATGATTTTGGATGACATGAATATTTTATGTCATCTCATTGATGGGATCAGGCCTAATAAATAATATATCCCCATATACATCCCAACAAGTAAGAGTTTAACATCTATCTCTATACAAATATTCATAGGGTGACATTTGAATACTTGAGTAGAAAGTGTTTTTTACATGAAAATTAATCTAATTTGATTTGTTGATAACAACAACCTTTAATTTACATTGATAATGTTTTAAGTATTTCATTGAGTATCTAAATAGTCCTTTAAGTTTGGCCATCATTTTGGGGGTGAGAGGTCATATTAAAACTCAATTCTATATTCATTGCATGTTGAAGAATTTTCTTTAATTTATATGTGAGCCATGGATCATGATCATAAATGATATAAATTATCACCCCATACATCATCATCACTTTACATATATCTTAGAAATCCCCTCAAGAGATAAATAGTCTTGAATTAAAATAAAATGGTAAATATTGGTGTGTTAGTCCACTGTAACCCATATCACATTGTTTCTTTTTTATGTTCTTGGGAGAACAGTCACAAAGACCATAGTGATATTTTCCCACCACTATATTGGTATGGGTAGTGGTAGAATTACCCATTTTGGAAGATGTTTCTATGCCTTTACATACTGACATACCAAGTACCGTGATGTGTAGTTGGAAATATCCCTTTTCATATTATCCCACCAGTAATGATCACGAAGGTTCCTATACATTTTTATACTTCCATGATATATATAAATTTTAGAGCTAAGATATTTATCCATTTTTTGTTTCTTTAACCATGGAATATATGGAATACATAGCCTTGTTTGAAATTTTAGATCACCTTCTTGATCAATATTAGACTCGAAAAGCTTCCCATTATTCACATCCCATACCTTTTATTATAATAAATGTTATTATCTTTGATAATTCGTTTTCTTCTATATTAATTAATGTTGCGAATTGATTTGAGATATTATTGATGATGTCCATTCCTGGATAATTCCCATGTCTAGAATTACTAGTTCCTTGATCACTGAATCTCCTTGAATATTCATCATTACCAGAATAACATGGTCCTTCATACATAATAAAACAATTATATTGTTTACTATTCTAGGGTGATAATGAATTAAATAATCACAATCATCATGAAGTTTCTTCCTTTGTATCATGATCAATTCATTCTGTGTGAATATATACATCAAAAAATGGTGGTATAAGTATATATAAATTCTCTCCGCCAAAAATATAGTTCCTCCATCTAATAAGAGGAAAAATAACCACAACATTCCCTAGGTCATACATAGGATTGCACATTGGGTTTTAACTGTACATTCTATCTCACATCACAAGGTCATCTGAACATCATTCTATATGCTCATCATTTATGTGGTTCCTCCAATTTCCCACCATTATCTAAAAAAAGAAAACTATAGTGAGGAACTTTTTTTAATAATATTATAATAGAAATGTAATTTAATTATTAATGAATCACGATTAAATATGTTATTCATTAACAACATTTATATTTTACATATATCCATTATAATGGTTCATAAAAATATTATAATTAAACAAAAATATCCCATGAGAGTGTCAAACTAAGAGTGTTGTAAGCCCTATTTTCTTGCACCAGTTCCTAATCAAGTCTAGGTCAAAGTGGTGTTTTATGATGTTACCCATAGATACCTTTGTTCCAAAGGCACATCCACTTTTTTGTATCCAGACACGGATTTCTTGGCTCGAAAGCCACATACTTAATACTTCACCAAAATACTAGGATGTTTTCCCATATTTAAACATTTATTCAGGGTTAATACTATGGATTTATATTCTAAATTACCATAATAAAGTAATCCATACTTTGATAATAACTATGGAATCCTGTATTTTTATTTTATAACATTTGTTTAACATGGTAAAAATTTTGGGATATTTTTAATGTTTAGTTTCATGGAAATTATGAACATAATACAAGAAAACATTAAAAATTATTCTAATCCAGTTTAAGGGCTTCTTAATATGTTATCAATAAGTATATTTTCCACATCTCACAAAATAGGGACATAAATTAAAGGAAAGGGTAGATCTTCAGGCCTAGTAATGGAAAACAATTACATGTGATCACTGGGAATATCATTAAGAACCTGAGGAATAACATTATGGAATGAGAAAGAGAAAATGAGGCACATCTTAACAAAAAAAATGAATCACAAATTGGGAATCTGGATACAAAATGTAAACGATTCATTCATAAAAATCTCACCATGCTTCGTCACCAATGTTTCATAAATGAAAGTTACCATGATTATTCAACAAGGTATCATAAAACATGTCATCTCTAGAGATTAAATTCATTACCCAAATAATTGGAGTACTATGAGGGAACACCCTCTATATGTACTAATTTATGTGATCCACATTGATCATAATAAATCTTTTAATTGATAACCTATGGCGAATAAATAATTTGTTTATTATCCAAATAATGGTATACAAAAATGCTTAATGAAATCAAAATTACACCACTTTTATCCCACTAAAAGAGAATATGGGTTTCTTATGTGTAAATCCCCAAATCAAATCATCAATTTTTACATCCTTTAGATTACCTAGGATAATGAAAGGGGCTTGAATATCCATACAAATTAAATAAAATATAATTTCTTAAGGATAATATAGAAATTTTAAGACGTAAATTTAATAGCATGATTGGTATAAATCACTGTTTAAGAAATAGGGAAAATGAGAGGGGAAAATGGTTTTTTATTGGTAACAATTTTTTGTAGTATGGATATAATTAAAGGGGTAATAAAATAGAGTAATCATAACAATTATATGAAACATTTTAAAAGAGGTTATTGGATTTAAGATAAAAAGAGGTATAATTCCTTAACCTTAAATAGTTACTCCTAAATCCCGAATAATAGAACCTTGGGGCCTGAGGAAACCTTTGGAGGACTCCTTGGGTTGAAAATATAGCATAAATTCATGGAGTATGGATAGGGAGTGAACATAAATTGTGAAATGGATGGTTATTTATAGAAAAAAGTGAATGATTTGTTTAATATTATTCCAAATATAGACAGTAGAAATTAGGTTGTGGAAAATCAGTAACCATTGCATTACCCATGGTTTTTTCCCTTGATTTTGTACATTTGGGAAACATTTTAATTTATTTTTAAACATAAGAAATGAGAATTGTTTTTTATTACTTCTTTTGTTATGTAAAATTATTTTTTCAATAAAGTAACGTTTTTAAATATAATGTTCTAATTTTAGGCATTGAAAAGTAATTTATAATATTGAAAACTTATTAAAATATTTAAAAATACATGATATTAATAAAATGAAATACTTTAGGTCTTAGATATGGCTAATTAATTATTACACCACTATGAAATAATTATTAATTCATTAATCTTACCAAAAACCCACCTTGTATTTTTATTTATCGTAGAAAATTAATGTATCGTAAAAAATAATGTATCGTAAAAAATTCTCATAAATTGATAAAAAACTAAATTCAACATGTTGATTTCAAAAATGATGTTTTTAATATAAAAATTCTCTAAATATGAAATTTTTTACGTCTAAATATATAAATTTTATTTATTATAAAATAACGGGTTATAAATAATAATAAAATTTATGACACATAAAAAGTTCCTTGGACATAATGGAAATATTTTATTATATATATTCAAATATTAGTTTTTTTAATATAATATTTCGTTAAATTAAATATAATTTTTTTTTAGTACATTTAAAACTTTATTTATTTTCTAAAAAGTATGATTAGTGTCTGAAAAATCAATTTATCAAATTTATTCTAAATTATACCTATATTTTATTAAGAAAATCTATTCCTAAAAAGGAATTTATTTAATAATAATTAATTTATACAATGTAATTAACCTATTAGTAACTAGGGTCAAGACATTTAACCCTTTATAACACTTATGTACAACCATAGGTTAATGTGTAAGATGGTGATAGAATCATGGGGTGACTAAGCTAAAATAAACTGGTGGATACTTTCTACTAACTTCAAATTCTTATAGAGTTGATTTAGTTATAGCTTCCCTTGTTGAATCATGGCTTGCGCTTGGTTTAGAAATAACCCTAGTGATGCCACCTTCATCCCATGTTCTAAAACAACTCTTCACATGGAATTAATCTACTGGTTGTTGTCATCATTTCTCATTCATCAATAATTATTCCTTTTTATTACTTCTAATAAATACTAATTATGACACTAAAAATATTTATAAAGGGTATAGTTCTGAATGGAAAATTTTCTAATGGGTATACTGACCAACTATAATGTTTGACCAATGGTCCTATAATGGTCAAATCAAAACGGTCACATTTCTATTTATACTCTCAAAGTACCACTTTATTGTTTTATTCAATTATCACTAAAATTCCTTCCATGGTTATATATATTCATTTTATATGATGTTTACTGGTTTTAAAATTTATTTTTTTGTGTAGTGGTGATGATTCTATCAGTTTGGTGTGATCCATATTTTTCCCATTTTGGTTACTAATGTATTGATAATTTTAAAACATGAATGGTTTTATTATATATAATATTATATAAAAAACATTTTCCAAGGAAAAATATCATTTAAAAAAACTTGGGTCATTACATTCTCCCCCCCCCCCTATATAGAAATTTCATCCCCAAATATTTTACTCCTTCTCAAGGTTGAGAAAAGTTTAGGGAACTTAGACATAATTGTTTCCTTTAGTTCTCATGTAACCTATTAAAACTTATAGTTTCAATAAAACACATTGATATGTTGGGAATCATGTTGTGTTGAAAATTATCTCAATGGTCAAATTTCTTAATCATCTTCCCTTATAAGATAGGTCATTATTCTATTATACCGCCTATAGTTTCACTACATGTGAGGGATCCAATATGTACATCCTCAATAGATTCATATAAAATACATCATTAACATAAGATATATTTTAGGGATATGTTAACAGTTAGGACACTACTCCAACATGATCAAGGAATTAATAGGGGAAAAATACCTAAGTCGGAGCTTCCCTTTCTCCCAAAACATCCTGACACTCTTTCATGGTGATATTCAAAGGAAATCGTTTTCACCAACATCAAACTCCAATTCCCTTTGATGTTTGTAAGTATAGATCTTATAATAACTATGAATATATATTATATTATTTTAAATTTCATGAAGCTTTTATGTCATCTCATTAATAGGATATGGCATAATAATCATTCTCTCACCATCTTCATCCCAACAAGTTAAATTTTAACATCTATTCCTATATAGATATTCATAGGGTGACATTTGAATACTCGAGTAGAAGGTTTTTTGTACATTAAAATTGATCTAATGGGATTTGTTGATAACATCCACCTTTAATTTACATTGGTAATGTTTTTAGTATTTCATCGAGTATATAAACAGTCCTTTCAGTTAGGCCATCTGTTTGGGGGTGAGAGGTCATCTTAAAATACAATTCAGTATTCATTGCATGTTGATGAATTCTCTATAATTTAGATGTGAACAACAGATCATGATCATAAATGACATAAATTATCACCCCATGCATCCTCACCACTTTACATATATCTTGGAAAGCCTCTCAAGAGGGAAATATTCTTTAATAAAGTTAAAATTGGCATTTTTTGTGAGTTAGTCCAGTGTAACCTATATCACATTGTTTCTTTTGGTTATTCATGGTAGAATAGTCAAAATGACCATAGTGATATTTTCCCACCTCCATGTTGGTATTGGTATTGGTTGCAATACCCATTTTGGAATATGTTTATATGACTTCACATGCTGAAATACAAAGCATCGTGAATTGTAGTTAGAAATCTCCCTTTTCCTATTAGCCCACCTATAATGATCACGAAGGTCCCTATACATTTTTGTGCTTCCATGATGTATATAAAATTTAGAGCTATGAAATTTATCCATTTTTTGTTTCTTTAACCATGGAATATATGGAACACATTTCCTTGTATGAAATTTTAGTTCACCTTCTCGATCAATATTAAACTCGAGAAGCTTCCAATTCTTCGCATCCCATAACTTTTATTATAATAAATTTTCGTATCTTTGATAATTATGTATCTTCTATAGTAATTATTGTTGGTAATTAATTTGAGATAATATTGATTAATTCCATTCTCTCATAATTCCCATATCAAGCCTTTCTAGTTCCATGATCAGTGAATCTCCTAGAATATTCATCATTACTAGCATAACATGGTCCTTCTTACATAAAAAAATAATGGCATTGTTTACTCTTCTAGGGTGATAATGAATTAAATACTCACAATATTTATGAAGTTTTTTCCTTTTTCTCATGATCAATTCATTATATGTGAATATATACATCAAACATTGGTTGTCTAAGAATATATTACATTTTTCCCAAAAAATATAGTGCCTCCATATAATCAATGGAAAAATAACCACATCTATCTCCAGGTCATGCATAGGATTACTCATGGGGTTTTAACATTAAATGTTCATAATAAATAATTTTTGAATTTTTTCATGAGGACACGCCCAATCCCATTCAGAGATAAATCTCTAAAAATAATGACTCCTTCATTGACAATGAGTAGAGTTAACACAGGTGTGGTAACCAATATTTTCATCAGTTCTTAGAAACATTCCTCATTATCTATTTTCTTGATGAACTTAAATATCCTTCGAGTAAACATGGTATGTGTTTTTTAATGACCTAAAAACTTTTTAAAAAACCTCTTATAATATACTTATATTCCAAGAAAACTATTACGCTCAGTTACCGTTGTAGGATGAGGCTGCAACTCCACAACCATTTTATTATTAGGGTCAACTAAGATTCCATCATTAGAATAATTGTTTCCTTAAAATTATACTTGTAGTAACCAAAATTCACTTTTTCTAAATTTTATAAATATCCTCTCCATAAAATATTTCAATATAACCCTTACATAATCCTCATGATCCTCTTGAATTTTTTAATATATCATAATATCATCAATAAAAACTAACAAAAAATTATCAAGGTATTCCTTAATGACCCTATTCAGAAAATCCATAAATATAATTGGAGCATTAGTAAAGATGAAGGGACTAAAAATAAACTCATTATTCCCATATCATGATCGAGATGTAGTATTTTATAATCTTCATTCTTCACCCTCAATTGATAATAACCAGATCCATGACCAGCCTTGGAGAATAATTGATCCCCAAAAAGATGGGCATATATATCATCAATCATTGGTATATGGTACTTGATCTTCACTGTGATCCTATTAAGTTATCTATAATCAATGAATAGCAGTATTGATCAAACCCCCTTCTATAAAAATGGAATAATTTTTCACCAAGGAGACACATTTGGTAAGATAAACCCCTTCTCCAAAATATATTGAAAATGTTTCTTTAATTCTGTTAACTCCACATTTTCTATTTTATATGGGGTCATTGAGATCATATTTGATCTATGTATGAGTTCAATTGGGAACTCTACCTCTCTTTCTAGGAGAGGTATAATAAACATCATATTAAATAAATCAATTTATTCATGAATTATGGGGTGTTTTCTATTCTTATACTTTTATTTCCTACTTCATCTGGACTAGTCATCTCCATAAGAAAGGCTATGGGAGGTACTTCTAGAAAAATATTAGGTAGGGATATATCTCCAGCGAAAATATTTGTAGGTTTTCAACCAAGACAACTAATATTTACTTGATTCTATAATTGATATTGACATTATATTTTGAGATCCAGTGTATCCCTTGGATAGTTTCATATTACACCATGGGAAGGACTACTATATTTTTGATGTGATTACGCTCTCCAAAATCAAAACTATGGTTTCAATACAATGATGATGATTAAATAATCCCACCAAGGGACTTGATTGATAAATATAATTTTTCAATCTGAAGTATTGATTCCATATTCTCTGAAAACATGATGAAAAAAAATGAATGCATAGAACTAGAATAAAAGTATTACTAGCTAATATTGACATAACATTTATAGAACCTTCTACCACATAATTTAGAGACTCTAATTCATCCATAACAATATAAAATTCATGGCCTTGGTGACATATCCTATGATGAGGTTGATTGTGAATTACCTCTATTTTCTTCTTATTTGGAATGTGATTGGAAAAGATCCTAATCATTCCACACAAGAATCATTGAATTTCAAGATGGGCCAACTTTCCCTCTCCCCATTATCATTATTATTGTGAAGTTGAGGCTTCACCTCACTATGAGAGGTCTGAGGTATGTTGACATATTCTCAATTAATGTAACATTATCCACTTCTGACCAAGAGGTTTTTTGAATTTATCTTCCCAATTTCGTTTCACATGGGATGTTTCATCTTCATTCCTACACTCCCATGATCAAAGATCCTATTTCATTTTGTAAATATATCTCTCTTCTCTTCATTCGACCAATGTGACCACTGTGTTTCTCCAAACCCTTATTAAAACTGTATATCACTCTATACTATCTCATCGTAGATTTCATTGTCATGATTTTCTTGATTCATCCATATATTGGGTCCTTTTCCTTGGATGAATCTATCAAATATCCCCTAAGTATCCATAATAAATCAAAACGTGTAACGAGTAGGTCTTTTAAAGTTCATCTCATCGAATACCACAGATTAATTTTCCTTCATCTTAAAATCTAGAAATTACATCAATGTTTTTGTTTAAAAATAATCAGAAAATATTTACTTTAAAAGATTCCCCACAACTCTCCCCACACCATAGAGACAATATCCCTACTTGGATTTGTATTTTTAATTAGTGACCACAACTGATCAGATTCTTTTCCTAAGAAATATACTACTGAGGTTACTTTCTCTTGTTCTAAACAATAAAGTGAAGAAAATATCTTTTCTATAGGGCTTATCCATTGTTTCATAATAAATGGGTTGTAGATCAGTTAAAAGAAGGATGGAATTGATGTATGAAGGACTAAACAACAAGTTGTTCCATTTGAAGTAAATTTGGACTATGAACAAGATTCAGGTTGTTATTCGAAACTCAATATAGTTGATACATCCTTCTGGTGAAGTTTTCCATTATGGATTCCATCAGAGTTTCATTAGTGCATCATCTATTTCTCTCATTATTTATACTGCTCCTCCATTTTCCCTCTATTTTATAAAATAAAAAAACTATAATGAGAAATACGTTTCTCATTAGAATATTATCATTATAAAGAATGTTATATCATAAAACATCATGACTAAAAATGTTATTATTTAAAATAAATTTTCATTTTTTATATATCCATCATAATAGTTCAAAAAATATTATGATCAACCAAACGTATCCCTGGATATTTTCAATCTAAGAGTGCAGCAGTGCCTGTTTTCATTCACAAATTCCTAATCAACTATAGATTAATATGGTTTTTTCTGATTGTACCCCTAGATACATCTATGCTAGATCTACATACACTTGTTCATATCCAGACATGATTTTCTTTTCTCAGAAACCACTTAATTAATACTTCACCAATATATTAGGATGTTTTCCTATATTTAATATTTATTCTAGGGATAATAATATGGATTTATATTCCTAATTCACAAAAATAACTAAACCATCATTTTATACCAAATATAGAATCATTCCTTTTTATTTCATAAGATTTTTAAAACGTGGTACAAAATAGATGTTCTTTTTAAAGTATAGTTTCTTTAAAATATTGAATATAATACATGAAAACAAAAATATTAATCTAATACACTTGAATGTATTATTCATAATTTCTTCCTAAATATATACACTACATCTCATAACACAGGTACATATATCAAAGGATATGGCTGAGCCTGAGGGTGATTAAAGAATCATTTTACATGTGATCATTAAGAATATTTATAAGAACATGGGAAATATCATTATGGAATGAGAAAGAGAACATGATGATTATGATAATAAAAATAATATGATTTCAAACAAAGAAATACGGATAAAATATTAAAATGTGTCATTCATAATCATATCACCAAGGTTTGTAACCAAGGTGTCGTAAATGAAAATGACCAAGGTTAATGACCAAGGAATCATAAAACGTGTCATCCCTAATGATTAAATTCATTAAATAATTATTAAATTCATTACCAAATGATTTGGATAAATATCAAGGAACACATTTCATATTTATTAATTAATTTGTGCGATATAGTTCATAATCAATCATTTATTTAATAACCCATGGAGAATAAATAATGGCTTTCTTATCAAAATCAGGTGTACAAAAGTACATAATGACATGATCATTAAGTCATTTTTATCCCACAAAAGGGAATATGGGTTTATTATGTGTAATTTCCCAAATAAAATAATTAATTTATATGTATAGGTTAATACCCCTGTAAAACAAAAAAAAATTCCATTCAAAAGAAGAAAATAAAAGAGAATTTCAAAACGAGAAGGGAGAAATTTTGAGATGTAAATTAAGTATCATGACGAGTATAAAAATGTGGGATAAGAAAAGAGAAATATGATACAAGAATAGGGTATCCATTTGAAAAAGAAAATTATGGAATATTACTATAAAATAGGAATAAAATAGTGTAATAAAAACAATTATAAGACACATACAAAAATAGGTTTTTAATTGATGCGAAAAGAAGGATAATTCCTTAACCATGAAGAGTTACTACTAATTATTGAGGAATGGAACCTTGGGGGTTTTATTACACCTTTGGGGGACTCCTTAGGAGGAAATACAGTAAGAAATTCATAGATTATGTATTGGTATAAAATGTAAGTAGGTAAATAGGTGGGTATTTATAGTAAAATTGGAGGAATTTATTAATATTTTTGAAATATTGGCCATGGAAATCGATATTATAGAAAATTAATAACCATTGAATTACCCATGGGTTTTTTCCATTTTTTTCATTTGGCTCAATTTTAATGTTATTTTAACCAACAACATCTGAGAATAATTTTTTATTACTTGTTTTGGCATGGAAAATTAATTTTTCCAGAAATTATATTTTTGAAAGTCAAAGCATCCAATTCAGACATTGGAATGTCATTTATATGTTTGGAAATTGATTAAAATATATCAGAATACATGCTATTAATAAAATGAAATAATTTTGATCACAAATTTTTTTAAAAAACTTTTACATTGTTATGACATAATTACTAGGACATTAAACATAACAAATAACTCAAACTATTTTTACTACTATTCACTGAAAAATAATGTATTTTTGTGAAATTATCATAAATTAAAACCAACCAAATCAAATATTATATTTAAAAAATAATGTTTATTTTATCATAATAATTATCTAAATATGATTATTTTAACTTTAAAATAAAAGAAATTATTTATTAAAAAATATTAGTTTTTACTGATTAACCAAATTTCTAACACATAAATATTTTCTATGACATAATAAAATTATTTAATAATTTATATTTTATTATTGTTATTTTTAAAATAATATTTAATTTAAATTAATGTTATTCAAAATATATTAGTTTATTATAAAAATTTATAACTTTTCTGAAAAGTATGATTTGTTTTGGAAAAATCAATTTATTAAATTCTATTCTCATTAACCGTATATTTTATTAAGAAAACATATTCATAAAAATGAATTTGTAGAATAAGAAATAAAAGTATACAATTTAATTACACATTAATCAACTTGGGTCTAGACATGTAACCTCATATACCACCCACATACGACCTAAGTATTATGTGCGCAATAGTGAAAGATTCCTGGGGCGGCTTAGCTCGCATTGACCGAGTGGTAATTTCCACTAGATATAAATTCAATCATATGGTATTTGATTATTTCATAATTTATGAAATCATAGATTGGGATCGGTCAATGGGGAACCTCATTAATGATCACTAATTTAAAAATGGACTTTAACGTCGACAATTTATTGTTTGTTATTCAAGACTAATGTAAAAAAGTTACCTTTTGGAGTACTTTTGTCAAATGAAAAAATTTAAAAATCAAATACATCTTTTAAGTAATTTCACAAGCATAAATTTGAAAGATATTTCATCATAAAAGGAAAAACTTATCAAAATATATTTACATCAAAAGTATAAAATTATAAGACTTGTTTTTTAACGTCGATTTAGTTCAGTCACCAATTTTAAACGATAATTTTTTGGATGGTTTTCTCACATAAATGATGTCAAAAATAAAATCCATGTTTTAGATAATTTCTAAAGATTCTATATTATATATATTATATCTAAAACATACTTACAGATCAAATTTTATGGATTTCAAAAGTTGAAAGTTATATGACTTGTTATTTCACATCTGTTCTTTTAGTAACTCATGATAAAATTCACTTTTTTGGAATTTTTATTCAAATAACTAATATTTAAAATGAAATCCATGTACTATATAATTTATTGATCTTCTCTTTTATTTTTCTTGTAGATAAAAAGCACTTACAAATCAAAAGATATGGGCGTCAATAGTTTAACATTATAATACATGATTTTTAACATTGGGTTTTTAGTAACCGACATTAAAAGTCAAATTTTGGCATCCTTTTTTCAAATAACTAATGTTAAAAGTCAATTGTTTTCATCATTATTTCAATAAAAATCATTAAAATCCCATCAAAATAATAATATCATCACCAGTTATATATTTACCTGACATTAAAATTAAATTTGAAATACATGCGTTCGGTATTTCGACTTTTTTCAAAACACTTGTTTATATTTTCCAAATCATGCCCCAATTTTAATTCATTACTACGATAAATATTTATATATATAATATATGCATCCTCATTCTCTTTATTTCAACATCTTCAACATCTTAGATACAATAAAAATTTAAACAATTCTTCAATAGATGATTTGTACAGTGTGTGTATTATTGTCATTTAATTTCACTATTATTTCATTCCTAATCGCTAAAAATACTGATAATTTTTATTATGATGATGAGTAATTCTTAAAATTGAAATAAAATGATAAAACATCTTCAAGAGATTCATCAGTTGAGGAGTGAAACTCGTTATTTCTCACTGTCTTTGTTAACATGTTAGTTCTTCCTTAAAAAGAAATTATATAAAGACAATATACATATTTATACAATGGAAAAATTAGAAAGAATTAAAATTTTGTTGAATAATTAAGGATATTAATTTTTTTGGAAAATTTTTATTACATTTTTTTTTCTTGTTTCTAATGATTTCAATGAAGGTAATTGTATCTTTTGAAACATAAAGAGGTACAACTTATGATGACCATAACTGTTTATTTGTAAGCCCATTTTAGCTCCATAACCATTAAAATCGAATCCAAAAAACCTAAAATATTAAAATTTCATAATTTATAATGTCTTAATAATGGTTTTTCAAAAATATAAGTGAGAAATAATTTTTTTTGACCATGTGCTTTTCACATAATTTTTTTTATAAAAAACTAACATTAAAAACCACATTGAATCAGAATTATATATAGGTTTTATAAAAACCCAACATTAAAAGGTCAATATTTTAATTTTTAATTTAAGCTTATAAAAAATTTATCTATTACTGATATATCCTGATAGTAGGTGTTAGTTATTATAATAACATACGCCAAAGACAGACGAGGTCAGACTTTTAATGTCGATTTATATGAAAACTGTCACTGGAGACCCCTGGGGGATGAGTTTTGTTATTGGTATTTATAAAACAAACATCATAAAATTCTAATAAATAACTTTTTAATATTATATTTATATGTTATATTATAAAAATTTATGCTGAGACTTCAATTTCTAATGCTTTCTTTATAGACGTCGGTTGAAAACCGGCTTCAAAATGTAAAAAAATCTAATGTGGAAAAAATATTTTTCCTAAAATTACTACCTCCCTCCCATGTTCTAACAAATGGGAATCATACTACATGACTCTACTAGTTGATTCAATCTCTTCTCCTCTCTATAGTGGCTATCATTTATTGTTATAGGTTATTAACACTAATTATAACATTAAAATAATTTCCAAATGGTATAGTTCTCAACGGTAACATTTTCAAAACTGTATATTGATCAACAACAATATTTGACCCATGATCCAATAATGGATAAATCCCAATGGTCACATTTCTATTTATAGTCTATAAATAACACTAAATTATTTCATTAAATATTTTCTACAATCCCATAAAAGGTTTTATATTTTAATTTTAAAATATGTTGATTGGATTAATAATATTTAAATTTATTTAGGTAGTGTTGGGGTGTTGATTCTAAAGTATTGGTGTGATCTATATTTTCCCATTTTAAAGACTAAATTATTGATCATTATTAAAGGGATATGGTTTTAATTTTTATAATATAATATAAAAAATATTTTCTCAAGAAACAAATTTCATTTTAAAAAATTCTTGACTCGTTTCATTCAACCCTTAATTAGAAAATTCATCCCCAAAATTTCAACTCATTCCTTCAGTTGAGAAAAGTTTATGGTAATTAGTCTTAATTATTTCCTATAGTTCCCATGTTTCCTCTTTTAACTTATGATTACTTAAAAATACTTTGACAATTTGTGTAGTCCTGTTGCATTGAACCTTGTCTCTTTGGTCCAAGATCTCCACTTTCTACTCCTTGTAAGTTAGGTCATATTCCACTTGTACCACCTCCAAACTATATACATGTGAGGGATCATGTAAGTACTCCCCCAAGAAAAACATGTATAACAAATCATTATCTTGATCCTTATTTTTTGGACTTACTATATAATATGTCATTTCTCATAACCAATCAATGTTTTTATAGGGTCTAATGTACTTGGGTTTAAGTGTCCCTTTCTTCCCACAATGTATGACTTTATTACACTATTATATTTGAAGGAAAACGTGTTCACCAACATCATACCCCAATTCCATTCAACGGTTGTCATCATAACACTTATTCTTAATTTGAATAGATTTTATATTTTTTAGATGTCTTGAACCATTTCTATCATCACATTCACAAGATCAGACCCAAGAATATTTCCCACACTAACTTCGTCCGAACAAGAAGGAGTTATACATCACATCCCATACAAATCATTTTAGTTTCCCATTTGAAAGCTTGAGTGGAATCTCATGTTATTAGATATCTCATCAAATGGTTGGTGTTGATCCCATCCACACTTAAATTACATTGAGGATGTTATCAGTATGTTGTAGAGTGTAAAAATAGTCCGTTTATATTGGCCATAAATTTGGGTGTTGTATGCCATAGTAAAATTCAATTGAGTATTCAGATCATGTTGAATACATATCCTAAATATATATTTCAACCATAGATCATGATCTGAAATAATAGAATGTGTCCCTCCATGCAACCTCACCACTTCCTTTTTTAATATCCTAGCATGTTTTTCAAGAGATAAGTCTCCCAAAATAGAAATAAAATTGGCCTTATTGTTGAGACATTCTATTAGAACCCATATTTAATATCTTCCTTTAGATGTTCTTTGGAAACCATTGACAAAGGCTGTTGTGATATTATCCCACTGCAATGTTGTTATGGGTAGAAATTTCCATACCCGTTTAGGAAGATGTGTCTCTTCCATTACATGGTAACATACTACGCGGATTTTAGTATAAAAAAATTATCCCTTTTTATATTATCCCACCAATAATGATAAAAAAGTATCCTATATATTTTATAGAATCAAGGATGTATAGATAATGTTGAGATATGACATTCATACAACAATTGTTCCTTTAACTCTCTAATAGGTGGAACACATAGACTTGTATGATATTTTAGTACACCATATTGATCAATATTGAACTTGGGAAGCTTCCCATTCCTCACACCCCCAATATTCTATTATAAAAAAGGATTTTCTATTTGAAATAACATGGTCATATCTAGTAATGATCATTGAGAAATCATTTGGAAGAAGATTTATGATTTCCCTTCCCACACGATTCCAATGTACATCCATATTGTGTCCTTGATCAGTGGATCTCCTTAAATCCTCATAATTTCTAGAATAACATGGTATTTACTAATTAATTCATCAGTGACGTTTTTTCTATTATATGGTGATAATGAATTGAATATTAGTAGTCTTTAAGAAGTTCCAACCATATCCCTTGACTCACTTTTGATTCCTTCATTTTGAATATATTTTGCAAACATCAGTTGTCTTTGTATATATCACATTTCTATGTATAAACATATTTCTTCCATATCATTTAATAAAAAATAAATATAGGTAGATCTTGGTTTTGGATAATATAATGCTTCTCTTGAGGATTTAACTCTAGAGATTCATAATCAATCACCTTTTAATTTTTCACATAGAAGATACCAATCCCTTTCAGATTGGCATAAAAAAAATCCTTTTTTGACCTATGGTATAGTAAATAGAGGTTCAATGAAAAATCTCTTCTTCAGTTCTTGGAAGCTTTCATCACAATCCTTAATCTAGATAATTTATCTCCTATTTAATTAAAATTAGTTAGTGGATTAGACTTATATAAAAAAAATCACAAAACTCCAATAATATCATGTTAACCCAAGGAAACTATGAAACATATTTACTATTTTAGGATAATTCCACTCCTCTACATCCTTTATCCTAGTAGTGTCATCTATGATTCCATCCTTTTTTATAATGTTCCCCATGAAAGAAACTTTTCATAACCAAAAATTGCATTTATTGAATTTTACATATCTCATATCCTTTGTCAGATTATTAAATATAACCCTTTGATGATCCTCGTACTCCTCAAGACATTTTTAGTATATCAAAATATCATCGGTAAAAACTAAAAGAAAATTTTCAAGGTATTCTTTAAAAACCCCACTCATAAAATTCATAATTATAATAGGAGAATTAGTAAATCCATACGGAATAAAAAAACTCATAATTCCAATATCATGATCAGAATTCAATCTTTGGGATTTATTATTTCATTACCCTCAACTGATGATAACTAGATCTATAGTCAGTGTTTGAGAAGAATTGATCCCCACGATGCTAGTCAAATAAATCATCAATCTTTTGGATAAGGCATTTATTCTTCAAAAATATCCAATTATGTTTTCTATTATCAATTCATATCTACATGGATCTACCCTCCATTTTCATAAATAGAATTGGTTCTCCCAAAGGAGACACAATTGGTTCGATAAACTGCTTCTCCAAAACATCTTGATGTTTTTTTATTAACTCCTAAAGCTTCAAATTTTTCATTCTATAAGGGGTCATTGATATCATCTTGGATCCAAGTATGAGTTAAATGGATAACTCCACCACACATTATGGGGGAGATCAAGGTAACTCATCAATAAATTAATCAATGTATTCTTGAATAATGGGGACATTTTATCTCATACTTCCATTTATTTCTTCCTATTCACATCACATTTCTATAAATAAGGCTACATGAGGTGCTTCTAGAAAAATCTGAGGTCATGATATCTCTCCATTTAAAATAACTATATGTGGTTAAATAAAGACTATTGAGATTTACTTGATACTAAATTACATATTTAAATTATAATTTAAGAGCCATTCCATCCCTAGTATAGTGTCAAATTCCAAAATGAGAATGACTACCAGATTTGAAATGAGGGTTTACTCACCAAAGTCAATACATAGTATCTATAATATATTAATTCTTGGACCTGAATGATAACTCTACTTATATAATATATTTGATTTATTCTATATTTTTTAACTTTGAGGAAATAAAGGAACATGTAAACTAAGAATAAAAATATACTAGCTCGCTTTGAATAATGTGAGAACCTTCCATGACATCATTTGGAGAATCTTATTCATTCATCATGATAGAAAATACCTGAACATTCTCTATTAGCCTAAACTAAGGATGATGGTGATTTACATCCAGTTTCTTTTTATTTTTATAGTTATTTGAAAATTTACCTTCTTTTCCACATTAGAATAATTCTCCACTATCTCCTTCTATCTTTCATAGTCGTGGTTTTTGAGTTTCCTGTAATGTTGGTGTCCTGGACCTCTAATGAATCTATCAAAATTTCACTTAGGATCTATAAAAAAGCTATAGGTGGAACGAGTAGCTATTTTAAAGTGTTTCTCATAGCTTCCCACAAATTTATTTTCCTTATCCTTCAACATTAATAATTGTTTCTCTATTTTTTCTTATAGAAAATAAGAAAAATATTTATGGAAAATGATTCCCCTAAACACATCCCACTCCATAGAATCAATATCCATTCTTGTATTTGTGTTTGGAATTACTACCCACCAATGATCTGATTTTCCTTCTATGTGGTATACTTTCATGGAGAATTTCACTTGTTCTGAACAACATAGTACAAAAAATATCTTTTCTATAGAGGAAAACAATTATTAATTAATCAATAGGACAGTAGATCAATTAATATGGGGGTCATCGATGCATGAATAACTAAATGGAAATTTGTTCCATTTTGGATGAATATAGATGCAAAACATGAATCTCAAGTTATTATTCATAAATAATGATTGTTGATTCATCATTATATTGAAGTATCACATTTGAGTTTCCACTAGTGGGTTGTCAGTGCATCATCCATTTCACTCATCATTTATTTGGTTCCTCCTGTTTTCCACCATTTTATAATATAGTAAAACCATAGTGTTAAATGTGTTTCTTTTAATAATATTATAATTCAAATGAATTTTAGGGCTTAAAACATCATTCTTAAATATGACATTTTTTAACAACAACTACATTTTCTATATATCCTTCATGTTAGTTCATAAAAAGATTCTGGTTAACCAAACATATCCCTTAGGAGTTTCAAAATATGAGTACAGAAAGGTTTGTTGTTGTACACCAACTCCAAATCGAATCTAGCTCAATGTGGTGCTTTTCGGTGTCTCCCCTAGATACATCTGAGCTAGAGCCACATCCACTTATCTGTATGCATACATGGATTTATTTTCTCCCAAACCACTTACTTAATACATCACAAAAATACCAAGATGTTTTACTATATTTAAACTTTCCTATATGGTTCATACTCCGTATTAATATTCATAATTCCCACAAATAACTAAACCATACTTTTATAAAAATCATGGAACCTTGCTTTTTATTTCAAAAGATTTTTTTAACATGGTATGAAACAGAGGATCCTTTTAAATTTTCTTTTATTTGAAATCATTAATATAATACGCGAAAACATAAAATTGTATTATTATTCACTTGAAATTATTATTAATAGGTTTATCCAATGTGCATTTACTACATCTCAAAACCTAGGGACATATATAAAAGGAAAGAGATGAGCATGAGTCCCCATAAGGGAAATAGCTTATATGTGATCATGTGGAATATCAATAAGAACATGATTAATATAATTATGAAATTATTAAGAGAAAATTAAGAATATCATAAAAAAAAGAACAAGAATCATAACGTGGAAATGTGGCTATAAAATTTAAATTATACATTCGTAAGCTTATCAACAAGGATTGTCACCAAGGTGTTATAAATAAAAAATACCAAGGTTATTCACCAAGGTATTGTAAAACATGTCATGTCCATATATATGAATTCAGTACCCAATGCATTGGATAATGATCAAGGCACACCATAAATATTTCATAATTAATGTGAACCAGATATATCATAATCAATCATTTCATTAATATCTTATGGATAATAAATAATGTGGTTCTTATAAAAATCCTGGCGTACAAAAGTTCTTAAAGACATGATCATTACGTCATTTTTATTCCACAAAAAGAGAATGTGGGTTTCTTATGTGTCAATAACTGAATAATATAACTATTATTTTCATATAGGTGAATACACATGTAAATGAAAATTTTTTGGGTATCCACACAAAGATAATTGAATATAATTTCGTTTGGAGTAGAGAGAAGTTTTGTGATGTAAATTCAGCAGCATGACGAGTATAAAACTTGATTCTAGAAAAGGGGGAAAGTGATGGGGAAAGGTTGTCCCAATGATAAAACGTAGTTTTTTAGTAACATTATGATAAAAAGGGAAATAAAATAGTTTAATAATAATAATTAGAAGACACAAACAAAAATAGGTTCTTGAGTAAAAGATAAAAGAATGACAATTCCCTTGCCTTGAATAGTTAATCCTAAATCTTGATGAAGGTAACCTTGGGGGATTTAGTAAACCTTAGGGGGGATAATTGGGAACAAAATATTCTATAGCCACATGGAGGATGGATTGAGGGTGAATAGAAATGGATAAATGGGTGGGAATTTATCTAAAAAGTGTAGTATTTTTATAATAATTTCTAAATATAGGCATTGGAAATCTAAGTTGTGGAAAATGTAAATCTATTGTCTTACTCACGGTTTTCTCCCATGGTTTTCGAAATTTCGGTCACATTTTATGTTATTTTAACACAAAATATCTGAGATTCATTTTTTGTACCTCTTTTTTCATGGAAAATTAATGTTTCCAAAAAGTAATGTAATTTAAAATCGACGATTCTATTTTAGATTTTGGATAGTCGTTATATATTTCGAAATTTATTAAAATATATTAAAATACATGATATTAATATAATGGAATATTTTTGGAGGGGTATTTTTTAATTAATTTTTAAATAAATATGACACAATTATGAATACATTAAACATCTTGAACAACAAAACTGTATTTTTAATATTCATGAAATAATAATGTATTTTAAAAAATTCTAAAAATTTCACCCAAACCAAGATTATAGATATTAAAAAAATAAATGATGTTTATTTTATAAACTAATCTCTATATATGATAATTTTGACATTCATATATAAAAACTTTATGTATTTAAAAAGTTTAAGGTTGAATGGAATTATAAAATAAATGACACTGGAAAATTTCGGAGGACATTATACAATTAATTTTTCATTTAAATTTTCAGTAGAGTTCATTAACAAACTATTTCATTAAATTAAATATTACCCAAAATACCTTATTTTATAATAAAAATATATAACCTTTCTGAAATGTATTATTTGTGTCTGAAAAATAAATTTATTCAATATTCACTCAATTAAACAAATATTTTATTAAGAAAAATTATTCATGAAAAAGAATTTGTGGAAAAAAAATATCATTTATACATGGGAATTAAATTATAATTAACTAGGGACTAGACACATAACCCCATAATACACCCTCATATGACCTATATGTAAGGTGTGAAATGGTGATAAATTCATGGGGCAGCTCAGCTAACAGAGACCAAGTGGAAATTTCCCCTAACGTGAACTTCTCCCATATGTGATTTCATTCTAGCATAACTTGTGAAATATCAACTTGAGCATGTTTAAGGGAAATCCCAAGGGATTATAGATCCATCCAACGTTCTGAAAAATTGGATTCGTACATGAAATCATGTGGGTCATCATTAAATCCTATGGGACTAACCATATATAGTAATTTATAGATTCTCAGAAAAACTAACTAAAAATTTAGTATCTAGCCACTCCATGTGTATAACCCAAAATGATGGATCATATGTTCAAAATTAATTGAGGAAATTGAAATTTCAGTTGTTTAATTGGTTTGGAAATAAAGAAATAATGAAACATGTATTGGGATTAAAATTTATAGTGGATACATGATAGGTTCAATGTTTTTTAGGTTCATGTTCTACGAATTCAATTGATATAGCTTCATCCAGTTATGGTGTCGAAATTGGGTCAGTAGGGATCCTTTTTTTGTGTAACCTAAACTAATAATGTTATTTAACCTTTGTAATTTTCATCTAATTAGTTAAAAACATATTTAATTTACCAAATACAATATTTAAACATAATTGGCCTACATTATGTAATGCTCATACACGAATTAAGGTGATTAATGGATGCAATGAAATTGAACTCATTATTAAATATGAAATGGTCATTAACTTTCAAAATAATGATATTTGGAATTAATAAAACTAGTTTTAGAAATCTAAAATATGAATAAATGAAAATAATTTCTGAGCTCACATCCCCCTATAGTCACATCACCCAACTCTAAGAATTCAACTCGCTCATACTAGGAATGATAAGAATGAGAATTCTGGGTACAAAAGGAAGAATGGCGGTGAATCCCAACTCCAAGTCATCACTCCATTGTCTAGTAGTCATACTGTGGTGCTTCATGGCCTCCACTAGTCCCATAATGCATTGGAAGGGTGGCCAAGTATTTAATTTGACGTAGAATCCCATCAAAACCCGTATCCATGAAATATTTATTTTTCCTATGCATCGAAACATACATGTTGTGTAACGAAATTTCACATCCTGTAATCCCATTGAGTTTTCCTCTATATCTTTTGAATCTAGAAAATTCTTTTGTGAATCTCATTTGTAACTTTTACAAACTTCACAATGTGAAATCCTGACTCATGATGTGTAACTACCATTCACATCATGTAAGGAAGTCATGACTTTTCCATAGGGATTTGTCTCAACTAATGAATTCATGATGTATAATGACATTAAATGATGTGCAATCGTTTTGCTCCATTTTCTAACTCTGATTTTATTTAAATATCCATTGTCTTCTGAAATCACTTCACTCACGGTGTGATGTGTCTTCTACATATATATTTCAGCCCTTTTCATTATTTTAATCAAGATTCATCTGTTCCTTCCATAAAAAATAAATCATGTCATTAATAGGCAAAATTGGCATGATTGATCAATTAAAATAGAGAATTAATTTATTAAAAACCATAAAATATATGCATGAAATACAAATATTAAATAACCCCTCACATGATTTTATCCTTTTCCTCAAGGATATAATCTCAACATACTACAAAGGATGCCCACCTAACCATGATTCAAATTCGATTTCAATAAATGTAATTGATCAAATGGAATATTAAATGTTCATGAATCACATGAAAACAATTATTCACCACATCATTTTTCAAATAAAACAAATCAACAATGTATTTTAATTTTCCTCATTTAAAACAACAAAGCCCTTTCATTCATCCATTTTAATTTTTCAATTCCTTATCACAATGACAACCAATTTCAATTTACCTCACATGATTTTTCCCCTCATCATCGGAGTAAAAATTTAAATATAATTCATCCCATAACTCAAAAGCATGTAAACTACCATATCTTTGATAGGAATATAACATCTCTACATCGTAAAGATATATATCACAATTAACCATTAGGGCTTCACCCTTTAAAATCAAATGACTATGAGGCTTCTAGGTAGGTAGGTAAATGATGTAAACAAACTAAATCTGAAAAAAGAGGTTCAATTCTAAATCATTTTTCATGATATTATTAGATAATCACAATGAATGAATCTTTATATATATATAATCTCTCTCTTTATCCCCAAAAATCAGAAATTGGTCCAATGATACATGTAAGAAGGATAATTCAATCAACTTCTTTGGATAATTTTTTATATTTTTTTTTTAAATTTATTCTTAGGTGAAATGTCATATCCATCACCAAACCACCTACATTCAGAAGATCATTATTCTAGAAACTAATTATTTCTTATTTCCCAAAACACAACCCAATTTTTTATTATCATTATTTTTCATTTAATTTTTTAACAAGATAGGTGAATAATGAAACACAATGAAAAATATCATAGGCTCCTCCAAACCACAATGTAAAATATCCAAGAAATATATCTAGAATAAATCATAACCTAATACACCCAATGAAGTTCCTCCCCCACACTTATTCTATCAAATATCTTGAAAAACATTTAGAGGATTGTAGGAATAGATAAAATTGTCTTGTGACATGGATCATATTCCTAAAAATGTTGTTCATGGATTCTAAAGGATTTAAAAGGGATTAATGCATGGTGGGACCAAGGATAAGTGCTAACAAAAATAATGCATCAATCATTTTAAAGGGGATTATTTTTATTCATTTCTTCAATAAGATGTAATGAAATTTCTAGAAGAAAACATACCCGAGTTTTTCAAGATATATACAAAAGAAAGCATGGGAAATATTGGATCAGTGGTTGTCTCAGGAATGAGATGAATGGTTGGGATAATCACTCATGGAAATTAATAAGAATAATTAAATCAATTGAAAAATTATCATAAATTCAAATAATGTCCCAATCTTAGAAAAAATTCATTTATAGTGGTCAACATGATCCCCAAAATCATGAATTTTCATATCCTAATCCACATGATAATTTCTTCTAATTATTTTCCCCATTATTATCATTTAAATTAATTGAAAATTAAATTTAAATACATGGAATGATAATTTCCCGATGTATTTTATGTCTCCTAGTTCTGTTGACTGAATAATAAATCAAAATTTGGCATGAAATTAACAATTAAAATTCTAAAACAATTAAAATATGGGGAATAAAATATAAAATTACATAATTTAAATTATAACCCCCATTAAAGAATGTTTCTTCAAATATGGGTGTGCATGTTCTACTTATCCTTTTCCATGATATGTAAAAACCCTTCTCAACATGTAATTTCCCTAGTGATTATTCTCAGGCTTCTTGCCTTCACCTTAATTGTCTTCTAAAAATAAAAATAACAACTGAATGTACATGCCATTATTTAAAAAATATTTTTGGGTTGACTGAATTTTTCCAAAAATAGAAAATAAATATAGAAAAATACTTAAAACTCAGGTTTCTGACTAGAAGTTCCCTTTTTTACCATTATTGGATCAATATTATCTCATTTAGATCAAGTGGTTGATGGTAGGAAATATTTCACCTCATCTGGATATAAAAAATGTTGAATCCTTGATTCTTCAGTGTATATTGGTCCTCTCCCTTTTTTATACTAATTTCACTCTTACATTGTTAAATACATTTTTTATCTCTATAGTTTCAATCCAATGGATATTCTCCATTCTTAAAAAATAAAATGTTAGTTCACTAACAACCCAAAAATGTTCTTCTTTTTTGAACGCTTCTGGAATGAATTTTTCTCTACTATCTTTTTCTTTTTTTCAGTACCAACATATATTTTTTCAACTTATTATTACTTTCCTCTTCAGTTTCTATATTAACTACTTCAGTTCCCTTTCCACGTACAAAATTATCCCCTTCTTTCAACAAATTGTATTTTAAAAAATCATCGACTATGTTTTCTTACTACTACATCACCCGGTTGAAATTAAAATTCACCTCATATCCTCCGACTCTTAATCTTATATCTACATTGTTGAGATCAATTAGTGCACTTTCTATTGCTAGGAATGATCTTCCATATATTATTTTATGCTTCCCTTCATCCATTTCCATCACCATAAAATCCACCAAAAAATAGAACGCATCCACATTGATGATGAAATATTCAAGTTTTCCTTTAGAATTTCTCACTATTGTATCTTCTAGTTGAAGGATAACTCGACTTGGTTGCATATCCTCCAATCCCAGTCTCTTTAATGTTTAATATGACATTATTCATACACTAAAACCTAAATCACATAAATATATAACAAATTCCCTAGTAAAAATTACAATCAATATGGTAAAACTACTTGGAACCCTCTTTTTCTTTGATAGGATGCTTGGAAATACTTCAGAACATTCTCCCACAAGTGGAATAGCGGATAATTCTTCAATATTATTCTTTTTTGTTACCAAATCCTTCAATAACATTTCATATAAATGCATGTTTTCAATTAACTCATTGAATGGTATTTTGATCTATATCTTTTTTAAGATCTTTAAAAACATATTCTTTTTCACATTAACATTCACCTACTTCACCCAATATGAAAATGGTAGTTTTATTTGTTATTATGGTGGTGCTTCTTATTCATTTTTCTCATCTTGATTATTATTTTCTTGACCAAATTAAATTTTTACTAGTCTATGGTTTAATAAAAATTCAATTCCAATATCTCGTGTCATGTTTCCACATCTATGTAGTATGGCTTTCACATTTATAAGGGGATGTTGTTCTAAACATCATAGAAGCTCTCATATTTTTCATTTTTTATACTGATCAATAATCTAACTGACTTGAAATTCTAAATTGCTCATTGCATCTTACTAATTTATTATGTCATTTTTTCATTCCCTGATTTCATTTCCTTGATCCCTTAAATGTGTTTCCATCAATTTATGTGTGGCCCCAGTTCTGGTCATGAATTTTGAAAGAGTCCCCTCTAGTTAACAGACTTGACTAGTCAGTGTTGTCTATTACTGTTGATGTTGAAAACCATGTCACCTTATCTATAATCCTTGGACTTGATTTTTATGTTCTTGTTGTTGTTGTTTTGGCCTCCATCCATATGAATAATTTTTATGATTATAATCAAAATTATTTTGATCTTCACATTACATACCTTGTGGATATTGGTTGTAAATAATTTCATCCAACTCTATTGACATGGAATTCATTTGTTTGGAAAAAAAGATGCTATCAATCGTGTTCACTCCTTGTACTCTTATGTCGTCTAGCTGCCACTGAAAACTGTTGTTGGTAATCTCATACGACAACTCATAACTCTCTATTGTTGATTATATCATTAGTGAACATCCTACAATAGCATCTCAAATTGAAATATTTCCCTACAATTAACCATTATAAAATGTTGGAATAAATAACCAAATTCTGATTCCATGATGAGGATACCATATTATAATACATTTGAACCACTCCCAAGAACAATATAATGATTCTTTATTTAATTGATCAAAATTTACAATTCTTATCCGCAGATCTATAGACAATGGGGGTGGGAAAAAAATTTAAGAACTTTCTTACCAGATCCTCCAAGGTGGTTGTTGAATGTGGAGGCAGACTATGGATCCAATTTTTTTTATCCTTCATTGAGAATTTAAAAAATAATAATCTAATAGCATCATTTTTTATGTTCTAAAATTGCAACTTTTCACAAATATCTAAGAAACTCCCTATATGTGAGTTAGGTTATTAATTATTTATCCCATAAAATTGTAGTGAATGTATAATCATCTGTATGACCACTAGTTTGATATAAAATGTTTTACTAGTGATTGGGGGTATTAAAATTTTGTGGATGACTCCAATTTTTCAGTGTCTCTATAAATAAATAAGGGCCTGCCCCCTGGTTTCCGTCATTGATGTTGTGTTCTCAGGTCTTTATCCTAGATCATGCTCAACTTCTTCAAATTGGAATCTTACTCCCAGGATGATATGTTCTTGGTTGGATTCTTCCTTCATCTTGTCACTTAAGATTATATCCAACTCTAGTTCAAAGGAATGATCATTAATTTATTCCTTCCCATGAGTGCGCTAGTTGTGAAAAATATTTTTACCTATAACAAAGGCATGAAAATACCATGTGTAAAATAATGAATTAATTTAATAGTAGTTATCTAAATTCCTAATTAATTTAATCATAACAGCAATAATACCTATAAAATTCAAAAAAACATTTATAGCCTAATGGGGATATTAATTCCAACAATGTTATCCAAAATTAGTAATTTATATATTCTAAGAAAACCTAACTAAAATTCTAGTATCTATCTATTCCAAGTATCGAACACACAAGGATGGATCGTATGATCAAAACTAATTGAGTAAATTGAAATTGAAATTGTATTATTGGTTTGTAAAGAAAGAAATAATGCATAATGGATTGTGGTTAAAATCAAGATTAGATATATTGTAGGTTCAGTTATTATTGGGTTCATTTTCTAGGGATTTAATTCATATAGGTTCATTCAGTTTTGGTGTGAGAATTGGGTCAGTATGGATCCTATGTTTGGGTAACATTCCCTAATAATCTGATTACACCTTTAGAATGGTCATCTACATAGTGAAAACTCAAAAATAGTTGACCAAATATATTTTTTATACATAAAAAGCCTATATTGCATAATATTCATACACAAACTAAGGTGATTAATTGACAGAATAAAATGGAACTCCTTAATACACAAGAAACTGTCAGGCATTTTCAAATTAAAGGGATTTGGAAATAATAAATTTTTTCTAAAAAATAAAAAACATGAATAAAAAAATAATCACTAAACACACACACCCATATAGTCACATCACCCGAAACTAAAGATACTACTCACTTATTCTAGACATAATAAGAATTAAAAGAATGGAAACAAAAAGGAATAATGAAGGCAATTCTTATCTCTAGATTGTCACTCCATTATCTAGAGATTGTCTCATTGTGTTTCTTGGCCTCCACTTGTCCTATAAATATTTGGAACGGTGGCTAAGGGTTCATGTAATAGTCACATCCTATCAAACCCAATGCATGTAGTGTAATTTGTTTGTACATTGACCCTTACACAATGTGTAATGAAGTTTCATGTCCAATAATCCCTCCGAGTTTCCCCCCTTATCTATGGAATCTACAGAAATCTCACACGAATATCAGTTGGAAGTTTGACTGACCTCAAGAGTTTAAATTATAAATCTTGACTTGTAACTAGAATTCACATATTATATGGAAGTCATGAATTGTCTAGAAAAATCTTCCTCACTTTATAATGTCACAATGTGAAATATTTTTTCTCTTTTTTCCATAATTTATTTTCTTTCAAAATTCCTATATCTCCCCACATCGCATCGCTAGCAGGGAAATGTGTCTTTTTTTATCATTATTTCCCCCATTTTAATTCTTTTATCCAATATTCATCATTTCCTGTAATAAAACATAAATCAAGTGAAAACTCTACAAAATTTTCATGATTCTTCAATTAAAATATAGAATTATTTTACTAAAAACCATTTAAATATATTCATGAAATTCAGATATCAATATGGAATACCTCTATGGGATGAGGCCATTTCTTCTCCTTTCTAAATTAATTATCCTTTTTTATTAATACTTATAAACACAAATCACTTTAAAATACTCATTTGAGTTTTGTGAGATTATAGAACGGGATGTTCTTTGAAAAAAATACATGGAACATAATTCTAAAAAATGGATCACTTAAAAATATTGTATTTTGACATGGGTGAAGGCCTGATGTGTGTCCCTGATGTCTCATTTATTTCTAGAGAAATGCACCTTGAAAAATCTAAATGTTTTTTGTGGTCTATTTACGGTGAATGATTTATCTGGAACCATACAACCCCTAGTAGAAAACCATTCATCCTTGTCATATATTTATATGTGAAGCGCATGGGCTGTACAAGGTTTATCCAAAATGTGGGGATCTCCCACTGGTTAATTTCAACTTATGTAGTACATATGACCTATTCACCACACGGTTGGTGCACGGTCTAGCTAAACATTCTACCCGAATAGTGTGTAATGTGTTCATAAAGAAATTATATTAATTAAATTAAATTAAAAATTTATAATAAGTGGAAAATAAAAATAAATAAATGTTTAAATAATATTATGTTTATTATTATTAATATTATTACATTGGGTTTATGAAAACCCTGATGGTGTCCTCCCTTACACCATCAAACAAAGCACCCCCTCCCTTATCCCATGGTGAAAGTGATAAAACTCTCGACATCCACTTTTCATAGTGTTTGATCAATATTTTATTGTGTTTTATCCATTTCCACATTAAAGAAAGACCTTATGGTCCCTTCTCCTCACTTGGTTTGTGGATTTTACATCTCCCTCTCATCTGGTGTAGTTTGGGAAAACCCTATGTCAGGGTTTAACCAGTTCATTTTTTTATCTATTATTATGGAATAAAATGGATCTCTCAGGTTAATCTTACCTCTTTTCCTGCATCCCCCATTAATGGAGAACCATTCCGGATCATTTCTATCCACCCGTCATCAATTTCAGGTATGTTTTTTCCATTCAATAACTTTTGTTCAATTATTTAATGAGGGATTCTCAAATTTTGGGAATTATAATAATTTTTCAGTGCATCTGCGGTGACCTTGAGGTGGGTTAATGTCACTAGAGTCAATTCTGACTTACTCTATATACATTGGTAGGCATAAATATATATGTGTAAGTTCCCCAATTATATATAGATTCACCCACGGTGGCATGAATATATATATTAGGGCTTTGTGTTCTTGGGTATATATTTGAAAAATTCATAGAGGTGTTAGTGGTAATAAAAATATATATATATTAACATATGTAAGGATCGCCTAATACATATGCAGGGCCATTAAAATATGTACATAGGGGCTTGGAGTCAGTATGTATATGCGAAGGTTCATATATTTTGGTGGTAAGAGTTACTTTGCGTAGTCTCCATTGAAAATTCCATGTTCTAAAGTGTTTGTCTTAACCTTCTTCTTCTTGAGTTATGACCCCTTTCTATTTTACCTATAAATTTAAAAATGCATTAATTTTTATCTTTCACACGTTCCTTGGATATTAGTTAATGTTGTATGGTTTTTAGAAATTATGATTCTTAAAATTGAATTTGGTAATGAATTTACTATATTATTCATGTTGATGGTTTATTTAATTGTTAGATAAATAAGGTAATGATTTTCTAATAATATCCCTCAGATGAGGTGTGTTGTCCTCTATGAAAAAAAGTAATAATTAGTTATTTATATAATTTTGGGTTTATAGCGTAGATTTTCTCTAATACCTTCATATTATAGTTTACTAAGTGGAATGGTGTATATGGTCTCTCTTGTTATTATTAAATTATATTTCCCACTTTTTCAAATGATTCCTCCTATGTGACCCATAGAGCCTTATAAACTGAATTTTCATGTGGGGGTTAAATTGAATGAGTTTTATTAAATGAAATGGATAATGAATGAAGGGTTTCATAACTCATCAAAGATGGTGAGATTATACCTTTTTATTATGTCTAACTAATTCGTTGATGAATTGAATTTCCATTAATGGACTTGAACAAGGCCAATGGAATATATGATAGGTATTTCCTCATGTGTTATGTTATAAATCTAAATATTCTTTATTTTTATTTAATTTCATGGTAATAACATATTTTATGGTAGTAATTCCTCATGTAGAATATTAGATATGAATATTCCTTATATAGAGGATCTGCATGATGGTATGGGGTGTTGATCCAACAGAGAAATCACACTCTCTTACATCAGTTGGTGAGAATTATGTTTTGTATAAGTGATACGATATGGGCGATGGTCTAAGGTTCCAATTTCCATGATTAGAATGAAGACATGGTGTCTCAATATCCATCCAAATTTATATATAATGATGTCTCTCAAACTATATATTTGTAGGGAATATACCCTATAGCATGAGATGTTAGGCTTGGTAAACCATTTATAGATGTCTAAGTTAGGCCATGGCCAAGTCTAGCACTTGTATTCTATGAATATTTCCATTAAGAGACTATATGCACTTGGTTCACATAGTTGGATTCAATATATAATGAAAATAAATAAATATAATTATTAATTAATTTATATATATTAACTAGTATGAAATTCTTTCTCGAAGTAAGCAGAAGAAAGTATAGTCATCCAGGTGTCTGAGTAGAACCTGAGCTGACCATTGTTATGTTTTAGTACAACTTATAGCATCTTAATTCATATGCACTACATAATTTATATTTCACGAAATTGATTTGGTTTCATATCGGGGGGATTAAACTACTATGATTGTATGTCACGCTCTAATTGGGAACTATTAGTACCATAGTATAATTTATGTCTATAGTTATTGGTAAATGGAATTATCTTGCTTCCATTATTTGAGTCAAATCACTACGATGGAGTAGGGGAAAATCACTAAGGTGGTAATCAAGATGCTCATGGGATTGTCTTTCGGGTTTTTACACTTATATTCATTATATTTCTATTCTAATTCTTAAATATTGTACTTGTAGAGTCATTTTTCATGCATGAATTATAATAAATTTGTATTGGAGATCACTTTTATTCATATGTTATATTATTCTTTCACTGTTTATATTTAATTTATTATTTCTTCTATAGTTTTCTTCAATTTAATTTTTAATTTACTAATGTGATACTCTAATGATGAGGGTATAGTCTCCCTATTAACACCTCCCTAGACCCTCACTACTAGTAGGTAACATATGTTATAAAGAGATGTATGTTTGAGGCAACGTGATCCACCAGTCTGGTTACCATCTTAGTGGTCAGTCAGGTTAGATCATTACAAAGTGGTAATAGAGACGTATTTTTCATTTTCCTTATTGTTTTGGGATGGTAAAAAGTAGAATAAGAATGTTTTTGTTCCTATTAAATACATTTATTTGGGATTTTTCACCCCACCAATGAAAAAGTGGCCATTATTCCAAGGTTTGGATTTCTTTTTGTTTTTTTAGATGTTAAATTTGATTATTACCTCACCTTGAGTGATTGGTTTAATGTTCAATGTGTATTGATTTATGAAGTTTATGAAATTTTTTACTTGGTATGTGATAGAGTTAATATTTTCCCATTATTTGTTTTTCGATGATTTAAACCCACCCAATTTATCATTTTGACCTTATATGGATCAATTTTGAATTTATGGTGTGTGTTGAGAAAAAATCTTAAAATTGGTTAGTTCTAGAATATTGATAGATTTTAATCACAAAGGTATTTTTGGAATAACATTTAAAATATTAATCCAATTTGAGTGATAATTTATTTTTAGGATTCTTATTTTTATTTTCATCAAATTTATCTTCAGAACCAAGAGATTATTCGACCATCTTTAGGCATGAAAAAAAGAAGTCATGTTGATTTTTTTTGGATTGAAATCATAGACCCCACCTATGAAACAAATGAATAAATATTCCTAAACATCCCCATTTGAGATGATTACACATTGATATGAAGGAGGACTCATAGTCTCGTCATCCAAATTAATTACATAGAGTTTTCTAACAATTTTGATGGAAGGAGATTAATATAAATTGATGGAATCTTTTGGGATTTATCATCCATGAAGAGTGAAAATGAATATAATACCCATACATCAAAAACATATATCCAATGATTCTGATATTTTGAGGTTGGATGAATAAAATAATTATAATGAATGTTTATGAAGGATTAATCACACTAACCATCCATTTAATGGGACAAAAATTTGAAAATGTTTGGAAGAATAATTTTCATCAATAAAAGGAGAAGATCTCCTCTTCCTAAATCATTGAATTCCACTAAATTTCATTAAAACCATGGGATTGAAGAGGATATCTCCCATGCGGGAGGTTGGATAAAAATATCTCCTTTTCTTCGTTGCCCTTTAATATTCTTACATTATTATTATTATTTTCGTCTTCTAATCTTACAATTGTAAACACTCTTACTCATGATAATGAGTAACTGTCCCAAGGAATACCATAGTGGAGTAATCAGGTTCATAAAACTGAGGCCATGTCTTTTATCTTCTTTTATTTTGTTCTAACAATAATTTATAGTGGGAGTAATTCTCCCAGTGGATGTTTAATGTTTATCTTCTTAATCAAAAACCATTTTCCCTCGATTGATGATGTTAATAGAGTGTGTAATTAGTGATCTCTAAGTTGAATTTTCATTTATAACCATGGTATATTGAGTGATGTACACATACAATAGAGTGTGTTCACTAAGGATATTTAAAGCTGGTAAATGAAGGTGATCGCTTAAAATTATCTTGGGAGAATGTCATTTCTTCTCCAATTCTATTCTATTTATCATTTCTTGTTATTTAGAAATGAATTTTTCATTTCATTTATTTTCTAAAATTTCATTTAATACAAAAAACATAAAAAAATAAAAAAATAGTTATTAAGTGAATTAGATTAACTAGGTTGAGAAACTCAGAATGGTACTCAAGTGAGACGACCCTAGTCATCTACTGTGTTTCACTTGGAAAACATTGAAAAAAAATTCATTCCCTACAACATGTGAGAATCAAAACTGCAACCGTTTTCGGGGATCTATTCCTTAGTTTACTTATTTATTCTATTTTTAAATTGTATATTGATTTTTTTATTTAAAAATACAAAAAAATTATCCATAATGTATTCAAATTCAAATTATTATGCATGGGAACATTAATCACAGGTGATATATCAAGAATGTGAAGTTAATTATTGAGATATAAATGACTGGGGTGGAAAGGATGAGCAATAATCAGGTTGAATTGGGGATAAAATTGGTATGATCATCTGACTATGTTTGTGAATTGATGATGAAACGCAGCCTAGACCCAGATCAATAACCTGAGGTAGTGGGGCATGAAATTTCACCAATCAACATTGAAACTGATGAACCATATGAGGTACCTAATCATTCATTCATCCTCAGTCAAAAATTTCAAATAGAGGCAGATAAAAAAGGACTACCCTTCTAAGATACATGGGGGAGATCATCAATACATAGATAAATTCTAGAATGAATGTGAGGAACAACTTGACCTTCCAAAACCATATAAAGAAGAAGTGTCATCACCCATAATTGAAGATACCAACCTTCTGCTTTTATTTGATGTAAATTTGGAGGATCCTATCTACCTACATTCAAAATGTGTTCATCAACTATAAGATGCACATTCCAAAAAATATGTGACTCAAGATGAGCCATTATAAGGAAATAATAAATTATGTAATTCAAAATCATTAAATTATTTTGAAACTACATTGAAAATTAATCCAAACTATTTTTAATTTCATAATTTGATGAATCTTATTATGCCCTAGAGGATGAGGAAGAAATATAAATCTAACATTTTGAGGGTTACTTAGATCTCCTTAAAGACATTGAACATTATCCCTAGATATTACTAGAATATATACCATTGTCTCTTCCCAAATAACAAAATTTACAAGATACCTACATTATAAGGGATTATTTTGAAATTAATAATTAAATTTAAATTTTGAATCTACCTTTGATTATTATTTTCATGAATCATATCAAGAGAAACCAATGGATTTTGTATAAGACATTGGACAAGTAGAAATGGATGTTTAAGAGGTTCCATGCTTCATTCTACCCCTCTATGCATGTTTTACCATATTTTTTAGGGTGTGGATTAAGTGCACTCTATCCATAGAGTCCTCCCCAATAGGAAAAAAGGATGCTGGGAATATCCTCATTTGTTGCTTCCTGTCAAAAAAGCCTCAACCACCACAAAAAAATTGATAAGAGCTGGTACTACCCTCTAGAGACAGTAAAAATTCATAGTCCACTTGGGGATCATACCAAGACTAATTCATTTACTTGATTTCTAGAAATTTAGAATTTCATTTCATTTCAATTGAAGTATTTCAGCATTAATACCCTTCCATCCTATCTTTTTAGCTTTAATGACATGATCCTTATGCTTAATATGTATTTTATCCTTTATAGGTTCACAATGGTAGAAAGAAGAATCATATAGTGGAAGAGAAGGGCTATGATTCATGGCAATGAGATTACAATTGTATTTTTAACCATTTAAAATCCTTACATATTTTCATCCAAAACATGTCTCGATCTTTAATGATAATAGTTACATGCCCATGCTTGAATTCATGCTTTACATGAATTATCTAAGAGACATGAGTTTGTTAAGAGTCCAGTGAATCCATGTTTTATAAATTAATTTTAATGAAATTAAATAACTAAAATGTATAATTGAATGCTTAATGTGATGAATGGATATTGTAAGTTGGAATCCTAATTTGAGGAAATTAGTTTATCAACATAAATGTAATTTCCAAACAATTTTTTCATGCATTGATTTTTTTAATGTCATTTGAATTTATTTGTTATTAATAATCATGCCATGAGTGATTTTACAATATCATATATCTCATTACCAAGTGGATTTCTAGACCAGGTACTTCCTATTTATCCTGAGCATATTTCTTGAGTGATCATGGGTCATGTCACCTATGAGAACTTGTATTGAAACTGTTTAAAGCTATTAATTTTAAAAAACATTTAAAATTATTGATGCATCTTTTGAAAATCCATTATCCTTTAATAAAACATTTATATAAATCCTTATTTATCCCATAGAGTACTTGAATAACCATTATAGGAACGATCCATGTTTCAAGCCATTTTCATGCATTCCTACACTACTCTTGGTATATTCAGGATATTTTAAAGATAAAGTGTTGGGATAAAGGGAATCATGGGGTAAAGGATCAGATAAATTTTTAATAATCTTTTTGGGGGTGATATTTTGTTAGTGGGAAAGTTAATTTGTTTCATTTATTTAACTCTTTATTGTTTTTACAAACTTGAATAAAATAATAGAAAATTCAAAAAATAAAACATAAATTAAATAACGATGGGTCAAGATTTAGGAAAACAAAAATTCACCATAAATAGACTGATTTTTTTTATCAAATGTGTTTAATTGATTCTTGAAAAGTATTATTCAATAAAAATTTTCAAAAAATATTATAAAATGAAAAAAAAAACTGAAAAAATCAAGAGGTTGCATAAAACGTTCATTATGCAAAATTTGATCACGACCTTATTTTGAGTTTGTGGAAGTCGGTGTTACTAAATTGATGGGGAAAATTTAATTACAATTTTATTTTTAATACAATGAATTGTAATTAAGAGATAAAACTCCTCCATGAGCCTTAATTTTTAAACAATCAAATCCTACCATCCTTAAGCCTCATAGTCATTGGAACCTTTATTATAAGTCTTTGTAATTTAATGTTTCATTTGTATTTATGAAAGGTGTAAATTAGTAACCTTAAATGACTATGGATAAGGAACATGTTCTCATGATATGAGCATAAATATAATTGAATTATATCATGAGATATGAGAGAAAATATTCATGTGAGGTAAATCATGTTTTGGAATATTTAATAATAGTAATGTGAGGAGCATGAATTAATTAAAAGGAAAGCTCTGTGATTTTTCAAAGGGGAAAGTAAAATGAATTATTTGATTACTTCTTTTAAAAATGGTAAATTATATTTCTATTTTATATTTATTTTTCAATGCTTTATTTGATATTTAATTTTTGGATTTTATTACTTTGGAATTTGAATATTGGTGACATTGGTGTCATATGAATTCCATGTTGAGAATTTATGCGTGAAGACTAGTATGGTTTCTGTGTGGGGGAATTGATAAAGATAATATTTTACATTTTTTTATATGTGTTATATATATTTATACCCTCCCAATTTATCTATTTGATCATATATCGATCAATTTCGGAATTATGGTGTTTTTTGTACAAAAATATAAAAAATGGTTAGTTCATAAATTTTGACCAAATTTTTTCATAACGGTATTTTGGGCATAAATTTAAAAATATTAATCCAAATTGAGTAGTTTTATTTATTATGAATCATTTATTAATATTACTTAATTTTTTCTTCAGGACCAAGAGTATATTTTACAATATTTTGGCTAGAAAAAATAAGTCAAGTGGAAATGTTTTTCTACCAGACATCATGGACGCTGCCTTTCTAAAATAAGAATAACTTGGAAAAAAGACCTCCAATTGAGATAATTCAACCAGATTATGAAATAGTAATTATAAGATCATTCTACCAGTAAATTATATGATTTTTGTTAACCATTAAGATGGAACATGAACAATATACATTAAAGCAGTCTTCTTGGATTTCTCTAATAGAAAAAGTAACAGAAACTACAATATCCATAATTACAACATTTAGTGTAAAATGATTCTAAAATTTTGATTATGAAGAAAAAATACATTTATGAAGAATATTTATGAAGGATGAATCACATGAATAGTCCATATAATTAGTAAAAAATGTGAAATCCTTCAGAGGACATATTCTGGACTATTAAAGGAGGAGAGTTCCTCCTTCCAAAATCATTCAATTTCATAACATCTATGAAACCAATGAGTATATCACCCCCAAGGGATGAAAACAAATCATCACTTTTATTTTTATTTATTTATTTTTATTCATTTCTTTTTTTAGTTTTCAATTTTAATTTATATTTCTAATAAATTAATGCATTATTTTTATTTTTGTGTCCATCTTCTTCACCCTTTCTTATCATACATTCTTCTTCTTATTTTCCTCTTCTCATATTAAAATTGTGAAAAATAATAATCATGATATTGAGTAAAATACCCAAGGAATATTATATAGTTGTAACAAGTTTATTGAACCAAAGACCATGTTTTTTATCTTCTTTGAGTAAATTATAATCGTAATTTATAGTGGGTTCATTCTTCACTGTGTTTGTCTAAAGTTAAACTTATTAAAATAAAAACGTTTTCCCATGATTGAGTTAGTGAATGGAGGGTGTGTTTGGAGATTTCTAAGTTGAATTTTCATTCATAACCAGGTAGATTGAGGTGTTCACACATACGATGAAGTGTGTTCACTATGGTGAATTGAAGCTAGTCAATATAGGTGATCCCGTAAAAGTATCTCGACAAAACTTCTTTTCTACTCAAATTCAAATATATTAAGAATTACATGTTATTTATAATTGAATTTTAATTTCATTTATATTATTAAATTACATTTATTACATAACACAAAAATAGTATAACTAATTAGTTTTTTGGTGAATTAGATTATGTTAGTAAAAAATAGAGAAGTCTCATCCAGTAAGATGACTATAGTCAGCCACTGTGTAGCAATAAGAATGCATTGAAATTTTCATTTTCTATTACCTATGACTAGTATGCATCAAAACTACCACTCTTTCCAAGGACACAATCAATTGTTTACATAATTATTCTATTTTCACATTGTAAATAGATATTCATTTTTTTACTAAAAGACCCAAATTTTTTCTCTATAATGTATTCATATTTTATTTATTACGCATGGGAATATTACTCAAATGTGAAATATCAAGAAACAAAAGTTTATTATAGATATTTAAATGATAGGGTGTAAAGGATGAACAACACTATAGATGACATGGGGAGAAAATGGTAGGAGCATTTGACTATGTTTACTCATTGATGGAGCAACCCCACCCAGAGTCATAGAAAGAAACCGAGGCAGTGGGGGAAGAAATTTCACCACTATTCATTGAAATTGATTAACCAAAAATAGGTATCAAATGATTCATTCATCCTATCTCAACCATTTATAGTTGATATAGATAAAAAGGACTTCCCTACTGAGCTATATGGAGGTGATCAATAATAAAGGGATAAATTATAGACTGAATGTGAGGAACTACTTGATCTTCCCAAACATTATAAAGGTGAATCTCTCGTCCCTTACTAGAATATACCACCCAAGTGCTGGAAATTGATGTAAATATGGAGGAGAAAAACTCTTTACCACATTCTAGTGATAAACAACTCCTATAAAAACTTTACAAAAAATAATAGATTCAATATGAACCCACTTGTGGAGTTGGTAAATTATTAATGTGAAAATAAATTAATTTTATTGAAGCTACATTGTGTAAAAGTCCCAACTATGTTGAATTTTCACAATTCAATGAATCTTATTATGCCCTAGAGGATGAAGAGGGAAAAAGTTATCACATGTTGAGGAAATTGTGGAGAACCCTTGAGATGTTGAACATTTACCAGAGGGAGTACAAGAAGATATTCCAATGTATTTTCATGAATAAACTAATCTATAAGCTTCCTACATTAAAATTGAATATTTTGAAATTAATAATTCAAATTTAAATATTTAATCTCTCTTTGATTATTATTTTCATATAGCACATCTAGAGCAACCAATCGATTTTTAATAAGATGTTTTAAATTTATCAATGAAGTAGGGGGAGGTTCCATACTTCATTCTAACCCCACCATGAATGATGTACCACATTACGAAGATGGTGGATCTAGTGTACTCTATTCATGGAGTACTCCTCAACTAGAACAAAAACATGGATGCTGGGAAAATCCAAATGTGGTGTTTCATGTCCAAAAATCATAAACCATCATAAAAAATTGGATAATATCTTGTACTACTCTCTAGAGGGAGTATAAATTTAGGTCCCACATAGAATATCATACCAAGACATTTACCTTTACAAGATTGCAAGGATTTTATATTTCAATTTCATTCCTTAAGAAGTATTTCAGCATGAAACCCACTCCCTCGTATCTTTTCAATATTTAATGCCATGATCCTTGTGATTAATTTGTTTTTTTTCTTTTATAGGTTCATGATGGATCATGGAATCCTTAGAAAATGTAAGATTAGGTCAATAATTATGGAAAAGGGAGTTCACTTTTTATGATTATCTTTTAAACTCACTAAATTTTTTCGGCCTGAAATATTTTTTGAGCATTATTGATCTGAATTGGATGCCCATAATTGAATACATGATTTACATGAATTATCTAGGAGACATATGTTTCGAAGGAATCTAGTGATGCCATGTTTTAAATTTCAATTTCAATGAAATTAAATATGTAAAATGGAAAATTGATTATTTATTGTGAAGCATGTATGTTTAAATGAGGACTCCTGATTTGAGGGAATTAGTTGATTCATCTTAATTAATTTTCATGCCATTTTTAAATTCATTGAATTTTTTAAATTTATTTGCATAGATGTGTTGTTATTAATCATTACTTATGTGATTTTCAAACATCATATATCTAATTTCAATTTTTATTTTTAGACTAAGTACTTCCTATTTATCTTGAGCAAATTTTTTGAGTGATCTTGGGACATGTAACCTGCTAGATCATGTATTGAATCTTTTCAAATCTATTACTATGAAAGAAGCATATTTAAATCGATTGAGACACCTTTTTAAATACCTTATCCTTAAATACCTCTTTTATATAAATCCTTATTTGGATCATAAATACCATCATAGAGATTAATATGAGGTATCCATGCCTCAATCCATTTTATCCATTCCTACCCTACTCTTGGTATTTTAATTATATTTTAAAGATAATGTCTTGGGTTAAAGGTAATCATGGTCGAAGGGATGTTATACATTGTAAGGAAGAAGTGTGGTGGTTCTGTTTTAGTAATGAAAAATGTTATTTGATTCATTCATTATACTCTTTATTTTTTTCCCCCTCTTGAATGAAAAATACAAAATATAAAAATGAAATAAAAATGGGTTGTGTTTTTGGAAAAACAAATATCACCATTACTAGACCAGTGGTTTTTATTATATGTCATTAGGTGATGTGTATGAGGTATGTTTCATGAATATCTTTCAAGAGAAGAAAAAAATGAAAAAAAACTTATTTGGAAAAGAACCAAGAGGCTGAACAAATCATTCATTATGCATAATTTGATAATGACATTATTTTGAGTTAGGAGATGTATGAGTTATTAATTTGAAGGAGAGAATTTAATTATACATTTATTTTCTATATAATACATTCTAATTAAGTTATGAAACTCCTCCTTGAGACTTATTTTTTTAAATAATCAAATCATATCATCCTTAAGCCTCATAGTCATTTTAACTATTATTGTATGTCCACATGATTTCAGGTTCATTTTGTCTTTATAAAGAGGATAATGTAGTTAAATTACAAGACTATGAATAAGGACCACGTTCTCATGATATGATCATAAATATACTTGAATTTTATCATGATATATGAGACAAATGATTCATGTGAGGTGAATATTGTTTGGGAATCCATAATAATAGTGATGTGAGGATCATGAATGAATGAAAAGAAAAGCTCCATCATTTTTAAAAGGGGAAAAGTAAAATGATTTATTTTATTGTTTCTTTGAAAAATTTGAAATTATATTTATATTTTATGTTTATTATTGAAATACTTATTTGAAATTTATTTTTATTTTACTTTTGAATCTGAATATTGGTACCATTTTTTCTCTGAATTCCTTGATGAGATTTTATGCTTGAGAAAAAGCATGGTTTATGTTTCAAGGAATTGATAGAGCTCAAAATTTATAAATTTTTATATGTATTTAAATTATTTAAAACCTCCCAGTTTATCAATTAGATTATATATAAATCAATTGGGGATTTATGGTGTGTTTTGAGAAAAAATATAAAAATTGGTTAATTCTAGAATTTTGACAGAATGTTATCACAAGGTCAATTTCGGAATAAATTTGAAAATTATAAACAATTTTGAGTAATTTTTTTATTATTAATTTAATTATTTTCTATAAATTTTCATCAGTTCAATGAGCTAATTTGGCCATACATTGGTTTGAAATAATCAGTCAAGTGGAAAACAATTTCCACTAGACATCATCGACCCCACCTCTGTTAGGAAAGAATAACATGATGAAACACCAATAATTGAGATGCTTCCACCTTAATATGAAATAGGAATTATATAATCATTCTCAAAATAAATTATATGGAGTTTTCTAACCATTAAGATGTCCCATTAATGAAATACATTAATGGAATATTATGGGATTTCACTACCAGAAAAAGTAATCGTAACTACAATATCCATAACTCCTATATCTAGTGGCCAATGATTCTGAAATTTTAGGATGAAAGAATAAGAAAATTATGAAGGATGAATCATGTGAATAGTCAATTTAATAAGTTAAAAATATTTAAAAATTTGTAGGACAGATTCTGGACTATAAAAGGATGATATTTCCTCCTTCCCAAATCATTCATTTCCATTGCATCTGAGGATCCAATGTGTAGATCTCCCACAATTGAATGTAAAAAAATTCCCCCTTTTATTCTTCTTCATTTATTTTTTTCTATTTTTTGAAGATTAAAATTTTAAATTATATTTATAATAAATTCAAGAATTGTTTTTATTTTTCTATTTATCTTCTTCACCCTTACAATTCATCCATTATTATTCTTCTTTTACTGTTCTCATAGTACAATTGTGAACTCTAATACACATGAAAATGAGTAACTTAAATAATGAATATTTTGGGGTAGTGACTAGGTTCTTAAACATGAGACCATTTTTTTATATTTCTTGAGTAAATTATAAGGAAAATTTATAATGAGTAAATTCCTCAATATGGTTGTCTAAAGATTATCCTTTTAATCTAACACTATTTTCCCTTGATGGTGGAGGTGAATGGAGGCTGTGTTTTGTGATTTCTCAGATGAATTTTCATTCCTAAGAAGGGCATATTGAGGTTTGTACAAATAATATGGAGTGATTTCACTATTTAGATTTGATAGTAGTCAAAAAAGGTGATCCCTAAAAATTCTCTTGAGAGAACTTCTTTTCTTCTCAAATTCGATTATATCTATCATTACATGTTATTTATAATTAAATTTTTCACTCCCTTTATTTTATTAAATTTGATTTATTAAATAAAAAATAACAAAAATAATTAGCTCATAGGTAAATTAGATTAAGTAGTTAAAAAAACTAAGGAATATCCACAGGTGAGATGACCCTAGTATGCCACTGTTTTTCACTAAAAAAACATTGAAATTTCTTCTTCCATTCCCTATGAAAAGCATGAATAAAAAATAACACATTTTCTAGGGATCCAATAAATACTTTACTTATTTATTCTATTTTCACATTGTAAATAGATGTTCATTTATCTATTAAAAACACATAATTTTTTCTCCATGATCTATTCAAATTCAAACTATTATGCATTGTTATATTACTCCTAGGTGAAATATGAAGAACCAAAAGTTGATTTTAGAGATACAAATGATTGGGTGTAAAGGATTATAAATAATCTAGATTACTTTGGGTGTTAAATGGAATGATAATTTGATTGTGTTCTTACATTGATGGAGCAACCCGACCCCGAGTCAGATAATAAACATGAGGTAGTGGTGGAGATATTTCACCACTCATCATTGAAATTGTTGAACTAGAGTAGGTAACTAATAATTCATTCATCCTAGCCCAACCATTTATTATTGATACAGATGAAAAGGACTTCCCTACTGATCTAACTATGGGATATCAATATGAAATGGAAAAATTTTGGAAGGAATGTGAGGAACTACTTTATCATCCCATACCTTGTAAAGAAGAATATCCATCACTCTAAATGAAGACACCAGCCAATTGATGAAAATTGAATTAAAGATGGATGATCCCTACTACCTAACTCCATCAAGTAATAAAAAACTCAAAGAAGAACTTTTTATCAAAGTAAGGATTCAATAAGAACCATGTCATGGTGTTGATAACTTCTTGAACTCAAACGCATTAAATTGTCTTGAAACTACATTGAGTATTAATCCCAACTATTTTGATTTTTCATAATCAGATGAATCAGATTATTCCTGGGAGGATGAAGAGAAAAATAAAATTTCACGTGCCGAGGAACACTTGGCGATTTCTTGATACTTTGATTTGTTACCAAAGGGATTACAAGAAAATTTTCCAATGGGTCTGCTTGAAAACAAAATCTACAAGCTGACTATAGTAAAATGGAATATTTTTAAATTAACACATCAAATTTAAATTTTGAATCTCCCTTTGATTATTATTTTCATACATAATTTCAAGAGGAAACACTAGATTATTAAAAAGGCAATTCACAAGTATAAATGAAAGAGGAGGAGGTTTCATACGTCATTTTACCCCCACCATGAAAGATGAAAAACATTACGAAGTGGTAGGATCAAGTTTACTCTATCCATGGGGTCCTCCTCAATAAGAACAAAAAAATAGATGCTGGGAAAATCCACATGTGGTGGTTGATGTCAAATAATCCCCAACAACCATCAAATGTTAGATAATAGCATGTACTACACTCTAATGGGAGTAAATATTTATGTCCCACTTGGGGGATTAAATAATGACTTATCCATTTAAATGATTTTTAATAATTTATATTTCATTTTCATTTCTTAGGAATTTTTTCAGCATGCAACCATATCCCTATTTTATTTTTGAGATTTAATGACAAGATCCTTTTTTTAATTTATTTTTTTCTTTTTCAGGTTCATGATAGAAGAACTAAGCATCAGAAAGTGGAAGATAAGGACTACGCTAAATGGTAATGGAAGTCCACTTTTTCTGATTATCTTTCAAAATCCTTAAATTTTTTGGTCCAAAACATTTTTTGAGAATTAATGATATATATTTCATGCCCATTATTAAACCCATGATTTACATGAACTCTCTTGGAGACACAAGTTTCATTGGGAACCAGTGGTTCCATATTTTAGATTTTAATGTCAATGAAAATTAATAAGTAAAATAGAGAATTTAGTGATTAAATTTAATCTTGTATATTGAAATTAGGGCTCAAGATTTGAGGGAATTAGTTGATTCATGTAAATGAAATTTACACACAATTTTTTCATGCTTTGGATTTTTGAAATTCACGTGAATTAATTTTTTTTATTACTCATGCATTGAGTAATTGTTCTCTGTCATATATCTCATTTCTGATAGGATTTTTTGACTCAGTAATTCCTATTTATCTTGAGAAAATATCTTGAGTGATCTTGGGACATGTCACCTGCCAGAACGTGAATTGAAACTTTCCAAATCTATGACTATGATAAAACGAATTTAAAATGATTGGGGAATAATTCTAAATTCCAATAATGTAAAATAAAACCTTTAAATAAATCCTTATTTGGAACATAGAAACCATGAAGGAACATTATATGAATGAACCATGTTTCAAGACATTTTTTACAATCCTACCATACTGCTAGAATATTCATGATATTTTAAAGATAAAGTGTGGGGGTAAATTTAACCATGGTTGAAGGGATGATATATATTGTAAGGAAGAAGTGTGGGGGTTATATTTTGGAAATGAGAAAGGTTATTTGATAAATTCATTATACTCTTTAATTTTTTTGAATCATGAATAAAAAATAGAAAAAAATCAAATAAAAATTGTTCTTTGATTTGGTAAAACCAAATATAACTATTACTAGATCGCTGATTTTTATCATATGTGGTTAGGTGATTATTGTGAGGACTATTTCAATCCTAACATTTGAGAGATGAAAAAAATGAAAAATTTATATTTGGAAAATAATACAAAGAGGGTGTATAAATCATTCATTATACATAATTTGACCATGACATTATTTTGAGTTTTGGGAAGTGGGAGTTCATAATTTGAAACAGAGATTTAAATTACACATTTTTTTAAATAATTCATTATAAATAAGATATAAAACACCTCCTTTGGCAATAATTTTAAAATCATCAAATCCTACCATCCTTAAGACTTAGAGTCATTTAAATCATTTTTATATGCCCTAATGATTTAATGCGACTTTTATCTTTAAAACGTGGTGAAAGAAGTTACTTTACACTTCTATGGATAAAGAATTTTGTTATCATGATATGAGCATATATCTAATTTAATTGTATCATAGTATATGGAATAAAATATTCAAGTGAGGAAAATCATGATTTTGCCTGTTTAATAATAATGAAGTGATGATCATGAATTAATGAAAAGAAATGTTCTACAAATTTTATAATTGAAAAAGAAAATTTCATGATTTGATTGTTTATTTAAAAAATGCGAAAATAAATTGATATTTTATGAGTAATATTTAAAGTATTATTTGATATTTAAAATTTTCTTATTTTTTTACTTTGGAATTTGAATTTTGGTAACATTGGTGTCCTCTGAATTCCATGTCGAGATTTATAATTGGGAAAAAGAATGGTTTAAGTGTGGAGGAATTGATATAGATAATATATTATTCTTTTTTTATTTGTATTTAATTTTTATAAACCCTCCCAATTTATGAATTTGAGATTATATGGATCAATTTTGGATTTATGGTCTGTTTTGAGAAAAAAATATAAAAATTAGTAATTTTGGATTTTTTGCAGAATTTTATCGCAATGGTATTTTTGAATAACATTTAAAATAGTAATTGTATCATAGTGATGTTTTTCATGATTACTTTGTTTAGTTTCATCAAAAGTTTATCTGGTATTAGTTCTAATTCAACCATCTTTAGGCCCAAAATAATCAGTCGAGTTGAAAATTTGTTTAAGAAACATTGTACACCCCACCTCCTTAAGTGTAGCATAACTCAGCATACACACATCCAATTGAGATTATTCCACCTCTATATGAAATAGGTCTCATAGTCTGGTTCTGCCAACAAATTACTTGGAGTGTTGTAACTATTAATATGGCTGGTGAACGATATAAATTGATGTAATCTTCCAGGATTTCTTATCTAGAAAAATTAATAGTCAATCAAATATCCATAACTCCTACATCTTGTGGCCAATGATGCTAATTATTTGAGCCTGAATGAATCAGATATTTTGTGAAGAACTTTTATTATGTATTAATTTATTTAATTTTCCATTTAATGGTTCAAAAACATGAAATTTTAAGGAGGAAAAATTCATCCCTATAAAAGGTGGAGACCACCTCCTTCACAAATCATTCCATTCAACTCCATTCCATTACATCCATGGAACCATGGTGAAGATCTCCATTGATGGAGGCCATTATAAAATCTCCCCCTTTTAATCTTCTTATTTTCATTGTTTTCTTTATTTTTATTTTTGTTTTCAATTGTAATTTACATTTCTTTGAAATTCATGCATTGTTTTTTTATCCAACTTCTTCAACAATAATTCTCTTATATTATTATTTGTCTTTTCTTATTATAATATTATCATTATAATATATAATACTCATCATCATTAGTAACTAACATGAATAATATCTCAAGGGATTAATTTGGTTCTTGAACCCAAGACCATGTTTTTTTCTTCTTTGAGTTAATTCGATGGATAATTTATTATGCGTATAATCTTTGATGTGGTTGTCTAAAGATAGCCTTATTAATTTACCATCATTTTCCTTTGATTATGGAGTTGAAGGGAGGGTTTTATTTGGGATCACTATCTTTAAGTTTCCTTCATATCTAGGGTACATTGATGTGGGTACACATATAATGGACTATGATCAAATTGTTAGATTATGATGGTAAAAAAACTGGGAAACCTCCTCAAGTGAGATGAGCGTGGTCAGAAACTATGATGCACTAAGAAAACATATAAATTTTCTTTTTCAATACAATATGACAAGAATAATTAGTCTTTTTTGGAAAGGATGAATTATTTCAAGCATCGTTATAGGAACATAGGCAGTAACATGTCATGCAAATGCAATGACATCTAGTTATATTTGTATAGCAGGCTTGTTTATATGGATTGTGTACCTTGAGTGTTATTCTGGGAATTGATTTATCTATCAGTCCTTTCCTATTCATATTCAATTATTATATGTTTATTTATCCTAACATGATAGTATGTATGTCATTCTTCATTATTTATTTATCATTCGTTTCTTGTTTATATTCCATAATTCTATGTTTATCAAGAAATCCTAGTCTATTTATATATCATTCTTATGTGCTTAATATAATTCTTCTTTGTGTTTAATATATGTTATAACATTCCTAGATATGATTTTATAAAATTGGTGCATTGGATTAATTATACGGATTTTATTATGATGGGAGCCTGTTATAAGTTGTATGGTGTATGGGCACCTTATAACGGGGAGAAGGTTATCCATGTAATAGAACCATACTTGAGAATTTGAATTTTAAAAACTATTATTAAATTATAAAATGATTCTAATGTTTCTATTTAAATGTGAATTGGTTTTCATTAATGGGATCCAAATTCCAACCTATAAAGTGTATTGGTGTTTTATGGATTGGTATATGGAAAAACATGTAAAATGGGCCATTATATATATGAGAATTCTATATTATGAAATGAGATTTGTTTTGACTAAATGGGAGCTAGACTTTGGTCAATAAATTGTGTGGGTTCTCTATATATTGGGGTGGTAGAGACACACTTAATCAAACCCTTTTTTATCTAACCATCATATATTTTGAGATTGTTATAAATGAAAATTTTGATTATTTTTTTTCTAAAATGAATTGTATTCCTTCCTAAAATGAAAAAATAGAACCACATAGGTATGTTGTGGAATGTTTTGTAATAGTTAACCCATTATGGGTTTTTATAATTATGAAATTTAATAAACTGTTATTTGGATGCATTTTTATGAGCCCAGGATGGCCTAATGGGACCATCATAGCTCGCTTTATATGTTAAAAAAATAAATGTTAAATGTCTTAATAAATACAGGATGTTGATAAATGATAATTTTTAATGCTTAATTAATGTTTTATAGGTCTTTCATATTTTCCATTAGGTTGTTAGTAAAATCAAGTGTCTAGTTATTCAGTATTAAAATGGGAACTTGTTGTCTTATTTTGAAAATTTAAATGATTAATTATTGATGTGAATTAGTTTAATGAACTTAAAATAGAACTGATAGAGGTGTCATTCATTTAAACCTTTGTATAAGGGTATCTTGAGGTTTTCATTTTGAGTTTCCTAGGAATGGAAAATTTTGAGTTTTCTATGGGCCTTCTTTCTTGGTATTGATGGCTATGATAGTAGGCTCTTGAGCTGGTGATTTATGTTTAGTGTGACCAAATGATAGGTTTGATGCTTTTCTTTGAAGGGGGTTTTCTTGTGGTTGGTATCACCAATAGAGTTTAAATGCCTTAATAATGCCGTGATAATATCTAATGTTTGGTGTTTTTTGGGGGTCATTTTCCCAAGTCATACTCTTCATTTATAAATGGAAACCCTGTATAGTACAGTGCTCATGTTTTTCTATGACCCCTGTTATGTTCATGAGCATCGAGTAATGATCGGTTTCAGTAGGTGACACATTCCCATGGCATGGTCGACTGCTTCGTATGTCTTGTAACCTTGTTTCCTTTCCTTGGGAGTCCAAGGAGGTAAGCAGTCTATTTTCTAGTTCTGTAAGATAAAACACATTTGATATTTTTTGTGTGTTGTCCATCTGATACGTGACTGCATAGGGTAGACGACCTATTGATATTATCAAGGATACACTATTTTGATTCTGAATATCTGGGTAGTATGTGTTGATATATGAGGAACCCCTCATGTTTCTAATGATGTAACAAAATTGTTGAGTTTAGTGAATTGTTGGGCCTTGTGCAGTTGAGAATGGTTTGGGTTTATCACTGGAGAAGAGTGTCCGAGGAATAAAGGAAAACTAGATCATCCAAATGCTCAGGATTATGTTCAAGAAGATCAAGTGTTTTGACATTCCAATCATGTTTTTTAATGATAAATAATTTTAAGTGGTCATAATGACTCATAGGAGTGACAAATTATCATTTAAGGTAACTATGATATTCAATTATTATTAATGGATAGTCCACATTTCGTTTTAATGACTATGTCACTCTTAAGGTGGGGAGATTTGCATTGGTTTTGCTATGATTGTCCTTATATTTTGAAGTAACACCACATTAAAGACCTTGTGGAGACATTGTTGGTCTTAGATGGAATTCTATTGTAAAATCATGAACAATCATGGAAATTCCTTGGGTGGTAAAGGCATCATGGTTTGGTTGATGATATTCATACAGGAGAAGCCATAATAATTTCAATAGGTCGACCAGTATGGGTTCAACTATTCATTTTGGTTTTCTTGGTTGGTTATAAACCATTCAAATCCTCTTAGATTACTCTTCCTTGAGAGATGATAATGTCTCTATCTTGACATCCTCTTTGAAGCGCTAAGAGTGTTTTGATCTTATCCTGCACTAAATAGTTAAAATGCATTGGGATTTTCAGGGTTGTTTTATCATTCATGCATGTTAGATGTGTGGTTTTCATTGAATCATGGTTAGTCTTGGGTGACCCTTATGTTCCATTGAATGAAAGGCATGGATAGACTCTTGAACAGTAGTCATTTCGTCTAACGTATCTGCCTGGCGGATACTACTTTGAGCATAGTTAATGTTTTGTAGTGGACGTTTTGCCCTTATTCTAGTGTCTAACATGTAAAAATGTAGTATAGACTACCGTGGGCCAGTTACATAGAATCCCATTTAATAAATCCTTGTTTATCCATGACTTGTTATCAAACTCAAAGGTGATTCTTAAAATGGGTACAAATTCTAGTGAAATAAATCGGTATTACACCCTTTTTTGTGAAATTGAATGATTGTTTAAACGAAAGACAAATGTCTTGATGATCCAATATCATCGAAAATCAGAATGGGATTCATTGAACATGCTCATTGAAAATGCATAATGCATTATAAGAAGTCATTGCAGTCCGGTTCATTTTACATTGGCCTTTTAATCTGGGAATCTTGATAATGGTAAAGTGGATTGTCTTGACACTTGATCCATCTTGTTTAACAGGTACGGTCAGAGAGGAACCATTTTTATACATTCCTTAATGTTAAGGTGGTTTTGGATTAAAAGGATGGTAGTGTATTTCTGGGACTTCTTGTGTGGCGGGTTTTAGTTAGGTAAATTGGGACTCAAATATTCAAATCCAATGTGGTCTTTATTATTACCTAAAATGTAGTCAGTTTCAACCTATTAGGAAAATCACTCTTGTAGCATCTCTAAAATGATTAGAGGCATGATTTTTTATGGAAATTATAATGGTGGATCCATTGTGCTTCAAAATTGGCCCCTTATTATGTTAAAGAACTAAGGTCTGGAGTGCCATCAGCCATAAACATAAGGAGACAATGATGTGATCATGCCTTTAAACAAAGGGGTTCAGATAAGCCATGTTCTGGTATTTTAGTTGAAAAATGAGAATTGGTTCGGATATTAATGGATTATATTCCTTTTTCCTAAATTAATTCTTAGAGGTGTGTTGGGAATTTGGAAATGCAACATGACCATTTGAACTAAACATCATAACCCTCATTAATTGGGTGATGTTTCAGTTATTCTCAAATGCTTCTTGGGGATGGGAATTTATAATGTGCTGAGGATGTCCGGACACGTCTTTTGATATAATGTAAAATTACAAGTGAATATGAATTTTTGGTGATTACTGAATAGGTTTTTCTTTGAACGGATCTTTATAACAAAATTAAAAAACATTTAATACTTCAATGTGTCATTTTTAGAATTGGGTGAAGGCCCAAGCACTTTCTCAGATGTCTCATTATTTTTCGAGATCACTGGAACTAAAAAAATCATAAAGGATTGTGTGTTCTTTATAGGGAACATTGTTTTTCTGAAATCGTATGGCCTCTAGTAGAAAACTGTATGGCCCGATCAGAGGTGTAGATGTGAAGCACACATGTTATGCAGAGATTACCCTAACTGTGCACCTAGCCTTCATGTATAGTGTCACATAGGACAAACCTATGAAATGTTTATCAAAATATTGGCACAAAATTTGTCTAGACACGCTTCCTAAACCATGATTATGTTTTTTTATACAGAAATTAAATTAATTAAATCAAAATAAAAAATTTAAACAAGAAGAAATGGAAAATATATAATAAATAATTTTTTTAATAATGATATTATTTTTATTGTTATTATTATTATTATTACTATTATTAGGTTTGGATTAATAAAACCCCCAAAAGGGACATCCTATACATCATCAAATGGCACAACACCTCCCTTATCCCATGGAGCATGTGACACCCATATTAGCCTCATATGTGTAAGGAATACTTCTTTTTATTTTCATTAGGATTATCCATAACCACCTCAAGGTAAGACCTTCGGGTCCCTTATCCACCCTTGGTTAGCTGATTTTCCCTATCCCCATTGATGGGTGTAGTTTCGATGAACCCTATGTCTAGGTTCAACTAGTTTTTTAAGTTTTCTTCCATTGTTATGGTATGTTATGGATCTCTCAGGTCAATCTTGCTCGTGTTCTAGCATCCTCCACCAAAGGTGTAGTGTTTCAGATTGTTTCATCCCCCCCCCCTCAAAAATTCCAGCTATTCTTTTCTGGTTCATTCACTTTGGATAAGCTTTTTAATGAGATATTCTATAAATCAAGGGTTTGTAATAATATTGTTCTTCATATAGGTCATCCTTGAGGCAGGTTTGATTCTCCCCAATTAAATGTAAATTACCGAGTATGCATAGGTAGGCATATATGTATGTTCCCCCATTATATATATATATATATATATATTCACCCATGGAGGCATGAATATATATATTGGGGTTAGGTGTTCTTATCTATATATATGAATAATGAATATGGGTATAAGTGTTCATGGGTATATTCTAATATAAGCATATATGTAAGGACCCCCTTCTATATATTTTTGGCCATGGAAAATATGTGTATAGGGTATAGGTGTCCTTATTTATATGCAATGGTGAATATGCTCAGGGGTAAGTAAGAGAATATTCGAGTGGTCACCAATGAAAACGTCACGTTTTGAAGTGTTTGTCTTGGATTTATTCTTCTTGAGGTAGGATCCCTTTCAATTTACCATTTAAATTTAATATTTCATTAATATCTCACTTTATCACCTTCCTTGGATATTAGTTAGTGTTGTATTATTTTCATAATAAATGTTTCATAAAAGTTAATGGGGCTCTAAAATTAGTGTATGATTCATTTTTATACTTAAATGAATTATTTGAGAAACAATGTCATTATTTTATATTAAAACCCCTTGGATGTGGTAATTTTTCTTATATGATATAATGTAATTACTAGTTCTTCATATCATGCTTGGTTTATGTCTTGAAGCTTTTCTTAGGCCTTCATGTTATAGTTTAATAACAGGAAATTTGTACATGGTCATTCTTATTATTCTTAATTGATGTTTCCCCCTTTTTCTAATGATTCCTCCTAAGGTGTCCAAAAAAACTTTATAAATGGAATTGTCATGTTTTCCTAAATTGAATGGGTTGAAATAATTGAAATGGATAATTCATGATGGGTTTCCTTTTTTTAATTATTTAAATGGAGTCGATGAAAAAATCTTCAAGGATGGTGAGACTGTTCCATTTTATTTTGTTTTATTAAATTATTATGAGTAATTGAATTTCCTAGAAGGGAATTGAACAATATTAATGGAACATATGAGAGTTATTACCTCATGTGTTGTGTTATAAACATGAATATGCCTTATTTTAATTTAATGTTATAGTAAACATATTTTAGGAGATTTATTTCCTCATTTTGAATATTAAAAATGAAGATACATTATATAGATACTATGTGTAATTGTGAGGGGTGGAGAGATAGGAGGGAAATCACACTCCCTTACATTGGGTATTGATCATGATGTCTTTCCCTAGTGATATGATATGGTTGGTTGGATGAGGTGGCACATTACATGATTAGAGTGTTTCCATTGGGGCTCACTCACCATCCTGAGTGATGTAGAATGATTTATCTCAATCTATAGGGATGTAGGAATGTACCCTATTTCATGACCTTTTATGCCCATTGGACTGGTAATGGATGTCTAAGTTACGCACTGCTCCAGTCTGGCAATAGTATTCCAAGTATATGACCATTAGGCATATGTAGGAACACAGATTATATAGGTGGATACAATATATAACAATACTTTATATATAACCTTTAATATATATAAATATAGTTACCAGTCACACATTCTTTCTGGTAGTGAACCAATGCAGGTAGAGTCATCCAGGTGTCCGAGTGGAAACTGGGCCGACATGTGTTATTATTTCTATACTATTTATTGCTTCCTATCACCTGCACACTAAATAATTTATATTACTAGGAATGGATTGGGCCAAACATTGTGGGTGTCATCCTACTAAGATTGAATGTCACACCCTTCTTAGGTACCCTTATTAACTGAGTAGAAATTATGTATTCAACTATAGATAATGGAAAAAAGCTAACATCCAATGTTTGATTAAAAATATTATGATAGAGTTGGGGAAGAGGACTGAGCCAGTTCATGAGATACTCATGAGATAGTCATTCGGTTGTTGTTCTTTTACTTCATTGTATTATTGTTTTAATTCATAATTATTTTACTTATGGCATAATCTGTCATATATTTATTGTTTGAAAATGGCATTGTCCATCACTTTTATTCAAATATTATCTTATTATTCCACTGTTGGTCCATGAATTTTTATTTCATCCACTTTTATATGCTATTAACATTTTTATTTACCACTACACTCATCTTATTATGGGGGTATTATCTCCACAATATCACCTCCTTAGAACCACGCTGTTATTCATGAGCCTCTAGTGTACATGTAGGTGTAGTTGAGGCCATGTGACCCACTAGTCCAACTACCATCTTAGTGGTCAGTTGGGTTGGGATGTTAGACCAATGGTTACATTTATACTTTATAAATACCACATCATTATTTCAATCAATATTCGCTATAATTCTTACCAAGGTTATATATTTTCATTTTCGAAGCTAGTTATTGGTTTACAAATATTTTTTATATATTTAGTGTTGGGGAGATGATTCTTATATATTAGAGAAATTCATATTTAACCATTTTTGGGAAAAAATTATTTTAAATTATAAAATATATGTTGTCTTACTATGTATAAAATAATATAAAACACATTTTATTAGGAAAATAATTTCATATAAAAGAATTTGGGTCTTTAAATTATTCCCCCATTTAAAAATTTCATCCTTGAAATTTGAAATCATTCTCTCTATTGAGAAAAGGTGAGGGCGCTTATGCTTTAGTATTTCCTATAGTTACTATGTTTCCTATTAAATAATTTATTTCCTACACATTAAATTTACAAGGTGGGTAGTTGTGTTGCGTAGAACCATGTATCTATGGTCCAAGATCACCACCAGATACTCCTCATTACAGTTTTCATGATCCAGTTGTACTGCCTATGTATTCAGTGTATATAAGGGATCAGGTATGTGCTTCCACAAGATATATTCATGTAAAAATCATGAACTTGAGATAAATTTCATGGATGTTCTAGCTGCTAGGACACTACTTCAATGAGGTCATGGATTCCATAATATCCATTGTACTTATGGATAAGCTTCCCTTTATTCTAAAATTGCATGACTCTCTTCCATGGTGATATTCGAAGGGAAACCTTATCACCCACATCACACTCCATGTCCCTTTAATGGTTGTCTACATACTACTTCTGTTGACTCTGAGCATCTTCTATACGTTTTTGGATGGAATAAACTTTTTTTATCATCCCTTGAACAAGATCAGGCCCAATGAATCTTCCTCTCACCAACTTCATCCCAACAATTAAAATGGGTATTTCCAAATTTTTATCCCACGTGAAAAAATAGATAACCTGATTCTCTCTGTTGTTTTAATGATGATATACATGGGATATTTAAGTTTTATGTTGTACATGAATTCAAACAGGGTCGTATGTGGTGGTTTGAATAGAAATAAGATCACATAAATTATTATGGTTTATAAGGACTCTTTTTTTTTTGAATAATGGTCAACTTGGGTCTCTCGTGTATTTCAGAAACATCATTTTTCGATAGTAATTAGTTTTCATGAACATAATGCATGAATTCTATGTTGAGATATGGGTACTATACATCTGAAGAAGAACAGAATAGGAAGAATCAAAAAATGATGAATGAATAACAGTGGTTATTCATTTTAACTAGAAATAATATACACATGTTTAGGGGGTATTTGAAAGGAAGAATACAATTATGATAGGTGATGGGGCATATAAGAATGAGAAATAAATAATAAATACATTAATTTGGGTATTTAATTAGAGAAATATTATACAAATCGATTTTTGTGTATTATTATTAAAATAATCTATATTAAAGGTAGTTATTTAATTAACCCATTTAAATGAAGATTTTAATGGGTAATTTAAATAAAAAAATTAATTGAGATCCCAAGCCCCATATTTTTTTGTATATAAATGTGTTCGTGTAGGTCTGGAAAAAGTATGTACAATATTTAAATGACAATTTGATACTCCTCGAATCCATTTTGCAATAATAATTTTTAGAGTGATACAAATATGGGTAATTATTGTAGAATTTAACTTCATGTGCCAATGAATTTGAGGAAAATAATTTATATCAGTCATGATCTGGTTGGAGTTTTGAGGATAAAAAAGATTAATCAATTTATCTATTGAAGACCTTGATTATTTGTACACAAGGTTGGGATATGTCACATCCATGAATTCATTTATAGTATTATTTCATTTTATTTCCATTCCTGGTTTGTTTTGGGGTTAACCAAGCATTTTGGAGTAAATGGTTGGTTTTTGAAATTTGGTCCAAACCGTATGCTCATTTCCATATTTAAAAATAAATTTTTGTTTCTTTTTTCAAACCTTCTTTTTACAAATTTTTACCCCCATTCCACTTCCCAAATGGAATCCCCTAGTATTTTAAAATTTCCATAATCATTTAGAATCCATTTGAATCCATAATAATGATGGATTTCTATTTTTTATTAGGGTGTTGGTCCAGCCCGAAATCCCATTTCCTACATTAGAAATATTTCATAATTCTTTAATATCTCATTTAATATTTATGTTTTTTTGTGATTCCAACTCTCACCTGAGCCCACATACCCAAGGCGCTCTCCCATGAACTCCACCCACTCTTTGGAGATCATTTGCATCTTGAATTGAGGCGACACTTTTCTGGATTTCTCAAATAGACTAGATTTGGAAGAGGTTAATTCATTCCTTCATAACACCCTCTTTTCTCACTATTTTTATCTCAATATAGTTCTAACATGATCTCCTAGTACTTATTCAAACCTCCCTTTAATGTTTGGCTATTTTAAAATTCATATACTAGTGGATTTATGGTGATTTCTCCAAGATTTCATCATGTAACTGTTCCTCACTTCCATTTCATCCATTTCCATAGGGTTTCATGCCTCTTTCTTGAAGTTCCAAAGTGTCCAGAATTTAAGGTCCGAACCTAGGGTTTGACATGGAGTCTTGACGGTGCAATATTGGGATATTATGTTTCTCTTCACTTCCTTGGTGTGCTGTGGTGGTGCGCTTGATGTTTCACACCAATATTTTAGGGTTTCAAATCAAAATGTAAGTGACTCAATAGTTAACCATTACTTTATGAGTTTTTTTTCATGTATTATAAGTTTCTCATGTTCCTCATATTCTGTGTGTGGTGTGAAAACCATTTTTTATGTTTTTGGTTAGGCATTTATTTCTATAATTTCTTTTTTTTTGATGTTGTGAACATTTCAAATGTAACACTTGTGGTATATTTTGTGGTATTTTTATAGAATATGAAATTGATTTATTAGTTGTTGAAAGGGGATGAAAATTCTATTTTTTTAATGCTTAGTGTCATGTTGGCCTTCGAAGGGGGTTTTTGGAATAGGTTTGGTGTGTAAAACTGTGTTATACTTCTTGAGAGAATTTTATGAAAATGGGTGTTTTCATTTGTTTATTTCGTGGTATTATTGAAGTTGATTTTATAACACATAAAATTGGTTTTATAATTGCCCCTAAGGATTCCAATTCTAGTTTTGTAGTGTTTTGGTGGGGTTTTGTCCTTAAAATATGGCTTGTAAATGGGTTTTGTGAGAAAAGTTATGGAATACTCTTTAGAGTTGTCTTATGAATTATTTGAATGGTTTAATGATTTATGTAAGAGGTGAAACAATATTGGAAAACTATTTTGGAGTTTGTATATTTTGTAATGGTACATTTTATTCTTTAATGGGGATGTTTTGTGAAGTTTTCCATCTTTGAAAATTTGTATAAAAATGTTTGAAGGATTTACTAAAGTGTGTAAGAGATTTGAAAGTGATGTGGGGTGTTTTGTGTGAGTGTGATGTGAAAAATGGATTTAGTTATGAAATGGGTATTATGTAACATGTTAGTGGGTTTTTATTTTATTTGGAATATCTTGTAATGTTTTTATATAATTTTTTACTGGATTTGTGGAAGTGTCAAAGAAATGTGAAAAATGTTATGATCTATTTTAGTGTGAGATTGATTTCAAAATCAATTTTAATTAAATATGGAATTTTATTACTTCTGTAGTATACATGTGGGATTTTTGGTGAATTTGTGAGTTGGAAATGATATTTTCATGTGAAATGTATATTTATTAACTTGATTAACTTGTTTGACAATAAGGGGAAAACCAAGGTATCTAGGTGGTTGGACGTGTACTTGTATGCTAGTGAATCTCTGGGGTTTGGCCTTAGTTTCACATAGAAAGATTGATGCTTACAAACTAAACAATGATAATGATTATTGGTGGCCACTTTTTTATGGGTATAATCCCCTCTAGTGGCTTGTGCATGATAACAAATATTGGTGATGGTTACTCTCTCCGAGATATGAGGTACCTGGGACCCACAGCTAGATATTTCCTATGGGATATTTTTTATTCCTTGTTCTCATTAGATCCTTTATACATATAGTTGGAATGTGGTATATTTGTATGGAAAATTCAATATCTTTTGTATTTATTTTAAAAATTTTTATTCATTAAATTATCCCACTTGAGAACTGATTTATTAATGTTTTGTCTTTTAGAAATTGAAACGAGAAATTACATATTTTTGAAAACTTGCATGCTTTTCATATTTAAATTTTTTCGCAAGGAATATCTTAGAGGTGGTATCCTACATGGATTTTCCTCACACCCTAATTAAACATTTGGGTGTAAGTAGACTTGGTTATTTTATGTCACGGGTTGGGTAGAGTTTATTGTGCCAGTGGTTCGGGTTTCAAGCAGGTTCTTGGCGGTGATGTCTTGTGGAGATGGCTTGAGGGAGGTGCCTCGTGGAATGGGGGTTCATGAGATGTTTCTTTTTGGTTTTTTACCTTTTTTATAGTCTTTATGGGTTTTTTAAACTATGTAATTCAGTTCGAAATTTTTTTAATAGATTCTTTGGTGTGAAAAATCATGATTCGTTTAATTTGATTCGTGTTTTGTTTTAAGTTTATAAACTCGGGTATATCATTGGCAATTTTTATTCTTTGATACCCAGGCTCTTGTGCCTACCTTTTGGGATCAAGAACACCCTTAGGTCCATGTCTCGGGCCGGGTTTGGTGCTGCTTTTTAAGGCGACAGGATTCAGTTTGTGATAAAATGGTATCATTGGAGTTTTATGTTAACTGTTTGGGTCATGTTATTTGGGGAACAGTCATTATTTCCTAGTGTTATGATTGTCATGACTTGGAATTTTGGTTAAGGGTAGTGTGCCTAATCACCACAACTCATGATGGGTTTCAAGTCACCATGGGAGGTCGTGAATTATAAAATTACTTTGGTTTTTTGGATTTGATAATGATTAGGGGAAATGAAAAGAGAGTTGGGTAATGGTCTTAGTGAGCTCGCAGGTCTTGGAAAGCCATGTGTAACTAGGTATATTCACCTAGAACACTATCCATGCCGGTGAATTGATTGGCGTATGTCCACCAACAATATGTCCATGTCACCAACTGAAGCTAGTTCCCCCTCACATTGTCTTTTGTCCATTTGATTTGAACAATTAGAAGTTCAGTTTTAAAGTAAAAATTAAATTTTATTAAGAAGCATAAGGTCTTTGTGAAATTGTTTTAAAATAAATAGGGAAGGGTTTTATTTTTGAAATTGTTGAACTAAATTTTCAGATTTATTTTACGAATTAGGAAAATGGTGTGTTTACGCCTCTTTTGAAACCAAGAAGTATGTTATAGTTGGTTTTGAAAAAGAGTTTTCAAAAGAGTTTTCTAATCTGTTGAAATGTGTTTTAAAGGGATGGGATGTTTTGAAATTAATGTGTATGACTTGAAGTTGAGTTTTCATTTAAATGATTTTTCCTTTATGAAATGTTTTTTAAGTGGTAATTTGGGTTCAATTTCATGGATAACGGTATTGTAAAAAGGAAGTATTTGTTGATTGTTTTGGTTTTAAAAAGTGGAAAGAGTTCTGGTTTTAATCTTTGGTATTTTTATGAGTGACCAAATGAATGGGGTTATATGGGATGATGGGTGGTTAATGGAACGAATAGTTGAGTGTTGGGATGTAGGTTAAGAGGGTGCCCAGTGTGGCACAGAAACATGCATGTGTGTGGCCCATTTGGTACCATTGGTGGATATGATAACCGCTGAACTGTTTGATTACAAAGAAATGTTTTTAAATGGAAAAATATATGTATTTATGAGTGTTTTGGGATGTTCTGTATTATGTGTTTTGGGAAATGTTGATGTTGTGGAATGCTTTGAGTCCAAAAACCCCTCTTGTTTGAACGGTGTTTTTGGTTTGTGTTTGGTCGGTAAGATAGGATGAAGGGATTGTCAGTGGTCTCTTTTGAGAAAAGTTTGAGAAGAATTTATGGTGGTTCCCCTCATCTTTTTGGATCTGGTTGTCATATTTCTTAACCAATGGACCAGGTTGTTTGGGTCCTTGTTCTCTCTCGTTGGATAAGGTACGCCCCCAATAAGGGTTAGTGCACAACTGAAGTGCATCCAGGATTGTTTCTCCATTAAAAAATTCCTCCAGTTGATCAATGTATGGAATATTTTCTCAAGCTTTTTATAATGAGTCTACACCCCCTCATTGTGTTGCTTGATGATACTCTTGTTGCAGGAGAGTGCTCGTGGAAGGTTGAAAGAGTCCATAGTTTCTTAACATGCCTAATTCAACAAAGGTGTTAGTGGTCTGGGGTTGTTAGTGTGGATGAGTGTCTGGATGGTGTTTAAAAGGGACTTTGGGTGCCTCATAGTCACTTTGAAGTAGGAGTTCATGTTAAACCACCAGAATGGGATATATGGTCATGAGAGCCCATTATGGAAACCTTTTGGAATAGTTTGTTTTTGGGGACATGACTTAAGGTCCCTTACCATGTGTTGTCTCTATCAATGGAAATGGCCATTTTTGGTGATTCCTTATGTTGTCGTGTGAGCATTTGATTGTAAATGTTAAGGTCGGGAAATCTTATGAAGGGTCTCTATTATTTGGGGATTATGTATCCCTTGGGAAAAACATAAAATTCTTTATATTAGAAAAAGGTGTTTATATGTGTCATCCCATTATATTATATCTCACCCAGAATAAACAAGGTGTGATTTGTGTGAATCTTCTGATCCCTTGTATCAGTGAAATTTCAACTTTTAGTAAAGTTAGTTCTGGAGTGTGTTATCTCTCTTTGAACCCATTAGGGTATCCAGTGTATTTGTTTGTGTCACCTAAACAAGAAGATCCATACAAGGGTTTCCCAAGCCTAACTACGAGGCCAAAGATGCTACAATATTTTGAGCATTAACCATTATTCCCGGAGAGATACTGAGACGTAATAAGGGGAAATCCTAGGGTCTTTTAAAACCTTGTAAAATTCTTACCCTCAGTATGACTGATAAAATGAGTTTAAACCATTGGTGTCATCATCTTTCTTATTTTATTCACATTCAATGGAAAGAGGTGGATGGCCTCATGCCCAGGTTTATTTCCTACTATCTTTCCTTCCCCCTTTGGTTTCTATTGAGTTTTTTTAGAATGGTTTGAAATTTTTCTAGAAAGGTTGAGTGAATGGTTTTCACATGTTGAGTTGTAACTATGCCCCAAAAAATCATTCTGAGATAATGATTCAGATGGTTAGCACATGGTTTTCCAAACTGAGTGGAGTAATAATGTGGTCGTCCCTACTCATTGATTTTTGAGGTCATTTTATGCCGACCCATGCTGTTCAGTTAAGATGGTTGATTCTGATGGAGGGGAGACCCACCATGGGTCCCATGTATGTTAATTTGGAAATGTATATGGGAATTCAACATCTTTTACCAGGGAGTCTATTCAGGCCTCCCCCTGTTAGTGTCTCGATTCTATCTCGGGATAAATTTATGTTGTCTCTTATGGTGGGGAGCCCATTTGTGTCTCCTCATACTAGTAACTCAGTTTTGTCCATGGTATTGTCTTGGAAATGGCCAGTATCATTCGTAGCTAAATAACTACCTACATATTCCTTGGGTAAACATTTGGATTGTTTAATTCCCAATGGTTTAGTTATATCAAGTCAAGTGTGACCTTGTTCAATGTTGTTGTTTTTTTGGGTTAATTGCTTGATCCTTATTTGAATAGTGTTAGAGTATTTTTATTTTGGGATAAAACGTGAATGTGATTTATCATTTTATTAATGTGGTGTATATTTTTTTGGGAATTTTCACTTCTTTAATTGATCACTAGATGTGGTTTGGCCTTTGGGGGCGATGCTTGGAAAAGGAGTTCATTTTAGCCTTTTGGTTGGGTTTGGTTTTTGCTTTTGTCCATGTGGTGTCTTTCCAAGGGTATACAGTTTTATAGTGGGGAGAATTGATGCATCCATGACTTCTTTTAGAGTCAGTTTTCATTTAATTTTCATTCATGATTTGTTTTGAGGGATTAGCATGCATTTTGATGGAAATGGTCGGTTTTCAAAATTTCGGTCAAACTATAAGCCCATTTCCATATTTGAAAATAATTTGATTTTCTTTTATAAATCCTTAATTTTTCAACATTTTACTCCAATAACAATTCCCACATTGAATTCCCTAGTATATTAAAATCACTATATCAATTTGGAATCCAAATAAATCCATAATAATGATGGATTTGGGTTTTTTATTAAGGTGTTGGGCCAGCCCGAAAGCCCATTTCCTGCGTTAAAAGTAATTTTTAATTATTTAATATCTCATTCAATTTTTATTATTTTTTAGTGATTCCAAGTCTCACCCGAGACCACACACCCAAGGCGAGCTTCCATGCTCTCCTCACCCCCTTTGTAGATCATCGGTATTGGGAATTTCAGAAAACGTGTTCTAGATTACACAAATCGATCATATTTGAAGTGGTAAATTGATTTCATCATAACTCCTTCATTTCTCCATATGTACCCACATTATAGTTCCTACATGATTTCCTCAACCTTGTAAGAAACTCCCTTCAATGTTTGGCTATTTGGCGGTTCAGATTTTGGTGGATTTGTGGTGATTTCTCCAATATTCCATCAAGAAAGTGTTCCTCACTTCCATTTCTACCATTTCCTTTGGGTTTCATCCCTCTTTCTTGATTTTCCAACGTTTACAGAAGTTAGGATTAGAACCTAAGTTTTTAAATGGTGTATTTTTGTGTAATAATGATATTTTAGGTACCTCTTCACTTCCTTGTGGGGCAGTGGTGGTGTGCTTGATGTTTCACTCCAAGATTTGAGGGTTTCAACTCAAAAGGTAGGTGATTCCATGGTTAAACATTCCTTGATGAGTAAGTTTGCTTTTATCACTGGTTTTTTATGTTCCCCATATGATGTGTGTTGTTAGAAAACCATTTTTGAGGTATTTTGTTGAGCATTTAATTTTATAATTTCATTTTTGTTGATGTTGTGAAATTTTTGAATTTATCAAGTGTGGTATCTTTTGTGGTAGTTTTGTAATATATGAAATTGATATATTATTTGTTTAAAAGGGCTGAAAATTATGTTTTTTAAATTCCTTAGTGTTATGTGTAATATTTAAGGGGTTTTTTTGAATAGTTTTGGTGTGTAAAACATTGTCATAATTCTTGAGAGGATTTTATGAAAATCGGTGTTTTCATTTGTATCATTCGTGGTATTATTCATGGTGATTTTATAAAACTTGAATGTGGTTTTATAAATGTATCTAGGGCTTACAATTCTACTTTGGTAGTGTTTTGGTGTGGTTATGTCCTTGAAATATGGTTTCGAAATGGGTTTTATGTGCAATATTTGGGAAAACTCTTTAGAATAGTTTTATAAAAGATTTGAATGATTTAATGATTTATATAAGAGGTGAAACCATATTGAAAAACTATTTTGGAGAGTGCATATTTTGAAATGGAAAATTTTTAATGTTATAGGGGTAGTTTTGTGATGTGTTCCATCTTGGAAATGTTATTTAAAAATGTTTAAAGGATTTACTAAAGTGTGTAAGAGATGTGAAAGTGATGTGGGATTTTTTGTGAGAGTGTGATGTGAATAATAGATTTTGGTTATGAAAAGGGTATTATTTAACATGTTAGTGGGATTTTATTTGAGTTGTAATATCAGTTAATGATTTTATAATATTTTTTAATGTATTTTTGGAAGTGTTAAAGAAATGTGAAAAGTGTTGTGGTATATTTTAGTGTGAGTCGGATTTCAAAATCAATTTGAATGAAAAGTTGACTTTTATGACTTGTGTGGTATACATGTGGGATATTTAAAGGATTTTTTATTGTGAAATGATATTTTAGTGTAAAAATTATATTCCTAGACTGTTTTAACATGTTTGAAGACAAGGGGAAAACCTGGGTATCTAGGTGGGTGACGTGTTCCACTATGCTAGTGAATCCGTGGGGTTTGGCCTAAGTTTCAAATAGCAAGATTGACACTTACAACACTAAAAAAAACAATGATGAGGGTTATTGGGTACCAATAGGTTATGTTTATGTTCCCAAATAGTGGCTCTTTCATGATAACAAATATTTTTTATGGTTACTCTCACCGAGGTACGAGGTACGTGGGACCCACATCTAGCTAGTTCATATGGGTTATTTCCTATTGCATGAGCTCATTATATCCTTTATACTTACCGTAAACATACGTTATATTTTGATATAAAATTAATATTCATTGGAAATTATTTTAAAAGTGTTGATTCTTTATGTTATCCCACTTGAGAACTAATTTTTTTAATGTTTCATCTTTTAGAAATTGTAACTAGAAATTACATGTTTTTGAAAATGTACATGATTTTACTATTTGAAAGTTTATCTCATTAAATCTCTTAGTGGTGGTATCCTACTGGGATTTTTCTCAAACCCTACTTACACCTTTTGGTGTAAGTAGACTTGGTTTTATTTGATGTCGCAGATTGGGTATAGTACATAGTGCCAGTGATTCTGGTTTCTAGCAGGTTCATGGTGGTGATGTCTTGTAGAGATTGCTTAAGGGTGGTGCCTCATGATTTTATTGTTTGTGGGTTGTTTCATTTTAGTTTTTTACCTTTTTATAGTCATTGTGAGTTTTTTTAATCTATGTAAATCATTTATGAATTTTTTTAATAGATTTTTTAGTTTGAAAAATCCAAATTTGGTTTGTTGGATTCCTTTGTTGTTTTATGTTTATAATATTGGGTAAAACATTCCCAATTTTTGGATTATGCTTCCCAGTCACTTGTGCCAGTCCATAGGGATCTCTACCGCCATTCCAGAAATGTCGTAAGCAGGGTTTGGTGTTGGTTTTGGTGGATTCCAGATTTAGTTTGTGACAAGGCATCCAGCATTATTATAATAGAATACTATATGTGAAGAATATCTTTACACCACTTGATAAGTTGAATAAGACTCTTGTATTTGTGGATTCTAACTACCTACTAGATTCTTTTTATTTGGGTTTCTAATCAATATTATAAAGAAGATAAGTTGGGTTTCGAACCATCTATAGGAAGGGTTATTGGGGTTTCTAACTAATTCTAAAACTGGGCTGTCTAACCAGTTGTATTCACTTGTAGAGATAGCGATGTTAATCCCTTTTGGGGTGTCTAACAAATATTTAATGGAGTAGGCCATTGATTTTCAATATTTTTAAATATTGTGTTCTACCCTCTCTTATATTACTACTAAACACTATGTGAGTTTGAGGTAAACTATTTAGTTGATCATTAACCTTAAAAAGTTCAAGAGGCTGAATTTAAAATTGTAAAAATTCATAAAATATGTGTACCAACTATTCACCACCCCCCCCCCCCTCTTAGTGGAACCTAACTAGAGCTTAGGATATCCAATTGGAATTCGAGTTTTGGTCACCTCAAAAGATCCTAGTGTTTTGATGATGGAAGAAGAAAGCATTTCAATGAGTTCATTATCCTTATTTTAGTAATGTACAAAAAGGATAAATGAATAAGGGAGGAAAAAAATTTCATAATATAAATCTAGTGAGTAGAAATGAATTCAATATCCTTGAATTTCATTAAAAGATAAGGAATTGGAATCCAAATAAGATGTTGTGTTCTCTGATCAAGGTAAAATCATAACATTATATTATTTTTAATTCTAAAACTTGTGTGGATAATGAATGTGAATTTTTAGACACACTCTTGGAGCTGAAATTTTTTTTTAGTGATGATGGGGTAACAACATCTAGTATTTATTCCAAGGAATTCTCATGCACTGGAAAAAAAGATCAATAGATATTCATTCATGATGTTTACTATTCAATATTGAAATACTTAACCTTGGAAAACAAAATATTTAGGGTATAATAAGTATCTCTGAATCTAAACTCAAAGAAAATGGGAACTAATATAAAGGAGAAATGTGACATGATAGAATATCATTCCAAAGAGATTTTAAAAAAATTGACCATTTTGAAGGATCTAATAAAAAAAGATATATAAATAAGAGATAATCATAAGAAGTTGAACACCTCCCAATTTAAAATGAGTATTCCTATAAAATATATCTCAACATGGGTATCAACAATGAAAAACCTAAATATTAAATTTTGAATTCATGTTTTGACCCCTGAAAAATCTAGTCATGTTATTCTACATAAGATAAATAATTTTTTTTATTGTGGTTGTTTTGGGAACATCATGAGTAAATATTTTTAATTAAACTAGACCAAAGATGTTAATATAACTCCATATGTTTCATTATATTAAAAAATAAGAGACAAAATTAGGTATTACTTTTGGGTCAATGTTTCATTTGTTCTATCCTTAGTCATATTGAAAACAATTTTACATGGAAGATTTCATGGAAGGGTAAAGGGTCATTATGTAGACACTCCAATCCATGACATAAAAAAAGATTTTGTCTCCTTGCAAAATCATATAAAGATGAAAAATAAGATTAATGATTTAGAGAATTAAAATGATCCACAAAAGGGTATATTAAACACTCACATAATGTCTCTTGGAAGAAAAGAAATAATCATCTGAAGAAAAAAATATTGTTCCAATTGAAAATAAGGTTGAAAAATATATTCCATAAAAATATAAAATTTATGAGAAAAAATATGTAAAAAATACATGAATCAAGTAAATGAGAATCAATTCACATTCCATTATGAGACTGGAAAAAAAGGATAAGGGAAAATTATCACACTTAACGTTTCCTATAAAAAATTAGAAGATCCCATGTATTCCCTATTTTTTATTTAATATGACCTAACATGTTGAGAATTAAAAGGGAATTATTGTTCATCAAAGATATCATTGATTTATATTATTGTAATGTTGAGTTCATCCCTTGATGGGGAGATTGAAAGAGTTGTGAAGTATTCCAATCTCACTTTAATCTCATTTTCATTAATTATATTCAATAATGTAGAGTGCATGGTTGATTGGAAAATGAGACAAAGGGGGAGTTTTTATTTTGAACAAAAACATTATAATTTCTTGATTGAAGTGTGTAGGGTTTTTCATTTAATTAAAAATTATGGTAGTTGGGAACTCCTTAATTGATAATTGAGAAACTGTGGGCTTGATATCACATGTGAGTATGTGTTATGGATAGATTAGAAATCCTTGGTTATTTAATACTTTTTTTATACACTAAAGTTTCCCATATATATTGTGTGTTGATTAGATATGGGATATTTTCTATGTATCAAATGATTTCATCCCTTTAAATTAACATGTGAGAATTTTTTGTTTAGAAAAAATATGAGTTGAGAAGTCCCCTACCCCACTTGTAGATTTCATTTTACTGTCAATAAGTGGGAGAATAATTGAGGTTTTTAGATATTTACTTTTATAATGTGAGGATATATTTATAGTAAAAGGAAAAAAGGGGAGATTTGTTGTCCTAGTGTTGCATTTATTTTTCCATAATTCAATATGTGAGGTATGATGAAGTGTTGATGCCGGGAGAATTGTTATGGGTTTATTTTATTTCATTGGATGAAATTATATGAAAATTATTCATATTTATGATAATTATATTCTAACTGATCTTATATTATAAACACATTCTCTAAGGAGTATTTACATTGGTTACATCATGTGAAATTCATGTAAAAGGTACAATCATGAAAAATACTTGAAGAGTAGTGAATATGATGCCATCAAAATGATAAAAGTTGTGGAAGATATTTTGTTTATAAAGAATAAGTATTAAAGGTTCCATGAAAAAATATATTATAAATCCATGATGATGTTTAATTGATAGTGTCCATAGTAAATAGTATTTAATATATATATATTTATGGAGAAAAAGTGAGGAAGAAAAGGATAGGTTTGAGGAAAATTTGTCTTGGAATTTTAAAAGAGTATAAATTTGTATTTAATATAATACATAGATTAATCTATGTAATTTTTAATGTATCCCTTAAAAAAATAAAGTCCAACAAACTACTAGCCTAGGAAAAGGCTTGACTGAGAACACATGTGAGATAGGAGTTGACCACACCAAATGGAACCAGTCTTGGGCCAGCATGTGGGTGGTAGAGGAGAGTAGGATCACAAAGAGATCATGGATGCAATAGTGGTGCCACCATGTAGGTCAAGACGGTGGTAGGGAAAACCTATATGGGTTACTACCGAAGGGGTTTGGGAATTTTGGCCACTCATGGGAGTGTTTGATTGATAAACCATGTCCTCAATCGATGGAGAAATTTATGTAAGATGGTTGTCCCATGGGGTAATGTTCATCTACTAAAAATTATTCATATAACATTGGATGCACTATGAGGCTTATAGCGCCTATCTGATAGATTTTGATGGTCATATTACTCTATCCTCAATAAAATTCATACGATAATGCATTAATTCTACCATTTATGATATGTATTTGAGCTTCCATAGACCAACCATAAGACCATGATCACATTTTGGGGGTTTCATTGTTGTCTTGTGTTCCATAAGAGATCCAAGAACACATTATATTCAATTCTAATTAATTAATATGAATTAATATAAGTGGTCTTGAATACTTATGAATCCCTCCTATATAATGTTTAAAACTCAATGATCTAGGAATGTGTATGATTGGAATGAGGTATTCAGGATGTGTCACATCACATGAATAAACATGGAATGAATATTTTGAGTGAAAGAGTAGCCATGGGTACTTCAGAATTAATATATCATATGATGAAATAGAGAACCTGATTATCTCGAGTGCTTTAAATAGGATATCCTTCATATATTTTAGTTTTATTCTATGAATTCATGTAAATTTGTTTGGCATGCCAAATGTTTGAAAGGAAAGAAGATAACCCAAATTATTTTGGTTTTTGAAGACTCGGCTACATGAATAATGATGAACCAAAGTCTTATGTGTATTTGATAAACTTTATTTATCACCACTAATGAGTTGAATGTGTATAATTAATGAAATCATGGATGATTCATATGTACTAATCCACGCGAATAGGAATATAATAGGAGTCCTCCACATAGATGAATGAATACTTATGGGTATTCATTTTATTGTTAAGTAAAATACCTATTTTTATGGGTTACTCAAAAGGAGGAGAATAATTTCCATGGTTAATGGGGCATTATAGAATGAGAAATAAAGAATACCCACATTCATTTGGGTATTTAATTAGATAAATATAATACATAATAATTATCAGGTATAATTATATGATTAAGGGGGATTAAGTTTCGTCATTTAATTGAAACATTTATAGGAGGGTTTAAATAGAGAAATAAAATCTTAAAATTAATTGAGATCACATTAACCTTATTGATTTCTGTACAAATATGTGCATGAATGTGATGAAAAATTATGTACCAAATTGAAATAACATATTGAGACTAATTACATCCATTATTCATGGGGAATTTTGAGAGTGAGACAAAGCTGGGAAATTCTTAAAGAAGGTTATTCCATGTACTTAATTATTTGAATAAAATAATTATGATTATTCAAGATCTGATTGGATTTTTAGTGACCAAAAAGATTTATTTTGTTATCTGATGAAGACCTTAATTATTTGTACACAATAAAGCGACAACCATCTTTCTTGTGGAAGAACACTATCTATGAAGAATATCTTTACAGAACTAGATAAATTTAAGAAGAAGATTGTAGTTGGGTGTATAACCACTATTGGATTCTTGTGATTGGGATTTATATCCAATCATATAATAAGAGAAGTTGATGTTTCTAACCCACAGTGGATAGATAAATTAGGGTGTCTAACCAATTGTGAAATTGGGATGTGTAACAATTGAATTCACTTTTGGAGAGTGTGAATAGAATTAATGATGTGGTGTCTAATCTACATTGGAATGAGAAGACCTTTCATTATCGAGCCTTATAAATAATTTTTATTTCACGATCTTATTTTACTACTTCACATGATGTCATTTTAAGATAAACTATTTAGTGGATCATTAACCTTCACATGTTCATGTTTTTTGAATTTAAAAATGAAAAAAATTCATAAAACAAGGGTACCAAAAATTTACCCTACCACCCACATAGTGTAACCTATCCAATTCATAGTCTCTATATCACCTTGAAATTTCTTAAGATACATTTTAATGAGTTATCAAACCTATAGAAAAATACAAGTGTAATTTTCCCTTTAAACATTCCTTTTCCCATTTTTAGTATGAGAAACAGATTAATATATATTCATCAACATCATATTCTTCCAATTTATTAATTACGGTATGCTTCATTAATACATGAAATTATACTTCCTAAGACTTTTCTTTTTCAATAACCTTCAAATAATGTTTTCCAATATCATAAACAATAAGATAACAATGAAGACAATCCAATTTAAACTCCTTTAGATTCTTATCCTAGAGTATTGTGACTTGTGGATTAAATTGAGGTGGAAATAATATAAAGATTTATATGATGATATAAAAATCATTAATGGTTTCTTAATGTTGACTAATTTCGTCTAAAATCACATTTTACTATTCAAATAATTATTTAATAGATTGACATTGGTGAATCCTGAAATCCTGATACTGATTTTATAGAACTTGTAGCTTAGCGTCATGAATGTTTGAGTCACATTCAATGATGTGGAGAAATATTTCCCTTATGGATGGAATTTACTTACATGAAATCACATTTATTTAGATAATGTTGTATAAATATACCCCTAATTCATTAATTCCCTTGTAATAGTCACCAAACTCTTTACAATCACACATAGAAAAATCTTGGTTGTCCATACTGACCAACATTCCATAAATAGAAGTTGTGTGATGATCTAGGACTAAAGATTGAATATAGTACATCATTGGATTCTTACAAAGATAAAAATTGCTCAAATAAATGATTTTTAACCCTTTTTAATTAACTATTACCATGTCTTACTTTTATAAAAGACATTCACCAAATTGAATTGTTAGTTATAATTCCATTTATTAGTCCCAATTAAGGTAAACCCCCTAAGAGGGGGTTGGATATGAATATTTTTATTTCATTAAAAACCATAACCAATTATCATATTTCACCATTAAAAGGAACATATATATATCTCTCTATGTCATGAAAAATATGGAGTGATAAAACAGGTTAAGAGGGATGATACAAATATTTAATTGGTTCACCCAAACTATGATAATTTTTGGAGAATACAATGAGGATATGTAAATATACCAGAATAACTAATCATGATACATATTAAAAATGTATGATGTGGAATCAATAGCCACCCTAGATTTTAACCAATCTTAATTTTTGAACTAACTCCTCTATCAACTAAATTTCACACAATATTTCTTTTTAAGATTTCTCATATTTAATGAATAAAATTTTTTACACAATAATTGGTGTGTTGTGAAGATATTCATTAATAAAAATGATGAATTCCTCTTTTCTATGGAAATTCATGAAATTATATTATGGTTTACATCATCCTCTCTTTTTAACAACTGAAATTCATGTAAAAATAGTTAATATAAACACACGTTCATGTAATTTCCTTTCTACACATAAGTGTTGTTCATATAAAATCTACCATGTAATCCTTGCATGAAAATAGATTTCTTAGATCTAATCTAAGTCTTGTTCATTTTTTTAATTATAATATTAGTTCCTTATTTATAGGTAAGACCCCAAAAATTCAGACCTCCTAGAATTATCCCTTATGTAACTAATTTATTTTGAATCTTATCTACAGAAAAAACCACATTGTTTGGTACCTCAATTTCCCAAATTTCAGCAGATTTGTTAAACGCTACCTTTGTGTGATCCGACACAGGGATTTTCATGGAAATTATTCATTTTAACTGAATTTATATAGAAATTCTGAATAAAATGTCAAACTCCTCCAATGAATTTACATAATTAATAACTAATGTTCATCTCTATTACATATTTTTTTTAATTATTTTTCCCCAAACCCAATAAAAAACTCTGAAAATTCTACTTGATATATATTATTCAACACTTTTCCAATTAATATACCATTATTATAATCCATCACATTGATCATAGGCCTCAACCCATTCACCTTGGACTTGTCTCTTGGCCTTTTCAACATACTGTTAACAAGGTGTCTACAAGTACATTCTAAACAAGTTTTAGATCGAATAAAATTCATTTAAACACTCAAAATGACTTCTAGAATGTAAGAAAGTGTCACGAACCCAATCTATTAACCACTATTAATGACACCAAACCTGGCTCGTGGAAAGGCCCGAAGGGCATTCCCTATCCCCATGGTCTGGAACAAGTGCCCAAGTATCATTAATTTATGTTTGGGAATGATTTACCTTAGTATGAAAGCATAGAACTTTAAAACAATCCAGAATATAAATCTGAAATTTTCGAGTGAAACAAGTCTTATGAAAAAACCATAAGTGAATAAATTGGTTTCAAGAAAATACCAGTGGTCCAAATACAAATAATTAAAATAGAAAGATAGTCCCATGGACTATACAGGACAAGGGGTCATCACCCACAAGTTGTCTCGACAAATCCGCACCATGTATGGGAACTAACACCATGAACTGCCATCACCCATAGCCATCCCTTTACCTGATTCAAGCATAATAATGTCTACTTACGCCCATGGGGTGTATGTAGGTTTTGATCCTAAGCCCAATATGATACCACCCAATGATTCCAAAGAGCATGAAATACAATATGAAAATGAAAGCAGTTTTAATATGCTAAGAAAAGCAGTGATAAATTCCATGAAATTCAACATTCAAATGAAAAAAAATTCAAGCTAAAATTTTCATAAAATTTGCAAGTTTAAATGTAAATGTTATATACTATATATTACTTCCAAAAAACCAAGTAAAAGTCAAATACCACAAATACAATGAGCCACAAAATCGAGAAACAGCTCTAGGCACTAGATAGTCTCCGGCCCCATGCACCTCGTACCTCGGTGTAATGTAACCATAGTAAAATCCATTATTGTGAATGAGTCACTAGTATGGAACATACCCATAAACTAGTGGTACCCAATAATCATACACATAGTTTATTTAGAGTTGTTGTTATCCAAATGCTAGATGGAACATGGACAAAACTCATCTGCCCCACTAGCAGTACTAGTATTCATCCGCCCCACCTAGGTACCTGGGCATCCCCCTTTGTGATCAAACAATTTCAGCATGAAACACATATCCATTTTAATGTAAAACACCACTAATGGTCACATAAACACAACACAATAGCTATATCATTTTAAACCACCAGAAACAAACAACAAACACTTTGATTTTTAATGAAACTATTTCTCAAAATCACGCATTGTTTTGCACACAAAACCCATTAAGAACCCCACTTGTACACAATGTGCACACATTTAAGTTACCAATACAGTAAAGGCATCCTAACACATTTCAATGAATCAATAAAATCAATTTTAGGGAATCCCCATGTTAAAAAAGATGTGATACCTTTGTAAAACATTCATTTTCACACAAAAGTGGCACAAAAACTTCACTTTCTTTACAAAAACCATTTAAACCCATTTTCACAGCGACCACCAATGGGGATAAACATTAAGAAAATTATTTTAATAACTAATAAATTTCAATAAAATCACCTAAATAATTATAGGGAATACTTTAATTAACCAATTAATGATTTATATGAAAACCCTACAATTTCACAAAAAAATGGCACTTAATTTTCATGTACTTTATTATTTCCACTAAAAAAATTTATTTAGAAACATTCAAACTAAATAGACATTAAAATTCTATAAACATTGCATATAGGTCACAAAGATTTCATACTAAAAGAAATAACCTACCAAATCAAAATAAACCCTTGAATCATAGTGCGAGAATCAAGTCGCACCACCACCGCATAGAGAGGGACTTAGATCTAACCTAAAACAAGAATTTTCGACCAAGAAAACACAAGAATAAACCATAAGTTCAAAAACCTTCCCCATGGTCATTTTTAACATCAATTAAGTTGAAAGAAAATTTATGTTAATGGAAAGAACTAAGGAGGAGAGACGCTTAGTTGAGATTCTTTAAACTTCCTCCACCAAATCCCACTTAAAATTGAGTTCCAAAGAGGTTTTGAGTGACTGGGAGGGATTCCATGGATTTTAGGTTCAAATAGGAGGAGTAAGGGTAGAATTAGGAATATTAATTGAGGACAAAGAGTAATAATTGTGAGAGTTATGAAGGAAATAAGTTACCTCTTAAAATCTGGTCGATTTGAGAAACCCTATGATGTTTTGCACTAAATCGTGATGAATACGAGCTCCAAAGAGAGGGGAAAGAGGATGGGCGCATGGCTGGGTTTAGTGGTCTTGGTTTAGAGGTGGAATCACCGAAACATCCATAAAATTTAATATTTTATTAATTAATTTTAAAAAAAACTAGAAATCAGCTTTCAAGGTATCCCAATTCCTTAAATAAAGACCCAAATCCACCATTATTATTAATTCATAAAGGGACCAATTTGAAATGGTGGTGTTAATAGGTAATGGGAAGAAATTTATGAATTTTAATGGGTGAAAAATATAAAAAATGAAATATTTTTAAATGAAATAAAAGTTGGTTTTTAAATCGGGAAATGGGCTCACGGTTTGGACCAAATCATGAAAACTCGCCCTTTCCTCCAAAAAATCTTGGGAAACCCCCACAACAAAGAATGAAGGGAAACTAAATTAGATCTACCTTTAAAATAAGACATTTATTTTAAAATTATCCCCACCAGGAAATACCTTCCACCTTAGAATGTCAACCTGATGCTTGATTGGAATACAAGAATGGGTACTCTTCCTCGATCCAGGACTTTCACTCCCATGTCTCACGTGTATCATTCCCATGATTCCATAGAACCTGGACTAATGTAGTGGAACTCCCTCAAATAATATTCTCTTAGGATTCCACTGTTTAGACATGGCTCTCAATAATATTAAAGTCAAGCTCTATCACCAGTTCTTTCTAACTCAGCACATGGGCGGAATCCGGGTTCAATTTCTTCAATTGGGAGACGTGGAAGTCATCATGGATGGATGTAAACTAATAAGGTAAAGCTAACATATATGCCACCATGCCAATATGCTCGGTGATCTCAAAGTGCCCAAAATACCATGGTGCCAGCTTCCCTTGCTTTCCCAATTGACGGTGGCCCAGACAAGGGGCCACTTTAAAGAATACCTTGCCACCCACAAAAAAAATATAGGTCTCGACACCTCCAGTCAATAAAAGATTTACGAGGACTATAAGTGTTTAACTTGAAATGCCTAATCAATTTGGCATTCTCATATGTCTCCTACATGAGACTCTTCCCCAATATTGAGGTCTCACCTTCCTTTGCACTACATAAGAGGGTCCGAAAAGCCAGACCATAGAGCTCTTCAAAATGGGTCATTCAAATCGAGGATTGGTAGTTGTTATTATAAGAAAACTCAACCTTCCCCTAATGGAAATCCCAGGAACCCACAAAGTCTTGGAAACATGAAGGAACCATGTCCTCTAAAATATAATTTTCCCACTCTGTCTGACCATCCTTATGATAATGTTATGCCATGCTCATCTTAATCTAAGACCCCAAGGCCTTCTGAAGGCCTTCCCAGAACCTAGAAGTGAAACGAGGGTCCCTATCTGTGACAACTGTTGATTGAACGCCATGGAGTCTCACCACCTCCTGAAGATATAAATGGCCTAACTCATCCACATAAGTTATATTTATGATAGGAATGAAGTGGTATATTTTGGCCAGATGAAAAATCACTACCGAAATGGAAATATTACCCCAACTTATTCGAGGTAATCCAAAAATGATGTCCATGGAAAACTTGTCCCACTTCCAGGAAGGAATGGGTAATGGCTAGAGAAAACTAGAGGGCCTTTAATGAACTGTTTTCACCAGCTGGAATGTGTATAATCTCAACACAATGTCTGTTGTGTCTAGTCTCATACCCGGCCACCAGAACTACCAACAGACATCAAAATACATCATGGTAGCACCCGGATGGATAGCCCACTAAGACTGTTGGATGTCCTCCATCACCACCTTCCGAAGAGATAACAATACTACTGAACAGCCCTTGAAACATAAGATGTCTTTATGATATGATAACCAATCAGAGGATGTCTCTCCACCATGAAGAAACTTCTTCGACTGCTGACAAAGCTCATCACTGGGATGTTCCTGCAGAATCAACTCCAATGGAGAAGGAGTCAACTGGATGCTCACTAAGAACGCACCTCCGCTGTGTTCCCTAGTCTCTAAATGCATTTGGGAAAAGTTCCCCATCAAAGTCCACTTATCACTGGACATCCTCAAATCCTGCATTGGAACTCTTCTGCTCAAAGTATTGGCAACCACATTACCCTTTCAGGGGGTATATACAATGTCAAAGTGAACCCATGCAAGTACTCAATCCAACGATGTTGTCTCAAGTTGTGGTCCTCTTTCAAGAAGATATAGGCCATGATTTTGTGATCATAGTAGACCAAAAAATTCCCACCCAAACGTAGTGACGCCACATCTTCAAAGCATGCATCATCACTTCCAACACCAAGTCTTGGGTCGGGTAGTTATTTTATTTTGGTCGAAGTTTGCGTTATCCATACTCCAACACATGATCATCCTACATAAGCACGAACCCAATACCCATTCGTGATGCATCAAAATATTCCACATACCCCTTTATAGCCTCTGCAAAAATCTTCACTGGAGTAGTAGTCAATAGCCTCTTTAGCTATTCAAATGATACCTCAATTTTTAAGCCCTATACAAACTTCACCCCTTTCTGAGTGTGTGCATTCAATGACGAAGAAAGCTGAGAGAAATCCCAAAAGAATCTCCTGTAATAACTATCCATGACAAGGAAACTCATGACCTCAAACATATTCTTCGGCTGCTCCCCGGACAGAACCGCACTAATCTTCTCGGGGTCCACTAAAACCCCCTTCTCAGATATCACAAGCCCCAAAAATCTGACTTCCTTGATCCAGAAAGTGCACTTTGAAAACTTTTCATAGAGTTGGTGATCCCAGAAAGTTCCCATGATGATCCGTAAGTGATGTTCATTTTCCTCCTTAGTGCTACTGTATAAAAGAATTTCATCCATGATGACCATAATGAAAGAATCGTGATACTGATGGAATACCCTTTTCATTAGTGCCCTGAAGACTATTGGAGCATTGGAAAATCCAAAGAGCATGACCAAATATTCAATGTTGTCGTAGGTGCTTCGGAAGGTTGTCTTTGGGATATTGGACTCCTTCACCCTTAGTTGATGATACCCCTAGCATAGGTCTATCTATGAGGTCCACTTTTCCTCCTTCAACTGATCAAAAAAATCATCTATTCTAGGCCATGGGTATTTGTAATTAATTTTTACCTTATTCAGATTCTGGTAGTAAATTCACATCCAGAGAGATTCGTTATACATTTTCGTGACCAACACAGGAGCGGCCAAAGGAGAGATGCTCGTGAAAATGAATCCTTTGGTTTCTAAGTCATCCAAATGTATCTTTAATTCCCTCAGCTCATTGGGGGACCCAAAATAAGAGGGAAGCGATATTATCTGTGTTCTCGAAACCAGATCAATCGAAAACTCCACATCATTCTCTAGGGAAAACACGAGAAATCATTTGGGAATACCTCCAAAAAATCATTCACAACATGAGGTATTGAAAATTCAAGTAAAATACCATCATCCTCTAGAGAATGCGATGATAAATAGAAGGTAAGACTACCCATCTCTAGGAGTGGAGGTCCTGCATGACCAGACCAAGGATCTCATTCTCCCTTAAAAACCTGACGACTCCCATAAGGTTTCGTGAAACTCACTCACTTTCTATATCAATCGATGTGTACTTGGATGTTTATTAGCCAATCTATGCCAGGTATGACATCAAAAATAACCATGTATAAGTCCAAGAGGACCAACTCCATCTCAACCCCTGATCCGGATAGCACACACGATGGGCACCTGAGACCCCACTCCTTCTTCGTTCCCAGTGGCGTAACCAACAGCATCACAGAAGACAAAAACTCAGTTGGAATGTTCAGTGTGTCCAAAAAATGGGAAGAAATGAATGAAAAAAAGGTTCAAGTATCAAAAAGAGAAGAATCTATAGAAGATGAAATCAGAATGGTAACTCGAACGGTCGATGGTCCCTCCTCTTATCCTTCTGGTGCCTGATCCACTGTATATAGATCATTGGTCTCTGCCTGAGGATGACCAATAGTATGTGGACGTGCCCTGAATTGTCTATGTCTAGATAATGACCCATCCCTACCACCACGACCTCCAAATCAAGATCCCCCATTCCTCGATAGCTCGGACTGTGTTGGAACTCCTCTTGAACCCACTGACCCTGCCCCACATTGAAGTGGATGCGCCACCACGCAGAAGCGCTAAAAATTCCCCTAACCTATACACTAGTAACGAGGATTCATATGAAGTGGGAATACTAGTCGGATGTGCCCCAATTTCCTACACTGGTCAAACATGACTGATCTCACATCAGAAACCTTGGATGAAAACTTCTTGGCGGTGTGTCCTGAACTGCCACCACCTTTCATCACATTTCCTCCCAGTTCATTTTCTTCTCTGAGGAGCTGTCACAACCAACTACTGATATTGAACTTTAGAAAGTATCCCTATCTTTCCTATCAATCTACACCATAAATTCTCAATCAATGACCTCAGCATAGGTCCTCATCTTGGACAAGAAAAACTTGGAGTATATCTTTGGCCTCAAGCCTTTCTCGAACCTCCTAGCCTTCAATTGTTCATTTGATATGACTTCAGGGGCATACTGAACCAATATAATGAAATAGTTCACCTAATCCATCACAGAAAGATTCCCCTAAACAAGGTCCATGGACTCTTTGGACCTGTCATATGACAAGACCTTAGGTCAGTACTATTCATTGAAGATTTCCTTGAAATCTCTCTAGCACATCTGCTCATTCTTCTTAGTCTAAAGCACTAACTCCCACCACTTACGGCTGGGAACCTCCAACAAAAAGGAGGAACAGTTCACCCTAATCTCCTTGGTTGTCTCCAGTAACTCAAACATACACGCGATATTCTCTATACATCCCTCTGATTAATGGGGTTCTAAGATATCTCGGAAGGTAGGAGGATTGTTTTTCAATAACTCCATAGAATTATCTTTTCTTGGACCTACCTATTATTCCCTAGAAGGAATAGGAGCATGAGTCGGTCTCTACCCCGAAGCTTGGATAACTCGGACCATATCCTCAACTAGCATCTGATCAATTGGAGTGGGATTACTCTCTCTGGCTTCCTCCCGTGGGTGTGTGGAAGTTTTTTGGGGAGGCTTGTTGCTACAAAATGCAACTATCAAAAAATAATAATCAATACCACAATTCTGATTTTTTTTTCAAATACATCAAAAATAAATAATCTAAACACATTCCAGTAATAAAATTAACAACTGTTGCACCTTTTCATGATGTCCACGTGTGGTCTGCTGCCCACACATCTCACCAAGACGTGAAGTGAATTAATAAATTCCAATGTCCCCCTGGTGACTCAAGGTATACCACATGAGGTGTAGTCCAATCACCCTAATCATAACCAAAACCCTAATACCAGATAGTCTTAGCTCTTTTCTATCCCGACTCATCCCAAAATTGCAATATAACCAAAAAAACATTTGCCTCCATTGATTCCATTTTGTCATAACCGAATCTGGTCTCCACAATTACATGCACCAGACCCAACCCATGGAAAGGCCTAAAGGGAGTTCCCATATCCCTATGGTCAAGAACAAGTTCCCGGGTATCATTAAATAAGGTTTGGTAACAATTTACCCGAGTATGAAAGCATAAAACATTAAAAACAATCCAAAATATAAATCTGAAATTTTTGAGCCAAACAAGTCCTATGCAAAAAACAAGAACTGAAAACATTGGTTTAAAGACAATACAAGTGTTCCAAATACAAATAACTACATCATTAAGACTTCCCCCAAGGACTCCTCATGACAAGGGGTCATCACCCACAAGCCATCTCTACAAATCCTCACCATGGATGGGAACTAACACCCTAAACAGCCATAACTCATAACCTTCCCTTTACCCGAGTCAAGCATAATAAAGTCTACTTACACCCAAGGGTTGTAAGTAGGGTGTGATTTTTAGGCTAATAGGATACAACCAAATTATTTAAAGAACATTAAATATAATATGAAAAATTAATCAGTTTTAATACGCAATGAAAAGAACTTATAAATTACAAGAAGTGAACTTTCAATTGAAAACAATTTTCAAGTTAAATTTTCAGAACGTTCACAAATTTCAATATAAATGTCAGATATTGTAAATTAATACAAAAAGAACCTCAATAAAAGGTCATATACAACCAATTCAATGAGAAACCAAGTCGGGAACACCCCTAAGAACTAGATTGTCTCGGGCCCCATGCGCATTCTACCTCGGTGTAATGTAACCATAGTAAAATCCATTCTCGTGGACGAGCCACTAGTAGGGAACATAACCATAACCTAGAGGCCCCCAATAATAAGCCACATATTTTATTTAGAGATGTTTTTATCCAAATACTATCTTGAATAGGTACAAAACCCATTCGGTCCACTAGCCATACTAGTACACATCCGCCCCACCTACGTGCCAAGGAAACCCCTTTTGTAATAAAAAAAATTCAGCATGAAAAACAAATTAATATTTATGAAAAAATCCACTAATAGTCACATAAACAGAGCTCAGTATTTATCACATATTATACCACTTAAAACACTCAACAATAACATTGATTTTTAATGAAACAATTTCTCAACATCCAGTATTGTTTTTCCAACAAAACCCATTAACAACCCCTCTTGTACAGTTTGTGCACACTTTTAAGTTACCATAATAGTAAATTCATCCTAATACATTTCAATAAGAACAATAAAATCAATTTTATGGCATTCCCATGTTAAAAAAGAAGAGATAACTTTGTAAAACCTCCATTTTCACAAAAAAGTGGCACCAAAACATCACTTTCTTTAAAAACACCATTAAAACCAATTTTTTCCTCACAATAAAGGGAATGAGCATTCAAAAAAATATTGTTAGCCCTAATAAAGTTCAATAAAAACAAATAAATAATTTTAGGGTAGCCCTTAATGAACCAATGAAATATTTATATGAAAAACCTCCAATTTCACCAAAATTTGGCACTTAAAATTCATTTGCATTATAATTTCCACAAAAACTAGTTTTTTGTAGAAACATTCAAATGAAATAGTCATGAAAATACCATAAACACAGCATATTGGTCACAATGATCTCATTCCAAATGGAATCACCAACCAAATCAAAGTAAACCCTTGAATCACCATGCGAAAATCAAGTCACACAACTGCCACACCAAGAGGGACTTAGATAAAACATAAAACCAAAGGAATTGACCAATAAAACCCAAGGTTATACCCTACGTTTGAAACCCTACCCCATTTCACTTTTTAAATTCAATGAAACTGAATGATATTAAAAGTAATTGGGAGTAACTAAGGAGGAGAGACACCTACGAGAGATTCTATGAAGTTCCTTTACAGAATCCCCCATCAAATGGGGTTCCAAAGTGGTTATGAGCGACTGGGAGGGCTACCATGGATTTTACGTTTAAATAGGAGGATTAAGGGTCGAATTAAGAACTGTAATTGTGGAAAAATAGTATGAATTGAGAGAGTTAATAAGGAAATATGTTACCTCTTCAAATCTGGTCGATTTGAGGAACCCCATGATGTTCTGCACTAAATCGCGATGAATACGAGCTCCAAGAGGGATTGGAAAGTGGATGGGAATGCAGCTAGGATCCGTAGACTTGGGTTAGTGGTGGATTCACCAAAAAATCCTTAAAATTGAATATGTTATTAATTAAATAATTTTTTTAAAACTGGAAATGGGCTTTCAGGCTGGCTGAATTCCTTAAATAAAGACCCAAATCCACCCTTATTATGATTTTATAAAGGGCCCAAATTGAAAGGAGTGTTTTAATAGGTCAGAGGAGGCCATTTACCAATTAGAATGGGTGAAATATATTAAAAATATAAATAGTTATAAAATAAAAAAATTGGTTTTTTAATCTGGAAATGAGCTCGCGGTTTGGCCCAAATCATGAAAACTCACCCATTCCTCCAAAAAAAGCTTGGGAAACCCCCTAAACAAAGAATGAATCGAAATTAAATGAAATTTACCTTTAATATCAGTCACAAATGTGAGATAAAGTAAAATAAATTTAATAATTTTCATCAACCAAGTAATTCTTGGGAAAATAACCCCTTTAAATATTGTCCTTTATATTTTTAACATAAAAAGAATTTAAAACTAAGACTCACATTTTTTCCAATTTTCACCAAAACACCATTTTTTCAAAATACTAATAGTATGTTAAAAACACTATTTTAATATTATTTATGAATTATTTATAGATTAATTACATAATAAAAATAATGAAAAATATAAATATATCACTCCACTTCTAAAAAATGGAAAATTCTCTTTCTATCATTTTTTCCTCACCAACAATGGATCTCTACCCATGAAAAATGTTTTAATTTTATTTTTATATAATTAGAATTATTTTAGTTGGCTGAAAATAAATGATTACTCGAAAAAAATCTCATACTGTGAATTGAAACTCTAGAGTAGAGATTATACCCCCACTGCATTTGGAAAAATCCATTTAGGACATAACTATAGTTTTTTAATATTAAAAAAAAGATCTATTAAAAGATATTAATTGTTCATGTGTGTTAAAAGCATAATTGTTTTTAAAATAATACTTTTTTATGAACAATGATGCTTCAAAATAATGAACCATCCATGTAAATACCCCAATAATTATTATTAAAAATATTCAAAGGTGTTAAATTAAAAATATAGGTCAGTATATCCACCACACTCTCAAGGATTTTACCATAAAAGAAAAACTATATAAAATAATTTAGGGTACTAAACATTCATTCAATTATCATGATCCCATAAGTTATTTTGTAGATTCAAATTCTACCCAAAAACATAAACTAGTGGAAGTATTTTCCCTGAAAGGGTTGTCTATTACTAGTCTTCAATAGCTTATGATCACTCAACAAAGGTCATGTCATCTACTATATACACCAATCCTTTATCAATAATGTATAACGTATCATGAACATATCACCATACCTGTGACATATCAAATATGTTGCTCACTCAGTTTAACTGTGTCTGTAATTCTAGGTAATGTGTAACCTTTCCTACCACATGTTTGATATGAAATGATTAAACAAACCATTGAGATATCATATTTCCCTAATAAATCATCATTATTCCATATTATGGTGAGACCATCAGAAACGAAAGTTATCCACCCTAAAAATCCATGTGCATATATATTTGTCACACATAGGACTTTTGATAGCTCTGAGTTTTCTTCAACCCCGCATAGATCACCTATACCATCTCAGTTTTCAACCACATTAGCCAATGTACCATAGGTGACAAGTAAAAAATATATATACAATAATAGGGATACCTATAAGTTCTCCCATACAAGGAAATGAATAGTATCATGCCGAAGGTGGAGTTTTTTCTATTATTGTATTAAAAAATACAAAAACTATTGATGATCAGGTTAGATCTAGCCAAAATCCATCACACAATCTTAGAGCATATACTTAATAACATGAATGTTCCTCTTAACACAAAAATCAATTTGTGGGTGGAATATAATATTGGAAAGGCCCATGTGATATTATAATTCCACTAGTATGGGGAGAATTATTGGTTACTGAAAACAAAAACACTCAACGTATATTATCAAAATTTATTAGTATGAGAAGGATCTTGAAAGAGATGAAATGAAAATAACAGAAATATAGAGAAAGAAATAAATTGGAATAAAGTGTTTCATATGGTTCCCTCGTCCTTTTTATTAGGTGTCTAATCATTGGTGAATAATTATTTTTATCCTAGTTTAAACATTCCTATTTTATTATTAATATGAATGTGGAATTAAAAATGGATTTGGACATAAACTCGAATTGTAAGAAAAAATGATGAGATTGAAAAAGTTAATCACTCTCCTTTCCTCATACCTCAAGTGACATCATAATTTGTATCATATGTGAACCATTATTATTCTCCTCAAACAACCATGAAATTTTCAGAAACAGTACAGATAAATTTGGTTGAACTCTTATAAAAATCTATTTAATTTTTGTTGGATTAGATATCCATGTATTTTTAAGTAGGACATGTGTTTTAGCACAACATCATTCGATCTGACGTGTCTTCATGATCAAATATGATATGAAAATTATGAATCTTCAAAACAGATGAAATCCTCCAAATCATTATCATGACCCATAAATCAGATAACTTGTTTAACCCTTGTTTTAATGTTCTATAATTTCTTATGGTGTGAGGATGAAGAAAATTCTAAAACCATTACATTCTAAAAAAATCATTAACATTGATCATTATGAAGTAGGTACCTCATTATGGCCCAAACCCAATTTTTCTATCAAAATAGTGTGGCACTAAATTTTATTAGGTGAATCCACAAGAAATAGTTGACAACTTATAAATTCCTTAAATAAACTATCATTTTGATAACAATCTGTTGGACTCCTCATGTATTAATCTTGTTTTAATGATCACAAATTTCAATAATAATTATAAATTTTTTTAATGATCACAAATCTCACAAATCTTATTAATCCTGTGTATTTATGTTTCATGTTATCTCATACTTTATAATGGTTAATATCAATTTATTTTATGCATATTACTTTTATAAGTCTCAATATAGATATTTTTCTAAGTACAATACACTGTGAATCTTGACACAGTAAGTCAGACACTATGAGAAAGACACAGACAACATGACCAATGAGACACCTTGAACTTGAGACACCATGACCATGAGACACCGTGATGTAGTAAGCCTGACAACGTGAAATAAGACACTAAGAACAGACATCGTAAGCCAGACACTCTATTTGCCTATGTGCCAGACAAAGTTAGTGAGGCAAAGTCATCAAGGCATTGTGAATCTAGAAACTATAAGAACACGCACTGGAATCCATAAACCATAATTCATACACCGTGAATCAGACACAATGATGGAGACACCGTGAAGGAGATACTGTGAAGTACACACCATTTTCATAACTAGTGTGACACTGTGTCCTAAACTATTTTGTCGTTTTTCTATATAACTTTTTAACGGTCATATTTGACCCCTTTAATGAACTGACATATTTAATGTCTATATTCCACCATAGTATGAGGTACGAGGTATGAAATACATGGAACCTATCAGCTAAAATTCATGCATTTTAAGATAAAGAGAAGTGTGCCCAAGAGGAAGAAGAGACACACGAAAACTCAAGAAACGCGAGTGCACTATACTAAATAGAAAAACGAGGTGACAAGCACGGCCACGAAGAATACATTTCAATATCTTCAAAGAAATAATTGTCTCATGCATCCAATATGACTCTACTGAAGAACACACAATGTAAACTAGGATCAAGAGAACATCTTTACTCGTGAAGAACAAAAGATGAGTAGCGTCACTATGTTTTTCAACACAAAAACTAGAGAAGGAATCAGAAGCATTTCTTTTAAATCTATGGAGTCCAGAGAAGCACTGCTAATCACCAGAGCATTATATACTCATATTTACTCTATCTCTCTCTCTCAGTGATTCTTTTATTTACATTCGAGTATTGTGTATACTCTATATATCTTACATCCACAATGACTCCTGCGCTGAACTGGAGGATTTCAAAATCCTCACAACAAACTCTTTACCCTTGTTTACCCATGAGAACTGTGGAAGAGGTACCTGGGTGGCCTGGTCATTACTTTTTTTTACCAATGAAAACTGTGGAAGAGGTCCATGCGTGACCTGGAATGTCTATGAACTGTTGTTAACCCCGATCCAGGGTGTGGATCAAAGTTTATTTATATTAACTGATTGGTGGACGGTGATCACCAAGTGGAGTGGATTAGGTATTTTCTTGAGACTGAACCACTTTTTTTATATCCGTTGTGCAATTTTAATTTAGACTACTCTGTTTTACTACTTACTACATAATCCCGAAAAACACTAATTTTACTTTGATAGTTAGTCTTGGAAAGAAGTTATATCTGATTTGTCTTAATTGGATAACTTTAAAAGTAATTTTAATAATACCAACTAAGATTACTAAAAATTAATCTATCTTTTAAGAAGTTTTTTAAACAGTCAAACTCATATAACAGTATAACCTTGATTAACTAGGTTGTATCTATTTTTAAGGAAATCATTATTTGTAAAAACAATATTCTTTTAAACATAAATTTTTATAGTTACTCAATTCACCCCTCCCCTCTTTATTTAACTACTCTAACCAACATTTGGTATCAAAGGATTATTTGTAAGGACTAACTGTAATTTTATTCAACTATGATTTTAGTTGTACTTTAAAGATCTGTAAATTTCTGTTAATTCTAAATTTCTAGCTCTTTTAAAGTAATTTGTTAGTATGGACAATAGACTGGAAGGTGCTGATACCTACAGGCCACCCTTCATTAATGTTACAAAATATGCCCAGTGGAAACTTAAAATGAAAATTCACTTAGAGAGTATGGTATTTTACATCTGGACTTCTATAGAGACTCAACATAAGATTCCAGAAACTAAAATAACATCTTGGGATGAACCTACTAAAATATCTCACAATAATAATAGTAAAGCTATGAGTGCCCTGTATTGTGCATTAGGAGACGGGGAATTTAATCTCATATCTTCTTTCAAAACTACATATGACATTTGGGATACCTTGGGGTTTCTCATGAAGGAACAACCAATGTTAATGAAATGAGATTTAACACTTACACTATTAAATATGATAATTTTAAAATAAAGCATGATGAACTTGTCTCTGACATGTATCTCAGGTTCAATGAAATTGTCAACACTATAATCTCCCTTGGGAAGGCTGTTCCAGTAAAGGAACAAATCATGAGAATACTAAGATGTTTGCTAGACTGATGGAGAGGCACATCTGTCACGATTAGATAATCTTGCGATATTGGTACCTTACCTGTTAAGGAATTAATTGGTAAGTTAATGATGTATGAAGATGAACTGAAGGTAAAAAATGAGGAATATGATGAACCAAAGAGAAAGTCAATGACATTTAATTCTACTGTATCAAAGTGAAAGGACAAGGAGAAATTTCACATACCTACTAAAAGTTCGAGTAGTGATGAGACTGCATCTGACAGTGATGCAGAGATGGCTTAGATAGCCAGGATATTTAAGCAGTTCTATAGGAAGAATAAATTCTTCAAAAATCAAACTACAAAGGTAAATATGACAACAAAGGACACCATAAGAAATATTGGAAGAAAGATGATAAGAGTGATGAAGTTTTCTACTATGAATGCAAAAGAAAAGGTCACATAAAAGTTGATTGTCCAATATTGAAGTTCATTAAGAAAATTGACTATAAGGATAATAAGTACAAGAAGAAAATGAAAGAAACGTGGAGTTATTCAGAAGACACATCAAGTAACTATGATTCTACTATGGATGAAGACTCTTATAAATCTAACATGTGTTTTATGACAAACACATCAAAGGTAACAGTGGACACTACTGCATTGAATTCATTATATTCTGAAATTGATTCTGATTCTGAATCCGAAAACATGTCTTGTGAGGAACAATTCGAATACTATAACATGCTGGAAGAAACCTATAATGAGCTTAAGGAAAAATATAATACCTTGAAGAAAAATAATGCGTTGACCAGTTCTGTTAAATCTTCCCTTGATGTATAAAAAGAAAATAATTCTCAATTACTTAAGGAAAATATTGAACTAAATATGTCTAATGAGAAACTGAGGACGGACTTAGAAAAGTTCACAAACGGAAAATACACACTAACTCAAATGTTAGGTAAACAAGTGGCACCAAAATATATCACCGGAATAGGCTATAATCTTGGAAAGAGACAAATCACTAAAACTAAATTTGTTCCTAAATCTGGATAGAATACTGTTAGTTCTAGTTCTACAAATTCAAATGGTTCAAATAGTTATTTACATTTTTATAGACCAAATAATGTCTATATTTCAAAATATATTCATTCGGTTAATTATATGAGCCCCATAAGAAAAATATGGGTACCTAAAGCTTTGCTTTCTAACCTGTCTGGACCCAAGAGAATTTGTGTACCAAAATCATTTTCCATCTAATCCTGTTCTGTAGAAGACCTGCTTAAAAAGTTCATGTAGGAAGACATGTTTCTTGGATAGAGGTTGTTCAAGACACATGACAGAAGACTTCTCATATTTTAAAAGTTTAATCAATGTTGATGGAGGCTATGTTACCTTTAGTGATAATTCTAAAGTATAGATCATCGGCCTAGGACAAATTGGTAACAGTAACTCAGTTTTAATTTCTATAGTTTTATTTGTTGATAGATTCAAATAAAACTTGTTAAGTATTTCCCAGTTATGTGATGATGGATTTAATGTTATATTTGAAAATGATTCTTGTAATGTTTTTAATTCTAAAAATTATATAGTATTTTCTTCCTTGGGAAATGAAAATTTTTATGTAGTTGATTTGAATTCATTAGCCGAAAAAAATATTGCTTGTTTAAGAGATTTTCATAGAGAGTCGTGGATTTGTTACAGAATATTAGGACACTACAATATACATTGACTTAGAAAACTGACAAGGAATAACATAGTTAGATACTTACCCAAACTTTATTTTCTAAATGACAATGTTTGTAATCACTGTCAAAAGGGAAAACAAAAAAATAATCCCTTTCAGACCAATGAATGAATTTTCTACTTCTTAACCTCTCAAATTGGTTCACATGGATTTTTTATGAACATCTAGAGTTTCTATCTTAAATGGGGAGAACTATGTTTATGTTCTAGTGAATAATTTCTCTAGATATACTTGGACCTTCTTCATGGCTCACAATAGTGAAGCCTGCTCTTATTTTACTATGTATTCCATGTCTCTAGAAAATCTTACTGGCCTTAAAATTAAATCATTAAGAAGTGATCATGGACGTGAGTTTGAAAATCAAGAGTTTGAATCCTTTTTCTCACAAAATGGTTATAATCACAATTTCTATACCCCTAGAAACCATCATCATAATGGTGTTGTATATAGAAGAAATAAAAACCTTCATGAAATTGCTAGAAAAATTCTTAGTGAATATGAACTACCTATTTAAATTTGGGTTGAAGCTGTTAACACAACATGCTACATAATTAATAGAGTATTGATTATACCAATTCTAAAAAGGACCCCATATGAACTCTGGAATAATAGGAAGCCTATGGTTAATTACATTAGAGTTTTTGGCTGTAAAATATTTATTCTCAATACTAAGGATAATCTTGACAAATTTTTATCCAAAAGTGATGAAGGAATTTTCCTAGGTTATTCAATATCAAGTAAAGCTTATCGAGTATTCAATAATAGAACTAAATGTGTGGAGGAATCTTTCCATATCAAGTTTGATGAAACAGATCCACATGAGCCTAGAACCATCCTAGAAAATCTGGAGGATGATGTATCAAATCTGAACATCAACTCAAAATCCTCAAATACCTCTGTCAATGAATCTATGAAAACATACAATTCTGGAAATTTTGTACAATCAAGTCATGATGAACATAAATCTGTTGATGAACCTGAATCTCTAGTCCTTCATTTTCTAGAACGGTTAGAACCCTTAGAAACCATCCCTTAGATGCTGTTGTAGGAGACTTAGATAAAGGAACACAAACTAGAGCTTCTCTTAGATTTCAGGTTGAACATCAAGCCTTCTTATCACATCATGAACATAAAAACATTTATGATGCCATCAAAGATGAATTTTGGGTAATGTCTATGCAAGAAGTACTCAATCATCATGAAAGAAATAAATTTTGGAAACTTGTTGAAAGACCCAAGGACACTTCTGTCATAGGCACTAAATCGGAATTTATAAATAAGGTAGATGATGCTGGAAATATATTAAGGAAGAATGCTAGATTAGTTGCACAAGGCTATAGTCAAGAAGAAGGAATTGAATATGAGGATACTTTTTGTCCAGTAGCCAGGCTTGAAGCCATTAGATTTCTACTTGCTTATGTTGCACATCAGAATTTCAAACTATATAAAATGGATGATAAGAGTGCATTCAAAAATGGGTGTATAGATGAGATTGTTTTTATTGCACCACCCCCTGGATTTACAAACCCCAATTTTTTGAATCATATTTTCAAACTATCAAAATTATTATATGGTTTAAAATAAGCTCCAAGAGCTTGGTATGACTGATTAAGTACTTTTCTTATTTCCAAAGGTTTTACAAAAGGAATAGCTGATCCTACCCTCTTTATAAAACGTATTTCTAATGATGCTGTAGTTGTTCAAATTAATGTTGATGATATTATTTATGGATCTTCAAAAACATCATTGCGTATTGATTTTTCTAAAATGACACAAAACGAATATGAAATGAGTTTAATGGGTGAACTAAAATTATTTATGGATTTCAAATATTTTAAAATAATCATGGAATTGTTTTGACTCAAAGTAAATACACTAGAGATCTTCTAAAACGTTTTGGATTGGATAACCACTAAAAATAGTGACACTCCCATGAGTACCACCTGTATGTTGGATCATGATGAAGATGGAAAAACTTTTTATCAACCCACTAATAGAGGAATTATTAAAAGTATAATCTACTTAACTATTATCCATACAGATATTATCTTTAGTACGTGTATGTGTGCTTGATTTCAAGAAAACCCTAAAGAATCTCATTTAAATGTTATAAAGAGAATTTTTTAAATACCTCAATCATACACCCAATTTAGGACTTTTCTATCCTAAAGGACAATCTTTTGAACATGTTAGTTATTCTGATGCTGACTATGGTGGATATAAGTTAGATATAAAGAGAAACTTTGGAACATGTCACTTTATAGGAAAGTAACTAGTATCATGGTTTAGTAAGAAACAAAATTATGTTTCATTATCTACTACAGAAGATGAATATATAGCTACTGGAAGTTGTTGTGCACAAATTTTGTGGATGAAACACACTTTACTAGATTATGGATATCAATTCAGACAAGTACCAATAAATTGTAATAACACAAGTGCCATCGACATCTCAAGAAATCCTATTTCACATTCTAGGACAAAATATGTTGATGTAAGATATACCTTTTTGAGGGATCATTATCAAAAAGGTTATATGACCTTGGAATTAATTGGTATTGAATATCAACTTGCTGATATATTCACTAAAACATTAAATTCTGAGAGAATAGATTACATTATACATGATCATGCCATGATCAATCACAAATAGATCTCTTACTGGTTTTACTGTTTAATATTTTACAATATTTTACTTTACTATTTCATGTTCACAGTTTCTCAATTACTGTCTCATGTTTGCGGTCTCACAGTTAACATCTGGTGTTCACGGTCTGTCATTGACTATATCACCATGACTAAATAGTTTACTTACTTTCACACCATGACTGAAAAGGTCATTCACTGTCTCACCGTGACGATCACTGACTGTCTCACTGTGATAACCAATGATTGTCTCACAGTGACGACCACTTACCATCACACCATAATCACTATTCATGGTCTCAGTGTAAAAATTATTTTTGGTTTTCTTTTAATCCTTATTGTGGTAATTATTATTTCACCGCTTTTTTACTTTCCCACATTTTTACTTTTGTGATGTTTGACATTCCCAAATGATAAAACAAAATGGTTTCACTCGGTTCTTCACTCAGACCTCATCTATAACCCTTTAAACCTTGCAAACATTCTTCTTATCTCTTTATCAAACCTACAGAAGATGCCAAGGATGCAGTTTCCATCTTCTTCTACTCCTGATAAGTGTATATCGAAGAAGAAGAAAATAACACCAAAGCTGGCACCCAAAGGACCCCTAAATAAAAACCTGGTAAACCGTAGTGTTCTACCTGAAAAGGAAATTTTCCCTTAGTGGAAGTTGTCTATAAAATCTCGGGTTTTAAATGTTATAAGAGAACAAGGCTGGCTCGAATGGTTCTCTAAGAAGGATAGACCCATTTATCTGAGGTTATTAGCTCAGTTCTACCAGTACGTATAGTTTTCATTTGATGCTGGTGAAAGCTATGTTTTGATGAGTTGGGTCAATGGACAAAAATTGTCATTCTCTTTGGGGATCTAGGTTGCATGCCTTAGGATACCTCACGAAGGAATTTGTGATGATTATCAGAGAGACCCCCACCTAAAACTGATTTCTTTGACCTTGAAAATGCACTAGAAGCCATAACTGGAAATGACACCATGAGAAGGGCCATAGCTACTGAACTTGATGGAGAGACAAGGTTGTTGTTTAAATTTGTTCAAAATATGATTAGCCTGAGGAAAGGTGACTTTTCTGTCATGAAATATCAAGATGTGTTCTTGATCCATCTGATGATGAATGGTCACAAAATCAATCTACGCAATTATATCATTCACTATATGTGTGAATTGATCAAGGTCACATCCAAATACACATCTCTGTTCTACTCTAGGATGATTTCAACCATGCTTGTTTCCAAAGGAGTATTTCGACCCAATGAAGAAGTACTTATGGACTATGAATACTGTTTATCCAAAGATACCATCAGGAGGATGAAAATAAACTGGAACCCCAGGAAGAAGGAGTGGGTTGAAGATAATGATAAGCTCTATGAGAAGTTCCATCATGTAGATTATCCAACAAGGCCGACGATATTTTCGGATCCTGTTTGGGAACCAGAAAAAGTTGTGGAATATTCAGAAGATGAAGAAGAAGAGGAAGAAGCGGCTAAAGTACCACACAGAGAATAGGCTGATATAACTCATAGGGAAGAAGTTTTTACTGGGAAGTAAAGTATTATTGTTCCTCCTATTGTTCTTGAAGAAGAACCTCCTACCCCGAGAGCAGTTGTTAATCTAGAAACCAAATCTGAGGATGCAAGAGAATTAATTGTCCCAGAATTTGAGAAGCAATCCATGGAAGAGGCTAATGTAGGAGAACTCCCTACTATGTAAGAATCATCCAAAAAAGAACTCTCTACTGTTCAAGAAGGAACTCTCAAAGAACTCCCTGCAATAGAAGAAGAAAATCTAGAAGAACTCCCTATTGTGCATGAAGAAATTCTGGAAGTACTCCCTGTAAAATAGTCAGTTCCTGAGTTCATACCCTCTGCTGAAGAGAGGATGGAGATATACTTTCAATTGGCTAGGCATGAAATGGCTGAGTAAATTAGATATGACCTAGTGAATTTAGAACAATCCCTTAAGACTCTAGTTCCTGAAAAGGAATCACATGTTGAGGGGGAGGAACCTCAAAATCTTGAGACTAATGAAGCGGAGGATGATGAGGTTGATCCTGATGAAGAATCTCAACCTACTGAGTCATATTCGATGTACACTCAGTGTGTATTACCTAGATTTTATGATGTATGTGAATCTCAGTAGGTTACTGCAACTGGATTTGATCTTTATTCTTTGTTTTAATTGAAATCTCTCACATATGTTGCACCTGAACCTGAACCTCAACCTGATCCTTCACCTATACCAATTCCTTCACCCGCACCTTTACCTGAACAAAAATCTTTTGTCAGCAAGGATGATTTGAAAGTCTTTAGAGACACTATATTAGCTAGAGATGAGAAACTTATGTCCTCTCAACCTCTTGTTGTGACCAAACTGAGTAGGGAAGATGCCTAACTGCTTTTAGAAAAGATTATCTAGCAAAATCAACCCATGGTGATCAATGAGATTCAAGAAGTAAGAGTTGAGAACAAGTTTCTCAGTACTGATGTTTCAACCCTGAAAGGTATGATTGAATACCTATAGAAAGAACTGCATTCCAGATCAGAACCTGCTCCTGCTCCTCCTTCTCTTGAACCTTCTGATTCAAACATATCCCGAGATATTGTGTCCCAGATTCACCCATAACTACAATACATTGATGAAAATATTGCAGAAAGGCACATTCAGATGATTCACCACATGAGAGAGCTTGTGGATAACCAGAACAAACTCACAGATGAATATACTGGTTGTCTTCAAAATGTCCTGAAACAGCTCAAATCTCTTACCCTAGCTGTCAAAGCTTCTCCTTCCTCTGGTGAATCCTCTACTCCATAATTGGATAGTTCTTTTCTCAGATCTATAGTCAAGGAATATATTCAGAATGACTTCAGTGGATTTTATATGGATCCTTTATCTGATGTTGTTAAGAACAGTGATAGAGTGCTGGAACTTGTTCAGAGTCACTCAAAGATTTTCAATGATTCTCAATAGGAGATCACTAAGAAAATAGATTTCTATTTCAACCGGATTATCTCCAAGACTGATATGACCAACCACTTCAAATACCTTGTAGAGAATCTGAGAATTCCTCCTATAACCCAATCCTTCAACATCCATGTCCACATGCTCACCGTGTTTACCATACTATTGGAGAAGTTCATGGAAAATACAAATGATTTTGAAAAGGCCATGCAGTATGGAGGAGATCTTATTGTGGACATCATTAGACTTCTGAGACCATATCATCATGTTCAAAGTACAGAAATTGTTTCCCCAAAAGATAGTCCTCTCAAACATGGATTACCTACATTCCCTTCTTCCATAGCTTCAACATCCATGACTATTGGCCTGGCTCTTAGTCAGATCAGTCCTGTCATCCATGACCAGCAACTGCCTTTATCTTCTACTACTCCAACTTTGTCTCCCTAGATCATCGAAGGTCTCCCTTTACCTTCTATATCTACCACTTCTATGACTTCTTCTACATCAGCAACTTCCCCTATGGCTTCCTCTTCTGCTAGTGATAAAGGAAATGAGAAGGCCAATCCCTGAAGAAGACCAGTGATGGCTATTTTTTGATGGGGATGTCATTGATTTTTTGTATTTCTACTATATTTTTTCTTCTGAACACTCTTAATTCAATACACACCGTTTCCTCTCTATTCATTATATTTTTTGATAATCCGAAAAGGGGGATAAAAAGTGAGAAGATATCTAGTGAGAAATTATATTTTAAGTTATATTCTCTATAGTTTCATCAAATTCACACACATTCTATACATAATTTGTGATCATCAAAAAGGGGGATATTGTTGGACTCTTCAAGTAGTAATCATGTTTTAATGATCACAGATCTCAATAATAATTACAGATCTTATTAATGATCACAAATCTCACAAATCTTATTAATACTGGGTTTTTATGATTCATGTTATCTCATAATTTATAATGGTTAAGCTCAATTAATTTTAGGCATATTACTGTTTAATTCTGAATACAGTTATTTTCCTATGTACAAGACAGTGTGAAGCTGGACACAGAAAGTTAGACACTGTGAGGAAGACATAGACACCATGAACAATGAGACACCATGACCACGAGACATCGTGAACACGAAATACCATGACACAGTAATCCTGCCATCGTGAATCAATACACTATGAACATACACCGTAAGCTAGACACTCTACTTGCCTAACTGCCAGACCCAGTTAGCGAGATACAGTCATCAAGGCAACGTGAATTCAAAAACTATAAGAACAGGCACCAGAATCTAGAAACCATAAGTCAGACACCGTGACTCAGACATAGTGAAGGACACACCATGAATGAGATACCATGAAGGAGACACCATTTTAATAACTAATTTTACACCGTTTCATAAACTGTTTTTACGTTTTTCTATTTAACTTTTTAACGGTCATATTTGACGCCTTTAATGCACTTGCATATTTAATGTTTATTTGTAGCCATAGTACGAGGTACGAGGTAAAAAATACATGGAACCTATCGGCTAACACTAATGAATTCGAAGATAAAGATAATTGTGTCCAAGAGGAAGAAGATACACACAACCACTCAAGAAACGCGACTGCACTGTACTACAAAGAAAAACAAGCTGAGAAGCATGACCACGAAGAATACATTACAAGATCTTCAAAGAATGAATTGTCTCATGTAGGTAATCCGACTCTACTAAAGAACACACGATGTATACTAGGATCAATAGAAAATCTTTACTCATGAAGAATAAAAGCTGAATCGCGACACACTATTTTTCAACACAAAAACCAGAGGACTTAGAAAAATTTCTGCTAAATCGAAGGAGCCCAGAGATGCACTTCTAATAACTAGAGCATTCTAAACTCATATTTACTCTCTCTCTTAGTGATTATTTTATTTAATTTTGAGTAGTGTGTGTAATCTATATATCTTACACACACCCTGACTCCTGCGCTGAACTGAAGGATTTCAAAATCCTCACTCCAAACTCTTTACCCTTGTATTCCCACGACAACTGTGGAAGTGGTCCCTGTGTGGCCTTGTCATTACTTTTGTTTACCCATGAAAAATGTTGAAGAGGTCCGTCTATGGATTAGACAGTCTATTAGTTGTTGTTAACCCCTATCCAGGGTGTGGATCAAAGTTTATTTATATAAAGTTCTTGGTGGAAGTTGATCACCAAGTGGAGTGGAATAGGTCTCATCTTGAGATTGAACCACTTGTTTTATATCTGCTTTGCTATTTTAATTTAGTCTACTCTGTTTTACTGCTTATTGCATAATCCAGAAAAACACTAATTTCACATTAATAGTTAGTCTTGGAATGAAGTTATATATGGTTTGTCTTAGTACGATAACTTCAAAAGTAATTTTAATAATACCAACTAAGATTACTGAGAATTAATCAATATTCCAAGAATTTGTTTAAACAGTCAAACTCTTATAACAGTATAAGCTTCATTAACTGGGTTGTATCTATTTTTGGGGAAATCATTATTTTTAAAACTAATATTCTTCTAAATATAAACTTTTATAGTTACTCAATTCCCCCCTCCCCTCTTGAGGTAACAACTCCGTCCAACACACGTCATAGTACAGTGTGACTCCTCTTTTGTGAGAGTGACCAATTTTTTCAACTGCCTATCTGAGGGTAACAGAATCTTATAATTGAACAAATACCAAACTGAAGTGAGTCCTAATTCACATATTCATCTCTTTCATTTAAAAAACTAATAATATTTTGGAATTAATCCTTTTAATAATAATAAAATATTAAAATACTATATATGATTAACTATTTCACAAATCATATGAAATAGTAACTTTATAACCAAAACCCCTACAATATCTTATCATCATTTCAACCTAAACTCATTCATGAAATAACCAATAACACCATGGTGTGATACATTTAAATAATAGTAACTTCAATTCATCAAAAATATTAACTTAATCTCAAAAAACTCCATCATCATGTAGTGAAACCCCGTATGTTGTGATGAACATTATCTCATTATAACCCTCTCCTTTGTATCGTCACCCATATCCAACGAGGTTATAACCCATCCTTAATTATATTAATAATAAATACAACACAAATGAATCTTTAAACACATGAATGATTTATATTAATGAAAAAATCATCTGATTCCTCCAATGTTAAGGTTATTAAGGAACCACACTGTTGGATAGAATAACGTTTTTTGGAATTATTCTATCTATTTAGTGAAAATAGATTTACTGTATTGACCACATAACAATCACGAACAACTAAAATCTACCCTTAAATCAATTTAATACATGAAATCCCTTAAATTATCAATATCAATAAACATTTTCCAGCATTATGGACTCTTCTAGGGTCTTAATTGGATCATTAATATCCACTTTTTATGTTTTGGAAACATGGGAAAAAATTCACTCACTCTCTTTCAAAATTAAACTGTTAGCTCCTCAAGACTCCCTATTCATAAGAAACATTCCTTTAGCATCACCAACATATTTATCATGTTCATAAATAAACATGAAAAAATCCCCATTTTCAATAATATGTCATTTTATAATTTCCCCATTTGATAAAAAATTAATTTGAATTAAATAGATTAAAAAATTACATGGATTTTAGTGGAGGATGAACTCTTAGAAAAACTCTCAAATTCGTGAAATCATCCAATGATACATGATTTATTATGATATTTGTAACTTCCTTCTTGGTTGAAATATATTCCAATGAAATTTAAAAAAATTCCACTTATTCTTTAACGAAGAGGTACATGATAATAATATTCTTTGACTTTGAATGTTTTACTTTATTCATTGACAAGGTGATTGTACTTTTCTTTTTACACCCAATTACCATTGGGTCTAATATATTCTCACTCTTGTATTAAAATGTCAAATCCAAATCATTTGCATAATGGGTTGAGCTTCCATGACATACTTACCTACTATTGAGTCATGGTTGATGGATTGATTATTAATAGAGTACCATGAAACAAACCTACCTCAAATAAATAAAGAACCTCCAATTGAGATTTTTTGTTAAACAATATATCCTACCCAATATGATTTGGTATATTCCCAACAATGAAATACAATAAATTTATTATATCTCAATCCATAGTAAAGATTCCCTTTAATATAGTACAATATCTTCTCCACTTCTATATGATTCTGTAACAACCTATGTTTTGATCCAAGGTAAAATTCACTAGAAATTTAATTTTTGGCATTTATTGGATGGCCCATTCTCAGAACTGATAATTGAATCATCATTATGATAGTTTTAAAATATTATTGTCTTGTTTTATTTCTTGGGTAAAAGAATTTGGTTTACCTCGGTTACCTCATTGAGCTTCAGGAGCATCTAACTCTAGAAAAATCAAGTTTGGATGGTATACACAGGGCTCATAGTTTGTTTGAAACTATAAAACCCCCATGCAGGGAAATGTACGGTTTATGGTAGTGAGAAGATGGGAAGAACATAGTTTGCGCATGGTTTTCCAATACCCTTCACATGGAAAACATAATTACTGCCACTTAGGAAGTACCTATGTACTGTTCATTTCACTGTTGGCATAAGGATTGGATAACCGTGCAACCTAGTCTGTGAGAACTGTTTTATTTAAAAAACTAAATTAATTAAATTAAAATTAAAAAAAATAACATGAAAAGAAATTGAAAAAAATAATGAAATTTTTCATAAATAAAAATATTATTTTTATTTTTATTATTATGTTAGGTTATGAGAAACCCCAATGGGGTATATGATAACCCATCACACAGTGCACCCCCTCCATCCTCTTCTATGAAACAAATCTAAATCCCCCTAGTATTCTACCTCCCTCCCTTTGGTGACTGTTTCTCCTCCCATTTTGGTGTGAGGTCCTCTATAGTATGCCTCCTCTACCTTCATATCAACATATTTTGTGTTTTCCCCCTTTATATATAGTGTGAACACCATGGTCAAACCCCAAATCATTTTTTTGGGTCTTTTCTTATTTCTTCTTTATGGTTAAGGTTCATTAACCCCATTGAGAATTATTCATTCTATGGTTAAAAAAGGAAGCGGGTTTCACTTCAAATTCTGGTAAGGGTTTTTAGTTAATTCTCATTGGTACAATATTTAATTATGGATTATGCAATTTTTAGGATTCCATAAAAATTTAGTGCATATTGGTCATCCTTTTGGTAGGTTCGAGTTGCCAAAGTTGAAGGTGACTTACCTGAGTATTCATAGGTATGTATATATATATATATATATATATATATATATATATATGTTCCCCCATTATATATATATTCACCAATGGCGGCATGAATATATATGTATATTTATTATGGAAATTTTTTATTATGTATATATAAGAAAAAATGAATACATGTTTAAGTCTAAACGAGAATATTCATATATTAGAATAGATTTAAGGATCCCCTTGTACATATTATTGGACATGTGAATATGTACAAAGGGGATAGGTGTCATTATTTATATGAAAAAGTAGAATATGCTTAGAGGTGGGGAAACCTTACATCGAGTAGGCGCCGATGAATACATCAAGTGTCAGAGTGTTCATCTTGAACTTCTTCTTCTTAAGGTAGGATCCCTTACCATTTTCCTTTTAAAGTCAGGAATGTATTGATTTCTTATTTTTCTCACCTTCCTTGGATTTTAATTAGAACTAAATAACTTTTAGAATAACTTCTTGATAAGAAATGAGGTGATCTCACCATGTTTCAATTTGTTGAAATACATCATTAATGTGAATTATGTTTGTCTCTGGAAATGATGTTTAATTATTCTAAATAAATTATTAAGTAAAAAATATCTTGTTTTTATCATAAAACGCATTGGATGAGGTGCGTCGTCCTTAGAACAACAAATTATTTTTAGTGAATTGCATCTATCTAGGATTTACATAATGGATGTTTACATGCGTATTTTGTTGTTTCTAGAGTTATGGAATGTCAGGGGCATGAAATTCTTAGAAATTATTAATTGGATTTTCCCTCTTTAATTATAATTTTCAAATGAACCATGGTACCTCTTAAGTGTTTTCCCAAAATTTTAATAGGAATTTCCCATGTAGGTAAATTCCCTTTCTCAAATGAAACCTCTTAAGTTCTCATTGAGATATATTAATGGATTTCTCTTGATTTATTAAACTAAATATATTTTTTGAAATGTTGCTGGCATGTTCGTGACATATTTCCTTCCAAAAATGAATTAAATGGTTAAATTGAAATGAAATTGAATTCGGTGTCATGAAAACACCTCTACTGTTATATAAATAAGTATAGATTATATGAATTGTAATAAAGCTTATGATGTGATATCGTGTCTTATTAATGGTGTGGAATGAGAGGTATTTCTTCATATACATTTATTATAAATATGATTATTCTTGATACATAGTTTGTGGAATAATGGTAAGAGTTATTTTGAGCGTGGAAATATCATACCCCCTTAAATCTGGTGTTGAGAATGACATAACACACCAATTATACTATATGGATGTTGGGATACACATTCCATGTTCTATGATTAGAGTGTTTCCATAGAGTATTACTCACTATCCGGACTGTTATCTCTGGACGTATCAAACTCCATTGGGATGTATGGAATATACACTATTTCTTGAGAATTTTGGCTCATTCAAACTGTTTATAGATGATTGAGTTATGCCCAAGTCTAGCCAGTAACAAGTATTCTAAGTAAATAGACACTTATGTCCACATGTGATTGGTTTATATGGGTGTATGTAATATATAACTACACTATAAATATATTATTAATATATGTATATAGTTACTGGTCAGGCATATATTTTCGACCGTGATTCGTTGTAGGTAGAGAGGCCATGTATCATTTTAGAACCTAGGTGAGCTAGTTTTTATGTATTTATTTAGTTTGTTTATTTATTAATATTACCTACACACTACTTAATATATATTTCATGAAATGGATTGTTCTAGACACCATGGGTGCAGACCTACTGATTTTGTATCTCACATCTTGCACAGGTGTCATTGGTACTTGTTTAATGTTTTTGTCTAAAGGTATTGATAAGGGGAAGTAGACAGCTTCAAATGTTGGATTCGTATAGTAGGATGGATTTGAGTATTAGATCAATCTAGTTCTATAAATTATCATGGATATATTTATTGTGCAGTTATTATTTTATTCCATTGTAATTATATTTTTTAATTTTCCCTATTGTACATGTAGCATCATCTGTCAAACATGCATTGTTGTAAATTTGAATTGGCCAATTTTATTTTGATATTATATTATTATTATTTTCATTTCATTCATTTATTGTTGATTCCATTGTTATCTTCTATTTAATTTATTATTTACCGCTATGATACCATAATCATGATTGAATATTATCCCCACTATCACCTCCTTTGACCCTCCCTACTACTTGAATGACTTTGGTGTATGAGGAGGCACAGATGATCCCATGTGGTGACAAGTTTTTCTACTGAATTAGTGGTCTATTAGGATAATATATTACAGATAAAAATTCTTTTTATTACTTTAGAATCATAAAAAATAGGTTGAATACAAAAGAAATGTATGATGTAGATGTCATCATGTATATTGTGCTGCCAGTAAGCCTTCAAAGCACCATTTGATCAACACTCCTTATATATTTATCTACGGAAAAATTGTTCCCAAGTGATATAGGAGTGGAAAACTCCCCTAACTCTTTCATGATAAACCCATTGAGTAACTCATGTGAAAACTTTATCATGGGAGAAATAAAAAATATTCTATATTTATAACTTGAAAATTAATGAAAAAATTCATTTAACATATCATTGAAATCCTAAAGAGATTATTCATTTGGGTATAAAATTCCCAATTGGAATCTACTTTATTATTGTAAAATATTATTTCATTTATAAAAAAATCAAAATGACTGAGTTTAGGTCATATTCTTTAATAGAGATATTTGAATCCATATTTCCCTTTTTTGAATAACATTCTCTTCAAATTGTTTTCTAGCTTAAAATACCATGATCTAGGTTCTTATTTAGCCCATATGATTCCATATTAAACTTGAAATGTCAATACCTATCACTGTCAATGATAAACCCTTCTATATATTCCATGTAAACCTCAACCTGATGTTTTCGTTTAAAAAATGATGATATAATATGAATTGGTAAGACCATTTAATTCTATTAAAAATATTTTTCAAGAAATATATAGTTTGGAAAATTATGAATGGATCCAAAATCTCATCAATATAAATGCCATAAAATTTATAGTATACTTTTCAAATAAATGAGTATTATTTTTTTCTATTCCACATTTATCGTTGATCTTTTTTGGAAAAAGTTGGTTCATCCAAATCATATTCTATAAAGAGTTATAAATTCCAATGTTTCATTCTTATAAACATTAATTATCTCCTCCTCCATTTAATATAACTATTCCTCATATTGTAATGATTTTTTGACATTATAGAGATTAAATTGTGAATAAAAGGGAATATAATATGAACATATCAGTCTTTTGGGAGTTTTTACATCCTTTATATAGTTTATGAATGTTCTTAGCTTCCACAATGTTTTTAAATTGTTGAAACTCTTTTATTATAAATTTGATCATTCCCCTATACTTGAATTTAAAAAAAATACAATTTTTTTAAAAAATCACTTTCTCTTTAAGAATACCTCCCTAATGTCCAACATTTTTAATAGGGTACACTTTAATGATGTTATAACAAAGAAATTATATATGTGAATAATATTTATTTTCAAACTCAATTAAATAGAATCTATAAAATATCCTTCTTAGATACATGTTATAAAATTTCTAACATCTTCTACCAAATGTGTATCAATGAAATATAGAGATTTTTCCTTTTTAATAAAATTTTCCTAAATTGTTTCCTTTGATCTTGATTTCACATGGGTTGATGAATACATTAAAATTATTAAACCTCATATTTTTTCGAAACTATAAATCATATGTTGTGTTGATTTAATTTGGTTTAAGTTGACACTAATTGAGAATGTATACATCTATGGTTTTTGATTCCCTCTAAATTAATTATTATATCACGTGCTCTAAAAACATTATTTTTCCCATTTTGACAAGATTCATTTCATACTTTTCACTTCTCCATTTTTTTGGGGTGTATATATTTCTCTATATTCATACCTTATTCCATGATTTTAAATATATGATTCAAATTTTCCATTATTTTATTTTGATCCACTATCATGATGAAATATTTTAATAACATATCCCACTTCATTATTATCGGTTCTCTGAGAGTGTTTAAACTTCTCAAGAGATTGTGACTTCAATTCTATAAAATATAAATATGTAAGATTAGAAAATTCATTAATAATGGTTATAAAATACTTATCACCAGTAGTGGAATATATGATCATTCAACCACCCACATCTAACTTCACTAACAAAATATTTTTATTTATCTTTTTCTTCAATGGTTTATATCTCTTGTTAAAAAAATCTATTTATGACATGTTCCACATGTGTAGAGCCTTTTGTGATGTAACCTTAATAAATTCCTCACATATTCTAACTTTACTATCTTTTCAATGATCTTCTTCATCAAATACTCATGAATTATATTCCATAATTGATTTTCCACTTAAATGATCATGTAGGATAAATAATTTTCATTTAAAATTTGGAATAAATTGTTTCTTGTTAGGGGATATTTCATTAATATTATTTCGTCATCAATCCGCTTGATTACAAACCCATTATTTTAGGAAATAATCTTTTTCCCATTATCATAAAATTGAGGGAAACTTAATATATTGTTCTTTAACACACCTAGAACGTGGAGATCCTTGGATTTATTCTTACCAATCATGGTGTATTAAACTAATTTCATATTGAGATATCTATTGTTTTTAAATGTGAGAGTAAAAAAATCAAACATTTGATATATTTGAAGAGATTTTTTCATTGATCACTTTTATCAAGAAACCAATATCAAGAATCCATGGATTCTCTCCTTTCACATTTTCTAATCCAACCTCAACCACTATTATATATTCTTTATCATTCATCTTCCTAATATAGTTAGAATTATACTCTTCATTTAATTATATTTACGACATTGAATGACACATTTTGGTTTTTTTCTGGGTTAATTACACCTCCCATTTGTTTCCCTAGTAGAATTAATTTTTTTTTAAAATTTTACATTCTTCTTTAGATGTTACCTCAATTGGACTCTTACAACATCATGTTAACAACCTTCTAATTCATAACCTCTCTTAAATTTATTTAGTAAAAAAATATAACAATATAGTTATTCCTTCATTTTATAGACTCTATAAGACCAATATCATTATTGTTTGTGAAATATCCCTCGATAATTGACAGTTTTATAAAAATATGCACTTCATAGTGTAATTATCCATTAAAATAGACTTCTTATATTCTTATTTATTATGTATAAAATAATCATATTTTACCATGGATTTTATATTAGTATTAGTCTTTCAACTATTCTATTTCTACTCAACATTTCTTTTGGAATTTTAAAAGAATCCACTAAATTTATAAATTGAATATTTCTAATATTTTGGTGATTTAACCACATTATTCTTTCATTTTTTGTAATGAAATAATTTATTATGAATTCATGAATATACAAGATGAAATTTTAGAAAACTATAGTGAAGTATCTGAGTTTTTTAGTAGATTTAATAACATCTTTTTAAACATTAGAGCTTTCACAAACATTAATATTATTATTTTGGAACATAAGGTGAGTACTCCCTGAGAGGTATTAATCTTATAAAAGTTTATTCTCAAAATAAATTACTTATTAATTATTTTTAATGATATTTTATATGGTTTCCTAAATTATCATATCCCTAGATTCGATGATGGAATTCAGATCACCCATATTTCAAGTGAACTCTACATACATATTGGTAATATCTTTTTGAATTTTTTCCTTCCAGAGATTTCCACAATAAATAATTATAAGGTTTTAAATGTTTTTTATATTATGATATTTCTATTTTTTCAGGAAAAAAATGAGATCCAATATCAATTAAAACAATTTTCTTGAATCCTTATCTATATTTTCCTCCTCTTCACAACTCTCTTTATCTTCACATAAGAAATATTTGGGTTTTTTATTATGTCATGAAACACAAGTTTCAAAACACCCATCTAAACCCTCACTTGAGGAATAAGGCTAAAATATTATGGAACTAAAATCACATGAAGTCAAATTTTGGTTGGAGGGAACATTGATCATATGTATCATGATAAATCAACTTGATTAAAGAAGGCCTTCCAAAACAAGCACACAGGTTGAAGGAAATATAAACTTTAACCAATGGGAATAAAAAAAGGGATTTACATGGTTTAGACTTAATATTAATACATAGTGGAAACAATAGTACTTTAATTAAAAACAAAAAAAATGAGATTTCTAGAATTTTATTTAAAGCAATTGATCGCACTCAACTCTTTTTATAATAGACCATCCAATAGATCTGGTTCCAACACCTTATGATCTTTGTAAACAACCCCTCTATTATTCTATATATCTGGATGTCCCCCAATTTTGTAAAATATACCAGTTGATGAACCACCATAACATTTGATAGGAAAATAAAATTAGAAAATAATAATATACTCTTACATATCCCTATCCAATAAAATTTCATTGACTTTATAAACTGTTTATTCTTGTGTAATTTCAAAATTATTCATATATTAGTCAGTTTTTCCTTTATGGCTTCCATTATCTTAATCCAATTGTTATTGCCTCTCTTACATCTTTATAATTATCTTATGATTCAGTTTATTCTTCTACAATTAACCAGTTTCACTCTATTTAAACTTAAAATTCTATTCATGGATCTTTTGTATCACTCACTCTATAAATTACAAAACGTTTCCAAAGAAAATATATCAAAACATTAACTAAAAAATCTCCCACTTGAGAATTATTATTCAATGATTTAGCACTATTTCCTTCAAATCATTTTGTAAAATTCTAACCTTAGTTCCCTCCCCCCATCCATAGTAATAGTTAGTCATCATGTATTCATTTTCTTCCCAATCACCCAATTCCCAGTCAAGAACAACACTACCTCATACATTCCCAAACTACGACCTTCATTAGCATATAATTTATATTTTGAAAAATTATTATCTTATGTATATCCATCACTCATTTTTCTACATGTTTCTAAATATAGTGATATTCTATTTGAATATTTTTTCCCTTGAGTGAAACATCAGATTCCTTAAAAAATGGATAACACCGTAACTATTATATAATAATGTTTCAATCCCCTTTGTATTTCAAATCTCCTCCAACAAACTCTTTAACCATACCATCTCTTCCCCTACATTTGTTTCAACAACATTCTACGTTAAAATAGTATATAGTACAACTATAGGATATAGTCTCGACATAATCCATGTGATAGATCCACTATAGGTAAAAATAAATTGTATCGTACATCATTTAGGGTCTATACCACCCTTTTACATATGCCCTGATATATCCATATAATGGATTATATTTTTTGTAATATAAGGTAGTTAGTCTAAACTATTGTGTTGTTGATGTAACAATTTTACTACATACTAGTGTTATTTTCACATATTTTACAAAAACTAATTAAACAAATTAATTTCATGAATATAATTTTTTCATGTATAAATCATGGAATGCATAAAAAATACAACCACTGATGATAAAAATTTTTTTTTTATATTTTTAAACTCATCTTCCATACATGGTACCTTCTCTTTGAATAATTTGAAATGTCTAGATAATGTGGTAAAGACTAGTTTTTATCCAGACATTCCAAATATTTTCACTTTCATAATATGTACTCTGATTAAGGAAACATCACTTCCATATGATTCAATTTCCAATGGGTTATTATCCATAATATCAATTTGGCTTCCCCAATATTCTTCATCTAAAATATTTTGGTAAACATAGTCATTATCATTTTAATCCCTTCTTTGTCTTGTCCTACTGAGATCATATAATCTGTATATTGGAGAATTTTGATGAAAAGATTATCATAAAATTCATTTTTGTGGATGAAATGATCTATATTACATTAAATTAACTTTTTTCATTTTATAAAACCACCAAACCTCTGGCATCACTACATGGTTTCATATGTAATCCCATGTAAACTCTACTAGAAATTTCATACCATGTTACTTCTGGATTCTATGAATTCTTATAGTTTCTAAATATAAATTTAGTTCTTTAAATATCTATAAAAGAGTGATATTGTTAAATGTAGTTTTTTTATATATAAAAATTCTTCAAGAACTATTCTAAGCATCATTAACAATGTTTTTTTCTTATGCATCTATTGATAATTTTCCCCTAAATTACACTCCCTATTTTTATTGAAATAACTTCATAACTAATACTTCCTTATATATTTTCCTACCATATATGTATTCCTTCAAGTGGTAGTCCCCTATATTCTTCAATTTCTTCTTTCCTGGTGGATTCTATGAAAGATCCTATGTTTTGGATGAATGAATGGTGTTTATCCCCTCATTCATCACTAACAACCCATTGTTTAAAGTTGTTGAAAATTGAAACTTATTTTAATAATTCAATCTCTCAAATATTAATAGTAATTATATGATTTAATTCAAATGAAAAAATATATAAGGATACTCTAACACTTGTATATCACCTAAAATCTTGAGGATATGTTCAATTTGGAACTACAACTTTTAAAACACTTTCTCAAGCCACTAAAATTATTGAGAATTATAATACATTATTCCTTTACTAAACCTCCAAATACTAACTTTCATAAAAAACTCATTCATCTAACATATTAAGTTCTTTCAAGACATGAATTCTTTCTAAAAATTCCATGATTTATCATCATTTTTTAGGTAAACCATGGATTTATCCATTAATTATTTTGTATTAATTGTATCTTCTGATAGGTTCTAGTTCTTAAATAAAATGTTTTCTTTGAAGTAGACATTTCATATTTTTATGACCACAGAGATATCATTATCCCATGGATAAAAACAAAAGCCATCATTTTTTAAACCTACAAAGAAACATTCTAGGGACATTACATTAAATTTTTCCCTTTTCATGGAATCAACATAGACATATCGAATGAAGAAAAACACATTGAGGTGGGACACAATAACCCTTTTTTGGATCTAAAACTCTTCAAGGATATCTTACCACATCGGTGTGGGAGGACTCCAATTTTTTATGTATGTCATACAATTCAAAAAATACTCCCAAAAATCATTGAGAAACCTAGAATATAATCACATGATTATTGATCTATTTCATATTTTGTGATTAATATACTCTTCTAAACCCTTATTTTTGGTGTTATGGGAACCATATTATCAAAAAATATTCCTCTCTTCCATTAAATATATGTGAAATTCCTACTTCCATATTATTCACTATTATCAAACCCAATCACTTAATTTTAAACTAGTTTATCTTTCCACCATGGATAATCATTGAAAAAAAGGATTCAAAAACATACAAATTATGCTTGATAATGAAAACCTGTACTATTTCTGCCACATCATTGATTATGGTAACAAAATACAATGATCCACTATGAGAATGAACTTGTAATAGTCCCCATACATCTATATATAATAACTCTAACTTCTATTTCTTCAATTTCCTACCATCTATATTGATGAAAACCTTCTTATTCTGCCCATGTATATACTATTTGAATATTGCATACTCCACATGGTAGATTTTTAGAATTTCTTTTTCTATAAGGACATTCATCCCCTTCTAAGACATGTGGTCTAAAAATCAATCCACTACTTAATTGTTTCAATAGTTGTTGTTCCAAAGAGTGATGTATCACCTAATATATTAGTATAATATAGTGTTCTTTACTTTAAACCTTTATCCACCACCATGGAACCATGTTTTATGTACCAAAAACATTCTAAAAAACTTTTATAGAAAACCAAATCATCCATATAACCAACCAATATTAAATTCATTCTTAATCAGGGAATAATTTTCCCTCCTTGGAACTCCAACAAGTATACACTCTTTTTTACACAATTAAATAACCTTTTCCAAATATCTCAAGAGTTACATTATTCATAAGATGTGTCATATAGAATATTTTGGATTTATAATTCTATACGCTACCATCAAGGAAGTTTAATTAAATAAATCCCTTGTATTAGTGTTCCATGAATCCAACATACTAATGATAGTTAAAAATACAGAGTTTTCATCCACATCCATAGTATTTGTAAAAGAACATCCAAAATTATAATTTCTATAATTTAAACTAAATTGTAAACAATCATATTTCATGTTCCCCATTTTCCCACAATTTAATCATACAAGTTTAATCCCTATAGAATTCAATCGAATATTTTAAAATTTCTCTTTCCCCTTATTCATAAATTAGTTTTCCCTTCAAAATAAATAAACCATAACTTCATCACTAAAAACAGTTCCAATAGATCCTAGGCCATATTGTTTTATCTCCCAATTTATAAATTGGTTTCATATTACCATATACACTATGTAATTTTTACTACTTTATTTACTCATAGATGTAACAATTACATCCCAATATAAAAGAAACTATCAAAAAAGAATCAAGGACCACACACCATAAGTTAAATTCAAACAAAAGGAATCCTGTTGACTCAAAACGTTATTGAAATCATTTAAATGATCATCAAATGACCTTCATTCTAAAATATTTACACAAAATATTCAGCGCAACATCAATACATTGTTTATTATAGATGGATTCTCTTACATGTTATAAATATTCACTAAAAATCAATAGTTTTCATCACATCATGGTTGTTTAATGAATTGTTCATAGACAAATTAATCCAAAATACCTTGAGTACCATTTGTTCATGTCTTTAAAATTCTACTTTTTGTATTGCTTCTTATTTAACCCCCTTAATTTTAGCTTAATATCTTTATAGTAAATATATTCATCAATATTTGTTCTCTAAAATCAAAAATCTGATCCATCAATATTTTAAATCTAAACCTTTCCTTCATCTAATAAAATTGCTTAGGAATTAGTTAACCGTTGATTCAAAAAAATTTCCTTATAAATCTTCCATTTCTCTACATTATGAATGTTATAAAAACATTATCTTAATGAAAAATATATTTTCCTTATGGATTATTTTTATAAATAAATTTTACATTATCTACGGAAAATTTTATCCTTTCCTTTGTTTTCATTGTTCTTTTTTATAGTTTCTATAAATCTAACTCATTTTATTTCTACATCTAAAATATAGTTTCAAATTTAAAACATCGGAATCCTAAAATTACTTGGATAGAAATTATTTTTATTTCATACTCTGAATTTTATGAAATTTAGGTTCCAAATACTACGAAATTTAGACTCTGAATTCTATGAAATTATGGTTTGGAATTCATTGAAATTCATACATTGAATTCTATGAAATTGAGACTCTGAATTCTTTGAAATTTAGACTCCGAATTCTCTAAAATTTATACTTTGAATTATCTGATATTTGGACTCTGAATTCTATGAAATTCAGACTCCTAATTCTCTGAAATTCAAACTCTGAATTCCTTGGAATTTAGACTCCGAATTCTCTATAATTTAGATTCTGAATTCATTGAAATTTAGACTCAAAAATCCATAGAATTCAGACCTTTAATTCTCCAGAATTTGGACTCATAATTTTTCATAATTTGGACTCTGAATACATTAGAATTCCGAATCTTATTTCGAACTCCGAATTTCTCATAATTCAGATTTCAAATTCATGGGAAATTATACTCCAAAATCTATTGAATTCAGATTATAAATTATTTGTAAAATAGAATCTAAATATCCATGTATTATAAACATTGAATGTTTATTTGTTTAGATTCTAAATTATATTTTCCCTTAGACTCGTTAAAATAGATTTGGTTAAGAAATTTAATTATCCTTATACTTGTTTATGAAACGATGTCATACAATCTGTTTCTAACTAACTGTTTTTTGAGTGAAACATGTATACGTCCCTCCAATTCTCAAGGGAAAATAGGACCATTGGTGCAGGGATCCAACATTGGAGATGTTCCATTAAATCGGAGATCATTTAAATGATCTCATTAATCTATTGAGATAGAATAAACCATTCCATTGACTTAGATATTACATGTTATTTATGTGATTTCTAGAGAGGGTGACTCTCATGCTTTGTGTGGTTCTTAACGTCTTTTTCATATTGCTTCATGTGACTTTGATTTTTTTTGAGAACAATCAAAGGCTTCCAAGGATAGAAAGATAGAGGTTTCTACTACCATAATGTTTGAGTACTTCTGCGGATTGGATGAAAAAGGTGTCGACTACATTAAATATCGAGGGATTGTATGTATAACAAGATAGATTCTGATATTCCTATCAAGGGCATACCGTGGTTTGGGTAAGGAATACTTTCTTTAAAGTATAAATCAAGGGACCTTTATCCAGGTTTGTTGAAAACCCAACTCTTTGGGTTAAAATATTTTATACTTGAAACTTGTTTTGTTTCATGTTTATTTATATTGTATTTTGATACAGGAAGAAAGTATAAACTTCAAATACATTCTTGATCATTATTATACATTGATAAGTAATATTATATATTCTTTATGTTAGAATATTTTCCTTGTAAACTTTTCTTATGTTTTATTTTTTGAACCTAGAATGTTTTTTAGTAGAAATAAAAGTGGTCTCATGAATTTAATTTGTTTAACTTTGTTTAAAATAGTTTTCCTTAATATTAAAAATGAATGTTTTTGAACCTAAAATTAACCCCCACCACTTGTAATTGATCATCTACTTCATTATTTTGATCTTACATAAATTTACACTAAATCAGAAAATAATAATTGAAAAAATCAATAAAAGTTTTCTTCCTTGATAATCTATAATTCCACTTGTTATACCAAACTCCCCAAATTCCAAAAATCTCTTTGAAAACTCACTTATCGAAAATGGTTGGAAACTAATGGAACTAATATAAATCAATGTCAACATTTTGATAGAGGATACTATGATCCAGGATCACTTATTAAATCCCCTTGATCATAGAAGGAATTTTGTAACACACACACAATATATGGATAAATGAACTCACACCAATACAAAACAACAAAATGATTTACATGATTAAAATGTAGTAATACTCCCTAGGAAAATTAATTCTACATTTTTTAATAGTAGAAGTATATGAAAATATTTTTATCTAAAAGAAAATATCCCACTCACTTATTTTTAGACGCTTCTTTCTAATCAATCAAATTTTTTGACCTTTCTATCTTTTTTGAAGACTCCACCAATTTTCAATCTAACCGGATAGACCTCTGTTTGGTTAATGTTATCGACGGATGCATCACCATAAAACATGATACTCATTTAATGGTGAAGTAAAACTGATTTACTATTACATATCTATCTCGAGATTCTTATATAAACTCCTCATACTGAGGAGTTATTCTTTCATAATTTTATAGTTATTCGTAAGCATGTCAATTTCTCTTTCCACACTTCTATCATCTATATTTAGTTTTTTTGGCCACATCAATTACACCATATTCCTCTTCCTCTATAGATTTTACTTATAGACATCACTTATTCCACTATAATTAAATTATTGTGTTCTATTCTAGAATCATTGTATTAACTCCTTCAATAAATTTCTATACTTTTCTAAAAATAATTTTTAACATTTTTAACACAACATTTTTAAGACAATAGTTTTATCTTGTTCTTAAAAGATATTTTAACTCATCTTATGATCCCTTTTTCTCACATTAAGCTTCCTCATCATAGGCTGTGTCTTTAGGATTTGAGAATTGATTCTTTTCCATATATTTTTTACCTTCAATTTTATTTTAATGAGTTTCTCCCATTATTACCACTTTCCTCATAACAACTTCTTGATAACTTTTGAGATGTATTATCCACCTCATCTTATACTTATTGTAACAGATAAAAAATCATGGAAAAGTGGCTAATTTTAACATAATTGAATCATTTAAATATGATTTATCCTTTTTTTACCTTCTCCTCATTACATAACTTTATAAAATAATGTTATAAATTCATCAACATCTATATAATCTTCTTTAATATTTATTTATTCTTAAAGAGACTTCTTTGAAGACATTGTTTTTTCTTTATATCCATTCCCCTTCATATATTTTCCTTTTATTTATAATTCTATCCCAATCCTCATTTAAAATGTAATTGATAAATTGTTGATCTTTTTTATAACCACTCATCAATTTATTCATTCTTAATGGATTTAATGATTGCATCAAATTTATCTAGGTAGATTCTCATCTTCTTCTTCAAAATGGTACAGTTTTTATGAATTTCTCAATAACATTATTTCAAGAACACATTTTTTTACCCAAATGATGAACTAATCTTCCATTTAATATTCTCCTATTTCAATAAATTTTAATTGAACTATTACTATTTGTAATCGGGACACCATCACATTCTTATATACTTTAAGGATTTCTTGACATTTCCTTGATATTCCAATTATTATTTGAATCCCCATGATTTGTATAAACTATTTATATGTGATGTATGAAATAAAAGCATTGTGAACATTATAATTATATTCAATATTAATATTTTATAATAATTTGTGGGTTGTGTAATGAACTGGTTTGGGATTCTACCAGACTAGTACATTAAATGATCCCCTATATGACCTAAAGTGTGTTTTTGGTCTCTATGGGTTGGTAACTAGTTCCAATAAATCAAATGAAAAAACTAAGGGGAAATTTTCCAACATTGAATAATAATAATTCATCATAATCTTCATTGAATCTTGCATGATAAATCTACACATTGGACATCAATGTACGTTAATTAAATAATTATAAATAATTGAACAAACCAGACAAGGGATAAACTAAAGAAACTTCCCGATAGACATAATCAATGAAAGTGAATACTCTCATTCAGTAATATTGATGTTATTAACAACCCTCATTCTATATTAAAAAATAGTCGAAAAAAATAAAAAGAAAAATCATAGTACAGAACAAACCTAGCTGATTTGGACGATAGAAAATCTCCCTAAAAATAAAGAGACAACCTAATCCACTAGTTAGAAAACCCCATGTGACCCATGATCACTAACTACATCTAAAAAATATATCAATGAGAAAATAAAAAAAATAGAGATTGCAATATGAGAAGATGTATAAAATATGATTTCTGAATACACACACATGCTTATATATGCTGGGTGTGAGCTAAATAGGCCCAGTAGGATTTCAATAAGGAGTCTATGAAATTCCTTTCATGAATCTTTTCATGTATTCTAGTTTGAACCTAATATAAAATGTTAGATTTTATAACTATAAATAAGGTGGATAAAAATTGTTTTATAATAAAAAATTTCAAAAAAAACCCATGGAAAATACCTCTTTGGAAAACAAAACAGTTTCTCGCTAGAAAACTATAATTTCTAATTAAAATTTAAAATAACACTTTTTATTGAAATTATTTTATTTAAAGTAACATTTATGAACCAAAGGTTGAATCTTCTATTTAAAATGGAAAAAATAATTAAAAATTATATTTTTGTAATTAAGAATTAAAAAACACGCCAATCCATTTTATATTCTTTCATAATATTTTCAAAATAATGATCTGTTTCGAGACACGTTTGAAATTTAAACCACAACATAAATTAATATGTTTAATAAAAATTATTATAAAGAGGAATAATATAAATAAATATTAATTAATGGCTGTACTTAATAAATAAATTCTACTTGAATGCTCATAAATTATTTAGTTGGAATCCCTAATGTAATAACATCATCAAACCAATATGTTTCAGTAGAAAGTCACTAGGTCCTGATATGAGATGACCTTAAACAATGCATAAGTTGAATAAAATATCACGATTATGATTCATCCAAAATTGAATAAATTTTTTATTTTATATCTTAGTATAATCCTATCAGTATAAATTAGTGTTGCTTAAAATGTATCTCTCACTCAGTTACATAGATTCCCATGACATGGTCAATGAAATGGTGAGTAATCAAACCGGAAAAATGATCATCAAATACATAAAATTCATATATATTAAATATTAGATCACATTTTACAGCTTCACATACGCAAAAACCCATTTCCATATCAGACAATATCAAATAATAATTTATCTCACTTCCAATAATGTGGGTAAATTGTATATAAAATACAGTTCATTAAAGAGATCCCAAGAAGGCTTTATAAGAATCAAAAACTCAATTTATAAAATTTAATATAGTCCATTAAAACAATATTCAATGGTCAATCTATAAAATCATCACTACTATAAAACTAGGGATTACATTCCTATATTCAAAATGGACCATAATGTCCTTCACGGATAAACAAAATTATAATACAATATATAAAACAAACAATATTAAACACATTCAATCCAAATCTTTCTCTTTTTAGGATTAACATGATAATGAAAACATCTCCCTAATAAACACACCCATTAAACAATGGATTTATACTTTTAGAAATAAAACAGGGATACCCCCTCATTTATCACCAAATCCATTTTTAATGTTTCTTATAGGTATTTTCACAAACACATAGAAAAAAAAAGAATTTAGTTTTAAATGAATTACTACAAATCTATTATATATACACAATTCCTTCTCTATAAATCATTTGAATAATTTTATAAAACATCTATGAAATCACATTTGGATATAACTTGATAAGAAATTAATTTATAAATAATAAGAATTATACGATTTTTTTAAATAAATTAATCACAAAAAAACACATTACCCTTCCTTTTGGAACCACTCACAACACATGACCATTGATTACAGATGTAAATCCTTATAAGGAAATGACATATAAATTCATTAAAAAATAATATCACTAAGAATAGTGCCATACCAAACACTAAAAATGTGTAAAACATACATTAGGATTCATGGGAGACAAATTAATTGAGGGGAAATGGAGGTATGAAGTTGAGGGGAGGGGAGACAAAGAAAATGATAGGTTTACATCGAAGGTCCACTCGAAAATGGAGGGAGAAATATTAAAAATATAAAGTTATCAAAGGTAAGGATTCCAAGTAATTTACTCTAGTCCATTAGTGAGAGATATAGTGGAGAAAATTTGGATAAACCCTTTTAAATATGAAGACGATTAGATTTTGAGATTAAAATGATTTAAAAATATGAAGTGAAACACCATGGTGTGGTCCTATAAACCAAGGTGTAGCACCCCTTACTCAAAACCCATCAAAATATAGCACACATGACCATGATGCACGAAAGAACATAAAAGGAGAGTTAAAATAATTAAATATAGGCCATAATGGTGTATCCCAAAGCACCGGGATTTCAATATAAGCACTAGAGAACAATGTATCTAAATCTTCAAACTCCATGGTGCATCCCACGCCTACTATGTTGTTTTCATCCTCCCTTTGTGATATTCTAAAAGGTAAACAAAACCTCCTCTCTATAAAATCATGACCCTCCATGGTGTAAGTCTATATCCATGGTGCATCCTTACATGTGATATCTCAACTGTGGTGCAACACATGCTCGATTGCAGTGTGGTGACCCCTCATTCAAGAATGATAAAAAATAAATGAAGAAGTCCTTTCTAGAAAATTAAAACCCTCCTTCATAAAACCTATATATTTTAAAATATATCATCCCAAATATAAAAATTTGATTCATGGAAAACTCATTCATAGTAAAATAACCACCCACCATGCAATAAATCTTATTGTTGTGGCATGGTATATTGTAGTTAAAAGCTAAGGATCTCCCATAAATGTCTAAAATAGTTCCAATTTTTAGAAACTCATAAATATTCAAAATAACCACAAAATTATATAATATTAAATACAATAGTGTTGTTATGGTGTTGAAATACTCCCCACCATACCAATTTCTATCCCCATAATGGTCATAGTCAAAAGTAAAATTAAATATAAATTCAAAATATGAAGAACCATTATAAAGTGTTAGAGGGCCAGTGAAAAAGTAAAAAGGTAAAATAAAAAAACTATAATATTAGCATATTTCTACAGTTTAAAACTATGGAAATTTCCTCAAAAATTGTAGACATAGATTATGGAAATGGTTTAAATATACCACGGACACTATAACCATTCCAATATAGTCAATCCTTTAACCATGGTTTGAAACAGTGACATTAAGTGGCTATTCCCACGATCTGTGTGGGCCTCTGCCATAGGATATTCAAATATAACCTATTTAACTAGTTTAATAAACTATTGATTAAGGTGACCTATAGACATGATTCTTTAGTAATATTTCCATAGGATACTAACCATACCCCCATTTCCACAGTTTAGTAAAATGAGGTCATAGCCTTTGAAAATATAAAGGAATTTTCTATGTTTTAATCCCATGTCCTCTTTCAAAGTACTCCCAACACATTACCACTATGTTAATCTTCATTATATTTATTAATATATATATATATATATAATTATATATAATTATATTTTTTATTATTTAACAAAATTGTATTTGAATGGAATTCCCATTTAAATGGTTCTTTGAAATTGTGGTGATACTTAATTCCAGATTATCCTACTATCACGGTTTCAAAGAATATTGGAAATAAGAAATTATACATTATCATAATGTCACATTTTAATAGAAATGTGGTTGTAGGAGATGATTATTACATGTTATTGGAAAAATGTGGCCATAGGGGATTCATGCTACACCTATTTCCTTGGATTTTGAACAATGTGTTCTTATATGAGGCGTATTTCAATGATTTGGGAGAAAAATTTCCACAAAGGATTCAAGGTACACCTCTTTCCATGGTTTTTTAAAATTATGGTCAGACATGTGGATTATTTACATATCTTTTGAAATATTTTTACATAGGTTATTTGGGTTAAAAATATTTCCATGGTTTTTTCCAAACTATGGAAATAGGCCTTCCCATCAATTTCCTATATAAAATTAATGGTTCCCACTAATTTCCTTTACCACATACTACCCCAATATCCAATAATTATGGATATATGTGGGTGTATAGCCACGATATATGTAAATCAATTCTATAGGCTCAACCAGGAAGACCTACGCCCATGCTTCTACAAATACTGTGGAAATTTACTACCCTTTAGCCATAATTCTGAAAGTATTGGCTATAAATACAAGGTCGTAGGTCCATTTTATTGTTGTTCCATTTTATGAAATTATCCACAATGAAATGGAACCCTTCAATGATGGCCAACCCAATCCCACCACTGATAGATAGAGGTCCCACCCCCCCCCCCCCACTGCATGGTGGTCGAGATAGCATATGGAAGGTGTTTTCCCTTATTCTATTGGGATTTAATCACCTCCCCCAATAACTCTATCTCAGTACATAAGGGATAACAGCCCATTAGAATGCATTATGAGTACCATTGAACCAAGAACTAAAAAACAAATACTTCCCAAAATCAGTAGAGACAATCCTCAAGCTTCATTAGAAATGTCTAATCATAAATCGTATCACAATAATATAACATGATTCTTGTAGATTATAGAGATCGATGATAGGTCACCCAAACATTTGGAATTCATCTAAAATATTCATATGAGGAATAAGAACCCTCATGATATGAATGTCATCTAAACAAACATGTGTACTCATAATACCTCAATGGAAACAATAATTGTCCATCTACCACAACCAACTATCCACGAAATAATTCATAAATAAATAAGAACCAAAACCCTAATAAAAATACCAATATCTAAAATTAAGGTAAACCAATTCATCACCATCCCATAAAATCAATGAGGGAAATATACTCCAATAAAATAAATATTCCTCAAAAATAAATAATGTATCAACCTTTAGGTCAAGAAGTATGGAAGATATGTAACCATGGACCCAACTCATGAAAAACCCTCTCATGGTGAAATTGAAAAAAAAACTTCAATGGGGAAACATCTCAAATTGAGTTCCATCAAAAGCATAATCTATACTTGTAAATCAATTGTTACAGTTTCACTAGAATGTTCTCATGGAATCCCATGAGTTACTCCTCAAACGCCATGTCTAAACACAAGTCTATCATAAAAAATAAACCACAAGAGTAATAATAAATCAATATGATATTAGTAACATATCAATAATAAATACATCTATAATAAGAATGGAAGAAACACCAGAGAATACACCACAAAAATAGAATAAATACCAAAATTGATGATCACCCAATGATCAAACAATTCTGATACTCCCTCTTGATCACTTCCTAATATGATACAATGTCGAATCCAAAACATTCTATTCTGATATCTGGAAAAATATCCCTTCTAATAAATGAGAATTGTAAAAGTCATCGTTACCTGGATTGAGACAAAGAACACTAATTCTAAGAATGAAATTCCACGATTGATTTAAACCCAAGAACATCTTAATCACCTCCAAAAGTAAATGACTAATGAATTCATAATTATAATAGAAAAAATGGTTCTCGATCCACCACTCCATTCAGAGCCTACAAAGAGTTAATAAAAAAGGGAGATACACTCAAATAATAAGAGGAACCATCCTAAAGATCATTTACATAACTATATTTCCACATTCCATTTATAGAATTCTTTTATTTATATTTTAAATATCGTGAGTCATAAATATAACTCATCCATGACATACATTACCAAAAAAAATCTTTTAAAACAACAAAAATTAAACCAAATAACCAATTTACCAAAGTGGATTACAATGAAAAATTCATTTCATTAAAAATAACTACATTACCAAATATTCAAAACTCATTTATCAAAATCAAATTCACTTTAATAAAATTCACTTCCTTTATAAAACTAAAAAATATCCATTTCAAAATTTTAAATAACAACTCCACTACAATGTAGTTCAAAAAATAATCTGACTAACTCAAAAACCCATCAACATCTTTAAAAAATAAGATCAATAGAACATCAAAAAGATCTATTTTATTTCAAAAATTATCTTTGATTTCCATCATAAAACTTTGAAATTTCACGAAACTCACATCCATTTTTAAATAAAATAATAAAAAAACGTTTCTATTTCCAATAATTACCTGAATCCAATAATTAAGTCAACCAATTTCAAAAACATATCATGAAAGTCAAATTAATATACATATAAACCACAACACATAATTTGTGAAACTAAAAAATTCAATGAAATTCCTATTTTAGATAAACCTATAATGTTGTTTTTAAATTGATACATTTTCTAAAATCCTCTTTTCATAAAAATATATTTTTTTAAACACAAATCTAAACAACATGTAAGACAACACATAACCAAAATCCAATCCAAAAATGTTAAAACATCACCAAAACCCCTCTTTGATGAATCTAAAATAAGTGGAAACCATTTTAGGTTCCATTAGAGAAGAAAATATGGCTAAAAAATCAAATTAGTGTATAGAGTTGTTCATAAATTGACCACATGGTTTAGCAGACCATGATCCAATTGAGTGGAAACCTATGAAAATATTCTGGGACCATGTTCATGTGGTCCACCTCGCTTCCAAGACCGTGTTAGATTATGATTCCACACTATTTTCATTATAATATCTTCCCAAATAATAATGGAAACCCCAAAAGTGTATCATATATCTCAATTGGGATAATAATACCATCATTAAAATAATCAAATAGAAATCAATATTCAAAACTAAAATCTGAAATACTCATGGACACTCAAGTCTCATAGTAGAAGGTGGTGATCAGACTCATAATCATGACCCACCTCTGTAGTTTCAATGTTTCTATAATCCTTAATACCATGTGGCACCACAAATAATAACAGGGTGCCCAGGTTTTATTTTTTAATGAACCAACCTTGTCTACCACCAAACTATTACTTAATGAGGACCTACATATGGACGAAAGATCATTTCTGATCTCTATGAACTAGAATATAGTGTCATGGTATCAAATTAAATGAGTAGTGGATCATTTTTACCCCAAAATAAAAATAAAGTAGTAGAAACTATCATGAATCATGTAAGGTATGTCAACATATTGTACTTACATGCATGTCAAAAAAACAATTTTAAGAAAAAAAACCAATCATGTCCTAAATCATGGAAACATACAATGAGACATAATCCATGAAATTGATTACTCTCATAAGGTTTTATAAAAAATAATAACAAATATTATATTTAATAATAGACATTGGATGAAAATAAAAATGAAAAATATATTATATAATAAAATTGGTATAATTAGTTGAGAGGTACTCACCCAAAAAAATAAACATGATATATTACTAGAACATCAATATTTGACCCATGGTAATTCACCATATCCACAAAATCCATCAATATAACAACGACCAATAATTGATTTATGATCTCAACTTATAAAACTGTATAAAACAGTAAGGATACACACACACACACACAAGTGTGTGTGTAGGGAGTGAGATGAATAAACTTAGTAGGATTTCACCAATGATTCAATGAAATTCGTTTCTTAAATTATATTTTTAAAATTATTTGGAAATTAAGGATTTATATATAAAAAGTAAACGGAAAAAGTATCATACATTTAATAATTTCCAAAAAACTCTATGTAAATACATATGTGGAAAATAAAACACTTTCTATCTTAAAAATAATAATTACAAGCCGAAAATATTAACATGAATTTTCAATGAAATTATTTCTTTCCAAATAAATAATTATCATTAATGAGTTATATTTTCCTATTAAAATAGGAAACACCTTTAAATAATAAAATTGTAGACATCCAAATTTAGGAAACAAACCTAAGCCATTTTTCCACTTTCCAATATTTTCAAATAAAAACACATTTTCAAGCCATTTTTAAGAGGTAAAATGAAAAATAAATAAGGAGGGAATTAAAAAATGGACAACATTATATAAAGGATGCATAATATAAATAAACCACCACAAATGGTCCCATGAACTCAATGAATAAAAGTAGTATTCAAATAAATTACAGAATATTAATCCCTACCGAAATACCATCATCAAATGAATAAGTATCGCGTGAAACTCCCTAGGACCTAAATTGAGATGAACCTATCCAATACTCAAGATGAATCAACTAGTGGGATTATTATTCATATAAAGGGGAAAAAGTAATAGATAATCTTCCTCAGTATAATTGGTTAACTAAAAAATATTGATTAGATCTCCCAATCTAATTGGTTCACTCTTAGTTTTGATTATCTCTCTCATTCAATTTGGATTGATATAAATTAGAATGGACGAAACTGAGTCTCTCAATTACTTACCTAGGATTTCATTAGAATATCAAAGAAGAGGTGAGCAATCAAACAAAAAAATTATCATCATGAGCATTAAATTCATAAATAATGAATCTTATCTCACTTACAACACCCTCACATGAATTAGACCCTTTCCACATAATTGAAAATAGAATAATAATATAATTAATTCTCTATGAGAAAGGATAAAAATATATAAATTACATAACATTAAGGGTGTTATATGAAAGGACAAAAATCATCAAAAACAAAATTTATAAAATTTATATCAGTACATCCAAATGATCATGTATGGAGAAGATATAACATTAACTTTATCACATGGTATGGAATCATTTTCATAATTATGTGTCAACCGATACATTAAATCCTTCATGAACAACTATCTTAAAAAACCCTTAAACCACCCAACTCATAACACTTTAAAACCAAATATGTTCCCCCTTGTGAGTAAGTTGATATCAAAAACATTTATTTATTTAAAATAACCCATTAAAATATTTTTTTCTTTCCTTTACAAATTAAATGGGGCTAAAACCCATTTTTAATCCTAAAAACCATTTTTAAAGATCCTCATAGTCATTTTCACAAATACATGGTAAAAAAAATTTTGTTTAGAATTAACTACTAAAAATCCATCAAAGATAAAATATGAAAATTATATAATCCATTTAAAAAATTATTAACCCTAAACATTATTCTATATCTATAAACCTTGATAAGAGAAAAAAATTAAGTAATAAAAGTTTTATAAATTTTCTGAATAATGTAATCTTATAAAAATCCTATATCTTTCAGGAAAAATAACTTGAATCAAATTTAATTAAGTTGTGGAATCCCAAACACATAATTAAACAACATATATATGCCATAAATGACCATATACCCAAGACTTAACCCATCCCAAATACTAAAATAGACCCACACAGCCATTTTGGTATATGGCAGAAAAAGAAATCATGGGGAAATTGAGGTATGAATATGAAGGGTGGAGAAAATAATGATATGGAGTGGTTTACAATGAAAAATATCTTGGAAATGGTGGGAAGAACATCAAAAATATAATGGAGAAAAATGGAGGATTCCTAGGGATCTCCTCAAGTATGATTATGAGTGATATAGGAGAAAAATGGATAATTTTCATTTTATATAAAGAGGGGTATATTTGGAAATTCACAAAATAGAAGACTAGGTAAATCACCTACATGATGGGGCCTTATACCCGATAGTGTGGAATCCATTACTCAACACCCACCATATAGCAACTAGTTAATCCATGGTGTATGGAATTTGAGTTGGGATGATCCAAACCAAGTCGTGGGACACCACTTTATAGAACTAATCCCTATGGAATAATGTGCCTATCTGGGAAAACACTATAACGTATCCTACACCTGTTGCACCATCTTCATCCTCCCTTATTGAAATCTCATAAATTCAATGAAAAATTCTCTCACAAGAAAATCAAGTACTTCAATATTACAGGGCTTGGTCTTGAAATATTCTTTCATATGACATACCCACCATGGAATAATACACCTTGGTTGTGACATAGTTAGCCCTCCTCTGAAAATTTTCAGAAGAAATGGAAGCAAACGAAACTCTAAAATTATGTCCCCTCATGAAAAAACCCATTTTATACAATGTGTCCTTTCCCAAACCCAAAAAAACAAAGGCATGGAAAATTCCTTCACTTAAAAATTACTACCTTCTAGACCACAAGTAAATTTGAAATAACTTAATCTATTTTAGCTCAAAAAAATAGATCTCCCAAATAATTTCAAACATATTTATAGTTTCTAAAAATTTATAAAATAACCCAAAGATTATATAATATTAAATTCTTTAAATTCATGGGGATGTCATAGGGTATCCCAACGCTTGATAGAAATTCACCACTCTCGATGATATCAAGAATGTCCAATTCAAGTCATAAAAAGTATAGAATCATTCACTCTCTTCCTATATTGAATACAATTACATAGAACATAATAACATATTTATGGTGGGATTCTACTGATATCATTGATCAAGCATGTTAGCAGTGAAAAAATTAACTCAGATCTAATGAAAATTACATAGAACCATGGTTATGAAAACCACAATAACATATTTCTTAAATTCCAATATGATGGTGATTTAACTAAATTTTATACTATGTTAATGGTATTAAATAATTAATATGAATAATTAGTGAAAAAATATTTCCCTGATACCAAGTGAAATTCCCATGTCAGAGTAGAACACCATTGAGTGGGGGGGTGAGTTAGTGGTTTCCAAAAACACTAATTCTCAAGTTACATTATGAAGGCCAGTTAGTGAGAAAAGGAACTTGATGGTGATGGAATATTTATGAGAGAAAGATAAATAATAAACACAGATGGGAAAATTTATTTTTTACATGGTTCACTCATCCTTTTTATCGAGGGTTAATACATGGTTAATAATGGATGTAATTCTATTGTAAAAGTCCCAATTTTATTATCAATAAGATTGAGGAATTGTGTAATGAGATTTCCCTAAACTCATATTATATGAATGAATGATGAGTACCATTATGTTTATCAATATCTATATCATATACCTTATGTTCCATTAATATTTTATTCATGTCATTACACTTGTTCTTCTCTAAAAATGAAAAAAATAACCCTTAAAACACTCCCTGGAAATAATTGTTGAATATTAATAAAATTCTATGATTTTTTTTGAAATCCTTCCACAAATTTATAAGCATAATGTGTGTTCTATCTCAGAACCCTTATATATAGTGTGGTCTCATGGTCAGAAAAGATTAGAAAAACATAGATCCTCCTAAATTTTAAAAATCCTCTAAATCATTCTTATGCCCCTCAAATCAAAAAATATGGTTCATCCATGTTGTAACGTCCTTAAATGTCTTTTGGTATGATGAATAAAAAACATAAAAAACATTTATATCCTTAAATATCTATAACATATACCATTATGGAATGGGTGTCACATTACGGCATGATCCCACATTGTCTCCCAAAATAGTGTGAAACAAATTTATCCCATGTTAATCTTCACAGCATAGTAGACTTCTAATAAATTCTTTAGATAAAATTTAATGTTGTAAAAAAAATTAAATTTCATATTGAGTCCTCCTATGTGAGAGTAATTAAGTTTTATGGCTACCTAAGAGTTACTTCAACTCATAATGGTGTAGTTAGAAGGTTTCAATGTGGTATGGTTCTTAGATTCATCTTTTTTATAAAACTATCGATACTATTGTGGTATAAATCCTCTACATAATATTAATCTTTTCGGTTAATATATAGGATTAACTTTATATTAACTCATATGAACAATTAACTTCATAAATTCAAATCCTATATTATTTTATCATCATGTAAAACTCTACTCCTTCATGTTGTGACCAACACCACAATAGTTTTAGATATCTTTATAAGAGTAACTTTATCTCTCTAGTAATATAAACATCATATAAAATGTACCTATCATCATGATATTATACCATGCACATTTCTATATAATTTAACTAAGAAAAACTAATTACTTTTCTCCCACGACCATCTCTAAAGTGTCTCTAAATCATCCATGAAAATGATAATAGTTAATAAAACATGACATCATTTTTAAAATCATAAATTATTTTCCGTAATTAATAAGTAATTTAACACCTCCAATTCAGAGGGTATATAAATGCCCAACCATATGAAATAATGTAATTTTTGAGATCTCTCCATCCTTATAGTGAATTGAGCATCATTATATTAACTATGTCTCAATAAATATAAAATCACAACTCCTTTTTCATCAATTAAATTCATTACATCTATATAATTTTCAATACTCATTTTCTTCCTAAGCTATATGGACTACTCAAGATTCCCTAATGGATCTAAAATACTCAATCATAAATGCATACCAAAATACATTAATAAAATTTTCCACAAATGGTATATGGATCCAGAATCATGGTGTAAAATAATAATCAGCCGAATCCCATGAAACATAACTATAACCATAATGTATAGGAACAAAAAACACTCCATCAAACATTAATTTTATATAGGAATTATGTGATATGACTTGTTTAGTTGGCCAAATATTATACAAATAACAACATGTTTATTCACCAAACATGGAAAACCAATCATGAAATCTATTGATATAAAATCCCACTTCCACTCAGGATGATAAATCAGTTTTATCAAACCAAATAGAATAAGGTACTTATACAACCCCTATTTACAGGCGAGACATAATGATATGAAGTTAACAATATTTATATTCATGACTAGCCACCAAAACAACGACTTGAGAGCCTTGTAATTCTTCACCACTTCAGGATATAACAACTTTATAGTTTCCTATATAAGTGGATTATTTGATCCCACATTAATAAAAATAAAAAGTTGTATCACATAAGATTATATGGTTATGTAAAGCTTCATAATTTATTTCTCAGAAGTGAGACTTATTCACTCAATAAAGAATTGTGAAGGCCAATGTAACAGCTTATGACTTTAAATTTTTATCCTCAATCTTTATAAATAATATTACATGAAACACTAATTTTATATGAGAATGTAAAACCCCAAAATTATAAAATATATTTCTTTTTATATGAATTCAATCTCTTTGATAGGTTATGGAATATAGAATCCCATGTCTGCATTAACCATAATAGAGAACACATTTATATCATAATGATTAAATTAGTAGTTATAAATAGAAATAACTAAATTATGAAAATTATAAGGTTTAAAAATGTATTAGATTAATTAACTTGTTATCTATTGATTATTAAAAAAATATAAGTATTTAAATGAAAATGAAGTGCTTTCTGAGAAACCATATTTTCCTAAAAGGTTTCTTCATCACGCTTTGAACACACTAATTAAAATTAATTTTTACCAACTTTATAAAATTTATTATAAAAATAAAATAAATATTAAAATTTTCATATCAACATTTTCTTAGGGATATATTGTCTTTATTTTTCTGAAAATATTAAATTTTTATTGAATAGTGAAAAATACAGATTCTTATAAAACTATCATTTCTTTATAATAAATTAATTAATTTAAAAGGTTCATTATGCATTGAATTTCATTTAATGTAACATATGCATTATTTTTTTTCCTTATTCCAATAGATTATATTTTATTTCTTTTATAGTAAATATTCTATTAAGTGTATTTTTCGATTAAAAGCATTTTTTTTGAAAACTGTTGAAATTATCTAATGTGTCCCCACATTTATTATTCAAAATAACCCTAAATAATTAATTATTTAAATGAAATTTATATAATATAAATTTTAATTTTAATTTTTAAATTAATATAATATTTTTTTGTTTTCATATAGTTAATATAAGATATTTTTTCCTAAAAAAATACATTTCTTGAAAATTGATTGTACATTATGTCTGCGGTATTAATTATAAATTAAATTCATCCACTTATGTGAATGGAATTCGGAAAAAAGGATTACATATTTTTAATCAGAATAAATAAATTTATATAATAATTTAAACATAAATTATTACCATAATGAATAGTAGAGCAGTAAAAATTAATTACAGCGGTTAAGGTAAAACTTGGTTTACCAATGGTTAAACTAAGAAGATAAAATTTAAAATGACCTAGAAACTTGTCTAAAACTCATTTTATGACCATATTTGTACCTTATATCTTTTATGGTTCTATATTTACCCATTTTATAGGAGTTTTTCCTGAAAAAAATATTGGTATCAATATTTCCTTTCAAAAAATCAAAGTATATCCTCTCCCCCACTTATAAAGAGACACCTTATCTCCTCTCATCTTCAAACTTGCAAATCCTTTTATTTTAGCCAAACCCAGAAACAATTTTTTACTTTATTACCAAACCACATCATAAAGGTAGTATTTTGATTATCAATTCCACCTTTGAAGTATTTAGTTATAATATTAAAGAGTTTCTCCAATGAAGATGTAAAATTCTTAAATATGTGTTTTTATTTTATTTCTTCTTCCACCTCCTTCAAATAACCTTGAACTATGATACTATAATAAAAAATTATCCCCTATATATTTATATTTTATTATATTAATTTCATAACCAAAGTACATATCCAAATTCCTCAAATGGGATACGAAATCATCCATTGTGTGTATGGTGAACTATCGCCTCGCAAACAGATGAATTTCATTTTCCATGACCACCTTTCAAGGACAGATATAATGATGGATTTAATATATTTATATGCTATTTATGAAATTTTGGTGTTTATTTAATTATTATATCAAATATGACTTCTTAATTTTCATTAAATTTGGGATATGATAACATCACTTGTGTGTACGGTGGATTACTACCTCCTGAAGCGATGTAATTCATTTTTCGCTTATGCTTTACCTAGAAGGTGGTAGGGTTAAAATTAAGGAATATAAGTGGTATTTAAGAACTAACATTACTTATAGGAATAAAATATCATATATATATTCTCACCTTAAAATATTTTTAAAAAAAATAATATCATTCAATCATAGTGTGGACTACCGCTTTCATGTAGAGATTAAAATTCTTTTCAATATATTTTTACATAGTTGGTAATAAAGATATACATGATTAAAATACATGATATATATAAAATATTAATTATTATTTAATGTTAAGTTAATATTTTTTCCCTTTAATTATATCTATTGATAAAAAATGGAAACAACATTCATGTGTATTTACTTTCAATATCCCCATGAATAGTGTAATCCATTTCTTATCTCATGATTTTATAGATTACTCTAAATATGTAATGAATAAATATGATATTTATATCATGGAATAAAATTTAGATATTATTTAACCTTGATAAATGTAACTCCATGATTGTTTTGTGAATTTATTTAATTTTTGAATAAATGAAATATCTTTGATAGCTTGCGTTATATACAATAACAAGTTTTAATGAACCAAGACATAGTATTAATAGTAATATTTATAGATGAGCATTATTACATATTCATTAAGAATGATTGAATGAATATTAATAACCCCATTTTATATATTAATTATAATTATTTTATATAATGAACATATGTTGATAAAAAGAACTTAATTTTTTGTAAAGCCTTTAAATATTTTGAAAATACAATTTTCTCAAAAATCATATTTTTTTTATTTTTATGAACAATAATAAAATAATTTCATAAAAATTTAGAAATTTTATTTTAAAAAATAAACATCATTTTATTATTCATCATATCAAATTTATCCTTCGGTAAGTTTTATGGATTTTTTAGAAAAAATTGTTCTTCAAGGAATAGTTAAAAATAATGGTTTTATTGAAACATTTCTTTTTGTTTAAAACATTTAAGGTTATTTTTTATTTTGAAATGTGTTTAAAAGTAAAATTATTACAATTATATATCTTTTAATCCAATTTTTTTCATTTGAGTTAATTTAATATTTAATCTTTTTTTAAAACATCTTAAACTTTGGAACGTTTACTCTTTTTAAAACACCTTTCTCATCGCAACTACAGGATTAATTTGAAATTACTTTTTGCATATTATGTGAAATTAATTTATGAAAATTTATTTAATATTCATAATCATCATAATTTATGTTTTCTAATAAGTGAATATTAATCTTTTACCACAATGAATAGTAAAAATAAAAAAAAATTTAATGTGGTTAAGGTAAAAATTGGTTTATCTGGTATTAAACTAAAAATGTATGGGTTAAAAATGATACAAAACATGTAAAATACATATTTTATAGAAATAATTACACATTATATCTTATATTCTCTAAAAGTTTCTTTTTTTTAACATTTTCAATGAGAAAAAAGTGGTTTCAACTTTTTTCCTTTCAAAAATTACAAGGGTGCCACTCACCTCACTTATAAAAGACCACCCCTTCTTCTATCTACTTCACACATGTATAACCCATTGGTTCAGAAAAAACCTGAAAATTACCTTCATTAAATCCTTCCAATAATATTATAATCCTTATATTTTTTTCATTAATCTACTCTATTAAGGTTTTTGGTGAAAACCCAAGGTGGTTACTGGAAGAAGAGGTAATGTTCTTCAAGGGGCATTTTTATTTTATTTCATCCTACACCTCCTCCGATTATTATTTAACCATGAAGATAATATAGGATAATTATTTTACATATAATTTTTTTTATGTTATTTTAATTACTTATATCATCTCATCTTCCTTGAAATGGTAAATGATAATAATGCTCATGTGTAAATAGGACTACCGCCTCACAGACAAATGTGACACATTTTCCATCAACACCTCTCATAGTTGGGTATGATGATGGATATGCTATATATTTATGTTATTAGAAACATAAAAATACTTATTTAAATATATTATCATATATGTTTGTTTTACCTTCCATTCTATTGAGAATATAATAAAATGGTTCTTGTGTACGGCGGACTACCGCCTCATGAAGGGATGTGATCCATTTTTCAATTATATTTTACATGGATGGAAATAATGGATAAATTAAATGAATATATGATATTTATATATATATACATATGAAACATATATTATTCTTATAATTTAAAATATTATTTAACTTTATTTTTCTTCATCCATGGAGAAAATTGAAATAGTGTTCATGTGTACGTACGTCCTAGAGTCTCAATGAACTATGTATTTTATTTTATATCTCTAAAATTTATGGTTTACTATAAATACATATATATTGAATATATATTATATTTTTAAAATTTCTACAACTATGGAGATTATAGAACCATTATAATAGTAATAGTAATAAAAAAATAACATACCTGAAAAAATAATGTAATTATTCCCAAACATGACTTTAACATTGAATTGTTAATAGACATATAATAAAAGGTCATAAGTAAAAAATATATGGCATGATATATTTAATTATGTTTTATTATCATATGTATAATGAAATTATATTTGATAGATAGGAGTGTTGAATATGTATAAAGGAATTCGAGACTTCTCATAGGGGATTTTTTGCACAATTTTCCTTCATTGAGAAAAATATTGTGTTAAGAACATGTATTCTTTTATGATGTGTATATACAGTTAATTTAAAATTTTTTATCTAGAATATTATTATTTTAATTAAATTTAATCTTTCATTTTATTTTAATCCTTAATGATATATATGATTCAAAGGATAACAAAATGTTAAATATTTTATTTTACAATCTCGTCGATTATTGGGATTGTTTATGATTATGATTATGATTTTGAAATATTATAATTCATATGTATATAAACTCATTAATTCTCATCTTCTATGTTTTTTTCATTAGAGTAAATTTTTTCCCTTCATTTTCCTCTCCTCATGTTTAAAATAGAGAAAAATAATGTTTTTAAGAAAAATCATCTTTATTTCTCTTTTTGGTCGAAAACCATTTTTCTTCCCAAACCATGTTTTCTAAAAAAATAAAAAATGTGTTTAAAATTATCAAAATGATGTATTAAATTAAATTTTACCTTATTTAAATTTTTATTAATAAAACCTAATGAAATCTCCATTTCATTTTCCACAACAAGGACTATTTAACTATTAACGAAAATGTGAAAGGAATCATCGTATGAACATATATGATATGAACACAATTTATCGACATCATGATCATTATTTTCCTTGATGATTAATTTATATGTATTCAATGTCATTTTAAAAAGAAATTATTTAAAAAGAATTAAATTTGAAAATTAAAAAATGTAATTTTCAAATATAAAAGATATTTTCCTTAAGAAATGTTACATGTGATTTTTCTTTCAAAATAATTTTCAATATAAGATGAATTATTTTTATATTACTTAATCTTTAATGGGGATTTATCCAATAATACCTTCTTTATTATTTCTTTTTGTGGATTATGTTTATGATGAAAATATTTTTATGAAACCGCATTAATTTCCATGCGTTACACAATGATACAATTATTATGAAACCCGTATATTATTCCCTGGGATATTCTTTTAGGAAATGATGAAATTATTATGAGACATATTTATTTTCTGCGTGTTCTTCTATGATGATTTTTTTTGAAACCCATTTCATTTTGTGGGTTCTTATATGATGAATGTTTTATGATATTGGGGTACATATATGTATTACTTTCATTATGTGATGGGTGGGACCTATATCACCCACTAAAGAATTAGGTAAAGATTAATATCTCATGAAACAAATAGAACTAAAATTTAGAGTGAACCTAGATTCGTAAAGGACATTGTCCACTATGATAGTATTGGGAGTTAACCTTAAATAATATAATGTTTTAGGGATTGAACACATTACACTATGATATTATGAGAAATGAACCTTGATCTACTTTGGAAATGAATTTCTATCCCATGTGTATTACACAGTACCATGACTTATGCCATTATTATGATCTGATGGAACGTCTAATTTTATTCCCTTGTGATTCATGTATTATGAACTATAACTCTTTATTCCATGACCATATAATATGATCTTTAAAATGAGGACATGGTTTTAAAATTTTATCATCTTGTTCCAATACCCTTCTTCTAACTCTATGTTTATATGTCACTTAGTTTTACCCATACTGGGAATTTGATCTACCCCTTTCTTAAGTTTCTTTTACCTAGGCTATGAATAAATTTATTATTTATTATTTTTATAAAAAGGAATCTATTTATGAATAACATAGTGGTACATAATTTAGTTCGCCTGTGAACTAGTTGATTATGTAACCATGTTTCTAATGGCGTTATACCTTTATAATCCTCATTCTTTTGTTTGTGTAATTTAATGAATAGTCATCAATAAATTTAATAAAATATATATAGGAAATTCATGTGCCTTTATAGTTGGAAATATAAGATATGTTTAGTTTTAATTTGGAATCTATGATGACAAAAATTCTATGAGAATCCTTAGGATAAGTGTAAGTATATGGTAATATCCCAATATTTTTGAATGGAATAGATTATGTGTTTTACCTATATAAACACATCTATATTTGGATAATATAAGTGGATGTGGTTCTAGAAAATATGTACCTCTGTGTAATAAATCTGAAAAAGGCATCTCATGATTGACACAAACATTACCCAATACAAGAAAATGGGTCTTACTACACAGCTAGTTTGACACTCCTTGTGGATATACTTTGGTTAAATAACATTTTAATTACAAAGAATACTTAAGTATTTGAATAGATGATGGTAATATATGACCTATTTTAAACCTCATTTTTCATATATTTAAAATACTATGTCTGAATTTAGATATCCTAAATTATTTTTTATGATTATATGGATATCCACTGCGATTACTGTTTCTATGATTTTTGATTTTAATTAATGGATGGACCCCAGAGAAATTTTGTTAATGTTGAATATGATGGAAATGCAATTATTTTTCCTAGAGCATGGGGTACAGTGAGAATAGTTCGACTATTGGTAGGGTTTTTTAGAAAAACCCTAAAAACTATTTTTCTTTTCTTCTAATTCCCTAATTTTTCCTGGGCTCATTTAGTGCGAACCCAGCGGGTATGGCCCGACTTTTTCTTAGGTCGCCCTTTTCAGGTATTCGGCCTAACAGGATTTGTGCCTATTTTCATGGGCGTTTTAAAGTCCCACCATCAATACTACCATTACTAATGTTTTAGGTCGAATAGATTTGACCGAATATGGTGGGGTAACGATCCCAATGGGGTTTGGTTGATTAAAAGATGTCTTTATGTCCTTCAGATGCATGTGGAGGGAGCATGTTTAGATTTTAACGACACGCAGGGCATGTCTGAAGGCATGGGAGCTGCTTCGGCATATAGTGGTTGGAGGAGCATTTCCTAAGGAAATATTCCCTTTAGTAGGAAAGATAGTGGTGATCAATATGCAGATCTGCTGAGGGCATGGTATGCATAGTTGTGAAAAGGTGTCCTTAAGTCAATGTCTCTCCATTTCTGATGGCCATAGAACTTCATGAATGTTCGGCTTATGGAAACAGCCATGGGTGGCTTGGAGAATTATGAAAACCACCGGGGGTGGATCGGAAAGGGTATGTGGCGTCTGAAAAGTTTTGATAACATCTGTATCAATCAGGAGTGTGGAATAAAGGTTCCTGTCCTAGTCATCTATCTAGCATAAAGGACGGTTGGGGCTTGGAACAGTTTAGAGTCATGCAGCTAGGACATCATCTGGAATAGAACGGCTCCTCCTGGTCCTCGGTAATCTTGTTAGAGACATTCCACCATATTCAGACAGGATTGTGAAGGAGTTTGATAAACTGTAACTCATAGGGTTTCTGAATCCCAAGATAGACATGGGTGCTCGGAGGCCAAGAGGTGTACGGAGATAAGCATTGCCTAAGTAAATCCTGCCTTGGGTAGATGGGTCGGTGGTGATCAATATGCAGAGCCGCTGAGGGCATGGTATTCATAGTCATGCAATGGTGTCCTTAGGTCAATGATTGTATTCCTCCGATAGCCATGCAATATTTAGGGAGGTTAAGATTTGGGACCCCGAGGGGTGGCTTATGAGAGTCCGGCTTTTTCTGAGTACAGAGTATGATTTATGATGAGAGGGTGACTGTATATGGGGGAAACATCTAAACTGAACTTTTTGAGAATGGGTGAAGTAATCCCTTCTCATGCGGGTGTGAGACGGTGGATTGTGTCGGTCTGACCCATGCACTGAAGGATAGAGAAAAGCCTTTATTCCTTACTAAACCTGTGACGGGTTTGACCATACAGTTTAGCAACATGTGGTAAAGAAGAAGAGAATTATTAAAGGATGATGTGCAGTTTAACGTCATGCAGCGAGGACGGGGGGAATTATTCTTTCCTTTTCCAATGTTGTGCAGTTTAAGGTCATGCAGCATGGGCGATTGAGCATTATTAAACAAGTGAAAATGCTTTTTGTTGGGGGAATTCCCTTGGATGTTTAATGCTTGGTCTTGTAAGCCTTACGCCAAGTGAAAAAGATGTGCTTCTGCCGTTTGACATCTTGCGGCGAAGACATAGTTAAAAAGGCCGCTCTTGATTAGAATATTACTGGGCCCGAGTATCCTGGAATGTCCAATACGTGGAGGGGGTGGTTTTATGGTTTAAATAATGGTTCTGGGGCCTCTTGGATCAAGAGAGATGTCACGGAGGCTCTGAGGCTGCTATGCGTACGGAGCTAGGAAGAGTATCGCCCGGGGAAATATTGCCTTTGGTAGACGGGCCAGGGGCTATCAATATGAAGAGCCGCTGAGGGCATGGTATGCATAGTCATGCAATGGTGTCTCTGGGTCGATGACTTTCCACTTCCGATGGCCATGAATGGTTATGAAGATTTGCAATTATACGGGCCACAAAGTCTGTCCTCGGGGAAGGAAATGTCTGATCATGTCGGGCATACTTAGCCCCAATTGTTGTTAAAGCTTAGAGAGATCATTGCGCTGATTTATTTTGTGTGTGGGGGTGTACCTTCACTCAATACAGTTTAACGTCTTGTGGTAACGAAGATGTACTACTAGTTTAGCAGTCACAGAGTGTTGACCATTGGGTGACTATTACTGCAGTCACTCGAAGGATAACTGGGTCAACATGTTCTGATATACTTGGAACAAGGTGGGGGATGAAGGTTGTAAACTGCAACTTTTATTTTTCCCAGATCACGAGGTGTGGTGTGGGGTCTCTGAGGCCGGTATCCGTACGGAGCTAGGAAGAGTATCAGCCAATGAAATCTTGCCTTTGATGGATGAGCTAAAGGCTATCATTATGCAGAGCCGCTAAGGGCATGGTATGCATAGTCATACAACGGTGTCCCTGGGTCAATGACATTCCACTTCCGATGGCTTTGAATGATTATAAGGATCCGCAGTCGCTCATAGTGTAGAGTTCAACATGTGGGGATAATGGTGTCTGAGTATACTAGAAACATCCTCACTCCAATTGTCTGTTGAGTAAAATTAGCCTAGTCCTGGCTTGATGTTTGTTGATGCAGGTCACTATGTGAACCACCGGTGGACACATAGGATATACAGGTATACATACCCTAGAAACACTTGGATGTGGATAGGGGACGAACTTGTAAACCACTTCGCCATAAACTTCTGTATCATGAGGTATGGTATAGGGGCTCTGAGGCCGGTAAGCGTACGGAGCTAGGAAGAGTGTTACCTGTGGAAATCTTTCCTTTGGTAGACGATCCATGGGATATCATTATGCAGATCTACTGAGGGAAAGGTATTCATAGTCATGCAAAGGTTTCCACGGGTTGATGACCTTCCACTTCCAATGGCTATGAAGGGTTATGAAGATCCATAATAATCTGGGTCATAGAGTATGATGTATGGAGAGGATGCATCCAAATGTGCAAGGAGTATCTCCATATCGTATCTCCATGTGTCTTGGGTGGGTTACGACGAAGTCCGTGCAGTTTAACGTCATGCGGTGAGGATGAATTCCATGCATTTTAACGTCATGCAGTGAGGACGAAGTCCTTGTAGTTTAACATCATGCGGTAAGGACGAGGTATACACCCCATGCAGGTATGGTCTGTACACTAGGGAAGGGGCATTTTTAACATTATTTTTTGTGTATTTTAACTTCGTGTGTCAAGGATGCAAAAATGCACCCAGTGTTGGTCTGGTCCGTACACGGGGGGGGGGGAGGGAGCATTTTTAAATCATGCTATCTGTGTAGTTTTACGCCGTGCGGTAAGGACGAGAAGAACACCACATGCCATTCTGGTCTATACACGGGGGGGAAAGGGCATTTTTATCTTTTATTCAGGGGTTGGGCCAGGATGGAGAACCTTGGCATCACTACGTATCATGCGAGGGTAGTAATCAAGACATGCGTAGTTCTCTGGAAGAAGTACACCCCGTGCAGGGCTGGTCCGTACACGGGGGAATGGGGAATTTTTAACATTATTGTCTGTACAGTTTAACGTCGTGCGGTAAGGGTGAAAAAATACAACTCGTGCTGGTCTGGTCCATACATGGGGGGAGAGCATTTCTAAATCTTGTTATCCATACAGTTTTACGTCTTGCGGTAGGGAAGAGGAGTACTCCCCGAGCCGGTCTGGTCCACACATGGGGGAAGGGTATTTTTATCTTTTATTTAGGGGGCTGGGCCGGGATGGGGAACCCTGGCGTCACTATGTACACTGTGAGGGCAGGAATCAAGCCGCATATAGTTCTCTGGAAGAAGTACACCCCGTGCAGGACTGGTTTGTACACGGGGGAAGGGGACATTGTCTAACTTTTATTTTATTTCTTTTGGAGGTGGATGGGCCATGACGGGGATCCTTGGCGTCACTATGTATCCTACGATGGCAGGAATCAATACATACATAGTTCTCTGAAATATGTACACCCCATGCAGTTCTGGTCCATACATGGGGGCAGAGGGGCATTGTTAATTCTTCTTTTCAGTGCAGTTTAATGTTGTGCAGTGAGGACGAGGGATACACCCCGTGCAGGTCTGGTAAGTACACGGGGGGAAGAAGGCCTTCTTAACTTTTATTTGGGAGTGGTTGGGCCAGGATATTGGATCCTAGTGTCACTACGCATCCTGCGAGGGCAGGAATCAAGATGTACGTAGTTCTCTGAAATCTTTGATGTTTAACGTCATGCGGTGAGGATGAGGAATACACCCTGTGTAGGTCTGGTCCATACACGGGGGAGGGAGCATTCCTAACTTTTATTTGGGAGTGGTTGGGTGAGGTTAGGGGATCCTGGCATCACTACGTATCCTGCGAGGGCAAGAATCAAGTCGTACGTAGTTCTCTGAAATCCGTGCAGTTTAACGTCATGCGGTGAGGTCGAGGAATACACCCCGTGTTGGTCTGGTCCGTACACAGAGGCAGAAGGAATTTTTAAATCTTATTATTCGTGCAGTTTAACATCGTGCAGTAATGAATAAATCCATACAGTTTAACGTCATGTGGTTAGGATGAGGGGTATTATTAGATTCTGTGCATTTTAATGTCTTGTGGTAAGGACACAATCTATGTAGTTTAACGTCATGCAGTGAGGAAGTACTCCATGCAGTCTAACATCATGTGGTGAGGACGTAAGACGGGAAGTTGAACGTCATGCGTTGAGGACGTAAGCCATGCAGTTTAACGTCATGCAGTGAGGACGTAATTCTCTATGTTTAAGGTCCTATAGTTTGGACCATTCAGTGCTTGGAAGTTTAACGTCATGAAGCTCGGACGAGGTATACACCCTGTGAATGTCTGGTTCATACATAGGGGAAATGGATATTCTTAACTCTTTTTATCCATGCAATTTAACATCACGCGGTAAGGCCGAAATGCTCTTAGTTTATGGTCATAGAGTTTAGACCATTGGGTGCTTGGCAGTTTAACGTCATGTAGCTCAGACAAGGAGTAGTACACCTTTAGTTATTATATGAAATACTTCTTCCGAAATCTTTCATTTGTAGGAGCATTGATGACTTGCCCGTTCATGGATATCAGGGTATATGCTCCATTGGAGTAGACAATGTTTATAATGTATGGTCCCTCCCATTTGGAATCTAGCTATGGAGGCTCCTTTCCGGGTATCGTTGGGGTCCGAAGGACCAACACTAATTCTCCTTCCAAGAAATATTGAAGATGAACCTTTTTGTTGAAGGATCGTGTGATCCAGTTCTTGTATACCTACAGATGGTGCAAAGTGTGCAACCGCTTCTCTTCTAGCAATTCCAATTCACCTAGACACTTTTCTAACAGCTCATCATCGGATAATTGATCACAGATGGAAAAAGTGAGTGAGTGAAGTTAGAGTTCAATGGGTAGGACTGCCTCAGTGTCGTACACTAATGAGTACGGGGTATCCCGAGTAGCGGTGCGGATTGTGGTTCAATAATCCCACAATGCATGGAGGAGTTTATCTGGCGATGACATCTTGTCTTTTTCCACCATTTTTTGGAGAATATTGGACAGGGTCTTGTTGAAAGCCTCTATCTTTTCATTGGCCGCTGCATGGTAGCGGGATGAGGGGTTAGCCTTGATACCATATTCATGGTATATTTTCTCTAATTCATCAGTGCATGAGTTGGTACTGTTGTCCATCAGTATGGTATAAGGGACACTAAATCTGATGATGATATTGGTCTTCACAAAACTGAAATTATTTCTTTCCCAGAATTCCTTGATGGGTATGACTTTGGCCCATTTGGAAATGAAGTAGGTTGTCATGAGGATATACTTCAACTGTTTGGTCGTGGAGAGAGGATATGGTCCCACGACATCCATTCCCCGGATGGAAAATGGCTAGGAGTACATGGCTTGATGAAGTAACTCCGAGGGTTGGTGTATGATGTTGGCATGAATCTCGCATGAGTGTAATTTTGTGGTAAAACGGTCATAGTCTCGTTCCACTGTGGGCCAGTAGTACCCAAGCCTTCAAACCTGATGGGAAAGCTTGGTCCTCGGTTGATGTGCTCTACGTGCTCCGGCATGTACATCATTCATTACGATAGTGGTTTTTTTCTTCATCAATGCACCTGAGGAGGACTCCATCGAGGGCTCGTTTGTAGAGGACCTCTTGCTGACCCTCGTTTCCATATAGGAAAAAGATGATTTCCCTTCTCCGTATTTTCTCTCGTTCAGCCCTATCTGATGGACGTTCTCCCCGTTGAAGGTATTTTGCAATGGGGGTCATCCAACCAGTGGCAGGAGCATATGGCTCGGGGACAGGAATGATATCATGGAATTCATCCATCTTGGTCTGAACAAATGGCAATACCATTCGACGGTGAGCGATAATGATAACTGTTTCATCCTGTCCTAGGTGAGCTAGGGTCGTGGCCGTGTTGGCTAATGCGTCAGCCTGAGCATTCTGAGACTTGGGAATATAGGTCAATGTTGTTTCTGTGGAGAATTATGCCATTAACCCTCAGACATGGTCAAACAGGGGGATTATCTCCTCCTTTTTAATAGAATAGTGACCATTTACATTCGTGATGACCAGTTCTGAGTCACCTTTTACCTTAAGGTGTTGTACATGTGCCTAGAGTGCGAGTTCCAGGCCTGCAATGAGAGCTTGATATTTCGTTTCATTGTTCGTACATCCTTCTAATATGAGGAAGGAATATAGAAAGACTAACTTTTCTAGGGACATGATTATTATTCCCAAACCCACTTTGTTGAATCTGGGATCCTCCATCCACTTCCTAGTTGGGCTTCGGGATGCGTCGTCGAAGTACATTTACCATGTTGGTAATTCATTTCGAACTGAGAAGATGTCTTCATCAGGTAACTCGGCGTCCGGTGTAGTGGTCCCTGTCAAAGAGTGCTCTAGCAGAAAGTCTGTTAATTCCTAACCCTTGATGGCTTTCTATGGAACAAACCAGATGTCAAATGGTTACAGGATGACCGCCCATCGGGATAGGCGTCCAGTTAGCATCGGGCCGCTGAGGATGTACATGAGAGGGTTACTCCACGAGATTAAATGGACTTCATAATGCTATAGATAATGTCACATCTTTTGAACCGTGAAGACCAAGTCCAAACAACTCTTCTAGATATATGATTATCGAGTATCAGCATCAATCAAGGTTTGACTGAGGTCATAGAGACTGTTTTCACTGCCGGGGTCATTCTTTTGTGCAAGGAAGGCTCCTAGTGACTGCTCTAGGGTTGTCACATATAGGAGGAGAGGTCTTCCTTCAACTAGGGGCATGAGCACCGGTGGGATTAAGAGGTACCTCTTCATGTTTTTGAATTCCTCTTGGCAGTCATCTGTCCATTGGTACGTGACCCCATTCATCATTATCCTGGTGAAGGGAAAACATTTTCCTGCCATGTTGGCTATGAACTGCCTAATATAGGCTAGGTTTCATTGGAATCCACTCAACTCGGTGAGATTTCGGGGAGGTGGTAATCCAAGGATAGATTTTCTTTTCTTAGGTTCTACTTTGATTCCATGATGGCGTACAATGAAGCCAAATAATTTCCTTGACGTAACCCCAAAGGCGCATTTCAAGGGGTTCATCTTCAAGCTATGCTGTCGGAGTTTATTGAAGATGGTCTCAAGGTCTAACAGGTGATCTGAGCGCTCTCTGGACATGACTAGCAGGTTATCCACATAACATTCAATGAAGTTTTCCAAGAACTATTTAAATATCTGATGCATGGAATAGTGATATGTGGCGCTGGCGTTCTTGAGACCAAAGGGCATGACCCTGTAACAGAATACCCGTTGAGGGGCCATGAAAGCAGTGGCTTCTTCGTCTTCTCAGGCCATCCTGATTTGATTATATCTAGAATATTCGTCCATGAAGGATAGAGCCTCATACACAGCCTTCACATTGATTAATAATTTGGTGATCGGGACCGGGAAATCATCATTCAGATAATACTGATTGGGATCTCTCAAGTCAATGCAGACACGTATTTGTTCATTCTTTCTCTTGATAGGGACGATGTTGGACAACCAAATGGGGTACATGACCTCCCAAATGAAGCTTTCTTTAATGAGCTTATTGACTTTAGCCTCCCTTTTGGCGGCATGTGAGGGATGTGTCCTTTTGGTGGCATGTTTATAGCCCCAGTGGTCTTCAGGATGACCCAGGAGATGTGTCTCCACTTCTGGATCGAGTCCTGGAATTTCTTTGAAATTCAATGAAAAAACATCCAAATGTTACCTCAAGAAAGAGGTATATACCTCGTGCTCCTCGGGGGACATGGATGCACTAATGAGAGTAGGCCTCAGATCTTCCTTGGTACCCAGGATTATTTCCCTAAGCACGTCCACCATGGTGGAGATACCCTTCTCAAATGCAGGAGGTGCATCCCTGAGATCTTCCCCCTCTTCTTCTCCCAAGTCCTCATCTTCTTGATCCGACGGGGGGAGAGTTTCTAGTATGAGCCTTCGAGGGTTTGAGGTAGAGGCATCATGGGCATCCCCGCTTGAGTATTCGTCCCCAAATATATGTTTGGCGGACGTTCCCACATTGATGTGCTCAACCATAGTGGCTGATGTCATCAGGACATCCGAGATTTTGTCCGTACTTGAACTCCTATTCTCAACATGGTTGATGGGTAGGACATAATCTCTGCCAAGATGCCTGAGGGGGTCATCAAGAACCATTTCCAGGCCATTTGGAGTGGGGATCCAGTCGACACCATCGACCAAAGGCTTCTTTTTCATTTTCTCATAGAACTCGGCATCAATGTAGTGTGACTCGGAGAGCTCTAAAAGGGGCCTTGTCAGCGTTCAATGTTCCACTTTTTCCATTGACGCAGTACATGATTCACTGGTGGTAGGATGAAGGAATGACCATGTGCTTATGGAGCCACGACCTTCCCAGCAGGGCATTGAATGTTGTGCTCTTCCGGACCACTAGGAATTCCATGTAGGCTACCAGGTCACCAAAATGTGTCTTTATCTTAATTTGTCTCATTTTTTTTCTGCTCACTCTTGTTGTAACCCAACAGAGTTGTAACCGAGGGAATTAGGTCATCCTCACTGTAGCCCAACATACAGAGTGTCCGTAGGGGAAGGAGGTTAACTCCAGATCCATTTTCTATAAAGAATTTTTGGATCTCAATACCATTCAGTGTGCCGAACACAAATAGTGATATGATGTGTCCTTGCATGATGTCATCTTCATCCTGATCAGTGGAGGAAATCACCGCATTGAATTCAGCCAGGTCAGTCTCCATCTGGTAAATTTCAGTGGCAGCAACCTCGGCTTGAAACTCCTGGGGGATGATCAATGCTTCTATAAGCACCTCCCTGAGGTCTGCTGACAGACTTAGGGCATCGATGATTGACATCATGGCTGGTACTGATGACATTTTCTTAAGGATATCATATTTATGCTCCAACGGCTGACGCTTCTCCGTTGGCGGGAGAGTCTTAGCGGGTGCTTTAGGCGCTGGAGGATTTGATGAGGAGCGACCGACCTTGGGGTCGGATATTGATGGTGTTCCCATGTTTTGAGGACTTGGCCCGGCTGGTCTGTTTGTGTGCACTAGGTGGCCAGACACTTGTTCCTCCTCTAGTGGGTATTGCAGAACAACAGGGCCAGAGTGGCTGCTTGTGGAGGTGGAGGGGCATTCTTTCTCTTACTAAGTCCACTGAAGGGCTCTCCCATGGGCTTCCATGATACTAATAGTTTGGGATGTGGTCCAACCGTAGGGTTGGTTTCGGACATGGCTATGCCTCCCCTGGTATCCTCTACCTCTTCGATTCCTCCTCCCGGCTCCTCGTGCAGGGAACTCGGGTTCGTAACCATACCCTTCGTCAGGTAATGATTCCATAAGATGGATGACGTTAACAGAACCCAAGATTGGATCTTCATCCTCTGATAGGTCAACCTGGTCGGTTGTCCCTGATGGTGCCATTTGGAGGGTCGGTGCCCATGGTGCCAAATTCGAGGGCATATAATCTCCCAAGGTCTGGACTAACATTGGCCCCATCGTGGACTGCTCCTCTTGTGATTGTTTCCTCCTTCTTCGATTACGCCCGGATGACCAGCTCATGGAGGGTTATGATGTCGATACTATCGGCTATTCGTCTTCAGGTGATGTTGGTGGAAACACCAACTGCTGTAGTTGAGCTCGGAGTATGCCCTGGGCTTGGTTGATAGTCTTCCGAGTCATCCAGTTATCAAATTTCTTCCCTTGCTTGCTGGTGAATTTCTACCACCCCTCCTCTTTTTCGGATTTGGTGGTAGAGATACATGCAACATGTGCTGGGGATGGTCCCAGCTCGACCTGTCCAGATTCTACCATCCTATACAGGAGGTCTTTGAAGACGAACCATTCATGGATACTGTGCCCCATCATCTGATGGTAGGGGCAGTAATCTGTCCTGTCACCGCGGCCAACCTCTTTAGGTTTCCTCGGCTCCGGGAGGTGGAGCAAGTTTCAGTCCATGGCGGCAATGAAAAATCCATGGACATGATCATATCAGAACGAGTATAATTTTTGTCTTCGTTCCTCAAACTGGTTCCTCTTCGATCCATGTTGATCGTCCCATTTAGGCAGAGCCGGCCACTGATATACAGGAGGCCCTTGATGATTTTGTGGAGGCCTGAGCGGTGGAGTAGGCACAGGGGCCGACATGAGTGTGACAACGGATGCATCAGCTCTAGGGGATCTTTTCACAGGAGCCTGCAAGGCTATTCAGGAAATTGAATTAGTCCACTCCAGGGAGTCCTCAATTCTCTGGGCAATGGCCAAGAGATGGCAGAAGCCAGTGGTGTACTCCACTGGTATGAGTGGTGTTCGCATCTCATCTCAAAGATTATTGATGCATATGGATAACATCTCATCTTGAGGCATTGGCTTATTCATGGAATAGGTCAGAACATTCCATCTGGTGATGAAATATAATACCCTCTCATTCTCCCTCTACATGCAGTTCATGAGATCGATGACCGTTGTTTTAGGCAATGTTGAGCTGAAGTGGAATAGGAACTGTTGCCGAAGGTATTCCCATCTCTTTATTAACTGGGCCGGCAGACTCGTATACTAGATGAAGGTAGATCCTTGCAAGGTCCTTACGAAGCATCTGAGTTTCACTACTTCTTGCTACTCCAGAGTTCCCATCATAGGGTCACAATAGGATGCGTAGTGAATAAAATGCTATTCCAGATCACCTGATTCATTGAATATAGGGAATACAGGGCTCCCAAAATTGGGTGGAGGTTGTGTGTTTCTCACCCAATCTGGGTAGGGTTTCCGCTCTAGCTCTATCAGAGCACATCGACCTTCCATCGCTTCCAATCGAGCTGTTAGTGCCTCGATGGTGTTGGTGAGACCCTGGTTTACATCATGTTGGGCCCGGTTTTGGGTAGGCGTAGCCTAAGGCATTTTCTGAGGATCTGGATTGGCTGGCACCAAGGGTGCATGTGCTGTTTGTGGCACCTTCGGAGGGTTCTGGCATACTCACTCTGGTTTCTTCCTGAGTAGAGGGAAGTGTTGGTATTCATCCGAATCAATGTTAAGGTAGTGGGACGTGCCGAGCGCCTCATTGTATGGGAGCCCTGATCGTATTTCGTTTGTCGGGGAAAACCTTAGTCTTTGAGGTGCACTTGTTGGGAGTGCATGATGTGGCTCCTCTTGTGATTCACTTTCAATAAGGTTGTTCCTCTGGAGTAGCTCGGCGTTAAGCCGCCTCAATTCTTTCAACTCCTCTTCCTGTCGAGCGAATCTCTCTTCGAGCGTGAGTGTCTCATCTTTGTCGAGAGAAGGAGGCGGGTTAAGGGTAACCATTCCTTTGTTCTTATCCTTGTTGGACGCTCTCAGGGTAGGCGAAGGATGGTTAGCTGGAAGGACGGCCATATTTAGGGCGTCCCTCTGGTTCCGAGTGTGCACACATGGTGGTTCGTTATGAGTCACAACCTGACCGAATATATCATCTCTTGATACCTCCTAATTTGTAGTATCTCTGGTGTCACCCATGGGGTTAACCTCTATGACGCTGATAGGAGCATATCGCGTGGCGGAGAATATGTCATCTTCCAAATGGGAAAGGGATCTCATGTGTCTTCTGCTGGCCTTCCCTTTTGTGATCTGGGATTGCCTTTAGACTTCTTGACGAAGGGTGACATGAAGAGTTATTTGATGCGGCCTTACAGTGCGCCTTCCTCTCAGAGGGGATGATAATTAAAATGATGGGATAGGACAAGAACCTACTCTTCTGATTTTCCTCCCTAGATGAGGGAATACTGACTCTCATGGGGGAGGTTGTTGTTGAGGGGATAATAATGCCCCCAGCCCTAGTGGCTGGGGTTGGCTCTGTTCCTTGGACATCAAGTCTCTTCCTGGTATTATTGGTCTTACGGGGGAATTTGTTGTTAAAAATGCCCCCAGCCCTGCAGGATGGGGTTGACCCTGGATTGTGGTAGTGGCTACAGCTATCACTACCTTCCTGATCTTGCATGCCCCCATTCAGGGGAGAACTGGGTTTGGTTCCGAGTTCTTCTATGAATCAATCCCTTCTGGGTAGGCAGGAAAATATTACGGATTGGCCTCTCTTAGGTGAGAGTCCTGTTGTATGCTCTCGGTGGCCTGATTCAAGAGTTCTTGAATAGCTTGTTCCCATCGGGCCTGATGCTTTTGGGACTTACTCAAGGCCTAACTCTGCTGGGTGTGTTTCCTTTCCTAAATATAGAGACCACTCAATTTTCATCTTGACGTGATGATGTTGCAAGACAGCATACCGAACGGGTTCTTCTGGGCGGGGAGAGGAGTAAAATGTAGAGCTCCATGTTCTCCCCATCCCCTGATAGGGACTCCCGTCGGAGCGTCACCGATGAGGCAGCACAGCTGGTTCATCCCACGGAGGAAGGCTAACTCCATGTTTCCTTTACACCTCTCGGGTTGTTGTTTCCATGCTAAAGGAAGAGTTTTCAGGTCAACGTGACACAAGAGGTCCCATATTGTCTTGACATGGTCTACATACCTATCGTAGGGTAGGATTCTAGATTTTAGTCAGAGGAGGGTTGTCCATATATTCTGGAGGATGTCGTGCACGAATTATTCTAACAACTCTCTGGGTATGTCGAATTGAGAGGTGGATGTAGGCCAAAACATAACTGGAATATCATCCCCGGCCAGTCGTTTCCTCAGGTGCAACATATCTGCATACTCCTCCGCTAGTGATTCCTCTACCTGGTCAGCCCAATTGAGACACTCACTGTCAGTTTAGTCAGAGGCAGTGGGACAAATAGGTGTTGAATCATTATGTGGGCGATTATGAGGTGGTTCAAAGGATGAACGAGGCTTTGGACCATCTCTTGATTGTAAAAGGATTTCTTCAGTGACTAACTGGGAATCTGACAAGGTTGATCCCGTCCTTTTGAGTGCCTCGGCATACGATGGATTTTCAGTGCTTGATTCAGTGTAAGGAGGATCTTCCTATCGATATGATATGTCATCATGGGGAGGACCTCCACAATGGTGGCCATAATGGTGAGGACTACCATTACTGCTTGATGCTTCACTGCATAGAGGACTTTTGCAGTGCACACCATGGGGAAGACCTCCAAGGTGTGTCGCGGCAAGGGGAGGACCTTCTGGCTACGTAGCGTCATTACGGGGAGGACCTTCGCAACAAATATCATCATGGTGAGGATGACCATCATGGCTTGACGTTCGATGTGCATCATAGGGAGGACCTTTAGGACACACTGTGATAAGGGGAGGACCTTCTTGTTGCTTGGGGCCAATGCGAGGAGGACCTGCGCAATGGCGGCCATGGTGGAGAGGACTACCATCACAGTTGCGGCAATGGTGAGGACTACCATTACTACTTCCATATGGAGAATATCTATGGGATACATTCTAGGGAGGGCCCACAGAATGTACCGCAATGAGGGGTGGGCCTTCTTGTTGCTTGACGTCTCTACGGGGTGGACCTCCATTATCAGGGTGGATAGGACTAGCACTGTGATCTGATTCCCGGATGCGCGGATTTTTACTGCAGCATAACCCCTGGTGAGGATCATCAGGGCAGGCCACGACAAGGGGAGGGACTTCGTTTCATGATGAGACATCACTGCGGGGAGGGCCTCCGCATTTGCGACTATGATAGTGAGTACTACTGTCATAATCTGTGGTCCCACTGCATGGAGAGTGTTTTCAGCGTATACCCCAGGGAGGACCTTTAGGGTGGACTGTTGAAAGTGGAGGACCTTCTTTCTTCTCGATCTTCTAGCCACGTGGAGGGTTTCTGTGACTCTCATCAAAAGAGGATCTCTTGTGATCGATCATTATATGCCTGCAGGGGAGGCCCCCACGGGTGCTCTGGGGAGGTCCTTTAGAGCTGCTTGTAGCAACTTTGCGGGGTGGACCTTCACAACTGCTACTACAACTCCCATAATATGGTAATGGATGGGCAGGGTTCTGAGCATTTGATGTATGCTTAGTGGCATTAGGAACCCCATCTTCCACTAGAGCGGAGTCATGAACTACCTCTTTATTTTCCGGCTTCCGTTGGCATGTTTGTAGTGCTCTTTTGCGGGAAGTGGGGACCGTCTGCTGTTGAAAATGACCTTCACCATTGGGATCCTGTCTAATTGGGTCCCATGATGCTACCGGGATACACCGATGGACATATTGACTTTTAGCAGGGATATATGCCTACTCTGGAGCATCCACCGTGATGGACGGGTGTCCCCCAGTTGGAACGAGTGAAGCTGCTCCATCTGGATGCCCTTGCATCATGGAATATGGTCGGTTAACCTCTTGGGAAGAAGTAGGGATGCAGATCTTCTCTGAGGTAGCTATATCATATCTTAAATGAGTCACCTCAGTTGGGGTGATGGGCTCACGGTCCCGAGTCCTTGATGTTTCCGCTGATGCAATTACATTCTGGAAAGTCTGCAAGATATGATCTGGGATCGATACCTTCTCCTCCATCATTTCCAGGATATGTAGAGAGGAATCTTTTTCTGGAACAGGTATGAAGGCCTATTCTAGTATTGGATTAGGAATATCCTGCTCTGGTCCTCTGGTGGTCAGTGGGTACTGACAATTCTCTTGTGTCGAGGCAGGTGAATGAATCTTCCCCTGTACTAGGATACACCGGTTTATCTGTCCATTGGACGCCACATCAGGATGGCAGACTTTACTTTCATCCATATGGAGTTGGCTCTTCATATATTGGTTTTCAACTGTATCGAGTCGTTGGCCTTTTTTGGCGAGGTGATGTGCCCGCCTATTAATTACCGCCACATCTGGGTGGCGGGCTTCGTTGATCGCCACCATATCAGGATGGCGGGCGTCAAAAGCAACTAATTGGAGCTATTACTTCAGGTGATGGGTCTCCACCACGTCTGGTTGGTGGGATTCATGACCCTGGGTAGGGAGAGGTGCCTTCCTATTGAGTGTCGTCATGTTTGTGCGACGGGCTTGATGGAGCTCGGCGGGGATGCGTGCCAGCTTGTATGATGCCGCCATGTCTGGATGGCGGGCTTGGGATGGGCGAACATGTGTAGGTTCCTGTTCACTGTACGTCTCCGTGGCTGGGCAGCGAAGCTCCTCCTCAGGGACTAGGGTGATGACCGGTCTCTGATTGTGCATCTGCCACCCTCGTCGGGAAGTCCGAGGGGCTGGAGCTCGGGGAGCGTGGGCCTGAATCCTCAGTGTGAGGATGTTGAATAGTGGCGTGACTGGGATGACGTCTGCCTGCGAGGCCTTGGAGCGGAACCCCCGTTTGGTCAGGATGAAGTCCTCATTATCGACCTCATCCACCTCACTAAGAGAAGGGAGGTACGCATTGTCCCGTTCCGGGGATAGACTCCCGAAACGGTTGGAGACAGCAACATGGGTTGTCTAGATCTTCCTTTACGGCCGCTGCTGGGCAGGAGACCGATAAATTCTGGAAGATCAGAGAGAATTCATGGACACCTCCACCATTGGGAGAGTACCTTTCACATGGTACTCTCGGATCAGTGCATCTGAGACACATCGTTGAAGATGCTGGGTGGGTGACGGGGTCCGCCATAGGTGAGGAAGTCCTGTCATTTCATAGTTGGAAGCACGCTTTTGTGAGTTCGTTCGGGATGCCATTGGATCAAAGGGAGTTCTAATGGTAGTACCTGCAAAACATTTTAACAAATAAAAGCAGTAAACTCGTCAAAGCAGCATCTAATGATCCCATGCGTAGTTAATGACCTTGCTTGGCACTCCTTGCGAGTAAACGAGGGCACATGGGTGGATTAAGATAAATCGGTCATGTTTGGTTAAATATTCATGTCGGGTTCACCATTTTTGTTTCAGGTTTCGGTCTCGAAACCCCCAACGGTTCCGTATCCGATGATGTAAGGACCTTCTTTCCAAAGGCAGGAATTCTTCGGATGGTATGACCCGCGACGCTTAAGAACTCACATTGGTCGAGTAGATGGGAAGTTGGGCTCATCTCACCCTTTTTGGGGGGAATTATTTTGTGTTCTGGGACTCTCTTATAGATTTAAGTCATATTCATATGTTCGTGAATCTTTGGTTTATACCCCAGAAAAGTAGCCACAAATTTCTCTGGGTTGGAAATGGTCAGCTGAGCGCAGGGGTTTGAAATCATTTATGTACGAGGTTTACCATCCCTCGTTGGATTAATGACCCTGAGGAGTCTGTACTCATCGAGACGGTACTGGGAGCAGCTCGGCGAACCGATGTGAAGATAGTCAGATCAACCGGTTGTTGGGCTTGAACCTTGTGGAGGCTTCCTACATACCCTACCTAGGGGACAGCGATCAAATTCTCCGTAGTTCGAATGGGGGTGTTGGAGAACCGATGTGAAGGTGGACCCGGGGGTCCGATTGTGATCAGGCTTGAACCTCGAGGAGTCTTCCTGCATACCCTGCCTAGGGGACAGGGATCAAATTCCACATAGTTCGAAGGGCTTGGGACTTACGCTCTGAGGCAGCCCAGAATAATGGATTGGGGCTTACACTCTGAGGAGGCCCAGGGCGATGGATTAGGGATTATGCTATGAGGAGGCCCATAAGAGGATTTCATGGTCGATTCTTACTCTAGGACCATATGAGTCATGCTCGATGTGAGAAACAAGAGGCAGCAGGGACCAGAGGATCACGTCGTGAAAGTGGTGTCCGTGAGAAGTGGAGTGGGGCTTATGCATGAGGGTGGCCCATAAAGTCGGGGCTTACACTGAGATGGATGCCCATGGTGACAAAGTGAAGCAGGAGAGGGAAAGGGGGTGCTCCTGTGCCCATCTCCTTTCATGCAGTGCATGAGGGTTCCCTTATAATGGGTCTTTTACTACCCATGAGGAGCCCTTAACAAGTGGAGGGGTAGAAAGGGGACTCCCGAGCTCAGACTCTACATTACCGTGGGAATGTGAACCCAGGAATGCTTCAGGAATCTGCTCAAGGGTCTGGGAAACCACTTCTTTTCTACTTACTATGGGTATGTGAACTCAAAATGGTGCACAGATGCACCTGATGGTTACACCACACGGATCTGGTGGCTCTAGTGGAGGCCTCGGCTCAGGGCCGATGAATAGGCCATTGAAGGAGTCATGGAGGATCAGGACAGATTGGGAGGATCTTTTGTGGCTCGGGGAATGGGAACTCCAGAGGTTTTGGCAGAACACACAGGGGTATGGGTGGTGGCGCCCTTCGTGTAGGGAAGTACTACGTGGCTAGAGAGGCCGTCCGCGAACCTGGGTGGTCCGCGGACTAAGAGGTTGCCCGCGAACCAGGGTGGTCCGCAGACTAAGAGGCCATCCATGAACCAGGGGGGTCCACGGATTGATTGACATCCTACGAACCAGGAGGGTTCACAGCTTCGGGTTCGGCCCGCATACAAGATTGGTATGATGAGGGTTCCATGAGAGCAGCGGCTTCCAAGGGCAGCTCCGGTCGGGGGTTCTTCGGTCGAGGCTTCGCCTGCGGAGGAGGGTACTACGCGTTGTGACAAATCGGAAAAGGGGCATAAACTCCCTGGTCTGTGGGGAGTGCATCCGCGGAGGGGATATGGTTCACTGTCTTCTCTTTTTATGTTATTTTGAGTTCACGGTTCACCAAATTATTATTCGTTTTCGGTTCCTTTTTATTTTATTCCCAGGTTCATACCTTCTCTGGTTTGAGAATTGGAACTTTCGAAATCCTAAGCCTTCTTTCGATATCCTTCCACCTGAATCTGACTGATCTTCTCTCTGTTCTCCCTTCCGAATCCGAATTCCTCAATTCCTTCCCCCCTCGGTCTCCTTTTATAGAGTGGGGAAAGAGATGTATCTACAGTCATGAGGCACAATTTGCGGAGGCCCATGACCGAAAACCCAGTTCACGGATGACTTGGTCAATCTACGACTCACGGTGGGCATTAAACACTCCTCCCAAAACCAAACTTCTGGAGTGCTTCGCAGCCGCGGAGGGTTCTACCTCCAGTTCTCGAATGACAGTGGAGGTAGTTCGGGCTGGTTGACAAAGCTCTTGGCTGGGGCGGTTCATGGTGGTGAACAGGACTGGCGCCCGCCCTGCCTCGCGACCGCGGAGGATCTCCTCCTCCATCTCATGAACGACGACAGTCTATAGAGGAGGGACGCTTCACGGAACCGGTTGTGCGTTTTTATCATTACACGGGTCCGCGGACCGGTTCCTCCATCCCCATCCTTGATTATTTTTCACATTTTCTCATCCCTTTGAGGGGGAGTTGGGTAGAATCTCCCTTGAGTTAAAGGGGATCATCATTCTCCTTTGCAGATTTTTCAGGACCCTACAACGTCGTGACCATTTCATGTGAATGATATCTACAAAAGACAAGTCGTGATTATCATAAATAGTATGAAACACAATTACGAATCATGTTCAATCAATACACATTGTGACAAAACTAAAAAAGTCATAGCAATATCCGCAGAATCAACATGGAAGATGAAAATCAGATCTGAAGTACAAGATTTGTAACCCAAGTAAACATCCTGATGATGAAGTCATATAGAAAAATAGTGTGATGAAGGCTTCAAGTTGTGATGGTAAACACATATAAATACCAACCTTTGTATCCCTTCAAATGTACTCTAGAACTAATGAATGCCAGGAGACACCATGCGACAACCATCGGACAATCTGTAGCCTCTCTTTGCCACCATTCTTTTGCAGGTACCCAGGTCCCTCGCTCTCATCATGATCGTGTGGTATATTATTTTCAGGTGATGTGATCATAGTGTGATGTTATTCTAGGGATCATTTTTATCTATTATTTATATTTAGGATTGTTGTAAATATGTTATTCAATTTCAATTCTTCTTTCTTAGGCATTTTATGATCATTGTTGTGGTCTGAAGATGTTTAATTTATTGAATCAATTAATATTCTTAGTTTGTGTATGAAAATTATTCAATACTAGGTTGGTTATGTTTAAAAATGGTTTTGGGTTTCCTAATTTTTTGACTGTACCAAGTAAATGACCATTCCAAATGTGTAACCTCATTGTTAGAGCATGATACCAATACCAAGGATCCCAAATGAACCAATTATAACACCATATATCAACAAACTAATAATCAATGAAATCCCTATCACATGAACCAAAATTCAATAAACATAGCATACCTCTTATCTTGATACACACCGCAGTCATTATTACAGTTATTTCCCATTTCTCAAATTTAACAATACAATTTTAACCTCTATTTTACTAATTAATTTAAAACCTATGATATGTCACTATGGGTTCAATCATGAACTAGAAAAACATTACATTTCAATTAATCGATTATAAACATTTGGGTTTTATAAAAAAAATCATAGTACTATAGGGAATTAAAGATTCTCTAGGGGATATCAAATTCACCCTATTTCAGTTGACGGTTTTCATTATGTTTAAATTATTTAAAAATTTAGGAAACTATTTTTATATTAATTCTTTATTTTAAAATTGGTCTTGTCATGGTGTAGTTTCAGGTACTAATCAATTTAAAAACTACTCCACTTGAGAGAATGACAATGTTGATGAATTTTCATATGATCATAAGTTGGGTAAAACCAACTTCATGAAAAGGGAGGGTCATGAAGATCACCAACAAGAAAAATTCATCATATCTAGAAGAGGCCATGTTCAAGGAGTCGGGCATGAGTTGGGCCAACCAGAAGAACCGCAACAGAAAGGAATGAATCAGGGGGTCAAAGTGTTGATCACTTATAGGAGACCCTCAACTCAAGAGTAAACTACTGCCTTCTCATACCCAAATCTTTTTCCAAACACTTCAAAATAAGTCTGATAATCATCCAGATGATAACACATTCACTGCAATTCTATGGGAATCCTCATGAAGACTCCAACTCACACATAGAACGTTTTCAAGTGATTTGTGACATGTTTCAACTTCTGAATGTCAAAAATTATGTTATGAGATTTTTGGATATTCAGAGTTTCACTAAAGGAAAAAAGCACATGAGTGGATAAAAAGTCTTCCCCTACATTAAGTCACCACATGGGAGGATCTGGTAACGATGTTTCTAATAAGACTTTTCCCGAACTTAAAGTCTATGGGTTTCTGGTAAGTATTCTTAAATATGAACAATTAAATTATAAGCCTTTTTATATTTTTCATGGGAGATATTAAAAGGTTTAATAAGACCATATCCACATCATGGGATTGAAATTTGTCTTTTGATTCATTAAATTTATAATGAATTGTCGCAGGTAAATCATTCCATTGAAGATTCTTCTATTGTAGGTTCGCTAATCCAAAAATCAATGGAAGATTCCTATGAGTTACTGGATGAGATATCCAGCAAACATTTCCAACGAACAGTTGAAGAAAGAAGAGTACAAGGAGAAGACATGGTTGAAAATAGAAGGATCCCTACTCTAATGGAAACTATGACAAGCAATATGGATTAAATAATGGTGAACCCAAATCCCGATGTTATGTATTGTGAGGAGGAAATCTACTTTGATTATAATTGATAAAATAATGTATTTGGATAGAGGCCAAAACTATAACCACAATAGAAAAATCATAATAATGTTCAATTATTTCAATCGAGGCAATAATTTTTTCAAACTCAACACCAAGGGCCAACACAAAAATGTCATGTCCATTTTTTGGAGGAGAAACATCCAAATTTCATGACCAAAACTAGTGCTTCACTCAAGGAGATGACTAATTATTCAAGAGATCATGGTACTGCATTTGGAGAACTGATAAATGACTCTTGAAACCAACAATAATCATAATGGAACTTTTATGTATAATTTAGTCATATTGTTCAGACACTTAGAGCAAGAAAAAGTGGAGAGAATCCTGGATGTATTGAACATCATCCTCATGTAGATGTGAAGGAAAATTTTCATATATGTGAAATGAAGTAATGTGGGATTATAATAGAATTTGGATAACATATGAAACACCCCTAGCTTCCACGATATGTCTCTCTTTCAATAATTCAATAGCTTGCATTGTACAAAAGTTCGAGATCTAACACACCGCGACTAATAAAAGTAGTCGTTATGAATAGTAATACCCAATTTTTATAATTATAGAAATTTTATATTTCAAAATGGACTTAATTTTTGTATTCGTAATATCGAAATTATCCTCAGTTGAATTTTTTGTAATTTTCTGAGAACATTCAATTTTTTATGAATGGCGAAAAATACTTAAAACAAATTTTTTAATCAAAATATTTTATAGTGATATATTATACTATTTAGTGGTTTGAAAGTATAATTAGAATATATATTTACCATTTTATCCAATGGTGGTCATTAGAATTAATTTCACTTTGAAATTGTACATAAACAATTGTCAATCTTTTGATATATATTGTTTCTCAAAAACACGCTATTTGTTGTGACAGCGGGAATTAATTATGAAATAAATTAATGCAACTTATATTTTTGGAATTTTTTAAAATAGACATAATTTTTGAATTCGGAATATCAATTATAGCTAAGGGTGAAATTTTGGCATTGTTCAGAAAAACATCAATTTTTGATGAATAGTGAAACCACTAAGTGGTAGTTAAAAAGATGAATTTTCGTTTAAATGAAAAATTACCACTTCTGGGTTTTTATTTTTTTAAAAACCGACATACATGGTTGTCATTAGTATGTAAAATTTGGTTCAATGGGATAAAAATAATTTTTGCAGAATAGTAACTTTTAAGTTTAATTAATGACGATTAAAGGTAATTAGTGAAATTTAAGGTAAAAATGATATTATAAAAATATGAAAATACATTTAAACTTGTATTACCCCTATTGGATGAGTCATGGCCGACCAAGAAAATCCATGGGTCATCTTGGGGACCCCATGGAGCCACTTTGGTAGGAAAATGACATTAAAAACGTTTTATTTAATGTTAAAATAAAAATGTCACAAACATGAGTTGTTTTACTAAAACAATTTTTAAATGGGGTTATACAAGTCATATTTTTTACTATAAATATTCATTAGAAAGATAAAAAATATTTCCTGCATCATGATATTTTTTTTATAATTTTTAGACATTATATAAATAAAATTATTTATGACACCATGATGATGCAGCGATTACCTCATTAATTAATTATTTAAATAAAATGAAAAGATAATGTAAAATCTAAGTCTTACACTTATCAAAAACCTATTGGATGAGTATATTTCGAACCCTTATCAACATATACTCTAATTATATCATTTTGGGACCTTTAGAATCCGAAAATCTTTTCATAATAATGTAACATTTCAATCTTTCCAAGAGTGCCCATCCTCTCCTCTTATAAAAGGCCTCCACCTATACCACCTTATTCACACATTCAAGCCCTTTTACTCAGACAACCGCTTCCCAAATACTCTCCCAACTTCACTCTATTACTCCTAGAATCATCACTTTGGGCAGAACTCTTCCCAAGGAAGCCTTTGTCTCAAATCAAAAAGAGTTACCAGATTTTAAGTTAATGTCTTCTCTTATGTTCTATTGTTTTATTTTTCTTCTCCAACCCCCTAAACTCATTTTATTAATTTCCTTTGTAATGAAACTGGTATCCTAAATATAGTAGGATGTTTTTATAAGATGTATTCGAGCTACACTTACACACACCTACATCTAATGGTTAATGAGCATACTGTTTCTGTGGATGGCGAATTTCTACCTCATGAAACGATGATTGTTCAACACTCATATAACACATTAAAAGGTGGCCATTAAGATGTCACTATATTTATATATGATATATAATATGTTTATGTTTTACTTAAGATTCTTTATTTTTCATTTATGGCATACCTTTATGGTTTCCATTATGGGTAAACACGATATTTTCATTTTAGGAAGTGCAGACTACCGCCCCCTCAAAGTGATTTGAATCGTTAATACCATATGTGGGATGTATAAAGGATGGAGTAAATGGTATTATAAATTATATTATACTAGAATTATATTATACCTTTATATCATTATGTTTCATTCCATTAAAATATGAAATAGAAATGAAAGAAATGTTCATGCGTACGTACGGCTTACCGTCTCCATTAACGGTGCATTTCATTTCTTACCTCTAAATGTTTTGTAATATTATAAATGAATTTATATACTGGATATATATAATATATATGATATCTACATCATGAATTTAATTCTAGATATAATGGATATTTCACCACATGAACAACTTGTAATTATAAGAAGTTTATTTTTGACTCAAGTACCAAAGATCGACAAAAATGACCATTATTAACCTAAATAATTACATAATGTTCAAAACATGGTAATAAGTGATATAAAATGAATAATGAACATGAAAAGGGTTCTTATGTAAATATAAATTAACTCTAGTTTATTACTCAAGAGGTTAAAGAACGATCGATTCAAGTCGGACACGAGGTAAGGGAACTTCTTAACCCAATTTCTATTCTTTGGGTTAGTCCCATACTTTAAAATTATGTCATGATATGATTATGTCCTATATTGTATTTTTACTTTATTTATGTGTAATTATAGTGAATACACATAATAGATCTATTTTATTTAAAAAATAATCATTGTAAGGGACATTATCTCAATCTCCTTTCATTGAGGCATATTTTGTTTTATACAAAACTTTATATTATATGCTGTATAAACCCCTTTGACTTTCAAATTTTTTCAAAAGGAATATTTTTATATGAATCATTTTCACTAAAAGACAAAAGGAATGTTTTTTCTTATGTATGCGGCGCCAACAACTTCTCTGCCGCCGTTATTAAACCTTTGAAGCTTCCCTTACACGCTTATAAGGATATTTTCAAAATAAAGGTTTTCTTTTATAATTATGTGATTTTTAAATGATTTCAAAAAAGAGATATTTCATTCAAATATATGAAAATCCAGTGAAAATGTATACGTATTTAATGGAATCTTAAAAATGTTTTTAAAAACCTGACCCTGAATTGTAGTAGACAGGAAGGGATTGGGCATGGACCCATCATGGCTTGTTATTAGTCGAGCAGTCTCAGAATTAGTAATTTTGTTTTCAGAAGCTTGCATAATGTTTTTAGAAAAACACTGGATTATATTTTATCAATTTTAAATGTAAGTATCTTCTAAAAAATTTCATCGGTAGGTCTCATGAGACAAACTAGTGTCTTGGCTCAAGGCCTTGACAAAATATTATTTGTGGTCTTGGCACGAGGCCATGGCTACGTGGTTATGATAGTCTGGAATTATGCATTCCATCATTATGAAAGTGGTTATTGATATTGCATGTGATTTTTGCGACCATTAGAATATCCATGTTAATATGTAAATGGAATTATCTCTTTTTATTTTTTCCATATTATGCTGAAGTTCATGTTTAAAAAGGCTTTTGTTTTAGTTATACATTGCCTTAAATGTTAATTTTTATTTATGAAAGCTTCCACAATATTGTTATCCTTACTGAGCATCTGAGCTCACCCCTTTCAATGTTTTAATATTTTCCTGGATGTGAAGAGGTATTTTATGAATTACCTGCATGGATAGTCAGAAGAGGATATGAGTGTGGACTATGGAGACTTTGTTATTGTATTTTTTCACTTTATGATGTAATGTAACATTATGAATGTATCTAGTGTTTCCAAGGATGCTAAACTAATCGGTCTTTCGAGACTTGATATTTTGTGATCATGCCAATGTTACGAAGTAATGCACCGACTCTGGGTAGCTGGGGTCGGGGGGTTACAGTTGGTATCAGAGGCAGTTTAGTACTATACTTGGAAGCTAGATTTAGATAAACTCTGATTATAGCACATAGCCCAAAGATAGACTTTGAGGATTCGTATAGAAGAACTTCCTAGAATTTTGGTATTATAGAGATTTTGTGAGTTTTCCGAGAAATACATCCCTTTCTGGATATGAGCAGGTAGAGGCAGCTCTGGCACAGATGTACCTAGGGGTAAAACCCGAAAACACCGCTTTGAGCTAGACTCGAACAGGAACTGGTGCACAACAACGGGCCTTGCTGCACTCTTGGTTACGACACTCCCGAGGGATATGCTTAGGATAATTATCATTTTCTTTACAAACCATTATGAAGGGTTTATGAGTATATACTTCCTCAAAGAAAACATTTCTTTTTATGATTATGGATTATATCCATAAAGAGTTCAATTTATGTTAAGTGTTTTATAAGTACGGAATTATGTATTTTAATTCATAAACTAATCTAGTTTATGCCATAGTTTAGAAATGGCGCCTAGTGGGAATAATGGAAACCGTATAAATGCACGCACTCCATGTAGGGATTTCCCTCCTGCTCAAGATAATTATTGTGGATCTGGAGATACAACTGGTGCTGATCAACTTATTACCATACTGGGAAAACTCACTCAGGTTATGAATAGTAACCGTACTCGTATGGAGCACCCTGATCCACAATGTGGAGAATCAATGTTAGACTACTTCATGAGGCAACAACCTCCAACATTTAATGGGGGTACAAATCCATTAGTAGATAGGAAATGGATAAACTTCTTAGAGAAAATATTCCACGCCTTGGGGAGTAGCGAAAGGGAGATGGTTGTCATGGCAGTCTACCGCCTCCCTGGAGATTCCGACCAACGGTGGTCACTGATTCAAAACACAAATGACGATGAATAAGTATCAAGTATGGAATGGAGGGAGTTTATGGAAATTTTCATAGAAAAATACTTTCCACATGATCATCGAGCAGATATGGAAAGGCAATTTCTGAGTCTGAGGCAGAAGGAGGATGAGAATATCGCAAAGTATGAGCCTAACTTTAAAAGGTTAACGAGGCATGCTACAGATTATATACGTAACCCAAGAAGTAAGATCGATCGTTTCTTTGATGGATTAAAACCATTTCTCCGTCGAGCCTTAGTCTCACAATCCTTCTCGTCATACGAAGATATTGTCTCATGTGCTATCAAGACAAAAAAGGAATTCTCTAAATCTTATGACAATAAAGTAAAGCGAGAGATGAAGTGAATGGTGGAACAAGAGACAGATAAAGGGAAAAAGGGAACGAAGGGTTTTACATTATGCGATAATTGTGGGAAGAATCACCCTGGTACTTGCCTAAAAGGAATGGGAGTTTGTTATTAATGTGGGGAAAAAGGTCACCAGGCGCATGATTGCATGGGACAGAAAGAGGCTATCAATGTTGAATGGTACAATTGTAGGGAAATGGGGCATTATGCAAATGAATGTTCTAAGCGTCAGGGAAACATACCTCAGAAAATTCCAAGGGATCAAGGCCAATCTTATGCTATTACTACAGTTGAAGTGGAATAATTAATGTATTAGTGCTTTTGGACTCACGGATTATATTTCGGTTATAAGAATAATGTGATATATATAAGGATTGTACTGCTGTACTTGTTGATTTCATTAAGGTTTTAATATGATGAAGGTAATCATATTTTTAGTACATGACAATTAGAGAAACTTTACCTTGTTTGGGGAATCTGATGTTACAATTGATTTTGGAATTTAGAGACCTTTTACAGAAAGTCTGGACAGAGGTATTTTGGATAAAATTAAAGTTTGGAATGGATTAATTTGAAATTTTGATAGTATTTTTTTTAGGTTAAAACACTTATGAAGATTATTTGTGGAATATTATAATACTATAGTTTTAGAAAAAGGACAACCTATAGGTTGGGGGATAACCCGTCACATCGGACAAAGCTGCAGGAATCGAACCACAACTATAGTGCGACAGGCCTTTATTACCTACCAGTAGCCTACAGGAAGTCCCTAGTTATTAAAAAATAGTTTTCCTAATATAAATGGTAGGTCGTAATATTTATAACCTTATACAATTAGGATAAATACAATATTTTTGAGTTATGTTACCATTTGGAGTGAAAGATGGGTTTGTGGTAATAATTTATAAAAGAATGAAAGTCTACAAGACAAGTAAGAATATTTCCTTACATTCTTAGTAAATCTCTTAAATAAATTTCTCAACTTTATAAATGATAACTTAAAACAAAAATGTTGCCGATTAAGTTTTCCAACTCGGGATTCAATGATCGTTTAACAAATCACAAGTTTGTGATTTTCATATTGTTAAATTTCTCCTAATCCTATTTTCTATAACTCTCCATCAGACCTTGCTGGTTTTTTTTTCTTCCATATTTATATTTTCATAGAATCCTAGTATGGGCTATCTCGGGTGACCTTTGTACTTTTCATTCTTTATTTTAATGTTATATTTTTATTAACCTTATTTCCGATGTATGATTTCCACAAAAGTATTTTCTATTTTCAACCTTTTATTTTTAATGAAAAATTTCAAATTGTGAGGAAGCAATTTATTGAAGGAGGGGAGAATGTAACACCCCAAGCTTCCACGATACGCCTCTCTTTCAATAATGCAATATCTTGCATTGTACGCAAGTTCGAGTTCTAACACACCGCGACTAATCAAAGTAGCTGTTATGAATAGTAATACCCACTTTTTATAATTATAGAAATTTTATATTTCAAAATGGACTTCATTTTTGTATTCTTAATATTGAAATTATCCTAAGTTGAATTTTTTGTAATTTTCTGAGAACTTTCAATTTTTTATAAATAGTGGAAAATACTTAAAACAAATTTTTTAATAAAAATAATTTATTGTGATAAATTATACTATTTAGTGGTTTTAAAGTATAATTATAATATATATTTACCATTTTATCCAATGGTGGTCATTATAATTAATTTCACTTTGAAATTGTACATAAACAATCGTCATTCTTTTGATATATATTGTTTCTCAAAAACAAGCTATTTGTTGTGACAGCGGGAATTAATTATAAATTTAATTAATGAAACTTATATGTTTGTAATTTTTTAAAATAGACATCATTTTTTAATTTGGAATATCAATTATAGCTAAGGGTGAAATTTTGGAATTGTTCTAAAAAACTTCAATTTTTGATGAATAGTGAAACCACTAAGTGGTAGTTAAAAAACTGATTTTTTGTTTAAATGAAACATTATCACTTCTGTGTTTTGATTTTCAAAAATCCTACATACATGGTTGTCATTAGTATGTATAATGTGGTTCAATGGGATAAAAATAATTTTGGTGAATAGTAACTTTTAAGTTTAATTAATCACAATTAATGGTAATTAGTGAAATTTAAGGTAAAAATGATTTTATAAAAATATGAAAATACATTTACACTTGTCCTACCCCTATTGGATGAGTCATGGATGACCAAGAAAATCCATGGGTAAACTTGGGGACCCCATGGAGCCAATTTGGTAGGAAAATGACATTAAAAACTTTTTATTTAATGTTAAAATAAAAATGTCACAAACATGAGTTGTTTTACTAAAACAATATTTAAATGGGGTTATACAAGTTATATTTTTAAAAATAAATATTCATTAGAAAGATAAAAATATTTCCTACATCATGATATATTTTTTATAATTTTTAGACATTATATAAATTAAATTATTGATGACACCATGATGATGCAGCGATTACCTCATTAATTAACGATTTAAATAAAATGAAGCGATAATGTAAAATATAAAGATTAAACTTGTAAAAAACCTATTGTATTAGTAGCTTTCGAACCCTTATCACCTTATCCTAGAATTATATCATTTTGGGACCTTTAGAATCCGAAAATCATTTCATAATAATGTAACATTTCAATCATTCCAAGAGTGCCCCTCCTCTCCCCTTATAAAAGGCCCCCAACTCTACCACCTTATTCACATCATCAAGCCATTTGGTTAGGCCAAACTCTGCCAAAATACTCTCAAAACTTCCCTCTATTACTTCTAGAAGCCTCAATTTGGGCAGAACTCTTCCCAAGGAAGCCTTTGGATCAAATCAAAAAGAGTTACCCGATTTTAAGGTAATGTCTTCTCTTGTGTTCTTTTATTTTATTTTTCTTCTCCAACCCCCTAAAAAATTTATTCATTTATTTTGAAACAAAAAAGTATACTAAATATACTAGGATTTTGTTATAAGATGTATTCTACCTACACTTACACACACCTACATCTAATGGTTAAAGAACATACTGTTTCTGTGGATGGAAAATTTCTGCCTCATGAAATGATGATTGTTCAACACTCATATAACACTTTCAAAGGTGGCCATTAAGATGTCAATATATTTATATATGATATATAATCTGTTTATGTTTTACTTAAGATTCTGTATTTTTCATTTATGACATACCTTTATTGTTTCCATTATGGGTAAACACGATATTTTCATTTTAGGAAGTGCGGACTACCGCCCCCTCAAAGTGATTTGAATCGTTAATACCCTATGTAGGATGTATAAAGGATGGATTAAATGGTATTATACGTTATATTATACTGTAATTATATTATACCTTTATATCATTATGTTTCATTCCATTAAAATATGAAATAGAAATGAAAGTAGCATTCATCCGTACGTACGTCTTTCCATCTCCATGAACGGTGAATTTCATTTCTTACCTCTAAATGTTATGTAATATTATAAATGAATGTATATACTGGATATATATGATATATATGATATCTACATAATTAATATAATTCGGGATAAAATGGATATTTCACCACATGAACAACTTGTAATTATAACAATTTTATTTTTGACTCAAGTGCCAAAGATCGACAAAATGACCGTTATTAACTTATATAATTACATAATGTTCATAACATGGTAATAAGTGATATAAAAGGAATAATGAACATGAAAATGGTTCTTAAGTAAATAGAAATTAACTCTTGTTTATTACACAGGAGGTTAAAGAACGATCGAGTCAAGTCGGACATGAGGTAAGGGAACATCTTAACCTATTTTCCATTCTTTGGGTTAATCCCCTACTTTCAAATTATATCATGATATGATTATGTCCTATATTGTATTTTTACTTTATTTATGTGTACTTATAGTGAATACACATAATAGATCTATTTTATTTAAGAAATGATCTTTGTAAGGGACATCATCTCAATCTCCTTTCAATGAGGCATATTTTGTTTTATACACAACATTATTTTATATGGTGTATAAATCCCTTTGAATTTGACATTTATTCAAAAGGAATATTATTATACGAAGAATTTTCACTAAATGACAAAAGGAATGTTTTTTCTTACGTATGCGGCAACAACTTCTCTGCCACCGTTATTAAACCTTTGAAGCATGCCTTACACGCTTATAAGGATATTTTCAAAATAATGGTTTTATTTTATAATTATGTGATTTTTAAATGATTTCAAAAAAGAGATATTTCATTCAAATATATGAAAATCTATTGAAAATGTATATGTATTTAACTCAAGCTTAAAATTTTTTTTAGAAAACCTGACTCTCAATTGTGGTAGACAGGAAGGGATTGGGCATGGACCCTTCATGGCCTATTATTAGTCGAGCAGTCTTAGAATTAGTAATTTTGTTTTCAGAAGCTTGCATATTGTTTTCAGAAAAACACTGGAGTATATTTTATCAATTTTAATACATGTATCTTCTAAAAAATTTCATCGGTAGGTCTCATGAGACAAACTTGTGTCTTCGCACGAGGCCTTGAAAAAATCTTATTTGTGGTATTAGCATGAGGCCTTGGCTACGTGGTTATGATAGTCTGGAATTATGCATTCCATAATTATGAAAGTGGTTATTGATATTGTATGTGATTATTCAGCCAGTAGAATATCCATGTGAATAAGTAAATGGCATTATCTCATTTTATTTTTGCCATATTATGCTGAAGATCAAGTTTAAAAAGGCTTTTTTTGTTATACATTGCCTTAAATGTTAATGTTTATTTATGAAAGCTTCCGCAATATTGTAATCCTTACTGAGCATCTGAGCTCACCCCTTTCAATGTTTTAATATTTTCCAGGATGTGAAGAAGTATTTTATGAATGACCTATAGGGATAATCATAAGAGGATATGAGTGTGAACTATGAGACTTTGTTATTATATTTTTTCACTTTATGATGTAATGTAACATTATGAATGTATCTAGTGTTTCCAAGGCAGCTAAACTAATCGGTCTTTCGAGACTTGAACTTTTGTGATCATGCCAATGTTATGCAATAATGCACCGACTCTGGGTAACTGGGGTCAGGGCATTACAACATAAATAACACAAACTAGTCCAAAAAGTCAGTAATAGAACCAAGAAGATGAGGAATGTGGTGATGAAGAAGTACCACCACTATACCAACCACCACTACCATTTTCAATATCAAGTGAAGAAGGTGAAGATTGATTAGAAGAAGAAAAATATTTTAGATATTTTCAAGAAGATACATATCAACATTACATTTGTTGAGGCAATTGAAAATATGAATTTCAATGTAATGTTCATGAATGATTTTTCGGTGAAAAATAAGAAGCTTAAGGATTTCTCCACCATTCCTCTAGATATAAAAAGATCATCAGTATGTTTAGGAATCATTGTAAAAAAGAAGTTTGATCCATGTAGTTTTTCTATTCTGATTATTATTGGATCTAATGAGTTCAGTAGAGTAGTATTTGATTTAGGTTTTAGCGTAAATATCATTTCATATGAAATATTCTAGAGCCCAGGATTGAAGGAGATATATCCAACTTGATCTATGCACTAGCTGATACAACAATGAGACGTCCCCACAAACTACTTGAAGATTTCATTCTCAAAATGGATGAGTTTGATTTACCAATGTATTATCTCATGATGTACATGGATGAAGATAAGCACACAATAATCATGGGAAGACTATTTCTTGATACAAGAAGGGAATTGATTTATGATCAAAATGGATAGATGAGTTTAGGAGTTATAGGATTAGGGATAATGTACACTTTTCACCGGGCAATGCAGAATTCAGACAAACCATTTGATGATTTTTCATAATAGAATTTGATAAATAAAGAGGATATTGTTTTTCAATGAAGAAGAACTGATGTAGTTGCTATGGATGGTAATGAATAAAGTATTAACAAGATGATGAAAAATAATAATGTGATTTAAAAAAGATGAAGATAGAAGGGGAACATTCATTCCAAAAGATTTCAATGAAGGATAACATGTTTGGTATTTATGTGAAGTGAAATTTAACAATTCAGTATAGACCAAGAACTTTTGGATTGGACTTATGGATATTGAGAAAAATTTCAACAATGAATGACTGAAATTAGTTTAAGATAATGTGAGAGGAAACATTTACACTAAGGATTGAAGGAGTTGATATTTTTTAGATATATACCAGGTAACCTAATTCCTACCATCAATAAACTGAGAATATTAAGGTATGGTCAAGCCAATGATGATAAAAAATGCACTTCCAGGAGGAAACATGTGTTTTCAGTTTATTTTAATTATTTATTTATTGTTTTTAGTATGGAAATCCTTCCAAAATATTTTTAAATTTCATTGCTATGTCCTTTTCATTCACATGGGAATATTATTTTTGTAGGATCATCATGGTTGGAAGAAGGATGAATAAATAAACATAAGGATTATATGTAGACTAGTTAAACCTTTTAAAGGGAAAGTACACATAATTATATATTTCAACCAGAACCTATACAACCCAAGTATTAAGCATAAATTTTAAAGGGGTGTATCAGTTTCAATTGAGTAATTTTATACTATATTTCCCATATTTTATAATGTTAGAGATTTAGTTGTCAATTTCATACCCTGCATCTGATTAATGCTTTAATGAAATAAATTTAGAGACCTAAACGACATAGGACAATTTTCATGGCATGAATTTAGATTTCTTTGTCAGGAAAATTTACTGAGAAAAATGGGAAAAATAATTAATAGATATAATCATGTGGATTATGATTTAAAAATTCATGATTTTATGATCATGTTGATCATTGTAAAAAAACTTTATGAGATCTATTCATGTTTCAAATTTCTGATTTTCTCATTAATTGATTTAATTATTCGTATTCAATTACATGAATACATTTCCCAACTATTCATCACATTCCTGAGACATCCACTGAGCCAATATTTTCTATTCCTTCTATAGTATATTTCTTGAGAAACTCAGGATTTGTTTCATCTAGAACAATAATTTCATCTTATTGAAGCCACGACTATAAAGAATCACTTTTAATATGGTTGAGGTATTATTTTTTATTAGACCTTATCCTGAGACCCACCTTGCATTAATCTATTTTTGATCCCGTATAAGCCATGATTATCCCTGTTAGGAAATGATGCATGTTAAAATCATGTTTTCCCATACCTAACTTATATTAAATGTATTTGATGATATTTAAAAGAATAAGTGATGGGGATGAACTTTTTTATGTGTTCCATGATATACGTTATTGTGGATATTTTTATTGGTTATTTTCTACTATGATCTGAGGAGAGGCCATTTAGCTTTTATTACATTATTTGTTTCACCTATAATGCAAAAAAACATTTGATGAAAATGAAAAAAAATTATAAAAAAATGGCTTGTGTTTTGAGAGGATAAAAAATCACCATTTTTCAAACCGGTAATTTTGGATCGTTTGTGGTTAGGTGATGGAAGTGAGATTTTTCTTGAGCCAATATTTCAAAAAATAATAATATTGTATAAAAAGAAAAAAGGGGGAATGATATGTTGATTCATTCATTTCACTTACATGTTTAATGTGCCAACTTTGAGACTTTTGGGGTGAATACAATGATGTCATTTTAAAGCTCTTATGGAAATGTGGTTTTTACCCATGGTTCTTTACCAATGGTTTGGTTAAACCGTTGGTAAGTAAGGGCTTGGAAAGGGTACCCCTTTGCTAACGGTTTCATTACCCTTTGCCAACGGTTTCATAAAACCATTGGGAAAGGGTACCCCTTTACGAATGGTTCATCAAAACCATTGGGAAAGGGTGCCTTGAACATCCATTTACCAACGGTTGTTAAAAACCATTGGCAAATCATTACCCCAAATACAGTAGGGCCGCTGCTCTCCCCCATTCGAGAGACAGAACCGTAGATCTATCTAGCGTTCGGCTCCTCTCATGAATTCCCCCATCTGAATAGGTGAAAATCCATCTGAATCATCTCAAATCGGGTATTTTATTCTTTATACACATAATATTTAAGTGCTACCTTGTTTTTATTGTTATTCATCTAATATTTTAGCTTTAAGTTTTTATTTTGATGTGATTTCACCGTGAAAATTAGGAAAATGAACGAATATTTTGTTAATTAATTAGTTTTCCATGGAATATCATTTATGTTATAATATCTACACTAAATAAAGGGGTAATGTAATAAAATACCTTAAATAAATTGTGGAAGATGGGGTATGTTGCTTCAATGAGAGGTTATTTTGTGTTTAATTGTATGTTGTAGGTTGTTGTATGGTGATTGAGGTGACCAGTTGGGATTTGTGATATGTGGGGTTGTAATGTGATGGTTAGTGGTCATGGATGTGACATGTGAAGTTGTGTGATAGTGATGATGTGTGGTGGTGTTGTGCCGTGTGGAGGTGTTGTGTGATGAGTTTTTGGTGTATGATGTGGTTAGGTGGTTTTGGTTGTGCGGTGGTTGTGATGTGCAATATTTTTGTTGTGAAATGTGTTTGTTTTGGTGAGATGGTTGGCTGATGTAACATGGTGACGATGGTTATTGTGAGATGGTGAGTTGTTGTGTGGTGGTTTTATTAGATTCCTGGTTATCTATTGAATAAATTATGCTATTAAAACAAAAAAACAAGATATTAAATAAATGAGATTGAATAGAAATGGATGTGTAGTAAATGGATTTAATTAATTTAACATTAAATGAATGGACAATGTAAGTGTGAATGAAGTGGCTTATAAATAAATGTGGGAAATGCTATGTGTCTTGTGTAGTGGTTGTGTGGTGTGTTGCATATAGTGGGGGAAGTGCTTGTGATGGTTTATGTGTTTTATGGTAGTAGTGAATTGTGTGAAATGCCATGTCTTCCCTACTCTTCCTTCATATGTGATTTACCATGTGTTTTTAGGCAAGATGTGATGTGATTGTCCATGTGCCTTCAGGTGAGATGTACAATGATTTACCGAGTGTTTTCAGGTGAAGTGATATGTGATAAGGCTATAATAAGATGTCTCATGTGGTTGGGGTCATGTAGGGTAGGAGTATGGCACAAGGTTGATGTTATTCATGTTCATGATACACTACTAATATGGTTATAGGATGAGGCATGCTGGGATGTGATAACACATTAAGTTCTTGTTGGTTTTACATTTTTTCAATAACACATTAGTATGTTTTTTTCACATGTGTTGTTGATACCTTTATTATTTTATACATTTATCATTTAATTAAATATATTTTCTATTAAAGTTCATTCCTGTTGAATTGTTTATGACAAAATGACTTATATAAATTCGTTTTACAGAATGGACAGATGTTGGATGTATGAAACCGATCGGATCTCAAGTGATTTTCAAAACAATTTGGAGAGCTTTATAGATTTTTCATTTCACAATTCATCAGATAGTGGTCGCAAACACTTCCCATGTTCCAATTGTGTTGGTAGACCTTGGGTGAGCCGTGATGAAGTCGGCTACCACATAACCAAAAATGGTTTTCAAGAAAACTACCTTTTGTGGTATCACAATGGGGAGAAAAAGAAATCTCAAATTGGTGATGATCGAAATGAAAGGAATGGAATGGAGAATTTGTTAGATGATCGGTTTCTCTTTATTCTTCATCATGAAAACGAATGGATTTCGACTCAAGAAGACTTCGATATAAGGATAGCTGATGCATCTAGTGAAAATTATGATATTGATAGGGTGAACAAATTGAATGATGCTGCCACGACTCCAGTATATCGACAATGCGATAAAATGAAAAGGATGTAATTTTTTTCGGATTATTTCATGGGAAAACTATATATGGGATTTATAATACAACAATGGATTACATTCTTACCCTCTTGAAGGGTTTACTTCCAAATGATGCAGATATTCCCTCAAACCAATATATGGCATGGAAGTTAGTTGAGGAACTTGGATTTTCAAGAACTAAATTCATGCTTTCTTGAAAGATTGCAGTTTATTCTGGTAGGAAACCGCTGAACGAAATGATTGAATAAAACGTGGCACATCCCGCTATAAGTCAAAATATGATGGAACACCATCTCACGTTCCACAGAAAGTAACGTGGCACATTCCATTGATCCCCAGACTCCATAATCTTTTTACGTCTGATGACATATCAATAAATATAATATGGAATGATACCGAGAGAAAGAAGACTAATGATGAGTTGTTTCATCCTGCAGATAGATTTGTATGGCAGAGATTTGATGCTCGATATCCTGATTTTGAATCCAATGTGCGTAATGTGAGGTTGGGTCTTTCATGCGATGGTTTTAATCTATATGGGTAGATGCTTACTTCAGAAAACACATGGCCAGTTTTTATACACAGTTATAATCTTCGCCCATGGTTGCGTATGAAAAAACCTTTCACTTTCATGAGTATACTCATAGATGGTCCTTCGGATCCCAGCATTGATATTGATTTACACATGCAACCTTTAATAAAGGAGTTGAAACTTCTTTGGGATGTGGGTGTGCACACATACGATAAATGTTTGAAAGGAATATTTATGACACGTGATGTGATTATGTGGATGATCAATGATTTTCTGGATTATGCAATGATGTCTGGATGGACCACGAAGGGAAAACTGTCATGCCTAGTTTGTATGAAGAATACACGATCCAGAAGACTTAAACATCGATGTAGTTTCAGTTTTATGGGGCATTGACGATCCTTTCCAAATGATCATCCATATAGAATGAATCATCGAATATTTGATAATACCATAGAGATAGATGCTCCACCTCAGTGTATGTCTGGAACTGATGTGCTTAATTAATTGAAAGATTTCAATTTTTCATTCGGGATGGGCCAAATGAAATCTGGAAAGAGAAAGAATGGTTCCACTGAAACCTGTTAAAATTGGGGGGAAAGAAGTATCTTTTTTGATTTGCCTTATTGGTCAACGAATTTGTTAAGTCAATTCTTAGACGTAATGTATAATGAAAATAATATATGTGAAATGTTGCTTTCGGTTCATGTAAATTTCAAGGGGAATAAAAAAGATGATTTACGATCTCGGCTTGACTTAGTGGATTAGGGCATCAGACCAGAATTGCATCCTGTGTGTATCAGTAAAAATAAATGGAAACTTCCATGTGCTTCTTATGTGATGACACCTATGGAAAAAACAATTTCTGGAAGTATTAGAGACTATTAGAGTTACTGATCTCTATCAAGCAACATATCTAAACGGGTCAACAGAATAGAGATGAAGCAAAAATTCTGGAGACTCATGATTAACACGTTCTACTGCATGAGTTACTTCCAATATAAATCTGTCATATTTTGTCCAATAATGTAAGCATGACTATTATTCAGTTGTGCCATTTGTTTATAGATATTTGTGCTAAGAATTTTTCAAAGTCGTTCTTGCAAAAAATGTTGACAGATGCCCCATTAATTTAGTGTGAGTTGGAGAAAATATTTCCTCAATCATTTTTCACATGCATGATTAATCGGATTGTCCATATTCCCACTGAAATACATCTCGGAGGACCTATTTCTTTTCATTGGATGTATCCAACTGAAAGAAATATGAACACATTAAAGTCTTATGTCCGAAACAGAAATCATCCTGAAGGTTCTTTCGTGAACGGGTACTTCTCCCAAGAATGTATGGATTTTTGCTCGATGTATTTGTCTGATCTTACTACAAGAATGAACAGAACAATGAGAAATGTAGAAGAACAGTATGATCAAATTGAACCCAATTTTCCATCACCTCCTCAAACAGGAGGAATTCCTAGATCATATACATTGAAGACATTAAGCCATGAAGAGCAGGAGATGGCACGTTGCATAGTTTTGTTAAATTGTGATTTTTTCGATGACTATATCAGGTAACCAAATTGAATATATATATCTTACATATATATCTATTATACTACTCATATTTTTTATCTATGGGTAACATAAAACAATGATAAATAGGAAGCATCGTTCTTTATCTTTGAGATGGATAGAGACTTTTCTTTGAAATGAGTTTTCTACTTGGTTAACATTGAAGGTAAAAATATTACTATTTAAAATAATTATATCAATATTTAATTAAGTTTAACAGTCATTTATATTGCAGGTATTGAGTTTTTCTGTTGACTCTATCTCTGAGGAAATAAGTGTTTTGTCTTTTGGTCCCAATACCGTGATTCGTGACTGTAAATCAATTGTTATCAATGGGTACAAATTTATTGTCAATGAATGAGAAAAGAACATGAGAACACATCATGATGGGGTTATGGTTACTGCCACAACAGATTGTTATTCCACTGCATCAGATAGTAGACCTCCATTTGAAAATGTGGGTTATTATGGAGTCATTGAGAAAATAATAATATTGGATTATTACACTCATGGACGAGTCACAATGATGAAATTACATTGGTTTGATTCGGTGACGAGACATTGCACGTTTTTTTATGATTGTGGATTTTGAGTAATTAATATGACTCTCACTCTTGCTACCGAAGAACCATATGTGTTGGCATCAATGGCTAAACATGTTTTTTATGTAAAAGACCAACTTCGACCTGAATTTGGTGTCATAGTTGAAGTAATTCCAAGATATATTTTTTATGATGGTGATGTTGGAATTGACATTGTCCCTAGTTCCATTGGATCCAATCCATTTATTTATTTTGATGACTCCAATAGCTCAATTGTCAGAGTTGATTGTGAACCTGATGTTTTGGTTGAAAATATATAGGATCATTCATCCATGGTCTCAATTCTTCTGGTTTACCTCGATTTGGGTTGTTAAGGTTGGTAATATTCAAATTGATTCAGTATTGATCACAAATATTTATTAACTGACTTAACCGTTATGTGAATATTCAGTATTTATTAGTTGCAATTTTATTTGAATTTCATTTTCTAATTTAGAATTGAACTGTATTCAATCCTAGTCAAACAATATTACTAACTTGGTGAACATTACAACTTGTATGATTTATTAAATCCATTCAAGCTCTTCTAAAACAATTGATAGCTAAATTACCAATGAATCCCCTTATTCCCTCATATATTTAGTTTTTGGGGTTACACATTTGTTTCCTTTTTATGTTTTGTAATATTCAAATTGATTTAGTATTGATCACAAATATGTTTTAGCTGACTTGACCATTATGTGAATTTTCAATGATTCTTGGTTAAAGTTATATTTGAATTGCATTTTCTAATTTGGAATTGAACTATATTCAATCCTAGCCAAACAATATTTCTAACTTGGTGAACATTACAACTTGTATGATTTATTAAATCCATTCAAGATCTTCAAAAAAAATTGATAGTTGAATTACTAATGAATCCCCTTATTCCCTCGTATATTTAGTTTTTTGGGTTACACATTAGTTCCCTTTTCTAATTAATTAAATATTTGTTTTCAAAAGTAGGAAATGCAGCCAATTGAAGAGAGACAAAGGAAAAAAATGGTGGAGAACAATCGTTTAATGGTGGAGTTGGGTATTCCACCATTAGTGCCTACAGTGAGTACATTATTTCAAATATATATATTTAAAGAATATATAATGACATGTGATTAATATTTTTGTAAACATTTTTTTAGGATCCACCTATACGTCGATAGTTATTCGATGAGGATCCTAGTACTCAGGCCAGTGGTACGAGGCGGGTTCGTACCAAAGGTGGACGAGCATCTGCGCGTACCCGACTAGATCCTTCCCATCCCACTGACATGTTATCCTTCCCACATTCTGATCCCGGTGTATTGTTAGTGATACACGGTATATTTAGGCGTCCCATGTTTTTCCACTTTTTCATCTTCTGGCCCATCATTTTCACATCCCATTATGAATCCCACTCCCCAATCAGAATCCGGCCATACAGGTGTCACATATTCTTTTCCTTCTATTTCTGTTTCTCCGAGATTCTATATTCCATCGTCTTTGACTCCTATTGCTCCACAGGGTGTTCCATCTGTTTCTGTGGATCTAGCGGTGCTCAGCGATCAGACGGGCGCAGGTATATTTATATAACCCTAACAAATTTTAATAGCAATATTTATTTTCATTATAACATGTATTGATAAAATATGTGTTTTTTTCATGATAGATACATTTACTGACAGGAGGAGGGGGGTGGGGGCGAGGGCATAAACGTGTGTGTTCGGTGTGGAACCTCTACAAACAGGTTATGGTGGATTACAATGAAGACAACCAAATGGTTGAGAAAACAGGGCAACAATGTCGGAGTTTTTTGGCGACACTTGCCAAATACTCCGACATCATTCCCATCAGCCTGCTATCGTGGAGACATTTTCCCCATGAGGTCAAGGATAGAGCTTGGGCAGAGATATGGGTAAAAAAATATATTGTATTTAATGCCATGAATTATTTTTGTATTTATATGAATTAATATTTTGATGTCATCTTCGATTTAATTTTCCCGATGGTGAGGGTGCACGTCCAGAACATCTAATGGATTTAGGCGTGATTTGGAAATCCTACAAGAATGAGTTGTATATTGGCTGGCATGCTATATTTGGAACTCAGTTAGAGGTTCTACCAGTTGTGGATGATTTTACTATAGAGTAGTATCGTCAAATGATTACTCATTGGACGAGTACCCAGGGTAAGGTATGAATTACATTTGAGGTATTTAAATAATAACTTTAATGTTTTGCATTAATATTATCCTTTGAATTATCAAATTTTATTTATGAATCATCTGGAAAAAATAAAAAAAACATTGATGCAAAAAAATATCTCCACACACTAGGACGTACTTCGATGCTAGATCATGAGAGAAAGAAGGTATGACAATAGTTTATAAGTTTTCTTTATGAATTACATTTTCATTTGTTTCCTTAATTATTTAATCATTTTATAATGTTTTTATAGAACATTATTTTTCAATTTCATTATAGAAGAAAATAGAGAATATTGAAGGACATGTTCCTCGAGCAAAACTGTTTTGCTCGAGTAGATTGAAAAAGGATGGAAGTGCCGTCAACGAAGCAACTCAGCAGTATATTGTAAGTTTTAATCTATTGATTTTATTTTTTAATATCTATTTTTTAACTTAATAATATATTTATATTTGTAACATGATGCTTTAGAGGCCCTCAATTCCCAAGAACCATACAATTTTGGGCCAACTGATCACTTACATTAGGTGTTGGGAGAGGAGCATCCTGGCCGGGTACGCTGCCGACCTAGGATAGCCCTAACGAGGTATTGGCCCTCCTCAGGTATGAGTTGTAGTGCCACCGAGCTGCAGAAAGTTAGGGCACAGTCAAAATAGGTTGGTAAAAGTTCCACAGAGACGGCAGAACAATCTTCTAGGGCAAACAGTGCATTTATGAAATTTATTAAAGTTTTACATCCAACACTTCCAGTAGAGGCCAGCCCAGCTTTTGATGAATATATGTTATCAATACGTTCTATATATGGTTCACTAGGTGGCAGTTCTAGTAGTGGTCAGGAAGATGTCTAGCATGATGATGATGACGGTGAGGAGTCTGATGCCGAAAAGGAGGGAGAGGAGGGGGGGGGGGGGGGGGGCGAGGCAGATGGTGAGGGCGAGGAGGAGAGCGAGGGCGAGGAGGAGGGAGCTTAGTAGGGAGAGGATGATGATGGGGACGAGGACGAGGGTGATGATGATGGTGATGAAGGTGATAGTGATGTAGTACAAATTGAACCATTTCATTTTTGACTAATATTACTGAGATTTGATGTTTAATCTATTCTTGTTTTTGGTTTTATCTAGACCCGTAGTATAGTATTTGAATTGAGTTATTTTTATATATTGTCTATTTTTATGGATGTTGTTGTCTTTTATTGGTTTTGTGTTTGGGAACTCCATGGACAGCCCCCTCCTTCCTGAAACATGGACAACCCACCCCCCCCCCCCCCCCCCCCCCACCATCCTCCTTGGACCCCAGACAGCCCCCCGTACAGCCCCCCCCCCCCACCATCCTCCTTGGTCCCCAAACAGCCCCCCGGACACCCCCCGGATAACCCCCCGGACTGCCCCCCACCCTCCTCCCAGAACCTTGGATATACCCCCAGATAAACCCTAGACAGCCCCCCAGAGAGCCCCCCACCCTCCTCCTTGGTCCCCAAACAACCCCCCGAACACCCCCCTCATAGCCCCCCGCATAGCCCCCCCCCCCCCCACCCTCATCCTTGGTCCCCGGACAGCCCCCCAGACACCCACTGGACAGCCCCCTGGAAACCCCCCCCCCCCCGAATAGTCCCCCACCCTCCTTGATTTAATTTACTACTAGAAAATATATTATATATAATTTATTTATTTTCATCATGATAATAAATGTAAATCACATTTACACATATAATCAATATCATAGATTCTTGGTATGTTATAAAATGGATGTATTCATTGGGCATGGCATTGTTAGCTCTGAAATGTTTCAAATAGTGTATTTGAATAATGTGAATAAACAAATAACATAATTTATCACAATGATCAATGGGTCGTATGTGACGTGCAAAAGCCAACCCGGGCTCAATCCGAGGCACGGTGTGGCCGACAACACTCATAGTGTCTTTTTTGTTTAAAATGGACTTCATTTTAAGTGAATACAAGAACTAGCATACGTAAAACCGACCAAACGGATTCTTATTATGTCTATACATTAGAACAATGATTCATGGGTCATATCTGATGTGTATGAGTCAACCATGCCTCAATCCGAGGCCCGGTGAGGCCGACACCATTCATAGTGTCTCTCTTTTATTTAAAATGGATATCATTTTATGTGAGAACAACAACTGACATACGAAAAACTTACTAAACGCATTGGAAATGTGTTGATGATTTAGGAAAATTATCCATGGGTCATATGTGAGGTGTACAAGTCAACCCCAACTCAATCTGAGGCACGGTGTGTCCGGGATCACACTAATTGTCTCTATTTTGTTTAAAATGGACAACATTTTATGTACATATGGAAAACTGACCAAACGGATTCTGATTGTGTTGATACATTAGAACAATGATCCATGGGTCATATGTGACGTGTATGAATCAAACCGGCCTCAATATGAGACGCAGTGTGGACGGAAACACTCATAGTGTCTGTATTTTGTTTCAAAAGGACATCATTTTAAGTGAAAACGTCAACTGAGGTATGGAAAACTGACCAAACACATTCAGATTGTGTTGATACTTTATGACAATGATCCATGGGTCATTTGAGACGTGTACGAGTCAACCCCGTCTAAATCCGAGACGCGGTGGGGCCAGTACAACTCCAACTGTGTCTCTTTTGTTTAAAACGGACAGGATTATAAGTGAAAAGAACAACTAGCATACGAAAAATAGACACAACGATCCATGGGTCATATGTGACGTGTATGATCCAACTCAGGCCCAATCCGAGTCGCGGTGTGGTCGGGATCACTCTAAGTGTCTCTCTTTTCTTTAAAATGGACAACCTTTTATGTATATATGGAAAACTGACCAAACACATTGGGTTTCCATTCAAACTTTAGGAGAACAATCCAGGGGTCGTATATGACGTGTAAGACTCAACCTCGCCTCAATCTGAGGCGCGGTGTGGCTGACACCACTCAAAGTGTCCCTCTTTTGTTTAAAATGGACTTTATTTTAATGGAAAACAACAACTGACATATAGAAAACTGACCAAAAAAATTCAAAATATGTTGATACATTAGGAAAATGATCCATGGGTAATTTGTGACGTGTACGAGTTAACCTCTCCTCAATCAGAGGCACTGTGTGGCCGGTATCACTCCAGGTGTATGTATTTTGTTTAAAATGGACATCATTTCTAGTAAAAACATATGGTATATGATAAACCTATCAAATTATGAATTGAATTTCGGATTCTGTTGAAACTTTATGAGAACAATCCATGGGTCATATGTGATCTATACGAGTCAACTTCGCCTCAATTCGAGTCGTAGTGTGGCCGAGATCACTCTTTGTGTCTCTCTTTTGTTTAAAATGGACAATAATTTAAGTACATACAGATAGCGGGCAAAACAGATTCTGATTGGGTTGATACTTTATCACAATGATCCATGGGTAATATATGATGTGCACGAGTCAACCCGACCTCAATCTGAGGGGCGGTGTGGCTGACTCCACTCAAAGTGTCTCTCTTTAGTTTAAAATGGACATCATTTAAAGTGAAAACAACAACTAACATACGGAAACTGAACAAACGCATTGGGATTCTATTAAACCTTTAGGAAAACGATCCATGAGTCATTTGTGAAGTGTACGAGTCAACCTCGCCTAAATCCAAGGCGTGGTGTGGTCGGTACCATTCGAAGTGTCTCACTTTTGTTTGAAATGAATAACATTTTAAGTGAAAAGTACAACTTACATACGGAAAACTGCCCAAACATATTCGGATTGTGTTGATACTTTAACACAATGATCTTTGGGTCATTTGTGACGTGTAAGAGTCAACCCAGCCTCAATCCGAGGTGCGGAGTGGCCGACACCACTTGAAGTGTCTCTCTATTGTTGAAAATGGACTTCATTTTAATTGAAAACAACAAATGACATACGGAAAACCAACCAAACGAATTCAGATTCTGTTTAAACTTTAGGAAAACGTTCCATGAGTCATTTGTGATGTTTACAAGTCAACCTCGCCACAATCCCAGGCCAGGTGTGGCCGACACTACTAAAAGTGTCTCATATTTATTTTAATAGACAACATTTTAAATGAAAACAACAACTAACATACAGAAAACCGACTAAACGCATTCGGATTCAGTTGAAACATTAATACAACAATCCATGAGTTATATGTGACTTGTACATGTCAACCTAGCCTCAATCCAAGGTGCGGAGTGGCCATCACCACTCGAAGTCTATCTCTATAGTTTAAAATGGACATCATTTTTATTGAAAACAACCACTAACATAAGGTAAACTGACCAAACACATTCGGATTCTGTTCAAACGTTAGGAAAATGATCCATGGGTCATATGTGATGTGTAAGAGTCAAACGCACTTCAATCCAAGTTGCAGTGTGTCCGGGATGACTCTAAGTGTCTCTCTTTTGTTTAAAATGGACAAAATTTTAAGTACATACGAAAAACTGACCAAACGGATTCTGATTGTATTGATACTTTAGCACAACAATCCATGGGTATTATATGACGTGCACGAGTCAATACCACCTCAATTCAAGGCCCAATGTGGCCGTAACCACTCAAAGTGTGTCTCTTTAGTTTAAAATGGACTTCATTTTAAGTGAAAACAACAACTAACATATGGAAAACTGACCAAACGCATTCAGATTCTGTTGAACCTTTAGCACAATGATCCAGGGGTCATTTTCAACGTGTAAAAGTCAACCCTGTCTCAATACAAGGCTTGGTGTGGCTGGAACCACTCAAATTGTCTCTCTTTTGTTTAAAATAGACTCATTTTAAGTGAAGACAATAACTAAGAGACGAGAAACTGACCAAATGCATTCTGATTCCATTGAAACTTTAGGAAAATAATCCTTGGGTCATATGTGACGTGTACAAGTCAACCCTTTATAAATCTGAGGTCTGGTTTCTGCAGAACCACTCAAAGTTTCTCATTTTTTTTAATGAACAACATTTTAAGTGAAAACAATAACTGGCATATGGAAAACTTAACAAATTGTTTCAGAATATGTTTATACTTTAGGACAATGATCTATGGGTCATATTTAACGTGTACGAGTCAACCCCACCTCAATTTGAGCCACAGTGGGGTTTGGATCACTCTATGTGTCTCTCTTTTGTTTAAAATGGACAACATTTTAAGTACATATGGAAACCAACCAAACGAATTCGGTTTCTATTGAAACATTTGGAGAACGATCCATGGGTCATATGTGACATTTATGAATCAACTCTGCCTCAATCTGAGAAGTGGTGTGGCCGCCACTACTCAAAGTGTCGGTCTTTTGTTTCAAAGGACATCATTTTATGTGAAAAACATCAATTGGGATACAGAAAACTGATCAAACGCTTTCATATTGTGTCAATAATTTAGCACAATGATCCATGGGTCATATATGACGTGTACAAGTCAACCCTTCCTCAATAAGAGGAGCAATATGGATGAAACCATTCCTAGTGTCTCTCTTTTGTTCAAAATGGACATCATTTTATGTGAAAACAACAACTAACATATGAAAAACTGACCAAACACATTAGAAATGTGTTTATTCTTTAGGAAAATGATCCATGGGTCATATGTGATGTGTACGAGTCAACCCAGCCTTAATCTGAGGCACTGTGTGGCTGGGATGATTCTATGTGGCTCTCTTTTGTTTAAAATGGGCAACATTTCAAGTACATATAGAAAACTGAACAAATGGATTATGATTGTGTTGATACAATAGCACAATGATCCATGGGTCATATGCGACGTGTACGAATCTACCCCTCCTTAATCGGAGACGTGGTGTGGTCGGCACCACTCAAAGTGTCTATCTTTTGTTTCAAAAGGACATCATTTTAAGTGAAAAACATCAAATGGCATAAGGAAATACTACCAAACGCATTCCGATTATGTTGATACTTTAGTAAAACGATCCATGGTTCATATGTGACATGTACGAGTAAACCCTACCTCAATCTGAGGTGTAGTGTGGCCGACACCAATCATAGTGTCTCTCTTTTGTTTAAAATGGACAGTATTATAAGTGAAAAGAACAACTGACATATGAAAAAAAGACAAAACTCATTCGAAATGTGTTGATGCTTTATGAAAATGATCCATGGGTCATATGTGACGTGTATGAGTCAACCCCGCCTCAATCAAAGGCATGGTGTGGCCGACATCATTCATAGTGTCTCTCTTTTGTTTAAAACGGACATGATTATAAGTGAAAAAAACAACTGACATATGAAAAACTAACCAAACGCATTCTAAATGTGTTGATGCTTTAGGAAAATGATCAATCGGTCATTCGTGACGTGTACGAGTTAACCCCGCCTTAATTCGAAGCACGATGTGGCCAGGACCAGTCTATGTGGCTCTCTTTTGTTTAAAATGGACATCATTTTAAGTACATATGGAAAACTGACCAAACGGATTCTGATTGTGTTAATACATTAGCACATCTATAAATGGGTCATATGTGATGTGTACGAATCAACCCCGCCACAATCGTAGATTTGGTGTGGCTGGCACCACTCAAAGTTTCTATCTTTTGTTTCAAAAGGACATCATTTTAAGTGAAAAACGTCAACTGGCATACGAAAAACTGACCAAATGCATTCGGATTGTGTCGATACTTTAGAACAATGATCCATGGGTCATATGTGATGTGTATGAGTCATCCCTTCCTCAATCCGAGGCGCGGTGTGGCCGACACCATTCATAGTGTCTCTCTTTTGTTTAAAATGGACATGATTATAAGAGAAAAGAACAATTGACATACGAAAAACTAACCAAACGCATAAGAAATGTGTTGACGCTTTAGGAAAACGATCCATGGGTCATATGTGACATGTACTAGTTAACCCTGCCTCAATCTGAGGCATGGTGAGGCCGACACCATACATAGTGTCTCTCTTTTGTTTAAAATTGATAGGATTATAAGTGAAAAGAACAACTGACATACGAAAAACTGACAAAAAGCATTCGAAATGTGTTGATGCTTTATGAAAACAATCCATGGGTCATATGTGATGTGTACGAGTCAGCACAGCCTTAATATGAGGCAAGGTGTGGCCGGGATCACTCTAAGTGTCTATCTTTTGTTTAAAATGGACGACATTTTAAGTACATAAGTAAAAAATGACCAAACGCATTCAGTTTCCATTTAAACTTTAGGAGAACGATCCATGGGTCATATGTGATGTGTACAAATCATCCCCGCCTCAATATAAGACGCGGTGTGGCAAGAACCACTCAAAGTGTCTGTCTTTTGTTTCAAAAGGACTTCATTTTAAGTGAAAAACTTCTACTGGCATACGGAAAACAGACCAAACGCAATCGGATTGTGTAGATACTTTAGAATAATGATCCATGGGTCATATGTGACGTGTACGAGTCAACCATGCCTCAATAAAAGGTGTGGTGTGGCTGACACCATTCATAGTGTGTATCTTTTGATTAAAATGGACATCATTTTAAGTGAAAACAACAACTGACATATGAAAAACTACCCAAATGAATTCAAAATGTGCTGATTCTTTAGGAAAATTATCCATGGGTCATATGTGATGTGTACAAGTCATCCCCGCCTTAATTCGAGGCACAGTGTGGCCAGGATCACTCTAAGTGGCTCTCTTTTGTTTAAAATGGACAACATTTTAAGTACTTACGGAAAACTAACCAAACAGATTCTAATTGTGTTGATACTTTAGCACAACGATCCATGGGTCATATGTGATGAGTAAGAATCAATATTTCCTCAATCAGAGATGCGGTGTGGCCGACACCACTCAAAGTGTCTCTCTTTTGATTAAAATTGACTTCATTTTAAGTGAAAACAACATCTAGCATACGGAAAACAGACTAAACAGATTCTAATTGTGTTGATACTCTAGAACAACAACCCATGGGACATATGTGACGTGTAAGAATCAACCCAGCATCAATCTGAGGCGTGGTGTGGCCGACACCATTCATAGTGTCTCTCTTTTGTTTAAAATGGACATCATTTTAAGTTAAAACAAACACTGACATACTAAAATCTGACCAAACGCTTTCTAAATGTGTTGATGATTTAGTACAATGATCCATGGGCCATATGTGACGTGTAAGAGTCAACCATGCCTTAATTCGAAGAACGGTGTGGCCGGAATCACTCTATGTGGCACTATTTTGTTTAAAATTGACAATATTTTAAGTACATACGGAAAACTGACCAAATGGATTCTGATTGTCTTGATACTTTAGAACAACGATCCATGAGACATATGTGACATTTACGGATCAACCTCGCCTCAATCTGAGACACGGTGTGTCCAGAACCACTCCAAGTGACTGTCATTTGTTTCAAAAGGACATCATTTTATGTGAAAAGCATCAACTACCATACGGAAAACCGACCAAATGCATTTGGTTTTTGTCGATACGTTAGCACAATGATCCAGGGGCATATGTGACGTGTAAGAATCAACCACACCTCAATACATATCACAGTATGGCTAGGAACACCCAAAATGTCTCTCTTTTGTTTAAAAAGGACAATATTGTATGTACAAATGGAAAACAGACCAAATGGATTCTGATTGTGTGGATATATTAGCAGAACGATCCATGGGTCATTTGTGATGTTTACGAGTCAACCCCGCCTCAATCTGAGGCATGGTGTGGCCAGCATGATTCAATGTGTCTCTCTTTTATTTAAAAAGCACTTCATTTTATGTGAAAACAACAACTGACATAAAGAAACCAACCAAACTCTTTCAGAATACGTTGACACTTTATGAAAAAAATCAGTGGGTCATTTGTGATGTGTACGAGTTAACCTCGCCTCAATCTGAGGCAAGGTGTGGCCGGTATCACTCCAGGTGTATGTATTTTGTTTAAAATGGACATCATTTCAGGTAAAAATATATGGTATGCGAAAAACCGATCAAATTATGAATTGAATTATGGATTCCACAAATAATTATCATCTAAATTTTAAATTGAATTCTAAATTAATTTTATATGTTCAAAATTACGTTATGAATTCTCATTTAATTATGGATGTGTATAGTTCCAGGATGATTTATATGTTAAATGTGCTTGAATTTTTTCTCTGTATGTATCCGTTAGTTGGTTATTGTAGGTACAATAATTCTATTTGTATGTGTTAGTTTATTGCAGGTACAATAATTGGATTGAAAATGAGAGGGAATGCATAAAATGAAACCTACTGGGCAAATTGCACAAAATGGGAGCTTCTATGCAAATTGCAGGTTGCTATGCAATTTGGACAGCATAGGCTATGCCAACGGTTTGAAACCGTTTGAATATCCTCTCTTAGTTTTTTACCAACGATTCGATGAACCATTTGTAAAACTCCTTTCCCAATGGTTTTAGAAACCATTGGGAAAGCATAGAGTGCTTGGTTTTCCAAATGGTTGAAGCCAAACCATTGGGAAAAACAATCTCAATGGTTTGGCACAACCATTGGGATAGGTTAATTTTTTTCCAATCTATCCCAACGGTTTACTCTAAACCTTTTGGAAAAGCTTTCCCAATAGCTTACATCCCTACAGTTTGCATAAACGTTGGTATAACATATACCAATGGTTCTACAGCCTTTCCCTATGGTTCAGAACCGTTGGGAAAGCCTGTATTTCTAGTAGTGAAGGGAGGAAATCATTGAGATTATATTTTTTTATCATGAATAATTCTTTAGAGTTTAACCTCCTTTTTTAGATTTACATTTTTACATCAATTTCATAACAAATAAGAATCCTTAGAGTCATCTGATCCATAATGATGAATCCCTCTTGATTAAATTTGATCTCTATCTTTATGTGGTGGAGATATTGGATGCCTTGGAGGCCAACGGTAAGTTACATGTTTTGAGTTATGTTTTGAACTCTATTTATAGTTATTCCCCGATGATGAGGGGGAAAATTCATGAGAGTTAGATTGGAATTATGATGCATATTGATAATGAATTAAAAAAATTAAATTGATGAATGAAATGTCTTGGTTATTTAAATAGAGTAAAATTAAAACAACATGGTTAATTTGTTTCTTTGAAAAGTGAGGCATTGATGAATTATCTTATGTGATGCTTGGAAATTTAATTTTCCAATTTATCAATATATTTTATTGAGTTAGAATTTAAATAATGTTAGATTAAATGTCATTTGCAGTTTTTTGAGATTTTATCCTTCAGGACAAGGATGAATTCAACTATTTGGGTATTTCATAAGTGTATTTCATACATACATTTTAGAGTGTTTTAACATATAGATTTTGAATTTAATTGAATAATATTGTAAATTTTTGAGTGAATTGATTATTTTTATGTTTTATGGTAGGAAAAAATGAATATTTGAAAAAGAAAAAAAATTAGTCGAATGTGGTGCTAAAATAACCTTCACGTTGCATGCTATGCTCACTGTGCGACACTGTATTGGGGAGATGAATATGACCTCGAAACTGAAGAAAAATGATTACACATAATATATTTAGAGTGCACATCATAACCATTTCATGATAAAATGATCTACACTAGACATGTCCCGGTGAGAATACACTGTTTGAAACACGAGTACATGTTGTGTACTATTAGTACATGTTGTGTTGAAGGTAAAAAAGTCAATGTAGGGTCTGCAGATTCGGCGTAGTGGAGGAAAAGTCAGATCTGAAGTACAGGATATGTAAAACAACTACACATCTTGATGACATTAATGTGTAGAAAAATAAATTGATGTGGGTCAAGGGATCTGATGGGATACAATTATAAATACTAGCCTTGGTAGCCCTTCCAATGTACTCTAGGATTGAAGAAGGCCAAGTGACACTAAGGGACAACCACTGGGTGATCTAGAGATTCTCTTCACCACATTTCATCTTAGGGTACCCATGTCACTCACTCTTATCATGGGGGAATAGCATTTTAGTTCCTGTTTATGTTATCATAGGGGGATGTGTTGTTAGGGATCCTTTTTATCTATTATTCATGTTCTATAATTTTTCACACTTCTTATTCAATTCCAATTCTTCTTCTTTTTGTATTTCATGATCATTGTAGTGTTCTTATGTTTAATTTATTAAATCAAGTAAAAAAAATAGTTTTTGTATTAACATTATGAAATACTAGGTTTATTATGTTTAAACATGGTTTTGGGTTTCCTAATTTTGTGACTTCACCAAGTTAATGACTATTCCAAAGGTGTAACCACATTGTTAGAGCTAGATGCCAAGACCAAGGATCCCTACTAACCCAATTCCAGCACCAAGAATAAAAAAACCCAAAATCAATGAAACCCCTATAAAACAAACCCAAAATCACTAAACCTGGAATGCCTATCATCTTGATACACACCCCAATCATTACTATTAGTTTTTCTCTTTTATCAAATCGTACCAAACAATTTCAACCTCTATTTTCTTAATTAATTTATAAATTACGATTTGTCTCTATCGTTTCGATCCAAATCATTCATAACCCTGCATTTAAATTAATCAAGTACAATATTAGTGGTATTATAATTTTCTTTTTCCCATTGTACCGTAGAGAACTGATGATGCCTTGGGAGGCTATACTTGATTTGGATTTGTTGTAGGTGAAAAAGTGTTCCTACGAATTTCTCTATGGAAGAAGGTTTACAAATTAGGGAAGAAAGAGAAAATAATCCTTATGTATATTGGCCCCTTTGAAATTATTGATCATATCTGGATGGTATCCTATTAGTTGGTTCTTATACTAAACCATACTCAAGTCTAGTATGTGTTCCCTATATCTCCCATGAGGTAATATATTCCAAAACACTCACTTATACTAAACCTTGAGGTTGTAGAATTGGATCATTTTATTTATTATGAGGAAAATATTATGGATATTATGGATCGTATTTAGAATGTTCTATGAAACAAGATGATTCCTCTAGTCCAGTTTTTGTGGTGAAACTACCAGTTTGAATAAGCTGTGTGGGAACATCATGATGTAATGATGTAGAAGTATCCTCAATTTTTTATACCATAGTGATTGGGTTATAAGGGTGATGTTAATTTTAAGGTCGGTATAATTTAATTCCTTATGTTTGTATGTATTTATTTTGTTTGAATAAATTAAATTTTGTCGATAACTTGTGTTACATGCAACACTGAGTTTTAACGAACCTTGAAAATATATTAATATTATTATTTAAACACGATGTTTATTAAATTTCTATCAAACATGGAAGCATGAACAAAAATAAAAAAATTCAAAATATTAATTTTAATGGTTTTATATAAGGAAAACAAATAGATAAAAATGTACTTAATTTTAAGTAAAGTCCTTATATGTTTCTGAAATGTTATTTTCTCAAAAAATGAATTTTTTTATTTTTTTTGTGAAAAATAATAAATTAATTTTTGACACTTTTATAAAATTAATGTCAAAATATAAATTTCATTTTTTAAGTCTTTAAATAAAAAAATCATTGGGGGATTTTTTTTGATATTTATGAAATGTTTAATTTCTTAACAATTAGTGAAAAATATTGTTTTTTATTAAAAACATAATTTTCATTTAAATAATTTTTAAGGTTCCTGTTTATTTAAAAATGGGTTTAAAATAAAAATTAGTTCTATTATATATCAATTAATCAAATTTAAGTCATTGGAATCATTTATATTTAATTTTTTATGTATATATTTTTTAAAATATGAACATTTTCAATTTAGTAAACCACTTTCTCATAGAGACTATAGGTTTATTTTTAAATTAAAATTTTCCACATTTAGGAATGGAATATGGAAATTGGATTTCATTTTTGAAATAATAATAAGTTATATTATCTAACAAGGTCAACATAACTTTTTACTAAACTCCCAAATATTATAAAATAAGTACATTATTTTTCATAGTATATGCCACATGAAACACCATGCTTAAAGAACCCATGAAATATATTTCTTAAAATTTAATCTCTGAGACAACATGTGGAACATGAAACCCCAATTATAAATGATCTTTAAAATGACCTAGTCGTGAAATTGGTTGGTATGAATAGTAATAACTAAATTATAAATAATATATGATTTTAACAAGTAAAAATATCATCAGTTATCTATTTATTATAAATAAAATAATAATCAACTAAAAAAATTCTGAAAAACTAAATTTGTTCTATGAGATAATTTTTTCGTGATGTGTGAGAATAATTTAAAATTAATTTTTATCAATTTTATATAATTTATTTGATAAAATGAACTTCATTTTTGAAATATACATATCAAAATTATATTTGGGTAATGTTTTGAAATATTTCTAAAAAGTATTATTTTTCATTTAATAATGAAAAATACTAATTTTTATTGAAAACGAACTTCTTGTTTAAATAATTTATAATGTTATATTATATTTTCAATTTGTTTCAAATTAAAACCTATTAAAATATAATAAAATTTATCTAATTTATGTCATTGCAACCAATTTAACATTTAATTTTGAATTTAAAACCTTATATTCTTGTGATAATTTTCTCTTTGGAAACCCAGTTTTTCATCTTGTACGCGAGGATATTTTTAAATTAAATTCTACAAATTTCTTAATTTAATTTCAAAATATGGATTCTATATTTTTAATCAATATAATTTATATTATCTAATATTTTCAAATTAATTTTTGATCAAAATGAATAATGGAAATATTTATAATTAATTAGCATATTTAAGGTAAAATGGGTTTTTCATGGATTTAAATAATAAGATTGGGGTTAAAAAGACAATAAACATGTAAAAAACTTATTATATAGACATATTATGACCGTATAGTATCCCAAAATCAAAATTAATGCATTTTTTATGCTTCTTTATTGTTAATTACATTACCATTTTGAATTCATTAGGGAAATTTCAATGTAATTTCCAATAGGGATCTCTTTCACAACTTATAAAGGGGAACTACCTCCTTTCACTTTTACACACCTATAAATCCTTCTTGATCGACGAAAACCTTTAAAAATCACTCAAAAACATCCTTATACATATTTTATAGATAATTTCCCTCCCAAAATAACATTTTTAGGGTCCTTAAGAGGATATCCAAAGTATGTTTCTCTTAGAGAAGGTTATTGTCTTGACAAAACTCTTTCATTTTATTTATTACTTTTTCACAATTAGATATGTATTAACACATCCAATATAATAACAAAATTATATCCCATATACTGATATTTTATTATGTTAACGGTTCAATATTTATTCAACTCCTCCTCAATAAAATGGGAAATGCAATGATCGATCATGTGTACGACATACTACCTCCTTGTGAACCAATATAATTCGTTTCGCATACCCACCATTAAAATTTATATATAATTATGTATTTAACACATTTATATGATATTTATGATATTATTATAATTTCTAAATGATAATATTACATATACCTTCTTACATTTAATGTCATTTAAAATACAATATTGTCAAATGTGTATATAGTGGACTACTACCTTATAAAGGGATATGATTCATTTGTCAATTAATCTTTACATGGAAAGTAATAAGTATAAATTTAATGAATATATTTTGTATATATGAGATTATAGTGATTCTATAAAATTAATATTTCACCCAATTCCTTACTCTTTCACTTATTAAGTGAATGACAACGTTGCTCGTGCATACGTATGGCCTACCATCTCTATAAAATGATGTCTCCATTATCTATTTTAAAATATCAATAATGATTATAAAAATGGATTGAATAAAACAAAGAAAATTATCCATAAATTTAATATCATATTATATATGATTTATCAATATCATATACCCCAAAAATGCAACATTTATTAACAAACACACATGAGAACACAAGGTAATTAACACCTTAATGAATGAAAATAAAGAATGATTATAAATAAGTGTGTAATAGAATGTTATAATAGTAATGTATATGATATTATAATTTGAAATATTTTAATTTATAAATTTTCAACATGATTAAAATAATAGTACATAATTTTAAAGAATATTCAATCAAAAGAAAGCATGGGGTAAAAGACTTCATCTCAATTTTCCTTCATTGAGGCATATTGTTTACGCACCTAAATTCATTAATATGGTCTATATACTTCCCATTTTACTTTTAATATCATTATTCATTAAAAATTAAGGGAATATTGTGTTTTAATTTTAATTACTTCATCCAAAATAATTTGACATAAAAGTTTCCATGTGGTAAAGAATTAAATAACACAATTTCTTTTCATTGAGTTATATTACATCTTCATTGTATTTAATATTCTATGGTTATTTGTGTGAGGAATTTTTACTAATTTATGTTTTATATCCACTTGTTCTATGTAGATATACATTTTATACACATAATGGATTCAATTTTTAATTCTCAATTCAACAATATGTTCATTTTAAGGGTTTATAGCATAATCCCATTTTAATCAGGATTGTTAATGCTTGAATTTCTGATTAAGTATATAATTTTACCATTACCTAATAAACCCATTCAATTTTATTATCTAATAGTTATTCATAAATTATTCAACTGATATAACCATTTTTTCAATCATTGGTACTTAGAATTATTGATAATGTGATTTTATTAAAATATGACTTCATTTATCATTTCACTCACAAATCATTTTTCTAAAAAAAAATTTGAAAAAACTTCTTTCAAAACTATTTTTATCATTCATAAAAATTATTTATTAATGAAAATTTTACCCATATTTTACTTTATACAAAAAAAATTAAATCAATATTCATGTTGTTCATAAAAAATGCTTTTTTGGATTTTATAAAAAAATTGAAAGGTAGCATTATTTTAATAAGTATGATGTGTACAGAATTTCATACAGTTATGAATAATAAATGTTTTAAAGATTAATTTATAATTAACAGAGGATATTTTTGAAGGAAATTATTTTTAAAATATTTTTTGAACGTTTTGGTTTAGAAATTTAATTTTGGAATGAAAATGATTTTTTCTCAATAATGTGTTTCAAGATATTTTAATGGTAGTTTTATTCATCAATGAAAACAATCCATTAATTTAAATTTTCTCTATTGTTGATATGTTATATTCATACCATACTTATAATTATTCTAGATGGTTTATGACTATTTTTACAAAGTATAGTATTGAAATTCACTCCCATGATTCGTGTTTGATGTCATTAACATTTCCTTGAATTATTAACTTTATTATGATAATAGAGCATTATGTTTCACCTAAGTAATCATATTATTTATCACAGATATTATTATTGTTTAAAATGTATCTCTTCTCTACATATGGTGTTTTAATTCCACTATTATTTTATTTAATTGGGAAATGTTGATAATTCATGTTCTTTCTTCAATAAAGATACTTAATAGGAGTGATTATTATTTCTAAATTAAATAAATTATTTGATATATGAGTAATGCTTTGGAAATTCAGATACTTGTGGGCTCAGGTTATAGATATCACTTTGATGTGTTAGTTTTCTCATGTGACAATGAAGTAGTACAGACGTAGTTAAATGGGCTTCTATTGTATATGTACCCATCATTTTTAATGTTCTTTAAGGAAGGTCTTGAAGGTTGAGTTTTTCCTAACGCTAAAGATCATAATGTCTAATAATTAAGAATTTCCTTCATTTAGAATTTAGTTATTATTATCCATGAGATTTTTGAAATGATATTATCCCTAGATTCATTTCATTCTCAATTTATTTATTAAATTTCATGTGTTTTTTGTTATTTACCTTTCTATATTGATTAGGACTTATCCTATTATGATAGTCAAAATATTGATTTAAAGGATTTTTTAGTTATCTACCTTGACATATTGATTATGAGAGTCAATTTATTTAAATAGAAGATTTTTTTGTTATTTAAATTTTCTGGTTGATTATTTTTATTGCTTCCTGATAGTTTATGTTATACTTAACCCTTACTGAGAATGTGAGGTCACCACTATTTTGTTTCCTTTTATAGGATTTCCTAATGTTTTATATGATTGACATAAAATGATATTCTTGAAGGAATAATATTATTCTTGAAAACAAAATATATTGTAATTTGTGTTTTAATATTCAATATGTGAATCATGTATATATCTAGTTTACCAAGACTACAAAAGCAATCACTCTCTCTATATTTTATTCCTTGAATCTTATACACATTGTAACAAAGAAAGAAACAAGCTTCGATTTATTTGGGTGGGGGTTGTTACTATTGTTATTATAGGAAGTTTTAAATAAATATTTTGACCTATATTTAGGAAAACATAAATTAGAGATCATAACCCCGTGATAGAGTTTTAGGATAAGTATAGAAGAACATACTAAAGATTTAGTAAGGAATAAATATTTTTATTTTTTCTTGAAATTCAACCATATCTGGATATTATAAGTGGATTTAGTTCTAGAATAGTTGTACCTAGGGGTAGTAACTCTAAAAAGGTTTTATTGGGACTGACCCAATCATCACTCAATTCATGACAATGATCCTTACTATACACCTAGTTTGACACTCCTAGAGGATATCCTTCAGATAATTCACATTTTCTATAGAAAATGTTATAAAGGATTTGAATAGATGATAAAAATGAATGTCTTATGTTAATTATATGTTATATTAAATTAAAATAAAGTTTCAATATTTAGACATCCCATAAATTATTATATAGTTTTCCTACAATGATTATTGTTTCTCATACAATAATTTTTTGTTTTAATCAACGGTTGGAACACAAATGAATCACGTCAACATTGAACATGGAGAATAATGTGATGAATATGAGAAACCAAATTGGATCATGATAGGATTGAAATATATCATGATTATACGTATTCGGTTATCCTAAAATACGATCAAATACATATATCATAACCAACTCTCAAACTCACTAAAGAAGAAAACGATGGATTTTTGTAAGAGCCTGAATAGTAAAGACTATGGTGGAATGAAGTATTGATTCCTATCATTTGAGAAATGTGGAAAGATACACCCAATAATGTATATCATATGAATGGGAAAATTATTTATGTGCGGAGAACACGGATATAAAGAAACAAATTATTGATGGAAAATAAATAGATTGATGGAATGAAGCAAATCTCATCCCTAAGATACATTAATATTTTTTTGTCTTAAATGTGAGGAACCTAGCAATAATATATGTTATTTCCATTTTTAAAGGTTATCCACTAGGAAATAGAAGGACTTATGTTGAAATAAAATAGATGAATTTTTTTTTTTGGATTAAAAAATTAAATTATTCATTTTTTTAGTAATGGTATTTTTATTATAAGAATCATAATGAATCTTAGTATTTTGTAAAATTTTAAGACAATATAATTCATCATTAGCATTGTAGTTACAGATACTATAATGGGTTATGGGTGTTTATTTGATTATAATATTAATGTTTTAAACACTCCTTATTAGATTGTATGTAGTGGGACTTTACAATGATTGAGGATATTTTTAGAGAACACTTATTGGTGTATAACCTATTGGTTTAGTAAATGAAATAGTTATTTAATAAATAATGACTTTACATTTTTGGAATTAATATTAAAGGAACCTGTGACCTTTTAGTATCATATTACCTTTTTAGTTTTAGTAATTATTTGTCATCAAAATTTTGGAAGATTATAGAATATATATTAATATATTTTTAGAAAAAAGGAAAACATGTATGTCATGTGACAACCCATCGCATCTAATGAAGGGTGCGGGGAATAAACTGACAACTAAAAGACATTAAGGGTTTTGAACCTTACACTGACCTATGTGATGTCCTATTTAATATAAAATATTTTTTACTTAAATGATTTGATAAATTAGTATTAATGACGAAACACTAGTGTTACTATACTGGTTTTCATATTAATGTATTTTATGGGATAAGTTGTGGTAACCGTATCAGTTTTGGGAAATAGTAAAGGACATGTAGAAATGATTTTAACTCTTTTATGGATATTCTGATCTATTAATTGTGAATTATAGTGATTTAGGAAAAAATAATTTTTTGATGTTTATTTCTTGGAGTAAGTGATGAATTTTAAATTGATGAAAACACAGTGAACGACCTTATTCTTATAAAATAAAAACACATCAAGTAAGTATATTTCCTTAATATTATTTTAGAGTAAAATAATTAACTAACATTAAGAAATGAATATTAAAACAAAAACTTTACCATATTACCTTCATATCTGATGAATATAATTTTCTTTTAAATCATCGTAGATTTATGGATTTTAGGTCCTTAACTTTCCATTGATCATTCACATTAATATGATCAATGGGCTCTATCATTCTCTATAATTATTTAAACCTTTCTTCCATGTTCGTATTATCACATTCCAAAATGACATCCTCTATATAAACCTAGTTATGTGTAATCCCATATTACCTATGTAATTTTATTTTTTATCTTATTAACAGAATTATTTATCATCCTTTTTTAGGATGTGGTTTTTCAATAATGGGATTTTCAAATATCAAAGAATTTATTTCTAAAAACTTAATAAAAATGAGAAGTTGAAATATATTTAGGGTTGGGAGAATGTAACATCCTAAAATTATAAAATAAAATAATTATATTTGATATTGTATGAAATAAGAAACATTGATCTTAATAAACCCGAGAAATATATTTCTGGAAATTTGATCTCAATGATTGCTTAAGGAACATGAAACCCCAGGTCTAAATGAATCGTAATATAGTATATCAGTATAAACTAGACATTAAATTATTGGATGTGAACAGTACTAAAAAAAGTATGAAAATTATATGGCTTACATGTGTAATTAAATAAATGTTTATATATTTATTATAAATAAAATAATAATCATTTTAAAGAAAAAGAAATGTTTTCTAAAAAGTATTATTTTTCCTAAAAGATGGTTTAGTCGCGCTTTGCACACATAATTTAATATTAATTTGTAACACTCTTATAAAATTAATTTGATAAAATTAACATCATTGTTTAAATAATAATATCAAAATTATATTAGAGGTAATTTTTTGGATTTATCTAAAAAGATTCATTTTTCAATGAATAGTAAAAAATACTTATTTTTATTGAAAACTACCTTTTAATTTAAAAAAATTTCAAGAATAAATTACATTTTATATAGAAATAAAAGTACAATTATTTCAAATATAAAAATATTTAACCTATTTAGATAATTGGAAACTATTTCAAATTGAATTTTGATATTGAAACCTTCTACCATTGTGATACTTTTTTCTTTAGAACCCACCTTTTTCACCGCATCTGGGGGTATAATTTTAAATTGAATTATGAAAATTATTATAATTGAATTTTTAGAAAATAATTCCATATTTTTAATCAAAATAATTTATATTTTACAATAAGTTCAACATAATTTTTGAGCAAAAGGAATAGTGAAAATTGTAAAAATAATTTACAATGGTCAAGGTAAATATGGGTTTACTAGGGGTTAACAAAAAATATGAGTGTTAAAATGACCATGAAACTTTTTAAAATATTATTTTATGGATATTTTTTCTCATTTTATATCTTAAATTTTATTATAATGTTATTTCTAAGGTTTTTAATGGGAATTTATTTATCATTTTGTATTGTTTTCAAAAATTCCCAAGTAATTTCCAAGAGGGATCCCTTTCCCCAAATATAAAAGATCAGTCCCTCCCCCCAATTATATATACCTACCAAGATATTTTACTCAACCAAAATCACAAAAAATAACCCCGAACATCATTATACATAATTTAGTGATTCCTTTCTTCCCAAAATACCTAACCTAGGGTTCGTAAGTGTAAATCCAAAGGAGGTTTCTCTGAAAGAAAGTAATTGTCTTAACTAAGCTCATTCATTTTATTTCTTCTGTTTCTACATTAAATTATAAATAAAAACATATAATATAATAAAACTAGTATCTTCCATATACTTAGATATTAATATTTTTTGGTAATATAAATTATCTATCACCTCGTCCATCAAATGGCAAATCAAATCATTGATTATGTGTACAAAAGACTACCACCGTGCAAACTGATGTCATATGTTTTCCAACACCAACTTTAAAATATGTATATAATGGTGAATTTAGTAATTTTATATTATATTAATGATAATATTAATATGATTTAATTATAATATCACATATACCTTCTTATTTTTGATGTTGTTTAAAATATGATAATGTTTCTCGTGTGTAAGGAAGACTACCGCCTGACAAAGCGATGTGATTTCTTTTTCACTTAAGATTTATATGAAAAGTATTAAAGATAAAATTAATGCATATATGTGATATATATGAGATTATTTTGAATATTATTGATTAATATATCACCCACTTTCTTACCATTTTAACTGTTATGGGAATCACAACAATGAACATGTGTGTGTATGGCCTATTGTCTCCATGAAGCGATGTGATCCATTCCCTATGTTAAAATTTAAAAAATGATTATAAAACATATAATTAAAAAATTATTTATAAACATAATATAATTATGGATATTATATATCTATATCAAGTACCCAAGAACTATGACATTCAATTACAAAACATGCATAAGAAAACAATGAAATTAACACCTAAAATAATGAAAATAATGAACGGTTAATAAAGATCAAGAGAGAAGATTTTATAATAGGATGTTATATAATATTATAAATATTAATATGGTTATTATAAAAGTAAATAAAATTAATAAAACCATTATTTATTAGGTTATAATCAGGTTCAACTAAAAGGAAGTGTTAGGTAAGAGATTTTGTCTCAATTTCCCTTCATTGAGGCATATTGTAATGTTATGAACCAGAAATATTTTATATTGTGTATATAATTACCCTTTAAAATTTAATTTCCTGATTAACTAATATTTTATTTTATTTTCTATTTCAATTTTAATTATTTCATTCATGTGTATTTTAAAGAAAAGTTATCAAGTGGTAAATAATTTCATAACTCAATTTCTTATCACTGGGTTATATTACTTCTGTAACACCCAAGATTTTATTGAGAAATATTTTGTTTTTATGTTATATACATCATCAAATGAATCTTTCACTACACAAAACACTAGCTTGGTTTTCTTTACACGCAATTGTGACCTTCTTCGATAGCTTGTGTTGTACGCAATACCGAGTTTCACTAAACAACGATATGCTTTTAAAATATTATTAAAACTAACCATTATGAATTGTAATACCCACTTTTTGAAATTTTATAAATTTTATCATTCAAAATTGACTTCATTTTTGGATTCGAAATATCGAAATTATCCTAGGGTGAGTTTTTGGTATTTTTATAAAAACATTCAATTTTTTATAAATAGTGAAAACACTTGGTTACTATTTAAAAACCGACTTTTTATTTAAATAATTATTTATTTTATTTAAATTTATTTTAGGTCAAAATTGATACATAATACCTATATAAGTTCAATTTAATTCATTGGAGTCATTTTATAATAATTTTATATATATAAAAATTTTATTGAACTTTTCACTGTCTTTTACCCACATCCTAGGAGAGTTTGAAAATTTCCATAAAACATAATTTTACCACTTCTGTGAGTGGAATTTTGAAAATACGAGAGACATGGTTAACATCAAGGAGTAAAATGTTTTTCAATAAAATAATTTTTTTTGTTGAATAGTACCTTTTTACTTTTTTTACCACGGTTAAAAGTAATACGGTAATTAAGGGTAAAAATGATATTATTATTACCCTAACACATGTCCTAATTCTATTGGATAAGTTTAATTTGACCGAAAAAAACCTTAGAAATAAAATATGTTGATTTCGGTCCACTTGGATAAGATTAGGACATTTAATATTATTTTATTTAAAGAAGAGTTAAAATGGTTAAAATCAATGTTTAAGAACTAAAACATTTTTAATATAGGGATACACAGAAGATAAATTCGACTATAAATATTCATTACAAAGATAAAAATATTCCTTACCTAATGTTATTTTAATTATAATTGTTATACCTTAAATAATTTGATTTATTTATGACAGAATGAAGATGTAGTAATTACATAATTAATGAAATATTAACATAATTGATGTTATAAATACCCAAATAAATTTAATATTAGACTTTTTATGAATTCCACAAATTATCTAGGTTAATATTACATGTTATTATTTATTTAATTAACTTTTTTAGAACTAATCATGCTGTTATGAGTTTCCCAAAAATCAAGTACCAAATAGTGTCAAAATTGATATAAAATAGTTTTTAAAACAAATATTATATTATTAATTGGTATTTTATTCCTAAAAACCTAAGGATCAGAAAAAGGACTTAGATAATGATATATATATTACTAATGAACCAATTTGGGTTCGTTTGGCTTATTATTGTAATTTTATTAACCATATAGTTTAAGAAAACAAGAAGATACGATAAAAGTAAAATTATTTAACTTAAAGTTAAATCTAAATGATAAGGTTAAATTAGTAAACTAAACTTTTCTAAAATCTATTTGTTGAAAGTATTTAGACCCCTCCCCACCTTAGATTCTAAATAAATCAATTTTGAGCTGTTAAAAACTGAATATTACTTAATAATAAAATAATAGTTTCAGTTTTTCCTAAAGTGCCCCTCTCCTCCCTTATAAAAGGGAACCTCATCCCTCTTCTCCTCACACCACTTTGAGCCTTAAAGCTCAGAAAACCCCTGAAATATTATCCTATCCACTTCCCTAGAAACATCCTAGAGGTTCTGGTCTTCTTAAAAGAACATTTTTAGTGCCATAATAGGAGGTTAAGAAGAGGCGCTTCAAAGAAGAGGTAATGTCTGTTACCGATTCTTTCAACTTTATTTCTTCTTCTACTTATTATTCATTAGTTGTTTCATTTTTAAGTAATAACATCAGTTTCACTAATATACTAATATGTTATTATAAGTATGAAAAACCCCTATTTCACCTTCTATCCATCCTACAGAAAACGAAATCATCGCGCGTGCGTACGTACGAAATACCGTATCCACGCTGTGGTGTAATCTGTTTTCCACCACCACCATAATTGGATGGGTATAATGGTGTAAATAATAAATATATATGATTATTTTAAAGTTAAATTTATTCTTAAATATTATACATACACTTTAATACAATTCCACGATCATGGGAACGATATCATCGCTCGTGTGTATGTACGGCCTATCATCTCCACGATGTGATGCGACTCGTTCTACATGATCTTCATTGAATAATGACTATATAAATGACATTAATGAGTAAATATGATATATATTACACTAATAAAATTCTTCAAATGAGGTATCTATAACCTAAAAAGAAGAATAATAATTTATTCAACGAACCATACATAAGAACATAAAGCAATAAACACTCGAATAACAAGTAGCAATGAAATATTTCTAATAAGAAGCTAAGAATATGACCATATATTATATCATAACAATGTTGAAGATTATGTAATATGTCAATAACATTATTTAAATAATTATATAGGAGGTTCGGACACGTACGAAGAAAATCTGACCTAAGGTAAGGGAAAATCTCACAATCTCATTTTTATCCGAGATTGTTTATACTTTTGAATTTACTGGGGCTTATTTATCATCCACATCCATGTTTCATCAATATGTAATATTATATTTATCCTCATACAAATTTTTAAATCCAATATTACTCAATGGTGAGTTTTTAGTAAAAGATATGAAGGGAATATTTTGTCGCTTTTAGTATGAGGTACTTTTTGACTTTGTCGGCCAAAGTACGAGGAGAATTTTTTTTAACTTATACGGCATGAATGGATATTAGGATTTCATAAAACATTATTTCCATGAAATTTCCTTTAAAAAAATTCATGTTTATTTTTAATCAACTTCTTTTAGTTTAAAAATGTATGACATGTTAAGAAAGTAAAATGTTTTTTGAAATAGAAAGGATATTTTCCTCAAGAATAGAGTTCAAGTGTTTTATGAAAATTACTTTCCATCTATGATAATATAGGGTTCTGTTTGTATCCCTATAATTACATTGATTTGATTATGTTATGATGGAATTATTTTTATGATGTCCTTTTATCTTATATGGATTATGTTATGATGCCATGACGTTTATTAATCCAATTTTTATTACATGGGTTATGCTATGATTTATGATTTACGATCTTGTGGCACACATAAGAATGGTATCATTATGAGATGTGTGGGACCTATATCTCCCACCAATTAAGTGGGTAAATATTTATATCTCATGAGATAAACATGTCTGGAACAGCAGGTTAATCTGGTTCAGTGAAACAGGATGAAACGAGGAGTGAACTCGGTTCAGAAATGGACTTTTTTCCGCTAAGATTTTCTTGGAAATGAGTCATGGGTAATAAGAAATGATTCTCTATGACTATGTGTGTATACCACAAAGATTCATGTTTTATGTTATGATTATTTGGATTAAATTTCACTATTATGATTGATCCCAAGTCATGATATTATGATCTCTTTTGCAGGATAAGATTTTCAAAATGTTATGTTCTTAAGAATATGATATGATTGATATTTCTTTTGTTTACCCTTACTGGGCATTTGATCTCACCCTTTTGTATGTTTTTTTTCACAGGTCTGGAAGAAGTGTATTAAGTAGAATATTCCAATAGGGACTCTAGATATGATGAAATAAATGGGAGACAACGTAGATGATTTATGAACTAGTTGTTTATTTTTCTCAGTTTCTAAAGACATTATACCTATAAGGTTATTTCATGGTTTTGTTATATATTGTAATAAGTATGATTAAATTCTGTAGTAATAACAATTTATGTAAAGTATGGGTCATTATATTTTGTATCAGATGAAAGGTATATTCAACCTTTGGAATCTAAGATGTGAAAGCCTTAATAAGAACCCTAAGGATATATCTAAGAAAAGAACAATCTTTGTGTTTTATAGATGGCCATTAACAACCTATGATAAGAACTTAAGTTTGAAATTTTATTCTTGATAATGTGGTTTTCCTTTTATAATTAGTGTTTCTCACACAATTCTTCTTGGTTTTAGTCAATGGCTAGAACCCGAAAAAACCATGTTAATGCAGAATGCGATGGAAAATGCAATGATTTTCCCCCTGATCAACCAATCATTATGGGAGATGGAATGAAAAATCATGTAGCCATGCTCACACAACTTTCTCAAGCTATGAATCATGTAGGACTTCCAAACAAGCAAAGGAAAGAGCAACATTCTGTTGAATCCTTCATGTGGCAACATCCACCCTCATTCAGCGGGTCTACTGATCCATTAGTTTCTGAAAAATGGATCAGTACTTCTGAAAAGATATTTTCAGTAATTCAATGTTCTGAACATGATAAATTCATGTTAGCAGTATATCGTTTGGAAGGTGAATCTGATCAACGGTGAAATATTATCAAGAATATGAGGTCAAGAGATGAAATTGAGTCCATGGAATGGGATGAGTTCAAGAACTTATTTTTCAATAATTACTTCCCTTGTATTCTTCGAACAAATATGGAGAAGGAGTTTCTTGATCTAAAGCAAAAGGATGATGAATCGGTTGGGACCTATGAAGCAAATTTTACAATACTTGCAAGGTACACTTATGGCATTATTATCTAACCTTAGAGTAAGATCGATTGATTCTTTAGTGGCTTAAAACCAAGTCTTCGAAGGGCATTATCCATAAGGGACTTCAATATCTACGAGGAAATTGTTCGATGCACTCTCAAGGTCGAGATAGATATTGGAGTAACCCATCAGTCATATGCGTTTGATAAGAAGTGGAAAATGGAATTCAAAGGGAAATCTAAATACCACACTGAAAAGAAGATTATTTTTCCCTTATTTACAAATTTTGGAATGAAACATGGAGGGAGTTGTCTTAAAGGGACAAGTAAATGTTTCAAATGTGGAAAGGAAGTTTATCGGCCATTTGAATGCCACAATGATGGGAAGAAGATTTCTATTGATTACAATAAAGAAAAGGCTACACAGAGTGCACCTCCTACACTTCAATGTTACAAGTTCAAGGAAATGGGGAATTATGCTAATCAATTCCCTAATCCAAGTGTTGTTGATGATGATCGATGTCAAAAAACTCTTAAGGATAAAGACAAAGGAAATTCACATGCAATTTCTATCAGTGATGTGGAGTACGATAACGAAGTGGTGAAAGGTAAACTTACCATCCACTCTAAAGTATCAAATGATTAATTTGATTTTGGATCCACCAACTCTTTTATTTATGAAGAATTTTCTAAGGGTATCACCATATTACCTCAACAATTAGATGTTGAGTTAGCTGTGACAACCCCTAATGGAACAACAGTCGCATCAAATGTTTAGAATTATTCTCCGATTAAAGTTTGTGGGAAAGAGCTTCCTGAAAATCTTGTGATCCTTCCTATGGTGGAATTCTATGTGATTCATGGCATGGATTTGCTTTCTTTATATGGAGATCATATCAATTTCCAATGAAGGGATGTCACATTTAATATTCCAGATTAATATATGATCGTATATCGATGCAAGGATGAACATAACCTTCTAGTGGAAATTTCATCCATCCTATGGGTCCTGATTCCACTAAATGAAGGTTATTTATCTCAAATTGTTGGAGATAAACTCAGTATTAAGAATATTCCCATTGTACGGGAGTTTGATGAAGTCTTTCCAGAGGAATTTCCTGGTCTTCCACCAAATCGTGAAGTTGAGTTTTCAATTGAACTCGTACCGGGTACTTTACCTATTTCGAAGACACCTTATAGAATGGCCCCACTTGAGTTTCAAGAATTAAAGAAGAAACTCCAAGAGAATCTTTCTAAGGGATTAATACGCCCTAGTGAGTCACCATGGGGAGCACCTGTTCTGTTTGTAAAGAAGAAAGATGGATCAATGAGACTCTACATTGATTATCGAGAACTTAACAAGATCACTATCAAGAACAAATATCCTCTCCCATGCATTGATGACTTATTTTACCAACTACGCAGAATTCAATAATTTTCCATGATTGATCTCCGTTCAGGGGATCATCAATTAAGGGTCAAAATGGAGGATATACCAGAGACATCTTTCCATACAAGGTATGGAAACTATGAATTTATAGTGATGTCATTTGGTCTTACTAATGCCCCTGCTATATTCATGGATCTGATGAATAGAATCTTTAGAGACTATCTTGATTAGTTTGTTGTAGTCATTATAAGTGATCTTCTTGTCTATTCAAAGAGAAAGGAAGAACATGAATATCACTTGAGAGTTTTATTGAGGACCCTGAGAAAGGAGAAGCATTATGCCACATTTACCAAGTGTGAATTTTGGCTTCAAAAAGTTGCAATTTTGGGTCACATAATCTCAAAAGAGGGGATATATGTGGACCCAGCAAAAACAGAGGTTATCGAACGATGGTCGAGACCAACAACACTAACTGAGATCTGAAGTTTTCCTAGTTTGGCTGGATATTGTCGACGTTTTGTGAATTATTTTTCATGATTATCTAATCCACTCACCAGGTTGACTTGAAAAGGAGTTAAGTTCGTGTGGACAGAGGAATGTGAAGAGAATTTCAAGGGGTTGAATTGAAGGTTATCCAGTGCACCTGTGCTCACACTACCTTGTAGTGGAGAAAGGTTTGTGATCTACAGTGATGCATCCAAGAAGGGATTGAGGTGTGTTCTCATGCAAAATGATATGGTGATAGCTTATGCCTCACAACAGTTGAAAACCCATGAAAAAAATTACCCAACTCATTATTTGGAATTATCTACGGTAATCATTGAATTAAAGATTTGGAGGCATTATATTTATGGTGAAAGGTGTGATATTTATACTGATCATAAAAGTTTAAAGTATATTTTCACACAAATGGAGCTGAATATGTGTCAAAGATGATGGTTGAAGATGATTAAGGATTATGACTACTCAATTCATTATCACCTGGGAATGAAAACAAGGTGGGAGATTCATTAATTCAAAAAGACCATACTAGATTATCCATGATGTGGATCAAAAAAGATCCAATATTTATGGATTTACAAAGGATGGATCCTGGAATTATAATTGAAGGGGAAAAATATTATCTTTCTCAAATAAATTTTCAACCACCTATACATGTGAAGATTAAAGAGGCACCGAAAGAAGATGTAGAGAGACAAAATAAGGTGAGAAATGTTCCTGAATTCAACCTTGATTGTGATGGGACAATAAGGTTCAGGAATCAGGTTTGTGTTCCTCTCATCCCATAATTAAAGAAGGAGTTGCTGGATGAGGATCATAGTTCTTCATTCTCTATTCATCCTGGAAACATAAAGATGTACAGGGACCTGAAAGAGTACTTATGGTGGGAAGGCATGAAAAGAGATGTTGCTGAATATGTCTGTCGATGCTTTGTTTGTCAGCAGGTTATAGCTGATAGACAGAAGTCTAAGGGGGTTTTACAACCATTACCCATACCAAAATGGAAATGGGAAAACATCACTATGTACATTGTCACCGGACCTCCTAAAACATCCAAAGGTAATAATGTTATCTGGTTTATAGTTGATCGTCTTACAAAGTCAGCACACCTCATTGCTATTAGAGAGGATTTCTCTCTTGATCATCTTTCGAGGATATATGTGAAGGAAGTGGTAAGATTGCATGGAGTACCACTTTCCATTATATCTGATTGGGATCCGAGGTTTACCTCAATGTTTTAGAGAATTCTCCATCATACTCTGGATATAGAGTTGAGTTTCAGTACTGTTTATCATCCTCAGACACATAGTCAGTCTAAGAGGAAAATTCAAACTCTAGAAGATATGTTAAGATCTTGCTATATGGATTTCAAAGGTGGTTGGGATCAACACCTACCTTTAGTAGAATTTTTTTACATTAAAATCTTTCACTCCAGTATTCAGATGGCTTCTTATGAAGCACACTATGGAAAGAAATTCTGAACTCCAACTTGCTGGGATGAAGCTGGGGAAAGAATACTATTAGGAGCTGATCTTGTTCATGAGATGGCAGAAAAGGTCTGATCTATTCAACAACACATAAGAGTAGCTCAGAGTATACAAAATATTTATGCCAATAACCGAGGAAAAGACCTAGAGTTTGAAGTGGGTGACCAAGTGTTCTTACAAATATCTCCATAGAAGAGAGTAATGAGATTTAGAAAGAAGGGAAAGCTAAGACCTAGGTATATCGGTCCTTTCGAAATACTGGATCATGTTGGGAAGGTAGCGTACTGATTGGTACTTCCACAGAATCTCTCCCAAGTTGATGATGTATTCCATGTATCTCTCCAGAGAAAGTACATACCCGATCCTTCACATGTACTCAGCTCAGAAGTTGTACTGCTGGAGCAAGATCTTTCTTATGAAGAACAACTGATAGATATTCTGGATTGTAGCCAAAAAGTCTTATGTAACAAGGCCACTCGCTTGGTAAAAGTTTTATGGAGGAACCGCCAATTATAATAATATACATGGGATCTTGGGGATATGATGAGGGATATATATCCTCCTCTGTTTGTTACAAAGTGATGAATTTCGAGGGAGAAATTCATTTTAAGGGCGGTAGAATGTAACACTTGAGATTTTTATGAGAAATATTTTCTTTTTATGTTATATAAATCATCAAATTAATATTTAACTACACACAACACTATCTCAGTTTTCTTTACACGCAATCACGACCTTCTTCGATAGCTTGCGTTGTACGAAATACCGAGTTTCACAAAACAACGATATGCTATTAAAATATTATTACAACTACCCATTATGAATAGTAATACCCACTTTTTGAAATTTTAAAAATTTTATCTTTCAAAATGGACTTCATTTTTGGATCCAGAATACCGAAATTAGCCCATGGTGAATTTTTGGTATTTTTCTGAAAACATTCAATTTTTGATAAATAGTGAAAACACTTGGTTACTATTTAAAAACTGTCTTTTTATTTAAATAATTATATATTTTATTTAGATTTATTTTATGTCAAAATTGATACATAATACCTATATAAGTATAATTTAATTCATTGAAGTCATTTTATAATAATTTTAGATATAAAAAAATTTAATTTAACTTTTCACCGTCTTTTACCCATCTCCTAGGAGAGTTTGAATATTTCCATAAATAATAATTTTACCGCTTCTGTGAGTGGAATTTAGAAAATCCAAGAGACGCGGTTAACATCAAGTTTTAAAATGTGGTTCGATAAGAGAAATTTTATTTGGTGAATAGTAATTTCTACTTTTTCTTAACACGGTTAAAAGTAAATAGGGTAATTAAGGGTAAAAATTATATTATTATTACCCTAACACATGTACTAATTTTATTGGATAAGTTTAATTTGACCAAAATCAACCTTAGGAATAATAAATGTCCATTTAGCTCCAATTGGATTAGATTAGAACATTTAATATTATTTTATTTAAAGAAGAGTTAAAATAGTTAAAATCAAAGTTTAAAAACTAAAACTTTTTTAATATGGGGTTATACATAAGATAGATTCAACTGTAAATATTCATTATAAAGATAAGAATAATACCTACCTAATTGTATTTTATTTTTAATTTTTAGACATTAAATAATTTAATTTATTTATGACACAATGATGATGCAGTAATTACGTTAGTAATGAAATATTAACATAATTGACATTATAAATACCCAAATAAATGTAATTTTAGACTTTTTATGAATTACACTAATTTTATAGGTTAATATGACATGTTATTATTTATTTTATTAACTTGTTTTGAACTAATAATTCTGTTATGATATTCACAATAACAAAGTACCATATAGTGTCAAAAATGACATAAAATAGTTTTTAAAACAAATATTATATTATTAATTGTTATTTTATTCCTAAAAATATATGGTTCGGCCAAATGACTTAGATAAGGATATATATATTAATAATAAACCACTTGGGGTTCGTTTGGCTTATTATATTATGTTTATTAACCATATAGTGTAAGAAAACAAGAAGACACGGTAAAAGTAAAATTATTTAACTTAAAGATAAATATAAATGAAAGGTTAAAATAGTGACCTAAACTTGTCTAAAATATATTGTTAGAGAGTATTTCGACCCATCCCCACCTTTTCATAGAAATAAATCAATTTGGAGCTATTAAAAATCAAATATGACTTTATAATAAAATAATATTTAATGTTTTTCCTAAAGTGCCCCTCTCCTCCCTTATAAATGGGCACCTCCTCCCTCTCATCCTCACACCACTTTGAGCTTTAAAGCTCGGCCAACCCCTTCCAAATTCTCTTATACACTTCCCTAAAAACATCCTAGAGTTTTTGGGCTTCTTCAAAGACCATCTTTAGTGCCCTAAGGGGAGGTTTAAAAGAGGCGCTTCAAAGAAGAGGTAATGTCTGTTACCGATTCTTTCAACTTTATTTCTTCTACTACTTCTTCTTCTTTAGTTATTTAATTATGAATTAATAACATAAGTATCACTAATATAATGATATTTAATTATAAGTATTAAACAACCCTATTAAACCTTCTATCCATCCTACAGAAAATGAAATCACCGCACGTGCGTACGTACGGAATACAGTCCCCACGTCGTGGTGTAATCTGTTTTCCACCACCTCCTTACTTGGATGGGTATAATGGTGTGAAGAATAACTATATATGATTATTTTAAAGTGATATTGATTCTGAAATAGTATAAATACACTTCAATACAATTCCACGATCATGGGAATGATATCATCGCTCGTGCGTACATACAGCCTACCGTCTCCACGATGTGATGCGAATCGTTCTACATGATCATCATTGAATAATGTTTATATAAATGAATTGATTGAGTAAATATGATATATATTACACTAATACCATTATGGAAATTAGGTATCGATAACCTAAAAAGAATAATATGAATTTATTCGACAAAACATACATAAGAACATAAAGCAATAAACACCCGAATTACAAGTAGCAATGAAATATTAATAATAAGAAGCAAATAATATGACCATATATGATATCATAACAATGATTAAGTTTCTGGAATAAGTCAATAAAATTATTTAAATCGTTATACAGGAGGATCGAACATGTACGAATCAAATCGGACCTAAGGTAAGGGAAAATCTCACAATCTCATTTTTATCCGAGATTGTTTATACTTATGAATTTACTGGGGCATATTTATCATCCACATCCATGTTTCTTCAATATGAAATATTATTTCTATCCACCTATAATTTTTTAAATCCAATATTACTCAATGGTGAGTTTATATTAAAATATATGAAAGGAATCTTTTTTCTTTTTAGTACGAGGTACTTTTTTACTTTTTCGGACAAAGTACGAGGAGAATGTTTTTTTAACTTATACGGCATGAATGGATTTTAGGATTTCATAAAACATTATTTCCATGAATCTTCCTTTAAAAGTTTTCAATTTTATTTTTAATCAACTTCTTTTAGTTTAAAATTGTATGACATGTTAAGAAAGTAAAATGTTTTTTTGAAATTGGAATGATATTTTCCTCATGAATGGAGTTCAAGTGTTTTTCCAAAATTATTTTCCATCTAAGATAATATAGGGTTCTGTTTCTATGCCTATTTTTAAATTTATTTGATTATGTTATGATGGAATTACTTTTATGATGTCCTTTTATCTTATATGGATTATGTTATGATGGAATGACCTTTAGGAATCCCATTTTTATTACATGGGTTATGCTATGATGTATGATTTGTGATCTTGTTGAACACAAAAGAATGGTATCATTATGAGATGGGTGGGACCTATATCTCCCACCAATGAATTGGGTAAATATTTATATCTCATGAGATAGACATGGCTGGAACGGCAGGTTAATCCGGTTCAGTGAAACAGGAATAAAATGATGTGTGAACTCGGTTCAGAAATGGACTTTGTCCGTTAAGATAGTCTTGGAAATGAGTCTTGATTAATAAGAAATGATTCTCTATGATTATGTGTGTATGCCACAATGATTCATTTTTTATGTTATGATTATTTGGATTACATTTCACTATTATGATTGATCCCATGGCATGATGTTATGATCTCTTTTGGAGGATAAGATTTTCAAAATGTTATGTTCTTAAGAATATGATATGATTGAAATTTCTTTTTTTTACCCTTACTGAGCATTTGAGCTCACCCTTTTGTATGTTTTCTTTTCCTCAGCTCTGGAAGAAGGGTATTAAGTTGAATATTCCAAAAGGGACTCTATATATGATGAAATAAATGGGAGACAACTTAGATTATTTATGAACCAGTTGTTTATGTTTCCCAGTTTCTAAGAACACTATACCTATACGGTCCTTTCATGGTTTTGTTATATGTTTTAATAAGTTTTCTTCAATTATGAAGTAATAACAATGTATGTAAAGTATGGGTTGTTATAACTTCTTCATTATCTTTGACATTTTATTAATCTGTGTGTACTGACTTTTGAATTTATTATTTTTTATATCCACATGTTCTTTGTGGATTTAAATTTTATACACATAATTGATTCGTTGGGAAATTATCACTTCAACATTATAATCGTTGTAAGGGTTAATTTCACAATCTAAATTTAATCATGATTTCTTATACTTGAATTTCCATAAATTAATTTATTTGATCCTTGGATTATAAAACCATTTAATTATACAATCATTTTTATATTCATGAATTTTTCATGTAATATCACCATTATTTCATTCATTGGAAGTTAATATTATAGGAAAAATGTTTGTAATAAATCCAAATTTATTTGTCTCTTCACTAGATAATAATTTTTCTTACGAAACAATTTTCTATTAAAAAAATAATTTTTTTAACATACATATAAATGATTTATTAAAGACATTTTTTCCCATTTTTTAATTTATACAAAATACATTTCAAGTAAAATTTAAGAATTTTTCAAACAAGGCCTATTAGATTTTATCAAAAAAGTAAAATGATCTTTATTTTAACATGTAAAACATGTACAAAATTTCATACTATCATGACCACTAAATTTATAATTATTCATTTATAAGTTTAAAATGTTATTTTAAAAAACTTAATTCCAAAATATTTTGTAAACTATTTTTTAATGTGGATTTTCAAGATTAAAAAAATATTTTCCATAAGAATGTTTTTAAAGACATTATTATGTAATTTTATTCATAAATAAAAGAAATACATTATTTTAAATTTAATAAAATGGGAATATGTTGTATTCCTACCATCATTATTGTTCCTATATGTGGTTTATTATTATTTTGATCAGGGATAGTATTGGGATTCCCTTCCTTGATTCATTTCTGTATTCATTGACTTTCCCTAATATTATTCACCTTCCTATGATCATTGGAAAATAAATTTTGCCTAAATATCCATATAACTTATCATTTATATAATTATTTCTTAATATTAATCTCATTTATAAAAATTGGGTTTTCTATTAAAATTTATTTTATTGACTAGGGGAATAATGATAATTTGTATCCTTTCTATAATATGGAAGTATAATGGTAAGGAATATTATTCATGAAATAGAATTTTTATTCGATATATAAGGAATCATAGGAATTTATATATATAGTTAGACCCATGGTATATATAAACCAATGATGCAACAGTAGTCTCAGGATAAGAATCAGTTGGATAGCCTTAGTTAAATGGGTTTCTGGTGTATATATACCCATCAGTTTTGAACATTCATGAGGCATAACTTGACAGTAGATATTTTAATGATTCCAAATATAATTATATCTAGAAATTAAGAATTACCTTAATTAATAATTTATTTATTATTATCCATGAGATTTTTCAAATGATATTATCTCTGGATTTATTTCATTATCAGTTTACGTATTAAATAGTACGTGTTTTCAATTATTTACTTTTCCATAATGATTATACATTATTATGTTGTGATACTAATGATATTGATTAAATGTAATGTTTTTTTAGTTATTTACCTTTCCATATTGATTATTATAGTCAAGTTATTTAATTGGAAATTGTGTTCATTTATTTAACTTTCCATGTAGATTGTGCTTATCGATTTATAATAGATTTTGTTGTACTTAACCCTCATTGATAATTAGATCTCACCATCATTTTTTACATTCATATGAATCCTTTATTCTTACTATTATTGATATGAAAAAATATTCTAGAGGTAATAATTTTATTATCAACAAATAATTATTTGTAATTAGCATTTTCAGATGTAATATGGGAATCATGAGTCTGTCTAGAATACCAAGACTGATAAACAATTTAATCCTTCATGATATAATTACATTTATCTTATTAAAATGTGATAAATTAATAAATCAGATCTCTTTTACTAGGTTTTGGTTTGTTACATTGATAATAATTGAAAATAAAAATAAAAAAAATATTTACCTATATTAAAAAAATGGGTTTATATGTTGTTTAACTAAAAATATACAGGTTAAAAATGTCCCAAAACATATCCAACACCCATTAGATATACATATTTAAACCTTATATATTCTAGTATCTATAATAGTAAATTTTTTATCCATTTATCAATATAAAAAAAATTTTACACATTTTTCTTTTCAAAAATTACAATTGTGTCACTCGCCTCACTTATAAAAGGTAACCCCATCTACTCTCCAATTAATACTTCCAAAAACATTTTTATAAGAAACTTTTTACCAAAACCCATTCCTTAATTCCATATTATCATCCTAGAAACCATATTTTGATCATAAATATATCCTATGTTGGTTTTTGGTGCAATCCAATAGAGGTTACCCGAATAAGAGGTAACGTTCTTCAGCAAGTGTTTTTATTTTAATTCTTCCTTGACAAAATTTATTTATTATTATAAATCCTTTATATAATAACCTTATTATATTTTGTATACTAATATTTTATTATTTTATGATCAATAAAAACATCCATCTCCACTTCCCTCAAGGTTGAAACTATAACATCGCACGTGTGTACAGCAGACTACCGCCTCGCAAACTGATGTGACACTTTTTCCATCAACGCATCTAAAAGTAAATTATGATAATGTATATTATATATATATATTTTTTTTAAAATAAAAATAAATATTTAAATATATTATCATATATACATTTTTTACTTTTCATTCTATAGAGAATATGATATCGTCGTTCATGCGTACAGTGGACTACCATCTCGTGAAGTGATGTGATCTGTTTTTCACATACGTTTTACATGGATGGTAATAATGGATAAATTTGGTGAATATATTTGAGATATATATATATATTTATATATTTAAAATATATGTGATTATATAAATCTAATATATTATTACCCTTTTTTTCTTTTTATCCATCAATGAAATCGAAACAGAGTTCATACGTACGTACGACTTACCATCTTAATAAATGGTGTATATTAGTTTCTATCTCTAATGATTAATGATTATTATATATATAAATATATATGTAATATATACTCAATATATATAATGTTTTAAATTATGGTTATTATTTATCAATGATAAAATTAAGAGGATAAAAAATAACAATTAAAATACAAACACGAAAAAGCAGAGCAATTACTGCCTGAAACATGACTTTAACATAGAATTTTTTATAAATTATTAATAAAAGGTCATAAGTAAATAATATATGGTATTATATTTAAAATTTATAATTGATATTATATTTATAATAAACTTATTTTTATAATATTTTATTTTTGAAAATGTATGAAGAAATTCGAGACTTCATTTAAGGGACTTTGGTGTTAAATTTATTTCTTTGAGATATATGTTATGTTATGCACCTATCTTCTTTTATGTGGGGAATATACCGACCCATTTAATTTTTATATCAATAATATCCTTATTTTAATTATATTTTATGTTTAGTTTGATTTTAATCTTTAATGGTACTTATGATTCAAAAGATAGTAAAGTGCTAATGATTTTATGTTATAGTCTCATCAATTTTGAGAATTGTTTCTGTTTATGATTCTGAAAATGAAATGTTATGATAAACATTTCAAGAAACTCATGTATTTTATTATCATTTTTTATTTATTTCAAATTCATGTTTTCCCTTTATTATTCTCTCTTTATATTCTCTAGAGAATATAATAATGTTTTTTAAAAAATCATTTGTATTTCTCTCTTCTGTTGAAAACCCTTTTTATTATGAATCTATGTTTTCTAAATAAATCAAAAAAATGAAATTATAAAAATTATATATTAAATAATTTTTTACCTATATTTTTCTTCTTTAAATATATCTCCAATGGAATCTACATTTTTTTCCAAAATAAGTCTCGATTTTCTTTTACCGAAAATGTGAAAGAAATATTTGTTTTAATGTTTATGCCATGAATAGAATTTTATGAAGATATAGGAATTATTTTTTTTAAAGATTAATTTATAAGTTTTCAAGGTTACATTTAATGGAACGTATTTTCAAAATATTTTTTTACATTATATTTTTTATCAATGTGCTTTTCAATGAAATGATATTTTTCTCAAGAAACATTCCCAGTGATTTTTTATTCAAAATAATTTTTCCTATATGATAACATCTTTATATAGTATCTAATATTTACTAGGGATATGATCTAATTATACCATATCTATTATTTCTGTGGATGTCTTTTCATTATGATGAAAATATATTTTTGAAACCCATTTATCTTTCAGAAGTTATATTAGGGTAAAATGATTATGAAACCTTCATATTTTTCAATGGGATTTACTTTAATGAAATGATTATGAAACCTATTTATTTTAATCATTTTTTGTTATGATGAATTTTTATGAAACCCATTTCTTTTCATTAATTTTTATTTTATAACTGTTTTATCATCTTATGGTACACAGATATATGATTTTCACTATGTTACAGGTGGGATCTATATCTCTCTCCAATAAATTAGGTAATGTCTGATATATCAGTAGGTAAGTAAGACTATAATAGAGAGTGAAACAAATTAAATAAGTGACTCTGTCCTATTTAAATGTTTTGGGAGTGAATTGTTACTACTATGATGGTTTTTGGAGTGAAACCATACCACAATGATAGTCTCAGCAATGAGCCTTGAACTAATAATGAAATGATTTTCTATTCTTATGTGTATTAAAAAATTATATGTATTATTTTTCTATTATGCCTTCATGTCTCATGTTATTTTATTACCATGTGATTCAAGTGTTATGAATTTAAAATATGTATTCAATGACACATGATTATAAACATTTATATGTATATTATGGTTTTCAAATGTTATTCTCATGATCTCATACACTTCTGGCTATTTTCTTTTTTATATCTCCCTTGTTTACTCTTACTGGACATTTAATATCAACTATTATTATATATAGTTTCCCTAGTTTGTGAAGAAATTTATTAGGTATTATTTTTCCTGGATGAGTGCTTTTTATGATTAACTTAGTGGGAGAATATGTAGTTCACCAATTAACATTATGATCCTCAAGGGTTTGTTTCTTCATTGTGATGAATTTTCATAAAAAAATTGTAATTTATATCTATGAAAATCATGAGTATTTATAATCAAACAAAAATGACTGAGATTACCAAACCAAAACATATATGAATAATTAAGTAATTATCACCCAAAATACGGATTTTAACAATTAATTGTTAATAAAAAAATTATAAAATAATATAAGTAAATCATATATGGTATGAGATATATAAATACGGTTTTTTAATATATGTATAATAAATAAATTTTTATTATACAGGATTATTGAACATGTTTGATGGAAATCAGACCTGGGGTAAGGGTTTCCCATCTCACTTTTGGTTATATGAGACTTATGAAATATTCACCAAATTTTTTTTTCTCTATATATTGACAATTTAATATAGTATATCAAGAATCACATTATCTCTACTATATTTAATGTTCCATTTTATGTTATTTCATTCATGGGGCTTAAGATTCAAAATTTACATATGTGAAAATGGTTTATCTTAATATCTCATCATTTATCAGTATTATTTATGATTAATTTTACAATTATGAAATATTTTGATATATCATTAATGAAACTCATGATTTTATTCCCCTATAGTTATTCGTTATTTTTTCAATAAAAATTACAATTTTCTCCACTTTGATAGTTAAAATTATTTTAAATTTTTTTATAATATGTGAAATTATATTTCTCTTTCATAAAAAATCCTTTTTATTGTAAAACCATATTTTCTTAAAAATTTGTCATTATAGAAATTAATTTTAATTAACATTTTACACTCTTATTACATTTATTATAAAATAAATGTAGTCCTCATCTATTTTTCCAAAAAAATCTTGTTTGGGTTTTACCAAAAATGTGAAAAGAATCCTTATTTTAATATGTACTATATATATATGGAATATCCCACCATCCAAACCACTAAAGATTTTAAATTTTCCTTTACAAATTTCAAAGGATATATTCATAGATATTTATTTTCAAAATATTTTTGGATCATTTAGTTTTAAATAATATATTCAAAGTGAAAAGGATATTTTCCATAAGAAATTTTTTAATAACATTTTTTTATTTCTATTCATCGTTGTCATTAACCATTTATTTTTCTTATGATCCACAGGGTTATTTTATATTGAAATAGTAATGGTTCATTATTTGGATGGTTTATTTTAATTTTGAATAGGTTATAGTATTATATTACCATTCTCCATATTTCTCTAAATATTTTGTGATAATTTTTAATATATGGTGTAATTATCAACATTTTCTATGTCAGTTTTTCAATATGAATTTTTTTCAGGATTATGTTTCAACCCTTTCATTGGAAGAATACATTTGACATAATAGGTTATGATAGGGGAATACTATATCCCATTGATTCATCAATAGGTCTAATGAGGAAAACCTGCTTGGTTATTTGCTCAAGGCTTTACCCATCTGTGTAATATGTCTTGGTAGGGGGCCGTTATTGTATGGTTTTGATATTTGGAATTATTCATTCTATCATTATTAGATTTTATATTGATGTTTCATGTGATTATTTTATTATTAAGAATATCTATGGTTATGTTTCAAGATGGTTTGATTATTTATATGGATATATTTTATCATATTTCATTCCTACCATATTGCTCCCAAGTAATTGAATGAATGGATGTGTTTCAATTATTTACCTTTCCATATTGATTACCTAAAATCATAGGTAAATAAATAATATGATATTTTCAGATTTATAAATATTTTTGAAGTTAATAATAATTTTACTTTAAATGGGATTCTATGTTTGATGGCGTACCTGAAACGCAACAATTGGTTTCCCTAAAATCTCTTTTTGCACAAAAGGCTATGTCATGCTAAAAAATAATAATATTATTTTAAATTTTAGTCAACCCATAGCCATTGTATTTGAGGGAATGAACATAACTAACTAAAATATTATTATACATTTTTTATTAAATGTTTTTACATTTATCCAATAAAATTTAGAGCCTTAAAATGTGAATGAATCCAATTTTATTCATAAACACTCTAATATTATTTAAAAGGATGATTTACTTCCTTTTGATGGAGAACCCATTATAAATCTATTTTTTGTCACTTTTATATGTTCTATTCGACAAAATAAATTTCATCTTTAGTGTCATGTCATCAAAATTTACTTGGGATAAAATTTTGGTATTTTTCTTGATAAAGTTCATTTTTAATGAACAATGAAAAATACTGCATTTTAATTCAAAACTTCCTTATAATATAATTTACATATATAGTTATATTGTTATTTATATTGGTTTTAAAGTTTAAATAGATTATATTTTTACCAATTAATCCAATTTTGGTCATTAGAAGTAATTTCACTTTAAAATTGCACATAAACAAGTGTCAATATTTTGAAAGTTATTATTTCCTAAAAACACACTTTTTGGTTTTTACAGAAGAAATTAATTTTAAATTAATTAATGATACATATTTTTTTTAATTTGCTAAAGTATATATCATTCTTTAATTATTAATATACAAATTATCTTTGGGATAATTGTTTGTATTTTTCTAAAAACGTTCAATTTTTTATTAATAGTGAAAAAACACTATATAGTAGTTATATATAGGATTTTTCATTTAAAATAAATTTTACCACATATATGAATTGGATTTAAAAAGTATTTCATACATATTTATCATTATTATGTAAAATTTTGTTGAATAAGATTAAAATAATTTTTTTGAATAGTAAATTTTGATTTTTATTTACCGTAGTTAAAGGTAAATAGTGTAATTCAAAGTAAAAATAATATTATAACAATATAAAATTACCTTAAAATGTCCTATTCTTATTTTATGAGTAACGGACAACCAAGAAAGTCTTTGGGTGAGACTTTTGTCCTTCTAAATCCACATGGGTAAGATAATGACATTAATAACGTTTTTTAAAGTAAAAAATCATAAACATGAATCTTTTTAATACAAAAATTTTTATATGGGGTTATATAAGTGATATATTAGACTATAAATACTCCCTATAAGATAAGAAATATTTACTACATCATAGTATTTAATTTATAATTTTTAGACATCAAATAAAAAAATTTAATTATGACACAACAGTGATGAAGTAATTTCTTCATTCATAAATAATTCAAACAATGATATTATAATTATTAATATAAATTTATTTTTAACCTTTTTATGCCTTATAAAAATTATATAGATTAATATTACTTTTTATCTTGGAATTAATGATGTTTTTTTGAAATAATATTGTTGTTTTGAAATTTTTAAAAAGTCAGGATATGAATAGTATTAAAATTGACATAAAATAGTTTTTAAATCAATCAGTGTTTTATTAAATGATAAAATAGTCCTAAAAATCTAAAATTATGGAAAATTACGTATATGATGTTGAAAATGTAATTAATTTTCCATTTCGGGTCAGATGTAATTTTATATTAAATATATTAACCATATAGTATGAATATATAAGAGGATATTGTAAAAGTTAAATAAGTGAACAAAGGGTTAAATAAGAAACCTAAGGATTAAAAAAATATCCAAAACTTGTCCAATTCTTATTGGATAATTTTATGTCGACTTATAAACACATTATCTTAAAATTAAATATGTTTTTTACCTTTTGAAACGAGAAATATTTTTATTATAAAATAATATTTTCAAACATTCCTAAAGAGACCATCCTCTACCATATAAAGGCCACCACCTCTAACCCATTTAACACACCCCTCAAGCCCCTTAGATCATCCAAACACTCCCAAATTAGTCTCTCCACATCCATATATTCCACCTAGTAGCCTTACCTTAGGCATAAATCACTTCATGTAATCCTTTTGGTTCAAACCAAGGGGAGTTAACCATTTTAAAGGTAATGCCTTATCTCAAGTTATTTTCTTTTATTTTTATTATCCAACCCACATAACTCTCTATATTCCATTATTTTATAACTAAACCATTATCTGAAATATGAAAATATGTTTTTATGAGAATTATTTAATCTACACTTATACATGCCCACATCTAATGGATATGAACATACTGTTTCAATGGACTGCGAACTACTGCCTAACGAAACGATTATTGTTCAATTGTCTTCTACCACCTCTAATGGTGGCCATTATGATGAAAGGATAATTATATTTGATATATATTATATTTATATTGTCTATATGATTATTTATTTTTCATTTATATCATACCATTATGGTTTCCATAATAGATAAATATGATAATTTTATTTGAGGAAGTGTGGACTACCACCCCATCCAATTGATATGACTCATTCATGCCATACCTAGAATGTATAAAGTGTGTATTTAATGAAATTATATATGATATTATACTAGAATTATAATATTCATCATTATGTTTTCATTCCATTATATTCGAAATACAAATGAAAGTAGCGTTCATGCGTGCGTACGACCTACCGTCTCCATGAACGGTGCATTTCATTTCATATATCTAAATGTTATGTACTATTATAAATACACATATATACAAGATATATATTATATATATGATATCTAAATCGTGAATATAATTTAGGATATAATGGAAATTTGACCACATGGACAACTTTTAATTCTAAGAAGTTCATTTTTTACTCAAGTACCAAATATCGACAAAACAATTGTTGTTAACTTAAATGATTATATAATGTTTATAACATTGTAATAAGTAATATAAAAGGAATAATAAACAAGAAAATGGTATGTAAGAAAGTATAAATTAACTTTAGTTTGTTATTCAGGAGATTAAAGAACGAATAAGTCAAGTCTGACACGAGCTAAGAGACTTTATATCAATCTCCTTTTATTGAGGCATATTTTTATTTATACACAACATTATTTTATATAGTATATAAACACAATTTAATTTTATTTTAATTCAAATGGAATATTTTTCTATAAATTATTTTATTAAACATCAAAAAGGGAATGTTTTTTAACATACTCAGTGACAACAATATTTTTTCCACCACGAGCGTTATTTGATATTTGGCTTCCTTAATCAGTCCTATTTTTTATAAAAGGAAAATAAATACCATATACTATTTTATGTATTTTTGTATAGAAAATGGTTTCGATAATGGATTAGTTATGTCAATATATTTAAATGATATATTGTGATTGAAATGTCGAAATGTTATTTCTCTTTTATGTTAGTTTTATGAGTTATGAATATGTTATGGTTCTTGGGCATTATATTTATATATGAGTGGTTCCATTATAATCCTCAGGTGGGTGAGCTAGAGATATCTCTCCAATTCATTGGGTAACATGACAGAGGTAAATGTTAATGTTTCTCTTAAGAGATTTATGTAATATATTACGATGGGTATTCCAAATGTGACTACCTATCTAACTGTGAAATCTACAACTTAAGTATGTTATATATGCAAAAAGTCAACTTTATGATTTATGATTTCGATTTTTTATTAATAAATCCTTATATTTTGTGTGGTACATTAATGGTTGAATATTATGATGTCATTTTTTCTATGAATTTATGGACTAATGTTTTCATTCCTTTTTTTATAACCATTTATGAGATTTTTATGCTCATGCCTAATTTTTGAAATGTTTTTCATGGGATTTAAGGAAGGGTAAGTGAAAGGATGATTTCGAGAACATTTTTATCAAGAAAATAACTACTGTTTTCATTTAAGTGTGTTTATTTTATGAAAAGAATTGATACTGAGTAGAAGTGTGTACTTTGATACAATTGAGATGTAATGTAAAAGTTATGGCCTAATTCTCCAAAACTATAAACCTGGAATGATCCTCAATGTGAATTATTAACTTAATTAAAGATTACAAAATATTTAAGGTCATGTTCTTATAGTTGGTATCAAACAATATATTAGATAACATTAGGAGTTAGGGTATTTTTAAATTAATATCCATAAATTAATTTAGGTTAAAATTGAAATGATATTGAATTTACATATTACCATGTTACTTCGCCAAAGATATTTCTCTGTTCAGAATGGTTTTCCATAGAGGAAATAGGGCAGATATGATGGGACGACAACATGAGGAAAAAAACCTTCCCAATCAGAAAAATGATATGGTCGGAATAAGAACTGAATAGTTTTTTGAAGTGATGGCATAGTTGACTCAAGTGAGAAATGGTAGTGGTATCCATGCATGAGATCAGGCATATCAACCAAAGAGGAACAATCCAGCAATGGAGAATTTCACGAAGCAATATCCCCAATCATTCAGGTGATCATATGGCCCTATTCCAGCTGAAGGGTGGATTAAATCACAGGAAAAGATTTTTGATGTCATAGGGTGTTCAGAACATCAAAAGGTTAGTCTTGTTGTTTACCGTTTTTAAGGTGAAGTCGATCTGTGGTGGTCGATGGTTAAAAATATCAGTGATAGTGAAGAGATTGATGATCTTGATTGGGATGAATTCAAATGTATGTTTCTCGTGAAATATATTTCTATGGAGGTTCGTATTATGATGGAAAAACAATTTCTGGATTTGAGATAGGCGGATGACTTGGTGGCTATTTTAAAAAAAAATATCACTCGACTGGCTATGTATGCTCCAAATTTCATACGATATCTTGATATTATAATTAATCATTTTTACTACGGATTAAAGAAAAGTATCAATGGGATTTATCTTCTCATGATATTAATAGTTATGAAAAACTTTTACGACATATGGAGAAGGTGTAAATGGAGTTCTCTGATGATATGGTGTTCTATGAAAAAAAAACAAAATAAGAGGTCAAGATGGAAAATGAAATGGAAGAACTCTTCCAAAAACTCTGGCGGTTAGAAACTTAAGTTTACAGTTTTTGAAAATTGTGGTAAATAGAATTCTAGGGAATGTCTTTTTAATTCTATTAAGTACTAATAATGTGGTAAAATGGTACATAAGGCTCGCAATTACAATAGAAAATATCAGGGTAATGGTAACAAAAATATGATTTATAGTAAATAAAATGTTTTATTTGAAAAAAATTGGGTCATTGTGAAAATGAGTGTCCAATGAAGAACTCAACTGAGGGAAAGATGTCAGACTACAAGAAGAAAGGGGTGGTGAAATATTTTGTAACTACATAAGAAGAAGTTTATCCATCTAATGAAGTTTTATCAGGTACACTATTTATTTTTTCAGATTATGTCAATGTGTATTTTGATTCAGGGTCTACACATTCATTCACTTCTGAGAAGATTTCTAATAAATTGGGACTTCCATCTCAAGATATAAATCCTGAACTTATGGTAAAAACACCTTGAGGAAATGTTGAGACAAAAAGATATTATAATAACCTTTATATCCTTTTGTATAGAAAGAATCTACCTGAAACCCTTTTTCTTCTCTAGTGGTGTTTGATGTTATTTTGGGTATTTATTGTCTTTCCATTTATCATAGTAAGATTGACTACTATGTTAAAGTGGTTTCTATTCAGAAATAATAATAGCTTCTATAAAACAATGAACCCTTACTTTTGATAACATGTTAGGAAGATGAGAAACAAGTAAAAGTTGGAAGTGAATGTTACGTTGCCCATATTGTTGAAAACAAAGGAACTATTCATATTAATGATGTTCAAGTCGTAAATGAGTATCTTGATGTTTTTTCGGATGAGTTTCATGCTATAATACATGATTGAGAAGTTGAATTTACTATTGAATTAGTTCATAATGATAATCCAATTTCCAAACCCCCTTATCGAATGGCTCAAATTGAATATTTAGAGTTAAATAAGAAATTGATTGAGTTGTTAGATAATGGTTTCATTCAACCAAGCACATCACCATGGGGTGCTCCAGTCATGATTGTTAAAAATAAATATGTTTCAATGAGACATAGAATTGATTATAGAGAATTGAATAACATCATTGTTAAGAACACGTTTCCTTTTCCTTATATCGATGATTTGTTTGATCAGCTCCAGGGAGCTGAGTGTTTTTAGAAGATTGACTTGAGGTTGGGGTACTATCAGTTGATATTAAAGGAATTATATATTCTGAATACCATGTTTCATAATATATATGGCCATTATGAATTTTTCGTTATTCCTTTTGGTTTTACCAACACACCTATTGTATTCATGGATCATTTGAATAGAATTTTCCATGATTTCTTGTATGAGTCTGGTTTTGTGTTTAATGATAATATTTTTCTATATTCTAAATGTAAATAGGAACATGAAAGTCATTTGATTGTTTTCTTGCAAACCATAAAGGAAATGAAACTGTATGGGAAACTCACCAAGTTTGAGTTTTGGTTACAACAATTTTCTTTCCTTGGTCACATTGTTTCTGAAAATGGAATAACAGTTGATCCAACTAAAACTAAATTTTTTGAAGAATAACCAAGACCCACAAATTTACCAAGATTTGTAGGTTTCTTGGTTTAGAAAGTTATTACCAGTGGATTGTTGAAAATTTTTCATGCTTATCTAGACCAATGACTATGTTAACTCAAAAAGGTTTTAAGTTCATTTAGAAAAATTAATGTGATTATTGATTTTAATAATTGAAAAAATATTGGTGAATGTACGAGTTTTGGCATCGCCTTCCAGAGATAGTGAATTTTTTAACTACAGTGATGAATCATTGAAATGACCTGGTTGTGTCCTAATGAAAAATGATGAGTTAATTGATTATGCTTCACGTTAGTTGATACCTCATGAGTTTAATTACCCTACACATGATTTGAAATTATCTTGTGTTGTTTTTGATTTAAAAATTTAGAGACATCATCTGTATGGAGAAAAATGTGAAATATATACTAATGACAAAAGTTTTAAGTATATATTCACTCAGAAAGAATTTAACATGAGACAGAGGAGATGGCTAGAATTAACCAAGGATTGTGATTTCACGATTCATTACCATCCAGGGAAATCAAATAAAGTGGCTGATCCTTTGGGTTGAAAAAGTAATGCTATATTAACCATGTTACATTAGAAAAAACATTATTCAAATAATGATTTGATGAACATTGGAATATATGTTATTAGTGTATTAAATTCCACTATTTTGTTTCAGGTGTCAGTGAAATCAACCCTAGAAGACATAATTAAGAAAGCACAGAAATAGGATAGTTAGTTGCAGAAAAATGTAGAGTTGGTTCAGAAGTGTAATTTACTAGAATTTAACATTGATATAGATAATGTTTTTTGGTTTGGGATATGATTATTTTTACCTTATGATTCACAGTTGAATAAAGAGTTGTTTGGTGAATCTCATAGTTCTCCATTTTTATTTCATCCTGGAAGTACTAAGATGTATAGAGATCTTCTGGAGTATTACTGGTGGTATGGAATTAAAAGAGACATTTATGAATTTACTAAGAAGAGTTTGACTTATCAACAGGTTAAATTAGAGCGGCATTTACCAAAAGGTATGATTTAGCCTTTACCAATGCTATAAAGGGAATGGGAAAATACATACATGGTCATCATTGTGGGATTACTGAAGACATATCAAGGTAATAATGAAATCTGGGTTAATGTTGATCTATTGACTAACTCTAATAATTTCCTTCCTATTCTAGATAATTTGTATCTAGATAAACACTCTCGGTTTTATTTTAATGACATGGTCATGTTCCATGGAGTTCCCCTCTCCATTGTATCTGATCATGATCCCAAGTTTTCTTATAAATTTTGGAAAGACATTTAGATGTCATTGGATGATGAATTAGATTTTAGTATAGATTTTAATCCTCAATCAGGTGGGCAGTCGTAATGAAAAATTTAGGCATTAGAAGATATTTTACACGCTTTCTCAGTGGATTACCAAAGAAGTTGGGACCAACATCTTTCATTGGTTGATTTTTCATAAAATAACAATTTTCATTCTTGTGTACAGATGGAACCATTTGAGGCATTGTATGGAAAGATATGTCGAACTGCAGCTTTTCATGATTATGTTGGTGAAAGGAAATTTAGGGGACTAGAATTAGAAAAAGAGATGGCAGAGAATTTTTAGTTGATTCAGAAGCACATGAGAATAACTCTGATGAGTCGGAAACGTTTTGAGGATAAGTGGAGGAAGGAGATTGTTTTTGAGGTAGGTGATCATGTATTTCTCAAAGCTTCTCCATGGAAATGTGTGATGCATTTTGGAATCAAGGGGATGTACAGTCTGATGTTCATTGAACCATAATATAATATTGTTTTAAAATAGTTTTTTTCACTTTTATATGTTCTATTTGACAAAATAATTTTCTTTTTTTGAATCGGGATGTCAAAATTTACTTTGGATGAAATTTGTGTAATTTTTTAATAATGTAAATTTGTTAATGAATACTGAAAATTATTGTAAATTAATTCAAAACTACCTTTTACTATACATGATTTATATAGTTAAATTGTTATTTTTATTGGTTATAAAGTGTAATTGGAATTTATTTTTACCATTTATTCCAATTTTTTTCGATGGATGTAATTTCACTTTCAAAATTGGACATGAAAAAGTGTCAATCTTTTGAAAGTTATTATTTCATAAAAACATGCTTTTTGGTTTTGACAACATAAATCAATTTTATATAGATTAATATAACATATATGGTTTTAATTCGGTTAAATAGATATTATTTTTAATTCATAATTTCAAAATTAGGTTTGGGTTAATTTATTTTTATTTTGCTGAAAACGTTCAATTTTTTATGAATAGTGAAAAAACACTTCATCATAGTCAAAAAACAAATTTTTTATTCAAAAAAAATTTTACTGCTTCTGTGAATTGAATTTCAAATATCTGACATAAATTATTGTCATTAATTTGTAATATGTGCTTGAATAAGTTTAGAGTCATTTTTGGTGAATGTTAACTTTTGATTTTTATTTACCGGAGTTAAAGGTAAATAGGGTAATTCAAGGTAAAAACAATGTCATAATAATATAAAATTACCATAACACATTTCATAACCTTATTGGATGATTATTTTTTGACAATAGAAATCCTTGGGTGAGACCTTTTTCCTTTGAATGCCACTTGGGTAAGATAATGACATTAATAACATTTTTTAGAAGTAAAAATAAAAATATCATATACATGAAAATGTTTACAAACAAAATTTTTATATGGGCTCATATAGGTAATATATTTGAATATAATTATTATTTGGAAAGAAAAAAATATATCCTACTGTATGGAATTTTATTTATAATTTTTAGACATTAAATAAATAAATTTAATTATGACACAATGGCGATGGAGTAATTGCTTCATTATTATAAGATTCAAATAAATGATATTATAAATCTTAGAATAACTTTATTTTGAACCTTTTTATGACATACAAGAATTTTATAGATTAATATGACTTGTTAAATTTTTATTAATGAATGGTTTTCTAAATAATAAATTTTTTTTGAATTTTTTAAAAAGCCTTGATATTAATAGCATTAAAAATGACATTAAATAGTTTTTAAACCAATCAATATTTTATTAAATGATAAAATAGTGAAAAAAATCTAAAATTTGGAAAAGTGACATATATGATGTTAAAAATGTAATTAATGATCCATTTTTGGGCTCTTGGAATTTTATAGTAAATATATTAACCATGTAGTATGAATATATAATAGAACATGGTATAAGTTAAATAAGATAATGAATGGTTAAATAAGAAATATAATGATAAAAAAAATTTGAAAACCATTCCAATTATTATTGGATGATTTTATTTTGTATTATATGAAACTCATATTAGAATTAAATATGTTTTGTTCATTTTGAAACCGACAATCATTTTATAATAAAGTAATATTTTCAAACATTCCAAAAGAGACCCTTCTCTCCCTTATAAAAGTCCCTCGTATCTAACCCATTAAACACTGCTCTCAAGCCCCTTTTCTCATCCAAAATCTGACCCAATAATCTAAAATCATCCCTATGTTCCTCATATAAGTCTTACCTTATGCATAAACCACTTCAAGAAATCATATTTGTTCAAATCAAAGGGAGTTACTTGATTTAAAGGTAATGTCTGCTCTCAAGTTCTTTTCTTTTATTTTCCTTCTCAAATGCCCTAAACTCTCATTATTCAATTATTTTATAAAAAATAATTATATTAAATATACAAGTATATTTTTATGTGATTTATTCCAAATACACTTACACACACTCCCATCTAATGGATATAAACAAACTATATCAATGGACGACGAACTACTACCTCACAAAATGATGATTGTTGAATTATCTCATACCGCCTCTCATGGTTTCCATTATGATGAAACTGTATTTATATTTAAAAAATATTATATTTATAATTTCTCAATTATTATTTATTTTTCATTAATAACAAACCTTTATGGTTTCCACAATGGATAAATACGATAATTTCATTTGAGGAATTGTGGACTACCACCCCCTCAAAGTGATATGACTCGTTCATTCCATACATGGAATGTATAAAGGATGGAGTTAATGAAATTATATATGATATTGTATTGGAATTATAATATACCTTTTTATCATCATGTTATTATTCCATTAAATACTAAATAGAAATGAAAGTATCATTCATGAGTATGTATGACTTACGGTCTCCATGAACGGTGCATTTCATTTTTTATCTCCAAATGTTATATACTATTATAAATACATATATATAATAGATATATATGATATATGTGACATATAAATAATGAATATTATTCTTGATATAATGTAATTTGGACCACATGGACAACATTTAATTATAAGAACTTCATTTTTGACTCAAGTACCAAATATCGACAAAACAACCGGTATTAACATAAATGATTATGTAATGGTTATAACATGGTAATAAGAAATATAAAAGGAATAATACACATGAAAAAGGTTCTTAATAAAGTAGAAATTAACTTTAGTGTATTATTATGGATATTGATGAACAAACAAGTCAAGTCAGACATGAGGTAAGGGGATTCTTCTCAATCTTCTTTCATTGAGGCATATTTTTATTTATACACGACTTAATTTTATAGTGTGTATAAAAACCCTTGACATTTAATTTAATTCCTAGGGAATGTATTTATATAAATCACTTTAATAAACGATAAAAATGGAATGTTTCTTTTTAACGTACGCGATGATAATGAACTTTTCGCCATCGCGAGCATTATTTGATACTAGGCTTCCTTAACTGGACTTAATGTTATTAAAAGGAAAATAAATACCATATACTATTTTATGTTTTTTTATTGGATGTTTTTTTGATAAATGATTGGTTATATAAATATATTTAAATGATATTTAGTGATTGAAATTTGGAAATGTTATTTTTTTTAATAATGTTTGTTTTATGTGTTATTTATATGTAATGGTTCTTGGGAATTATTTATGTATATGGGTGGTTCTGTTATAATCCTTAGGAGGGTGAACCCAAGATAGATCTCCAATGAATCAGGTACCTTGATGGAGATAAGAATTAATGTTTCTCCTATGAGATTTAGGGAATATATTGTGAGGTGTATTCCAAATATTACTCCTTACGTAGCTTTGAATGATACAATGTAATTATATTATGGATGCCACAAGTTACTTTATGATTTATGATTTCTATTTTTTATTAATAAATATTTTTATTTTTTTGGTACATTAATGATTGAAAAGTATTATTTCATTGATTTGTATGTATTTATGTATTAATGATTTATTTCCTAGTTTTATAACAATTACTAAGATTTTTATTCTCATCCCATGTTTTTGAAATGTTTTTTCACAGGATATAACGAAGAGTAAGAGAAATGAATAATTCTAGAAGATTTTTATCCAGAAGGGAACTCTTGTTATCTTTTAAGAGTTTCTGTTTTATGAAAAAATGAATATTAAGTAGAAGTGTCTACTTTGTAACAATTGAGATGTAATGTAATCGTTATGGCCTAATATAATAAAACACTAATCCTAAAAAGACCCTCAATGTGAATTATTGACATAATTTAAGATTACATAATATTTAAAGTCATGTCCTTATAGATTATAGCTTATATACTCATTAATTATTCTTTTGAAAACATAACATTACTATGAATTATATCTTTCCCCTTTATTATGTTCACTTTCCCCAAGATACAAGGAAGTGATTGGTGGTCGATATGCAGAGGTATGCTATGGGGAAATATGGAATTCTCAACGGAAACAATTTTTGTATTTTATGATTTCAATTATAAAGTGAATGTCATGTTTTTTTCTAGTTTAGAAATATTATTAAACTATTCAGTCCTTCGGGACAGCATTTCATGTATATATTATACCAATGTAATAATTTAACCACTGAATTTGGGCTACTAGGGGCGGGGTCAATGCAGTTGGTACAGAGGAAATTTAATAGAAACATTGGGAAATATACTTATGAAAATATATATTATGGAAAATAACACACTAATAATATTTTTCGATATGAATAAAATAACATCATATTGTTTTCGAGAGAAATTGGATATAATATTTTTCCTTTTAATATATCAGTGTTTGGATACTACAAGTAGATGTGGTTATAGAATAGATGTACCACGGGTTAATAACCCCAAAAAAGGCACGTCATCATTAACTCAAGCATTAATTAATACACAAAAGTGGGCCATACTATACACCTAGTTTGAAACACTTGATGGATGTGTTTGGGATAATTCATATTTTTATTACATCCAATTATGAAGTATTTAACAATATTTTTTGGGTTATAAAATGTTCCGAAAGAATCAAGGTTTATGATAATGAAAATAACCATGTGTAAGTTTTTCAATTTATACTAAGTGTATAACTAGATTTGGTATTACACATTAGGCTTCATAATGTTATGATCTAATATAGAATATTCCATTATTTAGACATGGAACCTAGAAGAAGGAAGGAGATCTATATACATGCACATACTCTATGTAAGTACTTCCCTCCTCGGAAAGATAATGAAGATTGGGCTGGAGATATATATGGAACTAATGAAGTTATAAACATATTGAGGATGTTATCTTAGGTTATAAGAAATTACCTTTCTTATATAGATCATCCAACTAATTCATAATGTGGTGTAACATTATTTGAAAACATTATGAATCAACAAGCTCGATCATTTATTGGGACTACAATTCTATTTTTTACTACGCAATGGATAAGTTCCTTAGAGAAGGTATTTCTCTACTTCTGAAGAAATGATAGGGAGACTTTTTTAATACAAATTTTTTGTCTCTATGGAGATATAAATCAACGTTGGTCATTGATTCAAAACACTAACTATTAAAAAATGTAAAACATGGAATGAAATAATTTTAAGGTGCTCTTCTTAGAAAAGTATTTTCTCCAAGATAAATGAGCAGATATAGAGAGATAATTATTCAGTATAAATCAAAAGAAAGATTAAAAATTTTATTTTTATGAATATAAATTTACAAGTATATAAATTTATGCAAAATATTATTTGTGTAATTAATAGAGTAATATTTACCACTTCTATGAAGGGTTAAATCAAATCCTTTTAAGGGAACTAGTCTCTCAAACATTTTTATCAAATAAAAACATAGTATCATGTTCTATGAGTAATGAGAATTAATTATCCAAGTATTATGGCTTCAAAGGTAAGAAATAAAAGAAGAGGAAGGTAGAGAAAATGTTTAATAAAGGGAATAAGGTTACGAAGGATCCCCCCATGTGATAATTTTTCAAATAAACACTCTTGTACTTGTTGGAAGGGAATGTGAAATTGTTAAAAGTGTGGGTATAAAGTCCTTATTTAACATGAATGAAAGAAAAATAAAGAATATTTAAATTTCTAATTCTAAAACTGTATGTATATGGTGTACTTTTCAAAAATAATTCTCAATAATTAAGGAAATGTACCCCAAATGAATATAAGGGATCAAGGTTAAGCTTATGCTATTACCACAGCCAAAGTTGAATAAATTACTTTTGTTTTGGGATTTAATAATTGTATTTAAGTAGTTTTTTAACAAATATTTTATCATTATGTGAATTAAAAAATATATAAGGAATTTACTACATTGGTTTTTCTATATGTATTTGAAGACACATGTTGAATGTTACCAAGAAAATTGATTTAGTGAAAAGTTGATCATTTTTGAAAACACCTGATTGAGGGTTGAAATCCATTAATGTTTGATAAATGTTTATATCATAATGAGAAATATATTTTTTAGGGATAGTATTGGTGACATTGAAATTGGTTATGTATTTGATGGGTTATGTTATATTTTTGGCAGTTTACTGCATGTCTGGATTTGTTAAATATATTTGACAATATGAAATTTTATTTTTGGAAGAATGCATGTTTTAATTAAGTTTGTAAAGTGATCAATGTATTCATATATTTGGAAAATGAAATTAAGAGAAAATTTATATTATTCAGGGGATATAATTTTGATTTAGTGACCTTAATTCTATATTTTTTGACTTCGAATTTAGTTAGAAAAATATTGGATGAGTGTTAAGGTAAACAGTTTCTGAAATGAATTAATTTAATGTTTGGGTGTTATTGGATTTTTTGTTCTAGCTATATTGGTTCTATTAATGATATGAGGAATAAATTGTTACTATTTAATAAATCATAATATCTGTTAAAAGTTAATTTTAGTGCATCAGGCTTGAAAAAATAATCTTTAATAATCATTATTTTGAAAAAATATGATATTGTCATAAAAATGATTAATGTTTGAAATTAAACTTTTCTGGTAAGTATATTTTCTTATTCTCTTAAAGTAGTTGGAAGAAGGATCCATCATCACTAGGAAAAGGATATTAAAAAATATTAACTTATTAAAATAATATCAAATGAATCAAATAGCCTTTTAACACATCATATATTTATGATTTTTTATCATTCGTGTTATTTTAGTCAATGATCACAATCAATTTCCATTCTATATTATCAAGAGGATGCTTTATTAACCCTTTTATAATGTTTGTTTTTAAACTAATTTATTTTAAAATGTCAAACTCTTTATTACTGTGATCAATTTTAAAATGTTGGGACATAATTTATTGAAGGTGGAGAGAATGTAACACCCTGATATTTTAAAAGGGGAAACTCTTGTTTGATAACATATATGATATGAAATATTGAGATTATAAGATAATATTACAACGAAATATTATAAAATATATTTATTTTAAAAAAAATTCAATCTCTTTGAAAGCTTATAGAACACTCAATTGTGGGTCTGAATGAAATATAATATAGAATACCATTATAACCAAGATGTTAAATTAGAACGAATGAATAGAAATTACAAAATAATAAAAACTATAATTATTAAATGTGTATAAAATAAATGTAATTTTTTTATATTTATTATAAATAAAATATACCCATTTGAAAGAAAAATAATGGTTTTCTAAAAAAATGTATTTTTCTAAAATGTGGTTTAGTCACGCTTTGCACACATAACATAAAATTATTTTTTACCAAAATCAGAAATTCTATTTTAAAAAAATATATATAATTTTTAAATCATCATATAAATATTTAACTTGGGTAAAATGTTGTGATTTTCAGAAAATATTTATTTTTTAATTAATAATAAAAAATAACTATTTTTGTAAAACTATCATTTATATAAAATAAATAAATTAATTTAAAAAGGATAATATTGATTTAAATTTATTTAAAGTAAAATATTTATTATTTAGTTATATTTAATTTCATTAATATCATTTTGACTACTTTTATATTAAATTTTATTAGAAGTCTATTTTTAGGTTTAAAAACACATTTTCCTTAAAATTGTTTTAAAGTGAATAATGTTTCCCCATTTTAATTTATCAAAATAAACAATAATTAGAAATTATTTAAATGAAATTTAAATATTATAGATATAAATTTTTATTTTTAAATTTATATAATCGATATTTCTATTCATATAGTTAATATGAGGTCATTTTTTCCTAAAAATACATTTCTTGAAAACTGGTTTTTCATCACGTGTTTGGGGTTAATTTAAAAAAAATACATAAAATTATTTTAATTTAATATATAAAAACGTAATAAATACTTTTATTAATAATAATTAATATAAGATAATATATTTATCTTAATTTTATACCATAATGAGTAGTAAAAACAGTAAAATATTATTATCACAGTTAGGGTAAATGGGCTTATCGAAGGTTAAAATAAGATAATAAGGGTTAAAATGACCTATAATCATTTACAACCCTCATTTTAGGGCCATATTTATACATTATATCTTAATTGATCTATAATGAACCATTTTTTGGATTTTTTATGAGAAAACGTGTTTATCACTTTTTCTTTTCAAACGGTCTAAGTGTGTCCTCTCCCCGAATTACATATGGACACATACTCTCCTCCCCCTTCACACTTCCAAAACCATTTGGTTAAGCCTATAATTATAAAAATATCATACTTAATTACCTCCCCATATATTATACTCATTTTTTTATTATGAAACCCTCCTAAAAAGATATTATGTATAAAAGTAGAGCGGCACTCTGAAGAATAGTAAATTTATTAAACATGTGTATTTGTTTTATTTCATATTCCACATACATAAAATAATACTCAACTATGATAATATAATAAAATCATTATAACATATACATAAATCTATTGTTATATAAATTTAATATCTTAGATCCATTCAACTTCCATCAAATAGGAAACAAAACTATCAATCGTGTGTACGTCAAACTGGCAATTCAGGAACTGATGAAATTCGTTTTCCGTCATCATAATTAATGGATTAATATAAAAAATTATTTAAAATATTTATATGATATTAATTAAATTTTTATACTTATGTAATTATTATATCACACACTCCTTTTAATTTAAATTGCATGGGAGATATGATAACATTGCTCATGTGTATCTTAGACTATCGCCTCATAACATGATGTGATTCGTTTTTATCTTGCAGTTTACATAGAAGGTGGTAATTATAAATTTAATGAATATATGTGATATATTTTAACTAATAATACTATTTTAAATATAATATTACCTATAACTACTTACCATACAATACTTTTGAAAACAATATCGTCACTCATTCATACGTTTGGACTACCGTTTACACGTAGTGATGCGATTTTTTTTACATTTTATTTATAAATGAATGATAATAAAGATGAATTTTATTAATATAAATGGTATATATAACATAATAATTATTATAGAAATGTTAATTTATATTTATTTTCCTTTCATTCCATTCGTCATGAAAAAATAGAACATAATGTTCAAGCATACGTACGATCTACAATCTCTATGAATGGTGTAATCCATTTCATGTCCCTTGATTTTATAGATTAATCTAAATAAATAATGAATATATGTTATAGTTATAAAATTGTTATCATTCTGGATATTTTGGAAAAATGATCAAACTAAATGGACTAATCATACTGAACCAAAACATACATGATAAACGTAGAAATCATCACCTGAAATAGTTATTTTAACAAAAAACCTTTATTAAACGGGTGGTAAAAGACTATAAGTAAATTTTAAGAAACCATATCTTCCTTTCAGGTATGTTTTACATTTCATGTTTTTTAAGGAAAATTGGGAAGAAGGACGATTTTAGGAGTACAAGCTGTGTACTTCCATGTACATGCTATGTACCCTGCCTCCGAGTCCAGGCCATGTTTGGCCATGTCATGGCTACGTACAAAAATGTGAGATGACGTGTAAAGGATCCTTAAGGAGGGGCCTATTAAAGGCCCATGCACGCCATGTATCCCTGAGAAACACATAGTGAATTTATATTTTTATTTTATTAAATGAACCAGGGTCGTGTCTAATTGGATGATCCCTCTTCTTCTTAGTTCATTTCATCCTAGAGCGACCGAAGCTGACGATTCTTCTCTGAGCCCCCGTCTGGTTGCCTGTTCTCTGAATCAAACGTCGTCGATTGCATTGGAATCACCACGGTGAGTTCTTCTTTATTCTAGATATGTGTTCCATGATTTCTTATCTTTCTTGAGATGTCCTTGGATGAAATATTTTGAGGTTTTTGTAGATCTACGACGTTCTAGATAAAATTAAAAGAAGGAAATTCAACTATATCGAGTGTAAAATGTCTAGATGGTTTTTTTTCATTTCTGTAGGTTTTCTTTGAATTATATATTCAAAAGTGTATAATACCCTATTTTAGGGTATTTTGTGATCGGGGAATTAAACACTGTTAATGTCTACCATGCCTTGTTTTCTTGTGTATGGGATTTTTATTATAAATAGGGTTTTTTACCTTTCTATGGATTTGTTTTCCCATGTTTGATTTGATATTGGTTGTTGGGTCTAGAATTTAATTTTAGGTGGATTTTCTTTACATTCCTAATATTGCTTGGATGGAGTGGATAATATATGGCATGATTTTGATATGTATTGTCCTTGTTTAGCATAGTAGTATCTATGATTTAATTTGGTTTTGGAATATCAAATGTGCATGATTTCTTTAAACAGTGATTTAGGAACCTGGTGTAGTGAGACCGTAGGGGGAATTGACGTTGAGGGCTTCCCTAGAGATTCAGTTACACTTTTCACACTACGATACCATAGGGGGGATTGATGATGAGTGCTCCCTCGGAGTTTCTATAGTTATCTTTATGGGACCATAGGGTGAATTAATGTTTAGTGATTATTCATAGAGTGTTTAATTTATCATTAAAAGGCTATATAAGGAATTGACATTGAGTTCTTCCTCATAGTGTCTGTTTTTATGAGACCAAAGGGGTCAGACTGTGTGTGCTATCCTAGGGGTCGTTATATATCTATTGTCAAATGATATGTTAAACAAGAGGCGTAAGGTTCTGAGAAATTTCCCAGATGGTTACTTATGAATGTTTGGTTTAATATTAATTAAATGTAAATGAATGTGGTTGAAACTAAAGGATTGTTTAATTTTGAGTGATTCCTTCTTTATTACTTCATTTTTCATATTTTCCTTATATATATATCCACTAAAATTTAAGCATGTATATTTTATTGGTTTCCAAATGGTATTTGTCTCGCACCCAGTTTGGGTCATGCTCTAGGGCCCAAGCAGATTATATTTTTGCACGTATAGACAAGGGAAAACACCCTTCTACTTCAGGTACTCGATTTCTATGTAGTTGGATAGCATGGGACCAAGCTGAGTCTTGTAATTCTGTTAAAGTTTTTTACTTGTTTTTTCTTTGTACATTGGTATAGTACTATATTTCATCATTGTGACTTGTTTGGCTGCTTTCCAATATATTGTGAAATTTATCATTATTTATAAATATGCTGCAGTTATTTATTTACTATCAGTCATACTCTGTTCATGGTTGTATGGTATTATTCCTACTTCAGCTACTGTTATCTATATAATTATGCTCTATTTCTATACTAATGAGGGTATAGATTCCCCCACTAACACACCCAAGGCCCTTGCTTCTAGTCGGCATCCACTGGCATTCGAGGAAATGTGCATGAGGCCATGTGACAAACTGGGTATCGGGCACCCTTGGGCGGCACCCAGAACTGGGATGTTACAAAGTGGTATCAAAAAAAGTTTTTGATCCTCTGACTTGTGGGTTACAGGCCCACATGGATCTGAATTTGCTGGATCATTTTGAACTTTAATAGTTATACTTGTGATATTACATGAATAAGATGCGAAGAATATATTTTTGCGGAGTATGGGCCCCAATGAATCGGAATTTGGAATTTTTAATTTTTGTAAGTCTTGTTATGGGTTCTGGAGTAGTTTCTGAGGGTTACTATACAGAAAAACCAAGAATAAACGTTATGTATTGATTAATATGCACCATGTATCCTTCTATTCAGGATGGAACTATTTTTATTAAGTAAACACCGTGTATTATATGTACACACCATGTAATCATTGACTGTGTGACTGATCGTGCGGGTAGGAAAACAAGGTAGGGAAATCATTAGAGGAACACGATGTGTACTAGAAGTACACATTGTGTTAAAGAGGCCATGTGTCCTACCCTGTAACTAACGACACGGGTGGATGAAGTCCTTCATGTACATGTTGTGTCTAGAATAATCATGCCTTGTAGGATTTATTTGAGGAAAACTATGTGGATTATCCTTATAAAGGAAATTATGCAGGTTAAATTGATTCATGTACATGCCATGTCCTTGTGAGGAACACGCCATGTGTTAGGGTGTTACCTGACATGTTTTGGACAGAAGTAGACTCCCACGTAAATACATAAGCAAACACGCCATGTAGGGGTTATACATGTCGTCTATCCATGTTTTGAATAAATTGAATTCTTTTTTTATACTCTTCCATTCATTCAATTATAAGCTTCAGTCCTTTATAATCTTGAACTGGGGTGTGCGCTTGACCTTGCAGAGTCATGCCACTGACACATCCTCTAGTTGAATGCATGATTCTGGGAAACTAACAGAAACCGGACATGATTGATCAGGGACTACTAGAAGATCCTCCTGTTGTGTATGTATTGGCACCAGCTATCATTCCAAATGTAGGTGTTGATGCACAGTTTTGTGGAGGATTCATGAGGTTTATAAAGACCTTCTAGAGAGCACTACTTCTTCCCCCATCTATGGAAGAGTTTATACGGGGCTTTCAACAGTATCATCCTCCCACATTCATAGGTGATGGAGGACCATAGGCTGTAGAGTCGTGGTTAGAAGACATACTGTCGAATTTTGTGCACCTGGAGATACCTCTAGAGAGGAGGGTGAAGATCACTACGTATATGCTTCGGGATTCCACCAAGAGATTATGGGATGTGATCTCACATGAAGGACTCTATAAGGTTATGGTGTGGGATAAGTTCTAGTGTACCTTCTATGATTAAATATCCCTAAAAACATTGATATTCGACAGAGCCTGAGAGTTCATGTGATTGGAGAAGGGTACTTTATCAGTCATGGAGTATTATTCTCACATCAAAGAGTTGTATCACATTAAACACAATCTAGGTGGTGAATAACATTTATTAGAGAGAAATTTTTTGAATGGTATCAGGCATGACCTCTGATCTCAGGTGAACATATTTAGGTTAATGACCATATCTTCCATAGTTAACCAGGCACTGATCACCGAGCGCAACCTATGGGATTCTGGAGTTGTGGGCTAGGGAGGTTCCACATCTAGAGTTGGGGATTCTCTAGCTGATAGTAAGAAGTTTCATAGGGAGTCTACATTTGGAGATCTGAGAAGGCAGGTTACACCTTCAGGTAGCCAGGTGGTATGCTATTAGTGTGTTGAAGGCGGGCATATGGGGCCACATTACCTGAGAGACACCGTTGAGTTCCCATATTTCTGCAAGATGGGTCATCTTCCGCATTTCTGTCAGTCCTTCTCACGAGTTGCGGGTGACATAGGTTCTTCTATTGCTCCTCATTCAGAAGCAGGACCACTGGTTTCTCATCAGTCTGGGAACTGGAGTTCGTCTGGCCTCTTAGGTCGAGGTGGAGGTTGTGGCCATGTTTGCTAGTTTTCCAGATTTCACTGACAATAGGATGGATCCACTCAAGGTGGTCAGGCATGGTCTCATGGAAGTAGTACATGTCATAAATTTTCAGTAGAGCATACCCATCTGAAGATGCATCCAAGACCCTCAACAGTAGAGGTACGATGTTGGTTGCCTCAGTTTCAACATTTTCCATTTTCGATACAGGGGTTTCACATTTTTTCCTATCTATTTCTATTATAGAGACGCTAGAACTCTGTATCTTTACTTATACTGATATCTTGATGCTAGAAACACCATTGGGGACTAGAACGGCTAGTGTGTATTAGTGAAATGAGTTCCCTCTTGAGGTTAGTGGGTGTCACTTCTTATAGGATCTCTATGTATTAGTGATGACATGGTATGATTTCATTCTTGGAATAGACTGGTTCGTTCCCTTCCAGGAAGTTATCAATTTCAATCATTGTAGGGAGAGTTTCACATCACCAGAGGGTGGGACCTTTCTACATAAAATTGAATGGTATTTCCAGGTGAGAAGTGTTGGACCCGATCATCATGGTTTGGGAGGAGATAAAGCCCAGATTGATAGTCTGTATTTGGATGACTAAGGAACATCACAGATGGACTTTCCCCCATTGGTAGATCGTTTTAAGGATGAATTTTGGGAAGAATTTTAAAACTTTTCCTCTAGAGTGAGAGGTAGAATTTTCCATTGAGCTTGTTCCATGGGTAGCACCAGTGTCCATTATTCCTTATAGTATTTCTAGACTAGTGTTATAGGAGCTCAAGGAGAAGTTAGAGGATTTATAGGAAAAGGGTTTCATAGGAGCCAATATTTCTCCTTGGGGTCTGCCTGTAATGTTTTCAATGAAGGAAGATGGTACCCGCAGACATTTTGTTGATTATTAGAACCTGAATCAGTTGACAGTCATGAACCAATAACCCTTATCGAGGATTGATTATCTCTATGATCAGCTTCGAGGAGCCTGGGTGTTCTCGAATATTTACTTGAGATCTGGTTGTCATCGGTATCACATTAGACCATCTAATATACCTATTACAACCTTTCGAAACATGTATGGTCTATATGAGTATGTGGTTATGCCGTTCAATATCACGATTACGCATACAGTTTTTATGGCACTGATAAAATGAGTGTTCCGTCAATACTTGGCTTCCTTCGTGGTGATTTTCATTGATGATATCTTTGTGTACTCTCACACTCTACATGACCATGCTACCCATATTGGGATCTTTTTTAGTACACTAAGAGAGATTCATTTATATAATAAGCTCTCAAAATTCAACTTTTGGATGGACCATATTCATATCTTGGGTAATGTAATCTTAGAGTCGAGAGTATCGATAAACTCGTATATAGTGAGAGCGGTATTTTCCTTGGAGAAGCCACTGAACATATTTGAGGTACACAGTTTTTTGGGGCTGGCTCGTTACTACATATGTTTTATACATGAATTTTCAGGCTTAGCAGTGCCACTAACAAGCCTAACTAAGAAGGTTGTGAAGTACCTGTGGTCAGATTCTTGTGATTCTGCCTTTCAAGAGCTGAATGAGAGTATGAATTTGGAACTGATACTAGTTTTACAAGAGCTGGGAAAGAGATATATTGTATACTATGATGTATTAGGTATCGGTCTGGGAGTAGTGCATATATTGTTAGAATGAGTCTTTGTGTATGGGTCTCGGAAGTTGAGGCCACATGAATGGAATCACCTGATGCACAATCTTGAGTTGGCTGTAGTTGTTAATGGTTTACACTGTTGGAGACATTATATGTTGGGAGATCATTTTGTGGTTTTCACTGACTAAAAAAGTCTCAAGTACACATTCACTCAGTGTGATCATGATTTTAGATCGCGAAGGTTGGTTGAGTACCTTCAATACTTTGACTATGAGCTAGCCTATATTCCTAGGAAAGGAAATGAAGTGGTTGTGGCATTGAATAGGAGGACTCAGATACATGCATATTAGGAGGCTAGTAGTGTGTGGGAGCTTATGGATCTATTCTCTGAGATGAATTTAGAGGTGCATGATAGGCAAGGATAGATTTTTCTTTCTTCTATAGATCTTAACACTACTCTACTTGATTGAGTGTGAATGAGGCCGCAATTAGATTCTAAAGGCCTAGTTCTATGAGAATGTGTGTTACGAAAAGTCTTTATTCCTAGATGGATCATTGGAAAGGATGAGATCTTTCTTTTTCATGGGAGAATAAGGGTGTCAGCAGACATACATGAGGATCTCATGCAAGATTTTCATTCCTCAGTTTGTGTAGTTAATCCTGGTGTCACCAAGATATATCGAGATCTACACCGTTAGAATTGGTGGAAAGGTATGAAAAGAGATGTTTTTTGTTTTTTATAAGATTTTCCACCTGTCAACAGGTGAAGGAAAAGTATCAGTGGCCATCATGGCTTTTATAGCAGTTACCCATTCATGTGTGGAAGTAAAATGATTTCACGATGGGATTTTGGATAAGTTTATCCTGGTTTCCTTGATGGAATGTTGTAATTTGGGCTTTCATTGATATACTCATGAAGGTTTCACACTTCTTACTGATCAAGAAGTCCTTTGGTGTTAATGAGATGGGAAGGTTGTGAATCTGGAAGATTGTACGTCTACATGGGGTTCTGCACTCCATCATCTCTGATAGGGATGCTCGTTTTACTTCTCAGGTCTGGAGGGGACTACAAAGGTATTTGGGTACACAGGTACATCTGATTACAGCTTACCATCCCCAGACAGATGGTCAGTCTAAGCCTAAAATTCAGGTGCTGGAGGACATGGATCATGTGTGAGTCCTAGGTTTTGGAGGTTCTTGGGAGAAGTGCATACCTCTGGTGGAGTTTTCCTATAGTAATAGTTTTCAAAAAACTATTTATATGGAACCTTATAAGGATATTTACGGTAGTCCATGATGATCACCCCAATATTGGTCTGAAGTAGGAGAGGCATCTATGTTGGGACCTCATCTTGTCCTGGAGACCACAGAGTAGATAGAGTTGATTCAGAAGAGGATAGATACTGCACAATCGTGAAAGAAGTATAATGCTGATCGAAAGAGACAACCTCTAGAGTTTGAGGTCATAGATCTGATTTTCCAACATGTCACACCAAGGTTGGGACACAAGAGGATTAGGAGACAGGTCATTCTTTCAAGGAGATATGTTGTATCATTTGATGTTTTGCAGAGATTCGGTCTGGTTGTCCATCGATTGCAGCTACCTCAGTAGTACCAGGCTATGCACGACATCTTCCACGTTTATGTGCTATGGCGTTACTTCTATGACCCGTCTCAAGTCTTCCAACCCAATGAGGTTGAGTTGGAGGTTGAAACATTATTCAAGGAGCATCCTATCTGGATTGTTGATCATAGTAGGAAGGTTCTATGTGGCCGATATATTCATTGGGTACGGGTTCTATGGTAGCACGGGTGCATATAGGACAAAACATGGGAGAGGGAGGCCGATGTGCAATCACAGTGGCTAGATCTGTTTAAGGATTCTTATTCTCGGCTTCCTTGCTAGGGAAATTTGGGGACAAATTTCATTAAGGGGGGGTATTTGTAAGAACCTATATCTTCCTTTCAGGTATGTTTTTTAATTCAATTTTTTTAGGAAAATGGGAAGATGGAAAATTTTAGAATTACACGCCATGTACTTCCTTGTACAAGTTGTGTAATGTGCCTCCAAGTCCAAGTCATCTCTGGCCATGTCACAACCAAGTACATGACTGTTTGATGACATGGAAGGGACTCTTAAGGTGGGGAATAGTAAATTCTAATACATTCCTTTTATCCCTAGGGAACACACCATGTATTGTTGTTTTTATTTTATTAAATGGACCAGGGTCGTGTCAAATCGGAAGAACCCTCTTTTTCTTGGATCATCTCGTCTAGGAGTGACTAAAGCCGACAATTATTCTCTGAACCCATGACCCACTAATTGTGATCTAAATAATCCGTCATCTATTGCATTTTAGTTTTCCATGGTTAGTTCTTTATTCTTCTAGAGCCTCATTCCTTGATTTCCCCTCTTTCGTGAGATATCTTTAGTTGAATTTTTTTGACTTGTTTGTATATCTATAATGTTCTAGGTCAAATAAAAGGCTTAGATTCAACTATATAGAGTGTACAATGTCATGTTAGGTGGTTTCTTCCTTTTTAAAAGTTTTCTTTGATTTATATATGAAAAAGTTCCCAATAACCCAGTTTAGGGTATTGCGTGTTTAGGGAATTTAACCATGTTAATGTCTTTTATGCCTTGTTTGCTTGAGTATGGGTTTTTTTTATTGTAAATAGGTTTGTTTTCTTTTCTCTAGATTTGTATTCCCATTTTAAATTTGATATTGGTCGTTGGGTCAAGAATTACATGTTTGGCTTATATTATTTTCATGCTTAGTATTGTTAGGATGGAGTTGATAAGACATGAGATACTTGTGATATGCTTTGTAGTTGCTGAGCCAAGTAGTATTTGTGATTTCCTTTAGCTCTGGAATATCATTTTTCGTGATTTCTTTACACATTTATGTGGGAACCTATTGTAGTGAGACCATAGGGGGAATTGACGTTGAGGGCTTCCCTAGGGTGTTTGTTATACTTTTCACGTTGTGAGACCATGTGGGGGGATTGATGATGACTGCTCCCTCAGAGTGTCTACAGTAATCATTACAAGACCAAACTGGGAATTGACGTTGAGTTCATCCTCAGAGAGTTTTTAATTTATCATTAAAAGACTATAGGCGGGATTGATGGTGAGTGCTTCCTTACATAATCATTTTTTTTATAAGACAAAAGGGGTTAGAGTGTTTGAGTTTTACCAGGGGGTCTTTATATCATTATTGTTAAATGATAAGTTGAACTAGAGGGGTTAGGCTATGAGAACATTCCAAGATAGTTACTTGTGAATGTTCGGTGGAATATTAAATAAATGTAAATGAATGTGGTTGAAACTATGGGACTTTTTACTTTTTAGTACTTGTTTATTACTTCATTTTTCAAATTATTCTGTTATAAATATTCACAGGCAGTAAGGTATAGATCATTGGGTGGCTTCAGATTAGGATTAGTGTCACACTCTATTTGGGTCATGCTTTGGGGACCAAACATATTATACTGTTATATGAATAGGTAATGGAAAGCGCCCTTCTACTTTAGGTACTTGATTGCTATTGATTTGGAGAGCATGGGACCAAGATGAGGATTGTGATGGTGTTGTAGGTTTTTACTTGTTCTTCCATTTTACTTTGGTTTAGTTATATATAATATCATTTTGACTTTTTTGGATACTTTACTAAATGTTGTGACATGAATCATTATTTAAAAATATGGTGTAGTTGTTTATTTACTATCGGTATTCCGTTTTTCGATGTTGTATGGTATTATTCCTTCATTCGCTACTGTTATATGTTTAATTCAACTGTGTTACTCTGATAATGAGGGCATGAATTCCCCACTATCACATCCAACACCCTCACTACTAGTCCAAATCCTCTAGAATTCAGGGAAATGTGTTAGAGGCCATGTGACGAACCGAGTACAAGGAACCCTTGGGTGGCACCCGGAACCAAGACGTTACATGAATAATATTATTTATGTAATATAGTATATGGTTATTTAATATATGTATAATAAACCTATTTTTATTATACATGAGGTTTGAAAATGTAAAATGGAAATCAAACTTGAGGTATGTGATTCTAGTCTTACCTGTAATTCCTTGAGATGTATGTCATATTAACCACTTAGTTTCTTTGTGGTGTATTTACTTACCCTTTGATATGATACATCATTAATCCCATTATCTTCATGGTATTTCATTATTCATTTGAAATTATTTTTTTTCATGGGGATTATGATTCAAAATTTACTAAAGAGGTAATGGTTTATTTTACAATCTCATCGTTTATCAAGATTGTTTATGATTAAATTTCCAATGATGAAATATTTTGATATATCACTCAAGAAACTAATGAATTTTATTACCATTTTTTTATTCAAGAACTTTTCATGTAATTATAAAATTTTCCTATCTACGGTACTTAAAATTATGCTGAAATTGTTTTTAAGAAAATTTGACGTCATTTCTATTTTTGGATTAAAATCCTTTTTCTTCCAAAACAATGTTTTTGAAAAATGTTTTCAATTTTTTTCACATTATCCAATTGATTTATTAATGTCTTAACCCATTTTTTTGTTTAAAAAAATAAATTATCAGAATTTTCATCCACCTTCCAAACAAGGCCTACTTTGATTTGACAAAAAATGTGGAAGGAATCATTATTTTAACCTATTTCAAATATATGAAAATTACAAAAGTTATGATCACTCAATTTTTTAAATATTCATTTATAAATTTCAAACGATTTTTTAAAATATTTCCTAAATTTTTGTTTTACAAAAATAATATGTGAAAAGGAAATTTTCCTCATGAATTTTTTAATATTATTTTTTTAGTATTTCTGTTCATTAATGACATAAACACTTTATTATAATTATAATAAATTAGGGATATTTTTTTATCATTATTATTTATTTGGATGGGTTATGATCAGTTTTACTAGGTAAAGGGAAAAATTTACCATTAACCATATTAGTCTAAATGGTTTAAGTATCTTTTTATTGATTTGGGTAATTGTTAACATTTTGAATGATATATTAATAATAAAAATGTTTATATTGATTATTTTTCAACACATTAATACAAGGAATTAATTGGAGTTAGTATGTCAAAGGTGGATCCTATTATATCCCCTCAATGAATTAGTAGGTCCCATGAGACAAACTATATTGGGTATTTGGCTAAGGCCTTACCCATTTATGAAATATCTCTATGGATGTGGCATTGAAGGAATGGTTATGAAGTCTAGAATTATGCATTACTTTCTTATGAGATCACATATTGATGTTCTATGGTATTATTTGATTATATTTAATATCCATGGTTTTGTTTCAAGACCATGTGATTATTTATTTGGAATTAGTTGAACATCACTTTTTTCTGACATATTATGCTCAATTAATTAGTTTAATGAAATGTGTTTGAGTTATTTACCATACCATATTTATTATTACTTATTTATTCATGCTATAATCTACTTTAAAAATGACCTTAATAAAAATTATACCTCACATGTTTCTTATGTTTATTTTCCCTAGGATACTAGGATGTGTTTTGTGACTAATATTTAGGGATATGCTAATTGGAAATATGGACATCTCAAAGAAAAAACTTTTTGTACTTTATGTTTTCAATTATAATTTTAATTTCTTGTATGTATTTATTTAACTAATAATAATAAACTAATTATTCATTCAGGATATAAATACTACTATCTATTTCCAATGTAATAATGTAACCACTAACTCTAGGGTATTAGGGTCAGGGTATTTATATCCAATTCCATTGATCATAGATAAGAATAATATTCCTCTTCCACCATAACTAGTTCTATTGATGTTATATTCTTATATGTATCATTAATATGTTGATTATAGTATTTCTTTCTAAAGGAATCAGCCACTATATCGGCCTTATGTGGAGTATAGACTATCTCACCTTTATAATCATGTATGTACTCTAACAATCACCTCTAGATCTATGAGAAATATCAATAAAAATATATAATTAAGAATATTGTGATTCATGAAGACCATAAATAATTCATTGAGAAGATAGTGTCTCAACAACACCTTGGTAAAGGCATCTCCTACATTCCCTAAGTCAAGGGTCACCTAGTTCTTCTCATTAGATATCTACTAATTAGAATTGGGGGAAATCAATTCACGCCTATACATTTAAAAAACATCAAAGGCTAGAATATTATGAATCATATAATACCTTATAATAAACCCATCCCTCTGAAAACCACAAAACCAGAACACTTTTCAAACTCTATTTCATCTTCTTAAAATCACTTAGACAAAGATCAAACCAAATTAAAAGTTTTCACATTTGGGTAAGATATATTGTGGGAGTTTCCATCATGGAGGAATATTACATGAATATACAGTAAAATTACATTGTCCAAAGTGACCCACACACCCCAAACCATATATTTGGTGGCTATCAAACCATCACAACCTTGATATTTATAGGGAAAATGAATGTCTACCCTATGAGAAAATATTCAAAAAAAATTGATCTTATTAAATTAATAAGTTTTAAAATGATATATTACCATAGATTCTATGCTCATGGAGTAAGTCTATTAGAATACTCCAATTATTATCATGATAACACTTTATATGAAAATATATGAGGATTTATTCAATGAAAACAACTAAAAACTTGTCCAATTGTTGTTAGAATATATGATTTTTGAGTCTATCAAATAAAAAATGATTTTTTTACTCTAAATAGAATGACTAGGAAATCACTTTGACTACTGAGAAACCAAAGCATAATATTTTGTATATCCTTCTCATTAACCCTATGTTGATGATTTACAATCCTAAGTTCTTTCTTTATGACCCACATCTCCCATTTCATCTAGTCAAAGATATGATCGATCCTTGAGAATTTGTATTTTTTATTGGTTTTCTTATGATTTAGATTGTGTTAGTCCAAATAAAGTCTCAAAATTTCACTTTCCTTATTGATAAATAGATGATGAACTACCAAGATGGTATAGTGGATATAATAAAACCATTCCATAAAATGTTCTCTAACTACACGTTCATCTCCCTATTCCTTGTCAAAGACATCTAATAAAATGAAAAAGAAATAAATGTATTCCATTGGTGAAAATAAATACTCAAATCAACCTTTCAATGTGGGGGAAACCTTGAAACATATTCTAGAAAAATATGTATGTATTCATCCTCTCGAATTGGAAACTGAACCAATCCATAATCCACAAAAATAATCACAAAACTGACTGGTAATCAGATAAAACATATTAATGTTTTCCCCATTCATTTATACTAAGGGTACCACCCATTAGAGAAGGTTAATATTAACCCATAAATTTGATGAAAAATCTATTAACAATGATAATAATTTATCCCATCAAATGTTTTGATCAAGCTATTCATACCATGTATGTTATCATGGGGTATTATAGCTTCTTATGCTGATATCATAAGAAAACCACTCTCAATATAGAGAAACGTCACATTGATTGCAGATGTGATTGAGTGGTTCATCAATATTAGTAGGATTATCTTTCCAAAATTTTCAGCCAAATTTCTCTTTTGGGATATGTAACTCATATCAAAATGATACAGTATGAGAATAGTAACTATCATTGATATTAATGAGTATGACTGGTTTGGTAAGGAAGTATAAAGTCAAACCTCAAACCATGATGGGTGATACTAGTTCAAATCCCAATATCACAATTATCTAACCTATTCCTTATCCTCCAGCATCCTACACCAAACATTGACTTCCAAGAGTCAGTGATAGTGGGGGTGGATCAATGCATTGCCACCCCTAACTACTCCTAAACTAATAAATCAACTTTCATAGATTCCTTTGGGTTTTCCATTCTATAAATCTTGTGGAGGACCCCAATCTCTATGTTACCATTTTGGGGGATTTCTATCCTTTCTGATAAATTATCCATCCTCTAATTCCTTATTAGTGAGTCAAATATAAGTCAAGTTTCATTTTCAATAACAAGTATAGAATATTTAATAAATGTAAAAATGGAATCCTTTATGGGGACCATACTCCATAAATATCATTGAATATAATGGATGATTTAGCTATATCTATTGGAAACAAATCATAATCTATAATCAAATATATATAAATGAATTATTTTGAAAAAACATATACATTCCCTAGCATTGGTATGTAACTCCATCAGAACACTCTCAACCCCCAAAGCATGATCTCATTCTCAAGAATATGTGAGGATGTACAAGGGCTTAGTCCCAACTTAAATGTACTGCTAACGGTCTTTCTCAAGCATTTAACCCAAAAAACCATTAATCTTGTCTAGAGAGTATCTCATGAGGTTCGTGAACCTCAAAGAATATATTGACAAGGTCATGAAACCCTACTAAAGGTTTATCATATCCTAAAATTTTACAATCCTCAATATCAATAGATAATACTACAATTTTTTCAATATCTCAACCTTTGTCCAGGGTAGAGTGTTTTATGATGGGCCAAAGTGATCAGTATAAAATAATGGATATATACACTATGAAAAATACATAAATAATGAACCACTATCTTTTCAATGGATGTCTACAACAGATAGAAAACAAGAGTCACAAAGACCATACAATACTATTCTTCTTGAGGATCTATCTTTCCTCTTAACCTAGGAAGACTATAACAAAAAAACTTGTGAAGCACTCTTAATTTTTGTGTAGTCTCGTCATGTTCTATAGATACTACCATATACCTAATAAGTGGGTCTACTCTCTGTATATCTAATGCAGGATATTCCATTTACTATTTGTGTATAGATACCACATGATCAGCTGTGAAGTTATAAAATATTATAGATCATTCCTTTTTTTGGGTGTTCTGTAGTTTGGAAGAGTTTTTTGTATTTTAAGAAGCGGTTTTACAATGGTATTTCAAATTATGAAATAAATTTAAATGTTTTGGAATTTTATTTATAAATTAATTTATTAATTTTGAAATATATTTTATTAATTTTGGTGTTGTTTTTTGGAAATTTTGGAAATTATAATAAACACTTTAATTAGTTCTCTATTAGTATGTTTATTTAAAATTAAAATATTTTCAAAATATTACGTACCCTTATGTAAAAAAATTATAGAGATAATTATTCTTAACTTTATGAGAGGTCTATAATTAGAGTCTATTTAAATGTAGATATATTATTTATGGGTTTTAGAATGTTAACTCACTATTTCAATGTGTAATGTAATGATAAGGAGGTGTTTCTAAAGGATGTGAAATAGTATGCTTCAATTTTCATTCCTTTTGTAAGGGTTACTAGTTGATTCTTTTTCTGTTAAAAATGTAAGACTGAACATATATATGGGTGTTTTCATGGTTTTTAAATATTTATAAGGGTAGATCAATCTTCCCATAACCCATGTAAGGGTAAACAGAGTTTCATATAATGGTTTATTTGAGGTCACTTAGTTTACATAAGGGTATTCCCTTGGTCGCGTAAAGGTAAGTTGTTAATTATAATATGATCATCAAGGTAACCAGCATTGAAAGGGTATAAATTAATTACCCTTACATAGCACATAGATTTTGCATATAGGTAGTGATATTATCTTAAAATTCACGAAATCCCCTTCCATATAAATTGTAACATAATATCAACATGGATTAATTAAAATAATTATTGAGAATGTTTTCTAATCTATCAAGAATAGATAAAATAAAAAATTGATTCCGATGATTTTAGGGTTCAGAAAATGAGTCATTACAATTAAATTAATTAGAAATATAATTAAATAATAATTAATTTGAAATAAAACATTGATGGTTTGAGGTATGTTCTATAGTACCCATGGGGGTATATTGTTGAATCTTAAAATCATGTTTATGTACCTAGTTTGAGTATATCATCATTTACCTTGAGTTTAAGTGTCCCAAACCTTACCTTATAAGATCTAAAATCCCTCTATGAAATCATCCCAGGCTTCTACTATGTTTTATAGACTATTATATTCTTTCTCACCCATCTTTTTTGGGAACAGTTTGAAATATTCTTCTTCCATTATTAAAGGATCTATTATTTCTTCATATTTTAAAGTTAATGTGTACTTGGATTTTGTATAAGTTTATTTGTTCTAAATGGGTTATAAAAACCATAAAAAGATAATAATCTTGTTATATTGCATGAAGAATGAATACCCTGATAAATATGGGAAAATCATTCACATTCCTTAAATATTAAAAAATTACTATTTAATAATGTAAATACCCACCCCTAGAGCCATTGAACGAGTTATCTAGGTCCGTGTTTAATATAGCCTCAAGTCACCTCCTCTTATAGAAGAGGCTACCGATTTGAATCATGAGTCTGAGGTGGTATATTGGGGTTACTATACTTTTATTTCAGAGTAAAATAATAGTGTAAATAAAGGTAATCATACACATAGACTGGATAAAGAAGATAGTGAAATGAAATCCATGAACGTTATGATAAGTAATCAATAAGTATGAAATAATAAATGTGTTATACACAATACTTGTTTTTCCAGGAATACATCAATAAATGGGTATATTCAACATCCCAAATACTAATAGAAAAAATAATGGACTGTAAAACCAAATGGACCTATGTCAGAACCTAATCCCAAATCCCACGATCCATCCTAGTAACAATGAAATCAATAGTATTGGGTTCATAGAAAAACCATTCCATTCCTCAAAATAGTAATTTCTTCTCAAGTACCCACGTTCAATGGGTCCATAAGCAGGGTGTGAGTACAACTCGATAGATAACCAACAATTACATCCTTAAAAAACCATTGGATAACAAAGTGCATGAAATATTTCTCTGAAGAGACATTTACATTTTTTACATTATTAATTAACATTTTAACATTTTAAATAAAAGGTACTAAAAATAACTATTGCTCAGGCTCTGTGGTGACACATGATTGGTCTAATACATTCTATGGCCTATGTCAGAGTGTTTTTAATCATGGTATACAATATATATCTATTGGTTCCAAGGTATAAAATAAAGTTAACCACAATTGATAAATCACATGGAAAATATTTGAGGGCTCCAGTAGGTATTTCCATATAATCAATCCATCCAAAGTCTATGGTAGTCATCCATGAAATTCTTCTTAGTGTTATTTAGAAAAATCCATGAAATCCCACTCTAGTATTATCTAAATCAAATCTAATGTAATATATTTAAATTGAATTCATTGTAATAGGTATGACCGAAATCCAATTCTATAGATATGGAATTTTATCTCGTACAATCAACGTAATACTGGGGAACTCATCCTATGATATTCACAATGGTACTTTGAGGGAATCCAATACATTAACCTATGGAATTCAATACATCATACTTCACCTACACACAAGGGGGAGAAACCGTGTGGAATTTATAGTGATTAGTTAGTGAGGGGTCTAAGGTAGCTCTTGTAATTACTTATATTTATATATTATTACAAACCAATATTTTATAGTATGCACCTTCTTAAATCAATTTAATTTATTCAATGTCTTATGTTACATGAAACACTAAGCATAGAAGAAATGAGATATATGATTAAATATTAACATGATCATTGGAATAGTAATGTATATATTAGGAGTTGTATATTAGAAATTATAATAATAACATCACCTATGAAAGTATAAATAAAAATTAAATATCTCAAAAACTAAAATATGATATATTTATATCATATAATAATTAAATGAATGTTTTAAAAATGATTGATTAAGTGTTGGTATTTTTTTGAAATGTAAATGTTTGTTTACAATTTTATAATTATCATAATGATTTAAAAGAATTATTTTCATAAAATATATTTATAAATTAATATTTTTTGGTCTTATAGTTATACTATAATTTTATGTGACCTTAATTAATTTTTCAATGTATCATAAAATCTGTTATGATTTCTAAATCGATATTTTTAAAGTAAATAATGATTTTAATTAGAAATTATATTTTTCATACTTCGAAAAAAATTAATAAAATGGAGTCCATATTTAAAATATACATGGAAAAAATGGTTAGGGTATATTTTTTGGATTTTTCTAAAATATTTGAATTTTTGTGAATAATGAAATATGGTAATTTAAGGTATTTATCATTTTCAGCAAAATACATGAATTTTTTAGTCCTGGATTATGTAAGAAAGAATTATTTCTAAATCATATGCAACATTTAATTTAAATAGTCATAATAATAAACACTATTGGTAGTCTTCATCCAAAATAATGAACAAATTAATAAAAAAATACAGAACACTCCTCTCCACAAACTATAAATACCACCCCTTCCCCTCACCCAATTTATGCATTGGAGGTTGAAATATACATCCCAATATTTCTCTAAATTTTATTCTCTACATCCAATACCTACTTTTATTACTAAAAAATATATGTGTCTTAAGGATGTTTCCAAGGAGAAGATATTTGAGGGGTAAATTCATCTTTCTTTCTCTTTTAATTTCTTTTATTTTCTTTCGCTATCCCCACCAACCCTATCTAAAGTGGCATGTAAAATAAAATATGATATATTTATATTTATATTTATTAATTTTATTGTGTTAATGTAATATCCATCATCAAATCTCTTCTCCTCTCCTTTTAATTCTTAAAATGAAAACATTGTCTGTGAGGTGTCGATTCATCACCTTCGTGGATGACGAGTTATTGTTTTTCGTTACTTCCTTCAAATATAGTAATTATACCAATTTTTGGTTAAAATATTATAATATGTGTATTAAAACTTATTAAATTTTATTTAACCAGTATATAATTATAATATGAAATAAAATGATACTATTTAATGATGGTCTTAAAAACCACCAAAATAAACTAGTCATTTTTCATTAACATTTTATCTAATAAATCATCATCGTGTAAAAAGACAAAATTATATGTGGGATAATTTAAAATAATTAAATTATATTAATAACATTTCATTTCACTTCTCTATTTTTTCATAAATTTGAAAAGAACTCGTATATTCATGCACAAGAAAACTGACCATAAAATCATAAAACGAATGCTCCCAGAACAATGAGATTGAACATTATAACTCATAGAAATGTCCGTAAAATAATGTAATAAAACTATAATAAATATAATATATGTTGAATAGGTAATTAATTAAGTAATTAATGAATCTAATATAAATATATTGGACATTATGTAAAAGTGAAAAATGATTCCAGACACAAGGTAACAAATATTTCCCATCTCACTTCTATTTCTATGAGATATTCCTTATTCAGCACTTAATTAATTTTTATGGTGTATATATACTTTCATTTTATATAAAAAATTATTAGTCTCTTTATCTTCATGCTATTAAATTTTTTAGGTGATTATTATTAAATTTATGGGTCATACGTTTCGACTTATTATATAGTATTATGGGATTTCTTAACTAAATTTTCATTCATTAGGTTAATCCTCAATTCCAAGGATTATAACATGCTATGTTTACGTGTGAAATGAATTTTTATTATATTATTTTTTATTTCCTTTTTAATTTATATTTTTTGTGAGTAAACCTAATCCATTTACCCGATTGATGATATGATCCATGTAAGTTATTCGTCTCAATTTTTTTCCTTAGACTTATTTTTTATGTTATACGCCTATTTCCTTTTATATAGTGTATATAATGAACCATTTTTTTCATCATTCATTGAAGATTAAATTAAATATCTGTATTTATTGTATCATTTATATGATTATTTACTAATATTTGTACAATTTTTACATAGATCTTTTGCATTGAAATTTATTTGATTAACTGGTGAAATAATGTTAAATTTTTATCTTTTACTAAATACAAATATTTTATGATAATTCATTCTGATTTTGGAATTTAATTGATCATTTAGTTTTTTAAGGAATTATTTTCACATTAATACATGAGTGGGTCCACTTATAAATAGTCCATCGATGCATCGGTAGGCTCATGAAATGAAAATGTTTGAAAAATTAAATTGGTTTTTACTCATAATTATTTAACCATCATAGGCAATGTATTGATGGTAGAGGAAACATGATGCCAGAGATCAAGGAATCAAAATTATTAATCATTTTTTTCATTAATATTATAGTCCATATTATAAATGAAATCTTCACTATAATGTTATCCAAGGATTGATGTTTTTCTGTTGTTATTGACTAAATGGAATTTTTTTAGAACCATTTCAATTTCCATGGTTGTTAAGCCTTATCCTATCATGATTGAGATTTTTTCGATCGAATGGAATGTATTCCATTTATAGATACCATTACATATGGACTATGATTCATTTATTATTAGTTTATAAAAGCTTCCATTGTATTTAACCCTTACTGAGAATCTGATCTCACCTTTCTATTTGTTCTCTTTTCCATAGGTTATGAAAATGAAATGGTTCAATGAGTTCTAAGATGAAATTAATTTCTATTTGTATGTCTTATATTTGATTACCAATGTAATAAGGGTACCATTTTTTAATCTTGTTCTTCAAGAATACTAAATTGATCGATCATTTGGGATTTGAATCTTGTATTTATGCCAATTAAATAAAATAACCACTGAATCTTCCATACTAGGGTCGGGTTCTTTACAATTGGTATCAAAGCAAGTATAATATAAACCTTTAACATTGGAATATTTATAATTTTTTGTTTGAATTATCATGATGATTATGGGATAACATATTGTGTGCCATTATTTAGTGATGTCTCTGAAAGGATGGAAATGAATTAATACTCACAGATAATGTAGGGGTTTTCCCATGGAGAAATTAAACACTGTTAGTGTTGGATATGAGAAGATAATGGACATATTAGGAAAACATACTCAAGTTATGATTAATAAAAATACTACACCAATGTTGGATCATTTCCTACAGCAGAAGCCATCATATTTTAGTGGGACTACAAATTTTGTGGTAACTAAGAAATGGATCAAGTCCCTTGAAAAGAAATTTCTGTAATTGGGATGTGATTAAATGGGAAAGGTAATACTAGGGTTATATTTCCTCAAGGTTGATTTTAATCATTGGTGGTTGTTGATCCATAATTCTAACAATGAAAATTAAATTCCATACATGGAATGGAAAACTGTTAAAGAAACATTCTTCAAAAAATATTTCCCTCATGAAAAATGATAAAGAATGAAGAGAGAAAAATTATATTAAATTAAAAGGAAGAAGAGAGTGTTTTAGAGTATGAGGATACCTTTACAAGACTACCCAAGAATTCTATTGATTATATACGTGGTTCGAAAAACATGATTGATCATTTCTTTTAAGGCCTTAATCCAAGTATCTAAATATAAATAGTATTAAGTGACATCAAAATAGAGAAATAATTTTCTTAATCATATATATTCAATGAAAATCAACAAAATAAGAGGGTGATTATGAACCATGAAGAAGGTAAATCACTATATAAGTATAAGGGAATGAATAATTTTTAATTTAGTAAAAGTTGTGGGAAGAAACATCGATTAAAATGTATGAAGGAAACATGAGTGTGTCACAAGTGTGGAGTCAATGGTAATATGTCTCACGAGTGAAAGGGAAAACAATCAAATTATTTATAGAACTTTAATTACAATTAAATGGGGCATTATTCAAACCAATTTATCTTGTTCCATGAGAATCTACCATAGAAGAGGACAATCTGAGATGTCCAAGTTAATATGATAACAATAGCTGAGGTAGAATTACCAAATGATGTGGTAGTAGGTACATTAATCCTATCATCAAATTTTGAAAATGAATTATTTGATTTCAGGTCGTAAAAATATTTTATATATACCCTGATTTCTATGAATATTATATTCTTTTGTATTGATTTAGTAATAGAGATATCAGTCAAAACACAAAAGGAATATCCCATTGAAAGTGATGAGGAATCCCCATTATAGTATAGACACATTCTTTATTTTATAACCTTATCATATTACCAATGGTTTAATTTGATATAATCATTTATGTGGGTTGGATTTCAAAATCTGATATATAAATTTATTGTAAGAAGAAGGAAATTAGAATTTTTTAGGAAGATGTAGAATTCCTTATCATTATAGAATAAAATTCATCATCTGACTGTTATCTAGATTCACCTCTAGTAACTATAATGAATTAAATTAAATAGGATGAAGAGAAAACAACATGTAATTATAAATAATGTAATATAAAAATTAATAATGGGCCTTTTTATAAGAATAAATTTATTTATTTCCAAAGGAAATATGTGGACATCCCTTAGACTGTGAAGTTGAGTATTCCATTGATTTAATCCATGATGTAAAATCAATATTAAAGACTCACTATAGAATGGAAATTATATAATTAGTGGAGCTGAAGAAATAACTAGAGGATTTGATTGATAAGGTATTTTATTCTCTCTAGTGTTTCTCAATGGGGTCCCCTATTATATTTATTATGACAAAATATTTATCCATAAGGATTTACATTGATTATAGAGAAATAAATTATATTATGATAAAGAACATGTATTAGCTTCATTACATTAATGATTTATTAGATCAAATTCATGGAACTAAATATTTTTTGATGATTTACCATCATTATGGATATCATTAATTATGATTAAAAAAGTAATTCATTCTGAAGAATAAAATTTTCAGACATGGTATGGATATTACGAGTTTAAATTAATTAAATTTGGATTTACTAATAATGTCTCAGTGTATATGGATCTGATGAATAGAGTATTCAAGGAATATCTTAACGATTTTTTTGTGGTATTAATTGATGATATTATGTTATATTTTATAACTTATTGAGATAATGATAATCAATTGTGGATCATTGTTGAAACTCTTAAGATAAATGAGTTATATGGATAATTTAGTAATTGTGAACTCTAGATTTTGGAATTTTTTTCATGGCCACATTTTCTCTAACGGTATAATCTCAGTTGGTCCTATAAAGATAAGGAAGTCTAAGAATGGACTTCACCAATGAGAATTACATAGGTATACATTTTTTTTGGTTTATCATGTAACTATTGGTGATTCATTCATAATTTTTCACAATTCGATAACACGTTAAACAAAATTACACATAAAGTGGTTAATTTTCTATGGACAAAAGAATGTGAATAATGTTTTAAATAATCAAATATAAGACTATTCAATGCTTCTATTATTACTTTACCATTAGTAAATGATGGTTTTATGATATAAAGTGATGCATAAAAGAAACTAATGGTTTGTGTGCTTCTAAAAAATGTTAAATTTATTGCATATGCATCAAGGAAGTTGAAGATTCAGGAAAAAAATTATTCAACTCATGATCTTGAGTTATAAGCCTTAATATTTGCAGTTATGATATAGAGAAATTACATCCACGGTAAAATATGTGTGATATATATGAATCCCAAGAGTTTTAAATACATATTTACCTAGAAAGAACTCAACATAAGGAAAATATGATGGCTTGAGTTACTCAAAGAATATGATTTCTCAATTAACTTCCAAATTGAAAACAAAATAATATAGTGGATTCATTTAGTAGAAATGGTCTTTGAGTTATAACCAAAATGAAGAATGAGAAAGACCTTATTTTCATGTATTTAGTATAGATGGATATGATAGTTGTTAAGGAAGGGGAAACATCAATCCTCTTTAAAATGGTTGTTAAAACATCTTTAATGTATACGTTAAAATGTTGTAAATCATATGATGATAATTTTCAAAAAAAATATTGCTTAGGATGGAAAATCGGAAGACTTTGTGTATGAGGATGGAATTCTAGAATTTTGAAAGAGGTTATGTTTTCCATCGGTAGCTGAGATAAAAAAGGAACTATTATATGGTTCTCATAGAACAAATTTGTCTATACACCCTTGTTTCACAAAGATGTATATATATATATATATATGTGAAGGAATATTTTTTGGGGGATAATATGAATCAGAAAATTACTCACTATTTTTCAAGATGATTTGTTTGTCAACAAGTGAAGGCTAATAGATAGAATCTTTGAGGATTCAAGAAACCTCTACATATTACTATGTGGAAGTGGGTGACATTATGATATAATTTTTCATAGGTCTTCCAAAAATTATATTTTCAAAACTTATTGAAGAAATAATGAAAAATGTAACATCTATTTTGGATCATAAGAAAGCATCTCAAAGTTGGAAAAAGATTTGGTGGAAATCTAAATAAAGGATTTAGAATTTCAGCGGGAGATGTTGACTTTCTAAAAGATTCTACATAGAAGTGTGTCATATGATTCGGTATGAAAGATAAAATAATCCCCAAGTATATTGGAAAATTTTAAACTATGAAAAGAATAAGAGGTGTATATTACCTATTATCATTGCCACAATGTTTCTCAAAAGTTCATTATGTGCTCCATATATCAGTGTTAAATAAGTACATATGAGTCCCAACGCATGTACTCACCGATGAATTTATGTACCTAGAACCTAATATGTCTTACTAAGAAGATCCAATCGAGATTATTTACAATAGAGATAAATTATTGAGAAATCATATGACTCAATTGGTAAAGGTTTGTTGGAGAAACCATAAAATGGAAGAAGCAACATTGGAATGTGAGGGTGTTATAATAAAGAACCACCCTTATCAGTTTAGAAGGAAATGTTCCTGATAAATTTGGAGGGTTGAATATTCAAAGGAGGGAAGAATATTAACACTCCAAGATTTTAAGGTATGAATATTTTTTATTAACTTTAATTTATTCAATAGGTTACATTGCATCCAACACTAATACTAAACAAACCATGATATACTATTAAATATTAACATTACCTTTTGAATAGTAATGTGACCATTAGGAATAATATATTGTCCATTAGAATGATAACCTCACCTATGAAAGTATAAATCAAATTTAGGTATCTCATAAGTGAAAATATGATATATTTATATAATTGAATAATTAAATAATTGTTAAAAATGATAAATTATGTTATTGAAATTTTTTTGAAACATAAATGTATATATATATAATTTCACCATTAATCTAGTGATTTTAAAAATAAAATTTATTTTCATAAAATAGATTCATAAATTAATATTTTTCTTATAATTATAATATACTTTTATAAGACCTAATTTAATTTTTCTAATTGACCTAAAATTAGTTATGATTTTAAAACTTGTATTTTTTTAATATGTAATGATTTTCATTAGAAATTAAATTTATTAAATTTTGAAAACCAATTTTAAATTTGATTTCATTTTTAAAATATAATTGTCAAAAAATGATTGGTGATTATTTTTTGGATCTTTCTAAAATAGTTGAATTTTTTAGAAAATAGTAAAATATAGTAATTTGTGGTATTTAACATTTTCAACCAAATATATGACTTTTTGAGTCATGGAAGATGTATGAAAACATTCGTTCAAACTCACATACACTGGTTACTTTACTTCGTCATAGTAATCAACACTATTGACAGTCTTGGTCCAAAATAATAAACAAATGAATAAAATAATCCAAAACCCCTGTCTAAAACTATAAATATCACCCCTCACCTCCCCTTATCATCACACATTATAATCCTTATAGCTTACTAATATTATAAAAAATTCGTTTCTAAATCCCATTCCCCACATCCAAGATCTACTAGTCTTATAAAAATACCAAATCCAAGTTTCTTAAGGAGGTTTCCAAGGAGACGATACTTGGGAGGTAAAATATTCCTTCCTTCTCTTTTAATCTATTTTCATTTCTTATACCCTCCTCAACTCCTTTATACAAAATTTCATGGTAAATAAATTTTGATATATATAATTTAATTGTATTATTTTAATGTAATATTTTTCATAAAATATCTTATAATTTCCTTTTATTTATAAAAATCAAAACACCGACTGTGAGGTGTCGATTCACCAACTTTGTGGAAAATGAGTTTTTGTTTTTCATTACCCCATTCATGGATGTTCATAAAAACATATTTTTTATTAAAACAGATTGTGATATTTTTATTATAAATTATTCAATTTTCTATAGCATGTATACAAACATTGTATTCAACAAAATGATACAATTTCTTGGTGGTTGTAAAAACTGCCAAAATAAACAAGTCATTATTCAATAATGTTTTATCTAATAAGTGATCCTAATGTCATAAAAATGATATATGGGAACATTTAAAATCCTAGAATTATATTAATACAATTTCAATCCACTTCTAGGGGTTTCATCAATTTTACAAGAACTCCAATAATCATACATAAGAGAACTGACCATAAAACCATGAAACGAATGCTCTCATAATAACAAGATTAAACATTATAACTTATTAAAAATGCCATGAATGAAATTAATAAATTAGTAAAAAATAAAATATATATTTAAGATTTTATTAATTATGTTATTAATGAATCTAAATTTATTATCCCAAATATTAAGTACATTTTCAGAACACTTTCGTACATAATGTTAGGTTTTTTTTCTCATATCAGTTTTATAATTATGAGATATTCCTTATTAAAAAATTATTTTTTTGTGGTGTATTTATAAACCCCTTTAATATATCATATCATTAATCTCTTTATCTTCATGGTATTTATTTTTTATATTTTATTGTAGTTGATTTTATTGGGCACAGGATTCAACTTATTACCAAGTTGTAAGGGATTTATTAACTCTATTTTTATTCATTGGGTTAAACTTATATATCATTGATTATGTATTTTTTGGTTATATGTAAAATTAATTTTGATTATATTATGTTATATTTACACTTTTTTAATTTGTATTTACATGGAATATAGATAATTTATTCGTTTGATTGACGCTTTGATCCATGTAAAGGAATTTTTCTCAATTTTTTTTGTTGATGCATATTTTTTAAGTTATGGACCTATTTCCTTTTTTATGATGATATGCTACACCTTTTAATTTAATTTCACAATTTATTTAATATTAAATTAAATTTTCATATTTATTGTATCATGGATATGATTATTTCAAAATCCAAGAACCATTTTTACATATAGTGCTTACATTAAAATTTATTAGATTAACTAGGTAAATATTGGTAAATATATATATTTTACTCAATATGGATATTTATTGATAAGGAATTCTGATTCATGAATTTAAGATATCATTTATATATTTTGAGGAATTTTTTTCACATTCATACATGGTTGGGGGATGATTATTATTATCCCCTTTATGCATCTATAGTCTCATGAGATGAAAAAGATGGCCAAATTAAATAGTATTTTACCGATTATGATTAAACTATCTTGGAAAAGGTCTTGATGGTAGAGGTACCATGATTCATGAGATCATGGAATCCAAATTATTAAGAATTACCTTCAATAAGATTTTATTCATTATTATCCATGATATTCTCACAATGATATAATACTTGGATTAAGTTTTTGCTCAAGTTATTGATTAAATGGAATTTGATTCCAATCATCTACATTTCTATAGTGATTACACCTTATCCAATAATTATTCAAAAGTTATTGATTAAATGGAATGTATTTTAGTTATATATACCTTTCCATATTTATTTTGTTACATTTATTATTGATTCTTGAAAGCTTTGGTTTTATTTAACCCTTTATATTCATCAGAACTAACCATACTATTTGTTTTTCTTTTCGCATGTTATGAAGATGAAATGGTTGAATAAGTTCAATGATGCAATTAATTTCCTTCGTTATGTTTTATATTTTATTACCAATTTAATATGGGTTTCATGTATGTATCTAGTTCTTTAATACTAATAAACGAATCTGTCCTTTGAGATTTGAATCTTGTATCTATGATAATATAATAAAATAACCACCAACTATGGGATAATAGGTTCAGTTTTGTTACATATTTCGTTGAATCTAACAAGGAATCCTCAAATATAATTAAATTTTTTCTTCTAATATAATTGATGATCACTTAAGTAATTACTCCCATTTATTATCCAACACTAATTCCAAGGGCTGGTACCAAAGTAAATCCACCCTTAACAATCATTTACACAAGAACAACCAATTTATCATTTACAATGAAAATATTTCTTATAATGAAACATCATTTAAATATCCTATTTCATTAATCAATTTCACATTCCATCTCATAAAAAATTTATCCTTTTCTAATGGATTAAAAAAATATGGTACCATCCAGAAGATATAAATTAAAATTCCCAATATGTTTCTTTATGGCAATCTATTTAACCAGTACCACTATTTATCAATTCATTCCAATTTATACAAGAAATTTTGGATTTCACTTTTACTAAATCCATGTCAAAACTTATAACAACAATTTCGAACCACCTCTTAATATTACATAAGGTTTAACACAATGTTAAAATCATTTATAACTAATAATCGTTTTAAATTCCATTCCGCAACCATCGACTAACATTGGAATTCAATTTAAACCATTTATATCATACAAAGGCTTTTAATGTCATCAATCCACATTATGGGTAACTCCACTGATAGACTTTCCACCTATAATTACCTTTGTACTAGGGTTCAATGTATGATAATGGGAAATTCAATTAAATATAACAAAAAATTTAACATTTTATTAGTTTTAGGTCTATGTGAGTAAATTCTAGCATGATGCACACCCACACACTTATGAAAAACTAGCATGAGTATGGGTTAAATTTAAGGGAGTACCTACCTCGATTACAAATCATTCCCATTTAATTATTGCATAGATACCCACTTCTCGATCCCATCCATGACCAATCACACTGAAAAATATAAATTAATTTGTTATAATAATATTAAAATTAATTAAAAACAATCAAACATTAACCAGCTTAGTTTATTTAGTCACACTGAAAATTAACTTACCAGGTACACCCAATGTAAAAGAATCAAGTAAATACCTCCTTCTATATTCTTTTACAAGCTCCAAGCTCTACCTTAGTCCAAATCACTATCACCTATAACTATAACCATGAGTAATATCATTTAATTGTTCCCAGAAACACATGAAAAAAACTCACACACACACCTCCAACAAAATTATGGGCGACGACATGAAAATGTTGTCTCGGTACACTCTCTCATTAGGTAGCACAAAATCCCAAATATCCAAGGATGCTTCCACCATCCTCCAATGTAATTTTCTATCATATACCTATATAGGTGATCTTGAAATTAAAAATGGTGGAATATGAGAATGAGGAGATCAATGTGATGAGAATATCACCCAAGATCACCAAGAAGCGGCACCAACCCCCCCCCCCCCACATGAAGGGGTGTCACGAGGAAGGGAGGGTGGAACACCCTGATCAGCATGAGAAAACATTATAAGGGAGAGGGGTTTCCACTTTAAAATACAAGGGAAAACTATTGGAAAATTTTCCCATGAAATCCCAACCAGAGAGCAAGTAGATACCATCTAAACAGTAGGCCCCCTAGCCTACACACCAAATGTACAATGTCTATAGGTTGCAGCCCAAATCCCTTGTCATGTCTAGTGATCTTTCATGTTTTATTAAACGACCTCAAGACCCTAAAACCTTATATAAAAATTCTATTTATATGGGTCTAAACCCTTAGTGTATATAACCAATCCCCGGTTCTCAAAACAAACCCCTCAATAAACAGATTATCTTGTTTACATCATAGATTCATGTTAGTACATATACATACAGATGTTATAAACTCCACAGCATAATAATTTTCATTCCTAAAAAATAATAATAGTCATTCAATTAAATTTTTAACCTATTTGGGTCACCAATTCCCTTACCATTATTATGTACCGATCCCAAATGCTCAATGTAATTCTAGAGAAAAACATGAATTTCTAGTTCATAAACTAATCAATTCAAGTCACCACATGAATTTTTCACTAAAAATTGATATGGTGATCACCAACACCAATATAAACTGAGAAAATTGAGGTGACTTCACCAAAAATATAAATCAACCTATAGTGCTCCTTGCCATAGGAATTATCTAAAGGAGGATAATTCAGAGCCACAACACCCAATATCATTAAAACACCATATCAAAACATGACCTTTTTATTCCTGTGTTTCACCTTGATTTATTAACCAAGCCCCCACTCCCAACATTTGAAAAAAACCCACTCTAACAATGGTAAAACATGTCATTCTCAAGTTAATAAACTAATTCATACACCACCATCATCCAAGCATGAGTCTGACAAGCAAGTATTTCCTTAAAATGGAATGGGTAAACATATAAAACATATACATTTCATGAATAACAACGAACTTATAATTGTTTCTATCCAACAACATTCAATTACACACATGTATTAATGTCAAGCCTCATTCCGCTGAATCTCTCCAAAAATGCTCAACATTAGATATCGACACTCCAACAATGTAACACCCCGACCCCAGTTGCCCAGAGTCGGTTCATTATTACATAAAATTGGCATGATCACAAGAAAGATCAAGTCTCAAAAGACCTATTATTTTGGTAGCCTTGGAATAACTAGATACATTTATAATGTTTACATTACACCATAATGTGAAAACTACTACAACAACATCTTATCTTCATATCCCCTCATATTATCCCTACAGGTCATTCATAAATTACTTCTTCACATCCTAGGAAAAATAAAACATTGAATGGAGTGAGCTCAGATGCTCTATAAGGATAAAATTATAGTGGAAACTTTAATAAATAATCATAAACATTTATGTCAATGTATAACTATAAAAACGCCTTTTAAACATGAACTTCAACATAATTTGGAAAAAATAAAATAATGCCATTTACTTATTCACATAGATATTATACTAGTCGAATAATCGCATGCAATATCACTAACCACTTTCATAATTATGGAATGTATAATGCCAGACTATCATAACCACTTAGCCAAGGCCTCATGCCATGACTACCAATAAGATTTTTTCAAAGCCTCGTAAGAAGACACTAGTTTGTCTCATGAGACCTACTGATGCATCGAGGATCTATAGCGTGCTCCACCCATCACATATTATGTCCAATGCATTCCTCATATGAACAATTTTAAACATAACATAAACATTAATATTAAAACTACCATACAAAATTTCAATACTTTCTCCATTAACCATGACTGGTATAAAAATAACACATACATAGTCAAACATATCACAAAACGTTCAACACAATATAGAAGAATTGTATCATGATAAATCAACTTCAAAACAAGTTTAAAATCCTTTAAATAATTTTTACATAGATGAAAATGATTTGTAAAACTATTTGAGAGAAATACACCTTTTTCATGAAAACATTTAAAATTCTCACAATTTAGAAATGAATTTATTTAAAGACATTATTGAATCAAAGTTTCCCATACCACTTTGAAACCTTTGAAAGCAATTAACATTTTAAAAACAATCATGTCCATATAAATAAATCCTTAAAAACCATTTTGAAGACATGGACATTAAGGAGAAATATTTAGAAGAATAAATATTTAAACCATTTGAAATTTTGTTTTAGTAAAATGTCCCTAAAAATATTTCCTTTGAAAACTCCTTCATAAAACATGGACATGGATAATAAATATTTCCCAGTAGATACTTACGTAAAAACAACCTCGGATAATAAAGAGATTGTGAAATTAACCCTTACCAATTTGGTAACTTACGAAACATACCCCCCATGAAAGAGGTATCATACAATAAATATGTACATGCACATAAATTAAGGTTTTTTACGCAAATAATACTATTATAGGTAGTACATACACCACAAAAAAGGTAATGGTGGTAATATGGCATGAATCTCAAGGGAATAAAGAGTGAGATGAAAACCCCTTACCATGTACTTTTCCTTAGTCGATTGTATGTTAACCACATGTATAATAGTTAAAAATTGATATTAAATTATAAAAGGACCATATACATAATTATGATATCATATATGATCTTTTAATAATTCTTTGTAAATAATATCTTAGTATTATCGTCGTTTTGGGTGTTAACATACTCGTTTTCTTTTATATGTTTTATTTCATAAGTTGTGTTTGTTATGGATAGGTTGTATATTATTAGAATCTAAAATGATATCAAGTCCATTAAAATTATTTTTAATCATTAAATGAGAATTTTCCTTGAATGGATACGATGGGGGAATGAATCCTATCGCGTTCGTGGAGACGGTAGTCCGTACGTATGCACGAGCGACAATATCACTCTTTTGATATTAAAATAATATATAATTGAATATTATATCATATATAAAAAATCATTATCATGTTATATTTATTATTTATTTGAATTACACATCATTATTATACCCATATAAATAATAATATATTTAATAACAATCACACCATGACGTGGAGACAGTAAGCCGTACGTACCCACGTATAGTGACATGTAATTAAAAGGATGGATAGAATACTGAATATGGTTATACCATATTTATAATAACATCCCATTATATAGAAGATACTAGAGTTATTATTTTAGAATGGGAATAACAAAGAAATAAGAAGTTGAAGAAGAAAGGATCTTGAGAGAGGGTGATGAAAACATTACCTCTTAATTGGGTTCTTCCTTTTGATTTGATAAAAATGGCTCCTAATGATGGCTTTCAGATCAAAAAAAGGCCTATAGGTCTAATTTAGGGAATTTTAGAGAGTATTTGGGCAGGTTTTGGCTGAGGAAAAAGGCTTTGAATGTGTGAATTAGTGAGAAGGGGGAGTGCCCTTTTATAAGAGGGGTGAGGGGCACCTTTGGAAAAGCTATAAATATTATTTTATAATAAATTCATATTCGGTTTATAATGACACCAAAGTGGATTATTTAATTTTTAAGGTGGGTATAGGTCGAAAACCACTCATCTAATAGATTTTAGAAAGGTTTTGGTTGTTATATTAACCTTATCTTTTAGTTTTAACTCTTAGTTAATTAGATTGACATTTACCATGTCACTTTGTATTTTTTTATTATATAGTTAATAAAAATATTATATACATCCAAGAGACCCCCCAAGTGGTCCATTAATGATACAACTATCATGATATAAGTCTCTTGGACGATCCTTAGATTTTTAGGAATAGAATATCAATTAATAATATAATATGTTTTTTAAAAACTCATTTATGTCAATTTTTACCATATTCAATAATTGATATTTTTTAAAGTATTAAAAACTTTATTCATTCTAAACAAACTAATTTAAGAAGTCCTATAAAGTCATATTAACCAATAAAATTCATGGATTTCATCAAAACGATCAAATTATATTTATTTTAACATTTATAATACCAATTATTTGATTCTTTCATTAATAAGGAAAATACTTCATCATTATTGTGTCATAAATAATATTAATTATTAAATGTCTAAAAATTATAAATAAAATACCATTATGTAGAAAATATTTTTATTATTATAATGATTATTTATAGTCGGAAAGACAACATATATGACCCTATGTAAAAATTGTTTTGCTAAAAGATATATACTTGTGTCATTTTTGTATTTATTTTAACTTATTTAATATAAAGTGTCCTTATCACTTACAAGTGGATCCATGGGGTCACAAAATCGACCCAAAGATGCCCATGGTCGAACATGTATCAACCAATAAGGTCAGGACACGTTTTAGGGTAAATTATTATTATTATAATATTTTTTTACCCTTATTTACCGGATTTACCCTTTAACCATGGTAGATAAAATATTTACCAAAGTAATTATTCAAATTGTATAAAAATAAAAGTTACCTATATATAAAATTTTGACATCCTGATTCCAAATAAGGAATCCATTTTTTCAAATTCAAAATACATAAGTGACAGAAAATATTTTAAAATTAATTCCCATTGTTAAATCAAAAGGCGTGTTTTTAAGAGAAAATAACTATCCAAAGAATGACAGTTGTTTATGTCCGGTTTAAATGTGAAATTATTTCCAATGACAAAAATTGTATTAAATGGTAAAAATATTTTCTAAATATTCTTTGAAACCACTCAAATTCATAATTTATCACTATTAATTATTTTGATTAAAAAAGTTGTTTTTAATTAAAATTTAGTAATTTTCACTATTCATCAAAATATTAAAGTCATCCGAAAAGTACCAGAATTTCACCCTAGGATAATTTCAATATTTAAAATGAAAATATAAAGTCCATTTTGAGAGATAAATTTTATAAAATTTCAAAAAGTGGGTATTACTATTCATAACGGCTAGTTTGATTGGTTGTGGTGTGTGTTAGAACTCAAAGTTGCATACAACACACGCTACTGTATTATTCCATGAGAAGCATACCGAGGAATCTTGGAGTGTTACATTGTAAATTTTTGATGTCCCCATTCTAAATAATAAATTTATTTAGTCATCTTGAATATATAACGGTTTTAAAATATTGGATTTAAAAAGGGTTCACCATTAAAAGTCGGTAAAAGTGCATTTTTGAAAAATACATCTTTTATATGATAAAAATGAATTTGTTCTTACATTATGTATAAGAAAATCATATTATGTATTATAAAATTATATGGATTATATAATGTTCAAAATTCAGTTAATACTATTCATAACCTCTTTTGAACGCCTAGTTTGGTAAGTCATGGTGCGCTTGAACTTGGTATTGCGTATAGTGCAAGTTATTGAATTATTTTGAGGAAATAACGCACTATGAAATCTTGGTGTGTTACATTCTCCCCTACATAAATAAATTGTGTCCTTGTAATTTGAAATTTTTCTTCGAAAATTAAAGGTTGAAAATAGAAAATATCTTTGTGTGAAAACCCCCATCGGAAATTGGGTTAATAAAATTTATTCTTAATAAGTGGAAAAGAGAAATGAAAGGGTGACCACCAAATTATGATCTCTATTAAGAGAACATTGGTTGAAATTAGAGACATATAATTTTTGGAAAAACGTAAATATTTATATGTAGTGATTGAGGTAATCAGTCACAAAGAAGTGTAAAATTGAGGTCCTTAAATTCATCAACCTATGATGATTTGAAATACCATCGGTTCAACAAAACGTAGGGTATTAGGATAACGAATTTTTGGTTTTAGGATACCTTAAATAAAGTATAAGAAATAATTTCATCATATAATAAGAGAAGAAGAAAAATATATTCACTAAAAGTAGAGTTCCATCCTTTAAATAATTTCTACCACAAACTAATAATTCACTCTAAAAGATAATAGAACGTAAAAAAATATTTTATTTATCCTATTCTTATAGGGTTACAAAAAATTAATTTATAATTCATCTACTGTATCTTTTAAAAATACTACTTTATTTAATCCCGGACATCACGTGGTCCAGTGGTAGGTGATACACCCTTGTCTCCCTTCGGTTGCGGGTTCATGACTCACGGCCTTGCCAGATGTGACAGGTTGATGCCCGATCTCCGGGTTGTCCTTTTATGACAATCAAAAAATAATCCAAACTAGAAATATCCAAAATACTTCAGTCCAAAATTTATAAGGATGGTAAACACAATGAAGATCCTTTTTTCCCTATAATAACATGTGAACACCTTCATCATGTATTCTTTTAAAACACCGCAACATCATGAATTACCATAAAACCTTATTGATTACATTCATGATCCCTTAATCCTTAAAGAATAATGGATATACTTCTTCAATCCAAAAAATTAGTAAACTCCAACAATGATCAAATATACAAATCATTATTCTGTTTCAAGGTAGTCAAGAATATCCAATATAATTTATCCAAATCAATCATGTACTATTCCAAAATCACTACCTCGGTATCAGAAGCATATTATGGGTTATATTTCTCTCAACCGTATATTTTCCAAAAATTTAACCTGTTATTGAGTTATTTTTCATGGTTCCACACAATCTCATGTCCTTAATGAAATATTATTGTAGTATAATCCTTATATACTCTATAATTATTATAACCAGAACACCATCGATACAATACTCAAATGACATAATTCTTTAATAACAACATAAGAACAATAATCATTCATCCTCATCTGTGGTAGTATCATATTGTGATTATTATCCAATATCATAATTTGGGGCATACTCTGATGATTTGGACATTGGTTTGTGTAGTGTCCCAATCCTTGCAGATGAAGCATTGTACATTTGTAACCTTTGTCTTACCCTTGCAGTCACATAAAGGGTGTCCTTTTTTCTCCACACTTATAACAAACTACCGTTCCCATCAGTAAAGTTCCAGGGTGTTTCATCCCACAGTTATCACATATGGAAAAATTCTTCTTTTCCCTCTTCCGTTTATCCATCTTTCTCTCTTCCATCCTTTTATACTCTTGCTTCCCTTCAAATCCATAGGACTCAGAGAACACTTTACTTATCTTATCAACACATGATACTATTTCTTCATATGATGATAATACATGGGAGACTATTTCCCTTATAAATGATGGCTTAATACCATGAAATATATGATCTTTCTTACTCTTTGGATCATGCGTATTGCTGGAGTTCTCATTCCTTCGACTGGGCGCCATTTCTAAACAATGGCATACACTAGATTAGTTTCTGAATAAAAATACCTTATCCCAAACTTGTAGAACACTTAACATAAATTAAATAGTTTATGGATATAATCCATAATCATAAAAATGTCTTCTTTGAGGAAGTATATATTCATAAACCCTTCATAATGGTTTGTAAAGAAAATGAAAATTATCCTAAGCATATCCCCTGAGAGTATCGTAACCAAGAGTGTAGTAAGGCCTTTTATCGTGCACCAGTTCCCGTTAGAGTCTAGCTCAAAGCGGTGTTTTCAGGTTTTACCCCTAGCTACATTTGTGCCAGAGCTGCCTCTACCTGCTCGTATCCAGACATGGATGTATTTCTCAGAAAACTCACAAAATCTCTACAATACCAAAATTTTAGGAATTTATTCTATACTAATCTTCATAGTCCATCTTAGGTCTATGTGCTCTAATAAAAGTTTATCTAAATCTATCTTCCAAGGATATTGCTCAACTTCCTATGATACCAACTGTAATGCCCCGACCCCATTTGCACAGAGTCGGTGCATTATTATATAACATTGTCATGATCACAAGAAAGATCAAGTCTCAAAAGACCGATTAGTTTAGTATCCTTGGAATAACTAGATACATTCATAAATTTTACATTACATCATAAAGTGGAAACTACTACAACAAAATCTTGTATTCATATCCCCTCATATTATCCCTGCAGGTCATTCATAAATTACTTCTTCACATCCTGGGAAAAATAAAACATTGAAAGGGGTGAGCTTAGATACTCAGTAAGTGTAACAATATAGCTGAAACATTAATAAATAATCATAAACATTTAAGGAAATGTATAATTAAAACAAAATACTTTTAAACTTGAACTTCATCATAATATGGCAAAATTAAAATAATTCCATTTACTTATTCACATGGATATTCTACTAGTCGAATAATCGAATGAAATATCACTAACCACTTTCATAATGATGGAATGCATAATGCCAGACTATCATAACCACGTATCCAAGGCCTCGTGCTTAGAATACAAATAATATTTTGTCAAGGCCTTATGCCAAGACACTACTTTGTCTCATGAGACCTACCGATGCATCGAGGAGTCATAGCGGGCTCCACCCATCACATATTAACTCCATTGCATTCCTCATATGAACAGATTCAAACATAACATAAACATTCGTATTAAATCTAGCATACGAAATGTCAATACATTCTCCATAAACCATGAATGGTATAAAAATAACACATCCACAGAAAAACATATCACAAAACCTTCCACACAATATGGAATATTTGTATCATGATAAATCAACTTCAAAACAAGTCTAAAATACATTAAATAATTTTGAAATAGATGAAAATGATTTGTAAAACTCTTTGAGAGAAATACCCCTTTTCATGAAATCATTTAAAAGCCACACAATTTAGAAAAGAATTCAATTAAAGACATTTTTTAATCAAATTCTCCCATACCACTTTGAAACTTTTAAAAGGAATTAACATTTTAAAAACATTCATGTCGATATAAATAAACCCTTTAAAACTATTTTGAACACATTGAAATTAAAGAGAAATATTTAGAAGAATAAATATTTAAAACATTTGAAATGATGTTTTAGTAAAAATTCCCTAAAAATAATTCCTTTCAAAACTCTTTCATAAAACATGGACATGGATAATAAATATGTCTGAGTAGATACTTATGTAAAAACAACCTCGGATAATAAAGAGATTGTGAAATTAACCCTTACCAATTTAGTAACTTATGAAACATAAACACCATGAAAGAGGTATCATACAATGAATATGAAAATGAACATAAATTAAAGTTTATTACACAAAGAATACAATTATAGTAATTACATAAACCATACAAATGTTAATAGTGGAAATATGGCATGAATCTCGTGAAAATATGGAGTGAGATGAAAACCCCTTACCTTGTACTTTTCCATAGTCGATGATATGTTAACCTCCTGTATAATAGATAAAACATTGTTATTAAATTATACAATATCCATATACATAATTATGATATCATATATGATCTTCTAATAATTCTTTGTTAATAATATCTTAGTATTATCGTTGTTTCGGGTGTTAACTTACTCATTTTCTTTTATATGTTTTGTTTCATAAGTTGTGTTTGTTATGGATATGTTGTATATTATTCATATCCATAATTAGATCAAGTTATTTAACATTATTTTTAATAATAAAATGATATTTATACTTGAATGGCTACGATGGGGAATGAATCTCATCGCGTTCGTGGAGACGGTAGTTCGTACGTACGCACGAGTGACAATATCAATCTTTTGATATTAAAATAATATATAATTGTATAGTATATCATATTTAAAGAATAATTATCATGTTATATTTATTATTAATATGAATTACACATCATTATTATACCCATCCAAATAATAATATATTGAATTCCAATTACACCATGACGTGGAGACGGTAAGTCGTTCGTGCGCACGTATGGTGACATGTCATTCAAAAGATGGATAAAATACTGAATATGGTTGTACCTTATTTATAATAACATTAAATTATATATAAGATACTATAGTTATTATTTTATAATGGTAATAACGACGAAATAAGAAGTTGAAAAAGAAAGTAACTTAAAATAGTGTGGTGAAAACATTACCTCTTAATCGGGTTCTTCCTTTTTATTTGATCAAATGGGATCCATAGGATGGCTTTCTGATCAAACTAATGCCTCTAGGTCAAATTTAGGGAATATTAGAGAGTATTTGGGAAGGGTTTTTCTGATCCAAAAGGCTTTGAAATTGTGAATTAGTGAGAATGGGGAGTTCCCTTTTATAAGAGGGGTGAGGGGCACCTTTGGAAAAGCTAGAAATATTATTTTATAATAAATTCATATTCGGTTTCTAATGGCTCCAAAGTGGATTATTTAAATATTAAGGTGGGTATAGGTCGAAACACACTCAACCAATAGATTTTAGATAGGTTTTGATCATTATATTAACCTTATCATTTAGTTTTAACTCTTAGTTAATTAGATTGACATTTACCATGTCACTTTGTATTTTTATATTATATAGTTAATAAACATACTATATACATCCAGGAGACCCACAATTGGTCCATTAATGATACACCTATCATTATATAAGTATCTTGGATGAACCTTATATTTTTATGAATATAATATCAATTAATAATATAACATTTGTTTTAAAAACTCATTTTTGTCAATTTTGACACTATTCAATAATTGATTTTTGTTAAAGTCTTAACAACTTTATTAATTCTAAAAAAATCATTTGAGAAATACTATAAAGTCATATTAACCAATAAAATTAATTTTTGTCATCAAAATTTTAAATTATATTTATTTTAACATTTATAATACCAATTATTTGATTCTTTCATTAATAAGGAAAATAATGCATAATTATTGTGCCATAAATAATATTAATTATTAAATGTCTAAAAATTATAAATAACATACCATTATGTATAATATCTTTTTATATTTCTAATGAATATTTATAGTTGAACATCCAACATATATCACCCTATTTAATAATTTTTTTCCTAAAAGATATATGCTTATGTCATTTTTCTATTTATTTTAACTTATTTAATATAAAGTGTCTTTATCACTTACAAGTGGCTCTATGGGGTCCCAAAATCGACCCAAAGATGCCCATGGTCGGACATGTATCAACCAATAAGTTTATGACATGTTTTAGGGTAATTTATTATTATTATAACATTATTTGTTTACCCTTATTTACTGGATTTACCCTTTAACCATAGTAAATAGAATATTTACCGAAGTAACTATTCAAAATGTATAAAAATAAAAGATACCTATTTACACAATTTGGAAATCCTGATTCCAAATATGGAATAAATTTTTCCAATTTCAAAACACATAAGTGGTAGAAATTAATTTAAAATTAATTCTCGTTGTTAAATCAAAAAGCGTGTTTTTAAGAGATAATAACTATCAAAAGATTGACAGTTGTTTTTGTCCGGTTTAAATTTTAAATTATTTCCAATGAACAAACATGTATTAAATGGTAAAATTATATTCTAAATATTCTTTAACACCACTCGAATTCATAATTTATCACTATTAATTATTTTGATTAAAAAAACATTTTTAATTAAAATTTAGCAATTTTCACTATTCATCAAAATATAAAAGTTATCTGAAAAATACCAAAATTTCACCCTAGTACAATTTCGATATTCCAAATCCAAAAATGAATTCTATTTTTAGAGATAAAATTTATAATATTTCAAAAAGTTGGTATTACTATTCATAACGGCTAGTTTGATTGGTGGTGGTGTGTGTTAGAACTCGAAGTTGCGTACAACACACGCTCCTGTATTATTCAAAGAGAATCATACCAAGGAAGCATGGGGTGTTACATTGTAAATATTTTATGTCCCCATTCTAATGAATAAATTTATTAAGTCAAATTTATTATATAAAAGTTTTAAAATATTGGATTTAAAAATGGTTCGCCATAAAAAGTCGGTAAAAGTGCATTTTTAAAAAATACTTCTTTTATCTGAAAAAAATTAATTTGTTATTAAATTATGTCTAAAAAATTCATAATATGTATTCTAAAATTATAAGTATTATATAAAGTTCAAAATTCAGTTAATACTATTCATAACCTCTTTTGAACAGCTAGTTTGGTAAATCATGGTGCGCTTGAACTTAGTATTGCGTGTAGTGAAAGTTATTGAATTATTTTGAAGAAATAACACACTATGAAATATTGGGGTGTTATATTATCCCCTACTTCAATAAATTTAATCCTCACAATTTGAAATTTTTCTTTGAAAATAAAAGGTTGAAAATAGAAAATATCTTTGTGGGAAAACCCACATCAGAAATTGGGTTAATAAAAGTTAGCCTTAATAAGAGGAAAAGAGAAATGAAAGGGTCACCACCAAATTATGATATCTATTAGGAGAACATTGGTTGAAATTAAAGACATATAATTGGAGGAAAAATGTAAATTTTTATAGGTAGTGATTGAGGTCATCAGTCAGAAACAAGTTTAAAATTGAGTTCTTTAAATTCATCAATCTTTGATGATTTGAAATACCATCGGTTCAACAAAATGTAGGGTATTAGGTTAACACATTTTTTGTTTTAGGATCCCTTAAATAGCGTATAAGAATTAATTTCTTCATAGAATAAGAGAAGAAGAAAAATATATTCTTGAAAAGTAGAGTTCTATCCTTTAACTAATTTCTACCACAAACTCATATTTCACTCTAATAAACGATAATAGAACGTAAAACATATATTCTATTTATCCTATTCGTATAGGGTTCCAAAAAAGTGAATTTATAATTCATCTAAAAGATCTTTAAAAAAACTACATTATTTAATCCAGGACATCATGTGGGCCAGTGGTAGGCGATACACCCTTGTCGCCCTTCGGTTGTGGGTTCAAGTCTCTCGGCCTTGCTGGACGCGATGTGTTGCCGCTCAACCTCTGGGTTGTCCTTTTATAGCAATCCAAAAAAAATCCAAATGAGAAATATCCAAAATACTTCAGTACAAAATTTATAAGGAAGGTAAAAACAATGAAGATCCTTTTTTCCGCGTAATAACAAGTGAACACCTTCATCTTGTATTCTTTTAAAACACTGCAACATCCTGAATTACCATAAAACCTTATTGATTACATTCATGATACCGTATTCCCTAACAAATAGTGGATATACTTCTTCAATAAAAAAATGTTTTAAACTCCAACAATGATGGAATATACCAATCATTATTCAGTTTCAAGGTAGTCAAGAATATCCAATTTAATTTATCCAAATCAATCATGTATTATTCCAAAATCACTACCTCAGTATCAGAACCATATTATGGTTTATCTTTCTCTCAACCATATATTTTCCAAAATTTTAACCTGCTATTGTGTCACTATTCATGGTTCCACAGAATCTCAAGTCCTTAATGAAATAGTACTGCAGTACAATCCTTATATACTCTATAATTATTATAACCAGTACATCGTTGATACAATACTCAAATGACATAATTCTTTAATAACAACATAAGAACTCTAATCATTCATCCTCATCTATGGTACTATCATAATTTGATTATTATCCAATTGAATCATTTGGGGCATACTCTGATGATTTGGACATTGGTTTACGTAGTGTCCCAATCCTTGCAGATGAAGCATTGTACATTTGTAACCTTTGTCTTACCCTTGCAGTCACATAAAGGGTGTCCTTTTTTCTCCACACTTATAACAAACTATCGTTCCCATCAGTAAAGTTCCAGGGTGTTTCATCCCACAGTTATCACATATGGAAAAATTCTTCTTTTCCCTCTTCCGTTTATCCATCTTTCTCTCTTCCATCCTTTTCTACTCTTGCTTCCCTTCAAATCCATAGGACTCAGAGAACACTTTACTTATCTTATCAACACATGATACTATTTCTTCATATGATGATAATACATGGGAGACTATTTCCCTTCTAAATGATGGCTTAATACCATGAAAGATGTGATCTTTCTTACTCTTTGGATCATGCGTATTGTTGGAGTTCTCATTCCTTCTACTGGGCGCCATTTCTAAACAATGAAATACATGAAAAAGCACTGTCGTGGGCGCCCTCAAATGATTAGTGTGATTTTAGGGTACATAGGTGCAGCAGAGTGGCTGACCAAGGTCGTCTCTCAAAGGAGGAAGTGAATTAAAAAAAATTTTAGAGGTATTCTAGAAGTAAAATAAAAGATAATAATAACACTACTTGAAATGATGGGGTGGTTGTTTATAGTTTATGAATCTAGAAGAAGTTTTCTGGAAGAAGATTGTATAATTTTTTTGTTTTTAGTTTTGAAATGAATTTCGATTAAAATGACACAACAAGAAGATGGTTTTTTAAAAATCTATTTTAAAAGACTTAATCGATATAACTCTACCTCTTCATTCACTTATTAATCATTATCATTGAAATCAATATCCACTTAATTATAATCCCCTAATTTTTTGTCCCTCGAACCCTACGAGAGTTAACTTAACCACAAAGATGAAATTACTTAAACCCTAGGCTAGCTTCGGAACACACAATCACAACACCCTACTTTGATTGTTGTTCTAAGTATAGCTTATTTTCAGTGGTTAATTAGACCACATATCCATTTTGGAAATGAGGATGAATTTTTTTTAGGGATTATATTTTAACTCTACAAATTTATCTCGTGTGGTCTTGTATTACCGATTAAGATTACGCTCTCACAATTTACATAAAATCCTGACGTCGCGTGTTTCTGTGTTAATTGGTCATTTTCTTGCTTAATTTCATACTATTTAAAAACACAATTCATGGATAATAGTAATTTAATTACATTATCTCAATGATTAAAAATAATTAAATGAAGAGGGTAGAAGATAGATCGATTACTAAAAGACTACTCTTCCATGGCCGGTGTAGTCATCGTGGAGACGTTTTGCATAACCAAAGGATTGAAGGGGTAGATCTCAATCTTGTCTCCACTATTGATTCCAAACCAATTAAGAAGATTAATATAATAATAATAGGGAATAAAATAGAAGATTATTTGAAAAAAAAATTCAAGAATCAAACATGAAATAAAAGAAATACAAAGAAGAGGTGGGAGAGGAAAGCCTATTTGGAAGAGGGGTTTGCACATAGGCGTACATATTCCAAGAGTTCTGAGGGTCTCCCAAGAGACAAAAGTTCGGCCACACCTTCCCAATTCCTCTACCAGCCCTCTAAAAGAGTTAAAACCCCCTTTAAATAGAGTTTGTGGGGGCTAGGAATACATAAATTTTTAAGTGTGAAATGAAAAACTCATCAAAATATTTTATTCCATGTTTCACCACCTAGTTGACCTCGAAAACGCGTTAATTGACCGGCCTTCCAGAAGGATGATTTGTGCCAAATCATTTCCCCGGGCTTGCCTCAAACTTTGGGCTCAATCTAATTCCGGATGAAGAAGATATGTCCCAAATACAAAACCCATGTCCATTCTGCTGAGTCCAGCCCACCATTGGATTAATGGACCATTTAATCCATCCAAATGCACTTTTTAGCTCTAGTGTCCAGAATTAAAGATGTAGAACATTACGTTAGGAACACTGTTACAAAATTGAAAATTCAAATAATATATATAAAAATATTTATCTTCGAAATACTACAGTGCACTATAAATGGTAAAACTGGAATTTACTCCAAATTTTCAAATGAATGATCAAATCTCAAATATTTTATAAATAAACATATTTAATACAATTTCAGAGATTATATCATTTATTATAAATAAAATATTCAAAAAAAATTGTTTTTTATCAATACACTAGATTAGTTTCTGAATAGAAATACCTTATCCCAAACTTGTAAAACACTTAACATAAATTAAACAGTGTATGGATATATACCATAATCATAAAAATTTCTTCTTTGAGAAAGTATATATTCATAAACCCTTCATAATGGTTTGTAAAGAAAATGAGAATGATCCTAAGCATATCCCCTGAGAGTGTCGTAACCAAGAGTGCAGTAACGCCTGTTTTCATCCACTAGTTCCCGTTCGAGTCTAGCTCAAATTGGTGTTTTCGGGTTTTACCCCTAGGTACATTTGTGGCAGAGCTAGCTCTACCTTCTCGTATCCATACATTGATGTATTGATCAGAAAACTCACAAAATCTTTAGAATACCAAAATTTTGGAAATTTCTTCTATACTAATCTTCAAAGTCCATCTTAGGTCTATGTGCTCTAATCAAAGTTTATCTAAATATATCTTCCAAGGATATTGTTAAACATCCTCTGATACCAACTGTAACGCCCTGACCCCAGTTGCCCAGAGTCGGTGCATTATTATATAACATTGGCATGATCACAAGAAAGATCAAGTTTTGAAAGACCGATTTGTTTTGTATCCTTGGAATAACTAGATACATTCATAAATTTTACATTACATCATAAAGTGAAAACTACTACAACAACATCTTGTATTCATATCCCCTCATATTACCCCTGCAGGTCGTTCATAAATTACTTTTTCACATCCTGGGAAAAATAAAACATTGAAAGGGGTGAGATCAGATACTCAGTAATGATAATAATATAGCTGAAACATTAATAAATTATCATAAACATTTAAGGAAATGTATAATTAAAAAAATCCTTTTAAACATGAACTTCATCATAATATGGAAAAATTAAAATAATTCCATTTACTTATTCACATTGATATTCTACTAGTAGAATAATCGCATTCAATATCACTAACCACTTTCATAATGATGGAATGCATAATGCCAGACTATCATAACCACATAGCCAAGGCCTCGTGCCTAGAATACAAATAATATTTTTTCAAGGCCTCGTGCCAAGACACTACTTTGTCTCTTGAGACCTACCGATGCATCGAGGAGTTATAGCGGGCTCCACCCATCACATATTAACTCCAATGAATTCCTAATATTAACATGTTTAAACATAACATAAACATTCGTATTAAAACTAGTATATTAAATGCCAATACTTTCTCCATAAACCATGAATGGTATAAAAATAACACATCTACAGTCAAACATATCCCAAAACCTTCAACAAAATATGGAATATTTGTATCATGATAAATCAACATCAAAACAATTCTAAAATCTATTAAATAATTTTGACATAGATGAAAATGATTTTTAAAACTCTTTGAGAGAAATACCCCTTTTTCATGAAATCATTTAAAATCCACACAATTTAGAAAATAATTCATTTAAAGGCATTTTTAATCAATGTGTCCCAAACTACTTTGAATCTTTTGAAAGGAATTAACATTTTAAAAATATTCATGTCCATATAAATAAATCCTTAAAAACCATTTTGAACACATGGAAATTAATGAGAAATATTTAGAATAATAAATATTTAAAACATTTGAAATGATGTTTTAGTAAAAAGTCCCTAAAAATAATTCCTTTTAAAACTCTTTCATAAAACATAGACATGGATAATAAATATGTCCGAGTATATACTTATGTAAAAACAACCTTGGATAATAAAGAGATTGTGAAATTACCCCTTACCAATTTGGTAACTTATGAAACATACACCCCATGAAAGAGGTATCATACAATGAATATGAAAATTCACATAAATTAAATTGTATTACACAAAGAATACAATTACAGGCATTACATAAACCACACAAAGGTAATAGTGGAAATACGGAATGAATCTCAAGAGAATAAGGAGTGAGATGAAAACCCCTTACCTTGTACTTTTCCTTATTCGATGGTATGTTAACCTCCGGTATAATAGATAAAACATTTTTATTAAATTATACAATAACCATATACATAATTATGATATCATATAATATCTTCTAATAATTCTTTGTTAATAATATCTTTGTATTATCGTTGTTTCGGGTGTCAACTTACTCGTTTTCTTTTATATGTTTTGTTACATAAGTTGTGTTTGTTATGGATAGGTTGTATATTATTCATATCCATAAAGATATCAAGTCCTTTAACATTATTTTTAGTCATCAAATGAGAATTATACTTGAATGACTACGATGGGGAATGAATCTCATCACGTTCATGGAGACGGTAGTCCGTACGTACGCACGAGCGACAATATCACTCTTTTGATATTAAAATAATATATAATTGTATATTATATCATATATAAAGAATCATTATCATGTTATATTTATTATTTATATTAATTAAACATCATTATTATACCCATCAAAATAATAATATTTTGAATAACAATTACACCATGACGTTGAGACGGTAACTCGTTCGTACGCATGTATGGTGACATTTCATTCAAAGGATGGCTAAAATACTGAATATGGTTGTACCATATTTATAATAACATTCAATTATATAGAATATATTTTAGTAATTATTTTAGAATGGGAATAACAATGAAAGAAGAAGTTAAAAAAGAAAGTATCTTGAAAGAGGGTGGTGAAAACATTACCTCTTAATCGAGTTCTTCCTTTTTATTAGATCAAATGGGCTCCTTAGGATGGCTTTCTGATCAAAATAAGGCCTCTAGGTCGAATATAGGGATGTTGAGGGAGTATTTGGGTCGGGTTTGGCCGAGCCAAAAGGCTTTGAATTTGTAAATTAGTGAGAAGCGGGAGTTCCCTTTTATAAGAGGGGTGAGGGGCACCTTTGGAAAAGCTAGAAATATTATTTTATAATAAATTCATATTCGGTTTATGATGGCTCCAAAGTGGATTATTTAAATTTTAACGTGGGTATAGGTCGATAACCACTCAACAAATAGATTTTAGACAGGTTTTGGTCATTATATTAACCTTATCATTTCGTTTTAACTCTTAGTTAATTAGATTGACATTTACCATGTCACTCTGTATTTTTATATTATATAGTTAATAAACATACTATATACATCCAAAAGACCCCCAATTGGTCCATTAATGATACACCTATCATTATATAAGTCTCTTGGCAGAACCTTAGATTTTTATGAATATAATATCAATTAATAATATAATATTTGTTTTAAAAACTCATTTTTGTCAATTTTGACACTATTCAATAATTGATTTTTGTTAAAGTCATAACAACTTTATTAATTCTAAAAAAACTTATTTGAGAAATAATATAAAGTCATATTAACCAATAAAATTCATTTATGTCATCAAAACTTTAAATTATATTTATTTTAACATTTATAATACCAATTATTTGATTATTTCATTAATAAAGAAAATAATGCATTATTATTGTGGCATAAATAATATTAATTATTAAATGTCTAAAAATTATAAATAAAATACCATTAAGTAAAATATCTTTTTATATTTCTAATTAATATTTATAGTTGAAAATCCAACATATATAACCCTATTTAAAATTGTTTTCCTAAAAGATATATGCTTATGTCATTTTTGTATTTATTTTAACTTATTTAAAATAAAGTGTCTTTATTACATACATGTGGATCTATGGGGTCCCAAAATAGACCCATAGTTTACCATGGTCATAAATGTATCAACCAATAAGGTTATAACACGTTTTAGGGTAATTTATTATTATTATAACATTATTTTGTTACCCTTATTTACCGGATTTACCCTTTAACCATGGTAAATAAAATATTTACCGAAGCAATTATTCAAAATGTATAAAAATAAAAGTTACCTATTTACGCAATTTGTATATCCTGATTCTAAATATGGAATCCATTTTTCCAAATTCAAAACACATAAGTGGTAGAAATTAATTTAAAATTAATTCCCATTGTTAAATCTAAAAGCGTGTTTTTAAGAGATAATAACTATCAAAAGATTGACAGTTGTTTATGTCCGGTTTAAATGTGAAATTATGTCCAATGACCAAACTTGTATTAAATGGTAAAAATATATTCTAAATATACTTTAAAACAACTCAAATTCATAATTTATCACTATTAATTATTTTGATTTAAAAAGTTGTTTTTAATTCAAATTTAGCAATTTTCACTATTCATCAAAATATAAAAGTTATCCGAAAAGTACCAAAACTTCACCCTAGGATAATTTCCATATTCCGAATCCAAAAATGAAGTTCATTTTGAGAGTTAAAATTTATAAAATTTCAAAAATTTAGTATTACTATTCATAACGGCTAGTTTGATTGGTGGTGGTGTGTGTTAGAACTCGAAGGTGCGTACAACACACGCTACTGTATTATTCAAAGAGAAGCATACCGAGGAATCTTGGGGTGTTACATTGTAAATTTTTTATGTCCCCATTCTAATGAATAAATTTTTTTAGACAAATTGAATATATAAAAGTTTTAAAATATTGGATTTAAAAAGGGTTCGCCATTAAAAGTCGATAGAAGTGCATTTTTGAGAAATACTTCTTTTATCTTAAAAAAATTAATTTGTTCTTACATTATGTATAAAAAAATAATAATATGTATTCTAAAATTATATGTATTATATAAAGTAAAAAATTTAGTTAATACTATTCATAACATCTTTTGAACGACTAGTTTGGTTAGTCATGGTGCGCTTGAACTTGGTTTTGCGTGTAGTGCAAGTTATTGAATTATTTTGAATAAATAACACACTATGAACTATTGGGGTGTTACATTATCCCCTACTTCAATAAATTGATTCCTCACAATTTCAAATTGTTCTTCGAAAATAAATGGTTGAAAATAGAAAATATCATTATGGGAAAACCCACATCGGAAATTGGGTTAATAAAATTTAGTATTAATAAGAGGAAAAGAGAAATGAAAGGGTCACCACCAAATTATGATCTCTATTATGAGAACATTAGTGGAAATTAATGACATATAATTGGAGTAAAAATGTCAATTTTTATAGGTAGTTATTGGGGTCATCAGTCACAAACATTTTAAAATTGAGGTCCTTAAATTCATTAATCTATGATGATTTTAAATACCATCGGTTCAACAAAACATAGGGTATTAGGATAACACATTTTTGGTTTTAGGATCCCTTAAATAAAGTATAAGAATTAATTTCGTCACATAATAAGAGTAGAAGAAAAATATAATTTTGAAAAGTAGAGTTCCATTCTTTAACTAATTTCTACCACAAACTCATCTTTCACTCTAATAAAAGATAATAGAACCTAAAAAATATATTCTATTTATCCTATTCCTATAGGGTTACAAAAAAATGAATTTATAATTCATCTACCACATCTTTTAAAAAACTATATTATTTAATCCAGGACATCATGTGGGCCAGTGGTAGGTGATACACCCTTGTCCCCCTTCGGTTGCAGGTTTAAGTCTCGCAGCCTAGCCGGACGTGATGGGTTGCCGCCCGACCTCTGCATTGTCCTTTTTTATCAATCCAAAAATAATACAATTCAGAAATATCCAAAATACTTCAGTCCAAAATTTATAAGGAAGGTAAACACAATGAAGATCCTTTTTTCCGCATAATAACAAGTGAACACCTTCATCATGTATTCTTTTAAAACACTCCAACATCTTGAATTACCATAAAACCTTATTGATTATATTCATGATCCCTTATTCCTTAAGGAATAATGGATATACTTCTTCAATAAAAAAATGTTGTAAACTCCAACAATGATGGAATATACCAATCATTATTCAGTTTCAAGGTAATCAAGAATATCCAATATAATTTATCCAAATCAATCATGTATTATTCCAAAATCACTACCTCGGTATCAGAACCATATTATGGGTTATCTTTCTCTCATCCATATATTTTCCAAAAATTTAACCTTCTATTGTGTCACTTTTCATGGTTCCACATAATCTCAAGTCCTTAATGAAATAGTACTGCAGTACAATCCTTATATACTCTATAATTATTATAACCAGTACATCGTTGATACAATACTCAAATGACATAATTATTTAATAACAACATAAGAACTCTAGTCATTCATCCTTATCTGTGGTAGTATCATAACTTGATTATTATCCAATAGAACCATTTGGGGCATACTCTGATTATTTGGACATTGGTTTGAGTAGTGTCCCAACTCCTTGCAGATGAAGCATTGTACATTTGTAACCATTTTCTTACCCTTGCAGTCACGTACAAGGTGTACTTTTTACGCACACTTATAACAAACTACCATTCCCTTCATGAAAGTTATATGGTGTTTCTTCCCACAGTTATCACATATGGGAAAATTCCTCTTTTCCCTCTTCCCTTTATCCATCATTCTCTCTTCCATCCTTTTCTTCTCTTGCTTCCCTTCAAATCCATTGGACTCAGAGAAAACTTTACTTATCTTATCAACACATGATACTATTTATTCATATGATGATAATAAATGGGAGACTATTTCACTTATAAATGATGCCTTAATACTATGAAATATATGATCTTTCTTACTCTTTGGATCATGCGTATTGTTGGAGTTCTCATTCCTTCTACTGGGTGCCATTTCTAAACATTGGCATACACTAGATTAGTTTTTGAATAGAAATACCTTATCCAAAACTTGTAAAACACTTAACATAAATAAAACAGTTTATGGATATAATCCATAATCATAAAAATTTCTTCTTTGAGGAAGTATATATTCATAAACCCTTCATAATGGGTTTTAAATAAAATGATAATTATCCTAAGCATATCCCCCGGGAGTGTCGTAACCAATTGTGTAGCAAGGCCCGTTGTCATGCACCAGTTCCCATTCGAGTCTAGCTCAAAGAGGTGTTTTCGGGTTTTACCCCTAGGTACATCTATGACAGAGCCACCTCTACCTACTCGTATCTAGACAAGGATGTATTGCTCATAAAACTCACAAAATTACTACAATACCAAAATTCTAGGAATTTCTTCTATATTAATCCTCAAAGTCCATCTTAGGTCTATGTTCTCTAATAAAAGTTTAACTAAATCTATCTTCCAAGCTTATTACTAAACATTCTCTGATACCACCTTTAACACACAGACCCCAGTTTCCCGGAGTGAGTGAATTATTACATTACATTGTCATGATCACAGGAAAGATCAAGTCTCGAAAGACCGATTAGTTTAGTAGCCTTGGAATAACTAGATAAATTCATAAATTTTACATTACATCATAAAGTAAAAACTACTACAACAACATCTTGTCTTCATATCCCCTCAGATTATCCTTGCTGGTCATTCGTAAATTACTTATTCACATCCTGGGAAAAATAAAACATTGAAAGGGGTGAGCTCAGATGCTCAGTAAGGATAACAATATAGCTGAAACTTTAATAAATAATCATAATCATTTAAGGAAATGTATAACCAGAAAAAAAATCCTTTTAAACTTTAACTTCAACATAATGTTTCAAAAATACAATAATACCATTTAATTATTCACATGGATATTCTACTAGTCGAATAATCGCATGCAATATCACTAACAACTCTCATAAATATGGAATGCATAATTCCATACTATCATACCCACGTAGACAAGGCCTTGTGCCAAGACTACAAATATGATTTTGTCAAGGCCTTGTTCCAAGACACTAGTTTGTCTCATGAGACCTACCGATGCATCGGGGAGCTATAGCGGGCTCCACCCATCACATATTAAGTCCAATGAATTCCTCATATGAACAGGTTTAAACATAACATAAACATTCATATTAAAACTAGCATACGAAATGTCAATAATTTCTCCATGAAAGAGGTATCATATAATTAATATGAAAATACACATAAATTAATGTCTATTACACAATGAATACAATTATAGGCAGTACATACACCACACAAAAGGTAATAGTGGCAAAATGGCATTAATCTCACTAGAATAAGGAGTGAGATGAAAACCCCTTACATTGTAATTTTCCTTAGTTGATGGTATGTTAAACTCCTATATAATAGTTAAACCATTGTTATTAAATTATAAAAGAACCATATACATAATTATGATATCATATATGATCTTCTAATAATGATTTGTTAATAATATCTTAGTATTATCGTCGTTCCAGGTGTTAACTTACTCATTTTCTTTTATATGTTTTGTTTCATAAGTTGTGTTTGTTATGTATAGGTTGTATATTATTAATATCCAGAATTATATCAAGTCTTTTAACATTATTTTTAATCATAAAATTAGAATTAGACTTGAATGGATACGATGGGTAATGAATCTCATCGCGTTTGTGGAGACAGTAGTCTGTATGTACGCATGAGCGACAATATAACTCTTTTGATATTAAAATAATATATAATTGGATAGTATATCATATATAAAGAATCATTATCATGTTATATTTATTATTTATATGAATTAAACATCATTATTATACACATCCAAAAAATAATATATTGAATAACAATTACACCACGACGTGGAGACGGTAAGCCGTACGTACGCACGTATGGTGACGTGTTATTCAAAAGATGGATAGAATACTGAATATGGTTGTACCATATTTATAATAACATCAAAGTATATATAAGATACTTGAGTTATTATTTTAGAATGGTAATAACAAATAATGAAGATATTGAAGAAGAATGTAACTTGAAAGTGGGTGGTGAAAACATTACCTCTTAATCGGGTTCTCCCTTTTGATTTGATTAAAAGGGATCCTTAGGATGGCTTTATGATCAAACTAAGGACTCTAGGTCGAATTTAGCGAAGTTGAGAGAGTATTTGGGTAGGGTTTGGCAGATCCAAATGGCTTTTAATGTGTGAATTAGTGAAAATGGGTAGTGCCCTTTTATAAGAGGGGTGAGGGGAACCTTTGGAAAAGCTAGAAATATTAAATTATAATAAATTAATATTCGGTTTCTAATGGCTCAAAAGTAGATTATTTAAAGTTTAAGGTGGGGATAGGTCTAAAAACACTCAACCAATATATTTTAGATAGGTTTTGGTCATTATATTAACCTTATCTTTTAGTTTTAACTCTTAGTTACTTAGATTGACATTTACAATGTCACTTTGTATTTTTATATTATATAGTTAATAAACGTAATATATACACCCAAGAGACCCCCAAGTGGTCCATTAATTATAAACCTATCATGATATAAGTCTCTTGGCCGATCATTAGATTTTTAGGAATATAATATCAATTAATAATAAAATATTTGTTTTAAAAACTCATTTATGTCAATTTTGACACTATTCAATAATTGTTTTTTTAAGTCGTAAGAACATTATTCATTCGAAAAAAAACTCCTTAAATCAATACTATAAAGTCATATTAACCAATAAAATTCTTGTATGTTATCAAAACTTTCAAATTATATTTATTTTAACATTTATAATACCAATTATTTTATTCATTCATTAATAAAGAAAATATTGTATCATTATTGTGTCATAAATAATATTACTTATTAAATGTCTAAAAATTTTAAATAAAATACCATTATGTAGGAAATTGTTTTATTTTTATATGTAATATTTATAGTCGAAAATACAACACATATAACCCTATGTAAATTTTTATTTCTAAACGATATATGCTTATGTCATTTTTGTATTTATTTTAACTTATTTAATATAAAGTGTCCAAATCACTTACAAGTGGATCCATGGGGTCCCAAAATCGACCCAAATATGCCCATGGTCGGAACTGTATCAAAAAATATTGTTAGGACACGTTTTAGGGTAATTTATTATTATTATAATATTATTTTTTTACCTTTATTTACCGGATTTACCCTTTTACCATGGTAAATATAATATTTACGGAAGTAATTATTCAAAATGTATAAAAATAAAAGTTACCTATTAAACAATTTTTACATCCGGATCCCAAATATGGAATCCATTTTTTCAAATTCAAAACACAGAAGTGGCAGAAATTAATTCAAAATTAATTCCCGTTGTTAAATCAAAAAGCGTGTTTTAAAGAGATAATAATTATCAAAAGATTGACCGTTGTTTATGTCCGGTTTAAATGTGAAATTATGTCCAATGACCAAAATTGTATTAAATGGTAAAAATATATTCAAAATATACTTTAAAACCACTGAAATTCATAATTTATCACTATTAATTATTTTGATTAAAAAAGTTGTTTTTAATTAAAATTTTCAAATTTTTACTATTCATCAAAATATAAAAGTTATCCAAAAAGTACAAAAATTTCACCCGAGGCTAATTTTGATATTATGAATCCAAAAAACAAGTCTATTTTGACAGATAAAATTTATAAAATTTCAAAAAGTGGGTATTACTATTCATAACGGATAGTTTGATTGGTTTTGGTGTGTGTTAGAACTCGAAGTTGCGTACAACACACGCTATTGTATTATTCAAAGAGAAGCGTACCGAGGATGCTTTGGGTTTTACATTGTAAAGTTTTGATGTCCCCATTCTAAAGAATAAATTTATTTAGTATAATTTAATATATAAATGTTTTAAAATATTGGATTTAAAAACGGTTCACCATTAAAAGTCGGCAAAAGTGCATTTTTGAAAAATACTTCTTTTATCTGAAAAAATGAATTTGTTCTTACATTATGCTTAAGAAACTCATAATATGGATTCTAAAATTATAAGGATTATATAAAGTTCAAAATTTTATTAATACTATTCATAACCTCTTTTGAACGGCTAGTTTGGTAAGTCATTGTGCGCTTGAACTTGGTGTTGCGTGTAGTGCAAGTTATTGAATTATTTTGTAGAAATAACGCACTATGAAATCATGGGGTGTTACAATCAACCCACCCGATCTTGATTTTTAACAATGAAGGAATCCAATATTTATCTTAACCTGGACACATAATTCCACACCTAACTTCTAGTACTATTAAAATGATATACAATCAACTATCCATTTCCATTAACTGTCCAAAACCATTATCTTTCTTGTTATGAGAACTTCTATACCACTAACCCGACTATGTTAATATCACATCAAATTATCTAAATCATAAGAAAAATGCTCAGACCCAATATAATACCAAATTGATTCTATACCCATAATTCACTGAGGATCCAAAATTTAGTAAACTCAACATATTCATCGACATCATAATTACAGAATGTTTTTCCATCAATCGATCTCACAAATCCCCAATCCACCTCACATAGGAGTCACATCACTAAGGACAAAATATATCTCCCCTCTATAATAGAATTCATGTTTCCACATTACTAAACCAATTTCAAACCCTCAAGGATCGTACTCCATATATAACTGAACATGATTAATAGACAGGGGAAGGACTGCTCACCCTCAAGCATTATTGTGAATGGTAACCAAACACCCACTCCCAACTCATGGGAATACCACTCACAATTCCTGTCATAAAATATACCAAAAATGAGTCTCACACCTTCAAATAAATGATTTAATATCCCAAAAAATTTGTCCCATCATTTACCACCCCAATAGTGTTGACCCCAATGGTCTCATTGGAGCTACGCATGTGTCACTCCTCTCGAATAATTCTCCCACACTTGGTATACCAACCCCTTATTCTTCCCCAGAGTTTCCACCCTCACATCGACCATGTCATCACATATTATCCAGCCACATTATCATTTCCACTATTATAATATTAGTATTCTCACTAGAGATCCCCAAGTAACTATGCTCACAAGCCTCTCATTACACCCACATTGGTCCACAACTCATGCACATGGTTTCCTATTTATTAAGCATCATGGGTGTTTGCTCCCATAACGCCCAACTATAAGACAAATGGTATAATTCATTCAAAATGTGTATCTTCCTCTAATACTACACTGATTATCAATTGTCCCACACCCCGACGTAACCCAAAAATATGACATTCCATATACTCCATTGAGTTATGTCTCACATCATAAGACTCCTCACAATCCCTATCCACTTTCTATACCTCTTTTCACAATTTTTACACTATTTGTAGATAACCCTTGGTATTTTTTAGAAATATAGGTATCTCAAAAAGATAAAACCATTCACATGACCACTCAAAACGAGATCGTCATTTTGAATTTCCATAGGGATTCATTTACACTCTCCCCACACTCTTAAAGGTGAATCTTATGTTGACAGTGTTGGGTACCTAATCATTCCTTTCATTAAAAAATTTATACTCTAATGAAGAAATAGTACTCTGGGTGCTTTGATTTTCATAAGCAGTAATCATTTCTATAAGGTTTACACTAGAACCTTCTAATTTCATTCCATTTGTAAAACACCTCACTCTTATACAAACTCAAAATCACTAGGCTCGGTCTTCATTCACTATCATTCACATGGAACCTCACCTTACTAAACCTACAAGATATTAAATAAGGATAAGTGTCGAAAAAAGGTTATCCATTTTCAAAACTAGCCCCAAAAATAAATGTACTACCACATGAGTATTTATTCTCAAAAAATAAAGGCATAATACACACCTAAATTCCATACCAGGATGCACCCCATGGAACTTCTTTCATAAGAAAAACCATCACCTATTACTTAATCATATAAAGGAACTCACAAAACATGTTAACCCCTCTCACGGGTCACCCTTTAAGTATGAAAAGTGAAAACTCACTAACTTGGAGTCATGCCAAGGAAGTACACCAGGCTCTCTCCCCTAGCTTGACATTGAACCTCACATAAGTCACAGATCATAGTATGAATGTCACCCCCATTCCAAGGTCACATGAAAATTAATGTTCTAAACACCCACCATGGATCCTCATACACAAATTATAATCTGAATGATCTAACTCATTTTTGGGTTAGGTACAACCCACTAGGTTCATGAGAATCTACTACACATCAAGGCATCACAACCTAAGAAAATCCATGGCTCAACGACATAAAATATCATGGTTTCACTAAATAGCCCCAAATATATATTAATAGGGTCAACACCACTTATCCTCCTTCCCACCTCAGATATATAAATAGTGTTTTCACTTTCCAATTTTCATTATCCAGAATGCTTCAAAACATGGCTCAGATAAATGAAATGTCAAGAACAATTTTTAATGGAAAATTATTTATAAGTTGTACTTGAAATTTTATTATCTATAATCACATAATAAAAAACGAAAATGATCACATAATTTATATTTAACCATTTACTTTAACTAGAACTTCTCACAATTGAGGCTCAATTAATGTGGATTTTAATTACAGGTTATTAATAAAAAAATTATTTATGTTTTAATTGGAATTTTAATTAACAAATCATAAAAATAAAGATAAAATAATCACACAATATTATTTTCATCCACTTATAGGATTGGTTATGTAGGATTATACATTAAAATTATATGGAATCATTATTTAAATGGTTTTGGTCACTTTAAATAATTTCCCCAAGCCAAGGTCTAGGTAATCAAGTAATTAATCACTGGAAATTATGCAAATGACATGTAAATACTACTTTCCTGATATGATGCATGAACACATTCATTAATTAACTACTAAAAATATATATTAATCCCCACAAGTTATTAACCATGAAATCAAAAAATCAATTGATTTGAAATCAGATCAATTGTAAAAATGAATGATTTGAACAACAATCCAATCCATAGAAACATGGTATTTCCTTAAACATGGGTTGTCTAGTCACTGGTAAAATATTCATACCATGTTTTTATGTGTTTCTATTATCCTTTATACCTTTCCCAATTATTAAGATAAAATAAAAATGTCTATAATGCCACTTTGAAATTCCCCACTCTGGGAGCTCGTGAACTGGTTATCTGGGTCGGTGCGCTATATAGCCTCAAGTACACCTCTATGTATGCCAGTGGCTACTGACTAGTATTACAGGTCTAAGGAGATAAATTATGGAGAATATAATAGAATATAAGAGTAAATTTACATTGGAAAAAAAGTGAATTAAACACATTGACCAGATAAAGAAATAAGTGAAATGACTTCCAGGATAATGTTTATAAATAATCAATAAAAACGAAATAATAAATGAGTTGTACGAAATACATTTCAAGCTAGGAATACATCAATAGTTTAATATATAAAACATCCTACTAACCAAAAAATAGAATATTGGTCAATCCAGAAAAATGAACTCATGTCCTAACCCATTCCTAACTCCCATTCTCAATCCAAGAAAAAATGAAATCAACAACATTGGCTGCTTTTCCAAACTTATCCTTGAAATGTAATAGTAAAAAATGCTTCAATACCCATGTTTCATAGAGTTATAATTAGGGTTTGAGTTAAACATATTACGTCACCGCCAATGGAATCCCTAAAGTAACTTGTCAATAAAAAGTGCATGTAGAAGTGCTATAAATAATCATTTTCCATTTAATATGTTAATAATTTGAATTTTAACAATTTAAGTAAAAGGTAAAAACCACCGATTCTCAGGCTCTGTGGTGACACCCGATTAATATAATGTCTACTTTTTCTTATTCTAGGGAGTCTCTGATTATGATATATATTATTTATTGACTGGTTCCAGGGTATAAAACCAATCTAACCGTAGTCAATAAATCACAGGGAAATTCTATAAGGGATCTATTGGGAATTCCCATATAACCAAGTCATATAGAATCCAGGGAATTAATCCTTGTAATTATTCACGATGAAATCTATATGAATCAAAAGAATTCCACCATGGAATTCTAAAAACAAAATCCAAAGGACCACATGTACAAGGAATTAAGAGTTACATTTGTCACTAAAATTCACAACCACACACATGGAATTTTCTCTTATACAATCAAGTTTAATCTAGGGATATCATCCCATTGAATTCACAAGGGTACCCTAAGGTAATCCACTACATCAATCAATGACCTTTGATACATAATACATAACCTGTATCTAAGGGGGAGCCACCATGAGTTATTCGTAGTGATGAATTGGTGAGGAGGCTAAATTATCCCATGGAATACATTATATTTGGACATAATCAAATCCAAGGAGGAATCCTCTAATGGAATTAAAGTCCCTAATAGAAGCCATTCTTGCTCAAGGAATTACACTAATTTGATATCCAATAATAGATACAAGTGATGACACCCAAGGCATTCCACATTTAAAAAATATTTATACCAAAACGAAATATTTATCATTTACTAAGAAAGAATTTATTATCAAGAAACACAATTTAATGGGACTATTTCATTGAGAAAATTCACTTTTCAACTCATAAAAACATTATCCATTTCCAAGACCTCGATTAAATAGGTCTCCATTAAAAATCTATATAGTAAAATTCCATATAGGTTTCTCACTAGAACTCTATTTAATAAATACCACTTTATATAAATTCACACCAATTTATACATTGGATTTACTATTTCACTTTTACTAACTTCATATGAAAACAAGTTATATAAATTTCAAATCATCACTTATCATTCAATTAGTTTTAACTTAAAGATAAAAATCGTTTACAACTATTAATGGTTATCAAATTCTATTTCACAACCATAAATTCACACTATAATTCCATTTAAATAATTTAGATCATACAAATGATTTAATGTAATCAATCTACTATAAAAGTAACTCCACCAATAGGCATTCCAAATGTAATTAATTTCTTCCAATGTTTCAAGGTATGATAATGGGATATTTATTAAAGAAAACCCAACATTAAATAATTAACTAATTTTAGGTCTATCCACAAAAATTTCTATAATATGCACTCCCATATAGTTATAAAAAACATGCTACATTTTGGGTTAAATTTAAGGGACTAGTTGCCTTTTTATAAAGATTTCCCATTTAATTGTATCTCGGAAACCCACCACTCAAGATTATCCAGTACCAAAAGAAAACATATAGCCATATACTACAACATATCACATCCAAAAAATAATAATCTAATCAATTTAGAACAATTTATAATTAATTAATATCTTGAAACAACTATTCAACATAAATTATTTAAGAATAACAGCACATCAATCATCAGGTACTCCCAATACATTGGAATCATGTTAATCCCTCCTTTTGAATTTTGTGCCAATCTTTGAGAAATACTATAGTTCAAATCCCTATCAAATGATATTATAGGAAACACCACTTATATTTTAAAAAAACCCATGAAAAACTCCCCTAGGGACATACCTCTACTGAAATAAGGTGTGATGGAATGTGTAATTTTTCTTGGGACACCATTTCGCAAGAAAAAAAAGTCTCGTCATTTTAGTATGATTCCATCATACACTAGTTGAATCATCTTGAAAATACCTAACATCGGGATCCATAAATTAGATAGGATGGAAGAGGTTGATAAAAGATATAATTATGCGGAGAATATTACCCATGTTCACCAAAAAGAAACATGCAAAACCATCCCACATTAAGGGATGACCAAGAGGAATGGAGGTGGATTCCCATGTCTATGCAAGATAAAAGTAAAATGTAGATGGGTTTTTATCCTAAAAAAATTATAGGAATGGAATTAAAGTTACCCCCCTTAAAAATTCACTGAGGATATGATAGATACCATATTCCCATCAATCCCACCAGTCTATCAGTGGCGAGCCAAAGATTGCAATTTGAATACTTAAGGACCCATCCTATCACTTGAGTCTTTCCATTACCTTTAGAAACATCCTACCCCAAAAACCTCATCCAAAAACTCCCTTTTGATGGTTCCAAACTACTAGTATACAAACCTAATCCCAGTTCATAAAATGAACCACTCAGTTAATAAAGATAAAATTTCCCTCTAAGACTCATGCTCGTCTGAACACATTGGGACATTACAAATGATTTAGAAATAATTGAAGAAAATAAATAATTATTATTTCATGTCACAGTAATATCTTTTAAATAATTCATGAAAAAAAATTTAGACATTAAAAGGGGGTAGAATCAAATCAGTTTCGTAGAGAATGGAATACTTCTCTTATGTTAATTATTTTTTATTCAGATTATGGGAAATTATGGATTTATATAGTATCATGTTGTGTATTTTTTCCTTTATCATAAAATAGGATAATCACTTTCCATAATTATTTATATTGTTTCAAAATATGGCATAATTTACTGTACAATTTTAATAACTAAAACACAGTTTATGGAAAATGGTTAATTGTAATAGGAGAATATATTACATGCTTAAAATGAATTATTTTTACTAAATAAAAAAAAGGGTTATTATATGCTGTAAATTGATAATATTATTCTAATTCTGAATTTAAAATTTATATGATTAATATTGTAATTATATAATCTATAAATTTCATTCATTGAAATTTTATTAATCTGTTATTACTATTTCATGAAATGAAATATAATTTTATTGTACACAGATTATGGTTCACATGTAATTTTTATTATTTATAGGATTGATTAGAAAGAATATTGCATGTCGTGGATAATTTTGATTATCTTAGAAGCTATAAATCACATTTTGGAAGATATATTTATTATTTTTGAAAATAATTTCACCAATGGAATTTAATGATTTATCACATGAAATAGATAATAATATTAGATAATCTATAATATTATCATATAAAATATTAAAAGACGCAATTTTTTGTCACAGAATAATTATGATTATCCAAGAAATTATCCAAGAGAGATAAATATATAATTGTATGTTATAGTGTAAATATTATTTGATAATATCAAAATTATATCATGTTTTAGTGTTAAATTAGATAATAAATATTGATAAGAATTATTTTTATAATTTCAGAAATTAAATTATTACACTAGGTATTATTACATGTTAATGATGATTAATATTTAATGTTTTGGTAATTAATTTAATAGTCATGTTTGTGATCTAATGTGTCTTATGAGACTTCTTGATATTTACTAGATAGTGTGCTATATAATTTGATGTTTTTTTTTATTTTCATGGTTTAATGATTGAAATGGGTAAGAAATATAATGTTGAATGTTATTATTAGTTAAATTAAAGAGGTATGAGAAAAATAATTATAGTCCATCTTGAAATTATTTAAACTTTTAATTAATTCATAAAGCATGTTACATTGATTTTATCAAATTCTATGTACTGAACATGTTTCACAACCTGGAAAAACTAATCATAATAATATATTTGATGAAATATTTATTTAAAATTATTTTTTGTCAAAGATGAAATTATTAGGATTGAGTGAGTCCATTCTTGATTATGGGGATGTTGAATGCCTTGATGTTATAGTCATGGTTTCCTTTAAAATTATTTTTGTAAAAATTAATTTGATATGTTTTTATTCTCTAAAATATATATCCTTGAAGTGAATAATTGATAAACTAACATTATTGGTTTGATGATGGGTAATGGGTGGGGATGTGGTGGTGTTGATGATTTTAATGGAATTGGGTTTCATTTATGTTTTTTATGGTAGAATGTAGTGATGGTTATGTTAATGAAGGTAGTTTGAGGTGGTTTATGTGAAGATATATGAATAATATATAAGATGTGATATTATATGAAATGATGTGGGAAATCAATGTGTTTATGACGATTTTAAAGTGAGGCTTTCTAATTGATTATTACATCTATATTGTTTCTTAATTTATAGACAATAGTCGATTGTTATTTAAATGTCTAGTTTCAAACTATAGGATGTAGTTTGATGTTATAAAATATGATTTCATATTTTAATTAGTATATTAAACTGATTCCCCGAGTATTTAGATGTTTGTGAAATTATAAATGAATTTTTGAAAGAAAGGGGTTTGTTCATAGTGATTATTATATGATGAAGACATCCAAAAACAATAATTAATATAAAGAGAGATGATAACTAAAGTTGTGTCTAAGAGATATGATAATTACTTAACATGGATGATTAATGAATTAATCTTGTAAATGTTAACAATTAACAATTAAATTGATGATTATGTGCTTATAGGATATCTATTTCATTGTAGTGAAATTTAGGAGTCTTGAGAGATGATAACTACCATTGAGTCTAAAGAGATGTAGTTTCCCTAAGTGTGGTTGTGAGTTATTCTTATTCAGTTTATTTAGTTATTTTATATGCACCTAAATCATGTTGGAATGAAAACCAATAACCATAGGTTTTTGGGGGGTTTTCTCTTATGTCTAGGTCAATAAGAAAATCGATGGTCGATTACCCCCTCTCACTCACTCTCATTTTTCCTGTAATATTACATGTGGCTATACGCATGGGTAATTTTCAATGAATATGTGTAGTAATCTATTATGGATTTAGGGTAATATACGTGGAATTATTATAAATATAGTATAAGAAGGATTATCATATGTTTTTTATTTATAGTTTGGGATTTCTTGAGGTAGAGTGCATAATACATAGGTTTTTCTAGCTTTCAGATATAATCTTGGTAACTATATGGTTGTTGATCAACATGGTCATTACTTGTATGAGAAGTTGTTTAAGATCTGTTTAAGATTCAAGATCGATGATGAAGATTTATCTCCTATTCATTTTCATTTCAATTATATCCATTTATGTGTGACATAACATAATATATTACTTTTTCATCATTATTTATTATGAGCAAGATTTTTTTTGTGATTGTTCTCATCTTATCTCTTACTTCTCAAATATTTATGAGGGAAATGTATCACATGTGTGTGATTATATACCCTTAGAGCTAGAAATAATCATGTGGTCTATTGGAGGTTGAATTTATGCATCATTATCTCTCTTTCTCCATTTTCATCCTAGGAGGGATACCTTTGAATGGAGGGGATCATGATAGAGTGGTATCAATGATAATGCTTGGGAGATAGGATGGAGTCTATAGTGAAGAAATTGTAAGGATACAAGGTTTGGTAGGTAAATATTATTATTTAGTGGCGGTATGTGTTGTAAACAAGGTATATCATCTAGGACATGGTCTTTTTGGTTTCGCTATGATCTAGCAAAAAGAAATTTCTGTTCGGTGGAAATTATAAGGGATGTTATGTTTCATTCATAGTAGATATATAGGATTTTATAATGCATCATGATTGTGTGAGACTATATTTAAACTAGGTAGATAATTCCAGATTCTACAGAAGTATGAAGGCTCTATTTTAGATCATGGTATAGAGGTTTGGCTGGAGTTTGTAGTGATAGACTCCAGTTTAAAACATGTTCTTAGATAGAACATGGATTAATTAACTATGATCATTTTATATAGGATAGCTCGGTATATGTGAATTTTATTCAGTAGTGTTTTACTAGGGTTATCTATTTTTGTAGGATGATTTGAGATAAATTTTCAAGATGAGTTTATTTCTATGACTGTAATGGTGGAATTTTGGATAGTGATTTTTCCCTTTTCTGGAAAATTTATAATTTCTTCTTTTTAGGTGTAATGAGACCTTTCAATTTACTTATTGGTCTTGAAATACTTCAATTTTTATCATATATAAGTGAATTAGAAGTATTATCATCATCCATTGATTACTATCCCATTGAAATGAGTGCAGGTAAATCTCATCCATCTCATTATTGAAACCCACTAATTAAATCATTAATCCATGATTGTTCATACCACTTAAACATTTACATTACAACCCACCCCTATTTTTCTGTTGAGATGGTATGTATAACTCAATCCAGGGTAATGGTTTTGAGATGGAGGTATGGTCTTTAGGGATTTGTTCTCTGATCTTATTATTAGCATTCGCTAACTCTCTCCCCAAGCTAGGTGATGTAAAGATATGGTCTGAGTGAGGTTTTTTCATCATCATATGAATTTAATACTCTTCTCTTGAGCCCGGTGTGGTAATGATTTTTACTGAGGGAAGGTATTATTGTATGTATTCCATTTTTCAATTAAATATACTATTTAATCGATCTAGGTGTTATAGGGCTTGGTTTGGGGAAATGTAATATTGTATGTTTTATCTTCAATTTATTTATTTTTTTTATTAGATTGTTTTTCCTTTATAGTGTAAATTAAAATCATTTATTATAAGGGTTATGCATGTGACTTTGTTTAGGATGAAGATAGGTCATTGTGTTCTTACATACCCATAATGGATTTCTATCATATTGGTAACATGTGTCATGGACTAGAGTAGGTTAATAGATTGGATACTTCACTCATCATAATGCATTACATTTTGTGATATGTTTTAATCCCATGTGGGTGATTAGTTTTTTCCAAAATGGAATACATCATGCTGTGATGCATAGGATTCTTTGATTTGTTTGCTTGTGGAAGATCTATTTATATTTAACTTGGTGCTTGTGTTTGTTGATGAATGGTATGAAATGTCAATTTAAAACTATTGAAATTAGTGACGTGTACCTGTATTAAATGGTAATTTGTGTGTTAAATCATGTGTGGTTTTTTCATGAGTATAATCCTTGTAAATAATTTTTTGTTAACAAACATGTGGATGAAAATTTCATATTTAAAAAGTGGATTGTTTCAAAATCATGTTTTTTTATCATGTAGATCATCTCTTAAATTGGGTTATCAAATTGTAATGTTAGGTGTATTGATATTAACATAGTTAAGGTGATGGTAGAGTTGTGTTAGTTAAATAATATGAAATTGAAAGTGTATGTAAATTTTCAATATATATAAGTTATTATAAAAAGTGTGTTAAATATCAAATGTTAAATATCATTCTTTGAATGTATTATATTTCTCAAATTTATAAATTGATTTTACATGTATCTCATGATGTTTCATTTATATTAGTTCATGGATTATAAAAAAAATTGTTCCTCATGAATTAAATTTGTTAAATTATTAGTCAGTTTAGTTTATTGATTACTAAAGAAATGTTTTTGGAAAAAATCGATTTTTTTGGTAACATATTTTCTTAAATAACCAATTGAAGTTATTATTTTTAACTAGTAATTATTTTTAAAATAGTTATGAAAATGTTTTAGGAGTGTTTTCATAGATAATTTTGTTGATAAATGGTTTTTTATGAAAATGATTAAAAAATATTATTTGAAGGTTTTTTTAATTTTTGGATTTAAAAAACAAGTGTATTAGTAAAAGTTTTTATTATCATGATTTATAAACATAAAATTTATTAATAAGAATTTTTTTGATATATATAGAAAAACTAAGAAATCATCGAAAAAACTAATGTTTGAGTTTGGAACATCTTGACCAGAAGTACTTGATAATATGTTAAAAGTATTGTATCTATATTTATTAATACATTTTCATACAAGAATTCTAATATAATTTATTCATGATATATAAATATAGATAATTTATTAATGTTATAAATTTAGTGTGTTTCATGATTTGTATACCATGTTTTGAATGAGTATAAATCAAATAAATAGAATATGTAAAAATTAAATGATAAAATAAAATCATTCAAATACATTAATAAATGAATCAATACGGTGCAATTATTATCATTAAGATTTAAAAGAATGTTAAATAAGGATAAATAATGTATATATTTTCATTGATACCATGAACAAGATATATTATTGAAGTTCCACATATAACAATGTTTTCTCTTAAATGAGGTTCTATGATTTTTTATAAAAAATCAATGTCATGTTATTGTTTCTGAAAGGAGTTTACTTGTGAAATTTTTTTTGTAATGATTGTTTGATTTATATGAATTAACTGTTTCATTTGTTATATTTTTTAGTGTTTGTGTAGATTTTTTTCATAAAATACTTTTTAATATGTCCATAAATAATTTTGGTCTTGAGTGTTGAGATGATGTGTGATTCCAAGTCCTAGTGTGGTTGAAATTATTTTTATAAATTTATTAAATATAAATTATATAAAACAAAGATGGTTTTTCATAAATAATTATATAACTCTTAAATATATTCTTGTATTGAAAATATGATACCATCATTGTATCTGTAAGAGGGAGTTTACACTAAGAACGACCTAAAGTTGGTTGATGTGGGGAATTCGGGTAAATTGATTCTTGTTGGGTATGTTCATTGGATTGAATAATTATTCATTTAATTAATTCATTAAATGACTTAATCCTAATACATTCTAAAAAACACTATTATGTGTAATATCTAGGGTTATCCACATCACCTTATGATCATTTAGAGGAGAATTCCTATTTCTTTGATTTGAATTACATTTGAGACTTTGCATGTGCCCACATATAGAATTTAATTTATTTATATGATTAATACATTTTGTGCAATTTTTCTCACCTAGAAAATTTACAATTTCAATTTTCTATCCAATAAGGCTTGTGAAAATATTTTTTCACCATTATTTTTGTGATTTCCCCCACAACTGTTCGCATTATTCATCATTGGATCTGAGGGTCACGATTCCAATATTATAGGGCAGGACCGATCAGGATTGGACCCCCGGATTTAGGGAAAAACCCAGTGAAACATACTAATCCATGATTTTGGGGATGTATTGTGATGTTTTGTAGGATTTAGGTTATTATTTTAGCAGATCTAGGATCAATGACTAAAGGATCATGATGGGAGTTTCACGATGTGGGTGATGGACCACCGTGCATCAGGAGATACAAATTTTCCACCACCAGAGTGTCGGAATCGTATAATAGTAGCCTTTCCATACATTTTAGGTGGCCTAAAGGCAACATTATATATGGAGTAGGTGAATCTAGAATGTGTGGAGAAGATATATGATTTTTTGAAACCCCAACTATATTCCATATAGTTTGAAGATCACATGGTGTGTAGGACCCTGGTAGTGACGGCTAGGGTTTCTGGGTGAGGTAAATATCACACACCATATGTAACCCCCACATGTTATGTGACTCGGTGTTGGTGACTTGACATTTACTTTTGGAGTACATGAAAATGTGCACAGCCAAGCACATGGCTATTGGACATGGACATGTCCAATTTACATAGACACAGCCGGGGGACATGAGAAATGCTAGAGTACGTATTCAAGTTACACAGATATTTCCAGAATCATGAAAGGTCCCCTCTTGGCAGAGGAATTTTTTGTAGGGATAAATTATGAGTGATTCATGTTCTGGTTGGGACACTTCCTGGAAGCAGGGCGGGACGACACACCATGCGGTTTTCCTTACACATTGTGTACCATCCTTTTTTAACAAACTTATTACCCTCATATATCCTTTATTTTGAATCATATTTTGGATAGTGAGTATCATATTTTGAGTGTTTTTAGATGTATAACACGATGGTATCCTTATTTGTGGAATTTGAGATATTATTTGAGATGTTCTGGGCATAAATATTCTTTTGGTGACGCTTCATAATGATAGCGATCGAGGAGGATCATTAGAGACATTAGAGTGGCACCATCATTCTTCGATCGAGAATGGGTACTCTATCTACCCGCAAAGTGGATCTCTCCTACTAGGATAGTGCATAGGTCCATTATAAACCATCAGAATGGCGCCCTCCTACATAGTCAAGGCATGAGTCATAGATCATCAAAGTGGAACTCTCCTACCGAGACAGGGTGTGGGTCCTCTATTGACCAACAAAGTGGCATCCTCTTGCAGATTCAGGGCAAGGGACATTGATAATTAGAGTGTATACCTCCCTATAGAATAGGTAATGGGTCCATCAAGTACTATAATAGTAGAAACCATTTTTTAGGATAGGGAATATATCCTCTATATACTATTAGAGTGGCACCCTCTTCTCATATTAGGGAATGGGTCCTAAATCATTATAGTGGAACTGTACTACTAGGACAAGGCATGGGTCCTCTATCTACCATTAAAGTGAAACTCTCTTGTCATGTCATTGAATATGTCCTCTACTTAGTGATTGTGGCCCCTGTACTATGTGGTATAATGGTGATTTGGGGCCCGATGTGGATTCTTCTTCAGATAGATGTGTGAGATGTTGTGCATAATTAACAAAACCACTTAAAATTTAGTGAAAAATATTTTTCTTGAGTAGGGTATGTGATGGATATCCGCATTCCCTCTTAATAGGGTTTCTTGTATGATCATATATATATATATATATATATGCATCCATGTTATATGATTTGTCTTACTCACTTTATAAGGGTTGAGATGTCTATTGGTATCATGTATCCTACTCCCCTCACCCCCCCCCCATTAAATTTTGTGAAATCCTATGTGTTATTTATATTCTCACCCCTTCTTGGGATTTACCCACATGTTTCATGTCTTATAAAGAAAAAGTAAAAGTTAGTGATGATTACAGTGGAGCATAGGAATATCCATTTGAATTTCATTGTGTACGGTGGTAAGAGCTTCATGATTATGAGATGGGGTCATTTAGAATTTACATTATATTTATTTTAAGTTTGGTACATATTTCTGGTTGGGAATGTATTTTCTCCTTTATCAATTTCAGTTTACATTGTCATATTGTTGTATTCCTTAATGGTTTTACCTGGATGGTTTTTTCGCTAGGTGATTCATCTTTTATTATTTTTTCTCCACAAGTATGTATTGAGATGGTTGGGTGTGTGAATATAGGTACATTAGGAAAATACCTCCCATATTAGTTCTGAATTTTGGTTATTTTTTATTTAACATGGCCTATGGAGGCCGGCCTGGTGTAGTTGTAGCTAGAACCCTGTTGTGTTGCATCAGGACAGATTAGTATATGAGGTGGTGCATTCCTTTGGAATGTGTTGAGAGGTTTCCCCTTATGAGGATTTGGTTGGGATTTATAGAAATAGTGTCAAATTTTATCATGTTCCACATTCATTCCCTAGAACATACTGATGGTGTAGGGGATGTCATATTCATACATTAGAACTCTTACCACCATTTTGTCAACTCAGAATACTGATACATTGGTTGTAGTGAAAATTAGTATATGAATCATATAGAATTGAGTATTTGAAGATACTTCTTGGATCATATCCCCATATATATATATATATATATGTTCATCTGACCATGGTACGTATTGATTAAAATTTTAGGATTCCTCCAAATAGACAGCCATCTGGGTTATCAATTCTTGATCATGATGACAATCTGATGAGTGGCAAGGCCTCGGTTCAGGGGTAATTCTATGAGATCATTCTTCCTAGTGGAAAAGTATAAACACCCCCATAGTAGGATGAGGATGCATATAGTCTTAGTGAAAACAATGAGTTCCAATAATAGAGGTCGTTGAGGTTACATGGTGAGATAGATACTCAGGTGGTGTAGGGATAGAGTCGGCGATCCAATTTTTCAAGAATATCCAAATTCCAATTGATCATGTTGTTTGGAAGAAATGTATCCTTTCCCACAAATCATCTGGTCACTAGTGGAGTCTATTCACATATATTCATGATAATTCCACACTCTCATGGTTTGAATTCTAGAAACTGTTTCGTTATGATTTCTACCACCCATGCTTGTGCTCAGTTTAACTTTAGGATCTTATGAATCTATAATAGGGAGGGATTACAATTTCATAGTTTTCCTTGATGTTTACTGACCTTAAAATATACTCCCTCAATATTATTCTAGATGGATACTTTAAGGCATGGATGTTTGAAGAGGTTCACTATAGACACAACCATGAATGTGTGGTACCATAGTGCATTCCCGCCTATGTTGAAGTGTTGGAGGGGGTGCTGGTGATGGAGAGAATCCTATTTGAGGGACACCATTTAGTTTGATATTGTAGTGGTAATCTTGGGTTTCAGCCAGTTATAGTAGATGTCATATTCTATTCAGTGTAGTCTTGCCATATAGAATCTTTCCAGGATTGAACTCTGATATATGTTAATGCAACATATGGACTACATAAAGGACCAAGGCAGCCCAGATATGGGTTGTGATATGAAGGTAACAGGATAGGTCACTTGGAACTTTATTTTCTTTCCTGACATGATGATGAGGGAAGACAGATAGAGGATGGACTTCCAAGGCTGGGATGTCACCATGATCATGGATCTCCAAGGCAAGGAAAATGTGGATCCATGGGAGGGGGAGGTAGTAGAAGATAAACTGGGGCTCTTGTAGGAGGAGTTGTGGGTGATGAACAATGTTATAAGATCCTTCCACCACCACCACCATGTGGCCAACATCATGGTTAGGGAGCTTGTGGTTGGGGCCACATATAGTTGTAGGCTATGGTTTCGTATAACATAGATACACATGAGATTATTAAAGGACCAATATGTATTTTTTCTAATCTTGATTCAGTATTAGTAAATATTGGTGTGATTTATTCCTTCATATCTTTACTCCTAGTGTGAGAGCTAGATATCCATGTTCAGTATTTAGTATAGTATATGTATATGGATATTCCTATAAATAACACTTTTTAGGTCACTTTTTTCTACTGGAAATGTGATCTATTACTCCGTGGATAAATTTACTAATGGGACCATTTGGTTGTTAGGATGAGACGTTATGATGTCATATTTGGTATAGACTTGTTTTCCATGATCCATATAAGGACCCAACAATAAAACATTACATAATTTATATTTTTAGTCAATAATTTAATTTCTTTTACATTGAGGATTTTTTGGGAAAGATATTTTGAAAAGTATGATAAAATACCTAAAAAATAAACCAAATTCAAAAAAATAGGATACTACTAAAATTGTATCCATTTTTTTCAAAATATAAAACTTTTAAAAATAAATAATTATTTCATTGAAAAATATTCAAAAAATTCAACACAACTTCCTCATTTATCTTACCCATCCTTACAGAATATGAAAATGCATTTAAAACATGGAATGAGCACAGAAATCTCAGAAAGGTAGATAATAAAAGAAAATTATTAGTACATTCAAAACATGAATATCCATTAAAACCCCATTTCATGAATAATCATAAGTATAAATAGAAAAATAATTCACTTTCTTAGTTACATAATTACAATATCACTCTTACATTAACACTTAAAAATGGAATAACCATACAATAAACTTCTATCTCTAGAGTACCCAACGCATTATAGATCTATAACAGGGCTCACTCGTCATATCTTCATCTATAATGGGCACAACCCTATATATCATAAGCTATAATGGGAATAAACTTGTTATATCATGAGAAATAATGGGATCATCCCATAATTAACAATTTTTTAGGTGCGTATCATGAATAAAACTCTTGATAACACATTTAAACCCTTTAGAAAAAATCGTTCATATCTAAAAATAGATTTTTTTAAAAAAAATCACATTAAAAATAAAAAAACTAACCACAATATAATTAAATCATATCCTTAAAAAAATTAAAAACATATAATAAAAAATCATAATAATAAATATACATGAAATAAGTAGAGTCTTCTCATGAAATATATATAAAAAATAATCTTTTGGAATTTTGTAAAACAAACATTTAAAAAAATAAAAACGAGAGTCTCATACATAACAAATGAAAATGATCCCTTTTTGAAACACATGAGATACATTAAAACATTAAAATACATATAAATAAATTCATAAAAACAATAATTAAAACATGTACATGGAATATAATTATTTATATGTATAAATCTTTAAGACATTTAAAAGAATGTTTTAGTTAAAGAGTCCCTTACCTTGGGTTTGACTTCCTTTAAATGTGTTCAAACCTCTTGTATAATGGTTTAAAAAGTTTTATTAATTTATAAAGGAACTAAAATAATGTTTAAAATACCTTTAATGATCTTCTTATAAAAATTTTCACCAACTTATTAACAATATTTTTTGTATTACCATTATTTCGGGGGTGTTATTTTCATGTTTTCCAAAGTTGGTTTATTATGGGCTTCCCTATAAAAAAGAAAAAATACTCCAAAAGTGAGAATATATATATATTTAGTAAATTTCAAACAATTACAATAGAATTAAAACATCCCATTATTTTATTAAGGGGAATATAAAATAGATCGTCTATGATGTGAATGAATTATTGCACCATGGACGGTGATTTCATTATTTAAGAATAAAAGGAGAAGATTATGGATTATATGATGAATATAACATTAAAAAACAACATTATAGTATATATATGATAATATATTTATCATGAAACATTTTATTGTATTTTATGATAAGGACATGGTGAAAAAGAATTTAAAATAGACGAAGAAGGAATCTTACCTCTTGACAATTTCACCTTAAGAACCTCCTTATGGGTCTTGGAAGTGGTATTTTTGTTAGGCCAAGAGCACTAGTGTAAGATCCCAGTTTTTGTAAAGGTATTTAATCATTATGTTTTGGTTGAATCCATTATTTCGGGCTTCAAGGGATGTTTCCTGAAAGTGTGAGAGGACTTGGGGGTGTTCTGGGGGCTCGGGGCACAGAGTAAAGGAAATCTGGGCAAGACAGGCCAGGGCGCATGGCCTGCGCATGGCCAGGAAAACCGTACAGCCTGCCCAGGATAAACCGTGTGACCCTTACTCCTCTAGATAGAAGCATGCACATTGTTTGCACTCAGTTTTCCAAACTATGCGGCTAAATCATGCGACCCATCCTCCTCCAGACAGTGGCATGTGCACGATTTGCACACGGTTTGCCAAACTGTGTGGACAAACTGTGCGACCACTTTGTGTTAGGAAACATTACATGTTTTCCACTCCATGAATTAAAACACCACTCGGGATTTCCTCCCATTTCTTCCCACTCCACCCTAGGCACGAACCAAATCGCCTAAAGGCTCCAAGATACCAATCTCCTTCGATTCTAAGGCGTTTTTGGTCCCATTGGTGGCGGATCGAAGCTCTGGGTATGGCTGATCCCATCCTTAATTCTCTTTTTGGTTTAGGGTTTTTATCTTCTCTCCCTCTCATTCCAAAGCTCTAAAACCCTAACATTTGGGTGAGTTTTAGGTTGAATCTTCAAAGGTTGGTTGGATCGAGGTCTAAGGACTCGATTGAGAGTGCGTTCAACCACGGATTCGAGGTAGGTGGTCTACAAGTGATATCCCATAGTTATTTGAGTATTTCTACATGTTTAGATGTTTTCATACTTTCTTTTGGTTATGTTTTGGATAAAAATGGCATGTTTCATAATAATGGTGTTTAAAATGGAAAATCGGAACCCTCACGATCCCCGTGGGATGTGTTGGGATAGACTTGACCTAATTGGGGCCATCTATGGGATGTGCCAACTTTTCCTGGATTTAGGGATTGATATTAAACAAGTGTCCTTGTTGTAATCAATTTTAGAGACCTTATTAAATATGATGGCATGATCAGTTGAACTTGGAATAAAATTATGGTGATTCACCTACACTTGGCAATAACCTACGGGTTAAAGTGGAATGGGTAAAATGATTGATTAATAGGAATGATGAACGGTTTAAATGGGTTAATGTGTAAACTGATTAAAGGACATAATGGGATAGATTATGTGTTTAATTTTTAATTCTTAGGGAGATACGCATATCACAAGGGTATTGGGTTAATGGTTAAAATGATGTGAAATTGTAATGTGTTAATGTGTTAAGGCATGATGTGGTTTCCCATGTGGGTTGTGGTGAATAGTGTTTATCGAAGGGAAATGGTTTGGATGGTTGATGGTTACTTATATTAATCATGTTCACATGGCTTCGTAGAGTGGGGAATGATAGGAGGATCTATGCCCACTGGTCGAGTGAAGACTGAGGTTCTAAACTCCACCTTAAATGCACGGGTTAGGAAAGGGGACTGAGGGTCTATTCTCCTAACGGTTGCATCCACCCGGACTGACGCTTCGAGGTAAGGTTATGGTTTCTATGAGGGGGTTAGTCCTAATAAGATAGGATAATGATTTGTTTACTATCTTGCATGTGGTTTTTGACCTTAGACCCTTTTAACATAGTGTTTGTGATTAACCCATGGAAATGTGATGAAATGGTAAATGGTGATAATGAGTGTTTAATGACTGGTAATGGAAGTGGCAATGAATTGGCTCTAAACTGGATAATGGTACCTTAAATAATTACTTGTAAATTATCATTCATATTCCTTTTTATGCACTATCTATTTAGAGTAAATATTTTGTAGATACCGTTGGTGGTGGCCTACTTAGTTGTACTCACACCCTGCTCGGGCCACCGTTGGGTACCCGAGCAGACTTCATGTTTTCGGGTCAGGAGAAGGGAAACAGTCCTTGCTAGGTAGTTGATTGGACATGGGTAACACTTGGTGGAGGATCTGGGCATGGAGTCGGGACCATTTTGGGGATTTTGGTCATTGTCTTTATTTTGGGGTTTTGTCTAATATTACACTTGTAGTATGACATGAAATATTTGATTGTTATAAATGGTTGTTATACATGTTCCTTATTTTTTTATTATTGTTTCCGCTATTGGTTTATTTCTGTTGTGGCTTACTCTAATAAAAAGGGGGTATAGTCTCCCCACATGACCACATAGACCCCAGCTACTAGTCAGTAACCTTTGGTGTATGGGGAGGCACACTTAAGGCCATGTAACCACCCGGCTCAGAGAACCAGTTTAGTAGCTTCCGGGTTGGGGACATTACAAAGTGGTATCAGAGGAGGTCTTTCTTCTCCTTCTCTGAGGTCTTATTATTTGGGATTCGTATAAAAGGGTTAAGACATGTCAGGCCTTCGTAATGAGCTCATGCTTGGGAGTATCTAACCCAGGTAAGGGGGAAACTCAAGTCACCCTGGGTGGGAAATGATGTTCTTGGTTGTGTGATGTTACAGTTGATGATATTTCACCGTTGGGTGATGCACATGTGGTTTGATGTGAGTGTTTTATGAAGTTTGGCTTGTTCCCTTAAGGGGACGAGGATTTGCATTCATGCATCATTGTAGCCACCTAGGGAGATATGTGACATGCATTGTGTTATGCACATGCACGGGGTGGGTGTGTGAGGCAGGAAATTTGGGTACATCATGCATTTCATGAAACCAAGAAATAATGAGAAGAATGAAATAAATCAAGTGGGTAAATGATGTTTAATGGAGTAATAGGCTTTGAAACAAGTTGGAAAATGTCGTTGGGTTAGTATATGAAATGGGTTGTTGTAGATTGTAAAGAGATTTTGATGGAGTCATGAATGTTTCTTGTATGCATGCTAAATATCATGCTTGGCATTGTAGTGAAATACCACCACGACGTCGGTTACCATTTGGGCAACGAGAGGGTGTTGCTGAGAACACTCCTCCTATAGAGGAGCAAGAAAATGTGGCTATTGATGAAGGTAGAGAAGACCAGTTCCAAGAGAACATGACACTCCTTATGCAGATGATGGATAGAGACCCAGGGTGGGTTGCACCGAGTATGTTTGAGCTGACTAGGGAGTTCCAAATGCAGCACCCTCCGAACTTCACCAGAGAGGGTGGGCCAGAAGTAGTGGAGTTCTGGTTAGAGTCTGTCCAGATGTGACTGGACCATCTAGAGACCCCAGTTGAAAAGAGAGTGAAGATGGTTTCTTATATGTTGTGAGGCCAGGCATGGCATTGGTGGGGCATTCAGGCTGAAATCAAGAAGGCTGAGGGAATGTCAGGGAAGGTGTTTCATGAAAAGTTTTTGGAGCATTTCTACCTAGAGACCTTGAGACAGGAGTGGGCTACATATTTTTTGAGTCTGGCTCAGGAATCGCTATTGGTGATGGACTATGTTAGTCGCTTAACTAATTTGAGATGCTTTGTCCCAGTGTTAGTAGGGGATGAGGCAGCAGTAGAAAGGCATTTCCATGATGGGATGAGACATGAGATCAGATCTCAAGTAAAAATATTCCTCTTGAAGAGGTTCACAGAGGTAGTAGATCAGGCACTAATTTCGGAAGGAAACCTGAAGGGATATTCGGGTAGTGTACTTGTGGTGTTAGTGGGACAGAGGAGCGGTGAAACTAACAAAGGTCGAAAGTGATTCCATGATATCTCACAGCATGGCGGAAGTATGAAAAGTGGCTTGAAAAGTGGGTCAGCCTCTCAGAGTGGGAACCAGGTGTTTTGTTATCAATGCGGCAGGCCAGGGCAAATGTGTGGTCAGTGTCCTCGACCTCCAGTTGAGTTTTGTTCGTGCAGCAGGATAGGGCATGTGCAGAGATTCTGCAGGAACCCTCAGCATGCGGGTGAGAATAATGGTGAAAAGAAGGTGATGGGTATGTGAAGGGGATCTGTTACCCCATATCAGGCAGGTATTTGGAGCTCCATCGGTCGTACTGGCTGGGGTGGTGGACGTGGAACTCCAGGGTACGATCACTCATGCCAGCAGGGTAGTGTTGTGTAGGGAGTTTAGGCTAGGGCCCAAGGTAGAGGTGCATGTCAGCTTTAGGAAGTTCAGTTTGCGCCTAATGGTGGCGAGGCTGGACCGTCGACTGTTTGAGGTACGATTCTTGTTGCTTCTACTCTTGCTAGTGCGTTGTTTGACACAGGTTCCACACACTCTTTTGTCTCTGCTCAACATGTGGTAGCGCTGGGTTTACCTGTGGAGAGGGTGTGTGGAGTTATGTCAATTGACACTCCATTGGGCGTGCGGGTTGAGGATATCAAGCAATTCAAGGGGTTTTCCTTGTACGTTGGTGTTGTATAGGGCACACATAGACTTTTACCATCACATACTATCGTTCAGGTCACATGAAGATGATGCTTATGTCTACTGTGGTGAATGGGATGTTCGAGCAGGGCGTTTGGGATAGTTTTGTCAACAGATGAAAGGACTCATGGCTCAAGTTGCACGTCTCACACTTGATGACAATGCAAGAGGGGAGCATCATGTTTTCCCTCCTGTGGTGGATCGGTTTTAGGATGTGATTCCTAAGGATTTCATAGGGTTACCCCCTGAGAGGGATGTTGAGTTCATGATCGAGTTGCTTCCGAGAACGGAGCCACTTTCTATTCCGCCATACAAAATGGCACCAGCAGAACTCTAGGAACTGAAGGTTCAGCTTGAGGAGTTGGAGCGTAAGGGGATTATCCAACCTAGTACGTCTCCTTGGGGATCTACCATTCTTTTTTCAAAGAAGTCTGATAGGTCCTTAAGGATGTGTGTTGACTATCGAAAGTTGAATCAGATGATGGTGAAAAATCAGTACCCTCTTCCTAGAATTGATGACCTATTTGATCAGTTGAGGGGTGCATCAGGGTTTTATATGATTGATCTGAGGTCAGGTTATCACCTGTTGAGGGTGAGGTCTTCCGACATACCGCTAATGACATTTCGGAGTCGGTATGAGTTGCTTGAGTTTGTGGTAATCCCTTTGGGATAGACCAATGCACTGGTGGTGTTTATGGATTTGATGAACTAAATCTTTCATCCCTATCTAGATCAGTTTGTGGTTGTCTTTGTAGATGATATCTTAGTGTACTCGAAGACTCATGACGATCATGCCCAACATCTTGACATCATCTTGGGAACTCTAAGAGAGCATCGGCTATACGCTAAGCTATCAAAGTGTCAATTCTGGATAGGTGAGGTGCATTTTATGGGTCACATCATCTCGGAGAAAGGTGGGTCCATGGATCTAGAGAAAGTGCGGGCAGTTGTATCTTGGGAGCAGCCCAAGAGTGTTTTTGATGTTCGGAGTTTTCTAGGATTGGCCAGGTATTACCGAAGGTTCATTCAAGATTTATTTCTTTTGTAAGCACCACTCTCAGGCTTGACCATGAAAGGAATCAGGTTTTAATGGTCTGAGGCTTATGAGAATTTCTTCCAAGAGTTGAAGAAGTGGCCGACAACCGCACCTATCTTGATCATACCTGAGCCGGGTAAGAGGTACATCGTGTTTTGTGATGTGTCCAGAATCAGACATGGGGCTGTGTTGATGCAAGATGAGAGGGTGGTGTCTTATGGGTCAAGGCAGTTGATACCCCATGAGCAGAATTATCCCACTCATGACCGTGAGTTCGCTGAAGTAGTGTACTCCTTGAAGTGTTGGAGGCACTGTCTATTGGGAGAATGGTTTACCATGTTTACCAACCATTAGAGTTTAATGTACATCTTCTCACAGCTGGATCTGAATCTTCAGCAGTGAATATGGGTTAATATCTCCAGTCTTTTGAATTTGAGTTGGTGTACAGGCTAGGAAAGGGAAATAGTGTTGTAGATGCTCTGAGAAGGATGGTTCAGAATTAGGTGGTTCAGGAATCCAGTACCGAGTGGAAGGTGATGGCTTTGTTTGCAGAAATGCACCTGGAGGTGCAGGAGGAGAATGATCATGTCACTCTTGCTTCCTTAACGATGGAGTCTATTCTTGTGAGTTGAGTTAAGGAAGGTCATCTTTTTGATCCTGAGTGTTTGATCATAAAGGAAAATCTTAATGGTGGGGAGCTACCTTCTGGAAGGACCGTCGGTGCGGACAGTGTTGTTCGTGTTCATGATCGTGTAGTTGTGACAAAGGGTGTGCGATAAGAGTTGATGCAAGAGTTCCATGCATCAAAGTGGGCAGTGCATCCTGGATTGACCAAGATGTACCGCGATCTCCAAAGGCAGTTTTGGTGGCTTGGAATGAAGAAGGCAGTTGCGGGCTTTATGGCAGGTGCCTTACCTGACAGCAGGTGAAGGACGAGAATCAATGCCCAGGTGGTTTGTTACATCCATTTCCCATTCCAAAATGAAAATTGTATGATGTGATAGTGGATTTCATTGTGTGTCTTCCAAGGATTCCATGGAAGAATGATGCTGTATGGGTTGTTAGGGATCAGTTAACGAAAGTGGCCCATTTCTTACCGATTCAGGAGACCCATCCAGTCGACTAGTTGGGTGAGTTGTATGTTTGGGAAATATTGTGGTTACATGGTGTTCCACGAACCATTGTTTCGGACAGAGATCCGCATTTCACATCACGTTTTGGGAAAGGGTTGCAGAAGGCTCTTGGTACACAGGTGTTTTTGAGTATGGATTTCCACCCGCAGATGGATGGGCAGTCAGAGGGTACGATCCAAGTGTTGGAAGACATGTTAAGAGATTTTTTCTTGTACTTTGGTGGTTCTTGGGAGAGACAACTATCGTTAGTTGAGTTTTCCTACAATAACAGTTTTCAGGCAATAATTTAGATGGCACCGTTTGAGGCACTCTACGGGAGGCCATGTAGATCACAGTTATGTTGGCTAGAGACTGGTGAATCTGAGTTGTTGGGGACAAGTCTCATGTAGGAGACTTCATAGTGAGTTAAGTTGATTAGGATGTTGATGGTTATGGATCAGAGTAGGAAGAAGTCATATGCGGATCGGAGGCGTATACCTCTTGAGTTTGGGGTGGGTAATAAAGTGTTCCTTCGTGTGTCGCCAAGGTTGGGTCATCGACAGATTCGAATGTAGGGTAAGTTGGTTCCCAGGTAAGTGGGACCTTTTGAGATTATGGAGAGGATCGTACCAGTGGCATACCGATTGTCTCCTCCACAGCGGTATGGTGGGATGCATAATGTGTTTCATGTGTCGCAGCTTTGACGGTATCAACCTAACCCATCTCACGTGGTTGATATTGAGGATGTGGAGGTTGAGGCTAATGAGTCCTTTGAGGAGCATCCAGTTTGTGTGGTGGATCATAGTGAAAAGGTCTTGAGAGTCAAGGTTGTGCCATTAGTGTGAGTGTTATGGAAGAATGGGAAAGTTAAGGAAGAAACTTGGGAGCGGTAATCAGATATGTGGGCTCAGTGGCCCGAACTCTTCTCTTCGGTGGATCAACAAGGCTTGGAAACTCGGCTCGAGGATGAGACGTTATAAGGTGGGGAGTTTGTAAGATCCCAGTTTTTGGAAAGGTATGTTTTCGTTTTGTTTTGGTTGAATCCCTTGTTTCAGGATTAATGGGATGTTTCCTGAAAGTATGAGAGGCCTTGGGGGTGTTTCGGGGGCTTGGGGCATGGAATAAAGAAAATATGGGCAAGACAGGCTAGGGCTCACAGCCAAGAAAACCGTGTGTCCTGCCCAGGATAAATAGTGCAACCCGTCCTCCTCCAGACAGAAGTATGTGTACGGTTTTTCAAACCATGTGGCTATATCGTATGACCCCTCCTCCTCCGGAAAGTTGCATGTGCACGGTTTTCCAAACCGTGCGGCCGCTTAAAGTTGCAAAAAATTACATGTTTTCCACTCCGAGATTTAAACCCCCACTCAGGATTTCCCCTCATTTCCTCCCTCTCCAACCAAGGCACGAACCAAATCACCCAGAGGCTCTAAGATACCAATCTCATTCGATTATAAGGTGTTTTTGGTGTCGTTGGTTGCAGATCGAAGCTCCGGGTAAGGCTAATCCCATCCTTTCTTCTCTTCTTGGTTTAGGGTTTGTATCTTCTCTCCCTCTCATTATGATGCTCTAAAACCCTATCTTTTGGTTTAGTTTTAGGTTGCAGATCCAAATTTTGGTTGTATCAAGGTCTAAGGACTCAATTGAGAGTGCGTTCAACCGCGGTTTCGAGGTAGGTGGTCTGCAAGTGACATCCCATAGTTATTTGAGTATTTGTGCATGTTTAGTTGTGTTCTTGCTTTCCTTTGGTTATGTTTTGGATACCCTTGGCATTTTTGGTAATAATGGTGTTTAAAATGGAAAATGGGAACCCTCACGATCCCGGTGGGATGTGTTGGGATAGACCTGACCTAATTAGGGCCATCCATGGGATGTGTCGGCTTTTCCCGGATTTATGGATTGATATTAAACAAGTGACCTGGTTGTAATGAATTGTATAAATCTTGATAAATATGATGGAATGATCAGTTGAACTTGGAATAGATGTTAGGTGATGCACCTAGAATTGGAAATAACCTACGGGTTAAAGTGGAATGGGTAAAATGATTGATTCATGGGATTGATGAACGGGTTAAATGGGTTAATATATAAACCGATTAAAGGCCATAATGGGATAGATTATGGGTTTATTTTTGAATGCTTAGTGAGATAGGCATAACACATCGTAATTGGGTGAATGGTTGAAATGATGTGAAATGTTAATGTGTTAATGGGTTAAGGCATGATATGGCTTCCCATGTGGGTTGTGGTGAATAGTGTTTGCCGAAGGGAAACGGTTTGGATGGTTGATGGTTACTTATATATAAGCATGTGCACAAGGCTTCGTAGAGTGGGGTATGACATGAGGATCTACATTCACAGGTCGAGTGAAGACTGAGGTTCTGAAATCCACCCTAAATGCACGGGTTAGGAAATGGGATTGAGGGTCAATTATCTTAACAGTTGCATCCACCCGGACTGAGGCTTCGAGGTGAGGTTATGGTTGCTATGAGGGGGTTAGTCCTAGTCCGATATGATAACGATGTGTTTACCCTCTTGTGTGTGGTTGTTGGACTTAGAACCATGTAACATAGTGTATGTGATTAACCCATGGAAATGTGATGAAATGGTAAATGGTGATAATGGGTGTGTAATGAATGGTAATTGAAGTGGCCATGGCTTGGCTCTAAACTAGATAATGGTACCTTAAATAACTACTTGTAAATTATCATTCATATTCCTTTTCATGCACTATCTGTTAAGACTAGATATTTTGTAGACACCATTGGTGGTGGACTACTGAGTTGTACTCACACCCTTCTCAGGCCGTCGGTGGGTACCTGAGAAGACTTCATGTTTGCAGGTTAGGAGAAGGGAAAGGGTCCTTGCTAGGTAGTTGAGTGGACATGGGTAACACTTTGTGGAGGATACAGACTTGGAGTTGAGACCATTTTGGGGATTTTGGCCGTTGTAATTATTTTGGGGATTTGTCCACTTTTGCACTTGAAGTATGACATGACATGTTTGATTGTTGGAAATGGTTGTTATACATGTCCCTTGTTTGTTGATTATTGTTTCCTCTATTGGTTTATTTCTGTTGTGGCTTACTCTGATAAAAAGGGGGTATAGTCTCCCCACTTTCCCACATATACCCATGCTGCTAGTCGGCAGCCTTTGGCATATGGGGAGGTGCACTTAAGGTCATGTAACCACACGGCTCAGAGCACTAGATTAGTGGCTTCCGGGTCGGGGATGTTACAACTAGAATGTGAAAGGGCTGTGAAGAAGGTAATTTGATAGGTTATATCAAATTAATAAGTCTCAAGGTGATGAATATTACTGAATGAAGGATCCTCCTTTTATAAGTGAGGTGAGGGGTAACATAGGAATTACTCAAATTATTAAAATATAATAAATATATTTTAGGGTTTAAGACTTACAAAAGGACTAAAACTCACATTATATCACATTTTAAAATTAATCGTATCATTTTTTCATTTTTGAAGATTATTGTAATTTTTAAATAATTTAATGAATATAATATTCATGAAAAATAAGTTTTTTTAAACTTATACACTATTCATACTTGAATTTAAACACATTTAAAAAAAGATTAAAAAAATAATAATTTGTTTATTATATAATTGACATATAATATTCATCTAGGTAATTCAATAATTAGAATAATGACATAAAATTTTAATCTTTTATTTTTTTTAATATCATTAATTATATTTATTCATTAATTAAATAATTAATCCTTTATAATTGTTCAATCTATTATAGTATTTATTTATTTCATAAAAATTAAAAATAAAATTCCACGAGTAAGATAAATGTTTTATATTTCAAAATACTTTTTATATATGAAAAAAGCTACTAGAAAACCATAAATTAATAAATTATACAAACTAGAATTTATAGTGTGAATAAATTCACTTACTTTTAAATAAAATATTATAAAGGTCTTAAAGTGGTTTTTATGGGTCCAAAATGTAATAAATTCTAATAAAAACATGATAACGGCCAAAAAAATATCAAATAATAATATTTAGTCCTAATTTGAGTCATTTTTTAATTATTACAATTTTAATTAAAAACATTTTATTCATTTTTCTTATGCTTGGAGAATCAATGCATCAGTGTTTCACATGCATTAATTTTAATTATTTCATATATAATAATTAAAAATAAATTACTAAAATAATAATAAATTAATTAGGTTAAAAATGAAGTTTTATATTCATTATTTATTCATATTCACTCATATACATGTCAATAAAACTTTTTATAATTGTCATTTTGACTGTTCTTGCCTTGTGTAAGCATTACATAGGGATTTGGATAAGATTAATTTAATATACCTCTAAAATTATAAATTAAAATCTTGAAACATTTATAATACATAATAATTAATAAATAAGGCATGCATAATTAATAAATAAGTCATGCAAATAATTTTTATCACTCAATTATTATTTATAAGGAACTTAATTTGACATCGCCAATGTTCTGTAGGCTATGTGTTGGCAGTGACAATTATTTTTATACTTATCATTAAACATATTATAACATAAATGTTATGAATTATTTCAATACAATATTAATCTTATAATATCATAATTCAGTTATTCAATAAATTTTATAAATTTTAGAACATAATTATGTCTTCATGCCATCATAAAAAATACCATATTTTATAAAACATCTATATTTTTTACTATTTCCACAAAATTAAACATTTTCATAAAATTATAAAAAAATCAAACCAAGATAATTTCATCATGATTAATTCAAAAATTTAATTATTATTTTCAAAATAAAATTCTATAATTGAAAAAAATAATGTTTTAAATAAATCTCCATATAATAAATTATTTATTTAAATAATTACTTAACATAATGAATATAACTATTTAATTTAAAGAATACTAATAAATTATATTCTATAAATACATTGGTTGTTAAATTTTTCCCCCTCCCCTTTTGAAATTTCATCCTCAAAATTTTTGATCAATTATTAATCATGTGGGGATACTTTTCCCTCATAGAATTTTCAGATTCTCATGTTGCATCTTCAACCATGTGGTTTCCCCACAATACCTTAACCTAGTGAATTACCTTGTTCCACAATACTTTCCCTCAGAGATCAAGATTCCAAATAGGTTTACCTTCATAATAATGGTTATCTACCAACTAAACTACATCTGTGCTAAAAACATGAGATGAATCTAAAACAAACATTCTTGATATTAAAACATGAAAAACATTGGGTTCCAGAGATAAACTCGAAGGCAAGGATACTCAATAGAAAATAGGTCAAAATATTTCTAGAATTTCATATGGTATAATTAACTGTGGACTCAACATTCATTTCTTGCCAAGATAAGAAAAAATTATAGGGATAAACTTTGAGAAATAGATGATCACCTACCATGAAATAATGGTATGTCCTCGAGTTATCAATATAAATTTTGTTTCTACTCTGAGATGTCATAATGTGTTGCTAAATCAACTGATCTTTCTCTATCAGTTCCTCTACCAATTATGGTCATATCAAATTCCTTTCCCTCAAATTCATCCAAATATTTTGGAGTTTGGCACCACTTTCTATGTAATGCTTCAAAAGGGGTCATCTATATAATGGAATGGAAACTGTTATTATAAGAAAACAAAAATAAATAAATATAATAATCCCAACTTCTCTATTAATACATTGATCAAGATCAAGGAACATCCTCCAATGTTCGAATTGTTCACGCTGACTATCTATCACATTGAGGATAAAATCTTGTGCTAATATTTAATTCAGTGTCTAGCAACATATGAACTCCTTTACAAAAGTTATATGTGAACATGTGATCATGACCAATTATAATGGATAGAAGAACTCCATGTAACCTGAATATATCATTTATATAAAATTGGAAAAGATGATTTAGAGAGAGGGTATCTTGAATTGGAAAAAATGATCAGATTTAATCAATTGATCAACAATATCCCAGATTGCATTAGTACCTCAAAATGTCATTGGTAGTCCCACCATGAAGTCCATGGATCTATTTTCCCATTTCTAATATAGCACTATAAAATACTGAAGCATCCCCTTTGGTAGTTTTCATTCTGCTTTAACCTATTAACATTCCAAACATTTCATGGTAAAATCAGAAATATATCTTTTTAGTACATCCCACTAGTAATACTCCTGAAGGTCTCTATACTTCTTAGTACTACAAAGATGAACTAAAAAAAGATAACTATGATATTCACATAACAACTCTTTCTTCAACTATTAATGAAAATGCACATATATTATCTTCCCAAATCTCAAAACACAATCTTTATCAATGATAAATTCTGTCAATTTACCCTTTTAACAAGTTTTAACATTTTCTGCAACTCACAAACTTCCTTCTACACATTCTTAACTCTATCTAGGAGACACAAAAACACTTTCACCTAATTATTCTTCATCAGGACACCACCAAGTCTTTTAAACAAAGCAGTATTCTAGATAAAAAATTCAGCATTACGAAAAGACCTTCCTAAAACTAGACCATTCAACAATCTTCTTTTCAAATTGTGAAAACAATCATCACTTTCTTTTATCCATGTGAACTCATAAGCTTTATAAGTTTACATAGTTAGTGGAATATATAATCATGAAAACATTTCAACAAACTTATACTAATAGCCTTCCAAACCAAGTAAACTATGAATCTTAGTTATATTTTTGGGTCTTGGCCATTCATTAGTATCATTCTTTAGAAGGATCAATAGTTCTTCCATATTTAGAATCATTTTGACCAAGGAATGAAATTAATTGCAATCCAAATTCACATTTTATTAATTTTCCATAGATTTTTTTCATTTAAGGTTTTTGAAACAACCCTTAAATGGCTTTCATGTACCTATTTACATTTAGAATATAAAAAAATGCCATCAAAAAACACATTCGCAAACTTATCCAAAAACTCATGTAATATTATATTCATAATATCCATGAATACAGTGGGTTCATTATTTAACCAGAATTTAATAACTAAAAATTCATAATTACCTTATTTAGCACGAAATGTGGACCTCAGAATTCCTACTTCTTTTACATTCAATTGATTGTACCCCGACCTAAATTTAAACGTCAAAAAATATTGTTCTCCATTGAGCTAATGAAAAATATATCAATATGATTAATATAAAGACCTAGGATTAACATAAATTGATATTAAATCATTTCAAATGAATATATTGTACCTTGAAAAAGTAAATTTATGAGGACTGTAATAGTTTAGTTTCTTTGGAATCATTGAAACAAAATCTTCTACATTGATGAGAGATCTTCTACATCTCCCCTAAAAATCTCCACCTATAATACTTCTACCTAGCACATTTTTTCATACCTTGGGGAATGTAATCATAAGAAATGGGTGATCTTAGATGCCCAGTTTTGGTAAATAAATAAAATGAAAAAGCATAACATAAAAATTTATAAGCAACTTGAGCATAACATTTTAAGATCATGCATTTCATTTTATAGAACATTATAAAGAATGGCTGTTCATAAGACATGAATCATAATGAAATAATGAACATGGGGTAAGGAATCATAACATCAGAAAATACATGGAATCTAGGTCATGCACATTGTTTTATAATTTCTATAACATATATATGTAGAAACATGTCCACTCATTAAATTTAGGACATGAAATCAGTCCCTGAAATCAAATTTTGGGTATGAAACTAAGATGATGTATAACATTATGAACATGTAATTAGGTTCATGAATAACCTTATGGAATTGAAACAAAGTCCATCCATAACATTTTGAATGTGTAATAGGGTTCATGAAATACCTAATTCACATGAAACCATGTCAATTCAGAACATTGTGAACATATAATCATATTCATGCATAACATTGTGAACTTGTAATCGGGTTCATACATAAACCTATGGACATGAAACCAGGTCCATGCATACTATTTTGAACATGAAATAAAGTTAAATAATAACATTCTGAATATTTAATACGGTTCACTCATAAACTAATGGACTTGATACCAGGTCCATGCATAACATTTTGAACATGTAATAAGGTTCAATCGTAACATTGTGAAAATGCAATCAGGTTCGTGTATAACATTTATGCTCATGATTCATCCATCATTACCCAATTCATTGTAAGGAGATATAAGTCCCACCCATCTCATAATAACATCATTCATATATATTACAATAAATAAACTTTCATAATATCGTGGCCCGTGAAAAGATATGGGTTTTCATAAACATCAAATAATAACCCACAAAATTAAATGGCTATCAATAACATTTCATCACATCATAACCTATGGAAATGATATAGGTCATATAATCATTTAATAAAAGAATAACCCATGAAAAAAAGTGAATTTCAAAAGCATATATCAATTTAAAAGAATATAATTTCCTAAACCTATAATTTATTGAAGAGAAATAGGTTTCATAAAGACTATAACATTAAGCATAACTCATTTATTGGAATGACATGAATTGAACCTTTAGAACATTTCCTAGAAGGTAATGAGTAACATGAATGGATTTAATCATAGATGGAAAATAATTTTAAAACGTTTCTTGATTAAAATATACTTTCATATTCGAAGAAGTATTTTTAATATATAAATCCATTTAAAAATCATTTTCTTAGAAAATAACTTGAAAAAATATAAATAATAAATGAAAACATTTTGAAAACATTTTTAATTCAAAATTAATTTTATGAACATTTTATCAAATACTATCCATTTAAAAATGCAATGGAAGATTCAACAAAATGATGGTTGGTGAATTCGTACATGTCGTATGAGGTAAAAAGAATATTCATTTTGCATTGTAAAAAGGTTAGAAAAAGGCCTTGTTCGGAAAGGGAAAATAAGATACCTTTAAAGAGTTTGATAAAATAAAAAACGGGTAAACATTTCATTAAAATATTATAGGATAATGGAATAATATTCTTGGAAACCCTTTCTAGAAAATCTATTCTAAAGGAACATATATTTCTGACTAAAGAGAGGGTAATGTCACGATTCCATAAAAAACACCTTTTTAACTATCTTATGTACAAAAGAGTAGAAATATAGCACCAATACATGATTATAAAATGAATAACTAGAGGAGAATAAAAATAATGAATTTCTATGAGAGATGTAACATAATATTTGAACAAAATAATCATAAACATAAATAATCTCAAAAAAGCTATGAGATTGTTTTAACAAACTGTTATAACTTGGAAACATGGGAGCATACTCCCTATGTGAGAAATGAAATTAAATGAAGATTAAAATATCGTGAAAATATTTATTATCATGATATAAAATGTAAAATGTAAATATATACACCTCTAAGAAAGAGTTTGGGTGTATAACTAAACATGAGTCCAAAAGAAGGAAAATTGAGACGAAATTATTTTACGGATTTGGAATCTTATAAAACATAAACCCAATGAATGAAGGATCGTAAAATGGGAATTTTAATAACCATAACTTTTAGTATAAGATATATAGAATACAATAATGGGAATTACATACACTACCCAAAAGGAATGTGTGGGGAACATAACATTAATCTCACAGAAATAAAAAGTGAGATGAAATCTCATTCCCTTATGTCTTAACTTTTTCCGTACTTGTTAAAATCACCATTATAATAAATATAAAATTGTTTTATATTGTTGTATTGAAAGAAAGTATATAAATTAAATATTTATATATATATAGGTGTATATATATATATATATTATATTATCATTAATATATCATATATATCATATAATTTCCCTAAACCCCTCTTTAATACATTCCATGTGGTGTGTGAATGAATCACATCGCTTTGAGGGGTGGTAGTCCACACTTCCTCAAACGAGATTATCTTATTAACTCTAACTGGGGTGTAAAAAGGTATGTGTAGTAAATATGAAAAAATAATATTAAAGAAAAAATAAATATTATATATAAAATATATTAATAGAGTTCCTTTCATAATGACCACCAGGATTGGTGACAATGGAGAAATAAACAATCATCCTTTCATGAGGTAGTAGTTCACCTTACACAGAAACAATATGTTTGATATCCATTAGATGGAGGTGTGTATAATTTTTTTTCAGAATATTTTGATAATAACATCATAGTATATTTAGGATACTATTTTTTTGACACAATAATGGAATAATGAGAGTGTAGTTAGTGAATAGGAAAAATAAAGTAAAGGAGGTTGGGAGAAGACGTTACCTCTAAATCAGGTAACTCCTTATGATTTGTGTCAAAAGGATTTCTTTGAGAGGATATCTACCCCCAAAGAAGACGAAAAAGTAATACGGGGGTATTTTTAGAACTATAATGGACTTGAATTGGATAAATATAATATTTTTTTGAGGTTTGATGAATGGGTAGAGGTGGTTCCCTTTTATAGGGAAGGAAAAGGACTCACTTTGAATTTTTGGAAAAAAGCTAGGTATGCATGTGTTCTTACCTAAAAAAGTCAAACCAACTTAACAAAACTAAATAATTCAAGGTTAATGGATGAAATATGGATATAAAATGGTTTTTTGAAATTCATATAGGTCATTTGGGCCCTCAATTTTTAGGTTTATGTTATATATAAGATTAATTTGGCCTTAATTATGGTGATTAATTTTAATCACTTTTATTAATCATTTTGGGGAAAAATCAAATTGGTATTATTAGAATATAAATTCTATAACAAATATAATGTTTTATGTTATTGTTTTTAAATTCAAATTGAAGAAGCAGAAAAATTTATATTAGTGTTAATCCTAAATACGGGATGAAATAATGAGGTTTTAAAGTTGGAAAACGGTCAAATGTTTATTATGATTTATTTTTATTTTTATAGTGAAAATGATTATAATGAATTAAATTTTATTATTAAATATAATATGTATCTATTTTGGGAAAAAAATTATAATATCATTTATAATTAATAAGTAATTAGACAAAAAGTAATTTTTTAACTAAAAGTATCATTTTTTTCCTATTCTATAAAAAAATAATTTACTCAGAAAAATCTAAAAACATCATACTAAGATAAATACAACATTCCGACTTCAAAATTTTTTTTTTTTTTATAAAATTATATTTCTAATTGTCTCTAAAATTAAATTTATTATTAAAATTAGTTCATTCGAGAATGCTATATTTTTAACATTGAAGGACTTTTCGAAAAATATTATCTTTCATTATCAATATGTTTAATTTATATATATCAATTATAAAAAATACATTAAAATTACTTATTAATATTCCTTTAATTATTTTTAATGTTTACATTACAATTATGTCATGTATAAAATTACATACGTAAAAAGATGTTTCACAGAAACTCAGTGTTGCATGCATTGTACGCCAAGTCAATGTTGCTTGTAATTAATGTCAAGTCATACAACAAACCAATGTTGCATGTAACATACTCCAAGTCGGTGTGGCATGTAACATATTCCATGTCAGTTTTGGGTGTAGTGAAAACCATGTCAGTATTGTGTGTAGCATAAGCCAAGTCACTACTGCATGTAGCGCAAGCCAAGATAGTATTACGTGTGAAACGAATGTTTGACATGGGGTTTTAATATACATATATATTTATAACTATTTATACTATCACATTAAATGAAAAATATTAAAAAGATAAAATAATTCCAAAAATATATATTTCACAAGATCACAGGTAGTAACATTCTACCCCCCATAAAATGAATTTCTCCCTCAAAATTTGTCTAGGTTTTCAAAGGTTGACTACTTGAAATCTTTGTTTATAGAAACCCTCACCGTAAAAATGGATACTAAAAGATCCCTTAAAAGGGGAATTTTCGAACCATAATGTTTACCCAAAGTTACTCATAATGAGATTCCTACATTAGAGAAAATATATGGGAAGTTAAAACATCGAAACGGAAGAGAAATATTTCCATCAAGTTCTCATAGAGTGTGATAGAGGATAAGGCCAATAGTTATTTAATAATCAGGAAGTCATAACTCTATGATGACCTAAGGGGCCTTCTGATTCATCTAAAATGAAGACACTAGGATAAATTTTTTTGTTTAGTGATCCATTTTCCTAATGTTTGTGAATTGTTTTGCATACATGTAAGATTTTAGAACAACTTCATCGTTTGTTTTTCTCTGATCCACTTAAACTCTTTCAGTAAAAAGGAAGGTGACCTTTTCATTCATTAAGTACTAACAGACCATGATAACTAGGATATTCCATCACATTTTTCATCAGTTATCAAAAAAATATAAGTTTTCCAATATTCCAAAGTCCTCATGTGGTTAGAAGATACTTTATTCTCAAAACATCATCAAATTTTTAACTTAATCATTATATAAATGGTCAACCTATAACACTACCAAAATGTAATTCATTATTTCTCCCTTATATGTGATATTATCTTATATTGAAAACAATTTTATTGAATTCATTGGTTTATCCCTGCACCGATACAACATTACACGAGATTTTATTACACCATGTTCATATAGATGGATAGAATCACCTGAAACTTCACTAATGGATGAAAAAAAAGATTATCATGGGGATTATTCATACATAATAAATCTTGATATTCCCAATCGGTGGGGGATGATATGTTTTTCTCTAATTTTCATCATTCACTTCATCTACTATGATTGCATAAGCTTTACAGTTGTCCTTCTTCCTCATATTTTTCTGTGTAATATCATCAATATTAGCCCTTTTATTTGGGAAATGATTTGCATAAATCCCAAATTACATGTCCATGAAACACTGAATTGTTGTTGCTTAATTTTCTGGGGATTTATTGGCACTAATTTCATTGAATTTTCTCTTATCATCACTTATAAAATCGTTATCTCAGTGTCCAGGCATCTGACACTTGAAATACCTTCTTTTTCCTTTCAGGAACTCTCCTATGTGCACTTTCCAATATATTTGGCCAGTATGGGTTTTAAAATTTTTCATATCTCAATGGTTTTTTGATTCCCCTTTGAACTCCGTATTAATATTTTCATTAAATATATGAGATTTATATATAACTATAACCTCCATTTCAACTTTTATAGCACAATGAACAATACATTAATAGCTACTAAAGACTATTAAGTCCAATGACCTTATGGGACTTGTAATTAATCCACTAAATAATCTATCAACATTACTTTTATGTGGGAGGATAATACCATAAGTGTACCTCGCAAGTCTTGTGAAATTATACTCATAGGTGCCAAATAATTCATCTCCTTTTTATTAAACTGAATGAACAATTTTTTAATATTTGTATGAAGAACATGAGAAAGTACTTATTTAAGAACAAGTTATTGAAATAATCACAATCCATTGATTCAATTTAATCTTACTTCTTCATATTCTTGATTATATTCCACAACTTTTCTGCTTCACTTTCTAACCAATCAATAGCTTGAATGACATTCTCGTGATCAGAACAGAAGATAAAGGAGAATTCATTTTAAAAGGTATTAATACATTGATCAGTAACAAGTAGATCATATGACCCTCTGAATAGAGTTGCACGATGCCTCATGAAAGACTCAATAGAATTTTGTTCCCTCCTTTTCTCGTTTGGAAACTCAACATGATACATAGATTGAAAATGTTGTGAGAGTATGAAAATGAGGTTTTCTATTCCAACCACCATGGAACTATGACCTTCAAGAGGGAATTGGTTGTATTTCCTATCACAATTACCATTAACTTGGTTACTTCTGCTTCCATCCATTGACTAAAACCAAAATCATAAACTTAGAAACAATTATCATAATAAGGAACCACATAATCATGAAAATTCACTTATAGGATGTCAAAAGTATGACATATTTCTCAATCACCGACACCTTAGGTTTATCCTAGGATATTTGTAGACAACTTCTTATTAAATTCATCATGATGGTTTATGAAGAGTTTGTAAATTGTCAAATCATATCCCTCGGGAGTGTCAAACAAAGTGGGAAGCAAGACCTGTTGTTGTGTATTAAATTACCCTGAGTCAATCATAGAACATCTTTTCGAAGTTTCTACCCCATGGAAAATCTGTTCTAGAGATACATCCACTGGTAGTATCCAGACAGGGATGTATTTCTAGAAAACCACTCGATTTATCCTTTACCAAAATTCGAGGACATTTTCCTAAAAGTTCACTCATCCTTATACTTATCCTTAGATACATCCCTTGACATATCCTTAGAAATATACCGTGGTATCTCACTAAATTATTATCATCATAGTATCCAAATGTTGACTAAACCATTCCTTTGATACCTACTATAGAAACTGAGGTTTAAAATACATGGATATTACAACATTTTATACGAATATTTTGTACATTGAAATAATACAAGCCCGAGGATCATATTAGTTTATTTTCATTGAAAACATGGAAACAAAATCTTTTATCCTGGTGAAATATCTTCAACAACTCCCATAAAAATCACTATCATTATTACTTCAACATAAATCCTTTCATAATACCCTAGGGAAAGGAAATGTAAGAAATTGGTGACATAATATTCTTACTAAGGGTAAATAAAAGCAATGCAAAAGAATAACATAAAATATGGTATGGAACATGATCATAAAATTTCATGATCATACCCTACATATTAGAGAATATAAAACTGAGTGGTAGTTCATAATAAATGAATCATAATGAAATAAATAACATAGGCCATGGAAGCATAACATAATAAAAGACATGGAATTTTTGGCACTCAAGTTGGTTTATAACATTTTGAACCTGTATAAGTAGAAACAGATGCACTCATTAAGTAAATAACATGAAATCATGCCCCCAAATCAACTTGTGGACATGAAACGTGGTCCATGCATAACATTGTGAACATGTAATTAGGATCATCCACAACCTTATGGGCATGAAACCATGTCTATATGTAACATGGTGAACCTGTAATCAGGTTCATGCCTCACCTAATCGACATGAAACTGGGTCTATGCTTAACATTGTGAACATGTAATTATGTTCATGCATAACATTGTGAACATGTAATCAGGTTTATGGATAAACCTATGGTCATGTAACCAAGTCCATGAATAACATTGTGAACCCATAATAAGGGTCTCTCATAACATTGTTAACTATTAGTAAGATTCAAGAATAAACATATGGATGATAAAATGGGACCATGTATAGCATTGTGAACCCGTAATAAGGTTCCCTCATAACATTTTGGAAATGTAATTAGGTTCATGCATAAACATATGAACATGAAACCAAGTCCGTTCATAACATTTTGAATATGTTATTAGGTTCACGAATAACATCTATACTCATGAGTAATTTATATTTACCCAATGAATAGTTGGGATATATAGGACTCACCCATCTCATAATAACATCATTCATATATATGACACTACATAAACATTTATAATATCCTGACCCATAAAGAGTTATGGCTTTTATAAACATCAAATCATAACCTATGAAATTAAATTGGTATAATTAACATTTCAACACATCATAACATTTTGAGAAGATAGGTTTCATGATCATTTCATCAAATAATAAACTATGAAACAAAGTGGGTTTCAAAAGCATATAACTTGTCGAAAAGTATCGGATTTCATAAATAAATAACATGTCGAAGAGAAACATGTTTCATAATGATTTTGAAATTAAGATTAACCTATTCATTGAAATTATATGAATGGAACCTTTAGATCATTTCCAATAATGTAATAAGTAACATCAAAGGATTTCATATTATAAGGAAAATATTTTTGAAAAAATTTGATGTGACCAATTTGTGTATACATTTTAATATATACTATTGAGTATAAAAACATGTTTTCCCCAGATATATATTTTTTTAGATAAAGTTCTTTATTTTGGTGTTTTTGGTACTTTTCAGGTGTTTTCATGCCAGAGTCACAAACCGGGAAAGTTTAGAACAATGATTCAAAAATACATAGTGTGTACTTTCTAACACATGTCGTGTACCATCAACAAAATAAGGATTGGACATCCTAGATACATGACCACGTATCCAGCATGAAGTTACATGTCATTTAACTCTTTTCACACATTTTGTATGACCTTATATAAGTGTTTGTTGGCTGAAATTGGGACTACAACCCATGTGGGGAAGTTCTACACATCTTGTATCCCACAAACCAACCACTGACGCATTCAAAGTCTACAGGAAGTGCGACAGATCACCTACTGGTGGTGGAATTGATGAATTTTTTAGTTGAATTGACTACGCACCATGTATTATAAAGTACACATTGCAAATAATCATTTTCTATAAATATGAGGGAATCCCTCAATGTTTATTTTTTCACATCCAGGGGGAGGTGTTGAAGCTCTCTTTTCTTAGCCTCCCTCAAATCAATTTCAAGTTTTCATTTTTGGTTTTCAATTCCTATTTTACTGTAATTATCCATTTACCCTATTCTCCTATCATATCTATGGTATGGATTGAGTTCCAAATAAATCCTTAGATTGAGAACATGGTCATAAGAGGCTATTTCCCCTCACATTGGGGTTGTAAAAAGATTTGAGTTCATTGTTATTTGAATTCTAAAGTGTTTCTCTTGTTTTCCATTTTTTTACAATTACATTAAGGAATTTACTTTCAAAACAAAAATTAGTGTTGTATCGGAACATTAATGACATCAATGGAAATAAATAAAGGAGTTGTGGTAGATGAACCCATGATCCTTGGGGGAAATAATTGTCATTGTTGTTCGGGTAATGATTCTAAACCTATTTTAAGAAATTAATTATCGGACTAAGGAATTAACCTTTAAACATGTAGTTTTTTATTTTTAGACCAAGAAACATCTTTTTAATTGAATCTCTGTGGTAACTAAATTGAATTTATAGTTTCAATTTTAAGGAAATATGACTTCAATAATCCCTAAGTGGATTGCAACCCTGACACATGTGTTTTTTCATATTGTTCTACTCTCCTTCTATTTTTACATATTTCCCACAAATTGTTTCAATTTAGTATATTGTTTCCTTCACTTATTCGTTTATATATAATAGACCAAGATTCATCCATCTTGCACTAACCATTATTTCCTTCTTTACCCTATGGGATCGACCCCAACTACCACTAACTACCTAAATAGTTGGTTCATAAGAGAACAGAATGATAATCAAATATTTAATATGGCCTACCCCTTGTGATGGGGGTGGTGTAAAATTTTGGCATCATTGCTAGGAAATTAGAAAACACTAGTGCACATCTGATTTAAGGTAAATTTCCCAAGAATTTTTTTTTATCTTCACTTTATTTCGTTATTTTTCTAGGGAACCTCACCCCCGCATCTCATGGATTACTATCCTACATGGGAGTGGTACAAAACACCTAGAGAGGATTTTTATCCACATGATCCAGCACTGTTCTACCCCTACTGGAGGAGTATTATCCATATATGGATGATGGGTTCCAATATGAGGAACATCCATGTACATTATTCACCCCACCCTCCTTTTATTCTCTTCCTGGTTCATCTTCGGGTAACAACAATAACTTTTTATCAATGATAGAGGTCATTAACACATGCCAATTAGACTTAACTAAAAGGTTGGGACGACTTGAAAATATGTTTGAGAAGATATCCTATACAATTTCCAATATGGATACTCCATTTCAGTTTGGGTATGGGTGTTCTAAGATCATTTCAACTAAGGAAACATGCTATGGAGTGTAACCCACATGTAATACACTAATAATTTCATAAATTTATCTTCAAAACAGAGAATTTCAATACTGGGACACATCATATCTTATTTATAACATTTTAATCACCCTTTTTTTCTGAAACCCTTTATTGATTATATACATATTTCAGAGGATACCTTTCTTTATCCTCATGTTTTCATCATTTTAGAGCAGGAACCTCAGTAGGTGGAACACATACCTAATCACATTAAGAAACAATTATTCCTTCAACATCTACTTGCCACGGAATAGGGTTACTGCAATCCGCTACCGAGATCTCCTGAAGGTCAAGAATCATGGATCAAATATAGGGGCACCAAACACATGTGGTGGTTCACGCTATGAAGCAACATCCACCTTCAGGTTATGGGTATGTACCCATAACTCAGGTCAAGCCAATGACCTAAAACAAATGCACTTACCAGGAGGCAAACCATTCATTATTTTTTCCTCCTTCTTTCTTGTATTTATTTTCTATTTTTAATAATCACAGAGCATGCACTTTTATTCCATGTGTCGTGTACTACTCTTTCCTCTATCTACTATTTAAATAAGAACAAAATGACAACACATGTCATATTCTAACTTTCAAACAATATGTACTTTCCTTTCTAATGTATATTTTAATAGAAATTTTTTCTTAAGTGTGTATTAATTATGTTAATAAATAGGGATGAGGAATGTGATGAAAGAAAGGTCACCAAAATGTATCCATTCCTATAAAGACCCTGAAATTACATGATTTTTATTTAATTATCTGGGAATTTTACGAGTCTGTGAAAATTGGCGGCACGTGATTCTGAGGCCCAGTGTGCCCGGATTAAATTTCTGAATTTTTTTTGGGTATGTTAAGTAAACGTACAAGCATGTTTTTGTAACTTTTGAACTGGTGATCAGAATTGAAATCTGGGAACACTGTTGAACTCGCAGTGCCAATATTCACTTAAGGATACCTTTACCCCGACCGTAGTAGATCGAGGGTGAATGATTGATTTTGGGTTTTTTTTGGAAATGAAAATAATATAAAATAAACATTCATTTTATTTCTATTAAAACCTCTCAAATTGGGTTGTGGAGGTGGGGACTACCTGAACTAAAACCTCCATTTTGAATTCAATGGTGGGGACCACCTGAACCCCTTTAATGAGTGGTAACTTATGAAATTCCTCCCATTATTTAATTATGCTAACTCCCCAGTATATTGTTGGAGCCAACTAACACTTAATGAAATGTGTCATCATTTTATTTGTGCCAACAAAATTAATCTTATTAAGTTAAATTATATTATATCCTATTTCTTTTGGTGGGAAAAGGGAGAAGGGGAGAGATTTTGGGAGGATTATGCTTCTCCCATGAAGAACCACCTCCATCGAAGAGCGTTTATCTGACGAACGAGCCTGGGATCATAGGCGCGTGGCGGGTGCGATAAACATTGCCATCTTAGACTTCTTCATCACACCAAAAAAATGAACGAATGACTTAGGGTAAGATATTTTAAATACCTCCCTTACTCATTCTTGATGTCCTCCGCAATTCAATGTTGTCGAACCGCTTGCTACCGGCCAAACGCGGAGGGTGCGGGCCAAACAAATAGGGCCTGACCTCTCTGAAATCCCTTGTAGTTTTTGATGAAGTATTTTTGACAGAGGAAGACATCAACCGGAGCTAGATATGGACATCGGTGGGGCACATGAATGGCAGCCAGCATTCTATCGGCTACGACGAAGGAGGCGGCGCACGACATCAGGCCCAACAGAAGAGAATCACGGTCTTGTGCCACTGTGGAGAGGGAAGGGCGGTCAGTTCGCTACAGGCGACCGGAAAAGGAACAATGCTTGACCACGTCACCCTGAGAAGATGGATGGTCGTCCGTCCTACCATGGAGGACCGCTGCTCCGCGGCCGCCTTGTCGCTCCGTGACCGCCCCATCGCACCGCGATCATCCTGCATCACGGGCCGTGCCGCACCATGTTCCGGGCCAAACATAGTTGGTCGGGACGGGTCTACCCGAACCAGGTCAGTCTGGGTCGACCTGAACTGGGTTGGCCCAGATCAGGTCGGGCTGGGTCAGTCCGACCAGGTCGGACCGAACCCGGACCAGCTTCAACCCATTCCACACGTCTGGCCATAACTTTGGCACCAGGTGTCCGTTTGAAGAACCATCTATAGTGATGGAAACCTTGAAGAGAAACGGACATTTTGGTATACCACACATGAAATTTGAATAATCTTTGGGTATGGTCGGGTTGCATCGAGCATGAATCCAACTGGGCCCTCGGGACAAAAATTCTAATAACGTACAGATCGGGCATCTGTTTGACACACCATTTGTTGCATTTAAACCCATATTATGTGATGTTCCTTTGGGATACTTCTTCTTGGGACTTCGTGGTAGTTTCAGTATCGACCAGTGGATTAATGAACGGACCCTCCTGGAGACAAGAGAGCTTAGTGTGGGATCCGTGTAGCTGGTTGTGGTGATGTACTAGAATCATGTGTGGGTTTGATGACGTACTGATGATGTACTAGGATCATGTGTGAGTATGAAAACATAATGAATATGTACTAGGATACTTTGTGTTTATGACGATGAACTAATGATGTACTAGGATCCTGTGTGGTTCTGACGACGTACCAATGATTTACTAGGATCATGTGTGGGTATGACAACGTACTGGAGAAGTACTAGGATCATGTGTGGGTCTGACTATGTACTCACAATGTACTAGGATCATGTGTGGGTATAACGACATACTGAATATGTACTAGGATTATGTATGGGTCTGACGATGTACTGATGATGTACTAGGATCTTCTGTGGGTCTGACGATGTACGAGGATCTTGTGAGGGTCTGACGAGCAACTTGGATCCTGTGTGGGTCTGACGATGTACTAGGATCCTGTGTGGGTCTGATTAGGTACTAGGATCCTGTGTGGCTCTCCTGATGTACTAGGATCCTCTTTGGGTTTGATGATGATTTAGGATCCTTGTTGGGGCTGCCTCTTAATAGAGTAAGATGAATTATTTGTCACATCTAATCATTTATACTACTATACCTAATTTATACCTGGTGTGAGCTGAGTCCGTACATGTGCGGTACTTTATTTTGTGGTAATACCATGGTGGTATTCTTCTATGTGGCATACCTATTTGGTACTTAACTTTTTGGTACTTCTTCCTTTGTGGAACAGTTGAGCTTGGGATTTTGTGTTGGACTCTGTGTTTCCTCATGATTGAGATGGGCATACATGATAACTTGTGTATACATATGGTCATATAGCACAGTAGGGTTGTTAGTTGATTTCATGGTTTTTGGTTTAACCTTTATGGGTTTTGTGTGACCTTGAGGGTCTCGAGTTCCCTACAGAGTATCGTTAAAATCACCCCTACATGGGCTATGCATGCACCATGTTATGTTTGTTGCAGACGACGGACATCACTGACTGAGGACGAGGGTACCAGGACTATAGGTAACTCAAAGCTAGACATTAGATGAGTTGTACCACAAAGAAGACTATTTGGGAGCTTTACCTACCATTCATCTTGGATATTTGGCGGGTATTCGCAGGAGAAATTTTGGTTTACTTGTACATTTTGGTTTTCATGTACTTTCCACTAGGGCTCGTATTCTGGCACCTTTTTCTTACTCTACTCAAACTTTTACTATACAGTTTACTCATGTTTGTATCTTGATGTGTTCATGGTTGTGTGTTTTTATAGGATATAAAGGAAATTCCTTCTTGGTTTTAGGGAATACGCCTTTCGGTGCTAGTCTCCATCCCCTGGCCTATAGAAGGCGGGCATGGGGTAGTCATGACACGGGCCCCCGGGGATGGGTCGTGAAACATTGGTGTCAGCGGAAGGTTCTACCATAGAACATTAGACTCTGATCTTATTTTTAAAGGAAATAGTTCTATGTGTAGTTTGTGTGGTTATCATTTTCAGGAATCTAGTGTTGGTGCGGTGGCCGAAGTATCCATACACCCGGACCCTGACTTCTAATTTCCAACTCAGTGCATGAAAACACTAATTGTTTGTATGTTTTCAACCGTTTTCTCTGTGATCTCTTTGAGTCAGATCACCAGGTATGAATTATTGACCATGGTTCACCTGTTTCTATTCAGGATGCCTACATGAAGATAGAGTGCTAGGGTTTCAGATATAGTACGTATTGATAGCCCACCGAGCGACGAGGACTCGTTGGAGGTCCCACTTCCAGTAGAGGCAATAGTGGAGGCAGCTGCGGTACCATTACCCATTGTTCCACCAATGCAACCAACCCAGTAGTAGAGGTTGCATGCCACATGAGAACGTTGCACGAGTTCTAGTGCTAGAGGCCACCCTAGTTCAGGGGAGAGACAGAACCACAGGTGGCTGAGGATTGGCTAGAGGGTGTGGTGAGAGTCTTCTGACTAGTAGGGACACCATTTGATTTCCTGGTGATCCTTTCCACCATTATTCTACATGAATCAGTAGGAAAATGATGGACCTTGATGCTCCAGGTTCAAGACAAGGTGATGCTTCTCTGGGAAGACTTCAAGAGCCTGTTTTTGGTAGATTTTGTCCCAGTGACTCTTCGTGATGTGCTCATACAAGAGCTACTTCATCAGCAACAAGGCAGCATGAATGTGGCGCTATACTCAGTGAGAATCATTGACCTCTCGTACTAAAAAAATGATATGGTGCATGACCCATTCATCAGGTCCCGGACCTTTTAGTAGGGACACATGCAGGAGATCATGGCTTTGATGATTTCTCTCAGCATATCGACGTTGGGGGGTGTTATAGAGAGCCCTCTTAGTGGAGAGTTTTCTTGCTGATCAGTCACCAGTAGTGATACCCACCACCGGACATCATGTAGTGGAGTCTTCTATGGATGGCAGCAGACAGACATCACAGAGGTCCAGGAGTACCAGACCTATAAGTGGATAACTTCATGACTCTGGATCGTTTGTGCGGGGAACTGGAGATAGAGTCAGTTATGCAAGGAACATGCAATGTTTCACATGTGGTGGGCAGGGTCACATGGCTCCTGACTGTTCGACCAGCCATATGGATGATCAGAATAAGGTCAAAGGACCACCCAGGCAGAGACAGATGTTCAACCTAGGAGGTTCGCAGGGAGCAGGCAGACGTGGAAAATGAGATGGCCATGCATTTGACAGTGGGAGACGATTTGAGATGTTACTGCCACAACCACCAGGTGGTCTACCCTGACCACATGGAGTAGGTGGACATGGGCGAGCATAGCTCCATGCAGCTAAGGCCTATGACCATGGCACTCCAAAGATGATATGAGGTACGATATGTGTCAACTCCACCTTATCTATAGTACTTATCGACATAGGTTCTAGTCATTCTATTATTACCACTTCCCTCATTTGGAGCTCGGAGATTCTAATGGAGCCATTGGCTCGATCCTTATTACTAGAGGCTCCTATGAGAGAGGATTCGACGATTACACACTGGTGCCGATAGTGTGAGCTTACTCTTGGAGGAATGAGATTTGGCTGGGTTCTCCTAGTAGCAGCGTCGATGCCTTATGACGTCATCTAGGGTATGGACTGGTTATCTATAGTCCATGCATAGATTGACATTAAAAGGCTCAAAGTGTGTTATGTCCACATGGATGGCACTAGGTTTACCTTTACTAGGGAGAACAGAGCCTTTACAACACAGGATGAACTTACTCAGAGGAGGGTAAAACAGATGACACATCATTCTTCTTTCCTTACCCTCAGAGCGGTTGATGTGGAGAGTCCTAGTTATCCTATAGTGGTGGACCAGTATGCGGATGTCTTCCCCAATGATGTTCTGGGTCTACCTCCTCACAGATAGGTGGAATTTTACATCGACGTGTACCCCGAAACCGGACCAATATCTACACCGGCATATCATATGGCTCCTGCAGAGCTACGCGAGCTGCAGGTAAAGCTTGAAGACTTATAGGGGAAGGGGTTCATCTGGACCAGTGTTTCTCTTTTGGCATCCCTGATTTTTTTCTCCAAGAAGGTAGATGGGATATTGAGGCTTTGTGTTGACTATCGACGCCCAAACTAGGTGACCGTGAAGAACAAGTACCCACTTCTTGAGGATTGACGATCTCTTTGATCAGCAGAAGGGAGCATAGTGGTTCTCGAAAATAGACCTCAGATCAGGATACCACCAGCTTAGAGTACGAGACAAGGATGTGAAGAAGATGGATTTTGGATGTTGGTATGACCATTATGAGTTTATGTTCATGTCATTCGGTGTGACCAATTCTCCAAGAGTGTTCATGGGACTCATCAATAGGATCTTTCATCCATATCATGATCGGTTTGTGGTGGTCTTCATTGATGACATTCTGATATACTCAGCTAGTGAGGAGGAGCATGCCTATCTTTTATAGGTAGTACTTGACACACTCCGAGAGAACCATCTTTCTGGTAAGCTCTCGAAGTTCCCGTTCTGGATCTGAGAGGTTCACTTTCTAGGAAATTTCATCTCAGAAGCTGGATTTTCTGTTGATCCAATGAATATTAAAGTGGTACTTTCATGGGAGCCACCCAGAAGTGTGACGGAGGTATGAGGTTTCCTGGGTTTGGATTGATACTACTGGAGGTTTGTGCTCGATTTCTCCAGAGTTACAACACCTTTATCATCATTGAAGAAGAAGGGGAAAACCTTCGTGTGGTTGGAGAGATGCCAGTTGGGTTTTCAGGATCTGTGGTATAGGCTGACAAGTGCCCCCATCTTGAGGCTTCTGGAGGAGGGCGTTGCATACATAGTCTTATATAAAGCATTAGGGACCAGACTCTGATATATCCGGATGCAGGAGTGAGCAGTGATCGCATATAGTTCCTGACAGCTGAGACAACATGAGTAGAACTATGCTACCCATGACCTAGAGTTAGTAGTTTTGGTCTTCACCTTAATGATTTGGCGACATTACTTGCTGGGTGATTGTTTTTCAGTCTACACTGATCACAAGAGTCTCAGCTATATCTTCTCACAGAAGGACCTGACCCTAAGACAACGACGTTGGATTGAGTTACTCTAGGACTTTGACTTCGAGATAGTTTATTCTCTTGGTAAGGGGAACATTGTAGCAGATGCACTCAGCAAGAGGTCGGGTATACAACTGTTAGGCGAGGCGACAAAGCAGTTGGCCACTTTGTAGTAATAATTTGTGGATCGAGTTGGAGCAGATTTTCTTCAGTCTCTTACAGTCAGTCCCCCCACATATTCAGTTATTCAAGGAGGCACAACATGGGGATACTGACTGCGAGTCTCTACATGCTCGGATATCCATAGGATAGGCACCTAATTGATTTTCTGAAGGTGGGGAGCATGTCATTTTCTTCATAGGACGTATCATGGTACCAGTCTCACATCAAGAGGAAGTGTTGGGGGAGTCCCACACATATCCTATAGTGGTACATCATGGAGTGGAGAATATGTACCAGGACCTCTGATGATAGAACTGGTGGCCAGGAATGAATAAAGCAATAGCAGAGTTTGTCTCTCGGTGCCTCACTTTTTAGAAAGTTTAGGCGGAGAATCAATTACCAGCAGGCTTAGTTGATCCTTTAGAGGTCCTAGAGTGGAAGTGGGATGGGATATACATTATATTCATGATAGGACATCCACGTACATCTATGGGTCATTTTTCTATCAGGATGATCATTGACTGACTCACCATGTCGGCCCACTTCCTACCATTCAGAGAGCAAGGTTCAGGAGAGAGCTTGGGACGCCTCTATGTGAAGGAGATTGTGCGGCTACATGTTGTACCCTTGATGATTGTATCCAATAATGATTCAAGTTTCACTTCTTAGCTATGGAAGGGGTTGTAAGAGGATTTTGGAAAGCCACTTCATTGGGGCACTTCCTTCCATCCTCAGACAGATGTCCAGACTAAGCAGACTACTCAGACCCTCAATGACTTAATATGTGCTTGCGTCCATGACTTCAGTCGTAGTTGGGAGGACCACTTGCCTTTGGTGAAGTTTTATAGAAACTACTACTATCACTCCATCATTGGGATAGCACCTTTTGAGGTATTGTATGGGTAACCCTTCTGATCACCTTTGTGCTGGACTGACCCAGGGGAGTCCTCACTAGGAGGACCAGAGATGGTATGTGATACCACAGAGAAGGTACATGTCATCTAGGAGTGGATATAGACTGCACAGAGTAAGCAGAAGTCTTATGCTGACAGGAGACGGAGACCTCGGGAGTTTGAGGATGGTGACCATGTCTTTCTATGGGTCTCACCTCGATATGGTTTTCATAGATTTATTTGGGGCGGCAAGTTATCTATGAGGTTCATCGGACCCTTTCAGGTCCTCAGTAGAGTTGGCGAGGTGGTTTACCTCTTAGCAATTCCACCTCAGTTGCACGGGTTGCACAACGTCTTCCACGTATCCCAGCTGACGAGATACATGCATGAACCTTCTCACATAATCGACCATGGCGAGATAGACATCAACGATGTGGAAACATTTACGGAGGTTCCAGTATAGATTTGGGATCGACAAGAGCAGGACCTTCATGGATAGTCAATACCTTTGGTGCGTGTTTTCTGGCAGCACGGAAACCTTTATGAGAGAATATGGGTGCGGGAGGCTGAAATTCATGCTCATTACCCCCACTGGTTTCCTTAGTTTGAGTTGTGGATTACGTGGATGTGAAGCCCTAAGATTGGGAGAATGTAAAGACCCAGAAATTCCATGTATTTTTTTTAATTATATAGGAATTTTATGAGTCTACGAAAATTGACATCACATGATTCTGAGGCCTGGTGTGCCCAAAATGAATTTATGAACTTTTTTTGGATATGTTTAGTAAACATACGAGCGGTATTTTGTAACTTTTGAACCGATGCTCGGAATTTAAATCCAAGGACACTGTTGAACTCGTAGAACCAGTATACGCTTAAGGAGACCATCACCCCAATCACACTACGTAAGGGGTGAAAGATAGATTTTGGGATTTTTGTGGAAATGAAAATAAAATAAATAAACATTTATTTTATTTCTATTAAAACCTCTCTACATGGGTTATGGAGTTGGGGACCACCGGAACTAAAATCTCCATTTTGATTTCAATGGTGGGGACCACCCAAACCCCTTTAATGAGAGTTAACTCTTGAACTTCCTCCCATTATTTAATTTTTCCAACTCCCCATTAAATAGTTGGAGCTAACTAACATTTAATGAAATGTGTCCTAATTTTTTTTATGCTATTATAATTAATCTTCTTAACTTAAATTATATTGGAACCTCTTTATTTTGGTGGTAAAAGGAGGAGGGAAGATCTTTTGGGAGGATTATGCTTCTCCAATGAAGAACCACCTCCATCAAAGAGCAATTATCTGACAAACAAGCATGGGATTGAAGGCGTGTGGAAGGCAAGACGAACGTTGACTTCTTGCACACACCAACACCAACAAACAAATGAGGTAGGGTTAGATGTTTTAAATACCTCCCTTACCCATTCTTGATGTCCTTCATAATTCAATGTGGTTGAACTGGTTGCTACCATCCTAACGCAGAGTGTGCGGGCCAAAAATCATGGCTCGACCTCTCTACAATCCCTTATGGTTTTTGATGAAATCTTTGCAACACAGGAATATGACATCCGGACCCAGATATGGACACTAGTGGGGCACAGGAACGGTGGTCGGCACTCTGCCGGCCATGACGAAGGTGGCAGTGTGCGACAGTACACCGTACGGAAGAAAACGGTGGCCTTGTGCTGTGGCGGAGAGGGAAATTAACGACCCATAATTTACATACATTGTTATTACTTCATAACTGAAGAATACTTATTACAACATATACCAGAACCATTAAAGGACCATATAGGTATAGTGTCTTTAGAAACTAGGAAACATAAACAACTGGTTCATAAATCATCTATGTTGTCTCCCATTTATTTCATCATATCTAGAGTCCCTTTTGGCATATTCTACGTAATACCCTTCTTTCAGACCTGGGGAAAAGAAAACATTCAAAAGGGTGATCTCAAATGCTCAGTAATGGTAGACATAAGAAATATCAATCATATCATATTCTTAAGAACATTACATTTTGAAAATCTCATCCTGCAAAAGAGATCATAATATCATGACATGGGATCAATCATAATAGTGAAATGTAATCCAAAAAATCATAACATAAAACATGAAACTTTGTTTCATACACACATAATCATATATAATCATTTCTTATTAGTAAAGACTTATTTCCAAGACTATCTTAGTGGACAAAGTCCATTTTTGAACTGAGTTCAATCCTCGTTTTAGTCTGGTTTCACTGAACCGGATTAACCTGTCATTTCAGCCATGTCTATCTCAAGAGATATAAATCATTACCCAATGCATTGGAGGGAGATATAGGTCACACCCATCTCATAATGTTACCATTCTTATGTGTGCCACAAGATCATAAATCATACATCATAGCATAAACCATGTAATAAAAATGGGATTCTTATACATCATTCCATCATAACATAAATCATATAAGATAAAAAGACATCCTAAAATTAATTCCATCATAACATAATAAAATAAATGTAAAAATAGGTATAGAAACAGATCCCTATATTATCTTAGATGGAAAATAATTTTGATAAAACACTTGAACTCCGTTCTTGAGGAAAATATCATGTCTACTTCAAAAACATTTTTACTTTCTTAATATTTCATATAAATTTAAATTAAAATAAGTTTATTAAAAATAAACTTGAAATATTGTAAAGTAAGCTTCATGTAAATAATGTTCTAAAATTCCATTCAGGCCGTATAAGTTAAAAAAACATTCTTCTCGTACATTGGATAGAAAAGTCAAAAAGTATCTTGTACTAAAAACGACAAAAGATTCATTTCATATCTTTTACTAAAAACTCACCAATGGGTAAAATTGGATTAAAACAATTGTAGGTGGATGGAAATAATATTACAAATTGATTAAACATGGATGTGGATGATAAATATTTCCCAGTAAATTATGAAGTATAAACAATCTTGGATAAAAATGAGATTGTGAGATTTTCCCTTACCTTAGGTTCGATTTCCTTCATACGTGTCCGAACCTCCTGTATAATGATTTAAATAATGTTATTGACTTATTTCATAATCTTACTCATTGTTATGATATCATATATGGTCATATTCATAGCTTCTAATTAGTAATATTTCATTACTACTTGTTATTTGGGTGTTTGTTTCTTTATGTTCTTATGTATGTTTTGTCGAATAAATTATTTTTATTATTTTTCGGTTATAGATACCTAATTTACATAATTGTATTAGTGTAATATATATCATATTTACTCATTCAATTAATTTATATAATCACTATTCAATGAAGATCATGTAGAACGAGTCGCATCACATCGTGGAGACGGTAGGCCGTACATACGCACGAGCGATGATATCATTTCCATGATCGTGGAATTGTATTTAAGTGTATTTATACTATTTCAGAATCAATATCAATTTAAAATAATAATATATAGTTATTTTTTACATCATTATACACATCCAAGTAAGGTGGTGGTGGAAAACAGATTACACCACGGTATGGAGATGGTATTTCGTACGTACGCACGCGCGGTGATTTCGTTTTCCGTAGGATAGATAGTAGGTGAAATAGGGTTGTTTCATACTTATAATACCATATCAGTATATGAGTGACACTGATGTTATTACTTCATAATGAAACAAATAAATAATAAGAATTAGAAGAAGATATAATGTTGAAAGAATCGGTAACGGACAATACCTCTTCTTTGAGGCACCTCTTCTTAACCTCTTCTTAGGGCACTAAAGATGGTCTTTGAAAAAGACAAGAACTCTAGTATGTTTCTAGGGAAGTGTAGAAGAGAATTTGGTCGGGGTTTTCCGAGCATGAAAGCTCAAAGTAGTGTGAGGGGGAGAGGGAGGAGGTTCCCTATTATAATGGAGGAGAGGGGCACTTTAGGAAAAACTTAAAATATTATTTTATTATAAAGTCATATTCTGTTTTTAATAGCTCTAAATTGATTTATTTCTAATATAAGGTGGTTATGGGTCGAAATCCACTAATCCAATATATTTTAGACAAGTTTAGGTTACTATTTTAACCTTATCATTTATATTTAACTTTAAGTTAAATAATTTAACTTTTACCGTGTCTTGTTGTTTTTTTACACTATATGGATAATAAACATAATATAATAAGACAAAAGAACCCCAAGTGGTTAATTATTAATATATATATCATTATATAAGTCATTTGGCCGAACCTTAGATTTTTATGAATAAAATAACAATTAATAATATAATATTTGTTTTAAAAACTATTTTATGTCAATTTTGACACAATTTGGTACTTGATTTTTAAAAAAATCATAACAGCATGATAAGTTCTAAAAAAGTTAATTAAATAAATAAAAAAATGTCACATTAACCTATAAAATTATTGTAATTCATATAAAGTATAAAATTACATTTATTTGGGTATTTATAACATCAATTATGTTAATATTTCATTAATAAGGTAATTAATGCATCGTCATTGTGTCATAAATATATTACATTATTTAATTTCTAAAAATTATAAATAAAATAACATTAAGTAGGCAATATTTTTATCTTTCTAATGAATATTTATAGTCGAATTTATCTTGTGTATATCCCTATATTAAAAATGTTTTAGTTCTTAAACTTTGATTTTAACCATTTTAACTCTTATTTAAATAAAATAATATTAAATGTCCTAATGTAATCCATGTGAACATAAATGGTCATATTTTATTCATAAGGTTGTTTTTGGTCTAATTAAACTTATCCAATAGAATTATGACATGTTTTAGGGTAATAATAATATCATTTTTACCCTTAATTACCCTATTTACTTTTAACCGTGGTAAAAAAAGTAAAAAGATACTATTCACCAAAAATTATTTTCATCTTATTGAACCTCGTTTTACTCCTTGATGTTAACAGAGTCTCTTGGATTTTCGAAATTCTACTCACAAAAGCGGTAAAATTATGTTTTATGAAAATTTTCAAAGTCTCCTAGGAGGTGGGTAAAAGACGCTGAAAAGTTCGATAAAATTTTTATATATCTTGAATTATTATAAAATGACTCCAAGGAATTACATTGAACTTATATAGGTATTATGTATCAATTTTTACCTAAAATAAATTTAAATAAAATAAATAATTATTTAAATAAAAAGTCGGTTTTTAAATAGTAACCTAGTGTTTTCACTATTCATCAAAAATTGAAAGTTTTCAGAAAAATACCAAAAATTCACCCTAGGTTAATATCGATATTATGAATCCAAAAATGAAGTCCGTTTTGAAAGATAAAATTTACAAAATTTCAAAAAGTGGGTATTAATATTCATAACGGCTAGTTTTAATAATTTTTTAATAGCATATCTTTGTTTAGTGTAACTCGGTATTGCGTACAACGCAACCTATCGAGGAAGGTCACGATTGCGTGTAAAGAAAAAAAAGCTAGTATTGTGTGTAGTGAAAGTTTCCTTTGATGATTTATATAACATAAAAAAATATTTCTCATAAAAATCATGGGTGTTACATTCTACCCCCCTTAAAATGAAGTTCGCGCTTGAAATTCTTCACTTTGTAACAAACAGATGAGGATACCTCTCCCTCATCATATCCTCACGCTCCCATGTAACTTCTTCTAATTGGTGGTTCCTCCATAAATCTGTCACCAAGTGAGTGGTGTTGTTCCATAATACTTTTTCGCTATGATACAGAATCTCTATCGGTTGTTCTTCATAAGAAAGATCTTGCTCCAGCGGTACAACTTCTGAGTTGAGTACATGTGAAGGATCGGGTATGTACTTTCTCAGGAGAGATACATGGAACACATAATGAACTTGAGAGAGATTCAGTGGAAGCGCCAAATGGTATGCTACCTTCCCAACATTTTAAAGACATGGAAATTTCAAGGAAAATTTTTTCTTAATTTTCTTTGGAATTTTACAAGAACACAGTTTCTGACGGCACCTTATTCCGAGGCCCGGTGTTCCCGGAATCAATTTCCGAAGTTTGGCTCGGGTACGTTCAGTGAACGAACGAGCGGGTTTTTCTAACTTTTGAACCGGTGCTCGGAATCGAATTCCGAGGGAACCGATGAACTCGCAACGCCGATATTCACTTAAGGAGACCTTTTCTGAGGTTGCGTTTTATGCAGGTTGAGAGTTAGTTTTGGGGGAAATTAGATGAAGTTAAATAAATTGTGGAAACACAATTTATTTTTATCCATGTTGGTTATTTCCTCCCAAAGGGAGTTAGAGGTTGGACCAACACACACATAACCACCCTTGAGAGGATTAAGTGTGGTGGGGCCCACACGAGCCCTAACTCTTCAACTCCCCTTAAACTCCCCAATAACTCCACTCTATTTAATTTTGACAACTTCTGTTATTAATTAAGATGAGTGACTTAATTTCAAACTTTTGAAATTCAAAGTGGTTTAGTTGTGTAAATAAAATAAGCCTTATACTTATTCTATTTGGATTAGTTTCCTTTTCCCACTTTGAGAGGATTGGGAAGATTACTTCTTCTTCTTCAACCACGACGATGAATGCGAAAAACACTTAGGCTCCGACGAAGAACGCTATCACCATAAGAAGAGAAAGATGTGTCGTCTCTTCTCTTCTTCGCAGCTGGTGTGTTTCTGAAGATCGACGACGCTTCTTCCTTCGATCTTCTTTCCGTGTCAATGAAAGGAGACACTGCTTCCTCCTCGGGCTTTCTTCGTCATCTTATGAAGCTTCTCTAGCGATGTTACCTCTTCGGACGCACCTTGACGTCAAAGGAATCGACGTTCGATTACCGCGACGCCAGACCTCCGCGACGCTTGTCTTCCGCGGCTTGTTGATGTGATCCTCACTTGAAATTGAGGTAGGGGTTAGTTCGGTTTAATTGATATAAAATTGTGCTCGTCTGTCATTAAGTTTTATTTCATTCGCTTGGACCGCTTGATATCGAAATAATGGAAGGATATTAGACCGCACAAACACGGTCGGTCCTCCTTCCCACCTTTCGTTGATCTTTGTTGTTGTTAAGGCGAAGGCGGCGCGGTGTTGTTGCACCGCACGGAAATCACAAGGACCACAGCTGGAGCAGGCCGCGGTGGTGGGGTGCGGCGCCGACGCACCGCGTCGGAGAACCCGAGGGAGGCAGCGGTCGGAGCGATCTATGGCGGAGGGGCGCGGCACCGTCGCGCCGTGCCAATCGAACAAGGGTCGCGGCTTGAGCCGCAGCAGAGCTAGAAGGGGCGGCCGGAAAACCGGCCGCTGGTGGATAAGGAAGAGCCGCGGCCCTACGGCCGCGGCGGAGCAACCGGAGGCGGCCGGCCTCGCCGGCCGCCGGAGATCAGGAGAGCCACGGCCATCGGGCTGTGGCGAAGTGGTGGAAGGCGGTCGGCCGTGCCGGCTGCCGGTTTGCAAAGGAGGCGGGACCCGCGGGTCCCGCGTGTGATAAAAACGGTCGGCCTAAGGCCGACCGTGATCCTTAATTACCGGGGATTGAATTCCCCGGTTTCATTGAGGCGCCCCCCCCCCCCCCCCACGTGGGGTGGGGGTGTTTTATTCAAAGGCGCGGCATAAAGCTGCGCCGCCCTTTTGAAACAAAAGGGGGGCTTTCCCCCACGCACGGCGCACACGCGGCACCCAGGCCGCGCCGGCCCGCGCCGCCTGGCCGGGCTGAGCTGCTGGACCGAGCCGGCCAGGTTGGACCGGGTTGGTTCGACCCAGTTCGGGTCGACCCGGTTCGGCCGACCCAGGGGGGGGATCGGGCCGGGTCGGCCTGGGCCCGGACCCCCCGTCTTCGGACCATTTTCGGTCTTTTGCCCGTAAATTGATCTACGGGCCTCCGAACGACGTGCCGTCAGCGGCAATGCGATCCTTGGATCGAGACGGTCGTTTTTTTATATCGCACTCAAGTTTTCGGAACACTTTGAGTTCGGCCAAGTTGGTTCGTACACGAAACCAACCGGGCCCTCGGAGCGGAAACGCTCATATCTTGAGCTACGGACGTCCGATTGACGTGTCGTCAGCTTTGTTGAGTTCCTCTTAGTGAGACGGATCTTTTGGCATACTCCGCCCGAGGTTTGGATGCAGGTGGAGAACGGTCGGGTTGGTTTTACCTTAAAAACCAACCGGGCCCCTGGAACGAAAAATCCAATAACTCTCAGACCGGGCGTCCGATTGACGCGTCGTCTATTGCATTGAGTTCCTGTTGACGATACGGAACTTTTGGATACATCAACTCTAGCCTTTGGGTCAGTTGATGTATCGGCCTCTCGGCTCGTGGAGTGGACCCTCCCGAACGAGCTTGCTGTGTGCGGGAACCCTAGAGCTTGCTGTGTGCGGGAACACTAGAGCTGGCTGCGACTGCAATTTCGACAGCGACGACTGTGCAAATATCCTCAGTGGACTGCAGCGACGACTGTGCAGAGATCCTTAGTGGACTGCGACGACTACAGCACTCAGCGATCCTACGTGGATTAGTGCTACAGGTCCTGTGTGGGCCCGATCCTGTGTAGGTCTGATCCTGTGTGGGTCAGCGCTCAGCGGTTCTGTGTAAGCCAGCGCCTATAGGTCTTGTGTGGGCCCGATCCTGTGTGGGTCATTGCGGGGGTTAGTACCTATCGATCCTTTGTGGGTCTGATGACTTAGATGGATCAGTGATCATCTTTATCGTCATCCGAAGAAGTATACTTGTGTGAGCTAAATCCTGTTTACCTTCCTGTGTGGATTGTGTTGTGCTATCCTGTGTGGATTACGTTTTGCTTTCCTGTGTGGAATACGTATACTTTCCTGTGTGGACTGAGTTGTACTTGGGCTCGAAGGTTGGAACGTATTGGAATTGACGACTTAGGTATATGTATGGGCATATACCCAAGCCGTGTTGGTTGTTACTTCGTGTTTATATCTCTCCTTTGTGGTTTATCCTTTGTGGATTTTGGGAGACCTTCATGGGTCTCGGGGTCCCTACTGGGTAGCTTATACTCACCCATGCAGGGGCTATGCCCGCACTACGTTGTGTTGGTTGCAGACGGCAGACAACATTGATTGTGGTTGAGGCTCGCAGAGCAGGACGGTACCTGGAGGTGGACCACTGGGCGGGACGTACTTGGAGTGGACGACGGGACCCGAGGAGCAGAGGAGCTATCTGTACCCACCCTTCAGGTGGGATTTCCAGTGGACAGCTCGGCGTAGCAGCTTTTACTTTTCAGTTGTTGTTTTCCCTTTCGAATTGTACTTTACTTTCAGTTTGGGTTTGTATACTGGCCCACATACTTTTCTGCACTTACAGTTTTACTCTCTTTTACTTAGTGTTTACTTTTCTGCTTTCTTACTCTGTGGTGCTTCTTTACTTTACAAAGGAAATGCCTTCCCTTTTTACCGGGATTTACGCCTTGGTGCTAGTCGCCAGCCCCTGGCCTATCGAAGGCGGGCTTGGGGTAGTCACGGCACGGGCCCCAAGGACGGGTCATGACAAATTTGTATCAAAGGATTTCGGTTCTATCGCGAACTCTGATATTTTCTATGTGAAGCAATAGTGTTTAGCGTATTGAGTGTAGTTATCAGTCCAGGGAGTCCAGTGTTGGTGTAGCGGCCGACGTATCCGTACACCAGGACCCTGACTTCTGATTTCCGACTTAATGAATGAAAACATTGATTACATGTGTGTTTCACGTTTTCCTTGTGATTACTTTGTATCAGCTCACCAGGTATACTGTTCTGACCATGGCACACCTATTTCCTTTTCAGGATGGCCCCACGACGGCAGCCAACTAGGGTTCTGAGAGTGGAGCGTGATGACATCCCACCGAGCGACGAGGCCTCGGTGCAGGGCTCTTTGTCAGCAGTGGCACCGACGGTAGCACTACCCGCCGAGCCACCAATGCTTCCAGCACCAGCCGCTGACGATGCACGTCGCCTCAGCGCACTACATGAATTCCAGCGCCAGCGACTGCCCAGGTTATGCGGGGAGACAGACCCCCAGGCAGCCGAGGACTGGCTGGAGGTAGTCGTACGAATTTTCAGGCTAGTGAGGACACCAGAAGACCTCATGGTGATCCTCGCAGTGGGCCTACTGCATGAATCAGCGGGCCGATGGTGGAGCTTGATGCTCCAGGTGCACGATGAGGCATCTCTTCTCTGGATGGACTTTGAGAGCATCTTCCACTCCGAGTTTGTCCCAGCCACCCTCAGTGCGTGGGGCATCCAGGAGCTACTACAGCTGCGGCAGGGCATCATGACAGTAGCCTAGTACGCGGAGAGGTTTACTGATCTCTCGAGCTACTCCACAGATATGGTACGAGACCCGTTCTTTCGGGCCCGGACCTTCGAGCAGGGACTGAGGCACGAGATCAGGGCTTCGATGATCTCCCTCAACATTCCGACTCAAGCAGGGGTGTTGGAGCGAGCCCTCTTAGTAGAGAGTTTCCTTGCTGAGCAGTCTCTAGCAACAGGACCCACCACTTTCCGGCATGCGGCAGAGTCTTCTGCAGCGGGCAGTAGACCAATGACATAGGGGTCCAAGAGCACTAGACCTACAGGTGGTCGATAGCATGACTCTGGATCGTTTGTGCGAGGCACTCGGGGTGGACAACAGCTTTCCATGAGAGGGCAGTGTTACTCATGCGGCGGGATTGGTCACATAGCATGTGACTGTCCGACCCGCCATACGGATGACCAGAAGATGGACGAAGGGCCCCCCAGGCAGAGGCAGAGGTTCGATCAGGGCGGGCCGCAAAGAGCAGGCAGCCATGGAAGGGGAGCTAGCGGTGCAGTTGGAGGTGGACGATGCTTCGGGGTGTTGCCACCACCACCACCAGGAGGTCCACTCCGACCGCAGGGAGTTAGTGGACATGCGATAGCTCAGCTTCAGGCAGCTGAGGCCTTGGATCATGGAGCTCTAGGAGTAGATGGACAGGAGTGGAACTAGTGGATACGTCCTTTTTACTTCTGGTTCCTTGTTGCTATTGTGTAGCGTCTTTGTATTATGAGCTGCAATAATAAAAGACGCATACCTTTATGATGTTTTCATTCCTGTCCTCTTTTGTGTTGTTACTAAGAGGTTCCAGTTTTGACTGTTGACTTGACCCTCACATATGAGACATCTACTGGGGGAGACCCAGTTACCACACACTGATGCCGACAGTGTGACTCACCCCTTGGAGGCGAGAGTAACGGTTGGATCTCTTGGTAGTAGCGTCGAGGCCTTACGACGTCATCCTTAGTATGGATTAGTATCATCCATGTCGGGATTGACGGTATTAGGCAAAGAATGTGGTTCATCCAAGGGATGAGACCAAATTCCTCTTATCGGCAAAGAAGAAATCATAGCAGCTCTTGTGGGACTAGAGGTGGTTCAGGCCACGATAGAGAAGGTCCAGGTCATCCAGGAGCGGATGAGGACAGCTCAGAGCCGGCAGAAGTCATACGCTGACAAGAGGTGGAGGCCACTAGAGTTTGAGGATGGCGACCACGTCTTCATGCGGGTCTCACCTCGACGTGGATTGCAGAGATTTGGCCAAGGTGGCAAGTTGTCTCCATGCTTCATCGGACCCTTCCAGGTCCTCAACAGGATTGGCGAGGTGGCTTACCTCCTAGATCTACCGCCTTTGTATCCCTAGTTTGTGTTGAAGCTTTACGGGGACCTAAAGCCCTGTGGTGGGAGTAATGTAAAGACCCAGAAATTTCATGGAAATTTTTTTCTTAATTTTATTTGGAATTTTACAAGAATTCCGTTTCTGATGGCACCAAATTCTGAGGCTCGGTGGGCCCGGAATCAATTTCCGAAGTTTGGCTCGGGTACGTTTAGTGAACGAACGAGTGGGTTTTTCTAACTTTTGAACCAGTCCCCGGATTCGAATTCCGAGGGCACCGATGAACTCGCAACGCTGATATTCGCTTAAGGAGACCTTTTCCGAGGTTGCGTTTTATGCGGGCTGAGAGTTAGTTTTGGGGGAAATTAGATGAAGTTAAATAAATTCTGGAAACACAATTTATTTTTATCCATGTTGGTTATTTCTTCCCAAAGGGAGTTAGAGGTGGGACCCACACCCACATAACCACCCTTGAGAGGATTAAGTGTTGTGGGGCCCACACGATCCCTAACTCTTCAACTCCCCTTAAACTCCCCAACAACTCCACTCTATTTAATTTTGACAACTTGTGTTATTAATTAAGATGAGTGACTTAATTTCAAACTTTTGAAATTCAAAGTGGTTTAGTTGGGTAAATAAAATAAGCCTTAGACTTATTTTATTTGGGTTAGTTTTCTTTTGCCACTTTGAGAGGATTGGGAAGCTTTCTTCTTCTTCTTCAACCACGACGATGAACGCGAAGAACAATTAGGCTCCGAAGAAGAACGCCGTCACCATAAGAAGAGAAAGATGTGTCGTCTCTTCTCTTCTTCGCAGCCGGTGTGTTTCCGAAGATTGACGATGCCGCTTCATTCGATCTTCTTCCTGTGTCAACGAAAGGAGACACCGCTTCCTCCTCGGGCTTTCCTCGTTAGCTGACGAAGCTTCTCCAGCGACGTTACCTCTTCGGACGCAACTCGACGTCAACGGAATCGACGTTCGATTCCTGCGACGCCCGACCTCCGCAACGCTTGTCTTCCGTGGCTTGTGGACGTGCTCCGCACTTGAAACCGAGGTGGGGGTTAGTTCGGTTTAATTGATATAAAATTGTGCTTGTCTGTCATTAAGTTTAATTTCATTCTCTTTGACCTCTTGATATCAAAATAATGGAAGGAGATCGGACCGCACAAACACGGTCGATCCTCCTTCCCACCTTTCGTTGATCTTCGTTGTTGTAAAGGCGAAGGCGGCGCGGTGCCGTTGCACCACGCGGAAATCATGAGGACCACGGTCAGAGCGGGTCGCGGTGGTGGGGCACGGCGCCGACACACCGCGCCGGAGAACCCGAGGGAGGCAGCGGTCGGAGCAATCTATGGCGGAGGGGCGCGGCGTCGTTGCGCCGTGCCAATCGAACAAGGGCCCCGGCTTGAGCCGCGGTAGAGCTAGAAGGGGCGGCCGGAAAACCGGCCACCGGCGGATAAGGAAGAGCCGCGGCCCTATGGCCGTGGTGGAGTAGCCGGAGGCGGCCGTCCGTGCCGGCCGCCGGTTTGAAAAGTAGGTGGGACCCGTGGGTCCCGCGTGTGATAAAAACGGCCGGCCTAAGGCTGGCCGTGATCCTTAATTACCGGGGATTGAATTCCCCGGTTTCATAGAGGCGCCCCCCAACGTCGGGGGGGGGGGGCCTTTTATTCAAAGGCGCGGCATAAAGCCGCGCCGCCCTTTTGAAACAAAAGGGGGGGGGCTTTTCCCCCGCGCACGGCGCACACGCGGCACCCAGGCCGCGCCACCGCGCCGGACCGTGCCGCCGCACCGGACCGCGCCGCCGCACCGGCCCGCGCTGCCGGGCAGGGCCGAGCTACCGGACTGAGCCGGCTGGGTTGGACCATGTCGACCCGGTTCGGTCGACCCAAGGGGGGGGGGGATCGGGCCGGGTCAGCCCGGGCCCGGACCCCCCGTCTTCGGACCATTTTCATTCTTTTTCCCGTAACTTGAGTTACGGGCCTCCGAATGATGCACGTTCAGCGGCAATGCGATCCTTGGATCGAGACGGTCGATTCGGTATATCTCACTCAAGGTTTCGGAATACTTTGAGTTCGGCCGGGTTGGTTCGTACACAAAACCAACCGGGCCCTCGGAGCGGAAATGCTCATATCTTGAGCTACGGACGTCCGATTGACGTGCCGTCAGCATTGTTGAGTTCCTCTTAGTGAGAAGGATCTTTTGGTATACTCCGCCCGAGGTTTGGACGCAGGTGGAGTACGGTCGGGTTGGTTTTACCATAAAAACCAACCGTGCACCTGGAACGAAAAAGCCAATAACTCTCAGACCGGGCGTCCGATTGACGCACCATCTTTTGCGTTGAGTTCCTGTTGACGATACAGGACTTTTTGATACATCAAATTTAGAATTTGGGTCAGTTGATGTATCAGCCTCTCGGCTCGTGGAGCGGACCCTCCCGAACGAGCTTGCTGTGTGCGGTAACCCTAGAGCTGGATGCGACTGCTACATCGACAGCGACAACTGTGCAGAGATCCTCAGTGGACTGCAGCGACGACTATGCAGAGATCCTCAGTGGACTGCAGCGACGACTGTGCAGAGATCCTCAGTGGACTGCAGTGACGACTGTGCAGAGATCCTCAGTGGACTGCGATGACTACAGCACTCAGCGATCCTACGTGGATCAGTGCTACAGGTCCTGTGTGGGCCCGATCCTGTGTGGGTCAGCGCTCAACAGTTCTGTGTGAGCCAGCGCGTACAGGTCCTGTGTGGGCCCGATCCTGTGTGCGTCATTGCGGGGGTTAGTACCTATCGATCCATTGTGGGTCCAACGACTTAGATGGATCAGTGATCATCTTTATCGTCATCCGAAGAAGTATTCCTGTGTGAGTTGAATCCTGTTTACCTTCCTGTGTGGATTGTGTTGTGCTATCCTGTGTGGATTATGTTTTTCTTTCTTGTGTGGAATACGTATACTTTCTTGTATGGACTGAGTTGTACTTGGGCTCAGAGGTTGGAACGTATTGGAATTGATGACTTAGGTATATGTATGGGCATATACCTAAGCCGTGTCGGTTGTTACTTCGTGTTTATATCTCTCCTTTGTGGTTTATCCATTGTGTATTTTGGGAGACCTTCAGGGGTCTCGGGGTCCCTACTGAGTAGCTTATACTCACCCCTGCACGGGCTATGCCCGCACTACGTTGTGTTGGTTGCAGACGATGGACAACATTGATCGTGGTTGAGGCTCACAGAGCAGGACGGTACCTGGAGGTGGACAGCTCCAGTGGGATTTCCAGTGGACAGCTCGGCGTAGCAGCTTTTACTTTTCAGTTGTTGTTTTCCCTTTCGAGTTGTACTTTACTTTCAGTTTTGGTTTGTATACTGGCCCACTTAATTTTCCGCACTTACAGTTGTACTCTGTTTTACTTAGTGTTTAATTTTCCGCTTGCTTACTCTGTGGTGCTTGTTTACTTTACAAAGTCAATGCCTTCCCTTTTTACCAGGATTTACCCCTTGGTGCTAGTCGCCAGCCCCTGGCCTATGGAAGGCGGGCTTGGGGTAGTCACGGCATGGGCCCCGAGGACGGGTCGTGACAAACATGATCCAGTATTTTGAAAGGACTGATATACCAATGGATCCTCTTTCCCTTCATTCCAATTCTCATTACTCTCTTCCAAGGAGATATTCGTAAGAACACTTTATCACCCACTTCATACTCTAGGTATTTTCTTCAGTTATATGCATAACATTTTTGTCGACTGTGAGCTGATTTTTTGTGTTGTTGAATAGATCAGGCCTTTTCTGCCATCTCATCAACAAGATAAGGTCCTAATAGATTTCTTTCCCCAACTTCATCCCAGAAAATTGGAGTTTGACATTTCTTTCCATATAGTGCTTTATAAGGCTCCATCTGAATACTGAAGTTAAAGCTATTATTATAAGAAAATTCAACCAAAGGTAGGTGTTGATCCCAACCACCTTTGAAATCCATAGAGAAAGCTCTTAACATATCTTCTAGAGTTTGAATTGTCCTCTCAGACTGACCGTCTGTCTGAGGATGATAAGTAGTACTAAAACTCAACTCTGTATCAAGAGTGTGCTAAATACTTCGCCAAAACATTGAGGTAAACCTCGGATCCTGATCATATATAATGGAAAGTGGTACTCCATGCAATCTTACCACTTCTTTCACATATATCCTGGCAAGATGATCAAGAGATAAATCCTCTCTAATAGCAATGAACTGTGCCGAATTTGTAAGACGTTCAACTATGACCCCTATAGCATTATTCCCTTTGGATGTTTTAGGAAGTCCGGTGACAAAGTCTATAGTGATATTTTCCCATTTCCATTCGGGTATGGGTAATGGTTGTAACATCCCCTTAGATTTCGGTCTCCCAATTTTAACTTGCTGACAAACCAATCATCGAGAGACATATTCAGCAACATCTCTTTTCATTCCATCCCCCCAGAAGTACTCTTTCAGGTCCTTATACATCTTCATGCTTCCAGGATGAATAGAGAATGACGAACTATGAGCCTCATCCAGCAGCTCCTTCTTTAATTCTGGGATATGAGGAACACAAACCTGATTCCTGAACCATATTATCCCATTCACAATCAAGGTTTAACTCAGGAACATTTCTCACCTTCTTTTGTAACTCTACATCTTTTTTTTTTTTGCTTCTTTAATCTTTGATCGTACCACGATTCACTGTTTTATTCCACCCTTACACCGCAGTTTTAAACTAGTTTTGTAATGAATATTCCAAATATAATAATAAATTGTACTTCATGTTTGAATAAATAAATTAATGTTAATAAATATTATAATGGGAAATGTTACTTGTTTTTCTTGTCTCAATGTAGGTGGAGGTGATTTGGAGGGCCTTTGTTGAAGTGGAAGGAAAATCGGCCAAAGTTGCATGGATCCATGGACATCGGTATACTATTTTTCATAGTACACGAAATCCGTGCATCCAAATGGGTTGATAGTTTGTGGGACTGTCCGAAACTTAATAGGCTACATTTCATATTAAGGAACCCAATGCTGATTCGGCTTCTATGGGGCCCATCCCAACTGATCTGTCCAAGCCACTGAATTTGGACCAAGTCAAATGCGGTGTTCTGTATTTTATCAATGTCTTGAGCTGCAGTTGTCCAAAGGTTCCAAACTTTCAGTGGAGATAGTCAAGAGGTAGGTCTACAACTTTTATATTTTCTCCAAAGAGAGATAAGACTGTCTGAAGGCCGAAACGCGTGGTACAATTGGATTGAAGAAATCTGTGTGCCTAAAACCACCTTCCAATTTTCCTATAAAATGGCACCTTGGGCTCCCCATTTGCAAGTTCGTCCAAGAGGCAAGGTGCTGCCATTTTGGAGTCCGCAGGGAGTCTTCTCAACATCGCTAGAGGTTCTGGAGGCTATGGAAAGTTCTACCCCAACATCTTTCTCTTTCTCCTCTCCCATGGGTTTCTAAACACCTTGTGATCACCCGGGGAGGAATGTGATGTACATCCCGAGCTTCATGTTTGTAATATTTGAAAGATCGTTTAAATTCCATATTTTTGTGTTGATTTTCATCATCCTCTATTCTTATTTTATTGTGTTCTGTACTGGTATGTCCTGCTCAACTCATATGATCATGTTTGGGGGTACCCATTCATGTGATGTTTCACACACCGTTCACCACTTTCTTTCCCCCTTTCAATTGTGGTGTTTGTGTGGTTTATATTGGTCAATTGAACTCACAGAAGCACTGTCAAGGCCATGTACATTTATATCATGGTATCAAAAAGAAATAACATACAAATCTGGATTGCGCATCAAGTTTTTCGTGTGTTGCCTTGGTGAGTTTTCGTTATGAAGTCAAACACAATTCATTCAATCATCGGCGGTGTCCGGTGAATCGTTGTGTGTTTTTTACTAAACCCTAGAGGGTATCTTAGTATAAACTGACTAAAATTCTAGTTATAGGAGTTAAAAACCAGGTATTAAATGATCATAACCTTATATCATGAAGCGATGAAGGATAAACATCATACGAGTACCCCGGGTTGATCACGCTTAATTAATTCTGTTAATCTCTACTTTGTTTTATAGATTCAATTTTCTATTGTCATCTTTAATCATCAAACCCATGTGTTGTAAAACCACATTTCCCTTTTTAATTTCATAATCAGAACCACATTTTAGAATTAATGATCTAAGGCTCCGTCGAGAGAAGACCTAGGGTTGCTGCTATACTGCAGAAATTCTAGTTAAAATTAAACTACTAATTTGACGCGTTCGACAACGCGGTCAAATTTTGGCGTCGTTGCCGGGGAGCCAAGATCATTTTTTTCATTATTTATTTTTATTGGGCTATTTTACTTCTTCATTAGTACTCCTCTAAATACCCCACCCCCATTTTATTGTTTTTGTTTTGGGTTTTGTCTTTATTTGTTGTTGTTTTGGTGTGTTCTTTCTCTCTCTCTCTCTCTATCTATCTATCTCTCTCTCTATTCTTCTCAATATCCCTATATAATTTTATATTATAACATTATATTCTTCTTTCACCATTCTTAAGTTTTTTTTATCCATCTCAAATAAAAAAACAAAACAAACAATCAATCAATCAAACTGGACATCATTATTGCATGACAAGATATGGTAGATGAACACTACTTGAATTTGATCCTAAAATTGAAAATTCACTTCACACACAAATCAAGGCCTCTGTATAAGGTCAATAAAGTAACATTGTGGAACCTCAAGTGGTTCTAAACCAATCCAAAATTGAACCCAATCAAACCCAAGAAAGCATGGCTGCAAATAATCGAACTTTAAAAGAACTTACTACCCCTGATGTGGAGTACCAACCTGCGTACATCCAATATCTTGAGGAAGCAGCTAACTTTGATCTTAGATCAGGACTCATCCACCTTCTTCCAAAATTACATGGTCTTCCCGGTGAGGACCCTCACAAACATCTAAAGGAGTTTCACATAGTGTGCTCCACCATGAAGCCCCAAAATGTGTCTGAGGACCTCATTAAGTTTAGGGCCTTCCATTTCTCCCTTGATGGTGTAGCCAAATATTGGATATATTATTTTCCTTCCACAACTGGGGGCTGGAATGACCTAAAAAGACTTTTTCTAGAGATGTTCTTCCCAGGCTCCCGAACTGCATCAATTAGGAAAGAAATCTGTGGAATTAGTCAATCGCAAGGAGAGACCCTTCATGAATACTGGGAGAGATTCAAAAGACTTTGTTCAAGCTGCCCCCACCACCAGATTAGTGAAAAACTTTTAATTCAATACTTCTATGAGGGACTTATCCCCATGGATCATAGATTGATTGATGCTGCAGCTGGTGGTGCTCTAGTTGACAAAACCCCTTCTGCCGCTCGTGACTTAATAGCCAACATGGCTCAAAATGCACAACAATTTGGTACACGAGCTATTGCACCAACCCGAGGAGTTCATGAGGTAAGTCATTCAGCCCTAGAACAAAAGGTAGATACTAAACTTGATGAGATGCATACCCTTCTAAGGCAATTAGCTCAAGCACAAGGTAACTCACTCTCTACTTCTATTCCATTACATTGTGGGATTTGTTCTGATAACACTCATTTTTCTGACCAGTTCCCACAACTTCAAGATTCGTCTGAGTCCTGTGCAGCTGTGTTCCTAGGGTGACCATTCAAACAAGCACCTCCCTTAAAGAAAGAACCATTCAGGCCAAATCCAAATCCTGGGTGGCAAGCACAACCACAATACCGATAAGGAGGAAACTCCATCTACCCTAAGCAGAATTGGTATCAACATGGCCATGGTATGAAACCTTCTTATCCTTCAACATCTCAAAACAATCCTCCTCCTCCCAAGTCTGAACCAAGCCTCAAGGACATGGTGAAACAAATGGAAACCCAAAACCTTCAGTTCCAACAGACCACACAATCGGCAATTCAAGACCTACGAACTCAAGTGGGACAATTGGAGAACACCATCGGTGAGCTTAAAATGCAAGGTTCTGGACAACTACCATCCCAACCCATTGCCAATCCGAAGGACAAAGGTAATGTATGTGCAGTTACACTTTGTAGTGGTAAAGAAGTTTCTCCTTCTACTAATTATGCACAGCAGGTATGTCCCCCGCATGAAAACTCTCTTTCCCAACCCTCAAAAATTTCATGTAATGAAAAAAAAACAAAAAGGGAAATCAAATTATCATTGATGATTCAAATGAAGAATCAATTCCTCTTCATTTCCCTCAAAGGCTCTCTAAATCTAAGAAAAACTTTGATAATGAGATTGAAAATGAAATAATGGATACATTTAAAAAAGTTCAAGTTAATATTCCATTGTTGGATGCAGTCAAGAAAATTCCCCGTTATGCCAAATTTCATAAGAGCCTTGCACCCATAGAAGGAGGATAAAGGGGAATGAGAGAGTCAAACTGGGGAGGAATGTCTCGGCCTTGATTCAACTAGAAATTCCAACCAAATGCAAGGATCCGGGCACATTCACGATACCGTGTACCATAGGGGAGACCTTCTTTTCTGATGCTATGCTAGATTTAGGTGCTTCCATTAATGTAATGCCTCACTCCGTGTATACCTCTCTACAGGTTGGAGAGCCTCAACCAACAGGCATTGTTGTGAAAATTGCCAACCGGAGTACAACACATCCAAAATGAGTGATTGAGGATGTCCTTGTTAGAGTGAATAATCTCATCTTCCCCGCTGATTTCTACATTCTTGAGATGGAAGACACCCAAACCCAAGGACATTCCCCTCTCATACTTGGGAGGCCATTCCTAAAAACAACATAGACGATCATCAACGTTCACAATGATATGTTGTCCATGGAGTTTGGTGGAGAAAAGGTAAGTTTTAACATCCTTGAGGCTATGAAACACCCCGTTGAAGATCACTCCACTCTTCCTGTTTATTCTATTGAAGTGCTCTCAAATGATGCACACACACACAATTCTCTCCTTAACCAAAACTCTGATTCCATTTTGTTTTCTTCACCCTTGGATGATTTGAGTTTTGGTTCTTCATTTGAATGTTGTGTGGGTTCAGAAAAATGTAAATTTTGTGCATTAATTGATGACTGTGTTTTTTCTGAGGTACCCATGACTATCGATGATTCTGCAAATCTCATTTCAAAATATTCTCTTTCCTTTGAGAATAAACATTAGCAGATAGATAGTTTCGTGGACCTCACTCCCCCTAAATCCCCTCCCTCAATCCAGAAACAACTGGTGTTTGAACTTAAACAACTTCCTTCTAATTTAAAATATGCATATCTTGAGGGTATTGACCAATGGCCTATCATTATTTCCAATAACCTCTCTCCACAACAGGAATTGAAACTGCTCAAACTTTTGAGAGAGTGTAAAAAGATAATAGGATGGACATTGTCTGATATTCCTGGGATTATCCCATCTATTTGTATGCACCATATACTTTTGGATGATGAGTCTAAACTCGTAAGACAATCTCAACGCCTGTTGAATCCCACTCTCCTTGAAGTGGTAAAATTGGAAGTCAGTAAATTACTTGCTGCAGGGATAATTTATCCTATATCTGATAGTAAATGGGTTAGCCCAGTGCAAATTGTGCCTAAAAACAGGAATAATAGTTGTGTCAAATGAAAGGAATGAATTGGTTCCAACACGTGTGCAAAACAGTTGGCGAGTCTGTATTGACTATCGTCGACTAAATCAAGCCACGCGGAAGGACCACTTTCCTTTACCTTTCATTGACCAAAATTTACAACGATTGGCTGGTAAGTTCCATTATTGTTTCTTTGATGTCTATTCAGGTTATTTCCAAATTCATATAGCCCCTGAGAATCATGAAAAGGCAACATTTACCTGTCCATTTGGCACATTTGCATACAGAAGGATGCCATTCGATCTATGTAATGCTCCTGGTACTTTTCAGTGATGTATGTTGCGTATTTTTTCTAAGTACCTTGAGAGTTTTATGGAAGTCTTTATGGATGATTTCACGGTTTATGGTTCTTATTTTGATGATCTTTTGGAAAACCTAGGTTCTATCCTCCGCTGCTGCATTGAAAAAGATCTTGTTTTAAATTATGAAAAATGTCATTTCATGGTTGAGCTGGGGATAGTTCTTGGGAATATCATTTCAAATAATGGAATTCAAGTTGATAAATCTAAAATTGAATTAATTTCATCCCTTCAATATCCAAAATGTGTTCGTGAGGTGCGGTCTTTCTTGGTTCATGCTGGTTTTATAGCTGATTCATTAAAGACTTTAGTAAGATCACACTTCCCTTATCTCGGTTGTTATAAAAGGATTCTGAATTTTTTTTGATAAAAATTGTGAGGATGTATTCAATTCACTAAAAAAGAGTCTCACATCGCCTCCCATAATCCAACCACCAAGGTGGGATCTCCCCTTCGAACTTATGTGTGATGCCTCTAACTTTGCAGTTGGGGCAGTTTTATCACGAAGGGTTGAAAAGGCTCCTCATGTCATTGTGTATGCCTCATGTACCCTTGACCCTGACTAGGTAAACTACACAACCACAGAAAAAGAACTCCTTTTTATTGTGTTTTCATTGGGAAAATTCTGTTCATATCTTCTTGGGTCAAAAGTGATTGTGTTTTCTGACCATGTTGCCCTTCGTTTCCTCCTAAAGAAACCTGAAGCCAAGCCCTGCCTCATTCGGTGGATGCTCCTCCTCCAAGATTTTGACCTTGAGATTAGAGATAAGAGAGGAGTGGAGAATGTTGTAGCTGACCACATTAGTAGGATTTCCCCACCATTGTACCATCATGTTGACTCACCCCTACCCATTGGAGAATTCTTCCCTCATGAGAACCTTTGTGATGTTGTGGACCTTACCCCCCGGTATGCATACATTGTGAATTTTCTAGCAAAATCTAGGGTCCCCCCTGATTTGAGCACTTCACAATCCCAGAGACTTAAGCATGATTCTCATTGGTACATTTGGGATGACCCATACTTGTGGAGAATTTACAGTGACCAAGTAGTTCGTTGGTGTGTCCCTGACCATGAGCTCACCTCTGTTTTGACCTTCTGCCACACTTTGGCCTGTGGGGGCCAATTCGGCTCTCAACGTACATCTTGAAAGGTCCATGACTCAGGACATTATTGGCCAACATTGTATAGGGACGCCCATAGATTTTTCAAGTCATGTAGTCGTTGTCAATTCATAGGGAATATCTCTAAGAGGAATGAAATTCCCCAACAACCCATGTTATTTTGTGAGATCTTCGATGCATGGGGCATTGAAATCATGGGGAGTTTTCCAAATTCATTTGGCTTTGTGTACCTCTTATTGGCTATTGAATATGTATCTAAATGGGTGGAAGCAATGGCCACCAGGACCGATGACTCTCGAGTGGTTGTTGATTTTGTGAGGTCCCATATTTTCAGTAGGTTTGGTCTACCAAGATTCATCATTAGTGATCAGGGTTCACATTTTTGCAATCGTAACATGAAAAACTTGCTTCATAAGTATGGGTTTGTTCATAAAGTCTCCACTTCATATCATCCCCAAACTAACGGACAATAATAAATTTCAAATCGGAAAGTTAAGCAAATCTTGGAGAAAACGGTACAACCCAATAGGAAAGATTGGAGTTTGCGGTTGGATGATGCACTTTGGGCATACCGTACTTCTTTTAAAACACCGATCGGAATGTCACCATATAGGATTGTGTTTAGAAAATCATGTCACCTCCCGGTGGAGGTAGAACACCGTGCATATTGGGATGTTAAACAATGTAATATGAACCTTTCAGATGCAGGCGAGGAAAAAAAGCTGCAGATTCAAGAGTTAGAAGAAATTCGACGTGATGCCTATGACAACTCCCGAATCTATAAAGATAAGACAAAGGCTATTCATGATAGCATGATTCACCAGCGGAAGTTCCATATTAGTGAGAAGTTCCTCATGTACAATTCCAGGCTTAAGCTCCACCCAGGTAAGCTTCGTTCCCGATGGCTCGGTCCTTATACTATTACAAATGTTTACCCTTTTGGTGCAATATAGGTTTTGCATGAGCAGAGTGGACGAAGTCTTACCTTCAATGGGCAGCAACTTAAACTCTTCTATGAGTATTTTCCAAAGAATTCGGTGGAGGAAATCCACCTTCTCGATGCATCATACCAATAAAACACACCAGGTTTTATCCTTCCTTCTCACATTTTCAATTATTTCAGTGAGGACACTACACATTCTAGGTGTGGGGGGGTGGATACATTCCTGGGTTAGTTAGGATTTTTCATCGTTTTCTCCTTTTTTTAATCTTTATGGCCTTCTTTATGGTATTTTTATTTTTCACCATCAACAATTTCGAAATTCCATGATGTGGCGACCATAAAGTGGGGAAAGTAAAAATACCATAATGAAGGCTAAAAAGAGATTGTGTATGAGTTTACCATCAAGGAGTGATTTTTAGTGAATTGGTTTTCTGTCAATGATATAAATGGTTGTATCTATGTGAAACCTTTGAGATGGTTGATGCCCTTTGTGTGAGTAGTTTTTTCGAAAACCGTGTCATTAATATCTCCATAAATTTTTGCACCAAACCACAATGTGCGCTTATTTCTCACTTAATATAAGGCAAATATATGTTGGGTTAATATTTTTTCATCTTTAAATTATATTTCCATACATTCGTTCCTTATCCGATCAGTTTCATTACTGTACCAGATTGACCTATGCATGTGTACCTAATGTCCGACTGTTGTACGCCCTCAAAAAAAATTGTTGTTTCTTGGGCAGGTCAAAAACCACTCTTCCTCAACCTTTGATCTTGTTATAACTATTTCAATTAGTTTCGTGAGGAGATCAAACAAGGGTTGAGAGATGAGTGTGAGATTTGTTCCAATTGCAACTTCAAAAAAAAAATAATAAATGAGGGGAGTGCTGAAATGTGCAACATATGGAGATATCTAGGTCAGGAGCTTATGGTTTGACTTCTGAGAATGCTTAAATGAGTGGGTCTTGAAATATGATTGCAAAGGATGTAGGACAGGTTCGGAGACAAAATCATTTAAGCTGAAAAATGTTAAAATAACATATATTTATTGGATAGCAAGTGGAAAGAATAGCATGGAATGGTTTTCACACACCCACACATAGAGATTTAGTGTCATGGTTTACTTCTGAATTCCTTTCTCAATTGGGTATTATGAATCTTTTTGAATTTCACTATGATATTATTTGTGAGACATCTTTTTCTATTTTCACTAGGAAGAACTCCTTGGCGTGGTTCATGCATTGATAACATTACTTTAAAAAAAATTTCCTCAAATGATAAATCTTCAGGATTTTGGCAATATATATATATAATCACTGTATTTGGATATGTGACTTTGCCCAGGAGTGCAGATGTTTAGGTGTGGGGGTGTGATCGTATCACGATTCACTGTTTTATTCCACCATTACACCGCAATTTTAAACTAGTTTTGTAATGAATATTCCAAATATAATAATAAATTTCACTTCATGTTTGAATAAATAATTTAATGTTAATAAATATTATAATGGGAAATGTTACTTGTTTTTATTGTTTCAATGTAGGTGGAGGTGATTTGGATGGCCTTTGATGAAGTGGAAGAAAAATGGGCCAAAGTTGCATGGATCCTTGGACATCTGTTTACTGTTGTGCATAGTACACGAAATCCGTGCATCCAAATGGGATGAAATTTTGTGGTCATGTCCAAAAGTTAACAGGCTACATTTCGTATTAAGGAACCCAAAGATTTTTCGGCTTCTATGGGGCCCATCCGAACTGATCTGTCCAATCCACTGAATTTGGACCAAGTCAAATGAGGTGTTCTGTATTTTATCAATATCTTGACCTGTAGTTGTCCAAAGGGTGCCAACATTTCGGTGGAGATATTCAATGGGTAGGTATAAAACTTTTATATTTTCTCAAAAGCACGATAAGACTGTCTGAATTCCGAAACACGTGGTACAAGTGGATTAAAGAAATATGTGTGCCTAAAACCACCTTCCAATTTTCCTATAAAATGGCACCTTGGGCTCCCCATTTGCAAGTTCGGCCAAGAGGCAAGGTGCTGCCATTTTGGAGTCCCCAAGGAGTCTTCTCAACATCCCTAGAGGTTTTGGAGGCTATGGTAAGTTCTACCCCAACATCTTTCTCTTCCTCCTATCCCATGGGTTTCTAAACCCCTTGTGATCACCCAGGGAGGAATGTGATGTACATCCCGAGCTTCATGTTTGTAATATTTGAATGATATTTTAAATTCCAGATTTTTGTGTTGTTTTTCATCATCCTATATTCTTATTTTATTGATTTATGTACTGGTATGTCATGCTCAACTCATATGATCATGTTTGGGGGTACCCATTCATGTGATGTTTCACAAACCGTTCACCACTTTCTTTCCCCCTTTCAATTGAGGTGTTTGTGTTGTTTATATTGGTCAATTGAACGCACACAAGCACTGTCAAGGCCATGTACATTTATTTCATGGTATCAAAAAGAAATAACATACAAATCTGGACAGAGCATCGAGTTTTTCGTGTGTTGCCATGGTGAGTTTTGGTTTTGAAGTCAACCACAATTCATTCAATCATCGGCAGTGTCCGGTGAATCATTGTGTGTTTTTGACTGAGCCCTAGGAGTTATCCTAGTATAAACTCAGTAACATTCTAGTTCTAGGTGTTACAAACCAGGTATTAAAAGATCATAACCTTATATCATGAAGCGATGAAGGATAAACATCATACGAGTACCCCGGGTTGATCACGCTTAATTAATTCTGTTAATATCTACTTTGTTTTATAGCTTCTATTTTCTATTGTCATCTTTAATCATCAAACCAAAGTATTATAAAACCCAATTTCCCTTTTTAATTTCATAATCAGAACCACATTTTAGAATTAATGATCTAAGTCTCTGTCGAGAGACGACCTAAGGTTGCTGCTATACTGCATAAATTCTAGTCAAAATTAAACAACTAATTTGACGCGTTCAACAACGCGGTCAATCTTCACATATATAGATGGTTGAACATTAATTTGAGAAAGATAAGATTTTTACCCTTCCATTATAATTCCAAGATCCATCCTTAGTAAATTCATAAATATTGGTTCTTTTTTAATTCTCATCATGGATAAGCCAGCATGGTCTTGTCGACTTAGTGCATCTGCCACCTTGTTTGCTTTCCCAGGGTGATAATGAATTGAGCAGTCATAATCCTTAATCAGTTCTAACCATCTTATTTGACGCATATTCGGCTCCTTTTGTGTGAAAATATACTTTGAACTTTTATGATAAGTATAAATATCACACCTTTCACCATAAAGATAATGCATCCATATCTTTAATGCAAAGATTTCTGCAACTAATTCCAAATCATGAGTTGGGTAATTTTTCTCATGGGTTTTCAAATGTCATGAGGCATAAGTTATCACCATATCATTTTTCATGAGAACACACCCCAATACCTTCTTGGATGCATCACTATAGATCACAAAACTTTCTCCACTACAAGGAAGTGTGAACACAGGTGCATTGGATAACCTTCTATTCAACTCCTTGAAATTCTCTTCACATTCCTCCTTCCACACGAACTTAACTGCTTTTTGAGTCAACCTGTTGAGTGGACTAGATAATCGTGAAAAATCATTCACAAAACGTTGATAATATCCATCCAAACCAAGAAAACTTCGGATCTCATTTACTGTTGTTGGTCTCGACCATCTTTCGATAACCTCTGTTTTTTCTAGGTCCACAGATATCCCCTCTTTTGAGATTATGTGACCCAAAAATGCAACTTTTTTAAGCCAAAATTCACACTTGGTAAATTTGGCATAAAGCTTCTCATTTCTCAAGTTCTTCAATACAATTCTCAGGTGATCTACATGTTCTTCCTTTCTCTTTGAATAGACAAGAATATCATCTATAAAGACTACCACAAACTAATCAAGATATTCTCTAAAGATTCTATTCATTAGATCCATGAAGATATCAGGGGCATTAGTAAGACCAAATGGCATCACTATAAATTCATAGTGTCCAGACCTTGTACAGAAAGCCATCTTTGGTATATACTCCCTTTGACCCTTAATTGATGAAACCCTGAACCAAGATCAATCTTGGAAAAGTATTGATCTCCGCGTAGTTGGTCAAATAAGTCATCAATGCTTGGGAGAGGATATTTTTTCTTGATATTGATCTTCTAAATTTCTCGATAATCAATGAAGAGTCTCATTGATCCATATTTCTTCTTAAAAAACAGAACAGGTAATCCCCAAGGTGACGCACTAGGTTATATGAATCCCTTATCAAGATTCTCTTGGAGTTTCTTCTTCAATTCTTGTAACTCAATTGGGGTCATTCTATAAGGTGTCTTTGAAATAGGTAAAGCACCTGGTACGAGTTCTATTGAAAACTCAACTTCACGATTTGGTGGAAGACCAGGAAATTCCTCCGGAAAGACATCATCAAACTCTCATACAATGGGCGTATTCTTAATCATGAGTTTCTCTCCAACCATTTGAGATAAATAACCTTCATTTAGTGGAATCAAGACCGATAGGATGGATGAAATTTCCACTGAAGGTTATGTTCATCCTGGCATCGATATACGATCATATATTGATCTGGAATATGAAATGTGACTTCCCTTATTTGGAAATTGATATGAGTTCCATATAAAGAAATCCAATCCATGCCAAGAATCACATCAAATTCCACTATAGGAAGGATCACAAGATTTGCAGGAAGCACTTTCCCACAAACATCAATCAGAGAAGAATTGTAAACTTTTGATGTGACTATTGTCCCATTAGAGATTCTCAAAGCTAACTCAAAATCTAATTGTTGAGGTAATACAGCGATACCCTTAGAAAATTCTTCAGAAATAAAAGAGTTGGTGGATCCATAATCAAATAAAACATTTTCAACTTTAGAGTGGATGGTAAGTGTACCTTTCATGAATTCGTTAACGTGCTCCACATTGCTGATAGAAATTGCATGTGACTTTCCTTTGCCTTTATCCTTAAGAGGTTGTTGACGTCGATCATCATCAACAACCCTTGGATTAGGGCATTGATTATAATAATTACCCATTTCCTTTCACTTGTAACATTGAAGTGTAGGAGGTGCACTCCGTGTATCCTTTTCTTTGTTTTCATCACTAGACATCTTCTCCCCATCATTGCGGAATTCAAATGCCCGATGACCTTCCTTTCCACATTTGAAACATTTACTTGTCCCTTTAAGACAACTCCCTCCATGTTTCTTTCCACACTTTGAACATAAGGGAAAACTCATCTTCCTTTTAGTGTGGTCTTTATATTTCCCTTTGAATTCCATTTTCTTCTTCTTATCAAACGCATATGACTGATGGGTTACTCCAATATCCATCTCAACCTTGAGAGAACATCGAACAATTTCCTTGTAGCTATTGATGGCCCTTATGGATAACACCCTTTGAAGTCTTATTTTTAAGCCACTAAAGAATCGATCGATCTTACTCTCAGATTGGATAATAATCCCAGAAGCGTAGCTTGCAAGTCTTGTAAAAGTTTCTCCATAGGTACCAACCAATTCAACATCCTTTTTCTTTAGTTCAATAAACTCCTTCTCCATCTTTGTTCGAAGAATACAAGGGAAGTACTTATTTAAAAATCAGTTCATGAACTCATCCCTTTCCATGGACTCAATTTAATCTCTTGGCCTCGTATTCGTGATAAGATTCCATCATTGATCAGCTTCACCTTCCAAATGATATATTACTAAGATGACTTTATCATGTTCAGAACATTGAAGAACTGCAAATATCTTTTCAGTAGTACTGATCCATTGTTATACAACTAATGGATCAGTAGACCCGCTGAATGAGGGTGGACACTGCCTCATGAAGGATTCAATAGACTGTTGCTCCTTCCTTTGCTCGTTTGGAAGTCCTGCATGATTCATAGCTTGAGAAAGTTGTGTGAGCATGGCTACAATATTTTTCATTCCCGCTCCCATAATGTTTGGTTGCTCAGGGGGAAAATCATTGCATTGCCCTTCGCATTCCGCATTAACATGGTTCCTTCGGGTTCCAGCCATTGACTAAAATTTCACACTTAAGGTCTTATCATAGGATGTTCATGGCCATCTCTAAAACACTAAGATTGTTCTATGCTTAGATATATCCTTAGGGTTCTTACTAAGGCTTTCACATCGTAGTTTCCAAAGGTTGACTATACCTTTCCTCTGATACCAAAAATAACTACCCGTACTTTACATAAATTGTTATTACTTAAAAATTGAATCATACATTTTACAACATATAACAAAACCATTGAAGGACCGTATAGGTATAGTGTCTTTAGAAATTGGGAAACATAAACAACTGGTTCATAAATCATCTACATTGTCTACCATTTATTTCATCATATCTAGAGTCCATTTTGGCATATTCTACTTAATACCCTTCTTCCAGACCCGGGGAAAAGAAAACATACAAAAGGGTGAGCTCCAATGCTCAGTAAGGGTAAACAAAATAAATATCAATCATATCATATTCTTTGGAACATAAAATTTTGAAAATCTTATCCTGCAAAAGACATCATAATTTCATGACATGGGATCAATCATAATAGTGAAATGTAATCCAAATAATCATAACTTGAAACATGAAAATTTGTGGCATACACACATAATCATAGAGAATTATTTCTTATTAGTCAAGACTTATTGCCAAGACTATCTTAGCAGACAAAGTCCATTTATAAACCGAGTTCACTCCTCGTTTCATTGTTGTTTCACTGAACCGGATTAACTTGTCATTCTAGCCATGTATATATCATGAGATATAAATATTTACCCAATGAATTGGAGGGAGATATAGGTCCCACCCATCTCATAATGATACCATTCTTATGTCTTCCACAAGATCATAAATCATACATTATAGCATAACCCATGTAATAAAAATCGGATTCTTATACATCATGCCATCACAACATAAATCATATAAGATAAAAAGGAAATCCCAAAATTAATTCCATTATAACATAATCAAATCAATGTAAAAATAGGGATAGAAATAGAACCCTATATTATCTTATATGGAAAATAATTTTGATAAAACACTTGAACTCTGTTCGTGAGGAAAATATCCATTCTACTTCAAAAACATTTTTCCTTTCATAAAATTTCATATAATTTTAAACTAAAAAAAGTTTATTAAAAATAAACTTGAAAACTTGTAAATGAAGATTCATGGAAATAATGTTCTGAAATTCCATTCAGGTCGTATAAGTTAAAAAAAAATTCTCCTCGTACTTTGGCTGGAAAAGTCAAAAAGTACCTCGTACTAAAAATGACAAAAGATTCCTTTCATATCTTTTACTAAAAACACACAAATATGTAAAATTGGATTTAAACAGCTGTAGGTGGATGGAAATAATATTAAAAATTGAGGAAATATGTATTTTGATGATAAATATTCTCCAGTAAATTCTGAAGTATAAACAATCTCGAAAAAAAAATGAGATTGCGAGATTTTCCCTTACCATAGGTCCGATTTGATTCGTACGTGTCTGAAACTATTTTATAATGATTTAAATAATATTATTGACTTATTCCATAATCTTAATCATTGTCATGATATCATATATGGTCATATTATTATCTTCTTATTAGTAATATTTCATTGTTACTTATTATTCGGGTGTTTATTGCTTTATGTTCTTATGTATGTTTTGTCCAATAGATTCTTATTATTATTTTTAGGTTATAGATACCTCATTTACAGAATTGTACTAGTGTAATATATATCATATTTAATCATTAAATTCTTTTATATAATCATTATTCAGTGAAGATCATGTAGAACGAGTCGCATCAGATCGTGGAGACGGTAGGTCGTACGTACGCACGAGCGATGATATCATTCCCATGATCGTGGAATTGTTATGAAGTGTATGTATAAAATTTTAGAATAAATATCACTATAAAATAATAATATATAGTTATTCTTTAAACCATTATACCCATCCAATTAAGGTGGTGGTGGAAAACAAATTACACCACGGCGTGGAGACGGTATTCTGTACGTACGCACGCGCTGGGATTTCATTTCCATAGGATGGATAGAAGGTGAAATAGGGTTGTTTCATACTTATAATAACATATCAGTATATAAGTGATATTAATGTTATTACATCATAATAAAAACAACTAAATAAGAAGAAGTATAAGAAGAACTAAAGTTGAAAGAATCGGTAACGAACATTACCTCTTCTTTGTAGCGCCTCTTCTTAACCTCCTCTTAGGGAAATAATGATGGTCTTTGAAGAAGACCATATCCTCTATGATGTTTCTAGGGAAGTGGAGAAGATAATTTTTCATGTGTTGGACGAGATTTAAGGCTCAAAGTGGTGTGACGAGGAGAGGGTGGAGGTGCCCTTTTATAAGGGAGGAGAGTGGCACTTTAGGAAAAAATTAAAATATTATTTTATAATAAAGTCATTTTATGTTTTTAATAGCTACAAATTGATTTATTTAGAAGATAAGGTGGGTAGGGGTCTAAATAATCTCAACCAATAGATTTTAGACAAGTTTATGTTACTATTTAAACCTTATAATTTAGATTTAACTTTAAGTTAATTAATTTTACTTTTACCGTGTATTCTTGTTTTCTTACACTATATCTTTAATAAACTTACTATAATTAGCCAAAAGAACCCCAAGTGGTTCATTATTAATATATATATCCTTATCTAAGTCATTTGGCCGGACCTTATATTTTTAGGAATAAAATAACAATTAATAATATAATATTTGTTTTAAAACTATTTTATGTCAATTTTTCCACTATTTGGTACATGATTTTTTTGATAATAATAACAAAATAATTAATTCTAAAAAATTTAATTAAGTCAATTCTAACATGTCATGTTAACCTAGAAAATTATTTTAATTCATAAAAAGTCTAAAATTACATTTATTTGGGTATTTATAACATCAATTATGTTAATATTTCATTAATAAGGTAATTACTGCATCATCATTGTTTCATAAGTAAATTAAATTATATGAAGTCTAAAAATTATAAATAAAATACCATTAGGTAGGGAATCTTTCTATCTTTCTAATTAATATATATATTCTAATTTATCTTATGTATAACCCTATATTAAAATTGTTTTAGTTCTTAAACTTTGATTTTAACCATTTTAACTCTTCTTTAAATAAAATAATATTAAATGTCCTAATCTAATCCATGTGGACCTAAATGGTCATATTTTATTCCTAAGGTAGTTTTTGGTCGAATTAAAGTTATCCAATAGAATTAAGACATGTTTTAGGGTAATAATAATATTATTTTTAACCTTAATCACCCTATTTACTTTTAACCGTGGTAAAAAAAAGAAGAAAGTTACAATTCACCAAAAAATATTTTTATCTTATTGAACCACATTTTACTCATTGATGTTAACCGTGTCTCTCGGATTTTCTAAATTCCAATCACTGAAGCGGTAAAATTATTTTTTATGGTAATTTTTAAAATCTCCTAAAAGGTGGGTAAAAGACGGTGAAAAGTTCAATAAAATTTTTATATATCTAAATTTTTTATAAAATGACTCCAATGAATTACATTGAAATTATATAGGTATTATGTATCAATTTTTACCTAAAATAAGTTTAAATAAAATAAATAATTGTTTAAATAAAACGCCGGTTTTTAAATAGTAACCCAGTGTTTTCACTATTCATCAAAAATTGAAAGTTTTCAGAAAAATACTAAAAATTCACCGTAGGATAATTTCGATATTCCGAATCCAATAATGAAGTCCATTTGGAATGATAAAATTTATAAAATATCAAAAGGTGGGTAATACTATTCATAATGGCTAGTTTTAATAATATTTTAATAGCATATCGATGTTTAGTAAAACTCGGTATTGCGTACAATGCAAGCTATCGAGGAAGGTCGCGGTTGCGTGTTAAGAAAACGAAGCTAGTGTTGAGTGTAGTGAAATATTCCTTTGATGATGAATATAACATAAAAAAATATATTTCTTATAAAAATCTCGGGTGTTACAGGGAAGGGTGGCTAGTTTGCTGCCTACCAACAACAAAGGAGAGGCGTGCGGCCGTATTGCACGGAGAGGACGGCTGGCCATCCGGCCAGCCACGGCAGACCGCCGCACCGCAGCTGCCCTACCACATGTGGCCGCCCCGCCGCACTGGGGCGCCCCACCACTCCGCGGCCACCCCACTGCACGTCGGTGCCCCGCGACTCTACAGTTGTTCCGTGTCCATCCCGCACCATGGGACGCCAGGCCAGGCCACCCAGTGTGGGTCGGGCCGGACCCAGTAGGCCGGGCCACCCAGAAGGAGGGGCCGCACCACAGGTCGGGCTAGGTCGGTCCGATCAGGTCGGACCGGACCGAGACCTGTTTTGACCCATTCCACACATTTGGTTATTACTTTGGAACTGGTCATCCGTTTGATGAACTATATATGGAACTAGAAACCTTCATGAGAAATGGAAATTTTGGTATACCCCACATGAGTTTTGGATAAATTTGGGGTATGGTCAGATTGGATCGAGCATGAATCCAACTGGGCCCTCGGGACTAAAAGGCTAATAACTTATAGACCAGACGTCTGTTTGATGCACCATCTATTGCATTAAGACCCCTATGATGTGGAAATCCTTTTGAATAATTCTTCTTGGGACTTCGTGGAAGTCAAAGTATCAACCAGTGGCTTGAGGATCAGACCCTCCCAGATATAAGGGATCTTATAACAGGAACCCTATAGCTGGTTGTGGTGATGTACTAGGATCTTTTGTGGGTCTGAAAACTTACTGATGATGTACTAGGATCATGTGTGGGTCTAATGACGTAATGAAGATGTACTAGGATCCGGTGTTCATCTGATGACATACTGATGATGTACTTGGATCATGAGTGGGTCTAACGACATACTGAAGAAGTTCTAAGATCTTGTGTGGGTCTGATGACGTACTGACGATGTACTGGGATCATGTGTGGTTCTGACGACCTATGTGGGTATGATGATGTACTGAAGATGTACTAGGATCCTTTGTGGTTCTGACGATGTTCTTGGATCCTGTGTGGGTGTGACGAGGTACTAGGATCTTGTGTGGTTCTGAAGAAGTACTAGGATCATGTGTGGCTCTGACGAGGTACTAGGATCTTGTGTGCATCTGACGATGTACTACGATCCTCTATGGGTAAGATGATGATTTAGGATCCTTTGTGGGTCTTCCTCTTAATAGAGTAAGATGAATTAGTAGTTACATCTAATCATCTCTACTACTGTACCAATGTTATACCAGTTGTGAGCTGAGTCCCTACATGTGTGGTACTTTACTTTATGGTAATACCTTGGTGGTATTCTTCTATGTGGCATACTTGTGTGATTCTTACCTTCCTGGAACTCCTTCTTTTTTGGAAAAATTGAGCTTGGGATTTTGTGTTGGACCCTATATTTCCTCATGATTGAGATGGTCATACATGATAACCTAGGTATATGTAAGGGTATATACCTAAGTAGGTTTTTCAGTTGATTTTTGCTCTGTGGTTTATCCTTTGTAAATTTTGTGAGACCTTGAGGGTCTCGGGGTCCCTACTGAGTATAATTAAAGTCACCCTCCATGAGATATGCCTACACCTTGTTGTGTTTGATGTAGACGACAGACATTGATGACTAAAGATGAGGGTACCAAGACTGGAGGTAGCTCAGAGGTGGACATTATACGAGGGGTACCACAGAGTCAACCGTTCAAGAGCTATACCTTCCGTTCAGGTAGGATCATTGGTGGGGGTTCACAGGGGTTGTTCCAGTTTACTTGTACATTTTAGTTTTCTTGTTCTTTCCTATTGGGCTTGTATTCCGGCCCCTTCTTCTTACTGTACGCACACTTTTACTACATAGTTTACTTGTGTCTTTATCTTTTTGTGTGATTTTCTGCATGTTTTTATAGGATATAACGTTAATTCCTTCCTGGTTTTAGGGAATACGCATTCCGGTGCTAGTCCATAGCACCTGGCCAAAGGAAGGCGGGCTTGGGGTAGTCAAGGAATGGTCCCCAGGGGACGGGTCCTGACAAAGCCGTCATTTGTTCAATTTGTTCCATTCCTACATTTGGTACATGGTTCATCCTTTTTGAACATGTTTTTAGTTAAATTTTGTGTGTGTCATTTTCAATAAAAACAAAATACAAGTTTTCCAAATAAAAGAATACCCATGATGGGGATGGATCGGCTAGCCTAGGCCAAAATCCATGGATCCAAAATACCTGGGTTCAAATCTTAACAATTGACCCCATTCCATCATTTTTTATTAATAAAACCACATGGTCTGCATTACGATATGCATCATGTGGGGAATTTTTTAATAATTTAAATGGTTTTCAAAATAATAAATTACTTGCCGGTAAAGTTGGATGATTGTAAGAGTCTCGACCCTAGAATAAAAAGACCGATGTTTGAACTCAACTAATCTCCCTGCAATATCCGAATCATTCAAATTAAAACCACATGCTCTCTTTTTTCTTCATTCTATGCAAACTACACTTATACATTAATTATTAATATTATAATAAAAATGTGAAGCACTACAACCTTCGCTCTATTAGTTGATGGATTTAATTAAGAACAACCAATCTCTAGTTTGAATCGCACCCCAGGCACCAAACTGAAGATTATAGTTCTCTTTTTCAAATTTTATAAAACACGGTGGGTATTTCATAGATACATTAATTGAATTGGTTTCGTATGGTTTTTAAATAAATATTATTTTTCGTAATAATTTATTTTTAAATTATAAATAATAATAATTATATATCATGCTATAATATTTTTATTAAAAAAACCCATACACGGAATGTGGGTCCTACAACATGCCTTTTAATCATTCTATAAAACCCATACACCCATCTGGGGTCATTCCATGTCGAACACCCCATCCTCCCTATATTCTTCAACTCGAATCTTCTCTCGTTACACGTCACACCCCAAAACCTCCAATCCTTCTGTCTGGCTCATTTTAGCCCCTGATTTCAGCCACATTGTTATCCTCGGTCCAGATACACACATATACACCCTTTATTTCAGTGTTTTACATAGGTTTATGGTGTGTTTGGATCGATTGACCTTTCAGGTCTCTCGTGCAGTACATGGGTTAAGTGAAGAACACACATCATGTACAGTATAGTACATGGCCACAAACTCTAATTTTCATGAATTTCCAAAACAAAAGGTAGGTACATTAGTTATATGTCGTGTTCTGTGACTTTACCCAAGCTTTAGGTGATACTTGTGTACTATGGCACATGGACCTAATCCAAAGTCTACAAACAGAGATTGAATGTTCAGTACATGCCATGTACCCTATTCATTAGGATTTTTCTATGTTGAGGGAATACACAGTTTTTATTTCATGTTCTCATAGACATCATGTTGTACCCACACACAAAATGTTATTTCTTATTCATTCCATTCTAGCTAAGTCCATGTATGGGAACTCACCCAAGCCACGCCCCATTTTCTGACACATGGTATGTATGATATATGACACACAGTGTACAAGAAAAATCACATTCGGATCCCCCCACAGCGTGTTCATGCAGGGTACATGGATTCCTCATCTGCATACACTACACATCATGTACATTAGATATATAGGCCATGTACTTTTGTTTTTAATATTTTCTCACTTTTCATTCTTCATTTTCTTCTTCTTTCTATTTTCTTTTTTTTTCAGTTTTTCTATTATAATAATGGTCAGGGAGATCATATGAATTCGAAGCGGCATGCACCCTCTTCTGAGGGGGAGTGACAAGCACTGTACCAGATCCGATATTGGAATTTCATGGAACCGTCCACAGATTTTCCAGTTTGTCAGCTGCTAGCCTTAGTGACACTCCCTCCTCTTCTACCAGCACCAACATCTTCGACACTTTCTAGTCATGCTGTTGTGACCAGACCATCCTTAGTTTCTGAGGGCTCCTGTACAGTAAATCTTGATTCCATCACATCACCTTCATATCCCTCCATGACTTTAGTAGACCTGACTGGGCCAATACCACCATCCACTACAGTCATTACCTCTGTTCCAGCACTGGCCTCAGCTACTTCACCTCTAGAGACCACTACTGGACCACACAACACAACAGCTACATCTCCGCCCCAGCCTACACCTATAGCTACCTGACCTAAGCTGCATCCCTTCTCGATCTTCACTGATCTTCATCTTTATACTGATAGGGTGGAACTATTTTCACGCCCCATGATACTATTTACTTTCCACCACCTCAAAATCAGGGTTCCACAGTGCCTAGACATCATGGAGTAGATTGAGGTGCTCCTTGGGAATAATCATTTATTGGACACACTTTAGTTAAAAAATCCTACATTCTGTGATATATCTTTGGAGTTTGTTGTGACCTTAAAGGTTGATGGGCCCACCTACCACCATACACCCACCGATACAGCCACTCCAGTTTAATTTCGGTTGGACGGATTACACTTTTCTCTAACCATGTATGATTTCGGTCAAGGGTGTGGCTTGTACCCCCATCCATCCCCCAACTCATGTCTTCACCCCCACTAACCAAGAGCGCTATTACATTATCACCATGTGGCAGGTGTTCTATGGGCCTGATCACTGGCACACCCCCCCATCCTAGAAAATCATGCTCATCAATTCCCCTCCCCAAAATTTCCTTCATCAGTTCTTTAGTTCCATTCTTTCCCCCCATGAGGATATTAGTGTCGTGCTCAGGTGAGACATGGAGCTTTTGAAATATATTGTTCGACATGATTACATTGGCCTCCAATGTCTGGCTACCACATATTTCCACTTCATTATCCATGGTTGATAGGGAAACCTAAACTCCCCTCCTTCTACTAATATTGATGCCTTCTAGGATGTGCCCATAAATCCTCTCGTTTTGTGCACCAATTTTGTTCCTCTACCTACCGTTTCTTCTTCAACCATGAATGATGTTCCTGCTGCGACCACCCCATAGATGACAGAGCTCGATCTTCCCTTTTCCACTATGTCTTATCCTACTCTATTGGATCCCCTTAATGTCAATGATGCCTCTTCTGAGGCCACATCGTGATTGGATTTACTTCACTTGTTTCATTATATATATCAATTGTTTTGTATGCTTGTGCTATGATGTCGTATGTGCATGAAAAATTCTTATTAAATTTCTTAGACTGTCATAGGTACTGTATAGCTATTTGGGAATATCTTTTTCAATATTTCCCATATTTTTTATCTCTCCATGATGGGAGTATTATTTCAATGCTTCTTTTCATTATTCTATTTTCCCTTAATTCGTTCACTTCCTTCCCTCCACCTCACCCCTATTTTTTTCAAATCCTCTTCTTATCCTTAATGTTGCACATAGAGAACATGTTCCATATTTTGTGTGGGGGAGAGTCTATAAATACAGTAGTATTTACACTTGAAATAATCTAGGAGACATCATTAATAGTTTAAATTTTTTAAAATCTGGAACATTTTTTTATCAATTATTATTATAAATAGTACAAACATAAAATAATATTTTAAAATTTAAATGATTATTTTAAATTTTAAGGAATTGAAAAAATAATTTCTTATATAGTTTGATTTTTTATTTAATGTCTTTTACATTTACATTTATTAGACTAATCATTTGTACCCATGTCATGAATTGATGAGACTTTTAATTTTCCCATTCCAAAGAGGTATTCTAAGCCCTTTTGACATATTATTTCTTATAGACTCTTTATTGAGTGCTTCTTGGGATATGCGTGACAACTATAAATTGTGAGTATTTCTCTTCAAAACATGAAGGTTTTGAATCACATGTTAATGAACAGGGAATTATATTTTTTGTCATCCCCTTGTCCTTGAGACCTACCCTACACCTGATCAACGCAAAACCCTTATAAACCCTGAAATTACTTGATAAGAATCCACATTACAAGACTATTTAATCTTTATACCCTAATTCTATTATAATTTTTCATGATTATTCACTTTTTCATTAAATAGTTTTTTTTCTATTCACGGTACATTTTGGTGAGAAACCCTGAAATTAAGGGCGGAGGAGTGCCCCTATTGTTAATTTCGAGTAGAAGGTTTACCAACCAATATTCATTTTATTCATAGTGGTCCCATATATATATAAGGGACCTTATTCATTCATTAAACTTTTTTTATAGTTTTTGGACCCATGTTCGAAAGGGAATTTCATCATGGTGATGATTATATTTTGAGAAATATAGTTGGGGATGCATCTTTAGTAATCATTATTTTGAATATCATGCATTGTTATTTAAGAATTCATCCTCTTTTTTCAAGACTTTGAGATTATTTTTCACATAATTACCTACCAACCCATAGACTAAGAAACATTTTAACCATATTGAAATCCCTCAAGATTTTTGTGATTTAACAACTAATGTATAGAATTAGAATACTAGAAAGTCTATGGATAGAGTGAGTATAATTGATATTTAGTATAACTCAGATAAAATAATCCTGACTGATGTGTGTGGTAACTTCTGGTTAGGTTAACCATCAAGTGACATGTGTAGTTATGAAAAGTTGAACAATGTGGATGAAAGTGGATGAAAATATTTAAATGCATTATATAGGAGGCATGATCTGAATATCTTTGAAATTGAAACATGTTTTGTGCCTTCTAGAAATCCACTACTATTTATAGAGTATTTATAAGTATAATTAGTTTAATGTATACATTTTTAGAGTATGTATTCTTTTGATTAGATGTTTATATTTTTCTTTAGGTCACGCAAATGGCTATGTGTGGGGGTGGATGATGTGCCTGATTTTTGTATACGTTTCCATAAATTCAATGGGGTATAAAAATATGTTTAAACCATATATATGTTGTCTTGTAAAAAAAGTTCTATATTTTGGTGTTTATAGTACTTTTCAAGAATTATCATGCCAATGATGAAAATCAGAAATGTTTAGAACAATTATTCAAAAATACATGGTGTGTACTTTCTGACACATGTCGTGTACCATTACCAGACATGGATTGGCCAGCACAAATACATTCCGGTATTGCCAGAAAGAGGATACATGTCGTATACCACTTTTCACAAACTGTTTATGAACTACTACAAATTGTTGGTGGATGATATTGAGACTACACTCCCTGTGGGGCGATGCGATGCACCATGTATCTTACCAACCAACCATCAACGCATTCAAAGTCTTCAGGGATGCGAAAGATCAACTACTGGTGCATGAATCGAAGAAATTTTCAGTAGACATGACAACACATTGTTTATTATGGAGTAAATTTCATGTAGTCTCATTTTATATAAATATGAATGCATACCTCCATGTTCGTTGTTGTACATCCATGGGGTGGGTTTTCACTCGGCATTCTGAGCCTCCCTCGAATCTGTTTCAAGGTTTACTTTTTTTCTATTTTTCTATTTTAGTGTAATTCTCTCTATCCCTCATTATCCTCTCGTATCCATGGTATGGATTGAGTTATGACTCAATCCCCAAACCATGGTCATGGTTATAAGAGTCTAGTTACCCTCACATTGGGTTTGTATTAATATTTTGGTTCATTTTTATTTTAATTCTTTAGTGCTACTCTTATTAATTTTTTTAAAATTCCATTAACAAATGTACATTAGAAACAACCATTGATATCATAGAATACCAATAAACACATTAATGGAGAAAAATAAAGGAGTTGTGGCAGATAAACCCATGATCATTGGGTAAAATAGTTGCCACTATTTTAGGGGTAACAAACCTAAGCTTGTTTTAAGAAGTTAATTACCGAACCAAGGAATTAACCATCAAAAATGTAATTTATTATTTTCAGACCAAGAAACATTAGATTAATTTAATCCCCATGGTAACTAAATTCCATTAATAGTTCCAAAGCTAAGCACAATGACATCAATAAAAACTAATTGAATTACAACCCTGATGCATGTTTTTTCTGATAATCCTTATCTCTTTATATTTTAACTTATTATCAGAAATTTGTTTCAATTTAGTAAGTATTTCCTGTAGCTTCCTCATGTCAGAATAATTGATAAATATTCATCCAACTTTCGCTGACCATTGTTTCCAAGTTTTCCCCGTGAGATCAACCCCGACTACCACTAACTACCTAGTAGTTGGTTCATAGGGGAACACAAAGATCATAAAATATTTAATTTATCTCACCCCATGTGATGGGTGAGATTCCACATTTCTGATGTAAAATATCATTTCATCTTTGAAAAATAATTTTTAATAAATAAATCCATTTAAAATCATTTTCTTAGAAAATACCTTGAATACATATAACTATGGCATGATATCATTTTTAAAACTTTTTTCTGTGAAAAATAATTTTAATAACATTTTCTTAAAGATTAACAATTTAAAAATTAAAATAAATATTAAATGTAAAGATGGAGGGTGAATCTGTACATGTCGTGGGAGGAAAAAATAACATTCCTTTTGCATGGTAAAAAGTTTATAAAAAACCTTGTTCAGAAAGAGACAAGAATATCGCTTTGAAGAATTTGGTAAAATAATAATAGGGTAAAAAATTATTTTTAATATTAAATGATAATTGTATAATATTCGTGGAATCCCTTTCTATAAAACATGTTTTTAAGGAACACAAATTTCTAACTTAATGGAGAGTAAAGTCAGGCTTCCTTAAAAAACATTTTACTAACTATCTTATGTACCAAAGAGTATAAATATGGTACCAATACATAATTATATCATGAATAACTATTTCATAAGGATATTCATGAATTTAATTGATAGATGTATCATAATATTTCATTAAAGGATGCAAAAAACATAAACAATCTCGAAAAGCGAGGAGGTTTTCTCGATAAACTATGAAAACTTCGTAACTTGGGATCATACTCTCTATTTAGGAAATTAAATTACAACAAGCTTAAAATATTATTAAAAGATTTATATTCATTATATAACATGTAAAATGGTATTATTAATGCCTCAATGAATGAGTTTGAGCATAATCAAACAGGAGTCTCAAAGAAGGCAAATTGAGAAAACAATATTTTTCCAATTTTGTAACTTTTGAAACATAAACCCCATGAATGAATGATAATAAAATGTTCATGTCAATACCCATAAATTTATGTGTAATATAAATATAATTAAATCATGTGTATTGAGTTCACTACAAAAAGGGAAGGAGTTGTGAACATAACATGCATCTTAATAAATAAAAAGTGAGATGTAATTCCCTTACCTTGTGTCCTGACTTTTTCATTACTTTTCCAAACAAACTATATAATAAATATAAATTTATTATTCATATTTTAAATGAATAATATTATTATATAAAATACCATATATATTTTTATTAAGACCTTTTATTACCCTCTTTTTAAGGATCCTGTGTTAAGTTTTCACAACAGGTAATACTTCATTGTTCTTTGCTTTTGTCTTAATTTGTTATATCATCGGTTCTTGTACTTATATCGTGATTAAAAAATGTAAATCGTGAAATAATTATCATATATATCCTTTATATGTATATTATAAGAATTTATATCCTACAAACTTTAAAAAATGAATACACTACTGATATAGATGGTAAGTCGTACGTATGCCTGAATGATGATACTATTTTTATTGTCGTATTGAAAGAAAGTATGTAAATGATATATATATATCTGTGTTTGTGTGTGTGTGTGTTTTTGTTTGTATTTGTATATAATTATTCTAATATAAATAATATATCATATATTTCTTATATTTCACTAAACACATCCTTAATACATTTCATGTATTATTTGAATGAATCGCATCACTTTGAGGGGGTGGTAGACCACACCTATTCATTCAAGATTATCGTATTAACACAAACTAGGAAGTAAAGAGGTATGTTCTGTGAAAATTAATACATAAACTTAGATATATAATAAATATCATAAATAACATATATAAATAGGGTGTCCACCAAAATTTCCATCATGATTGGTAGTAAAGGAGAGAAAAACAATCATTGTTTTGTGAGGTAGTAGTTCACCCTACATAGAAATATTATGTTCAATATCTATTAGATGGAGTTGTCTGTAAGTCTAGGTCAAATTATTTTGAAAAAAAACCTCCTAGTATATTTAGTATAATGTTGTTGTCACATATTAATGGAATAAGGACAGTGGGGGAGGGAATAAGGGAAATAAATAAAAGGATCTTAAGATAACACATTACATCAAAATCAGGTAAGTATTTTTGTTTTGTGCCAAAAGGATTCATTGATAGTATTTTTTTCCTAATGGTGGATTAAAGGTCAAAGGGAGGATATTTTTGAAGTGGATTTGGCAGGTATTTTCCGAAAATAACAGGTTTGATAAGTGTGAGGAATTGGTAGAGGTGGTTACCTTTTATATGGAAGGAAAAGGACTCCCATTGAATATTTAAGAACTAAATTGGTTTGAACATGTTCTTACTTACAAAAAGTCATAAAAAACAAACCAAACTGAATAATGTAAGGTTTATAGCATAATTATGCACATACAAAAGGTGTTTTAAATGTGGCTAGGTCATTTGGGCCCTTACATTTAAGGTTTAGCCCGTATTTAAGCTTTATTTATCCTTAACTACTGTGATTAATTTTATTCAATTTAATAATATTTTTAATGAAAAATTTACTTTGAATTATTAGAATATAAATATTAGATTTAATAAAATGTTTTATTTCAGATTTTTTAAATTCAAATCACATATGAGGAAAAATTAATATTAGTGTTTATCCCACAAATGGGACGAAATAACAGAGTTTCAAAGTAGGAAAAATTTCAAATGTTTGTTAATATTTTATTTGTAGATTCAAAAAGAAATTTATTATAAGGAATTAAATTTTATTATTAGATGTAATATTTATCTAATTTATCCGTAAAATAAATTTATAATATCATTTATAATTAATAATTATTTATACAAAAAAACAGTTTTAACTAAAACCAGTATTTTTCACTATTCATCAATAAATGAAGTTTCTCAGAAAAATCACAAAAATTAACTCTAATATAATTTCAATGTTATGAATTAAAAATTTAATTTTAAATTGTTAAATTAAATTTCTAAATGTTTCAAAAAAAATTCATTATCGAAATCGATTCATTCATGAAAATGATATTTTTATCATAAAAGGGCTATTCCAAAAATATTATCTTTCATTATCAATAAGTTTTATTTATAAAAAAATTATTATAAAAAATATTTGAAAAGTAGTTATTATTATTCCTATATCTAATTTTAACTTTTATGTCATAATTATCTCATTTAAATAATTATATATATATAAATATGTTTCATAGAAACTCAGTGTTAAGTGCATTTTACGCCAAGTCGGTGTTGTGTGTAATGTACACATAGTCATATGCCAAGCTGGTATTTCATGTAACATAATCCAATTCAGTGCGTGAGAAACATACACCTAGTCGGTGTTGCGGGTTGTGCAAGCCAAGTTGGTATTTCATGTTGCGGAAGCCATGTCGGTATTGCATGTAGTGCAAGCCAAGTTGGTCTTGCATGTGAAAGGAATTTTTGACATGGTGTTTTAATATATATATATATATATATATATATATATATATATAAGGAAATATTTCCATTTTCACATTAAATGAATAATATTGAAAAGATATGTTAATTTAAAAAAAATATCTCACAAAATCTCAGGGTGATACATTCTACCCACCTTAAAATTAATTTCACCCTCGAAATTCATCCTGGTTATAATGGTTTAATAATTTAATGTTTTTTTAATAGAAACCCTCATTATAAAAATGTATACTAAAACATCCATTAAAAAAAATTAGGAACAATTTCGGTCATCAAAAGTAACTCATAATGATATTCCTACATATGAGAACATATGTGTGAGAGAAAACATGGACATTAAAGAGAAATCATACCATTAAGTTTTGATGAAGATTAAAAAGAATAATGTTAGGAAAAAGATAAAAATCATAAATTCATAAATCTTCAATGACCTAAGGTAAATTAAGATTCATTGAAAAATATGGTACTAGGTTAAAATTTTTGGTTTAAAGATCCTTTCTCCTAATTTTTAATAATTTTCATACATACTTTCATGATTTCAGAACCACTTCATCATTTGTTGTTCGTTGAACCACTTCACCTCTTCCTCTAAACATGAAGGGGATCATTTAATTTCTATAGTTATAATAGATCGTGATACCCCTGGTACACCATCCCATTTTTCATTCGTTATCATCGCAACGTATGTTATCCAATATCCAAAATTCCTCATGTGGAACGATGATACATTATTCTCAAAACATCATCCAAATTTTAACTTAATCGTTCCATAAATTTAAATGATTATAACCCTTAAAAATGTAATTCATCCTTTCTCCATTATATATGCATTTATATTATTGAAAAATATTATAGGATTTTTGGGTTCATCCATGCACCGATAGAACATTAAATGCAATTTTATTTATCTAAGTCCACATAGATGGATACAATCACATGAAACTTCACTAAATGATGACAATAAGATTACCATAGGGATTATTCATACAAAATAAAACATTAAATTCCGAAATTTTGTGGGCAGGATAAGTTTTCCCCTATATTTCATTATTCACTTCATTCATTTTTATTGCAAACACTTTCACATTGTCCTTTTTCCTTACAAGATGTTCTATATTGTCATCCATATTAGCCCTTCTGTAAGGGAAATTATTTCTATAATTCCCAAACTCTATGCACTTAAAACACTGAATTAGGGTTCATTCAATATGTTGATCTTTCTCCCGACTAATTTCATTTAATTTATGCTTCTCATCACTTCTACTATATTTTTCTTGGTGTCCAGTCATCCCACAGTTGAAACACCTTCTTTTTCCTTTTAGGAACTCTCTTAAGTGCTCTTTCCCATAGTTTTGGCATTTAGGTGTTTGAAACTTTTTCATATATCCATGGTTGTTAGATTGCCCTTTGAAATAAATCTTCCTCATCTTGTTAAAACCCTGAGATTGATAAGAAACTCCAACCTCCATTTCAACTTTTATCGCAAGTCTCTTCGTAGCTACTAAAGTATCTTATGGCCAATGCCCTTCTGGAACATGGATTTAAGAAATTGAGGAACTTATCGTCATTACATTCATTTAGGATGATAATGCCCGAATCATACCTCACATGTCTTGTGAAATTAGCCTCATAGGTACCAACAGATTCATCATCCTCTTTCTTTAACTAAAAAAATCATTTTAGATATTTTTACAAAGAACAAAAGAAAATTACTTATTAAAGAATAAGTTATTGAAATCATCCCAATACATGGATTCAATTTTTTCTTGCTTAATCATATTCTTGATCAGATTCCACCACTGGTCTGCTTCACCTTCTAGATGATAAATATCTATAATGACTTTCTCATGATCTGAACACTTGAGAAATGAGGATATTATTTCAATAGTATGGATCCAGTGTTTAGAAATAAGTGAATCAGATGACCCACTAAATGATGGTGGATGATGCCTCATGAAGTGTAACACCCCAAGATTTTATGAGAAATATTATTATTAATTTCTTTGATGTATTATGATGTACTCTACACCAAGATTAGATTGCGCTATACGCAACACTGTATTATCATTTAGTATATGCAAACATTATTCTTGGCATCTCATTCCATGCAAGAGCGACCTTCCTCAATAGCGTGTGTTGTATGCAATACCGAGTTTCACTAAACAACTATATATTATTATAATATTTTTATTAACTACATGTTATGAATATTATTAACCGCATTTGAAATTTAAAAAATTATAATTCATCTTACACATTTTCTAGAATGAGGTATGAGAACAAAATCAATTTTTCGGATAAAAGAAGTATTTTTCAAAATATGCAGTTTTGCCTCCTTTTGATGGCGCACCCATTTTAAATCTAAATATTGATGAGTTTATAAGTTCAATTTTAAAAAATAATATTCTTCTTTTGAATCAAGATATAAAAATTTACATTTGAAAATGTTTTGATATTTTTCAGACAACGTTCTTATTTTGATGAATAGTAAAAACACGCTAAATTTTACTTAAAACAACTTTTTTCATCGAGATAATTTGTATGGTTAAATTATAATAGTAAATTGTTTTAAAGTATAAATAGAATAATTTTTACCATTTAATATAATTTATGTCATTATCATTGATTTTACATTGAATTCGTAGGTTAAATCAATTCAATCTTTTGCAATGGTTTAAACAAAAACCCGTTTTTTTCGACAACAGGATTAAATTTAATTTAATTACTGAAACTTCTATGTTTTGAATTTGGAAAAATGGATTCCATATTTTTAATCAGTAGGTTGGAATTATGTTAATAGGCTACTTTTTTTGGGCATTATGAATAGTAACTATGGTAAATTTTATTTATCAGAGTTAAAGGTAAATTAGGTAATTAAGGATAAAAATAATATTATAAAATTAACCTAACACTTGTCTTAAAATAATTGTATGTTTATATTTATTCCTATAATATACTTGGGTTGAAATGGTATCTATTAGAAACCAATTGTATGTGATTAAAACCTTTAATTTATTTTACTTAAATGAAAGGGAAATATGTCTCACTCTAACTTTAATAATTAAATTATTTATAATATAAGGTTATACAGAATATAAATTCGGATATAAATACTAATTTGAAAGATAAAATGTTTTTCTTTATCATGGTAATTTATTTATAATTTTTAAGAAATATAAAATTACCTTAATAGCTTATACATTAATGATGCATAAATTATTTATTTAGTGAAAAATCAATAATATAGTTTTTATTAGAATAATAATACCCATAAAAAGCCCAAATACCTGACCAGAACTTATTGGTCGTGTACTTATGAACCATAATCATCCAAAGGGCGAATTTTTGACCATTTGGAGCTTTATAAAAGAGATTATGACATTTATTGTTTTTTATTTTAAATGATGTCAAAGTTGTCACCTTCATAATTTAATAAATATATCATTTTAAAAGTTGGGTGTTTTAGAAGATAAATTCAACTAAAATTAATCTTATGAAATATATTCGATTTATATTCATCATAGTATTTTATTTTTAATTTTTATGCAACAAATAAGTATATTAAATAATTATAAAAAAATGTTTTAGAAATTATATTGTTAAGATAAATAGCAAATAAATGGTTTTAAATATATTAAAATAAATGTTATATGAACTAATTAACATGTTCCAAGAATTTTATATATTAATATTAAATGTTAGGAACCTATTAAATATTTTGTTTTGAATATATTATCTTTGTGTATTTTATTTAAATTCAAATAAATTAATAGTGTCAAAAGTTTCACTATTGGTATTTTATAAAAATAACATATTATTAAATTATTTAAAAATCAAAAAAATATTTTAAAATTTTTAAATTGAAAATTATATGGTCTAATATGTTATAAAGTATCCAATTATGGAAAATTTACCACATATAAATATGTATTTATAACAATTTAAAATTTATAATATTATTACCACAAATAAGATTAAATAAATTAAATAAGGATATGTCAAATTGATATGGTTTAAAATATTTTCCCAACATGAATAAATTTGATTGTTTCATGAGATTACAACCCTATCTTACCTCATATCTAAATTTGAGTCACATTGGAAGTTTTTAAGTTGGGATTTATTATATTATTAATTAATATTTTTGAGGTTTCCAAAAGTGCCCCTATCTTATCTTATAAAAGGGCACCTCATCCCTCTCTTCTACACACAATTTTGAGCCTTAAACTTGGCCAAAACCTAGCCATTTTACTTATCCACTTCCCTAGATACCTACGAGAGGTCCTGGATCTCTTCCAAGACAATCTTTAGTGCCCTAAGAGGAGGTTAAGAGGAGGCGCGTCGAAGAAGAGGGGTCTTAGACACATACAGAAGAAATTGGACATAAGGTAAGGGATAATTATTCCAATATCGTTATTATCTGATATTGTTTATTCGTAAGTATTTACTAGGGTTATATTTTTCTTCCATGTCCATAAAATGTTTTTCATTAAGTGTTTAAAATTTTTACCTATTTTTTTGGAGTCATGTTTGCCCATATTTGTCTTTTACTTTGTGTTATGGAAGTAATCATTATTTTTTTTACCATATGTGGTAATTTTTGAATTTTCCATTATAAGTATGAGAAGAATGTTTATTTAACTTATATGGCATGAACGTATTTTTACGGTTTCATAACTACTTATTTTCATGAAACTTCCTCTACAAGATTTCAGGATTATTTTCAACAAAATCCATTTCATTTAAAATTTCATGGCATTTTGAGAAAAGAAAATGATTTTTAAGCAGAAAGGATATTTTCCTCGTGAATTCGTTTCAAGTTTTTTATTAAAAACATTTTCTATCTAATATGACAATATTTAATTTGTTTATGTTTCAAGTATAATGTATCTATTATTTACATGGATTCTTTTTTGTTATAATAAAATGATATCCATTTATTCTATATGGATTATGTTATGATGGGTAGATGTTTATGAAACCCATTTTAGTCATTGGGTTTTGATGAATAATTTCATTTTATTTTGTGGAACATGAAGGAATGATTTTATTATGATATTGGTGGGACCTATATCTCCCTCCAATGTCTTGGGTAAAGATTAATATCTCCTGAGATAGACATGGCTGGAACAAAAAGTAAAATCCAGTTCAGTAATACAGGGCTGGAATGGCATGTCAACCCAGTTTAGTAATGGACTTTGTCGACTATGATGGTCTTGGCAGAAATTCCTAGGCTTCTATGGAAATCATATCATGTGCTTAGTGGTTTTCCACAGTTACATGTTTTATTCCCATGACATTTTGTCATTATTAATGTTCCTTTATGATCTATTCCTTATGTACTATCATGATTTATGTCATTTCTCACGATTTTGATGTTTTAGGTTTATATTTTTATGTTCAAATGTTTATGGATTGTTTTTATGTTCTCAATGTTTACCCTTACTAAGAAATTGAGCTCACCGTTTTTATGTTTTCTTTTCCCCAGGATATAGACAAATGTTTTAGGTAAGAAAAAAAGTGGGAAGATATTTATGGGAGATGTTGGAGATCTTTCACCATGATTAGAAGATTATGTTCAAGTTTCCAAAGACACTAAACTAATACGGTCTTTGGGAAAATGTTTCTGTCATGTATTAAGTATTCCAAAAAATTAAAGTAATGTCTATGTACGTTAAGCTTTTGGCCATTACAGTTGGTATGAGAGCGAAGGTTTAGTTATCCTTTGGAAACTAGGATATGAAAACAATAGTGATATCCCTAGATATATTTATACGGTATGTCTAGGGATGTCCCTAAAGTTTAGTATAACTATAGGTTACAGTCATAGAATTATGTTGACGATCATGAATAAACAAGGGTGAACCTAAGGTGTCATGAATTGAAGAATGTGAGATTAGTTATACTTTTTATGATTATGTAGTTCCTAATTATTTTAACTATTTCTTACCCCATGGTTTTTGGTTTTAGTCATTGTAGGGAACCATACGGAATTGGGTCAACATTGAATCCAATGGAAAAATTGGTGACTATGAGCAACGAAATTATATAATGCCTAGAAATAAAGGCATTGTGATTTTTCCAAATCAGTCATCGTGATATATGATTAAAAAAGTTAACATCAATGGTATTCTTAATTCATCAATTAAGAGAAATATGGACTTTTATGCATGTTCGCATGGTGAGGATCATAGAAAAAGGTAGATTGAGATTTCTAAAGTAGGGAAGTATAACCTTGATGAATACATCAAATGGATGGAAAGACTTAATCTATGTGGGGTGAAGGGTCGTAGAGTGATAGACTGTTATGGAGTTCAATGTTTTTTCTATGGAGAACATGGGAATTACCCAACTCAATTCCCTTACCTAAGAGGTAACTAATAAATCAAGGAAGGACTTATTCCATGATAGTCATTGAAGAGGATGGATTGAAGTTTTTATGTATTGGTATTCAATAATAATGTTGTTGAGGTAATTTTATGGTATATTGGAAAATCAATTTATTGGTCCATTATAGGTTTCCATAAGAATATGGTACTAATAACCATGAAAAGTGATTGAAATATTTTTGGAAAGTATATGATATGCACAAAATTAAGGGATAAGGAGAAAAAAATACCTTTGATGTTATTAATGAGATCATTACTAATATAAGGACAAAGTGATATCATGGTTTTAGTATATAGAATTTTTGGTATTCTGGTATGTGGAAAGAGTTATCTTTTGACAGCATTCATGTTTTCAGTATGGTTTTATGGTAATTAATGTTTCGAAAGAATACATGATTAAGGTATTCACCTTTTTGGATTGTGACCAACAAGACATATCTTATGATATATGGGGGATAGATGATAGTATTCACATGCTCGGTAGATGAAATTTCTAATAATCATTTTCCTTATACTATGAGATTATAAAGAAGTATTTTCGATAAGCCTAAAGGTTGGAATGGATTAAATTAGACATCAAATAGTTTTGTTTAAGTCTAGAACATTTTGATATTATTTCTCAAATTCTATAATAGTAATTTTATTTGAAAAAAGAAAACCCGTAGGATGGGCGACAACCCATCGTGTCGGACAATGATGCGGGAATCGAACCTACAATCGAAGTGCGATAGGCCTTTATCGCCAAACACTGGCCTACAGAAAGTCCCTGGTTCATATAAAATAATTTTATTTTATTAATAGGTGTGATAGATGAAGTACAAGTCAATTTTAGGAACCATATATGATTAATCTCAGCATAGATGGACTTATGTATATTTAATAACTTCTGATAACCTTTTTGTTATAGAGACAGATGGAATGACGTATCATTCTATCGCATGATCTACTAACACTTCCAGAATGACAAATTCAACTTCATTTCATTAAATAATAGATGAAGTGGAAATTGTTCATTGAATGACCGACAATGATATTACAATGAAAACAAATAAGTATTTATCCCTATGTAAAAAATACATCAACTTCATAGAAATGATCTTGAAAACCAAAAATGTTGTCCTCGTACTCTCATATCTGATGAATCAAATGGTACCATAGATCATTACAAAGTTATGGCATTGTGATTGTTGGATTTTTCATAGCCATGTTCTATACCACTCTCCATCAGGTCTTGATGGTTAGATTTCTCTTTCATATCCATGTTTTCACCGATGTTCTCCTATATGGAAACCCAGTGATGAGTTAATTTGGGTAACTGTTACGTTTCTTACTTTACTTTTTAAAATTAAGTTTTAGTATTCCTATTTATGATGTGGGTTTCTATGAAAGAAACTTTTAAGTAGTAAACAATTTATAACCCCGATGAATTTCGAGGGTGAAATTCATTTTAAGGGGGGTAAAATATAACACCCCAAGATATCATGAGAAATATTATTTTTAATATCTTTGATATCTTATGTTTTACGCTATACCAAGATTATATTGTGCTATACACAACATCGTATTATCTTGTAGTATAATCAAACACTATTCTTAGCTTGTATTGCATGCAAGTGTGACCTTCCTCAATAGCGTGTGTTGTACGGAATACCGAGTTTCACTAAACACTGATATATTGTTATAATATTATTATGAACTAGCCGTTATGAATATTATTAACTGAATTTTGAATTTTATAATATTATAATTTATCTTACACATTTTCTAGAATGAGTTATGAGAACAAAATCAATTTTTCTGATAAAAGAAGTATTTTTCAAAAAATACAGTTTTTCCGCCTTTTGATGTAGTACCCATTTTAAATCTAATTTTTGAAAAGTTTATAAGATTAATTTTACAAAATAAACTTCTTATTTTGAATCGGGATATAAAAATTTATGTTGGATAAATTTTTGATATTTGTCTGACAACGTTCTTATATTGATTAATAGTAAAAACATGGTGAATTTTACTTAAAAATAACTTTTTCCATGGAGATAATTTATATGGTTAAATTAAAATAGTAAATTCTTTTACAATATAAATAGAATATATTTTTACCATTTAATATAATTTATGTCATTAGCATTGATTTTATAATGAATTCGTAGGTTAAATAAATTGAATCTTTTGAAATGTTTTAAACAAAAACACATTTTTTCGAAAACGGGATTAATTTTAAATTAATTACAAAAACTTCTGTGTTTTGAATTTGGAAAATTTATTCCATATTTGGAATCAGTTGGTCAAAATTATTTTAATAGGATACGTTTTATTTTTTGTCATTATGAATAGTAACCACCGTAAATTTTATTTACCACAATTAAAGGTAAACTATGTAATTTAGGGTAAAAATAATATTATAAAATTACCCTAAAACTTATCTTAATCTAATTGAATGATTATATTTTGTCCTAAAATATACTTTAATCCAAATGGTATCTATTATAAGCCACTTTTTGTTATTAATACCTTTAATTTATTTTCTTTATATGAAAGTGAAATATGTCATACTCAAACTTTAATAAATAAATTATTTTTAATATAAGGTTATATAGAATATAAATATGGTTATAAATACTCATTTGAAATATATTTTATTTCTTTATCATGGTAATTTATTTGTAATTTTTATGAAATATATAATTACCTTAATAGCTTATACATTAATGATGCAAAAATTACTTATTTAGTGAAAAATCAATAATATAATTTTTTATTAGACTAATAATACCCATAAAAGGCCCCAAAACCTGACCAAAACTAATTGGTCGTGTGCATATCAACCATAATCATCCAAATGTCTAATATTTTACCATTTTGAGCTTTATTAAAGTGATTATTACATTTATTGTTTTTTATTTCAAATGATGTCAAAGTGGTCACCTTAATAATTTTAAATACATATCATTTCAAAAGATGGGTGTTTTAGAAGATAAATTTGACTAAAAGTAATCTTATGAATAATATTAGATTTATATTCATCATAGTATTTTATTTTTAATTTTTACGCAAAAAATAAATGTATTAAATTAATATACAAAAATGTTGTAGTAATTATTTTATTAATAGAAATATCAAATAAATGGTTTTAAAAATATTAGAATAAATTATATATTAACTAATTAACATGTTCCACGAATTTTCTAGATTAATATGACATTTTAGAAACCTATTAAATATTATGGTTTGAATATATTCTCTGTTTGTATTTTATTTAAATTCAAATAAATGAATAGTGTCAAAATTTATACTATTGGTATAATATAAAACTAACATATTAATAAATTATTTAAAAATCACAAAAATATTTAAAAATTTAAAAATTGAAAATTATATGGTCGAGAAGGTTATAAAGTATCCAATTATGGGAAATTGACCACATATAAGTATGTATTTATAACAATTTTAAATTTATAATATTATTACCACAAATAAGATTAAATAAATTAAATAAGGATAACTCAAATTGATATGGTTTAATATAATTTCCCAATGTGTTTAAATTTTATTGGTTGATGAGATTACAACCCTATATTACCTTATATCCCAATTTGAGTCAATTTGGATGTTTTTAAGTGGGTTTTTATTTTATTATTAATTAATATTTTTTGAGGTTTCCAAAAGTGCCCCTCTCTTCTGTTATAAAAGGGAACCTCATCCCTCTCCACTTCACACCATTTTGAGCCTTCAAGATCTGCCAACCCCTTCCCATTTCACTTCTCCAGTTCCCTAGAAACCTACTAGAGGTCCTGGTATTCTTCCAAGACCATCTTTAGTACCCTAAAAGGATTTTAAGAGGAGGCCCGTCGAAGAAGAGGGGTCTCAGACACATACAGAAGAAATTGGACATAAGGTAAGGGATAATTACTCCAATCTCGTTCTTATCTGAGATTGTTTATTCTTATGTATTTACTAGGATAATATTTTTCTTCCATGTCCATAAATTTTTTTTCCATAAAGTGTTTAATATTTGTACCTATTTGTTTAATGTCATGTTTACCCCTATTTGACTTTTACTTTGTGTTATGGAAGGAATATTTATTTTGTTTACAATATGTGCTACTTTTTGACTTTTCCATTAAAAGTACGAGAAGAATTTTTGTTTTAACATTTATGGAATGAACGAATTTTTATGGTTTCATAACGAACTATTTCCCAGAAACATCCTCTACATGATTTCATGATTATTTTCAAAAAAATCCTTTTCTTTTAAAATTTCATTACATTTTGAGAAAATATAATGATTTTGAACAAAAAAAAATTTCCTCATGAATTCATTTCATGTGTTTTATCAAAAACATTTTCCATCTAAGATGACAATATTTAATATGTTTATGTTTCAAGTAAAATATCTCTATTATTTACATGGTTTCATTTATCTTATGATGAAATGATATCCATTTATTCTATATAGATTATGTTATGATCAGATGATGTTTATGAAACCCATTTTATTGATTGGGTTATGATGAATGATTTATGTTTATTTTGTGGCACACAAAATAATTATTTTATTATCAGATGGGTGGGACCTATATCTCCCTCCAATGCATCGGGTAAAGATTTATATCTCATGAGATAGACATGGCTGGAACGGAAATTAAAATCCAGTTCAGTAATACAGGGCTGGAATGGCTTGTAAACCTAGTTTAGTAATGGACTTTCCACTATGATGGTCTTGTCAGAAATGCTTAGGCTGTTATGGAAATCATATCATGTGCTTAATGGTTTTCCACAATTACATGTTTTATTTCCATGACATTTTATAATGATTAATGTTCCTTTATGATCTGTTCCTTATGTACTGTAAAGATTTATGTCGTTGCTCAAGATTTTGAGGTTTTCAGTTCATATTTTTATGTTCAAATGTCTATGGATTGTTATTATGTTCTCAATGTTTACCCTTACTGAGAAATTGATCTCACCCTTTTTATGTTTTCTTTTTCCCAGGATATAAAGAAATGTTTTAGGTAAGAAAACAAAAATGAAAGATATTTATGGGAGATGTTAGAGATTTTTCACCATGATTAGAAGATTATGTTTTGAGTTTCCAAATACAATAAACTAATATGGTCTTTGGGCATCTTTTTTTCATGTATTATGTATTCCTAAAAATTAGTGTTAATTCTAAGTACGTCATGCTTTGGGCCATTACATGAAATACTCAATAGAATATTTTCCCATAATTTTATAATTTAGAAACTCAGCATGATTCAAAGATTGAGAAATATTTGAGATTATGGAAATGATGTTCTGTATTCCATCCCTCATAGAATTCATACCTTCAGGAGGTTGTTAGTTTCATTCTCTGTCAGAATCACCATTAATATGGTTCTGTTGGGTTCCATTAATTTACTAAAACCAAAATCATAGAGTAAGAAACATATATCACAATGAGGAACCACAAAATTATGAATAGTCACTTATATGATCACTAATGTATGAGACATTCCTTCATCTATGGCACCTTAGGATTATCCAAGGTTATTCATACCCAACTTATCAGTAAATCCAACAGGATGGTTCATGAAGTGTTTTTGAATTGTTAATGTATATCACCTATGAGTGTCTAACTAGGTGTGTTGCAAGTCTCATTGTCGTGTACCAGATTACCCTGAGTCAATCTCAAAATATCTTATTAGTGTTGTTACCCCTAAGGATATCTATAACAGAGCCACATCCAATTTTAGTATCCAGACACTGATGAATTTTTGGGAAACCACTCACTCTATCCTTTACCAAAATTCATGGATATTTTCCTAAACATTGACTCGTCATTATACTTATTCATAGATTCAACCGTATAAAAATTATTAAAAATATACCAAGGGATCTTACTAATGTTTCCCATAATAGTTTCCAAAGGTTAACTAAATCATTCCTTTTTTATCTGTTATAGAAACTTAGGATTGACATACATGGATATTAAATAATTTTAGATGAATATTTAGTACATTGAAAAAATACATGCCCGGGGACTGTAATAGTTTAGTGCCTTTGGAAACATGGAAAAATATATTCTATCATGGTGAATGATCTTGAACATATCTCATGAAAATATCAACCATTAATATTTCTACAAAAAACCGTTCTTCTTGCCCAGGGGAAAGGAAACAAAAGTAATGGGTGAGCTCAAATGTTCGGTAAGGGTAAATAAGGGGAATGCATAAGCATTACATAAACAAAAGATTATGGAAGATGGGCATAAAATTTATCGATCCTACCCAGCATTTTAGAGAACATAATAATGAATGACAGTTCATAAGGCATGAATCATAATGAAATAAAGAACATAGGCCAAGCAATCATAACAAAGGTAAATACATGGAATGTGTGGCATTCACTTTGGTTTATAACGTTATGAACATATATAAGTAGAAATAGGTCCACTCAAAAAGATAAAGATATGAAATCAGTCTACAACATCAAATATTGGACTTGCAATCAGGTCCATTCATAATATTGTGAACAAGTAATCAGGTTCGTGCATAACCCTATGTATGTGAAACCAAGTCCATGGATAAAATCTTCAATGTGTAATCAGGTTCACGCATTACCAATTGGACATGAAACCAAGTCCATGAATAAAATTATGAAAATGTAATCAAGTTCCCTCATAACATCGTGAACATGTAATAATGTTCATGCATAAACCTACAGATATGCAACCAGGTCCATGCATAATTTTGTGAACATGCAATGAGGTTCACTCATAACATTGTGAACATGTAATCATGTTCATGCATAAGCTTATGGAAATGAAACCAGGTCCATGCATAACAGTGTGAACATATAATAATGTTAACTCATAACATTTTGAACATGTAATAAGGTTCATATATAAACTTATCTACATGAAACTAGATCCATGTGTTACATTGTATACTTGTAATCAAGTTCACGCATAAAATTTATACTCATGATTCATCCATCATTACCCAAATCATTTTAGGGATATAAAGATCCCACATGTAAAGACCCTGATATTCCATGAAATGTTTTTAATTATATAGATTTATTATGCGTCTGAAAAAATTGACGGCGCGTGATTCTGAGGTCCGGTTTGACTGAAAAGAATTTTGGAACATTTTTTAAGGTATGTTCAGTAAACGATCGAGTGGCATTTTATAACTTTTGATATGGTACTTGAATAAAAAATTTGAGGGCACTATTGAATCTGTAGTGGTGGGATTTGCTAAAGGGAGGCTTCACTTCAATTTCATTAGTTCAAGATAAAAAGATAGATTATGGGAATTTTTAAAAGAATAAATAAAATAACTATGTTATTTTATTTTATTTCTTTCTTTTCCTCCAATGAAAAAGCGGTAGTGTGGGACCAGTGATGTGTTAAACCATTAAATGGTAGACCCTACAAATCCAATGTAACCACATCATTAGTATTTAGGATAGTTCCTGTTACTGAACCCTCATAAATTCGACGAGCGTTGGACACCGTGCCCCTCTCCAATTTACATGGAGCTTGGGGAGAGGTTTTGGTTCTACTTCACCAAGAAAAGAAATGTTGGTAATGTCTCCTGAATCCAAACCCTTGGAGGAAGGAGTTGATACCAGTGAGCAGTGACGAGTGACACCGAAACCCCTAAACAAAGATTGACGATTGAGTGATGTCTTTGGATGCAAGTTGTGGGGGACAGCGAACACCGGCCCACTTTCTCAATCGAGGGATTCTCTCTATCGTATTGGATGTAGTTTTTAATCTTGATTTGCATCTCAAGAGTTATTTGAATTCTTCCTACCATCTTTCTATCAACATAACATCGAGGGTTTGGGCTTCACAAAAAATTCTCTGGCCCTCTGCTCTTTTTTTGAAAGTTGGTGTGTTCTTCGCTAGCTTTGCCTTCAGGTTGGATGATCCCTGGGGTGAAAATTTATGGAGATGGTCGGCACCGGCTGACCATGGAGGAGGTGCAATGTTCCATAGCACACCTCCGGTGAGCAAAGAGATGCTTCCAAAGCCATGTAGGATGAAGGTGGTGGCCGACATACCTGTCAACCGCGAGGAAGGAGGTGGTGCACCTGTGCCACCAGAGGAACCATCCATGTCGGCCGCGGTGGTCGTAAAAGCCTATTGGCACACCGGTTGGCCACAAAAGTGGAAGGAGGGATAACCATCATGCCGCCAAAGGATCCATGGTAGCAGGACACACAGTTGTTCTTGTGGTGACCAGGCAGTGCCCTTAGGCACTACCACTTTTCATTCTAAACTGGTGACCTCTCCCCTCTCATGCCATCTAGGATGGACACCACCACAGGCCGGATGAGTTGGATACACCCCCTTGCAGTTTGGGCTTCCCCCTTGTGGTTTGGGCCACCCCCGTGTGGGTCAGGCCTCCCCCTTGCGGTCCAAATACGCTCTTGTAGGCCAGGCCACCCCCTTACGGGCTGGGCTGCCCCCTTGCGGGTCGGGCCACCAACTTGCGAACTGAGCTGCCCCCTTGCGGGTCGGGCCGGACCTCGGGTCCAACGAGATGAGACCGCAACGCCCTAGCCTAGCCGGGTTGGACACGGACCAGGTTGGGTCGCCCCAAACCGGATCAGGTCGACCAGACCTGGTCGGACTGGACTCAGCCCCAACCGGACCCAGAAACACTTAAAGGGTCATATCATGTGAACTGTATATCCATTTGATGAACCGTCTATGGTGTTGGGATCCTTGGATCGAGATGATACTTTTGGTATACATCACTAGAGTTTTGGAGACAGCTGGAGTACGACCGAATTGGATCGAAGCCAAATTCAACCGGGCCCTCGGAACTAAAATGCTTATAACTCAATGACCGAGCATCTGATTGACGCACCGTCTATTGCTTTAGAACCCTTACGACAAGGTAGACCATTGGGATACTCCATTGTGGAGCATAGTGGCAGTCGAGGTTCGAATGATAACTCAAGGGGAAGATTCTACAGAACTTGAGCGCATCGTGTTTTAGGTACCCTTTGGCAGGCTGTAACATGATGAAAGAACATTGATCCTATGTGGGCGAGCATCTATCGATCCTACATGGGTCAGCATCTATCAGATCCTGTGTGTTTTGGTGCTCAATTATCCTATGTGGGTCAGTGCATACTGATCCTGTGTGGTTCAAATCCTATTTGGGTCAGTGGGGGTTACTACCTATCGATCATGTGTAGGTCAACAGTAGTGCTTCTGAATGGAATAAGATGATCTAGCTTAAAACCAATCATCTATACTTATGTACTTAAGTTATTCCTAATTCTGATCTGAGTCTATTTTATCTTCATGGTGTTATCTATGAGGTACTCTTATATTCTTGGTTTACCTGTTTGGTACTCCTATCCTCGTGGTGTTACCTGTGGGATACTTTTACCTGTGTGGTACTTCTATCTTTTTGGTGTTACCTATGTAGTACTTCTATCTTCGTGGTGTAACCTATGTGGTACTTCTACCTTCATGGTATTGTCTTAGTGGTGTTACTTATGTGGTGCTTCTACCTTTGTTGTGTTGTCTTCGTGGTGTAACCGGTGTGGTACTTCTATATCAATGGTGTTACTTGTGTGGTATTTCTACATTCGTGGTTTTACCTTTGTGGTATGATTCCCTCGTGCATGAGATGAGTATATCTTGATAACATCGGTATATCTATGGGCATATACCTAAGTATAGTTGAATTCTTGTCTATGGTTTTTTCTTTTTGGAACTCTAAGAGACCTATGAGGGTCTCGGGGTCCCTACTGAGTGTCATTATACTCACCCCTGCATGAGCTATGCCCGCACCTTGTTGTGTCTTGTATAGATGACGGACATCATTGATCGAGGCTGAGGGAGCTAGGAATGGATGGTACTTGGAGGTGGACCATTTGGAATGATGTAACATAGGGACTACTGATTGTGAGATATACCTACCCATAATATAGGATACTTGGGGGAATCTCTAGGAGCTATTTTGTAATTTTCAGTTGTACTTGTACTTTTTAGTTGGCCTTGTATTCTGTCCCCTTTACTTTTAGCACACTTTTTATAATAGTTGTTCACTTCATGGTTTCTTCTTTTGGTGTTCTTGGATTTTGGGTTTGTATATGTATAAAGTAAATGCCTTCTCATTATATGTATATAACTTTTCAGTGCTAGTCGTCAGCCTCGGGCCTATGGAATGTGGGCTTGGGGAGTCACTGCAAGGGCCCTGGGGTACGTGTCATGACAATGTGGTGTCATAGGATTTGGATCTACCGAGGAACTAGGAATCTTCTCTTTTCTATGTGGCAATAGTGTTAAGTGTTATGAGTGTGGTTTTCAGTTTGGGGAATCCAATGTTGGTGCGGCAGTCGATGAAAATAATGATTGCATGTGTTTTGAAATGTTTTTCCTATCATCTATTTGAGTCAACTCAATAAGTATAAATTATTGACCACAGTACACCTGTCTTATTCCAGGATTTCCCCATGTAGATATCCAGCTAGGATTCCCAAGAGAGTACGTAATGATGGCCCACCGAGAAAAGTGGCCTTTGGGTAGGTCCCTCTTACAGTGTTAGCACCATTTGGTGGTGTACAAGCATCACCACTACCTGTTGGGTTGTCGTTGCCACCAGACCCACCAGTACAGGATACATGCCGACTGAGTTTATTGCATGAGTTTCAGCGGTAGTGGCATCTGAGGTTCGGAGGCGAGACAGACCCGCAAGTAGCTGAGGATTGGCTAGAGGCTGTAGTCCGAGTTTTTCACCTGGTTAGGACACCAGCTGACATTATAATGATCCTAATAGCCAGTCTTTTTCAGGAAGCATCAGATAGATGGTGGATCTTAATGATCTATATACATGACGAGATGACCCTCATATGGGTGGACTTCAAGTGCCTTTTCAGGGAAGAGTTTTTCCCAAAGACCTTACGCTATGTACGTATAGAGGAGTTGTCTTACTTACAGTAGGGTAGCATTACTGTGGCCCAGTACTCAAAGAGTTTCACTGATATCTTCTGTTACTCCACCGACATGGTACGGGACCCTCTCTTCAGGAACCAAACATTTGATCAGGGTCTCTGATGGGATATTAGAGCATTGATGATATCGCTCGGCATTCCGACGCGGGATAGGGTGATAGAGAGAGCACCTTTGGTGGAGAGCATCCTAGCTGAGAAGGTACCGACGGTGAGATCCACCACCGGATGTCATGTACTAGAGTGATCTGCAGAAGGCAGTAGACTGATGATGTAGGGGGTCAAGCGGGCCAGGCCTTCTGGTGGGCGACCTCAGGACATAGGGTCAGTGGTGTGGGCCTCGTGAGACATTGGAGGACAACTGAGGAGTATGCAGTGGTACCCATGCATCGGAAGGGTCACATGGCACGTGACTACCCGACCCTCTATACAGACGATAAGCAGATGGTCGATGGACCGTCGAGGCAAAGGTAGATATTCGAGTCAGGAGGTCTGTAGGCAGTATGTGGATGAGGAAGAGGCGTTGTCCATGCAGCAGGTGGTGGGTGATGATTCGAGGTTCTACTGCCACCACCTCTAGGTGGTCCACACTGAGCACAGGGAGAAGGTGTGTAGGGATGATCTCAACTCTAGGCAGCTAAGTCCTATGATCACGGAGCTCCGGAGATGATTAGAGGTATGATCTGTGTCTACTCCAAAGTATTTGTAGTACTTATAGACACAGTTTCTAGTCTCTCTTTTATTTCAATGACCCTCATTCAGATCCCAGAGATTCTACTGGAGCCTTTTGCATGATCCTTATGGTTAGAGACTAATACGGGAGTGGGTTTGAAGATTACAAATAGGTGTCGGTAGTGTGAGCTTACTCTAGGAGGCAAGAGCTTTGGCTGGGATCTTCTAGTAGTGGCGTCAAGACCTTATGACATCATATTGTGTATGGAATGGTTGTCCATAGTCCATTCCCAGATTGACTGTATTAGGTGAAAAGTGCAGTGTGTCTATGAGGACGGGTCCAGTTTTTCCTTCATTGTTAAGAAGGGATCCTTTACCACACATGATAGACTTTCTCAGAGGAGGGTGTAGCCGATCACACATTAGTAGGCTAGACTATCCCTTAGAGCAGTAAATGTTGAGAGTCCTAGCTATCCTATTGTGGTGGACCAGTATGTATATTTATTTCTTGATGATGTTCCAGGACTACCTCCACATAGAGAGGTAGACTTTTACATCGACCAGAACCTCAGGACGGCTCTGATATCAACACCATCATATCAGATGTCTCCAATAGTGCTTCATGGGTTATGGGTATATTTGGAGGACTTTTAGAGAAATGAGTTTATAAGGCCTAAGGTTTCTCCATGGGTAGCCCAGATATTGTTCTTCAAGAAGGCGGATGGGGGTTTGAGACTCTTTATAGACTATCGGTGCCTGAACCAGGTTACCGTGAAGAAAATGTATACACTTACAATGATTGATGATGTTTTTGACCAGTTGAAGGGATCTCATTGATTTTCAAAGAAAGACCTCAGATCAGGCTATCAACAGCTCAGGGTATGAGATGAGGATGTGAAAAAGATGCCATTAAAATATTGGTATGACCACTATGAGTTCGTGGTTATTCCCTTTGGAAGGACCAATTCCCAAACAGTGTTCATGGGACTAATGAACGGTATCTTCCATCCATACATTGATCGCTTTGTGGTGGTCTTCATTGAAAATATCTTGATATACTCGATGATGGTGGAGGGGCGTGCCTCTCATCTGTAGATAGTTCTGGATACACTCCGAGATCCCCAGCTTTATGGTAATCTCTCAAAGTGCTACTTCTAGGTATGAGAGGCCCACTTTCTGGGACATGTTATCTCAGAGGATGGAGTTGTAGTGAATCTTGTGATGATAGAGGTTGTACTTTTTTGGGAGCCACCCAGGAGTTTGACCGAGGTTCATAGATTCTTAGGGCTGCCTGTATACTACCATAGATTCATTCCTAACTTTTCCAGAGTGGTGGAACTGTTTTCAGCATTAAAGAATATGATAATACCCTTCGTATGGATTGATAGATGCCAGATGAGTTTTCATGAGATAAGGCAGAGCCTGATGAGTGCCCCCCATCTTGAGGGTACCAAAAAAGGGAATTGGGTATGTAGTCTATTGTGAGGCATCTAGGACTAGAATTGGATGTGTCCTGATGCAGGAATGAGCAGTGATCTCTTATGGTTCGAGATAGCTCAGACAGCCTGAGCATAACTATGATACCCATGAGCTGGAGTTAGCAGCAGTGGTCTTCACCCTGAATATGTGGAAACATTACTTTATGGGTGAAAATTTTACAGTCTACTCTGATTAAAAGAGTCTCAAGTATATATTCTCTAAGAAGGACCAGAACAAGAGACAACAACAATGGCTATAGTTCCTCTAGGACTATGACTTTGAGATAGTCTATACTCTTTGAAAGGGAAACGTGGTAGCAGATGCACTCATCTAGAGCTCTGTTCTGTAGTTGCTGGGTGAGGTGACAGAAAATCTAGCCATGTTTCAGATATCCTTCATGGATAAATATAGAGCAGGATACCTCTATTCGTTGATAGTCACTCTCCCACTCCTTTAGAGAGTCGAGAAGGAACAACTTCAAGACAGTGACTGCAAGGCTCGTTGTTCTCGGATATCCTCAAGAAAGGCACCTGATGGGTTTTAAAAATTTGGGGATCACATCATCATCTTCAAAGGACGTTCCATGGTACTGGTGGTGCTATGGGATGAGGTGTTGAGGTAGTTCCATATGTACCCTTTGGAGGTTCATCCTACTGTGGAAAAGTTGTATCGGGACCTCCAGTATCAACATTGGTGGCCGGGAATAAAGATAGAAGTGGAAAAGTGTTTTTCACAATGCATAACTTGTCAGCATGTAAAGGTCGAGCATCTGGTTCTAGCAGGCTTAGCGCAACCAGAAGAGGTGCTAGAGTGGAGGTGGGATGTTATATCCATGGACTTTGTGATTGGTCTTCCATGTACATCTAGGGGACATGACTCTATTTGGGTGATAATTGAATAACTCACCATGTTGGCCAACTTCCTACCTATCTAAGTGCAGGGATCAGAAGAGTTCTCAGGACACCCCTATGTACAAGAGATTGTGTGACTTCATGGGGTTCCATCGACGATCGTCTCTAACTGGGATGTACATTTCACATCTGGGTTGCGAAAAGGATTAAAGGATGTTTTTGGGAATCAGCTATGTCTAAGCACCACCTTTCATCCTCAAATAGACGGTCAGATAGAGCGGACCATACAAACACAGTAGGACATGCTTCATTTTTCATCCAAGATTTTCGCCGCAGTTGGAAGGAACACTTTCCTTTGGTGGAGTTCACATACGACAACAGTTATAACTCCACCATTAGTATGGGACCATTTGAGGCATTTTACAGACAACCATACAGATCAACTCTATGTTGGACTGACCCCAGGGAGTAAGCATTTATGGTTCAAGAGTTGGTACAAGCTACCAATGAGAAGGGGCAGATCATCCAGGAACGGATGAAGACTGCAAAAAGAAGGCAGAAGCCTTATGCTGACCAGAGGTGGAGACCTTCAGAATTTGAGGAGGGATACCATGTCTTCCTATGGGTCTCGCCTTGACGAGGTTTAAAGAGATTTGGATCACGAGGTAATTTATCACCGACGTTTATCAGACCATTTCGAATACATCAGATGATAGGTGAGGTGGCATACTGCTTGGAACTTCCACCATAGTTGGAGAGAGTTCACGACGTCTTCCACGTATCCCAACTAAGGTGATACGTGAATGACCCATCTCACGTCATCGACCACAGCGAGTTGGACATTGAGGATGGGGCGACATATACTAAGGTTCTAGTAGAGATTGAGGATCCACAGGAGCGGGTCCTTTGTGGTCAATCGATACCTCTAGTGAACGTTCGATGGTAGAACGAGAACCTCTAGCAGAGCACATTGATGTAGGAGGATCATATTCATTCTCAGTACCCCCTTTTGTTTTCTTAGTCTATATTGGGGATTTCTGGGATGAAAATACCTAAAGTGGGGAGAATTCAATGACCCATATTTTCCATGTAATTTTTTTAATTATACGGAATTATTACTAGTCTACAAAATTTGACGGCGTGAGATTCCGAGGACTGGTGTGCCCTGAATGAATTTCTGAACGTTTTTAAGGTGCGATAAATAAATGCGCAAGAAGTGTTTTATAACTTTTGGATCGGTGTTTGGATTAAAAATTTTAGGGCACCATTGAATATGCAGCACCGGTATTCACTTAAGGGAGGCTTCACTTCAACCACAGTAGGTCAGGAGAAAAAGATAGACTATGGGACTTTTTAAAAGAATAAATAAAATAACAATGTTATTTTATTTAATTTCTTTATTTTCCTCCAATGGACAAGTGGAAGAAAGGGACCAGTGAAGTGTCAAGCCATTAAATGGCATGACCCTACAAATCCTATGTACTGCATCATTAGAATTTAGGAATGATCCTATTAATGAACCCTCATAAATTCAACGAGTGTTAGACACCCTCCCCCTCTTCTACTTATATGGATATTGGGGAGAGGTTTCAGCACTGCTTTACTAGACAACGAAGTGCTGGTGAAGTGTAATGATGCCAAACCCCTGGAGGACTGAGCTGATTTTGGAGAGCGGTGAAGAGAAACACTGAAACCCCGAACCGAAGATCAATGATCGAGCGATGTCGCTGGAGGAAAGTTGCAGGGGGCCGTGAACATTGACCCACTTCCTCAATCGCAGGCGTTTCTCCATCATTCTTGATGTAGGGTTTAATCATGATTTGTTTTTCAAAATTTATTTGAATTCTTCCAACCCCCTTGCTATCAACCTAATGCGGAGGGCACGTGAAAAACAAAAAAGGCATGGTTCCTCCATTCTTTTTATTGAAAGTTGGTGCATTCTTTTGTAGTTTAGCCTTCTTGTTGGATGTGCCCTGCGGAAAAAAGGATGGAAGTGGTTGGCATTAGCCAACCGTGGAGTAGGATTGGTGTTCTATTGTGCACCCCCGGTGAGAAAGGGGTTGCGACTGATGCAGCGATGAATGAAGGCGGCGGTCGGCACGCCGATCGGTCGTGAGGAAGGAGGCGGCACAACCACGCTGCCGGAGGAACCTGCTTCGGCTCATCAATCATGGAAGTTGGAAGAGGCAGCCAATACACCAGCTAGTCATGGAAGAGGAGGGCGGTGAGACCAGTGCACCGCTGAACGAGCCACAGATCTGACGCTCCTGCGGCGGGACCCTCAGCTGGACCCGCAGCGGGACCTGCGGTGACCTAGAAGCACCCTTAGGTGCTTTCACTTCACATTCCCAATGGGCGGTCACTCCCCTCCCGTGCCAAATAGGGTGGACCCCACCATGGGCTGATATGGTGGGCGGTTCCCCCATGAGAACCGAGCCGCCCCCTTGCGGGTCAGGTGGCACCCTGGCGAGCCGAGCTGCCCCCTTGTGGGTCAGACCACCCCCTTGCAGGCCAGGTTTCCCCCTTGTGGGCCGGGTGGACCCCTTGTGGGTCGGGCCACTGCTTTACGAGTTAGGCCGCCCCCTTGGGAGCCGGGTTGACCACTTATCGTTCAGGCTTCCCCCTTGAGGGATAGGCTACGCTTCGGGTCTAGCAGCTCGAGCCTACCATAGCGTAGCCAAGCCGGGTCGGACCTGGATCAGGTAGGGTCGACTCAAACCGAGTCAGGTCGGCCTTGGTCGGATCGAACTCAAAAACACTTAATGGTTTATATATTGAGTACCAAATGTATGTTTGTTGAAATATCTATGGTACTAGGATCCTTGGATCAAGATGGTATATTGGGTATACTCCACTTCTGTTTTGGAGACAATTGGAGTACTACCAGGTTTTATCAAAGAAAAATCCAACTAGGCTCTCGGAACTAAAATGATTATAACTCACTGACCGAGCATCTGACTGATGCACCGTCTATTGATTTGGAACCCTTAAGACATGGAGGTCATTTGGGTTACTCCATTGTGGAGATTAATGTTGGTCAAAGTATGGCTGATAACTTGAGAGGCAGATTCTATGGAACTCAAGCGCACCAGGTGCGAGTAATCATGTGGCAGGCTGAAATGTGTAGAACGAGGTCAATGCTCAGCGATCATGTGTGGTTCAGCACATACTGATCCTGCGTGGGTCAGATCCTGTGTGGGTCAATGGGGGTTAGTACCTATCGATCCAGTTTGGATCAACAACAGTGTTTCTTAATAGAATAATTTGATCTCGCTTACGAATAATCATTTGTGACGCTGTACATAAGTTATACCGGATTGTGAGATAATTCTATTCTATCTTCATGGTTTTTCATGTTTGGTACTCTTATCTTCATGGTGTTATCTGTGTGGTACACTTGTCTTCGTGGGGTTACATATGTGGTACTTCTACCATTGTGGTAATTCTATCTTCATGGGGTTACCTTTGTGGTACTTCTATCTTCATGGTGTTCCCTTTGTGGTACTTCTACCTTTGTGATGATGTCTTATTAGTGTTACCTATGTGTTACTTATACCTTTGTGGTGTTGTCGTTGTTGTGTTACGTGTGTGGTGCTTCTATCTTAGTGCTGTTACCTGTGTGGTATTTCAACCTTCGTGGTGTTACCTTTGTGGTATTATTCTCTAATGTATTAGAGGAGTATATATTGATAACATAGGTATATGTTTGGGAATATTCCTAAGTATAGTTTAATTCTTTATTTATGGTTTTATCTTTATGGATCTTTGAGATACCTACGGGGGTCTCGGGGTCCCTACTGAGTATTGTTATACTCACCCCTGCATAGGCTACTCCCGTACATTGTTGTGTCATGTGCAGAAGATGGAAAACATTGATCGAGGCTATGGGAGCCAGGACTAGATCGTACTCGGAGGTTCGCCATTTGGCATGATGTGACATAGGGATTACTGATTGTGCGTTGTACCTACCCTTCAGGTAGGATCCTCGGTGGATGATCTTGAAGTTGTTTTTTACTTTTCAGTTGGGCTTCTATTCTGGCCCCTTTACACTGAGCACTCTTTTTTACTATAACATTTTATTTCATGGTTTCTTCTTTTTGTGTTCTTGGATTGTGGGTTTGTACAGGATTAAATAAAATACCTTCCCGTTATGGGGATACACCTTTCTGGTTCAATTCTTCAGCCCCTGGCATATGGAAGGCGGTCTTAGAGTAGTCCCGGCACGGGCCACGGTGGAGGGTTCATGACACCACCCATATCATAAAAACATCAATCATATAAATTAAAAAAATAAACATTCATAATTTTATGACCCATAAAAAGAGATGGGTTTTATTGACATCAAATTGTAACTCATGAAATTAAGTGGGTATCAATTACATTTTATCACATCATGGCTAATAGAAAATATATAGGTTGCATAATTATTTCATCAATGTGTAACCCATGAAAATAAGGGGGTTTCAAATGCATATAACACATGGAAAATAATAATATTTCATAAACATATAACCCATTAAAGAGAAACAGGTTTCAAAAACACCATGAAATTAAGCATGACCCATTCATATAAAGGATATGAATGGAGCCTTTAAATCATTTCTTAGAAGGGAATGAGTAACATAAAAATATTTCAACTTAGATGGAAAATAATTTTGAAATATTTCTTGAGTAAAATATCATTTATATTTTGAAAATGGATTTTTAATATATAAATCCATTTAAAAATAATTTTCATACAAAATTCCCTGAAACCATGTAAAGAAAACATGAAATCATTTTGAAAACTTTTTTTCTTGAAAATTGATTTTAAGAAAATTTTCATAAATATTAAACTTTTAAAATTTCAAATTAACATTCAAAGTAATGATATTAGGTGATTTCATACACGTTGTATGAGGAAAAAAGAACATTCCTTTTGCATGGTAAAATTTTTAGAAAAATGCCTTGTTCAGAATGTGAATAGAATACCCCTTTGAAGAGTTTGGTAAAACTAAAATAAAGTTAAAAATATATTTTAAATATTATAGGGTAATGTTATAATATTCTCAGAATCCCTTTCTAGAAAACACGTTTTGAAGGATCAATGATTTCCGACTGAAGGGAGGGTAACATCAGGCTTCCTTAAAAAACAATTCTTTAACTATATTACGTAACAAAGAATAGAAATATGGTACCAATACATGAGTATATCATGAATAACCTAAGGATAATAAATTTAATTAATGTCTATGAGAGATGTATTATAATATTTTATCAAAGAAACCATAAACATAAATAATCTTGAAAAGCGAGGATATTTTGTCAATAAACTCTTATAACATGGTAACTTGGGATCATACAATATATGTAATAAATAAAATTAAATGAAGAATAAAATAAAATTAAAAGATTTAGTTTTATGATATAACATGTAAAATGAAAGTATATACCCCTTGAAGAAGGAGTTTTGGTGTATAACAAAACATGAGTCCCAATGAAGGCAAATTGAGACAAAACTGTTTTACCAATTTGGTAACATCTGAAACATAAAACCCATCAAAAAATGATCATAGAATGGGAATATTAATACCCATAAATCTAAGTATAATATTAAAATAATACAGTCATGTATTTTACATATACCACACCAAATTAAAGAGTGTTGGATATAACATGTATCACACAGAAATAAAAAGTGAGATGAAATCCCCTTACCTTTTATCTTGACTCTTTCCCTATATGTTCAAACCACCTGTATAATAAATATAAATTTACTATAAATATTTTTCAGAACCATGTTATTATTTATAATATCATATATAGTTTTATTCTGACCTTTTATATCCCGTTTCTTAATGTTCCTATGTTAGGGGTTCACATCAGGTAATATTTTCTTTGTTCTTCACATGTGTCTTAATTTGTAATATCATTGGTTCTTATACTTATATTATGATAAAAAAATGTAAATAACAGAACAAATATCTTATATATCCAGTATATTTATGTCATAAAAATTTATATCATAAAAATTACGAAATGTAATATGACGTTCATGGAGACGGTAAGTTATATGTACACAAGAATGTTGTAACCATTTTTATTGTCGTTTTGAAAGAAATTATGTAAATGATATATATAGATATATATGTATATGTATGTATATAAGTATATATCATTATTCTATTATAATTAATATATCATATATATCATATAATTTAACTAAATTCATCTGTAATACATTTCATGTTGAGTGTGAATGAATCACATTGCTTTCAAGGGGCAGTAGGCCACACTTCCTCAAATGATATTATCGTATTAACACAAAATGGGAAGTAAAAAATGTATGTGTGGTGAAAATGATTAAAAAATATTATGTACACAATACGAATTATATATAACATATATAAACATAATGTTAATCTTAATTGCTACCATGATCGGTTGTACATGACAAATGAACCATCATCATTTCATGGGGAAGTAGTTCATTGTAAAAAGAAACAGTATGTTCGATATCCATTAGAAGGGGGTGTGTTTGAATGTAGGTAGAAATATTTTCATAAAAAATACTTATATATTTAGGATACATTTTTCATATAATAAAGGAATAAAAAAGTTTAGAAAGTGAATATGTAAAATAAGGGAAAGGATCTTGAGAGAAGACGTTACCTCAAAATCGGGTAACTCTATTTGGTTTGTTCCAAAAGGATTCCATTAGAGACACGTTAGGAGTGATCATGTTCTTAACTAAACTAAAGTCATACAAAACCAAAAAAAACAATAATAAAAGGTTTATGGACTAAATATGGACATATAATGGGTTTGTGACATGTTTTTAGGTCGTTTGGGAAATTAATATTAATTTTTATTCCTTATTTAAGCTTCATTAGGCCTTAACTACTCTGATTAATTTTAAGGAGTTTTACAATTAATTTTGGTAAAAAAAACTAACAAGGACATATTAGACACAAAATTTTAGACTAAATAAAATTTATTATTTAAGACTATCAAAATTAAATTCACAGATGCAGAAAAATTAATGTTAGTGTTAAACCCGCAAATGACACCGAATAACAGGGTTTTAAATTAGGAAAAAGTTTAAAAGTTCATTAACATTTTATCATCACTTTCGATTTGAAATATATTATAATAAATTAAATTTAATTAATAGGAATTATATTTATCTCATGTTTCAATAAAACAAATTTACAATATAATTAATAATTAATAATTAATTATAAATAAGGCAATTTTTAACTAAAGCAGAATTTTTCACTATTGATAAAATTGAAGTTTCTCAGAAAAATATCAAAAATTAACCCTACACTAATTTCGATGTTCTAAATTAAAAATGATGATTAATTTATCAATTTAAATTCATAAATGTGCCTAAAATTAATTTTATTATTAAAAGTGGTTCATTTAAGAAAATGATGTTTTTAACATAAAAGGACTTTACCAAAAATACTATCATTCATTATCAATAAGAATTATTTAAATAAATTGATTATAAATAATATTTTAAAATCACATATTAATATTATTATATCTATGTTTAATGGTTAGGTTATAATTATCTCATTTAAATATATATGTGTGTTTGTGTGTGTTACATAGAAACTCAATGTTGCATGTAGTGTACGCTAAATCGGTGGGGCATATAATGTTCACCAAGTCATACACCAATCCGGTGTTTCGTGTAACATACTCCAAGTCATTGATGCATATAAAGAATGCAAATTAGGTGTTTCAGGTGGCGCAAGAAAAGTTGGTATTACATGTAGCGTATGCCAAGTCGGTATTGCATGTAGCACAAGCCAAGTTGGTATTTCATGGGAAATGAATGTTTTAATTAGTGTTTTAATATATGTATATATATATATATATAAATAACTATATCCAGTGTCATGTGAATTGAAATTGTTTTAAAAGATAAATTAATTCTAAAAAAAATATTTCACAAAATCAATTGGTGTTACAAGGCAAAGGATACTTGTTATTTATAGTGATGTTATTCCATACTCTATAATCAATGAAAAATCTTATTGTTCCATATTTATTATTAAAAAAAGGATATGAGAACCCCAGGGTGAAGTGATAGTTCAGATGAAGCCTTTATATAATAATTCAGGCAATTTCCTTTTTAATTCAAAAAGTTTTACTTGATCCATTCGATAAGGGGGGTTTGAAATTGGACTAGCATCAATAACTAAATCAATAGAAAACATAACGTCTTGATCAAGAGAAACACCAAGAAAATCCTCAATAAAAACATCAAGATACTCATTTACCACTAGCACATCATTAATCTAAACAGTTCCATTACTTTCAAAACTATGCACAAGATAAATTTCATTTTCATATTTTAATAGTTTCTCAGCTTCCGGATATATTATCAATTGTACAGGTTAATTATTTTTTATAAAATACAAATATTTCGGAAAATAAACTTCATTATATCTATATTAAATCTTACCTTGGTAAATTGAAAGCCAATCCATACCTAGGATAAAATAAAACTCTACTAAAAGAAAAACAACAAGGTTTTTAGGTAAAATTATTCCACAGAAAATGAATGAAATATTATTATAATATATTTTTTCTTTAATAATTATCAAGGTTTATTCACTATAAGATTTGGATTTATTTATTGATGTTTTTTTTAAAATTACTTCAAATTTCTTAGAAATGAATGAATCTGTAGACCCAAAATCAAACAAAACAATGGTGTATTCTATAAAAACAAGTATTCTATCTTATTCCACTTCATTTTATTGTTCAATATCTGGTGATGTAGTTGAAAATAATTTTTCTACACACTTATGTTACCAATATTATTGATTTATTGCTTGAGTGACTAGATTCAGACACACATTAGCAAAGTGACCCAACTCCTAGCAGTTAAAGAAACCTACCATTGACTTCATGTAATTCTTCTGATCATTTTCCTTTTACTCAAGATACATGTGTCCAAGATTTCCACATTTTTAGAACATACCATAATTTTCAATAAATTCTCCATTATTACCTATACTACACATTTCACAAGAAGGGGATTGATTTTCTTACCAATATTTTCCTTTGATGAATTCTTCTGCAAAGAAGACTAACCTGAAAGCGTCTTATTCTTCTCATAATGAGGCACATATTTGTTAGAAAACTCTATTTCAACCTTCTCATCATAGATAAAAAGTTCTCATAGATTTTAAATTCATATGCTTCCAATGCTCTTTGTAAAACTATTTTCAATCTAGTGTAAAACTGATTAATTTTGTTATCATTGTCCCAAATAAAATATGACCCAAACCTGGCTAGTCTTGAGAATATTGCTTTACAAGAAGATATGGAATCATCATATTTTTTTCTCATTTCCATATATTTTTTTCTATTTAAATATTAACAACCTAAGGTATATATTTCTCATGAATAATACCCTGGAATATTTACCATTCCATGGAATTAAGATTTTCATTCTATTTGTTATTCCTAACCAAACACCACCATCGATCAGATTACCCTTTAAAATAGTAAATGTAAAGGGGTACCTTTTGAAGTTATAAACATTCCACGACATAAAATAACTTTCTTATAGCATTGATCCATCCTTTAGATACCACCAGTTTAGATGATACACCGAATGATATGGGATGGTGTCTTGTGAAATGATCCACAAAAGACATGTTACTTCATGGTAGATCAGGTTCCCCTCTATCATGAATACCACCACCATTTATCACCTGATTTAACTGAGCCATTACTATTACAAATTTCTCCGTTCAAATTCTCACAATTTCTGGACGTAGATTCAAAGAGATATCATCTTCTGAGTGCCTCCCTACTTTAGCTTCCCTGTTTCTTCTACCGAAAACTATTCTGAATCGATATATCTTAGACAAAGAATCATGATATTCTTAAAATGACATGTCATTTTAAATTATCCATAAATTAGAAAATAATTTATGGTATTCTATTAACATCATTCTAACCCTTATGGTAATCTAAACAATCCTTTGATTCCAACTATAAGGACCCAACCTTAAAACATTACATAATTTGATGTTTTAGTTATGAATTTACCTTCTTTCAATTTGATGATCATTTTAGGTTTAAATATTTTGAAAATTAAGAAAAAAATACATACATAACAGACCACTTTCATATAAAAGGGATAATCCTAAAATAGTGTCAAATTTTTCACAATTTAAAACATTTAAAAAAACATGATTTCTCTAATAACTCTTCAAAACTTTCAGCACAACTTCCTCAATTCTCTTAAAAATCCTTATACCCGCTAAAAACATTTATAACATGGTTTGAGAATAAAACTTTCTATAAGGGACATCAAAATAGGAAATATTTAGTTCAGTGAAAACATTAAAATCCATTAAAAATCCCTTTTCTTGAAAACTCATAAGTATGAACAGAAATATCATGTACTCTATTGGGGAAATCATTACAATATCACTCTTACATTCACAAATACTGATGGAATATCCTTTTAGTAAACCTCTATATCCATAGTAAAAAAAATAATTGGAGATCTATAATGGGGATCACCCATAATATCTTAATCTAAAATGGGATCAAGCCATAATTAAAAATGTACAAGAAAAACATATCAGGATTAAAACCATTTAGAACTCATTTAAACCCTTGAGAAAAAAACTTCTTGATTTCAAAATACCCTTTTTCATAAAAATCACATTAAAAATATAAAAAATGCACATAATAATGAAATCATATTCTTAAAAATGTGTTTTAAAACATATAGGGAAAATAATATAATAATAAAGAGTTATGGAGTAAATATAATCCTGTAATTCTGTATATATAAAAAACAATACAATAAAATTTTGTAAAAGACGTTTAAAAATATTTCAAAAGGAAAGTCTCTTACATAATAAATTAAAATGATCCATTTTCAAAGAAATTGAGAGAATTTAAACCATTAAAACCCATAAAAATACATTCATAATATTTTTTCAAAAATATTGAAATGAAATAGAACTATATAGGAGAATAAATCATTAAAACATTTAAAATAATGTTTTAAGTAAAGAGTCCCTTATCGCGGGTTCTACTTCCTTAAAATGTGTTAAATACTCCTTTATAATGGATTTAATAGTGTTTTTATTATATTATTGAACTAATATCATGTTTATAACATCTTACATAATCTTCTTATTACATTTCCCCCCAATTTATTAACAATATTTGGTTGTTTACATTATTTCGGGTCTGTTCTTTTCAAAGTTTACAAGTTTAGTTTATTATGAAATTTCCTGTTGAAAACAAATAAAACTCTATAATTGATAAAAAAATATATATTTATGTAATTTTAAAATATTTTAGAAAATTAAATATTCCCATGATTATTGTTAATGTAAATGAAAACTCATCATCCATAGAGGGAGTGAATTGACACACCACAGACAGCCATTTCATTACGAAAGAATAAAAGGACGATATGAGGGTATTTATGATGAATATAAAATCAACTCAACAAAATTTCTATATATATATGATACTATATTTTTCACGAAACATGGGATATTAGGTGAGGATAAGGTATATGTGAAAAAAAATATTTTAAAAGAGAAGAAGAAGGAATCTTACCTCTTGAAATTTCCCCCCTGAGAACAACCTTAAGGATCACGGAACTGATATTTTTGTGAGACCTAGATCACTATAATTTGGAAATGTATGGGGATAAGGGAATTTGATATATTATAGTTGTGAAATAAGGCACCCAGTTATGAATATTTTTGAAGGAAGAAGTATCCTTTTACAAGTGAGGTGAGGGGTAACTTATTAATTAATCAAATTATTATACTATAATAAGTATATCATAGGGTTTAAAAATTACAAAAAGTCATAAATCACATATTATATAACATTGTAGAAGTAATATTATCATTTTTTTCATTTTCAATGTTTTGTTTAATTCTAAATAATTTAAATAAATATTAAATTCATGAAAAATATTTTTTTTAAATTAGTCACTTTCATAATTAAGACTTTAAACGCAGGAAAAAAAGTTTAAAAATTGAATTAAATTTTTTATTATGTCATAGACACATTATATTAATCTAATTAACTCGTGAATTATGTTTAATATATCAAATTATATTTATTTTATTATTTTTAATATAATTAATTTAATTTATTCATGAATTAAATAATAAATGCATCATAATTGTTCAAGACATTACGGTATATATTTATTTCCTAAAATTTAAAAATTAAATTTCATGAAGAAGGTAAATTTATTAGAATTGAATAAACTATTTATATTGGAAAAACTTCTCTCGAAACACATACATTAACAAATTATACAAACTAAAATTTTTAGTGTGAACAACTTAACTTACTTTTAAATAATCTATTTTTATGGTATTAAAGTTATCATTTTGGGTCAATAATGTCTCGAATTACAATAAAAACATGATAATGGATGAAACATGATCATAAGATAATAATTATCCTGAATTTGGGTCATTTTATAATCCATATAAGTTTAATTAAAAACCATTTATTCATTTTTCTTGTGTTTTCACAAGCATCGCATCAGTGTTGCATATGCATAAATGTTAATTTTTTTATATGTAAAAAATAAGAATAATTTATTATGACAAAAATAAATTAATTAGGTTAAAAATAATGTTCATAATGCATATTCACTCTTATACATGTCAGGAAAACAAATTAAAAATTTTAATTTTGTCCCTTCTTTCCCTATGAAAACATTACATAGGCATTTGAATAATATTAATGTAATATAACTCTAAAATTCTAAATTAACATCCCAACACACTAATTATATGTAATAATTAATAAATAATCCATTCAATTGAATTCTTTAGAAAACAAATAAATTTTGAAAAATATATTCGAAAAAATAATTTGATTATGTAATAATGATAAAAACAGAATACTTGCCAAAAATATATGATCCTTTAGTTAATGAATCATACCATAGAATAACCAAAAAATTGGGTTTACCCCCCATAAATAAAACTTTTAGAGAAAATTCAATAGAGATAGTTTGGATAAATAAAATACATGGTATATTTATTAAAAATTTCTTCTCAATGATATACCATGATCTAGAAAATTGGTTGAATCCCGCAAAACCATTTCATATAAGTTCATGGACATCTTCTTTTTATAAAGAAAATTTAATCTGATTCACGATGAATCAACATGATTTCTAATTCTATTGTTGTAAGAAAAGATTCCCTTTTAGGTGGAAAGAAGGTCCCATATCAATAATGATGATTTGACAAATAATTTTTATCACTCAATTATTTTTTATATGGAACCAAATTTGATATTTTCAATATTTCACAAGCACTGCATCGACACTAAAATTAATTTTTATACTTATCATGAAATTAATTATAAGGGAAATGTTCTAAATTATTTCTATAAAATATTACTCCTATAATATCATAATTTAATTATTAAAAAATTTTATTAATTTTATATCATAATTATGTCTCAATGACATCACAAAAACATTGTATTATATAAAAAGATTGTATTTTTTTACTATTCAACAAATGATAAAATTTTTCAAAAAATTATAAAAAATTCATACAAAGATAATTTCATCAAGATGAATTCAAAACTAAAATTAGCCATTCCAAATTTAAATTATATAGTTGAAAAATTAATGTTTAAAATAAATAACCATAAAATAAATTATTTATTTTAATAATTACATAACATAATGAAAATAACTATTTAATTTCAGGAATAAAAATAAATATCATTCTACATATACTTTGTTTGTTACAGTCCGAGCCCAGATTGATTGTCGCCACGGATAAGTCAAATGCAATTTCATTCATGGGACAAGATTCTTCTTTTTTGTGAGAGAAATCATATGGTGCTATGAGTGGGTTTTTCAAGAAGGAGGTTAAATCCCATTACCCATAAGTTGATTATGTTGCCCTTGGCACAACAAACTTTTTAGATATTTGTATTTCTTTAGTCATGGATTATTTTTTAGATGTCATCCTCAAGGATATTATCGGACTACCTCTAACATGGGAGACGGATTTTTGCATTGACTTTTACATTAGGACCACTTCTCACCTTGGGAACACTCTGATATCTTCTACAGCAAATCAGATGGCCCCTACCGCACTCAAGGAGTTGTGGATGTAGTTAGAGGACCTTCAAGTGGTGGGTTTTATCAGACCTAGTGTGTCACCCTGGGAAACTCTAGTGTTGTTCATGAAGGAGGATGGGAGAATAAGGATTTTTGTAGATTACCATCACCAAAACTAGGTCATTTAAAACAAAAATTACTCTTTTTTGAGTATTGATGAACTCTTTTATATTTTTTGATGAGCAAGATTGTTCTAAAATATCTATATAAAGTCCCTGAACCACTATTTGAGAGTTTGTGAAGCTGATATTGTGAATCTGGAATTCTGATGTCACTATGGATACTATAAGTTCCTCATGAAGCCTTTTAGTGTGACGAATTCCCCTACTGTGTTTATGGATTTTATGAACCAAATATTCCATTCACACTTGAATATTTTTGTTTATGTCGTCATCAATGATGTACTCATATACTCTGCCTTAGAGGACGAGCATTCAAGGCACTTGATAATGGTCCTTGATTTCCTTTGGTAGCATCATCTTTACAGTAAGATTTCAATGTTCTAGTTTGGTATTCATGGGGTTAAATTTATAAGAAATGTAATTTTTGAGAATGGATTTGTTGTAAACCTATTAAATATTTATGTAGTTCTTTCTTGGGAACCACCCATGAGCAAGTTGGAGGTGTAGAGTTTTCTTAGCTTAGTGGGGTACTATCAAAGTTTTTGGAAGAGTTCTCCAAGATTTTAGTCCCATTTAATTCCCTAACATGGAAAGGGTGTAAATTTTCCTAGATTAAGTAGTTCTAGAGCGACATAATGGATTTGATGATAAAACTAATTTTTTATCCAATTTTGGGACTACCAAAGGAGGGTGTGGAGTAAATAGTTTTCTACAATTCCTCTAATGTTGGGATAGGTTGAGTGTTGATGTATATGTAGGAATTTATCACATATTCATTGTAGAAGTTCAGACCCCATGAGAATGACTATGTTACTCACAACCTAGATCTAGCAGTGGTTGTCTTTTCCTTGATGATTTAGAGGAACTATCTTCTAGGAGAGTATTTTTTTTGTTTACATAGACCATCAAAGTCTCGGGTATGTATTCATGCAGAGAAGCATGAACATGAGGTAGAGGAATTGGTTGCATTTCCTGCAATAATATGACTTTGATTCAGTATATACACTTTGAAGGGAAATTTGGTGGAAAATTCACTTAGTATGAATCCTCAAGCATGTTTGGTAATGAGGCATCAAAGTAGTTGGCTTCCTTGCTGGTAACCATAGTTGAGGAGTATTGAGCATATTTTCTTCATTTGATGGGGTTGAATCCTTTTCTCCTTCTGTATGTGAGAGAATCCCAGTTTGGAGACATGAAATATGAGGGACTACATGACCAGATATCCTCAATAGATTCAAAATATTGAATTTTAAGGATATAATCACATCATCCTTTTATAGGGATGGAAAGTGGTCCTAGTCATGATGTAGGAGGGGTGATGACTGAGTTTTAAACATCTTCATTAGTTGTATGTCCCAATGTGGGTAACATATTCAAATACATTAATTATCAATTTTCAAGGGATGGTATGTGATGGAGAGTGGTTGAGTTATTATCTTGGTTTCTCACATGTTAGTAGGTGAAGGATGATCACCAGGTTATGGTAGGTTTGTTGTGGCCTCTTGAGACCCCAGAGTGGAAATGGGATGACATATCCATGGACTTTTTTATAGGTCTTCCACGCATAGTGATAGTCCATGAAACCATCTAGGTGATCATTGACCAACATACAAATTCAGAACACCTCCTTGATATTAGGAGGAATAGTTCATTAGATATTTTTGGGAAGTTGTACATACGTGAGATATTTCACCTCCATGGGGTTACCTTGAGGATTTTCACCGATCTTGATGCGCGTTTAAATCGTGATTATGGAGTCTTGTGGAAGGAATTTGGGACTTATATGAGGATGACTACATCCTTTCACCACTATAAATATGGGTAGACCAAGTGAAATATCTAGTTGATGGAGGATATGTTGATGAATTATGTGATAGACTTAGTCCCGAGCTGGAAGTATCACTTTCCATTGTTATAGATGGATTATAAAGATACCTATCACACTAATATCAACATTCCACCTTTTGAGACCTTATACAAGAGACCCTTTAGGTCATCCATATTCTAGAAAAAGATGATTGAGGCATATCTTGTTTGGCCATAGATGATATAGGCCAAAATAGAGTAGGTCCAAGTCATCTCTGAGTAGATAATATATGCCATATTAGGAAAAGAAATCAAATGCAGATTGAAATTGTAGGCCCTTGTAGTTTGATTGTGGAGACTACATTTTCCTGAGAGTCACTCCATGATGAGGATTGATGATATTCAACTGGGTAGGAATGTTTTACACAAGGTTCATCAGGATTTTTGAGATCTTTTAGATGGTTGGAAAGGTTTCCTACCACCATTCCCACCCCCCACATTTAGAGAATATGAATGAAAACTTACATGTGTCACGGTTGAAGAGATACATTCATGAAACCACACATGTAATGACTGGGGAGAGCTAGCCATCAATGGTGGATATAATTTCTTATATCACATAGTGGAGAACAAGTATTGACAAGATGAAATCATGTGTGAATGGACCATTACATAGGTTCATGTGTTGTTGTAGCATGAAAGCATGTAAGAGAGATCTTGGGAGTGGGAGAGTAATATGTGGGATCAGTGTCCCAATCTCTTCACTTGGTTTTTATTTTCAATGATGAAAATATTGAAGGATTAAATAATTTAGAGATTTTTATTTTTTCTTTTATTACTATGAAATATATCAAGAATTATTTTTGGAGTGAAGCATTGAGATGACATGCGATTTTGAGTCACAGTGTTCCTGAAATTAATTATATAAAAATTATTAATTTTATTTAATGTCCCCCTTGTAGGTTTTATGAAATAATTGGATAAATCTTAAATGGTGTCTCAAATTGAAAATATGAGACCCCTGTTGCATCTGAAATATGAGGTTTACCCTTGGTGTGACATAAAGATGTTTAGTATGGGGAGTTCATATAAAACAGCTGTTGGCGGGTGCGTTCAGTGGATTAATTAATTATTTAATTAATTCATTCATTAAATGATATAAACCTAATATATTCTATATTTACGTTGTTTTGATTGATTTTTAGGGTTTTCACGTTATCCTAGGATCATTATGAGGATAATTATTCCAACTTCCATTGGAGAGTCGAGATTAGATGAAAATGATCCTCCGGATCAAGGAGAATTAAGGTAAAATGAATGCGACATACCTTCCTCCTTTGTTTCAGATTGCACTCTTCATCAAAAGTCAATATAAATAAATGTAGTAATCATCACATGTGGATTCATTCCCTTATTGTTTAATTATTGAGCATGATCATTCATATTTCTTTGATCTACGAAAGATTTTATGCATTTCATGTTCCTATGTATCTAATTTAATTTATTTATTCAATAAATCCTTATTCTACCATGTTTCTCACCCTATAAATCACCAATTTTATTTCATTTCCCACAAAAATTTTTCCAATGATTTATAAACCCTTGTTTGAGTGATTTTTTTACATGGTTCTTCACATTATTTATCATTTGACCACAGGGTCATGATTCAACTATTGTCAGGCAGGATCGAGCAATATCAGACCCCTGGATTCATGGTAGATTTTCATATGACAGATTGATTAGTGGTTTGGGGATGGATCGAGATGTGTTGTGGGATTTGGGGGATGATTCTAGTGGATTCAGAATACTGGGTTGAACAAAGATGACATGGCGAACACGGCATGGGTGAAGAACCATCATGTATTAGGACATGCCACATTTTGGCCAACAGAGGGTAGAAATTGATGAACTGTATCCTTCCCCTTCAATTTATGGCGTCCCAGAGGTTCTATTTAAACTGGGAGAGGAAGATATAGAAGAGGTTAAGTGGGTATAGGATTCAATGGAAAACCTAAATATACACCCGGTAGTCTAAAGAACACACTGTGTGTAGGACCCTGGCTGTAGCATTTAGGGATTACGTGTGATTTAAATATAACATGTCACATGGGACCCCCGGATGAATTTTGACTTTTTGATAGAGACCCAACATGTACTCTGGGTGTAAAAATCATGTGAATATCTATGTGAATGACTAGTGTAAACAAACATATCCAATGTACATACGCATGACCAGTATACATGAGCATGGAAGGAGAACATGCCCAGGGTACACAAACATGACAGGTAGCACGATCAGGACCATAGGTGGATGAGGAAAACCATGTAGGCACTTTACACAAAATGTGGGGCTACATGGGTAGTGATACGTTTACTATTACAGACACTACTATGAAGTAGGGTAAGATAAAATGACGTGTGGGTCCCCTTACACATCGTGTACCGTCCTTTTTTAGGAAACATGTACCTATTTTATCACCTTTATTTGGACCTGGATTTTGGCCTTTGAGTAGCCTATCAGATGTTTTTTTTCTAAATATAATATTATGGTGGAATTCATGAAGTATTTAGAGATATAATTTGAAATATTACAAGAATTATTCTAATTTAGGAAACACACAATGATAGTAGTGATCAGGCAGGATCATCAGAGAGATCATAGTGGAACCTGCCAATTGATCTAGGGAATGGGTCATATATCCACCCATATAGTGTCACCCTCATGATGGTATAGGTAAATGGTCCTCTATAGACCATTCGAGTCGCACCATCCAAAAGAGACATGATATGGGTCCTTTACTATCAGAGTGGTTCACTTCTTCCAGGATAGGCCATGGGTCTTGTATTAACCACCAAAGGGGTAACCTCTTATGGTATCAAGGAATGGGTAATTGACCATTAGAGAAGAACACTCACACTGGGATAGGTCATGGTTCATATAAATATTATTATTTTATCAGCCTCATATTGGGACAGAAAATAGTTCCTCTATCTACTATTAGAGTGGCACCCTCATGTCGTATCAAGGCATCGGTCCTCAGCTATTAGAGTGGAATCCTCCTACTAGGGTAGGGCATGGATCCCTTATCTACCATTGGTGTCGAACCCTCCTTTCATATTAGGGGACAGTTCCTATACCTAGATAATTTCACCCCACAACTGTGTGGAACAATATAAAGCTTTTCCCCAAATAGATGTTTCATCATATAGACACGCAAGATATTGGGAATCATTGATGGACCACTTGGAACTAATGGAAGACTATTTTTCTTAGGCTATTCTATGATATGAATATCCCCTTTATCTCTTGTTTGGGTTTGTTTTATGAGAATATATATATATTTATCCATGTTTTTGGATTTTTTACTATCTTGATATAGGTTGTTCTTAATATTCCAATTGTGTCTCTTACTTCTCCCCCTTCAACTTTTGGGGTGTACTACTATGTATGTATATAATCACCACTGCATGGGCTTTGTCTGAATGTTTTATGTCTTAAAAAGAGAACATGCAAGTAGAAAATAGTTATAGAGGAGTATAGGGATACCCAAGTTCCTTTTACCATATACATTGGTCAGATCAGGGAGATTCATAAATGGGATCTCTCAACATTTTCATTCTAGTTATTTTCATGTTGGGGAATATTTTGGGTTGGGTGTGTATTTTCCCCCCTTTCCCTTTCATTTAATATTTTCAGACTCCAGTATTACTTAGAATTTTTACATGAATGGTTTATTCACAGGATGTTGCATCTTTTATTATTATTCCTATACAATTCATCATGGAGATAGTTGGGTGTGTGTATATAGGTAACCTAGGAAAAGGCCTCCTATATCAGTTATTCCTTTCGAAACATGTCACCTGAATCTGGCCTATAGAGGTAAGCATAGAGGTAGTTACATTTTAAGATCTTTTGGGTCGGGTCTTGATAGTGTGGACCTTGTTGTGATTATGTGAGCTTAAATGGGGACAACATTCATAGATGCATGCTCAATGTCCCATTTTATTTAGTGCTTGATTCTATTGGGATGAATTATCTGATCTCATGGTGATATATGAGATTGATTCCCATCCTTGATGTAATGTTTTATTAAATTATTTTTTCATATTTGAGAGGTATCACCCCCAGTATATTATTTTGATACTATTTTAAAAATGTATCATAGTTATATAATTTGTTATTTAGTGTGTTGGTTGTGTTCCAAATATAGTTTCATCCATGAGATATATCTTGTGGGGTGGTTGATTTATTCCCCATCCATTCCCTCTTGTTTATAGTTTTATTTTAATTATAAAGGATGATAATTATTTATGTGTTATCAAATATAAAGGTTAGGAATATTCCCAAACCTTCCTTTGTCTTTCTTTGGGGTCTGGTAGTTTGGAATATTTTTTTATATTTTGAGATTTTTTTTTAAAATTGGTTTCAAAATTTTATATTTAATTTTAATGTCTTCAATGTTTCTTTAGAAATTAATTTTGGTGTTTCTAAAGAATTTTATTAATTTTATAGGTGTTTTTGATTTGATGGAATTTATAATAATTCCATTACTTTTAGATTTTTTAGTATGTTTAATAAAATATATAATATTTTTAAAATATAACCTTACCTTATTATGAGAACAAGATTTTTATAAAGGTAAATTGGATTACCTTTACACAAGGGATAATATTTGAATCTATTTAAAGGTAAATAGAGGTTTTTATGTGTTTTGTAAAGGTAATATACTATTTTTCTGTGTTACATAATGTTAAGGTTGTATTTATAATGAATGTTCCAGGGTAAGAATTTGTTTTCAAACCTTTAAAATGGTTCATTCATTGATTCATTTCTTGTATAAAGGTATCTATTACCTCACATAAGGAAGTTTTTTTGATTCATAAACCTATCTAAAGTTATCTCACTCTTTATTTACATAACTAAGGGTAATCCAAGTCTCTTGTTAGGGTTTAGGTGAGTTCCCTTAGCACCAATAAGGTTACTCCATTGGTTGCATAAATGTAAGCTATATATTATTATATGCTCATTTGGGAAACCAGTAATGTAATGGTAAAATTCAGTTACCCTTACGTAGTTCGTAGGTGTTGAGTATAAGTGGTGTTTTTTCTCAAATTCAACATTTTCAACATAAATTAAGGACTATAAATGTGGAGGACATTATTTATGGATCAATTAAGAAGTGATAAAATCATATCTTAATTATTATGATTTAAGAAGTTATAAAGTCATTCTTGTGAAATAATAACTAATTAAATATGAATTAAGGTTAAATAAAGTATGGAAGGTTTTATGGAGTTTCTATATTATCTGTGAAGAGATATATTTGAATCTTATAAAAGATTTTCCCTACCTTATTGGGTTCTCTCTACATTTTCCTTGAGTTTGGGAGATCGAAATATCACCAATTAAAATCTACAATCCTTCTATAAAATCATATGAGGCTTCTCCTATGTTTCTTATACTATTATTATACTCCTCTCTCCTATAATTTGGTTACAGCTTGAAGGATTCTTCTTATCCAATTAAAGGATATTTTACTTATCCATCTTTCAAATTGAAATTGTTATCATATCATTCTTAAGTTTCAATTGTCTAAATTGTTATGAATAACATAAAAAAGGTAATATTCTGGTTATATCACATGAAGAATTATTACTAAGATAATTATGAGAAACTCTTTCACATGTCTAAAATATTTAAAATGCATATTTAATAATCTATAAATAAATAAATTGAGAAAAATAATTATTATTTCGTAGAAAAGTATAATTTTCTTATAACTTCATGAATCAAAAATTAAGAAATTAAAAGGTGATAGAATAACATACAACTTAGCAAAGAATAAAATAATTATCCTATATATATATATATATTCTTTTACTAATGGTTATAGGATATTATGGATTTTTTTAAAGGATAAGAGCATATTTTGAATTTTTTGTCCTTTATTATGAAAAAGGATAATCACCTTCCATAGTTGTTTATATTGTTTCAAAATATAAACCTAACATGTTGTGTAGTGTTAATTAATTTTTCAAAATATTCTGGAAAATAGAAAATTGAAATATGATAATTTTCCCAATTATTTAGAATTAATAATATTTACTAAATAAATAGATGTATTATTATATGCAATAAATTGATAATATTATTCTAATTCTGAATTTAAAATGTTGCATATTAATTTCGTAAAACTACAATCTAGAAATTTCATGCAGTGAAATTTTATTAATGTGTTATTACAATATTAAAAAATTATATAATAGATTATTGAGTAGAGATTATGGTTAACTTATCATTGCTATTATTTTTAGGATTTAATAGAAATAATATTACATGTTATAGATAGTTCTGATTATCTTAGATGCAATAAATATAATTTTGAAACAAAAATTTAATATTGTTGATAATAATTTTAAAAATGGTGTTTAATGATTTATCACATGAAGTAGATAATAATATTTTACAATCTGTATGATTATCAAAAAAAGAGGGAAAAATAATTTCTTTTTTTAGAATAAATATGATTATTTGGTAAATTATCAAATAGATAGAAATATATAATCACATGTCGCGTGGTAAATATTATTTGATAATATCAAAATGATAGAATGATAAGGTGTTATACTATTTAACAAATTATGATAATAATCTTTTATATAATTATAGAAATTAAAGTATTGAAATGAGAATTATTACATGGTAATGATGATTAATATTTCTTATTGTGAGAATTAAATGAGCTTTTGGGTTTTTGATCAAATGTGTTTTATATTTCTTCTTGATATTTACTAGATATTTTGTGATCTAATTGGATGTGTGTTTTTTGATATTTAGAATGGTTGAATTATTGAAATGGATAACAAACAGAAATCTATATGGTATTATTATTTAAATTAAATATTAATAAGCTGAATAATTATTTAACATTTTTGGAATTGTTTAAACATGAAATTGATTCTTAATGCATGTTATGTTGATTAAAGATACCTATTGATACAGATATATTATTTTTAATGTAGAAAAACTATTTCTAATAAACCAATTAATTAAATATGGAATCAAAATGTTTGTTTATAAAATATTAATTTATTTGGGTTGGGAGATCCCATTCTTAATTTTGAGAGGCTTGAATGCCTAGATGTTATGGTTTTAGTTTCCATAAAAATTATGTGTGAAAATGTACATTTGACATATTTGTATTCTCTAAACTATAAATCCTTGATGTGAATTATTGATAACCCAATATTATTAGTGTGATTATGGGGGGATTCCCATGGATATAGTGGTTTTTATGATTGTGATAGCACGAGGTATCGGTTATGATGATGGTGGTCAAATGTGGTTATATTTATAATGATAATGGTGGAATGGGTTGCTTGATGTGAAGATATTAAAATTATATGACAAATTTGATTTTATGTGAAATAGTGTGAGCACCAAGGTAGTCCTTATGAGTTCAGAGTGTGGATTTCACATTGAGTATTACTTCTAGCATGATGGTTACTTGATGGAAAATAGTCGATTGTTTTTAATATGAAAAGTTTCTAACTGTGGGATTTAGTTTGATGTTATGTATTAGGAGTTAATATTATAAGTGGTATCATAGACTTGGTCCTAGAGTAGCCAAATTTTTATGAAATGATTATTGAATTAATGAAATAAAGGGGTTGGTTCATATCAATTATTAGAAGAAGATGACATCCTAGAATAGAAATTAATATTATGAGATATTATGGAATCAAAATCACTATAATTGGATAATTAATGAATTAATCATGGTAATGTTAATATTTTTATTGAAACTAATGATTATGTTATTATAGGACATCTATTCCTTGGTAGATGCAGTCAAGTGTTTTTGGAGATGATAGTTATAGTTTAGTCTGAGTATAGGTAGTTTCCCTTAGTGTAATAGTGAGTTATACTTTTTCTATATGTTTTTTTATTTCATACACACACCAACCATATCAAAAATAAAAGTATTAACTAGATATTATAGGGGTGTTTTCCCTAATATCGAGTTTGGGAAGGATATGGATGGATGACTTCCTATTCTCCAACACTCTCTTTTTGACTATAATATTAGATTTTTTTGTGAAAAGGTGTGATTTCCCATACACATGTGTTGTAGGATGTTATGAATTGAGGTTATTACACATTTATGTATTTGGGATATAGTATATAATGGATTATTATATGTGTGCAATGTATAGGTTATTATGTCTTGAGGAATAGTACATAATACATAGGTTCTTGTAGTTTTATGAAATAAACATGGTTACTATATAGAGGATGTGGATGTGATGATGAACTAAATGGGGTGTATGGTGTGATATTGTTTCTCATGTGTTTCCATGAAAGAATATTTATAGCTGAGATAATGGCTAAGGAGGTGTTATGTTGGAGTGTGAGAGTAAAAAACCAGTGGGGAAGTGGTTGCAGGGTAACCATTTCTATTTGTCTATTTTTGCATGTTATCATTATTTTGGTTATAATTATGTGTGTTATTTTGTTATTTATCCATGGTGAGGATAAGAAAGTAATAGTATACCTATTTAGGTGTTGATTTTTTCAGTTTTTTATTTATTGGGATTTAATATGCTTCTTTCAAATTTTTCATGAGAGGTTTTAGGGAGGATCCTACTGAGTATATATGTTCTACTCACCCAACATATATATAACCTATTTTTTACCTCAATAGGGGTATGTTGGTGATATAGCTTTGAATTACTAGTTTGAGGAGTTTTTTAGGATTTGTTGGAGCTTCATTTTCATTATAGAGGATTTAATTCTTTTGTATTTTTGTTTCAGTTGTATCCAGTTATTTATGACATTACATCTTGTATTGGGATTTATTTATTATTTATTATGAGTAAGAGTTGTTTGGTGGTGTTTATCATATTATCTCTTGCATCTCAAATCTATATGAGGTTAATTCATTTCTGTATTGTTATATACCCTCAATTCTATTCACCAAAACATGTCCTATGAAGGAAGGATTCGAGCATCATTATCTCTCTTTCTATATTGTTATCCCCGGAGGGGTACCTTTAAAGGGATTGGGTCATGAAATATGGTCTTTATACTGATTACTCATTACTTAAGTGTTTAGTGACTAGAGGATCAATCACTATCGTGGGCTCATCATGATTCTTCATCTCTATCTAACCTCATTATCTATAGGGTGGAATCCTATCATTGAAAAGATAAACTCAAGGTTACCAAATAATATATGGGTATGCCGACACCTGAATTCCATGAAAACTATAACTAAACACTATATGATTCATGTCCCATCCTGAATGTAACCTGATACTTATTCAATGGAGTGTTGAGTTAATTGATATATTATTAATGTCTTAGTGACATTATATGTTATCATTTCTTAGTAACCATAAGGTGCCATAGTCTGAAAAACTAAAATCAAGACCCCATAACACCATTGCCTTAGGTTTTCCATACTAAACCTCATAATTCCACTAACTCTAAACTTCGTCCTTAGGACTCAAATTTCTATGATACTATTCTAAGATGGACTAGCCCACTGAGACCAAACTTGGGACAATGATTAGTTAATTTTGAAACACCAAGATCACCTACAATAATCCAAGGGTTGGAGACCTACACTAAGAAGTCATATCACACATATGGTAGGCCTTAGACAAATAAACCTTCACATAACCACAAAGATATAAAACTAAAATAACAATTAAAAATGTGCATAATTATCATTTATAATACAATATTCATATGGAATAACATAATAACACATAATAATATGATAGATGAAACACCAGAAATTAAGGGAAAATATATGATCCTTACAACTCAAAATAAATATCAGCCTTAAAAGATGGTATAGAGAACTTGATGTTATACCTTCTCTTAACTTGATCATCGAATGTAACAGTCCATACTCAGTTTTTCTAAGATTTGTATCTACTAATACCATATCCCTTGAATTAAACATATAACTAGGAATTATCTACCAAAAAATAACATGTCTGGTGATAATACAATATAGGGGTGATTTTAAAAATACCCAGTAGGGTACCTTAAAAACATAAAGGAGGAAAAAAACTACAAGTTACCTCAAAGAGAGAAGTGATCCCAATATTCATTATTGATCATGATAGCCAAGAATTTAAGAGATTACCCATTATCACATCTGAGACCCATATAGATCATATACTAAAGGAAACCTAGAATACAAAATATATCAGAAGACCCAAAGCATTAAAACTACCAAGATTTCAAAACATTTATATCATATATCTGGAATCACAGTGGGGGACCCATGCCTCACTATGGTATACATTCTAGATGAGGGGGTAATGATCCCTATGGAGGGCCCTTTCTTAGACAAGTGGAATGAAAATATACAAAGGGAACTACTACCAAACCGGTCATTAATAGTGTTGTTATTTATCAGGGCTAGAAAAAACCCCTGATTAATGAAATTTTCATCAATGCTACTAAAAGTGCGGATAAATCTAACCTATTATCAGTGCTTTTTAGCACTGATAAAGGAAACCACTATTAGCACCTTATTGTTATTGTTGATAAAGTAATAAATAAATTAAATGAAATAATTAAATAAAATAAAAATAAAAATTTGGGTTTATTAAAAAATTATTATAAATTAAATAATTGTTGATAAAAATGAATAAAATGATTATACATTACTAAATATTAAACATTTTATTAATTCGATAATTATGATAATTAATGTTATTAAATTGTATTTATTTAATATATAAATATATATTAATTTATATAAATATTATTTATATATTTCAATATATTTAAGCTTTTTACATTAAATAGTCATATATTTATTGAATAATGGTTAATAAGTAAAAATATAAGGAATTAAAAATATTGACTTATTGAATTGCACTCGACATATAATTCAATTTCATTTGATTGTTCAGTTTAACAAAGATCAAATATGTGTTATATTGATTTTATATATACATAATAAATTCATTTTTATAAAAAATGCACACACCTAAAACCTACCTATTTTTTAAATATTGTTAAAGTGTACTTATTGTAAATTTACACAATTTCATTCATTTTTAACATATATGCATGCACATAAAATTAGATATTCATTAATAATATAAAAATATATTTTCAAAAAATATTTATAAATAAATATATTTATAAATATAAATTTACTATATTTATACAATTAAATATTAATAATTATAAATAAAAAAATTAAAATATTTCTATAATTATAATTAAATAATTAAATATAATTAAATAATTATTAAAATTATAATAAATTTATATAAATAATGAATATATTTAGTATATTTATATGTATATATTTATTAAATATATATATATATATATAATTTTATAAATATATATAATAATAAAAATTTTATTTTTAAAAAATATTTCTATAATTATAAATAAATAATAATAAAATCATAATAAATATTTTTAAAATGGATTATATTCACTACATTTATATTTACATATATTTATTAAGAACCTATAAATAATTACAATTTTTTATTTATAATTATAACTAAAAAACCTTTATCTGCGCTTAAGTAATAAGAATTGGTAAAAGAATCTTTTTCAACACTTTCTTCATGCTGGTAAAGATGAGGCTTTATCAGCGCAAAACAAAGTGCTGATAAAGTTAATATTTATCAATGCTATTACTTTAGTACTAATAAAGAATGATTTTATTAGTGCTTTTTAGTGCTGATAAAGACCTACCTTTATCAATGCTTAAAAATAACTGATAAAGAGTTCCTTCATCAAGGCTTATGTAACTAGAACTGATAAAAGGACCCTTTATCAGGGATTTTTTGAAAGCACTGATAAAAGTGTCCTGATGTAATTTAAAAACCCTAACCATTTATGAACTCATCATGATATCTGAAGCTTTCCAGGGAAGCCACTAGATACCGACTCTCATCTATAGTGAATTGAAGTTCGAATCACACCACTTGACTATCTCCAGTTACTCGAACATCTCATCCGACATCTGATGATCAATTCTAGTTTGGGTTCTTGAAAAGGGTCTCACATTTTCTTCAACCATGGGAGGTAGACCTTCCAATTTTATTTGGGTATTTTCTGTTTCATTTTTTATTTCTTCTTTGATGATGTTGTCATTTGTGGTATAGTGATTGTATACTTGTGTGTTAGGCCTTCTTATTTTCTTAGATTCCAATTATTATTCAACTATTGGTCACTCATAGAGATTTTATTGTTCTTGGACTCGATGGTGACACATGGAGTTTAGTTGGATGTTTTATTTTGTTTCCATTTTCCAAATTGATCATCCCAAGTTATCATAAATATTTTTCATTATTTATTTTATCAATGTATTCTATACATGTGAAATTTTATAAATTGAAACTAGGTATTTTGTGTGTGATGGATTTTGAGGTACGTTGAAGGATTTATTTTCTATTATACCACTTCATATATTATTTTTTTCTACTTATCTGGGTTGGTGTGTGAATACAATGTATGGATGCATCATGGATGTTTTTATTTAATTTTCAACGGGTGTTAACATGGGTTTTCTATCAACCTTTTGAATTCTATAAAACACATCCCTCACATACATGGATTAGGAAATAAATATCCCATCTATTCCATGAGTCACCTATAAACTAAGGAAAATTTCAACTCACTAATTATCAACATTTAATCATTGGTCTTGGTTAATATAGAAAATTATTATAATCATTCATATCTTGAGCCTCTATATATTATGTCATACACATTGATAAAAATATTCAATATATCCATATTTTTTTATGTAATTATTATGATCAGTTCTTCATTTTATAAATTAATTTTTATATAATAATTCATCCAAGATTCAAGACTAATATCTTAGTTCTTATTCAAATTCATACATCACCTTTTTCAATTTACAAACATTATTCACATATTTATGAATAAGAAAACTATTTGTCTGTTTAATGTGAATCTTATTTCTTTAATCCATTAGTAAATTCTAATTTTATATGTAGTGAGAGAACCAATAATTTCCTTGGGTTAGGTCAGTGTGGTGAAATGACATCCCAACTGTCTTTAGATTTTTTTCAAATATTTATCTAGCATTTATTTTAAATGTAATAATTCCATGGGTTTCTACATCACTTATTCCAATATAATTTTATGTCCTCTAGTTGATTGAATGAGATTTTATTATAATTTTTTATCATATTTGAGTTTGTTATTACTATTTAATTTCCAATATTATATTTCCATATGATTAGTGGTTTTAATAAATTTTATATTGGGATTAATTCTTTTCTTAAATTCAGTTACCCATTTTCTTTAACATACTGAAGTTCTTTGAAATAGGCAAATATAGAGTTTCCATTATTTGAATTGTCCATAACATTCATTTTTGATAATAAATAAATTATTTGTATTTATTTATATGTTGTATAAAATTAATCTTCTTTGAACCCAATAGGATGGATATGAACCAAAAAAGGGTGCACACTAATAATTTGACAGATGATTTTATTAATGGAGCCAAAACAAGGATTGATTGTGTGTCACTCACAAATCATATAACATTACTAAGGATTATCTTTTCAATTCACTATGGTTTGTTAAATAAATTTTAGCATAGCATCTGAACTGAACATATTACCCTATGTCCCCATGATGCACTAATCCCACAAACACTCAAAACCATTTGTATCATATCACCATTCATCATTCAATTTTCCTTCTCTTCTTACACCCATATAATATATTCCTGAAGCTACATGAATTATGCATCTTTATAAGTATTAAATGGTTGTAAGAAGATAAGGAAAATCGAATGTTGAATGGGGAAATGATACAAGTGGTGGAGAGCATGTGTGAGATGAGAGAATCTGGAGGACATTGGATAGGAATTTCAGGTCAGATACTCTTTTAAGTGGTAGTTTACCAAAAGTAGTGAAGTGCACAACGAATGCATAGTTTTGTGATTAAATATGAGAGTGACACACATCCAATCCTTATTTTGGATCCATTGATCAATAATGCCAAAAAAAATCTATATAATTAATTTTCTCGTGGTTTCCTGACAATGATCCATAAGTAATTTGAGGCATGTTGGAATCAACCTCACCTCAATCTGATGCACGGTGTGACTGGTATGACTCCAAGTGTGTTTATTTAAAATTGACATCACTTTTACTAAACTTTACACCTTCTATTAATTTATTTTTTATATTATTACTAACATAATAATTATTTTCCTATAAATTTTTATTCATTTTCTCGTGTAGGGGTGGTTTGTTCAGCAATAGCATGAGTCAGGTTAGGAATAATTGATAAAGTAACATTGATGTTTTTTACTGTTTTTAACAATTTATATTTATGTAATCGTATAAACCAATGTTTTCAAGGCTTATAATATTGTGTTTTTTTCGTGTTTTTTTTGTTGTAAATTTCATTTCATTAAAATAATATATTAGGAATTGCTTGTGTTGATTTTTGGTGTCTGTTTGCTGATGTAGTGTGCTGCTACAATACACTACAAAATGGACCTTTATCAGCACTTTTAAAACCACTGATAAAGGTTTGTTTATCAGTGCTCATAAAAGGGATGATGAAAGACCCTTTATTATCTCTTCTATAAGCACTGATAAAGGGCTCCTTTAGTGGAGCTAAAAATGTTTTAATACATGGGCCCTTTATCAGTGCTTCTAAAAGTGCTGATAAAGGTCTCATTTATCAGTGTTTATAAAAGAGCTAATAAAGGTCTCATTTATCAGTGCTTTTTTAGCACTACTAAAGGACCCCTCTTTCAGTGCTGATAAAAGACCAAGGCTTTTAATCTCACTCATGTAGTCAGTGCTTTTCTAGCACTAATAAAGGCCATTTTTAGCACTGTTAAAGGCTAATTTTTTATTAGTGTGGGTTACTTAATCTATGGAAAGAGGACCAATTTCCTGTAAAAAAGTGGTTTACCAACTCCACTAAATTAATAGAGAACCCACATCTAAGTATTAGTGTGATTCTAAGGGGGTCATCAGCCATGTTCCGTATCTAAACAACTCTCCCACACCAAATCATAATCTCTACAAATATAAATAAATAACACTACCCAAAATGACTATATAGCGTCATATAATTGTGAATATATTCACACCACATAATTATACACAAAAAATTAATATAATTAAATACTTACTAGTCTGATTTTCACATTTTGGTGAGATGATATGAAAAAAGTTGAATAACACACTCAATGAATGATATATACCCTACTTTACATAGTGTGTGAAACTTGGGAAATCATTGGTTGTGCACTACCATTGACCAAGCATTTTGGATCGATATATATAGTTTTATGATCGGGTAACACAGAATCTAAGACTCACGGGAAATATATTCTTGTACAGCTAGTGAGCTAGAGAAAATTCACCATAATAAAAAAGCATGTTCACTTACCACTTGGAATATGGGGATAGAAGGTTATATGGGAATATACCCCAGTACACATCAGGTTATATAATCTTCAAAAAATAATTGACCCACAGACACACACCATGTGATATTTATCTTCCCTGTTAAAACCCTTGTTGGTGTAGGGTGACATACACAATGTGTCTTTCATAAATAACATATCTTGTTATTGTAAAATCAATTTGATGAAAAAGTATCATTATTGGATTCTCACCATCATGTTTTCCATTTCCAAAATAATTCCCACCTGAAGCATCACATTCCACATTCCTTGTGGCCTTTTCCATTACACATCTTCATAAATCTTATGTAGGTCGGTATTACCCACCAATCATCAAATTTTGGATAATCCCACTTGATAAATACAATATATTTATAAATCAACAACCAAATATACTACCAAGGGTTCCAATTATTTCACATACCATACAAAACTGGAATCAACCACAATGAAACTATTATTCCCTAACAAATTGAACCCACCTGTTATTGATCATCTTATCATCCCTGCCTTCCATGGTTGAACTGTTATATATTACAAAGTTTATTATAAATTTTCCTTTTTGAGATGGAAGGAATAATTATAAGAGAATGGTTCTGGAGATCAATTCTTTTTACCAAACACAGAATTAAAAAATCACTAAAGTGATCACTGATGATGAACATGATGAATTCATAATTAATTAATAATATTATTATAATCAAATAATTTGCAAGATAAACTAATATATGGGAAAAACTCTACAAGTATTTCAAATTCATGATATCCATCATTCTATTAACATTTTATCATTTTAGATTCCTTAAATAAAATAATAATTAGATAATAAAATATAATTAAGCATTCAAATTCATATCATCAATGCATGAGACTTGATCATGATTTTCCTTCATCCTTTAGTTTTGATGGATACTTCTCTAAAAATGAGTAAATGTATCTCTAGAATTCCATACTCATCAATGATAGATCCCCTCCATTAAAAAGGATTTAATAATAAAATTTATAATATGGGAATTCAGTGAACTCATAAAATAAAAAAATATGCTACGAAGAAAAAATTTTGGTCTCAGACTTGAAGCCAATGCATGGAGATTATAACTCCTCAAGGGAAAATGACATATTTCAGACACAAATATAGTTAATTAATTTAAATATTAGTATATCATAAGGTTATATAATCTATTCCAAGGAACATGGGATAAAAATAATATTAATAAATATTAAATATTTTTTAATACCCACAAAACATCTAAAAAAGTACCATTTATGCGACCACTTCAAAAAAATATTATAAAAAACATACAATAGGAATCAATGAATTTTTATTGTTGAATATATAATCCAACATATGGTATGGAGGGAAAAACATTCTGATATTAAGACTCTGATTATTTATTGATGAACATTAGTACATAATGAATTGATATTAAGATTTAATAACATTATTTCATGTATCATAGAGTGGTCAATACCTGTTTTTTGCACAAGATTTCATAAAATAGAGGTCTATTATAGGATGGAAAGTCAATAAATTCAATGATTCCTTCTAAATTTTCTCCCATGATTTTATTATAAACTTATTGATTTTGTTTTCTTTAAATGTGTTATCATTCCTTTTGTGCCTTGCTATAAACTGAGGATGGCCAGGTCTACACCTATTAGTGCACCACCCATTATTAATCATGATGTTGTTGAGGAATTTTTTCAGGGACCTAGGTATAAGGGGAATGTACCAACTTCTATACAAAGGATTTAGATTTTTTCAATTACATAGTGGGGGCTAGAGAGCTTATTTTTATGAGAAATTCTATAGGATTAATTATATGATACTACCTATATGGTGGGGTCATCCTGATGTGTGGTGACTGATCCTTAAATAGATTATATTAACATAACACTTTTTCCAATTGAGTGAATTTTTTTTATAATGATTGTTTTCATGGAAAATTTTTACATGACTATTATGATTGTGGTATAATATGGTCATCCATGATCAATAAATGAGTGTATTGACCTAGAGATTGTATCTTAGACCATTTTGACTAATGTCGATCCCTAATTTTAATGATGTGTAGAATTATTGAGATATGTTGTTTATGATATGATCTATGATAGGTAGATACCATACCCTTTAACATAGTGTTCTTTAATTTTTATAAGGTTTCATTTAATAAACTTTTGTGGAACAATTAGTGTGAGCATAAGATGTTGGATGACATTGGAGGATAATATCATTTCTAATTTTTCTTTGCAGATATGTTATCTACATTGGCATCATTGTTGAAGTCATTTTGGGGTCATTTTTTTAGTCATGGATAAGAATTTTTATTCCACCGATAGTAAAATAATAATACATGATTACATAGAAATAAATATTCCAGTGGGAGTCTTACATCAATATTAATGGTCAAAATAATCAATAAATGACAAGCTAACCCTCTAGTAGGGATCTTATATATTTGAACATACTCACTTGTAGGGTAGTTCACTTTATTATTGGACATTATGGGTTTAAAACATCATGATTTCAATATGTGTTAATATAAAAGGTAAGAATATATGACTTATTACCATTGGTTCATATGGATAGATATTGTCCGGATAGAATTCTTGTTGTTGATTCTATTATAAGGGATAGTTTTGGGTTATGAATTTTTTAGTTCTTTAAGAGTTTCTTACCAGTTTAACTGTTGGCTTGAGGTTTGAGGTAGACTGGTTAAGGTATTTGTGATGATAATAGCCTTATTGGAATTGGTTTTTGGTTGTATAGGTCTTTAAAAGTCCAGATATTTAAAAACATTAGGCAATTGTGTGAAGAAAAGTGATGAATATTTTCCATTTTGGTTTTAGAGGTTTTCTATATATCCACATATGTGAAAGTAGTGATGATGATTAATTTTATTTCCTCAGAGAATTATAATATATAATGAAAGTTATTAGTGGGGTATTTTTCATATTTAGGGGTCAAAAGAGAAATAGTGAAATATTTGAAATTGATTTTATCGTCGATATAGAAGAACAACTAGTATTAGGAAATTAATATATGGATTTTTAAGGTTTGTGCCTAGAGATTCAAATTTCATTTAATTTAAATATATTCCATGATCTTCATATGTTTTGAATGTATTTTTGAGCTATGATTTCTCTTGAGTAAATGAAACTATAATATGATAATGTATATTGTCATAATGGGTATGAGAAATGTAACTCCTCTAGGTTGATGATGGAGATTTTGTTTTTTCCTTTATCTAATTAATGTATGGGGTTTTGAACTATCTTATTTTTGATTGGTGGTGCACCTAGGTGTTATGAAGTTGTACCTTGAGTAGTTCTAACAAATTTATTGATTAGGAATGGGATGAATAAAAACATAGTACTATCAATGGTGAATATTATAACACTATATTTAGTGATAACAAAGATTATGTTGTCTGGACATACTATGGTAAAATAGTACTGAGGAAATAATTGAAATAGTTTTTTATAATTATTTTATTAATCATCATCTTGTGGAATTGATGCATTCTGAAAAATTTTCTTATATATATGTATGTAAGTTAAAGTTCACTACACACTTTCCTATCAAGATCAGTTCATTTGTTTCTTCATAAATATGGTGGTTAATCTCTTTAAGAGATAATGATGGCATTACATGATTCATTAAATAGTAATGGGTTTATTTTCATTAATGGTTATAATCATTTGTCATTTTAATTAGTATCCAGTTCACTCAAATTGTATAATGATTTTCCTTATGTTGTCATACCACAATTTTTTCTTGTATATTTTTCCTTACGATCAAAATAATGAGGTTTCCTAAATATCCATTAATGTTTATGTTTGATCATGATATTTTTATTTTTCTCTTAATATGAAGAGAGGTTTTGGTGAAATTATAAGTTATTGATGAGGCTTATAGGACCCTTTGAATCTTTGACCATGTTTGAATGTCATGTGATGGTAGAAAATGGACTCATAAAAATAGGTATGTTAGGGTTTATGATTATTTTGGTTTAATTATGATTGGGAAATTGAGTAGAACACTTGGGAGAAAAAAATGCCATATGAGATAATGGATTTGACCATTCGAGAGGGGAGGGGACCCCCCCCCCCCCCCCCCCGAGCTCGGCTACTGGACTGACCGATTCTGTGGCCTAGCGGGCCATGCCTAGTCGGGTACGTTGGGACGAACCTGCAGCCGAGCAGGCCGGACCAGGCCCAGCGGAACCACATCGATCCCATCCCATTTAGGCTTGGTCGGGTTGGTCGAATCGGGTCGGACCAGACCTAGAACCCTTTCGGCCCAGTTACATTTAATTTGGTGTAACTCCTAAACCGGACATCTTTTTTATGAACTGTCAGTGGATCCAAAACACTTAAGACGAGGCTGTAATTTTTAGATAATCCATGTTACTTTCTGAGAAAGTTGGATTTTGGATAGGTTTAATCATACCTGAATCTTATTGGGCCCTCGGCACTAAAATACCTATAACATACAGACCAGGAATCTTATTGTAATCGGACCACCAATACTTCGCTGGTAGCCTACGGAAGCATCGTTGGTGTGGCGACGCTAGCAATAGGAGGAGTTGGCGGCTTGCTACCACCAGCTGCGAGAAGGACGCAACACCTGAAGGCGTCGTGTTGGAAAAAATGGGCGGGCGACTTTCGATGGCTGCATTGAATAGGGTGTCGCCCTGCGGGGTTGCATTATGGTGGAAGGTCACAGTGGAGGGTGGATCAGCACCTATGGGTCCAATGGAGGCTGGTCCACCCAGACCATCCAGGGGAGTGTAGCACCATCTGGGACCACTGTTCAGCAGGGAGGCGAGCTATGGCGGCGTGATATGGTAGCATGATGCAGAGGAAGGTTGTTGCTTCAAGTCGTGGCAGAGGGAAAACCCACAATCCATGTGTCCCACGCATAATTGTTCTAGCGGGATCGGTTGTGAGATGTGGTGCCAACTAGAACCTCTGTCTTGAAGTCCCAAACGACTTTCGCACGGACCCCCCCCCCCCCCCACACACACACACACACTCGGCCAGCGGGCAGACCAATTCTATGGCCCTGCGGGCCGCACCCAGTAGGGTGGGCTGGGCTGCACCCAGATGGGTGGGCTGGGCTGCACCCATGGTCTAGCAAGCCAGACTAGGTCCATCTAAACAAAGCTTATCCCATCAGGTGGGGTTGGTTCAGATCTGACTCGGACCCCTTTCAGCCTAGTTTTGTTTAATTGGGCGTAACTCCTAAACCATACATATATTTGATGAACCACCAATCGTATCGGAACCCTTAGGTCAAGGTAGTAAATTTGAGATATTGCATGTGAATTTCAGAGAAAGTTGGATTTTGGAAAGGTTTAATATTAACTTATTCCAACTGGGACCTCAGCACTAGAATACCTATAACTTATAGACTGGGGTTTCAATTGACATGCTGTCTTTTTCCTTGGAACCCTTATGATATGATAGATCATTTGGTTACTTCTTTGTGTGACTTCATGCTGGTTGAAATATGATTGATGCCTTGACGAGCGGTTCTCACAAGCACGCTAAGTACGGAACCCTGCGACTGGCTGAGACCTGAAGACTACTGATTTTCAACTCTGCGTGACTCAACGGCCCAGTGGGAAGCACCTATGTGTGAATTGGTAGGCCCATAGTGGGGAGAACCTCTATGTGACTTGTCAGACCCACGATACTCGATAGGAGGAGTACCTCAGTAGGCCACAGTGGGGAGCGGCTCTGTGTGACCCGACAGACCCATGGTATGAGATAGGGAAGACTACCTAAGAAGTTCAAGGTTAGTCGGATGTGGATCTACGTTACCTGGAAGGACCATTATACTCGAATGACGAGGAGTTCTCCAGTAGCAGTGGTGTTCGACAGTGTGACTAGTGATGCTACTATTACTATCCTAGAATATACATGGTGTGAGTTGTCTTTACATTGTGGTTGTGATTGTGATTATGCTATGTGGTTTTTCCTTTGTGGAACTCTTGGAGACCATTGGGGGACTTTTGGTCCCTACTGGATATTGTTAAACTCACCCCTGCACGGGCATCGCCCACACCTTAGCATGTATTGTGCAGACGATGGGCAGCATTGACTGAGTCTCGAGGAGCTAGAACTTGATAGTGTATGGTGTTCACCGATTATCATGGAGAGATGCAGTGACGAGCTGTACCTACCCTTCAGGTAGGATCCTTGGTGTGAGACTTCATAATTTGTTTTCCCTTTTTTCTGTATTTCTATTTTATTTGGGCAAGTATTCTGGACCATTTACTTCTGTACTTACTTTTACACTCTATGGTGGTTTTTAGTAGTGGTTTCACCATTATTCATTCATTGTTTTTTTACTTGTGCACAGTGTACCCTATCCTTGTCTATACAGGTTATTACTCAATGCCTTCACATTTTATGGAAATTCCTTTGTGGTGCTAGTCGCCAACACCTGGCATATGGATGCCGTAATTGGGGTAGTCACGGCATGGGCCCCAGGGGAAGGGTTATGGAAAAGAGATATCATATGGAGGTCAGTTCCCCCTCAAAGGTTGGGAGTATATGTTTTTCCTTTGATCAACAGTGTTAAATGTTGCGAGTATGAATTTCAGATTAGGGGATTCCAGTGTTGGTGTGGCGAAAGAAGTATCCATACACTAGGAACTTGAATTATACTTTTCGACTTAATACATGAAAACATTGGTTGTATAATTGTCTCGTGGTTTTACAGAAGAGTCCGTTCACCAGGTATAATGTTCTAACTATGGAACATCTTGATCTGTCTTAGGAATCCTCTACATGGACGACCATCCAGGATCCCGATATGATGTCTTGAGGATAACCCGCATAGCGACAAGGCATCCATTCAAGGACCAATGTTTGAGATAGCCCCACTGAGTGGTGCGCCAGTGCCAACACCACCCAATGGTTAGCGTCTACTATCGTCGGTTCTGGTAGAAGATGTTCTTAGGCTCAATTCCCAACATGAGTTTCATAGATAGAGACCACCCAGGTTCAGGGGACAGATAGCTCCTCATGTCACTGAGGAATGGATAGAGGCTTTGATGCAGGTCTTCTTCTTAGTGAGGACACCGCCTCACTATATGGCAATCATGGCATACATACTTCTATAGGGATCGATAGTGAGATGGTGGAGCTTGATCATCCGGACACATGATGAGGTAACCCTCAGTTAGGTTGACTTCGAGAGGCCTTTCTGGGATGAGTTGTTCCCCATGATTTTGTCCTCTGTGTGCATTTAGGAGCTGCTTCACCTACAACAGGGTAGCATTATAGTGGCCCAGTACTCTGTGAGATTTACTGACCACTCTCACTTCTCCACTAACATGGTTTCAGACCCTTTATTCAGGGGTCGAGCTTTCAAGTAGGGACTCAGGCGGGAGATCAGTGCTTCAGTAGTGTCTCTTAGCATCACTACCCAGGCCGAGGTGCTGGAGCGAGCCCTTCTGGTGGAGATATCCCTGAAAGAGCAGGCACCGCAGCTAGTGCTACCAATAGACCCCATGTCGAAGAGTCTTTGGAAGGAAGTAGAGAGAAGATGCATGGGCCCAAGCATTCCTGATCTTTTAGGGGCTGACCCTAGGACTCAGGGTCGACAGTACGAGGCTCCAAGCCAAGAGGGAGTCAGACGGAGGGCAATGATTTTCTTTATTTACGGAGGGTAGAGACTCATGGAACATGACAGCCCGACCCTCCATACAGATGACCAGTAGATGGTCGAGGGACCACAGAGGTAGTAGCCAAGGTTCGAGTGTGGAGGTATGTAGGGAGGTGGAAATGGAAGGGGAGCAGGTCGTGCACCAGGTGCTGGACGACGATTTGAGGTTCTACCACCAGCACCCCAAGGTGGTCCTCCCTTACCATTGGGAGAAGGTTGGAAGGGGAGAGAACAGCTCCATGAGGCAATGTCCTATGACCACGACACACTAGATATTATTAGAGATACGATCAATGTTTATTTCACCTTAGTTTCAGTTCTTATAGACACAGGTTTTAGTCACTCTTTCATTTCCATGACACTCGTTCGGATCTCAGAGATTCCGATGGAGTTGTTGGCTCGATCTTTACATGTAGACACTCTTAGGGGAGATTATTTGATGATTACAAATAGGGTCAGGTAGTGTGAGCTCACTCTATGAAGTGATAGCTTCGGCTAGGATCACCTAGTAGTAGCGTCGAGGCCTTACGAAGTCATCTTGGGTATGGAATGGTGATCCACAATCCATGCTTAGATCGATTGTTTTGGGCATAAAGTGTGGTGTGTCTATGAGGGTGGGATCAGGTTTTCCTTCATCAGTGTGGAGGAAACATTGTCAGCATAGGATGGGCTCTCTTGAAGGTGGGTGCAACCAATCAATCTTCATTTGGCTAGCCTCAAGCTCTATGTAGTTGATGAGAGGAGTCTGTTCTACTTGGTAGAGGTGGACCAATATAATGATGTCCTCCTAGATAATATTATGAGATGACCTCCTCTTAGAGAGGTAGACTTTTAAATTGACCTATACCCCAAGATGAAATTGATATCAACATAATCATATCGGATAGCTCTCGTGGAACTTTGTGAGATGAGGGTACAGTTGGAAGACTTGTAGAGGAAGGAGTTCGTATGGCCCAATTGTTTTCCATGGATAGCCCCGATTTTGTTCGCCAAGAAGGAAAATGGGAGTATGAGGATTTGTGTGGACTATTGGAACCTAAACCAAGTCATATGGAATAATAAGTATCCTTTGATAGGGATCGATGATCACTTCGACCAGCTGAAGGGACCTCGGTGGTTTTTGAAGATAGAACTCAGATCAGGCTATCATCAGCTTAGGGTATGGGACCAGGACATATCGAAGACAGACTTCAGATGTTGGAATGGACATTATGCATTTTTGGTGATTCCATTAGGTGTGACCAAAACTCTGACAATGTTCATGGGTCTCATGAACATGATCTTCAATCCTTACCTTGGTCTCTTCGTGGTAGTATTCATTAACAAAATCTTGATGTAATCAGCGTCGGAGGAGGAGCACACAATGAGCCTACAGATAGTTCGGGATACACTCTGAATGCACCAACATTATGTCAACATATCAATGTTACAGTTTTGGATACAGGAAGTTCACATCCCTGGGCACGTTATCTCATAGTCTAGAGTTTATGTGGGTCCTGAAAAGATAGAGGCAGTGCTTTCTTAGGAGCCACCCAAGAGTGTGACAATGGTGTGGAGTTTCCTGGGATTGGCTGGGTACTACTTCAGATTTGTACATGAATTCTCTAGGGTAGAAGAACCCTTTTCATCTTTGATGAAGAATGGGAATCCATTATTGTGGATGGAGAAGTGCCAGTAGAGTTTGTAGAAGATAAGGTAGAGATTGACAAGTGCCCCCATCCTGAGGCTACCAAAAGAGGGAATTGGGTATGTAGTCTACTGTGACACCTCATGGACTACAATAGACTATGTCTTGATACATGAGTGAGTATTGATTGCCTAAAGCTCACAGTATTTGAGACAACACGCGTAGAACTACACTACCCATGAGATAGAGTTAGCAGTAGTGGTCTTTGCGCTGAAGATGTGATGCTACTACATGATGGGTGAGTAGTTTACTATTTACTTTGATCACTGGAAAGGGTCAGAAGAAAAAGTTAATTTCATGTAATTAACACAAAAATAATAAAATCACAAGAGATTATTTTATTTTTCATTATCCACAACCATTGTACAAATGGGGATGGGACCGCTATTCAACGTCAAGCCATTTAATGGCTTGACTCTCTTTTTGTTTAAACACACCCTTGGGGGAAATTAAAATAATGTGCAATTGCACTGATGATAGAATCAAAGAGCTTCATTAATGATACTCATTATTAAACCACGTTAATTGTGTGGTGTGTTGATCTTATCTTCCTTTCTATTTAATCTGAACTTGGGATTGTGTTTTGGGAGAGCCACGATAGGAAGATCTGACGAAGCGCTACTGATTTTCCGCTCTAATGGAGAATGTGATCAACTGAAAAATGTTTGGGGAATCAACGGCCAACCACAAGCGCCGACGAAAACATTCAAATGTGTACACTCCCTCCTCTTATGCAGCACCTCCCAACGAATAAAAGGTAGGGGTTATGTGCTTAATTACTCCTTTTTCCCTATTATTTAATACTATGAAAAAAATGGATCAACCATCAAACAGGTTAATCTATGTTTCGTTGTTTAATGTTTGAGGATAATGTAGGGTATCTTTATGGGAGTCTTTATGATTAAATAATCCATCCCATCTTATAATGATAACATGGAGGGTGAGGGGTGAGCCGAACAAGGCTTGGACCATCCTCTGATCTTGGGTTGGTGGATTTATTCATGGGATACTGATAAATATGGCAGCAAGGTGAAACATTGGGTTGTGCAGTGTAGGCGTCATCACGGGAGGCCTGTAGGTGGATACGGGAAAGGAATCAGACCACCGGAGCTTTGCTGCTGGCCTATGGAAGCATTTTCGGCATGGAGATGCTGGAAATGAGAGGAGGCGGTGGTCAGCCACTGCCGTCCATGAAAAGGTTGCGGCACATGAAGGTTCTATAATAGAAAAATGAACGGCCGGCCTTAATCGGGTGTGTTGAAGTAGGGCAGTGCACCACGGTGAAATGTTGTGGTTTCAAACCATAGTAGAATGTTGTACTTCTATCCACGAGGGAAGGTTTTGAATTCAATCTACGATGGAGGGTAAGAATGTGCCCGCAAGTCCATTGTGGGCTGGTCTATGTAGTCTGTCCAAAGGAGGGTAGTGCCATCTGGCACTGCTGTTGAGTCGGGTAGCACCGTACGGTGCCGCATCACGGAGGAAGGTCATAGTAGAGGCAGACTTGTGGTTCATGGGTCCAGCTCATTACTGGACCAGCGGGACCGAACGGGAGAGGCGAAACAAACTGACACCACTACTTCTAAGCCCATAATGGCTTCATCCATTCGTGAGGGGAGCAGACACCCCCCCCCCCTCCCGCTTGTCCAGTGGGCTCAGCAATTCCGGGGCCCAGCGGGCCGTGCCCAGACGGGTGGGTCAGGATGCCCTTGGGCCCAGCAGGCCAGACCAAGCCCATCCAAAAAAAGTTGACCACAGCCCCTTCAGGTCGGGTCGGGCAGGTTAGGTCGGGTCGAACCAGACATGGATCCCTTTCAGCACAGTTACGTTTAATTGGGTGTAACTCCTAAACTGGACATCTGTTTGATGAACCGTCAGCGAAAATGGAACCCTTAGGATGAGGCAGTCCTTTAAAGATACTCCAAATGAAATTTGGAGAGTTTTGTAGATTGGATGGGTTCAATCATACATGAATCTAGCCGGTCCCTTGGTACTAAAATGCCTATAAGATTCAAACTTGGTGTTTGGTTGAGGCGATACCTGTTGCGTAGGAACCCTTATGACCTAAAAGATCACTGGGTTACTTCTTTGTGAGACTTTGTGCAGGTTGAAATATGGATGATGGCTTGAGGAGAGGTTCTCCGAAGTGCACTACGTACAAAAGCCTATGACTGGCTGAGACCTGAAGACTGTTGATTTTCGAATTTTTGTGACTCGACGGCCCACTAGGAAGCACCTCTATGTGACTTGGAAGGTCTAAAGTGGGGAACACCTCTTTGTTACATGACAAAAACACTGTACTCGACAGGAGGATTACCTGAGCAGGCCATGGTGGGGAGTGGATCTGTTTGACTCAGCAGACACATGGTACGTGACGGGGAGGAGTACCTAAGTAGTTCGAGGTTACTGGGAAGCAGGTCTATGTGACCCGGCAGACCCACTATACTCGATAGAAGATAATTTTACCAACAGCTAAGGTATTCTACAATGTGACTAGTGATGCTACTATTACTACCCTAGAGTATACATGGTGTGAGCTATCTTTTCATTGTTCTTGTGATTGATATTATTCTATTTGGTTTTTCCTTTGTGGAACTCTTGGAGACCATAGGGGGTCTCGGGGTCCCTACTGGGTATTGTTATACTCACCCCTACGCGGGCTCCGCCTACACCTTGTTGTGTCTTGTACAGCCGGACGACATCTTTGACTGAGTCTCGAGGAGCCAGGACTTGATGTTGTACAGAGGTGACTGGTTTTTATGGAGAGATTCAATGATGAGTTTTACCTACCCTTCATGTAGGATCCTTGGCGGATGACCTCCTAAGTTGTTTTTACTTTTTGCAGTATTTCCATTTTAGTTGGGATTGTATTCTGGCCCTTTACTCCAGTACTTACTTTTACACTCTGTGGAGGTTTTTAGTGGTGGTTGCACCTTTCTTCTTCTATTGTGTTTTACTTGTGAGAAGTGTACCATGTCTGTGTGTGTATAGGTTTTGAGGAAATCCATTCCCATTTTAGGGAAATTCTTTTGCAGTGCTAGTCACCAACCCCTAGCCTATGGAAGGCGGGATTGGGGTAGTCACGACATGAGCCCCGGGGGACGAGTCGTGACAACAGTTTTAATATCTGTTGGTATAGTTCTATACCAATGGTTCCAAAATTGTGGGAATAAACCTTTACCAATGGTTCTCACAATGTTGGTATATACCTATAAATTCACAATTATAGCCAATGACCCTCAAAACTATTGGTATAGGCTCCACCAACGGTTTGAGGCCTATACCAATAGTTCCAAACCATTTCTATATGCCATTTTTTCAGTATTTATTATGATATAAGTTTAATTTTTCATATTTATAAATTTCATCGGCTCAGTAACTTTACTACATATTACTAAAAAACAAATCATGATTAATGTTTGAAGAAATTTCTTACAAAAAATAAAACTTAATGCTATAGGCAATAGATCTTCCATAAAAACATGACTATCATGTGATTTTAGGACCATTAATATTAAATTAGTAGTTGAAAAGATATTCTTGATATTGGATGAATATCCCTCTAGAAATTTTATATCATTCAGGAAGTTTCAAATCTAACATCACTCTTGTATGTAAAGTGGGTAAGAAACTAGAGGAATAAAAGACCGTCTTTCACCCTTCATTGGTCCCAAATATTCCTGTATCCCCCTGATAATCATATATAACCATGAATTAATGGCGTCCACTATTTTTTCATGTGTATATAGTAACATTCCAATGACACTATCACATTTTTTTGCATGAATGACATCATGAAAATTCATGATGTTCAAATAATTCCAGAATGGTAATTCAAAAAAATTTGATCACTTATTCCAACTAGTTTTCATATATTTTTTTGAATAAGGTTTTTCCAAAGTGTATTCTATATATTGTAGATTCTCAAACATTTGATTACCTATTAGTGGATAAGGAGTTGTACCTTATTTTTAAATCCTATCAAATGATGTTATCCATGATGGAAATTTATGTCATTGCGGTAGAAACCTCCAATGTCGAAGAAATGCAGTCTTCAATGAATTTTTCAATAGAACTGAGTGTGTACCCTGTTCAAAAATGGGACACCCTTAAGTTCCTTTAATTCTATGTCCTGAAAATTTTCCATAAGCAAGAAAATCATTTATCATCCTATAAAACAATTCTGCCAACATGAAATCTTCATTTATATAAGCATCATAAAATGTAAAACCCGAATCCCACATTAATTTAAATTATTCACTCAATGGATCCATTTGAACATAAATATCATTACCTGATTTTTTTTGTTCATGATATAAATAGACATCACATAATATATTTCCTCTTCATTCATAAGCATGGTTGAAAGTTATAATTCACCAACATAACCATCCATGTACTATGAGTAATACTTTGATAACCAAAAGGACTCACTCCATCAAAAGATAGTGCAACATGATGTTTTTTTGGCTCAATTCCAAATTCAAGATACTCACGCTAAATTTTCATTCACTAAGGAGACTATAATAGGTGATTATGTTTCCCCCATCTATTTCATATATCTACATTCCAAAATAATTTTCTTGTAGTCTCATCACTTCCATATAGGTGCCTACCCATGGAATCATTGGAATGTAACATAGAACTTTTGAAGGACCTAATTCACTTCTCATGTATTGAGATAAACCACACTTTGGGCCTTTTTAAACTGATTCATCATGCTTGTGAAATAATTACAATATTTTAGAAAATATCCATCAAGGTAACATTGAATCATTTTTCAGTTGGTTGTGTTTGTTGATAAATAAGGTTTTCATGATGAATTTTCCAGTTCTAGAGATTTCATTGACAATCCATGTTAACAAAGAACCATGATAAAGGATTTGAAGATCTAGAGGTATTATAAAAGAACATATACAGGGTGGTGATGTTTTCCAGTGTTTTCCAAATCCTTGGATCCATAGTTTGGAGTTAGTTCATGTCTTCACTAAAGTGTATTTTCTTGAGGATCTCATCAAAATATGGTAAAGGCTTGAGTTTCACAAAGATGGGATTTTTTAGGTGTGTTTCACAAAGATGCGAATGTCTTTGATGGTAATCTTCACGATTACAAAAAAAAACTTTGTTAAAGTGGATTTTCTTGAAGGCCATATAAAAATATAGAAAAGTCAAGAACTTCAGGAAGTCTGGGATTTCACGATGTTTGGTTCGCAAAGACCCAAATGTTTTTACGGTGATCTTTGCGATTACGTCAAATCATTGTGAAAGTGTATTTTGTTTAAGGCCTTATGAAAATTTGGCTAAGGAAATATTTTTGTGAAGAATGGGAGGTCATGAAATGTGGTTCGTGAAGATGAGATAGTATTTGATGGTGATCTTCTCTATTACAAAAAAATCATTGGGAAAGTAAATTTTCAAGATTTCCATATAAAAATATGGAAAAGGTACTAATTTCACGAAGGCTGGGATTTCGAGAAGTGTGTTTCATGAAGACGCAACCGTTTTTATGGTGATCTTTGTGATCACAAAAAATATTTTCAAAATTGGTTTTCTTGAAGTCCTTTTGAAAATATGGCAAAGTTATTAGTTTCACGATGAATTGGAGTGCGCAAATGGTGGGTCGTGAAGACATGAATGTTTCTAACCAGGGTGTCAATGAAAAATGGAGCACTGTGAATGTAAAGAAGGTTCTTTGTGAAATGGTGATGAAATGGTTGGAAGGATCAGTGGAAATTCTAGTAAATAGGCATTTACCCCCTTAATAATAATATTGTGATAAACTTAATGAAAATATTAAGGCTCTGAATTTGCGATGAATTTCACATAGGTGGAATGAGAAGAAATTCGCGGAGGATAAAATCCACTAAATGTTCTAAGATTTTAGAAATAATATTACTTCTCAAAGTAAAAGGGATATTCACGAAAAAGCAAAAGATTCGCAAAGGCAACAAAATCCAACCTACTATTATTGGTTTTGTTGAAGTATATGAGTTTCACGAAGACTATTTGATATTTTCCCAGGGTCTTCGCGTAGTCCTCCATGAAGGAGCTTTTCGAAAGAAGTTTCTTCCAAGGTAGTGAAAATCTAAAAGGGTTCTTTTAAGGCATTTCCTAGAGAATTTGTGGGAAATTGAAGTTCATCTGTGGATGAAAGTTGATATTCAATAGGGCATCTTCATATAATTGAGGATTTATTCATTATTAATAATGAAGGGACCAATAGGTCTATAAAGTGTGAGTGGATCCCTTCCATTTTCAGTGAGAAAGGGAATAAGAAGAAGGTTGTCTTTTCTACCAGAAGTGAGTTAGAGAGAGAGGAGTTGGTAGTGACCCTTGGGAAGTAGTGAGATAAACCAAAACATTGTAATGGTAGTGAGCCTAGGAATAGAAGTGATCTATCTCGAACATTATTGGTAGTGAGTTTTAGTGGATTTCGTATAATGGAACATCATTGTTGTATTCTCTAGGGATGTAGCCCAGTGAGGGTTAACCTAGTAAAAATCTATGTGTCTTTCTGATTTCTTCCATGAATTGCATCCAACGAATCATCATTAGATAAATAAGAAAATAAGTGATCATAATAAACACACAATTGAATAAAGTTACCCTTCTCATAAAGAGGTCAAAATCTAGTGGGACAAGATGGATTTAGAAAAGAAAATTCATACCCTTATTCACCCCCTCTCATGGTATATAGGCCTCCTATTGGTCCTAACAATTGGTATCAGATCAAAGGATTATTTTATTATATTTTTTTTATCTAACATGGCTTAGTAAATTTATCATGTTAGAGATTCAGTCTTCTCTTATCATATTGTTCCATCCCAGGGGAATAACTTCAAAGAAGAAGAAGAAGTCTTGTGAAATTCCCCAATGTGGAAGTGTCAATGGAAAGAGTGTGATTCAATTGAAGGAATGAAGTAGTTAATAGCATAATTATTTGGATAAATCAAATAGTGAAAATACGTACTCATTAAATGATGTATAAGGAATGAGTGATGAACCTGATATTCTATGTGATTATGGAACTACTGATGATGAAGTAACTCTGTGAAGTGGAAAAGTGGGATATGACCATGATATGATGTAATTGCATCATAAATTGGATGAAAAAATTAAATATAAAGATATCTAGATCCTGGAAATTGAAATTGAGGTAAAAAAAGATAAGAGTTTTAAATCAAAGGCTAATTGAAGTGGATACTGATAAGAAGAAGAAGAAAGATACCCAAGCTGATGAACTCTGATAGTTTTATATAAAGAGAGAAAATCTCAAAGTTAATGTTAAGGGAAAGAATATGGACTCCGATGAAATTTAAAATTTGAAATCCGGAAATTATGATCTTTCTACAAAACTATCAGAACAAGTCTAGAAGAATCAAAGGCTACAAAAAGAGAATGTATGATATTCTGAATCTATTATTCAGGAAAAATTGAATGTAATGGAGAAAAGTGAGATGGTGGATAAGCTGACACATGAATTTGAAGATGAGAGGAGTAGAGGGAAGTTTATCAAGAGATAACTTGATACCCAACTAGAATTAAGGGATATGAAGATTCAAACTTTGGAAGATTAAATAGAACAATACAAGATATAAATGGAGAAATCTAATTCCAAAGATAATCCCAAGTTGAAGGATGCCATGCACTTACTAATTTTTTTATCCTTTAGTAGGTGATGATGAAATGAAATCCAAATATGCTACTTCATAAGAGAAGTATGAAAGGATTGTATTATCACAATGTCCATCCATTTGGTGAAAATATGGTATTTGATATGATGATCTCACTCCTATTCATGATATATAGATAGTATTTCAAAGAGAAAGAGATAAGAAAAACCTTGTAAGTGACAGAGATATACCTAAAAAGGATTTTACCATAAATAATGATATCATGTGCTATTTCTGTGGGATTCATAGTCATACATCAGGATTTTTTTAGGGTATTTGGAATATATTTCATGCTGTAAATATAGAAACATTTCCAAATATAAAAATAAGAAGAAGTGTCATGATATTTCTGAAAATAGAGTCTGTCAGAAGAAAGTATCCAGAAGTAATTTTATTGTAGAAGAATGGGACACATCATGAGTATGTGTCAAGAATCCCAAGAGCTCAATGTCAGAAGAAGAACGCAAGTGGAATCAACATGTTAGCTCAGAAATGATGAAATTTGGTATTCCTTTAATTCAAGATGTTTCATATGTTCTAATCAAGGGTATTTGGCTCAACAATGTAGCAAGAAGAAAGTGGGGAAGGAAAAGGATCCTAGAAGAAGATCCCCAGAACATGAAGTGTATAACAAAAAATATTATTCTAGAAGAAAACATTTCAAGATGAAAAATATGTATAAATTCTCAAGAGAATAACTAGGAGCGAAATGAAAGGTGTATCAATCACCTCCTCTATTGCAGTCACAAAAAATCTCATAGAGAGAATGTGAACAAACCTGGAAGAAAAATGGAATATCAATTCCAGGTGTTATTAAAAAGAATGCACATTCATTGGAGGACTCACCACAAGCACAATGTAATGTGGTGACTTTGATATGTTATAAAAGAAATATGAATAAATAATTCATTGAAAAATTTTCATGTCATGTGCTAGGATGAGAAGTGGAGGAAAGAGGAAGATCCCTTTAATGGTGGAAGAAGCATGGGAAAAGAAAAATCATAGAGAATCCTACCTAGAGAAGGAATCAAGGGAAATGGAATATTGGTGGAACATCAAAGAAGGAAATTTATTCCAGTGGGTTTATACCTCAATGTCGGAGAATGTCCAAGACATCAGAATCTACATATTATAAAAAGACTCATCATGTGGGTAATAAATTCTTAGTCATATGGCCATAATAGTTAAAGTTGGCTCGACAACTAGAAGAAGAAAGGAGGGAGTGTGATGATATTCCAAATATAATCCAAGGATTGTCCCATCCTGATGAACCATAATCCTTATCTTGAGGATTTCATAAAATCCCCTCTCCCTATGTACATAAATGTTGTTAACTGACAATTCATGTGTATTATGTTTTAGGGAGATATGATCCAAGGGTAAGTGGCATCTAAATATATGAAGGGACGAGGTGATATAATCCATAGTTTCAACTAACTCAAATCAGGTACCATAGTTGAAGAAAAAAAGGGAAAACTGATTATAATATAAAGTGGTTATGTTATTAACATTATCTCTTATTTCCTACACTGAGTTCCAACTCAATAGTATTAGAGATTTTGTTGATGGATCAATTTAAAGTGCCAGATGAGAATAAATGATGTAGGAGGAGAAGACTGTTTATAGCTCAAAATAGTGGGCCCAACCACAGGAAGTGTTTTATAACCTAGGGGAGAATTCAATATCATAATCAGTGGTAAGGGCCATAAAAGAAATAATTGGATGATCCAGATTAGGTTCTATCTAGGGGGAGAATACATATTGTGGAAGAAGTAGAAAAATTCATGTATTTCATAATTATCTATTTCCTTCTAACATTATGGTATCATTTGACTATATTCAGGACACCAAGAAGCTTCGAGAGAATATCAACTGTGATTCAAAAAGAATCTGAGAAAAGTAGTTGAATGAAATGATATCACTGAACAATGACACGGTGATTTTTTTTGTTTAAAGTGATGAAGTGGTTAGTGACTTAGGGGAATAGACGTTGAAAATGCTAATTCATAAGCAGACATTGATAATGACCATGAGGAAGGAAATTCCATATCATCATGAAAGTCAAATAGATGAGCAGAAATTGACTTGAAAGATATAACTGGTAATCAGACAGTTCCATTACAGACATGGAATATTAGGACTCTATAGAAAATATTGTACGTATCAATAGTGTAGCCTTCTTTTTTTACTGTAGTGGTTGAAGATGATAACTGGGTTCAGGCTTTGAATACAGAGCTTTTCTAAATTGAGAAGATTTGGAATGGAAAATTCCAAGGAGATGAATGCTTCGGTTGCTACCCAGATGAAATTATCAAAAGATGATAATTGAAAGGTAGTTAATAAAAAAGAATACCGGCATATTATTGGGAGTTTACTATACCTGATAGCGAAGAGACCTGATATTGTTTTCGTCGCATGCCAATCAGTCTGATATCAATGTAATACCAAGGAAAATTACATTCTTGCAGTGAAAATTGTACTTTGGAATATCAAGGGCACTGTGGATTTTGGATTTATATATATTGACAAATCTCTGTTATATTTATTGGGATATACTGATGTCGATTGGGTTGGTTCAGCAGATGATAGGAAATCAATGTTAGGAAGTGATTTCTATCTCAGTGGTTTTGGTATTTCGTAGCTAAGAAGGAAGCAAGACTACATTTAATTGAGCACCGTAGAAGCTGATTATATTTCTACCACTCAAGCATGCACACAGTTATTATGGATAAAGCACTAACTTGTTGATATGTCCATTAAAGTTAATTCTATGACTGGAATCCAGTGCGATAACTCATGTGCTATAAATTTCAGCCAAAATATCTTTCATCACTCAAGGACAAATCACATTGAGGTAAAGTGTCATTTTATCAAGGAGAAGGTTGTGTAGGGAATCATGATATTGGAGTATGTGCCTACATAACTATAGGTTACAGAAATTCTGATGAAATTCTTACCCAATGAATCTTTTTAGGGGCATTGACTAGCTTAGGGAGTTTAGTTGACTCCTCACACTTTTAAAGGTGTTGGTGTGGGACCCCCCACCCCCTCCCCAATGTATGGTGTGTTTTTCTCTATTGTGATAAGCTGTGTTCTTTCAAATGTGTCATACCACAGAGGAGTGACCTTTGGGTTCATTGAAAAAGGGGGATAAATAGTGACTTATCAAGGCGGAGAAACTATGGTTAAGGAATGGAGAAGATTTCTTATTAAAGGACACTGGGAGAAGCTAATAGGTGGAGTAGTGAGATACGAGGAGAGAAATGAGATAGGGGGAGAGTTTTAAATCTGACAATTTTAAAAGTGATTGATCAAAAAATAGATATCACGACCACTATGGATCATGATAAAAGAAGAATAGCGATGTTAGACTCCTGTTAGAAGGTTTCTAGTGATCAGAAATTTGTATCAGTATGGTATCAATGATTGGTGTCAGAAATGAAGATATTCATTGATGAACTTCTAATACTAATCTTGTTTTTCATGTTGAGAATTGCTTGTGGGGGCTTAGAGTATGTGGTAAGTGAATCATTGGTTGCTATCTGAATCACAAGAGGTGAATGATTCATGATGATTGAAGGAACTTTAGTGAGGCATCAAAGTGTAGAAAATCGTTATGGGAAGAGTTTTCAACAAACCCAAAGGGGGATATTGTTGGGAAACAATACCTCAAGGAAAAATTGTAGCATTTTTGAGTTGGTTGTGTTTGTTTAATAATAAGGCCTTCATGATAAATTGTAGAGTTCTATAGATTTCTTTGATAATCCATGTTGACAAAGAACCATGAAAAGGAATTGAAGATATAGAGGCACTAAAAAATAATAGATAGAGGGTGGCGATGTTTTCTAGTGTTTTCCAAATCTTTGGTTTCCAAAATATAGAGTTTCAATATGTCTCCACTGTAGTGGATTTTCATTATGATCTCTTAAAAATATGTTAAAGTCTTCAGTTTTCAAAAGATGGGATTTTCCAAGTGTGTTTCGTGAAGATGCGAAATTCTTTGATGGTGATCTTCATGATTAAGAAAAATCATTGGGAAAGTTGATTTTCAAGAAGGCCTTATAAAAATATGGCAAAGGCATGAATTTCGCAAACACATGGATTTTGCAAACTGTCGTTCATGGTGACGCAATAATTTTTTACGGTGATCTTCGTGATTATGAAAAATCATTGTGAAAGTGGATTTTGTTGAAGGCCTTATGAAAATAAGGCTAGGGAATGATTTTTGTGAATAATAGGAGTTCAAAAAGGGTGGTTCGTGAAGACGTGAAAGTCTTTGATGGAGATCTTCAAAATTATGACAAGTCATTATGAAAGTGGATTTTATTGAAATCTATATTTAAATATGTCAGTGTCATGAATTTTTTGAGGACCAGGATTTCACTAAGTGTAGTTCTCAAAGAAGAAAATGTTTTTTATGGTGATCTTCATTATTACGTCAAATATTTGTGAAAGTTGTTTTTCAAGAAGGCCTTATGAAAATATAGCTCATGCATGAGTTTTGAGAAGAATAGAAGTTCATGAAGGGTGGTTCGTGAATACATGAATGTTTATGACTGTGGCCTCCATGAAAATTGGAGTGTTTTAAGGTAAATGAGGTGCTTCACGAAATGGTGATAACATGGCCAGAATGTTTGGTGGAAACTCCAATAAATCGGTATCTACCCGCTTTGGAAGAATATTGAGCTAGACTTAACAAAAATATTAAGGCTTTGAATTTTAAAAGATGTTTCCAAAGGTGGTATGCAAATAAATTTTTTAAGGCTAAAAATAAAATTAATATTCTAGGCTTTGTGAAATATAATATCTTTGTAAAGTAAAAGTGATTTTCGGGGAAAAGCCGGAGATTCGCAAAGTCTATAAATTCCAACCGACTATTTTGGGTTTTGTTGAAGTATATGAGTTTCATGAAGACCGTTTGATCTTTTCAAAGGGTCTTTGTAAAGTTCTCTACAAATGATCTTTGTGAAAGAGGATTTCTCAAAAAGGATGGGGGAATCCCAAAGGGTTCTTAAAAGGAATTTCCCAGAAAATCTATGGCAAGGTGATATTCATCTATGGAAGAAAGTGTTACTTAAATAGAGCATATATCTATAACTGAGGATGTATTCATTATTGATAATGAAGAGACCTATAGGTCAATAAAATGTGAGTGGATCCCATCCCAGTGTAGTGATAAAATGAAGAAGAAGAAGGTTATCCTTTCTACTGGCTATGAGTTAGAGAGAGATGAGTAGGGAGTGAGCCTTTGGAAGTAGTGAGGTATCCTTAAACATTGTAAAGGAAGTGTGCATGGTCATAGAAATGATAGATCAACTATTATTAAAACTACACAATACGATCTTAATTATCATTCATGCATGTGATCATATCCTAAATATAGTGTTATCATTTTTCACAATTGTAATCATATCAGATGATCCATAAAATTTAGTTTTATTCCATCCTTTAGCTATATTTAGTTTTTCAGATGTTTAGTCCAACATTTATAACTTTGATATATTCTATGAGGTATTGGGTGTTATTCCAACTCCTCTAGACTTATTAGTTTTTAACAACAATGACATAAACACATACTATGTATTTGAGAGGGGTTATATTCATGATATTTGGTAAATTTGATGAACTCGTTCACCCTATCATCATAGTATTTTTTCATAAATGGGAATCCATCCATTTTTTATTAATTTTAATCCTATTTGATTCTGTAATATTAATATTTTACAATGTAAATAAATACATAGAAAGTATTATCATATAAAACTAAATACTAATTATTAAATAATCATTTAATCTATATGAAGGCAATGTTATAAGATAATATGATTCGAATTACTCATGTTTATTTTGTTTTTTAGTAGTAGAAATCATTGAAGGAAGGTAATGTTTAATATATATATATATCTACAAAGAATCTAATAAAAATTTATATATTGAAAAATGCCCAGTTCAAGGGTAATTTATGTAACTTATCTAGGTGGGAGTACAAAAAAAATATGAGTTTATATTTATTCACTTATTTACATGGTACATAGTGGGAAAGGAGGTGTTTTAGTGACAATATTTTTAGGAGTTGAATATCATCTTTTATTAGATGATGAAAACATTGATTGGGCCCAACAACCTAGTATTGAGAACCTTAAATTTGAAGAAACTCTTTAATTTCATTGGTCTTTGGTGAATATTTAAATTTAAACAATTCATATACAGGTGTAAAGTCTTATTTAATAGCAATAAAAATTATTATTGGCCCGAAAGGAATAATAAACATCAAAACACATTGAAAAGTTTCTAAGTGGGATTAGAAGAAAACCACATATCAAACTAATCATCGGAGAATAAGTTCCGCAACCATTAATCACCTGAAAATAGAACTCAACCTCAATGGAATAAAAAAGAGAGAATCAACTCGAGAAAAATGTTGGAGATGAAACTAGGATTGAGGTTTAAATAATATGGAAGTAGATATGGATGTTTTAAATTATGTTCATGATTCCAATTTATGGTGTGAAAGGAAGTCTGAGTAGAGATTTAATGAGTTCTCTAGGAGTCCCCTTAATTGGGACATGGGTTTAAATAAAACTATGGGTCTATCATAATGGGATGAAAAGATAAATTCAACTAGGAAAAAATATCATAATGATAAATTAAATAAATTCAATTGTGATTTGAATGATTTCAAGTGGTTCCAATAGAAATAACATAGTAAAAAAAGAAATATCCACTTATTAAATGGAATTGAGGTTGGAATGAATGGGGATGGAATTCTCATTAGGGTTAGTAGGGGAAGAAACTACTATGAGTGAATATTTACAGTACTTGGGAACTATGAATGGAAAAATATATGGATTAAGTCAACTTGAAAATTTTTATGTTATGAGTTCCCCAGATGTTGGTGAAAGAAATCAAATCATTCCCACATATCAATGGGGGAAAACTATATTACCATTTAGTAAAGATCATGTGAATGATTCATGTGGTTGGGGTGCTTCAACTGATACTGGAGATTGAAAAAATATCCCCTGCCCTTCAAGGGTAAGGAATTTAGGTCATGATAATATTATAATTATCATGATTACTGAAACATGACAATTTTTTGGCACACTAATTTCATAGGAATAATAAATTATTTATGATATTGAACCAGTATATTCAAATTTCATTTCTAATTCAAGGAATTTTTTTGAAGTTGAAATATATTAATAAAAATATTGAATTGATATATTGACTTAAATAAATATGGTACCAAAATTTTGAATTTTTCGTTTCCAAAAATTATAATAAAACTAAAATCTATAATTTGAATTTATTAAATTTTAATTATAATTCTTGATGCAATTTGAAAAATTAGGTTGGTATTGATTGTGAATTATTATGATATACATGTTATCCAGTGAGGCTTCGTATATGAACATTCAAATATACTCATGTAAGAGTATAACATTTTAAAAATTGTTTCATAATAAATTGCCCTCATAAACTATAGATGAATAATGAATTAATGAATTTCTTAATCCCAAACAGCTCATGTAAAAAAATTTGGCTCACGATTCATAATAAAAAATAAAGTACAAACAATTACTTGATAATAACTCCTGTAAATGAAATTATAATTATTTGAAACTATAAAAAAGGATCTTTGATTAGTATGTGTCATATATAAATGAATTTTTCTTCAATCCCACATATGGTTTGGTCAAAATGACACAATGTGTGTTTTTTACATTTAGTAGTGTTTTCAAAGTAAAAACACATGTCATGTGCTAAAACAAAGAAAACAATTTTGAAGTGATATAAAAGTGTATAGAAATAATCTTTATTTAATATGAGACTTGTAGAAATAAATCATATTTCAATATGACATTTAGTTTGATCAAAATAAATAAAGGTGTAATTTTTATATTTAAAATTGGTTTTAATGTAAAAGCATGTGTCACATGCTCTAATAGAGAAAAAAGAGCTCTGATTATTGTGATATTTTTGTCATCGATTGTCGATTAATATGTGATGTGTAGGAATGAATTATTCATCAACATGAAATGTGATTTTTTCATAATGACTCAAAGTGAAGTTTTTTAAATTTAAAGAGGATTAAAATTAAAAATGTGTATCACATGATCAAACCCAAAAAAAGAGGCAAAACTGACATAAAATTGTATATTAGTGACTATTTATTTATATGTGAAATTAAATAATGAATCGTTTCTAACACTCTATGTAATTTTGACATATGAATTAAATATAAATTTAGTTAAACCATATTTATTTAAACATTTTTTCTTTTTAAAAAGGGTCAGAGAGGGATTAAGTTTATTTTTTGAGTGATAGGGGCTAGATGGTGGAAATCTTCCTAGGATTAGATTTCCCATAAGAAGCTTAGTGGGTGTTTACAATGCTTTTACTGGGCCTAGGAAGTGGATAATATCACTTCCCATACCACTAGAGTTATGGGGTACCGGGGATATGAAAAGTGATACTACACACCCCACTGAAGTTTTGATTAGATCCTAGAATTTCTAGTTTTTAGTTAGGGAATAATTATCATTTAAATTTGAAATTGAACACACTACTAAAAAACATTGAACACTTGAAATAAAAATGAAAAAGTGAGGATCAGAGGAATTATTCAAGATGGATCTGATTAAAACTTAAAAGGACAACATTTGTGGTAAAATCAACTAAAATTGAGTAAAATAATAACATAGCCAATGTTTTAGGAGGGTGGATTCATCTCCGAAGATAGAAGGGGAGAGGCGGTAGAGGTAGAATTCCTTGAGATTGTTTGAATCCGGTAAAGAAGTGAATTCTCTTGGGGTTGAATTTATTAAGACAAGGAAACATTTTATTAGCACTTTCTGAAATGCACTAATAAATATGAGTTTTATCATTGCTAAAATAATAAGCACTAATAAAACTTGTCTTTATCAATACTAAATTTAGTATTGATAAATATATACATTTATCAATGCTAAATAAACACTAATAAATATAGGATTTATCAATGCTCTGTATTTTAGAGCTGACAAAAAGCTATTTTAATCACTATTATTGGGAAAGAACTAATAAAAATTATTTAAAATGAAATACAAAAAATTAAAATGAATTAATTCTAAAAAAAGTAAAATATATATATATAACATTATTACAGTATATAAAATCTTAAATGCATGAATGTTAAAAAGGATTGAAATTGAATAATTAAAAAGGAATAGGCTCCAAAAAATTAAATAAATGGATATGCTTTATATTTTTTCTAAATTATTAAAAAATTAAAAATGAATTTATATTAAAATGAAGATGGATACATATTAAAAATATTAAAACATAGTAAACATGTACCAAAAATGAGTTTGTAAGATTAATTACATGAATTGTAAACATGTACAGAAAATGAATAAAATATTTAGAAAAGTATTTAAATAATTATATAGATTTTAACCATTTTAAAAATATTACAACTTAATAAAAAAATTAATGAATACTAACCATGTAAATTAGAAACATATTAAGAATATTAAAACATAGTTAATAATTGTGTAAAATTCGTATGATTAATTACATTAAATTTAAAAATGTTTAAAAATGAACTTAATATTAAGAAATGCATTAAAATTTTAATTATATGATTTTCAATCTTTATAAAAATATTACATCTTAATAAACAAAATTGAATTAGTATCAATCATAAAAAATAAAAACATATTATGAATATTAAAACATGGTAAATAATTATGTATAAATTACTATTAAAAAATGACTAAATTCCAAAAATATTAAAAATTAATAAATATTAATAAGTAATGATAAATATTATATGAAATAATATTAAAAATGAATAAATAAATTTGAATAAATTTTCAAAATATTTCAAAATTTGAATTCATAAAATTAATTATGTGAATCATAAACACGTAAAAATGACTAAAAAGGGGTAAATGGATAATATTAATTATATAAATAACAAAATTATTAAAAATGAATTATATTGACAATATAGAAATATTAATAATTAAATAAAATTATATTAAATTATAATAAATATAACTCTCTGATTTGATAAATTTTGTAAAAATATTAATAATTAGTTAAATAAAATTTAATTTTCATATATTAAAAATGAATTTAATATAATAACATAATTAACTACATAAACAGAAAAATGGTGTCGAGGATGGCATACTGTGGGGGTTCAATTTCAGGTAAAATGGTGTGTGTTGGAGATGGTCATATAAGAATAAATTATATAAATTTCAAATATATTAAAAATATTAAAAAATAAAAAATAAAAATGAATAAATATTAATCATATACATTACATATATATTAAAAATATCGAAACATTATAATTAAATATGAATATATATATATATATATATATATATATATATATTAAAAATTGAGTAAATACCAAAAATATAAAATAATTAAAAAATAACCAAAATGAAAAAAATATTTAATGAAATAATATTAAAAATGAATAAATAAAATTAAATGAATTGAAAAAAAATTAAAAAAAATATTAATTTGTAACATTACAAACATGAATTGAAAATACAAAAAAAATGAATAAATAAATAATACTAATATTTCTAATTGTTGATGTAAACACGGTATTGATTGTATATGGAAAATATAATTAATTAATAACCTTCAGAATTTTTAATAAATATTTAAAAAATTATTTAATTAAATGTATGAATATTTAAAAGTGTATAAATAAATATTAAAAATGAATATATTTCCAAAATTTTAAATTTATTTATATCAAAAATGAAAAAATATTTAAAATGAATAAATTACAAAAAATACTAAAATTCGAGAGATATTAAGAATGAATAAATAATATTAAATCAATAAATAGGCATATATGTACACACATACATATGCATAGATGTACATGTACCCATGCATACAAATGCACATACACCTACACATAATGACATTCAAACATAAATATACATAAACATGCATATGTACACATACATGCACATACACGTACCAATATATATATACACATACTCATACACATATTCATATACTCAAATCCATACACATATAGATGCATATGAATCTTCATATAAATACACATACACGTATATATACACATACACTTACATAGACTTACATACACGCACATGCACATACATACACATAAATACATTTGCGTATATACATAAGCATACTGCATAAACAAATACATACACATACACATACACATACATATGCACATACACATACACATGAACACACACATACACGTACACCTACACATACACATACATACGTATAGACATACATGTACACGTATAGTCACATACACATACACATATAGACAGACACAGACACATACACATACACATACACAGACACACACACACACACACATACAGATACAGATACAGATACAGATACACATACACATACACATACACTTACATATACACACATACACATACACATACACATACACATACACATACACATACAAATACAAATACAAATACACATACACATACACATACAGATATGCATAGACATACATATGTACACATACATATACATACACGTACACATACACCCACATACACATTCATGCACATACACACACATATGCATACACACGCACACACACACACACACTTACACACACACATATATATACATATATACATACACATGTACAGACATGTATACATATGTATACAAATAAAGATACATATAATTATATAGATATATATACACATATACATGCGCACACATTGATACAATACATGAAAACATAAACATTAACATACACAAAACACACACACACATAACAAAATACAGGCATACAAACAAAATACATACATGAATGTGCACATACAGACACATAGATACATCCACATACATACACATGCGTTTATATACATACAGATACATGTACATATATTTCAAATTGTTTAATATGACAATAAATATATAAATTCAAATATGGATCACTTATTTAAATATATATATTCATATATATTATACAATCATTCAAATAAAATATTAATATATTATATTTATATTAATTATATACACAATTTATAATTAATTTATATAAAAATACTATTAAACAATCTTGGGGGAGAATATAAATTCGACTCTTTTTTATATAATAACTTATGAAAATAAGAGTCATTTTTATTAAAAGTTATATAAATCATATTTATATATTATATATACATAAATATACATATTGTAATATAAATCTTATTTAAAAATATATAAATATGTATATATAAATTAAATTATTCATTGGGGCCTTTATTAGGATTAAAAAAAGTACCAATAATGGGAAGACTTTGATCAGAGATTTTTTAGTGTTAATGAAAGTTACCATTATCTGCATTTTCTATAAGCAATGGTAAAAGTCTCCCATTAATCAACGCTTTTTGTTTTGCACTGATATAGGTCACAGTGAATAATTTAATTTAGATATACATATTTATATGTTTTAAAATATGAATTATATTAAAATACATATATATATATATATGTAAACATAATATATAAATATTATTTAATTTTTTTTAATAAAAATGAATATTATTTTGAAAATTTTATATGTTTAAAATTTTCAAACTTATATTTGTCAATAAAAATGTTTAATAGTTTATCTATATACATTAAATAAAAAAGTTGTATATAATTAATATATATATGATATATTAATATTTTATTGAAATGATTATAAAATATATAAATGAATATATGTGTTTAAATATTTGATTCATATTTGAATTTATATATTTATATTTATATTTAATTATTTAAAATACTTGTACATGTATTGGTATGTATATGTATGCATATGTATGTATGTGGATGTGTGTGTGTCTGTATGCGGGTGTGTATGTGTATGTACATATAGAGACCCTAGCCTTTTACAAATAACATTACATGATTTTTTTGCCTAATTATACATCTGAATAACAGCCAGGGATCACGATTTCTAGTGTCTTTGAAGTATAAGTGCATTAAACTAAAAACATCAAACATTTCTTTATTTAATCAACATATTGAGATTTTAACTTCCATTGTGCTCATACATTGACATAGGTTAACATTTAGTGAAGATGAAAATAGGGATGATCTAAAAGCCGAGTAAGGGATTAAACATAAGAATAAATCTTTAGCACATTGGTTAGGAAGCATGACATAGTGATATAAAAAGGCCTAAAACATAATAGAACATATGGAACCATAAAATGTATATCTTGGGATCATATAATCATGGAATAACAGTAATTTAGAAGAAAAATAAAACTTTAATTTATCATGATTAAAAGATCATTCTTCTTAGAGGAGCACAAGCCAAGGGTAACCACCAAGACGGTTGCACATGGTAGCACAAGTCATGGCTAACCACCAAGACCATTGCACATGGTAGAACTAGTCAAGGCTAACCGTAAAGACCATTGAACATAACATTTCATGAGACTCAAATTTACCAAATGCATTGGAGCTCTATATGGGCGCACACATCTTAACAATTTCATGAATTTGCTTTGCACATAAAGAATCATACATAATCAATCATACATAAACATGAGGGTACCCATGACAGAAATGGGTATCATTATCATGTCATAAAGAATAATTAATGGGTGTATCATACAAGTGCCCATGGAAGAAAGGAAATAAAACATACATGGAAATTCATAAGGGAAAATAATAACTTGTCATGGTAAGTGATTTTAAATAGAAGCGACAACATATATGAAAGTATTTATGAAATTTTAGCATTAAAATAGTTTAGTGCAGTTTTAATGAAAATACTAAATAGAATTTAAAATATAAAAGGGATTATTATTGTAAATAAAACCCCAAATTAACCAAGAAAGATTTAATAATAAAAATAAAGATTTTTAAAAAATAATTCTGGCTTAAAACAGATGGTAGTGTGCACTTAAAATAGGGTAAAAATTCTCAAAGTTCCCTTAAAACGGGTTTGATTATTTGGATGTATTGAGGAGGGAATCACGTAAAATCATGTATATAACCAAAATATAATTATTAATGGATATTTATAAATTATTTTAGACATATAAAGTGAAATTATAATATGTACATAAATAGAATATAGGATTTAATTTGGGTAAAAATACAGTAAGAATAACCTGAAGGAATACTCGAGGTTTGGGTAGAATCCCTTACCTTATATTTGATGGTGTTCTCCACTAGATTTTAGTGAAATTAATAATAAAATTAGTTTCATTAATTAATAATCACATAACCTCTTTTACATATAATTGATTTATTATAAACTTTTTTATTTTATTCGTAACATTTTTGAGTGGTTATGAGGTTCAATTTCATTGTTCTAGTCGGTTTGTTTCATGATCATTTTTCTTATATACATAAATGAATAATCATGTAAAAGGAGGATGGTTGTCTGGAATTGGAGTTATATTTTACTATTTAACATCCAAATGGTTACATGGTTTTAATTTTGATTTGGTCACATTGAGTTAAGATGAATCATTATATAAATATTTTGTGACAACCTTTTGGGTTAATTGGCGGTTTTTTATCACAATGAACACATATTGTTTTATAAATAAAAACCACATGTAAAAAATGATTCTAGAATAATAGATGAGACAAAATAGATATGTTATATTCTTTTTTAATCATAATAATGGTTTCCTGACCATAATTAAAGATGTTAATGTACATTGAAAACCCATCATCCTTGAATGTGGTAAATTAACAAATCTCGGATGGTGTTTTTGCTAATAGTATAAATAAGCGTAAAGGATAGAGGGTAAAAACATATTCCATTATTATAAAAAACTCTAGTACATATATGGTATGAGAGTTATCATAACATTTAAATTAGTATATGTAAGGATATAAAATAAAACAAAGGAACGTGAACGGAATGAAAAATAATTGAAAAGAAGAATTTACTACTTAAATTAATCTTCCATAAGAGCCACTTAAGGGGGGGATTTGGTCTTTTAAAGAGGCCAAGGGATTTTGGAAATGGGGAGGCTATTAGGGAGATATTTTAGTAGAATTTAGGAAATGTATAAGTCTTTAGAGGAGTTAATAGAAGTTGGGAGTGTGGATGGTTTTTATAATAGAGGGGAGGAGGGGTTTCATAAAATTTTAATCATTTGTTTATTATTTCTCCATAACAAAATAAATAGTGATAATTACATGACAAAAAATTGTAATAAGTTCATGTGAGTTATAATAATTGCCCATTTACATCATCTATGACTTAATCATAATGCATAAATTCAGGTTTTAGCACTTATAAAAAATTATCATATTTAACTATTCATAAAAAATTCAAGTATTTAAGAAAAATCCAAAAAATGATCCCTAAACATTTTTAAATGTGTAGAATCTATAAATGAACTCTATTGTATAAATATAATTTTCTAAATATGGGAAATTTAAATTTTAAATAAAATCATCATTTACTTGAAAAATTCATATTTTAAAATTATTACTGATTTTGTAATTCATTGAAAAATTAACTATGGTATCATAAATTTTTCCTATAATCAAAAAATAATAATTTAAGAATACATTTTGTGAAAATAGTTTTCTTAATTATTAAATTATTCATAAATTTTTTATTAAATATTATTACATATAAAAATACATACATTATCATATTGTCACTTATAAGATGGATGAATTTTATTTATAATGTTATTGGTAAGGTTACTATTTACTTAGATGATTTACAATTCATTAGAGTTATATTACTATTAATAAGGGAAACATTATTATTCATAAGGTTTAGTTACTATTCACTAAAAAAATTTATTTTTCTTATCAGACACCAAACATCTTACTGATCGCAACTGTGTATTCCAAATTTTTGAAATTCAAATCACAGAAGTGACAATATTATGTTTAACGGTCACATAGTAATTAGTAGTTAATTTTGTTGTGATTTCAGGTGATTATATGTAATAATTATAAGAAAGTAATTTCCACTAATTAAACTTTGTTTCTTTATATTCTTCTCCCCTTAAGAAAATTTTCCCCTCAAAATTTTCTTTTACATTCTATGTTATAAACAGGTGTGTGTAATTTTCCTTAATTTCCTCTTCCAGTTCCCATGTTGCTTATCCATACTTATGGTTCCACCATATTACATTGACCAAATTATTAGTCTTGTTATGTAGAACTTTATCTCTATGATCCAAGATCTTCAATGAATGTGCCTCATAAGAAAGATCATTCTCTAACTGTACCACCACTAAAGAGACTACATGTGAAGTGTCTGGTATGTGCTTCTTTAAGATGGATATGTGGAATACATCATGTAATTTAGACATTGTAGGTGGAAGTGTTAATTGATAGTCCATAACTCCAACACGATCAAGAATCTCAAAGGGGATGATGTACCTGGGACTTAGGATTCCATTCTTCCCAAACCTCATCAACTTCTTCCATTGAGATATGTGGAGGAATACCATGTCTCCAAATTTGAACTCAAGGTCCCATCAAAGATAGTCATCATAAAAATTATATTGACTTTGGGATGACTTGATTTTATGCTTAATGGTTTTCACCTTATCCACCATTTCTTCGACTATTTTAGGTCCTAGTATCATACACTCATCGACTTCATCCCAACATGTCAGTCTTCCGCACCATTTCCCATAAAGGGATTCATATGGCTCCATTCGAAATCTAGAGTGGAAACTATTATTTTTGGAGAATTAAACTAGTGGAAGATGTTGGTCCCACCCTCATTTTAAGTCCATAGAACATGATGTCAACATGTCTTCTTGTTTTTGAATAGTTAAATCAAATTGTCTGTTAGTTTTAGGATGATAAGCTGTACTGATTTTCAGTCCAGTTCTTAGATCATGTTGGAGACTTTTCTAGAACATTGAGGTGAATTTAGGATCTCTATCGGATATAATAGTTAGTTGTACTTCATGTAGCCTTAACAACTTTTTGATATATATTTGTGAATGTTTATACAATGATAATTCTTATCCAATTGTGAAAAAGTGTGTTGTCATTGTAAGGCTATCCACAATGACCCATATAAAATTGTTTCATTTTCATGTACTTGGATGTGCAGTGAAAAATAATATGGTGATGTTCTCCCAACTCCATGTTGGTATTGGTAGTGGTTTCATCTCCCCCTTATACTTCTATCTTTAAAACATCACTTTTTTACATAGTAGTCGCTTTGATTTACATTCAGCAATCTCCTTTTTCATATTGTCCCACCAAAAGTTCTATCGATGATCTCGATACATATTTGTGCTCCATGGGTGAATAGAGAAGGTTCAGATATGTGTGGCATTAAAAATATCCTTCTTTATCTATGGATCATATGGTATATATAATTGTGAGAAAAATATTATAACTCCTTCCTAATCAATCATGAACTCATACGATTTCCCATTTCTAATGGATTTCACACTTTTCTGAACTTACACATCGTTCCTTTGAGAATCCTATATTTTCTCTATGAGGGATGGTTGAAAAATCATTTTAGAAATGATTAATGATGTTCCACCCTTAATGATTCCCATTCTCATACTATAAAAATTTAACAATATTGGATCCTTTTAAACTCTTATCATTGATAAATATGGAGGATCCTTTTTATAGAGAGCATCTACCACATTATTTTCCTTTACAGGATGGTAGTTGATTAAGAAGTCATAATACTTGATGAGCCCTAACCATATTTGTTGGCACATATTAATATCCTTCTCAATTAATGTATATTTCAGACTCTTATTATCATTATATATCTCACACTTCTCCCAATAGAGATAATGCCGTAAGATTTTCAATGTAATGATCACAGACTCCAACCCCAGATCGTGGGTAGGAATGTTTTTCTCATGTATTTTTATCTTCCTTGAGGCGTAGGTCATCACTTTATCATTTTTCATCAGCACAAATACTAATCCCTTCTCTGATGCATCATTGAACACCATAGTGAGTTCTCCACTTATAGGATGTATGATTACAGGAATAGTAATAAGCCTCTTTTTGATCTCCTTAAATCATTCCTCACATTCTTGAGTTCAGATGAACTTCACTCCCTTCATTTTCAGCTGGGTCATTGGGTCTGAAACTTTTGATAAGATCTTCACCAATTTTTGATAATACCCATATTATCTAAGGAAGCTATGGATCTCTGTTACATATGCTAGCTTGGACCATTGTTTGATTGCCTTCGTCTTGGAAGGGTCTACAGTTATCCCTTTTCTCGTGATTAAAATCCCCAAGAATGATACTTCCTCCATCCAGAACTCATATTTACTATACATTTCTTATGTTTTATCCCTTCTCAAAGTCAGAAGCACGGTATTCATGAGCTCCTCATATTCCTCCTTGCTCTTGGAGTATATCAGAATATGATAGATATATAATACCAAATATTTTCTGAGGTAATCTCTAAAGATTATATTCATTAGATCCATGAAAATTACTAAACCATTAGGGAGTCTGAAGGGAATCAATGTGAACTCATAGTTTCCATACCTCGTTCGAAATGCAGTCAAGGGAATATATTCCTTGTTCACCTTTAACTGGTGATATCACTACAAAAGGTCCACCTTATAGAAATAATTAACCCAATAAAGCTGATTGAACAAGCAATCTATTTGTAGCAGTGGATACTTTTTCTTTGTTGTGATTTTATTGATCTCACGATAATCAATGAAGAGGAACATTAAACCATCCTTCTTCTTGACAAAAAGAACTGGTGGACCCCATGGTGAAGCACTCGGGCATAAAATCCCTTCTCTAAATTATCTTATAACTACATATTTTGAACTTCCAGCTCTAGGGTGGACATTCTGTAAGGTGTATTTGATATAGGTAGCCATCTATGAATAATATCAATTGAGAAATCAACCTCTCGATGAGGAGGAAGACCAGGAAATTCTTCATGTAATACCTCAGTGTAATCCCTAAAAATGGGAATATCTTCTAGAATTATTATCTCATTTGACTCAACAATGAGATCTACACATGCTTTCTCATAAGGTGGTAATAACCACACTTGATACAATGATTCTAAATAAGATTCATCTTCTTCATTACAGTTGTAAATAATTTAAGGATGCTTCAGGATATGAAGAGTTATCTATCTTTCCTAGTAGTTGAGGTTTTCTTTGTATAAATATTGACAATCCATGACCAAGATAACATCTAACTCCATTAAAGGAACTATTAAAATATTTTTTGGGAGGTTCAGTCCATAAAATTTTATTAGGGAAGAGTAATAGACCTTAGACGCAATAATTTCCCTATTTGATGTTCTCACATATAACTTATCCTCCAAATTTTGAGGTGGTGTTTCAATAGTTCAAACAAACATGAAAAATATGAAAGAATGTGTAGAAACATAATAAAATATTAAATTCTATATTAATTAATGAATTTCTAGTGTACATGTCACCACATCATTTTTTGGATCCACATCCGCAGTAGTGATATCATGAGTCCTTCCTTATTACCTTGGAGGTTGTTGTTGATTTCCTCTAAAAAATCATGCCTTAGGGTAATTTTTCACACAATTACTATGATAATTATGGTTATAACACTACATCACTAGATGAGATTTTATCTAAATCATCCTCTCTTCTTCCACATTAGCGATATTCTTCATATTCATTCAGAATTTTTTAGATAGATGTCCGATTTTTCCATATTTGAAGAAATTGCAAGTACCCTTTAGATAGTTCCCAGGATGAAACTTTCCAAAATATTGACATGTGCGATGTTTGATCAAATTTCCGTCATGGGATTTATTTTACAAACCACCCATATTAGACTCCATCATACACATTTTTTCATAGGGACCACGATACCACTGGGAGTATCTGATCTCCATTATAACCTTGAGGGCACAACAGACAATCTCTTCATAACTGTTAAAGTCTTGAATCACCAATTATTTTCATAGAATTTGATTAAATCTTCTAAAGAAGATATCCTCCTTGCATTACATGTTAATGAAAAATTCGTATGTGTTTCCTGAAAGCCTTGTGATTTTGGCTCGATACGCCTTGATGGGCTCATCTTCCTTCTAGCTATGTCCAAGGAAATCTATTTCCATATTTAGGTGAAGGGTTTGAGGAAAATTTTTATCAAAAAATATTTTCCTGAATTCCTCCACATCCATGGAATAAATTTCCTCTTGAGACTCTATATTCTTCATCAGTTTCACCGCTGATCAGCTTCCCCAAACAAATGATAGACCAAGAGTATAACATTCTCTTCTTCTCACATCTGGCGGATAGAGATTATCGTTTAAATGGATATTTTCCACTGTTTTATGATGATGGGATTGGAAGATCCACTAAACACATGAGGCTCTTTCCTCATAAATGATTCAATGGAATCATGATCTTTCCTTTGAGGAGAAGTGAATTTCATATGATTCAAGTTATTATTCATTACTTGATCTAGCTGAGAATGTTCTATTATGATGTTTTGAGAACCCTTCCCATCATATTTGGAATATCATTTGGTAAATATTCACATTCCCAATCACATTGATTATTGGAACATGTTCTTCTATTTCCTTTTATTACCTATGAAAAATAATGGCAATTAGAGGGCTTGAATATATAGCTATTAAGTATAAAAAGGAAGCTTTTAATATAAAATGATAAACCTATAAATGAGAAGTGTATCCTAACTTTTTGATTACATAGGTTTTAATCTAGGTTATCCTTCATCTATATCATAACTTATATTCTCATGGGATCTCTTTTCTTATTCCCATCATGATTTTTTTTACTATTCTCTTGAATTTTGCAAATCATATCCCCTAGGAGTGTCAAACCAAGAGTTCAGCAAGGCCTGTTGTCGTGCTCCAATTCCTATCTGAGTCTATCTTAAAGTAGTGTTTTCAAGTTTTACCCCTAGATACATCTATTCCAGAGACATATCTATCTATTTTTATCCATAATTGGATGTATTTTCATGATAAACCACAAACACTATACATAGAAAAATTTATGGATGTTTTCTTATACTTAGTACCATCCTTAAGGTTTTTACTAAAGTGCACTATTATTAATTTCCGAAAATAACTAGAACACACTCTGATACAAAACATATAGACCATATCCTTTTATAAATAACATTACATTATTTTATGTATAATTATACATCAGAATACAAGCCACAGATTGTGAATTCTAGTGTATTTGAATACTAGGTACATAAAACTAAAAACATAAAACATTTCATTATTTAATCCTCTTATTGAGATATTAACATCCATTGTTCTCATAAATCAGAATATGATAACTTGGGGATAACATTAAGATAAGGATGATCTAAAATCTCAGTAAGGGATTAATTGTAAGAATAAATATTTAGCACATTGGTGAGGAATCATGACATAATGATATAAAAAGAATTAAACAAAAATGAACATATGGAACCATAAAATATATAAGATGGGATCTTATAATCATAGAATCATAGTAATGTGATTGTAACATAAAAAATGAATTTATCATGATTCAATTATCATTTCATATAGATGATCACAATCTGAGGTCAACAAACAAGACTGTTGCACATGGTAGCAAAAGTCAGGTCTAACCGCCAAGACCATTGCACATGGTAGCACAAGTCAAGGATAACTACCAAGACTGCTTCACATAACATCTCATGAGACTCAAATTTACCCAATGCATTGGATCTCTATCTAGGCGCAGCCATATCAACATGTTCATGAATATGGTTTCTACATAAATAATCATTCATAATCAATCATACGTAAACATAAGTGTACCCCTAAATGAAATGGGTATCATAATCATGTCATAAAATGTAATGAATGCATGTATCATACATTTTTCCATGGAAGAAATGAATTATAAAATTCATGGACATTCATAAGGTAGAATAATCACATATCATTGTAGGTGATTTCAAATAGAAATGATAACATGTAAGTAGAGTATTTAAAAAATAGCATTAAAACATTTTAATGTGGTTATAAAGAAAATACAAAAGAGAATTTAAAATTGAATAGGGATTAAAATTTTACATAAAACCATAAGTGAACCTAATTTTTTTAATAATAAAAAAATATTTTTAAAAACAATTGTATCTTAAAACAGATGGTGGAGTTCACTGGAAATTGGGTAAAAATTTAAGAAGTTCCCTTAAAATGGGTTTAGTTATCAGGAATTATTGTGGAGGAAATCACTTAAAAGAATGTATATCCCCATCATAGAATGATGAATGGATCTTGATAAATTATTTTGTACATATAAACAAAAATTAAAATATTTACAAAAATGTAATATAGGATATCATTTGGGTAAAAAGAGAGTAAGAATAACTCGAAGGAATAATGGATATTCTTGTAGAATCCCTTACCATAAGTCTAATGGTGTTGTACGGTTGATATTAATGACCTAAATAATCAAATTATGTTAATTAATTAATAATTTAATAACATATTTTAAATGTAATTGAATTGTAAATAACCTTTTTGAGTTCCTTCATAACCTTTTTGATTGGTTATGAGGTTCAATTTTAGTGCCCGGGTCTGTTTGTTTCATGATCGGTTTATTTATATACATGAATGGATAATCATGTTTAGTGAAGATGGTTGCATAGAATTAGAGTTATATTTTATTATTAAACATACATAATGTTACATGTTTATAAATTTCATTTTTTTACTTGGAGTGAAGATGAATCATTACATACTACTTTAGTGATAACCTTTTGGGTTAATTAGCGATTTTTTTCACAACGAGCACATTTTGTTTTATAAATAAAAACAATGTGTACAAAAATATTCCAGAAATATAGATGATAGATAATAAATATTTTAAAGTTTGTTTCAACCATAATAATGGTTTCATGACCATAATTGAATATGGTAATGGAAATTGAAAACCATTCATCCTTGAATGTGGTAAATTAACACATCTCAGGTAGTGTTTTTACTAATTGTATAAAATAATGGTAAAGAAGAGATGATAAATAAATATTCCCTTATCATAAAAAGAATCATTAAATATAAGTTATGATATTTTTCATAAAATTTGAATGAGGAGAGGTAAGGATAGAAAATAAAACAAAGTAACTTTAAAGGAAACTAAAAGAATTGAAAATAGAAATTTACCTCTTAAATTAATCTTCATTGAAGGCCTCTTCAGGGGAGAAGATTTGGTCTTTTGAAGAGACTAAAGGATGATAGATGTGTGGGAGGATATTAGTGAGATATTTTAGCAGAATTTAGGCAAGGAACAAGGCATTAGAGAGGTGAATAGAAGAGGGGACTGTGGGTGGTTTTTATGGTGGAGGGGAGGAGGGTTTTCATAAATATTTAAATATTTTTTACTTATTTCTCCATAACACAAGAAACAGTGAATATTTCATGACAAAACATAGTAATAAGTTATTATGAGTTCAAAAAAATGGACATTAACATCATCCATGACTCATTCATGATGTTGAAATTCAGGTTTTAGAACATATTGTAAATAATCATATTTTATTATTCATCAAAAATTCTAGTAATTCAGAAAAATCCGAAAAAATTCACCCTAAATTTTTTTCGATGTGTATAATCAAAACAAGAACTCCATTTTATGAAAATAATTCTATATATATGTGAAATTTAATTCTCAAATTAAATCATCATTTACTTGAGAATACACATTTTAAAATTATAACTGATTTTATAATACTTCAAAAAATTAACTAAGTTATCATAAAACTATCCTATAATAAAAAAAATTATTTATGAATACATTATATGAAAATAAAATTAATTTTTTAATTATTAAATTATTCATAAATTTTTAATTAAATTTGTATGACTTATAAAAATACCAACATAATCATATTGTCACTTTTAAGATTGATAAATTTTATTTATACTTTCATTGGTAAGGTTACTATTTTATTGGCTGATTTACTATTCATAATATTAATATTACTATTAATAATTATAACATTACAATTCATAAGGGTTGGTTACTATTCTCCAAAAAAATATTTTTTTCTTATCGGACTCTAAACATCTAACTGATGGAAACTGTGTATGCCAAATTTTTGAAATTCAAATCACAAAAGTTACAATATTATATTTAAAGGTCACGTAGTACTTATTAGTTAGTTTTGTTGTGATTTCATGTTATTATATAGAATAATTATAAGAATTTAATTTCCATTGATTTTACTTTGGGTTGTTAAATTCTTCATGTGTTGTGTTGTGTGTGCGTGTGTTTCGTGGAGATGTTATTACATTGCTGGTAGATTGGTGGTAGAAGATGGTCATATGTGATCATGTAAAGAGTTTCATGACCTAGAGATTGGATCTAAGATCATTTTGATCTATGTTGGTCCATGATTTCTATTATGGGTTGATTTATTATGATATGGGATTTATGATATGATCCTTGATAACTAGATAAAATACCATTTAACACAATGATTTTAATTTTTTATAATGTACCGTGTAATACAATTTTGTGGAATTTTTAGTGTGAGTATAATATTTTGGATGATATTGGTTGATAATAATATTTATTGGTTTTATTTAATGATATTAGTTCATTATCTAGATTGGGATCATTTTTTTGGTCGTGAATTATAATTTTTATTCCACTTATAGAGACATAATAATATATGATTTCACATAAATGGAGATTCTAGTAGGTGTATTAGATCAATAATTATGGTAATAATTTTCAATAAATAATGACATAACCATGCAATAGTTGTTTTAGAAATTTGGATTGACCCTTGTGTATGAAATTTCAAATTATATTGGAACATTTTTGGTTTGAACAATCATTAATTCATTATGTGTTAATGGAATAGTTTAAATTTATTACTTATTACCATCGGTTCACATGTGTAGATATTGTCCTTATGGAATTATTGTATTTTATTCTATAACAAGGATTAGTTTGGGGTAATCAATTTTTCATTTTTTTCTTCGAGTTTCTTTCTTGGTTAACTATTACATTCGCGTTTAAGGTAGAACTCTTGAGGTATTTTTAATTAGTGTGGCCTTATTCATGATTATTTATGGTGGTATTGATCTTTAATATACTTGTTGTTTATAAAAATTTGGTACTTATGTGAACCAAAGTGATGAATATTCTTCTTTTCAGTTTTTTAGGTTTCTATATTTCCACCACTGTTATAGCATTTATGATGATTAATTGTGTTTCTTTAGTGACATGTAATATATAAAGAATGTTTTTAGTGAGATATTTTTCATCCTTAGGGACTTTTATAAAACTAATAAAATAATTTTAATTTGTTATATATTTGATATAGAAGACCAAAAAGTGTTTGTAAATTAATATATGTATTTATAAGGTTGGGGTAGAGAGATTCAAATTTCATTGATTTTAAATGTTTTCCATTATTTTTGTTTCTTCTGAATGGATGTTTTAGATGATATATATATTTATTTAATGAAACTAGAATATGATAATGTGTATTTTTATAGTGGGTGTGATAATTGTAACAACTCTAAGTTGATGATGGAGAATTTGTTTTCCCATTATCTAATTAAAGATGGGGTTTTGAACATTATTATCCATGATTGGTGGTTCACCTAGTTGTTACAAAGTGGTACCATGATCTATGCCAAAAAATTTATTAATTATGAAATGGATAAACAAACATATAGTAATCACAATTAATAATAATGTAGTATTACATTGAGAGATAATCCATGCACATGGTGGATTTAAATATTATAGTAAAATGTTAGTGAGGAAATAATTGAAGTAAATATTTATAATTATTTTTTTAATAATCATTATATAGAGGTGAGGTATTATATAATTGTTCCTTATATAGATGTATGTGATATGAAGCGCACTACCCACTTATCTATGAAGATCTATTCATCTTTTACATTAATAAGATGATATTTTCTCTAATCAATAGGGAATTATGGTTTAACGTGATGCATTACACATTATTGGGGTGTTGTTAATAAATGGTTCTAATCTTGTGTCATTTTAATTAGTGTATAGTTTAATCAAATTGAAGGATGATTTATCCCATGTTGTAATACCATGGCCTTTTCTTCTATAGGTTTCCTTGTGATCAAAATAATTATGCCATGTGTCTTTCCATTAATTTTTATGTTGGATCATGTTATTGTTATTTTTTTCTTAAGATAAAGAGATGTTTTGGAAGCATTTTTAGTTTTTTTCAAGGCTTGTGGTACCATTTCAATATTGTATCAGGTTTCAGTTTGGAGTGATTGTGGATTATGGCACCATAACTCATGTTTCATTTTATGGTGGATGACTCTCTTGGTTTAATTATGATAGAGAATAGAGGAAAACACAAGGGAGTAAAAATCTCATATGAGAAAGCAGTAACGTGATTTATTTATCTTTTTTCATCCTCATAAAAGTATAAGATTAGTAAGTGTTGTATATAATTAAATAAATTACATATTGTTTCTCTTCATTTTACAATTGATTTAACATCCTTAATTATATCACTCATCACCTTAATTTGAATATTTTATTTAGTTTTATAAGTTGAATTATGACATGACTGCATTTAATGGTTTATCTTTGGTAAAGTATTGTGTGATTAACATAGTGGGAGCTCAGACATTTGAGTTTTTATAGTAATGAGTTGGATTTTTCATAAATAATGAGTTTCAAGGTGTATTTACTGTAACGATTCAAATATTGTAGTTTTAAAATTGTAAAATTTCGAGATAATTTTGGTAATTTCACATCTGAAGGAGAAAATGATAATATTAACCCGGTAAGTGACCCTAGAAAAAATGGTTGTTCTACTAATCTTGGGCCATGTATTTTTCCTTGAGGTGTATGCTTGGAACCGATAGTGGGTTTTTATTTTTTTCATTTTAAATAAAACAATTAATTAAATAACAAATGTCATTCATTTCATAATTTATTTTTTTGGTAAAAACTATGATATCTTGAAAACCATATATCATATTGAGAAACTATCTTCATAATATTATTCTGTACGTAGTGTTTAATTTATCATTAATATATTTTCATGTAAGTCAATGGGTTTGACACCTTATTTCTCTATAAAGGGATGATCCCACTCCTGTAATCCTCATTTTCACAGGTGAATCGAGGGTAGAATTATCAAATTATTTTTTCAAAAATGTTCATGTATAATATTTTTTATAATTGAAATTTTAATATATGTAGTTTTGATTATTACTAATTATAATGATAATTATAAAATTATTATTATTATTACTAAAAGTATTATTATTATTGTTATGTTATTTAACTTTTTTGGAACTTGTAATCAATTTCATTCACCTAAACTTCCATTCACCGCCATGGACAAGAGGTGTAACAACCCAGAGTGAGTGAAAATTTTATTAAATTAGCATATATACAAGGTTTCTAATCCTGAAGAACCAATCAAATTAGTATTATTTGAGAGCCAAATAAATACATGATTCCCATTTTAGATAGATATTATAATATAAAACATAGTAATTGATAACATTCAGCAACCTTGAATTAATTCAAAGAATTATTTTTCATTTATTGGGGAAGGGAAACAAAATAAAGTGAGCTCAAATTCTAATTAAGGGTTACATATAGTATAATATATCATGAGTAAATAAGGAATAAACAATATGGTAAGGTAGATAACTAAAAACACGTTCCATTTAATCAACTACTTGATCACAAAATGCCTCTATGTATAATATCAATTTAATAATCACCCAGATAATAATAACTGAATTCTCAATGAAGGAAATGTGTAATAATAAATATCATGATCTTAAAAATCAAGATATATATACCATCAAATCCTTATGCCAATACAGTTTAATCAATGGGTCAGTATACACCAAAACCCCATTGAATTTGGTCAATTGATTTGCCTCATGATATTTATTAATGTGTGAGGGGGGATATCTATAACATGGCCCCATCTATCACCAAATTTTAAATCCATTCCTCGTTGTTTTAATGATCAAATCAATTCAAAAATAATATTTCTCTTAAAAAAATATTTGTATTGATTAAAGGATATATATTAATCATGTTTTACCCAGTCAATAAAATAACATTAATAATACAACTCCCCATATAAAAATGGTATGTGGTTTTGGAAATAATCTTATTCATGATAAAAAGAATATGAATAATTAAAATATATTTAATATCTAATAATCACAAAAAACTGATTTTTTCAAGAGACATTTATTAAAAAAATTAATAAAGAAACAAAATCTGAATAATTTCCTTGGTCAAACCAATCATAAACGGTATAGAAAAAAATAACTATGAAATTATAACAACATATCCTCATTGTAGTACAAAAAAATAAAGATTATATTTTATTAATGAATATAAATATCATAAAAATATAACTAAAAACATTATTGAGGAAAATACCCCTTTCATTTTTATATTTAATTATTAAAAAACTAAAAAAAATATAATATTAATATAAAAATTTTATTCGAAAAAATAATAACTTTTAATAGATTTTTGAAATCATTGAGCAGTCATTGGGGTGGTAAATTTCTTTCATGCTGAGTATGTTAAAACAAATATTCATTTCATATTTTTTGTTAAAAGGTCATAAAAAACCTTGTTAAAAAGTTATAACAAAATTAATTTTAAACCATTTTGTTAAAAACTAAAATATGGTTAAAATTTTTTTAATAAAATATTGGATAATAGTAAAAATATTCTTTAATAATTTTAGGGAAAATATTTACGTGGAAGAAAAATATTCCCAACTGAGTAAGAAAATGTTTTTTTATTTCAAAATATTCATCTGGTCTCTTAAGTAATTAAAAGATGAAAATGAAAGGAAAATTTATAATTTTTATATATAACCAGAATAGATTAAAATATATTGGGTTTAAAAAAATATTAAATAATTTACCTAATGGAAGATTAAACCTGAACAATCTAGAATATTTATAATATTGTGAAATAAACCCATACCACTTTGGTAACTATTGACTCATAACCCCCATGAAAGAAATTACTTCAAAAAAAACATTACATATAATGAATATAATGGGAATCATGATTTATCATATCAATGTGGTAGTGGATTGACATACTAAAAGAAGATATGTGTGTAGCATAGCGTATGTCTCAAAGACCATAATTTGTGATGAAGAACCCTTACAATGACCACAATGTTTTAGTGAAAATTAATAAAATAAGTGATTATGGGCCAAGAATGTAAATACACACAAAAATGGAAATAAAAAATAATATAATAAAATTTTATTTCACATATAATCATGTCATGATATAGTTAATAAATTATAAGTATAACCCAATGAATGGAATTTGAGTTCAGAAACACTATACTCATTGGTAACATTCAACTCAAATAATCTTAGAAGAATTTTTTTTTAATTTAAATAAAAAATTACATGAATTATAAAGGACTATCTATATAAAATGTAAATTTGAAAACTTATACACCGTATAAAATAAATTAGGTTCATAACATTCGAATATTCCTCAATGAATAGAAATTGAGGTGAAATCTATTAAATCATGATTCCCTTTACATAATCCTGATTTAACCTCTTATATAATAGTTTTAAACATGTTATTAATTTATAATTGAATCATATTATTTTTTATAATTATATATATTATATTCTGATAATGTCTTATCACTTGTTCATTTATAATATTTCGTTAATACCAATTTTTCAGGTATGAACTACTTTGTTTTCCCATGAATCTTTTATCATGGAACTTCATGTTTTCCTAAATAAGATATATTTAGTCATGTAAAAAATATATAAATTTTATAAATATCATATTTTCTTATTATATAAATTTTTATAAACATTCTTGAAATTATTATATGGAAAAAAAATCACATCACTTCTTGGAGATGGTAGGTCATACATATGCACGAGCAACATTGTAATTTCCTTAATGGGTCAAAGGGTAAATAATTAGATGATATATTAAATTTATATAATAAATATTATTTTATAATAATGATATATATTTATTGGTTCCATCATTATTACCATCTATATGATTCAGTGATGGAAAAAAATTATATCGATTTGTGAGGAGGTAGTCTATCATACACACGAGTGATGGTTTTATTCCCCATTTTATAGAGAAGTAGAGAGATAAATATCATTTCATAAATATAATAACATCTCAGTATATGTTAGATACATTTTTATTATATTATAATTATTAATTAATAATTTATGTTTATAAATGAAGAAGTAAAAAAAGGAAATAGCTTGTTGATGATAATTACCATCACTTAGAAAACACACATTTGGATCTCTTATTAGGGACCTAAGGGATGGTCTTTTTGGAATAAATGTAGCTCTAGAAAATGGGTAAGGATGTTGGGGAGATATTTATTCCTCGTTTTCTCAAGGTAAATATCTTTATATGTGTGAAGAAGTTTGGGGAGGAGTTCTCTTTTATAATTGTGGTGAGTGTCACACTTGTAATTTTTCAATGTTTTACAATACTTTTATGCCACTTTCATTGACATATAGGTCAAAAAGAGATAATATTATAAGGGGATAGGGTTAAGTTAGTAATAAAAATAAAAAATATGGTTTAATAAAGTTTTTTGGTCATTTTAACCCTTATGATTATAGACTAACTCACATTAAATCAATTTTGACCTTAATCATAGTAATTAATTTTTAATATTTTTAATATTCAATATGAAAAAAAAGTAGTTGAACATAAAAAATAATACTAATTATGATTATTTAAACAATATAATTCATTTTTATAAAATAAAGTTTATTGAAGTGGCATAATTTAATTTAAAAAACCCACAAAATGTGTAGAAAATTTGTTTTTCATGAAATGAAATTTTCAAGAAGAAGATGATCTTACATTAACTATATGATTAGTTATCATCATTATATTTATTTCAATTCATATAGTTATATATATAATCCATAAATTTCATTTAAATAATTCATCGATAAATATTACATAAATTAATTAAAATGGAAATACATTACGCATTTAAAAACAATTTTCTGAGAAATATCAGTTTATTACCTCCAAATGATATTATTTTTATTTATATGAAATTTAGAGTCAATAAACTATTAATTCTATATATTAAAACACAATATTATAAATAAATATAGTAATATATAAATACTCCATTATTGATCATTAAAAAATATTAATCCTATGAAAACATTTCAAAAACGTATTATTGGATTATTCTGAACAAGTAAGTTCAATATTGATATAAATCCTTTCAAATTAGATTATTTTTTCGATAAAATATTAAAATTTTCATTGTATTATAGTTTTATTAAAATATAATTTTCACTTACTATAATTGAATATCAGGTGTTACGTTCATTCCCTCCTTTAAATGTTTTGTCCTCAGAATTTCCATATATATTACTTTATAAAAAAATGAGGGTGGTTCTTCTTTACAACATCATTCGGTTATCATGTGTATTCATATCTTCCATGATTTCTACAAATTACGTTTACTAGTAATGTCTTCTCATTCCTTAATAATTTATATCTTGCTTCATGAATTTTTATGGTCTCTTCACAATAACATAGATCGACTTCCAATCCTATTTGTTCAAAAGTAATCACATGAATTGGGTTTAGAATTTACATCCTTAGAAATTATATATGGAACACATAATGTACATTAGAGTGACTTATTGCGATTTACATTTGGAAATAAAAAACTGCAATTCTTTCCATTTGGAAGCCAAACTCTAATTCTTTGAAGAAAATTGGATCTATCACTCAAAATTTCAAATATTTCCTTTTATGATCAAAATAACTCTTTTTGTAACACCCCAGGTAAGTAAATAATATGACATTTTTATATTTATACCTATTGTGAATAAAATTTCAATATTAATTTAATGGGAACGCTATTCTTGATGGCTTACCCAATACGCAACAACGTGTTCCTTTGAAATCTTACGTTGCACTATAATAATAAAATAATATTATTTCAAATGGTAGTTAACGCCTAGCTGTTGTAATTGAGGGAATGAACAGAACTAAATCCAAAATAATTATATATGTTTGTCAAATATTTTTTACTTTTTACAGCAAATGTTAGAGGATTAAAAATGCGAATGAATCCAATTTTATTCGTAAACATTCTAATATTCTTTAAAAGGTCGATTAACCACCTTTTGATGACGAACCTCCATTAAATCCACATTTTGACAATTTTATGTGTTATATTTGACAAAATAAAATTTTTCTTTAGAATGGGGACACCAAAATTTACTTTGTGTAATTTTTTGGTATTTTTCCGATAATGTTCATTTTTTAATGAGTAGTGAAAATGTTGTATTTTAATTCAAAACCTTTTTTTAATCTAATTTATTTATATGATTAAATTATATTTTGAATTGGTTTCAAAGTAAAATTAGAATATATTTTTATAATTTAATCCAATAGTGGTCGTTGAAATTAATTTCATCTTGAAATTAGACTTAAACTAGTGTCAATCTTTTGATACTTATTGTTTCATAAAAACACGATATTTGCTCTGATAGCGGGAATTAATTATTAAATTAATTAATGCAACTTTTATGTTTTGAATTTTGTAAAATAGAATTCATTTTTCAATTCATAATATCAAATATATCTTAGGGTGAAGTTTTGGTATTTTTCTGAAAAACGTCAATTTTTAATGAATAGTGAAACCACTAAGTGGTACTTATAAAAACGGATTTTCCGTTTAAATGAAATTTTACCACTTCTGTGTTTTGAATTTCAAAAATCTGACATACATGGTTGTCATTAAGAATTAAAATTTGGTTCAATGGGATTAAAATAATTTTTTGGTGAATAGTAACTTTTATGTTTTTAATCACGATTACAGGTAATTACTATCATTTAAGGTAAAAATAATGTTATAATAATATGAAATGAACTTGACACATGTCCTACCCTTATTGATGTGACATTGCCGACCACGACAATCCATGTGTCAACTTGGGGACCCCATGGAGCCACTTTTCTTGGAAAATGACATTAATACCTTTTTATTTAAAGTTAAAATAAAAATGTCACAAACATGAGTTGTTTTACTAAAACAATTTTTAAATGGGGTTATAAAAGTCATAATTTTGACTATAAATATTAATTAGAAATCTAAAAAGACATCCTACATCATGATATTTGGTTTATAATTTTTAGACATTAAATAAATTAAATTATTTATGACACCATGATGATGTAGCGATTACCTCATTATTTAACGATTTAAATAAAATGGAAAGATAATGTAAACTCTAAGACCTACACATGTCAAAAACCTATTGTATGGGTGGATTTATAACCCTTATCACCTTATCCTCAACACACATCAATGTGGGATCATTTAAATCAGAAACTCATTCTAAAATAATGTAACATTTCCTTACTTTCCAATAGTGCCCCTCCTCTCCTCTTATAAAAGTCCCACACCTCTACCTCCTTACCCACACCTCTCAAGCCTTTGGCTCGGCCAAACCCGGGCCATTTCATCTCTCCACATCCCTATATTAATCATGGAATCTTCACTTTGGGCATAATCCTTTTCAAGGATGCCTTTGAGCTCAAATCCAAAAGAGTTACCCAATTTAAAGGTAGTGTCTTCTCTTGTGTTCTTTTGTTTTATTTTTCTTCTCCAACACCCTAAACTATTTTCATTAATTTCATTTGAAACAACACCAGTATCCTCAATATACTAGTATGTTGTTATAAGAAGGAATCGAGATACATTTACACACACCTTCATCTAATGGTTAAAGAACAGACTATTTCTGTGGATGGAGAATTTCTGCCTCACGAAACGATGATTGTTCAACACTCATATAACACCTTCAAAGGTGGCCATTAAGATGACACTATATTTATATATGATATATAATTTTTTTTATGTTTTACTTAATCTTCTGTATTTTTCATTTGTGGCATACCTTTATGGTTTCCATTGTGGGTAAACACGATAATTTCATTTTGGGAAGTGCGGACTACCGCCCCCTCAAAGTGATTTGATTCGTTAATGCCATATGTGGGTCGTATAAAGGATGGATTTAAAGTTATTATATATGATGTTATAATGGAATTATAATATACCTTTATATAATTATTATTTTCATTCCATTAAAGTATGAGATAGAAATTAAAGTAGCGTTCATGCGTACGTACGGCTTACCATATCCATGAACGGTGCATTTCATTTCTTATCCCCAAATGTAATATACTATTATAAGTACATATATATAATGGATATATATGATTTATGTTACATCAAAATGATTAATATAATTCTGGAATTAAAATATACATATCCCTCATTTAGTTTTAATTCCATTAATATGACATAGAAATGTAAGTAGTCTTCATGCGTATGTACGGATTACCGTCTCCATGAACGGTGCATTTCATTTCATACCCCTAAATGATTATGTAATATTATAAATACGTTTATATTCTGGAAATATATGATATATATGATAACCAGATCATGAATATCCTTCTGGATATAATGAACCTTTGACCACACGAACAACATGTATTTTTAAGAAGTCCACTTTCGACTTAAGAACCAAATGTCAACAAAACAAACATTATTAACTTAAATGATTACATAATGTTTATAACAAGGTAATAAGTGATATAAAAGTAATAATTAATTTTAAAAAGATTATTAAAAAAGTATAAATTAACTCAAGTTTATTATTCAGGACGTTAAAGAACGATCGAGTCAAGTCGGACCCGAGGTAAGGGATCCAACCTCTCTCTTTCTTTCCAAGTACTCTCATTTATGTCATTTCTTTTAATCCAATATTTCTTATGTTTGGGGATGTTATTTTATATTCCTAATACTTTAATTTTTATTTTCATATTATGGGAGACCCTATTTGATCTCACAAATCAATTTTTGGAAGTTTTAAGTGGCGTCGTTAGGCTGCCGAGTTTTCATAAGGGATTTCTCATCTCACTATTATTCATGTGACATTTATGCTACGTTTTCCACTATTTACTTTGAGTGGTGTATGTACTGCCCATTATTATACACTTTGTGTAGTATAATATTATTTATGGGTATTTACATCTTCATTGTATGACCTTTCTTCATTGGGGTTTACTTTTTGAAAGTTACCCAACTCGGTAAGGGGACCTTTCACCCTCCTTTTTTTAAAAGACTTATTTTGTTATGTCTTTTAATTCACATACTATTATGTTGGGATATGTTCTTATATATCCTTATTTATGTAAATTATATGTCCAAGTGATGAGATCCCCTTTCTCTCTCTCATCAACCCTTTTTGTAAAATTTTATGTGACGTCGTTAGGATGTCGAATTTTACTAAGGGAACTTCTTCACCCAATTTCGATTTCTTTGGGTTCAACATGTAGTTATTGAATATGTCATCCTTTGAATATGTGTGAATAACCTTTGATTTTTTTACACTTAATATCCACTTATATTGGGTGTGTTTATATTTTTCACACATAATTATGAGATTGATTTATCCTTAATTTAAGGATACCTTCTTTATAATGGATTTCATCTCATTTTACATTTCTTTTGAGACTTCATTGTTTTTATGGACCAATTCACTCTTATATGGTGTGTATACTGTCCTTTGACATATTATATCATGAATCCCTTTATTCTCATGATATTATAAATTTCGGATTAAATGTTATTCCACTATTATTTGTATTCAAGAGTCTCTCATTTTGTTAAAAACTCTTTAAAAAAAATATCGTTTTAAATGTTTTAAAGATTTATTATTCTAAATATTTATCATTAATTTCCATGTTTTCAAAATGGTTTTCAGTATTTATTTATATGGACATTAATGTTTTAAAATTATAATTCCAATAAAATCTTCAAAGTGGTATGGGACACTTTGATTCAAAAATATCTTTTAAATGATTCTTGAAAATGGATTGATTAATTCAATATCTTGGAATTACTTATTTTGATTGAAAATTAAATGTTTCTATTGAAATGTTTAAATTTTCAATATTTTATGTGTAATTATGGTACTTTGACTTTTTACGGGTGGTTACGTGATAAACCATATGACGGGTGGTGTCGTGAATACTAGGACGGGTGGTTACGTTATAACCTCCAATGAATTGGGTATGGAAGACAGCCGTATGGCTATTCCATTAATTATTTGTGGAATTTGACCGTATGGTTATTCAATTTATGTATTTTTATGTCCCAAGTTACCTTTATATGTTATGTGTTCTTTATATGGGTTTTATGGTAATATTTTGGTTACAAAAGGGTAAGTAATGATTTTTTATTCAGTGAAGAGTTTTTACTACTTCATAAAGGTGAAATGTATTACTTTGGTAAAGTAATCATGGTTTACTTGTTGTTTTTGAAAAACTAACAGTTTTCCTTCTTTGTGTATCCTTTACTGGGATTTTTATGCTCATCCCAAATTTTTGAAATGTTTTTCACATGTCATGGGAAAGGTTCATGAAGTGATGATAGTGTTAAGGAAGTGTCAAGAAAGAATCCATGTTTTATTTTAAATATGTTTCCGTTGATGGGAAAAATGAATACTATCTTTTATGTAACCAGTTTGTTAAAATGTTGAATGTAATTCCAGTTTCATGATCTAATTATCTAAAACTCTAAACCTGAAAAGATCCTCAATGTTTAATCTTGTAATAACTCAAGATTAAGTAAGGTTTAAGGCTGGGGCCTTATAGTTGGTATCAGAGGTCGGTTTAGATAACATTAGAGGTTAGGGTATTCTCTCAGCATAATTGACATTACCATAATGTTTAGGATATCCGAAAGAGTCCTAGTTTTAGATAAAGTGAGTGAGTAAGTATATCTTAGTGTTTATCTTCCTCTTTAATACATGATGGTTTTTTTGATATGCTCACACTGACCTTGTTGGTTTTAGTAAATGGTTGGATCTAGGAGGCACCAAAGTAACGGTGGATGTGAAGGAAACTATGACAGTTTTCTGATTGAGAAAATTAATGATATGGGAGCCGCAATGAGAAATATTGTGTTTATCCTAAACCAACTATCTGGAGTCATGATTGACCACCTAAACCTTGGTGATTTCCATAAGGCATCATATATGAGAGAAACAAATCCCTACGGAACTACAGGTAATAATCATAAAGGTAAGTGTGTTCAAAAACCTATGTGTCAAAGATGTGGAAATAAACACCTAGTAAAATGTTTCAAAGGGACAGAAATATGCTATAGATGTGGAAATGAAGGGCATAAAGCAACAACCTACCATGGAAAAAGGAAGCATCCAGTTGACTCGAGGAAAGGGAAAGAAGTTCTTTTTGAGGGATCAATTGAATGTTTTAAATGTGGTGTGCATGGTCATTATACAGACACATGTCCTATGAAGAAGTTTAGGGAATGGGATCACCAAGATGGTACAAATATTCATTTACCAATACCAAATTCCATTCCAATTGAGGATGAAGAAAATGACAATGACCAATCAAAGGTATGGATTATTTCTTAACTTTTGTTTTCCTATTTTGGAATCTTGGGATATGATTCATGATTTTTTTGTAGGAAAGAAGTATTTTAGAATAAGTTGGAAAGGAATGGTTAATGTATCATGAAGAATGTTGAATGATTAAGAAGTCAACATATAAGGGCTTCAAGAGTTATGGTGAAATTCTCAGGATTATTAAGTCTCTTTTGATGATAGGGTTACATTAGAAGACTTTTTTATAGTATGTGTAACCCTGATGTTTGATATAAGAATATTTTATTCAAGGAATAGTTATCTGTTCTTTTGTGGACATAGTTATAAAGAACTATTTGGGTTTATATGATCCTTACTTTTGAGGTAATTATGGTTTGCTATATATTATGATGGAAAGTGAAAGGCATGAGATAAAATTGAGGTTAAATTATGTTATGGTTATTTTTAAAGATTTTATCTCTTTTTGGGGAATTATTTGAGAATTTTATAGTTTGGAAAATGGACAACACACAGACCATGTGACAACCTGTCGCGTCGGACAAAGCTGTGGGAATCGAACCCCCAACCATAGTGCAACTGGTATTTATCGCCTACCACTAGACTACGTGAAGTCCCTGGTTAGTTTTACTGATTCCCTTTAGTTAGATGATTTTATGAATTAAGAGTAAGTTGATTTTGGGTTATCTATGGAAATTTATTAACCTATCATGGAGGATATGTGATTAGTTTAATTACTTTTCAATATGATACTTTAAGAGTAACTGATGTTATTTGGAGATAAGTGTTATTTTGTACCTTGGAGGAATATGTGATTAAATCCTTCTAATATTTGGGTTTCAATCTTAGTTTGGTTTACTTTGAAGAATTTTATGGAAAAATTGTTTATCTAATGGTCTTGGTTGAACTTTGGGTTTGTTTCACAAATTTTAGAGATGAAGAATAAATTTTCTTTTTTATAAAGGATTATTCATTTGTGGATCTTGTTCTAACAATTTTTTTTGGTTTTGGATTTTTTCTAAAGACATGAGAAATATATAGTTATCTTTTTTGGATTAGGTGATTCTCAAGAAGTTGATTATAGTACTCTTAATGTAAACAAGTCATCCTAAATACTCATCTTTTGGAGAAAATATGAGTTTATGTAAGAAATCTAGTAAAATTTGAAAGTCAACAGGTCAAGTAAGTATGATTCATTATGTTTTAGTTAATCTCAAAAATAAATTCCTCAATTAAAAGTAACTATAAAAAATGTTGTCCATTAACTTTTCCTACTGGGGAATCCAATACCGTTTAACCCATCACATGTTTGTGATTTTCTTATGGTTAACTTTCTCATAGACATGTTTACTATCACTCTCCATCAGAACATGACCCTATATTTTCTCCACCATGTCCATGTTTCCCTACATGGAATCCTAGTATGGGTTAACTCGGGTGACCTCTGTACATATCTTTCTTTATTTTAAAGTGATTGTTTTACCGACTCTTGTTCCGATGTGGGACTTTCAAGGATGTTTCCGAGCCCAATTTTAAAATTGCGAGGACGCAATTCCCAAAAGGGGGGAAGGATGTAACACCCCAGGTAAGTAAAGAATATGAAATTTTTATATTTATTCCTATTTTTGAATAAAATTTCAATATTAATTTAAATTGAACACTATGCTTGATGGCTTACCCAATACGCAACAACGAGTTCCTTTGAAATCTTACGTTGCACTATAATAATAAAATACTATTATTTTAAATGGTATTTAATGCCTAGCCATTGTAATGGAGGGAATGGACAGAACTAACTACAAAATGATTATATATGTTTGTCAAATATTTTTTACTTTTTACAAAAAATGTTAGAGGATTAAAAATGCTAATGAATCCAATTTTAAGTGTAAACATTCCAATATTCTTTAAAAGGTCGATTAACTGCCTTTTGATGAAGAACTTCCTTTAAATCCACTTTTTGACAATTTTATGTGTTATATTTGACAAAATAAAATTCTTCTTTAGAATCGGGACATTAAAATTTTTGTTGTGTAATTTTTTGGTATTTTTCCGATAATATTCATTTTTTAATGAATAGTGAAAAATATTGTATTTTAATTCAAAAACTTTTTTTAATCTAATTTATTTATATGATTAAATTATCTTTTGAATTGGTTTCAAAGTAAAATTAGAATATATTTTTACCATTTAATCCAATTGTGGTCGTTGGAATTAATTTCATCTTGAAATTGGATTTAAACTAGTGTCAATCTTTTGATACTTATTGTTTCATAAAAACACGCTATTTGCTCTGACAGCGGGAATTAATTATTAAATTAATAAATGAAACTTAAATGTTTTGAATTTTGTAAAATAGACTTCATTTTTTAATTTGGAATATCAAATATATCTTAGGGTGATGTTTTGGTATTTTTCTGAAAAACATCAATTTTTAATGAATAGTTAAACCACTAAGTGGTACTTATAAAAACTGATTTTCTGTTTAAATGAAATTTTACCACTTTTGTGTTTGGAATTTCAAAAATCTGACATACAGGTTTTCCATTAATAAGTAAAATGTGGTTCAATGGGATTAAAATAATTTTTTGGTGAATAGTAACTTTTAAGTTTTTAATCGCGATTAGAGGTAATTAGTGTAGTTTAAGGTAAAAAAAATGTTTTAATAATCTGAAATGAACATGAAACATGTCCTACCCTTATTGGATGTGTCATGGACGACCCATAAAATCCATGGCTCAACTTGGGGACCCCATGGAGCCACTTTGCTTGGAAAATGACATTAATACCTTTTTATTTAAAGTTAAAATAAAAATGTCACAAACATGAGTTGTTTTACTAAAACAATTTTTAAATGGGGTTATACAAGTCAGATTTTTGACTATAAATATTCATTAGAAAGATAAAAATATTTCATACACCATGATAGTTTTTTTATAATTTTTAGACATTAAATAAATTAAATTATTTATGACACCATGATGATGCAGCGATTACCTCATTATTTAATGATTTAAATAAAATGGAAAGATAATGTAAAATCTAAGACCTACACATGTCCAAAACCTATTGGATGGGTGTATTTCGAACCCTTATCACCATATCATCGAGAAACATCAATGAGGGTCCATTTAAATCCGAAACCCATTCTAAAATAAAGTAACATTTCCTTACATTCCAAGAGTGCCCCTCCTCTCCTCTTATAAAAGGCCCCCACCTCTACCTCCTTACCCACACCTCTCAAGCCTTTGGATCGGCCAACCCTTGACCATTTCATCTCTACATGTACCTATCTTCATCATTGAATCCTCACTTTGGGCAGAATCCTTTCCAAGGAATCCTTTGAGCTCAAATCAAAAAGAGTTACCTGATTTAAAGGCAGTGCCTTCTGTTGTGTTCTTTTGTTTTATTTTGTTTCTCCAACACCCTAAACTCTTTTCATTAATTTCTTTTGCAACAAAAACAGTAACCTCAATATACTAGGATTTTTTTATAAGAAGTAATTCAGCTAAACTTACACACACCTTCATCTAATGGTTAAAGAACATACTGTTTCTGTGGATGGCGAATTTCTGCCTCACGAAACGATGATTGTTCAACACTCATATAACACCTTCAAAGGTGTCCATTAAGATGAAACAATATTAATATATGATATATAAAATTTTTTATGTTTTACTTAATCTTATGTATTTTTCATTTGTGGCATACCTTTATGGTTTCCATTGTGCGTAAACACAATAATTTCATTTTATGAAGTGCGGACTACCGCCCCCTCAACGTGATTTGATTCGTTAATGCCATATGTGGGTCGTATAAAGGATGGATTTAAAGTTATTATATATGATGTTATACTGGAATTATAATATACCTTTATATCATTATTATTTTTTTCCATTAAAGTATGAGATAGAAATAAAATTAGCGTGCATGCGTACGTACGGCTTACCGTCTCCATGAACGGTGCATTTCATTTCTTATCCCCAAATGTAATGTACTATTATAAGTACATATATATAATGGATATATATGATTTATGTTACATATAAATTATTAATATAATTCTGGTATTAAAATATACATATCCATCATTTAGTTTTAATTCCATTAATATGACATAGAAATGAAAGTAGCGTTCATGCGTACGTACGGCTTACCGTCTCCATGAACGGTGCATTTCATTTCTTACCCCTAAATGATTATGTAATATTATAAATACGTGTATATTCTGGATATATATGATATATATGATATCCAGATCATGAATATCATTCTGGATATAATGAACCTTTGACCACACGAACAACATGTAATTGTAAGAAGTCCACTTTCGACTTAAGAACCAAATGTCGACAAAACAAACATTATTAACTTAAATGATCACATAATGTTTATAACATGGTAATAAGTGATATAAAAGTAATAATGAATTTTAAAAATGTGTTTAATAAAGTAGAAATTAACCCATGTTTATTATTCAGGATGTTAAAGGACGATCGAGTCAAGTCGGACCCGAGCTAAGGGATCCAACCTCTCTCTTTCTTTTTAAGTACTCTCATTTATGTCATTTCTTTTAATCTCGTATTTATTATGTTTGGGGATGTTATTTTATATTCCTAATACTTTACTTTTTATGTTCATATTATGGGAGACCCTATTTCATCTCATAAATCCATTTTTCGAAGTTTTAAGTGGCGCCGTTAGGCTGCCGAGTTTTCGTAAGGTATTTTTCATCTCACTTTTATTCCCGTGACATTTATACGACATTTGCCACTATTTCCATTGAGTGGTGTATGTACTGCCCATTATTATACACTTTGTGTAGTATAATTTTTTTTATGGGTATTTACATCTTCATTTTATGACCCTTCTTCCATGGAGTGTACTTTTCGAAATTTACCCAACTCGGTAAGGGGACCTTTCACCCTCCTTTTTTTAATGACTTATTTTGTTATGTATTTTAATTCACATACTATTATGTTGGGATATGTCCTTATATATCCTTATTTATGTAAATTTTATGTCCATCTGATGAGATCCCCTTTATCTCTCTCATCAACCCTTTTTGTAAAATTTTATGTGACGTCATTAGGCTGTCAAATTTTTCCCAGGGAACTTATTAACCCAATTTCGATTTCTTTGGGTTCAACATGTAGTTATTGAATATGTCATCCTTTGAATATGTGTGAATAACCTTTTATTTTTTTACACTTAATATCAACTTATATTGGGTGTGTTTATATTTGTCACAAATAATTATGAGATTGATTTATCCATAATTTAAGGATACCTTATTATTAATGGATTTCATCTCATTTTACATTTATTTTGGGACTTCATTGTTGTTATGCACCAATTAACTCTTATGTGGTCTGTATACTGTCCTTTGACATATTATTTCATGAATCCCTTTATTCTCATGATATTATAAAGTTCGGATTAAATGTTATTCCACTATTATTTGTATTCAAGAGTCTCTAATTTTGTTAAAAACTCTTTAACAAAAATATCGTTTTAAATGTTTTAAAGAATTATTATTCTAAAAATTTGTCTTTAATGTCCATGTTTTCAAAATGGTTTTCAGTATTTATTTATATGTAAATTAATGTTTTAAAATTATAATTCCAGTTTGTCACGACCCATCCTCGGGGCCCGTGTCGTGACTACCCCAAGCCCGCCTTCCATAGGACAGGGGCTGGCGACTAGCACCAAAGGCGTAAATCCCAATATCAGGGAAGGCATTGCCTTTATAAGAGTAAACAAACACCACATAGTACAAGAGGAAGATGTAAACACTAAGTAAAACTGTACAACAGTAGGTGCAGAAAGTAAAGGGGGCCAGAAATACAAGCCCAACTGTAAAGTACAACTGAAAGGGAAAACAGCAGCTGAAAAGTAAAAGCCGCTACGCCGAGCTGTCCACTGGAAATCCCACCTGAAGGGTGGGTACAGATAGCTCCACTGGTCCTCGGGTCCCTCCGTCCGTAAAAGCTTCAAAGTGGTATGGGACACTTTGATTCAAAAATCTCTTTTAAATGATTTTTGAAAATGGATTGATTAATTCAATATCTTGGAATTACTTATTTTGATTGAAAATGAAAGGTTGATGTTGAAATGTTTATATTTTCAATATTTTATGTGTAATGATGGTACTTGGATATTATACGGGTGGTTACGTGATAAACCATATGACGGGTGGTGTCGTGAATACCAGGACTGGTGGTTACATTATAACCTCCAATGCATTGGGTATGGAAGTCAGTCGTATGGCTATTCCATTAAGTATGTGTGGAAGTCGACCGTATGGTTATTCCATTTAAGTATGTTTATGTTCCAAGTTGCCTTTATATGTTACGTGTTCTTTATATGGGTTTTATGGTAATATTTTGGTTACAAAAGGGTATGTAATGATATTTTATTCAGTGAAGAGTTTTTACTACTTCATATAGGTGAAAAGTATTACTTTGGTAAAGTACTCATGGTTTACTTTTCGTTTTTGAAAAACAAACAGTTTTCCTTCTTTGTGTATCCTTTACTGGGATTTTTATGCTCATCCCAAGTTTTCGAAATGTTTTTCATAGGACAAGGGAAAGGTTCATGATGTGATGACAGTGTTAAGGAAGTGTCAAGAAAGAATCCATGTTTTATTTTAAATATGTTTCCGTTGATGGGAAAAATGAATACTGTCTTTTATGTAACCACTTTGTTAAAATGTGGAATGCAATCCCAGTTTCATGATCTAATTCTCTAAAACTCTAAACCTGAAAAGATCATCAATGTGTAATCTTGCAATAACTCAAGTTTAAGTATGGTTTAAGGATGGGGCCTTATAGTTGGTATCAGAGGTCGTTTTAGATAACATTAGAGGTTAGGGTATTCTCTAAGGATAAGTGACATTACCATAATGTTTAGGATATCCGAAAGAGTCCTAGTTTTAGATAAAGTGAATTAGTAAGTATATATTAGTGTTTATCTTAATCTTTATTACATGATGGTTTTGTTGATATCCTCACACTGACCTTGTTGGTTTTAGTAAATGGCTGGATCTAGCAGGCACCAAAGTAACGGTGGATGTGAAGGAAACTGTGATATTTTTCTGAGTGAGCAACTGAATGATATGGGATCCGCAATGAGAAATCTTGTGTTTATCATAAACCAACTATCTGGATTAATGATTGACCACCTAACCCTTGGTGATTTCCATAAGGCATCATATATGTGAGAAACAAATCCCTACGGAACTACAGGTAAAAATCATAAAGGTAAGTGTGTTCAAAAACCTATGTGTCAAAGATGTGGAAAGAAACACCTAGGAAAATGTTTCAAAGGGATAGAAATATGCTATAGATGTGGAAATGAAGGTCATAAAGAAAGAACCTACCATGGAAAAAGGAAGCATCTAGTTGACTCGAGGAAAGGGAAAGAAGTTCTTTCTGAGGGATCAATTGAATATTTTAAATGTGGTGTGCATGGTCATTATGCAAACACATGTCCTATGAAGAAGTTTCGGGAATGGGATCAAAAATATTGTACAAATATTCGTTTACCAATACCTAATGCCATTCCGATTGAGGATGAAGAAACTGACAATGAACAATCAAAGGTATGGATTATTTATTAACTTTTGTTTTCCTATTTTGGAATCTTGGGATATGATTCATGATTTTGTTTTTAGAAAGGAAGTATTTCAGAATAAGTTGGAAAGGAATGGTTAATGGATCATGAAGAATGTTGAATGAGTAAGAAGTCAACATATAAGGGCTTCAAGAGTTATGGTGAAATTCTCAAGATTATTAAGTCTCTTTTGATGATAGGGTTACATTAGAAGACTTTTTTATAGTATGTGTAACCCTGAAGTTTGATATAAGAAAATTTTATTCAAGGAATAGTTATCTGTTCTTTTGTAGACATAGTTATAAATAACCATTTGGGTTTATATGATCCATACATTTGAGGTAATTATGGGTTGCTATATATTATGATGGAAAGTGAAAGTCATGAGATAAAATTGTGGTTAAATTATGTTATGGTTATTTTTGATGATTTATCTCTTTTTGGGGAATGATTTGAGAATTATATAGTTTGGAAAAAGGACAACACGCAGACCGTGTGACAACCCGTCGCGTCGGACAAAGCTGCGGGAATCGAACCCACAACCAAAGTGCAACTGGTATTTATTGCCTACCACTGGACTACGTGAAGTCCCTGGTTAGTTTTACTGATTCACTTTATTTAGATGATTTTATGAATTAAGAGTAAGTTGATTTTGGGTTATCTATGGAAATTTTTTAACCTATCATGGAGGATATGTGATTAGTTTAATTACTTTTCATTATGATACATTAAGCGCAACTAATGTTATTTGGAGATAAGTGTTATTTTGTACCTTGGAGGAATATGTTATTAAATGCTTCTAATATTTGTGTTTCAATCTTAGTTTGGTTTAATTTGAAGAATTTTATGGAAAAATTGTTTATTTAATGGTCTTCATTGAACTTTTGGTTTGTTTCACAAATTTTGGAGATTAAGAATAGATTTTCTTTTTTATAAAGGATTATTCTTATGTGGATATTGTTCTAACAATTTTTTTTTGGGATTTTTTCTAAAGACATGAGAAATATATAGTTATATTTTTTGGATTTGGTGATTCTCAGGAAGTTGATTATAGTACTCTTAATGTAAACAAGTCATCCTAAATACTCATCTTTTGGAGAAAATATGAGTTCGTGTAAGAAATCTAGTAAAATTTGAAAGTCAACAAGACAAGTAAGTATGTTTCATTATGTTTTAGTTAATCTCAAAAATAAATTCCTCAATGAAACGTAACTAAAAAAATGTTGTCCATTAACTTTTCCTATCGGTGAATCCAATACCGTTTAACCCATCACATGTTTGTAGTTTTCTTATGGTTAATTTTCTCCTAGACATGTTTACTATCACTCTCCATCAGAACATAACCCTATATTTTTTTCATCTATGTCCATTTTTTCCTACATGGAATCCTAGTATGGGTTAACTCGGGTGACCTCTGTACATCTCTTTCTTTATTTTAAAGTAATTGTTTTACCGACTCTTGTTCTGATGTGGGACTTTCAAGGATGTTTCCGAGCCCAATTTTAAAATTGCGAGGACGCAATTCCCAAAAGGGGGGAAGGATGTAACACCCCAGGTAAGTAAAGAATATGAAATTTTTATATTTATACATTTTTTTGAATAAAATTTCAATATTAATTTAAAGTGAATTCTATGCTTGATGGCTTACCCAATACGCAACAACGAGTTCCTTTGAAATCTTACGTTGCACTATAATAATAAAATAATATTATTTTAAAAGGTAGTTAACGCCCAGCCGTTGTAATGGAGGGAATGAACAGAACAAACTACAAAATGATTATATATGTTTGTCAAATATTTTTTACTTTTTACAGAAAATGTTAGAGGATTAAAAATGCTAATGAATCCAATTTTTAGTATAAACATTCCAATATTCTTTAAAAGGTCGATTAACCGTCTTTTTATGACGAACCTCCTTTAAATCCACTTTTTGACAATTTTATGTGTTATATTTTACAAAATAAAATTCTTCTTTAGAATCGGGACATAAAAATTTACTTTGTGTAATTTTTTGGTAATTTTCCGATAATGTTCATTTTTTAAAGAATAGTGAAAAATGTTGTATTTTAATTCAAAACCTCTTTTTAATCTAATTTATTTTTATGATTAAATTATATTTTGAATTGTTTTCAATGTAAAATTAGAATATATTTTTACCATTTTATCCAATAGTGGTCGTTGGAATTAATTTCATCTTGAAATTGGACTTAAACTAGTGTCAATCTTTTTATACTTATTGTGTTATATAAACACGCTATTTGCTCTGACAGCAGAAATTAATTATTAAATTAATTAATGCAACTTATATGTTTTGAATTTTGTAAAATATACTTCATTTTTGAATTCGTAATATCAAATATAGATTAGGGTGAAGTTTTGGTATTTTTCTGAAAAACTTCAATTTTTGATGAATAGTGAAACCACTAAGTGGTACTTATAAAAACTGATTTTCCGTTTAAATGAAATTTTACCACTTCTGTGTTTGGAATTTTAATAATTCGACATACATTGTTTTCATTAAGAAGTAAAATGTGGTACAATAGGATTAAAATAATTTTTTGGTGAATAGTAACTTTTAAGTTTTTAATCGTGATTAGAGGTAATTAGTGTAGTTTAAGGTAAAAATAATGATTTAATAATCTGAAATGAACTTGAAACATGTCCTACCCTTATTGGATGTGTCATGGTCATCCCAGAAAATCCATGGGTCAACATGGGGACCCCATGGAGCCACTTTTCTTGGAAAATGACATTAATACCTTTTTATTTAAAGTTAAAATAAAAATGTCACAAACATGAGTTGTTTTACTAAAACAATTTTTAAATGGGGTTATAGAAGTCATATTTTTGACTATAAATATTCATTAGAAAGACAAAAATATATACTACATCATGATAGTTTTTTTCTAATTTTTAGACACTAAATAAATTAAATTATAAATGACACCATCATGATGCAGTGGTTACCTCATTATTTAACGATTTAAATAAAATGGAAAGATAATGTAAACTCTAAGACCTACACATGTCCAAAACCTATTGGATGGGTGGATTTCGAACCCTTATAACCTTATCATCAAGACACATCAATGTGGGACCATTTAAATCTGAAACCCATTCTAAAATAAAGTAACATTTCCTTACTTTCCAAGAGTGCCCCTCTTCTCCTCTTATAAAAGGCCCCAACCTCTACCTCCTTACCCACACCTCTCAAGCCTTTGGCCCGGCCAAACCCTGCCCATTTCATCTCTCCAAATCCCTATCTTCATCATTGAAGCCTCACTTTGGGAAGAATTCTTTCCAAGGAAGCCTTTGAGCTCAAATCAAAAATAGTTACCCGATTTAAAGGTAGTGTCTTCTCTTGTGTTCTTTTGTTTTATTTTGCTTCTCCAACACCCTAAACTCTTTTCATTAATATATTTTGCAACAACAACAGTATCCTAAATATACTAGGATGTTTTTATAAGAAGTAATCGAGCTACACTTACACACACCTTCATCTAATGGTTAAAAAACATATTGTTTCTGTGGATGGCGAATTTCTGCCTCACGAAACGATGATTGTTCAACACTCATATATCACCTTCAACGATGGAAATTAAGATGAAACTATATTTATATATGATATATAATATTTTTTATGTTTTTCTTAATCTTCTGTATTTTTTATTTGTGGCATACCTTTATGGTTTCCATTGTGGGTAAACACGATAATTTCATTTTAGGAAGTGCGGACTACCGCCCCCTCAAAGTGATTTGATTCGTTAATGCCATATGTGGGACGTATAAAGGATGGATTAAAAGTTATTATATATTATTTTATACTGGAATTATAATAAACCATTATATCATTATTATTATTTTCCATTAAAGTATGAGATAGAAATGAAAGTAGTGTTCATGCGTACGTACGGCTTACCGTCTCCATGAACAGTGCATTTCATTTCTTATCCCCAAATGTAATGTACTATTATAAGTACATATATATAATGGATATATATGATTTATGTTACATCTAAATGATTAATATAATTCTGGAATTAAAATATACCTATCCCTCATTTAGTTTTAAGTCCATTAATATGACATAGAAATGAAAGTAGCATTCATGCGTACGTACGGCTTACCGTCTCCATGAATAGTGCATTTCATTTCATACCCCTAAATGATTATGTAATATTATACATATTTGAATATTCTAGATATATATGATATATATATGATATCAAAATCATGAATATCATTCTGGATATAATGAACCTTTGACCACATGAACAACATGTAATTGTAAGAAGTCCACTTTCGACTTAAGAACCAAATGTCGACAAAACAAACATTATTAACTTAAATGATTAAATAATGTTTATAACAAGGTAATAATTGATATAAAAGTAATAATTAACTTGAAAAAGGTTCTTAATCAAGTATAAATTTACTCAAGTTTTTTATTCAGGTTGTTAAAGAACGATCGAGTCAAGTCAGACTCGAGGTAAGGGATCCAACCTCTTTCTTTCATTATAAGTACTATCATTTATGTCATTTCTTTTAAGCCCATATTTCTTATGTTTGGGGATGTTATTTTATATTCCTCATAAATTAATTTTTATGTTCATATTATGGGAGACCCTATTTGATCTCATAAATCCATTTTTGGAAGTTTTAAGTGGAGCCGTTAGGCTGCCGAGTTTTCGTAAGGGATTTTTCATCTCACTTTAATTTCCGTGACATTTATGCTACGTTTTCCACTATTTCCTTTGAGTGGTGTATGTACTGACCATTATTATACACTTTGTGTAGTATAATTTCATTTATGGTTATTTACATCTTCATTGTATGACCCTTCTTCCATGGGGTGTACTTTTCGAAAGTTACCCAACTCGGTAAGGGGACCTTTCACCCTCCTTTTTTTTAAAAGACTTCTTTTGTTATGTCTTTTAATTAACATACTATTATGTTGGTATATGTTCTTCTATATCCTTATTTATGTAAATTTTATGTCCAAGTGATGATATCCCCTTTATCTCTCCCATCAACCCTTTTTTTTCAAATTTTATGTGATGTCGTTAGGCTGTCGAATTTTACCAAGGAAACTTCTTAACCCAATTTAGATTTCTTTGGGTTCAACATGTAGTTATTGAATATGTCATCCTTTGAATATGTGTGAATAACATTTGATTGTTTTACACTTAATATCCACTTATATTGGGTGTGTTTATATTTGTCACACATAATTATGAGATTGATTTATCCTTAATTTAAGGATACCTTCTTTATAATGGATTTCATCTCATTTTACATTTATTTTGAGACTTCATTGTTGTTATGAACCAATTAACTCTTATATGGTGTGTATACTGTCCTTTGACATATTATATCATGAATCCCTTTATTCTCATGATATTATAAATTTCGTATTAAATGTTATTCCGCTATTATTTTTATTCAAGAGTCTCTCATTTTGTTAAAAACTCTTTGACAAAAATATCGTTTTAAATGATTTAAAGATTTATTATTCTAAATCATTATCTTTAATGTCCATGTTTTCAAAATGGTTTTCAGTATTTATTTATATGGACATTAATGTTTTAAAATTATAATTCCAATAAAATCTTCAAAGTGGTATGGGACACTTTGATTCAAAAATCTCTTTTAAATGATTTTTTGAAAATGGATTGATTAATTATATATCTAGGAATTACTTATTTTGATTGAAAATGAAATGTTGTTATTGAAATGTTTATATTTTCAATATTTTATGTGTAATGATGGTACTTGGACATTTTATGGGTGGTTACATGATAAACCATATGACGGGTGGTTCTGTGAATACCAGGACGGGTGGATACGTTTTAACCTCCAATGCATTGGGTATAGAAGTCGGTCGTATGGCTATTCCATTAAGTATGTGTGGAAGTCGACCGTATGGTTATTCCATTTAATTATGTTTATGTCCCAAGTTAACTTTATATGTTATGTGTTCTGTATATGGGTTTTATGGTAATATTTTGGTTACAAAAGGGTACGTAATGATCTTTTATTCAGTGAAGAGTTTTTACTACTTCATAAAGGTGAAAAGTATTACTTTGGTAAAGTAATCATGGTTTACTTGTTGTTTTTGAAAAACTAACAGTTTTCCCTCTTTGTGTATCCTTTACTGGGCTTTTTATGATCATCCCATGTTTTTGAAATGTTTTTCACAGGTTAAGGGAAAGGTTCATGATGTGATGATAGTGTTAAGGAAGTGTCAAAAAAGAATCCATGTTTTATTTTAAATATGTTTCTGTTGATGGGAAAAATTAATAAAGTCTTTTATGTAACCACTTTGTTAAAATGTGGAATGTAATGCCAGTTTCATGATATATTTCTCTAAAAATCTAAACCTAAAAAGATCCTCATTGTGTAATCTTGTAATAACTCAAGATTAAGTAAGGTTTAAGGCTGGGGCCTTATACTTTTCCCTAAATTTTGTATCATATAATATGATTCTAAATAGTCTTCATCTTTTTCATTACCTCCTCAAAAAGTTCTAGGCCATCAAGTTTCCTTTCACCAACTTCATCACAAAAAGTTTGAGTAGGACATATATTTCTATATAAAGTTTCATAAACCACCATTTGAATACTATAATAGAAACTCTTATTATATTAAATCTCAATCAAATGTAAATAATAATCCTGTATACCTTGAAATTCAAGTGATAATGATCTCCACATGTATTTTCATGTTTGAATAGTCCTTCCAAATGATCCTTATGTTTTCTGATGGTAAGTGGCTCTCAAACTAAGCCCAGTATTAAGAGAATTCTGAAGACTTTTCAAGAATTTCAATGTAAATCAATGATCATGATCAGACATAATTTACTAAGTTTCACCATGAAGTCTTACAACTTAATTAATATAGATTTATAAAAGGCTCTCAAGAGATAAGACTTCTCTTATAGTAAGGAAATGGGTAGATTTGGTTATGAGAACAATAATAACCCGTATTATATGATTCTTTATATGATTATTTGGTAACCTAATGAAACATCCCATATTAATATCATATTATTTAAACACAGAAATAGATAGAGGTTTCATTATTTCAATAGGATGTTTTCTCTCAGCCTTAACCAATTGAAAAACATAGTATATTGTTAAATAATTATTAATTTCTCACTTCATATTATCCCACAAAAAATGTTCCTTCAAATCCCAATACATATTAGTGCTACTATGGTGTATTGATAAATTTAAACTACGATAATCATATGAAAATTTCCTTTTTAGATTAGGTGTATATGTAACACATAACCTCCTTCCAAATTTCATATCACCATATTCACAAATTAAGTCTCCTAATTTCCCATCTTTTTCAGCTTCAATTTTCCTTTGAAAATTCACATCATGAGATTCATAACCTTTTAACTTTTACAATAATGATGGTTTCACAATCATTTGAGGTTGGGGGGGGATTTCTCCCCTTCCTTAATAATTTTCATATCTGTATTTACCAGATCAATAGACATAAAATCCATATCAATCCACATTTTGGTCATAAATCCATGACCTTACATTCTCAATGAAATTTCTACCATATTTTACTTCCATGGGTGGTAGTCTATTGACAAATAAAAATCCTTTAGTAGCTTGAGCCATCAAATTTTCCTCAAGTTGAGTATTTTAATGAAATATTTTATTTGAGGATCTTATGGTCTATGTATATATCGCACCATTCACCATTGAGATAATCTCGCCATATCTTTGAAAAAAAGATTACAACTTCCAACTCAAGATCATGGGTTGGATAGTTCTATTGAGGAGTCTTTAACTACATTAATGCATTGTCAATGACTTTATAATTATTTATAAGGGAATAACCAATTAAAATCTTAAATCCATCACTATATGTAAAAAATATATCATTTTATGATTATAGAGTCAAAATTTCAAACATTGACCAATATCCTCTTCAATTTATTAAAACACTCTTCCCATTCATTTTTTCATATGAACATAACACATTTTATGTATAAGCTTGGTTAGCGGGTCATCCAACTGGTAATTTATTAAAAAAATTATCATCATTAACCCACGAAACCAATAAAACTATGTACCTTGGTTACATTCATTAGTGTATCCCATTCATTGACGGCCATTTTCTAAATAGGATCCATTAAGATTCCGTACTAGGGGATACTATGGCCTAGAAAAGAGACTTTCTAAATTCAGATTTTGTACTTACAAAATTTTTCATGTAACTTTTTTCCTATAAGATTCTAAAGAATGATCCATAAAGGATTATCATAATCCTCATAAGTTTTATATTACCCCAACATAGCATCAATTAATACCATAGAAAAATTTTCAAGTTATTCTTTGAATACTCTATTCATTAGAACTATAAAAACATATAGTTAATTATTCATTCCAAAATGGAATTACATTAAACAAATAATGTCTACACCTAATTTGAAATTTTTTCTACGGAATATCTTCCTTCATTACTCAAAATTGATGATACCAAGTACAACGGTCAATCTTTGGAATATATTGAGCTCTGTGAAGTCAATAGAATAAGTCTTCAAGTTGAGGCAGAGGATACATTTTCTTTATTGTATCAATATTGATTCCCCCTATAATAAATCCATAGCCTCATGGATACATCCTTCTTCTTAATGAAATGAATATGGTCTCTCCATGTTGAAACACTAGGGTGTATAAATCCCTTATCACACAACTCCACTAGTTGTTTCTTAAACTCCAATAATTCTAAAGTGTTCATTATACATGTATTATTTGATATATTTCATGAATCTAGGATTAAATCAATATAAAACTCAACTTCATGATTTAGAGTATGTCTAGGTAATTACTTAGAAAGTACATCAGTGTAATTAAGTTACATCTTTGAATACTCAATATAATTATTATCTTTCCTTCCCATCTATAGGTTGTGTTTTCTCTTCTTCCTCAAGAATATCATTCATAATAGATACTCGAGGGTGTATCTATGCATGACTCAGATGATAAAGTCTCTATTCTAAGGCTAAATAATTACAAATCATCATAGTGATTCATAATTTATTTCTCTTTGAAGGAATCATTCATTGTGCACTATAATGATAGATCAGATATACAAAAACAAACTCTTTTCGGGATTATTACACATACATGCATATATGAGAAAACCACATAGACTTTTATTATCTATAAAGATATCTCTTTATATGAAAAACTACCGAATCTCTACCTTAAGAAAATTTTGTGATATTATTCCACAATTACAAATATACTCAAACTCTATTATAAGGTTATGTTCCCTAATCTATGTTTTCCTAAATCTAGTTCCAAATATTTCTACTAAACTACCTATGATACAAACTATAATAACCTATGTTTGGTGTCAAATTTATTATATTGGCATTATACAAGGTTTATATTCCCAAAGGACCAATCATTTTAGTAGTCATGGATATCCAAATACATACATGTTACCCATTTTACATTGGGAATAAAATATAAATCATAGTAACTGAAAACACATTGAATCATTTAACTCATTAATATAATTCTTATTTATATCTTAGGGAAATAAATTAAAATAATTTTGAGATAAAATTCTTTGTAAGGGATAAATACAGCAGAATATATCATTTGTAAATAAGTATTAATAAATATTCTAAGGTAAATAACTGAAAACACATGTCATTTAATCAATAACACAAGAACAAAACTATCCCATTGATAATATAAATACAATAATCTCATGGATAATAATAACTTAATTCATAATGATAGAAATTCATAATATTGGATATGATTATCTCATACATCATGATATATATACTTCTAAAACCTTATTCTAAGACAGTTTAATTGATGGGTAGGTATACATAAGAAACCGATTTAATTTCACCAACTAATTTGCCTAATGAGACCAATCAATGCATCCAAATGTTATCTATAATGTATCCCTACCCTTTAATACATTTCTAATTTATTACTCATACATTGAATGATCAATTCAATTCATAAACAATATACATTATCAAAAAATATCCATATTGAGCAAAGAATATAGACAAATAAAAATTTCCCCATTCAATCAAATAACTTTCATAGTAAAACAACGAATGTAAAGAATTTCATATGGTTTAGTAAATAATTTTATCCATTATACAAATAATATTTATATTTAAGAAAAATGTGATGTCCAATTATCATAAGAAATTTATTGTTTCAAGAGAATGTTAATTACCCCAAAATTAATTAATAAAATGAATTTGAAAATGTTGCATAGTCAAAATAATCATAAAAAATCAAGAGAAAGAATAACGATGGGATAATTACAACATATACTCAATTTATTTTAAATAAAATAAAGAAATTTTTTCATTTATGAATATAAATAATATAAAAAACAATAAAAACATTGTTGAGCAAAATACCATTTTCACATTGAATTTTTTTTTAAAGAAAATAAACATTTCTAGAATATTAGGAAAATTATTTTATTTTAAAATAACATTATAATATTTTAAATTAGTATTTAAATCATTGAGATTTAAATATTGTGGGAATTTTAATTTTTTCATGTAAGTTAAAACAATGATTACATTCACATTTTTAGTAAAAATTCAAAAATTAACTTTCTTGTAAAATGATAAAAATATTTATTTGAACACAATTTTTGAAAATAAAACACCGGTAAAACTTTCTTTAATGAATCATTTTAGAATATATAATATATTACTTAAAAAACATAAGAAAAATATAGAAATAAAAGAAAAATATTCCTGACAGAGTAGAAAATAAAGTCAGTTTTTCTTTAAAATTATTCATTCGGTATCTTGAGTAATAAAATAAGGAAAATTAAAGGAAAAGTTATAATTTTTAGAAATAAATATAGGGTAATAAAACATATTGGTTTTAATTTATAATGATCAAAGAATTTTCTACATATATAATTAAACATGAACAATTCGGAATGATAATTTGAATGTGAAATAAACCCTTATCACTTTGGTAACATTTGAATCATAATCCCCATTGAATAAATAACTTCAAATAAAATATTGAATACCATGAATATAATTAATTCATGATATATCATATCAAATGGGTAACATATATACCACATAAAATAAGATAAGTGTATAAAAAAACATATGTCACAATGAAGACAATTTATGATAAAGATCCATTATTAAAATCATAACACTGAAGTGAAAATTAATAAATGAAGTGATTATTTTAAAAAAATGAAAATACATAAAAAAATATAAATAGTAAATAATAAAATTAAATTAATTTTCACACATAATCCTAAAATAATATAGTTGATGAATTATAATTATAACCAAACAAATGGAAATTATGTTAAGAAGCACTTTAGCACTTGGTAACTTTCAAGTCAAATCATCTTGGATGAAAAAATTTTAATTTAAAATTACAATAACTTGAATTATTAAGGGCTCATGATATAACATGTTAAATGGGAAACATATACACTTTATAAAATAAATTAGGTGCATAAAATTAGAATATTCCTTATTGAAAATAAGTTGAGATAAAATTCATTACTTCACACTTCCCTTTAGTTGACTCTGTTTTAACCTACTATATAATAGTTTTAAAAATGTTATTAATTTATATCATAACCATATTAATATTTATAATATAATATATTATTCTATTATAAAATATTAACACACATTCATTAATAATATTTCATTGTTACTATTGTTTTGGGTGATAACGGATTTCTTTCCTCAAGAATATTTTATCTTGGATGTTAAAGTTATTGATAATTACATAGAGTTGTATAATCTCCCTTATGATATTTAATTTATAAATATCACAATTTTTTCATTAGATACCATTTTATAATCATTCATAAAATTTGGACATTGAAAATTAATCATGTCACTTCATAGAGATGGAAGGCAAAATGTATGTAAGAGAGATGTTATCATTTCTTTAATGGGTGAAAGGGTAAAAAATTAGATGACATATCGAAGGTAAAGAATAAATATTATTTCATGAGTATGATATGTATTCATTGGATCCATTATCAAAAACATTACTAATGGGGCATGTGTCACAACAACCACATGCCCGCCTCTAATAGGCCAGAGTATGGTGACTAGCACCGAGTAGTCAAATCACACACATGGGAGGCCTTATCCTAATGTAATTGTACACACACACACATATCCAAGACCATGAAATTTTTATATATGAAACAATTGGTAACCATTAATTCATACATCTAAAATACCACCATCAGGGTATGATGACAAGTACAAGAAAAAAGGGCTAAATACAAGCTTTCCACAAATAAACTGAAAACCAGTCCAAGTTGTAATGTGAGTGAGGACTCTAATTAAGATAAATGTTAGAACACACCTTGATCCATATGGATCACAAATATCATCCTGGTCGCAGTCCCTCTTTGACTCTGTCAAAAGTTCATTCATCTTCATAAGACACAATACATGTTTGAAAAGCCCATGTATGGGCGAGAATAATAATACCCAGTATGACACAATTAAATCAGTAAGAAAATAACATAAAAAATAAAATTCAACTCATCATAGGATTATTTAAATAGAACGTAAAACAACAATATATCCATATACTCATAATATACATCGTCTCAAGGTAAAGTCACAATCGTAAGGTCATCCTAGGACTCCTTCTCAAAGGTTCAACGTAGAACTATTCTAGGAGAACACACTGCATGAATCAAATAGATATGATGACATCCATACAATATATCATGATCATCGGGTCTCAGTATAATAACTACATGCTAGATATCTAAAAAGAAGGATACACAGATGGGGATCACACCAAATTCCAGGATGTATACTAACAACCCAATCTTGATTAACTCGCTAAGTTGAGGATCAATTCCCACGTAATGTTCATTATGATGATACCAAGAACCCCTCCTAGGGAAATGATGATAGACGATCTCACATCAGGACTCATGAAGGGGTTCCAAAACTCTACCCATGATAGATGTTCCTCAGAGGGGATCACCATCCTATGTATAGGATGTGACATCATACTAAACCTTCATGGAATAGATCAAGGGAATGTACCCTAATGAAATTTGTCCAGGATAAATAGAAAAGGGATATAAACCATTTTTTGAGGGAGAACACGATGTGTAAGGGAATTAAAACATATTTCCCTTTAGTACTGGGTCCTACCCATGTATCATGGCCCATGCTAGTGTCTATGTCCGAGTATACAGCATGTTTGAGCCCATTTACTCCTGACAATGTCCAAGTGCATGGCTCTTCCCATGTACATCTGGCATGGCCTTTTTCCTAACTAATTACACGGTGTGTCTAATCCCATTTACTCCTTCCCATTTCCATGTACCCTCAGAGGCAGAAACATAGCCTCTTGGTTAGGTTAACTTGTCTTGTAATATTTTTCTACTCGTGAAAACCCAATCACCCCATTGGGGGACACAAACTAAATGTCATATTAGATTAAAATCCATGTAACCTAAAATTTTACAAACCCATGGGTTCTCCTCCACATAACCACTATTATTCCATTTTGGAATCATGGATCCATGGTCATTCATCCAATACCCTCACTAATTGGATGGATTTTGGTTTCTGATTAGCTAATAAATGCTACTCGAATCCACTCCATCGTCACATACAAAATCCACAAGTATTAATTCCTCTGATCTGAACCTCATCCATATTCACCATCATTATAGGTTGATCTGTTATTTCTAACAAACATGGATCTATGATTATAATTCATTGTCTAGAGAAATGAGTGAAAATTATTTATTAGATGGTATTTCATCGAACCACAATCCAAAACGAACTTTGGTGATGAATACATGAATAACAGTGGGAAAAAACAAAGAAACCTGTAACAACCTAGACATTCATTAATCGAAATTCCTCTTGATCTAATTAAATGTTTATTATGGTTATATAAAATGTGAACTTCATTGGTTTTATGTTTCTGGTTTTTAAAATACCATTACAATTTGTGACTATTGCTAATATAGTCGTTGAAAAGTGATCACATGATTAGTATAAATATAGGGAATTAACAAATCAAATTTACTCTAAAAAAGGAAGCAATGGCCTCATCTAGTAGACTTTACACGTACGAAGCCCATATTTTAGAGCCTGGAAAGGATGTGGTGTCATTTGGCTTCGCTCTTGACCAAGAACAAGCTGAGCCTGAACACATTAAGCATGAGCAGAACAGACTAGGGAGAAGTGGAAGTTAATAGAGATTACCACCCGAGAAATGTTATCTGATCCACCCCAAGTGTCTGTCACCATCACACACCATACCCTTTAGTTTTTACGGGAGTTATAAGGGGTTAGGTAACAAAACCCTAGCACTATGACTCTGTACATTATTTTTGTATAAACAATGTGAATTCATTTTATTATTGTTACCTTGTAAATAGTTTTTAAAGAAAAAATATTATTTTTAGTTAATATTCATATAAGAAATTTATTTTCATGAATTAATGGATTTTTGAATTTAATAATATTTTAATAAAATATTATTATTTTTAAATAACTTTTTATTAAATATAAATGATCATATAATTTTATTAATGCAATTGTAATTTTTATTATGGTTTGAAAGGTGTTTTTGTCAAAATCCATGAATTTTCGATAAATATTGGTGTTTAGTTTAAAAGTAAAAAATTCATATATTTATAAAATTATTTAGATAAAATTAAAATTATTTTTGGAATCATGATGTCAAAATTATCCAGTGGTTATTTTTTCATAATTTTCTGTGACAGTCAAATTTTTGGGTACAAATTAAATATCGTTATATATATAATGTGTTTTATGGCATCTTAATGACCCAATAGTGATGTAATAAAAAAATATAAACATTATGTTAATACAATATTTGTTTTACCACTTAATGATTGTGATTTTGGGTTTTTTTATTTATTTTAAAAAGCTTTTGTGTACCCTTGAAGGATTATAAAACATTTTGTCTTTTTAAACTGTTTTCCTTGAGAGTGTGACACACCTCCACATAAGCAACCCTATTATTTTAAAATGTTAGGCCATTGAACATATAAAATATTTTTTCCCACTCCCCTTTGGCCAAAACCATGGGCAAAAACCATTGTCTAGTTTGCAGTTTTGATTAGTTTAATGTGAGGTTTCCCAAACCTAAATAATAAATAATTCCCTCTGCTTTCATATATAAACCCACCCAAGATCCCACTTCCTCTTCAATAAAAGCCTTTAGAGTTCAACCAACCCCTATCCTCCTCTCTCTATAATCCTCTGATGGTTCTCTAAGCTCCCAATAAGCCTCTCTCAAGACTCTCCCAAGTTATTGGGACCACACTTCCAAGTAAAGGATTTCTTACATTCTCATTTTTGTCCAATTTTCTTTATGTTGTTATGCACATGTTTTCAATTAAAAATGTTGGGGTATGATTTAGAACCACCACATAATTCCCTATTCATTTTTTTATGATGGGATACCCCTTTATCTCTCATTAAAGCCTCTCATGTACACTTGTTACCATGCCGAAATACTTTGGGGGATTTCTCTCTCCTCTTTTACATCCAAGAAATTATTTTGTAATATGCATCTAAATTCCATTACATTTGTTGGGAAATGAATCTATATGAACCTATTAATGTCCATTTCATATACATGTGATGATCCACCCTTTTATCTCTCATTAAATTTTTTCATGAATCTTTATGTCACACCGTTATTCTGCTGAAATTGCACCGCGTTTTTCCAAGCCAAGATCATTATGTAGTGAATACCATACCCATGTATCTATCAAGGGTATTAACCTTTATACACATATATATATTTAATTGTAATTTAATGTATTTATTCCACATTACATAATCGTGGAATAACTTATGATGTTGAATGATTCCATGTTATATGATCAATGTGGGACACTTATGCATGAAATGAAATGTTTAAGAAGGGTGTGACCAAATAGCACTCCAATTCATTGGGTAAAGTATAGTATCCTGATACATCGTGTGAAATGGGTGTTCACTAATTCTAATTCAAGTGTAATGAGGTTTTACTCATGCTTCATGTTCAATGGGGTTTTACTCATGCTCCATCTGTAATGAGCCTTGGCTCATGCTAATTCCTTGTGTAGAATTGTTTCCACATTTCTATGTTATGATTATCTTGCTTTATCATGCCTTCATGTTCATGTTTTTTGTTTTCTCCACTGATATTCCTATTCCCTGACTTTTATTTTATTTCTCATTTTATTCCATGTTTATTCCCTTACTGGGCTTTATAGCTCACCCTTTTCTTATGCATGTCCTCAGGTTATCCCATGCAATGCTAAGTAGGAGGGAATGTAGTGGTCATGTAAAAGGAATTATTCAATATATATACTATATTTCATGTTTTAAGTTGTTATGTAATGATCCTAATCCCCAAAGACACTATACCTCTTGAACTAAATTTTTCTATCAAGTGAAGATTTTATGTAATAAATCATGTTTAAGTGGGTAAAAAAGAGCAGGGTTGTTATAGTTGGTATCTGAGGATAGGTTTACTTATTTTTGGGATTAGGATTAGAAAACACTAGGGAATAATTAGAGATAAGAATAAGTATAATAAAAACATGCCTAAGTATTTTTGAGTATTGAGTATGTGGTTTATCGTGAAAATAAATCCATGTTCAGATACAAGGAGGTAGAGGCGGCTCTGGCACAGATGTATCCTAGGGGTAAAACCCAAAAACACCACTTTAAGATAGACTCGAACAGGAACTGGTTCATTACAATAGGCCTCGTTGCACTCTTGGTTACGACACTCCTGGGGGATATGCTTTTGTAAATTCACAAGAATAGTATAAACCCTTATTAAGGGGAATTAAAAAAATTACCTTAAGAATATATGTTAAAAAGTAGATCATGAATGTCATAGATTGAATCCTATAGATTAATAAGTTAGGGAAATAAAATCTATTTATAAGTCATCCGTTTTTCCCTTTGATTACCCTTTAGTTGTTAATACTTTATGATACTCATCCCTTTGTATGCATTGGATAGAGTAGAACATGAATCAAAAATTGAACGGTAGGGTTATCGCCCATAGTTCTACACATTTGTTTATATCCCCAAAGTTTAGTAGAACAATCCTAGAACCACCAAAAATAATGGAAGTAAATATGTCAGTGAGTACAACCAATGGGGCAATAATTTCATCCCATGAATATAACACCTCCCCTGTCATAATGTTTGGATTTTATTTCCTGAAAAACCTTCTCATACTCCCTCCGGTGGAATTTGATGTAATTATTGGCATGGATTGGATTTCCTTATATAGAGCCTACAAAAATGTCGTGAGAGAGAAATCACTATCCATGTGAAGAATCAACCCCCAATTCTATAAAAGTGAAAGGAGGAAGATGAATCCTCCTTATCTCCACCATCTCAAGTGTGGATATTATTTCCCTATGAGAATGGGTATCTGGATAGATGATTGATTCTAAGGAGAAAACCACCCTTGGAAACATGCCTATTGTGAGGTAATTTACTCAAGTGTTTCTAAAGAAATTTCATGTTCTTCATCCAATAAGAGATGTTGAATTCTCAATTGATCTTATACCTAGGGAATTGTCATTATCTAAGACTCCATATAGAATGGTTATTGTGGAGCTTCAGGAGATGAAGAAACAGCTACAAGAGAATCTGGATAAAGGGTTTATACACCCAAGTGCTTCACCATGGGAAGCAGTAGTCCTCTTCATCAAGAAGAAAGAAGGGTCAATGCGCCTTTGCATTGATTATCATGAGCATGAAAAAATCATGATAAAGAACAAGTATCCTCTCCCACGAATCGATGACTTGTTCGATCAGCTGCGTGGAGCACAATACTTCTCCAATGTGGATTTGTGGTCGGGATATTTTCATGTAAGGGTGAAGAAGGAAGATATCCCCAACACTACTTTTCATACAAGATACGGTAACTATGAATACATAGTAGTGTCTTTAGGACTCACTAATTCTCTATAAATCTTCATGGACATGATGAATAGAGTCTTTGGGGATTTCCTTGACAAATATTTGGTAGTCTTTATGGATGATATTCTGATATAATCTAAATCCAAGGAGGATAATGAGGAGAATCTAAGAACTATACTAGAGACCTTGTGTAGGGATAATATCTATCCAAACTATATCAAGTGTGAGTTTTGGTTGAATGAGGTCTCATTATTGGGCCATATCATCCCAAGCAATGGGATATCTGTGGATCCCTCCAAAATAGATGCAATTGAGGGATGGTCGAGGCCAACATTGGTAACGGATACCCATAGATTCTTGATTTTAGCTAGATATTATCGAAGATTTGTGAGAAATTTATCACGATTTCCCAACCCTTTTACCAAGCTTACTCGGAAGGGAGTAAAGTTCTCATAGAGTGATGAATGTAAATAAAGCTTCAAGGACATAAAAAGGAGGCTTATCATTGCACCCGTGCTCACTATACCCACAAGTGGAGAACAACTTGTGGTATTTAGTGATGCTTCAAAGAAAGTATTGAGATATTTTTTAATGAAAAATGACAAAGTCATTGCCTATGCTTCAAGGAAATTGAATGTTCATGAGGAAAATTATACAACACATGATTTGGAGTTATCTACGGTGATCCTCTCATTAAAAATTTGGCGGCATTATCTATTCGAGGAGAAGTGTGAAATATATACAGACCACAAAAACCTCAAGTATATATTCACAAAGAAAGAGTTGAACATTCGGCATCGAAGATGGTTAGAGCCGATCAAAGACTACGACTGCTCAATCCATTACCACCCTGGGAAAGGGAATAATGTGTAAGATGATCTAAGTAGAAAAGACCCCACAATTCTATCATTGATGTAATTTGAGAAGGACCCAATCTTTGTAGATTTGATGAAGATGAACATGGGAATCATAAACAAGGGAACTTTATCAATAATTTCAATAATGATTTCTCAACAGTCTCTTTTGGAATGGTTAAAGGATGATCAAAAGGATGAAGTGGGAATTCAGAAGAAAGTGGAAGCAATCAGAAAAGGGAAATCCTTGAAGTTAAATATTAATGAAGAAGGAATTGTGAGATTTTGTAAAAGACTATGTGTTCCATCAAGTCTGGAGCCGAAGAAGGAACTTTTGGATGATACGCATAGTTCAAATTTCTCTATTCACCCAGCAAACACAAAGATGTATCAAGATCTCTGAGAGAATTATTGGGGGAATAATATGTAGAAGGAGATCGTTGAGTATACATCAATGTGCCTGGTGGGTCAGCAAGTGAAGGAAGAGATGTAGAAGCCTAAGGGGATGATGCAACCATTGTCTATACCAGCAAGAAAATGGGAGAATATCACAATGGACTTTGTCACCAAACATCTGAAGAAATCCAATAGAAACAATTCAATCCGGATTGTTGTGGACCATCTTACAAATTCTTCACACTTCATTGCAATTCGGGAGGATTTCTCATTGGATCAGATGGCAGAGATATATATCAGGTAAGTGGTAATGTTTCTTGGAGTACCACTATCTATTTTATCCTATCTATATCCAATATTCACCTTTATGTTTTGGAAGAGTCTTAAAAATTCTCTGGATACATAACTGAACTTCAGTAGGGCCTATCATCATCAAACGGATGGCCAATCTGATCGAACTGTTCAAACAAAAGAGGATATGTTGTGATCATGTTCTATAGACATCAAAGGTGGGTGGGACCAAAATATTACACTGGTTAAATTCTCCTACAATAACAGTTTTCACTTGAGCATCTGAATGGAACCTTATGAACCCCGGTATGGGAAGAGGTGCAGAACACCAGCATGTTAAGATGAAGTTGGTGAGTGTAAGCTGCATGGACCAGAAATGGTCGATGAAATGCTGGAGAAGGTGAAACCATTCAATAGTATATCATGGCCTCCCAAAGTTGACATAAGAGTTATGCATATAACTGTCGATGAGACCTTGATTTTAAAGTTAGAGACATGGTATTTCTACTCATATCTCTATGGAAGAAGGTCATGAGGTTTGGAAAGAAAGGGAAGTTAATTCTTAAGTTCATCGCCCCTTCAAGATTCTTGATCACATTGGGGTTGTGGCCTATCGACTAGCACTTCCACCTAACATGGACGAAGTACATGATGTCTTACTTGTATCTCTCTTATGGAATTACATACCAGACCCTTCACATTTACTCTCTTTAGAGGTAGTACAACTAGAGGATGATCTTACTTACAAGGAGAAACTAGTGAAGATCATAGATCGTAGAGATAAAGTTCTATGATATAAGATAATTCCCCTCGTCAAGGTGTTGTGGAGAAACCACATGTTTGAATAAGTGACATGATAATTGGAGGAAGTAATGAAGTAAAGTTACCCACATCTATTTTAGTGTGGGAAAATGATATTTAAAGGGAAAAATTTCTTTAGGGGGAAGATTGTAACAACCCAAACATTCATTAATGGAAACTTCTCTCGATCTAATTAAATGTTTATTATTGTTATATAAAATGTGAACTTCTTTAGTCTCATGTTTCTATATTTTAAAATACTGTTATAAATAGTGATTGTTACTAATATAGTCGTTGAATAGTGATCACATGATTAATATAAATATAGGGCATTAACAAATCCAATTTACTCTGACAAATGAAGAGATGGCCTCATCCAGTAGAATTTACCCATATGATGCCCATTTGGAAGAGTGTAGAAAGGAGGTGGTGTCATTGGGCTTCACTCTTGACTAAGCACAAGCTGATCTTGAACATGTTAAGCTTGAGAGAAACTGACTACAGGAGAAGTGGAAGTTAATAGAGATTACCATCCGAGCGATGTTATCCGTTCCACCCCAAGAGTCTTTCACCATCGCACACCATACCCTTTGGCCTTATGCAGGTGTTATAAAGGGTTATGTAACAATACCCTAGCACTATTAATATGTACGTAATTTTTGTATAATGAATATGCATTCATTTTATTATTGTTACCTTGTAAATAGTTTTTAAAGCACAAATAGTATATTTAGTTAATATTCAACTAAGAAATATATTTTGATAAATTAATGTTTTCTTGAATTAAATAATATTTTAAACAAATAATATTATTATTAAATTCATTTTTATTAAATATAAATTATCATATATTTTCATGAATGAAAATTTAATTTTTATTAAGGTTTGAAAGATGTTTTTGTCAAAACCCATGAATTTTCAGTAAATGTCAGTTTTTTATTTTAAAAGTAAAAAATTCACATCATTATAAAATTATTTAGATAAAATGAATATTGTTTTTGGAATCAGGATGTTGAAATTATCCAATGGTGAATCATTCATAATTTCATGAGATAGTGGAATTTTTGGTTAAAATTTAAATAGCGTTTAAATACATAATCTGTTTTATGACATCATAATGACCCAACAGTGATGTAATAAAATAATATAAACATAATGTTCGGCCAATATAAGTTTTACCATTAAAATTATTTGATTTTGGGTTTGTTTTATTTATTTTACAAATATTTAGTGGACCCTTCAAGGCTTATAAAACATTTTGTCTTTTTAAATTGTTTTCCTCGAGAGTGTGACTCACCTGCACATAAGCAACACCATTATTTTAATGTGTTCGCACATTGGACATATAAAATATATCTTTTCACCCCCATTTGGAAAAAACCATGGGAAAAATCCACAGTCTAGTTTGTGGTTTTGATTAGTTTAATGTGTGGTGTCCCAAACATAAATAATAAAGAATTATTTCTCCTTTCCTATATAAACCCACCCAAGATCCCACTTCATCTTCACTAAAAGCCCTCAGAGTTCGACCAACACCTGCCCTCATTTATCTAGAATCTCCCCAAGGATCCCCAAGCTCCCAATACGCCTATCTCATGTGTCTCCCAAACTTTTGGGATCACACTCCCAAGTAAGGGATTTCTTCCTTTCTCATTTTTGTCCAAATTTTTTAAGTAGTTATGCACTTGTTTCCATTAAGAATGTTGGGGTATGATTTATCATCTCCCCCATACTTCTATATTCATTTTATGGGTTATGGGAGACCCATTTCTGTCTTATTAATGCCTATCATGTACACCTGTTACCATGCCGAAATTCCATGAGGGATTTCTCTCACCTCTTTTACATCCAAGTAATTATTTTCTATTATGCATATAAATTCCATTGCATTTTTTGGGACATGTATCTATATTACCCATTACTATCTATTTCATGTACATATTATGAGATTCCCTTTTTTCTCTCATCAACTATTTTGAAAAATCCTTACGTCACACCATTATGCTGCCAAAATTGCACCGCATTTTTTCAAGTCAAGATCATTGTGTAGTAAATACCATACCCATGTCTCTATCAAGGTTATTCACCTTTATTCACATATACATATTTAATGGTCATTTAATTTATTTATTCCACATTACTTAATCGTTGAATAACTTATGATGGTGATTGATTCCATGTTATATGATCCATGTGGCACACTTATCATGAAATGAAATCTTTAAGAAGAGTGCACCCTGATAGCACTTCAATGCATTGGGTAAAGTGTAGTATCATGATAAATCATGGGCCATGGGTTTTGAATCATACTAATTCAAGTTCAATTAGGTTTTACTCATTCTTCATGTACAATGAGGGTTTACTAATGCTCCATGTGCAATGAGCCTTGGCTCATATTAATTCAATGTTAAGTGTTCTTGCCGCATTTCCATATTATGATTATCCTGCTTTATCATGCCTTTATGTTTATATTTCTCTTGTGCTCCATTGATATTCCTATTTCCTAACATGTATGGTATTCCTAAAGTTAATCCATGTTTATTCCCTTACTGCGCTTTAAAGCTCACCCTTTTCTTATGCATGTCCTCAGGTTATCCCAAGAAATGCTAAGAACGAGGGAATGTAGTGGTTGTGTAAAATTTGTTTTCAAAAATGATGTTGTATTTCATATTTTAAGTTGTTATGTAATGATCCTAAGCCTCAAATAAAATACACCCCATGATCTTCCATGTTGTATCAAGTAAAGAGTTTATGTAATAAATCATGTTTACGTGTGTAATAAAGAGCATGGTTGTTATAAAACCCACAAGAGAGGAAGGAACCTCATCCATGTTCGAGTTGGCCGCGTTATGTTTTTAATAGAACAAGGAACAAATATCCAAATAAAAATATACAATTTCTCCCCATTATCCCTACAAAAGAGACCCACACCCGTAATACAATCAAATTATTAATCAATCTGTTGGTCAATTAATTTTCATTCATCATAAGATAATGAAATAGTGATAAATAAACATAAAATAATTCCCTACATTAAGGTGGATCGATCACTATAGAATAATGAATTTACATCATTGTCATTATTGAGATCCGAAATTTTCATTGGTGTAGACATCCTCAATTCAATCTGATTAGATGTAATCCACCAATAATTCTCTCCTATAACACTCTTATAGGTATCTAGGGTTAGGTGGATGGCCCAGAGAACTCTTCATAACAATAAATTTACATAGGTTTCTAGGTCTCTCTATCAAAACAAATTTATTAATTCTCCCATGACTGAACTTAATCAAAAACCTCAACACCGAAAAAGATTATGTCGCACCTAGGATAAATCCCAAGTTCTAAACTCAATGGAAGCATTAAATTTTCAATTTGATCCTCTGTTTAAGAGTTATTAATGTTTTTTAGAAAATATATAAACACCTAATATTTAATTTATTTAATATATTTAATATATTTCAAAACATAATTCTAGGAACACTATGCAATGGAATATCACATCATCTTAGAACCTAGCTACAAATATTATCCATACTATATTCTACAGTAAAATATATAAAAACATGAGTCATTAAATTCTACCACATTGGGGATTTAAAAAACATAAAGCCAAAAATAGACTACATGTATATACGTGGGTACTGAGCTTGAATCTGTGTCTTCATCTCCCAAGTACCCTCCTGATTATTCTTATGTTTCCACCAGACATGCATTACGGGAATCGTTATTCCACAAAGGATCATCTCCTAACAATCCTCAATATTTATGAGGAACTCAACAAAGCTATCCCCATCCTCGATGTCCATCTCTTCCCAGTCAATAACATGTGATGGGTCATGCAGATACCTCCTCATCTATGACACATAGAAGATGTTTTGTACCCAGTCTAACTGCGGTGGTATAACTAAATGGTATACCACCTCTCCAACTCTATAAATTATCTGGAAAGGGCCAATGAATATTTAATATTTCCAGTTTCCCCATCCAATTAATTGTAATACATGTTGAGGTGAGCCCCTAAAGAACACATGGTCTACCTCCTCAACCTCTAAAGGCCTCCATCATTATCCTGCATATGACTATTGATGACTATATGAATTCTTCATCTGCTCCAGGATGATCTACACCTTTTATATATTGGATTTCACCAACTCTAGGCCTATTAGCCCTGACTCTCTTAGGTTATTATAGCATAGTGGTGACCTTCAAGGTTTCCTGTACAAAGACCCAAATGGTGACAACCTGATGGTGGAATGGTAACCGTTTTTTTACGCAAACTCCACCAATGGTAGGTGATCCTCACAACTATCGCCAAAGTCTAATATGAAATCAAATAGCATATCATCTAAGACATGAATAGTATACTCAGTCTGTTCATTAGTCTGGGGGTGAAAAGTTGTGCTCAAATGCAACAAAGTCCCAAATTACTTTTTTAATCTCTACCATAACTAATATGTGAAGTTATCATCATAGTCAGAAATGATTGTCGAGGGAACACCAAGGATCCCTATTATCATGATCACATAGATTAATCCCAATTTCTCTATTTAAATGTGCTCTCAAATAGCTAGGAAGTGGGATGACTTGGTGAGTTGGCCTACAGTAACCCAAATCTCATCATGTCCCACATAAATACATGGCACCCCTTCATGAATTACATAGATATCCCTATACCACTTACACTCTAGAACCTTAAGGGGTGATGTTAAATGTTGTGTAAGCTGGTGATCTTCCTTCACTTTCTAAAAATTAAGGCTTTATGAGACAAACTCTGCAACTCCCTTCTTTATTCTTGACCACCAAAACAAACATTGGTGGTCCTGGTACATTGTCACTACACCTAAATGTACCACCAATGGAGTTCTAGGAAACTCCATCAGAACCTCATCCTCTAACATCATCAGTACCATCATGTGTCCTATAAAAATAATGAAATTCTCTCCGTCTTCCAAAAATCCATCAGGATGATGTCCAATGGATATCTGAGTATGTAGGGTACCACAATTGATATACTAAAGATGTGAATCCATGAGTCACTGTAAATGAGGAGGGTTAACAATGATTGTCTGGAGGTAAGTTTCACTATCTCCAACCACAAAGGATTTATATAATGATTCCAATTTCTCTAATACTTCACCCAGAAACTATGAGTAATATCATTTACTGGGATCATATACTTCCACATTACCATTCCCATGGGTATGAACACTCTCGATGTAATAGTCCCAAAGGAACTCTATCCAGTGCCTCTGTCTCATGTTAATATCCTTCTAAGAGAATATATATTTGAGAATATTATGGTCATAATATATAATAAACTACTCACCAATTAGGTAGTTTTTTCATATTAACAGTGTGAATCCTATCACTGCTAACTCAAGATCATGGGTCATGTAGTTCCACTGACATGAACCATAGGCAATCACTGGCTACCTCTACATAAGAACACAACCAAACACTTTTTTAGGAATCACAAAACACTACGTACCTGACATAATCCTCTAGTAATATCAACATGGTAGAGTCTTTCAATATCCACCTCAACTCCATGAAAGCCTACAGGCACCATTCTATCCACAATAAAGACAACCCCTTTCAGGTTAAAGTTAACAATGGAGATGATATCATTGATAAATCAAGTACAAATGTATGATAGTGGCCTACTAACCCAGGTAAGATCTTCACCTATGTCATACTCTTATGTTTCACCCAATATAACATTTCATCAACCATTCCTAGGTCTGTTGTTGCTCTATCTACAGATATAACATTTCCCAAATAGTGGACCTCATGGATCCAAAACTAGAACTATGAGAGCTTCTTGAAAATATAGGGATCATAGAGTATTTCCATAACCATCCTCAAGTGTCTCACGTGATCCTCCTTATAAGTTAAGTACATTAGTAAATATTCAGTTAATACTACCAAAAACCAGTTTAATAAAGGATGAATATCCAATTCTTGAGTCCCATTATAGAGTCTTGGCTCAGATGCCACTTAACAGTGCCACAAGCCGAATGGACTCTAGGTATCAAGTGTGTCTCCTTGAATGATATAGGTTTCCAATATACAGTGAGGGTGTAAAGGTTATACAATGGGGATAATATACCCATTTGATCAGAATAAATACGGATGAATCAACAATTAAACAATGGTTGTGGGAAATAATAAACTGACAGTAAATAGTTAATAAATGAATCAATCATGCCTGATAATGATAAAATGTAAAATAGGCATTTAGAAAGTGTAAAGTAAAAAGAGAGACTAAAAAGTAATTAAAAAAGTAAGATACACTACATGTATCTCTAATATCATCATGAGATCCATCTCGGTAATTTTCTCATGCTCTCCATCCAAGCCCATAAGAATAACAACAATCAAGAAAAACCCATGAACTTGATCCTGCAACCAATGAGATCTGTTTGGGTACCCCGGTGCAATGGAAGCCCAAATATGGTGTGAAATAAACATAGTATTCCACCATTAATGGTGTCTATATTGTAATCCAGTTATTTCACATATAGTAAAGAAGTGTGCATACATAACAAAAGTAAATTAAAAAATGATAAATAGTAAATAAACAAGTCTAGATTATATTCCTCAAGGACACCATGATGACCATACCTTCTTAGTAAAAATAAGTAAATTCCTCTAAGTGAAATAAATGCATATATATATATATATATACTTTGTATACACATGTATACATATATATATGCACTATATAAATAGTGATTCTTATAGCCATATATATGGAAATGTAGTATTATCAAAGGCTTGAGGCATTACATAGGCATTTATTCATGTTACTACAAATAATAATAGTAATGTTCTCTTAGTAATGAGTAAGGGTGTCATGACCAAGGATCATATATATACCAAGGAAATAGACAAGCCTGAGTATTATAGTCAAAATATTCTATCATGTCGAGTATCACTAAACAAGTGGAAATAGTCCATAACCATAGCAAATCATGAATATATGCCACCATTCCATGTGTCATGGTTTGTAGAGAGGTGGACCATACACAACCTCCTACATGAGGTGGTGTGGAACATCATGCCCAGAAACCCCAGTGATGGGGACACCATTCTAACCATCCTTGACCAGGTGGGTGTGACACGTCATGTCCAAAAACCCTACTTGAAGTCCCTTGATCATAAATCAACACATGTAATATGTTTTCCCAATGATCTCTTAGCCAGACATTCTATAGAAAGAAAACTAGAATCGCTTCAGGAACATTGGATCTATTTAATTATAATTCATTTATCATTTTCATTAGGATATACATTAACCCATTTCACTTATACAGTCCAATTATAAATGAAAATTTTCATGTCCACAATAGGCCATAACATAAGAAATATCACTATAAGAGGATCATTCCCCTAAATAACATAAATAATAATAATAAATCGAAGACCAGTTAAAATATATCACATTCATCACTTCCTTTTATATTGGAAGACGATGCACCTCAAAAAAGGGGTATTATTAGAAAACATGATAATTTATTAAATAATCCACTTGATTCAATTCAACCATATAATTTATAAATTAATGTGGAAACTCAACAAAAAATGGGACCTAATCAAGCCACGAATTTAACCAATATAAATAAATAGGACATCTAAATAGGGGTGGCACTACATAATGTATACACTTTAACATTAAAGTAAAAATGTTGTAATATCCCTAATGGGGTTACTCTGATTGAGTTTATTTCCTCCAACCATGTAATGGTTTCTATGGTAGTCAAGACTTAGTCTAACCATTTAATCGAAGGCATGTAATAATTTATGAGAAACACCTGAAAAAGTCTAGTGTGAGGCACAATGGAAAACTCTTTAATAAACGATAAATCTATGGAAAAGAAACTATCCCACATACCTAACTCTTATATTGGTCCACACATCCTGTATCGATCTTTGATTCAAGAAAAAATTTGATAAAATGGAAGAATCTCCAAACTCCCTAAATATCGGGTAAAATATATCACATGGAATTAACATTTTGTAAGGAAATTTTAATGAAGAAGAGAAGCATGGGGAGTTGAGATCATACAGATGCAGTTCCAATGCAACTGATGGTAAGTGAAATGGATACTGGATGAAGATCCTAGCTCAAATCCTAGGATAATAGATTTAGAGATCTCTCACATGACTCCCCTAGTACGCAGAAGTGGGGATGAAAGAGGGGTGAGAAAGAATAAGATGGATGGTCAAAATGGTCCTTTCCTAGCTCATTAATTATCCACACAGTTAGGCCTCATGGTTTTCAAAAATGTATGAGAACCGTGTGAAAAATTCTTCATAGAATCCACACCTTGCATGTTTATCTCACACATTTAGGAAAACCATGTGTTTAAATAGTGTCTTGCTACTGGTTAAGTGTCACTAAGTCTGTAGGATTAGGCACATGGTTTTGGAAAACAATACACACCCCAGGTTCCACCTCCTTAATAAGTTTGTAACCTTCTACATGATCATGAACATCAACAGACATGGTTTAAGAAAATTGTGTGACATCACCTTCTTCCCTCGGCCATGCTACATAGTTTCTCCTATGGGACACATAGTTTCAAACAAATTGTGCATCCTGATCAAATCCCCTAAAACATGAGCCTCAAGGGACTAACATTCCTAAAACTATATGAGACACCAATGTTAAATCTCGGTACTTAAACCAAATCTAAAATTTTTCATTTTAGTGATCCAACTACCAGAATAACATTTCAAGACTCTATTTATAATTTGGAATGTCCATGAAATGAAAATATCTGAAACTCCTGAAATTCTAACCCGGTCTAAAACACAGGACGTTTCAATCTCCTCACCTTAGAACTTATCATCCTCGAGAAGCCATGGGATAAAGAGGATAAACATTACCCAACCTGCTCAGATTGATAAAATCCCCTTATGTGGCCGTGTTGCGTCTTGGAACACCCAATGCACCCTCAAATTCCACATTAAACATGGTACTAAAGCTATTGAACCTTGATCCAATGCTCCCAACTTCAATAAATTCACTAATAAAGATCTCAATAGATCATGTATACACCATCACATGATAAAAAATCATCTCTTTAATCGATTGGACAGATCCACTCCCCACCTCAAGTCATAACCTTTGAACAACCAATTTAGAGTCACTGTACTTGAACCATCAATGTTTCTCACTAAAAAATGTCTATTATTTTATAATGTTGATCCTAGAAGGTTTTCCTAAATGATAAAATTAGTTACATGTGATTATATTTCCCTTAGTCCTCACTCAAATCATTATGGTCAATTCTCATTGAAATTGTAGAATTTAGTCACTTTGGATTCTATTGAAAATTGGAAAGAGTCCTTTTCGTGTAACCATTTTAAACCCATATAGTTAATGAAACGGTTACCTAATGACCATAAAACTCCTTTTAAGATATCCCTAGATGAACCACCTTTGGATCACTATTCTTAAAACCGCCCAGTTTAGATGACTAGAGCTTTTCAAACAATAGAACCAAATTCCATTAAGTTGTGGCATCTCAAGATTTGATTTAGCACACTTACTAATCATGTTCCTGACATTAGATGATGACATCAACAACATAATGATTCCTAAAAATTGATCCTTGAGCATATTTATGAGTTGTCAATCTACCAAAATAGAAAAGGGGTATTTGATTTCATTAGTTCAGTGTATAACCGACACTCTCTCTGTGAACCCAATATGATGTCAACAGAGGGGTCATGATCATCATTAAATTGCGAGTACACAAAGATGTCACTAATGGTGTGTATTGATCCTCCTATTCTATGCTCACATTTTAAAATACTATAATTTCTTTAGTCAACACCTGACACCATGTCCCACAACTACGAGTTCCTAGGTTCATACATCGGTTAACCGCCTCGTGGCTCTTAATTTGATTACAAAACAACCCTTTCCATGGCAACCACCTTCAATTTAACATAATATTTGGGTCTCCATACCCAAAATAATTAGAAATAAACCATCAATCCTAATATTTCATATGGCAAACCACTAACTAGTTATTCAAATAGTACCTTATGCAACTAGGGTGTACCAAACCTATGTTACGCAGCGGTTGTTCACTCTTGTTTAACCCAGTTCTCGACTCAACTTGTGCTTCTATCATTTTCTCATTATCCAGGTAAAGTTGACCGTGATATCTGGAACCCTTGTACTATTATGGAAAGAACTCCCTAGGATCACCCTCTATGATTAGGCATCCCCGTGATCCATTAATAAGTTAAACCCACTCTGACAATCTTCGAATGGTCCCTTATGATCTCATTCCTACTACATGGAAGGACACGCCCTTCACGACTAGCATGACACACCCCACCTTTGGGTTGTCATATTCATCATGTAATAGAAAATGAAAAACATATGATAGAACATGTTTTTTCACTAAATAACTCAAATCCTGAACATGGACTAAATTATTTTAGCAAGAGGTTCACTAGAAGATAGGAAAACTAACAACTCATAAGCACTCTAGGTCATATTCACCTTTATAAACTCACATTAAGCACCTTACTTGTAAATTTCAAGCGCTTCATCACTATAAAACATTAAATACAACCCAATATGAATCGTTCATAATGAAACACATGAACATTTTTATAACAGCATCCCAAAACATTGGGACAACACACCTTTTGATTCCTAATCCAAAGGTACAATGCTCATGGTAAGCTTGGAACTCCCATGTCACTCTACTTATGAGATGGCCTGCAAAAAAAGCCTTCAAGAACCCATGTGACTTTATCCAAGAGGTCAAATAACCATACAATTTAAGGTATAATGAAACCTTATAGCATAGATAACATGATAATAAATTAGTCACTTTTAAACTGACAATCTCTATAAGTAACAACATGTGCTACTAGGATAGAAAAAAAATCCCAACTTATTCTACGCGTACTAAGAATGTAATAGCCTGTTATAATATAGTGGAAGATCAAAGGATCTAAAATGTATTGGACCATTCCTGAGTCATGTATAGACCACTGAACTAAAGCATTACACAATTCTCAAACATTTAACAAGGCTCAACTCATTAAACAATCTCCCATTTACATGGGGTGTCACTTTATAAAAGGATTACTATTGGGGAAAATGGAACATAAATGTTACCTTTCACTTGAAATTTAAAACAAATAATTCAAAATTTATTTATGCTTATAAGGTTCTACCATAACAGGGATAGATCCTCACATACAGAAGGAATCAACATTAAAAAATGTCATGCCTGAAAATATAACTAGGCCATTCCACCTAACCTCTAGGTCCAACACAACCTAGGAAGAATTCAACTGTTTATTAAGGGAAATTTCTATATTCCCGCACTAAGGGAAATAAAATTGACCCTTACCTGAGGGTAATTTATTTAAATAATATTATTAGGTTCCACTTTTAGGCATTTAGATGATTCTTCTTTTATTTAACATTTAAACAGCTAGCACAAGGGATGTCAAGTACTAATTTTTAAAAACATCTTCACTATGAACTTTATTTAGCTGACTTCATGCAGCATTTCATGGAAATCATCTAGTAATTTCTGTTTTAACCATTTATTTGATTCTATAATTTCATAGCTATCTCAATTAAATAAATTTTCAATTTTTATCCTATAGAGGAAAAAACTCATTAGTTTGTAATGAGAGTTTTAACTAACCAGAACATCATAATAATATAGCTCAATATCTATTACCAAGGTTCCCATTAATTAAGGTAACCAATCAAGTAAGGTTCCACGATATTAGTAACCTCGGGTGCCTCAAATAACTACCCCACATATCACTAGCATACCACCATGGTGTAAAGTACCAAGACTTAAAAAAAAGATGACCTATTAGGGGTCCATTAATTCAATTAGGATTATGAAAAAACCATTTAGTAGGTTTAACACATAAGAATATCAAGACCAGCCTCATTAGGTTAAGTCCAATTTATCCTATAATGAAGCACTTCCCAACATTACCCAACTGATTCTACTTCTTAGTTTCCTTACATTGAGAAGAAGGTTTTTGAATTGATAATGTATTATGTGGCTATAGCCTCTTTACCCTCGAGAGGTAGCCTTGGTTAATGAAAATATAGTAGTGGAATAAATGGTATTGGTTCTCCATGCATGAGGTAAGGGTGATATCATCCTTCATCACACAAGAAGGAATCATGTGAGGTGAATTCACCCAGTGTAGTGATTCAACCGGGCGGTCTATCATGTAATTTGGCATTGGCAGGACCCTCTTGTGTTGGTGATATGCAGAATAGATGCTTAGGTGATCTGAATCAGACCACTCCTTATTGTTCTATGAATGAAGGAGTCATGAGAATTGATGATGGTGTTTCAGTGGGTTTTACAGTCTATAATTTGTTATATCCTTCTTTTTTTATTCCGAAAGGAAGGTGAGTAAAATAGTTTAAGTACATAATAGGTTACAGTTGTTAGATGATCAAAACTTGGGTAAGGGTGACGCTAAAGGATGGGAATCGATTAAGTATAAAATAAATAATATGGATTTTCTATTGATGGGACAAAAAAAGGATTTCGAAGACTTGTTTCATTATGTATAACACCTTTTGAGTAAGAAATAATCAAAACCCAATTCTGCATCAGGGTGGTAGAAGGATCAACATCCCTTAATGACTATTGGATGCGGCTCCAGAAATGGGAAGAAATAAAATATTTTTTTTTGAAACATTCCAGTTAATAAGAAGAATAAGACTAACCATGTACAAGAATATTCAAACCTCCCAAAGAAAATGGTCAATAGATCGGCTAGAAAATTAAATATAACTGGGGTATTTGATAGGCTAGACCTAGTGAAAGTTAAGAAAGGTGGAATTTGTAAAGGAATCTGTCCCTCTCTGGGATAAGGATGTTTGCTTGGTGCTTCTCGCACATTCAAAGGAATATATGTTAGATAAATATTTCAATATTAACATTTCAAAGGTGGAAACTGGTAGACTGTAAAAGAGAATGATTCCATTTGTTCTAAATGACAGGAAAACTGACTCGGTCAACAAACAAGATCGGATATTGGAATTAAGAATCAATGAGAGAAAAATTAATCTTGAGGAATATATCCATACTTGGGACAAGATAGAAAGTCATTTCAAAGGCCTTATCTAGAAAAATAAAGATACGTAGGTAAACACACTACAATGTGGTTTATACAGGGTGAGTAATTCCAATAATCATATTATTGCCTTTAATTATTTTTTGTTTTCCTTCTATGTTTTATACACTTAATGTTTGACATGATCAATTTCCCATATTTTCCTTAAAAGTATTTGGAAAAAAAAATTTAATTTTCAAGTTAATAAGTACAGGGTTATATTTGTCAAAAAAATTAACAACCTTACAAATTAAGGTCCCAACAATTTTAATTCATTATCAATTCAATTATAAATAGAAATTCAAAATTTATTATCCTATTTAATGTTCAAGTAAAATATATCACCATTTTTTAATTTATAAGGGTCCCTGAACCTTATAAATTGGGCCATTAGTTCCAATTTAATTACTAACATACTATTAACATTGATTTAATTATATATATATCAAGTATATACGATATGGTCTGATCATATGGGTCACCATTCTCCAATTTATAATTCAACCATACACACCATAAATTTCTAGTCTAGGACCCATTTAATCTATGTTAACAATGTTTCAGCTTATGCAACTAATATCCCTTTCTCAAACCTAAAACAATTGTTCGTTTAGATAGAATGCCACCATCAACTAATATCGTAAAATACCATTTAGGTTGATTTTTACATTTTATTAAACTGGTTGTATGTCATGATTATCCCAACTCATGCTATTACAAACATAAAATATAGGAAAATCATAGCAGAAATCCCCCTAGCATGGTGTACTAATAAACAAGTCACATAATCACATAAATGCGGAATCTACTATGAAAGAAAGGAAATACTCAATCATGGAATATATAGATAGGAATGTTGGAATAAATCAATGATTCATGGAATATAATGAAGCATGATAAAATAACTACTTAAACAGGTACACCAACAAGCAATCTAGGATAAATCAAAATACAAGGCATATCACCTAAGGAACATATCACTAATATCTCGAAAATAATAATACAACCTACATGGCATGGTATATACATGGAATGGGAATATCTATGTTCCTAAAATGATGCATTAATTCACCTCGCATGTCATTCTCTATTTCTCAAATTGGTAGAGATCCATAAAATCTATAAATCTATAACCAATGAAAGTACAACAATCACCCAAGTATATATAATAATCAATTATAACATAGAGCAATAATCCCATTCCCTGGACACTTGATCTTTCCCTCATGAATGGGTTGGTTGGACCTAGACCCAAGCTATTTTCCAAGTGTCGATATGTTACTAATATATTTTCTACCATCCCAAATAGTAAGACAAAATGAAATTAGGCTCTGATACCATTGTTGCATCTCAACATGGATTCTATTTAATACAGGCCCAATCCAGTTGGCCATTACGTCTCAATTGTGCCTCCCCATATGCCAGAGGCTACTGAATTGCAGTGAGGGTATAAAGGAGTTATAGTGGGGAGACTATACCCTCTTAGTCAGAATAAATACAGAAGAATAAACAAGTAAACAAAGGAAACAACAAATAATAAACTGAAAAGTAATGGTAAATAAATGAATTAATAATGCATGATCATCCTACAATGTACAATGCGCATACAATCAGTGTATAATACTTTTCAATACTAACAAAGGAAATAAAAAATAAAGAGATTCTATAGATATCTCCAATAGCATTATGAGATCCTTATTGGGTCTCTTCTCCAACTCTCTATTCTAGAGTATAAGAATTACATAAAGCTAGAACACACTAAGAACTTGATTCTACAAGCAATGAGATCTGTTTGGGTACCCCTATGAAATGGTGGCATGAACATAGTGGGAGATAAACTCAGTAGGCCACCACCAACAGTGTCCAATAAATAATACAGTCTATGAATATATAATAAATTAGTGTGTAGGCATAATAAAATTATTGAAAAAATGATGAATAGTAAATAGACAAGTCAAGATTAGATTCCTCAAGGAAAATCCACAGACCATACTTGCTTACACCTAAGTCAAAAATACCTATGAGTGGCATATATATATATATATATATATACATATATATTAATTATAGGCCTGCTGATTCTTATATCCATGTATATGGATACCTAGTATTATCTGTGACCTAGGGTGTAACATTGGCATTCATACATGATACTACTACTAATAATAGTAATATTCTCTTAGTAATGAGTAAGGTTCATCTTGGGTGAGGATCATGTATATACTAGGATAAGTTCCATGCCTGAGTATCATAATCAAAATAGGCCTCCTTGTGAAGTATCACTAAACATGGAAACGGGCCATGCCCATATCACATCAGGAATATATGTTTTCATGTCGAGTATCACAGTCAGTATCAATGTGGTACATACCCAGCCTACAACACGAGGGGGTGTGGGACATCATGATTAGTAAACCAAGTGATGAGGACTCCATGCCATTCATCCTTGACCAATGTGGTGTGACACGTCATGGAAAATAACCCAACACAAGGTTCTTTAGTCATAAATCAATACATGTGCTTTTTCCCTATAAACCCTTTTCCTAACATTCTGTAAAATGGAAACATGCATCAGTCATGGTGCATAGGATCCATTTAATTATAATCCATTTATCATTTACATTGGTCCATACATTAACCCATTCCACTTATACAGTCAATCAAAAATAAGGAATTACACGTCCATAATAGGATATAACACAAGAATGATCACTATATGAGGGTCATGCACCTATATTACATTAATTATAAAAATAAAAGGAAGTCCAGGAAAGAAATAGAACATTCATCCCTTCCTTTTTTATATTATATGATAGTGCACCTCTATAGAGGGGTATTATTAAAAAACATGATAATTCAATTACAAATCCACTTGATTCAATTTAACCATATCATTTATAAATCAATATGGAAAAATTCCTAAAAATTAGATCTACGAAATCCAATAATTTAACCAACATAAACAGATAACACAATCAGATAGTGGTGGTTCAACTTAAAGTATCTAATTAAACATTAAAGGAAAAAAGTTTTGAACTCACCCTAATGGGTTGGTGTGGGTTGAGTTTATCACCTCCAACCATGTAATGGTGACTTAGGTAGTCAAGATTTGGTCTAACAATTTAATCCAAGGCATTTAATAATTTAGTATAAACACCCAGAAAATTAAGATGTTCGGAATTAAAGAAAAACTATATAAGAAATTAAATATTTATGGAAATGTAACTAGACAACCTACCTCAGGTTTAGAATATTCCACACATCTTGTATCGAACATTGATTTGATTCGTAATGGATCAAAATAGAAGAATCTCTAAAACCCTAGAAATAGGTCAAAAGAGCTTGCATGGATTTAGAGTTCTGCAAGGCAAGGTAAACGAATAAAAGAAGCATTAGGATTCCAGATCATACCAATGTGGTTCCAAGGAAACTAATGGTGATAGAAATGGAGACCGAATGAATATCATAGCTCAAATACTAGGAGAAGATATGATGAGATCTCCCACATGGATCCCTTAGTATTCCAAAGTGAGGAAGAAGGGGGATAAATAAATATTCTTGATGGGAAATGGTAATTTCCAAGCTAATTAATGAAATTAAAAATTATCCCACATGGTTTTCCAAAGATTTCACCAATTGTTTTATCCTATACAATAAATAATCCACACCCCACACAGTTATCTCGCACGATTACAAAAAAATGTTCATATAAACTGTGCAAAACTATTGGTTAAGTGGCACTAAGGGTGGGGGCTTAGGTGCATGGTTTGAAAATACCATGTGCAGCCCATGTGGAACCACATCAATAAGTTGCAGATAAAATTCATGGTCATATGCCTCAAATTTCAGGGTTTTATAAAACTACATGACATCACCTACTTTATTGGGCTAGGTTTCATGGTTTCTCTTAAGGGATGAACTGTTTTAGACAAACTGTGTGCCCTAACATGCTCCTCCAGAACATGAGACTTTGGGGATTTTTACTCTCGATTCTCCATGAGACACCCACAGTACCTATGAGGCATTAAACCGCATCTAAATATTTCATAGTTAAGTGATCCATCTCTTAAAACTATTTTCTAAGGATCAGTTTAGAATCTGGAATGTCCACTAAACAAAAATTTCAAAATTTCATATAAATTCCTACCCTATCCAAAACACAGGATGTTACACCCATGAGCACTACTCTATAATTCATCATGTCAAAGTGTGTCACCAAGTACTCATAGTTATAATAAAGAAATCGGAAATTAATCTTATGTATATCCTCATTCCGTACTTGCAAATACTGATATAATAATTTGAGGTCAATATTTAAGAACCATCATGCCCCACTAAACTAATTGAAGAGTTCATAGATCCTTAGTAGTGGATACTTGTTCTATATAGTTACCTAGTTTAAGAAATGATATACCACACACAACATCAAGATCTTGTCCAACTATTTGGTAAATAATACTGGGGTTTTCTAGGGTGAAACATTGAGTCTGACAAAGCCCTTCCTCTGGAAGTCGTCCAACTATATCATTAGCTTATGAATCTATAAGGGATACATTCTATAGTCTAGAATAGATATCTAGGTCTTCCTAATGTGTGGCAAAATTCATAATTATATCTCTTGGTAGGGAGTTAATATTGGAACATCTTCAAGAAATACATCCTCATACTCTTCCACCATGGTAGGAAAATGAAAACTCATAGCATCCACTCCACCAATGGTCATGTTAGCTAACTAATGATTAATCATATACAACCTCCTAGGAAAGATTCATTTCTTATATTCCTAGTTTTTCTTTTAACTATGAAAGTAAAACCTCATCTCATTACATCAGACACACCACATCCTCCACCTAAAATAGTATATCTGGGAATGAATAATATATTACCTTCCCAGACCTAAGATGTGCTTGTGTGGCCTCATTGATACTACAAGGAGATCTCGAAAGAAACTCTCAGCAACATGAGTCAGGTCCCATCATCGTCACAAGTGTCTGATGGCTGAGTCAAATCCAGTGTGAGTCTCCAAGCACAAGGGTGGAGCCAAAGGCTAAAATGAAATCTCTAATTCTTGAACCAGATAAGTGGAAATAAAAGAATGACTCATGCTTGTGTATATTAGTACTTTGGATAATGTAAAAAGGATATATATCGTAACTTGTTTCATCCCTAGTGCCTCAAGATCATAATCATTGACCACCTATAGATTCTCTCACCTCAATCCATGAGATCTTTGAGCCTGGTGAAGACCACCTAGGGGTGATGGTGAAAAAGTTAAAAACATATACCACCTACATCTTCTCTCCCAGCTCCTCGTCCACATTCAAATCCATACAAACCTGCCTACACATTTCACTACCTCTTCCAAAGGTGTCCCAAAAAATTTCTCTCTATCATCCATCTGGCAGGTTGGACAATATAGTGTGACACTTACCATAACGTCATAAGAGTAGAACTACTTCCCCCTAGGCTACCTAGATTTATCCTTTGATCCCTGAATCAAAGAACTTATATCAATGGATAACCTCCTAAAACGTATTGCACATCCATGTCCTTGATTTTGATGGTGGATACCTTCTTATGAAGACTCATCTCTTGTATACCCACTACGAACACCAAATGTCTGCATCTACTCATCAGGTAAACTCTCAACTAAAAAGAATGTTATGGCACCCAATCATAGCTCAAATGCATATAGGTATCCCGCTGGATCACATGTCTCTTTTCAAGCCTCTTTCAATGGTCTGAGTTAGAAATAACTAATCAAGCTTCATATCCATATAGTGCCAAGAGAGGTTGGTGAACCTCGATGAATACTCATCCATTTTTATACTTCTCTTTTGTAGAAATAGAAGATCATGGATGTGCACATTATACAACATTGCAGGAGAAAACTCTTCTCTAAAAATGCATTAAAACTCCAAAAAAGATGGATTCTCCTCATTATATGACTGGGTCACCAAGCCCCACCCTCATCCTACCGATCCATGAAGAATGCTCACTTCCAGGACCACCATCCATTTTTTAGAAGTTCTAATAAGACAAAAGACTCACATCACTACCTCAAGCCAGTCCTAAGCTACCTATGGGTCAGGCACACATTGGAACATGAGGGGTCGATTCCTCTAAAACTCATGAAGAACACATATCCTACACACCTCATTTACTGATACTTCTAATACCATATGAAGCTCAGTATGTGATGGCAGGAATGGTGAACCACCTGGAGGCAAAACATCATGAAAAAATCCCTCTATTAAACCATCATCGTAGAGTAGATAATTCTCATGATCATGATATTGAATCATGTTGGAACCAAGTTGGAGAGATAAATAAGTAAGAAGAGTTTTCTATTACAGAGTGTTGTTTTATGTTGTCAAAGAAGCTAATCAATTCACTTTGTAAAGGACTTCAAAATCAGACGATGCTTTGCTGATATGTATTTCACAAATATCATAAATCATGAGAACTTGTGACGTAAGCCTTATGATGGGAACGGGGAGAAATGATGATGCCGGTCATGTACAGCTTTGATTGGATGCAATGATGTTGCTGAAATATAGGGAAGCTTCGGTACATTCCATTATAATTCTGACGATGCCAAATCTGGTCTATCAAAGGATATATATCATGAGAGTGGAGTTCGTGATGAAAGATGAAGAAATTTTTTTTTGAAAATGGATGTTGTTTGAAATATTGAAGATGTTTTAGATTTTTGTGCACAAGGCATGATTCAAGGTCAGAACATAAAAAAAGACAAAAGGAATGAAGTGCATGAAAAAGTGGGCCGAGTGCATGAAAAAATGAAGGCCACATGAAATAGTAGAGGCATGCAGGAAAAATCAGTGGTATGGGAGAAAAATAACAAGGTTGAGTGAAATAATTGTGGGATGTGCAAAATATCAGTGTGATGCGCAAAAAATAAAGGTTCTGTGAAATATTGCTGTGGTGCATGGAATAGAGGAATGATGTTTTTCACGCAAAAGGTGTTTCGAGATCATAAGCTCAAAAATTGGCAGAGGCATGACGTGCGCGAAATATTGGAGCATTGCACGAAATATGATGTTGCGTGAAAAAGTTCCCTATTCATACAAAGGGGGGTTTTTACATGCGGATTAGTGTTTTTCGCGTGGAGTTTAAAAGGAATATAAATATGAGGTGACTCTCTCTCATTGTGTGTGGATCGACACTTAGATGAAATTTCAAGCTCTGGTGTGCATAAAAGTTTACACTAAGTGAGTTACACAAAAAGAAATAGGTTTGTGCGAAAAGAGGAAGGGTGCATGAAAAAGAGGGAAGCTGTGCGAAAAGTGTAAAGTTGCATGAAAAAAAGAAGTTGCACAAAAAAGGTTTTTCGTGCTAAAAGAGAATTTCTACACGCAAGCCATTTGAATTGAACGCAACGTACCCTACATGCTGCGCGAAAAATATGTGGTCTTCGCACATATTTGTTTTTGAATAAGATAATTCTTACTGGCTTCTGGGTAAGAAAGAGAAGATTTGTACTTCAAAGAATACACTTGTTCAATTGTAATGAAGCACTGAAATACTATAATTCCCTATTTGTGCTAAGAGGTTGCACACACATTTGCAGATTGTTTTACAAGTGCTACACGAGTTTAAGGGTATATCCTACTCATTGTATTCCACATCAAAGGATTGTTTTATAGTGTATTGTGTGGTACTGGATTGTTTCCATACCATACCAAGGGTGTAGCTACTCTTATTGAGTAGTGAACCTTTTAAATCTTGTGTTTATGTGGTTTTGTATGTTCAGTAGGGAAGGAACCCTTTAACAGGATGTGAAGGTTGTTTCAAAAAGAAGGAAACTTAAAAAGAAAATGATATCACTGATCCACCCCTCCCCCTCTCTGTTATACTTAGTTCCTGATTGGGAATGTCAAATCATACCTAGAAAACACCATGGATACATATTTAAATTGAATATGTATCATTCTCAATTAGTATATCTAGAGAGCTGGCTCAAGAAGGAAATGGAATCTATAACCCATTATTTTATGATGCATGTTCTAATTTTATTCCCTATAACTAGTGTATATATGTACTGAGTTAATAAGAAGATTATCAGAGTCTTGGAGTATGCATACATCATCCACTACACCCACACTAGAGTCCATGGCCATAGAATCAAACTCTAATAACTAAAAATGTTTTCCAAAACCAATATCATGGACTATGGTCCTAAGGTATAACCAAATCCTCTGATAACACTCTATCATGACCCACCTTGATAAGTATCATCGCGTGACTACCTAAAACCTTCCTTCAGTATTCCATGGGCTAGAGACTAGTTCTATGTAGGCATATCACATACATGGGAGGAATTATACTAATGTACCTATATACATGCCCACATCTCCAAACCCTTGCAATGTTAAAATAAAAAACAACTAATAACCATGCATGAATACATCCAAAATTCCACCATCAGAGTATATCAACAAGTTCAGAAAAGAAAAGGGCCAAATTAAATCTAACTAAAATGAAATTGAAAGCAAGTCCAACTTATAAATTGGGTGAGAACTAATGTCAATGTAACCATAGGAACAAACCTCCATCTGCCTATCACACTAAGATCTAAATGGTCTCGGTCCCTCTAAGACATAGTCAAAAGGTCGGTCATTTGCATAAGACTAGAAATGTGTGGGTAAATCCCTTATAGACGTGATTATAAAAATACCCAGTAGGGAACCATGAAATTACTAACAGTCTAACATCAAAAATCAAATTCATATCATCATAGGTATATGTCAACAACATATATAAAAGTAATATAATGATATACTCAACATAGATACAAAATCTCAAGGTAAATTCACAAACATAATTCCATCATTGGATTTCTGGTCGAAGGTTCTGCATTGAACTCATTTGGGAGAACACGCTACTTGATTCATACAGCATTGATGAAATCCATCTAAGATTTCACGCTCATCAGACCTCACCATAATAAGTACTTGTTGGAAGTCTGAATACAATGATACATAGATGAGGATCACACCCAAGGTCATGGGGTATACCAACAACCCAATATGGATTAACCCACTTGGTAGGGTATTGAATTCTACATAGTGCTGGTAACAATAATAACAAGAACCCCACCCTGGGAAATTATTATAGAGGATCTCACTTTAGGACTCACAAATGGATTCCACAACTCTATCCAAGATAAAAGTTCCCCAAAGTGGATCACCATGAAATTTATAGGATTTGACTCTATACGAAACCCATAGGGATTGGATAAAGGGAATACAACCTAAAAACATGTCCAAGATAATGAAGATAAGGGGTCCAGGAAATGTTTTAGGGAGTAAATGACATGTACTAGAATAACACAGTATGTCCCTTCAACATCGGGTCCTGATTGGGTATCACGTCTTGGGACTCTATCTATATCCATGTTCGAGTACACATCATGTCCATTATCATGTACTCCAAATCATGTCTGAGTACATAGCTCTTCTTGTGTACATCTGGTCTGGCCATGTTTTTTCCTAAGTACATGGCTTGTCCAAGCCTATGTATTCTTGGTTGTGTTCATGTATCACATGAGGTATACAGTGATCCCCGGTTAAGGGTCACACACTTTGTGATAGATTTAATATATTGTGTGATATTTATCTACTCGCGAAAACCCGAGCACCGCACAGGGGGTCCCACATGATGTGTGATCCCGTATTACAAACCCTGTGACCTGAAATTTTACAAAACTCATTGTTTCTCCTCTGTGTCTTCACCCACGCCATTTCTTCCATGATTCTTGCTAGGAATCATGGATTCAAGGTCTTCTATTTATCATTTTCATCAGTTGGACATATTTTTTCTCCTAAATTGTTGAAAAAAAATTATTTGAATTCATGCCAACATCGCACCCCAAAACCCTATGTACAGATGCCTCTAATCCAAAACTGATCCATCATCACCATCATCAAATCTTGATCTATCATCAATAAAAAAATATGAATCTACCATTTCAATCCATTTCACCAAGAAACAGGTGTGCAATGATTTCCTATCTAGTATTCCATCGAACCAATTGAAAAAAAGAACACCGGAAATGACCGCATGAAGAACCGTAGGAGAAAACCAAGAAACACACAAAACAGGAATGAAACTCAGCCTTGTTCGATTTTCACTCAATAAATTTCCATTAAATTTTTTAAAAAAAGTTCTAAATCAAAAAAACAATTTCTCACAATAATCCGCGCAAAATAAACTAGCACCTGCAATACGATCAAACTGCGAATCAATCTATTGGTTGATTGACTCACATTCATCATAGAATAATATAGAAAAGATAAATCCAAATTAAACAACATCATAACTCAAGGTGGATTGATTACTAATGAATTATGAATTCACATCTTATTCATTAGTGTGGTCCTCAAACATCGTTGGCATAGACAATCCTTAATTCGATCTAATATGAATTTTTCACCCAAGAACTCTCTCCTCCCATGGTACTCTAGGTGTCTAGGGTTAAAAAGATACCCTAATATATCCTCATCAAAATATATTTAAAGAGTTGTACAGGTCATCGCATCATAACCAATAAAATAAATAATTTATTTTGTAAATTTTCCTACGAATTCACTTTATCAAAATGCCTAATTCTGACATATATTATGCCATGACTAAGGTAAATATCATGAATTGAACTAAATGGAAGCATTATATTTCTGATCTAATCCAACTTTAAGAGATATTGTACTTTTTTAGTAAAACAATGTCCACATAATATTAAATATATTTAATATATTTCAAAAATTAATATCGGGCACGTCGGGCCTCAGAATCTCACGTCATCTTAGCACATAGATCTGGAAATGATCCATATAATATTCTAATGTAATATATGGAAACATGAGAGATGTTACATCCATAATTATGACTATCTATGTGAATCAGTTATGGAAAAAATTTCATCATTTTGGGAGGTGATAGTCAACCATACACACAAGAAATCAATTTGTTTCTCAAATGATAGAGAATGAGATGGATAAATATTATGTCATGAACATAATGACATCTTAATATACGTTATATACTATTTTTGTTATATTTTAATTATTAAAACATAATTTAATGTGATAAATGAAGAAGTAAAAAATAAAGAGTTTGGTGAAGACAATTATCTTCTCTTAGGAAAATCTCATTTGTATCTCTTATTAAGAACCCTGTATTGAAATTTTTGGAATACCATCATCTCTATAAAATGGATATGGTTTTTGGAGAGATATTATTTAGAGTTTGATTTATCTAATGTCTTTATAGGTGTGAAAATTTGAGGGAAGGAGTTTCCCTTTTGTAATTGAGGTGAGCGGCACACTTGTAATTTTTCAAAGTTTTACAATAATTTCATATCACTTTATTGTACATATGGATCTAAAATGGATAATATTCGATGTTTATAAGTATACATACTAAATATAACCGAAACATGGGGTTTTATCAAGTGTTTTGTTGATTTTATCTCTTTTCTTTATAGATTAACTATTTATCAACCTGTTTTCAAATTAACTGTATTAATTAATTTTTTCTATATTAACTATTCATTATGGAAAAAAATTAAATTGGAATTATTACCAAATATTAATTATTTTTAATCCAAGTATGGAATATATTTTATCAAAAAAACTCATATAATTTGAAGTATTTAATTTTAAAAAAATCTGAAAATTTGTTTGAAAAATAATTTTTCAAGAAATGCATTTTTCAAGAATAAGATGATCATAAATTAACTATATGACTAGTAATATTCATTGTATGGATTTAAATTAATATATTTAGACACATAATCTATAAATTTCATTTAAATCATTAATAATTTATAATTATTTTAATATATTAAAATGGAAATACATTGTGCATTTAAAAGAAATTTTCTAAAAAATATCAATTTTACCTCCAAATGACCATATCCTTATTTCTATGAAGTAAATTTTAAATAAATTATTAATTATATATATTTTGAAACAATATTATAAGAAAAAATAATAATATTTAAATACTACATTTTAAATCATTCAAAATTCTTATTCCTATGGGAAATATTCAAAAACTCATTTTTTGCTTATTTTGAGAAAGTAAGTTAAAAATTGGTATTAATCCTATAAAATTAAAACATTTGAGCCATTAAAAATTAAAATTTTCAATGTATTATAGTTTTATTAAAATTTATTTTTCACTTACAATAATTGAATCCTAAGTGTTACATTCTCCCCTCCAATAAAAATTTCATCCTCAAAATTTTCATGGATATTGTTTTCTAAAAAAATAAGGGTGGTTATTCTTTATAACATATTATGGTTTCAGCATTTATTCCTCCATTTTATGATTTATCCAAATTACCTTTACTAGTCAAGTCATCTGATTCCTCAATACTACCTCCTTAGTTCCAAAAATCGGGTTAGGCTCTTTATGGTATGATTGATCAGATTCAAAATCTATTTATTCATAGGTGAGAACACATGAAGATTTTATAATGTACTTCCTTAAAAATTATATCTGGAACACATCACGTACTTTATAGACAATTCTTGTAATTTCAAAATAATGATCCATATCTTCAATTATTTCAAAAATATCAAAAGTTGTGCTGTATTTGGAGCTCAGTTTCCATTTCTTATCTATCATTATGACACCCATCCAAAGAGATAATTTTATGAAATTTTGATCTCAAACTTTAAATTAAAAATATTTTATTAGTTTCTCAAATTAAATATTTTTCATGCATTTAGCTACTATAATATAATTATAAATATTTTTTAACTTTTTTATTGTCTCCCCAACAAGTTTTTGGCCTATAAGTTTCCTTTCACTAACTTCATCCCAACAAGTTAGAGTAATAAATATCTTTCCATGTAATGCTTCATGTGATGCCATTTGAATACTTGATTGGAAACAATTAATATAGTAAAATTCTAATTAAGGTAAGTACTAATCCAAAATATCTTGAAATTAATGTCATAATGATATAAAAATATATTTTAATATTTTTATATTCCTTTTGGACTGTCTATCAGTGTTATAATGGTTGGTGGTCCTCAAATGAATCTCAGTATCAAGATCCTTCTGAAGCATTTTCCATAATTTTGTTCAAAATCAAGGATCTTGATGATACCTAAATAAAATATTTCCATGATGAAATCTCATTACTTCATTAATATAGATCTATGTAAGGATGATAAGTGTTAAATATTATCTTATAAAAATTAAATTCTATAGATTAGTTTAGGCAATCAATAACCACACATATTATATCATTCATTCTAAGAGACTTCGGTAACATAATAATGTCACCCCATTTCAATATAGAAATACGTAGAGGTTTCATGACTCCACATAGATTTTGTCTCTCAGTATTCACACAATAGAAAGATAAGCATCCTAATAAATAATTATAAATTTACCACTTTAGGTAATCCCACCAAAAAATTCCTTCAAAACCTTATACATCTTAGTGATAATAGGGTGTATTGATAAATTCAACCTTTATGAATCATCCATGAATTATTTTTGAACATAGGTATAGATGAAACAATGTTTCTATTGAATACTTGTTTGTTGTTAGGAATGAAAAGGTTTGATGTGTATTGTGAAGTATATCCTTTTTATCTTGTGAATGAGGTTTCATAGTTAAGTAATTCACATCTTGTTAACCATTTTTTATGATGAAAATGTGGCATTTACTCATACTACATATTTGAACTGACTGTTATAGGTTTGTTCATGGATCTGAAAATCCTCAATGGATCTCATATCCATGAAGACTCATGGGCCTACTTTCTAAAGGCGGAAGTTAATTGGGAAACTTGGCCAACAACACTTAAGAACTCACATTGGTCTAGAGGATGGAAATTTTGGATCATGACACCCTTTCAGGGGGAACAATTTCCTATTCTGGGGCTCTCTTATAGATTTAAGATACGTTCATGAATCCTTTGTTCATTACCAAGTGTGTATATTATGAATTACCCTAAGGTAACGATCAATATTTAATACTCATGGGTACAAAATCATATTTATGTATCTGAGGTTCTCCATAAATGGGGACATCAATATATATATGAGGTTCTCCTTCAATGGTTCTTTTTTGTATGAACGGATCATAGATTCTCGGATCATTTATTTGGATGACGCTGATTTTAAACCACGTTTGGTGGTGCATTGTAGTTTACAATCATTTAGGGTATGGGAGTTTTATTGATGTCAGGATATAATCCAAAAGATGGTATTCCTAGATATCCTCATGAGATCAATTATAACCCAAATATTTTGGTCCCACTTACCAGGGAACATCACCATTTATGGTCATGGGAGGAGAGCCCAACCATTTTGATTAACGTTGTGCGGTAAGGAAGTCATGGTTAAACATGTCTAGTTAGGTATTTTGTAGGACTTACACTAAGGCAGCCTAGGGGAACTAGAAGATATGTGGTCTCCCTGGTGGATATGACCCCATTGGGGATGTGCCCTATATAAAATTAGAGTGAATTTGGATGTCAGGTTTTGACCTGAGGGAGGCCTCCAACATATCCCAGTTAGTTATGAATCAAAACCCACATAGTTTTACAAGTTGGGGCCTAAACCATGAAGGATTCCTATTTGAGGGGGTATGGTTTGGGATTACACTCATGGGAATTCATGTCTGGTGCATATTGTTGGGTCTAAGGCATGTAAGTGGACAAATTTAATTTAATCTATGGATTGCACCTAAGGATAAGTCCTATAGATTTGGGTATGGTTGGGGATTATAATGTATAGGAGGCCCATGGCACATATGGTTTGGGAATACTCATGGAAGCGGCACATGTGAGGGTTCTTATTGTGGGTATTTCATGATCTCCACTAAAATCTAATCCCACATGATTCATGCATGGTGTGAGAAACAAGAGGAATCAATGGATTTGAAGATCGTATGACCCAACCTGTTTGCTAGTGGATGAGGTTTTGAAGCCCAAAGGGATAGGGAGATGGTGTTGAGTGTGTATTTTTCCTCTTTTATTTTTTTATCTTAGATAGTCGCATATGGTGATCCGTATGACTATGTCTAGAGATGGAGAAAATAGGATAAAAAGTGGTGCATGCTCCAAGAAAATATAGGGGATTAATATAAGAGGGATGCCTTGAAATTGATTTTGGGGAGGAGGATCTCATTCCAAGTCAAAGGGAAAGGAAATCATGATCTTCATCCTCCACCACTATAATAGGGAGGTTCACGTAAGTACCCCATGTTCAAAACCCACAATACCAAAGGAATGTAAATCTAAGGGTATTCTGAGGGTCCACCTCACTATGGAGGATACCCATGCGACTCCACTTACCGTGGGTATGTAAACATGAATGTACACACTAATGTTCCTTAGGATCTTATCGTACATGTCAAGTGGATTTGGAAGAGGAATTGGCCTAATGCCATTAGACTGGTTCACAGAGGGGCCAACATGGGGTCTGATGACATAACAGAAGAATGTGATGGGAGCTAGAGAGTTAAACTCCCTTGGATTCCCCATTTTGCGAAGTGGGTTCTTAAGAATAATGGGGTTACCATAACGTAGCATGTTACTATGCGGGTGAGGGTACTGTCCACGTAGCTCTGTGCTATGTGGACCTTGGTTCTACCTACGTAGCATCTTGTTACATGGGTATGAGTTCACTCTGTGTAGCATCTTCTTGTGCGAGGCCATGTTCTCTCCACATATCATTTTTCTACATGGGGCTCAGTCCCTCCCACATAGCATTTTTCTATTCATGGAAGGGTTCCTCCTGCATAGCATTTTTCTATGAGGGATGCGTGTCCACACATGTTTCATTCGTTTATGCCTTGCATAATTATACCCACAAAGGATTTTGAGTTCACAAATTCTGGATGATTTATCATTCCTCCTTATAGTTATGTGACATATTTTTAACTACTATAAATCTATGGGGAGCTTGGGCTTTTAGGTAGCCTCATCGCTAGTCTCCTTTGGCTATCTCTGGTTTTGTCCCCTCCTATCCTTCCATGGTCCCCATTATGGTCTATTTATTTAAGAGTGTAGGGATTGAGTATCTTCTGGGTTAGTTTTTTGTTGAGGGCCTTGGGACTTCTTTTTTAATGAACATTGAGGATGATCTGCCCTGAGAAAGACTTAGTCAACGGGGAGCAGTCGTTCATTAAGGGGGAGTCATTGTTTTCTAGTGTGGGAATCATTGTATGGCCCCACAAATGAATTTGTTTCATTTGTGGGAGTCTGTGGTATCATCTCATCCTGTCACAAAATTAGTTCATGTGGATGGTTTTTCATGGGGTTGGAATGCACCACCTTATCCCGCAAACTATATTGATTCGTGGGTCACTTCTCAAAAAAACAGAACGCTACACAAAGAAGCAGTCCACGAAGTGAATCTTTTCTTCAAGAAGCCCATATGTCCTTCACGGTCTCACCCCTTTTAAAATTTCCTTCAAATATTATTATGGGTTTTTTATTACACCCTTTTCTGAGTTCGTTGGAATTCTCATTTTCTTGGATGTGGAATTTTCAGGACCCAACAAATTTTCCCCATTAGAATGGGTTACGATTGGCACTAAGTTAAGGCTAGTCCAATGTAGAAAGTTGTTCTGTTTTCAACCGGTTTTCATTATGCCTAGGGACCCACAAGAGGGAAACATCCCTATAAATAGAAGGCCCAGATCATGTATCATTTTCATGATTCCATGGTGAACTTTGTGCTCTGCAAGTTCTCGATCACCTACTTCTCCTATATAGCATCTCATTTTTGGACATATCTTCCACAAAATGAATTTCATCACCCATGAACTAGAATCCTTAACCATGAACATTACGTCTTTATCTTCTACATAGCACCAAGATGTTTCACGGATGGATTATTCTATGGATTTTTGTTTCACTGGCCATTGCTTCATGGGGGAGTGACCTTGTGAACTGATTTTTTATAGGTGAATGCCTTCGTGAACTAATGTTTCATGGGTGAAGTAATATCCTTCAAACATTAATATTAATTTCTTTACTAAATCATATATGACTATGATAAACTTATCAATGGGATAATAGTGGATCTAGATTCCATATCTACCACTATATCTAGGAGACGTAAAACCATGGTTGAGAATATTGAAGAGGATCTTTAACATCACTTTATCCCTAGAGAAGTTATTCTGAAGAACATTCTTTCCCTAAAGATTCTAGCCTACCCATTATCAAAAACAATTCCAATTTATAACTAATGTATTCAATATGATGCTCCCCTTCCACCAGTTGATTAGAATCACCCATATTCCTTGTTTGAAATGTCTCACAAGCATGCCCAAGTTAACATCTTTACCATAGTGTGGATCATTTATGGTTTAGTTATAGATAACATCCTTGTTCTGAATGGATAAATGTGGACATAGATCAACCAACATAGGCATGGTATATCTTTTTAGTCATATATTCAAGATTATACATCCATTTTCAACCTCTCATGAGGTAATTATGATAATGGGTGAAGATCAAAGTGGGATTTGTGGTCTAGTGGGAGCTTTCTAGATGGATGGGCATGGGCACTATGGGTGCACCAGAAATTCATGGAATTCCCTAATCTTTTGGAGGATTTAAGATTATACTCAGTGGTGTTGGTCTCTCAAATTACAATTTATTATCCAAATGAGGTTCTGCCCAAATCATTTATTTATTGATTATCACGCACCAACACTTTTCATCAATTTCATAGTGCGGTTAAGACTAGCTTATGGGACATATATCAGTTGGTGGAAATCCCCATTCATGGAAACATGTATGATGAATTTCTACCTTCCACCACTAACTAGGACAACAATGAACATGTATCTACTCTAGAGAGATACCTTCTGAAAATAGTAGAGTAATTTCTTTTCCATCCCCTCCATTCCAACTATGTCATCCCATTAAATGATTAGATAATGTTTTTTTGCAATCCATTGGTCCAAGGATGAAATCCATTTGTATTAGGACTCATCCAACTCAATAATAGTGAGGAATCTAGGATTTTTACTTGGTTACTCTCGAAGTGGGATGATATATCACATGGGGATATAGAATCTATCCAAACATAGCTCCTGACTTCAGGATGGAAGGTTTTTTCCCATGTTCTTGAATGGATGGATCTTCCCATTCTGAGATTGTTATACTAGTGTCAGGGTCTGTACCCTGATGATGGCAGCTAATCATGCAGGGGGACACCCTTTCCACCTATTTTTACACACCCTTTTGTACATCTATGAATTATTGGGACACATGCAAGAAGGTAGGCATCGGTGTTATCTATTCAGGTCATTCCAATTCATATATTGTTGGGTTGTATAAAACTATCATTTTTATGAATATCGGAATACTGTAACAATTCCCCATTCCTCATTTTTTCATGAGTTGCTTAATATAGCTGTCATTTTCCTGATATATATAATTTTCAATGTTTCCAGTGATGTTTTATTCTTTAACTATATCCCTTACCCCATGCCTTTGGGCATGGTGGTTAATAATGGTGATGGGACTTCTGAGGAGAGCTCCTACATCATCTCTCTATGAGATGGAAATCTAGTTACATGGGCGGATGGGGTAATTATCAAAGAATTATATATTCCTTGCTATGTTTTATAAAAATTATGATTTATTCAATAGGGTTCCCCTTTTTCAATTCCCGATATTCGAGAGTCACACCCAGTTGTTCTTCTCTAGCGGGGGCTATTGATGACAGGTGATGATTCTGGTATTCAAATTTCTCTTCCTTACACAGAAACTCCTATCAATCTACTTGAGGATTATTCTAGGATGTGGATAGAATACTATCCACATTGTATATTGTGGAAGGTAGTTTGAATGGTTCCCAAGCTTCTTGCCTCTAATATTCTTATTCCTAATCCACCCTCCTCATCAACTTCAGGGAGATAATGACTCACATCTCAATGGTCTAAGATCCTCAAGGTATATTTATCCTCTTAACCCCTCTTTAGTGAAGGAACTAAATATCTTATTCTTTTAACTGATGCTAATTATATCTCTTTTGAATATGGTCCCACTGAGATAGCCTTGGGAACCCTACCAATTAATGTCGAGCCGGTCAGTCTGGCTCCCAAAGCCGGGAAGGTGGAGAGGATGGAATATTGTCCCCCTATGGAGTCATTCTTTAATTTAAACCAATATTTTTTGATTTCTCGACCATATTATATAACCATGTATGTGATTGATCGAGATTGGGATCCCTAAGTTATTATTGAACACCTGGTTGTGCGAAGATGGGCTTAACACCAAATTTTTACTGTCATCATAGAGACCTCCTTGGATGTAATGGCCGACAAGTTAGACAGTCTTTGCCAACTCCTCCTTGTCTGGGGCTCAAGTGGGTTCAACTATGGACTTCTGCACACCCTTATCCATAATATCTTCAAATATTAAGAAGATTTAGCTACTCATGAACTCAACTTAGCTAAATTTAATGCTTCACATTATAAAACATAAGCCATACAAGATATCATTTCTGCATTACACCACTCGATTTATGAAGAAGAAATATCTTAAGATCAAGTGGTTTCATAGACTGAGGAGCTATGGGAATGCATGGCTCGTGTTTTGAGGTTCAAAATGCAGCTATCATCAATAACTATAAACTTCGAATCCATCAAGTAAAGGGGTCGAGATGTAAGGGTCATTGTCTGGAAGATGTTCCCAATAGCTAAAACCAAATACATGAAAAGGACCACATTGGAATAGACCATTGATAACTTTTATCAAAAAAATAGTTAATTTTTAGACCAAAGCGAGTAGGGATTCATTGTAAATATATTATCTATTCTGTTTATTTTTTAGAATTTGGGAGAGACTATAGGATGTGGATGTTTCTCCATTCTCATTTGATGAAATGAAAACTTATTCTTACTCCAATTTTTATCCTTTATCTCTTCCAGAAATGCTAATAAAGAATTTTAATGTGTTTTCCAAGATAATTTCTTAAATGAATTGAACAATTTCATCACTCAATATTAATTTTAATCACAATCTAGGATAATAAAATTGGCATGATCATGTGATGCTATAATTGTTTTCCAAATCTGAGGGTCCCAGTGGGAGAAGCATCAAGTATTTCTAGGGTTTCATGGAAAACCCTACAAACATTGTGTATTTTCTATTATTTCCATGATTTTTTCCTAAGTCCACTTTGTGATAGTATAGTGGTCATAACATTAATTTTTCATAGATCATCTTTTTTCAGTTTTCGACCGAACAAGATTTGTGTATATTTTTCATTTTTATTGATCATTTTTTCATAAATCATGCATAACATGGGTCTAACAATCTTGTACTCAACTATTTTCTAGGGTGACCTTTTTGGTTTTTCCACTTAGTGAGTTTTATGTCACTTTTCATGGTTAGTTCAGATTCTTACAAACTAGAATAACAAAGCACATGTTTTAGGTCGAACAACATTGATCATGAATTATGTGGTGGAGGCCACAATAGGTCTTACTGATCGAGAATTTTGCAATAATTTTTATACATGAATGAGGTTTTTTTTTATAACATGGTTTTCTGATTTCTGAATCCTATACATGATATGGTAAAAGTACGTGAGGAGTAATAATAATAATAGTTTCCAAAAAAATTGGGGCATACAGAGGTATAAAAATCCTCTCTTGGGGAAAAATTACCTTGGTTGACAATACCCTTTTTTCTTGTGGGGAAATTATGCAGAGCTAACTAAGGAATATTGTAAATGGTAAAAAAAGGTTCCCATAGTAAAATATCCTTCCTAATTTGATTTCCATGTGATTATAAAAAATTATGAATTTTCAAGACCATGATAGTTGGAATATATGGGGAATGATGTATAAAAAATATGAGGTCATCTATATCGACTTTGACCATAAATGAAAAACCACTCCCACATGTAATTGGATTTTGTTAGAGAGTGTTGGAGAGCGGTATAGTTTAAAATCATGAAACTAGGACATAGAAATTATAGTTTAATATCTTATTGTGGGGTTGTTGTTGGGATATAGTTTAAGGTCATTTAGCTTTGACCAAGGGATAAATGATTTTCCATTTTCATGGTAATTCTTCAAAGAATGTTCTATCACGTTTAGGAATGAAGGGGCGGAAGGTATTAAGCTATAATCTGGGGGGTTTTGAATCTAAGGAGTGATGTGTGACATAAAAGTCATTGGGTAATACTGAGATACGGAAAGTCTCTCATGGGGACACATTTTCCTTTGGTTGATAGAACTTTTTTTGGTAAACCTAAGTGGAGTTAACTGGGGAATATTGTGTATTGTTAAACAAAGGTTTCCTCAGGATGATGACCTCCACTTCTGAAGGTCATGGTGGTTTATGTGGATTTGGACCATTATGGACATAGATTTTGGATTTTTAAGGGAGATTTCTGGAATATGAAAGGAGCATTTTATGTCGAAATATCCTGGGAATATGTAAAATTATTCCCTTATATGGATCTGATAAGGTTCCTCGGGTTGGTCTAACCCATGAACAAGGAAAGGTATAATTTTTTATCTCATGGAAAGACCTAGTCATGAGGATTCAGGTGACACTACATATCTCATCAAAATGAGAATAAATATAAAAATATTTCTTGGGGATAGAGTAGTTTAGTGTCATGCGGTGATGGAATCATTAGGTCCAATGTTTTTAGGTTTTATGTTTAGGACCATATGTCATGGAAACAATGAGAAATAAGAGGCTTATTGGATTGGATTTTCTGACATGCCTCAGATGTTAGGGGTAATTAAAGTGTAAAACATGATTTTGGGGATTCTCAAATTGAGAGCAATAAGATGGGGAATAAATTCTATTGGGATGTATGATGATGGAAAAATCCTCTCCCAAATATGAATTTTTCTTTGGTTTATAAGGTTTTTTTGTGGAAAACTTATGCAGTGACAATTAAAGCATATTATGTATAGTAAAACAAAGGTTCACTCAAGAAACTGACACCTCTTATCTCTAATAGCCATAGGAATATGGTGAAGATCCAAGATCGATCATGGCATTGAGTATTATGAATTGAAGGGATGTTTCTTTGTTTGTGAGAAACCTTTTTACAAGAATTGTCCATGGATTGTGAAATTCCCATCATAGATCTGACTCATATGTAAGGGGGGTTCATTTCAGTTTCCTTATTATATTCCTGAGTGAGTAACCCAACATTGAGGTCTCCTATATAGTTATTTTCTTGGATATTGGAGATGGGGAAATTTTTTTTATTAATTTCCCCATGGTTAGGACTATGAAAAATGGACCAGATGTTACTACATATCGTTTCAAAATGAGAATCAGGTCACATGTATTTATATAAAATTTACTCAATTGAACATCATGTGGTAAGGATTAAGGTTCCCCATAATGAAGAAGGAATATATGATTCAACATTTAAGTTCATTCTACTTGGATCATGGAAATTATGATGTTGGTTGAGACACATTGATTGTTTGGAGAATCCCCAATTGAAACTCTTAATCCCACATGATTTTTTCTCGATGTGAGAAACAAGGGGAAAATGGTTGTTCTTCCACACATAGGGGAAAAATAAATGATATGGGAGTTTTAGAATTTTAGGTGATTGGACCCAAAACAAATGATCTAAGTGTCACTAAATATTCTGTGTGAGAAGGAATCAATCCAAATGTATTTCTCGAAGTGCCTCCCTGCATAAATATAACTCATTAATAGGGAGGGGAATTTTTCTTAAAATATACCTAAAAAAATTTCCCACCTCGGATTCCCCTTAATTGACCAAATATCAATGTAGGGGGGTATTTCTAGTATTTTTTGGCGGGGCTAGGGACATTAGGTTTAAGCATCACTACGTATCCCATATAATTAGAATCAAGCCACATATAATTCTTGGTGAACCATGTTGTTTATCATCTTGTGGTAAAGATGTGGGTCACTCAACTTGAAAGAAGTAATATTGAAGATGGGACAATGAATAGAAATATGTGATTCACTACAAATCATATAAGGGTAGGAATAAATCCATATGTAGTTATTATTTGAAAGCTCCGTGTATAGGTCTAGACCACTCTCAAGGAGGGGGCATTTTTCCTTTGGGTGGTTGGGCCAGGATGTAAAATCTAGGCATCACTATGTATCATGTGTTGAGAATAATCGATCCATACATATATCTTGAACATGGTATGGTTGGAGACTAATGTTGGGGGAAATTTCCTCTCGGGTGAGTGTATTATGGTGTTGTGTAGTTTATTGTCTTATGACACATACAATGTACAATACATTTTAACATCATACAATTAGGAAAATATGAATGGGAGAAATTTCTATTTTGATATAACAAAATAGGTTTATATGTCACTATTTATCCTATGATGATAGGAATCAAGTCTCATGTAGTTCAAAATAGGAATTTTCTATCCAGGTCTAACCTATACGTAGAGGGGGGATTGTTCTTTATCCTGCATAAATTTAACTTGAGTGCAGTAAATTGTCAATTAAAATAATAATTTCTCTACATTTTAGTATCATGTGAAAATAATGATAACTCCTAGTTTAGGTTCATAATGTTTGGACCAAGGGAAAGAGTCTTCCCAAAATGGACATTCATGGCACAACATAGTGACAAATCTGACCTGAGTGAGGTCCTATGAGGCCCAGTGCCACCCCAAACTTTCCCAAGAGGCTTTTACACAATTTTATGTCTTGATTTTTGGACTCAGATATTCAATTTTATGTCATATAGTAAGTATGATAAGTGTTATGTAGTTTAATATCATGTAACTAGGCCGATCATTCATGTAGTTTATCATCATGCAATCAGGATGATAGTTGTAATGCAATTTATTATCATGAAACTAGGATTAAAGGTGTCATTCAATTTATCTCCATGTAGTAAGGATGTTGTATATTTTTACTGCAAGAAATATTTCATTAGGAACCTTTCATAGATGGGAGATGTAGTGGGTTTTCTGTCTGTTGAAATTTGGGAATATGATCTATTGGAGTAGACCTTATGTATTGTGTATGGTGTCTCCTATTTTGGATCTGACATTGGGGTTTTCCTTACAAGTATAATTGGAGTATATAGGACCAACACCATCTATCCTTCGTGGAAAGATCAGAGGTGGTCATTTTTGTTAAAGGAACACGTGACCCAATTTTGGTTGACTTCTAAATGATGCATGTTTTTCAATCTTTTCTCATTCAGTTGATCCAATTAATCTAATAATTTTTGGTATATCTCATTGGTGGATAATTTATCACATATGTAAATGAATATAAAGGGAAATTTAACCCATATGAGAAGACCGTACCCATCCCATATACTAATGATTATGGGGTCACATGTGTGTTTGGGCAGTTCATGGTCCTATAATCCCACAAGGAATGATGGATCTTTTTCAACCATGAATTTTTATCCTTATCTACCATCGTCTAGAGTATATTTTATAGGGTAATATTGAAGGCCTATATCTATCTAATAGCCACTACAGGGTAGGAGGAATAACAGTTAGACATGAGATCATACGTATAGATTCTCAAATTCAATAAAGCAAAAATTCCTGCCTTTTTCTTTCTGTATTATATGAGGGACACCAAATCTAGTGATGATGATGGATTTCATATAGCTAATTTTTTCCTTTCCTTGAATTTGTTGAGAGCTATGTTTTTGGTCCACTTGGGGAATAAGTCTGTTTTAGTGAGGATGTTCTTAAATTTCTTGAATGTGGTTAGAGGATATGACCATAGGACTACCATTCCCTATATGAAAAATAGCTAGGATTACTTGGCTGCGTGAAATAACTCTAAGGTATGGTGAATGAAATGAGCTTGAACCTATTAGGAATGATACTTTTGGGTGAATTTAGTGAAGTCCTATTTTAGAGTGGGCTAGTTGTACCCATGCCTTCAGATTTTGTGGGAAAGCTTGAGCCCCGACCAGTGAGCTCCATAGGATCTCACATGAACATCCTTCATGACATTAGTGGTCTCTTATTTATCAGTACATGTGATAAGTACCCCATCAAGGATCCTGTTATAGAGTTATTTTGGATGGTTTATTCCATCGTAGAAAACAAGTTTAAATGATAATCTTTATATTTTATCTCTCCCAACTCAATCTGGTGGGATTTCACCACTTTGAAGGTAGTCCATAATTGGAATAATACAGTAGGTGGTAAGACATTTTGAATCAAGTATGGGACTAATCTCATCAATGTCATCCTAATTTTTTGAACAAAGGGTGAGACTATCCAATGGTGCACAATATTGATAACTAATTCATCCCACTCAGGATCATCTAAAACTATGGATACATTTTTCAGGGCATGGACCTAGGAATTTTATTATAGCACCCCGCCTTTTTATAACATAAACTTTCATTACATTACACAAAACTGAGGATCTTTAAGGATTAGTGTCTTGGAAACCAGGAACATATTACATGAAAACAACATAAAACATTCTTCTTAAACACTTGAAAGTATTCTCCTTAAGTTAATCCTAGGTTCATTAATGCATCTCATAACCTGGGGACATACATCAAAAGAAAGGGTGAGCAGAAGGCCCAGTAAGGGAAACAAGAGAAACATTTTACATGTGAACTTGAGATACATCAATAAAGTCATGAAAAGAACTTTAAGGAATGAGAATGAAATCATGAGGCATATCAAAATAAAAATAACATTTTTCATAACTTGAAGATGTGGCTACATCATTTAACATAGACAATCATGAAAATATCACCAAGGTCCATCCCCAAGGTGTCATTTGAAAATTACCAAGGTTATTCACCAAGGTATCGTGAAAATTGTAATCTCTAGTGGTTACATCAATACCCAATGCATTGGAGCGCTATCAGGGCGCACCCTTAATTTGTCTTTATTATCATGTGAGACACATATATCATCATCAATCATTTCATAAAGAAACTCATATAGCATAAAATAAATGATCTTTATTTCATAATCATAACGTTTTAAAAACTGCTTTAAGGACCTGATCTTTATGTCACTTTAAACCCACGGAAAGGGAAAGCGGGTCTCATGTATGTAAATCCCAGAATTTCAAATAGAAAATTTTGATATATATGTGAATACCCTTGTATAAATAAGAGCTTTGAGTATTCACTTAATAACATAAAATAATTTTTGAGAAAAAGAGAGAGGCATTTAGAGACGACAATTTTGCAGCACAACAGCTACGTTACAGGGTCTTAGAAAACACTGAAAAGAGAGGGGACATGGGTCAAATATTCATAAATGACCCATAAAAAAGAAGAGGGACAAAATATATGGGATTTAATAACATGGTAATGATATTTGAAAATATACCATATGAAATGAAGAACATGAAAGGAAGACAAAAATAAGATTTCTCTTTTGAAAATTCGGCAGCCCAACGACGTCCTTTAAACTTCAACAAAAACGAATTGACGAGATCAAATAGGGTCTCTCCTCATTTGAACATAAAATATAAGTATGATATATATAGATATCATACCCCAACATAATACAAAAGGAACTTTAAATACTTGACATGACAGTAGATCTTTGAAAAATGAGAAACGCGAACAAATCCCTTAAAAATTCGGCAGCCTAATGGCGTCACATAAACATCAACCAAAAATGAATTAAAAAGATCAAAATAGGTTCTCTCATTATATGAACATAAGGGTTCAGTATGATAGATATAGAGATCATACCCCAACATAATAAAAAGGAACTTGAATGACTTGACATGAAAATAGAACTTGAATATGAGAAGGGTGAAAGAATCTGTTACAAAAATTTCGGCAGCCTAACGGCACCACTTAAACATTCATAAAATGAAATGATGAGATTAAGAGGGGGTCTCTCATCATATGAACATAAAAAGTAATGTATAATGAATATAACAGAACATCCTCCAACATAAGAACATGGAGCATAAAAGGAATGACATAAAAGAGATTACTTGAAAAGAAAGAGAGAGGTCGGATCCCTTACCTTAAAACGTAACTCTTAAAACTCAATGGTTTGGACCTTGAGGGATTGTGGGAACCTTGGGAGGTAGGGAAACCATAACTTCATTAAGGATGGTTTTGGAGTTGAATGGATGAGAGGAGGGCTTGGTATTTATAGGGAAAGTGAGGGGACAAGGCATTAATGTCCAAGGGACACCTCACAAGTGCTTTTCTCAAAACCATGTGCTCTCCCATGGCATTTACCATGGATTTAGGCCACATGGGGCCCACAATACAATAATTCATCACCTTTGACCGGATAACCCTTAAAATATCTCATGAAATCATCATGACATAGTTATGATGTAATTAAACATACCAAAACCCTAAAACTATATTTTTACTATTCACTAAAAATTCAACTTTCTCAGAAAAATCCCAAAATTCCACCTTAACCAAATATTAATGGCCTGATTAAAAAAATGAACTCAATTTTATAAAAATAATTTTCTAAATATTTTTAATTTAATTTTTAAATAAATACACTATTCACTGAAAATTCATTTTTTCCAGAAAAAACCCCAAAAATTACCATAACATAATATCGACTCTCTGAGTTCAAAAATGAAATCCATTTTATAAAAATAATTTTCTAAATATTTTTAATTTAATTTTTAATTAAAAAACACTATTCACTTGAAAAAAACTAATACTTGAATAATAATATATGAAACTGTTATTTAACCATTTTATTAAATCACATTACTTAATCAAGGTTCCTAGATTATATTAATGCTTTATTTAAGTGAGATTACTAATCCATTTGGACTCATTACTAATCCTAATCATAAAATCACTATTCTTAATTTACTATTCATCAAAAATCAAATTGATCTTATTAGACTCTAAATTTCATACTGAACATAATTGATGAAGACCATTTTTTGAATATCATTACACATTTTTAATTAATTAATGTTTACATAAACATTTTTAAAAAATACTTTTTCTAAAATTCATCAAAAATATGCATACTATATTTATCCGGTCATTTGAAAATTCATAAACTTCACCATAAGAAGAAATCCCAATTTTTATTTAAAAGAAAGGATTACACAAGGCAGTTACGGTCTCCTTACATAGACCCTTATCACAACAGCATAGGACCTAAGTGTAAGGTGTTCTAAGGTGAGAGAATCAGAGGGAGGCTCGGCCAACATCGCACGAGTAGTAATTTCTTTCAGTTTGAACTTCTCGCAAAGGCGATTCCGTTCTAGCTTCACACGATGAAGTTCGGCTTGGGTTTGGTCCAGAGCAAAGCCCAGTGGTGCTACCTCCTTCCCAAGTTCTGTTAGATGGGTTTTGATCGGTCCAAGACTACTGGGTGAGGCCATCAAATCTTCTATCTATATTAATTAACCAAGGTTACTTGTATTTAGAGTCAATAATCGAAATTTTTATTTTACAGCGGTCATATTGACCAATGGTCATATAATAGTCAAAACCCAACGGTCTCATTTTAATTATACTCATGTTATCAAATGAAACATTTTTGTTTAGTATAAAAATAAAATAAAATAAAATAACACACAAAATTAGGAAACAAGATTTATTCAAAATTTCGGGTCGTTACAATCTTCCCCCCTTAAGTAATTGCGTCCTCGCAATTTTTTAAATTTGGGTTTTGAAATTTCATTGAATTTCCCACATCGGAAAAGGAGTCAGTAACACTATTACTTTAAAAGAAAGAAAGGGAAGTACAAAGGTCACCCGAGTTATCCCATAACAGGATTACATGGAGGAAAACATGGATATGGAAGAAAAAACAAAGGGTCGAGTTTTGGGGAAGAGTGATAGAGAACATGATTAGGAGAAATTTAACAATAAGAAAATCACAAAATTATGATGTGTGTAAATGGTCTTTGATTACCCAGTAGGAAACATTAACTGACAACATTTTTGTTTTACGTTCCTTGTCATAGTTTTGAGGAATTCATTTACTACATAGAATAAAACCACAAGGAAATATACCTACCTTCAAGTTGAGTTTCATCCTTTAATAAGTTTCTACCAAAACTAATCTTTTCTCCAAACGATGAGCATTCATAAACACTTGGTCTCATCAAAACATAAGAATCATCTTCTTGAGAGTCACGTAATCCACAAAATATTGACTATCAATTTCTTATATCTTTAAACATTGTCCCAAAAACAAAAAGGGTAAGATAAAACAACTCTTCAAAAAGAAAGAATCACATAAGAAGCGAAACTACTTTTAAATCTTCAATGTTCCACGGTACTACCCAGAGTTCATCATAGACCATTCCGTTAGTAACTGTCCTTAAAATTCCTCAAAATAACCCAAACTAAGATTGAAACCCAAATACAAGAAGGACTTGATAACATAGTCTTCCAAGATAAACTTTATCTTTCATCTCCAAACAACATCAACCACTACTAACATCTTATAACCAAAGTAGCTGACCTAAAAATATTTTCACAAGATAGGTCAATCATTTCCAAAGTAACCTATAACACCATAAGTTCACCAGAAATTTGTTGATTCTTCAAAATATATGTCAACCTTACTCCTCAATGAAAATACCATAGTAATCTATTTACCTCGATCATATAGGGTCCCCAAAATAGTGAATGTCTTCCAAAATAATAATCATCTTTTAATCCCCTAATCATCTCTGTCATATTAATACGACAATTGTCGCATTTCCTATCACTTTGGTTGTTGGGACATGTTCTTCCATTTCCCTGCATTAACTAAGAAAATAAACTATAATTAGGGGCTTAAATACTTAGACAATAATCATGAAAAGGAACTTAAAGCATATAAGTATAACTTGTAGAAGAATAGTATACCCTAACTTGTGATCCCCTAGGTTCCCATCTAGGTTATCCATGATCATATATTCTTATGTTAATCTTTATTTTATTTTATCTTTGTTCCTTTAACAATGGTTCATACTAATCTTATGAATTTACCAAAGCATTTCCCCTGGGAGTGTCGTAACCAAGAGTGCAGCAAGGCCCGTTGTCGTATACCAGTTCCTGTTTGAGTCTATCTCAAAGAGGTGTTTTCGAGTTTTACCCCTATGTACATCTATGCCAGAGCCACCTCTACCTCCTCGTATCCAGACAGGGATGTATTTTCTTGGAAACCCCTTACTCAATACTCACCAAAATACCAGGAATATTTCCTATATAAAAACATTTCTATAGGCTTCTTCCTAAAGTTTTCATATCCTAATTTCCACAAATAACTAAACCATCCTTTGATAACAACTATAGCTTCCCGCCTTTTTATAACCTAAACTTTCATTACATTACACAAAACTGAGGATCTTTAAGGTTTAGTGTCTCGGAAACTAGGAACATATTACATGAAAACAACATAAAACATTATTCTTAAACACTTTAAAGGATTCTACTTAAGTTAATCCTAGGTTCATTACTGCATCTCATAACCTGGGGACATACATCAAAAGAAAGGGTGAGCAGAAGGCCCAGTAAGGGAAACAAGAGAAACATTTTACATGTGAACTTGAGATACATCAATAAAGTCATGAAAATAACTTTAAGGCATGAGAATGAAATCATGAGGCATATCATAATAAAAATAACATTTCTCATAACATGAATATGTGGCTACATCATTTAACATAGAAAATCATGAACATATCACCAAGGTCCATCCCCAAGGTGTCATTTGAAAATTACCAATGTTATTCAGCAAGGTATTGTGAAAATTGTAATCTCTAGTGGTTACATCATTACCCAATGCATTGGAGCGCTATCAGGGCGCACCCTTAATTTGTCTTTATTATCATGTGAGACACATATATCATCATCAATCATTTCATAAAAACCCCATATAGCATAAAATAAATGATCTTTATTTCATAATCATAACGTTTTAAAAACTGCTTTAAAGACATGATCTTTATGTCACCTTAAACCCACAAAAAGGGAAAGTGGGTCTCATGTATGTAAATATCAGAATTTAAAATAGAACATTTTGATATATATGTGAATAACCCTGTATAAATAAGATCTTTGATTATTCACTTAATAACATGAAATAATTTTGAGAAAAAGAGAGAGGCATTTAGAGACGAAAATTTTGCAGCACAACGGCTACGTTACAGGGTCTTAGAAAACGCTGAAAAGAGAGGGGACATGGGTCAAACATTCATAAATGACCCATAAAACAGTAGAGGGACAACATATATGGGATTTAAGAACATGGTAATTATATTTGAAAATATACCATATGAAATGCAGAACATGAAAGGAAGACAAAAATAAGATTTCTCTTTCGAAAATTCGGCAGCCCAACGGCGTCCTTTAAACTTGAACAAAAATGAATTGATGAGATCAAATAGGGTCTCTCATCATATTAACATAAAAGATCAGTATGATAGATATAGAGATCATACCCCAACATAATACAAAGGAACTTGAAATACTTTACTTGAAAGTAGATCTTTGAACAATGAGAAATGCAAACAAATCCCTTAAAAATTCGGCAGTCTAACGACGTCACTTAAACTTCAACCAAAAATGAATTTACAAGATCAAAATAGGGTCTCTCATCATATGAACATAAGGGTTCAGTATGATAGATATAGAGATCATACCCCAACATAATAAAAAGGAACTTGAAATACTTGACATGAAAATAGAACTTGAAAATGAGAAGGGTGAAAGAATCCGTTACAAAAATTTCGGCAGCCTAACAGCGCCACTTAAACTTTCATAAAATGAAATGATGAGAGTAAAAGGGGGTCTCTCATCATATGAACATAAAAAGGACAGTATAATTAATATAAAAGAACATCTTCCAACATAAGAACATGGATCATAAAAGGAATGACATAAAAGAGATTACTTGAAAAGAAAGAGAGAGGTCGGATCCCTTACCTTAAAACGTAACTCTTAAAACTCAATGGTTTGGTCCTTGAGGGCTTGGGGGCACCGTGGGATGACTCCTTGGGAGGAAAGAAGACCATAACTTCGTTGAGTATGGTTTTGGAGTCGAATGGATGAGAGGAGGGCATGGTATTTATAGGTAAAGTGAGGGGACAAGGCATTAATGGCCAAGGGACACCTCAGAAGTGTTTTTCTCAAAACCATGTGCTCTCCCAGGGCATTTACCATAGTGTTAGGCCACATGGGGACACCAATACAATAATTCATCACCTTTATCTGGCCAACCCTTAAAATATCTCATGAAATCATCATGACAAAGTTATGATGTCATTAAACATACCGAAACCCTAAAACTGTATTTTTACTATTCACTAAAAATTCAACTTTCTCAGAAAAATCCCAAAATTTCACCTTAACCAAATATTAATGGTCTGATTACAAAAATGAACTCCATTTTATAAAAATAATTTTCTAAATATTTTTAAATTAATTTTTAAATAAATATACTATTCACCGAAAATTCATTTTTTCAGAAAAAACCCCAAAAATTACCATAACATAATATCGACGCTCTGAGTTCAAAAATGAAATCCATTTTATAAAAATATTTTTCTAAATATTTTTAATTTAATTTTTAATTAAAAAAACACTATTCACCCAAAAAAACTAATTCTTGAATAATAATATATGAAACCGTTATTTAACCATTTTATTGAATCACATTACTTAATCAAGGTGCCTAGATTATATTAATGCTTTATTTAAGTGAGATTACTAATCCATTTGGACATATTACCAATCCTAATCATAAAATCACTATTCATAATTTACTATTCATCAAAAATCATGTTGATCTTATTAGACTCTAAATTTCGTATTGAACATAATTGTTGAAGACCATTTTTTGAATATCATTACACATTTTTAATTATTTAATGTTTACATAAACATTTTTAAAATCTCTTTTTTCTAAAATTCATCAAAAATATGCATACTATATTTATCCGGTCATTTGAAAATTCATAAACTTCATCATAAGAAGAAATCCCAATTTTTATTTAAAACAAAGGATTACACAAGGCAGTTACGGTCTCCTTACATAGCCCCTTATCACACCAGCATAGGACCTAAGTGTAAGGTGTGCTAAGGTTAGAGAATCAGAGGGAGGATCGGCCAACATCGCACGAGTAGTAATTTCTATCAGTTTGAACTTCACGCAAAGGAGATTCTGTTATAGCTTCACACGATGAAGTTCGACTTGGGTTTGGTCCAGAGCAAAGCCAAGTGGTGCTACCTCCTTCCCAAGTTCTGTTATATGGGCTTCGATCGGTACATGACTATTGGGTGAGGCCATCAAATCTTCTTTCTATATTAATTAACCAAGATTACTTGTATTTAGAGTCAATAATAGAAATGTTTAGTTTACAGCAGTCATATTGACCAATGGTCATATAATAGTCAAAACCCAACGGTCTCATTTTAATTATACTCATGTTATCAAATGAGACATTTTTGTTGAGTATAAAAATTAAATAAAATAAAATAATAGAAAAAATTAGGAAACAAGATTTATTCAAAATTTCGGGTCGTTACATTTATGACCATGTGACATGTGTTAATGTTGGTTTCAATGCTAATTCCACCATTAATCCTTCATTTTGGATTATAATAGATATTATCTCACCCTTCTTGATAGCATAATCATCATTAACCAGCTTGATGACTAGTTCTGAACCACCTTTTATCTTCATGTGATTGAATTTTATTTGAAGTGCAAGCTCTAGCCCTATAATGAGAGCTTGATATTCTTCTTCATTCTTCATGCACACCTTTTATATCAGGAAGGTGTAAGGTAAAACCTCCTTTTCTAGGGATATGATCATGATTCCCATCCCCACTTTATTGAGCTTGGGGTCTTCCATCCACTTTTCTGTTAGGCTTCAAGGTTCATCATAAAAATACATTTTTTATATTTTGGGTCCTCTTGAAGAGATAAAACATATTCATCAAGTAGTTTAGTGTCTAATGGATTCATTTCTGCAGAGGAGGTTTCTGCCAAAATAGCTTCTAATGGAAGACCATTGATTTCCTTCTTAGGTATGAACTAAATGTAAAACTACTATAGGATGACTGTACACTATGAAAAACATCTGATCAATATCAGATGACTGAGAATGTATCTGAGTGAGTTCCTACATGAGACCAATTGGACCTCATGATACTGTATATAATGCCTCATCTTCAGGACTAAAAATATTAGTTCAACGTAGCTCTTATCGATATTGGCAGAATTAATTTGAGCATCGATTAAGGTTTTAATGGGATAATAATTTTTTTTCTATCAAAATCATTCTTCTATTCGAGGAAGGCACCCAGTGATCAATCTAAAGTTGTCACATAAAAAATGAGTATGCTTTCTTCCACCAGTGGCATCAAAAATGGGGACCTTTAGAGATATTTCTTGAGGTTGTAAAATTATTCATGGAAATCATCAGTACACTAATATATATAACACCCCTTTTCATCAACCTGGTGATTGGAAAACATTTTCCATCATGGATGGCTATCAAGCATCGGATGTAGGATAAGTTTCATTGAAGTCATCTCAAATCTATGAGGTTTCGACGAGGATACATACTACAGATAACCATTTCATTATTGGGATCAACTTCAATAACATTGTGGTGTGTGACGAAGCTGAGGAATTTCCCTGAGGTGACGATGAAATCACATTTCAAGGGGTTCATTTTTAGGTTGTGCTGTTGAAATTTGTTGAAGATAGTTTCTAGATCTGATAGGTGGTCTGATAATTCTTGATATTTATCCACCAATTCATCATCATAACATTTGAAAAACTCTTTTAGGAAGGATTTGAAGATGTGATGCATGGCGCGTTGGTATGTGGTGGTAGAATTTTTCAAGACATAGGTAATTACCCGATAAGAAAATACACCTTGGGGTCTATAAGGTAGTGGCTTCTTAGTATTCTTGGCCCATTTAGATCTGATTATATCTTGAATAGTAATCCATGAAAAAAGAGAGCATGATATTTATCCATTGAATCGATCAACATTTTTATGTTCAGGACTGGGAAATCATCCTTTGGGATGTATAATTTGAGATCCCTAAAATCAATAAAAACTATTATTTTCCAATTCTTTTTCATGACAAGGATGATATAATTCCATCCATATGGGATATTGGACCTCCTGAATAAAGATGGATCTATTGATCATGTCACATTTTGCCTCTATCTCAGCATCATTTGTCATCTGCATCTTCCCAAAGGCTTGCTTGTAGCCCTGATGGTCCTCTGGAAGGACTAGGTGGTGGGTGGCTACCCTGAGATCAAGACTCGGTTTTTTGTGTAGTTCTATGATAATACATCCTAATTCTTTATAGAGACACTACTTTTTCATACATTACTATTACATAATTTTAATGATAAAAACATAAAATCATTACACAACCACAAACCAAAGTCATAGTGTCTTCAAAAAACTAGGACCATATATAACATTTTCAAAATAAAACATAAACATTTATTTAATTCGTCTTCTCTAGCTTCTTATTGGCCTTTAGATTCTACTTAATACAAGTAATCACCAGATGATATACATCAAAAAGGGGTGAGGAAAAATCCCAGTAAGTGAATAGAGTAAGACATGAATCAATATTACATGGGGTGAGAATAATCAACATCATCAAAGCATCTAAATAGAATCATAAACAATATAGTATGAATTAAGAAAAGACTTCGAATGAATAAATTCATAAAAATGAAACATTATGTCTCAGTGATTAACTACCACACAAAGTTGTAAACAATGATTGCATCATGTTCACACATATTTAACTTTTCTAATGAGATAAATCACATTAACCAATGAATTTGAGCACTGTATTATTCTATGTTAACCAGTCACATAATGACATTTACATTGAACTATATAATTTCGGGTGCACCTGCCATATCCAAACCTTTACATTATTGTGAATGCCACATAGAACGTATATAAATATTAAACATAAAATAACCCATGGGAAGGAATGGGTTCCATTTTATAATGCATGAATTCAGGAAATTTGGGTTCCCAAATTATGTAGGGAATAAAAAACTTGATATAAGAATCATCAACCTTGAGTGAATAATACACATCCTCGAGAAGTAAAAGGTGAGTTTTTAGAAGGAATAGTACTGTTGAAAAAATCCTTTTATTTTTCATAAAACCAGATTGGTAATATGTATACCCTAGAAAATATAATATAATTATTAATAAATGATATATAAGAAACATTGAAGGAATATCCATACCTAAAATGGGGTGAAAGAGGGAAAGTCCAAAGAAAGAGAGTTGGGTTGTAGAATTCCCCTTACATTTTGTCTGAATGATTTCTTCAATTTAATGTCCAATATAATCACCATATATTCATTAATTAAAGAGTCAAAAACCTTTTATACTATAATTTTATTCATTACGGTTGTATTGATTTTAGTTATTGGATTTTTGATGAGTTATAGAGTTTAATTCCATCATTCATGAGTGTTCATTTTCTAAGTTTTCATTATCAGTTCACTTGTATACAAGAATTGATGTCCATGTAAAATGTGAATAAATATCTAGAATTGTTATTATATAATATTAATGATCTTACAAAAGTTTAAATTACTTTATATGGAATTTGGTTATATGGTATGAGGATAAATCATTAGATAAATGTTAATGATAATTGTTTTTGGTTGATTTTGGTGGTTTTTCTATCACAATGTCCTTGTTTTGTTTAATCATTTAGTATTATTTATATATGTTAGTTACAGAACATAAATATGGTTATATAATAAATTATAAAATATTTCTCAACCATTATAACAGTTTTATTGACATCCTTGAATGTGTTAAAGGAAAATGGAAGTTCAACTCCCATGATGTCGGTAAATTTACACATCATGGGAACTGATTTCATTTTTAGAATAAAAGAGAGGGAATATTTTAATGATGGATCTTAAATTAACTTGATATAATTATAGTATATGTAAGGTATTATGGTTATCAGGACATTTTGATGAGGGTAGTTGATGAGAATATAATAAATTAAAAGAAATTCAAAAGGAATTAAATGAAAAGGGAAGAGTATTTTACCTCTTGGATTTATCCTCCTTGAGAACCTCCATATGGAAAATGTTTTTGTATTTTGATGAGATCAATATCACCTAGATGTGTGCAAGGGGATAGGTATGATTATTGTGAAGAATTTAGGAAAGGATCAAAAATTTAGAGGTGTGAGAAGAAGAGGGGTGAGGAGTGGTATTTATAATGGAGAGGTGGGGTGTTTTCTTATTATTATATTCATTAGTTTATTATTTTGGCTCAATACTATGAATAGTTTTATAACTATCTAAAAATATATTAAAATAATAAATTACAGTACATGTTTTTGGTCTTAAATCATCATTTCATCATCTATGACTCCATAATTAGTGTATTTAGCTTTTATAATAAATTATCGTATTTATTATTCACAAAAATTCAAGTATTTTAGAAAAGTCCCAAAAATTAAACCTAACCATTTTTTAATGTGTCAAATTCAAAAATGAACTCCATTTTATGAAAGTAATTTTTTAAATAAGAGTAATTTAATTTTTAATTAAGATCATCATTTACATGGAAAAGACATATTTTAAAATTGACTGCTTTATAACACTTTGAAAAATTAATTATGGTATCATAAAATTATCTTAAAATAATAAGATATAAAAATATTTATTTATGAACACATTTTATGGATATAAATTTTCTTTTAAATTATCAAATTAATCATAAAAGTTTAATTATAAATTTTCGACTTGTAAAAAATACCAACACTAAATTAATAATTTTTAAAATATTTACTTACCTGTAATATGATTTAATTATATCATATTTTCACTTATAAGATGCCTAAATTTTTTTATACTTTAATGGGTGAGTTTGCTATTTATTTTTTGTTTACTGTTCATTAGGTTCATATTATTATTCATATGGTCAAGTTACTATTTCATTGGTATAGGTTCTTCACTTCTAGAAATAAATCTTATTTCATTAATTTTTATTAATAAGGATTTTATTATGGTCTATAAGTGATTTATTGTTATTTATACTATATTTAATTACTATAAAAATTGAAAAATTATATTCATAAAATTTTTGGTTGTTACATTCTTCCCCCCTTTCAAACTTTTGCACCAAAATTTCATTTTTTATAAACAAGTGAGGGTACTTCTCCTTCATCGCCTCCTCTGGTGCCCAATTTTATTCTTAAAACTTATTTTTTTTACAAAAAACATTGAAAAAGTGGGTTGACGTTTTTCATAGAACCTTATCTCTCTAATCTAGATTGTTTACTCACTTCTCCTCATAAGAGAGATCATCTTCCAGCTATACCACCTCTGAGTTCACTACATGCGATGGATCTGGTATGTACTTCCTCATGGGTGATACATGGAACATGTCAGAAACATTATACATTTTATATAGGAGTGAAAGATAATAGTACACATCTCTTATATGGTCATGGATCTCAAAGGGTCCAATCTAGCTAGGTCTTAGCTTCCCTTTCTTTTCAAACCACATGAATCTCTTCCATTGTGATATTCAAAGGAAGACATTACCTCCAACATCGAACTCCAAGCCCCTTTGAAGGTTGTCATCATATCTCTTTTTCCAACTCTAATAAGTTTTTATAAGTTGATGGATGTCTTGAACATTCTTTGTCATCTCTTGCATAAGATCAGGTCAAAGTGTCTTTCTTTTGCCAACATTATCAAAAATGGTTGGAGTTCTACATCTCTTTCTATACAGAGCTTCATATGGAGATATCTGAATACTGGAGTGGACACTATTGTTGTATGAGAACTCAACCAATGGGAGATTCTAATATCATTATCCTTTTAATTATAATGAGTAGGATCCTTCAATATCTTCAAGCATCTGAATAATCCTTTCGGATTGGCCATCAATTTTTGGGTGATAGGTCATGCTGAAATTTAATTATTTACTCCAAGAATGTTGAATACTCCTCCAAAATTTATATGTGAACATTGGATGATGATTAGATACAATCGATTGTGGAACCTCATGGAGTCTCCCCACTTCTTTCACATATATTTAAAGAAGTTGTTCAAGAAAGAGATCTTACCCAATATAAATAAAGTGGGCAGTCTTGGTGGGTCATTCCCCCATAACCCACATCGCATTATTTCCTTTGGATGACTTTGGGTGACCCATGAAAAAATACATAGTGATATTCTCCCACTTCCACATGGGTATAGGTAAGGTTAACTTGCTGACATTTCAATAACCTTGAGAGATACTATACAATCTCATTTTTTATGTTATCCCAATTGAAGTGTTCTCGAAGATCACAGTACATCTTGGTACTCCAATGATGGATAGACAAATATGAGATATGTAAATTGCAAAATAGCTCCATATTTATGCCCCGTGATGAAGGCACACAAATCCACATTCCAAACAAACTCACACCATCGTCATCGATATGGAACTCTGGAAGCTTCTCTTCCTTTAATATATTCACATTATTTTACAACTATTGATCAAACATTTGTGTGTCCATAATCTTATCTTAGATAAATGGTTGGGAAATAATTTGGGAAAGGTAGGATGTATTCCCTACTATTATGATATCCAAATGTATCCTTCTCATATCCATGAATATAGGGTCTTTCTCAATCCACAACATGGATATATTAGCTGGTAATTTTATGCTAATAACATCAGCTACTTTGTTTTCCTTACCAAGATAAAAGTGAATATAGAAATCCTAGACTTTGATCATCTTTAGCCATATCCTTCGATTCAGGTTGAGATCCTTTTGTGTGAATATGTACATTAGGCTCATGTGATCAAAATATATGTCACACTTATCACCATAGAGGTAGTGCTTCCATATTTTCAACACAAAAATCACAGCTACTAGCTCTAGATCATGCATCTGTTAGTTCTTCTCACGGATCATCAAAATTCACGAGGTGTAGGCTATCACGTTATCATTTTTCAATAGTACACAACCAAATCCTTTCTTTGAAGCTTCACAGTATATTACAAAACATTCTTCACTTTTTAGTAATGTTATTAAATATACAGCGATTAAATATCTCTTTAGCTCCATGAATCTTTCTTCTCATTCTTCCATCTAGAAATACATTACCCATTTCCATGTTAACTTAGTTAGTGTGATTTACAGTCATGATAAAATTCTCAAAAAACTTTTCTATTACCCATATAATCCAAGAAAACTGAGGATTTTTTTGACAGTAGGGGGTCTGGGGAATTCCTCAATTCCCTTTGTTTTTTAGGGCCCACAGAAATTCCCTCACCTGTGATCACATTCTCCAAGAATATGACTTTCTTCATCCAAAAGTAACACTTTCTGAACATGTCATAAAACTTATCCTTACTTAATGTTGCTAACACAAGCCATACATGTTCTTCATGTTCCTCTTTTCCCTTCGATTATATAAGAATACCATCGATAAACACTACCAAAAATTTATTAAGGTATTGTATAAAGACCCTATTCATTAAATCAATGTAGATTTTAGGGGAATTAGTATGTCCGAAGGGCATAACCAGAAAATCATAGTGCCCAAACGTTGAATAGAAGGAATTATTCTGAATATTATCCATATTCACCTTTAGTTGATGATATCCAAAATGGAGATTCACCTTTGGGAAGTAATGGATTCCTTGAAACTGATCATACAATTCATAAATCATTGGAAGAGGATATTTTTTATTTATGGTGATCTTGTTGAGTTCTCAATAATCGATACACAACCACATTGATCAATCCTTTTTCTTGAAAAAGATCACTGGTTCACCCTAAGATGATGGATAAGAGAATATGAACACTTGTTCCAAATACTCTTGTAGCCTTTCATTCTTCGAGTTCGATAAGACAAATCCAATAGGGACACTTTTAGATAGGATTATCTCCGGGTATGAGTTTTACTAAGAACTCTACCTCAGGATCCTGGGAAAGACTAGGTAACTCTTCAAGAAATACATCACTATGTTCCCTCACAATGGGAATTCCCCCAATGTTGATACCTTTCTTTGACACAATTATATATGGAAGGTATAATTCTTTATTGGGAATCAACACCCACACTGTTGAATGATTTTCCAAAGGATACTCATGATCTTCCTTGAATTTTTAGAGGAGCATGAGATGGTTCAGAATATAAAAATATATTTACTTTCAATTAATGTTTATACATTCTCTATATAACGATATCCAATCCATTCCCATTATAGCCTTGAATTCCACCAAGGTAAGTATCACGAGATTTTATAAAAGAAGCTTCCCACATACGCCAACAAGAGAAAACTCCAACACTTTTGTTGCAATTATTTCACTACCAGTTGTTTTTATGGATATCTCTACCTCGAGGATTTGGGGATTCGCTTCAATAGCTCTAACAAACTGGAAAGATATAGAGGAATAAATAGAACCATAATCAAATAAGACATTTACCATTCTTGAGTGAATTAGATGGGTACCTTGTATGAATTCATTTTCATTTCCACTTTAGTAGTAGTGATGGAATAAGACATGACTTGGTCCTTTGGATTTGGTGGCTATTGATGCTGATTTCCCTCGAGGACTCTAGGTTTAGTTCACCCGCTTGCATAGTTCCCTAGCTCCCTACAGTTGTTGAATTGGACCGTGGGTGGTTCTCTCCATTCCTCCACCACATTTTTCTGCTTTGTCATCACTTTTCGAAATTCATGAGCTTTGTGTACTTTTCTCCCACACTTGAAGAATTTCCTCATCGCTTTGAGATAGTTCTTATGATTCCTTTTCCCATATTTCTTGCATGTGGTTGGTTGAATTTTCTTTCCACCTTTCTCATTATATCTTCAATCTTGAAATGCCATCTTTCATTCCTTATCACCATAGTCGTGGGACAATTCTTTAAATTCCATATCCACTTTTTGATCACATCATATAACTTCTTCATAACTCCCAATGTATCAAATTTATAGATCCTTTTGAATGTGTGGTTTTAATCAACTAAAGAATGTATCAATGTTGATAAAAAAACCTGAAGCGTACCATGTGTGCCTTGTGAAAATTTCTTCATTGGTCGTAATAGATTCTCCTTGAATTTTCTTCAACTTTATAAATTCTCATTTTGTCTTCATATAAACAGTTATAGGGAAATACTTGTTAGGAAAATTATCCTTAATTCTTCCAACTCCTTCCCTTAAATTTTTTCAATCATCTTGGTGTACTTAATCAATGCCCACAATTGAGAGGCCGCTCCATCAAAATGATAAATGTATAGAGTCACCTTATCTATTGCAGTGCAGTGAAGTACAGAAAATATCTTCTCCGTTTATTTGAACCACTATTCCTCAACTAGTCGATCGGAATATCTACTAAAAATTGGTGGTTTTTTCAACATTAAACACTCTATAACAATTTGCTCCTTCTTAGTTGAAAGAATATGTTCCACATTATTCATGTTATTATTCATAACCTGAGATAGTTGGGTAATAATTTCCTTGAAATTTTGAACTCCCCCCCCAAGTAATTGGGGATGTCATTCAAAAAATCATTACATTGTCCTTCACATGGTTTGTTGGCTTGGTTTATCTTGGATCCCACCATTTTCTAAAATAGAAAATGTTATAAAAAAACATAATTCATCAAGTAATGAATAAATAATTTATTCCTTTTTGAAATTAAGTTTAAAGGAATATCTTATGGGATCCCTATGTTTAGTAAATATTATTAGGTGCATACATATACTTAGTTTCATACTAAGGGTTTTCAATATGGTTCTCTAATCCTAATTCCCAAATTAATTAAACCATGTTGTGATACCAACTATAGTGACCCTATTTTTTCTTACATTATTATTACATCATTTTAATGAAAAATAACAAAAAATCATTACACAACCCGGATCCAAATGTTTAGTGTCATGAAAAATAGGAACATACATAAAATATACAAAATAAAACATAAATAATTATTTAATTCATTCTTATATATCTTTTTATTGTCCTTTATATTCATCTTGGTATAATTAATCTCCTGAGGATATAAATTAAAAATGGGTGAGCAAAAATCCCAGTAAGTGAATAGAGTAAGACACGAATCAATATAACATGGGTTGAGCATAATCGTTATCATAATAACATAGAAATATGATCATAAACATGAGAGGAGGAATTAATAAAAGTCTTGGAATGTGTAAATTCATAAAAATGAAACCATTTTCTTAGTGGTTTACTACCACACATAGTTGTGAAAAAACCCAGCATCATGTCCATGAATATTTCACTTTTATCATGAGATAAATAATATTACCCAATTCACTGAAGTTATATATAATTTTGGGTGCACCCATCATATCATAACATTTAAATTACACTATATAATTTTGGGTGCGCCCGTCACATCATAACATTTACATTATCATGCATTCCACATAGATCATATATAAATATTGGAGATAAAGTAACCCATGGGAAGGAATGGGTTTCATTTCATAAAGTATGAATTCATAAAAAATGGGTTCCCAAATGAAATAAATAAGTATATACATGGTATAATAATAATCAACCTTTAGTGAATAAGAAACAATCTCAAGAAGTAAAAGGTGTGTTTTTAGAAGTAAGAGTTCTTTTGGAAAATTACGTTCATTTTTCATAAAACCATATTGGTAATATGTATAACCCAGAAAAGATAATATAATTATTAATAAATGATATATATATAACCTTCAAGAAATATTCATACTTAAAATGGGGTGAACGATGGGAAAACCAAAGAAATATAGTAGGGTTCGAGAATTAACCTTACCTTATGTATGAATTCTTTATTCACTTTAATATCCAATATAATCACATTAGACTCATTAATTTACAAATAAATACCCTTTTATAGATGAATTTAGTTCATTATTGTTTTATTAAGTTCATTTATGATCTTTTTTATGAGTTATAGAGTTTAATTTCATCATTCGTGAGTGTTTGTTTTCATAGTTTTCATGATCAGTACACGGGTATACATGAATGGATGTTCATGTAAAATGATAATAAATATCCATAATTGTTATTATATGTTATTAATGATACTATATAAGTTTAAATTATCTTTTAAATAATTTTTTAATATCGTATGAGTATAAATCATTAGATAAAAGTTAATGATGATTATTTTATGTTGATTTTGGTGGTTTTTCGATCACAACAAACTCATTTTGTTTTATCATTTAATATTATGTATATATTTTTGTTAAAAAACATAAATATAGTTGTATAATAAATTTTACAATATTTCTAAACATCATTATGGTTTTATTAACATCATTTAAGGTGTTAATGGAAAGTGAAATTGCATCACCCACGATGTCGGTAAATTGACGTGTCATGAGCGACGATATCATTTTTACAATAAAAAGTAGAGGGAGGATTTTTATGATGGATATTTCATTAACATGATATAATTATAGTATATGTAAGTTACTGGAATTATATTTCCATTTATATGAGGGAATGTGATTATAATAGAATAAAATAAATGAAATTGAAAAGAAATTAGAAGAAAAAGAAAGATTATTTTACCTCTTGGATTTATCCTCCTTGAGAACCTCCCTAAGGAAAAGGATTTGTTCTTTTGATGAAACTGGGATATATTATATATTGGGAAGGTTATAGGGAAAATTATTGGTCATAATCTAGGATATTCTCAATTCTTGATAAGTGTGAGGAGAATAGGGGATGGGGGTGGTATTTATAGTGGAGGAGAGGTGTGTTTTCTCATTATTATATTCATTAGTTTATTATTTTGGATAGAAACTATGAAAAGTATGATAATTATCTATAAATATATTAAAATAATGAATTATATTTCTATATTTTGTGATTATATAAGCCTTACATCATCTATGACTCCATAATTCATGGTTTAAACTTTTATCATAACTTATCTTATTTTACCATTCATCAAAAATTCATGAATTTTTAAAAAATCCCAAAAAATCACCCTAACCATTTTTATACATGTCAAATTTAAAAATTAAATCCATTTTATGAAAACTACTTTCTAAATATGAGTGATAAAATTTTTAATTAAAATCATCGTTCACTTGGAAAATATAGATTTTAAAATTATAACTGATTTTATAACACTTTGATAAATTACTTAATGTCTCATAAAATTATCTGAAAACCATAATACATAAAAATATTAATTTATGAATACATTGTATGAATATAAATTATCTTTTAAATTATTAAATTAATCATAAAATTTTAATTAAATATTTATGACTAATAAAAATTTCAACACTTAATTAATAATTTTTAAAATATTTACTTATAATATGATATAATTATAGCATATTTTTAATTATAAGATGCCAAAATTTTATTTATAATTTAATGGGTGAGATTATTATTCATTTTCCCGATTTACTATACATAAGGGTCGTATTACTATTCTTAAGTTCAAGTTACTATTTCATCAATATAGGTTCCTTAACTTCCAAAAAACATCTAATTTCATTAACTCTTCATTTATGATGATTTTATTATGGTCTATAAGTGATTTAATGTGATTTATACTATATGAAATTACTATAAGAAGGGTAAATTTCATTTATAAAATTTTGGGTCATTGCATGCTTCTTCGGGAGAAGGTATATACATACTGCTCTTCGGAAGACATTACCACACTATCATGTTGGGTCGTGGGTATTCTTTTTTTACTAGGTTTATTTATATGATCTCATAAATGGTGGTGGATATTCCCTCCTCAAAATCTAGTGGGGGATCCCTCAAGTCCATCTTCTCCCCTTCTTCCTCCTCTTCATCTTCTTTTTCTTGTTCCAATGGGGAAGCAATTATTGGGATGAGTTATGCAGAGTTAGTAGAGTAGTCGACATCTTGATATTATGAAGTGACTTCCTATGACCCAACTGATAGTGGGGGACTTCCTTGAAACACTAGAGAGGATATAATGAGGTATGGAGGAGATTCTTCATCTAATTTTTCTTATTTGGTGAGCCAAGGACTTCCTAGTGCTCTGGGATGAATTGGAGACATCTTTGTCTGTTATTTCAGCATTGTATAGGGAGCCATAAGTCTTTTAAAAACTACTAGACTAAGTGATCGTGATGGAAATCCTGGATATTTCTGAATATGCACCAAACTTTGGGCTCATATGTTCAATCTAGTTAATAGGTAGAATATACTCTTTATTTAGCTTCTGAAATTGGTTATACATGATCATTTCCACAGCATTAGAGGTGATGAACTATTCAACACCCTCAACAATGGGATGTTTCCCTATCCCCTAATATAATCCTACAAATTTATAATGTGTCTTGTAGGATTCGAACATGGCCTTATCGGAATGCCACGCCATGATTTTCCCATTAATGCGGTATTTGATGCCCTAATCATAGGATGAGGGGATTTTTAGATGATTATACAACTAGGATATTCCTATTAATTCATTGAAGGTCATGTTATACCAAACCACCAAGAATTTTAAGTTGGATACAAGGTCACTAAATTAGACCAAGATCTTGATTTGGACAATGGATTCTCTTCATTTTTTCCGTATCCTTGTAGTTTTATGGTAGAAGGTTCTAGTTTATCCTACTCATAGACCAACCAGTGAAGTATTTTTACTGGAATGATATTAATTACAGAGAAAAAATCAATGACAATTTTTCAAAAATGGACACCATTTATCCAACAGGACATATCCAATGGTCTGATGTTCTCCTATATAATGGAATCTTTATCTTAATTTGGGAAGGAGATAACTATGTGTAATTCCATAGGATATGTATCTATTCGATAGACCTCAGTAGTGGACGGTTCATATTCAAACATCCATGGAATTATCAAAGCCTCTATGAGTGCCTCCCTGATGTATTTTGACAAACATTGAGTATCTAGGATCGAAAGGTTGGTAAGTACCATGGCTAAATATTTCATAATTTCACACTTCTGATCTAAAGTCCAGCACTTCCTGGTTTGGGTATGCTCTTTCACAATGGCCTTAGGGAATGAAAATTTGATGTGGATAGTACATCCCTCGAGATAAGAGTTCTAGGTACACATTTCCTTGGTGGGTTGGCTAAGGAAGGCCTTTTTAATCAGCAAGAGTGATCTATGATGTGTTCCACGCCTGATTAATATTCCTGAGTGATCAGGTCATAGTGGATTCTAGTATGTTTAGGGGGATTTTCCTATTCTTGTTGGACCTATTGAAGGTATCTTCTATGAGTTTATGAAATATTGATGGTCTTATTAGGTGTGTTGATAGATGTACAAAGACTATTGTGACTATGTATTCCTCAATATACTTGTCTTTGGCAACCACTTCCTCATGTTCCCCAGTCATATGTGGAGAACTCAGGTTTATATCTTGTCTCATCATCAGAGAAGGGTCCCATTTTTTTAATGATGTTAATGGAGTTAAAGATTAATTCCTCATCTGATGATGTGTCTGTTTGACTAACCATTTATGGGGGTTCTATTTGGAGGGGTGGTTCTCATTGCATTATATCCAAGGGAAGAAAATCTATGAGTGTCAAAGTCGACATTAGAATTGGTGTAGGTTCATCCTCAGGTTCTCCCTCCTTATCTTTCTGATCATGAAATTTTTTTACAGGCTGGCCTCTGGAGGCTTGTGTGACCGATGATTCTAGATGTGTTACAGTGGATGAAGATCGGGGAATATTTTATTATTTCAACTATACATGGATAATTCCATTAACTCAGTTGGTTTTTTTAAAATCATAAATCCATATTTTTTTATCCTTCTACTATGAACTACTTTCCATCCACTTCCATATTCTGGGGTAGTATCGGAAACAAACTCCACTTGTACTTGTGGTTTTCCCATCCTTACTTTCTTAGGATATACCATTTTATATTGGAGTTATTTAAAGATGAAACATTTATAGATGGTGTGTCACAGTATTTGATTTAAGGGAAAACAATTCGGTCATTCATCGATACCTTCTTGGTCAGACCTTTTGGGATCTAGAAGGTGGAGTAAATCGTACTCCATGGGGGATACAAAATAGCCCTAGTATAGATCATCTCACAATGAGTAATATTTATTTCTTCACTCTTCAAATTGATTCCTCCTAGGAACCATATTCTCTTCCTATCATGGGGGGATGTTTATGCCCTGGGGTAGTTACACAATATAGTGTAGGCTTAGGATCATGTGCTGGTGTGGGGGATGGATTACGTGTGGCAAATGTCGCCTCAATCTTTCCATCTCTTTTCCCTGGGACTAGAATAGTTAAATAGTACATGATCTTAGTCTATTGTCTGTATCCCTCCATATTTTGGGTGATGGAGGAAAAATCCCAAAACCCACTTGTATACTTCACTAAGATTAGTAGAGTTCATATCTCATCACATAGGTTATCTATGTATACAGTTATTGTTTCCACCTAGGTAAGCAGTCAGTTCAAGGATTAGGTCGACCCTTTCCATATAGAAATTAAATCATAGTCTCTTTCATTCTCTAATTGTTTTAAGTTTGAGAGGTCACTAGGTGTTGTCTTCTATAGAGTTGAGATGATCTAGAATAGTAATTTTTGAAGGAGGTCTTGTCATCCTGTGATTGATTGAGCTAGAAAAGTAGTGTACCAGATGAAGGTTGACCCATAAAGGGTTCTCATATAGTATCTAATTTTCACAACTTATTGTTTCTCTAGAGTTCCCATTATGGGATCATAATGTGATTCATAATTATTCTGATGTTTCTTTGGGTCACTTGATCTATTTAATACTTGAAATGTAAGATTCACAAAATTTGGTGGTGGTAGGGTTTCATTCACCTTATTGGGGTAAGGATTTAATTCCATATTTATAGGTGGACACTTCTCCTCCATGGCTTACAATCAAGCTACCAACGACTCAATGGTGTGATGATCCTTTATTGGGTGTTCTATTGAAAATAACCCAAGACCAGCGCAATAATGGGCTTGATATGGCTCACCAATTCTGCCAATATTTGGGGCAGATAACCAGATAGGGACAACTTTTAGGGATTTTCCTAAACATGTTAATGTTATCCTCATAGTGGAGGGAAATCTTGGCATCCATCCATTATCAGGTCTTGGTATATTGATTGTATAGGCATTGTGTAGGGTGGATTTCATAGACTTGATTCAATTGTTGGGAAAAATCCCTATGGATGAGGTAGAATTGTTTGGAGTATATGTGTAATCTCTTCTTGAGGAGAATACTCAGTTGGGATGCTTCCTTAGAGAAACTAGACATTTATTCAACACAACTCTTTCATTTTTACATCTTTCTGAGAGAATCTTTCTTAGATTATAGAAAGATCTTTCTCATCAATAGTAGGTTGGTGGTATATGACCTTGGTTTTGTTCTTCTCTTTGGTAGAGGTTTTCTAAGGAGGTATTTATGTATTGATCAAGTAAATACTCAAATTATAGGAGATTCTGTAATTCTAGGAATACACACCATCATTCTCAATGTGGACAGTATCACAGATAGAACCATACTCTTCTAATTCTTTTTCTTTTACATCATTTTTTGTGTCATCTGTAGGATTGACATCAACGACATTCACCGATGTGTAATTCAATGTAGGCATTGTACCAACTATTTGATGATAGGGGTTGTTTGCATTATTTTCTTGAACTCTTCCTTCCTTTTCGGGATCCTCTTTGAGATTACTGGTGAATGGTGACTTAGAGGGAACCTTTGTGCAGCCTATTCATATGCCTCCCTTCTGGGGGTTGTGAGATAGGATGAAATGGAAGACCTCTCTACTTGGGGACCTCCGTAAATGAGAAAATATTGACATTCGTCGATGGATTGGTTGAGGTAAAAATTACCCCATCCCTATGGTCTGGGGATGACCCCATTCTATTTTTGTTGTGACTCATCTTTAATTTTTCAGACTTATGGGGACATTTTGTGTTAAAAATGCTCCCAACCCTACTGGATGGGATTGATCCCATACTACGACAACTTCTTCTTCTTTCTATTTGATCTCATGTGTCTTTTTTCTAGAATGAGACAGATAGGATGTTGGGTATATATGTGAGCTATTTTATTCTATGTACATTAACATTGTTTGATGATTGGATTTACTTAGGCGGGAAGCCAACTAAATGTTCTCGATTTTCAAGATTAGGTGTTTTTCTAGGGCTCTTCTCTCGTCAGTCCCGGCACTTTTGACACTAATTCAAGGTTGATTCTTGTTGAGCATGCATCCTTTCCTAACAAATGGATTTTCTTGATAGCCACCTTTTTATAATGACATTATTGAACATCATTTCCAGTGGGTTTTTCTCGATGGAGTGTGAGTTGATATGTAAATATCCATTCTCCTCAATATCCAAATATAAAAACTAGGCAGGGTGCTGAAAATTAGACAGTGAAACTCAAGTAGTGCATTGAGGCAGGACAGTTGAAGATCCTATTATCACCTCTCTGATTATGGTTATCGCGAAGAATAAGGGGATTATAAGTTGATTTATTTATGAATATTCCTAAAATATTTACATGGTCTACATACCCATCGGAAGGTAATTATTATTATTTTAGTTGGAGGATAATTTTCTAGATATTAAGATGAATGTCATGTAAGCATTCTTCTAAAAATTCCAATGGTATGTCAAAGTAATAAGTGGTTAAGGGCCCAACCATAACAGGTATATCTTTAATGTCTAATAGTCTTCTCCCAAGAAGCATATCCTTTTTTATTCTTTGAGATACTCCTATACTTGATCATCCCAATATAGATTCTTCATTCTAGTTTTATCGCAAGTAGTGGGGATGATGGAGGTCTCATTAGTATTGGAATAGTTTATGGTTTTCCCAAAGGAGGAGTTTTACCCTAGGATGTCTCCTAGTTCAGAAAATATTCTTCTTTTTATTGATAAGGTTTCTTGCATGTATTACCCATATTTCCAATTTCCTCAGTATATTCTGGATTTCTCGAATTTTACTCAACAGGGGGAGGGTCTTCTTGCCAACATGAGATATGACTGTAGGGAGGACCTTCACAGCGCATGCCATCATGAAAAAGATTATCATCATTGTTTGATTTCTGACTGTAAGGATAATTTCTATATCATATACCCTATGGAGGAAATTCAGGGTGGCTGATAGTAAGGGGGACATTTTTCCTATTTATGTCACTATGGGGAGGACCTTCACAATGCATGATATTATAGTGAGGACTAGAATCATAGCTTGATTTCTGACTGTAGGGAGAATTACTACAGTGTATACCTTGGGGAGGACCATCAGGGTAGATGAAAGAAAGGGGAGGACCTTATTTCTGTTTGATCTTATAGCCCTTAGGAGGGCTACCATGATTTACATTAGGAGATAAGTGCTCGTGATCGATCAGTTTCCAGCGACAAAGTAATCCTTCATGGTATATTCTCTATAGTGGTCCTCCAGAACTACTGGTAACAACATCGCATGGGGGACCTTCATAATTACTACTACTAATTCTATAATTTGTTAATTGATCGATAGTATCCTGAGCCACCATTGATATATGTTTGATCGAATTAAGAACTCTTTCTTCTAGTACAGAATGCTCATTGATATTCTCTTCATTTTCCAGTTTCCTTTGGTGCAATTTATTTTTTGGTGCTCTATTTCGGGCGACGGGAGTCGCTTGCTCTTGGTAATGGACTTCAAAAATGTGTTCCTATTCATGTGGATCCCATGGTGATTTCGAGAAATGTCAGTATGTTTCCTGAGTTATGTTTGGGATAGGTGGCTTCCCTAGTGTGGCCACAGAAGTGGGCCGGTGTCCCCCAGCTAGAATCGGTAATTTTTAATGATAGTATTGTCTATTTACCATGGAATATTTTCAATGAACCTATTTTATAGGAGTAGTGATGCATGTCTTCTTCGAATTAACCAACTCAATATGTGGATGAGTCACCAAAATTTTGGAGATGGGGTTGTGTGCAATGCTCCTTGCTATTTCCTTAGATGTCATTACATCATGAAAAGTCTAAATGATATGGTCAGGAATTGATTTCGGATCCTCCATTATTTCTATGATGTGTTGGGAGATTTCATTTATGGGAAAAAGAATATATTCCCATTTTAGTGACCCAAGCATGGTATACAAGGATATTACATTAATTTTTATGAATACATACTACATTAATCAAACAGATGACCAATGATAGTATTATTTTTGTATATTTGGAAAGTGGGAAACATAATCAACAGGTTCATAAAGAATCTAAATCAACTCCTTCTTTATCCTTCAAAACTAGAACCCCTTTTTGACACATCTTACTTAATACCCTTCTTCAAATCAAATGGAAAAGATACAAAAAAATTGGAGAGCTCAGTTGATTAGTAAGGGTAAACAAGGGTGATATGTAAACATAAACATGGGAGTAAAGGTTATGAGAATGTTATCCTAACATTAGAAGATCATGCCCTTCATAACAATGGAAAAATTGAATTATAAGGAAAATCAAATATCATAATACATAAGTTCGTAATAGTAACATAATTCCTGAAATTGTAGGATACACATAAATATATAACTTTTTTAGTATGTATAAATAGTAATTGGTTCACTAAATATATTAAGGACATGAAACCAGGCCCTTGTATAAACATATGGACCCGAAAACCAGGTCCACTCATAAAATTGTAAACATGAAATCAGGTTCATGCATAACATACATACCCCATGAGTTATACATCTTTACCAAATGCACTAGAAGGAGATATAGGTCCCACTCATCATATAATGAAATAATTCCTATGTTTTCCACAAAAACATAAATTATTCATAATAGCATAACCTAAGGAATTAAAATGGTTTCCTTAATCATCATTCCATCATAACATAATCCAAGAACAAAAAATGGATTTCATAAATAGCCTAAACATAATAAAACCATAGGAATAATAGGGATAGTATACTTGAATCATATACATATTAAGTAATGTAATCATATATGTAAAATAATTTTGATAAAACAATTGAAATAGATTCTTTAGGATAATATCCTTTCATCTTCAAAAATGATTTCTTTTCTCCAAACGCCGCACAATTTGAAAAGAAAATAATTTTTTTAAAATTAAAAATGAGAACTTATAATAGAGGCCTCATGGAAATAAATCATTCTAAAAGTGTAAAAATAAATTCATTTTGTATGAGATTTTTTTAATATTCTTCTCATACTTTAGCTGATAAAGTCAAAATGTACCCCGTATGGAAAACAAAAGAAAGATTCCTTCAAAACTGTGTAGTAAAATGTCATAAATAGGTAAAAATGACATTAAAAATTCATAGGATAATAGTAAATAATTTTATGAAATAATTTTTAGGAAAAATGGACATGGATGAATAATAACCCCATTAAATTCTTATGTATAAACAATATTGAATAATAATGAGATTGTGAAATTATCCCTTACCTTAGGTCTGATATCCTTTTTAGGTATTAGAACCTATTTTCTATTATTTAAATAATTTAATGACTTATTATATATTTATAATAATTTTTATAATATCATAAATGATCATATTATAATCCTTTTGTTAGTGATATTTCATTGTTACTCGTTACTGGGGTATTAACTACATTATATTCTAAGGAATGTTTTTTCAAATAATTCTACGTTACACTTATTAGGATATAGTTATATCATTTATATAATGATATTAGTATAATATTTATCATATTTATTCATTCCATTAATTTATATAATCCTGTTTTAATGAATATCATGTGTAATGAATCGCATCTCATTCTAGAGACGGCAGGTCGTACAGATGCACGAGTGATGATATCATTCACATAATTGTTGAATGGTATTGAATTGGATTGTGTATAATATTTTGGAGTCAGTATCATGTTATAATTATCATATAAAGTTATTATTTTCATCATTATACCCATCCATGTAAGGTGGTGGTGAATTATAGATTTCACCATGGCGTGGAGACGGTAAGTCGTACGTACGCAATCGTGGTGATTTAATTTTTTCTAGGATGGATATAAGATGTAATATGGTTGTTTCATATTTATAATAACATCTCATTATGTAAGTGATATTGGAGTTATTATGTTATAATTAAACAACTAATGAAAAGGAAGTATATGAAAAAAGAAGTTTGAAATAATCAATAGAGGAGATTACAACTTCTTCGACATGATTCCTCTAAATCTCCTCTTAGAGCACTAGAGATGGTATTTAATGAAGAAAAGAATATATAAAATGTTACTAAGGAATTTTAGAATTTAAAATGGTAGGGTGTATTTGGGTTTGAAGGCTCATATTAAAGTGAATAGGTGAGGGAAGAAGTTCCCATTTATAATTGATGTGAGGGGAACGTAGAGAAATTCTTAAAACATTAAATTATTATAAATTAATTATTTAATAAAAATGATTGGAAATTTAAATATGGTAAATATAATATTATTATACTCATAAATAATCTCATACAATAATTTTTCAACAATCATAAACTTTATTTTAAACCTTACCTTTTCAGTTTACCCTTAATTATTCTCTTTTAATTTTAATTGTGGTAACCACATTAAAAGTATTAAGAGGGAATAAATTTTACTTATGTGGGGTAAATTTTACATAATTGTACAATTCATGAAATATTAAACATTATCATAGTCACTTTGTGTTTTTAAAATTCTTTTATGGATTTTAAAATAATTTAATAATTTACTATTCTTATAAAACATAAATTTTGTCGATTTAAAATATTCATTTTATTGGGTTTAAATAAAATATAAAAAAAGAGATAACTTAGAAAAACACCATTAACTAGAATTATATCATGTCATATTCACCTATAAAAAACTTTTATGACATAAATTATGTAATATAGTATATAATTTAATATTTATAATATCATTTTTTATTTCTTCATTAATAAAGCAATCATTGCATCATCATTGTGTCATAATTAAATTTAATTATTTAATTTTTAAAAATTATAAATAAAATACCATGATGTATTAAATATTCGTATCTTTATAATTAATATTTATAATCTAATAGATCACTTATATATCCCAACATTAAAATTGTTTTAATAAGAAGATATATGTTTATAACCTATTTTCCTTTACGTTAAACTAAAAGTTATAAGTGTCATAATCACACCCAAATGCCTTAAAAGGGCCAAATTTTAATCCCAAGGTTTGTCTTGGTCGGTAAAATCTTATATAATAATATTATTACCAGTTTTAGGGTAGGTTTATAATAGTATTGTTACCCTTAATTACCAGTTTTTTCGTTGGACCGTATTAATAAAATTTACTAAAGTTACTATTTATAATGCCAAAAAAGGAAATAAATCTATTTAAATAATTTAGCCCCACTGATTAAAAATATGGGTTCCATTTTTCATAATTAAAAACACATTTTTTTAAGTAATTAACTTAAAATTAATCTTGTTTTTGTAATGAAAATTGAGTTTTTTTAAGTTAAAACATCGCAAAAGATTGAAATTTTTTTACATCTAAATTCTATATTGAATTTATTACAATGAAAAAAACTAAATTAATTGATAAAAATTTATAATATTTATAAATTATAACTATTCAATACTATAATTTAACCATAAAAATTATTTCAATAAAAAAATTTGTTTTCAATTAAAATTTACTGTATTTAAACTATTCATCAAAACGTGAAAGTTATCAAAAAATATCAAAAATCCATACAATGTAAATTTTTATAACCCGCATTCAAATAAAATGTTTTTGTCATTAAATATAAAATATAAATGTGTCAAAAAAAATAGATTTAAAATGGGTTTTCCATCAAAAGGCAGCAAAACTGAATTTTTTTAAAAATACATCTTTTATCAAAAAAATGTAATTTATTCTGATATCATGTATATAAAACGTATTATATGAATTTTAAAAATTATATTGAATATATTACATTAATAAAATCCATAAAGGGTGATTTTTATTATTTTATTATCATTTAAATAGTTTTTAGAAGAAAGTTAATATTGTTCATACCCTCCATTATAATGATAAGATTATAAGGAAACATAATAATATTTAGTTGTTCACTTGAACTTAGTCTTGAGTAAAATGGATTATATCAAAAGAACTCAAAATATTATGTTACATAAGAAAAGCATAGTGTATTATATACCGCATGCTAAGACAATTTTGTGTATAATGCAATCTAAACATGGTGTAGCATACAACACGAGACATAAAAGTAATTAAAAAGAAAATAACTCGTAAAATATCAGGGTGTTACATTTTACCCCCCTTAAAATTAATTTCTCCATTGAAATACATCAGTGTTATAAAATTATATAAACCCACATCGTAAAAACTAAAACATCCTTTTAAAAAAGAATATTTGAAAAATAAAAATTACCCAAAATAAATCATAACTAGGCCTCTATGTAAGAGAACACGGGTGAGGATTGGGAATAGAGGAAAATCATAAATAATCATAGATATTGATAAAAAATCACTTATCATAGGAAATTTAATGATATAGTGAAATTTAACAATCTGAAAACCATAAAATAAAGAAGCATGAAAGAGGTCATTACTATCATAAAAATAATGATAATAAGACACCCTTTTACATCATGATCCCTTTTCCTAATGTTGAAGAATTTTCATGAGAAGATATATTTACTTGATTTCAGTAAAATCTAATTTTTTCTCATTCCCTAAAAAAATTACACTTCATATCTTATTTAAATAAATGAAGGTGATTTTTTTGTTTCTAATGTGATAGTAAATCATGTTATCCTAAAATATAATGATAGTTCATTCCATTTCTATTAAAAAAAGGTTAGCACACGTTATAAAATATGAATAAGTCCACCTATAGTGAGATAATACATTAATATAACAAACATAAAACAAATTATAAATTATACAATCCATAATTGGAAAACCATACAATCCTTTCAAAAACTGAATATTTAAATCCTTAGAAAGTGGGGAAATAAATCATCTTAACTTTTATCTCTCATATCTCATAAGAAAGTTTTTTGGGTTCACATTCCAAACATGAAAATACCTTAATAATGTATTCTATTTACCATATATCCTTATTGAAAACAAGCATGATTCCATATGCCTAAATCCAAATATATATAGACATAATCCATAAAAACAAAAACCACTTTTCAATAATCCTTAATCAATTCTAAGGAAATAAATACAATCCAATTTAATTTTTAATGTCTAATATATCATTATCCAAATATCATTATCTCATCATCATGATCATATTAAGGTTTATCCTTCCCTTAAACATTTACATTAAAGAAACATCAACTTATTACCTTAATCATTATTTATGTTTACAAGTACCATACAGTATATACTCTTAAATCCTTTTGTAAAAGCTATAATGGACCATCATATAGATGTTTTATTATTCCATAATACTATAAAATAGATTCTACAACATTATTTGAGAATCCCATTACATAAACTCTCAATCATTCCACCACTAATTTCTCATACTCTATATTTCCAATAGTGATCGCATGTTATTTTAATTTTTCTTTATCCTTAAGAGGTTTCTGATGTTGATTATCATCTATAACCCTTTGTTTAGGTAATTGGATAGAAAAATGTCCCATTTCCTTGCACTTGAAGAATTGAAGTGTGGGTGGTTCATTTTCTTGATCTTTCTTTGCATTGAATATCCTTTTTACATAACTATGACACTCTTTGGATCTATGACCAGGCTTCCCAAACTTGTTGCTTATTCTTGTTCCTTTCAATCATTCCCCTGAGTTCCCTTTTATATATTATTGGAAAGTTGGTGGTTCAGAATTTTTCTTCTCTCTTTGTGGAAGACCGTTAGATTTTCCATTAACCTCCATCATTCTTTTCTTATCTCCAGGACCTTGAGAGTTACCAAATTGGATTTCGTATTTTAGTTCACAATTAGTGACTTATTCCTAGAATCAAAAGTCCCTTATGGTTAAAGCCTTTCAGAGACTCGGTTTTAGGTCACCAAAGAATCAGTCAATTTTTCATTCAAGGATAATGATTAACCCAAAATCATACCTTGAAAGTCTTGAAAAGTTATCTTCATAGGTACCAATAGATTCATAAAACATTTTCTTAAACTCAGATAATTCCTTCTCCATCATTGTCTGTAGAATACAAGGGAAGTAATTATTGAAAAATGACCCTTTAAACTATTCCCTTTCCATAGATTTAATTTCTTCTTTATCCCTTGTGTTCATAATAAGATTCCACCACTGATCAGCTTCACCATCTATAAGATAAATAGTCAGCACAACTTTTTCATGTTCAGAAAAATGAAGGATGGAAAATAAATTTTCAGTGGTACCAATCCATTTTTCAGAAATAAGTGGATCAAAAGAATAACAGAAGTAAGGTGTACATTTCCTCAGGAAAAAATCAAGAGAAATTTTTTCCCTCCACTTATCATTTTCAAGTCCAACATGATTTATATCTTGTTTGAGCATAGATATAATATTGTTTTCATTGAAACACACATAACATTTAGTTTCTTATAAGGACAATCATTACATTTCCCATCACATTCATCAATAAATTGGTTCCTTCAGGTTTCATCCATTGTCTAAAACCCAAAAAGAATAGTGTGAGAGGAAAAATTAGACTTGGAAAACAACATAATCATTAGGGATTACTTTCAATCACTTATATTTTAGGTCTAATCCAATGTTATTCATAATCGTTACCATAATTCTAGGACTGTATCCAATAATTTTACAAATCCTTAGGACATCCCTAGACATATCCTTATAAATACCTCTAGGGATCTCCCTAGATTTTTCGCAACCTAGTTTCCTAAGGTTGACTAAGCCTTCTCTCTGATACTAACTATAACGACCCAAGCTTGATGTACAAGGTCATTAAATTAATTTTTTGGAAAAATTAATAAATTAATCAAACTGATTCCCAAAGATCATATTAGTTTAGTGTCTTTGGAAACTAAGAAACATAATTAACTATTTCATAAAACATCTACATCATCTTCTGCTTTATCCTTCATAACTAAAACCCACTTTTGACACATCTTAATACCCTCCTTCAAATCCGTGGGAAAATAAACAGAAAAAGGGGTGAGATAATATTCTTAGTAAGGGTAAACAAGGGTGATATGTAAACCTGAACATAAGTATAATGGTTATTAGAACATGATCATAACATTAGAAGATCATGTCATGCATATCATTAGAAAATGTGAATCTTAAAGAAAATAAAATATTATAATACATAAGATCAGAACTGTAACATAAGACATGAAATTGTGGAATACACATAATATTATAAAATTTTGAACAAGTAAAAATAGTTTTAGTTTCACTCGTTACATTAAATATATGAAACTTGGACCTTTCTTAAACATATGGACATGGAAACCATGTCCACTCAAAAAATTGTGAACAAAAAATTGGTTTCACGCATAACAAACATACTTCATGAGTTATCCAAATTTACCTAATTAACATGAGGTATATATAGGTCCCACCAATCATATAATGAAATTATTTTTACATGTTCCACAAAAACATAAATTATTCATCATATCATAACCCAAGAAATTAAAATGGGTTCTTTAAACTTCATTTCATCCTAACATAATACAAAAAAAATGGATTACATAAATAGTAGAAACATAATCAAACCAAAGGGATAATATGGATAGTATACATGAAATATATCTATGTTAAGAAATGAAATAATATATGTAAAATAATTTTGATAAAACACTTGAAATTTAGTCTTGAGGAATATATCCTTTCTTCTTCAAAAACGTTTTCCTTTCCCAAAACGCCACACAATTTTAAAAGAAAAGAATATTTTTTGAAAATAACCTGTAAATTTGTAAGAGATGCTTCATGGAAATAAGGCCTCCTGAAATCATAAAAATCCATTCATTACATATAATATTAAAATCATTATTCTCATACTTTTGTTGGTAAAGTCAAAAAGTACCTCGTATGGAAGACAAAAGAAACAATCCTTACAGATGTTGTATTAAAAATAAAAAATGGGTAAAAATGAAATTAAAAATAAATAGGAGAATAGTAAAACATTTTATGAAATCATTTTTAGGAAACATGGACATAGATGATAAATAACGCCAATAAATACTTATGTACATGCAATCTCGAATAATAATGAGATTGAAAAATTATCCCTTAGCTTAGGTCTGATATACTTCGTATATATATAAACCTCCTGTATAATTAATTACATGATATTATTGAATTATTCCAGAATTATATTCCTTTTTATGATATCATATATGATCATATTATAAATCATTTGTTAGTAACATTTCATTGTTACTTGTTATTCAGGTGTTAACTGCATTATGTTCTAATGCATCTTTTGTCAGAAAAGTTTATATTTCACTTCTTAGGTTATAGTTATATAAAATATATAATGATATTAGTATAATATATATCATATTTATTCATTCAATTAATATATATAATCATATTTTAAAAATGATAATGTATAATGAATCACATCGCATCGTGGAGACGGTAGGCCGTACTTACGCACGAGCGACGATATCATTCCCATAATTTTTGAATGGATTTTAAGTAGATGGTTTATAATATTTCATAGTCAGTATCATTTTATAACAATAATATATAATTATTATTTCCATCATTCTACCCATCCATGTAAGGTGGTGGTGAAAAACATATTACACTATGGTGTGGAGATGGTAAGATGTATGTACGCACGCATGGTGATTTTATTTTTCATAGGATGGATATATGGTGGAATATGATTTTTTCATAATTATAATAAAATATGATTATAAATTTGATGATATAGTTATAACTTTATAATGAAACAACTCATTAATAGGATGTAGAAGAGGAAAGAAGATTTAAATAATCGGTAGAGGAGATTACCTCTTCTTTGATGTGCCTCCTCAAAATCACCTCTTACAGCTTTAGAGTTGGTCATTTAAGAATACCAAATTATCTAAAATGTTACTAGGTATGTTTATAAGTGAAAAAGGAAGGTTATGGATGAGATTTATGTCTCAAATTGATTTGAAGAGGTGAGGGAGGAAGTTCCATTTTATAATTGAGATGAGGGTCACCCATGGAAATTCTTAAAATATTAAATTAATATAAATTAATTATTTAATCCAAATTTTTCCATATTGAAATTTTTATAATATAAGATGATTATAGTTTTAAATACTCTCATACAATAATTTTTATTCGTGTGTTGATTTTATTTTAAACCTTATCTTTTCGATTCACAATTAATTGTTATCTTAATTTTAATTATGGTAACAAACTTTTAAGTATTAAGAGGCTATAAATTTTACTTATATGGGGAAAATTTCACATAATTGGAAACTTAATGAATTTTTAGACATTATTATATTAACATATTTTTTTTATAATATTTTTAATATTTTTAAATAATTTAATAATTTACTATTTTTATAAAACATTATTTATATAAATTTACACTATTCATTTTATTGAATTTAAATAAAATCTAAAGAGAGAGACAACAAATAAAAAACAATTTAATAGTATTATAAAATTTTATATTAAACTATAAAAATATTTTATGAAATAAATTATTTCAAATAATATTTATTTTAATATTTATAATATCGTTTATTTGAGTCCATCATTAAGAAACCAATAACTGCATCATCAATGTGTCTTTTTGTAATTTCATTATTTCATGTATAAAATTTATAAATAAAATAACAGGATGTATGAAATATTTCTAGATTTATAATTAATTTTTATAATCTAAGATATCACATATATTACCGTATATTAAAATTGTTTTAGTAATAAGATCTATGTTAATAACATATTTTCCTTTACATTAAATTAAATGTTATAAGTGTCATAATAACAACTAAGTGGACTTTAATGCCCAAATTTCCATACCATGGGTTTTATTGGTCATCCATATCTCATCAAATAATATTGGTACATGTTTTGGGGTAGTTTTATAATAGTATTTTTACCCATAATTATCTGTTTTACCCTTTTACCGTATTAATAATAATTACCGAATATAATAATCATAATGCCCAATTATTAAATAAATATATTTAAATAATTTTTACCTAATGATTGAAAATTTTTATTCCATTTTAAGAAACTCAATACATATAAGTTAAAATAATTAATTTTAAATTAATCTTGTTTTCAGGAGGGAAAATAAGTTTTTTTAATGTTAAAACATTTCAAAAGATTGAGATATTTTTACTTCTAAATTCAACATAGAATTTATGAAAATGACCTAAATTACATTAAATGATAAAAATATAGTCTATTTATACATTAAAACCATTCAACGCTATAATTTAACAATATAAATTATTTTGATGAATAAATTTGTTTCCAATTAAAATTTAATGTAGTTTTACTATTCATCAAAACATGAATGGTGACAAAAATTATCAAAAATTCATCAAAAGTAAATTTCTATATCCAACTTCCAAATAACATGTTTATGTTGTTAAATATAATATATAAAATTTTCAAAACTTGATTTAAAATTGGTGCTTCATCAAAAGGTGAAAAAAACTACATTTTTTGAAATATACATCTTTTATACAAAAAATTGAATTTGTTCTTATATCATGTATAGAAAACATATAAGATTAATTTTAAAAATTATACTGAATATATTAAATATATATTATGTTAATAAAATCCATCAAGAGTGATTTCATTATTTTATTTTCATTTAAATAATTTTTTAGCAGAAAGTTGATATTATCCATACCCTTCATTATCATTACTAGGTTCTAAGGTAACATAATAATATTTAGTTGTTCATGTAAACTCAGCCTTTCATGAAATGGATTCTATCAAAAGAACTCGAAATTGAATGTATCACAAGCCAAGCCTAGTGTTGCGTATACAGTAAGATAAAATGGTGTTGTGTATAGCGCATGATAATCTTTGTGTAGTGTACAACACAAGATATCAAAGAAATTAAAAATAATCTATCTCATAAAATAATAGGGTGTTAGACCCATTCTAGTGTCAGATAAGGAATTTGTGCCTGCTCTGGTCCTCCATTTCTTTCGAGTGAGTACTGGCATTCTATACAAGGGTAGAGATATGAGTCTTCCCCTGATTTAAAAATGAGATATTCCATCTGTTTTATCTGGTTTCCATTTTATTTGAATGTTGGGATTAATATGAATCCACAAAAAATTTCCTCTAATAGTATTTGGTTTCCATCATATTTGACTAATGTGCATCATATTCATTGGAAGGGATATACACCTTCATTTATGTTTCTAAAATATTTTGATTAAAGTCTTCATGTTCATTCGTAAGGATATGCACCTACAAGTAGTATTCCATACTATTTTCATGGTGGGATTAGTGATATGTAGTAGAAATTTTCACCTACTCATAATTTTCCATTGTATTTTACTGACAGTCTTCATAAGAGGGATATGTAATATACATATGTCTATAGTATTCCATTGTAATTTCATGATGGGATTCTTTTGTAGGAATGAGGGTGATGGATTTTTCCTAATAATATGATTGTCTCCATTTTTAGGTCGCGTTGCTAACTAAGTCTGTTTGACTTCAGTGGGGTATCATGGCGTAGTACCCTCTTCGTGGTGTGGATACTAGGCGACACTTTGTTGGAAGCGACAATTTCTGGTAGGGGCCCTTGGGCTAGACCCGTGTGCTTCCAGGATTAAATCATTGGTGATAAATTCATCAGCCTACCTAAGGTAGTGGAAGAACTCATTAAAATAATCTAAGGACAAGATCCTAAAATTGTTTGGGAAGGTTAGTGGGTCCATCTGGTTCTGGATCATTGAACATCGTTTGATGGATGGCTAGTATGTCTTCCGGGATAGGAGTTCCAACATAGCTACCTTCATAGCAGAGAGAGTACCCTTCTGGTGATACTCTCAAACCAATGCATTTTAAACCTACTATTGAATATGTTGGGTGGGTGATGGCTTCCTATACTTGATTGAGTACCCGGATGGTGTAGTGGCTAATCTGATTGTTTGAAAAAGTTATTGATATGCCATTAGATTGAAGAGGTCTCTAAAGGGTTCCTGCAATATATGGGACAAATACATGAAAAAAAATCATTAAAGTAGCATCTCATTACCAAAGGTGTAATTGATTGTATTGTTTGGACCTCCTCCTTTTTCAATGTGAATGGGGACTAATGCGGGATAACACCACCACATTGGTTAAGGACTCATTTCAGGTTCACCAATTTTTCCCTCGAATATTTTTTTGTGTTCGGCAATGAAATGGTTCGAAAAGTACTAGGTAGTTTATCCTTTTTATCTTGTGAAGGAGGTTTCATATTTATTTCATTCATTTCAGGTTCTCTATTTAGTTTCCCTCAAATATTTTTGTGTGGCCAGTAACAAAATGGTCTGATGAGTACTGGGTAGTATATCATTTTTATCTTGTGAAGGAGTTATCGTAGTTATGTAATTCTTGTTTTATTCACCATTTGTTTCCGATGAAAACTTTGCATTCACTCAAATAGAATTTTCAAAAGGTCTCTAATAGGTTTTCTTGATGGAACATGAAATTCCCAATGACTCTCCTATCCATGAACACTCATAGGCCTACTTTCCAATGATAGGTGTTCTTTGAGAAACTTGGACAGCGACACTTAAGAACTCACATTGGTTGAGAGGATGGTAATTTGGGCTCATCAAACCCTTTTATAGGAAACAATTTCCTATTCTATAACTCTCTTATACATTTAAGATGTGCTCATGAATCCTTTTTTCATTCCCATGTGTGTATATTTTGGATTTACCTAAGGTAAGGATCAATCATAAATATGCATGGGTTCAAAATCCTCTATATGTATCTGAGGTTATCCATCAATGGGGACATCAGTATATGTATGTGGTTCTCTATCAATTGTACCTTTTTTTATGAATGGATCTATATTCATAGCTCATTTATTATGATGTAACTGATTTTAAGTCACCTGGTGAGGAGCTCTATAGTTTATTCACATATATGGTTACTTGAGTTGTTTTGGTGTTGGGATCGAACCCATAAGATGGGGTTCCTATGTATCTTATTTAGAGGAATAAAAACCAATGTATTTCGGTGCCACTTCACAGGTCACATCACCTTATAAGGCCATGTGATGAGGACACAACCGTGCAGTTTAATATCATTTGACAAGGATGTTCAAGCCAAAGGTGCCTGGTCAAAGATGGTTGGGGACTTAAACTGAGGTGGCTCGGGGGACCAGGAAGATATATGGTCTCTTGGTTGGATATGACCATACAATATTTATTGACCGAATAAAATTATGGGCAATTTGAATGCTAGTTTTTGACCTGAGGGTGGCTTCTTATGTATCTAAGTAAGTTGGGAATCAAATCTGAATTAGTTCTATAAGATGGGGATTATGCCTTCAAGGAGACCTATTTGAGGGGAGAAAATTGGGTATTAAACTTATGTAATTATAGTCTGGTGTATATGGTTGGATCTTATGCATGGAAGCATCCCATTGGAATGGGAGTTTAGGCTTACATCTAAGGAGAAGACCCATAGATTTGGGTATGGTTGGGTCTTATACTGTATAAGAGGACCATAGCAATATGGTTGGGGATTATTAATCGAATCATCCCATGTGAGGGTTTTCATAATTTATATTTCATTATCACCACTAACCTATAATCCCACGAGATCCATGCTCAGTGTGAGAAATAAGGGGAAGCAGTATATCTAAAGATCACATGACCCACTCTGTCCACTGGTAGATGAGGTGATGAAGCCCAATGGGTTAGAGACAGAGCAGTGGCATTGAATGTGTATGTATACTATTTTATTTTCATACCTAGGATAGTAACATCTAGTGATCTATCGATCTATGTCTTGGTTTGGGTAAAAGAGGATATAAAATTTCCACCCCCCATAAGAAAGTCTAGGGGAATACTCTATGATGGATTCCTTGAAAATGGTTCCAAGAGAGGAGGATCTCATTCTATGTTGAAGGAAATGGAAACATGCTCCTCACCCTCCACCCCTAGAATTGGTAGTTTCATGTGATAAACCCAAGTTCGAAACCTGCATTACCACGGTAATATAAAATCATGGTTATTCGAAGGGTCTTCCTCACTGTGGAAGTTACCCACAAAACTATTCTTACCATGTGTATGTAAAATCTAAAGGACACATCCGTGTGCATAATTATCTTATCATACATGTTAGGTGGATTTGGAAGAGGACTTGACCTGATGTTGTTAGATTTTTTTGTTGAGGGTACAACATGGGGGGTCGATGACACAACAAAAGGGAGTGCTGGGAGTTGGAAAGTATAATTTCCTAGGATTCCTCATTATGTGTAACATGTTCTTAGGTGGGATGGGGTTCCCTCTATGTATCATGTTGTTACATGGGTGAGGTTTCTATCCACAGAGTATTTTTCTACATGGAACTTGTTTTTTCCCACATATCATCCTGTTAGGCATGGTCAAGTTCCCTCACTGTAGCATCTTACTAAGCAAGGATGAGTTCTCTCTATGTAGAATTTTACTACACAAGGCTGGGTTCCTCCCACATATCATTTTTATATGTGGGGTAGGGTTCCACCCATATAGAATTTTTCTATGAGGTATTCTTGTCCACTAAGGGTTCATTCATTTATACCATGTAGAATGGTGTTCATAATGGGATTTTTATTTTGTAGACTCTAGGTGATTTTTTATTTCCTCCATATTTCTATACAAAATATTTTTACCTATGGATAGCATTAGTTTTAACATAGCCTCGCCACTCTTCCCCTTCGGCTAAGTTTGGTTTAGTCCCCACTTTTCCTTCACCTGTCCCCCATGGAGATTATTTATAAAAGAGCTTAGGGACCAAGTACCAAAATGGTCAGTTGTCCATGGTGGGTTGTGTGCCTTCATTTGTGGAATCCCATGGAGGACACCCCATTCTGGGAATGACTTAGTCAGTGGGGAGCTATTGTTAATCCAGGGGGGGTCATCATTTTTGGGGATGGAAATCACTTCACGGTCCAGAAAATGAAATTGTTTCATTCATAGGAATCTGAGGTATAGCCTCATACCATGAACTATTAAGTTTGTAGAGATATTCATTCATATGGGTGGAAAGCACCACCTCGCCCTGTGAACTATAATAGTTCACAGGGTGCTTCGTAGAATGGTGGAATGCTATGAAGAGCGGTGGTCTATGATGAGATTTGTTCATCAGGAAATCGAACATTACTTCACAGTCTCTCCCTTTTGAACATTTCCTTCAAATAATCTTCTTGGTTTTTTATTTCACCCATTTCTATGATCTATGGAATTCTCATTTTCATGGATGTGGAATATTAAAGTCCCAAAAAACTCATAGTCCCTTTCAAAATTTCAAAACACCATCATCACAAACAATGTCGGCCGATTTCCCATCATTCCTGGATTTAATTTTCCTAATGAAATTATCATTATTTCATTTATAACTTTTTATATTTTCTAATAAATATTGTTTCTCAATAATTTGAAAAAGAAGTGATGTATCCCCTTTCTTAATAATTATCATATTAATATTTACTAGATCCATGATCATAGGATCCCAATAAATCTTCATTTTGTTCATAAATCAATGATACTTCATACACAATTCATCTTATTCCTTATTTTCCTTTCCTGGGTGGTAGTGTATTGAGAAATCATAATCCTTGAGTAACTAGAGTCATCATCATTAACTCATATTTAAATCATTCTATCAAAATATTTATTTTATTATCTTATGGTTTATGTATAACTCACATGTTTCACTGTAGATACAATGTCCCCATATCATCAAATCAAATATTACAGATTCCGAAACAAGATCATGGTTTGGATAGTTCTATTCATTATTCTTTCACTACCTTGATTCATATGAAATAACATTATCATTCAGAATTGGGGGGGTCCTCCATAGATGTGAGGCTTAGGGTGATGATATTGACCGTATAACATATGGATGGATATGTCTTACACATTGGTAATGTGTTATATGTGATGATTATGATCACTTATTAGGGGATAGATTCTAGTATTGAGATAGTAATACAACATTCACTGGAGGATTTTGTGATGCGTCAGACATTTTGGTGTTGTGGGTGTACAGATAACTCATTCACATGGTTATATGATGAGGACTGAATCTTCCTTCTCCCTTAGGTTGTGTTTAGACTATGGGTACATCATCAAATTCTATCCATGGATGAATTAGGTGGCTAACTCATTCATGGTTGGTCAAGAAAAATGTGGGCTAGGGTTGTAAACTTTCTAGTTATTTTAGGTCACACTTTTTATACACTGGTATACATGTGGATATCATTTAAGCACACTATTGGTGGTGGAAAACTAAGTTCATATTCACACTCTATACATTCCTTCCATGATGATACAAACTTCAAGTATCATGACAGAAAAGTGGTAAAGGTTCCTATAAATTATTCTTAGAGTATGGAGCTGTGATGGGTGTTCCGGAGGGAATATGATGTTTTGGAGATGGACTAGCCAAATCATTAGTGTCTTGATAGAGTAATTATTTTTTCATGTTTAAATATGTTTTCCCATGATCATCCCATGGGAGATCAATTTCTATTTTATATAACTTAAATGAATTTGTATATATTATTTTTTCTTCTACATGTGTTATGTTATTAGTTGTTTTCATGATTTTACATTTTTGTTTCTACTTACTTATGTTATTTCTTTATTGGTTATGGATATTTACATTAGATGATACAGTCTTCTCACTACCACCGCTAGACCCTCACCTCTAATCAATATCCTTTGGTTTTTGAATAGGTTCACCTGATGTTTGTAGTGATCATTTTTTGTCATAGTTGAGGTTAATTTGGTCATGGTGTTACAATATAGTATAAGATCAAGGTTTAACATGGTGGAGTAGGTTCCCCATTTTCAAAAATGGTAAATAAATGGGTTATCATTTATTTATTTAGGCAATTGTATTTATATTTTTTGTATAAATGAGACTTTTAAATGAACACTATGTAGGTGAGTGGATAATTCTTATTTTGGGGATTCCTATGTTTCTAGGGTTTAGGATGTTGTGTGGGTTTTTAGTACTATGGTTCAATGATTTTTGTAAAAAGGTGTACCTTGATGGTTACATACTGTATGGATTAGTTCTTAACCTACATAGGTAAGAGGATGTGTGTTCTTAGAATCATATCATGCGGGTATGACTCACTTGACATGTGTGTTCTTGTGTGTGTTTGACTATTTGATTCTGGAAAAACTGTTTGGCTGTTTAATGTGTCACTAACATGATAAAAGGTGTTTTACTACATAGCTTTTTGGTATCATTATACTAAACAAAACAATATACCTTGATTCTTCACATCACAATTTATTTTGTATCTTATGTGTGTGTGTTGTGTGTGTGATACCAAACCCTGAAATGTGTAGGTGGGACTGTAAAGATGGATAGTACAAAACATGGGTGCATGTAGGGAATGGTATGGGCTTATCAGATGCATTACTTGTTATATATTTCTCTGTTTAGTGTATTTTTTCTAATATATATATATATATATATATATAATATATATATATCAGTGTATTTTTTTTTATTGATATGGTAGACCGAATTCCTTCTTTACATCGTCATGAGGGTAGAGATGAGCATATCTCGAGGGGTATACATTTTGGTCCCTTAGGGGAAGAGATATGGTCCCACCAAGGAATGAACTAGGTTGGGTACTAAGGATAAAAATTAGTATATGTTGTATATAATGGTAATAAGGTAGCCTTGGTGGACATAGAAACATGTTGAACTAGGGAAAATTTTTGATGATCAATTGAGGGAGTGTCTAAAATGGTTTATCTAGAGTATCGACCAAGGGGCTTAGGGAGTTGAGTCATTTATAGTCTATCAAATGAGAGGGTTATTTTCATATCATCTTCCATTATTATAAGGTTATGGTGTACAAAATGAATATAAGGTCTAGATTAAGTCATTTCAGAAAAAATTCAGTTAAATTTGGACACCATCAATGTGGAGGGTGAAGCTGATGATATACATGCTCAGGGAACTAGTGAAATACTGGTGGGACGCATAAGTGGAAGCTAGTAAACATGAACGGATGTCTTGGAAGGATTTTTATGTGAGGTTATTTGAGAATTTCATTCGTAAAACACTTATAAAGTACAAACCCATGAGTTAATTTATTTTATGCAAGGGGTGATGTTGGTCATGAATTTTTCTACTAATTTCACATATTTGTAACATTTTTCACTGAAATTTGTGGAAAATGAGATTTCCAAGATGAGGATATTTTAGGATAGACATCAAAATTAATTTAAATTATTATAGAAAATATCCAGGTTAACATGATTTTATGAAGTGGTAAACTCGCCATTGATAGAATAATAGATCATGGTTGATGGTAGTGTGCCTAGCTGGACAAAAACATTAGGTGAGGTTAGTAGTGGGGATTTAGGAAGTAGGAACAAAGGGTATAAAGGAAATCATGGGGGTGGTTATATTATGGATTCATCTTTTCCACCATCGACTGAGTCATCTTCATGGTGCAATTAGTGCAGACATACAGGGTATATTCAGACTCAGTGTGATCAACCACCTAGGGAGTGTCAATCGTATGGGAAGAAAGAGATGCTTTTTTCAAACAAAATGATAGTCTGTTTGAGGTTTTGTATCTAGTCAGACCCATGAATATAAAGTAGTATTGGGAGTAGTGTTGGGAGGAAACAACTAGATTTCATTTCCATCCTCAGGTCATGGTAGAGGAAAGGGTGATCAGCAATGGGGCTGGTGATCGACATAATTGGTGACTCTGAGGGTGTTCCGGAATCCATATGTTGAGGTTTGGTTCGGTTTCATATGATCAAGATTTAATTTTTATGAAATATTTAGATCTATTAATGGTTAAAGTTATTCCTTGATAACAATAATCTTGTTTTCATGATAGGTAATGGTTCATTGTGTGTGTTATGTGTTAAGTGGACTAACTAGGTGAAGGATGAGGTTTGGGAATTGAGTATAATGTGTGTTCACAGTTTGGTTGATGTATGATAACTATGGTTTGGGTTGATGTTTTATTATGACACCATTGTCACATTATGTACCTTAGTTTTGGTATGATTAGGTTATCATAGTTATAATTGGTCTCATTGAGTCTATTGGCTAAGAGGATCGACAATAGAAAAATGTATTTAGAATCTTCTCATTGTTTCTGGGATGTGATGATTAGAATGCTTCGGTTTTCATTAGGGTTGGTTTGTATTATGGTCGAAGATGTCTTGCGGATGATTTGTCCAATGGTGGGGAGGTTTTGAGGGATGATTATTTTAGATAATGTACTATGAGTCTAATATCAGCCTAAACTTGTGTTATTATGAATTTTTGAGATATTTAAGGTGTTAGTAAAGTATTAAGGGTCAATTTTACGAATATGGACCTAGTGTGGGACATCTATCTTAGAAGAAAAATGTTATAAAAAACCCAATGAAATAGTATTGGGTATCTTGTGTGCCCAGTGGGAGTGGGGTTTGTTCTGTGGGGTCCACAGGCCGCCTAGTGGACCTAGAACTAGTATCTGGAGGGTATCAGGAAATTGGTGGAGGGTTAAAATATACACATTGGGTGCCTTATTTTGTTAATATTATTAAGTAAAATAATTATTTTTTAAAAAAATTTCTTAAATTATGGAAACCTTCACTTTCATCAACATGGGCCACATACCCCTTGTTCTCCCTCTCTCGTTCTCATCTCCTCTTAAGAAGTAACTTTTTCATTTGTGGTCAATCTTTTAGTATTTTATCATAGAGAATCATTACAGGTAATGATATTAGTTTTTTACTCCTAATACCTATTTACTTTACCATTTATTAGTATATTTAAAAAACAATCCCTAATTCCTTGGGTTTTGTTAGATTTTTAGAAATCTATCAATTAGAGTTGAATTGGTTAGTTATCATCATTGAGTAGGCTCTAAGTAGTACTAGGCAAGTGTTTCTTATATACTATTATTATTATATGTTCGATTTTTCAAGGTGTGATTCATGGGAATGGGTGGAATCATGTGAGTGACAGGGAACAAGGTCGATTATGGTCAGTGGAATTAAATGGTGGTTTCATAGGTATATTCTAGTATAGTTAGGTGTGTTTCGGGGTTGATCTATATTGAGGACATGTTTCACGAGGGTATATGGTCCTAGGAAATCGTTGAAATTATTTTTGATATGTTTTTTTTACTTTTTTTTATACTTGAATCTAGGTGTAAATTTGATTTTATAGTATGGTATGATGGTAATAGATCATTTACTGGTGATGTGGTATTAGAGGTTCATTGGTTTCTTGGTCATAGGATATTGTTGTTTTAATTCGCTTTTGGGGATGAGTTTGTTGGATCATGTGAGAAAAGGTAGGTGGTGATGACCATTGGATTGTTGGTAGGATTATAAATAGATGAGCATCTTAGTGTGATGATGTTGATCATCTATTAAATGGAAGGATTCACTATAAATGGTGGTCAGTTTCCTATGAGATGATTGTGATTACTAATTGGGGGCGTTACACTCATTATGGAATGGAGATGTATCTTCCACTACTTGAGTTGATCATACATCACCCTTTATCACATACCTTGAATCCCAGTATATGTGTGGATATATTTTGGGGACACCATTCATGGTGTCCTAATAATTTCATACTCACACAATATATAGGCCCTATGAGTCATGTGTATACATAATTTCTCATGATATAAGAGATTGAAAGGAACCTACGACCGAAGGATAGGGTTTGGAGCTGAAATGGTTGTTTTGGTGGGAGAATGATTCTTTTAAGATGGATTTGGTAGGTCCTTGGAGTCATGTTGAATTTTTTATTTTGTACATATTTATACATTTTTGTCCATTATTGGACCATGAGTGATCCAGTTCACTTTTGTTTGACTTGTATGACATTATAGGTATTAATTTATTTTACATGAGATATGTTATTAGTTGTTTTCTTCAAGTCACCTTTAAGTGATTGTTTATTCAAATGATTCTATTATTTTTTATATATATTTATATCATAGGTTATAGTATACCCACTTTCACCTCTAGACTCAGGCCACTAGTTGAAAGCCTCTAGCATATAAGGAGGCCCTCCTGAAGTATATATCACTCTAGTAATATTAAAGTGGAAGTGAACCAAGATAGGGATGTTATAGGTTATCTTGATAACTATGAAAGGATAATTTGTTTATATAAAACTAACTTGATGTTACATTTATTAGATTATAAGACTATATAAGGTTGAACTAAATATTTTTGTTATCTAATATGCTCATTGAGATGAAAATGTGTAAAAATTATAACAATTACGTGTATATTTTTTTCGTTAGAGGTGTATACCTAGGTAGAGGGTATTATCATGATCATTATCATTAGTTCCTTAACTATAGGTTCATATTATAAAATGATGATGTAGTTAATGACATGGACTATATGATGTTTAATGGAGGTCAAATGGATTTTACATGGATGGAATATATTAGTATTATAATTAAGGGTATGGGATTATATTATTTATAATATTTATGATTTTATTTAAAAAATGGAAACACCATTCACTATGCATACATCACCTGAGAGTGGTTTTCTCAGGTGTGAACTAACATTCAGATTGGTGACCAGACCGATCAGATGGCCAGACTAGTATACCCTCACTCACCCAAATAAAAATATAGACTGGTTTTAGATGGGAAATGGATGAGTTCTATTTTGATTTCCCCTCACATGGTTGTGGATATAGAATAATTATAGTAGTGGTTGGGTGATGAGATGTTAGGTATTAGATATGAGTATAATATATGGTGTTATTTGGTTGTTGGGGGATTGTATATTTTTATGGCATGTGTTTTATTATAAATATTTTTAATTTTGTGATTGATGTGTGCAGTGATATTGCGAACATAATACTTTGATGAACTTGAATTGTTGTTAATAATAAATAGACTTGTGGAATAAAAAGACATGTGAGTAATACCTTATAATCCTTCAATGATAAAATAGTTTTTTAATTAATTATTGATATAAATTACCCCTACGTGGCTATGTTCGGTGAGGATATGGATAGTTATATTGATTTGACTACTTCTATTATTATTAATTCACCATATTTGCAAGTTTATTCCTCCTTAGGGTGTGTCCAACTAAGTATGTCAGTATAATCACCCTTAATTTTACATACTATTTTATAAGATTATTTTGGTGGAGTTATATATAATCATTAGTTTGGTGGCTAAGGTGGATAGCAAGACCCTACTGTTTAGGGATTATTTCATATGACACTGAGGTATACGAGTCATTTAGTTATTGTTTTTACTAAAATTATAGTTTCATTTCATTTGTTAAATAACCATAACACTAGTTACTCAGATCCAATGGTCATTTTTTTACATTAGTATAGAATAAAATTGATCACATTACACATGATCAAATAGTTTAGTATTCTTAGGATACATGATACGTACATGATCCGTACATTAGATCTTAAAAAATAAAATACAAAATAAAAATTGAATTAAAAGTCTTATTATTCGTCCTAAAATATCCTATCATCATTCATAGTACTCTTATTGGTTACCAAGAGAAAATGAAGGAAAAATAAAGGGGTAAACTCAAACGCTCAATCAGGGGTATCACACAAGAGAAGCAATCATGGAATAAACAAGTCATAAATAATAATTTCATGTCCTTGATAAAATGATCATAAAATATATCCTTAGATAAAAAAATAATAGAAATATATAATAACATAAACAATAATAAATGATTTCATAGTGATGAAATACACAATTTCAAAAATCATAAAAATATTTTCAAGGCTTCATACCAAGACATCATACATAAAGAATTAATTCTTGCACCAAATACCTATGTTTGTTTTCCTCATGATACTTATTGATGCATCAAGGAACTATATAATTCTGGGTCCCACCCATCACATAATATATTCAATTTTCCATCTTCTAATATACTTTGGATAACAATATATATCAAAATGATCCAAAAGGAACCACGTATATTCACATTTCATAGTAATGAATACTTTTATTTATAAAAGTAATGGGCATACTGATTTTCAATTATTCCCTTATCAGTTGAATTACATTGCTATATAGGTTAATATCTTTCAATTTATTTGGAATTATATCATATTCAAAATGCAATAGAAATTATCCTTGATAATTGTGTGAAAAAGTGGGATATTTTCATCATATAGGGGTGTTAATATGTATTTTTCGGAACCATGAGTTGATGTTGGATTTATTGAGATTATATTAATTATATGATTCAAATAAGACAAATAAATTTTGTTTTATTATAAATTATTCTTGATAAGGAGGAATAGAAAATCGGTGATTCTTAGACGATTGATATAGAACCATATCAAAGAAATTTGTGATCTATGATGAAGTATGGAAGGAATTTCATGGAGGATACATGATAATGGTGTTAAATAAGGAAATATTTTATTTTACATGAATCTTTCATTTTCTGGATATATTGGATAATCATGGATGACTTAGTGATCATGAATATTCTTTGAATATTTGGAGATAGGTTGTGCATATGTTGGAAGAAACGCCATGATATATTTATATATTATGTTCATGATATGATTTATGAAGGATGAAGAAGTATTTGAGACATTTTGGAAGTGATTTAAGCTTAATATTAAGTTAGAGATAAGATTTCAAGTAGTTGAGTAAGGGTATTCGTCATTTGAAGCAGAAACAAAAGGATTATTTAACTATTTAAATACTTGTGTAAAGGTATATATTGAACTATATAATTCTAATGTGGAATATAGAGGATAAATAAAGGTAACATATGACATTAATAATGGTATATTTAAAACCTCCCATGCCTAAATAAATGTTAGAAAAAATATACTTTGTGGATAAAGATAATATGGATACATGTAAGGGTAACTTCCTTCTATGTAACGGTAACCTATAAAGCATATGTTTGGGTTAGGGTAACTTAGAATATATACATATGGGTAATTCGACCTTTATTTATGGGTAAATGTTGAAAAAATAAGGGCTCTTCTTAGTTTATAAGGTTTTTTTGTTTCACCTGGTTTCTTTGCACTGAAAATGTGAGTTTGCATCAAAAAAATAGAAGAGTTAAAACTCCATGAAGAAAAATATGCTTCCACACTACATGATAGGTCATGGTGAATGGGAAATAGATATAAATATGTTACCACATTAAAAAATGAGTAATGGTGATTGTAATGTATGAAACTATTGATATATTCATTATAAAGACACAGTTGCACTACAAAATTAATGAGAAGGAAATATAATTAGTCTTCCAATCTATGGGTGTCCATTCCATAAAAAATAATCCATGTCGTATGGAGTGTTTTTGGTCTTGTAAGATATAACATCTTTTACTATGGTGAAAATATACATGATGAAATGATCAAAAATTCATACTATGTAAATATTGTATGTTTTTTATATAACTCTAATAGGTGATCCGCTTAAATTTTTTTGTCTTAGAAATTTCATGAAATTTTGTATGATATAAAATATCAATTCATGTGATTTTGTTATTATAAAACAATTAAATCTTGATTGTATATTGATTTTAATGTCATGGTTTATTATAAATACAATGAAGATTGTGGTTCATATAAAGTGACATATTTTTAAAAATTTACTGCATTTAGAAACCTATGGAATTAGTGAGTGGATAAAATATTTATAAATTTTTTTGTGTGTGTTTTGATATCATGGGATTTTCAAGTTAAGGCTGAGACTCCTGGAGTTAATATTTATTTGAATTTAAAAGGGTTTATATTGGATGAGGCAAGTTGAAGAATTTTGAATATTAATGAAGACATGTTATAATCTCCATCAATGGTGGTTGGGAAATGAGTTGTTTATGCATGTATATAAGCTACTCTAGGTCATTCTAAAAATAAAGAGAACCAATATACATCTCCATATTTGATTTTGAATAAGAAATGGATTGGTCTAATATAATTTTATCTTGTATTTTTTAAATAAGTAATACATGTGATATAAAAATAATAAACACAGTTATATTTTAATCTAAATAAAAAAGATTAAGAAATAAAGGAGTGGCTATGTATTCTGAAGAACTTGTTTTTTTGAATGAGAGAAAAAAGGATTATGGTGATTATATTCAATAGAATAACATATATGATTATTAATAATATATTTTGAGATTTAAGAAGAGGGTCATAAATGATAATACTTATCATGGAATTATCATTATCTAGAAAAGGGGTCTTTTATGGCATCCCTCCATTTTAGAACATAACTTTTCATTTACATTGTACAAACTGAGGGTATTTTAATGTTTACTTTCTTGGAAAAAAGGTGCTTAATATTTTAAAACATTAAAAATTCCTCTAATAAACATGAAAGGATTCATCATAATTTTATCAAATGTACAATTACTACATCTCAAAAGCTGGGTACATACATCAAAGGAAAGGGTGAGCATAAGTCCCAATAAGGGAAAGCTAGGGAAACATTTTACTTGTGATCTTGAGAAATATCATTAAGAACTTGAGGAATATCATAAATGTATGAGAAAAGTATAAATATACATATCATTTTATAAATAACTTGAATCATGACACACAAATGTGGATACAAAATTTAATGTAGTCATTTGTAAGCATATCACCAAGGTTTATCACTATGGTTTCAAAAAAATTAACAAGGTTATTCACTAATGTATCATAAAACATGTCAAATATAGAGATTATAATATTTACCAAAAACATTAGAGAACTATTAGGGTTCACCCTTAATATATTTTAGTTAATTTTATCCTCATATATCATAATAAAATATTTTATAAATAAATCGTGGAGAATAAAACAAAACATGTTTGATATCAAAATCATGATGTTTTTAAGATGTTTTTAAAGACTGGATCATTATATCTCTTTAAACCCATGGAAAGGGAAAAAGGGTTTCATTTATTTTAATACTTGGATAAAATAGATCATTTTTAAATCTATTTTAACACCCCTAGAAAATAAATATGTTTGGTTTCTCACAAAATACAATAAGATAATTCATTGAGAAAAGATTAATATTTTTAGAAGAAAATTTGGCAGGGTAACAGGTATGAAACATGGTATTAGAAAATGGTAAAAAGAGAGGGTACAAGGGTATAAAATTCATAAAAAAAATATTAATAATTTAAATTTATATAATAAAATGTAAATAAGAACATAGTTTTTAAATTTTAATGATAGAGCACATAAAATGGGAATGTGGAAGGAAACGAGAAGTTGAGATTTTCCTTACCTTGAAGAGTCACTCCTAAAAATAAAATATCGGGACCTTGTGGGCTTAATGAAACCTTAAGAGGACTACCTGGGATGTAAAAATATCATATATTTGTGTAGGATTAAATGGAAGGTAATGTATATGAATAAATGGTTTGGTATTTATATCAAAATAGGACGATTTGTTTATTAATTTCTTAGGACACCTAGGTAGTGGTAAATGAAATACCATGGGCATGACCGTGGTATTTTTCCATGGTATTGGACCCATAGGAAACATATTATTTTTTACTTAATTAAAAATATTTGACCTGAATTTTATATTAATTCTTACATCATTATGAAGTGATTAAACATACCGAAAAACTCAAACCGTATTTTTACTATTCATAAAAAACTATAGTATTTTATAAACTTCTCATAAATTCACTGTAACCTAAATTCAACATGATGATTTAAGAAATGATATTTATTTTATCATAATAATTATCTAAATATTATAATTTTAACTTTTAAATATAAAAAACTTATTTATTAAAAACAATTGTGGGTAGAAAATGCATAGTGAAACTGCATAGTGAAATTTCTAACACTTGAAAAAAATAAAATTATTTTATAATTTATATTTAAATATGAATTTTTTAGCCTAATATTTCATTAAAATAATTATTATTCATAATATAATAGTTTATTATAGTATTTATATTTTTTCGGAAAATTAAAATATTTATCTGAAAATTCAATTTATCTAAATCTAGAAAAACTTTTCTTAAAATGGAATTGATGGAACAACAATTATATATATATAATTTCATTAAACATTATGTAACTAGGGACTCAAAAAATAACCCCTTATAACTCCCACATATGACTTAAGGTTAAGGTGTGTGATAGTGATAGATTCTTGTGGAATATTAGATAACATCCCTTGACTGGTAATTTCCACAAACTTGAACTTCTCCCATAGGAAATTTAGTTTAAGAATTAAATATTGTTTCTTGTATTGGAATTTTACATCATTGAATCCTTATTACACTACCTCCCTCCCAATCCCTAACAAATGGGCTTCATACGACATGAATCAACTAGTTGCGCCCATAATTTATCCTTTATTCATTAATTAACCATGATAATTTCTATTTATAACAGTAATTATAATGGTAAAATTATTATAAAGGGTATAGTTTTCAAAAATCATGTTGACCAATGATCATAATTGACCAATGGTCATATAACAGTCAAAACATGATGGTCACAGTTCAAATTTTACTCAATTAATTATTAAAGAGATATATTTTTGTTGTGAAATATAAATAATATAACACACATTTTTGGGAAACAATTATCATTCAAAAATATTGGTTCATCACATTATTCCCCCCTAAAGAAATGTTTTCCATGAAATTTCATCTCTTTACCTCTATTTAGAAAAGGTGTGGGTACTTCTACCACATTGTTTCCTTTGGTTCCCATTTGTCTTATTCATATTTCTGGTATGTGGGTAGTCATGTGGTGAAGAAACGTGTCTCTATGGTCCAATATCTCCACCAACTTCTCCTCATTAGAGAGGTTGTGTTATAGTTGTACAACCTCAGGATTCCGTACATGTGAAGGGTCGGGTATGTACTTACTCAAGAGAGATATGTGGAATATATCATAAACATTAGCTATATTTGGTGGGAGAGTAAAGAAATAGGCCACTACTCATATGCGATCAAGTATTTCATAGGGACCAATTTAATTGGGGATAAGATTCCCCTTCTTCCCAAACCACATGAATCTCTTCTAAGGTAAAATTTGATGGAATAATTTGTACCCAACATCAAACTCCTAGTCTCTTCGACAATTTTCATCGTAGCTCTTCTATCGACTGCGAGTAGAATTTATTTTTTCATGGATGAAATGAACTTTTTTTTCATGTCTTGCACAATATTAGATCCATGAATATTTCCATCACTAGCTTCGTCCCAACAAATTGGAGTTCTACATCGCTTCCCTTGTAGAGCTTCATGGGGTGCCATTTGAATAATCTTATGGAATATGTTTTTCTATGAGAACTCAAATAATGGGTGATGTTGATACCATCCACCTTTAAATCCCATTGATTATGTTATCATCATTTCCTTAAGTGTTTTAATAGTCCTTTCAGATAGGTCATCATTTTTGCAGTGATAGGCCAAACTAAAATTCAATTCAGTACTCATAGAATGTTGAAAACTTCTCTAAAATTATAACATGAACCATGGATTAGGAATATAATTTATAAAAATTGGAACTCCATACAACATCACCAATTCCTTTATAAAAATCATAGAATAATTTTCAAGAGATAAATTTTCCCAAATAGATATAGAATCGGAAGTCTTGGTGAGACGGTTCATTATAACCTGTATCACATCATTTTCCTTGGATGTTTTTCAGAGACCAATGATAAATTCAATAGTGATATTGTCCAACAACCATAATGGTATGGTTAGTGGTTGTAATAATAATTTAGAAAGTTGTCTTGGTAACTTTTCTTGTTGAAACACCAAGATCCTTGTAGTTTAGTTTCAAATCCACGTTTCATTTTATCCCACCAATAATGTTTAACAAGGTCCCAATACATTTTAGTGCTTCCAATATTTAAAAAGAATTTAGATATATGAGCTTCATCCATCATATCCTTCTTTATTTCTGGAATAGAAGGAACACAATGTCTAGTATGAAATTTTAGTACACCTTATTGATCAATATTGAACTCAAGAAACATCCCATTCTTCACATCCTCTATCTTCTTCCATAACAAAGTATCTTCTCTTTGATATTCCTTGATCTTCTCTGGTACGGATGTTTGAGAAATAATTTGGGATAAGTTTGATGATACCCCTTCCCATACAATTCCCATGACCATTTTTAATAAGTCTTTAATCAAAGGATCTCCTTGAATCCTAATCATTTCCATCATAATAGGTTCTTTCCTACTTAATGCATTAGCAACATTGTTTTCTCTTCGGGGATGATAATTAATTGAAAAGTCATAGTCTTTAATAATTTCTAACCATCTCCTCTATCTAATGTTCATTCCCTTTTATGTGAAAATATACTTAAAAATTTATGGTTTTTGTATATATCACATTTCCCCCCATAAATATAGTGCCTTTGTATCATCAGATAAAAAACAATCACAGCCAGCTCTGGGTCATGTGTATGATAGTTCTTCTCATGTGTCCTTAACTATCGAGATACAAAACCAGTCACCTTCTCATTTTTCATTAGGAATCACCAAATCCATTTTAGAGATGTATCACTAAAAATAAATAATCCTACTCTGATAGAGGGTAGAGTTAACATTGGTGAAGTTCCCAATCTATTCTTTAGCTATTGGAAACATTATTTACACTCCTTTTCCAAATAGCATTGACTCCTTTTCATGTTAACTAGGTTAGTGGATTATAAATTCATGAAATATTTTTCACAAACCTTCTTTAATATCCTAAAAATGAAGAATGTATGAAAATCAGTTACTATTTTAGGATGTGGCTACTCCTCCAAAATCTTTATCATGGCTGGGTCAACTAACATTCTGTCATTGGTTACAATGTTCCCCTAAAAAGAAACTTATTGTACCAAAATTCACATTTTCTAAACATTCAAAATAGACTTTCCTCCCCAGAGTTTGAAAGATAACTCTTACATTATTTTCACACTCGTCATGACTTTTGGAATATATCATAATATCATTAATAAAAACAACCACAAAGTTATCAAGGTATTCCTTTAAGACCCTATCCATAAAATCAATAAAATCCATAAAAATACCATGATAATTAGTCAATATGAAGGTCATAAAAAACTCACAATGCTCATATCTTTATCAAAAGGTTTCCATGGTAATATCTTATTTTTTCACCCTCAATTATCAATAACCAGATCAAAGATCAATCTTAGAGAAAAATTGAGCCCCATGAAGCTGGTCCAATAAACAATCAATCCTTAGAAGAGGGTACTTTTTCTTCACTATGATCCTATTAAGTTCTCTATAATCAATTCATAACCACATCGATCCATCCTTTTTCTTCCTAAATAGAACATGTTCTCCCTATGGAGACACACTTTTTCAGATAACCCCCTTCTCCAAAATATCTTGGAGTTTCTTATATAATTCCCCCAACTCTACATTTTTCATTTTATACGGGGTATTTGATATCAGATAGGAACTAATCATGAGATCAATGGATAAATCAACCCCTCTTTCTAGGGATGTCCAAGTTACTTCTCAGGAATATATCAATGTATTCCTGAAAAATGAGAACATTCTATTTTCATCTACTTTAATTTACTTATTTATATTCACTGATTAGATTCAAAAAGAAGGCTACGGGAAGTTTCTTCTCGGAAAATATCTGGTCTATAAATCTATCCTTTGAAAACAACTATAGGTTTTACATTAATGACAACAGATATTTTATTTCTTCTGTAGTTGAACTTAGCATTATACATTGAGATCCAGTCTATCCCTAGTAAAATGTCGAATTCAAGTAAGGTAATGACTACTCGATTTGTGATGCAACTATGCTCACCAAAGTAAATACTAGAATTTTATACACAGTTGATGCTTGAATAATCCCACTGGGAGTCTTGACAGATAACTCTGAATCTAGGAGTTCATGAATTGATTCTATATTCTTTGAAAAAATGGATGAAATAAAGGATTTCATATGATGAGAATCAAACAAATTACTTTCTAGCTTTGAGAGAACAATGAGAGTACCTTCAACCATATAATTTGGAGAACCTATTCCAGCCATAATGATAGAAAAGGATCGACCTCTCTCCGTTGACCTATACTAAGGTTGATGGTTATTCCCCTCCACTATCTTTGGATTGGGACTGTGATTGGAAAAGTTCCCCTGTTTTCCACACTTACAGAATTAAACTTCATGTTGGGATTGCACCATATTCCCTTTATCATTAGTGTTGATAATTTGAGGCTTCACCTCAGAATGACAGTTAGAAGCAATATGGCCATCTCTTCCACACTTTATACATTTCTTTCTCTCAAGAGAGTAGTTCTATGAATGCTTCTTCCCACTTTTTTTCATGTGGAAATATTCACATGTTTTCCTTCTCTTCCTTTATCATAGCTCCTCCATAAGTATGTATCCAAATATATCTTGTTTTCTTTCAATCAATGGTTCTACTAATTCTCTTAAAACACTAGTTCAAATTTCATGGAACTCCACATGATCACTTCATAGTTATTGTATTATCAGTTTCCTAGATTCTTTCCTAGATGGGGTCCTAGTCCACTGAAGAATCAATATATAACATCATAACCCAAACCACTGGGTCTGAGCCAAAATTCCACATAACCTCATGCACGCCTCCCCATACGCAAGAGGTTTCCAACTATCAGTGTGGATCTATGTTCAATAATGGGGAGACAATACTCTATGTGTCATGTCTTCAAGAAGGATAACAAATAACAATAATATGACAAATAAATAAATAAATAGAGTTAATGTGGAAAATAGAGATAATATACAAGGTTTACAAATAATTTATCTCAAAGTGGAAAGCTAACTAGAGTAATGAAATGTATATGAAAAATAAAACAATTATAGGGTCCTCCAGTGTCTGTCTTAGTCTGCCATTTACCCCAGTTCCAAGCACCACTTTCTCATCCATTCACCACAGGGCCCTTTCACTTATCCAAGTCTCTTGTGAAATCTATAAGCACATTGAAATTCCTTAGTATGGTGTGAGTTCAAGAATCTGTAGGAAACCACCAATTCATCCTTGACTAGATGTTCTCAAGTATACAAATATATTCCATAATATTAATAAATGAAGGAAAACACATAAACATACAATAAAAACTGAGTGGTAGTGTGAAAACCAATCTTCCACAACCCTCGACCATACCTGCTTCATCTCCATAACAAAAGATAAATGAATGAGTCGTAATAAGTAATCCTTCATGTGTATGGAATCCTCATGGTGTCATATAGAAAATACTTGGTATAATCTATCCCTAAAGCAGAGAAAGTCACTTGGATCCTCTAGATGAGATCAAATTTTGTACTCACATTGAATAGGCTATCTCATGGTGAAAAAAATGTGTCATCATGGCATCCTCAAGCACACCCTCACCATAAAACCATGGCATCCTCATACCTCCACACTATGCCTTGGCCCCTCATCGCTATCATTGCAATCAATCGTTCACCTCCACAAGGGAAATAATTTGTCAAGAAGGTCCACCTTTCTAAAATACAACTAATAACCAAAAGGCATCATGATCCATATACAAGATCAGCACACAAGTAGAAATATTATATCAACATGATTATATAGAAGCATACACAACAACATGTGATAATAATAGACATGGCGAAAAAAATACTATTATCACTCATGGGAACACAATAGTTTTCATGGGTTATACATTCATATGATCACAATCAAACATAGTGAATCAATTTCCAAAAATATAACCATCAAGGAAAAAAGTGTAAATGCGATCCCAATAAGGTAAGGAACTTCATACCTTGAATGTCATAAAGACCTATCTGATTTTTTATTATCGACAAATGTGGCACGTCAAAGTCTCAATTTGTAGGCACATAAATGATTGAGGTATATCAAGGGTTTACTTGAACTAAAACATCTAATTTATTTCAAGAAGAAATAAATTATCATCTGAAATAATACCCTTCCTCACCTAGATAATTTATAAATATCATTAAAAAGTCACACATGGGGATATTTTCTCTTTCATGAATAAAAGTTATCCTTTAGACCAAAGCATGTGACTGCAAGATTTTCTATCAAGAATAGTCATATCTTGACAATTTATAAATTATCATTATCTCAGATAACCTAGAATGAGTAAATCTATACAAACCATTGTAGTTATTGAATGATAATTATTTATAATTATCATTTGTAATTTCAATCCAATTATCAATTGATAATTATCTCATGGTGTTAGTTATAAATTATCCTTCGATAACTTTATAATATCATCATCAAGTGTTACCAGACAATAATCCTATTATAATTTAGGTGAAAATATATTTTATAATCTAAACATAATTATGGTTTAATAAATTTAGGGTTTATAATATTTATTCAAGATCAAAATTATTATTTTATTTTATTTTATTTTTTAATTTTTTTATGAAATGTGAACATGTTAGAAAGATAAAAATGTAAAATAAATTGAAAAACTTAACTTGCAGCAAATATGATGGAGGAAGAAGAACATGATCGTGCAAGTGTGGACTCCCGGATACATGATTACTCCTTTCCAGGGTTGTTTCAAGGTTTCTGGGATAAAAATGGATTCAAAAGGAACCAAGATAGAATGGATCCATTAAATAAACACCAAAAAACATAGAAATTAAACCCCCAAATTAAAACATTCATTTTAATCAATGTTTCACACAAAAATTTATGAATGAGTGTTTAAATCCTCCTTATTAATGATTTTCATGTTTACTTGGGGTCAAAAATAGTGAAAATCAATGTTTTGAAACGTTATTAGGCGTTACAACGGTGGTACAGCATGTTATTGGGGATGAAGGTGAATAGTACCCTTTTTTATTATATTAATAAATTAATTATTGGACATAAAAATATATATAATACAAAAATCTTCTTTCCCAAAGAAGTTATATCATTCCTAGGGTAAACCCCTTATTCTGGACCCAACGATGGTCTCAAATTTCACAAACGATGAACTATTTTAGGGATATTTCTAATTATTATTTAAAAATTGGATTAATTAAATAATTAAAAATAAAAATGATTTTATCGTGAGAGATCCATCTGAAAGTCTGACGCATACAAATTTTATACCCCATCTAGGGTAAACACCACATCCTGGACCTAACTATTGTCCCATATTTCCCATACGACGCATTTTTTTGAATATATTAAATTCTTTCCAAAATAATACAATAAAAATTATCAAATAAATTTTCTTTAGGAGCTTGTCATCCCAACATTCTATGACTATAAATTTTACACCCCACCTAGGGTAAAAGTCGCATTCTGGACCTACCAGTGGTCTTATATATCTCATTTGACGTACAATTTTGGTGTTATTCAATTATATTGAATAAATTTCTCCTACGTAAAATAATATAATTAATAATTTTATTCTGTCTTCATTGAGCCTTTAAGGGCCACATAATTTCATACCAACATAGTGTCTGACTCTGAAAATATTTGATTGAATATTCCAATGTGTTAAGTGGGTTTTAATTAATTTATTAAGTTATTTAACTAATAAATAATTTTTTCCACCTATGATAATAATAATTTATCAAAAAAGGGGTGTTATTATCACTTTAAAAAACAAGATATCAAATTTCACCCCCTCTATAGACTTCTCATCCCTAAGAATTAACCCTATAGGTCTTGTTTGAACTACTCCAGCTGTTGATCTTGAACTTCATACTCATGTTCTCACATCCCTTCATGTATATATCCATGTAGTCATTGAAATCGGACTAGTGGTATCAACTTTTTTTTGGAAGTCCTTTCTCACTATGGTCAGTAATCTACACTGAAAAATCATAAAAAGATACAATAGGTTCCAAATTTACATCCTTTCAATCTACAAAATGCATAGGACTAGGCATGTACCTCTGAAACTAAGAAAATGTGGAACACATTATGCATCCCTTTGTAGTGAAAAGGGAAGTTCCGATATTACACCACTAATTCTATCCATAAAGTGATTCCCTCATCAGTATCTCACTCAAAGAAATACTGATTACTTCCCTCTCATATACTGGGGTTTCATGTCATCATTCAATGAAGTATTAAAGGAAGTTATGTTAGGAAAACATAACTCTACTAGAAATTCAAGTCCAGATACATCTCAAAAATATAAGGAAAATAGCAGTATCAAACAAGGAAGATGATCCAAAGGATGTGCTCTGGATCATACATTGTACAGTATCACATTCCTTTTCACCATATGTTGGTTCTAGATCCATGTAATATACATGCCCAACCTTACCTCCATGATCATATCCATGACTTTCCTGAGTCATCATCATCTAGGGAGTTTATATCCCCTTTTGGGGTTCTCCACTTGACCACTTTCCCTAGACTGTGTTCGTATCCCACTCCTAGCTAATACTCAAGAACAAAACTGATGAAGGTGTCTTTTCCTGACATATTATCGGTACTTAATCTGGGGTTTTGTGAACATATGACAATAGTGTCTAAAAATTCCATATTTAAAACATTGCAGGTCACCACCCGAAGGAACTGAAGAGACTGATCTTTGATAAACTCTCATGACACTTCTCTAATGTAATTGAATGCCACTGATCAATTTTTTGTCTATGGAATTTTTCTTCCATTCATTAGATGAATTATTCACAACGAGATTGGGAGGACCACCAGTCAGAGTATGGAAAGGTGGGAAAATCCAACTGTTAGTATATCCTCAAGAATCCTCTTAATGTTCAGGGCCTTCCTCAGAACCTACAATTATGAAGCTAGGTCGAAACTTCATACCTGCTATCTAAGTTTGGGTCAAAGAGAAATTTCAAACTTCCTAGCCTTTTGTGCCTCATTACCATCCAGAAGTGGTTCAAAATGGAGGAGATCAGTAAAATGTGCAGAGTATGTTGATACTCTCATGAAACCCTAATGAAGCTCTATGAACTCCAATTATTGATCAATATTCAGTGTTTTAGGGAAAAACCCATTAAAAAAGGGTCTTGAAAACCTCCTAGGTGATACCCTCATGTTTTCCTTCCTGTCCCATACCTCCCCACCAACTCCTAGCAAGTCCCTATAGCATTAAGGTTGTGAGCTTCAACTTCTTTTCTAATAGAGTATCCACGAGGTCAAAGATACCCTATATGGTATCCACCCAGTCCTCAAAATCCTATGGTCCCCTGGTTCCCTAGAAGGTTAGAGGTTACTGGATCTGTAAATCTATTATATTCTCAACCATGGACATTAGTGCGGCAGATAAGGAACTACTACTACTAGAGCTGGTGCGAGGACGTTCTCAGGAGTATCCTACTTAGCTAGAGATCCCACCAAATGTCTACATGGTTACATCTTCTACAAAAAAATAGGATTAGGGACATAGAAATGCCATAAAATTATAAGGGATCAAACGGTGTTTTTCTCTAAACTAGTCTATACGATCAAACATTGATTTCCTATGAGTATACCCTTAACCCATAGTATGACCTTATAGCACTAACCATTGTCTTCATCCCTCCACCTAAGTCACATTAATTATATATACACTAACACAACAACATACCCATTTCAACTAATCAATTCCAATGAAGATATATAGCACAAAAATAATTTATCCCAAACAGCTAGCACAAATCAAGCCATTTAATTAATAAACTCTTATATTGCACAACAACTTGTATATATATGACATGTGCTCCTATGTGTCTATTCATGATGCATGAACATACATGAAAACTATTAAATCACATATAAAATCATGTTCAAACCTAAGGTGAATAAATAGTAACTACAAAACACAAGTTCCCATTTAATGGAAACTCAGTGGTCCACTATACAGTGCTGGCCAGGCATTGACATAGTTCACATGCCAGAGTCGCAATATCCTAACTCCTTTCTAACATGTCCCAACCTAAGATAAAGTAAAGAAACAATTTATTGTAAAATCTCCCTCTGATATGATTTTTTAATATCCCAACCCGAACCACCGAGTTCGTGCCAAAATTCTACATAACCTCAATTGTGCATCCTCGTGCGCAAGAGGCTACCGACTAGAAGTGTGGGTCTATGTCGGATAATGGGGAGACTATAACATATATGTCATGTCATTGAGAAGGGTAAAAATAACAATAAAAAGATAAATAATTAAATTAACAGAGTAAATACGGAAACTATAGATGAGATACACGGTATTTAAATATGATCTCCCAAAGTGGAAAGCTGACTAGAGTAATGAAATATATACAATAAATAAAACAAATGCAGTGTCCTCTAGTGTCTTCCCTGGTCTTTCGTTTGCCTCTATTCCAAGATCCACCTACTCGTCTATTCACTACAGGACCCTTTCCCTTCTTCATGTTTCTCATGAAATCTATAAGCGCTTCAAAATGACCAATTATGGTGTGATTACAAGACTCAATAGGAAACCACCAATGCGTCATTGACCAGATATTCTCAAGTATACATGTTTATGACAAAATATTAATAAATGTGGAAAAATGCATAAACATACAATCAAAACGAGTGGTATTGTGCTAACCAAGCTGCCATAACCCCTGGCCGTACCTACATTGGCTCCATGCTAAAGGATAACTAAATGAGTTGTTAAATGTAAACCTACCCTTGTACAGCATCCTCACGATTTCATAGAGATGATACCCAGCATAATTTTTTCCTCAAGTGGAAAAATTCACCCGGATCCTTTAGATGAGATCAATATGTTTACTCACATCGACTATGCTATCTCATAGAGAAAAGAACATGGCATTAAGGCCTCCTCGAGAACACCCTCAGCATGACACCCTGGCGTCCTTGTACCTCCACCTTTCACTTTGGCCCCTCATCTCTATCATTGCAATCAATCGTTCACCTCCACTAAGAAAATATTATGTCAAGACTGTCTACCTTTCTCAAATACCACTAACAACCACAAGGCATCATTATTCATATACTTTACGAGCACAGAAGTAGGCATAGTATATCAACATGAGTATATAGCAACATACACAACAACATGTGATAATAATAAACAATGATAAGAACAACACTATTATGTCTCATGGGATCACAATAGTTTTTATGGGCTACACATACATGGTATCATAGTAAAACATGGTCAATAAAATTCCACAAATATAATCATCAAGGAAACAAGTGTAAATGTGAGCCCAAAAAGGGAAATAACTTCCTACCTCGAATGTCAGAAAGACCTTGTTTTACTTTATTATCATTAAATGTCACACATCAAAGTCACAAGTTGTTGGCATGTTGATGATCTAGGTATATCATGGGTTTCCAAGAACCAAAACACATAATTTATTTTAAGAACAAATAAAATATCTCATTCAATATTACCCTCCCACTCCTAGATAATTTTTAAATGTCATTAAAAAGTCAAATGTGGTGATATTTTGTCTTTCATGAATAAAAGTTATCTATTATACCAAAGTGTGTGGCTTCGACATTCTCTTTCAAGAATAGTTATATGTTGATAATTTATAAATTATCATTATCTCAGATAACCTATCACATGTACCTCTAGAAAAACCAGTGTAATTATTGATTGATAATTATTTATAACTATCATTTGTAATTTCAAAAAAATATCAATTGATAATTATATCACAGAGATAGGTATGAATTATCCTTTGATAACATTATAATATTATCATCAAAAAGTTACCCCACAATTATCCTGTTATAATTTTTTTGAAAATATCATTGATAATATAAACATAATAATCATTCAATTAATTTATTGTTTATATTACTTATTCAAGATCAAAACAAATCTTTTATTTTATTTTATTTTTTTATTTTTTTCATGAAATGTTAACTAGTAAGAATGATAGAAAAATAGAAAAGAAAAAGAAAAATTTCACTTGCAACGTGTATGATGGAGGAAGGGGAACACTCCCTGACAAGTGAGGACTCCCAGATAGCCAATCACTCTTATCCAATGTTGTTTCTAGTTTTCTCAGATACAAAGGGGTATAATAGGGACGAAGATGGAATGGATCGGCTAAATAAAACCCAAAAAACTCAATAATAAGACTCAAAAATTAAAACATCCATCTTAATAAATGTTTCACCCAATAATTTATGAAGGAGTGTTTAAATCTGCATTATTAATGATTTTAATGTTTAATCGGGGTCAAAAACAGTTAAAATCAATGTTTTGAAACATTATGGGGCATTACAAGGGTGGTGCGGCGTGTTATTGGGGAATAAGGTGAACAATTACCTTTTTTATTAAATAATTAAATAATTTATTTATCTTAAAAATTAAATAATACCAAACTCTTATTTCCCATAGAAGTTATACCTTTCCTAGTGTAAAATCCTAATTCCGGACCAAATAGTAGTATCAAATTTCTCAAATGATGAACCTTTTGAGTGATATAAATGAATTATTATTTAAAATCGGAATATTTAATTAATTAAAAATAAAAAAGTTTTTATTGCGAGTGAGCCATCTGATCTTCTAATGCGTAAAAATGTTATACCCCATATAGGGTAAATACTACGTCTCAGACCTAACCGTGGTCTCATATTTTCCATACGACACATCATTTTGGAGATATTAAATTATTTCCAAAATAAAATAATAAAAATTATTAATTAAATTATCTTTGTGAGCGAGTCATCCCAATGCCTGATGGATATAAATTTAATACCATGCCTAGGGTAAAAATCACATTATGTACATATCGGTGGTCTCACATTTCTTATTTGACGTACCATTTTGTATTTATTCAATTATTATGAGTAAATTGTTCCCCCTTAAAATAATATAAATAATAATTTTATTCTATATTCACTAAACATTTAAGGGCCTCAGATTATCACACCAACATAGCTTATGACTCTGAAAATATTCGATTGAATATTTCAAAGTGTTTACTAGGGTTTTAAATCATTTATTAAGTTATTTCACTGATAAATATTTTTTTCACCTAAGATAAAAATAATTTATCACAAAATGGGTTTTATTATCACTGTAAAAAAATAGGATATTACAAAATCAACCTTCCCATTATGATATATAACAAAGATAGAGGTGTAACGGGAAATTATGTTGATGTTAATATTATAGATTTCCATATATTCATTTTCCTTTTGCTTCATATCTAGGAATTACATCCCTATTTTTGTTCACATTGAATGAGGGAAATGTTTTTTGAAAAAGGTTCCCTGAAACTCTTCCCACTCCATTGCCTCAATCACCCCTCTTAGATTTGTGTTTTTAATTAGTTTCAACAACAGATCTGCTTCTCTATCTAAGTGGTACACATCTAGGGTGACTTTATATAAATATAAACAAGGGTTTACAGAAAAGATATTTTCTATAGAGCTTATCGATTGTTCAGCAAACAATGGGTCAGTATATCTACTAAACGAAGGTGGTTGTTGATGCATAAAGGACTCAAAAAAAATTCCCTTTAAGATGAATCATGCCTCTTAGCTTGATTCAAGTTATTTTTCATAACTCAGTCATTTGATTCATCATTCTCATGAACTTTTCCATTCTGGCTTCCATCAGACTGTTGTTAGCGCCTAATCTATTGCACCCATAATTTACATAGTTTCCCCAATTTCCCTCTATTTTATATAAGAATAAATCCTTAGTGAGAAATTTGTTTCATTTAATAATCTTATAATTCTAAATGAATTTTATGTCATAAAACATGATGCTTAAATATTTTATTCTTTATGAATAATTACATTTTATATAAATCCTTCAGAATTGTTTATAAAAAGATTGTGATTAACTAAAAATATCCCCCGAGGGTGCCAAACTAGGTTCATAGTAAGGGGAATTTTCTTGTACCAGGTTACACCGAGTCAAGTCTGATGCACGTCATAAAAGTTATTACCTCTAGGTACAATTGTGCTAGAAGCACATCCACTTTTTTTATCCAGATAGGGATTTATTTCCTCACAAACCACTTACTTAATACATCACCAAAATACCATGATTTTTTCCCATAATAAAACTTTTCTATAAGGTTATTCCTAAACATTTAAAATCACAATTTCCTCAAATTACTAAATTATAATTTGATATCTACTATGGAATCTTGTCTTTTTAACACATAACTTTTCATTTACATGGTACAAACAGATGGTCTTTTAATGTTTATTTTCTTGTAAAAAAGGTACATACTAACTGAAAACATAAAACATTATTCTAATCCAAATAAAAATATTTATAATAGGTTCATACTAAGTAAAATTACTACATCTGATAACCATGGGACATAGATTAATGGAAAGGGTGATCATAAGGTCGAGTAAGGGAAAGAATTGGAAAACAATTACATGTATAGAAAAAAATAGAAATTTTACCAAACTAAACACAACTTTAAAATTGAAAATATGTTTTATTTATCATTATAAATTCATTATAAACTCAACCAATTGAACACAAAATTAATGAAACACATAAAACATAATCCATTTCATTAAAACAGTTAATTTAATGATATCAACCACCTATTATAACAAAAAGAATCAGTTTTTGAACACTTTTTATTTAGAAATTGTTAAATTAAACATAAACATAATAACAAAAACTCAACACCCATCAAGAAACTAATTAAAATTTAAAATTAAATAAAACTACATGATATTTAAACAAATATATCCATTCCAATTGGTTTTAGAATGAATAAATGAAAAACCAATTTATATATAACATAACCAACTTATCTACAACAAAACATGGATATATATTTTGAAAACTATTTCATAAATTTTTATAAAATAATTTATATTTGGATAATAGAATCCATATAATTGATAAATTTATTTATAAAATGTAATACCTGATAACATTTTATGATTATTATCTTAGAGTCCAAACATTTTATCAATACAACCATGAAATATCTATAAAACATAACTCGTAGTTTTCATATTATAACACTTAATAGCCCCTAAAATCACAATAGTGAAATCAATCAAAGAACACATCCAAAATATAATTTATAAGTAGAAAATGTTCAACACTCTATTGAAAAATATAACAATAATATTCTAGGAAATAAAAATGATTTTATCATAGAAAAAATGTTAAATGATAGTATACTCCTATCATTTAAATATAAGAAATTATGTAAACATAAAGATTCAAAAATGATATCATTCGTACCTTGTTTATTAAATTATTCAAATAGATTAATATTGCTGTAATGTGAATAGTGATTTCAATAAGGGAAGAAAAAATTGAAAAAATATACATCAAAAAATAATATAAGTCTTTTGAAACAATGGAAAAAAACAACTTGAAAGGGACCAAGAAGGATATAATTTTAGTTTCATGTGACATGGAATGAGTGATACCATTTTATAGCATAAAAATAAACTATAGATAGGTAAAATATTCTTGATTATTAGATCCTTGTAGATAAAATGAAAAAAAGGAAACAAAATTGAGGGTTAAAACCAAAAAATTAAGATTATAGAAAAATAGGTAAACTTAATAATACATCACCTTAAGAATATACATAAAATGAAAAAAAAAATTAAATGAAAGGAAATAAAATCAACATAATATTATCAAGAAAAATACTAAAAGAATCGATGAATTTTGATAGTAGGAGAAGAGAGTGTAGGGGAATAATTCCTACCGAGATAAAGCAGAATAAAAAATCCAAACACCGAGATATTGAATTTGAATATATGAACTAAAAGACTTCTAGGTTGAAGTAATAATAAGAATATAAATTGAACTAAACAAAACAATGACACAAATCAATGGAAAGATTAAAAGTTAGTAGTGTATAGTTGCAATTTATAGTGGTGGTTCTGGTTGGAAAATATAATATCATGAAGATGAGTAAGTTCTTAATTTTTATACAAATCTACCTCCTAAAAAATATAAAATAACAATGAATTTTATAATATTAAAAAAAATTGATATAAAAAATTAAATAATTACTATAAATAAACTTATAAAATTATTTTTGTATCCTAGTTTTTATTATCTCAAACAAGAATATTGAATGAAAATAATTTCATTCCTCCCATCCTTTTTTATGATGACACTATAGTTTTTAGAGAAGACTGAGACCTTTCCCAGAAAAGAAAGATCCTTTTATTAGAAAAAAGAAAAATTACACCAGTCTAAAAGTACGAGATTCAAATTGATCCTTCCTATGAATGGGAGGTAAGTCAACTGGTATTTGATCCTCCCAATGAAAATTAATACCATCCACACCTTTTATAGTGAGATAATCCGCCAAATAATTTGACTCTCGATAAACATGAGTAACAATATGCTCCTTGGAAAAGAGTATATCCAAACACCTTGTCCAGTAGTTAGTCAGCTTCTAAGAAACATGAAGAGAACCTATCCAAAGAGAAAGAACCACATATAGGGAGTCACATTCAATCCATAACTGTTGAGATTGATCATCCACCTCGATAACTCCAATAATCGTTTCTTCAAGAGCAGAAGAAAAACCACAAGAACCATATAGGCAACCAAGAACACATCCTTTATGATCCCTAAAAACCCTACCGAATCTGGAAGAACCCGGATTACCTATAAAGGTAATCTGAATTTATTTTGATCCATCCATGGATGGGAGGCCGCTAGATCACCTAAATCATGCCAAGAGGTGGTCAGAAATTTCCTTTGAAACCAACCCTAGTTAGGACCGATAAAACGTGAATGGAGTTTGCACAAAATCTGTATCTTGGAACAGTGATTGTACGAGCAGCAGTGAGAAGTTAGGAAAAGGAAGAATCTATATGAAAAACAAGATGTTCATGCAGGGCCTTGTTCCAAGGAAAACATATAAAATGGAGTTCCTCAAAAATAGAAATAAAAAGAGAGAAGACATTCTGTGAAAGTTTCAGCTTAGGCCATCATTTCATGAAGCCGTAAATTGAGTTGGCAACAAGTAAAATCACTTCAAAGATGCTAGACACAGCCTCCCACATTTTTAAAGCTACCACACAAGTTAGAATTAGATAATCAATGTCTTCCTTGTATTGATGACAAAGAACACACATTGAGTAGAAGCATATTCCACTATTTTGAAGATATTAATTAGTTGGAAGCCTCTTGTGGGCTAACCTCCAAGAAAACATGGCCTGATAGGGCCTTAAGAAGCCCTTGTTCAAGAAACCCATCCGTTGAAAACCATATGTGCTACCAAAAATGTTCTTATAAAAATATTTGGAAGAAATAATCCCATTTAAAGATGGATCCCAAGCCCAAAAATACCCCTTGGAAAAAAAAGTACTTCTCAACAATGGAAAAAATCTGATTTGGAAGACCATCCATGTAGTCCAGTTGATCTTTGATTGAAAAATAAAAATCCAGATTCATGTTGTCCTCAAGAACCAAGTCTTCCAATTTGTTTCCAGAATAGTTGCATTTCCAAAATTGGAGTGGAGAGTCCCTTGAGACTAACTTGCAAGAATTACCATCAATTCTAGATAAAATTTTCCTGAAGTCAGGCCGAACTAAAGAGGTGATGTAATTAAAGTTACCTACTTTGAGTATGTGCAAGAATCTAGCTCTCATAAAGGAGAGATCCTTATATTGCATGTTCATGAGCCTCCAAATAAAACTAGCCTACATGGAATCATTAAAACAACCAAGGTTCATGATTACCAATCCCCTTTCATCATAATGCTTACAAACAAAGTTTCAAGGGATTGTTTCACTCCTCCTTTCATTGACACTACCACTCCAAATGAAATTCTTTTTAGAGACATTAATTCCATTATATAAGTAATTCTTCCATTCATATACCATGAAAGAGTAAACATATTTTGAAATGATAATTTATTTCACAAGACCCACTCTTCTAGCCATGGATAATGATTTTTCATTTCCATAATGAGAGTTACCTTCTTATCATACTGACAATACTAGATAAATAAAAAACTTTTGGTCTTCCCCAAAACATATGCACCCCTAAGTAAGTGAAGGGAAGGGCTCCTTCATGAATACCCATCTCTCTGATTATGTTATTATTCCTATTATGAGAGAAATTTCTTACAAAATAAAAAAATGACTTCTTCCAGCTAATCTCCTGTATAACAACCATCTCATAATGTAGGAGAGATCACATGATGTTCTTTATGATTCTCTTTTCCCCTTGAGTAAAGAGGATAATGTCGTCAGCATAAAAAAGATGTGATGTGGCAACCAACCCTCTTTTATCTTGAATGGTCTTTAGCTTTCCATTTCCAACCATAAGAGAGAGAAACCTACTGAGATAATCCTCAGAAATAATGAAAATGATATCTCATAAAGGATCACCCTTCATAACACCTCTTGATCATTAAAAGTATCCTTCAGGGGATCCATTGATAAGAACTGATATGTGAGCAGAGCGTAAAATAGAAATGATCCAATTAATGAACACATCATTGAGGCCATACATATAAAGGATCTTGCATATGAAACCCCAATCAGTTTTTTCAAAAGCCTTACTGATTTCAAGATTAAGGGAAATGTTTACACCTATGATGGTATTTTTGAGAAGATTCACACACTCCGAGGTAGTAATGAGATAGTATTGAATCGATCTCCCATTTATTAATACAAACTGATTCATAGAGATAATATTAAAATCAATAATTGATTACTTAGTAGCAATAATTTTTCAAATAATTTTTTAAAAAGTTTGAAGAAGGAAACAGGTCTGATCAAGTAAATTTCATTGGCATTCTCCACTTTCGAGATAAGGGAAAGGAACTGAGTATTCAAGAATTATGGAAGAATCCCACCTCTAATAAAATAAATGACGATCCTACAAACATCATCATGAATGATATCCCAAAAATATTGAATGAAAAATTACCAACGCCATCCTTACGTAGAGAGCTCTCATATTTGAGACTAAAAACATCTTCCTTGATTTTTGGTTCAAGAGGGATAGTAGTAAGGCTGGAGTTATCCTTCTGAGTCACAGTCTTTGGGATGACATAATCTATAGGATTAACATTGGAAGGTGACCCATTGAAGAGATTCTTTAAGTAAGGGGTGATATGATCTAAGAGGTATTTTCTATTATCAATCAATCTATCCCCATTTTTTATTGGGGAAAGGGGTTTGGAAATCCTTTTGATTTTCTAAAGAGCATTTAAAAACTTCAAATTCCTATCCTTACCTTTAAACCATTTAACCTTGAAATAATTCCTTTACAATGCATCTTTTATCTTGAGAAGCTTGTTGAGTTTGGTGATTAACACAACTTCATCCAAACACCCATTAGAGAAGTCACTAGAAGTGTTGAGCACTTTAGGACTCTGGAGGGAATCCCCAAGAAAATATATGTTAGAATCAATAGATCTGAAGTGATATTTGCCCTAGAATTTAAGGTTTCTCTTCAGAAATTCAAGATTAGTGATGAAAGAAAAAACATCATTTCTACAATTCATGGAATTCTAGGTACTCGGCACAATGGCCCTGCAATATGGATGAGTGAACCAGTAATTTCAAAACCTTAAGGGAAAAGGAAGCTTTGTTTCCTTTTCAAAAAGATCCCACATGATTATAAGTAGGGGAAAAATTACCTATACCAATGGTTTGGAACCATTGGAATAGGTCCCCAAACTGTTGGTATAGCCTATAACAATTGTTTGGGAAGCCGTTGGGTGATTTGGTGTGGGGAAAGACCTATCCCAATGATTTGGAGAAAACTTTTGGGATAGGTCTTTCCCAATGGTTTGGGGAAACCGTTGGGATAGGTAAATATATAAAAAAAGTTCCAGTGAAGGTTTGAACCCACAACCTCCATGTTATATATCAATGACTTTACCACTATCCAAGAGTTTCTTTGGAGAATATATTTGGATAAATATATATTTATATATATATATTTATAAGTAGTTTATATATTTATTTATTTGATCATATTTGATAAATGTACTCATAAAAAATAAGGGAATCTATACCAACGGTTCACAAAACAGTTGGTATAGGCCTTTCCCAATGGTTTTGATAACGATTGGGATAAGTACCCACTCTTTCCCAACATTTTGGCAAAATCATTGGGAAAAGTTGCCTAAAAGTGGACTCTTCCCAATAGTTTGGCCAAACCATTGGGAAATCCATACCCTTTTCCAAAGGTTTGTCCAAACCATTGGGAAATCCACACTGTTTCCCAATGGTTTTTCCAAACTGTTAGAAATCCATAACCTTTCCCAACAGTTCCACAAAGTAGAATTTTCCCGATGGTTTGGAAAAACTGTTGGGAAAAGAGGCCTCAATGTGATCTTTTCCCAATGGTTTGGCCAAACCATTGGGAAAGCCATACCCTTTCCCAATGGTTTTGGAAGACCGTTCGGAGAAGTGACCTCAAAGTGGGCTTTTCCCAATGGTTTGGTCAAACCATTGGGAAAGGGTACCTATACCAACGGCTTTTACAAACCATTGGTATAGATGCGTTTGTATAGTTCAAATTTCTAGTAGTGTATGATGATCAAAAATTGATCATTGCTAAGATTTTTTCATGACCTATATTTTCATATATAAATTATAAAAACACATATAAAAATCATAATTTTGAAAAAATAACATATAAATAATAATAAAACATACTTGATTAAAAAAATTTAAAAATATTAATATAATCTACATAATAAAATAACTTAATGAAAATAATAATTGTAAGATCCCTTATTTTTTGGATGGAAATTTTCGAAGAGATTTGAATTTTCAGTTTACTAAATGGGTCAAATATTGATCAGAGATTTGAATTAGTGTTCTTAAGGTTATAATTACTATAAATTAATTTTTTATATTTTTAATTAGGATTCATTTATATCTTGGAGGTTTTGGGAGAGTACTTGTGGTTCATGACATGAAACCAATGTTTTGGGTAGTGTTTAACAAAGGTTGAATGATTGGCACATGGTTAGTGTTAACCATGTGACCAAACTGTGCGGCCTAGTTAATAAAGGTGAAAGAATTGGGGAGACCAATAGTTAGACTAGGGAAAATCATTTGGGTTTAAGAAATTTTTTACAGACATGTCGTATGGTAGGCATATGGTCTGTTAAACTGTGCATAATGCCCATGCATGGGGTTAGTGCTTTGACAGTGCCAAATGCATAGTTGATGCATGGTTTGGTCAACCATGCAGAAAAACCATATGTCCTAGTAAAAGTGTAAAATGACCTTTTTCCCTTGAATGATTTAATAGGTTATCCCCATTTTTTATTTCCACCCTATCTCACATGACCCAAGGCACACCAATCCTCTTCTTCTTTCCCTTGTGTGGTTCTCATTCGTTTGTGATTGAAATCAGATTTCATCAGATACGTTGGGAATATTGGGGTAAATATTAATCTTTTTTACCCTCTATTCTGTTATTATAATTTTTCTTCTAACTTGGGTTCTATATGTTATGGATTTTGGTCCCAATTCCCCCAGTTCATGGTGGAATCAAACACTGGTTTTAGGGTTTCACTCTTTATAGGAAGAGGATAACCTAGGAGGCTATCTGCACTTCACCTCATATCGATTCATCAATTTATGTTTTCATTATGAATATCTAGATCTTAAATGTGTTTAATTAAATTTTTAGGGTGGTTTTTTACACTATTTCTTTGTTATTTTACTTTATTTGAGTTTTTTGTGTACCTGTTGTTTTTTGAAAGCATTAGGTTTCCATTCTAGTGTGACAAGATCAGTCAGTGAGCTTTTGAGATTTATTCCCTATTGAATAAATTGTTTTTTATTTTTTTTTTATTGTTTGGTTTTATTAATTAACTAAAAAGTAGTTTTAACTAATTAATTATGATGGTATGTTTGTGATATAGGTCCCCTATGATTTTGATGAGCTTGGACAGGTCTTCACACCTGTTGTCAGCCCATTGAAAATATATATGGAAATATTCTTAAAGTTAAGTGTTCTTTCATACCTTCCTTTTATTGTTTATTCAAATTTATGGTATTATGTAGATGCTCGAGCTAACCCTTATGGTCAAATAATCCCTTTTAAAATTCATTTTGATGAATTTTTAAATTAAATTAAATATTTAGATGTTATGACCATAACCAAGGATCTTGTTTGGGGGGGACTTTTATTATTCCATTTTAGGATCCCAAGATGGATTAATTTCTTATATAATAAATTATAGGACCACAAGATGGATGTATATTTTAACCATGGACATTGAGGATCCCAAGTATGATGCATTTGTAGTGTTTTGATCTAGGGGACCCAGTGGGTACCCAGTGCTTGAACAACCAAGGTCTAATGTGTAATGGTTTTGGGTAGATATGGGAGTAATTTTTACCCTAGGACCCATACCAAACATTTAATCTCTAAGGATACGGAAGTAGTGGTGGGTCAGTTGTTTGACCACCACACTCTTCTATTTATGCATTCATCTATTTATTATTGATGCAATGATGATAACCAATGGTGCTTTCAGGGTATAGATGATGTGCCTGATGCGATGTGTATTTCTTTATTAGGATGCCCATAATTATTTCTTGGGATACTACTTATGAACCTTTTTATTGTTTATTATTTCATTTGGATACCCAAATGTACTTCTTTAGATCTAAATTTTGACATTTATTTATGATACTCGGGAATGGAATCCCTATGATTATGATACCCAGGCATGGAGTCCCTATTGTTTGGATACTCATGGAAGATTATACTCTCCCAAGAAATGGGGATGGTTATGATCTCCCTAATAATTTACTTTATGTTTGGGTTGTATATGGAACTCCTTACCAGTGATGTGACATATACCTAATGGATGATTATACTCTCCTCAAGACATTCCTAAGATGTTCCCTAGGGTCAGGTGGTTGCACCATTACTTCATTTCCAGAGGTACTTCTTGGGGATGGGACCATTGAGTCATTTATATGACTGAATTCCTTGTATGTACTTGATAACGGAGAGCATTCTATTATAGATCACCTAAGGGTTATCCATTTAGGGGTTTTCTGAGTCATAATGTTGTGATCTCCTACAGATTGCGACCAAGGGTTCAGAAATTAGACTGGATTCACATGGCATGAGTGGTATGGAATCGATCTTACTGACCATTTACAATATTACCAATCAGAATATGGTATCCTTAATTATAGTGATTTCTGGTAGGTATGGTTGAACCTAGGGATCAGACGTGTATTCCCTTATGGCGATGTAGCTTTCTCAGATAAATTTTCAGCAATATTCAAAGTAGGTAGTGTTAATTGTGATTATAGACCTAGGGATCAGATTAATTATACATGGATTGTGTGGTGTGACATCCATCTCCATTCCCTTTTTATACTGTGTTTAGAAGATCAGGATTACCAACCCAAGGACTGATTACTATTGATTTATGTTCATTTATTTCACCTTACTCAAGTATATAAATATTTATGTGTGTGTGAGTGTTTATTTATGGAAATATATATATATAGACAACAGGATTTGGAGGTAGGTGAACCTACCACTAAGAAATTTTATTAAAAAAGTAAAGTTCCAAACAAGAAATTATAACGAGTCTTTATAAAGACAGTCATGAAAATCTCCTTGATAGTCTACCTCAACCAGACCAGAATAATATTCTTGTGACACAAAGCACCATCTTGAACTAACCCAAAAAAATTATCTCTTGGAAAGATCATCATAAACATGATTTTCCTCCCTATATACATGAGAAAACGTCAAGAAAAGCCAAGTCTGCAAGATGAAGGAAATCAATCCAGGACGTTAGTATATTCCAGGGTACATTCCCAGAGTAGCCATTGTGAATTTTCACAACAACAGATGAATCTGATTTCAACCATAGCACATTCCAACCATAATGGAAAATATATCGGATTGTCTTTATCATATCCCATATCTAAACATCAATTGAATATCAACTCCCAATTAAGTGAAAGAATAATCTCTTAACGAGACCCTGATGGGTGTGAAAGATGCCACAACAACCCGAGGGCCCAGGTGTACCTAAAACTGCCCCATTATCATTACCATTTAACCACCCTATGATTGACAATATCCATCAAATGGATTTGGACATTATCTGTTTCTTCACCATTCCATGGACACAAAGTGATCTAAAAATAACTAGATATGAAAAATCATAATTAATTGACTTGGATTTTATTTTAGATGTAGGGATGATACCATGATAAATTGTAGATACACCAGCATGAAAAGAAGGTGCGAGATTATTAAAGACCAGATCATTCCTTTCTCTCTAAGTGTATAAGAGGACACTAACTGTATCAACCAATATGAAATAATGGATCTAGTCACTACATGACATTATGAATATGGAAATATGTAGCGCCTCAATACTAGGAAAATTAAGGTAACAAAGAAATAATTCCGGCACATAATTCTATAATCAGAGAGTGAATCTACAATGCATAAATAAATGGAATAGGGACTCCTCAACATGCAAGAAGAACAATAAGGATTGAGAGAGCTTCATTCCTATATGGTGAATAAGGAATTGAATTGGAAAACGCTTATTCTATATTTCAATATTAAATAAATATTAATAGGATAAATGAAAGGTTTTCTAAAACCTAAGTCCCAACCTGGAAAACTGGTCAAGACACCACACCGGTACGTATAAAAAAATCTAGTACTGAAGATACCATCTAAAGAATTCCTCCATATAAATGTGTCACAGTCTGAATAAACATACTTAGATACCTCGATAGTGAGATGAGTGGGTAGTATATCACATATAGGTAGATTAAACTATAACTCGGAAATTGTAACATTACTCAATGATACATAAATGCCAACATCATTAATGATAGGTCTAGAAATCCATGGAGTGCTTCAACAATTCAATTGTGACTACCTATAAACAACCCATTTTGAACAGTCCATAATCTCACAATAGGTCTCCTTAATAGTTTTCCAGACAGATGAGAGAACATACATGACATATCCATTATGTATTTTATTGAAAAATCTAGTGGAACTGAATTCCATTGAGGAATTAGAAGTCGATAGGATCATCCATGTGAAATTTCCTATCAAAATATCATTGAACATCCAATGATCTTTTACTCCCATTCCCACTATATTCATAGGATTGATTCACTATTTATAGGACACTATTACTAACTTCCACTTGTGAATCGACCCAGTCCATATAAAATTGTGAATCATGATTTGAATCTCTTTAATAAGGACTCTAGTCCATTTATAAAATGATAAATAATAAAAAAACATTGAGGTGATTACAAAATTGACCATGTAAATTCTACCTTCCAACGACAAAATATTCCCCTTCCAAGTTTCCAAGTGATTAACAATTTTCAAGGGAATATTCTCCATGTGGAATTTTTTTGAACCTACCCCTAAAAAGGGGAAATAAAAGATAAATAAATGGCAAGGATCCTCTCTTCAAACCAAGACTTTGGGACAACCTATTCAACTTAGAAATAATCACTCCTTTTCCAAACATAAAAGATGATGTGATCTACCTAATAACCTGACCTGAAACTTCTTCATAATGTGAAAAAATTATCTTGATATATAAAATTATAACTATGTCATCCTTACAAAAAAGAGAAATATCATTTTCATATAGAATGTTTGATGATTAAAAGAAATCCCTCGTAACCCTCATCCATTGATAACGACCAACATTAACTAGATCAGTAATACACCAACTTATGTCATCCTCGACTATAGAAAATGGAAGCTCAGATAAAAGGACTCCTTTCTTGAGGTCACATTTAATAGTTTTCTTGGATCATAAACACAAGGATTGAATATGGATCACTTGATTTAATTATTTATCTTTTCCAGTTGTGTATTTTCTAGGTTGATCCCTTTTCTTGAGCATGTCTTGTATGACTTTCCATTTTTTATTTATATTACTTATGAATATTATTATTATCATCCTGATGAGTATCTCAACTTCTCACAAACTTAATATTTCTAGCTATGTACAGGACCAAATTCGTGGTTCCCTACTGAGTTTTGTACTCACACCCTACTTAGTCCTCCATTGAACTGGGGTTCCCGAGTAGACATTCACTTAGTTGTAGGCATATGTAGGGTTCGATCCTAGGATTGGTCAAAAAGAATGGCTTAGATGTATATGTGGAGATTGGGTATGTGTTTCGGGCTGGAGATAGTAGTATAGCCTTGTACTTTTATTTTAGTTTCCATTATGTACTCATGAATATGTGATTAGTACAGTGGGTGATCAGTATTGTATGAGTGTCATGATTGTTTAGGCTTTTACTATATTTCGTTTAATATTATAGCATTATCCTATTTTAGTTTATTTATTTCTTATAACCATCATTTATTAATGTTACGGATTATATTTTGTTATTTTCACTATATTTACTCTCATATGAGGTTATATTATCCCAACTATACCACCTTTATACCCTTGCTTCTAGTTGGAAGCCTCTGGCACATAGGGAGGCTTGCTTGAAGCCTTATAGTGAACCTTCTCGAAGCACCTGTTCAGTTGAATCCGAGTTAAAATTTAACAAATTGGTATCAGAGGAGTTCCTTTCCTTTTGAGTTAATATTTGGGATATGTTAGATATGATTATTAGGAATGTGTCAGAACCTATGATGGATATCTGATTGGTGTGTTGAGAACACTTATTCTGGTAAGAGTCACAGTTACCAAGGATATAGGATTTCTATTCCGATCTGTGATGTTATAGTTTTAAATGATATTTTATTGATAAATTCACATTTTGTGTGGCTGTTATGATTTATTATCGATTTATTACTCTTGGATCATTGGTAATAGGTAAGTTCTTTATTTTTACTCTTTTCTAATTAAGGAAAGAAGCATCTCATGCATCATATTAATCACATAGGATTCACATAGTATAGGCCTTCTAGTGTGTGATTTTAATCACGTCAGGGTACAATTACATAAAGTGTCAATAAAAAACTAAATGCTATTTTCCTGTATAGGTTTTTCGGTTATTGTAATCAACTAGTCCAACTTTCATATATATTTTCTTCTGATCAAAGGTTGTGTGGATCTATAGTGTGATGTTAGATGGTTAGACTGATGACTCTTTTTTCATGCACGGGAGGTGCAGTGAACCTAGTAGGTCGATAGGGAAAATGATTCCAAGTTTTGGACCCCTCATGAAGTTTTTTTAAGTTTGGTTATTTTATGTGTTAATAACACTTACACAATGTTTTCCTGAATAGAATGTAATGACATTCTACTTATCTGAACTGTGTGATTATGGTGCTGACCAATGTAGGTCAGTATTAGCAGTTCATAATTATCGAATAGAACTTTTATAGGTGTATCCTTTAGTTTTAGGTGGTCTAGTTGGGTATCTTTGTATGATGTTGATAGAAACCTAAATGTTTGTAGTGAACAGGACCTAAAGGTGGTATTATTATATATGGATGCCCGATGAGTTTCAGTTCATCATTTTTCCTATATTATATTATGACCTCCAAGTAAAAGTTACTTATGAGGATGCTCAGTGTGGATTAGGGACCTATTAGGACAATGTTGATAGTTCTAAACCTCATAGTTTAGTGTTATATTTAGCTCTTTTAGAGAGGTTTGGCCTTTGGGCAAGGTGTTTGGACCTAGATACATTGTTTTGAGACTTTATCGATAGGTCTAAGAGGGAGACTAAGAGTCCCTTAGTTTTAATCAGACCCTTGTAGGTTTATATTTAATTTTAATTAAGGATTCCCTATGAGTATGTTTACCCTATGTTTAAGGATTCCTTCCAAGGTAGTGATATTGGTTTCATTCTTTTTTGTTACCGATTTACAGTTAGTGCTCGGGTTTTTTGATATAGACATTTTTATTCCTTTGTATTTTAACAAAGCACGTAGGGTTTTTTGGTATCAAGATGATCATCAATGGGTAGGATTGTTTGGGTTCCTATCTTGGTCAATCAATGTTTCCATAGTTAGAAAGTGGTTAGAGATTTGATATATTCTCATAACTAAAATGAAACCACATAATGGGTAGTCTTGGAATATATCATGGCATGGGTGAGGTGTCCGATTTTGAAGAGGAGTTCCTAGGATATTCTAGCCTATTTTGAGAAACATGAAGTATATCTTGTTTAGGTTGGTCTATTAGTATAAAACATGATGGAGTATGATTTTGATGATAAATGTGCATGTCTGTTGTGCATGGTACCATTTAAATCATAAATTCATTAGTGTTTTTATGCGAGATGATGGTTTAAAAAACTTGTTGTTGGAATGGTTTCTTGGAATTTTTTGTTAAAATGATGAATGTACCTCCATGGTAGAGGAGAGATCACCGTTTAATTGGGTTCCATGAGGTGGTTAAACTATGTCTAGACCTGGATATGAATTGTTGGGAGATGTGGTGTCAGGAGTTCGTTAAATGCAAGTATATCCAGTTTTATGTGAGTGTAGATCGAGAAAGATTACATTCCTTTTTATGGAATCTCAGTGTACTCCAAGTTAGAGATGATAATTCTTTATATATTTAATTTTCTGGAGTATTCTAATAGAGTTTTTATTATATTCCAATATTCTTGTCTTTTAAAATATCTTTCATGGTCAGTGGTGGAACATATTGAGGTTTCAGTTGAGGAGTGTTAAAAGGTAATCCTTATAATGGGGAGTGCATTGTGGACCATTTGAGGGTGTTGACCCTCATGATGAGATGAAATTTAGTGGTTTCCATGGAAACTATTCTAGAGAAGTGGTTACAGGTAATTCTAGGATGTTGTGAGGTGATTCTCAAGGATGAGAGGGTTCTAGAAATGTAATTTTTAATGTCCAAAAGTGGATGAGGCATGGGTTTTAGTGATTTCGAATTAATTTCATTGATGTGACGAAAAGGATTCCCCTAGGGTGGGAAGTGGTTCATCAGTCACAGGAGAGTGAGAATCATGTGGGTGTTGAGTTCCTTGTGTCTCTAAATGATCCATGGATGCTGGATCAGGATTCCATCAATATTTTTGATATAGAAAGACTACAATTTTGATCGGGAGATGGTTTATTCCGGACACTTTAATGGATTTTAGGTATTGGATTCAATGAGTGTTCTTGGAACAATATTAGTATGTTGACCACATTGTTATGACTCTTCAAATTGATATTCATTTAAAGGTGATCTTTTAGGCTAGGGAACACCCTAGGTCATCTCTAAAGGAGCTTTTGTGGTTTATATTTTGAGTTTTTAATAAAAAAAATTACTAAAAGATGAGTGGTTTTGAAAACAACTTCAAAAATAAAATTACTTCAATGAAGAGTATAATAGATGAAAAAGGAATTTTGGGTTTTTTGAATTGTGAGACAATGAATAAATTTCAAGTTCACTACACATCTTGTTTTTTTCATAATTCTAAAATAATTCACAATGTTTAAGGGAATCCTTTGGTCAAGGGTTTCAAAGATCTCGATTCTGATCTTTCTTCTTAAAATGATGCATAAAGAACCACCCCTTGACAGTAAAAAAACATGTTGTCAATGTTTAGACCTCAATAATTGAGTTATGTATGAAAAATCATACTAATAAATTATGCATGTGTGAGAGAAATGTGATGGTTTTGTTTCCCAATCGGAGAAACCGAAGATTACCACATGAAATCTCAATCCAATTGATATTGAAATAAAAAGTGTTTCAATTATTTATATCAAAATAAATTCATTCAGGGGAAAATAATTTAAAGATAAAATATAAGAGAAATAATTGACACACAAATTACAAAAAACTAATATAATAACAACTATCAGAACTCTGTCCCAAGTGTGTGTAACTCCCTTAAAATCATTTTCCATTGTTTAGCTCACTATCGAGAGGAGGGGAATGCTCGGGTAGAACTTCACCTTCATCTGTGATATCCCTATGAGGATAGGGGACTCCAGGGATTCTTGGATGAAGATACAACTCCTTTGGGTCTCTAAAATTCTAGATATTTTGCTCCTGGTTGAACTTCCAAATGAGGTGCCCAAGGTTCCTTTTTATACCCAAAATGAGAGGTGGTTTGGGGCACATAGATTTAGATATACCAATTGTACCATGTTTTATTCATATAAAACTACATTATCAAGACTTTGATAAAAGAAAAAACATGTTGGTAGATCTCACCTATGTCTCCATGTCAAATTTGGTGGCTAAATATTATATAAAGTGGGAGATATTTCCAAAATACATAATAGAACTTATGACTTCATGTATATTCCTTTTCCTGGTTATATCAGTTTTTTGGGTCCCTTAATGGATGAATTGGGATTGGGTTTCTTAATAATAGATGTAGAAAATTGAATTTTATACCATTTCACAAAATTTAGTCCCAATTGGATGCACGTATTAGTTAAAGATTGAGGAAAATTCCACTAGTATTCATGGATTCCTACGTTGTTTGGGCCATTTTTCTTCAATTTCATCTTACGCCCTCCGAATCACCTCAACCTATAATGAAAACATCAAAATAAGTGAAATTGATATTTTTAATAGTTATGAAAGTTATTCTATTAAACAAAACATGAAGATAAAATTTTTATTATATTTCTAAATTTCAATTCAAATACAGTTTAATAAAGTTGTGCAATAGTGAAGTAAAATAGTGAATCGTGATGCAATCATATATCTTGAGATAAGGCTATAAAAATATAATTTTGAAGATGCATCATGTCACAAACCCCTCCCACCAAAGATTCCACAATGAAGGTACTTAGATAAGGACCATTGAGTCCGACCTCTAGTAGGCCACGAGTTGGAGACTAACAACAAGGGTATAAAAATATCACAACATGGGAGGCATTTACCTCTATAAGATAACAAGATTGGGAGAGATGATGGCTCATCCACAAACTACTCAGAGACATAATATAAAATAAAGAAACTAGCATCCTGCATGAAAGTATAAATAGAATCGATTCAGATAAAAGTATCTAAATTAAATACCAAAAAGAAAAGATAAGGCAGCAACATTTTAACTATCCAAAGGTCTGAGCAAGTGATGTCTAGTATAGTCAACGTCATTCTCCTGAAAACTTGAAAATTGTTTTATATACGTAGGTTGAGAATACAAGCATACTCAGTAGAAAAAACCAATGTCCCTCATGCACATGTGAAGGAATAAAACTAATGCACCTGTGAGAAAATAGCAGAACCAAATAACACCTATCAATGTATATTAACCATCCCATCCACACCAAGGCATGATCACCAAATAACGCCAACCAAGTAATATAATAAAATAGTAATATCATTGATAAGGGTACCCCACACTGCTTTCTCAAGATTATTCCACTCTCACATCCAACATTGTGCATCCTTGCACACCCATCTCTTCTGAATACCACACAGCCCCACAAGCACCATCACAACACATCTCACCTGAAAACACATTGGATCATCGTCCCAAAAGCATAACCATAATAAATCCTGCCCGAAAACACCTTGGATACCACCCCACAATAATAATCACATCTCACCCAAAAACACTTGGGCTACCACCCGACAATCACGGTCACATCTCACCTGAAAGCACTTTGGCCTTCCAACTTCTCCTAAGGATAGCTGGTCTATCATAACCACCATCTAATGCACTAATAGGCCTCCATGCATCACATATTGTATAATATCTACCTCACCTGGAAGAGAGAGTGGGAAAGAGTGGGTACCCATCCAGTTATACTCCTCACCATATATTGGAAAGCACCCCCCCCCCCCCCCTCACTTGACTATGTGGGTGCTGGTATGTTGTGATCGATGTGGTGTGGGTGCATATAGAAATAAAAATGTTATACAAGTATATATATGTAGTATCAAACACTCGAGCCCAACCTATGGGTTCAATAAATAAATAACCAAATCACAAAACCATCACATTTGATGCCACCTCTAAATGTATAACACCACACAACAAGACACAACCACATTTCAATTTCCGACCAATTTAATTTAATCACCCCATTCATTTCATTATTTAGAATCAACCATGTTTAACCACAAAACCAATCAGTTATTAATCCATTAACAATGTTCATCCCATTAACCGAACTAACCCATGTCATTTCAATCATTTTTTAATAATTTATTCCATCACTAATCTGGCATCTAGCACAAAGCAACCAACACCTCGCCACCATAAAAGCACGGCCTAAAAACCACCACACTGCCATAAAATCACGGACCACAAACCATCATCCCCATATGTACCAACCACAAAAAATCACCCCACAAGCACAACCACACATCACTACACAATAATATCATTTTACATATTTACAAATAGGATTTTATCACATTAAACATTATTTTAGGGATTTTATCACACAAGTCATTATCCTTGGGAAACTGTTTTATTATCCAAATATAAGTGGTTATTAAATTTCCATTTTAGGGTGATATAACAATAATAAAAACCAAATCAGTGATCTTGACACATATATCCATCACCAATAAATCCCACAATTGAAACAATTTTGATCAGGGCACTAAGCACATACAATTTATAATATCATAATAACAAAAAGTTGTAAAATAATTAGAATAAAACCCAATTTACCCCTTTCAATTCAATTAACCAATTATTTATCATTAATTAATCCAGAATAGACATAATCCATAGATAAAAAAATCAAACCCATCCTGCATGATACACAATAAAGAAAAATGACGGATTACCTACATTAAGGAATCTTTCCAACTCACTATGCGCCACCGAGAAAAGAAGAACACCTACAAACAACAACAACACCATGAGAACCACATATCAACCTACATCACACCCAAATACCATAAAAACACAACCCAAAATACACCCAAAACCGTAAATAAATCACTATTTTTAATCCTTGGAAGAAGAATGAATGAAAACCTACCAAGAATAAGGAATTCCATACCATGGATTTCCAAAGGACAACCATCGGGACCAACATATAAAATAGGGAGGAAGTGGGCATAGAGAACTCTTTGGGGTGCCTAAGGCTTTACCAAAACAAGAGGAAAAATAATATGTAGCCAAATGAATGAAGATTTTCCCAGAAATAACTTTTAAAACTGCACTGCATTAGGGATTTACACGACGTGTAATCATCTTTCACATCATGTAATCCCCAATATTTGGTTTCACCAAAAAACATGTTTTGATTTTTTTTATTTGACCTAGAAAATATAAACATCATGAACCAAATACACACAAGCCATGAACCACCATTACATATCATGTAATATAATTTGATGTCATGTATTTCATATGGTAGTTCTGTTGCACCCCCCAACTTCCACCAAAAAGTCCCAACACCTCCCCCAAACACCTCCAACAACCAAATATGGAAAAGTAATGGAACAAGAGGGTATGGATTATTAAAATATATATATCTCAAATGATTATTTCCCTAAGGAATCCAAAAACAATATCATAAGAAAAGTGGTTTGAACAAACTCCCTGTGAGATGCCTCTCAAGGGTCTTTTCATACTGCAAATGCTACCACCAACCAGACACACCAACCCAAACGACCATAAAACACATTGCTCAACCACATCACCACAACCAAAAGCTACATTTTCTCACAAAAACATGACACGACCATATCAAATTCCACACATCAGAAACCGAAAACTGCTACAACCAATGAACCATATCATCCCAAACACATGAATAAGGGAATCCCTTCTTCTATGTTAAGATACTTTCATCTCTAGGTGGCACTGACTCACCTGCACGGGTTTGATTTCATCACAGCTCATGTGTATCGGTTATGAATTAGGACCTAATTTTCCCATATTTTAGTAATTTATCACACATCACACCACGCACATCATAATCCATGTAAAACAGCTCATAGCATAAAAAATAAGGATCCAAACATCACATCACAAAGAAAAACATAGAAAGGAAAAAATCAAAACAACACTGGTTACTAGGAATGTATTTGCATCTGTAGCTCCCAATAACTCTCCTAAAGTCCATTATACCTCCACTACACCAAAACTAAAGAAATGGTTCATACTTGTAGAACCTTATCTTGTTGATCCTGGATCTCTACTAGATTCTCCACAAACATCAAATCATTCTCAACATATAACACACCCTAGTCAGTGAATTGGGAGTCATCATGAAGATACCAAAAAAGCATAGATAAGTGGAAGACATTTTGGATCCCCTCCATGTTTGGTGGAAACACAAATCAATACACCGCCTTGACAAATCCCCCCAACACATCAATGGTCCCAACAAACATGGGAGAAATCTCACTCCCTCTACCAAACCTCTATTGCTCATGTCGAGGGGAAACCTTAAAAAACACATGGTCCGCAAACTCAAACTCTAAGGGCTAAATCCAACGATTGGAATAAGACTTCTATCATTCATGTGATACTTTTATTCTCTTATGAACAAGCTGAAATTTCTCTATCATGCTCTACGTAACATCACAACCAAGAATATGTTTCTCCCCAACCACCATACAACACAACAGATAATGACACCGTCTCTCATGAAAAGCCTCAAATGGGTCCATTACAAAGGAAGAGTGATAGTAATTATTATAATAAAACTCTACCAAAGGAAGGAGACATACCCCAGATCCACCAATGTCTAAGATGCATGCCCACAACATACCCTTCAACATCTAAATAGGATACTCTGTCTTCCCATGTTTCTGAGGGTGGAAAGTATTGTTAAGGTGTAATTGAGTTCCAAAAGCATGTTGTAATCCCATCTAGACTCATGAGGTAAAATGTGCATCCCGGTCCACTATAATGGACCTTGAAAATCCATGTGACTGCAAAACCTCATCAATGTACCTCTTAGCCAAAGCATCAACTATACCCAACTCTTTGATCACTATGAAGTGGTCCAATTTTTTTAATCAATTTACAACCACCCAGATACCATCACAACATCCCATAGTTCTAGGAAACCCTATGAATAAATCTAACAATATTCCATCCCATTTCTTCTTAGGAACTTCAAAGGGCTAAAACAAAACTGCATCTTCAAGCCACGATACATGTTGGAAATAAGGGGCTTCACATGCCAACTTCATTGGCTAAGAGATACATGGATAACTTCCTATTTCATCCTGAGGAACCAAACCTTTGTAATGACCCAGACCCAAGAAGCCACCCGAATAGTGCTAAATAGTTTGGGTGTTATTACCTTAGGCACACCTCCCCAAACACCAAAGGCTTCCGACTAGAAGCGAGGGTCTTATAGGTATAGTGGGGAGGCTATACCTTCTCGAAGGATAATAATGGTACTGGTCTGAGCATAATATAAACATAGAAGAATATACAAACTCGAACCAGACCCGCATAGCGGAAGAAAAATAAATAGCAATAAATAGCGGAAGCAATAAATATAAACAACAGCATCGAAATGTAAACACAACAGTATGTTGCACCACTTATAATACTTAAACAAACCAAGCATGCATCTATAGAAAGTATATATATAAAAAGGGGAAAGAATAGATAACTAGTAGCTAAAATTATAAAGGTAAGCATGCTGATACAGGAAATAAATCAAAACAAGTTAAACATGAGCTAGGTAAGACCTCAAAGTCCATACCATCTTCATGAAATAGCTAATGCAGTCCATATCTTGAAGATGACCTATTTTCTACACATAAACCCAAAAGGTCTACATGCATCCTAAAGGGCCTCTATAGGGTGTGAGATGAATATTAGTTAGATACCACCCAATGGTGCGTACCTAATATAAGTGTTCAATCAAGCATGCATTTATAAAGAAGGAATTAGACGGTAAAATGCAAAAATAAACACAAACTCCACTGGTGCTCAGCAGCCACCATGAGGTTTCAGCTGCTTCAGCCAATGATAGAATCTCTATCATGTAACCTGGCACCATGTTCCCCCTAACACCACGGGTCTCAAGTACCGATGTCCTGAAGGCGCACCCAAAAGTAGCGACCCAGAGGAACATGGATTTCTATCCTCAAATAAGTAACTTGAGGGAAAGTGATGTATGGACTCAAATAAGTAACCAGAGGAAAGAGATGTCTACCCTCAAATCATGGCGAGCCTCTACCCCCAACCTGATAGTCTCAACACTATCCCTTGAAGTCTCCTCACCTTCTATGTGGCATCATATGGCAAGAACCCCCAAACCAATAGTACCTAAACTGCAACTAACGAGGGACTCTTCCCACACGAGTGGTCAAAACCACCTCATCGCGGAGTCTCTTTGTGTACACACTACTCAAAGTTCTGGGTGACCAATAATCACCAAAATAGTACCCAAGCCCCAACACCTTTGACACATTGTGTCCCTAATACCATCCCGCTCATGTCTAATGGCCTCGCCATCCATGTAACCCGAGACCAACCCAACCAGACAGTCACGATGCCTCCAGCCAACGTCGATGATGCCCAATCCCATGGTCAAAACAACCCAATGTAACTTAGGTGAATCCCAACCTATGATCAACAACACTCAAGAATATACAGCCACGCCCAACACAAACCCAAAGGTTTCTAGGACACGCAATTCATAAATTACATATATAATCAAAGAATCACTTTTAATCCGAAAAAACTAACTAAACAGTTGAAATGCACTAACCAAGTGTCATCCCATTCTAGCACTGAGGTCTTTAAAGTCTCTAACAATTCATGTCAAGGTTTAATAAACTAAACTTAATAGTTAAAAACAATAAAATTTAATTATAAACATTTTTTCATCCCCCATCCAAAATTTCCCAATGAGAAAGAGCCACTACCCTAGCCCCCCTCAAGAAAAAGAGGTAACAGGGCATACCCAAAGGCATCCCATAGGTCAAATAAACAATTAAACAGGCAATAGAAGGTAAAATACGGTCACACTCAAATACCAGAAAACGCGCAAAAGGTCTCACCACCCAAAAGTATATTAAAAACAACAAAAGGTATGCACCACCTACCTGAGACTCATAGACATAGGCATGTCTAATATCGAGCTCTAATTTGAAGCCTATCTTTGTAGATCTACGATTCCGTCAAATCCTAGAAATTCCTCTTTGATGGAATCGGTGGTGTGTGAGGTAAGGAAACTAGAATGAAATTGGGTGCATGGGTTTAGCCTTGTTGATTCGATCCCACAGCCACCAATGGATTGAAGAATTCATTTTGTATTAAGATTCTGGGTAAAGTTATGTTTTTCGTGTTTCTGGAATGGAATTGTTCCAATGTTGGGGAAGAAGAATAGGTTTTCCTAAATTAAACGCTACTCCTTATCATTTAAGCAAATAAAAATAAAAATAATCGGTGTGCATAAAAGAACAACACACCATGTAGTAGCCTTGTCCATACTCCGACTTAAGTGGAGGTAGCCACATGTCTTGGACACTCCATAGGGGTCGAAACATGGCTAGAACTCAACCGGTACGCACAAGGAGGATAAACGGCATGTCATGAAACACTACACACCATGTAGTAGGAAATTCTTACATGGTCATCACACGGTATGTACTCGGCAAGCACACGGCCAGTACATGCATAACCCATACACGGAGTGTACTATAGAGTACATAGCGTGTAGTCTATAAATTTCCAGAACATCCCATATTTTCCCAGTTTCCTCATAAATAAGACAAAAAATCAAACAGGTTCATAATTTTGACCCATTCCAAAAACTCAGGTTCTTACAAACTCCCCACCTTAACATAGCTCTTCCCAGAGCTATCAAATGAAACCCAAATGTGCCACCGAATATACCACTCAGATCAAAGTAACCTGGACTACCCCTATCTTAAAGGTTCTGGGTAAATGTTTCAAGGGGATACCCACCTTATAAATTTCCTAACTCGGTCTCAACCCTACAAAACTCAACAAAGAAAAGGTTCACTAACATGTTTTTGGACTCATGGTCCTCTCGTAGTGCATCATCACTCCTGTGACTCATTGGTGCTCTTGTGTCGTTTCTGACACCCATAGGTATCCCGCACTGCATCGGTTTCTACCTCCACGAGGTCTTACATCCCATGGATGATCAAAATTAAACCAGATGTCATGCACCACAAGTAACTCGCAACCTCGATGCCACGATTCCATGGCATCTCATGTAACCTGCATCCTTGAATCCATGATTCCCATGGAACCTAATGTAACTCGCATCCTCAATACCCCGATGTCGTGACATCTCATGTATCCCACATCCACGATGCCCTGATGCCCATGGAACCTCAAGTAACCTGCATCCTCAATGCCCTGATTCCACGCATCTCATACATATATATAAATATATCACACACCCAATATGATACCAATTCCACTGACTAGCATCTAGTTAGTCCACATAAATATTGTGAACCATGTGCACTAAAAACGAACATGCCTCAACAGGTCATTCCAAAAGAAAACAAGAAAGTCACGGTAAAACTCGTGGTGTACATCTAACTTTCATCAGCTCACCAGCCTTCTCAGCCCCTAGAATCACCATGACCTGAATTTGTTTGGAAGAATGACTGCTTGATGCATGACCTCCCTAAAGTGTTTTTCCAGTAACCGGCCACTGACCCCGCAGCTCGGTCATGTTTTCTCTATCCCATCCTCCGTGTGTAGCTGAATCTCAGCTACCCTCTCCTGGAACTAAACCTAAACTGACTCCAAATGCCACAATCTATCCTGGTCCTTGCTTGTCGGCTATCTGAGAAGGCTAACTACAAAACCTCTCCAGATGCTCGACCTATCCACATGCCCAGAACTCTTTAGGAGCCCTATCGCATTGATTCCGAACATAACCTGTCTTTATGCACTGAAAGAAAGCCACTAATAAACTACTATGATGTGGTTTAGATGAGTCCTTGGCCTGACTGCCCTATTGGAACTCATCCTGTCCTCGCTTCCTGTTATCCACACCATCACCTGAAGCCATCTCCCAGCCAAACTAGGGCCTATCCCTCAGGTCACCCTCCACTATGAGCGCCTGGTTTACTACCTCTGAGAATGAACCCAGCCTGGAGATATTTACCTGGATTTGAATGGTGTGTTGTAATCCATCCTCGAAGCACCTCACCCTTGCTGCATCATCCCTTACAATACCAGTTGCAAAAAAGGACAGCTCAATGAAAGTAGTTGCATATTCCATGGCAGACATATCTCCCTGATAAAGGTTCAAGAACTCATGAGCTCTCTCTGCCCTCAATGTATCTGGGTAAAAGTGCTTGAAAACCCTGTCTTGAAATAATTTCCATGCTAGTCCCTCGTTCCTGCGATCCTGAACCTGCACATCCCACCAGTGCTTTACCGATCCTCTTAGCATGTATGTCTCTAGCCTGACCCTCCACCCTGGAGACATCTCGAGCTACTCAAAGTTCTTATGTATGGTATCTATCCAGTTCTCAGACGCCTGTGAATAACCCTCACCCAGAAAAAATGGTGTGTGGTGTGATTGGAACTCCCACATAAGATATTCCATAAATGGCTCTCTACCCTGCACACCTCTGTCGATCCCCTGCAAGACATGTACCAGGCTAGCTCGGAGTTCCTCATCACACCATGGAACGAACGCTTCCAAACCCAACTATTGTCCTACCTGCACTGGATCATGGACCAATTTCTATCCCTGAGCCTGTACCTATGGCTCATGCACTACCTAAACCAGATACTGAACCAGATCCTACACCTGCAGCAATATATCATCACCTGCCTGCCGCTCCATTGATACGGATAAGAGGAACCCACAGAATACCATAAATGGTCAGACAAACCATATATATATATATATATATAACAATATATTCATGCAGATAGGAAGAGAAGTAAAAGGCAGTATAAAACATCTACCCTGAATCTCCCCTATAGCAACCCATGCCCACAACATCCCAGCCTCATGGCCTACTTACCTGCCCCTCTACAGAGCCATGTTTCAAAAGTTCCTCAAGATATACTCGTCCCGACAACCTAAATTTCCTCAAACCAATGACCGAGTCTCCATTCCTGATAATCAAAATCACCTCAATGATAGTACATGCCTACTCTTATACGATCTAGACCCAAATACCCTGCCACATGAAATTCTACAAATATATAAAGAATGGAATAACACATTGTAATAAACAAAAAATTCTATCAGGAATTTCACCTATTCACATTTTAAAAGAACACAAAGCACGATGATTGATATTATTCACAAGGAATTATCACTACACAAAGCACACATGTAATTATGAAATTTAAATACCCTAAAAATGTGCCTATAAAAATCCAAAAAATCACACCTTTCCATACTGATCCAAGGTCCAATTATACCTTACCGCATTAGGTTAATGGTTACATATCACTATCAATAACTTCAGACACCAACTGATCCACCAAGGTTTAAATCATATAAATCGTAATCTGAAAAAAAAAGTAAACATCAATTCCCAACCAAGGAAACATGGTGCATCCCTCGTACCTGGAGATGTAGGCACCCATGAACAAGCTAAAAACCTAGTTCTAGTAACAACCTATCTCCATTCAACCATATCCCAAATAGTAAAAACCAGCATAAATAGAAAGATAATTATGAATATCATTAGTATCCAGCAAACCATTGCTACTAAATCCCTATCAAGAACTCCTTTGATACCACTTTTTAACAACCTGGAACCAAGAAGCCACCCGAACTGTGATAAACGGGTCGGGTGTTTCTACCTTAGGTGCAACTCCCCGAATGCCAAAGGTTTCTGACTAATAATGAGGGTCTTATAGGTATAGTGGGGAGGCTATAGCCTCTCATAGGATAATAATGGTACTAGTATGAGCATAATATAAAATTTGAAGACTCTTCAAACTCAAACCAGACCCTCATAGCAGAAGAAAAATCAATAGTAGTAAATAGTGAAAGTAATAAATATAAACAAAAGTTGTGGAATGTAAACACAACAGTATGTTGAGAAACTTGTAGCAACTATAAAAACCATTCATGAATATATAGAAAGTCAATATATAAAAAAGGGTGCCAATGGCTAACCAGTATCTACAATTAACAAGGTAAGCATACTGATCCAGGAAAGAAAGAAAAATAAGGAAAACTATAACTAGGTAAGACCTCAAGGTCCATACCATCTTCATGCAATAGATAATGTAGTCCAGCTCCTAAAGTTGACCTCTTTCCTGTACGTAAATCCATAAATTCTGTACGTGTCCAGAAGGTCCTGCGCTGGGTGTGAGATGAATCTCATTAGGCTAACACCCAACGGTGCGTACCTAATATAAGTGTTTAAGCAGACATGCATTTATGAATAAGGTAGTAGATAGTACAATGCACAAATAAACACAAACTCCACTGGGGCTCAAGAGCCATAATAAAGTGTCACCTGCTTTGGCCAACATCGGAATATCTATCATGTAACCCGGCACCAGGTTCCCCCCTGACACCATGTGTCTTAAGTACCAACGTCTCGAAGGCCTTCCCAAAAGTAGCAACCCAGAGGAATAGAAATGTATGTCCTCAAATAAGTAACTGGTGGGACAGCGATGTCTGCCCAAAAATAAGTAACCAGAGGACATCAATGACTTCCCTCAAATCATGGTAAGCCTCTTCCCCCAACCCGATAGTCTCAACTCTATCCCCTAAATTCTCCTCACCTTCCATGTGGCTTCCTACGGTAAGCACCCCCAAACCAATAGTACCAAAGCCGCAACTAACGAGGGAATCTACCAACATGAGTTGTCAAACCCACCACATCACAGAGTCTCTCTGTGTGCAAACTACTCAAAGATCTGGTTGAGTGGTAATCACCAAAATAGTATCCAAGCCACAACACCTCTGACGCCTCATGTCCCTATAACCATTCCACTCAAGTCTGACGGCCTCCCCATCCAACTAAACCGGGATAAACCCAACCTCACAGTCACGATGCGTCTAGTCGATATCCATGACTCTGAATCTCAAGGTCAAAACAACCCAATGTTACTTGGGTCACTCCCAACCTGTGATCAACATCACTCATGAATATACAGCCACTCCCAACATAACCCCAAGGGTTTCCATTACATGAAATACATCAATTACATATGTAATCAAAGAATCGCTTTTAAACATGAAAAAAACTAAACAGTTGAAATGCACTAACCAAGTGTTATCCCATACAAGCACTGATTTCTTTGAATCCTCTAACAATCAATATCAAGTTTTAAAAAACTAAACTCAATAGTTTAAAACAATACAATTTAATTATAACCATTTGGCATCCCCGAGACAAAATTCCCTCATGAGAAATGGCCACTCACCAAGCCCCGCTCAAGAAAAATAAGTAACATGGAATACCCATAGGAATCACATAGGTCAAATAAACAATTAAACAGTCAATAGCTGGTAATGTAGGGTCACGGTCAGATACACAAAAACATGTCAAAGGTCTCACCACCCAAATTTTTTCAAAAACACAAAAAAAAAGGAATGTACTACCAACCTAAGACTCATAGACATAGGCACGTGTGATATCGAGCTCCAATTCGAAGCTGATCTTTGTAGATCTACATTTAGGTTAAATCCCGGCAATTCCTCTTGGATGGAATGTATGGTGTGTGAGGTAAGGAAACTGGAACGAAAAAGGGTGTGTGGTTTTAGCCTTGCTGATGCAATCCCACATCCACCAATGGATCGAAGAACGGAATTCGTATGATGATTCTAGGGAAATAGATGCTATTCAGGTTTTTGGATTGGAATTGTTCTAAAGTTGGGGAAGAATAAGAGGTTTTCTGAAATAAGACGTGATGCTCTTTCATTTAAGCAAATAAAAATAAAAACGCATGGTGTGTATAAAAGTACTACACACTGTGTAGTATCCTTGTCCATACATTGGCTTAAGTAGAGGTAGCCACACGTCTTGGACACTCCACACAGGTGGACACACAACTAGAACTCTACTGGTACGCAGAAGGAGGATTCAGGGCATGTCAAGCAACACTACATGTCATGTAGTTGAAAATTCCTACATAGTCATCACACAACATTTACTCAGCGAGAACATGGCCGGTACTCACCTAACCCATATATGTATTTTACTTTAGAGTACATGGCGTGTAGTCTAGAAATTTCTAGAACTTCCCATATTTTCCCAGTTTTCTCATAAAATGTCAAAATTTCAAACTGGGTCGGGATTTTGACCCATTCCAAAAACACAGGTTCTTACAACCTATATATTCAAGCCACAATACATCTTGGAAACTCATGGGTGTACCACCAAAGATGAGTTATGAAACTCAAGAAGTACATCATCACATATTACTATCGGAAAAAAAATCACCCATGAAACAACATCTATTTCTGACCATCCACAGACCATCCCTATGGAGCATCACCATGGACAACACGATCATGAAACACCTCTACCTATGAGTATCTCCAATGAGACTCCTCCACCTACAACATTAGATAATACTATACCATCATTCGAAACAAATAGCCTCCACCAACATCCACTCTTGCATCTATTTTAAAGGATATCAACTCCTCCATTACTCTCCAAGAATATCTAGACTCTTGAACATTACCCTTTCAATACTTCTTGCTCAAATATTCTGCCACAACATTCCCATTTCTTGATTTGTAGGAGATCTTGAAATCATAAACCTGAAGAAACTCTATCCACATCCACTGCTTCAAGTTCAAATCATTCTTAGAAAATATATACCTCAAAAACTTGTGATATATGAAGACCAAAAAGAGCTCCCCAATAAGTAAATGATGCAACAACATTTGAAAAAACATAACTGATGCTAGATTAAGATCATGGGTGGTGTATCTATGATAATGGGGATGTAACTTCCTAGACCAATAATTGATCACTACCTGTTACTACATCATCATGAATACCAAGCCTAGATGGGAATCATCACAAAACTCCTCAAACATCACCCCTTCCTCAGGTAACAAAATCACTGGAGCACTAACCAACTTCCCCTCCAGGTAACCGAACACTGGTTTTCACTGATCACACCACATAAAATCTTGGTATTTTCTGGTCAAATCTTTTGACAGGGCTATAACATGAGAGAAACTGGGTACAAACCTCTAATAATAACCTGAACGAACTAGAAAATGGTGATCCTCTTCCATGTTCATTTTCACTCTCCCAGAAAAAAATACTTCAACATTTGAAGGGACTACTTCTAAACCCTACTAAAACACCACATGCCCAAAGAAATTCACCGTTTGTATCCAGAAAAAACACTTTGAAAACTTTCCATAGAGTTGGTGTCATTGAAAAATATGAAAGACAGATCTGATATTCTCTACATACTCCTCCTATGACTTCAAGTAGATTAAGATATCATCAATAAATATGATTAAGAACCAATCCACGAACTCATAGAACATGGATTCCATGATCCCCATTAACACATATGGTGTGTTCATAACACCAAATGAAATTACTACAAACTAAAAGTTCTCATACCTACATCTGAAGGAAGTCTTGAGGATATCACCCTCATTCACCCACAACTCATGATATTCATACCACATATTGATCCTAGGAACCCATCTTTTCTCTATAATCTAGTTGAAAATATCATATATCCTTGTAAGAGGGTAATGGTTTTTGATTGTCTCCTGATTAAACCTCTTTAAATTTGTACACAACCTTTGACTATAATTTGCCTTCTTAGAAAACAACACTGGAGCAACCCCATGGTGACACACTAGGACTAATAAAACACTTCTACATCAGATCATCAATCTGAATCCTAAACTCCCACAACTTATAAGGTGACATCCAATAAGGATCCCTAGAAATTAGAGAAGCATTAGGCTACAAAACTATCCCAAAATCAGCAATATGTCGAGGGGATAATATCACAACCTTTTTGGGGAAAACACCCAGGAACTCCCCAGTAACCATGGGAAACTCTATCATCCTAGATTCCACTGGTTCCACTAAAAAATCATCCAATAAGTAAAGGAGGGGCTTCACATGTCAACTGCTCACCTAACAACCCTGATCGCCCAAAAAAACCACACATTAGCCATCAATAAGCCAAAACAAGAATCTCTTCTAGAAGAAGTTGATAACAGCATGAATGAAATACAACTAGTCACTGTTGGGGATGAAAATGTATAGATAAATCTACAGAAATAAAAGATCTAGGTAGGACTGATGTGGTCACATCATCAGTCTACACCCATGAAATACATCAAAAAATAAGGTCTGGCCTTTGAAGGATGTAGTCAACACTAGGGGCATAGAAAGACTCTCTACATATAGTACAAAATCATGGATTAGAGTGAAGCACCCCGGGACACCCTGAGAGGGGAGGGGTGAATCAGGGTGACAAATTTTTCTTTTAATGTGATGGATCATGTTCCCACGTTGGTAAGAACTTGTTGAACCTGTAAGATGAATATGATCAGAAAGAAAACATTCACATGTACATAGAAGACACAACACTTTTTACTTGGTTAACCACTAAGGGATACGTCCAAGGATCATACACCGACAAGTTGTCAGTTGTACCCAATTAAAATAATCTTCAAAAGACATGGATTACAAAGGTTCGGGCACAGTCACTCTATCCCAGGCTCACTCCCTTTACAAAGGTTCAGGGATAGCTCACTGCTTCCCTCGGGTCACTCTCGTTGACTCCCCCTGGCTCAGTGCCCTTATGTGAAGTCCCACTCAGTTTATAGACGTGAAGGTCTCTTCATCACTGCTCAATGAAAGCATCCTCTGTTATATTTAGATGCTCTATTGAAGTCTCACTATCACTCGTTAACTGATCTTCAACTTTCATGCCGCTTCAAGACAATCAGCAAGCCTCAACAAACACCTGGCGCGCAACACCAAGACGGCGCGCAGCTTTTAAAGATGGCGCGCAAGTTATAACTGGCGCGCAAGTCCTCCTCCAACACATGCGCGACTCAACCTTCTTCGAAATAAAACATGCATGACTCAACATCTTTTCAACCCAAATAAATTCTGAAACCTAATGGAAACCTGTCGCGCAACTTCAATTCTGGAGCGCAAGTATCCCCAAATCACTTGCGCGACTACTGAATGGGAAGCAAACAATTGACGCGCTGCTCCAACTTGCGCGACCCAGAAACACTTGCGCGACTTCAACACCTACACGACGGGAGCTCTGAATTTCTTCAAGTCCAAAGTTCATTGCGAATGAGGAGGGGTGGTCCTCTGTTTATAGGAATTTGGATACCATGCACGGCGGCGCGCAAGTTTTCCCTTGGCAGGCAAGTCTCGGCGCGTAACCCTTCTGTCCTCCTAGAAACTTGCGCGACCAAATTCTAATCTTGGGCTCCCCAATTTACTTTTCCATATTTTTTTGATCAAAACAAGATGGTCAAATAGAGCGCAAAATTCCAATCCTCTAAGATATCGGCGCACAAGCCTTTTCACGTCGTGCAAGTCACTTGCGCAACCAAACCAATACTTGCATGACCCTCTTTCCTTTTCCATATTTTCATGTTCTCATTCTGAAAAATCTCAGGCGCGCAAGTTTCCAAGCCTCCAAGGCCTCAACGCGCAGGCCTCGTTTCCAAAAACACATTTCTCTATATTTCAAATTTTGAGGCCCAAAAATTTGGCAAACACTGGGAAACGGTGCCATCTTCAATATTGTTGTCTGCTTGAACTATATGATCACCTTGATGGTACACGTTCTGAACATCCATTGAGGATTGAAAAAAAACCCAAAACATACGCCAAATCACGCATAGAAGACCATGTTTCCAACATAGAGCTGGTGAAACAAAGGATTTAGAACCTACTAAATCAATCAAGGAAAAAACAAGTTTACTTAATAAGTTTATCATACCTTTGATGATCTCCAGCCCCTCTGGAACTGTTGCCTCGACTATGTGTAACTGAACATGTCCAACTCTTCTACCTATCTACTGATGACCAATACCATAGTCATGCTCAATTCATTGTCTCTAAACATGATAAACATCCTAAGGTTGGCCTCTAACAACTCCATATCCCATTGGAAAATAAAAAACCTACTGCCTATGTTGTTGAAACTGTCTCATGGGAAACTACTATTAAGGCTCGCGTTGAACTTGTCCACCTCCACTAAATTGATATTGGTGAACCACTAGGCATGAGTTCTAGAAATTTTCACAGAACCTAAAATCAAAATACAATGGAACTAATATCCTAGAAAATTCATGGAAACCACTATCCTCTGATGTCTGGAAACTAAGCTGTTGAGGTCAACTCCCTATCAGTCAAAACCTCGAAGGTACTAGTACATGAGATCTTCCGATGACAGATATTCCCCTCAAGGAAACCAAATGGTTCCCCTACTATGGTAAACCACCTCATGAGTGCATCATCACAATTACCTCTTTCTTCTATTGAACCACTAGATATGTCTTCAATGTAAAAGTATTAACAGCATGATGGATAGTAGGATATAATGCCTCCTCAAGATTCCTCGCACAAGACTGCTCATCTGAAAAAATATCTAGGAAAAAATGCATAAAGTCCTTGAAATTGATTTTTAGCTCCCATAATGATAGGCTATATTGACCCTCTCTTTTCAAACATTAACATTATATAAATTTTTTGGAATACATAAACATTATACAAAAGGCACCCAAAGACCGTAATTGGTCTAGTGCCTTTGGAATCATGGAAACATAAACACAGGTACATATGTCAGCTACATTATTTCCCACTACATACATCTTGACTAGAACCATTATTAGACATATAAAACATAGTATATATCAGCATATCATAGGGGAAACGAAACATAAACGTGGTGAGCTCAAATGCACAGTAAGGGTAAACAAGAGAGACATGTAAGCATAAACATGGGCATAAGTGTATGAGAATAAAAATAGAATATCATACCTTTCTTATCAAAGATCTTAACAGAGATAAGTTCATAAAGATTTTCAGTTTATAAGACTTTAACAAAAATGAAATAAATAGCATAATTCATGAAATAATAATGTAGGAATAAAACATGGAAGTGTGGAAGATAGGTAAGTATATAATGATTTCCATAGTTTCCAAGGCATCACTATCAATATTGTCTTAGTGGAAAAAGTCATTTAATGAAATAGGTAAACCTCATTCTAGCCCTATACTACTGAACTGAGTGAACACTTATTCTGGACTTGTATTACTGAATAAAGTAACCCTTGTTTCATCCCTATTTATATCATGAGATATAAATCATTACCCAATGCATTGGAGGGATGTATATGTCCCACCCATCACATAATGAAATCATACATACAAGTGAAACATGATCATAAATAAACATATTTCAAGCTATTAAATGAAATGGGTATCATAAACATGTAAACATGTCATAAATTGTGGAAATAGACAGGTTTCATAACCATTTCATAATAATTATAACCCGTGAAAATAATCATCTTTCAAAATCATATAACCTATGAAAGAGAAACATGCTTCATAAACATCATGAAATCAAAACATAATCCATTTAAAGAAATAATAAGAATATAAATAAGGAATAATTTCCCCAAAAAGTCATGATTTACGCCAATGGATGTAATATTTGATAGGAAATAATTTTTAAAGGTCTTTTAAAAACATTTATTGAGGAAAATATCCTTTCTTCTTAGAAAATTTCTTTTTTAACATAAAATATTTTGAAAACCTTTTTCTTCAAAAATAGATTTGAAAATTTGTAAATGAATCTTTGAAAATAGTAAAAAAAATTTAAAATAATTTTTCCATGAAAATTATCTTCAAGTATTTTTTTTAAATCATTTTTGAAAACATTTTTGAAAATATGGTTTTTGAATACAATAGATTTCAACTGAAGAGAGAGATTGTCATATTTTACATAAAAACGTTATATTAAGTACCAAAGAGTGAAAAAATGGTACTAAAAACTAATTATGTGTTTAATAATTATAATATACTGGAAATCATGAATATAATTAGATATGGATCATAATATTTCATCAGATGAAGCGTAAACATTAACAATCTTGAAAATTAATGAGATTGTCTCAATAAACACATATACCTTGGTAAATTGTGATCATACTCTCCATGTAAGAAATGAATTTACATGAAAAATAAAATATCATGAAAATAATTTTATTCATGATAAAACATTTAATATCTATGTATCTATACCTTGAAAAAAAAGGATAGGTTCATAAAAAACATTAGTCTCAAAAAACGAAAATTGAGACAAAACATTTTAGCAATTTGGAAACTTTTGAATCTTAAACAACATGAAAGAAATATTATTAAATGGACAGGTGAATAACCAAAATTTTAAATATAAGATACATATAATTCAATAATTTTCAGTACATATAACAAGAAAAAAGGAAAGAGTGGTGAACATAACATGTATCTCATGGAAATTAAAAGTGAGAATAAATCCCCTTACCTTTTGTCTTGACTCCATCGGTACTCAAACAAGCTTCATATATAATAAATATAAGTTTATTATACATACTTTACAGAGTCATATTATTATACATATAACCATATATGTTTTTATTATGACCTTATATTACCAACTAGTTAATGTAAATATGTTAAAGCTTCATTTCAGGTAATATTCACTTTGTTCATCACAGGTGTCTAAATTTGTTATATCGTTGATATTTATACTAATATCATGATTTTAGAATGTATACCATGATATAAATATAAGTTATTTCTAGAATTTTTATATTATAGTAATCTACAAAATAATTAATTGTGAAATGGAATACATTGTTCATGGATATGGAAAGTCGTATGTACGCATTAATATTGTTTCTATTTTTTGTTGTCGTATTGAAAGAAAGTATGTAAATGACATATGTAAATATCTATATATATATATAAATCCTTGTTACAGTGGAATGATAATATCATATATATCATATAAGTTCAGTGAACCTATCCTTAATACATTCCATGTTCTGTGTGAACGAATCGCATCGCTTTGAGGGGCGGTAGTCCACACTTCCTCAAACAAGATTATCATAGTAACACGAAATTGAAAGTAATGATATGTTTATTTTAAAAGGAATAAAGAAAATTAAATACTTAATAAATATAATATATGACATATATAAACAGATTTACCATCATAATGGCCGCCATGATTGGTGGTAAAGGATAAATGAACAATAATTATTTCATGAGGCATTAGTTCATCGTACGGAGAAAGGGTATGTTCATTACCCATTACATAGAGGTTTGTGCAAGTGTATGTCGAACCCTTTTTATAACAACATCCTATTATATGCACTATACTAAATTTTTTACACAATAATGTAATAAATAGAGTGAATTGGGTAGACAAATAAAATAAAGGAAAGGATCTTGACAGAAGACGTTACCTCTTAATCAGGTAACTTATTTTCGTTTAGGCCAAAAGGCTTCCTTGAGAAGATTTCTGCACCAAGGGAGGATTCAATGTCTAAGGGAGGATTTTTGAGAAGTGTATTTGGTAGAACATGGGTGAACATAAAAGGTTTTAGATGTGTGATGAATTGGTTGAGCTGCTGGCCTTTATAGTGTAAGAGGAGTGGAACTCTTGTAAATATTTGAAGAGAAAATTCCACCCACATTTTTGTCATCTTAGTTTTCAAATGTTCTTTCTTTTCAAAATTTTATAAATTTTGTGGAATAATTAAACATTGTAAAATAGACTCCCAAAGACCGTAATTGGACTAGTTCCTCTGGAATCTTGGAAACATAAACACTGATATATATGTGAGCTACATCATCTCCCATTGGGTTCTCCTTGACTAACACTCTTCGTATACATATCAAACATAGAACATATCATCATAAAATTGGGGAAATGAAACATAAAATGGGTGATATCAAATTATCATTAATGTTAAATATAGGAGACAAGTTAGAATAAAGATGAGAATAAGGGTATGAGAATGAAAATATAAGATCATACCTTGCATATGAAAGATCATAACAGAGATCATGGAATAGAGATTTTCCGTTCATAAGATATGAATTATATTGAATGAAAAATCATAATACATGAAATTATAACATAGTAATAAAAAATGGAATTGTGGAAAACAGATAAGTATATAATGATTTCTATAGTAACCAAGGCATCACTGCCAAGACCATCTTAGTGTACAAAGTCTTTTACGGAACTGGGTAACCCCTTTTCTATCCCTGTATTACTGAACCGACTAAACTTCCATTCTTTCCCCATTTTACTGAACTGAGTAACCCTCATTCCATCCCTGTTTATCTCATGAGATATAAATATTTAACCAATGTATTGGAGGGAGATATAGGTCACACCCATCACATAATTAAATCATACATACATGAGCCACAAGATCACAAATAAACATATCATAACACATGAAATGAAGTGAGTATCATAAACATGTAAACATATCATAACCTATGTAAAGATGTAGGTTTCATAATCATTTCATCAAAAGTATAAACTGTGAAAATAAGTGGGTTTCAAAACCATATAACCCATGAAAGAGAAATAGGCTTCATAAATATCATGTCATCAAAACATAATCCATTCAGATAAATAATATTAATGGAAACATGGAATAAATTCCGCATAAAGGAATGAGTAACACCAAGGGATGTTATCATTGAAGGGAAATATTTTTTAATTTTTTTTTTAAACATTTCTTGAGGAACACATCCTTTCTTCATTTAATTTTTTTAACATAAAACCTTTTGAAAACCTTTTTCTTTGAAAATACCTTTAAAACATATAAAGGAATTTTTAAGTGTGGTGGCTCAATAATGAAAATGATGAGAAAGTCATAAGTGATGATGGTGGATTTCACAGTGACAATGTCAATTTTTGGTAGAGTGATTGTGTCATGCTATGGTTTCGATGTCGACGGTGGTGTTTCTAACTGATGATGATGATGATCGAGGAAAGTGACAATGTGATGTTGGGATGATGAAAAAGTCATTTCTATTGTAAGGTCTCACTGATGAGACGATGGAGAAGAATTATGTATGGTACCTCTTGATGTGGTTGTGAAAAACAAGGTGGATGCATGGTGTTGGTAATGACTCTGATCGAAAATTTGAATTTTGAAAATTTCAAAGGATTTCTCGAAGTACCAAATAGTGAAAAAATGGTACTAAAAATGAGGATGTCTTCAATAAATATAAGATAAGAAAAAAATGTGTTTGAGATAATGCTATAATCAATATCTGATATAAGTATAACTTTTTATAAAATAAAAATATAACAAAACTATTCTCTGATATGTAGGATTCATTTTAACAAGTCACACACTCATATTCCGGAAATAGAGAAACAATGAAATTATGTGGTCAAACTACGAAAATAGAATGGAAAAATTTCAATACCTAACCAATTCACATTTTTTGATAAATTAATACAATATTCTTGATATATGGATCATAATATTTCATCAAAGTAATCATAAACATTAACAATCTCAAAAAGTGATGAGATTTTCTCAATAAACACTTATAATTTTGTAACTTGGGATCATACTCTCTATGTAAGGAAAAAAATTAAATAAAGAATAAAATAAAATAAAAATAAGTATATTCATGATAAAAAATGTAAAATGTAAGTATTTAAACCTTTAAAAATAATTTAAGAGCATAAAAACATGAGTCTCAAAGAATTCAAATTGACACAAAACATTTTACCGATTTGGTGACTTTTGAATCTTAAACCCATAAAAGAAAGATTATAAAATTGATAAGTGAATACACATAATTTTAAGTATAATATTAATATAATTATTTCATGGTTAGTAAATACAACACACAAAAGTAAATAGTGGTGAACATAACATGTATCTCATGGAAATTAAAAGTGAGATGAAATCCTCTTACCTTATGTCTTGACTCTCTCTCTACTCATACAATATTCCTATATAATAAATATAAGTTTATTATAAATATTTTACCAAGTAATGTTATTATACCAAATACCATATATGTTGTGATTATGACCTTATATTACACACTTCTTCACGATCCTATGTTAATGTTTCATTTTGGGTAATATTGGCTTTGTTCTTTGCATGTGTCTTAAATTCTTATATCATTGATCCTTATAATTATATCAAGATTAAATAATGTATAACATGATATAAATATCATGTTTTTTAATTATTTTTATATTATAATAATCTATAGCATAATGAATTATGAAATGGAATACACCATTCATGGAGACGGTAAGCTATACGTACGCATGGACGTTGTTTTTGTTTTTTATTATCGTATTGAAAGAAAGTATGTAAATGAAATATGTATATATATATATATATGTGTATATATATATATATAATTATTCCATTAGAATTAAAATATCATATATATCATATAATCTCACTAATCCCATCATTAATACATTCCATGTGGTGTGTCGATGAATCACATCACTTTGAGGGTGCGGTAGTCCACGCTTGCTGAAAAGAGATTATCTTATTAACACAAAATGAAAACTAAAGATATGTGTGTTTTAAAAAGAATATAGAAGATTAAATTCATAATAAGTATAATATATTACATATATAAATAGAGTTTCCATCATAATTTACACCATTATTTCTGGTAAAATATAAATGATCAATCATCATTTCATGAGGCAGTAGTTCTCCGTACACAGAAACAGTATGTTCAATATCCATTAGATGGAGGTGTGTGAAAGTGTCGGTAGATCCCATTTCATAAACAACCTATAATATTTAGGATATTTTTTGTCAAATATTAATGTAATAAATAGTTTTCAGGGGGTGGTGAAGGAAAATAAAGGAAAGGATCTTGAGAGAAGACATTGCCTCTTAATAGGGTAACTCCTTTTGGTTTATGCCAAAAGGATTACTTGAGAACCATTCTACCAAGAGAGAGGATTAAAGGTATAAGGAAATCTTGTGGGGAAGTGTATTGGGAAGATTTTTGCAGAACATAAAAGGTTTTAGATGTGTGATTATTGGGAACAGATGGTGGCCTTTTATATTGGAGGAGGAGTGCCACACTTGTAAATTTTTGAAGAGATAATTCCACCCACGTTTTTCATGTTGAATGTGAATCTAATAATGGACCAAGGTTTAACCAATTGATTATAGTTTCAAAATTTGGCGATAAAATGGGTTTTTTACAATTTTGTAGGGCGTTTTGTGTCTAAAATTAAATGTTTAGTACTTTATAAACCAAATTTTCTCTTAACCGATGTTATTAATTTTAATCACCTTCATTCATATTTCTTATAAAAACAAATTTGACCTTACTATACGTTATAAATTATTCTAATTACAAATATGGAATCCATTTTTCCAAATTCTAATCACATAAGTTCTATAAATTAATTTAAAATTAATCCCATTGTGGGGACGACACTGTGGTTTTTCATAGTAAAAGTGTTCAAAAGTTTGATAAGTTTTTATGTCCAATTTAAATGTAGAAATAGTTCCATGACAAAAATTGAATTAAATTATAAAAATATTATCTAATAGAACTTTTAAATAAAACTAAAATATATTTTTTCCTTATAAAAAAATAAATTGAAAAGTAGTATTAAATTAAAAACTAATATTTTCACTCTTCATCTAAAAATGATGTTTGTCAGAAAAATACCAAAAAAAATCACCATAATCTAATTTAGACATTATAAATTTAAAAATGAAATTTATTTTATCAAATTAAATTTGTAATTGTGAATAAAATTAATTTTATTAGAATGACATTAAAACAGTACATTTTGACATATAAGGACTTTACCAAACACCATATATTTTATTATCAATATATTTATTTTATATTAAAAAATTATGCAAAATATTTGAAAAGTAGTTAATAATATTAATATAACTAATTTTAACATCTAGGTTGTGATTATCTTATTAAAATAACAAAATAATGTTTTGTAGAAGATAAGTGTTACTTGTATCATATGCCAAATCAGAATTGCGTGTATCGTATGCCAACATAGTGTTGTGTGTATTGTATAAAAAGTTAGTTCAGCATGAAAGGAATATTTAACTTATTTTATTGTAATCTATTAATGAAAATTTCAATTTATTCAAAAAAATTGGTCTATAAAAACTCAGGGTGTTACACATGCTCCTATACTAAAGAGAAAGATGCTCATGCCTCTTTTCTACCTTCATGGTCGATGAAGGAAAATCCTCTAGGAACTCCTATTTTAAATATACCCTCAAAACATATGCCCCCTTCTACTCTCCCAGATACAGTATCCACGATTGACACATAGATCCCCACATCTGACTAATTTCCAAAGAGACCTAGTACTCTGATGAGGCGTAGATCAAACTAAAATTGATCGAAAGATCCTCCATCCATCTCTTGGTCACCACATATGAGACACTACCCACATACTTACAAAAATATTGCTGCTAGAAATCATGTGACTTCCTCTTCCACAAATCATCATCCACAAATAGATCAACCCTTTAATGATAAACTAGATTATATGTTGGAACCTCAACTACTTCAGCCACATGCGAACGAAAAACAAGATCCATAATTGTATGGAAAACAAAGAGCTTCCTAATCCCGATAGTATTGAATTTTTATTTATATTTTTTTAATTCACTTTATTCATTTTAACATTCCCAAAACAAATCAATTAACCTGTCATAGGTATCTACCATACAAATAGTTCCACCTCAATTCGTCATTCAATAATCTCAGAGTATGTGCACTTGATCATGGGGGACCTAAATTACCAGGTCCTAGCTAGTCACAGTGGCTAATGTCATGCACCAAGGTCAATTGGAACTGTTTCCATACCACCACCATGTAATCTTCACTATACCTAACTCCAAAATTAATCCTATCTCTCAATAATCCGATCTAATACCACTCTTTAATGACCCTCTCCTTCAAAAGACACCAAAATTAAGGGATAGGGATAAGGACCCCTATGTCTCACCTCATGTAGGCCCTGGGTCGGTGACTAGCACTGAGGGTATAAAAATATGACAATATGAGAGGCATTTCTGCCTTAATATAAAATGATCAAGGGATAGGATGGATCATCAACAAAAAAACTCTAAGGCATAACATAAAAGAAATACAAAACCATCACACATGAATGTATAAATATAAATGATATAGATAAAAGTCTTTAAAGTAATTACCCAAAAGAAAACCTAAGGCAACAACACAATATTTATCCAAAGGTCAAAGCTAGTAATTCCCAGCACGGTTCATGTAATCCTCCTAGAGACCAGAAAATATTTTTATATATTTAGGGTGATCATACATGTATACTCATTATAAAAACACAAGTCCCTTGTACACATGTCAAAGAAGCATATTGATGCACCAGTGAAAAAATAGGAGAACTAAACAACACCTATAAAGGTATATTAACCATCCAAACCTCACAAATGAATTCTCACCAAATAATAAAAACCATGTAATATAATATATTATTAATGATATAGATAAGGGTACCTCTCACTTATTTCCCACTTTTATGCCTCTCACACACAATTTATTACTTCTTGGCGATCCCATCTCTTTTGTAAACTACACCACCCCATATTCATTGTCACAACATGTCTCTCTTGAGAACACCTGGCCTCACTGCCCCACAAGAACAACCACAAAAAATCTCACATAAAAACACCTAGGCTTCTTCCCCAAAATAATAGTCACATCTCACCTGAAAAAACACGGGCTACCGCCCTACAATCATAGTCACATCTCCCCAGAAAACACTTGGGTTCTCCCACCGCATCCAAAGACACTTGTGTTATCACAACCACCATCCAATGCACTAACAAACCTCCTTCCATCACATCTTTTACAATACCTACCTCACCTGGAAGATAGATATGTAAATATCATATACACATCCATCTGTACTCCACACTGAATTTCAAGAAAAACATCACCCCCTCATGTGACAATGCGGGTGCGAGTATGTAGTTCTCGATGAGGGTGGGGTGTGTATAGAAATCATAAGGATATTCATGTATATATATTTAGTATAAAATACTCAATACCAACCTGTGGGTTCACACACTAACTATTCAACTCACAACACTGTCACCTTTATTGCCACATCTAAATTCATAACACCACATAACAAACCATAGCACTGTTTCAATTTCCAAACTATTTTACTTAATCACCCCATTCATTTAATTATTTAGAATCAACTAATTTTAACCACACAACCCATCATTTATTCATCCATTAAAAAACTTATCCCATAAACCAAACCAAACCATGTCATTTCAATCATTTTTTAACCATTTATTCCATCACTACTCGATCATCTATCACAAAGCAACCACTAACTCGCTGCCCCACAAGCACAGCCCCAAACCATCATCCCCAAATGTCACAACCAAACCTCATTACCCCATACTCATTACCACACATTACAACACAACAAGATCATTTTACAGATTTACAAATGGGATTTTATTACATTCCACTTTATTTTAAGGATGTTAGCACACTAGTCATTATCCTATGGAAATCATTTTATTATCTGAATATAAGTGGTTATACAATTTAAATTTTATTGTGATATCACAACTATCATAACCAATGTATAAATATAAACACATATATCCATTGTAAATAAATTCCCTAACAGACACAATTTTCAGTAAGGCATCAATCTTAAACAATTAACATTATCAGAATAACAACAAACCTATAAGATACTGAAAATAAAACTCCATTTACCGCTTTTAATTCATTTAAATAATAATTTAACTTTCATTAAGCTGTAAGAACCGTAATCCATAGAAAAAAACAAAAAAACCTCTTTCATGATACATAATAAAGTGAAATGAGGGATTCCCTACCTCAATGAAGCTTTACAACTCTATGTGCACTGTAGGGAGAAGAAGAATGCATGTGAACCTCAACCGCACCATGAGAACTATGGATCAACCTACTCCTCGCCCAAAGACCATCAAAACTCAACCCAACACGCACCCTAAAACATAATGACATCACCACAGTGAATCGTTGGGAGAGGAATTGAATAAAACCTACCAAAAAGAAGGAAGGTCTTACCACGGATTACCAATGAACATCCACCAGGACCAATTGATCAAAGAATAAGGGAGAGGACTTCAATAACTCCTCCAGGAACCTATAGTTTTCCCAAAATAAGAGGAATAATAATCTATAGGTGAATTAATTAAGATTCAATTGGAAATAAATTTTAAAAATGCATTGTATCAGGGATTTACACAACGTGTAATCTCATTTCACATTATGAAATACTTAGTGTTAATTTTCACGGAAAATGAATCTCTATTTTTATTATTTAACCTCAAAAATATAAACGTAATGAACTAGCCTCTTAAAATATGTGAACCACCATTACACGTCGTGTAATACACTTATACAACATGTATTTCCTATAGCAGTTCTTATGGACCCCCAACATCAACTGAAAACTCCCAGAACCTCCCCTGAACACCTAAAACAACCAAAACAAGAAAAATAATGGACCACGAGAGAACGGACCATTACACATCAGTTGTGGGAGATGATCCATTCTAGGAGTAGTCCAAAATAGTCACTTTGACTTGAAATTCCTCTAATGGTTTGATTTGGTTAGTATAGTTCAATATTCAGTGCTCTATTAGGATGGCATGTGTGTATTTCAAGGGTCGGTTGTGACTCTTCAAGGAAAATTATGTGTGACCAAGTAGAGTGTGGTTGATGGGAGTTCAACTGTTATGATCAATCGAGGACTAAGGGTAGTCCCCTAACATGTAATTTCATAAATGATTAAAAAGTGTCACTAAGAAATGTAGAACTTATTTTGGAAAGTGAATTTGATGGCGGAAGTACCATTGGTTGAGGTTTGATGGATTAGGTACCATATATTTGAAATAACAGTTGGAGGGAAATTAGGAATTTTGGAACAAATCACGTCCATTTAAGTAAAAAATATCCAAAAAAACAGGTATGGTGATGTTTTCATCGTCCATTGAGTCTTATTGGGGAAAATAATTTCAAAGGTGGGGAGACTGTAGGACCTGTTTTTTTCGATATGGAAGTTTTAGAAGGAATTTTAATTTTCTTTTTACTATATTGGTAAAATATTGATCAGAGATACGGAATGGAATTATGATGGTAGGAATGCTTCTAAATGATTTTTTTAGATTTCGGATGATGATTTATTTTTATCTTGGAGTTTTTGTTAGCATCCCCAAGGTTCAGGACTCAAACCCGGAGTTTTGGGAAAAGTGAAGTAGAGGGTACATGATTGGAACATGGTTATTGTTAACCATGTGGTCTAGTTTGTACTGGCTTAAAGGTTGGGGATACCATGTAAAAGGATAGAAAAAACCATGTAGGTTTCTGAAATTTATTACAGACATGCCACATATCATGTGCATAGTATATTAAATAATGCTCCATGCCAATGAGTAGGGTTTGTGATTGGATAGTTCTAACTAAAAGACTGGTGCTTGAACAATTCCAACCTTATAGTTGGTGCACAGTTTGTCCAACCATGTTGCAAAACTATGTGTCCCATTAAAAAACAAAAAATTCTTTTTTTCTATGGGATTTAAGAGGGAAGACCCATTTTTTCCTTCCCCACACTCTTGCATGAACCAGGTGGTGTGCACCTCTCCTCGTCCTCTTCAATTGGATGGTTCTCCTTCACTTGGGTTAAAACTCGGATACTTTTTGATGATTTGGGAAGATTTAGCTAAATCATTGACAATTTTACCCTCTTTTGTGTTCTTCTCCTTTCCCATCTAACATAGGATCAAACGATTATGTATTCTAGACCTAATTCCACCGGAGCATAGTGGAACTAGACACCAGTGTTAGAGTTTTCAATCTACCTAGGAACAAGATAACCTAAGAGGTTATCTGCACTTCTTCGCATGTCGATTCATCAATGTATGTCACCATAGTAAATTTACCAAACTTATATTCATTTAAGTAAATTATTGGTGTGTTTTATTTACACCATTTCTTAGTGATTTTACTCAATTCAAGTTTTTTTGTACCTATTTTTTCTGAAGAGTGTTAGGTCTCCAATTTAGTGTGATGATATTAGATGGTGATCATTTTGGATTTATACCCTTTTGAATAAAGTGGGTTTTCTTTTTTTATGGATTTTTATTTATTTATTTATTTATTAGAATGTCATTATAATTAATTAATTCTGATGGAATGTTAGTGAAACATCTCTAGTAGGACATGGATGAGATGGGATGGGTCTTGGTACCTACTGTAAACCCTTGGAAAATAGATAGAAAGATTCATAAAGATATGTGGTTTTTCAAACCAACCATTTTGTGTTTAGTCATGTTTATGGTATTATTTGGATGCTCAGGCTCGACCCTAAGGGAAATACCACCAGCTAAAATTAATTTTGATGAATTTTTTATTTAAATTCAATGGGTAGATCATACAGGATGAACACTAGGGTCACTAACAACCCATGTGCGCTAGCTTTAACCCAAGACTTGATGTTATTAGCATGAACAAGGTTCCCTTATGGGATCCCTCTACTTATTTCATTTTAGGATCCCAATAGGGATGAATTTCTTATATACCAACTTAGAGGACCCCCAGAAGGATTCCTCTGATTACTATAGACCTCAAGGATCCCAAATAGGATACCTCGATTGGATTTTTAATGAGGGGACCCAGTGGGTGCCCAATGCTTGACCAACCATGATCTAGTGTGTTATGTGTTTAGGTAGAGAAATTAGTGGGTGTCACCTTATAACCCATATCATACTTTTAATCCATGTTTCTATAGAAGTAGTGGTGGGTCAGGAATTCTACCACCCTCACTCTTTTATTTATGCATTCACCTATTTACTGTTGATTCAGTGAGGATTATTAGAGGTGATTCTTGGATGTGGCTGATGATCTGGACATGATGTTGATTTTTTCATTGTGATTCATGGAAATATTTCCTAGGATCTATCTTATGATCCTTTTGGTAATTTAATATCACACTAAGATACCCAAACATACTTCCTGGGATCTAGATTTTGGCCTTTATTTGTGAGACCCAGGAATGGTGTCTATGGGATTATGATACATGGGCATGGAATCCCTATTTCTTGGATACTAATGGATAATTTCCCTCTCCTGGGAAATGAGGATGATTACAATTTCCCTAATCGATTACTTTATCACGGTGTTGGACATGGTGTTACTCACTGTTCATCTAATATATACTCAATGGATGATTAATATCTCTAAAAGTGATACCTTGGATGCTCCCTAGGTTTGGGTGGATACACCCTTACCACATCACCAAGTGGTAATTTCTGGGAATAGGTCTATTGATATATTTATATGGATGGATTTTGATCAAGTACATAGGTCAGAAGAGCATTCCATTATAGATCACTGAAGGTTCCCCCCATTAGAGATTATCTGGGTCACAATGTTGTGATCTCCTACAGATCAGGACCTATGGTTCAAACATCAGTCTAGATTCACATGGATTGACTTTTATGTCATCCGAATTAGTGGCCATTTATAGGATTTCTCTTCAGTATACAGAATCCTTAATTATAGTGATTAGAGGAAATTATGTGTGAACCCAGGCCCAAGGAATGTATCCCCCTGTGGTAACATATCTTTCTTAGGGAAATTTTGGGTACTGAAAAAATTAGGTAGTTTCAATTGGAAATATGGACCTAGGGACTTACTTAATAATACATGGAATGAGTGGTATGAAATCCAGCTCAATTTCCTTTTTACATAATTTCCATATGATCGAGATTATGGACCAAAGGATTGGATACTATTGATTTAAGTCCTTTCTTTCACCTTAATCATGTGTATACATATTTGTGTGTGTGTATTGGAATATATATATATATATATATATAATTATACATATATATATAAGGTGGAAAATTTCCTAGTTGACAAGGATCATGGACCCAGGGATCGACTATGGATCTCCTCATTTCTTTATTTGTCTTTTCTAGTTGTGTCTTAGCTAGGTTGAGAACTTTTCATGAGAATTTATAATACAAATTTCCTTTTTTTCTAGTAGTTATGAATATAATAATTGTTAACCTAATGATTAGATCACTTTTTCATGAACTAAATATTGTTGGTTATGTATGGGGCTGTGTTGGGGGTGCCCTACCGAGTTTTGTATTTAAACCCTCCCTAGGCTTCCATTTCACTGGTGAACCCAAGTTGGCAGTCACTTGGTTGCAGGCACAGGTAGGGATGAGGTCTGGGACTGATCAAGTTAGATGGATCATATATGTATGTGTATATCAGTTATGTGGTCCAACTCAGAGATAGATGTATAGCCTTGTACTTTTATCTTAATTTTTTTATGTACTTATGTATATGTGATCATCCCAGTGGGTGATGAGTGTTGTATGAGTGACATGGTCATTCGGGATTTTACTGCATTACATTTATTATTACATAATTATCCTATATCAGTTTATTTATTGTGTACACACTCTATTTATTACTATTATAGATGATATATAGTTATTTCCACTGTTTTCACTCTAATATGAGGGTATATTCGCCCCCACTATAATGCCTTTAGACCCTCACTACTAGCCGGCATCCTCTAGCATACGAGGAGGTGCACTTCACGTGTTGTGAAGAAATGGATTGGAACATCGATTTTGTAGCATATAATTCAGGAAAATACAATAACCATGTAAAATCATACATAATATACCAACTAAAAGTAGTAAACAATTTGTTTAAATACTCATCTCTTTAACATTAACAAAAAGAGACATACCTGAAACATATGAAACCTATAAAACCAAAAATAATATGCAAACTTTAAGCCAAATAAGATTGTATAATTTGTTATTTTTTAATCTTGAATTAAAAGATATATAACTGATAATTTAAAATTTAACCAAGAATACAAAATATTTTGCAAATTATAAACCTTTAAAAAATAGAATATACAATCATTAAGAAAAAATGATATCTGAATTACTAGTTTTTTTTTCTTAAAATAAAATAGACCTACCTTTTAACTAAAATGTACACCATACATAAAAAATATTTTCCAAATTTAAAAGATGGGTGAGTTCTTCAATTTTATATGACTTGGCATAATTGAAAATATACAATTACAATGAAAATTATAAGATTAAAAAATTGAATATTTTGATAAAAATCTAAAATAATTTATAGAACTAAGATTACCAAATTTAGTCATCGTTCTAGTTTTGATTATCTCAAACATGAATATTCAAACAAAATAACTACATTTCGCCCATCCTTTTTGACGATGAAACTTTAGTTATGAAACATTGACTTGAAAATAAAAACCAACATATATATATGTGTGTGTGTGTGTATGTGTGACAAAATATATATTATCTAATATAAAATATATTTACTAATAATTTCATTTACTTTTTTTTACTTGGATTCTATCACGATAATAGATCATAGTTAAACAATTTTTTAACCTATTTTTTCATATAACAATTATGAAAACAGGTATAAAAATAATAATTAAGATTAAAAAACTTATACAAGGAATAAAACTCACTTGTTTAATAATATTCTAAAATATTTACGTACTCTTCCTAACAAAATAACTTAAATCAAAGAACATCCCTATAAAATCAAATACAATATACCAACAAAAAGCATTAAAATTTGTATAAATACTCATTTCTGTAAGTTTAATTAAAATAAACTTACCTAATAATTTAAATCACAATCATACCTAACAAACAATCTGTAAACAAACTACTAATATTAGTAAGTTTATCATTTAAATGTGACTCGACATCAACAAAAATCTACAATAAAAATGGATCTTATAAGATTAAAAAACAGAATATTTTGATAGAAAATATAAAATAATGGATGTAACTAAGATTATCAAATTTAGTCGTTGAACCAGTTGTGATTATCTCATACATGAACTTTAAAACATAATAACCACATTCAACCCTTCTTTTTTTACGATAACACTATAGTTATAAAACATTAAAATGAAAATAAAAAATCAACATATATATCTATAGACCAAATATTATATAAAATAAAATATATTTACAGTAACTTCCATGTATTTGATTGTATTTGTCTGATTTATCAACAAGTAATTTTTATTAAAAAAATCTATGGCCTGTATTTTCTTATATATCAACTAACAAAACATGTATGAACAATAAGAATTAAAGTAAAGAACTTATATAAAAAAAACATAATTTGTTTACAATTTTCAAAAAAAAAATATGAACACCAATTAATAAATAGAAAACCCAATATAATGTGCATCCCTTTGAGAAGAATATGCCTAACATCCAATGAACTATATAACATAAAAATTTCAAAATTAATGACATTATAATGAATATTAGTTCATAATTATCTTAGTGTTATTACCGATCAAGGAATGGAAAAAACCAACACCCAATATTTGTATTTTATAATCTCTCAAACATATATATAACTCTATTAGATTTATTCACATATTGTGTAGTATTTGAAATTTATTTTGAATATATATGAAAATAAACACTAGTGGTATAATTTTGAATAAGAATCATATGTAGATACCTAATTAAATAAGTAATATAATAAGTCACTTGAAATCGTCATTCTTTAAAGAAAGAAAAATTAAAACAAAAATTTACGTACATGGAAGACAACTGAAACATTAGCATGTTGAGCTCATAAAAAAACGAGATCCATGATATATTTCTTGAATATTCTCAATCGAAAGTCTCTTCCACATATATCATATGTCATTAGAAACACATAAATATTATCCAATGAAGAAGTAACTCAGGAAAATGTTTTTATCCCATTAGGAATATCAGAAATATTTGAAGTTTTTGGAACTTGAACCTTTTGTTTATTTTATACTAATTATTTTGATTTTAGATACTCCTATATTAATTAAATTTCAGAAAACATTATAATTAATTTTCAATCTATTATAAATAATATTTAAAAAAATCAAATATCTCATATGTTAGATAACAAAGAAGGCTAGCCAGTCAAAGTCAAAAAAAGAATCAAACAATATCCAACTCTAGTAAACTCCTCAGTAGGAAATGGAAGTAGACTAATTGGATAAATAATATCATGTATTGGTATTCTTACCTGACCCATATTAATAAGATGGTGATGTAAAGAATCCCCAAAAATATGTACAACTTTGCATGCTACAATTATACATGTGGATCTCTAGCATACAAATCACTGTATAAGGTCGGGTCAGAATAAGGAGGTAGAGGATCTAAGTAGGCAGTCTATGTAGGATGGGTAGGTTGGGAAGGTTACGCATGTTTCATTAGATTTGACGGTCTCATCAATTGTTCGAACATATATTTCACAACTAATTTAATTTGATCATCCAAGGAATATTTTAGGTTTTTCATCTTATATTTTATAGAATATATGTCTTTGTATCTTGATTTATTACTTTGATGACCTAAAATTTTCTAAATACTAAAACCCACCTCATATCCTCTTACACAATCAGGATGTTCTGTCTTTCATAAAGTAATGGATAGGATGTACATACTAACCTCATGGATAAAATTCCACTGTGTCACTTTATCCTGAATTTCATATGGAAATAAAAAATTAAAATGGTATATTAGTGTTGTTAATTTAAAAAATACAAACATTCATGGAAAATAAAAATTAATTTCTTACAATTCTATCAGCTGCTTCCTTAGATTCTTTTATAAGGTGCTTTTTATTTTTTTCCATCTTGGCCTTTTCAATTTTTCATGGTGATTGGGGGGAGAAGGAGGAAAAAACTAGATATCCTATGAACCACTAATGAATTGATCTATTAATATATAAATCTTTTCTGCAATCATTTTCTTCTTTAATAAATGATAACCTCTACATGATAAAGTATGAGGGTATATCATCTACAAATGGATATCTTGATGATATCTCCTAAAATCCTATTACATAAAAATAAACTAATAATAAATAAAGTAATATAAAAGAAATTTTTCAATATAAAAATATTTTCATAACATAAATTCATCATCATGCCGACTCGCGACAAATTTCTTCCACGTATCAGTATCTAAAAACTCATACTTGTGGAAACAGTTTTCATTCGGTAACATCCCAAAAACATCATTTTTATAAATTTTGTTTTAAAATATCTCTATGGAAATTCCACAAAATATATAAATATTTTCTAAATTTATTTTGTTTCTTCAAAATTGAACGTCATCTATAATTGAATAAATTAAATATTAGTCATTTAAAATAAATAATATTTGAAAATGAGATAAAAAACAAATTGAGATATTTTACCATTATAGACTCCCATAGGTGCTCTTTTTCTATCTTTTCAATGGACTTCCAATTAAGATATAAAATTTTAATACTATAACGGCTCTATAAGGCAATATGATTGGTAAATTTTGTTTCATTTGGGCCGATTGGATTGTTATTATCCTCAAAATTAATATCTAATATATGGTTTCCACGAGCAAGTGATAGTTTTTTTAAACATGTAATCCCATGTTTACTAAATCTAGAAATCGATTTCACTATAGAAGGAGTAGAATCCTTCATATGAGGCGCATTAGTAGTCCTATAAATATGTTTTTTAAATTAAATTTTATATTTCATTAAATAATTTTTTTAATTTAATATTTAATAATATGAAAAAAATACAAATGCCTTAGTAAATGTTCCTCTTCCTCTATTTCATTCATTGGAAAAGGTATATATAATAAAATTTTATATACGTACATATTATTATAAAATTGTATATTTAAAAAAGAATGATTACAAAAATATATAAGTAAAAAATAGTGTCAGACATGTGTATTTTTAAAAAATATATATGTCATGATTATTAAAAAATATGCAAGTTAAAATATTAAATATTAAAAATAATTCTAAAATGAAAGAAATGTTTATAAATTTAAATATTATAGTTTAAAAAATTGTTTTAATATATATAAATTTAACCAGGACATAATTATGCATGTTTTGTTTTTCAATCAAAAAATATTTAACCATAACTGTTGAATATAAAATTTAACACAAAAATCATAAAAATAATCAATATATATATAATTAAATATCAAATAATTAAAAAATAGAGGTTTGACACATGTAAATTTCAAAAAATAAATGAAGTATAATTATTTAACAAAATAATTAGGAGAGTAATTTAGTGTTTATATCCCTTCAGCATGAAAATTATATACATGATAGACAATTTATGTATTATAATCATTTTTATCATTTTGAAATCACGTAATAGAAAAATAAGACTCATATAAATCACTAACATCATCATCATTATCATCAACCATATAAATTATCTTCCCTTGTAATATGACAGATCACTGATCATTTGATGGATCAATGACATAAAATATTTTCTTTTCATGTGTCATTGTGAGAAATGGTTCAACTTTTCAACTAAATCATTTTAAATAAACCAGCGCAGACCCATAATCATCATGTTTCACACCACTATTACTACCAAATTAGTTATATTTAAACACTATGACTCAAAATTTAGAATAATCAATTTTCCATATACCCTTAAGCACTCCAAAATATATCATTGATGCAAAAAATGGGTATTTATGTAACATCCCAGATATTTTAGTTATTTAATTAATTAATTAAATTTTAAAATATTTTTATAAAATTATGTGATTTCATTTAATTAAAATGAAATTTTTTTCTATTATTTTTTATCATGTCACAATATATATTGAAATAATATCAATAAGTTATACTTTTATATAGTTTATAGGAAATAACATTTTCATACATGTTGTTTTTATAAAAAAAACATAAAGAATAAATATAATTAAACGTAATAAAAACGTAACATATAATTATAATGTTTTGAATTAAAATAACCTACTAAAAACAATGATTTGAAATAAAGGTAAAAGTAATAATTAAAAGAAAAACATTTTCTTTAAAAATAGACAAATTATTGTTAATTTATTTTAGGATGGAAAATTATCTTTGAGATTTTATTTAACTCAAATATATAAATATTATTTTTAAATAATATAAATTAATATAAGTTTAAATTATGACTAATATAAATTTAATTTATATATATAAATTAAAAGTTCTGTATATATGGATATATGAAATAATATAATAATAATTAAATGATAAATTATTTAAATGAAAAAAAGAGTGAACTAAATTTTAATATTTTATACGTCGATATATATAAATTATAATTCAATTATATTTAATAAAAAAAATTATAAAAATGGATTATATTTATATATATTTATATTATAGTGAAACAAATTTTAAATTTGAAAACATTTTAAAAAATATTAAATGATAAAAAAAATATAAAAAATAGAAGATGAAATGAGAAAACATGATTGAGGGTTCTCAAATGAATGGGGGTTAATGGTCGGGAGAGTCTGTTGCAAGAGGAGAAGGTGGGGATGAATCTAGCTTATTCCAAGGGTTGCATAGGTCTTTGAAGATGTAGGAAGAGTTCATATACAAATGGAGGTATGATAAGGGTTTCGTCGAGTAGAACTCGTGAGTTAAGAGTGTGAGTATGACCAGGAGAGGGATATTTTTTTATTATGGTCTTATTAAATTTATTTTTCAGATTTGATTCTTGAATTTTTTATTTCAATTCTATTTTATTATTCTATGTTTGATTCTAAAAGAAATAAACACGTATGTGTATAATTTCATTGGAAGTAATGATATAAGTTTGTATATTTACTTTGTAAAAATTTAATTTATTATATCAATTTAATTATGATTATAAAACCATATTTTCACATGGGTATATTTATTTAATAAAGATTATGTTTTAATGTAATTCCATAAAAATCCTACCAAGTGATATTTACATTTATCAATGTTTTGATTTAAAATTATATATTCTAGTTCATATATATATAACATATTATTATCGACATCTATATAATTTTATTGTCATTCCGCAAAGATAATTAAGCATTTTTTTATGTTATATTAGGGACATATCAATTGTATTGAGCCATGGCCATTTTTTATTCATAACATTGACATTTATTTTTTTATTATTTAATTCATGTTTTCAATTTAAATTTAAATTTTTATTATCTGAGATTATTATAAGCATTCATTTATTCATGCTTTGAAATGTTTTATAACTTTATATGCATGATGTTAACATTTGTTACGATAAATTATTAGTATGAATTACAACTATATTCCATGAAAGATAAGTATGAATACATTTCCTGCTAAGTCTTATGGCATGAGCTTTGGCAGTAACCATGATCACTTGAATTTTTAGATATATATGTATATATATATATAAATTATTATAAATAAATTTAAGTTTATCTTAAGGCATTGAAATGTTTTCAAATTCAAAAACACCAGTGGGAAGTTTATACATATGTAAATCAAGCTGAATTTTTTTTAGAACATCTATAACTTAAATGTTTTAGATATGGAAGGATATTGGGAAGTGGACTCATCATTTGTTAAGTTAGTAGACAGAGACAGCCTTCAATGTTTAAGTAGCCCAATCATTTTTTTAGGAGGTTGCTTATCATTTTCTGAAAAATCACTAGTTTGGTTTAAATAATTTTCATGCGTAATTATTTTAAGAATTTATTATCATATTTTCAAAAGAAAAACTATTTTCATAGGATTTATAGTATATTAAAAGGCATACATATCTTCAAAAGATTTTATTTATATGTTTTAAAAGAAGTAAGTATTTATTGATGGTATTTTCAAAACTGTTTACCGAAATATCTTTCAAAGTTATTTCCAAAAGATTTCATTTACAAATGTAAAAGAAATTTTCAAAACGTTTTTCACTAACACCTTACTGGGAAATCGAATTCTCACCCTTTGTTTTTAAATGTTTTTCATAGGTATCTTATACATTCTAACTCAGAAGTCCTTGTTTTAAAGTTAGCGTGCTTGGAAGTGTAGTAGGTAATTGTTTTATTTTTGTTCAACTATGATAAATGTAAGGTTTTGTATGATCTTCTAGAACCCAGACCGATAATAGGACCTCAATTGTGTAATGTGTTGTGTAATGTTTTAGATTATTTTTATAAAAACAACATTTACACAACCTCTTAAGCACCAAGTATGGAAGAGTGGGATCAGGAATTTATAATTGGTATCAAAGGAACGGTCTAGTCAACTTGGGAGATTTGATGTTTTATTTGAGTAAAACAAACTCTATGAGTTAAATTTTTATTTAGATAGTTAATTCCCCTTATAAATTATTTAATTCTAGAGATAGAAATTCTAAATTTTCTCAAGTCCAATAAATGAATTGCAAGGGTGCAATTCTTTTAGGGGGGAGAATGTAACATCCGATATATTTTTAGTAATTAATAAATGAATTTAATTTTAAATTATTTTTAAATAATAATGTGATTTCACTTAATCAAAATGAAATTTTTTTCTCTATTATTGTTCATCGTGTCACTATATATATTGAAATAACATAAATTATTTATAATATTATATAGTTTTTATGAAATAACAATTTCAAACATGTTGTTCTAAAAAACCAAACATAAAACAATAAATAAAATTAAAGGTAATAAGAAAATTATTATATAATTATAATTTTTTGAATAAAAATAACCTATTACAAACAAAGATTTGAAATACAAGTAAAAATAATAATTAAACTAAAAATATTTTGTTTAAAAATATACTTATTATTATTAATGTATTTTAGGATGGAAAATTATGTTTGTGATTTTATTAAACTAAAATATACATACATTATTTTTAAATAATATACAATAATATATGATTAAATTATGATTAAAATAAATTTAACTTATATTTATGAATTAAAAGTGTTATATATATAGACATATAAAACAAGATAATAATAAATAAATGGTAAATGATTTAAATAGAAAAACTGAAATTTCAATTTTTTATATATTGATATATATAAATAATAGTTAAATTATATTTCATATAAATTTTTAATAAAAAAAGATTATATTTATATACATATATATATAACGGTGAAACAAATTTATAAATATGAAAACGTTATAAAAAATATGAAATGAAAAAAATTAAAAAAAAAATTGAAGATGAAATGAGGAAACAAGATTGAGGGTTTTCACATTAATGGGGTACCACGATCAGGAGAGTCCATCACAAGATGAGAAGTTGAGGGAAAATAACTCTTTGTCCAAGGATTTCAGAGGTCTTCAATGATGGAGGAAGAAATCATGTACGAACATACATCTGGTAAGGGTTTCTTCAAGAAAAACTCACGGGTTAGGAGGGCGAGTATGACCAGGAGATATAGAAGCTAAGCATTGATACTAAGAGATCGGAGAGGCTTCATCATCATACGCCAAGGCCGAGTTGAATGATGTTAAGTTAAGATCTAGGTCGAATCCATGGATTTCGAGAAACGTTGAGGATGATGTTCAAACTGAGTCCAAAACACCCTCACACATCAGAATCACACACAAGATTTGTGTTTTGTTGATATTTCACAGTCTACTTGGTGAAATCCACGTTTGGTTTGGTAATCTCCTCACATTTTCAAGTAGGTTTTCATTATTCATTTTTTGTATTTCCAAATCAAGTTTCCATATTCATTTAGTGTGTAATAATTATTTTTTTGTGTTTTTTTATGGATTCAAGTGTTTTAATATATTATCTGAATCTAATTCTTAACTATTGATTGTAGTATTACTGGATTGTTTTTACTTTGATTTCATATGTATCATATGGGACCAGTAGTGGTCATTTTCCAAGTGTTGTTCTTGATATGAAACCATTCTGTTTTGGATTGTTTATGGTGTGGCTAAAATTTGATGTGTCATGAAGAAGTAATTTGCAGATGAAATACATATCTAATCAATTTTGGATTTTTTATTCTCAATGTCATTTTTTGGAACAATTGTTATTTTAGGAATAATTAAATATGTAGATATTCATTTTATCACTCGTTATTAGAACCACTAGAATCATTGACTGGCTTCTTTTCTTGTCTTCTTCTAATTAATGTATGCAGTGAATGTAGACAATAATATATAAATCCGCTTTTCGTAAAAGATGAACGAAATAATACCATATCCACACAAGTTAAAATAATATAATTCCTTTTTATTATATAAATAGAATACTATACTTCATCTTGTGATATTTGTTTTGGAAATTCCACCCTATGTATTTGAGTATCGCATGTTCTTTGCATATCTTGAGTAGGTAATTCTGCTCTTCATGAGAAAAATTATTCTCTAGTAAAAGTCTTTTCTAGTTCTATAAATGGTTTTCTGATGTTCCATTAGTGGTAAGGGATATTTTTCTGTTATGGTGTTATTAAATTTATTTTCCAGATTAGATTCTAGAATTTTTTATTTTCATTCTATTGTATTAATCAATGTTTGATTCTAAAATATATATACATGTATGTGTAAAATTAAATTGGAACTAATGATGTAATGGTGTATATTTACTTTGTCAAAATTTAATTTATTATATCAATTTAATTCTCATTATAAAACCACTATTCCCCATGGGTATATGTTTTTAAAAAAATTTATGTTTTAATCTATTTCCATAACAATCCTACCAAGTGATATTTACATTTATCAAATTTTTTATTTAAAATTATAGATTCCATGTGATATATATGTATATATAACAGATATTTATTAACATGTATATAATTTTATTGTCATTTCATAATGATAATTAAGCATGTTTTTATGTTATATTAAAGACATCTCAATTGCATTTAGCAATGGCCATGTGTTATGCATAACATTGACATTCCTTTTTTCATATTTAATTTGTGTTTTAAAGTTAAATTTTATTCTTTATTATTTGATATTATTATACACATGGATTTCTTCATGCTTTGAAATGTTTTTAAAATTTATGTGCATGATATTAAAATTTGTTATGATAAATTATTCATATGAATTACAACTGTATTCCATTAAAGGAAAGTATGAATACATTTCATGCAATTTCTTAGAGCATGATCTTTAGCTATAAATGAGATCACATGAAAGTTTATATATATATATATATGATTTTATATAAATATAAGTGTATCTTAATGCATTGATGTGTTTTTAAAATAAAAATCCCTTGTGGAAAATGTATACATTTGTAAAGAAATCAGAAATTTTTTTAAAAAAATATGACACTTAAATGTTGTAAATATGGAAGGATATTGGTAAGTGAACTCATCTTTAGATAAGTGGTCAGGCATTGATATCCTTCAATGTTTAATTATCCCAAATTTTTTTTAAATCATTCATAGTATTTTCTAAAAAATCACTGGTTTATTTTAAATCATTTTAATGCATAAGTATTTTAAAAATTTATTATAATATTTTCAAAAGTGTAACTATTTTCACGGGATATATACAATATTCAAAATTATAGATATCTTCAAAAAGAGTTTATTTATATGTTTTCAAAACAGTAGGTATTTAACAAAGGTATCTTCAAAACTATTTACCAAAATATCTCTCAAAGATATTTCCAGAAGATTTCCTTTTAAACCATAGAAGTAATTTTACAAAATATTTTTTACTAACACCTTACTGGGAAATTGAATGTTCACCCTTTGTTTTTAAATTTTTTTTCTTAGGTATCTTAGACATTCTAACATATATGTACTTGTTTTGTTGTTATCATGTGTTGAATCGTAGTAGGCAATTGTTTTATTTTTGGTCAACTCTGATAAACGGAATTTTTTTTCTAATCCCCCAAAACCAAGATCGATAAAATGTCCTCATTTGTGTAATATTTTGTGTAATTTTTTAGATTCCTTTTATAAACAAATTACTCAGAATTTCAAGAACTGAGTTGGAAGAGAGGTCTTAGGCGTTATAATTTATTTTTTTCACTCAAACAATGAAGTTCTTCAGCGATTACAATTGCCCTAATATTTTGAATTGTGCTCATATCATCGTAATTTTTTTTGTAAAATGTGTACCGATTAATATAAAAATCAAACCATGTGATCACAATAATAGATGGTCCCCCTGCTAACCATTTCAATTATTCTGATTCAGATATATCTATGATGAATCGCACTTTAAACCATGAAATATATGTCTTTTTATTCTCGATCATCAACCACTTTTCATTTCATTTTTGATATTATACCATTAATTCAAGAATATGTATTGATACATATAAATAAACCTTATCTATGTTTTTAAAACTGTATAAATGTGTCTACATCACTTCATCATGTGGAATGAACTATACCTTTAAGCATCAAATCCTTCTACCTTCATTGTAATGTGTTATATATCGAGATATAGAGTGTCCAATATACTCCACTTGAAAAAAATAATTAGTACAGAACTCAATAACCTCTTTTGATACGTATTTTCGAAAAATAAAGGTCATCAGTTGATGAGTATTTTTAATATAAACCATCAAAATTTTCATATATTTTTCAAAAGGATACATACAAAATAAATAAAAATACCTATAAATTTTTATATCACACATCTGATGAATCACCAGATGAACCATTATATGAAAAAACATATGTAGGAAATACATTTATAATTGAAAAAATATAAGTGAAACTTCATTCTACAACAGATATAACAAATTTGGATCAATGAATTTTCTAAAAATGGATTTGAAAAAATTACATTACCTAATGATATTATTTCTTATAGATGTCAACAATATACCATGTGGTGGGACTGATAGAATTCGTTACATCAATAAATGATAGTACTGAGATTTTATACCTATTAATTTAAATTTCTTCAATGATAACAAATTCTTCATATTTAAATAATATACATTGGGTACCTTAATACCATGATGACACTGACATAAATTCAACTTCTCACTCTTGCTTAATGTGTGAAAAATCAGAGTTACATATTTTATATTTCTCTTTATAGTGGGAGAAAACTCCAAATGTATTCTCATGGATATCAAGTATAATATAGCATGAAACCCATATTTTTATTTCGTTTTAGGTCTATAAATTTCTAATAAAATATTCACATATGTTTTTATCAACATGAATAATGTCAATGTAATGTTTTATCTCTAAAAAACTCTAATAAGGGAGTTTGAAAAAAGATATTGTTCATCTTCAATATTTTTTCTAATGACCATAACTCACTTTCTTTAAAAATGTGAAATCAATATTTTTCACCTTGTGTTAATATTCTTCAACTGAAAATGGTGGTGGGAAAATATTATATTCGTATAAACTATAAAATGGATTTTTCAATATATGATAAATATGATCAATTCACACAAAAAAATTATGTCTTATGTACAGTATCTTTCTTCCATTCTAAAATTGATAACATGAATTCTCTTCTTTATAAATTGAAAATTACTTATGTCCCTAAACAATGTATCCAAGAAAATTTCCATATATAGGAAAAAAAAATTATATTTAACATTATCATATAATGAAAAAGAAAATAATATTTATTTTATTCATCAAAAACAATAACACTTTCCTCCTATAGAAGTTTCAAATCATTAATCAATGGTGAAAGATACACATCAATATCATTTCCCAACTGTTTTCTACCTAGAAATAATCCAGATCCTCATGACATATTTTTTCCTTTTACATATATGTGGAGAAAAATTGTAAACTACCAAAAAATCATGCCATCAACTATGTTTCCTACTAAGGCTCTGATATAGATTCATTCCATCTGTGAACTGTCTCATTCTAATATTTCTTAATTTACATCCAAAATCATGAAATTTTTTATCAAATCGAAAGAATCACTAAATGATTAATTAATGATATTTTGAGACTTATCCTAGATATTTGGATAAATTTTATATTTTTATGAATTTTATATCATTTAATAAAATTTTATTTATTTTAATGTACCATTTTTGACAATTTTGATACTCTCCATTATTTTCCTTTCTAAAAATATCATAACATGTTTGCATCGATCCAAAAAATATAAAACATTAATAACATGTAAAATTAATAAATAAAATTTTAGGATGACGTTAAATATATCAAAATATATTTATTTTGATATTTTAAATATCATTTATTTTATATTTTTTTTAATTAAACAATTACACCATCATCATTGTGAAAGTCTTAAATAAAATTATTTATTCTATAAAATTTAGAAATAAATTATCATGATGAAGATAAATTTATTAGATTAAAAATTAATATTTATAGTATAATTTATCTTCTATATCATGATATATTAAAAAAATAGTTATTAAAAATATAAGTATGTCATTTATAACTTATCTTTAAATAAGATATATTAAATTTCATATTCTTACCCAAGTGTCTTAAAATAGTTAAAAAACTTCTATTTATAATTGTGGTTGAAAAACACTCATCCAATGAAATTAGGACAAGTTTTAGGGTAATTTTATAATATTATAATATTTTTTTACCTTTAATTGTCTGATTTACCCTTAACCGTGTTGAATAAAAATAATCTAATGTTACTATTCATAATATCCAAAAAATAAGTTGATCCCACTAGACTCTAAATATATTATAAATTAAAACCTTGTATATCTATTTTTACAAATTAAATTTATAGAGGTGCCTAAATTTTGTATAACAGTAATCCCAAAGACATTGTGGGAAAGTAGGTACAAGAAAACATTCAAAATTTCAACAGGTTTCTTTTCCAATTTAAATATAAAAATGATTAAAATGGTTTAAATTAGATTAATATATATATAATTGATCTGTTTTGACTTTTAAAAACAATTTAAAATAGAATAATAATTTATAGGAAAAGGCGTTTTTTAAATGATAATGTGGTATTTTACACTATTTTTTAAAAAATGAAACTTCTCAGAAAAATACAAAAAATTCACCCGAAGATAATTTTGAAATTACAAATTCAAAAAAGAAGTTTATTTTTACAAATAAAATTTATATAAATTTCCATGATTTAGTTTTAAAATTGGTTCCACATTAAAAAGTGGTAAAACTTGATTTTGCGTGTAACGTAATCTAACTCAAAGTTGTGTGTCGTGTAAGCTTACAAATGTATTATGTATAAATACATCTATCAAAAAAAATTATTCTAAAACAAAAATATTTTAAAGTATTATGGTGTTACAATGATACAACTGGACCCAAGAAAATACTGGTACCAAAAAAAACTCTTGTATAAATTGTTTTTTAGGAAAAATACCACAAGAACAAAAATGTTGTATGGTAAATAGACAAAGGATTATCATGAAACATCAATGGATACTCTTCCAATTTACATATATTAAAAAAATGGATGGAGCACTGGTCATCTTTAGAGATGAATATAAATGGAATATAGTTGGAGTTGGATCACTTGGAGATTGAATGATATTTTTAATCAAAAAAGTGTAAAATGTTCAAGGGATAAAGCACAACCTGATAATTATTTCTCAACTATATGATGATGGTTTTTATTTTGATTTAACAAAAAAATCATTCTCCATTTTCAATGATAAATTTATTATATTTAGAGAACCTTGAATTAAAAATATTTATACCATGGATCTTGATTCCATGTGTAAGTAAAAAGTTAATTGTTTAACTGTTGAGACAAATGAGTCTTCTATATGGCATAGAAGACTTGAAAACTACAATATGTTTCTTTTAGATAAATTTTCTAAGAAACACATAGTTTCTAACTTTTTTAGTCATAAATTTCATAATTATATATTCTGTGATGCATATCAAATCAGAAAACAACACAAATCATCATTCATGAGAATTTTGATGAAAGTAATCCTTTTTGTAAAAGAAAATATCAAACCTATGAAATTACTGACTCTTAGGACAACATAAGGCTTGAATCACATTAGACTGATTTTGAAAATAAATTATATTAAATTCAGTCTCGTCCTGAAGAACATGAATTAGATGAACCTGAAATTGTCTTACCTAGAAAAAGTAGTGTCTTAAAGTATCTTCCTTTAGAATCTATTACTATAAATCTAGATACAGCTGTTAGAACCATAATAAATGTTGGAAACCGAGATGAGGTTTTTTCTATTCTATAAAAATTGGAACCTAAGACTATAGAAGTAGCTTTAAAAGATGAAACATGGTTAGTGGATATATAATAATAACATAATCAATTTAGTAGAATTAATTTATTGGAATTAGTTGATAGACCAACCAATTATCCAGTAATAAGAACAAAATGGGTTTTTAGAAATAAACAAGATGATCAAAGGATCATTACTAGAAATAAAGAAATATTAGTAGCAAAAGGATGCAACTAGTAAAAAGTGATATACTATGATGAAACCATTCCTCTTGTTTTTATATTAGAAGAAATTAGGATCCTTCTAGCTTATGCATCTTGTATGAATTTTAAATTATATCATAGGGATGTAAAATTTTCTTTTTAAAATGGATATTTAATGGAGGATTTTTATATTAAACAACCACCGGGTTTTGAAAACCCCCATATGCCAAATACAGTGTTTATACTTACTAATTCTCTTTAAGGACTTCAAAAATTACATAAATCGTGGCATGAAATACTAAGATCATTTTTTGGAAAATGGATTTTCAATAGTATTAGAAGATCCAAAAATTTTTAAGATAAATATTTATTCTAATATATTTTTAGTAAAAAAATTAGATTTTTTTATTTTTAGATCAATAAACAAATAACTTTTTAATGATTTTTCAAACCTTATGAAAAAATAATTTGAAATGATTATTATGGGAGAAGAAAATTTATTTCTATGATTTCAAATTTATCAAAAAGATTATGGAAATATTTTAAATCAAATAAAACACATTATTAATTTATTGAAAAAAATTAGACTAGGAAATAGAAGGTCTTATACAACTTCCATGTATAATAATGTAAAACTTGATTTGGATGAAGGTTGGAAACCTGTTGAAAAAAGTTATATTGAGGTATGATTGGTTGTTTATTATATCATATTATTATTAGACCAAAAATATTTCTTTATGTGTGTTAATATTCTATATTTTAGTCAAAACTAGAAGAATATCATCTTAAATTTGTTAAAATAATTTTTAGATAGTTAAAAGGTATTTTTTCAATCTCTACTATACCAAAAAACTTCTGATTTTAATTTAATTTCATATTCAAATGCGGATTTTGGAATATGTAGATTAGATAGAAAAAACATCAAGGACCTGTCACAATTTATGAAAATAATTAGTTTCATGGTAAAGTAAGAAATCACATTCAATTGATATGTCAACAACTGAGGAAGAATATACATTTTTTGTAGTTACTATGCACAAGTGTTTTAGACGAAACAAACCTTGCTATAATTTGGACATAATTTTAATAATATACCTATTTTATGTGATAATAAAAGTGCATTTAATTTTTCATAAAATCATATAAGACATTCATGAGCAAATCAAATTGATATAAAACACCACTTTCTAAGAGATCATGTTCTTAAAAATGATATATCTTCCTAATTGGTAAATAGTTAATATCAAATTTTTAATATTTTTACTAAAGCACTTCTAACTGTAATATTTTATTTTATTAAGGGGTAGTTAGGAATATTTAATTTTAAATAAATGATTATTTACTTGTTTTATTAATTTATGTGTTGATAGTTTTTATTTTATTCATTTATTTATACATTTTCAATTTGAATAAAATAAGAATTTATTTATTTTTTGAAAAAAATGCATCTTTTCAAAATAGATAATTAGTTATTACACAATGTAATTGGCTCTAGAAAACAAATTAGTGCCACCTAAAACTATCAGAAAACTCCCTCTATCTTTTTCACTTGCAGTCTCGGTATTTGAACACTTTAGACTTCTAATGAACTTTTTTTTCTTTTAAAACCCTAGAATTCAAACCTTCAACCCTCATATTAGTATAAATTTTGATGATTCAGAGAACATATGTATTCTAACAAAGAAGAACGAGGTGAAAATGTGCTACCTATAGACAAATTCCTTAAGTAAAGGTAATAGATTTCAAATGGATCCATCAGACAAACCTTCTTCTTAGGCATGATCTAGAGTTTCTATATCTAGAATCTCTTTTTAATGATGGAAATACTGAGTTTATTTTTAGATATATAATTAATAGAATTATTTATAAATATTTTGTTCAATTTCAGTGACAAAAAGGATATCTTCGTGTCTCTGATAAATGATAGGGATTATTTAATATCTTCAGTCAAAATAGAAAATTCTTTTAAGTGTCTCCATGAAGGGGTTTTAATTTTAATATTCAGCCGATTGGAAGTCATGAAAATAAATCAGAAGATATTATATTGTTTCTCATTGGCTCCACACAAATAAGAAAAATGCTTTTTATGGATCTTGAGGCTATAAATAAGGTGTTGGTCAAGATTATTCCACCATTAATAATTCAAAGAATTGTTGAGCTTGAAAATATTCCTTACTTATAAATTTATATAATGTTTTTTATGATGAGTTATACTAATTTTAATATCATAAGGTACCTGCATCATTATTTCCAAGAGGGGGAAAGAATGAATTTTATCCTTTTGGAAGTATAATTTATTTACTAGTATATAAAAGTGGAACAATTCTAGATGTATCGATGCACACCAAGTGTCATCATAGTAACATTCTCAATGCTGGAACTCTAAGGAATATAGGATTCTTATAGATATAGTCCAAGAAAATATATAACCTCCTGGTGGAGAAGACCAAAAAGAATTTGGTCCTATTTCTTAGGGGGTATGGAGTTTTCAGATCTACTACTACAATCCAAATTCAAGAATAAGATGTTATATAATATAAAATATATGATGTAGTTCAACCAAAGAGATGCAGAATAAAATACAATGTCTCTGATCCAGAAGCTTCAAAAGATGTCCCTCAATATCTTGAAGAACATTTAGATGAAGAAAATGTTGAGTACCTTGTCATCCTAATGACACAATGGGATAAACCTACACCTTAGGATACCATATTTTAGCCACTAGAACTAAAGGTGGTTGTATCAGGAGAAGTTTCTCAACCAGACAACAAAGAAGAGCAAGTGGATCTTATTATCAATTAAGATAACAATAATTTTCAAAGAACACATTCAGAAGAATAGGTTTACAAAAATGATCAAATAAGTGACCAAGCTATGTTAGTGGTATCTGACACAATAAAATTAGTTAATAATCTATCAATTTCTGTTATAGCTAATTCCCTGGACAAGGAATATTTTTTAACTTCTGGAATTATAGAGGTTATTGAGGCTGAACCTTCTCCCTCTAGTTAGAAAATTAAATAAGAATTCGTACCCCTAATTGATAATGGCCAACCATATCAATCTGAAGAATAATATTCTTCTGATTATTTTAACAATTGAATTGATGGGTTTTTTTCATTTTAATATGCCAAGAGAAGATAATTATAATTTTCAAAGTGAATTTTAGGCTACTAGAAAATATTTGGAATATTTAAGAAGTAAAACTATTCCCAGATGGGAATTAGAACCTATTATGGCTCAACTATATAATCTATAAGAAATTTTTGTTTCAAGAGGAGATTTTGAGGATTTTCATAGAGAAATGGTTGATCAATTTGCAAAGCTCCAAGAATAGTTTATTTCTAAACATATTTTCAAGATTTGAAAAGATATTTGAGTAGTCGGTTTTAATCTATGAGAATTTGTTCCAATCAGTTTGTCACATCGACATCAGCACCAAAAACATCTCCAGATTTAGTCAAAAGGATAGAATTCATTACTGTTGTCATGTCTCGTTTCAATGAACGATTTCATTCTCTTCAATGTGATTTTTCACAACTCAATGTTTTTTGGGAAAATCAATGAGATCATATTTAGAATCAAACTACTAGAGATCTTGGTATAAGGAATCTTCTCAATCAATTAGGTATAATAATATTTTATTTTTTTCAGTTAGAGGAAATGATTCAAGAATTTCCCAAATTCAATTTGAGTGAATGATTAATTGTGGTTCTGGACTCATAATTTTTGATGAGGAAGTTGGCTGAAAATATTAAATAAAGTTTAAGAGTATATATGGAATAATTAAAGGAAGTTATTCAAGCTATTCAAGTTTCATCAAAATCTAACACCTCTTATGAACTATCCCTTTCTCATTCATCCAGTCCTACTTTTTATCTTTTCTCATCCAAAATGATTCTTGTAATCATAATTATATTTTTATAAAATTCTTGTGCTTATTTTATTTTTGTTTGTTTTTATTTCCAGAATATATATCTCATTTTTCTCTTAAGCTGATTATAACATTCATTTACATTTATGTGCTATATTGAAAGTGTTTTAATCTAGTTTAATCTACTTTTTTTATATCACAAAAAGGTTGAGAAAATTAGGTAAACACAACATTTTTTATTCTCTTAATGAATAATAAATTTTTGTTATCAATTAAATGGATTGGATTTACTGTGCATATTATTTTTATATTAACCATAATCTATATATATATTTAAAGATATCATTCCATTTTTGTTTACAATTCCTATATTTTATTATAAGTTATGTTATGGGTTTTGTGATCCTAAAAAGGAGGGATATTTTTGGGCATGTATTGTCACAAAAATACTCTATAAATCTTCTTGATTTTGATACTCACAAATACCCTTTTTTGTTTTACTAGTTAAATTAATTTAAGTATTTTTTATAAATATATATCTTGATAATATTATCTTATTTATGTGTTATGATTTTTTTTAAGTATTTTGAATGTGTTTTAGACATATTATTGACACATTGTTCATACACTATATCTATAAGTGTATCATTTGTTTAAAACTCTAGGTTTGAGATTGGTAAAATTATGAATAAAGAACACTATGTTTGAGGAAACAAATGTATGGTACATAAATCCTAATTTTGTACTCAATCGTATGTTGTTAATGTTATGTTTAGAGTTTTTATTTTAATGAAGGAACCGTACATTTGACTATTTAATAATGGAGAATAAATTAAAAATATTTTCCATGATTTGTGAAATGTTCCATATAGAAGTAAAAAAATTAAAGCTATTTTATGACTGATTCAAAGGATCGTATTCCATGGAGAAACTCATTCATGATTATAATGGAAGTGATGACTATCTTGAATGATTTAAATTTAACTATTTCTGATCTATTAGGAAACATTATTGGATATCCTCAACGAAAAGAAATCTAATATTTATCTATAAATAGAAATAAGTATTTTAACTTCCTACACAACAATATATATGCAATATCTTTTTGAAAACAGAACTAATTTAATGAATCAAAATATTCATCAAATCTGTAATTTATAAACAAAATTAACTTTGGAGATATACATATTTCAACCATGTGTTATTGTGTAACTGCTACTATTTGTTTGTTTCTATTCTTATTTAATATCATTTGCAACTACGATACCATCAATGTTATTCTTTTATAAATATGTTAATCCTTGAATAAAAAGATCATTATCATGTCAATTGCTTCCACAAATATGATCAATAACATTTCAATTCCATAAAATCCAAATCTTTTGATTTATTAGAGTTTGAGATGCTCAGACTGAGTCATAAAAGAGTATAATCTTCTCAAACTAAGCTATGGAAAATCTGGTTCCCTGTAAATGAACCAAAAGTCTCTATAATGCCTTATTGTAAAGGTCCAAACTAACTGCACTCAATTTTGCTAGTCTTGTGATAAGAATAACTTTCTAGTGAAAATCACCAGGATCCCTAAGGGAGAATTGGTGGAGTGTGCTAGGGGTATTTCTGACCCAAACCACTATAAACATTTTTCTTATTTACTATTTATCTACTACTCAAACTACCTATAGAAGTGAATATTGTATGTCTGCATAAATCATAAAGAAAGATAAAATCCAGAATCTATCACGATTATCAAAAAGAAAAAATTCACCCCCACCCCCATTTTATGTCTTTTTATTGTTCCAACCTATCATAAAATTTATTGAGTGGTGTGAAGAAATAAGGAGAGGTGTTGCCTTTTATAGTTGTGGAGTGTCATTTTTGTAAATACTCGAAGGTTTTCACTATTAGGAGGTCAATCTTACCTAATGTGGATATAAATTTGATTATTAATGTGGTTTAGGGACAATATTTTTGATCCACACCCCCAACACATAATAAAACTCATGTTTTAAACATGTTTTTGTTAAAGATCTACCTTTTATTATTTTTACCATTTTGGTTTTTCACTAAGAAAATTATTTTTTTTAGCCTTGTTAATTTAACCCCTAAGAATAAATTAAAAAAATTCTTAGTAGATAATTTGGCTCCACTTGTTATAAATAGTAAATATAATTTATCAAATAAAAATCTTATGTGTGTTGGAAATTAATTTTAACACAAGCGCATTAACATGAAAAAAACACAAATTGATCCATAAACATGATAACTGAGTTTTTATTATGTAGTTGTCAATGGAATCATTATAAAATAATAATTTCTCCACGTAATGAACATATTTTATATTTATTATCATTTAAATATCACTTGAAAGAATATATGATTTTTATTAATTTTAAATCATTTAATAAAATATAATTTATCAAAAAATAACATTAATATCAATCTTGATGTTATTCATTTAGATTGAATTAAAAAACAATAAAATTATGGAATTCATATATATTTTGTTAACACCTATATAAAATTATATATTAATCTAAAAAATAATGGAACATAATAATTCATTCAATTTCATTAACTTTTAATATTTTTAGTCTCATTTATTTTATTTAATTATTTACTAAATAATTGTAGTGTTGTTGTTTCTCAAGAATTTAATGTAATTATTTCACGTCCAAAAAATTATAATAAAATATAATGATAAAAATAATTTTTTTTCTTTCAGAATAATATTTATAATGAACATATGTTTTCTGTTTCTCTATCCAAAAATAGTATAGATATTAAAAGCAAGGAGGGTTCTTTTGTTGTCTTTTTCTTTACTGAACTTATTATATATGTCACTTTCAAGGATAAGTGTCCCATAAAAACTCATACTTGTGGAAACATTTTTCACTCGGTAACTTCCCAAAAATATCATTTTTATAAAAAAAATTAAAATATCTCTATGGAAATTCCACAAAAGATAGAAATATTTTCTAAATTTATTTTGTTTCATCAAAATTGAACGTCATCGATAATTGAACAAATTAAATATTAGTCATTTAAAATAAATAATATTTGAAAATGACATTAAAAAAAATTGAGATATTTTACCATTATAGACTCCCACAGGTGCTCTTTTTCTATCTTTCCAATGGACTTCCAATTAAGATATAAAATGTTTATCCTATAACAGCTCTACAAGGTAATATGACTAGTAAATTTTGTTTCATTTGGGCCGATTTGATTATTATTATCCTCAAAATTAATATCTAATCTATTGTTTTTACGAGCAAGTGATAGTTTTGTTAAACATGTAATCCCATGTTTACTAACTCTAGAAATAGATTTCACTATAGAATGAGTAGACTCCTTCATATAAGGCGCATTAGTAGTCCTGTAAATATGTTTTGTAAATTAAATGTTATATTTCATTAAATAATTATATTAATTTAATATTTAATAATATGAAAAAAAATAAAAATACCTTAGTAAATGTTCCTCTTCCTCTGTTTCATTCATTGGCATAGGTAAATATAATAAAATTCTATATACATACATATTATTATAAAATTTTATATTTAAAAAACAATGATTACAAAAATATATAAGTAAAAAATAGTGTCAGGCATGTGTAAGTTTCAAAAAAAATTATGTCATGATTATTAAAAAATATGCAAGTTAAAATATTAAATATTAAAAATAATTCTAAAATGAAAGAAATGTTTATAAATTTAAATATTATAGTTTAAATTTTTTTTTTAATATATATAAATTTAACCAGTACATAATTAGGCATGTTTTTTTTCAATCAAAAACTGTTTAACCATAACTGTTGAATATAAAATTTAACACAAAAATCATAAAAATAATCAATATATATAATTAAATATCAAATAATTAAAAAATAGAGGTTTGACACATGTAAATTTAAAAAAAGAAATGAAGTATAATTATTTAACAAAATAATTAGGAGAGTAATTTAGTGTTTATATCCCTTCAGCATGATAATTATATACGTGATAGACAATGTATGTATTATAATCATTTTTATCATTTTGAAATCACGTAACAGACAAATAAGACTCATATAAATCCCTAACATCATCATCGTCGTCGTCATCCATATGAATTATTTTCCCTTGTAATATGACATATCACTAATCATTTGATGGATAAATGACATAAAATATTTTATTTTCATGTGTCATTGTGAGAAATGGTTCAACTTTTCAACTAAATCATTTCAAATAAACCAGTGCAGACCTATAATCATCATGTTTCACACCACTATTTCTACCAAATTAGTTACATTTAAACAGTATGACTAAAAATTTAGAATAATCAATTTTCCATATATCCTTAAGCACTCCAAAATATATCATTGATGCAAAAAATGGGTATTTATGTAACATCCCAGATATTTTAGTTAGTTAATTAATTAATTATATTTTAAAATATTTTTATAAAATTATGTGATTTCATTTAATTAAAATGAAATTTTCTACTATTATTTTTCATCATGTCACAATATATATTGAAATAATATAAATAAGTTATACTTTTATATAGTTTTTAGGAAATAACATTTTCAAACATGTTGTTTTAATAAACAAAACATAACAAAATAAATATAATTAAAGGTAATAAAAACGTAACATATAATTATAATGTTTTGAATTAAAATAACCTACTAAAAACAATGATTTTAAATAAAGGTAAAAGTAATAATTAAAAGAATAAAATTTTGTTTAAAAATAGACAAATTATTGTTAATTTATTTTAGGATGGAAAATTATGTTTGAGATTTTATTTAACTCAAATATATAAATATTATTTTTAAATAATATAAATTAATATAAGTTTAAATTATGACTAATATAAATTTAATTTATATATATAAATTAAAAGTGATGTATATATAGATATATGAAATAATATAATAATAATTAAATGATAAATGATTTAAATGAAAAAAAGAATAAATTAAATTTTAATATTTTATACGTCGATATATATAAATTGTTATTCAATTATATTTAATAAAAAAATTTATAAAAATGGATTATATTTATATATATATATTTATATATATTGTAGTGAAACAAATTTATAAATTTGAAAACATTTTAAAAAATATTAAATGATAAAAAATAAAAAAAAAATAGAAGATGGAATGAGAAAACATGATTGAGGGTTCTCGCATGAATGGGGGACAATGATCGGGAGAGTCTATTTCAAAAGGAGAAGGTGGTGATGAATGAAGTTTATTCCAAGGGTCGCAGAGGTCTTTGACGATGGAGGAAGAGTTCCTATACAAACGGAGGTCTGATAAGGGTTTCGTCGACCAGAACTCGTGAGTTAGGAGTGTGAGTATGACCAGGTGATGTCCTAGCTCAGTCTTGGGACTGAGAGTTTGTAGATTATTTTTCTTTGTGAGATGAGGCTGAGTTTACTGATGTTCAGAACAGATATAGGTTGAAGCCAAGGATTTCAAGCATTGGTGAGGATGAATTTCAAACTGAGTTCAATACTCCCTCACACATCATAATAAAACAAGAGATCTATGTTGCATTGAGATTTTAATTGTCTATTTGGATAAATCCACGTTCGATTTGGTAATCTCCACACATTTTTAATTTGGTTTTCTTTATTCATTTTGTGGACTAATGAATCAAGTTTCTAGATTCGTTTAGGGTGTAATAATTATTGTTTTGTAATTTTTTTTATTCAAGTGTTTGAAAATCTTATCTGAATCTCATTCTTAACTACTGGTTGTTGTATTGTTGGATTGTTTTTACTTCGATTTCATCTATGTCACTAGGGACAAATAGTGTGCCTTTACCAATTGTCTTTCATGATATGCAATGATTCTATTTTGGATTGTTTATGGTGTGGCTGAAGTTATATGTGTCATGAAGAAAAATAAGCTAATGAAATCCATATTCAATCTGTTTTGGATTTTTTCATCTTGATGTCATTTTTTGAAATAATTACATTGTTTGTGAAAAAGTAAATATGTATATATTAATTTTGTCACTCATCATAAGAACAACTAGAATCATTCACTGACTTTTTTTCATATCTTCTTCAAATTAATTTTTTCATTGAATGAAGACAAAAATATATACATCATCTTTTCATGAAAGTTGAATGAAATAATACCATCTCCACACAAGTTAATATAATATAATTCCTCCTAAGTCAATAAATAGAATAGTATTACTTCATCTTGTGATATATTTTTTGAAATTCCACCCTCTATATTTGATTATTTCATGTTCTTTGCATACCTTTAGTGGGTACAACTACTCTTCATGACAAAAAAACCATTCTCCATCCAAATTCCATTCTAGTTCTATCAATGGTATATTAATGTTCCATTAAAGGTGAGGGATATTTTTTTATTATGGAGTTATTAAATTTATTTTTCATATTTGATTCTTGAATTTTTTATTTCAATTATATTTTATTATTCTATGTTTGATTCTAAAAGATATAAACATGTATGTGTATAATTTTATTGGAAGTAATGATATAAGGTTGTATATTTACTTTTTAAAAATTTAATTTATTATATCAATTTAATTATGATTATAAAACCATAGTTTCACATGGGTATATTTATTTAATAAATTTTATGTTTTAATGTAATTCCATAAAAATCCTACCTAGTGATATTTACATTTATCAATGTTTTGATTTAAATTTATATATTCTAGTTCATATATATATAACATATGATTATTGACATGTCTATAATTTTATTGTCATTCTGAAAAGATAATTAATCATTTTTTTATGTTATATTAGGGACATATCAATTGCATTGAGCCATGGCCATTTGTTATTCATAACATCGACATTTATTTTTTTATTATTTAATTCATGTTTACAATTTAAATTTTAAGTTTTATTATCTGAGATTATTATAATCATTCATTTATTAATGCTTTTAAATGTTTTATAACTTTATGAGAATTATGTTAACATTTGTTATGATAAATTATTAATATGAATTACAACTATATTCCATGAAAGATAGGTATGAATACATTGCCTGAAAAGTCTTATGGCATGAGATTTGGCAGTAACTAAGATCACATGAATGTTTAGATATATATATGTATATATATAGAAATTATTATAAATAAACGTAAGTTTATCTTAAGGCATTGAAATGTTTTCAAATTCAAAAACCCCAGTGGGAAATTTATACATATGTAAATCAAGCTGAAAATGTTTTTAGAACATCTATAACTTAAATGTTGTAAATATGGAAGGATATTAAGAAGTGGACTCATCATTTGTTAAGGTGGTAGACAGAGATAGCCTTCAATGTTTAAGTATCCAAATCATTTTGTTTTTAGGAGGTTGCTTATCATTTTCTGAAAAATCACTAGTTTTGTTTAAATAATTTTCATGTGTGATTATTTTAAGAATTTATTATCATATTTTCAAAAGCATAAATATATTCATAGGATTTATATCATATTAAAAAGCATACATATCTTCAAAATATTTTATTTATATATTTTCAGAGAAGTAAGTATTTATTAAAGGTATTTTCAAAACTGTTTACCAAAATATCTTTCAAAGGTATTTCCAAAAGCTTTCATTTAAAAATGTAAAAGAAATTTTCAAAAAGATTTTTCTCTAACACCTTACTGGGAAATTGAATGCTCACCCTTTGTTTTTAAATTTTTTTCATAGGTATCTTATACATTCTAACTCATAAGTCCTTGTTTTGATGTTAGCGTGCTGGGAAGTGTAGTTGGTAATTGTTTTATTTTTGTTCAACTATGATAAATGTATGGTTTTGTATGATCCTCTAGAACCCAGGCTGATAATAGGACCTCGTTTGTGTAATGTGTTGTGTAATGTTTCCGATTCTTTTAATAAAAAAACATTTACACAACCTCTTAAGCACCAAGTCTAGAAAAGTGGGAACATGGATTTATAATTGGTATCAAAGGAACGGTCTAGTCAACTTTGGTGATTCGATGTTGTATTTGAGTAAAACAAACTGTATGAGTTAAATTTTAATTTAGATAGTTAATTCCCATTATAAATTATTTAATTCTAGAGATAGAAATTTTAAATTTTCTCAAGTCCAATAAATGAATTGCGAAGGCGCAATTCTTTTAGGGGGGAGAATGTAACATCCTATATATTTTTAGTAATTAATAAATGAATTTTATTTTAAATTATTTTTAAATAATAATGTGATTTCACTTAATAAAAATGAAATTTTTTTTCTATTATTTTTCATCATGTCACTATATATATTGAAATAACATAAATTAATTATATTATTATATAGTTTTTATGAAATAACAATTTTAAACAAGTTGTTCTAAAAAATCAAAGATAAAAAATAAATATTATTAAAGGTAATAAGAAAATTATTATATAATTATAATTTTTTGAATAAAAATAACCTATTACAAACAAAGATTTTAAATACAAGTAAAAATAATAATAAAAATAAAAATATTTTGTTTAAAAATAGACTTATTATTATTAATGTATTTTAGGATGGAAAATTATGTTTGTGATTTTATTAAACTAAAATATACATAAATTATTTTTAAATAATATACAATAATATATGTTCGAATTATTATTAAAATAAATTTAATTTATATTTATGAATTAAAATTGTTATATATATAGACATATCAAACAAGATAATAATAAATAAATGATAAATTATTTAAATAAAAAAAATGAAATTTTATTTTTTTATATATTGATATATATAAATTATAGTTAAATTATATTTAATAAAAAATTTTAATAAAAAAAGATTATATTTATATACATATATATATATATAATAGTGAAACAAATTTATAAATATGAAAACATTATAAAAAAATATGAAATGATAAAAAATAAAAAAATAAATTGAAGATGAAATGAGGAAACAAGATTGAGGGTTTTCAGATTAATGGGGTACCATGATCAAGAGAGTCCATCACAAGATGAGAAGTTGAGGCCAAATCACTCTTTGTCCAAGGATTTTAGAGGTCTCCAATGATGGAGGAAGAGATCATGTACGAACATACATCTGGTAAGTGTTTCTTCAAGAAAAAATCACGGGTCAGGAGGGCGAGTATGACCAGGAGATATCAGAGCTGAGAATTGAGACTAAGAGATCGTAGAGGCTTCATCTTCATACTCCAAGGATGATTTTAATGATGTTAAGTGAATATCTAGGTCAAATCCATGGATTTCGAGAAACGTTGAGGATGATGTTCAAACTGAGTCCAAAACACCCTCACACATCAGAATCACACACGAGATCTGTGTTTTGTTGAGATTTCATAGTCTACATGGGGAAATCCACGTTTGGTTGGGTAATCTCCTCACATTTGGAATTAGTTTTTCATTATTCATTTTTTGTATTTCCAAATCAAGTTTCCAGATTCATTTAGTGTGTAATAATTATTTTTTTGTGTTGTTTTTTATGGATTCAAGTGTTTGAATATATTATATGAATATAATTCTTAACTATTGATTGTTGTATTATTGTATTGTTTTTACTTTGATTTCATATGTATCATATGGGACCAGTAGTGGTCATTTTCCAAGTGTTGTTCTTGATATGAAACCATTCTGTTTTGGATTGTTTATGGTGTGGCTAAAATTTGATGTGTCATAAAGAAGTAATTTACAGATGAAATACATATCTAATCAATATTGGATTTTTTATTCTCAATGTCATTTTTTGGAACAATTGTTATTTTAGGAATAATTAAATATGTAGATATTCATTTTATCACTCGTTATTAGAACCACTAGAATCATTGACTGGCTTCTTTTCTTGTCTTCTTCTAATTAATGTATGCAGTGAATGTAGACAATAATATATAAATCCGCTTTTCGTAAAAGATGAACGAAATAATACCATATCCACACAAGTTAAAATAATATAATTCCTTTTTATTATATAAATAGAATACTAGTACTTCATCTTGTGATATTTGTTTTGGAAATTCCACCCTACGTATTTGAGTATCGCATGTTCTTTGCATATCTTGAGTAGGTAATTCTGCTCTTCATGAGAAAAATTATTCTCTAGTAAAAGTCCTTTCTAGTTCTATAAATGGTTTTCTGATGTTCCATTAGTGGTAAGGGATATTTTTCTGTTATGGTGTTATTAAATTTATTTTCCAGATTAGATTCTAGAATTTTTTATTTTCATTCTATTGTATTAATCAATGTTTGATTCTAAAATATATATACATGTATGTGTAAAATTAAATTGGAACTAATGATGTAATGGTGTATATTTACTTTGTCAAAATTTAATTTATTATATCAATTTAATTATCATTATAAAACCACTATTCCCCCTAGGTATATGTTTTTTAAAAAATTTATGTTTTAATATATTTCCATAACAATCCTACCAAGTGATATTTACATTTATCAAAGTTTTTAATTAAAATTATAGATTCCATGTGATATATATATATAACAGATATTTATTGACCTTTCTATAATTTTATTTACATTTCATAATGATAATTTAACATGTTTTTATGTTATATTAAGGACATCGCAATTTCATTTAGCCATGGCCATGTGTTATGCATAACATTGACATTCCTTTTTTCATATTTAATTTGTGTTTTAAATTTTAATTTTAATTTTTATTATTTGATGTTATTAGACACATGGATTTCTTCATGCTTTGAAATGTTTTTAAAATTTATGTTCATGATATTAAAATCTGTTATGATAAATTATTCATATGAATTACAACTGTATTCCATTAAAGGAAAGTATGAATACCTTTCAAGCAATGTCTTAGGGCATGATATTTAGCTATAAAAGAGATCACATGAAAGTTTATATATATATATATATATATGATTTTATATAAATATAAGTGTATATTAATGCATTGACATGTTTTCAAAATCAAAACACCTTGTAGTAAATGTATACATTTGTAAAGAAATCAGAAATTTTTTTAAAAAAAAATATGACACTTAAATGCTGTAAATATGGAAGGATATTAGTAAGTGAACTCATCTTTAGATAAGTGGGTAGGAATGGATATCCTTTAATTTATAAGTATCCCAAATGTCTTTTTTTAAACATTCATAGTATTTTCTAAAAAATCACTGGTTTGTTTTAAATCATTTTAATGCATAAGTATTTTAAAAAAAATTTATAATATTTTCAAAAGTGTAACTATTTTCATGGGATTTATAGAATATTAAAAATTATAGATATCTTCAAAAGGATTTTATTTATATATTTTCAAAACAGTAAGTATTTATCAAAGGTATCTTCAAAACTATTTACCAAAATATCTCTCAAAGATATTTCCAGAATATTTCTTTTCAAACCATAGAAGTAATTTTAAAAAATATTTTTTACTAACACCTTACTGGGAAATTGAATGTTCACCCGTTGTTTGTAAATTTTTTTCTTAGGTATCTTAGACATTCTAACATAGATGTCCTTGTTTTTTTGTTAGCATGTGCTGAAGCGTAGTAGGCAATTGTTTTATTTTTTGTCAACACTGATAAATGGAATTTTTTATCTGATCCCCCAAAACCTAGATCGATAAAATATACCCATTTTTGTAATATTTTGTGTAATTTTTTAGATTACTTTTATAAAAAAAATTACTCAAAATTTCAAGCAATGAGTCAGAAGAGCGGTCTTGGGCGTTATAATTTATCTTTTTCACTCAAACAATGAAGTTCTTCCACGATTACCATTACCCTAATATTTTGAACGGTGCTCATATCATCGTAATTGTTTTTGTAAAATGTGTACCCACTAATATCAAAATCATACCATGTGATCACAATAATAGATGGTCCCCCTGCTAACCATTTCATTGATTCTGATTCTGATATATCTCTGATGAATTGCACTTTAAACCATGAAATATATGTCTTTTTATTCTCGATCATCAACCACTTTTCATTTTTTTTTATATTATACCATTAATTCAAGAATATTTATTGATACATATGGATAAACCTTTTCTATGTTGTTAAAAATGTATAAATGTGTCTATATCACGTCATCATGTGGAATGAACTATACCTTTAAGTATCAAATCCTTCTACCTTCACTGTAAATTGTTATATATCGAGATATAGAGTGTCTAATATACTCCACATCATAAAAATAATTAGTACAGAACTCAAGAACCTCTTTTGATATGTATTTTTGAAAAATAAAGGTCCTCTATTGATGAGTATTTTTAATATAAACCATCAAAATTTTCATATATGTTTCAAAAGGATACATAAAAAAAATAAAAAGTCCCATAAATTTTTATATCACACATATGATGAATCACCAGATGAACCATTATATGAAAAAACATATGTACTAAATACATTTATAATTGAAAAAATATAAGTGAAACATCATTCTCCAACAGATATAACAAATTTGGATCAATGAATTTTCTAAAAATGGATTTTAAAAAATTAAATAACCTTATGATAGTATTTCTAATAGATGTCAACAATATATAATGTGGTGTGACTGATAGAATTCTTTACATCAATAAATGATACTACTATGATTTTATACCTATTAATTTAAATTCCTTCAATGATAACAAATTCTTCATATTTAAATAATATACATTGGGTACCTTAATACCATGATGACACTGACATAAATCCAACTTCTCACTCTTGCTTAATGTGTGAAAAATCGGAGTTAAATATTTTATGTTTCCTTTTATAGTGGGAGCTAACACCAAATGTATTCCCATGGATATCAAGTATAATATATCATGAAACCCATATTTTTATTTCCTTTTATGTCTATAAATTTCCAATAAAATGTTCACATGTATTTTTATCAACATGAATAATGTCAATGTAATGTTTTATCTCTAAAAAACTCTAATAAGGGAGTTTGAAAAAGATATTGTTCTTCTTCAATATTTTTTCTAATGACCATAACTCACTTTCGTTAAAAATGTGAAATCAGTATTTTTCACCTTGCCTTAATATTCATCAACTGAAAATGGTGGTGGGAAAATATTATATTCGTATAAACTACTAAATGGATTTTTCAATATATGATAAATATTATCAATTCAGAAAAAAAAAAATTTATGTCTTCTGTAGAGTATCTTTCTTCCATTCTAAAATTGATAACATGAATTCTCTTCTTTATAAATTGAAAATTACTTATGTCCCTAAACAATATATCCAAGAAAATTTACATATATAAGAAATTTTTTTATATTTAACATTATCATATAATGAAAAAGAAAATAATATTTATTTTATGCATCAAAAACAATAACACCTTCCTCCCATATAAGTTTCAAATCATCAATCAATGGTGAAAGATACACATCAATATCATTTCCCAACTGTTTTCTAAATAGAAATAATCAAGATCCTCATGACATATTTTTTCATTTTACATTAATGTGGAGAAAAATTGTAAACTACCAACAAAATATTCCATGAACTATGTTGCCTACTAAGGCTCTGATATAGATTCATTCCATCTGTGAACTGTCTCATTCTGATATTTCTTAATTTACTTCCAAAATCATGATGTTTTTTATCAAATCCAAATAATCACTAAATGATTAATTAATGATATTTTGAGAATTATCCTATATATTTGGATAAATTTCATATTTTGTTGAATTTTATATCATTTAATAAAATTTTATTTATTTTAATGTACCATTTTTGACAATTTCGATACTCTTCATTAATTTCCTTTCTAAAAATATCATAACAACATGTTTGCATCGATCCACAAATTATAAAACATTAATAACATGTAAAATTCATCAATAAAATTTTATAATGACGTTTAATATCTCAAAATATATTTATTTTGATATTTTAAATACCATTTGTTTTATATTTTGTTTAATTAAACAATTACAACATCATCATTGTGAAAGTCTTAAATAAAAGTATTTTTTCTATAAAATTTAGAAATAAATTATCATGATGAAGATAAATTTATTAGATTAAAAATTACTATTTATAGTATAATTTATCTTCAATATCATGATATATTAAAAAATATTTAGTTATTAAAAATATAAGTATGTCATTTTTAACTTATCTTTAAATAAAATATATTAAATGTCATATTCTTACCCAAGTGTCTTAAAATGATTAAAAAAATTATATTGATAATATTGGTTGAAAACCACTCATCCAATGAAATTAGGACAAGTTTTAGGGTAATTTTGTAATATTATAATATTTTTTTACCTTTAATTTTATGATTTACCCTTAACCGTGGTGAATAAAAATAATCTAATGTTACTATTCATAATATCCAAAAAATAAGTTAATCCCATTAGACTCTAAATATATTATAAATTACAACCTTGTATGTCTATTTTTACAAATTCAATTTATAGAGGTGCCTAAATTTTGTATAACGCTAATCCCAAAGACATTGTGGGAAAGTAGTTACAAGAAAACATTCAAAAGTTCAACAGGTTTCTTGTGCAATTTAAATATAAAAATGATTAAAATGGTTTAAATTAGATTAATATATTTATAATTGATCTGTTTTTACTTTTAAAAACAATTTAAAATATAATAATAATTTATAGGAAAAGGCGTTTTTTAAATGATAATGTGGTATTTTACACTATTTTTCAAAAAATGAAACTTCTCAGAAATATACCAAAAATTCAACTGAAGATAATTTTGAAATTCAAAATTCAAAATTGAAGTTTATTTTTACAAATAAAATTTATATAAATTTCCATGATTTAGTTTTAAAATTGGTTCCACATTAAAAGGTGGTAAAACTTAATTTGTCTTGTAACGTAAGCTAACTCAGAGTTGTGTGCCATGTAAGCTTACAAATGTATTATGTATAAATAAATCTATCAGTAAAATTTTATTCTAAAACAAAAATATTTTAAATTATTATGGTGTTGCAATGATAAAACTGGACCCAAGAAAATATTTGTACCAAAACAAACTCTTGTATAAACTCATTTTTAGGAAAAATACCACAAGAACAAAAATTTTGTATGGTAAATAGACAGAGTATTATCATGAAACATCAATGGATACTCTTCCAATTTACATATATTAAAAAAATGGATGGAGGACTGGTCACCTTTGGAGATGAATATAAAGGGAATATAGTTGGAGTTGGATCAGTTGGATATTGAACGATATTTTTAATCAAAAAAGTTTAATATGTTCAAGGGATAAAGCACAACCTGATAAGTATTTCTCAACTACATGATGATGGTTTTTATTTTGATTTAAAAAAAATCATGCTCTATTTTCAATGATAAATTTATTATATTTAGAGACCCTTTAACTAAAAATATTTATACCATGGATCTTGATTCCATGTATAAATAAAAAGTGAATTGTTTAACTGCTGAGACAAATCAGCGTTGGATATGGCATAGAAGACTTGAAAACTACAATATGTTTATTTTATATAAATTTTCTAAGAAACACAGAGTTCCTAACTTTTTTACTCATAAATTTCATAATTATATATTCTATGATGCATATCAAATCAGAAAACAACACAAATCATCATTCATGAGAAGTTTGATGAAAGTAATCCTTTTTGTAAAAGAAAATATCAAACATATGAAATTACTGACTCTTATGAAAAAATAAGGCTTGAATCGCATTAGACTTATTTTGAAAATAAAATAAATGAAATTCAGTCTCGTCCTGAAGAACATGAATTAGATGAACCTGAAATTGTCTTACCTAGAAAAAATAGTGTCTTAAAGTATCTTCCTTTAGAATCAAATACTGGAAATCTAGATACAGCTGTTAGAACCATAATAAATGTTGGAAACCAAGCTGAGGCTTTTTCTATTCTATCAAAATTGGAACCTAAGAATATAGAAGTAGCTTTAAAAGATGAAACTTGGTTAGTGTATATATAATAATAACATAATCAATTTAGTAGAATTAAATTTTTGGAATTAGTTGATAGAACAACCAATTATCTAGTAATAAGAACAAAATGGGTTTTTAGAAATAAACAAGATTATCAAAGGATCATTACTATAAATAAAGAAATATTAGTATCAAACGGATACAACTAGTAATAAGTGATATACTATGATGAAACCATTCCTCCAGTTTTTATATTAGAAGAAATTAGGATCCTTCTAGTTTATGTATCTCGTATGAATTTTAAATTATATCATATGGATGTAAAATTTTCTTTTTAAAATGGATATTTAATGGAGGATTTTAATAGTAAACAACCCCCAGGTTTTGAAAACCCCCATATTCCAACTAAAGTGTTTATACTTACTAATTCTCTTTAAGGACTTCAAAAATTACCTAAATCATGGCATGAAATACAAAGATCATTTTTTGGAAAACAGATTTTCAATAGTATTATAAGATCCCAAACCTTTTAAGATAAATATTTATTCTAATATATTATTAGTAATGAAATTAGATTTTGTTATTTTTAGATCAATAACTAAATAACTTTTTAATTATTTTTCAAACCTTATGAAAAAATAATTTGAAATAAGTATTATGGGAGAATAAAATTTATTTCTATGATTTAAAATTTATCAAAAAGATTATGGAAATATTTTAAATCAAATAAAACACATTATTAATTTATTGAAAAAAATTAGACTAGAAAATAGTAGGTCTTATACAACTTCCATGTATAATAATGTAAAACTTGATTTCGATGAAGGTGGGAAACCTGTTGAAAAAAGTTATATGGTGGTATGATTAGTAGTTTATTATATCATATTATTATTAGACCAAAAATATTTCTTTATGTGTGTTAATATTCTAGATTTTATTCAAAACAATAAGATTCTCATTTTAAATTTGTTAAAATAACTTTTAGATAGTTACAAGGTATTATTTTCAATCTCTACTATACTAAAAAAAACTTCTGATTTAATTTTAATTTCATATTCAAATGCGGATTTTGGAATATATAGATTAGATAGAAAAAACATCAAGGACCTGTCACTATTTATGAAAATAATTAATTTCATGGTAAAGTAAGAAATCAAATTCAGTTGATATGTCAACAAATGAGGAAGAATATACATTTGTTTGTAGTTACTGTGCACAAGTGTTTTGGACGAAACAAACCTTACTATAATTTGGACATAATTTTAATAATATACCTATTTTATGTGATAATAAAAGTGCAATTAAGTTTTCATAAAATCATATAAGACATTCATGAGAAAAGCATATTGATATAAAACACCACTTTCTAAGAGATCAGGTTCTTAAAAATGATATATCATTATAATTTGTAAATAGTTAATATCAACTTTCTAATATTTTCACTAAACCACTTCTCACTGTAATATTTTATTTTATTAAGCGGTAGTTAGGAATATTTAATTTTAAATAAATGATTATTTACTTGTTTTGTTAATTTAAGTGTTGATAGTTTTTATTTTATTCATTTATTTATACATTTTCTATTTGAATAAAACAATAATTTATTTATTTTTTGAAAAAACGCATCTTTTCAAAATAGAGAATTAGTTATTACACAATGTAATTGGATCTAGAAAACAAATTAGTTCCACCTAAAACTATCAGAAAACTCCCTCTATCATTTTCACTCGCAGTCTCGGTATTTGAACACTTTAGACTTCTAATGTACTTTTTTTTCTTTTAAAACCCTAGAATTCAAACCTTCAACCCTCATATTAGTATAAATTTGGATGATTCTGAGAACATATGTATTCTAACAAAGAAGAACGAAGTGAAAATGTGCTACCTATAGACAAATTCCTTAAGGAAATGTAATAGATTTCAAATGGATTCATCAGAAAAACCTTCTTCTTAGGCATGATCTAGAGTTTTGATGTCTAGAATCTCTTTTTAATGATGGAAAGACTGAGTTTATTTTTTGATATAGAAGTAATAGAGTTATTTATAAATGTTTTGTTCAATTTCAGTTACACAAAGTATATCTTAGTATCTCTTATAAAGGATAGGGATTATTTAATCTCTTCAGTCAAAATAGAAAATGTTTTTAAGTGACTCCATGAAGGGGTTTTAATTTTAATATTCAGCAGATTGGAAGTCATGAAAATAAATCAGAGGATATTATATTTTTTCTCATTAGATCCACCCAAATAAGAAAAATGCTTGTTATGGATCTTGAGGCTAGAAATAAGGTGTTGGTCAAGTTTATTCCACCATTAATAATTCAAATAATTGTTGAGCTTGAAAATTTTCCTTACCTATAAATTTATATAATGTTTTTATGATGAGTTATATTAAGTTTAATTTCATAAGGAATCTGAATCGTTATTTCCAAGGGAGGGAAAGAATGAATTTTATCCTTTTGGAAGTATAATTTATTTACTAGTATATAAAATTGGAACAATTCTAGATGTATCGATGCACACCAAGTGTCATTATAGTAACATTCTCAGTGCTGGAACTCTAAGAAAGATAGGTTTCTTCTAGATATAGTCCAAGAAAATCTATTACCTCCTGGTGGAGAAGACCAAAAAGGATTTGGTCCTATTTCTTAGGGGGTATGGAGTTTTCAGATCTACTACTACAATACAACTTCAAGAATACGATGTTAGATAATATAGAATATATGATGTAGTTCAACCAAAGAGATACAGAATAAAATACAATGTCTCTGATCCAGAAGCTTCAAAAGATGTCCCTCAATATCTTGACAAACATTTTGATGAAGAAAATGTTGAGTACCTTGTCATCCTACTAACACAAAGGGATAAACCTACACCTTAGGATACCATATTTTATCCACTAGAACTAAAGGTGGTAGTATCAGGCGATGTTTCTCAACCAGACAACAAAGAAGAGCAAGTGGATGTTATTATCAATCAAGATAACAATCATTTTCAAAGAACACATTCAGAAGAATAGGTTTACAAAAATGAACAAAGAAGTGACCAAGCTATGTTAGTGGAATCTGACACAGTAAAATTAGATAATAATCAATCAATTTCTGTTATAGCTAATTCCTTGGACAAGGAATATTTTTTAACTACTAGAATTGTAGAGGTTATTGAGGCTAAACCTTCTCCCTATAGTTATAAAATTAAATAAAAATTCTTACCCCTGATTGATAGAGGCCAACCATATCAATCTGAAATATAATAATCTTCTGATTCTTTTAAAAATTGAATTGATTTGTTTTTTTCATTTTAATAAGCCAAGAGAAGAGAATTATAATTTTCAAAGTTAATTTGAGTCTACTAGAAAATATTTGGAATATTTAAGAAGTAAAACTATTCCCAGATAGGAATTACAACCTGTTCAGGATCAACTATATAATCTTTGAGAAATTTTTGTTTCAAGATGGGATTTTGAGGATTTTCATAGAGAAATGGTTGATCAATTTGCAAAGCTCCAAGAATAGATTATTTCTAAACATATTTTCAAGATTTAAAAAGATATTTGAGGAGTTGGTTTTAATCCATGAGAATTAGTTCCAATCAGTTCGTCACATCGACATCAACATCAAAAACATCTCCAGATTTAGTCAAAAGGATAGAATTCATTACTATTGTCATGTCTAGTTTCAATGATCGATTTCATCCTCTTCAATGTGAAAGATCACAACTCAATGTTTTTTGGGAAAATCAATGGGATCATATTTAGAATCTAACTACTGTAGATCTTGGTATAAGGAATCTTCTCAATCAATTGGGTATAATAATATATTATTTTTTTCACTTAGAGGAAATGATTCAATAATTTCCCAAATTCAATTTGACTTAAAGTTTAATTGTGGTTCTAGACTCAAAATTTTTTATGAGGAAGTTGGCTGAAAATATTAAATAAATTTTAAGAGTATATCTGGAATAATTAAAAAAAGTTCTTCAATCTAATCGAGTTTCATCAAAATCTAACACCTCTTATGAACTATCCCTTTCTCATTCATCCAGTCCTACTTTTTATATTTTCTCATCCAAAATGATTCTTGTAATCATAATCATATTTTTATAAAATTCTTGTGCTTATTTTATTTTTGTTCATTTTTATTTAGGTAATATATCTCTCATTTTTATCTTAATCAGATTATAACATTCATTTATAGTTATGTGCTATATTGAAAGTGTTTTAATCTAGTTTAATCTAATTTTTTTATATCACAAAAAGGTTGAGAAAATTAGGTAAACACAACATTTTTTATTCTCTTAATCAATAATAAATTTTTGTTATCAATTAAATGGATTGGATTTACTGTGTATATTATTTTTATATTAACCATAATCTATATATATTTTTAAAGATATCATTCCATTTTTGTTTACAATTCTTATATTTTACTATATGTTATGTTATGGGTTTTGTGATCCTCAAAAAGGGTGATATTTTTGGGCATGTATTGTCACAAAAATACTCTATAAATCTTATTAATTTTGATACTCACAAATACCCTTTTTTGTTTTAATAGTTAAATTAATTTAAGTATTTTTTATGAACATATATCTTGATAATATTATCTTATTTATGTGTTATAATTTTTTTATGAAGTATTTTGAATGTGTTTTAAACATATTATAGACATATTGTTCATACACTATATCTTATATTGTATCATTGTTTTTAAAATACTATGTTTGAGATTGGTAAATTTATGAATAAATAAGCCTATGTTTGAGGAAACAAATGTATGGTACGTAAATCCTAATTTTGTAATCAATCGTATGTTGTTAATGCTATGTTTAGAGTTTTTCGTCTAATGAAGGAACCATACATTTGACTATTTAATAATGGAGAATAAATTAAAAATATTTTCCATGATTTTTGAAATGGTTCATTTGGAAGTAAAAAAATTAAATCTATTTTATGACTGATTCAAAGGATCGTATTCCATGGAGAAACTCATTCATGATTCAAATGGAAGTGGTGACTCTCTTGAATGATTTAAATTTAACTATTTATGATCTATTAGGAAACATTCTTGGATATCCTCAACTAAAAGAAAGCTAATATTTATCTATAAATAGAAATAAGTATTTTAACTTTCTATACAAAAATATATATGCAATATCTTTTTGAAAACAGAAATAATTTAAAGAATCAAAATATTGATCAACTCGGTAATTTCTAAAAAAACTTCACTTTGGAGATATACATATTTCAACCATGTGTTATTGTGTAACTGATACTATTCGTTTGTTTCTATTCTTATTTAAGATCATTTGCAACTACGATACCTTCAATGTTATTCTTTCATAAAGACGTTAATCCTTGAATAAAAAGATCCTTATCATGTCAATTGTTTCTAAAAATATGATCAATAACATTTCGATTCCATCAAATCAAAATATTTTGATTTATTAGAGTTGGAGATGCTCAGACTGAGTCATAAAAAAGTATAATCTTCTCAAACTAATCTATAGAAAATATGGTTCCCTGTAAATGAACCAAAAGTCTCTATAAAGCCTTTTTGTAAAGGTTCCAACTAAATGCACTCAGTTTTGCTGGTCTTGTGATAAGAAGACATTTCTAGTGAAAATCACCAAGCTCCCTAAGAGATAATTGGTGGAGTGTGCTGGGGATATTATTGACCCAAACCACTATAAAAAAATTCTGTATTTAGTGTTTATCTACTAGTCAAACTACCTATAGAAGTGAATATTGTGTGTCTGCATAAATCGTAAAGAAAGATAAAATCCATAATCTATCACGATTATCAAAAAGGAAAAATTCACCCCCACCCCCATTTTATGTCTTTTTGTTGTTCCAACCTTTCATAAAATGTATTGAGTGGTGCGGAGAAATAAGGAGAGGTGTTTCCTTTTATAGTTGTGGAGTGTTGTTTTTGTAAATACCCGAAGGTTTTCACTATTAGGAGGTCAATCTTACCTAAGGTGGAGATAAAATTGATTATTAATGTTGTTCAGGGAAAATATTTTTGATCCACACCTCCAACACATAATAAAACTCATGTTTTAAACATGTTTTTGTTAAAGATCTACGTTTTATTATTTTTACCATTTTGGTCTTTCACTAAGATAATTATTTTTTTAACCTTGTTAATTTAACCCTTAAAAATAAATCAAAAAAAAATCTTAGTAGATAATTTGGCCCCACTTGTTATAAATAGTAAATGTAATATATCAAATAAAAATCTTATGTGTGTTGGAAATTAATTTTAACACAAGCGCATTAACATGAAAAAACACAAATTGATCCATAAACATGCTAACTGAGTTTTTATTATGTAGCTGTCAATAGAATCATTATAAAATAATAATTTTTCCACATAATGAACATATTTTATATTTATTATCATTTAAAAATCACTTGAAAAAATATATGATTTTTATTAATTTTTAATCATTTAATAAAATATAATTTATCATAAAATAACATTAATATAAATTTTGATGTTATTCATTTAAATTGATTTAAAAAAAATAAAATTATGGAATTCATATATATTATGTTAACACCAATATAAAATTATATATTAATCTAAAAAATAATGGAACATAATAATTCATTCAATTTATTTAACTTTTAATATTTTTAGTCTCATTTCTTTTATTTAATTATTTACTAAATAATTGTAGTGTTGTTGTTTCTCAAGAATTAAATGTAATTATTTCACGTCCAAAAACTTATAATAAAATATAATGATAAAATAATTTTTTTTCTTTGAAAATAATATTTATAATGAACATATGTTTTCTGTGTCTTTATCCAAAAACATTATAGATATTACAAGTAAGGAGGGTTCTTTTGTTGTCTTTTTCTTCACTTAACTTATTATATATGTCACTTTCAAGGATAAGTGTCCCATAAAAACATCAAAATATATCCTAAGGTCGTAAGGGTCAAAATATGGCCCAAAAATGGGTGTTGGACAAATTGGTAGGTTGTTTTAACCCTTTTATTATTAATTTAACTCCCCGGTAAGCACATTTTTATAATAACCGCGACGATAATTTTTATTGTATTCACTATTTATTTTTCTCCCAAAATAAGGTTGCATTATTATAAATTATATATTATTATGATTAAAGATATTAAATCCATTTTTACAAATTTCATCCAATAAATCTGAAAAAAAAATTACATAAAGTTAATCCCACAAATGCGACAAGATTGTGGGTTTCTAAAGAGAAAATAATCAAAAGTTTACATGTTTTAGTATCAAATTTCAATATGAAATAGATTTCAATTACCTAAATTGGATTAACAGATTTATAAATGAAATAATTATACCTTAAACCAAATTTAAAATGTAATTTAAATTAATAAATTAATTAAACTAAAAGGAAATCATCAATTAAAATTCAGTATTTTCATTATTCATGAAAAATATTCTTTTCATAAAAATCATGAATCATTATACTAGGATAATTTTTAAATTATGAATTAAAAATGATTTTTATATATCAAATTCATTTTATAAAAGTGTCAAAAATTAATTTTCTTATAATTTAAATAAATTAATTAAAAAAACACTTTTTAACAAAATAGTATTTTCAAAACATATAACGATTTAATTGAAAACATTATGTATTTTTCTATCAATAAATTTTATTTATATAATAACTTTATATATAATAATTAAAAATTAGTTATTACTATTCATACCATTAGTTTTAATAGTTAGATTATAATGGTCATGTTTAAATTATATTAATAATATATTGTGGTTTTGTTAAAACTCTGCATTGTGTGTAACAAAAGTGAACACGGTGTTTCATGTAGCAAAAACATAACATGGTGTTACATGTAAGGAAGGGTTAACCTGGTGTTACATGCAACATAATAAAAACTCATAGTTCCATGTAACTCAAAATATTTAAAATATTAAATTCATTTGAAAAAAAATACATATTCCAAAAAATCTGAGGGTGTTACATTCTATATACCCCCCTGAAAATGAATTTCACCCTCAAAATTTTTCTCAATAATAAAAGGTTTAACCTTTGAAAATAGAAACCCAGATTGTATAAATGAATAATAAAACATTATTTAAAGGGGAAAGTTGGAATAATAGAGGCTGCCTAAATTAACTTATAAGTAGGATTCTTCATTGGATAACATAGTTTCAAAGTGAATCTTTGAACATGAAAGAAAAGTGTAAATAATTAGTAAATGATAAAGTTGAGTTACCACAAGAAATTGGGTGATCTAGAGAAAGTTAAAGACTACAAACCATAAACCAAATATGGGTGAAAAAAGTCATTAATATCATAAAAATTGATGATAATATGATAACATTTTATTCCAAGATCCATTTCCTAACGTTGAATAATATTGAAGAGAAGATATAATTACTTGGTTTCATTCCATTTTATTAGAACAGTCTCAGCATTGGGTTGTTCCTTGATCAATTTCCACTTTATCTCTTACTCTAAGAAATTTAGGTGAATGTTTTATGGATGAATCAATAGGTGATCATATAATCTGTAAATATAATGATAATTTATTATATTTATCTTTAGATGCCATTACAACAAAATGGTTAGCATGGGTTATCCAATATGCATAAATCTTATTGTGGTGAAGTAATACATTAATCTCAAAAACCACATCCGGAGTCCAACTTGAACCATTCCATAAATGGTTAACCTTATAACCCTTCCAAAATAAAAAATTTATAAATAAGGTCACTAAATTTCTCAAAATCAACTTAACATTAATCCCCTATATATCATAAATTTGACCTTGATTGACACATACTATCAAAGTCAATACCTCCATCATGTATTATCTTGAAACATGATAATAACTTGAATTACCATAAAACCTTATTAAAAATATGTATTCTTCCTTATTCCTTAAATAAAACAAAGATTATTGGATTTATTCCTTAAATCCAAAAAAAATTGTAAACTTCATCAATGATAGTATAAACCAATTTTTTAGAAAATCATTAATCTGTTATAAAGAAATCAGTACTGTCCAATTTAATTATTCATATCCAAAATATATTTATCCCAAAAATATTATTTCATTATACAGAACATATTAATGGTAATCTTACCTTCATCAAAATATCACATTTCCATTAAATCACTTTTCTAGTCTATCAGTACCATTTAACATATTCTTGAAAATATTTAATGCAATGCATCTATAAACAATCTGTATATATATACTCATATAACATAATTATTGAATTTAAGTACATAAATTGTTCAATTATTCCACCTCATCCTTAGTCTATTAACTTGGATTTGACATCTTATTCCCTAATACCTCTTTCCTTTCATATTTCATTCGTCATTTCATTATTGTTAATAGTGTAATAATTACTCATACCACCTTGACGATTCTCTTCATGATATTTCCCCTAGGACATCAATTTTCATAATGCCCATAATTTTCCCATTTAAATCTTTCATCCAATTATTATACTATAGGAAGACCAATATCCCCATCCATTGTGTTAACTGAACTTTTCATTTTCCCTCAGCAATTTCTTACTCTAGGACATTCTTCTCAGTGCATAAGCATTTTCTCATTCCTTTGAGACATTTTTTATTGTGCTTCTTCACACATTATGAACATATATGGAACTAAATCTTATTTATTCTATGGTTATCATCACATGAAATCGCAATGAAATCTTTCCTTCTCTTCTTTGGAGAGTTTGGGAGTTTTCTATATTACACTTTGTTAATCATGTACTATGAAAACTGATTAGTCCTAATCACAACATCTGTTTCCCCATTCATCATCACATTTGGATTATTATCAGTAAATAATCCCTCACATTCAATGTTAATCTAGTTCCATCAAGTTTCTTCCATTAACTAAGACCAAAAAGAATAGTGAGAGAAATTCGTATCATAATGGAAAATTATATAGTCTAAAAAATTATTTATGAGGTCTAAAACAAGACACATTTTTTAATTTATGACACATTAGGTTTATCTTAAGTCATTCATAGTTATCATCTATTTAAATACTTTATTATGGTTTATAAAGACTTTATAAATTTCCAAAGCATATCCTCATGAAGTGTCAAATGGGGTGTGCAACAAGCCTATTTTTTTCACCAGTTCCCTATTAATTCTTTCTCAATATGGTGTTTTCGAGGTTTTTACCCATAGGTAAATCTATGTCAGAGCCACAACAACTTTTAGTATCAAGATAGGGATTTATTTCTAGGAAACCACTCACTCTACCCTTTAACAAAATTCTAATAGATTTTCCAATACTTTGAATCATCCTTAGACTTACCCTTAAAGACATCCCTACACAAATCCTTATAAATATCCCTATAGACCTCGCATAAATTTTCAAATCCATGTTTTCAAAGGTTAACTAGAAAAATCATTTGACATAAAATATAGCAACCCAGGCTTCTCATACTTGGATATTATATCTTTTTATATGAATATTCATTAGATTATATAAACACACACCAAAGGACCTTAAATTTTAGTGCCTTTGAAAACTTGTATCCCAATATACCTAACTCTTTTAATATCATCATTACAACCCATAAATATCTTCCCATTTAGTAGTCTTACATAAAAACCATTCTTCATAACCGCAGGAAAGGAATCATAATAAAGGGTGTGATCAGATTCTTAATAAGGGTAAATAATAGAGATATCAAATCACAACACGAGTAAAATGGTACGAGAACATGAGAATAACATTTGAAAACCAGACCCTTCATATCCAAAATCATAATCTTGAGTCATGGAATAAATATTTGTAGTTTATTAGACATTAATCAAAAGGAAATCAAATAACATGATCCATGAGATCATAAAATTGGCTTAAGACATGGAGTTTTGACCTATACATCATCTTATAACATTGGTAAAATGTATAAATAGAAATCTGTTCACTCATTAAGTTATGAACATGAAATTATTATCTCACATAAATGTATGGATATTCAACCTACTCTACACAAAAAAATATGGAAATGAAATACAGGTCCACCCAAAACATTTTGAACATGTAATAAGGTTCATGGATAACCTTGTGAAAATTTAGTAAGGTTCATTCATAACATTATAAACAAGAAATATAGTTCCATGCATAAAATCATAGTACTCAAGGTTCACTCTCATGACCATCATAAAATAATCAATACCTTACTAAACTAGGTTCACTCTCTGTTCTGGTCTTGTCTATCTCCTGAGATATAAATCTTTACCCAATTCATTATAGGGAGATATAGGTTCCACCCATCCTTGGTTATAACATAACCATCATCTTTAGTTATAATGTAGCCACCATATCATATTGAAAATCATACATATGTGTTCCATGAGATCAAAAAACATTCATCATATCGAATCCCATGAAAAGAAATGGGATTCATAAACCTTTCATCATAACATAATCAATGGAAAATAAAAAGTTTTCATAATCATTTCATCGTTTGATTAAATAATAACTCGTGGAAAAAGAAGTAGGCTTTATAATCATTTTATCATGGTATAACTAGTAGAAGGGAAACAGATTTGATTAACATCTTGTCATATTAAACATAAACCATTTAGAAAATACTAAGAATGATATCATTGGATCATCTACTTGGTAAATAATAAGTAACCTCAAATAATTTCATCTTAGATGCAATTTTTTTTAATAATACCTGGGACATTTCTTGAGGAAAATATATTATCTTTGAAAATCAGTTTTTAAAATATAAAAAAAATTTGAAAACATTTTTCTTTGAAAATAAACTTGAAAAAATATAAAGGTATATTTAAAAAATAGTTTAAAACATTTATTGAGTAAAATATAATTTTCACTTTGAAAAAAAAATTAAAACGTTTTTGAAAACATTTTTGGAAATCATGGTTTTGGACGAAAAATATTTTTCAACTGAAAATATAATTTTTCATAAAAACATTATTATGAAATATTGGGTACAAAAAGAGAGTAAAATGAAGGTAAACATGTATTCTCATAAGATAATCATAGTAGAATAATATTCATGAGTTTATGGATAGGTAGAACATAGTATTTTATCATTGGAAGCATAATCATAATCAATCTTGATAAATTATGAGATTGTAAATTAAAACTCTTACCAATTTGGTGACATTTAATAATAAGATTCATGAAATAATAACATTGAGTTCAATTTAAAATATTTATAAAATAATTAAATTCATGATATAACATGTCAAAGGGGTAGTATACACACCACATAGAAGAGGATAGGTGCATAACATAACATATGTCCTGAAGAAGGCCAATTGAGACAAAACTCCCTTATCAATTTGTTAAATTTTGAACCATAACCCTCAAAAAGGTGTAGCCTCAAAGGGATATTTAAATAATAATTATTTTATATATAATAATCATAATTTACATTCATGTGTAGAATATATTATAACACTGTAAGATTTTATAGTATGTACCCCCTTAAATAAATTCAATTCATTCAATAGGTTTCATTGCATGAAAAAATAATTTCATATAGTATAAATCATATAAAATCTCATAGACAATAGAAAAAAACTCTATAATGAATAATTAATGAAATAAGAGACTTTTTCTTGAAATTAAGGAACATATACTAATGAAATAATGACTTAACATTTGGAATAGTAATGTTACCGTTAAAAATAGTAATTCGACAAATTGAGTATTAACCTTTCCTATAAAAGTATAAATAAAATTTTTAAAACTTATTAATTAAAATATTATATAGTTATATCATATTATAAGTAAATAAAAATTTTGTAAATGATATATTATGTATTGATATTTTAATTAAAAATATATTTTTATTTACAATTTTATAATTAATATAATGATTTTGAAGAAAATATAATTACATAAAATAGTATAATAAATTGATATTTTGTTGTATTGTGATTATAATATAATATTATGATACGTTATTTAATATTTCAAAGTGTTGTAAAATCAGTTATTATTTTAATATTGGTATTTTTCGAGTAAATAATCATTTTAATTAAAAATTAAATTTCTCATATTTATAAAATTATTGTTATAAAATTGAGTTCAATTTTTAATTATATAGGTCAAGAAAAAGGTTAGGGAAAAAATTTGGGATTTTTCTAAAATAGTTGGATTTTTGTGAATAGAAAAATATTGTAGGTTCTCAAAGAGGACAAATTCAATGGGTAAAACCCTATTCCCTTTTACTTTAATTTATTTTCAATTTATTTTCTTTTATAATTATCTCCTCACCTCTTATGACTAAAGATGCATGATAACTCTAGTATCTTATATATATTTTAATTTTATTATTTTAATGGAAAATTAAACCTCAAGTCTCTTCTCCTTTTCCTTTTATTCTAAAAATAAAAACATCATTCATGAGGTGTCGATTTACCGCCTTTATAGATGATGTGTTTTCTTTTTTCAATTTTCTTTTAAGGATTGTCATAAGACCATTTTTATGGTTAAGATAGACAAAAATATATGTGTTAATACTTATTTAAAATTCTTAAAAAGGTATATATAAATAATATTAATTCATATGACAAAACTAGTTTGTGATGATCGAAAAATGAAAAAATAATCTAAATGATTATCACTAACATTTTATATAATGATTCATCCTCATACCATATATAAAAATGAAATATATAACCATTTAATATTATGGACATTCAATAATAACATATAATTTCAATTCTAGACAACTATTCTCATTTTACATGATTTTCCATACATATATACAAATAAATTGATCATGAAAAGCAAGGAAACGAATTCTCTTGAATAATAAAATTTATCTTATAACACATAAAAAGGCCATAAATGAACTTAGTAAAATTTTAATAAATCAAATAAGTGTATAAAACATTCAGAATTAATTAATTAATTAATTTAATCTAATTATCTAGGACATTAAGATCAAGTGCAGAATACATTCAGACATAAGGTAAGGGACTTGGTCTCAATTTCTATTTCATTAAGACTAACTTAGTATTGTAAACCTAATCATTTTTATGTGGTGTATCAACTTCCCCCTTGAGATAATTTTTCATTTTACATTATATTTCTACTAAATAACAACATTATTTTATCATGGATATGATTATTGTCTTAGGAATATACCATTTTACATATGGTGTTTATTTTGAATGTTGTTTTAATTAGGGAAATATTGTTGAATTTTTATCTTCTACTAAATATGGATATTGATAAGTCATATTATTATTGAATTAAATCTATGTATGAATAAATATTTGAACATGAAGTGATCTTGGGAGCCCGTTTAACCCATAGATTCATCGATAGGTCTCATGAGACAAAAAAATTTTTGACAAACCCTTTGTGTTTTTTCTGAGCAGAATGGGACGAGTTACTACCCACTGACTTGAACAGTCTTGACGGAATGATGGTTCATGTTCTAGATACATGACATCCAATACATAATCATTTTTTTAGTATTTATTTATCATTAGTAAGAGGATTTTCACTATGAAAAAATCTACGGATACATTGACATTCTTATTTTATTGATGGAATGTGTTTTTCAGTTATTCAATATTCCTTACTGATTATGTATAATGGATTATGATTCACTTATTATTGATTCATGATACTACAATATGTAACCCTTACAGAGAATTTGAAAATACCCTTTTATTTTTTTAATTCCTAAGGTTTTTATGATGATAACTTTGAGTAAGTGTTGAGGAAGCATTTTATTTTTCCTTTGTTATGTAATATGTTTAATTACCAATGTAATAAAGGAACCATGTATGTAATTGGTTTCTTCAAGGATACTAAAATGATCGACCCTTGGAGATGTGATCTATTGTATATATTCCATTATAATAAAACAACCATTGAATTTTGCCAACTTGGGTCTGGTTTTATATATATATATATAACATAAAAGAAACATGTGGTGAATATGGCATTTGTATCAGGGAAAGTAAAATTGAGACGGTAATCCCATACCTTAAGTATTGACTTCAATTTTACTTGTTAAAAACTCCTATATAATAAATATAATTTTATTATAAATCTAGTAAAGAACCATAATCATATATATCATAACATATATTATTTTCTTATGAACTTTTATTTCCTTTTTATTAACAACTCCATGTTAAAGTTATGTTTTGGGTAATAACTGTTTTGATTTTATTTTGTGTTTTCATTTGTTATATTTTTAGTCCTCCTAATTTTATCATGATTCAGTAATATAAAAAATTATAACCATAACATAAATATCACATATATTCATTATATATGTATTTATATTAATTCATAAATTTAGTGATAGGTAATGAAATACACCATTCACTCAGACAATAGGGTGTACGTACGAATGAACATTGTATTTCATTTTCTTATTGGGTTGAAAGAAAGAAAATTAAATTATATATATACTAATTATATAATCATGGTTATTTCATATATAAAAAATCATTAAACACTTTCTTAATACATTTCATGTAAAGTGTGAACAAATCACATCGCTTCACATGGTGTTAGTCCATCGTACACACGAGCGACATTATCGTTTTCCCACAAAAGGAACGTCATGAAGTTATGTGTGATATAAAAATTCATTAATCATAAGAGAATCCTAAATATCATATATAAATAATAAATCCATCATTATGACTAGTTTTGATGGGCGGTAATGGAAAAACGAATAACATCGATTCACGAGGCGGTAGTCTATTGTACACATGAATGAGGATTTTGTAACACATTTGATGGAATTAGAGATGGTTGTAGGACTTTAACTTAACATAACAACATCTAAGTATATTTAAAATACTAATGTTAATATATAATCATGGTATAACAATAATTTATGAAGGTGGAGAAAGAAATAAAATAAAGACGCTCATTGAAGAAAATTACCACTTCTTTGGGTCTTCTCCTTAGGTATGAAATAAAGCCTTTAATGGTCAGATTTATACCCAAAATATGGAATACAGTATGATAAAAGGGAATTTGTGAAGAGATGTTTTTAGTTTTTGGTTCAACCAAGTGGCTTGAGAGGTGTGAATAAGTGAGAAGATGGGGTGACCTTTTATAGTGGAGGAGGAGTCTAATTTTTGTAAATACCCAAAAAAGAATTCACTATTTGGAGGTCAATATTATATCGAGTGGATCCAAAAAAACATTTATTAATGGTTTTGAGGGATTTTATGTTCTATCCAAACCTACACCACACAAAACAACACATTTCTTAAACAAGTTATTCCTTAATATCTAATTTTCCTTATTTTCACCATTTTGGTTTTTCACTTTGGTAACTAGTGTTTTTAATCTGGGTAATTTATCCTTTAATACTGAATTAAAATGAGGCTTACTTGGTAATTTTGAATCCCTAAATATAAATATTTAATCCAATTCATCAAATAAAAATATTATGTGTTCTGAAAATTAATTTTAACACATGCGCATGTAACGTGAAAAAACATTGTTTTAACCATAACTACGCTAACAGAGTTTTTATTATTTAGTGGTCAATATATTCATTATAAAAGAATATTTTTCAATTAATAGAACATTTTTTATATTTATTATCATTTAAAAATAAATTGGTAGAATATAATAATTTTTTGTAAATTTAAATCATTTACTAAAAAGTAATTTATCATCAAATAACATTAATGTCACTTTTGACGATATTCATTTAAATTGAATTTAAAAAATTAAAATAACCTGATACAATTAAATTATATTATTTTATAACCCATATAACATGATATATTAATCTAAAAAGTATTGGATCATAATAATTCATTAAATGTATTTCACTTTTAATATTTTCTGTATCATTTCTTTTATTTAATTATTAACAAAATAATTACAACGTTGACATTTCTTAAGCATTTAAATTATTTTTTTCACCTCCAAAATTTTAAAATAAAATATAATGATAAAAAAACTCATTTATATTTTAAAATAATATTTATAACTAAAAAATATTGTTTTTTTCCTATCCCAAAACTTTATAGATATTAAAACCAATGAAGGTTCTTTTTTTGTCTTTTTCTTTATTTAACTTATTATATATGTAAATTTAATGTAAAAGGGCCTAAAAATAATAAAAATATATAATAAGGACATAAGGGTCTAAATGTTTTCATCCATTGGGTGTTTCAAAAATTATTAGGTAAATCTAACCCTTATATTATAAATTTAACGCCTCAATAAACACATTCTTACCTTAACTATGGTAATTAGTTTTTACTGCATTCACTATTAATTTTGGTAAAAAATTATTTTAACCTTATTTGAAATTAGAAATTATTATGATCTTAAATATGGAATCTATTTTTACCAATTCATTTCACAAAATTGGAAAATTTTAATTTAAAATTAATCTCACATATGCGATGAAAAAATCGGGTTTTTTAAGAGAAAATGAAAAAAAGTTTACAACATTATTATATCAAATTTCAATATGAAATTGATTATAATGACCTAAAAAAGATTAATAGATGTATAATTTTACTAATTATATATTTAAAATAATTTAAAATTAAATTAACTATATAAATAAATTAAACAAAAAGGTAGTTTTCAATTAAAATTTTGTATTTTTTACTATTCATCAAAAAAAGTATCTTTTCAAAAAAAACCCCAAAAATTCACCCTAAGATAATTTTGAGATTTTTAATTCAAAAATAAAGTTTTTTTTCAAATTAATTTTATAAAATTGTGAACAATTAATTTTTCTAATTTTCACAAAAGAAATAAAAAGAACATTTTTTGAGAAATTAGTATTTTCAAAACATATAAAGACATTATTGAAAAAAAAGTATTTTTATATCAATCTGGTTTATTTATATAAACCCCATATATATAATATTTAAAAACTATTTATTATTATTCATACAATTAGGTTTAACAGTTGGGTTATAATGGTCATGTTTAAATAATATCAATAACACATCGTGGTTTTGTTAAAACTCGGTGTTGTGTGTAACGCAAGCATACCCAGTGTTGTGTGTAGTGTTATAAGAACTTTATGTTATCTGTAATTAAATATTAACTCAGTTTGGTGTGTAACTCAAGATAAAATCAATGTTTTGTATAACTCAAAATATCAAAAATATTAAATTAATATGAAAAAATATATATTTCACAAAATCTTAGAGTGTGATCCTCAAGAGTTGAAGATTATGGTTGTTCCCTATATATTTATGTGTTCAATAGCACTAGTTGTGGATATTATTGTGAATATAATTTTCTAGTTTTATATTATGTTAATATGTGTTTCAATATTATAATAAAATAATTGAATGTGCATTATTTAGTAGTTTTTTATGAATATTTTATTTACTATAGTAGAATATTGGATCTCATATTCTCCCCCTCTTAAAAAATTTCATCCAAAAAAATTGAATTATATATCAGACAATAAAAATATGTGAATAATTCATTATCATTTCCTCCTTATGTTCCCATGTTTCTTTCCTTAACATATGATACCTCAAAACTACTTTCACCATTTGAGTTTCCTGATTTTATAAAAATTACTCCCTAGTGTCAAGAATCTTGACAAGCTATCCATTATATGATAAGACAAGTTTATGTTCAATTTCTTTAGTAGTGAGTGCATGTGTTGGGCCTGTGATGTACACCCACATTAGTGATACATGTAAGATGTCATTCTCTTTATAGTGGTTTTTGGAATAGCTAAATAGTAAACCAAAACGCTGATTCTCTCCAAATTTTAAAGGTTTTAATATACCTTGGACTATGATTTCCCTTCATACCAATCCTTATAACCTCATTCCATGAATATATCTTTAGGAATACAATATCCCCTACTTGAAATTCAAAGTATTTACTCTTATTATCATCATATATCTTTTGAATACTTTGATCCATCTTAATATGATTCTAAATATCTTAAAATTTCTTTTTTTTATCCACAATGAGTTCAAAACATATTAGTCTCCATTCCCCATATTTATCCTATCTAGTTGGAGTATAATATTATTCTCATAAAATGCTTTGTATAGTTCCATTTTAATGCTTGAATGGAAGTAATTATTTCACGAAAATTAAACTAAAGGTAAATACTAGTTCCATATTCCTTGGAAGTCAAGTGAGAATGATTTCAAAATTTACTCTAGTGCTTGTATAGTCCTATCAGTACACTAATTAGTTTGAGGATCATAAGTAGTGCTCAAATATTTCTTAATATTCAAATCCTTCTGAATACTCTTATAATTTTTTTATGTGAAACAAGGGTCATTATCAGAAACAATTGATAGAGGTGCACTATGAAATCTCACAATTTCTTGATATATATTGATCCCAAGAGCTGTTTGCAACAATATGAGGACTTGGAAATATTATTGAAAACAAAATTTGTTTTTTTTATGATTTTTAGTTGAATAATATTCCTTTAGAATTTGGTATTTCTCTAGATAATAATACATGGAGTAATTTAATTGGGTATATTTTTTTTTGTTGGAATTTAATTTCAATGCATAAATAATATTCAAACTCATGTTCTATAATGATTTTTAAGTGAGATGAAGGTCAATTATGTGAGAGTCGATTCCCTAGAACCAACTTTTTGTACTTTGATTACATGAATATTCAATATATTTTAATATTAAACATATTATTACATATTGTTCATTTTTCTACATGACTATTGTGTAATAATTTCCAGGAGTATTTTCCACAATAACAAGGTCATATCAGTTCCCCGCTATGATGAGAACCTTTAAGTGAAATGACAATATTCGTAAATATAGTTCTATGGTTGGATGACATACTATAATGGGACACAGAGTATACTGACCATCTTGCGCGAGTACTAGTAAACAGATGAGACTTCTTCTCATGAAGTTCGCACTTTTAAATCTTAAAGATGCGAGATTCTGAGAATAGACCCACCAGTAGGAATTCTGTATGTTTTCTTAATATGTGTCATGACTCGTGAACATTGATTTGCTGGAAAAACAAATTGTCATGCCAGATGTTGTCAGGTAGTAGGGTACATTGGGTGTGTCATGAGTGAGATGTTATTAATGGATAAGTCAAGGAAGGATTTTTCCCTTCTATTTATGGAAGTTGATATCTCAGCCCTTTGACTGAAATAAAACCATCGCCCAAGATTTCATTTTAATAGTGTAATGACGAGTTTATTTCAGGTAGTAAAAGAATGATGTATTAATTACAAAGGTTGATTACACTATCATGAAACCTGCTCAATGTGAAATTGGGAAAAAGGGATTATATTACACAGTGAATGTTCATAGGTGGATGTCTTTATTGTGACATTAATTTTTTTTCTCTTGGATGCCTTGACGCACAGTTAGACAATACTCTTTGAATTTAGGCAAGCCTGCCTAATGCCAATGAGAAGTAATCCTAGAGGGTCAAACACTAATTGTTTTTTGTGGTGTCGGTTAAATTCTATTTGAATTTAATTGATAAAATAACTATTATTCACATGATCGTGGAATAATTTTTTTCAATTTAAACTAATATCATAAATTAAATAAATATTTATTCCATAGATTGTGAGTAAAATATATTTATTTAATCAAATATTTATTAAATATTTATTTACTAGTTTGTAAATAAAATATTTATTTAAGAGAATAAATTATTTATTGATTTATTTGGGTTTTCAATAAATTTAAGTAGAGTTCGAGTGGAACATGGCCGGTCTAATAGTAAAATAATTATTTGAATAATGGAAATATTTATTTAACTAGTTTGAACAAGTTAAAATAATAATAATGCTGCTATTATTTTGTGACACGTAATTTTATTTATAATTCTGTTTGGCGTATGTTGGTGAACCATAAATAATGAGGTGGTATTATTATTAAGAGGATGGTTTTTCTCTAAGGTTATGAGTGTATTTAATTGCTGCAATGCAATTAAATATTGTAACTGAAGCCCCATTCTTACAAATAGACACATATGACTATTGCACCATGTACCGAACTGAACGCCAGGTGAATTGATAATTATTGATAAAAATGAGTTTTCCCTTGAATCCTCTTCCCATCCCCTCAAGAACAAGAGACATTCTTTAAGACTTAAGAACAAGAGAACAATAATGATAGACACAAGACACTAGCTTCGCCGCTCTAGCACCCGGAGAATGAGTGGGGTCGATCTGAGGCCATCGAAGCACATGTGGACCACCGCTAAATGGATTCCGGTTTGGATCCTCGCAAGTGCAATGAGACAATCGAGAAGGGTCATTTCGGATGATCAAAATCATCAACGAAGAAAATACCAATGATCTAGGTATTATTTTCTTTATGAAATTAATTAAATTAATTATAAACATGATGTGAAAGATCCTCTCTAAAGGTTTCGGGACTCTTACTTCTTTATCTGAATCTTTGATTCTATTCTGTGGAGACTGGTTTTCATCATCGTATTAATCCCATAATAATCATTAATCATGGTAAAAATAAAGTTGGGTGTCAGCCCAACCGTGCTTCCATTTCTCCCGGAACCTTCAAGTGGTATCAGAGGGGTTACATCATAGATTATAATTAATTAAATTAATCATTACTGATTTAAGGCTTAATAATTTCATTTTTGAATTCAAGTTTAATCATTCTGGTAATCTATATTTCGAGATCTATTCTCCCTCTTTTCATTCCTTGTAGATTTAACAAAAACAAATGATTTATTAATTAAAATTAAAATAGAGAACTCAGCAGGAGCCACCAACGATTCTTCCCAGGTGACACGAAAGTACACACCGTGTGTTTTGACTTACATGTTGTGTTATCTTCCATACACTCTGTTTATTTCAGACTACACATCATGTAGTCTTGTTCAGCGCATCAGGAGTAATTTGGAAATTACTCAAGCTATGTGGAATTATTTCATGTAGTGCAGTTAATTATGTACCGCATATTGACTAGGATAGATAGGAAAACGCTTACCAGATTACATATAGTGTGGCCCACTGTAGGCGTGTACTCTCTTTGGGTCAGGGGCCAAACAATGCATTCAATACATGGATAAGCTGACTGGTAACCATGTAATGTGGAGATAACATGGTGTGTATCCCACTGTACACACTATGTACTCCAAAATTTTCAAAGTACACCTCACTCTCAGAGCCCTATGGCATGTACTTCAAGAAAGATGGTGAAATTAGTACACACTACGTACTTGGAACTACACACCATGCACTTTACCAAATTACACAAAGTTTATACTTTAATGTTTTTGTAATGTTCAGAACTACTTATAATATATAAATCATACTATAGGTTGTTACTCTATTCATTGAATCATTATGTAATCCATATGTCAGAAGAGTAAAATAGTTTACAAATATAATACATATTGCGTAGATTCAAATGGGTATTCACCAGCTTACATCCAAAGAGAATTTATGTACAACGATGATAATTCCAATAAAATCCAGAAAAGGATTAAGATAAAAAAATTTATTAATTAAAGGAAATAATTAATCGATTCAAGCACAATTTATCTTAATAAGAACAATTAACGAATTTAATACAATTTTTATTAAATACGTAACTCGTTTCATGTATGTGGGTGATCATGTACTATACCAAGACCTTTTTTATGTGATTAGTTTGCTTTTAATTTATTTATTAAATTAATTATTGTCCTACGAGCCACATTTCCTCATTAATATATAGGGCATTCCTTCCGATGGTTAATTTTATTTAAAACCCCCTTTTTACCTCGCACCTGCATATGAGTTTAAAAAATCATATTTAATGGAGGGAACACCCAATCTAGTGAAGGCAGTTTAAGCTGTAGCCTATAAAAACCAATCCTAAGAGATACAAAGGGGGAAATGTTGAAATCTATAAACATGAACCCCAAAGTTTCTAGGTGTTTATCCCCTAGGTCAGGGTTAGTTTATCAACCACTAGATAAATTAACCATTATAAAATCTCATGATCATTCCCTAAACTTTATTTTATTTCTTTCAGTTGCATGGTTTATCATTATGGATGTGTTGTCGTGATCACATAATTAATGAACTAACAAGCATGCAAGATGGAATTAAAATAAACTAGGCTTATGTGTAAATATTATTAAGACATGGTTAATAACTTAAGTAACTTCCACTTAATATTAACAATCATTTGATAATGATAATAAGTAATTTACACATAAGAGATAAAAATCCCTCACATGAAATATTAAGTCAAACCAATCCTTTTGTAACTTGATTAAGGGAAAAAGTCAATAAAACTATGTGTTTGACCAACCCTTGTTGGGACACATAATTTTATATAGGAATCCCTTATGAAATCTTGCAGGTTGAATTAACCATATTTAATCAAGAATAGTATCCCTTTATAGACTTGTTATGATATCAGAGGTAATATTTGAGGAAATCAAAATTCCAGATTTCAGTATTGGGGAGTCCACTCAACAGATCAAGGAGCGGCAATCCCACAGTTGGCAAAGACCTTCCGACCTAAATACCATCAAATGCTTGACCAACCCTTGTTGGGGTTATGAGAAGGGGAATATAGATCCTTTCCACTAGAATTCCAGGTAAACTGGACATTCTGAGTTCAATGGTGAGTTCCATTGGGACCTAATAAAATAGTGGGAAACATAATAAAATTAATTTATTATTTAAAATAAAATGTAATCATGAAAGTACTAATGATATTATCTTTTAATTGAAGAATAAAAACGAGAACCTCATCAACCAAACTATCCCTATGATCAATTCTGTATAAAGACAACATCCTCACCGATAGTAACATTCATGAATGGTTTAGATGCCTTTAGGTTATCCTACACCATGAATGGAAGTCTTATGTGTTGGATTCAGCATTACCTGGTCTTCTTGGAAAAGAGGCAAGTGATGAAGATTTTCTATTCTAAGAGAAACATATTAATGTCATGGTCGACATTCAAGGTTTTATTATATCATTAATGTCTAGAGATCTCATGAAGTCAGATAAAAACATGGGTGATTATAGTATGCTCAAGAACCTCATTAGCCTTTACCTGGAGAGAGAAAGACATGAATGATTTGAGATCTCAAAGACACTCTTTCTGAGTAAGATTAGAGAGGGTTCCCCAGCTAGGCCTCATGAAGTCAATATCATTAGCTACATTGATCACCTAGTGTTTCTAGTGTTTACACTCCCCGAAGAACTGATTACTAATCTTATTCTCCCATCACTCCCTTAGGGAATCTTTAGATTTGTTGTTAATTTCAATATGAATGACATTGAGAAGTCTATATCAAATATTCTTATCCACATTCAACAAGTGGACAAATATATGAAGTGTGACAAGCCTTATATCCATATGGTGAATAAGAGTAAAGAGAGGGAAAATAGCTTCAATCCCAAATCTTCTTCATTCCATTCCAAGAAAACTAAGATCAAAGGGAGGGCAAGGGAATGGGTGGTTTTTTGTCTCACATGTGGCAATAAGGGCCACTGGAAGAAAAACGGTAGCTAGTATAAGAAGCAAGGAGAAGCTTCAGGTGTGTTTGTTATTGAATGAAATCTATTTGTTTCTACAAATTGGGAATTAGATATATATTTTGGTGCTCACATATGTATCCAAATATAGGAACCAAGTGGATTCGGGATGATCGAATGAGGGGCAGTAGATATATGAGCTTCCAACAAAGCTATACTTCTTGTTGTAGTTATCGGGGACTACTAACACACGTTACCAATTGGGATGATTTTAGGGTTAAAGGGTTGTTATTATGTGTCTTCTGTTACTAAAAACATTATTTATGTATCCAAACTTGATACATATGCATTTGTTTTAATGTTTGGAAATGAATGTTTCTTCTCTTACAAATAATTCATTTGTTTTGGTAGGGAACATTTATGCAATGGTCTTTACATGTTGGATTACAAAAACCAAGTAACGAAAATCTATAACAAAGATACTTCACATGAATCATACCACACCCAACATTGGAATCACGAGCTAGGTCATGTAAATGATAAATTCTTGACAAAGTTATATCAAGATGGATATTTAGATTCTTTCAAACTAAAACCACTTGGAGTATGTCATGCATGTTTACAAGTAAAAATGACCAAAGTCCCATTTAGTGGGAAAGGTAAAAGTGATAAAGAGATTATTGAATTGGTTCATACAGATGTGTGTGGACCATTTATAGTTTAAGAAAGGGGAGGGTACTCATACATCCTAAATTTTATGGATGATTTTAGTAGATATGAATATATCTACTTAATGAGGTATAAGTCAGATTATTTTGATAAGTTACAAGAATACAATAATGAAGATGAGAACCAACTTGGAAGGAAGATTAAGAAACTCTGCTTAGTCTAAGGTGGAGAATATCTAAATCAGGACTTCATTTACTACTTACGGGAGTTTGGGATCCAATCCCAACTCACTCCTCTTTACATGCCCTAGTGGAATGGTGTGAGAAAAAGGAGGAACCACACCTTTTCGGACATGGTGAGATCAATGATGAGTCATGAAAGTTTTCCATTATCCTTTTAGGGATATGCATTACAAACAATGTCACACATACTAAACCAAGTACCAACTAAATTGATAAATGGTATTTCATATGAGTTTTTTAGATGAAAGAAAGTCATGTTATCAAATTTACATGTGTAGGGAAGCAATACGTTTGTTAAGGAATCTTTAGGTAAAAAACTTGCACCATAAGGCACAAAGTGTACCTTTATATGATACCCTAAGGAAACAAGGGTATATTACCTATAAAATGCCATATAAAAAAATGTTATAGTGTAAAGACACATCATATTACTTCAGAGGGAGCACATCTCCAAAAGTGATAGTGGGAGAGAGACAGACATCGATGAAGTTGAGGCTCAAGGTACTCAAGAGTTGTAACAGGAATAGATTCCACAAAGCCCTATGGAAGAAATAACTATTCCAGAGACACAAGAACTATGTAGGAGTACAGGAGAGGTTATAGAACCGAAACGATATAGTTTTCTAGTTACCATGGACGGCGACTCATTTTTAGTTGATAATAATGATCCTCAAACATACAAGAAAGCAGTAAGTGGCAATGATGTTTCCAAGTGAAAATAAGCCATGAATTCTGAAATGGATTCAATGTACAAAAACCAAGTATATATTTTTTTATATCCTCCAGTTGATGTAAAGCATGCTAGTTGAAAATGGATATTCAAAATGAAACTGTATATTAATGTAAAATTCAGTACTTATAAGGCATTACTAGTTGCAAAAGGGTTCAAGTAGTGTAAGGAATTGACTATGATGAAATCTTTTCACCAGTAGAACTGGGTAAATCCATCAGAATTCTATTGGACACTACCGCTTAACATGACTATGAGATTTGGAAAATGGATGTTAAAATATTCGTCCTTAATTGGAACCTTCAGGAATATGTCTACATGACACAACCTGAATGTTTAATGACTCCAAAGGATTCCAATAAGGTATCAAAGTTACAGAAATCCATTTAAGGATTAAAGTAAGAATCCAGGTCATGGAACATTTGTTTTGATGAATCCATAATGAAATTTTCTTTCATCAAGATTGAATTTGAGCCTTTTGTCTATAAATGGTTTGGTGCGAGTTAAGTCATTTTCCTAATAGTGTATGTTGATGACATATTACGCATTGGAAATGACATACAATTCATAGTGTCTATTAAGGCATGGTTGAATGAATGCTTCTCTATGAAGGACTTTGGTGAGGAAGCATATATTCTTGGGATAAAGATCCATCATGATAAATCAAATAGATTGTTGGGTCTAAATCAAAGTACATACATTGATATGATACTGAAGATATTCAGTATGGAACAATCCAAGAGGAGATTGTTTCCAGCGGCATATAGCATTAATATTTACAAGAAAATGTGTCCTCACACACGTGAGTAAACAAAGATAATGGAAAGGAATCCATATGCATCAGTGAATGGGTCAGTCATGTATGCCATGTTATGTACTATGTTGGATATCACCTATGCATTGAGTGTGGTATGAAGATATCAAGATGACCCCAGTGACCGCCATTAGATGGAAGTCAAGACTATACTTAAGTATCTCAGGTGTACTAAGGATATATTTGTGGTTTATGAAGTCAATGAGGAACTAGTCATAAAAGAATATGTAGATTCTAGTTTCCAGACAAATCAAGATGACATGAAGTCACAAATAGGATACATATTCACATTGAATGGAGGTGCAGTGATATAGAAGAGCTTAAAGAAGAGTGTGGTCACAGATTCAACTATAATTTCTGAGTATATAGTAGCTTATGAGGCAGATAAAGAAGCAGTTTGGATGAAAATATTCATCCAGGAGCTAGATGTGTTACCTATCAGTAAATATCTTTGCACATTGTACTGTGATAATACTACAGTGGTGGCTCTCGCAAATGATCCAAGGTCACATCAGCGGATGAAGCACATACTTAGAAAGTATCAACTCTTTAGGGATTTTTATCTGATAGGTGAAGTTTTAGTGATAATTATTTCCATATAAGACAATGTGGTGGACCCCTTGACTAATGCCATGAATTAGTACAAACATGATCATCCTGTGAAGTCTAGCTGACTGAAAGTTATAGGCAGTTGACTCTAGTCCAAGTGGGAGATTGTAAGAGTTGGTGTCCTAGAACCAACGATTATTACTTTGATTACAAAAATATTTAATATATTTAAAGATTAAACACCTTATTACATATTGTTCATTATTCTATATGACTTTAGTGTAATAATGTCATGGAGTATTTTTCACATTGACAAGGTCATATCAGTTCCCCGCTATGATGAGAACCTTGAAGTGTTATGACAATATTCCTAAATATAGTTCTATGGTTGGATGACAAACTGTAATGGGACACATAGTATATAGACCATCAGGTGTGAGTACTCATAATAAAATGAGACTTATTCTCTTGAAGTTATCACTTTGTAATCTCTAAGATGGGAGATTATGAGAACATACCAACCAGTAAGAATTCTGCATGTTTTGGTGTCATCGGATATTCCTATCTATGATCATGTATAATGATCCTTATAATTTAAGATTATCATTAATATATATCATGACTCATGCACTTTGATTTTATGACGAAAACTGTCACTCCATATGTTTGTGGGAAGTAGGAAACATTGGATGTGTCATTAGTGGCATGTTATTAATGGATAAGTTGAGGAAGGATCTTCCTTCCATTTATAGAAGTTTATATATTGGCCCTTTGATTGAAAAAGAACTGTCACACTAAATTCATTTTCCATGGTGTAACGACGAGTTCATTTCAGGTAGTCAAATAACAACTTATCAAGAACAAAGGTTGATGACACTATAATGAAACCTTTTTGATGAGATATTGAGACAAAGGGATTATATTACATAGTGAATGTTCATATGTGGATGTTGTTGTGGTCACTTTAAGTTCTTTATATTGGGTGCCTTGCCCCATTGTTATACAGTAAACTTTCACTTTAGGAAATCTTTCCTAATTCCAATGAGAAAAAATCCATGATGGTCCCGCACTATGTGTTTTTGGTGGCCTCGGTTAAATTTTATTTTAATTTAATTGATGAAATAAATATTATTCTCAATACAATGGAATAATTTTATTCAAGGTAAAATGACTGCATAAATTATATAAATATTTATTCACCATATTTTGAGTAAAATATATTTATTTTATTTAATATTCTATAAATATTTATTTAATAGTTTTTAAATAAAATATTTATTTAAGAGAATAAAGTATTTATTTATATATTCAGGAGTTCAAAAAATGAAAGTAGAGTTCGAGTGGAATAAGGCTGGTCTAGTATTAAAATAATTATTTACAAGATTTTATATAATTATTTAACTAGTTGGCACAAGTTAAAATAATAATATCGTTGCTATTATTTTGTGACTCAGAATTTTATTTATAATTCCATTTTTCATAAGTTGGTGCGCCAAAAATAGTAACACGGTATTATTATTAAGAGCATGGGTTTTCTCAAAGGTTATGAATGTATTTAATTGATGTTACATAATTAAATATTGTAACCAAATCCCAATGTCAACAAATAGACAATTACATCTATTATTGCATGTACCGAACTGCACGCCCGGTGAGGTGAGAATTCTTAAGCTAAATGATTTCTCTATTGAATCCTCTTTCCACCCCTCTCAAGAAAGAGAGATTTTCTTCAAGACTGAAGAAAAATAAATCAAGAACGACTGACACTAGACACTCACTTCACCATGATCCCACCCGGAGAATGAGTGGTGTTAATTAGAGGCAATCGGAGCACATGTAGATCACATCTAGAGGGATTTTGGTTTGGATCATTTCAAGTGAAACGAGAAAATATGAAAGGGTCATTATAGATGATCAACATCATCAACAAAGAAAATAATGAAGATCCAGGAATTCTTTTCTTTATGTAATTAACTAAATTAATTACAAACATGATGAGCCAGATCTGATCTCATGGTTTTGGGCCTCTTCCTTTTTTATCCAAATATTTGATTTTATTCCATGGATACTATAATTCATCGTCGTATTTATCCCAAAATAATCATTGATCATTGTAATAATTAACGTTGCTTGTCGGCCCAACCACACTTCTGCTGCACCCAAAACCAACAATTGATATATTTTGAGTTGATTGGTTAGAGGATGCCTTTAAAATAACTGAGGTGAATATTTTTTAATTTGAAGAAATTAAGATTTTTTAGGTTGAGGTTTAAAATTTATATATCCTAATCAATATAAGGATTAATCCTATGTGATGTAATTGTGTTGAGTGTCAATATAAGGATCATGTATGATTCAAAAATGGAAATACGTAGGCAATGTAAGGATAAATATGGGAATAAATTAGAGAATTTACAAAGGAATGACCTACCTAAGGATGAATCTAGACAATGTAAGGATAATCTTTGTCTCTATAATGATTATTTTTTAGAAATTAAAAGGTGATTATTGAAGTTTATAAGGATCATTATGAGTTTTTAATGATGGTCAAAGACTTTTTAAGGATCGTTTTACACTCTGTATGTACCATCCTTGCCTATGTAAGAGTCATTACTGACTTCATAAAGATGATTTCATTACTTTGTATGGAAGATCATCCCACTTTGTAATGATGAATATGACACTTTATAAGCGTGATTATAAGTGTTTAAGTATGTCTAGGGGATTCATAATTAGGGTTCTGAACTTTGTGAGGATGAGTTCCTTTGAAAAATATATGATTTTCTAAAATTTATTTTCAAAATAATTATTTAATATCAAATAGTGTCAATTATGTTCTTTAATGGATTAAACATCACAAAATGAGAATTTGATTCTTGAAAAAAGTAGAATTATGTCTACATTATGAATAGGAGAGTCACTATGACGACTGGAGGATCAGTTACTTCATAACCACTAGATCATGCTGCAACTATTACTCTTACATCGTATTGAACAAGAATATAATTTTAAAATAAAGAATAAGAAGAAGTAAAAAAGCTGTTATAGATGATTATTTGTCTATATTTAAAATTTGAAATTCAAATTCAAAAATTTAAAATGATACTGCAAGAATAAAAAATATGTTTTAGTGTTGTGAAAAATATATGGTATCATGGTACAATGAAATAAGTGGAAAAATAATAATCCATTGTTGTATAAAAAATATGAGAATATTATTATTTGGAAAAGAATGTGTTGTGGGATTATTGTATGTAGTTAAGTTCATATAATAAGAATAATATCCTGTGATAGTGAAAGTGAAATAAGAATAAATAATAATAGCATAAAGACAATGTGTAGGTAGTCTCATATGGTTAAAGATACTTTTATTGTTAAAATCATTTCATATTATTGTATTTGTTCATAGATCACTTAAACATAGTTGGGAAACTTTTTACAACATGAGTAAATGGATATTACTTGATTTCTTTATTCTATAAGTTGATATTTGTGGGTTATATGGTCTTCAGAAAATCCAGATCATGCAAAGTATTAACCTTCTCATTTTGATAGGTGAACCTTATAGATATGTTATATATTTTGGGTCTTCTTGAGTGTGTGTGTGTGTGTGGCAATGATCAAATTAACATATCTTAATGGGTGGAAAAAATTATTTCAAGAAAAAATCATAAAAAGGAATTTATAATCCTATATTCAATCCTACCTTGGTGATTTCACTGATCTTGAAGTTATTTTAATGTTGTTTTAGATCCATGATTTTCTTCATTTCTGATCTATTTTTTGGAGTTCAAAGGATTAGAGGTTTGATCAATGAATATTTGTTGTCTATAATGGAAATTTTCGATTTAGTGAATGGAATTGGGGTTCCCGCCTTTGGGGAGAGGAATTACTATATCTGAATATAAATAATTTTATCTTATCATTTATCTATAATCTTTTATGTATTGAAGGTTGAAACCAATGGTTTTTCACCACATGTTGATAATGCTACTAAGACAGTGGCTAATAATGAGTATCATGAGAATAATGGTAACACTTGAATTTTAATTCAATCATATTTATCAGAGATTTAATTTCTCAAAGTAAAATGTATTAATATATATAAGGGAATATGGGATAAAATGAAGGACATCTATGAAGGAAATTTCAAGTTAAATCAAGTAAAACTACAAGTTTGGAGGTTGAAGTATAAATAAATCATAATTATAGATGATAAAAATGTAGATGATTTATTTACAATGGTAAATGAAATATTTATCACATTTGATGGCTCTAGTAAAAAATTTTAGGATACAATAGTTGTTAATAAGATATTACATATTCTTCCTGATATGTTTGATATAAAAGTATCAGTACATGGAGATCGAGATCCAAGTATACTCTATTTGTAGACTTATATAGCATCTTTATTTCTTATGAGGTGTGGGAGGAAAGTTTTTTTTAAAAGAATATTAAGGCTAAAAAAGTGATTGATTTTAAATCCATAAACAAATATAAGAATAATAGAGATGTTGATGAAGTTGATGTTGGATGCCTAGATTCTAAAGAAAATATTGATAAAAATGTGATAAACTTTTGTCTCTTATTTCTAGAAGTTTGATAAGTGGAAAGAAAAAATTAGAAGGAAATCTTCCACTAAAACATTATAATTGTGGATTCATTTGAAATTTCACTATAAATTTTCCAAAGTTGGAAGATGAAGAAATCTGTGAATATGATGAAGAAAGCCCAAGAAGATTCTCTAATAAGAAGACAACAAAATATTGAAGGTCAATTTTTTATTCAAAATGGAATGGTATAAATTTCTATAAATATAATAAGAGAATTTTTTATTTTTGATGATAATGATAGTTGTGATGATGAGGAGGAAGTTAAAACTTCTACTGATGTTGATGAAAAGATATGAATTGATATGGTGAATGAGGAGTAAATCACTAGTGATGAAATATAAAATTAATGTGAGAATTAAAGGAGTTTCTTTCAAAAATATCTAAGTTAGAGAAAGAGATCAATAAGATGAATAAAGATAATCATTATTTTGATAAAAAATAATTTATTCATGCTGAATAAAAACTCAAGTTGATAAAATAGATTAATGAATTTAATAAATAACTTAGTAAAGAGAATATTCTAAAATTTTATATTTTATAAAAATTAAAATTGAAGTAAAAGGGGATTTATACTGTCTAAATAAAATTGATCAGTGCTAAGAAAGAATTGGATAAATATAAATCCAACTTTTAGAATTTTTTTAAGAAGTTGTAAAAGGTTCCCAGAACAAGGTTGTGAATGTTTTTTAATTTTCATATAAAGATCACTCTAAAAAATAGAAAGAAATCACACTAAAAGCATGAGAATAATATTATAAGTTTTGGTGAAAATTATAGATAAAAAAGTAAATAATAAAGACCTTTTTTTGAAAATCAAGTGACTATAATAAATTTAGAATCTTAGAGAAAAACAACATAAAATAATAAAATACTACAATTGATGATACCAAAAATATTGTAAATGTGAATAGGTTGAAAATTAATGTTTTGGGGTATAAATTAATTATTTTTTTAGAAGGTATCCAAGATTGATGACTCAAATAATGATCAAAATTATATTTCCACTTTTAGAAAACAATATATTTTTAGAGGTAAGTATACCTTTTATGTATAATATTGGCATTATGGAGGATTTGGGGGAATAGAAAAAAATTGGTTTCATTGTAAATATATCAATTAGTTTAAAATATTTAGGATTCAAAACTTAAGGGGGAGACAGCCCACTCAGAGTAGAGTTGTTTAGAAGTAGTCTGAAATTTCTAGATAGATGTATGGGAATAGATTTTATGCATTAGAAAAAGTTTTTGGAATATGTTACCAGTAAGGTCACCTTAATAAATATTTTTTCACCATATTACCATCCAAGCTTATTATGACTTTCAATACTCAAAAGTTTGATAAAATGAGATTCAAAGGCAAGTAAAATGTCTTTGTGGCTAAATTGGTAGTTAAGGAATATAGAAATGAATACCCATAGATTCTATATAGTGGATGTTCCTCACATATTAAAAGGTATTTAAAGCTATTAAAATTTGTTTAAAATTGTAAGGAATGATTTATAACCTTTGTAGAATATGGGTTACTTAGAATCAAAGGTGTTGGTTCAGTTTTTAATAAAAAAGAAATGTTAACTCCAAGAATACCAAATATGTTAATGGGATGAAACATAATCTATTAACTTTTTATCATCTGTGTGATGAGGATAATAAAGTAATAATTCCAAAATATGGGTTATGGGTGAATATATGACGATATGGTTTCATTTCAAAAAGAGTTAAATGGACTAGAGGCAATATTTTTTAGGTTTTTCACGTTATAAATTCATGTTACTTAAGAAAGAAAGATGAGAATCAACTATAGAATCGAATAACTGGTCATCTAGGCCAAAAGAACATAAAAATATTACTCTATTAGATAATTTTTGTGATGTGACTATTCCGAAAAGAGAGGGTAATTAGAAATTCTCAACATTCCAATAGGGAATTATTGTAAATTTTTGGCATAAGAAGGTAGAGATTTGGTCAACTTATCGATTGGAGCTTATCCATTCAAACATTGGTGGGATCATGAAGAAGAAATAAAAAATTGAGATAAGTATTTTATTTTATTTATTTATTAATTTACTCAAATTAAGTGTGTAATATTTATTATATAAAATTAAAAGTCTCTAAATATGATTAAAAGATTCATAAGAAGTGTAAAGAAGGTGTGTAGTTTCTCCATAAAGAAGAACCAGTAAGATAGTGGTTGTGAATACATAATTTGAAGATTCTTGTTTATCTTGAGAATCTTGGTATTAATCATGAACTCAATGCACCATATACACCACAAAACAAATTATGTTACTTAATGGAAGAATATATTTTTAGTGGAGATGGCTTGGAATATGTTTATAGATAATGATACCTATCGGTATTTTTAGAGGCAAGTTATTGGCGCATAATTTCACATATTAATTCATTACTTATGATAGAAGAATTAAAAATTCATTATAATAGTTTTATTATAAAAACTACTTCAACTTGAATTATTTAAGGGTATTAGGTATCCCTTATGTAATAATAGTTAAAGGATAAAATATTGGCAAGTTTTAATATAAAGATGTTAATGGAATATTTTTTCGTTATTCTCCAAATGGAATAGGATTCCATTTTTACAAAAATGTAATAGGTAATATTTCTAACACTTATGATGTGAAGGTTCTAGATAATTCAATGAAAGAAGATACACATCAAGAAGAAAACCCATAATTTACAATTAAGCTGTTTTTGTTAAGCAGACAGAATAAATTTCAAAAGATAGTGAAAACTAAAAATATTTGTAGATTGGAGAATTAGATTCAACCATTTCAAGTAATTAGGAGTAATATAATTCATCTCATAAAAGGTTGAGAAATAAATTTGAATTATATAATATCAATTTTGACTAAGGATAATGGGTTTAAACTATAAGAACTTTGAGGGAAGTATGGCATACCTCACTATTTTCTCTAGTAGAACCAAGAGATATATAAGAAGCTCTAGAGGGTGTTCCAAAACAAGTTTAATGAAAAAGGACAAGTTATAAGAAATAAATCAATATTTTTGTGAATGTTTTATTCTCAAGTTGAAGTAATAGATTGGTATGATACTTTTATACGAATTTCAATACTTGAAACCACAAGAATATTTTTTTATTGCGGTAAATAGGTAATACCAGATTTTTAGAATGGATATCAAGTTTTATTTCGTCAATGGAGAGTTAGATGAGAAATTTTACATCAAAAAACACAGTATTTTCACTATTTATTTCGTTAATAACAAAATATACATTTAGATTCATTTATATCTTGAATTTTTTCATATGTGGACACCTAAAAGATATTAAAAACAAGATAGTGATATTTTGTAAATATATATGTATTTAAATAATATAAAAGTTATTATCATTGAAAAGAGTCTATTAAATAACTCCAATTATATATTAAGGTTATAAGGGTTGATTTATTTTGAACAAATAATTTTTGGACACGTTTTTATTATGATTTTAATCCTTAACATTTTTGTTTTAACCTTTATTTTACACCTTTAACTCTTACTCTAAAATAATGTATTTTATACATTAAGGGTTAATATATTTACTATAAAATGAAAAAAACACTAAATGAGTCATTGATGAAATTTTGATACTTACCCAATTATTTTACTGAATTTTGTATTTTTATAAATTTTATATAATTTAATAAAATGTAATTTATTTTAAAGTATCATTTATGTCAATTTGTATACTATTAATTATTTTTCATTTTAAAAATATCATAAAAACATGATATATTCAATAAAAAACTTCAAAAAAGTTAATAACATGTAAAATTCATCAATAAAATTCTATTGTGACATTAAATCTCTAAAAATATATTTATTTATATTTTTAAGATCATTTATTTGATATTTTTTTAATTTAACAATTATAACATCATCATTGTGAAATCCATAAATTAAATTATTTCTTATATAAAAATTAAAAATAAATTATCATCATGAAGATAAATTTATTATATTTAAAAACAAATTTATAGTCTACTTTATCTTCTATATAACACTATATTAAAAATGATTTAGTTATTATAAATATGAGTATGTAATTATTAACTTATCTTTAACTAAAATATAATAAATTTAATATTCATACCCAAGTGGTTTAAAAAGGTTGTAATTTTTTCCTATGGATGATTTTTGTCAAAAAATTGTCATCCAATGAAATTAGGAAACGTTTTATTGTAATTTTATAATATTATAATAATATTTTTACCTTTAATCACTTGATTTACCATTAACTATGGTAAATTAAAATTTACTAATGTTACTATTCCTAATATTCAAAATAAATGATATTGTTAGACTAAAAATATCATATTAATTTCAACCTTTTATTTCCATTTTCCCAATTCATAGGGGTGTCTAAATTATGTTATCATTCAGACCAGACGTCCGTTTGACGAACCGTCAGCGGCGTTGGTGATCTCGTTGAGAAACGGTCCCTATGAGTATACCCTATGAGATTTCGGGGTACGGTTGAGATACGGCCGGGTTGGTTCGCACACGAAACCAACCGGGGCCCTGGGACGAAAAGGCTAATAACTCACAGACCGGGCGTCTGATTGATGTGCCGTCTGTTGTGTTGAGACCCCAATGATGAGGTGGTCCCTTGAGATACTTCTTAATGGGACTTTGAGATACTTGGAGTATCGACCTATAGCTCGGGGAGCGGACCCTCCCAGAGATGGGCGTGCGGAGTACAGAGACTGTGTAGCTGACTGAGACCTGACAACTGCTTGACCAACTCGACTTGGAGTGAGTCGACTAGCCCAGTGGACGGAGCACTACTTGTTTGGGTGCAGACCCATGGAGGATGGAGCACTACCTGTGTGATAGTGCAGACCCGCGGTACTCATCCGGAGAGTACCTCAGCAGGCTACTAGGGGGTGTGCACTACTGTGTTTGGGTGAGATACCCTGGAGGGAAGAACTACTGTGTTTGGGTGGCTAACCCATGGTACTCTACAGGAGGAGTACCTCAGAAGTCTTAGGTTAGTGAGTAGTACCTCGGAGTCATGACAGGACCACTATACACTCCAGAGAGAGGGCTCTTCAGCAGTTACGGTTTCGATAATGAAAATCCTGGTTTGAGCTGAGACTTTTGACTTTTGTGTTTACCTCATGATTGAGATGGGTCACTTTATAACTTAGGTATATGTATGGGCATATACCTGGGTAGTGGTTATCCGTTGATTTCATGATCTTGGTGTTTTCCTCATGATTGAGATGGGTTACTTGATAACTTAGGTATATGCATGGGCATATACCTAAGTAGAGGTTATCTGTTGAGATCTTCTTTGTGGTTATCCTTGTTGGTTTTTAGTGAGACCTTGAGGGTCTCGGGGTCCCTACTGAGTATCGTTATACTCACCCCTGCACGGGCTATGCCCGCACCTCGTTGTGTTGGTTGCAGAAGACGGAAGTGCTGACGGAGGCCGAGTGTTTGAGGAATGGACGGTACCCGGAGGTGGACTACACGACGAGTCAGTATCTGGAGGTGGACTTCGCGACGAGACGACACACGGAGGAGTTTCACGGGCGAGAGCATTGTGGAGGCTATCTGTACCTATCCTTCAGGTAGGATCCGTGGTGGACGATCTAGGAGTTGCGCCATCTGTACCTACCCTTCAGGTAGGATCCGAGGAGGATGACCCAGGAGCCGCTTCCGTTCTTCCAGCTGTTGTCTTTTTCTGTTGTACTTTGTTCAGTTGTAGTTTTACTTCATTTGGGTTTGTATTCTAGCCCATTTACTTTTCAGCACTTTCTCTGTACTTAGTGTTTTACTTCCTCTTGTACTCTGTGGTGTTTTGTTTACGTTTATAAAGTCAATGCCTTACCAGTTATCGGTATTTTCGCCTTTGGTGCTAGTCGCCAGCCGCTGGACTATGGAAGGCGGGCTTGGGGTAGTCACGGCACCGGCCCCGAGGAAGGGTCGTGACAAATTGGTATCATGGGAGTCGGTTCATCCATAGAACTTATAACTCTGATATTTTCTTTCTGTGAAGCAATAGTGTTAAGAGTACCGAGTGTGGTTTTCAGTTAAGGGAGTCCAGTGTTGGTGCAGGAGGCCGACGTATCCATACACCAGGACCCTGACAACTGATTTCCGACATTGTGCATGAAAACACTAATTACGTGTGTGTTTCCAGAAGTTTTTAAATGTCAGCTCAAACCAGGTCAGCTCACCAGGTATAATCGTTTGACCGTTTCACGTTGTTTCTTTCAGGATGCCTTTTCTCGGACGACCAGCTAGAGCCCAGAGGGATGTGCGTACTGACAGCATGTCCAGTGATGAGGCTTTGGTACAGGGCCCTCTTGCAGTTGAGGCACCAGAAGTACTACCATACGTTGGGCCACTAATGCCACCATCCCCAGCAGTAGGTGATGCACGCCACATGAGCGCGCAGCACGAGTTCCAGCGCCAGAGGCCACCCAGGTTCTGGGGAGAGACGGACCCGCAGGCGGCTGAGGTTTGGCTGGAGGCTATGGTGAGAGTCTTCAGGTTAGTAGGGGTGCCTGCAGACTTCATGGTGATCTTTGTTGCCAGCCTTCTTCAGGCAGCAGTAGGCAGGTGGTGGAGCCACTTGTTTCAGTTTTGCGTTGGGATGACCTTCGCATGGGAAGACTTCGAGACCTTCTTCAGGGTGGATTTTGTGCCAGTAGCTCTACACCCCGAGCGTGTTCAGGAGCTACTGCCTTTGCCGCTTGTTTTTTCAATCAGTAGCCTAGTCATCTGTGGGCAGTAGACAGATGATGTAGAGGTCCAGGAGGACCAGACCAGCAGTTGGGTGATCTCGGGTTTTAGGATCGGTGGTGCAGGGCACCCGGGGTGGGGTTAGAGCCAGGCGTGCCAGAAACGGAGAGTGTTACTCCTGCGACGGGAAGGGTCACCTGGCACGTGACTGTCCGACTCCTCGTACAGTTGATCCGCAGGCTTTAGAGGAGCCACCTAGACAGAAGCAGCGTCTGGTTCTTGAGCAACAGCCGAGCAGTGGACAAGGCAGTAGAGCTCCGGGAGCAGGTGAACAGGAGAGGAACTAGTGGATAGGTCCCTTGTACTTCTAGTTCCATGTTGATGTTGTATTCGTGTCTTTGTACTATGAGCTGCAATAATAAAAAGACACTTATCTTTGAGATGTTTGCTTTCCTGTCCTTTTTTTGGTTTATACTGAGTGGTCCCGGTTGAAACTATTGACTTGACCCTCACTTTTGAGATTTCTACTATAGGAGACCCAGTGACCTCACACTGATACTGACAGTGTGACTCGATCTTTGGAGGCGATAGTGACAGTTGGATCTCTTGGTAGTTACGTCGAGGCCTTACGACGTCATCCATGGCATGAATACATCATTCGTGTCAGGATTGACTATATAAGGCAATGGGCGTGGTTCATCCAAGGGATGAGACCGAGTTTCTCTTTTCGGCAAAGGAGAAATTTTAGCATCTCTTTCAGATCATAGGAAAAGAAGGTGCAGATCATCCAGGAGCGGATGAAGACTGTACAGTGCAGTAAGAAACAGGAAAATGGCACCAGTCTTGGAGACTCTAGCATGTTAAATGTTTCCATAAGAGGAAGCTTAAAGGAGAGATGAGTCTGCGAAGCAGCAGACGTGGAGGCAGAACTAGGAGAGCAGCATGAGGTGGTGTACATCTTAACATGTTACAACCACCCGCCTTAGTTGTCCCCGCCAGGCTCAGGTAGCTAGGGGGCAGGGGAAGAGGGTAGCTGCGTGCGGTTAGGGAGAGTGACCCGATGGCTCTAAGAAAGATTCAAGGGATAGTCTGTGTCCACTACTAGCTGCTGTAGTAATGGACGTCGATATGAATCATTCCTTGCTTTCACAAATATTGTTCCAGACCTAGAGTTTCCGGTAATCCGTGGACATGAGCCTCACGTCTAGAGATACCTTGGGAGAAGACTCGATAATCACACTTACTCCGATAGTGTGATCAGACCCTTGAGACGAGAGTTTCGGTTGGAATCTCTTGGTGGCAGCGTCGAGGCCTTACGACGTTGGTTTGAGTATGGACTGGGAAAACACAGTTCAAACACAAATTGACAGTATTAGGTATTAAGGTTGTGGTTTTAGTACGACGTCAGGATGGGTTTTCCTTGGTCGGCGAAAAGGAAACCCCAGGCAGCGCAGGTTAACTCTTGCATAGGAGGGTGCGGCCGATCATTCTTGAGTCGGTCAACCATACCCTCATGGAAGCAGTCGTTTTAAGTTTCTGTTCTAAACAGGAGTTGTAGACCTCTGAGTTCGAGAATGATGATCATGTCCTTATACTGGTCTCACCTTGATGAGGTTTACGGAGATGTGGCCAAGGCGGAAAGTTATCTCCGAAGTTCAACGGACTTTTCTAGGTCCTCAGCTGGGTAGGCGGGGTTGTTTACCACTTGACCCATCCAACTCAATTGCACCAGGTGCACGATGACTTCCACGTATCTCAACTAAGTAGATATGTGCTCGACCCTTCACATATCATCGACCATGAGGAGTTGGACGATGGCGATGGGGTGTCTTTCACGGAGGTTCCAGTGGAGATTGATGTTTGACGGGAGAAGTTCCTACGAGGATGGTTGATTCCTCTTGTCTGTTTTCGTAGGAAGCTCAGAAACCTCCAGGTGAGCACATGAGAGCGGAAGGCCCAGATGCGTGCTCAGTACCACTTTTGTGACCCTAGTTTGTGTTAAAGCTTTATGAGGACGTAAAGCCCTGAGGTGGGAGTAATGTAAAGACCCGTAAAATTCAAGGAAATTTTTTTTTAATTTTCTTTGGGATTTTACAAGAACGCAGTTTCTGACGGCACCAGATTCCGAGTCCCGGTGTGCCCGGAATCAATTTCGGAAGTATAGCTCGGGTACGTTCAGTGAACGAACGAGCAGGAATTTCTATCTTTTGAATAGGTGCTCGGAATCAAATTCCGAGGGCACCGATGGAACCGCAGCGCCAGTATTTTCTTATGAATGCCTATTCCGAAGTTGTGTTTACTTGAGAGAAGTTGATAAAAATTGTGGAAGTTAAAAATAAAAATTTAACAACAATTTTTATTTTACTCTAAGTGTTTAATCCTTTGGATGCAAGTTGGGTAACTATCCAACCTCCCTTGGGAGGTTATGAGGGTGGTGGGGCCCACACAAACCCCACCCCTTCATATCCTCTAACCCCATCAACTCACCATTAATATTTTTAACTTAATTTAATAACTTATGACATTAATGTAGTGAGTTTAATGTGAGTTTTTGAAATTTAAACACTTGAATTTCAAAATCCATGTTGAGTTAATAAATTAAGTGTGGCTTAATTTATTTTGGGTTAGTTCTTTTGTTGCTTGAGAGGACTTGGGAGAAAAACAAGGCAAGGAGCTTAGAGATCATCTTCTTCATCTTCGACAAAGAACGCGAAGAACGAACGATTCCCAACGAAGAACGTTGAGCCCTTGGAGACCGTTTACCGTGACGCCATACCCGCGATGCACCACCCTTCGTTCTTCTTCCCACGTCAAAGGAAGGGAGACGACGTTCCATCTCAGACAATCTCCGTCAACGTCTTCGAATCCTCTTTCCGCGACATCTCTTCCCGTGATGGTTTCTCTGCGACGAATTTCTCCGTGACGAAAACCTTGTTCAAGCCGCGCTCGAAGTAGGGGGTTTACGTGATTTTCCATACGTGATTCTCTTCCGTCTTTTATCCACGATATTTGGACCGCATGATATCAGTTAACGGGAGGAGGCCGGACTGCACAAATACGGCTATCCCCCTCCCTTATTGTTTTCCTTGTTGTTGCAGATCAAATGAAATGGACGCGGTGCCGTCGCACCGCATGGGATCGAGCGGTAAGGATGCGCGAAATCGTCACGTCGCGCAGGATCGAGCAGCAAGAATGCACGACATCGTCACGCCGTGCATTAAAATTTTAAACTCTCGTTCATGGGTATTTGATTTCAAGGTGTTCGTATAATTTATTTTGGATAAATTATACCCTCTTCAAGGATTAAAATCATGTTTTTATTATTTGTCAATTGATAACACCTAACGCGGAGGGCGCGGGCCGAACAAACACGGCCCGACAACTCTCTGCAGCTTGTTTCTCGATGTGCGGATCGACGGACGACGATGAAGCAGGCTGCTATGGCATTTGAATCCCTTCGCAGTGAAGGACGGGACCCGGGAGGACCGTTGGCGAAGACGGTAGGAGAAACGGACCACTGGAGCGCGTCCGGTGGTCCACGAAAGGTGGTGGCGGCGCGCCGCCGGAAGGCGGGCGGCGACGGTTCGCCACCAGCTTCAATCAGCGGCGAGGGTGGGGGGGAAAACCACACACCCCGCTCCGCGGCTTCCGCTCGGCCGCGCTGGCCGAGCCGCGGCTGGCCGGGCCGGGCCGGGCCCCGCCGGTTCGGACTCGGGTCGGGTCGACCCGGGGGGGTCGGGCCGGGTCGGTCCGGGCCCAGACCCCCCGTTTTCAGACCCTCTTTGGTCTCTTGCCAATATCTTGGGCTGAGGACCTCTGATCGATGCACCTTTAGTTGTGTAGCGATCCTTGGAACGAGGCGGTCATTTCGGTATATCGCACTCAAGGTTTCGGAATAATTTGGGTTCGGCCGGGTTGGTTCAGATACGAAATCCAACCGGGCCCTCGGAGCGGAAACGATCATATCTTGAGCTCCGGACGTCCGATTGATGTTCTGTCGACTTTGATGGATTCCTCTAAGTGAGAATGATCTTTTGGCTTACTCCGCTCGAGGTTTGGATGTCGTCGATGTGCGGTCGGGTTGGTTCGATCATGAAACAAACCGGGCCCCTGGAATGAAAAATCCAATAACTCACATACCGGGCGTCCGATTGATGCGTCGTCTGTCTCGTTGAATTCCTCTTGATGAGACGGAACTTTTGGCATACTTCGCCTGAGTTTTGGTTGCTGTTGGATAGTGGTCGGGTTGGATTGTACCCGAAATCTAACTGGGCCCTTGGAACGGAAAATCTGTTATCTTTCAGAACAGACGTCTGTTTGACGAACCGTCAGCGGCGTTGGTGATCTCGTTGAGAAACGGTCCCTATGATTATACCCTATGAGAGTTCCGGGTACAGTTGAGATACTTCCGGGTTGGTTCACACACGAAACCAACTGGGCCCCTGGGAAGAAAAGGCTAATAACTCACAGACCGGACGTCCGATTGACGCGCCGTCTATTGCGTTGAGACCCCTATGACGAGGCGGTCCCTTGGGATACTTCTTCATGGGACTTTGAGATCTTTGGAGTATCGACCTGTAGCCCATGGAGCGGACCCTCCCAGAGACGAGCGTACGGAGTACGGAGACGGTGTAGCCGACTGAGACCTAACGACTGCTTGACCGACTCCACTTGGAGTGAGTCGACTAGCCCAGTGGACGGAGCACTACTTGTTTGGGTGCAGACCCATGGCGGACGGAGAACTACCTGTGTGATAGTGCAGACCTGCGGTACTCGTCCGGAGAGTACCTCAGCAGGCTACTAGGGGGTGTGCACTAATGTGTTTGGGTGACATACCCCGGCGGGAAGAACTACTGTGTTTGGGTGGCTGACCAGTGGTACTCGACAGGAGGAGTACTTCAGTAGTCTTAGGTTAGTGAGCAGTACCTCAGAGTCGTGACAGGACCACTGTACACTCCAGAGACGGGGCTCTTCATCAGTTACGGTTTCGATAATGAAAATCATGGTTTGAGCTGAGACTTTTGACCATTGTGTTTACCTCATGATTGAGATGAATCACTTGATAACTTGGGTATATGTATGGGAATATACCTGTGTAGTGGTTATCTGTTGATTTCATGATCTTGGTGTTTTCCTCATGATATAGATGGGTTACTTGATAACTTAGTTATATGCATGGGCATATACCTAAGTAGAGGTTATCTGTTGAGATCTTCTTTGTGGTTATCCTTGTTGGTTTTTAGTGAGACCTTGAGGGTCTCGGGGTCCCTATTGAGTATCTTTATACACACCCCTGCACGGGTTATGCCCTCACCTCGTTGTGTTGGTTGCAGACGATGGCAGTGCTGACGGAGGTCGAGTGTTCGAGGACTGGACGGTACCCGGAGGTGGACTACACGATGAGTCAGTATCCGGAGGTGGACTTCGCGACGAGACGACACACGGAGGAGTATGACGGGCAGGAGTGTTGTGGAGGCTATCTATACCTATGCTTCAGGTAGGATCCATGGTGGACGATCCAGGAGCTACGACATCTGTACCTACCCTTCAGGTAGGATCCGAGGAGGATGACCCAGGAGCCGCTTCCGTTCTTCCAGCTGTTGTCTTTTTATGTTGTACTTTTTTCAGTTGTAGTTGTACTTCATTTGGGTTTGTATTCTGGCCCATTTACTTTTCAGCAATTTCTTTGTACTTAGTGTTTTACTTCCGCTTGTACTCTGTGGTGTTTTGTTTACATTTATAAAGGCAATGCCTTCCCAGTTATCGGGATTTTCACCTTTGGTGCTAGTCGCCAGCCCCTGGCCTATGGAAGGCGGGCTTGGGGTAGTCATAGCACGGGCCCCGAGGATGGGTCATGACAATTTTCTCAATGAAAAAATCAATGGATACATTTCATTCTCACTTTTTTATTAAATGTTATGTGTGATTAGTTATTTACCTTTCCTTAATGTTTACACATTTCCTTCTCTATTTATTGATTACATGGCTTGTGTGTTTAGTTATTTACCTTAATATATTTATTATACGCATTGATTCATTATTTCTTCAATTGTAATTAACCCTTAATGATCATTTGATATCACCCTTATTTTTTTCCTTTCCCTAGGATTCCACGCAGTTTACTTAGAAATATATACAAATATATGATAGGTGGAATAAAGCTATTTTAGAAAAAAAAAATATGTTGTAATTTTTTTATTCATTTATAATATTGGGCTTGTGTATATATATTGTATACCAAGATTAATAAATTGTTTAGTCCTTTGGGATCTAATTTCTGTGTATCTTATACTATTATATTAGTAGCACGACACCAGATCGTGGCCTACTGGGGTCAGGGCACTACAATTATGTAACATTGGTACATAATACAGGAGATTACATTACATATGATCCAACAGTTCAATAGTCTTAGGTGGCTAGATACATGCATGATCCTTACGTTATATTTAAAAACACAAATATTTTCCTAGTAAGTTAATGTATGAAAGCTTAAAGAGTGGAGTGAATTTAAGTTTAAAGACTAACTCAATTTTTCACCCACTCAAAAACACAAAACTGATCATAATATACAATTTATAATTGATTAGAACAATTAAAATTTAAAAAAAGCAAGATAAATATGTGATATACATAGTTGAAAAATAAATAGTGAAGGTTAAACAATTAACCGATAAAAAAACAAACCAATAACAAAATAACATGGCAATGTTAAAGATGCATGGAGTTTGATATTATAATCTAAAAACCCCTAAAAGAATATTATTACCAAAATAATTCCAATAAAATGTATTATACATTTTTATCCCAAAGTGGTGGGAGATACGATAACTTGAATCAAGGTATCAAATTTCCTCCCTAGAATATCATTAACATAACATGTTTGAAGGTATCAAGTTTCACACTCAAAACTTCTTTGAAAAAAGTAAAAGACATGTATCTCTCTCCCAAAGATCTTCTTATATTAGAATGATTAATAGCGGATTCATATCCCTGTAATCTCATAAAACTCAGTGTTCAAAATAAATAGATTCCTATCCCCAAAAAATAATCAATATTAGTGATCAAAAGATAAAATTTATTATCCCTAGAATGAGAAACCTCATAATGGTATATCTAAGAGAATCACACTATAAAAACAATATAAATTAGAAATTTCTAAGCATTGAAGTAATTCATAGCTCTATGTAATTATTTTACAACATCTATATATCATATTCCATTCCTCAATGATTTGGTCTAATTTATGGAATTTTTTAATAACCGTAAATGGTCATATATTGTAAACTTTAGGTTTTGTTGTTGTGACATCGAAATCAAATCAAATTCTTCTGATGAATGAAATTCAACACACCATCACAACACTTCAACAAAGTTTAGTGTGTTTTCATATATATTAAAAACATAAGTACATCTCATTAGTTATCCAAAACATATAAATTAATAAGTTATAATATGTGATCAATAGAAATAAAACAAACCAACATAAGTTAAATCAAACTCATTTTAAAGTGCATTATGATTTTCAAAAAAAATAATGAAAATGATTCATTTTACTCAATAATAATCCCCTTTTAACAATCACAAAACATATAATATAAATTAAGTATGACTGAAATTTAAAAGTAAAAACTCTTTGTCACTTCCAATGAAACTCCCTACGATTTTAGCATCCAAAAGACATAAAATTATTAAATCATTCCAATATTATCAAACATAAGACAATATTCCAACCCATATAGTTATTCTCAAATTTTCCCATTCAATCCCCCCACATGAATTCTTTATAACTCAAATAATTAATCATGTTCATGTGATAACATACTCCTCTCAAGTCAAAGATGGACCTAATCTTCTCATATTTCTCCCCTTTGTAATTTTAAAAAGAAACACAAACTTAGAAAAACAAACTGAAGAATATAATGTGTTAAAAAATGATTAAAAGATAAAAAGTCCAATGTAATAATGATAAATATGTCTCTATAAAAGATAAATATTTCTCCCCTAACTCTCTATTACTATATACAATGAATACATAATATTCAAGTTCTCTCTCCATTTATCTTCTAATTTCTCCCCATTGGATATACTTCTCACCCTTTAGGACTTTCAATAGATGATGGAGGGAAAATTCTTTTAATTAATTTTTTACAGTCTTCCTCAAGAATAAATAAATGAAAAGCACAAAACTACTCCCCCTTATGGGGTTATAAAAACAATTATTGATAACCCACATTAGGAAAATAATACAACTACTTTAAAATAATCATGCATTAATCATGCATTTTTATCAACAATAATAAAAGTTATACACTAATCGAAATAAAAAATAGATATTATAAATTTATTCCTTTATTTTTGATTTTGAAACCATATTCTTTATCTTATTCAACCTTCTCTCCTACTCTTATGATGATTCATTCACTTTAATCAGCTCATTCTTTAAATCCTTAATTTTTTCTTTAATTTTATAATGAAAATTTTCTAAAAATATCGTAACTTTATATAATTCATTTAATATTGAGTCATTATGGTCCTAAAGATGTTGATTGTTGATATCTTTTCCTTTTAAATATTTTTCTATCTTTTTAATATTTTCAAAGGATATTTCATGATTTATTATGTAAAATTAATTAGCCTACATTTCAACCTACTGATTTTTTATTTTCTTCTATGTTTGGGAGGTCTATGCATAATATTTTTATATTATAAAAGAATTAATATTTCATTTGTATAATGTAATATGTATATGATTTCATATAATCTCAATAGTTGTTTAATTATGATAGATTGTTTCTTTTCCATTCTTTTCCCCCTTTAAGTATCTTTTAAAGAACTTTCTTACTCAGTTTCAACAACTTTAGCTTCTAGTGGGGCTACCATATGTTATTTCTCCTTAGGATAAATGTTTACAATGTCAATATAATGATATTATTATGTTTCCTCCTATTTTTCAACATCAATTATATTACAGTCAGCAGTTATCATAGATTTTAATTTTTTGATCTTTGGATGCTTTGATGAATTCATTTAGTCATTTTTTTCATATAAGACATATTCATTTTTTTCATAATTAAAATAAGATGAGTGAATATTATAATTTATATATTATAATGATATATTTGATTTTTATGTAACCGTAAATGATCTAGAATAATCTGATGATGATGAATACAAAATTTCATTAGGAAGTGATGGTATTAATGTATCTTAAACTATGGATTCCACTTCTTTTGATGTATTAGTTTCTTTTAATTTTTCTGAAATTAGAGGTGGAAGTAGTTACATGGAGGATTCTTCTTCAAATTACAAATTAACTCTCTTCCACTTACTAGATTTATCTTTTGATAATTTTAATTTTTGTTTTAAGAGTCCTCTAAATTTATTTGATTGGATCTCTGAGAGTTACTATAGGTAGGAAAGCATTAGATTATCTAATTTCTAATGAAAATTTCTTCTTCTTCTTTTCTTCTATTTTTTGAACTCCACCTTCTCTCATAAATTTATCTTTTACTTGCATAAGTCCAAAAATGGTTTTCTTGGCCTTTATTCTCTTAAATTTTATGAATCTCATTGTCTATCTTATTATGAACATCACCATGTTTCTCCACTAGCCTCTTATATTTTTCATTGAGGGTGTTAAACCCTTTATTATTCTTTATCACTTATGACTTAATATGGGAGAAAATTTTCTATGTTATCCTCTTTTTCTTATTAACTATAATTTTTTTGTATTCTCTATTTTCATAAGGTTAACTTCCATTATTTGATAAACGAATTTTCATATGAAATACATACTTTCTTTGTCCTGGATATAATTTCACAATTAATAGGGTTTTCATTCACCCTTCCAGTATCCCCAAGTTCATTGAACCCATACTTCTCAGGATTTTTCATTAAGATCTTGTTCAAAGTTCTCAAAAAAGAAAGGATCGTTATCTTCACTATTATATAATATATAGATTTGATGTAGTCTAAAATAAACTTCATGATGTTTAATTTACTCATGTTGTTAAGGAAATCTAGGACATAGACATCTTGAATCTTTATAGTTTCCTTGTTGTCCTTCCTAATAAGGAGGAAATTATTGATCCACTAGAATATGATCCTTACATTTTAATCAATATGTTTTGTCATGTGAACATTTTCTTTTTCATGAAATAGTATTTCCTCAGCTCTTACATTGAGGAGACATCCAAAAAATTATTTTAGTTTATGAGAGATGAACATTTATTCTCCTTTAAGAGGTATTCTGACCACTTGAAAAAAATATTTCATTAAAAGGGGAAACTTTTGATCTATAATATTGAACTTCATATTCTTCACAGCATCTAATTAATCAAAAATAATAGTTGAATAAGATTCATGAATGATATGTGGATAAAATAAAAGATATACTTAACTGGATAAAAGTGATACATTCTCGTCCCTGAAATTGGATAAATCTATTCAATAAGGATTCATAGTTGTAATACTATTCAAAATCAATCAACCTTTCACAAATAATCTCCCTAGTGTACATTTATCTAGATGATGTCATTTCGAATCGAAAATTACACACATGTTAATTTTGAAGCTATCATTTGAAACTAACAATTCTTTATAATAAATGATGATATAAAACCTAAAGTCTACACACCTTTATATAGGTAATACTCCCAACTATTGATAAAATCATAATCTGATGGTCCAGAAAACTCCACGCTAAGAATTATGATGCCAAATCTATTAAAATGATAAATTTCCAAATCCATAAAAGAAAAATTGGTTACCTTCGTAAAAAATATATTCTAAAAATAAAACTTATGAATAGAATAGAATTTTAAAAATAAAATACAAAGAAAAATATCAAAAAACTAGCCTATCATATGTTTCATAAGATAATAATATATGGTAATGAACCTCCCAAAAGTTATCTTTTGATGCCTGAACAATATTCTTCTTTCAAAGATGGTTCTAAAATTAATTCTCAAATCTTGATCTTATCTTCCATATAATCCAATTGTCAACAAAAAACATATACAAAAAAGTTATCCAGTCAAAGACAAACTAACCTTTAATAAAGGAGTTAATGTATAAAGAAAGAAATCAAAAAAAATATTATATAAAATTAAATGATCATTATATAATAGTAAAGATACAATGTTTAAAAGTATAAATTACATTAAATATAAATTATTTTTTAAAAGTAAACACATTAAATATAAAATTGAAATGTTACCAAGCACCTAATGTTGAAGTTTAGCTTCTATTACACACCATTCTTTATACAATTGGGAATTATGATCTCAAAATCCAGGACGTCTTAGGTTCAAAGATGTTTGAAAATAACATATTTGGTACCCAAGGTAAAGAACAAATTATGAAGAGTAAATCATTGATATCAAATATTGTACTAGTAGGTTAGTGTGTGGTGGATTTAAGATGGGGTGAATTGAATTTGAAATAACAACTCAATTTTTATCCCACTAAAAAACATAAACTGATTAGAATATAAAATTTTTTATCATCTAAAGTAATTTAAAATAAATAACACAAGATAAAAAAAATGATATACGCAGTAGAAAAAAACTATCACGTGTTAAACAACTAATTGATAAAAAACAATAGAATCCAATTAGAAAATAATGTATTAATGTAAACAAATGCATGGATTTCCAAATCTAAATTCAATAACCCCTAAAATAACATTATTAAAAAAATTCCCAATAAAATAATTCTTATCTTTTATCCCAAAGCAATGGGGTATTTGATAACCTAAATCAAGGTATCCAAGTTCATCATAATAACTTTATTGAATTATCCCATTAGAAGGTGTCGGGTTTCACACTTGTACCATCTTTAAAAAATTTCAGTAGCATATAGATCTATCCCAAAACTCCTATTCGGTCATTATGATTGATAGTAGATTCTTGTCTTTGAAATCTCGTCGAACTCGTATTTTGGGAGATATAGTTTCCTATCCCCAAAAACATATCGAACTAAGCATTCAGAAGATATAGTTTCCAATCCCTGGAAACTCATCAATCACACAGGATCATAAGAATGATAAAAAAATTAAAAACATAGAGATTTATGATAAAACCCATCACAATGGTATCTCTTAAAAAATAACACAAGATAAATAATACTAGCAATACCTCTTAAAGTATTAAGTTAATTCATATCTCAATGTAAAACTTTTTCAGAATCTCTATATAATCCTCTATTACATAAATGTTTCGAAATAATTTATATAATTCATTGTAACAGCCTTCTATGCTTACATTCTAACATCTTTGTGTTTAGTTTCGATGACATCAAAATAAGATCACCTTCTTTTGATGAATGTAGCTCAGCACGCCATCACAATTCTCGAATAAAGATTAGTGAATATTCATGTAGATATGGAACATAATTACACCACATCAGTTCAATAGATATTATATATTCAAAATTTATAATCTAATTACAAAAAAACTCAAACAAACAACATTAAGTTAAATCAAACTTAGTGTGACGTGTATTGTGATTTTTAAAACAGAAAATGAAAAAGTGTCATTTGAATCAATATAAATTATATCATAAAAATTAAATTAATAATTTATCATTCATCCTAACATATCCTTGAATCATTCATAGTACTCTTTTTGGTTCCCTATGTAAAACAAAATTAAAATAAAGGGTTAATATCAAATTCTCTGTAAGGAGTAGTGTATAATATAAGATATTATGGAATAAAAAAATCATAAATAATATGGAAGGAATAAATAATAATTTCATACAACTAATAACATGAGAATGAAATATATCCAATAGTACAATAAAAATGAAAATAAGTAATCATAGGGATAACAATAAATGATTTCATAGCGACGGAATGCATAATGTCATACATCATAAATGTACTGATAAATCTGTGTGTCAATACATCATACATGAATGGGTAAGGCATACAACAAATACCTGAGTTACTTTATCTCATGATACCTTCCAATGCATCAAGGGGTATATAATTTTAGGCCCCACCATCCATATAATAATTCTCATGCATCCATCATATGAAAGAGTTTTGATGACAATTTATATCATAAAGTTCCAGAATAAACCACTTACATACATGTCTTAGCAGTCAATACTTGTCCGTATAGAAGTAATAGGTATACAAATTTTCATGTTTCCCCATCCAGTTGAACTACATGGATATATAGGTAGATATTCATCAATATAATACTAATTATATGATATTCATAGGGAAATGGAAAGTATACTTTATGATTGTCTAACCATGTGGTATATTATCATTGTATGGGGGTATTGATGGGTATCATTGAATAAAAAGGTTGGAGACCAAAGCAATGATGGAAAAATATCCTTCTGAGTGATGTTTTTGGAAAAATTATGGCTAATGAGTGTTATCATGAACTAGGTTGGGCTTTCATCCAACCTGACACCCGACCCAGCTCGTGGCAAGGTTAGAAGGCATTAATGATCCCCACATGCTAGAAACTAGTGTCTGGGAATAAAAAATTACATTTGAGAATGTTTTCTCCCATAAGAATCAACAAAAAATAAACCACATGAATAAAACATCACATCATAATAAATAACCATAACATTAAGATATTGGACATTATGGAAGTATTTTCTTGTTTAAATTTTGGTTTAAATATCTTAATTTTGGTTAAGGGGGTGTGTACCTTGTTTTTGAGGAGGATGGGGGGTTTTCTAGAGGTTTGGGATATGAAAGAATGTGGAAATTTTTCATCCAGTGCATGTCACAAGGTTGGAACATGGTTAGTGAAAATTGTGAGCCCAAACCATGCTAGTAAGGAGGAAGGGTGAATGGTTAAGTAAACCTAGAAAGGGGTGAGCCAAACCATGTGTCCTTCAATAGAGAAAATCCACACAATTGGTAAATGGTTTTTCAAAACATACGGGCCTCACCAAGTAACATTGCTACTCAACTCCTCTTGGATAGAGGCAGGTGCATTGTTTGTGCATAGTTTGGAAAACCGTACATCCAAAATGTGTACCCTATTAAAAATTGAAAATTTACCATGTTTTGCCCTCGGGATTTTAAGATCTCCAATAGGTTTTCTTCTTCATTTATTCCCCACCATACCTAGTGAATAACTCAAGTTCCCAAATCTTCTCGAGGGTCTATCTCTTTCGATTATAGACCGTTTGGAGTGATGTTCGTTGTGGATCTAAGCTCCAGGTAATTCTAATACTCCTCTTACTTCTCTTTTTAGGATTAGGTATTTTTCTTTCACTCTTCGTATTCTGAATCCCTAAACCCCTCTTTTTCTAATGTATCATAGTTTTAGTCTTTAAAGGTTTCTTCAATAGGGATTTAACGCTAAAGTTAAGGGTTATTTCATCTTCGGATTCGAGGTAGGTGGTCTACAAGTTATATCCCATATTTATGTCATAGATTTTTTTATATATGGATATGATATTACTTCCATCTTATTTTTCTTTTGGTTCCTTTGATAGGATTTGGTAAATGGTTAGTTAAATTATGTTTTAGTCCCCTCGTGATCCTCTTGGGATGCATTGAGATTTATTAGACTATTTAGGGCCACCCATGGGGTGCACCAACATTCTCAAACATGAAAGAATTATAATGTCAAGCATAGATTTTCCTTATATTATAATAAATCTCATGGTAAATATGTTGAAATGATTTGTTTGAATTGTTAAGATAAACTAATTTTAGTTGTTTCTAGTTTTCGAAAATGTCATAGTGGATTGATTGGCATAATGTAAAAAAAGTGGTTAGATGGATTAATGGGAATGTATAAAATGGATTATGAAATTGGAATGGAAATTCTTAAGTGGATTAAGGAATATGAAATAATTAATATGTAAATGGGTTAAGTAAAAGGTATTCATGAATATGTTAAATGGTCTAACGTATGGGACTCTTGATTATGCTAAATAGGTTTATGAGTGAAAATGTGATATGGGTTAAATGGGGTATTATATGTAAATGGTAAATGTGTTAATGGTTTAAGGCATAAAGATTAATTATGTATTTAAGGGAATTTGAATTTTGATTATTATGTGTGTTGAGTTTTTATGGTTGTGATTTGGTATATGTGTGGTAAATGGATAAATAAGCATGTTCACATGGCTTGCTTGTTGTGGGGTATTGGACATGAGGATCTACTCCCAGGAGTCAGGTTAGACTGAAGCTCTAAACTCCACCCCACAATGCATGGGTTATGTAAGAGGATCGGGGCTCTATATCTCTAATAGTTTCATTTGATAATACATCCTCGACTGAGGCTCCAAGGTAAGTTTGATGTAACTTTTTATAAAATTTGTATCCCTAGTGAGATAGGAAACTTGATTAATTCCCTTATTCATGATAATTTATCATCTTAGTTGGAATTGTAAATGATTTAAATTGCTAACTCATAGAACATGTGATGGAAATGAATTTATAAATGAATATTTTCTAAGTAAGGATAATGGAACAAACGATGTATTATCTAAACTGAATATTGTTAACTAATAGAACCCAAGTTTCTTTTATTTACCCTGTCATTTATTCCATACTTTCAGGAACTATCTATTCAGATTGGATATTTTTTAGACAACATTGGTGGTGACCTATTGATTTATACTCACAACATGCATGGGCTAACCTTGGGTACCCAATCATATTTCATGGTTGTGGGTTCGGAAAAGGGAAAAGGACCTATATAAGGGAGTTATGTTGGGCTTGGGATGTTCATAGATAAGGATCTGAACTTGGATCCATGAACCATTTTGGGGTTTCAACTGTTGTCTTATTTTGGTTTCTCTTCACTTTGGGAACAATTAGTATAACATGGAATATTTATCATTTGTTTATGTTTTCTACCCTATTTGGGACATAGTTGGTAATTAATGTTTATGGTTTATTTATTATTGTTGTTCCCTTATTTCATAAGTTATCTATTGTGGACTACAACGAAAAATAGGGTATAGTGTCCCTACATGATTTATCTGACCCTCGCTGCTAGTCAGCAACCTTTGGTGAATAGGGAGGTGCACTTGAGTTCATATACATAGTCGGATCAGGTCACCAATTTAGTGTCTCCAAGGTCGGGTTTTTTATAAAGTGGTATTAGAGAAGTTATTTTTGTGACTTAATATTTGGGATGGTAAATGATAGATTAGGATTTGTCAGGTCTTGGCAATGAGATCATGCTTAATATTATCTAACCCGTACATGAGGGAAAACCCAAATACTGAGGGTGGTAATTTGTGTTCTTGATATGTATTATTACAGTTGAATGATATTTCATCATTGGGTGTTGCACTTATTGTGTTATGTGGCTATTTAATGATATTTTTCTCATGGATGAGATGGAATAAGGTTGTGCATTCATGCATCATTTTATTCACCTAGGTATATAGGTGGCATGCATCGTGTTAGACACACTTAGGATGGGTGTGTGATACAAAAGGGGTTGAATTAACTTTACATTATTGAAAAAATCAATGAAACTGGTGTTTAATAAAGATTATGTGAATGGATAAATGAAAAGAATGTTAAATAATGTTTACAGAATTGTATTAAATGAAAGGTTGTAAATGAGTTATAAATTTTTGTTGTAATAAGTTGTGAAATTGGAAATGTGCCTAATAGGAATGATTTATGTTGTGAGTGTGAAAATAGTTTTAAAAAGGTGTCTAATGAAAGGATCATGAGTATGTAACTTGGTTTCCCAATGTTAGCCATGACCCATGATAAGAATGGTTGAGGGTAGTGTTCTAGATGTGTCTATGTATGTTGGGATAGTGTATACAAAATTAGTTGTCTTATGTCTAATAGAGATCCATGTTTTGTAAAAAAATGTGGGAGTTTTAGGTTATGTGCTTTGAGATGTGTGTTTATTATTATAGATAACTTCCACCATGATGATGTGTGTTGGTTGGGTGATAATAGTATATCACTGAGAATGATCTTCCAGAAGAGGGTCAAGAGACCTCGGTGGATCAAGATAATAGAGTATATGAGTAGTTCTATGAGATATTTTCTCATTTTATTATGATGATGGAATGAGACTTAGGGTGAGTCATGTCAGGTACATTTGATATTACTAGAGTGATTTAGTCATAACACCCTCCAACATTTTCTAGAGAGAGTGTGCTTAACTTCTAAACATACGGTAGGTTGGAACATACAGGGACATGGGAGATGGGTATACCTTATGTTGTGAATAGACCCTATGTATCGATGGTTAGGGGAATGAGAGTGAATTGTATTGGTAAATTTTTTTTGTTTGATGTGTTGAATATAGGGGTGTTCCTTGGTGTACCTTTGGTTAGGTTGTGTCCTTGAGGTTCATAAGAGTTGTCGGATAACAAGGATGTGGTAACCCTTCTAGTTTGTGATCGGGAAGGTTGTGTCGGGTTTTGAAATGGATGTCTCAGTTCATGGTTTCATTAGTGGTGGACGTGTTGTTATGGGATCAAAATGTAGAGTAAATACTTACTTCAGTGTGTTGGGTGTAGTGTGTCAGAACAGGGGTAAGAGTTCCACCCATGAGCGGCAAATTGTTATAATTTTTATGTATATGGTCTAGAGAGAGGGCCTAGTGACTTGTTACCCATTACACTATTTTGGGATGTTGGTAACAGTCGACCCTCAATAGTTAACTGTGTGAGGGTTCAGTCGTGTTGTAAGAGCTCTTGGGAGCGAGAGGCACATGAGTATGTTTTGGATTTGTATAGGTTCGAGTTTGGACTAAATGGATAAGTGGGAAGATCAATGGTTTTGGAGACATGGTTCGAGTTTTGGTTAAGAGTTGGAAGTCCTGGGTAAATTGAGGGTGACCTTGAGGGAGTGTATCCTAGTGTTGCAATCATCTTGGAATATGAATCATGGAGATGATTTATAGGTGGAATCGACGCACAATGAGTACCTTTCCATTTCATTAAATGGTATGGTTGTTCCCTGGGTTATTTATGAAAGGAACCTGAGTTTTGGTAGTTGGTTATATGATTAGTTTTCAATGGTTTTATCATTTTGGATTTCTAACCCATCTCTTTGGATGATGATTAATGGGGGCCTCTATGATTATTTCGGGTGGATGAGACATGGGTGACCGAAGTGAGGATTAATTATTTGTTATAAAGGTGACACCTGAGGATAGGGTGGTCATGTGGTTGGGATTATTTGTATGAATGGTTTGGTTGTTGGGTGAGATGTTTATAATGCCTTGAGGTTGATGGGGCTGACGGATCAGGAGGCATAGTCAAGGGAGTAAGCAGGAATTTTGGTCAGTCTTGGGTGGTGTTTGGATCATGTGATCTAAAGTCGGTTTTAGTGTGTGTTTATAGATAATTTTGATACCATGAGGGCTCTGAGGAGGTCTAGATGTGGGAACATGATGTGAAGTCATGATTCCAACTAGGATGCAAACACATGTTGCTTATAAGTAAGCACCTATCATTTTCCATGAAACCCATGGAAGGATCTTATTGTGAAAGATTCCATTAGTTCTAGATTGGTGTGATGGATCCTTGTTTTTCTGTTGTGAATCAATAGAGTCCTGATGGAAGAACATGAGTGGTGAGGCAGTGGTAGGTCTAATGGAAACATTGGTTCACGACTGCTTGGTAGAGAGTCATGAAGCAATGGTGAGTTCAATTGGTAACCCCACTCGAGTTGTGGTCGATAGGCATTGATGAGACCATATAGGTAGGGAGGATCGGGACTTTTAATAGGTCAAGGTATCCCCGTAGTGAGAGGTGACATTGATTATAGATAATTTTTGGTGGTGTTCTTCAAAAAATTCTTAACATAATTTTATCTAGTGATGATCACACCCAACATCTTGACATCATCCTGGGTACATTGAGAAATCAATGGATTAAGCCTAGTGACTTGAATGTTTTTTGGTTGGTTTTGGGATTTCTTATTGGTTATTCACGTGGGAGGGTATATTGGGATCTAGGTTGTGGGATATACACCATCGATCATCTATAGGTTTGGACCATGGGACAGACCGAATGTTGACGAATTTCATGAGTTCTATTCTCAGAAGTTGAGAATGGGTAGCATTTGATGTTGTTTTTTTATTCTAAGAAAAGAGATATGACCACACTCAAGTTTTGGGGTTCATCTTATGGTAGAAACATGAACCGTGGTGGTTGTAATTGTTCAAGTAAAATAGTGACAATGACACTCTTAAGGTTGGGAGTGATGTGTCAATCGTGGGAGGCATAGAACATACTATGGAGTGGATATGGGGACATAAGGATGCCAACGAGAACCCCATGAGGTGAACATTGGGTTTCTAAGAGAGTATATATGGGACTTGATTATGGTGTTTGAATTGAGTTGAGCATTGGCATTGGGTTCGGGGTTGTTCCAAATGAAATTTGAGATTCTTGTGTTAAAGTCGTTGAAGGGTGTGGTAAGACATGACAATGGTTCGTGGCAAGGGAGGTTAGGTTCTGGAACCTCATTGGAGGATTGTTATAGACTCTGGTAGGTGTTATTGGGTGACCATGAAGAATACTTAGGTGTATATACATCTTATTCAAGTAATGTATTGGTGTTCCAATAGTGAAGTTGATCATTTTTCGGATAAGTCAGTCAGGGATAGTTTTACTAGACTGGGAACAAGGGGTGTAAGTGATGAGTCATAAACCACATTAAGTGGATGTTTTGGAATGAAAATTATGTTTCAATTTTTGGAAATTCATTGTGATTAGGAACCTATCCATCTTATTATGTGTATGGATGGTGTGAATACTCATGTTAGGGATGTCGATGGGTGTGCTGGGGAGATGATGGATTGGAGGGTAGTGGATTTCATGACGATGGAGTTCTATCAGAATTCGGGGAGTTCCCTTGGTAGGTGCATGTGATGTTAGTGATAGGACTTAAGTGAGAAGATTCCATGGGAATGTGAGGAAAGTAACATGTTAACAACAGAAGATGGGTGTTTTGGGACAAGTCGTTTGGCGATTGTTCAGCATGATATGGTAACAAAGAATGGATGTGGTAAGTTATGACCCACCTCTAGTTTTATGTTCATAGTGGAATGTTCATTTTTGAAATGAAACCAGACTCAAGAGATGTTATGTTGTTCTTAGTCTGAAAATGGGTGGTGTAGATATGTCCGTCCATATGGTTTTGACAATAATGTTGGATGCCAATATTAGGTGAAGTCCTTAGGGAGGTTTGGGCATGGTGAGTTAGGAAACACATCAGGTATTTTTTGAATGTTTAGTTGAGGTTATGGTAGTATTTTTCAATAGTGTAGGTTCCAACCAAGGGAGGATGGTGGTGAGAACCACAGCGGGGAAGTGACCGTTTGATGATGTAACTAGTGTTTCGGGTTGTCGATATACTCATTTATGTACCATTTTGGTGATTTTTCCTGGATGAAGAGTGTTGGATCAGGTTTTATTGGTTCAGTGCCTTGAGTGTTTTAGATGTGATTTGTATGTTTGGTTATGGAATGGGGTCATTAGGCCTCAGGTTATGGATTGATGTAGATCAGGAAATGTAGTTGATAGAACCACATGTTTCTTTGGGTGATTTCGAATTTGGGTCACCGTTAGAGTTTTGAAAATATGGTACGATGGACCCATGTGAATTGGGCCATGAGTTGCGAATAGGATCAAGTCTATTAGGTTTTTATTTACTCTTATATGATCGTATGATGCTTGTATGACACTTCCTTGTGTTGCAATTTAGGAAGAAGTTAGGAGGCTTCCCTATATAATTATTTTTGTTGTTGTTTGGTATGAGGTTGATGTGTCCTTTTAAGAGCATCCAATTCGTGTTTTGGGTCCTAGTGATAATGTCTTGTGGGGTAAGATCTCTCCTTTGGTTCGAGTTTTGTGGAAGCATGGTAATTTTCAGGAAGAAAATTGGGAAAGGGAGTCAGATATGTGGGCCTAATGGCCAAATCTATTTTCTTCGAAAGCTCAGTGAGTCTTGAAAGGGTGTCTTGAGGATGAGCAATTATAAGGTGGGCAGGAGTTAAGATCTCGGACTTCATGTAGTTATGTCCTTGTATAAATTTGTTTTAAAGCTCTTAGTTTTGGTTAAGGGGTCCTTTACCGGGTGTGTGAGAGGCTAGGGGTGTTTTGTGGGTTTGGGACATGAATGAAAGGGGGGAAATGGTCATTCAATTCATGTTTCATGGTTGATGCATGGTTAGAGAAAACTATGTGCAGAAACCATTATTTCTAGGAGGAAGGGTGCACGGTTAAGTAAACTATGCAAGGGGGAGATCTAAACCATGTGGTCTTAGATAGAGGTGCTCCACACAGTTGGAGCATAGTTTGTTAAACTGTGTGGGCCTCCCTAGGTAACCGTGCGACTCAACTCCTCTTGGATAGTGGCAGGCGCTTGGTTTTTGCACAGTTTGGAAAACCGAGTGGCCAAACTGTGTGGCCCATTAAAAATTAAAAATTTACAATTTTTTCCCCTCAATATTTTAAGATCTCCACCTGATTTTTTCCCTCATTTCTTCCCCTCCAGCCCTATTTATGATCTCAATATCCAAATTAAGGTTTGTTCTCCTTCGATTCTAGGTCGTTTAGAGCACTATTAGTTGTGGATCAAAGCTCCGGGTAGTTCAAATGCTCATCTTTCTTCTCTTTTTCGTATTAGGGATTATGATTTCATTATTCTTCATTCAAAGACCTAAGACCCTCTTTTTCAAGTAGATATTAGGATGATCCTTCAAAGGTTTATTGAATCCATATCTAAGGCTAAGGTTAAGGTTGTTTTCATATTCGGATTTGATATAGGTGGTCAATAAGTTATATACCTTATTTATGTCATAGATTTGTTCATGTGTGGTTATGATACTGCTTCCCTCTTGTTGTTATTTTGGTGCCTTTGATAGGATTTGGTAAAATGGTAAGATAAATAATAATTTACATTCCTCTTGATCCCTTTTGGACAAATTGAGATTTATTATACCATTTAGGGCCACCCATGGGGTGCACCAACATTCCCGGACAGGGAAAATTTGAAATTTTAAGCATAGAGTTTCCTTATATTAAAATAGATCTTGTGATAAAGATATTGAAATGATTAGTTTGAATTGTTAAGATTCACCCATTTTAGTTATTTCCATTTGTTGTAAATATCATAAGGGATTGTTTTTTATAATGTCAAAAATGGGTTAAATGGATTAATATGATTGTGTCAAATTGCTTATGAAATTGGAATGAAAATGATTAAGTGGATTAAGGAATATAAAATGATTAATTTATAAATGGGTTAAGGAAATGGTATTCACGGATATGTTAAAAGGGATAGTTTATGGTATTGTTGATTATGTTAAATGGGATTAAGTGTGAAAATGGGATACAGTATAAATGGTCTATGCTATGTAAATGGTAAATGTGTTAATGGATTAATCCATAAAGATGAATTATGTATTAAATTAGATGTGAATTGTGATTGTTATGGGAATTGAATGTGTATGGTTTTTATTTTTTATATGTGTGGTAAATGGATAAATAAGCATGTTCACATGGATTGGTTGTTCTGGGGTATTTTACTTGAGGATCTACTCCCACATGTTGGGTTGGACTAAGGCTCTAAACCCCAACCCACAATTAATGGGTTAGGGAAGGGGACTGAGGCTCTATACCTGTAACGGTTTCATTTGAGGAGACTTCCTATACTGAGGCTCCAAGGTAAGTGTGATGTATCTGTTTATGAAATGTTTATCCCTGGTGAGATATGAAACATGATTAATTACCTTATGCATGATAATTGAATGAATTAGGATATTTTGTAAATGATGTAAATGCCTAAAACATACATCATGTGATGGAAATGAATTTAGAAATTAAGACAACCTAAGTAAGGATAATGGAATGAATGATTTATTGGATAAAGAGAATATTTTTAACTAATGGAACCTGAGTTGTCTTTTTTTACCCAGTTATTTATTTCATACTGGTATGCGCTATCTATTTAGACTTAATTTTTTGTACATACCATTGTTGGTGTCCTTCTTTTTTATACTCACACCCTGATTAGTCTCTCATTGGATACCCGAGCAAATTTCATGGTTGTAGGTTAGGAAAATGGAAAAGGCCCTATATGATGGAGTTGAGTTAGGATTGGGATGTACATGGATGAGGATATGAAAATGGAATTATTACCCATTTTGGGGTTTCAGTTGTTTTCTTATTTTGGGTTTTCTTCACCTTTGGAATATTTAGTATGACATTTCGTATTTATCATTTGGTTATGTTTTTTACCCTGTTTGGTACATGCTTGGTAATGCATGTTTATGGTTAATTGATTATTGGTGTTCCCTTATTTCATATGTTATATGTTGTGGATTACTTTTTCAAAAGTGGTATAGTCTCAGCACGTGCTTTATCAGACCCTCGCTACTAGTAGTCAACCTCTAGAATATTGGGAGGCTTGCTTGAGGTCATGTGGTGACTCAACTCGGGGCACCGGTTTAGTTGCTACCATGTGGGGTACATTACAATAACCAAAAGGAATACAACTATCACAAGTTAAATAGCTTACATTTCCAAAAAAACTCAAAATACCAAAATGGGGAGGGAAACCAACTATTCAAATAAACCCCCATGTAAAAAGAAGGTAAACACCCCCATACCACCACCACCAACACCTATAAGAGAGAAACCACTAAAAATTTGATCCACCATCACCACCATGGGATAATTAACTTTCCTTTACCTAGGTCAAACATAAAAAAGTCAAAATACACCTGAGGGTTTATGTAGGGTGTGATCCACAATTCCCAATAGGATATCACCAAAAAAAGGTTTCATTCTATAACATCATAATAAATATCAACATGCTTGTTTTTAAAGTAAAGGAAAGGAAATAATTTAAATGAAACATTCTTAAAAATTAGAAAGAAAAGAAAATACCAAAACAACATGTTGAATGATAAACATTTAATCACATGATCGCCATGGGTAATCCCTAAGGTACTAGGGCTAGTGGGGTCCTAGGATCCTCATACTTTTATGATAAGTTAAACCAAATCCCACAGTGTCCTCCTGTATAAGACACTAGAGGGGAATCACATCCCAAGGTCTAGTAGTCTCTAATCATCATATGTTTAGTTAGTGTTTTAGTGTCAATCCGTCTAGGGGAACAGGGCCTCATCCCTACCATAATCTTTAGAATAATAGACCAAGTCTACCCTACCTAGTTACCTAGGATTTCCTTTTTCTCAATTTCATTCCCCATGTCACAAGAACCACAACATAGGAACCCACATCTCCAACATTAGAAACACCCATGGGAATCAACCATTTTCATTTCAAAAACACCTTTAAACCCATAATGCACACCAAAACATTTTTAAAACATAAATTTCACAAACCAAACCCATAAATATAGCATCCCGCATTTTTATCACATAAACTTTCATTACATTTTACAAAACTGAGGATCTTTAAGGTTTAGTGTCTTTGAAACCAGGAACTTTAAACATGAAAACATAAAAGATTATTCTTAAACACTTGAAAGGATTCTCCTCATGTTCATCCTAGGTTCATTACTGCATCTCATAACCTGGGGACATACATCAAAAGAAAGGGTGAGCAGAAGGCCCAGTAAGGGAAACAAGAGAAACATTTTACATGTCAACTTGAGATACTTCAATAAGGTCCTGAAAAGAACATTAAGGCATGAGAAAGAAATCATGAGGCATATCATAATAAAAATAACATTTTTCATAACTTGAATATGTGGCTACAAAATTTAATATTAACAATCATTTCGTTTCACCAAGTTCCATCCCTAAGTTGTCATTAAAAATTACCAAGGTTATTCACCAAGGTATCAGTCTAAAAAGTCATCTCTAGAGATTAAGTCTTTACCCAATGCATTGGAGCGCTATCTGGGCGCACCCTTGAAATGTCGTTATTATCATGTGAGACACATATATCATCATCAATAATTTCATAAACAACCCATATATCATAAAACAAATGGGTTTCATTTCATAATCATAACGTCTTAAAAACTGCTTTAAAGACATGATCTTTACATCACTTTAAACCCACGAAAAGGGAAAGAGGGTTTCATGTATGTAAATACAAGAATTTAAAATAGAATATTTTGATACATATATGAATACCCATTTAGAAGAAAGATATTTGAGTCTTCACTTAATAAAGTAAATGATCTTTAGAAAAAGAGGGAGATATTTTGAAATGGAAATTCTGCAGCATAACAGCTATGTTTCGGGGTTTTAGAAAACATTGAAAAGAGAGGGGACATGGGTCAAACATACATAAATGATCCACAAAACAGTATGGGGGAAGAATATAAAGGATTTTAGAACATGGTAATGAAATTTGAATGATATACCATATGAAATGAAGAACATTAAAGGAAGAAAAAAAATAAGATTTCTCTTATGAGAATTCGGCAGCCTAACAGTGTCACTTAAAACATCCAAAAATGGATTGAAGAGATCAAATAGGGTCTCTCATCATATGAACATAAATTATCAGTATTATATATATAGATATAATACCCCAAAATAATAAAAAATAAATTTAAAGACTTTACATAAAAGTAGATCTTTAAAACGAGAAGGGTGAAAAAATCCCTTAAAAATTCGGCAGCCTAACAGCGCCACTTAAACTTCAAAAAAAATGAATTGATGACATCAAATAGGGTCTCTCATAATATGAACATAAATTATCAGTATGATAGACAAAGATATCATACCCCAACATAACAAAAAGGAACTTGAAAGAATTGACATGAAAGTATAACTTCAAAACGAGAAGGGTGAAGAACCACTTAAAAATTCGGCAGCCTAACGACGCCACTTAAAACTTCAAAATACTGAATTGAAGAGATCAAATGGGGTCTCTCATCATATGGTCATAAAATATCAGTATTATATATATAGAGATCATACCAAAACATAACATAAAGGAACTTGAAATAATTTACATGAAAGTAGAACTTCAAAACGAGAAGTGTGAAGAACCACTTAAAAATTCGGCAGCCTAACGGCGCCACTTAAAACGTCAAAATACTGAATTGAAGAGATCAAATAGGGTCTCCCATAATATGGTCATAAAATATCAGTATGATAAATTTAGAGATCATACCCCAACATAATAAAAATGAACTTGAAATACTTTACATGAAAATAGATCTTGAAAAATGAGAAGGGAGAAAGAATCAGTTACAAATATTTCGGCAGCCTAACGGCGCCAATTAAAACATCATAAAAAGAAATAATGAGAGTAAGAGGGGATCTCTCATTATGTGAAAATGAAAAGGTAAGTAAGAGGAGTATAAAATAAGACCCTTTAACATAATAACATGGAGCATAAAAGAAATTACATAAAAGAGATTTCTTGAAAAGAAAGAGAAAGATCGGATCCCTTACCTTAAAACGTAACTCTTAAAACTCAAAGGTTGGGACCTTGAGGGCTTGGTGGCACCTTGGGAGGAATCCTTGGGAGGTAATCAGACCAGAACTTCGTTGGGGGAGAGTGGGGAGTCGAATGGATGAGAGGATGGCCTGGTATTTATAGGGAAGGTGAGGGGACAAGGCATTAATGGCCAAGGGACACCTCGTTAGTGGTTTTGGCAAAACCATGGGCTTGCCCTTGGTATTTTCCCATGGTATTGGCCACTTGGGACACCTCATACCTTATCTTACTATTCATAAGTCGACCATATTTATTACATACTTAATACATCATTTGATGATGTCATTAAACACCCGTAACTTAAAAACTGTATTTTCACTATTCATCGAAAATTCAACTTTCTCAGAATAATACCAAAATTTCACCTTAACCAAATATCAATGCTCTGATTTCAAAAATGAACTCCATTTTATAAAAATAATTTTCTAAATATTGTTAATTTATTTTTTAAATAAATACACTATTCACCGAAAATTCATTTTTTTCAGAAAAAACCCCAAAAATTACCATAACATAATATCGGTGTTCTGAGTTCAAAAATGAAATCCATTTTATAAAAATAATTTTTTAAATATTTTTAATTTAATTTATAATTAAAAAACACTATTCACTCGAAAAAAACTAATACTTGAATAATAATTTATGAAATCATTATTTAACCATTTTATTGAATCACATTACTTAATCAAGGTGCCTAGATTATATTAATACTTTCTTTAAGTGAGATTACTAATCCATTTGGACACATTACTAATACTAATCATAAAATCACTATTCATAATTTACTATTCATCAAAAATTAAGTTGATCTTATTAGACTCTAAATTTCATACTGAGCATAATTGTAGAAGACCATTTTTTGAATATCATTACACCTTTTTAATTATTTAAGGTTTACATAAACATTTTTAAAATATCTTTTTTCTAAAATTCATCAAAAATATGCATACTATATTTATCCGGTCATTTGAAAATTCACAAACTTCATCATAAGAAGAAATCTCAATTTTTATTTAAAACAAAAGATTACACAAGGCAGTTATGGTCTCCTTACATAGCCCCTTATCACACCAGCATAGGACCTAAGTGTAAGGTGTGCTAAGGTGAGAGAATATGAGGGAGGCTTGGCTAACATCGCAAGAGTAGTAATTTCTATCAGTTTGAACTTCTTGCAAAGGAGATTCCGTTCTAGCTTCACACGATGAAGTTCGGCTTGGGTTTGGTCCAGAGCAAAGCCCAGTGGTGCTACCTCTTTCCCAAGTTCTGTTAGATGGGCTTCGATTGGTCCAAGACTACTGGGTGAGGCCATCGAATCTTCTTTCTATAATAATTAACCAAGATTACTTGTATTTAGAGACAATAATCAAAACGTTTAATTTCCAGGGGTCATATTGACCAATGGTCATATAACAGTCAAAACCCAATGGTCTCATTTTAATTATACTCATGTTATCAAATGAAACATTTTTGTCGAGTATAAAAAACAAAATAAAAATGACACATAAAATTAGGAAACAAGATTTATTCAAAATTTCGGGTCGTTACAATAAAACTCTTTTAGAAATCATATAAAGCATACTAAAATCATCCAACAATGTTAAATCACGGAACAACCAACCTTTCACTTTGAAACATCCATAAATCGATGGAAAACTACAATTGTGTCACAAAGAGGCCCTAGAAAGTAAAAGTAAAACCATAACCATCAATATTAAACCCAAATAATCAATGTTGAACCCACTTTAGGGAAATGAATCCACTGTTGAAAGAATAGCCCGAGAAAAAAGGAAGAAAGAGACTAATAAGTAGGAGGAAAATAATAGTGGAGAGGCTTACATGGAGAGTTTTTAAAGAAACCACGCCAAAATCACATAGATATGGAGCTCTAATGGATACAAGTGCAAGGGTAGGCATTCCTAGGGCTGAAAATCCTGAATTTGGTGAGTCGGGTGGTTTGGGGTTAAAATCGGGGGAGGGGAAAAGTGAAATTTCATCATTTTTAATGTTCTAAAAATGTCACACGGTTTGGCCACACGGTTTATCAAACCATGTTCCAACTGTGTGACACATATACCTAAAGGGAAAAGAGGACACACAGTTTACCTTGAGGGGTTTCACGCCCATTCCCCTCTGATAAACCCACTATCATAGGCTTACGATTATCCTTTATGCTTATGCTCTTGGTCATGCAGCCTAGATAGTCCCACTATCCAGGGCGCATGGTTTCCTCTGGGCTGGCATGCAATTTATACTAATTATGTGTCAACCATAAACCACCTGTGGTCAATCCAAAAAAAAATATTTTTTATAAAAACTCTTGGGAAAATCAAGAGGACAAAGATAATACCAAAATAAAAGAAAAGGTACCTCAAAATGAAACTCCAGATGTGACAATTCTTCCCACTATAAAAACATTCCACCCTCATAGTCATTATAATGCATGATCAAAGAACAAAAATGGGTACTATTCCTCATCCTATGATTTATTCTCCCACATATCATGCTCATCATTCTCATTCTAGAAAATAAACTAGACCAACGATAAGTATTTTCCCCCAATAAGTTTCTCTTAGGAATCCAAAATCTACAATGGTCTCTCAAACACAAACAGATTAGGTTCTAGCTATAATTTTTCCTAATTCAGCACTTGAGATGGGTTTGTATTGTAATTTTCCAATTGAGATACCTGGAATATATCATTGATTGAAATAAACTGAGATGGAAAGGCTAACTTCTATTCAACCTTACCAACTCTCTTGGTAATCTTGAATAGTCTGAAATACCTCAGCATCAGATTCCCTTGATTTATAGGATGATGATGACCCAAGTGTGGGGCCACCATCAAAAACACATAATCACCAACTGATAATTCCAAGGCTTATCAACACTAATCGTCATAAGACTTATAATGGTTCTGCACTATCAACAACTACTACCTAATAAACCAGACTTTATCAAATGTCTCATGCACAATGATTGGTCCTACCAATGATATCTCGCCCATATCTGTCTAGATCATAGGTGACCAACACGGGTGACCATAAAACGCCTCAAAGGGAGTCATTATTATTGATGTCTGGTAACCATTATTATAAAAAAACTTCACCAATACCTAATGGATATCCCCCAAGCCTCTGAAATCTCACACACATCCATGGAGTGTGTCTTCTATAATTTCAACTCACCACTCCATCTGACCATCTATTTAAGGATGGTATTTCATACTCAACATGATATAAGATCTTATTACCTTATTAATTCCATCTTAAAAATGATAATTAAAGTAAGGATCCTTGTCTGAAATGATATCCTATGACACACCATGAAGCCTCACAATCTCCATAATATATAATCGTCCCAACTCATTCACCTTGGTTGATTCCTTGATTGGAATGAAATGGTATGCTTTGGTTAGATGTTCAATCACTACCCAAATGGAATTCATTCCCCAATGTGTATGAGCTAACCCAATGATGAAGTCTATAGCAACATTTCCCCACTTCCAGGTAGTAATAAGTAGTGGATAAAGAAAACCAGAGGGCCTTTTGTGCTCTAATTTAACCTAATAATATGTATAACCTCTGGATACAAATTTTACTATATCTCATCTCATACTCAACCAACAAAAATAATGACTCATATCATAAAACAACTTGGTGGTCTCAGGATGAATGTTCTATAGAGACTAGTGGTTATCCTACATCACCACCTTCTATAACGAAAACACCATAATGAGACAGCCCTTGAAATAAAGAACTCTATTAGAAGACAATGACTAATTTCTAGAAACCTCCCCACCATTTAGAAACTACATAGAATGCTGGAACATCTCAACTCCAGGATGCTCTTCCTGAATCGACTCCATAAGGGAGGGTTTTAGCTGAACACTAGCTAAGAACGTACCTCCACTGCACTCCTTGGTTTTCAAATTCCTCTGGGAAAAAATCCCCATCAATGTCTACTCATCACTGGACTACGGTAGATCTTTCATTAGAACTTTCCTACTCAATACATCTATTACAAAATTACCTTTACCTAGGGTATACAAGATATCAAAATTGAACCCCTGAAGGTACATAACCCAATGACACTACCTCAAATTTAGATCCTTCTAAGAGAAAATGTAATCCAAACTCTTATGATCCAAGTAGACTAAATAATTCTACCATAAATAGATAGTGACACCATGTCTTCAAGGAATCCATCATCATAGACAATTCCAAGTCATGGGTTGATAAATTCTTATCATGTGATCAGAGTTGGAAAGAATCATACACTAAAATATTCTCATCCTACATCAATATGCACCCATGACCCATTACTGATGCATCACAGTCAACCATATATCCCCTCCCAGATTCTAGAAAAATGAAAACAAGGGTTTTGGTCAATCACCACATAAGATTCTCAAAAGGAACCTAACATTTTGGGTTCCCCAAAAAACATTACCCCCTTCTAGGTAAGTATAGTCATGGGAAAATCAATTAGAGATAAATCCCTAACAAATCGCATGTTGTACCATGCCAGGCCAGAAATTCTCCTAATCTCAAAACCATTTCTTGGTTGAAATCATGACATCAAAAATTTGATATTCTCAGGTTCCACTGAAACCCCGTGTTCTGAAATCAAATGGCCCATAAACATCACTCCCTGATCCAAAAGGTCCACATGGAATGCTTATCATTGTAATGGTGATCAAGAAGAATTCCTAACACAATCCTCAAGGGTTGTTGATGCTCTTCTTTAGTCCCAGAGTAGACTAATATGTAATCTAAAAACACCATGATAAATGATTCATGATATTAATTGAACACCCTGTTTATAAGAGCCCTGAAAAACCATTGGAGAAATTTTCAATCAAAATGACATGAACAAATAAACAAAGTGGTCATACCAGCTTCAAAAGTTTGTTTTCAAGGCATCTGTCTCTTTAACACTGACCCGGTGATACCTAAAATGAAATTATATCCTAGAGAACCACATTTCCATTTTGATCAAATCAATGAGGTCATCAATATGTTGTAAGGGGTGTTTATTCTTGATTGTTACCTTGTTCATCTTCTGGTAATTTACACACAACTGAAGAGATATTTCATCATTCTTTGAAAACAAAACTGGGGCAGCCCATGGTGAGATGATCAAGTGAATGAATCCTTTGGACTCCATAACATCGAGTTGAATCCTTAATTCACTCAACTTGTTGTGGGGAATATGATATGAGTGAATAGATATCAGTTGTGTTTCCAGTTCCAAATCGACACATCCTACTCTGAAGGTAACCTTGAGAAATCATCTAGAAATAACTCTGGGAACCCATCGACCACAGAAGTTAATCCATCCTTAGAACCTCCATCATCACCTTCCAACGTGAGTGATGAGATCTGGAAAATTTTATTTCCCAACTCTATAAGTAGAGGTATATAATGGCCTAATTGAGGATCCCACTCACCATGAAAAACCTGATTACTCCCATAGGGTCCCACAAATCTCACTCGTTGATGATAATAATCGATGTGAACTTGGAAAAGAACCATATAATCCATATCAAGGATCACATAAAATTGGTAAATTTATAGAACTAGGAAATCTCATTCTATCTTGACCCCTAAAAAAGATAATAGTGATAGATAGGTACCTGAAACCCTGATCTCTCTTCTTACCTATAAGTGTCACCAACCCTATTGCATAAGGAATGATCTCGGTGGGTAATTTTAACAAATTCACAAGACGGGAAAAAATAAATGAATTGGGATCACCTATGTCAAACATAAAAAAAACTATGGATTATTCAATAAGATTCATACCTCAAACCATTATATATGGCATCCTTCCTTTTTGTTACATAACATTTCATTACATTTTACAAATATAGGATCTTTTAATGTTTGGTGTATTGGAAAAAAGGTACATAATACATGAAAAGATAAAACATTATTCTAATCCACTTTTATGGATTTATCATAGGTTAATCCTAAGTATAATTATTTAATATCATAACCTAGAGACATACATCAAAGGAAAGGGTGAGAAGAAGGCCTAGTAAGGGAAAACAAGGGAAACAATTTACATGTGGACTTGAGAGATATCAATAAGAACATGAGGAATTTCATAAATATGTGAGAAAGATTAATATAATAATAATAATAACTTGAAGAAAAACTTAAAAATGTGGCTAAAAAATTTAATTTATACATTCATAAGAATATCACCAAGGTCCATCCCCAAGGTCTAGTAAAAATTACTAGGGTTATTCACCAAGGTATCATAAAACTTGTTATCTCTATAGATTAATTTATTTACCCAATGCATTAGAGAGATATTAGGGATAAATATTAATGTTTCTTTAATTTCATGTTATCCACTTAGATCATAATCAAAAAATTCATAAATAACCCATATAGAATAAAATAAATGGGTTTCATAAAAAATCATGGCATTTTAAAAAGTGCTTAAAAATATGATCATTATGTCATTTATAACGCACAAAAAGGGAGTGAGGGTTTTATGTATGTAAACTATAGAATCAAATAAATAATTTTTATGTCTTGATGAATACCCCTAGAAATTATATATGTTTGGGTATATACATAAATAAAATAAAATAATTTCTTGAGAAAAATAGAGTGATTTTGAGATGAAAATTCTACGCATAATGTGTATGAAACGTGGTTTTATTAAACATTAAAAAAAGAGAGGACAAGGTTCACCCATTACTAAAAGACAAATAATTCTGTATAGTTATATAATAATATGGTAATAATAACATGTTATATAAATTTTAAATACATACCACATAAAATAGAACTAGAATGGAATAGAGAAGTTGAGAATTCCTTTACCTTGAAGAGTATCTTCTAAAACACTAAGATCCGGACCATGGGGGATTGAGGACTCCTTGGGAGGTAATAATATCAAATATTTTAGGGGTATTATATTATAATTAAAGTAAATTAATGAATGGTTGGGTATTTATAGTAATATAGAGGGTGTTTTCTATTAATTTTTTAGGACGCCTCATTATTGGTATTTGCAAGACCATGGGCTTTCCAATGGTATTTTCCCATGGTATTAGCCAATTGGGAAACCTCATATCATATTTAATTCCTAAAGAGTTGAATATAATTATTACATCATTACTATATTATTAATTATTTCATTAAACATACTGAAAACTCAAAATTGTAATTTTACTATTCGTGGAAAAACAAAACATTTTATAAAAATATCATAAATTCATCGTAAGCTAATATTGACATTATGAATTGAAAAAGGACATTTATTTTATCATAATAAATCTATAACTGTGATAAAATTATCTTTTAACTATAAAAATACTAATTTATTAAAAATAATAGCACATAGAAAATGCATAGTGAATGCATAGAAAAAATTTATGAAAAAATTAAATTATTTTATCATTTGTAATTAAAAATAAGTTTTCTTATAATAATATTTAATTAAAATAAGTATTATTCAAAATATAATATTTTTTTATAAACATTTATATCTTTTATGGATTTTACAAATTATTTTTGAAAACAATGAATTAATAAAATTCCATTTTATTAAGAAATACTATTCTTAAAACAGAAATGATGGGAAAAATTTTTTGTTTTCACAAAGGAATTATACATTAATTATATAAGGACATGACACCTAATTTATTATAAAACCCACATATGACCTAATATTAAGGTGTGTGAAGGTGATAAACTCTTGGGGTGGCTCATAAAACATTTCCCGAGTGGTAATTTCCACCAACTTGAACTTCTCCCGTAGGAGATTTCATTCAAGATTAATATATTGAAGCTCAGAAAGGGAATGGTCAAGACCTGTGCCCAGTGATTCTTCCTCCTTCCCAAGATCCGATAAATGGGCTTCACACAGCTCGATTCTACTGTATGATGTCATCAGCTCTTCTTTCTGCATTAACTAACCATTCTCATTTCTATTTATAAACATGGTTTCCAATAGTCATATTGACCAACAGACATTTAACTATTGAAACTAAAAGGTTAAATTTCAATTTATACTCATTTAATTATAAAATATATGTAGTTTTTTTGTAATATAACACAAATTTTCAGTAAACAAATATTATCAAAAGTTCAGGTCGTTACATTCTTCACCCCTTAAAAATTCCTTCCCTGAAATTTCAACATATTCACTCAAAAGAAAAAATGTGTGGATACTTATGCCGCATTATTTCATCAGTTTTCCATGTAGATTCTACATATTTTTTGTTTCTCTACAATACTTTAACAATGTGGATAAAATTCCTGTGTAGAACCTTGTCTCTACGATCCAAGATCTCCACTGGCTTCTCCTCATAAGAGAGGTTATGTTCTAGTTCCACCACCTCAGGATTAATTACATGTGAAGGGTGAGATATATACTTCCTCAAGAGAGGTACATGGAAAATATCATGAACATGAGCTAGATTTGGAGGAAGTGAAAGCTGATAGGACACTACTCCTATGCGATCAAGGATTTCATAGGGGCAAATGTACCTAGGGTTGAGCTTCCCTTTCTTTCTAAACTTCTTGACTCTCTTCCATAGAGAAATTCGAAGAATTTTTCACCAACATAAAACTTCAAGTCCCTTAAACAGTTGTCAGCATAGATCTTAGGTTTACTTTTAGTAGCCTTAATGTGTTTTTGGATGGCATAAATATTTTATATCATCTCTTGCACAAGATCAGGCCTAAGAATCTTTCTCTCGCCAGCTTCATCCTAGCATTTTGGAGTTCTACATCACTTCCCATATATAGATTAATAGGGTACCATTTGAATTCTTGAATGGAAGATGTTGTTATAAGATAGGTCAACTAATGGGATATATTGATCACATCTACCTTTAAATTTCATTGAGCATGTTATCAGCATGTCCTCGAGTGTTTGAATAGCACTTTCATATTTTCCATCAATTTGGGAGTGATAATCCACACTAAAATTCAATTTAGTACTCAATTCATGTTGAACACTTATCTGAAATTTTGATGTGAACCTCGGATCACAATCAGATACAAAAGAGAGTGGTACCCCATGCATCCTTACCACTTCCCTCACATAAATCCTGGAAATTTTATCCAGAGAGAAATCTTCCCTAATAGAGATAAAATGGGCAGTCTTGGTGAGATGGTCTATAATAACCCATATCACATTTTTACCATTGGAAGTTATTAGTAGACTAGTGACAAAGTCCATAGTGATATTGTCCCACTTCTATGCTGGTATGAGAAGTGGTTGTAATACCCCTTTATGAAGTTATCACTCTTCCTTCACTTGCTGACACACCAGACACATTGTACTATAGTTGAAAATATCCATTTTCATATTATCCCACCAATAATGATCATGAATGTCCCTATAAATTTTAGTGATTCGAGGATGAATTAAGAATGTAGATCTATGAGATTTATCCATCATCTCCTTATTTATTTATGGAATAAATTGAACACATAGTCTTGTATGAAATTCCAATACACCTTCTTGATCAATATTGATCTTTAGAAACTTCTCATCTTTCACAACCTCAAAATTATTCTGTAAAAAAGGATCTTATTTTTGAGATTTCTTGATCTTCTCTAGTAATTATGGTTAAGAAATCATTTAGGATTGGTTTAATGATGTCCCTTACCTTACGATTCCCAGGTCCGGTTTCACTATGTCTTTGATCAAGGGATCTCCTTGAATCCCCATCATTGTCAAAACAATAGGGTCTTTCCAACTTAATGCATCAGTGACTTTGTTTTCTCTTTCAGGGTGATAATGAATGGAACAACCATTGTCTTTAATAAGTTCCAACCATATCCTCTATCTCATGTTCAATTCCTTTTGTGTGAAAATATTCTTTAAACATTGATGGTCTGTGTACATATCACACTTATCCCCACAAATATAGTGCCTCCATATCATCATAGCAAAAAAAACTGAAGCCAGCTCTAGATCATGTGTTGGATAATTTTTCTCATAAAGCTTTAGCTGTGGAGATGAATAAGAAATCCCCTTGTAATTTTTCATGAGGATGCACCCAAGAACTTTTAGAGATTTATCTCTAAAAATAACAAATAATTCTCCATTTGAGGGTAGATTTAACATAGTTTTATTAACCAAAGTCTTCTTTAGCTCATGGAAACTTTCCTCACACACCTTTTTCCAGATAAACATGACCCTTTTTTGAGTTATCTTGGTTAATGGATTATAAATTTGTGAAAATCATTTCAAAAACCTCTTATAATATCCAACTAATCCAATGAAACTTTAGTTCTCAATTATTATTGTAGGATGAGGCCACTCCTCCACAACCCTTGTCTTGGAAGGGTCAACTGATATTCCTTCATTGGTTACAATGTATGCTAATAAAGTAACTTGTTGTAACTATAATTCACATTTGTTGGCCTATCCTTTCATAGATTTTTCAAAATAACCCTTATATGATCCTCATTATCCTCATGAGTTTTGTAATATATCATAATATCATCAACAAAAACTACCACAAATTTATCATAGTAGTCCTTAAATACTCTATTCATTAAATCCACAAATATATTTGGTCCATTAGTCAAGCTTAAGGGACTAACAAAAAACTAATAATGCTCATATCTTGATTGGAATGTGGTCTTTGTAATATCTTATTTATTCACCCTCAATTGATGATAACCATAATGAAGATCAAACTTTTAGAAGAATTGAGACCTGTAATGTTGGTCAAATAAGTCATCAATTCTTGGAAGATGGTATTTGTTCTTCAATGTAATCTCATTCAGTTATCTATAATCAACACATAGTTGCATTGATCCATTTATCTTCTTTATAAAGATAATAGTCACTTTCCAAGGATACACACTCGGTTGGATAAACCCCTTCTCCAAAATATCATGGAGTTGTTTCCTTAATTCCTCCATCTTCTCATTTTCCATTCTATATGGGGTCTTTGATATCAGATGAGATTTAGGTATGAGTTCAATGGAGAACTCTACCTCTCTTTCATGGGGAGGGGTCTAGGTAACTCCTCAAGAAAAACATCAATGTATTCCAAAACAATGGGGACATTCTGTATCCTTATACTCTTGTTGCCTTAATATTCATCACTGATCAACTCCATTAAGAAGGAAATAGGAGGTTCTTTTAGAAAAATATGAGGTCGAGATATCTCTCCTTAGAAGATAATTGTTGTTCATCCATTCAAGAATACTGATATTTCCTTTCTTCTACATTTGATCATAGTATTAGACTTTGAGAGTCAGTCCATTTCTAGTATAATTTCAAATTCCAAAATGGGAATGAATACTAGATTTTCAATAAGATTGTGCTCACTAAAGTAAATACTATAGTTTCTAAATAGTTTTCATGCGTGGCTAATCCCTCTAGGAGTCATGACTGATACTCTACTTTTAGTAGTTCATGGATTGATTCTATATTATTTTCAATCTTTATGGAAATAAAGGAATACGTAGAACCAGAATCAGACAAATTACTTTCTAGATTTGAGAGAACAGTAAGAGTACCTTCCACCACATAATTTGGAGCTATAACTTCAACCATTGTGATAGAAAAATCATGACCTTTCTCCCTTAGCATATGCTAAGGCTGATGGTGATTCCCCTCCACTGCCCTCAGATTTGGAGAGTGAATGGAAAAGTTCCCAAGTTTTCCACACTTGAAGCATTGGACTTTAGATAGGTCCTGCACTATCTTTCTTTTTTCTTTAGTGTTGGGAAGTTAAGGCTTTACCTCACTAAAAAAATTGAAATAAATATCTCATTCTCTTCTACACTAGTAACACTTCCTGCTCCCAAGCAGGTTGTTCTACGAATTCTTCTTCCCACATTTGTTCCATGTTGAAAGTTTCAATTTATTTAATCATATTTCTTGGTCAAAGATCCTCTACAAGTTTGGCTCCATGTATCTCTTCTTTTCATTGGATTTATGGTACCACTACTTCTCAGCAAACTCCAATTACACTTTCTTATCACTTCATACAATCTCCTCATAGATGACATTGCCTCGGTTGGATAGATTCTATTGTAGATTATGTCTTAATCCACATAAGAATCAATCAACATTCCCATTAATATCCATGACAAATATAGAGGTGAAATGTGAAAGCCTTGTGAATTTTATCTTGTAGATTCTCATATATTCATTCTCCTTCTACTTCGGGTTGAGAAATTCCTTCTCCATTTTTGTTCTCATTGAACGAGGGAAATAATTATTGAAGAAGATACCTATGAACTCTTCCCACTCTATAGCTTCTATCTCTCCAATTTTAGTCATTTTTTTAATCAGTTCCCACTACATATCACCTTATTCCTTTAAGTGGTAAACATCCAGGCTAACTTTCTCTTGTTCAAAACTACAAAGTTCAAAAAAGATCTTTTCTAAAGAGAATATCCATTGTTCTGTAACCAATGGGTCTGTAGATCCACTGAATGTTGGTGGTAATTGACGCATAAAAGACTTAATAGAATTTTTTTCCTTTCTTGGTAAAATCATACTCTTAGCTTGATTCAGTTTCTTTCCCATAACTTGAGTTAGTTGATTCATCATTGTCATGAAAGTTTCTATTCTAGCTTCCATCAGAGGACCATCAGCACATGGTATGTTGTCGTATCCATTTGTATGATTCCTCCTATTTCCTCCCATTTTCTCAAAGAATAAAATATTGGTGATAAAAATGTTTCATATAATAATCTCATAACTCTAAATGGTGTTTATGTCTTAAAACAGCAGTCTTAAATACGTTATTCATTATCAACTATTACATTTTCTATAAATCTTTCATAATGGTTCATAAAAAGCTTGTGATTAACCAAAAATATCCACCAGGAGTGTCAAACTAGGAGTGTATCAAGTCCTATTTTCATGCACCAGTTCCCTTTTGAGTCTAGCTCACAGTGGTGTTTTTGGGTTTTACCCCTAGATACATATGTGTTAGAGCTGCATCCACTTGTTCATATCTAGATAGGGATTTATTTGTTTGGAAACCACATACATAATATTTCACCAAAATATCATGTTGTTTTCATATATTTAAAGTTTTACATAGGATTCTTCCTAATGTTTTAAAATCCTAATTTCCATAAATAACTTAATTATCTTTTGATACCAAATATGTCATCCCAACTTTTTATTACATAACATTTCATTATAATTTACAAACATAGGATAATTTAATGTTTAGTGTCTTGGAAAAAAGGTATGTGATACATGAAAACATAAAAAATTATTCTAATATAATTGTAAGGTTTCATCATAGGTTCATCCTAAGTACAATTATTCCATCTCATAACCTGAGGACATACATCAAATTAAAGGGTGAGCATAAATCCTAATAAGTGAAAACATAGGAAATAGTTTACATGTGAACCTGAGAGATATCAATAAGAACATGAGGAATTCCATAAAGGAATGAGAAAGTGGAATATAATAATAATAATAAATTTAAAAATAACTTTAAAATTTTTCTAAAACATTTAATTTAGACATTCATAATAATATCACTAAGTTACATCCCCAAGGTGTCGGAAAAATTACCAAGGTTATTCACCAAGGTATTGTAAAACATATCATCTATAGAAACTAATTTCTTTAACCAATGTATTAGAGCACTATCAGGAAGCACCATTAATAACTCTTTATTTTCATGTGATTCATATATATCATAATCAAAAATTTCATAAATAACCCATTGAGAATAAAATAAATGGGTTTCACAACAAAATCATGGCATTTTAAAAAGTGCTTAAAAACAAGGTCATTATGTCGTTTATAACCCTAAAAAAGTAAATGAGGGTTTTCGATATGTCAATTCCAAAATAAAAGAAATAATTTTTATTTCTTGATAAATTCCCATTGAAATGAAAGAGTTTTGGGTATTCACATAAAGAAAATAAAATAATTTCTTGAGAAAAAGAGAGAGATTTTCAGATGAAAATTCTACAGTATAACGGGTATGAAACATGGTTTTATAAAACATAAAAAAAAGAGGGAAAAAGGGTCACCCATTCATAAAAGACTCATAATATAGTATATGGACAAAATAAAATGGAAATAAGAACATGGTATGGTAATTTTAAAGACATACCACATAAAAGAGAACTTGAAAGGAAAAGAGAGGTTGAGAATTCCCTTACCTTTAAGAGTAACTTCTAAAACTCTAATAGTAGGACCTTGGGGGATTGAGGACACCTTGGGAGGACTCCTTGGGAGTTAATACTGTTAGATCGTAAAATGGTATTATGTTTTAATTATAGTAAATGAATGAATGGGTGGGTATTTATAGTAAAAGAGAGGGAGTTTTTTTATTAATTTTCGATGACACCTCAATAGTGGTATTTGAAAAACCATGAGTTTGCCCATGGTATCAACCACTTAGGACACCTCATATAATATTTTATTCATATATATTAAAATAGTATTATTACATCATTATTATATCATTAATGATGTCAGTAAACATACGGAAATCTCAAAACTATATTTTTAATATTCAACAAAAAACAAAACATTTTACAAAAAAATCATAAATTCACCATAAGATAATATCAACATTATGAATTAAAAATTTTATTTTATTTTATCATAATAAATCTATAAATGTGATAAATTTATCTTTCACCTCTAAAAATACTCATTTATTAAAAATAATAGTGGATAGAAAATGCATAGTGAATGCATAGTAAAATTTCTGAAAAAAAATAAATTATTTTATCATTTGTAATTAAAAATGAGTGTTCTTATAATGATATTTCATTATAATAACTATTATTCATAATATAATAGTATATTATAAACATTTATATCTTTTCTAGATTTTAAAAATTCTATTCGAAAAAAAAACAATTTATAAATTTCTATTATATTAAGAAAAACAATTCTTAAAACTGAAATGATGGAAAAACAATTATATTTACACAAAGGGATTATAAATTAGGTATATAAGGACCTAAAACATAACCTCTTATAACACCCACATGCGACCTAAGGGTATGGTATGCTATGGTGATAGACTACTGGGGTGTCTCGGATAACATTGTCTGGGTGGTAATTTACACCAACTTGAACCTCTCCCATTGGTGATTTCATTCAAGATTAACATGATGAAGCTCAGTTTGGGTTGGGTCAGGAGAGAATCCCAATGATGCTACCTCCTTCCCAAGCTCTAATAAATGGGATTCATATGGTTTGATTATTCTAGATGAGGCCATTGTCTCTTCTTTCTACATTAATTTACCATAATAATTTCTATTTATAAACATAGTTTCCAATGGTCAAATTGAACAATAGTCATATTGACCATTGGTCATATAATAGTTTAAACTCAAATATTACATTTCAATTTATATTAATTTAATTATTAAAGATATATAGTTTTATTTTGTAATATAAAACACATTTCCAGGAAAAAATATCATTAAAATTTCAGGATGTTACATTATAGGTTATGCAAATGATTCCACTAGTGTTTGATCCACAACATAAAGGTGACTCATCTTTTCTTGAACCTGAGAATGACTACTAAAATGTAGCTCTACCTTAAGCTGACTCTACCTAGAAGTAGATTCGTCCCTACTTACATGACTAACAAATAAATAACCCGGTGTCCTGGATGGTTCTGACTGGGCTAGCATTCCCATGGAGACTATAGAATTTTCACAACCATAATATAGGCATGCCACATTGAAAAACTACTGGAAGTGCACCATAATTCAAAAAAATGAAAAGGTCTAGGTGGGTATGAATACACTGACGGCATATGCCCTAATCTTGCACACTGATGGAACAAGACTAATCTAAAATCTGAATCTTCAAATGAAGGGGTTTAAGAAGGATGGCCTAAGATGTCACCTCCCCTCTTTTCCTATTCTTCTCACCTCCTTTTCTTTTTTGAAAAACCACTACTACCCTGACCCACTGCTGAAGCTGCTCTAAAAAATCCAAACATTCCACTCTAGTCAATCTCCACCACCAGGGCTTGATTGACCACATCAGCATAAGTCTTTAACTTTAATAAGAATTATTGGGATCAGATATCCGGCTGCAAGCCCATCTCAGACCGGTGATCCTTTAGCTGCTCATTGAAAACAACCTAAGGTGTGAACCAAACCAACTCTTCAAAATAGTTATCATATTCTAGAATGATCTGATACCCCTGAGTGAGATCTATAAACTCTCAGTTATTGGTGAAGACCAGGGACTTAGAAAAATACTACTCATTGAAGATATCCTAGAAGTCCTTCCAACCCATATGCTTTGGCTTCCTGGCCTAAACCACTGAGTCCCACCACCTTCGATTGGGACCTTCCAATAATAATGAAGCACATTTCACTTTAACTACCTAACAAGTGTTACGAAACCCAAAAATTCTTTCAATATTTTCAATCCAATACTTTTATTTCTATGGATTTTTGCTAACTTAAAATGAAGGAGGCTTTTTCATGGGGAACTCTTGAACCTTATCCTTTTTTAGACCTGGTTTGGCTTCCCTAACATGAGTATGACTTTGTCCCTCTCTTTCATCCAATTCATGGACATCCCAAACTGCCACTTACACTAACCTATGATCAATTTATAAGGTATAACTCTCTCTATCCTCTTCTCTTGGTTTCACAAGAAGTCTTTAGAGAGGCATTAAGCTAAAACAACTGAAAAAACAAGGCAAGCCATAAACACAATATCAAGAAATTTTTTAGCAACAACAACCTTTAAACATATGTATGAATTAAAATGAAAACCATAACAAGAAAAATAACAATTCAAACAACTCCACCCCCACTTGGTGTCCATGCACAATCTACAGCTATCACATCAAACCTATAGGATAAGTCAATGAAAATATGGAACGTCCTATAGTGTCCCAAGGTCTTTCACAAGGTGTGTTGTTTAGACACCCCACTCGCAACCAGAACATCAAGCCCCGACATTCCTATCTTTACTCTATCCAGAATCTCCCAAATAACATAACTCAAAGGAAGGGAGAAACCTTCTCTCATACCATTTTTTTCATGAATGAGTCTAGGTTTCCATCCAACCTGACACTGGACCCAACCCATGGTAAGGCCTGAAGGTAATTCCAGATCCCATGGGATGGAAACTAGTGAATCGGCATCAAAAATTACATTTGTAAATGATTTCCCCATAAGAATCAACCACAAATAATCCACATGAACAGAACCTCACATCATAATCAATAACCATATCCAAAAGGAATAAAACTATCACAAGTTAAACAGTTTACATTTTCAACCAAAATACCAAAATAGGGAGGGAAACCAACTACAAAACTAAACCTCTATGTAGAAATTGGGTCAACACCCACATGTCCCCACCACCAAAACCTACAAGATAGGAACCACAAGAAACTGAATCCACCATAGAATAACTTTCCTTTACCTAGGTCAAACATAACAAGGTATTCATACACCTGAGGCTATATATAGTGTGTGATCCATAAGGACTAGTAGGATATCACAAAAATATATTCCATGATATAACATCATAAGAAAAATCAACGTGTGAGTTTTTAAATATAAAAAAAGAAAATGATTTAAATAAAACATGCTTTGAAATTGGAAGTGAAAGAAAATATCACAAAAACATGTTGAGTGATAAAAATTGCATCACATGGGAACCATGGGTAAACCCTAAGGCACTCGGGTTATTGGGTTCATAGGATCCTCATAACTTAGTGATAAGTACAAACAAAACCCACAGTGCCCTCGTGCACTAGCCACTTGAGGGGAAGTGCATCCCAAGGTCTAGTGGTCTCCAATCATCATATTTTTAGTTATTCTTGTAGCGTCAATCATACTAGGGTAATAGGACCTCATCCCTACTGGACCCTCTACTTTACTAGATCTAGTCTTCTATATATAGTTACCTAGGATTCCTTTATGCTCAATTTCATTCCTTATGTCACAAGAACCACCTCATACTCTCCCACATCTGCAACATTAGAAACACCCAAATAAATAAACCATTTTCATTTGAGAAAATCATCTTTAAACCCATAGGCACACCAAAAAAAATAAAACAAAATTCACACCACCCAAAAATCCATATAATTCATTTATAAAGCATAACAAGAATACTAAAATCATCCAACAATGTTAAAGCAGGGAACCGCCTACCTTTAACTTGGAAACTTCTGAAAACTAATGGAAAACCCCCAATTAAACCACAAAGAGACCCTAGAAATGAAAAATCAAACCATAACCATAAATATTAAAACCAGATAATAAAGGTTGAGCCCACATTATGGAAACCAATCTATTTAATAAAGAATAACCCAAGAAGGAAGGAAGGAAGAGACTAAGAAAGATGAGGAAAACAAGAGAGGAGAGGCTAACTTGATGATTTCATGAAGAAAAAACACCAAAAACATGAGAGATGGAGGTCCAAGGGATCCCATAGGAAGGGGGAGGCATGCTTAGGGATGAGAATCCCAAATGGGTTGATTTAGGCAGTATTAGGGTTAAAATTGGGGGAGGGAAGAAGTGGAATTTTAACATTTTTAATGTTATGGGTTCACTATTTGGTTTGGACCCATGGTTTTCCAAAATGTGTTCCAACCATGTGGCACCTATACCTGATGTGAAAAGAGGTCACACGGTTTACCGGGAGGGGGCGTACACCCATTATTCTAGACGTGCACCTCTAAAAAACCCACTATCATGGGCTCATTATTAGCCTGCATGCCCATTCACTAGGTTGTGCGGGAAAGATAATCTCATTTTCTAGGGTGTATGGTTTACCCTGGGCTAGAAAACATTTTCTACTAAATGTGATCCAACCATAGACCACCTTCGGTCAATTCAAAAATCATCATTTTTTCAAAAATCCCAGGAAAATATAAAGGACCAAGATAAGACCAAAATAAAAGAAAAATTACCTCAAAATGAAACCACATATGTGATAAGGGTGGTATAATAAGAGGCAATGGAAAATTATTTTTCATAATAAAATTGTGGATTTGAAATAATAAAGTGTATCATTATTGCAAATGGAAATTCAAAGGAATTCAAACAACTTTTGAAATAGAAATTAAGATAAAGGTATATAAAACCTTACCTTGTTATATTCCTTACTAAATATTAAGAATTAACTCCTTATATCCTTACAATTTGAGAACTCATAATAGAAATGTAGATAACTATTTGAGATCTTATGCTTTATAAATTCTTTTGAGATAAACTCTTAGTATTGTCTTTAGTAGAGAAATGGAGATAGAGTTTGGAACTCCTATCTACCTACGTATCTTCTCAAAGCTTATTAAGTGAGAAAATGAGAGAAACAAATGCTTAATGGTTTTGAATTGGGGAGGAATGGGAGAATGAGTGGGTATTTATAGAAAATGTAGGGGAATTGTTTATTAATTTCTAAACATAGGTCTTAGACTTTGGTTTATGGAAAAATTGAAAACTATTGGACTTTTCAAGGATTTCAACCATGGTATTTGAAATTTAAGGCCTTGTTTTTTTACTTTTAAAATCTTGAGAATAAAACTCCCTTAAATTATATTATATTAATCATGTAAAAGATATTTATTTGTAAAGAATTATTTTAAAATATTAAAATATACTTTAGGCTTTGGAAACTTCTTTATAGGTTTGGAAAATTGATTTTATTTTTTAAAAATATATTATTTACATGAATAGTAATATTTTTGGTTGATCTAGAATTTATATTATTTAATATATCATTTTTTAAGTAATTATGATGTCATAATACACATCTTATATTCAGATCGTATTTTACTATTTAACCAAAAAAAATTATGTCTCCTAAAATTATGAAAAATACCACATTGACTAATGTAGCACCCCGACCTGGTTTGTCACTCCAATAGTGCTCTAAGATAGTTGGACACTAGGTCTTAGGCACACCTCCCTGTATGCCAAAGGCTTCCAACTATTAGAGATGGTGTAATAGGTGATAGTGGGGATAATATAGCCTTCTATGGTGAAATAATAATGTTGGTCTCAGTATAAATATTTAGAAAGAAGAAATACTAAAGACACTAAACCAGTAACCTACCATAGTAGAAGTAGAAACAAGAAGTATTGGAAGAATAAACAAAAAACAATGGAATAATAAATACCACATACCACATGTAGAAATAAACACCAAAAGATATCATTCATAGCGCATGCATACAATCTATGTCATACCTGATAATTATAAAAAGGTTTGCCCATGGATGGCCACCAGTACATATATATAATAAGAATGGTGATACAAAAGAAATATGAAAAAGATAAAATCTAGATGATATAGGAACCCCAATTTCCCTTTCCATCCATCCCATTATAAACAACCCAACATGATCCCTAAGGTCTAGCTCATGATCCTCAACTGTTTTCGGGTCACAAATGCATAAAGTCTACACACGTCCTAAAGGGCCCATGTAGGGTGTGATAATAATCTCATTAAGCCATAACCAATGTGTTCCTAACCTACATCTGTGATAAATCAGGTGTGTACTCAAATATAAATAAACCAACAAGCATTCACGTGAAAATAAATGATAGACTTCCCTTTTTCTCAACATTCATAAGGAAGTAATCACCTACTTCGGCCAATGTTTGTATAATGGTAGTAGAGATGGTACTTATGATAAATCTCAAGTCATCCCCTAGTGAATCTAACCCAGTTGAACCCTTAGGTTCCACCATCGAGTAATAGCTCAGCACCTCGTGCCATCAATAAGGTAATCCATGTCCTGAAGGCACACCCAACCAAATACTCGGTCCCTCAAACCTCAGCTCATAATAATCTCTGATGAATCAAATCACGCTGTCTGAGGAATAATGATATTTGCATACAAATAATATACACATCATCTCAATAGACATCATCCCAAGGAATGAAAATATCTATCTTCCCAAATAATCATTTCCCAATAGCCTCAACATATGGTGAGCCTTAGCACCCAATTGATGGTCTTATCACTAACAATCGATGTCTCCTCACCATCTTTGTGGATTTCTATAGCATGAACCTCTAACCATGCTGGTGGTAAAAATAACCCAAATTAATATCTAATGGAGGCCTCTACCCACATGAGTTTTCAACACCACCTCATCATTTGAGTCCTACTGTGTGTGCATGACTCTAACGGTGTGTCATCCAAATCAAAGTGAGGGAAAATCACCAACCAAGTACCTAATAAAAATCATCTCGACACCTTGTAACGTTGCTAACATGTTTCTCAATATTATAGTCAACACCATGCAATATCACACAAGTCATATCTGTAACCTAATAACCACCATCGCCTCAACCTGAGAACCAAGTCGCACAACCAGTGATCAACAGCACTCATAGATTTTGGTTCATGCACATCCTCATGACAATCATCACCTCAATCCATATTGTCAATTCCATCTCATTACTTATGAAAAGACCATCTTGTTCCCACAGAACTCATCTCATTTAATATCAACAATTTAAATTAATAAAACGAACACCCCATCCTAATCAGCCCAAGGTCCAAAGACTCTCACCAGAATCATACCATTTGTAGTCTCAAATGAGAATTCCCATTGACATCTCTCAAGTTCAATTTAATTAATTAAAAGACCACCATTTCATTTATAGGGTCTCACTCAGACCGCCCAAAGATGTTCACAATAATGTACCACCAAAACATGAGAAAAATCAAGAGAAATATTGGAACCACTTACCTTGTGTTAGTAAAAGCTTGCTCTTCCATTATCAGCCTCTAATTTGATTCAGTTTTGAATGAATAAATATTTTATAAAAACTCCCTAAAATAGGATAAATCATCACGCATGAATTTATTGCACTGTGAGAGGAAAGAGAAATAGAATTAAAAGGACCTGATGCCTTATCGGTGGAGTTTCATTGAGACTGGATACTTGAAGAATGGTTCTCGAATGAGGAGTTGAGCTCAAAATCCTGGGGGGGAATAAGGATCCCCTGGCTACTATAGGTGGAGATCAAGAAAGAGAGGGAAAAGAGGGTAAACCCTATTAAATAAATTTAGGGTAGAAGGATAATTTTTTCTTTTATAAAAGACCACACGGTTTGGAAAACTTTACACAATCCATGTGGTAGCCACTATCTGGGCACCACACCTCACACGTTTGGCCCACATGGCTTTCCAAAATGTGCGCAACTATGTGTAAACCTCTTCTAAAAACTACAGAGTGACCGGCTTGGCTGTGTGTCCCCTCCTTCGTGGTTTGTCAAATTGTGGACAAAGCACCTGGAGGGTCGCACGGTTTACCCTGATAGGCCGCAAGGTTTGTCCAAATCATGCGCCCCAGTCTTCACACCTTGAAATATTGGGTGCTCATACTTAAACACACCTGAAGCACAAATGAAACCCTAAGGAACTTTATGAGGGTTAATACCCATCTAAAAAATTTTGGGTCAAGGGAAATCGCGAAATTAAGTTCTGAATATCAAGGGGGGAGTCTGTCCAACCACCAAACTCCAAAATTTCAAGTGGGTTGAAGATTTAAACCTACTCCAAGGACTCTAGATTTTAATATTACCACATCGTAACATATAGAATATCTGATCTACAAGGCATAAATATTATATGGTACCAAACATACTCATCTCTTTCAGAACAAAACTGGTCTACCTCTATCATCTGCCATAGAGAAACTCTCTCAATGCACTCCTCACCTTAATAGTTACCTACACCAGTCTCTTTAGAACCTAAGTCTCAAATAAACCAATGTTCCACTAACCATCCCCTGACTCATAATTCCTATAATGATGAATCATCACTCCTTCACCTCATCGGGTGCTCAAAACATACTTGTTTCACATCTGACACCCATCCAATACTACATATCCTTAGATTCCTGCATCATGACCATGTCTTACATGAAACCTAAGAGGTACCACATCTCAATAGGTGGCCCTAAGAAGTCATTCTTCCTTGAACCTCTCATATATCCTGCATCGCACAGATTCCTAGATACCAATTCACCTAAAGTAATCCTATATCGCATTGATTGCCATAGATAATTTTGGTGCCACACACCTCATACATATATATAACAAATCTGAGTCGATGTCAACCTACTAACTAGTATTTGGTTAGTCCAAAATTGCATCTTGTTTACCTCATGCACTAAAACTAGACATTCCATAAAAAAAGTCCATGCCAAATTAAAAAACACTCAGGTCACACCCATGGTGTACCACTGAATTTTGTAAGCTCGCTGACCTTCTCTATCCCTAGCATCTCAATAGAATGCACCTAGCCTGAATCCCAACTACCTAAAGCCTGACGTCCATATGGAGTCACACTAGATGCTATCCACTAACCCCATTATTGGGTCCCACTATCTCTTACACACCCCCTGCAAGTAATTGAATCATGGATACCAAATCCCAGTACCACTCCCAGTCTAACCCAAGATGCCTAAGTTTTTTCAGGTCCCTAGCTACCGACTATCTGATAAGGCCTCATACAGAACCTCTTGAGATGTATGACTTGACCGTATACTTGGAAATCTTTTGGTACCCAATCACACTACACCCAAACATGTCTTGGATTCCCATTCTGGAAGCACACTATCAAAGACCAACTCCTTAGTGGTCCGCTTGAGTCTTTTGTCTGAACGCCATACAGAGTCTCATCTCTGTTTTTCTTCTTACTATGTGAAGAATTTCTGTTGAAATCACCTGAATCCATCACCTAGATCAAATATGATCAGTCAATCAAATTTATCCCAACTACAAGCACCTGATTCACCACCTCTGAGAATGAGGTTACCTAAAGATTTTTACCTTCACCTAAATGGAACATCATAAACCATCCTTGAAACGTCTCACCCTCATGATGTCATCACCCACAATACTGGGTACGAAATGAGATAAATCGGTAAAATTTGATGCATATTCCATGAAGGACATATCCATAATGAAGGATCATGAACTATTGAGATCTCTCCACCCTCAGTGTCTCTAGAACGAATTTCTTGAAGAAATTGGCCTCAAAATCTTTCCAAGACAGTCCCTCATATCTACCTTCCTAAAACTCCATGTCCCACCAGTGATTTTTTTGTCCTCTAAGAATATGCATCACCAGTTTCACCCTCTGAACTAGGAGTGTCTCAAGATGCTCGAAGATGGTATACACTAATTCTATCCAGTTTTCCATCTCTTGTGGTCCACCCTCACCCTAAAAAAGTGGTGGGTGTTGTAACTCGAACTCCAGATTCAGGTATGCCATGGAAGGATCCACTCTCAGATCTCCCCTAAAAAATCCCCTATATGACATGAACCAAGACCTCCCAAAGTTTTTTCATTTAACCACAACCCAAAATCTAACAAATCATACAGATGACCCACCTATACCTGATATTTCACTTGGGCTTGTACCTACAGCTCATGATCTATCTGACCCTCTGGGGCATCATCCTGACCCTTAGGGGTCTCAACTCGTGCATGCTCCTACGACACCATATCACCACCCTCCTGACACACCACCAGAGGATATCTAGGTGTCATCCCACTGAATACCAAAAACATGGACAAAAAATTGTAATAATATACATAATGTGGATAGGGAAATTAGTAACAGGAAGTGTAATCTCACTACCCTAACTCTACACCATTGAAACCATCCCACAAGACATACGGCCTCTTATTCCCTTACCCACCCATATCAGAGTTTGGTACCACATATAATCCCAGCCTCAGGTCCCCTCACCTACCCACATAAAATTTAGGCATCACATGTCAATCTAAGGTAGCTAAGTAAAATTCCACCAAAAAAGTCTAAGCAACAAAACACTATTTAGATTAGATTATTGACACTTTAAATAGCTCACCCCCTATCATCATCCCCACCTGCTCCTATCAGAGTTAGACCCAAATATACATATATCACATATCATATCACAAAAAATATAGATCTCAATGGAACCATATATCTAAGTTGGATGAGTAGAATGACACCAAAGAAGGCTTAGTCAGAAAACATTGTTTAGCTTCCATTGCTGACACTCTAAACAACACAATCCCTCTTAGCACATTACATGTTTTCAATGATGATCATAAGAAACTTATCAGGAAATGTGTATATATTTATATATAATCCTATGTTCCTATCAATAAATAAAAACAAACCTCCCTTACAACACTAGGCCAACGGTCTAAAATCCTCCCTTTCCATACTAGGTCAATGTTCAAATATCTTTTCCCTTTCCATACCTGACCAAGGGTCACATGCCACAAAAAATAAAAATCACAACTAAGTGCGCCACTCGAGGTGGAAATCATATCAATTGTAAAAGAGAAAAACATAATAGAAATTCTCACCTCTAACAACTTGGTTTATCCCACATGCATGGGACTACAGGCACCCAAACAGGATTTTTGAACCTAGTCCCTACAAAATCCTAATCTATGATATACCACATCCCAAATAATAATACAAAATAAAAACAAATAATTTGATATCATTATTATCCATTTGAAAACTGCTACTAATTCTCATCCATGAATTTCTCTGATACCATTTGTAGCACCCTGACCCAGTTTTCCACTCCAATAGTACTTCGGGCTAGTTGGCCATTAGTCCTTAGGCATGCCTCCCCATATGACAAAGGCTTCTGACTAGCAGTGAGGGTGTAATAGGTTATAGTGGGATGACTCTACCCTCTGGTGGTGATATAATAATTCCGGTCTAAGAATAAATATAGATGTATAATAAAGACTAAACACATTGGACCAGTAACCCACTATAGCAGAAGCGATGACAAGCAATAGCGGAAGCGTAAACAAAAAAAATAAGTGGAATAATAAATAACAATATACCACTTTTAGAAATAAAAACCACAAGATACCATTCATAGAACATACATACAATCTAGGTCATACATGAAAATGATAAGAAGGGTTGTATGAGGCCAACCAAAAGTACATATATATAATAAGAATGCTAGTACAAAAGAATGAAACAAAGGATAAATTCCAACTAATGAAAAAACCCCAAGATCCCTTTCCATCAATCCTATGTTAAATATCCCAACATGATCACTAAGGTCCAAATCTATAGCCTGAAACCTTACCTGGTTCCAAAAGAATAAAGTCTACATGCATCTCGAAGGGCCTGTGTAGGGTATAAGAATAATTTCAGTAGGTCACCACCAACATGTGCCTAACCTACATCTGTGATAATGCATGTGTGTACTAAAATATAAGTAAACCATCAATCATACACATGTAAATAAATGACCTACTTCCCCTATACTAAAGATCCACAAGGAATAAATCACCTTCTTAGACCAATGCTAGTATAAAAATAATGTATAGGATCCTTACCATAAATCCCAAGACATCTCTTGATGAAGCCAACCCAGATGTACCCTTAGGTTTCACCACCAAGTCATATCCCGACACCTCGTTCCATCAATCAAGTAACTGACTTACCAAAAGCATTCCCAGCCAAATACCTGGTCCCTCGGACCTCTACTCAGGATAATCTTTGATGGCATGAAGTACGACGTCTGAGGAACAATGATATTTGTCCTTCAAATAATAACATTGTTGGATCATTAACTAACGTCCTAAGGAATGAAAATATACATCCTCCCAAATAATCCTATCCCAAAAACCTCATCATACAGTGAGCCTTATCCCCCAACTGATGATCTCATCACTAAAAACTGGTGGTTCTTCACCATCATCACGGATTTCTATGGAAAGCACCTTCAACCATACTAGTGGTAAACACCACCCTAAACTGCATCTAATGGAAGCATCTACACACATGAGTGGTCAACATCACCTAATCATATGAGTCATACTGTGTGCACATGACTCAAATGGCATGTCATCCAAATCAGGGTGAGAATCCATCACTAACCAAGTACTAGAGCCACATCATCCTAACACCTTGTGCCTCTACAACCATATCGCTCAATCTAATGGTCAACACCATCCAATATCAGATGATCCATTCCCATAACCTGACATCCCTCATCGCCTCAACCCGATGACCAAGTATACCAACCATTTATCAACATCACTCGTAGATTCTAATCCATGCCAAACATAATAATCATTATCTCCTCAATCCATATGATCAATACCATCTCAATCCCCAGGTCAATCCCGTATCACTCCCATGGAACTCGTCAGATTTAATATCAACAATTTAATTTAAGAAAATGAACAATCTGGCCTAATCTGACCAAGGTCTGAAGTCTATCACTAGGATCATAAATTTTTAAGTATCATATGATCATTCCCATTAACATCTCTCAAGGTCAATTTAATTAATTAAAAGAAACCCATTTAATTTTTAGGTTCTCGCTCAGACTGCCTAATGACACGCTCAAGAACACATCCCCAAAACATGAGAAAAATCAATAGAAATCAAGATACCATCTCCCTCATGTTGGTAGATTCTCATTTGTCCATTATCGGACTCTAATTTGAGTCGTTTTAGAAGGAATCAGTGTTTTAGACAAATGCCCTGAAAATAGGGTAAATCGACTCAAACGGATTTAGTGCACCATATGGAGATAGCACAAAAAAAGAGAAGCAAGTGGACTCGAGTCATTACTGATGTGATTCTATCAAGGTTGAAAACTTGAAGAATGAAGATCGGATGAGGAGTTGAGCACAAAAGCTAGGGGCGGAGGAAAAAGGCTCTCATGGATACTGGAGTCGCGTGGGAGAATGAAAAGAGGGGAAACCCTCTTAAAGAAATTATGTGTAGATGAGTATTTTTCCCTTTTTAAAAGGTTGCACAGTTACCGCACTATCTGAAAAACTGCATACAAATCATGAGGTAACCACTATCTTGGCACTACACCTCGCAGGATTAGCCTGCACAGTTTTCCAACCCATGTACCAACTTTGTGTGAGGATATGCTAAAAACTGCAGAGTTACCTGCACGGTCGTGCACCCCCTTCTGTATGGTTTTCCAAACCGTTTACAGAGCACATGGAGGGCCAGACAGTTTCCCTTGGGAGGCTACATGGTTTTTCCAAACTGTGCATCCCAGTCTGCACATCTTGAAAAGTTGGGTGTTCGGCCTCTGATGCACCTGACACCCAACTGAAGTCCCAAGACACTTTACAAGGGTTAAAACCCATCTAAAAACAATGTCTTAGGTCAAAGGGAACTCTTTAAATTAATTTATAGAGATCAGTGAAGTATTTGGTCCAACCACCAAAGTCCAAAATTTCAAACGGGTTGAGGATTTCGACCTACTTCAAAGACACGATACGTTACAACTAATTTCTGATGTGTTGATAATAAATTTTAATTTATTTTATATTGAATTAAAGGTTTAAACTAAAAATCATTTCATTTCAATGAAACTTCCTTCTAGAAAGTTTAAATGGAATTTTTCACAAAATATTTTTTGAAGATTTAAAATGCACACAACAATTCTCCGTTGTGTAGTGGAAAAAAATACCATTAACCAACAATCATTTCCTAGATTAAGGTGGGGTTTCAGTAAAATCATCCTTAATTTCTTAATGTATTTTTTTTAAAATTTTTCTTCACCAAAATTTTATTAAACAAGATGTTTTCTCTGTTTCAAGCCTCGTGCAATTTCACTATTCATTAAATTTTTTGGATTTTATTTGTGTTTCTAATTATTATTTTTGGGAGCATTCGGTCAATATTGCACGGACTTTGTTTGGTATGTAGTAATGGTTTATTCTTAATATGTTTCACTTTGAATTTTTAAATTAATATAGGGAAATAATTTATTATACATCATAATTCTGTTTTATGAATGTTTTAATTAAATGGTTTTCATTATTAAAATGATAGTTAATTTTATTTTACATGATATGTAATGTGTCCATTGGATTATTTATTTAATGTTTTTTATCCATGTTTTATTAATTTTACTCCATCATGTTATATTTTTTTAATTAAAAGTGTTAAGTAGATTATTTCATATGTTGATATTTATCATTGAGTTATTTAAAAGCTAATGAAACAAGATTTAAGGTAGGTAAGGCTAGGGAACCCAAGTTTATTGTGAGTAATTTACATACAGAAAATTTGTATGTTATTGGTGGGTTTATCAAGACCCCTCTATCTTAAAAGATTTATATACTTAGGAAATGAAATCCTACTTATGGAAATACTATGTGACTTATTTTGTATTCCTATTTGACAAATGACTAGATTAATCCTAGTATTGTTGGTTATTTTCTTGCGATTAGTTAATTTTATATAGCATCAATCATACTGAAATATAAATGTATAAAATAACATTATGTTTAATCAATTATTTTATTAGGTTTTATATTTATTTTATAAATAATGTTCAAAATAAATCTAATGTTTAGTTTAAATTGTAAATTGACGAACTTAAAATTTTCACTTATTAATTATTGAAATATAAATGGTGTGTTTGAGTAAAAATACTTATTTTATACCATTTTCCATTACTATTAGATTTCTCATCCATACACTTTTTCAATCTTGTAGAAGGACTTGTATTGGAGATAGCACTCACTATTGGGTGTGATTTTGGTTGTTTTTTATTCTCAACCTGATGCCCTAGTTCAGGTAATTTTATTTTCATCATTAGATTACTTTGTATTCATCCACACATCAATGATTTTAAAATTATAATTTTTTTTGCTGAGAAAATGTATTTCTAGAATATTAATGGTGAGTTATTTTTTTATACATCCATGTTTTATTAATATGAATTTATATGAGGTAAAGATAACATGTTCCCCTTTTGGAATTATTTTTAATTATTTTTAACATATTTTTTTGGGTATTTTCAAATTTATTTTTTTAACCTCTATGATTTTAATTACATTATTTTAATTTTACCATTGTATTGATCATTCAATATTATTGAATTTTTCACATTTAATGTTTTAATAGATAACTTCATTAGCTATTCTAAGTGGTAATGGTTTCTCAAGGAAATGGGGGAAAGGGGCCAGGATATCTAATTCAATTTTTCATAAGTTTATCCTTTTTCTAAGTTCATTTTGTGTAATGAAAACAAGTTATTTTCTCTTCACATTTTTTTCAATTTGTCTAATTATTTTGTAAATTTTTCAAATGTGGCTATTAGATAACCATTATCAATAACATGTTCATCCTGTAAAAGAATGTTTTGGTATTTTTTTCATTTGATCATTTTTTAATAGAATTTAATTTATTTTTATTATAATAATTCGTAATTCGAGGCATGATTTAGCACATTATTTATCATCATATAAGTGGTCCCCCAACATGATCGGAGAAAATCAAAAGTGGCATAACATATTTCATTTCAATGTCCGGAATCTCTTTCTTAAAGACATTTTTCTTAGTTACATGAGGTTCTATGTACATCTAACCTTTTCTATTTCTAGAATTTATTTAGGCCATTTTTGTTTCATATGAAAATACAACCTATAATTTATGTTTTAAAAAAAATTAAAAGAAAATATATTAGAAAATATAAAAACAAAAAGTTTTTTTATAAATCGAGAGAAGCCTAGACTTGTCATAGTACTCAATCCCTCATAACATTTGACATGGACATGGTTATTTGGTCAAACATTTATTGGGTTGATCATGTGGTATTTTATTTATGGTTTTATATCAAGGAATAATGGTTTTTAGAGTTTATTCCCCCATTTAATGAAGATAAGTGTTGGTAAAGGGGGATATTAGAACAACTATCGATGTGTGATGATTATGTTATGTATTTCATTACACTTTCTATGTGCCTAATAATATATTACAAAAATCATAAGTTAAAGATGAAGAGGATAGAAAAAGAATGAGGTAGATGACCTAGAAGCTAGTGGTTGAAGATGGATAGACCATAAATTGAAGTGGTGATACATACTTTATGTGATGCAGGCTTATTGATGTTGGAGTGGGTGTCCTAGAACCAACTAGTTTGTGCTTTAGATTACCAAATATATTCAAAGAAGTGTATATTAAATATAACCTATCATATATTTATTGTTATTCCTGTAACGAACCAAAGTTTTATCAATGGAATTCACTTCTTATAATTATTCCTTATAGTATAATCCCATTAGGAAGAAAGATGACATATTATGATACTAAATACTATGTTAACATTAAACATAATTTTTCCACTTCTATGTTTTGAATTTTGAAAATATGACATACATTGTTGTGTTCAGGATGATTTTTGGAGTCTAATTGAACAAAAAAAAATTTGGTGAATAGTAAACTACCCTTATATATAGTAACCTACCCTTATGAATAGTAATATGACCCTTATGAATAGTAAATCATTTAAAATTAATAGTAACCTTACCCTTGAAAGATTAAATTAACTTTAGGCATCTTATAAGTGACAATTTTACTTTAGTAAAAATATTGGTATTTGGTAAATCATAAATCATTAATTATGATTAATTTAAAAGAAAATTTATTTCCCTTAAATTTTTTCATAAATTAAAAAAAAAATTCTTCTGGTTTAAAGATAATTTTATAAGACCTTATGTAATTTTTGAAAGCATTATAAAATCCATTTTAATTTTAAAAACTATATTTTTCAAGTAAACTATGATTTTAATTAAAAATTAATTTAATCATATTTATAAAATTATTTTTAAAAAATGGACTTCATTTTTGGATTCTACATGTTGAAAAATGGTTTGGGTGTATTTTTTGGATGTTTCTGAAATACTTGAACTTTTATGAATAGTGAACTACCATAATTTACCAAATAAGCTAAATAAGCTAATTATAGAGTCATGCATGATTTTCTACTGATGTAAGCCCAATTATTTTGGTTTCACATAATTAAATCACTATTTTTGGTAATGGAAGACTCACTATTCCTTTTCTTTTGGAGAAATAATAAATTAATGAATTTTATATTGAGAAATCTCATCTCCCCTCCACTATAAATACCACCCTTCACACCCTCATTTCCTCACACCTCTCAAGATTTAATCCTTGTCTAAAAACTAACCAAACATCTTCCCTAGACCCTCTGACACGTCCAAGATCATCTGGTCTCATCAAAATACCAAGCCTTTCTTTCTTAAGGAGGATCTCAAGAGGAGGATTCAAGAGGTAATTCCACTCTCTTTTTCCTTCAATTTCCTTTCAATTTCAAGTTCTTTTATTATTATCTCCCCACCTATCCTCATCCACATGGTATGTTAACTATAGTGTTGTACATATACTGGAATGTAATTATAATAATGGCATGTTTTACCATTAAACCCCCTTCTCCTCTTCCTTTTATTTTATAAAAGAAAATGTTGTTCGTGTGGTGTTAATTTATCACCTTCAAGAACGGCATGTATTCTTTTTTCATTACTACCTTCATATCTGGTCATGAAACCACTTTTATGGTAGAACCAGAATATTTTATATTTATTATTTCCTATTTAAAGTTCTATAAATAACTTATGTACGTATTACTAAATTATTAAACAAAACAAGTTCGTTATGGTCGAAAAACCGCCCAAATTAACCCAAACAATCATAATTTAATTATTATCTAATGATTCATCCACATGGTATATAATATAATTCATTATAATATAATTTTAAACTCTATAATATCATTAATAACATGAAATATCAGTTCTGGATGTTTATCCATGTTCTACACGAACACTCATTTATGAATACAAGTGAACCACTCAAGAAAACCATAAAAACGAACATTACCAAAAAATGTTTTTTAAACTCTATAACTCATCCAAAGGCCCATAAAATAACTTAATGAGGACATAATGAACCATATTCATGTAAAACAAATTCTCTAATTGTTAATTAATGAATCTAATGTGGTAATACCGGACATTAAAGTGATGAAAGCGTTCGGATACAAGGTAAGGAGAAAATCTCGAACCCAACTTTCTTTCTTTATGTTCACCCTCTTTTACACCATTTTTGGTTTGTTCACTCCTTAGAAATAATTTATTCATCATTATATTACCTTTTCTGGGATATTCATGTTTTCCACTAGATTTTATGTCAAAAAAAAAATTCCTAAAGAACTCTTCTTTCATAAACACACCTTTTATTTCTCACTCAAGGTTGATGGTTATTGTATCAAGTATATTATTCCCACTTTCTTTTGGGAACCCAGAGTTTATGAATGTGTTCCAATGATATGAAACCCATTATTTTACATGAGTTATTTATGTTCATTTTTTGGTATCTGTTCTATGTGGAATGCATGATAATGATAATGTTATGATGTGACGGGTGTGCCCGGAATTATATAGCGCAATATGAATGTTTGAATGTGACGGGTGTGCCTGAAATTATAAAGTTCTCCAATTAATTGGGTAAAGTTATGAATCTCATGAGTTAATGTGAAATGATGTGTAAACAATATTCTATATATTCTCACAAGTATTTGTGGTAGTTAACCACTAAGACCTGATGTTTCATTTTTATGCATTGTCACCTTTCTAGTCTCTTATTAATGCTTCCTACCATGTTCATGATCCTTTTCCTATGTTATGGTTATGGTCACCAATTGTTATATTGATCTTATGTATCCTTATACTCGGCTTTTATCTCACCCCTTTTCATATATATCCTCAGGTGGCTACATTTACTAAGGAGGGGTCAATTGCCCATAAGAAACTTGAGAACAAGGAATTAAATAAATGATTATGCTTGATGTTGTAATTGTTATGTATGGTCCTATTTTCACAAATATAATAAACCTTTGGATCATCTATGTTTAATTCTACTATGTTGTTAATATTTAAAATGATGTAATAGTAATGTAAGAAAAGGATGGGTCACTATAATTCTATAGGAATTTAATGTGATAATATCCTAGGGTATCTATTGCTTCAAAATAGGTCCACTAGTGGAAAAACATATTTTAACGTCAGATTTTTAAAATTTTTTATGTCGGTTTTAAACCGAAGTCTATAAAGGCAACGTAAACAATATAGTTTTCGGCATCGGTTTTTCAAAAAACGATGCCGAAAATAATTTCGGTAAGAGTTTCGGCGTCGGTTTTATCTAAAACCGACGCCGAAAGCTGGTTGGACCTGGTCTTCAGCGTCGATTTTATCTAAAATCGACGTTGAAGTTAATTTTTTTTAATCTTTCGGCTTCGGTTATTTAAATAACCGATGCCCTAAACAAAAAAAAAATTCTAAAATATTTCTAATTACACTTCCCCAAAAATTCAAAACCCCTGTAAAAATAACACAATATACAAAAACAATTAAATAGTATTTATCATCCAATGCCTCGTATAACTTCAATGCTTATATCTAGTTAATAAAACAAATTATATATACATTGTTATTATAAAGTAAAATTAAAATACACGTACCTGCAATCAATGACTTCAAGAAATTTTTTGACATTTGCAAGTCCCACGACTCCAGCATTTACAGCATGCTCAATGTTGGTTATTATTAAAGGAATAATTTGATTATTACTAGGTTCAATCTCCTAATATATTAAAAGAGTTAGGTTTTTGTACCCATATGTATTATTATTTATAAATATTAGAATATACATACCTCAAATCTTAATCAGACTTAACAAATAGTTCGCAAAAGTAGATTGGGTATGGGTCATATCAGATTCGGAATAAGGTTGTGAATCCTTTAATGCCTACAATAATATTGAATGATATAAAATTAAAAAATAGTATAATATGGGAGAAAATATATAAAAAATTAATACAACTAACCTTATGAAAATTAGTAGTTTTCCCAGTTGTGATTATCTCGTACATGAATCATGGAATATAATAACCACATTCAACATATCCATTTTGACGATGAAACTGCAGTTATAAAACTTTTAACTAAAAAACAATATATAACAAAACTATAAAAACTAATTACCTGTACTTCCACATATGTTATTTCTGTTGGTTTCTTTTCTGACATGTATTCCTTGTTAAAATGTTTCCATGATCTGCATTTTTTTATATATGAACTAATAATACTTGTCTAAACAATGAAAATTAAACATAATGATCTTATAAAAAAACATACCTATTTAATAAAGTGATAAGTGGTTTACGCACTCCTCCTAATAAATATCAAAACCAATATAAGGTGCATTCACTTGGGGAAAATACGCCTAACATCCAATGCCCCCTACAATACAAAAAGTTCACAATTAATGACATTATAATGACACTACAATAAAAGCAGCCCTTAGCGGCGGTTTTTTCCCATTTAGCGGCGGTTTAAACCGCCGCTAAACTTGGCGTCGTCAATCTTTTAGCAGCGGTTTTGTCTATTTCGCGGCGGTTTAAAAAATGTGTCCTAGAAGCCTCATTTCCCGACGGTTTCTCTCCATTTAGCGGCGGTTTTATGGGTCTGCCACACTTTTTTATTTGCGGCGGTTTTAACCGCCGCAAAATTATGCTGTTTGATGCGCCTATTTTGCGGCGGTAAAAACCGCCGCTAAATATAAATGTAATATATTTAGCGGCGGTTAAAACCGCCGCTAAATGCTGAACTGGAAAAAAAAATTTGGTTCTACTACACCACTGCCCTGAAAAATAAATCAAACCAGAATATAGAGATCACCTAGGTTTAAATGGATACTTTCACCGATATACATCTAAGAAGAAGTATAATAATTCAATCCACTTTCAGCTAACCATTCCCAAGATACTCAGCTTAGATGACTCACATATCACAACCTGAACCACAATTCCTTCTTCTATGAAATCTCGTGTTTACCACAAGCACATTCACATAAGCCCATACCTGACTTTCAATGAAATTTCTTAGTCATTCCATCACCTAACCATTTAATACATTGTTCCCTATCATGAACAAGGGTGGAACCTAGATCCATCCCACTATAATCATTACCCTTTAAACATCACCTTTGAGTCTGACGATAAGTTTGGGATAAAATAATATCATCAAGTCCAAGTAACTATCCCTAGGTAGTCCATACTCCAAGTTTACAAGTGAGATATTGGTAAAAGACCAAAACATCCACATAAGATCATTGACTGAGCCTAGAATGACATTCATCTAGTGATCAAGTCAAAGGAAATGGTTGGTGTCCAAAAGTTTGTCCAAGGAATTCCTGCACAGGAACTCAGGTATCACACAAGAACTAACCATGCCTCAATAAAAACCATGCATACCGCATGAAACATTGATAAAACCTATTTATTAAAAAAGAATAACACTTGATAGCTTTCGATCGGTATATAACTGATGCTCTCTTAGTGCATCGAGGATGACGCAAAGATAGGGGACATGCTCGTTGCTAAGCAAGAGTACACTAAGAGAGTATAAATATTATCAGAAGATTGGAGACACTTCCATCACCTCTAAGACACTTCCATCACTTCTACTACCTAGAAGGACATTTTTACTATATCTGACACGATGTTCCCCAAATTAGGAGTGTCCTGGTCATGAAAAGAAGAGATAGACCAACTGCTCATAAGAGAACTAGGTTAGATTCACCTTAATCGCACATGTGACACTTATCTGATTCACACTCACAAACTCTATAACATTTGTCATAAAAGATGAAACCAACCTGACCAGCGTGTCAGAACACCCAATCCATTTATGAATCGAGCTTACACAATGGGGCTACCCGAATACTGCTATATAGTAGAAATGGTATTAATATGGGTTACATATATGGAAATGTTTGGTGGAAACTATGTGCCATAAATGTTACATATACAAACCAACCGTTATCATACTTGTTCAACACATCAACAATACTACTACTCATCATCTGATGCTGCATCGTCACCCTCTCCACCTTCATCTCCACCACCTGCTGCCACCTGTAAGAACATTATATTGAAAATTAAATATTGTTGCATATTTTTAATAAAAATTAAAACCAATAAAAGTTTGAAAACTAAATGATTTTGATTTTTTTGTGATTTACCTTCTCACCACTACCCGATGCACTACCACCGGGGGCATATCTGCTCATATACTGATGTATTTCAAGCAACTCTTTCTGCAAACTTGATATCTGATCCCCCTGCTGCTGAACTGTGTTTCGTAGAGAAGACATCTCCCTCTGAGCATCTTCAGGTATGAAATGACTATAAGCAGGAGTAGATGTAGCTGAAATCCCTAATGGCATGCGAAAGACCTCAGATGGTACAGGTCCCAAACCAATCCCGTGCACTCTACCAGGATGCTCCTTCCCAAGGACTTTACCAACCGGGTCATCCTGGGAGACTGAGTAGGATTGCCCAGGATTGGAATCCCATATTTCTTTAATTTTTACCTATAAATCAAATATCAATATATATTAACACAGTAAAAACTGATAATAAGTTATTATAATAAATAATTGACTTCATACCCCAACTTCTCTGGCAGGTTCATTAACAACACTTCCATCTATTTTTTTATGAACATCTAGCAACAGTTCTATTCGGGATGCGTCATGCCCTAAACTCTGTGACTGCATTAAACAAAGATAAATCAACAATTAAATATGTTTAATAGATAATATTATCTTATAAATATTTAAACTAATTAAAAGATTACCAATGACATTCGGCTTCTTGAAAAGCTTTTTGAACCCGTAGTGTGCGGGATGACCTGCTTTGCCCGGTTTGAAGCATTCTGTCTTGAGAGATCCTGAAATAAATAAAATTAAATTTAATAGTATTGTATTCAATGTCTATCTCCTCTTCATGTACATGTATAAATGTAAAATGAGGATAATATAATAATATATATTTCAATACCATCCGCTTCTCATCACGATGTCTATCGACAAAAACCTTCCACTTTTCTTTCGGTACCCCACTAGGTAGCTTCTCATACATCTGCTGCAAGGTCAAAGAAGTATCCTTGACATCATACCACAACCTCTATTTGAAATCTTTCCATTTTTTTCCAAGATTTTTCAATGTCCACTTCCGTGCTATCACATCAGCAACGGTAAAGTGGAAGAACATCTATATACAGAAATTCATTTTGAATATATTAGTAACATGGCATTCAATTAAACCATAAAGTAATAAAATTACCTTTATTTGAGAATAATAAACTTCATTTTTCTAGTTTGGAGGCATATGCCTCTAATCATCATATGAAATAGGCAGGGAAATGGGCTCTGCTGCCAGTTGACCTATAATCTGACCAAGTAAACCTGCGGCGTCATCCGTCGGGACCCCATAAGAATCAAATGGCACCACTATCTTCTCTCCATGCATTTTCCAAACATCAGAACTTTTTATGTGTTTTTTCACGGTTGCATTGTTTTCATCTGCAATGAGAAAACAATTACTATAAACAAAATGCAATAAATTTATTTAATTAAAATTTGTACCTATGACTGTGACCCTCCAGAATGTCTGCAATGAACTGGAAGGGGCGTGTCGCTGCCCCACTACTGAGGCTCCTGTAGGGGGAGGCGATGAATCATCCTCTAATGAGGCATCCATTGATGGTGTCAGAGATGGTGCAGGGGGATATGATGCAGGGATGTAGGCAGTTGCTGCCTCAGATGTCGTGGGGACAGACGGATCGTCATCTTTCCACCATAGTCCATTTTTTAAAGATAAGTGACGAGAATGAATAATTATAATGGTAGGCCTCTTCATAATGTACATGTAGGCATGCACCCTACCATATACATGAATATGTTCATAATAATAAAAATAAGAGAAAATAAACTAAATATTTACATTCTATCATGTTATTTACTTTAGAGAATAAAAAATAGTATAATAGGTAATATGAAAACAAATGGAAAAAATATACACCTAATAGGGAAATATTACATATCCTGACAATAATATGAAACGAATGAATTATAGAGAGATCGACTATTGATCTATAATCACCGACCACCATGTAAGGTCAAATTAACCCAATTATCCCTTTTCCCAACATAATACACAACTAATTTTTACATTACCTATATATACATGACATGTGTGGGAATAACTCAATTAGGTTTGAGCACATATATACCCAACCTTCCGCATCCAAACCCGATATAGGAGGAATAGAATACATGTTAATATTAGACATCTGAGCCTAAAGATTGATGAAAAACTAACCCAACAATAAAGAGATATGTTCTTCAATGAAAACCGAAAAGGAGAGAAAGGTAATATCTATCTCAAATACCAGTCCAAAATAATGGTTTCACAACTTCTCTAATGAAATATCATCAATGCCCAGTATCATGCTAATTTTTTCAGGGAATTATTGGAGAGGACCAACACCTCATCAATTTTCTATAATCTACTATATTTTGGAAAGAGTAGATGTAGGCCATATTTTTCCATCTTGAGGCTCCCCTTGAGAGGTGGGTGAATCTTTTTGCTTATAATATTTCATAAAAATGAAGGATTTTTTGGATTTTTGGTCTTTGAAGACCAATATATGGATATTTCCTTTACGTAATTTAAAAAAAACCAGAATCAACCCCCATGTGATTGCACGTGATATAATAACCACCCTAGTCGATGGAACTTCTTAAAAACTGAATAGAATTGAAAAAAATACTAGTAACCCAATTAGATGTCATGAAGTGCTACTAAAAATAACCCTTGATCACACTATAGGTCTTCATAAAGATGCCTCCTTCCTCAATCCTATCTTAAAATTAAACTATAGACAAACAAACAGCCACTCAAGGATAGTAGAAATATTGATATCAAATCCCACCTGATTCACAACATCCACAAAAACATGCGATCATATAAAGTTATAAAAGTTATCAGGCCATTTTTTACAAGAAATTTTTAGACATTTATGAATGAAACCAATTCAATAAAACTAAAAAACATTTACTGAAATGTAAAAATATGTATATAAAAGTTCATTAATCTTTGGATGATGTAAATCCAATAGAAATTAAAGTGAAATAAAAAGTTCTAGATAATGAATAGGAACCACAAGCCTAAGATGTTGTCTATATTGACTCCCTTGTATTTCTCTTTTCAATGCAGTTTTTTGTGAAAGTCAGCCCCACTTAAGACTCCTCTTCCATATTTTCATCAACGACCATCATTAAATACCTTCATTTTCACAACATAAACAATTTATAATCAAAGTATAAAAATACACATAAAAGTGTTCATAAAAATGTCATATAGATAAGAAAAATAAAATTGAGAATCATAATAGTATCTTGTATTATGCAAACAAAACTCATTATAAGAACATAATAAAGAAAAACATGATATATAATTTGTCAAAAAATAAGTGAAAAATTTATCATATGCACAAAAAAAATTAAAATAAATTACACTGCCCATATATTAAGGGGGAGGAATATCCTCCAGTTGTTTTGGTGAAGACCTACATTTATCAATATTTAGAAGTGCATATTTTTTAGATAAATGGAATTTCCATTCAATTAATTTCAATCACACAAGTATGTCCCACTATATGATAAACAAACCAACCTTCCACCAAGCGTAGTAGGACATAGATTTTCCAAGGGCGTGGGGGGCGCGGGGGGCGCGAGTTTCGCCGGAGGTCGAGGGGGTCGCCGGTGGTCGAGGGGGCGCCGGGGGGTGCGGGTTTCGCCGGAGAGCGCGGGGGTGAGGATTCACTGGCAGCGCGGGGGGTGGGGAGTCACCGGCAGCGCGGGGGGTGCGGAGTCGTGAGGGTTAGGGATCGCGAAGGGGAAGGGGGAAAGGGTCGGCATCTGTGTAAAATAATTCAGGTTTCGCGGCGGTTTATTAAAAACCGCCGCGAAACCTTCACCGAAAAAGGTTTAGCGGCGGTTTTGTGAACTGCCGCCACAAAACCGCCTCTAAACCATGTTTTTTTTTGTAGTGTGATCATTAGTTCATAAAAATATTGATGTTCTTACTTATCAAGAAATGGAAAAAACCAGCACTGAATCTCTTTCTGTGTTAATCTCTCGGATATATATTGATCTCTTTCATGATTCTTCACATATTTGGCTTCCGAGGAAATGTACTCTGGATCTATAGAGTTGTAAATGTATGTTGTTTCCTTTATTAAAAGAATCTTGTGTAGATACCTAATTTAAAAATAAAATATAGTTAGTCAATGACATAAAAATATTTTTATTAAATAAATAGCAATTCAAATGTCAATTTACTTACATGATAAACAACTACACAAGACTCTGCGTAATCTCTTCAAAATTAACTAAATTCATGATAACTTCTTTCAATAATTTCAATCCATAATTTCTTACACATATATCGGGTGTCATCCGAAACTCATAGATAAAATTCAAGGAAGAAGAGGACTCAAATAATCTTTTTAACCGATAAGAAATATCTGAAGTATCTACAGCCAACTGTTCCTGAACATTTTTCTGCATTTGTGAATTTTCTTTTTCTTTCAGATATTCCTATATAAGTTAAATGTTAGAAAACATTATATGTAATTTTTAATCATTTGTAATTAATATTAAAAAAAATGCATACCTCAAGTGAAATATAACGAAGAAGGGTAGTTGGACAAATTAAAAAATGGCTCATACATTCCCCAACACTGGTGATCTCCACAGTAGGAAATGGTTGTATAGTAGTAGGATCTATAATAACAAGTACTGATACTCTAACCTGACCCATCTTCATAGGCTAATGATGTACCAAGTCCCCAAAAAAATTCACTTGTCCTAACGCCACAATATGTACATGAGGATCTCCCACAAACAACTCAAAATATAAGGCTTGATCCGAGGGAGGAGGTGGAGGCTCAAAGTAAGCAGGTGGGGAAGGGTAGTCTGGGTGAGGAGGCTGAGAAGGCAGAAAAATGAAAAATTAATATTAGTGTTTAAAATTTATAAAATAGAAAAATTGATTAAAATAAAATAATATACCACGAAAGGTTGTGTAGATGGGGCAAGGTAAGCAGATGGGGCAGGGTAGTCTGGGTGAGGAGGCTGATAAGGCGGAAAAATTAAAAATTAATATTAGTGTTTAAAATTTATAAAATAGAAAAATTGATTAAAATAAAATAATATACCTCGAAAGGTTGCGTAGACGGGTCAGGGTAAGCAGATGGGGCAGGGTAGTCCGGGTGAGTAGGCTGAGAATGCTGAAAAATGAAAAACTTATATTAGTGTTTATAATTTATAAAATAGAAAAATTGATGACAAAAAAATAATATACCTCATAATGCTGCGTAGATGGGACAGGGTAAGCAGATGAGGCAGGGTAGTCCGGGTGAGCAGACTGGGAAGGCTGAAAAATGAAAAAATTATATTAGTGATTATAATTTATAAAATATAAAAATTGATGTCAAATAAATAATATACTTGGGAAGGCTATGAAGACTATGATTGTCTTTTCAAGTGTTCTAATAAAGACTTTTGCACTGCTTCTTGAATTTGATCACCCATAGACTGTTTCATATCTTTCAACTCTTCTTTTAAGGATTCTATTTATGGGTCTTTTGATTTCTTACTCTTACCAAAAACCTTATGAATACTAACACCCGCCGGATATCCTCTAACACGGCTGGGGTGTTCTGTCTTTCCAAAAGCAGTGGCTAGTATGTCCATCCTACCCTTAGGGATAAAAGAGCCATGTGTCTCTTGCTCCTGAAGTTCATCCTAAAATGAAAAATAAAAAGGTTATATTAGTGTTTATAAATTATAAAATAGAAAAATTGTTAACAAATAAATGATATTTACTTACAATTTTATCAGCCACTTTATGATCTTCCTCTGTAAGATATTGTTCATTTTTTCTTCTTCTTGCTCGTTTCTATTTCTCATGGCGAGTGTGAGGAGATGGAGGACCAAACTTGACCTCTTCTGAACCACTACTTGATCGAGCTCTTAATGCTTCAAATTTTTCTTCAATCATTTTCTTCTCCAAATAAAAATACCCTCCACGTGATAAAGTATGAGGGTATATGTTTTTCAACTAGATATCCTGATGAGATATCCTGGAGGCTTGTTATATAAAAATAAACTACTAAGTAATAAGAAAAATATAGCATAAATTTTGAAATATAAAACAATTAACATACCTGAAATTTCTCTTCCTGATGACTGTCAACAAATCGCTTCCATATTTATTCATCTATATACGGATACTTAAGACATGGGCTTTCAAACCATCTTTTTCCAAAAACATAATTTTTTGTCAGTTTTTATAAAAATCTCTCCATCGAACCGCCGCTAAAGAGAGTTGTCTTTTCTTAATTTCTTTGGTTTTCTCAAAATTGAATGTCATCTGTAATTGAATAAATTAAATATGTCATTTAAAATATATAATATTCAGAAATGAGATAAAAGAAATAAATTAATATATTTTTCCGTCACGGCCTCCCAAAGATGTTGCTTCGCCGTCCTGTCCACTGACTTCCAATCAGGATATAAAATACTAATCATGCAATGGCTCTGCATCGCTATCTAACTGAAAAACTAAACTTCATTTTGTCCAACTTCATTATTATTATCATCAAAACGGATGTGTACTTTGTTATCATCATGAGAAAGTGATAGTTTTGGTAAATGTGTAATACCATGTTTACCAACTTGAGAAATTTATTTTTTAGTAGTAACAGGAGAAGTATCCTCTACCGAGGATGCATCAGTAGTCCTGCAAAAAAAAATTGTAAATTAAAAGTTTTATTTCATTAAATAAGTATATTACTGAATATTTAATAATATGTCAAAATAGATATACCTCGGTAACTGCTCCTCTCTATCTGTATCTGACATTACTACTAGAAAGTGTAATGAAATTTTGTGTACCTGCATATCATTAGAAAAATGAATAATTAGAAACAAGGATGAAAAAAATAAGTATGTAAAAATAGAGGAATTCATTTGTAAGTTTCAAAAATAGACACAAAATATAAATATTTACCAGAAAAATTAGGAGACTAATTTAGTGTTTTACCACATGCATTCATCATGATCAGTACATACTGCATGCACTATGTCTGTCTTATACTCATTGTAATCATCTGTAAATTACGTAATAGATGAATAAGGCTCATGTAAATCACTAACATCATCAGAATCATCCTCATCAACCAAATGGTATCTTTTTCCTTGCAAAACAACTGACCACTGATCATTCAACGGATCAATGACATAAAATACTTGTTTTTCATGTGTCACCATGATAAATCGTTCCTCATTGTGATTAAATATTTTCAAATCAACCAGTTTAAACCCATATTAATCATGTTTCACACCACTATTACTATCAACCCAATTACACTTAAAAATAGTGACTCGAAATTTAATATAATCAATTTCCCATATGTCTTCAATAACTCCAAAATATGACGTTGATGCAGAAATTCGGTTTTTATCTTTGGCACTCAAAAATGCACTGCTTCAGCGAAAACCATCACACCGCTATTCTGAACGGTACTCTTTTAATCTAGGTTTTTTGTGTAAAATGTGTACCCATTGATATCAAAACCAGACCATTTGAACACATTAAGAGATGGTACCCTTTCTAACCACTTCAATGTTTCTGATACAGATATATCTGGGGTGACTTTCTCTTTAAACCATGAAACAAATGTCTTCTTATGCTCAATCATCAACCACTTTCTATTTCTTTTCTGATATCGTAACTTTAATTAAGAAATATGTGAGGATATATATGGTTGAACCTCATCTGTGTTGTTCAAAATGTATAAATGTGCTTGCATCACTTCATCACGTGGAATGAACTTTACCTTTAAGCCTCGAACCCTTATACCTTCACTATCAACTACCATATGTCGAGATACATGGAGACCAATATGCTCCACCTCATTCAAATAATCAGTACAGAACTCAATCACCTCTTCTGATACATATTTTTGAACAATAGAGGCCTTTGGTCGATAAGGATTTTTAACATATCCTTTCAAAAATTTTATATATCTTTCAAAAGGATACATCCATCTTAAATAAACAGGCCCAGATATTATTATCTCACGCACCAAATGAATCAATAGATGAACCATTATATCAAAAAATGTGGGTGGGAAATACATTTCTAGTTGACAATGAATAATAGTTGCTTCATTCTCCAACACATCTAACAAATTAGGATCAACGACATTGCTACAAATTTATTTGAAGAAATTACATAACCTGATGATTGTCTTTCTGACAGCTTTCGTTAATATACCACGCACTTCTACTGGTAGAATTTGTTGCATCAACACATGGAAATCATGATATCTCATACCTATTAATTTACAATCCTTCAATGACACAAAATTATTCACATTTGAAGAAAAACCACTTGGTACTTTAATACCATGAAGACACTGAAAAAAAATTCATCTTTTCAATCTTGCTTAATGTGTGACAAGACGGAGGTAAATATGTTCTATTTCCTTTCATAGCGGGAGCTAACTCCAAACGTATTCTCATTAATATCAAGTCCAATATAGCTTATAATCCATCTTTTGTCTTTCATTTTATGTCTAACAAAGTTCCAATCAAACTGTCACATATGTTTTTATCAACATGCATAACATCAATGTTATTTTTTATCTTTAAAAATCTCCAATAAGGTAGTTCGAAAAAAATAGACTGCTTCTTCCAGATATGTTTTTGAAAACCAGAACTTTTTCTCTTTCCAAATGTCGAATCAATATCTTTCACTCTGTCATAATATTCTTCAGCTGACAATGGTCAAGGGGGAAGGTTGAATTCTTGTAAACTGTTAAATTCTTTTTTCAATCTACGATAAGGATGATCAATTTGCAAAAATATTCGATATCCCATGTACATTGTCTTTCTTCCATTCTGCAATTGATAATATGAAGTTTCTTCTTCACAAGTTAGACATGCTTTATGTCCCTTAACACTATGTCCAGATAATTTTCCATATATAGGAAAGTCTTTTATAATGAACATTATGATAGCACGCAAAAGAAAATACTCTTTCTTGTATGCATTGAAAACTTTAACACCATCCTCCCATAGCAGTTTCAAATCATCAATCAATGGTGTAAGATACACGTCAATATCATTTCCCAGTTGTTTTGGTCCAGAAATCATCAAGCTCATCATAACATATTTTTTCTTCATACATAGATGTGGGGACAAGTTGTAAAGTACCAAAAAAACAAGCCATGAACTATTTTGGCTATTGAGGCTCCGATATGGATTCATTCCATCAGTACACAATCCCATTATGAGATTTCTAACTTCACTTCCAAAATCATGAAATTTTGTATCAAAATTCTTCCACTGTGGTGAATCGGTAGGGTGACGTAAGTTACCATCAGATATGCGCTCATATGAATGTCATCTTAACCTTTTTGCGTCAATTTAATTTGTAAATAGATGCTTCAAATGGGGAATTATTGGATGGTAGCAAATTTCTTTAGCTGGAGTTTTGATTCGGGTACCTAAAAATAAATCAGAATTGAATTATCAGAATTGTATGCAAAAAATATTTGATGATATCATTGGAAAGTAAAAAATTGATTTTTCATGACGTTACATGACATCACCTGAGAATGAATCTGATTTGACTTTCTCATCCATCTTATAGCGCGATGTCCCACATGTAGGACAACTTGATAAATGTTCATTTTCTTTCCAATACAGTACACAATCATTGGGGAAAGTGTGTATCGTTTTATACCCCAATCCCATTGGGCATATTATTTTATTCTCCTCATTATTGCAATCTGGAAGCCCGTTACCTTCTGGAAGTAGCTCTTTTAAAAGCTCAAGTAAACTGGAGAAACTTTTATCACTCCACCCATTTTTTTCTTTTAAGTTAACTAATCTCAAAACTATTGATAACACTGTATATTTACTACAACCTGGGGATAATGATTTCTCAGAATCACCATAAAATCATTCAACATTTGGTTTTTTTTCGATGGTTTCAACACCTAAATCATGAATTAATTCTTCAATATGATCCTCTGCCTCATTATGAATATCGTCATCAACATTGGATGTTGAATTTTCAGTTCTTTCACCATGCAAGATCCAACGTGTATAATTAAGGCTAAAACCATAAAAAATGAGATGATACTTTATTTCTCTGGAGTTTAACTTTCTCATATTTACACACTTCACACATGGACAGAAAATCAAATCAATATTTTGAAGATGTCGTTTAGCAAATTCCAAAAAATTATCAACTCCTTTTTCATATTCACTAGTGGTTCTTTGTAAATGAATCCAATTACAATCCATTAATACCTGATATCACAATATAATTGATGAATATATTAAAACATATAAACATTTAAATATCTGTCAGATAAATTTTAAATAAAAACATATTTAATAAAAACTATTTATAATCAGATAAAAGACATCAGATATGAAACACGTTTACAAATACAGTAAACAGTTTATTATCATATTATATACATGTGTGTTATATTGATATTATAATTTAATTATAATATCATTCTTTTAAAATTTATTAGTTCATTTTACATAGTTTCAATATTTCGATGTTTCATGTGTCAAAAATTTTGAAGAGTACATTAATTTAAAGGATGCAATAAGTGTATTGGGTGAAATTTGATTGGAGTCAATGTAAAAAATACAATTTGTTGACAGGATATTTAAGAATGTTTTTGAAATAATATTTAAACATGTCCTAACACATTTAAAACAAAATATAAACAAATAATTAAATAAAATCAATAACAAAATTTAATGATAAATTATTTATCTACAAAATTAAAAACAGATTATAAAATTTGAATTTCAACCCAAATGGAGATGTTCAATCCATACTTTTCTCGGTATAATGACTTTGAAAAACAAACACTATAAAATCTATACCAACAATGATAATACAAACCAAAAATAATGATAAAAAACAACTAAAATCAAACCAATATTGAAAATCGCGTAAACTAGGGTTATAGAAGAAGAAATAAACAATGGAAGATGAAACAAGAGATAAAAAGGAATAACGCATACCCGAAATCGTGAAAACAGAAAAAAAAACTTCAACAATGGCCTTCCAAGATCACAAATGAGCTTTGAAAGTCATCGCGAGTCCAAAGTGCCATAGCGGAACTCAATTTCGACGATCGAACAAAATGAGGGTTTTGGACACTGAATAATTTTAAAAGACTTCGGCATCCATTTTCTCTAAAACCGGTGTGGAAAATTTAAAAAAACATTCGGCATCGGTTATTATCAAAATAGATGTCGGTAATCCTTTTTTTTAGTTTCGGCGTCGGTTTTGGAGAAAACTGACGGCAAAAAGATAGCTTATGGTGTCAGTTTTTAGAAAAACTGAAGCCAAAATTAATTTTTTTTAATTTTCGACGTCGTTTTTCCTCAAAAACGACACCAAAAAATTTTATTATTATTATTGGCATTGGTTTTCTTCAAAAAGGATTCCAAAACATTTTAAAAAAAAATTTCTGCGTCGGTTTTATGAAAATCGACGTGAAATATCATCGAATAATTGTTTTTGGCGTCGGTTTTACTAAAAACCGAAGCCATAAATTTCCCTCACATACTATTCGCGTCGGTTTTTAAAAAACTGACGTTATTACATCAACGTTAAATCATATATTTCCACTAGTGGTCCTAACAGTTCCTTGCTATGATGAGAACTTTGAGATTCTATAATGATATCTCTTAGAAAATGTTCATATGGTCAGCATCACAAACTATGATGGGGAAAATAGTTTATTGACTTTTAGGTGTGAGTGCTCATAAGAGGATGAGGATTCATATCATGAAGTTCACACTGTTTGATCTTCAAGACAAGATATTATAAGGACAAACACCACAAATAGAAATCTTGTATGTTTCCTTTTCATCGGATATTCATATCAGCAAATATGTGTAATGGTCCTTAGATTTTAAGATTATTATTAATAATTCATATCCTGACCCACATACTTAGATATATTGACGAAACCCATGACACACTATGTTCACACTATTTAGGATACTCTTGGTATGTTGCAATCGATATGTTATTAATGAATCAACCGAAGAAGGATTTGTCCATTTCATTTATCCAAGTTAATATCTTGGTCCTCTGATTGGAATGGAAATGTCGAAATAAATTATATATCCATGGTGATGTGGGAATGTTCATTCCGGATAATCAAAGGAAAATATATCAAAAATATAGTTTGATGAAACAAGTATGCAACCTATTTGATGAGATGTTGAGACAAAAAATATTATATTACATAGTCTGCACTCGTATGTGGTTGTCGACATTACGACATTAACTTCCTCTTCTTGGGTGACTTGACCCATTACTAAATAGCAATCTTGGACTTTAGGAAAGACTTTTTAATTCCAATGGGGAAGAAGCCTATAGGGTCACATACTATGTGTTTCTGTTGATCAGAATTAAATTATTTTTGAATTTAATTATTGGAATAAATATTATTCTCAAGTTCGAGGAATAATTTTATTCAGGATTTATTGATTGCATAAATTAAATAAATATTTATTCACAAGTTAATTATTTAATTACACCTATATATCATATTTATTTATTTATTTATTGAATAAATATTTAATTAAATATTTATTCAGGTATTCAATAAATGTCTAGGAGGATAAATAGGCCAACATGAGGTTCAAAGATAAATATTAAATTTTTAAGATGGAAAAATAATATTTATTATTGCGTTAGTTATTGCACGCCTTGAGAAAAAATAATAATAATATCATTACATGACACGAGGTTATTTAAGGGTTTAATATATTATTAGGGGACTATATACAATTAAATAATATTTATCCCTAACCCATAACATTATAAATAGATTTATATGTCTATTATTTTAGGTTTAATTGAATTTGGAGAATTTTTGTGCACAATGAAATTTAGGGTTCTCTCAATATGGAAGAATGCTCTATGTTTTTTTTTCTCAACATTGAGAGATTCTCATCCCTTCTCCAACTTCTCAAGACCGTGAGTGCGGGGAACATTCTTTAAGCTCTAAAGAATTGTTGCAACAATCAAGGTGAACACTACAAGATGATTAATCTATTGCGCTAGCAGCCGAAGATCCATCGGCAATTTTCATAGATTAGAGGAGCATATGTGGATCACCACTAGAGAGATTTTACACTTGTATTCTACAAGCACAGAAATGGTAGACTGGAAGAGTTTTAGACGATCAACATTTTCATCAAAAAAATATTTCAAGGCTGATGCATTATTTATTCCTATCCAATTAAATTAATTATAAATTTAATGTGAAATATCTTCTTGGTTTAGTTGTGTCCATCAAGTTTCATTGGAATAAATTTCATTGGCCATGAATCACATTTCATGTACATCATGGAATATTCATTGAATTTGACAATTGTTGAGTTGGGTCCAAACCTAATAAGCATTTCCATTGTGCCTGGAATCTTATGCAATATCAGATGGGTCACATTCAAATTTATGAGTATTTATTTGATTGTTGATCATTATACATTTAAAAGATAAATTTAATTTCAACTTTTAATTTGTTCCCAATCAGTCATGGAGATCTATTCTTCCTCCCCTTAGTTTCTCAGTTATATAACCAAGATAGATTAATAATTAATTAAGAATGCATCCAAAGAACTCATACAGAGGTTTCAAGAACTCTGATCGGTTGTTCATTGCATCAGTACACATGTGTGGAATCTGGTTCATTGTGTAATGAATATACGTTGTGTGCATTAAATGCACCCTGTTTAGATTAGCCAAGGTGAATCAAAGATTTACCGGTCTACACATCATGTGCATTAAATGCACCGTGTGTAGACAACCAAGGTGACTTAGAGTTTTACCGGACTACAAGTTTTTTTGATTGCTTAGCCACCATGTAGTCCATATGTTTTCAAGGTGGAAAACAAAGGGTCAAAACGTGTTGTGAAATTAATAAACGACGTTTATAGGCTGGCAGTCGTGAAACTCGAAGTATATGCCATGTATCCTTCCTACAATTTTTGTCCCTCATTAATGTTTATGGGATGTACGCTCTGAGTCCCTAGTCATGCACCTCAGACATCTGGCGAAGCAAAATACATGTTTTGTATCTAGCTAGCACATGTCCTGAACTTTACTTGTTTACGTGAAAGTATTAAATTTATTTAATTACTCCATTAAACCTCATCTACATGAGTTCCATGAATCATTAAATTGAAAATTCATGACGATCATTAGGTTTTATATTTTATCAATTTCTTAATTAATTCTTTGTAATATTCAAAACTATAATTCATGTATGGTTGTTGTATACTAAAGACTTGACATGCATTAAATCGCATAGACAATGTAATTTTCATGTGTTTCTTGTGTAATTAATTTGACAGTATACATCGTGAAATTACAATGCATGTTATCTATGCAATTTCATGTAAGTTAATTTTATGTAACAAGGATCATACTGAAGTAGCTTGAATAGATACTCGATGGGTTCCTTCTAAGCACAAAATTGTGTACTATTTTATTAAATTTTAAATGAAATGAAATTATTTATTTTATTTAAAATTACACCGGATGAGAATATCCTGGATGATTGGATGAAATAAGATAAAATAAATTTATTGATTAATAATATTATTAATCTAATTAATTCATGAATGTTTTATCTTATTGAAGAATGAATTGAAATGAATGTTAGTTATTTTAAATGTGTAATTGGTTCCTTTGTATGATCAATCGTGAGATTTGACCAGTATTGGTTTTATTTAATTTTATTTAATTTAATTTAATTTATTATTAAATAAAATGTGGTGGTCTGCATTAGGATTTAGATCTTATGATATAGAAAAAAGAGAGTTCTATTAGCTGAAGTAATCTCGGATACAATAGAAATGGAAGAGGGAGAAGAAATAGAAGAAAATAGAATAGCAATCATCCTCTATAGGCACTTCTCTTTGAGCCCTAGCCACAACCCCCATTCTACACACCATAATATGTTCCTAATCCAATCGTATCTCTCTCAACTACTCTCTCCCATTATTTAATAATTTTTCCACCCCTAACAACCCCAACTCATGTTCCTATCCAACTGGAATATTCTAAAAATATCTTCTCCCAACAACTCTTAATAATACCTAGAACCTACTAACCACCTACCAATCTAGTTAATACCTTCTATGTTATTTAAATTTCTACCCCTGACAGATTATTAGACCTTCCATCCCCAAAAGCCACAACAGCCTCACTCGATCAACCCTTGTAACAACACACCCCAGCCTCCAACCATATTGGCCTGCATTTCCTACTCACTTTACTAACATTCCTATTATATTGAAAAATCACCTTGTCCTCAAGGTGTCAAATATAAGAGCTATGCCATCGCAACCACTATCCCTAGTAAAATAAACTTTGTATGGAATCACTTTTCACCTCATGCTGTTGTTTCAGGCTGGAATCGTCTTGCATGAGTCTTGTTAAGACTAGAGTAAGCAGTTGATTAAGAACATCAGGTCTACTAACAACTTTCTAGTGCACTGAACTTCTTCCACATAAAATGTAACGCCCCGGACCCGGCCAGCCACCCGAACAGTGCCGAACGGTTCGGGTGTTACTACCTTAGGCGCACCTCCCCCGAACGCAAAAGGCTGCCGACTAGCAGTGAGGGTCTGAATAGGTATAGTGGGAAGGATATACCCTCTCGGATGATCATAGTAAGGGTCCTGGTCCGAGTATAACAGTAAAGATGCAGTGAAAAGAAAGACTCAGCAGACTCGAACCGGACCCACAGAGCGAAAGCATATCCAATAGAAATAAACAATGAAAGCAATATAGGAAACAACTGCAACGTAAAATAAACAAAACAACATGTCAGCAATCAACTACAACAACTACTGTAAACAACCAAGCATGAATCCAAAGAAGGTCATACACAACTGAATATAAAAAGGGCACCAATGGCTAACCAATAGTAGCAACAACAAGTAAGCATGATGATACAGAAAAGTGAACAGAACAAAGTAAACCCCAGCTAGGTATAACCTCAAGGTCCATACCATCTCCATGAAACAACTAACGTAACCCAGATCCTGAAGCTGGCCTCTTTCCTGCACGCAAATCCATAAAGTCTGCACGCGTCCTGAGGGGACCATACAGGGTGTGAGAAAAATCTCAGTAGGATACCACCCAATGGTGCGTACAAAATATATGTGTTTAAGCAGTCATGCATTTACTAGGAAAGTAGTAATCATTACAATAAAAAAATTACAAACTCCACTGGTGCTCAACAGCCACCATGGAGTGTCACCTGCTTCGGCCAACGCCAGAATCTCTGTCATGTAACCCGACACCATGTGCCACCTGACACCTCGTGTCTCAAGTACTGATGTCCCAAAGGTACGCCAAAAATAGAAACCCAGCACCAAGTGTCTCTTGACACCTCGTGTCCCAAGTACCGACGTCCCGAAGGCATGCCCAAAATAGTAATCCGGCACCATGTGCCTCCTGACACCTCGTGTCTCAAGTACCGACGTCTTGAAGGCACTCCCATTCCCTGAAGGCTCCTCACCTCCCCAGTGGATTTCTACGGCAAGCACCCCCAACCAAAATACCTAACCACAACTACGGGGGCCTCTACCCACACGAGTGGTCAAAACCACCTCATCACGGAGTATCTCTATTTCCACCCTACTCAAAGTCCCGGTGAGCGGTAATCACCCAAAATAGTCCTAAGCCACCAACACATCTGACACCCCGTGTCCCTGCGACCATGTTGCTCAAGTCCGATGGCATCGCCACCCTAGAAAACTGGGTCATGCCCAACCAGACAGTTGTACTGCCTCAAGCCGACGCCCATGATGCCCAATCCCATGGTCAAAACCACCCAAAGTATCTCAGGCCAAGCCCCAACCTGTGATCAGCATCACTCAAGCATAACCGGGCCAAGCCCAACACAACCCAAAGGGTCCAGCAAATTCAATTCAGTAATTGAATACATAACATATGTAAACAGAAAAAAAAACCAGGAAAAACAAACTAACAGTTGAATTTCACTATGCATGGTGTTGTCTCATACTAGCACTGAGGTCTTAAATGGCTCCAACAAGTTATAACAGGCTTTAACAAATTAAACTAAACAGTTTATAACAATAATAATTCAATTAAAACCATTTTGGTGCTCCCCGACCCAAATTCCCCGACGAGCAACGGCCCCTCACCCGGCCCTGCTCACGCAAACTGGTAACTAGGCATACCCAAAAGCATCCCAGAGGTCCCATAAACAATATAGTATGAAAAAGTAGATAAAACGGGTCCCGCTCAAAAATACCCGAAAACGCGCCGAAGCCGCATCACCCAAACAACCGCGAAAACAGAAAATGAGGTATGCACCACCTACCTGAGACTCTTACGATGCTACTCCTCCGGTAACACCCGCCAATTCAGTCTAAAACGCGATAAATCTACAAAAGATTCAAAACTGTTCAAAGGGCTATAACTCGTTCTAGATTGAAAATCAGACAAAACGGCCAAAGAGGAATTGAGGCCTTACCGAGGGGGTTCCAACGCACTAATCAGCGATCGAAACGGGTCTCGGACGGACGATCAAGAGGGGAAGAGAGGTTTGGCCGGCCTGGTTCGCGTATCCGGGCGGAGGATATGAGGTTCTGCCTCAATACGAGGCTACTGCCCGTTTTAAGCGGAAAAAAAAAGAAAGTACACTATGTGTACTTTGGGACTACACGCCATGTATGGTTCATTTAACTGTTCATAAGACGGAAAGATTTCGCCGACTTACTTTCCAAACCCGCCGATATGAGTACACGGCGTGTACCTCTGGGTACACGGTGTGTACTGGGTTCCTCCTCTCTTCCTCGCCGACATACCCACACACCATGTATATCCCTCATACATGGCTAGTCTACACGGTGTGTCCAAATGGAACACGGCGTGTCCCTGGTTCTTACCCGACCAACAGCCTACACACCATGTATGGCTTCACACGGTCGGAGGTCTACATGGCGTGTTCAAAACTACACGTTGTGTAATAAGAAACTACTACACGGTCATCACATGGCATGTACTCGGTGAGCACATGGCCGGTCACTCACCTACACATACACGGCGTGTACTAAAAGTACACGGCGTGTAGTCTGGAAATTTCCAGAAACTTCCCATTTAATCCAGTTTCCTCGGAAACAAGTCAAAAATTTAAACAGGGTCAGGATTTTGACCCGTTCTAAAAACCTGAGTTCTTACAAACTCCCCACCTTAACGTAGCTTGTCCCTGAGCTACCAAATGAAACCAGGAGATGGCATCGAACATGCCCACCCTAGTTAAACAACACGGACCACCTCGGTCTCAAAGGTTCCGGCCAAATTCCTCAAAAGGGCTCCCCACCTTATGAATTGCCTTACCCAGTCTCAACCCAACAAAACGTAAAACAAACAGGGTTTACTACCCTGTTTTCCTGAGGCAAAATAATCATGTGACGCATCGTCACCCCTGCACCTCATTGGTGCTCCTGTGTCGCTTCCGACACCCTAAGTATCCCACACTGCATCGGTGTCCGCCTCTACGAGGTCCTGGTACCTAGAACCTCAAGTAACCTGCATCCACAATGCCCTGATGCCCAGGGCACCTCATGTAACCTGCATCCACAATGCCCTGATGCCCACGGCACCTCATACATACATACATATATATATATATATATATATATATATACCACGCACCCAAGATGGTACCAACCCACTGACTAGCATCTAGTCAGTCCACAAAGATCATGTGCACCTCGTGCACTCAAAACAGACATACCTCTACAGGTCATGCCAAAAAGGAAACATGGAGATCATAGTCACACCGCGGTGTACCTCTAACTGTCATCGGCTCACCGGCCTGCTCAGCCTCTGGCAGCTCCACGGCATGCACCTAGCCTAAAACACGGCAACCTGACGCCTGACCTCCCTACGGTGCTGCTCCAGTCACCGGCCACTGACCCCTAAGTTGGGTCCCACTGTCTCTGTCACGGCCTCCACGCACAGCTGAACCTCGAATACCCTCTTCGGGTACCGAACCTGAACCAACTCCAGATGCTACAGTCTGTCCTAGTCCCTGCCTGCCAGCTATCTGAGAAAGATACCTGCAAAACCTCTCCAGATGCCCATCCTGTACATAGTCTCGGCACTCCTTCGGGGTCCTATTGCACTGAGCCCGAACATGTCCCATCTTTCCACACTGGAAATAAATCACCGAAGAACTCCCACATGGTGGTCTAGCTGAATCCCTGGCCTGACTGCCCTGCTGGAACTCATCTCATCCTCGTTTCTTACTGTCTGAATCATTAGCTGAAGTTATCATCCTGCCCAAGCGAGATTTCTCCCTCTAGTTTCCCTCAGCTATAAGCGCCTGATTCACCACCTCGGAGAAAGAACCCAGCCTGAAAATGTTCACCTGGACCCGAATGGCGTGTCGCAATCCATCCTCGAAGCGCCTCACTCTAGCTGCATCATCGCTCACCAAACCAGGTGAAAAGAGAGACAACTATGTGAAATTAGTTGTGTAGTCCATGACGGACATGTCCCCCTGCTGAAGACTCAAGAATTCCCGAGCTCTCTCTACCCTCAGTGTCTCCGGGTAGAAGTGCTCAAAGAACCTGCCCTCGAAGTCCTGTCGTGCCAGTCCCTCGTTTCTACGAGCCTGAACCTATACATCCCACCAACACTTCGACGTTCCTCTCAGCATGTACATCGCCATCTTGACCCTCCGCCCTGGAGGCGTCTCGTGCTGCTCGAATATCATCTGCATACTTTCTATCCAGTTCTCAGCCGCCTGTGGACCACCCTCTCCCTGAAAACGTGGCGGGTGCTGCGATTGGAACTCCCGCGTCAGATATGCCATTGAAGGCTCTGCACCCTGAATGCCATTGTCCATCCCCTACAAGATGCGTACTAGGCTCGTCCGTAGCTGCTCGTCGAGCCACGGCCCGAACGATGCCAAACCCGGCTGTTGTCCTGCCTGCACTAGATCCTGAACCTGATCCTATCCCTGAGCCTGTACCTGCGGCTCGTGTTCTTCCTATACCGAATTCTGACCCTGATCATGAGGCACTGTATCATCTCCTTCCGACCGCTCCATCGAGCCATGAAAGAGTAACCCGTTGAATACCATAAATGGTCAGACAGCCCATATATATATATATATATATATATCAATATATTCTATGCAGATAAGGAAATCAGTAAAAGGCAGTGCATAACCACTACCCTTACTCCCCCTCACCGCAACCCATGCCCCACTGCATCCCGGCCTCATGGCCTCCTTACCCGCTCAACAGAGCCAAGTATCGATAGTACCTCGGGCCATTCCCGTCCTGATAACTCACGTTTCCTCAACTGAAGACCGAGTCGCCCAATCCTGATAGTTACACTGCCTCAGTCATAGTACCTGCCTGCTCTCATAAGAGTCAGACCCAAAACCCTACCACATGAAATTCTACAAAAAAATAAAGCATGGCATATACATTGCAACAACTACCAATTATATCAGTAATTTCACCATTTTACATTTCAAAGCAGATAAAGCATGGAAATTGATTTATTTTATTCACATGGTACTATCACTTCACAAAGCATACGTGCAATTATGAAATTGAAATACCCTAAAATGTTCCTATCAAAAGCCAAGTAAGGAACCCTTTCCAGACTGGGCCAAGGTCCAATTCTCCCTTACCACACCAGGTCAGGGGTCACATATCACAATGCAGAACATCACACACCAAGTGAGCCACTGAGGTGGAAATCGTATAAACTGTAATCTGAGAAAAAGCAAACAGCAATTCCCACCCATGGAAACTAGGTCCATCCCTCATACCTAGGGCTGTAGGCACCCAAGCACAAGCTAAAAACCCCAGTCCCAGTAACCACAACTTATCGACAGTCTACCATATCCCAAATAGTAAAACCAGTATAAATAAAAAGAGAAGTGTAAATCTCATTAGTAGCCAGAAAAACACTGCTACTAAATCCTTGTCAAGAACTCCTCTGATACCACATTGTAAAGTCCCGAACCCGGCCATCCACCCGAACAGTGCCGAACGGGTCGGGTGTTACTACCTTAGGCGCACCTCCCCTGAATACCAAAGGCTGCCGACTAGTAGAGAGGGTCTGAATAGGTATAGTGGGGAGGCTATACCCTCTTGGAGGATTATAGTAAGGGTACTGGTCCGAGTATAACAGTAAAGATGCAGCAGAAAGAAAGACTCAGCAGACTCGAACCAGACCTGCAGAGCAGAAGTATATCCAATAGCAATAAAAAACGGAAGCAATATTGGAAACAACTACAACGGAAAGTAAACAGAACAACATGTCAGCAATCAACTGCAACAACTACTGTAAAAAACCAAGCACGCATCCAAAGCAGGTCATACACAACTGAATATAAAAATGGCGCCAATGGCTAACCAACAGTAGCAACAACAAGTAAGCATGATGATACACAAAAGTAAACATAACAAAGTAAACCCCAGATAGGTATGACCTCAAGGTCAATACCATCTCCATGCAACAACTAACGTAACCCAGTTCCTGAACTAGCCTCTTTTCTGCACGCAAATCCATAAAGTCTGCATGCGTCCCGAGGGGCCCGTGCAGGGTGTGAGACAAATCCTAGTAGGATACCACCCAATGGTGTGTACCAAATATATGTGTTTAAGAAGTCATGAATTTACTAGGAAATCATTAATTAGTATAATGCAAAAATAAATACAAACTCCACTGGTGCTCAACAACCACCATGGAGTGTCACCTACTTCGGCCAACGTCGGAATCTCTGTCATGTAACCTAGCACCATGTGCCACCTGACACCTCACATCTCAAGTACCGACGTCCCGAAGGCACGCCCAAAATAGTAACCCGGCACCAAGTGCCTCCGGACACCTCATGTCTTAAGTACCGACGTCCCGAAGGCACGCCCAAAATAGTAACTCGTCAACATTTGCCTCCTGACACATCGTGTCTCAAGTACCGACATCCTGAAGGCACGCCCATTACCTGAAGTCTCCTCACCTCCCCCGTGGGTTTCTACAGCAAGCACCCCCAACCAAAATACCTAACCGCAACTACGGGGGCCTCTACCCACACAAGTGGTCAAAACCACCTCATCACGGAGTATATCTGTGTGCACACTACTCAAAGTCCCAGTGAGAGGTAATCACCCGAAATAGTCCTAAGCCACCAACACATATGACACCTTGTGTCCCTATGACCATGTCGCTCAAGTCTGATGGCATCGCCACCCTAGTAACCCGGGCCATGCCCAACCAGACAGTCGTACTGCCTCAAGCCGACGTCCATGACGCCCAATCCCGTGGTCAAAACCACCCAAAGTATCTTGGGCCAAGCCCCAACCTGTGATTAGCATCACTCAAGCGTAACCGGGCCAAGCCCAACACAACCCAAAGGGTCCAGCAGATGCAATTCAGCAATTGCATATATAACATATGTAAATAGAAAACACAATGAGGAAAAAAAAAACTAACAGATGAATTGCACTATGCAAGGTGTTGTCCCATACCAGCACTGAGGTCTTAAATGGCTCCAAAAAGTTATAATAGGCTTTAACAAATTAAGATAAACAGTTTATAACAATTATAATTCAATTAAAACCGTTTTGGCGCTCCCTGGCCAAAATGCCTCGACGAGCAATGGCCCCTCACCCGGCCCTGCTCACGCAAACTGGTAACCGGGCATACCCAAAAGCATCCCAGAGGTCCCATAAACAATACAGTGTGAAAAGTAGATAAAAAGGGTCCCACTCAAAAATACCTGAAAACGTGCTGAAGTCGCGTCACCCAAACAACCGAAAAAACACAAAATGAGGTATGCACCACCTACCTGAGACTTGCACGATGCTACTCCTCCAGTAACACCCGCCAATTCGGTATAAAATACTGTAAATCTACAAAATATTCAAAACCAATCAAAGGGCTATAACTCGTTCTAGAAATAAAATCAGAAAAATGGACAAAGAGGAATCGAGGCCTTACCGAGGGGGTTGCAACGCACTAATCAGCGATCGAAACGGGTCTCGGACGGACGATCGGGAGGGGAAGAGAGGTTCGGTCAGCCTGGTTCGCGTATCCGGGCGGAGGATATGAGGTCCTGCCTCAATACGAGGCTACTGCCCATTTTAAGCAGAAAAAAAAAGAAATTACACTACGTGTACTTTGGGACTACACGTCGTGTATGGTTCATTTAACTGTTCATAAGACGGAAAGATTCCACCGACTTACTTTCCGAACCTGCCGACATGAGTACACGGCGTGTACCTCTGGGTACACGGCATGTAATGGGTTCCTCCTCTCTTCCTCACCGACATACCCACACGCCATGTATATCCCTCATACATATCTAGTCTACATGGCATGTCCAAAGGGAACACGGTGTGTCCCTGGTTCTTACCCGGCCAATGGCCTACACGCCATGTATGGCTTCACATGGTCGGAGGTCTACACGGCATGTTCAAATATACACGTCGTGTAGTAAGAAACTTCTACACGATCATCACACAGCATTTACTCAGCGAGCACATGGCCGGTCACTCGCCTACACATACACGGCGTGTACTAAAAGTACATGGCGTGTAGTCTGGAAATTTCCAGAAACTTCCCATTTAATCCAGTTTCCTCAGAAACAAGTCAAAAATTTAAACAGGGTCGGGATTTCGACCATTTCTAAAAACCCAGGTTCTTACATAAACCATAGGATTTATTTCTTACTCCAATTATTCTTTTTACTCCCAAAAGTTGGAAAACATAAATAGGTTCATCTCGCACCTCCTTCAGTGTCGTGACTGAAAAATTCATATTAATCGTTGCAGTTTTTCTTTCCTAGTCTCCTCCTTGGGTATCCTTTTGTGGACCACATCCGACCTCAACTACCCCAACCACATTTTTGCAGTTGAACCTATTTGGACCGCAACTTCTCTTTCAACTGTCACTCGCTCTCATATGTTTTTACTTCAGAGGAAAATATTTTCACCTCTTTGAATTTAGTAGGTGAAACATCCTCCTCTACTGGTCGAACTCTGTCTAAAACTAATTGGAACACTATAATAATCATCATACTCTCCTGCTACATACATTCAAGGTTATATTTTTTTTCTCTTCTATCATCTTCATCCAGACCACACTGGTTAACATGCAAATTCTCCATAGGTGATGATTCTTATACCAGCTCAATATGCAACTTCTCACAGTAGACCTATTCGGCATAATCCTCTTCCTAGAACGAATCCAGCTAAGTTATAACCATCATCCACACATTCCTATGACATTTATTTTTATTAGGAAATTTCTGAATATTCTATGTTGTCATCACTTCTGATTTTCCATATTCTCAAAGGATTTCTTCTTTGAGTTGAAAACAAGAGATCTATAGATTTGTTGGTGTGGGGCCACTCCCAATCAAGTGAGAATTCAGTGGAAGGAAAAAATGAGTTTTCAGTAACAGCTTGGTGAGGGTATCTAGTTTGGCATCCAACCTAGAGACACCTCCATTGAAGCAGCGAAGATAGAACGGCAGCAGGAGAAACTCCAAGGGTTTATGAACCAACCCTTGACAGATTTTTTTCAATATCTATAAAATGGGTATGATTCCCATGAATTGTTATCAAAAAAACATGTTGTAACATAGTGTATCCTATAATGATTATTCGAAGAGAATAATAGAACCCCCCCCCCCCCCCGGTCTCATGTACATAGGCATCACTTCAAAACCACATAAATATCATTTTTGATCTGTTTTCTTTCATCGTTGGTGATTATTTCTTCTCCACAAACCTTAGTTGACCCAACAAAGTGGTATCAAGGGAGGTTCGGCAGTGAGAAGATGAAACGAAAAAAAAAAAATTCAGCAACAAGAAAATTTATGTTGCTTGTAAAAAAAATTGGAGACTAGATCTATGAAGATCACGGCGATCCGATTCCAACTGTTCAAGCTGTGTCAAAAACGGAGCTGAAACGAATGAGATAATCTTGATCAAAGTTTGGTAAAATCACAGGTGCTATAGTAACCCCATGAAAGAGAAGAAGACACTATCCACATTGCTGATGACATTCTGAAGACTTTTCCGGCCACTATTCCAGCATGCTCCATCATCGCTATGTCAGTGCCACATCAGTGGTCAATCCAGACCGTTGAAACTATTTTGGCCATAACTCAGCCAATGAAAGCCCATTTTTAGAAATCCAGGATTCGATTCCAGGTATTATGACCATTCCCGACACATACATACAGTTAGTTTTTCAAAATTAGCACTCTAGAAATGGAATAAAATACCGATAATATGATTAAACTCACTAAATTTAATTATACCATCTAGAAACCAAAAATGGAGGACCTTTTGTATATTAAAAATTTTTGGAAGCCTATAGTGGAAACTACTAAGCTCGTTGCAGTGCAAGCAGAAGAAACATCAACAAGAAGTAAACCCGATAAGAAGACATTAGCCAGTACCCCTCAGTCGATGTGGAGTGGGTCATACTCAATAGAAAGTGAGCAACCCAAATCAGATAGTGGATCGACAAGAGAATCTTCCAAACTTTTTCCAATGAAAATGATGCCTCCGTTATTTAACAAAAATTGGAAAAGATGTATGTGAGTACAACCATGAACAAAAAAGAAAACCTGATATGTCATCTTTTCAACTTGAAATAAAAAGACATTACAAACGTATCAAAGCACATGAGTGAGTTCCAAGGTTCTATTGATCAGCTGAATTCTATGAAAATGATGATTGATGATGAGTTGCAGGCTCTGTTGATGTTGAGTTCGTTACCGAAGACATGGGACACGTTAGTTGTGTCGGCCATTAATTCTACTTCAGATGGAACTCTCCCTATAGATATAGTGAAAGACAGAATGCTAAATGAAGAGTCTTGAAGGTAAGATGAGGTACATACACCTGAATCAGAGTCTCTTTTCACTGAAAGACAGGGGAAGCATAAATGGCAGGGAATAAGTAGAGAAAGAGAACTCCATGACCAAAGTCTTCAAAGGAGGAAGCGATTGAAATCTCAATCAATATATGAAAAGAAGTTACACCACTATGGAAAGCCCGGGCACTTCAACCAGGAATGTAGAAGGCTGAAGAAGGAGTAGATGAATCAAGAAGGGAAGACGCAAAATAACGATGATGTAGTCGTCAATGACGAAATCATTATTGTTCAAGAAGACAATCAGGTCAGTCTTTCAAGCCAAGACTCGACATGGGTGATCAATTCTGGAACCTCCAACCATGTCACTACTAGAAGATATTTCTTCTCATTTTACCATTAAGGGAGTTTCAGACATTTGAAGATGGTAAATGATGGTGCATCCAAAATTACAATTTTTTGTAAAAATTTTCTGGAAACTAATGTTGGATAGTGGTTATTATTGAAGGATGTGATGAATGTTCCTGATATTCACCACTATCTAATATCCACCAGAATGCTTGAAAGTGAAGGATATTTCAGTTCCTTTGGTTATGGGAAATTGAATCTTACAAAAGGTAATCTATTCGTTTCTAAAGGAAATAAAGATACTTCTCCTTATCTCACAGATTCAAGACTATGTGTAGGAGAACTAAATGCATCCAGAAAATAAATTCCTATAGAACTTTGGAACATGCGGCTAGGTCACATGAACTAGAGAGGAATCAGAATACTCTCTAGGAAATATCTCTTACCAGGAATAAAAGGTACACATCTGGATACTTGTGTTGATTGCATCATGGGAAAAAACACAGAGTATAATTTCGGGGTTATATACCATCCAGAAAAGGACATGTTTTAGATTTTTTAACACTGATGTCTGCATAATGAGCACCAAGATAATGATAGGTGATATTTATTTTTTTACCTTCATAGATGATCATTCCAGAAAAGTCTATTCCTTTTCTTTGAAAACTAAAGATCAAGTGCAGGATGTTTTCAAGCAGTTTCATGTGAAGGTGGAAAGAGGAACAGGCAAGCAGTTAAAGTGTGTGTGGGAAGATAATGGAGGAGAGTATCATGGTCCATTTAAGGATTATTGTAGGAGTTTCAGAATTAGGATAGAAAAATCAGTAATTATGATGCCTCAACTTAATGGTCTTGCTGAGAGGATGAACAAGAAAATTTGTGAGAGAGTAAGATTTGTGCTCTCAAATGAAAAGCTTCCAAACAACTTTTGGGGGAGGAAATGATGACCACAGTTGATCTTATCAACCTTTCTCTATAAATTCCACTGAACTAGAACATTCCAGAAAGTTTTTGGATAGGTAAATATGTTTCATATAAACACTTGAGAGTATTTGGATATAGGGAATTTGTTCACATCCCGAAAGATGAGCTAGAAAAGCTGGAAGGAAAAGGAAAGCAATGTATATTTTTAGGATATGGACATAAATAGTTTGGATACTAAATTTGGGATCCTATCAGTATGAGTATGTTCAGAAAAAGATATGTAGTGTTTCTTGAGGATCAGATGATTGAAGATTTTGAGAATCCAGAAAGTGCAGAGAAGTCACAGCCTTAGGAAATTCCAGTCAGTCTGGAACCAGTATCACCAACATTAGTAACAACTATCATGAGAGAGATACGCAACACTGATGATACATCACTAGTAGGTAATATGTATCCATATGCTACTATGTATTCATCATATGATATTCCAGAACAGATTCCCCCTGAAGAACAGTTGAGGAGATCCACCAGAGAATGACAATCGAGTCGTAGATACTCACCAAATGAGTACACGATGCTCACTAATAGGGGAGATCCAGACAGTTATAATGATGAGATCAGGACTCAAAAAAAGATGGAATAGAATAAGGCCATTCAAGAGGATATGAGATCCTTGTACAAGAACTATACATTTTATTTGGTAGAATTGCCACACAAAAAGAAGGTACTCAAGAACAAGTGGGTGTACATAATTAAAGGAGAAGATGGTAGCTCACAACCACACTAAAAATCTAGAATGGTGGTGAAGAGATTTAGTCCAAAGAAAGGTGTTGAATTTCATGATATTTTTTCTCCTGTGGTTAAAATATCTTCTTTTAGAGTTTTTCTTGGATTGGTGGCTAGTTTGAACCTTGAGGTACAACAACTAGATGTAAAGACAGCGTTCTTACATGGTGATCTTGAGGTGGAGAAATAAATGGAGTATCTAAATGGATTTCAAGTGAAAGGGAAAGAAAACCTGGTATGCAAGCTTAATAAAATTTTATATGGTTTGAAATAGTCACTGTGGTATTGGTACAAGAAATTTGACTCATTCAGGGAGAAAAAAGAGTATAGGAGGATGAATGCTGATCACTGTGTTTTTATAAAACAGTTTTCTAAGGGTCATTTCAGTATATTATTTCTTTATCTTGATGATATGATGATTATTGCAAAAAATATCACCAATATTGATAGGTTGAATAAGGAGTTGAACATGTATTTTGAAATGAAGGACTTAGGAGATGCTACTAAGATTCTTGGTATGACGATTACTAGTGACAAGAGGAATCACAAGATTTGGCTATCTCATGAGTGGTACATTGAGAAGGTTCTTGATAGATTCAACATGGAAAAGGAGAAACCAGTTATCACTCCACTTGTGAGTCATTTCAGCCTCAAAAAAAGTCAGAGTCCACCAACTAAAGAGGAGAAAGAAGATATGGAAAAAGTTCCTTATCATTCATCAGTTGGTAGTCTTATGTATTCCATGGTGTGAACCAGACCAGATATTTCTCACACCATTGGTGTTGTGAGTAGGTTCTTATCAAATCTAGGAAAGGATCACTAGAAAGTGGTCAAATGGGTATTGAGGTATCTTCATGGTACATCTATTCATTGTTTATGTTTTGGAAGTGACAAATCTATTTTAGAAGGATACATAGACACAAAGATGGATAGATATGTAGACACGAGGAAATCCATATCTAGGTACCTGATATCATTTACAGGGGGAGAATTCTCATGGAAATAGTAGCTTCAGAAGTGTGTTGCATTATCCACCACAGAATAAGAATATATTGCAATCAATGAGGGTTTCACGGAGATACTTTGGATGAAGAAGTTTTCACCGAAGCTGGGATAGAGTTAGGTGAATTATATTCTCTATTGTGGTAGTCAGAGTACTATTAATCTCAACAATAACCTGACATTTCATTCCAGGTCCAAACTCATCGACATGAGATATCACTGGATATGGAACGTGTTGGAAGAAAGATTGTTGAAGGTTGATAAAATCCACACCAATGATAATGGGGAAGACATTATGATGAAGGTTCTACTAAAAGAGAATTTGGACACCTACAAGGAGACTATGGGTCTAGCTTCTACCCCAAATTGGTCATGAGGGGGAGATTTGTGGGAGTCATTCCCAATCAAAGGATAATTCAATAGAAGGAAAAAAGGAGTTGTCGAAAACTTCTTGGTGCGAGTCTCTAGTTTGGAAGACAACCTAGTGACACCTCCGTTGAAGCAGCAAAGATAGAACACAGTTAGTGAAAAGATAAACATCAAGGGTTTATGAACCAACCCTTGACAGCTTTTTTTCAGTATCTATAAAACGGGTATGATTCCCATGAATTTTAGTTGTAAAAAAACATTTTGTAACGTTGCGTATCCTCTGACCTTTATCTAGAGAGAATAGTAGAACCCCCCCCCCCCCCTTCTCCCATGGACATAGGCAATACTAACGAACCACATAAATATCATTGTTGATCTGTTTTCTTTCATTGTTTATTTCTTCGCCAAGAACCTCAACCACCCCAACAGTGAGTTCTAAATTCATAATCCATTCTACAAATGTACATGGCATGTGTTGTCATTCCATCAAAATCTTTATATATTCCTGTGTGTAGTGGTATTACAAATATTTCTCACCTTTCGTGATCCAATATTCAAGATCTTATCTAGTAAAAATCATAATCCTTGGGATCACTTGCAACTTCACCTGCTTCCTGGACAGTCTGGACAAAATCTCCCTATTAGTTTGGCCAAAATCTCCCTATTAGGTTTTCTTGTTCGTAGAAGGAAAAATTTGAGATTTCTTGATGAATTGAACTAATAGAATGAATGAATTCTAGAAGGAATAGGAATTTATTCATAGTGTGTTGCAGTATATGAGGAAAAATAAACATTACAAGATAAACTAATGGTATTTTCTACAGCTTATCTATGTTCTAGAAGAAGAAATTTCCATAAGGTAGACCAGTCCTTCGAGCCAGTTGCCTCTCTCTTAGTGTTCAGTTTGATCCTCCTTCAAAAAATTAGACTGATTCCCCTCTCACAACCCTCCCTATACATCATATAGGTAGGAAACCAACTTAACCCAACACATCACCCAAATTAACCCTCCTGTGTTTGTAAGTCTGAACATTTCTCCCCTCCTTAATTTCCACCTTTTCCTCAGGGTGAAGATCTATAAACTGGAAAAGGAGTTGCACTGCATATTCCCATATAGACTTTTCAGCTGGTTTAACCTGCCATTTAATGAGCCAATGACCTCTATAATTTCTTGGTTATTCTCTTACAGCAAGGATATCTATAGGAACAAACGGTGGGTATGGTGTTGTCTCCCAAGAATCATGATGTGTAGCAGTACCTATAGCCTACTTAAATTTTGAAACATGAAAAACATGATGGATTTTTCTATTGTCTTGAATTTTCAGCCTATAAGAAGTAGGTCCTAGATGGTTTTCGATCAAATAAATCTCATAGTATCATGAAATTAACATCAGATGAATTTTTCTATATTTTGACGTTTGGATATTGGGTTGGAGCTTAAAAAATACTGAATCGCCAATCTGAAAATTTTCCTCCCATTTTTAGTTTTTAGAAAACTAATCTATTAGTTTTTGATCCTGGTGGAGGTTAATTCAAAGATGATATAACACTCTATCCTAATTCCATGAGTGACATTGCAATTTTTCCATATCCAATAAAAAAATTCTATAGTACCCAATAAGACCCAAAAATCTGTGTACCCCTTTTAAATTTTTTGGTCTCGAACAACACAAAACACATTAAATATTTATAGGATACATTTCCCCCCATTAAAAAATAAATTATATGCCCCAAATATTCTATTTTTGATTGGGAAAAGGAGCACTTATTATTAGCATGAAGCTGATTTTTCAGCAGAATATAGAACACTGCATCTAGGTGTTTTTGGTGCTCTTCCCAGGTTTTACTATAAACCAATATATCATAAAACAAATACCAACACATACTTGATTCATATAATATTGGAAAGTTGTCAGGTAATTCATGAGTCCGAATGACATTAAAAGATAATCATAAAGTACCTCATGAGATCTAAAGTTGGTTTTGCACTCATCCCCCACCCTTACTCGTATTTGGTGTAATCCTGACTTTAAATTAGTTCTGGTAAAATAATGAGCACCACACAACTCATCCAAATTTTCTTTTATAATTGGAATTGGATATCTATTTGGAATTGTGAGCTTGTTTAAAGCTCAATAGTCCAAAAACTTGCGCCACCCACCATCATTCTTTTTTTATAGAACAATAGAGCTTGTATAAGGGTTGCTTCTATTCCGAATGAATCCACTTGCCAATAATTTTTCCCTTGTTTTTTGACCTCATAATTCATGTAGTGGTAAAAATTATAAGGTCGTATGTTCAATGATTTTTCCCCTCTTCCAAGGTTATAAAATGGTCTGAAATTCTCCAAGGTGGTAATAATTGATAATTTTAACAAATTTTCTGGTATATATTTTTAATCCACTATAACTACTACTAATTATTTTCCAACTTTTGAACACTATCTATTCCTAGCAGAGTTATCTGATCCTGAAAAATCCATCCATCTTGTTCCAATGTCATCTTCTGAAAATTATGTTGTAAATCCACAGCAGCTCTGACTTTAGCTGACACCCATTTAAACTTTATATCCCTCACTTCCCATGAAAATTTCATGGTCCTATCACACCAATTTGTCAACATGTTCCCTGGTTGGTATAACCTCCAATGATTCCATCATAATGAAATGTTTTGAGATAAATTTGTGACTCACACCACTGTTGATGATAAAAAATACAGGTACTTCTGAAATTTTTCCATCAAAGAAGATTGATTCCATTATTTCCACTCATTTAGAAACCCTATATATTTATAAATATCACTATATGATTTGAAGCATAATTAAACATCTTATTAAAATCCAAGGATCATAAATCCCGGTTTCTTGGAGGACAAGGTATATAAACTGAAAACATGGAACTAAATAAATCATTTTTTTATTTTACCTTCATAAAAATGTCATAAATTCCATTGTTCTCATACATATTCATAGGATAACCTAAGGATATCATGAAAAAAGGGATGACTAAAAAATCCCATTGGAGGAATAAACATAAGAATAAAGATTTAGAGCATGGGTTATAAGGCATGACATAATGATATTAAAAGGCATGAAACATAAGAAATCATTACACATAAACATGGGCTCATATAAACATGGAGTCATAGTAATGTGTAATAAACATAAAAAATCACTTTACCATGATTAAATTCAAATCTCACATATAGGATTACAATTCAAGGTTAACCACTAGGACTGTTGCACATGGTAGCACGAGTCAAGGCTAACCGCTAAGACTGTTTCACATAACATCTCATGAGACTCAACTTTACACAAAGCATTATAGCTCTATATGGGTGAAGCCATATTAACATGTTCATGAATATGTTTTACACATAATGAATCATACATAATTAATCATACATAGATATAAGGGTACCCATGGATATAAATTGGCATCATAATCATGTCATAAAGCATAATAAATGCGCATATCATACAAGTTTCCACGAAAGAAAGGAATTAAAACATACATGGAAATTCATAAGATAAAAAATCCATATATCATGGTAAGTGATGTCAAACATAATTGAAAACATGTAAGATTACTATTTAATAAACTTTATCATTAAAACATTTTAGTGCGGTTTTAGGAAAATACTAAAGAACGTTAAAAATAGAAAAGGGAATAATATTTTATATAAAACCAGAAGTGAAACAAAAAGGTTTTAATAATAAAAAGTCTGATTTTATCAAAATAATTTTTTCTTAAAATAGATGATATAGTGCACTTGAAATTGGGTAAGAATCTGGGAAGATCCCTTAAAACGGGTTTGCTTATCGGAAAGTATTGAGGAGGGAACCAAATAAAAGCATGTATATCCCTGAAAGAGAATGGTGAATGTATCTTGATACATGATCTTGGATCATATAAATATAATTTAGAATATTTACATAAAAAATAAAATATAACTTCTTTTGGTAAAAAGAAATATAGAGCAACCTGAAGGAAGAAAGGAGGTTCTAGTAGAATCCCTTGCCTTATGTCTGATGGTGTCTTTCTCTTGATCTTAATGTCATGGATAACCAAATTATATTAACTAAATAGTATTTTAAGAAACTATTATTCATGTAATTGATTTATTATAGCCTTATAAAGTTCATTCGTGACCATTTTGATGGGTTAAGATGTTTAATTTCATTGTTTGGGAGTGTTAGTTTCCTTGGTTTTCATGATTGGTTTACTTATATACATGTGAGGATGGACATATAAGATGAGAATGGTTAACCCGAATTGGAGTTATATTTTATTAGTGAAAAAAACATAATATTACATGGTTGTAAAATTCATTTGGTTATTTGGAGTGAAGATGAATCATTATATAAAACTTCAATGATAAGTGTTTTGGTTAATTGGCAGTTTTTGATCACGATGAACACATTTTTCTTTATAAATTAATATCAAGTTTAAAAAAGATTATAGAACCTTAAATTAGACATAATACATATATTATAGTCTATTTCAACCATAAAAATTTTTTATGGCCAGAATTAAAGACTGTAAAAAAATTGAAAAGACGTCATCCTTGAATGTGATAAATTAACACATCTCAGATTGTGTTTTCATTTCTAGTTTGAAATGAAGGGAAATGAGAGATAATTATGAATTATTTCATTATCATAACAAAATTTCATTACTTATAAGGTAATAGAGCTATTATAACAGTTGGATGAATGGATGTGGGTCAAGAAAAAGAAAGGAACTTGAAAGAAAATAAATGAAATGAAAAGAGTAATTTACCTAATGAATATATCTTCTTTAAGATCCTTTTTAGGGGAGAGGTTTTGCTATTTTGAATAGATAAAAGGATTTTTGATGTGGGGAGGATATTGGGAGTACATTTTAGAATAATTTATACAAGTCAAAAGGATTGAGATGAGTGAAGAGAAGAGGGGGTGATGATGGTTTTTATAGTGAAGGAGAGGAGGGGTTTCCCATTATTTTAATAATTAGTTTAATATTTTCAATCAAGACTCTGAATAGTCTTGATTATTTTGACCAAAAATAGTAAATAGATCATTTGAGTTAAAACCAATGAACATTTACATCATCCATGACTCAATCATGATGTAGAAATTCATTTATTTAGCATTTATTGTAAATTGTCGTATTTTACTATTCCCCAAAAATTCAAGTATTATTTAAAATTCCCAAAAATTCACCCCAAAACTTTTTCGACGTGTATAATTAAAAAATGAACTCCTTTTTATGAAAATAATGTTATAAATATGTGGAATTTAATTTTTAATTAAAATCATAATTTATTTGAAAAATACAAATTTTAAAATTAAAACTACTTTTCTAACACTTTGAAAAATTAATTAAGGTCTCTTAAAATTACCATATAATTATAAGTCATGAAATTACTTATTTCTGAATAAATATTATTAAAACAAAATTTTCCTTTAAATTATTAAATTCATCATTAAAGTTTAATTAAATATACATGAATTATAAAAATATCAACACTTAATTAATAATTTTTAAAATATACACTCTCATTTATAAGGTGCCTAAATTTTATTTATACTTACATGGGTGTGGTGACTATTCATAAGGGTCCATTAATATTCATAAGGTCCAAGTTACTATTCATAAGGGTCTAATAATATTCATAAGGGTAAGTTACCATTCACTAAAAATTAAGTTTGCCCAACTGAACTCCAAACATCTTACTAATCACAACCTTATATATTAGATTTTCAAAACTCAAAACATAGAAGTGGAAAAATTTTGTTTAATGAATAGGTTATAACTATCTCCTTAAAAGTAATTTTTGTTTTATAGAGACATAGTGTTTCATGCATTTCATTAAATTTTTTGGTAAAACCTTTGGGTGTCACATTCTTCCCCCATTAAGAAATTTTTCCCTAGAAATGTTTTTTATATACTAAGGTGAAAATAGGTGAGAGTTTGAATACTTATCCAATAAAAACAAAAGGAAACTTAGAACATAAAAGGATAAATATGTAAAGTAAAATCATATCCTAACTTGTGATTCTGAAGGGTTCAATCTAGGTTATCTGTGATTTGTTTCCTAATATATATTCTTATGGGTTTTTTTCTCCCTTAATAATGGTTCGTACTAAGCTTATGAATTTACCAAAGCATACTCCCAAAGAGTGTCAAACCAAGAGTGTAGCAAGGCGTGTTTTCTTGCACCAGTTCATGTTTGTGTCTAGCTCAAAATGGTGTTTTCAGGTTTTACCCCTAGATAAATCTGTTCCAGAACCACACCTACTTGTTTGTATCCAGATAGGGATATATTTCATTATAAACCACTTACTCTATACTTACCAAAATTTAAGTATGTTTTCTTATACTTAGTCACATCCTTAAGATTCTTACTAAATTTCTATATTTATAATATAAAAAAATAACTAAAAAATCCTCTAATACTAACTACAGTTACCCTATCCTTTTACACATATCATTACATGATTTTAATAATAAGTAAACATCATATTACTAGCCAAAGATCATAAATTCTAGTGTCTTGGAAGACTGGGTACGTAAAATTGAAAACATGGAACTAAATAAAACATTTATTTATTTAATATTCATAAAGATATCCTAACTTCCATTATGATCATAAATATTCAGAGGATAACCTGATTATAACATGAACAAAGGGATTAGCTGAAAATACCAATAAGGGAATAAACATAAGAATAAAGCTTTAGCACATGGGTTAGAAGTCATGACATAATTATATAAAAAGGCATGGAGCATAAGGAATAATAACACATAAATATGGGATCATATAAATATGGAGTCATAGAAATGTGGTAGAAACATAAAACATGTCTTTAGAATGAGTCAAGGCTCATTTCATAGAGGAGCACGGGTCAAGGTTAACCACCAAGACTGTTGCACATAACATCTCATGAGACTCAAATTTACCCAATTCATGGAGCGCTATATGGGATCACCCATCTTAACATGTTCATGAATATTTTTTACACATAATTAATAATACATAATCAATCATATATAAACATAAGGGTACCCATGGAAATAAATGAGTATCATAATCATGCCATAAAGTATAATAAATGGGTGTATCATAAAAGTGACCATGAAATAAAGGAATTAAAAAATACATGGAAATTCATAAGATAAAATAGGAATATATCATGGTAAGTGATTTCAAATAAAAGTGACAACATGTAATAAGAGTACATAAGAAATTTTAGCATTAAAATATTTTAGTGCGGTTTTAAGGAAAATACTAAAGAGATTTTAAAATAGAAAATGGAATAACCTTTTATATAAAACCATAAGTGAAACAAGAAAGTTTTAATAATAAAAATTATTATTTCATAAAAAAAATGGTGGCTTAAAACATAGGATAGAGTGCACTTGAAATTGGGTAAGAATTATGGAAGTTCCCTTAAAACGGGTTTGCTTATCGAGAAGTATTGAGGAGGGATCCACATAAAAACATGTATATCCCCGAAAGAAAATAGTGAATGGTTATTGATTCATTATTTTGGATCATATACAAATAATTTATAGGATTTACATAAAAATAACATATAACTTCATTTTGGTAAAATGAAATATAGAGCAATCCAAAAGAATAAAGGAGGTTCGGGAAGAATTTGTTACCTTAGGTCTGATGGTGTCCTTCTCTTGATCTTAATGTCCTAGATAACCAAAATAAATTCATTAATTAGTATTTAAAAACACTCTTATTCATGTAATTTATTTATTATATCCTTGTTAAGTTCATTCGTAACCTTTTTGATGGGTTAAGAGGTTAAATTTCATTGTTTGGGAGCATTTGTTTCCTTGGTTTTCATGATTGGTTTACTTATATACATCTGAGGATAAACATGTAAGATGATAATGGGGTACAGAATTTGAGTTATATGTTATTAGCGAACATACATAATATTAAATGGTTATAAAATTTATTTGTTTATTTGGACTGAAGATGAATCATTATATAAAACTTTAATGATAACTGTTTTAGTTAATTTGTGGTTTTTTATCGCGACGAGATCATTTTTCTTTATAAATTAATATCATGTGTAAAAAAGATTCATAAAACTTAAATTATACATGATACATATATTATAGTTTCTTTCAACCATAAAAATGGTTTTATCAATAGAATTTAATACGGTAAAAGAAATTGAAATCCCATCATCCTTGAATGTGATAAATTAACACATCTCGGATGGTGTTTTCATTTCTAGTATGAAAGGATGGTAAAGGAGACTTAATTAGGAATTATTACATTAAAATTAAAACATTTTAGTACATGTAAGGTACCAGAGTTGTCATAACATTTGGGTGAAAGTAATTGAGTAAATAAAAGAAAGAAAAGAACTGAGAGAAAATAAAAAGAAATGAAAAGAGAAATTTACCTCTTGAATATATCTTCCTTGAGGGCCTCTTTAGGGGATATTTTTTGGTATTTTTAAGAGAAAAAGGTCTGATGAACGTTGGGAGGAGATTGGGAGGATATTTTAGCATAATTTAGAAAATACACAAGGCTTTAGAGGAGTGCGAAGAAGAGGGGGAGGTGGTGGTTTTTATATTAGAGGAGAGGACAGGTGTCCCATTATTTTAATCATTAGTTTAAAATTTTTGATCATGAATATGAATATTCTTGATTATTATGACCAAAGGTAATAAAAAGAGCTTGTGAGTTTGAACAAATGTCCATTTACATCATCCGTGACTCAAGCATGATGCAGAAATTCATTTATTTAGCATTTATCATTAATTATCGTATTTTACTATTCACCAAAAATTGAAGTATTTTAGATAAATCCCAAAAATTCAACCCAACCATTTTTAGAAGTGTAGAATTAAAAAATGAACTCCATTTTATGAAAATAATTTTATAAATATGTGAAATTTAATTTTTAATTAAAATCATAATATAATAGAAAAATACAAATTTTAAAATTAAAACTGCTTTTCTAACACATTGAAAAATTAATTAAGGTCTCTTAAAATTATCATATAATCAAAAGTCATAAAAATATTTATTTATGAATACATTTTATGAAGATAATTTTTATTTTAAATTATTAAATTAATCCTAAAATTGTAATCAAATATACATGAATTACAAAAATACCAACACTTAATTAATAATTTTTAAAATATAATCTCTCATTTATAAGGTGCCTAAATTTTATTTATGATTACATGGTTAAGGTTACTATTCATAATGGTAAATTACTATTCATAAGGGTCAAGTTACTATTTATAAGGGTAAATTACTATTCCTAAGGGTAATTTACTATTCACTAAAAATTGATTATGTCCTATCGGACTCCAAACATCTTACTGATCACAACCATGTTTGTCAGATTTCTAAAATTCAAAACACAAAATGGGAAAAATTTTGTTTAACAGCTTGGTTATAACTATCTCATTAATAAAAAGTGTTGTTTTATAGAGACATATTGTTTCATGCATTTCATTAAATTTATTTGTATTTCTTTGTGGTGTTACATTCTTCCTCGCTTATGAAATTTTTCCCTCAAATTTTTTTTACATACTAAGGTGAAAACAGGTGAGAGTTTGAATACTTTTCTAATGAAGATAAAAAGAAACATTGAACATAAAAGGAAAAACTTGTGAAGGAAAATTATATCCTAATTCGTGATTCCCAAGGTATAAATCTTTGTTATCATTGATTTGTTTCCTAAAATATATTCTTATGGGTTTTTTTTCTCCCTAAATAATGGTTCATACTAATCTTATGAATTTACCAAAGCATATACCTCGGGAGTTTCAAACTGTAACACCCCAAGATTTTATGAAAAATATTCTTTTTAATTTCATGTCCTGTGTTGTACGCTACACCAAAAGGAGCTTGAACAACACGCATCCTTGACTTGACTTGCATTACACGCAATCGCGTCCTTCCTCGATAGCATGTGTAGTACGCAATACCGAGTTTCACTAAACAATGATATGCTATTAAAATATTATTAAAACTATCTGTTATGAATAGTAATAAACACTTTTTGAAATTTTTTAAATTTTATTTTTCAAAATGGACTTCATTTTTGTATTCATAATATTAAAATTAGCTTAGGGTGAAATTTTGGTACTTTTCGGATAACTTTAAAATTCTGATGAATAGTGAAAATTACTAAATTTTAATTAAAAACAACTTTTTTAATAGAAATAATTAATAGTGATAAATTATTAATTTGAGTGGTTTTAAAGTATATTTAGAATATATTTTTACAATTTAATACAATGTTGGTCATTGGATGTAATTTCACATTTAAACCAGACATAAACAAGTGTCAATCTTTTTATAGTTATTATCTCTCAAAAATACGCTATTTGTTTTGACGACAGGAATTAATTTTTAAATTAATTAATGTAACTGATATGTTTTGAATTTGGTAAAATAGACGTCATTTTTGAATTCATAATATCAAATATAGCTTAGGCCTAATTTTTTGTATTTTTCTGGAAACGTTCATTTTTTGATGAATAGTGAAACCACTAAGTGGTAGTTAAAAAAACTGAATTTTTCATAAAACTTAATTTTACCGCTTCTGTGAGTGCAATTTCGAAAATCCGAGAGACATGGTTAATATCAAGGTATAAAATTTGGTTCAATGAGATGAAAATAATTTTTGGTGAATAGCAACTTTTGACTTTTTTTACCACGGTTAAAAGTAAATAGGGTAATTAAGGGTAATAATGATATTATTATTACCCTAAAACATGTCCTAATTCTATTGGATAAGTGTAATTCGACAAAAAACAACATTAGGAATAAAATATGACCATTTAAACCCACTTGGATTAGATTAGGACATTTATTATTAATTTATTTAAAGAAGGGTTAAAATAGTTAAAATCAATGTTTAATAAGTAAATCATTTTTAATATAGGGTTATACATAAGATAAATTAGACAATAAATATTAATTAGAAAGATAAAAATATTTCCTACATAATGATATTTTATTTGTAATTTTTACACATTAAATAATTTAATTTATTGATGACACAACGATGATGCAGTAATTACCTTTTTAAGAAAATATTAACATAATTGATGTTATAAATGCCCAAATAAATGTAATTTGAGACTTTTTATGACTTTCATTAATTTTCTAGGTTAATATGACATGTTATTGTTGATTTAAGTAACTTGGTTCGAACTTATCATTCTGTTATAAATTTCATAAAAATCATGTACCAAATAGTGTCAAAATTGACATAAATTAGTTTTTAAAAAAAATATTATATTATTAATTGTTATTTAATTCCTAAAAATCTAAGGTTCGGCCAAATGACTTAGATAAGGTTATATATATAAATAATAAACAACTTGGGGTTCGTTTTGCTTGATATAGTAAGTTTATTAACCATATAGTGTAAGAAAACAAAAAGACACGGTAAAAGTTAAATTATTTAACTTAGAGTTAAATCTAATTGATAAGGTTAAAATAATAACTTAAACTTGTCTAAATCCTATTGGATGAGAGGATTTCGACCCATACCCACCGTAGCTTCGAAATATATCAATTTGGAGCTATTTAAAACCGAACATGACTTTATAATAAAATAATATTTTTAGTTTTCCCAAAGGTGCCCCTCTCCTCCCTTATAAAAGGGCACCTCCTCCCTCTCCTCCTCACACCAATTTGAGCATTCAAGCTCGGCCAACCCCTACCAAAATCTCTTCTCCACTTCCCTAGTATCATCCTAGAGGTCCTGGTCTTCTTCAAAGACCATCATTAGTTCTTTAAGTGGAGGTTAAGAAAAGGTGCGTCAAAAAGAGGAGGTTCGGACACTTACGAAGCAAATCGGACTTAAGGTAAGGGAAATATCACAATCTCATTTTTATCCAAGATTGTTTATACTTTGTCATTTAATGGGGTTTATTTTATCATCCACATCCATGTTTCATCAATATGTAATATTTATATCCTTATATAGTAGTTTATATCCAATTTTACCCTTCGGTGAGTTTTTAGTAAAATATATGAAAGGAATCTTTTTTCGTTTTTTCGTATGTGGTACTTTTTGACTTTTCCGAAAAAAGTACGAAGAATGTTTTTTTTAACTTATAAGACATGAATGGATTTTTAAAACATTATTTCCATGAATCTTCCTTTACAAGTTTTCAAGTTTATTTTTAATCAACTTCTTTTAGTTTAGAATTGTATGAAAGGTAAAGAAAGGAAAATGTTTTTGAAGTAGAAAGGATATTTTCCTCAAGAATGGAGTTCAAGTGTTTTATCAAAATTATTTTCCATCTAAGATAATAAAGGATTCTGTTTCTATCCCTATTATTACATTTATTTGATTATGTTGTGATGGAATTATTTTTATGAATTCCTTTTTCTTATATGAATTGTTTTATGATGTCACGATGTTTAAGATTCCCATTTTTATTACATGGGTTATGCTATGATGTATGGTTTATGGTTTTGTGGCACACATAAGAATGGTATCATTATGAGATGGGTAATACCTATATCTCCCTCCAATGAATTGGCAAAAGATTTTATATCTCATGAGATAGACATGGCTGGAACGGTAGGTTATACCGGTTCAGTGAAACAGGACTGAAACGAGGAATGAACTCGGTTCAGAAAGGGACTTTTTCCACTAAGATAGTCTTGGAAATGAGTCTTGACTAACAAGAAATGATTCTCTATGATTATGTGTGTATGACACAAAGTTTCATGTTTTAAGTTATGATTATTGGGATTGCATTTCACTACTATGATTTATCCCATGTTATGAAATTATGATCTCTTTTGCAGGTTAAGATTTCCAAAAGATATGTTCTTATGAATATGACGTGATTGATATTTCTTTTGTTTACCCTTACTGAGCATTTGAGCTCACCCTTTTATGTTTTCTTTTCCCCAGGACATAAAGAAAGGATTTACGTTTAGAAAAAAAAGATCTTTATGGGAGATGTTGAAGATCTTTCACCACGATTAGAAGATTATATTCGGAGTTTCCAAAGACACTAAACTATTACGGTCCTTGTGTGCGTGTTTTTGTTATGTACTAAGTATTCCGCAAAAGTAATGTAATGTCCATGTACGTCAGGCTTCGGGTCTCTACAGTTGGTATCAGAGGAAAGGTTTAGTCAACCTTTGGAAACTAGGATGCGTGAACGTTAGTGAGATCCCCAGAGATATTTATAAGGTATGTCTAGGGATGTCCCTAATGATAAGTATACGTATAGGATATAGTCCTAGAACTATGGTAACCATATTAGATTAAACCAAAGATGTTAGATATTGAAGTTACTCCCCCTTTATTATGATTTTTGCCTCTCACACTATTCTTTTTGGGTTTTAGAAAATGGCTAGAAACAAGATGATTCACGATAATGGAGGATATGATGGACAATGGAACGATATTCTTCATGATCAACCAAATGAAATGGGATTTGGAATTCCAAACATCATTATTATGCCGAATCAGAAATCTCATAATATGATCAATAAAGTAAAATTTGGTAAGTTTCCTGACTCGGCTAATAAGAGAAAGATGGAGTTTCATGATGATCATAGAGGAAAGAAAGTTCAATTTCCCCTATGAAAATCATGTGGGAAGAGGCATCAAGGAGAATGTTTCAAAGGAACTGGAAGATGCTTTGGGTGTAGAAAAGAAGGACACAAAGCCAGTAAGTGCAAAGGAAAAGGTTCAGTTAACACCAGGGATGAGGGTAATGGTATTGCTACGACATCAACAATGGTTAAATGTTTTAAATGTGGAATGTATGGGAATTATGCAAACCAATGCCCTAAGGGAAAGTCTCATGAAGAGAATCAGTATGGTCGTATGGGTAGTATTTATGTTGATGACGATGAAGAGACTACAAATGATATGTGAGATGAAAGAATTGTTGAAGCTCGGTCAATGGTTTAAGAATGTAGTGGAATGATTACATATTTATCATGTGTAATGTTGTATAAGTAATCTCATGGTACTATGGAATAAAGAGATATCTAAGGATTGTTACCCTATTGTCTTTCCTTGAGTTTTGAAAGTGTATGATTAATGGTACCAGTATCCATGAAAGGTTATTCGTATATTTTTGGAATGTATATGATATGCGCATAATGAAGGGATAAGGATAAAATTAAATGTTTGACAGTATTCATGAGCTCATGATTGATATAAGGACTAAGTGATATCATGGTTTGAGTATATAGAATTTTGAGGATTTTGGTATGTGGAAAGAGTTAACTTTTGACAGTATTCATGTTTTCACTAAGGTTTAATGGGTATTCATTTTTTAAGAGAATACATGATTAAGGTATTCACATGATTGGAATGTGACCAAAAAGATATATGGGGGACAAATGATGGTATTCACATGCTTGGTTGATGACATTTCAAGTAATCGTTTTCTTTATACTATGAGCGTGGACCGAAGTATTTTAGATAAGCCTAAAGATTGGAATGGATTATGTTGGACATAAGTTAGTATTGTTTAAGGATAGATGTTTTTTCGATATTATTGATGGGATGTTATAGTAATATAGTTTTATAAAAAGGACAACCTGCAGGACTGGCGACAGCCCATTGCGTCGGACAAGGCTGTGGGAATCGAACCCACAACCGAAGTGCGACTGGCCTTTAGCGCCTACCAATGGCCTACAGGAAGTCCCTGTTTAGTAGGAAACTAGTTTTATTATATTAATCAGTATGATATTTGAAGTATAAGTCCATTTTAGGAACCATATATGATTAATCTCACTATAGATGGAATCATGTAAGTTTTGATAACTTTTCTAACCTTTTTGTTTCAGACAGATGGAATGACCCATAATTCTATCACATGATCTGCTAACACATCACGAATGACAAATTCAACTTCATTTAATTAAGGGATGAAATGAAAATTGTTCAATTCATGAACAACAGTGAGATTGTACCAAAATCATGTAAGTATTTCTTTTAATTCATCAACTTTAGGGAAATGATCTTGAAAACCAAAATGTTGTCCTATTGCTCTTATATCTGATAAATTAGATGGTACCTTAGATCGTCACAAATTTATGGCTTTGTGATTGCTGGATTTTCCATAGCCATGTTCTCTACCACTCTCCATCAGAACATGATGGTTAGATTTCTCTTCCATATCCATATTTTCACCTATGTGGAAACCCAATGATTAGTTTATTTGGGTAACCGTTACGTTTCATACTTTTGTTTTTAAAGATTGGTTTTGGTATTCCTTTTTATGATGTGGGTTTCTATTAAAGAAACTTTCGAATAGTAAACCATTTATAACCCCGACGAATTTCGAGGGAGAAATTCATTTTTAAGGGGGGTAGAATGTAACACCCCAAGATTTTATGAAAAATATTCTTTTTAATTTCATGTCTTGTGTTGTACACTACACCAAAAGGAGCTTGAACAACATGCATCCTTGACTTGCCTTGAATTACACGCAATCGCGACCTTCCTCAATAGCGTGTGTAGTACGCCATACCGAGTTTCACTAAACAACGATATGCTATTAAAATATTATTAAAACTAGCCGTTATGAATAGTAATAAACACTTTTTGAAATTTTGTAAATTTTATTTTTCAAAATGGACTTCAATTTTTGATTCAGAATATTAAAATTAGCTTAGGGTAAAATTTTGGTACTTTTCAGATTACTTTCATATTCTGATGAATAGTGAAAACTACTAAATTTTAATTAAAAACAACTTTTTTAATAGAAATAATTAATAGTGATAAATTATTAATTTGAGTGGTTTTAAAGTATATTTAGAATATATTTTTACAATTTAATACAATGTTGGTCATTTTATGTAATTTCACATTTAAACCAGACATAAACAAGTGTCAATCTTTTGATAGTTATTATCTCTCAAAAACACGCTATTTGTTTTCACGACGGAAATTAATTTTTAAATTAATTAATTTAACTGATATGTTTTGAATTTGGTAAAATAGACCTCATTTTTTGAATTCATAATATCAAATATAGCTTAGGCCTAATTTTTTGTACTTTTCTGGAAACGTTCATTTTTTGATGAATAGTGAAACCACTAAGTGGTAGTTAAAAAAACTGAATTTTTCATAAAACTTAATTTTACCGCTTCTGTGAGTGGAATTTCGAAAATCCGAGAGACACGGTTAATATCAAGTACTAAAATGTGGTTCAATGAGATGAAAATAATTTTTGGTGAATAGTAACTTTTGACTTTTTTTTACCACGGGTAAAAGTAAATAGGGTAATTAAGGGTAAAAATGATATTATTATTACCCTAACACATGTCCTAATTCTATTGGATAAGTGTAATTCGACCAAAAAGAACCTTAGGAATAAAATATGACCATTTAAGCCCACTTGGATTAGATTAGGACATTTATTATTAATTTATTTAAAGAAGGGTTAAAATAGTTAAAATCAATGTTTAATAAGTAAATCATTTTTAATATAGGGTTATACATAAGATAAATTCGACTATAAATATTCATTAGAAATATCAAAAAATTTCATACATAATGATATTTTATTTGTAATTTTTATACATTAAATAATTTAATTTATTTATGACACAACGATGATGCAGTAATTACCTTTTTAAGAAAATATTAACATAATTGATGTTATAAATGCCCAAATAAATGTAATTTGAGACTTTTTATGACTTAAATTAATTTTATAGGTTAATATGACATGTTATTGTTGATATAAGTAACTTGGTTTGAACTTATCATTCTGTTATAAATTTCATAAAAATCATGTACCAAATAGTGTCAAAATTGACATAAATTAGTTTTTAAAACAAATATTATATTATTAATTTTTATTTAATTCCTAAAAATCTAAGGTTCGGCCAAATGACTTATATAAGGTTATATATATTAATAATAAACAACTTGGGGTTCTTTTGGCTTGATATAGTAAGTTTATTAACCATATAGTGTAAGAAAACAAAAAGACACGGTAAAAGTTAAATTATTTAACTTAGAGTTAAATCTAATTGATAAGGTTAAAATAATAAACTATACTTGTCTAAATCTGATTGGATGAGAGGATTTCGACCCATCCCCACCTTAGATTCTAAATATATCAATTTCGAGCTATTTAAAACCGAACTTGACTTTATAATAAAATAATATTTTTAGTTTTCCCAAAGGTGCCCCTCTCCTCCCTTATAAAAGGGCACCACCTCCCTCTCCTCCTCACACCAATTTGAGCATTCAAGCTCGGCCAACCCCTGAAAAAATCTCTCCTCCACTTACCTAGTATCATCATAGAGGTCTTGGTCTTCTTCAAAGACCATCCTTAGTTCTTTAAGTGGAGGTTAAGAAAAGGCGCGTCAAAAAGAGGAGGTTCGGACACTTACAAAGCAAATCGGACATAAGGTAAGGGAAATATCACAATCTCATTTTTATCCGAGATTGTTTATACATTGGCATTTATTGGGGTGTATTTTATCATCCACATCCATGTTTCCTCAATATGTAATATTTATATCATTATACAGTAGTTTATTTCCAATTTTACCCTTCGGTGAGTTTTTAGTAAAATATATGAAAGGAATCTTTTTTCGTTTTTTCGTACGAGGTACTTTTTGACTTTTCTGACAAAAGTATGAAGAATGTTTTTTTTAACTTATACGACATGAATGGATTTTTAAAACATTATTTCCAAGAATCTTCCTTTACAAGTTTTCAAGTTTATTTTTAATCAACTTCTTTTAGTTTAGAATTGTATGACAGGTAAAGAAAGGAAAATGTTTTTGAAGTAGAAAGGATATTTTCCTCAGGAATGGAGTTCAAGTGTTTTATCAAAATTATTTTCCATATAAGATAATAAAGGATTCTGTTTCTATCCCTATTATTACATTGATTTGATTATGTTGTGATGGAATTATTTTTATGAATTTGTTTTTCTTATATGAATTGTTTTATGATGTCACGATGTTTAAGATTCCCATTTTTATTACATGGGTTATGCTATGATGTATGGTTTATGGTTTTGTGGAACACATAATAATGGTATCATTATGAGATGGGTGGGACCTATATCTCCCTCCAATGCATTGGGTAAAGATTTTATATCTCATGAGATAGACATGGCTGGAATGGTAGGTTATACCAGTTCAGTGAAACAGGACTGAAACGAGGAATGAACTCGGTTCAGAAAGGGACTTTGTCCACTAAGATAGTCTTGTAAAAGAGTCTTGAGTAACAAGAAATGATTCTCTATGATTATGTGTGTATGCCAAAAAGTTTCATGTTTTAAGTTATGATTATTGGGATTACATTTCACTACTATGATTTATCCCATGTTATGAAATTATGATCTCTTTTGCAGGTTAAGATTTCCAAAAGATATGTTCTTATGAATATGGCGTGATTGATATTTCTTTTTTTTACCCTTACTGAGCATTTGAGCTCACCCTTTTATGTTTTCTTTTCCCCAGGACATAAATAAAGGATTTAGGTTTAGAAAAAAAAAGATCTTTATGGGAGATATTGACGATCTTTCACCACGATTAGAAGATTATATTCCGAGTTTCCAAAGACACTAAACTATTACGGTCCTTGTGTGTGTGTTTTTGTTATGTACTAAGTATTCCCCAAAAGTAATGTAATGTCCATGTACATCAGTCTTTGGGTCTCTACACAAACCATGAGTGCAGTAAGGCCTGTTTTCGTGCACTAGTTCCCATTCAAGTCTAACTCAAAGTGGTGTTTTCAGTTTTTACCCCTAGATACATATATACGAGAGCCATATACACTTTTTTGTATCCATACATGAATGTATTTTCTTGATAAACCACTTACTCTATACTTACCAAAATTTAAGGATGTTTTTTTTATATTTAGTCTCATCCTTAAGATTCTTACTAAATTTCTCTATTCCTAATCTCCAAAAATAACTTGACCATCCTATGATACCAACTACAGCAACCCTAGCATTTTACACATATCATTACATAATTTTAAGCATAACTGAACATCATATTACAGGCCAAGTATCGTAATGTATAATGTCTTGGAAGACTAGGTACATAAAACTAAAAACATGGAATTAAATGAAACATTTATTTATTTAATCTTCATTAAGATATTCTAACTTCCATTTTTCTCATATATCTTCTTAGGATCACTTGAGGATATCATGAACAAAGAGATGAGATAAAAATCCCAGTAAGGGAATAAACATAAGAACAAAGCTTTAGCACGTGGTTTAGAATGCATGTCATAATGATATAAAAAGGCATGGAACAAAAGGAATCATAACATATAAAAATGGGATAATATAAATATGGATTCATAGTAATGTGGAAGAAACATAAAACATGACTTTAGCATGAGTCTAGGCTCATTTCACAGAGGATCACAAGTCAAGGTTAACCACAATGACTGTTGCACTTGGTAGCACGAGTCAAGGCTAACCGCCAAGATGATTGCAAATAACATCTCTTGATACTCAACTATACCCAATGCATTGGAGTTATATCTAGGCACACCCATATTAACATGTTCATGAATATGTTTTCCACATAATGAATCTTAAATAATCAATCATATATAAACATAGGGGTGCCCATGGAAAGAAATGGGTATCATAATCATTTCATAAAGCATAATAAATGGGTGTATCCAACAAGTGTCCCTGAAAGAAAGGAATTAAAAAAACATATAAATTCATAATATAAAATTAGAATATCTCATGGTAAGTGATGTGAAACAAAACTAAAAACATGTAAGAAGAGTATTTAATAAATTTTAGCATTAAAACATTTTAGTACGGTTGTAAGGAAAGTGCTAAAGTGAATTTAAAAAAGAAAAGGGAATAATATTTTATATAAAACCATAAGTAATACAAGAATGTTTTATAAAATAAAATTTCTGATTTTATAAAAACAATGGTGGCTTATAAAATGATATAGTGCACTTGAAATTGGGTAAGAATTCGAGAAGTTCCCTTAAAATGGGTATGCCCATCGGGAAGTATTGAGGAGAGAACCACATAAAAACATGCGTATCCCCAAAATAGAATGGTGAATGGATATTTATACATTATTTTGGATCATATACCTTATAATATTTAAATAAAAATAAAATATAACTTTATTTTGGTAAAAATAAAGATAGAACAACCCGAAGGAATAAAGCTGGTTCTGGTAGAATCCCTTACCTTAAGTCTGATGGTGTCTTTATATTGATCTTAATATCCTGGATAACAAAATTACATTCATTAATTTGTATTTAAAGAACCTGTTATTCATGTAATTTATTTATTATAACCTTATTCAGTTCATTCGTGGCCTTTTTGATGGGTTAAAAGGTTCAATTTCATTGTTTGGGAGCGTTTGTTTCCTTGGTTTTCATGATTGCTTTACTTACATACATGTGAGGATAAACATGTAAGATGAGAATGGTTGATCAATATTTGATTTATATGTTATTATTTAACATCCATAATATTAAAAATTTATAAAAATAATTTGTTCATTTGGAGTGAATATGAATCATTATATAAAACTTTAATGATAACTGTTTGGTTAATTGGCGGTTTTTGATCATGACAAACTCATGTTGCTTTATAAATTAGTGTCATGTGAGAAAATGATTCCAAACCCTAAAATTAGACATAATACCTATATTATAGTATTTTTAAACCATAAAAACGGTTTTATGGCCAGAATTTAAGTCTGTAAAAGAAATTGAAATCTCGTCGTCCTTGAATGGGATAAATTAACACATCTCAGGTGGTTCTTTCATTTCTAGTATGAGAGGACAGGAAAGGAGAGATGATGATAAATTATTCCATTATCATAAAAAAATAGCATTAAATTTATGGTAACATAGTTATCATAAAATTTGGATGAAAGGATCTGAGGAAATAAAAAGAAAGAAAAGAACATGAGAGAAAATAAAAGAAATGAAAAGAGAAATTTACCTCTTGAATATATATTCTTTAAGGGCCTCTTTAGGGTAGAGGTTTTGGTATTTTTAAGAGACCAAGGGATACTTTATGTGGAGAGGATCTTGGGGGGATATGTTAGAAGAATTTTTACAAGACAAAATTCTTTAGAGGAGTGATGAGAAGAGGGGGTGATGGTGGTTTTTATAGTGGTGGAGAGGAGGGGTTTCCCATTATTTTAATCATTAGTTAAATATTTTTGATCAAGCCTATGAATATTCTTGATTATTCAGACCAAAAGTATTAAATAGATCATATTTATTCAAAATAATGTCCATTTACATAATCCATGACTCAAGCATGATGCAAAAAATCATTTATTTACCATTTATCGAAAATTATTGTATTTTACAACTCACCAAAAATTCAAGTATTTTTTAAAAATCCCAAAAATTCACCACAACAATTTTTTCAACATGTATAATTCAAAAATCAACTCCATTTTATGAAAATAATTTTCAGAATACGTGAAAATTAATTTTTAATTAAAATCATAATTTACTTGAAAGATACAAATTTAAAAATTAAAACCGATTTTCTAACACTTTGAAAAATTAATTAAGGTCTCTTAAAATAAACATATAATAAGAAGTTATAAAAATACATATTAATGAATTAAATTTATGAAAATAAATTATGTTTAAAATTATTGAATTAATCATAAAATTATAATTAAATATACATGACTTAGAAAAATACCAACACTTAATTAATAATTTTTAAAATATACTCTCTCATTTATAAGGTGACTAAATATTATTTATACTTACATGGGTGAGGTTATTATTCATAATGAAGAATTACTATTCATGAGGGTTAAGTTACTATTCATAAGGGTGCATTACTATTCATAAGGGTAAGTTACTATTCACCAAAAAATAAGTTTGTCCTATCAGACTCCAAACATCATACTAATCACAAAACTGATCACAAACATTTATGTCAGATTTTCGAAATTCAAAACATATAAGTGGAAAGAAAAATTAATGGCTAGGTTATAACTATCTCCTTAAAATAAAGTGTTGTTTTACATAAACATGGTGTTTTATGTATTTCATTAAATTTTTTTAAAATTTTTAGGGTGTTACAACTCCCATTATAAGGAATTAAATTGTTTCTCCAGGATGATTTTCTTATTGAACCTCATTCATTTCATACTATTTCCCCAGCTCTAACTCCATATTATTGCCACTTTCCTCTGCTACTTTCTTAATCAGTTCTTCATATTCCCACACAATTATCCACAAATTATTATCAGGACACTAATGCATTGGTCCAAAGGTTTATCCACAATGAAAACACAATCCCTTTCGTCATCTTTCCTCATGTTCTTTCTAGCTAATTTCCCTTACCCCTATCCAGCGATCATCTCCTACCACTTTTTTGAGATCCTCCTTTTTATTTCCATTAATCAGCGGCCTATTATTTTGGGAATTTACCACCCCAACAGTTGAGCTCTATGGGAATGGTGGCAATAGTAGTCACCCTTGAACATTCCACAATACCCCTTCCCCCACCATCTCCTGTTCAATTTTCCTAGATAATGTGTGCAACCTGATTTTATTAATAGGTTCACGATTTAAGACGTGATTCTAAATTTCTGGCTGTAAACTTCCCATAAATAGACTCACAAACCATGGCTCTGAAAAGATTGGTATTTTCAAAGATACCTATTCAAATTCTTATATATATTCGTCTATCGTTCTTGTTTGTCACAATCTATTAAGAAATATTATTGGATCTCCCTATGTATTATTTTCATACCTATCCAGCAAAGCGGACATAAAACTTTCTTAAGTTTCTTCAGGAGTTTCCTTGTGCCATGAAAAGAACTAGTATAAGATCATATTCTCCATGAAAAGTTGCGCAAGATGCAGCTTCATCTCCTCTTGAATTTTTTTAATTAAAAAATACACATCTTCCTTTGATATCCATCCAAAAGGGTCATCCCCTATGAATGAAGGTAATTCCACCTTCTGTGTGGAATTCTATAAGCCTTCTGTGAGAACCACAACCTCCATAATCGAGCAATTATCTGCGCCTTGTCTCAACTCATTTCTTAAATGGTCTACATCTCTTGTTTTGTCCAAAGAAACCTTCTCCGACCATCCTTTTTCAGTTCTAGGTCCCGAATGGAGCTCTAACATCTTTATTCGCTCCATTTTCTTTTATTCCATGTTTCGCATGTGTAAACTTAGTCGCGCCTTTGACTATTGCTCCATTACTTGTCTTTCTGTCTAGTTGCGAGTTAGTAAGTCAAGACTCTTAGGAACTACCACCATTTTTCATTAAAACATATCTAATAACAAATCAATTGAAGTGACATGATTCTTTATTCTATTCTGTATCCAAAATTTCTTTAATCTCCCTATCGTTCTCATCACTGAAGGAAACATGCCCAAGCAAAAAGGTCCAGGAGCATTGTGTCCTCTTTGAAATTTCGTTCCTAATCATCCAAGCCTCTCTGTAGCAATGGCGGTTCTCTAGCGGTGATCGGCTCCCTCACACGAGTTTTTCCTGAATATAGTCACAAAAATGATATATTTTCTACCTCATAGAAAAAAAATAAGAGAGTTCATGATGAATTTAACTTACATAGTGAAGTAATTCCATTAGTAATAAGAATTTATTAATATTTTGTTATAGTAAATGAGGAAAAAGAAAAATTATAGGAAAATCTTCTAGTATTTTCTACAGCTTATCTATGTTCTAGAAGAAGAATATATTTCTGGAAGGTATACCACACCTTCGAGCCAACAGCCACCCTCGCAATGTTCAGTTCGATCCTCCTTCCAATAATTAGACTGATGCCCCATGCACTACTCTCCCTAGCTTTCATATAGGTAGGAAACCAACTTAACCCCACACATTACCCAAATTACCCCTCCTGCGTTGGTAAGTCTGAACAGTAGGGGGTTGAGTCCTTGAAATAGGTTGTCCAATATTAGGACAACTAATATTTATCAGCCTCCTCCATTGGTTACTCCTAGTGCATGGTAGTAAGGGTGATGCATTGCATGTCACATTTTCTACTACTACATGTTAGACTCCATCATTGCAAATACATAGATATTGTATCCAGAATCCCTCTCAACTGGTGTGCCTTTAAGTTGTGACTGCTTCTTTGGGAAGAGGAAAGAAGGAATGAATAGTGATGTTGCGTCTTTTGTGACCCCTCTATTTTCACTTTTTTCACTTATTTGTTTCATTTCCTATATTGCTGTGTTAATTTTTAAACCCTTGGGTTCTTATATCATCTTAGATCATAAGGCATTCAATGACTCCAAACACATGTTGTGTGTCTATTCAAGCAGCTATGAATTCAGATGGACACCACACGAACAAAAATATGCTTCACTCAATCCAAAATTTTTTTGTGGAAAATTCAAAATATTGATTTAGATCCAGTCAATAAAGAACCTATTTCATAAATATTTCTCCCAAGAAACTCTCTCAACAAGAGCACCAAATTGTTAGGGTGCAGAGCGTGAGAGAGAAAATAGAGAGTTCTCTTAGCAGAAGCAATCTCAGTTATAGCAGAAATGAAGAGGGAGAAGAAATATAAGAAAATTGAAGAATAAGAAGAACCATCCTCTAGAGGCGTTTCTCTCTAAGGTTTGGTCACAACCACCAATATGCATAACAGAGTACTTTACTAATCCAATCATATCCCTCCCAACTACTCTCCCCCCCCCCCCTTATTTAATACTCATTCCACCCCCAACAACCCCAAAAACATTCCTAGCCAGCTGGAATATTCTAGAAATACCCTCTCCCTGCAATTGTTCATAAAAGATGGAACCTACTAACCAACTATCAATCCTGTTATTTCCTTCTATTGTATTTACATTTCTACCCCCGATAGATTGTTAGACCTGCCATCCCCACAAGCCACAACAACCTCACCCAATAAACCCTTGCAGTAGCACCCTCCATCCTCCAACCTTATTGGCCTACATTTACAACTCACATTCCTATTAGTCTGTGTGTCATCCCTCCCTCTTTTACCATGTATGATTTGTGTGTCCAATGTGGTTTTTTTGTAATTTCCCTTAACCAATCACTTTTTCCCCTCACCTATCTATGATTTATAAAACATGTGTAATAAAATTATCATCCAAAGTTTCGTGAAGTCAATTCAAGGTTGTGTCGATTCAAGACGGAACCGAGGTGAAACTAGCCGAACAAAAATTGGTGAATAGGTGGGATGTTTCAACTCGTTCCAAGACCGATGAAAATAATTATCCCCTAGTGTCATAGGTTGATTTATTGTCTACTCAATAAATCAAACATTAAATAAAGCTCATAATATTTTTGTTTATTTATTTTTATTTATGATTATTGCTTGATTTATTTTATGGATTCAAGACCATGATCACGTAAGTAAATAGACTAATATGCAATGATGAAATCAAAATAAATAGATTATGTGTAAATGTTTTATCTTAATACCTTAAGTAAAATCCACTTATTATTATAAAAACTTATAAAGTATAAAATAAGAAAATTTTATGCAAAATAAATAATATCCATCAGCAAAATATTAAGTCATACTAAACCTTCCATTACTTGATTAGGAATAAAACTATAGAACTAAGTGTCAGTCCTACCCTTGTTGAGACACCTTTATCAGGGAATTCATATGAAAGTTTTTGGATGAATCAACCATTTTAAATCAAGAGGAGTATCTCTTCTTAGATTTGATCTAACTTTGAGGTAAGTATTGAGGAAACTTGAATGAGGGTTTTTGGATTAGAGAACCCAATCAACGGATCAAGGAGCTCCAAGCCCACGGTTCAAAAAGATTTGTCTATCTAAATACCTTCATGTAATTGACCAAACCCATTATTGGGTTATGATAATTTTCCTATGGATCCTTTCCCCTAGAATATTCAAGTAACTATATATTTTGATACTAATGGTGAAGGTTGTTGGAACATAATAAAATAGTGGAAGACATATAATTAAATTTTGTATCATTTTTTGTAATCAAATAAAGTACTAATAATCTACTCTAAATTATTGTAGAATCAAATAGAAATTTCAACAAACACAACACTATCCATTTGAACTATCTTGGATAAATAAAATATCCTTACCGGCACAAAATTCTAGGAATGGTACATGCACTTGCGCATAGTACTACATCAAGAACGAAAGTTATATGTGATGGAGTCTCTAGTTCCTATCTGCCCATTGTGGAGGCAAGTTAGGAATAGTTTCTTGTATACGAGAAACATTTGGATGATGCAGTTGATACAAGTGTTTAATTTTATTTTCCATGTTTATTAAACTACAAAAATCACATGATACTAGATGCATATGCAATGCTCAATCATCTCTATGGTATTTATTAGGAGAGAGCAAGACATGAATGGTTTGAGATCTCTATGGAACTCTTCATGTAAAATCTTAGAGAAGGTATGTCATCTAAACCTCACTAAGTCAAAATTATTGGCTTCATCGAGCATTTGAAAATTCTAGTGTTTAAAATCCCTGATGAACTTTGCACCGATCTCATTATCACCTCACTTCCCGAAATCTTCTCTATATTTATTGTGAATTTCAACATGAATAGTATAGAGAAGTCACTCCCATATCTCATCACCATAATTCACCAGAATAATAAGAAATAAAATCTTGAAAAGTCTTCTGTCCTTATGGTAAATAAGAGGAAAGACAATTCAAAGAGAACTAAGTCTAATTCCAAGTCTAAGGCTTCTATGCACCATCCTCCCAAGAAGAGGAAGATCAAAGGGGTCAGTGAGGGAGAAATATGATGTTATTTTCCGATGTGGAAAGAAGGGTCACTACAATAAAAAACCACATAGTGTTAAGTAAGTAGGGTGATGCTTTATGTATGTTAATTATTGCGTGTAACCTTTCAATTTCTACAAATTGAGTATTGGATATTGCATGTGGTTCTCACATTTATATACAAATGTAGGAGCCTAGTATGTTTCAAAAGTTTGTGCGGGGTGTGTTGGATTTTTGGGATTAAATGGAGATAATTTGGAAGCACTAGCCCATGAAAACTCTCAATTCACATTGTCGATGAGAATGATCTTGGTTCTTCGTAATTTTTTCTATATGCTAGGTATTTCCAAAAAAAATTATTTCTGTATCTAAATTAGATATGGAAGAATTTATTTTCAAGATAAAAAATGAAAATTTATTCTCTATAAATAAATAATATGTTATACTAAGACACATTTACATGATTGTCTTTATGTATTAAATTATGAGAACAATATTTTTATAATAGATAAAAAATCCAGGTTGCATGATTTATACCACACCCTACTATGACATCATCACTTAGGTCATGTAAACCAGAAATGATTGAATAAGTTACATCAATATTGTTATTTAGATTCATTGAAACTAAAACCAATTGGTATTTTTCATGTCAGTTTACAAGTTAAAATAACCAAAGCTCCATTCAGTAGAATATGAGAAAAGGGTAATAAATCTTCTAGAGTTAGTTCACACGGATATGTCTAGATCATTCTGGGTTTAATAAAGGGGGTTCTCATACTTTATAAATTTAGTGATTATTTTAGTAGGCATGAACATATCCACTTAATGAGGTACAAGTTATAATCCATTGAGAAATTCAAAGAATGAGGTTGAGAACCATCTTGGTAAGAATATAAAGAAACTCCACTCAGACCATGGTGAAGAATATCTTAATCAAGACCTCATTGACTATTTACAGGAGTATGAGATTTTATCCCAACACACTCCTTATACACCTTAGTGGAATAGTGTAATTGAAAGCAGGAACTACACCTTGTTAGACATGGCAAGGTCAATGACGAGTCATGCAAATCTTCCACTGTCATTTTGTGGATATGAATTACAGAAAAAAGTTCACATACTAAACCAAATACAAACTAAAGTGTTAAATAGTATACCATACCAATTATGGAGTGTAAATAAACCTATGTTGTTGAATTTAGATGTGTGGGGATGCGAAGTGTTTGTTAAGTCCTCTTTACGAAACAAGCTTTCCTCCTGAGGCACAAAGTGTATCTTTATAGGATACCCAAAGGAAATAAAGAGATGTTACATATACGAAACCTCAGATAAAAAGGTAATAGTGGAGAGACATTCTATGTTCCTTGATAGGTATAAAAACTCAAAAACATATAGTGAGAGCGATATATACATTGATGAAGTCCTGGATCAAGATAAAGAGAAGTTGGTACAGGAACAACCTCCACAAATCTCTATGGAAGAAAATATTCTAGAGACATAAGTACTATGTGGGATTATAAGAGAGGTTATATAACCTAAATAGATATTTTTTTCTAGTCATCAAGGATGAAGACTCATTATTAGTCAATAATACTTATCCTTTAACCTACAAGGAAGCAACTGACACAAATGCTGCCAAATAGAAAGAAGCAATGAATTCTGAAATGGATCCCGTTTTCCAAAACTGAGTTTGGATTTTAGTAAATCCTAGAGATGATGTAAATCATGTTGGTTCTAAATGCGTATTCAAATTCAATAAGAAACTGGACATAAATTTTCAAGTCATTACCTATAAATCATGACTGGTTGCAAAAGGGTTCAAAATGCATCAAGGAAAAGACTACGAAAAAACATATTCCCCAGTCTCCATGCTTGAATCCATCAACATTATACTTTCCTTAGCAACATGTCATGACTGAGATTTGGCAGATGGATGTTAAAATAATATTCCTTAATAGGAACTTTCAGAAAGATTTCAATATGACACAACCATAAGGGTTTGTGACTCTAGATAAAATTGATAAAGTATTTAAGTTGAAGAGATCCATATATGGATTAAAAACATCTATATCATGGAACATTTGTTTTGATGAATCCATAATAGAATTTGGTTTCTTAAGAAATGAATGTCATCCTTGTGTCTATAAGTGGTTCAGTGACAGTGTATTTTTTTTCCTAATAGTATATGTTGATGAAATTTTACTTATTGTAAATGAGATTTAGTCTCTTTTGATAAAGATCCATCAAGATTGATCCAAGATATTGCTCGGTCTAAGTGATGATACACATATTGAAAATATACTAAGAAGATTGTGTAACATCATTTTTATTTGTTTAGGTACTACTCTACTCCTCTTTCTTTTTCTTTTTTTTAGTTGTTCTAACTTGTCTCCTTGTGTTCGTAGTGTATTTTAGTTTAAAAAGGGTTCGGGGTGGGTTCTTGTGTTTTGATATAAGTTTGGACTCGAATATCTAGTCTTAAGAACTATAGTTAACGCACCGAATAGCTGGTGTGGACCACCGTCCAACTAGTGGAATCCCATCATCCAGTATGTGGGGTGTTGGTGTAGGCTTTCTATCTGGCACCACGGGTTAGATAGTGGCCTCCATCAGCATCTGGTGGCCATGTTTTGGGTTGCGAAAGTGGGGTAATTTTGTACTTCCTCCACCTGAAAAACTAGTTTTAATTATTAATCTATTCCATTAGACCCTATTTCGGTTCATTCGACTTAGAGACTCTCTTGGGGTGTTTTAGGATCTCTCAACTTAATTCCTTGGTGGATTGAAGTGTCAATTGAATCCATAAACTTATCTTTGTAAGTTGATATTTGTTTTAATCATTGATCTCCTTATTTATTCCAATTCATCTTGTTTTTCTCTATTTATTATCTTTGAAATGATTTATTGGTGTGTGTATTGAAATGATTTTGTAACCTATTTATTGAAAATATTTTTTGAATTGTGAAAGGGGTGTTTTATCAATGCTTATTCTAAATTGTATCTCATGCCTTATTTTAAATTATCTTTTCATGGATTATCTTATAAATCATACTTATGAAACACTTGGTGGTATCCTACTAGGATCTTTTTATCACACCCTACATACACTTTTGGGTGTACGTATATCTTGTTATGTCTGATGCAAGTGAGGTCAAGGTGTGCCAGGGAGGCGGCGAGTTTGTTTGTTAGTAAGGTGTGAGAGTCTATTGGTAACATCATGTCACATGGAGTTTGGTTTTTCAGCTTTAGAGAACATTGGTTATTTTGATGTATCATGGAACTTTTTTTTACATAATTATTGTATCTAATTTATTTTGTCTTCTTTTTTGTCATACCGACATATTCTATACATTTATTTCTTCGTTTCAGGTTAATTGTGGAAAAATTATTCCAAAAGGTTGTTTCTTGATCCCAGACGCTTGTCGCTAGCCCATGGGGATTCTGAATTCCCTTCGGGCTATGTCGGGACCAATTTGGGTTACATTTAATTGGATAACCTGGGTTAGCTTATGATAAATTGGTATTAAAGGGAGATTAACCTGTTTTCATTGTCAGTATGAATTTTTGGGATGTCATGGTAGACAAGAGATATGAATGTAGGAACTTAAGGGGCATATTGAGAGCCAGTGTCTGACCAGATCTCATCGTGATGCCTTAAGTTACCACGAGTTGTTGGGAAAAGTGACTAGGAATTTGGAGAATTTCAATACCACAACCTTTATTTTTCTCGTTTCATGATAATTCCAGTTTTTTTCTATTATAAACTGGAATTGATTCATGGATATTATGTTCTTGTGTCTCTATATCTATTGATGTGTAGTACCATGCCCCCAATAATACTTTTGATGATTCCTTGGGAGGGTTTTATTGATAAACCATAATATAGAAACCTTCTAGTAGATCAAAATCTGATCGAAGTGGTGGTGCACATAGTTTAAGCTATAGACCAAGGCACAACACCTACCCATGTTCAAGCTAAGGAGATGGAACCATGAAGGGATGAGGACAAGATTTGGGCCCAAGAATTTCATCACTATATTCCACTGTCTCTCCAGGGGATGAATTGTCCTTAAGAATAAAAGGATTGATTGAGAAAACTCAATAGGATTTTTTAATTCTTGGAGACTTCCAACTCATTCAATGTTAAGTACACCGTCTTTAAGCTTGAAGGATCGAGAAGGTGGTGGTGAGACTCAGTTGTCTTGGCTAAGAATAATTAGGGATTGGAGTGGAAGGACTTCAAATCAATTTTCACCAAGCATTTCTACAAGGAATCTATGGCCATGGTGAAATCCATGGAGTCTCTCAAGCTTGATCAAGGTGATCGATCTATGATGGAGTATATTAATCGCTTTGCTGAGCTCTCGATGTTTTCTTCTGAGGTTGTGTCTAACAAGAAGATGAAGAATCAGAGGTTTAAAATGGGTCTTCAAGCTAATATCCAGTCTCAGGTCCTTTCGTTAAATCTGACCACCTATGATGAAGTGGTGGATGGGTCTTAATGGCAGAGCATCACCTGGAAGATAAGATAGGATTGACTGGATTTTCTCTTCCCTCTGTTGGAAACTACTCCAATGGTTCTTCAAAGGGTAAAAGTAAAATGAGTTTTGCATGGGGGGTATGTGGTGGTGCTTCTTAGAGGTCTCTTCTGCACCATCATCTGCAGAAAGTGGATTTACATGCTACCAATTTGGCTAGACTGGTCCCACGAAATGCTTTTGTAGCATTCCCCCAAAGGTTTTCAATTAGTTCGGGCACTGGATTCACTTGTAGAAGTTTTGTTGAGCTCTATATTCTACTTGACCTCGTACAACCTCATCATCACCTAAAGGATTTGAAGTGCATCCATATGCTTCATGAAATCTAGGTTTCGAACTGAAGGCATCTAAAATGAAGAAGTTACATGTAGTTGATGAGTTTCTAGTAGAAGTTAATACGGGTCTTGCGACTATGAGACGTACCACTTATGTAGCTTCTATCTTGGTGACTACTCAATTTGATATAGGTGTCTCTCAATATTTGGTATCGAATCGTATGATGGATCTTATAAAACTTACAATAGAACTCATGTCATTTTTTATGGAGTTGGCAACTCATTTCAGAAAGAAGATAGCATAGTTTTCGATGTATCTCGTGCTCTTTTTTTAATGTGTGACTTAGAGTTGATATGATATTTCTTGGTTCTCAATTTTTTACTCTTTGATGTGATTATTGGGATGGATTAGTTGATTTTTCACAATTATTGAATTGATTTTATCATTGGTGGGTGGTCTTCACTGCTTTTGATGTGAGCCCTCATGTGTTTCAAGTAGATTGGGATCCAAGTTCCAGTCTAGTAGGGACATCTCTTCCAGATCTTACTAAGTTATTCTTTTTTTCAGCTCTACTGGAACATGAATTTGGCAGTAGTATCTTTCCTCTTCTAGTCAATGAGTTTCCTTTAGTGATTCTGAATGACTTCTTAGGTCTCCCTCTGGAGCCGGAGGTGGGGTTCTCGATTGACTTAGTGCCTGAAAATCAACTGATATCGATGTTGTTTTACCATATGGCTCCAACTAAGCAAAAAAGACCTGAAAATTCAGTTGTATTTTTTGAGGGCCATGTTTCTTATATGCCCAAGTGTCTCACCTTGGGCAACCATCGTTCTTTTTTCCAAGAATTCTGGTGAAACTTTTCGCTTAAGCATTAATTATCAGAAACTCGATCAAGAAACAATCAAGAAAAAATATATTTTGCCTCAAATTGAGGATTTATTTGACTAGTGGAAAGGGGTAATGTGGTTGTAACACCCCAACCTTCCATGGTACGATTCTCTTTGAATAATACAATAGCGTGTCTTGTAGGAAACATCGAGTTCTAACACACCACAACCAATCAAACTAGCCGTTATGAAGAGTAATACCCACTTTTTGAAATTTTATAAATTTTATCTTTCAAAATGGACTTCATTTTTGGATTCGGAATATCAAATTTAGCATAGGATGAATTTTTGATATTATTCTGAAAACCATCAATTTTTGAGGAATAGTGAAAAAACACTCAGTTATAGTTTAAAACTGAATTTTTATTTAAATAATTTTTTTATTTTATTTAAATTTATTTTAGGTCAAAATAGATGCATAATACCTATATATGTTCAATGTAATTCATTGCAGTCAGTTTATAATAATTTTAGATATATAAAAATTTTATGGAACTTTTCTCCGTCTTTTACCCACCTCCTAGGAGAATTTGAAAATTCACATAAAACATAATTTTACCGCTTCTGTGAGTGGAATTTTGAAAATACAAGAGACATGGTTAATATCAAGGAGTAAAATGTGGTTCAATAAGATAAAAATAATTTTTGGTGAATAGTAAATTTTTACTTTTATTTACCACGGTTAAAAGTAAATAGGGTAATTAAGTGTAAAAATGATATTATTATTACCCTAACACAAGTACTAATTCTATTGGCTAAGTATAATTCGACCAAAAACAACCTTAGGAATAAAATATGAACCTCTTTGGTCCACTTGGATTAGATTAGGACATTTATTATTATTCAATTCAAAGAAGAGTTAAAAGAGTAAAAATCAATGTTTAATAACTAAAACATTTTTAATATAGGGTTATACATAACATAAATTCAATAATAAATTTCCATTATAAAGGTAAAAATATTTCTTACAAAATAGTATTTTATTTATAATTTTTAGACATTAAATAATTTAATTTATTTATGACACAATGGTGATGTAATAATTACCTAATTAATGAAATATTAAAAATAATTGATATTATAAATATCCAAATAAATAAAATTTGAGACTTTTTATGAATTACACTGATTTTATAGGTTAATATGAAATATTATGGTTGGTTATATGAATTTTTTTCTTAGTAATAATTCTGTTATGAATTTAGAAAAAACAAAATACCAAATAGTGTCAAAATTGAGAAAAAAAGAGTTTTTAAAACAAATATTATATTATTAATTGTTATTCTATTAATAAAAATCTAATTATTGGAAAAAGGACTTATATAATGGTATTTGTATCATTAATTAACCACTTGGGGTTCTCTTGGATGTATATAGTAAGTTTATTAACCATATAATATAAAAATACAAAATGACATGGTAAATGTCAAACTATCTAACTAAGAGTTAAATCTAAAAGATAAAGTTAATATAGTGACCCAAACCTATCTAAAACCTATTGGTTGAGTGGTTTTAGATCCCTCCCCACCTTAGCCTTTAAATAATCCATTTTTGAGCCATTAGAAACCGAAAAATTATTTTATTATAAAATAATATTTCTAGCTTTTCCTAAGGTGCCCCTCACCCCTCTTATAAAAGGGCACTCCCCCTTATCTATAATTCACACATTAAAATCCATTTGGATCAGCCAAACCCTACCCAAATATCCTCTAAACTTACCTCACTTCATCCTAGAGTCCTTCCGTTAGTCATAAATCCAACCTAAAGAGCCCTTTTGATCAAATCAAAAGGAAGAACCTGAAGAAGTGGTAATAATTTCACCACCCTCTTTCAAGTTCTTTTCTTCTTCCACTTCATCTTTATTTGTTATTTCCATTCTAAAAAAATAACTCCAGTATATTCTATATAATTTTATGTTATTATAAATATTTTACATCCATATTCATTATTCTATCCATCCTTTGAATTACATGTCATCATACGTGTGTACGTATGGATTACCGTCTACACGTCGTGGTGTAATAGTTATTCAATACATTATTATTTGGATGGGTATAATAATGATGTGTAATTCATATAAATAATAAATATAACATGATAATTATTCTTTATATATGATATACCATCCAATTATATATTATTTTAATATCAAAATAATGATATTATCGCTCGTGCGTACGTACAGATTACCGTCTCCACGAATGCGATGAGATTCATTCCCCATCGTATCCATTCAAGACTAATTTTCATTTGATGATTAAAAATAATGTTGTTTAAAGACTTGATATAATTTTGGATATGAATAAGATACATCCCATCCATAATAAATATGACTCACATAAAAAAAATATAAAGGAAAATGAATCTGTTAACACCCGAAACGACGATAATACTAAGATATTATTAACAAAACAATGTTAAAAGATCATATATGATATCATATTAATGTATATGATTCTTGAATAATTTAAAAACAATTATTTCACCATTATACAGGAGGATAACCTACCCTCAACCAAGGAAAATTACAAGGTGAGGGTTAATTTCACAATCTCTTTATTATCCGAGGTTGTTTTTACATAAGTGTCTACTGAGACCTCTTTATCATCCAAATCCATGTTTCTTAAAAATGTATTTAAAAACATTATTACTATTTTATAGACTATGGTTTTAAGTTATTTATACCATTTTTTGAAATTTTATAAGATGTTTATAAAGGAATCTTTCCATCATTTTCCAAACAAGGTCCTTTTTAACCTTTTCGACAGAATTAAGGTAAGAATGTATTTTTTAACATATACAGTAGGTGCAGCTATTTTCCATCGTCATAAAATCATCAAATCTTACCTTAAAATCTTATAAGAATATTTTAAAAGTAAATTTTTTCTTTTATAATTATGTGACTTTTAAATGATTTCAAAAAAAGAGATATTTCTCTCAAATAGTTTTGATTTCATCTATGTCAACATCCTTTAATGGATTTTAAGCTTATTTGAAGTTGATTTATTATGATACAAAACATTCATATTGTATTGAAGGTTTTATGATATTTTTTAATTTTGATGTGTTATTTTTATATCATTAATGGTTTATGGATAAAGTATTTACATTTCGTATGTTAGTTTTAATACAAATGTTTTTGTTATGTTTAAACATGTTCATATGAGGAATGCATTGGATGTAGTAAGTGACAAGTGGAGCCCTCTATAGCTCCACGGTGTATAGGTAGGTCTCATGAGACAAAATAGTGTCTTGGAAAAAGGCCTTAACAAAATATTATTTGTAGTCTTGGAATAAGGCCTTGACTATGTGGTTATGATAGTCTGGCATTATGCATTTCATCATTATGAAAGTGGTTATTGATGTTGTATTTTATTATTAGACTAGTAGAATATCCATGTGAATAAGTAAATGGAATTATTTCATTTTATTTTTTCCATATTATGTATAAGTTCAAGTTTAAATGGCTTTTATTTTAGTAATACATTGTCTTAAATGTTTATTCTTATTTATGTAAGTTTCTTCTATATTGTTATCCTTACTGAGCATCTTAGCTTACCCCTTTCTATGTTTTATTTTTTCCAAGATGTGAAGAAGTATTTTATGACTGACCTGTAGGGATAGTATAAGGGGATATGAGTGTGGACAATGGATACTATGTTGTTGTATTTCTTCACTTTATTATGTAATGTAAGACTTATGAATGTATCTAGTGTTTCCAAGGCTACTAAACTAATCAGTCTTTAGAGACTTGATCTTTTGTGATCATGCCAATGTTATGTAATAAGGCACCGACTCTGGGTAATTGGGGTCGGGGAATTAGAGTTAGTATCAGATGAAGTTTAGTACAAACCTTTTAAGCTAGATTTAGATAAACTCTGATTAGAGCACATTACCCTAAGATACACTTTGAGGATTAGTATAGAAGAACTTCTTTGAATTTTGTTATTATAGAGATTTTGTGAGTTTTCTGAGCAATACATCCCTATCTAGATACGAGTAGGTAGAGGCAGCTCTGGCACAGATGTACCTAGGGGTAAAACCTGAAAACACCGCTTTGAGCTAGACTAGAACGGGAATTGGTGCACGAAAACGGGCCTTACTATACTCTTATTTACGACACTCCCAGGGGATATGATTAAGATAATTATAATATTATATACGAACCATTATGAAGGTTTTATGAGTATATACTTCCTCAAAGAAAACTTTTTTATGATTATGGATTATATCCATAAACTGTTCAATTTATGTTAAGTGTTTTACAAGTTTGGATTTACGTATTGTGATTAATAAACTAATATAGTGTATGCCATTGTTTAGAAATGGCACCTAGTTGAAGGAATGGAAACGGTATCAATTCATGCACTCCTTGTAGGGATTTCCCTCTTGCTCAAGATAATTATAGTGGAGCTAGTGATGCTACTAGTGTTGATCATATAATCACCATACTTGGACAACTCACTCAGGTTATGAATAATAACCTTACCCGTATGGAGCACCCTAATCCACAGCATGGAGGATCAATGTTAGATCGCTTCATGAGGAAATAGCCACCAACATTAAATGGGAGTAAAAATCCATTAGTATCTGAGTAATGGATAAATTCCTTAGAGAAAATATTCCATGCCTTGGGGAGTAGTGAAAGGGAAAAAGTTATCATGGCAGTTTACCGCCTCAGTGGAGATGTTGATCAATGGTGTTCATTGATTCAAAACACAAAGGAAGATGATGAAGTATCAAATATGGAATGGAGGGAGTTTAAAGGGATTTTGTTAGAAAAATAATTTCCTCATGACCATCGAGCAGATATGGAAAAGTAATTTCTGAGTCTGAGACAAAAGGAGGACGAGAATGTTGCAAAGTATGAGTCTAACTTTACAAGGATATCAAGGCATGCTGAAGATTATATATGTAACCCAATAAGAAATATTGATCATTTCTTTGATGGGTTAACACCATTTCTCCATCGAGTATTAGTCTCACAATTCTTATCATCGTACGAAGATATTTTCTTATGTGTTATCAAGACAGAAAAGGAATTCTCTAAGTCTAACAACTTTAAAGTAAATCAAGAGAATAATAGATCTACGGATCACTATGGAAACGGAAATAATGGGAATAAGGGAAAAGTTGAATATCCATCCTACAGTAAATGTGGGAAGAAACACCCCGGTACTTGCTTGAAGGGAATGGGAGTCTGTTACAAGTGTGGTGAAAAAGGCCACCAAGCTCGTGATTGCAAGGGGAAGAAAAAAGCTACCGATGTTCAATGCTACAATTGTAGGGAGATGAGACATTATGAAAATTAATGTCCTAAGTGTTAGTGGAACTTACCTCAGAAAAGTACAAGGGATCAAGGCCAATCTTATGCTATCACTACTACTGAGGTTGAAGCTCCAAAAGATGTGGTGGCAGGTTATTTAATGGTTTCCTCAAGTTTATAAAATGCTTTATTTGATTCTGGATCATCGTATTGTTTCATTTATTCCCAGTTTGCTAAGAAAATTAGATATTTCCAATTTTATTTAACAAGGGAGTTATCAGTCAAAACTCCTAAGGGAAGTATCACTACTACAAAGTTTTGTTAATCAGTTCCCATTAGGGAATATAAATGTTCTTTATCTACTGATCTCATCGTCATACCCATGATTGAATTTGATATAATCCTCAGTATAGATTGGCTTTCGAACCATGATGCAAAAAATTATTGTAAGAAGAAGGAGGTTACTATTTTTGATGACGACGATAAAGAAAACCTTATCTTTAGAGCAGAATCATCACCACCTAATTCTTATCTAGATCCACCCCTAGTAGCTCAACTAAATTCAATTATTGGTGAGGAAGATAATGAAATGACTATGGGTGAGGAAAGGAATGTTCAAATATAGTATTTACCTATTGTGAGAGAATATGTTGATGTGTTTCCACAAGATTTACTTGGACATCCTCCAGAATGAGAAATTGATTTTTCCATTGATTTAATTCATGGCTCAAGGCCCATATCGAAGACTCCTTATAGAATAGCCACTCGGTAATTAGTGGAACTAAAGAAAAAACTATAGGAATTGATTAATAAGGGATTTATTCTCCCTAGTGTTTATCCATGGAGAGCCTCTATCCTTTTTGTTAAAAAGAAAGATGGATCTATGAGGTTAAGTATAAACTACAGGGAGATCAATGCTATAAAAATAAAGAACAAGTATCCAGTACCTCACATTGATGATTTATTTGACCAACTTCATGGAGCTCAATACTTTTCAAAGATTGACCTTTGATCTAGATACAATCAGCTATGTGTGAAGAAGGAAGACATTCCGAAGACAGCATTTTGAACCAGGTATGGGCATTATGAGTTTACAGTAATGCCTTTTGGGCTGACTAATGCACCCTCTTTTTTCATGGATCTAATGAACAGAGTTTTCAAGGAATATCTTGATGACTTTGTAGTGGTATTTATTGATGATATCTTGGTATAATCCAAAATCTATGAGGATCATTAAAATCATTTGCGCATTATTCTAAAGACTCTTAGAAGACATGAATTATACGAGAAGTTTATCAAGTGTGAATTTTAGCTTCAGGAGATTTCTTTTCTTGGCCATATTGTCTCTAATTATGGAATATCCATTGATCCTTCTAATACAAGAGAAATCCAAGAATGGCCAGCACCAACGAGTATAACCAAGGTATGCAGTTTTATTGGTTTAGCAGGTTATTATCGATGTTTCATCCATAATTTTTCCCGGTTGGCTAACCCATTAACAAAGCTCACACGTAAAGGGATTAAATTTGTTTGGACAAAAGAGTGTGAAGAATTTTTTGAAGAACTAAAGAGAATATTATTCAATGATTCTATATTGACTCTACTATCGGGGAATGATGGGTTTGTAATTTATAGTTCTGCATCAAATAAAGGACATGGTTGTGTCCCTATGCAGAATGATAGGGTTATTGCATATGCATCACGACAGATGAAAATTCATGAGAAAAACTATCCTACTCATGATCTTGAATTAACTGCTATAATATTTTCTTTGACGATATGGAGACATTATCTCTATGGTGAAAAATGTAAGATATATACTGATCACAAGAGTTTGAAGTATATTTTATCACAGAAAGAACTTAACATGAGGCAAAGGCAATGGCTTGAACTAATCAAGGATTATGATTGCATAATACACTACCACCCGGGGAAGGAAAATAAGGTGGAAGATGCTTTGAGCATAAAATATCATGGAGTTTTGAACAAGATGAGAGTTGAAAAGGATCCTATATACATGGATCTAGTAAAGATAGATATAGGAATAACAATGGAAGGTGAAACATGAATACTTTTTCAAATGGTTTCCAAACCATATTTACTACAAAGGATAAATAGTTCTCAGACCAATGATGAAGAGTTTCAAAATAAGATTAAAGATATGAATGATGGGATATTGAGTGAATTTGTGTATGAATATGGAATTTTGAAATTTGGGAAGAGACTTTTTGTTCCCAATATACCTGATCTAAAAAGGGAATTGTTGGATGATGCTCATAGTTCCAATTTCTCTATACACCCTGGTAGCACTAATATGTATATATATTTGAAGGAACATTTTTGGTGGGAAAATATGAAGAGGGAGATTTCTGATTTTGTGTCAAGATGTATGGTTTTTCAACAAGTGAAAGCTGGAAGCCAATATCCTGGAGGAGTATCGCAACCTCTTCTCATACCTGAGTGGAAATGGGATAATATCACAATGGACTTTGTCATGGGACTACCAAAGACTCCTATATGGAATGATGCAATTTGGGTCATTGTTGATCGTCTTACCAAGTCATCACATTTTATTTCTATAAGAGAAGATCTACCACTTGAACATCTAACAGGAATATATATTAATGAAGTTGTGAGACTTCATGGATTACCCCTATCGATTGTTTCTGATCGTGATCCATGTTTTACTTCAAGATTCTGGAAAAGTCTTCAGAAATCCATGGATACTGAACTTCCTTTGAGAACTGCCTACCACCCTCAATCAGATGGACAATCAGAATGGACTATTCAAACCTTAGAAGACATGTTGAGATCATGCTCACTTGACTTTCAGGGTATGTGGGATAAATATTTACCTTTGGTAGAATTCTCCTATAAAAATAGCTTCCATTGAAGTATTTAGATGGAACCATATGAAGCATTATATGGAAATATATGTCACACACCAACTTCATAGGATGATTTTGGTGAAAGAAAACTCGTAGGCCCAGAACTGGTGGAGAAAACGATTGAAAAGGTGAAGGTAATCCAAAACCACATCAAATCAGCTCAAAGTAGGCAGAAGAGCTATGATGATAACTGAAGAAGGGATTTGTAATTTCAGGTAGGAGATCATGTTTTCTTGAAGGTATCTCCATGGAAGGGTGTTATATGTTTCGGTAAGAAGGGTAAATTGATTCCTAGGTACATCGGACCTTTCGAAATTTTAGAATGAATTGGGGTTGCAGCTTACTGTTTGGAAATGCTGCCAAGTCTCTACAAAGTTCACGATGTGTTCCACGTATCACTATTGAGAAAATACATGCCTCACCCAACACATGGACTCACCTATGAGTAATTAGAACTAGAACCTGATCTGTCTTATTGCGAAGAGCCCATCAGGATTCTTGATACAAGAGAGCAAGTGCTGAGAAACTGAACGACTCGTCTGGTAAAAGTTTATGGAGAAACCATAAGATGGAAGATTCAACGTGGGAACCCGAGGAACATATGATGAAGAACCACATGAGTCTTTTTAGGCCGTAATATTCTAGAAATTTCAAGGACTAAACTATTTCATGAATAGTGAAAAAACACTAAGTTATAGTTTAAAAACGAATTTTTATTTAAATAATTTTTTTATTTTATTTAAATTTATTTTTGGTCAAAATAGAAAGATAATACCTATATATGTTCAATGTAATTCATTGCAGTCAGTTTATAATAATTTTAGATATATAAAAAATTTATTGAACTTTTCACCGTCTTTTACCCACCTCCTAGGAGATTTTTGCAAATTCACATAAAACTTAATTTTACCTCTTCTATGAGTGGAATTTAGAAAATCTAAGAGACATGGTTAATATCAAGGAGTAAAATGTGGTTCAATAAGATAAAAATAATGTTTGGTGAATAGTAACTTTTTACTTTTATTTACCACGGTTAAAAGTAAATAGGGTAATTAAGGGTAAAAATGATATTATTATTACCCTAAAACATTTCCTAATTCTATTGGATAAGTATAATTTGACCAAAAACAACCTTATGAATAAAATATGAACCTCTTTGGTCCACTTGGTTTAGATTAGGACATTTATTATTATTGAATTCAAAAAAGAGTTAAAAGAGTAAAAATCAAAGTTTAATAACTAAAACATTTTTAATATAGGGTTATAAATAAGAAAAATTCGATTATAAATATCCATTAGAAAGATAAAACTATTTCCTACATAATGGTATTTTATTTATAATTTTTAGACATTAAATAATTCAATTTATTTATGACACAATGGTGATGTAGCAATTACCAAATTAATGAAATATTAAAATAATTGATATTATAAATATCCAAATAAATGTGACTTGAGAATTTTTATGAATTACACTAATTTTCTTGGTTAATATGACATATTAGGGTTGGTTATATGAATTTTTTTCGAAGTAATAATGTTTTTATGAATTTAGAAAAAACAAAATACCAAATAGTTTCAAAATTGACATAATAGAGTTTTCAAAACAAATATTATATTATTAACTGATATTCTATTTTTAAATATCTAAGGGTCATAAAAAGGACTTACATAATGATAGGTGTATCATTAATTAAACCATTTGAATTTTATTGGATGTATATAGTAAGTTTATTAACCATATAATATAAAAATACAAAATGACATGGTAAATGTCAAACTAATTAACTAAGAGTTAAATCTAAAAGATAAAGATACTATAGTGACCCAAACCTGTCTAAAACCTATTGGTTGAGTGTTTTTCGACCCATCCCCACATTATCCTTTAAATTATTCATTTTTTAGCCATTAGAAACCGAAAAATGATTTTATTATAAAATAATATTTCTATCTTTTCCAAAGTTGCCCCTCACCCCTCTTATAAAAGGGCACTCCCCCTTATCTCTAATTCACACCTTCAAAGCCATTTGGCTCATCCAAACCCTGCCCAAATATCTTCTCAACTTCCCTCACTTAATCCTAGAGTCCTTATTTTAGTCATAAATCCAACCTAAGGATCCCTTTTGATCAAATCAAAAGGAAGAACCCAAAGAAGAGGTAATAATTTCACCACCCTCTTTCAAGTTCTTTTCTTCTTCCAGTTCATCTTTATTTTCTATTTCCATTCAAAAATAATAAATACAGTATCTTCTATATTATGTGATGTTATTTTAAATATGGTACAGCCATATTCATTATTCTATCCATCTTTTTAATGACATGCCACCATACGTGCGTACGTACAGATTACCGTCTCCACGTCGGTGAGTAATTGTTATTCAATAGATTATTATTTGGATGGGTATAATAATGGTGTTTAATTTATATAAATAATAAATATAACATTATAATTATTCTTTATATATTATATACCATCCAATTATATATTATTTTAATATCAAAAGAATGATATTGTCGCTCGTGCGTACGTACGGATTACCGTCTTCACGAACGCGATTAGATTCATTCCCCATCATATCCATTCAAGACTAATTTTCATTTGATGATTAAAAATAATGTTTTTTAAAGACTTTATATCATTATGTATTTGAATAAGATACATCCCATCCCTAATAAATATGACTCACATAACAAATAATATAAAGTAAAACGAATTTGTTAACTCTTGAAACAACGATAATACTAAGATATTATTAACAAAAAAATGTTAAAAGATCATATATAATATCAAATTAATGTATATTATTATTGTATAATTTAATAACAATTATTTCACCATTATAAAAGAGGTTAAACTACCCTCAACCAAGGAAAATTACAAGGTAAGGGTTAATTTCACAATCTCTTTATTATCTGAGGTTGTTTTTATATAAGTATCTACTGGGACCTCTTTATCATCCTCATCAATGTTTCTGAAAAATGTATTTCAAAACATTCTTAATATTTTATAGACTATGATTTAAATTCATTTTTACCCTTGTTTGACTTTTTATAAGATGTTTATAAATGAATATTTTCGTCGTTTTCCAAACAAGGTCCTTTTTAACCTTTTTGACAAAATTAAGGTAAGAATGTCTTTTTTAACTTATAAGGAGGGTGCGGCTATTTTCCATCGTTATAAAATCGTCGAAACTTCCCTTATAGGCTTATAATAATATTTTCAAAGTAAATGTTTTCTTTTATAATTATGTGACTTTTAAATGATTTCATAAAAAAAGAGATATTTCTCTCAAATAGTTTTGATTTCATCTATGTCAACATCCTTTGATGGATTTTAAGCTTATTTGAACTTGATTTATTATGATAAAAATATTCCATATTGTATTGAGGGTCTTGTGATATGTTTTACTGCGGATGTTTTATTTTTATACCATTCATGGTTTATGGAGAAAGTGTTGACATTTCATATGCTAGTTTTAATACGAATGTTTATGTTATGTTTAAACCTATTCATATGAGGAATGAATTGGACTTAGTAAGTGACGGGTGGAGCCCGCTATAGCTCCTCGATGAATCGGTAGGTATCATGAGACAAACTAGTGTCTTGGAAGAAGGACTTGATGAAATCTTATTTGTAGTCTTAGCACAAGGCCTTGACTATGTGGTTATGATATTCTGGCATTATGCATTCCTTTATTATGAAAGTGGTTATTGATATTTCATATGATTATTCGACTAGTAGAATATCCATGTGAATAAGTAAATGGAATTATTTCATTTTAGTTTTTCCATATTATGTTGAAGTTCAAGTTTAAATGGATTTTTTTATTTATACAATGCATTAAATGTTTATGCTTCTTTATAAAAGTTTCTACTGTATTTTTATCCTTACTGAGCATCTAAGCTCACCCCTTTCTATGTTTTATTTTTCCTAGGATGTGAAGAAGTATTTAATGACTGACCAGCAGGGATAGTCTGAGGAGTTATGAGTGTGGACTATGGATACTATTTTTTTGTTGTTTTTTACTTTATGATTTAATGTAAGACTTATGAATGTATCTAGTGTTTCCAAGGATACTAAACTAATTGGTCTTTCGAGATATGATATTTTGTGATCATGCCAATGTTATGTAATAATGCACCGACTCTAGGTAACTAGGGTCGAGGATTTACTATGGTTTTCTAAAATTTATCATCTATTTGGTTACCACCGACTCAAAATTAAAGAGTTTAATATTCCTAATACCACCTTCAAGAGCTGTTATTGGACACTTCTAGTAACTTTTGACGTTGTTTGGTTTGACAAATTCTCATGTTGTCTTTATAGAATTGATTAGCCAAATATTCCATGAGTCTCATGAAACTTTTTTTGTAGTGTTCATGGATGACATCTTGTTATACTCTAAGACCAAGGAAGATCATTTGCGTCACTTGTGGGGTGTTTTTAGAATTTTGAGGGATCACTGTCTTAATGCTAAATTATCAAAGTGCTAATTCTGGATCAAGGAAGTTATGTTTTTGGGACATGTGATTTTAGAACATGGTATCTCAATTAATTTTTTGGGGCATGTAATTTCATAACATGGTTTCTCAATTATGTTTTTGGGACATGTAATTTCAGAACATGGTATATTAGTTGTTATTTCAGGGGAATAACCACAAAATGTCTTCGAGATACGTAGTTTCTTGAGTTTGAAAGGATATAACTAGCGATTCGTAAAGGATTTATCAAAGCTTTTCTTCACCTTTTATCACTTTCACTCGGAAGGGGGTAAAGTTTTCATGAGATTCGAAGTGTTAGAAATCCTTTGATGAATTGAAATGGTGTTTGAACTCAGTGTTGATTATGAATTTACTAGAGGCCAAGAAGGGCTATGTGGTTTACTTCTTGAGTTTTGATGGATACTATTAGCAATTTGTAAAGGATTTCTCAAAGATTTGTGTCACCTTTTACTGCTCTCACCTGGAAGGGGATAAATTTTTCATGAGATTCGAAGTGTCATACATCCTTTTATGAATTGAACCAGTGTTTTACCTCAGTGGTAATTATGAATTTTCTAGAGGCTGAAGAGGGTTATGTGGTTTATTGTGATTCTTTAGGTTCTAGTTTAGTTTTCATCCTTGTGAAGGGAGTTTATATATTGGATTATGTCTCATGTCATCTTTAACCACACAAGAGGAATTACCCTACTCATGATTTGGAACTTTCTGAGGTCTCCTATGCCTTTAGAAGTTGGTATCACTATATTTTTGGGGAAAAGTTTACCATTTACTTTGACCATAAAAGTTTGAGGTATATCTTTTCTGAAAAATACTTGAACCTCCGGAAGAGATGACGGGTGGAGTACTTTCAATCGTTGGACTTTGACATTTTACATAAATCTGGGAAAGGTTATGTTACGGGTGATTCTCTTATCATAAATCTACCTTCTCATGCTGTAAAAGAGGCAAATGATGAGTGGAACTTGATGAGACTTTTTTCTTAACTATACCAAGGATTCAGAGAAGAGGACTCTGGAAATGTTCTGACAAGTGTTCATGTGACATCCTCTCTTCTCGTTAAAATTCATCTGGAGCAACAACAAGATGATGAGTTCCAGAGTATCATGGATTATTTATATGGTGGGGAGACCATCAGTGATTGGTATCTCTCCTCGGATGGTATCCTTTACTTCAGGAGCTGATATGTTGTCCCATTATCTGTAAGAAAGGCCATTCTAGGATATTGTTACTATTCATTGTGGTTTTTCCATCATGTCACCACAAAGATGTTATATGACATTAACTATTGTTTTGGGTGGCTAGGTATAAAATAAGATATAACTGACTTTTTATCTCGATGTTATACTTTCCAACAGATTAAGACTGATCATCTCAAGCCTTACAGGTTTCTTCAACCTCTTCCCATGCCAACATGGAAGTGGAATGAAATTTTGATGGATTTCATTATTGGGTTAAGTTTAACTCCCCTGAGGTAATAATTTCATTTGGGTGGTGATTGATCTGTTGACTAGGTTATCTCATTTCATACCAATCCATGACACCACTAAAGTGGAGGACATGGGAAAGTTTTATATACAAGAGACTGTAAATATGTGTCGGATTCCTATGACCATTGTCTCAAATAGTGATCCTCGTTTTACTCCACGGTTTTGGAAGGGCCTACAAGTGGAAATGGGAACTCAAGTAAGGATGAGCACAAAATATCATCCTTAGATAGAAATGTTTAATTAGATTCTGGAAGATATGGTTTGTGCATGTGTCTTAGACTTTGAAGGTGCTTGGGATAAACATTTGAGGCTGGTTGAATTTTCTTATAATAACAGTTACCAATCACCATCAAAATGACACCTTTATAAGCTTTGTATTACCACCCTTTCAGATCTCCTCTATTAGTCTGAGGATGGATAAGCTTCCTCCATTAGACCGAGTTTGTTTTAGAAGACAACAACGAAGATTCAGTTGGTTCATCAGTGCAGGGTGATGGCTTTGAGCCAATAAAAATATAATATGGATCAATGTTTTCTTCCTTTGGACTTTTTTTTTGGTTAGGTACCTCTCACAGATTTTTATGTCCATCCTTGCAGCTCTCATTTTTGTTTGTCTAAGGTTGGAGAAGCTTCCATGGTTAGACTGAGTTTGGTTCTGGAAAAAATGGAGAAGATCCTATTGGTTTCCCAGTGTTTGGAAACGGATCAGTGCCGACACCAATCTTATACGGATCAACGTCTTTTTCCTTCGTAGTTTTCTATTGGTGATAAAGTGTTCTTTAAATTCTCTCCTTAGATGGATCCCTGATGACTCAAAAAGGAAATCTTACTCCCATGTATGTGGGACTATTCGATCTCATAGAATGGCTTGGATATTTGGATTATCTATTGGATTTACCACCTCAATTGTCTTCGATCCATAATGTATTCCATATGTCACAGCTCAAAAAGCATCAATTGGACTCATCTCATGTTTTGAAGTGGGAAGACCTTGACTTAGATATTGATTTGTTTTTAACCAAACAACTGCTTCGGGTTATTGATTCTCAAGTGAAGGTTTTACGTGGGAATTCAACCTCAGGTTTGGGTTTTTTGGTAGCATGGTTCTGAATCTCATGAGATTTGATATGCTTTATTGGCATGATTTTTTGAATTGTGAAAGGGAAGATTTATCCTTTATTTATGTTAAACTATATCTCATGTCTTGTTTTAGATTGTTTAAGCATAATTGGTTTATTTTATAAAGTCTAAACACTTAGTGGGATCCTACTGGGAACTTTTTCTTGCACACTACATACACATTTTGGTGTATGTAGATCTCATTATATCTGATTCAAGGGCAATGTGACCTAGGGAGGTGGCGGGTTTGTTCGTTAGAAGGGTTTGATGGATTTCGGTTTTTCAATTTTTGAGTACTTTGGTTGTTTTGATGTATCTTGGCACTTGTTTTTTCTAATAACTGTATCTATCTTATGTTGTTATGTTTTTGGAATACCGACATATTCTATATATTTATCACTTCGTTTTAGGTTCCTTGTGGAAAAATCATTCCCAAAGACTTTTTCTTGATGTCAAGCTGCATGTAGACGGCTCGTGAGGATCGGGAATGTCTTTTGAGTCATGTCAGGACCAGTTTGGGTTATGGTTTATTGTCTAACCCAGGTTGGTTCATGAAAAATTTAGTATAAAACAATCTAGGAGGGGGGTTTTGTCTGTCACATGGTATTCATCTTTCCAAAAAAATGTTTCCTCAAACACATAAGGATAAAGAATGAAAAGGATTCCATATTCATCAGCAATTGGGCTAGTAATGTATTTCATGTTGTGTATCGGGCTAGATGTTGCTTATACCTTAAGTGTAGTTGTAAGATATCAGGAAGATCCAAGAGATATCCATTAGATTATTGTCAAAAATATCCTTAAGTATTTGAGGTGAACTAAGGATATGTTTCTAGTATATATAGGAGATGAGGAGCTAGTCATTAGGGGATATGCAGATGCTTGTTTCCAAAAAAATCAAGGCAATCTATAGTAACTTTTGGGATTCATTTTTACCATAAATAGAGGGTTTGTGAGCTGGAAGATCTCAAAGCAAGCGGTGGTTGTCAATTCTGTAACAGAGTCAGAGTATATTTCGGCTTCTGATGCAGAAAAATAAGTAGTATGGATACTCAATTTTATTCAAGAGCTAGATGTGGTACCTAGCAATAATGAACTTATCACAATATACTATGATAATACTGCTACGGTGGCTCTCTTCAAAGAACCAAGGTCACATCAACGGACAAAGCACATCTGAAAGTATCATATCTTGAGAATTTTTTCTTAGAGGGTTGAAGTTGTAGTAACCAATATTCCCATGGGAAGATATCAAGATTTGGATGGAACAAATACAATGCTAGACACATTTATAGAATGTTTCATGTCATTGGAAGCATCAAAGACCGAGATCTCATGGTCTGAACTCAAATAAGAGATTCTACGTAAATATGAAAGTGTGGTGGTCGAAAAAGATGAAGAGACTTTGATAACTCAGGCTAGGAGTTCTGCTCAGAATGATGTCAAAGTAAATTCAGTGGATGTTGAAGTAGTTGAGGATGAATATTGGAGGAAGGTTACAGAAGTAGATGTCGGAGTTTTGCATAGTGGAGAAAGGGAGGAGCAACTGGAGCTAGCGCAGGTGGATTCCACTCCATGGTGACAGGTAGAGACCGATCATACACAAACTAGGTCCCTTGTTGAGTTTCTTCTAGCACTAGATCTTTCATAATAATGGAAATTATCATCCAATAATTCTCCTTTTCTTGCTCTACAGTAATACATAAGAGCAGTGAGAGTTGCAGTTGGTGAAGCAACACTAGACGAAGGCATATTCTAGAGTCAGCGATATTGGTATAAAAACTCAGAAGTGTGGGCCACATAGGGATGATAGATCTAGTATTTATCCTGTCTGGATAGAATTGATTTCCAAAGAAAGTCTACTTTTCGCAGTATGAGGTGTGTTGTTTCCCAAGCCTCTACCTGGGCCACCACCATGGGCTTTTCCTTGGCGATGTTTTTTGGATACTTTGTTCTTTGGTGGTTGTAGGAAGTCAGGGCCTACAACTGAAATAGTGATCTAATCAGTGGCTCATGTGTGGCATGGGGGAAAGTAAGGAGGGACAATTTTGGTAAAGGGTAACATCACCTGGACCATCTTCCAAAATCTGGGATGAATGGAGAAAATTTTCAAATAGCAGAAATTTATGCTTTGGAATATGGTATACTTGTTTATGTTGTTGAATCTGGTTACCCTATTTTCCTTGAAGGCTGTGAATTTTGTGTATTACAAGATGGGAGAATAGAGCTAGTCACCGAAATTCCTTGATGTTTTTTTCTGGCCTTAGTATTCGTTCAATATGAGGTTCTATGGTATTTTCTGTATGTAGGAGTTGCTTCATTGAATTCCTAAGGTGTTTGAATGGTGTCAGTTTATATAGATTCAACTGATTCCACAAACAGGATCTTGTTAGATGGGGTGGATAGTTTTTTCTATTCAGAGAAGAAGTGTATTTATGCAATAGTGAAGTCACTAGTGCTTGGAGAGCTCATGCTAGACTCATGTGATGATGATAAATTCCAAATTTGGGTTCGTTCACTCTTTACTATGGATGAGGATCCAATTTCTGGGGAATGGGAAGGTCCTGATCATGAAATTTTCACATCCTTATCTTCTGGGATGAGAGAGGGGTTCCAATTTATTCATTTTTATGTATTTCAAATGGGGTCTGAACACCCTTATGAGCATTTAGAAATGTTTGAAATTGGAGAAACTACACACTTCCCTGTTATCCAGCAAGACCCTTGGTTTTTATAAGATTTGTTTAGAAGATCGGGGTGTTGGTTGATGTTTTGGAAGCTGGTTAAGGTGTCATATGATTCTATGAAGATGGGAGAGATCCTCTAAAATTGGCGATTAAGAGAAACACTTCCAGCATTATGTTATAAGTGCAAAGCTGGCACTAGGGAAGGGAACATTAATATATTGCATCTGTTGAAGGATGAGATCAGAGTCTGTGACAAAGGAGAGGACTGCCAGAACATTTCCTAGAATTAAGTTTCTCTTTGAGTAATTTTTCCCTATATTATCACCTCGAGGACAAAGTGAATTTTGATAGTGGAGGAAGTGATAGGAATGGGGTTAGGGGGCATGGTTTTTTTGGGCTGAATGTAGCGCAGGCTAGAGTGGTTCCAGGAGCAGTATTGTTGGGGGAAGTTAGAAGTGAAGTTGGGTAATAATTGTCAAGGTCAATTATACAAATAGTATTAGATAAGTTGTCGGTTGAGTTGCTAAGTGGTTGGGGGAATATTAAAGGTGGTCTGTTGTTTATTGATTATGAATTGTTTGAGGATTATTCAACTTTTGGCTAAAAAGGGTCTACGGCTTGGCCTCAAGGGAGTTCTTCATTACTTCATCATCAGTTCATTCTCATAATTCGTGTTGGCTATGTTTACTGTTTATATGATAGAATACTATTGTTATTTCTCTCTCACCTTGATGTGCTTCGGCCTATCATAGGTGAAAGTGTTTTGAGAAGTTTTCAGTAAGTGTTATCAAACACGGGATAATTTTCATTAAGTGTTGTCAAACACAGGTTTTGTCAAACACAATAGAATTTTTTCTTATCTGTATGATCTAATTTTGTTTTTTTTCTGATTTATCATGTTATAAAAAATTGCTAACATAACTTGTCAGATTATCCAAATTTAAATTTTATGCTTATTGTCACTTAGATTATAATTATCATGCCTATCAAACATGATGTAACTTGATGTAGTCCTCACTTGGTTATCTATTAAATGTGTCCTTTTATTTTATTGTTTATTTATGTCTTCTTATTGCATGTTTGTTTTGTTTTCTTTAGATATTTTTCAGTTAAATCTATGAATTGGGTTGGTTACACTACCACAAAATAGCCTTTTATCAGTGCTAAAAAAGACCTTTATCAAAGCTAAAAAACGATGATAATAGATCCGCTATTAAATGGGGGTCCCCTTTACGAGTGCTATTAGAAGTGATAATAAATTCCTCATTTATCGGCGCTTCAATTAGAAGTAATAAAGGCTTCCCTACATGGGTGTGCTATTTATATAACAGCACACCCAGAAACCTGAAAAAAATAAACAATAGATCAAAATGACCAAACCATCAAAAATAACCTGCACAAACCCGCAAAAACATGCTCAAAACTAACCACCCATAGCATATATAAAAGAACAACATACACGATGAAAATGATGAAAAAATAAGTAGCACACATAAAGGTTTAACAAACAATGCTATATGCATTTAATTGACATCATGAATACATAAATATTCACTCATGGTATATACCAGAAAAACACTTCTATATACATTTTGAACAATGTTTTATAAAATTACATTTACAATTATCCAACAAATAGTTAAAAACATTAATGTTTTCTATTTTGACGTTTTCGTCCCCCTCTAAAAAATGTTCTCTAATGGTAATAGTCACTGAACAAATCATCTGAACTCAATAAAAAGGTTCCACCTATATAAGAAAACAAATATTATGTTAGTAATACTATAAATAAATTAATTAAACATTAATATGAAGAATACATTAAAAATGTAAATTTTTAATAAAAATGACACATTGGGAGTTATACCGGTCACATAGTGCATCGTATTGAGGTGGGGTTAATTCCTACATGTCACAAATGAATAATGGATCATTTCTATAAACTATCAAAACAATACGAACGTGGTTTCTCAGTTTTCAGTATGTCAGTTGTGTTTTTTTACTAAAATATCATTTCAAACTGAAAACACGCAATTTGAGTCATATAGGTCTCATCATGCATCAGTTTGATGAAAGACTACTTGATACACATCACAAAGGACTTATGAATTGTTGTCCTTAATTTTGAAGACAATCAGAGTTTGTTTTCCGGGTTTTTAGTGAGTGATGCGTTTTGAGCTAAAATGTCAATTTTAAACTTATAGCGGACACTTTTAGATATATCGATCATACCATTTTTCAGATTGAGGTGGGGTTTAATACTACACATCACAAATAACTCATGGATTTTTCTCTTAAAATATCAAAACAATCTGAATGCGTTAGCTCAGTTTCCAGTATGTTAGTTGTTCTTTTTTACTTGAATTAATGTCAATTTTAAATAAGAAGACACATTTGGAGTTATATCAGTCACTCTATGATTTGTATTGATGTGGGGTTGATTTCTAAATGTCAAAAATGAGTAATGGATCGTTTTCCTAAATTATCAAAACAATCCAAATACATTTTCTTAGTTTTCAATATGCCAGTTTTTTTTACTAAAATATCATTTCAAACCAAAAACATGCAATTTGATTCACATAGGTCGCATTGTGTGTCAGTTTGATGAGAGACTAATTCATACACATCATGAAGGACTTAAGAATTGTTGTCCTTATTTTTGAATACAATCAGAGTGCATTTTCTAGGTTTTTAGTGAGTGACACGTTTTGAGTGAAAATGTCAATTTTAAACTGATAGCGGATAATTTTAGTCATATCGATCGTACCATTCATCAGATTGAGGTGGGGTTGATTCCTACACGTCACAATTGAATCATGAATCATTGTTATAATGTATAAAAACAATATGAATGTGATTACTATTTTTAAGTGTGTTAGTTTTGTTTTTTTACTTGAATTAATGTCAATTTTTAAAAAGAATACACATTTGGAGTTATATCAGTCACACTGTGTGAATTATTGAGGTGGGGTTGATTTCTAAATGTCACAAATGAATAATGGATCGGTTTCATAAATTATCGAAACAATATGAATTTTTTTTCTCAGTTTTTAGTATGTTAGTTGTGTTTTTTTACTAAAATGCCATTTCAAACCAAAAACACACAATTTGAGTCATACAGGTCGAATCATGTGTCGGTTTAATGGGAGACTACATCATACATGTCACAAAGGAATTACAAATTTTTGGTCTTAATTTTGAAGACAATTAGAATCTTTTTGCTGGGTTTTCAGTGAGTGACATGTTTTGAGTAAAAACATTAATTGAAATAGATAGCAGACACTTTTAGTTATACCGGTCACACCATTCATCAGATTGAGGTGGGGTTTATTCCTAGACCTCACAACTGACTCATGGATCATTTTCCTAAATAATCAAAACAATATGAATGAATTTTCTTAGTTTTTAGTATGTGAGTTGTGTTTTTTTACTTGAATTATTGTCAATTTTAAATAAGAAGACACATTTGGAGTCATACTGGTGACACCGTGAGTCATATTGAGATGTGGTTAATTACTAAATGTCTTAAATGAGTTATATATCATTGTCCTAAAGTATCAAAACAATTGGAATTCATTTCCTCAGTTTTTTGTATCTCAGTTTTGTTTTTTACTAAAATGTCATTACAAACCAAATACATGAAATTTGAGTCATACTGGTCGCATCGTGTGTCAGTTTGACATGAGACTGCTTTATGCACGTCACAAATATCTGAAAAAATGTTTTTCTTAATTTTGAGGATAATCAGAGTGTGTTTTCTTGGTTTTTAGTGACTGGCACGTTTTGATCTAAAATGTCAATTTTAAATTGATAGCAGACACTTTTAATCATATCAGTCACAATGTTCATCGGATTGAGTTGGGGTTGATTCCTACACATCACAACTGGCTGATGGATCATTTTCTTAAAGTATCAAAATAATCCTAACGTGTTTCCTCATTTTTTAGTATGTCAGTTGTGTTTTTTTACCTAAATTAATGTCAATTTTAAATAAGAATACATATTTGGAGTTATAATGGTCACACCATGTGTCTTATTGAGGTAAAGTTGATTCTTACATGTCACAAATGAATAATGGATCATTTTCCAAAATTATCAAAACTATCCGAATGCGTTTTCTCAGTTTTTAGTATGTCAGTTGTGTTTTTTTACTAAAATATCATTTCAAATCAAAAACACATAATACAAGTCATACATATTGCATTGTACATTGGTTTGGTGGGAGACTCCATCATACATTTCGTGAAGGAAACACAAAAAAATTTGTTTAATTTTGAAGTCAATCTGAGTGCATTTTCTGGGTTTTCAGTGAGTGACACGTTTTGAGCTAAAATGTCAATTTTAAATTGATAGCAGACACTTTTATTCATTTCAGTCAAACCATTCATTAGATTAATGTGGGGCTGATTCCTACACATTAAAACTAACTCATGGATCATTTTCCTAACGTATCAAAATAATCCAAATTTGTTTTCTTGGTTTTCAATATATTAGTTGTGTTTTTTTACAAGAATTAATGTCAATTTTAAATAAGAATACACATTTGGAGGCATAATGGTGACACTGTGTGTTGGATTGAGGTTTCTTTGATTCTTATATGTAGAAAATGATTAATGGATAGTTTTCCTAAATTATCAAAAACAATATGAATGCGTTTTCTTAATTTTCAGTATGATAGTTGTGTTTTTTTACAAAAATATCATTTCAAACCAAAAACATGAAATTTGAGTCATACAGGTCGCATCGTGTGTCAGTTTTATGGAATAATACTTCATACACATCAAAAATGAATTACTAATTTCTTTTCTTAATTTTGAAGACAATCAGAGTGATTTTTCTTGGTTTTCAGTGAGTGACACGTTTTAAGCTAAAATGTCAATTTTATACTAACAGCGGACACATTTAGTCACACCGGTCACATTATTTGTCAGATTTAGTTGGGGTTGATTCCTAAACGTCACAAATGAATCATAGATCACTTTAATAATTTATAAAAATAATCTGAATGCGTTTTATCCATTTTTAGTATGTCGGTTGTGTTTTTTTTACTTGAATTAATGTCAATTTTAAATAAGAAGACACATTTGGAGTCATACTGGTGAAACCATATGTCAGATTGAGGTTTAGTTTATTAATACATGTAAAAAATTAATGATAGATCATTTTCCAAAAGTATCAAAACAATTGGAATGAATTTCCTCAGTTTTCAGTATGTCAGTTGTGTTTTTATATAAAATGCCATTTAAAACTGAAAACATGCAATTTAAGTCATACTAGTCGCATCGTTTGTCGGTTTAAAATGAGACTTCTTCAAAAACATAAAAAATAATTGATGAATCTTTGTCTTTAATTTTTAAGACAATCAAAGTGAATTTACTTGGTTTTCATCGAGTGAAAATTTTTAAGATAGAATGTCAATTTTAAACTGATAGCTGACACTTTTAGTCATATTGGTCACACCATTCATCAGATTGAGGTGGGGTTGACTCCTACACATAAAAAATGACTCATGGATCATTTTCCTAAAGTATAAAAACAATACAAAAGAGTTTTCTTAGTTTTCCGTATGTCAGTTGTGTTTTTTTTTACTTCAATTAATGTCAATTTTAAATGACAAGATACATTTGAAGTCATATCGATGACACGATGCATAGGATTGAGGTTCGGTTGATTCCTACACATCACAAATGACTGATAGATCATTTTAATAAAGTATAAAATCAAATGGAATGAATTTCCTTAGTTTTCAGTATGTCAGTTCTGTTTTTTTACTAAAATTTCATTTCAAATTGAAAACATGTAATTTGAGTCATACTGATTTCATTGTGCATTGGTTTGACATGAGACAGCTTCATATATGTTGCAAAGGATAGAAAAATTTATGTCCTTAATTTTTAATATAATAAAAGTTTGTTTTCTTGGTTTTCAGTGAGGGACACATTTTGATCTAAAATGTCAATTTTAAACTGATAGCGAACACATTTAGTCATACCGATCACACTATTTGTCAAATTTAGGTGGGGTTGATTCATACACATCTCAAATAACTCATGGATCATTTTCCTAAAGTATCAAAATAATTTGAATGTGTTTCCTCAGTTTTCAGTATGTCAGTTGTGTTTTTTTACTTGAATTAATGTGAATTTTAAAAAACAAGACACATTTGGAGTCATACCGGTGACACTATGCATAAAATTGAGGTTCAGTTGATTCATACATGTCACAAATGACTAATAGATCATTGTGGAAAAGTATTAATACAATTTTTATGCATGTCCTCAATTTCCATCATGTTAGTTGTGTTTTTTTATTAAAATGTCATTCCAAACTGAAAACAAGAAATTTGAGTCATACTGGTCGCATCATGTGTCAGTTTGACATGATACTTCTTCATATGCATCGAAAAGGACATACAAATAACTGTCCTTAATTTGGAAGACATTCATAGTGTGTTTTCTTATTTTTCAGTGAGTGAGACATTTTGAGATAAATTGTCAATTTTAAACTAAGAGTAGACACTTTTAGTCATATAGGTCACACCGTTCACCGGATTAAGGTGGGGTTGAATCCTACTCATCACAACTGACTCACGAATTATTTTCCTAAAGTATCAAAAAAATATATAAGTTTTTTCTCAGTTTTCTGTATGTCTGTTGTGTTTTTTTACTTTAATTGATGTCAATTTTAAATAACAAGACACATTTGGAGTCATACCGATGACACCATGCATTGGATTGAGGTGAGGTTAATTATTACATGTCAAAAATGACTGATATATTTTTTTTCCTAAAGTATCAAAACAATCAGAATGCATTTCCCCAATTTTTTGTATGTTAGTTGTGTTTTTTTCCTAAAATGTCATTTCAAACCGAAAACATGAAATTTCATTCATACAGGTCGTATCGTGAATCGGTTTGATGTGATACTACTTAATACACATCAAAAAGGACTTATGAATAATTTTCCTTAATTTGGAAGATAATCGGAGAAAATTTTCTTTGTTTTTAGTGGGTGATATGTTTCGAGGTAAAATGTCAATTTTAAACTGATAGAGGACACTTTTAGTCATACTGATCACAATGTTCATCGTATTAAGGTGGGCTTGATTCCTACATATCACAAATGACTAATGTATCATTCTACTAATGTATCAAAACAATATGAATGGTTTTTCTCAGTTTGTAGTATGTTAGTTGGGTTTTATTAATTGAATTAATGTCAATTTTAAATAACAAGACACATTTAGAGTCATACCGACGACACCGTGCATCATATTGAGGTGTGTTTGATTCCTAAATGTCATAAATGACTGATAGATCATTTTCCTAAAGTATCAAAACAATCTAAAATAATTTCATTGGTTTTAAGTATGTCAGTTGTGTTTTTTTACTTGAATTAATGTCAATTTAAAATAAAGATACATTTGGAGTCTTATCGGTGACATTGTTCATCGAATTGTGGTGTGGTTGATTCCTACACATCACAAATGAACCACGGATTGTTGTCCTAAATTATCAGAATAAATTTTAAGTACATTTTTTCCCAAAAATCAATGAACCCTTACCTCTAAAACCTAAAAAAAGAAACATGACCTGCTCAATATGCTCAATCTACCCAATTTAGAAGGATTATGGAAAAACATTTGATCCTTGTATGGTTGACACAGAATAACATCCTACTTCAACACTATATCTTTAGTCAACTGAGTGAAGAACTAGCTATCATATATTTAGGACCTCTGAACGAATATATGACAGTTGGTTCTTCACTAGGTCAAATAAAGTGGGGAACTTCCAATGTTACAGATTGAGTCAATGCTTTTCGAAGAAAAACCCTTCTCGTTGTTGAAAACAAGAAGAGTGGAATAAGCTCTTGTGCACATTAGGTCTCAAGATGTCACAAAATACTCAAGGTATGGGGAAACCCCTTATGGATACTCATTATCTTTTGTGTTCTATCAACAACACACATACCCTATAAATGAGGACAATCAAGTTCTTTTCAAAAACCAACCAACATGCAATTCATCTAGTGCACAAACAAGAACCACCAACAGCCATGATTTTCTGCGAGGTGTTTAGCCTATCCAAATCACAACATTACCATCAAAAAACGAGAATAATAAGGTAGAAAATATTATTAAATTCGAAATTATTTTAGAAGTTTACCATCTTCATGCTATTTTGTGCATTCTTCCATCAAGTATGCTTCCCATTTGTTTCTAAGCATATCTATGTCGTCTTGGTAATATGGATATTTTCGACATTCATGGTAGTACTGAAAAAATATAAATACACAAAGGATTAATAAATATTTTAAATTAAATAGAAATTATCTTCAAAAATATCTCTTTAGGGATGCTAGTTTGTTCATGGAATATGATCTCTCTCATAAATTTACAAACATAATAAACACAGTCTTTTCTGTTTTCTTATTTCGGACACTGCAGAAACATTGAGAAAAACATGTAATTTTTTTATATGTGTTTGGATAGTGAAATATTATTATATATACCCTAATACTTATCCAGTCATAGTACCTATGAGGTTGGTTGTCCTTTTCCCCTGGCCTCATTCCATGATGTAGATGATATTGATGCACCACCCTATCATAATAGAATCCTCATTAAAAGATAATATAAATTATATAACAAGATGTTTATTTTTAAAATGTTGGATGTAGTGTATTAAAAATTGACAAACTCCATCATGTGTGGTTGGTTTGTTGGATATTAATGCATCGAATCCATAAAATAAATATTTGGAGTATGAAAATTGACAGCAATGAGCATCCAATATTGCCTAAAACACAAAAAGGAATAAGCAATGAAAGAAATTAAAATATATTTTATATGATTAAATTATATAGTTTTACCAATATATCATTGGTATTAAGAAAATTCTATCATCTATAATTTTTCTATTAAATCATTTGAGCGGGCCTGCCACTATTTCACCATGTTTCTTAGAAGTTGTGTCTTTTTGTCTTATAGAGGTTATGTGAGGACTAATGAGTGAAAATTTATATTCATGGGTAAATCCCTTCAATTATTTTTTATATATACTCCTACAAAAAATATGAAATTTATTTAGTCATAATTAACATAATAAATCTTCTTTTGGAAAATAAAATCATGAAAACATACATCATGTATCCATTTAAAACTAAGTCGTCTACACTGGGACTGTTGAAAAATGATTGTGACATCCCAATGAAAGGGCCATCCTTCATTGAATTTTCATAAAACTATTCTGTGGTTTTGGTTGATAACGGAATAATTGACCAATTTTGGTTTGCGAGATTTGGAACATAAAATACATGTACTGCCTGTGATGCCATTATAAAGAGTTCATCTTTGTACCCTCCCTTACTAAAATCAAATTTCACAGATCCCAACTCATCTATTTTAACATCACTTCTGTTATCAACCAACTTGAATAGAAAATAAGCACTTGGAATGTCGTATAATCCAAATCCCATATTTTTTTTATGATTCCAAAGTATGACATATTCACGTAAATTGGATTTCTGTCCTTATCATCAAAAACATGAATTGCTTCATCCACAAGTGTAACTCCACTATTTTTTCTGGTACTATATTCATCATGTTAGCTATTATAGAATTTATAACCATTATTTACATAAGCATTGTAAGATAATACATAGACACTTGGTCCTCCAACTATCCATCGAAGTCATTCTAAAATTGAGTCTAGATTTTCATCAAACTCCTTAAAAATATGGTCTTAAAACCATCCTACAAACAATTGATAATGTTTATTTGATATCCATTTTTCATCCCTTAATGGATTTTAATGTCTAAGAATTTCTTTTTGGGTTTCAACATATGGTTCAACATCCAAACTATTATGAAAAATGTAAAGTTGGGCCTGCTCCCGATCTATAATACTGATTGTGACAACCACCTTTCTAGAAAAACCTTCACCCGAAAGTCACCCAGTGGGATGATATTTCGTTAGACCAGTTCGCTTCGCACCATAAATATATTCGGAGCATAATTCAATGGCTTCTTCAATAAAATATGGCTCCACAATAAAACCCTCTAGTTGACTTTGATTTTTGACATACCCTTTTAAAATATTCATATACCGTTCAATGGGGTAAATCTATCTATAGTGAACAGGACCACAGATCCAAATCTCTCTCACCAAGTGAAACACCAAATGAACCATCATATCAAATAATGTTGGTGGGAAAAACATTGCCAATTCACATAATATGATGACAATTTCTCTTTCCATAGTCATCAATTTCACTGGGTATATAACTTTGATACATATAACTTTGAAGAAGAAACATAGCTTCATTAATGTATGACAGAAATTCTTGGAAAAAATGAAATGTAAGGCTATAAGAATTATATCTTGAATCAAAATGTGGTAGACAAGTGATTTTAGATATTTTAACTTTAAATCATGCATTGACACAATGTTCATGATATTCGATGAATACCCATATGGAACCTTTACGTCATTCAAGAAGTTACAAAACTGATATCTCTCCTACCTAGAAATAGTGTAAGCAGTAGGAAGAATAAATGTTTGTTTTTCACCCATCACTAGTGCCAAATCTTCTCGTATTCACATTTCAACCATGTCCAACCTAGCCTTAATTCCATTATTTTTTTTTGCTGGGTGAATTTAGCAACGTGCTGATGACACTATCACATACATTTTTTTCAACAAGCATAACATCAAGAAAATGTATGACGTATAGAAAATTCCAATAAGGTAATTAAAAAATTGATTTATTTTTTCAATCGGTTTTTGTAAGGTTTTTCGAAAATGATTTACCAAAAGAAATGTACACATCTTTAAATTTCTCAAATAGTTGATCACATTGTAGTGGAGATGGTATTGTACATTCTTCTGAAATTACATCGAATGATGTCATCCAAGATTGGTACTTATGTCATTTGGGTAAAAATCAGTGATTTCCTAGAAACACATTTTTTAATGAACATTTCAACCTAATTGATTGTATACCTTGTTCACAGACGGGACCCCCAAGAGTTCCTTTAATGCTATATCCTGAAGATTTTCCATAAGCAGGAAAGTCATTTATCATCCCATAAAACATGGCTCTCAATATGAAATATTAATTTATATAAGCATTATACATCATAACATGTTAATCCCATGATAATTTCAAATACTCGATCAATTGAGCCGAATAAACATCAATATCATTATCTGGTTGTTTAGGTCCTGATATAAGAATAGATAACATGATGTGTTTTCATTTCATGAATAACCACAGTGGAAATTTATAATTTACCAACATAACCATCCATGTACTATGAGTGATTCTTTGAAAACCAAAAGGATTCAATCCATCTTTAGATAATTCAAGATGAAGGTTTCTCAGCTCATTTCCAAAGTTAGGATACTCATGGTCAATTTTCTTCCACTGAGGAGAATCTGCCGAGTGTCGAAGTTTTTCATATTTATTTCATCTATCTATTTGTCACGTCAATTGCCATGTAGTCTCCTCACTTCCATATAGGTGCCTAAACCTTGTAATGGTTGGAAAGTACCATGCAACTTTTGTAGGACTAGATTCATCTTTCTTGTATCGAGAAGCACCACACTTTGGGAATTCTCTAAGTGATTTGTGGTCCTTGAAAAATACTATACAGTCATTCGGGAAGACATGTATTCTTTCAGAGATCATACCCATCGAGCATAGAATTTTTTTTGTATCATATTTTTGTCTTAGGAGCTCATTATCTTCTGCAATCATGTCATTCAAGAGAGAAAGTAATTCCATAAAACTGGAATCACTACATCTATTGCCTTCATTAAAATTATACAGCTTCATTACAGCTGAAAATGTTGTATATTTAGTACAACCATCATATAATGGCATCTTTGCACAACTCTTTAACTGCTCAAACAATTTTGGGCAATCACGAAGTTCATCTTCAATGGTCCTTGTCATTTCCTTAATACGATCTTCATCATCATTCACATATCTAATCACATCATCGATATGGTCATATTTATTGTCAACACTTGTAATCATATCAAATGATCCATAAAATGTAGTGTTATCTTAGTCACTAGCTACATTCTATTTTTCCCCATGTTTATTCAAATATTTATAGCTTTGATCTATTTCCTGATAGATCAAGTGTTCTTCCAACTCCTCTGGACTAAATTTTCTTGAATAACAACAGTGTAAATACAGACAAAGGATTTGAGAAGGATCATATGTGTGATCTTTTGTAAACTTGATAAACTCTTTCACACCATGTTCATACTCTTTTTTCAGACGATTGGCATCCATCCAATCTTTATGCATATTAATCCTATTTAATTCAGTGATATCAATATTTAATAAAATAAATACACAAAATGTTTATATAAAAATTAACCAAGGCTAAAATAACACTCTTTTTAAAACTATTTATAAAATAACAAAGAACCAATTTAGACAAACCATTTAAATAGTTTAAATCCCATTAAAAACTATTTATAAAAAAGAACACTCTTTGAAAATAACTCATAAAATCCCATTAAAAATTCATAGTTGAAATCCCATTAAAAACCAACCATTTACACATATTTCTCTTTAAAATAACACAGAATTTTTATAATAAACCAATTAGTTCCAAACATCATTTCTCAAAACCCCAATTCCTTTTTTAAGCATTTTAAATATATTTAAACCCAAAAAAGGGTATGTTGAACACATATAAAAGAAACATTTCAGAACACTTAAATCATTTTAAAGATCCACTTAGGCATTTTCACAAAGACATAAATCCCAATAGAGAAACTTTATACATTATATTAAACTATACAAACTTAAGTCCTAACTTCACAACCATATTTGATAAATTATGTTAGATCCCCCGTTATTGGGTTCCCTCCCCATGCTTAACACTCTCATAGTGATCCTCTCTAAAGGTTTAACTCTCACTTATACTAACATGCCACATGATGTTCCCAATTCCCGATGGCATAATTTCTTTCACTCTCCTTTACTCTACTAGAAATCAAATGCACTCGGCCTTACCCCCTCAAGTAACTATACATACCATTAAATCAAGTCATTCTTGTTGGGTCTTTACCTAACCAACCTCCCATTTTTTTTGGATTTCTCTATTGTCCAATACGTCATTCCAGCCCCAACACATTTGATCCTTTTTTCACTCTTGTATAATAAAGGTAATGTTCATATACTAAATATTTCCCACACCGAGCATGGATAATGTGGTATTACATTTCATTAGTCGATTATTTCACAATATAATTTAAGAATTACATATTAATGAGAGGGTTTCCTCTACAAATAATTCTAATCCATATGTAGACCCTAGGTACCCTTACAAAACTCCAATGAAACCCTTACACATTATTTTTTATTCATGGGTAACCCATATGAAGTATTTTTAATTATATTATACCCTTATGTAGTTCCTACCATATCCTTATATTGTGAATATAACCTTGGATCACAAAATTGAAGGAAAGGGGTGATCTCGGGCATCGCATCATGAGAGCACCATATCATGGTGAACCCTAGAAGATCAAAAACATTGAGTCATAAAACACTAAATAATATTCATAATCTCTATAAACAAATCCTTGCATAATAGGAACCAAAAAACAAACAGGAATACATAAAATAAAATTTACCTCAAAGCCTCAAGACATTCCAACTCAACAAGAAAAAGATTCCAAAATAAACAACCTCCCCAAACCACTTTAGGTAATTCAACTCAAGGGATTATAGAAAATAACCTAACCACTTCATAAACTTAGGAGTACCTTAATCACCATGTAAGGAAGGATGTAAATTTAAGAAACTCTAAATAAAAGGAAGATTTGGATTCACCACCCCATCTGAAGTTTGTGTAATCCCACAACCCAAATAGATATACCTATTCATGAAAATAATTAACCATAGGGGGTGTTTCTTCACATATTCTCAAGAACTTTCTGAGAGGATCAAATACCACATAGTAAATATGAATTTATCCCATTCATGTTTCACAAGATAAAATAAAGAATCTTAATGCACAACAAGTAAATAAATCAAATACACAAAATTTATTGAGCCCAATACATACAAAAAAGTCTTTAAATATGTTCACTCTTCTTTAAACAACACCCCTTCTATAAAAGTTCCATGTTAATTATTTTTAAAGACACACACTCTTTGAAAACAATCCAAAAAATGCTTCATTAAAATTTTAACACTCAAAAAAATAAATTTCCTTAAGATTGCAACATTTAAAAGGAGTATATGGAATCTTTTCACCAAAATCACACACTTGATTTGAAAATATTTCATTTTACTTCCAAATAAAAACCCACTTTAACTTCAAATTATTTTAAAAAATATAAATCATTTCAAAAACATTTCTATCAAATCTAATTTCTTTTTAAATTTCCATAATGAAATCAAACACTATTTATAAACTTTAATATAATCAAAATTTCCCTTATAAAGAAACCATCATGCATAGTTTTAAAAACCAAGACACATTAAAAATATTTCAATTCAAAAAAATATCTTAATTCAAAATGAATAGGAAGACTACCATTTCAAAACATTTTACGAACACCAAAATCAACTTTTTCATCCAAAAACAAAATTTTCTATAACATAAAACCAAGTTTTCAAAACACAAGAACACAGAATAAGACCCAAATAATTAATTAAAACATCACCCAACAATGTAAAACCACCATAAAACTCCCTTAATCAATCACACACCAATGGTTGGAACCGTCGAGATTAATGAAAAATGTAAAGGATCCAAAATTAAAAATCTAGGGGGAAGAATAATAGTGCATGGTTTGACCACATGGGTTATATAAACATGGACTAACCATGAAAAAACCATCATGATGGTTATAGACCCAACTTCATGGGGTCTATATAGTTTTCTAGACCATGTGAGTTAACCCTAAAACCTGGGATCTTTTCCTATTTTCACCTCGAAAGATCAAAGTGACCCCAAAATCACCTATACACTCAATATGGATCAAAATACCACAATATCATATCCCAAAACATTTGAGAATAAATATGAAAAAAAATATAGAACAACTAAACAACAACGGCTATTATTATTTCAAGAAGAAGAAGAAGAAATGAAGTTACCCTAGAAGGGACACTACCCATATTGGCAGTAACAGCGGCAGAAGAGGCGACAGTGGCAGCAGCGGTGGAGGAGGAGAAGGAGGCGGAAATAGTGGCAGAGGAGCAGAAGGTGGAAACAGCAGTTGAGGAGCAGGAGGATGTGTTCGCAGTAGCGGCGATAGAGGAGGAGAAGGATGGAGTCCGCAAAGAAGGAGGAGGAGGATGACAAGTCGACAACTACAGCAGCGGAGGAGGAGAAAGCAGTAGAGAAGGAGGAGGATTGGGTGGTATAGGTTTACGCTTCTATGAGAGCTTGAGGGGTACAGAAGGAAGAGAACGCAGTTAGGGTTCATTTATAAAATTTGTGGAAACATTTATCAGCACTAGTAAAAAGTGCTGATAAATATGTGTTTTATTAGAACTTTTTAATTAGCGCTGATAAAACATACCATTTATTCAAAATTATAAAATTATAACCAATCTATTTATTACATTTATAATTTTATAAATATATATAATTAATATATTTATTATAATTTAATAATTATTTAAATATATTTGTATTTATTATATATTTTTTTATAATTTTATGATTTATTTAAATAAATATATATTTATAATTATAATTATATATATATATATTTATATTTATATTTAAATACTACTAAAAACTATAACAAATTGATATATTATTTTTATTTTTATTTTCATAAATATATATATATATATATATATATGTCTGGGTCTATGCATATATTCATTAAAAATTATATTTATAAATCAATATATTCAAAAGGTATTCATAAATATATATTTATCATTTAAAAAAATATTTTTTAATTTTTTAATTATATAAACATATTTATATTTAATTAGTTATATATAATTATAATTATATATAATATATTAAAAAAGTATATAATTATATATAACTAAATATTTCTACTTTTAAATATAATAAATACATTTATTGTTTATTTAAATATATTTATCATGATTTTAAGTATTTATGAGAACATAAAGCTTCATATATATAGGAAATAAATGAATACACCAAGTATAGTACTATAATATATATGGACAACATTAGGGTAAACAATGAACATATTCATTATATGAATATGAACTTCCATTACGCATCAATTGAGACATTCATTTGGAAACATAAATTTATTTAAATATATATATTTAATAAGTATTTGTGTGTATATATATATATATATTAAAAGGTATTTATATATAATATTATAGACATATAGTATAATAAATATATAATAAAGACATAACTAAAACTAATAAACCTAATAGATATAAATAAAACATAAACATAATAAAAATGTAATTTTTATTTAATGTATACATATAAACATTATTTTTGAATATAATTAAAATATTTTTATATAAATTAATAAAATTTTATATTAAAAACTTTTATCATTGCTATTATTAGCATTGATAAAGTCCCCTTTTTATCAGCTCTTTTTTCTAGCGCTAATAAAATCTCCCCTTTTATCAGTGCTTTCTAGTTAGCACTGAAAAATCATGAGCGCTTCCCTTTCCCACATTTGTGGTAGTGTTAATTCTAGTAAGATCATTTGTTGCATGCATCATTTCTAGTTTTAGGACATTTCAGCTGTTAGATTTCAACAGTTTTCATGAGTATTATGAATCAATTTCTTTTTGTATTTTTTAGGGTTTGTTAGGCAGTATTGATTCAAAACTTCTTATAATACCTTTTTCTTATGATAACTGCTTCTATACAAGTGATTCGGGTTTTCAATTAGTAGTTTTTAGCATGTGATTCCAAACTGACCCTTAATATTTTTTTCATAATTTAGATGATTGGAATTGTTCTTTATCAAGCATCTCATCAAGCCTTTTACTATTCATGTGTAGACCAGAGGGGAGGACCTTTTTATAAAGTTAAAATAAGTGAGTGAGGTCATTTTGGGAGCCATGGAAGGCTAATTTCCAGGGTACAAGGTAAATGCTGCTTCAAACTGGGCACCTCCACACATGGTATGATACAACCTCTGTAGAGTCAATTCCAGCACCATGGAAATTTGGAAGCAAAACAAGTGGGAAGAAGCATGAAAAGAATAATATGCAGTGATTCGAGGAAGTTGATAGATGACAATAGAGGTATTCAATGTTATTCTGAAATGACAATGAATATTATACAGTGCTTTTGGTTTCTAATGTTGTATGTTTAAAAAAATAGTATTGGAGATGTTAATGATGGTCGTAAATTCCTTTTTTAAATATATATATATATATGCAGTGATCTCTAAAAACTGATGACAATCATTGGATCATTACGTGTACCACACTATTGTGTAATCAACCCTCCAAAATTTAGATTTAATTAGATATGATAATTTTCAGTTTTTTGTTCCATCAATCTCATGAATTCAAGTATACTCATGTTAAATGGAGTGTGTCTAAATTATAAAATTATACTACATTAACTCTCTTCATGATTGATATATCTGAAGCGTTTCAGATAGTTCTGGTGGAAATAAAAAATGAAATAAAAACTAATATCGTATTTGATATAGTAGAACCTAAATTTTCATCTAATAATTATAATTTGTAATAAAAATTCAATAAATATAAAATAATAATAATAGTTTTATAGTTAGTTAATTAATTATAATAGTTTAAAATTATAATTAAAAAATATGGCTATTATAATTGATTCTATTTCTATTTCTATTTAAAAAACATATGAATTAAAAATTATTATATTTATAATCATATAATTATAATTATTAGGTACAATTATAATTACGAAGTATAATAATAAATATAATCGAGGGTAGTTTAAAGAAAAGATTATTTGATCATTATAAAAGTTTTTTTAATTTTAATTGTAATGTTTATAGTTAAAAAATTAATGATAAAAAATTATATTAATATAGTGATAAAAACATTATTATAATTTAAAATATAGTTAAAAATTTATATTAATTACATTTATATTATTATAACTCTAATTATTTACAATTAAGAAAGGTACCCTACTGGGAGTGGTCTAGTGGAAAGGGTTAGGCACTTGTTCTCAAGGGGAAAGTGTTCAATTCTCATGGGTTACACTTTGACATTGTAATTACATGCCTAGTAATTTAACTCATTTGACTGCATGAAGAAATAGTGGGTGATAGTTTTACTTAGTTATTGACATAGTGTATTTAAGACTCGAGACCTTGTGTTCGTTTTAGTTGACTGAGGGTTATGCTTGGAAAAACATGTTTGTATACAGGGTGGGGGTATACCACCCCAATTTGTTTCGAGGAATGAACCCGATTTACTTTTTTCCAAACCTCATGTAATATGGTACTTTTGATCTATTAGAGGTGTTAAGAGGGGTATCAAGAGTCATTTCCAATGTCACACTGCAACAAGTGAGGGTTACACCATGACAAGGGTCATGCAGGGGATCGTCAAGACACAATATGGGAGGGTTGCACCTGAAAGGTTTTGAACGAGTCTAATAACTATTATCATATGAAGGAGAAGTGATTAAAAACTTTTTCTAAGTATCTCAGATGCAAGATAAATGAAAACATGATAAACAAAAAGGAACAATTTTAGTAAACATGTGTACAGTACGCTGAAAATCCAGTACTTTGTCTTCACCACCTTTAAACAACTTTGAATGTTCTTGATAAAGATCACAAAGTGGAAACTGAATTACATCCCACCTCCAGAGGTATCCACTGGCTAATTTGAATCGCATGTCATATATGTGGGACTCTCTATCCTCCATAATGTGCTATCATCTCATGATGCAAATGAGGTTGGTGAAAGAGAGCGTCGAGTTTCAGGAAGTGTGATCAAGCACTGTACAATGCCGTCACACAACAGTGATATAAATATAATCACCTGAGGATTCTCCATGGGTGTAGTTGCATTTATTCATGTGTTACAAAACATTAATAAATTCTACGACCACCTTCATGGATTTAATACATGAATGAGTTTCCTCCCATATGTTTCATCTAATGAAATGTTATAATAATTGAAAGTATAGGTGGAAGACTCACCTGAATGATAATGTTTTATCATTCAGCTATCAGGGATGCATCCTACATTAAACGATATACCCTTATAATGGCATGCAAATCATAATTTTCATGCAAAACAATACAAATATTATATATATATATATATATATTATAGATAAATATGGATTTATGACATATCTTCTTCAATCCTAAACTTGCACTAATTCCTGATAGACTTTGTGACATTTCTCCTTATATTGTATTGTATTCAAAAACTTAAAAAATAATATCCAAAACTCATTTGGATATGTTCCAAAATAGTTTTGGAAAGTTATCATTAATTTCACTTTATATCACATCATATATAATACCTTGTCAATACCCATCCAAAACACATCCGGATTGACTCTAAAACACTATTATAGTAGCTCTCCAAGTCAAACTCAATCCTTATTCAGTCAACCACTAAGTGTGACCTCATGTTCCTTTATAACAATGACAAGATCTACTATAAGATCCCTAGTTTTCATATAGTGTATAGATCTTTTTAATTTTGGTTTAAATGCTTGTTTAAAACCTAATGTAAATACCCTTTCGGGTTATGGGGGTGTCTGGGGTGTCTGGGGCTTATTCAGAGCCCGGAACCCAGCTATTTGGGAGAATAAGGCAGGTTGCATGGTTAGTAGATACCCTGTGAGACCTGGTTAGAGGGAAAGAGGAGCTTGCACAATTTGTCAAACTGTGCGGATGGAGGTTCACGCTCGGGCGATAGCACCTACAATTTTTATCATAGGTGTTTTTCATTGTTTGTGTATGGTTAGTCAAACCATATGTAGTGAATATGTGGGTTCCCCCTTAAAACAGTATAGGGTGCACAGTTGGTGCATGGTTTGGCCAAAAGTACGGGAAAACCATATGACCCAATGTTTTTAGGAAAAATGAAAGAATTTCCCTTAAAATTTTTGTAACCATAAGTATAATTTCTTTCTCCTCTAATGGTTATAATCTCAAGTGTGGGAGTTCCTCTTGAAATAAAAATCATAGGCTTTGGTGTGGTTTCTCCATACGAACACATAATCGAGCATTTTTTGTCTCATTGGAATCACACCGGTGAGTACTCAATTCCATTTGTTCTATTGATCGTTTGTCTTGGTATCGACTGTGTTATTTAGGTGTAAGATAATATGTTCTATTTTTAGGGTTTTCATCCATTCTTCATTTTTCTCCCAATATGAGTTGAATTGGGATCTGATACTAAACAAGCACTCTAATTTCGAACTATGGTAGGTGGTCTATACTTTTCCTGAGTGGTTTGGTGCTTTGTAGATCTAGTTTCATTTGTGTGGCACACCGGACATTCTGAAGTCACCCATAAAATAAATTGATTTCTTGAATTAAATGAAACCAAACACGTTTGGGATGCCCACTAGTTCCTTAATAATTGTTGGAGGTTGTTTTCCCAACCAAGGTCATCCATGGGGAATGACTTTGAGTTTTCCCTTTCTTACACCACTCATGGGGTGTGTATTTGATCTTTCCAAGTTAGAGGAATCCCACCAATAAATGAATTGAATTCAATTGATTGATTATGAGATGTTCTTCTCCTTTATATGTTAATCATGATGTTGAAATGTATAAAAGACTGATTGTAAATTATAATATGATTGGGTAAACTGATGGAAATGTAATTGAATTGGAATTTATATATGAGTGGGTGAACTCTTAGAATTTAAGTCTTGTGAGTTAATGAATGAAATGAGATATAAATTGCAATGGTAGTGAGCCTTGGTTGGTATACCAAGGGTATTGATTCCATTTAGATTCCATGAATGTTTCACACATGGGCCCTGATATATGGTAGAAGATACCTTGGATCTTTATGCACCATGGATCTTGATTTCGTAGGATACCGAGGGAATTACCACCCCTTGGATCCATTTTGTTGGACTCACATTGGACATGCTCTGTTGACATTATCCTTGTACCCCACCAGTGTCATTACCAAGTTTCCATTAAGATGCTCCCAAGACTGGACGGGAATTACTTGGTCTTATATACCTTGGATCCTTCCATGAGGGGTTTGAAACTTTTTATTATACAACACGACCATGGTAAATGTGAAAATTCTGATTATATGGCTCGAAAATGATGGATATGATATACAGATTATACGAAAAGTCAGTGGTGATATGATATATTGTGTATACAACATTGATGTGGTATTTACCTCGGTTTACGTTACTATTACCTTGTCATAGGATCTTGACACTAGTTTTTCATGGAGCCTTGTTTGGCTTGACAATATCAATTTATAGATTTACTTTTTCTGTGGTCATTGCACTTGTATTACTGTCATATCTTTTATATACCTTTCAATTCTCTTTAGATTATATTGCATTACCAGGACTTTTTATAGTCACCTTCGGTGGTGACCTACTGAGATTATATCTCACACCCTGTTTGGGCCATCATTGGGAATTTGGAAAGATTATATGGGTGCAGGTAGGGACCGGGGAAAGTGCCCAAAGTTCAATGCTCAACTTTGTTCCATGCTTAGAAGTAGGGGAGCATGGGACCGAGATGAGTCTCATCATGCTATTCGGTGATTGAACTTTTGGCCTTTTTTGGAATTTTGTTACATGTATTGTAGTAGTTGTATGTATACTTATTTTGGATGATTTATAGATACATGACATGATAATCATTGTATATAATATTACTTTTGGAATTGCTGTATATATCTACCTTCTGGATGTTTATCTCATGTCCATTTGTTATTATGATTCTTCTATGGATTGTTATTGTTATTCCACCATGTTACACTCTGACATGAGAGCATAGTCTCCCCACGGACACACCCTAGGACCTCACTTCTAGTCAATAGCATCTGGCATTCGAGGAGATGTTCTTGAGGCCATGTGGCCAACTGGGCTCAGGACACTGTTTAGTGGCATCCAGGTCCAGGGTGTTACAAAGTGGTATCTGAAATTTTATTTTTCTAGTTTATTATTTGGAGACAATATAAAGGGATAGGAAGGTATTGTAATTTGGTAATGATCTTTGCCTAAGCATAGCTAACCCACGCACAGGAAAAATCCAAATTACCTCGAATGAAATTTTTGTTTTCTATATTTTAACTATTTCAGTTATTTTGATTCCACTGTTCGGTGATGCACTTGAACTGTGATGTTATCATTAATATGATTGAGGGTTCTATTTTTTTGAAACCTGATGAGATGAGGGTATGTCATCTCATGAATCATTTTAGGCACTTTATAGGAATCGCATTCCATGAATTATGCCATGCCATATAGGATGAATTTATTTTTTGCATGATGTTGTTATAGGTGTCATGAAAGATATACCTGCTATTGTGATAGACTTTGGTGTAGTGAATCAAGAAAAATGGTTGGTACTCAGAGTGAATGTCGTAACCTAAGTAGTGTTTTCCTTATTAGGCTACAATAGACACCCTGAGTATCCAATTATGTCACATTGATCCATGGACCATGAGTCACATGGATTGGAATGTGTTATGGTGTGAATTAAGTGGATTCCATATTTCAGTTCATGTGGAGTATGGGCCCCTATGGATTAGAAAGTGATGTACCATTTAGTTTAAACATTAAAATGGAATGTGAGATGAATATGAAATTCAAATGTAAAATTGAAATGATAAATGGAGAATCCGGCCTAGACTTGAATTTTGAGTGGGAAAGTGGAAATGTCTCTAGTGACTTTTGTGACAGTTTCTTTTTACCAGTCCTAGCTTTAGTAGCATGTTGTGTAGTATGACCCGATTATAGGAAGGTTTTGACTTTTACTGTGATTTTGAGCTGAGAACTTTGAAATTGTTCTTTTCTAAGGTGCATTTTTTACATTGTATAGAAATGCCACCATGATGAACTACAATCATATTCCATAAGGGTGGTGATGACTATGCTCTAGAGGAAGTGGACCTTGGGCTCCCGGGGGATCCTTCTATAGTTCCAGTTGTGGCACCATTAGTTTTACCAGACATAGGTGATGATCCATAGTTATATGATGTGTTTTTCCACTTCATGTAGAGTTCTTAGGGAGAACCACAACCTATGTTGTCTATGGCTAAGCTAACGAGTCTATTATAGAAGTAGAATTCTCCCACCTTTTGGGGGGATGATAGTCCACATGCTACTGATATATGGCTGGAGACTACGCTATTGATCTTTGAGCATCTGGAGACACATCCCTAGAGGAGAGTGAATCTCGTGACTTATATGCTTCGAGAAGCAGCAAAGCACTAGTGGGATGTTTTGAACCAGACAGATAGGTTGTGAGATATGGTTTGTTCTGATTTCCAAACCAAGTTCTATGAATAATTTTACCCCGAGACTCTAAGACCAAAGTGGCCTAGTGAGTTCATTCGTCTGGAGTAGGGAACTATGAAGGTTATGGATTAATCAACATTCTTTACAGAGTTGCATCATTTTGCGTTGGCATACCTTGCTTATGAGTTATCGAGGGTGAGATGTTTCGGGGAGGGTCTTTTACATGCCATTTGAACTCGGGTCAATGTGTTCAGATTGACAACTATTAGTGAGGTTATAAATCAGGCACTAATTAAAAAGTGAAACATAAGGGAAGCTAGGGGCACATAGAATAACAGTGTCATATTCCGACCAAGTGTTTCAACTTCTTTAGGAAGGAAGCACCATTTTGAGGATTCCCATAAGATGAGAACCATATAGTATGTGTGTACTAGTAGATTAGTTTTCTTTCATCAGTGTGGTATATGGGACCACATGTGAAATCAATGTGATCGTGACCTATTTAAGTGATGAGATTGCAGTAGGATGAGCCATGTGAAACGTTTTTGCAGGACCTTACCTCTAGCAGTGAGTGGTAGGGGGTTAGCTCTGACACCAGGTTGGGGAGTATTTTTCACAGCTCTACATCAGGAAGAGATCTAGAGCAGTACTGATCGATCAGGATGAGATGGCAGTGGTTATGGTTGAGGAATCCAAACACCAGTTGCATCGAGACAATAGAGCAGGCCAACTTTGGGTACTATGTTTGTGTCATAAGGATCTGATTCATGCTGAATATATTTTGTATAGCCTACACCTGAGAAGTTTGTAACCAGACCATCTATGGTGAGAGGTAAGATCTCAGTAGCCTAAAATCTTGTATCTTCTCCTTTTGACATAGGTGCTTCACACAGTTTCATATCTATACCTATTTTGGAAAGCCTTGGTCTCACTATACTATTGTTTGAGCACTTCATGACACTTTCTACTCTATTGGGGATCATAATGGAGAGTATGTTCCAGTGCAGGGAGTTCCCCCTTGAGTTTGGTGGGTATCACTTCATCTAGAATCTTTTTTCCCTCAAGATTATAGGGTTTGATGTCATTATTGGGATGCATTGACTAGTGGATTATCAAGCCTATATTTATTGTTATCATTGGAGGGAGACTTTCACATCACTAGAGGGTTTAGTTTATACACACAGGGGTGAATGGAATGTATAGGTGAGACAAGATGGACCATAACATCGTGGGCCGGGTGGAATGACAACCCAGATTGTTATTTTGTATATGGATGATCATGGTGTGTGTCCGGCGGTCTTTCCTCCAGTGGTTGATCGTTTTAGGGGCATTTTCCTAGATGACTTCTGGTTTACCTCCCGATATATAGGAGAAGTTCTCCATAGATCTAGTGTCAAGAACTACACCAATATCCATTCCTCCTTACAAGACGGATATGATAGAGTTTCAGAAGATCAAGAGGCAGCTAGAGGACTTGGTGGAAAAAGAGTTTATACGACCCAATACTTTTATGTTGGGTTCACCGGTCCTTTTTGAAAAAAAAAGTAGGATAGTACCCTTAGGCTATGAATGGATTATCATAAATTGAACCAACTGACGGTTAATAACTGATATCCCTTTCCATAGATAGATGACCTATTTTATCAGATTCGAGGAGCTCAGATGTTCTTGAAAATTTATTTGAGGTTTAGATACCATTAGGTTCATGTTTGACCTGCATACATACCTCATACAACTTTTTATAGTATGTATAATCTATATGAGTATCTGGTTAGGACGTTCGGTATCACTAACGCACTGGGGATATTAATGGAAATAATGAACTGAGTATTTCATCCTTATGTAGATTCGTTTTTGGTGGTTTTTGTGGATGATATCTTAGTGTATTCTCACAATTTATATGACCATGCTAAAAAATTTGAGATAATTTTGGATACACTTTGATATCATTATTTATATGTTAATTTCACAAAGTTCCACTTTTGAATGGATCATATTCACTTCATGGGTCATATTATCTCATAGAAAGGAGTATCAATTGACCTAGAGATGGTGACAGCTATAGTTTCTTAGGATAATCCTAAGAATGTATTTAATATACGAAGTTTCTTGGGGATATCTAGATACTACAAGCATTTCATACAGGACTCATCACACTTAACAGCATTGTTTATGGGCTTGATTAAGTAGGGTGTGAAGTTTTTATGGTCAGATGCCTACAAGACATCCTTTCAGGAGCTGAAAGGGAGATTGACTTCAGCATCAATCATGGTTCTTCCATAGTATGGAAGAAGTTATAATGTGTATTGTGATGCATCAGGTATCAGGCTAGGAGCATTTCTAATATAGGGGGATATAGTCATGGAGTACGAGTCTTAAAATATGAGCCCACGTGAGGGGAACTACCCAATGAATGATCTTGAGTTAGTTTTAGTTGTTCATGCTTTTCACTGTTGGGGACATTATTTACTGGGATAGCATTTGTGGTGTACACAAACCACAAAATCCTCAAGTAAATATTTACACAACAAGATCAAAATCTGATGCAACTATGTTGGTTTAAATACCTAAAATATTTTAACTTTTATCTTACCTACACGCATGGGAATTTCAATATAGTTTCCAATGCATTGAGCATGAGGACTCAAATATAGGTGGTTCAATATTCCAATAGTGAGTGGAATCTTATGGATTTTTTCTCTGAGATGAAATTTGAGGTGAAGGATAGTCCGGGGTACTCTTTTCTTACATCCTTAGCTATGACATATACCATATTGGATAGAGAGAGGATTATTCAACTATCAGATTTAGTGAGCCTAGTCATATGGGAGAGTGTGGCAGGTGAGGAACCACCTCCTAGTTGGACTATGGGTGAGGATAAAATACTGCATATCCATGGTCGCATATAGGTTCCAGTGGACATACGTGAGGAGATAATTTTGGAGTTTCATGCCTTAGTTTGGGTATTTCATCTTGGTGTCACCAAGATATATCATGACTTATGTCGTTAGTACCAGTGGTCGGGTATGAAGTAAGAGGTAGCTAGTTTTTTCATGAGGTGTTCCACCTGTCAGCACGTGAATGCGAAACATCAACAACCAATTGGAATTTTATAGCAGCTGCCTATTCTTGAGTAGAAATGGGATGATTTCATGATAGATTTTATGACCATATTTCCAAGGTCACCTCAAGGAAATGATGTTGTGAGAGTTGTTATTTATAGGCTTAAAAAGGTTTCACATTTCCTACTGATCAAGGAGACATTCAGTGTGGACGAGCTTAGTAGATTATATAACCTTGATATAGTAAACCTTTATGGGGTTACCCTCACTATAATTTTATAGAGGGAAACCCAATTTATATCTCATTTGTGGTAGAGATTTTAGAGGTAACTAGGTACACAGGTGCTTCTGATAACAACATTCCACCCTCAGACTAATGGCCAATCAGAGCATACAATACAAGTGATTGAGAATATGCGGTGAGCATGTGTCCTGGATTTTGGGGTATCTTTGGAGTGGCATATTATCCTCGATGAGTTCTCCTACAAAAATGGATAATAGGTGATGATACATATGTAACCTTATGAGTCTTTGTACGATAGGTCATGCCAATCAACCCTATGCTGGTTAGAGGTTGGTGAGACATCTTTACTGGGAATATGTTTCATGAAGGAGACTTCTGAGAAGGTCCATTTGATCAAGAAGCAGATGAATACTGCACAGTATCGATAGAAATCTTACACAGATTGTCACAAATGACCTATAGAGTTTAACGTTGGGGATCAGATTATTTTATGTATCTCATTGAGGCTCAGACACAGACAGATCAAGAAGCAGGGTAATATTTCACCATGATATATCAGGTCGTTCAAGATTCTAGAGAGAGCCGAGTTGGTAACCTATTAGTTGTAGTTACCTTAGAGATACTAATCCATTCATGATGTACTCCATGAATCTTGGTTTTATCAATATCAATCAGACGTATCTCACATTCTACATCCTAAGGAGGTGGAGTTATAGGTAGATGCGTCCTTTTAGGAGCATCTGATTCATATCATTGATAAGAGGAAGAAGGTTCTTTGAGGCCATTCAGCTCATTTAGTATGGGTGCTATGGATGCACACCCATTTACAGGATGAGACTTGGGAGTGAGAGTCCAACATAGATGTTCAGTAGCCAGTGTTATCCTTAGACGATTCTTGGCCACCCTTGAGAGTGAAATTCAGGGACAAATTGCTTTAAGGGGGGAATATTATAAGATCTTGGGGTTTTTTATGAGGTATGTATCTTATTAATTTTAGTTTAAATGCTTATTTATGGCATAATGTTAATACCCTTGAGGTTATGGGGGTATCAGGGGTGTATAAGGATTATTCAGATCCCAAAACCCACCTTTTTGGGAGAATAAGGTAGGCTACACGATTAGTAAAAACCATATGGGACAGGCCGCATGATTACTACTAACTCTGTGAGACCTGATCAGAGGGATAGGGGATCTAGAATGATTTTTCAAACTATGTGGATAGAGGCACATGCCCGTGCGAGAGAACCTACATTTTTTAGAAGAGGTATTTGTCACAGTTTGCGCATGGTTAGTCAAATCGTGTGTAGGGATCATGCATGTTCCCCCTTAGCACAACAAAGGGAACATAGTGGGTGCATGGTTTGAAAAACTATGCAGCCTAGTGTTTTGAGACAAAATAAAAAAATCCCTTAAAATTTTTATAACCCTAAATATAATTTCTTTCTACTCCCATGGACAAAATCTCAAGCATGGGAGATCCTCGTGAAATCCAAATCAGAGGAATTACTATGGTCTATCCACCTGAACTCAGAATTGAGCATCGTCGCTCTCATTGGATTCACACCGGTGAGTACTCAATTCATTTTGTATTGTTATTCATTTGTCTTGGTATCAGGTTCTCTATTTACATGCAAGCTAATATTACATATTTTTAGGGTTTTCATCTATTCTTCATTTTTTTCTAGATCTGAGTCGAATCAAGTGATGATACTGGACAAACACTCTAATACCAACCTATGGTAGGTGGTCTATAATTTTCATGAGTGGTTTAGTTATTTATAGATATAGTTGACTTTATGTGGCATGCCAAACTTTCTGGCATCACCCCTAAAATAAACTGATTGCTTTAATTAAATGAAACAAATCATTTTAGGGATTACCACTAGTTTCTTGAGACTTTTTGGAGGTTGTTTCCCAAAACTAGGTCTCCCATGGGGCATGGATTTGAGTTTTCCCTTTATTAAACCACCCATGGGGTGTGTATTAGAGCTTTACTAGTTATATTAATCCCACCTATAAATGAATTTAATTGAATTGGTTAATTATGAGATGTTATGCCTCCTTTTCATGTTAAGCACGGTGTGTAATTATTTAAATTATTTATTGAAAATCATTATATGAGTGGATAAACTCATAGAAATGTAACTGATTGGTAATTGATATATTAGTGGGTAAACTAATGCAATTGAATGCTAGTGATTTCATGAATGGAATGATATGTGAATTTAAATGGTAGTGGATGCCTTGGTTGGAATACCAAGGGTATTGATTTCATTTAGATACCATAGACGTTTCACCCATGGGATGTGATATATGGTAGAAGATACCTTGGAATTGTATTCTCCTTGGATCTTGATTCTGTAGGATTCCAAGGGAATTTCTACCCCTTGGATTCAACTTTCTGGACTCTCATTGGGCATGATCTGTTGACATGATACTTGGACTCCACCAATGTTGTTATTTAGTTTCTGTTAAGATGCTAATGTGACTTGATGAGGATGCCTTGGTCTTTTATACCTTGGATCCATCCTTGAGGTTTTTGACACTTCTTATTATATGAAATGGCCATGGTAAATGTGATAGTTCTGATTTTATGTATTCATCATGATGGATATGATATAAAAAATCTACAGAAAGGACGTGGTTATATGACATTTTGTGTATAATGCATGGTTGTGATATTTACCTCTATTTACTTTACTGTTACCTTATTACAAGAGCTTGAAACTTGTTTTGTAGGGGGGCTTGTTTGGATTTACAGTATCACTATACATCTATAATTTTTACATGGTAATTTCACTTGTATTATTTTCATATCCTTTATATACCTTGAACTTTTCTTTTTATTATATTGAACCATCAGGACTTGTTATAGACACCTTGGGTGGTGACCTACTGGGATTGTATCTCACATCCTATTTGAGCCAACATTGGGTAACCAGAAATATTATTTGGATGTAGGTATAGATTGGGGAAAACGCCCATAGTTTGATGCTTAAATTTGTTCCATGCTCAGGAGAAGGGGAGCAAATGACCGAGTCGAGGCTCGTGATGCTATTCGGTGATAGCGCTTTTTTTTCTTTTTGGAATTTTGATACATGTATTGTACTAGCTATATGTATACCTATTTTGGATGATTTGTAGATACATGAAATGATCATAATTTTATATGTGATTAATTTTTTCATTGTTGTATATATCCACCTTTTGGATGTTTATCTCCTATTCATTTATTATTACTATTCTGTTATTGACTATTATTGTTATTCTGATGTTTTACACTCTGACATGAGGGCATAATATCCCCACAAACACACCCTAGGCTTCACTTCTAGTCAAAATCCTATGGAGTTCATGGAGATGTACTTGTTTCCATGTGGCCAACTGGGATCAGGGAACCATTTAGTGGAATCCGAGTTCGGGGTGTTACTAATACAAATCACTATATCCATATATGTAAGAAAAGAGAGAAAACTAGCAAATAATTAATGATACTTAAGATATAAATGGATCTGGTGTGATCTCCATCAAACACATGTATCTCTATACCCATATCCACTAATTTACATCTTATGAAAATTTGAATTCTCATATTTTCCCTTTATCCAAGACATCTACTGACCATGGGACACAGAGCATGTCAATCCCATAGAGCAAACTCATTCGTTCTCTATTCTCAGAGTATAGACTATTTTGATCAATGAATACATCACATGTCATTTATTTTTATAGATAATCACATCACATGTCCCGTATCCATATTGATATATAATACCTAGGTGTGGCTGCACACTCCCACAATCTATCTCAATTGAGGGACCAAGTGTCATACTTATCACATGAGGTCAAATCCCATCTTGGTTTATCTCAAACTGATGACATGATCATCAACATACTAAACCATCCTCATATTATCTAAGTCAATATAAAGAATTTTGTAAGTAGGATATCAAAATACAAAGGTTCCCATGCAAGTTATCTTTCCAATCTTAGGTATTGGGGACTCAAATATGATCCATGCACCCCTAGTATACTAAATACATCTGTATGACACTCTATGTGGTATACTTTGCAGGACATCCAACACACGCAAAGAATATTATTCTTTGTTTTGTGCCCCATGATCATATTTCATATCTCTATCTGAGAATCCCACTCACACTAACCTTAACATATCATTATAAACTATAATACCCCATGATGAACATCAGTTTTGGTTAAACTCAAAGTCCTAATTTGAGAGTTAAATTATCATTACACTCCAAAAAATGTTTATATTTATATATATTTATTCAACCAAAATGAAATAATGATAAAGTGGAGATTTCCCTTTAATTGATACATTTCATACTCTTAAAACCTTTTAATAATATTTAACACACCCAACATAAGCACTGATTTATCACATCATATATGAAATATTTCTAGATTATCCTTATTTTTGTTACACTTTCTAAGTTTTGTTAAATTATTACATCATATGTAATTCCTATCACATATCTATATGATTATCTGATAAAATTCTCCCACTAAACTCTTTAGTGAGAAACATCTAAGAAGTAAGCTAATTTAAATAATGATGAAACTTAGGAATCAAATTCATAATTATTAAACTACTTAAACATATTAAAACCTATTAACTTCACAACATCAAATTTTATAATGTCAACTTTTATTGTCTATATAAAAACTTTTAATTTCATCAACATCATCCTTGGAACTCTATTCCATCAAAAAATTTCCTTGAAATAATGTAACTACTTACATTATTGTTTACTATTACATCTTAAAATCTTTTATGATATTAAGTAAAATTATATTTAAACATATATTGGTATAATATTTTAACTTTTAACTTCTCTTAAGTCCAAAAATACTCCCACTAGCCTCTTAGACTCCATATTCCTTTCAGAACATCTTATTAAATCCACAAACCCTTTTGTGTTTTAGAAGTAACACTTATTTCATTTTTAAGGAAATATTGAACAAATAAACTATTATTTCTATACAATATGTGGTATTATATGTGTTTCAAATTTTTCATTTGAAAATAGGAATTTATTAAAATATACCACTTATGGGTGGCAGGAACTCATTCCCTCACATTTTAACAAATATTTGGATAAACATTTTATCCTAGATAAATTTTTTATCCATATATTCTTCTCAAAAAATGTTATAAAAATTTATGAATCATAAACCATGTGAATAAATTTAATCATATCATACTTGTTCAAAATATATATTTGTTATCGAACAAATGCACTTATCAAATAAGAGAAATAATATGAAAATACACACACTTTTATTCAGATTCATATGAGCTTGACACATTCCTTTACCTGAAAATTTTTCTATAGAAACTATTTGTTTCATGAATGTAAACTACAAGCTCAAACAATTATTCATTTTATTTTGAAGTCCTATATATTTACAACACTTGTAAAATATATATTTAACATCACATACCCTTAAAAATTGAAGAGTTGATCTCTATGCTACCCATAACTGACCTGGACATTCCATGGAGTTTTCCGAACTCCTTCAAGTATCCATACAATCCCATCATATGGAATTATTAATCATCCTTCAGGACAACCCTATGTTTTAATGAACTTTATTGGCTTCTAGAAGAAACATTATTAATATTTTTAACCAATTTTTTTTCTTCTAGTCTAAACTTTTACCTATATGTATTGTCTATACAGTAATTTAAAACCTAGAAATCATATTCCCAGTTAATATATATATAAGCATTATTTGAATTCAATAATATTGTTATAATATTTTCATAGATGACAATGTGATAAATTTACTAACAGAACAATCCATTTTTAGTCTCCCTTTATAGCATGTAATATAATTAAACAAATTATAAACCATGTTGATTAAAAAGAACCATATCATTTCATTTAAAAAACTATTATTTAAATGATCTTATCAAGATCTAAATGATATTAAAATATAAATCTTATGAAAATTTTATTCAAGATTGAAGCATCCAAGTTATTAGTGAAACAACCCATTTTCTTCATTACATGAAATACCACCTTCAAACTCCAAACTTAAATTATTTCCCATATTCTAAACTTTTTATATATTTATATTTTTTAAAACATACAGTTGATATCATATTTCTGTCAGAATAGTAGAATTGATTTATGTAACCAATAAATATTTAAATAAACCTTTAGTCCCAATAATATATTCAATCAAATTGAATATCATGTGGAATACCCAATCATATTGAGTACCTTAGAGGGGCTAAGATCCCTTTGTCCATTTTTCATCTAATTCCCTTGAAACCCTAAATGAATCGCTCTGATTCCATAAACATATAGATTCACTTGTTAATAAATTTTGAAACTTGGTTACTCCAGAAGGAACTATTTTGACACACATAATTTTACTTAATAACTTTTCTTAAATCACAAATCTTTCATTAAGAACTTTTCTTAAGTTACCAGTCTTAGGAGTATATTACATTAAGATTATCCTTCAAGGAATAATTACAAATTTTATTTTGAGGATGATAATGAAATTTATATATAATAAAATATTTTATTAGATGATTATATTGTATTATAACCATTTAATAAGGACTTCTAATAAATGGTCTCCCACTAAAATGATGACCCATTTTAAAAAACATCATATCCATTAGTGGTTCAAGATCCATATTTCTTCATGACTTATATTGGGTATCATGTAAATAATCCATGACTATATATGGTATAAAAAAATTATCAATCATATCATATATTACTCTTGGATAGTTGGTCAAAAAACTCTTTGTCCAACCCATAATATGGATAAAACCAACCTTATTCCTCTGGTATCCTAATCATTAGAGTTTCCCAACTAAGTGTAACCTAAAGAAAACACCAAGAATAATCCAATGATGGATAATAAAGGGATACTCATGTTGAGCCTGAAAATACCATCAAGATAATATAAATCCACTTATAACTTTTTCCCTTACACAAGATAATCTAGGGGTACTCGTACTGGGATCGATAATACTCGATTGAATGATCAAGGTCTTGACAAGTGCTTCTTTAGAAAGAATCTCACACTTATTATTTGGAGGGGATTTTAATCTCACCATATTATCTTATGTTATCCTCTTTTATGTATACATGATTCTAGTAATTTAGTTTGAAATCATATTCCCTCCACCAAACCAATATGTTCAAACCATATTGATGTGTAACTCTTTATGAAACCCAAAATTTTTTGTTACTCACCAAAAAAAAGGAAAGTATGTTCATATACATTTGAATGAATCATATGCATATGGTATATGAAAACTTCATGTAAATATTTAAAGTTATATGAGATCATAAAACTACACATGAGTAATCCTAGAGAAACATATAGCAAACCCCATTTACTAGCTTAGACAAGTAATATGCCACCAGGTAGGTAGGTAGTCTGAACTCAAGTCCATCTACCCGAGGATACTTTACTCAAGAAATAATCCAATTCATTATAACTCTAACACCTAATAATCATAAAATATATTCAATAACTAAATTCAAGTTCATAACTCCAATTACAAATCGAGTTAAAGTTAGATGAAAAACTAAATTCATTATTAAACCAAGAATGTAATACAAGGATCTATCTTTAAGCACTTTAACAATTAATCTAAAGTATAAAAAATATTCAAATTTTATAGAAAATTTACTAAATATGAATATAATAGGGAATAATCTTTTGAACAAAATAAAAATTCAAATATTTAAACATGAGACAACCATTCATGAACAATTCTCAAATAAAATCTTACTATAAAACCTTTTATAATTTCAACTTCAACATTATGTACATTCCATAATTTTGAATATAAATATTTTATATTCATTCTAATATAAAAGCTTTCATATTATTCATTATATGAAATTTTGATTTTAAATACATGGTATTTTATGAATTATAAACAATTTTTTTGTTCAATCATTATTATGTAAACATTTTACATAATCTAAATATCACATATTTAATCATTATTTAAATTTTTATCATATTATTCATCTAAACACTTTTGATGTGGCTTAAATAATATCCAAATAAGGTCCTTTTAATTTGAAAAATTCAAATTAATTATATATGAAAAATTTATAATTTAAATATAATTTTTTTATATTTTGAACTTATTTTATAATTTAAAACCCTATATAAATTATTTCTTATGATTTATAAATAAAAACTTTTATTCCATAATAATTTTCATATAATTAGTTAAAAAGGTATTTTAAATGTTAACATTTTATATTTAAGGAATATTTAATAAATGTTTCATAAACATCCATTAATTAATTACAAACCCTTTTTAATTAATCAATTAGTAAAACCTTTATTAATTAATAGATATCCTCCAAATAACTTTTACAATGATTTATAAACATTTTATAAACCACTAAAACCATTTAAATCATTAAATGTTTTAATTTTTTTAAAACTATTCTGCTTACCCATACACAGAACTCATTTTATTCTCCAGGGTAAAACCTCACTACCCTTACAGAAACTATCTATGTAAGGGTAGATATCAATTACCTTTATGAAACACATGGTACATAAAGTTACACCCAATATTATCCATACACGCACTTTTTCTTGTAAGGGTAGTTTATAGAAAACCATTATGTACTAGTGTTTCACATAAGGGTAAACTATAGGTTACCTTTACATAAACTTTTTAAAAACATAACTAACTTTACATGAGTTCATAACACATAGGTAACACCTCATTTATATTTACACACAATGGTATATATATTTCATACCCTTATGTAAACTAATTCATGTAAAGGTAAGATGAGGTAACCCTGACATAGACTAATCTACGTAATGGTAAGGCAATAGGACCCTTTCATAGAACACTTTTCAAAAGAGTATTACCTTGGTTACCTTTATACAACCCATTGGTATAAAGGTAACACCTTGGTTACCTTTATGTAGCATATCTAAGTAAGGGTAAACTATTTTAAAAACCATATTCCTAGAATCACAAAATGATGATTTTTTCATCTTATTATTCATTTTAACAAAAGTTTTCCCATATATAAAGATTTGGAAGGATCTGATACTACTGGAGGGTTTCAAACGAGTCTAATGATGATTATTATTTTAATAAAAATATATTAAAATCCTTTCATAAGGATATCCCATGAAAAATAAATGAAAATTTTATAAATGAAAATGAAGAAATGTTTTAAACATGTGCACCTTACATCGAAGATCCTCTACTTTTTCTTCAACACATTTGAACAGCTTCGAATATGCCTGATAAAGATCAAAAAGTGGCAGCCAAATGAAATCCCACCTCCTAAGGTATCCAAAAGATAATCTAAATCACATGTCATACATGTAGGATTCTACACAGCCCATAGTGTGGTAACATATCAAGATGCAAAGGAGTCAGGAGAAATAGTGATTCTCATTCAGGGAAGTATGGACAAGAATTGTGTGGTCATCAAAACTACCATCTCATAGAAGTTTTATAATACAATCACCTAAAGACACTCCATGGATGTTGTTGAATTTATTTATGCATTATAACACATGAATAAATGCTACAAACAACTTCTATCATATAATACATGAATGAATTTCCTCACATACATTTCATATAATAAAATGTAATAGAAAATAGTATTAAAAGTGTAAGACTCGCTCAATGGTAACTGTTTATCATTTAGCTATCAAGCATGTATCCTGCATGAAACGATATACCCTTATAATGCATGAAAATCTTAATTTTCATACAAAACAATACAAATCATATATATTTATATATATAGATAAATATGGATTTAGTAAATATCTGTTTTCAGCATTGTGATAAGGTCCGGTATAACAATAAATTCTCTGTGGTCAACTATTGCATGAGATTAGTTTCATGTTATGTGAGATCAACTCTCTACAAAGGTTAGAGGATCAAATCATAGTAGTAGAGGGATGCACCATGATATATCTCTGTAACATTAATTCTTGAGCCACATTAGGATAAACCATGCCATATCCTAAGGCATTGTTCCATGGAAAGGGCCACATAAGATTTAAAAAATCTTATTTGGGATTCTGGTTATGTTTCGACCTCCCTAGGATCCATCATGAATACCCGTCAGAGGGGGAGGTGTCATGGTACAAAATGTGAGGTTTGTGGTATGGGAGTGGGGATAGAAATGGAGGGTACGTTGTGAAGGGGTTGGATATGTGTGTAATGAATTTAGTTTCTCCAGTTTAGTCCTTTTAATTTTTTGAAGATACATCTCTATATTTTACCTCAGAGTCTACACTCTGTTTGGATGTTGTAGGACCCCAAAATTAATATATTAAAAATAATAATATATTAAAACACATGCATTCATATTTTATAGAATAAGTGGTTTTACCATTGTTTGGGACATAATATAGTAAATATGAGTCCATGTTTGTTTATAGTACATAGGTTTTACCCTAGGTGTGATATAAAATTGGCCTACATCGAGCTTTCAGTGGAAGGTGACTGTTGGAGGGTGTGATAAATAATAAGGGTTTACTTAATTTAATAAACTTGTATACCCCCACCCCAGTTTGGATTCTCATGAATAGAGGAAAATGGATAGGTATTATCCCTCATGTGATGACTGAACTGAGTGGTAGGGGAGAGAAGAGGCACTACTGGACATTTTTGGAGATGGTGATTGAGACTAGATCGAGGTGCAGTGACTTCTAGGCATCGTTTTGGACCCAAAGCTTCGGAGTTTCATCATGAGGTAGGTGGTTTTGTAATTTTTATGTCTTGATTCCCATATATCTGTTTTTTATAATTCTTATCCCATTTTATTACTGTTAAGAATCCCATTAGGTTTGATCTATTCATAATTATGGACAAAATGGGGTTTACAGAGGTTCGTAGGGGTTTCTAATTTGGAAATCTCGATCACGTGGTGTGTTGTTCGGGAGCACACATCAAATATTATTCCCATTGGTAAAGGAATTTTGAGGACTAGATACCATGTACTCTAACAACATACTATGTGGTGGGACTTTTCCATGTGGCCGAGTACATGGGAAGAGACACCACGTAAGAGGACATAGCCATGTAGAAGCACAGGACTAGACCCCTAATGTACACAGGCATGGGACAATGTACATGGACATGAGATGAGGGACATGGGACCAGGATGGTCTATATAGTGCATGTTCTTTACTCCATGTACACATCATATAGGACCACATGGCCGACCAGGCCATGTGCGTGTGAGGAAAATCCCAGGCATCCAAGTGAGGTCACACACCATTTGACCTTTAGTAGATGTTGTGTACTTTTATTTTACATGTTGAGTACCTTTATGTGACATGGACAGAGTTCATCCTCATGATACATGTTGTGTATTCTGGGAGTAAACACCATATAGTCCCCTTAGAGACTTCTACCTCGCAAACGACCTTATTCAAGACTTGGATTTAGGTCTACAAGTAGATTATCTTGAGAAGTTTTCCATGTGGAATGTGACTGTGTCCTTTATTTTGGAATCAGATGCATGGAATGAGATTTATGAGTTTTATTATTCCTTAATCAACACTTAGTCGATGACAAGTTTCAGGTTTGATTCATATAGGGATGCTGGGGTTGGTACCACCACCACACTGAGATGTGAGTCTCCCCATACTCTTTACTCAGGTAGTAGTGATCATACATGATTTTTGGAATTTTATTAGGGTCGATACTCCCCTATTTCATTAGGGTGAAGGTCCCCCATGCTCTTTAAAGAGGTAGGGTTGGAAACCCCTCATACTACATTGGGCATGAGTCCTCTATCTATAGAGTGATACTCCCTCGTCTTCAGACTCCAGTAGGGAGAGGTTCCTCCACTGTTGTTAGTGCTCCCTTAATTATGGAGTGTAGTGGCTAGGTGTGGGATCTACACAGTAATTCTAGTGAGTTTGAGCATGATGCTTGGCTGGAGTTAGAGCTCCCTCAGTTGTGGAGCGTAGTTCTGAGGTTCATGCACTCCACACAGACTCTTGTGCGGTTGTGTGTGTTGTTGGGCATCAAAGATGGAACAATTAGAGCTCCATGAAGACTCATCATTCTTAGATAGGCTATAGAGATAGAGATCCCCTTTCTCTCTCGTTTTGGATTCTTATTGAGAATATCTAGGTTATTAGGGTTTGTTCTAATGTTCTAATTAATATTCCTTTATTTCTTTGATCTCAACACACTCTCTTGATGTTTTGTTTTTGGTGTTTTTAGGATACCTACTAGGTATGTATATACTCACCCATACATAGGATATTCTTTCAGGTGTTGTGTATTTTGTGGATGATAGATAGATCAATGATTACTTTTATGGACCTAGTTTTGGGGGTGCATAGAATTTCTTAGCACTGATCTTGTTGATTTGTCTACCTTAGAGATTGTGAGCTGGACTCTCTCTAGACTTTACCCTTTCCTAGTTTTTTTCAATTCCCCCCCCCCCTATATTTATGGTTGGTTGTGTATTTTTACCTTGTATACTGTTATACTCTAATTTTTTCCTATAGGTTGTTTCATGCATGGTCAAACCCTAGATGTTTTATTATTTTATATCTCTACACTATTGTATTGATCTAGTTGTGTGTGTGAATACAGATACCTAGGATAAGTCCTCCCATTTCAGTTTATGCCTTATCAATGCTTATCACCAAGCCCTATCCTATTGAAGGAAGGATTGGAGTATCACACTTGGCTTGCTACTGGCTATGAGGGGCCCAATGGTTTGGGTCATGATAGAGTGGAATCAGATCAGTTTATCTTATGACTAGAGTTTGGATTTTTTTTTTTAGCTGTTAGGTTTTGATTTGGAAACTAGGGAAATGATGTTATAGTGTTATAAGTTCGTATTTTGGGAGAAGGAACCCAGTGTCGGTGTGGCATCCAACATAACCATTCATCGGGATCCTGATAAATTGCTTATTTACTTTGTACATGTAGACACCAGTTATAGAGCCAACATTGGTACATGCATCATATAACAATGGATTATGGTTTCCATGTACCTCATGAGCCAGCTCCCCAGATATGCCCTATGAACATGGTACATCTTGCTAACTTTCAAGATTTTTTCATAATGAAAACTAGATAGGATTCGGAGATAGTGTCTTAACGATGACCAGTTGAGAAATGAAGCCTTAGTTTAGGGATTCATTCATGAGGTGTTTCCTACATGAAAGAATAGAGTAGTGTTACCACCTATTGAGCAGTGCACATATCCACTTTCAGTGGACCAGGTGGGTGATCAATGATATGTTGGGTATCCAATAGCTCTAGTAGGTCATGGAAATGATATTCATAGTATTATTCTATTATAAAAGTTCTAGATATAGAGACCGATAATATTTTATGGTGAGATGGACCCTCAGTTAGTGGAGCATGATCTCGAGGTAGTGGTTTGAGTTTTCCAATGTACAGACCCTGACATATAGAATGGTTCCACTCACCATCAGTATCCTTAATGGTGTAGTATTTGGTTCTTGCAGCGCTGGAACATAACACACTAGTGTTGAGTATGTATCGTGAGTTTCTAGGATATAACCCTCTAAATCCCTAAACCCACACTTTCGGATTCAATAATAAAACATGTTTTGTATTTTTTTTGTATAATAGATAACTAAAAAATACATAGTAAATTATACAAATGAGGACCTTTTTCAGTTTATGTTCTAGATAATTAGACAACAACTTATATATTTAATTAGAGTTTATAAAAATTAATAGCATATATAAATAACTGGATTCATCTACATTAGCAACTTAACTTCCCTATTAACTTATAAGGATTACTGTGATAAAAAATTTAAAAACATGGGATGAGTATAAAACTCAATAAGGGATATAAAATGAAGGAAACAACAAATTAGTCCATGAACACTTGTAACGTATGAAATCATTTCCAAAATACATACTTGTCACTCATATATACTTACTTTGTGAATAATGAGATTCAAAAAAGATCCACAAAAAAACATAAGAATATAAATATAACCATAAAGTTATCTTGTAGAATTACTTATATAATATTTTAACCCTCATGGATACCTTATAATTTTTAACCCTCACGGCTACCTTACAATTTGTGAAACCATCACAGTTACACATGGAGTAACCATATGGTCAACCTCCAACTTACACATACCCAATGCATTGGAGGGAGATATAGATCCCACCATTCATCATAAACAATTCCCAAGAACCAAAACATAATCATACAACCTGAATAATTTCATAAAAACATTGCAATTGAATTTTTGAAAAATAGAATTTTAAAAGAGGATTTTAAAAGAAAAGACCATTATAAATATCATATAATTGAAGTGAGACATAAGAGTGGATGGAATATGTATATACTCAGTAAATAAACATAATTAAATATCATATAATCATAATTCATCACACAAAAAATTTAAATACCACATAAATAACAAAGTAGAAGGTTAACCCAAAGAATGGAAATCAGGATAAGAATTCCCTTAACTCAGGTTTGTACTACTTCCAACTCATTTAAACCAACTATATAATGGTTAAAAGAGTGTTATTACTATATTAAAGAATAATATCCATATTTATAATACCTTATATGATCATTTAATTACATCATTTCACCCTTTAATTGTTAGTATTTTGTTCCTTGTACTGTTTTTGGGTGAGTTCTTTACATGATTTCCAAGATTTGTTCATGATGGTAGTTCTTGTAAATTGGAAGTGAAACTACAGAATTGGAATGGAATGGTATTTACATATTTCCAAAACCATAAATTATTCCATTTATCATTTTGAATTCTTAAATGAGGTTGATTCATAAGTTAAAACATTAATGATGTTCGTTTAGATCATTTTAGTGGTTCTTTGATAATAACGACCTCATTTTGTTTTATAAATTAAAACCATGTGTAAAAAAGAATTAGAGAACCATGTATGAGACATAATACATATATTATAACCTTTTTCAACCATAAAAATGGTTTCATGCCCAGTATTAAAAGAAATAAAATAAATTGAAATCACATCTTCGAAGATGTCGGTAAATCGACACAACACGAATGGTGTTTAAATTCCTTGAATAAGTGGGAAAGGAGAAGAATATTGATGAGAAATTTTCCATGAACATGAGAACATGAATAATTGACATTATTCTGGATCTTTCATGCCTCTTGGATAAGTTGAGGTGAGGAAGGAAAATAAAGGAACTCAAAATAAAAGAAAAATTGAGAAATCTCTCACGAAAATCTAGCAACTTAATGGCATGCGTCACTTAAAATTTCAAAAATTATTTTGATGAGAGGAATGGGGTATCTAATAATTCTTACATAATATGTGAATTAAGGGGAATATGGAATTTAATATCCCAACATAAGCCAAAGGGAAAGAAAAATAATAATTTAAATGAAAGAAAAGAAAGAAAACAAAAGAGGATGTTTACCTTTTGATCTCTTCTCCTTGAGATCCTTCTTAAGGCCTTTGGTTTTGGCCTTTTGGAGAGACCAGAAGCTCTAGGACATGGGAAGAGTATTTTTAGGAGTATTGGGTAGAAATTTATTTAAGGCTCAAGGCTTGAGAGGTGTGGGAGGAAGAGGGGAATGAAGGTGGTATTTATAGTGGAGGAGGGGTGGTATTTTACATTATTTTAATCATTATTATAATATTTTGCTCAAGACTATGAATAATATCAATTCATGTGACCCCAAATAGTAATAATGGCATGTGAGTTCAAACCAAGTGGTCTTGCATCACTTATTATGTCATAGATAGTGTATTTAACTGATAATTTGAATATACGGTATTTTACCATATTTCACTATTCCTCAAAAATTTTAGAATTTCAGAAAAATCCCAAAAATTCACCCTAACCATTTATTGATGTGCAGAATTCAAAAAATTAATTCCATTTTTTGAAAATAATTTTCTAAATATTATTAATTTAATTTTTAAATTAAATCATACTTAATTCAAAAATTAACAATTTTAAAACTATAAATGCTTTAATATCACATTGAAAAATTAATCAACATGTCATTATCTTAAAGCCTTAAGAAAATAAAATAATAAAAAAATTTACAATTCATTAGGGTCATATTACTATTCATATTACTATTCATAACGGTACGTTACTATTCACCAAAAAACACAAGTTGGTTCCATTAGACTCCAAATAACATAGTGAACACAATTGTAGATGACCGTTTTTTGAAATTCAAAAGATAAGAAAAATTATGTTTAAGGGATGGTTATAAAGGTCACATAATATTTAGTAGTTCATTTAAGCACATAGTGTTTCCTTTTAAAATCTTGGGATGTTACATTATCCCCACATTAAATGAATTGCACCCTCATAATTCGTTCATTGTACTTATAATTATGAATATATATATCAATAGTTATGAAAATCTATTTTATTATGTGTTCATAATTCACTATATGTTCAAAAGTAAACTCTGTCTCAATTTTTTTTTAAACTCCAACATCTAATCTTCAAATTTTTCAAGACTGTTCCTCTGATACCAACTGTAAAGCCCTGAACCCACACTTCAGGATTCAGTACTAAAACATGTTGTGTATTTTTTTTTTTTTGTAATAGATAACTAAAAAATACAAATTACATTATACAAATGAGGACATTTCCGGTCTAGGTTCTGGAGAATTAGACAACAACTTACATATATTGAATCGGAGTTTACAAAAATTAATAGCTAATATAAATAATATTATTCATCTGTATTAGCACCTTAACTTCCCTTTTAACTTCTAAGGATTCCTGTGAAAAACATTTTAAAAACTTGGGATCAGTATAAAACTCAGTAAGGGATATAAAAGGAAGAAAATAACACATTAGTCCATGAACACTTGTAACATATGAAATCATTTTCAAAAGACATACTTTTCACCCATATATAATTAATTTATGAAACATGATATTTAAAAAAGATCCACAAAAAACATAAGAACGTAAATATAACCATAAAGGTGTCTTTGGGAATTACATAAATAATCTTGTAACCCTCACAGCTACCTTATAATTTGTAACTCTCACGGCTACCATACAATTTGTGAAACCATCATAGTTACACATGGAGTAATTATACGGTCGACCTCCAACTTACGCATACCCAATGCATTGGAGGGAGATTTAGGTACCACCCTTCATCATAAACAATTCCCAAGAACCAAAACATAATCATACAACATGAATAATTTCAAAAAAACATTGCTTTTCAATTTTTGTAAAATAGGATTTTAAAAGAAAATCCCCTTATAAATATCATCTAATTTAAGTGAGACTTAATAGAGTGGATGAAATATGTATATAATATGTAAATAAACATAATTAAACATAATATAATCATAATTAATCACACACAAAAATTAAATAAAACATAAATAATGAAGTAGAATGTTAACTCAAAGAATGAAAATTGGGTTAAGAATTCCCTTACCTTGGGTTTGTATTACTTCCAAATCATTTAAACCTCTTTTATAATGGTTAAAAGAGTGTTATTAATATATTATATAATCATATCCATCTTTATAATACCTTATATGGTCATTTAATTACATCGTTTCACCATTTAATTGTCAGTATTTTGTTCCTTGCACTGTTTTTGGGTGAGTTCTTTACATGATTTCCATGATTGGTTCATGATGGTTGTTCTTTTCAATTGCAAGTGAAACTAAATAATAGGAATAGAATTTTATTTAAATATTTCCAGAATAATAAATTATTCCATTTATTATTTTTAATTATTAATCGAGGATGATTCATGAGTTAAAACATTAATGATGTTTGTTTAGATCATTTTAGTGGTTCTTTGATAATAACAACCTCATTTTGTTTTATAAATTAAAACCATGTGTACAAAAGAATTACAGAACCATGGATGAGTAATAATACATATATTATAACCTGTTTGAACCATAAAAATGGTTTCATGACCAGTCTTAAAGGAAATAAAATAAATTGAAATCACATCATCCACGATGTAGGTAAATCAACACATCACGGATGGTGCTTAAATTCTTTGAATAAGTGGGAGAGGAGGAGGAGATTGATGATGAATTTTCCTTGAACATGATAACATCCAAAATATACATGATTATAGAGCTTTAATTCCTCTTCTGTAAGAGTAGTTAAGGAAATAAAAGAAAGGAACTCAAAATAAAGTAAAAATTGAGAAATCTCGCATGAAAATTCGGCAGCCTAACGGCGTTACTGAAAATTTCATAAAATATTTTGATGATAGTAAAGGGGTATATCATCATTATTACATAATATGGGAAATAAGTGGAATATTTAATGTCATATCCCAACATTATCCAATGGGAAAGAAAAATAATAACATAAAATGAAAGAAAAGAAAGAAAACAAAAGAGGATGCTTAGCTCTAGATCTCTTCACCTTGAGATCCTTCTTAAGTCCTTTGGTTTTGGCCTTTTGGAGAGACCAGAAGCTCTATGACGTGGGGAAGAGTCTTTAGAGGAGTATTTATTAGAACTTAGGTAAGGACCAGGGCTTGATAGGTGTGGGAGGAAGAGGGGAATGAGGGTGGTATTTATAGTGGAGGAGCGGAGGTATTTTACATTATTTTAATCATTATTATAATATTTTGCTCAAGACTGTGAATAATCCCAATTAATGTGACCCCAAATAGTAATAATGTCATGTGAGTTCTAACCAAGTGGTCTTACATCACTTTTTATGTCATAAATAGTGTGTTTAACTGATAATTTGAATATATGGTATTTTACCGTATTTCACTATTCATCAAAAATTCAAGAATTTCAGAAAAATCCCAAAAAATCACCCTAACCATTTTTTGACATGTAAAATTCAAAAATGAAGTCCATTTTTTGAAAATAATTTTCCAAATATTATTAATTTAATTTTTAAATAAAATCATACTTAATTCAAAAATTAACAATTTTAAAACTATAACTGCTTTTATATCACATTAAAAAATTAGTCAACTTGTCATTATCTTAAAGACTTATTAAAATAAAATAATATTAAAATTTACTATTCATTAGGGCCATAATACCATTAATATTACTATTCATAAGGGTATGTTACTATTCACCAAAAACACAAGTTGGTTCCATTAGACTCCAAATAACAAACTGAACACAATTGTAGATGACCATTTTTCAAAATTCAAAACATATAAGTAGCAAAATTATTTTTAAAGGCTAGTTATAAAGGTCAAATAGTATTTAGTAGTTCATTTAAGCACATAGTATTTCCTTTTAAAATCTTGGGATGTTACAAAATCACCCAGGTTTCATGGTGGGCCAGACCCCATTCTTAGGAGGTAGAGGACATGGTTGAGCCTACTGTGCGAGTGTCCTTCTTAGTAGGACCCCTCCTGATGGTGGTCCTAGAAGTGAGACTTCCCTTAGGAAACTTAGTTCATTGGTAGAACCTTTTTTGGTGATTTTTGAAATGGATTCAAGTACACAAGGAAGAGGGACCCTTCCCCCACTGATATATGTTATTGTGACATGATTTAAAACCATACAAGCGATTCATTGAAACCCAAAGTGGGTAATATTGAGGTGTGGTGGTTGAGTTCTTTAGAAATGTGTGTTTGAGGTCATTTTGATGATCTAAGGTGATAGAGTATGCCCTAACTAGGGATTATAGGTGGGAAAAGGTAAGCATAGATTCGGGCAGCAGGGGCTTATGACCCAATGGCTCCAGGTGTGTTTTGAGGTACGATCTATGTCTTTTGTTCCCCCAGTCATAGTTTTAGTTCATAGACACAAGACTTTTACTTGAATTCATCCCCTGTAAAAGTCTTAGTGGTTCTAGTGGAGTCATTTTTTCTATACCATTGCATTTGGAGGCTCTTATAGAGGAGGATAGGTTATGACACTTCTACTGACTGTGTGACCTAAATCTGAGATGATAGAGTCTCACACTGAATCTTTACATAGCCAGAAGTGAAGACATATGATGTTTTCATCAACATAGACTAGATACTTACTATCCATTCCCAGATTAATGTCACCATTTAGGGTTATAGAATACCTAAGGTGGTGGTATATAGTTTTCCTTCATGGGTGAGAAGGAATCTCAGGTAAACAATGATGATCTCATGTGTAGGAGGATATAACCAATTTTATTAGTTAGATATTATGACCCTTTGTGAAGTGAATTCTATGAGTTTTCAATTTCCTTTGATGTTATAGGAGTATGAGGACATCCTTCCTGAAGATGTTCCAAGTTTACCTCCCATTGAAAATTTGTTTTCTTCATAGAACTTCTCCAAGGGAAGGCTCAATATCTGCATTAGTATATCAGATGATCCCATATAGCTATGAGATATGGAGGTGTGTCTAGAGAATTTTCAAAGAATAGGCTTGTTCAGACCCAGTGTGTTTCCCAGTGCAGCCTAAATATGTTCACCCAAAAGTCATATAAGAGCATGAGGTGACGTGTGGACTCACATCAGTAGAACTAGGTATCAGTCAGGAAGGAGTACCCACCCCCAAGGATTAACGTATTTGACCAGTGGTTTGGGGTGAGGTGGTTCTTGAATATGACCTCATGATGAGTTATCTCTGACTATTGGTTCAAGAATAGGATATACCAAGGATGTATTTATAAATTCTATATTATTTCCTCAAGTTCATGATGATACCTCTTGTCATGTTGAATTCCACAATGATGGTGGTGGGACTTATGAACCAAGTCCTACAACCCTTCTTGGATTGATTCATGGTGGTATCCATTGATTTAATCCTTGTGTACTCAAAATTAGAGTTGTATCATGTGACACCTGTCAATTACATCATTATTATGTGTGGGTGTGATATTGGAACCAGTAAAGGTTGGTGCAGTATTTACTTGTGAGGCACCCAAGAGTGTGGCAGAGGTGCAGAGCTTCCTCGATTTTGAAGGGTTATGTTAGAGATTCATGGTATAATTTTCCCTGATAAAATTACCTTTTATATCCTTGATGCGGAAAGGGTTTTTTTTTTAATGGCCTAAGTAGTGTCGGAACCTTTGATTTGCTGAGACGGATCTTGGCCAGTGCCCGGGTATTGCGATAGCCAGATATGGGAGTCGAGGGCATAGTGTTTTATGAAACCTTCAGAGATAGACTTAGATGTTCGTTGACATGGAGGTAGCAAAATTTTTCTAATGGGTCAAGGTAGTGATCCCCGTGAGTAGGTTTATGTGACCGACTCATTCTTGGTAGTGGCATTCTTCACCTTGGAGATATGGAGGTGTTACCTCCTCGATGAGAATTTTTTTGTTTACTCAAACTACCAAGGTCTCAAGTACATATTCTTTTTGAGTGATATTTACCCAAAATAGTGTATTTTTTTGGAGATCCTATAGTATCATGACTTTTTTATAGTCTATACTCCTGGGAAGGAAAATGTGTTAGAATATCCCCATAGCAAGAAGTCCTTCTCTTGCTTGGTGGAGGAGGAATCTAAGCAGTTGACTTCCTTGCAACTGAACATGGAAGAGAGGGGTACAATTTTTTTCTTCATTCGATGGTGGTTAATCCTCCTCTTATTCAATATGTGAGAGAGGCCTAGTTATGATACATTTATTTTGAGGTTCAACATCACCATATATCATTAGCAGGTGCACTATATGGTTTCTCTAAAGGAGGAAAGCACTTCATCCTTTTTAGAGGAAAATGGTAGTTTTGATCACATTTCATGAGGATGTATAGAGAAAGTTTCATAATTCCAATATGGATATACATAAAGATGTTGAAAGAATTTATATGGACCTTCATTGGAATTTTTAGTATGCTATAATGAGGCATAGTTTTTCTAAGTTTTTTTCTCGATGCTCCATGAGCTAGAAAGTAAAAGCTAAACATTGATTCCAGAAGGCATAAATCGGCCTCTTGAAATCCCAAAATAGATGTGGGATAATATATTTATGGTTATAATGATAGTTCTTCCATCAATAGTGATATTCCATGATGTTATCTAGATGATTCTTGATAGAATCCCTAAGTCAACACACTTTATTTCCATCTAGGAACTGAGTTTGGTTGAGAGTTTGGGGTGGGTGTATGTTAAGGAGATCATACACCTTCATGTGGTACCCATGAATATATTCTATGACTGTGATATTCAATTTATGTAATGAATATAGAGGGTCCATCTTGAGGATTTTGTGACCCAATTATAGATGAGAACAATGTTTCATCCCTAGATGGAAGAGTGGACTGAGCGAACCATCCAATTTTTGGAGGGTATGTTGATAGCCCGTGTGACAGAATTTATCTATAGTTTGGAGGATCAATTTCCCTTGGTATATTTTGACAACTATCAATCCAATATTAGCATGAAACCCTTTTAGTTCTTGTATAGAAGACCCGAAATATCACCATTGTGTGAGACATAGATTGGTGGGACATCTCATGTTAGACCAGAGATGGTGTTAAAAATGTTAGAGAAGGGTTCAAGTGACCAAAAGCCTTTGATGACAGCTCATTTTTGACAAAAATCCCACTAAGATCGACATCGTAAGACTTTGGATTTCAAGAAGGGATACCATGTTGTCCTAAGATTATCATTATGAAAAGGATTATAGAGTGTGACTAGTGAAGAAAGCTATACCTGAGGTTATTTGGACCTTTCTAGATCCTACGAAGGGTTGGAGAGGTTGTTTACCACCTTGACTCCCCCCCATGGTTTGACCAAGTGTATGATGGCTTCTATGTGTCACAGATGAGGAGAAACATGCACGTCTCATAACACATTATTGATCGCGGTGGGTTAGACATCAAGGATAGATCCACCTTTACGGAGTACCCAGTTGTGATCAAGGATCAATGAGAGAGGATCATACATAGATGAGTCATTATTTTGGTTCATATGATTTGGCAGCCTCATAGTATGTTTTAGAGATCATGGGAGCATGACATCTAGATGTGGGCTCAATACCCCCACCTTTTTGTGTAGAATTTTCTTTTTGAGCTAAATATCCTTGAAGGAGAGGATAATGTAATGACTTTGGTTTCACAAGTTTAGTCCTTTGGATTTTTTATAGATATATCTATGTATTTTACCTCCGATTCGGTGCTATTTTTGGGTGTCACGGGACCTCATAATTAATATATTAAAAATAATAATATATTAAAACATGCATGTGTATTTTTTATAGGATTAATTATTTTCCTTTTGTTTGGGACTTCATATAGGAAATCTAAGACCATGGTTGTTTTGTGGATGCCAGGTTTACCCTAGGAATAACATAAAATTGGCCATCATTGGGTTTTCGGTGGAAAGAGACCATTGGTAGGTGTGATAAACAATAATGGTTTATTTAATTAATTAAATAAACCCTTATACACCCCCCATTTGTATTCCCACATGTAGAGGAAAAATAGAGAGGGATTCTCCCTCATGCGACGGCTGAACCAAGCAGTAGGGGAGAGAAGTGGAACCTCTGGAATTCATCATTAATGTAAATTGAGACCAAATTGAGGTGAAGTGGCTTCTGGGTGTTTCTTTGGACCCAAATCTTTATAGTTTCACCATGAGGTAGGTTTTCTTTGTGAATTTTATGTCTCAATCCACATGCATGTGTTTTTATAAGTTTTTAATATTTTTATATGACTACTAAGGATCCCTACGGGTTTGATCTCTCTATAATTGGGGACAAATGGGTGTCTTGGGTGGTTCACAGGGGTTTCCCATTTGGAAATCCTGATCACATGGAATAATTTTTTGAATCCCACATTGTGTGTTATTCTCATTAGGGAAAGAATTTTGAGGAGTACACACTTTGTACTATGAGTACATTCTGTGTACTATGACTAGGCTATATGGCTGTGTATATGGGTAGTGACACCATGTAAGAGGAAATGTCTATATATAAATACATGGCCATACCACTGATGTACACGGTCATGGGCCAATGTACACAGGCATGGGTCAATGTACATGAGCATAGTCCAATGGACATGGGCTCAGGAAGGTCTAGATAGTGAACTCCATGTAATCTATGTACACACCATGTAAGACCACATGTTCGACCCGGACATGTGCAGATCAGGACACACCCAGGTGTCCAAGTGATGTCACATGCCTTATGTTTCTTACTAAATGTCATGTACTTTTATTTCACATGTCGAGTACCATGGTTAGAAATGTATAGGGTTTGGACTCATGATACAGGTCATGAACCCTAGGAGGACATGTCATGTACTCCACTTAGAGACTTCTACCTCACATACAAACTTCTTCAGAACTCGGATTTTGGATCGTAAGTTACATATCCTAATCCATTTTCCACATATAACACAATGGTATCCTTCATTTTTCCCTCATAGGTATGAAATGAGGTGTATGAGAATGAAACATCCTTTATTGATTCTTAGTCGATGGTAAGTTTTGGGTTTGATCTATAGAGAGATTTTAGGGTTGGAAACCCCCTTGTCACACCAGGTTGTGGGTCCCCCATACTGTTTACCCAGGTAGCAGCAATCAGGTGTGATCGTTGAAGTGTTATCAGGGTCAGTACTCCCCTATCACATCAGGTAACATCCCCTTATGCTCTTTACATTGTTAGGGTAGGAAACCCCCATACTTCATTGGGAATATGTCCTTTATCTACAAAGTGGCACTCCCCTATCTTTAAGTTATGATAGGGAGAGGATCCACTAGAGCTTGTGCTCCCTCAGTAATGGATCAAAGTGGTGAGGTATGAGATCTCCACACTGATTCTGGTGAGGTTGTGTGGGATTCTTGGATGGAGTTAGATATCCCTCATCTCTGGAGTGTAATGGTGATGTGTGATCCCTCCACACAGACTCTTATGTGGTTAAGCGTGTTGCTGAGCATCAGAGATGAAACCCTTAGAGCTGTTAGATGAATCATCATCATTAATTGGGATATAGAGATGAAGATACCCTCTCTCTCTCTCTCATTTGGGCTTCTTATTGATCATATCTTGGTTATTATGATTCTATCTCATGTTTTGATTGATGGGACTTCATGGTGTTGAGCCAACCACACTCTCTTAATGTTTTTTGTTTGGTATTTTTAGAGTGCCTACTAGGAATGTGTATATACTCATCCCTGTATGGTATTTTCCCACATGTGTTGTGTCTTATGTAGAATATAGTAATATTGGAGATGATATTGGTGGAACTAGTTTTGGTGGAGAATAGTGTCTCTTGGCACTGATCATGTTTGGTGGTCAATCTTGTAGATTTTGAGCTGGGATATCTCTAGTCATTCCCCATTCCCAGTTTTCATCAGTTTTGTTTTCCCCCTATATTTCTAGTTGGGAATGTATTTTTCCATTTTGTACTATTTTAATCTGATGTTTTCCTAGATGATTTATCATGAATGTTCACACCCTATATGTTTAGTTTTATTTATATCTCTGCATTGCTGCATAGAGATAGGTGTGTCCATGTGTATAGGTACTTAGGCTAAGACCTCCCCTTTCATCTTATGCCTTATCAGTACTTGTCACTAGCCCCTATACTATTCTAATTGGGATTAGGGTTTCACATTATTCTTACCTTCTTCTAGGTAAGCCTCAGTGGTTTGGGTCATGATAACTTGGTGAAGACCCTGGTTCAAGTTTTTAGTTCATTATGGAGGCAGGGCGTCGCACCATAACTGGAAGGGAAACATCGTAGGGGTGACTTGGATATTCATTGCACCATGACCAGTATGGACATTCCACAACATGATACATAACCAATTTTTAAGTGAACTGATTAAATGGTTTTGATATTAAAATATTAATAAATTATATTTCCTCATTTGGTCTCAACACATGTATGTTGCTCCTCTTCCTATTGTAATATTCTCTTCCAAGTGAAATTTCCATCATCCTTCAATAATTTCAAATTTTTTCCATTCCATTAGATCTCTATCAGTGATTATAAATAAAATTTTATTGAATTAATTCATTTTTTTATTTTTTTCAAAGACTTTCACCAGTTATGGTTGGTTATACCTATTTTGGGCATTTATATGATTTCTTAATTCTGACTATTTTGTACTAAATCGATCAATGATATTTAATGTGAAGTTTCCTATAAGAATAATTTAGTTGGTCCATAAGTTATCCTTAAGATATACCTCTGTTTTTTATGTGTGTGTGATGTGTGGTATCACCGACCCATTTTGTAGTTCAGCTAAAAATCAATTATATAGTTCCCTCATTTGTTTCATACTTGAATAACCTTATTTAGACCACAGGTGGCCTATTGATACCTATAAAACTGAATCTGGTCCCATCAAGTGTGATTATCCTTAACTAATATAAGTGAAAAATGCTAAAGGAAATATAAAGGGGTTCCCTTAGCGAGATTCACAGCCTATAGAGTTAAACATAGATGCCCTAAGATGATCCCTAGGTTGAGGAAATATGGTAAGTGTTGGATATTATAGAATTATCCCTTAGAAAGTGTGGGTTTGGAAATCTTTTTATTGGGTGACCAATTTATTAAAACCCATCCATGTGTTTTGGTTGGGAAAGTGCCAACCCATTTAAAACTACATTTGTAATCCTGATAATTAATATAATTTGGCATGATAGTAAATTGTGAAACTTATAAGAATTGGTTGTATTTAAATTGTGAAGTGTGATTAGTATCTCATATTAAATTGATAATACTAGATAATTAATTAAAAATTGGTAATGGTTTGGGCGCTTATCTAACTAGTGATATGTGATGGTTCAAGATAAGGCATCATTCTGACTCCTATATGTGGATGATATGTGATGGTTTAAAGGGTGGGAATCATCCATACCTCTAGATATTGATATTATGTGATGGTACTAAGGTTTTTCAATATTATGAACCATATGTTTGGATGATATGAAATGATTCTAGTGGTTAGTTCTCTTCTAAACCTTGAGTGTTGATTTTTGAAGTGCCCAAGTTTGGTTGTATAACTAAGAGGGGGAGGGTGAATCATTGAAATCTTTTTTATGTAATATTTCTTGAATAAACCTCTATGTATAATTAATTCCTAAACCCCTAGTTCCTCAATATCTATTCATTTATTGTATTAAATAAAATAAATAACATCAAAGTACTCTATGATTTTTACATGGTTCAGACTCAATGTGGGTGCCTACTTCTTATTAGGTTTGATCATTATCTTGAGACCCATATTTACACTAGTAAACAAAAGTGAGAAAAAATACAATCCAACTCTTGAAAAAAAAATTATACAAGTGAGTATAGCATAGGTATATCTCCTAAAAATCCCTTATTCTTCTCCTAATGAGTTATTTATTTTGGTTAATTTGAGTTCAAGATATCTCCTGAAAATATCTAGATATCTCTCAATAAGGACTTTATAATGTCACCCAATGGCCTTCAAAGGCTCCTTCTAATAAACCATATAGTAGGTATTCAAATTCTTCTATTCTATCATGAAGTAGAGGGTCATACTTGTTGTTTCCCTATAGTGACCCAAGCCTTTTACACATATTGTTACATGATTTTTAACATAAATATCCAATAAACACAACCACAGGATCAAGAGGCCTAGTGTGTTTGTAAAAATAGGTACATAAAACAACAACATGAAATTAAAATAAAAATTATTTATTTCAATCTCCATAATGATATCCAATATACAATTGATCTCTTAAACTGCATAGGATAACCTGGAGAATACATAAACAAAAGGGGTGAGCTATAAATCCCAGTAAGGTAAAAAACATGGTAATTAAGAATAACATATGATTCAAAAGGTATAACATGATAGGATAAAAGGAAATTATCATTAATAATCACATGGAATCATACCATAAATATAATGGAATCATAAGATCATGGAAATATAAGAATGTGGAAGAAACATAAAACATAAAATAAGCATAAGACAAGTTTAACTACCAAGACAACATCACATGGTTTACATAGTCCCTTTATGGATTAGGTTCACTGTAACACCCCAAGCTTCCATGGTACACTTATCTTTAAATAATAGAGCAGTGTGTGTTGTACGCAACCTCGAGTTCTAACACACCGCGACCAATCAAAGTAGCCGTTATGAATAGTAATACCCACTTTTTGAAATTATATAAATTTTATATTTCAAAATGGACTTCATTTTTGGATTCTGAATATCTAAATTAGCCTATGTTGAATTTTTGGTATTTTTCCGAGAACTTCCAATTTTCAATGAATAGTGAAAAATACTAAAAAAAATTAATAAAAATAATTTATAGTGATAAATTATACTATTGAGTGGTTTTATAGTATAATTGGAAAATAATTTTACCATTTTATCCAATGGTGGTCATTATAATTAATTTCACTTTGAAATTGGACATAAACAATTGTCAATCTTTTGATATATATTATTTCTTAAAAACACGCTATTTGTTGTGACAGCAGGAATTAATTATTAAATTAATTAATTAAACTTATATGTTTTGAATTTTTTAAAATATACATCATTTTTGAATTAGGAATATCAAATATATCTTAGGGTGAATTTTTGTTATTTCTCTAAGAAACTTCAATTTTTGATGAGTAGTGAAACCACTAACTGGTAGTTAAAAGACTAATTTTTCGTTTAAATGAAACCTTACCACTTCTGTGAATTGAATTTCAAAAATACAACATACATAATTTTCATTAGGAAGTAAAATGTGGTTCAATGGGATTAAAATAATTTTTGGTGAATAGTAACTTTTAAGTTCTATTAATCGCGATTAAAGGTAATTAGTGTAATTTAAGGTAAATATAATGTTATAATAATATGAAATTACCTTTAAACTTGTCCTACCCTTATTTTATGAGTAATTCCCGACCAAAAAAATCCATGGGTCAACTTGGGGACCCCATGGAGCCACTTGGGTAAGAAAATTACATTAATAACTTTTTATTTAAAGTAAAAAATAAAATTGTCACAAACATGTGTTGTTTTACTAAATCTATTACTACATGGGGTTATATAAGTTAAATTTTAGACTATAAATATTAATTGGAAAGATAAAACTATTTCCTACATTGTGATTTTTTTTTACAATTTTTAGACATTAAATAAATTAAATTTTTTATGACTCCATGATGATGCAGCGATTACCTCATTAATTAACGATTTAAATAAAATGAAAAGATAATGTAAAATCTAAGACTTACACTTGTCAAAAACCTATTGGATGAGTATATTTAAAACCCTTATCACCTTATCCTAGAAATATATAATTTTTCTCCCTTTAAAATCCAAAACTCATTATATAATAAAGTAACATTTCTTGACTTTCCAAGAGTGCCCCTCCTCTCCTCTTATAAAAGGCCCCCAACTCTACCACCTTATTCACACCATAAAAGCCATTTGGCTCGGAAAAACTCTTCCAAAATACCCTCTCAACTTCCCTCTATTACTCATAGAAGCCTAACTTTGGGTATAAGTCTTCCCAATGAATCCTTTGGCTCAAATCAAAAATAGTTACCCGATTTTAAGGTAATGTCTTCTATTATGTTCTTTTGTTTTATTTTTCTTATCCAACCCCTTAAACTCTTTTTATTCCTTTATTTTGTAATAAAACCAGTATATTAAATATACTAGGATGTTTTTATGAGAATTATTTGATTTACACTTACACACACCTTCATCTAATGGTTAAAGAACATACTATTTCTGTGGGTGGCGAATTACTGCCTCACGAAATGATGATTGTTCATTCTTCTTTTAAAACCTCTCATGGTGGCCATTAAGATGTCACTATAATTATATATGATATATATTATGTTTATTTTTTCCTTATGCTTCTGTATTTTTCATTTATTTCATACCTTTATGATTTCCATTATGGGTAAATGCGATAATTTAATTTTAGGAAGTACGGACTACCGCCTCCTCAAAGTGATTTGAATCGTTAATGCCAAATATGGGACGTATAAAGGATGGAGTAAATGATATTATATATGATATTATATTGGAATTATAATATACCTTTATATAATTATTATTTCATTCCATTAAATACGAAATAGAAATGAAAGTAGCGTTCATGCGTAAGTACGGCATACCATCTCCATGAACGGTGCATTTCATTTCTTACCTCTAAATGTTATGTAATATTATATATGCATGTATATACTGGATATATATGATATATATGATATCTACATCATGAATATAATTCTGGATATAATGGATATTTCACCACAAGAACAACTTGTAATTATAAGAAGTTTATTTTTGACTCAAGTACCAAAGATCGACAAAACGACCGTTATTAACTTAAATAACTACATAATGTTCATAACATGGTAATAAGTGATATAAAAGGAATAATGAACTTGAAAAATGTTCTTAATCAAGTAGAAATTAACTCTAGTTTATTATTCATGAGATTAAATAATGATCGAGTCAAGTTGGACACGAGGTAAGGGACTTCGTCTCAATCTCTTTTCATTGAGGCATGTTTTGTTTTATACACAACTTTATTTTATATGCTGTATAAACCCCTTTGACTACTAATTTTATTCAAAAGAAATTTTTTATACAAATCATTTTTAGTAAACGACAAAAGTAATGTTTTGTCTTACGTATGTAGCGACAAATACTTCTCCGTCGTCGTGACCATTATTTGAGTTTCGGCTTCCTCTATAAGCCATAACTTTTTTTAAATGAAAAATAAATACCAAGTTTTAATTTTCTTTTCTTTTGGTATTGAAAATGTTTTTGATAACGTTTTTATTTTATTAATGTGTTGTATTGATATCTTGTGATTGAAATGTGAAAATTTTATGTTTCCTTTATGCATGTTTTATGTGATACTATTATGTTATGTTTTATGATATGTTTAAACCTTTTCATATAAAGAATGCATTGGACTTAGTAAGTGACGGGTGTAGCTCTCTATAGCTTCTCGATGCATCGGCAGGTCTCATGAGAGAAACTAGTGTCTCGGCACGAGGCCTTGACAAAATCTTATTTGTAGTCTTGGCACGAGGCCTTGGATACGTGGTTATGATAGTCTGGCATTATGAATTCCATCATTATGAAAGTGGTTATTGATATTGCATGTGATTATTCGACCAGTAGAATATCCATGTGAATAATTAAAAGGAATTATTTCATTTTACTTTTACCATATTATGATGAAGTTCAAGTTTAAAAGGCTTTTTTTTTAGTTATACATTACCTTAAATGTTTATGTTTATTTATGAAAGCTTACGCTGTATTGTTATCCTTACTGAGAATCTGAGCTCACCCCTTTCTATGTTTTATTTTTTCCAGGATGTCAAGAAATATTTTATGACTAACCTTCAGGGATAGTCTGAAGGGGATATGGGTGTGGACTATGGAGAATAAGTTATTTTAGTTTTTCACTTTATTATGTAATGTAAAATTTATGAATGTATCTAGTGTTCCCAAGGCTACTAAACTAATCGGTCTTTCAAGACTTGATCTTTTATGATCATGCCAATGTTATGCAATAATGCACTGACTATGGGTAATTGGGGTCGGGGCATTATAGTTGTTATCAAAGGTAGTTTAGTACTAAACTTGGAAGGTATATTTAGATAAACATTGATTAGAGCACATATCCATAAGATAGACTTTGAGAATTAGTATAGAAGAACTTCCTAGAATTTTGGTATTGTAGAGATTTTGTGAGTTTTTCGAGAAATACATCCCTGTATGGATACGAGTGGGTAGAGGCGGCTCTGGAACAGATGTACCTAGGGGTAAACCCCAAAAACACCGCTTTGATCTAGACTCGAACGGGAACCGGTGCACGACAACGAGCCTTGCTTCAATCTTGGTTACGACACTCCTGGGGGATATGCTTAGGATAATTCTCATTTTTACAAATCATTATGAAGGGTTTATGAGTATATATTTCATCAAAGAAAACATCTTTATTATTATGGATTATATCCATAAACTGTTCAATTTATGTTAATTATTTTACAAGTTTGGAATTATTCATTTCAATTCATAAACTGACCTAGTTTATGCCATTGTATAGAAATGGCACCCAGTATAAGGATTGTGAACTCCAGGAATACATATGATCCAAAGAGTAAGAAAGATCATATATTTTATGGTATTAAGACAACATTTAGAAGGGAAATAGTCTCCCATATATTCTCAACATATGAAGAAATAGTATCATGTGTTAATAAGATAAGTAAATAATTCTCTGAGTCATATGGCTTTGAAGGGAAGCAAGAGAAGAAAAGGATGGAAGAGAGAAAGATGGATAAAGGGAAGAGGGAAAAGAAGAATTTTCCAATATGTGATAATTGTGGGAAGAAACACCTTTGAACTTTCCTGAAGGGAATGATAGTTTGTTATAAGTGTGGAGAAGAATGACACCAAGTGCATGACTGCAAGGGTAAGAAAAAGTTTTCAAATGTACAATGCTTCATCTGCAAGGAGTGGGGACACTACGCAAACCAATGTCCAAATCATTAGAGTATGCCCCAAATGATGTTATTGGATAATAATCAAGTTATGATACTACCACAAATGAGGAATAATGATTAGAGTTCTTATGTTGTTATTAAATAATTGTGTCATTTGAGTGTTGTATCAACGATGTACTGGTTATAATAATTATGGAGTAAATAAGGATTGTACTACAGTACTATTTCATTAAGGACTTGAGATTGTGTGGAACCAAGAAAATTGACTCAATAGAAGGTTAAATTTTTGGAAAATATATGGTTGAGAGAAAGATAACCCATAATATGGTTCTGATACCGAGATAGTGATTTTGGAATAATACATGATTGATTTGGATAAATTATATTAGATATTCTTAACTTCCTTGAAGTTGATTAATGATTTGTATACATTTTTTGGATAGAAGGAGTATATATAGTATTCTATAAGGAATAAGGGATCATGAATTTAATCAATAAGGATTTATGGTAATTCATGACATTTCAGTGTCTTAAAATAATACATGATGAGGGTATTCACATTTTATTACACAGCAAAAATGATCTTCATTGTTTTTACCTTCCTTATAAAATTTGGACTGTGAGTTTGGACGGAGGTATTTTGGATAACTATAATGTTTGGAATGGATTAAGTTGAACTTTGAATAGTAATATTTAAGGTTAAAACATTTCTTATGATTATTTTTTAAATATAATAATACTATAGTTTTAGGAAAAGGACAACCTGCAGGTTGGGGGATAACCCGTCGCGTCGGACAAAGCTGCAGGAATCGAACCCATAACCATAGTACGATAGGCCTTTATTACCTACCACTAGCCTACAGGAAGTCCCTAGTTATTAAAAAATAGTTTTCCTAATCTAAATGGTATGTGTTAATATTTGTAACCTTGTACAATTAGGTTAAATATAATATTTTTGAGTTCTATTATCTTTTTGAGTGAAAGATGAGTTTGTGGTAGAAATTAGTTGAAGGTTGAAACTCTACTTGTCAAGTATATATATATATATATACCTATCTCTTATTCTATGAATAAATTAATTCTTAAAATTTAGGAAAGGGATATTAAAAAATGTGTTATCCTAATACCGTATGTTTTGTTGAACTGATGATATTTTAAATCACCATAGATTGAAGGCTTTGAGGCCCTCAATTTTACACTTATTTGTGACCGATGACCTCAATCACTCCCTAAAAATATTTATGTTTTCCCTCGAATTATTTGTCTCTAATTTCCACCAATGTTCTCCTAATCGAGATCATAATTTGGTGGTGACTTTTTTATTTCCCTTTCCCCCTTATTAAGGATAAATTTTGTTAACCTTATTTCCGATGTGGGTTTTCCACAAAGGTATTTTCTACTTTCAACCTTTTATTTTTGAAGAACAATTTCAAATTGCGAGGGCACGATTTATTGAAGGAAGGTAGAATATAACACCCCAAGCTTCCATGTTACACTTCTCTTTGAATAATAGAGTAGCGTGTGTTGTACAAAACCTCAAGTTCTAACACACCACGACCAATCAAAGTAGCTGTTATGAGTAGTAATACCCACTTTTTGAAATTATATAAATTTAATATTTCAAAATGGTCTTCATTTTTGGATTTGGAATATCAAAATTAGCCTATGTTTAATTTTTGGTATTTTTCCGAGAACTTCCAATTTTTGATGAATAGTGAAAAAAACTTAAAAACAACATTTTTAATCAAAATAAATAATAGTGATAAATTATAATATTGAGTGGTTTTAAAGTATAATTAGAATATAATTTTACCATTTTATCCAATTTTGGTCATTATAATTAATTTTACTTTGAAATTGGACATAAACAATTGTCAATCTTTTGATATATAATATTTCTTAAAAACACGCTATTTGTTGTGATAGCGGGAATTAATTATTAAATTAATTAATTAAAATTATATGTTTTGAATTTTTTAAAATAGGCATCATTTTTAAATTAGGAATATCAAATATATCTTAGGGTGAATTTTTGGTATTGTTCTGAGAAACTTCAATTTTTGATGAATAGTGAAACCACTAAGTGGTAGTTAAAAAACTAATTTTTCATTTAAATGAAACTTTACCACTTCTGTGATTTGAATTTCAAAAATCCTACATAAATCATTTTAATTAGGAAGTAAAATGTGGTTCAATGGGATTAAAATAATTTTTGTGAATAGTAACTTTTAACTTCTATTAATCGTGATTAAAGGTAATTAGTGTAATTTAAGGTAAATATAATGTTATAATAATATGAAATTACCTTTACACTTGTCCTACCCTTTTTTTATGAGTCATGGCCGACCAATACAATCCATGGGTCAACTTAGGGACCCCATGGAGCCACTTGGGTAAGAAAATGACATTAATAACTTTTTATTTAAAGTAAAAATAAAATTGTCACAAACATGTGTTGTTTTACTAAAACAATTATTAAATGGGGTTATATAAGTTAAATTTTCGACTATAAATATTCATTGGAAAGATAAAACTATTTCATACATCATTATATTTTCTTATGATTTTTAGACATTAAATAAATTAAATTTTTTATGACTCCATGATGATGCAGCGATTACCTCATTAATTAACGATTTAAATAAAATGAAAAGATATTGTAAAATATAAGACTTACACTTGTCAAAAACCTATTGTATGAGTAGATTTAGAACCCTTATCACCTTATCCTAGAAATATATAATTTTGGGCCCTTTAAAATTAGAAACTCATCATATAATAAAGTAACATTTTTTGACTTTCCAAGAGTGCCCCTCGTCTCCTCTTAGAAAAGGCCCCCACCTCTACCACCTTATTCACACCTTAAAATCCATTTGGCTCGGCCAACCTCTGCCAAAATACCCTCTAAAATTCCCTATATTACTCCTAGAAGCCTCACTTTGGTCATAAGTCTTCCCAATGAAGCCTTTGGCTCAAATCAAAAAGAGTTACCCGATTTTAAGGTAATGTCTTCTATTATGTTCTTTTGTTTTATTTTTCTTATCCAACCCCTTAAACTTTTTTTCCCTTTATTTTGTAACAACACCAGTATATTCAATATAATAGTATGTTTTTATGAGAATTATTTGATTTAAAATTACACACACCTTCATCTAATGGTTAAAGAACATATTTTTTCTGTGGGTGGCGAATTACTGCCTCACGAAACGATGATTGCTTATTCTTCTTTTAACACCTCTCATGGTGGCCATTAAGATATCACTATATTTATATATGATGTATATTATGTTTATGTTTTCCTTATGCTTCTGTATTTTTCATTTTTTTCATACCTTTATGATTTCCATTATGGGTAAACGTGATAATTTCATTTTAGGAAGTGCGGACTACCGCCCCCTCAAAGTGATTTGAATCGTTAATGCCAAATGTGGCATGTATAAAGGATGGAGTAAATGATATTATATATTATATTATACTGGAATTATAATATACCTTTATATCATTATAATTTCATTCCATTAAATATGAAATAGAAATGAAAGTAGCGTTCATGCATGCGTACGGCTTACCATCTCCATGGACGGTGCATTTCATTTCTTACCTCTAAATGTTATGTAATATTATAAATGAATGTATGTACTGGATATATATGATATATATGATATCTACATCATGAATATAATTCTGGATATAATAGATATTTCACCACATGAACAACTTGTAATTATAAGAAGTTTATTTTTGACTCAAGTACCAAAGATCGACAAAACGACCGTTATTAACTTAAATAATTACATAATGTTCATAACATGGTAATAAGTGATATAAAAGGAATAATTAACTTGAAAAAGTTTCTTAAGAAAGTATAAATTAACTCTAGTTTATTATTCAGGATATTAAAGAACAATCGAGTCAAGTCGGACATGAGGTAAGGGACTTCGTCTCAATCTCTTTTCATTGAGGCATGTTTTGTTTTATACACAACTTTATTTTATACGCCGTATAAACCCCTTTGACTACTAATTTTATTCTAAATAAATTTTTTATACAAATCATTTTTAGTAAACGACAAAAGTAATGTTTTGTTTTACGTATGTAGCGACAAAGACTTCTCTGTCGTCATGACCATTATTTGAGTTTCGGCTTCCTCTATAAGCCATAACTTTTTTTAAATGAAAAATAAATACCAAGTTTTACTTTTCTTTTCTTTTGGTATTGAAAATGGTTTTGATAATGTTTTTATTTTATTAATGTGTTGTATTGATATCTTGTGATTGAAATATGGAAATGTTATGTTTCCTTTATGCATTTTTTATGTGATACGATTATGTTATGTTTTATGATATGTTTAAACCTTTTCATATAAGGAATGCATTGGACTTAGTAAGTGACGAGTGGAGCCCTCTATAGATCCTCGATGCATCAGCTGGTCTCATGAGACAAACTAGTGTCTTGGCATGAGGACTTGACAAAATCTTATTTTTAGTCTTGGCATGAGACCTTGGCTACATGGTTATGATAGTCTGGAATTATGAATTCCATCATTATAAAAGTGGTTATTGATACTGCATGTGATTATTAGACCAATAGAATATCCATGTGAATAAGTAAATGACATTATTTCATTTTACTTTTTCCATATTATGATGAAGTTCAAGTTTAAATGGATTTTTTTTAGTTATAAATTACCTTAAATGTTTGTGTTTATTTATGAAAGCTTCTGATATATTGTTATCCTTACTGAGCATCTGAGCTCACCCCTTTCTATGTTTTATTTTTCCCAGGATCTGAAGAAATATTTTATGACTGACCTGCAGGGATAGTCTGAAGGGGGTATGGGTGTGGACTATGGAGACTAAGTTATTGTAGTTTTTCACTTTATGATGTGATGTAACATTTATGAATGTATCTAGTGTTTACAAGGCTACTAAACTAATCGGTCTTTCGAGACTTGATCTTTTGTGATCATGCCAATATTACGCAATAATGCACCGACTCTGGGTAACTGGGGTCGGGGTGTTACATTCACTCCCTAATCCCATACATATCATATCATGATAAAAAAATACCCAATGCATTGGATTTATCTATGGTCACACCCATAATAACATGCACATGCCTATGTGTGCCACAAAAGGAAATCAATCATAAGGCATAAACATAATAATTACCCAAGGAAATAAATAAGTTACATAATCTTACCTCATATCAAAATGAAAAGATATTTCATAATGATTATAAACAGAATAAGGAATTAAATATTTCATATGATCATGTATGAGTACATAAGCATGGGTCTCAAAATGTAGAGTTTTACTTAAAAGGATTGAGGGATAGAAAAGTTCCTCTTAATCGAGTTTGATTTTAAAGAAGGCATTTGAGAAAATAACTTAAGTAATGTATTACCACATAAAAGGAAGGGATAATAAGATAGGTATATATTTTAGATACATATACATAGAATTTAGAAGCATTCCATAACATCATGGATAGATATAAAGATATATAAAGTGATTTAGAGATATAAAGGTCATAACCTAAAGAAAAAGATGGTTTAGAGAGATCCCTTACCTTATGTTATAGATTCATTCTTCACTTGAACTTAATTTCATAAATAATAAAATTAATTAATTAATTAATTCAAAAAAAATTCCATAGATATTAGATTTAATATACTTATATTATGTTTATTTACATCCATTTCAATGAGATATAAAGCTTAATTTCCCTATTCTAGGGGGTGTTCGTTTCATGGTTCTAAGGTCAGATCACTTATGTATAGTTATTGATGTTCTTTTCAAATGGGGAAATAATTCCAGAAGTGAAATGAAATAATATTCTTTGCCTTAAAAAAATTTCAATGGACCCAAATACCCATATGTGTTCTAATACAGGGAAAATTCATTTAGTAAGAATGTTAACGTTATACAATTAGTTCATTTAGGTGGATTTACCAACCATCATAAACTAGTTTCATTTCATTTAAATTTTTATCTATATATTTATTCAAAAACATAAAATAAGTTATAATATGCTTATTATAATCTTATTTCACCGAAATATTGTTTCTATAACAAATCTTGTAGTTGTTGGATAAAAATAAAGTATGTTGTTCATGGAGGTGGTGAACTGACCATATTGTTCTAGGATAAAAAGAGTATATGTTTTAATGCAAGAGAGGGGTTAAATTTTAGTTTATAAAATAAAACTTAAAATATTCACTAAACTCTTACAATAGAGTAATTAGGTGAAGAATTATGCCAATATACTTTATATTATCAGAGTTAGTAAATTTTATAACAAACAATATAAATTTTCCTTATACTTTCACAACAGAATTAATAAACTTGTAAAAAAAGGAAAAAACATTATAAAAAAATATAAAATAAATACCCAAACTTTTACATAAAATGTAAAGTAATTAAAAAACCCTGAGTTTAGGTATCCCTAGGTTTAAAAAAACCATAAATATTTATCTTACTTAACCAAGTAAGCTAATGATACTAAGATCGATTGTAATTATATTTCCTTATCCCTTGGAACCCTTGATCAGTATGATTGATAACCTCTATATTCCTAAACCTCAAAATCCATCAATCACACCAGATTAGAAAAATAACTATTATAAAATCAAAACATCTTAAGGCATTTAACAAAATTACTCACACATATTCCTTAAGAAGAAGAAAGTCTAAAAGTAAAAATGGAGTGGAATCAAGTAATAAAATGTTACAAAAGCTTCTTAGAAACTTTAGATTATCAATGATGAAAAATCTATAAATATTACACTTGAAATTTTTTATCCTCCTCATATGTAGATTATATTTATCAGAAAACTCCCAATGGTCTTATTCTATATATCTAGGAGGTGTTTGCAATGACATCAGACGAACTCCTTCACTTGAATGGTTCGACATAGCTTCTCTGTCTGATGGTCATTTCGATAAAGTAACATTATAAATATTTAAATATTCCATCTAGTATAATGATAAATGTTCATATGGAAGAATGTGTAAAGCTTTTACATTTGTTATGTTTTTCAAAGGTTCATTTGGTGATTATGTATGCCTCCATCTAATGAAGTTTGTCCGATAGGCTTGGTAAAAATTCAACAGACGGAATTAATTATACTATTTCTTTTGGAATTTTTAAACTTTCGTTCTGTAAACTTTGAAATCATCCATATTATTTAAGAGTACATATACATATGATATAAAAATTTCATCCAATAGAAAATATTTTCTTTGTCTGGTAAAATCAACTTTCCTACAAAAAAAAATCTAATAACTTGAGAAGCATAAAACATAAAAGATTATAATATTTTAAAGAAGTGGTTTTTGAATTTCAAAAATGAGGTTAGAAAGTTTTTAAAGAAAACATTCAACTCAAAATCCCCCCCCTCCCTTGAAAATAAAAAAACACAACTTTTAAAGAGAAAAACTAAAGTTAAAAACATTAAATATACTTACCTATGTCTTATATAATGTATTATTTTACCATTTTCTTGAAAAGATTATAAAATTCTATATTTCACCTATTTTTTCTAAAATTTATCTTTATCCAAAACTTTTAGGTTATTTCTCCAAAAACCATTATTCTTTATCTTAAAAATATTAGACTCTTTCTCTCCATTTGTAATTTTCAAAAAATATTTGTTGAAGGTAGAAAGTGTACCCAAAATGTTAGGGAAAAAATCTAGATGAAACAATTTATATGAAATCATTTATTGAAAAAAAAATTAAGTAAGATATTCATCCAATAAATAAATAAAAACATTCATCCAAAGATAAAAATTCATCCAAAAAATATATGGAATAACATTCCTCAAAATATATGTATCTAAAAATATTGGGTTTGGTTTATTACAAAATCTTTCAATAGTTCAAATAAAATCAATATTTCCTCAATAAAGTTTTTATTATAATTTTCATCTTATTTAAATCCAACTGGTACTTCTCAAATTCAACAACTATTGACTTTATATTCCCAACTTCTTCTTTAATAACTTCTATTATCTTGTTATTTTTCTTTATCTTTGAAACATCTTCTTCCAAATCCAAAATCTTCTTCCCTTGATTTGAAATTTCATAATATTATTATATTGAAAGATATTTGAGATTATAAATTAATATTTAACTCTCAAATAATTCAAAATTAATGGTGATCATGAATTTTGAAATTGAGTTTACTGATATTCTTATTCCATCAATTTGTTCATCATAAAACTCGATATCTCTTGCAGTGTGTTTTTTCCACCTGATAACTTTCTTAAACTATCTTGAATCAGATTTTGATTTGCCTTTAAAATCCAAGAACTCTACATCATTTTCAATTAAAATATACTTAAATTGTTTTAATGGGCTTGAGTTTTAAATAACATCAATTTTCCCTTGGATTTATTTTCACCTTTCTTGAATATCAGGAAAAATATGCATTATCCCTTCAAGTATGTTGATGAATTCATTGAAATAATTCAATCTCATGTTTATTCATTTGATTCTTATGCTTAGATCATTTTTGGTAGAATATGAATAAACACCAATAATGGATGGAGAATTATTTCTAGTTGGTTGAGTACATTCTCTTATTTCATCATATTGATTTTTAGAAACATCCATAAATTCAATTTCTTGATCAGTTCCTTCTCTGATTGAAGCCTTTGTATGAGAATATTTATCTTTTTCCTATAATCATTTTTATTTTTCTGGTTCACTAATATAAATATCTTTCTAATATTGGGTAGATAAGGAATTAAAATTCTTAACTAACGTATCTCCAATATACATGGCCTTCTTTATCACTTTATAAAAATCATCATCATTTCTCGATTTTCCCTTTTTATATTTTTTTAAAAACCTTTTAAAGTGTAGATTCATCATTTTCTAACTCAATTTTCTCAATATCTATTTATTTTAATTTTTTCATTTTAATTGATGCAGGTTATATATAAACTTGGTGTGAGAATCCTATATATGGTAAATGCCTAAGACGTGGGTGTGGGGGTGAATTAGGGTATACGAAGTTCTTTCTTATATGAGTATTTCATTCTCTCATCATGAGGAACACTTTGATTTCTCTCAACCTTTCCCCTAAATGAGCGATGAAAGTAGTAAACAACAAAAAAATTACTTGGTTTACCCACATTGGGCTATGTCCAAGGATCACTCGGGAAAATTCACCTATGTAATGAATTCAATAAAATTTCACTAATTTATAATTACAAATTTGGAGAAGTCTCACTAACCTTCTCAGTTCACTTCCAAGAATAGTTGGATAACTCATTACTCTCATTTAATGATGAACTCAGTAATCCATAATTTGAATATTCCTTCTTCACACATAAGAATTATATAAAAATGAACCAATAATGGTATTTCTTTTTTTTTAGAAAAGGGAATTCCCCTGTGTGGCCTTTTCGAACCCTCCACACAAGGAAACCCCCCTCCCCACGAATGGGTCACTCCGGAGAGAGCCCCAGCCGGGAAGGATCCGTTTTTAGCCGAGATGGCAGAGTGTCCCGGAGGGTAACAGCCTGCTCAGTGATGGTCCGTCAAAGTAGTCTATCAGCATATTGGTTCATGCCTCATTTTTTCCTCCCAGTTGAGACCAAGTGACCCGACAAGATGGGTGGATCCCGGGGGAGAGGCTCGCCCCGAAAGCTGACACCCAGGATTCGAACCCTGAACCTTCCAAAGAACGGCGTTGTTGTACCACTCACCTTCACCACCACGCCACCACCAAAGTGGCACCAATAATGGTGTTTCCATTTAGTATAACATTGTGTATTTACATAAAGGATTATACTACTATAAGAACACCTTCTTCGACCTTAAACATTCTATATGAGATCTAGAACAATACATTTAGAAATTATCTCTAGAAAAAAACTCTACTTTGCCTATGTGATTTTCTATTTATGATTCTATATGTTTTCACAAAATCCTTATAACACCCCAAGATTTTATGGTATTTATCTTCTAAAATAAGTCGATTATGTTTCACACAACACCGAGCTTAAACAAATAGTAATATACTTTTAAATAGTAACCTGACTTTTGAAATATTAATGTGACCCTTAGGAATAGTAATGTGACCATTAGAATAGTAACCTCACCTATGAAATTATAAATAAAATTTAGGCATCTTATAAATGATAATATTATATAATTTACTCATATTATATGTAAATAAATTTTTTAGAAATTATTAATTAAGTATTGATATTTTTTAAAAAACATAAATTTTTATTTTCAATTTTATAATTAATATAATTATTTAAAAGGAAACTTATTTTTATAAAATGTATTCAAAAATTAATATATATTTTTCTTGTGATTATAAGATAATTTTATGGGACCTCAATTAAATTTTCAAAGTGCTATAGAATCAGTTATATTTTTAAAATTGGTATTTTCCAAGTAAATGATGATTTTAATTAAAAATTAAAATTTTAATATTTATAAAAATATTTTCATAAAATGGAGTTTATTTTTGAATTCTACGTGTTGAAAAATGGTTATGGTGAATTTTATTATTTTACTAAAATAGTTGAATTTTTACTGAATAGTAAAATATGGTAATTTACAGTATATATAGATTATAATTTAAATACACTATTACTTAAGTAAATCTTATGTAAGAACCATAATATCAAACTATCCTTCTCTATTTATTTTATCTATTCATGTAATCATCACTATTTCTTATCCTGAGCCAAAATAATAAACTAATTAATAATATAATAAAAAACATCCATCTCTTCCACTATAAGTATCACCCCCACCACCTATTCTTATCACATATATTAAGCCTTGAAGACTATCTAATTTCTGACCAATACTCTTCCCAATCATCTTCTCCATGTTTATGAGGTGTTGGTCTCAAAAAAAGATCAAAACCAATTTTCTTAAGGAGGTTCTCAAGGAAAATAATTCAAGAGGTAAAATCCTATTTTTCTTTCTTTATTTTCTTTTGACTTTTTTACACTCTCCTCACCTCCTCTATCCAAATATGAATGAAAAATTCAGTATCTTATATATAATTTTATTTTATTATTTCAATCTAAAATCCACCATCAAGACTCTTCTCCTCTTCCTTTTAATGTAAAAATGAAAACATCATATGTGAGGAGCTGATTTATCGCCTTCAGGGACGACATGTTTTGGTTTTTCAATTATTCCTTCAAGGATGGTCATAAAACCATTATTATGGTTAAAATAGATTATAATATATGTATTAAATCTTATTTAAAGTTTTTTAACTAGTATATATGTAATATTAATTAATTAAACAAAATTAGTTCGTGATGATCGAAAAAATGCCAAAATAATCTAAATGATTATCACTAATGTTTTATCTAATGATTCATCCTCATGCCATATAATAGAATGAAATATATAAATATTTAATATTTTTTAATTTCATTAATAAAATTTAATTCCAATTCTAGAAAATTATTCTCATTTTACATGATTTTCTATACAAGTATACCAATAAAATGAACATGAAAACCAAGGAAAGGAACTCTCTCGAACAATAAAATTGTATCTTATAACTTGTCAAAAAGGACTTAAATAAACTTAATAAAATTATAATAAATAAATTAAATGTATAAAAGGTTATGAATTAATTAATTAATGTATTTAATATGATTATTTAGGACATTAAGATCAAGAACAAAACACATTCATTCATAAGGTAAGTGATTCTCCCAGAAACTTCCATTTTTTCCTTCAGGTTACTATTTCTCTCTCTTTACCCTAATGTAATTATTGATTCTTCTTATTAAGTACTAACAAATTCTATGTGTATGTTACAAAAATATGTACCTAGCACAATTATTCCTTCATTTATGGGTACATAGATGTTTTATAAGGTTCTCTTTTCAATTCCTCCCGACAAGAAAACCTCATTTAATGGAACTTCCCAATTTCTTACCCATTTTAAAGTACCATACATAATTATTTTTAAGCTACCAATATTTTTCTAAAATTACACATTTTATCATGAAAAACTATCTTTTCTCATTTATGGTTTTATACAAATAATTATGCCTTTTTATATTTTAAGGACTCTTTAATATTTTCCTTAAAACTAACTGAAGAGGCACATTTCTAAAGTTTATTAAAGACTTATTTTACATTTTTTCACTTCATTTGGACTTAACTTATCATGATATATTCCTATTTTCAATTATTAATGTCCAAGTATGATTTGAATACATTCTTTAATGGAGTATAGTATGATTTTCTATTTGGTTATGCCTTATTCCCTACTTATTCCTTATGTATGGTTCATGTATACTTCCCTTTCATTTGTGATAAGCATTCATTAAATATACATATTTATTGTATCATGGATATTATTATTGCCTTATCCACATACCATTTTTACATATGGTTTTTTCCTTGAATGATGTTTTAATTGGGTAAATATTTATAAATCTATATCCTCTACTTAATATGGATATTTTGATAATTCATATTTTTCGAGAATTGAATGGAATTACAGTGACAGGTGGGGCCTACTATAGTCCCTTGATGCAATGACAGGTATCATGAGACAAAATATTTGGTGAAAAACCCTTCGTGTTTGTTTCCAAGAATAATTATATGGGTTTTTACCCACAGACTTAAATTTTTTTGAAGGCATAATGGTTCATGTGCTAGATACTTGATGTCCAATAAATAAGCATTTTCATAATTTAGTATTTAATTATTACTTTCTATGAGGTTTTCACTATGATAAAATATATGTTTTCATTTTAATTCTCGATGAATTTATGGAATGTGTTTTTTAGATTATTTACCTTTCCATAACATCTATTCTTAATTGACTTTTCTTCTCTTATTATTATTTCATATAACCCGTACTGAGCATTTGAGGTAACCCTTTTATTTGTTTTCCTTCCCCATTTTATGAAGATAAAATATTTTAATAAGTGACACTAAGTTGTTTATTTTATTTTTTTCATGTGTTCTAGGTTTAATTATCAATGCAATAAGGGAACCATGTATGCATTCAGTTCTTCAATAATACTAAAATGATCGATCCTTGGTGATATGATCTCTTATATCTATGAAATTTTAATAAAACAACCACAAACTCTAGGAAATTGGAGTTATGGTTGTTACAGTTGGTATCATAGAAAGTTTAGTAAAAACCTTACAAACTAGATGTTAAGTAAACATGAGAATTATAATATTCCCTCATAGATAATTTTTGTCTCAATAATCCTGATTATTATGATCTAACTTAGTGTGTTCCATTATTTCGTTATGGAACCTAATGGAATGAATGGAATCAATTCTAGTGATTAATGTAGGGATTTCCCCACTGAGAAATTCAACATAGTTAATGTTGGATCTGAGCAGATCATGACCATAGTAGGATAACTTACTTAGTTTATAAAGAATAACCTTACTACACCTATGTTGGATTGTTTCATATGGCATAATCACCCATATTTTAGTGGGACTACTAATCTAGTGGTAGCTGAGTAGTGGATCAAGTCCCTTGAAAATATATTTCTAGAATTGGGATGCAATGAAAATGAAAAGGTAGTATTGTAAATATATTTCATCAAGGGATATGTTGATCAACGGTGGTCTTTGATTTAGAATACTAAGGAGGAAGATGAAATAGAAGACATGGAATGGAGAAATTTTAAGTAATTTTTCTTGGATAAATACTTCCCTTGTGAGAAATGAAATAGAATGAAGATAAAACTCCTTAGATTAAATCAAAGGGAAGAAGAGAGTCTTTCAGAGTATGATGATACCTTTACAAGACTATCTAGGTATGCTATAAATTACATAATTTATTCTGAATATAAGATTGATCATTTCTTTTAAGTTATTAAATCAAGTCTCTGAATAGAACTGGATTCTCAAAAATATTCATCATATGATGAAATAGTGTTAATTTCCATAAAAAAGTGAAGGAATTTTCTAGATCTTATTTTTTTCAAGGGGAATAAAGAGAAGAAGAGTAATTATGATAACTATGGAAAAAGTGAATCATCAAATAAGAATAAGGGAATGAAGAAATTTCCATTATGTAAAAACTATGGAAGAATCATCTTGGAAAATGCTTGAAAGGAATGGAAGTTTGTTATAAGTGTAGAGAAAAGGGTCATCGAGAAAATGAATTCTAGGGTAAGAAATAGATAAATTATGTTCAATGCTTCAACTATAATGAAATGGAGCATTATTCAAATCAATTTCCCAAGTGTCAGGGTAATCTATCATAGAAGAGGCCAAGGGGAGATGGCCAAGATTATGTGATCACCATAACTGAAGTAGAAGTAGTCAATGATGTGGTGGAGGGTATATTAATCCTATCTTAAAATCTATAAAATGCTTTATTTGATTTTGGATCATCACAATCTTTTATATATACCCAGTTATCCAAGAAAATTAGACATTTACCTTTTTATTTAACAAGGGAGTTATCAGTCAAAACTCTTAAGGGAAGTCTTATTACAATAAAAATGTGTTGTTCAGTCCCCTTTATGACACATAAACATGATTTAATTGCTGAAATTATCATCATTCCTCTAATTTAATTTGATATAATCATTGGTATGGACTAGATTTAAAAATATGATATGATAATTTATTGTAAGTAAAAGAAAATTACAATTTTTGAGGAAGATGTAGAATCCCACATCTTTAGAGAAAAAACTTCATCATCTGATTCTTTTCTAGACCCACCCCCAGTAGCTATAATGAATGAAATTCATAGAGAGGAAGAGAAAACAACATCTAGGGATGGGGAAATTCATCTTAAAATTTATAATGTACCAATTGTATAAGAATAAATTGATGTATTTCCTGAGGAATTACCCAGACACCCCCTAGAGAATGAAGTTGAGTTTACCATTGATCTAATCCCTAATGCAAGACCAATATCAAATACTCCTTAAACAATATACATTGTGGAATTCGTGGAGCTAAATAAAAATCAAGAGGAGTTGAGTAATAAGGGATTTATCTACCCTAGTGTTTATCCATGGGGATCTTATGTTCTCTTTTTTAAGAATAAAGATGGATCCTTGAGGATGTGCATTGACTATAGATAAATCAATTCTATTATAGTATTCAAGGAATATATTGAAAATTTTTATGGTATTTATTAATGATATCTTATTGTACTCCATAGCTATGAGGACCATGAGAACCACCTGCAGATTATTCTGAAGGCTCTTAGATGAAAAGAGTTATATGGGAAGTTTAGTAAGTGTGAATTCTGGCTTCAAATAGTTTCTTTTCTTGGCCATATTTTCTCAAAGGATGAAATCTCAGTTGATTCTATGAAGAAAAAGGCAATCCAAGAATGGCATACTCCATTGAACATAACCGAGGTATGTAGTTTCATTGGTCTAGCAGGTTACTATTGACGACTCATTCAAAATTTTGCTCGATTGGATAACCTATTAACCAAGATCACATATAAAGGGGTTAATTTCATAGAGAAAAAATAATTTACATTATATTTTGATGAAATGAAGAGAATATTGTTCAATTGTCCAATTTTGACTCTTCTACTAGGAAATGATGGGTTTTTTATATAAATTGATGCATTGAAGAATGGATTGGTTTGTGTCCTTATGCAAAACAATATAGTTATTTCATATGAATCAATTCAGTTGAAGAATCATGAATAAAATTTTCCAACTCATGATCTTGAGTTATCAGTCATAATCTTTGTTCTGAATATATGGAGACATTATCTCCAAGTGAAATATGTGAGATATATATGGATAACAAGAGTTTGAAATACATCTTTACACAGAAAGAAATCAAAATGAGGAAAAGGTGATGGCTTGATTTAATCAAATATTATGATTTATCAATACACTACCACCTAGTAAAGAAAAATTAGGTATCAGATGCATTAAACAGGAAAGATCATGGAAAACTTACCCAAATAAGGATTGAGAAAGATCCTATATTTATGGATTTAATAAAAATTGATATGGGAATTTTTATGGAAATGGAAACATAACTAATTTTTAAAATTATTGATACACCATATTTACTAGAGAATATGAAAGTATCTCAACCTAATGATGATAATTTTCAAAAGAAAATTATAGTTGTTAAGGATGTAATATTGGCAGATTTCGTGTATGAGGATGGAATTCTAAAATTTGGAAAGAGGTTATGTGTCCCATCAATACTAGAGTGAAAAATAAAACTATCAGATGATACTCATATATCAAATTTCTCTATACACGTTAGTAGTACCAAGATGTATAAAGAGATCGGAAGGAAAATTTTTGGTGGGATAACATGAAGTGGGAAATTGTTGACTATGTGTCAAGGTGTCTAGTTTGTCAAAATTTCAAGGCTTAGAGACAAGATCCTAGAGGAGTTGTGCAACCTCTAGATATTCCTATATGGAAGTGGGACGAAATTACTATGGAATTTTCCCAAGACTACCAAGGAAACCTATAATGTAATAATGCAATATGGGTTATTGTTGATCAGCTTACCAAATCTTCACATTTCCTGGTCATAAGTGAAGATTTCCCACTATAGAACCAAACAAAACTCTATATTAATAAATTTTTAAGACGTAATGGTACACCTCTATTGATTTTTCATGATTGAGATCCCCATTTAACATCACAAATTCAGATGAATATTCTGAATTCTTTGGATACTAAGCTTTATATGAGTATTACTTATCACCCTCAAGTTGACGGACTGTTTGAAAAGGCTATTCAAACATTGGAAGACGTGTTGAGATCAAGATCACTTGACTTTCAAGGTATGTAGGATTAGTATTTACCTTTGGTTGAATTTACCCATCATAATAGTTTCCATTCAAGTATTCAAATGGAACAATATGAAGAATTATATGGAAAGATATGTAAAACTCCAACTTAATGGGAGGAAGTTGATGAGAGGAAACTTATAGGCCCAGAACTTCTTGAAGAGACAATGAAAAAGGTAAATACTATTTAGGATCAAATTAAAGTAGATCAAATTAGGCAAAATAGTTATGCTAACAACCATATAAAGGATTTGTAATTTCAATTGGGATATCATGTATTTCTTAAAGTATCCCCATGGAAGGGTGTCTTAAGGTTTGGTAAGAAATAGAAACCAATCCTCAGATACATTAGACCATTTGAAATTATGGAAATAATTAGACCTGTAGCTTACAGATAAACAATTCCACCAAGTCTCTCTAAAGTTCATGATATGTGATAAATATCATTGTTAAATAAGTACATGCCATATCCAATTCATATACTCACCTATGAAGAAATAGAACTGGAACCTGGTTTGTCTTACTGTTAAGAGCCTATCGAGATTCTTGATATAAGAGAGAAAATATTGATAAATCAGACAGCTTGAGTGGTAAAGTTTCTTTATAGAAACCATAAAATAGAATAAAAAATGTGGGAACCTGAAGATGATATGAAGAAGAATCGTCCTCATCTTTTTAGAAGGAAAAAATCATGAAAATTTCAAGGATGAAATTTTTGGAGGGAAGAATATAACACCCCAAAATTTTATGTTATGTATCTTCTTAAATAAATAGTTTATGTTTCACACAACATCAAGTTTAAACTAATAGTAATATACTATTAAATAGAAACTTTACCATTGGAATAGTAATGTGACCATTAGAATAGTAACATAACCTATGAAAGTAGAAATAAAATTTAGGCATCTTATAAATGGTTATATAATATAATTACATCATAATATAATCAAATAAATGTTATAGAAATTATTAATTAAGTATTGAAATTTTTTATAAAACAAAAATGTTTATTTTCAATTTTATAATTAATATAAAAATTTAAAAGAAAATTTGTTTTCATAAAATGTATTCAAAAATAAATATTTTATTTTCTTATGATTATAATATAATTTTTTGAGACCTTGATTAAATTTTCAAAGTGTTTTAGAATCATTTATAATTTTAAAATTGTATTTTCCAAGTAAATGATGATTTTAATTACAAATTTAATTTCTCGTATTTAAAAAATTATTTTCAAAAAAATTAGATCATTTTTTAATTAAAAACATCAAAAAATGGTTAGGGTAACTTTTTGGTATTTTTCTAAAATAGTTAAATTTTTTGTGAAAAGTAAAATACGGTAATTTATGTTATATATATATATTATAAGTTAAATACAATATTCCTTGAGTCATCGCTGATTTAAGAACCATAATATGGAACTAACCTTCTCTATTTATTTTATTTAGCCATTGAATCATCACTATTTCTTATTTTGAGCAAAAATAATAAACTAATGAATAAAATAATCAAAAAAAACACCCCTCTAATCCACTTTTGATACCACCCCTCACCACCTCTTCTCCTCACACATCATAAGCCTTGAAGCTTGTCCAATTTCTACAAAATACTATTCCCAAGCCTCTTTCCCACATCCAGGATGTTCTGGTCTCAACAAAAGACCAAAACAAATTTCCTTAGAAAGGTTCTCAAGGGAATAATTAGAGAGGTTGAATCCTCTTTCACTTTCTTTATTTTCTTTTCAATTTTTTTATACTATCCTCACCTCCTATGTCCAAAAATAGATGATAATCCTAGTATCTTGTATATACTATAATTATATTATTTTAATTTAAAATTCACAATCAATTCTCTTATCCTCTTCCTTTTATTCTAAAAATGAAAACATTGTCTGTGAGGTGTCGATTTACCACCTTCGTGGACGATGTGTTTTCATTTTTTAATTATGCCTTCAAGGCTGGTCATAAAAACAGTTTTAGGGTCAAAAAATATTATAATATATGTATTAAATCTTAATTAAAGTTCTTGAAACAGTGTATATATATATAATATTAATTAATAAAACAAAACCAATTCGTGATGATCGAAAATAATGCCAAAATAATCTGAATGATTATCACTAACATTTTATCTAATGATTCATCATCATACCATATAAACGAATGAAATATATTAACATTTAATATTATATAATTTAATTAATAACATATAATTTCAATTCTGGACAAATATTCTCATTTTACATGATTTTCCATACAAGTATACAAGTGAACCGACCATGAAAACCAAGGAAACAAACGCTCCCAAACGATAAAATTGTATATTATAACTCATCAAAAATTCCATAAATGAACTTAATAAAATTATACAAAATAAAATACATTTAGAAAAGGATTATAATTATTAAATTAATTTATTTAATCTAATTATCCAATACATTAAGATTAAGTATAAAACACATTCGAAAATAAGGTAAGGGATTCTCCCCGAACTTCAATTTTTTCCTTCAAGTTACTCTTTCTCTCTCTTTACCCCAATATAATTCTCGATTCTTCTTATGTAAACCTTATACATTATATGTTTATATTTCAAAAATATGGATCTAGATCAATTATTCCTTCATTTATTGATAAATTCATGTTTTATAAGGTTCTCTTTTCAATTCCACTAGATAAGCAAGCTCAACTTAAGGGAACATCCTAATTTCTTTCCCATTTTCAAGTACCATACATAATCTATTTTAATCTAACAATATTTTTATAAAATCACTCATTTTATCATAAAAAATATCTTTTCTCATTTCTTGTTTTATACAAACAATTATTCTTTTTTATGTTGTAAAGTTTCTTTAATATTTTCCTTAAACTGCACTAAAGAGGCAAATTTCTAAAGTTTCTTGAACAATCCTTTTACATGCTTTCACTTCAGTTGGACATCATTTATCATGATATATGACTATTTTCCATTATTAATTTCTAATTATGATTTAAATCCATTATTTCAAGGACTCCATTATGATGTTCCCTTTGGTTATTCCTTATTCACCGCTTATTCCTTATATGTGGTGTATGTGTACTTCCCTTTCATTTTTGATCATCATTCATTAAATATATATATTTCTTGTATCATGGATATAATTATTTACTTAGTCATGTACCATTTTTACATATGGTTTTTTCCTTGAATGATGTTTTAATTGGGGAAATATTGTTGAATCTATATCCTCTACTCAATATATATATTTTTATAATTCATATTGTTCATGAATTGAATCTATATATGAAGAAAAGTTTGGAATGGGGCCACTACATTCCCTTGATGCATTAAAAGGTCTCATGAGACAAAATAGTTGGTTACAAACCCTTCATGTTTGTTTCCAAGGTTTTACCCATAGACTTAAATTGTCTTGACGGTATAATGGTTCATGTTCCAGAAACATGACATCCAATAAATAATCATTTTATTCATTTAGTATTACTTATTACTTTCCATGACTTTTTCACTATGATAAAATCTATGTTCTCATTTTGATTATCAATTTATTATTGGAATAAATTTTTCAAATTATTTACGTTTCCATAACATCTGTGCCATATTGACTTTTATTCCTTATTATTGTTTCATATAACCCATACTGAGCATTTGAGCTTACACTTTTATTTGTTTTTCTTCCCCAAGTTGTGAATATGAAATCTTTTAATAAGTTACAATAAGTCATTTATTTTATTTTTTTTATGTTCCATGTTCAATTACCAATGAAATAATTAAACCATGTATGTATTTAGTTATTCAATACTACTAAACTAATTGATCCTTTGGGATTTGATCTCTTGTATCAATGACATTGTAATTAAATGACAACCAACTCTTGGCTACTAGGGTCAAGGTTGTTAAAATCCTATATTCCACTTTTGATGTCAATCCAAGGGTTAATATTTATTCTTAGGATTCTCGGATTGTTCCAAGTGTCCCTCATGCTTATTAGGGTCATCAAGAACCATAAAAATTAAATTAACCATTAGGGGTTACAACTCATAACTCCCCCTAACTTAAATTGTCACCAGTATGAAAACAACATATATACGGTGTGGTATGATGCACTATGGTGTAACACCTTACATTTTTCACCGTATATGGTGTTACCACCATCTCTATGGCATAGTCATGATTCCCTCCATTAATTTTGCATCGTGGTCAACAACACTGCGGCATGGAGTCCTTTAGTTGACCATATACACTTTTCCTAGAGAAATAACTCTTCTTAACTACTCATATTAACTGCCTTGACACTATATTATGGAGTCTTCTCAAACAGTTTGGGATATGGTGTTGTAAATGTTTCTACAACATAACCTCATTTAGGATATGAAATCCCAAAACATTACTTTTACCAATTTTAGGCACACTACATTGTAAGTCATGGTTGTGGCGTGTAAACCCCCCAAAATACTTTTGGCACACAAATCCACATTTTTTCACTCTATGTCATGGTCTACCTCACTGTAGTGTAAATGTACCTTGTGCCTCCTTCTTATAGCGTAACCATACAAGCTATGGTGTGGGCACATCTAAAATTCTAGTGGCACTAAAATCAGTCTGACCCTATGCCATGGTAACCGTGATCATGGTTTGGCCTAAAATCCATGAGTCCCAAATCATAATTCCTTATTAAAATATCATATTAAAATATTTAACATGTTCCATAGACTGGCTAGAAGTGAGTATTGAGGTCCAATCCCAACCTCATCCAAAGTGCCTTCATGCACCGTTGACCACTTCCTCCACCCTGCCTCCCCTACATTGTGGACCACTACATCATGCATATATAAACCCATGTGTATGATAACATACCTTCTTATTGCCACCATGGATAGTTTTCCTGGTTTGTTCCCCTGTATGGTTGATCTTTCTCTCACATATGCAGGGTTTAGATGGCATGGATTTCCTAGACATGGTTGGCCTAATTTTTGGCAGCATAACCACCAATGATTTGGTGTAGTCCTAATGACTATAACATAGCCCCTCCCAAAGATACTATTATTTCTTTACCTTTTCAAAAAATAGATCACACACAAACTTATAAAGGGATTTTGGCCAATAATCTCCCTATTTGGGTTTATTAAAAATTGTACAAACAATCTAACCTTAACCACTTTCAATGTGTATCAAGGACCAACTAATCATCAACTCTAAGACCACATGAGAAATTATCAGTGTGAAAAATTCTCAGTGTGGGAAATAATAATTAAATTAAATTTTTATCTTGATCCTATTTGAATCATTATGACAGCATCAAACCAAACTCTATCAAACTCCCCCCTAAATTTTCTTTGTCAAATACTCCCCTTTGCCTATTCTTTCTCTCCATGTCAAGCACACACATGGCATTTCTCCCCCATTTTCAATGAACCCTTAGGGTTCACTACCTTGAAAAGTTCTTATTAAGGTATTATAAATCCAATATACTGAGGTATAAATCATACCTTTCCCATTAAAGAAACTATGGGGATAGGGGTCAATCTTGAAATAAATTAAGTAGATAGAGATTGTTATACTACAAGAGCCAAATCATGCTTCTCCAACACCACTTTAGATAGTGGCTTTGTCAACATATCTTCAACTTGATCCTGTGTTAACACATACTCCAAAACCACAACTCCTTTCTCCACCTTCTCCTTTATGAAATGAAATTCTATCTCAATGTTCTTGGTCCATGAATGTTGGATAGAATTTTGTCTTAGATTGACCACACTTGAGTTGTCACACTTAATTGGATTGTAAAAAATTACATCAACACCAACATAATTAGGATTTTATTTCATCCATAGTAATTGGGTTCAATATTGAGTGGAAACAACGTACTCGGCCTCTGTGGTGCTCAAGGATATGTTGTATTGCTTCTTTATTTTCCATGAAATAAATGGACTCCAAAAAAAGGCACCACCAGAAGTTTATTTTCATCCATCTATCAAAATATCCCAATCCACATCAGTAAATCCCACTAAATTATACTATGCATAAATATGGTAGAACAGCCCATAAATTATTGTATGATAAATATATTGAAGAATTATTTTCACAGCTTTCATGTGTATCTCCTTTGGATTACTCTGAAAATGAGGGTCCTGAAAATTGTAAAATAATATATCTGGTACAATGACTGTCAAATAGAGTAGAATTATAATAATTTTATGATACATGGTCACATTGACCTTATTTCCTATATCATATTTTTATAATTTCTATCTTGATTCTTCTGAAGTTTCCATGACCCTTGATTCATCCATTTGAAATATTTTTACTACCTTCTTGGCATATTTAGTTTTTGAGATAAATATCCCATCTAGTCTTTAAACTACCTAAAATACAAGTAAAAAAGACATTTCAAATGGAAATTATGAATAGTTTCAAGTTGTGAAACAGGTGCATACATATCATCAACATCATTTCCTTCAATTTGGTAATACCATTTTCACAAAATCCATTCTGTGTTTCGAATCACCATTCCATATTCATTTATTTTGTTTCAGAACACCCATTTGGTTCCAATGAAATTCTTTCCACTTGGACTTAGAAAAATTTCCATGTGTTAATATTCTCTATTTTTCATGCTCTTAATTCATATCCTCGATCCAAAACTCATTATTAGAAACCACTTTAAAAGATTTTGGTTCTTATAAAGACAAAAAAGATACCTAATACTGAGCCTTCATTATTATAGTTTGGACTGGAGTGATCATGTCTCCAGCAATATTTATTTTAGTAATTTCATCCTTGATTGATTGTCTCTGGGTAACTACTGAAATTTATAGGTTTTCTTTATACTCTAAGTCTTTATCAGAGTTCTATTCACTCCTTTTTGAAGTTCCCTTTGAGTTGAATTTCATTTTTTTAATAATGATGATTAATTTGATATTAAGATGATGTTAATGTGTGAGTGATGATAAGGAATATTATGAAAACATTCTCAGCTTCATTGTGATGATTTTTGAATTGTTCTTAAGTTCAAAATACATGTTTCGATCATTATTTAGGATTACACCTTGGTCTCAACAAGAAAGAAGGTCGTGTAAAATATATTTACATTTTATATGAATAATGTTTGAGGAGGAAGTGGAAATTAAATTTTTTAATTGAACTTTATATGTAATATATGGTTAATGGTGTGTATACTAAAAAATGTCCAGCTACAAACAAGCCAATATAAGGGACCCACAACCATTTTTTAGGTGGGTAGGTCAACCTCTAGCCAACATGGTGTGATAGCTGGAGGTATGTACAATGGGTTTGATAGTTCCCACAGAAGAACTTGTGTGTGAGTGTGAATATGGAGTGGGCTAGTGGGAATGTGCATGGAGGTGCAGCCATGTGAATCCCAATTTTTGAATAGTGTATCTAGGTGTGAACCCCAGTGCTGTCTAGAATTCGGGATGTCTTGTTGAGTATTATTAAGGAGAAGAATCTTGAATGAATAACCAATATGGGACAAGTGGTGTTTGGTTAATGTTCATACAATTTAAAATTTCCATATTGAACTTTATCTTTTTAATCTATTAAATCTTTTTTATACGATTGAGGCTATCAGTTTTCCTAACCTTGATCTCATTAGAGAACTTATGTTCACTGGGATCCACATTTCCTGACATCTTGGTGATCAAAAAAAATCTTTTGAGTTCCATTTGATCATCCTAATTATTTTAATATGATTGACTCATCATGAAACTTCATTTTAATGAATTAATGAAGATCAAACCGATGAGATGCAAGGTGAAACAAATATGATTATAGTGATAATGTTTTTTTGAAGTCACGAAGCAAGAGTTGAGGCAGTGCGTGTGAAATATTGAGGTGGTGACGCGATCTAAGTCGGTGGAATATTATTGATAAATACCCTATGAGGATCTCATTTGTTGGTGTGATCTAAATTCATATATAAGAGATATTTTTTAGAGAGACATATAGAAACAGAGACCTAAAATCACTCTATATTTGGGAGAAGGTTACATGAATAATACTAAAACCTTTTGTGAAACTGATTCACATGAAGATAATTAGTGTTAGTTGTTCATAACTAAAAATATGTGAAGTGAAAATATTCATGCTAGCTTAGTTGCACGATGAGGATGAATGTAGTGATATTTCATATACTGTAATACAATACATGCATATGATAATATACAAGCATGAGATTAAGTGGAATAGTTTTTGAACTTTAGTTGAGACATGTGAAAAATAGGTGTTTGATATATACTATTCTTATGAAACAGTAAAGGAAAGAATGAGGAAGTGTAATTTTCTTGCACTATTCAACAAATACATGCACATGAAATAACGCATGCATGAAAGTGATAAGTTTGTGAATTTTTATTATTTCACATTTTTGGTTAAGAAGACCATGTAGTTTATTACATACATGCATGATGTTTGAAGAAATGAATATGCAATATACTTTCTATAGTGTGAATTTATTTGAGATTCAATATGGGATATAATTTTAGAAGGCATATACCCAAGAAGTTAGTGTGTTGACTTAAGTTTAAATCATTTGAATACTAGTGAGCATTGAGAAATATCAGGAAGTTTTTAGATAGTTTCTGAAATTATTGAATATTTTACATAAGAAAATAAGGTGATTCAGTTTATTTGTGGAGAAAGATTTCATCTCTAGGGAAAATAGAAACTGTCAGAATCTGAAATAGATATTTTTATCAAAGGATCATGTCTTGTGTGACATAAGATTAGTGCAAGTCTTCAGTGGGAATCTTGAGTTGGCTGTAGAGATGCTTCTAACACTGTGGGATGATAAATAAATATCTTCCTTCATGACTCAGAAGATTCTAGTGTAGGTGGGAACTTGTAATCTCTAGTGGGACTTTAGAGTGGAACACTATGGGACTTCGTGTTGCTGAGAATGTGACTCTCCCTGGTTTTAACAGCCTATATGTAGTTAAGAATATGTAACTGGGGGAATAACTGGTTGGAACAAGGAGTATGAATTTTTACCAAACCTTGTAAAAAGAAATAAAATCAGAAGTAAAAAAGAGTGGAAGTCATATACATCTAAGAATCAATGTGAGACATCCAAGAAGGTTAAACATACAAAGAAGGAATGTTTGACAATTGTCCAGATCAACAAAAAATGGATAAAAAATATAGAAAGCTCAAATGTATACTAAAACTGAGGGTAAGATTATTATTTCGAAAGAATATACATAATATCATAAGAATTCATATACTTGTGATGGTCTAAAGAATAAAAATAATCTGTATTAATCAGTTGGATATGACATGAAGAACTCTATGTAATTAGATGAAAAAAAGTTTCTTTACTTAAAAAGTTGGAGAAAATAGCCAAACATGAAGAAATGATTTATGATAAGGTGAACTCTTCTAAATATGAGATCAAAATGAATAAGGAAAAGGTAAGTTTGAGAGGAAACTCTCATCCTGAGTGCTATTTTGAAAAAAAAAATAGGCCCCTCCTTATTCCTATATATATATATATATATATATATGTGTGTGTGCTTTTTTACTAATATGTAGGGAATTGAAAGATATGGATTCATCCCTTTAGGGGGAGCATAAATGATTTAAATCTGTAAAGTATTCAAAAGTATTGTGAATCTAATAATCACTCTCAAATTCAAAATCTTAATATTCTTGAAAAATAGCTACTAAAAGAGAGTTAATATTGAGATAAAAAGGGGGATCTATATTTTTTCACTTGAAATTTATAATGTGTTTGTTCAAATGAGTGCAAGATAAATATTTTTCATGAATTGATTGTCTAAGAATATCCAAGGTATGAAGTGAGATTTGTTTGATAATGGTATCACATGTATGATTTTTCATGGATAAAATTAATCACCTTGGTTATACACTCTTTTTTCGTAATTGGGTTTTCCCATGTAGACTTAGAGTTCTTTAACTAAAGGATCTTTGCACAAGAAAATATGAGGTATCATCTTAAAGGGAGAATAAGTTGTTTGATGATAAATTATTTCCACTAAATTTTCTTTTTATTCATTTTTAATAAGGGGGATAAAGTAAAACACACATATTGATCTTGATGATGTTTGGTGGCATTGAAAAAAAATAAAAGGGGGAGATTGAAGTACCATTTGAGTTGAATTGTAGTTTTTGTAAATAAAGATGATTAAATTTATATAAATATTATGCCAATATGTGAGTGATGATGAATAATGTAATGGAAACATCATCAACTTTATTATGATGATGGTTTAATTGTGCTTAAGTTCAAAATACTTGAGTCAATTGTGATTGAGGATGACGCATTGATTCCAACAAGAAATAAGGACATATAAAATTCATTTACATTTTACATGAAAAATGTTTTAGGATGAAGTGAAGATCAAATTTTAGAATTTCACTCTATATGAGATATATGTCTATTGGTGTTTATACTAAAAACTAGCCAGTCACACACAATCCAACATGAGGGACCCGCAACCACTGGTTAGGTGGATAGGTCAACCTCTAGAAACATGGTGCGATAGCTAGAGGTATGTATAATGGGCTATGTAGAGACCACAGAATCACTCAGGTTTGATCATGCATGTGGAATGGGCTAGTGGACCTGTACAAGGAGGTGTAACCATGTTATGTGTATTCGGGTTCCGAACCTAGTGTCGAATAGAATGCGGGATGCCACACTGAGTATTATTAAGGATGGGAATTCTAAATGAATAACTAATGTGGTAAAAGCGATGTTTGATTACTTCGCATATGATTTAGAGGTTTTTTTATAGAACCACAACCATATGATCTATTACATTATTGTTTTCTTATCGAGACCATCAGTTATCTTCTTCCTTGAGATCGTCAGATGACTTATTTTCACATTAATCGAAATTCCATGATGTCCAGGTGATCAAACCAAATATTTTGAGTTACATTTTATCTCCCTAATGATTTAAATTTGATCAAATCATCATGAAACTTCGTTTTGAATTAATTAATGAAAATAAAACCAAGGAGATACAATGTGAATCATATATGTTATACAATGATGGTATTTTTTAAAATTCACGAAGCATGAGATGAGTTAGTGCACATGAAATATTGAGGCGGTGTGTATGAGCTAAGTCTATCAATAATTATCTATAAATACCCCCCAAGGATCTCATTTATTGGTATGATCTAAATGGATATCGGAGAGAGATTTTTTAGAGATACAGACCAAAACAAAGACACAAAAGTTCTCTGTATTTGGGAGATGGTTCCATGCACTCATGCTATGTTTGTTACAATATTCGTGTTCATATGATGTTTCTATGAGTCTGGGATCTAGTGTAACATCCACACTAATTTACATAAAGGAAAAAATAATAAATCGTGTATATGGTTATAAGAATAAGAAATACAAAACCCTTACATGAATCTGGTTCATGTGACACTACTACATTTAGTACCTTTATCAATGATAGAAAATACTATTAACAATGCTAGAAAAGTATTTCTAATAACAGCAAAGATAAAGGGTGTTCCCCTTTAACAGTGCTAAAAATTACCGATAAAGGGTGTCCTTTATCCATGCTAAAAAAAGCGCTGATAAAGGAACACATTTATCAGTGCCATTTTTGTGTGGATAAAGGACACCTTTTACTAGTGCTACTTTTTGCACTGATAAAGGAATACTTTATCAGTTCTTTAATTAACACTGATAAAGGGGGCCTTTATTAGCGCTCAATATAGCGGTGATAAAGTGGGACTTTATCACCACTCTAAATAGAGCTAATAAATGGGGCATTTATCAGCACTCAAAATAGCGTTGATAAAGGCCTAGATACCTGTGATGTGTTGTTTATATAATAGCACACCCACCAGAAACACCTGTATATATAAATAGCACACCCACCATCAGCACCTTCACAACACACACACCACCACCAACACAAAACAACACTTTAATAATGCACATAAGAACAAAGCAGCGCACACAAGGGTCTGGAAAAAAATGTTATACACATTTCAAACAAAGTTTTATATAATTATATTTAAAATTATCTAAAAAATAGTTAAAAACATTAATGTTTCATCCTTTGACATATGTGATTCCCTCTCTAAAAATTCCACCCATGGTATTAGTTCCCAAAACAATCAACCCAACTCAATACAAAGGTTCCACCTATATAATAAAACAAATATTTTGTTAGTAATAATATATAGAAATAAATTAAACATTAATATGAAATAATACATTAATAAAATGTCAATTTTTAATAAAAAAGACACATTTAGAGTTATACAAGTCACACCATACATTTTATTGAGGTGGGGTTGATTCCTAAATATCACAAATGAGTTATGGATTGTTGTCCGAAAATATCAAAACAATTTGAATGGGTTTTCTTAGTTTTGATTATGTCCCTTTCTTTTTTACTAAAATTAATATCAAATTTAAATGACATATTTGGATTTATACCAGTCACAATGCTCATTGGATTGAGGTTTAGTTGAATACTAAATGTCAAAAATTAATTATGGATCATTTTACGAATGTATCAAAACAATCCAAAATGGGTTTTCTCGATTTTCAGTATGGGAGTTGTGTTTTTTTACTAAAATATCATTTCAAACTGAAAACACACATTTTGAGACATATCTATCGCATCATGCATCAGTTTGAGGTGAGATTACTTCATACATGTCCCAAAGGGCTTAGGATTCGATCTCCTAAATTATGAATAAAATCAGAGGGTGTTTTATAGGTTTTTAGTGAGTGAAATTTTTTGAGAAAAAATGTCAATTTTAAATAGATAACAGAAACTTTTAGTCATACGGGTCACACCGTGCATCAGATTGAGGTAAGGTTTATTCCTACACATCACAAAAGACTCATGTATAATTTTCATAATGTATCAAAACAATATGAATTTGTTTTCTTAGTTTTTATTATGTCAATTATGTTTCTTTAATTAAATTAATTTCAATTTTAAATAAAAACACATTTGGATTTATACCGATCACATAATTCGTCAGAATTAAGGTATGGTTGATTTCTACATGACAAAAATGACTCATGGATCATTTTTCTAAGGTATTAAAACAATCTAAATGTGTTTTCTTAGTTTTCACTATGTTAGTTGTGTTTTTTTACTAAAATGTCATTTCCAACCGGAAATATGATTTTGAGTCATACCGGTCACATCGTGCATCACTTTGATGTGAGACAACTTCAGACACATCAGAAAGGACTTAAGAATCACTTTCCTAAATTATGAAGTCAATCAGAAATAATTTTCTTTGTTTTTAGTGAGTGACACATTTTGAGCTAAAATGTAAATTTTAAACTGATAACATACACTTTTAGTCATACCATTCACACAGTGCATCGGATTGAGGTACAGATGATTCCTAAACATCAAAAATGACTTATGGATATTTTTTCTAAATTATAAAAACAATAAGAATATGTTTCCACAATTTTTAGTATGTCAGTTGTTCTTTCTTACTTAAATTAATGTCGATTTTAAATAAAAAGACACATGTGGATTTATACTGTTCACATCGTGCATTTTATTGAGGTGGGGTTGATTCCTACATGTCAAAAATGACTCATGGATCCTTTTCCTAAATTATAAAAACAATTCGAATTCATTTTCCTAGTTTTCATTATGCCAGTTATGTTCTTTTACTAAAATTAATGTCAATTTAAAATAAAAAAATACACTTTGAGTCATTCCAGTCACACCATGCATCATATTGAGGTTTGGTTGGTTCTTACATGTCAAAAATAACTTATATATCAGTTTCCTAAAGTATCAAAACAATATGAATGTGTTTTATTAGTTTTTAGTATTTCAGTTGTGGTTTTTTACTAAAATATCATTTCAAACTAGAAATACACATTTTTAGTCATATCGCTCGCATCGTGCATCAGTTTGATATGAAATTAATTTATACAAGTCAAAAAGAACATATGAATCATTTTCCTAAATTATAAAGGCATTCAGAGTGAAGTTTTCTCGTTTCTCAGTGAGTAGCACATTTTAAGATAAAATGTCAATTTTAAAATGAAAAGAGAAACTTTAGTCATATCTGTCACACCATTCATCAGATTGAGGTGTGGCTGATTCCTATATGTCAAAAATGACTTATGGATCATTTTACTAAGGTATTAAAACAATATCAATGTGTTTTCTTAATTTTAAGAATGTCACTTGTTATTTTTGATAAATTTACTGTTAATTTAATATAAAAATAAACACTTAAAGTCATAACGGTCATACCATGCGTCGGATTTAGGTGAGGTTTATTCCTACACATCATAAATGACTTATGGACCACTTTAATAAAGTATCAAAACAATCCTAATGAATTTACTCAATTTTTAGTCTTCAGTATGCCACTTGTTCCAAAGGTAGGTGTGATAGTAATATTTTCCAAAAGAATTTGATATTATTCTCCCCACCATTGGATATCCCTTATACATACTTCTATTTTCCAGTTATATCAATTATCTTTAACCACAACACCAGAGTTCCAACAGATATGTTTCATAGTCAGTGACCACACTTGCAACCATGAAATACTCATGTTCCAGTTTACTACAAACACTGTATTATCACAATGATCCTTGGATCACACTAAATCAATTGGTTTTACACCCCAAGAAAAATTTATATGTCTCTCACATGAAGTACTATTAGTTCCTTCTTTTATAAATACACATAAGAAAATATATAATAATAAACCCATTATATAATCAAAAATTTCTCAAGTGTCATTCCTTTCACATAAAGAATTTCCCTATGTCACTCATCACTAGAAGAAACTATGTTGATTTCCTGATTCTTTTAAGTACATCTATAATCAAAGTGATGATAGTATCATTATAAGTCTCAAGAGAATTTTTACTTATCCAAAACTCATATTGCGTCTGATCTAGATCTATGAAAGTCCCATTCTATAAATTTCTTCATAATATGATCTTAAATTTCACTCAATACAATTCTATTTCAACTAAATTTGAACTATATGGCATATGGTTCATCTTAGATGACCTTTAAACTTCTTAGAGAGGTCCATTGGATATGTCATGACATCCCAACCACTAATATTAGACCCATTAAATGAATTCATAAGATTCATAACCCCTTCCCCATAATATAGTAACCTCATACATATCTGGTCTTGAAAACTTAGACACTAAACATGGATAAAATATATTTAATTAAAACTACATTCTAATTCAAATAGGTTGAGTTATTATTTACATTTTTTTCATTCCTTGTTTGAAAGTGTTAGAGTGCTTCTAGATCTTGAGGCATATTTTGGTAGTAAAATCATACCCAACATAATTGGCTTGTGAACTATGTCTATAAACTTCATGCAACCCTTCCTTATGTTGTTTATACTAATATAGTACACTGCTCATTCATGCCAAGTTATTACCTTTAACTTACCATTAAATAAACTACCTCACCTTTTTTAGAACAAGAACTATAACCATAAACAATGTGAACCTCTCTTAAATTATTTCTACACTAGTATTGGGTTATCCAATAATTATGTGTTTACCTAAATTAAATTATTATGTAGATCACCACATATTTTTTATAAAAATTTTATGACATTAAACACCATCCTCATTTTGGTCAAATTTGTTTGATAAAAAACATCATTTTCATTAGTCCAGCTTGCATGAACTCAAACTCAAAAAGGAAAGAGACATGGTGCTCACCCTATTGAAAACATTCAAAGGTAATTATAGGAAAAATTAAATTCCCCACCCACTAGGTATACATATATCCCAGTTCCAAATCTATCATTGTAGAAATAAATGGATTTGCGATGAAATTGATGGAAATGAAAGGTTCATTTTGAAAGGATAAGTTCCAATATATTCTTAAATTCTCATTGATGGAAAATGGTGGATAATTTTATATCTAGTGTTTTTCATCCCACATAATCTAGGTCAGTTTGATTTAGGGTTATCACCACTCTTAATATCTAAGAAAAAGAAACGGATGTTTTATCCAATAAGTTTCGATTGTGATGCTCTCATGATTATTGGAGAAGCGGTGGCACTATCATTAATAATAGATAACAAAATTAATTTTTTTGTAACATATCCATGAAATTTAAAAAGTGATGAAAACATGTGTGTTTTGGGGATCTAAAATATAATATCATCAAATACAAATCATCATTATAATCTCACTAGATCCTAGGATGTGAAAATATTATACATATACTAATAGAATCAAAAACCCAATAGTTCCCATATATACCAACACCATCAGCAAAGAGATAAGTCTATCATATCCCTAACACTATAGGTGAATAAACATGGGAATTACATCACTAACTATATGGGAAAAGCAATTAGTGAATCATGTTCAGCCACTATGACACACAAAATATAAATAACATAGTTACCTTGGTTTCCTATGGCATAGTAAAAGCAGAGCTAAGAAAAAATTTGAACATCATCAATTTATAAATTGATAATAAAACATAAGAAATAAACCACATATCACATACAATACCCTCTAAAGAAATATCCACCTATAACATCATACAAGCATCAAATAATATAAATCAATACAAATCCCATAAAAGGGAAATAGCCTATAGAAAACACTAACCCAAGTGTTTCCTAGTAAGTGAGATGAAATTATAATGAAATTTTTTCTAATAAAGTGATAGCATACCCCTTCGGTGGCAGTAGTAGGGCATGGTGATGACGGAGTCAGGGTAGGCAATAGTGGCAGTGGTAGTAGAGGGATTCGCAGCAGAGGTGGGGTTCGTGGCGGAGGAGCGGCAGATGAGGGATTAATGTGGAGGTGGGTTTGCAGTAGAGGAGCGATGGAGGAGTGGCAATTGAGGGTTCACAGTAGAGGTGGGTTCATAGTGGAGGAGGAGTTCGTGACAGCAGAAGAGGTGGCGGTTGAGGAGGGGTCGACAGTGGAGGAGCTAGGGTCGGGGTAGAGCAGAGGTCGACGGTGTAGGGGTCAGCTTTCACAAGGGCTTGAGGGGTGCGATAATGAAGGAGACTGTTATAGTTTTTTTATAAAACCCAGTGAACCTTTTATCATCTCAAGCTAAAAAGCGCTAATAAAGGTATGTTTTATCAGTGCTAAAATAGAAAGTGCTGATAAAACATACATTTATCAGCACTTTTTTTGTGCTGATAAAGATATTGTGTTAATAATTTATTTATATTAATATACATACTTATAAAATTATATATATGTTAAATATATATATATATATATTTATTTATTTATTTATAATTATAATAATAAATAAATATATTTATATTTATATTTATAAAAATATAATTTAAATAATTATAAAATTATAATAAATATACTTATTATATTTATAATCTTAGAATATTTATAATAAATATATTAATTATATATATTTATAAGATTATAGATATATAAAACTATATTTCTTATAATTTTATAATTATTTATATGAATATATATTTATTTATAATTATAATTATAAATGAATATATATCTATTTATTTAAATAATTATAAAATTATAACAAATTAATATTTCTAATTTTTATAATTTTATTGATATATATATTTAATATATTTATTATAATTTTATAATTATTTAAATATATTTTTATTTATTTATAACTATAAATACAAATATTTTTGTTTATTTATTAATATTCCAATATATTTATAATTATATTTATTTAATTATATATAACATTATATATGAAAATAATAAATATATTTTTTATAAATTAATAATTATTTAAATAAATATTTATTTATTTATATTTATAACTAATAAATAAATATATTTATTTATTTATTTTTAATTAAAAATTATAATAAATATTTATTTATTTATAGTTGTAATTATAAATATATATATATATATATATATAATTATAAAATTATAAAAATATATTTATAATTTTATAAATATATATAAATATATTTATTATAATTTTTTAATTATTAAAATATATCTACATTTATTTAGAACTATATTTATAATTATTTGTATTTATTTATAAATAATTGTATATAAATATGTATAATTAATATATTTATTATAATTTTTTAATTATTTAAATATATCTATATTCATTTAGGAATTATAATTATAAATATTTGTATATATTTTTAATATATTAATTTAATTATATTATAACTTTATAAGTAGTATAATAAATATATTTATTATAATTTTATAATTATTTACATATATATAGATATTTATTGATATATTTATAACTATAAATAAATATATTTAGAAATATTTATATATAATTATAAATATATATATATACATATTTATAAAATTATAATATATGTATTTATTATAATTTTATAATTATTTAAATATATATATAGTCGTAATTATAATTACAAATAAATATATTTAAAAAGTATTTATATATAATTAAATTTTAATAATTGTAAATATAATAAGAATATTTATTATTTAAATATATTTAATGTAATTTTATAAGTATTTTTGAGAACATAATAGTATATATGGGTAACATGAATTAATCACATACCTAGTAAATATACATAATAAAAAACAAGTCATCAATGGGAAACCTGAATAATAAGAAAGGGTGTAATGTATAAATGAACATTATGATACATAATATATGGAAACATGATGAATATATTTATTGACCAAATTCATTGGAAACACCTATATATTTAATAATTAATATAAATATATATATTTAAAAAGGTATTTATATATATTAATTATAAATAAAATAAATATATTAAATATATGAAATATATCAAATATAATAAATATAATGAATCTAATAAATCTAATAATCTAATAAATCAAAAAAATCAAAAAAATATAATTAATTAATCTAATAAATATAATAAATATAAATCAAATAAATCGATAATAAATCCAATAAATCTAATAAATATAATAAATATATTTATTATTGAATGAAATTTATTATAATCATATAATTATTTAAATATATATGTGTATAAATTTAATTATAATCTTAGAAATACTTTTTTTTAAACATTATATATATATATTGAATTATTAAAAAATATATTTTATTATAAACATGTGTCTTTTAGTTAATGTATGTAGATAAACATTATTTTTTAATATAAATATAATAATTTTATATAAATTAAAAACTTTTATTAGTGCTAAATATAGCACTGATAAATGTATCCTTTATGAATGCTAAGAAAAGCGCTGATAAAGATACACCCTTTACCGGTGCTTTTCTTAGCACTGATAATGGATACATGTATCAACACTTTTAGCTAGCACTAATAAAAGCCCCCCCCCCCCTTATTAGTGATTTCTGCTTAGCGCTGATAAAAGGAGGTGCTTCCCTTGCCCCGTTTTGTAGTAGTGTGAAGAGAACTAGTTTTACCTATGAATGACTAAAAATACATGAAGAGAAAATATCTATGCTATCTTAGTTGTGTGATGAGGAGGAAGGTAGTGACATTGCATATAATATAATGTGATACATTCATATTATAATATACATGCATGAGATTAAGTGGAACAATGTTTGAACTTGAGCCGTGAAACATGGAAAAGAGGAGTGTTTGAGATGTACTATTTGCATGAAATAGTAAAGGATAAGGTAGTGTAATGTGGTTGCACTATCTAACACATACATGCACATTAAATAATTCATGAATTCAAGTGATAAGTTTGTGTATTTTTATCTTTTCACATTTTATGTTAAGAAGACCATGCATTGTATTACATACATGGTTGAATTTTGAAGAAATGAACATGAAATATACTTTGTATAGTGTGTGCTGATTTGAGGTTGAAGCCGGGAAATGATTTCAGAATTCATATACCCGAGTAGTCAGTATGATGAGTTAATTTTAGATCACTTGAAGATTAGTGAATAGTGAGAAAGATCAGGTAGTTGTCAGATAGTTGCTAAATTTCTTAGAGATTGTACTTGAGCAGATCAAGTGATCCTATTTGTTTGTGGATAAATACATCAGTTTGAGGCAGATCAGAAGTATTTTGAAGCCGATAGAGATATTTCGATCAGAGGATCATATCTTTTGTGACTCAAGATTAGTAAAAGTATTATGTGGGACTCTAAAGTAGAATAAGTATCTAGTGGGACTCTGGAGTAGGCCAGTGGGATGTTGGTAACACGGTGGGATGTAGTATAAAAATCCTCCTATAGGACTCAATAGATTCCAATACAAGTAGGAAATTGTAATCTCTAGTAGGATTCTATGTTGGAATACTATGGTACTCATTGTTGATGGGAATGAGACTTTCCCTGGTTGTAACCACCTACATACGAAGAAGAATTTATAACTAAGGGAATAACTTGTAGCAACAAGGAGTGTGTATTTGTACTGAACCTTATAAAAATCCTTGTGTGTTGTTCTTTCTTTTTATTATTACTTGTAGGGAGTGGAATTGAATTAAGAATGAGGGATCAAGACTTTAATCAGTCACATAAGTTTTATTAAAATAAATAATTTGTAAAAAAATATACCACTAATTCACCCCCCCCCCTCTTAGTGGTACATAACAGATCCTTGGAAACTTCACTTGTAACTCCCCCTAAAGCATTCACTTCTTCATCACTCCCGGATTCTGAGATTTGGTAGCTATTATATAAAATCTTCTCATGTTCCACTGTCATGTGTCCATATTCAAACACATCAACATCATTAATTTCAATCATCTTTTCAGTACTTTTATTATAACATTTGTAATAATTTCACTTTGATTAATATCTAAGAAATATGCCTTCATGTACCTAGTGTTCAATTTTTTTCCATTTTTTTCTTATTAAGAATAAATAATTATCTTCTAAGCTTTCAGATGATTTGAGAGTAGGTTTCTTTCCATACCAAAAATCTTATGGACTTCTCTCTTCATTTTCACATAGCAATGCTCTATTAAAGATGTAAATCACAGCTATAACCACTTATTTACATTATCTTTCTGTAATATATTTTTCAATAAACATATTTCTTGCCATGTTGTAGATTATATGATTTTTCTTTCTAGGACTCTATTTTGTTTGGTTGTTCTAATAACTAATACTTGATGTTGAATTCTATGTTTTTCTAGATATTATTCAATTTAATGATTTGTGGATTCAGTTCAAAACTTCTGGATCTTTAGACTAAGAATATTTTCATCCATATTACAATATTGAGTGATAGATCTATATACCATAGTCTTATGTGTGATAGCAATAATCCATGTCATTCTTCTATATTCATCTATATACAACACATACTACCTATTTCCATTCATTGATTTGGGTAAAATTATCCCACAGAAATCCAAGTGAAAAAGTTTAAGGAACCTTGATTCTTTTATCTTCTTTATCTTACAGAACTTTTGGATAATATTAACTTTTTGAAATGAATAAAATATGTGAGTGTGATAATATGTGAGATGTGGAAAATCATGAGCTCCATTTCTCTCTACTAACCTTTCCAAATATGTTTGGCTCAATTGTCCAAGTCATCTATACTATAACTTTTTTACTATTCTATAGAAATCATAAAAAAATTACTTCTCCAACAACATATAGATTTACCTCAGTTATTTTTCCCTAGAGAATAAGTGAACCATATTTAGCTTTGATGGTGAAATCCCTTTTATTGAACTCCACCGCATGTTTGTGGACATACAATTGGATGACACTAAGAAGATTATTAATCATCTCAACAACTAAGAGAATTTAAATTCACCAATGTTCTTTTACTCTACTCTTGGATTTTTTAGAACTAACAATCTCAAGACCCTCATCATTCCCAAAATGAATAATTTCATCTTTTTTGTGCTTGAAATTCGCAATTTGGTCATTATTTCTGGCCATATGTTACATGCATATTCTCTCCACAATCCATGAACTTGACTTTTTCATTGCTCTCAATGAAATTTTAGAAACATTAACCTTCTATGAGATCCGTTTTAACACCCAAGTTAGTGATGAGTATGACTCCTTGATATTTGTATCCACATTATCTTCGTCTACTTTCAAGGATAAAAATATATTATGAGTTTCTACACTTTTGGATAAAGATTCCAACCACTGCTTGTCTATGCTTCGAGGAATTATAGATGCCAATTATTTCATTCTGTGAAATAAGCTACCTTATTTTCATAACCTTCACACCAAAAACAATACACATTAAATGAAAAAGAGTGATTAGAATTTATACTTTCCTATTTTCATTATAATTTCTCACAGGAAGACCTCTTAGCGATAGAGAACACATAATAAGTGTGTCCCAAAGTTTTATAGTAAAAAAATATAACTCTTGACACATTGGAATTAAACTTGTTCAAATGGTTATTTTCATTTTTAATACTATGAATATCATCCTTTTTTCTTGGATTTAGAGCTTGAGGCTTTGAAGTAATCAGTGATTTGTCTCTTTTTTTGAACCACTGAACTTGAGGAATAGACATGTGTTCCTCCTTAGGAATTACATTAGCTTGAATTAATGAATATTATTTTGTATTTCCTATCATCATTTTAGGGGTGAATAGTCCTTCTTGATCTTCACAATTACAATTCCAATTCATAACTTCTTCTTCAAGTTCTTCAATTTTCTTTACTCTATTGTTGGTAGTTTTATCCAAACCATCAATGATTTAGGTTTTTTATTAGATTTTAAGCTTCAATTCATCTTCATTTCTAGAATTTTTTAAACTTCCATATCTAAGTTCTTCTATTTAAGACTTTAACTATAGATTTACCTATTATTTTTATTACATGTGGATCTTAGAATCATGAACCATTGAATTTTCCTTCTTGGTATTTTCACTTAACATGTTAAGTTCTTCAAGTGATATCTCAAGTTCCGCCTATAGATAAACCCTTATAACAACTCCTTTATTATCATCATCATTATCATCATTTTTTGTTTTATTTACAATATCCATCAACACCCCTTTATCTTTACAGTTTTTAATTTCTTCTATCTTTATTTCTCCAAAACTATCTTCTTCTTTAGAAAGAAGATTTTTTCTTTTAAAAGAGATCTATTGAGAATTATTTGAACCTTATTTTGTCATATTCTTGAGATTTTTTTTCTTAACAATCATCTTATTTATAGTTTTTGGGACATTTTGATGAAAGATGTACCACCTTTCCACACTTGAAGAAATAAGGGAGAATCTTACCCTTAAACCTCCATCTTTATCTTTTAAGATTAAATGAAAATAATGGAATCACCTCATAAACTTCATAAACTTCAGATTTTTTCATGATTGAGAGCTTCTTCATGGAATTAAATGCCACATCCTGAGTGATTTCTCTAATTCTTGACTCCTTGTATTCATTTCTAATTTCATACACCATCAGAGTTCAATGAAAGCTATCAAGAGAGATCTCTTTTGGATATTTTTATTTTCAAACCAACACTTCTGCATTGAAATGAGGAGGGAGTCTTCTTATGATTCTCTTCATTATATTTTCATCTTTAGATCCTCATTGAGATCTCACATATCTTCAACAAGAAGATTTAGAAGATCAAAAATGGAATTAATCATTTTATTTGAATTTATTCTCAAATATTCATACTTATTCCATAGAACCTGAAGCTTAGCCTCTGGAACCTTCAAATACCATTCATAAATATTCAAAATCATTTACCACAAAACATGAGAGGTTTTGTAAGACATTACCTTTGTGAAGATTCAATTGTAAATAGAACTTCCCAAAGCACAAATGGATTTTCCATCCGCATTAAATTCTCAACGATGTCCCTCTATCAAGGACCCACTTTAAGTATTTGTAGTGATTCCATAAAGGTTAATAGTGTAAACATGATTCCCAAGGATCTAAAATAATGTTTCATCTAGATTTTCCATAACTGAAAACTACTACCCTCAAATATGGGAATGCCTTTATGGTTTAAAACCATTCCCATTCTTCCAAGAGGTAAGAAGAATAAATGGCCCTTATACACCACTTGTTATAAGCATATAGATGATAACACTATAAGAGGAGGAGGGTGAATTAGGGTATAGAAAATTCATTTTTATATGAGGATCTTGTTCCCTCACCTTGAGGAACACTTTGATTTTTCTCAATAATTCCCCTCAATGAGCTATGAAAGTAGTAAAAACTCAAAATATTTTATTTGGTTCACCCATACTAGGCTACGTCCAAAGAGAATGCATTGAAAATCTATTATGCATAAAATTCACTAAAATATCACTACTTTATAGTTAAAAAATTGGATTGGTCTCAATAACCTTCCTGTTTCACTACCATGAATAGTTGGAAAACTCACTACTCCACTTCAATGATGTAATCACTACTCCTTCTTTGAACATCCCATCTTCACACATAAGGATGATATGAACATGAAACAATAATGGTGTTTATATTTAACACAAAAATATTGATGTCTAGCAAGGATGAGACTCCTGGATGGACACATTCTTCAACCTTCAACCTTATAGAATAGATCTCGAACAATACCTATAAAAATCCTCTCTAGAAAAACTCTTATGCTCTGCCTTTGTGTTTTCATGTGTATGATTCTCTATGTTTTCACACCATCCCATGTTCCTCTTTTGATATCAATCCAAGGGTTAGTATTTCTTATTCTGATTCTAGGATTACGCTAATTGTCCCCCTTATTTATTGGGGTCATCAAACACAATAAAAATATAATTAACCATTGGGGGTTACAACTCCTAACTCCCCATAACTTAAATTGTCACTAGTATGAAAACAACCTATTTGTGTCGTTATATAAAGCACTATAGTGTATCACATTACATTTTACACATTATATGAAATGGACACCATCACTACAACACATTCATGAGTCCCTCTATTAATTATATTATTTTGTTAATGATACATTGGTGTGGAGTCCTGGGGTTGACCAAATCCACTTCTCCTAGAGAAATAAGTCCTCTTAACTGACTTGAAACTGCATCATGGAGTCTTAACAAATGGTATGGGATACAATTTGGTCAATATTTTTATGGAATAGCCTCCTAATGGATATAAAATTCCAAAACATTGTTTCTTACTATTTCAGACACTCCACATTGTAAGGCATGGTAATAGCATGTAAACCCCCACAAACTCCAATGGCACAAAAATCCACCTTCCATGGATCTATGTCATGTTCTAACTTACTATAGTGTAGACATCCATCGTAGATCCTTCTTTTGTTGTAGCCATAATAACTACAACATGGGAACCTACAAAAATTATAAATGTGCTGAAATCAATCTGACTCTATGTTGTGGTGACCTTAGATGTGGCGCAGCCAGAAATCCCTAAGTCCCACATCATACTTCCTTCTGAAAATATCATTGTATATTAGTTAATATATTCCAAATACCAGCTAGAAGCATGTATCAGGGTCTGCTCCTAGCCTCCTCTATGGTGTCTCCCTATGCAGTAGACCATGTCCTCTATGCAGCCTCCCCTACAGCACATACTATTGTATCATTCACATGCCAAGACACATGCACACTCACCTACCTTCTTATTGCCATTATGGAAAGATATACCAGATGGTTCCCATACATGGTTGAGCTTTCCATCTTATATGCGAGGTTGATCCAAATTGGATAGCCTAGCCATGGTTGGCTTAATATTTATACCATAACCACCAAGGCTGCAATGTAGTCTTGATGACTATGACATGGCCCCTCTCAGAGATATAATTACCTCTTTACCTTTTCAACAAAAAATATACACACGAAATTACAATGGGATTTTGATCAAGACTTGGTTTGGTTGTACTTATGGTTGAACAATGGAAAAAAGTAAGAATAGGTATAGGAACTTCTCCTTTTATTACAGATTCAACTTTTTAATGCATTTTCTCAAATCCTTTAAGAAGTCCCTAAAAAATTCTTTTCTTTTCTTATCATCCTACCACTTTTGATTTTATTTTTCATGGAAATTATTATAGGTTTTCTCCTTAAAATCCAAATTCTTATCTTTATATAATCCAAAAGAAGGACTATTATTATTTTTTCACCTTTCATTTTAAGAAATTATTTAAAATCATCATAAGACAAAGTCTTAGCCTTCTTCCTTGGAATAGGTAGGGAAACATCACTAACTTTCATCTTTTGCATAACATTTTATTTGAGATTTTTAGTTTCAATATCAAATGAATATTTTTTATTTTATCAAAAAACTTTTTCAAAGATGGAACATGCACAAGACTTATTTTATTTTTGGTCTCCTCACTGACAAAATATAACTTTTACCTTATTAGAGTTTCTTGATTATTGGTTTTATGAACCTCCATAATGTTTACTAAAAACATGTATATTAAACTTGGGTATAAAAGGATCTTCATCTTTAGAGTCCTTAATTTCATAGCTTTAATGAAATTGAATAAAAACTTAACTATGTTAAATTTCCTCAGGTTCCATAAAAAGTACAAAATATGTATATCTTGAACTTTGAGAATATCTCTATCCAGTTTCCATAGAATAAGAAAATTTTACACCCATAAGGAAATTATTCTTGTATCAGTGGATAGGTTATGAAATTTCCTCATCTTTTCATATGTAGAAAAACAAATAAATTTTAGACTTATAATTTTTATAACTCCCTTGATTATCTAGTAATTTTTAAGATCCAAAGTTTTCTTCACCTTCCAAAGGTATGTAAAATAACTCAACCACTTGATTAATTTTTAGTTTGTATAAATTTCCAGGCAAGGTAAAGGTAACAACCTTTAATCCATCGACTTCCCTAAATTAATCAGAAGTATGACATTTTATAACTATCTTAGGATAGTTTAAATCAAAGTCATATTTAGAAACACAAAGTGATTCCCAACCTTGAAAGATAATCATAGATTTTAGCAAAAAGTCATACATTTTAAACCAATTTATTTCCATTAATATTTATTTCACAACCATTCTATTTGATAAATCACTTGAAGATGACATGATCTTAAATGGAAAACCCTTAAAGCCAATAAACAAACTTTTATAAGATTAGATGGAGGGAAATATAGGTGGAGATGGATGTATAATGAAAACACTTCAACATTGAAGATGTGGTGACCCACTTCTTTCTTATATTGGCTTAAATTGTGAGATGTTTCAACTTCATCAGAATCAATGACTCATATCGAAACCCTCATATAGATAAAAAATTGATAAAATTTCTTTGAAAGATAAAAGGAAATTCATGAACTCTTGAAATTTAAAAAACTTTTGATATGAGTTTTATCAGTTTAAAAATTATTTCAATAAAACCTAATAGTTTATTAAAAAGTGTTCGTTAAATTTTTTCATAAAAGTTATAAATAGTATAAAAAAAATTATAAATAAAATAAGAAAAATTTATCATAAAATATTTAAAAATCTACCACTTCGAGAAAAATATATAATCTTTCATAACAAAAGTTTTTCAGGTCATATGAACTTATTTCTTTTTTAAAATAATTTTCCAAAAAAAATAATGAAAAGTTTTTCCTAAAAAATTTAAGGAAAAATATTGCTATAAAATTTTTAAGGAAAAATATTATATGAAAATAAGGAAATATTTTTTCTAAAAAATGTTAAGGAAAAAAATCTAAAATCTTTTTAAGGAAAAAAATTTTTGGGAAAAATATGAAAGAAAAAGTTTGTCCGAAAAAAATTTAAGGAAAAAATTTGTCTGAAAAAAAAATTTAGGAAAAAAATTTTCCAAACATTTTTTAAAGAAATTTTTTTCGAAAAAAAAATTAAGAAAAAATTAAAATTTTAGTAAAATAAAAAAAATAAAAACAAAGTAAAAAATTTTATCCCCCATTTTTAGGGATTTATTTACTATAATGAGGTGGCTAAACAAAAATTAGATAAATGATCAATTTAGGTTAACCATTCCAACATTTTTTTAACATATTCAAAATTATCAAAGTTTAAGGTTTTTTTAAAAACATTAGCAAGTTTTTCTTAAATTCCAATGAATTTTAAAATAATATCTCCTTTTAGTGTTAGATATCAATTAAATAGTGTCTTATATTTATGTTTTTAGCACATGAGTAATGTGATGTATTTTTACTTAATGATATGGAGCTTGTTTTATCACAAAAATTAAGAGTTTTACTAAAACTCATGCCAAAATTAGTAAGTATGTTTCATATCCATAATACTTGAGTACAAAAACATCCAACCACCACATATTTAGCTTTAGAAGTGGAGAGTTATACTAAATATTGTTTCTTACAATACCAATAAAATAAAACCACTCCTAAGATATGATAAGTTCTAGATGTAATTTCTCTATCTATTTTACATCCACCAAAGCTAGCATCTAAAAAAGTTATTAATTCAAAATAATTTTTAGAAAAATAGAACAATATAAGATTCATAGTTCCCTTAAGAAAATGATTTTTTTAAAACTTTAAAATGGGAAAATTTTGGATTTTATTGAAATATTATATATATGCATATAAATAATATTAAGTCTGGTCAACTACTTTTAAGGTATAATAAACTACTTATCATTCCTCTAAAAGCATTTTGACCAAATAATTTCCCAAATTCATCAAGATATAAAATTTTTTTGGTTCCAATAGGAGTATTAATAATTTTAGTATTTTTGTATACAAATATTTTATGTATTTATTTTATACACTTTTGTAGATATATACAAGTGCCTTTTGGTTTTTTTATAAATTTGAAAACTAAAGAAAGAAGATAGTTCACCCATTATGCTTATTTCAAACTCATATTTCATAAGATCTAAAAAAATCATTAGAAATAATATTTTGATTTGATCTAAATATGATGTCGTTGACATAAATTTAATCAATTATGGTTTCCTTAAAAAAAATTTAATAAAAACAGTTGGATCTGTTACTCCCTTAACAAAAAATTTTTTTAACAAAAATCTAGTTAATCTATCACACCAAAATATTAGGGATTATTTAAGTCCATAAAGGGCCTTAGTGAGTATAAATACATTATCTTGAGTTTTTTTATTTTTAAAAATAGGTGATTGTTCTACATAATGTTCCTACTATATATATCTGTTAAGAATAGAACACTTCACATCCATTTGAAAACGAGTGAAATTTAATAATATTGTATATGAATAAAGTATAAAAATAGATTCAAGTCTATCCATGAGAGAAAAAGTTTATTCATACTATATTCCTTCTATAAGATTATAACCCTTTGCAATAAGCCATTTCTTGTTTCAAAAAATTATTCCATTTTTATCACATTTGTTATGACATACCAATTTTACACTAATTATAGTAAAATCATTAGGATGTTCAACTAGCATCCAAACTTGGTTCCTATAAAATTAATTTAGTTCATCTTGCATTGATTTTATCAAATATTCATCACCTAAATCCTCATCCGGAGTGTTTGGTTAAAATTTTGATAAAATACACAATGTTAACATTAATTTCTTAAGGAACTTCTAATTTTGACTGGTTTATCTACATCACCAATGATATTATCACTAGGATGATTCCTAAGTATTAAATGATTTATTGGGTTTGTAAAACATTTTTCTTCAATGACATGTTGAATTTATTCAAAATGTATCACTTCAATGAGAGTTCCTTCAATTATTATTTCATGTGAATAATTTTCCAACATGGGTTAAACCCCAGTTTTCATAATATCATCCAAAGATGTGGTTTCAGTTAATTTAAAAACAAAAGTATCTATTTTATCAAATTTAACACACACCATTTCTTCAATAATTCTTGTATTTTTTATTAAAAACTCTATAAGATTTACTTATTTAAGAATAACCAAGAAAAATTCCTTCATTATATTTTGGATCAAATTTATATAGATTATATTTACTATTTAAAATGAATATTTTTCATCCAAAAACTCTAAATTAAGAAAGTTGTGGCTTTCTTCTAGTCCACAACTCATAGGAAGTTTTATTAATAAAAGTTTTAGTTAGAACTCAATTTATATATATTAGTTATTAATAATAGCTTCATTCCAAAAAAAATTAGTAATTGAGTATTTATTCAATATGTTTCTATTAATTTTATAAAGAATTATATTTCTTCATTCAATTACAACATTGTTTTGGGTTCTCTACGAGCTAAGAAGTTGTATATAATACCTTTTTTACTACAAAATGTTTCAAAATCATAATTTTAAAATTCTCCACTATGATTTCTATGAATAGTTACCAAACATACAGTTTTCTCATTTTTATCATGGGCTAAAAAAATTAAAATAAAAAAATGGATTCTGAATTTTTTACTATAAAATAGACCCAAATATATATATTGTAGTCATCAAATAAAACATATACATAGTATTTACCAAAAATAATTATATTTTTTGTTGGAATAAATAAATCTATATACATTCACTAAAAAGTATAAACAGTTGAAACATCACTAATATATTTAAAGTTTGACTTATGTTTCTTTCCAAATTGACAAGGACAAAAACTTTAGAAGAATTTAACATCATCTTTGGTAAATATTTAACTAGTCATTTATTATAAAGTTTGGCTAATGTTCTAACATTTCAGTGTCATAAAAGTTTATGAAACAACCAATATTGTTCTTCTATTTCACTAAGTCAAGGTAGATCTTGGATTCTAAATTCTTCGAATTTAAGTTTATAAATATTCTCATGCCTATCAGCAAAAAGAATAAATTTTCCTTCTGAACTTTGAACAATATATTTATCATTCCTAAAGTTAAAAAGGTGTTCTTAATTATGTAATTAACTTATTCTGAGGAGTTTGAGCTTAATTTGTAACAAAATAGACTTAATTAGTGACTTTTGTTTCCTGAATAGTTGTGTCTTATATTATATAGCCTTATACTCGTACAACACATAGAAAAATGAATAAAAAAATTCATTAATGAAAAACGTTACATTAGTCTGCAACAAAACCCATTAAAATTCCAAAAATTATAATGGGATATAAAATATAAAATAATAAAAGTAGAATGGGGAAATTTGGATCCTTCCAATATGCTAGGATTGTCACCCCCATTAACAACACTATAGAAAAGAAACAAAATATTAGTAAACCAGTTGAAATTTTATAAAAAGAAAAATATATAACCTTTATAGGAATTATAGTGAATAATGTATGAATAAATGAATAAGTATTTATAGAAGGTAACATTATCATTGGGAATAGTAACCAGACTATTGGGAATAGTAACCTAATTGTTGGAATAGTAATCTTATCGTTTGTCAATATGATTTTTGGTCAACATAACCATTAGGAACTATGAACATTGGTAATAATTTTATCATTAGACTTAGTGTTTATAAAAGGTAATGAAAAATTATAATTGATATAGAAAAGAGAAATGATGTCCTCAACCAGTAGAGTCGTTCCTTTTGAAGCTCATTTGTTAGAACTTGGGAGGCAGTTAGTGCCACTAATGTTTTCCCTAGAGCAAGCCCAAGTGAAGCTTCAACAAGTGAGGATCGGATGAAATCCACTATGGTAGAAGTTCATGTTAGGGGATATTACCACTAGGTCAATGATAGTTGATCCACTCAATAAAACTACCACCATCACACATCTTATCCTTAGGGCATATGTCAATGTGATAAGGGGTTATGTGTCAAGAACATGGTATCATAAAAGTTTAATTACCTTTGTATAAATTAAATGTTTATTTTATCAATCCCATTTTATGTATTTTTTTTTTAATAAAATATTCGTGAAAATATGATGAGTTTGATAATTTAATTTTGGATACAAATAAAATTTTATTTTCATAAAATATATACACTTTTATAAAAAAAACTCAGGTATTATATATAAATTTTATTTTCATGAAATACCCTTTTAAAAAACTATTTATTTAAATATAAATTATAATGTAATTTTACAATGGCCTAAGAATTTTTTATGTGTCAGATATCTTATTATGTCATAAAACTGTCAATTTTCAATAAATAAGGAGTTTTTATTTAAAATATAAAATTATAATATTTATAAAATTGTTTTGATATAATAAAATTTATATTTTAAATCATCATGTAAAAATTAGGTTAGGGTATATTTTTGAGAATTTTCTAAAATGATTTATTTTTTATTGAATAGTAAAAGTATAGTTTTGTGTTTTTTATAATGTTTTATGAATTAATATATATGTAATAATAATTTAATAATTAATTAAATATATTAAAAAACCTAAAATATGTTACTATATTAATATTATGTATTTTAATGTATTTTAATCAATTTCTAAACATAAAAATGAATTTCCAAAGTCTAAAATAGAAATTATGATTTTTAAAACTATATTTTTTGGAAAAATAAATTTTCTATGTCCAAAGTATTATTAAAATATGTATTTCTATTCTAATTGATTAAAAAATTATAAAAAAGACTCAAATGTATAAAACCATGATCAAGAACCATGATCAAGAAAATTCTTTTTCATTTTTCACAACCTATAATTTCAAGACCTATATTTGGAAATTATTAAACAATTCTACCACATTTACTATAAATATCCATGAATCCCCAATTCTTCTATACATAAAATCCATTATCCATGAATTTATTTTCATTTTACCTCCCAAATAGTCCAACCAAGTGTCATTAACTCCTCAAGGTTCCATCCTCAAGTTTTAGGAAGCAACTCTTCAAGGTAAGGGAATTATTTACTTCTTCTCTTCCATTCAAGTACCTATTTTTGTGAAATTTTTTATAAATTTAGGATTAAAATATTTTCATTCCCATTTTTTTATTATCCCATAACTTCCAAAATATATTTTTATCAATGGTATAGCTTCATACCCTCCCATTATGTCATTTCCATAATCCACATTTTATATTGTCATGTTGTCAAATTCAACTATTGAATTTCTCTCTTTAACATGAAAAATAATTTTATTCTGAATGAAAAAAAAATTCCTTATCTATGGGTATTAACCTTGATATAAATATAATTTATATATTCATATATTTACATGTCTTAAACCCATATACCCATTCAATGGGTTAAAAATGATGTAATGTTATAGTATTTAAGCACTTATGTACACAATGATTTTATACGAAACCTGTTATTTATTCTCCACAAGTTATTAATAAAATTATTTATTATGATATATGTGGCTCATGTGAATTAATACATTTTAAGGCTAGGACCTGATAGAGCTCTAATTTATTGGGTAAAGAATTAATATTTAGATATGACCTATTTTACGTTACCTTGGTAAACAACCTTGTTAATTATGATTTACGACACCTTAGTGATAAAACTTGGTGATATTCTTATGAATGTATCATTTTTTTATTTTAAACACATTTCCATGTTATGATTCATTATATTTATATTATGATATGTTTCATGTTCTTATGATTTTTCCCTATTGTTATGCCTCATGTTCACATACTAAATATCTTCTTTTTTATTCCCTTATAAGACTTTATGCTCACCCATTTCTTTTGATGTATGTCCCCAGGATATGATATGTAGTAAAAGTAACTTAGAATGAAATTATAAATAATCCACTCAAGTGGATTATAATATTTTTTTATATTATTCATGTATTATTTTTCTAATTAAAAATAAACTAAATTTTAAAATATCTTGTGTGTTATTAAGTGTTGTACCATGCAATGAAATTTTTATGAATTAATAGGAAAGAATACATAGTTAGTATTAGAGCATGATTTGGTAATTTTTAGAAATTAGGCATAAAAACTTTAGTAATAACCCTGGGAATAATTATAAATATATTAAAACTTCTTTGAATTTTGGTGAATTATTAAGTGAGTGGTTTTAAAGAAATTAAATCCACATCTGGATACTACAAGTGAATATGGATCTATCATAATTATACCTAGGGGTAATAACCCTAAAAGGGTAAATTGAACTTTGACTCTATCATCACCTGGTTCATGAAAATTATCCTTTTTGTACACCTGGTTTGACACACCTGGGGGATATTTTTGGTTAACCCCATGCTTTTTATGAACCATTGTGACAGATATATAGAAAATGTAATTGTTATCAAAGGATATTAAAATCATAAATGTATTTAAGCATGTTTTTTAGGACTTGAAATACTATTAGAATTATAATATTACTAAAAGTAACATGTTTCTCACTAAGGTTTTCTTCTTTTATAAAAATGGTGGGAAATTAGAGGAATTGTGTAAATGATGAGTGAAATAGACAACACACTAACAAAATTCTTAACATGATAGAATATAGAATGAAAATTTCATGAGGATGATGAATCAACTGTCTTGGGTTATGAATAATAACCTGAATCATGTTAAGTATCTAGATTCTCCTAAAAGGGAAAAATTGTAGTTGAGACCTTTTTGAATCAATGACCACATTCTTTTAGTGGATCTGTTGATCCATTAATTATTTAACAGTGGATTACCACTATAGAAAATATATTTTCTATGATCCATTAATCATAGCTAGAGAAATTCACTTTGGAAGTATTGCTTAGAAGAATAATCTGATCAGTTGTGGACAATTATTAAGATCCTATTGGGGAGATTAATTCTATAGAGTGAGAAGAGTTTAGGAGAATCTTTTCAGTAAATATTTTATGTGTTCTATGAGAAAAAAAATTTTGAAATAATTCTTAGAGATGAAGTAAAAATAAAATGAATCTGTGGGGAAGCTAAGAAATAAACTTTACAATAATTTCTCAATACACCTCTAGATTTGTTATGGATCCTAAGGGAAAGTTTGATAGGTTATTTATTTTACTGAGACCCCATAAGTGGAAGAATATATAAAATCAATACTATGAAAGCTATGAGGAGATAGTAAAGATCATTTTTTCAGTTGAAATAGAGTTTGGAGAGACATAGTGGTCACATAGTCTAAATGAAAATAAGAGAGAAGGGGATAAAAACTCAACATAGGCTAAGGATGAAAGGTTGCGATTTCTCAATCACAATATTTTAAGTAGAAGCTCCAAATTATGTGGTGGTAGGTACACTAATTATTAACACAAATATAGCAAGTACTTTTTTGAATCTGGTTCAACACATTCCTTTATTTCATCCAAGTTTGAAAATAATGTTGAATAAAACCTTGAACTTATAGAAGTAGAATTATTAGTTAAATATCGTATAGTAATTATCCAAGCATCAAAGGTGTGTAAAAATTATAGTATCAACTTTTGAGATTACAATCTCATCACAATTCTATTATTCATTCATGTGGTGGAATTCAACACTATATTAGGGATGGACTGGCTCTCAAACTATAATGCTATTGTCAACTATAAAATAAAGGAAATTTTTGTGTTCTTGAATGGAAAACCTATATTTATTTTCAAATGATAGATATTTCATCCTAAAAACTATCTATAATCACCTATTATAGACTTTATAAAAATGGTTGGTGAAGAAAAAGAAGAAATTGAATGTCTAAAGATATAAAATGTCGCCTTTGGGAATACATTAATGTATTTCCTAAAGAATTACATGGACCTCCCCCATAAAGATAGGTAGAGTTATATATTTAACTCATACTGGGATCCAATTAAATATAAAATACCCCATATAAAATGGTTTATATGGAGTTAGATGAATTAAAGAATCAACTTCAAGATATTTTAGTGAAAGGTTTTATTTAACCAACTATGTATCCTTAGGAATCATCTGTTATATTTATAAATAATATGGATGGATCAATGTATCTATGAATTGATTATATAGAACTTAATTGGATCATAGTAAAGAACAAATATCCTCTTCCAAGGATGGATGATTTGTTCGACCAACTTTGTGGGGGTCAATTCTTTTCCAAGATTGACCTGTGATTAAGGTATCATTAGTTAAGGGTGAAGAAATAAGATATCCCAAATAATACCTTCTAAAAAGATATAGACATTGTAATTTTATTTTTTTGACATTTATCTTGACTAATTATCCTACCATATTTATAGATCTGATGGATAGAGTCTTTAAATATTACCTTGATAATTTTGTGGTGGTCTTTATTTATGATATTATGATATATTAAAAAATTCACAAGGATCATGAGGACATATAAGGTTCATATTACAAACTCTAAGAAATGATAATTTATTTGGTAAATTCAATAAATGTGAGTTCTCATTACTATAAGTTTCATTCTTGGGGAACATCATGACTAGTAAAGGAATCTCAGTTGATCTTGCCAATACAAAGGCTATGGAGGAGTGGCAACATCCTACTACTATAACCTATATTCATAGTTTCATAGTTATAGAAGGACACTATAAAAGGTTTTCTAAAAAACTTTCTAATCCACAAACCATGTTGACTCAAAAGGTAGTTAATTTTATCGAGACAAAGGAGTGTAAACAAATTTTCTATGAACTAAATAAGATTTTAGTTAGTCCACCTATTCTAAATTTAAACTCAAACAGAGAATTATTTTACATTTTTAGTGATTCATCCTTAAAAGGGCTTGGATTTTCACTCATGAAAAATTAAATAGTGATTGATTATGCAACATTATAGTTAAATCCTCATGAACAAAACTATCCTACTCATGACTTGGAGTTAGATGTATTAATATTTTCTCTAAATATACAGAGGCTCTATCTTTATGGGGGAAATTTTATATATACAAAGGCCACCAAAGTTTAAAGTACATATTTACATAGAAGTTGATCAATATATAAAAAATATGGTTAGATCTAATAAAGTACCATGATTTCTCTATTAAATACCATGGAAATGTGAATAAGGTAGATGATGATCTTAGCATAAAGGAATCCTCTTCATTATCCATGATGCGGATCTAGAAAGACTCCATTTTCTTGTATATGAAAATGATGTATCTGAAAATCATAATACAAGGTAATAAATCCTATATTTCCCAAATGATTTCCTAACCATCTATATAATATGTGATCAAAGATGCATAAAGGGATGATCTAGAGCTTCAAAATAAGGTGTAAGTGGTAAAATATGGGAAGCTTCATGAATTCCATATCGATGAGAATTGTATCATTTTTTTAGAACTAGACTATGTAAACCTTCATCACCTGATATAAAGAAATAGTTATTGTATAATTCACATGGCTCGTATTTCTCCATCTATCCTAGAAGTACCAAAATGTACCATGATATTCATGAGAACTTCTGAAGGGAAAAAATGAATAAGGATATTAATGATTATACCTCAAAGTACTTGGTATTTAAAAAAGTTAAAGTAGAGTGACAAAAGTCTAAGGGGATGATGAAACAATTTCTAATACCCACATGGAAATGGTAGAACATCACCATGGACTTTTTTAATGGTCTCCAAATAAATCTAAGAGAAATAATGTGATATGTATTGTGGTGGATCGACTCACCAAGATTTCCCACTTCATCACTATTAATAATGTTTTCTATCTTGAAAAACTTTCCATGATATACATAAACGAAGTAAAGATACTGTATGGGGTACCAATTTCAATCATTTATGATCATGATATAAGGTTAACTTCTAAATTATGGACAAGTATTCAACATGTTGTGAATATTGAATTGAATTTCAGTATGGTCTATCACTCCCAAACTGAGGGCCAATCTAAAAGGACTATTCAAACACTTAAAGACATACTGAGAGTCCGATTAATGGAATTTTAAGGTATATGGGATCAAAATATCCTATTAGTTGAGTTATCATATAATAACAACTTCCAATATTGTATTAAAATAGATCTATATGAAGCTTTATATGGGAAGCGATATAGAAATACTACTTGTTGGGATGAAATTTATGAATGAAATCTACTTGATCCTGATCTTATGAAAGAGATTATAGAAAAGGTTCAAGATAACCAAGAAAATATAAAATATTCTTAGAGTCATTAGAATATCAATGATGATAATTATAAAATGGTCTTTTAGTTTTATATTGGAGATAAATTCTTCCTTCCAATATCACCATGGAAAAGATTTATGCAGTTTGGAAACAAATAAAAGCTTATCCCTTGGTACATTGGCCCCTTTGATATACATGACCGTATAGGAGTAATGGACTATTGGATATAAATTCCACCAAACATGGATCAAGTTCATGATGTGTTCCACATATCACTCCTAAGAAAGAATATACCCAATCCCTCACATGTACTGAATCCATAGGTGGTACAACTGAAGATGACCTCTCTTAGGATGAGGAGACAGTGATGATCATGGACCATAGAGACAAATTTATATGCAACAATATAACTCACCTTATCAAATAGCTATGGTAGAACCTTAAATATGAAGAGGAATCATGGGAATAGGAGGACACAATGTGATAGAAGTACCCTCATATATTCTCAAATGAGAATACGAGTTGAAAATTTGGGATGAAATTTCTTAATGGGAAAAGAATGTAACAGCCCAAACTTTATTAGTAAATTTTTTTTCATGAATATTTATGTCATAAATTATATATCGTTATACTCATATAACACATAGAAAAATGAAAAATACTTTTTCTTCATTCCTGAAGAATGTTACATTAGTCAGTAATTAAACCAATGAAAATATCAAACATTACAAGGGGACAAAAAATATAAAATAAAAAAAGTAGAATAAAAAAATTGGATATTTCCAATCTACTAGGATCATTAACCCCATGAAAAACACTATAGAAAAGAAATATTATATTAGTAAACCAATCGATATTTTATAAAAGGAAAAATATAGAACCTTGAGAATATTTTTTGTGAATAATGCATGAATAAATGAAGTGTCATTTATAGGAGATAACGTGACCATTGATAATAGTAACCTGTCTATCAGAATAGTAATCTGACCATTGGTTAATATGATAACTGGTAAATATAAAAATTTGTAATTATAACCATTGGTAATAATTTTACTATTATATTTAGTGTTTATAAAAGTTAATTAAAAATAATAATTAATGTAAAAAGGAGAAACAATAGACTCAACCTATAGATTCATGCCTTTTGAAGATCATTTGTCAGAGGTTGGGTGGGATATAGTGTCACTGGGGTTTAACCTTGACTAAGACCAAGTATATATTCAAAAAGTGATACTTAAGCAAAATTAAATAAGGTATAAGTAAAGTTTAGTGGAAATTACCACTAGGTTAATGTTAGCAAAGCCACCCCATGAAATTATAACCATCGTACACCTTACCCTTATGGAATATGCTATTGTGATAAGGTGTTATGTGTATAAAAATTATTATAGTAAAAGTGAAATTTACTTTTTATAAATTAAATGGTCATCTATTCAATCCCATTTTTAGTATTATTTTTTTTTAATAAAATATTCATGAAAATAATATGAATTTGATAATTTTATTTTTGGTACAAATAAAATTGTATTTTCAGAAAATATATACAATTTTATAATAAACTTTGGTATTCTATATAAAGTTTGTTTTCATGAAATATCCTTCTAAAACACTATTTATTTAAATGTAAATGATAATATGATTTTATAATGGTCTAATAAATTTTTATATGTGTTAGAAATTAAACTACATCATAAAAACTGTTATTTTCAATATATAATAAGTTTTTATTTAAAAGTTAAAATTATCATATTTAGAAAATTATTTTGGTAAAATAAATTTTTTATTTTAAATCAGAACATTGAAATTAGGTTAGTGTGAATTTTTTATAATTTTTTAAATTACTTTATTTTTTAATGAATAGTAAAAATAAAGCTTTGTGTTTTCTGTGTGTTTTATGAATTCATATATATATAATAAGGATTTAGTATTTAATTAAATATAATACATGACCTATAATATTTTATTTTATTAGATTTATGTATTTTAATGTATTTAAATAAATTTCCAAACATAAAAATGACTTTCCTAGAGCTAAAATAGAAATTATAATTTTAAAAACAATGTTTTGTAGAAAACCACTTTTCCAAGTCCAAAGTAATATTAAAATGTGGATTTTGGTTATAATAGATTAAAATAATAATAAACATGACTTAAATTTCTAAATTCATGTACATGAACCCCGGGAAATCTTTTTTTTTATTTTCCACAACCACGAATTCCAAGACCTGTATTTGGAAATTATTAAACAATTACTCCCCTTTTACTATAAATACCCACACACCACCCATTCATCTCCCATAAAAATCCATAATCCATGAATTTATGGTCATTTTACCTCCCAATTAGACCCTCCAAGGTTTTCTTAAGTCCTCAATGTTCCATCCTCAATTTTTAGGAAGCAACTCTTCAAGGTAAGAGAATTTTACACTTCCTCTTTTCCGTTCAAGTACCTCTTTTGTGAAATGTTTTATAAATTTTGGATTAAAATATTTTGATACCCTTTTTTTATTATCCCATTTATTCTAAAATAGTTTTTTATCCATGGGATACCTTATTACCATCCCATTATGTAATTTCATTAATCCCCATTTTATACTGTTATGCTCCCAAATTCAATTCTGGAATTTCACTATTTCTTATGAAAATTTATTATATTGTAAATACCTAAACCATTTTCTTATCCATGAGTATTCACCTAGATGTAAATATAATTTATTGATTTGGCTATTTTCATGTACAAAACCCAAATTTTCTTTTCATGGGTTAAAAATGATGTAATGTTCAAGTATTTAAGAACTTATATATGTAATGATTTTATATGAAACTCATTCTTTATTCTACACAAGTTATTAATGAAATGATTTATTATGATCAATGTGCATCACATGAATTAATAAATATTAAGGGCACACCCTGATAGTTCTCTAATGCATCGAGTAAATAATTAATCTCTAGATATAATATGTTTTACGATACTTTGTCTAATAACCTTGGTAATTATGAATTACCAAACCTTGGTAATAAACCTTAGTGATATGATTATTAATGTATCATTTTTATATTGTATCTGCATTTCATTATTAGGATTTATGATTTTTCTATTATGATATGCCTCGTGTTCTTTTGATCATTCCCTATTGTTATTCCTTGTGGTCACATGCTAAATATCACCTTTGTTTATTACCTTATTGGGCTTTATGCTCATCCATTTATTTTTATGTATGTCCCCGGGATATGAGATGCAGTAAAAGTAACTTAGGATGAACATATGAAGAATCTTTTCAAGTGCATTATAAGATTGTTTATGTTATTTATGTATTACATTTCTAATATCAAAGGAACTAAACCTGTGTGTTATTAAATGATGTACCATGTAATGAAATTTTTATGTATTAAAAAGGTGGGATGACATATAAATCCTAATAAAAATAAAATATTTGAAATTTAGGATTTTATAAGATGAACAATTTCATAAATACCATATATTTCTCCTTGACCATTATCTCTAAAAGTGACTTTTCCACCTTTCATCTTGATAATCTTCTAAAATAATTTCTTGTTTCCAATCAAGTGCTTGAAACATCCGTTATCCATGTATTAAATATTATTATTTTTGATACTTTTCTTATTTACCTAAAAATAGAAAATTTAGGATTTTGGAACCCAAAAATTCTTGGTTCCAAAACTGTTATCAAATAAAACTTCAGTAATCCACATCTTTCCAAATTTCCTATATTATATGGCTGATAATTCTTTAGAAATGTAATCCTTGTGAAATCCAAAAGATTAAACTTTGTTCAAAGAACATTTTTTCTTCTAGTATCCACCAATCCGAATTTTATATAGAATAGTGAACATTTAGTAAAAAATTAATTATTTTTTAAATGTTATTTTGAGTGTGTAAAACCAATTCTAGAAGTATTTATAAAATGTTTCAACTATATATACATATTATCAAATTTTTCCTTCCCATGACTAAAATTTAATAGTAATATTTTATACTAAAAATATTATAATTTAGTTTTACAAAAAAATTCTTGTTTCCATCAGTTTAATTTGAACTAGATTTATTATATAATTCTCTAATAATATTTGAAATCTCTATGGAAATTTTTGAAATTGTTGAATTTTCTTTGGAAAGTTCTACCTCAGTATTTTCATATTTGTTTTATAAACTTTACTATTTTTTCTAATAAAGTAAAATATCTAGAAACTTACTCAAAACATGGAAATGAATCTTCGTCATCATATGTAACATGTTTTTATTCTTCATAATAAGTACTATGATCATCATCAAAATCTATATAGTTTTCATTCAAAGTTAAATTAGTTAAGGATTCTGATGATACCTTAGACATGTGGTATTAATCGATCTTTTTAATTTTAGTATAAAAAACAATATTTTCATAATATTCACTACTATTCTATAAATAAATATCAAAAGAACTATCTCTTACACTTTCAGTCCATGTATCTAAAGTTTTAGACTTTTCCTCCCCTTATTCTTGGAGAAATTTCTTGAATTCCTATTTTTATTATCCTTTTTCTTCAATCTTTGAAAATCTAATCTTATGTGACCTGAATTCATGAATTAATAAAAAATAATCTCAGAAGAATCCTTTTTATCACTTATTTCTTTAGTATTCTTCTTATACTTGAATCTAGAATCTTTCTTAACAATAATATTATTCATTTATTTATCAATATTAGCAAGTTCATTCTCACTCTATTATGAATAACTATGTTTAGTCACTTTTGCTTTCTTCTTCTTAGAATATTTAGTAACCTTTTCAGCTGATATAATTTCTTAACTTCAATAGAAGTAAAAACAAAAGATACCCCATTAATCTTCTTATATTTTTTAGCATCTATTTTCAACATTCCCTCATAGTGCATGAGAGTTCCAATGAGATCATCTAAAGTCAATTTTGTATGATTTGTATCATAAAGAGTTGTTCTTTTTTATCACCACTCATTCGAAATTATATCAATAATATTTTCAACCAAAATTTTATCAGTTAAGTATTTATCTCCAAGAGATTGTAGAATATTAAAAATGTTCGTAAATCTTTGATACATTTGAGAAACTGATTCTCTAGGTAAAAAAAATCTCTATAATCTTCTCTAAGAATATATCTTTTAGTCAGAATAACATAGATTTTTTTTAAGTGATTAAAATATAGTTTCATCCAAATATTATTTAAATTTTCATAGAATAAAATATAGCCATATATATTTATTACCATTGAGCACAATATAGTATTTATAACTAGATAATTAAGTTGATATTTTAAGTTTTATTCTCTAGTAAAATTTGTAACTTCTTTCTCCGGAATTTTATAATCTCCCAACAACATGAAAAAATTATCCACTCTAGTATTCATAAAAAGTTATTCATATGATCTCTCCAATACTCATAATAAGATCCATAAAATTTATGTGGTCTTATTGAATTGAGATTTTATAATTTCCCAATGGAAATCCTTTCATCATAAAAAATATATACTCTTTTTTATAAAAACTCATTAGTGTAATAGTTTATAATAAGTCGAAACCTAATTTGATATCAAATGTATGATAAAATGGGTATTTTTTTACTACAATAGGGGGTAGGTTTAATTGTAGTATATAAAATAAAACTTACAATATTTACTAACCTTTTACAAGAACAGACAAATAATCATGACAATATAATTCATATTATCAAAGTTATAAAAATTTATGACAAACAATATAAAAATTCCTTATACATGAATAGAGGAATTAAGAAACTTATAAAAATATGTTGAACAAAACTTTATAAAGTTATTAAGAAAACTTATAGAAACTTTATAAAATAAATATCTATAATTTTATCAACAGTGTAAAGGAAGTCAAAAACCATGACTTTAGGTATCTATAGTTTTAACCAAACCATAAAGGTCTTCCTTACATAACCAAGGAATCCATCAGTACTAATATATGATTTAATTTTATTTCCCTAGACCTAGGAACCCTAAATCAATAAGATCGGTAAGCTCTATCTTCTTAAATATCAAAAGACCTTGATCACACTAGATTACACAAACATCTATTACAAAATCAAAACTTCTTACGTCATTTTATAAAATTTCCACACACAGATTCCTTAGGAAAAATACACTCTAAAATTTATAATAGAGAACACTCAAGTAACAAGATGTCACAAAATCTTAATAACTTTATATTGTTAATGATGAAAAATCTCTAAATCTTATACTTCCAAAATATTCCTCATCCTCGTATGCAGCTTCTATATAAAATAAAACTCCCAAAAATCATATTTTTTATATCTTGGAGGTGGTTTTAGAAACATCTAACAAACTAATTATTCACTTTAATAGTTCAATACATCTTCTCGGTCTGATGGCCATCTTAATAAAGCACTGTAATAATGCTTGAAAGTTTTTGTCTATAATAATGATAAATTTTCATCCGATGGAATGTGTAAAGTTTTTATGTTTGGTAGGTTTTGGAAAAGTTTATTTAGTGACCATGTATTCCTCCATTCGATGAAGTTTTTTTGGAAAATTTGGTAAAACTTCATTTGATGGAATTCATTATACTTTTCTTCTAGAATTTATAAAACTCAATCAAATGAACATTGAAATCATCCATCCGATATACATAGTACATGTACATCAGATATAAAAACTTTTTCTGATGGAAAGGATATTCTATATTTGGTAAAATAAAATCTTTTATATATTTTTTTTAAGAACTTTGTAATTATAAAAGTTATAATAGTATAAAATTTAAAATAAGTAGTTTTCAATTTTTAAAAACAAGGTTAGAAAGTGTTGAAAGAAAATTTTTGATTAAAAATTTATTCATTTTATAATAAAAATAGGGGAATGTAGAAAATGGATATTCTAACATAGTCAGAACATATTAGTATATTTATTATATTGATAATACTATGTCTAGGTGGATAGAAAACATAAGAGGTAGTAGGAGAAGAATAAAATTGAAAGAGGTTAGTCAAAAAATTTACCTCTTCCTTGGGTTGTATCTTCTTATAATACCCCATAAGGCTCCTTTAAATGGTCCTTGGATGAGACCAGTAGTACTAGGATGTGGGGGAGAGTATTGAGAAGGTAATTGGTCAAAAAAAATTCAATATTTAAGGCTCAAAATTTATGAAGACAAGGGGTGGTATTTATAAGGGGAGGAGAGGGGTGTTTTTTATTATTATATTCATTAGTTTATTATTTTGGATCTAGACTACTGATATTATTGATTCTTGTAACTTTATACAATTAATATTGTATGTGACTTTATACCAATGGTCACTTACATCATCCGCGAATCATTTATGCATGCATTTTTCTATTTTTTAAATTATCATATTTTTTTGTATTTTACTATTATAAAAAAACTCAACTATTTTATAAAAATACCAAAAATTCACCATAAAGATTTTTTACATTTAGATTAAAAAAATTAAATCCATTTTATGAAAATAATTCTCAAAATATGATAAACATAATTTTTAATTTAAATGCTCATTTATTTGAAAAAAAAAACCAATTTTAATATTATGATCAATTTTATGAACCTATGAAAAATTAATTAAGGTATCATAAAATTGGATTACCTTTATAATAAAACTTAATATTAATTTATAAATCCATTTTATGAAAATAATTATATCTATTATAAAAGTTCAATTAAAATATTAAAGTTTTGGAGAAATAAAAACACTTAATTTATCACTTTTAAAAAATTTAATTACTTTTATCAAAGTAAAAATATATCATATTTTTATTTTATAAGACACCAAAATATTATTTTACACTTACATTGGTGATTATACTATTCTAAAAACCATTTTTCTATTCATAATAGTCATATTACTATTCCAATGGTCTAATAACTATTCCAATGGTAAGATTATTATTCCAATGCTTAGATTTGTAATGGTCATATGGGATCCTAACTTCCTATAAATACCAAATATTTAATTTATTATTCATTCACTTATATTTTATCTAAAGTTTATATATAATTTCATTTCCAAGATGAATATTACATTTTATATTCTTCTTCATTTTTACAGCGTTGTTCATGAGTGCGGTTATTCTAATGGATTGTGCATATCCATATTTTCCTATTATTGTTATCTTATTTTCTATTTTTTCATTGAAATGCATTCAATTCTTATGACCATATTTATTATCTAAATGTAATTTTCAAATTAATATAATAAAATTTTGTTGGTTTCATCATGTGGTGCATGTTCTTTATACTAAATTACAAAATATGACACAATTATAAGAAGGTAAATTCCATTGATAAAATTCTTAGTCATTAAATTCTTCCCCTATAGAGAAATGTCACCCTCAGAATTTCATTTTTAATACTAAGGTGAAAATAGGTGAGGGTATTATATTTATGGCTTCCTTCAGTTCCCATGTAGCCTCCTGGTACTTATAGTTACGCCATAATGCTTTGACTAGGTGAGTTGTCTTATTGAGTAGAACATTATCTCTATGGTCCAATATCTTCACCAGATTCTCCTCATAAGAGAGGTCATTTTATAGTTTTACAACCTCTGAATTCATTACATGTGATGGATCTAGTATATTCTTCCTCAAGAGGGATATGTAGAACACATCATGTACTTGAAACAGGGTTGGTTAGAGTGTTAGCTGATAGGCCACAACTCTGATGTGATCAAAAATCTCAAAGGGGCTGATGTACTTGAGAATTATATTTACCTTATTCCCATATCTCATGACTATATTTGATGGTGATATATTGAGAAACACCTTATCTTAAACCTGAAAATACATGTCTCATCGACGATTGTTAGCATAATGCTTCTATCAACTCAGATAATCCTTGATGTTCTAATAAATGGTCTTGATGTTTTCTACCATTTCCTCAACCATTTTAGGCCCCCGTAGCTTGTGATCACTAGCTTCATCCTTGTATTAGGTGTTATACATCTCTTAACATAAAGGTATTCATATTGATCCATTTGGATGCTTGATTAAAAATTATTATTATACAAGACCTCGACCAGAGAAATATATTGATCCCAACCACCTTTTAATTATATCAAGCATGATCTCAACATGTCTTCCAGTATCTAGATATTCCTCTCATATTTTCCATCAGTTTGGGGGTGATAATCCATACTGAAGTTCAACTCAATATTTTAATCATGCTGGAGACTCTTCCAGAACATGGAGGTAAATCTCATATCTCAATCAGATACAATATATAATGGTGTTACATGAGGACTCACCACTTCATTTATGTATATCCTTTCAATTTTATAGATTTAGAAGCCTCTAAGATTGCAATAAAGTGAGAAATATTTATAAGATAATCCACCAAAACCCATATAGCATTATTTCTTCTTGATGTATTTTGAATACCAGTGAAAAATTCTATGGTGATATTTTTCCATTTCCATATAGGTATGGGTAATGGTTTCATAATCCCCTTAGAATTTTACCTTTCAGTATTCAACTACTAACATACGATAATTTTTTATGCATATTCTATGATCTCCTTCTTCATATTGTTCCACCAATAGTTATATTAGAGATTTCAATATATCTTTATTCTCCCTGGGTGGACGGAGAAGGTTGATCTATGTGCATCATTCAACAACTCCTTTATCTCAAAATTTAATAGTACACATAGTCATGATCCAAATCTTAGAACTCGTTCCTCATCAATTTTGAACTCTAAGGATTTCCCTTTTCTTATAGCTTCCACATTCTTATGGATTTCCATATCATCACTTTATGCATCCTTTATCCTCTCGATAAGGGATGGTTGAGCAATCATTTGAGAATGGAATGATGATGTTACTTCCTTTATGATCCCAATATCCATATTTTAAAGTCTAATAATATTGGATCCTTCTCAATTATCATCATTGATAAGGTTTTTAGATCATTTATACTTAGAGAATCTACCACTTTATTTTCTTTACCAGGAAGGTAGGAGATTAATCAGTTATAATAATTTATCATCTCTAACCACATACACATGCACATATTAATAATCTTTTTGGTGAATATATCTATTTTAGGATCTTATGATTCTTATATATTTCACACTTCACCCCATAGAGATAATTCCACCAAATTTTCAACATGAGGATTATTGAATCCAACTCTAGATCATTCCTTAGATAATTATTCTCATGAAATTTCAACTACCTTAAGGTGTAGACTATTACTTTATCATTATGCATTAGTACACGGTCCAATATATTCTTTGAATCATCATTATATACCATGAAATTCTCCTCACTTGAGGAAATTGTGAGGACTAGTGCAGTGATAATCCTATTTTTCAATTCTTTAAAGCTCTTTCCACACTCATTGGTATACAAAAACTTCACTCCCTTTCGATTAATCTTGGCTAGTGGATTTGAAAATCATGATAAGTTTCTCACAAATCATCGATAACACCTATCTAGTATAAGTAAACTATGGATCTTCATTAAAAAAGTTGATATGGGCCACTCCTCAATTAACTTTTTTCTTATAAGGGTCCACTGATATCTCTTTAGTAGTGATAACATGCCTCAAGAATGATAATTCCTCTATCCAGAACTCACATTTATTGTACTTTTCATATAGCTTCACCTTTTTCAAATTTGTTAACACAGCATTGAAATAATCATCATGATCCTCCTTACTTTTAGGGTATATCAAAATATCATCTATAAAGACTACTACATGTTTTTTGAGGTAATACCAGAATACTCTATTCATTAAGTCCATAAATATTACTAGAGAATTAGTGATTCTTATAGAAATCACTATGAACTCATAGCATCCTTACCTTATTTGATAGGCAGTCTTGGGAATATCTTTTTTCTTGACCTTTAATTAGTGATATCCTGACTGAAGTTCTGCCTTATAAAATTAATAGGCCCCAATTAGTTGATCAAACAAGTCATCTATACATGGAAGTGGATACTTGTTCTTTATTGTGACTTTTTTAAGCTCGTGATAAACAATGAAGAGGCCCGTTGACCCATACTTCTTCTTAACAAAGAGGACTGATGCATCCCACAATGAGAACTCATGCATATAAAACACTTTTCTAGATTCACTTGTAACTTCTTATTTATTTCTTCTAACTCAATGGTTTCCATTCTATAAGGAGTTTTTGATATGGGAAAAGATCTGGGTATAAGTTCAATTGGGAACTCAACCTCTTGGTCAACTGGAAGACCATGAAACTATTTAGGGAATACATTAGTATAATACATCACAATGGGAATGTTTTAAAGCATTATTATCTCTTTTTTATCAATCATTTGAGCTAGATATTATTTTTTATTAGGCAATAACATCCACACTTCAACAGAAGATTCTAAGGGAGATTCATCCTCATCCTTACACTTGAATATAATTAGGGGATGCCTCGGTGAGTGAAGAGTTATCTCCCTCTCCTGATAGTTGATGTTGAATTTATATAATGAAATCTAATCCATGCTCAATATACCATCAAAATTCACTAAAGGAAGTAAGACAATATTTTATAGAAGGTTCATTCCACAAACATTGATTGGGGAGGAGTTATATACTTGGGATAAAATAATTTCTCATTTTTTATCCTCACAGATAGCTCTACCCCCGTGATTTGAGGTGATGTTTTAATAGTTCTACTAAACTTGAAATATATGAAAGAATGTGTATAGCTATAATAATATAGGATATTTGAAGCTCATGAATGGATAATGATCACACATTTCACTATTTGAAGCTGGTTCTAGTCATTTACGATATCCAAAATAATATTAGAGATAAGAATACTTCAACTAATAATAATATAAAAGGGAAACTATGAACATAAAAGGAATAAATTATAGATAACACTTAAATCATAACTTAAGAGTTTATAGGTTTCAATCTTGGTTATCCATGGTGATGTTCCTATTAGGTTTTCTAAACTAAGAATTTATTATATTTCTTAATAATGGGTCATAAACAGTTTGTGAATTTTCTAAATTGTATCCCTGACAGTGTCAAAACAGGTATACAATAAGGCCTATTTGTTGTGCACTAGGTGAAAATCAAGTTAATATCCAATTATCCCTTTTCAGGTTTATTACCCCTAGGTATAACTATTTCAAACCCACGTCCACTTGTATTATTCAGACTGGAATGTAATTTCTTGGAAACCACTTTCTCTATACTTTACAAAAATTTTATTATGTTTTCCTATACTTAGACTTATAACTAGGGTTCTATTAAATCATTCTATTCCTAATACCAAAAAATAACAATATCATCCTCTTACACCAATTATAGTAACCCAATCCTTTTAAACATATTGTTAAATGATTTTTAACATAAATATCCAATAAACATAGCCAAAGGATCAAGAGGCCTCGTATATTTGGAATACTAGGTACATAAAACAACAACATGAAACTAAAATAAAAATTATTTATTTTAGTCTCCATAATTATATCCTAAATAGCTTTGAGGTTCTAATAATTCATAGGATAACATGGGTAATACATAAACAAAATGGTTGAGTTATACTGCCGAGTAAGGGAATATACATGGAAATGGAGGATAAAATATGAGTCAGAAGGCATAACATAATAACAGAAAATACAAGGATCGTGTATAATCATATAGAGGAATAAAATAAATAACATTTAATCATAATATCATGTAAACCTAGGAATAAAGAAGTAACATAAAACATGATATAAACGTAAGTCAAGGCTAACTGGAAAGAAAGCATCATGGGGTGGTCAAAGTATAAACATGGATTAGGTTCACTTTCTGATCCCTTACATATCCTCTCATGAGAAAAAACATTTCCTAATGAAATAGAGTTCTATTTATGTGTACCAATCATAACACACACATTCTTATGTGTTCCATAAAATAAAATCAATCATAAGGCATAAACATAAGAATTACCCAAACAAATAAATGAGTTACATAATATTTCCCCATATCATAATCAAAGGAGATTTCATAATGATTACAATGAGAATAAGGAATTAAATATTTAAAAATTTAATATTTTATTATATAATAATAGGTCTCAAAATGGTGATTATTACATAAAATTATTAAGGTATAGAAAAGTTCCCCTTAATCAGGTTTGATTTTAAAGAATGCATTTGTGAAAAGAACATAAGGAATGTATTACCCCATCAAAGGAAGGGAGAATAATATAGGTATATATTTAAGAGACATATACATAGAATTTAAAATCATTCCATAGCATAAAATAGAGATAGATAAAGTGAGTTAGAGAGAGAAATGTTATAACCCAAAGAAAAAGGGTGGTTCAAAGATATCTCTTACCTTATGTTCCATAATTGTTCTTCACTTGCACTTAATCTAATGAATAATCAAATTAAATTAATTAATTACTTAATTAATAACCTTTTCCATAAATATTTTATTTACTTTACTTATATTATGTTCATTTACAACTATTTAAGTGAGATATAATGCTTAATTTCACTGTTTTGAGAGTGTTCATCTCATGGTTCTAAGGTCAAATCACTTATGTATAATTATAGATGTTCTTTTAAAATGGGAAAATAACTATATAAGTTAAATTAAATAGTATTAAAGTCCTTAATAAAATTCCATGGTCTAAAATACCCTTATGTGTTCCGATATAGGGATGATTCATTTAGTAAGAACGTTAAGGCTATATGATTAGTCCGTTTAGGTGGTTTTACCGACTATCAAGAACTAGTTTTGTTTTATTTAAATTTATGACTATATATTAATTATATAATATTAAATCAGTTATAATATACTTATCATCATCTTATTTAACCATAATATTATTTATATAACCATCCTTGAAGGCAGTCGATAAAAATGAAGTATGTTATTCATGGAGGCAGTGAACCATCCATATTGTAAACAATGTTTTCGTTTTAGAATATAAGTGAGGGTAGAATATAGATATTCCACCATAATAATAATATATCAGTATATTTATGATACTTATGTAACTATTTCTAGGTGTATGGAAAATATAAGGGTGTGGTAGAAGAATAACAAAATTGAAAGTGGTTAGTTAAAAATTTTACCTCTTCCTTGGGTTGTCTCTTCTTAGGCTATCTCATAAGGATCATTGAACTGGTATTTATATTATAAAACCATCACTAGGATATAGGGAAGAGTATTGGGAAGGGAATTGGGCAGCAATTTGGAAGTCTCTGAGGCTTAGAAGTTGTGAGGAGAAGGGGTGGTATTTATAAGGGGTGAGAGGGGTATTTTTGAATATTATATTCATTAGTTAATTATTTTAGATCAAGACTACCAATATTATTGATTATTGTGACTATATACAGTAATTAGTTATTTTTATTTAAATTAAATAGTTATTTACATCATCTATGACTCATTTCTGTATGTATTGTTCCAATTTTTTAAAATATCGTAATTTGTCGTATTTTACTATTCACCAAAAATTCAACAATTTTATAAAAATAACAAAAAATAACCATATAAAATTTTACCATGAAGATTTAAAAAATTAAATCCATTTTATGAAAATCATTCTCTAATTTTTAAAAAATTAATTTTTAAATAAAATCCTCATTTATTTGAAAAGTACCAATTTTAATATTATGATCAACTTTTTGACCCTTTAAAAAATTACTTAAGGTATCATAAAAATATCTTATCATTATAATAAAGAAAAATAATAATTTATATATCCATTTTATGAAAATAAAATTTATTTTAAATTATTATATTTATTATAAAAGTGTTAAAACATTTATGTTTCACAAAAGTACAAACACTTAATTTATCATTTTTAAAACAATTAATTACCTATACCATGATATAAATATATCATATTTACATTTTATAATATACATAAATATTAGTTTACACTTAAATAGGTAATTATACTATTCTAATAATTGTGTTACTATTCCTAATGGTCAGATTACTATTCCAATAGTCGGGTTACTATTCAAACGGTCAGATTACTATTCTAACAGTCGTATTTGTAAGTCATTTGGGTTCCCTAATTCCTATAAATACCTCATATTTCATACATTCTTCATTAAATTATATTTTATATCAAGGTTATATATACCTTTATTTCCAAAATTAGTATTACATTATTAATATTCTGTTTTATTTCTATAAAGTTATTCGTGAGTTTGGCTATTCTTGTGGATCGAGCATATCCATATTTTCTTATTATTGTTATATTATTTTTTATTTTTTCCCATTATAATTATTTCAATTCCTATGGCCATATTTATTCTCTAAATCTAATGTTCAAATTAATATAATAAAAATTTTCTGGTTTCATTATATGGTGCATGTGCTTTATACTATATTAATAAATATGACACAATTATATGATGGGAAATTCCATTGATAAAATTTTGGGTCAATACATTCCCTTTATATATATATATATATATATATATATATATATATGGAATCCACAATACAAAATTTAGGGGTGAATTATATTTTAAAACAACTTATAATTTCCATCCTCCTCTAGTACTAAATTTACCAAAAGATATGATCCTATGGTCAACCCAAAAATCATAGAAAATAATCGCTTTATAAAAAAGAAAAATGAATAAGAAATATAAACTATATAAAATAAATTAATCAAAACAAAAATTAAAAAATTAAGAAAACTTGTAAGAACTATGGAATTAAACAACACATATAGTATTAGTTAACAAACCAACAACTCCTTAAAGGATATTATAAAATCACACTTTTAACCCAATGTGTATAGAGGATTTTAAACCGGATACAAGGTATTATTAAATTTAAACCTATCAAAAAGTTATATATTTTAATTTAATAGAATCATTTGACTTTATACCTATTGGAATGTATCATTGTCTTCCAATCCATAATCCCTCAAATTTCCACCTATTGGAATGTCTTAGTGTCCAACCTCAAACACTATGTCTTCCAAACCTTATAATACCTCAATCAATACAATCAGAAACATATTTTTCTTCCAAATGGGAGCTATCGATCATTAATGATAAAAAAATAACCATTACAATAGAAAGATCTAATATATTTACAACGAAATCCTCACAATACAAACTATTAGAAAAACACTCAGAAAGAAGATACAATCATAAGCACTTTCATGACAATAAGATTTTATAGGATTGAAGTGATTAAAAGCACAAAAATTTTACTTTATTATATTTATAATATTCAAGGCCTAGATCCTTTTATAGATGATGTTTTAAAAAATATAATGTTCAAATTCCAAAGTCTTTAGATTTAGTTATGACTACATCAAAATATTATTCATCATCTTACAATGAACTCATTATAGTTACTCATCTTTTGATGAATTGAATCATACACAGCAAAAGTGATCATATATCTAATGAAACTTAATCAGACATAAAATCGTAGTACACCATATTTCCATTAATAAACTTAAACCTTAGGAATTATATTTATTTAATTTTTATTCCTTACACTAAATTCAACTACATCCAAACTTTTTGTTAAATAAAATTATCACATTATAGTAATGTGATTATCAAAACTAAAGATAAATTGAGTATATGACTCACTATCCTTTCTCATAGTTATTCTATGATAGATTGGTATCATATAACTCACTCTTCCTTCTATTCTTCAATTCACATGCTTCACTTCTAGATAAAATCTTCTTCTTCCTTGGATACACAAATGATATCTCTTAATTTGAATTCAGTATCAAGTGCTCCATTATCACTATATCCTAGAATTTAAATATCCATTAGATAGATTCTTTTTATCTCAATCCATATTTTTACTCCTTTTAACCATATCTCTTCAGGTTGTTTTCTATATCCATCCATCTCTATATTCATAAGTTGTAGTATACAACACTAATATAATCTTCACTTATCATGGATATAAATATCAATTCTCCAATCATCATATTTAAGGGTTTCTTTACTAGAACTAATCTAGCCAAATATTCTAAGATAATAATAGTTATTTTATTTTCATGTATAAGAATAGGCGGTAACTCCCTCTGTACATTTATATATAAGAAGAAATTCATCATTCCACCTTCATTTATTGGGTTCTTCTACATCACCCAAACTAAATATAAGTTAGCATTAATTCCCATATATTTATTGATAAAAAATACAGCACTCATCTTTAACATTTAATTGGGCCCTTCCATGTTCCCCTTTTGATTTTTTTTTTGTGAATACCAATCTACTTTATAAATTCAATTCTCTTCTCCCCATTATTTAAAATAAATTCAATGGTTTAAGATAAAGTAAGTTATTACTCATCTTCAACTATCTTATATGGTTTTCAAAATAACATCTTCTCACTATTTTATTCAGAGTTATATCCTGATCCAATTATCAAGAGAAGGATGGTATCATAGTTTTTTTGGTAATGAGCCATCTGTTAAAAAACTCTAATTCTATGTGGGAAAATCCAATATAGAAGAAAAAAGTGATTAACCTAGACCAAAATGATGTCCATGAACTATCCAACATGTGATACCAACTCATATTTCTCATTTTAGGTGTTGTAAAAACGGATTTCTAAAGAGCTTTATGATCTGCACTCATCTTCAATAAACACTTAAAAAAAATAATGTGTAAGTATATTTATACCCATTGAATTTAACTTTAGATATAACCAATACCCCCCCCCTTAATATTTATATTTTATATAATAAAAGTAAGGATAGAAAGTTTGATTTTCATATATCACCTTAGATTTCTATAGGTGTTGTCTAGATTCTAGATTCATACAAAAGAACATATCTCCAGTAACTTCCCCTTCATGTTATCTCCCCCTAAATGGATTCACTACATTCTCAATTATAGTTGTTATTCTTTAAAGATAATCTTTAAGTATCCTTTGATACTTATTAAGCATAAGAAATTACATTATGGATGACATATTGTCATTGTAAAACTATTACAAGACTCATCGGCTCTCCATTAATTCCCTACATGTTAGTTCAAAGAAAATGAGGGAATAAGTAGGAACTTATTATTTCCTTAGTTAGATAATCAAGGAAAATAGTTTCCTCTAAATTAGTATTATATTTTCTTTCCATTTTTAACACTTGAAGAGATATTCATGCCTTATTTTGTTAATTTTCTATCATGATTCTTCATATTAATCATGGTTATATTCATCTTATCACTTATTGCACTGTGTGGATACTTCTTATAGTTGTGAGATGAAATAATACATTCATATTTAGATTATTTTTTATTATTATTAATCTTTTCAACTTGAGTCAGAATCATTTTCATATAGTTTTATGATTTATTTCTAGGATTCTCTTACCTTCTACACAACATCTCACGAGCTCCTTAATTATCAATTTTTAATAATATCTCTTATTTTTGTGAATTATAATTTTTTTCTCTATCATAATAACATTATTATGATTTATTAAACTCATTTTTATGATTAGAATCATCTTATATTGGATGGTCAAGTCTCCTCTCTCTTTTATGATTATTCTCAACTCTAGCAGCCTCCAAAGTCTATCCTGGAAGTGTTGTCATGAAATCTTTATCATAGTGATCTTATTGGTTACATATTACATATATTTATTCTAGAATTTAAAGTTTATTTTTTTATATGGAATTATTTATTTATCAGTTACAAATCTCTATCTCATATTATTGTTTCACCTTCTTACAGAGCTACTTCTTTTCATTCCAAAATTTCTCCCCTCGATTCATGAAAATTCCTTAGTAGTGAAATATTATACTGATGGTTGTAGGAACTAGGCACAATTATTCCACAATACCAATAATATCCTTTTATATTTTGTCTTCCATTATTTTTATTGGACTTTTGGTGAACAACTTCTTTATTCTTAGGTCCAATCAATCCTATGTTTTGTTTTATGCCATAGGTAATATCCTTTTCTCAATTAATCTATAATTATCCTTGATGAATGAGTAGATTTTTTATGGTTTTATTCATAACATACTTTTATATTTTCGGTAGTTTAATCTTCACTACAAGATAAAAACAAATATCATCACTAGAATAATCACAAATAACCTTTTCCTTCTTCTATGGACTAGTTTTCATAGAAACCTTGAACAATTCATCCTGAAAACACATAATTATCTCGTAGTATTCCCCCACTATCTTCAAGATATTTTCATCTTTAAGACATCTATATTATAACTCATTCAATTTTTCAAATTTTTCAATCAATTTTCCATTAATATTTTTCATAATCTTATCATGTTATACAACTATCATCTAGAAAGTCTTGATCTTTTTGATAATTTCATTATCCTTCTCATTTCCACTACCTATCTCTTTATAAATTGCATTGATTATTTTCTCTAGCATGTTGTTTTTATCAATACATTATATCATTTTAGATCTAAACATGTATTTATTGTATCTCTCTTATTTTTCATACTCCCCACTTGAAATGAATTCATGACACACAACCTGAGATATAATGGTTTTGTGATTTTTATCAGAACCTTCAACTTCTGAATTACTACATGTTAATGAGTCTTCATATTCTTCCCTATTCATAAGATTTATTTTTAACTTTCATGAATAATTATTGTTATTTCTAATTTCATAATTTTTATTTTTACCAGATCCTCTTTTAGATTATTCTTCTTCTTCATCATCATTCTTAGAATCACTAGTTCTCTTATTTGGGAAACCAATTTCAAATTATCCAATGAAAACACAATTAAATCATTTAAGATGAAGAATACCTTTGTATTTTCCTCTTTCACTTATTGTTTTATTAGAAATAATATACATGACTCTCTTTTAATCCTATCTTTTTCTTTATCACATTTTTAATCTCAAATAGATTTATCCTTATTTTCATTGAGATTATGTTCTCTCATGGATTTGAATTACATTTCCTCCATTGATTTATTTTTTAACACAAAATATATCCTCATATTATAACTGATTAGTGTGTTATGTAACTCATAAAGGGATAGGTATCCCATCTCTTCTAATGTTGATATATTTGGGTCAAACCTATCAGGGAAATTACTCATCAGTTTCTTGATAATGGTTGAATCTTCCAAAGTATCAGTAAATACCCTAATATGTATTTATATCTCATTTACCTTGGTAAAGTGGTCATCTATTTTCTCATCATAATCAACTCATATATATTTAAACTTAGATATCTAAATCTATAGTTTGGATTCTTTAATTTTTAAAATTTCTTTATACATATTATCAAGATTATCCCACATCTACTTTCCCATCTTGAGTTCCATATCTTTAGTGTACACCTTATATTCCAAGAATGATAGAATTAAATTTATTTCATCCCCATATACTTCTATATTCCTATTATCAACATATTTCATGGTAGTATCTCTTCAATGTGGGGTAAAGACCACTATTATAGAATCACTAACTTTTAGGATTTTTGATAAGAGATATAAGAGTATATTATTCTTTCACCCATGAAAGTTCTTACCATCAAAGATAGAAACATCTATATCATTGAATGAACTCAAATTTTTTTTCTTTAACTTCCATAAAGGTAAAATATTTCATAAAGGGAACATTTTTTTCATTGATACCACTTAAAGTGACCAGGTTTGGTTGTATCACAGAGAAGGACATAGGGTGAATTAGTGATATCCTTTTTATGATTTCTTAATTGAATTAACCTCTATGAATGATTAAGGTATGGATCCTCTCATTCCTTAATATATATCCCTTTCCCATATATAATCAAATGAAAAATAACAAATTACAAAATGATTTTTACAAGGTTTGGTTCCAGTGTGGACACATACACCTTCTCGGGTTTGATTATTATCTCAAGACCCATGTTTTCACTATTAAACACAAGTTAGTATAAGTATAAGATGTCTATTAAAAAACTTGAACACTATAGATAACAATGGAGATCTATCTCTCAAAAAACCCTTATCCACCTCCTAATAGTTTCTTTATACTGGATCCTTCTAGTTCAATATATCTCCAAAACATTTGTGGTCTTCTCTTAATGGGGTCTTTATAATGCCTCTCGATGTTCTTATAAGAATTATTCCAATGAACCCTCAAATAGGTATTTGACTTTTTTTATTCTCCCCAACAGTAGAGATTTATCCTTTTCCTCCTTCAAATCCATGAATCTAGATATTCTTTAGGATCATTGTCATTACTCAAAGTTCTTCTATGATAGTAGGGTGTAATATAACTACTTGGTTCTCTTTTTTGATGCACATGTTTCACTCCAATGTAAAGTAGGCTTCATCCTTTGGTACACATATGATCTCTCCTACTTCAAATAAAGTATTGAGTGTTATAGTCTCTCTTCTTCTTATTTTTTTACTTTTATATTAACATCACCATGTGAATATTGTTTCTATAATTTGAATAATAAAACTACTAATTTTTAGTGGAACACAATCTTCTCATTCAAACTAGTGGATATTTTCCAGTTTTAATACTCTGAAAAATCCCAGTCAATAGTGTCAGGTAAATATCTATAAATCTCAAGAAATTTTCTAATTCAATTATTCCACAAAATCTAAAGCCACTTTTAAATTATTTTTATATCGGTATGATATCATGATGAATCCCTCATGGAATAGTGTCTTCTCCACATGGCACATAAATCTCTCAAAATCCAGATCTATCATCAGCTGGTTATTTGATCTCAAACAATTTGAATCAAAATACTATTTTATTGTGATATTTATTTCAAAGAATAACATATCACAACATCTTATGATTTAATTTCTAATCCAATCTTCTTAAATATTTTGAAAAGTGTATGAACCAGGTGAAGTCCCCTATAACTTCTATAAATTTTTCCTTCCTTCACTAATTTTCTATTAAAGATATTAAATGACTCTTAAGAACTCAACACTTACTCTTCCAATTTCATCGAATTTCTCTTATGAGTTCAACACTGACCCTTTTAAAGTCGCCACTTACTCTTACGAATTTGGTCATCTACTCTTACAAAATCACATGTTACTCTTACAAAGTCGGTCAGATACTCTTCTAAATTTCATGATTACTCTTATGAAGTCACTGGATACTCTTCCTAAGTCATTGGATACTCTTTCAAAGTTTCCAATTAAACTTCTGAATTCAATCAGATACTCTTATAAAGTTTTAATTAGGAAAATTTTATACACAAATCCAAATTATAGAATTCTTCCCATTAGTTAAAATATTTTCAAATTCAACTTTATTCCTTATCAATCACTCTAAATCAACCAAAAACATCATCTAAAGACCTTTATCACTGATTACATTATACTTTAATTTCAATATCATTTGGATGGTTCCTTCATATCTCAATCCATCTTTTTTACTCCTTCTAACCATAGATCTTCAATATTTTTTACATAGAGAACTGATAGAGACAATATTTTAATCATTTTTATATGTATGGAAATTATTTAATACAAACCAATTTATCAATATGATCTTATTACATCAATTTTTTATTTATGGTGTGTTTTGACCAAAATTGTGAAAAGTGATTAGTTCAGTATTTTTTAAAGATTTTTACCACAAGGTTATTTTGGACCTAACTTTTAAAATATTTATCCAATTTGAGTGATTTTTTTTTGTATTATTTTATTTATTTTATTCAACTTTTTATTCAGGACCAAAATCTGATTCGAACAACTAAAGGCCCAAAAAAAACCAATGAAGTTGAAGAAGTGTTCAGGAAGACAGTGTGGACCCCACCTCTGTAACGGAAGCACAACTCAGTCTAAAAATATCAAATTGATGAGATTATAACTGTAATGGAACTAGGACTCATAGTCTCTTTCTTATAATAAATTTCAAGGAGTTATGAGATCATCAAAGTGGCCTTCGAATGCAATATTTTTAAGGAAGCTTCTTGGAACCTTCTTCTAGAAAAATTAATAGTCAATAAAAAATTCCTACTCATACATCCTACAGCCAATTAAGCTGAAATTTGGAGGTTGAATGAAAAAGACATTTATGAAAAACTTTTAAGAAGGATTGAACATGTGAATAGTCCATTTATTAGGTAAAAATGTGTTAAATTTTGGAGTACATATTCTGGCCAGTAAAAGGAGGAGAGCTCATCCTTCCCAAATCATTCCATTCCATTCCATCTCATTTCATCCCAGGCACCGAGGAGGAGATCACCACTGAGGGATGTCGGATGCAAATCTTACCATTTTAGTCTTTTTAATTTATTTTTTTATTTATTTTTTTAGTTTTCAATTATAATTTAGATTTCTAATAAATTCATGTATTGTTTTTATTTTTTGTGTCCACTCACCCACCCTCTTTTCTTCTCCAACTTTTATCATTATTTTCCTCTTTTATTCTTCTCATCTTACCATCATGAAATTGAATAGTCATAGTTGTGAGTAACTAGACCAATGAATATTCTGAGGGAGTAATTAGGTTCTTTAACTTGAGACCTTGTTTTTAATTGTCTTTGAGTTAATTCTAAAGATAATTTATAGTGGGTGTAATCCTCATTATGGTTCTCTAAAGTTTAACATCTTAATCTATAACCATTTTCTATAGATTGAGGAGTTGTATGGATGGTGTTCTTGGTTATCAATAATTGTAATTTTCATTCATAATCATGGTATATTGAGGTGTGCACACATAAAATGGAGTGTGTTCACTAAGAAGATTTGAATTTGGTCAATGAAGGTGCTCCCTGAAAATTCTCTCAAGAGAACTTCCTTTCTTCTCTAATTCTATTATGTTTAAAATTACATGGTAATTTATAATTGAATGTTGTTTTTGTATTATTTATTCATTTAATTTAATTTATTAAATTCAATTTATTTAATAAAACATAAAACAAAAAAATATTTCTTAAGTGAATAATATTGAGTAGGTCAACAAACTGAGAAATCTCCCCATGTGAGACGACCCTAGTCAGCCTCTTTTTTGCACTAAGAAAATATAAAAATATGATTTTTCCATGTCCTACGACATGCATGTGTCACCAACCTTCTCTTTATTCATAAGATATATTATACAATGCTCCAACAATATAATCAACACTAGCCATGGACATAAATATCAGTTCTTCAATTATTATATTTTAGGTCTAATTTCCTATAATTTATTTAGCTAGATATTCCATGACAACAAAAACTATTTACTTTTCCTATTTAAGCATAGGGAAAAATCCCTTTTCTCATTTATTTATGAGTATAAACTCATTATTCCACCTTCATTTATTAGGATACCCCACATCACCCAAACTCATCATATATTGAATTAAGTTCTCATAGATACATTGACAACAAATAAAATAATCATATTCAAAATTCACTTGGGATCTTAAATGTTATATGATTATATTGGGGGTGTGCACCATTCTGACCCCTATGTGTGGATGATATGATATGGTACCAGGGGAGAGCGATATTCCAACCCTTAATGTTAGATGGTTTTGGGGTGGATTTCATTTTGACCCCTATGTGTGGATGTCATCATATAATACCATTGGTGGTCACTATTACAACCCTTGGTTGGGTTATAGATCATGTTTAGAGACACCCAGGAACTGACTAAAGCATGTATGGTTGATCCTGGGTGTTAACATGGAACCCAAGGATCGAAAAAAATAATTTTCTTATAAATCCATTTATTTATTATGAAATATCAACATAAAAAAATTTAGACTAGACATATTTAGGGACACCATTTGTGGTGTCCTTTAGAGTTGTGCTCACACCCTACTTGAACATTGTGGGTACCCAAGAAGACTTCATGGCTGTCAATAAATACAATTTAAAGGTCCATATACTTGAATTTCAATGTGGTTAATCAGTATAGAGCTTGGTGGATGAAACTCGACCAAGACTTGAGACTTGTTTTGTGGTTATCTCTAATTTTTTTCATTTGGTTTATCTTGTCATCTAATATAAATTATTTATACATGGGAGATCCTTATTATGTTTGTGTTCCTAGTATAAAATGTTTAGTTATTTATATATTTATAACATGGGTTGATGTATGTATTTATTAGAATTTATCCATGAAGTATTTTTATTCTGGATTTGTTTGGTCAGATGTTATTATTGCTACTTCATTTTTTATTTTGGTTACCTTATCCAGGGGTATAGTATCCTAATGTTATTAATTGACCCCTTCCATTGTTTGGAAGCCATTGGAATATGGGGATATGTTACTGAGGTATGTAGAGACTCAGTTCAGTCATAGTGGAGGAGAATCGAGATGGTGACATTATAAAGTGGCCTCAAATCCTTGTTTATTTTCTTTTATCTTGCTATTTGGACATGGTATATAGGAAATAGGATGTTTTTAAAGATTAGTATAGATATTGTTCATGAGAGTAGATAACCTCCATATGAGGGAAGTCCAATTTACCAGGTATGGGACTGTTATTCTTGGTTTTAGCTTTTATGGTTGGGTTATTTTATTAAATGTGATAAAATTTGATATTGATTTATGATTTACAGTATTTTACTCTTAGATCGAGGTGTACAGATGGTGTTTTTTATGAATCGTGTTAGGAACATAGGTTTAACATAAAATTTATATGGTTTCAGGTGATTTATTATCCTACTTATCATATGATATTGGATAAATAAAATGAATATAACAATTTATAATGTTTCTCCATTTATAAATTATTATCAGTATTTCATTTAAATGAACCATAATTATGATATTATTGTTATAAAAATTTAAATGAAATGATTTTAATCCTATATGTATCTAATAATGAACTTGAGAGTTGATATATGAGGATATATAATTCATCTGGGCAGTGATACCTTTATGATATGGGGTGTGTGTAGAGTATAAATATGTCATGAAAGTTATTACTTACCATAAATTTTTATATCAATAACTATATTAGAAACATGTTCTAAGGTGTGTGTTTAGAAATTTAGATACAAGACACCATGAAATCCTCTATTGAAGTACTAGGAAGGAGGGTATGATCAGGCCCCATAGGAAGTTGTGTTAGGACAATGTATTACACCAATACTGACTATAGATAATGAAATCTAAGAGATCTTATTGTAGGTTATACATTTGATGGATAGAGATACCTCATGAGTTGTAACCTCTATATTTGATTTGACATGGGAGTTTCATATGCAACATACACCCTTGTTCATGGGTGAGGGTGGTTATTAGGCTACTAAAATATGGGTAGAGTCAATATAGACTATATTTATTTATCTTGATACACCCTATGATATAAGTATAAAGTTAGAAACATATATCTTATGAGGCTAGTTAAGCACTGGTGGGATGTCCTAGTGTGAGTAGATCAGCATGTTGGGTTATCCTGGAAATATTTTTAGGCCTGGTTTGATGAGTATTTCTTCTCAAAAAACTTGAGGGTGGATAGATCTTAAGATCCCATTGATCTTACCCAAATTGGGATATCAGTAGTGGATTCTTTAATTCACTTTACAAATATTAATTGTTTCCCCTGATGTTGGTTATGGATGAGGTGTCTAGGTTTATATGCATTGAGGATGGGTTGAGGTATTTGATTCAGGAATATGTGAATGTCTTTCACATATATTCCTTCTCAGAGGTTATGAACCAGGACCTTATATCATAGAGGAACTTGAATGAGGGTAGAGGTTCTAAGAATTTGACTTATACTAAGGGGATCAGCAGTATGACCTCAAGTAATAGTAAGTGTTGGTTCGATGGTCCTCTATATATTGACAATGGAAAGAGTATTTAGGGCAGTGGTTCATCTGATCTACCAAATAGTAGAGATTATGTGGAGTGTTACCAGTATATTAGGATTGGTCATGATCATTCTTTATGTATTTTAAAACAAGAGAAGTGTCAATTTTATGGGAATATGGGGTTCCTGCAAGAGTTTTCAGTTGTAAAATCTTGGAACTTTTGTTTCATGCTGTAAATACTTTTTTCATATTACCTTTTAATTTTTTTGGGTGGATCCATGCTTAGATAAATTCTTATGGGATTTCAAGAAAATTTTTGGGTGTTTTAGGCCTTTCTATCCAAAACAGGCTACACCATAACTATGGTGAAATCCTTGGTAGTCCCTCGAAAGCCCTATGAAAAATAGGAAAGATAGAAAATGGGAATGGAGCATAGGGGGGGCTGTTTTGGTCCATTGTTTGGGTAACCTCACCACACATGTGGTGAGGGGAAATGTCATGGGTCTTGGAAAAATGTCATGGGGGTAGTTTTTTCGATCGAGTTTGTTGAAGGCCACCAAAACCATGGTGTATTCCATGGTGGAGGCTATGATGTCATTTGTGTGGAATTTGAAATGTCCAAAATCACCACCTTATTACTTATATCTTTAACATTTAAAATGGAAATCCATTTTATCATTATGAGGGTTATTTAATGCATTATTAATTTATTCCTTCCTCTATTAATCGATTCACGCCTCATATCCTTGTTGATTCCTTTTATCCGGATGATTTCTAAACATCTTCTAGACATACTTAGGGTGATTTGGCTTACCCTATTTTCATTTATATTGCTACTTTGGTTGGTCTTAATTATCTCAACCCCTTTTCCTGACCTTAATGGAAGAATTAAACCATGGAAGATGTTTTTTTTCTTGTTAAATCAAAACTATAGAAGCCTCACTTCTTCTCCTTTGTTCTCCATTCCTTGTGTGATAAATTTCCTAATTCCTCAACTAGACTCTAATTCTACCATTTTTTATAATTGATATTGGATAATTATTAGATCTACCCCTTATATTGAATCATTCTTGAATCTCATTATATAACCTTTGTGATTACTTGTTTGAATAGATTTTAGGAGTTTTTGGAATGAAACCTTATTTCAATTGGATTACACTCTTGAAAAATCATTATGTTGAAATTATCACACTTGAAGTAGGAAGTTATTTACCATATATAGTTTTTCTATAAGATTTATAGAATGATAGGATATTGTGTTATTATATTATTTAGACCATTGTTTAGTTTGATTGTGTGTATATGTCTGTGTTCCCCATGAGAGTATTCTTAAGTTTGACTATGTGTGTGTGCGTCTGTCCCCTATGAGACCATGTTTGAGTATGATCACATTTGTGCATTTGGATATTGTTCCTCACTCTTGATATTCTATGTTGTGGCTCTGTATATTATGCCTTGTTTCTATGTGATGTATTTTCTATATTCTATATTGTTGTTTTATGCATGGTACCAATGTGAAAGGTTGGATTTTTGGGGCTTAGTATCCCTATAGGGGGATCTTGTTCAGATGCCTCATGTTATGTGATGATAGTAATGAGTTGGATGATTGGGTATGATGTTATTTTGTCCTAATATGGGTCTATGATGGTCATATGTGATCTGACCAAAGGGTAAACAATGGGGAATGATATTTTGTAATGATTTGAACTAGGATACAATGTTGGGATATGATGGACTTATGGTCTAACCAAAGGTAGTGATAGAATGTAGTTCCCTTATGGCCTAACCATGAGAGATATAGGGCATGATGGCCTCATGTGGTTTGACCTGATATACTTATCCTTTCGATTTCCATGGGATACATGTAGTGACCTTGTGGTCGAATTTAGTTCATGACTTTTGTTATGACTTTGTTTTCAAAATGGATCCAAATAAGGTATAGCTAAGGGTTTTTGGAATCTTGGTTAGCACATGACTATTCGGTACATTATTATATGCTATTACTTTTTGTTTATATATTATCATGATATACACTCTTATACATGTGCACCAGTGTTAAGGATACAATGGTGTCCTTCTACTGGGTTTATACTCACACCATATATGGCCATCTTGATGCACACAAAGACTTCATAGTCAAGGATACATAAAAGTTCAAGACCCCATCGATAGGGAGTTAGGATAAAGAGCATGTTTTTTAGAGTTGGTAATAGTATAGAATCTGGTGGGATTTTTCATTGTTCTATTTAATTACTTATCTTTTTTATGCTCTTGTTAGATCTACCACTTTGGGGATCCTTGGTTTATTATTTCTTCATGACTTGAGATACTTTCCATTCCATTTGTTATATAATTTTTTATTTATTACAATGTGTTTTTCTATGTTATTTTTTATACTTATCTTTACTAATACTTAGGGTATAGTCTCCCCAATAATAGTGTTTAGAGCCTTGTTTCTAATCAAAAATATCTTGTGTATGGGGAGGCGCGTATGAGGGCATGTGGTACTCTGGATCAGATTCGACAATTCAGGTTGGGGAATTACAAAGTGGTATCAAAGGAGGTTTTACCTCTTCTTTATTCTTGAATATGTTTTGGGGAAATATAGAATGGAGTTATACTGCATGGGACTCAATTAGATGAGTTTCATGTGTTCTTGGCCAACACAAGTACAACATACCTCTAAGTTACAATTTTTGAGACTACTATTATAGATTAACAATTTCATATTGATCATGATTATATTGTGTAGATACTATTTTATGGGATTTGGGTGTGTTCATGCATCATGATTAGGCACATAGGATCACATTTCATATGTGTGTGTGTGTGTCTGTTGAGTGTTTCATGGTAGTTCTTTAATAAAATCCATTAATCTATGTTAATTGTTGAGTGATATATCTAAGTTATCTGCTATTATGATGAATCTATTGAAATTAATTAGTTAAACTTGAGTGTGTTATTATGTTTTGTATATATATTATTGTAACTAATGTGTAGGTAGGAAGATCCTTGAGTAATATTAGGAGAGTTGTTCCTTTTTCGTTGTTGGTAGCCTCCTAGGATATGTTTCCACAGAAATCCCTTATGTGTTCTTTATAACTACTTGACAAAGTTGATGTAGGTGTTCTGAACATTCATTTGGTATATTAGAAAATTTCACCTCAGATATGCTTGACTGGACCACTTGGTACAATAGGCCAAAACACTCCCTCAAGGGAGGATGTTACGGTTCTACCACCAGTCATGTAAGAGAATGAACCCACATTCACTCTAGTGGTTTAGGAAAAAGGGACACTTCAATCTAGAATATTATTCATAGTGCTTATTCAAGGTAGTGGAAATTCAAAGACTATGGTTGATTATGCTCGAGACATTCAAATCCAAAATCATATATCCTTCTAAGGCACCATAGGCCCTCAAGATTCTGAGGACTATATTGACTTCATTGAGGGGAGATTTTATCTAGTGGAGACTCTAGAGGTTTGATGAAAGAATTTTGATGCCTTCATGTTTTAGCAACCTACCAAGAGGTTGTGGGATTTTATAAACTAGGAGAGAATACATGATGGTATTACTTGAGAAACCTTGAAATACCTTTTATTTGAGGAGTTCTTTATGAGTATGTTGAAGCTATATCATGCCCAAGATTTCATAGTGCTTCATAAAGGATCAATTATGAAATCTACTTTTCATATTTCATGGACTTTTTATTATTTTCTCCCTTATTGTATGGGAATGAGGCATAGAAATTTAGGGAGTTTAAAATAGGACTATGATTGGAGTTGAGGATGAAAGTCGGGATATTTGACTTAATGACATATATGGAGGGGATTCATAAGTCCTTGAAAACTGAGACTGGTTTAGAGGAGGATGAAGTTATAGGTCTTATTTTATCCTTCAGTGGCTTCCTGGTGATAATTTTAGTAGTATTAAGTAAAAGGTAGAGTATTCATGCTAGATCAATGATAGAAAACTAGAGAAGAGTAGGGGTTCTTCATCACCTTATGTGGTATAATGAGGTCCTTGTTGTTTTAACTGTGTATAGAGTGGGAATTATTGTAAATTTTTTCTAAAGCATCATATCAAGTTCAATTGATGTTGCAAGATAGGGAAGATGTAGTGTTTCTACTTGAAGGCATAATAGATGAGTTCTTGAGGGGTTTGATTCATATTCAAGTATCAATCCATGGAACTGGCTGAGTTTTTTATTATAAATTCAAACACCTCAGAAAATGAAAATTAAGGAAAGTCATGTATACTAGGGATAGGGGTGTGGTGCTGAGGTAGGCTGAGTGTATTTGATGGAATGGATCTTGACTAACTATGTAGGAGGGCCATCGACCATTAAAGGAATATTTATGATCATATATCTATTTCCAACACTCTTTTTTATATTGGTTTTTCTCATTCCTTTATCTCTAATCAAATTATTTTTTGGATTGACTTACCAGTTAAGTTGTTTTTGGAGTTACTATATATTGATACAACCTTGGGAAAGAAAGTGGACCATATTTAGAGATTTATATGATATCCTAGGGTAGTTTTTTTCTATGGACATCTATGGGATTTAATGATCCTTGAGATGACTATCTTTGATGTGATCTTCAGCATGGATTGGTTTACTAGTTATTAGGATCACATCTACTACTATAGGATATGTGTATATTATACTATTCCCAAGGGGAATAAGGTCAAGATAATAAGTGGATGAGATGTTGAAATAGGTAGAGTGGAACTAGACTCGACTCGGGTTTGAGCTATTATGGTACAAGTAGCAGGCGTGGCTCTTGTGATAGAGCCAGTGGTAGCCTTATCCTTTCCTTCAATGGTTGACCTATATCAGGATGTATTCCTGAAAAAAAAATAGGAATGCATCCTAAGAGGGGAAATGAATTTGATATCAAAATAATTCCAATAATTCAACCTATATAGATTCATCCATATCGTATGACTCTGACTAAGTTAAAAGAACTCAAAGTAAATCTTAAGGATTTGGAGGTGAAGAGTTTTATTAAACTGAGCACATCACTCTAGGGTGCTCCATTATTGTTAAAAAATAAGGCATATGATATTCTTCAATTGTGTGTAGACTAAAAGAATCTAAACCAAGTGAATATAAATAATTGATGCTCGTTGTTGAGGATCTATGTCTTTTTTTACTATTTGTGAGGTGCTTGGTGGTTCTATAAAATTGACTTATAGTCAAAATACCACCAGATTTTGGCCAAAGAGTAGGATATTCCTAAGAAAATGTTCAGGATTATATATGGACAATATAAGTATATTATCATGCATTTTAGGCTGAAAAATGAGTTATCAATGTTTATAGATCTCATTAATAGGATCTTTCATATGTATATCAACTTCTTCATTATGGTGTTTTTTTATGATATCCTCATATACTCACAAATCTCATAAATTCATGCAAGTCACCTTGATATTATACTGAGTACACTTCAATCACATTGTATTTATGCCAAACTATTGAAGTGCCACTTTTGGATTTAGGAGGTGTGGTTCCTTGGGCATGTAATTTATGATTTGTGAATTTATATGGACCCAGAGAAGGAAGAGGCAGTGATGTATTGGGAAGGTATATGAATTTTTTTGGAGATCGGGAACTTCTTTGGTTTATCTATCTACTATAGATGGGTCATACAAGGTTTATCTCATTTGGTAGTTAAAATTAAAGGTCTCATAAATAAGGGAGTGAAGTTTTAGTGGATAGATCTTTGTGAAGTGTCCTTATAAGAGTTTAAGAGAATATTATCAATAGCCATGATTCTGAAATTTCTAGATCATGGTATTGGATATTCAGTTTACTATGATGCCTTAGGTGTTGGTTTAGGAGTTATTTTTATGAAAAGGGGCCAGTTGGTAGATTATAGGTCATGATATCTACAACCCCATGAGTAGAACTACCTAATTCATGACATGGTGTTGGAAGTAGTGGTCCATGCTCTGAAGTTTCGGTGACACAATCTCTTTAGTGAGAAGTTTTTTGTTTCAAAGGTCCATAAGAGCCTCCAATATATCTTTTTTAATAGGAGTTGAGATTTAGGTGTAGGAATTGGGTGTATTATCTCCATACATTAAAATTTGTTATGGATTATTCTATGGGGAAAGGTAATTTTTTTACAAATTATCTTAGTAGGAAAATTTTAGAGACACGAGAGCTTGGAGAGTATCATTCACTATATAAATATCATCTTATGACTTTGATGGCAGAGTGGATAGTGTATGCATCCAAGTATCTTGTTTTTATTACATTCACACCTTTGGTTATCATGTATTCATCAGTGTAATGGTTAAATACAATCCAAGAGTCAGATACCAAGTGTTTGGTGATGTGATAATGTTTGAAAGTGGATGATTCTATTTCAAGATGGTCCTTAGATAATGATGATATAATCTACATCCATGTGAGGGTAGTTGTGCTAGATTTATTGAGGGAGGATCTAATGATATACTATAATGATTTAAAGTGAGAAGTGCATACAGGGTCAATAAATATGTTCCATGAAATATGACATCATTTTTAGTAGCCATGTATGAAGAGAGACATAATTAATTTTGTATCATGATACCTTACTTTCCAGTGGGTAAATATCAAGAATCATAATCTTGGGAGTTTTCTTAATCCACTATCAGTGTCATTTTGGAAGTGGAATGATCTAATAATGGACTTCATGAAGGGTTTTTCCATAACCCCAAGGATTTGTGATGTCATTTGGGTGATAGTTGATTGGATAATGAAATTAAAACATTTTTTTCCAATATAAGAGACTCTCTCGGTTCATGAGTTAGTTAGTCTATATGTCCAAGATATTTTATGGATAAATGGATTACCTTCTAGTATCATATCATAAAAAGGATGATCATTTCACATCATAGTTTTGGAAAGTATTGAAAAATGCTTTGGGGACTCAGTTGTAGCTGATTATGATGTATCATATATAGACCGATGGATAGTCAGAGGATGATTTAGATCCTTGAGTATATGCTTCAAGCATGTGTCCTGGACTTCGGTGGGGAACGGTATAAGCACCTATCATTGGTGTATTTCACTTATAATAATAGTTTCCAAACTTCTATTTAGATGGAACCATTTTAGGCTCTATATATAGTCATTCCACTCACCACTGTGTTGGCCTGAGGTGGGCAAGTCAACAATTTTATGGTAGAGTATGGTGTAGGATATCTCTAAGAGAGTTTCATTAATAAGGAAGTGGTTGATTACCGCTCATATAAATAAATGATTGTATACTGACCAGAGAAGATATCCTTTTTAGTTCACTATCGGTGACCGAGTTTTCTTAAGAGTGTCACCTTGGTTGGGGAATCATCATTTTTTGAATCAAGGGAAGTCGAAGCTATGGTTTATGGGGCCATTTTATATCAATGAACATATTAAAGTATTGGATTTTTATTAGATATTCTTCTACTTTTTTGAGTCATGCATGATGTTCTCTACATTTCCTATCTTTATAGGTACATGCTTGGTCATATTCATGTGATAAAATTTAAGGATATTGAGTTGGAAGTAGATTCATATTTCAGGGAGCAACTAGTGTGGATCATTGACCAAAGTGAGAAGGTGTTTTAGGGAAATACGGTGCCACTTATTTGAGTGTTATGGAAGTATGGTTGGAACCCTGAGGAAACATGGGAGTGGGAGTCTGAGTTGTTCGAGAAGGACCGCTAAAAATGATTCTAGAGGGAAAAAATCCCTAGATGAGGATATTATAAAGTTGTGAAACTTTTTTCATGTTGTAAACCCTTGTTTACATCTTCTCCATTAATTTTTTTGGTTGATCTATGCTTCGATAAAGTCTTGTGGGGTTTTTATAAGTTTTTAGGGTGTTTGGAGAACTTTCTATCCAAAACGGGCTACACCATAGTTGTGGTTCAAGCCTTGGTGTTCCCTGGTGTGACCTGTGAAAAATAATTAAGGGTGAAATGGGTGTGACCATGGGCATGGAGTGTTGAGGGATTTGTTGTGGACCATGTATTGTGTAACCTCTCCATGCTTATAGTGGAGGTTGTGGTGAGGTTTAATGGCTTGGGACTTGGAAATATTTCATGGGGATGGTCTTTTTTTGCTGGTTTGTTTAAGGACACCAAGACCATGATGTAGGTCATGGTGCAGGTTGTGTTGTAGGTTTCATGGACTTTGAAAAGGCTGAAATCACTACCTTCTTCCTAAAATATTGAACATTTAAAAGGTTAAATGTGTAAGGTCATTATTATGGGTCTTTAATTAATTATTAAGTGATTCCTTCCTATATTAATTAGTTTTAACCTCCTATATTAATTTATTCCTTTGATTCATACAATTTCCGAATGAATTCCAGAAGAACCAAGGGTGATTTAGTCAACCCTCTTTGAATTGTGGATTCTATTTTAGTTGGTATCAATTATCTTAATCCATTATCTTTACCTCACTAGAATAATGAAGTCATGGAATATAGAGGTTGTTCTTGTTGAATTAGAACCATGGAATCCTCACCTCTTCTCCCTTGTTCTTTGATCCTTATGAAATGAATTTCCTCCTTTCTCAACTAGACTCAAATTATACCACTATCGATAATTGAAATTGGGTAAGCACTAGATCTACCCATTGGATTGAATCCTTCTTGAATCACATTCTAGAGATTTTTTTTATTACTTATTGGAACTAGTTCTAGGAAATCTTAGCTTGCAGGCTTATTTTTTTTAGAGTGAGAACATGGTTCAGGTAATGATACTCTTGACGAATTATGATGTTGATGTTGACACACTTGATGTAGGAAGTTCCTTACCATGAAAAGGTTGTCTATATGATTTTTATAATGATATTATGTTATGTGATTATATTATTTAGACAATTCTTGAGTTTAATTTCATGTGTTTTTGGGTGTTCTATGATATCATGCTTGAGTTTGATCACATGTGTGTGTTTGTATATCCCATGAGACCATGTTTGAGTTTGATCACATGTGTGTGTTTGTATACTATTACTCACTCTTGATATTTTATGTTGTGCTTTTTTATTTTATGACCTATTTCCATGTGATGTATTTGATATATTCTATAATTTTTTTCTATGCATGGACCCTAGATAGGGGCATGTTGAAACACCATATATGAAATGATGAAAAAAAATGAGTTAGACAGCAGGGCATGATGGCCTTGTGGCCTAACCTAGGGAATGATTGTCTTATATGATCTGACGTGAAGGGTTATAATGGAGAATTATAGACTATAGTTACTTGACCTAGTAAATAGTGATGGGATATGATTAACTTGTTGCTTGACTCAAGGTATTTTTGGAATGAAGAAACCTTGTGTCCTAGCCATGAGAGAGATGGGGCATGATGGCCTTGTGTGGTCTGGCCTGAGACTCTTAGCCAAATGACTATCATTGGATACATGTGGTGACTATGGAATCCCACCTTTTTAATGCATAAAACTTTTATAACATGGTAAAATACTTAAAAACACATAGGAACTTATTATTGGATTGATAGTGATGAAAATAATTCCTAGAGGGGGGTGAATAGTCATTTAAAAAAATTAAAGACAAATAATCAGATTTTATAAAATAATGTTCTGTAGTAAGTGTAGTTTTCTTGAAATGAGGTGAAGAAAAAATAAAAATAAATAATAAAAATATTTATAGTGGATTATATCACAAAGATCCTAGTACACTTATTAACCTTCTCTACTCCTTGATAATATTGATACCCACTAAGAACCTCACTTTTAAAGGTGTCAGAACCTCTTACAGACTCTAACTTTTAAAAATACCCAGAGGCACAACCTAGTATTTTTATAGGAGACCAAACATTATTTTGTGAACTAAATTTTGATCTAGATTCACAACCCAAACTTCTTTTTTTGGGGCAGAATAACCATACAATTCAAGATTTGATTTTGATTAGGACAAACATAAACTAGACTCAAAGAAATGAAAATAAAACAATAAAATATTACATGAATAAAAACTAATACAAATAAAATAGAAGATGATAAAAAGATATCAAAGATGACGAATATTGATGATTTTTTATCACTTCAATGGAACAATGTTGAATGTTGAAGTTCCTAAGTGATCAAATCCAATTAACATAAGTCACAGTAGTTTCTTGATTGGATGAGAGTAGCAAGAATTGTGTCACAGTTGTATCACAAAGATTATTTTGAATGACCTTTGAAGGAATTTTTTTATTACTCAAAGAAATATCTAACAAATTAATATAAAATCATTAAAAAAAATAACTTGTAGGATCATATTCAAAACCAATAGATTCATGCCACTTGTTAGTGCATAACAGTAAAATAATGTTACTGTTACCTTTGTCTGTAAATAATACAATGAATAATAAATAATAATTTCACGCTTTATTTATTCATGAAATAAAAATATAAAACAATTAAAATGTTAAGTATAAAAAATATTTACATATCATAATTATAAAAAAATAAACTGAATATACTTTTAGTTTATTGAGACAATAAAAATTTAGTAAAATGGAGTATCATAAGAAATTCAATCGTATGTACGTATGTAAATAAAATATGCTTACAAATATTTTTTACAAAAAAATATAATTATATTTTAACAAAATATAATAAAAACATTTATATAAATATTTATTTTAATAAAATAAAATAAAAATGTAAGAAATAATTTTAAAACATATTTTGAACTAACGGTGGATTTAAATACCTAGCAGTAGATTGATATACCATTGTTCAGCATTTATTGATCTTCGGGTGGTTTCCAATGATGGATTTATCTACCATTGATTTCCAATAGTGGATTGATCTTCCATTTATGTCTAATAGTGGATTTATCTACTGTTGATGTCCAAGAGTGGATTGATCTGTTGTTGAAGTAAAGAAAGATCTATTGTTGATGCATGATGCTTCCATTATGGTTCATGCCATGCCATTGTGAAACTAACCTACTATAGTTGTCATGAATGTAAGAATATCCTATGAAGTAATAATAGGTTTATTTCAAACAAAATATAATATAGATCTACTTGTGGAGGAAAATTTATTGGTGATGGAAGCAAAAAACAATCGATGTGCATGGAGATGCTACACTGAAGAAAGAGTCGTTGTTGGCATGATTTACCAGTGAAAAAAAGAGATCTATTGGTGTTTTCCAGTGGTCAACCATTGAAAAGGTAAATTGGTGGTCCAACAATATATGGTAAAATGAGCTACTGGTGAAACATTGATCTACTAGTGTCCAACGATATCTTGATATATCGATGGTAGGATAGATCTACGAATGATCTCATATCTTTCGGTCATGCAAGGAGACACCAGTGATGTAGAAGATCATTGTATTGGAAGAACCATATAAATGGTTTAATTATTAGACTAATATACTCAAAATAATAGAGGATACAGTGCAAATCCTAGGGTATTGAGGAAGAATAATGAAAAAAACTCAAGGACAATGATAATACAAAAGAAAGCACGACTAGGCTTGTCGAGAAGATATTTCATGAAAAACACCAGTGTACAATGATAGCATCGACGGTCCCCCTAGTATAACATAAAAATAATTCCTTTCACTATTCAAGCTAGATATTGGGGGTCAACACCAATCACACTACACACACCACTCATAGGATTCGGCCCGGCGGGCTTCTGGTGCACCCAATACACCTTGTGGGTGTGCTCTGTGATCCTTATACACAAGTCTAGTCTCCTTAGGCCTATACATATCCTAGTTCTCTTATGCCTCCATGTATTCTACCTATGGAAGGACCTCCCACAAGATTAACCCATTGGGTCCCCTAAGAATGGTTGAGGGCAAGCCTTAGTGGCTCACATTGGAAGGACTGGTTTGTTTTGGTATGAAACGCTTAAACAAAAAAACATATTAATAAACATTAATTAATTAACAGAATTAAAACATTTTTATAAAATCTAAACAATTAAAAGATTAAAATACATTTATTTTTAATAAAAATAATAAATATAAAAATAAAATTATTATTATAAAAATAATAATTTAATTAAATGTGATGAAACATTAATTTATCAAAATAAAAAAAAGTATTAAAGTATTAAAATAGAATTTCAAATACTAACAATCTCTCCTTTTTGTAAATTAAAAAAATAACATTTATTAAATTTTCAAAAATAAAGACCCCCTTTTTGAAATTTATCAAAAAGTACACTAGAATTCAATCTTTTAAAACAATCTCTTTTAATAAAGCACCGCTACTTAATATAATAGAGTAATATACTCTCAAAATATTTAAGAGATAGTTACAATACTAAAAATATAGGAATATTTTTAAAAAAAACTTTACTTAATAGAAGTTTTAATCTTCTAGAAATCCCAATTCAAATTTCTTTTTCACAAATTTAATAGAATCTAATTGTTTAGTGAAAATTTCAGCTAACTATTTTTCAGTAGGGACAAATTCTAACCATATATCACCTTTATTTACATTATCCCTAAGAAAATTAAATATAACACCTATGTGTTTTATTCTATAGTGTTGAAGTGGGTTTTTTTAAATTGAAATAGCACTTGAATTTTCACAGAAAATTGGAATTTTATTAAAGTAAATATTAAAATCAAAAAGAATTATCCATATACTTTGTGAGTAGAAACTAGTAGCAGAAAAATATTCATCCTTATCTTTTGGAATTTCTATTGAAATTTGTTTCTTATAACTCCATTAAATTAAAATTTTACCTAGAAAATGATGCACGCTTGTAGTGTTTTTTCTGTCAAGTCTATAACCTCTAAAATCATAATTGAAGTAAGATAGTTAATCAAAATAGTTCTCATTAGAATAAAATAATATAGAATAAATAGTACTCTTGGTATATCTAATTATTATTTTAACATCTTTAAGATGAATTTATTTAGGGTTGGACTGGAATCTAGCGCACAAAAAGACTAAGAATATTATGTCTGGTCTAGATGTAGTGAGATAAAGTAAACCTCCTATAATGCCTCTATACAGTTTGATATCAAAAAAATTTCTAGATTCATCTGAGTATAATTTTGAATTAGTACTCATTGGTGTTTTTATACTCTTACTAGATTCAAGAACAAACCTATTTACTAGTTCTTTAGCATATTTAGCTTGATTTAATAAAATATCATCTTTCTTTTGATTAATTTGTAAACCAAGAAAAAAAATTAGTTCTCCCATAAAGATCCTGTAAAATTCACTTGTCTTACACAATGAATCATTTGTTGGATCAAATATTATATCATCAATAAATATTTTTATAATAAGTATATCATTTGAAACTATTTTTATAACCAGGGTTGGATCAACCTTGCCTTTAAAAAAATATTTTTTTAGTAAAATCTATGCTAATATTTTATACCAAGATATTAGATATTTCTTAAGACCGTATAAATCTTTATTAAGTTTAAAAACATTATTTTGAAACTTTTTGTTTCCAAATCCAGGGGGTTTTATAACCTAGACTTCCTCTAAAATTATTCCATTTAAAAAGGCATTTTTATATCCATTTTAAATAATTTTATGTTTTAAAAACAATCATAAGCTAATATAATTATAATTGATTCCATCCTTGCAACAAGAGAAAAATAATATTTAATGTAAATTCTCTATTCCTGGAAGTAACCTTTAGCTACTAGTATTTCTTTATTTTTAACTTTGTTTCCAGCTTCGTCAATATTATTATGAAAAATCCATTTAGTTCTTATTACTGGTTTATCTGTAGGTAAATAAAATAAATCCCAAAATTTATTCCATTCAAATTTATTTAGCTCATATTGAATAGAATTAATCCAATTTGAATCAATTAAAGCATTGTCAATATTAATAGGAACAAAATTAGCAACAAAAGTAGAGTTTTCAAAGTAAAGTAAAACATATTTTCTGGTTTGTATTTCAAATTCTACATTACCAATTACTTTTTCAATAGGATGGTATTTAAGAGTTTTACATTCCTTAGGATCATTTTTAGAATATATATGATCCCCCTAAACTAATTTATTATCATTATATTCACCAAAATTAAATTCCTTTAATTCATTGTTGTATTTATTTAAATCAGAATCTTACTTATTGTAATTGTTTTCATTAAACTTAACATGCATAGATTCTTCAAAAACTAAAGTTTTCTTATTGAAAACTCCATAATATTTATTATCGTTGGAATATCCTAAAAATATCACTTGATCTGATTTGGAATTGAATTTCTCTAAATTATATTTCTATTTAAGATATATAATTTACAACCAAATAACCTAAAATGTACAACTTTGGGTTAAAACCCTTTAAAAAGTTTATAGGGACACTTATTTAGGAATGGTATAATAGAAACTCTATTTAAAAGATATAAATATGTATTAATAATATATTCCCAAAATTACTTAGGTACACTAAATTCCATTAGCATTGACCTATCCATTTCTTAAATATATCTATTTTTATTTCTACCACACCATACTATTTTGGTTTTCTAGGGGTTGAGAAGAAATTTGCATATCTATTTATTTCAAAAAAATTGTAAAATTTTAAACTAATAAATTCTCCACCTCTATCACTTTTGATAGAGATGATTGATACAATTTTGAAATATTTAATAAGAGTACAAGAGGCACAAAATTTAGTAAAATTTTCATTTTTATAGGATAATAAATAAATCCATAAGAATCTATTGTAATCGTTTTCAGTTACACAAACATACCTTTTACTACCAAAACTGATAGGTTGTATAGGTCCAAATAAGTCAAGATATAATAATTCTAAAAATCTAGAAGCTTTATGGTTATAAATTTAATCTCAAAGGTTCCTTTCTATAAAACTTAATAATTAAATATATCAAAAATCTTATATTTTTTAGTTCTTATTAGTCTAAACACCCTTCTAGGTATATACATGAAAACTACTATTATTTTTATTTAACTAACAATTATCTTGCCACAACTGGGTATGAGTTTTATATTTTATATTCATCATTCACTTCCAATTATGGATATTTGTGATTCAAGAATTACTAATCTATTAATTATGAAGTACCATAACAACATTCATACCAAATATAAAATCATGCCACATTTAATCTATAAATGTAAAATGATATAATTTTTTTGGTAACACTCAATACAAAAGAATATATTCATAAGAATAAATCTACTTAGAAATCTGAATTCTTTCTCTTCTTTTTTCTAACCTAGGAATCACCCTTTCTCGTCTACTTGAGAATTCACTTTACTCTTTATAATTTTTTTGAAATTCCTTGGTTCCTATATTTCAATTCAAATATTTGAGATAAATATTGTATTTAATACCAAATAAGTAAAAAAAATATTATATGCAATGATGAATATAGCTAAAGTATAATATTCTACTTGATTCCTCTTAAATTCATTAAAATTCCTATTACAGTGACCTTTATTATCACATGTGAAGAAAGTAATCTTATGTTCATTTTCCTCCCAATGAATCTTTTATATCTTTGAAAGAAGTTGTAAAGGTTCCATCAACTTTGAAATTGTCATAATATTTTCAACCTTGTATTTCAGTTAATTCACTATAATGGTTGAGTATTCATTTTTCCACTAATCCTTATCTATATGGAAAACAATTGTCAAAATATTCATGAGTGGCTTCTCTATATTCTTCATCCTGTAATTCTTGATGAATATAAATAATCTTTATGGTAAAGATGATAATATGAGATTAGTGGAAAATTTCTTATCCATATTTAAGACCAAATTTTCTAACTGGTTAATGTACTTCAATATCTTGAATGAAATACCACTAGCTAGGTACCTCTATTCCAGTTTACTCTTGTATAGTTCAGTGAAAATATCATTTATCTTAAGTATCTCTCATTTTCATGTACTATGAGATTATTTATCATAGTGTAAGCATCCATGTACTTGTGTTTCATCTTTATCCCTCCAAACATAGGTGATAACATTATGTAATGTACATTTGTATCATCCTCCATGTATCTCTTATAGGAATCATTCTCACCCTCTCTCTCTTATTAAGGTGGCAGATCATGAATAGGGTATACCAGTACATAATACAAATTTTTCTATAGTAGTGTAGTGTATAAATTATTGTACCACCCTTGGAAATTTTTTCTATTGAGTACATATTCTTTATCCAATAATGATCATAGTGTTCCCATGGTTCTTCTTTCTATTTTCTATAAAAAAATAAAATTAAATTTTAGTACTTTATCTTGATTACAAATTTTGATGTGAGAAATTTTATTTTATTAGTTTCCAAATATTTTTTCAAATTCGAATATACCTTACCATTGTATTTTTAATATCTTATAGTGTGTATATTCTAGTGTAAATGATCTATATTCTCCCTTAAATAATCCAGACATAGGCCATAAAAATTACTCAAAGGTATTTTTATAGGCGATTTTGCCAACTACATTAGCTCACAATTCCTTTATTTTTTTAGTGGACCCCCCAATCTTGAATTACTATACTCAAATTTCCTCAACACTTACCTCAGAGTCACACTAAGTCTTTCTTAGTTAATCAACCTTTGATTATAACTAGGTTAAGTCGACCCAAATCTTTTTTTAGAACTCCTCAATAATTTAAAGCACCCTAACTTGAGATAGATATGTAATTTGAACTATGGTAGAATTACAATTCAAGTAATGGAAGTAAATGTTTGACTTATATTTCCTTCATGGATTTTGTTTATATTTATGCATAAATATTCATTATTTTTTCCTTTACATTATTGTTAATATTATGTAGGTTTTAAATTATTAATTAACCATGATTGATAAAATAATTTATGAAAAATCCATTATGCTTGGACCACCAGATTTTCCTAGAGCTGGCTCTCCTACTCAGAGAGAAGCGGGAGATCGTCCAAACCAGCTGAAGGACAATGCCCTAACATCTACAACATTGGAGATGAAATGAAAATCACCACCATCACTTTTCTCAAAGCCAAAGCATATGCACATCGAACTACTAGATCTGGACCCTGATCCACAAATGACCGAGTCAGGCACCCTAACAATGGGGGCCCAAGGAATGACGGGATCTCCATTACTAGGCCCAATTACCCATTGCACGTGGAAACGGGTGCATCACAGAGAAAGTGACGGTCTTATGGAAGACCCCAAACCCGAGGTTGGAAAAAGACAAAACGAAACAGGGCAATCAGTGGGGAATCCCACCAAAAGATGGAAAACGAAAAGTGGAGAAACACGTCCAGTGTAATTAAAGAGGTGGGTGAGACCCATCCCCACCTAGACCAATGATTGTTTTATGTTGGAACTGTCTTGGTCTTGGAAACCCACGAACAGTTCACATGCTTCAGCAAAATTGCGCCCAAAGTCACCCCGATATGGTTTTCTTTTCTGAAACCATATTGGAAAACAAGGACACAAATGGCATTGCTCTGAAATGCGACTTCTAAGGCTGCTTCCTAGTTTCAAGACAAGGCCACTCTGGGGGCCTCTGTCTCTTTTGGAATGACAACTTCGACGTCAAAATTTTTTCCTTCTCCTCACACCACATGGAAGAAACTATTCAGATAGACCATAACCCACCCTAGACCTTTGTGGGATTCTATGTCTGGTCATCTAATAGTGACAAGGTGAAGTCATGGGACCTTCTCGAAAAGCTGTGGCATGAACTCCCAAGCCCTATTCTTTTCAGAGGGGACTTCACTAAGATTATGTTCCATAAGGAAAAAAGGGGTGGAATCATCTGACCCTCAGTTTTGATGTAAAATTTCAAGGAAGGAGTCTCTAGGGCAGACCTCGTCAATTAGGGGTACGTAGGTAATCCTTTCACATGGTTTCATGGTAATTCAGAAGGCACCTGCATCGCTGAGAGTCTGGATAGATTTCTAGGATCAACTGATTAGATTGATCTCTTTGGAATCTTCCATATCGGCCACATGATGGTCAACTATTTGGACCATTTTCCTATTTTTATTGATTGCACTCAAGGTGAACTCAAGAGAAAATTCAACAGACCCTTCAGATTTGAGAGTTTCTAGTCTAAAGACCAGGAATGCGAAGAGTTTATCCGATCAAGCTAGAAAGGTACTCACAAGTATGTTTGTAGAAATCTCCAACATGTTGCATCCGATCTGAGGTCTTGGGGCAACAAAAAATTCCACCGCCCTGATTGGTATTGTGGTGTCCTTGAAGAGAAACTCCACAACCTTCTCAAGTAACCCACATCCAATTGCAATCTCTCTAAGATTGGTGATACGCAAAGAGAACTGGACTTGGCCTTGTGTGTTAAGGAAAGTTTCTGGGCTATGCGGGCGTGAGACACTCACATTAAAGAAGGGGACACCAATACCAGGTATTTTCACCAGAAAGCATCAGCCAAGCGTCAGAAAAACGTGATCACTTGCATCTCACAATCCGATGGAAGAAAAGTTTCTAACATCATTGGAATCCACGAGGCCTTGACAGGCAATTTCCCAAACCTCTTCTCTACAGGAACCTCTATCATACCTGCAGGCATCCATCTGGTTGAAAAACACCAGAAGTATCTCGGGTTACCCACAGTGATTGGACAGCCCAAAAAATAAATCTTCACATCTCTAGTGTACAGGATTGATAAAAAAATTCAAGGATGGACCCCGAAAAGAATTTCCAAAGCTGGAAAAGAGACCCTCATTAAAGCTGTCATACAATCTTTCCCTAACTATTTTATGTCCCTGTTTAAGCTCCTGAAGGCCATCGTCGACCAGATCCATTCACACACTCCCAAATTCTATTGGGGGAAGAACAGTGGAAGGAATAGACCACACTGGATGGCTGGGGAGAAACTGTGAAAACTTAAAACAGAGGGAAGGATGGGATTCTAGAACCTTCTTCTCTTCAATGAAGCACTGTTGTCCAAGCAAGGATGGCACCTTATTAACCGTCCATCATCCCTTTGTGCACGGGTTCTTTGTGCCAAGTACTTTCCCCACACGGACTTCCTTGCTTCCTCTCTTGGCCCTTGCCCTAGCTTCCTCTGGAGAAGCATTTGGGGGGCTCGAAATCACCTGGAAAAAGGGCTAGGTTGGAGGATTGGGACTGGATCATCTGTCAATATCTGGACCGATCCCTGGCTGATCGATAAAGAAGGCATGAGGGCCACATCCCCCACCCAACCAGGTCTTGAAGATGCCACTGTCAGCTGCCTCCTTTCTGACCAGGGATCGGGGTGGTGTCTAGAAAAGATTCATGATTGGTTTAATGAAAGAGACCAAAGAATTATCCTGAGCATTCCCTGGTTTCCGGACTCAGGCCCAGACCTTCTCTTCTAGATCAATGACATATCAAGCGAGTATATAGTGAGATCCGGGTATAGAGTCGCTCTTGGAAACCACTTAGTCAGCCAGGTGGAGGGACCATGGAAATCGATTTAGACGCTCAACATCCCCCCAAAAGTATGCCAATTATGGTGGCAGGTGTGCATGGGTACCCTCCCAACTATGAGCCTTCTCGTTTACTGTCATATGGCCAGTGCCGATTTCTTCCCTTTCTGCCTGCATATTCTAGAAACCCCTTTTCAAGCCATCATTCACTGCCTAGGAGCTAGGGAAATTTGGAATAAATGGGGTCCAGCTCTAGGCGCACCACTAGCCATGGTCTCCGACCTAACCGATCTTCTGATGTGTTGGTGCTCCTCCCTCTCATCGGCTAACGCAGGCTCACTTTGCACCCTGGCCTAGATCATTTGGGTTCGGCGTAATGATGCAATTTTTCATCACGGTGCTCATCCCTCTCATCGGCTAACGCAGGCTCACTTTTCACCCTGTCCTAGATCATTTGGGTTCGGCGTAATGATGCAATTTTTCATCACGTTCATAAACCTCCCAATTTCTGGATTGAATGGGTCACATAATGGATTGAGGGCTGGAAGGACCACAATGGACATTATACGCCTGGTGTTACCCCCTCATACCCCTCTCATTGGAATCCTCCAACTGAAGGGGTTCTTAAGATCAACGTGGACATATCTCTCCCCAAGGATGGGCTCGTTGCCCTTGGTCTCCTGGCCCAAAACCATATGGAGAAAATCATTGCGAAAAAATACGAACCACACCATGCATTCTGGGAACCTGCAGTGGCTGAGGCCACCGCCATCCTTGCTGGTATGATGCTCGCAATGGACCATGGGTGGGTTGATATCAACATTGAGTCTGACTGCCTCACCGCAATCGATGCTATTAACCATAATGAGGGCGGACTCCAGTCCTTTGGCCTCATCATCAGAAGAATTATCACACTTCGCCAATGCTTCTCATTTTTCACCTTCTCCTTCACCAAAAGGTAAGGAAACAATGTGGCCCATCAACTTGCGGCCTTAGTCCCATTCGATGCCAAACAGCTCTGGATGGACAATTTTCCTTCATGGATTTGCACTTGTACATCTACAGACCTTCATCATTAATGATATCTGTCTTTTTTCAAAAAAAAATGTATTTATTTAGTTGATTTCACCTCAGATTGGTATTGAATACTATCCTCCTACTATGAGTTCCACCCTTCACATATTCTTACTCACTCACAAGTGAGGGGTTTCTAGGGTTTAGGGTTACATAAAAACCATGGATATATCTTCTCATACATAATAAAGAGGAAGAGATTCTATGAAAATCATCGTATTTTATTTAATAATAAATTTATCACAAAACCCATGGAATAAATAATTAAATTAAATAAAAACCCAACACGTATATAGGTCATTCGAACTCATGATCATTCAAAACATGCAACAACTACGCATTTAACAATTTTATAATTCATTTCAATTCATTTTTTATTAAGATAAATTTCTAAAATTAATAAATTAATCATCCTAATAATTAATTAATTATTTTATCTTAATTATCCATCTAGATAGTCCTTGCGAATACCATTATCTATAATTTTAAGTAAATAAAATAAAATAATTTTAATGTAAAATTATTTAGTACACCTATACTACTCATGCACATATATTGTACCCTCTTTATCAAATTTTAAATCCAATCTAGAATTTTACATACATGGTATGTACTGGAGGCAGTACGACATGCATCCTTACTCATTACACAGTGTGTACTATCACTCATGTAACGCCCCGACCCTAGTTACCCAGAGTCGGTGCATTATTACATAACATTGGCATGATCACAAGAAAGATCAAATCTCGAAAGACGGATTGGTTTAGTAGCCTTGGAAACACTAGATATATTCATAAGTTTTACATTAAATCATAAGATGAAAAACTACTACTACAACATAATGTCTCCATAATCCACACTCATATCCCCACATAACATCCCTGCAGGTCATTCATAATTTACTTCTTCACTTCCTGGGAAGAATAAAACATAGAAAAGGGGTGAGCTCAAATGCCCAGTAAGGATAACAATATAGCGGAAACTTTCATAAATAAGAATAAACATTTAAGGCAATGTATAACTAAAACAAAAGCCTTTTAAACTTGAACATTTAACATAGTATGGCATAAATAAAATGAAATAATGCCATTTACTTATTCACATGGTTATTCTACTAATCGAATAATCACATGCAAAATCAATAACCACTTTCATAATGATGGAATGCATAATGCCAGACTATCATAACCACATAGCCAAGGCCTCGTGCCAAGACTACAAATAAGATTTTGTCAAGGCCTTGTGCCAAGACACTAGTTTGTCTCATGAGACCTACCGATTCATCGAGGAGCTATAGCGGGCTCCACCCGTCACTTACTAAGTCCAATGCATTCCCATATGAAAAGGTTTAAACATAACATAAACATTCGTATTAAAACTAGCATACGAAATGTAAATAATTTCACCATAAACTATGAATGGTATAAAAATAGCACATCCACAGTCAAACATATCACAAAACCTTCAATACAATATAGAAGTTTTGTATCATAATAAATCAACTTCAAATAATCTTAAAATCCATCAAAGGATGTTGACATAGATGAAATCAATATTCTTTTTAAAGAAATATCTCCTTTTAATTTGAAATCATTTAAGATCCATATAAAATAAAACATTTTCTTTGAAAATATTCTTATAAGCTTGTAAGGGAGGCTTTGAAGATTTTATAACGGCAGAAAATAGCCGCACCCTCCGTATAAGTTAAAAAAACATTCTTACCTTAATTCTGTCGAAAAGGTTAAAAAGGACCTTGTTTTGAAAACGACCGAAAGATTCCTTTATAAACCTCTTATAAAAGTCAAAAAGGGTATAAATGACTTTAACTCATATTCTAGTAAATAGTAAAAAAAATTTGAATACATTTTTAAAAAACATGGATGTGGATGATAAAGTGATCCCAGTAGATTATTACGTATAAACAACCTCGGATAATGAAGAGATTGTGAAATAACCCTTACCTTGTACTTTTCCTTGGTTGGGGTAGGTTAACCTCCTGTATAATGGTGAAATAATTGTTATTAAATTATACAATAATCATATACATTAATATGATATCATATATGATCTTTTAATATTGATTTGATAATAATATCTTAGTATATATTATCGTTGTTTCAGGTGTTAACTTACTTGTTTTCTTTTATATGTTTTGTTACGTAAGACATGTTTGTAAATGATAGGTTTTATATTATTCATATCCAGAATGATATCAAGTCCTTAAACATCATTTTTAAATCATCAAATGATAATTATACTTGAATTGATACGATGGAGAATGAATCTCATCGCGTTCGTGGAGACGGTAGTCCGTACGTACGCATGAGCGACAATATCATTCTTTTGATATTAAAATAATATATAAATGGATGGTATATCATATATACAGAATCATTAACATGTTATATTTATTATTTACCTGAGTTAAACATCATTATTATACCCATCCAAATAATATTATATTGAATAACAATTACACCACGACGTGGAGACGGTAAGCCGTACGTACACACGTATGGTGACATGTTATTCAAAGGGTGGATAGAATACTGAATATGGTTGTACCATATTTATAATAACATCACAGTATATATATGATACTGGATTTATTATTTTAGAATGGTAACAACAAAGGAAGAAGAAGTGGAAGAAGAAATGAACTTAGAAAAGGGTGGTGAAATCATTACCTCTTCTTCGGGTTCTTCCTTTTGATTTGATCAAAAGGGCTCCTTAGGTTGGCTTTCTGATCAAACTAATGCCCCTAGGTTGTAGTGAGGGAAGTTGGGAGAGTATTTGGGCAGAGTTTGGCCGAACCAAAAGGCTTTGAAGGTGTGAAGAAATGAGAAGGAGGAGTGCCCTTTTATAAGAGGGGTGAGGGGCACCTTTGGAAAAGATAGAGATATTAGTTTATAATAAATTCATATTCGGTTTACAATGGATCCAAAGTTGACTATTCAAAGGTTAAGGTGGGGATGGGTCTAAAACAACTCAACCAATAGAATTTAGACGGGTTTGGGTACTTATATTAACCTTATCTTTAAGTATTAACTCTAAGTTAATTAGTTTCACTTTTACAATGTCTCTTTGTATTTTTATATAATATGGTTAATAAACTTACTATATACATCCAAGAGACCCCCAAGTGGTCCATTAATGATGAAACTATCATGATATAAGTCTCTTGGAAGAACCTTATATTTTTAGGATTTTAATATCAATTAATAATATAATATTTGTTTTAAGAACTCTTTTATGTCAATTTTGACACTATTCAATAGTTGATTTTTGTGAAACTCATAACAGATTGATTACTTCGAACAAAGTAAATTAAATCAATCCTAATATATCATATTATCCTATAAAATTATTTTAATTCATTAAAAGTTTCATATTATATTTATTTGGGTATTTATAATATCAATTATTTTAATTTTTCACTATTATAGTAATTACTGCATCATCATTGTGTCATAAATAAAATAAATTATTTAATGTCTAAAAATTATAAATAAAATATCATTATGTAGTAAATCTTTTTATATTTCTAATTAATATTTATAATCTAAAATCCAACATATATAACCCTATGTAACAATTGTTTTTCTAAAAGATATATGCTTGTGTCATTTTTGTATTCATTTTAACTTAATTAAAATAAAGTGTCATTATCACTTACAAGTGGATCCATGGGGTCCCAAAATCGACCCAAAGATGCCCTTGGTCGACCATGTATCAACCAATAGAGTTAAGACACGTTTTAGGGTAATTTAGTATTATTATAATATTATTTTTAAACCCTTATTTACCGGATTTACCCTTAACCATGGTAAATAAAATATTTACCGCAGTAATTATTCAAAATGTCTAAAAATAACAGTTACCTATTTACACAATTTGAACATCCTGATTCCAAATATGTAATCCATTTTCCTAAATTCAAAACACAGAAGTGGAATAAATTAATTTAAAATTAATTCCTGCTGTCAAAACAAAAAGCGTGTTTTTAAGAGATAATAACTATCAAAAGATTGACACTTGTTTATGTCTGGTTTAATTGTGAAATTATGTCCAATGACAAACATTAAATTAAATGGTAAAAATATATTCTAAATATACTTTAAAACCACTCAAATTCATAATTTATCAATATTAATTATTTTGATTAAAAAATTTGTTTTTAATTAAAATTTAGTAATTTTCACTATTCATCAAAATATAAAAGTTATCCGAAAAGTACCAAAATTTCACCCTAGGCTAAATTAGATATTCCGAATCCAAAAATGAAGTCCATTTTGAAATATAAAATATATATAATTTTAAAAAGTAGGTATTACTATTTATAACGGCTAGTTTGATTGGTTGTTAGAACTCGGTGTTGCGTACAACACACGCTATCGCATTATTCGAAGGGAAACGTACCGTGGAAGCTTGGGGTGTTACATTCTCCCCTCCTTCAAATAATTGTGTCCTCACAATTTCTAGGGTATTACTGCATAAAAAGACTCAGGTGGTTATTCATCATAAGTTCCTCGGGTTCCCACGTTGCCTCTTCTATCTTATGGTTTCTCCACAGAACTTTTACCAGACGCGTCGTCCGGTTTCTCAGCACTTGTTCTCTCGTATCAAGAATCTTGACGGGTTCTTCGCAATAAGACAGATCGGGTTCCAGTTCTAATTCTTCATAGGTGAGTACATGCGTTGGTTCAGGCATGTATTTCCTCAACAGAGATATGTGGAACACATCGTGAACTTTGGAGAGACTTGGCGGCATTGCCAATCGGTAAGCTACAACCCCAATTCGTTCTAGAATTTCGAAAGGTCCGATGTACCTGGGACTCAATTTACCTTTCTTACCAAAACGTATGACTCCCTTCCACGGAGATACCTTCAGAAAAACATGATCACCGACTTGAAATTCCAAATCCTTCCTTCGATTATCGGCATAGCTCTTCTGCCTACTTTGAGCTGCTTTGATGTGATTTTGGATTACTTTCACTTTTTCCACCGTTTCCTCCACCAGTTCTGGGCCTACAAGTTTTCTTTCACCAACGTCATCCCAACAGGTTGGTGTACGACATCTCTTTCCGTATAATGCTTCATATGGTGCCATCTGAATACTCAAATGGAAGCTATTTTTATAGGAAAATTCTACCAGTGGTAAATATTGATCCCACATACCCTGAAAATCAAGTGAGCAAGATCTCAACATGTCTTCTAAGGTCTGAATAGTCCGTTCTGATTGTCCATCTGTCTGAGGGTGGTAAGCAGTGCTCAAATGAAGTTCAGTATCCAGGGATTTCTGAAGACTTTTCCAAAATCTTGAAGTAAAATGGGGATCACGATCAGAAACAATCGATAAGGGTACTCCATGAAGTCTCACAACTTCATTAATATATAGTCTTGCTAGACGTTCCAGGGGTAGTTCTTCTCTTATAGCAAGAAAATGTGATGACTTGGTAAGACGATCAACAATAACCCATATTGCATCGTTCCTTCTAGGAGTCTTTGGTAGCCCCATGACAAAGTCCATCGTAATATTGTCCCATTTCCACTCCGGTATGGGAAGAGGTTGCATGACTCCTCCAGGCTGTTGCCTTCCAGCTTTCACTTGTTGACAAACCATACATCTTGACACAAAATCAGCAATCTCTCTCTTCATGTTGTCCCACCAAAAATGTTCCTTCAAATCTCTATACATTTTTGTGCTCCCAGGGTGTATAGAGAAATTGGAACTATGAGCATCATCCAGCAATTCCCTTTTTAGATCAGGTATATCGGGAACACAAAGTCTCTTCCCGAATTTCAAAATTCCATCTTCATACACAAAGTCTCTCAATCTCCCATCATTCACAGCTTTAATCTTCTTTTGGAATTCTTCATCATCGGTCTGAGAACTCTTAATCCTTTCTAGTAAAGATGGTTTGGCAACCATTTGAAAAAGCATTGATGTTTCACCTTCCCTGGTTATTCCCATGTCCATCTTCACTAGATCCATGAAAATTGGATCCCTTTAAATTCTCATATTGTTCAAAACTCCATGGTCTTTTCTACTCAAAGCATCTACCACCTTGTTTGCCTTCCCCAGGTGGTAGTGTATCGTACAATCATAATCCTTGAGTAATTCAAGCCATCTCCTTTTCCTCATGTTGAGTTCTTTTTGTGAGAAAATATACTTCAAACTCTTGTGATCAGTATAAATCTCACATTTTTCACTATAGAGGTAGTGCCTCCATATCTTCAAAGCAAAGATCACAGCTGCTAACTCGAGATCATGAGTAGGATAGTTTTGTTCATGAATTTTCAACTGTCGTGATGCATAGGCAATAACTCTATCATTCTGCATAAGGACACAACCAAGTCCTTTCTTCGATGCATCACTATAAATAACGAACCCATCATTCCACGATGGTAGAGTCAATATAGGAGAATTGACTAATCTTCTCTTCAGTTCTTCGAAACATTCTTCACACTCTTTTGTCCAAACAAATTTAACCCCTTTACGTGTGAGCTTCGTTAATGGGTTAGCCAATCGGGCAAAATTCTGGACGAAATGTCGATAATAACCTGCCAAACCAATAAAACTGCGTACCTCAGTTATACTCGTAGGTGCTGGCCATTCTTGGATTGCCTTGGTCTTAGAAGGATCAACAGAGATTCCATCTTTAGAGACAATATGGCCAAGAAAAGAAATCTCCTGAAGCCAGAATTCACACTTGCTAAACTTCCCATATAATTCATGCCTCCTCAGAGTCTTCAAGATAATGCGCAAGTGATTTTCATGATCTTCGTAGGTTTTGGAGTATACCAATATATCATCAATAAATACCACCACAAATTCATCGAGATACTCTTTGAAAACTCTATTCATAAGATCCATGAATACAGAGGGTGCATTAGTCAATCCAAACGGCATTACGGTAAACTCGTAATGCCCGTACCTGGTTCGAAATGCTGTCTTCGGAATGTCTTCCTTCTTCACACACAACTGATGGTATCCAGATCGAAGGTCAATCTTTGAAAAGTATTGAGCTCCATGCAGTTGGTCAAATAAATCATCAATACGAGGTAGGGGATACTTGTTCTTTATCGTTATAGCATTGATCTCCCTGTAGTTGATACATAACCTCATAGATCCATCTTTCTTTTTAACAAAAAGAACAGGGGCTCCCCATGGAGAAACACTAGGGAGAATAAATCCCTTATTACTCAATTCCTCTAGTTGTTTCTTTAGTTCGACTAATTCTACAGTGGCCATTCTATAAGGGGTCTTCGATATAGGCCTTGATCCAGGAATCAAATCAATGGAAAACTCAACTTCTCGTTCTGGAGGATGTCCAGGTAAATCTTCCGGAAATACATCTACAAATTCTTTCACAATAGGTACATCCTCTATTTGAACATTCCTTTCCTCACCGACAGTTATTTCATTCTCTTCCTCCCCAATAATTGAATTAAGTTGAGCTACTGGGGGTGGATCTAAATAAGAATTAGGTGGTGACGATTTTGCTTTAAAAATAAGGTGTTCCTTATCATTATCATCAAGAATTGTAACCTCTTTCTTCTTACAATAAATCATCGCATCATAGTCCGAAAGCCAGTCTATACCAAGGATTATATCAAACTCAATCATAGGTATGACGATGAGATCAGTAGATAAAGAAAATTTATGTGCTCTAATGGGGACTGATTCACAAAAATTTGTTGCAATGATACTTCCCTTAGGAGTTTTAACTGACAACTCCCTTATTAAATCAAATTGGAAATATCTAATTTTCTTAGAAAACTGGGAAGATATGAAACAATGCGACGATCCAGAGTCAAATAATGCATTTGATAAACTTGAGGAAACCATTAAATTACCTGCCACCACGTCTTTTGGAGCTTCTACCTCTGCAGTAGTGATAGCATAAGCCTGGCCTTGATCCCCTGGCCTTTTCTGAGGTAAGTTCTCCTGACGCTTAGGACATGCATTTGCATAATGCCCCATCTCCCTGCAATTGTAGCACTGAACGTTGGTGGCTTCCTTCTTCCCTTTGCAATCACGAGCTTGGTGGCCTTTTTCACCACAATTGTAACAGACTCCCATTCCCTTCAAGCAAGCACCGGGGTGTTTCTTCCCACATTTACCACATGATGGATATTCAACCTTTCCTTTCTTTCCCTTATTTCCATTACCAGATTGATCAGCAGGCCTCTTCTTCTCTTTCTTTGCTTTAAAGTCATAAGACTTAGAGAATTCCTTTTCGGTCTTTATAACACATGAGACAATGTCTTCGTACGATGAAAAGGATTGTGAGACTAACGCTCGATGGAGAAATGGTTTTAACCCATCAAAGAAACGATCAATCTTACTTCTTGGGTTGAGAATATAATCTCCAGCATAACTCGCTAACCTTGTAAAGTTAGCCTCATACTTTGTGACATTCTCATCCTCCTTTTGTCTCAGACTCAGAAATTGCCTTTCCATATCTGCTCGATGGTCACGAGGAAAGTATTTTTCTAAAAATAGATCTTTGAACTCCCTCCATTCCATATTTGATACTTCATCATCTTCCTACATGTTTTGAATCAATGACCACCATTGATCAGAATCTCCAGTGAGGCGGTAAACTGCCATGATAACTTTTTCCCTTTCACTGCTCCCCAAAGCCTGAAATATTTTCTCTAGGGAATTTATCCACTTCTCGGCTACTAAGGGATTTGTACTCCCATTGAACGTTGGTGGTTGTTGCCTCATGAATCGATCTAACATTGATCCTCCACGCTGTGGATCAGGGTGCTCCATACGGGTAAGGTTATTATTCATAACCTGAGTAAGTTGTCCCAGTATGGTGATTAGATGATCAGCACCAGTTGCATCACCAGCCCCACTATAATTATCTTGAGCAGGAGGGAAATCCCTACATGGAGTGCGTGCATTGATACGGTTTCCATTTCTTCCATTAGGCGCCATTTCTAAACAATGGCATAAACTAGATCAGTTTATGAATCAAAATACATAATCCCATACTTATAAAACACTTAACATAAATTGAACTATTTATTGATATAATCCATAATCATAAAAATGTTTTCTTTGAGGAAGTATATACTCATAAACCCTTCATAATGATTTTTAAAGAAAATGAGAGTTATCCTAACCATATCCCCCAGGAGTGTCGTAACCAAGAGTGCAGCAAGGCCCGTTGTCGTGTACCAGTTCCCGTTCGAGTCTAGCTCAAAGCGGTGTTTTCGGGTTTTACCCCTAGGTACATCTGTGCCAGAGCCACCTCTACCTGCTCGTATCCAGACAGGGATGTATTGCTCAGAAAACTCACAAAATCTCTACAATACCAGAATTATAGGAAGTTATTCTATACTAATCCTCAAAGTTCATCTTAGGTCTACGTGCTCTAATCAGAGTTTATCTAAATCTAGCTTCCAAGGTTTGTACTAAACTTCCTCTGATACCAACTGTAACGCCCCGACCCTAGTTACCCAGAGTCGGTGCATTATTACATAACATTGGCATGATCACAAGAAAGATCAAATCTCGAAAGACCGATTGGTTTAGTATCCTTGGAAACACTAGATATATTCATAAGTTTTACATTACATCATAAGATGAAAAACTACTACAACAACATAATGTCTCCATAATCCACACTCATATCCCCACATAACATCCCTGCAGGTCATTCATAATTTACTTCTTCACTTTTTGGGAAGAATAAAACATAGAAAAGGGGTGATCTCAAATGCCCAGTAAGGATAACAATATAGCGGAAACTTTCATAAATAAGAATAAACATTTAAGGCAATGTATAACTAAAACAAAAGCCTTTTAAACTTGAACATTTAACATAGTATGGCATAAATAAAATGAAATAATTCCATTTACTTATTCACATGGTTATTCTACTAATCGAATAATCACATGCAAAATCAATAACCACTTTCATAATGATGGAATGCATAATGCCAGACTATCATAACCACATAGCCAAGGCCTCGTGCCAAGACTACAAATAAGATTTTGTCAAGGCCTTGTGCCAAGACACTAGTTTGTCTCATGAGACCTACCGATGCATCGAGGAGCTATAGCGGGCTCCACCCGTCACTTACTAAGTCCAATGCATTCCCATATGAAAAGTTTTAAACATAACATAAACATTCGTATTAAAACTAGCATACGAAATGTAAATAATTTCACCATAAACTATGAATGGTATAAAAATACCACATCCACATTCAAACATATCACAAAACCTTCAATACAATATAGAAGTTTTGTATCATAATAAATCAACTTCAAATAATCTTAAAATCCATCAAAGGATGTTGACATAGATGAAATCAATATTCTTTTTAAAGAAATATCTACTTTTAATTTGAAATCATTTAAGATCCATATAAAATAAAAAATTTTCTTTGAAAATATTCTTATAAGCTTTTAAGGGAGGCTTTGAAGATTTTATAACGGCGGAAAATATCTCCACCCGCCGTATAAGTTAAAAAAAACATTCTTACCTTAATTCTGTCGAAAAGGTTAAAAAGGACCTTGTTTTAAAAACGACCTAAAGATTACTTTATAAACCTCTTATAAAAGTCAAAAAGGGTATAAATGACTTTAACTAATATTCTAGTAAATAGTAAAAATGTTTTGAATACATTTTTAAGAAACATGGATGTGGATGATAAAGAGATCTCAGTAGATTATTACGTATAAACAACCTCGGATAATGAAGAGATTGCGAAATAACCCTTACCTTGTACTTTTCCTTGGTTGGGGTAGGTTAACCTCCTATATAATGGTGAAATAATTGTTATTAAATTATACAATAATCATATACATTAATATGATATCATATATGATCTTTTAATATTGATTTGATAATAATATCTTAGTATTATCGTTGTTTCGGGTGTTAACTTACTTGTTTTCTTTTATATGTTTTGTTATGTAAGACATGTTTGTAAATGATAGGTTTTATATTATTCATATCCAGAATGATATCAAGTCCTTAAACATCATTTTTAAATCATCAAATGATAATTATACTTGAATGGATACGATGGAGAATGAATCTCATCGCGTTCGTGGAGACGGTAGTCCGTACGTACGCACGAGCGACAATATCATTCTTTTGATATTAAAATAATATATAAATGGATGGTATATCATATATACAGAATCATTAACATGTTATATTTATTATTTACCTGAGTTAAACATCATTATTATACCCATCCAAATAATATTATATTGAATAACAATTACACCACGACGTGGAGACGGTAAGTCGTACGTACGCACGTATGGTGACATGTTATTCAAAGGGTGGATAGAATACTGAATATGGTTGTACCATATTTATAATAACATCACAGTATATATATGATACTGGATTTATTATTTTAGAATGGTAACAACAAAGGAAGAAGAAGTGGAAGAAGAAATGAACTTAGAAAAGGGTGGTGAAATCATTACCTCTTCTTCGGGTTCTTCCTTTTGATTTGATCAAAAGGGCTCCTTAGGTTGGATTTATGATCAAACTAAGGCCCCTAGGTTGTAGTGAGGGAAGTTGGGAGAGTATTTGGGCAGAGTTTGGCCGAACCAAAAGGCTTTTAAGGTGTGAAGAAATGAGAAGGAGGAGTGCCCTTTTATAAGAGGGGTGAGGGGCACCTTTGGAAAAGATAGAGATATTAGTTTATAATAAATTCATATTCAGTTTAAAATGGATCCAAAGTTGACTATTCAAAGGTTAAGGTGGGTATGGGTCGAAAACAACTCAACCAATAGAATTTAGACGGGTTTGGGTACTTATATTAACCTTATCTTTAAGTATTAACTCTAAGTTAATTAGTTTCACTTTTACAATGTCTCTTTGTATTTTTATATAATATGGTTAATAAACTTACTATATACATCCAAGCGACCCCCAAGTGGTCCATTAATGATGAACCTATCATGATATAAGTCTCTTGGAAGAACCTTATATTTTTAGGATTTTAATATCAATTAATAATATAATATTTGTTTTAAGAACTCTTTTATGTCAATTTTGACACTATTCAATAGTTGATTTTTGTGAAACTCATAACAGATTTATTACTTCTAACAAAGTCAATTAAATCAATCCTAATATATCATATTATCCTAGAAAATTAGTTTAATTCATTAAAAGTTTCATATTATATTTATTTGGGTATTTATAATATCAATTATTTTAATTTTTCACTATTATAGTAATTACTGCATCATCATTGTGTCATAAATAAAATAAATTCTTTAATGTCTAAAAATTATAAATAAAATATAATTATGTATGAAATCTTTTTATCTTTCTAATTAATATTTATAATATAAAATCCAACATATATAACCCTATGTAACAATTGTTTTTCTAAAAGATATATGCTTGTGTCATTTTTGTATTCATTTTAACTTAATTAAAATAAAGTGTCATTATCACTTACAAGTGGATTCATGGGGTCCCAAAATCGACCCAAAGATGCCCTTGGTCGACCATGTATCAACCAATAGGGTTAATACACGTTTTAGGGTAATTTATTATTATTATAATATTATTTTTTAACCCTTATTTACCGGATTTACGCTTAACCATGGTAAATAAAATATTTACCGCAGTAATTATTCAAAATGTCTAAAAATAACAGTTACCTATTTACACAATTTGAAAATCCTGATTCCAAATATGGAATCCATTTTCCTAAATTCAAAACACAGAAGTGGCAGAAATTAATTTAAAATTAATTCCCGTTGTCAAAACAAAAAGCGTGTTTTTAAGAGATAATAACTATCAAAAGATTGACACTTGTTTATGTCTGGTTTAATTGTGAAATTATGTCCAATGACAAACATTAAATTAAATGGTAAAAATATATTCTAAATATACTTTAAAACCACTCAAATTCATAATTTATCAATATTAATTATTTTGATTAAAAAAGTTGTTTTTAATTAAAATTTAGTAATTTTCACTATTCATCAAAATATAAAAGTTATCCGAAAAGTACCAAAATTTCACCCTAGGCTAAATTAGATATTCCAAATCCAAAAATGAAGTCCATTTTGAAATATAAAATATATATAATTTTAAAAAGTAGGTATTACTATTCATAACGGCTAGTTTGATTGGTTGTTAGAACTCGGTGTTGCGTACAACACACGCTATCGCATTATTCGAAGGGAAACGTACCCTGGAAGCTTGGGGTGTTACAACTCACATGGTATGTGACTTGTATTATGTGTGGTCCTTATCATGTATTGTATACCTACATAGTATGTATACCTATGTTTCATGTCATTATATTTCATGTTGTGATGTTCCATGGGTTAATCCATGTAGTCTTCGCAACATGTATGACCACACGACAAGCCTTAAATACACATGGGGTGTACCGATGGCTATTCCCATGTAGTACATGATGTGTATGAAAACTATAAACATCATATATTTACAAAAAAATTAATAAAATAATAATTAAATCATTTAATCCCACACAACACGTTGACAAACACTCAGTGTGTAATTCATACAAAAAAAATATTTCATGATGTGTATATCTAGTTACACGCCATGTAGTTTAGTTTTGATTTAATTAATTAATTTCTTCCACATGTTTAATCACATGACATGCCTATCTTGGTGTGTTCCTTATATGAGTATGTATGAGATACATGAAGTGTACAACCAACTACATATCATGTAATCATTTCTCTAGACACCTTCATAACACTCCCAAGGACTCAGCGTGAAATCCGTGTAAGTAATTACGTGTTACATGTCATGTACACTAGCTACATACTGTGTAATCACATATGGATTGTGTTTATCATCTAGAATTAAATAAATTGTGTGTATATTAATTACATGTTGTGTAATTAGACCAAATAACTCCAGTGATGTATGTCAGGACAACCATGTGGGGTTATACAACAATTACACCAGTTACACATCATGTAATCCCTACCTAATCATGTAATACCTTTCAGTAAACTTGTGGTGTGTAATTACATGTTGTGTATAAATACCCACAAGGTGTTTTGTGATTATCATATCTCATGATTATGTGGTTGATCATGAATACATGATGTGCAATTTTAAGTTACACATCATGTAACTGCGTCCTATATTCAGGATCCTAGGAACCTCTAGATGAGATCTTTGATAATTATTTATCTATTCTTGGCCTATTATTGGTCATATGAAACTAAATATTCATGTTATATTGATTTTTGGAATAAATAATAAAAAACTATAAATGAATACTAACATACAAATGTGTAAATTGATCAATAAATAATAAATAATTATAAATTAATACATAACTGCTCTGATACTATTCAGGGGTGAAATATAAGTGATGGGGCCCATTCCCAACAATGTTTTTTTTAGTTTATTAAAATAAAATCCTCAGGACCAGATGAATAAACCTTAAATTTTTCATAGATGGGAACTTTTGACATATAATTTATAATTAATTTAAAATAATAATTACATTTTCTTGGTAATTCATTCTTTGATGTAGATCAATTTAGTAGCCTCTCATCTAGTTTTATAATTATAGTGAAAAATACAAAGTATAATTTCTATATAATTATCCACACATGCTCTGTGAATATCATAACATCTTCATTAGTATTCCAGGTGTTAGTTAATAGGTACCAAATGCCTTACATCATTCATAGTTGATTGTAATAGGTATTCTCTCAGGATTAAAGAATTATTTATCTTGTTCTCTTTATCTTAAAAGGGAGGAGGATGATTTTCTCTCATTATTGAGAAAATTCTTGAGAAACTATATATAAGGATATGAGAAAATTATTTGGTGGAATCCTTTATGCTCACAATTCTCACTACTCTCTAAAAATGATATAATTTAGATTAAATACTTAGGGTTAACAAATAGTTATTGCAAAAAGACCCTTAAATAATTTAATATCCTTAATAAACCTCATTTAAAACAATAATAATAATAATATATCACATTACATGCGCTAACTCGTGGAAATTTAAATATATATTTATTTATTATAGGTAGAGGGGATTATAAGAAACCAAACACATACACACCCAGACACCTCAGTCGTTCAAGCCTAATCTCTCTCCACAAGGAATGTAAAGCACCCACTAGACCTATTTGTTTTACCTCTATCTCTAATAGTATTTTCATTCCCAAACACTCACCTATGTTTTTAACTTTTTCATTTAAGTGAGTTTTAGTGTTTTTGTTAAATATAATGTAACGACCCAAAGTTTTATCAATGGAATTACCTTCTTATAATTATTCCTTATAGTATAATCACAATAGAAATAATAATGATATATAATGATACTAAATACTAAGTGATCATTAAAAATAATTTTTCCACTTCTATGTTTTGAATTTTGAAAATCTGACATACATGGTTGTGATCAGTAAAACGTTTAGAGTTCGATAGAACAAACTTATTTTTTGAGGAATAGTATCCTACCCTTATGAAACATAACCTACCCTTATGAATAATATTATGACCCTTATTAATATTAAATCATCCAAAATAATATTAACCTTACTCTTGAATGATTAAATAAAATTTAGGCATCTTATAAGTGACAGTTTGACCATAGTAAAAATATTGATATTTTTGTAAGTCGAAAATAATTCATTATAATTAATTAATTAATTTAAAAGAAAATTTATTTTCCAAAATGTTTTTATAAATTAACAATTCTATGTCTTTTTTGTTTTAAGATAATTTTATAAGAACTTATGTAATTTTTGAAATCATTGTGAAATCAGTTTTAATTTTAAAATTTGTATTTTTCAAGTAGATTATGATTTTAATTAAAAATTAAATTAATAATATTTAGAAAATTATAATTGAAAAATGGAATTCATTTTGGGATTATACATGTCAAAAAATGGTTAGATTGAATTTTTGGTATTTTTCTGAAATACTTGAATTTTTTATGAATAGTTAAATATGATAATTTAAAAAATAAGTTAAATTCATGAATTATAGAGTCATGGGAGATGTTATACTGATTTAAGAACATATGGTTCTGATTAACATGATAAAATTACTATATTTAGTCATGGAAGACTCACTTTTCCTTATCTTGTGAAGAAATAATAAATTAATGGATATAATATTGAGAAACCCCCTCTCCCCTCCACTATAAATATCACCCTTCACACCCTCATTTCCTCACACCTCTAAAGCTTCAAGACTTGTACAAAATCTGTCAAAAAATCTTCCCTAGACCCTCCCCCATGTCCAAGGTCTTCTGGTCTCAACAAAATCCCAATCTTAGGTTCCTTAAGGAGGATCTCAAGAGGTAATTCCTCTCTCTCTCTCTCTCTTCCTTTAATTTCCATTCAATTTCAAGTTCTTTTCTTAATCTCTACCCACATATCCTAGTCCAAATGGTATGGTAACTCTGGTATCATAAATATATTTTAATTTTATGATAATAATGGGATAATATATCATCCAATCCCCTTCTCCTCTTCTTTTTATTTTAGTAAGGAAAATTTTGTTCGTGAGGTGTTAATATATCACTTTCAAGAATGACATGATTTTATTCTCCTTTACCACATTAATATCTGGACATAAAAACATTTTTATAGTTGAAAAATATTATTTTATATGTATTATATCCTATTTAGTGTTCCTGGATCTAACTTATTTTCATATTACTAAATGATTAAATACAACAAGTTCGTTGTGGTCGAAAAATCGCCTGAATTAACCCAAATAATCATCATTAAATTCTTATCTAATGATTCATCCAAATGGTATATAATATGATTCATTATAATATAATTTAAAATCATATAATATCATTAATAACATGAAATATCATTTCTTTATGTTTATCCATGTTCTACACAAACTTTCATTTATGAATACAAGTGAACTGCTCAAGAAAACCATAAAAACGAACGTTCCCGAACAATGTATTTAAGCTATATAACTCATAAAAAGTCCCATAAAATAACTTAATGAAACCATAATGAACCATATTCATGTACATAAGGTTATTTAATTATTAATTAATGAATCTAATGTTGTTATATAGTACATTAAAGTGAAAAAAGCGTTCGGATATAAGGTAAGGGGAAATTCTCGAACCCGACTTTCCTTCTTTGGGTTCTCCCTCTTTCACTCAATTTTTGGTATCTTAACTCCTTAAAAATAATTTTTTCATAATTATATTACATTTTATGGGATATAAATTTTTTTCACTGGAGTTTATGTCAAATAAAGTTTTTCCAAAAGAACTCTTCTTTCAAAAACACACCTTTTACATCTCACTCAAGGATGACGGTTCTTGTATCAAGTATATTATTCTCTCTTTCTTTTGGGAACTCAAAGTTTATTAATGTGTTATTATGATATTAAAACCATTCCTTTACATGGGTTATTTATGTTCATTTTTTATATATTTTCTATGTGGCATGCATGATAATGAGAATTTTATGATGTGGCGGGTGTGCCTGGAATTATACAGCGCTCTAATGCATTTGGTAAAGTGATGAATCTCATGAGTTAAAGTAAAATGATGTGTGAACATGATTCTATATTAGTTCAAAACTATGTTTGGTAGATTATCACTAATACATGATGTTTTATTTTTATGAATTTCCACATTTCACATCTTTTATTAATGTTTCCTCTCATGATTTTGATGATGATGTTATGATTATGCTTACCGCATGCCATATTATTCTAATCTATCCTATTACTAGGATTTTAGATCACCCCTTTTTGATTTATATCCTATATTGACTACATGTACTAAGTAGAGGTCAATTGACATTAAGAATCTAGAGGAGAAGGAATTAAATAAAATATTATGCTTGATATTGTAAATGTTATGTTTGGTCCTAGTTTTCCCAAGACACTAAAACTCTAGATCCTTGTGGTGTAATAATATTATGTTATTTATCTTTATAATGATGTAATAGTAATGTAAGAAAAGGTTGGGTTTTTATAGTTGGTATTAGAGGAAACTTTTATTTAATTTGGGAATTAGGAATAGTGAACCCTAGATAAAACCTCTTATATGAGACTAAGTAAAAATATGCACACAGAAAGATTTACATAGGGATCCCATAAGTTATGATTTTAGTGTAATTTGTACAAATTAATAAGTTATTTATTCATGAATTGTTGTCTTGTGTTTTTTCTAACCTTTTATATTTTAGAAAATAGTGGGAACCAGGAGAAACTAGGCCAACAACCCGTGTGAGGGCCAATGCAATGATTGCCTGAACAACATCCCCAATGCTTTAGGAGGTGGAGTTCAAAACTTAATGGAAATTTTTACCCAATAATATCAGGTTATGAACAATAAAATGAATAATGGGGAACATCCTTTTTCACCAAAGATGGAGGAACTAGATATATAGTGTTTTATGCATCAACGACCACCGATGTTTAGTGGATCTTTCGATCCACTAGTTGCGGAACAGTTTGTCAACTCCATGGAGAAGATATTTTCTATACTACATTGTTATGAGATGGAGAAGGTGACACTAGCCATTTATCATCTATATGTATAGGTAGATCAATGGTGGGATTTTATTAAGAACACCAATCCAAGAGATTAAATTGAAGAGATGGAATGTGAAGACTTTAAGATCATGTTTCTTAACAAGTATTTCCCATGAAATATTTGTATGAAGATAGAGGGAGAATTCATAGAGCTCAAAAAAAAGCAGGAGAATTTGTCATGACCTACAAAGAGAATTTCACAAGGTATTCAAGTTACACTTAAGGTTTTGTTATCAACAATTATAGAAAAAAATTATATATTATTTAGTGGGTTAAAAACACACCTTCAAAAGGATCTTGATATTCAAGACTTTGGCAGTTATGAAGAAGTTGTTTGGTGTACCATCAAAGTGGATATGGAGTTTGGAGAATGGTATCATGGCTATGGTGATAAGAAATGAAAGATTGAGTTTTGAGCTGGAGGATCTAATGATAAAAGTTGGAAGAAAACTCAATGACCCACATGCCAAAAATGTGGGAAGTTTCATCATGGGAAATGCCTAAAAGGGATGGGGAAATACTTCAAGTGTGGGAAAGAATTCCACCATGCTCAAGAGTTTCAAAAAGAAATGATAAGGTAGGATAATGTAGTGGAAGAAAGAGGATCCCCGCCCATGGTTCAATGCTACAACTGTAGGGAGAAAGGGCACTATGCAAGCCAGTGCACTAAACCTCGATTCCTCGAGGGTAATCAGCATCAGCATCCACAAAATCCAAAGGAACAAGGGAAGGATTATGTCATCACTACTGCAGAAGTGGATCAAGATAATTAAGTCTTATAAGTTACACTTCCTATTGACCCAAGAATGGAAAAAGTATTATTTGATTCTGGTTCTACACATTCCTTTATATCTTGAAATTTTGCTAGAACTATAAAATCAAATCCCTAAAACCTTAAAGTAAAGATTTCTATAAAAACCTCAAGGGGTGAAATAATTGAAACCCTAGTGTTTGACTCTTATCCTGTTGGTGTATGTGGGAAGATTCTTCCAGAAAATCTTGTAATACTTCCCTTGGTGGAATTCAATGTTATAATGGGAATGCATTGGCTCTCGTTATATAGAACACATACAACTATTAGGAAAATGAAATATCTTTTCATATTCCAAACCATCCCATGATCCTCTAAAAATTCAAGAAATATAATTAATCTCCTTAAAAACTTCCTCCAATAATGTGGTTTTTTATTCCCTGTGAAGAGTCATACCTTGCTCAAATGGTTGAGTCAAAGGAAAGTGTCAACCTAGCGTAAATACCCATCGTGAGGGAATACAGTGATGTATTTCATGAAGATTTAGCCAAAATTCCCCGGATCATGAGGTATATTTCTCAATAGAACTCATACCCAAAGCTACTCCTGTCTCAAAGTGTATGTATTGGATGGCTCCTATCGAACTGGAGGATTTAAAGAAGTAGCTATAAGAGAATTTGGAAAAAAAAGGGTTCATACGCCCTAGTGCATCACCTTGGGGTGCACCAGTGCTCTTTTTGAAGAATTATTATGGATCAATGCAGATGTGTATCAATTATCAGGAACTCGACAATATCACCATAAATAACAAGTATCTTATTCCAAGGATTTACAACTTGTTCAATCAGTTAAGGGGAGATCAATACTTCTCAAAGGTGGATATTCGTTCTGTATATCATCAGCTAAAGGTGACAAAGGAAGATATTCATAAGACTACCTTCCATACAAGGTATGGGAACTATGAGTTTCTGTTGATGCCCTTAAGACTTACTAATTCCCTTACAATCTTCATGGATTTTATGAATATAGTATTTAGACATTACCTAGAAAAATTTGAGGTAGTGTTTATTGATGATATTATCATATACTATAAGAGAAAGGAGGAACATGAAGAACATCTAATACTTGTGTTGGATACATTAAGAAAGTATAATTTGTACACTAAGTTCAGAAAGTGTGACTTTTGGATGAAGCAAGTCATGTTCTTGGTACATGTGATCACAAGTGAGGGAATTTCTATGGACCCTTCAAAAACAAAGGTGATTGAGAAATGGACCAATCCCTCTAGTGTCACATAAATCTGTAGTTTTCTTGGATTAGTTAGGTACTAATGACATTTTGTGATAAATTTCTCATGATTTTCAAGCCCTATAACAAAGTTAACAAGGAAAGGGGTAAAGTATGTTTAGATGGAATAATATGAGGGGAGCTTCAAGGAGCAAAAGTGAAGGTTGATCATTGCACATGTACTCACATTTACAAAAAGTGGAGAAAGTTTTGTGATATAAATAAATGCTTCAAAGAAATTATTGGGTTGCATACTCATGAAAAATGACAATGTGATAGCCTATGCCTCACGGTAGTTGAAGATCTGTGAGTATAACTACCCAATGCATGATCTAGAGATGGAAGCCGTGATTTTTTCCTTTAAAATCTAGAGGCACTACCTTTATGGTGAGAAGTATGATATATACATCGACCACAAGAGCTTAAAGTATATATTCACACAAAAGGATCTCATCATGCGTCAAAGGAGACGGTTAGAGCTAATTAAGGACTACAATTTCTCTATTCACTATAATCCTGGAAAGGTGAACAAGGTAGCTGATGCTCTAAGCATAAAAGAACCTGATACTCTATCCATGTTACAAATTGAGAAAGACACTATCTTCATAGATGTGAAAATGATGGATTTGGAAATCATAAGGGTAGGGGATACATCCTACCTTTCCCAAATGATTGTGCAACCATCGATCTAAGAGATGATTAAGGAGGAACAATGGGATGATCTGGAGTTACAAAAGAATGTGAATGAAATAAAGGAAGGGAAGCTGTATGAATTCCATATCAATGATTATGGTGTGATTTGGTATGTAACATGGATATTTTTTCCTTAGTCACCTAGGATAAAGAAGGAGATATTGGATAATTCACATAACTCAACATTCTCTATCCATCCTAGTAGTACCAAGATGTATTGTGATCTCTAAGAAAACTTCTGGTGGGATAACATGAAGAAGGATATTGTGAAATATATATCAAGGTGCTTGGTACGTCAGCAAGTTAAATTAGAGTGAAAAAAGTCCAAAGGGATGATGCATCCATTGCCTATACCCATGTGGAAATGGGAGAATGTCACTATGGAATTTGTCACGGGTCTACCGAAGATGTCTAAGGGAAATAATACGATATGGTTTGTGGTTGACTGACTCACCAAGACTATCCATTTTATCACTATTCGAGAAGATCTATCACTTGAAAACTTGAAAAGATATATGTGAAGGAAGTGGTGAGACTACATGGTGTTCCACTATTGATTTTCTTTTCTCATGATCCAAGATTCATATCTAAATTCTAGAGGATAATTGAGCATTCTTTGATTACTAAATAAAATTTCATCACAGACTATCACCCCCAAATTGATGGCCAATCTTAAAGGACTATTCAGATGCTTGAAGATATGCTAAGAGAATGATCTTTATAATTAAAAGGTGGATGGGATCAGCATCTCCCATTGGTTGAGTTTTTGTACAACAATAGCTTCCTCTCGAGTATTCAGATGTCTCCATATGAAGCTATGTATGGAAAGTGATGCAGAACTCCAACTTGTTGGGATGAAGTTAGAGAAAGGAAACTAATTAGACCTAATCTTGTGAAAGAGATGATAGAGATGGTTCAAGTTATCCAGAAACATATCAAAGTTTCTCTGATTCGGCAAAAGAGTTATGCTGAAAACCATCGAAGGAAGTGGGAGTTTGACGTTGGAGATAAAGTCTTCCTTCGAATATCACCATGGAAGAGAGTCATGTGGTTTGTAAAAAAAGGGAAGCTAATCTCAAGGTACATTGGCCCCTTTGAGATCCTTGACAACATAGGATCCGTGGCCTATCGTCTTACACTTACACCGATATCTCAAGTTCATGATGTGTTTTACGTATCACTCCTGAGGAAGTATATACCAGATCCCTCTCATGTACTGAACTCGGAGGTGGTATGACTAGAACATGATCTATCCTATGAGGAGAAGCCAATATAGATTATCTACCAGATAGATAAGGTTATACACAACAAGAGAACCCACCTTGTCATATTTTTTTGGAGGAACCATAAGTTTGAAGAAGCAACTTCGGAACCGTAGGAGGTGATTAAGGAGAAGTACGCTCACCTGTTTATATAAAACGGAATTTCAAGGGTGAAATTTCATAAGGGGGGATGAATGTAACAACCCAAAGTTTTATTAATGTAATTCCCTTCTTATAATTATTCCTTATAGTATAATCACATTAGGAATAACAATAACATATCATGATACTAAATACTATGTGATCATTAAACATAATTTTTCCACTTCTATGTTTTAAATTTTGAAAATATCACATGCATGGTTGCGATCAGTATGATGTTTGGAGTCTGATAGGACAAACTTATTTTTTGATGAATAGTAACCTACCCTTGTGAATATTATTATGACCCTTATGAATAGTAAATCATCAAAAATAATAGTAACATTACTCTTGAATGATTAAATAAAATTTAGGCATCTTATAAGTGACAATTTGACCATAATAAAAATATTGGTTTTTTTGTAAGTCAGGAATAATTAATTATAATTAATTAATGAATTTAAAAGAAAATTTATTTTTTTTAATTTTTCTCATAAATTAAAAATTATATGTCTTTTGGGTTTTAAGATAATTTTATAAAAACTTATGTAATTTTTTAAATCATTATGAAATCAGTTTTAATTTTAAAATCTGTATTTTTCAATTAGATTATGGTTTTCATTAAAAATTAAATTAATCATATTTAGAAAATTATTTTTAAAAAATGGACTTCATTTTTGTATTCTACATGTCAAAAAATGGTTTGGGTGAATTTTTTGGTTTTTTCTGAAATACTTGAATTTTTTATTAATAGTTAAATACGATAATTTACAAAATAAGTTAAATTCCTGAATTATAGAGTTATGGGTGATGTTATGTGGATGTAATCACATATGTTTCGGATTCACATGATAAAATTACTTTATTTATTCATTTAATACTCGATATTCCTTTTATTTTGGAGAAATAATAAATTAATGAATATAATGTTGAGAAAACCCCTCTCCCCTCCACTATAAATACCACCCTTCACATCCTCATTTCCTCGCACCTCTCAAGATTCAAGACTTGTCTAAACAATATCCAAACATCTTACATTTCCCCTAACCCACGTAAAAGATCTTATTTTCTCATCAAAAGACCAATCCTAGGTTACTTAAGGAGGATCTCAAGAGGAGGATTCGATAGGTAATTTGTCTCTCTCTCTCTCTTCCTTTAATTTCCTTTCAATTTCAAGTTCTTTTCTTTATCTCTCCCCACCTATCCTCATAAAAATGGTATGTTAAATATATTATCATACATATAATGTAATTTTATGATACTAATGTTATAATATATCATCCAATACCCTTCTCCTCTTCTTTTTATTTTAGTAAGGAAAATGTTGCTCGTGAGGTGTTAATTTATCACCTTCAAAAATGAGATGTTTTCATTTTCCTTTACTGCCTTCAGATCTGGTCATGAAACCATTTTTATGGTTGAACCAGATTATTTTATATTTATTATATACTATTTAATGTTATGTATATAACTTATGTACATATTACTAAATTATTAAACAAAACAAGTTTGTTGTGGTCGAAAAACTACCTGAACTAACCCAAACGATCATCATTAAATTCTTATCTAATGATTCATCCACATGGTATATAATATGATTCATTATAAGATCATTTAAAATCCTATAATATCATTAATAAAATTAAATATCAGTTCTTTATGTTTATCCATGTTCTACATGAACTTCCATTTATGAATACAAGTGAACCGCTCAAGAAAATAATAAAAACGAACATTCCCGAACAATGTATTTAAACACTATAACTCATCCAAAGGCCCATAAAATAACTTAATGAAACCATAATAAACCATATTCATTTAAAAAAGGTTCTTTATTTGTCAATTAATTAATCTAATATGGTTATACCGGAAATTAAAGTGAAGAAAGTGTTCGGATAAAAGGTAAGGAGAAATTCTCAAACCCAACTTTCCTTCTTCGGGTTCTCCCTCTTTCACTCCATTTTTTGTATGGTCACTCCATAAAAATTATTTTTTCATAATTATCTTACATTTTATGAAATATAAATGTTTTCCACTAGATTTTATGTCAAAAAAATATTTTCCAAAAGAACTCTTCTTTCAAAAACACACCTTCTACTTCTCACTCAAGGTTGATGGTTCTTGTATCAAGTATGTTATTACCTATTTCTTTTGGGAACCCAAAGTTTATGAATGTGTTATTATGAGATGAAACTCATTCCTATAAATGGGTTATTTATGTTCATTTTTTATATATGTTCTATGTGGCATGCATGATAATGATAATGTTATGATGTGACGGGTGTGCCCAGAATTATATAGCGCAAAATGATTGTTATGATGTGACGGGTGCGCCCAGAATTATAAAGTGCTCCAATGCATTGGGTAAAGTGATGAATCTCATTATTTAAATTCAAATTATTTTTGAACATGATGCTATATTTTTTCACAACTATGTGTGGTAGATGACCACTAAGACATCATGTTTCATTTTTATGCATTTCCACATTTCAAGTCTCTTATTAATGTTTCCTCTCCTGATTTTGATGATGATGTTATGATTATGATCACCCCATACCATATTTTTCTTATCTATCCTATTACTAGGATTTTAGATCACCACTTTTTATGTATATCCTCAGGTGACTACATGTACTTGGGAGAGTTCAAGTGCCATTAAGAAGATATAGAAGAAGGAACTAAATAAATGTTTATGCTTGATGTTGTAAATGTTATGGTTGGTCCTAGTTTTCCCAAGATAGTAAAATTCTCGATCCTCATGGTGTAATAATATTATTTTTTTTATCTTTATAATGATGTAATAGTAATGTAAGAAAATAAAGCATCTCTATATATAAAGTTATGGAATTTAATGTTATCTTCAAGTTCAATTAAAGTCTTATTAAAGGCTTTAAAAAATCTTTTTTCATCGTTCAAGTCCTTGTAAGGAACTTAGAAAATATGGATAAGGGATTAAAATGAAGTGGATGTGTCCATAGTTAAAGTTTTACATATACATATATCATTGGATAGCTGAGGTAGGGAACCATCCAGCCAGTGCTAAGATAAAAACAACCCACTTGTGTTGTAGGAATATGGTCCATCCGATGGTGAAGGTGGAACAGAGGAGAAGTAGTAGCAGTCCACCAGCAAACCAGTGGAGGTATTATAGTAGAAAATTCATCCAAGCAGGCCATCAACTACCTGGTGGTGAATACCAGGAATCCAGTGGTGTTGATCCAACTAGAGCGAGGTAGCATTTATTATGTTCAAAAATACCACAATTATAGTCTTTTGTGGATTCATGAATCCTAAATAATTCCAAAATATTCTTGGTCTTTTGGAGCCTATAAATGGGGTACTTAGACCCTTGGAAGATAAAAACATTCTCCCATCATCACTCTCAAGATCAAATCAATGATGAAGTTATATAATTCTTAAACCTCTCAAGAACCAACTCTAAAGTTCTCAATTTCTCCAAAGGCTCTCTACCTTCATCTAAAATATATCTTTATCCATTGTATCCATCCATACAAATAGATTTTTTAGAGGATTTTAATTTATTTACAAAAAGAAAATATCTCACTCCTTAACCACCATTCTCTAATGGTTCTTTCTCTAAAAAAGTGAGGGACAAGTTCCTTGGCCACCAGCAAAGCATAAGAGGGTGCTCATAAACCACATTTGTGAGGGAATAGTTTCTTGATAACTGTTGAGCTCAATATATTTATATTATTGACCTCCTGAGTCAAGGTTTGGAGAAATATGAGCACACATCAAACTTTATCTGAACTTCTTATCAATTGTGTTTGTCCTCAATTTACTTTTCCACATTGTGTCATTTTATATTGACTTGTATACTTACATATATTCAGTTTGATAATTTCCATGCTTAAATTTCTTTGATTTTATCTTTATAAAATTTAATTGAATTTAATAACTATCACTCAATTTATTTCTCACTTTATTTTTTTCCTAATCACTTTCTTTTTTAATTATCCTTTTATTTCTGCTTTAATTTTTTTAAAGGAAAATTCACCACCACCCCCATCTTTCCATATATATTCAACCAATAATATTTTATTACAATATATGGATCAAAGTACTAGAGTCATATAGATATTATAACATGGGTGGCCCAAAGTCCCAGTGTCCTGAAGGATGAATATATGATTTCCCTGTTCATAAGAAGCATGAAACATTTCATTCCACCAGACGTAAACCATGACACCCATAGCTAAAGTCATTTCACTTATGGTACTAGTCATGAGTATCATGTTTCCCCCTCCCAAGGTCACTGCATCATGTTGGTTTGATGAAATAAGATAAGGAACCCCTCTATCCTATAATGGAATGTGGAAGGAAGGTCAGATGATAGGCTCTAACACACCCATCTCTCTTTCGAGCTGCCTACCTGATGATGCTTGTGTAGTGCCCCACTGCACCACCAACCTATTTCTTTACACCATCAGACTAGTCCCACTATACTGAGATTCACCTAAAAGGGAACCCATTTATCCGTAAATCAGAGGATGGGTGGTTAGTTGATAGGGGTCAACACATCTATCCCCCTTTTGTGGTCACCTGCCTAGAAGAACCTATGTATCACCTTACTTACATTGTCAACCTAATGTGTTGGGATATATCGGGATCCCTCCATGTTTATTATTACATATTATTGATAGATTATTGGCCTTGTATAAATGGATGAGAGTACCAAGTGTCCCAATGTCCCAATAAATATCCCAAAATCCCACTAATAAATAGTGAACATGGCTGCAATTTCACTACTACAATATTATGCTACTATTCATTCAATAAATAAATATTATTTTCACTAAAATTGTGAATAAATACTTGTTTTAATATCCACATAATTAAATAAATATTTATTTAATAAATAAATAATTATTTATTACCTTTTTAAGTATAAAAGATAGATAATTAAAAATTATATATTTAGTAGATTTTAAATAATATTTATTTAATATTCAACTCACCTATATTCTAAACTTGAATAGATAGTGATTGAATTAATATGATAAAATTATTGAAGAGGGGAGATGGCACCTCACCTGCCTGGCTCCCGTCCTCTGCTCTCGGTCATGCCCTCTTCCCGCTTGGCTCCTGCTCTCCTGCTCTCAACATCGCTTCTTCTAGGGTTTCGAGTTCTCCCTAGTGTCGATGGGCCTATCATCATTCCACTCAAGGTTTTATTCCTTCTTATTCTTGATTGTTTTCCCCTTCCGGGTTTCCTTTTTCCTCTCTTCTCTAGATGTCATGCTTTCTCCGCTACCACCCAAGCTCTACCAGTCTGGCCTGACACACTTGACTTCATATTATTAAGATGTGTTGGTTTTTATATAGGTTTGGGACTATAGTGGTGGGAGTAGGGGTAACACAGAAATCTATGTCTGGCGGCTTCTTTCCTTGGACTCTCTCGCCCCTAGTTGATGTTCGCTCTTTTAGGGTTTCAGCCCCGGTTATCTCTTTCTGGCTTCACGGTGTTTCTCTTATGGTTTCATCCTCTGGTTTTCCCTTTGTGCATTCTTCTTTTAGGGATTCAGTCATGTTATCCCCTTTATCGATCCATGGTGGTTTATGCTTTGTGTATTTTTTTTATTTGATCTTGGTTTTTCTTCAATTGGCTTATTATGGCCCCCTTTTTTCACTCATCTCTGCTTGGGATTCCTAGTTATTTTCTCCCACCCATGTCGGTTGGGTGCGATGTTTACCGAAGGAAGTTTTGGGATGTGTATGTGGAGCAGTGCGATGTTCTGGGTGGTGTTACCTATGGTGGATCTTTCCTGTTATGTTGGTTCTTGTGATGGTGCAGGTGGTGTTAATCAGAGTCATATTTTCAGAATGACTACTGATTTTGGTTCTGATGGTACGTGGTGATGGTGTTTCACCATGGCGATGATGGTTTCTTATTGGCATCGATGATGGTTTCCGATGGCGGTTAACAGTGATGGTGACGGTGTTGGTTGCTCATGGTGATGATGAGGGCCTCGAGGGAAGGTTATCGGATGATAGTGATGACAGTTTCTAGTGGTGATGGTGACTGAGGCATGTTGATGGCTGACGTATTTGGTGTCAGGTGTCCATACCGAGACAAGGGTGACCAAGGTGTGATGATGGACTGACTGTCTTTCAATTTTCAAATTTTGAAAATTTGAAATGGTTGTTTTATTTTGCAGCATTGTGGAGGCATGGATGGCAGGTGGATGGTTTTATCATGACTGGCGTAGGTGGGCATGTCACATGGCTTCTATATGGATTTTGAAATTATATTTTTGATTGATGATGCGTTTGTTTTTTAGATTTTGAAGTTAGCAGATTGTGGTGGTTTTAAATCTCTTGAATGTTTAATCTGGTTGGATTTTTGTTAAGGTTCACACTTAGCCTTTGAAAGTTTTTTTTTAAATAAAAATATGGATTATGGTGAATATGATAAAATTAACCTGGATAATTATTAAAGAAAAATTCCTGAAAAATATTTATTCTAACTATTAAATTAAAATAGAATTTAACCAAGATTTTGGACACACTTAGTAAGTGACACTATAGGCCTATGTTAATGAAAATATGTGGTTTTTTCTAAAGTCCCAGATTAGAATTTGGAAACATGTCAAGGTTCCCATAGATAAATAATTTAATGTCACAACAACAACAAAAAAAACCTCATATGATCACTTACAATGTAATATAATATATTTTTCTCGATATTTCATTGATCAGGTTGCATACTCATGTCATTAAAATATAATCTTGATTTATATTTCTTTTACTACTTAAAATTATATAATAAATTAACTACCATGACCATGGATTTAATTAGACAGTTATATTTTAGACAAATTTCTAGAGATATCATCTTCCATAACTCAAAAAATATAAATCATTTCTTGACTTAATCAATTAATGTAATATCACTTATGATTCACCCAACATATCCTACCTCATCGTGATCATATTTCATCATAGTAAACATTAATAGATCAAATTATGCAATTCATAATATACATTAATAATAATCTCAAGTCTAAATACTAATTCACACATCTACAAATAGTAATATCCAATGACACATATGAAATATGAAATTCCTATTAGCAGGTATTTCCTCACAACCTCTTCTCTTAGATATTCCCAAGATTTCATGAGTAGAAGCCTCATTCACTTACGATCATTCAAAAAATTATAGTTAAAACGTCATATATACCCTATCAGATAGATTTAATTTGGACCATAAAACATATGTTTTAGAATATTTTCATAGAATTTTTAGGTTCTTATTATAGTAGGTAAATTTTATAACCTTTTAATGTAATAAATACTCAAAGTGAATTATCACATTAATGTTACACATAAGAAAAATCTTCATCTAACTAGATATAAAAATTTATTTCTTTGAATATTCTTGTAATCCTAAGTAAAAAAATTCAGTTTGTTTAAGGGAACCAACACCAACACAAGGTTCATGCTAGTCACATGCTATTGAGATTACTCCTGCTGATCATAGAATTGGATTATATACTATTTTAGGTATGGTTTTTGTAAAGTACACCTTGTCCTCTATTTTCATCAATACAATTTCATCACATTATTTAGTATCTTCTCAACTCATTGATGGGTTAGGGCTATCCATAGTGTAATTGTATAGGGTAATTTTGATTGATAAGCCTTTAGTGACATTATCTAAGGGTATTGAAAGGTGTCAAGAGTTTTCTATAGTGATTGGTGGTTATTTATTATTTTTGGATTTATTCATGCTATAGATATGCGGTTTTAATGTGATATTTGGAATGGATTGACTAGTTTAGCATCAAGCCAGAAATACATGTTATCATCAATGGGTATTGATCACATTTGTTGAGGGTTACAATTATTCCTACATCATAGAAATAGGATATCTAAGAAATTCATGTGGGACCTGACCTTATCAGTTAGGTGGGATCATGGAAAATTTTACTAGTGTCATTATGGATGATTAATGGGCATGTCAATAATTCTTTACTTCTATAGGTGATCAATTCTATGATGTATTTCCTAACTATTTCTTGGGGTTTCCATCTAAGAGTGAGTTTGAGTTCATGATTGATCTTTTTTCAGAAACAAATCCCATATCCATTCCACCATATGGGATGCATCCTACACAAATTTAAGAGATAAAGTATTGAGTGGAGGATTTGGTGGTGAAGGGGTTTATACATTCAAGTGCATCCCCTTAGGGTGCTCCAATTTTGTTCAACATGAATTCAAATAGTTCTTTGAGATTGTGTGTCGATTATCGGAATCTAAATCATGTGGAAATTAAGAACAGGTATCCACTTATTCATATAAATTATCTTTTTAACTAGTTGAGAGGGTCGATAGTGTTCTCCAAGATTTATTTAAGATCATACTACCATCATTTGAGAGTGAGGCCCACTAATATACCTCACATTACTTTTAGAAGAAAGTATACCCTATACAAGTACCATATGATGTTTTTTTTAAATGCATTGTTAGTGTTTGTGGCCCTAATGAATGGGATCTTCTATCCTTGCTTGGTTTATTTCATAGTTGTATTCATTGAGAATATTTTGGTATACTCTCGATCATGGTAGGACTATGTATGGAATTTTGAGATCATTTTGATCACAATGATAGATGATGGACTTTGATTTAAACTCTTGAAGTGTTAATTTTTGATAATTGAGGCACATTTATTAGGGTATGTGATATTAAAGGATATTATATCAGTAGACCCAAAGAATTTCAAGGTTGAGGTTTCTTGGGAGTAACCCAAGAATTTTTTTGAGATCTCTAGTTTCTTATGATTATATGGTTACTACCAGAGAGTCATATATGACTTCTCCCAATTAGTAGTGTTGATGAAGATTATGAAAAAGAAAGAGATGAAGTTTCTTTGGTTAGATGCATGTGATAGATCCTTTCAGGATCTAAAACGTATGTTGATTATTACACCAATTTTTACCTTATCTAATCCATGTAAGGAGTATATATTGTATTACAATGAATTAGAAGTTTATCTTAGAGAGGTTATGATGTAGTAAGGTCTTATAATTTCTTATTGTACTAGGTATCTCAGGACACATGATAAGAATTACATGACACATGGTTTTGATCTATAAATAGTTGTTTGTGCCTTGAGTTGTTTGAGGCACTACCTTTTGGGTAAGAGTTTTATGGTATATACAAATCACAAGATCTTAAAGCATATTTTTGCACAGTGTAACCTAAACCTTCAACAGTGAATATGGGTCTAGTATTTGTAGTATATTGATTTTGAGTTGGTGTATACCCCTAGAAAGGGGGATTTCATTGTTTTTTCACTAAGTAGGAATACTCAAGAATGGGTGGTGAATGAGTTGATCAATGAGTGAAAAATTATGGGCCTCATGGATGAGATGCATCTTTATGTTCTAGAGTATTAGGGTTGAGTGTCCCTTATGACCTTGACTATCACATCCCCACTCCTGAAGAGGGTTAAGGATAGCTATCTATTGGATTCAGAATTTCTAGTGATGAGGGAAAATATATACTGTGGAGAACTTCCACCTGATTCATCTCTTGATGTCAATGATATCCTATACATCTGAGGTTGTATAGTGGTACCTATGAGTATACATGAGGAGATGAAGAGGGACTCACATGCATCGAAGAGGGTTATTTTCATAGGTTTGGACAAGATACCATGATATTTATAAAAAAATATTTTTGGCCAAAAATAAATAAGGACATGATGGGTTTTTCACTTGGTGTTTCATATTCCAATAATTGAAGGCCAAAAACTAGAAGATCAATGATATTCTCCAGTCCTTAAATATTTCTGAGTGGAAGTATAATTATGTGATCATGGGATTTGTGATTGGGTTGTTGAGGATTCCCTAATACAGTGATGAAATTTGGATTTTTATATATTGGTTGAATAAGGTTACCTTATTTCTATCGATCCAAGAGACTTTCTCTATCAATGAGATGAGAAAGCTATATATATGGTAGATAATGTATCTTCATGGGGTGCCTTAAAGTATCACTTCTTACCAAGATTCCCATTTCACATTTTTCCTCTAAAAAGGGTTGTAGAAGATTCTTGGTATACAGGTGTATCTGAAAACTACTTGTCATCATCAAAAAAATGGGAAGTATAAGTGTTCTATAAATATATTATAGTTTATTTTTCAAGTGTGTCTCCTAAATTTTGGGGTTTCATGAGAGAACCATATAGATATTTTTGAGTTTTCATATAAAAAAAATTATAAAACATTGATTCAGATAGAACCTTTTGAGGCCTTATACGATAGGTCATTATAATCACCTATGTGTTGGATGGAGGTTGGGGTACCAGTGTTTATCAGGTCAAACCTAGTGAAAGAGATATTATATCACATCTATATGAATAGAAAAATGTTAGATGCAAATCAGAGTAAGTAGAGATTATATGTTCATCAATGATTCCATCCTCTGGAGTTCAAGGTGAGAGATTGATGAAGCTTGAATTTTCACATATTTTATTCTGAAATTCAATGATATTAAACCCACCATTGTGTCATTTTAGGGTAATTGTCACATTTTTATGTTTTTGTGGTATTTTGAGCTTAATTTCAAAAATGGATTAATTTTGGGAATTAACTATTTTAATTTATTCTAAATTTAGGCCATAAATATTTCTAAACTGAACCAAATTGTGAAATTATTTTTTTTAGGTTTACTTACATCATGGGATAAATTTTATCCTTCTAGAGCCACATCTCAATCAATCATTTTGGTCCCAAAATCCATCTCACAATTTGGGCCTTGTAAAATGTGCATATATCTATATGGTTTTAAATATGATCTTGCATATACAATTTCACAGGCCCATTGGAGATGAAATTCTACATGGAGATTTAAAAGGAATTAATTAACATCTTTCATTAAGTAGGTCATGCATAAATCCCAATTTTTCAAGGTCATTATGGCATAGTAAATTGAAGTTTTGGAATACGAACAGTCACTAGGATTAAATGTTCCAAACTAAAACAGAAATAACTACTTCATAAGTAGGAAAATCAAGATAACATTTTGTGTTTAAATGAGTAATAAATTGTGGAAAACATTAAATAAGGGACTATTTACCAATTCTATCATTTAATGGTCCTTACAGGCATGAACTTCTGGCAAACTGAATTGGAGTGAAAATTTCTCACCCATTTTCTCTATAAATTGTCACCTCCCCTCTAATACCAAAGGATATCCATTTTCAGGGGGCTAAGGTGGAGTTTTGATGTTTTAATAGTTATTTTTATTTTGAATATATATTAGTTTGGCTTTATTCTTCATACCTCCTTTCTTCCATTTTGTTATTTTTTGTGTTCTCCCACCATTATTCCCTTATCAACTCCACTAAAAATGGAGAACTAACCTCAGTGTTTGTATGATGGAGGGAGCAGTGATTTGATTAAGTATCATGTACTTTAATTTCTAAGACCTTTATTCAATTTTGGTAATTTTGGTGGTGGTTAGTTAGATTATGGTGAGCGGTCACCCTATTTTATCTACCACCGAGTTCTTCTTCTCGTTTATCAATTTTCTTTCCCTTTTCTATTTGTGTCATGCATACGGTGGATCATGACATGAGTATTGATGGTCATCGAAGAGGTATCATAGATGACTTTAGGAAGATAATTACCCCATATGCAGAGGTCTCAGTATAGGGTGATGGTATTTCAAATGAGAATATGAGATATGATAGGTCTTGATCACCTCATTGAATTGAATACTAAGAGTCCTTTTAAACAATTATATCAACTACCATGACCTCCTAAGAACAACTACGGTCTTGATCACCTCATTAAATTGAATATTGAGATTCTTTTTAAATAATGATATCAACCAGCACGACCTCCTAAGAATAATTGCCCACTTTCTTTCTTCTTACTTCATTCTGTATTGCATTGCATTATTATATATTATATTTTTATTTCATGAATCTTTTCAATACCCCCCATTTATATTAGTATTATATTTTTATATTAGTTAGTTTATAATAGTGACAATAGGAAGATAGTGTGTGTAAGAGACCTCCTTGTGATCGACCCTAGGGTGTGACACTGTGGTTAATTCTTAGGATAATAAGAATTTAATTGAATAGGTATCCACACAAAAACCCTCTCATAAATTTGGTTCTATTTCTAGGGAGGCTACATGCTTATGCACACTGTTTTTCATGAAAAAAACCAAAAAAAATAAAAACAAAAAAAAAATTCCTTTCATATCATTTTTTCTTTTGGTCATGGATTATTTTAGTTATTTTTCGTATGAATGTACTAGTTATGAATTGTCTAGTAGGGAAGATACATTTATGTTGCAGATGTAAGAATATACTGTGATGATTCAAAATAATTTTAAAATCCTTGAACATGTAAGCAAGATGGTAGCATCATTGACAGCTGAAGTTGAATATGTGAAAGTTATATGGATGGAATGGAAAAAAAGATGAGTTGAGGAGAGTTAAAATCCTATTCCTACTATATTTTATGTTGAATAACCCAATGAAGACTTGAATAATCAACTTTAAGATGAAATAGTCTCTCCTTTTCCACTGCTTGAAGAGGTTCCTGGAGATGACATGCCAACTGATATAACTATGGGAGATCAATAGGCTTTTGATGAACATTGGGATGATTTTATTAAAGAAAAAAAGGTAAGTGATCCTATAATATTTTTCAAATAAGAATAAATACATATATACCTCTCTCTTTATTTGGAAGAAGATGAATAAGTCCTTATTGAAAAAGAATTCCCAGTGGCCTTTCCTGAAGAGATCGTTTTTCATGTTGACCAACTGGAAGGGGAATATTTATTTTTCGATTCTTCATGTTTTAATCTTATTCAAGTGGAAATATTTTTTGAAAAAACATCACATGATAAATCAATGGATGTTGAAGTCAAAGTGACCATACAACTAGTGGAAATGAACGAAGATGATCCATTCTTCCTCCTTCCCCTATATTCTAAGTTGCACCACATGGAAAAGGGGGAGGAGCTATTGTACTCTATTCATGTGTTCCTCCAAAACCTATATAAGTTGAATAAAATTAAAAGAAATAATTTTAGGTGATTTTTGAGCAATAAAAATTACCCACTATCAGATTGGGGTTAAACTACTTCCACTACTTGACTAGGGGCAGTACAAAAATCTAGCACCCTCTTGGGGGGTCAAACCAAGCATTATCCCCTTTATTTTCCCATCCTAATTCATTTTCTTTATTTTTATCATTTTTTTATATATTTCATGTTTTTTAGGTCAAGTATAAGTAGTTAGGATATTAACTCATGTATTTCAAGGAAAAATAAATTTAGGTTTTATCTTTTCTTCCTTTTATTTTTCTGCCCTTATTACTCTTTTGTTGAGTTACAATGAGAGTTAGTGAAATCTAGGTGTGGGGGGTGTCAACCTCCTTTAATTTTTTGTGTTCTTTCTTTTTCTTTTTTTCTTTTTTCTTAGTAACCTTGAGATTTAATGAATATTCTAATCATTTTTCACTGTTCAATTTATTTTGTGAAATTTGAGATGATTTTTTAATAAATGGATTTTAAAAGATTTTTTATGTGAAAACAATATCATGATTTGGATTTTCAAGCATTTTTTATGAGTTTGACCAATTTTTAAAACCCAAGACAATTAAACATTGACTCAAAATATTTTTCCATCCATTTGAGGTATTCTAAACCACTTTTAAATATTCTTTCTAATACCCACACTTTCTTGAGAGAATCTTTCCATAACTTGTGACTTTTCTCTTTTGAAGCTTTGGATTTCATGGAATATTTTTAACATGATTGAGTTATTTGTTTGGATAGAAACATTTTATCCTTATACCTACCTTTACATATATCCTTCTTTATCCCTTAGATTCAATTAATTTTCTTATCGGTTTAATCAACATTACAAGCCGATTTTTCCTTACCTACCCGCACTCTTGGTATTTTTTCATAGATATTTTAAGTTTGAGTGTGGGGGAAGGAACTCTCATGTGTGTTTTTTTGGGATGTGTTTCATTTTTGGGTGATGTGAGGTTTGTTTCAACTTTTTTGTAAGTAGATAAATAGATAATTGGGCTTGAGTAATCCTTTCATTATTCTTTATTTGTTTCATCCGATTCTCCTTCAAAAAAAGTGTAAAAAATAGAAAAAATGGAGATAAACTTGAATTTCTCATTGAACTTACTTTTATGACTCATTAACCAATCTAAAATAAATGTAATTATGGTAATTATTTAATTTTATTCAATTTTCATCTCATTATCCTTGAAAAAAATCCAAAAAAGAAAATAAAATAAAGTTGTGCCTTTCTGGAGCTTTAGAAAATATAAAAAAAATATAAAAAAGGGGAGAACATGGATGATATCATTCCTTTTAATAATTTCTTGACTCGTGTAACATGTCATAGAAAAATGTGGTGGTATTGTGTTTCACATTGTTAAGGGTATGAGTGAGGTTCATCCTATGTTTTCACTTGATTATTCATGCATTGTACTTAAGAGTCCAACCTCCTCTTTTCAGCCATAAATTTTTAAATAATTTTCCCACCAACCCTAAGCCTCGTAATTCACCTTGAAAAATACCTCATGATTTAATTCATTTTCATGTATTTTTATATGTAGATATGATAATTTTCACAATACTATGGTGAAACATGCACTTTCTAAGTACTAGCACAACTCTAGATATAATTTATCTTGAGTGAAGAGTGACACAAAATTAAATGTGAGGTAGGTTGTGATTGGACAATGGATGGAATTTTGAGGTTGAAAAAAATTTAAATTTGAGGAATTAAAATTATAGGTAATTGTTTTTCATAGAATATACATGATGAGATTTCATTTTGGAAACGATCGTTGATGTTTTCTCATTTTTGATTATTGTGTGAATTTTGATTTGGATATATGATGATTGCTCAAGAGTGAAATGGATAAGTGTGGTGGAGTGACTAAACATGAATTTTTACATATTTTATTATTAAATTCAATGATATTAAACCCACCATAGTTTCATTTTAGGTAAATGGTCACATTTTTATGTTTTTGTGGTATTTTGAGCTTAATTGCAAAAATGGCATAATTTTGGGATTTAACTACTTTAATTTATTATGTATTTAGGCCATAAATATTTATAAACTGAAAAAAATTGTTCAATTACTTTTTTTAGTTTTCCTTACATCATGTTATATATTTTATCCTTCTGTATCCATAGCTCAATCAATCATTTTGGGGCCTAAATCTAGCTCACAATCCGGGCCTCGTAAACAGTGCACAGATCTAGAATGTTTGAAATAGGAGCTTGTATATAGGATTTTAAAGGCCCATTTGATCTGAAATTAGACATAAATATTTATAAGGAATTAAGTAACATCTTTAATTAAGGATTTAATGCATGAATCTTGAGTTTTCAAGGTCATTATGGCATGGTAAATTGAAGTTTTGGAATACGAATAGTCACCTGGACATATTAAATGTTCCTAAATAAAATATCCATAACTAATACATAATTTTTAAAATAAATATTAAATTTTTGGGTTAATTAGGAAGAAATATTGGAACAACTTTCAATAAGGGATCATTTACCAATTCTGGCATTAATGGTCCTTATAGACGTGAACTTCGGGAACACCGAATTGGAGCAAAAATTTCTCACCCATTTTCTCTATAAATTGTCACCTCCCCTACCATACCAAAGGATATCCATTTTTAGGGGTCTAGGGTGGAGTTTTTATGTTTTAATAGTTATTTTTATTTTTAATATATATTAGTTTATATTTATTCTCTATGCCTCCTTTCTTCCATTTTGTTATTTTATGTGTTCTCCCACCGTTATTCCCTTAAAAATGGAGAACTAACCCATGTTCTTGTTCGATGGAGGTAATGGTGATTTTATGGAGTTTAATTTACTTTAATTTATAATAACTTTATTAAATTATGTTAATTTTAGTGGTGGTTAATTCTATTATGATGAGTGGTCTCCCTGTTTTCTCTACCACCGAGTTCTTCTTCTCATTTATTAATTTTTATTCCCTTTTCTATTTGTGTTGTGCATACAGTGGATCATGGAATGATTAGTGATGGTTATATAATAGGTCTCCTAGATTAATTTAGGAAGATAATTACCCCATATGTTGAGGTCTCGGTATAGGGTGATGACATTTCAAACGAGAAGGTGAGGTGTGACAGGTCTTGATCACCTCATTGAATTGAATATTGAGATTATTTTTAAACAATGATATCAACCACCATGACCTCCCAAGAACAAATTCCTTCTTTATTTATTCTAACTTCATTATGTATTTCATAACATTATTATAAATTATATTTTTATTTCATGCATCTTTTCAATATCCCCCATTTATATTAGTATTATATTTTTTATATTATTCAGTTTATAATAGAGACAATAGGAAGATAGTGAGTGTGAGCGGCCTCCTTGTGATTGACCCTAGGGTGTTCCACTATGGTTCATTCTTAGGTAAATAAGAATTTAATTGAATAGTGGTTCACGAAAAACCTCTATCATCAAAGATCGAGTATCCCTATGAGTGTCTTCTAGATTGGGTCATCATTGTATTCGTGGGAAGGGGAAGTTGGTTCTTAGTATTGTGGGGTTGTTTGAGATTATCAAGAGTATTGGTATGGTGGCATAGCAGTTATCTCTTAATTAATTTTTTGGTTCCATGCATGATGTGTGTTATGTATCACAACTTTTTTAATATCATCCCGACCCTTCCCATATAATTTTCCCTACAACATCAATCTTGAGGCTTATACATCATTTGAGGAGAATTTAGTCCATATACTAGAATGGAGTGAGAAGACTATATATAGGAAGATAGTTCCACTAGTAAGAGTAAAATGGAAACATGGTTGTATCCAAAAGGAGATGTGGTAGTGTGAGATTTACATACGATTGTAGTGTATGATGTTGTTCATCAACAAGGATTTATGACACATAGAAAAATCATATATAAACAAGCAGCTGAACATCTGCAATTTTGATGTAGGGATCGTGTGCGAGATCGCAACCTTTATTAGCACTATAAAATGAACTGATAAAGGTTACCCGTTATCAATGTTAAAAAAGCAATGATAAAGGCAACATTTATCAGTTCTTTCACTAGCACTGATAAAAGTTAGCATTGAAAAAACCTAAAACTATAGTAGTGATATAGGTAGGTTTTATTTATGAAAATAACATCTCAACACCTATAAATAAAACCCTTTAAATTTAATTATATTCATCGCGTATTACATAACACACATGTGATAATCATCATAAATATTTTATCAATTACTTTAAACATATAAATTGTATTATGTTATAAAATATGATCCATTATCTTGAATGATCTCTCCTGAAAATATTTAATGAACCTTGAATAATATATTTATTCATGAAATATGATCTCTCATATCCACTTAATACTAGTGAATACATTGAGTATATAAATTCACTTACTATTATTCTAAACTCAAATAAAAGAAAATTCATTTATTTATTGTGTTTGTTTAATCTTTGACATATCTCAGCCCCTAATGTGGGTCCCACTATGTCCAAAACAACAATTCATTAGAATTGGTTAAGCATATGAATAATATTTGTGTGTAACCCTCTAGGCCCTTATCTATAAAATGGTGAGTACTATTCACAAATTGGGAGCGAAGTCTAGCAAGCCCTCAAGACACCTAAAGAGATATGGTATAGTCATAGAAACGTCATAATCTCCTACAAACACACACTGTGTGATATAATATCTTTGTCTTGTGATATCTCATAAAGTTAGATGCACAACTTGTTCCATCATTCTTAACTGCATTATTCATTTTTGACCACATTGGGTGGACGTTTTTTCTTCCACCGTAGCCATGAATTTATTGAAGGTACTAACATCATGGTCAATTGGACTAGTATATCTCTTCCTTTTAAAAGTGAAAAATCATTTATTGATCATTTAATCAATGTAATACCACCAATGAAATACCCAATATAAGTTACCTCACCACAAAATAATTATCATGGATTTAATCTAGAATCAAAGTACACAAAAAAGTGGTACACACTAATAATGATCTCAAGTAAAGATACCAATACACATGCTCATAGATAGAAATAATAAATGAAACCTATAACATGTGGTTTTTCTAATAGAGATTATGTCCTCATGATTTCATCTACTCTTGATCACTAAGTGTGAACTTCATAAGAATAAGTATCAATGATTATGATCCCCCAAAACCTTAAATTCATATATCATTTGTTTCCATTCAACTTTATATATATATACTATAGGACATGTGTTTAATATTGCTATCATTGGTATATTTAGGTTCTCATTAAAATTGGGAACTATTATAACCTTTTGATATGATATGTAATCTAAGGACATTACCAATGAAATAGTGCATGTAGAAGTAATATTATTATCATGGTAAGAGAAAACATGTGTATATGTCAAACTGTATGTATGTTATGGTAATCAAAGTACATATAAGAGTTGGTTTTTGGGCACCCACTCACAAACTGGATTCATTTGGCCCCTATGTGTGGATGATATGATATGGTTTTAGGGGAGGTAATTATTATGACCCCTAGGTATTGCTTTTATAAGATGGTATCATAGGTAGGTTCCATTTTGACCCTAGTGTGTGGATAGTATGAGATGGTTCTGAGGTTGGTGTCATTATAATCCTTGAGGGTTTATGTTATATGATGGTACCATAGATGAGCACCATCATGACCCCTATTAGTAGATGGTATTACATATTACTTGTGATGGGTGGAATTCTGACCCCTTTGTGTTAGTGATATGAGATGGTTCGATGGGTGAGTTCCATTCTGACCCCTATGTGTGGATGATATGAGGTGGTACCAAGGGAATGTTCCATTATGACCCTTTTTTTGGTTATAAATACACCTCGACATTGGTTTAAGTAGGTATGGTTTATCTTGGGTGTCACTATGGAACCCGAGTATCAATAATGGTTTATTTTAATACACCTGTAGTTATTTATTATAACACATCAGCATGCACAATGTTTAGACTAGACATTTTTAGGGACACCATTGGTGGTGACCTACTGAGTTGCACTCACACCCGGCTTGGGTGACATGAGTACCAAAATAGACTTCATGGTTACAGATCCAGACAAGGCCAAGGGCCCTATTCATAATGGTCAATCTAGTTAGTCAGGATGGAGCTTGGGATTTGTGATATGGCTAAGAATTAGGATTCATTTTGTAGTTATCTCTAGTTTTATTTACTTTTGGTTTATCTTGTGACCTAATGTATATGATTCTTCCATGTTGTTTATAATTATGTCTATGTTCCTAGTATTACATGTTCAATTATTCATATTTATATAACATGGGTTGATGTATTTGTTTATTTTCGTTTAGTTGTGATGTATTTTTATTATGGATTCATTTGGTTGGTTGTTATTATTGTTACTTCCATTGTTATTTTGGTTACCTGATCTAGGGAGTATTTTCTCCACATGCTATAATCAAAACCTCATCACTAATCAACGCTTTAGTGTATGAGGAGTCATTCTTGAGGTATGAAAATTCCCAAGTTCATTCATGACGGAGGTACACTCATCCAAGGATGTTATATGGGGTTTCTGTTCAATGCGTGTGTGCAGGGGGTGTGTAAAATTCAAAAAAGTTTTATCAATAATATATAACTATTAAAAAGTATTAATCTATTACTATAATTATGTAGGGTATAATCATTACAAAGATACACACACTCATAGGATCTTATTGAATCAGGTCACCATTCTCCTCCTATAGTTACAAATCTGCAAGTTCTATTATAAGACGCCGATACAGTACTCCACCACAACAATATTGATACAATGCATCATTGTAGTGTCCCAGTTGAAATCAACTTTTTTAGTAAATCTATTAACTCAAAAAATTAACCCATAAAATTTTGACTATCAAGTTTTAAATATGATATTGTTGGGATGAAGAACATACACCTCAACCCCGAGATTAGGGGACTTCAACTATTAAAAAATAATAAACAATCAATTGTTTAGCTATCTATAATAATAAAATTAATAATAACTTAAAATATAATTAAATTTTATTTTACATTATTTGATAAAATATTTTATGTTCAACAACACCCACTTTTCATTAATATTTTAGTTTCAGGTTTGTATCAATAATATTTCTCTTCATTAAGAAAATCATTGAGAAACCAGATGAAAACATTCATCTTTTTAGAAAAGAACTTATGAATTTATTAAATAAAAATATGGAATTTAATTACAATATGAACCATATTATAGATATAAGATTATGATATGTTAATAATAAAAACTAATACCTATAATTTTATGGAAATTTGAGTTTAATCCATTAAAATTATTTATTTAAAAATAATAGACAAAGACATAAAAAGGTATAAATAAAGGGGCATTAATCTCTATCTAAAAGTAACATTAGATCTTATACCACATAATAAACCACTTGATGGTGAAGTGATTTATATAGACTTTTAAATATGATAATAAGGACCTCTCATTGACTAAATATTAAATGATATAATCCATCATGTATCACTTAATCTAAAAGTCGATATTTAATATCCATGAATGTGCTGAATACAAAGAATTGTGGCATTTATTCTAGGATTATGAGGAAGTATAATAATCAATAAATAAATTCACTAATGTGAAGTAATAAATTCAGTTTTGTGTATAATTTATTTATTTATTTGATATATTAAATTAATTCTAATTGAAATTTTTTTTTAACATTCACCCACTTGGATTTTATTAATAATTTAAAAAAATGTTTCAATTAAAAAAATCACATTAAAATCCAATGTATGATGTATTAAAATAGAAAAAATAATATATGATAGGAGAATTATTCATATAAGTGTTAATACTCAAGAAAAAAAGTATTAAGAATTAAAATATTGTTTAACCCAAATGTATAATTCTAACAATGGTCTAAGCATCACAAAATTAATTAAGAGATATAATATTCAAAATAACATCATTATAAAATATCTATAAAATATAAAATTCATTTACAAATAGAATAAAACTCCCACTAACCCAAAACAGAAAAATACTTAACCAAACCCATATGGACAACATTACTCTAATAATCCCAAATGGTTAAGTCTTTGGTTTGTGGGTCAGCCAACATAATCTCTAAAGAAGGATTTTCAATTTGAGTATACAACTATAGAAATTTATATCTAAAAACAGGTTTTTTATATGAAAATACTTTGAAAAATAATCATTTATCATCTTTTTTAGATTATTTCATTGAATTAATATTGTCACAATATATCACAAGTGACCTTCAAATGTTTTAAAACAAGTGTATCCTCATAATAATTAATATATTGTGATTTCATGGTATAAGTGATTATAATTGTCCATTTGATACTATTTCAAGATATATTCCTTCCTATAATCACAAAATAAATCCAAAAGTAAATTTTTGATCATAAGGGCTCCCAAAAAAGTCATAATCAAAGAATATAAAAATACATGAAGTTGATTGGACTTCCTATAGGTAAACATAAATTTTTAGTGCTCTGTAAATAAATAAATACCTTTTCCACTACTTTTTAAAAAAATTATGGATTACTCAAGTATAACCTTGAATCATTAAAAATAGAAGCAATATCTGGGAAAATACAAACTTTAGCATAAATAAAATTTCCAATAGGCATATGAGACATTTTTTTATCTCTTTCCCACTTTCAAAAAATTGATACATTATGAGTGGAGTGAGAAATTATGTTAAACTACTTGAGGATCTTTTAATATATTCTCTTTGAGACAATATAAAAATACTATATGAACTATCATAATGAAATTGGATGTCAAAGAAACATCCCTAGGTCTTTTATATCAAAGTGGTCATTAATTTTGTCTCTATCACAAGTTTAACATAATTATTATACATAAGTGTATCATCGATATACAAAAAACATAAAATTACACCCACGGGTTTTGAAAAAAAATACCAATCTAAATAAATCTCTTTAAATCCAAATTAATTAATATTTAAATATTATTTACAGTCTTTAAAATTAGTTACATTCAATGTTTTCATAGAATTAGGCAACAATATTATCATTAAAATAACAAAATGATCATTTAAAAAAACATAAATACTTATACAATCAAAAAATAAATGATTTTATATCCATAATAGATATTCCCTTTCAAAAAATATTTATCTATTATGAACTTACCTAAGGGTCCCAGATCATAATAAATAAAATTTTTATATGATGGTATGATGTAAAAACTTTAGGTTACACAAAATCAAGCACTGATAGGATATTTGAAATAATAATCATAAAAAGTATCATTTTAGTAACTAAATTACATTAATAATAATATATCGATAGGATGTGCTAATTATTAATGTAATATATACATAAAAAATTTCATAACTAATATGTATTTTTTGAATAATTTTATTTATCATGATCTTATATAAGCCCCTCAAACCATAAAATTATAATTTGATGATGTATGAATTTTATGTTACCCAAAATACACTACTTACTGAGTATTTTATGTTGACATAAATTAAAGAAACATATATACATCATTATCATAATAATAAGGATCTCGTGTCATAATAAATAAATTTTAATATTATGATGTATTAATTTTATGTCGTATAAAATCTAATACTAATGGGTACTTGATATTGACCTAAATTATAAAGCATAAAAAACACAATAATGATGATTATGATGATAATGATGGTACCAATTCAAAATAAAATTATAATATCATGTTGTATAAATTTTATGTTAGAAAATTTCTAATACTGATAGGATGTTTTGATAAAGACATAAATTATAAAACAATACATCATAATAATATTAAGGGCCCTTGTATCATAATATTATAAAATTATAATGACATGTTGTAAAACTATTATGTCGAACAAAATGTAACACTGATAGGGTATTAAATGAAAAATGAAATAATTTTTTAAAAAAAAATACAACATATAAATAACAAAATTTCATCAATAATAATATATGTGTAAGATATATTTACTATTAATGCAATATATTAACATACAAAAATTATTCGACTCAAAATTTTGTGTAAATTATGACCTTGATAGATGAGTTCATAATTATATAAAATTTATCACAAAATAACCAAATATGATTGATTAAATCATATACAATACTAATTATTTTCATACACAAAATTCATCATAATTATTTCCATGATATGTGATGTAACACCCCAAGCTTCCATGGTACACTTCTCTTTGAATAATAGAGCAGCGTGTGTTGTATGCAACCTCAAGTTCTAACACACCGCGACCAATAAAAGAAGTCGTTATGAATAGTAATACCCACTTTTTGAAATTATATAAATTTTATATTTCAAAATGGACTTAATTTTTTGATTCTTAATATCTAAATTATCCTATGTTGAATTTTTTGTAATTTTCTGAGAACTTCCAATTTTTGATGAATAGTGAAAAATACTTAAAAACAACTTTTTTAATAAAAATAATTTATAGTGATAAATTATAGTATTGAGTGGTTTTAAAGTATAATTATAATATATTTTTACCATTATATCCAATGGTGGTCATTATAATTAATTTCACTTTGAAATTGGACATAAACAATTGTCAATCTTTTGATATATATTGTTCCTTAAAAACACGCTATTTGTTGTGACAGCGGGAATTAATTATTAAATTAATTAATTCAACTTATATGTTTTGAATTTTTTAAAATATAAATCATTTTTTAATTAGGAATATCAAATATAGCTTAGGGTTAATTTTTGGTATTGTTCTGAAAAACATCGATTTTTGATGAATAGTGAAACCACTAAGTGGTAGTTAAAAAAACTGATTTTTTGTTTAAATGAAATTTTACCACCTCTATGATTTGAATTTCAAAAATCTAACATACATAATTTTCATTAGGAAGTAAAATGTGGTTCAATGGGATTAAAATAATTTTTGGTGAATGGTAACTTTTAAGTTCTAATAATCACGATTAAAGGTAATTAGTGTAACTTAAGGTAAATATAATGTTATAATAATATGAAATTACCTTTACACTTGTCCTACCCTTATTGGGTGAGTCAATGCCGACCAATAAAATCCACAGGTCAACTTGGGGACCCCATGGAGCCATTTGGGTAAGAAAATGACATTAATAACTTTTTATTTAAAGTAAAAATAAAATTGACACAAACATGTGTTGTTTTACTAAAACAATTATTACATGGGGTTATATAAGTTAAATTTTTTACTATAAATATTCATTGAAAATATAAATAGATTTCCTACATCATGGTAATTTTTTTATAATTTTTATACATTAAATAAATAAATTTATTTATGACACCATTATGATGAAACGATTACCTCATTAATTAACGATTTAAATAAAATGAAAAGATAATGTAAAATATAAGACTTACACTAGTCAAAAACCTATTGTATGAGTATATTTAGAACCCTTATCACTTTATCCTCGAAATATATAATTGTGGGACCTTTTAAATCCGAAAATAACTTCATAATAATGTAACATTTCATGACTTTCCAAGAGTTCCCCTCCTCTCCTCTTATAAAAGGCCCCCACCTCTACCACCTTATTCACACCATAAAATCCATTTGGCTTGGACAACCTCTGCCCAAATACTCTCTAAACTTCCCTATCTTACTCCTAGAAGCGTCACTTTGGGCAGAAGTCTTCCCAAGGAAGCCTTTGGTTCAAACCGAGGGGAGTTACCCGATTTAAAGGTAATGTCTTCTCTTACGTTGTTTTGTTTTATTTTTCTTCTCCAACCCCCTAAACTCTTTTTATTCTTTTCTTTTGTAACAAAACCATTATACTCAATATACTTGGATGTTTTTATGAGAATTATTTTTTTTACACTTACACACACCTTCGCCTAATGGCTAAAGAACATACTGTTTCTGTGGGTGGTGAATTACGGCCTCACGAAACGATGATTGTTCAATCTTCTTTTAACACCTATCATGGTGGCCATTATGATGACACTATTTTTATATATGATATATATTATGTTTTTTATTTCCTTGTGATTCTTTATTTTTAATTTATGGCATACCTTTATGATTTCCATTATGGGTAAACACGATAATTTCATTTTAGGGAGTGCGGACTACCGCCCCCTCAAAGTGATTTGAATCATTAATTCCATATGTGGGATGTATAAAGGATGGATTAAATGGTATTATAAATTATATTATACTGAAATTATATTATACCTTTATATAATTATAATTTCATTCCATTAAATGCGAAATAGAAATGAAAGTAGCGTTCATGCGTACGTACGGCTTACCATCTCCATGAACGGTGCATTTCTTTTCTTACCTCTAAATGTTATTTAATATTATAAATGCATGTATATACTGGATATATATGATATATATGATATCTACATCATGAATTTAATTATGGATATAATTTATATTTCACCACACTAAAAACTTGTAATTATAAGAAGTTTATTTTTTACTCATGTACCAAAGATCGACAAAACGACCGTTATTAACATAAATAATTACATAATGTTCATAACATGGTAATAAGTGATATAAAAGGAATAATGAACATGAAAAATGTTCTTATTCCAATATAAATTAACTCTAGTTTATTATTCAGGAGATTAAAGAATGATCGAGTCAAGTCGGACACGAGGTAAGGGAACTTCTTAACCCAATTTTCGTTCTTTGGGTTAATCTCCTACTCTAAAATTATGTCATGATATTATTATGTCCTATCTTGTATTTATACTTTATTTATGTGTACATATAGTTAATACACATAATATATCTATTTTATCTAAAAATGATCTTTGTAATAGACTTCGTCTCAATCTCCTTTCATTGAGGCATATTTTGTTTTATACACAACTTTCTTTTATACGGTCTATAAACCCCTTTGACTTTTACGTTTATTCAAAAGGAATCTTTTTTATACGAAGCATTTTACTAAACGAAAAAAGGGAATGTTTTTTTTTTCATACATATGCGGCGACAACGACTTCTCCACCGCCGTGACCATTATTTGAGTTTCGGTTTCCTCAACAAGCCATAACTTTTTTTGAAAAATAAATACCAGGTTTTAATTTTCTTTTATTTTGGTATTTAAAATGGTTTTGAAAGTGTTTTTATTATATAAATGTGATGTATTGATACCTTGTGATTGAAATGTGGAAATTTTATGTTTACTTTATGCATGTTTTATGTGATACAATTATGTTATGGTTTATGATATGTTTAAACCTGTTCATATGAGGAATGCATTGGACTTAATAAGTGACGGGTGGAGCCCGCTATAGCTCCTCGATGCATCGGTAGGTCTCATGAGACAAACTAGTGTCTTAGCATGAGGCCTTGACAAAATATTATTTTTAGTCTTGGCATGAGGCCTTGGCTACATGGTTATCATAGTCTGGCATTATGCATTCCATCATTATGAAAGTGGTTATTGATATTGCATGTGATTGTTTGACTAGTAGAATATCCATGTGAATAAGTAAATGGAATTATTTCATTTTATTTTTTCCATATTATGCTGAAGTTAAAGTTTAAAAGTCTTTTGTTTTAGTTATATATTGCCTTAAATGTTAATGTTTATTTATGAAAGCTTCTTCTATATTGTTATCCTTACTGAGCATCTGAGATCACCCCTTACAATGTTTTAAATTTTTCTAGGATGTGAAGAAGTATATTATGAATGGCCTGCAGGGATAGTATGTGGGGATATGTAGACAAGATGTTATTGTAGTTTTCTTTTACTTTATGATGTAATTTAAGACTTATGAATGTATCTAGTGTTTCCAAGGCTACTAAACTAATCAGTCTTTCGAGACTTGATCTTTTGTGATCATACCAATGTTACGCAATAATGCACCGACTTTGGGTAACTGGGGTCGAGGTGTTACAGTTGGTATCATAGGAAGTTTAGTACTAACCTTGGAAGCTAGATTTAGATAAACTATGGTTAGAGCACATAGCCCAAAGATGGACTTTGAGGATTAGTATAGAAGAACTTCCTAGAATTTTGGTATTATAGAGATTTTGTGAGTTTTCCCAGCAATACAACCTTGTCTGGATATGAGCAGGTAGAGTCGGCTCTGGCACAGATGTACCTAGGGGTAAAACCCAAAAACACCTCTTTGAGCTAGACTCGAACGGGAACGGGTGCACAACAACGGGCCTTGATGCACTTTTGGTTACGGCACTCCTGGGGGATATGCTTAGGATAATTATAATTTTCTTTACAAACCATTATGAAGGGTTTATGAGTATATACTTCCTCAAAGAAAACATTTTTATGATTATAGTTCAATTAATGTTAAGTGTTTTACAAGTATGGAATTGTGTATTTTGATTCATAAACTAATCTAGTTTATGCCATTGTTTAGAAATAACACCTAGTGGGAGGAATGGAAACCATATCAATGCACGCACTCCATGTAGGGATTTCCCTCCTGCTCAAGATAATTATAATGGAGTTGGTGATACAACTGGTGCTAATCATCATATCACTATACTAGGACAACTCACTCAGGTTATGAATAATAACCTTACTCGTATGGAGCACCCTGATCTGCAACGTGGAGGATCAATGTTAGACCGCTTCATGAGGAAAAAGCCGCCAACATTTAATGGGGGTACAAATCCATTAGTAGCTGAGCAATGGATAAACTTCTTAGAGAAAATATTTCATGCCTTGGGGAGTAGCGAAATGGAGAAGGTTGTCATGGTAGTTTACTGCCTCACTGGAGATGCCAATCAATGGTGGTCACTGATTCAAAACATGAAGGAAGATGAAGAAGTATCAAGTATGGAATGGAGGGAGTTTAAGGAAATTTTCTTTGAAAAATACTTTCCACATGACCATCGAGCAGATATGGAAAGGCAATTTCTGAGTCTGAGGCAGAAGGAGGATGAGAATGTCACAAAGTATGAGGCTAACTTTACAAGGTTAGAGAGGCATGCTCCAGATTATATACGTAACCCAAGAAGTAAGATTGATCTTTTCTTTTATGGGTTAAAACCATTTCTCCATCGAGCATTAGTCTCACAAACCTTCTCGTCATACAAAGATATTGTCTCGTGTGCTATCAAGATAGAAAAGGAATTCTCTAAATCTTATGACAATAAAGTAAAGCAAGAAAAGAAGAGAACGGTGGAACAAGAGACAGATAAAGGGAAAAAAGGGAAAGAAGGATTTTCCATTATGTGATAATTGTGGGAAGAATCACCCTGGTACTTGCCTAAAAGGAATGGTAGTTTGTTATAAATGTGGAGAAAAAGGTCACCAGGATCGTGATTGTAAGGGAAAGAAAGAGGCTATCAATGTTGAATTCTACAATTGTAAAGAAATGGGGTATTATGCAAATGAATTCCCTAAGATCCAAATAAAATTACCTCAGAAAAGGCCAAGGTATCAAGGACAATCTTATGTTGTTACTACAGTTAAAGTGGAATAATTAATGTACTGGTGCTTTTGGACTCAAGGATTATATTCTGGTTATAAGAATAATGTGATATATATAAGGATTGTACTGCAGTACTTATTTTATTCATTAATTTTTTAATATGATGAAGGTAATCATATTTTTGTATGTGACAATAAGAGAAACTTTACTTTTTTTGAGGATTCTGCTGATACAATTGATTTTGGAATTTAGAGACCTTTTAGAGAAAGTCTAGACAGAGGTATTTTGGATAACTATAAAGGTAGGAATGGATTAAGTTGAACTTTGGATAGTAGGTTAAAACATTTCTGAAGATTATTTTTGGAATATTATAATACTATATTTTTAGGAAAAGGAAAACCTGCAGGTTGGGGGATAACCCGTCGCGTCGGACAAAGCTGTAGGAATCGAACCCACAACCATAGTGCGACAGGCCTTTATTACCTACCACTAGCCTACAGAAAGTCCCTGGTTATTACAAAATAGTTTTCCTAATCTAAATGGTATGTGTTAATATTTGTAACCTTGTACGATTAGGATAAATATAATATTTTTGAGTTCTATTATATTTTTGAGTGAAAGATGGGTTTGTGGTAAAAATTTATTAAAGAATGAAAGTCTACATGACAAGTATGTATATTTCCTTACATTCTTAGTAAATCTCCTAAATAAATTCCTCAACTTTATGAAATGCAACTTAAAATAAAAACGTTGTCGGTTAACTTTTCCTACTAGGGAATCAATGATCATTTAACCAATCACAAGTTTGTGATTTTCTTGTAGTTAAACTTTCTCCTAATCCTGTTTTCTACAAATCTCCACTAGACCTTGATGGTTTTTTTCTCCTCCATATCCATATTTTCATATAATCCTAGTATGGGCTATCTTGGGTGACCTTTGTACCTCTCTTTCTTTCTTTTAAAGTTATATTTTTATTAACCTTATTTCCGATGTGGGTTTTCCACAAAGGTATTTTCTATTTTCAACCTTTTATTTCCAAAGAAAAATTTCAAATTGTGAGGACACAATTTATTGAAGTAGGGTAGAATGTAACACCCCAATCTTCCATGGTACGCTTCTCTTTGAATAATAGAGAAGCGTGTGTTGTACGCAACCTTGAGTTCTAAAACACCGCGACCAATAAAAGAAGTCGTTATGAATAGTAATACCCACTTTTAGAAATTATATAAATCTTATATTTCAAAATGGACTTCATTTTTGGATTCGGAATATTGAAATTAGCCTATGTTGAATTTTTAGTAATTTTCTGAGAACTTCCAATTTTTGATGAATAGTGAAAAATACTTAAAAACAACTTTTTTAATCAAAATAATTTATAGTGATAAATTATACTATTGAGTGGTTTTAAAGTATAATTAGAATATATTTTTACCATTATATCCAATGGTGTTCATTATAATTAATTTCACTTTGAAATTGGACATAAACAATTGTCAATCTTTTGATATATATTGTTTCTTAAAAACACGCTATTTGTTGTGACAGCGGGAACTAATTATTAAATTAATTAATTCAACTTATATGTTTTGAATTTTGTAAAATATACATCATTTTTTAATTAGGATTATCAAATATATCTTAGGGTTAATTTTTGGTATTGTTCTGAAAAACATCGATTTTTGATGAATTGTGAAACCACTAAGCGGTAGTTAAAAAACTGATTTTTCATTTAAATGAAATTTTACCACCTCTATGATTTTAATTTCAAAAATACAACATACATAATTTTCATTAGGAAGTAAAATGTGGTTCAATGAGATTAAAATAATTTTTGGTGAATAGTAACTTTCAAGTTCTATTAATCGCGATTAAAGGTAATTAGTGTAACTTAAGGTAAATATAATGTTATAATAATATGAAATTACCTTTACACTTGTCCTACCCTTATTGGGTGAGTCATGGACGACCAAGAAAATCCATGGGTCAACTTGGGGACCCCATGGAGCCATTTGGGTAAGAAAATGACATTAATAACTTTTTATTTAAAGTAAAAATAAAATTGACACAAACATGTGTTGTTTTACTAAAACAATTATTACATGGGGTTATATAAGATAATTTTTTGACTATAAATATTAATTGGAAAGATAAAAATATTTCATACATCGTGGTAATTTTTTTATAATTTTTAGACATTAAATATATAAATTTATTTATGACACCATTATGATGCAACGATTACCTCATTAATTAAAGATTTAAATAAAATGAAAAGATAATGTAAAATATATGACTTACACTAGTAAAAAACCTATTGTATGAGTATATTTATAACCCTTATCACCTTATCCTTGAAATATATAATTTTGGGACCTTTTAAATCCGAAAATCACTTCATAATAATGTAACATTTCATGACTTTCCAAGAGTGCCCCTCCTCTCCTCTTATAAAAGGCCCCCACCTCTACCACCTTATTCACACCATCAAAGCCATTTGGATCGGCCAATATCTACCCAAATACTCTCTAAACATCCCTCTCTTACTCCTAGAAGCCTCACTTTGGGAAGAAGTCTTCCCAAGGAATCCTTTGGTTCAAACCGAGGGGAGTTACCCGATTTAAAGGTAATGTCTTCTCTTATGTTGTTTTGTTTTATTTTGCTTCTCCAACCCCCTAAACTCTTTTTATTATTTTCTTTTGTAACAACACCAGTATACTCAATATAATTGGATGTTTTTATGAGAATTATTTTATTTACACTTACACACACCTTCGTCTAATGGCTAAAGAACATATTGTTTCTGTGGGTGGTGAATTACTGCCTCACGAAACGATGATTGTTCAATCTTCTTTTAACACCTCTCATGGTGGCCATTATAATGACACTATTTTTATATATGATATATATTATGTTTTTGTTTTCCTTATGATTCTTTATTTTTCATTTATGGAATTCCTTTACGATTTCCATTATGGGTAAACACGATAATTTCATTTTAGGAAGTGCGGACTACCACCCCCTCAAAGTGATTTGAATCGTTAATGCCATATGTGGGATGTATAATGTAACACCCCAGGTAAATAAAGAATATGAAATTTTCATATTTATCCATATTTGTGAATAAAATATTAATATTAATTTAAATGGGATGCTATGCTCGATGGTGTACCCAATACTTAACAACGAGTTTCTTGGGAATCTTACGTGGCACTCTAATAATAAAATAATATTATTTTAAATTGTAGTTAACGCCTAGACATTGTAATGGTGGGAATGAACATAACTAACTACAAAATGATTATATATATTTGTCAAATATTTTTACTTTTTACAATAAATGTTAGAGGATTAAAAATGTGAATAAATCCAATTTTAAGCGTAAACATTCTAATATTCTTTAAAAGGTCGATTAACCGCCTTTTAATGACGAACCTCTTTTAAATACACTTTTTGAAAATTTTATGTGTTATATTTGACAAAATAAAATTCTTCTTTAGAATTGGGGCATCAAAATTTACTTTGTGTAAATTTTTGGTATTTTTCCGATAAAGTTCATTTTTTAATGAATAGTGAAAAATGTTGTATTTTAATTCAAAACCTCTTTTTAATCTAATTTATTTATATGATTAGATTATCTTTTGAATTGGTTTTAAAGTTAAATTAGAATATATTTTTACCATTTAATCCAATAGTGGTCGTTGGAATTAATTTCATCTTAAAATTGGACTTAAACTAGTGTCAATCTTTTGATACTTATTGTTTCATAAAAACCCGCTATTTGCTCTGACAGCTGGAATTAATTATTAAATTAATTAATGCAACTTATATGTTTTGAATTTTCTAAAATGGAAATCATTTTTGAATTCGGAATATCAAATATATCTTAGGGTGAATTTTTGGTAATTTTCTGAAAAACTTCAATTTTTTATGAATAGTGAAACCACTAAGTGGTAGTTAAAGAAACTGATTTTTCGTTTAAATGAAACTTTACCACTTCTATGATTTGAATTTCAAAAATCCAAAATACATGGTTTTCATTAAGAATTAAAATCTGGTTCAATGGGATTAAAATAATTTTTTGGTGAATAGTAACTTTTATGTTTATTAATCGCGATTAGAGGTAATTAGTGTAGTTTAAGGTAAAAATAATGTTTTAATGATATGAAATGACCTAGACACATGTCCTACCCTTATTTGATGTGTCATGGACGACCAAGAAAATCCATGGGCCAACTTGGGGACCCCATGGAGCCACTTTTCTTGGAAAATTACATTAATACCTTTTTATTTAAAGTTAAAATAAAAATGTCACAAACATGAGTTGTTTTACTAAAACAATTTTTAAATAGGGTTATACAAGTCATATTTTTGACTATAAATATTCATTATAAATCTAAAAAGATTTCCTACATCATTATATTTTTTTTATAATTTTTAGACACTAAATAAATTAAATTATTTATGACACCATGATGATGCAGCGATTACCTCATTATTTAACGATTTAAATAAAATGAAAAGATGATGTAAACTCTAAGACCTAAACTTGTCAAAAACCTATCTTATGGGTGGATTTAGAAACCTTATCATCTTATCCTCGAAATATATCCTTTTGGGACCTTTAAAATCCGAAAAGCATTATATGATAAAGTAATATTTTATAACTTTCCAAGAGTGCCCCTCCTCTCCTCTTATAAAAGGCCCCCACCTCTACCACCTTACACACACCTCTCAAGCCTTTGGCTCGGACAACCCCTGACCATTTAATCTCTCCACATCCCTATATTCATCATTGAAGCCTCACTTTGGGCAGAATCCTTTCCAAGGAATCCTTTGATCTCAAATCAAAGAGAGTTACCCGATTTAAAGGTAATGTCTTCCCTTGTGTTCTTTTGTTTTATTTTGCTTCTCCAAACCCATAAACTCTTTTTATTACTTTTTTTTGTAACAACACCAGTATCTTAAATATAATAGTATGTTTTTATAAGAAGGATTCGAGCTACACTTTTACACACCTTCGTCTAATGGTTAAATAACATACTGTTTCTGTGGATGGAGAATTACTGCCTCACGAAACGATGATTGTTCAATATTATTTTAACACCTTCAAAGGTGGCCATTAAGATGTCACTATATTTATATATGATATATAATATGTTTATGTTTTCCTTAAGATTATTTATTTTTCATTTATGGCATACCTTTATGGTTTCCATTATGGGTAAACGCGATATCTTCATTTTAGGAAGTGCGGACTACCGCCCCCTCAAAGTGATTTGATTCGTTAATGCCATATGTGGGACGTATAAAGGATGGAATTAATGGTAATAAATATGATATCCTACTGGAATTATAATATACCTTTATATCATTATTATTTCATTCCATTGAATACAAAAAAATGAAAGTAGCGTTCATGCGTACGTACGGCTTATCGTCTCCATGAACGGTACATTTCATTTTTTTCTCCAAATGTTATGTACTATTATAAGTACATATATATAATGGATATATATGTAATATATTACATATAAATGATATATATCATTCTGTAATTATAATATATATATCTCTCATTTTGTTATAATTCCATTAATATGACAAAAAATGAAAGTAGCGGTCATGCGTACGTATGGCCTACCGTCTCCATGAACGGTGCTTTTAATTTTTTTTATCTCCAAATGCTATGAAATAGTATAAAATGGATATATAATGGATATATATGATTTTTAAAACATCAATACTATTCTGGATATGATTTACCTATAACTACATGGAAAATTCTTTTCCAACAAGTTCAATTTTAACTCATGTACCGAACATCAACAAAAACGTCTGATATGAACTCACTTTGTTAACCAATTATTATAACATTATAATATGTGATATGAAAGGAATAATAATATTTAAATGAGGTCCTTAAGAAATTATAAATTGACCAAATTTTATTATTCAGGAGATTAAAGAACGATCGAGTCATGTCGGACACGAGGTAAGGGATCCTACTCCTCTCTTTCTTTTTAAGTACACTCTTTTATGTAATTCCTTTTAAGCTCATATTTCTTATGATTGAGATGTTATTTTATATTAATCCCACTGTAATTTTTATGTTCATATGATGAGAGACCCTATTTTCTCTCATAAATCCATTTTGGAAGTTTTGAGTGGCGCCCTTAGGCTGCCGAATTTTCGTAAGAGATCTAACCTCTCTCTTTCTTTTTTAAGTACTCTCCTTTATGTCACTTCTTTTAAGCTCCTATTTGTTATGATGGGGGATGTTATTTTATATTAATCTTGATGTAAATTTTATTATAATATTATTAGAGACTCTATTTGATCTCATCAATCCATTTTTGGAAGTTTTATGTGGCGTCGTTAGGCTGCCGAGTTTTCGTAAGGGATTATTCATCTCACTTTTAGTCCCGTGAGATTTATGCTACATTTTCCACCATTTCCTTTGAGTGGTGTATGTACTTCCCATTATTATTCTCTTTTTTTAATATAATTTCATTTACATATTCATTGTATGACCCTTCTTCAATGGGGTGTACGTTTCAAAAGTTACCCAAGTCGGTAAGGGAACCTTTCACCCTCATCTTTTTAAAAGACTTCTTTTGTTATGTCTTTTAATTCACGTACTATTATGTTGAGATATGTTCTTATATATACTTATCGATGTAAATTTTATGTCCAAGTGATGAGATACCATTTTTATCTCTCATCAACTCATTTTCTGAATTTTGAAGTGACGTCGTTAGGCTGTCGAATTTCTGTAAGGGAACTTCTTAACCCACTTTCAATTATTTGGGTTAAACCTCTACTTCTTGATTTTACTATTCCAAGATTATGTGTGGAATCTCTATGTTGTAGTTTCCACAAACCATTGTGTGGATATACTATTTCTACACATAATCATCTCATTGATAAATTCTTATGTCATTTAGAAGAACTTGTATCGGAAATCATAACTCAATCTCATTTCATTGAGTTAAATATCTATGTAATTGGTTTTGTTTTTCCAAGATTATTTGTGAATGACCTCTGATTGTTTTACACTTAATATCCACTTATATTTTGTGTATTCATATTTTTCACACATAATCATTTAATTGATTTATCCTTAATCTAAGGATACCGACTTTGTAAGGGACTTCGTCTCAATCTCCTTTCATTGAGGTATATTTCATTTTATACACAACTATATTTTATACGGTGTATAAACCCCTTTAACATTTACTTTTATACAAAAGGAATATTTTTATACGAAGTATTTTACTAAATGAAAAAAAGGAATGTTTCTTTTAATGTACGCGGTGACAACGACCTTTTCCACCACCGCGAGTATTATTTGGTATTTGGCTTCCTCAACAAGCCGTAATGTTTTTTAAAATTAAATAAATACCATATACTCTTTTTTGTATTTTGGTATTGAAAATGGTTTTTATAATGGATTTGTTATGTCAATATATTTAAGTGATATATTGTGATCTAAGTGTGGAAATGTTTTCTTTCCATTATATTTGTTTTATGTCTTATGATTTTATAATGGTACTTGGACATTTAACGGGTGGTTACGTGATAAACCATATGACGGGTGGTGCCGTGAATACCAGGATGGGTGGTTACGTTATAACCTCCAATGCATTGGGTATGGAAGTCATCTGTATGGCTATTCCATTAAGTATGTGTGGAATTTGACCGTATGGTTATTCCATTTAAGTATGTTTATGTCCCAAGTTACCTTTATATGTTATGTGTTCTTTATATGGGTTTTATGGTAATCTTTTGGTTACAAAAGGGTAAGTAATGATCTTTTATTCAGTGAAGAGTTTTTTTTACTACTTCATAAAGGTGAAAAATATTACTTTGATAAAGTATACGTGGTTTACTTGTTGTTTTGAAAAACTAACAGTTTTCATTCTTTGTGTATCCCTTACTGAGCTTTTTATGATCACCCCAAGTTTTTTTGAAATGTTTTTCATAGGACTTAATGTGGAATAGGGTCAAGGATGGGATCAAGGGAAAGTCATGCTATCTAAAACATGGAACTAGACATGTTTCTTTTTAAGAGTTTTTATTTTTTGGAAACTTAGTATAAGTGTCTACTTTGTAATCTTTTGAGATGTAATAGTTATGTCCTAATTCTCTAAAACTCTAAACCATGAAAAGATCCTTAATGTGAATTATTCATTTAATTCAATATTAAGTAAGGTTTAAGGCCGGGGCTTTATATATAAAGGATGTAGTAAATGGTATTATACATTATATTATACTGGAATTATATTATACATTTATATAATTATAATTTCATTCCATTAAATACGAAATAGAAATGAAAGTAGTGTTCATGCGTACCTATGGCTTATCGTCTCCATGAACGGTGCATTTCATTTCTTACCTCTAAATGATATATAATATTATAAATTCATGTATATACTGGATATATATGATATATATGATATCTACATCATGAATATAATTCTAGATATAATGGATGTTTCACCATATTAACAACTTGTAATTATAAGAAGTTTATTTTTGACTCAAGTACCAAAGATCGGCAAAACAACCGTTATTAACATAAATAATTACATAATGTTCATAACATGGTAATAAGTGATATAAAAGGAATAATGAACTTGAAAAATGTTCTTAATCAAATATAAATTAACTCTAGTTTATTATTCAGGAGATTAAAGAACGATCGAGTCAAGTCGGACACGAGGTAAGGGAACTTCTTAACCCAATTTTCATTCCTTAGGTTAATCTCCTACTTTCAAATTATGTCATGATATTATTATGTCCTATCTTGTATTTATAATTTCATTATGTGTACATATAGTTAATATACATAGTAGATCTATTTTATTTAAAAATGATCTTTGTAAGGGACTTCGTCTCAATCTCCTTTCATTGAGGCATATTTTTTTTTATACACAACTTTCTTTTATACGGTGTATAAACCCCTTTGACTTTTACATTTATTCAAAAGGAATATTTTTTATACGAAGCATTTTACTAAACAAAAAAAGAGAATGTTTTTTTTTTCGTACATAGGCGGCGACAACGACTTCTCCACCGCCATGACCATTATTTGAGTTTCGGCTTCCTCTACAAGCCATAACTTTTTTTGAAAAATAAATACCAAGTTTTAATTTTCTTTTATTTTGGTATTGAAAATTGTTTTGAAATTGTTTTTATTATATCAATGTGATGTATTGATACCTTGTGATTGAAATGTGGAGATGTTATATTTTGTTTATGCATGTTTTATGTGATATAATTATGTTGTGGTTTATGATATGTTTAAACCTGTTCATATGAGGAATGCATTGGACTTAATAAGTGACGGGTGGAGCCCGCTATAACTCCTCGATGCATCGGTAGGTCTCATGAGACAAACTAGTGTCTTGGAACGAGGCCTTGACAAAATTTTATTTGTAGTCTTGGCACGAGGCCTTGGCTATGTGGTTATGATAGTCTGGCATTATGCATTCCATCATTATGAAAGTGGTTATTGATATTGCATGTGATTATTCAACTAGTATAATATCCATGTGAATAAGTAAATGGCATTATTTCATTTTATTTTTTCCATATTATGCTGAAGTTCAAGTTTAAAAAGCTTTTGTTTTAGTTATACATTGCCTTAAATGTTAATGTTTATTTATGAAAGCTTCCGCTATGTTGTTATCCTTAATGAGCATCTAAGCTCGCCCCTTCCAATGTTTTAAATTTTTCCAGGATGTGAAGAAGTATATTATGAATGACCTTTAGGGATAGTATGAGGGGATATGAAGACAAGATGTTGTTGTAGTTTTGTTTTACTTTATGATGTAATGTAAGACTTATGAATGTATCTAGTGTTTCCAAGGCTACTAAACTAATCGGTCTTTCAAGACTTGATCTTTTGTGATCACGCCAATGTTACGCAATAATTCACCGACTCTGTGTAACTGGGGTCGGGGCGTTACATGTGAGTTCCTAATTAAACAAAATATATAACAAAATTTTATTTACACATGTATTATAAATTAATCCATATATTATAATAGAAATTGTCATTCATAAAATTTTTCTAAACTCTATCCATGATATGTGAGTTCTTAATTAAAAAAAATATCACAAAATTATATATATACAAATATGGTTAATTATATGATATATTTATAAAAGCTATAATTTCAAAGATTTTAGATCACAAAAAAAATATTTTATAAAAATATTTTCAATAAAGAAAATATTTAAAATATTTTATCCCCATTACAAAAAAAATGATTGATTATAATGGAAATAAATTCAATAATATTTGAATAAGTTTTACTAATGAAATCCATGAACCAAAAAACACAATGAAATGCGGGTTATCAAAAAATTAAAAGCTTGCAAAAAAATTGTACACCAATTTGCATAACTATGATCATGATAAGTGAATTAATAATTATAAAAAATATTAAAAAACATGTATAAATATATGTTTTCATTCAATTTCATATATGGGTCACATTTTATCAAAAAAAATTAATAATTTCAATGGATTGATTCTATAAGAAAATATTATTCATATATGACTTGCATATATAATTTCAAAAAATAAAAAATCTAACTCTTATGTCTATGAATATTTAAAAAAATTGGGTGATCAACAAAGTTGAAATTATATTCAATATAATTTTCATTTTAGAATTTTATTTCCCCAAATATCAATCAAATACATGCATCAAACATGCCTATGAAAAAAAATAGTAATAATAATATAATAACAAAAGGATAAATTTATTTAATGCATTCTTGTAAATTCAAGTGGGAGAAAAAATATTATTTTTCTTACAATTTTCTTACAGGATTTAAATGTTCATATATGTAAATTAATTTTCATAATTTTGTTCATGATAGGTGATTACAATTGTATAAAATAATAAAAATTATGCATGTATCATGATAGTTGAACAAAAAGAGGAGATTTTTTTCAATTGGATTAGAAGATACAAATAACAATAATAAAAAACTGTAAAGACCCGGAAATTTCAAAGAAAATTTTTTCTTAATTTTCTTTGGAATTTTACGAGTGCGCAGTTTCTGACGGCACCTGGTTTCGAGGCCCGGTGGGCCCGGAATCATTTTCCGAATTTTAGCTCAGGTACGTTCAGTAAACGAACGAGCGGGTTTTCCTAACTTTTGAACCGGAGCTCAGAATCGAAATCTGAGGGCACCGATGGAATCACAACGCTGGTAATTGCTTATGAAGACCTTTCCTGGAGTTGCGTTTTCTCAGGAGAAGATGTTAAAAAAATGAGGAATAAAAATAAAATTGTTTTACAATTTATTTTTATTTCTTTACCAGTGGGTTAAGTGTATGGAAAAGAAAGATGCTAGTAATTTGGGGTGGGGCCTGCACGAGCCCCCGCCTCCTTCAATTTCCTCAACACCCCTTTGAAACCCCCTCTATCATTTAATTTTGCAACTCCCAACTTTTAATTACATTCCAATAAAACGACTCATTAAATGGGACAACGCACATTAATAAATTCTTGAATTCAATTTGATTTTCGAATTAAAGTTGGCATGTGTGTGTGTGTGTGAATAAAATAAGACAGGGTCTTATTTTATTGTTGGCGAATTCGTTGGGTGGATCAAAGAGGAGGAGACTCTTGCGCTCTGAAGAATGTTCTTCCTCGTTGAAGAACGCGAAGAACGACGAAGAACGCCGGCCTCCGATGGAAGACGACGAAGAGCGCAAGTTCCTCAGAGATTGACGACCCTCTTCTCTGCGACGCCGTGTACCGCAACGCCGACGATTCTCTTTTCCGTGACACCGACGATCCTCTTCCGCGACGTCTTTTCCCGCGACGATCCTTGCTCGAAAATTTCTTCAAGTAGGGGGTTTGGTTTAATTTAATTTATGTGGATTATATCCTTGGCCTTTGATTAAATTGTTGATAGTCTTTGAGCCGTCTGTTAACGTAATAACGGGAGGAGGTCGGACCGCACGAACACGGTCGACCCTCCTCCCCCTTTTGTTGGTTGTGCTTGTTGCGGTACGAGAAAAGGCGGCGCGGTGCAATGGCACCGCGCGGAATCAATGAAGAACGGGCGAAGAAGCGCCACGCCATCACGCCGCACCGCTGCGGCGTTTCGAAGGCTCCAAAGTTTGATTAATTGACGGCGGATCGTCGAGAGATGACAGAACGGTCTGCAGAGGCGGTTTTATGATTCCGCAGTAAAGTTCATGACCCGTGGTGAACGTCGGTGCAGACGGAATCGAAAACGGACCACTGGAGCAACTCCGGTGGCCCGCAGAATTCTCCGGCGGCGCGGGTCGCCGGCGCGGCGGCGCGGGTCGCCAGAAGGGATCGTCGCGGCTGAAGCCGCGGCGGCAGGCATCCGGTCCCGCGGCCGCGAGGGACCGAGGAAGGGACGCAGCGCCGGGCCGCGTCTGCTGGCAAGGAGCGGCCCCCACGCGGGGGCCGCGGCTCCAACCAAGGGGGCAGCGCCCCCTTTGCGCGGCCACTCGGCCCGTGCCGAGCCGTCCCGGGCCAGGCCGGGCCGCGCCCACCGGGCTGGACCCGGACCCGGTTCGGGCCGACCCAGGGGGGTTGGGCCGAGTCGGTCCGGGCCCAGACCCCTCATTTTCAGACCGCTTCTGGTCTTTTGCCCATATCTTGGGCTACGGACCTCTGATCGACACACCGTTAGTTTCGATGTGATCCTTGGATCGAGACGGTCGTTTTGGTATATTACAATCATGGTTTCGGAGAACCTTGGGTATGTCCGGGTTGGTTCGAACACGAAACCAACCGGGCCCTCAGAGCGGAAATGCTTATAACTTGAGCTCCGGACGTCCGATTGACGTGTCGTCGACTTTGTTGGATTCTTCTTAGTGATATGGACCTTTTGGATTACTCCGATCAAGTTTTGGATGCAGTTGGACTGCGGTCGGGTTGGTTTTGACTTAAAAATCAACCGTGCCCCTAGAACGAAAAAGCTAATAACTCTCAGACCGGGCATCTAATTGACGCGCCTTCTGTCACGTTGAGTTCCTCTTGTCGAGACAGAACTTTGAGATACATCAACTCCGGACTACATGTTAGTTGATGTATCGACCCCTTGGCTCGTGGAGTGGACTCTCCCGGAAACGAGCATGTTGTGTGCGGGAACCCTAGAGCTGGTTGCGACTACACTGAAATCCTAAGTGGAATCGGCAACGATGAAGACCGTACTGAAATACTATGTGGGTTCGACGGCGATGAAGACTGCAATGAAATCCTATGTGGGTTTGGCAGCGATGAAGACCGTACTGAAATCCTATGTGAGTTTTACGGAGATGAAGACTGCACTGAAATCCTATGTGGGTTCAGCAGCGATGAAGACTGCACTAAAATCCTATGTGGGTTCGGCAGTGATGAAGACCGTACTGAAATCCTATGTGGGTTCGCCAGTGATGAGGACTGCACTGAAATCCTATGTGGGTTCGGAAGCGATGAGGACTGCACTGAAATCCTATGTGGGTTCGGCAGCGATGAAGACCGTACTAAAATCCTATGTGGGTTCGACGGCGATGAAAACTGCACTGAAATCCTATGTGGGTTCGGCAGCTTGGCTAGTTTGGTATCTTACGTGGTTCCTAGCTTAGATGAATCAGTGGCTATTATCTGATCATCTCTATCACCGAAGAAGTATACATGTGTGAGCTGAGTCTTGACTTCAATTAATATCTTCGATGTGATTGACTTGCTTTCCTATGTGGATTGGGTTGTGCTTTCCTATGTGTATTGTGTTGTTCTTTCTTATGTGGATTGGGTTGTGCGTTCCTATGTGGATTTGGTTGTACTATTTTATGTAGACGTGATCGAACTTGGTCTCGGATGATGGAGCCGAACTGGAATTGATGACTTATGTATATGTATGGGCATATACCTAAGTAGTGTTGGATGTTACTTCGTGATTGTATCTTTCCTTTTTGGTTTATCCTTTGTGGATTCTGGGAGACCTTCGGGGGTCTCGAGGTCCCTACTGAGTATCGTATACACACCACTGCACGGGATTCACCCGCACTACGTTGTGTTGGTTGCAGACGACGGACATCACTGATCGAGGTTGAGGATTGTAGAGCTGGACGGTTCCCGGAGGAGGAACTCATGACGAGTCGGTGCCTGGAGGTGGATTTATGACGAGTCAGTACCTGGAGGTGGACCACTGGGCGAGATGTACACGGGGCGGAAGGCAGGACCCGAGGAGCTGAGGAGGCTATCTGTACCCACCCTTCAGGTGGGATTTCCAGTGGACGGCTCGGCGTTGCTGCTTACTTTTCAGTCGTTGTACTTCCTTTCTAGTTGTATTTTAATTTCAGTTTGGGTTTGTATTCTGGCCCACTTCTTTCCGCACTCACTTGTACTTGTGATTACTTAGTGTTTACTACTGCTGACTTACTCTGTGGTGTTGTTTACTTTATAAAGGCAATACCTTCTCCTTTTTTTCAGGATTTACGCCTTGGTGCTAGTCGCCGGCCCCTGGCCTATGGAAGGCAGGCTTGGGGGAGTCATAGCACGGGTCCCGAGGACCGGTCGTGACAAATCGATATCAGAGGAGTTTGGTTCTACCGCAGAACTCAGGACTCTGATCTTCTTCTGTGTGAAGCAATAGTGTTAAGGGTATTCAGTGTGGTTATCAGTCCAGGGAGTCCAGTGTTGGTGCGGCAGCCGACGTATCCGTACACCAGGACCCTGACTTCTGATTTCCGACTCAATGCATGAAAACATTAATTGCATGTATGTTTCAAAAGTTTTATTTGTGATTACTTTGTGTCAGCTCACCAGGTATACTGTTTGACCGTGGCGCACCTGTTTCTTTTTAGGATGGACCCCTGACGGCAGCTAGCTAGGGCTCCAATCTTTGAGCGAGACGACTGCCCACCGAGCGACGAGGCCTCAGTGCAGGGCCCTTTTTGGCGGAGGCACCGGCGGTACCACTACCCGCCGAGCCACCGATCCTACTAGCCCAAGCCACTGATAGTGCACGTCGCCTTAGTGCGCTTCACGAGTTTCAACGTCAGAGACCGCCCAGGTTCTGTGGGGAGACGGACCCTCAGGCAGTTGAGAATTGGCTGGAGGCGGTTGTGAGAGTTTTCAGGTTAGTGAGGACACCAGCTGACCTCATGGTGATCCTCGCAGCGAGCCTCCTACACGCGGCAGCAGGCAGATGGTGGAGCTTGATACTCCAGGTGCACGACGAGGCATCTCTCCTCTGGACGGACTTTGAGATCATCTTCCGCTTGGAGTTCGTCCCAGCCACTCTCTATGCTGTGCGGATCCAGGAGCTACTACAGCTGCAGTAGGGCAGCATGACCGTGGCCCAGTACTCGGAGAGGTTTACTGATCTCTCGCACTACTCCACAGATATGGTACGGGACCCGTTCTTCCGGGCCCGGACCTTCGAGTAGGGACTGAGGCATGAGATCAGGGCTTCGATGATCTCCCTCAACATTATGACGTAGGAAGAGGTGTTGGAGAGAGCCCTTCTAGTGGAAAGTTTTCTCGCCAAGCAGGCACCAGCGGCAGGACCCTCCACAGGACGACCCGTAGTAGATTCTTCTGCAGCTGGCAGTAGACAGGTGACGTAGAGGTCCAAACGGGCCAGACCATCAGATGGGAAATCTCAAGGTGAAGTTTTGGTTGTGCGGGGCACACGAAGGAGAGCCAGCTACTCGAGGAGCAGGCAATGATACGCATGCGGCGGGCAAGGTCACATGGCTCGAGACTGCCCGACTCGTCCTGCAGATGAGCAGCAGGCGGTAGAGGGACCTCCCAGGTAGAGGTTCGACCATGGCGGTCCGTAGGGAGCAGGAGGGAGAGGCACAAGAGCTGGCCGAGCAGCGGGTGGTCGACGACGCTTTGAGGCCCTACCACCACCACCACCACCTGGGAGACCACCCCGACCGCAGGGAATGGGTGGACAGGGAAGAGCTCAGCTTCAGGTAGCTGAGGCCTATGGTCATGGAGCTCCAGGAGCAGATAGACAGGAGCGGGACTAGATCCAGACATGGAGACTTTTGTTCATGTTGCTTCTAGCTTTGTTGATGTTTGTTTGTAGATTCTTTGTGTCTTATACTTGATCTGCAGTAATAAAAGACACCTTTCCTTGTGGAATTTACTTTCTTATCCTATATTTTTTTTGTTACTAAGAGGTTCCAGTTTAAAAATTGTTGACTTGACCCTCACTATTGAGATACCTACTGGAGGAGACCCAGTTACCACACACTGATGCCGACAGTGTGACTCAACCCTTGGAGGCGAGAGTAACGGTCGGATCTCTTGGTAGTAGCGTTGAGGCCTTACTACGTCATCCTTGGTATGGATTAGTATCATCCATGTCAGGATTGACTGTATTAGGTGAATAAAGTGGTTCATCTAGGGGATGAGACTGGATTTATCTTATCGGCAAAGAAGAAATATTAGCAGCTCTTGTAGGACTAGAAAAGGGTCCAAGTCACCCAAGAGTGGATGAGGTTAGCTCAGATCCAACAAAAGACTTATGCTGACACGAGGCGAAGGCCGCAGGAGTTTGAGGATGGCGACCATATTTCCCTATGGGTCTCACCTCGATGTGAGTTACGGAGTTTTGGTCGGGGCGGCGAGTTATCTCCGCGCTTCCTCGGACCCTTCTAGGTCCACAACAGGGTAGGTGAGGTGGTTTACCACTAGACCCATCCACCTCAATTGCATCAGGTGCACGACGTTTTTCCTCGTATCTCAGCTGAGGAGATACGTGCACAACCCAACGCATATCATCGACCAGGGGGAGCTGAACATCGATGACGGGCGACTTTTGCAGAGGTCCCGGTGGAGATCGAGGATCGACAGGAGTGGGTCCTATGTGGATGGTCGAATCCTCTAGTACGCATCAGATGGCAGCACGGGAACCTCCAAGAGAGCACAGGGGAGTGGGAGGCTCAGATGCGTGCACAGTACCCCTTTTTGTTTCCCTAGTTTGTGTTATAGCTTTACGGGGATGTAAAGACCTAAGGTGGGAGTAATGTAAATATCCTGAAATTTCAAGGAAAATTTTTTCTTAATTTTCTTTGAAATTTTACGAGTGCGCAGTTTCTGACGGCACCTGATTCCGAGGCCCGGTGTGCCCGGAATCATTTTCTGAAGTTTAGCTCTGGTACGTTCAGTGAACGAACGAGAGGGTTTTCCTAACTTTTTAACCGGAACTCGGAATCGAAATCCGAGGGCACCGATGGAATCCCAATGCCGGTAATTTCTTATGAAGACCTTTCCTAGAGTTGCGTTTTCTCGGGAGGAGATGTTAAAAAAATGAGGAATAAAAATAAAATTGTTTTATAATTTATTTTTATTTCTTTACCGGTGGGTTAAGTGTGTGGAAAAGGAAGATGCTAGGAAGTTGGGGTGGGGCCCACACAAGCCCCCACCTCCTTAAATTTCCTCAACACCCCTTTGAAACCCCCTCTAGCATTTAATTTTGCAACTCCCCACTTTTAATTACATTCCAAAAAAATGACTCATTAAATGGGACAACGCACGTTAATAAATTCTTGAATTCAATTTGATTTTCGAATTAAAGTTGGCATGTGTGTGTGTGTGAATAAAATAAGACAGGGTCTTATTTTATTGTTGGTAGATTCGTTGGGTGGATCAAAGAGGAGGATACTCTTGCGCTATGAAGAACGTTCTTCCTCGTTAAAGAACGCGAAGAACGATGAAGAACGCCGGCCTCCGATGGAAGACGACGAAGAGCGCAAGTTCCTCGGAGATCGACGATCCTCTTCTCCACGACATCGTGTACCACGATGCCGACGATTCTCTTCTCCGCGACGTCGACGATCCTCTTCCGCGACGTCTTTTCCCGCGACGATCCTCGCTCGACAACTTCTTCAAGTAGGGGGTTTGGTTTAATTTAATTTATGTGGATTATATCCTCGGCCTTTGATTAAATTGTTGATAGTCGTTGAACCATCTGTTAACGTAATAATGGGAGCAGGTCGGACCGCACGAACACGGCCGACCCTCCTCCCCCTTTTGTTGGTTGTGCTTGTTGAAGCACGAGAAAAGGTGGCGCGGTGCAACGACACTGCGCAGAATCAATGAAGAACGGGCGAAGAAGCGTCGCGCCGTCATGCCGCACCATCATGCCGCGCCGCTGCGGCGTTTCGAAGGGTCCGAAGTTTGATTAATTGATGGCGGATCGTTAGGAGATAACGGAATGGGCCACAAAGGTGGTTTGATGATTCTGTAGTAAATTTCGTGACCCGTTGTGAACGTCGGCGCAAACGGAATCGAAAATGGACCACCGAAGCAACTCCGGTGGCCCGTGGAATTCTCCAGCAGCGCGGGTCACCGGCGCGGCGGTGCCGGCAGCCGGCACCGGCCGACCGCCCAGAGGCGGCGGCGCCCGGCGCGCCGCCAGGAGGGACCATCGTGGCTGAAGTAGCGGCGGCGGGCGTCTGGTCTCGCGGCCACGCGGGACCGAGGAAGGGACGCGGTGTCGGGCCACGTCCGCTGGCAAGGAGCAGCCCCCACGCAGGGGCCGTGGCTCCAATCAAGGGGGCAGCGCCCCCTTTGGGCGGTCGCTCGGCGAGCGCCGAGCCACCCCGGACCGGACCGGTCGCACCGGGTCGGGCCGCCCAGGCCGGGCTGGGTCGCGCCGGCTGGGCCGGGTCGCGCCCACCGGGCCGGGCCTTTCCATAATGGGCCAGACCCGGACTCGGTTCGGGTTGACATGGTTCGGGCCGACCCAGGGGGGTTGGGCTGGGTCGATTCGGGCCTAGACCCCCCATTTTCAGACCACTTCCGGTCTTTTGCTCATATCTTAGGCTACGGACCTCCGATCGACACACTGTCAGTTGCGATGCGATCCTTGGATCGATACGGTCGTTTAGGTATATTAAATTCAAGGTTTCGGAGAAATTTGGGTATGGCCCGGTTGGTTCGAACATGAAACCAACCGGGCCCTCGGAGCAGAAACGCTTATAACTTGAGCTCCGGACGTCCGATTGATGTGCCGTCGACTTTGTTGGATTCCTCTTAGTGAGACGGACCTTTTGTCTTACTTCGCTCGAGGTTTGGATGCAGTCGGAGTGTGGTCGGGTTGGTTTTGACTTAAAAACCAACCGGGCCCCTGGAACGAAAAAGCCAATAACTCTCAGATCGGGCGTCTGATTGACGCTCCGTCTGTCACGTTGAGTTCCTCTTGTCGAGACGGAACTTTGAGATACATAAACTCCGGACTACGTGTCAGTTGATGTATCGACCCCTTGGCTCATGGAGCAGACCCTCCCGGAAATGTGCATGTTGTGTGCGGGAACCCTAGAGCTGGTTGCGACTGCACTGAAATCCTATGTGGGTTCGGCAACGATGAAGACCGTACTGAAATCCTATGTGGGTTCGACGGTGAGGAAGACTGCACTGAAATCCTATGTGGGTTCGGTAGCGATGAAGACCGTACTGAAATCATATGTGGGTTCGATGGAGATGAAGACTACACTGAAATCCTATGTGGGTTCAGCAGCGATGAAGACTGCACTGAAATCCTATTTGGGTTCGGCAGTGATGAAGGTCGTACTGAAATCCTATGTGGGTTCGACGGCGATGAGGACTACACTGAAATCCTATTTGGGTTTAGCAGCGATGAGGACTGCACTGAAATCCTATGTGGGTTCCGCAGCGATGAATACCGTACTGAAATCCTATGTGGGTTCGACAGCGATTAAGACTGCACTGAAATCCTATGTGGGTTCGGCAGCTTGGATGGTTTGGTATCCTACGTGGGTCCTAGCTTAGATGAATCAGTGGCTATTATCTGATCATCTCTATCACCGAAGAAGTATACCTATGTGAGTTGAGTCTTGACTTCAATTAATATCTTCGATATGATTGACTTTCTTTCCTATGTGGATTGGGTTGTGCTTTCCTATGTGGATTGGGTTGTGATTTCCTATGTGGATTGGGTTGTGCTTTCCTATGTGGATTGGGTTGTACTATCCTATGTATATGTGATCGAACTTGGACTTGGATGATGGAGCCGAACTGGAATTGACGACTTAGGTATATGTATGGGCATATAACTAAGTAGTGTTGGATGTTACTTCATGATTTTATCTTTCCTTTGTGGTTTATCCTTTGTGGATTCTGGGAGACCATCGGGGGTCTCAGGGTCCCTTCTGAGTATCGTATACTGACCCCTGCACAGGCTTCACCCGCACTACATTGTGTTGGTTGCAGACGACGGATATCACTGATCGAGGTTGAGGTTTGTAGAGCTGGACGGTTCCCGGAGGAGGAACTCACGACGATTCGGTTCCCGGAGGTGGATTTACGACGAGTCGGTACCTGGAGGTGGACCACTGGGCGGGACGTACACGGGGCGGACGGCAGGACCCGAGGAGCTGAGGAGGCTATCTGTACCCACCCTTTAGGTGGGATTTCCAATGGACGGCTCGGCGTTGCTGCTTACTTTTCAGTCACTGTACTTCCTTTCCAATTGTATTTTACTTTTAGTTTGGGTTTGTATTCTGGCCCACTTCTTTCCACACTCACTTGTACTTGTGATTACTTAGTGTTTACTGCTGCTGACTTACTATGTGGTGTTGTTTACTTTATAAAGGCAATGTCTTCCCCTTTTTTGTTGGGATTTACGCCTTGGTGCTAGTCGTCAGCCCCTGGCCTATGGAAGGCGGGCTTGGGGGAGTCACGGCACGGGTCCTGAGGACGGGTCGTGACAAAAACTATTATAATTTATATATAAATTTGTGGCTCTAATATTAATTGAAATACAAATATATAATTTAATTCCAATATAAACCGAATTATAGATATAAGATTATGATATTTTTATAATAACAAAAAAAAATGAATACATGTAATCATCAGGCCTTCTTACTGTATATGGGCATGTTTATAATAGGCCAAAACCTGCACTCCCAAATCAGGAGCTAAATACATAAAATTTACATTTTCATCTTTGATACTGAAGAAGGTGACCAGTTTTTTTTCAACAAAACTTACAACATCGAAAGTAAATATTGGATCACTTGCATACCCAAGTACCTTTTTGGTATAGAGTTTTAGAGAATTAGAACAAACTCTTAACATATTGGGTTCATAAAAAACTAGATAATAAAGATCAAAATTATCTCCCACTATACTCAACTTTCACAATATGTCATAAACATCATTCATGTGAAATTCTTCTAGACGCGGTTCATTTAACATCTTTCCTCATAACCTGGGGTAAAAAAAACATAAGAAAGATGTGAAATCATATTCCCAATAATGGTAAACAAAGAAGATATGGATCATAAATTGGAAATAACATTTGAAAATTATACCCTACATATTAAATATCATAATCTTTAGTTATAGAATAAATCATAAAAATTCATAAGACATGAATCATAAAATAATAACATGGCATAAAACATGGAATTGTGGAAAACACGCAAGCATAAAAAATCATTTCTATAGTAGTCAAGTGTCTTTTTCAAGACTATCATAGTGGATTAAGTTCAATCCCCAAACCATATTAGTAGTTAAGCTTCACTATCAAGACTATCATAGTGGAAAAATTCCTTTACAGAACCGGTTTCACTTCTCATTCCAATCCTATCTGAACTGAGTTCAATCCCCATTCTAGTCTTGTCTATCTCATGAGCAATAATATCATTACCCAATACATTGGATGGAGATATAGGTCCCACCTATCACATAATAAAAACTATAAATATGTGTTCCATAATAGCATAAATCATATCATAACCTATAAAAAAATAGGTTTCATAAACATTTCATCATAGCATAACCCATGGAAAAGAAATGGGTTTCATAAATATCAATCCATAATAAAAATAATAAAACCATAAAAGTAATAAGGATAATGTCCTTGAATAATATCCCCATCAAATAATAAGTAATATAAAATATTTTTATCTTAGATGGAAAATAATTTTGAGAGATCACTTGAAATAATTCTTGAGTAAAATATCTTTTCTATTTTGAAAATATTTTTTTATAATTTCATGCAATTTAAAAATAAAAACATTTCTTTGAAAACAAATTTGTAATATTGTAAAGGAAGTTTAAAATCCTTAAAGTGTTATGACATCGGGTAAATATACTCATTCCGTATAAGTTCAAAAAAACATTCCTTTTGTATTTTTTTGGAAAATTCACAAAGAACATCATTTAGAAAAAGAAAAAAATAGCCCTTTCAAAATGTTTTTTAAAAATTCATACATGAGTAAAAATGAATTTTAAATAATATAATAATAGAATAGAAAAAACATTTTTGTAAACAATTTTAGAAAAAACATGGGCATGGAATAAAAAGTGAGTCTTAAGGGAAATCTTAAAAGATAATTTTTAAAAGAAAATATCCTATAAATATCGTATCATTGAAGTTAGAATTAATAAAATTAATCAATTATGTGTATTCACTATAAATAGACATAAAACAAGTGGAAATAAAATATAATATAATCAAAATTCATCCCATACATAATCATAGCATGACATAATTAATGAAGTAGAAGGTTAACCCAGATAATGGAAATTGGGTTAAGAATTCCCTTACCACTTTATAATTAGTCAAATTGTATGCCCCATAAAATTAATAATTGTCAAATAAACATTGAATAATATTAAGACATTGAGATTCACGATGTCATATATCAAAGGTCAGTATATAAACCACACACAATAAATAAGTGGTGAATAGGGAATACACTACTACAAAACACGTCTTTAACAGTGCTGGTATTTATTAGTGCTAGAAAAATTCACTAATAAAGTCCATCTTTATCAGCACTAAAAATAAACTGATAAACGTCACCCTTTATTAATGATTTTTTAGCACTGATAAAAGGTAACCTTTATCATAACTTTATTTTTAGCACTGATAAAAGGTTCCCTTTATCAGTGCGTTTTTAGCGCTAATAAAAGTTTCCCTTTATGAGTTCTTTTTTAGCACTGATAAAGGTCAAGAATAAAATAAAACACTAAACAAATAAAAAAATGAGTAAATTAAGAAAAATATGAAACATTTTATTAATTAAATAATTATTGATACAAATGAATAGATTTAATATACATATATATTGATTATAAATATTAATAAAAAGTATATATTAAAAATAGATATATAAAATGAATAAGTATAATATATATAAAATGTTAATTAAAAACATATTATTGTCTTATTCTTTTTTAATGTTGTTTGATTTTTCAATTTAACCTATATCAAACGTCGTGTGTTACATTTATTTCACATAAATATATATATATGTGTGTTAATGCATTTTTATACACAAATGCACACACAAATATATTTACACAATATATAGAAACACATACACCTAATATTTATGTAATTTATTCAAATTTTAGTATATTTTATAATTTCATTATAACATGATACATTTAATATATATTACGTTTTTAATTCATCAATTTTTTTAATACTACAGTTAGGGTATTCATTTTTAATGTTTTTTATTTTTTATTTTATTTTTGAATTTGATCATTTTCAATTATGTATTTATATATATTTATTTACTAAGTTTTAGTATTTTCAATATGTATTCATACACTTAAATATATATATATATATATCCATATTTTTTTAATAACTTATATCTAATTAATAAAATTTATCCATTTTTTCAATATTTTTAAAGTTTACTCATTTTGAATTATTCAATTTCACTTATTTTTAAAATGCATGTATTTAAGATTATATATCCATTAATAATGTTAAAAATATATTTGTAAATAAATATTTATAAATAAATATATATATAAATGTATATTTACTTTATTTATAATTATTATAAATAAATAATTATTATTTTTTAAATAAGTATTTATATAATTATAAATAAATAATTATATATATTTAAATAATTATAATAATTATAATAAATTTATTTAAATAGTTATAGAATTATAATAAAGCTATTTAAATAATTATAATTATAAAACCTTTATCAATGCTTTTTTAGCACTGATAAAGCTTAAGATTTATCAGTGCTAAAAAAGCACTGATAAATATTCATTTTACCAGTGCTTATAAATTTAGAACTGATAAAAGGGATCTTTATTGGAGATTTTCTGAAAGTGATGTTAAAAGTGTCCCCTATCTATTTAAAAACCCCCTAACCATGACTCAGTCACTTGCAATTCTCAAGATCATGCGGAACTCCTCTACTTCCAGTACGACTTGTCTACGTTACCTCATATTAATCAATGCTGGAATCCAATTTGTGTTATTTAATACTCTTCCTTTATTGTTGTTTGATGTTTTGGGTTCTTTATTTTGCATTTTTGTGTTGTTCTTAAACATGATGAACCCAAAATCTCATATCGTTGCTACTGAAATACAATGAGTGTGGTTCTATTTCATTTTTTTCCTCCATAGACAATGCTTTAGAAGAAAGAGAAGGATGTTTTCATATAGTAAGATTCGTCAACATATGTGTATGGACTTGTATGGATAAACAAAATAGATTTTGGATCTACCCTCTCTACACATCCTCCCCTCCCACACCCTCTCCTCTCCCTCATTTATTATTCTTCTTCTCCTTTCATATGTATTTGTGTGTCCAGCCCATTTTATCCTAGAGACACTTATATATGGTTTATTCTCCTCTCAACATTAATAAGGAGACCTCTCATCCCCCCTAGGTTTTCTCTTCATTTGAATAATATAGGGTTACAAAATCTAGGTATTTTCTCAAATTTAATTCATCTTATATACTAGATTATAGATTATAAAGGCTTAATTATAAGGGTTTTTAAGGATTAGGGGATACAAAGTTGTGGCCCTCATTTATGGGTGATGAACATATAGGGGCCAAAGTAAGTGCAAAAATAATTAAAACATGTTTTGTGGATTTTGGTTATTCATGTAAATTATTAAACCATTAAATGGGTTATTTAGATTTATTATTTTGATCAATATTTTTTATTGAATTCAGAAAAATATTAAATTAATTTGTCGAGTTCCAAAAATTATTTTAGTGATGTGTGTTGTGAGTGTTTTTTTAGTTAATTCAAAATTATTATTAAACTTTAACCATGTGTCACAAATAGTGATGGAGAATTTCTTTGGTGATAAAAGTATTCTAAAAAAAATTAAAAAATTCTTATATTGGATAGAGTTGAGAGAACAAAAATTGATTAAAATATACTTTTGATGGTTTGGATCTATATGTCCTATAAGTCATGTAATTTGTTATCCATGTCCAAAATGCACAAAATATATATATTTTATTTGATGATATCCTTGAATCATAAATGGAAATTTAAGATTATATATACTTTTATCAGAGGCTATGACATATGACCAATCATAAATAGATTTCTTGAAACATTTATTAAAACACTCAATGAAATAAGTACTCTGATGTGATAAAATTATCAATTTCCATGAGATGGAGGTCAATTCTCAAGGAAATATTTATTAAATGTAGAGTCCCTATAAAGGTATATGATCCCCATATTTTAATTAACCCTTTGTTTCATTCCATAGCCAAACCTCTCTTCTTCTTTGATCACTTTTTATCACTAGGTTAAGGTGCTATCACTCCTTCGGTGATTGAGGGTCCTCAAAAATATTTTTTTGATTTAAGGAAAGTGTAATCTTATCAAATGCTAGAATACTTTTTTTACTGCTTTAATGTTATAAATCAAATATATTATATTGAATCTTAAATATGGATTCCACTGATACTACATTTCAAGTATTCCATATTTGTTTTTTTATTTGTTTTCGTTTACATTTATCCTTGAGATAAATCGGCCCTTGTTTAGATTTTTTATCCCTCTAATAATCATAGGATGATACCCTAAAACTCATAAGTGGTACCAGAGACTTGTTCTTAAAGGACAAAATGTATTAATATATTAGTTTTTCAAATAAATAAATGTCATGTTGTATTATTTCAATATCATATAGTATGATATGAAGTATTTCTTTGTTCATCCATAGCATATGGATATTATATATCATATGGTATGACATGTATAAAATATAAGGATTTGAACTACGTTTTATCATACAATTTATGATATCATAAAATATGACTCTATCCATGGTTTGTATGAAAATAGAGGATCAAAGAAAAAATACAATATCACCTCAATTGTTAAATATGATAAAAGAAATATGATATCTCCTATCATATTTGGTGATACCATTCATGATGTATGATTAATGTTTCATCATAGAATATGAATGAGTTACAAAGATACCTCTCTTCAATATTATATTTTACAACCGATAATATCATTATTAGTCGTAAATTAGTACATTTCTAGAGGTAATTATATATCTACTTCAATCTATGTGTAATAATTTTCAATGAAAGGAAGTATTTATTGTTCCTATAAGATTTTATGGTAACATATCATAATAATAAATTTATGATAGCATTGAATAGATTCATTTCATTTATAAGAGTAAAAAAATTCTAGATCAATACTAAGAATAAGTTGAAAAATTCACCCTTTAAAGGGATGTATGTTATTGTAGGGACCCTATGGTGGAATAAAAATATATCCAAAATTGGAAGTTGAGGAATCCTTGAGTAGATAGAAGTGATGTCCAATGTATTTGGGGTGAGATTAATTTCTTCAAGACCATTAGAGTGGAGGTATTCCAATTACTCTTCAATTGAGGATACTTTTTGAGTGATTCCATTTGCATAGGTTCCTAGGAAACTTTAATCCTTATATTCTTGATTTTATTCCATATCTTGATGATGAATTTGACTCCCTCTTTAAAACTATCCTTCCTCCCATCATTGTGGTTCCAAATTTCATTGATGACATACCTCCTGAACAGTTATGGGAGGAAGGCTAGTTTGAAAAAGGGAATTAGTATCCTCAAATATATCATCAAGAGATAGAAGGAAATCAAGCATCTGAGGATAAATTAATTAAAGGTAGTGAAGTTCGGTTGTACTATAGTATTGAAGTATTATATCTAAGTTCAAGACAATAACAATTTTCATCCAAGATGCATGAAATTTTGGACTTTTATACATGGAGTGTATTGTATTATTGTTATTCAAGAAAAATTAAATGTTTGACTACTCATGCATAAAATGTCTTTTGAACATGATGATGTTATAAATCTCAAGGAAGAATAGAATATTGATGGTGAAACTGTAGAATTATTAGGGGATCAATAACATGTTGATGAAAAAAACAATGAGGCAACATCACAGTTTTGAATGAAATTATCAAGGAAAGAAGTTCAGGTATAAAATTTGAGTTTGGTTGGAATCAACGTGGACAAACTATTGACCCCAATAAGTCATCCAACCTATAATTAAGGAAATACTTTGGAAATATATAACGGTAATGATACAATATACTTTCTTTATTTTAATGAAAATTTATATAATGAAACATTGATTTAGTTTTCATTATTCCTTATAGAATTTGTTTATTTTAGAATATTTCCATAATAAATTTGTCTTAATGGCCACTAGAAAATCCCATAGAGGCTTCTGGACTCTTCTGATGAAGTTAAACAGTAGGGATGCTGAGGGGAAAATGGAGTCTCATCCACCACATAGTTATGCACACATTATAAAGTAGAAACCATGGATTGCTTTCAGGAATAATTGCAATGAGAAATCATTTTAGGTGCATTGCGGTCGATAATATATTATTTGAAATTATTTATTTTATCCAACTTGATTAAAAATTGTTAATTTATGAAACAAAAAAAAGAGTGCTGAAAATAAAGAATATCCATCAAAACCAATGTACCCATATCAAAAAGGAAGGATGGGGTATGCTTCATTCGAGAAGAAATTGGTATACATTTTAAATCAACAATAAAATTTTAATTATGTGATATGAAAAAACATATTTTCCTTTGTTTATATACAGATTAATGAATAAAAATCTAAAGCAACTTCCATTCCATATCATGTGTTATGAAAGTAGGTTCATGTAAATAAAAAGTGTATATTAGTTGATGAAAACACAAAAGAAGTATGTGAATCATGTGTAAGTATGACATAATTATAATTTGTTATGATTTATAACAATATTACATAAAAATAAATATATTCATATTTTTTTATATGGTTTAGACACAATAATAGTCAATGGTCGTACTAGAAGAAAAGTTACTTTCAGTAGCTTTGAAGTGCCCTAAACAGTATGGTTGTGTTAGAGGATTAGGTTTTGGAGTCTCTCCTTGAACATATTATGAAAATATAAAACCATGGGAAGATACATATAATAGGATGAGATGAATACAGACACAAATAGACTCACTTGAATATATTATTTTGTAGTTTGGTTTGGAAGACCAATGTATAAGAAATGATCAAAGTAAACTGGAAATGGAGCAAAGATATGTACATGAACCAAATCATCTCACTACCTTTGAGGCTATTCATTCCCCCAACCACATATCTTACCTGGGGTAATCAATTTTTTCATTACTCTTTCTCCTAAATGTGAATCAAACAACTTATGATAACTTTTTATTACTAAAATTATATAGGTTATAGTTGTATGTGACTTTTATCTTTTAACACCCACATACTACCATTTTGTGATGGGTATAGTGTATAATATCCTAGGAGACCAGCTACACAATCAAACACTCCAAAAAATCACATAATAATGGGGATTAAGGTAGATTATGATCCGATTGCTGAGTTTTTTTATCCACTTGATGGTTCGAATATTACAATGGTTGAGGCTTCTATTGGTGCTTTCGTAGCATTGTCTTCTGATCTTGTAAAGATACATGGGGTAGATCTTTAAAAAATCATATGAAAAACATGTAACAATTGATGATAAAAGGTCTGAAGTGAGGTATGATATTATAGATGGATAAAGTGGTAGAGAAACAAAAGGTTTATTCAATAAAATCTAGTGAATATAACAAGAAAACAAAAGGTCCTTATGAGAGTAACTTCTCTCTGCCAGTTTCAGAGCAACATTTATTATCATTACAACTTCATGCAGAGACCACATTTAAAGATAAAACTATTTCTTAAATTGAATATGAAGAAGAAATATATGGATATTATTTGACAGATGGAATTGGTCTTGAGACTCTAAATGAGATTCTCAAGCATGAATGGTTGGGTGTATCAGTTTTTAATATATACATAAGGTACATTTTCATAATACGTCTATCCAAATAGTGTGATAAGTATGTTTATTAAAGTTAATAACTATTCATATTTTTTATAATTTTTATGTTACAACTATATAATGGGAATATCATGAGAAGCATGATTTGGATTCATTAATCCCTATATCATTTTTATGCCATAAATTACTTTGAATAAGGAAGAAATAAAGAAGAAAAAAGATGAGATAATCAAAGAATTTAATAAAAAATCATCAGACGACAGACTCTTTTTGATGCCTACATTGCAAGGGTAAAACTCTATGATCTAATCACATAAAATATATTTTTAATTTTTTTCATTACTTAATTATTTTTTTAGGAAGCACTAGATGCTAATAACAGTCAACATAGACACCCTGAATATTTACTTTTTGGATTCAATGCATGGATTTCCAACCAACCGACCACACATGATGTGTATTGTGAATATGTAATACACTAAAATCAACATTTTATAGATAAAATCTGTGTATTACTACAAATAAAAAAATTAAGGTATATATAGAAATATTTAACTATCAAAACATTTCAAAACAATTTAATTATTTTGGTCAATGTTTTTATAGTGTCTAAAACAAGATAATGAAATCAAGTGTGGATATTATATTTGTGAATTTATGAGATAAATCATAAAGCATGAAAAGGCCAACATCCCCCAATAGGTAATTTTTGAAGGTAATTGAACTTTTATTAAATATATTCCATAATCATTTTTTTCTATATTTTCTCAGTACTATCAAGATTGTTGACAACGGAGTTTCTCAAAAGATGAAATCAATTTGTTTTGAGATGAGTGGGCAGTGTACTTTTTTTCAGGATGTATACTGACAAAAAATTTAGGTTATTACCTACTATTTTTGTGATCTAGTATTATTTATAACCTTCAAATAATATTTGGGTTGTGAAGTATTAGTGTCATAATTCTTATATATTATTTTTGATCTCTTTCTCAAGGAGAAGAATAATGTAGGAAATTAATTTTTTTATAATTACTAAACTACAAACAAAAAAAAATTGGAAATCGTGGAGGTGTAGGTGGAGGTGGAGGTGAAGGTAGAGGCAGAGGCGGAGGAAAAGGTGGAGGTAGAGTCAGAGTCAGAGACTGGCTTGGGGGAGGAGGCAAAGGTAAAGACTGAGGTGGAGACTGAGGTGGAGGATGATAAGAAGCATTGTCTTACAAATAATAAAATTGTTGGGAAATGTAGTAGAATAAGGATAATACCATGATTTTTTTTAGAACAATTTTTTAAAATTTCACACAATACTTTTCAATTAAGATAAGAGACATTGTGCGTCATTCTAGTTTAAAATGACATTTTAGTAAAAAAAAGATATGGCGTACTCAAAACTGAGAAAAATTATTCATATTGTTTTGGTATTTTAGTAAAATGATCCATACATCATTTGTGATGTTTATGGATTAGATTCACCTCAATATGATGCACAGTGTGACCGGTATGACTCCAAGTGTCCGTTATCAGTTTAAAATTGACATTTTAATACAAAAAAGTTTCATTCACTGAAAACTAAGAAAATGTGCTCAGATTATCTTGATAATAATTGGGTAAATTATTCATAATTAATTTTTGATGTGTATGAATTATTCTCATGTCAAACCAACACAATATTCCACCTATATGGATCAAAGTGCATGTTTCCATTATAAAATGATATTTTAGTAAAAAACACACATGGCATAATCAAAACTAGGGAAATGAATTCTGAATGTTTTGATACTTTATTAAAATGGTCCATGAGTCATTAATTATGTTTATCATTCATTCGTGCATCAATATAATGCACAGTGTGACAGGTATGACTCCAATTGCATATTTTTATTCAAAATTGACATTAATTTTAGTGAAAAAACAATTAACATACTCAAAATTAAAAAAATGCTTTTGTATTGTTTTGTTACTTTAGGAAAATTATCTATACATTGTTTTTTAAATTTATGGATCATCCACACCTCAATATTATGCATAGTGTGACTGATATGACTCCAAGTGTCTGTTATCATTTTAAAATTGACATTTTAATACAAAAAATGTCACTTGCTAAATACCAAGAAAATACGAACGTATTGTCTTGATAATTTATAAAAATGATTCATAATTTATTTGTGATGTGTATGAATCAATCTCATTTAAAACCCACACATGATGTCACATGTATGGCTTAAAGTGAGTGTTTCCAGTTTAAAATGACATTTTAGTAAAAAACACACATAGCATACTAAAAAATGAGGAAACACATTCTGATTGTTTTGATACTTTAGGATAATGGTACATTAGTTATTTGGTATGTGTATCATTCATACACATCTCAATCCTATGCACAGTGTGACAGAAATGACACTAAGTGTGTCTTTTTATTCAAAATTGACATTAATTTTAATGAAAAAAACAACTCACATACTCAAAACTAATAAAACGCATTCGTATTTTTGGTAATTTAAGAAAATGATCCATATGTCACTTGTGATATGTAGGTATTAGAAACACCTTAATTTAATTAATGGTGTGACTGGTATGACTCCAAGTATATCTTTTTTTCAAAACTGAAATTATTTTTAATCAAAAAAACAAATGACATACTCAAAATCGCAAAAACGCATTCTAATTGTTGGTACTTTAGGAAAATGATCCATAATCCATTTTTGAAATTTAGGAATTAGTCACACCTCAATTTAACTCACACTGTGACCGGTATGACTCCAAGTGCACATTTGTATTCAAAATTTACATTAATTTTAGTAAAAAAATAAATGACATACTCTATAATAGTGTTTTATTTTTCTTTTATTTGTGTTAGAAATTTTATTTTATTTAAATTTTGTATTTGTATCTTATTTTTCTAAAAAAAAATTGTTCCTGCTGATGCATTGTGTTGTTGCAGCACGCCACACCCGTTTTTAGTAATGGAGTGTGCTGCAGCATCACACTAATGTTTTCACCTTTATCAATGCTATTAAATGTGCTAATAAAAGTATGATTTATCAGTTATTTTAAAGGAACTTATAAATCTACCCTTTATAAGTGATTTTAAATGTTTTTATAAAGGAATCATTTATCGGCACTTATACAGGTATTGATAAAGTCTATCTTTATCAACACAAATAAAAGCACTGCTAAATCATACTTTAATTAGTGAAAATAAAAGCACTGATAAATCATACTTTTATCGATGCTTTTAAAAGTGCTGATAAATGGTGTATTTTATCAGAACTTTTAAATTTTCTAATAAAAGTATGATTTATCATCTCTTTTAAAAGTTCTAACAAAATTATGATTTATCAGTGCTTTTAAAAGTGCTGATAAAAGTATGATTTATCAGTGCTTTTATTTGTGCTGATAAATCTACCCTTTATCCATTATTTTTCAGTTCTGATAAAAGCCATGGAATTTTAACCATGATAAGGTAGTCAGTTCTTATCTAGCACTGATAAAGGCTAATTCTAGCGTTGTTAAAGTTATTTTTTGTAGTAGTGATATATCTCACATAAGAAACAGTGAGACGAGAAACCCTTACCTCTTGCTTCCCTTTAGTTTTTCATAATTTAGCCTCATTTATAATAGTGTAAAGAATCTTATTAACTAATTAAAGAACTATATTCATATTTATAATACCTTATGTGATGAATTTATAACATCTTATGACCCATTCGTCAAAAATATTTCATTATTTTCATAGTTTCGGGTGCGTTCATTTCATGGTTTCATGATCGGTTCATTTGTGTATAATTGTGGATGTTCTTGTAAAATGGGATTACAACTAAAAAATTGGAATGAAATGGTATTAATTAAATTACATAAGTATTAATGGTCCCATTTATTATTTTTATTTCTTACATGAGGATGATTCATTTGATAAAATGTTAATGATAAATGTTTAGTTTAATTTGATGATTTTTCCAACCATCACGAACTAGTTTTTTATTTAATATTATATCTATATATTAGTTATATAATATTAAATAGGTTATAATATAATTATTAAAATATTATTTAACAAGAATAATATTATTATGAGTAGCCATGAAGGCAGTGATGGAAAATGAAGAAAATAATTATTCACAGAGGTGATTATCCGACATAATTAGAAAAATAGTTTGGTTTCTTTGAATAACATGAGATGAGAAATGAAATGGATATTATATATCCCATTGGAAACATAAAAATTAAGTATATATATGATTTTGGAGCTATCATTACTTGATGGGTGAAGGAGGTGAGGAGAAATTATAATAATAAAATAAATTAAGAGAAGTGCTTTGAGAAAATTTCCTCTTGAATATCACCTCCTTAAAGGATCCCTTAAAGACCGTGGAAATAATATTTGGGTGATACCAGAACCACTTGGAAGAAGGGAGAGTAGAGATGAGAGTTTTTGGTAGATATTTGAGGAGATTAATGTCTTGTGAGGATAAATGGGGTGGTATTTATACTTGAAGAGGGGTGAGTTTAAGTGCTTAAATAATGTATATTTTATAATTAAAGCCAACCACATTGAGGTGACATTAATTTCCAGGAATTTGGGTGGTAATTAATGTTATAAATACCGTTTAGGTTTAATAAATACCTCAAAAACCCATTGATTTTTTGTATTTTTTAGGTATTTTAAGCCTTTACCTTTTAATTTTAACCCTTTTCATTATTTTACCTACACCATAGTAAATCTTTCTTTTTTACCACAGTAAATTTTTTATGATTAAAAATTAAAATGAAATTAATATATAATTTTAACATTATAATTAAAAATATTAAATCAATTTTACCAAATTCAATTCACATAATTTGAAAAATTAGATTTAAAATTAATCCTACAGACGTAATGGGAAAAAGGGCTTTAGAAGTGAAAAAGTTCAAATGTTTTAAATTTTTTTATATAAAATATCAATTTAAAATTGATTACAATGACATAAATTTAATTTATAGATATATAATTTTACTAATTATTCTTTAAAACCAATTTAAAATATAATTTAACTATATAAATAAATTAGACGAAAAAGTGGTTTTCAATTAAAATTAAGTATTTTTCACTATTCATCAAAAAATGAAACTTCTCTGAAAAACATCAAAATTTCACCCTAAGATAATTTGGATACTTTAATTTCAAAAATGAATTTTATTTTTTCAAATAAAATTTATAAAGTGTTAAATTTTAGTTTAAAAATAGATGTTCTGTTAAAAGACGACAAAAATGCCTTTTAGAAAAATATAGTTTTTTTATACTTAAGATTAGATTTATTCTTATCTTGAGGCTTTAAAAATTATTGGATGAATTTAAAAATATATTATTGAATATATAAAATATAAATTTCATTAATATTATTCACTAATAGTGATTAATTTAATTTATTATGATAAAATTCTACTGTAGGCATAAAAATAGTTTTTTATAAAAACACTTCCTTTATGTTCAATTGATTTTTATTTTCATTTATAATTAATTAGTAACCAATGAATTCATTTTATAAACATGAATAAACTATATTTTCATAATTTAGTTGATCTCATTCATTCATATCATTCCAATAGCAGGGTGATAATAATTGTGTTAAAATAATAATATTTTGGAGTTCGTATAAGCTTGATGTTGTGTGAAATGTAAGATATTGAAGAGATTAGATTTATTAAAAAAATACATACTGTAAAATCTTGGGGTGTTACAATGTCGTTAATATGGGCTTGGTTATTTGATGTTTATATTTTTATTCTATTATGGAAAGATCTTAAATGAAAATGGGAGCAAAATATAGTTTCTGATCTACACATTCTTTCTTTATTTTTCCTATGTGTGTGCAGGTTTCACATGAAAATTTTTATGGTTCTATCAATAAATATAAATAAAGGTTTTTTTATAAAGGATTTCATGAGAAACCATTTTTTTATTTTTCTGAGACTTTTAGTCTGGCTGTTAAACATGTGATGATTCAGTTCTTTCTCACTGTTTATTTGTCTTCTAGTTGTCCTATTCTTCATATTGATATTAATAATACCTTCTTAAATGGGTTTATTAAAGAGTATTTGTATATGCAACAAACACCTAAATTTGAATTATCTAATCCACATCATTTATGCAAGTTGAATCAGTTTATCTATGGTCTCAAACAGTCTCCATGTGCCTGGTTTGAAAGACTTCATTTTTTCAGGAAAGGAATTGGTTTCAAGAAAACTTCTAGTAATACTTCTTTCTTTATTCAATAGTTTCAAAATATTGTTATTTATGTGATGGTTAATGTTGATGAAATTATTATCACTATAAATTATTATTAGGCTATGTTTTATTTTTTAAACAAGCTTAATGCAGATTTACCACTGAAGGATCTGGGCATGCCACGGCATTTTTTGGATCTTCAAGTCACTGATCTTCCATCTAGTGATTTTTTCTTATCTCAAAATAAGTATATATAGGATCTAATATACAAAAAGGGAATGCATCAGTCCAAATCGTGTCCTAATCCCATGGTTGGTGGTTTCTGTTTGACTGCCACTGATTCTACTCCTCTCCTTGATCTAAAAATGAATTGTTCAATCATTGGATAATTTTAATATATAACCATCACTTAGTCATACATTTATTATTCATTTAATCGGGTTTTTAAATTTATAAATTGACCCACTGAGGCACATTGGGTTTTAGTTAATCACATTTTAGGATATCTTCTTAGAACCATGAGTCTTGGATCTATCACAATGGATCTTGATCCTAAGAATATATGTTTCCTCACCTAATTCATTCATGGAGAATCATTTACTCAACCACATATTAAAATATTTTAAGACTAGTATTTCCTTTCCTATTAGTAATATGTCATCAACATATACTATTAAGAAAATGACCAGACTCCCACTAAACTTTTTATATAAATAAGGCTCACATTCGTTCTTTATGAAACCAAATTCTGTTATTGCCTCATCAAAATGAATGTTCCATGACCTGGATGCTTTCTTTAATCCATAAATGGATCTTTGCAACTTTTGTACCTTGTTGGAATCCTTTGGAGTCACAAACCCTTCAGGTTGTTTCATATAGACATCTTCCTAAAGGTTTCTATTAAGGAAATTTGTTTTGAAATCCATTTTCCAAATATCGTATTCATGGAAGGTTGTAATGGAAAGTATAATTATGATGGATTTTAGCATTGTAATTGGTGAAAAGTTTTCATCTTAGTCAATGTATTGATACTTTTTAAATCCTTTTAAACCATTCATTCCTTATAGGTATTGATAAAACGCAATTTTTTTGAATATTTTATTTATAATAAATGAAAAAAAATTCTATGAATCATCATAATGATTCCTTTTCTTGTTTTCACAAATTGAAAATTCTTAAACAGGCCCTTAAAGGTTGGTGTAAAACTACAAACTCGCAAATAGATCTTGATATCTCCTATCTTGAAAGTTAAATTATCAGGTTTCAAAATCAAAATACCAATTCAGATTTCAATATGGATCCTCAATTGGAAGAAAATATTTCCCTCAAACTTAAATCCTTGCTCACATTTAAGGATGATATTCGTAAGCAAATGTTTAGGACTAAATGGCTTACAGATGGCGATCGTAATACTAAATTTTATAATTACCTTCAAAGAATCAGAAAGGTCAATCGTCCTCTTTCTAAGCTTATCCATAATGACTCAATCATTGATTCAGAAGAGGCCATTACGGACCATGTTACCTCATACTTTTACAACATCTTTAACAGCCTGAGTATTAATACTGAGCTTAAATCTGATATCATTCCCTTAATGGTGGATGAAAGAGACAATGAAATGCTTTTAAGCATTCCACTCGATCATGAAATTAAAGACACTGTCTTTGGCCTTAATCCAGACAGTGCACCTAGTCCGAATGGGTTCAATAATGGTTTCTTTAAAAATCATTGGGATATTATCTACAATGATTTTTGTAAACTTGTCAGGACCTTTTTTATTCATGGATCTTTACCTCATGGAATTAATGCTCAATTTTTAACCTTAATTACCAAGGTTTCAAATTCCTATGAGATCCATCAATTCAGACCGATTTCCCTGATTAACACTCTTTATAAGATTATTACCAAAATTATTGCGAATAGACTTTCTCCTATTTGCAATAAAATTGTTTATTGGAATCAATTTGGCTTCATTAAAGGTAGGTTCATTCAATACTGCATTTTTCTTGCCTCCTAATGTACCAACAGTTTAAATAAAAGCACTATAGGAGGATGTGTGGCTATCAAATTAGATATCAGAAAGGCTTTTGACACCATAGACTGGAATTTTATTTTCAAAGTCTTAAAAAACTTTGGGTTTAATGATACCTTTATTGGAAGAATTAAGACTTTATTTCATTCAGATTTCATCTCTATTCTGATTAATGGCACTCCTAGAGGTTTTTTTAAATGCACTAAAGGTGTTAGATAGGGTGATCCCCTTTCTTCCATCCTTTTTGTTATTGTTGAGGATTACCTAATTAGGCTCCTCAGCAATCTGGTTGATCAAAGTAAGATTAAGCCTATTCAAGTTGCCAGAAACTTAAATTCCCCTACTCATCTTTTATATGCCGATGATATTATTCTGTTTCTTAAAGGGGATCAAAAAAATATTCAAGTTTTCAAGCAAGCCATAACCCACTATGAGGAAGTTTCTGGTCAAGCTATCTCCTGGAATAAATCATATATTTTTTTTGGTAAGAACTTTCATGTTAGAAGAAAATCTACCATTACCACTTATCTCGGTATCAAATAAGGTCTCTTACCTTTCACTTATTTAGGTGTTCCTATCTTTTGGGGTAGACCCAAAGTTAGCCACTTTTCTAATATCATAGATCAAATTATTAATCATCTCTCTAATTGGAAGGGTAAATCTTTTTCCATGGCTGGGAGAATATGTTTGGTCAAATCCACCATTGTTTCTAAAATGGTCTACACCCTTATGATTTATAAATGGCCTATAGGCATCTTCAAAAAAATTAATACTTACATTAAAAACATCATTTGGACATGAAGTATTTTTGAAAAGAATCTTGTCACTATTCCTTGGAATTCTTGTTGTAAACCGCTTGATAAAGGTGGCATTGGCATAAAAAATCTAAATTTGTTCAATAGCGCTCTGCAGGCCCGTCTAACTTGGCGTATTATTAATTCTACTTCTAAAGCTTATGATTTTTTGAACCATAGATTCCTTCATAAACTTTTAACAGGGAATTCTAATTTCATCAACTCTTCAATATGGCCTTATATCAGAGACTCATACCATAAGATCATGGAAAATTCTAGATGGATGGTTAGTGCTGATTCTTCCATTAATTTTTGGTGTGGAAAATGGTGTGGTAACCCCCTGATCTCACTGTTACCACCCAATGTTATTTCTGATGATATTATTCAGTCTATAAAAGATGTCTTACAATTAGATAGACATGACCTCATTGATTATATTGTGCAGATTATTGATAATCATTCCTTTTCCTCTAATGGGGACTTCCTTGTTTGGGAACCTGCTCCAAATGGAATGCTTGACTCTAAAAACTTTTATAAGAATAACTTTTCTAATGATGAATCTAATTATCTATGGGTGAGTCATTTCAATAAACCTTGGATTAAACCTTCTAGGCACACCCATATTTGGCACATCTCACATAATAGATTGCCTACTGAAATTACTCTGCAAAAATTCAGCATTCAACTTTTTTCTAAATGTCACTTGGGTAATCAACATAGGGAGGACGGTGATCATATTTTTCTATCTTGTGCTATGGCCTCTGCATTATGGAATTATGTTTTTGAATTATTCAATTGCATATGGATCTTAACTGACTCTATTTATCTGTTTTTAAAAAAAATTATTAGCCATGAAGCTTCTTTACAGGTTAAAAATATATTTCTTGCGGTAGTGGCGGAACTCCTTCATGAGATCTGGTACGTTAGAAATGATCTCATTCATAATAATCGATCATTTAGTCTCAATAATGCAGTAAAATATCAGATTCTTATTGCAATTCATGAAGCCGCCTCAATTCAAAAATACTGTTGCAACAACTTGGTTGGTGACTTTGAGATCCTTCGTCATCTCCGTGTTCCTGGAATCTACCCTACGCCCAAACGCTCCTTTGAAGTTTTTTGGCAATCACCGATGCCGGGATGGATTAAAGTGAATGTTGATGGTGCTTCTAAAGGCAATCCAGGACCTTCTAGTTGTGGTGATATCTTCAGAGACTCAGCTGGCCAGTGTCAGGGTTGCTTCTATGTTGGATGTGGTCACTCTTCATCTATGGAGGTGGAAATTCTTGGATTCATTCACACTGTTGAGTTTGCGCTTCAAAAAGGACGGAGAAAGTTTTGGATTGAAAGCGATTCTACCACCATCTTTCATGCCATCTGGAATGGAATCATTCATCTGGTCTGGCCGCTCACTACACGCTGGATGAATTGCTTGAAGATGCTCCATGGGATTGATTACATTTCTACTCATGCCTACCGTGAAGCAAATGTTGTTGCTGATGCTCTTGCTAAAAAAGGATTTCATCAGAGCATGACTTGGCTAGACACTCTCCCAGCTGATTTATCTTATCTTTTCGATAGATATTGTAAAAAAATCCCGTCTTTACGACTCTTGTAACCTTTTTAATTTATAAATTGTGCTTTGATCTTTAAAAAAATGAAAAAAAAAATCCTCAAATTTTGTTAAATATATTTATTTATAAAACATTTGGGATTAGATCATTCTTTTGAAAATTTGATGAAAATTCTGGTTTTACCTTTTAAAGTGAATTGTAGTAATTAAGTCATAAATATTTTAATTTGAATTATTTTAAATTAAAATTTTGTATAATTATTACTCACTCAATGGGATACCATTTTTATTCTAGACTATAGAGCTAACTCGTGCATTTGGTTGGAGTAAAAGGGACATGAATTCAAAGATGGGCTGGACTTTCCATATTGGACATCATTTCTGTATTTGGGTCATAACTTCTACATACGGGCTTTTATTGGGCCCAAAATTGTAGAGAATCTAAATCACAAAATTTAAAACAAATCATACTTCTATATGGATATCTGGTTTACGCGTTTGGAAGGTCAAATAGGCGGTAAAACTTGGAATAAAATATTTGTCCAAATTTCCCCTTTCACACTTGAAACCAATTGAAACATAGCCTCCCATCCACTCTATAAATTGGTGTTTTTTATCATTTTTAGGGTTTTTTAAGTGAATTAGGAGATTGAAGGTATAGGATAATTTGTTTCACTCAAATTCTCTAACCATTGTAAGAGGGGTATCTCTTGAAGCAAGGATCCCCTCATCGAAGCCTTCTTCTTCTTCATGTTGTAATGTTTGCATTTACATAATAAACTTCTAAGTTACTCTTTTATTTATTATATTTTATTATATTTTGTTAAATTATATTCTTATTTAATCATCCTATTTGGTCTGGAATCAAGATTAGAAATGATATTGGGTTATACCCTTTCTAAACCTTTGCACATGCAAAACGTTTCTACGATGATTACACCGCCCATGGAAGAGTAGTTATTTTTAGTAATCCATCTACCTCTTAACTTATTAATTTATTTATTTTTGAATAATTAAGATAATTTAATTCAAAAAATATTATCCATGAATTTATTTTTAAAATTATAAGAAACTAATAAAAAAATTGAACAATTGGCACAAAAACACAAGAGGTTGAAATTTGTGTAAATTGTGAGAGCGCAAACTTAACCAGTGAAACAAAAGCACACAGGATAAATTTATGGAGTTAAAATATAATACCTAAACACAATTCATCCTAATTTTATAGAATATATATGTGCCCTAATTTAACATTGACCATTATCTAGATTTATAACGTCAATCAAAGTAGGGTGCTACGATTTCATGTTCCGAAGCTAGCCTCGGGTTTAATTCATTGCATCTTTGTGGTTATGTTAACTCCCATAGGGTTCAAGGGTTAAAAAATTAGGGGATCATAATTAATTGGATATTAATTTAAATGATAATTATTAATAAGTAAGTGAATAGGTATATTTATATTGATTACGCCTTTTAAAATATTTTCTAAAAAAACATCTTCTTGTTGTGTCTTTTTAATCGAACTTCATTTCAAAAATAAAAACAAAAAAAATGAAATCTTCTTCCAAAAAAAATATTCTAGTTTTATAGATGATAACCCCCCTCCCCCCCAATACTTTCAATTAGTGTGTTTAAATTATTTAATTTATTTTCAAAATACCTTTATTAAGATGTTTTAATTACTATCTATTTGAGAGACGACCTAGTCAAGCCACCCTACTGCACCTAAATAACCCCAAACTGAACATCATTTGAGATCTCCCACAACATTTCCATTCAAATTGGCATCATTTCAGGGGATTAAATTAATTATTTCAACCATTTAGAGGTATTACTTTTGTTTTTCATTTTATTCTCTTCTTCACTTCTTTCTTCCTTCTTTACCCAATCTGAATTTTTCTTCTTCTTTTGTTTTCTTATTCTTCTTTTTTGGACCATCAACTCAAACTTCTCATTTTTATTTTATTATGGTACACTTTTATTCTTTTCATTTTTATTTGATTTATAAAATGAAATAATCCTAAATATCTCTTAGATCTTGACCCTAAGATTGAACGTAACCTTAGGGATTGAATCAGACATTCTCAGTCTACGGAAAGTTTTAACATTCAACCAGTTGGAGAATTTCTCCATTTTGGGAACACATAAATTGGAAACACTTATAAATCAATATTAAAACAATAAACAATGGCTGAAAAAAATAATAATTAACTTAATATAACTATTCAAGAGTTGGCTACACCAGACATTAATTATCAACCAAATTGCATTGCATACCCAAATATCGAATTAGACTTTGAACTAAAATCTGGGTTAATTCACCTACCAATGTTTCATGGCTTATCTAGTGAGAACCCAAAAAAATACCTTAAAGAATTTAATGTGGTTTTATCAACCCTAAAACCAAGAAATGTATTTGAATATCAAATAAAACCAAGAGCATTCCTATTCTCACTTGATGGAACTACAAAGTATTGGATTTATTTTTTACAACCTAAAGATGCTATATGTTGGAAAAATTTGAAATATATTTTCTTGTAGAGATTTTTTTCCAGCATCAAATACCACTTATATTAATAAGAAGATCTCAGGGATCAAGAAGGCACAAGGTGAGTCAATGTATGAGTACTGGGAGTGATTCAAAAAGTTGTGTGCAAGCTGTCCACATCACCAAATCAGTAAGAAACTACTCATCTAGTACTTCTATGAAGGAATCACACCTATGGAGAGAATCATGGTATATGTTGCAACTTGAGGGAATTGGTCAACAAAACACCAGTAGATACATGTGCGTTTATTGACAAGATGGAACAAAACTCCCAATAATTTGGCGATTGAGGTACACAACATGTTAGAGGAGTACATCAGGTAAGTCCTTCCTCTCTTGAAAATCAGTTGATTGATACTAATTTGGAATAATGGACCACTATGGTTAGGTAGAATGCTTTGGATCAAAAGACATCCCAACCCACTCCTATGAGGCTATGTGGAATTTGTACCAAAATAGGCCACCCAACTGATTGTTTCCCCAATTACAAGATTCATAGGATTGTGCATCCGTATTCCCTAAGAGACCATATCGGTGGAAAAAATAGACACATCCCCAAAATAAGTATGATTCCTTTTCACCAACATACAACCAAGGGTGGAAGGATCAATTGGACTTGAGGTATGGCTATAGACAAAAAAAAAGGCTCCCTTTTCAACAAAACATTCAGAAGACTCCACCTTACCAGTAGGGTTTCCAATAACCCCAAAGGAGATTTGAAGCCCAAGAATCAACAAGACAACAATAAGGGACTTATAAACCAAAGGTAGATTCTAATAATGATGATCTTTTAAAATAAATTTTTCTTAATCAACAGAATGAGCTGAAGATTCAAGGTTTAGAGCTGAGGGAATTGAAGACTCAAATGATCCAGATTTCCACTACCCTCCATGAACTTATAAGTAAGAATTATGGAAATCTACCTTACTAACATACTTCAAATCCTAAGGGAAATTTCAATTCCATCACATTGAGAAGTGGGAAGCAAATGAATGATACTTATGCACCCACCATTCCACCAGGATTCGCATCAACTCCAAAGAATCTCCATTCAAGACCATCTGATGAGAAACCAAATGGAGAAAGACAATGGTAAGAAAAATATTGATGATGTTCCTCCTAAACCCCTTCCTTTTCCAAATAGGGTTGTATAAACCAAGAATATGGATGAGGAGGCGATACAAAAGATGTTTTGGACACATTCAAGTGTGTAGAGATCAACATCCCTCTACTTGAAGCCATTAAGAAAATCCCAAGGTATGCCAAATTCTTAAAATAGCTTTTTACCAATCGAAGAGGGATCAAGGGAAATGAGAGGATCAATCTTGGAAGGAATGTGTCAGTACTCGTTACACCAACTCTAGCAATTCCAAAAAAAATCAAGGATCCGAGGACATTCACCATCCCAGGAACCATAGGGGAGTTTCACTTTTCTGATGCTCTTTGTGACTTAGGAGCTTCCATAAATGTAATTCCTTACTTTGTATTTTCTTCTTTACAGGTTGGTGAGTTGAAACCGATGAGAGTAGTGGTGTAGTTAGCTAATAGAGCTATAGCATATCTAATAGGAGTCCTTGAGGATGTACTTGTTCGGGTAAGAGACAATATATTTCGAGTAGACTTCTGCATGATTAACAATGAGTATTGTCTATTAAATTATCATGCTCCCATTATATTATGTAGTAACTTCCTCAAAAATACAAAAATGATCATAAATTTCCATGAGGGTACACTTTCCATGGGGTTTGGAGATGATGTTTTGATATTTAATGTTATGGACTCCATAAAGTACCCCTGAGAGGACCACTCAGCTTTTATTATCTCCCATTTTGAACCACAAAATAAAAAACCCATGGAATTTTATTGTCCTATGCTTAGGGAGATTATGAGAATTGGTTCTATTTTGATTTCTAAGATCACTTTCACACCTATTTCTAATGCACAAACCTCTTTTAGATTTGATTTTGAAATGGATTCATATTATGATTTTGATCATGTAAACTCTAATTATGACATGGATATTTAGTATAATGGTGGATTTGATTATTTATTCTCTAGTTTTGATGATGTATATTCTGATACTGATATTCATTGTGTACATATTTTAGTTCCTTCAATTTATCCATCCATTCATCACCCCCTACATTAGAACTCAAGCCATTTCCACCAAATCTAAAATACTCGTACTTATTAAGTGGAGAGAAATTACATGTTATCATTGATAAAAATCTCCATTTTGAACATGAAGAAAAATTTTTGAATCCTTTGAGGGAGAACATCAGGGAAATTGGGTGGACCTTGGCTGATATATCTAGTATTAACCCATCCATTTACATGCATAGGATTCTTTTGGAGGATGGGGCTAAACCAGTGAGGCAGCCACAAAGAAGACTGAATCTAACTCTTTTGGAATTTGTAAAAAAATAAGTTGAAAATTGCTTGAGGTTGGTATAATTTATCCAATTTTAGATTTAAATTGGGTAATTTCTATTCAGGTTGTGCCTAAGAAAAGTGGTGTTAAATTTGTAAAAAATGATAAAGTGGATTTAGTTCTAATGAGGGTAAAAAATAGTTGGCTTGTGTGTATTGATTATAGGAAACAAAATCAGTCCACTCACAAGGACCATTTCCACCTCCCATTTATTGATCAAACACTTGAGAGACTAGCTGGGAAAACACATTATTGTTTCTTGGATGGATTATCTAGATATTTTCTAGTTCCTACAACCCTAGAGGATCAGGAAAGACAACATTCACCTTCCCATTTGGCACATTTTCCTACCGGAGGATGCCATTTGGACTTTGCAATGCCCCATGTACCTTCCAGAGATGCATGGTGAGTATTTTTTCAGATCTCATTGAGACCTGCATGGAGGTATTTATGTATGACTTTATAGTGTATGGATCTTAATTTGATGAATGTATATTTAGTTTGGGAAAGGTGTTTAATGATTGTATTGAAAAGAATCTGGTTTTAAACTTTGAAAAGTGTTATTTCATGGTAGAACATGGGATTTTCTTAGTGCATGTAGTGTAAAAACATGGGATAGAGGTTGATAAATATAAGGTAGATAATATTTCAACCTTACCATATCCTTCATGTGTGCATGATGTTGGATCATTCCTAGGGCATGCAGGATTTTATCAGTGCTTCATCAAAGATTTTAGTAAGATTTCTCTTCCTGTTTCATGATTACTTCAAAAGGATTCTGAATTTGTGTTTGATGATTATTGTAGGATTTCATTTGAAGAGATACAGAAGTGCCTAACCACTCCACCATTCATACATCCCCCACTGTGGGAGATTCCTTTTGAGATTATGTGTGACTCCTCCAACTTCATTGTTGGAGCTATCTTATCTTAGATGGTGGAGGGACGTTCACATGTGATTTCCTATGCATCGAGGAAAATGGATTCAGTCCAATCAAACTACACAACCATAGAAAAGAAATTTCTTGTTGTCATATTTTCTTTAGATAAATTCCATTCTTATTTATTGGGCTCTAAGGTAGTTGTTTTTTTACCATGCAACTCTAAGGTACCTCTTGAAGAAGTCGGATGCAAAGCCCAAGATAATCAGATGGATGCACCTTCTTTAGGAATTTGATATTGAGATAAAGGATAAGAAGGGGTTATAAAACCTAGTGGCGGACCACATGAGTAGGATTACTCACACACTAGAGGATGACACCTTGGATTGAGTACCACTTCGGGACACTTTCCCTGATAAGCATCTTTATTCCATTTCAGGTACGCATCTTTGGTATGTTGATTTAGTTAACTACCTTGTTTCCTATGAAATTCTTGTAAATTTAAATAAACATCAAGTCCAAAAGTTAAAGAGTGCGTCAAGATTTTATGTTTGGGATGATCCATACCTATGGTGCATATCTAGTGGTTATGTTATTAAAAGGTGTGTTCCTGATCATGAGTTTGAGTATGTTCTGCATTTCTACTATACACTTTAATGTGGAGGACAATTTGGACCCCAAAGAATATCTAGGATAGTTTTAGACTCTGGATTATATTGGCCTAGATTATTCCATGATGCTCATGTGTTTTGTAAGTTGTGCTCACATTTCCAACACACTGGGAACATTTCTAGGAAACATGAGATGCCCCAACAACCCATATTGTTCTATGAAATTTTTGATGTATGGGGAATTGATTTTATGGGTCTTTTTCCTCATTCATTTTTTTTTAATATTTTGGTTTCTGTTGATTATGTGAGTAAATGGGTGGAGTCTAAGGCTACCAAGACTGATGATTCTCATGTTGTAGTGGACTTTGTCAAGACACAGATTTTTTGTAGGTTTGGAGTACCAAAGACTATAATCAGTTACCAAGGGACAAACTTCTACAATCATAATTTTTCTTCCATCCTTAAAAATTATGGGGTGACACTCAAAACATCAACACCATACCACCCCCAAACAAATGGTCAGGCTGAGGTTTCAAATCAAGAGTTGAAACAAATTTTGGAAAAAAATGAGAAGCCGAATATGAAGGATTGGAGAAAGCACTTGGATGATACATTGTGGGCTTATAGGATATCATACAAGACACCTATTGGTATTTACCCATTTCATATTGTTTTTTGGAAAGCGTGTCATCTCCCTGTGAAAGTTGAGAATCAGGCTTATTGGGATATAAAAAAAATCTACATGGATTTGGCCCAAGCTGGAATCTAAAGGGAGCTTAAAATTCAAGAGCTTGGGAAGATTCGATTGTATTCATATGAGAAATCAAGGATCTACAAGGAAATATCAAAAAAATCATGATAGAATGATATAATAAATATAGTTTCATGTTAGAGAGAAAGTATTTATCTATAGTTCATGACTGAAGCTGATGACTGTTATGTTGAATTTCAGATGGTTAGGTCCTTATATTGTATCTAATGTTTTTTCTTATGGTGTAGTGGAGATCAAACAAGAGGACACTCAAAGTAGATTTACAGTCAATAGGAAATACTTGAAGCAATAAATTTAGGTACTTCCTACTGATGTAGTTTATTTCATCACAATGCATGACCCCATAATCACTTGAGAATATCATGATGTTCTTAACCCTTTCACTTTTATATTCTTTGTCCAATTTAAAATTATGTATTTCATGTGCACATATCATTTCATAAGTTCACATTGAGTACAATGCAATATTTTAAGTGTGGGGGAGGGGACAACATTTTGGGGTAGATATTTAGGATTTTCATTTGTGTGTTTTGAGTGTATTTTTTATTAAGTTTTTTGTTAAAATTTTCAAAAAAAATAATTAAAAAAATAATTAAAAAAATGAAAGATATCATGTAACATTATCATGTGGAACATATGGAAAATTAATGGTTTCAAAATTCATTAGTAAAATTATAATCATGAGTAATATTTAAACATCAAGGGTTGATTTTTATAAAAATTTAAGTCGATGATATGATTGGTTTTTTCATTATAAAACCTTTTATATTTCGACATCATTATTTGTGATATTTTTTCATGATAAATTGTGTCATTGATTTCTCCACACAACTTTTAACTCAACCATGGCTTGTGAAATTTTTTCTACTCAATTGAAGGTATAATTAAGTTAGGTAAAAAATAATTGGTTGATTCATACTTTCATTTCTATTTCGATCTTTTTAATTACTATACTTAATTGACCTATGTGTGTATACCTATTATCTGACTATTGTACTCCCTAAAAAAACAAAAAAACAAAAATATGGAATGTGTCTTGGGAAGTTCAAAAATCACTCTTCCTCAACCTTTGATCTTGTTATAACTATTAAAATTAGTGTTGACAGGAGATCAAACATGGGTTGAGAGTTGAGTGTGAGATTTGTTCCAAGTGAAACTTAAAAAAACAAAAATAATAAATTATGGGAGTGATGAAATGTACATCATATAGGGATATCTGGGTTGGGAGCTTAAGGTTTGACTTTCAGGAATGCATAAGTGAGTGGGTCTTGAAATTTGATTACAAAGGAATGTAGAACAGGTTCTATGAATTAAACCAAGTAAGAATAATTGTTTTACTTGTCCTGAATATACTGAATAAAGGGTGGATTTATGATCTTGTAATGGTTGTCACACACACATGTGGAGAATTAGTGGCATGGTAGACCCATGACTTGTTTCACTATTAGTGTTATGAATCTCACTGGATTTTGTTTTGACATAATTTTTGAGATAATGAATTTAAAATTTATTTATATTTACTCTTTATGAGATTATTACTTTTCATATATTTCCACTATGGATTGAGAAATATGAACATGCATATTTTATCATAATTTTTTTGAATACATGATATGAGGTTTTGCCTAGGAGTACAAAAGGGTAAGTGTGGGGGAGTTGATAAAACAAAATTTTTTTGAATATTTTATTGATAATAAATTACAAAGTTTCCTCTCATTGTGTTAAATATTTGTATTTATAAAATATTTGGGATTAGATCATTCTTTTGAAAATTTGATGAAAATTCTAGTTTTACCCTTTAAAGTGCACTGTAGTAATTAAGACATAAATTTTTTAATTTGAATTATTTTAACTTAAAATTTTGTATAATTATTACTCACTCAATGGGATACAATTTTTATTTAGGACTATGGAGCTAACTCGTGCATTTGGTTGGAGTAAAGGGTCCATGAAGTCAAAGATGGGCTGGACTCACCATATTGGACATTAGTTCTGTATTTGAGTCATAACTTCTATATAAATGTTTTTATTGGGCCCAAATTTTTAGACAAGCTCTAGTAAAAAATTTAGAACAAGTCATCCTTCTATATAGACAGTTTTTTTCATGTGTTTTGAAGGTCAAATAGGCGATTTAACTTTGAATAAAATATTTGGCCAAATTTCCCCATTCACACTTGAAACCACTTGAAACCTAGCCTCCCATCCACTCTATAAATTAGTGTTTTTCTCATTTGGAGGGGTTAGGACATGAATTGGGATATTGAAGGAATATTATAATTTGTTTCACTCAAATTATCCAACCATTATAAGAGGGTTATCTCTGGAAGTAAGGACCCCCTCATCAAAGCCTTCTTCTTCTTCATGTTGTAATGTTTTCATTTGCGTAATAAACTTCTTAGTTACTATTTTATTTATTATATTTTCTTATATTTTGTTCAATTATCTTATTATTTAATAATTATATTTTGTCTATAATCAATATTATAAATTATATTGGGTTATACCCTTTCTAAACCTTTTCACATGCAAAACATTTCTACAATGACTACATCGCTCATGGAAGAGTAGTTCTTTATAGTAATCGATCTACCTATTAACTTTTTCATTTATTTATTTTGAATCATTTAGATATTTTAATTCAAAAAATATAATCCATTAATTTATTTTTAAAATTATAATAAACTAAGTAATCAATTGAACAATTGACACAAAAACACACAAGGTCAAGATTTGTGTAAATTGTGAGAGCGCAAACTTAACCGATAAAACAAAAGCACACAGGATAGATTTTTAGAGTTAAAGTATAATACCTAAAAACAATTAATCCTCATTTTTTAGAATTTATATGTTCCCTAATTTACCACTGACCATAAGCTAGATTTATAACGTCAATCAAAGCGGGGTGCTACGATTGCATGTTCGGAAGCAAGCCTCGAGTTTAATTCATTTCATCATTGTGGTTATGTTAACTCCTATAGGGTTTGAGGGTTAACAAATTAGTGGATCATAATTAATAGGATATTAATTTAAATGATAATGATTAATAATTAAGTTAATTTTTATAGTTAGATCGATTATGCCTTTTAAAATATTTTCTAAAAAAATATCTTTTTGTTGTGTCTTTTTAATCGAACTTCATTTCAAAAATAAAAACAAAAAAAATGAAATATTCTTCCAAAAAACTTTTTCTAGTTTTTAAAATGATAAACAAAACCTCCCCCATCCTTTCATGTAGTGTATTTAAGTTATTTAATTTTATTTTCAAAATACCTTTTTTAAGTTGTTTTAATTACTACCTCTTTGAGAGATGACCTAGGCTAGCCACCCTACTGCACCTAAATAATCCCAAACCTAACATCATTTGAGAGAACCCACAACAGCGCCTTTCAGTTATTAACTTGTCCTTCCATGTCCAGTTTCTTCTTGAATAAACATTTTTAACCAATGGGATTTACATCTACTAGAGGGTATACCAAAATTCAGACTTGGTTTTTGTACATGGAATTCATTACAGAATTCATGGATTCTTAGAACTTGGAAATATCTGTTCCACTTAATACTTATTTTTAGGTTAGAGGATCATTATTATCAACTAATAATGATTATCCATATTTGGTGACTATAAAATCATAAATTTATAATTCTCTAACCAATATTGTACTCCTACATAGTACTTGTGTCTCCAAAACAGTTTCATCTAACATAGGGATTTTTGGAATCTGTTATTGTACCAACTCTTGTATACCTTGAGCCTAGAATTCATCTAAGTCTATCTCACTCCTACTGTATCTTTTAGATATGTGTTACCTCTCAAGTAATATGTAATTTCTTTCCACTATAACCTTTTTTTAGGAATCATATAGGTAATATCCCCTTGTTTCCTTAGGGTACCCTATAAAGGTACACTATGCGCCTTGGGGTGCAAGTTTGTTACCTAAAGAGGCCTTAACAAACACTTCACTTCCCTACACATGTAAATTCGATGAAGTGGTTTTTTTTCACTCCAAAATTCATATGGAATACCATTTATTGATTTAGTTGGTATATTTTTTAGTATGTGTGAAGTTTTTTTTAATGCATATTGTAAAGTTCTATGCCATCATGGTCTGTTACTTTTCTAGTTTTGGTTGTTGGAGGTGTTAGGGGGAGGTTTGGGGAGTTTTCATAGGAGTTGGCGGTGCAACAGAACTACTATAGAAAATACACACTGTGTAAGTTTATTACATGATGTGAAAGTTGGTTTCACGACTTTTCCATGGCCTGTTCATGAATTTCAGTTTTTTATGGTTCAATAATAAAAAGTCAATGCTTTTTTTAGCGAAACCAAACCCTGAGGATTACACGATGTGAAAATGGATTACACATCATGTAAATCCTCAGTGCAGTGTTGTTATAACATCTTAGGTCACTCAGGTTTCCTAAAACCCGAATCTCTCTCTCGTTCTAGGTAGCCAGTGGCTCCCCCTTAAGGAATTTTGAGATTACTTTCGATGGGGATTGATTATTGGCTTCCTATCTCCAATCTATTGTTAATTATCCCCTTGTTCTCATTCTTTTTCTTCCATTCTTATCATGTGGATTCATTGGGGCAATGTTTTTTTTTGTTTGGGGTATATGTTGGGTTGTGTTTTGGTGATCTTTTGATGTGGTATGGGTTGATTCGTGTTTTCTCATGGTGTATTTTTGGTTTTTAGTCATTCTTTCTTGCCCTGCAGTGCGCAGCGATTTGAAAAGCTTATTTGAGGTAGGGTTTCCCTCATTTCTATTTGTTGTGTATCATGCGATAGAGGTTTGATTTTGTTCAACTATGGTTTATGGTTGTGTCATATTAATTAAAGATAAATAGTTTGTTAAGTTAAAATTGAAGGTTAAATGGGTTTGATTCACTTGTTTTTATAGCTTTGATATTATCGGTGATATTTTGGATTGTTTGGGCTTGATGCCCCACTGAAAATTGTGGTTATTGGGGGATTTTTTTGTACTGGATATATGTATTGTGGCTATTTTGATTGTTGTGATATCACTCTAAATGGAAATTTCTTACTTATACTTGGATAATGAAATGGTTTCCCCAATATTTTGGATTGTGTGATAATGCCTCTAAAATAAAGTGGGATGTGATAAAATACCCTTTGTAAATTTGTAAAATGATCAAGATGTGTTGTGATGTGTGGTCGTGATTGTGGGATGGTGATGTTTGGTTGGGGATTGTGGTCCTGAGCATTTGTGGGCCATTCTTTTGGGGCGGTGATTTGGTAGTTTTTTGGTCATGCTTTTGGGGTGGAAAGGTGTATTTGTTGGCAATGACAGGTTGCTTGTTTTATATGGTTGTTTTCTTCTATATTCTAGAGTAGTGATGGAATAAATGAATGTTTAATAATTTTTGGAATGACAAGAGTTTTCTTGGTTAATGATATGAAAGTGTTTAATGAAATATTAATTGGTGGGTTGTGTGGTTAAATGAGTTGTGTATGCATTTAGAGGTAGTATAAAAGTGGGGAATTTGTGGGTTGGTTAGTGACTTGTTTGTAAACCCATAGGTTGGGATTGTTTGTTTTTCTCTATATATATATACACATTGTATATTATTGTGATTTCTATACTCACCCCACTCACATTTATCACTATGTGTTGAATACTCGCATAGTCATGTGGGGGTGTCTTTCCCAACATCCTAGTGGGAGGATGGATGGATGGCCACATGCTCTTCCTTACACCCTCTTCCAATTGATGATAACCCAAGATTATTTGGGAAGGATGTGATGAGATGTTGTATCCTAGGTGTCTTAAAGATGATTTGTGATGTGGTGTCCCAAGTGTCTTCAGGATGAGTTGTGATGTGATTTCTCAGGTGTCTTTGGGATGATATGTGATATGTTGTGAGGCCTAGGTGTATGGGGGAAGGATGTGTTGTGAGGCCTAGGTGTGTGTGGGTTGGATGTTTTGTGAGGCTCAGGTGTGTACAGGTGGGATGTGATGTGGTATATTTGAAAGAGGTGGGAGTGCTAGGACATTTTCTGTTGGGGTGTGAGAGCGACTAATCAGTGGGAAAGTGGTGTGGGGTAACCTATCATTGATGTGATTTACATTATATTATATTACTTGGCTTGAATTATTTAGTGAGCGTGCCTTGGTGAGGTTGGTATGGTTATTATACCTTTTTAGGTGCTGTTTGGTTTTTCTATTTTCTCATAGTTTTTTTAGTATGATTCTTTCACATGTTCATGAGAGACTTGGGTTTTTGTTGGGAAAAAATCCATCAAGGCAACATTGCAGTATTTTTGGGTTGATTGTGTTTGTTAAAAAATTGGGTTTTCATTGTCATTTTTTGAGTTCTAGATAGATTGTTGACAATATATGTTGAAAAAGATCCAAGATAAAGGAATGTATGCTCTGGAGGTAGTGCAAAAAGATCATATACTTGGTGGCGTCGTTTCCCAGTGTTTTCCAAATTTTTGGGTCCAAAATCTAGAAAATAGAGAAAGGTGTTTTGGAAAAGTAAGTTGCATGAAATATTGAATTTTTCTACAAAAGTTTCATGAAATACATGTTTTGGGATCACCGTAACAAAATATATCAAACTAAAAAATAATGAAAAGGATTTGAATTTTCATGAAAGATGAGTTTGTGCGAAAGAGGCTTATGTGCTCAATGCGGTGTCAAATATGATTTTACGCGCTCTGGGAGAATCTTATGTGTAGAGAGAAATATTAATTAGGATATTATTAATAGGGTTGGTTGGACCTATAAATATATGGTTACCCATCTCATTTTATAAGCTCAACCCTTATAGAAATTTGAGGCTATGAATAGAATAAAGGGTATTGCACGTAAAAGGAGTTGTGTGTAAAGGGTGTTGCATGAAAAATGAGCTGATCATAAAGGGTGTTGTGTGAAAACCACAAATTTTGTGTGTAAGGTGTTAATATTGCACGCAAGACACTCAAATTTTGTGAATAAGATTTAATTTTACCAATATGTTTTTGGTAAAGTGGTATTCATCAGTGGATGAAAGTGGGACTTCAATGAAGAATCTAAATACAGTGGAGGATGTATTAATTAGAGATAATTAAGGGACCTACATTTCCATAAAATGTGGGTGAATCCCTTCCAAGAGCAGTGAGAAAAGGAAGAGGAAGAAGGTGATTCTTTCCACCGGTAGTGAGCCAGAGAAAGAGACAGAGGGAGTGACCCTTTGGGAAAGCAGTGAGCTAACCCTAAACCTTGTAAAGGTAGTGAGCCTAGACATAGAAGTATTCTAACTTAAACATTATATTTTTGGTATTGAGCCTTAGTGGATTTGGTACATCGATGCATCATCATTGTATTCTCCTTAAACATAGCCCGGTGAGGGTGAACAAAGTAAAATCATTATGTACCGTGCATGATTTCATTTCTGTTTATACATTGTTATGAGATAAGTAGAGAATTTTGTTTTTTTAATGAAAAAACAAGATCCTAAGGGGTGGTAGATTTAATTTTTCATACCCTAATTCACCCCCCCCCCCTCTTAGGGTATTTTACCTAGTGGGCCTAATAGTTTTCTTACTAAGTATAATTGTATTCTCACCCTATGTATATAAAAAAATAGGTTTATAGAGGAATTTCATGGACCGTTATGGACCTTACTAGATTAGATCCATAACATTTGTTGTGTATCTACTTTATATTTTCTTTTGGGTATTTACTTTGGAGACTTTTATTGTATCTGTTTCATTTATACATGCATGTGGTATGGTTTTGAATTTATTTTATTTTATTTCTTGGGGTTGTATTGTGGGTGATTCATCTTATCCCCTGATCTTGTTTCCTTATAAAGGGTAATGCCTCCCATATTGTGAGATTTGTACACACTTGGTTCTAGTATCTAACCTAGGGCCTATTGGAGGCGGGACTCAGGGGTCATTATCTCCCTTTATTCATTGGCAACCTAAGAGGGGTATCTTTGGAGGGAGGGGGTCATAACATAGTGGTATCAGAGCTGATGGTTGAGAGATAGGATGGAGTTTAGAGTTATGAACCATGATGTTTGCATGGTTTGGTATAGAAACAGTTCCAGTTGACCTTGGTACTTGACATAGGCCAAGGAGATTGACTAGGACATGGGGTTTTAGGTCCCCCATTATCCAGTGCATGGACTATGATCTTATTGAGCGACCAAGTGAGATGGACTCGCTTACAGGGTAGAGACCTTGGAGAGGTACATAAATCATAATTTCTAATGTTATTGCTTTAATTAGGTTGTTTTGGGAAGGTTAAAATGGATGAAATAAATAAAATGAATTAAAACGAATCTTAGTAAAACTCCACACTATTGGGATTAGGAAATATTTTTTTTTACTTTTTTCTATGGCCCATGTTCTTCATTCCCATGTGGATCGGGCAGTTGAGGTTCAACAAACTGATCTGGTTAATCATCATAGGTTTAATCCGATTGATGAGGAGGATCAATGGTAGAGGGTGTTTCATACTTTCCATCAACAGGATTTGGGGAAGTATGAGAGTAGTATTTTAGATGTGTAAATATAGGACTAGCTAGAGGAGCTTGAGATCTCTTTTAGTTTGATCCAGACCCTAATAAAGTACTGGGTCCCTTTGGAATTCAGTCAGATGTTAGGAGCAGTGTGTTAGTGATGGATTATGTATCTAGGAGAGAAGAATGAGGTGGATGTTTTGTGGGTCTACTTCCAAAAGGAGTTTCAGGTAGAGTTCCTTTCATTGACCATGAAGGCAGTAAAGAGGCAGGATCTTCTTTCTATTTGGTAGGAGAGAATTTCAATGTGGGAGCTGGGAATCAAGTTCAAGGATCTTCTTCGTTTTGTTATAGATCTTTTTCTAGATGAGAAGTCTCGTGCGAGATGTCTTGAGGAGGCACTCCAGCCTTCTATCCGGTATGAAATTACTCCTTTTTCATTGCCAACATACTTGGTGGATAAGAATAAGTAAGAGGTGAATGCAATCGTGAGGATGTTTTTCACAGTAAGGGAACTGTAAAGGTTCTTTGAGGGGTATATTTGTCAGTGGCAAGTCTCAGGCACCAGGACCTTTGAGGTTTCAACCAGTCGGGAGTCAACCTCGGCAGATTTCCTTTAGAACTTCTGGTTTTCATGCCTTTCCTATGGGGTTGGGGACAATGGGTTTATTTTGTGTGGTTTGTATAAATATTCATAACCAGTGCCCAATGCCTACTCAATATTAGTTTGGTGGAGGTTGACATGTTCAATTCCATCCTTAGCAATAGTTTTTGGTGATGTTGTTTTAAAAGAAGGGGTATCAGTCTTATGCTCCACTAAGGGGAGATGGATCTGGTAGAGTCTAACCTCAAGATGTTCCTCATGTTTATGGAGTGTGACTAGAGCATGGTCGTGTAGGTGTTCGTTAGCATAGAGGTAGAGTAGTTGGGTGTGGTTAGCTGCATGCAGTGGAGGTAGTAGTTCTATAGGGGAAAGATATTATCAAAGGCACGATCAGTTTATTTAGTAATCTTGTTTTTGACTTGTTTGACTTGGGAGCTTTTCACTCCTTTGTTTTACCCACTCTAGCTCATGATCTAGGTCTAGACGTAGAGAGGCTTCGCATACCCCTAGTATTAACTATGCCAGTCAAAGGCCAGACCATCTTGTTTGATGTGTGTTAGGGTTGTATACTGATGATGGGTTTACATCAGTCTCATGGGGATATTTTATTATTACATATGTATTAATATGATTTCATCCTTGGCATTGACTGGTTGTGTTCCATAGGTGTTTTTATTGACTTCTTTTGTAAGAGAGTTGTGTTTTCGAATGTGGATGATTAGCATGTGGTTTTCTTTGGTGAATGGAGTTATCATGTGGGTAGTCAACATGTGAATCCCCTTCTTTACTTATTGGATAATTGTGTTTTGGAATTAGTAGACTTTGGGATGGTATAGGTTCCCAGGGTTATTGATAAGTTCCTGGATGTTTTTACTGTAGAGGTTTTGATGTTACCCCCCTTGACGTGAGGTTGAGTTTGGGATAGAATTGTAGCCCAGTGGTTCTCCAATTTTGATGGATCCTTAGCAGATGACACCTTATGAGTTATAGGAGTTTAGGATTCAGATAGATGATATAATGTAGAAGGTTTTTATCTATCCCAGTGTTTCATTATAGGGTACTCTAGTGTTGTTTTCCAAGAAGGTGGATGGTAGTCTGAGGTTGTGTATAGACTACCAAAGGTTGAATCAGGTGAAAATAAAGAACTTTTACCCTCTTCCAAGGATAGATGATATTTTTAACCAGTTGAGAGGGGAGATTTTGTTTTATATGATCAATCTGCGATCTGAATATCACCAGTTGAGCGTGAATGAGGGAGTTATCTTGAATATTACCTTCATATGTGGGTATGGGAACTTTGAGTTTATAGTAAGACCATTTGGTGTTGCGAACACACTAGCTATGTTCATAGGGCTTATGGACTCCATTTTTTGAGTTTATGGACTATTTTGTCATCATATTCATCAATTATATCTTTATCTACTCGAATTCAAAGGAGGAGCATGTAGAGTATCTCAGAACTGTCTTGCATGTTCTTCGATACCACCAACTTTATGGAAAGTTTTCAAAGTGTACATTCTGGATGCAAGAATTAAAATTCCTTGTTCATGTAGTGTCTCATCAGGGTGTGGCAGTTAACCCGTAAAAGGTTGAAGTAGTTTTTTATTGGGAATCACCCAAGAACGTGGCATAGGTTCACAATTTTATTAGTCTTACAGGCTATTATCAGAGGTTTGTTCCCAATTTCTATCACGTTGTAGCCCCATTGATATCTTTAACTAAAAATGATCAAGATTTTGTTTGGATTGATCAGTTTTAGGTAGTGTTTGGTTACCTAAAGTGAAATTTGGTTATTGCTTCAGTGCTCCGATTTCTAGAGGAAGGGGTGTTGTTTGAGGTTTTTTGTGACGCTTCCTGTATGGTCTTAGGATGTATGTTGATGCAACAGTAGGCAGTGATCTCTTATGGGTCTATGAAGTTACATACCCACAAGTGTAACTATGCCAATCATGATCTAGAGCTAGTATAAGTTGTGTTCTCACTGAATTTGGTATGACATTACCTCATTGGGGAGCAATTTGTGATATTTACGGATCACAAGAGATTGAGGTATGTATTTTCTTAGTGTGATCTAAACTTTAGATAGTGGAGGTGGATGGAGTTTCTTCAAGATTATGATTTTGAGATCCCTTACACCTCAATAAATGGGAACGGTGTGCCTAACACTTTGAGCAAGAAGTCATGGAAGGGTGTTGTTCAGAATTCTATGGATGCTTGGAGAGTAATGGAGGAGTTGGAAGCCTTTCACTTGGATGTAATAGTGGATGGTGGTAGAGGCTGTTTTTTTCTAATGATGGTGTAGTCTTCTCTGATGCAGTAGGTGGAGGAGTCTTATTAGGGAGACTCAGAGGTAGAGGTGATGCGCGATAGTGGTGGCCATGCTAATGCTTCAAAAGGATGATTAGAGGATGGTGGGAACTGGATGATGTTTCATGGAAGGATATCTGTTCTGGTATCAATGCATAAGGGAGTTCTTCATGGTTTCTATATCTCACCTTTGGTGGTACACCTAGGAATTTCTAAGATGTACCGTGGATTGAGGATACAGTTTTGGTGGCCCAGGATGAAATGGACAGTGGAGGAGTTTTTGGTGAAGTGATTGGTTTTCTAACAAGTAAAGATTGAGCATCATTTTCTTGGTGGTTTGTTCCAACCCTTGGATGTTCCCAAGTGGAAATGGGATGGAATCTCATTGGATTTCATCATAGGATTACCTATAACTTAGGTATGTTGTGATATTATCTGGGTGATAGTGGATCATTTGATGAAATCAGACCACTTCTTAGTAATCAAGGAGTTGAGAATAGTGGATTCCTTGTCTAAGAGGTATGTGGATGAGGTGTTGTGGTTTAATGGAGTTCTGAGGTCCATTGTCTCATATTAGGATGTGTGGTTTACCTTACGAGTCTATAGGGGATTTCATCATGATTTTGGCACTCAATTACGCCTCAACACTTCTTTCCACCCACATACATATGGGAAAATGGAACAGACTATCCAGATGTTAGAGGATATGTTTCGAGCATGCATCTTGGACTTTGGTGGATCTTGGGTATGACACCTGCCTCTAGTAGATTTTTTTTTAATAATAGTTATCACTCTTCTATTGGAATGGCCCCATTTTAGGATTTTTATGGGAGACTGTGTCATTCTATGTTGTGTTAGATAGAGGTTGGGGAGATAGCTATTCTTAGTCCTGATGTGGTGTAGTGCATGACAGAGAAAGTTCATCTTGTTCATGAGAGGATTAAAGTAGCATAGAACCAGAAGAAGTCTTATGTCAATCGTAGGAGGAGGCCCTTGGATTTCGAGGTTAGGGACCACGTGTTCTTGAAGGTTTCCCCTCGACGTGGGCAGTGGAGGTTTGTTAGAGGGAGTAAGATTTCTCCCAGGTTTGTTGGTCTTTTTTAGGTGTTGGGGCGAGTTGGAAAAGTGGTGTATAGGTTGGCATTGCCACCACGATTAGAGAGGATCCACGATGTATTCCACATCTCTCATATTCATTAATATATTCACGATGGCACTCATGTCATTGACTGGGAATATTTGGATATCAAGTATAACATGACATTTTTGGAGCAGCTAGTGGAGGTCCAAGATTGTTAAGATAAGGTGTTGTGAGGATGAATTATTCCCCAGGATCAGGTGCTATGTAGGAATAGTGTATTAGAGGAGAGTTCTTGGGAGTGATATATACAGATGTCATCCCAGTACCCAGAGTTGTTTTGAATTTTTCTTTTCTCCATCTTTCCTTGTGATGTGATGTTTGATACCTTGTTTTTTTATGAGATGAGTTTTTTTCCTTGGTTTTTGATGTGTGTGTTGTTATGTGTGATATAAGTCCTAACATATGAAAAGGGGGGACCCGATTCCTAATCAATAATTATTGACTATGATGTGATTAAAACTATATGGGTGATTCGGTGCCACCTAGAGTGGATAATATCTTAACATTGAAGATGGAATTCCCTGATTTGTGTGTTCAAGATGGTGTGTTTCGTTGGTTGTAGAGGTTTTTAGTTTTGTTTGTGTGGAGGTTGAGATGGTTGTGTAGTGGTTGTGTGGAAATGTGATTGTCTGAGAGGAGGTAGCTTGTAGTTTTTTTTATGTGGTTGTGAAGAGCATGTTGTGAACGTTTGGGTTGGTGTGTTGGCTGGTGGTAGCATTTGAGGTATGATGAGACTCTTGAGAGTTATATCACAGGGTGGTCGTTTGAACCCATTTTATTTTGGTCTTAGTTTTGGATTCTTGAGGGTGAGAATTATTTGAGAGGTATTTTATTTAATGGTATGTGCCCTACTGGTCTATTGTTTTTCCAGTTTTGCTTGTTGTAACTGTTTGGGGGAGGTTCCAGGATTTCTCATAGGATTTGGAGGTGTATCAAAACTACTGCAAAAAATACATGTTGTGTAAGTGTATTACATGACATGAAAGTTGGTTTCACGTCTTTTCCATGTCCATTTCACAATGTGTAGTTTTTAGGGGTTAAATAATAAAAAGGCGACGTGTTTTTCGGAGAAACCAAACCTTGAGGATTACATGGCGTGAAAAGGGATTACACATCATGTAAATCCCTAATGTGGTTCTTTTATAACACTATATTGAACTTGGTTTTTACTCAAAACCTATGCTCTCACTCATTCTAGGTTTACAGAGGCTCCCCCTTTAGGATTTTTGAGATTCCTTTCAATGGGGATTGATTCTTGGATTCTCGTCTTTGATCTGCGGTGAGATCTCCTCTCATTATCATCTTTTTTCTTTCATTCTTCTCTCAGGGATTCATTACAGCAATTTTGTTTTTGGTTTGGGGTCTATGTTGAGTTTTATTTTGACTATATTTTGGTTTTTTATAGGTTGATCCATGTTTTCTCATGGTGTGGTTGTGTTTTTTAGGTTTTCTTCCTTACACTACGGTGCACAGTGAGTTGAAAAGCTTCTTCAAGGTATGATTTCCCTCGTTTCTATTTATTGTGTATCATGCGGGGTGGGTTTTCTTTTTTTTCACCTATGGGTTATGATTATTCCGACTTAATTAAATATAAATAACTAATTAAGTTAAAATTTAAGGTTAAATGGGTTTGATTCACATGTTTTTACAGCTTTGATATCATTGGTGATATTGTGGATTGTTTGGGCTTGATGCCCCACTAAAAATTGTGGTCGTTGGGGGATTTGGTTGCATTGGATATATGTATTGTGATGGTTGTGAATATTGTTATTGTTTTGATACCACCCTAAAGGATAATGAAATGGTTACCATAGGATTTTGTATTGTGTGATAATTCCACTAAAATAATGTGGAATGTGATAAAATCCCCTTTGTAAAATTTTGAAATTATCTTGATGTGTTGTGATTTGTGTTTGTGCTTGTGGGATGGAGATGTGTGGTTGGGGATTGTGGGTTTTATGGTTTTTTGGCCATGCTTTTGGGGTGTTTAGGTGGCGGTTGTTTGTACATGCTTTTGGGGAGGTAAGGTGTGTTTGTTGGAGATGATAGGTTGCTTGTGATATATAGTTTATTTCTACTAGATTCCTAAGTAGTGATGGAATAAATTAATGTTTAGTAATGTTTGGAATGATGTGAGTTGGTTTGGTTAATGAGACAGAATTGGTTAATGAAATATTAAATTGTGGGTTTTGTGGTTAAATGTGGTTGATGATAAATAATGAAAATAATGGAATGATTAAATGGAATTGGTTGGAAATGTGGAATGACTTTGTATCTTATTGTGTGGTGTATGCATATAGAGGTATCAACAAAGTGGGGAAGTCATGGGTTTGTTAGTGACTTGTTTTTAAAACCATAGGTTGCACTTGTGTACTTTTTTCCATATATTTATACACTGTATATTCTAGTAATTTCTATATGCACCCCACCCATGTTGATCATTATGTTACAAACACTCGCATAGTCATGCAGGGGTGTATTTTCCAACATCTTGGTGGGAGGATAGATGGTTGGCCACCCATTCTTCCATGCTCCCTCTTCCAGGCGATGACAATCCAGTATTCTTTGGGAAGGATGTGATGAGATATGGTATCCTAGGTGTCTTTAGGTTTTCTTCAGGATGAGTTCTGTTGTGGTGTCCCAGGTGTCTTTAGGATGAGTTGTGATGTGCTTTCCCAGGTGTCTTCGGGACGAAATGTGATGTGTTGTGAGGACCAAGTGTGTGCGGGTGGGATGTGTTGTGAGGCCTAGGTGTGTGGGGTCGGGAAGTGTTGTGAGGATCAGGTGTGTGCGGTCAGGATGTTTTGTGAGGTCTAGGTGTGTGTGATCGGTATGTGATGTGAGGCCTATGTGTGTGCATGAAGGATGTGATGTGGTATATTTGGAAGAGGGGGAGTGCCATTACATTTGTTTTTGGGGTGTGAGAGTGGCTAATTAGTGGTAAATTGGTGCATGGAACCCTGTCATCAATGTTATTTACTTTATATTATATTATTTGTCTTTCAGTATTTGGTAAGAATGCCTTGGTAAGGTTGGGATGGTTAGTATGCCTGTTTAGGTGGTGTTTGGTTCTGCGTTTTTCTCACAGGTGCATTAGTATTCTTCTTTCACATGTTCATGAGAGACTTTGGTTTTTCTATTGAGTATAATTGTATGCTCACCCTACATATATAAAAAAATTCAGGTTTCCAGGAGGATTTCGTGGACCATGATGGACCATAGTAGCTCGGATCCTTGACATTTGTTGTCTCACTGCTTTATCTTTTCTTTTACGTATTTACTTTGGATACTTTTATTATATCAGTTTCATTTATACATGTATGTGAGATGGTTTTGGATTTATTTTATATTATGTCTTGGAGTTTTATTTTTGATGATTAATCTTGTCTCTCAATCTTGTTTTTTTTACAAAGGGAAATGCCTCCCATATTGTGAGATTTGTACACCCTTGGTGCTGGTTTCCAAAAGGATAATGGAAGATTCACGTGACTCATCACTGATCTCACCATGACCAACAAGGTTTGGTTCCTCCTTTAACTTACACCATTCCACTGAGGCATGTAAGGAGTAGTGAGTTGGGATAGGATCCCAAAATATTGTAAGTAATCAATGAAGTCTTGATTAAGATATTCTCCACCATGGTCTGAGTGGAGTTCTTAATCTTCTTACCAAGATGGTTCTCTTCATTCTTGTATTCCTTGAATTTATCAAAAGAATAAAACTTATACCTCATTAATTATACATATCCATATCTACTAAAATCATCAATAAAAGTTATGAAGTATGATTAAACACCCCTTGCTATAACAATAAATGGTCCACACAAATCGGTATGAACTAGTTCAAAAAGATATTTAGCCCTTTCACCTTTCCCACTAAATGGGGTTTTGTTAATTTTTCCTTGTAAAAATTCGTGACATAAACTAAGTGTATTTATTTCAAAAGAATCTTAATATTCATCTTGATGTAATTTAGTCAAGTACTTTTCGTTTATATGGACTAGACGGTGATGCCAAAGTTGGGTGTGGTATGATTCATGTGAAGTAACATTGTTATCGATTGTCATTACTTGGTTTGTGTAATCCAACACATAAATACTATTATTAAATGTGTCTTACCATAAAAATGATATCTTTATAAAACAAGAAACATTTATTCCTAAATTTAAAAACAAATCCATTTGTATCAATTCTAGATACAAAAATAATGCTTTTGATAATAGATGGAACATAATAAAAACCTTTTGAAACAAAGATCATTCTAGTTGGAAACATGAGGTGGTAGTCCCCAATAGCTATAGCAACACGTTTAGCTTTGTTGGATGCTTATGGATATACCTCCCCTCATTTAATCTTTCTAAATCTACTTGGTTACTATATTTTAATAGATATGTTATCACCAAAATCTGTATTTAATACCCAATTTGTAGAAACTGATAAACTGCACTTGATAAAAAATGCACCTGAAGCTTCCCCTTGCTTCTTTGGAAAGTTGTAGTTTTTCTTCCAGTGGCCCTTCTCACCACATGAAAAATAGATAGCATCATGTTCCCTTTCTTTCCCCTTGATCTTATTCTTCTTGGAAGGGCATAAATAAGCCCTAGGATTAAATATATTCACTTTCCCTTTTCATTTTTTCACCACAAGGATGAAAGGTTTTTCATGCTACATATCCTTATCTACTTGGAAAATAAGAGTAAGAAGATCTAGCAGAGACTTCTCAATGTTGTTCATATTAAAATTAACAACAAATCTGGAGAATATCTAAGGGAGTGTTTCCATAATGAGATCAGTGCCCAGTTCTTCTGAGGGTTTAAACCCTAGAACCTCTAAGCACCCAATGTAGCCAATGATCTTGACTACATGAGGCCCATATGGGTCACCCTCTCCAAGATTTCTCTGAAAGAGTGCTTTAGATATCTCAAATTGTTTCTTCCTATCTCTCTCCTAGTAAAGACCATGGAGATGATCAAGCATGATATATGTATCCATGTTTTCATGAGACTTCATGAGTTCAATAGAAATAGATGAAAGCATCGAACATTGAACATGGACTATTTCATTCATATGTTTCTAATAGATTAGAAACTCTTCAACACTTGCCTCCTTACTCAGTAGATCAGGAAATGAGAATTATAGCACTTATGATTTCCATTCATGGTGCAAAACAACCTAAAAGAGTCTATACTATTCCTAGAAATTACTACCAATTAGGAGGTTGTATTTATCCAATATTGATCATAAGGATAATGTGGATAATAAGATTTTCATTTTATTCTACAATTAAAAGGTCATATTATTAGTAATTTTTTTTATTACAAATTTGTAAGAAATAATAAATTAATTGATTTTATTAATTATTAAATCTCCCACTATTTTATTAATTCCCAATATCCTTCATCATTGAACTTGGAATGTTTATTTTCAAGGATATTATAGTGGAAAGGATCCATATTCCCCTTTGTATAACCCAAAAAATGTTAATTCAAACTACTTGAAGGTATTTAGGTAGGCAAGTCTTTACCAACTGTGGGCTTACAGCTCCTTGATCCATTGAGTGGACTCCCATATCTTGAAATCATAACTTGGATTTCCTCAACACTTTCCTCTAACCAAGTCTAGTAAGGGATACTCCTCTTGATGTAAAATGGTTAAGTCAACCCATAACCTTTATAAGTACTCCTATTATAAAAGTATGTTTTTCAACAAGGGTTGGTCAAACACTTAGTTCTGTTGAGTTTTATTATAAATCAAGTAAAGTAAGGTCGAGTCTGACTTAATATATAATTTAGAGATTCTAAATTATTATGAATAAATTTTATCTTGTTTTATACTTTACATGTCTTGTTAATATTAAGTGGATGTTAATTAATTAAACATATTGGATAAAACATTTATGCATAATTAATTTATTTAATTTAGGTATTTTCATATTAATTCATTTATTTATGTGATCATGGCCTTACATCCATAAAATAAATAATTGTGTAGATAAAAATAAATAAATAATTAAATGAATCATTCATGAGTTGTATCTAATGGATTATTTAACGAGAGGACATTAAATCAACCTTTAACATAGGGTAAATAAGTCATATTTCTAGTCTTGTCATGAGTTACAACATTCCATGTTTCCACCTGTGTATCACCTGATTTGGCATCATAATGGTTCCATATTGAACTATCTATACGCACCTTGGGATACTCCATCAGTTACATGCATTTATGACTCACACACAGGTGAGGGGAACCAAAAGATTGGTTAAAATGGGATTATATAAATATCCTTGGACACATAAGTCCTACATAATAATGGATGGAGGGATAACACACGGGCCATCATATTTAATTTTAATAATAAATAATTTCAAACCCATGCAATAAATTAAATTAAAACATCCAACGCATACACAGGTCTTGGTCAAGCTCATTAACGGTCATACATGAAATGAATACTCAAAAGAAAATGGATAACATTCATTTATTTATTAGTTCTTTATTACTAAGATAAATATGATTTCATTAATTAATTAATTAATTAATTAATTAATTATCTTTCATCTTAATGATAATCTAAACGAAATTGGATATACCCATCATTTATGGAATTCATGGGAAATAAACAGAATAACCAATAATGATATATTTATTACGATAAATTAATTGAGCATGTAAAATTATTTTAAACCATTATTAAATTTTTAAACACGCAATGATGTTCCAATCAATAAAATAATGTTTTAATGCTACAATTTTCCAATTTAATATAATTTTTAATTCTGTCCTTTAATGGGAGACTACACAACATGTACATCTAGCTACACGCTGTGTATTTCAGTTGTTGTGTATCCCGGGTACACACCTGGGTCTATAGTGTGTACCTCATCTCTACTATACGACATGTATAGACTAGCTACACGCCATGTGTTCCACTTTCTGTGTGTATGGGATGCATGTCTGGGTCTTCAGCGTGTCGACAGACTACACGGCATGTACAGGCCAGCTATAGGTCATGTATCTCTTTGAGTCATGTGTCTGTTTTCTCACCGAGTGTCTTGATGTGTTCTATAAACACAAGATTTAATAAACTAAATGTCATGAACATTGTATACACATCATGTATATCATAAATTCTCTAGGTTACCAGTCTCAAGTAGTTTTAACTATGTATAATGACCACATAGATTGTGTGATTTACACCGCTAACCCACATAAACTACACAACATGTACACTGATTCGTCCTATGTAATCCAACAACCATGTACAAGGTTGTTCAGTAAATACTCAGTGTACACTGTGTGTAATTACTATGTGGTGCACCATGTTTCACTTGGTGCATCTAGATGCAGTGCACTAGGGTACACAATGTGTACTTCCAAGTACACACTATGTAACCCTATCTTACCGGCCAAAAATTGGCAGTTTCCCAATGCATCTCTTGTCATTCTTCATATATCCTTAAACCTTTAAGAAAATGAAACACTAAATGAATCATGATTAATATGTCTAATCATGTTAATTTAAATCGAATTAAATAACATGTAACATGAAATGAAAATCTAACCACAATTGTTCATAGATCATGTAATGACCCGAAATTTTGAATAAATATTGTTTCCTAATTTTATGTGTTATTTTATTTTCAACAAAACTGTTTCATTTGATAACATGAGTATAATTAAAATGAGACCGTTGGGTTTTGACTGTTATATGACCATTGGTCAATATGACCGCTGAAACTAAACGTTTCGATTATTGTCTCTAAATACAAGTGATCTTGGTTAATTAATATAGAAAGAAGATTCTATGGCCTCACCTAGTAGACTTGGACCGATCGAAGCCCATCTAAAAGAACTTGGGAAGGAGGTAGCACCACTGGGCTTTTCTCTAGACCAAACCCAAGTCGAACTTCATCGTGTGAAGATAGAACGGAATCACCTTCGCGAGAAGTTCAAACTGATAGAAATTACTACTCATGCGATGTTAGCCGAGCCTCCCTCGGATTCTCTCACCTTATCACACCTTACACTTAGGTCCTATGCTGGTGTGATAAGGGGCTATGTAAGGAGACCATAACTGCCTTGTGTAATCCTTTATTTTAAATAAAAATTTTGATTTCTTCTTATGATGAAGTTTATGAATTTTCAAATGTCTGGATAAATATAGTATGCATATTTTTGATGAATTTTAGAGAAATGATATTTTAAAAAATGTTTATGTAAACCTTAAATAATTAAAAATGTGTAATGATTTTCAAAAAATGGTCTTCTACAATTATGTTTAGTACAAAATTTAGATTCTAATAAGATCAACTTAATTTTTGATGAATAGTAAATTATGAATAGTGATTTTTTGCTTAGGATTAGTAATGTGACCAAATGGATTAATAATCTCACTTAAAGAAAGTATTAATATAATCTAGGCACCTTGATTAAGTAATGTGATTCAATAAAATGGTTAAATAACAATTTCATAAATTATTAGTCAAGTATTAGTTTTTTCGGGTGAATAGTGTTTTTTAATTAAAAATTAAACTAAAAATATTTAGAAAATTATTTTTATAAAATAGATTTCATTTTTGAACTCAGAGCATCGATATTATGTTAAGGTAATTTTTGGGATTTTTCTGAAAAAAATGAATTTTCGGTGAATAGTGTATTTATTTAAAAATTAAATTAAAAATGTTTAGAAAATTATTTTTATAAAATGGAGTTCATTTTTGAAATCAGAGCATCGATATTTGGTTAAGGTGAAATTTTGGGATTTTTCTGAGAAAGTTGAATTTTCAATGAATAGTGAAAATACAGTTTTTAAGTTACGGGTGTTTAATGACATCATTAAATGATATATTAAGTATGTAATAAATATGTTCGACTTATGAATAGTATGATAAGGTATGAGGTGTCCCAAGTGGCCAATACCATGGGAAAATACCATGGGCAAGCCCATGGTTTTTCCAAAACCACCAATGAGGTGTCCCTTGGCCATTAATGCCTTGTCCCCTCACTTTCCCTATAAATACCAAGCCACCCTCTCATTCATTCGACTCCCAACTCTCCCCAAAAAAAGATCTGGTCTCATTACCTCCCAAGGATTCCTCCCAAGGTGCCCCCAATCCCTCAAGGTCCCAACCATTGAGTTTTAAGAGTTACGGTTTAAGATAAGGGATCCAACCTCCCTCTTTCTTTTCAAATAATCTCTTTTATGTCATTTCTTTTATGCTCCATGATCTTATGTTGAAGTATGATCTTTTATATTACTCTTACTTCCCTTTTCATGTCCATATGATGAGATAACCCCTCTTTCTCTCATCAATTCGTTTTAAGAATGTTTATGTGACGTCGTTAGGCTGCCGAATTTTTAAGGGATTCTTTCACCTTTCTCATTTTTTTAAAAGTTCTAATTTCATGTCAAGTCTTTCAATTTCCTTTTTATTATGTTGGGGTATGATCTCTATATCTCTCATACTTATCTTTTATATTCATATGATGAGAGACCCTATTTTATCTCTTCAATTCAGTATTTTGAAGTTTTAAGTAGCGTCGTTAGGCTGCTGAATTTTTAAGGGATTCTTTCACCCTTCTCATTTTCAAGATCTATTTTCATGTCAAGTCTTTCATGTTCCTTTTTATTATGTTGGGGTATGATATATATATCTATCATACTGATATTTTATTTTCATATGATGAGAGACCCTATTTTATCTCATCAATTCATTTTTTTGATGTTTTAAGTGACGTCGTTAGGCTGCCGAATTTTCATAAGAGAAATCTTATTTTTGTCTTCCTTCAATGTTTTTCAATTCATATGGTATGTATTTAAAATTTCATTACCATGTTCTTATATTCATTATATTATGTCCCTCTACTGTGTTATGAATCATTTATGAGTGGGTGACTCATGTCCCCTCTATTTTCAATGTTTTCTAAAACCCTGTAACATAGCCGTTATAATGTAGAATTTTCGTCTCAAAAGGTCTCTCTCTTTTTCTCAAATTATTTTAATTTATTAAGTGAATACTCGAAGCTATTTTTCTATAGGGTTATTCACATATATATCAAAATGTTCTATTTTAATTCTGGTATTTACATACATGAAACACGCTTTCCTTTTTCGTGGGTTTAAAGTGACATAAAGATTATGTCTTTAAAGCAATTTTTAAAATGTTATGATTATGAAAGGAAACCCATTTCTTTTATGCTATATGGGTTGTTTATGAAATTTTTTATGATGATATATGTGTCTCACATGATAATAAAGATAAATTAAGGGTTTTCCCTGATAGCTCTCCAATGCATTCGATAAAGACTTAATCTCTATATATGACCATTTTTAACGACGCCTTGGTGAATAACCTTGGTAATTTTTAATGACACATTGGGGATGGACCTTGGTGAAACGGAAATTATTGTCAATATTAAATGTTGTAGCCACATATTCAAGTTATGAAATACATTATTTTTATTATGATATTCCTCATGATTTATTTCTCATGCCTTAAAGTTCTTTTTCATAACATTGTTGATGTATCTCATGTTCACATGTTAAATGTTTCTCCTTGTTTCCTTTACTGGGCCTTCTGCTCACCCTTTCTTTTGATGTATGTCCCCTGGTTATGAGATGAAGTAATGAACCTAGAATGAACATAATGAGAATCATTTTAAGTGTTTAAGAAGAATGTTTTATGTTTTCATGTTTTAAGTTCCTAGTTTCCAAGACACTAAACCTTAAAGATCCTCGGTTTTGTAAAATGTAATGAATGTTTATGTGATAAAAAGGCGGGATGCTATAGTTGGTATCAAAGGATGGTTTAGTTATTTGTGGAAATGTGGATATGAAAAATTTAGGAATAACCCTATAGAAATGTTTAAATATATGAAATCTTCCTGGTATTTTGGTGAGTATTAAATAAGGGGTTTCCAAGAAAATACATCCTTGTCTGGATACGAGCAGGTAGAGGTGGCTCTGGAACAGATGTACATAGGGGTAAAACCCGAAAACGCCACTTTGAGCTAGACTCAAACGAGAACTAGTACACGAAAACGGACCTTTCTGCACTCTTGGTTACGACACTCCCGGGGGATATGCTTTGGTAAATTCATAAGCTTAGTATGAACCATTATTAAAGGAACAAAGATAAAATAAAATAAAGATTCACATAAGAATATATGATCATGGATAACCTTGATTGGGACCTAGGGGATCACAAGTTAGGGTATACTTTTCTTCAACAAGTTTATCCTTCTATGCTTTAAGTTTCCTTTTCCTGATTATTGGCTAAGTATTTAAGCCCCCTAATTATACGTTCTTTTCTTAGTTAATGGAGGGAAATGGAAGAGCATGTCCCAACAACCAATGTGATAGGAAATGTGACGATTGCCCTATTAATGTGATAGAGATGAAGAAAGATCAAGTTGAACATATTGTGATTATGCCAAACCAGCTATCAGAAATCACAATTAATAATTGGTACCTAGTTGAATGTCCAAATTCATCAAGGAAGAAGAAGACAAAGTCTCAAGGATTTTCATCTGATAAAGTTGATAAGGGAAAGAAGACCCAATTTCTTTTTTGCAAAAAGTGTGGGAAGAGGCACCAAGGAGAATGTCACAAAGGAACCGGGAGATGTTTTAAGTGTTTGAAGATAGGGCATAAAGTAGCCAATTTCATTAAAAAATAGATAATGTGATGAATGGAGATAAGGTTCGATCTAATGTACCTTATACATTTCGATATTGTAAATGTGGAGAAGTTAGACATTATCCAAGGCAATGATCTCTTGGAATGGATGAGAAGAATGATGAGCATCAACAATCTTCGAGGACAAGGGAACAACGCAAGTCCTATGCTGAGATGGATCATGATGACTAAAGTACATGTAACTTATTCGCAATAATTGTCTATGTCATGTTGTATTTTAGTTCGTGATCTATGAGCATATCTTTTATTTTTTCTAAGATCATCGAGTCAATACCTAAGATGACTTTATATCATTAAGGAAAACATCTATTGTTATGTACCACATGTTGATGTAGTGAATATGTTCTTCTTAAAAAAGGGTTATTAGGGGATTAAAAGATTATTATTATTTTTGAAGACGTTCACTATTTTGGGAACCCTATTTGATCGAGGTAAATAGATTACTACAATATTTTCTTTGAGTAGTAAAGGTTGACTTATATTTTGAATAATTGATGAATTTAAGGTGGACTTATAGTAATTTAGGTTACATATGGAAATGATTAACCTACCTTGTGGAAAATGTGATTAGGTTAGTTACTTTGGTTATAAGATGATAAGAGTGGTTGATGTTGTTTGAAGATGAACGATAAAGTCTATCTTGGAAGACTATGTTATGAGATCATTCTTATAATTGGGTTTCAATCTTAGTTTGGTTTATTTTGAGGAATTTTAAGGATAGTTATTTATGGAATGGTCTATGATGAACTTTGGGTAGTACCATGGAACTTTGAAGATTTAAAAGTAGTTTCCCTTCCTATGGGATTATTTCTTTTTGAAGAATTGTTTTACCTTACCCTTTCTGTTTTTGGGATAATGTTTAAAGATAGAATAAATTGATAGTTAATCTTTTTTGGATTACGTGACTCTCAAGAAGATGATTCTTGTGTTTTGATGAGACCAAGTGTTTTTGAATTCTCATCGTTTGGAGAAAAGATTAGTTTTAGTAGAAACTTATTAAAGGATGAAACTCTACTTGAAGGTAGGTATATTTCCTTACGTTTTTGTTCTAGGTAGTAAATGAATTCCTCAAAATTATGAAAAGGAACATAAAACAAAAATGTTGTTGGTTTACGTTTCCTACTAGGTAATCAAAGACCGTTTACACACATCATAAGTTTGTGATTTTCTCGTGGTTAACTTTCTCCTAATCATGTTTTCTATCACTCTCCCTCAGAACTTGACCCTTTGTTTTCTCCTCCATGTCCATGTTTTCCTACATGTAATCCTAGTGTGGGTTAACTAGGGTGACCTTTGTACTTCCCTTTCTTTCTTTTAAAGTAATAGTTTTACTGACTCCTTTTCCGATGTGGTACTTTCAATGAAATTTCAAAACCCAATTTTAAAAAATTGCGAGGACGCAATTTCTTAAGGGGGGAAGATTGTAACGACCCGAAATTTTGAATAAATCTTGTTTCCTAATTTTTTGTGTTATTTTATTTTCAACAAAACTATTTCATTTGATAACATGAGTATAATTAAAATGAGACCGTTGGGTTTTGACTGTTATATGACCATTGGTCAATATGACCGCTGGAAACTAAACGTTTCGATTATTGTCTCTAAATACAAGTGACCTTGGTTAATTAATATAGAAAGAAGATTCGATGGCCTCACCCAGTAGTCTTGGACCAATCGAAGCCCATCTAATAGAACTTGGGAAAGAGGTATCACCACTGGGCTTTGCTCTGGACCAAACCCAAGCCGAACTTCATCGTGTGAAGCTTGAACGGAATCGCCTTCGCGAGAAGTTCAAACTGATAGAAATTACTACTCGTGCGATGTTGGCTACGCCTCCCTCAGATTCTCTCACCTTAGAACACCTTACACTTAGGTCATATGCTGGTGTGATAAGGGGCTATGTAAGGAGACCATAACTTCCTTGTGTAATCCTTTATTTTAAATAAAAATTTTGATTTCTTCTTATGATGAAGTTTATGAATTTTCAAATGTCCGGATAAATATAGTATGCATATTTTTTATGAATTTTAGAGAAAGGGTATTTTAAAAAATGTTTATGTAAACCTTAAATAATTAAAAATGTGTAATTATTTTCAAAAAATAGTCTTCCACAATTATGTTCAGTACAAAATTTAGATTCTAATAAGATCAACTTAATTTTTGATGAATAGTAAACCATGAATAGTGATTTTTTTTCTTAGGATTAGTAATGTGACCAAATTGATTAGTAATCTCACTTAAAGAAAGTATTAATATAATCTAGGCACCTTGATTAAGTAATGTGATTCAATAAAATGGTTAAATAACGGTTTCATAAATTATTAGTCAAGTATTAGTTTTTTCGGTTGAATAGTGTTTTTTAATTAAAAATTAAATTAAAAATATTTAGAAAATTATTTTTATAAAATGGATTTCATTTTGGAACTCAGAGCATCGATATTATGTTAAGGTAATTTTTGGGGATTTTTCTGAAAAAAATGAATTTTCAGTGAATAGTGTATTTATTTAAAAATTAAATTAAAAATATTGAGAAAATTATTTTTATAAAATGGAGTTCATTTTTGAAATCAGACCATCGATATTTGGTTAAGGTGAAATTTTGGGATTTTTCTGAGAAAGTTGAATTTTCAATGAATAGTGAAAATACAGTTTTTAAGTTATGGGTGTTTAATGACATAATTAAATGATGTATTAATTATGTAATCAATATGGTCGAATTATGAATAGTATGATAAGGTATGAGGTGTCCCAAGTGGCCAATACCATGGGAAAATACCATGGGCAAGCCCATGGTTTTTTCAAAACCACCAATGAGGTGTCCCTTGGCCATTAATGTCTTGTCCCCTCACTTTCCCTATAAATATCAAGCCACCCTCTCATCCATTCGACTCCCAACTCTCCCCCAACGAAGCTCTAGTCTCATTACCTCCCAAGGATTCCTCCCAAGGTGCCCCCAATCCCTCAAGGTCCCAACCATTGAGTTTTAAGAGTTACAGTTTAAGGTAAGGGATCCAACCTCCCTCTTTCTTTTCAAGTAATCTCTTTTATGTCATTTCTTTTATGCTCCATGCTATTATGTTGGATGATGATCTTTTATATTCATCTTACTTCCCTTTTCATGTTCATATGATGAGATACCCCCTCTTTATCTCATCAATTCGTTTTAAGAATGTTTAAGTGACGTCGTTAGGCTGCCGAATTTTTAAGGGATTCTTTCACCTTTCTCATTTTTTTAAAGTTCTACTTTCATGTCAAGTATTTCAAGTTCCTTTTTATTATGTTGGGGTATGATATCTATATCTATCATACTGATATTTTATGTTCATATGATGAGAGACCCTATTTGATCTCTTCAATTCAGTATTTTGAAGTTTTAAGTGGCGTCGTTAGGCTGCCGAATTTTTAAGGGATTCTTTCACCCTTCTCGTTTTCAAGATCTATTTTCATGTCAAGTCTTTCATGTTCCTTTTTATTATTTTGGGGTATGATATCTATATATATCATACTAATATTTTATGTTAATATGATTAGAGACCCTATTTGACCTCATCAATTCATTTTTTTGATGTTTTAAGTGACGTCGTTAGGCTGCTGAATTTTTATAAGAGAAATCTTATTTTTGTCTTCCTTTAATGTTTTTCAATTAATATGGTATGTATTTAAAATTTCATTACCATGTTCTTATATTAATTATATTTTGTCCCTCTACTGTGTTATGAATCATTTATGAGTGGGTGACTCATGTCCCCTCTCTTTTCAATGTTTTCTAAAACCCTGTAACATAGTCGTTATGCTGCAGAATTTTCGTCTCAAAATGTCTCTCTCTTTTTCTCAAATTATTTTAATTTATTAAGTGAATACTCAAAGTTCTTTTTCTATATGGGTATTCACATATATATCAAAATGTTCTATTTTAATTCTGGGATTTACATACATGAAACCCACTTTCCTTTTTCGTGGGTTTAAAGTGACATAAAGATCGTGTCTTTAAAGCAGTTTTTAAAACGTTATGATTATGAAAGGAAACCCATTTCTTTTATGATATATGGGTTGTTTATGAAATGTTTGATGATGATATATGTGGATCACATGATAATAAAGACAAATTAAGGGTGCGCCCTGATAGCGCTCCAATGCATTGGGTAAAGACTTAATCTCTAGAGATGACCATTTTTAACGACGCCTTGGTGAATAACCTTGGTAATTTTTAATGACACCTTGGGGATGGACCTTGGTGAAACGGAAATGATTGTCAATATTAAATGTTGTAGCCACATCTTAAAGTTATGAAATACATTATTTTTATTATGATATGCCTCGTGATTTATTTCTCATTCCTTAAAGTTCTTTTTCATGACATTGTTGATGTATCTCAAGTTCACATGTTAAATGTTTCCCCTTGTTTCCCTTACTGGGCCTTCTTCTCACCCTTTCTTTTAATGTATGTCCCCAGGTTATGAGATGAATTAATGAACCTAGGATGAACATAAGGATAAGCCTTTCAAGTGTTTAAGAAGAATGTTTTATGTTTTCATGTTTTAAGTTCCTGGTTTCCAAGACACTAAACCTTAAAGATCCTCGGTTTTGTAAAATGTAATGAAAGTTTATGTGATAAAAAGGGGGAATGCTATAGATCAACAATCAAATAAATAATTATGAATTTAAATGTGACCACTCTGATACCACTTGTTGGTTCTGAGCATGGAATAAATGTGTGGTGGTGGGAGATATATTAAAATTTATTTTAATTATCATTTCCCAAAACCATGAGAGAGGATCTTGAATGTTAAATTTATAATTAATTTATTTAATATCTAAATAATTGAATACCTGGGATTATGAACTTTCTTTGTTGATGAATTTTTATCATCTTAAAAGACCCTTTTATATTTCCTTCATTTCACGATAAGAATATAAGGATATAATACCTCTAGCGGTGATCTACACATGCTCCTTTGATCTTTGAGCAACGCCACTCGATCTCTGAGTGCTAGTGCAGTGAATCGATTGAATTGTGTTGTTTGTTCTTGATCTCTCATTATTTTTTCTTGAAGAAATATATTTTATGTTTCTTTTTATTTAGAGGGATAGAGAAGGAGGATTTGATAGAGAATTCATTATGTGCAACAATTCTCTCTTTTTCAATTGCACAACAATACTCCAGACAATAGACATAATCGTCTATTTATAGAGCTATAGTTTAGGTTAAAATATTAATTTAATTGTATAACGGCCATTAAATAATATCATAACCCTTAATGAAACCCCATGACACATAATAATATTTTTTTGGCATGTTCCAACTTGTAAAAATTGATAAATAATATTTATCGGCTTGTAAATAATTATTTATCACCAGAATCAGTCTTGGTCCTTTCAAACTTCTCGGTATTTATTGAATACCCAAATAAATATTTTATTCATAAATACATATTTCTTTCACATACTAAAGAACAAATATTTATTAAATATTAAATAAAATATATATATATATATTTATTCACATGCCAGTGAATAAATATTTATTAAATTTATGAGATCAATATAACTTGGATAAAATTATTCCTTAGTCTTGAGAATAATATTTATTCCATTAATTAAATTCAAATGGAATTTAACCAAGATCAATATAAACACTTATTGTATGACCCTCTAGGATTATTTATCAATGGAATTAGATGGGTTTGCCTAAAGTCCAAGATTACTGTCTAGCAATGAGTCAAGGCACCCAAGAGAAAGAACTTAATGTCACAACATCTAAAGCCACATATGAATGCTCATGGTGTAATATAATACCTTTATCACAATATCTCATTAAGTTGGTTTCATGAAAGTTTCATCAACATATATGCTTGATATTTCTTTCTTTGACTATCTGAAATAAACACATAATTTCACCATGTCCATGGAACTTAGGGTGATAGTTCTATTCCAATCAAAGGGTCAAGATATCTGCTTCCATAAAGATGTAAGGGGAAAATCCTTCCTCAACTTATCCATTAATGACATGTCAATTGTGATGCAACAAACATACCCTACTTCCTACAAACATATGGCATGATAATTTTCATTAGTAAATATAATTGTACGAGTCGTGACATGCACCAATAATAATCTTAAATTCTAATGACCATTACACATACTCATAGATATGAATATCTGATGACACCGAAACATGTAGAATTCCTTTTGGTGGGTATGTTCTCATAATCTCCCATCTTGGATATTACCAAGTGTGAACTTCATCAGAATAAGCCTCATCTACTTTTGATTACTCGCACCTAATGGTCTAAATAATATGTGTCCCATCATAGTACATTATCCAAATGCAAAACTATATTAAGAATATTTTCATATCACTTCAAGGTTCTCATCATAGCAGGGAAATGCTATGACATTATCAATCCGAAAAATACTTTAGGTCATTATTACATTAAATCTATGCAGAACAATGAAAAATATATAATAATATGTTTAATTAATATTCAATACATCGAATGTACATGTAATAAAATTACAAACAGTTGGTCCTAGGACACCAACTCCAACAAAGTTGGTGCCCAGGTTTGTGGGGTTGTTTGAGATTACTAATAGGATTGGTACAATGGGATACCAATTAGCACTTACTCAATGTTTTGGTTCTATAAAAGGTGTGTTTTAACTTTAGTGATATCATCCCTATATGATTTTACCTAATGACATTGAGTTCAAGGTTTATGTGTCATTTGAGAAGCATTTAGTTCATATAGCAGACTAAAGTGAGAATGCTCTATGTGGTATGAAAGTTCCATTGGTATAAATATAGGGGAAACATGGGTGTATCTAGGAGGAGATGTGGGGACAGGAATTTGATATATGGGATTAGTGGCCATAGTTGTTCATTGATAAGGCTCAATGACACTTAAGAACACAACTCATGGATGAGTGGCTATATGGTGGGGAGGTTGTAACACCCCATCATTCCAGGATATATGAGCGTTTCACTGTGATGTGATCCTTTATAAGATAATTTTTTTGGGGTTGAGTGTTAAGTAAGATTAGTTTCAAGCTACATGAAATTAACTTTATATAGTGGTTAAAGGATTATTTCATGGTGGTAAAGGGTTTCACTATGATGTGGATGTATAGGATTAACTCTTCAGTCATGTTTGGATGAACCAAATTTCATCCTATAAAATTACAACATGGTGAGGATTGCATAATATTAGACAAATCTTATACGAGAGGCTAGTTAAGCTATGACCTCCCCGTATTGTTCTGTGATGTCTTGTCTGAGGGGGAGGTGTCCTGGTGAAACATGTGAGGGATGTTTCATGGGAGTAGGTATGGAAAGGGAGGACACACCAAGAATGGTTTGGATACACTATGAAGACTCGGGATTTATTTTTTTGTTCTACTTGGAGGCAAGGCACTACATCATGATTGGACGTGCCATGTCATGAGGGTGACCCGGATGGTCATTGCACTATGAAAATTATGGTCGTTCCACAATGTATTACCTAGATAGTTTTTTTAAAATCCAAAAATTAAATGGTTTTAATATTTAAATATTAATAAATTAGATTTCCTCATTTTTCCTCAGTGCACGTTTATATCTCCTCTTCTTCTTCTTTTCTTCTCTTCCAAGTGAAATCACCTTTTTCTTTCAATGGTTTCATGTTATTTTCATTCCATTAGATTGTTACCTATGATTTCACCTCTCCTATTACAATATTCCTTCATTTTTCTCATTATTTCATAGAATTACTCTTGTTGTAGTTGATTATGTCTATTTATAGGGTTTTTATTTGAGTTATTAATTTCATTCATCTGGGATTGAATCAACTGATGATATTCAATGAGAATCTTTTTACTTGCATAAGGTAGGTGGACCCTAAGCTATACCTATGGTCTAGATTTATTTTTGATGTGTGTGTGATGTGAAATCATGTTGACCTATTATGAACTTGAATTAAAAATCAAATAAATGGCTCCCTCATTTGTTCCATACTCGAATAACTTAGTTCAAACCATAAGTGGTATGTTGATGATTGTAGAACCTACGATGGGCCACAAAGTGAGGTGAGCCTTAATCTAATGGAAGTGGAAAATTTCAAAGGCATCCTAAAGTGGTACCCTTAGTGGTATTTTTTACCTAGTGAGATAAATATATATGTCATGGGATGATCCATGGGTTGAGGATGTGTGGTAAGTGAGGGCTAGTATGGCAGTTTCCCTATGTGATTGTGGGTTTGGGACTTGGTTGAGTAGGTGTAAAATTTATTAAAACCCATACATGTGTTTAGGTTTGGTGAGTTCCAACCCCTTGAAAACTATAATGCTAAACCTAAGAGTTAATATGATTTGGAATAATAATTAATTATAAAACATATATGACTTGGTTGTATTTAAATTTTGAAGTGTGATTGGTATCTCACATGAAATTGTAAAGACTAGATAACTGTTTAAAAATTTGTTATGGGTTGGGTGCTTATCCAAACAAAGATATGATATGGTTTTAGGGTGGGATTGTTGGTACCGGGCATGCAGTGGAAGTAGAAAGAACATATATTTTAAAAAATTTATCATTGGTTTGACATCATAAAATCTTCACCGATGATTCACAGCTTAGTAAACAACTCAAGGATCCCATGTTGAAGGATTTAAGCATAGAATAATAACTTGAATTGTTACCTCATTTGATTTTAAGACAAAATAATTCTTTTCTCATCTTATGTAATTACTTCTCAAAGGAACCAATGTCAGATCCCTCTAGATCACCCCCACACACTCTATATGCTCACGAATGTGTATATCATCAATATCTGAGGTGTTAACATGTAGAATAGACATGCCTTTCAACATTCAACAATCACTAAAGCTTCATCATGTTGATATGATAATGAATCTTTGACTGAGTGGCTCCAATTTCACCCTTATCTCTCTAGGAATCAGGATAGAGATGAAAGATACACTGTAAATTCATAGGAGGAATAATGTAGGAAAATAGTGGCTTAAATTTCCTTATATAGATATGTTTTATTAAAAAAACACATTTCATGTCTTTTATAAATAAATCCCTTTAAATTTAACCATATTAACCATGTATGACATAACACGCATGTGATAAATATCATAAATATTTTACCATTTATTGTTAACATCTAAAATGTGTTGCGTTATAAAACATGAGCCATTATCTTGACCTGTCTCTCCTGAAAATATTTAATGAACCTTAAATAAAATATCCATTCATGAAATATAATCTCTTGTATCCACTTAATAATAGTGATACATCGAGTAAATAAATTCACTTACTATTATTCTAAACTCAAATAAAAGAGAATTAATTTATTTATTGTGATCATTTAATCTTGGTCATATCTCAGCCTCTAGAATGGGGCCCACTATATATTAAACACTAATTAATTAGAATTGATTAAGTATCTGAATAAGCTTTGTGTGTAACCCTATAGGCCCTTATCTTGAAAATGGTGAGTACTATTCACAGACCAGGATAGGATTCTAGTAACCCATCAAGACCCCTAAGGAGATAAGGTATAGTCATAGAAACGACAACCTCTCATGTGAACAAACATCGTGTAATATAATCTTTTTGTATTATTATGTCTCATAAATCTAGATGCACAACTTGTGTCATCATCCTTACCTACTTTATTTATTTTTGACCATATTTTTTGGACTTCTCTTCTTCTACCATGGCCATGAATTTATTGAAGGTGTTACCATCATGGTCAACTGACCTGAGATATCTCTTCCTTTCAAAAGTGACAAATCTTATCTTGATCATTTAATCAATTTAATATCAACATTGATGCACCCAATTCAATCTACCTCACCACAACATAAATTTCATGGATTTCATCTAGAATCAAAGTACACAATCAAATGGTAAACACTGATAATGATCTAAAGTCAAAATACCAATACACATGCTCATAGATATGAACAATAAATGAAACCTATAACATGTAGTGTTCTTAATGAAAAGTTTTTCCTCATGGTCTCATCTACTCTAGATCACTAAGTGTGGACTTCATGTAAATAAGTCGCAATGCTTATGAGCCCCCGGTAGGTTCTGGGCATAGTGGAAGTGTGTGATGAGCGATGCCCAACATTGATTTTTGTCATGATTGATGACCAATCCTATATCAACACTATGATCAACATTGTGATCTATGAAATTGGATCAACGAGATCAGACGAGGTTAATCACACCGAAACTAGAGATAGAATCATCACATATTATTTATAATTAATTTTATTAATTAAAGAATTGCCTTTGTTGGAATTATTTCTTCGTTGATGAATCATGAGACAGATCTGCAGTCCACTGTCGTTACGTTGTAGAAACCAAGTGTAGATTTTTTCTAGTGGTAATCCACACATGTTCCACGAATCTACATACATCATAGAAGGAATATTCGGGTTCTAGTAAGGAAGATCTTTGTTATTGCATCGTACTCCTTTGATCACTTTGAGAACTGCTTCTAAAGTGTTCTCCTTGATCCGATGGAGGAGGATTTCTCTCCATTCTTAGGATTGCTCTTGGATAAGGGATCTCTCTAGGCTTGAGAGGATTCTCCAAATCTATTGTGCACAACCAAGACAAAATGAATTGTCTCTCTTGAGAAAATAACATAATCTGGTATTTATATTATAAGGGTTAAAATAAAATAATTGCACAAGTGCCCTTAATTATTTATTTAATCCTATAAAAAACCATGTTAAATAATAATAATGATATTATCATTTCTTGACATGTGCTTAAATTTCGAATTAAAATTAAATGTTATTTAATTAAATAATATTCATTATTTATTATTTCTCTCCAGACCATTAAACTTGATCCTCCATGTCTATACAATATTTATTGGTCATTGAATAATGTCTATTTATTTATTAAATAAATATCATTGCATTATTCATCAATAAATAAATAAATATTATATTCACTAAATAGAAAATAAATATTTATTAAATATTCCACTCACATTATATTCTCTCAAATAACTGGTGATGGAATATATGAGATCAAGTATACATGAATAGTTATTAAACCAAGACCAGGAATAATATTTATTCAACTCGTTAAATAATAACTAATAATATATTATTTAACTGATATTATGGATACACTTAGTGTTTAACCCTCTAGGCCTCTTTCTCAGTGGCATTAGGCGAACCAACCTAATGTTTAAGGTTAGCATCTAGCAATATGCCAAGGAACCCCTAGAGAAAGAAGTTTATGTCGCAAAAACATGTTACCTTATACAGACACTTACTGCATAATATAATACATTTATCATGATATCTCAAATCAAACATGTTTCATGTCAGTGGCATCAACCTATGCGCTCGATGTCTCTTTCTTTGAATTTTCAGAAATAGAACTTGACTATATAACACCATGGCTATGGATTTATTTAGGATATATTATTTCCATCAATGGTCCTAAGATATTAACTTCCATTAAAGAACAGAAGGGATAAGTTATTTCTCACATTATTCATTAATGCAATATTACTCGTGATGCACCCAACGTATTATACCTTGTCGTGAACATATGTCATCACATTTTTCATCAATAAATCAAAGAAAGCAACTCATAATACTCATTAATAATAATCTTAAAATCTAAGGACCAATACACACATCCATAGATAGGAACATCCAAGGACACATATAAATGTGGATTTTCTACTGGCAGGTCTCATTCTTATAATATCTTACTGGATATTACCAAGAGCGTACACCATGAGAAGGTGTCTCAAAGTCCTATGATTCTCCATCCCTAATGGCCTATATAATTTGTGTCCCTCAAATGATATCATCCAACTATAGAACATATATTTAATAATAGTGTCATAACACTTCCATGTTCTCATCATAGCGGGGAACTGCTATGATCTTTTAGTGCGAAAGCTACTCTTGGGACATTATTACATACAATGTTATATATAAAAACAATCATTATGTGATAAGTATTTTATTAATATTAAAAATCGTGAATAAAAGTTATCATAAAGTATATAGAATTTGGTTCTAGGGCACCAACTCCAATAGAATCTCACTTACACTAGAGTCAATTGCTAACAACCTTCAGTCCGCTAGCTATCACATGATACTCATGCTTTTACTAAGATAGAAATCTAGTAAAGGGGCCCACCACGTTCTCTTCTATGGGTACTCTACTTACTACAACTTCACTCCTATGATAGAAATCCCTCAAGAGGTGATAATTCTGGAGTATATGATTTATTAGTTGGTGTGACCTTGGCTCTTTTACAAGATACGCCGCTGCAGTATTATCACAATATAATGTGATAGGGTATTTACTTCTAGGCACCGCATCAAGATCCTGGAAAAAAGATACAAAGTCAAATGGCTTCTTTGGTTGCATCATAAGATATTGTATACTTAGAATCCACTGTAGAATTAGCAACAACTAGTTACTTTGAACTCTTCCTACACACAGCTCCCCTGTTAATATAGAAAACATATCTGGACTGTGACTTTAAATCATTCTGATCAGTCTAAAAACTAGAATTTTTATAGCCCCTGATAACCAAATCATCGTATCCTCTATATATCAGGAACACGTCCTTATTTCTTCTCAGATACTTAAGGATAGACTTGACAGCAGATCAATGTTGTTCTCCTAGATCTGCTTGATATATGCCTGCCATGCTCAACACATAGGCAACATCAAGTCTATTATATAATATGGAATATATTATTGATCTTATCATAGAAGCATATGGTATATTACTCATTATCTCTTTCTCTTGTTGTGTCTGAGGACACATTTTCTTAGAAAGATGTAAACCATGTGATGCTGAAACCAATACCATATTAGATTGTTTCATACTAAATCTCTTTAGTATATGGTAAATATATGTACTTTTACTTAGTCCAAGCATCCTCTTAGATCTATCACGAATGATCTTGATCCCTATAATATAGTCTACTTCACCTAAGTCCTTCATAGAGAAACACTAGTTTAACCAGTCCTTAACTAACTATAAAACTGGTATTTCATTTAATATTTCATCAATATATACTACTAGGATAATGACCACATTTCCACTAAACCTCTTATAAACACACAGCTCACATTCATTCTTAATGAAACCAAAATATTTTATGCCTTCATAAAATAGAATGTTCCTTAACCTAGATGCTTACTTAAATCCATAAATGGATCTCTACAACTTGTAAATATTCTTGGCATAACCTAGAGTCACAAACCCTTCTGGTTGTGTCATATAGACATCTTCCAAAAGGTTCCCATTAAGTAATGTAGTTTTGAAACCCATCTTCCAAATCTCATAGTCATGGTAAGATGTTATAACAATTATAATTATGGTGGATTTAAACATGGAAACTGGTGAAAAAGTTTCATCATAGTCAATTCCTTGATATTGTTTAAACCCTTTATCCACTAGCCTTTCTTTATAGTTATTTACTTTAACTTCCATGTCCAATTTTCTCTTAAATGCTCATTTTCACCCAAGGGTATTTACATCAACTTGCACATCAACCAGAACCCAAACTTAGTTCTAATACATGGAATCCATTTCAGAATTCATGGCTTCTTTCCATATAGAAACTTATGAGCTCTGTACTGCCTCCTTGTAGGAGAGAGGTTCATCATCGTGAACCAATAATGATTCGCCATCTTTGGTGACTATAAAAATATATCTCTCTGGTTCTCTTACCTCTCTTACACTCCTATGTATTACTTGTGTTTTAGGAACTACTTCTTCCACAAGGACCTGTGGAATCTATTCTTGTACCAACTCTTGGGTATCTTGATAATTAACTTCATCAAAGTCAATATTGCTCTCACTATCCTTTTTGAGGATGTGAACCCTCTCAAGAAAGACATCTTGTCTAGCAACAATCACTTTCTTGTCTAAGGTGTTTTGTAGGTAGTATCCCCTTTTTTTTAGATACCCTATAAAGATACACTTTGTGCCCTAGGGTGCTAGTTTTTTCCCTAGATGGCCTTAAAAAATTCCTTGCAACCCCATACATGTGTATGCGACAAAATGGGTTTCATTCCACTCCATAACTTGAAGGAATTATATTTTCCGCTTTAGTTAGAACTCATTTTAATGTTTATACCGCAGTTTGTAATGCATATACCCAAAAGGATAATGGAAGATCTACATGACTCATCATTGAACTTACCATCTCTAACAAGGTACAATTACTCCTTTCACTAACACCATTCCACTGTAGTGTATAAGATGGAGTGAGTTGATATAGAATCCCAAACTCCCATAAAAAGTTGATGAACTCTTGGTTAAGATATTCACCACCTTGATCAGATTTAATCCTATTTATCTTCTTAGAAAGTTGATTCTCTACTTAATTCTTGAATTCCTTGAATTTCTCAAAGTAATTGTACTTATACCTCATTGAGTAGACATAGTCATATCTAATCAAGTCATCAGTAAAAGTTATGAAGTAATAATATCCACCTCTAGATTCTACTAGAAATGGTCTATACACATCATTGTGTACCAATCCTAGAATCTCTATGGCCCTTTCACCATGTCCACCAAATGGTGGTTTGGTCATTTTTTCTTATAAACAAGCATGACATTTGTCAAGTGGTGTTAGCTCAGAAGAGTCCAAATAACCTGTCATGACCCATCTCTCGGGGCATGTGTCATGAATACCCCAACCCCACCTCTAATAGACCAGGGGATGGAAACTAGCACTGAGTAGGAATATCCCACAAATGGGAGACATTTTCCTTAAGTACCTGTACACACTCACCCATATCCAAGCCCAAAATTTTGAAACTGAAAACACTAAGTAAACAAGCATGTGTACCAATAAGATACCAATAACAGAGTATGACAGTACAAAAACTGAAAAGTAAACGGGGCCAGAATACAAGCCCAACCAAAAGGAAAAGTACAAGCTCCTGAATCTCGTCCGTAGAAAACCCTACCTGAATGGTAGGTACATAAACAATTGTCTGAAGTCATTAAAGCACACCTCGTCTGCTGGGCCTCTCTCTAAGAACCACCTAGCCCTGATCCACCAAGTACTTCATCAAAGCGTCGATTTTCTGCACAAGACATGACATGTGTGGGCATATCCCATGTAGGGGTGAGTAAAACAATACTCAATAGGGACCCTAAAACCACAAAGGTACACCACTAATAATTACATAAAATATACCACAAAGGAAACATGAAGTACACCACAAAGGAAACACACAAAGTACTGTCAATATGGTCATCTCACGCAGGTATAAGTCTAATTTCTGAAAATAAGTATTTCTAGTTGTAGTCCACTAATCTCTCATTCTTTATGACACTAGAAGTTTCGGCGGTTCACAGAGAATCGATGGAGCAGGGAGTGTTGATAGCGCACAGAGAGTCGATGGCGCACAGAGCATCGATGGCGCCTGGAGTGGTGACAGTGTTCGGGACGTGGATGGTGAATGGAGTGTCGGTGGTGCACGGAGCGTCGGTGTCACATAGAGCATCGGTGGTACGTGAAGCATCAGTGGGTCAAGCAGCCTCTAAGTCACATAATCACCAAGATCACATAATCACAGCCAGCCGTAGGGTTCCACTCGTAGCACACTTGTTCTTGGAGAACCTAATTCTCAAGCCATGAGTTCATAAACCAACTTCCATAAAAACTCACATAGATTTTCTCAAAAGTACTGCCTCATCACAAGGGTCCTAACACTGCAAACGGCTCATCAAACGGACACACGATTTGAAAGATACAACCAATTTAGTAAAAAGGGTCCAGATTGGTTCGGCTGACCCAGACCATTCCAATTTTCCTGAACCAAACACAACTCAGTTAGTCTCGTCCATCCCGACTCGACCTGGTCATTCTAGGCCGACCCGAACTGGCCCGGTCCGCCGCATGTGGGCCAACTCCTTCTGCGCACTGCTCTACCATGAGCTCCCGGTCAATGTAGCCACCACGTTCAATGCGGAAGGCACCACATCCTAGCCCCTGGTCCTTCGGGGTCCTCCTCTAACGTGGCCTATGAGACGCATCCCACTATATCCGCCACTGCGGGATCCTCCTCTGGTGCAGTCCCGTTAAACCGTAGTTGTGTGCCCCACCGGAACCTGGCCTCTCGTCGGGTCGCGCACTATGCTCGCCACCGGCCACCCTGTCGGTGGACCGTCGTTCATCACTCCCTCCACCGTGAGCCACCACCTACCTATTGCACTCCCGTCGCACCTCTGTAATGTAATCTTGGATCAAACGTTTGGTCTCGGATCATTGCGCCATGGATCATGGGCGCAACGATCGATCATCCGTGTAGGGTTTCAAAAGGGAAAAGAACGCACGAAGAAAGTGATATATTTAGGGGGGGATTAAGCACATAAACACCCAAAGAATGGATCTCAGCCTTTTTTGTCCGTCCTTGATCTTTTCATGTTAACAGGATCATGAAGAAACCAACAGGTAGAATAATCACTAAGATCTATTCCCTTTAATCCTGCAATAATTATCCACCCTGTAAGAACGACTGAACCACAGATCAACCTATTCATGGGTTGGTCCACATTCATCGTTTGATTATAAGAAGTGGAAAAATAAATCACAAAGAGATCGACACCCTACCATGATGAATGGATCGGTCGTTGATGAAGAACGAAGGTATGTATCGTCGTTGATCCTCGATCCGCCAGCGTTCGTCATTGCGAGATAGCTTCATTCTCTTTGCCTCAGGGGAATTTTAGGATTATGGAGATAACCCTGAATTCCTCTAACATGTCTTATTAAAAAGGGAAACCACCGTTGTGTCAACACATAATGTTCAATAAAATATTTTTATTAGATATTTTAATGATGTCTACATCCAAAACTTAACTTTCACCTTCGACCCACGCCGGTCAAGGTTAGGCCCCACCTAAGGAAAACACCCCCTTACAAAATCAATGGTGGTATCCGATTTCTAATCTAAGTTACCCTTTATGAGCCATTAGGATTTCAAAATAAAATAATTTTTATTTAATTATTTTATTTTGGATTACGCCCCTGGTGACTTTTTCTACAGATGACTCATGCCAACCAATGTTAGGTCATGCCTAGGGTAAATCCATTGCTTTGAGCTCAATGGTGCCCTTGTATTTCTGATTCGAGTAATAATTTAATAGTTATTAAAATTTTTAATAAAATTCACGCGTGTGTACTATTAAAAACTTAACATTTTTTTAACAATCGTTTCAAGCACTCTGGGCCTCGGAATCGCATGTCGTCTTAGCGCCTGGTCTCGGAATTTTCCCAAATAATTTCTAAAAATAAAATCGGGAAAATATGAGTCATTACATAACCATCTTGATAGATGTTTTTCAAATTCCTCTTGTTTACATGACCAAGATGGTGATGCCACAACTGGGTGTTATATGAGTCGTGTGAACATGATTCGTTATTAATTTCTAAAACATGGATTTCATAATTTAATACATAAAGACTGTTATTTAAATGTGTCATACCATAACATATGTTGTCCTTATAAAAGAAACAACTTTTATTTCCAAAATTTAAAATAAACCCATTTATACGTAGGCATGATACAAACTGTAGGTACATAATAACAATCTTTCAAAACAAAAATTGTTCTTATTGGTAATGATATTTGGTAGTAACCAATGGCTTGAGAAGCCATCCTCTCACCATTAGTAGCTCTCAGATCCACCTCTCCTCTGAAAATCATTTGGAATCTACTTGGTTCATGCATTTGGATATAGATGTGATCCCCACAAGATGTATCTAATACCCAATGCGTAGATATTGAAATATTACACTTGATAACAAAAGAACCTTTAGCTTCCTCTAGATTCTAGGTTTAGTTCCTCTTCCAGTGGCCTGGATTTCCACACACAAAGTATACTGCCTCCTTTTCCTTTCCCCACCTCTAGATCTTCTTCTTCTTGGAAGGACCATGCTTGGTAGCTTTAGACTATTTATAAGTCTTGGGAAAATTTTACTTGTTCTTAATTTTTCTTATTAACCATAAGGATTGTGGTTTTTTCATGCCCCATGTCCTTATCCACTTGGTGAATTAAAGTAAGAATTTTTTAAAGACTCTTCTCATTATTTCTTATATTGTAATTAATAATAAAGATGGAGAAGGTCTTGGGCAGTGATGAAAGTATGAGATCTATATGCAACTCATCCAGAAATTTAATCCCCAAGTTGTATAAGTGTTTAATGTAGCCAATAATATTGACTATATGAAACCCAGATGGCACAGACTCTCCAAGCATAGTTGTGAACAAAGCATTAGAGATCTCATACCTCTCTTGTCTCACCTTATCTTGATAGAGATCCCAAAGATGAGAAATCATGATATAGGCATCCATATTCTATGTTTCTTCAAAATATCATTGGACATGGATGATAGAATAAATTATTGAACATATGTAGCATCATTCAGATATTTTTCATAGAGAGATAGATCTTCATCACTTGCCTCATTACCAGGTGAAACTAGAAAAGGTTATTCCAACACATATAATTTCCTTTCATGATGAAGGATGACATATAGACACCTTTTCCACTCTTGGAAATTTGTGCCAGTGAGATGGTTTTCCTTCTCAAGTATGGATTTAATGATGTGTTTGATGTCATTTTAATGTTGTTTCTACAAAATAAGATAATAAAAATTTTAGTACTTTATCTGATAAAAATTATACAAATAAATAAATATTAAATTTATTAGTCTCCCACTATTTTATTGAAACCCAATATCCCTCACCATTGGCTTCAGAATATCCTATTTCTTGGACATTCTAGTGGAAAGGATCTGTATTCCCCTTCTCATTACCCCAACTTGGGTAGTTCAAGAAACTTAAATGGTTTTAGGTAGTCATTCCAAATGCCAACTGCATTAAATCATGATTCCTTGATCCGCTGAGTGGACTCCTCAATCCTAAAATCCTTAAAATGGATTTCCTCAACATTTTCCTCTCACTTACACCAAATCCTACTTTGGAAGTCAACCCTTAATGTGAACTAAGTTAAGTCAACCTAAAACTTCAAGTTAGAATTCCCTGATAATTGAAAGCACCCCAACTTGGGTTGGTCAAGCACTTTGAACTATGGTTCAATTTTAACTGAAGTAGTGGAAGACAATACTAACTTAGGGGTTTTATCCTTTTATGCGTAAATTTCCAATTATTATCTTTATCACATTCTTGTTAATATTAAGTGGGTTTACTTAAGTGATTAACCATGTCTTAGATAATATTTATGCATAAGCTAGTTTATTTTAGTTCTATCTTGCATGATCATTAATTCATTAGATTATGTGATCATGATGATACATTCATAATGAAATAACCATGAAACTTAACATAAATAAAATAATAAAGTTGTATGATCATGAGATTTACTAATGGTTAGTTTATCTAGCGGTTGATAAACTTACTGCTGACCTAGGGGAAAAGCACCATGAACCAATTAAGGTTCATGTTATAGCTTTCCACCTGTCCACCTATGTATCTCCATGGATTGGTTTTTACTTGGCTCTAAACTTAAACCGCCTCCGCTAGATTGGGAGCTTCATCCATTACATATTCTTCTACTCACACACAGGTGAGGGGGAAAGGGTTTATTTTAAAGAAACCATGGGCACACAGGCCCTACATAATAAGAGGAGAGAAGGAATGCAATCCAAAAATTTAATTTAATAATAAATTAAATGAAACCAATCTCATAAAAAGGTCTGTACTATGCTCACGATCATCCACATGCATGCAAATAATTATGCATTTAATAAAAATAGTATTCAATTCTTAATCATTCATATTTAAGATAAATCGCGCTTGAATCGATTAATTATTCTATTTAATTAATCATTTCTTTTATCTTAATTCTTATCTAAATTTCCTTGAGATTCTCATCCATTATAATTTTAAACAAATCAAATAAATTTATTTAAAATTAATTGTGTACATAAATGTACCTTAGAGGCAACACGGTGAATACTCATCTGATTCTACCCAACATGTATCATACTCCTATACTATTTTACTCTTGTAACATATGGCATACATGACTTATCATGTACTTTCACAATGTTTACTTCATAGATGATTACATGAATTACATGATTTTCAGGTCATGTGTTATGCTTCAATCACGTAGACTAACAACTTGTAATACGACTCATACATGATATGTAGATCTGAACAATACGTGTATATTAATTAAAAATTTAAATATTTATGTATTTAAAACCTATCACATGGTGTGTCATATCTTTATGACCACACACAAGTACATGTCTCGAGATTTACATAGTAAAATAAATAAATTTTAAATCTATGTAATTTGGTATAAGTACACGGCGTGTGCATCTGAGCTACATGGCGTGTACATCTCTCACTGTTTATCTGAGGTACATGCCTAGGTCCTCACGTGTAAATCATACCTCGAAAAATGGATTACATGGCATGTCCAATGGGATACACGCCATGTGATATCTGAATTACACATTCACCAGTCTGGTAGTCCATGCATGGTAATACATGGCTCGTTTGTGACTCAAAGGGACTACACACCGTGCACATGGTCTACACGGCATGTACTCTGACTGACCATGTGCCAGTATGTTCTAGTCAATATGCGGTGTAAGAATTAGCTACTCCATGTGTAATCAATACACATGGTTTGAGTAATTACCGAATTAACTCTTGGTACATTGACCATGAGTACACAGCATGTAATTCTAATTACACGGTGTGTACTCCTGTGTTATCCGGGCAGAAACCTTGGAACCTCTGAATGAGTTTCTCGATTTTATTTTATTCATAAAATTAATCGTCTCGATTATATCTATGATAAGCGAAGGAGGAAGTAATATATCTTGTGATTCGGATAAAAATAACGATTAAACTTTAATTGAGAAGCTAAATTAAAATGAATAAATCACCAACGATCTTTGAATAATTATAAATAATTATGTGTCCGCTCTAATACCACTTGTAGGTTCCGAGCACAGTGGAAATGTGCGATGGGCGATGCCCAACATTACTTTTTGTCATGATTGATGACCAATTCGATATCTACATGATGATAAACGCCTTGATATATAGAATTGGGTCAATGAGATCAGACAAGGTTAATCACGCTGAAACTAGAGAGAGGATCATCACATATTATTTATAATTAATTTAATTAAATAAATAATTATATTTGGTGGAATTTTTTCTTTATTGGTGAATCAGGTGACAGATCTGTGGTTCAACGTCGTTGCGTTGTAGAAACTAAGTGTAGATTTCCTCTAGTGGTGATTCACACGTGTTCCACAAATCTCTTAACATCGCTGAAGGAATCTCTGGGTGCTGGCACGACAGATCCTTACGCTTGCATTGTCCACCTTTGATCGCTTCAAGAACTACTTCCAAAGTATTCTCCTTGATTCGGTGGAGGAGCATTTCTCTCTATTCTTAGGAGCATTTTTAGATAAGGGAGCTCTCTAGGCTTGAGAGGATTCTCCAAATCCATTGTGCACAACCAAGACAAAATGAATTGACTCTCTTGAGAAAATAATATAATTGAGTATTTATATTGTTAGGGTTAAAATAAAATAATTGAACAAGTGCCCTAAATTATTAGTTTAATCCTAACAAAACCCCATATCAAATAATATTATTATTATTATCATTTCTCAATATGCGCTTAACTTGCGAATTAAAATTAAATATTATTTAATTAAATAATATTCAATATTTAATATTTTCACCGAACCATTAAACTCAGTCTTCCATTCCTCCACAATATTTATCAGGCCTTGAATAATGTCTATTTATTTATTAAATAAATATCACTACATTATTATCCAATAAATAAATAAATATTATATTCATTAAATAGAAAATAAATGTTTATTAAATATTCCACTCACATTATATTCTCTTAAATAACTGGTGATGGAATATATGAGATCAAGCATGCATAAATAATTTTTAAACCACAACCAGGAATAATATTTATTTAATTTGTTAAATAATAAATAATAATATATTATTTAACTGGGATTCTGGATACACTTAGTATGTGACCCTCTAGCCCTCTTTCTTAGTGGAATTAGGTGAAGCAGCCTAAAGTCCAAGGTTAGCATCTAGCAACACACCAAGTCACCCAAAGAGAAAGAAGTTAATGTCGCAATGAAATTTTACCTCATACAAATGTTTACTGTGTAATATAATCCCTTTACCATGATATCTCAAATCAAGCGGGTTGAATTTCGATGCTATCAACCTATGTGATCGGTGTCTCTTTCTTTGACATTCAAACTTGCCTATAGAACACCATTTCCATGGATTTATTTAGTCTATATCATTTCCATCAAAAGTCCTGAGATATTAACTTCCATTAAAGAACAGAAGGGATACATCCTTTCTCACATTATTCATTAATGCAATATTACTCATGACGCACCCAATGTATCCTACCTCACTACGAACATCCGTTGTCACGATTTTCATCAATACATCAAAGTACACAGCTCATAATACTCATTAATAATAATCATAAATTCTAAGGACCAATACACATGTCCACGGATAGGAACATCCAATGACACATATAAATGTGGATTTCCTACTGGCGGGTCTCGTTCTTATAATATCCTACCAGATATTAACAAGGGCGTACACTATGAGAAAGTGTCTCAAAATCCTATGAGTCTCCACCCATGATATTCTACATCATTTGTGTCCCTCAAATGATGTCATCTAGCTATAGAACATATATTTAAGAATAGTGTCGTAGCACTTTCGGGTTCTCATCAAAGTTGGGAACTGATCTGACCTTTGAGTGTGGTAACTACTCTTGGAAAATTATCACATACAATGTTACGCAGAAGAACAATCATGATATTATAAGTAGTTTATTAATATTCGAAACCATGAATACAAGTTATCATAAAGTATATAGAAGTTGGTTCTAGGGCACCAACTCCAACATCCCTAGCACCTGATAATCATACATCATATGTGTCCTGTCAACTTGATATATCTAGACTATAAGTCATATGTTCAATATTACTATCATTGGTATCTCGAGGTTCTCATTATAGTTGGGAACTACCATAACCTTTTAATACAACAAGTAATCTAAGGACATTACCTATGAAATGGTACATGTAGAAGTAATATTACTATCATGGTAAGAGAAAATACATGTATATATCAAACTGTATATATGATATTGTAATAAAAGTACATGAAAGAGTTGGGTCTAGGGAACCCACTCACAAAAGGGTTCTATTTCAATCCCTATGTATGGATTATATGAGATGGTTTTGGGGGAGGGAACTATTCTGACCCTTGGGTATTGATGTTATATAATGGTACTAGAGGTAGGTTCCATTTCGACCTTAGTGTGTGGATGATATAAGATAGTTATGGGGGTGGGTTTCATTCTGATCCTTGGGGGTTGATGTTATATAATGGTACCATGGGTGAGCGCCATTATGACCCCTATGAGTGCATGATATGAGATAGTACTAGGGGTGGGTGTCATTCAGACCCCTTTGTGTTAGTGATATGAGATGGTTTTAGGGGTGGGCACCATTCCTACCCTTATGTGTGGATGATATGAGATGGTACCAAGGGAGGGTTTCATTCTGACCCTTGGTTGGGTTATAAAGACACCCAGACACTAGTTGAAGTAGGTATGGTTGATCTTGGGTGTCACTATGGAACCCAAGGACCAACAATTGTTTATTTTATTACACCTGAAGTTTTTATTATAGCACATCATCATGCACACTATTTAAACTAAACATTTTTAGGGACACCATTGGTGGTGGTCTGTTGAGTTGTACTCACACCCTGCTTGGGAACCATGAGTACCCAAATAGACTTCATGGTTACAAATCTAGACAAGGACAAGGTCCTTATAACTGATGGTCGATCTGGTTAGTTGGGATAGAGCTTGGAAGAGAGGATCAGGTTAGGACTTAGGACCGGTTTTTCAATTATCTCCATTTTTGTTTACTTTTAGTTTATCTCATGATCTAATGTATATGATTTGCCCATGGGGGATCCAGATTATGTCTATGTTCCTAGTATGACATATTCAATTGTTCATATTGCTATAACATGGGTTTCTGTATTTGTTTATTTTCATTTAGTTGTGATGTCTATTTATTATGGCTTCATTTGGTTGGTTGTTATTATTACTACTTCCGCTATTATTGTGGTTACTTGATCCATGGGGTATTGTCTCCCCATGTTATTATCAAACCATTATCACTAGTCAACACTATGGTGTACAGGGAGGTGCACTTGAGGTATGTAGTGACTTGGTTTGGTCACGATGGAGGTGCACTCGGCCGAAGACGTTGCATGGGGTTTTCATTCAATGTGTGTGTGTGTGTGTGTGAAATTAAAAAAAATATCATTAATATATAACTATTAAAAATTATTAATCTATTACTATAATTATGTGGGGTATAATCATAAGGAAAATACACACTCATAAGATCCAATTGAATCAAGTCACCATTCCCCTCCAATAGTTATAAATCCCCAAGATCTATTAGAAGACGTTGTTATAGTGCTCCACCCAAATAATATTGATACAATGCATCATTGGAGTGTCTCGCCTGAAATCAAATTTAAAATATATTTGTTAACTCACCAAATTAACTCATCAATTATGACTATCAGGTTTTATATATGATATTGTTCAGATGAAGAACATACACCTCGACCACTAGATTAGGGGACTTCGGCTATTAAAATATAATAAACAATCAATTGTTTAGATATCTATAATAATAAAATCAATTATAACTTAAAATATAATTAAATTGGATTTGACATTATTTGATAAAATATGTTATGTTCAACAACACCCACTTTTCATTTATCTTTTAGTTTCAATTTTTTATCAAAAAAATTTCCCTTCACCAAAAAAAATATCGAGAAACCAGATGCAAACATATCATTTTTCTGGAAAAAAAAAGAAAACTTTCCCCTCCTTGAAATAAAATATGGAACTTAATTCCAATATGAACCAGACTATAGATATAAGATTATGATATTTTAGTAATAATAATAATAATAATAATGAATACCTGTAACTTCATGGAAATTTGAGTCGAATCCATTATGCTTTTTCTTTAAAACAAATAGACAAACACATAACAAAGGTACAAATGAAGGCGCGTTAATCTCTATCTAAAAGTCACATTAGCTCTTACAACACAAAATAAACCACTTGATGGTGAAGTGATTTATATAGACTTTTCAAGATGAGACTAAGGACCTTTCATTGACTAAATATTAAATGATATAATCCATCATGTATCACTTAATCCAAAAGTCATTATTTAATATCCATGAATGTGATGAATAAGAAGAATCCTTGCATTTATTCTATGATTATGTGAAATCCAAAGCATCAATAAATAAATTCATGAATGTGATGTAATTATTCCATGTATGTGTATAATTGATGCATTTAATTAATACATTAAATTAATTCTAATCTAAATTTTATTTTTAACATTCTCCCACTTGGATTGAATTAATTATTTAAAAACAAAAAAAAAATCAATTAAAGCAAAGCACATTACTATCCAAATTATGACATATTAAAACTGTAGAAATAATATCTGATAGGTACATTATCCATACAAGTGTTAATACTCATGAAAAAAATGGATTAAGAATTAAAAAATTATTTAACCCATATTTATAATTCTAACAGGGGTCAAAGTATCACAAAATGCATTAAGAGATATAATATTCAAAATGAAACCATTACAAAATATCTCTTAAATATCAAATGCATTTACATAGAGAATCAAACTCCCACTAACCCAAAACATCAAAAGACTTAACCAACCCCATATAGATAACATTATTCTAATAATCCCAAATAGTTAAGTCTTTGGTTAGTGGGTCGGCCAACATACTCTCTATAGGAAGATGCTCAATTCGAGTATAAGACTCTTGAAATTTCACTCTAACAAACAAGTATTTTATATCAAAATACTTTAAACAAGAATCACACATCTTGTTTTTTTTTTAAAAAAAATTAGTATCGATATTGTCGAAATATATCACAAGTGGCATTCATATGTTTTCAAACAAGTGTATCCTCATAACAAGCGATATACTCTTGGTAGAAGTGATTAGAAGTGTCCATTTGACATTATTTCAAGAAATTGTCCTTCCTATAATCACAAAATAAAACCAAAAATAAATTTTTGATCATCAAGGCACCCAATAAAATCTGAGTCAAATAATAACCAAAGACCTTAAGTTAATCACACTTTCTATAGGTCACACTACTGGAAAAATAACCTATACCAATGGTTTGGAACCGTTGGTATAGGCCTCCAAACCGTTGGTATAGGCCTCCAAACCGTTGGTATAGGCCTCCAAACCGTTGGTATAGCCTATACCAACGGTTTGGAGGATCGTGGCCAAGTAAGTCGTGGGGATAGGTCTATACCAATGGTTTTGGGAAAACCGTTGGTATAGACCTAGACCAATGGTTTTGAAAACCGTTGGTATAAGTAATCTGAAAATCTATACCAACGGTTCCATAAAACCGTTGGTATATGTATTTCAAAAAAAACATTCGGTGGGATTTGATCCCAGGACCTCTAGTTTATAATTAAACAACCTAACCACTAACCTAACATGACTTTTGTGAACATAATTTCATAAATATATATATGTATTATCATAATTATTTTAAATTTTGATTTATATAATGTTCTCAGTAAGAAGATTCGATAAAAAATCAAAGAACCTATACCAACGGTTCTCAAAACCATTGGTATGGTATAAGTCATTTGATTTTGGGAACTATACCAACAGTTTTGGACAAACTGTTGGTATAGGGGGAACCTATACCAACGGTTTGGCCAAACCGTTGGTATAGGGTCTCTATAATGGACCTATACCAATGGTTTGGCCAAAATCGTTGGTATAGATCCTATATAGTGGACCTATACCAACGGTTTTGGAAAAACTGTTGGTATAGGTCCAAATTAATGAACTATACCAACGGTTTGGCCAAAACCGTTGTTATAAGTCATATTTCCAGTAGTGTCAACATGTAATGTTTACTTCTCTACAAATAACTGAAGACCTTTTCCACTACTTTCTAAGAAAATAATTCTAGATTACTCAAGTATAGCCCAAAAACATTAACAAAAAAAGCAATATCAGGGAAGATGCAAACTTGAACATACATAAAAATTCCAACAGGAATATGAGACATTTTTTTATCTCATTTTTACTTTTAAAAAATTGATGCAGTATGAGTGGAGAAAGAACTTATGTTAAACTACTCGCAGGTCTTTTAATATATCCTCTTTAAGACAATATAAAAATACCACATGACCTGTCATAGTGAATTTGGATGTTAAAAAAACAAAAAAAAATATCCCTAAGGTCTTTTGTATCAAAGTGGCCATTAATTTTATCTCTTCCAAAAGTTTAACATAATTATGGTTCATAGGCATATCATCGATATACAAAAAACATAAAATTTCTCCCATTGCTTTTGAAACAAATACACTGGTCAAAATAAATCTCCTTACAGCTGAATTAATTAATATCCAAGGATTATTTATAATCCTCAAAACTAGTTACATTTAATGTTTCCATAGAAGTAGGAAACGATGTTGTCATTAAAATAACAAAAGAATCATTTAAAAACACATAAATACTTATGCGGTCAAAAAATAAATGATTCTATATCCATAACAGATATTCCCTTTCAAAAAATATTTATCTATTATGATCTCTCCTAAGGGTCCCAGAGCATAATAAATAAAATCTGTATACAATGGTATGATGTGAAAATTTTATATTACACAAAATCAAACACTAATAGGATATTTGCTACAATAAACATAAAAAAATATCATGTCAATAATTAAATTACATTAATAATAATATATTGATAGGATACACAGATTATTAATGCAATATAACATAACCAAATTTTAATAACTAATAAGCATTTTCTGAAGAAAAAAATATTATTTATTATGATCCTATATAAGGGCCTCAAACCATAAAATTATAATGTGATAATGTATGAATTTAATGTTACCCAAAATCTACTACTTAAAGAGTATTTTATATCAATTATCATAATAGTAAGGATCTCATGTCATAATAAATAAATTTTAATATTATGATGTATTAAATTAATGTAGTATAAAATCTAATACTAATGGGTACTCGATATTGACATAAATTATAAAGCATAAAAATGGTGATTGTGATGATAATGATAATGGTCCCAACTCAAAATAAAGTTATAATATCATGATGTAAAAAATTTATGAGACAAAATCTAATACCGATAGGATAATTTGATATATACATAAATTATAAAACAATACATCATAATAATATTAAGGACTCCAATATCATAATACTATAAAATTATAATGGCACGACCTACAAATCTTATGTCACACAAAATTTAACATTGATAGGGTATTAAATGAAAAATGACATAATTTTTAAAACACAAATACACCATATCAATATCAAAATTGCACTAATAAGAATATATCTATAAGATATATTTATTATTAGTGCAATATACTAACATAAAAAAATCAGTATGCTCTAATTTTTTTTTTGTAAATTATGCCCATTATAGATGAGTTCATAATTATACAAAATTTATCACAAAATAACCAAATATGGTTAATTAAATCATATACAATAACAATTATTTTAAGACACAAATTTTTTCATAATTATGTCCACTATAGGTGAGTTCATAATTAAAAAAAATATATAAAGTTATATTTACACATATAGGATAATTTAACCCATATATAATAATAGAAATTATCAGACAAAAATTTGTTTAACTATGTCCACGATAGGTGAGTTCATAATTATACAAAATATATCGCAAAATTATATGTACACAAATATGGTTAATTACACCATATATTTACAAAAGGTATAAGTGCGTGAGCCTCAGCCCAGTTGATGAGGTTTCCTTAAGTGCATCCACAAGATTCAGGTTCAAAACCAGGTAGAGGCATATTTCCAGGGTACTGGAGCAGTACTGTAGCAGCTGGAACTATTCACTTTGGGCCACCAGTTTGGGCTTGGAGTCCTTAAGGCCTTCGGGCCACCCAGGCCTTCGGGCCACCCAGGCCTTCGGGTCAGTATGGTTTTTGGACCACCTTTAAGGCCTTCGGGCCACATGCAGTTGCCCTAGACAGACTCTACAAAAAAAGAGCCCCAGAGAGGGATTCAGAGCAGGCACACTCACCAGAGCAGAACCAATGGATTTGGAAGAATGAGAGGGTATGACTATGTCATCGGGAGCAGCCTGTGCTTGCACGGGAAGCTTAGCCAGATGGTCATGCGAAGGTGAAGAGCTATCATCATGATGCAGATGCTGAGGAGGGGCAGTTCCATGTAGTTATAGTCTGGTTGAATTCTTTAAGACCTTCGAGTCATGTAATGTCACTTAAGCCTATGAGTCATGTAATCACTAAGCCTACGGGCCTTGTAAGGGTTCTACATCATCCCTTGAAAGGAGGGTTATCAAAAATCAATAAAAATGAAGGATTTCGGACCATTCGGGCAAAAGGTATAATTTCAAAGATTTTATATCACAAAAAAAATTATCAACATATTTTCAATAAAAAATATATTTAAAATCTTTTATGCCCATTATAAAAAAAATTATGATTGATTATAATGAAAATAAATTCAATAAGATGTGAATATGTTTTATTAATGAAATCCATGACACAAAAACGCAATGAAATGCGAGTTATCAAAAAATTGAAAACATACAAAAAAAATTATACAACAATTTGCATAACTACGATCATGATGGGTGAATTCATAATTATATAAAATATCAATGTCATATATGGGTCATGTTGCATCAAAAAACAATTAATAATTTCAATGAATTGATTCCATACGAAAATATTATTCATATATGACTTACGTATATAATTTCAAAAAATAAAAATTCAAACTCTTATGTCTATAAATACTTGGGCGATCAAGTGAGTTAGAAATTATATTCAATAGAATTTTAATTTAAAAAATTTGTGTCCGCAAATATTAATCAAATACATGCATCATACATGCCTTTGAAAAAACAAGAAAATAGTAATAATAATATAATAAGGCTAAATTTGTTTGATGTCTTCTTATAAATTCATGTGGGAGAAAAAATATTATTATTCTTATAATTTTCTTGCGGGCTTTAAATGTATATTTATGTAAATGAATTTGCACAATTGTGTCCATGATGGGTGATTACAATTGTATAAATTATTACAAAATTATGGACGTGTCATGACACTTGAACAAAACCAAAGAGGAAAATTTTTGTTCAATTGGATTGGAAGATTCAAATAACAATAATAAAAAGCTATCATAATTTTTATATAAATTTGTGGCACTGATTCTATTGAAAGAAAAATGTGGAATTTAATTTCAATGTGAACTATATTTTAAATATAAGATTATGATATTTTAATAATAATAACAACGCATATGGGATTGGTAAGGGTTTGGGGGGTAAGGGGCAGGTCACGGGGTCAAGTCCCCGGGATTGCAATTTAATGTAATTTTCTTTCTTGCATCGTGTGCCGCTTTCACGGTTGTACCCAATTTTTTATTTTATGTTTATATTTGTATTTTGGTATGGAAAGAGCTAAAATGAAAACGGGGGCAAAATATGTTTTCCAATCTACACATTTTTTATCTATTATGATCTCTCCTTGTTCTATTTGTTAGGCCTCACGTGAATCCCCACACGAAATCAAATCATTTATCTTCAAAGGTGATTATAAACAAAAACAAAAACAAAAAACCATCTTTCAGTTCTTCCATGGAGCTCTTGAAACAAGATTGTCTCTGTGAGACAGAAAAACTCACAGTTGAATGCTGATATTTCAGAGCTTCTTCAGCACGCGCAACCTTTTCGCCGTGCAGACAAACATGCTGCAAATCAGAACATCAAGACATTAACTTGGGACAGAGGATGAAAACTGTTAAAAAGTCTAAACAATATGCCAGTGTTTGTTTCCCTGTCTGGGGGGCAGAGCAGCATTGAGAGTTTCAAACATGATGAACGCCATAAAGTGAAGACAATTATAACAGCGTTGAGAAGCTTACTGCCATGGGACATCTCCAACCAGCATCCTGTCCCCAACATCATCTTCATACACAACTTTGTACTCTCCATTGCCACATGATAAACCTGTAATTCCTGACTCATTTTGGTGCTTCACACCACCGCATGAACCTTTTCCGGCCATTCAACAGAGGTAGATGGCAAACAGGTGAGAGCCACGCAAAATATGACAATTTAGGGCATTATCAGCTATTAGGAGGTGTTTGATTTGAAAGATTTAGAAATATCCCAGGTATTGGATTCATGATTTAAGAACACAAATTTTGATTTTTGAAGGTGGAAATCAAATTCCCTCCAGAAGGGTAAAATACCTGCAATGGAGTCTCTGAATAGCTCATCAACAGCATGGAAGAGTTGTTCATAGCTGTCGTGGGCTTTCAGGTCCACCTTCCTCCCAATCAAAACTCCTTCCATGTTGATTTTAACGAACGCGCCTCTGCTGCGACTTACCTCTGCTTTCTCACTGGAAACCTTAAGGACCTGGTTTTGTTGATTGACAGCTGGTTTTGAAGGGCTGTTACCGGCAAGATTCTTTCGAGACAGACGAACAGGCGGCCAGCCCACGATAGAGGAAGGAGCAGTCCTGTTTGCAGAAAAGCAGGCACGTTATGCAACGAGTCTCAAAAAGGTGAAGAAAAGTTGGATTATTGAGGCACCTTTTCTGGGAACTATTGTGCACAGCTGTGTTGGCAGAAGAACACCCCTTCCTTTCTGCGTCTTTCGCGACTGCCACTTCAGTGCAGCAGTGTTTTGAGTATTCCTTGGCCGTCACGGCCAGGCTTTGACCGTTTGTCGGGAACTGAACCGATGGATTCTTCTCCCGTCGCGACCATGGAGAAGAAAGCCGCACGGCGCCTCCGTCTGGATTCTCCGGCGGAAGAAGCTTCTGGGCCGTGCTGCTCTCTGCAGAAACTCTCTTTCCCCGGCCCATGCTACCGGAGAGGTACCCAGGAGAGAAACCTGACGCCCCTGTTTCTTTGGTTTCGCCGGCGCCTTTGGGTGCCGGATCTCCACCCGGTGGGCCGAGCCTGAGCTCTAGCTCCTTTTCCTCTGAATATGCGTACCCTCTGGTCCCTCCATCTCTCCTGATTAAAAGCTCAGCGTTCTGGGGGATCAGATTCAGCAGCCGGGGACAGACCGCCCCTTCGTCTGAACAGGCTTCCATCTTAATGCTGGAAACAGAGAAACTGCACGGCGAATTTTCCAGCAAACAGGGACGGATCACGAGGCAGTTTTTTTAAACCGCGGAACAAAATCAACTGACATTAACAAGCTGAAGACGTCGTATGAACAGAAGGAATTGGAAGTTTGATACATGCAGACGAAGTTCCCCACAGAAAAAGAAAAGGTAAAAAAACAGAGGATTTTCTCTGAATCGAAACTACAGTAAAAGTTGGGGACTGGGGGGTGTGGGGGTGTGTTATTGGTTCATATTTTAAAGATGTCTGGAACACTGTATCCGGCCCATTTCCTGCACCCGGTCCACACCCACGCCAAATTTTAGTTTTAAATTAATGATATTTTGTGTATTTTTTTAAAATATTATTGAAAATTTTGTATTTATTTATAAATATTTAAAAAAATTAATGAACTACCACAAACTTCAAGTTTATGGTTACGATCAACCATGAAAAGGAAGAGAGGGTATTCTTGATCGATATAAAATATCCCAAAACAAAATTTCACTATTATAGATAACTTTAATATCAGTACACATGAGACTTCCTAACATAAAATGTTTATCTCCAGTATAGTTGTAGCGTGATTGAAGAAGATTTATTGAGTTTTTTAAGGGGTTTTAATGTAAAAAAATCAAAAAGGGGATAGGTTTTAGAGTATTTTAAAAAATGTTGCCCGGGAGGCGTGAACTTGGTTCACACTTCTCCACTAGCCAAAAAACGTGAAGACTTGTCAAAAAAATCCGCAAGATCGCGGGCCGATCCGTTACCCCGTGGATTTATGCGGGTTAGGACCTTGAAAATTTAGGCCCGCAAAAATTTGGACCGCATTTGATCCAACGCGCAGGCCGCCCGGGCTAGCCCGCTGGATGTCTGTGGGTCCCGTTTAACCCGTAATTATAAGTAGTATTCCAATAAGTTATTCTTGAAAAATAAAATAAAATAATGTAATTCAATAAATTAACATGAGTATCGGAAAAAAAAATAGTTCGAGTTTAATAAAACCATACATAAATCAAGGAAAAAATTGACTGGTGTTAGGTTTTAAATCTGACGGTAAGGTTGGCCGTGAGATAGATGGCGTGTGTGGTTATTTGGATTATAATAGGATTGATGTATTAAAAAATTAATGCAATAATTCTGAAAAATGGATATACAATACTACCATTTTATTTCTAATACAATGTTTTACTAATATTTTGATTTATGTTTTTTAATTTTATTATTATAATTTTCATATATTAATATTTATATATTTTTATAGCATTTTAAAATATAAAATAATGTCTAGCATTTTATTTTAAATTAGAATATAAGTTAACATAAGTTTTTTATTTTTATAATTTTTTATAACATCATACAATTAAAAAAAAATTAATGTCCATTATTTCATTTTAACAATATATACATTACTATGAGTTTTTAAAAGTAACTTAGAAAAAATTAATAAATAAGAAACAACAATAATAAATATATAATAATATTATATATTAATATATTTGCATTAAAAATCCTAACATGTATTTATTTTAAAATTTGGATAATTAAGTCTCCAATACAAATTTTCACTATAAAATTTCAGTGCAAATTTTGAGTACTGATTTGCACTCATAACAATAAAATTTCAGTGCATATAAAATATAATTTGGTGTTTAAAATTAGACATTTAAATGCAAATTTTAACTAGAATTTTCTAATGGAAATTTCCATTCACAGTTTCCGGTGTAAATTTTCAATGTAAATTTATGATGAAATTTTATAGTTTTTATTTATGTATCATTATATATTTATTGTAGATTTAAGTGGACATTTTGAGTGGAAGAAAACAATAAAAGTTTCTAATGCAAATTTTAAATGTAATTTTCCAGTGAAAATTTACATTTTTCATTTATGTTTTAATGTGTTTACATTGTAATTTTAATTGAAAAATCAAACTGCGGATTTCCTCTGAAAATTTGTACTGAGAATTTTCAGTGGCAGCTTGCACTGGAAAATTCCATAATAAAATTTGAGCATGCATTCATTTAAATTTTTTTAATCAAATTTTCAGTATAATTATAATAAAAAACAAATAAAAATTTGTATCAGAAATTTATGTGGAAATTTAAACTAAACTTTTCTAGTGGAAATCTTTACTAAAAGTTTTTCGTGCAAATTTCCAATGAAAATTTTCAGTTAAATTTTACATTTTTTATATATGTATTAATATATTTTTATTTTAGTTTTAATTTGTTGAAAATTTAGAATTTTTATTTATGTTTTAATATATCTACATTGTAATTTTATGTGAAAAATTATACTGAAATTTCCAACATAAGTCTATACTGAAAATTCCCATAAAAAATTTGAAGTTCAAATTTTTAGTGAAAAATTAAATTATTTATTTGTGTGTTAATATATTTAAACTAAAAATTTAAGCGTGTATTTATTTTAGAATTTTGTTAATCAAAATTTTAATATAATTATAATATAAATCAAGTTGAATTTAGCACTAGAAATTTAAGTGGAGATTCAAATTAATTTTTCAGTGGAAGTTTGCAATAAACATTTTTTGCTGAAAATTTGCAATGAAAATTTTTAGTGAAAATTTAAATTTTTTATTTATGTATTGATATATTTTCATTGTAATTTTAAGTGAAATTTTGAAGTGGAAATTTTTCAGTGGAAATTTTCACATGAAATTTCCAATATAAATTTGCACAGAAAAAATTCAATGGAAATTTTCATTGGAAATTTTCCTATGTACATATAATAAATAATATACATTACATGTATATATAATAAATATATTATATATATTAAATAAATTTATATAATAAATAATAGATATTATCATATTTATATGTAATAAATATTATATACATGAGTTGCAGTGTTAACTAGAGGCGCATGAGTATTGTTGTCCATAAACCAGTTTGGACGGTCAAGTTAAATTCCCCACCCGAGATTATATTAATCCCACAAATCATCAAAGATATAATCTTTTAACGGTTGTTGTAGTTAGGGATATATTTAATTAAAAACTAAATATTTTCATCAAATATCAAACATTTCTATTTTTCGGCTCCACTTTATCATGGTACATGAAGCAAAAAAAATATTTTTATATATTATTTTTTTAATCTCATGGGCCGGCTCGTTAGTCCACGGGTCCCGCATGGTAGGACCAGACTTTTATTTTTTAAGCCCGCATTCTTTGTGGATTGGGTCGGACAGCTCAATAAAATCCGCAACCCGCATTATCCGCCCTGTGGGTCGACCCGCTTCGCCCCGTTAACACCCGTTCACGCTTACTCTATAAGCTTTGTGAAGAGCAAAATGAATATAAATAAATACTATTTAAATATTAACAAAAAGTAATAAAAATTAATTAAATATTCCTAAATATTAATGAATATTAACTAAATATCAATAAATATCAATTAAAAATTCACCAATGTTAATAAAATATCGATAAATCTTAATTAAATATTAGTAAATATTTATAAATATTGATGAAATATTAATAAACATTAAATAAATATTCATAAATATTCATAAATATGGATAAATATTAATTAAATGTCAATAAACATCAATAAATATTAATAAATATTAATTAAAAATTCATCAATATCAATAAAATATCAATAAATCATAATTAAATATTAATAAATATTAATGAAATATTTATAAATATTTATTAGCATTAATGAAAAATTAATAAATATTAATAAACATTAAATAAAAATTTATAAATATTCATAAATATTAATAAACACTGATTAAATATTAATAAATATTAAATAAATGTTCAAAAATATTAATTAAATATTAATGAATATAAATAAATATAAATAAATATATATGACGAGTAATTAAATATTAATAAATATTAATTAAATATTCACACACACATATATATATATATATTGATTAAATATTCAAAAATATTCATAAATACCTCAAAAATATTAATAAATATTAAATAAATATTAATAAATATTAAATAAACATTAATAAATATTAAATAAATATTAAAGAAATATTAAATAAATATTCATAATTATTCATAAATGCTAAAAAACTTAAATAAGTATGAAATAAATATTAATTAAATATGAAAATAAATTAAGTAAATATTAATAATATTAATTAAATATTTAAAAGTATTAAATAAATATTAAAAGATATATATATATATATAAATACTATTAAATATTACTAAATATTACTAAATATCAACTAAGTATTAATGAATATTAAAAAATATTAATTAAATATTAAAAATATTAAAAAATAATAATAAATATCAATATTTATTTATTATTTATCAAGTCCTCCCGAGGCAGCTAGGGTGGGAAGGATGTGTGGGGTGTGGGTTTGTGGTCACAAAATTAAGTTCCGACCTCGGTGCATTGCATTGCAATACAAAAGTCAAAAAATAAATAAATAATAATATTTAATTATTTATTATTTATTATTTTTTATTTAATATTAATTTATTAATATTAATTTATTAATATTTATAAGTATTTTTTATTTTTTAAAATATTTAATCAATATTTATGTATATTTATTAATATTTAATTGATATTTAATAATATTTATTTATATTTGATGTTATTTATTAATATTTCTTAATATTTATTAATATCAATTAATTTTTTAATATTTTTAATATTTATTTAATATTTAATTAATATTTATTAATATTTATTAACATTTATTACTATTTAATTAATATTTAATTAATATTTATTAATATCTATTTAATTTCATTAATATTTATTAATATTTTGTTAATATTAATGAATACTTATGACTATTTATTAATATTTATTTGATATTTAATTGACATTTAATAATATTTATTAATATTGTGTAATATTTACTAATATTTACTTAATATTTATTAATACTTGAAAAGGTTCGAGTGAGAGTTGGCAAGCCAACACACACCCTCAAACTTTAGTAAAAAAATGTAAAGTGAAACAAAACAAAGCAATGTGAGGCCCAAACAAAGCACAAAATTCCCACAATAAAGAAAACACAAGATCAAGTCCTGTCGCTCCCTCAAAAATCCAAGTTCCTGAGATATCGACCTCTATTCTTTAGGTGTCAACCTCTTTACCAAGATTTGGTCATTTGAGGCGACCCTATCTCACAATCCAATGACGAGTTAGAATCCTTCGAAATGACACAACACTTGTATTTCCATGAAAGATCACGAAAATCCATTCTTGAATTAGAATGATAACCATCTTCAATATTTTTTGATAATATGTCATGACCTGACTCGTACCGGGGCTCGAGCCGCAACTATCTCAAGCCCGCCTCCATAGGCCAAGGGCTGGAGACTAGTGTCGAAGACACAACAAACTAGGGGGGGTTTGCCTAAGAAACTATACACACACGCACAACCAACTCAATGCAAAAGTGCAGAGGAAAAGAAAGAAAGATACAACACTGCTATAAAAGGGAAACCAAACATATATGCATCGACCTCCAAATACAAGAAAAGTAAAGTTGAAAGGAAAGGGGAAAAATACACATTCAACTAGAAAAGTGTCACAACCCGACAACAGGTGAAAAAAAGTAAAACAGCTGGGAGAGTCCCACTCTCGAATCCCAAGCTACGACCACCGCACGCGGTCCAAACACCCTGTATCCCTAAGATCCTCTGATATCACGATTGACTTGTCCGTCGTCTGCAAGGGCACACCAAATGTGGGCAAATCCCAAATAGGGGTGAGTATAAGAATACTCAGTGGGATGCCCCGAAGGCTCGAGGTAGTAGTAAGAGAGGTATTGAAGAGGGGAGCAGTAAGACATATAACAGAAGAAGACTAGTATGGGAACAAGGTACAGTAAAAGTGAACAGGAGTACAGCTCAACCCAACAAGAGAGTAAAAGTAGACTCATCCAAACACAAGGAGCTCAAAACGGTGAGGAGATGAACTCCCCGTCAAATCTTTGCTACCTATAGTAGGAGAGTGGACTCGTCCAACCACGAGAAGCTAGACACGGAAAGTACGTGGCATACCTCGCACGTCTTCGCCTCTTCTGGAAGGGAAGTAGCCAAAGCCCAAGGAGTGAGCACTGGAAACATGATATATATGTGTGTGTGTGTGTGTGCTCAGTCAAAGAAACCCAAACAAGGGAGTAAGGGGATCTCTATCTCACAACTCAGCCTAAAAAAGTAAGTAGTCAACAGTTCCAAGTAAATCCATCAGTAATACCCAACACCTCGTCACATCTACCCAAGAAGACCAAGTCAAAGGGGCCCAAATCACCGTACCTCGATATTATCCGTTTTGGGCGGCACTGACTCACCCACACGGTTTTTAGGTCATATCACAAGGACACATCTCAGTGGGGAAAGTGCCCCTCTTCCTTGTGGGTCCTTAGGTAAGTCGAACCTCACCTCACCACTATGCCGCATAGTCAAGGGTCTTCTCTGAACCATAGGGGACTACGTTACCTGGCTCGGTAGGAGGGTCAGCCTGATATCTCCTCAGGGACTACACTCTGGGTCAGCCTGGTATCTCGTCGGGGACTACGCTCTGGGTCAGCCCGGTTTCTCTTTGGGGACTACTCTCTGGGTCAGCCCGCTATCTCTTCGGGGACTACTCTCTCGGTCAGCCTAGTATCTCATCGGGGACTACACTCCGGGTCCGCTTGATACCGCACTGATCATCCCTGCTGGATGGTACCTCTCAGAAAAGCACTGAGGAACACTGATCATCCCTACTGGGGTGATGGTACGTCTTGAAAAAACATCGAGGAACTTTGATCATCCCCGTTGGATGGTACCCCTCGGAAAAGCATCGTGGATCTCTGATCATCCCCGCTGGATGGTATGTCTCGGAAAAACATCGAGGAACTCTAATCATCCCCGCTGGATGATACGTCTCAGAAAAGCATCGAGGAACTCTAGTCACCCTTGCTGGATGGTACCTCTCAGAAAAGCACTGAGGAACATTGATCATCCCTACTGGGGTGGTGGTACGTCTCGAAAAAGCATCGAGGAACTCTGGTCATCCCTGCTGGATGGTACCTCTCAGAAAACATGTCGCTGCAGTCATCGAGTGTCGCCCCGAATAGGCATCACACCCTGAACATCTCCCATCATATCTTAAAATCCACTACGGAAGGCACCATCGCATTCTATGCGGAAAAACACTCAGGATATGCTACTCATATGCCAATGTTTGAGTCCAAAAAAAGAAGATACGGGAGATAGAAGATTCGTAAAGTGGTACGCGGTGCGTGTGGGGCCCACACGTTGTGTGGCTAGCCTTTTTGCCTGACTGTGTACCTTTCCATGCTCGGGTACTAAACTGAAAATCAAGGACCCCTTGGGTGTGCTAGTGTACTACCAGAGTACATGATATCTCTAGCCAAAAAGCTGACGAGCGTGCATTGCTTGTTGTTAAAGCAAAGGGAGAAAAACATAATTTTACTCGCATGCCTCCTCAAACACCACCAGATAACCAAACAGATCACACCATTGCGATCCTTGGAGAAAAATGCAAAATTCCGACTATTCATTCGCCCTGAATAGACATCCGATGGAAAAGTCATATATCACCACATTGTGCTTGAATGATGTTACGTGGGTCCCACACCTTGGTCTCAAAACAAATTATATGATTCACGCCATTGTGATCCTCTCAGAAAAAAACACGGGATCGACTATTCGTTTGCTCAGAACGAATACCGGGTGAAAAAGTTACATTTCACTGCAACATGCGCGAACAGGGCCTCGTGGGGCCCACGCCTCGATCTCAACTTAAAAATCCAAAATTGGTCTTGAAACATCCGTCTTAATTTCAGGGTCGCAGTGTCTCAAACGGTTCATCATTTCGAGACCGTATGAGGGAGATATGTCAGATACAAGATCCCGTAATAATAATAATAATATTGGGTGTTTCGGGGACCCGAGCCACGAACCAGAATTTAATATTCAACCTTACACGTGAATTGACCATCTTAATGACAGGATCACGTTGCCACTGAGGGCAAGTTAATTGGACGTCGCACGTAGAAGTTAGGGCGAGTCAAAGATTTAATAATAATAATATATTATTATTATTTGAGTGCTTCGAGTATCCGATCCACAAATTAGAAAAATACACCCCATATTGAACTCATAATTTTCATCTTGAAGCTGGGGTCGCACTAACGCTGACGATTCGTAAAACCAAGATCGCATGAAGAATTTATAGTCAAAACAGTGTTTTTCCGACGATAATAATAATAATATTATATTATTATTATTATTATTTTATTTAACCCCTCCTCATTTATCCAAGGGATTCTCATGCTCATGTTCAGTAGCGATGCAAAACGGGCCCATGGCCCGCGGGCTTTGCGGATATGGGGCGTATACAGGGCGGGGCGGGCCTAAAAAATTTAACCGTTTAAAATGCGGGTCTATGCGAGTCAGGGCCGACCCTAGGGCAAGCCCAGAGAGCCCCCGGGCTAGGGCAACAGACAATCAAAGAAAAAAAATACAAAACCAAGGGCAAAAAATTCACCATTTCACTGTAGCTCTTAATACATTTTAGGAAAAAATTTCATAGGCAGTCTTGGGCAACATAATTTACCGGGCCGGTCCTGATGCGAGTTGAGCCCGTGCAGATGCAGGTTGGGGTGGGTAAGGCCACGCAGGTGCGGGCTAGCCCGCATGTCCGTTTTTTTAACATAAAATATTTAAGGTATGATTTTTTATATATATGTTTTTGTGCACCGCTTCACGCGCTGTCCCGAGCTGCCGATTCTCCAAAACTACCTGCGCACCCTTACTGGTTCAAATTAATCGCATTAATCTCATATACAGTCCTAATACATGGGGCTTCGCCACCATCCGTCTGCACTAGTTCCTGTATTTGCTCACCAATCGAAGCCAGAAAGCCCTCATCAGTGTCGTTCCGTTTATCCCCTCCCACCACCCCCATTCTCCATCATGAGGCCGACCCTTTATCTGCCCCTGCCCACTGGTCGGAGTCGACCTAGAGCCTCCCCCATGTCAGACCAGCCTCGTCGCGCGCCTCCGCCACACCCACGCCGGACCAGTCTCGTTGTGCGCCTCCGCCACACCCACACCACCATACAAGTCTCGTCGCCCGCCTCTGCGTCACCCCATGTCGTTGCCCACCTCCTCCTCCCCCACGCCATACAAGCCCCGTTGCCCGCCTCTACCGCACCCCACGCCGTCGCCCGCCCCCGCCTCCCCCTCCACCTTCCCCATGCCGGACCGTCGTTGTCGCTCGCCTCCGCCTCCCCCACCCCGTCTCCCGCTCCGCGCCTCCGCCTCTCCGGACCGCCGCCGTCGCTCGCCTCCGCCTCTTCGGATCATCGCCGTCGCCCGCTCTGCCTCCCCACACATCATTCCACCCCTGTCGCCTCCCCCCGCACCCCCCCACGTCGTCGGCTACCCCGCACCCCCCTCTACATGTTTTTTTTTCTTATATTTTTATTATATATATACGTATATATATATCTCCATGCTTTCACTTAAGTTTTTTTTTTTTTTTTTATTATTTATCTTATATTTTTAATATATATATATATATATATACTTATATTAATAATTAAAAATATAATAATAGCAATAAATAATGCGGGTTGCCCGCGGGGTTGACTGTATCTACTGTGGGGCGAGGTGGGGCTGCCGGTTTAATATGCGGGTTTTTGCAATCTCAACCCAGCACGGTCCAAAGTCCGTGCGGGTTTAGCCCGCCCCGCCACAACCTGTCCTTTTAGCATTGGTAATGTTCGGCGCACATGCCCACGATTTCCCCTCATCATTTATTTTCCTTAAATATATCCAAAAGCCACGCACCGCCAAAATAGGCGCCTCCCTTGCCTTGACTCCATGCCCAACACGTCACAACTCTTCATTGATTTTATTATTTTTATTATTATTCAAATCTCTTTATAATTCCTCTCTCTCCAATCACTTTCTTCGTCCACGATTTGCACCTCCTCTGAACGTAACGGCAGGCTTCCTCCGCACCTGCGCCCACCTGGACAGTCGCACCGCCGGGCTGCCGCCTTGAGACGCTTCTTCCTGGACCGCTGCACTGCCAGCCTCGCGCCGCCTCGCCGCTTCCGCACGGCCTGCCTGGCCACCTGCCTCACCGGAGGCACGCCCTGGAGCCACGCGGAACCACCGTTCCGGCCAATTGCCCCTCTCGCACAAGCCGAACCCCTCAACCTCTCTGCTGCCCGATTTGTTACCAATGGTGGGATCCCGATCATCCGATCTGTTCGAGCAACGTCATATGAGCGACGCACCTTGATTCATGTCCGTATAAACAATCCAATGAGCTGAGTATCGGTTTCACATCTATTCATTGTCAGGTATTTATCAAAATGCAAACCACAATAAAAGATGGCCATAAACGGAGGAAGCACGTAGAAAATCATGATTAACAAATTTGACTAATAACCTTTACTACTGTTCTGATTAACGTTGACTCATCGCCGGATGAACTAAGAACAATATTAATAATTTATAAACCGACTAAAAACAGTTTATTTCAATTTAGGATCGTACAATAAGTCACAGATTGATAAAGACACCAAAGACGAGTCCTACCTGGTGATTGGATCGATCGTTGGTGAATAATGCGCTCGTTGAACTCCGTTGCTTTCGTTGCGCTTCGATCCGCCTGGATCTGAAGTCTCATCATTTATTCTTTGTTGTTCTTCAACACCCATACTGAATTATGAGGCCAAACCCATAAAACCTCATATTTATAACCTCTTAATAGGTTAAAAGAGTTTTTAATCAAATAATTAAATAAATAATCATTTAATTATTTTCCCACGATGACGCATAAGCCGAACACTCGACGCCGACAAAGTTTATACCCTTCCTAGGGTAAAGCCCACGTTCTAAGCTCATCAGTGGTCTCAGATTTCTCATTTGAGCCCTTGTCCACGAGTTATTCGGGTTTGGGCTATTAAATGAATAAATGAATAATTTAATTTATCCATTTAACTCACCGCCAATGAGCGAGGGGTCCGAACGTCCCACGCTGACTTATTTTATGTCGCGCCTAGGGGAAACACCGCATTTCGGACCCAACCGCAATCTCGGATTTCCGATCCGATCAACCGTTTAAGACATATCCCATTTTCTTTTAGTTAACCGCACATGCATAATATAAAAACACTTACCATTTTTATAAAAATTAATTCTGGGCACACCGGGCCTTGGAATTGCACGTCGTCTCAACGCCCAACTCTGGAAATATTCTTAGAAATATTTCAAAGTCTTATTAGGCAAAAATAGGGTCTCTACATTATTCTCTCCTTCAAGCTTTTCGTCCTCGAAAAGCAAAACTAGGGAAACAACTCGAGATACCGAGCCCGCACTTAGCTCTCCCGCTCCCAAGGAAACCTGTATGTTTCCATGCTGCCAAAGAATATGGACCTAAGGGATGGTCTGCCCTCATAAGGCTTCCTTCAGTTGATGACGTGTGTAGGAACACACACGTATCTCCTCAGTTGAGACACGTGTAAGACGTCGTGTACCCCCTCCAACTATTTGGGGTAAGAAAAGGAGGTATGCAATCTCACCATCTCTTTGCACAATCTCGAATGACCTGATAGAACTCAGGGAATAGTTTGCCTCCCCGGACAAACCTCTACATCCCATGTCACAACTGGAATCATTGTTTTCCACTGGAATAGGGCATCGTGATTCCCTCCTTCAGAATATCCATATGGTGAAACACCTAAGGATATTTGGTCACATAAGATTTCACAGTCGGAGCATCACAACCGAGACTCCCTTACATGCTCGAGAAGGGAAGGAGCCAACACCATCGACTGAAGAAAAGTTGTACCCTACTGCACTATAAGGGTCAGCTGCAGGGAAGTTAACTGTTCTGAAACTTCCCACACTAGGTGAGTTTGGGACTTCCCGCACTTCCCACTAAGGACATCTACTACACAACCGCACCTTGAGTGCACAAGTCAGAGAGACTCTTCCACCGCGCTTCTGCTGCGCTGTTTGGGGCCCATATGACCACATGCCCGAGACAGATCATGAGAAGATCTCCTATGCTGAGATCTCATCGTCTGACGTCTGCTAGCTGCAGCAAATGTCTCATCTCTATTGCACTCACTACAACAACCAGTTGTATGAAATTCCTCTGACAAAAAGCTCTCTATCACCAACACCTACTCCAGCACCCCGACATAGGTGGGGATGCACAAGGGTACAAAGATAGTATGAATCTATCTACATAGTCCCTGCTCAAACTTCTGTGCTCGAAAGTAACCGTTATAGATCATGTCCAGAGAGTCATGCACAAGGTCTGTGAACCTAGTCTCATACTCAATCACCTTCATCCCTCCCTGCCGTGACCAGAGGAGCTCCTGAAGTAGAATGGAGCGCAAGCAGGAGGGGTGGAACTCCTCACAAAATAGCTGTTGGAGGTCGTCCTAGGATAGTGCCAACTCATCGTGTATCTGAGTAACCAAGCTCCACCAACGTCCAACTGCTCCGGGGAAAAGGTCAACTGTCAAAGCCACCATCTCATCTACTAATGTCTGTACAAGCCAGAAGAGGCGAACCACCGACTCTAGCCAAACCTCCGCTGTCTGAGGGTCTGGCTCACCGCAGAACCTCAACGGTCTCTGGTGCTGGAACTCGCGAAGTGCGCTCAGCCTGTGCACGTCCTCAACCTACTCTGTTGGGGCTGTCTGCTACTCAACAAGTAGGGGTGCTGCTACCTACCCACCTGGAGAAAGGGGATCACACGATGGGTCATGAACTAATGCCCCATCGCTCACGGGATCATCGTCACGAACCAGAGCTAGTATCCTAGCTAGCTGTCATCGCGAAGACATCCTGAATCTTATCAAGGAGTATCGCGGTCGGATGAGCATATATATATATATATATACATATCAATGGAAGTGGGGAGCTGATTCGAGAAGGATATTCAAAGTCTCAATCCTATATGATGCATGTACCATTGTTCCCTGCAATAAGTGTCTCAGGGTGCCGAGTCGACAAGTGGGTAATCAAGCTCCTGGTGAATGGATATGTCGGCCGCCCATACCATCACTGGACTCCCTGGCCCGAGAGCCACTCTCGAGACACTTCGACACTCTTTGCCCTAAACCCAACCAAGACCATTTTAGGGAAATGTACGAATGGCGTCTCAAGGATCGAACCACCTCTGATACCACTTTGTCACAACCCGAATCGTACCGGGGCTCAAGCCGCAACTACCCCAAGCCCGCCTCCATAGGCCAGGGGCTGGCGACTAGCGCCTAAGACACAACAAACTAGGGGAGGCCTTTGCCTAAGAAACTGTACACACACACACAACCAACTCAATGCAAAAGTGCAGAGGAAAAGAAAGCAAGATACAACACTGCTATAAAAGGGAAACCAAACATATATGCATCGAACTTTAAACAGTACAAATACAAGAAAGGTAAAGCTGAAGGGGAAAGGGAAAAAATACACACCCAACTAGAAAAGTGCCACAACCCAGCAACATGTGAAAAAAAGTAAAATAGCTGGGAGAGTCCCATTCCTAAATCCCAAGATATGACCACCGCACGCGGTCCAAGCACCCTGTATCCCTAAGATCCTCTGATATCACAATCGACCTGCCCGTCGTCTTCAAGGGAACACCAAATGCGGGCAAAGCCCAAGCAGGGGTGAGTATAAGAATACTCAGTAGGATGCCCCGAAGGCTCGAGGGAGCAACAAGAGAGGTACTAAAGAGGGGAACAGTAAGACATATAATAGAAGAAGACCAGTATGGGAACAAGGTACGGTAAAAGTGAATAAGAGTACAACTCAACCACACAAGAGAGTGAAAGTAGACTCATCCAAACACAAGGATCTCAAAACAGCGAGGATATGAACTCCCCGTCAAATCTTTGCTACCTATAGTAGGAGAGTGGACTTGTCCAACCATGAGAAGATAGACACAGAAAAAATGTGGCATACCCCGTGCGTCTTCACCTTTCCTGTAAGGGGAGTAGCCAAAACCCAAGGAGTGGGCACTGGAAACATGATATATATATATATCTGTGTGTGTGTGCTCAGTCAAAGAAACCCAAATAAGGGAGTAAGGGGATTTCCATCTCACAGCTCACCCTAAGAAAGTGAGTAGCCAACAGTTCCAAGTAAAACCATTTGTAATACCCGACACCTCGTCACATTTTCCCAAGAAGCCCAAGTCAAAGTGGCCCAAATCACCGTACCTCGATACTATCCGCTTTGGGTGACACTGACTCGTCCGCACGGTTTTTAGGTCATGTCACAAGGACGCGTCTCATTGGGGAAAGTACCCCTCTTCCTTGTGGGTCCTTAGGTAAGTCGAACAACACCTCGCCACTGTGCCACACAGTCAAGGGCCTTCTTTGAACCATCGGGGACTATGCTACCTGGCCGGGCAGGAGGGTCAGCCCAATATCTCCTCAGGGACTACACTCTGGGTCAGCCTGGTATCTCGTTGGGGACTACGCTCTGGGTCAGCCCAGTATCTCGTTGGGGACTACACTCTGGGTCAGCCCGATTGATCACGAATCTGTGTCCGTATAAACGATCCAATGAGTCAAGGATTGGTTTCACATCGATTCATTGTCAGGTATTTATTGAAATGCAAACCACAATAAAAGATGACGATGAATGGAGGAAGAATGAAGAATAACATGATTAAAAAATTTGACGAATAACCTTGGATATTGTTTGGATTACCCTTGACTCATCGTCATTAGAAGGATGAACGGAGAACAACAATAATAATTTATAAACTGATTAAAAATAGTTTATTTCAATTTCTAGGATCGTACAAAAAGGCTCAAATTGAATATTCAATTATCAACATGCTCAAAGTTTAATCAGAGGTGTAAAGACACCAAAGACAAGTCCTACCTGGTGATTGGATCAATTTTTGGTGAAGAATACATTTGTCAAACTTCGTAGCATTTGTTGCGCTTCGATCCGCCTGGATCCGAAGTCTCGTCATGCATTCTTTGTTGTTTTTCAACAGGGAGGAGAGGAGAGGAGTTTTCATCATTAGCCAAACTGAATTATGAGGCCAAACCCTTAAAACCTCATATTTATAACCTCTTAATAGGTTAAAAGTGTTTTTAATCAAATAATTAAATAAATAATCATTTAATTATTTAATTATTTTCCCACAATGGCGCATAAGCTGAACACTCGACGCCGACAAAGTTTATACCCTGCCTAGGGTAAAGCCCATGTTCTGAGCTCATCGATGGTCTCGAATTTCTCATATGATCCCTCGTCCACAAGTTATTTGGATTTGAGCTATTAAATGAATAAATTAATAATTTAATTTATCCATTTAACTCACCACCAATGAGTGAGGGGTCTGAACGTCCCGCGCCGACTTATTTTATGTCATGCCTAGGGGAAACACCATGTTTCAGACCCAACTGTGGTCTTGGATTTTCAATCCGATCAACCATTTAAGAGATATCTCATTTTCTTTAGTTAACCGTGTGTGTGTAATATAAAAACACTTAACATTTTTATAAAAAATAATTCTGGGCACACCAGGCCTCGGAATTACACGCCGTTTTAGTTCCCAGCTCTGGAAATATTATTAGAAATATTTCAAAGTCTTATTAGGAAAAAACCGGGTCTCTACATAATAGTTTATGGACCAAAAGGTAGTCTCTATAGCTAAAAACATCTGGTTCCAATGTTGCAAAAGTAGCTTCAAGCTGAAGGTCAAACCAACTTGCCATCTCATCTGTAATGCCTTAAGGGCACCTTTCCCCTTTATAATATTTATTAATATTTATTCAATATTTAATTATTAATTATTAAAAATATATTAACATTTATTTATATCTATTTAATATTTATTTTCATTTATTTAATATTTATTTAATATTGATTAATATTTATTTCATATTTTTTTTGCATTTATTAATATTATGAATATTTAATTAATATATATGAATATTTAATTAATATTTATTTACTATTTATTAATATTTATTAATGTTTATGAAAATTTATGAATTTTTATGAATATTTATTTAATGTTTATTAACATTTGTTAATACTTCATTAACATTTATAGATATTTATTAAAATTTCCATAATATTTATAAATATTTATTAACATTTCATTAATATTTATAAATATTTATTAATATTTAATTAAGATTTATAAATATTTTATTAATATTGATGAATTTTTAATTAATATGTATTAAAATTTATTGATATTTAATTAAAATTTATTGATATTTAATTAATATTTAATTAATACTTATTAATATTTATTTGTATTTTTGAATATTTATGATTATTTATTAATTTTTATTTGATTTTTATTAATATTTATTAATATTTAATTAATATTTATTGATATTTTATTGATATCGATGAATTTTTAATTAATATTTATTGATATTTAGTTAATATTTATTAATATTTGTGAATATTTAATTATTTTTGGTTACTTTTTATTAATATTTAAGTAATATTTATTTATATTCACACACATACACACACACATATTAATAAAATAATTTGGTAGGAAGAGTGAATGACGTTCACTCTTCCTTCACAAAGCTTATAAAGGAAGTGTGAACGCCGTTCACGCTTCCTGGTGAGGAGAGAAACATGAACAAGGTTTACGCCTCCCTGGATCCTTTTTTAAAAAACCCTAAAACCTCTCCCTTTTTTTAACCGTAAAACCCCTTTAAAAAAACTCGGATTTATTTATATCACATTCTCTATGCATAATTTGATATGAAATAATAAATATTCAAAGTATTTAATTCCTACAATAACTATTGTGTGATGATGAATGACCAAACAAAAAATCACACATAAATGTGTATAATTTCACTCTCATAACTAATTGAGGCATGCAATATGATCTTTAATGAAAGGTTAGGAAATTCAATTTGTACAATAGTGTGGAATAATTAACATATTTCCCCCCTTTTCAAAGTCTAACCTTCATGAACATCATCAACATCGACACCATTGTTGCTTGCATTTGCGACTTCACAAAGAGTATAATCATTATATTGGGCATCCATATGATTTTCATTGAGCTTGACGTTATCATTAAACCACCATTTTCTCTCTAATTGTAGTTATGAATCTTTCTTCATCATTATTGTCTTAGTTCAACTCTCTTATTATCCCTTTTGTTTTTAGTTTCAACATCAACATTACAAAAGTGTATCACTACAACAAGAAAAATAATGTCTAGGTATTGTACTACTTTCACACCATGTAAGGAGTTGGGTATGTAAAATCCACCAAATTTTAATTTAATCAATTGGACTTTTTAGGATTTAATAAAGGTTGGAGGTCATAAGAAATAATTTTTTATTTGGTTTTCTATTATAGGTTGATAACTCATTTCAATATAACTGGGTTGATCATAGCAAGGTGAATTCTCCAAATTTTAACTTGGGAAATTCAAGTAGAGTTTATGTTATTTTGGTTTGGGTTAAATATGTTGAAGATTTTGGGGCCTAGCGGAAGTGGTGGGCCGATGCCTGTTTTTATCTTTATTTTTCATCAAATCCAATGGATAAATCCAGAACGGATGGCCCCTCACTCTCCGGGGAGCAGCGCTCCCTACGCTCTCGGCGATTTCTAGGGTTCCATCTGCATCCTTCTTCCACTTCGTTTCCTCCTCCTCTTTCCGGTCTCGTGTTTTTGGCTGGAGTTTCGAATCCCGACCCCTATTCCTTCTCCCCGATGCCTTCCTCGGTGCCTTACTCATACCTATTTAAACTTTTCCTCCTCCTTTCCCTTTCCCCCCTTTCTACTCTCCTTGAGTCAGGGCTCTCTCTGGTTTTTCTGTCTCGCCGGTGCTCCACAGATGGAACCTTTGGTTTCCTTCAAGGCGGTTCTATTCTTCTCGGTTGATTTTCTATAGGGTTGTTTCGATTGTCCCATTGTGAGTGTTTTCTCCTGGAGACCCTGGCTGTTCAAATTTTCTCTGACCTCGCGTTCCTCCGTGCCTCTCCAGGTTGGATCAGGAGCGGGGGTGACAAAGTGGTTTTGGGATATGCGGTTCATCGGTCGTCGGTTTTTCCAGGCGCCCTCGTGTCAGATTTCTCTTGTTCGGATTCAGATTCTAGTTTTTTCATTGTCTAGAGACCTATTCCATTCAAGTCCCTGCTCTGGTCTGAAGTTCTCCTCCTCCTCTCCCAGTCAGATCTGGAGCGGTGGTACGAAAGAGATTTTTGGGATGTGGGATTTGGTGGCCAATGATGTTCCTTGCGCGATCGGAGTCGGTTCTCCTATGAAGAAGATATGGTTTCCTTTATCTTCAACTTTGGTGACGTTCAAAACTGGCAACGACATTGACAATGTTTTTGGTCAGTGTTCCCCCCTCAAGTCAGTATTAAAAGCTTCTCTATTTATTTCAATGCACGTTCATTCTCGATGATTTTTGGTGAAGGCTTGCTCTGCGATTCGTTTGATGCTACGGTAGAAGATGACCGGTGGTCTAATGTGTTGGTGTTTTATGGTGGTGAGGATGAACTTCGGCAGTCAGCCACCGATTGGTGGCGTGATAGGTTGGCAATGATGATGGCAGTGATAGGACGAATCTGACGACGGTGGGTCTCATGATGATGGAAGGTGATGGTGTGACTCCGGCTGAAGGACTGGGTCTCTGTTGGAACCACTTTGTGTATAAGGTTGTATTTGTTGTCAATAGTTGTCAATGAAGATCAAAATTAAGGAGTTCAAGAAGTAATCCAATGAAATGGAGGAATGTAAATTCAGATGATTGGTGTACTGCTCATAAGTTCAAAGAACATGTGTCAAAGGTGACACATTGTTTACAACACTGAAGAATGGTGAGGTATAATCCATCTGCGGATGAAGAATACGACACGACGGTTGATTAAGACCATGAAGTTCTTCACGATTTCATGAGAACCATGCAAGAGACTTCTTGAAGAATAGAATCATATGATTTTCATTAAGTAGAGGAATGACAGTTGAAGAAGAAGACAATGTGGAAGGGATTGGAATTATGAGATGGCCATGCATTTCACATTGCCTCAACATATGACGATGCTAAAGCTGTTCTATCAAAGGATATATATCACGATAGTGGAGTTAGTGATGAAAGTAGAAGAGTTGATGAAGAATCCAAATCATAGAAAAGAAGCATTCTTGACGTGTTGTGATTGTTTACAACGGAAACAATGACATACAAATTTGTTGATAAAGGGTATTTCATGGTGGCATGCCGAGTTTGAGGGCTGTGGTTAGTGATCCATTTTTGATTCAAGAACATCGACAGAGGAATGGATGATATGGAGGCGGTACAAAAAGAACAGATACAAGGTGGCACCGTTTTCCAGTGTTTGCCAAATTTTTGGGCCTGAAAATTGAAAAATGGAGAAAAGTGTTTTTGGCAAAGAGACTTGTGCGCCATGTACTTGAAGGAGAGGAAACTTGCGCACCGTATGTTTTTCAAGACCAGAACATGAAAAAATGGCAAAGGGATAAGGGTCGCACAAGTATTGGTTTGGTCGCGCAGGTGACCTGCGCGCCGTGAAGAGACTTGCGTGCCGATGCCTTGGATGCTTGAAACCTTGTGCACCTGTTGTTTTTCAAGACCAGAAGATCAAAATATGGAAAAGGAAAGAGGGTCACACAAGTATTGGGTTGGTCTTGCAAGTGACTTGCAGGGGAAGAGACCTGGGTTCCAAGGGTAGACTTGCGCGCCACCGCACAGGGGGTCCAACTTGCCTATAAATAGAGGACCACCCCTCCTCATTAGGAAGCGAGCTCAACACTTAGAGAAAATCAGAGCTCCCGTCACGTAGGTGTGGTAGTCGGTCAAGTGGTGTGTGGTCGCGCAGGTGGACTTGTGCGCCATATTTTAGAAGCTGCGTACTGGTTGTTGGTTGCGCGCCCAAGGAGGTTTGGGCGAGAAAGGAAGTGAGTCGCGCAGGTTAGAAGTTGAAAAAGGTAGTGTCGCACAGGTATTTTGGTGATACTTGCGCGCCAGTTTGGACTTGCGCGCCAAAGACTTGCACGCCGTATTGGGACCTACATGCCGGGCTTGGAGAAGAACGCCATGTGTTGTTGGAGCATGCCTATCTTTTGTAGTTGCACGAAATTTGCCCGATACCTTCGGTGCAACAGATGATGTAACCGTTTGCGAAGACGGATGAACAGTGAACAATTTTGTTTAATGAAGAGAAGTGGTACCGCACACACATGACTGGTGTTTAACACCCTCGTTGTGCTTTGTGAAGAGAAGAAGAACGGTTCGTGCAACTAAACTCAGATCTGCACAGAAAAAGGAGAATATATCAATACACTCAGGTGTCAGTGTTGGGAATCAAAGGAAGAGAAGAAGAAGATTTAGTGCATTCAGTAATTGCACTAAATAAGAAGATTGAATACAAAATAGCATCAACTCAGTACTCTGATGCAAGCATTGTCTCATGCTGAACAAGAGACAAAGACTTCAATGCAAATATACTGAAGAGACCTTCACGTCTATAAACTGAGTGGGACTTCACCAAGGGCAGTGAGCCAGGGGGAGTCAACGGGAGTGACCCAAGGGACGCAGTGAGTTATCCCTGAACTTTTGTAAAGGCAGTGAGCCTAGGACAAAGTGACTGTTCCCGAACCTTTGTAATCCACAACTAGTGAAGAATAGTGGAATTAGGTACGACCGGAAACCTGTCGGCGTATTCTCCTTGGACGTAGCCCTTAGCGGTGAACCAAGTAAAATTTTTTGTGTCATCTCTTTGCATGTGAATGTTTCATTGCTGATCATATCCATCATACAGGCTTAACAAGTTCCTACCAACGTGGGGAAAAGATCCTTGTTTTTAAAAGAAAAAGTTGACACCCTGATTCACCCCTCCCCTCTCAGGGTGTCCCGGGGTCCTACAAGTGGTATCAGAGGGAAAGGTTCACGTATGTTGGATACTCTACAATAATTCTATTCAGAAGAGGATTTGAGTTTCTTTCATAAAGTCAAAAATGAAGTGCAGTCTTGATGAAGATTTGGTCATTTCTGAGTAGAAGCCTGCATCTAGCAAGACCATGAAAAATAGGAAAAAGAAAGAGAAGAAGCAGTTGAAGAAGTCCGTCATGTCCAAAGAGGATACAATGTCTGGTTCTCCATGCCCTTCCAATAATGAAGAAATATTAGTCTTGGAAAGTATCGAGCAGGTAGCTCAGGTTTCTACCATAGGAAAGGAATACACTTCTATCTCAAGTGATCAGGAGAAATTAACAATTTATCTACATGATATTCCTGAAGAAAGGGTTGCTACTATTTTTAGAATATTTCAATGCATGCAGGCTGAGATCAATCGATTGGAAAGAGAAGCTGATAATTTGGAAAATGGATTGGAAGGAAAAATTCTTGAATGCCTAAAGCTCACCAAACAGATTAAAGTCTTTGAAGAAAAATAGGGAGTCAATAAGACTCTAGAAGAAAAAATCCATGCACTTGAAGCTGAGCTGAAGAAGAGCACTGAAGTCAAGAGTTTTTGTTTGGAAGAAACTTCCAATAGATTCAAGGAACTTGACTCTTTGTTACAAAACAAAGTTAAGATGCATGAAGATGAGGTTGAAAGATTGAAGAAGTCTTGTAAAGAGAATATGATCATGATTGAAGATCAGAAGATCATCCTCAATATTGAAAGTCAAAAATTGGAATCCCAATTGAAAAATATTGAGAAGACACATATTGAGACTCCACAAAAGAATGAAACATGTGATGATTGTACTCAATGTTCATTGGAGGATTCTAAATCAGAAATACCTTCAACATGTGACAAGAAGATTATGAAAACTCTTGATTATCCATCTCGAGAAACAATATCTGTTGCTATTCAATGCACACTGGAGGGTGCTAAAGCCAAAAGATCTCCAACATGTGATAAGAAGATCATGACTTCACTCATTGATCTATCACAAGAAACTGAGAAAGTGAAGGTACCATCCAAACCATCTTGTACTCCTGTTTCTAAATACATTCCTACAATCAGTGCAGGCTGGAAGAAAAATTATAAACAAGTATGGACGAGGAAAGGTGAGGAGAAGAAACATACCACCGTGGCTAGGGTGGATGGGAAGAAAAAGGAGGAAGTTGGTTCCTCAAATAGAGCACAAAAAATTAAGAAGGCCCAACAACCTCATACAGAAGATACAAAGAAGAAAAGATTTGTGGGTTAATGTTGGTGCTACAACAGATTTGGTCATTGTGCACTGGATTGTTGGTACAATCCTTTTAATGGAAAAGCACAAGGAAATTCTATATCAAAGGGAAGAAATCTAGAGAAGAAGAAACAACATCTGCAGGTCCAAAATCATCTGTTGACAGAAAACAGATTTGGAATGCTTGATAATATCTGTGATGTATGCAACGATAGTGGTCACAAGGTAGGTACATGCCCATCTCAACATACTTTCACTGTTGATAAGAAAAGAAGACCTCTGGTGTCGTCTAAGTACAAAGCAATTACCTTGAGAAGAAATCAGAAGAATAGTGCGAACACACATTTCCCTAAGATGATCTCAAGTAGGGAAGCTGAGAAGACCCATGATTTTAGATCCATGAAATTGAAGGGCCATTCATCCAAAAGAAAAACTAAGTGGGATGAAACTCAGATGAACCCATGTGGAAGATCCAAACCAGCTGCATCAGATCCAAATGACTTGTTGGTCATCTTGCCAGAAGATTTGAAAAGAATGAGGAAACTTGAAGATGAAAAGGCTAAGGCTAGTGAAAAAGGAAAAGAAAAACTTTCACGAGATGAAGACAGAGTGAGGAGATATTTCAAACCAAGAGAAACACACGTGTCAAAGAAGTTCTGTGTGAGAGATGCAAGAAATCTGGTCACATTGAAAAAGGTTATCTAACCTTAATACCAGAGCAAGAAGCAGTACTCAAAAGGAGTGAGAATGCATCATTCAAAATGTTTATTAAGCAGAATAATTCTCCGTACCACGCAGAAGAAAATGTGAAGGAAACCATGCCACTTTAACACATGTCAGAACATATGTTCAAATGTGCAGGCATAAAGACTAGAGTGAACAATGGAACTTGGTTGAGAAAAGAAACTCAACCATTCAGCTCATACTGACGAAGCAAGGAGGAACAACCTTATTCCCTTATTAATTTGTGTATTGTATTTGTGCTAATAATGCAGGGAATTGAAGGTGAAACATGCTCTCAGGGGGAGAACCTGAGAAGTTGTGAATGCTGTAAACTCTTGATAGCTAAGTTGAAAAAGTTTCCATCCTTAGAAGATTATTCAATTGATATTCAAAGATTATGATGATGAAGGATCTCTCTTGATGAAGATGATAAGGAGTGTTTCCCTTGAGGGGGAAAAATGAAGAATCTTCCAAAATCATTGTTTCAATCAATATCATCTCCAGCTGGTATCAAATGCAATCACTCTGTAAAATTCTTGAAGAACATGTCATTGGAGAAGGTATATCATTTCTCAATATCTCAACCTTGATTACTCAGAACAAAGATCATTCTACAAAGGGGGATTAACTGAATTGATCAGTGAAATAAGAAGAATGAAAGTTCCCCAAGGCCACTTATCCTGCCAATTTCACTTGAATGTTTTTGATATGTTTGCTGATGAGAGTGCAGGAGTTTCAGGTTGATTATTCCCTATCACATTAGATTTATTTAACCCGAAATGAAAGTGGAAAAACCTTGAAGACAATGTACATGAGTTCTCATCATGTGGTATCATGATCAGTGAATAATGGACAACCTTGTTGTCTAAATCAAATCCTCTTGTTTTCTACACCGAGCATTGGTTAAGTAGACTTAGAGTGAAATGATTGATGAAACATTGATTAAGTATAGATTGATACCCTCTCAACCATGGAATTTGTATTTCTTATCAATAAGGGGGAGAGAAAGTGAAATGAAAGTTTTGAAAGTTTGAAAAGAAAAGTTGATTGAAGAGAAGATTCTCATTTTGACATTGACGAATTCATTTCAGAAGATATGTAAGGTATTGACAACAAAATACAAAGGGGGAGACTGTTGGGACCACTTTGTGTATAAGGTTGTATTTGTTCTCAATAGTTTTCAATGAAGATCAAAATGAAGGAGATCAAGAAGTACTCCAATGAAATAGAGGAATGTAAATTCAGATGATTGGTGTACTACTCATAAGTTCAAAGAACATGTGTCAAAGGTGACACATTGTTTACAACAGTGAAGAATGGTGAGGTATAATCCATCTGTGGATGAAGAAGACGATAGGACGGTTGATGAAGACCATTCAGTTCTTCATTATTGCATGAGAACCATGCAAGAGACTTTTTGAAGAATAGAATCGTATGATTTGCATGAAGTAGAGGAATGACAGTTGAAGAAGAAGACAGTGTGGAAGGGATTGAAATTCTGAGATGGACATGAACTTCACATTGTCTCAATATATGATGATGCTAAAGCTGTTCTATCAAAGGATATATATCACGATAGTGGATTTTGTGATGAAAGTAGAAGAGTTGATGAAGAAGCCAAATCACAGAAAAGAAGCATTCTTGACGTGTTTTGATTGTTGACAACGGAAACAATGACATACAAATTTGTTGATAAAGGGGATTTCATGGTGGCATGTCGAGTTCGAGGGCTGTGGTTAGCGATCCATTTTTGATTCAAGAACATCAACAGAGGAATGGATGATATGGAGGTGGTACAAAAAGAACAGATACAAGGTGGCGCCGTTTTCCAGTGTTTGCCAAATTTTTGGGCCTGAAAATCGACAAATGGAGAAAAGTGTTTTTGGCAAAGAGACTTGCACGCCATGTACTTTAAGGAGAGGAAACTTGCGCACCGTATGTTTTTCAAGACCAGAACATGGAAAAATGGAAAAGGGATAAGGGTCGCGCAAGTATTGGTTTGGTCGCACAGGTGACCTGCGCTCCGTGAAGAGACTTGCGCGCTGATGCCTTGGATGCTTGAAACCTTGCGCACCTGTTGTTTTTCAAGATCAGAAGATCAAAATATGTCAAAGGAAATAGGGTCTCGCAAATATTGGGTTGGTCATGCAAGTGACTTGCAGGGGAAGAGACCTGTGCGCTGAGACTTGTGCGCCGAGGGTAGACTTGCGCGCCACCGTGCAGGGGGTCCATCTTGCCTATAAATAGAGGACCGCCCCTACTCATTAGGAAGAAATCTTAATACTTAAAGAAAATCAGAGCTCCCATCGCGCAGGTGTGGTAGTCGCTCAAGTGGTGTGTGGTCGCACAGGTGGACTTGCGTGCCATATTTTAGAAGCTGCGTGCCGGTTGTTGGTTGCGCACCCAAGGAGGTTTGGGCGAGAAAGGAAGTGAGTCGCGCAGGTTAGAAGTTGAAAAAGGTGGTATCGTGCAGGTAGTTTGGTGATACTTGCGCGCCAGTTTGGACTTGCACGCCGAAGACTTGCGCAACGTATTGGGACCTGCGCACTGGGATTGGAGAAGAACGCCAGGTGTTGTTGGAGCACGCCCATCTTTTGGAGTTGCACGAAATTTGCCCAATACCTTTGATGTAACAGATGATGTAACCGTTTGTGAAGACGGATGAATAGTAAACAATTTTGTTTAATGAAGAGAAGTGGTACCACACACACATGACTAGTGTTTAACACCCTCGTTGTGCTTTACTAAGAGAATAAGAACAGTTTGTGAAACTAAACTCAGATCTGCACAGAAAGAGGAGAATATATCAATACACTCAGGTGTCAGTGTTGGGAATCAAAGGAAGAGAAGAAGAAGATTTAGTGCATTCAGTAATTGCACTAAAGAAGAAGATTGAATAAAAAAGAGCATCAACTTAGTACTTTGATGCAAGCATTGTCTCATGCTGAACAGGAGACAAAGACTTCAATACAAATCTATTGAAGAGACCTTCACGTCTATAAACTGAGTGAGACTTCAACAAGGGCAGTGAGCCAGGGGGAGTCAATGGGAGTGACCCGAGGGACGAAGTGAGCTATCCCTGAACTTTTTTAAAGGCAGTGAGCCTGGTACAGAGTGAGTGTTACCGAACCTTTGTAATCCAAAACTAGTGAAGATTAGTGTAATTAGGTACGACCGGAAACCTATCGGCGTATGCTCCTTGGACGTAGCCCTTAGCGGTGAACCAAGTAAAAATTGCTATGTCATCTCTTTGCATGTGAATGTTTCATTGCTGATCATATCCATCATACAGGTTTAACAAGTTCCTACAAACGTGGGGACAAGATCCTTGTTTTTAAAAGAAAATGTTGACACCCTGATTCAACCCTCCCCTCTCAGGGTGTCCCGGAGTCCTACAGTCTCATGATGATGAAAGGCGCAATGGTGTGACTTCGGCTGAAGGACTCCTTGGAATTTGTGTGTATTTGAAATTTGAACTTCGTTTGGCTTCTTGAATTTGTATCCCGTATAGGATTTGGTTACCACTCACCCATAAAGCGGTCATTTGAAAATAAAAAAAGATACTTTTCAATGGATAAATCCACATGAGTTTGAAAAATACAACCCCCAAAAATCCTACAGGGGATCTTTTATATTTAATTTATAATTAATTTTAAACAATAATTACACAGAACACAATAATTCATCATGATCAATTATAATTGTTTCTCTTGTGTTTTTGTCATTGCCATTGAGAATCCAAATGAGGACTCCTCTAGTTGTATCCACACGTGCTCCATGAATCTCCAAGGAACATTATTGGTTTTCCAAATGCCAATGGAGATGAACCTAAAGCTTTACATATTTCATCATTGATCACAATAGGGGATCCTCTAGTTCTCTTCTTGTTCTTGAAAGAGAGGGATGATGATTTTCTCTCTATGATAGTTTTTTCTAGAGTTTCACTATTGTTCCTGACAAATATAATCCTTTTAAATGATATAAGTTGAAATATATACTTCAAGTTAATATTTTATAATCATGCAATAGAAACTTCTATAGATCCCCTTTTTATCAATGGTATAAAAAACCCTTTATTAGCACTAAAAAAGAACTGATAATCTAAGCGCCACTAAAAAGGGATCTCTTTTATCAGTGCTAAAAAAATTACTAATAAAAGGACCATTTTATTAGCACTAAAAAAATGCTGATAAAAGACACCTTTTATCAGCACTCGTCTTCCCCCCTGACCTTTATAATCACTAGACCCCCTACCTTTTATCAGTGCTGGACAAATCCACCTACCCACACCGCGAGTGGGTCTCCACTTGGATTTGAACCTGAGACCTCCACCCTAATGCACTAGTGCATTTACCACTTCTCTATGTTGTTTTGTTTTTTATTTTATGATATATATATTAATTTATACATATTTAGTTACATTTTATGCATATATTTATTCATATATTTATATATATATCACTGCTATAGATAGAGTTTTTAAAAGCGTTAGAAATTTCTTTTATCAGCACTAAAAAAGCAATGTTAATCTAAGCATATTTAAAAGGGGTCCCTTTTATCAGCGCTAACAAAAATGATGATAAAAGGGGCCTTTATCAGTGATAAAAAAAGTTCAGTTAAAAGTAAAAAAACATTTTTTTCTATAAATAGGGGTATTCGGCAAGGAGAGGACCCCAAATTTTATCACCCCTCAATTCCCACCCCCTTCTTTTATTAGTACTCATCTAGACCTCCTATAACCCTTTATCAGTGCTAAATATTTTCTCATGCCCACACCCGCATGTGCTATGTGGCTCCCCTTGAATTTGAACCTGAGACCTCACCCTCACGTGCCTGCACCTTTACCAATGCTCTATGTTACTTTGTTTTCTATTTTATTCTATATCTATTTATTTACATATACATTTAGTTATATTTTTTATCCATATATTTATTTTTATATTAATATATATTAATATTATTAATTTTAAATACATTTATAAAATAGGTTTTGTGTGTATGCGTGCTTATAAATAAATAAATAAATAAATACATACATATATAAAACATACATACATATATACATACTTAAATATATTATATATATGTGTGTATCTATACATATAATTATTCATATTTATATTTATTTACATATATTATATATTAAAATTTATATACATATATTAGAATATATAGATATATATATATATATTTGTTAACACACACACACACACAAATATATTTATATATATATAAACATTATATATACATTGTATAGGTATATAAATATCATACATTTTAATTTTAAATAAAATGGATATTATTTTTTATTTTGATATGGTTTATATATTTAGAAAGATATTTTATAGGAATTTTTTTACATATTTATCTATAAAATTAAAATTTTTATGTGTAAATATATACAAATATGTATATATGTGTATATATTTAATTATAAATAATAGTAAAATATGAAAAATGATAAAATTTTAATGTTATAATATCCATATGTGTGCAAGCCTTGAGAATAAATTGAGTCTCCATAAAAAAAGATAAGAAGATTCCTTTAAATGAGGATGAAATTCCATTAAATGTTAAAAAATTAAGGTACTAACTACTAGAAATTAGGGCTATCCCCACACATCTATAACCACAATTTAAAGAAACTGTGGGTATAGAGCAGTTGGAATCATTATATACCAACAATTTATATAAACTGTTGGTATAGACTAGGCTATACCAATGTTTTTAAAAAAATCATTGGTATAGGTTGAGATATACCAATGGTTTTTAAAAACTATTGGGATAGAGTCCCCTCATATCCATCCCCCCTTCAATCAAGCCCTATCTCCCCCCTTAACTCATTCCCTATTCTCCCCTCACTCGAGCGATGATGGGTGGTTCTCTTCTCGTCGAGCATTCTCCCCTAATTTAATGATTTTTTGATTCTGGTCTTCGACATTAAATCAGTGAGTTTTGAATCCTTATTCTCTTAGGCTGACTATTGTTTTCATTTTTATCTATGTATGAAAACCTAACCAAGATATATTTAGGTAATGATTCTTATGGATTATTTGAAATAAGGTTCTTTTAAATTATTTTTGTTATATTATTTCATAATAAATGTGATTTTAATAGATATATATATTTTTAATTTAGTTATCCGCTAGTTTTACATAAACCCAATACCTTTTTTTATAATATATATTAACTGATTATATAATTAATTAATGTAGTAATTTGTTTATTTTATTAATGCATTAGGGGTTTATTTTATGTCATGTGTTTATATAGAATAATTTATGAGTTACCTTTAATTAGATTAGTATACCCTTATGTAGCCTTCAACTTTTCTTGCCTACCTTTACATAGGTCAGTGTACCCTTACAAATGTTAGAAAATTAGTCTCACCTTTATGTAAGTATTGTAGATCTTGAATGAACTTTATTTAGATTCTTCAATGGAATACTCCTACCCTTACACATCCTCCATGCCATTCTTTAAGTATCTTTAAATAGGAATCTGGTGACTCTTACATAGTTTGTATAACCTTCATCAAGCATCCTTCATGAAATTCATGATACATATTTACAAGATAAATCACCACCTCATCAGTATTATAAGGTTTACATATTTATATATTTAAAGCTCCACCTTAATACCCGTTATCATATTCCATTTGACTTTACATGAAAAATATCATTCTGAAATATTCTAATTCAACCTCCATGGAAACTTCAAATACTAGAACACTTTCATATATCATATGAATTCATCTTTTTTATATTCCAAAGAGTGAATTAACCACTTAGAAATTACATATCCATAAAACCTCTAAGACTATTGAGTTGGAGCTTAGTGTAGTAAACAAGGGTCAAAGTTAACAATGTCAATGCGGTCCATATTTTACTCTAAATCCATAAACCATATTGCAACTTGAGTAGTTAAATATTCTAGTGATATTAAATAACTTCTCACAAAAACTATTAATACATAAACTTTAATTTACATGGTTGAAGAATATACCACTTGAAGAGCTAGTTGACACCAATAGCAATCCATTTCTTCCAATTTATCTATAATGAATTATTCTTTCAAATGTGGCTAAGTAGATTTTATGAGCCAATATTTATATCTCCCTGATTTTTTGAACCTCTAGACACCACTTGTTGAAGCTACTTTGTTGGTATAATTATTTTTCCAAGTAGCTTATGAGTATCCTAAAAAACACTCAGATGATACCAACATGTTAGTTTATAATAAATCACTTGAAAGGATTTCCAAATAGCCTAACTTAATTAGTAAAACTAAAACTTGGACTTGAAACTCGAATCACTCCAAAATAGGCTTGAAATTAACTATATCTTTAATATTTTATTAGATTTATATATATTCATGCATGTATGGTCAAATTCACAATATTTTACACTTAATTCATGATTTCTTTAATTTCAGAATTATCTAGAAATTTCATTTCATCATGCACAATTGTATTTGTAATAATCTTTTTTAGTGCACACATGGTGAATATACCCCATAGATTTCATCTAACCCTTCATCCTATATCAATCAATTTACCATATTTAAAAATAAATTAAAAGGGGAGAGGGGTACATCTGACATCCTTATGTTAATGATTTTTGGTTTTTCTTGATGATACGACTATTTTATTCTACTCTTCCTCCAAGCATTACCAGTGTCCATTTTTTTTCAAAACCAATTGTGATGATTCCATTTCATATGTTCTCTATGAGATTATTTATCCATCCTAGCTTGGATTACTTCACCATTATGAGACTAATCCCACTATTATTTATTTATTATTTTGATACATTTGTTTAAGATCTTGACATTTTCTAGAGATTTATCAAGATCTTATGTAAGTAATATTTTTCCTTGTTCTGAGTATTTTTTATTTGTATTTTACCATGGGTACTTTTGGGTGAAAATTGAAAGTTTTTGGAGGAGTTTTGGGTAGTGCATAGTTTTCCCAAACCGCGCACCCTGCCCCAGCCAACTGTGCAACCTTAGGCAAAGAGGGATTGAATGGATGGTGCATGTTTTTTCAAACCATGAACCCTATTAGGAGTAACTATGAGCCCCATTAGAAGAGGCACAAGATTTGGAAAACCATGCCCCCCTTCCTAGGAAACCATGCACATGAGTTTAATTAATCCAAAAATTAGATTAAAAATACCTGAACCCCCTGAAATTCACCTAAAATCAACCCTAGATCGACCCTAAATGAGTTCTCTCATTTTTGGATCACCCATGATGGATTCCAAGGCCATAAAACCTTCTTTCTTGAAAATTCAAAGCCTGAATTAAAGATCTTCACCACTCTTGGTAAGAGATTCTAATCCCGATTGGTTTCCTCCCTCTCTCCAATCCTTCGATCATCATTTAAAGGGATGTTTTCCTCCATTGGTTATGGATCTAGATCTAGGTTTTGATAGATCTAATCCATTTGATATTGGATCTAGGTTTTGGATCTAGATCTCATTCTTCATCGTGAACTTGGTTGGTCCGCTTCTGTTAGCAAGTGTTCATCATCAATTTTGAGGTAGGTGGTCTAAATTCAATTCCTATAGTCTTGATTCCAATTTCATGTATGAGTTGTTAGATTTCAATTGGAACATTTTTCAATTGAATCTCTAATTGAATAAATTAATTGATTAATTAATTTATGAAAACATGGAATTAGATTAATTAATTGGTGAGTTAATTAATGGAATTTTGTGATTATGAAATTAGTGGAATTGGATTAATTAATTAGTGAATTAATTAATATAATGTTGCGATTATGAAATTGGTGGAATTGGATTAATTAATTGTGGAAATTAATTAATGGAATGTGTGGTTATGGAATTGATGATAAATTGGGGTTGTGTGATTAGTTAATTAATGTTTTTATGAATTAATTGATAATGTGGATTAAGGGATGTTTGAATTAACCTTAAAGGGATAATGATTTATTTGGTTAATTGTTGATAAATGGTTTAATAGTGAATTGTTCATATTATTCCATGTGAATTAAAGTAATTAACTTTAATCATTGATGACTTGAAATAGTATACGATGATATAGATTTTTGATAAGAAGGTTAATGATAATTAAACTTAAAGAATGAGATGAATATGTTATATGTGATATTGTGATATATGTGATAAACGAGTGTGGGATAGGGATTGAGGCTCAAAATACCTATATGTGATAAATGAGTGCAGGACATGGACTGAAGATCCAAATACCCATATGTGATAAACAATTGTGGGATAGGGACTAAGGCCCCAAATACCCATATGTGACATTGAGGTGTCAGATAGGGACAAAGGCTCCAAATACCCTTGGGGTGTTATACACGATGTTCTACACCCTGAATTTGGTATTGGATTATGGTTCCAATTGTAAGTGGTATGATTTGAGATGATAAATGATAACCATGATATAGTGATATGTGGTATCCCTTGGGGATTGTTCAGATTTCGGTATAGGACAAAGTAGGTATTGAGGGTTCAGGTGTCCTTGGGAACCTGAGGGTTTATGTGGTTAGTTAAAGAATAATTGAAAATGTGATAACTATTTACTTATGCATTGTAATTTATTATTTATACAACTCTATACACTATTATTGATTGGATATTGTTTTAAATGTTGTTGGTGATTTCCTACTGAGTTGTACTCACACCCTACTCAGGCTACTTGATTGGTACCTGAATATAATTCATGTTTGCAGGACATGATAAGGGCAAGAGTCCTATGTTAGATGACTAAGTTGGGATGAAGCATGGATGAGGGAACCAGATGTGATTTGGGACCCTCATGAGAGTTGTAAGTGTCTTTATTTATTTTGGGTTTTGCATATTGATGATGGGAATGTATTTGGAATGACATATCTAATGTTTAGTTTTGGATATTGTATTTTCTTGTTTTGGTCATAATGTGATACTGGTTTGGTTTGGTTATTGGTTATAACATTTGGCTATTATTTATTTATTTATACTATTGTGCTGCTTTAATAAAGAGGGTATAGTCTCCCCATGATTTATATTAGACCCTCATTTCTAGTTGTCAACCTCTAGCATATGGAGAGGCATGCCTGATGTCATGTAACCAACCATCTTGGGGCACCGATGTGTGGCACTTGGTTCTGAACGTCCCAAAGTGGTATCAAATGAGGTTTTCTTTTCTTTTTTATTTTATCTTACTATTTGGTAAAGGTAGATAGGAGAATAGTATGATGCAAGCCTTGGTTAAGAGCTCATTCATGAGAGTATCTAACCCATGTACGAGGGTACAATCCAAGTACCCAGGGCGAGATTGTTGTCATTGATGTGTGTTGTTACAATTGATGCTATTTCACCTCGAGTGATGCACTTGTTGTGTCATATGATTAATTATTCCGAGTTTTTATGATATTTGACTCATGGACTAGTATAGAATGAGAGTTGAGTATTCATGAATCATTCTAGGCACTCATGTATTGTGACATACATCATTTTTAGGCATGCATGAGAAAACGGGTTTTGGGTAAGTTGTTGGATTTGAAATGTTTTTCCTTTCTTGAGTAAACTTTAATGAAAATGGTGCCTAATATGAATTTAGAAGTTGTAAATGATGAAATATGTGATAAATTAAAATGGAAACTTGGTGTCTAATGAGAAACTTGAATAATGGGAATGAGTTTACCCTTTTTTAACCATAACCTAGGTGTAGGATGGTTAAGGGCAGTGATAGTGCCTCGGTTTTGAATGTGTTGTAGATAAAGGGGGTGAATTTTTATGGATTTATGTTAATACCACTTGTTAAATGTGTTAATGTTGTGTAATGTGTCATGATATTTGTGTTTGGAATTGTAGAGATACACCTCCACAATGATGCTTTTTGATAGGACGACAAGAGGACATGGATGGAAATGATCCTCCAATAGTGGAACTTGAGGAATCTATAGTGTTGGGGTGAAGGATTCATAGAGTAGTTTTGAGAGAACTTTACTCACTTCATGCACTTTATGGAGAGAGACCCAGAGTGGGTAGTGAAGAGTATGTCCGACCTAACATGGGAGTTTTAGTTACAACACCCCATGAATTTCACCGGAGAGGATGGACCTGAGGTAGAAGAGTTCTAGATTGAGTCCATCCAGACTATAATTGACCATTTAGAGACTCATTATGATAATAGGGTCAAGTTAGCTGCATATATGTTACGAGGATCAATAAAGAACTGGTGGAATGTTTAGGCCTGAATAGGGAAGGATGACGGTATGGAATGGAAGGACTTTTTAGAGAAGTTCCTAGAGCACTTTTATATAGATACACTAAGACAAGAGATGGAATCTGAGTTCATGCGGCTGACTAAGGGGAGAATTTACATGATGGACTATGCTGACCTCTTTATATACTTGTAGTTCTTTTCTCTAGTATTGGAATGGGATGATACAACTACGATAATACATTTCCAAGACAAACTTAAATGTGAGATTAAGTCCTAGGTTAACATCTTCCAGTTAAAGAAGTTTGCTGATGTGGTGGATTAGGCTCTCATAGCTAAGGGGAACCTAAATGAGGCTTCTAGTGGAGGACAAGTAGTTTCTTTGGGATGATTATGTGGTACATCTTTCAAAGGTATGAAGCATCATTATGATAGTGTTGACCAAAGTAGTTGAAAGAAGAGTGACCAAGGGGAAGGATTAGTTACTTAGGATCTTACCTGAGTGCTCTGCCAACAGTGCGGTAGGTTGAGCCACTTTCATTGGAATTATACCTAAAAAATATTATAGTGTCAAGATTGTATCATTATGGGACATCTAGAGAGGTTTTGTTGGAACCCACAATAGATGGGTAGTAATGGAGGAGCTAGGTATAATCATAGCAAGGGAAGGGGATCTTCTACATTGTACAAATCTGGAAACTGGAGTTCTACTAGCTGTGGTGGTAGAGGTATTGGACATGGTTCTTTTAGGAAAAAGTGCCCATATTAGTAGAGTGGTGCATCTTAGGGGACTCATATTGCATCACATGGAAGAGGGAAAAAACAGTTGCATGTAGTTCAACCTACACTGGTGGATAAAAAGGTTGGACTGTTGATAGTTAGAGGAACTATTATTGTATCTTATATTCTATCTAGTTCTCTATTTGATGCTAGTTCCTCTCATTATTTTATATATGAACACCTTGTAAATGGTTTGAGCCTGGTGGTGGAGTTTTTGAGTAGAGTTATGATGATAGATACACCTTTGGGAGTACGGTCAAGAGGCATCTATTTATGCAAGGGGTTCTCTCTTGAGGTCAGGGAGTATCATTTAAGTTGGGATATATACATTATAGATATTTCAATCTTTGACCTAATTATGGGTATGGATTGGTTAGTATAATACTGATCACACATATATTTTTACCCTAGGAGAGTTACTTTTACTTCTCATGAGGGTGAAAATTATTTTCACTATGGAGAGTGGGATATCTAGGAAGGCTGTGCAGTAACAGTTCATCAACAACTGGGGGATATCACCACCCATATTTGTAGTCTTTTGATGGATGAAGGGGGTGTGAAGCATGATGTCCTTAAACCCATAGTGGGCTTATTTCAGGATGTGTTTTCTAAAGACTTATCAGGGTTTCCACCTGAGAGAGATATAGAATTTACAATTGATCTCATGCCGAGGGCTGATCTATTTTCCATTCCACTGTATAGAATGTCACCAATAGAGCTTCAAGAGTTAAATACTCAAATGTAAGAGTTGATGGATGAGGTGTTTATACATCAGAGTATGTAGTCTTGGGGTTCCCCAGTATTTTTTTTGCAAAGAAGGCTGGCAGAACTTTACTCTTCTGCGTCGATTACTAGAAGTTGAACCATATGACAGTGAAGAACCTAGATCCTCTTCCATGTATCGATGACATATTTGACTATTTGATGGGATCTTGTGTCTTTTACAAGATCAAATTGAGATCATGGTATCATCAATTAAGGGTTCGACATTCTGATATACCTTGAACTTCTTTCAGAAGCAGGTATGACCTTTATAAATTCATCATGATGCCATTTGGGTTAACGAATGCACCAACAATTTTTATGGCCTTGTTAAAAAAAATCTTCCACCCACACCTAGATTAGTTTGTGGTAGTATTTGTGGATAATATCTTGGTGTACTCCAAGACTCATTCTAATTATTACCATCATCTTGACATCATCCTAAGTACACTGAGAGAGCATAGACTATATGCCAAGATATCTAAGTTTCATTTTTTAATTCATTAGGTAAATTTATTGGGTCACATAATCTTGGAGGAAGGTGTGTCAGTTGACCCAAAAAATGTGCAAGTAATGGTTTCTTAGTATCACCCCAATAATGTCTTCTTTATCCATAGTTTTTTGGGATTGGAGGGCTATTATTAGAGGTTCATCCAGGACTTTTCCCATTTGGAAGCACCTATCTCAGGATTCATCAAGAAGGGAATAAAGTTTTAATGGTAAAAATAATGTGATAATTCCTTCTATGAGTTTAAGAAGTGCTTGAAATCGATGCCAATATTGATTCTACCTAATCCATGTGAGGAGTATACGGTGTTTTGTGATGCTTCCAAGATCAATCTTAGAGTTGTGTAGGTGTAGGGAGATCGAGTTGTGGTGTATAGGTCTCAGTAGTTGATTCCACATTAAAATAAATACCCTACGCATGACCAAAAATTATATTTGGTGGTTTATGCTCCGAAGTTTTGGTAGTTCTATCTATTGGGTGAAAAGTTTACTGTGTATATGGATAAAAAGAGTTTAAAGTATATATTTTTGTAACAAGACTTAAATCTCCAAAATAGAAGATGAGTTGAGTATATAAAGTCATTCTACTTTGATCTAGCATATATTCATGGGAAGGGAAACAATTTTTCTGATGCTTTAAGTAGGAAAACTCAGACTTAGGTAGTTTAGGAGTCTAGTGCAGAGTGGAAGATGATGAATTTACTAGATGAGTTGCATGTTGTGGTTTAGGAGAGCCAAGAACAGATGAATATTTAATTAGTTTCATTAGAGTATACACTTTTTAATTGGATTAGAGATAGGAAATATGATGATCTAGAGTGTTTTTCCTTGAGGAAAAAACCTTGAAGGTGGGGATTCACCTTTAGATTGGAATATAGATGAGGATGAGATCATCTATGTCAGGAATCATGTTGTTGTGCCTATGAGTATGTGAGAGGAGATGATGCATGAATTTCATGCCTTGAGGTTGGCAGTGCATCTAGGGGTGACCAAAATGTATCATGACCTATGACAACAGTTTTGGTGGCTGAACATGAAAAAGGATATAGTAGGGTTCATGACATGATGCTACACCTATCAATAGGTGAAGGTTGAGAATCAATGACTTGGTGGTTTACTACAACCATTTCCCATTCCAAAATGGAATTGGGATGACATTACCATGGAATTTGTGGTGGGTCTACTGAGGATGCCTCAAAAGAATGATGCTATTTAGGTGGTTGTGAACCATTTGATGAAAACAATGTATTTATTGCCTATACGAGAGAATTTATTAGTGGACCAGTTGGGAAATTTGTATGTTTAGGAGATAATCTATTTACACGAGGTGTTGGGGAGTATAGTTTCAGACTATAACTCATGATTTACTTCACGATTCTAGCAGGGCTTACATAAGGAATTTAGTACATAGGTTTTACTGAGTATGGATTCCCACCCACAGAAATATGGGCAGTAAAAATGTACTATATAGGTTCTTGAGGATATGATTCGGGTGAATGCCCTAGAATTTTATGGGTCTTGGGAAAATAACCTAGCTTTGGTGGAGTTTTCCTATAACAACAGTTATCAGGTAACTATACATATGTCACTATATGAGGCTCTTTATGGTAGTCCATGCATATCTCCTCTATGTTGGATGGAGGAAGGTGAGTTAGAGCTGTTAGGATCGAGTCTCATGAAGGAGACATCAGAGAAGGTACAATTGATTCATAAACACATGACTATGGTTCAGAGTAAATATAATTCATATGCTAATAGACATTGATGACCCCTAATGTTTATATAGGGTGATAGTGTGTTCCTTCAAGAGTAGACTAGGTTGCGTCACCATAGAATTCGGAGACATGTCAAGCTGAAGCCCAGGTTTATTGGACCATTCAAGGTTGTAAATAGAATTAGGTCAGTGGTAGACTGATTGGATCTTCTACAGAGGTATAATGCTATTCATGATATGTTTCATGTGTCATAGCCTCGACAGTATCACCCCAAACCTTCTCATGTGATCGATGTGAATGATTTTGATCTTGATACTGATGCATACTTTTAGGAGTATCCAATATGTGTGTTGGATCGTAGTGAGAAAGTGTTGTGGGGAAAGACTATGTTGATAGTTCATGTATTGTAGAAACATGACCGTGTGCAATAGGAAACATGGGAAAGTGAAGCGGATATACGGTCTTAGTGGCCCAATATTTTTGACTTGGAATCTTAGATATGCTTGGGAGTACAGCACGAGGATGAGCTATTATAAGGTGATGAGATTATAAGATCCCAACCTTTTATAGAGATTTATCAATCTCATATGTAGGTACTATTTTTCCTTATTTTGAGTATATTTTGTTTGGGTTTTATCTTGGGTGTGTTTGAGTGAAAATTGAAAGTTTTTGGAGGATTTTTGGGCAGTGAATGGTTGACGCATAGTTTTCCCAAATTGTGTACCTTACCCTATCAAACCATGCAACCCTAATCAGAGAGGGATTGCACAGATGGTGCATGGTTTATCAAACCATTCTCCCTATTAGAAGTAACTATACACCCCCAGAATAGGTACATGGTTTAGAAAATAGTGTTCCCCTACCTAGGAAACCATGCACACAAGTTTAATTAATCCAAAAATCAGATTAAAAATACCAAACCCCTAGAATTTACCCAAAATCAACCCTATCTTGACCCTAAATGATTTCTCATTTTAGAGGCTCCTAGACAAATTCTAAGGCCATCTGACCTTTGTTCATGATGATTCCAATCCCGAATTAAAGATCTACACCTCTCCCAATAAGAGATTCTAATTCTGATGGGTTTCCTCCCTCTCTATCGTATTTTTCTCATCCTTAAAGGGTTTTCCCTCTATTTATGGATCTAAATCTAGGTTTTGATAGATACAACCTACTTGATCTTGGATATAGGTTTTGTATCTAGATACCATTATTCATCATGATCTTGGTTGATCCGCTTCAATTGGGGATTTTCATTGGTGAGTGTTCATCATTAATTTTGAGGTAGGTGGTCTAAATTCAATTACCATAGTATTGATTCCAATTTCATGTATGAATTGTTAGATTTCAATTGGCATGTTTGGAAATTGAATCTTGAATTAAATAAATAAATAAATAAATTAATTTATGGAAACATGGAATTGGATTAATTAATTGGTGAATTAATCAATGGATTATTGTGATTATGGAATTGGTGGAATTGGATTAATTAATTGGTGAATTAATTAATGGAATGTTGTGATTATGAAATTGGTGGAATTGGATTAATTAATTAGGGAATTAATTAATAGAATGTGTGATTATTGAATTTATGATAAATTGGGGTTGTGTGATTGGTCAATTAATGTATTTATGAATTAATTGATAATGGTGATTAAGGGATATTTTTCTTAACCTTAAAGGGTTAATAATTTATTTGGTTAATTATTGATAAATGTTTTTATAGTGAACTGTTCATATTATTCCTTGTGAATTAAAGTAATGAACTTTGATCATTGATGAATTGAAATAGTATACCATGATGTGGATGTTTGATAAGAAGGTTAATGATAATTAAACTTAATTAATGAGATGAATGTGTTATATGTGATATCGTGATATATGTGATAAATGAGTGTGGGACAAAGACCAAGGCTCCAAATACCCATATGTGATAAATGAGTGTTGGACAGGGACCGAGGATCCAAATATCCATATGTGATACATGAGTGTGGGATAGGTACTGAGGATCTAAATACCCATATGTGACATTGAGGTGTGGGGTAGGGACATAGGCTCTAAATACCAATGGGGTGTTAGACACGATGTTCTACACCGTGATTTTGGCATTCGACTATGGTTCCAATTGGTCATGGTACGATTTGAGATGATAAATTATAACCATGGTATAGTGAGATATGGTATCCCTTGGGGATAGTTCAGACTCTAACATAGGTTAGAGTTGGTATTGAGGGTTCAAGTTTCCTTGAGAACCCTAGGGTTTATGTGGTTAGTTAAAGAATAATTGAAAATGTGATAACTGGTTACTTATGCATTATACTTTATTCTTTATAAAAATGCATACACCATTATTGACTAGATATTGTTTTATATGCCGTTGGTGGTGGGATACTGAGTTGTAATCAAACCCTACTTAGGATTCCTGATCAGTACCTGAATAGACTTTATGTTTTTAGGACAAGATAAGGGCAAGATTCCTTTGTTATATGGATGAGTTGGAATGGAGTATGGATGAGGGAAACATATGTAATTCAGGACCCACCTGAGAGTTGTCAGTGCATTTATTTATTTTGGGGTTTTCATATTGACACTAGAAATGTATTTGGCATGAAATATATACTATTTAGTTTTGGATATTATATTTTCTTGTTTTAGTCATCATGTGATACTGGTTTTGTTTATTTATTAGTTTTATCATTTGGATATTGTTTATTTATTTATATTGTTGTGATACTTTAATAAAGAGGGTATAGTCTCCCTATGATCAATATTAGACCCTCCCTGCTAGTCAGTAATCTCTAGAATATGGGGAGGCATGCCTGAGGTTTTGTAACCGACCGGCTTGGGGAACTGGTGTGTGGCACTTGGGTCATGACATCACAATTGTTCTTTAACCCTTTAACACGTTTCCATAAGATTCACCAAAAAATTATTCTTCCTTAGTGAATCCTTATTTAAGGTTACTTTCTTCACAATTTGTGCACAATCTATGTGTAAGTGGATCCAATTTACTTTGATTTTGGTATTTTAAAGTTACTGGTTTAGTTAGTGAATGATCATTAGATATTATTTGGGATTATGGAAGGATAAAAGTGATACATTTTTACTTTCTAATTAGATATGAGTAATTTTTTATAATAAATTTTGTATTTCATTTCATATATCATATAACTTCAGGCTTCAATCTCATTTATTACATTTTGGATATATTTTTTGTTATTTTATAAATATTAGTTTCTATGATATTAGGATTATATGATTATTTATATTTATATCATTTATAGTATAATTTCCATGATATTACTATACCATGTTTTTTTGGTTTTGATGTTGGGCGACACATTGTTGTTATTCTTGAGTAAATATTTTCCATCACAAAGACAAGTGAATTTAATTGGATTAATGTCATATTAAAAATATGGAAGTTTTAATTTTTTTTCATAAAGACATATGTATTTAATTGGATTTTTTAATAGTTATTTCCCATTCCATGTCTTATACTTTGTCTGGACCATTATTTGTAGGCATCACTTATAACATATGTTATTTATCTTATTCTTTATTTTGATAGCTACTAGTATGATTTGATGAATTTCATATTAAAATTTATTATAGTGAATTTTTTAATTATTTTTTACATTATTTATTTGAATATAACTTCCCCACCCACAATATAATGGATAAAATCTATATGTATCATACCAATCATATTTTAACCGAGTTTCAAAATAATTTGGATATTTTTTTAGATTTTTCATTTAATAATGATTCAAATAGAGGTCATATATAGTGTCCATGTTATAATTGTGTTGTAAGACCATAGTTAAGTCAATAATAAGTTATCTACCATATAAAAAAAATTTGGATTTCAAACAAACTATTATGTTTAGTATCACAGTAGAGAGACGAGACAATATTATACTATTCATGAACAGAAAGAAAGAAGTGGTATGGAGAATTTGATGTTTGATTAGTTTTAATTTGTGAATTATCATAAGAGAGATAGTATAATTGTTAAAGAATACAGTGATATCAATACACATGAGGAAAATAATGAATATGATGATGTTGTGAGAGTGAAAAAATAATGGACGATGCCAAAAATCCTATATAACAGGAATATACTAAAAAGAAAAATTTGGAAATTTTAATGCAGTTATATCATAGAAAAAATAGGTATGGAATTTCTAATATATATATTTATTATATTCTTACCCTTTTTAAGGAATTTCTTCCTAATAGTGCAAATATCCCCTCAAATAATTCTAAGGCATGGAAGTTAATTAAGCGACTTTTATTTTCTACTAATAAAATTCATTCTTGTACAAAAGATTACAATTTATTTTGGGAGGAAATAACAAAACATAATGACTGTAAAGGATGTGGCACATATCAATGGAAGGAAAATGTAGATGAAATACCATATCATCTTACATAGAAAGTAATGTGACACTTTCCATTGATTCTGAGGCTTCAAAATCTATTTATTTCTGAAAAAATATCAACCAATATGGGATTTCATAATGCTCAGAGAATTAAAGATAATTATGAGTAGATTCATCCTAAGGATGAATTATCATGGTATGAATTTGATTCACAACATCATGATTTTGCAACTGAGGTGTGTAATGTCAAGTTGGGTCTATCCTATGATGGTTTTATTCCATTTGGTTAGATGCTTATTGCTCAGAACACATGGATAGTTTTTATTCATGTTAATCTTCCTCCATGTATGTGTATGAAAAACTCTTTTAATTTATTGATTATACTAATATCTAGACCTTATTATCCTGGTAATTATATATAAATATACCTACAACCTTTAATAATATAGTTGAAGTAGCTTTGGGATATGGGTGTGCACACATTTAATGATTATTCCAAAAATATATTCCAGATGCGTGTTTCCCTTATATGGACTATAAATGATTTCAATAATTATAAAATGATGTCTGATTGGAGCATGAATGGAAAAATATCATGTCTTATTTGTATAAAGAATAAATAATCAAGAAGACTTAAATATCGTCTTAGTTTTAGTTTCATGGGGAATCAACGATTCTTGCCAATGGATCATCAATATAGGAATAATCTTTAGAGGTTTGATAATAATGTTGACACTGAACAACCACCTCAATGTATGTTAGGAACTAATATGTTTAATTAATTGAAATATTTTGGTTTTTCATTAGGGAAAGGTTAGATCAAACCTAAAAATAGGAAGAATGTAGACACTAAATCCACTTATAATTGAAAAAATAAAAGTATATTTTTTTGAGTTTTCATATTGGTCTACCAATTTGTTATGTCATTTTTAGACATAATTCACATTGAGAGAAATATATGTGAAATTTTTCTTTCAATTCTTCTAAATATTAAGGGGAAGACCAAAGATGACTTATGATCTTGCTGGGACTTGTTGGACAGGGGTATTCTACCAAAACTGTATCCTGTGTGTATTAGTGAAAAAAAATGGAACATTTCTTATACTTATTATGTGATGAAACCTTTAGAGGAAAATATTTTTTTTGAATTATTGGAGAATATCACGGTTCTAGATAGCTATTCCAGTAATATATCTAAACGAGTCAATAGAATGGATTTGAAACTAAAATCCCTAAAAACTCATGATTATCACATCCTTCTTCACGAATTGATTCTAATATAAATATGGAATTTATTATACAATAATGTATGGGTGAAATTGATTTGGTTTTTCCATTTTTATAGAACATTTGTGAGAAAAGGTTGTCTAAGTATTTCTTGATAAAAATTCAGCAAGAGGTGCCATTAATTTTGTGTGAGTTGGAAAAAAAATTCCTCCATCATTTTTCACTTGCGTGATGAATTTAATAGTTCATCTTACAAATGAAACACCTATTGGGGGACCCATTTATTTTTTGTGTATGTATCCTACTAAAATAAATATGTGCACAATGAAATCTTATGTCTGAAATAATAATCATCCTGAAGGTTCCATTGTGAGAGGTTATCTAGATCAAGAATATATGGAATTTTGTTCAATGTATTTGTCTAATGTGAGCATAAGATATAACTGAACAATGAGAAATGAATATGAGAAGTCTGGGGAAACTGAGCCATCATTTCCATATATACCCAAGAAGGAGGAATTCCTCGGTCATATACATTGGCTACATTGAGTCATGAAGAGTGGGATATGAAACATCACACAATCTTTTTTAACTGTGGGTTTTTCAATGACCATATCAAGAAAGTATTTTGAATATTTATATGTTATATCATACTATTTAATTTCACATATACCTTAAAATTTTATTATCATTTTATATAGGGAACATAAATGAATTATAAGTAGATTTTATTGATCTTTTCCTTTGACAAGGAGAGAGGCTTTGCATAACAAAGAGTTTCCTGCTTGATTAAAATCAAAGGTATGACCATTAATTTAATTAACTAAAACATAGATATTAATTTAATTTTATTATTCATATATATTTTAGGTATTGAGTTTACATGTTGACTCTTTCTCTCAAGAATTAAGAGTGTTTTATTTTAGTCCCAATTATTTGGTTCATGAATGAAAATATTTAATAATCAATGGGTATAAATATATTACAACTGATTGAGTGGTGAATATGAAAACACAACATAATGGTGTTATGTTAACTAGAATAATAAACTGTTATGCCAATGTATCATATAATAGGCCTCAATATGAAAATGTGTCTTATTATGGACTTTTTGAGAAAATATTGTTATTATATTATTACTCTCATGGTAAAGTCACTATAATGAAATGTAAATGGTTTGATTCAATGATGAGAGATGCTATATTTATTGATGACTATGGATTTAGATTTATTGACATGAATCGATTACGAGCTACTGATGAACCATCTATTTTGGAATCAATAGAAAAACAAGTGTTTTATGCAAAAGATAAACTGAGAACTGATTATGGTATCATTATTCAAGTAATCCTAAGACATATTTTTCATGATAGTGGGGATGAAATTGACACCATTGAATCCCCCAATGGTATTGAACAAAATATTTTATTTGATGAATCAAATTTTCCTATTGAGATAATTGATGTTGAACCTGAAGTAGTGGTGGTTAATATATAAAAGCAACCATATATGTTCATAGTTCATTCAATTTACCTTGATGTGAGTTTCTTAGGTTGGTACTATTGTAATTAATTTAATTTAGTTTTAGTTTGGTATGATATGTTTGTTTCAGTATTGTTTGTTTTAATTTCATTTAATTAGATTTATTTTAATTCAGAAAACTGGGTTTAAAATGGGTTTTTAAAAAATGTATGACTTGGTTTAAAATTATAGATGCTAAAACATGTTATGACATTTTTATGACTTCTTTGAATTCTAAGTTGTATAATTTTTTTTAAATTGTTTCTAAAAAATGTACATTTCATTCTTATTCAGATTATGAAAGATATTGAATAAATTAGAAGGAAGATATTATTTGATAATGATCAATGAATTCATGAGCTAGGGTTTCCTCCTATGGTTCCATTAGTGAGTATAACAATTGTAATATTTTTTTCTGCATTACATTTAATGTCATGTTATTATTATTTATCAATTTTTTAAGGGAAATGCATTTGAAAAATAGTAAAATTATCCTCAAACTACTAGTATGGGTCCAAGAGGGGGTGCTCCTAGAGCTACACAGATCACCCGTTGCGTCTGTTCACACCTTAACCCACTATCACACACCCTTTTCATCCTCCACATAATCCTCTAGGTATGTTTTCACCCATACCTCCATCATCATCTTATTTAGCCTATACTTCTCATACCATGTCTACACCTCCTCCAGGGATTTTCCAACCTATACCATATCCATATCATATGATGTATTCCTAGCCCTTCTATCCTTATCCTACCATGTCTACACTACTTCTATTTCATACTATCCATATAGGATCTGATGATTCTATTCCTTCAGCTTCCACTACAGTGCATGCAGATGACCCCGTGCATGTATTGGAACTGACACATCCTTCAAAGGCTACCGATCTAGGAAATCCCACATATTCATTAGATCCTAATGAGTAGCCTACATCAGTTTTTTATAAGTGTGTTAAATTATATCTCATCATTTTTTCCTATTGTACTATGAATTAATTATTTTTTTCTTTTATCTTATTCAGTGGGATCTTCTAATAGGCAACATGGGTGTACCTGTATGTGTGAAGTTTGGAATAATCAAACACAAATAATGGTGGATTACAATGAAGTCAATAAAATCATAGGTAAAAATTCTAGGCAATGTTGAAGTTTTATGGAAACTGTATCCAAGTACAATGATATCATTCTGGTGAAACCAATCTCATGGAGGCATATCAGTAATAAAATCAAGGAGAAATCAAGGGAAGATATATTAGTAAGAAAATTTGTTAAATTGATATATATATTATTGTTGTATTTATATGAATTAACATGTTTGTTACAATTTTGGTTTAAATTTCCTGATAGTAAAGATGCTAAGGTCACATGATTGATAGATATTGGGGAGTTGTGTTGATAATATAAGCAAAAGTTATATATTGGTTGGAAGAGTAGATTCAGTTATGATTTATAGGGTGTACCAATATTCACCGACTATCCAACAACACAATATCAAGAACTGATCTCATATTGGAAGATTAATGAGTTTAAGGTATTCTTAATCTTTAATGATTTTCATTAAAAATTTAATTCTTATTAATTGTATATATTTTTTAGCATGTTTCAGAAAAAAAAAACAAAGATGCTATGATTTGAACACTTTGGGGGAACACTACAATGCCCGACCATGAGAGGTTCTAGGTACTTTAAATTTAGGTTCATAATATTTAGATTTCTTTATTTTAGTTTCATTTTGTTAACTATAAACTATTTTAATAAATAGTTTTCATGTAAACTATTTTAATAAATATTTTTCATGTAAACTATAAAATCATCCAATATGTAATTTACTGTAGCCCATTCAAATAAACCTAACCTTAACTGAATATAACCAAACCAACCTAAAGTGGTCATTTCATTTTATTTGGATTTTCAAGAAGTATAAAAACATAAATAGTCATAAAAAGGATTTAAAATTCAATAAAACAGTATTAAAATAATCCTAAAACAAACTCGCATAGTCTTAAGATCAAAGGATGAAAATTCCACATTAATATAGAAGGCTGGAAATATAACATTTAGTCATATTCACATGTTGAAATTTAAGCTTTATTCTCATGAATCCCTTTAATATAAGGATGGAAATTAACCTTTAATCAAGAATTTATAGCTTGAATGTATTCCTCCCACTCCCTCCAGGTTTTTCTAACATTACTCCTCTAAACATTCTAAAAGATCCATTGAAATCCAGAAATACTAGCTTGCTTGATTTTAATTTAACTCCTCAATGATATGTCAATATAATCTTTCTATCATTGAAAACATGATTCGATGAATAATAGTTGTGTATATTATAAATATATTACTCAATGGACGTGAGATTATAATTTTGATTATTTATTAGTTATTTAGCGGTTAATATTCCATTTGGGTGTTAAATTACTGGTATTAGTAATTTGGATTGAATTTAGTGATAATGTATTAAGGTTTTGATTAATGTCTTGGACATTATTCTATAGAAGGATGTAATTTTTTTTTGTATTATGTAATATTTTTTTGGAAGTTAGTTACCTATTAGGTATTAGGGATTTATTATTTTGTTTTTTGAATTAATTTTTCGAAGTCACACATCAGAATAATAGTCTATATTCGAGATATGTTCTATTATTTTAATCAGGGATTGATAATTTTGGTATTAATTAGAGATGGATGTGGAATTGGTTTATCTTTTCAGGGATGATAAGTTTTTTAGTAGATAGGATGTAAAAACCCATGTCCCAGTGGATTAGAGTAAAGGGGGAATTCTGTCTAACCTAAAAATACTTAACCCAAAATGAACAAAATGACCTAACCTAAAAATACCTAATCCAAAATGAAAAAATGACATAAACCAAAATAAACCAAATAACCTAAACCCAAGTAAACCAATTGTTATAACCAAAAAAATGAACAAATGATCAAATCAACTAACCAAAAATTACATAACCCTAAAATTAACCAAATGACGTAACCCAAAATAAACCAAACAACCTAACTGAAATATGACATAACCCAAATATGAACCAAATGATTGAACCAAAAATTATCCAATTGACATGACCCATGATGAAGCAAATACCCTAACCAAAAATGAACTAAATAACCTAACCCAAATAAAAATAAATAACTTAACCCCAAATGAACTAATTAACCTAACAAAAAAAATGAACATTTGATCAAATAACCCAATCCAAAAAAAACTAATGACCAAACAACCAAAATGAACCAAATGAAATAACCCAAAAAAGTCATAACCCAAAAATTAACCAAATGTCCTAGCCTAAAATAAACCAAGTAACCTAACATAAAAAATAAATAACCTAAAAATGAACAAAATAACCTAAACTAAAAAGACCTAACCCAAAATGAATAAATTGACATAACCCAAAATAAAAAAATAACCTAAACCCAAGAGAACCAATTTTTTCTAACCAAAAAATGAAAAATAACCAAATAAACTAACCAAAAATTACATAAACTTGAAATGAACCAAATAAATTAACCCAAAATAAACTAAATGACCTAACTAAAATATGACATAACCCAAAGATGAACCAAATGACTGAACCTAAAATTAACTAATTAACATAATCCAAGATGAAGAAAATAACCTAACAAAAAATGAACTAAATAACCTAACCCAAAGAAAAATAAATGTCCTAACCCAAAATTAACTAATTAACCTAACCAAAAAAATGAACAATTGATAAAATGACCTAATCCAAAACAAACTAATGACCGAACGACCAAAATGAACCAAATGATGTAACACAAAAAAACCCAAAAATAAACCAAATAACCTAACCCAAAATAAACCAAATAACCTAACATAAATAAGTGATAACCCAAAAATGAACAAAATAACCTAGCCTAAAATGAACTAACCCAAAATGAACAAAATGACATATCCCAAAATAAACCAAATAACCTAAACCCAATTAAACCAATTGTTCTAAAAAGATGAACAAATGAAAAAAATGAACTAACCTAAAATTACATAACCTGAAATGAATCAAATGGTGTAAACCAAAATAAAGAAAATGAATTAACTCAAATATGACAACCCAAAGATGAACCAAATGACTAAACCCAAAATTAACCAATCAATATAACCTATGATGAAGAAAAAACCCTAACAAAAAATGAACTAAATAATCTAACCCAAATAAAAATTAATAACCTAACCCAAAATTAACTAATTAAATTAACAAAAAAAATGAACAATTAATCAAATGACCTAATCCAAAACAAACTAACAACCAAACGACTAAAATGAACCAAATGATGTAACCCAAAAAATACATAACTCAAAAATAAACCAAATAACCTAAACCAAAATAAACCAAATAACCTAACATAAAAAATAGATAACCCAAAAATGAACAAAATAACCTAACCTAAAAAGACCTAACCCAAAATGAAAAAATTACACAACCAAAAATAAACCAAATAACCTAAACCCAAGTAAACCAATTAATCTAACCAAAAAAACAAATTACCAAATCAACTAACCAAAAATTACATAACCCTAAAATGAACCAAATTATGTAAACCAAAATAAACCAAATGACCTAACTCAAATATGACATAACCCAAAGATGAACTAAATGACCAAACCCAAAATTAACCAATTAAAATGATCAAAGATGAAGAAAATACCATAAAAAATGAACTAAATAACCTCAACAAAATAAAAATAAATAACCTAAAATAAAATGAACTAATTAAAATAACCAAAAAAATGAACAATTGATCAAATTAACTAATCCAAAACAAACTAATGGCCAAACGACCAAAATGAACCAAAAGGTGTAACCCAAAAAATATATAACCCATAAATAAACCAAATGAGATAACTCATTAATTAAATAAAAACCCTCACCCAAAATGAATTAAATGACCAAACCAAAAAATATGAAAAATATTCTAATCGATTGATCAAATTACCAGACAAACTAACCAAAAAATGAACCAAATAACTAAATGGAAAAAATAACCAAGTGACCAAATAACAAAATAATGAAACACAAATAAAATTATACTGAAATAAAAATATAAGAGGAATCCATATCATACCCGTTTTTAGCATGATAATTACTATGTATTGATTATGTTATGCCACTTGTATTAAATTTCTAATTGAATATATATTTTTATGCTTCTTCATTTTATTCATTTCTTCAACAAATAAAATTTTAATTCATTATATGTTTACAAATTTCATATTATTAAATAATGTAATATTATATTAATCATTTTAATTTGCATCAAGTGATACTGGGCATCGAAGGCTATGTGCCTTAAGTAAAATTATTTTTCTTGAGTAGGAGGAAAAATGATGGAAGTGTTGTAAATTCAAAAACATAAGAAAATATTGTAAATATTTTTATTAATATTTCAAATTTTGATATGTAATTCATAATTAAATATATTGTTTATATTTTCAAAAGTGTGACCTGGAGGCCCTCGATGAGAAAGAAGATGAAAAATTCATGCCAATTGAACATTTGAGACAAGTATTAGGTGTGGATCACCATGGGAGAGTTTGATGTTAACTCGGGAAAAACATCATCCCCACTAGGTATTAGCCCTCATCAGCTGCCTTTCAAACCTCTCACACCACTGAGCTATAAAATGATCATACAGAAGTAGATGATTCTAAAAAAATAGCTACACAGAAGTGTAAAAGAGGTAAACTAGTCACTAAACACTTCCTAAAATCTCTGTTAGTTATATGTCTATCACTTCCATCACATGCTGCTAATGTTTTTGGTTCATGTATAGAAAGAATTTACTCTATATATGATGAACTGAGGGATGTCAATGGGGGTCTTAGTGGTGGTCAGGGTGATGATATTTCTATTGGTGGTGGTGGTGATTATGATGACGATGATGATGCTGGTGCTCCAGAAATTGATGATGGTGATGATTATGATAGAATTGGTGGTGATGAGGGAGATATTGAACCCCTCTATTTTTTAGTTGATAGTAAAGTGACAGGTGTGGATGATGTTTAATGATTACAAATGATTGAGATGTGGATTGAATTTTTTTTATAGTACTGTAAATGTTTTGAAAAATATTGATAACTTTATGGTTAAATGATAAGTATACAATAAGTTTATTGCATTAAATGTGTACTGTAGTTTATATTTTGTTTAGAGGTTCTAGAATTGTTTATGCAGTGGGGTTAAATGGGATACTGCTACTTATTAGAGATAGGTATATATGCAAATGGTTTAATAAACTGTTGGTATATACTATCTAGGGGACAAGATATACCCATGATTCTCCTAAATGTGGGTATAGATATATACCCACAGTTTAATGAAAAATGTGGGTATTATGAATACCTCATAGGATATACCCACAATTTATATAGAAACCATGGGTATTTACCTATACTAATGAATTAAGTACCCTAAGTTCATATAACCATTGGTATATCCTATACTGACAGTTTTATGGGCTATACCAACAGTTCTAAACCACAAGCATCAGTTAAGTTTCCCATAGTAACTCCAAAAAAATTAGTTTTAGAGGAATTATAGACTTTTTGGCCTCATAAAAATGTTGAAAAAGGTTTATTCTAGTCACTAAGATGTATATCTTTTCTCAATCTTCAATTTTATATGTGATAGAGCTAAAACAGACACCCAGATCAAAATTTATGGCCATTTGAAGTTCAAATTATGTTTTCAACTTATTTTATATCATTTATTAATTTATTGAATTTTTCTATCTTCAAATTGTTATAAAATGACTATTCCTGAATAACAATTAGATTTTTTTTAATTATTTTATTAATCATTTTCCACTAAATATCTTATATATTAAGTGTGATTACATATTTCATATTATATAAATCATATTTTATAAAATATATTATATTTATATCAATATAAATATATTTATATCAATATAAATATATAAATATATTTATATATTAATATATGATTTTTAATAATATATAATTTTTTTTATGAAATATACCTTTTATCAATGCTAAAAAAATCATTTTAATGTTGATAAAACACAAACTTTTATCATCTCTAAGAAAAGCACTGATAAAAGTACCCTTTATCAGTGCTAAAAAAAGCACTGATAAAGGGGGTACTTTTATCAATGCTAAAAAAGCACCGATAAAGGGTTACTTTTATCTGTAATTTTTTTAGCACCGATAAAAACATATTTTATCACCACTTTTTATTAGCGCTGATAAATGATAGTGTTGGATAAATTCAAATCTATGGCAGTGTGTAATTTTTTTAATCGCACTTACATATAAAATATGTTTTGTGTGAGTGTGTGTTTATAAATATATACATGGATACATAGGTACATACATACGTATGTACATATATATATATATATATATTTATACATATTTGTGTGTCTATAAATATAACAATACATATTTATATTTATTTACATATATTATATATTAATATTTATATACATATATTAGAATATATAGATAAATATATATATTTTTTATTAATACAAACACACACACACAAATATGTATATATATAAAAATTATATATACATTGTGTAGGTATATAAATATTCATATATATAAACACAAACACACACAAAAATAATTTTAGAAAGATATTTTATATATAAATATGTTTAAAAATTTATTTATAAAATGAAATTATTACGTGTAAATATATAAAAATATGTATATATATATATATATTTAATTATGAATAAAAAAAAATATTAAAAATGATAAAATTTGAATAACATAATATCCATATGAGTGTAATCCTTGAGAATAAATTGAGCCTCTACTGAAAAAAATATGAAGACCCCCTTAAACGAGGATGAAATTCCATCAAATGTTCAAAAATTAAGGTAATATGAAAAAAACTCAGTTTTAGAGGCCTTATAAACCTTTTTTGACCTTTAAAAAATGTTTACTAAGATTTATTCTAGTCACTACGAATAGATATTTTCACAAGATTTGATTTTATTTGTGGTGGAGCTCAAACGGACACCCGGATCAGAAGTTATGACCGTTTGAAGTTTGAGTAATGTTTTCAACTTATTTTAAATCATTTATTAATTTATTGAATTTTTATATCAAAAAAATGTTATTAAATAAATATTACCCAATAATAATTATCAAATTTTTAATTAATAATAATTTGAAAATTGTTAATTAATAATAATTTTTAATGATTTTATAAACTATTTTCACAAAATATTTTATATATTGACCGCGATTATAGATTTAGTATTATATAAATCATATTTTATAAAATATATTATATTTATGCCAATATAAATATATTTTTATATAAATATTTCATTTTTAATTATATATAATTTTTTTATGAAGTATAACTTTTATCAGTGCTAAAAACAAGCGTTTTAGTGCTAACAAAAGGGATACTTTTATTATTGCTAAGAAAAGCACAGATAAATGTACAAGTTATCTTCACTAACAAAGTGATGATAAAGGGGTACTTTTATCAAAGATTTTTAGTTATTATAAATGCACCACCTTTATTAGAACTATTTTAGCACTGATAAAGGGCAACACTAAATAAACTAAAATCTATAGTAGTGAGCCCTTTGTCAAATATTCATTTTAAGTTATTCACAATGAGCACCATCATGATAGATGGGTGAAGATAATGATGTAGGAAAAAGGCTATGATGTAGAAAGATGGAAAAAATACATCATAAGAGGGAAGGCCTTGATGGTGGAGTAGCTTGCATGGCACTACAACATAGCTATATGGGCCACAATGTAGCAGTGTTGGCAGTATAGGTGCTATGATGCAGACAGGAAAGACAAAATACATAAATACTGGTGTCACAAGGGCTATGATGTAGAATATAGACCACGACATGGTCATGGGTATAAACACCAAAAAAATAAAAAATAAAAATGTCCTCTAGCCCATTGGTCCTTTAGGCCACTCAATGTAATGGGTCAGATATATGACGTCCTGAACCCAAATGACACTTAATAGGTGCCTCAAGCCCAATGGGCCACATGGACTCAAGTGCATCTTCCCAAATGCCAGAGGCTGCCGGCTAACAGCGATGGCCTAAGGTGTGTCCATGGGGAGACTATTCCTTCATTACTAGAGTGTATCACAACAGATAGTTATAAATAGGGATAAATAGTGAAAGAAATATAAATAAATGGAATGCACAATGGAAAGAGACAAGGATAACAGTAACTAAAATAACTAGAATAACATAAAACAAATAATGATGATATGTCATGTATCTAGTAAGCTGGAAAACATGGATACAAAGTAGAAAACATACTTGAAAAACCCAATGTAGAAAAAAGGAAATACATAAACTATCCCAATCATCCCAAGCTCTAGCTTAGTCATCTGCTACCAGCTCCACACTAACATAGTAATTAATCAAGTGTTCAAAGCCGTATACTTCCCTTTATCAATACCTGCAATCATGTTGTCTTACAAGGTACCAATGGAACCTGTATACGGTGTTAGATAAATCTTAGTGGGTCACCACCAATGGTGTCTATAACATATGGCATGTGTAATGTAAATGTAACAGTGTGAAAGAATGTATATATAAAGTAAATCAGTATAATTTAACTAAATACCCAAGTACTTGCTTCATCCATTGGCTGGTGTATGAATATATAACCAGTTCATTATTTTATTTTTACCAGTTAATAGATAAGTCACATGTTAGCAATAGTTAAGGTTCCAAGATGTATCAAGGAAACCTGTAATGATATTTAATAATGAAGTTCCAAGGTAATAACCAAGGCAACATAGATCTAAAGGGTTTCTAACTCAGTAATGACTATATCCTAGATAAGGTTAAGAGTGTAATCCAAGGAGCACAGTCCACGGAATTTCACAATAAGATGCCTACCGAGTCCAATGAGTTCATCCAAGGTAAAACTGGGCTAGGCAATGACTGGGCCCGATGGGATTTAACCATGGCACTTACTTATCAATGCTGGATCCAAGGAGTGTATCTAAGGCATCCTATAGTACTACATGAGGGATCCTACAATTTCATATCGAGTATTCAAAGTTAGACAATGATCATTTTCTTGGTGGGTCTTAACCTAATCAATCCACATCCTTGAATCAGAATGGGGTTCCCAAGTGCTCAAGGAATTCCCTAAAAATACAAGGCGATCTCAAGTCAGGGCACTATTATTTGATAATAAAGTCATATAATATCCCATTTGGTTCAATCCTTTCCTTTCATTATTGTGACAAGGCCAAGCAGCATGCAACCCTTTAATCAAGTCACAATTAATCGATAAATCCATTTGGTTCTAGCCTTTCCTTTCATTAGTGTGACAAGGACAAGTAACATGAAACCATTCATTTAATCCATTTAAGGCATTTTAAAAAATCAAGGTTCACTCTGCTATATTCCATTAACATGGTAAGGGGTTCTACGAACATGTGACCTATTATTCAATTACATTTAAAAAGGCCAGCCATATACTTAGTATACTTTCCAATTTCCATTTCACATTTAATTATCAAATTGAAGCACTTACCTTAGTCAGGTCAAGTGGTGTGCATACATGGTACTTTCCATTATGCAATTCACAATTTAAATCTTTCCATTTAATATAGAAAAGACCACCCTTTGAAAGGTCAATCTAAGGTACACCCGAACAACGGATCAAACGTGTCAAAACACTAAAACAAGAATTATGAAAAAGAATCCTACATGGGATAGATAGAGTTGTGGGTGTAACCACTAACAACTAATCACATATTTGGAAAGATCGTAACCATAGAGTTCTAATTATTATAATCATGGAATATGAATTCAATATATGACACCCAATGAAATCAAAAACCCCCACATGACAATTCCAAAATTAATGAACTTGAGGGATGAGTTATAGACCACCCACCTTAGGCTCATATGACTCTCCTCATTCAATATTAGCCTCTAATTTGTTTTGGAATAAAGTAGATATGAGAAAAGATTAAAAATGATTACACATCGACAACTAGGTTGAGAGAAAGAGAGACAAAGAACGACTAAAAAGGAATCGAGTACTTACCATTGTGCATTCAACATGATAAATAGAATCTTGAATAGATCCTGAATGAAGAAGATCTTTTGATCCCTAGTTTAGGCCTTCAAAATCTTCAAAAAGGGAGGAAATAGAGGTTTTGTCCACTAGAAATCTTATTAGGTAAGAAGGAAGGCCTAATTAGATCATTAAGGGTAAAAATGTAAAATTACCCAAAATTTAGCCTCTGCATAGTTTTGTCGCATGGTTTGCCAAACTGTATGAAAACCATGCACGAGTACCTAGAGAAGAGGGCGTACCACATGGTTAGGCAGCATGGTTAGGGGAACCATGCACCAACCGTGTGAGATGGCTCTGCCTGAAGATTCAAACCATGTACATTGTTAGATATAACTATGTGGCCTACCTGCACAGTTTCCTCTAATTGTGTGACATGCCCATTTTCCCCAAAATATGGGTTCTAGGCTCTGAACAAGTCCTGGAATCCATCAGGACCTTACTTAATTCACCAAGAATCCATATTAGGTCCAAAATAAAGAATTAGACTGAAATTTAAAGGATCCATACCTGAGTTAAAAACCAGGTTCTTATAGTCTTCCCCTCTTAAAAGAAATCATCCCCGAGTTCAACTTAAAAGGGTAGTGAAACACTATTTGAGAACAAATCTGGTCACTGGGCATGTATTTTAGCCTCCCACTCCTAAGTCTCATCCTACATGAAACTGTGCTACAATAGAACCCATACTAGAGGGACAAATCATCCTCGTAGAGCCTTCATGCTCCAGTCAATGATGTATACCAGATACTACTCAAAGGTAGCACCAACATCTAACTAAAATTCCTCAGGATCAATGGTATGAGATGGGTCAATATGAAGCTGGAAAATATGTGAAATGTGGAATATGTTGTGTATGGAATGGAACCTCCAATGTAGCATTAATTGATAGGATACCAACTCGAATATCTCTGGAATATCAAATGGCCCTACATAAAAATGCAACAGATTCCCTTACTTCCATAACCATCTATGCCCTAGCCTGGGTGATACCTGAAAAAAAAACATGATCCTCAACCTCAAACTCTAGAGGTCATCAGTGACAATTAACATTATATTTCTGTTTAGAATGAGCAATATTTATACGCTTCCTGATAAGCTAAAACTACTATAAAGTCTCCTATATGAGATGAGGACCTAGTAGGGCTACCTCACTTGCCTCTAGCCAGAACAGGGGTGAACATCACGACCTACCATATAAGGCCTCAAAAGGATCCATATGAATTGTCGCTTGAAAGCTATTACTATAGGAAAACTCAATGAGAGGGATATGTTTCTCCAAAGAACTTCCAAAATCTAGGAAGCATGCTCATAGAATCTCCTCTAGAACCTATATCATCTATTCTGATTATCCATCGATCTGAGGGTGAAAATCTGTGATTAGAAGCACCTGTGTTCCCATAGCCTTCTGCAATCCCACCAGAACCATGACATGAAATGAGCATCCCTATCTGAAACAGTAGTACATGAGACCTTGTGTAGTCATATGATATCATATAAATATAGTCTTCCCAACTCATCAACTGAGAAATTCTCCCGAATTGGAATGAATTGGGCTGCTTTCGTTAGTCGTTCAATGACTACCTATACCACGTTGCTACCCCTCGACGACCTAGGTAAGCCGACTATGAAATCCATAGCAATATCATCCCATTTATATTCCGGGATAAGAAGTGGTTGTAACAGGACAACAGGTCTCTAGTGCTCTGCCTTTACCCACTGACAGGTGGAACACATAGTGATAAAGCCTACAATCTAATGTTTCATCCTTGGCCACAAATATTGGTGTCTCATATCTCAATATATCTTAGATATTCATGGATGAACTACCCACTGAGAATCATGGGACTCACACATCAAATCCTCTATTATATCTTTAGGAACTCAGACAAACCCATGAATATGCAGGATGTCATATCCTTCCACAGACCAATACAGAGGTATGTTATCTCCTGATATACTCTCATGGAGAACTAACCCCCTAGGATATGAAAATTGTCTACCCTTTACCTTCTCAAGGAGGGAAGATGTAACTATTAAGGATGAGAGGTAATAATTCTCGTGACTATCATGAAACTCCATATACGACTCAAAAAATAGATCCATTAATTTCCATTCATCACCAGCTTCTCATACGACCTTTTCTTTAGTTTTTTTACTCAATTCATTAGTGACTACATTTCCCTTCCTAGGAATATAGGAAAGGTCAAAATCGAAGGACTATAAGTATTCAACCCATATCTATTATTTGAGGTTCAAGTCACGATATTTAAATATATATTTGAGGCTATTGTGGTCTATGTACACCACAAAGTGCTCACCTAACAAATAATGTCTCCAACAATGTAAGTCTTGGAAAAATTCTACTATATCAAGGTTATTCATCATATAATTTTTCTCATAAGGACTCAACTTACAAGATCCATACACAACGAATCTATCCTCCTACATCAACACTGCTCCTAGGCCAATGCCTGATGCATTATAGAAGACGATATAACCTCTACCTAGATCTAGAAGGATAAGAACAGGTGCTGATACTTCTCCCATTTATCTCCTAAAAGGTTTTTTCACACTCTTCTAACCATAAGAACTTAACAACCTTCTTTTTAATGCCTATAAGAGGTGAATCAAGGTGGGAAAAGTCCTGTATTAAATGTCTGTAATATCTATCCAACCCCAAGAAACTATGTATATCAAACACATTTTTGGGATTCTCCTAGGAAACTATGGCACTAAACATTTTTGGGTTAATATATACTCCTGATTATGATATGATATGACCCAATAAGTTAACTTTTTTGATCTAGAAGTGGCACTTATCAATCTTAACATAAAGTTGATGCTCTCTTAGTGTCCTTAGAATGATCTCAATGTTCTTGGCATGGTCTCTACGAGTATGAGAATACACCAAGATGTCATCCACAAAGACTACAAAAAAATAATCCAGATAGGGATGGAAAAACCTATTCATTAGATCCATGAAAATGGTGGGCACATTCATAAGACCGAATGACATAACACGGTAATCATACCGAACATACCTAATATGGAAGGCCGTGTGAGGTATGTCTGATGGATTTACTTGCACTTGGTGATATAATGACCTCAGGTTGATCTTAGAGAAAACCCTAGCTCCTCAGAGCTGGTTGAAAAGATCATCTATTCGAGGTAGTTGATACCGATTCTTTACCATAATATGGTTCAATCGTCTATAATCCATGCAAAGATGAAAGTTCCCATCCACCTTCTTGGAGAAAAGCATGGGTAAACCCCAAGAGGATGTACTAGGCCGTATAAAACCTTTGGCCTCTAAATACTCTAACTATCACTTGAGATCCTAGATCTCTGTAGGTGCCATCCTATACAGAGGAATGGATATTAGAGATGCTCCTAGAAAAATATTGATCATAAACTATACCTCTATCTGAGGTGGTAATCCAGAAAAATCATCAGGAAAGACATCCCTAAAATGATCCACTAATGCAAAAAAATCATCTTAACATAAACCCCGATCCTCCATGAAGATATTTTCAATATGGGTAGTCACTCCACCTAGCCCATGATGCTCTAGTATCACTCTACTAGCCTGAACATCCCACTCACCCTTATATAGATAACTACTACCCTCTGGTGATGTAAAAGATACCCTATAGTGATAGAAGTCTACAAAATAATTATACTGAACAAAAAAATACATCCCAAGAATGAAATCGAAGACTGTCATCTAGAGAATGGAAAGGTTCTATAAGAAATGGTAACCTCTTACCTCAAGGGGATAATCCCTACATTGGCATATTCCCTCTGACCATACTCCTAATAATGTATCTACGATCATTACACCATAATATTACTGTATCTCCATTCTGAGACTTTCCATGATATATATAGAGATAAAAGAGTTTGAATAACCTGTATCAAATAAATCAGATACTATAGTGGAGGCCACTGGAATAGTACCCCATACTGTAGATGGCCCCGCAACCTAATCCTTGGGTATCGACTATAGTGCATGAAACTGGATTGATCCAAGACCCTGTGAAACAGCTGGACCACCATGATCATAACTGCTCAGTTGGAACTGCTGGTGATCAGGAGGTTGGCTACCATGGCCATAACCTCCTCCTTAGCCAGTCCTATTGGCACTATTCCAACTCCCCGCCTGATGTAGTGCAAAAGAACCTGATCCTGAAGGTGGATCTGGTGTGGATCCCCTTCCACTTAAGGATGGGGGAAAGGTCCTATAGAATCTCTAAAGATGCCTCATATGGCTTCAATCCCAACACTCCATTGGGTCTCTATCACAAAAAGGCTTCAGTTTTCCCCATCATTCACACCGATGAAACACCATGGAGTTATCAAAATGGGTACTCTGGTTGTCACTTCCTTGATAAGAAACCTCGAGGGAACATTTCCTGCCCCTAGGGGAACTACGAGCATGCTGTGGAACTGATCCTCTATACCCAGTGCTATTTTTGTCCCTCAGGTTTCACTTAGTGATAAGATCCTGATTGACTATTTTAGAAAAATTAGGCAGGTGAAATACATTCACATGTGTACGGATTACGTATACAAGATCATCCTTGAAGTGTTTAGCACACAAAATCTCATTACGAGCTTGAAGCAGTGAAAAGTGCTGTAACTTCGTATAATGTGCTGAATACTTCATAATTGACATATAACCCTACACGAGATGCATAAACTCTTTGGATCTATTATCCATCAGCATCTGAGGAAAGAACTGATCATAGAAGTTAGTCTATAAATCAGCCCATACCATTCCCTAATGGAGACCATCCTAGGTAATCACATCCCACTAATGCTTGGTCAAATATTGAAGAATGTATGTGGAAATCTTGACCCTCCAATCTGGAGGTGTTTCTAGATGCTCAAAGATAGACAAGGTGGCCTCTATCTAAGACTCAACAACCTACAAATTTCCATCCCCAAGAAAGTAAGGGGGTGATGATATTGGAACTCATGAGCCAAACAAGCCATCATAGGTGCAGCTCATGGAGCACCATGCATGGAATGCATCAGATATAGGAAAATATCATGGACTTGGGTGTTAGTGCCCAAATCAGGTATAGTAGGTGGTGCCTCAAGTGACACTCCTAGAGCTAATACTGGAGGATCAGGGCCCACCATGTCTAGAGTATGGTTTTCACCACCCTCCTAGTGTATGATATGAGGATGTCATGGTGACATTGGTCTGCAAATTCCAATAACACGTCTCAAAAAAAACTTAGAAGCATAAATATATAATCACTAGTATAATATGAATGTAATAAAACTCACTACCAAAGGAATACTACCCCAAATACCCATTTAGATGGCCAGGTATCGATAAGTTCTCAAGTATAAGTTTCATTTCATTTTACATTTAATTATCAGGTTCACTCCTGTACCTTTCATAAACATGATAAGGCGGGATAAGGACGTGCAACCCCTTCATTTTAGATGTCATGTTCCACTTTATAATGGATATCCATTCCCATTTAATCAGTCCCCATACACCTTATCACTGAAAATGAAACCCATTTATTTATATTAGAATTGACCAACTCGGTAAATTATTATAATAGTGGGTTCCCTAGACCCAACTTGAATAGTACTTTTGATTACCATTACATGTATAAATATTGATAAATACATGTGTTTATTTAATTCTTACCATAATAGTGTTGATAGTTATGCATCCACTATTAACATGGTAATGTCCTTAGATTATGTGTCGTATCAAAAGGTTATAGTAGTTCCCAACTATAATGATAACCTCGAGATACTATGACCATAATCTTAAATATATATGTATTATGGTTTAGATACATCATACTGACATGAAACATATGATGTTAGACTATAAGGTGCTGGGGGATCATAAGCATTGAGACTTCTTCCCATGAAGTACACACTTGGTGATCTCTGGTAGTGAGATCATGAGGACAGAACCACCAATAAGAACACCGCATGTTTCAGGTTTCATTGGTTGTTCCTATCTATGAACATGTGTATTGGTCTCTGGACTTGAGATCATTATCAGTGTGTTCCATTTTATTAGTACTTTGATGCAAGAAAAAAACCATGATAATGATATCATGGTGAGGTAGTTTGTGTTGGGTGCATCATTGGTGTTCTAGCATTGGTTGAATGATCAAGATAGATTTTGACACTTCTAGGTTGAGGAAGATATATCTCATGGGCCCTGGTTAACTAGGATGATAGTACCTTCATAAATCCATGGCCATGGTACAAGAAGGTAAATCCATCCAATAATGTTATGAAATATATAAAGTAATAAAAGTATGATAACACAAGTATGCATCCTTCTTTATAAGATATTCCCAGACAAAGAGATTATATTACATAGTAAGTGTTCACGGTAGAAAGTTGTATCTATGACATTACTTATCTCCTTAGGGGCCATGATGAGTTTCTAGACTCTTCTCTTGGTTTATGGATTGGACTCACTGCTATTGAGATAAGGACCCAAAGGGTCACACACTTAGTGTATCCACAAGTTCCACCTATTCTAATGAATAAGAGTTTAAGATGAAGTGGGCCCCATGTGTGGAGGATGGTGAATGTCCGAGTTTAACTGATCAAAATTAAAACTAATTCAATTATATTATTCAGGTTTAGAATAATTACGATTGAATTTATTTCTCATGGTATTCACAAATTGTTTGGTCATAAAATTGAATATAAGAAAAATATAATTTTTCGAATGAACATTAGATATTCAAGGTTCGTTAAATTATTTGGAAAGCTTACAGGGAGAGTTAATGGTTATTATTTTATCACATAACATTTTATATTTTTATAAGTGAGTGATAAAATATTTGTGACATTTACAACAAGTTTATTAAGTCATACATGTTTGAAAAGGTCTAAAATGAAGGCTATTACTTTATAGGGACCAAAGTGTAATTTTGGAAATTATAACCTAAGTATAAAAGCTCATTTTATTCTCTTGAATTATTAACTCCACTATTTGAACAAATTTAGAGATATAATCTCTCTTTTAATCTCTTATAAAGTTCTCAAAGAGAGATTTTGAAAAAATAACAAGGTCGGATTGATCCCACATTCTTGATCGAGTTCGTGTTCTTCAGGAAATCAAAGGGATGTCATAAAGCACTTCAATTTCCCGCACTATAACCCAGGAAATGTAGATCAATGATCCTAGAATTGTGGAGTACGTGTGGATGATCTAGAGGACATCTAGTTTGGTGTCTTACATCCACGACACATTGACATCGAGTGAATCAAACTGATGACTTCAAATGAATGAGGTACAATTTAAGCTTTTGTTTGATAGTATTTATTGTGATTAAATTGAATTACACATGATCCTTTTAGAAATTCGGGAAATTGAATTAGTGGATTCTATGTTTTTAACATGAATACAAACAAAATTTTTTAAATCGCGTGTTCTTTCATGATTCTGCTGCACCCCGGATTCCTTCAATTGGTATCATAGGGAACGTATAATTATTTAAGTCAAAAAAGTTGAAATTTCAATTAAATTTTCTATAATTGAAAAATAGGATTTAGATACGGTCCCAACACAACTATCAGGGCATCAATATAATTTCTTATCACCAAGATATGGCTGATCGAAGATCGATGGGTTTGGCATGAAGGTTTCTACAAAAATTAAAGTTTTAATTTTTTCTTTATTTTAATGGTTACCATTGTGATGAATTTTAACTCGAGTGCAATGTAATCATGTTACATGGTAAGAGAATATACCAGAAGCTGATTGGGGTAGTTCATTTCCAATAAAAACTTTCTATGTAATCTTGTTTAATTAAATAGATAAAGCTTCCCTTAGAAGCTAGTTTAAAGCTTCTCATAGTATCTTGTTTAATTAAATAGACATATATTCCCATGTAAGCTAGTATAAATCATCCCAAGAAGCTAGTATAAATATTCCCATGTAATTTTTTTAATTAAAAGTATAAATCTTCCCATGGAATCCTGTTTAATTAAAAGTACAAAGCTTCCCATGGAATCCAGTTTAAAGCTTCTCATGGAAGCTTCTTTAATTAAATGCACAAATCTTCCCTTAGAAGATTATTCAAAGATTCCCATGGAAGCTGGATTAAAATAAATATATAAAAGGAAAAAATCTTCCGTTGTAAGCTTTTTATTATTTTTAAATATATTTATATATGTCCTTTAAATTGATACCCCATCTTGGGCCGGACTATTCTGGTCGGGGTCCAACCAGGCTGACCCTTTTGACCTGACACTAGTCCTAAATTAATTTTTGGGAATCTACTTTAGGTCCAAATAGACCCAAAAAATTATAAATTGAATTTCAGAAGTTAAATTTATTTTTCTAGGATTTAATAAAATTATTTTTGGAGTTTTGGGACATATTGATAATTAGTTAAATTATTTTAATGCAAATTAGTGCATTAAAATACCCTCGAGTTGAATTTTAGAAAATTTAATTTTTCCTTATAAAATATAATTGCATGTTGAATGATCATGAGGTGAGACTGACCCATTCATGTTTGGTTTGTTATTTATTTAATTCAATTATTTTATTAATGTTTTATAAAATGTAATAATTATTTCATTTTGATGATCTGCGCATCATCCCTCCATCTTTAATTTGTATAAGGGCCTACGTGTCCACATTTAAGTGCTAAAAATGTAAATTTTCATCCCAAGTTCCCCTCACCTATGTTTTAGTATACATTTTAAAAATTGGAGGAGTTTGTGGTGAAGCGGTTCGAGTCGAGAGCCGACATAGTCCAAACAAGTGGAATGTATGGGAGTTGCGGGTGCTGTAATTCAAGTTAGGTATTGACTTAAGGAATTCCACTAGGGTCTTGGTTAATCAAGTATTAACTCGATGGATTAAGAAATAGTTAAATTATAATGATCATGTCATTATTTATTTATTGTATCATGTGTATGGTTTATTATTTTGTGAATGTTTACTTATTATGCTTGATCACATAGTGTAATAATAAAACAACATGCAAAAATAAAATGAACATGTGCATTGAATGTTTTCTATTTAAAATAATGATTAAGTTCTGAGAGCGATCACATAAAAAAATCATATTAAATAGAAAAGGATTACATTCATAAATATTAAAATACCAAATCCCTCAAAGAAAATATTAAGTCATCAAATGCCTTCAATCACTCAAATTTGAGAAAAACCGTGTGTACGACGTGCTCAGTTAGCCAAAGTTGAGGGTGAATCCTACCACTGGGGAGTTCTTATGAGATTGGTGGGTTGAATTAACTAAATTTGGAAGTAATGGGATAGATAAATCTAGATTGTTGCAGCTTTAGAGGCAAAGAGTTGAGCAATGAAAAGTAATTATTTGTAGGGGATGCGACTCCACTCAATAGATCAAGGAGCCATGAGTTAATGTGGTTGGCCAATTAGTGCCTACCTCAAACTTTTGAAGTAGTGGCATAGCCAAATATTAAAGATTATGATGAGGGGTTTTAAGTATCCTTTCTACTAGAATACTAAAGGAACAAAGTATTCTGATTCTAGTATAGAGAGTTCCTAGAATTCGATAAAATAGTGGGAGACATTTAAAATTAATAATTTGAAAGTGTCTACTAGTAATCAAGATAAAAGTAAAATCTTATAGATTTTATTTTATTAAAAAAATGGAAAGAAATACCATAAGTACACTATGATAAATAATAGACAAAGTAAATGTCATATACAATAAGAATTTATAATAGTAGTACAAGTGTTTGCGCAAAGTACTGCAGTATCAGAAATTCAAGGTGTTGGTGTCTACAATACCTGTTAAGTTATCTCAGGAAGCATGGGTGTAAAAATGACTACATAAGACTCATGTATCATGCATATGATGGTTATTTCATAATACTATCATCAAAATATGATGTGAATTGTGGATACAACATCAGGACATGGATGATATTACATGCTGTCTCATCTTCAAGATGTTTACACGAAGAAAGAGAAGCATAAATATGAATAGGTAATGATTACAATTGATCTGTGTAAATTGAAAGGTGGATTATGATCTTTCAATACATCCTATTCTAATATCATTTTCACCCATTTTCTCTAGTTTCATTTAATATTACAAAATGAATAGTATGAATAAAATTCTTTATTACCTCCTGAGTAAGGTTTTCCAATCAATAAGAACATAAAGAGAGTTTAATATTTAGTTCTTATGGTTAACAAGTTGAAAGATAATGAGAAAAGGCTAATGTAAAGTGTCAAGCCAAAGTAGCCTTCACAATTTCCTTCTAAGAAATAGGTATTAAACAAGATGTTATTTGATTTTCATATCATGAAATATATCTATGGAAGTTTAAATGAAATGAACTGAATTGAAGAAGCAAGTAGTCACTTCTTTAGGAATATTCATCAAATATAAGTAATGTTTCAGTTTTACTTCTTGGGTATTAAATACAATATTATTGTCACATATTTTTATTTATATATATTAATCAAGTAAGTAAAGAAACTTTACTAGAAGTAAGGTGTATTCTCCAAGCAGCTGAGAAAAAGTATTCCTAAATCAGTGGTTATAAATACACAACTTCTATATTTCAAAGTTTATTGATTATAGTTAAACATTTATAGTATCACAAAAACATTAATCTCATGTGTACATTAGACACAAGGAGACATTGTTGCACTTTTGGAATGAATGTTGTTTGTGGTATTGAATACTCAGAAGGCCTAGGAGCAAGTCAAGCTCACTCCTACCAAATTTTATTAAAAAAGGAAAAGACAGTCAGCATTACAAGGGAGGTTTATATAACCTAGTAAAAAAGGTTCCACTCACATATACCTCAACAAGATGCATACAACAATTAGGAATATTAAAATACCAATCAAATAAGATTCCACAATAGCTTTCTTTGACAATACATCAACAACCTGATTAGCCTCCCTGTAAACATGTGTCACATCGATAATGAGACCACCAAGAAGTTGCAAACACTCAATCCAAGAAGGTAACATCACCCATGGAACATCCCTGGACCGTCATCTAAGAAGATCAACAGCCACCATTGAGTCTGATTCCAGCCAAAGAAAACACCAACCATGATGCACCACATAAGTAATCGCCTTGATCATCGCCCATAACTCCACTTCAATGGCATTGCCTTGTCCAATATAGTGATAAAAACAGCCCTTAACGAAGCCCAGATAGGTGTGGAAGACACCACAACAACCTAAAGTCCCAGGTGTTCCAGAGGCCGCCCCATCAACATTGACTTTCACCCAAGACGGAATGGGAGGAATCCATCTCACTGACTTCAGAACCAAGGGATTTTTAATCCTACCAGAAACACCAAAATTCCTTAAGATAACAAGATCATCAAAGTTATTATTCATGAATTCAGTCTGCACTTTGGATTCATTGCACACAGCCCTGTGTATAGACCTCACACCAGCCTGAAATATAGGTTTAACATCCTCAAACACCAAATCATTCCGGGCCTTCCAGATGAAGCCACAATATAATATAGTGTTGAGAAATTCCTAAATTCACATTAAAGTTATGATGATAATAAGGAGGATTTATGAAGAGTCTTACATATTAATATTGATCAATAAAATATAGCATGGATCAATTCTAGAATGAAAATTTCTTTATACACATCAGAGTCATGATGTAAGTAAAAGGAGCATCAATGTTAATACTCATTCCTTGAAGAAACTTCTAATTTTAAAGAAATGCTTCACAAATAACAATGTTATCCCATAACCATATGTCAACTATCATGAAAAATGGATATCATATGAGTTTTAATATGATGTAAATCCATTATGTCATAGAACATGATTTTATATACAAATATTGTGTTAATATATAAGGAAACTTGCATCAAGAAAAAACACTATGTACATATATTACAATTATCCTAAATTTTTATAAGGATATTACAGAAATAACTATGATAGAAAAGATATATTCAATTTATAGACTATATTTATATAAAATGGTTCACATTTCTATTTGAGATAGTGGGAGAAATATTAACTTGGTTTTAGTCAATGCTAGATATGCAAAAATGGTTGACATAGGAACTAATTCCACAAGAGCGTGTAGAAGAGGAATTATCTAGAGAAACATACTGTGTTGGAAGGATAAAACCATGGTGATGATTTTATATTCACTGTGGTTAGTGATACATTATTCATTGAGAATAATGTTTCCTACAAGTAAGAAGTATATGGAAATTATTTAATATTAACAAGACTAATTAAAATTCAATAATGGATTCCATGTATCACAATACAAGAGGTTTACTAATTTGAATACTTTGGTTGGTATTCAAATGATACTATACATGGATAGTACAAGTGTGGCACCAATAAGGATCGATTGGTTATACCAAGTTGTTATACCTAAATCTGTTAGTATTTTACATGTCATAGGTAATTTGTATGATCATTTTATTGAGCATTTGATGATAAGATCTCCAATAATGGAATAATTCTATAAAACACTACCAGAAAGGGTTGGTGACATCATAAAATGATAATAAGAGAGAAAGTTATTAAAATCTAGTTCAGGATTAAACTAAGAAAATAGATCCTAGAATATTCATTTAGAATTAATATTTTCCATGTGTCTACAAGAGGTTAATGGGAGCACCATTGTTTTCCAAGTTAAAATATGTTTGTCTACATATGGAAAATAGATTTTAGTCCTACATTTCATTAATACCATGATAAAAATAACTCTCCAGTGATTGAATTAAAGTAGCAACCAAAATTATAGGGAATTATATTTACTAAGGTAGATCTAACGATTTCTTAGACCTAGTCAATCATACATGTACTGAAATAGTATTAAAATACAAGTTGGAACAATTCTAGAGAGAATTGTTACTAATGTCACATGGAATATACCTCTCCAGGTATACATGTCAAGGACATAGAAGGATATTAAAACGGTGATTTGAATTACATATGCTTCAACAATTGATTAACCACATATTACATGATATGTACAAGAATTGATATTTCCAAGATATACTTTATAGTAGGAAAATATCAATTATAACCAGGAGAACTACAAGTGAAGTAGTCAAAACTATCTGATTGTACTTAAGCAAGTACAAAGGATATATACTTGATAAGTGGAGAGGAATATATTTTAGTTTTAAGAAGACACAAACTAGTCTTCCTTGGATCAGTATGATCTAATATCACAGCCAGGATAAGGTAACAAGAAATAAAATCTCATTCAAGAAAGTGGTAGCCATATAAATAAATACCAAGTTTGTTGCGGATTATGAGGCAGCTAAGATGCAGTGTAAAATACACAATGATTTTTTCTAGTTCTTGTAATCACACATAGTAAGTAATGTTTTATCATTATGATAATTATATTACTATTACTATCCAAGATGTCAATTTAATATAGTGGACAAAAAGTGATAAACTCAGGGATTACATCTCTTGAGTTTTACTCATGAAAATAAGGTCGTATATAGAAGAATAGCCAGGCAGTGGAAATGTGGAAGACCCTTGACTAAAGATATATCTCAATAGAAAAAAGATCTTAATCATGTGAGATCTAACAAGGATAGTTAGCAAGTTGTCTCTAGTGCAAGTGGGAGGGTTGTAATAGTGGGTTCCCTAGACCCAACTTGAACAATACTTTTGATTAACATTACATGTATAAATATTGATATATACATGTGTTTATTTAATTCTTACCATAATAGTGTTTATAGTTCTATATCCACTATTTACATGGTAATTTCCTTAGATTATGTGTCATATCAAATGGTTATAGAAGTTCCCAACTATAATGAGAATCTTGAGATACTATGACAATAATCTTAGATATATACATCCTATGGTCTAGATACATCATAATGACAGGAAACATATGATGTTATACTATCAAGTGTTGGGGTTAATAAGCATTGAGACTTATTCTCATAAATTTCAAACTTGGTGATCTTTAGTAGTTAGATCATGAGGACATACCCATCAATAGGAACACCACATGTTTCAGGTGTCATTGGTTGTTCCTATCTATAAACATGTGTATTGGTCTCTAGACTTGAGATCATTATTAGTGTGTTCCATTTCATCACGTACTTTGATTCAAGGTGAAAACCATAATAATGATATCTTGGTGAGGTATTTTGTGTTGGGTGCGTCATTGGTGGTATGACACTGGTTGAATGATCAAGATATATTTTGTCAATTCTAGGTTGAGGAAGAGATATCTCATGGGCCCAGGTTGACCAGGATGGTAGTACCTTCATAAATCCATGACCATGTTATAAGAAGGTAAATATATCTAGTAATGTTATGAAATATATAAATCAATAAAATTATGATGACATAAGTGTGCATCCTACTTTATAAGATATCACTAGACAAAGAGATTATATTACACAATAAGTGTTAGCAGGAGGAAGTCATAGCTATGGCATTCCTTATCTACTTAGGGGCCATGATGGGTTGCTATAATCCTTTCTTGGTCTGTGGGTTGGACTCAATACTATTGAGATAAGGACCTATATGGTCACACACTTAGTTTATCCACAAGTTCGACCTATTCTAATGAATAGGATTTTAGGACAAAGTGGGAACCATGTGCGGGGGCTGGTGAATGTCCGAGTTTAACTTATCTCAATTAAAACTAATTAAATTATATTATTAATGTTTAGAATAATGATGATTGAATTTATTTCTTATAGTATTCACAAATTATTTGGTCATAAAAGTGAATATGTGAAAAATATAATTTTTTGAATGAACATTGGATGTTCAAGGTTCGTTAAATTATTTGGAGAGCTTACAGTCCAAGTTAATGGTTCGTATTTTATCATGTAACATTTTATAATGTTACAAATGAGTGTTAAAATATTTGTGACATTTATGACAAGTTTATTCAGTCATTCATGTTTCCACAGGTCTAAAATTAAGGTTATTACTTTCTAGGGACCAATTTGGAAAGTATAACCTAAGTATAAAAGCTCATTTTATCCTCTTGAATTATAAGCTCCACCATTTGCACGAATTTAGAGGGAGAATATCTCTTCTCCTCTCCGATCAAGTTCTTAGAGAGAGATTTTGGAAGAAAACAAGGTTGGATCGATCCCACTTTCTTGATCGAGTCTGTGTTCTTTAGGCGATCAAAGGGACGTCATAAAGCTCTTAGATTTCCCATGCTAGCACCCGAGAAACATAGATCAATAATCCTATAATTTTGGAGAATGTGTGGAAGATATAGAGGACATCTAGTTTTGTTTCTTACAACCACAACACATCAATAATGAGCGAATCAAACTGACGACTTCAAATAGATGAGTTACAGTTTAAGATTCCATTTGATTGTATTTTTCATTCTTAAATTGAATTAAATGAGATAATTTTAGAAATACAATAAAGGGTTTAAGTGGATTATATGTTTTTAACATGAATCCAAAAACAAAATTTTAAATTGTGAATTCTTTCACTCTTCCACTGCGCCCCAGGTTCCTTCATAAATTACACATCCCAATCCACGAGGGCCCACACACCTCATTAATTGAGATAGTAAATCAATAAATCCCAACTATGGAATATAACAATCATAAGTTAACTATCACAACATCACTCAACAATCACAAGAATATCAAGCAATGTAAGTAGTGAAATGCACCTATATGGCATAACAATATGCATGACATGTGAATTTTAGGTGCCTATAATGATGCATGAACTATGATCCTTTCCCTTATATAATCGAGCCAAGGATGAAATAAAATTATAAATTAGAATAATAATCCATAACCCTACACAGCATGTGTGTCACCCAATGGTGAAATGATATCAACTGTAATAGGAAAAAACATAAAAACAATTATATTTTGGGTAACTTGACTTTTACCCTGACCCTAGGTTCATGACGCCCAAGAAAAACTTATGACTAAGTCCCATGCATTCCTAATCTCCTGACTATTATCTCAAAATAGTTAAGTAATAAAAGAACCACCTTTGATACCAATTTGTGACGTCACAAACCCAGATTCCACTTAATAGGTTCCCCAAGCCTAGTGGGCCACATGGCTTCAAGCACATCTCCCCAAATTCTAGAGGCTTCTGACTAGTAGTGAGGGCCTAGGGTGTGTCTGTGGGGAGACTATACCCTCATTACTAGAGTGTAGCATAATGAATAGTTATAAACAGAGGTAAATAGCAGAATTAATATAAGTAAATAGAATTCACAATGGAAAGATACAAGGATAAAAATAATTAAAATAATTGGAATAACATACAATAACTGATGATGATATGTCGTGTATCTTATAAGCTGGTAAACATGGAGAAAAAGTAGAAATCACAAATGAAAAACCCAATGTAGAAAAAAGGAAATAAATAAACTATCCCAAGAATCCCAAGCTCCAGCTCAGTCATCTACTACCAGTTCTATACTAACACAACAAGAAATCAAGTGTTCAAATCCATATTCTTACCTTTATCAACTCCTACTATCATGTAGTCTTCTCAGGTACCAATGACGCTCGAATAGGGTGTGAGATAAATATCAGTGGGCCACCACCAACGATGTCTATAACATTAGGCTTGCGTAATGGAAATGTAATAGTATGCAAGCATACATATATAAAGTAAATTAGTACAATGTAACTAAATACCCAAGTACCCACTTTATCCCTCGACTAGTGTCTAAATATGTAACCAATTCATTATTTGATCATTACCAATTTATAAATAAGTCACATGTTAGCAATATTGAATGTTCCAAGATGTAACAAGGAAACCTGTAATGATATTTAATAATGAAGTTCCAAGGTAATAAACAAGGAAATGTATACCTCAAGGGTCACCAACTCAGTAATTACTGTAGCCTATCTAAGGGTAAGAATGTAATCCAAGGAGCATATTCCAAGGAATTCCACAATAAGATTCCTACTGAGTCCAATGAGTTCATCCAAGGTAAAATGAGGCTAAGCAATGACTAGGCTCGATGGGCTTTAACCATGGAACCTACTCTTAAATAATGGATACAAGGAGTGTCTCATAGGAATCTTGTATTACTACATGAGGGATCCTATGGTGTCATATTGGACATCCAAAGTTAGAAAAGGATTGATTTTTAGGTGGGTATCAACCTAATCAAGTTGCATCCTTGAGTCAGAATGGGGTTCTAGAGTGCTCAAGGAATTCCCTAAGGAATCCAAGGCTAGCTTGAGTCAGACCACTCCTATTTGATAATGAAGTCATATAATATTCCATTTTGTTCAAGCCTTTCCTTTCATTAGTGTGACAAGGAAAATTATCATGCAACACTTTAATAAAATCATAATTAATCGATAAATCCATTGGGTTCAAGCCTTGCCTTACATTAGTGTGATAAATCCAAGTAGCATGCAAACATTCATTTAATACAATTAAAAAATTTTAAAAAATCAAGGTTCACTCTACTACCTTCCATTAACATGGTAAAGGGTTCTTTATACATGAAACTGATTTTTCAATTTCATTTAAAATGTCCAAGTCATATACTTAGTATACTTACCGATTTATATTTCACATTTAATTATCAAATTGAAGCACTTAACTTAGGTGGGTCAAGTGGTGAGAATACACGGTACTTTCCATTATGCAATTCATGATTTAAATCAAGAAATTTAATATATAAAATATTACCCTTAGAAAGTTCAATCCAAGGCACACCCGAACAACTGCTCAAATGTGCCAAAAAACTAAAGCAACAAATATGGAAAAACATCCTACATGGGATGGAAAGAGTTATGGGGGTAACCACTAAAAAATAATAACATATTTTTAAAGAGAATAACCATATGGTTCTAATTATTATATTCATGGAATATGAATTCAATAAATGACACCCAATAAAATTAGCAAGCCCAAAATGACAATTCCAAAATCAACGAACTTGAGGGATGAGTTATAGACCACCCACCTTTGGTTCGTACAACTCTCTTCATCCAGTATTAGCCTCTATTTTTTCTTGGAATAGAGTAGATCTGAGAAAAGAGCAAAAATGCTTACACCTTGATAACTAGGTCGAGAGAGAGACATGAAGAATGGATAAAAAGGACTTGAGTACTTACCGTTTCACATCCAACATGACAAACATAAGCTTGAACAGATCCCGGATGAAGGAGATCACTTAATCCTTATGTTATAACTTCAAAATCTTCAAAAAAGGAGGAAATAAAGGTTCTGTCTACTGGAAATCATATTAGGGAAGAAGGAAGGCTTAATTAGATCATTAAGGGTAAAAATGTAAAATTACCCAAAATTTAGCCTCTGCAAGGTTTTGTCACACAGTTTTATAAACCGTGTGAAAACCATGCATGGTTACCTGGAGAAGAGGGTGTAACACGTGGTTAGGCCACATGGTTCATGAAATTGTGCACCATCCATGCAAGATGGCTCTACCTAAAGATGCAAACCATCCACACAGTTAGATGTAACTGTGCAACCTACCTGCATGGTTTCCTCTAACCATGCGACATGCCCACTTTTGCCTAAAATATGGGTTTTGGTATCTAAATAAGCCCCAAACACCCTCAATAACTTCTCTAACTCACTAGGAATCCATATTATGTCCAAAATAAATAATTAGACCAAAATTTAAAGGATCCATATATGAGTGAAAAACTAGGTTCTTATAAGGTATAAAGTGGGTTAACTCTTGGAGGGGGGTGTTGGCCTATCCTTACTGACCTAGAGGTGTATGAGTTGTTTCCTTCACTTTTACCACTGGGTACTTAAATAAATAAATAAATAAATTTATTATTATTATTATTATTATTATTATTATTATTCCACCGACCCCCTCCATAGGTGATTGGGGTGGCTGGGTGGTTTGGGGTTTGGGTCGACAACCACAAGGTTATGTCCCTAGTCAAATTTATTTTCTTGCATTGTGTCTTTCCATGATAGGTGTAATATATAAGATTATTATTTATATAAAATTTTACATATAGGGCATAGTTTAGTGGTTCCATCCTTGGTGTACCTGTAGTAGTGAGTTGGTGGGGTCCTAGTTTCAAGCCTTCACATCTGTATCTTATTTCCTTTGTACCTCACCCCTGGATCTAATGTAAATTATTTCCATGACATGTGTTAATTTAAATATCATTTTTTGAATAAATAAATCAATATTTATATAAATTATATTATATAAAATATATCATTTCCATTGGATCATTACTCAACCCATAAATCCTTCCATAAAATTTATCGAACCCTAATTAATGAAATATTTATTCAAATAAATATTATTCATTCCTTAAATAAATAAATATTATATTTACTAAACTCATGAATAAATATTTATTTTAATATTCACCTAACTAAATAAATGTTTATATTAATCTATTCACTAAACTGGTGTATAAATAAAAATTTATTTTTCACCTTAATAAACAAGAGGTAAAATTCAACTCATATATTCTAAACTTTAACATCAAATGATTTAATTTATGTGATCAACTTAACTTAAATAATTATTATTCCAAAATTTTAGAATAATTTATATTATTAATATTAAATTCAGTATAATTTAAAGATATTCTAGATACATTTTGTAACTCCCTGATATTTTGTGAATTATTATTTTTAATTAATTAAATATCTTTGATATTTTTCATTTCAAGCAACATTGAAAATAGTTTATTTTATATTAAAGCACTCTTTCTGGCTTGCGTTATATGAAAAAAAAAGTTAATTTTACACTAAACGAAACATAAATTTTATCTTTCTCTACATGGAACACTAATGTTAGATTATATTACACGTAATACTGACTTTCCTCGATGGCTTGCGTAACACGCAAGACCAAGTTTTACCGAACATTAACTTATCATTAACATGTTATTATTTAATATAAAAAGATATAACCTATCCATTAAATTAGTGGTTATTAATAGTATTAACTAATTTATTAAAATATATTATTTATATAATTATAATATGAATTCATAGGTTACCAATTAATTAGAAATGAATATGAAAACCGATTGAATATAAAAGAAAATATTATTATTTTTATGGTCATGAAGTTTTTTTAGACTAATTAATTAAATTAATTATAATTAGAGAGTGATAATTAATTTAATATATATTTTATATATTCAATAAAATATTTTTTATATTCATCCAATAGATTTGATATACATAAGATAAGAAAAAACCCAATTTTATGCTTAAAAACCTATATTTTTATTAAGGTATTTTTACCGTATTTTAATGACGAACCATTTTTAAATAATTTTTTTGGAAATTTTATATATATAATATGTAAAAATAAAATTCAGATTTAAAATATGAGAATAATAATTATATTAGGGTAAATTTTTGTCATTTTTATGTGGATTTTTATTTTTTAATGAATAGTGAAAAATACTGAATTTTAGTTCAAAAATGATTTTTCATCTAATTTATTTATAAGGTTAAATTAAATTTTAAATTGGTTTAAAAGTTAAATTAGATCATATTTTTATAAATAAATCCAATTTAGGTCATTTGAATCAATTTCAATTTTAAATTGAATATAAAAATATAGCAAACTTTTGAATGTTTTTACTTTAAAAACTCGCATTGTCGACCCAACTGTGGGATTAAATTTAAATTAATTTATGACAATTATGTGATTTTAATTTTAAAAAAAGGATTCAATATTTGGAATAATAATAATTTATAATTTATAATAAGTTAAAATTAGTTTTTGACCAAAAATATTAGCGAAAGTAATTAAAATTAATTTCATCAATTAAGGTAAAATCATGCTTAACTAAGGACTAAACCTTAAACTTAAGGGCCTACATGACCTATAAAATTGCCCAAAATACATTATATTTTCATATATAGACCCTATAATAACTTTTATTTACTTTTTAATATTATTGGATCCACTTTTCCTGGAAAAAATGTGGGTGGAATTTCCTTTCCCAAAATTTACAAGAGTGCCACTCCTCCTCCACTATAAAAAGGCCTCAAATACTCACACTTTATCACACCTATGAATACACTTTGGCTCGACCAATATTGAAAAAAATAGATACTAAAAATCAATACCCTAATCCTAGAAGCCTCCCCTTGGGAATAAAACTATCTAATAAATCCCTTTTGTGCAAACCAAAAGGAGTTACCCAAACAAGAGGTAACAATCTTCCTCAAGTTATTTTATATTATTTCCATTATACACCCCACTAATTTTTTCTTATTACATGATTTTATAAAAAAAAATATCCTAAATATACTAGTATTTTTTTTTATTATAAGGTTTATACATACAATTACACACAATTCCATCTAATGGATAACGAATATACTGTTTACGTGTACGACGAACTACTGCCTCAATGATTGTTCATTTTTCCTTTACCGCCTCTCATGGTGGAAATTACGATGAAAAATATATTTATATATGTTATATATTATATTTATTATGTCTTTAATCTTATATAATCCTTTTATAACACATATCTTTATACTTTCTATTTGGTGAAAATACGTTAATTTCATTTGAGGAAGTGTGGACTACTGCCCCCTCAAAGCGATGTGATTCATTCACACACTACATGGAATGTATTAAGGATGAGTTTAGTAAAATTATATAATATATATGAAATAATAATTCTATTATAATGATATTATATACATTTATATACATATATATCATTTTCTTTCTTTCTTTTAATACGATAATAAAACGAAAACTACGTTCATGCGTACGTACGACCTACCATCTCCATGAATGGTCTATTCCATTTCATACTTATATATTCCATAGATTATTATAATAAAAATATAATTAATATAAATGATATTTATATCATGTTTTAAATTCTGTAAATCATGATATAAGTATAAGGATCAAAGATATAACAAACTAAGATACATACAAAGAACAAAGCGGATATTACTCGAAGTGAAATCTTAACATTGAATTGTTAACAAGAGGGGTAATATAATGTCATAATAAAAACATATATTGTATTATATATAATAATATGGTTCTATGATATATTTATAATAAAATTATATTTATTATATAGGAATTTTGTATGAGTACTATTAGAGTCAAGACACAAGGAAAGGGAATTTCATCTCACTTTTTATTTCTGTGAGATACATGCTTTATTCACCACCCATTCATTTTATGTGTTGTGTATACTGAACATGGATGAATTATATGGTTCTTATAATTAAATTTATGGGTATTTAAATATCTATTTTATTATATTTCTTTCATAGGGTTTATGTTTTAAAAGTTACCAAACCAGTAAATTATTTTTGTCTCAATTTTCCTTCTTTGAGACACATGCCATATAATGTACCGATATCTTTCTATGAGGTATATATAATACCTTTGAAATTTTATATCATTAATATAATTATTTTCATGATATTTTAAGCTTAATTTTCTTAAAATTTTAGTACAGTTCAAAGTTTCTAAGTGGTAAGAGTTTATTGAAACAATCTCATTTCTTTTTGAGATTATTTATGATTTTGCTTCCTTTGATGAAATAATATGATCCATCTCTCAAGATAACACATTAAGTTTCTTATCCCATGGTTATTAATGATATATTAATGTATTGGTATCATTTTTACACTCTTTGGTACAAAATATAGTTAATATAATGTTTTAAAGAAAGCCCGACTTTACCCTATCTTCAATCAGAAATATGTGTTCCTTCAAAACTATGTTTTCTAAAAAGGTTTTATAAAATAATATATTATACTATGATATTTAATGGAAAATTTTACCCATTTTTACCTTAATAAACAAAAGTGTTCTTAAAAATGAGTCTTCTTGCCTTTTTCCAGTCGAGGAACTTTTCTAAACTTTTTACAGTGCAAAAGGAATGTTCAGCATGTACTGATTTACTCACCGTCATGATAGTTATTTTCTTAAATTATCCCTTACAATATTAAAAAGTTGTTTTTTAAATAAATATTTTTCATAATATTTTGGAATTTTTTTAAAGTGATTTTCAATGAAAAAGGTTTTCAAAAAGGTTTTATTATTTTAAATGATTTTCATAGATTATTTTATAATTTTTCAATGAATTTGCAAAGAAAATGGTTTTATAAAGGTTTTATATTTTAAAAAACCTTTCAAATAATAAAAGATATTTTACCCAAGATTTTTTTTCAAAATATCTTTCCAAGTTATTTTCCATCTAAGATGACATCTGTTGATGTTACTCATTCCCTTATTGTAAATGACCCAAAAATTCAATTCATATTATTTCTTGAATGGTTTATGTTTTGATATAATGATTCTTATGATACCCATTTATATTCCATGGGTTATATGATTTTGAAACCTACTTGCTTTCATGGGTTATTCTAGGATGAAATGAATATGAAGCCTATATATTTTCCATAGTTTATGATATGATTAAATATTTATGATACCCATTTCATTTCATGGGTTATGATATGATCTCTTTTTTATGAGTCATGATTTTATGAAAGTTTTATTATCTTGTGGCACATGCATGTGTGAGTTTAATTATGTGATGGGTGGGACCAATATCTCCCTCCATTGCATTGGGTAATGATGGATGACTCATGAGTATAAATGTTATGTATGAACCTGATTACATATTCACTATGTTATTCATGGACCTAGTTGCATGTCCATAAGTTTATGCATGATCCTGATTACATGTTCACAATGTTATGCATGGACCTGGTTTCATGTCCATAAGTTTATGAGTGAACTGATTACATGTTCACAATATTATGCGTAAACCTAATTGCATGTTCACAACATTATGCATGTACCTGGTTACATGTCCATAAGTTTATAATAGGGACTGAATTCTTGTCCTTAACTTAATGAGTGAACTTTTTTCTACTCATACATGGTCATGATGTTATATACTGGTGTGTATGCTACAATTCCATGTATTAATCACATGTTATACGTTCATGGATTATGTTCCTGATTATCTTATGATTCATGTATTATGAACTGCTAATATTTACACTATAATTCATGTTTAAGATCTTTGATATGAAAGGTATGATCTTCTAAGGATACAATCATGTTCTCATACCCTTATGTTCATGTTATGATTACGTATTTTCTTTATTTACCCTTACTAAGAATTTGAGATCACCCCTTTATTATGTTTCCTTTACCCAGGTTATGAATAAAGGGTTTTACATAGAATTACTTAGGGGAATATCTTTATGGGACACATTTAAGATGTTTCACTGAGTTAGAATATTATTGTTCTAAGTTTCCTAAGGCACTAAACTAACATGGTCTTTGGGTGTCTATTTTTGTAATGTATTAATTATTCTACAAAAAGTGATGTAATGTGTTTGTATGTTAATACCAAGTTGTTATATTTGGTATTATAGTGAAGGTTTAGTTAACATTTTAAAACCAGGATGAGAAAACTTTAGTGATATCCTTAGGTATATTTCTAATCATATGTCTAGTAATGTCTCTAAGTATAAGTATAAGTATGAGTTAACATTTAGGAAGATGTATTGGAATTTTTGTAAAGGATAGAGTAAGTGGTTTCCTAGAAATACATCCATTTTTGGATACTTCAAGTGAATGTGAATCTATAACATATTTACCTAGGGGTAACAACTACTACAAGATGTCTTAGTCTCAACTCAGGATAATTTGGTACATGATAATGGGCCTTACTGCACACCTGGTTTGACACTACCATGTGATATGTTTTTGGAAATTCACAAAATATTCACGAACCATCATGAAGGATGTAAATGGAAGATGAATATTAATAACCTAGGATAAAAATAAGGTTTTTTTGATTAAAAAGTAGGTGTCATGATTTAGACATACTATAAGTAATTTTTTAGGATTATGATGTTTTCTTCTATGATATGTGTTTCTCACCCTGTGCTTTCAGGTTTTATTAAATGGAGAGAACTAGAAGGAAAATGGTTAACATGAATGTTTAATATATTGAATTTATGGGAATTATGAAAATATATTTCCCTAGTGTAAATATCATAATGAGAATTAGGAAGGTGGAATGAGTATTGGCTGTACTTTTGAAGATAAAGAGACCAAAAACAACATGTGAAAGGTATGTGATATTCTTATATTATTATTTACATTAAACATAAGAAGAATGATTATATCAAGGTTTAGTAACCTTAATACATGATTCATATTTAATATACTAGGAAATAGATAGTATGGAATAAGTTGATGAACTACGAGTAATGGTTTAAGAATAAAGTTGAATGAGTGAAGTATTTATGTTTTAGAATTCAAAGATTATGTTATATGAATCATGAAATATATAAGTATTTTCAGTATAAGTTTTAATTAAGGATTGAAAGGGATATGTTGAATGGTTATATAGACTAATAAAAATGCTATTTTGATTAAGGGAATCTAACCCTTAATGTGATCAAGATGTTGAAAAAATTGTGTTTAGCTTGGATAAAGAGATAATTGATTTGGATAAAGTAAATTAGATAACATTAATTACCTTGGATATGATTATTGATTTGTTTAAAATGTAGTATATGTCATCATGGATGAAGTTTAAAACTTCTTAGATTTAAGTAATATATCCAATAACCTTTGGAATAAGGAAACATGCGTGTTTTCCAAATGTATTTATGGTAATTTAGGTTATTACTATGTTTCAAGAGAATATATAATGAGGATATTCACATGTTTGGAATGTGACAACCAAGAGATACTTTTTAATATATGGGGTTTCAATGTTAAGATGATTTATTGTCATTCTTTCTAAAGTTTTGTATTTTTATAGTTTATAAGGGTTATAAGGTTAACCATTTATGGGATGTTTAAGTTAAACTTCAGATGAAGTCAGTAAGATTAAAGTGTTATCTCACCACATGAGGATTTATGAATATTAGATAAATTGATCTGAAAAATTTACATTGACTATAACTAATGAAAAATGGGACGAAATATTATAGATCTCATGATCTATTAGTAATTTAGGAATGAAAAATTCACATACCTTTTTAGAGAAAGAGGTGAAGTGGATTAAGGAACAACAAAGGATGAGGTTGTCCTAAAATCATGCAAGTATGTATTTTCATGAAAATTCTTTAAGTTTAGGAAAATGATCTAGAAGTAATTTTTGTCCCAATACCCTAATTTTGTTGAACTGATGTCTTTTTAAATTATCATAGATTTTTGGCTTTGAGACCCTCAAATTTTTATTGATCATTCACTTGTTTGTGATTGATGACCTCAACCACTCCCTATGAATATTTATGCTTTCCCTCCAAGTCCATGTTTTCACTTCCCACCTATATTCTTATATGTGGAAACCTAGTTATGCTATACTTTGGGTAATTGTTATGTTTCCAACTTTCCTTTTTTCTAAGGAAGTTTTAGTGTTTATCTTTACCATGTGGGTTTCTATGAAAGGAACTTTAAAGTATTAATCCTTTGACAACCCATAATAATTTCAAGGGATAAATTAATTTTATTGGGGGTAGAATGTAACACCTTTAGATTTTATGAATTATTTTTTTGAATTAATTTAATCTTTTTGATATTTTTCATTTCACACAACACTGAAAATAGTTTTTTTATTAAAGCACTATGTATGGATTGCATTATACCCAACACCAAGTTAATCATGCACTAAATGAAACAATTTTTTTTATCTTTATCTATATATAAGACCAATATTATCTTACTTTACATGCAAGACTGACTTTCTTTAATAACTTTCGTAACATGCAAGACCAAGTTTTTCCGAACATTAATATATTATTAAAATGTTATTATTTAATATAATAAGATATAACCTAGCCGTTAAATTAGCATTTATGAATAGTATTAAATAATTTATTAAAATATAATGTTTACAAAAATATAAGATTAATTCATATGTTACCAATTAATTATAAATTAATATGAAAACTGATTGAATATAAATGAAATTATTATTATTATTATGGCCACAAAACTATTTTACCTAAATAAATTAAATTAATTACAATTATTGAGTGATATTAATGTAATATATATTTTATATATTTAATAAAATATTTTTATATTAATCCAACAGATTTGATAGACATATGATATGAACAAACCCAATTTTATGCTTAAAAACCTATATTTTTATTAAGGTATTTTTACCACCTTTTAATAGAGAACCCATTTTAAATCCAATTTTTTGAAATTTTATAGTTTTATTATATCAAAATAAACTTAATATTTTAAATATAAACATAATAATTATTTTATGGTAAATTTTTTGAATTTTTCTTTAAAGTTTCATTTTTTAATGAATAGTGAAAAATACTGAATTTTAGTTCAAAACTGTTTTTTCATATAATTTATTTATAAGGTTAGATTATATTTTAAATTGGTTTAAAAGTTTAATTATATCATATTTTTATCAATAAAATTAATTTGGGTCATTTTAATAAATTTTAATTTGAAATTAAATATAAAAACATAGAAAACTTTTGAACATTTTTACTTTAAAAACCCACATTGTCGACCCGACTACAAGATTAAATTTAATTTATTTTCTAAAACTTAGGTGATTTGAATTTAGAAAAATGGATTAAATATTTGGAATAATAAAAATTTATAATTTATAATAAAGTCAAATTAGTTTTTTACAAAAAATATTTGTGAAAGTAATTAAAATTAATTACATCGATTAAGGTAAAATTAAGCTTAATTAAGGACTAAAACTTAAACTTAAGGGCCTAAATGACCTAGAAACTTGTAAAAAATCCATTGGATGGTCATATTTAGACCCTATAATCACTTTTATATAATTGTTATCATTATTTGATCTAATTTCCATAGGAAAAACATGGGTGGAATTCCCTTTCCCAAAATTTACAAGAGCGCCACTCCTCCACTATAAAAGGACTCCTCTCCTCCCACTTACTCACACCAATAAATATAATTTTTATCAACCAATATCTATCCAAATAGATTCTAAAAATCCCTCAAATAATCATATAATCCTCCCCTTGTTCATAAATCAATCCAAGTAATCCCTTTGGTGCAAACCAAAAGGAGTTACATAAATAAGAGGTAACATTCTTCCTCAAGTTCCTTTATGTTATTTCCATTCTACACCCCCATAAAATTTTCTTATTATATGTTTTCATAACAAAAAAAGTATAATAAATATACTAGTATGTTTTTATGATAAGTGTTTTACCTAAAATTACACACACTTCTATGTAATGTGTAATGAACATACTATTTACGTGTACGAAAAACTACCATCTCACAAAATGATGATTGTTCATTTTTCTTTTACCGCCTCTCATGGTGGAAATTATGTTGGAAAATATATTTATATATGTTATATATTATATTTATTATTCATTTAATCTTATTTAATCATTTTAAAACACATATATTTATACTTTCCATTTGGTGTAAATACGATAATTTCATTTGAGGAAGTGTGAACTACTACCCCCTCAAAGCGATGTGATTCGTTCACACACTACATGGAATGTATTAAGTAAGTTTTTAGTGAAATTATATGATATATATGAAATAATAATTCTAATTTAATTATATTATATACATATATACATATATTCCATTTTCTTTCTTTCTTTTAATATGACAATAAAACTGAAACAACGTTCATACATACGTACGACCACCGTATCCATGAAAGGTGTATTCCATTTAATACTTCTATATTATATAGATTATTATAATATAAATATAATACATAAAAATGATATTTATATAATTTTTTAAATTATTAAAATAATGATATAAATATAAGGACCAAAGATATAACAAATTAAGACACATGCGAAGAACAAAGCGGATACTTCCCAAAGTGAAACCTCAACATAGAATTGTTAAAAAGTGGGTAATATAATGTCATAATAAAAAAATATATGGTACTATATATAATAATATGTTTTTTTGATATATCTATTCAAAATTTATATTTATTATACAGGAATTTTGTATGAGTACGACAAGAGTCAAGACAAAAGGTAAGATAATTTCATCTCACTTTTTATTTCCATGAGATACATGTTTTATTCACCACCAAATCCTTTTGTGTGGTGTGTATACTAACCATGGATGAATTATATGATTATTATACTTAAATTTATGTATATTTATATATCCATTTTATGATATTTCTTTCATGGGGTTTATGTTTAAAAAGTTATTAAATCGGTAAAGTACTTTTGTCTAAATTTTCCTTCTTTGAGACACATGCCATGTAATGCACCTATATCTTTCAATGAGATGTATATAATTCCTTTGAAATTTTATATCATGAATATAATTATTTTCATGATATTTTAAGCTTAATTTTATTAAATGGGGAGTATGGTTCAAATTTACCAAGTGGTAAGATTTTATTGAAACAATATCATCACTTTTCGAGATTATAACAACCCTTATATTTATTTCACACTTAAACATAATTTATTATATAAAATATTAACTTGATACAGAATATAATATCAATAGTTATAGTGTATTTGGGGCTTAGTAACATTACATAACAACTTAAAACATCAAATACACATATTTATTGAAAACTTCTTTTACATGACCACACACATTCCTTCGTACTTAGCATTGCATGAGATAACCTGAGGACATGCCTAAAAAAGGGTGAGCTATAAATCAAAGTAAGGGAGTAAAAAAGGAATATAATTAATAATAAATTACATGTCAGGAAATAGGCAAATAAATTGATCATAAGAGAAACACGAACATAAAGGCATGATATATCATGATTATCATAACATGGAAATGTGACAACAACATTTAACATGATATTAGCATGATCCAAGGATCACTGAACATGGAGCATTAGTAAAACCTCATTTAACTTGAATTATCATGAGTAAACCATCATTTCACTTGAATTATCATGATACTAGTCTTTACCCAATTCATTGGAGCGATATCAGTGTGCACCCTTCTTAATCATTTCATTTCATGCATAAGTGTGCCACATGGATCATATAACATGGATTCATTAAACATAATTATATATTAAATGATAAAGGAATTTATAATTCATACATGAAACTATATAATAAATATGTAAATTTTCATAAAGGTGAATACCCTTGATAGAGAAATGGGCATGGTATTCACTACACAATGACTTTTGCTTGGAAAATCGCGGTGCAATTTCGGCAACATAACGATGTGACATAAGAATTCATAAAAATATTTTATGAGAGATAAATGGATGTATAATCATATTTAAATTAAATGGAAATTAAGGGGGTAATATATATACATATCCCAACATATTTAATGGAATTTGGATTCATAAAACAAAAGAATTGCTTGAATGTAAATGAGGAGAGAGAAATCCCTTACGGAATTTCGGCATGGTAACAGGTGTACATGGGGGGAATTAATGAGAGGTAAAGGGGTCTATAATAATTAAAACATAAGTAGGGAAGTATAGGGGAGGTGAAAAATCATACCCCAACATTTTTAATTGAAAATACAAGGGTATAAAAACATAAAGATACTTGGAAAAAAATGAGTGAGGAAGAAATCCCTTACTTGGAAGTGTGACCCCAAAGGCTTGGAGGGAGTTGAGAGAGCCTTCTTGGGAGATTGGGGAGCCTTGGGAGGATTTTAGAGAGATGAGGGAATGGTAGGGACATGATCCGAGGTTTTTGAGTGAAGATAATTGGGATCTTGGGTGGGTTTATATAGGAAAAGGGAGGAAATTCTTTATTATTTAGGTTTTGAAAAATATACAATAAACTAATCAAGACCACAAACCAACCCATTGTTTTTGCCCTTGTTTTTATAAAAAGAGAAGTGTAAAACATTATTTTATAAGTCCAATGGCCGAAATTATTAAAATATTAGGCTTGTTTATGTGGAGGTGAGTTGCACTCTCAAGGAAATCATTTTAAAAAGTAAAAATGTTTTATAAGTCTTGGAGGGTCCACTAAGGCACCATAAAATTAATAAAACAAATATAAAATAACATTTTTTTTAAAGTTAAAACATATATTGGTATAACATACATTTTATATTATTTTATTATATCACTATTGGGTCATTATGATGTCATAAAACAAATTATATATTTAAACGGTATTTAATTTTTACCCAAAAATTCGACTATCTCAGAAAATTATGAAAAATTCACTATTGGATAATTTGGAAATCCTAATTCCAAAAATAATATTCATTTTATCTAAATATTTTTCTAAATATGTGAATTTTTACTTTTAAAATAAAAACTTACAATTACTGAAAATTCATGGGTTTTGACAAAAATGGCTTTCAAACCTTAATAAAAATTTCAATTGTATTAATAAAAATTATAAGATCATTTATATTTAATAAAAATTAATTTACTAATAATATTTTATTAAAATATTATTTAATTCAAAAATCCATTAATTCATTAAAATAGATTTCTTAATTGAATATTAACTAAAAAAATACTTTTTTTGATTTAAAAACTATTTATAAAGTAATAATAATAAATTGAATGTATATTTTTTATTCTACAAAAAAATAATGCACATAATCATAGTGCTAGGGTCTTGTTACATAATCCCTTATAACACCCTCATAAGACCTAAGGGTAAGGTGTGTGATGGTGACATACTCTTGGGGAGGCTCAGATAACATCGTACAGGTGATAATCTCTTTTAACTTTCACTTCTCTTATAGGCAGTTCCGTTCAAACTTAACATTTTGAAGCTCGGATGGGGATTGTTCAAGAGAGAATCCCAATGACACAACCTCATTTACAAGATCTAAAAATGGGCTTCGTATGGAGCAATTCTACTTGATGAGTCCACCGCTTCCTTTGTATGAGTAAATTGGATTTGTTAAAGCCCTATATTTATACTAATAATGTGATCACTATCCAATGGATATATTGGAAATGGTAACAATTATTAATGGTATTTTGAAATCCAAAAACATAAAACCAAGGGAGTTCATATTTTATATAACTATTTTACATAATAATACATTTAATTAGATTAAGAGTAATTTTCATTAATAAAAGTTTGGGTCGTTACAATATTCCCCCCTTAAGAAATTTCGCCCTCGAAATTTACTTTTACCATACTAAAATAGATGTGGGTAACTCCACCTCATCACTTACTCCGGTTCCCATGTTGCTTCTTTAAACTTGTGGTTTCTCCACAACACTTTCACGAAGGGCATTGTCTTATTTTGTAGAACTTTTTCTCTATGATCTAAGATCTTCATCGGCTTCTCTTCATAAGAGAGGTCATTATCTAATGGTACCAACTTTGGATTAAGTATATGAGATGGTTCAGTTATTTACTTACTCAAGAGTGATGCATGGAATACATCTTGTACTTGAGATAGGTTCGGTGGGAGTGCTAGTCGATAATCCATTTTTCCAATGCGATCAAGGATCTCAAAAGGGCTGATGTACCTTGGAATAAGATTTACCTTATTCCAAAATCTCATAATTCTCTTTCATGGTGATATTCAGAGGAATACCTTGTCTCCATCATCAAACTCTAGGCCTCGTCGACGATTATCAGCAGAGCTCTTTTGTCGACTCAGAATAGATTTAATGTGCTACTGGATGGTCTTAACCTTCTCCACCATTTCTTCGACCATTTATGGACCTAGGAGTTTTTTCTCCCCAACTTTATCCCAAAATTCCAGTGTTCTGCACCTCTTCCCATACAGGAATTCATAAGGATCCATTTGGATGCTTTAGTGGAAACTGTTATTGTAAGAGAACTCAACTAGAGGAAGATGTTGATCCCATCCTCCTTTGAAGTCCATTGAGCATGCTCTCAACATGTCCTCAAGTGTTTGAATAGTCTGATCATATTGACCATCAATTTGAGGATGATAAGACATACTGAAGTTCATCTCAATATGCAGAGCATGTTGAAGACTCTTATAGAACTTAGAGGTGAATCTTGGATCTCGATCAGATACAATAGATCGTGGTACTCCACACAGCCTTACCACTTCTATGATATATAACTGTTCTAGTTGATCCAATTAGAAATCCTCTTGAATTTCAATGAAGTGTGAAGTCTTTATAAGATGATCCACAATAACCCAGATAACATTGTTTCCTTTAGATGTCTTCAAAAGTCTGGTGAAAAGGTCCATGGTGATGTTCTCCCATTTCCATGTTGATATGGGTAATGGTTTCATCATCCCATTAGAATTATTCCTCTTAGACTTCACTTTACATACTAGGAACTTTGATTTATACTCAACGATATCCTTCTTTATGTTATCCCACCAATAAAGCTCTCAGATATATCGATACATCTTTGTGTTTTCTAGGTGATCGGAGAAATTCAAACTATGTGCATTAGCCAAAAGTTCTTTATTTAACTCCAAATTTTATGGAGCACATATTCATGATCTAAATCTCACAATTCCTTATTCATTAACATTGAACTCCGATGATTTCCATTTTCTAATAGTTTCCACTTTCTTCTTAATTCCCACATCATCCTTTTGATCATCCTTTAACCTTACCAAAAAAGACAATTAAACAATCATTTGTGAAAGTATTGATGATGTTCCCTTCTTTATGATTCCCATGTCCATCTTCATCAAATATAAGAAGATTGGATCCTTTTTAATTATCATCAATGATAGAATTTCTAGTTCATTTATACTTAGAGAATTTACCACCTTGTTCGCTTTCCCGGGGTAGTAATGGATTAAGAATTCATAGTCTTTGATCATCTATATCCATCTTCTTTGGTACATATTAAAATCTTTCTGTGTGAATATATACTTGAGGCTTTTGTGATCCATGTATATTTTACACTTCTCCCCAAATAGGTAATAACACCAAATTTTTAAAGCGAATATTACTGCATCCAACTCTAGATCATGTTTTGGATAGTTTTTCTCATGGACTTTCAATTTCATTGAATCATAGGCAATGAATTTGTTATTTTTCATCAACACACAACCTAGGACCTTCTTCTAAGCATCACTAAATACCACAAAAAGTTCTCCACTTGTGGGTAGTATGAGAACGGGTGTAGTGATAAGACTCATTTTCAACTACTTAAATCTCTATTTGCATTCATCACTCCAAGAAAACTTTACTCCTTTCCGAGTTAGCTTGGTAAGAGGGTTGGACAATCGTGGGAAATTTCTCACAAATCAGCGATAATATCAAGCTAACCCTAGGAAGCTACAAATATCTATTACGGATGTTGTCCTCATCCATCCCTCAATTGCATCCATCTTGGGGGGATCTATAGATATCCCATTGCTTGTGATGATATGAACTAAGAATGAGACCTCCTTAAACCATAACTCACACTTGATATACTTTTCATAGAGCTTCTACTTTTAAAAGGTCTTTAGTACAATGCTTAGATGCTCCTCATGCTCCACCTTGGTTTTGGAGTATATTAGAATACTATCTATAAAGACTACCAAAAATTTGTCAAAGTAATATCTAAAGATTGTATTCATCAAGTCCATGAATATTGCTGGAGCATTGTGAGTCTGAAAGGCATTACTATGAATTCATAGTGACCGTATCTTTTACGAAAATCAGTATTGGGGGATATCCTCATTCTTCACCCTTAATTGATAATATCCCGACTGCAAATCCACCTTGGAGAAGTATTTTTCTCTACATAGCTGATTGAAAAAGTCATCAATTCATGGAAGAGGATACTTGTTTTTTATCGTGATTTTGTTGAGCTCACGATAATCTATGCAAAGGCACATTGACCCATCTTTCTTCTTGATGAAGAGGAATGGAGCACCCCATGGTGAAGCACTTCGGCATATAAAACCTTCATCTAAATTCTCCTATAGTTTTTTCTTCAGCTCCTCAAGCTCTAAAACAACCATTCTATATGGAGTCTTGGATATTGGAAATTCCCCAGGTATAAGATCAATTGAGAATTCAACATCTCTTGTAAGAGGAAGACCAGACAATTCCTTGAGAAACACTTCACCGAATTCCCTCACAATAGGCATGTATTCAAGGATGGTTACTTCCTTAGACTCAATCATCTAAGTAAGAAACACATGCTCATAGGGAAGAAATATCCACACTTGAGATGATAGTTCTAAAGAAGATTCATCCTCATCCTTTCACTTGTACTAAATTGGGAGTCTATTCCCCATATAGAGAGTGATTTCAATCCCACAAAAATTTATGTTGGCTCTATATTAGAAAATCTAGTCCATGCTAAGAATTGAATCAAATTCCACCAGAGGGAGTATAAAGAGGTTCACCAATAAGTTCAATCCACAAATTATGACAGGGGAGGAGTTATATTTATGGGATGAAATGATTTCCCCATTTTCCATTCTCACTGACATCTTTACTTCCATGATTTGTGGTGGTGTTGGGATTGTTATACTAAACTTTTGGGATATAAAAGAATGCATAAAACCAGAATAAAAAAGTACATTCAATATTATTGAATGAATAAATAGTGTACCTATCACCACTTTATTGTCGGGGTTCACTTAGGCAGTAGTGATGGAAAAATCTCACCCTTCCTACCTTAGAGGTTATTGGTTTCCTCTGGAATCCCTTGGCCTAGAGCACTGGTTTTCAAAGTGCCCTGGTTCTTTGTAGTTAAGGCAATGAATAATGTGTTGAGGGTTGATCATATATTTCCTCTACTCTATTGCAATTGAAGTTTTTTTTGTTAGTAGTTAATGTCCAGGTGTCCTTCTCTTCCACACGTAAAGAATTTTCTTATCCCCTTCAAGCAATTTACAGGGTGCTTATTTCCACACATTTGGAAAGCGGGGTGCTGTATTTTCTTAGCACTATTGGATTTATCCATTGGACCACTAGAATTAAAGTCCACCTTATTATTATTATCCCCATGATACCCCTGAGATTATCCGATCTCCATTTAGACTTTGAGGGCACATCAAAAAATTTCCTCATAGGTCTCAAAGTAATGTATCTCTAGGGCTTTCCGTAGGATAGGTTTTAACTCACCAAAGAAGTTGTCAACCTTGAATTTGGGGGTAATGAAAAAGACAGAGGCATATTGTGCATGAATTGTGAAGTTTTCTTCATATGATCCAATGGATTCTTCGTCTTTTTTCTTGAGGGAAAAGAATTCCCTTTCTATCTTAAGTTAGAGGGTGCGAGGAAAATATTTATTAAAAAACATTTTCCAGAAATCCTTCCTTTCCAATGTCTCGATATCCTTCTCAGGATTCGTATTTTTGATCAATGTCCACCATTGACCAGCTTCACCCTCCATATGATAAGTATCTAAAAGAACCTTCTCCTATTTGGAATATTTAAGGATTGAGAAGATCTTTTCAATGGAGTTTATCTATTGTTTGGAAATTGAGGGATGATATGATCCATTAAAAGTAGGAGGCCTTTGTCTCATGAAGCTCTTGATTGCAACTTGTTCTTTCTTGGGGGGGGGGGTGGGGTTGAACGTTCCTCTTTATCCATGTTTCTATTCAAAACTTGAGTTAACTGAGAGAGTATCATGACAAATTATGCGATTCCAGCTCCCATCAGAATGGGCATCTCATTAGAATAGTCATCACATTGATCTTCGCATCGGTTGTTAGCCTGAGTCCTCCTATTTCCGGCCATTGGCTGGAATAAAAAGAAAATTATGGGTAAAACATAAAAGGGGAATCCAAAGACAAAAAGGTACAACTTATAAATTACTTTTATTTCCTTAACTTATGAATTTATAGGCTTCAATCTATGTTATCCTTGATCTACTTCCCAACATATATTCTTATGTGATTTTTTTATTCCCTTAATAATGGTTTGTACTAAGATTATGAATTTACTAAATCATATCCCCCAGGAGTTTCATAATCAAGATTGCAACAAGGCCCATTGTCATGCACCAGTTCCCATTCGATTATAGCTCAAAGCGGTGTTTTTGGGTTTTACCCCTAGATACATCTGTTCTAGAGCCGCCTCTACCTGCTCGTATCCAGACATGGATGTATTTTATTGATAAACCACTTACTCAATACTCACCAAAATTTAGGGATGTTTTTATTATACTCAGTCTTATCCCTAAGGCTTTTACTAGGGTTTTCTAATCCTAATCCCAAAAATAACTAAACCTATCCTTTGATACCAACAATAACAACCATTCTCTTTATTTCACACTTAAACATAATTTCTTACATAAAATATTCACTTGATACAACATATAAGATCAATATGTCTAATGTATTTGGGTATTAGGAACATTACATAACAACTTAAAACATGAAATACACATCTTTATTGAAAACTTCTTTTACATGACCACACACATTCCTTCGTACTTAGCATTGCATGGGATAACCTGAGTACATGAATAAAAAAAGGGTAATCTATAAAGCCCAGTAAAGGAGTAAAGAAAGGAATAACATGAATAATACATTACATGTAAGGAAATAGTAATATCAATGGAGCATAAGAGAAACATGAACATAAAGGAATGATATAGCATGATTGTCATAACATTGAAATATGACAATAACATTTAACATGATATTAGCATGAGCCAAGGATCATTGAACATATAGCATGACTAAACCATCATTTAAATTTAATTAGAATGAGTAAAACCTCATTTCACTTTACATATCATGATACTAGTCTTTACCCAATGCATTGGAGCGCTATCAGGGCACACCCTTCTTAATCATTTTATTTCATGCATAAGTGTGCCACATGGATCATTTAACATGGATTCATTAAACATAATAATTTATTCCAAAATAAAGGAATGTGGAATTAATACATTAAACTATATAATTAATAAGTAAATGTTCATAAATGTGAATACCCTTGATAGAGAAATGGGCATGGTATTCACTACACAATGACTTTGGCTTGGAAAACCATGATGCAATTTCAGCAGCATAACGGCGTGACATAAGAATTTATAAAAATCGTTGATGAGAAAGAAAGGGGTGTCTCATCATATTTAAATTAAATGGAAAGTAATGGGTTCATATAGTTACATTTCCCAACATATGTAATGGAATTTAGATTCATAAAACAAAATAATTGCTTGAATGTAGATGAGGAGAGAGAAATACCTTATGAAATTTCGGTATGGTAACATGTGTACATGGGAGAAATTAATGAGAGATAAAGGGGTCTTTAATAATTCAAAAATAAGGAGATAAGTATAGGTGAGGTGATAAATCATACCCCAACATTTTTAATTTAAAATACAAGGGTATATCAACATAAAGAAACTTGAAAAAAAAATGAGAGAGAAATAAATCCTTTACTTGGAAGTGTGATCCCAAAGGCTTGGGAGGGGCTTGATAGAGGCTTATTGGAAGATTGAGGGGTCTTGGGAGGATTTTAGAGAGAGGAGGTTATTTTAGGGATGTTATAAAAGTGTTTTGAGTGAAGATAAGTGGGATCTTGGTTGGGTTTATATGGGAAAAGAGAGGAAATTCTTTATAATTTTGGTTTTGGACACTACACATTAAACTAATCAAAACCACAAAACAAACCATGGTTTTTGCCCATGGGTTTTGACAAAGGTGAGTGGAAAAAATTATTTTATAATTCCAATGGCCTAAATTGTTAAAATATTAGGCTATCTTATGTGGAGGTGAGTCACACTCTCAAGGAAATCATTTTAAAAAGTTAAAATGTTTTATAAGTCTTCTAGGGTCCACTAAGGCACCATAAAATTAATAAAACAAATATAAAATCACATTTTTTTAAAGTTAAAACACATATTGGCTGAAAATACCTTTTATATTATTTTATTTTATCACTATTGGGTCATTATGATGTCATAAAACACATTATATATGTAAACAGTATTTAATTTTTATCCAAAAATTCAGCCGTCTCAGAAAATTTTGAAAAATTAACCATTGGATAATTTAGACATCCTGATTCCAAAATTAATATTAATTTTATCTAAATAATTTTCTAAATATGTGAATTTTTACTTTTAAAATAAAAACTGACATTTATAAAAAATTCACGGGTTTTGAAAAAAACAACTTTCAAACCTGAATAAAAATTACAATTGTATTCATAAAAATTATATGATCATTTATATTTAATAAAAAGTAATTTAGTAATAATATTTTATTAAAATAATATTTAATTAAAAAATCCATTAATTAATCAAAATAGATTTCTTAATTGAATATTAACTAAAAAAATACTATTTGTGCTTTAAAAACTATTTACAATGTAACAATAATAAAATGAATGTATATTATTTATTCTATAAAAAAATAATTCAAATAATAATAGTTCTAGGGTTTTGTTACATAACCCCTTATAACACCCACATAATACCTAAGGGTAAGTTGTGTGATGGTTAAAGACTTTTGGGGAGGCTCAGATAACATCGCTCGGGTGGTAATCTCTATTAACTTTCACTTCTCCTATAGGTAGTTCCGTTGAAGCTTAACATGTTAAAGCTTGGATTAGGATTGGTCAAGAGAGAAGCCCAATGATACCACCTCCTTTATGACATCTAAAAAATGAGCTTCGTATGGAGGAATTCTATTGGATTAGGCCATCATTTCCTTTGTCCGAGTAACTTGGATTTGTTAAATCCCTATATTTATACTAATTATGTTATCACTATTCAACAACTATATTTGCAATGGTAACAATTCTTAACTATATATTGAAATCCAAAAACATAAAACCAAGGAAGTTCATATTTTATATAACCATTTTACATAATAAGACATTTAATTATATCAATAGGAATTTTCATTAATAAAAGTTGGGTTGTTACAGAGATTGTTTATGATTATGCTTCTTTTGATGAAATATTATGATCCGTATCTCAAAAACACTCATTAATTTTCTTCTCTCCTGGTTATTCATGATATATTCATGTATTGGTACTATTTTTCCACTCTTTGGTATATAATATAGTTAAGAAAGTGTTTTTAAGAAAACCTGACTTTGCCCACTCATTGTTTGGAAATCTGTGTTCCTTCAAAACCATGTTTTCTAAAAAGGTTTACAAAAATACTCAAATATTCTCCTATGACTGTTAAAAGAAAATTTTACCCATTTTTTAGCTTTATAAACAAAAGGGTTCTTAAAAAGGATTCTTCTTGACTTTTTTTGATCGAGGCAATTTTCTAAACTTTTTACAATGAAAAAGGAATGTTCAGCATGTATGGATTTACCTGTCATCATGACCGTCATTCCCTTAAATCTTTATTTACAAGATTACAAAGTTATTTTTTTAAAATATTTTTATTCCTAATATTCTAGAAATTCTTTTTTTAAAGTGTTTTTCAATGAAAAAGGTTTTCAAAAAGGTATTATTATTTTAAATGTTTTTAAAATATTATTTTATAATCTTTCAATGCATTTTCAAAGAAAGTGGTTTTATAAAAGTTTTATGTTTTAAAAAGACATTTCAAAGAATAAAGTATATTTTACTCAAGAAATGTTTTCGAAACATATTTACAAGTTATTTTTCATGTAATATGACATTTATTAATGTTACTCATTCCCTTCTAGGAAATGACCCAAAAGTTCTATTAATATTCTTTCTTGAATGGTTTTTGTTTTGATAGAATGATTATTATGAAACCCATTTATCTTCCATAGGTTATATGATTTTGAAACCCTCTTCCTTTCAAGGGTTATTCAAAGATGAAATCAATATGAAACCTATATATTTTCCATAGTTTATGATATGATTGAATGTTCATAATACTCATTTTACTTCATGGGTTATGATATGATCTATTTTTATGGGTCATGATATTATAAAAGTTTTATTATCTTGTGGCACATGTATGTGTGAGTTTAATTATGTGATGGGTGGGACCTATATCTCCCTTCAATGCATTGGGTAACAATGGATGACTCATTAGTATAAATTTTATGCATGAGCCTGATTACATGTTCACAATGTTATCCATGGACATGGGTGCATTTCCATAAGTTTATGCATAAACCTGATTACATGTCCACAATGTTATAAGTAAACATTATTACATGTTCATAATGTTATGTGTGAACCTGATTACATGTTCATAATGTTATGAATTGACCTAGTTTCATGTCCATAAGTTTATTTATGAACCTGATTACATATTCAAAATGTTATTTGTGAACCTGATTACATGTTCACAACGTTATGTATGGACTTGGTTGCATGTCTATAAGTTTATGCGGGGGCCTGAATTCATGTAATTAACTTAACGAGTGAACTTTTTTATACTTATACATGTTCATGATGTTATATACTAGTGTATATTCCACAATTCCATGTCTTAATCATATGTTATGGGTTCATGGATTATGTTCTTGATTATCTTATGATTCATGTCTTATGAACTACTAATATTTATGCCATGATTCATGTTTATGATATTTGATATGTAGGGTTTGATCTTATAAGGATACAATCATGTTCTTGTACCATTATATTCAAGTTATATGCTTACATATTTTCTTTATTTACCCTTACCGAGCATTCGAGTTCATCCCTTTATTATGTCTCATTTCCCTAGGTTATGAAGAAATGTTTTTAAGTAGAATTACTAAGGGGAAGGTATTTACGGGACACATTAAATATATTTCATTGAGTTAGAATATTTTTGTTCAATGTTTACAAAGGAAATAAACTAATACAGTCTTTGGGTGTCTTTTTTATAATGTATTAAGTATTATGAAAAATGATGTAATGTATATTTATGTTAAGATTGGGTTATTATATATTTTGTGTGTGACCCTTTAGGAATCTTTCTTAGCGGTATTAATTGAACTTACCTTAAATATATTATCAGTTTCTAGCAACATGTCAAGACAACCATAAAGGAAGAAGTTAATGTCAAAATGATAACAACCATCTTATGAATTATAATATGAAATATAATCTCATTGTATCAATATCTCATCAAGTATGATTAATACTTGTGTCATTACCCTGGATGCTTGATTTATATTTCTTTGAGTTTCCAAAATGAACTTTTCACTGAACTACCATGGTCATGGATTTAATAATACAATTATATATCAATCAAAGGCCCATATATATCATCTTCTATTAACTTGGAAGGTATGGATTCTTTATTAACTTATTCAATTAACAACATATCACTTATGATACACTCAATGTATATAACCTTTCTCTAGGCATATGATGTCACATTTTTCATATATACATAAAATTTATTTATTAATGATATAAATTAATAATAATATCAATACTAAGGACCAATAATTGTTTTTATAGATAGTAATATCCAATAAAACATACACATGTGGAATTTATTTTGGTGATTCTGTCCTCATAACCCCCCTTCTTAGAGATTAACATGGTTAAACTTCATGAGAAGAAGTCTCAATATCTTATCATCCCCAAATACTTGATAGACAATCATCATCTATGTATCATTAGAAAAATATTATCTAGACCATATGACATATGTTTAAGAATATTTTCTTAACATTTATAAGTTCTCATTACAGCAGGCGTTGAGCCCAAGAGGTACTGATATGGTTGTTGTAATAAGTGAAGTTGAAGAATTGGGGAAGAGGATATGATTGGTTATGTTGGATTTTTTTTATCAATACATAAATCATATTCGATGTTAAACTAGAATGTCATGTGAAATTATCTCCAAGTTTATAAAAATAATTATTTGTTCACTACGATTCATAAATTTCATGAAGTGTTGAAGGATTTTGGAAGAATGGAGGGAGAAACCAGGAAGTCCATGCCCAGGGAGGAGGTCATGTATTTCCGTAAATGGGCAATAGGAAAGGGACCACACCCATGGTGGTCTTCCAGTGTTCTTATGTTAAATGATCAAAGATAAAATGGTCATGTTGGTTCTTATGGTGTATTTCCAGTCTACCAGTGTGAAATGAATATGGCTAAAATTGTTATGGTGATCCTCATGGAGGACTTCTAGTGTTCCTATGTAAAACAACCAAGGAAAAAATATCTATGGTGGTATTCCAGTGTGACTTTGTGAAAAAACCAATTCTAAAATACTCATGGTGGTCCCTATGGTCATATTCTAGTGTCCCTTTTCAAAATTTCAAAAAGAAGAGACCAAACCCATGGTAAAAGAATTTATTTTCGAAAGATCAAGTAGCAGGACAAAATAGTTATATGTAGAATGGCTACTCCTATGGAGATCAACATTTTGAGGCAAAACAAGAAAATAATTTTCACTTATACATGGTGCAATATGTGTTTGTGAGATAGTTTTAGTTACAAATAGTTTTGATGATTTGGATTATTTGGGTGACTCAAGGGCTCTCTAACTCTATCTATGAGGTCATTTTTGGAAGCATAAATGGTAAATAGAATATACAACAAGCCCTAATGTCTTAAAACGAAGTAGGAGTGGTTGATTTGATTGAAGGAATTTATTGATTTGAATTTGAAATTGAAAATTCAGGTTATCACTTATGATTTGAAATTTATTTTGTGAACAATATGGTATGTGTGTAAGAAGAAGAAGAGAAGATAAGATAATAAGAAGAGAAGTGGAAGAAAAAGTGGCTATGTAAATTTTTATAGAGTGAATAGATCATACATGAGTTTCTACAGGTTGAAGAAGTAAAGGAAGAGTAACACTTCATTAACTAAGGAAGGTTGTGTTGGTAAGGATTTATTCTTATTTATATCAAGTTCATTATCATTACAATAACGTAGAAAACTCTATTACAGTTATAAGACTTGTTGTAATATGAGTACAAGGATGAACCCTGCTCATTGTACCTATATGTTGAAAATAGTGGGTGGTATGGTCTTGATGAAATAAAAATCATTTTGCATACTAGTATTCTCATTTTGAGAGTTTAACCTTGTAAATACACTTTTCCCTTTGCATGTGTGTGTTGGAAAGTGAGATAGATTCACTTTAACTAGAAATGAAGGTTGTTTCACCAAGGAAACTTAAAAATAAATTGAATCATTTATTCAACCCCTCTCATTGATTCTTCCTTGATCTAGGTGGTACCTTTTTAAGTGTCATAATATAATAGGTTCCCCTCATTTTTTATTTTCTATTTGAAGTTTTAGAAGGTGTTTCTATTTTCTTAAAGTGTCTTTCACTGAATTTCTAGGTGTATGTTATGGGTGATCCATAATTCAGTAAATAGAAAGTGGATTCCTATATTTTTTAGAAAAAACTATCACATATATAAAGACATGATGTTTACATACCTGTTATCTATCATTTATGATGTTTTGTAAGTTACAAATGGTTGGTTTATTCCCCAATATGAAGGCATTTCTTTGAAAACAACAAATAAGAAGAATTTTGAAAATGATGGTTGTGAAAAGAATGCTATTCTGTTTTCTCTATCATAAAGTTAGTTTTTTAAATTCAATGGACTTAAAACCATAAAATAAATATGGGATAAATTTCATAATTTATATGAAGGAAAGAAAAAAGTGAAGTGACCTAAATTATAGTTTTAGAGACTTAAGTAAGAAGATATTTGGATGCATGATGATGAAACCATTGATGTTTCTTCACTATGATGAATAATGGTGTGATAATAATTAAGGTATATGGTGAGAAGTTAGAAGATATAGATATTTTTGAAAATATTTTCCATATCTTTCTAGAAAAGTTTGATTCTAAATTCTCTACTTTAGAATAAAAAGATCCAAGTGATATTTCTCTTGATGATTTTCATAGTGTATTAATATATTATGAAATGAGAAAATATAGTGCTATCAAGAAGAAGGTGAAGACCAAAAAATAAATATCTTTTAAGGCCTCAAATAAAGATAAGTATAAGAATAATGTTGATGATCAAGATTTTTATTATATTGATTATTATCCTGATTCGGATCAAAAGTTTTATAAGATATTGTCTATAATCTCTAGAAATATGAGAAGGGGAAAGGGGAGGTTTAAAGGTAATATTACACTAATTTTTTTTAAGTGTTTATTAGTTGTAAATTTTTCTACAAATTATCCTAAGTTAAAATAATATAGATTCAGTTATGAAGAAGAAGAATCACTATATATATTCTTTAAGAAGGTATCATCAAAGTTTGAAGAACTTGGGGTTTCTTCTAAAGGGAAAAGAAAAAATTTATAAAAATATAGGAAGTTAAATTTCTTATCTAAGTATGAAAGTATTGATAATAGTGATGAAGAATATTAAATGGATATTTCAAGAGATATTTATGAAAAATTTATCATTTCTAAGGTGAATGAAGAATAATTCACTAGTGAAAGTTGTATCGAAATTGAGGAAATAAAGAAACTAAGATAAAATTATTTCTAAAAATAAAACTCAAGGAGTGTCTCTAAAAGATATCTAAGTTGGAAAAAAAGAGATAAAAAATATGAATATGGAAAATCAATCTTATAAAATAAATTAATAAAGTCATATTGATTAGAAATCAAAGTTGAAGAAAGAAGTTGATGAATTGAATAAACTTTTATTGATCAAAATAATTCAAGAATCAAAATGGAAGAAGGGTAAAAAATAAATATTTAGAAATTCACTAAAATTTTTGTTCTAAAAAAGGATCCAAGATTAATTATGTTAATAGGGTTGAAAGATAGGTTTTTGATTATGAACAACATGATGGTTTTATTGTAAAATATGCCTTTTATGGTTTTTGTTGGAACTATGAAGGTTCTGGGCACATGGAAAGGTAGTTTTGGTTTAATTAATAATAAAATGATGAGTTTATATCATTTTTAAGATATAAATTTAGGGGTATTAACCCCATTAAATGGAGAAAATTTCAAATATAGTTTTATAAATATGGATTGAAAATTAAAAATTTATTTCAACCATTGGAAGATATTTGTGAATGATGTGAGAAACATGAACATCTTATAAAATGATGAATCTTTATGATACCATACTGAATATACTCAATAGATAATGTTGAGAGGTATTATAAGAGTAAGTACAAAGGAAAATAGAAAGTAATGGTTTGTGAAGTTTTTGACAAAGACTCCAAAGGATAATTCCTATATATTTTGTATAGTGATTATTCGTCACATATGATAAGAGATTTTAATCTACTTAAGGATATTGAAAAATATAAATAAGGATCTTTGAAAATTTTAAATTATGGGAAAATCAAAATAAAAGGTGTTGGATTAATATTTATTGGTAAATATTGATTGAAATCTAAGATCACATTGTACTTTGAAGAACTAAAACATAATCTTCTTAGTGTGTCTTAGTTATGTGAGAGAGTACATTAATAAATCTTTCAAAAATATGGGTTTTTTGTGAAGATAATGAAATATGGATATATCTTGGAATGGGGAAAATGAACAAGAGGTATTTTTTTCTCATAGGGAATGCTGGAAATTATTATTATTTGAGTGTGAAAGAATAAAATAGACTTTGGCATCAAAGACTTGGTCATCTTGGCCAAAAGAATATGTGTAATATTATTCATGGAGATAATGTTCATGATATTCCTAAGTTAAAAAGAGGAAGTATTTGGACACGTTCCTCTTTTAAAAAAGTAAAAATTGTGAATACTCCATACAAGAAGGCTGAAATAGAATCTACTCATCCTTTGGAGCTAATTCACTTTGAAATTTTTGGCCCATGAGGAAGCAATCAAAAAATAGATATAAACTTTTTATTTTCTATATTGATGAATTCACTCACATTAAATTAATTATGTTTATAAATCATAAATCAAAGGATCTAAAAAGGTTTAAGAGTTTCAGGAGAAGTGAATTTAAATAGTGCATTTACTCTTTAAAGAAGATTCAAATAGATAATGGTACTAAGTGTACCATTGGATGATTTTAATCCTATCTTAAAAACATGGTATTCATCATGCATATAGTGTACCATACTCACCTAAAAAAATGGTTTGGATGAATGAAGGGACATAAGTATTATTGAGATGGCTTGAACTATGTTGTTAGATCAGGACACATCTCATTACTTCTAGAGAAAAGCTATTGGAACAGTGGTTCATATTCAAAATCGTTGTCTTTATAGGCCAAATTCTAATATGTCATCATATGTGATGTATCATAATAAATATCTAAGTTTTAAGTATCTGTGAGGGTTTGGAAGCACTTGAATTATCAAAATTAAAAGTGAAAATCTGGGAAAATTTGAAAGAAGAGGAATTGATGGTATCTTCCTTGGTTATCCACAAAATGGGAGAGGATATCATTGTTATAATAAAGTTATAGGTAATATTGTTGATTTTATTAATGTGAAAGTGGTTTAACACACAAATAGAGTGAACTCACATGAAGAAGAATGTTCCAAAAGTGATTATGATGAATCTATTTTCATGAAACAAAAAGGTAAAGTTTCAGAAAATGGTGAGAATTATGAATAAGTTCATGTTGAAGAAGTTTATTAAGTAAATTAAAGTGATAAATGACAATATTATTCACATTAACCATGGTTAATAAGTCAAGATTAGGTTCAAAAAATTATTAGAAATCATAGAAAATATATTCAAACAAGAATAACTTTGAGAAAATCCACTCATATATCATTATTCTCTCAAGTTGAACCAATATATGTGAAATAATCAATGAAAAATTAATATTGGATTAATTAAATTAAATAATAGTTGGATCAAATAGAAAAAATGAGACTTTGGAGTTGGTAACCAAGAGAAAATAAAAGAACATTATCAAAAAAACATGGGTGTTTTGAAACAATATGAATGAAAAAGATGACTTGGTGAGAAATAAAAAAATATTAGTGTATAAAAAATATTCCTAGGTTGAAGGAGTTGAATTTTATGACATATTTTCACTGGTTTCAAGTCTTGAAACTATACGAATTTTTCCTACATTTTTAGTATAAAGGCAATGTAATATCTTTCAAATGGATATCAAGTCAACCTTACTTAATGATGAATTGGAAGAGGAGGTGTATATTAAAACATGTGTTTTATTACTTTGTGAATATGAGAATTGTGCTTTTAAGTTAAAAAAGGCTTTATATGGGATAAATAAGGCCCCAAGAGCTTGATATTCTATGTTGGAAACCTGTTTGAAGAAGTTTAAATTCAAAAAATAAAGATTTGACATCAATATATATTAAATATGATAAATTAGTATTTATCATTACTATAATTTATGTTGTTTATATCATTTTGTTGGAAATGATGAATATGTGAAGAGTTTTCAAGAGAAATGAAGAATATTTTTGAAATTTCCATACTCAATGAGATGAGATACTTTCCATGATTATAAATTTCTCAAGAAAAGGATTATATTTTTCTATCTCAAGAGAAGTATGATGATTAAATGTTAAATAATTTTATATTGTAGGATTTAAATCTTGTTTCTACACCAATTTTAGTGGGATAAAAGTTAAATAAAGATTAATTGAGAAGAAGTTGATCCAAGAGAATTCCAAAAGCTGATCAGAAGTTTACTTTACTTGAAAACTTCAAGACCAAATATAGTGTATGATGTTACACTTTTTTCCAAAGATTAAAGTATACCAAAAGTGTCTCATTTCATGTATGGAAATAGAATACATAGATACATCAAATGAGAATCTAACTATGGATTGAAATATGACAAAAAAGGTAATCTTGATATCTTTGGTTACTTAGATGAATATTTGGATGGATGTATTGATTATATGAGGTATACATATTGCAGATATTTATATCTTGGAGAAAATTCTATTTTATGGAATTCAAGGTAGTGGAATTAAGTCACTTTTAGCACTTATGGGGCTGAATATATGACTACCACTCATGGATCAAGAAAACTTATGCCGATGAAGACTTAAATATAAGATTTAAAAGTTGAAGTGAAGTTTCCACTACTATTGGGATGAGATAATCAAATTGATATAAATATTTCAAATAACCTATTTCAACATTAAATATCCAATAATATTGATATTAAATATAACTTCATCAAAGAGATAGTGAAGAATAATGAGTTAAAAATGGAATTTGGTCCTAAAAAAGAGCAGATTGTAGATGTGTTTACCAATCCACTATCAAAATAAGCTTTTCAGAAATTGAGGTTAAAGTTAGATGTTCAACCTCATTCATTATAGGGATAAGGTATGATGTAGTCCTTACCCTCTCTCATCTTTTCTTTGATTTTTTTTTCGAAGGGGGAAGAAAATGAAAATATAAATATCTCCTTTATGTTTATCTTTATATTGTTTATCAAGTAGGGGGGGAGGGTGTATAATGTGGGGGGAGTATCCATTGATATGTGTTTCGTTTCTATTGAAAGAAATAATATATTTAGATAAAGTTACTAAAAGGGGTATTATGTAATTTCAACATGTGATAAACAATTTTAATAGTTTATTGTAAGTGGTTATAGGAATATTTCATGTTTGAAAGAATTATTGATGTGTTGATGAAGTTTTGATTGAAAATTGAGAGGTTCGCATTAAGGAAGTTTCATATAGATCACAATCTTATAGAAAACATGGTATTATTAATTCATTCCTCTTTTTTTTTCTACACCGAGTTCACTCACATAGGCTTATAATTATTGTATAGTGATCCATTTATATATTTTATCAGAGTTTCATAGTGATTTATGTGCCTTGATTGACAACAAAATCCAAAGAGGGATATCTTTGAGTCTAAGAGGTGCTGAGATGGTTTTTGTGATGAGTGAAGTTGAAGAATTGGTGAAGATTACATGATTGATTGTGTTGTATTTTTCTATCAATACATAAATCATATTCAAAGTTAAATCATATTATGCCACATGAAATGGTCTTAAAGTTTATAAACATCATGATTGGTTCATCATGATTCAAGCATTTCATAAAGTATTTAAGTCTCTTGGAATAAAGTAGGTACAATCCAATAAGGATGATCCCATGGTGTAGGAAATTTTGAGAAGTATTTTCCCAAAATGGGAAATAGTAAAGGGACCATTCCCATAGTGATTCTAGTGGTGGCATTCCAATGTGCTTATGCGAAACGACCAATGCTAAAATAGTCATGGTGGTCCCTATGGTGGATTTATAGCATGATTGTGAAATATTAATAAGGCCAAAATGGTTATGGTGATCCTCATAGTGGACTTCCAGTGTACCTATATGAAACAACCAAGGCCAACATCGCTATAGTGGTCTTCTAGTGTGCCCATGTGAAACGACCAAGGCTAAAATGGTCGTGTTGGTCCCCATGATGTTCTTCTAACATGCCTGTCAAAAATTTCCAATATAATAGACCATTCCCATGGTATAATAATTTTTGGTTGAAATATGTAGTATAAGGCCAAAACACCCAAAATTATAAGGGACACACCTGTGGCACTTAATGTTTTGAGGCAAAACCGCCAAAGACTTTGCACTAGGACATGGTGTAAGCTGTTTCAAGGAGATTATTTCAAGTATGAGTATTTTTTATGATGTGGATTCATGTTTAACTCAAATTATCTCTAACATAATCTATTTAGTCATTTTTGAAATCATCAATGGTATCAAGAATATCCAACTAGATGCAATGGATAAAAATGAAACATGAGTAGTTGAGTTGGTTGAAGGAAGTTATTGGTTTAAATTAAAATTTTAAAATTAAAATTGGAAATTATGATTTTAAATTACTACTTTTAAAAGTATGGAATGCGTGCAAGAATAATAAGATAAGATATGAGAATAATAAGAGAATATGAAGAATAAGTTGTTGTGAAATTGGAACAGAGTGAAGGGATCATACTTGAGTTTCTTCAGGTTGAAGAAGTAGAGGAAGAGAATCACCACATCAAAAAATGAAGGCTATGTTTGGAAGGATCTCTTCTTGTTGATAGAAAGTTTTTATCATTGTAATAGTGTGTGAATCACTATCACAGTTGAGAGACTTATTGTAACAATAGTACATGGATAATCCTTACTCATTGTACTTATATGTTGAAACTAATGGGTAGTATGGTATTTGTGAAATATGGATCATGAAATGGACTAAATATCTCATTTTGATAGGTGAAACTTGTAAATATTCTTTTCCATTCATCTGTTAATGTTGTAAATCAATCAAGATTCAATTTAACAAGTGATGAGGGTTGTTTCACCAAGTAAACTTAAAAAGAAATTGAATCACTGATTCAACCCTCCTCTGAGTGATTCTTTACTAATCTAGGAGGTTCCTTTTAAATGGGGAACTATTATAATATTTCAATGAAAAAAATACTCTAAAGACATTATCACATTAATATTACATAGAAAACAATCATCATTTGATAAGATATTTATTAATATTTTTATAATCAAAAGTAAAAAAGTCAGTTGGTTCCAGGGAACCAACTCCAATAGACCCCTACTTGCACTAGATCCAATTGCTAACAAATTTTAATTCACTAGATCCCACATTATATTCACGCTCATGATTATATAAGGTATTAGTCAATGGTTCTTCCATGTTCTATTATTATCCTACACTATTTAATATGACTTCACCCCTTTGAGAAAAATCCATCAAGATGTGATACTTCTAAATTAAAATATTCATTAATTGATGTGACCTAAGATTATTGGATAAACCCACCACTGAATTATTATCACAATAAAAAGTGATTAAATATTTACTATTAGGTACAACACTAATCTTTGAGACAAAGTTCTATATCCATACTACTTATTTAGCTACATTATAATTTTCAATATACTCCAAATCTATTGTGGAATCGTCGAACGCTGGATAATTAAAACTCTTCCAACTAATATCTCATCCATTAAGGGAAAAACATATACCAATTATAATTTCATATCATTCTAATATATTAGTAAACTATCATTTATTTATCCCCTGAAAACTAATTCCTCATCTTCTCCATAAACTAGTAACATAATATTTTTACATCATAGGTACTTTAAGATAATCTTTATAGCCAAAAAATGTTCCTCTCCTAGGTCTATTTGATATTTTTATATCATGATAAAGGAATATAAAGAATAAATCATAGTACAAATCATTACATACATGATAGATATAATCATATAAGCATAAGAAATTCTACTCATTCATTCACTCTCCTCTTGTGACTAAAGAAATATTTTATTATAGAGATATATACCATATGGAATTGGCAACAATCCTATCTTGGATTACTCAATATTGAATCTCCTTAATACCTTGTCAATATATATACCTTGACAAAGTCTGAGCATCCAATTAGATCTATATTGATTGATCTTTATACTCAGGATTCAGATTGATTTAGCTAAGTCTTTTATGGAGAAGAATTTTTGTAAACACGTATTAACTAACTATAAGACTAATATGTCATTTCCTATCAGTAATATATCATCAATATATACTACTAGAAAAACTAATGAATTCATAATAAACCACTTATTACACGAGGATCACATTAATTATTCATTAAACGAAATTCAATTATGGATTCATTGATTTTTTTTCCATGACCATGATTCTTTATTAAAACCATAAATGGGTCTCTGCAACTTTTACACCTTATTGGAATCCTTTGGTTACATGAACCATTTTATCCATGTAATATATACATCTTCAAAAATTTCCCATTAAGGAAGGCAGTCTTGACATAAATTAATCAAATTTCATAATCATTGTAAGATACTTTTGAAAATAGAAATCTAATGGATATTAGTATATGGAATCATGAAAAAGTTTCATTATAATCTATATCTTTATGTTTTTTAAACCCTTTAGAAATCAATCACGACTTATAGGAACTCAATTTACCATCCTTGTCCATTTTTTTCTTGATCACCCAATTGTACCAAATAGGATTTACATCAACTAGAGGATATACCAAAACACAAAAATAGTTTTGGTACATGGAATTCATTTCTAAATTCATAGATTCTTTCCACTTGGAAACTTATAACCTATTTAATACCTCTTTATAGGATAAAATATCATTATTTTCAATTAATAACGTGTCACTTTCCTTAATGAATAGAAAACCATGTCTCTATGGCACTCTTACATAGAATTGTTGTCTTTTGAACAACTTATTCCACTAGGAATCGTGGAATTTGTTATAATTATAGCTATTGTATATCCTGATCTTCAACTTCATCGAAGTTCACCTTGCTCTCACTAAATCTTTTAGATATATGTTCCATTTAAAGGAAGGTGGAATGTCTATAAACTATGAAATTTTTATCTACGGTTTTGTATAGATAATATCCTTTTGTTTATTTAAAATACATTATAAATATGAACTTTGTGCCACATGATTCCACTTTGTTGGTTTAGTATATATTATATAGTTTTTAATGCATATACCTGAAAGGATAAATGAATATTTTAACAACTCATCACTAACCTCACTATTTATAACAAGGTATAGTTACTCCTTTCACTAAAACTATTACACTATGGTGTATAAGGATGAGTTATTTGGAGTAGTATCTAAAACTATTTTAGATAATTGATGAATTATTAGTTAAGATACTCCCCACCTTGGTATGGGATGAATTTATTTATCTTCTTGCCAATATGATTTTATAATTCATTCTTATATCCTCTAAATTTATAAAAGGAACCAAACTTATAACTTATTAAGTAGATATATCCATATCAACTAAATTCATTGGTAAAATTTATGAAGTTAGAGTATCAACCTCTAGATTCTACTAGAAAGGTTCCACACACATTTTTATGAAATAAATCTTGAAGTGCAAGAGATCGTTTACCTTTTCCACTAAATGGATTTTTGGTCATTTTCCTTGAAAACAAGCATGATATAAATAAATTAATTTTATTTCAAAATAATATAAATATATTTCTTGATATAATTTCATAAAAAAATTCTTATTTTCATGACAAAGTCTGCGATTTTATAATTGTGAGTGATATGAGTCTATAAACTTGATTCGTTATCTATTTACATGACATCATTTTCATATTCTAGTATGTAAATACCATTATTCAAATGTTACATTCAATAACATATGATATCTTTATAAAAGTTGAAAATTTTAATTTAAACTTGAAAATAAAACCATACATGCCTAAAATTGACACATAAATGATGTTTTTTATTATATTGGGATAATAATAAAAATTATTTAAAATAAGAACCAATCCTATCAGAAAAATGAGATGATAATATCTAATAGATATTGTAGCTAGTATCCCTTCATTAACAACTCATAGATCTACCTCAACTATGGTAAAATTTTAAAATCTACTCAATTCATATATTATTATATACATGAAAGAACTAAAAGCTTTAATTAATAGAAAATTTATATAAATGGAATGATTATAACTGATAATGAACATATATTAATATTCCCCTTACTTATTTACCAAGGTACAATTCTTCTTCCAGTGGCCTTTATTTCCACAAGTAAAACATACAACAACATTATCTTTATACTATATTTAGATCTTTTTCCTTTTGGAAGGGAGGTGTGAAAGTACCTTATACCTGGAGTTTGTATTATACATTTTCCTTGACTTTTATCCTTTTCACTATAAGGATATAATTGTTTATGATTTATGTATTTATCCACTTGGAGGATCAGAGTCAAGAGATCTGGAGGCATCATCTATATTTTGTTCATGTTAAAATTCACAATAAAACATGATAATATTAAAGTAAGTAAGGTAGATATGAGGTCTATACACAATTCCTTGAGTATATTGAATAAAAAATTTCCAAATTCTCATAGCCAATCATCTTTAATATATGTAGTCCTGCTAAAACTTCTCCTAACTTTCACATAAAGAGTTATTTGAAGATTTCATACCTCTATTGTCTTGATTTCTCCTAAGAGAGATATTAAAGATGAGAAAACATTGTGTATGCATCCATTTCTTCATAAATAACCCAACAAAATTATTAAAGAATATTGTATATGTTGTCAAACATGAGTAAGAAACTTTACAAGATGGTTAGAAATGTTTTTAATATATCCTTCTATACTAGTGATGAACATCACTTGGATGAATGTTTGAAGAGTCTAAATTGAATCATGAATTAAATAGGTAGTGAAATTACTTGAAATTATATAAATTGAGTAATTATATTTATAAAGGATTTGGGAAACAATTTAAATATATTTTAAAATATTATTATATTTCCCAAAGTAATTTTAATTATTTGATGTTAATTTAAGTTTTTGGGAAAGACTTGAGAATATTGGAAGTGGTTCTAATATTATTTAATGTAATCTAGATTTTCATAGTTGAATATACCTAAGTATATGTACCTATATATGATATTTGTTAATACATAATATATTTTATTAATTACTCTAAAAATGAAAAAGGAAGGATCTTACAAAGTTATACATAACATATTTGACAAAGAGTAATGAGAAATGGAAATGGAAATAATGCATGTGATATTTGATTTCGTATATTAGTTTTTTATTGAATCTTTATGATATTTTTCTAAATTCAGATGATATGTAACGTTGTTTTCCATAAGAAGATGATACTTTACATATTCACTGAGGTTGATCCTGAAAATTAATAGAGGCATGGATTACACAACATCCTTCATGATATGTAATATATTTTGTTGAAGCAAAATCTAGAAATTTTTGAAGGAATGCAATGTGTAAAATATTTTATGATACATAATATATTATTTAGAGAAGAGTAATGAATTTGAAAAAGGAAATAATATTTACGTTGTATGGAAAATATGTATAATGTTTTTGAACCATGTATAACATATAGTCTAAAACATAAGATATTTATTATCTTTCATAAGTTTAAACACTTAAGGAAAAATTTAGATATATGAAGTTTGATATTTCCAAAATTAATTATGAAGAATGAAATAAAACTAGAAAATTTATGATCCATTTTATCATGTTTTAAAAATAAAAACTACTCTAAAGTGTTGTGATTCAAGATAAGTATATAGTATCAAGACAAATATAATGCGATGAAATTTAAGGAAGTTACACTACAATAGAAGGCGCCATATCATGAGATTATTTACATGAAAATATGCATTCCAACATATAATGTATTCAAAATATCCCTATATTTAATAAAAAACTTGAATATAGGAATATCTTTTGTCTCTTGAATATTTAAATGAAGATTTAAACTCAGATTAAATGAGAATGAAAACTAGAAATATTTTCAAATAGATTTAAATAAGAAAAGATCATACTACTAAAATTGTGGTAGATTTTTAAATTTGAACATTAAAATATTATTCATAATATTATTTGTGAATATAATATAAGAAAATGAATAAGACACTATAATATGATCAAGAATTGATAATTGAGAAGTCAATTCTATAAATTAGTATCAAATTACTATATTAAAGAGTTGTTAAAGAGAAATGATAGAACTAAGAGTTCAAAATTGAAAAGAAAACCTACAAATATTGAGAATTCAGTGATCTCGAATAAATTGAAGTAGAAAGCATATAGGAATCATAGTGGGGGGATATGTTTGTGCAAGGTTTATTATGGGTTTAGTATGATTCCCATTGTAATCACTTGTGTTAATAGAGAAAATCATTGAATTATGGTGTATAACTGGTCACAACAAGGAGTAGGCACCCTCAACGAGACTAAACCTTCTAAAAATTGATTTTCCCATGTTATTTACTTATTTATATTTTTAGTAAGGATTATATATTTACTTTGAGCAGACTAGATCCTAATAATCCAAAGTGGTTTATTTCAAAGAAAATAAAATTTAAAAGGAACCACCATAGATTCAACCCCCATTCTCAGTGGTGTAACACACTCTTAGGCACATCAAGTTGTATCAGAGTTAATATAGGTTCCCTCAATAAGATCCAATTACATCTAGGATTAGAAAATATTAATTATATCAATAGCATGGGTACCCCATGTTTAATAGAAAAACTATCATAGTTATAAGAACAATTTGCAGCCTTATATCCTATCTATTATCCTTGAGGCTAAGGACACAACATCAATGATATTTCCACCCACTGAGAAGGGTTATCCTATGAATTTTTCGAATAATACAATTTTAAAAGTTGATGTAAAGTCTAAAAAATAATATTTTCAAGTATTTATATGAGAAAGTTTACAAAAAAGTTATGGGGTTTCAAATAGATAATAAAATCTGGGATTAACTAAAGAGTAGTTATAAAGGAAATGTGAAAGTCAAAAATGGAAAGTCAAAAATATGGAGAAGTATATTGGAGGATATAAAGATAGATGATGGGGAAAATATTATTTAATACTTTATAAGAGTTTATGAGATTGTTAGTAATATCCAAAGGTATAGTGAAATTTTGTGTGATTCTATAATTGTTAAAAATATGATGATAAATTTTATAGACAGGTTTGATCCTAAAATCACTAATCTAGAAAACAGAGAGAATATAAATCTTAATGAATTATAAAACATTCTCATTACTTATGAAATGAGAAATATTTCAGCATTAAAGAGGAACAATAAGGAGGAAATAACTTTTTAATCCATGAGAAAACTCAAAATTAAAGAAAATAAAGATTCAAATGAATTTTATGATGATAGAGAAGATAAATATTATAATATAATTATAGATCTTATATCTAATAAATTCAAAAAGTTCAAGAGAAAAAATAAATTCAAAATATCACCAAGTTATTACAAATGGTAGAATTTTAAACATGGTCATAAACTATCTAAAGAATAAGAGTGCTAAATATGAGTAAGATAAACAAGATGAGAAGCCTTAGAAAAATAAATGGGGTAAAAATTAAAAATAATTGAACAAATATGGTGAGAGAAAGAAGAATTTTTTTGAGTAAATAATAATAATTTGAATCCTCATCAAGTATAAAATAATAATCTGAATCTTTTGAAAACATTAAAAACTAAAATGATCATGTGGAGAAATATAAATAATTCTCAAGTAGTGATAAATAAGGAAGTAGAATAGTTTATTTAAAACACATTTTAAGGGTAAATTATAGAATGTCTTGAATAGAATATAAAATAAATAAATATAATAGGATTTTGAATAAATAAAATGAAAATAACATTGAATAAAAATAGGAGTAAATTTAAATAGAATAATCTTACATTGATAAAATTAAAAATTTTAAGTTGAAAATTATTGAGGAGGAGAAAATCCTAAAAGATCAAGATGTGAAACAAACTCTAAAGGATGAAGAACTAAGTAAGTTACAATAAAGGTATCTTTAAGTTTATAATTATCTAAATAAGATAATATACAACTAAAATAAATTTGTAGAAGTTAAATATAAATTATCACAAACTGGTAAAAATATGGGTCCAAATAGGTATGTTGATTATTTTCCTATTAAATCTCAAAATAAACATATTGCTTCTAGCAGTGAAGATCCCAAAAATAAACATGGATCTATTTGGGACAATAAAACTAATGATAAACTCTCTTATACATCAAATAAATGGAATCACATCTCAATAAAATTATTCCTTCATAGATAAAAACAAATACATTTCATGGCAGGACATTAATAATAGTTTTCCCAGAAAAATTATCATCAATATATAAGATCAAGGTTCAAAGGATACTAGTGGTTCTATGGGAAATTTAGGAAAAAATACCACACATACTAGTTCAATATATCACTAATAGGGAAGTGGCATGAATCTAGGGGGATAAATTATGAGAGGATGAGAAGAGATTCTCAAAGAAAGAAATTTATAGCCAATAATTTAGTATTTATACCAACATAGAACATGTTTGATTACTTAGAATAAATTTGTGGTAGATGATATCATTAGGGTTACTATGATAAGGATTTCATGACTAACCTTCATGGATAGTGTTCTTATGGTGATAAATGAAATGTAATTCCAAAAATAATGGAAGAGAAGTCATGTTTTACTGAAGTTGCATTAGAATCCTATAGAGAAACAAGCCATGGATACTTGAGAGTGTCTATTACTCACATATAACTAATGACACAAAAATAATGAATGATATTGAAAAGCATGAAGTTAGAGTAGTGAATATTGGTAGTGATTTCTATATGAAAATAAAAGGAGTTATAACTACTAAAATAGGTCCCAAAATTTAAAATCAAGAGATGTATTGTTTTTTGAAGGGTTGAGGAAAAATCTATTTAGTGCTATTCAACTCTATGACAATGTAAATGCGGTTATTTTCAAGAAAAAACTCATGTATCATTAAAATACATAAGTATGGAAGGACCATCAGTCAAGGTAAAAGAACTAGTAGTAATATAATCCAAGTTAGTGATCCTACAAATTATTATTATTTGAGTGTTAAAAATGAAATAATGTTGTGGAATGGAAGACTTATTCAACTTGGAAAAAGAAGTTTGAGTGAAATTTTAATGTATGATATTGTGAGTGACCCACCCCAGATAAAAATAGAAAGATATTATATTTTTAAAACTTTTAAGAAATGCAAAATGTTATAAGAAAATCACAAAGGAGTAGTTATTTTTTCCACTAGACACTTGAGATTGTTCATACAGACTTATGTAGACCTAGGGGAAAAAAATTACACTAGAGGTGATCTATATTTAATTAATTTTATTAATTATTATACCTTGATGATAAATTTCATGTTTTTAAGAAGAATTTAGAATATATTGAAGTGTTTAAAATATTCATATGATAGGTTAATAAAGAGTTTAGGGTATGCATCAAGAAGATGATATCAGATAATGGCAGGGTACACCTGTAATTATTTTCAAATCTTTATTAAACATGGAATTAAGCATCAATATAGTACACCATACACTGCCCATAAAAATGGTGTGGCAGAAATAAAGAACATGAGTCCAGTTTAGATGGATATAACTATATTATCTAAATACAAGATCTAATTATTTTTGGAGGGAATTTTTTACACAATTTCACTCTTACATAATAGATATCTACTAATTCCAAAGACACACATGACACATTATGAAATACGTTATAAGAAAAATCCAATTTTTATACACTTTAAAGTTTTTGGTATTCCTTATTATATGATAATGAAAGACACCAATATGGGAAAATTTAAAGAGAATGAAGAATAAGGGATCATCATGGGATGTTTATCAAATGTAAAAGAAAATGGATGTTAGAAGAAGTGGCTAAAAGAAATGATTGATTTTTTTTGATTTAAATATTAATTAGAATTATCTTAAAACTAATATGAAAAATGATTCCATTTTTGAAAATCCAAGAGATGAAAATATTCATATTTTATAAAAATAAAATTAGAATATTCTAGAGAAAATCACTAAATAATAATCTGAAAATAAACAACATGTTATAGATATTTATTTTTATCAATCAGTGGTTGAGGATTTCAATAACAGAGTGTGTTGGAGATTTCAATGAGGAGTTATATTATATTGAGAGGAATTTAACTTAGGATATTGTCCCAAGACCAAAAGATAATAATATAATTGGGGACAAGTAGACATTCAAGAATTGTATGAATGATAAAGGAAAAGTTATAAGGAACAAGGCTATCCATGTGTGAAAGGGTAAATCCTAATTTGAGGGAGTTTATTTTTAAGAGAAATTTGATCCTGTTGTAATATTGGAGTCCATAATAATGTTCTTAGGTGTAGGAACTCACAAGTAGTAAAAAATTTATCAAATATATGTAAAATATACCTTCTTGAATGAAGAGTTAGAATAATAATCCTATATTTATAAAACCGAAGAATTTTTTATTGAAAATGATAGAAAATCGGTGTGTAAACTAAAGAAGGATATCTATGGGATAAAAAAGTCCCCTAGATCTAGTATTAAATGCTAGATAAGTGCCAAAAATTACGAGGTTTAAAAAAGGAAAAGTGGATAATAATATATACATAAAACAAATAAAGGTAAATAATCTCATTTTAATTGAATATATTGATGATATCATTTTTAAATGTGATCAAAAGAGTTCTAGTGAATAATTTTATAATAAAATGAAGAAAAAATTTATGATGTCCAAGTTAGGAGAATTAAGATACTTTTAAGGATTTTAAGTGATGAAAGAAGATTTTTTTTCTATTATAAGAGAAATTTGAAATTGAATTATTGAATATATTCATCATAGAAGGCTCCAAATCAGTATAAACACCAATAAAAGTTGTAATTTAACTGTCAAAGGATATCAGAGGAGAAAGTGTAAATCAAAGAGAGTTTAGAATACCAATTGGAAGTTTGATTTATATCACTGCTTCTTAATATGACATTGTGTATGTAGTGAGATATTATTCTAGATATAAAATTAATCCTAAATAATCACACTTGATGTATTCTAAGGGATTAATTAAATATATCAAATGGATATTGAGTTTTGAACTAATTTATTAGAAATGTGAGAATTAGAATCTATCTAGATTTACTGATAAAGACTGGGTAGGTGACTGTGATAATAAGAAGTTAACTTAATTAGGAATATTTATTTTGGAAAAAATCTTATCATTTGGAATTTTATGAAATAAAAATCCATCACACCAATAACTATAGTGTAAGAATATGTTATTTCTACCAGTACCTATACCTAAATGATATGAATGATTGAGTATAAAATTTTATGTGTAATTATTTTGATATGAACCTTTTTAAAAATCTTGTACAACACTCCTAGCATAATAAAATATATATCAGGTTTTACTTCATCAAATATAGGGTTTTAAATGGTTATATAAAACTCTAATTCATTCCCATTAGATATCATCTTGCTGATATTTTCACCAAGGATATGTCCAAGGATATATTTGAGGCTTTGAGGATAAAAATGAATGTTTACCCCTCACCTCTCACTTCAAGGATGATTGGACCCCTAATATGATTTTTATTATTTTTAAAATGGGGATAAAGATAAAAAACTCTTGAATATTATATATTTAATAAATAGATGAGGTTATTATAAAAAGGGGGATTATTGAGTATATTTATTGAGGGGGAGATCATTCAAATCACCTAGCTAGAACTTTATTATCATCAATAGATTGAATTATCTAAAAAAAATTTTCTTATCTGATAGGGTAGTTTCAAGACACTTATCATTTGAGAAAGGCTCTGATTTTATGATTTAATTGTGATGTGATGAGTTTTTTAAAAGAGTTAAGTGAGGTTTATAAAAAATTCAAATAAGGGGATTGAAGAACCTAATAGATTTGTTAAAGAAGATTTAATTTGTTTTAAACCATGATTAAGACACTTTGGAGGATGGTTAGAAATGTTTTTGAGATAGTATGATATATACAGTGATGAACATCACTTGTATGAATGCTTAAATAGTTTAAATCAAATCATAAATTAAAGAGGCGGTGAATTATCCAGGTTCACACTTACCCTTTAAAAGTGTCATTTGAAAATCCAAAAAATATTGATTTGGATAATACTTAAAATACTCTAAATTGAGTAATGATATGCTAAAAGTACCTGGGATTAGTTTAAATAGATTTGATAATTTTTGCTATATTTTAAAGATTCCTTTGAAGTTTTTTAAGTTTATTTGAAGTGTTTGAGGAAAACTTGATAATATTGGAATGTTATTTGTTGTAATCAAGATATTCTGAGTTGAATCTTCCTAAGTCTATGTTTTTACATATTATATTTTTTCATATATAATATATTTGATGAAATAATCTAAAAATGGAAACTTTAGAAGCTTACAAAGTGATATGTGATAGTTTTTTTAAAGGAGTGATGAAAAATAGTAAAGGTAGTGATGCATGTGATATTTGATTTCATACACATATTTTTTTATTGAAGACCCTTGAGATTTTGGAAAAGTCAGATGATATGTAACACATTTTTCTGGAGGAAGTTGAAACATAACATATTATCTGAGGTTAAGTATAAAATTGATAAATTCATGGAATACGTAACATCCTTGACTATACATAAAATATTTTATTGAAGACCATTGTGGAAATTTACAAAAGTATGTGATGCATAACATATCTTATGATACGTAATATATTCTCCAGATAATATCTGAGAATTTAACCAAGGAAATAATAAGTATAATGTTTTTCCAGTATATATAATTTCATTTAACCATGCATAATATATTGTTTGATACATAAGATATTTATTATCTTATATATGTTTGAAAACATAGAGAAAACACGAGATATCTAAAGTTTAAAATTTATAGAATACACTATGAAGAATAAAATAAAACCAGAAAATGATCGACATATTATTTCATGTTTTAAATATCAAAACTTCTATAAAGATTTTTTATTTAAGATATTTATGGATTATCAATCCCAATTTTATGTTTTGAAGTGGAAGGCAGTTGTGCTATGACATAAGGTTCCATGCCTCAAGATTCTTTGCATGAAAATTTACGTTCCAGTGTGGAATGTATTAAAAATAGTATAATATTTAATAGAACTCTTAAATAAAAGGAATATCCTGAGTATATTGGAAATTTAAATGAATATTTTAACTGTTATTAAATGAGAATGAAAACTAGAAATATTTTTGACCAGTTTTAAATAAGAAAATTTCACACTGCTGCAAATTATGGGAGTTTTAAAAATTTAAATATAGAAATATTATTAAAAAAGTTATCTATGAATATAAAATAATAAAATAAATAAAATAATTTAAGATGATTAAGAATTGATATTTTAGAATTATATGTGGTTCATACTTTCTAAACTGCTATGTCAAAGAGAGAATAAAGGGAGAGGCTGGAACTGAGAGATCTGAATTGTGAATAAAACCTACAAAACCCAAGAATTCTGTGATCTTAAATAAATTTAAGGAGTGTGCATATTATTTTTTTATTATATTTAAGGATCTAATAGTAATATATTCATCAATAATTACCAAAGTAACCTGGTTTCATAAGTGATCTTTATCATCTTATGTTGAACTACCTATAACCAATATAGAGAGGATTTGAATTCAACATGATTATAGGAATAATTGTGGGTGGATATGTTTGTGTGTAGTGTAGTTTGGGTTTGGGAGGACACTCATTTTAATAACTTGTGTTTATAGTAAAAATCTACGAGTCATGGTGTATAACTGGTTAGGACAATGAGTAGATACCCACACTGGGACCTAACCTTGTTAAAATTTATTATATCTTATGTTATTTAATTATTACTATATTTGAGTAAGGCTAAGAGATTTATGTTGAGTGGGTAATATCCTAATAGGCCACATAGGTTTATTTAAAATGAAAATATATGTAAAAGGAACCACTACTAATTCAACCCCCTCTCTTTGGTGTAACACACTCCAGGGAACATCACTTCATGAAGCTTTCAAAGCTCAGTAGTCATGTATGATAACATGAGACAATGGAAATATAATTCATCATACCCATGTTTTCAAAATATATTTTATACCTACTCACTTTACTCCTTAGAGGTCTTAGTAGGAACTAGGAACTCAAATACATAAAAATTACTCTCTTATAATAGTACAATGCACAAGAAACAATTCCATTCATAGAAGTTAACACCTATCAGGATATTGTCTTTTCTTAAGACGAATTATAGGGATAATGATGTGGTTTAATGGATATCCATTTTTCTACGAAAAATAAAAGAATTTATTTAATACTTTATATTGATTACAAGTTTTTATATAATAAATTAATTTTTATTAGTCTCACACTATTCTATCAAATCCCAACATCCCTCAAAATTGGTTTTGGAACAACTTTTCACTCAGATATTTTGTGCAAAGGATCTACATTATCCTTATCATAAACTAGATTATGGATATGAAAATTACTCAAAGTTATTTAGGAAATATTTAATTTCCAACTTCATTAAATCATAGTCCATTGATCTATTAAGTAGATACCCTAATACTAAAATCATATAATCATATTTCCCCAATACTTACCTCAAGATTGTAATAAATATTCTATGAGTGTTACCCATAAAACCAATTTGGTTAAGACTCTTGGACAAGCACTAAAATGAGAACCACCACACTATGGTGGTTCTTATAGATGTCATGGTTAACAACTGACATCTCTATTTTCATGCACATGATGCATGAAACTACCATGCCCACTCCCACTAGGTTATCATAAGTTAAAAGTCTATTATGAATGGATTTAATATGGAATGCATGCTAATTGAACTAGTTAAATGGATATTTCCAATGGTAAGTAATATATGTCAATACATTTCATTTTAACAACATGTTTTATTTAATAAAATTCATTAAGGATGGCTATATAAGAGACATAATCCACCTTTTAGTGATATGAATGATTACATATGAGTTTTGTGCCCTGGAGAAACTCTCTTCATACTCATTAGTCCATTTATGACTCCCTTTGAAGTAACCAACACTTGTTTGGAGTACTAGGATCCTCAAGACACATTTTGTGATCTGTAGAACAATGTAGTCCCCTCATAGGTTGGAGGATTTCATTTATTTCTATTCTAACAATCATCAAACATTCTCCATTCAAGAAAAATATGGAAGTGGCTGTACACAAATTTTAGATATTCTATATTCTTTGATTTATTTTAATGTTTGATTCCTTGAAGATAGATTATGAAATATATAAATTTTCTTCTAATACTAAGGATCATATGATGATCTCTAAAACCCATCAATTATATTAGATTAATATTCTTAAAATATTAAATTTGTTTTTATTCAATGGTTTTTGAAGAACATCACCATCAACATTGTATAGCATTCCCAGTTTCTCCACGGTGACATTAAAAATATCCTATTCATGGTCACCACATTGTGGTTCATGTCATGGTGGTTCATTAATTTAAATTCTCCAAACAACACAAAATGAAATCTCTATGTTGATGAGTATGGTGAAACTTTGTGTGAATTCACTAAAGCCCAAAAATAACCCACTAAATATGGACCGTAACACGTTGAATGGGAATTTTACCTTGAACCATGTTTATCTCTACAATTAAGTGGTTTTATTCAAAATGGAAACACATTTAAAGACCATAATGTGGTGTAAGTTGTGGTGGTCCTTAAATGGATTTAAAAATTTATTTTGATAAATTGAATAATTATTTATAATTTTTTTTTTGTAAAATTAGACTTTACATTCCTAAATTTAATTTTAAATGTTCATATTATATCTCATGTTCTTGAAAGTAAATAAAATGTTTATTTATTTTTTAAATTTATTTAATATTAATGATTAGTAAACTATTTATGAAATATTAAAATTGTGTATGTAATTTTATGATATGAATTTATTTTTGGAGATAGATCCCTATATTACATTCTTGGTACGACTATATAAAATTTAATTTTCATCTAGATTGACCTTGGTTTGTAATTGTAGTTAGAAGATTGAATTTAATAGTTGGTCATATTTTGTGTATATTAGGTTTTAAAATTATCTTGAATTGAATTATATCTTAAGTAAATCATCCCTAGGGAGAGGGTGTAATAACCCAATATTTCAGTTTATATTTTATTTTAAAAATAACACTATGTTCGATCCTGTGTAGCATATGCAACACTGATCTTAAACAAACCATGAAATAATATTATTGTATATGACTATTATAACCTTTAAATTATATTAACGGGTATGAATAAGAGTATAAAAATTTGGAAACATATATAAAAATTTACTAATTAATACAAATTTATTTTTTAATTCTTAGGAAATAAGCACTCAATTTTTACTAAAGTAATTTTATGATTGAAAAATATGTTTTCTTAAAAAATGGTTTTTATTGATTTTCATGAATGAATGTTATAATTAATTTCTACCAATTTTAGAAACTTTATTTTATAAAAGAGTTATTTTTTTAAATAACCATATTAAAACTATCTTAGGGTGAATTTTTTATATTTTTATGAAAAAAATGATTTTTTTCAGTGATTTGTGAAAAATACTGATTTTATAGAAAACTATCTTTTCTTTTCAAGTATTTAAAAAGTCCTATTTTGTTTTTAATTGGTTTGAAATTTATTTAATTAATTTTTATTAAAAATAATCTAAATAATTCTATTTAAATCAATATTATGCTTAATTTTTATATAAAAACATTTTTATACTTAAAATACTTTTTTTGGAAAACCGTTTTTTCATTGCATTTTGTGGGTTTATTTTAAATTTAATTTATTCCACTTATATTAATTAAATTTGATAAAATGGATTATATATTTGGAATCATAATTTTTTTTAATGAATCATCCTTCATTTTTGGTCATTATGAATATAAACTTTGGTAAAAAGTTAGTTACCACAGTATGTGTTAAAACAGGTTAAAAGGGATAAAACTAAAATGATAAGGGTTAAAATGGCCTAAAAACTTGTATAAATACTATTGTATGGTCATATATTGACCCTATATCATATAATATTTTAATATGAGTAATTCTGGAGGTATTTGTTTTGTGTAATAGATTAATATATTTCAATATTTTGAAAAATTCCAAGTGTGTCCTCTCTCTCACTTATAAAAGAACACCACCCATCCGATCTTATCAAATATTCAAGAGCCTATTATATTGGAAAAAACTTACCCAAAAACTTTCCTAAAATCTTTAACCTGGTCCTATATTTCAGGTTTTGATCCTAATACCATCCTAATAAGGCTTTGGGTATAAACCTAAGGAGGATGTCCAAAGAAGAGGTGTAGTTCTTAACCAAGTGATTTGTTTTTTATTTATTCTTTTACCTCCTTAAAAACATTAATATCCATTGTGATATAATAAAATCAGTATATTAATTATACTTAAAATTTTATTATGTTTATGGTATAACCCTTTTTTATATACTTATCCATCTAATGAAAAATGAAATCATCTTTCACACGTATGTACAGACTATCACCTCGCGAAGATGTTGCATTTTATTTTTCATTACCGCCTCTTATGTTTGGTAATAATTATGGATAAAAATGAAATAATATGATATATATTATATTTATAAAATAATTATGTTTATTTAAATATAATATATCCTTTACCTTCTTACTTTTTTATCAGTTAAAAAATGACAATGTTGCTCATGTGTACATTTGGACCACCACCACCAAAAAGTGATGTGAATCATTTTTCATGTATTAATTTAAATAATGATTATAAATATGTATATAATTAATATATATGATATTTATATCATGATTAAAATTATTGATATTATGGAACTATGATCAAGATTCATGGATCAAAACTACCAAATTGAAACAAAATGCCTATTTTAATAATGAATTATTAATAAGAGCGTGTTGAAATGTTATAAGTGGATCATAAATGAAATTATAAGTATGTATATGGTTCTATTATATAATTATAATAAATTTAAATTCATTATATAGGAGGTTAAAATCACTTATGAGGCAAGTCAAACTTGAGGTAAGGTTTTATCATCTCAAATTATCTTCTTTGGGATATTTGTTATGTTATGAACCTATCTTCTTTTATGAAGTGTATTTAATTAAAATTTGACATATTATATAATGAATTATTCTAAAATAATGATATTTCATGTTAAAATTAAATTTATCCCATTCAATGATTTATGATTTAAAAATACCAAAGTGGTAAGGGATTTTTGTTACAATCTAATTTTATTTTAGGATTGTTTATGTTTAGATTTTATTTAGGAAAATTATATGATACTAATATTTTAAACCCAATATGTTTTATTATTAAATGTTTATTTTTTGGTTTACATGTTTACATTCTATTTCTTCACTTATTGGATCAATATTCATCAATTAAGTTACATAAAAGGGACTTTAAAAAAAAATCTCGTTTTGTAGTTTTACTTCCAAGTATTTTTCTCCCATGTACATATTTTATTTAAAATTATTTAAATAATGTTTTTACTATTATATAAATATTTATTAATTTCATTTTTACCCATGTTTCACTTTCTATAAAATGTTTTAAGATGAATCTTCTTATCATTTTCTGAATGAGTTATTTTTTACCAAAGGTGTGAAATAAACATTTGTTTTAACATAAACCACATGAAATGATTTTACCAACATCATGAATACACTTTAATTTAATTATTCCTTTAATGTTCACATTTTTATCTTCAAATAAAATTAGTTTTTCAATATTTTGGGATTTTTTATTTAAAATAATAATAAAATAAAAGAGTATTATCTTCTTTAAATAATGAAAATAATTTTGAAAAGTGATTTATAACTTTGTTTCCACTAAAAGTTACAAGGAAGATATTTTTAAATTATTTATTCTATTTTATTTAATAAAGTCTTGGTTTTACTACAAAAACTTCATTTTTTATGAATCGATGGTCTTCCTTTACTAATAAAGGATTATATATTGTTTTGAGATCATTATTTTTAACGTGATTATGTTCTCTTTCACTCTTCATTATTCATTGGAAATTATTTTTCTCTTTCATGTCTATATTTTTAATATCATGGATGAATTCAGAATAATTTCTATTACTTTGATGATGTTTAAATAGTATACCATTTCTATATACGATATCAGTTGAAGTAAGCTTATTATGTAAGTTATTTAATTTACTATGGAAATATTTTCATTATGTATTATTGATTCAATAAAAATAATTATTAACTTATAAGGTATTTTGAGAAGGAATTGTATCAATCATTAAAAATAAGAGGAATTAATGGGATATGAAATTGATGAGTGGGGAAGAGTTATATATAGCCCCTCGATGCATCGGCAAGCCTCATGTGACAAAATAGGTGTCCGTGTTAGATTGGTATATGGTTTACACATACCCATGTATTGAGAATGATGTCTTGGTTGAGAGTCCTTGATAGTAAGATTCATGATATCTTGGTTAAGAGGCCTTAATGTGAAGTTCAAGAATATCTGAATTTATTCATTTCCTTTTTTGAGAATTCAGTTTCCATTATCTATGTGACTGATATATTTATATTAGTCTTGGATGTACATTGAACTAAAGTTATTGATTAAATGGAAGGTGTTTTTATTATCCACCCTTACTTAATAATTATGCCTTATTTTATTAGGATAGATTCTATTGTACATAACCCTTACCGAGCATCTGATCTCCCCTTTTTTTGTTTTCCTTTCCCCATGATATGAATAAGGATATTATGAATTATTTTCAAGGATGAAAATATGTTTCTTATGATATGTTTTTTATATTTCTAATGTAATAGTAAAAGCAAGTATGTATCTAGTTTTTAAAGACTTCTAAACCGATTAATATTGGGTGGTGAGATCCCTTGTATCTTGTAATAATGTAATAAGTAAGAATGGTATTTGGGTTACTGGAGTTGGGGTGTTATAGTTGGTATTAGAGAAAGTTTAGGAAGACCACAGAGAACTAGATTTAAGAAAACATAGTTTTGATAACATAACCCTATGATAAATTCAAGGGATAAGTCTAAGTATAGGGTAATATCAATAATCTTTGGTAAAGTTGATATTGTGTGATTTTCTTAGAAAATAAGTCATTTTATAGATACAATAAAGTGGATGCAGTTGTGGAATAGATTCAACCAGGGGTAACAAATCTGAAATGGGTGGATTGGGTATTAACTAAATCATCACCAGTACATGATGAGTGGGCCTAAGACTACACACCTGGATAGACACTTATGGGAGATATGTTATGGTTAAATCACATTTTCTTTATGAACCATTATTATGAATGAGAGGATATAACCTATGAAAACTTATAATTTTCTGTAGTGATATGGGATAAACCTAGTGTTATGGGTCGATAAGTCTAAGTTTGATTAAAAGTTTAAAGGCATAAATATCCAATTTGAGGTTTTATGTGATGAGAGTTTAATATGATTAAGGATATTTTTAGAGATATTTATGGGAATATAAACCTCTGGTTTAGTATGCGTTTTAGTGAAAATGACATTTTAGGAAGAATGATTTTATATTTTGTGGACATAAGTTGAAAGGTATTGATAAAATGTAGGTTCAATATGACATTTGATGTCAATTTAGTTAATTAGGATAAATGGGTTATTGAATAATGAGAATATATATTTTATCATATAGATAACCATGGGATTAAAAATCAATTTGGTAACTAAGTTATTAATTTTATTTTTTAATAAGTTCATTATATTGAGGAAACTTATATGATTAAGTTAAATTGAAATATTTTAGGATAATATGAGATTTTATTTTAAGAATAAAATTTGAGTTATCTTTTAGAAGTATATATGATTTTATTATAGATTTATGGTGATTCAGGTTAATTATGGAAAATATTAGCATATTTTGGAGTTTATATGATAGATTATATACATTTTTGGTATATTAATTTATGAGTGATTAATGTTGTTTGGAGATAAATATTATATTTATCTTGAAAAAATATGTGATCAAATATTTCTGATTTAGGGTTTTCAACTTGGTCAGGAATATTTTTGAAGTGTTTTAAGGTTAGTCACTTATGGAATGATTTATGTTGAACTTTGGGTGTCATTTTTTGGCCTTATAGATTTATGTAGTATTTTCACATATTAAGGTTTATTCATATTGGTTATTATTTTATATTGCACTAACCATTTCAGTTTTAGATAGGAGGAATAACTTTAAAATGATTTTTGTTACTTATAGTCAATTAAAAGTTTATTTTAGTGATTTGGGAATAAAAAATTCACCATGATCTTGATGTTTCACATCAAAGGATGAAATTATTCTTAAGGAATGTGAATAAATCATGCAAGTATATTTTATCACAATTTTTATCCGAATGGTAAAGGAATTTATCAAAATCAAGCAAACTATTGATAAATCTATTGATTATTAAGTGGAAAGTAACACTCAACTATCATGTTAAATTTTTAAGAACTCAATTTCAAGTATGAGACTTATATAGATACATGTATAACAGGTTTCTTGGTTATAACCTAGAAATCAATGTTCATGATAAAATCTATATATGATTTTATTACTATGTTATATTTAGTTTAAAAAAAATTAAATCTGAGGGGAATAAATTTCCATAAGTATGGAATAATTAAATACCCCAATATTTTAGTTTATATACTATTTTTAAAAGAACACTATGTCCGATAGCATGTTGTACATGAAACACTGAGCTTAAACAAAGCGTGAAATAATATTATTTGAATATGACTATTATAACACAATCATTGAATTAAAGAGTATGAATATGAGTAACCACATTATAATATATATATATATATATATATAAAGGTCCTGATCAATAAAAATATATTTATTAATTCTTAAGAAATAAGCACTCAATTTTAAGTAAAGTTATTTTATGATTCAAAAATATGTTTTCTTAAAAAATGGTTTTATTAATTTTAGAGATCAAATATTATAATTAATTTATGTCACTTTGATAAATTTTATTATATAAAAATTATATAATTTTTTAAATCATCATATCAAAATTTTCATAGGGTGAAAATTTGGGATTTTTTTTGAAAATATAGACTTTTCAGTGAATAATGAAAAATACCGATTTTATTGGAAAAATGTCTTTTATTTTCAAGTATTTATGAAGTATAATTTTATTTTTAATTGGTTTTAAAATTTAATTAATTACATTTGATTAAAATTAATCCAATTAATGTTATTTAAATTAACATTATTTAATTTTGATATAAAATCATTTTTATACTTAAAATGCATTTTTACGAAAACCCTTTTTTTCATCATGTTTTGTGGGTTTATTTTAAACTTAATTGATTATACTTATAAGAATTGAATTTGATAAAATATAATAAAAATTTTGAATCATAATTTTAAGATTTGGTAATAATTTCACTTTCATTTTTTGTCATTATGAAAAGTAATTTTGGTAAAAATTCAGTTACAATGGCAAGAGTAAAAACAGGTTAAAAGGGTTAAAACTAAAATGAAAAGGGTTAAAATAACCTATAAAATTGTTTAAATCATATTTTATAGTAATATTTAGACCCCATATCATATAATATTTTAATATTAAAAACTTTGAAGCAATTTTTCTTGAGTAATACATTAATATATTTTAATCTTTTGAAAAATTCCAAGTGTGTGCTATCCCTCACTTATAAAAGGACACCACATCTCCTCTATTATTAAAACTTAAATAACATATTTTAATAGATAATACATACCAAAATACTTTATTAACACACTTTACAAAGTCATATAACTCCTGGTTTGATCATAATACCATCCTAAGAAATATTTAGTTGTAAACCTGTGGAGGTTGTCTACAGAACATGTTTAGTTCTTAACCAAGTGTTTTCTTTTTATTTATTTATTTACTTCTTTCAAACCTATCCCAAATTTTTTGATATAATAACATAAATATATTAAATATACTTATATTTTATTATGCTTATATTATAACTATTTTCATATACTTATCTATCTAATGGAAAATTAAAACATATTTTATGCGTACTTACAGACTACCACCTCGTGAAGATGATGTATTTCATTTTTCATTACCAACTCCTATGGTTAGTAATAATTATGTAATAAAATAGAAAAATATTATATATATTATATTTTTTAAATAATTATGATTTTTGAAATATAATATATCATTTACCTTCTGACCTTTCTACCCGTTAAAAAATTATAACGTTGGTCGTGTGCACGTGTGGACTACCACCTCCACGAACCAATGCGATTAATTTTTCATGTATGGATTTAAAGAATGATTATAAATATGTATATAATGAATATATATTATATTTATATCATTATTAAAATTATATAGTTGATATATCCATAATAAATATTCAAGGACCGTAACTACAGAATTGAAACTTACATGAAAAACAATACAATTAACACTCAGAAACGATGATTTTAATAAATAATAATTAATAAAAGGGTGTTGAATTGTTATAAGTGGATCATAAATGATATTATAATAATTTATATATTCATTTTATAGAATTATACTAAATTTAAATTTATTATAAAGGAGTTTAAAAGCACTTACATGGAAATTCTAACATGAGGTAAGGGTTTTTTATCTCAAATTATCTTCTTTGGGACATATGTTATATTATGAACCAATATTATTTCATGAGGTTTATATACTAACCATTTTATATATTATATAATTAATAATTCTTAAATAATTATATTTAACATTATAATTTATGTTATTTTATCCAATGGTTTATTATTCAAAAGTTACCAAAGTGGCAAGGGGTTTCTATTACAATCTCATTTTATTTTGGGATTGTATATGTTCAGATTTAATTTAGAAAAATTATATGATACTAATATTTTAAACAAAATTTATTTTCGTATACTATGTTTATTTTTGTATTTACATGTTTACATTCCACTTATTCTCTTAATGTATTAATAATCAACCAGTAAGTTACATGTAAGGGATTTTTTAAATATTGTTTTGAAGTTTTCCTTCCAACTATTTTTCTTACATGTCCATATTTTCTTTAAAATGTTTTTAATAATATTTTTAATATTTTAATTTTTTTATTAGTCTCATTTTTACCCATGTTTTACTTTATATATTTTTTGAAATCAATATTCTTTTAATTTTTTGAACGATGTACTTTTTACCAAATGTGTAAACTAAATATTTGTTTAAACATACACCACATGAATGAATTTTACCGCCATCATGACTACTATTTGTTTTGAATATTCCCTTAAAAGTTTATATATTTATTTTCAAATAAATGTTTTTTTCTCAATATTTTTGTATTTTTATGAAAAATGATATAAAAAGAGTATCATTTTCTTAAAGGAATGAAAATAATTTTGAAAATTTATTTATAACTCAATTATTACATGAAGTGAAAAGGAATTTATTTTTAATATATTGATTATATTTTATTTTATAAAGGTTTGGTTTTATAAAAAACCTTTATTTATGATAAATCAATGATATTTATTTATTAATAATGGATTATACCTCATTTTTAGATCATTCTCTTTCACACGATCATGCTCTCTATCAATCTCCATTATCCATTCAACATTTTTTTCTCCTTCATGTCCATATTTTTAATACCATTGATTTATTTAGAATAATTTATACTAATTTGTTTATGTTTTAACCACATATAATTTCTATGTATGCTATCAGTTGAAAGAAACTTATTAATTAATTTATTTCATTTATTGGGGAAATATTAGTATTCAATATTCTCGAATCAATAAAAATAATTTTTGACTTATAAGGAATTTTGAAAATGAATTATATTGATCATTAAAAACATGAGGAATGATCAGGATGTGAAAGTTTTGGGTGGGGCTTAGTTATAGATATCTACTCGATGCATCGATAGGTCTAATGAGACAAAATATGTGTCCACATTAGATGGGTATTTGGTTTAAACCTACCCATTTATTAAGAAAGATGTATTGGTTGAGAGGACTTGATAGTAAGATTAATGATATTTTAATTTATAGTCCTTGATGAAAAGTTTATGAATGTTAAAATTTATGCATTTCATTTATTGATAATTCAGTTTCCATTATCCATGTGATTTATATGTTGATATTAGCTAATAACTTCAGAAAATAAAGTTTTTTATTTAATGACAAGTGTTTTGATTATCCACTCTTCCTTATTGATTATGCCTTATACACTCATGATTGCTTTTTTTTCTATACATAAACCTTAACGAGTATCTTTGCTCACCCTTTATTTGTTTTCCTTTTCCTAAGATATGAATAAGGATATTATGAATGATTTTCAAGGATGAAAGAATGCTTTTTTATGATCTATTTTTATATTTCCAAATAAATATGAAAATCAAGTACATATATAGTTTTCCAAGACTATTGAATTTATCTAGGGTGGTGTGATCCCTTGTATCTTATGCCAATGTAATAAGTTAGCAAGGACTCTGGGTTACTGAAGTCAAGGTGTTACATAAGGACTTGAGGTTGGAATACCTACCAAACTAGAAGCTTATGAATTATTATATAAGGGAGAGGGATTTGATATCTATCACTCCATTATTAATCATGTGGATATTTTTAATCTCATACAGTTTTGAACCTTTACATGAAGTGTTCATATACCTTATATATATGATAAATAAGGATATGTGTAACATCCTAGTTAATTATAGAATAAAACTTTTTTATATCTATTAATATTTATGAATAATATATTAATTTTACGTTAAAGGGGATTCCTTGTCCGATAGTGTACTTAACCTGCAACAATGAGTTTCTCTAAAATCTAACATTGCACACAACACTGAGTTTTACCGAAAAATAATACAGTAATAATAATATTATATTAAATGGTAGTTAAGGCCTATCCATTGTATTGGTGAGAATTAAATCCAATTTTAAGCATAAAATACTCTAATATTTTTAAAAGGTCATTTTACTACCTTTTGATAGAGAACCCTTTTAAAATCTAGTTTTTGTCACTTTTTTATGTACTATTTGAAAAAATAAACTTTTTCTTTAGAATAGGGACATACAAATTTTCTTCAGTTTAATTTTTTTATTTTTATGATAAAATTTATTTTTTAATGAATAGTGAAAATGCTATATTTTAATTCAAAACATCCTTTTCATCTCATTTATTTATATAGTTAGATTTTTTTTAATTGATTTTAAAGTGTATTTGAATTATTTTTTTATAATTTAATCCAATTTTGGTTATTGGAAGTAATTTCACCTTTAAATCAGACATAAACACATGTCAATATTTTGATAGTTTTTACTTCTTAAAAACCTGCTTTCTAGTTTTAAAAACGAGAATTAATTTTAAATTAATTACTATGATTTCTGTGTTTTGAATTTTAAAATAAGGATTCTATATTTAGAATCAGAAGGTCCAAATTATGTAAATAAGCACCTTTTATTTTTGGACATTATGAATAGTAACTTCAGTAATTTTTTTTAATTACCATGGTTAAAGGGTAAATTAGATAAATAAGGGTAAGAATAATATTATAATAATATAAAACTACCCTAAAATGTTGTGACGTCCTGACCTGGGTTCCACCAAATGGTGCCCTGAGCCGGTTGGCCACATGCCCTCAAGTGCGCCTCCCCATACGCTAGAGGGTGCCAACTAGCAGCTAGGGTCTAGTAAGTCAGTCTTGGGGAGACTATACCCTCTTTTATCAGAATAAAATACCAATAGAAGCAAAAAAAAAAACCAAGTGGGGAAGCGTATTAATAACCAGAAAAATACCATGTCATATGATATTCAAAAAAAGAAAATACAATACTCAAATGAAGGGTAAAACATGCTATGAAAATGAGAATGTCAAGTGTCTACAATGAAACTAAAAGTAAAGACACAACAACTCCCAAGAGGGTCCTGAACCATGTCCGGTTCCCCCTCCCATTCTCCAATCCCAAACAACAACCTATCCCATGGGATTTCCCTTATCATGTCTTGTAATAACAAAGTCTACTCGGGTGCCAATCAGGCAGCCCAAATAGGGTGTGAGTATAACTCTGTAGGCCACCACCAATGGTGTCTAAAACAAGTCTAGTCAAAAGATAGTGTATGCAGTTTTATGAAGCAATAAATACAATTCATAATTAAAATAGTTATCACATAGTCATTTAATCTTTAATCATCATATTAATCCCAATTTCAGTTCATGTTTTCCATTTGAATCATCATTCATTATTATCATTCATTTGGTGTTGAACGTCGCATCCCAAATCTCATTGAGTGTAGGTTAACATGCCTATCACTCCATATCTCATTCAGTGTAGGTCGTCATGACTAGCACCCCATAATCTGAAGCTTGGATAACTATTAGGGAGGAACTCCATTTCCAATTCCCAACTTCTAATTGGTCTAGAATTCCATGTCTAGCACCAAAAAAATCTCATCCATTTAATCATTCTTTAATTCAAAAGAATTAACAATATCATCACATTACTAATCCAATGATTAGTTAAATATTTCAAAAACCATTAGTTAACTCAATAATAAACTAAGTATATAACCCATTAATTAATTCGTCAATTAATTAACCAATCAACACAATTATTATTTCATAATTAATTCTTCACAATTAATTATCCATATCAAATATAAAGTTATCATAATTAATTTTCACAATTAATTATATTTTATCAACATCATGTCACATAATTAATTCTCACAATTAATTATCTCACATCGACAAACATCAATTCATAATTAATTTACTCCAATTAATTATGTTAACACAATCAATTACCTATCTCAATTAAAATATCTCAACCCATAACCAATCTCCAAAACAAATATCTATTTGGGAAACCCCCTTCATTTGTTCCATGATTCAATTATCAATAAATCACCAAGGTAATCACAAGTCAATTCCAGATTCCTAATTACTCCAATTCAGGAAATCAATTTTCAAGGGAAGCTAGAAATTCATAAACTCACATTCACATATCAAAACCACTACTATGGTTGTTTGATTTAGACCACCTAACTTGGTTTATTGATGAAATTTATCCCAAAAAAATCCCCAAAATATTACCAGCACAACGTCATCGATCAAGCTCCGAATCTAAATACCTAAACCAAAATTAAGATCAAAGGTATCAAGATCTTTAAAATCTAGATCTATATCCACAATCCTAGATATAAATCTCAACTTGTAGGTTTAGATCTGTGGAATGGTGGAGATATTCCATGAAAATATCAATAAAATATAGAGGAAATAATAAGAGAAGAAACGGGATAAAATCTACTTACCGGTAAGAGATAAGATCTTCAATTTGGGATTTCGATCTCGAAGAATGATGTTCAGATCACCTTGGAATCCCTCCGGAAGGCTCCAAGATCAACTATAATTTTTCAAGCCCGAGATAAGGTCAAAATATGGGAGTCTCGAGGGGTTTAAGTGGTTTTAAAATGAATTTTTGGATATTTAATTATGCACGCTCGATTTCCTGGGCAGAGGTGCACGATTAAGGTAAACAGTGTGCCAACGCTGCAGACCTCTTTGTCCAAGTTTTCACGGTGGGCATGGTTTGGTCACATGGTTTGTCCAATCATTCGAAAACCATGCAGACCTCTCTATCCATGTTTGTATGTTTGGAACAGTTTAGCCACACAGTTTGTCAAATCATGTGAAAATCGTGCACAAAACACTATCCTTTAGTTTTTCTTAAACATTCACCCAAACACACCCCAATACACTACTCCAAAACAAAGGTACTTAAAAAATTCAAAAAGTTACTAAAAACGCACCCAAGATGACTCCAGAAAAAGCTAAGATCTTACAATCTCCCCACCTTATAACAGCTCATCCTTGAGCTACAATCTCAAACTTTTCTAAGATTTAGAGCAAAAAATATTGGGCCATTGAGCCCTCATGTACGCTTCACATTCCCAAGTTTCCTCTTGAACACTTCCATGTTTCCATAACACATGAACTAATGACACTATCTTTCCTCATTACACTTTCTCACTACCACCCTCCACAAATATCTGATGCTCCTCAAAGGACACATCTAACTCGAGGTAAACCTCTTCCACATCAATCACATGAGAAGGGTTGGGGTGATACCTCCATATTTCTGACACATGGAAAATATCATGCATAGTGCGGAATTTCTACGTAAGGGCTAATCAGTATGCCACCAACCCGATTCTCTCCAGGACCTCAAATGGTCCTAAAAACCTGGTTACTAACTTTCCCTACCTCCGTATCCCATGGTGACCAAATCTAGGCGACACCCGAAGGAATATGCGATCACCCTCTGTAAACTCTAGGGGTCATCTCCGGCTATCAACATATGTCTTCTACCTAATTTGAGACATATCTATACATTTCCGAATCAACTGTACCTACTCCGATATCTCCTGAACGAGACTTGGTCCCAACAGATCTGACTCACCCACCTCTAACGAACATAGATGTGATCTACATGGTCTGCCATATAGTGCCTCATATGGTGCCAACTATATAGTTGCCTGATAACTTTTGTTATAGGAGAACTCCACTAAATACAAGTGATTATACCAAGAACCACCAAATTCAATCACACATACATGTTGAATATCCTCCAAAACCTGTATGGTACGCTCTGATTACCCATCTGTCGGTGGGTGGAAGGACATGCTTAACAGAATCTATGTACCAAGCGCCTTCTGTAAGCATCGACAAAAGTGTGAAGTGAAGCATGAATTGTGATATGAAACTATAGTCCATGGAACCCCATGTAAATAAACTATCTCTCGTATATACAGTTCTCCCAACTATTCTACTGTAAAGGTTTCCCTGGTAGGAAAGAAATGTGCAATCTTCGTTAGTTGATCCACAACGACCCAAATTAAAGGAGGAGGAGCACGAAGCACCCCTTTATAAGGTGGTAAGGATACCTCTCCCATCATGCGACATTTTCCTAGGGTATTATTGAAGTCTAGATCATAGGGAAATAAAAAATTTGTGTGTTAGACCCAAAGTGGAAAATATCATGATCATGGGCTGGACTGGGCTGTTACAAATAGTATCAAATCCAATGTCCATTTGATGTGCCAGCGAGGATGCTGGGCCCTTCTAGGGGTGGATTATGGATATCCCACATCGAAGGAGTAGAAGCATGAAGAACCCCTTTATAAGGTGGTGTGGATAACTCTCCCATAATGAGGCCTTTTCCTAGGGGATGCTTGAAGGCCAGAGCCTAGGGAAAGAAAAACCGTGCAGGCTAGGCCCAAAGTGGACAATATCATGATCGTGGGATGGACTGGGCTGTTATACATGTCTATTAATCTTATTGTATGAGTCATGGGTGCCAAAAAAATCCTTAGGAAAAACTTTTGGAATTTGGTAACCACTTGGGTGTGACAATGACATGTTATAATAATTAATTTAAAGTAAAGAGAAATATAACATAAACATGTATCTTTTTACTAAAATAATTTTAAGGTGAGGTTATATAATTGATCTCTTTGACTATAAATATTAATTATAAATCTAAAAATATTTCCTACATCATGTTATTTTATTTATAATTTTTATACATTATATAAATACAATTTTTTATGACACAATGATGATGCAGTGATTACCTTATTAATGAATGATTCAAATAAATGATATTATAAATACTAAAATAAATTTAATTTGAAAATTTTGATGGCATAAAATAATTTTATTTATGATTATGAAATTTTATATTTTATTTAATATTGTTTTTTCTAATTAATCAAGTTTCTATGACTTTAACAAAAATCAATTACTAAATAGTGTCAAAATTGACATAAATGAGTTTTTAAAACAAATACTATTTTATTAAATGATATATTAGTCATAAAAATATATTATTAGGATAAATTACTTATATAGAATTTAAAATTTCATTAATTATCCACTTGAGGTTCTCTTGGCATTTTATGGTAACTATATTAACCATATAGTGTAAAAATACAAGAAGATGCAGTAAGAGTTAATTTATTTAACTAAGGGTTATTGCCAAAAGATAATGTTAAATTTGTGACCTAAACTTATCTAAAACCTGTTGGTTAAGAGGATTTAGAACCATACTCATATTATACTCTAAATATATCACTTTTTAGCTATTCTAATTTTAAAATCAATTTATAATAAAATAATATTTCAAGAATTTCTTAAACTTTCCCTCCTCCCTCTTATAAAAGGCCACCATCTCTACCCACTTAATAAAACCTCTCAATCCCCTTGGATCACCAAAATTATGATAAAATAATCTCCAAAAATATCTCAATTCCCCCTATAATATTTACCTTGGGAATAATTCAACTTAAGGAAGCCTTTTGGCTCAAATAAAAAAGAGTTACTCGATTTAGAGGTAACTTATTCTCTTAATATCCTTTAATTTATTTTCCTTCTAAACCCCCCTAAACTCTCTTTATTACATTATTTTATAACAAAAACATCATGGTGAATATAATAGTATTTTTTTACTAAGGTTTCAACCTAAACTTACACACACCTCCATCTAATGGATATTGAACAAATGGTTTCTTTGTACGGTGAACTACTGCCTCAAGAAACAATGATTGTTCAATTCTCTCATACCAGATCTCATGGTTGCCATTATTATGGAAATGTATTTATATATGATATATATTATATTTATATTGTCTCTATTCTTCTGTAATTTTTATTTAAAACATACCTTTATGCTTTCCATAATGTGTAAATATGATAATTTCCTTCAAGGAAGTGTGGACTACTGCCCCTCAAAGTGATATGACCTGTTCATTCCATACATGGAACATATAAAGGACGAAATTAATGAATTTATGTAACATATATAAAAAATAAATTATACTGGAATTATAATATACCTATGTATCATTTAGTTTTTATTTCTTTAATATGACAAAGAAATGAAAGTAGAGTTCATGCGTACGTACGACCTACCATCTCCATGAATGGTGAATTTCATTTCTTATCTCCAAATACTATGGATTATTATAAATACATATATAATATATATATATATATGACATTTAAATCACGATTACTATATTGGAGATAATTGAATTTTGACCACATGGATAATTTGTAATTATAACAAGTTCATTTTTGACTTACCAAAAATTGACAAAATGCCCGATATGAACTCAACTAATTAAGTAATTGCTATAACATGGTAATAAGTAATATAAATTAATAATAAACTTGATTTTTTTTAATCAAGTATAAATTAACCTAATTTTATTATTCATGAATATAAAGAACGAACGAGACAAGTCAGACTTGAGGTAAGGGAATTTACAACCCTTCTCTTATCAAGCACTCCTTTAATATTATGACTTCTTAATTTCTTTTTTCTTATATTGGGATTTGTCATTATATATCCCCATTTCAATAAATATTATTTAAAAATTATTATAGACCCCATTTTCTCTCAATTAACTCATTTTATGAATTTTTAAGTGACATCATTAGGCTTTCAAAATTTTATAAGAGAAATATTAACTCAATTTCCATTCACTTAGTTAAAAATCCATGTCATTGGTTTTGTTTTTACATGAATATGTGTGAATGAAATTTGATTTTTTACACTTAATATCCAATTATATTGGTTGTATTTATATTTTTCACACAAAATTATTTCATTTATTTACTCTTAATCGAATGATACAATCTTTGTAAGGGACTTTGTCTCAATCTCCTTTCATTGAGGAATATTTTGATTTATACATGACCTTATTTTATACTTTTTATAATAAAACCCTTTGAATTTTAATTTCATTCAATAGTATACAAAATGAATATTTTTCTACGAAGCATTTTACTAATTGAAAAAAACAATTTTTTTAACGTATGCGGCGACAATGACCTTTCCACCGCCGTGACTATTATTAGGTATTTGGATTCGTCTACAAGTCGTAATGTTTTTTAAAATAAAATTAAATACCATATTCCTTTTTTTGGTATTTTTTTATTGAAAATGGTTTTTAGAATGAATTTTTTATATCAACATATTTAAATTATATCTTATGATTGCAATGTGGAAATGTTATATTTCCTTTATGATTGTTCATGTGTTATGATTATGTTATAGTTATTAGGAATTTTTTATGTATATGGGTGGTTCCATGATAAATTGGGGGGGGGGTGAGCCTATGATAGCTCTCCAATGCATTGGGTAACATGATAGAGGTAAACGTTAAGGTTTCTCCTAAGAGATTTAGGGGATATATTGTGATGTGTATTCCAAACGTAACCATAAAGGTTACTCCCTATGTTTATGTGAAAGATATAATGTAAGTATGATATGGGTGCCACAATTTACCTTTATGTTTTATTATTTCAATTATGTTCTATAGGAATATTATGATTACATGATTTAAGCTAAGTAGTTTGTGTTTTATGGGTGAAAATTCTGATTTTGTGAAAATGTTTTCTTGGGTTTTAAATATTCATGGACTAAGGGTTTTTTTCCTTATTTTATATTCCTTTCTGAGATTTTTAAGCTCATCCCAAGTTTTTGAATTTTTTTCCATAGGGTATAAGGATGGGTAAGAGAAAGGAAGAAGTCAAGAAGATTTTTATCAAGAAAAATAAATCATGCTTTGTTTAAAGGGTTTCCTTTGGTGGAAAAAGTGGATACCGAGTGTAACTATCCATATTTAATGTCTGGGTCTATTATGTAATAGTTATGACCTAATTATCTAAAAATATAAACCTGAAAATATCCTCAATGTGAATTCTTTACTTAACTCAATATTACGAAATGTTTAAGGTTGGGGCCATATAATATATATGGATATGTTTGAATTATATATATTTGGGTTAGTAACAAAAACTATGGGTTTTATAAAGAGTTATACATTAATGTGGTGTAAACACATTAATTTGGTGGATTGAACATGGATTACAAACATAAATATTTAGAACCATGCATACAAAATAAAACATGAGAAGATAAAGATTGAATGAGATGAAATAGTTATAAAATTTAATATGTATATGATGTATATTAATTTGGTGAGACTTTTAAAATGAAAACCTCATAAATAATAAGTTTTAGATTCATTACAAAGAGGCACTTGTCAAGTACTTGATCATCCAACTGGGTAGGTTTTTCCAAAGATGGGTTCTTTGGGATTATCTTATATATTTAAATAATGTATTGGGTGACACTAGATCATCCTTGGTTAGGTTATAACAAATAAGGGTGCCTATGGGTTGTCTTTTTTATCTTGTTTTTGGAATTTTCCTTTAGTGAAACATTACTGGGAAACCCTTATGAAATACACTAATGGAATAGAGTTGATTTTGTCTATATAATGGATCCAAGAATATAGTTTCTCACACAATTATACAAGAATCATAAATGTTATGATTAATATGATTACTTACCTAAATAACTAAGTGGTTAAAGGAATTGAAAATAGGACACATTACATTGTGAAATATTAATCTTGGATCACTTAATAAATATGATGCATGAGGCCATCAATTTATGTGGGATCTATTTTATTAAAATTCCTTGATTAAAATATATAAAACATGATACCCAAACAATAATTTTTCTTTGTAGTAGATTATGAAATACATCATGATAATTATATTAAGATCAATTGTAGGTATAAACTATAAAATAGTTAGAGATTAATGTCTAGGGTTGAGAATAATTCTCAAAGTGAATCATTTTAATAATTTTCATATGAGAATTATAGAGATTAATTTCACTAATTATGACTCCTAGTTATTAGATACTGAGTTTTCATCACACATTTGTGATAAAAAACACAAAATCATAGATAAAAGGGAATTAAAAATGGGTGAAGTAAATCTTCATGTTGAAAAGGGAGAAAGAGTTATTTCATTAGAGGTTGGAACAAATAATCTAACTTTACCAAGTGGATTATTCCTACAATTGTAAAACTATTATTATGTTCCCATTATAAACAAAATTTTTATTTTTGTATCTTTTTGGACAAGATAGGATTTTTGTTCACTATTAATAAAAAAATTTGTTCTATATATAAGAATGAAATATTTTATGTCATTGTGAATATGATAAGTGGATTATATATTTTATACTTTGATAATATAGTGTATAACATTCAGAGTTATGGTTGATTCTAGTCCCACCTACCATTATAATTATCATCTTGGACATAAAAACAAAAAAATGAATTCAAAGACTCCATAAAGTTATATTGATGGAATCATTCAATTATGAATCATTTGATATGTGTTAATCTTATTTATTGGAAAAAATGACAAAGGAATCTTTGGGGAGAAATGGTAAAAGGTCTAGTGCATTATTGAATCTCATACATAATAATGTATGTGAAAAAATGAGAACATAATCAAGAAGTGGTTTTAATTACTTCATTATCTTTACTGATGACATTAGTCAGTATGAATATGTGGTTTTTATGAAACACAATTATGTAACTTTTGAAAAGTTCCAAGAGTTTTTTAAAAAATAAAAAATAAAATGGGAGGAGTATTAAGATTATCCGATCAAATCGTGGTGGTGAATACTTGAGCTAGGAATTTACATTCCATCTAAGATATTTTGGAATTATTTCACAACTCACTCCTAGAACCCAATAATTGAATAGTGTATCTATGAGGAGGAATCATACCTTGTTAGACATGGTTCATCCAATAACGAGTTTATGTATCCTTACTATTTCATTATAGAGTTGTTATGTAGAAACTAATACATTAATACCAAACTATATTCCATCTAAAGCAATCATAAATACACCATATGAGATATGGATAGAGAAAAGTCCTTTTATAAATTTTATAAGGATTTGGGGATGAAAAGTATATTTATGACATTTGGATTCCAATAAACATGAACTTGAGTGTAAAAAATGATTATTTATTGGTTATTTTAACAAAGATAATGGATATTATTTCTGTAACCTTAATAAGAAAAAAGTGTTTGTGGATTAATTTTCTACATTCCTTGATAAGGAATTTATCAATTTTTGAGTCAGTGGGAGGAATGTTTAACTTATAGGATTTTAAAAACAATAAATAAGAAATGTTTCTAAGATGGAAAATAGAGCTGATTATGAAAAGAGTTACGGAATAAGAACTGACTCAAGTTACATAATAACCTTAAAAGTTTGGTAGTATTCATTAATAAATAATTTCTCATGGATAATGATAATGAATTGATGTTTATAAGAGATGAACCTACTTCATATTAGAAAAACATTGAGAGTTATGATTATAAGAAATAATTAAAATCCCTGAAATCTAAGATGTACTCAATGTACAATAAAAATGTTTGAAACTTTATGGATGTACCTAAAATAGTGATAACCAGAAGGTGAAAGTGTGTTTTTATAGGAAAAATCACATGGATGGTAGAGTTTCTACCATAAATCTTGACTGGCAGCAAAAGGGCATAAAAATATTCATGGTATTAACTATGAAGAAAAATTTTCACCAGTTGAAATGATAATGTCCATTCTAATTTTTCTAACCATAATAACTCCTTATGATTATGAGATGTATCAAATATATTTCAAAACCAATTTCCTTAATGGAAATTTATTCTGGGTCATGTATATAATACAACCTAATTTTTTTGAAGTTTCAAATGATACTATTGAGGTATTAAAGTTATAATTGTCCATTTATGGACTGAAGCAGGTATCTCAAAGTTTGAATATCTGGTTTCATAAAGAAATCAAAGAGTTTGGTTTCTTCAAGAACATGGATTATTCCTATGTATATAATATGATTTGTGTGAGTATAGAATTATTTATGATATTGTAAGTAGATAACATAAAACTTATCAAAAAATACATCCAAACTCTTCACTCAATGAAGATGTGGCTGGGTAAGTGCTTCTCAATGAAAGACATAGGTCAAGAAATTTACATACTAGGTATGAGGATCTATATATATATATCTAAGAGACTACTTGAAATTATTCAATATACATACACTGGTAAAATTATAAAATATTTTAGCATGGATAAATCAATGAAGGGGTATTTACTGGTGTTACATGAAATGAATCATAGGAAGATTTAGGGTACTTATAAAGAGTTAAAAATGATGGATATAATTCTTTATGAATCCACCATAGGTTTTATCATGTTCTCCAAATTGTATACTCAACCTATTATCACCTATACTCTTATAATTACAAGAAGACACCATTACAATCCTTGTAAGAGTCATTTGATTTTTGTTGGTCGGAGTGGATACTCAAGAGGGGGGTGAATTGAGTTCCTATTTAAAATTTCTATTTAAATGATTTATATTGAAATCCCCCAATTTAAATAACAATCTAAACTGTAGTGAATTTGTAATACAGTAAAGGATCAGTTAGGTTCTTAAGAGATTGATTAGTTATCAGTTAATCTAATTTGAAGATTAGATTAGCTTTTGAAACTAACCTACTGGTTTACAATAAATACAAACACTTGCTAGTTTAACTATCAGAGTAACTTTAAAATAGATTTATATTTAAAGTAATTTGGAGCAGAATATTCAAAATAGTTTTAACTAAAATAAACATGCACATAAGTTTTAACCAAGAGGTTCAGTCTCAAGCTGAGACTTAGTCCTCTCAAACTGTTTATATAAAACTTTGATCCACACCCTGGATCGAGGTTTAGAACTGTACTCAGACTGTCCAAGTCCTGAGACCTCTACCACAGTTCTACGTGGGAAAGAAATAATAACAACAGATCATAGGCTATCCAGGTCCTTAGACCTCTACCACTATCCATAGTGGAATACAAGAGTGTAGGGGAAACATTGAGTGAGGATTTAGAAATCCTCCAATTCATCTTAGGAGTCAGTGTGTGTTCAAATAGAGAGAAGCACACACTACTCATAATGTATAGAAAAAGATGATCACAGTTGAGCAAGAATATAGAGATGAGTTTATAATGCTCTTTTGTGATGTCAATACAGTTCTGGACTCCTTTGGATTGAAGAAGATGAAGCTTTGAGTCCTTCTCTAGAAGTTGTATGGAAAATAGAGTGTCGTGATTTTGCTTTTGTTCTCTATGAGGTTCAATCGAGTGAAGATGTTCTTTAGGCTTAAAATATGCTTTGTATGTTCTGCTGTGTCAAGTTGCATGCAATGTGCCTTTCTTCTAAAAAACTTATTCCAAGTCTCTTCATCAATCTTGTCATCACTTCCTTGTTCATTGTTTCTGTATCACACACACTTTTTTGATTCTTGGTCACACTTTGCTTTTAACTTCGAATGCACGCATTGGAGCCGACAGGTTGCATGTGTTCTATACCTCGTACCTCGTACCGTCTAATGATATGTCCACAATGAAACATTAATTATGTCAGTGCATTAAAGTCATCAAATATGACCGTTAGAAATTAAATTGAAGAATGGAAGAATAGTTTAAGAAATGGTGTCCCAGTAAGTCATGAAAATAGTGTATCCTTCACATGGTGTCTAGGTTGATCATGGTGTCTGAGTGTCACAGTGTCTCGCGGTCACAGTGTCTTTTTCACGGTATCTGGTTCACGGTGTCTGGTTCACAATGTCTCAGGGTCACGGTGTCTTGGGGTCACAGTGTCTAGCTTCACGATTTCTAGCTTAACGGTGTCTGGCTTCACAGTGTATGGCTTCACGGTGTCTGGCTTCACGGTGTTTGGCTTCACGGTGTCTGGATTCACGGTTTCTTGCTTCACGGTGTCAGAAATATATAGCCAGTGGCAGAATCATGGTATCTTAGACTTTCCAAAGTAACTATGTGAAGACTTAAATAAAGATAATAATAGAAAGGATTAGGCTTAAGCATTTTTTAAAGAAGATATTTTGAGAGTATATTAAATATAGTATAAAGTAAGTAAGCTGAATATAGAGCAATTAAGATCTTGCATGGCACTTCTTAAAGCATGAGAAAACTTTAAACATAAATACACATGATCTATATTGAATAAGAGTTGGAATCATTAATAATTTATTAAATAATATTTTTGATCATCAAAACATGATTAAAACATGAGGAGTCCAACAATCTCCCTTTTTTGATGATCAAAAATCATATATAGTTAAAGAGTATACATGATTCAATTATAAAGATAAATTGCTAACATAATATATAGAAACTTATCCCCCTTTTGGGATTATAAAAAAGATGAACTAAGAGAAGGAAAAAAGAGTCACATTCCATTAAAAAAAATAAGAGATAGTACAATAAATAGATCAATAAAAAAACAATTTCATCCCTATCAAAAAGAGTAAACACTGTTCTTCTTCAAGGGCTGGCCTTCTCTTTGCCTTTTGCAGTAGCAGAAGAGGAATCCATAGGTGCAATGGTTGAGGTAGAAGAAGGAAGAGATGTTGTTGATAAAGAGGGTAAAGGAAGGCCTTCAAATACTGAGGGAGCCAAGGTAGGAATAGTAGAAGATCTAGGCAGTTGCTAATCAGGAATCACAGGCTTGATCTGACTTAGTGCTTGGTCGACAGACATGGTGATTGAGGCTAGTGCATAGGTGAAGGTAGGCAGCCCTGGTCTGAGAGGTGTAGCCACTGGAGCAACAATGGCTGTACTCTGAACATGAAGATAGGGTCTGAGATTTTGGTGAAATTTGTAATGATCTCTCCACCATATTGCATGGATTTCTCAAAATCTTCCTTGTCCTCCATAAACTTGTCCAACAAACGAGTAAACTCTGTGAGTTTCTAGACTTGGTTCTTGAAATCTTGAGTCATATGAGTAATCCACATATTTTCTACAAGGTACTTGAAATGATTTTTCATATCGGTCTTGGATAAAATTCTATTGAAGTAGAAATCCACTTTCTTGGAAATATCTTTCTGAGCATTATTAGCAATTTTGGAGTGGATTTTTACTAAGTCAAGAACTCTATCACAGTTTTTGACTACTTCAAATAAAGAAGCCGCATTAAATCCACGAAAGATATTCTGAAACTCTTCTTTAACTACATATCTGAGTAGATCACTGTCCAAGGAAGGTTTAGAGGATTGACTTGATGCTTTGACAGCTGTGGTCAAGGATTTTAGTTGATTTAGCCCCTTTTGAAGACATCCTGTGTACTCATCAGTGAGTTTATTGAGGTTAGAAACAAGCTCCTTCATTTCCTTAAAAATTATCTTGTTCCTTTCAGCAATCTTTTCATCTAAGGATGCAAGATAAGGTTGAATCCGAGACACACCAACTTTTTGGATTTGAGGAGCAGCAGATTCTACAGGAGGAGCAACAGATTTAGATCTCGAATGTAGCTCTCTCTGCATGTCTTCAACCATACTTCTTAGGGACTTAACTTCATTACTGAGCAGTCTATTTTCAACTCTTACCTCTGTTGAGTCAATAAGGTTTTCCTTATGACTTTTCCATTCCTTCTTGTTTTGAAAATCACAAACACCTTATCTTTAAGAAAATCGCTTTTATAAGAAAAATTGATTTTATAAGGAAAATCGCTTTTGTAAGAAAAAATTCCTTACCATATTTTCATCCATATTTTTCTTAATTATAAAATTCGGATTCATTTCTATTTTCTCGGAATTTCTTGAAACTTTGATATGAAGTATTCTGTTTTAGGATCCGAATGCTGGATAAGAATTTTAATAAAGTTTCACTCCGAAATCTAGATGAGAACTGTAATAAAGTTTCATTCCGAACTCTGAATACGAACTCTAATTAATTTCTACATCAGATTCAGGATGAGAATCCTTATGAAGTTCGACAACGAATTCTCATTACGAATTCTTGTGATGAATTCTCATTACGAATTCTGATGATAAATTCTCATTACGAATTCTGATGAAGAATTTTCATTACGAATTCTGATGACAAATTCTCATTACGAATTCTGATGATGAATTCTCATTATGAAACCTGATGATGAATTCTCATTACGAATTCTGACGATGAATTCTCATTCTGAATTCTCATTCCGAATTCATCTATTAAACAGAATCTGATCATCTTTGTTTTATACACTCTGAATTTTTTCAGACTCCGAATCTTCACTCCAAACTTTTGAGTTAGAATTTAAACGGTGTCGTACATTCTGTTACACTTGTTTTGTTATAAAATGATGTCGTCTATTCTTTTTTGAACTAACCGTTGGTTAAGTTACATGTGTACAGGTCCCTCCGATTTTTAAGGAAAATATGACCGTTGGAAAGGAGGCCGACCTTACCTATAAATAGGAGCTCATTTGAAAGAGCTCAGAGCTGAAATGCTGACTGATCTTCGACTCATGTGATTACATGCTTGAAGTGATTTCTAGAGAGAGAGGATCTTATTAACTCTCAAAGATTTGTGCGACTCTGAATGTTGGTGATTACATTCGAGGACTTCCGGGTATAGGAAGACAGAGGTGCCGACTACCTTGAAGTTCGAGGGCTTCCTTTATGAGGAAGACAGAGGCTGCCAACTACCTTGAAGTTGAGGGCTTGCAGGGATAACAAGATAGAGACACTCCGATCTTCGTATCGAGGGCTTACCCTGGTGTGGGTAAGACAGACTTGCTTGAAAGTATAAATCAAGGGACCTTTATCCAAGGTTGTTGGATACCCTTCTCTTTGGGTTAAAAGACTTATATCTTGTTACTTGTAGTTTTACTACTTGTTTATTTCCGCTGCAATTTTTATTATAAGGAAAGTATAACTTTATTATAATTCCTTACTTGTACTCTGTTTCATTTAGATTCTATACGCTTTAAGGTAGAATCTCATATTGTAATCTTTTGTTAAGTTTCAATTTCTAGAACCATATTTCTGGAACCTACTTTCAGAATCTCTTTCCAGGTTTTCATTTGGTATTAGAGGTGTTGTGAATTTTCTTAGTTTAAACCTTGTTAAAATTTGCGCTTTCCTTTGCTTAAGGAAACCATAGTTATTCGTAACCAACTTTAAAGGTCCAAAGGAATTTTTAAAGTTTACAATTCACCCCCCTCTTGTAAATTGAGCATCTACATCACTATTTCGATCCTACAATTGGTATCAAAGGTGGTCTCTGAAATACTTGTACTCACGTATAAGTTTTTCTTGCTCACTTTATCTTTCCGAACTTTCCCATTCCTAACTTTTTTATTAAGATTCTTTTCTATTAACAAGTTTGTGTGTGAAGGTTATTTTAAGTATGGCATGAATTAATGTTGGTTCCATTGATAATCTAAATCCTACAAGACCACCAATATTTGATGGCAATGACTATGAATATTGGAGAGATCTAATGAAGAATTTAGTTATCAATACTGGAGTAGACAACTTTGTTATGATTACTGGAGATTATAAAATTCCTAACAAGGAAGTTAGAACTTTTACTAACCAGGAAAAGCAAGAGTATCAACTCAACTATAAGGTACGCAATACTCTACTTTGTTCAATGACTAGAAATATGTATAGCCAAATTTCTTCTTGTGAAGCAGCTAATTTTATCTGGAAGAAGTTATAGGTTACACACTTTGGAACTTCTAAAGTGATTGAGACTAGGAGAGCTATGCTTAGAGCTGAATATCATGGCTTAAACTTTCCGTATGGTGAACCAATATGTAAAGTTCAACAGAGATTTATGACTATCATCAACAGCCTACAGTCTATGGGAGAGAAAGGTTTAGATGATGAAGCTCTTGTGGATAAGATAAATGATATTATGCCCAATGAGTGGGAATCCAAAAGAACAACTATAGATGAGAACAGGAAAGTGACTCAAATTTATCTTGATGAGTTATTTGGATCTCTTCTTCAACATGAAACCAGAATGAAGAGAGATGCTGACAACATTAAGAAGAAAAATGGAAATGGTAATATTTCTTTTACAACAACATCAAATCATATGAAAGCTAAGACTCCTGAGAGAGTAACCAGATCCAAGTCTAAGAAGATGGTAGTTCAGTCAGAATCTAGTGAGAGTGAAATATCAGAAAATGAATTAGAAAATCTTGCCCGAAGGATGAACAAGATAGCTGGCCAGAGAAATTTCCAATCCAAATATAAGAAAAAGGATAGGAAAGATAGAAAAGATGGAGAAGTTAATTGTTATGAATGGAAGAGAGCTGGACATATTAGACCAGATTTCCCTTTACTCAAAAAGAAATAAATGAAAGAAAGGCTTTCAGACAGGAACAGAAAGAAGTATTATAAAGCCAAGGCTAAGAAGGTTTTGAAAGCTAATGATACCTGGAGTGTCAGTGGTGGTGACTCTTCAGATGAATCTTCTGATTATGAATCTTCAGGACAGAAGAATCTCGGTCTTATAGCCAGATTACCTATTAATAATCATTGTTTTATGGCTAAGGTACGAAATGCTAAATCATTGACCAATGTTTCTTTAAATTCTAATGATAGTAAGTATTATAACTCTTATGATGAAGAATCTTCTTCTAATGAAGAAAATACTTTACCTACTTATGAAGAAGTCTCTAGGTTTGCTGAACTTCTTGAGATTGATAATTCTAAACTCAATAAGAAACTTGATAAGGCAAACTCTAGGAATTCTATTCTTACAAAAGAGATATCAGATATTTCTAAAGATCTTGATAAGAAAAATGCTGATTTTGAAAGTATTTCAAAAAATATTGAGGAAGTAAGTTCTGAGAAGAACGAACTTTCTAAAGAATTAGAAAAAGCAATTTCTAATAAAAATGTTTTCAAGCCTAGCTCTAGTTCTAAAACTAATGATTTTGAGGATAAAAAATTGGTTGTAAAACTCAAGTCCGAAATTTTTTCCTTAAAGAAGTGTTTATCAAACTTTACCCATGGTAAGGAAACTTTTGGTAAAATGTATTCCCAAATACGACCTTTAAGAAATAAATCCGGATTTGGTTATACCCATGCAAAACCAATTTTCAGTAACAATTATTTTGTTCCTCAAAGTTCCCCATTTTGTACCAAGTGTCAATGTGGTGGCCACTGGGCAAAGAATTGTTCCTTAAAAAAAACCCAATCTCAAGGATTTCACAAAGTTTACTTTTCTAAGAAAATGTGGGTTCCTAAAATTTTTTTATCTGGTAATCTCGGATCCAAACAAGTTTGGATTCTGAAAATCTAATTCTCTTCTTGATTTCTGGAAAATAAAGAGAGTACCAGCAACAATACATGGTACATGGATAGTGGATGTTCCCGGCACATGACTGGTAACAAAAGCTATTTTGAAAATATTATCAAAACGAAAGGAGGAAAGGTAACTTTCGGAGATAATGCTAAGGGTGAGATTGTTGGTATTGGTAATATTGTGTTTCTTGGTAAAACTTTGATTTCAAATGTTCTTTTTGTTAAGGGTCTTAAGCACAACCTCATTAGCATAAGTCAGTTATGTGATGAAGGTTACCTTGTGAATTTTAGGAATGATAAGTGCTTAGTTCACAATTCCAAGGAAGAATTTATTCTATCAGCCAATAGGAAAGAGGATGTTTACACTTTGAACTTAAAAGACCTTAGAAGCCAAGATTTACCTTGACTAAGTGAAATGGAAGATCATTCCTGGTTATGGCATAGAAGACTAGGTCACTGTAATCTTAGGAATCTATGTAAACTCTCTAAGAAGAAACTAGTTAAGGATCTACCAGAGCTCAGATTTGATTCTTCTAAAGTTTGTGATCCTTGTCAATATGGAAAACAACATAAATCTAGTTTTAAATCAATCGGTGAAGTCTCGACAACTGATGCATTACAGTTAGTACACATGGATCTTTTCGGTCCAACACAAACTGGAAGTATTGGAGGCAAATACTATGTGTTTGTTCTAGTTGATGATTACACTAGATTTACTTGGGTCTATTTTCTAGCAAAGAAGTATGAAGCTTTTTCTTATTTCAAAAGTTTTAGAGATCAAGTTAAAAATGAGAAAAACCTTCCATTGAAAACTATTCATAGTGATCATGGAGGAGAATTTAAAAATTCTGATTTTGAAACTTTTTGTAGTAGAAAAGGTATTACTCATAATTTTTCAGCACCTAGAACTCCTCAACAAAATGGTGTAGTAGAGAGAAGAAATATAATTCTTCAAGAGATAATTAGAACCATGTTGAGTGAATATTCTATAGCTATACATTTCTGGGCTGAAGCTGTAAGTACTGCTTGCTATACTATAAATCGAGTTTTGATTAGACCTTTTCTTAATAAAACCCCTTATGAGTTATGGAATGGTAGAAAACCAAAACTATCCTACTTCAAGGTTTTTGGTTGCAAATTATTCATTTTGAATAATAAAGATAACTTACATAAATTCACACCAAAATCTGATGAAGGAATTTTCTTAGGTTATTACACAACATCTAAGGCTTATAGAGTTTTTAATAAAAACACTTGTACTGTTGAAGAAACAGTACATGTACAATTTGATGAGTCTGATACTTTTGTTTTTAAACAATTCCAGCCTACATCCTCAGATGTGTTTTCAAAAACTGATTATCAACCTTTGATATAAGAACCTTCTGATAAGGATAATGTTCAAGAAGATATTCCTGAAACATTTACCCCAGAAGACTTTCTACCCTATGTTGATGAACATGCTTTTCAAAACCCAAATCAGGCGTTTCTTAAGAATCATCCTAGTGATAGTATCATTGGTGATGTAAATCAACCTGTAAGGACTAGAAGTTCCTTAAGAAATGAAGTAGAACATCTAGCATTTCTTTCCTAATTAGAACCTAAAAGCACTGATGAAGCTTTAGGTGATGATGATTGGATAAAAGCCATACAAGATGAACTAAATGAATTCGAAAGGAATAAAGTCTGGACTTTGGTTGAAAGACCTAAGGAAACTTCTGTAATTGGAGTCAAATGGGTTTTCAGAAATAAATGTGATGAAAATGGAATCATAGTAAGAAATAAATCTAGACTTGTTGCTAAAGGCTATAATCAGCAAGAGGGAATAGACTATGAAGAAACCTATGCTCCAGTAGCTAGACTTGAATCTATCCGTATTCTACTTGCTTTTGTAGCATTCTTTAATTTCAAACTTTTCCAAATGGATGTGAAATGTGCTTTTCTTAATAGTTATGTTCAAGAGGAAGTTTTTGTTGAATAACCTCCTGGATTTGAAGATACAAAACATCATGATTATGTTTTTAGACTTACCAAAGCTCTATATGGCCTTAAACAAGCCCCACGAGCATGGTATGATAGACTTACTGGATTTTTGCTTCAAAATAACTATGTTAAGGGAAATGAAGATCCAACCCTTTTCATAAAGAAAGATAAGAAAAATGTATTGATTGTTCAAATTTATTTTGATGACATCATATTTGGTTCAACTCAGCAATCTTTAACCGACTCTTTCGCAAGTCTAATGAAATCTGAGTTTGAAATGAGCATGATGGGTGAGTTAACATTTTTACTTGGTTTTCAAATTTCTCAAAAACCAGAAGGAACCTACATATCTCAACATAAGTATATTAAATATCTTCTTAAAAAGTATGATTATGACAAAACTAAGAGTATAAGTACTCCTATTGGTACCTCAAATTCTTTAGATCTCGATGAAGTTGGGAAACCAGTAGATCAAACATCTTTTAGAGGAATGATAGGAAGTTTACTTTACTTAACATCTAGTCGACCAGACTTAATGTTTTCAGTATGATTATGTGCAAGATATCAATCCAATCCTAAGGAATCTCACTTAAAGGCAGTAAAAAGAATTTTTCGCTACCTTAAGGGAACCATGGATCTAGGATTATTTTATACCTCTGGAAATGATTTTATCCTAAAAAGCTTTTCTAATGATGACTTTGGTGGATGTAGAATTGATAGAAAAAGTACATCCGGAACTTGTCATTTCTTAGGAGATTCAATAGTTTCTTGTTCCTGCAAGAAGCAACATTCTGTAGCACTCTCCACTGCTGAAGCTGAATATGTATCAGCTGGAAGTTGTTGTGCTCAAGTGTTATGGATGCAACACACACTCACAGACTATGGCTTGAGTTTTACTAAAACTCAAATTTTGTGTGATAACACAAGTGCCATTGCCCTTAGTAAGAACCCTTCACATCACTCCGGTGCAAAACACATAGATATTAGGCATCACTTTCTTAGGGATCACACACTTAAAGGAGATATTATTCTTCAGTTTATCGGAACTCAAGATCAACTTGATGATATTTTCACAAAATCTTTTCCTTCTAATAGATTTGAATATATTAAACAGAATTTAGGAATGATAACCGTAAGGTAATCTTTCTTAATTAAATTTCTGTTGAAAAAATCTCCTTACTGCAATAAACTCCTTTTCATAGGGGGAGTACAGTTGATTGTTATATTAACAAAGTTTTTCAAAATCTGTTTTCAAACTTTTCGGAACTAAAATTCTGGAATGGAATTTCCGGAACTAAAATTTCCAGAATGGATATGTTCATGTAGAAGACTTCTGGAATCAAAGACTACGTATTGAACACTTCCGGAATGGAAAATTTCGTACTGGTATTTTCGTAACGGGATTTTCGTACCGAATCTTTCATAATGTGTTTTTAGTTTTCAAATTTTATAATAACATTTTCGTACTAAGTTTTCTGTACTGAGATTATTTTTCGTAATGAGTTTTGCGAACTATGTCGTAGTAAATATTTTTTTTGGTTTTCGTAAAAATGTTACCAATTACGAATAATCTTCCTAAACCAATCCGAAAGGTATGATTTCCTTACTCAAGTTTTCGTAATCATATTTTACTTGCTGGAATTTTCTTATATTTTTTTTTTCCGATTATAGTTTTCTTAATTCTTTGTTTTAATAAAAACCTCAAAAGATCGAATTCAAGAAAATTGGTTTTCGACCATCAGATCTGATCTCAGCTTATCACAACCATTCGATCAATCGTGGAAGTTGAACCTTTTTTTGTTGCCTATATAAAGGGGACCCCAAACGGTTGTCCCACATCGGTTTTCAAGCTCCAACGTCCTGAAGCTCTGCCTCTCCGTTTTAAAGTCGTTCCGAACCTCAGCTTTTTCCATTCCGAACTTCTCAGAGGTCTTCAAATCCGAATGTCTGTGGAAGCAGCTTCTCAAGACATGTCTTCCTCTAAGCCGATTTCGAAGTGGTTAGTATATAGAGAGAGGCTGGTTCATCCGGATTTTTTCAACAAGTACGATTCTCTTATTTCCAAGAATATCAAACTAAATGGTTGGGAAGATGTTGCGGTTTCAAAACCTGGGAATCAAGATGAAGTGTATTCAGATTTTCTTATAGAGTTCTATGAAGCAGTCTCCTTTCTTAAGGAAGACGGAAGGGAGAAATTGTCTTTTAAGTCTTATGGTAAGACTTATAAGCTCTTATATTCCAAGGCAGCCAGCTTGGTAGGGCTGAATAATGAAGGTGAAGCTGAATTCATATCTCATGTGTTTCCAGATTCAAAGGGTAGCTTCGTCAAGGAAAAAGCTTTAGAAACTCTTGGACTGGAAGATGACAAGGCTCTGAAGATTGCTTCTCTATCTACAAATTTCCGGATTCTGGAGTTATGGGTACATGTTATTATCGTACCGAGGAAGGGTGACAAAGATAGATTAAAGAAGAGTGAGATCTACATCCTAGATTTTCTGATAAATCTGAGGAAGTTTAACCTGATGAAGCACATTCTTATCACTCTTGAGAATTTGAAGAAAGGAAATTTGAGATCTCAGATTATAATGTATCCAGCAATCCTCTCTAAATTAATAGTTCGGTGCCTTGAGTATTTCAAGGAGGCTTTCAAGTCTAAGCCAAGAGTTTGCAAGATTATGCTGGTGAGTGATGGTACTCTTAAAAGAATGGATGTAGCTTTTGACAAGAAAACTGGTCAGTTTGTTGATTCTCTTGCTCAAGAAGAAACAGTTCCGAAATTTGCTGATTCAGAATCCTCTAAGCCGGTAAGGAAGAGAAAGTTGAAAGAAGTTGAAGTAGAAGCAGTAAATCCCAAGTCTAAGGAATTTCATTCCGCACCTCCAAAACCAAAGAAGAAGAAAGCTTACCCAGATGAGGTTGTTGCTAAATGGAGGGAGATGAAAGAGAAGAGAGTGCAAGGGGAGCCTCAGTTTGTCCTGGACCCTGCGGAGGCTAAGGCCTTGAAGGAAAGAACTGCGGATGAGCTAGAAAAACAAGAAAAAGATAAGAAGCTCAAGAAGAAGATGTCTGAGGCTGAAGTAGATCAGGATTTGTTGAAATTCAATGAGATGGTTTCAGCAAATATTCCTGTTCTGAGATCTTTTTCATTGGAATCTCTACCTGAGACTCCAGGAAGAAATTTCGTTTCTCCGGAAGAAGCTGTTGCTAAGACTGCTGAGGAAGTAGAGCAAGTTGAGCAAGTGGAAGAAGAAGAAGATGTTACTAAAGGAAGTGGTGAAACCAGAGATGTGTTGAAGAAAGTAGATGATTATAAGGGGACACCTTCAGAACACTTATCGCTCCGAACTTCAGAAGCTAAATCTTCGAAGCTAGTTACTCTAGCAATAGAAGAAGAGAAAGGAGAAGAAGAAGTATCTTATCATGGAGAGGAAGAACAACTTCTACAAGATATTGCTCAAATGGAGAATATAGAGGTTGGTGCTCAGAAAGTTCCTGATGAGGAAGACCATATTGTTCAAGTCTCTGATAGTGGAAAGAGAACTCCGGAACATGATTCTATTCTGAAAAAAGACAAGGGAAAACAAATTCTTGCTGATACTCCGAGATCAGTAGTGCTGAAGAGAAAGGAAGTTGGTAGTTCTTCAAAGAGAAAGATTGACCATTTTGAAGAAGAAAATTCTCCAAGAAGAGTCTCGGATTCGGAGTCATCTTCGTTGGGGTATGACTTTGTTGTTCAGTCTTTAAAGAAGTTGGTGGGAACTATTCCAACTTTCTCAAGTATTGATTCAAGATGCCAAATGCTTCAACATTCTTTAAATTAGAAATCAGACTCCGTATCTATGGTTATGGACAAGTGTGTTGAAATAGAGGCTCAGTTCAAAACCTTTTTTGTTGGATACGAAGCCCAAAGAAAATCTTGCAAGAGGATGAAAAACTGGTCGAGGAAGACTGTATAAGAGATGAGGCTATTTGATGAATTTCAAGACAATGTTAAAGATTCTTTTGAGACTGAGGACAGGAAGATAAATGATCCGACTTCTTCCTTTGAAGAGAAGTTGAAAAATGAAAAGAATTTCCGGATTCAAGAAGTCAGAGATCTGAATGGGAAGCTGAATTATGTTTCTCAAAATTGGAAGTATGAAAGGGATCATCGGATTGAGTTTGAAGAAAATATTAAGGCTCAGGAAGAAAAACTTAAAGTCCAGGAAGAAAAGATTAAAGCTCAGGAAGAAAAGATTGAAGCTCAATCTGCAACAATAGTCGTCTTAGAGAAGCAAGCTAAATAAGATCATAAAGACTTAAAGAAGATAAAGACTATTCTAAAGGGTCTCATGGAGAAAGAGAAAGATCCCAAATAGAAAGATCTGATATTTTGTTGTATCTAAATTTTCTTTGTTTCTGAAATTTCAAACTTAATGAAAATTGTGCTTGTCGTTTCTTTTGTTGTTGCTACTAATTTTTCAGGTACTTTGTTATATTTTCCATTCCCTTGAATTCTTTTTGAAAATCACAAAGGGGGAGAAGGAAAAGATCCTTAAGAAAAAAGAACTCTAATAAGAGCTTATCTGAGGGGGGGTTTTTCATTAAAGAAGACTTTATTATTCTTAATGAATTGTCACTCCGGAAATCTAGAATACGATCCTTAGAGTTTCAAAGCCTAAGGGGGAGTTAGTCGTATTCATCAATATCTTTAAAGCAAAGGGAGATAAGCCTTAATGTTTTTCTTTCTTCTTAGAATTCCTTTTCGTAAGGATATTTGTGCTTTCCAAAAAGGGGGAGATTGTTGAGTCAATAAGGTTTTCCTTATGACTTTTCCATTCCTTCTTGTTTTGAAAATCACAAACACCTTATCTTTAAGAAAATCGCTTTTATAAGGAAAATCGCTTTTGTAAGAAAAAAATCCTTACCATATTTTCATCCATATTTTTCTTAAGTATAAAATTCAGATTCATTTCTATTTTCTCAGAATTGCTTGAAACTTTTATATGAAGTATTCTATTTTAGGATCCGAATTCTGGATAAGAACTATAATAAAGTTTCACTCCAAAATATAGATGAGAAATGTAATAAAGTTTCATTCCGAACTCTGGATACAAACTCTAATTAAGTTTTACATCAGATTCAGGATGCGAATCCTTATGAAGTTCGACAACGAATTCTCATTATGAATTCTTGTGATGAATTCTCATTACAAATTCTTATGTTGAATTCTCATTACGAATTCTGATGATGAATTTTCATTACGAATTCTGATGACGAATTCTCATTATGAATTCCCATTACGAATTCTGATGATGAATTCTCATTACGAAACCTGATGATGAATTCTCATTACAAATTCTAACGACGAATTCTCATTCCGAATCCATCTATTAAACAGAATATGATCATCTTTGTTTTATACACTCTGAATTTTTTCAGACTCCGAATCTTCACTCCGAACTTTTGAGTTAGAATTTAAACGGTGTCGTACATTCTGTTACACTTGTTTTGTTATAAAATGATGTCTTCTATTCTGTTTTGAACTAACTGTTGGTTAACTTACACATGTACAGGTCCCTCCTATTTTTAAGGAAAATATGACCATTGGAAAGGAGGCCAACCTTACCTATAAATAGGAGCTCATTCGAAAGAGCTCAGAGATGAAATGCTGACTGATCTTCGACTCATGTGATTACATGATTGAAGTGATTTCTAGAGAGAGAGGATCTTATTAACTCTCAAAGATTCGTGTGACTCCGAATGTTGGTGATTACATTCGAGGACTTCTGGGGATAGGAAGACAAAGATTCCAACTACCTTGAAGTTCGAGGGCTTCCTTGCTAAGGAAGACAGAGGTTGCCAACTACCTTGAAGTTGAGGGCTTGCAGGGATTTCAAGATAGAGACACTCCGATCTTCGTATCGAGGGCTTACCCTGGTGTGGGTAAGACATACTTGCTTGAAAGTATAAATCAAGGGACCTTTATCCAAGGTTGTTGGATACCCTTCTCTTTGGGTTAAAAGACCTATATCTTGTTACTTGTAGTTTTACTACTTATTTATTTCCGCTGCAATTTGTATTATAAGGAAAGTATAACTTTCTTATACTTCCTTACTTGTACTCTGTTTCATTTAGATTCTATACGCTTTAAGGTAGAATCTCATATTGTAATCTTTTGTTAAGTTTCAATTTCTAGAACTATATTTCCGAAACCTACTTTTAGAATCTCTTTCCAGGTTTTCATTTGGTATTAGAGGTGTTGTGAATTTTCTTAGTTTAAACCTTGTTAAACTTAGTGTTTTCCTTTGCTTAAGGAAACCATAGTTATTCGTAACCAACTTTAAAGGTTCCAAAGGAATTTTTAAAGTTTACAATTAACCCCCCTCTTGTAAATTGAGCATCTACATCACTATTTCGATCCTACAACCTCTTGAATATCATGGAGCATCTTAGGTTGTATTTTCCAAATAATCTTCTCCAATAATAGTGAGGAATATCTCTCACTTAAATTTTTCACAGGAAGAGGTTGGGAATTCATGAGTTTCTCAAATCCAGATAAGAGAGTATCTCCAAATTTCTTCAGACCGATCTTGGTGACGGTATACTCTCCAGAGCGCCCATGGATCAGATCTCAGCAGCTGTCTGCTATCCGGTGGTGTTTTATTTTCATTTGAGGGCCGTGCTCATGCGTCGGCATCCTTCTGCCTCCTCCTAGGTGAGTTTGCTAGGGTATCCCATTGTATGACGCGGTAGGTTTTTTTGGTCGCGGCGGGTTCTTTCGTTCCTTGGGTGTTTTCTCTGTTTTTGTGTTTTGTGGTAGTTTCTGGAAGTTTCATTTTGGATGTGATGATTTGGCGTTGTGCCATGGGGTTCTACCTCGCTGTTACCAGTGATGAGGGTTTCTCCCTCGTTGAAATCAGTGACGGGTTCCACCGGTGGTGATGCGCTCTGTTTCTCGTCGCCGGCGTGGGTGATTGCGTGATGACGGGCGTCGGTGCAGCTCACCGGCATTCTGGTGTTGTGGAGATTTCTGAATGGTGTGATCCATTGTTTTTTGATGATGTCGATGGATGAAGATGGCCAGAATCTCTCGCCGGTGACATGGCTGGAGGCGGTTTGATTTCTGTCGACTCGTTTCTCAAGGTGGTGTACGGCTCGAGGTGGCCACGTGGAACGTGTCTCGAGGTGGCGTGCGGCTCGGGGAGATGCGTGGTTCGATTTAAGTTTGAATTTGGATTTGCTCCGCTGAATGTGGTTTTCTCTCTGAAATTTGGATGTTGTGAAATGTACCATGGGAACCGGCTACCCTCAAACCGGCCTTCAGAAAATCAAAAAAATGATTTGCAGTCCATCCTTGCTCACAAAGGATGGCTATTCAGCTAAGGTTTCAGGAGTAGGAAATGGTACAGGTTCAAGTTCCTTCTCAGGTGAGAAGTCTGAGATTTACTTCAACTAAAATAGGGAGGAAATATCAAGCCCAGTTGTTGTAACCTGCTGGGATTCATTCACATCATAGAAACTAGGAAATTTTTAGTGAATGTCTATAGGAATTGACTCAGTTGGATGTAAGGCTTCAGCCGACTCAAGATTTGGGGTTTTCTCCCCCTCAAGAGGTGCCTACTTCTCAGGACTGAGAGGCTCATAAGCTTGGTATAAATCCATAGACTCAGCTCTAAGTTCCTCACTTATTTCCTGTCTAGACAGCTGAAAAGCTAGCTCCATCCATTCTTCAGTAGAAAGTATGATTTCAGGAACAAATTATTCCACAGGGAGTTCCTCAAGATTGAACTATTGCAGAATAGGTAACTCTTCCAATATAGGTTCTTCTATTGTAGGATATTCTATTGTAGTCTCTTCCAAGGCATACTTTTCTAAATCTTTGGCAACTAATTCTGTTACAGCCTCGAGTTGAGTTTCCACACTACCGGCTTCTTCAGGAGCAGGAACTTCTTCTTCAATAACTTCATGAGAAACAATAGTTCTATCTTCCTCAACAACAACAACCTTTTTAGGTGGCACTACAGCCTCTTCTTCCTCTTCTTACTCATCTTCAGGATACTCAAAAAGCTCATCTAGTTCCAAACTAGGATCAGAAATGTCCTTCGGCCTTGAGGGATGATCCACAAGATTAAACTTCTCATAAACCTTATCATTGTCTTCCACCCATTCCTTTTTCCATGGATTCTAGTTTATCTTCATTCTTTTGATGGTGGATTTCGAGAGACAATACTCATAGTCCATAATCACATTATCATTAGGTATAACCACACCTTTTTCAATAATCATGGATGATATAAGCCTATAGTAGAACAAATAAGTGGACTTGGATGTGACTTTGATCAAATCACACATGTGATGTATGATATAATTGCACAGGTTGATCTTGTGTCCATTTTTCATGAGGTGAATCAAAAAACACATCTTGTTATTTTAACATAGAAAAATCACCTTTTCTTGGACTTAAAAAATTCTGTACAAACTTAAATAGAATCCTTGTTTCTCCATATAATTCAGCAGTGATGGCTCTTCTCTGGGTGCCATTTCCAGTTATGGTTTTCAGAGCATCTTCCAGATCAAATAAATCAGTTGATGGTGGAGGACCTCTTTGATAATAACCACAAATACCCTCATGAGGTATCCTAAGGCATGCAACCCATAACCTTGAAGGGAAAGAACATCTCTGACCATTGAACCAACTCCTTAAAACAAATCTTTCATCAGAATCAAAAGAGAACTATACCAACTGGTAAAATTGAGCCACTAACCTGAGATAGATGGGTCTATCCTCCTTCAAGAACCATTCCAACCAACCTTGTTGTTCTAACACTTTCAGTACCAGCGAATTACTAGACAAAAGCCACTTGGGGAAAATTTCTTTCTCAGGTACAACACTGCGGTTTACCAGATTCAGATTTAAAGTCCCTTTAGGTGTCAGCTTAGGTGCAATCTTCTTCTTTTTCGAGCTGTGCTTCTTAGGTGCCGATGATGACAAACACTTCATCCTTGGAATTCACTGACAGTTCGAGTGAGAGAAAGGTTGCAAGTATTAAGAAGGGTTCTAAAAGAGTAGGTAGAAGAAACCTCGAGTGAATAATCGAGTGATACTTGCTTTGTTTTATCATTTAGGAATACCAAACGTCGAAAAAATAAAAACGTGGGAAAATAAAAGAGGTGAAATAATAATTACCACGATATGGGTGTAAAGAAAAAAATAAATAATTTTTTACGGTGAGACCATGAGTGGTCGTTACGGTGAGATAGTGAGTGAGTTTCACGGTGAGACTGTGAGTGAGATTTTCAGTGCGCGTTACGATGAGACAGTAAACGTCAGATCGTAAGTACAAAGTGCTAATGGTGAGACCGTAAACATAAAACCTTACGGTGAGGCAGTAAACATGAGAGACAGTAACTGAGAAATCGTAATCATGAAAGAGTAAAGTATAACACAGTAAGATATCGCACTGTAAGACCTGAAACAGTAACATGTAAGATCTCTATTTGAGATTTATCATGACTAGTTCATGTATGATGTAGTCTATTCTCTCAGAATTTAATGGTTTAGTGAATATATCAGCAAGTTGATATTCAGTACCAATGAATTCCAAAGTGATATCACCTTTTTGATAATGATCTCTCAAAAAAGTGATTCCTTACATCAATATGCTTTGTCCTAGAATGTGAAACATGATTCTTTAAGATGTTAATAGAACTTGTGTTGTCACAATTTATAGATACATGTATGAATTGATATCCATAATCTAGTAATGTGTGTTTCATCCACAAAATTTGTGCACAACAACAGACAATAGATATGTATTCAGCTTCTATAGTAGATAATGCAACATAATTTTGTTTCTTACTACACCATGATACTAGTGACTTGCCTAAAAGGTGACATGTTCTAGAGGTGCTTTTTCTATCTAACTTATAGCCACAAAATTCAGCATCAGAATAACTAACTAACTCAAATGTTTGTCCTTTAGGATAAAACAATCCTAGATTGGGTGTATGTTGTGGTATTTGAAAATTCTCTTTACAACATTTAAATGAGATTCCTTAGGGTTTGCATGAAAATGAGCACACATACACACACTAAACATAATGTCAGGACAACTAGCAGTTAAGTAAAGTAAACTTCCAATCATTCCTCTATAAGTGGTTTGATCAACATATTTTCCATCTTCATCAAGATCCAACTTTCAAGTGGTGCTCATGGGAGTGTCACTACTTTTAGTGCTATCTAATCCAAAACGTTTTAGAAGATCCTTTGTATATTTACTTCGATTTAAAATAATACCATTTTCATTTTGAAAAACTTGAAATCCAAGAAAATATTTGAGTTCTCCAATTAAATTCATTTCAAATTCATTTTTCATCATTTTAGAAAAATCAATACCTAAATAATTTTTCTAAGATCCAAAAATAATGTCATCTACATAAATTTGAACAACTAAAACATCATTATAAATTCGTTTTATAAAAAGAGTAGGATCAACTATTACATTTGTAAATTTTTTAGAAATAAGAAAAGTACTTAATATGTCATAATAAGATATTGGAGCTTTCTTTAAACCATATAAATATTTTGATAGTTTAAAAATATGATTTGGAAAATGAGGGTTTGTAAATCCAGGGGGTTGTTCAACAAAAAAATCCTCAGCTATATACCCATTTAATAATGCACTCTTAACATCCATTTGATATATTTTGAAATTTAGATGTGCAACATAGGCAATCAGGATTATGATAGCTTCAAGTTTGGATACTGGTGAAAAGGTCTCTTCATAGTCAATTCCTTCTTCTTGACTATAGCCTTGTGCAACAAGTCTAGCCTTGTTTCTAACTATGTTACCAACTTCATCAACTTTATTCCTAAAAACCCATTTTGTGCTGATGGTCAAAGTGTCCTTAGGTCTATCTACTAATTCCCAGACTTTATTTCTTTCAAATTGATTTAATTATTCCTGCATAGCCATCTCCCATAATTCATCATTGATTGAATCATTGATATTTTTAGGTTCAAGTTGTGAAAGAAAAGATTGATGTTCGACTTGATTTCTTAGAGAATCTCTAGTTTGTGTTCCTCTATCTAAGTCTCCTACTACAACATCTAAAGGATGGTTTTTAAGGGTCCTAGTTGGTATAGAAACGATAGGGCTAGAGATTTTAGGTTCATTTACAGGTTCGGGTTCATCTGGAACATTTCCAGAACTGGTTGTCTTAATAACAGGTTCACTATTTTTTATATTAAGGTTTAGAATGGACATATCTTCTTCAAGATTTTCAAGAGGGGTATTTGGTTCATGTGGATCAGTTTCATCAAATTTTATGTGTACAGATTCTTCCACACATTTGGTTTTCTTATTGAATACTCTATAGGCTTTACTTGATATTGAGTAACCTAGGAAAATTCCTTCATCACTTTTCGAAGCAAATTTGTCAAGATTATCTTTATTATTAAGGATAAAGACTTTGCAACCAAAAACTCTAAAGTAGTTAACCTTAGGATTCCTATTGTTCCAAAGTTCATAATGGGTATTTTTAAGAATTGGTCTAATAAAGACTCTATTGATAATGTAACAAGCTATATTAATAGCTTCAACCCAAAAGAAAATTGGTAGATCATATTCATTGAGCACTATCCTAGAAATCCCTTGAAGAGTCCTATTTCTTCTTTCTACTACACCATTCTGTTAAGGTGTTATAGTAGAAGAGAAGTTGTGACTATAGCCATTGTGTGATAAATAGGATTCAAACTCTTGATTTTCAAATTCACGACCATGATCACTTCTCAAGGTCTTGATCCTAGGTCCAGTAAGGTTTTCTACAGACTTGTAATATTTAATAAAGTAAGAGCAAGATTCACTTTTGTGAGCTAGAAAATATACCCAAGTATATCTAGAAAAGTCATCTACAAGAACATATACATAGTGCTTCCCATTTAAACTAGAAACTTTAGAAGGTCCAAACAAGTACATATGAACCAACTTGAGAGGTTGAGAAGTAGAAACTTCATTCTTTTATTTAAAAAAAACTTTATGTTGCTTTCCATTTTGGCAGGTATTACAAACTTTATCAGCTGGAAATTTAAGTTTAGGTAGGTCACTAACTAAGTTTTTCCTAGTCAGTTTTCTAAGTGAGTGTATATTGCAGTGTCCTAATATTCTATGCCAAATCCAAGATTCTTTGTGAAAGGCATTTAAACTGGTAATATTTTGTTTAGCTAAAGAATTCAAATCCACAGCATAAACATTTTCATTTCTCAGTGTAGTAAACACAAGAGAATTTTTAGAATCAAACACATTGCAAGCATCATTTTCAAATTTAACATTGAAACCATCATCACAAAATTGAGAGATGCTTAACATATTATACTTTAGTCCATCAACAAATAAAACTATAGATATTAAGATTGAATCAGTGTTACCAATATGGACTAAGCCGATGATCTTTCCTTTTGAGTTATTAACAAAGGTGACATATCCTCCATCAACCTTGATTAATCTTTTGAAGCATGAAAAGTCTCTTATAATGTGTCTTGAACACCCACTTTCCAAATACCATGTCTTCCTACAAGAACTTTTTAAGAAGGTTTCCTACAACACAATTTTAGATAGAAAATGATTTTGGTACCTAGATTTTCTTGGGTCCAGACTGGTTAGCAAGCAGAACTTTTGGTACCCAGATTTGTCTAATGGGTTTCATATAATCAGTAGTTTTAAAATATTTTGAAAGATAAACTTTTTTTGATCTATAACTATGTGAGTATCTAGTTGAGACATAAGAATTTTCAGAACTGGAATTAGAAGCATATTGTCCAGAATTAGGAATAAATCTATTCTTTGTAATCTGTCTTTGTCCTAGCTGATAGCCTAAACCAGTAGTTTATTTTAGTGCTACTTTTTTTCCTATCATTTGTGTAAGAGTGTCCTTTCCATTAGTAAATTTTTCTAAATCTTTCCTGAGTTTCTCATTAGACAATTTCATTTTAGTATTCTCTTTGAGTAGTTGAGCATTCTTTTCCTTTTCTACTTCTAGTACAGATTTGACAGTGCTAGTTAAAGCATGCTGTTTTTTAAGGCTTTATAATAATCTTTCAGCTCATTGCAGGTATCTTCTAGCATATTACACTATTCAAATATTTCTTCACTAGACATGTTTTCAGCATCAGAATCAGAATCATCTCCATAATAATAACTTTAAAGAAGGAGTATCCAATGTTACCTCAGATGTGTTTTTCATGAAACCCATATTAGATTTTTGAGATTTTTCATCCTGAGTGGAATCAGAATCACTTGAACTGTCTTTTGAAGCACTCCAGGTTGATTTCATAGCTTTCTTGTATTTGTTGTCCTTGTACTCATATTTCTTCTTGTGCTTTAACTTCAGACAGTCAGCTTTCACACGACCTTTCCTCTTTCATTCGTAGCAGGCTATTTCATCACTTTTATGAGTCCTTTTCCAATCCTTTTTCCAATGAACTTTATTGTCATACTTTCCCTTGTAATTTGATTTTATGAAAAATTTATTTTTCCTATAAAACTTTTTAAATCGTATGGCTATCTGAGCCATTTCAACATCACTGTCAGATGCACTCTCTTCACTACTAGAACTATCACTTGCAGCTTGAATTTTCTTTTTGTCCTTGATTTTTGAAGAAGTGGTCTTGAAGGATACTAATTTCTTTCCTAGTTCATCATATTCTTCTTTGTTTACTTTCAATTCTTCTTCATACATCATCAACTTACCAATCAGCTCCTTAATAGGTAGCATTCCAATGTCACATGATTCTCTTATTGAGACTGATGTGACTCTCCATCTTTCTGGAAGAAGTCTTAGTATCCTCATGATTTTCTCCTTTGCTGGAACAACTTTTCCCAGTGAGCTCATTGTATTAACTATCTCATTAAACCTAATATACATATTAGAAATAGATTCATCATATTTCATTTTAAAATTATCATACTTAATAGTGTATGTATTTAGTCTCATTTCTTTAACATTGGTTGTTCCCTCATGGGAAACAGCCAGAGTATCCCATATTTCATAAGAAGTCTTACAAGCAGATATTCGATTAAATTTTTCATCTCCTAAAGCACAATACAGGGCATTCATTTATTTACAATTATTATTGTAAGGAGCTTTAGTAGATTCATCCCAAGTAGTTCTAACAGTTTCTATAATCTTATACTGAGTCTCTATAGCAGTCCAAATGTCAAATCCCATACTTTCTAAATGAATTTTCATTTTGATTTTCCATTGGGAATAATTTACACCATTAAAGAAGGGTGGCCTGTTGGTAGCTACACCTTCTAATCTATTATCCATAATAGGATTTTATCAAATATATTTAAAGAGATAAAATTTAGAAATAACAAAAATTTTGAGATCTTTATGATACAACTAAAATCACACTTTAAAACTTTTCACAAACAGAGAGTTTTGAAAACCGTTTAAACAAACCTCTGATACCAAATATTGGTCGGAGTGGATACTCAAGAGGGGGGTGAATTGAGTTCCTATTTAAAATTTCTATTTAAATGATTTATATCGAAATCCCCCAATTTAAATAACAAGCTAAACTGTAGTGAATTTGTAATACAGTAAAGGTTCTGTTAGGTTCTCAAGAGATTGATTAGTTCTCAGTAAATATAATATAAAGATTAGATTAGCTTTTTAAACTAACCTACTAGTTTATAATAAATACAAACACTTTCTAGTTTAACTATCAGAGTAACTTTAAAATAGATTTACATTTAAAGTACTTAGCAGCGAAATATTCGAAATAGTTTTAACTAAAATAAACATGCACAATAGTTTTAACCAAGAGGTTCAGTCTCAAGCTGAGACTTAGTCCTCTCAAAAATTTTATATAAAACTTTCATCCACACCCTGGATCAGGGTTTACAATAGTCCTCAGACTATCCAGGTCCTCATACATCTACCACAGTTCTACGTGGGAAAGAAATAATAACAACAACTCACAGGCTGTCTAGGTCCTTAGACCTCTACCACTATCCATAGTAGAATAAAAGAGTGTAGGGGAAATATTGAGTGAGGATTTAGAAATCCTCTAGTTTAGCTTAGGAGTCAGTGTGTGTTCAAACAGAGAGAAGCACACACTGCTCGTAATGTAAAGAAAAGGATGATCACAGTCGAGCAAGAATATAGAGATGAGTTTAGAATGCTCTTGTGTGATGTCAATGTAGTTCTATACTTCTTTGGATAGAATCAGATGAAGCTTTGAGTCCTTATCTGGAAGTTGTGTGGAAAATAGAGTGTCGCGATTCTGTTTGTGTTCTCCGTGAGGTTCAATCGAGTGAAGATGTTCTTTAGGCTTCAAATATGCTTTGTATGTTCTGCTATTTCAAGTTGCATGTAGTGTGCCTTTCTTCTGAAAAACTTCCACCAAGTCTCTTCGTCGATCTTGTCCTCACCGCCTTGTTATTTGTTTCTGTATCGCACACACTTTTTTGATTCTTGGTCACACTTTGCTTTTAACTTCGAATGCACGTGTTGGACACGACAGGTTTCATGTGTTCTGTACCTCATACCTCGTACTGTCTGATAATATGTCTACAATGAAACATTAATTATATCAGTGCATTAAATTCATCAAATACAACCGTTATAAATTAAATTGAAAAATGACAGAATAGTTTAAGAAATAGTGTCACAGTAAGTCATGGAAACGGTGTCTCCTTCACACGGTGTCTAGGTTGATCACGGTGTCTGAGTGTCATGGTGTCTCGCAGTCACGGTATCTTGTTCATGGTGTCTGGTTCACGGTATCTCAGGGTAACGGTGTCTTGGGGTCACTATGTCTGGCTTCACGGTGTCTAGATCCATGGTGTCTGGGTTCATGGTGTCTGGATTCATGGTGTCTGGCTTCACGGTGTCTTGCTTCATTGTGTCAGAAATACATAGCCAGTGGCAGACTCATGGTGTCTTAGACTTTCCAAAGTAACTATGTGAAGACTTACACAAATATAATAATGGAAAGGATTAGGCTTAATCATTTGTTAAAGAAGGTATTTTGAGAGTATATTAAATATAGTGTAAAGTAAGTAAGATTAATATAGAGCAATTAATATCTTTCATGTCACTTCATAAATCATGAGAAAACTTTAAACATAAATACACATGATCTAGATTAAATAAGAGTTGGAATCATTAATACATGATTAAATAAGATTTGTGATCATTAAAACATGATTAAAACACGATTAAAACATGAGGAGTCCAATAATTTCATTTAATAACATTCTTAAGTACATGATAAGGATTAAGGATATGTTCTTGATATTTAGAGGAGAATATGAGAAATGCATAAAGGGTTATATAGATTCTATCTTCCAGACCGAAAAGATTAATTTAGGTATCAATTTGGTTTTGTGTTTCTATTGAATGATGGAGAAATCACTTGGAATAATTCCAAATAGACCAATGTAGAGGACTCTAAAATAGATGTAGAGTACATCATTGCATCAGATTCTATGAAAGAAGATATTTGGATTAAAAAATTTCATTACTGAACTTGGAGTGGTTCCTATAATTTATGGATAAATCAAGCTATATTATGAAAAAATAGAGTTATTTCCAAGGAAATGGAACCAAAGTCTCACCAAAGTACCAAACACATCCTTTGAAAACACTATATCATATGGTGTATCATTGAGAGGGATTATGTAGAGATCTACTGGGTGGCCACAAATGATAATATAGTAGATCCATTGACAAATCCCATATTGAAACAATAACATGAGGGTATTGTTAGGTATATAGTTATTTTAAACTTTATATATTGATTTAATGATTGTAAATGTATCATTTATTTATAATAATGAAAATCTCTATTTATTATTTATTAATGCGGGTTGTAGTTTAATTTACATGTTCAATCAATTGATAATATCCCCTCAAAGTACATCTTTGAGTTATCCCAAATTGATAATCATCTAGTGTGGGTTGTGATGATATATAAATATTAGCATGAATATAATATTGTACCAATTTCAAAAGATTTTATACGGGATATTAAGTGTAAAATCATGAATAGTAAGTAGAAACTTATTACTTGCTCTGACCTGGAAAAGTATATCTCATGGAAAGTCATACAATCATCGATATACTTAGGGGTGTATACTTATCATCAATTCTTACAAATTGAGGTTGGTGAGATACCTAGCATAATAAAGTTTATACTTTGATACCTTTATTAAGAAATAAAAAATATAATTAACAAATCAGGGGGTGTTTGGGTATGTTGCTGATTATGTCATCAGTTGGAGCATAACCAAGATGTGATTTTCCCACTTATATGATGAATAAAAAATCTATCACATGATTGAATTAGACTAAGGAAATTCTTGTCCATACTTATTTAGGTCACATATGATGTTCTCAACTACTTAGATGAGGGGAATGTGATGTGATCATATGTTACATGAATAACATGTGGTATATTCATCAACTTGGTTGGTCTATTTCAAAGAATCAAGGACATATGTGATGTACTATTTTATATTGACCCTTTATATGTATATAGGTAACCTAATGTTAAGCATAAAGTGATTATATAGGTTTATTTATGATTTATATGATATATCTTATGGTTGACATGTTTGTATATAGATACGAGTATGTTTGAGGGAGATCACACCAGACCCCTTGGTAGATTGAGTGGCACTGATACTTTTCTATAGGCTGCTGTTTGATTATATCTATGAAATATGGATTTCTTTTTTTAATGATACTAAGTTCCAAAAGGTTACATAGTTAGGACTATGAATAAGGATTAAGTTTGGGACAAAGTGCTTGTTCCAAAATAAATAGTTTGATGAAACCATATCCAAAAGACTTTGGATGGATTCATAAAGAGATGTGAAGTTTTAACATAAATTTATTATGGGATTTTATTAAAAGTAAGAGAATGTTGTATGTGAACTAAAATAAGAATCAATATGACATGGCGGTTCTTAAGGATGCCATGGATGATAGCCCACATAAATTTTTTCATGAATATGATGCATGCACCTGGCACATCCACTTTTTCTTGATTTTAATCAATTATAAATCCATTATGAATGGATTTAAAATGAAATGTGCACTCATTGAACAAGTTTAATGATATTTATAATGGAAATAAATTTATTTTGACATGTTTCATATGGACAATACATTTTTTTATGAAACACATCGAGGATGTAAATATAAGGGATATGATCCCTCCTGTTATGTTAGGGTTTATTTCACATGAGTTGTATGCCCCACCACAACTCTATTCATCCTAAATACTACATTTATCAATCCTCATGAATGATTTTTCACTAATTTAGAGTAGTCGGATCCTCAAGAAAGATTCTAGGATCCAAAGGTTATTATCATCCCCTCAGAGGTAAAAGGATTTTGTCTGTTGCTTTGGTATTCGTCATCAAATGTTATCCATTGAAGAAGGAGATGGAGGATACTATTCAAGCATTTAAAGTATTATTTATTATTAATTTACTTTTAATGTTAGATTTCTTGAATATATATCAGAAAATATATAGGTTTTCTTTCACTACCAATGATCATATGATGATCCCTAATATGCATCAAAGTCAACCCATTATCTTTGTTTATACTCTCAATAATTGAAAAGTCTCCCTGACTATAATCTAACAGAAAATTTAACCATGGTTTCATATTAAATAAGATGATGAATGAAATTTTATAAATTCATGTTTTCTTTGAGGGATTTTTTTTAATTAAATTGTAAATATTCTTAATTTTATTATTCACATGCTTGTTAATATTATGTGGAATTTACAAAAAATTAATTGAACTTGTATAATAAAATAATTTACATATAAAATATTATTTTATTTCATCATAACATGATTTTAAATTTATTAATTTTATGTGATCATTCTTAATTAATAAAATAAACATTACATAAATAAAATAAATTAATAACCATGCAATGAAAAAAATAAAACAAATATGTGATATGATCATGATATTTTAACTACTAGTCGGTTTATCGAGAAAAGATAAACCAACCATGAATCTAGGGGAATTAATCCTTGATCCCATGCTTGGATCAAGTTACATAATTCCTCTATTAATATTATTTTATAAGTAAAATAAGATAGGAAAAAAAATTGGGGTAAATTGTAGTTTAAAAGATTACTTATAATTTATGGCCACCTCAAGTTTTAAGTTGATAAAAAATAATACATTTTAATCAAGTCAGAATTTATTAAATTATAAAAGTAAATATAGTGAAAAATAAAACTATTATAATTTCAAAAAATTTCATAAAATATAATAGATAAGTATATATTTAAAGCACAATATAGTTTAAAAACAATGCATTGAACAAGTATTACAATCCCTAAACCCCCCAAATGATATTATTTAAAAACCAAAGTTTTAATTCAAAGTGTAAGGAGGATTGATAAACTTGATACAAGGTATCTTTTATTCCTATACTCAAAATCCCTTGACTTTAAACACATTAAAAGGTATCTTTGTATTCTTATCATCAGAATCCTCTAACCAAGATGATCAGAGAAAACTCTATCAACCTATCCATGGAATCCCTCGATCACACTGATCAGATTTAGATAAGCCTTTCTATCCCTAAAATCCTTCAATATAAATGATCAAAATCAGAAAAAATACAAATTAACTAAGATATTAATAATTAAAAACCTCAAAAAATGGTAGGTCACAACAAAAAAATAAAAAAAAAAGAAAATTACATTGATCAGAAGTTTTCTAAGCTATAAGAAGTTACAAAACTTAAAAATGAATATAATATTTCAAAGAATTGAAATTAGTATTTATTTCATCTTAAGTTCCTTAAATATATGGTATTTTATTTTTAAACAATGATATAGCTAACTCTAATGGTTGTATTCTGAATTCTTTAAGATTAGTTGTAACAACACCATAAGTAACAGCTCTATCTTATGATGAATTTAACATAATTATACATCTCATAATTACATCAATTTTCATCACTTCAATGATTCATCTTCGGGTGAAATTAAGATAGTAGGAATTCTAAATTCTTTAGACTATTGCACTTTTCAATTTAGCTTAAATCTCTATAATTGGTTTACTAAAAATTCATTCAGTATATAAAAAAACTTCAAAAAAACTTTAAATCAAGTCAATTTCTTATTGAGTGTTTTTTTATTTTCAAAATAAAGGAAGAAAAAGAATCATTAAATCAACAGTATCACCCTTTTTGGAAAGTACATGACACAAAAGAAAATTTATATTCTTGTCTAAATTTAAATAAACTATCCCTATAAGTTTTAGTGAAATATTTTTTTCTTATTTACTTGAAAAATTAAAAATAAACTCATTATTCATAAAAAATATACGTAGAATAAATATACCCTTTGTTAAATGAATAAAATTTTATCAATTTCATAATCCTATTTGAACAAAGAAACTATAAATTTTTTTAACCCCCCATGGAAAACTAAAAACTTATACAATTATTTTAAAACTTATCACCCTTTTTGAAAACATATACTATTTTTCTCAAAATTTTCACCCTCTGGTATTTTAAAAAATAAACACAAAAATAAAAAAATAATAAACTAGAGTAGAAAACAAAAATAAGTTCTATGATAATTATTTCATTATATGAAATACTCATTTAATATACATATCTCCCCCTTGAATATACAATAATTTCATAGGGATAAATAAAGAAAAACCTTTTTGTTCCTTTTGAAACAAGTATATCTGAATAATTTTAAGAATAAAATCAATAGTTGATACGATTATAGAGATTGAACCATCTAGAAGTTATCGCTTGATACCTATGGATGATCTTCTTATTTTGAATATATTCTAAAAAAATTTCATATTAGAACTTCTTATATATCATAGAATTGAAGATAGATACCTATAACAACTAAAAAAATCTCCCTTTTTGATAGAAATATTCATTAAGTTCAACTTAAAATTTAACTCCCATTAGATGTAGTTCCAATGAAATACAGATTATTTTTATTAAAACTCTATAAAATAAGAAAATCTACATAAAAAAGTTAGTATAGTTATAAAATAAACATCCTCCACCTTTCTTAATGATTTTTTAATGTTAGAAGATAGGTTATACAAGAAGTGAATTGAATATAATTTTAAGTTGATCATTATTGACTTCTATTTAATATATTCAAATCTATCATAATATAAAGGTTTGTGAAATTTCAACAAGATAATTATCAATTTTGAAAAAGTCAATAAAAATATCTAATTTTTGTGTGTGGACTCATAGAAAATGATGTCTTACCTCTATGTTATTTTCAATTGATTTATGTGTTGGGTTTGTAGAAAAGAAATAGAATTTGTTATATCACAAATAGTTAGAGTTTGATAAAAACTAAAAACAAAATTCACGAGTTTGTGTTGCATCCATAACACTCAAGCATAATAACTTTCAGCTTCCACATATCCATATTTAATAGAAAAGAGTTAAACTGATTGTTACTTCTTACAAGACTAAGAAACAAGAAATTATTTTAGGAAATGGTATGTTTTTAAAGTAATATTTCTATCTAACTACATACTCTAAAGTTAGCATATGAGTAACTCTTAAGTATAAAATCATTTCCAAAACAATATGATAGGCCAAATGCTGAAGTACCTTTAATATAATGGATGATATGATTAATCATTTATAAATGTGATTCCTTATAATTTTCATAAAATATCACACATAAACACATAGAAAATATAATATCTAGTAAATTAATAATAAGGTATAGTAAAATTATGAACATCCCTATATAAAGTTTTTGATCTTTTGATTACTCAGATTTATCAAGGTTTAGTTTGATAGATGTTTCTATTGGAGTAATAATACTTGATGCATTATCAAAGTCAAAAAAATTTAATTAATCTTTAATGAATTTATATTAACATAAAATATTTCCTTATAGTTTTTGAGTCATTTGAAAACCAAGGAAAAATTTAAGGTCACCCATCATACTCATCTTAAACTCACTTTTCATAAGTTACAAAATACCCTCAGTATGAAATTTTTGAGTTGAAAAAAAAATCATGTTAGTGACATAAAATTGAACAATGATGGTGTCTTTACAAAAATTATTGATAAATAAATTTTTATTATCTATTCCCTTAACAAAATTATTTTTAAGTAAAAATATGGTTAATCTATCATACTAATCTATTGGGGATTGTTTAAGGCCATAGAGTTCTTTGGTAAGTTTATATACATGTTATAGAAATTTAACAACTTTAAAAACATGGGTTTTCTCAATATAAAAATCCTCCTAAACATATCTATTAAAAATTAATTTTTAACAATAATTTAGAATAAAGTAAAATTCTGATATGTTACAAAGGTTAGTAGGATTCATATGGAATGAAGCCTAGTAATTGGTGTAAAATTATCTCCATAGTTTATGAATTCTTTATAAAAATAACCCTTATCGCAAATAATTTCTTTATTATTTACAATTGTTCTATTTTTATAAAATTTATTTCAAAAAACCCATTTACTCCCATTACCTGAAGATCTTTAGGTCACTCAACTAGGGTCCAAAGTTGATTTTTTTTTCAAATTGAATAAGGTATTATTTTTTCCCTTATTAAAATTTTATCACCCAAGGCATCAACTACCATTTGATGTTAAAATTGAGATATGAATGCATGATTCTTATATTTATTTCATAAAGAAATTCTAGTTCTAACTAGTTGGATTAAATCTCTAATAATATTATAAGTGGGATAAATTCTTATTATTGACCAGTTTTTAGGTAAAAAGATAATTTTCTACTCAACTATAGTTTACATATCTTCTATTGAATGACTTTACAAATATTGAAAATTTGTTGAGATAAATTCTAGTTGATTTACTATCAGTTTTTGTGGTTCATATTTTGATAAATTAATAGAAGTGATTTCAAAAAAATCATTTGGAGGATTAACTTCTAGTTGTTTTAAAAAAGTAAAAGGATTAGTTTCATAAAATTTTACATAAAATATTTATTTAATATTTTTTTTTCATTTATTGGAAACTCGATATGTATTACTAATTATAGAATAACCATTAAAAATACCTTCATCAACCTTGGGATCAAATTTGTGAAATTTATATTTAGTATTAAAAGTGAAGAATTTACACCCAAAGACTCTGAATTATGAGAGTTTTGGTTTTCTTTCAGTATATAACATATAAAGAGTTTTATTAAGAAAAATATGAATTAAGTAATGATTTATAATATAGAAATAAGTACTCATTCCTTTATCCCAAAAATTTCTAGAAATAGAATACCCATGTAGAAAAATTACTGTCTCACATATAATTCTATTTCTTCATTAAAATACATAATTTTAATGAGGTGTCACTATAATTAAAAGTTATAAGTTATAAATTTATTACTACAAAAAGTTTCAAAATTAGAATTTAAAACTTCTTTTCCATGATCACTCTAGGTAATAATAAATGGTATTTTTTTTATCATTTTTAACAAAATGATGAAAACATTTTAAATAATGAAATATTAAGATTTTCATGTGAGAAAATTGGTCTAAGTTAATCTAGTGTAATAATAGATTAGGAAATATAAAGATTTATTTCAATTAATGATTACATTTTTTATAGGATCAAATAAATTCTTGTGCCCTAAATCTTGGAAAGTTGAGACTTCACTAATTGGTTTAAAACTAGACTTTTTTTCTTTCCAAATTTTCATGGATTAAAAAATTTGGTAGAGTTAAACTTAATTTTTGATTGACCTTAACATCACCTTCCCTTGAAAGTTTATCTAAAGTCTAAAGACTTCAATAATCCAACATTCTATGCAAAAAATAAGATAAATATTCAGTTTTAGTTAAACAAGTTATGTTTTAGTATCTAAGGTATTCTAGGTCTAGTGTGTAAACATTCTCATGCTTATTGATAGATAGAACTAATATACCTTCCATGATTTAAATAGTACATTTATAATTACTGAGGTTCATAAGATAAACCTCATCTCATAATTCACTAATGCTAATAAGGTTGTTCTTATGTCCTAAAAAACATTAAAAATTAAAGTTTTACCAAGAATGGATACATCAATGATTTCTATGATTTCACCCTATGAATAGTCTTTAAATGAATATCATACACCAATCAACATTTTAAATTTCAAAAATTTAGACTTTTCTCCTATCATATATAGATACCAACCACTATCCATGTATGTAATGACCTAATCATTTATGAATTAAATTTCCCTTTTAAATTTTTGTGTGTGTCACACTTGGAAATATAATATTATATAAAATACATACATAACATAATGAAAATAAAAATACATTATTATATTAATTAAAAATTATATTTAGAGAATAAATATTTCCATAAGAATTATAAGTGTTACAATGGGAAACAAATAGAAAATAAAATAACAATAATTTTAAAATTTAGATATGCTTGATCCCCTAGAATGATCATGATCTTGAACAAGACTTTAGAATTAAAGAAAAATATAAGTAATGCAATATACATTTTGAAAATTAAAATATATAGAAACTTAATAGAAAATAAAATTGAATAAAATAATTAATAAAATATGAGATATTTACAGAAAGTAGGGATCCCAAATGACCATTACAATCTGACTATTTGAATAGTAATCTAACCGTTGATAATTTTAAAATGATTATTAGAATATTAACCTCACCTATGTAATTTTAAAATAATATTTAGTTATATAATTAAATGAAAATATATAAAATTTATATCATGATACAAATAAATAAATTTTTTCCAAATCATAAAATAAGTGTTTGGATTTTTTTTAAAACACATATGTTTTATTCAAATTTTTATGATAAATATAAAAATTCAAAAGAATATAAATTTTCATAAAATCAGTTTATAAAATAATATTAAGTTTCATTATGATTATGATATAATTTTTTTAACACCATTTGTAATTTTTCAAAGGTTCATAAAATTGATCATAATTTAAAAATTAGCAGTATTCAAATAAATAATGATTTTATTTAAAAATTAAATTTATCATATTTAAAAAATTATTCTCATAAAATAAATTTTACTTTTGGAATATACACATATAAAAATGGTTAGGGATAATTTTTGGTATTTTTCTAAAATTGTTGAATTTTTAGTGAATAGTGAAATACAAAAAAATACAGTATTTAATATTATAAGTTAAATACATGAATAATTGAGTCGTGGATGATATAAGAAACCATTATATTCGACTCACTTTCATAAATTACTATATTTATTCACAATAATCATCACTATTGGTAGTCTTGAGTTAAAATAATAACCTAATGAATATTTCAAAGAAAAAAAACTCTCTATCTCTTCCCCTTATAAATACCACCCCCCTTATCCTCACACCTTATAAGACTTTTATGTGTATAAAGTTGTACCCAATTCTATTCCCAATCCTATAATCCATGTCCTAGTGCTATTGGTCTCCTCAAAAGACCATCCTAAGGTGCTTTAAGTTGTTTTCTAAGAGAGGAAATCCAAAGACATATCTTCAACCTCTTCCACATATCTTCCATCCAACATGACATAATTACATAAATATAATAAATATAATGATTTTTTTGTTAATATAATATCTATTTTCCACTCTCCCCTCAATTTATTCTAAATTAAAACTTTGTTTAAAATATAGTTGGATCACTGCTCCCAAGAATAATGCATTTCATTTTCCACAATAACCTTGATGGATGGTTTAAATTCACCTATTATGGTTTAAAATGAACTGAATAAGTATATTATATTTTCTTTCACATTATGGAGTGGATATACAGTCATAATATTAAACAAAAACCAATAAGTTCATCATAGTTAGAAAACCGACCTAAATGGACTAAATGTATAACAATAACACCTATACCCTATAAATCATACCAAATTATGAATACTATTGGATAATAAGAACATTTTGAACTTATGGAAATATATTAACTTTATAACATTATACTTATGGAGTTATGGAACCATTTCTTAACAAAATTACATAATCATCCACAAGTGATGCAACATTGTAACCATGAAATGAATGACCTTGGGACAGTAGAAATTGACACAATATTTCTATAACATGATTTTAAACTAACATAAAATAATAATAATAAATTATATATACTTTCATAAAATTATTAATAAAGTTTTTAAAAAATATAATTTGATTATATAGGATGTTAAGTGAAAGTGCAGAGAAAATATGGACTTGAGGTAAGGGAACTCTCTGAACTGCCCTCTTCTCTTTAGGTTATACCTTATCTCTCTATACCAAATTTATCTCACTAAATTTGTGATAAAAACCTTATATATTCCATATATATGTATCTTACATATAAACTTAAGTTATCCTTTTTTCTTTGTTGGGGATATGAAAAATTTCTAGGTTCTCTTCCCAAATCTTTCTTTTATGTAAACCTAATTTAAGATAACTTATTATTTCTTATTTCTTGTTATAAAACACCCCATGATTTTTTTTAAATAATCAATGGTTTTATGTAAATAATAATTATTTTATGGATAAATCACATAGATCACTTATGGTTTTATAAAAAATATGATGCACTTACCATCTTTAAATATTCCATAGAAATTTCTTAAAACCTTGCTAAAGATGTTCAATTACAAAATTACTTCTCCACCCTTACTCATGAAATTTTCTTCAAAAGGGACTCTATATTTGAGACTTATGATTATTGATTCAAATATGAATACCCATAATATTTAATTCCTTCCTTTATTTGGAATATTTTTGAAATATACTTTAAATATTCTTTGAGGTAAGATTATGTAACCCATTACTTTATATGGACATTTCTTTTGATTATGGCTTATGTTTAATTCCATTATATGGCACACATATTCATATACATATTATTATGGGTGGACCAAGAAAGAGTAATAATTAATTTGGTGATTTTTATATCTCATGAGATGATATGTATGAGATTAGGGAGTAAACCTAATCCATTATGGGGCTCTATCCACCATTTTATGATTTCTCCATAGTGAGCCTTGATTTTTTCTTATGATGTTTTGTATTATGATGTTTTCACATTTTTTTAATGCCATATTCTTTATCGAATTTTCCTATATGATCATTCATGATCCTTTTCTTTTATCATATCATGTTATTAATTTTGAATAATATGTTATGCTTCATTATCATTCTTATTTCCTTACTGGGATTTATAGATCACCCCTTTTCTTTATGTATTCCCTAATTTATTGTTGTAATCCTCTTGTTTTAGTGCTCACAAATCATATAAATCATGTAAATCATTTAAATAATGTAAATCATGTTTAAATATTATAAATCATGATTAATATTGTTATATTATGTTTTATTATGATTATGTTTGACCTTAATCCATTCTATGAGTATTACTTATTAAGAAAGATGGTAGATATTTGACTAAGTATGATACAACATTTTTGTGCCCAAATGGTCTCACCGTTTAGTTTGGAAATTGACAAAGTCCATGAAACCATTTTCCTAACATCTTAACCATTCTACTGGTTTGAGAAATTGAAAAGGAATAGAATCCATAACGATTCTACTGGTTCTAGAAATTTCAAAGGACCAAACATCATAACCATGTTACCGGTTCCAAAAATTGCAAAGGACCAAACACTGTAACCGTGTTACCAATTCCAGAATTTGCAAAGGACCAGACACCATAACTATAATACCAGTTCTAGAAATCACGAATGACAATTCACCACTGACCGTGTCACCATTTCTGACTAACTATGACTATGGTGATAATTTTACCGCATTGCAAAATGTGACACCATTCCTTAACAATTTTTCAGTATTTTTCAATTAAATTTAAAAGTATATTCTTACAGTCTTATTTGATTCATTTAATGACACTGACAGAATTAATGATTTTTTGTAGACATGAAACATGATAGTACGAGGTACAAGGTGTGAAGAGATCATGCTTCTTGTCGGCCAAAAAACAAACACCCGAAGATTAAATAAAAGGTGGCACATGAGCTGGATATAGTGACTGAAAGAGATGTTAAAGTAAACATACATGCATGCAAGAACACACAGAAGAACACACAAATAACTCTCATTTTCTGATAGTTATATTATTTTGGATTAAAACTCGGAAAATCCTTCTATCAACAACACAATGAAGAGAATAAGAGAAACTCACTGAACTGAAAAGTAGAACACAAAACACAGAACTCACAACACTCTGTTTCTAAGTCTACTTTCGAAAGAGGAACCAGACATAAAATTTTCTACATCCTAGAAGTCCAGAGATGCATATAATAACACTTAGATAATTTCTAATACATTATTATTATATTCTACTATGTTGTGTACTATTTTATTAATCTTTTGAACAGTGTGTGCATCTTTCTATTAAACACACACTGTATCCTACGCTGAATTGAAGGATACAAGATATCCTCACACAAATATCTTTTTACACCTTGTTTCACCCACACATAACTATGGAAGAGGACTTGTGTGACCTTGATATTATATTTCCCATGTACAAGTGTGGTTGAGGTCTTGTGACCTAGACATTCTTGTCTAATATTGTGTAAACACCAATACAGGGTCTGGATCAAAGCTTTATATGTATTTTTCTTGGTGGAAGGTGATCACCAAGTGGAGTGGAGTGGATTAGGTCTCTACTTGAGACTGAACCACTTGTTTTATCCACCATGTTTTTAAATTTATTTTTTTCTCTGTTTTAACTCATATTTTAGAAAGCCAAGTTTCACTTTGATAGTTAGTCTTGGATAGTATTTATAACTAATTTGATTTAGTAAATTAGTTTCAAAGTTTATATCAATATCTCATATTGTTATAACTAATAAATAATCATTCTTTTGAGAATTAACTGAACCGTCAGACTATTATAAATTTACAACTTTGATTAACTGGCCTATTTTGTTTTTAAATTAGGGGATCTTAAAATAAAGTTTTTAATAGATTTTTTTAGAAATTAAATTCACCCCTCTCTTGAGTGTCCTACTCCAACAAACATTTGGTATCAGAGGTTATTTGTAAACTTCTATTTTTAAAGGTTTCAAAGATTTTTCAAATATTTTCAACTGTTATTTAGTTGCATTTTAAAGATATCTAAATTTCTATTAGTGATAAATTTCTAGATCTTTAAAATCTATCCTTTATTATTTATTATTAAAAATATATAGTAAGTTTATACTACCAATAGACCTCCATAATTTAATGGAACAAATTATTATCAGTGGAAAATTAAAATGAAAATGCACTTAGAAAATATGAGCTTTGATATTTGAATAGTAATAGAAGTTAAATTTGAAATACCAGAAACTCCAAGATGTACATGGAGTGAAGCTACAAAAGCTACTTACAATAATAATTATAAATCTATGAATGAATTGTTTTGTGCTTTAAGGGATGAAGAATTTAATCGAATATCTTCTTGTAAATATACCTATTTAATTTAGGATACCTTTTCCATGTCACATGAAGGAACTAATTATAAGGACCTGACCATAAAAAATTACATAATATTGAATTAAATGAATAATTCATATTGAGGATCTTTTCAGGTTTAGAGTTTTAGCGAGTTAGGACATAACTATTACATCACAAAAGATTACAACATAGACACTTCTACCCAGTTTCCATTTTTTTTTCATAAAATAAAAACTCTTGAAAAAAAGAGTCATGTCTATTTATATGTTTTATACAGCATGACTTTTCCTTGATCCCATCCTTGACCCTATTCATCTTTACATCATGTGGAAACATTTCAAAACTTGGGATGGGCATAAAAAGCTCAGTAAGGGTTATAAAACAAAGAAAGAAAACATTTGTTCATAAATACATAAAAAACATCAACTATTTTAATTACTTCATGAAATCATATGATTTATGTATAACACATAGAAATAATAAATCATAAAGGTATCTTGCGGCATCCATAGCGTACTTACATTGTAGCTTTCACAGCTACATAGAGAGTTACTTTGGAATACCCATCACAGTATATTCCCTAAATCTCCTAGGAGAAACATTCACATTTACCTATGTCATGTTACACAATGCATTGGAGAGATATCTCTGGCTCATATGCCCTAGGTTTATTATGGAACCACCTGTATACGTAAATAAGGCCCAAGAACCATAACATGATCATAACACATAACATAAGCATCAAGGAAAGATTACATTTCCACATTTCAATAACAATATAAAATTTCAATATATTAAAGTATCAAAACCATTATCAAAAACATTTTCAATACCAAAAAATTTATAAAATAATATATGGTATTTATTTTCCTTTAAAAAACATTACGACTTTCTAGGGAAGCCAAAGATCAAATAATACTCGTGGCGGCAGAAAGGTCGTTATCACTTCTTACATTAAAAAGAAACTTTCTTTATTTTTCATTTAGTAAAAATATTCATAGAAAAATATTCCCTTTGAATGAAATGAAAATTAAAAGGTGTTTATACAACATATAAATGAAAGTCGTGTATTAGAACAAAATATGCCTCAATGAAAGGAGATTGGGACAAAGTGCCTTACCTCGTGTCCAACTTGACCCGATCATTATTTAATCTCATGAATAATAAACTAAAGTTAATTTCTACTTTATTAAGAACCTTTTTCAAGTTTATTATTCTTTTTATATCACTTAATACCATGTTATAAACATTATGCAATCATTTATGTTAATAACAGTCGTTTTGTCGATATTTGGTACTTGAGTAAAAAATGAACACTTTATATTTACAAGTTGTCCATGTGGTCAATAGTATATTATATCCATAATGATATTAATTATTTAGATATCATATATATCATATATATCATATATATCCGGTTTATATATATATATATATATGAATTTATAATAGTACATATGATTTGGAGATAAGAAATGAAATGCACCATTCATGGAGACGGTAAGCCGTACGTACGCATGAATGCCACTTTCATTTCTATTTAGTATTTTAATGGAATAAAAACATAATGATACATAGTTATATTAAAATTACAGTATAATATCATATATAATATCATTAACTTCATCCTTTATATGCACTATATATGGTATGAGCGAGTCATATCACTTTGAGGGGGCGGTAGTCCGCACTTCCTCAAATGAAGTTATCGCGTTTACCCATAATGGAAACCATAAAGGTATGATATAAAAGAAATATACATAAGAATAAAGAAAAAAATAAACATAATATATATCATATATAAATATAGTTTCATCTTAATGGCCACCTTGAGAGGCGGTAGGAGATAATTGAACAATCATCATTTCGTGAGGCGTTAGCTTTCCATCCACAGAAACATTATGTTCTTTACCCATTAGATGGAGGTGTGTGTAAGTGTAGTTAGAATAATTCTGATAAAAACATCCTAGTATATTGAGGATACTGGTTTTGTTATAAAATAAAGTAATAAAAAGAGTTTCGGGGTTGGAGAAGTAAAATAAAAGAAAAACAGTTAAGAGAAACCATTACCTTTAATTTGGGTAACTCCCTTTAGCATGAACCAAAAGGGTTCCTTGAAGTGCCTTCTGCCTAAGTTAAGGATTCTAAGAGGAGTATAGGGATATAGGGAGATTAATTAGGTAGAGTTTGGATGAGCCAAAAGGCTTGAGAGGTGTGAGGAATTGGTTAGAAGTGAAGGCTTTTTATAAGGGGGAGGAGGGGCTATTTAGGAAAGTGTGATAATATTATTTTATTATATAATGATATTCAGTTTCTAAAGGTCCAAAAATCATTAAAGTAGAATATAAGATGACTCATGGTTGAAATAAAATCATCCAATAAGAATTGGATAGGTTTTGAATATTATTTTAATCTTTATAATATTATTTATTTAAATCATTTATTAATGAGGTAAACACTACATCATTATTATGTCATAAATAATTTTATTTATTTGATGTCTAAAAATTATAAAAAAATAACATGATGTAGGAAATAGTTTTATCTTTCCAATTAATATTTATAGTCGAAAAGATAACTTATATAACATAATGTAAAAATTAATTTACAAAGAGATATTTGTTTACGTCATTTTTGCTTCTACTTTAAGTTAATTAAAATAAAGTGTCATATTCATTCATAAGTGGCTCCATGGGGTCCCAAAATCGACTTTAGGATGCCCATGGTCGGCCATTACTCATCCAATTAGGTTAGGACATGTGTTAAGGTAATTTTGAATTATTATAATATTACTATGAACCAAAAATTATTTTCATCTTATTGAACCACATTTTACTTACTAATAACAACCATGTATGTTAGATCTTCGAAATTAAATTCACAGAAGTGGTAAAATTTCATTTAAATGAAAAAGTCAGTTTTTTTATCTACTACTAAGTGGTTTCACTATTCATCAAAAATTGATGTTTTTCAGAAAAATACCAAAAATTCAGCCTAATCTATATTGGATATTATGAATTCAAAAATGATGTCTATTTTACCAAATTAAAAACATATAAGTCGCATTAATTAATTTAAAATTAATTCATGTTGTCAAAACAAATAGCGTGTTTTTAAGAAACAATAACTATCAAAAGATTGATACTTATTTATGTCCAATTTCAAAGTGAAATTAATTACAATTACCAACATTGGATTAAATGGTAAAAATATATTCTAATTAAACTTTAAAATCAATTAAAAATATAATATAACCATATAAATAAATCAGATTAAAAGGTACTTTTGAATTAAAATACAATATTTTTCACTATTCATTAAAAAATGAACTTTATTAGAAAAATAGCATAAATTTACCCAAAGTAAATTTTGATGTTACAAATCTAAAGAAGAATTTTATTTTGTCAAATAGAACATATAAAAATGACCAAAACTAGATTTAAAGAGGGTTCTCCATCAAAAGGTAGTAAATTGACCTTTAACTGAATATTAAAGTATTAATGCTTAAAATTAGATTCATTCATATTTTAAGCCCCTAGATTTTATTGGATAATTGTAAAAACATTTAACAAACATGTATAATCATATTGTAGTTAATTCTGTTCATTCCCTCCAATACAAAAACTAAGTGTTAACTACCATTTAAAATAACAATATTATATTATTAGTAAGCAACGTAAGATTTCAAAGAAACCCATTGTTGTGTATCAGGTACGCTATGGAATATACCATACCCTTTAAAGTAAAATTTATATTTAATTCACAAATATTAATAAATATGAAAATGTCTTATTCTTTATTTACCTGGGATGTTACATCCTTCCCTCCTTTTGGAAATTGCGTCCTCGCAATTTTTATTCACTTATCAAATAAATTGGGGTATTTATCCCTCATAGAATTTTCAGATTTCAACGTTGCCTCTTCAACCATATGGTTTTTCCAAAAAAACCTTTACTTTATGAATTAACTTATTCCTCAACACTTGCTCTCTATGGTCAAGAATCTGGACTAGTTGTTCTTCATAAGAGAGATTCTCTTCCAAATGAACTACCTCTGGGCTCAAAACATGATATGGATCTGGAATATACTTTCTCAACATCGAAACATGAAAAACATTGTGTACCTAGGATAAAATTGGAGGTAAAGCCACTCTGTATGCAACTGATCCAACTTTCTCAAGGATTTCATAAGGTCCAATGAACCTCAGACTCAAATTTCCCTTCTTTCCAAAACGCATCACACTTTTCCATGTAGAAACTTTGAGAAAGACATGGTCACCTACCTCAAAAGAAAGATGCTTCCTCCAGTTATCCGCATAACGTTTCTGCCTTCTATGAGCTGTTATCATGTGCTTCTGAATCAACTGAACCTTTTCTACCATCTCTTCCACCAATTCTGGTCCCATAAGCTTCCTTTCACCTACTTCATCCCAAAAAGCCAGAGTTCGATAACAATTACCATATAATGCCTTAAATGGAGCCATCTATATACTGGAATGAAAACTGTTTTTATATGAAAATTCAACCAAAGAAAGATGTTGGTCCCAACTTCCCTAGTAATCCAGCGAACAATCACATAGCATATCCTCCAGGGTCTGAATTGTTCATTCTGATTGCCCATATTATTGAGGATGAAAAGGGAAGTGTGTCACCTACTAACATCATGGTGCCCGAGTCTCCCGACTCTCTCCTATTCTCCTTCGACTTCGCCTAGGGTTTTATCCTAAAACCCTAAGCTTTGGGGTGGTGGCGCGCTCAATCACCATTCCTCTTCTATCCATTCTTCCTCCTTTTGTCTCCTCCGTCAGATCCGGTGCAGCGGCTTCGCAAAGGTTTTGGGTTTGGTGGATCAGCGGTCAAAGGATTCTTCAGGCACTCCCGTGTTGTCCCCCCTTTGATTTCTTTTTTCGTTGTTCGATTTCCGGTTGGCCATATCTCTACCCTTACCTGAAGCCCCCCGCTCCGTTCCAAGTCGGTCCCAAAGCGGTGGATCCTTGATGGTTTTGGGAGGTGGGATACGAAAACCGGGTAACCTGCATGGCCTCCCTCTTCGGTTATTCTTCTTTTCTTTGAATCAGATTTCTTCTTGTGCTCATCTTTTGTGGTGTCCATTGGTGTCCCAGTCTACTCAAGGAACTGCCCTGACCTCTAATCCCTCTGTTCCCTCCTGGTCAGATTTGGAATGGCGGGTTCAAAAGGGGTTTTGGGATGTGGGTTTTGGCGGACAATGGGGTTCGATTTTCCGATGGTGTCACTTTGTTTCTTCTTATTGAGGGTGATTTTCATAGATTTTGGCCTGTGATGAAGGTGTTATTTTGGTGGTTTCTTTGACAGTATCAGGTTTGTTTAAGTTTTATGCTAAGGTGTTCATTTTGTTTGGTGTAGATCATGTATGGAGGCTATTCGTTTTTGCAACTGTCTTCTGGTTTGGATGGTGGTTTCGATGTCCTAGGAAGTCCTGCTTTGGTGATGAGATGATGTGGTTCGACGTGATGGATGGTGTTTTGGTGGTTTTATACGCGGGTGGGATTCTTCTGGTGACAATGAGGAGGTGAAAGGACAGGATGTTTGACGTGTTTGGTGCGACTCGAGGCAGGCGCATGACTTGTGATTCACGGGAACTGAAATGGGTGATGATGCATTTTGAAATCTGTATTTTGAATTTGAAATTTGTGGATTCTGGCACTGCTGAAATGTAAGGTTTCCCGCTTACCCTTAAAGAGGCCTTTTGAAAATGAAAAAAAAATCGATTTGATATTGAGGATGAAAAGATGTACTAAAATTTAATTTAGCACCCAATGACTTCTGAAGGCCTTTCCAAAAGTTATAAGTAAACCTGGGATCATGATTAGATACAATGGGGAGGGGAACTCCATGTAACCTGACTATATCTTTAACATACAACCGAAAAAGTTGATCTAGAGACAATGTATCTTTAATAGTAAGGAAATGAGAAGATTTAGTCAATCGATCAATAATAACCCAGATTGCATTATTTCCTCGAGATGTCTTTGGTAATCCCATAATGAAGTCTATGGATATATTTTACCATTTCCACTTTAGCACCGGTAAAGGCTAAAGCATCCCTTTTGGTAACTACCATTAAGATTTAACCTGCAGACAAGTCAAAAAATCCATAGTAAAATCAACAATATCTCTTTTCATTCCATCCCACCAGTAATACTCCCAAAGATCTCTGTACATCTTAGTACTACGAGGATGAACTGAAAACGGGGAACTATGAGCTTCACATAACAACTCATTCTTAAACTATGAATCACAAGGCACACATAATATTTTTCCAAACCACAAAACACAATCATTATCAATGTTAAATTCAGGAAACTTACCCTTCTAAACCAACTCTACCTTTTTTGGTAACTCACTATATTCCTTTTTTTCTTGCTTAATTCTGTCTGATAGAGATGATCTCATAGAAACCTGATACAAAACCGAATAATTTTCTACACCAACAACTTATATGACAAAGTTTATCAAATAAAAAACCAAAGGATCATGTTATAAATGTAACATGGTTAATGAAGCATTAATTTTTCGACTCAAAGCATCAACCACTTTATTTGCCTTTCCTGGATGGTAAAAGATCATGCAATCATAATCCTTGATTAACTCTAACCATATCCTCTATCTCATGTTTAATTATTTCTGAGTGAATATATACTTTAAACTTTTGTGATTAGTATATATTTCACATTTTACTCCATACAAATGATGCCTCCAATTTTTTAAAGAAAAAACAATAGCAGCTAATTCCAAATCATGTGTAGGGTAATTTAACTCATGTCATTTCAACTGACGTGAAGCATAAGTAATTACCTGATCATTCTGCATTAGGACACAACCAATTCCCTTCAATGAAGCATCACTGTAAATAACAAACTCACCATTTCTGTAAGGTAGTTCCAAAACTAGATCATTCACCAATATTTTTTTTAATTCTTGAAAACAATCATCACATTCATTTGTCCATATGAACTTAACACCTTTCCCAGTTAACTTAGTAATTGGACTAGATAACTGTGCAAACTTTTCAACAAACCTCTGGTAATAACCTACCAAACCAAGAAAACTATGGATCTCAGTTATATTTGTGGGTCTTGGCCATTCTTCAACAAATTTTGTTTTAGCAGGATCAACTATTATGCCATTTTTTTGAAACAATGTGACCAAGGAAAGAAATTTGCTGTAACCAAAACTCACACTTGCTGAATTTCCCAAATAGTTTCTTTTCTTTTAAGGTTTGCAAGACAACTCTTAAATGACTTTCATTTTCCTCTTTACTTTTGGAAAAAACATAAATATCATCAATGAACACAACCACAAACTTATCCAAGAACTCACGGAAAACTCTATTCATAAGATCCATGAATACAATAGGTGCATTGGTTTAACCAAAAGGCATAACTAAAAATTCATAATGGCCATATCTAGTATGAAACATGGTCTTCAGAATGTCTTATTTTTTACCTTTCAACTGATGGTACCCTAATCTCAAGTCAATCTTTGAAAAATACTGAGCTCCTTAGAGCTGATCAAACAAATCATCAAAATGAGGCAAAGGATACTTGTTCTTAACAGTGATGTTATTCAATGCTCTATAATCAATGCAAAGTCTCATTGAACCATATTTATTTTTAACAAACAAGATAAGATCACCCCATGGTGATGTGCTAGGTCAAATGAAACATTTATCTAATAACTCATGCAATTGATTCTTCAACTCTAAAAGTTCAATTTGAGCCATTCGATAAGGGGGTTTTGAAATGGGCTTAACATCAGGAACTAAGTGAATAATAAATTCAACTTCTTGATCATGTATAATACCGGGAAACTCATGAGGAAAAACATCAAGGTACTCATTTATCACTGGTACATCATTAATCTCAACACTTCCTTTATTTTTAAAAATATGAGCAAGGTAACATTCATTTCTATATTTTACTAGTTTCTCAGCTTCCTGATATGTTATCAAAATTAAGGGTTCATTCTTGTACACAAACTGAAAATCTTTCTAAAAAGAAACCTCTTTAGCTTTGCAGTCAATCTTTGCTTGATAAACATAAAGCCAATCCATACCTAAAATAAAATCAAAATCTACTAGAGGAAAAACAATAAGGTTTGTAGGTAGATTCTTTCCGCACACAAGGATAGGAATGTTATTATGTTTTCATTTTGTCTCAACATTTCTTCCAGGTGTTTTTACCACAAGTTCTGTATTCATATTTTGAGATGGAATTTCCAATTTACTAGAAAAATTCTCAGAAATGAAAGAGTGTGTAGACCTTGAATCAAACAACACATTGGAAAAATCAGAACAAACAAACAGTGTACCTAATACTACTTCATTTGATGGCCCAAAATCTGATGAAGTAGTTGTAAAGGATTTCACCACCCCTTTCTGCTTGTAGTCTGGCTATTTTCCCTCAGTTGAGTTCTTCGTTGGACACTCATTTGAATAATGAACCATTTAATTACACTCAAAACATTTTACTAACTATAAATCATATTTTGTCTTACCATTAACCTAATATTTTTCAGTGCAATTTTGAGCCTTATGTCCCATTTTACCACATCGGTAGCACTTAAAAAAATTTAAAAGTCATTCCCCAGCATGATTTTTACCACAATTTTCACAAACTATAAACTTATGTTTCTTACCATCAGACTTTTTTGAAGAGTTCTTCCCTTTTGTCTTCCACCTCGATATCTTATTATGTTGTTTGTCAAAAAACACGTGATCATCGGAAAACTCCATTTCCACCTTCTCCGCATAACAAACAAGTTTTTCATAACTTTTGAACCCACGAGAAGCTAAATCCCTTCGATACTTTGACTTTAATCTTAAGTAAAAACATTTTATTTTACTATCAAGATCTCGTATGAAATTTGGAGCATACCTTGCCAGTCGAGTGAATTTTTCTTCATAACCAGCCACTGAGTCATTCTCCTGACTCAATTACAGGAATTGTTTTTCTATCCTAAGACAAACCACCTTAGGAAAATATTTCTCAAGAAAAATACCTTTGAATTCATCCCAATCAAGAGCATCAATCTCCTCACTATCCATGATATTTTCACCATATACCCCCACTGATCAGCTTCACCTTAAAAACGGTAAATAACAAGACTAACCTTTTGATGTTCAGAACACCCCATAACATCAAAAATTTTCTCCAGTGCTTTAATCCAACCTTATACTAGCACAGAGTCAGATGATCCTCTGAATGATGGAGGATGTTGCCTCATGAAATGCTCTACTACTGACATGTTTCTCTATGGTTGATCTGGCTAATATCGTGCATCGATACCACCACCATTTATAGCCTGAGTCAACTATGCCATCACTATAACAAACTGTTCAGTTCCGATTCTGACCATCTCAGGTTACTGATTTGGAAGGTTGTCTTCCTCCTGATGTTGTCCCAATATAGCTGCCCTATTTCCTATGAGGAAAACCATTATGAATATAGAAATATCTTAGGTGAAGCAACATGGTAATCTGTAAAAGCTATATGATTTCAATATTAACATAAATTACTTTATGGATATTAATTTAACAATACCCTAACTCCTAAAGTTATCTAAACTGACCTCTGATACCAACTATAAGGACCCGGCCTTAAAACATTACATAATGTTGAATTAAACGAGTAATTTACATTGAGGATCTTTTAAGGTTTAGAGTTTTAAAGAGTTAAGACATAACTATTACATCTCAAAAGATTACAAAGTAGACACTTCTACTCAGTTTCCATTTTTTTCATAAAATAAAAACTCTTGAAAAAAAGATTCATATCTAGTCCCATGTTTTAGATAGCATGACTTTTCCTTGATCCCATCCTTGACCCTATTTATCTTTAAGTCCTGTGGAAACATTTCAAAACTTGGGATGGGCATAAAAAGATTAGTAAGGGTTATAAAACAAAGAAAGAAAACATTTGTTCATAAATACATACAAAACATAAAATCTTTTACTTACCTCATGAAATCATAAGATTTATGTATAACACATAGAAATCATAAATCATAAAGGCAACTTGTGGCATCTATAACATACTTACGTTGTAGCTATCACAACTACATAGGGAGTTACTTTGGAATACCCATCACATCATATTCCCTAAATCTCTTAGGAGAAACATTAACATTTACCTCCGTCATGTTACCCAATGCATTGGAGAGCTATCTCTGGCTCACCCACCCTAGGTTTATTACAGAACCACCAGTATATGTAAATAATGCCCAAGAACCATAACATGATCATAACACATAACATAAGATAAAGGAAAGATAACAATTCAACATTGAAATAACAATATAACATTTCAATATATTAATGTATCAAAACCATTATCAAAATAATTTTCAATAAAAAAATACATAAAAATAGTATATGGTATTTATTTTCCTTTTAAAAACATTACGGCTTGCTAAGGAAGCCAAAGATCAAATAATACTCGTGGCGGTGGAAAGGTCGTTGTCACCGCTTACATTAAAAAGAAACATTTTTTTGTCATTTAGTAAAATGATTAGTAGAAAAATATTCCCTTTGAATGAAATGAAAATTCAAAGGTGCTTATACAGTGTATAAAAGAAAGTCATGTATTAGAACAAAATATGCCTCAATGAAAGGAGATTGAGACGAAGTCCCTTACCACGTGTCTGACTTGATGCGATCGTTCTTTATTATCTTGAATAATAAAATAAAGTTAATTTCTACTTGCTTAAGAAAATTTTTTAAGTTTATTATTCTTTTTATATCACTTACTACCATGCTATAAACATTATGCAATCATTTAAGTTAATAATAATTGTTTTGTCGATATTTGGTACTTGAGTAAAAAATGAACACCTTATATTTACAAGTTGTCCATGTGGTCAATAGTATATTATAACCAGAATGATATTCATTATTTAGATATCATATATATCATATATATCTAGTATATATATACATATATATATATGAATTTATAATAGTTCATATCATTTGGAGATAATAAATGAAATGCACCATTCATGGAGACGGTAAGCCGTACGTACGCATGAACGCGACTTTCATTTCTATTTCATATTTTAATGGAATGAAAACATAATGATAAATAGGTATATTATAATGAAAATATAATATGATATATAATTACATTAACTCCATCCTTTATATGTACCACGTATGGTATGAACGAGTCATATCACTTTGAGGGGGTGGTAGTCCACACTTCCTCAAATAAAATTATCGTGTTTACCCATAATGGAAACCATAAAGGTATGCTATAAAAGAAAAATATAGAAGCATAAATAAAACATAAACATAATATATATCATATATAAATATAGTTTCATCTTAATGGACACCTTGAGAGGCGGTAGGAGATAATTGAACAAACATCATTTTGTGATGCGTTAGTTTTCCATCCAGAGAAACATTATGTTCTTTACCCATTAGATGGAGGTGTGTGTAAGTGTAGTTAGAATACATCTCATAAAAACATCATAGTATATTGATTATACTGGTGTTGTTATAAAATAAAGGAATAAAAAGAGTTTATGGGTTGGAGAAGTAAAATAAAAGAAAAGAAGTTAAGAGAAACCGTTACCTTTAATTTGGTTTATTCCCTTTGGTATAAACCAAAAGGGTTTCTTGAAGTTCCTTCTGCCTAAGGTAAGGCTTCTAAGAGGAGCAGAGGGATGTATGGACCTTAATTGCAGAGAGTTTGTAGGATCTAAAAGGTTTGAGATGTGTGATGAATTGGTTGTAATTGAGAGCTTTTTATAAGGGGGAGGAGGGACTCTTTAGGAAAGTGTGATAATATTATTTTATTATATAATTATATTCAGTTTATAATGGTCAAAAAATAATTAAAGTCAAAGATAAGATGACTCATGGTCGAAATAAAATCATCCAATAATAATTGGATAGGTTTTGGATATTATTTTAATCTTTATAATATTATTTATTTAAATCATTTATTAATGAGGTAAACACTACATCATTATTGTGTCATAAATAATTTTATTTATTTGATGTCTAAAAATTATAAAAAATACCATGATGTAGGAAATATTTTTATCTTTCCAATTAATTTTTATAGTCTAAAATATAACTTATATAACACCATGTAAAAATTAATTTACAAAGAGATATTTTTTTATGTCATTTTTGCCTTTAAGTTAATTAAAATAAAGTGTCATTATCATTCATAAGTGGCTCCATGGGGTCCCAAAATTGACCCTAGGATTTCCATGGTCAGTAATTACTCATCCAATAAGGTTAGGAAAAGTGTTAAGGAAATTTTGAATTATTATAATATTCCTCTTACCTTGAATCACCCTATTTATCTTTAACCGCGGTAAATAAAAGTCAAAAATTTCTGTTCACCAAAAATTATTTTCATCTTATTGAACCATATTTTACTTACTAATAACAACCATGTATGTTTTATTTTCTAAATTCAATTCACATAAGTGGTAAAATTTCATTTAAATGAAAAAGTCAGTTTTTTTAACTACTACTAAGTGGGTTCACTATTCATCAAAAATTGAAGTTTTTCAGAAAAATACCAAAAATTCAGCCTAAGATATATTTGATATTAAGAATTAAAAAATTATGTCTATATTAGAAAATTCAAAACATAGAAGTCACATTAATTAATTTAAAATTAATTCCTGTTGTCAAAACAAATAGTGTGTTTTTAAGAAACAATAACTATCAAAAGATTGCTACTTGTTTATGTCCAATTTCAAAGTGAAATTAATTAAAATGACCAAAATTGGATTAAATGGAAAAAATATATTCTAATTAAACTTTAAAACGAATTAAAAATATAATATATTTATATAAATAAATTAGATTAAAAGGCACTTTTTCTATTCATTAAAAAAATTAACTTTATCAGAAAAATTCCAAAAAATTACCCAAAGTAAATTTTGATGTCCCAAATATAAAGAAGAATTTTATTTTGTCAAATAGAACATATAAAAATGTCCAAAACTAGATTTCAAGAGGGTTTTCCATCAAAAGATAGTAAACCGACCTTTTATTGAATATTAGAGTATTTATGCTTAAAATTAGATTCATTCATATTTTAAGCCCCTAAATTTTATTGGATAAATGTAAAAACATTTAAAAAACATGTATAATAATATTGTAGTTAGTTCTGTTCATTCCCTCTAATACAACTACTAGGCATTAACTACCATTTAAAATAATAATATTATATTATTAGTATGTAATGTAAGATTTCAAAGAAACCCGTTGTTGCGTATCGGGTATGCTATCGAAAATAGCATACCCTTTAAAGTAAAATTAATATTTAATTCACAAATATTAATAAATATGAAAATGTCGTATTCTTTATTTACCTGGGATGTTACACTATTAATGTTAAAGAAATGAGACTCAATACATATATTATTAAGTATAATAACTTTAAGATGAAGCATGATAAACCCATTTCTGACATGTATCTCAATTTTAATGAAATAATATATACAATGAACTATATTGTAATACCTGTGGGTGCCAATGAAAAAATTATGTGACCACTTAGATGTATACCTGAAAGGTGGAGAGGAACCTCAATGTCAATTATATAATCCTATGATATCAGTAAGCCACAGGCCAGGAATCTTATTGGTAAATTGATGATGTATGAGGAAGAGTTAAAGGTAAAAAAAGAGGAAGAGGAAGATCCAAATATAAAGATAGTGGATTTCAAAACCACTACTTCAAAAAATAAAGAAAAGGAAAGGATACAGGCTCATTATGACAATACAATTAATGAAGATTCACTATCAGATAATGATGAGGAAATAGATCAATTATCCAGAAGGTTTAAAAATTTTTATAGAAGGAATATATTCTTCAGGAAGCCCGACTCTAAAAGAAAATATGACAATAAAGGTAATTGAAAAAAGGATTGGAATAAAGGTGAAAAATCTAATGAGATAGTCTGCTATGAATGTAAGATAAAATGACATGTAAAGGCTAACTATCCCAATCTAAAGTATAAAAATAAGTATGAGGAAAAATATAGAAAGTAAAAAAGGAAATGACAGAAACCTGGAGTGCTTCTGAGGACTTCTCAATTGACTCATAATCTTCACATGATAAAAGGCTGAGAAATCCAATATGTGCCTCATGATAAAAACATCTAAGGTAACTCTTGAGTCTCCTGTACAAAATTCCTATTATTATGGAGATAAAAGTGATTTTGAAAATATTACTAGTGATTAGATATTTAAATACTTCCAATTGCTTGAAGATACATGCAATGAATTAAAAAATAAATATAAAATGAAACAAAATGCTCCTACTTCTACTGTTAAATATGAGCTTACTAAAGAAAATGAAAATAATGCTCAATTACTTAAAGAGTACAATGAACTTAAATTATCTAATAAGCAATTGAAAAAGGTCTTAGAAAAATTTACCAATGGAAAGAATACTCTAACATAGATTCTTGGTAAACAAATATCTCCAAGGTACACTACTGGTATAGGATACCAACTTGGATATAGGAACATAACTAAAACTCATTTTATAAAAAAATCTGGAAAATCTGTCTTCATACCCATAACTAAAAAATCTGGTAGTTATAGATCTGGGAAGTATTTCACTACTTCTATTTTTTCAGTATGAAACAAAGTTTACTTTTTCAATACATTACAAATTGTGTATAAAAAACCCATGAATCAATTATGGGTTCTCAAAGCTCTTATTACTAATGTTACTGGACCCAAAACAATATGGGTACCAAAATCATCTTTTTATTAATTATTTTGTCGGAAAGATATTTAAAGAGCTACTGTAGAAGTATATGGTACTTAGACAGTGGATATTCAAGACACATGATAGGATATTACTCATGATTCAAGAATCTGATAAAGATTTATGGTGTACATGACACTTTTAGTGATAATGCTAAAGTAAAAATAATTGGTCTTGGCCAAATTGGTAACTCTAACTCAGTTTTAATTTCTAAAGTACTTTTTGTTGATGGATTAAAATACAATCTGCTCAGTATTTCATAATTATGTGATGATGGTTTCAATGTTAAATTTGAAAATGATGCATGAAATGTTTTCAATTCTAAAAATGAGTTAGTATTTACTTCTTTTAGAAATGAAAATGTTTATACTATTAAATTAGATTCTTTATTTTCTCTAAATTTTTCTTATATGAGTTACTTTCACAAAGAGTCTTGGCTTTTCCATAAAATACTTGGAAATTGTAACATATACTCTCTTAGAAATCTTACTAGAAAAGGCTTAGTCAAGGATCTACCCAAACTTGAGTTTCCAAATGACAAAGTCTGTAATCCTTGGAAAAAGGGTAAACATCATAAAGTATATTTCAAACCAAATAAAGAAGTTTCAACTTCTCAACCACTCAAGTTGGTTCACATGGACTTGTTTGGACCATCTAGAGTTTCAATCATTAATGGGAAGAACTATGTCTATGTTCTTATAAATGACTATTATAGATATAATTTGACCTTTTTCATAGCTCCAAAAAGTGAGTCTTATTCTTATTTCACCAAGTATGCTAGAACATTAGAGAACCTAAGTGGTCTTAAAATTTAAACCCTAAGAAGTGACCATGTCTATGAGTTTGAAAACCAAGAGTTTTAATCTTATTTCTCAAAAAATGGATATATTCATAAATTCTCTGTCCCTAGGACACCTCGAAAAAATTGTGTTGTAGAAAGAAGAAGTAAAACCTTACAAGAAATAGTAAGAACCAAGCTCAATGAATATGAACAACCTATCTACTTTTGGACTGAAGCTATCAATACAACTTTCTATATTATTAATATAGTCTTAATTAGACCTATTCTTAAGAAAACTCCCTATGAGTTGTGGAACAATAGAAATCCCAAAGTTAATTACTTCAAAGTTTTTAGTTGAAAAGTTTATATTATTAATACAAAAGAAAATCTTGAAAAATTTTCCTCCAAAAGAGATGAAGGAATTTTCCTAGGTTATTCAATATCTAGTAAATCCTATAGAGTATTTAATAAAAAAACCAAATGTGTGGAAGAATTTATACATGTGAAATTTGATGAAACAGATCCACATGAACCTAAGACCTCCCTATAAAATCTTGAGGATGATTTGTCAAATATGCACATAAATGAAAAATATTTTGACCCTATTATCAAGAAATCTATAAAATATTCCTGTTCTATAAATTCTTCGGACTGTATTCATGATGAACCTAAACCTATTAAAAACCTAAAATCACAAGCCCTTATTTTTATAGATCTTTTAGAACCCTTAAGAACCATACATTAGATTCTGTTTTTGGAGATTTAGATAAAGGAACTGAGACTAGTGCTTCTCAAAGAAATAATGTTGAACATCAAGCTTTTCTTGTCATATCTTGAGCCTAAGAACATCAATGAGTCAATCAATGATAAATTTCGGGTGATGGATATGCATGAATAATTAACTCAATTTGATTGAAATAAAGTCTAGAAACTTGTAGACAGACCCAAATACACCTTGACTATAGGAACTAAATGGGTGTTTTGGAATAAAGTAGATTAAGCTGGTAATGTTGTAATAAATAAAGCTAGATTAGTTGTACAAGGTTATAGTCAAGAAGAAGGGATAGATTATTAGTAAAATTTTTCACCAATTTCTGGACTTGAATCCATTAGAATCTTGATTTCATATGCAACACATCTAAATTTAAAGCTATATCAAATGGATGTTAAGAGTGAATTACTAAATGGGTATATAGTTGAGGTTGTTTTTGTTGAACAAAAACCTAGTTTTAGAAAACCTCATTTTCCAAATCATGTTTTTAAATTAAAAAAGGATTTATATGGTTTAAAATAATATCTGAGATCTTGGTATGATAGACTAAGTAGTTTTCTTATTTATAAAGGCTTTAAAAAATGTATAACTGATCCTACTCTCTTTATAAAATGTATTTATAAAGATGTTTTAGTTGTTCAAATATATGTTGATGATATTATTTTTGGATCTTCAAAAAATTCCTTATGCGTTGATTTTTCAAAGATGATGCAAAAAGAATTTGAAATGAGTTTGATGGGTGAACTAAAATTCTTTCTTAGATTTAAAATCTTTAAAAATAAGGAAGGTATTATTTTGAATCAAAGTAAATACACTAAAGATCTTCTAAAACGTTTTGGTTTGGATAATAAAAGTAGTGACACTCTAATGAGTACCACCTATAAGTTGGATCTTGACGAGAATGATAAATCTATTGATCCAACCACTTAAAGAGTAATGATTGGGAGTTTACCCTACTTAACTGCTAGCATGCCTAATATTATGTTTAGTTTGTGTATGTGTGCTTGTTTTTAAAAAAATCCAAAATATTCACATCTTCTTGCTGTTAAAAGAAATTTGAAATACCTCAAACATACTACCAACTTAGGACTATTCAATCATAGGGGAAAATCATTTGATCTAGTTAGCTATTTAGATGCTGATTTTGGTGGTTTAAGTTAGATAGAAAAATCACCTATGGAACATGTCACTTTTTGATAAAGTCACTAGTATCATGTAGTAGTAAAAAAGAAAAATTATGTTTCATAATCTACTATCGAAGCTGAATACATAGCTGCTAGTAGTTGTTGTTATTAGATTTTGTGGATGAAACACACTTTTCTAGATTATGGATATCAATTTAGAGAAGTCCCTATAAATTGTGATAACATAAGTGATATTAACATCTCTAAGAATCCTGTTTCTCATTAAAGAACAAATCATATTGATGTAAGACATTAGTTTTTGAGAGATCATTATCGAAAGGGTGATATTACTTTAGAATTCATCAGTACTGAACATCAACTTACTGACATTTTCATTAAGACTTTAAATTATGAAAGTATGAGTTACATCATATATGAATTAGGAATGATCATCCTTGAGTGACCATTTTATCATCTCACAGTTACTATATCATAGTTACTATCTCACAGTTACTATCTCATAGTTATTGTCTCATAGTAATTGTTTCTCATGTTTTCTGTCTCATGTTTTCTGTCTCACTAGTTATGGTAGCACTGTTTTGAGTAACACCACAATGTTGACCCCATTATTTATTATTATAGTCTCACCATTATGACTCAGAATTTTATTTTTATAAATATTTTTAACGTATCATTGTATTGATTATTTTATTTATTTTATACCGTGTTTTTGTGTTTTGAGATGTTTGAACTCCCTAAATGATAAAAACCCACATCTTCACTTATCACTTAACTTGTACTCTCTACTCTCAAATACAATATCTTTTATCTTGAACTCATCATCTTTATTGATCCCACATTGAATTACCAGGATGAATCATCCATCTTCATCGTCTCTTGGAAAGCACTGGTCTTCAAAGATACAGAAAAAGTCTCTGATTACCATGCCCAAGAAACCACTAAACCCAGGTCTTGAGGACCGTACAGTCATTCCAGAGAAATAAATATGTGTGAGGTATCCCCTGTCAAGTAATTTTATTGTTCTAAAAGTATTGGAAGAACATGGATGGTTTGAGAGGTTTATAAAATAGAAAATACCTATCTATCCGAAGCTTGTTTTAAAATTTTATCTGTATGTTCAATTCACTTTCAACTCTAAAGATGATTTTGTGGTTAGAAGCTAGGTGAATGAATAGAGATGCACCTTTTATTCAATGTTCTTGGATTCCTAATTAGGAATAACACATGAAGGAATTTTTGAGGACCATTAAAGAGGTCATCCTCCTCCAAGTTATTTTTTTTATCCTAGAAGAGGCTCTGGGTAGTTTGACTAGAAATAAAAATAAAATAAGGCCTATTTATTTTGAACTAGATGGAAAGACTAGGTTATTGTTTAAGTTTATTCAACATCTAATTTGTCCTAGGATAGAAGACTTTACCACTCTTAAATATCAAGATGTGTTTTTGATACATCTTCTAAAGAATGGTCATAAGATTAATCTGCACAATTACATTATCCTTCACATATGTGACATGATCAAGACAACATCAAAGTAAAATTCTCTTTTATATTCAAGGTTTATATCTACTATGCTACTAGCCAAATGTGTGGTTTATAAGAATGAATAAGTGTTTGAAGATTATGATTTTTGTATATCTAAGGATTCATACAGACAAATTTAGATAAGTTGGAATCCATAGAGGATATCATAGGTTGAAGATAATGATAGAATGCATAAGGATTTTAATCCTATTGGGAATCATTCAAGACCTAAGGATGTATCATATCCTGGTTTAGAATCTGATGAGATTGTAGAATACTCAGATGAAGGAATATATTTTGATAGAAATGAGGCGGAAAATATGCTAATGAAGGTGAAGCAATTATGGAAGAATCACATGAACCTTTTCAAATAGTTCCCAGTAAAGAATATTCTCTATCTAAAGGTGATAAAGATGCTAGAAATGAAAGTGAAGTTGTTGATAAGATTAAAGATATAGAATAAGAAAATTATTCTGTGAAAGAACATTCTTCTACTAAAGAAAAGATAGACAAATCTGTATTAATAGAAGTGATTTTTTCTGCTGAAGTTAAAAATGAAGTAGGCTTTTCCATTATCTAGAGATGTGGCTAAATCTGATAGAGAGGAGGGTGTGGAAACTGGTGAAGGGATTGAATCTCTTAGTCCTATAAGAGATGCATCTTTTGAGGGGGAGAATAACCCTATCTTGGAAATAATTCAAGTGCCAAATCCTATTTACTCAAGTTTTATAGATACATGGTATATGTTTCCTTGTTATTTTGATGTTGAATAGTCTCAAGGAATCTCAGTTTATGGATTGGATCTTTCAACTGTGTTTCAACTGAAACCAGTCTCTGAAGTTGTGTCTGCTAAGGAACCAGAATAATTTTTAGTTCCTACTCCTTAACCTACTCAGGAAACTCCTAGTTATGTAAGTAGTGATGATTTGAAAGAGTTTGGAGACAATTTTTTGTCTGGTTTTGAGAAGCTCATGAAGTCACAACCTACCCCTATGACCAATCTCAGTGAAAGTGTAAATACCCAATCTTGAAGTACAAGGAAATTACATTTATTTTGCAGAATACTTAATGTATGAGACAAAGAGATTCCCAAAGACCATATTAGTTTAGTGTATTTGGAAACTCAGAACATAATCTTCTAATAATGGAGAAATATCTTCAACATCTCCCATAAATATCTTTCCCTTTTGATTTCCTACCTAAAACCTATCTTTATATCCTGGGGAAAAGAAAACATAAAAAGGGTGAGCTCAAATACTCAGTAAGGGTAAACATGGAGAACATAAAATAAAACATATACATTAGAATGTAAAATCATGAACATAATTTTTAAACATAAAAATATCAAGTCGTGAAATTAATCTTGGCAGTACATAAGGAAAAAATCATAAAGGAACATTAACCATGATAGAATAGTATTGGCATAAAACATGTAATTATGGAAAACTAATAAGCACATAATATGATTTTTATAGTATCCAAGGCATTGTTTCTAAGACCATCATAGTGGAAAAAGTCCATTACTGAACCGAGTTTATTTTCCATTCCAGCCATGTATTACTGAACCAGATTTACTTGTCGTTCTAGTCATGTATTACTAAATCAGATTTACTTGTCATTCTAGTCATGTATTATTGAACCATATTTAATTGCTATTCCAGTCTTTTTTATCTCAGGAGAAATAAATATTTACCCAATTCATTGGAGGGAGATATAGGTCCCACCCATCTCATAATGAAATCAATATTACTTGTGCCAAAAAATATAAACCTTTCATCATATCATAACCCAAGAAATAAAATGGGTTTCTTAAATACCATTTCATCATAACATAATCCATATAAAAGGTCATTCCATCATTAATGAAAAAAAAATCATAGTAATAATAGGGATAGAAACATAACCCAATCTAAGTGCATCATCTTAGATGGAAAATAATTTTGATAAAACACTTGAACTTAGTTCTTGAGGAAAATATCATTTCTTTTTCAAAAACGTTTTCTTTTCTCAAAATTCCGCACAATTTTTAGAAGAAAAGAATTTATATGAAAATAAAATTTAAATAGTGTAGAGGAAACTATGTGTAAATAAGGCATCGTGAAACCATAAAAATCCATTCATACCTTATAAGTTAAACAAAAACATTCTCCTTGTAATTTTTCTAGAAAAGTCAAAAAATTACCTCGTATGGTAAACAAAAGAAAGATTCCTTCCATACCATGTAGTAAAATTAAAAAATGGGTAAAAATGGATTTAAAAATACATGGAATAATAGTAAAGATTTAATGAAAACATTTTTAGAAATCATGGACATTAATGATAAATATAACCCAAGTAAATACTTACGTAAAAATAATCTCAGATAAAAATGAGATTGCAAAATTATACCTTACCTTAGGTACGATACTCTCCATACAAGTACAAAACTCCTATATAATGTTTTTAAACATATTATTAACTTATATAAGAATCATAATAATATTTATGATATCATATATGATTCTTTTATGACTTTATATTACCTGTTTATTAATAATTCCAAGTTAATACAACATTTCCGGTAATATTGCTTTGTTTATTGTGCGTGTTTTGACTAGTCATTCTTGATCATATTAATTAGATCATGATTTAATTACTTAAATAATTTATAATATGATTTATATATCATATATATTCTTAATATAATATATATATATATATATGAAATGGAATGCACCATTAATGGAGACGGTAGGCTATACGTACGCATGAACTCTATTTCTGTTTCCTTGTTATATTGAACGAAAGTAAGTGAATGACATATATGTACATACATATATACATATATGTCATTCAAGTAGAATTATTATGTCATATATTTCATAATTATTTATAATATATATATATATATATATTTGTTTTATAATCATTCTTAAGATGGTTAAAGTGAAGAATGAATCTCATCACGTCGTGGAGACGGTTGGCCGTACGTACGCACAAGCGATGATATCGTTCCCATAGTTGTTGAATGATATTAAAGTGGATGGTGAATCATACCTCATAATTAGTATCATGTTATAATAATCATATATAGTTATTATTTACACCATTATACCCATCCAAGTAAGGTGGAGGTGAAAAACAGATTACACCACGGCGTGGAGACGGTAAGACGTACATATGCACGCGCGGTGATTTCATTTTTCATAGGATAGATAGAAGGTGAAATAGGGTTGTTTAATATATATAATAAAATATTAGTATATGAGTTATAATGAAGTTATTAATTTATAATTAGACATATAATGAAGAGGAAGTGGAAGAAGAAATAAATTCGAAAGAATCGGTAGAAGAGATTACCTCTTCCTCGACGTGCCTCCTTTAAATTTCATCTTAGGGCACTAGAGTTGGCGTTTTGAGAAGACAAGAACCTAAAAAATGTAACTAGGTAAGTTTATAAGAGAAATGGGTAGGGTTTGGACGATCTTTAAGGATCAAAATGGAGTGAAGAGGAGAGGGAGGATGTTCCCTTTTATAAGAGAGGAGAGGGGCACTTTAGGAAACTCTCTAAATATTAATTTATTATAAATTCAATTTTGATTAAAAGTTGTCAAAAAAATATTTAATTCTAATATAATATAATTTTGGTTAGAAAAACAATAATACAATAATTTTTAGACATGTTTTTAATATTTTTTTATCCTTATCTTTTTGGTTTAACCCTTATTTTACGCTTTTTAATCTTACTGTGATATCATGTTATTTTCACATTATGGGTTAATTTAATTACCAAATCATGTCAAATGACCCAAAAAAATCTATTTATGACATATTTGGACTTATTTTAACTATTTTGACAAATATTATATTTTCATAAATTTAATATAATTTAATAAACTATTTTATGTTTTAAGTTATGAATTATGTAAATTTTGGACACTATTCATATTTGACTTTTTAAAAATTAATAACTACATGATTACTTCGAAAAAAATGAATTAAACAATCCCTAATATATCAATGTCATCCAAAAAATTTGTATATGGCATCAATAGTTTAAAATTAAATTTATTTTAATATTTATAAATTCATTTATTTGAATCTTTCATTAATGAGATAATCACTACATCATAATTGTGTTATAAATAAATTTACTTATATAATGTATAAAAATTATAAATAAAATACCATGATGTAGGAAATATTTTTATATTTCTAATGAATATTTATAGACATATATATGAGTTATATAACCTTATTTTAAAATTTATTTATTTAAAGATATATGTTTTTGTTATAATTATCTTTACCTTAAATTAATTCTTATAAAATGTCATTTTTACATCCAAGTGAATCCATGAGGTCCCAAAATAGAACCAAGGATTCCCATGGTTAGAAATATCTCATCCAATAGGATTAGGATATGTGTTATTGTAGTTTAATATTATTATAATATTATTTTTACCCTTATTTACCAGATTTACCCTTTAACCATGGTAAATAAAATAATTACTGAAGTTACTATTCATAATTTCCAAAAATAAAAAGTACCTATTTAAACAAATTTGAACCTTATAATTCCAAATATGGAATCCATTTTTCCAAATTCAAAACATATAAGTTGCAGTAATTAAAATTAATTCCTGTTGTTAAAACCAAAAAGTTGGTTTTTAAGAAGTAATAGCTATCAAAAGATTGACATGTGTTTATATCAAATTTAAAAGTAAAATTACATCCAATGAAAAAATTGAATTAAATGATAAAAATATAATCCAATTACACTTTAAAACAAATCAAAAAGTTAATCTAACTATATAAATAAATTATATGAAAATTTAGTTTTGAATTAAAATGCAGTATTTTTTTACTATTCATTAAAATTTGAATTTTATTAGAAAAATACCAAAAAATAAAAAAGTAAATTTTTATGTCCCGATTACAAATAATATGTTTATTTTGTTAAATTTAATTTATAAAAGTGTCAAAAAGTAGTTTTAATATGGGTGCACCATCCAAAGGTGGTAAAACTGCATTTTTTTTGAAAAATACATCTTTTATCCAAAAAATTTATTTTGTTCTCATATCATGTTCTAGAAAATAAGTAAGATTAATTATAATGTTATATAAAATTAAAAATTTGGTTAATACTATTCATAAAGGCCAGTTTATATCCCATTAAATAATGACTTTTTAATAATATATCATTGTTTAGTGAAACTTGGTATCACGTATAACTCAAGCTATCGAGGATGGTCTCACTTGCATGCAACGCAAGCCAAGTTAGTGTTATGTGTAGTGTAAGTTTCCTTTTGTGTTGTGTATAACATAATACAGTCTTAGTTCATTTATACATTGAACAAAATATATACTCAGTGTTGCGTGAAATGAATTCTATCAAAGAACTTGAAATTGTGTGTTACACAAACCAAGAATAGTGTTTCATATACTGAAAGATAATACAGTGTTGCGTATAGTGCAATCTAAGCTAGGTGTAGTGTATAACAGAAGACATAAAAGAAATTATAATGAATATATCTCATAAAGTCTCGGGGTGTTACATTCTACCCCCTTAAAATGAATTTCACCCTCGAAATTCATTGGTGTTATAAATAGTTTACTACATGAAAGTTTTTTCATAGAAACCCACATCGTAAAAAGCAGTACTGAAGCTTAATTTTAAAAAGGAAATTTAGAAATATAAATATTATCCAAAGTAACTCATCACTAGGTTTCCACATAAGAGAACATAGGTGGTAAGTGAAAACATGGATATAGAAGAGAAATCTAACCATTAAGTTCTGATGGATTGTGATAGAGAATGAGGTTTCGAGAAAGTAAACTACCAGAAACCCATAAATATGCGATGATTTAAGGGACTATCTGATTCATCAGGTAATAAGGTACTAAGATGAAATTTTTGGTTTTCAAGATCTTTTTCCTAAAGTTGAAGAATTTTGGAATGAGAATAAATACTTACTTGATTTTGGTTCAAACTCACCATTGATTGTTCCCAAAATAATTTCTACTTCATCTCTTTTTTAAAGAAATGATGTTGAATTTTTCATTCTTGAAGTGTTAGTAGATCATGAAATAGAATGATATGTTGTTCTATCTATCTCCACAAAAAGGTTAGAACAAGTTATCAAATATGCATAAGTCCACCTATAGTAAGATAATACATTAATATAAATAAAATAAATTGGAAAATAACTTATACCATTCATAATGTTTAACATTACAATCCTTACAAAAACTATAAATATAATACTTTAGGGGGAGGTTAACTAAATCGACTTAACAGTTTTCTCCCATATGTCATTTGGCAGTCCTTGTTTGTCACATTCCAAACATGTGAATACTTTAATCATGTATTATCTTGAAACATGATAATAACATGAATTACAATAGAACTTGAGTGAAAACATGAATTCTGTCAAAATTAACTCTTTCCACACTAAAAAATACAAAAAAAATCTATATACTCAAACCACGATACCACTTTGTCCTTATATCAGTCATGAGGTCATTAATACTATCAAATATCTCATTATCTCCTTATCACTTCATTATTCACATATCACGTGCTTTCCAAAAATATTTCAGTCACTTTTCATGATTACTGGTACTATATTCTTATGGAAAACCACAATGGACCATAGATATTTCAATATTCCATAATACTATAAAACTACCTCTACAAAATTATTCTTCAATACCAATACATAAGCACTTCAATCCACCCTCTTCAATGATTGGAATGGAATAGGTCCTTCCTAGATTTAGAAGTAACATCTTAGTTAGGGCATTGAGTTGGGTAATGCCCGTGTTATCCACATATAAGACATTGAACTCCATGACAGTCCGTCAATATATGACCCTTTTCCCCACATGGATAACATCTTCCCCTCCATTTGAGGTATTTCCTCAAGGTTCTTCTTCCCTTATTGATATATAGAAAGCTTAATCTTCCTTCCTCTATGTTCCTCACCATGAAAAAATGCATAAAAGTCCATCTTCCTCTTATTTTATGACTTAGGAATACCACTAAAGTACATATTGTTAATTATATATCGTGATGAATGATTCGGCATAATCACAATATCTTTCTATCTAGGCATTACCCAATTTCACTGCTCATAGTAACTAATTTTTCCATCAGATTCAATGTTAACCCAATTCCCTCTGGTTCCCTCCATTAACTAAAAAAAGAAACCATAGTGTAAGAAACAATTAAAATAATGATGAACCACATAATCATAAAAATTTAATTATAGGATTATTAACTTATGAAACCTTATTTAATCCATGACACATTAGGTTCACCCTAGGTTATTCATGATAATTAACATAATTCTAGTACTGTAACCTATAGTTATACTTAACCTTAGGGACATCCCTAGACATACCTTAAAAATATCTCTAGGGATCTCACTAAAGTTTTCGCATCCTAGTTTCCAAAGGTTAAGTAAACCTTCACTCTAATACTAAATGTAGAGACCCAATCTTGACTTACATGAACATTACATTTCTTTGGATGAATACTTAATACATGGCACAAACAGACGCCCAAAGACTATATTAGTTTAGTGTCTTTGGAAACTTGTAACATAATCTTCTAATCATGGTGAACTATATTCAACATATCCCATAAAGATCTTCCCCTTTTGTTTTCCTACCTAAAACCTTTCGTTATATCCTAGGGAAAATAAAACATAAAAAGGGTGAGCTCAAATAACCAGTAAGGGTAAACAAGGAGAACATAAAACAAAACATATACATTTTAACATAAAAACATGAACATAAAGTTTAAATATCAAAATCTTGAGTCATGAAATAAATCTTTGCAATACATAAGGAATAGATCATAAAGGAAAATTAACTATGGCAGAATAGTATTGGAATAAAACACGTAATTGTGGAAAACTAATAAGCACATAATATGATTTCCATTGTAGCCAAGGAATTGCTTCCAAGACCATCATAGTGGAAAAAGCTCATTACTGAATTGGTTTTACTTTCCATTCCATCCATGTATTACTGAATTTGATTTACTTTACATTTCAGTCATTTATTACTGAACGGAATTTACTTGCCGTTCCAGTCATGTATTACTAAACCGAATTTACTTTCCATTCTAGTCATGTCTATCTCATGATATATAAATATTTACCCAATAAATTAGAGGGAGATATAAGTCCCTCCCATCTCATAATGAAATCATTATTACATGTGCCACAAATCATAAATCATTCATCATAGAATAACCCAAGAAATAAAATGGGTTTCTTAAATACCATTTCATCATAACATAATCCATATAAAAGATTATTACATCATTAGTGAAATAAAATCATAGTAATAATAGGGATAGAAACATAACCCTATTTAAGAGCGTCATCTTAGATGGAAAATAATTTTGATAAAACACTTGAACTTAGTTCTTGAGGAAAATATCTTTTCTTCTTAAAAAATGATTTCTTTTCTCAAAATTCCATACAATTTTTAAAAGAAAATAATTTAGTTGAAAATAAAATTGAAATAGTGTAGAGGAAACTTCATGGAAATAAGGCTTCATGAAACTGTAAAAATCCATTCATGCCATATAAGTTAAAAAAAACGTTCTCCTCATAATTTTTCCAAAAAAGTCAAAAAAGTACCTCGTATGGTAAAAAAAAGAAAGATTTCTTCCAAACATTGTATTAAAAGAAAAAAATGGGTAAAAATGGATTTAAAAATACATGGAAGAATAGTAATTTTTTTTGAAAACGTTTTTAGAAATCATGGACATGGATGATAAATATAACCCTAGTAAATACTTATATATAAATAATCTCGGATAAAAATGAGATTGCAAAATTATCCCTTACTTTAGGTCAGATACTCTTAGTATGAGTCCAAAACTCCTGTATAATGTTTTTAAACATGTTATTAACTTATATAAGAATCATAATAATATTTATGATATCATATATGATCCATTTATGACTTTATATTACCTATTTATTAATAATTCCAAGTTAATGCAACATTTCGGGTAATATCATTTTGTTTATCGTACGTGTTTTGACTTGTTATTCTTGATCATATTACTTAGATAATGATTTACTTCTAGAATGTATAATATGATTTATATATCACATATATTAATAATATAAATATATATAATAGACAAATATATAAAATGGAATATACCGTTCAGAGAGATGGTAGGCCGTACGTACACTTGAACGCTATTTCTGTTTTCTTGTCGTATTGAATGGAAGTTAGTGAATGACATAAATGTACATACATATATATATCATTAAAGTAGAATTATTATGAAATATATTTCATAATTATGTATAATATATATAGATATAGATATATATAATTATTTTATAATCATTCTTGGATGGTTAAAGTGGAGAATGAATCTCATCACGTTGTGGAGACAGTAGGCCGTACATACGCACGAACGACGATATCGTTCCCGTAGTTGTTGAATGGTAATAAATTTTATGGTGTATAATATCTAAAAATTAGTATCATGTTATAATAATAATATATAGTTATTATTTCCACCATTATACCCATCCAAGTAAGGTGATGGTGAAAAACAAATTACACCACGACGTGGAGACGGTAAGCCGTACGTACGCACGTGTGATGATTTAATTTTTATAGGATGGATAAAAGTTGAAATAAGGTTTTTTAATATTTATAATAAAATATAAGTATATGAGTGATACTGATGTTATTAATTTATAATTAAACAACTAATTAAGAGTAAGTATAAGAAGAAAGAAATTTGAAAGAATCGGTAGAAGAGATTACATCTTCCTCAACGTGCCTCCTTTAAATTTTCTCTTAAGGCACTATATTTGGTATTTTTAGAAGACCAGAAACTCTAGAAAGTAAATAGGGAAGTTTATAAGATAAATGGATATGGGTTTATTGTGATTGAAGGCTCAAAACAGAGTGAAGAAGAGAGGGAGGAGGTTCCCTTTTATTAAAAAGGAGAGGGGTACTTTAGGAAGCTCTCAAAATATTAATTTATTATAAATTAAATTTTGAATAAAAATGGTCCAAAACTTATTTAATTATAATATAAGATTATTTTGGTTCAAATAACTATCATAAAATAACTTTTATACAAGTTTTGAATATATTTTTATCCTTATCTTTTTGGTTTAACCCTTATTTTACCTTTTTTAATCTTACCGTGATATCATGTTATTTTCACATTATGGGTTAATGTATTTACCATATCATGTAAAACTACCCAAAAAAAGTTATTTATGTAATATTTTGAATTATATTAAGCATTTTTCCAAATATTATATTTTTAGGAATTCAATATCATTTAATAAACTATTTTATGTTTTAAGTTATGAATTATGTAAATTTTGGACACTATTCATACTTGACTTTTTAAAAAATCATAAATACCTGATTCCTTAAAACCAAAGGAATTAAATCATACCTAATATGTTAATGTAATTCATAAAATTCATATATGACATAAAAATGTTCAAATTCAATTTATTTTAATATTTATAAATTCATTTATTTGAATCTTTCATTAATGAGGTAATCACTACATCATTATTGTGTCATAAATAAATTTATTTATCTAATGTATAAAAATTATAAATAAAATATCATGATTTATGAAATAGTTTTATATTTATAATTACTATTTATAGACATAGATATCAGTTATATAACCCAATATTAAAATCGATTTAGTAAAAGATATATGTTTAGGTTATAATTATCTATACTTTAAATTAATTCTTATAAAATGTCATTTTCACATCCAAGTGAATCCCTGGGGTCAGAAAATAAACCCAAGGATTCCCATTATTAGAAATATCTCATTAAATAGGATTATGACATGTGTTAGTGTAGTTTAATATTATTATAATATTATTTTTTACCCTTATTTATCAGATTTACCCTTTAACCATGGTAAAAAAAATAATTACTGAAGTTACTATTCCTAATGTTAAAAAATAAAAAGTACCTATTTACACAATTTGAACCTTATGATTCCAAATATGGAATAAAATTTTCCAAATTAAAAACATAGAAGTAGCATTAATTAAAATTAATTCCCATTGTTAAAACCAAAAAGCGGGTTTTTAAGAAGTAATAACTATCAAAAGATTGACATGTGTTTATGTCAAATTTAAAAGTGAAATTACATAAAATAAAAAACTTGTATTAAATTATAAAATATAATCCAATTAAACTTTAAAACCAATTAAAAATTTAATCTATCTATATAGATAAATTATATAAAAAGACAATTTTGAATTAAAATGCAGTATTTTTCACTATTCATTAAAATTTGAATCTATCAGAAAAATACCAAAAATTATAAAAAAAGTATATTTTTATGTTATTATTACAAAGAATAAGTTTATTTTTTGAAATTTAACTTATAAAAGTGTCAAAAATTAGATTTAAAATGGGTGTATCATCAAAAGGCGTTAAAACTACATTTTTTTGAAAAATACTTCTTTTATCTAAAAAATGATTTCATTCTAATATCATGTTCTAGAAAATGTGTAAGATGAATTCTAATTTTATATAAAATTAAAAATGTGGTTAATAATATTCATAAAGGCTTGTTTATATCCCATTAAATAATAATATTTTAGTAATATATCATTGTTTAGTGAAACTCGATATCACATACAACATAAGATACCGAGGATGGTCGCTTTTGCATATAACGCAAGCAAAGTTAGTACTATGTGTAATGAAAGATTCCTTTGGTGTTGCGTATAACATAATCCAAACTTATTTCATTTATACATTGAACAAAATCTATACTCAGTGTTGTGTGAGATGAATTCTATCAAAGCACTAGAAATTGTGTATAACAAAAACCGAGAATAGTGTTTTATATACTGCAATATAATACAATGTTGCCTATAGATCAAGATAATATTGGTGTATAATACAACACATGACATCAAAAAAATTAAAAGGAACCTCTCTCATAAAATTTTGGGGTGTTATAGAAAGGTATGATGCATTTCTTCTAGAAAAAATCGTATGGCATATCCAACCCAAGATGCCTTATGAAATTCAGGAAGTATGAATTGAAAATAGGAAGTTGAGTGATGAGGTGAAATATTTAAAATACGTGGTTGAGGAATTGAATAAAGACATAAAACTTTCTCAATCCCTTGCTTCTCATCTCAGTGAGGATGATACTGATAAGTTTCTAAAGATGGTTGTATCTCTGATACAACCCAACATGATTACTATGTATGAAAAGGTGGTTGAGAAAAAAACCAAAATAGAAAATTAGATTCATTTTCTTGTCTCTGAAATTAATAATCTGACCACTGAGTATAAAGGATGTTTACATACTATTCTAAAATAGCTCAATTCTCTCACATCAGCAGTTTCTACTCCATCTACTTCTGCTCATCCATCTCAGCCTTTTGATAGTGAAATAGTCAAATCTATAATTTGCAGAAAAGTTTTAGTCTTTGATTGAAGTTTTTTATAAGGAAATTCATGATAAAGTTATTAAGAACCGTGGCCATGTGCTTGACCTGGTAAGTGTTCAATAAAAAATTTCCACTAATGCTCAAGAATAAATCTCTAAGAAAGCGGAATATTACTTCAAGAGGATCTATTCCAAGAAGGAGTTGACCAACCATTTCAAGTATCATGTGGAGAATTTAAAGCCGCCTCATGTAACTCAAGCTTTCAAAAATCAAGTACAACAACTAAAGGACTTCACACCTACTCTGAAGAAATTGATGGAAAATAACGATGAATTTGAAAAGGCCACGAATTATAGTGGTGAAATCATTAATGATTTCATAAATTTGATGAAACCATATCTACATGTTCAGAGGACAACCATCGTGGATCCTTCAATGGATCCTTTGAGGACTAGCCTACCTCCTTCCACCTATCCTTCTTTCTCCACTTCATTTTCCTCTACTGTAGTATCTGTTGCTCAGGCTCTGAGCCAGATCAGACCTATTATTTTTGAATATCCTTTGCCTCGATCTTCCACCAGACAAAAACTTTACCCTTATACCATTGAAGGAGTTCCATTACCTTCCCTTAATACTACTTCTATCACCTCCACTTCTGCACCTCTTTCTTATACTCCGGTTTTCTTTGACAAGGATGAAGTGAAGGCTGCAAAATCTGAAGATAAGTGAAGGATTATTTTTGATAGGGCTATGATGTATTCTTTTTTTTATTGTTACTAAAATTTGTTTATATATTCAATGAAAAGTTCTCTCTCTCTTTTAGTCACTTGTTATTTTCATTTAGTGTTTGTTTTTTTACTCTATTTTTGATAATCCCAAAAGGGGGAGAAGAGATGGAATTTGTGTAAAGGGAGAAACACCCTTTTTACATATATGCTCTCATATATTTATATAATAAGAAATATATTTATTCCTTTCAAAAATGTATAGCTTGTAAATTCCATGATTTTTCATCATCAAAAAGGGGGAGATCGTTGGACTCCTCTTGTTTTAATGCTCACAAATCATGTTGATCATGTAAATCATGTTTATTTATTTTAAATCATGATTAATCTTGTTCTATTAAGTTTTATTATGATTATGTTTGAACTTAATACATTTTCTGAATATTAATTATTAGGATAGATGGAAGATATTTGAATAAGTATGAGACACCATTTTGGTGCCCAAATGGTCTCACCGTTTAGTCTTGAAATCAGCAAAGTCTGTGACACTATTTTCCTAACACCGTAACCATGATACCAGTTCCAGAAATTTCAAAGGACCAGACACTATAACCAAGATATCAGTTCTAGAAATTTCAAAGGACGAAACACCGTAACTGTGCTATAGGTTCCAGAAATTGTAAAGGACCATACACCGTAACTATGGTACTGATTATAGAATTCAAAAAGGACCAGACACTGTAACCATGATATCAGTTCCAGAGATTTCATAGGACATGTCACCACTCACTGTAACACTACTTCTGACTCACCATGACTGTGGCACTACTTCTTTCTCATGGAAAACTATGGAACCGTTCCTTATTTTTTTTCTATATTTTTCAATTAAATTAAAAATTGTATTCTAAAAGTAATATTTGAGTCATTTAATGACACCAAAATAATAAATTATTTCTTATAAACATGAAACCTGATAGTACAAGGTATGAGGTGTGAAGAGATCATGATTCTTTTTATCCAAAACAAAAACACCTGAAGATTAAATACAAGGTGGCACACGAGATTTATGTAGTGACATAAATAGATGTTAGAGTAAACATACATGTATGAAATAAAACACAAAAGAACTCATGAAGAACTCTCATTTTCAGCTATCTTTATTGCTATGGATCAAAACTGAAAACATCCTTGTAGAAACAACACAAAGAAGAGAAGAAAGAAAACTCACTGAACTGAAAACTAGAATATAGAACTCACGACACTCTTTTTCTGAGTCTGCTTTCAGAAAAGGACCCGAACATCAAATTTACTACATCCTAGAAGTATATAGATTTATAGAAAAACACTCAGAGCATTTATAATCCTTTCTAATTATATTCTACTCTATTGTGTACTACTTTATTAATATTTTGAGTAGTGTGTGCATCTAGATATTAAACACACAATGTATCCTACACTGAACTAGAGTATACAAGATATCCTCACACAAATATCTTTTTAAACCTTGTTTCACCCATGTATAACTGTGGAAGAGGTCCTATGTGACCTGAATATTATATTTCCCACATAGAACTGTGGTTGAGGTCTTGTGACCTGGACAGTCTTGTGTATTATTGTGAAAATGCTGATCTAGGGTGTGGAAAAAATATTTATATATATTTTTATTGGTGGAATGTGATCTCCAAGAGGAGTGGATTAGGTCTCAACTTGAGACGGATCCACTTGTTTTATCCACTTTGTTTTTCAAGTTATTTTTTATCGGTTTTAACACATATTTCAGAAAACTAAGTTTCAATTTTATAGTTAGTCTTTGATAGTATTTATAACTTCTTTTATTTAGTAAATTACTTTTAAAAGTTATATTAATATCTCATATTGTTATAACTGAGAAATAATCAATTTTTTGAGAAATTAATTGAATAGTCAAACTATTATAAATTTACTACTTTGATTAACTAGCCTGTTTTGTTTTTAAATTGGGGGATCTTCAAATAATGTTTTTAACAATTTTTTTTATAGGAACTCAATTCACCCCCTCTTGAGTGTGCTACTCTGGCCAACATTTTTCTTATTTAGTTTTAGAATCTAAATGGAATCTAGGAGCTCATTATGAATATTAAAATAAATTTGTTTTATTTTAGTTCAGTTTTGATTTAATATAAACCTAGTTTCCCAAAGTCACTAGATCTCTATATCCTCAAGGTTTTGTTTTTTTATTTTTATGTTAAAAATAATGTAATTATATATGTAAGAGGTTTTTTTCACTATAATTTACCACTTATTATATATATTGGAACTCATTTTTTTCCTAAATTTAATAAAACTAAGTCATGTGTTCAAAAACTTGCTTGGTGTAAGGTCTAATGTTTTTGAACCAGATGAAAATCGAAGGCAATTTGATTTTTTTTTTCTGATTAATGGATTGGATATTTTGTAAACCAGGATTCAAAACGAATTTTCAGGAGTCAACACACTTCAAGGTGTTGTTTTTGTACTTGGGTAAAGTCGTGAAGGGTTCCCCAGAAATCTTATTGATTTTAGGAGCATCAAAATTTGGAAAACTAGGTTTTAGAGGGTGTGAATAGGGCACATAGTTAATCTGAAACTATGTGGCCCCCCAGTAGAAAAACGTGCGGCCTTTTCTTAGGAGAAATTATAAAGAACACTATCAACGTACAATTTTCCTAAACTGTGTGCCTATCTAGTAGGGTTAGTTCCAATTAGTTAGTATCTAAGAACTATTCACCGCATGGTTTTTGAATGGTTAGGCTAACCTTGCAGAAAAAACCATGCGAGGTGGTTTCTTATGTAGGGGATGCTGCATGATTGGTGCATGGTTTGGATAACCATGTGGCCCAAACTATGTGCTATATATCTTTTTAAATAAATTAAATTAAATTAATTAAAATTAAAATAAAAAACAAGTTAAAACCTAATTCTACACCTCCCCTTCTCCTACCCTATATCATATGATCCCCCTCGGCCAAACCCCTATGGTGCATGCCCCTCCCTCCATCGGCCCCCTCTCTTTACGTTGTTTTCACCGATTTCCTTCACAATTATCGCTTGATCCATTGAGGTAAGACCCCTGGTTCCCTCTCCTTCTCTTTTCTGGTGGTTTTACCCTCTCCCAGTTTCCTATTCTTTTAGGATGAACCATAGGGTTAGGGTTTAACCTAGTTTTTGTTTCCTTCTCCGATGTTAGGGTGTGAGAAGGCTCTCTTGGGTTGGCCTTGTTCATATTATGACATCCACCGCTGAAGCCAAAGTGGTTTGGTTCGTTTTGGGTCACTCGCTATTGATTTGAGGAGGGTTTTCCTCTATTCTTTGTTTTTTCTCTATTTATATTTGGGGATTTTATCGTTTATGAGTGTCTAGTGTTTTCCCATAAGTGGTTCTGCCTTTCCATGATGGTTTCAAGTCCCCAGAGTTAAAGGAGACTTACCGCATATACATTGGGAATCATATATATATGTATGTTCCCCCATTATATATATATATTCACCCATGGTAATGAACATATATATATGGGGATTGGCGTGGTTATGTATAATTTGAAAATGCACATGTGTGCAAGTGGAAATAGGTATATGCATATAAGCTATATGTAAGGATCCCCTTGTACATATTCATGGCCATGAAAATATGAACATAGGGGCAAGGTGTCCTTATGTATATGAGAATCTGGATATACTCATAGGTGAGAAGGATCATCTTTGAGTGGTGGATGAGGAAATCGTTAAGTGACAAAGTGCCTGTCTTGGCATTCTTCTTAACATATGATCCATAACCTTTTCCCCTTTAAATTTAAGTATGTGTTAAGTTCTTCTTTGATAAATTGAATTATGAATTCCTTTGATAAATTGATCTGTGAATCCTAAATGAAATGCTTAATCATGATTAAATGAATTGTTTGAGAAACAATGTCATGATTTCATAATAAAACCCATCAAATGTGGTTCATTGTATTTTAAACTAAAAATTGGTGATTTGTTTTTTAAACCATGCTTGTACTAATGGTGTTGGTGTTTCCTTATTATTTTTTCCTGAGTTAGTTAAATGGTATGTATAAAAAATTGGCCTTTTTTATAAACTGAATGGATTGTAATAGCTTGTTGAGATTGAATTGGATGTTCTTAGTGTTTAACTTAGCATGTTAAATTATTTTGATGATATGTTTTGATTAAACATTATTGATTTATTGAATTATAGTTGAAAATAATTGTAAATGGGATTGTTATATCAACTGTGAATTGAATGGTTAGAGAATAGGGAATGGATTTCATGACCCTAGACCCTAGCCTTGTAATGGCTTGTTTAAGAATGTGATTCTATTATAATTAAATTCCCACATGAGTTGATTGGAGGCAATCCTTATAAGCTTGTCCAATGACTTTAGTAACCTCTTTAGGTGAGTTTGATTTGAATTGAATAGGGCGAGGACCCTTTGTATAATTGAATTGTTTAATTGATATTGAATGTTATATTCCTTGGGTGACACTTGGATTCAAAAGAATAATTCCATTGATTGAATCATTTGGAATTTATCATGATTATTCCTAAGTGATACTTGGAATTCCAAGGACAGAATCATAGGGTATGACTATTATATGTTGATTCATACATGGATTCATATGGGAATTCCATGGATAGACTCAGGGGGAACTGAACATATATGCCATGGGTGATACTTGGGCACCGTTAGTGGACCTCCAAGGATGGAATCGAGTGGTAGAGATGTTATACCACAACTAGAGTGATACTTATGTACTGTAGAGGTTCACAAGGGATGGTATTATAGGATATTGGTTGATATTATTCCTGAAGCGATACTTGGATTCCAACATAGGAATTCCTTGGACGAGATTGGGTTCTAAATGTTTTAATTAATGAAATGAACTGCATGACACATCTGCCAAGACTAATAACAAGCTTGTATTTAGTCTTTATTATTGTTTATTGGATGAACTTTTTAGGAATCCTTTCTTACCTATCCATACGGGAGATGCTGGGCTATGCTCCGGGTCTCAAGGCTTAAAAATTAAATGAGGTGAATGGTTATTTGAACTTGGTTAAATTGACACAGGCCTAACTGTTAAATCAAGTAATTATTTATTAAATGAAATGATTAAATAAATTAGATATAAATTGAGAACCTAGATTTATAGGATGCTTACTTTTGAGTACTTTATCTACTTGTTTTATATTACCTACACATTGCATAATTTATATTTCATGGAATAGATTGGGCTAGACTCTGTGGGTGTCATCCTACTGATATTTATATATCACACCCTACTCGGGCCATAATTACACTAGGGAATCCATGTAGAAATTATGTTTATAGAACCATTAACCTTTTTTTGAGCCTTCATTCTTGTCAAAGGGGGTTAAGAGCAGAGGACCGACCTAGAGCTCGAGATGCTTGTGGATATTACCCTTGAGGATTTTATTTATTTTCTTTATTCATGTACTATACTGTTACACTACTTATTGTATTTTTTTTAGTTTGTATAGAATAATCTATCATACATTCATTCTTTTAAATTGGAGTTAGGAATATTTTATATTCAGTTGATTATTATAATTGTTTTGTTAGTATCTGTCTATCATTTATTATACAACTTCCATTATTGTCTCCTATTTATTATGATTGTACTATTGTGCCATTATAACATGCGGGTATAGTCTCCCCACTATCACCTCTATATACCCTCAATGGCAGTTGGTAGCCTCTGGTGTATGGGGAAATGCGTTAAGGCTTGTGACCCACCGGGATTAGGGCATTATTGAGTGGAATCTGGCTCTAGGATGTTACAAAGTGGCATTAGAGCCTTTTTTCCTTTATCTTACTATTTTGGGTTAGTAGACAGGATAATAGGAATGTTTCAATTATTGGTAAATATATGTATTTGGGACTGATAACCCCACCCACAGGGAAGTGACAAAGTGTCCAGGACTGAGATTGATGTTCATGTTGTTTTCTTTTACATTTTATATGATTTCACCTTGAGTAAATGGTGTAATTTTTACAAATTTTGGATTTATATAATTCATGGAATTTTTACCCTTGGCATAGTATGGAAAGGATGAAGCATTACATGAATCAGAATAGGAACATAGAAAATTCACAAGCCATGCATATGACATGCCATGTAGCTGCATTATCATTTTCTAGTTGAGTATGACTGTGTGCCTTGAGTTCTATGACATACTACTTATTTATTTAGCATACTTTACCTATTTACATGAAACAACTTTGTATTATTAACATGATTCTCTATTTTTACATCTTATGGTAACATTTTATGCTTTGTTGATATGAAATTAATTGCATGGGATAAATTTATTGGTTGTGATTACAACGAGAGCCTGTTTTCAATTGTAAGGTGTATGATCACCTTATAGTTGGGAAAAGGTAACTCATGTATTTGAACCATTATAAAAGGATACTAGAAATCATGCATTAAAGTGAATTTATTTGATTAAAATGGGAACCAAATCCCAACCTACATAGTGTATGGGTGCTTTATGGCTTGGTATATAACCACCCATGGAATTGAACCATTATATATGTGGCCATGTAATATATGTTTGAAGTGGTTAAAGTGGAAAAGTTTTTGAAATTTGATATGAATGAATGTTTTCCTTTATAATGGATTGTGATTACTTTTCTAAATGCACAACTGGACCTAAGTAGGTCAGTTGGGGAATGTTTTTATAAGTTAACCCTCTGAGGGTGTTTTAAAGCTTTTAAAATTTAACAATTGCTATTGGGTTGATTTCTGAAGAACCCAGGTTGGTTAATGGTCCCCTCATTGGTCACCTTATATGCTAATATTTAAAATTAATTTATCTTATAAATTGACTAAGTATGAAGGTATACCTATTTTTTTAAAAAAAATTAAAAAGTAAGTTGGATAAGACTTTCCTATTTTTCTTTGAGTTGTTAATTAAATAAGGTACCTAGTGATTATGACTTATGAATTGGTTTTTTATTATTAGTTTAAAAGCCATTAAATATTTAAATATTTAATATAAATGAATTTAATGGCCTTAAAAATAGAACTTATAGTGGTGTCCTTTGTTTAAACCCTCATGTAAAGGTAGTTTAAATGTTTCTTGTGGTATGACTTAAAATAGAGATGTGAGCATTTATCTGTAGGATGATTCTTTTTATCAATGGATTAAATTACTGACTTTTGAGACTAGTGAATTTTTTTTCATGATCAGGTGATAGGGTTGATTCTTGTGATTTTTAAGGGGATAGCCTATGGTAGGTAGCACCCTTAGAGCTTAAATGCCTTGCTAGATGCTATCCACTTTTTGATGTTTGGTGTCATTTAGGTTCCATTGTCCCTTATAGAACCCTTGGATTATAAATGGAACCATTATTCTAATGGGTTTTCATGATATCTTTGACCTTGTTATGGGATTGAGCATCGATTAATTCTCGGTTTCAATAGGTTAGACATGCCTAGAGAATGGTCAGACACTTCTTAGGCCTTGTGACCCATTTATATTTCTTTGGGTGACTCGAGAGGTCATCGATTCATTTCACCGTGATTTGAGATAATGCTCTTTTGAGCCAATTTTTTGCATAGGCCATCTGATAGTTGAATGAATAGGAATGATAAGACTACAGGTAGTATCCAGGATGCGATTCTTTGATTTTAAAATCTCGGGATTGTATGCGTTCACATATGTGGTTCCCATCGAGTGCTAAATGGAATAACAAAGTGGTTGAGTTCAGAAAATCTTGAGCCTTGAGCTATTATGTATGGTCTTAGGTCATCTCTAGATTAGAGTGACCTAAGAATTAAATAAACAAGTGTTTCCTAATGCTCGATAAGACTTCTTGGATAATTGGGTGTTTTGACACGCTAGTCTGTTTGGTTTTGGATTTCTTTTTATGATTTGGCACAATGATCTTGGCTTGAAGGAGCGTCACATGTTCTTTTAAGGTGAATATGACCTAGTGTTCTTGTGAGAATATGGTCTGTCTTTTCTTTCAATGACTAGGACACTACTAAGGTGGGAAACACTGCATCAGTTCTGGTGAATGTTTCCTTCTAAGTAGAAGGAGAAAAACCTAAGTGTACCATTGGGAAGTGGTCAATTTTTTGTAAAATGAATTTGAGGCTTGCAAGTTGAATTAGGTCGGTGCTTTCTTCGAAGCATGAATCTGATGTGGTTAGCTATGTAGTGAACCTTGAGAAGCATTTTTTGTCTCAGATGGAATTTGATGGAAAATATTGAACAATTCTGTGATGCCTCGGGTGGTGAAGACATCGTGGTTCAGTTAGCGATGATGTGTCGGTAAGTGAATTCAAGATTCTTCCTGGGAGTTGAACTACAGTGGTTCAACTAATATTATTTATAGTGGTTGGGGTGTTTGAATATATTCCGATCAATCCTCTTAGTGTACTCCTGCTTAGTGAAAGGCATGTCCCCTACCATTACATCATCCTTGATACACTAAGAGAGCATCAGTCTTACACCATGAAAATGTTTAAAAGTTGTTGGGATATATAAGTTGTTTATTTCAGAAATGCATACTAAATATGGGAGTTTTTATTGAGGATTGGTTAGTTTGGATTGATACATAGATTCCTATATAAGAATTCTCTGGATGGACACCCGTACACCAGTATCTTCCATTGACTTCACCGCTAGACGAATGTCGCTCTGGGCTCAGTCAATGTTCTGATGTGGACATTTTGGCCTTGTACCAAAGTCTCTCTTATAAATTAGAAGTGTGAACTACCTTGGTTAGTTCCTTAGACTCATATTAAATTTATCCAAGTTTATTCCTGGCTTGTTTTTGGGATCTAAGGTAATTCTTAAAAAGGGATGGAAAATCCAGTGGGATGGATTGGGATTGCATCCTTGTTCATGTTGTGGAATGAAAGTTTAATGGTCAGATGATGGTTTGACCAAAGAAAAACATCTAAAGTTGTATATGAGTTTTTTTGAATGTGTCCATACTAAACTCTTGATGTTTAGGAAGGAAAGTGTCAAAGTTCAGTTTTTGATACACCGACCATTTAAGACGGGAATTTTGAAAATGGAATCTGAGATTTTGATCAACTAATTTTTCATTCTCATTAAATATATATGGTCATTGAGGAACCATTTTAAAAAACATATATAGTTTAAGACTGGAGTTCACTAAAGGGTTGGATACTTCTTTCAATGAAAGCATACACAACCAGCATCTTTTAGGTTGACAAGGATTCGACCGTTTACTTCGAAAAGGTCTCTGATACGACCTCAGATGTAATAAGGTTCACCCCATTAAATAAATAACATGTTAGGATTTGCTAAAACACTTAGTATGTGAACTCTAAGGGAATTCCAATGGTGGATGAATTGTGGGTTGAAATTGGACCCTTCTTAAACATTTAAAGACTAAGGTGGGGAGAACCACCAGTTAGATGGTTAAATAGACAACGACGTGATAGTGTATCTAGATAAATGGTCTCAAGTAAGTTCCCTCATGGTGTTTCAATTGTAAAATCGAGTATTGGTCTGGGTTTTGATGGCTTAAGTGTCATATTCTTGAGTAATGCTTTGAGGTTTGTTTAGCATTTAGAAATGCAACATAACCGTTTGAATGAGACTTCACAAACCTTATAGGTTGAGTGATGTTTTGAATGTTTCCATAAGGATTATTAGGGAAAAATTGTTCTAAGGTGGGGAGTTTTTAAGGTCCCATTTTTTTTAACCAGATGAAATTCCAAGAGAATTTGAGTTTTGGGGATTACTGGACGGGCCGTTTTGTAAACTAAGAATATGAATAAATTTTTCAGAGTTGGGACACTTCAAGGTGTTGTTTTTAGACATAGGTAAAGGCCCAAGGGGTTCCCCAGACATCTTGTTGATCTCAATATCCCTGGAGTTTGGAAAAATAGGTTTTGGAGGGTCTGCACAGGGTGCACAGTTTGTTTGAAACCATGCAGCCCCCAACAAGAAACTGTGTAGCCTGGTTAGAGGGGAAATTGTAAAGTGTACGGACAGTGCACATTTTTCCTAAACTAGGCACCTATCCCACATGGTTAGTTCCAATTAGTTAGTACCTAATCACTATTCACCTCATGGTTTATGCATGATTAGGATAACATTTCGGGACAGACTCTGCGAGGTGGTTTCTTAGGCAAGGAATATCATACAGTTGGAACACAATTTGGCTAACCAAACAACCCAAAATTTGCGACACATATTTTTTTAAAAGAAATTAAATTGATGAGTGAAAATTAAAATAAAAAATTAGTTAAAACCAAATTCTACCCCTCCCCTTCTCATACCTAGTGTCACATGAGGCCCCTCTTCCGAACCCCCATGGCACACACCCCTACCTCTATCAGCCTCTTCTATTCACATCGTTTTCATCAATTTCCTTCACTATTATTTCTTGATCATTTGAGGTAAGACCTCTGGTTCCCACTCCTTCCCTTTTTCGGGGGTTTTCCCCTCTCCGATTTGCCTGTTATTTCAGGACAAACCCTAGGGTTAGGTTTTAACCCGATTTTTGTTTCCTTATCTGGTGTTAGGGTGTGAGAAGGCTCTCTCGGGTCAGTATTGTTCATATTCTAGAATACTCCATTGAATTAAAAGATGTTTGGTTCATTATAGGTTGCCAACCATCAATTTTAGGTAGGTTTTCCTCTGTTATTTGTTGTTGCTCCATTTATATTTGGTGCTTTTGTAGTTTTTGAGTCTCTGGTGTTTTTAATCAAGGGATTTGACCTTGTCGTGATGGTTTTGAGTCTCCAAAGTCAAAGGTGACTTACCGTGCATGCATTGTTAAGAATATATATATATATATATATAAGTTTCTCTTATATATATATATCCACCCATGGAAATGAATATATTTATATGGGGCTAGGTGTGCATATATATAATATGAAATTTCATATGGGTGTAAGTGGAAATGGGTATGTGAATATAAACTATACATTAGGACACCCTTGTACATATTCCTGGCCATGAAAATATATACATAGTGTCAAGGTGTACTTATATATTTGTGAAGGTACATATGCTTAGATACAGAGGGAAGGAGAAACTTTAAGTGGTCGTCGATGAAATCATTAAGTAGAAAACTGTTCGGCTTTGCCTTCTTCTTGAGGTAGAATACCAATACTTTTTCCCCTTTAAATTTTATAATGTGTTAAGTAATTCTTTGATAAATTTAATTATGGATTCCTTTGATAAATTGAACTATGATTCCTGAATGAAATTCTTAATCATTATTAAATGAATTGTTTGAGAAACAATTCCATTAATTTATAATAAAACCCATCGAATTAGGTGTGCTGTATTATAAACTAAAAAGTGGTGATTGGTTGTTTAAATTATACTTGGCCTAATGGAATTGGTGTTTCTTTATTCATTTTGACTTGTTTAGTTAAATGGTATGTTTAGAAAATTGGTCTGTTTTAAAAATTGAATGGCTTGTAACAAATTTTTGAGCTTTAATTTGATGTTCTTGGTGTTTACCTTGACCTATTAAATGATTTTGATGATATGATTTGATTAAAAGTTATTATATTGTTGAATTATAGTTGAAAATAATTATAAATGGGATTGTTATATCAATTGTAAATTGAATGGTTAGAGCATTGGGAATATATTCTATGACCCTAGACCCTTACCTTGTAGTGGAGTTTTTAAGCGTGTGATGCTCTTGTAATTAAATTACCACATGAGTTGATTAGAGGCAGGCCTTCTAAGCTTGTCCAATGACTTCAGTCACTTTTTGAGGTGAGTTTGATTTGAATTGAATATGGTTATGAACCTCGGTATAATTGATTTTTTTAATTGATATTGAATGTTATATTCCTTGGGTGATGCATGTATTTAAATGATGAATGACATGGATGGACTCATTTGGAGTTTTTCATGCTTATTCTAGAGTGATACATGTACTTCCAAGGATGGAATCATAAGGGATGTCAATTATATGATGAGTCATACATTGATTCATATGGGAATTTCATATATGGACTCATGGGGAAGTGAATATATATTCCATGGGTGATACTTGGGATCCCTTAGTGGACCACCAAGTATGGAATCAAGTGGAAGAGATGTTATACCACACCTAGAATGATACAAGGGTTCTAGAGAGGTTTTCCAGGGGTGATATTTTTGGGTGTTGGTTGATATTATATCTGGACTGATACTTGGATTCCAACTTAGGAATGCCTTATATGCGTTCATGTTCTAAATGTTGTAATGAATGAAATGGATTGTATGACATGTTTTCCAATCTAAAGCATAATCTTTAATTCAGTATTTATTATTAATTATTTTAGGGACTGTTCAGGAATCCTTGCTTACCTATCTACACAGGGGATGCTAGGTTATGTTTTAGGTCTTAAGGCTTATAAATTAAATGATATGAATGGTTGTTTGAACTTGGTTAAAGTGACACATGCCTCAATGTTAAATTAGGGACTTATTTATTAAATTAAATTATTAAATGAGTTGGATATAAATCGAGAACCTAGATTTATAGGATGCTTACTTTTTAGTACTTCCTTTACTTGTTTCATATTACCTATATACTTCTTAATTTATATTGCATGGAATGGATTCGGTTAGGCTCCATGTGTGTCAACTTATTGGGATTTATATCTCACACCCTTCTTAGGCCGCCAATGCATTGGGGTACCCAAGTAGACCTTATGTTTGTAGGACCATGAACTATTGCTTGATCTATCTTGATTATAGATAAGATTTAAGATCATATGACCAATTTGGAGCTTGGGATGATCGTAGATATTGAGTTTGAGTATTTTCTTTCTTTTATTTATTCGTGTATTGTACTGTAACACTACCTATTATATGCATTTTTTTAGTTTAAGTATCATCATCTGTCATACATTAATTTTTGTAAATTGGTGCTAGAATTATTTTATATTTAGTTGATTATTATAATTATTATACTACTATCTGTATATTATTTATTATACTACTTCCTTTGTTGTCTACTATTTATTTTGATTGTATCGCTATGATACTCTAACATGAGGGTATAGTTTCCCCACTATCACCTCTATAGAACCTTGATGCTGGTTGACTGCCTCTAGAGTATGGGGAGATGCACTTAAGGACATGTGACCCACCAGGCTTGGGGCACTATTGAGTGGTATCCATGTCTAGGACGTTACACTTGGGTCTAATTACATAAGTAAATAAAACTATAAGAACTCACATATGTCCAAATATTTTATATTGAACAACTGCAAGAACTTTAGAAATAAAATCTTTAGAAATAAAATATTTATGAAATCCAAAATATTAAACTTTATTTAAAGTGTAATTATTTTTCTAGTGACCCCCTTTGACATTCAGTACCAAAAGGTTCACTTTTAGGAATAAAATAATTCGACTATCAATGTAATTTTTTGAAAGGATAACATATTCCATTTGATGTTCTATATGGTTTCAACTATTTGTAAATTTTTTTAAATTATCTCTATAGAAATTAAAATTAGATAAGATCTTTTTTAAACCACTAAATTATAATTTCAGTTTAATAATGAGTTTCTAATCATCAGAAGTTAGAATAAAACAAGATTTAGAATTTAATTCTGATGAAATTTTAAAAATTTTGGAAGTAAGATTTGAAATTATATTATTTTCATTAGAAAGGTCTACTTAAAATTAATCATAGTTTTTTTTGAATTTTTTATTTTCCTTTTCCATTATATTCAAAAATCTCATCATTTTCTTAAAAATAGGAAAATATTTTTCATCTTTTGATGAATCAATTTTTTCATCATCCGATGAAGTTGAATAATCATCATCTAGAGTATAATAAAAATTAGAATTCAAAGTTAAATTTGAATGATATTTAGTACTTACCTTAGACATAAGGAACTTTTCATCCTTAAGATTCTTTTCATAGAAACCAACAATATTCTGAACATCGTCACTATCTTCATATAAACTATCTATAGCAGTATCTCATCCACTTGCACTCCAATAATCTAAAGCATTAAAAATTTTATTTCCTTATATTTTATAATATCTATTTGATTTCATTTTTTCTCCTCTTAAATCTTGGACAATACAGTCTTATATGAACAACCTTCTTACATTCATAACAAGTAACATTGGAATAATCCTTATTCTTATGTATTTCCCTTTCTCCTTACTATTGATCATCCCGAGAGTTATTATTTCTGATAATTTTATTCATTCTCATTGAAAGTTTAGAAAATTAATTCTTATTATCATTAGAATATCTATGACCAGAATGATACTTACATTTCTTCTTAAAATCCTTTAAAAGATTATATTAATAATTAATATCACTAGAAGTAATATTACTATAAGTATATGAAAAATATACCCCATTATTATTCTCCTCTTTGTCAACATCTATCTTCAATCTATCTCATATTTCATAAGAGTTCCCATTAATTCATCAAGATCCATATTTTTCAAATGATTAATATCACCAATTGTAGTTCACTTACACTCCCACTCCTCTATAATTATATCAATAATTTTTTAACCAACCGATCATCTAAAAATTAATTCTCACCAAGTGATTATAAACTATTCACTACAGTTATAAATCTTTTATGAATTTAAGAAATAAATCCTACAGGAAGAAAATAAAAAATTTTATAATCCAAACATATCATGATGTTACCCTTAAATTGGTATTTTTTAGTTTATTTTATTCTTGCATGGTTTAGGGTGCATTGGTATCACATGATTTTTATCAAACAATGTGATTCTATAGAGTAACTATGTAAGCCATTTTCTCATAAACGTGATAACACATGACTTGAACATGATTTTTAGGAACCATGTGGTCAAACCAAGGAAGTGTGTTTTGTATCTCTAGTGGATTCCACATGGTTGGCACATAGTTTACCCAAGATATGGCCTAACTGTATGATCTTATCAATTTTAATAATACTTAAAATTTCATGTTTTTTTCTCACTTTATTTTAAGCGGACTTTCTCATATTTTCTTATCTCCTTTATTGGATGACTTAAGTCACATAAAGGGGATTCCCTCCTATTTTCATTCGATTACGTGGCTCATATTCCTTGATTTCAAGAGGCTTCTTATCAGTAATCCCTCCTTTCTCATTATTTTCCATTCATTCTTTTTTTTATCCTATATTTATTGGTTTAGATGTCTCCCATGAACCATAATGGTGATGTGTGAATATTTTTAGGGTTTAGAGTGGATTCTAATATGAGTTTTTGGTTGTTAGGGATTAAAAAGGGTGTGTTATTTCTTGGTTGGTCATTCTCCATCATAATCAACACATTTTGGAATGGCTTCAAAATTATTTTACTTGATTCAAGGTAGGTGTTTTGTGAATTTACTTTAAATTCCAAAAAATTGAGTTATTTTTGGTTTTAAATGCTTTTTTTGTTTAATTAATCATATATTTGATAGTTAGGATGGATTTTATAAATGTTTTCAAGGGTGAATCACTAGAACTAAAGGTATTAGATGTTTTTTCTTAGTTTTTAAAGTGTTTTTTGAATAAAAAGTGTTTTAAAATTATTCCTATGTTGTTTTTTTAAATTAAGTGAAATGTTTAAATAGGTTTGAACCCATTGGGTCCTAAGTTGGATGAAAATATGGTTTTACTTTAGAAATGTTTAAAATAGAAGGAATTGAGATGTTTTCTGAAATTTATTTCTAACTATAGTTTTCCTTGGATTGATTTTAAAGGGATGTTTGAAATGTGATTTCAATTGGGTTTTAAAATGTGAATGGAGTGTCTTGGAATTCCAAGTATGTTTTAAGGGCCCATTTATCATTTTTAAAAAGATTTCCTCAAATGCATGAGACCCATTATTGACACCCTATGTTTGATTTACTTTTATGGATTGTGACCCATTGGGGAATGTTTATTTAGTTGTACATTTATTAATAATCATGCATTGGCTGTAGGAAAATTGGTTTTTTCTTATGAGGGTGTTAGAGGTGAAATGAGTTTTTTTGTAAAAGTTTTTTTTAATAAAATGATGATCACATGGAATGTTGTTTTTCACCTCTACTTTGATTTCTCATGGGAACATGTGTTGTTAATAAAAATTTTATATACATGTTACACTAGTGTGATGGCCCTCACTATCTAGTTACCTTGGAGAGTTGTTCCCTCCCAAGGTTATTTTTTCTCAATGGCCTAAAGGGGTGTCGAATGATGATGTTTCAATTGCATCAGAGAGACATAAGATAGAGTGTTTTTGAGAAGATCAGGTTTATTATCTTCATAGTTAAATCCTAATGAGTTACTCATGATGCTTATATTTTTTTAGGATGACTTAGTGGGTCCTAATATATATTCTTTGTTTGTATCCCTTAACTTTTATTTTCCATGGAACCATTGTTTTGGTTGGGTGTTTTGGAATGTATTATTAATGTTTGATGTCATGTGTGTTTACTTATAGTTTCAACCATGTTTTTTATTATTAAAATTTATTTTTAAATTTTTTGGAAAGGTAATTTTAAATGAAAGTGACGACTTTCATAAAAAAGACTTTTGGAAAATTCTTTAAAATGAGGAATTGGACTTGGGGTTTTTAATGAAATTTTTATAAAGATTCTACCTCCCACTTTAATAGGTATTTTGATTAAAAAGGTATGGACCCTAATTGATTATTATAATAAGGGGTTAGTTTTATAAAAAGGAATTGTGGAATGAAATTTGGTTTATTTTAACTATGGGTGAAAACAATATTTTTTATTTATATTTCAGAGTAGAATTATTGAAATGAATTTTTAAAGTAAATGGTACAAACTATTTGGAAAAATCTTTATGGGATCATTTTTATCACACCCTGCATACACCATTTGGTGTATATAGCTCTTATGTTTTCTCTAAGGTGACCTGGTATGGTCTTTACATGTGTTATGATTGGGTTGGACTATTTATAGTCAGTTTTGGGACATAGTGAGTGACTATGGGTCATGTGGAGACATTTTTGGTAGTTTTTTTTTCTTGGATTTATCTTGGGATAGTTTTATATCTTCCTTATAGGAATAGATATTTATTTTGGATTATTTATGTATATATGGATGTCTACCTCCATTTAGTTTGTGCATCAATGATTCATGAGTTATTGGTATTGTCTCCTATTGTGAGTTACTCTAATTTATTTTTTCTCATATTTTTTGTGTCTGTTTATTTTGATGATGTGGATGTGCAATTTATGGATGGGTCATGCTTGATTTATAGGTGGGATTTTTGTTGTTATTATTATTGATAAAAGGGTGAAATCATTCCCAAGTACTTATTCTTGATACCTAGACCCTAGTTTCCAGCCTGTGGGGATTGGGAATTCCCTTCAAGGCATATAGTGGTCCCGATTGGGTGATGTTTTGGCTTTTGATCTTGAATTAAAGGTTTTTTATGATTATTCTCAATATTTTTCTGATATGAAATTATAGTATTTTGATACCCATTGAGTATACAGGTGATTTTAGGGGTATTGTTGAATTTTTTTTGGTGAAAATGGAAGAATAAACAGAGTTTCAGGCTTAGCTAACATGGTCTATAAAACCATGAGTAGCCTATACATATTGGGTATATAACCATTATAGTGGTTTTTGTATGGTTGGAACATGATTTGATAACCCATATGGCCCAACCATGTACGATTCTACTATCTCCTCCAATTTTACATTTTGGATCCCTTGGATTTCAAATCGATCCCAATGGTACCTACTATTAGAATGTGGTTAATTAGGGGGTTTTATAATAGTATGATTCCATTATATGGTGAATTTATTGATTCATTTTTCCATGTTATTGAGATTTGTGTTTTGAAAATCGGTTTTTAAATGGAATAGTAAATTTTATAAAGTGACTTCATTTAAAAAACCAACGATGGTGAGGAAATAAAGAGGTTTTGATGTTTATATACGGTTTTGAAGGTGGATTGGTCTTCTTATTTTATTTTGATTTGATTTTTTTAAAGTTAAAGGAAATTATTTTAAGAAATTTTTGGTTTTTAAAACTGGTGGTCGTGGTTTCTTTAATAGAAGAATTTTCACTTATTTGAAATGTTTTAAAAGAGGTTGGTTTCATTATAAAATTAAGAAGGTTTTGAAAAGAAAGTAAAATTGATGAGAATGTTTTAAAAATAAAAGAAAATGTTTTGATTCAAGTAGATTTTTGGTTCAATTAATATTGATGTTTTATAAGCATATGTACACTTTTGTGTAATAAATTCTTGGATTTTTTTGAAATATAGAGATTCTATCTAAAATTATTTTTTAAATTTTCTATATTATGTGAATTTTTTTCAAAGTTATTGGTTTGTTTTAGAAGTATGCATGTCCTAGAAAAATGAATTTTAAACTCATTGAGAATGGATAATGGCTTTAAAAGGGAATGTAGTTTTTAAGATGTTTTATTATATGATTTTCCTAGTGGCACACTACAAAACAAGACTTTAACAGGGCTAGAAAAAAGTAGTGATAAAGGCACCACTTATCAATGCAAAAAAGAGAGCTAATAAATGGTTCCTTTTATCAACACCTTTTTTCTAGCACTGATAAAAGGAACCCTTTATCATCACATTTTTTTGCACTAATAAAAGACAACCTTTATCAACGAATTTGTTTTAGTGTTGATAAAGGGTGTCATTTATTAGTGCTTTATTTTTAGCGGTGATAAAGTATACCCTTTATTAACATTTTATTTTTAACACCTATAAAGGAATCCTTTATCACTAATTCTTTAGCATTGATAAAAGTCCTAATAAAATGAAATAATGAAACAAATAAAAAATAAAATGATTTTGTTAAAATATTTTTAAAAATTTAAATAATTAAAAAATTATAAATAAAAATAAATAAATTGATTATACTATATATAAATTATAAATAGCTTTTAATAAATATATAGATATATGTAAAATAAAAAATAAACAAATTAAATTTCAAAATAAGTAAATTGAGAAAAATATTAAACATTTTATTAATTAAATAATTGTTGATAATGTTAATAAATAATATATATTAAATATATAGATATATATGAATGTATATAAATATTATTTATATAATAAAAAATATTTATGTTTTACATTAAATAGTAATATATTTAGTGAATCATGGTTTATAATTAAAAATTAATATGAATTAATAATATTGACTAATTGCATCGAGTAATGGGAATAATTGAATGTAATTTGATTTTTCAATTTAACATAGATCAAACATATTATATTGAATTCACATATATGTAATTAATGATATTTTATTAACATATGCACACACACAAATATATTTTTTGGAATTTAATCAAATTATATTATTTATTTTATATATATTTATTTACTGTATATTTATATTTTCAATATGTATTCACATTTATTTCAATATATATCCCTTTTTTAATGATTTATATTAATCAAACATATCCAAATTTTCAATATTGTACTCATTTTTAATTAATCAATTTTAATCATTTTTAACATGCATGCACTTAAGATTAAATATTCGATAATAATATTAAAAATACATTTTTAAAACTATTTTTATAAATAAATATATTTATAAATGTATATTTACTATTTTTATTGAATTATAATTATAAATAAATAATTAATATTTGTTTAAAAGTATTTATATAATTATAAATAATTAATTAAAAAATTATAATAAATTTATTTAAATAATGAATATATTTACTATATATATATACACATAATTATATAATTATATATAATGATATAAATATTATTTTTTAAAAAATTATTTATATAATTATAAATAAACAATGATATATTAAAAGAATTATAAAATTATTATTTTTGAAAAAGTATTATTATAAGTATTATAATTATATATAATAATTATAATTTATTTAAAAAGGTACTATTTTTTTAAAGAAAAGTATTATAAGTATTTATCAATGATTTTTAGTGATAATAAACATAGAGATTCATCAACACTATAAAATCACTGATAAAATCAATCTTTATTAGTGCTAAAAAAAGAGCTGATAAATATTAGTTTTATCAACACTTATTAAATTAGAGCTGATAAAATGTATCTTTATCAACAATTTTTTAGAAGCACTGATAAAAGTGTCCCAATCTATTTTAATAACCCTAACCATCATGAACCAGTTCGTGATATCTGAAGCTCTCTATAGAAGTGACCTACTATTGGTGCCCCTCTTTGTCAAATCCAAGCTCAAATCTAGGATAGAATCAAGGCTCTAACTATTCCAAGGTTTGAATCCAAGGCTCAAGTAATTCAAGGGGAGAAGGAAACCAAGGCTTGAATGAAATCCATGTCTTTTGATATCTCTAATTTCTCTCGGTTATCCACTAAACTTTTTTATCCCACTTCCATCTATCCCAACAAGTCCTGTTTCACTATCCTATAATAAAACAACCCAAAATTCATTATTTTTTAGTTATATTGAAGTATCGTCTTCCCCGATAGCATGTGGTTCTCCTTGGTAAAGCATTAGTATTGTGATACTTAAAATATATCAAACCCAATGTGGGTTCATGTTGTTGTGAGGTTAAATAGGCCCTCAATACCTATATTTTAGGAAATATACTACTTTACAATCATCAAATTTTGAAAAATTCTTCCATATAGTGGTCGATGTTGTCATTAGTTTGGAATATTCCATTACAAATCACTTGGTAACCTCTTTTTCATATTTTTATTGAGAAATTAATGTACTATTATTTCCTTGATTCACCTATAAACTACGGAAAATGTTTCACCAATGATAAACATCTCGATATCGTACCTCATATGATCCACAAAAAAATTGAATTGTGCCTTTTCCAATCCTCAAATATTATGTCTTTGACATATATGAGTACCAACATCATTTTATCATTATACTTATTTATATATAGGGTGTGATAAACTCTACCTCTCTAAAAACCAAGCTTTCTTAGGTATTGATCCAACCTAAAATACCAGGTCCTTAGTGATTTCTTTTTCTTATACAAAGAATTATTTAACTGGAACACCTTTCTCACATTTTCATCTATAATAAACCCACTTGATTTCTCAATTTATACTACCCTTAATAACTCCATTGAATAACATAGATTTGAAATCAATTTGGTATAATTTTAATTACATTTTCACTTAAGTAGCCAAAAAAAATTCAGATAGTTTCTAACCGAGATATGGGAGTAAATTTATTATAAATATAAATTCCTTTGATATAATATTTCACCTTAAACACTATCCATTATTTATTTTGTGCCACTTTTCCATAGTCAATGAGTTTATTACTTAACACCCACTTAGTTTTGATAACATTTTTGTCTTCCATACTTAGAGTATTTTCACATGCCACATTTTTCATATTTGGATCAAGACCCTCATGAATAGATTTGATCCAATTATCACACTTGTCATCCTGCCCAATTTATTTAGTCTCTAATTGGTAAAAAATTATTTTTTTTGTAGAGTATTACTCCTTTGAGTTTTCTCTGAAACTTTCAAATCACTAATGAAATTTTATTCACAGATTTTATCCTTGCTTTTATTTCTTGGAGTTGATAAATATATATCCATATTTGAAATGATAACCCACTCATTAATACTTCTTAAAAATCACTTCATTTCCTTCATCACACATCTTATAAACACTATGTATGTTTTAATTTAATACATCTAAAAATAGATCATTCTTTAACATTGCCTTTTGGTTTCACCCTTAGGAATCTATGATTAACATCCATGTAATTCTCACAAATGGGAGGCATTACCCATTTTAGAGAACACAATAGTGTACAACTATCATCCTCATTAGTTTCATCTCCCGAATAGTTATTATTCCAATTTATTTCTTGGGAATCATCCGACATCCCTTTTATATTTATTTTATTACTCTGAGTAGTATTCTCCATATGGATGAATAATACTTGGATTATTTCAAGAAACATAGGGGCATGTACACAAGAGATGGAGTATGAGTGCCAAAAAAAATGGAATGATAACTGTTTGGAATATGAGCTGATGAAGATGAAAATTGTCTATAAATTTCACCTTTGGATGAATTCAGAGCATAACACCTACCATAATGGAGTAATTCTTTTCTTACATTCAATTACCTATTTTCTTCAAAGCATACTAAAATTATTTGAAATAATCAAATGTTGAGTTTCCCTTATAATAATTATCTATAACTTTCACCTTTGATAATGGATATCTTATTTTTATTTATTTATTTATTGTAAAAAATGAATATTTTATGAACCTATATAGGATATATTTACATTCTCTTAGATGATTCAAAGTTTCAATCCAATGTATCTTATTTTCTCCTCATTCTCTTTACTCATTTATTTATTGTTTGGAGAGATCTATTTTTATTTTTTTTTTATCATCATTATTGATTTACCATCAATATATACCTATGTTCAACAATGTTTGCACAGAAAAATAATTATTCATAAAATTAATTTACTATTTCATATTTATTTTTAATTTATTTCTTTTTAGTATTACTAATATAATATTTTTTTTCTTATATAGGTGGATTATTTTGTTTGTGTTGGGGTGGTTTGTTCTAAGTTTCTCATGCTTATGAGGGATTGGACTTAGAGCCTATAAACGAGATAATGACAACAAGTACATTCATCAAGAATGCGTACAACCAAATAGAAAAGGTGAATTACTACTACTTATTTAATTAATTTTGGAATCATTTTATCTACTATTTGTAAGTTTATTTCCTTATCATTTTTATCTAACACTTATTTAGTTTTTTTTCATAGCTCTTTTGGGAAGTCATATTTTTATTTCAACTATCTGAAATAATCCACAAAAGAGATAAAATGATTCTTTCTACCAATGTAACCATGTTTTCCATTTCCATTTCCTTTATTTGTTGAACAACCAAAACTGCATATTGATTTGATGTTCTTACCCAAAATACCTTTCACATTATTGAAAGATAGAAGACTTGAGGAATCTCATGTGACCATTGTGGAAACTTTTGGTGATATAATGCACACATGAGCTTCCTCTTATCTTATAACTTTCAACAAAGAGAAATGTTTTTTTGTAAGAACATCAGGTCAATATGAAGTGTGGGTAGTTCGACATTGAAATTAAATGGAAACAAGGTTACTTTTAATGTTAATTTTTTTTGAGACTTTGGGACATGTAGGAATCAAAAACACCTCAATCCAACACACAGTTTGACCTTTATGACTCCAAGTGCTTCTTTTAATTTAAAATTGACATTAATTTTAGTAAAAATAAAAACTGACATACTCAAAACTGAGAAAAAATATTTTTATGATTTTGATAATTTATTAAAATGATCCATAATTAATTTGGGACATGTAGGAATCATCCACACCCTAATTGTATGTATGATATGACCGAAATAACTCTTTGTGTCCATTATCAGTTTAAAATCAACAGTTTTGTTAAAAAAATGTCACTCACTAAAAATAAAGAAAATGAACTCATATTTCCTTAATAATTTAGGAAATTGATTAATAAGTCATTTGTGATGTATTGGAATTGATCTCACATCAAACCGATATATGATGTGATCAATATGTTTCAAAGTGCGTGTTTTCAGTTTAAAATGACATTTTAGTAAAAAAAAGTGACATACTAAAAACTAAGAAAATGTATTCATATTGTTTTGATACTTTAGGAAAACAAAACATAAGTCAATTTTGATGTGTAAGAATCATATGCACCTTAATCCAATGCACATTGTGTCCAATATGACTCCAAGTGCATCTTTTTATTTAAAATTAACATCAATTTTAGTAAAAATGAAAACTGACCTACTCAAAATTGAGAAAACACATTTATATTGTTTCTAAACATTAGGAAAATGACCCCTAAGTCATTTTTGACATGTAGGAATCAGATGAACCTCAATCTAATACACGATGTTCTGAGTATGGCTCACTATGTTTATTATCAATTTAAAATCAGCATTTTAGTTTAAAAAATGTCTCTCACTGAAACCCAATCAAACATGCTCTAATTTTATTGATAATTTAGGAAATTTATTTATAAATAATTTTTTACTTGTAGGAATTGGTCTCACATCCAACCAATATTTGATGTGATCTGTATGAGTCAAATTGTATATTTCTTGTTCAAAATAAAATTTTAGTAAACAAGATAAGCGACATACTCAAAATAGAGTAAACACATTAAGATTATTTTTATACTTTTCGAAAATGATCCATAATACATTTGGGATATTTAGGAATTATCTTCACCTCAATATGATGCACAATGTGACCAATATGACTCCAAGTGCTTCTTTTAATTTAAAATTGGCATCAATTTTAGTAAAAAAGTCAACCAAACTACTCAAAATAGAGAAAACAAATTCAGATTATTTTGAAAATTTAATAAAATTACCCATAATTTTTTTTTGATGTGTAGGAATCATCCGTACCTCAATCTGATACATGATGTGTCTGGTATGACTCAATGTGTCTATTATCATTTTAAAACTGAAATTTTAGTTCAAAAAGTGTCACTTATTGAAAAATAAGAAAACATGCTTAGATTTTCTTTAGAATTTATAAAAATGATTCATAATTCATTTTGGATATGTAATAATCAGTATCTCATCAAACTGACACATTATATGATCGGTATGAGTCAAAGTGTATGTTTCCAGTTTAAAATAACATTTTAGTAAAAAAGAAAAATGACATACTCAAAACCAAGAAAACACATTCAGATTATTTTGATACTTTAGGAAAATGATCGATAAGTCATTTGAGATGTGTAATAATCATCTGTACCTCAATCCGATGCACGGTGTGACCGGTATGACTCGAAGTGAAACTTTTCAATATATTAGTGTCATTTTAGATTAAAACACACATCACATCACCAAAACTGAGAAAACGATCCTAGATTATTTTATCATCATATATGATATTAATTAATTAATTTCCTTATCATTTTTATCTTATACTTATTTAGTTAATTATCATAGAGATAATGCTTGAAGATGAACAAAAAATGGTGTGACATGAAAGAATCAATCACAACTCGGTCTGATACTCAAAGTTCTTTATATGAGTCAAAGTTTAGTTTGAAATTAACACTTTTTATTAATTTATTTCTTTATATTATTACTAACATAAGAATTTTTTTCTTATATAGGTTGTTTCTTTGGTTGACTAGGGGTTAGGATTAGAAGACAAAGGAAGAATGCTATTTTTGAATGTATGTAAATTTTTTTACTTATGTAATTATTTAAAACAATATTAGAAATGTGTATAATATGGTGTTTCTTTTCTTGTATTTGTGTTGTAAATTTTATTTCATTTAACTTCTACATTTTTACTTGATTTTTCTGATTTTATGGTGTTTTTGGTGCTGCGGTGTGCTGTTACAACACACTACAATATGCCCCCTTATCAAGACTTTTAAAAGAACTGATAAAAGAATAGGACTTTTGATATTTGTCTAGTATTCAACGCTTATCTAGAAATGTTAAAGGCTATAAGATACCTATTTTATAGTAGTGTGGATTTGTGTATTTATCCCTTTAGTGTGCATGGGTACTTCTATTTCATTTGGTTGTGAAATATGAATAGGTTAGGTTCATGTTTCATGTTGTTTAGTTTCACCTCCCAAAAAGGTCTTGAGAAAATGTGGAAGTCTATTTTTGAGGATAATCCTTAGGGTGAACCTTGTTGTTGTTTAAGTGGGTCTCTTCCAGTTTTTGACTCTACCCAAACTCTAAAGGGAGTGGTAGAACCAAGACCTTCCTTTCCTTAGGAACTTTTGAGTTTTTTAGTTCCTAAATGAGAATGTTTTAATGGTTAAGAGGGGGTGAATTTACCTTTTTAAAATAATTTTAACTACTTATCAAAGTTAATTTAATTAAACAGAAAAATAAATTGAAATAGACACAATGATTTTTATAGTCATTAAAATAAAAATTATCCTACTCTACTCTTCACCCCTCTCACAAACTAAGATATATAACCCACTATAATGGACTCTCTGAATTTTGAATTGAGATCATAACCTTATTTCAACTGTATTTTTAACCTTTGGAGGCACAACCTAATACGAAAACATTTTTCACACCTGGTGGATTAACTTGATCACACTATGTTTTACACACCTGGAGTCATAACCCATGAGATACCTTTTGAAGTGGTGGTAGAAACTAAACATACTTTTTAATAGATATAAGGAATAAATGAATGCATAACCTTTTTGCTATTATAGTGGAACCTAATTCATGATTTTTTTATGGGAGTCATAACCCACTATCCTACCTTTTAATGGGTAGTATAACTCGGTACACTTATGAACTTAGAAAAAATATAAATAATTAATACCACATAACCAAATAGAAAATTTAGGATTTGAGTATAGAAGAAGAAATGTTTTGTCCAACAATTAAGGATAAAATGATTTCACTTCAGTTGAGAGTAGTAGTTGATCGCCAAAGCATAAATCCTGTAGCATTTTATACTTCCTAAATAAAAATATGATTTATTGATTGAATTTTCATGGAAAACATACCCATTTTCCACACTTTAATAATATTTAATATTAAAAACATATTATAAAGTGATAACATGTTATAATAATTAATATAATACCAACAAAAAATAATAATCAATATTAAAGTGCCTTGGTAAAATCCTATAAATTATGTGAGATAAACCGTTTAAATTCCAACCTCTATAAATTTAAAACCCATGTTTTCACAAGAAACTAGTGCAAGAATTCCAACCACATGATGAGCATTTAATCCTGCACATAATCCTTAAAAATAAAATTCCTTTATACTAAATTAATTAATAAGTGTGTAAGGAATAATTAAATTAAGACAAACTTGTGAAAAAAATATGAATTAATTTGAAATATAGAAGTATAAATAAAAACAAGAATGTTTTGGAATAAATATGGTAAAGTAATAAGTTAACATAGGTTGATCATAAGGTAGGTTCAATATGTTTTGTTCTGGTCATTTTTGTTCTTTTGGTCACTTCAATTTTCTTCTTATGTTCACTTCATTTTAATTTATATAGTCACTACATTTTTATTCTTACAATAAATTTATTTTTCTTTATGGAGACATTTCATTTTTATTCATGTGGTCACTTTATTTTTCTTTAGGTGGTCACTTTATTTTTCTTTATGTTGTTAGTATATTTTTCTTCATGCATTCATTTCATTTTTATTCATATGGTCACTTTAGTTTTCTTCACATGTTCACTTGATTTTTATTCATGCGGCCACTTTATTTTCCATTATGCGACCAGTTATAAACTTTTTTAAATTTTCACTAAATGTCACTTCACATAAGGTCACTTCTCAAGGTCACTTCAAAAGGTCACTTCACAAGGTCACTTCAAAATGTCACTTCATAAGTCCACTTCACAAGGTCACTTCACAATACATATAGCCATATGATTTTCTTTATGCAGTCATTTGAGGACTTAGCCAAATATGAGAAAACTCAAAATAGAAAAAACTTATTATATATAAGAATTTAGAATTATTTCAATTATCTAAAATTGTAATAAATAAATTGGATCAGGGATCCAATTTAATATTCTATTTCTTTTTGATAATTGAAAAATAAATTGTAAATTCCAAATTTTCTCCCCCATTTTGAAATTAATCAAAAATTTATTACTAATGTCTCATTAAATGTACCAATGGTTTAAGTTTAAAGAAGTTATCCCTATATTAAATAATAATTACTGTAAAATAAACTAACATTTATAATTTTAAATATTGAGCATTGAAGTCTCCCCCTGAATGATTTATGAGAAAGAAAATTACCCTAAAAGTTACTTCAAACACATAACTAGGCCTCCCCTAAATTTATACATTTTTAAATATAATGTGTAAACATAAAAATATACTTGTTTATAATAGAATAAATTATTTTTGAAAGATGTGTTAGAATCCTTGAGAAGATATGAAAAAATTTCAATATTTTCAATGAATGATTTAATGATTTGCAATGAATTAAATATTAACCAGCTACTTAAGAACATGTCAGTGTGACAATATATTAAAACATATGTAATATGCATATTATCCATAAAAATACTATTTAAATATTTAATATATAATCCAAGTAAAAATCCCCCTAAATGCATGTTGTATGATTTAATTACCATTATTCCAAGTATAAATTTTATTATATCAAATTTATCTAGGTTTAGGGGTTTAGTAAATATATCTGTTACCAATTTTTTTGAAGAAACATATTCCAAAATAATATTCCACTTTTGAAAATGGTCTACAATGAAGTGATATATAAAATATATGTGTTTAATCCTAGAGTTATGTAAAGTATTTTTATAGATAATTATTGCGGAATTATGGTCATAGTAAATAATAATATTTTCATAATTAAAACTTAAATCTAAAATAGTTTGTTTAAACTATAAATACTATGTGAAATAAGATATAGTAGAAACATACCCACTTTTAGTAGTTGATAAAGAAATTATTTTTTTAAAACTCCAAGAATCTAAAATTTTTCAAAGAAAGTGACACATACCTGTTGTTATTTTTCTATCTATTTTTCAACCACAAAAATCAGAATATGAAAAACTATTTAGTTTATAAAATGTTTATGCAAGATAAAATATTCCAATATTCATAGATCCTTTAACATACTTAATTACTCTTTTAACTTTCTCTAAATGACTTTATTTAGGATTAGATTAGAATCAAGCATATATACACACTAAAAATATCAAATCTGGTCTAGATGTTGTCAAATATAGTAAGTTACCAATCATAGCTCTAAAAAAATTATTATCAATAGATTTTCCAGATTTATCATATTATAGATTTAATGAAATACTCATCATAATATTTTAGTTTTTATAATTATAAATACCAAACCTCTTAATTAATTCATTAACATATTTTGATTGATTTGAAAAGATAAAATATTTTATTTTAATTATTCCCAAAACTAAAAAGAACTTAATTAAAACCATAAGGCTCATGAAAAATTATATTTATAAATACATTAGCTTTTTTTTCAAATTATATCACTTGAAAAAGCAAATATAATATCATTTAGATATATTTGTTCCATAAAAAATCTTTTGATTCTCTTATGATGAATGTGGTTGTATCAAATTTTCTATTTTCAAACCCATCATTTAAAATAAATAAAGATAACCTCTTACACAAATCTCGAATATCTTGTTTTAAACCATACAGAGATTTTGAGAGTTTCAAAACTTGTTTATATTTAGATTCATTCACAAAACTAGGAGTCTACTTTATATAATAATTTTTAGAAATATATCCATTCAAAAATTCACTTTTGAAATCCATTTGAAATTTTTTAATTCTATAATGAGATGCATATGCCAAAAATAATTATTATAGATTATAAATAAGAAATTAGGGGAAAATATTCTTCAAAATAAATTCCTTCTTCATGATTGTAACCATGAGACACTAACCTAGTATTTTTATAATTATTTAAACATACTCATCTAACTTGTTCCTAAGGGTATATTTGGTTATAATAATATTTTGATCATTATGGGGTTAAACTAAGGTCCAAAATTTATTCTTATAAAATTGATTTAATTATTCATGAATTTCCATGCTCTAGTTTGAATCATTTCAAAATTCATCAATATTTTGAGTCACAAAATCATAAATAAAATATTGATAAGCACCAAAAATTCATAAGGATTTTTTGGTTTTAACATAATCAATTATATGAAAAAATTACCTTGTCAACAAGATGATATTTATGAACTTTTAAAGTTTCTTCATGAGAAGTAAACTCCCCCTATATAGATTCATCCAACTCTAAATTTCTAGTTTCACCAAATCTGAAATCTCTAAAGTCTTTCCCAACATGTTCTAAATCATATTTTATTTCCTTTAAATTATTTTCATCAAATTTAACATTGAACAATTATTCAACTAATAATGTTTTTTGTTATAAACACTACATGCCTTATTTTAATTAGAACATCCTAGAAAAATACCTTCATTTGATTTTGAATCAAATTTCTCTAGTGATTATTTGGTATTAATAATACAAAATTTTCATCCAAATACTCTAAAATATCCAATTGTAGGCATCCTTAATTTTTAGATTTCATATGGTTTCTTCATTAAAAATATCCTAATTAAAATTAGATGAGAGACATAACAAGATGAGTTAACAACTTCTTCCAGGAAATATTTTGGTAAAGAGTTCTCATTTAACATTATCCAATCTATTTCTTGTAAAGTATTATTTTTCATTTCCACCATACCATTTTGTTTTAGAGTCTTAGTTGATAAAAAATTATGACTATACACACTATCATCACAAAATTTATCAAAATAAAAATTTGAAAACTCACCACCCCTTTCAATTATAATTGATAGAATTGGATAACCTTTTTATTTTGATCTAATTTTCAATATGAAATAAATTTAGACAAAGTCTTAGATTTATGTGCAAGAAAATAAGACCATATAAATCTACTTTAGTCATCAATAATAAAAAACACATACCTTTTCCCTCCTAAACTAGTATTTTTCATTGGGAAAAATAAATCTAAATATTAAATATGAAGTATTTTGGAAGTTTTTCCCTCTTGGATAGAGTTGAATGATTACTTATGCTTCTTTGATTTTAAGCATGAATCACATATATATATGTTGTTCAATTTATAATCAGGCTAATCTAACTGATGCACATGGATTTCAATTGTATTTTTATAAATTTTCACTTAGTTTTAATTAAATATTTTAACTATTTTTAGTGATTTTAGTTTATTTTCTTAATTTTGTAGTGTTTTTGTAATTTATTTAAATTTTTATTTAATTATTTTTTAATATTAGTTGTTTTTAACTAAAATTAGTTTATATTAATTTTATAAATTATTAATATTTAATATATAACAGTTTTATTATTTTTAGTAGTTTAATTAATTTTAGTTTTTTTATTAATTTATTTTATTAATATTTATTAGTATTTATATTAATGTTCTATATAAGTATTATTTAATTATATAATATATTATCTAACATTTTATATTAATTTAAAATATTATTATTATTATTATTATTATTTTTTTATAAATTTCATTAAATTATATTAATATTTAATAGTAGTAATATTATTTCTATGTAATTGTATCTATATTTTAGTATATCTAATTATATATATATATATATATACACACCAATATAAAATTTTCTAATTTTTATTATTATTATCTTTTATAATTATTTTAATATGTATTTATATAATTATAATGATTTTATTATTATTATTATCATCATCATCATCATCATCATCATCATTATTATTTTTATTTTAATTTAATAATTTTTTTGTATATATGTTTGATGTAGGGATTCATCTTTGTGATGGAAGGGAGAAAAACTTCATGGGTCAGTTGACCTCCTCCTCACCTCTGCATCCTCTACATGAAACCCCAGGTGGTGGACAACATCTACAGCGCGACCTACCTATGCATCTAGGAGGCTCGCACCACCCAACCAAGAAACACCACACCAGACCCCTGCTCCCTATTATCACTGTAAACTAGGCACATCCTCCTTCAAGGAGGATGTTGCCTCCCTGCTCTCCCTCCTCTTGCGCCTTTAGAAAAACCAGTTGAGCCACCCTCAACTATCCAGGAGACCACCCTGCTTTCCTCTTCTCCTCTGGCATTAATCACCCAGTGTGAATCCACGTCTTGCACACCAGGGAGCACCACACAGGCCTGGAAACAACACCTCCATCATGACTAGCCCTACTCCATCCACCTGCAATGCCTCCTTCCTCCTCCCTGCTTGCATCACCCCAAGTAAGAAAACACCTCCATCTTCTCCACCACCACTAGGAGACCACCACACTGCTTCACATAACCACGCCATCCCCTACATATCCACCGGGCATCAACCATATCCAATAGGCATCCACCATCTTGACCCTACCTTATAGTAACACCATGATGGCCGTTCTCTCACCGAAACACTAGGCGCGCCTCCCTTCCCGCTGCACACCAAGCTTAGCAGCATTAAGCCAGAATTCTATCCACTACTTCCCTCTCTCTCAAATGAAATACATAGGAATGACTGACATTCACTTCTTCTCTCCCATGCAGTGAACCAGATCACTTCCGCAGTACTCATCATCATCATCTGCTACACCACTACAATGAACCACACATATATAGTTTGGTGGATTCATTTTGATTTTACAGATCAATGTGGAACAGTGAGGGAAAATACTGATCCGATCATTTTTTTTGTTGGCATAATTTTTTGGTTTGAGAGTGTAGTGATCAGTAGAGTGATGGTTATTATTGGGTGATCATTTTCAATGGTTTGAAGTGAATACTGTGACGACATGTGCATGGCAATAATTTTTATTTTATTTTATGCGTCGTGTCATCATCATGGAGGGATAATTGTTTTGGTTTCATATTTGTGAAAAAAGTGATAGTGTATGCATGCCTTATTTTATTTCCATATTTGATTTCCAGTTAATTATTTTAATTGCATGTTTATTTAATTGATTATATCTATGTTTGAATTTAATGTAACTTGGAGTCTGTACACATGATTTAGTTCCAGTTCGTGTGATACCTAATATGTAATCATGGGTGGGGGTTCATTATAGAATTTATTTGTTCATAAGTTGATCAAATGCATGAGAGAATTGTAAATTACACACAGGTGAATTCTGAATAAATAAATATATTAATTTAAAAATCAATATTTTGTGTGTGCTCTCCATCAAACATTTATAAGTGATATGTAATAAGTGATCTTGTGTGAGTGAGCCCAACACATATAGATACTTCTAATTTATGAGAAACAGGTTGTGGTATTTCACCATTTGATTTAGTGCTACAATGATGCTCAAATTATTCGTCAGGATGGAGAAAGAAATGATAGATAATTTTTGTAAAAATTAAAATACTATCTAACATTAGATAATGATATCTGATAGTATTTTTATTATATTTGGAATTTGTGATAAATGAATAAATAAATATTCAGATGTGAGAATTAAATAATTGGCATTGCATGCACCCGAACAAACATCACAACTTTGACACTCACATCTTTACCAATTTCTTCTATTTCTCAATTTAGTTCACTTAGATAGTTTTAGTTAATTTAATTAGTGATTTTTACATATTTTTTAGATTCTATAATTTTTAATTGTTAATCACATTAAAGAAATTTTCTACCTTAACATTCATCTTAGAGGATATTCCTAGTGTTTACTCAAATTCTCTATATGGTTTGACCTTGCTCTTCCCTTATACAATAGTTGGTTAAATTTGAAAATTTTCATGTATTGTGAATCCCATGACACTAAAACCTTTTTAATTTCTTAAATCTTGTGTAATAAACTAAAATTTTTATGGCATGATATTCTATTCCAAAAAACATTGTCAGATTGGACAACATTAAACATTTGACATTCTGTTCAGTAAACTCAGTAAAATTAATTGAATAAATATTATCTTTTATTTTTTTTATAAAATATGAAAGATTCTTATTTGAAAACAATATATTTGTTATTTTCAAATTTCATATTAATATTATCATCACAAATATGTCATATAATTAATGTTTTAGAACTTTATTAAAAAGATACTTTAAAATAACAACATAATTTGAAATTCAAACTTCTCCAAAACCTTTTAATTTTCTCATTGAATTATCACCAAAAGTAACAATACCACCATCAAATTTATTAAAGGATATAAATTTTGAAATATCAATGATCATATGTCATTAACATCCACTATCCATGTACCACACATCCATTTTTATGATTCTAATATATGTTTACTATAGAAATATATTTAATAAATATTTTGTACCTATAAAAATATAGGTCCATTAGGGTTAGGGAAAAATTATTGGGAACCTAAACCAATTTAAATAAAGAGTTTATAAGAAATATAAAAGATAATTATTTTTAGATAAAATCCTTTTTGTGACCAAAATACTATAGAAATATCAAGGAACATTCATTCTCATAATGGAACTTTATGTAATATCTAAAACACGTAACACTTGAAACATTTCCATTTGAACTTTTAACAAAAAATGTCTTATACATTTTTGTAAATTTATTTTCATAATCAAGACCAATCTTCAATTTATTCATTTTTCTCATTCTTACCATCATTTCATAACTTTTCCTTCCTTGAAAAAATATGGAAAAATCAGTTTTTAATATTTCAACTTCATTTCTAATCCTTTTTTATTTCAAAACATAATAAAACTCTATTCTTTAAGATTATTCACATGTTGATTAGAAATATTTAAGATTGATATTTTCAAGTTAACCACTATCCAAATATTCATATAATTTATCATTTGAGCTCAAAGGAATATTTTTCAAAATTTTATTTTCAGAAAGAACATCCTTCTAGTATCTCTTAATTTTTTTTGAATAATCTAGTAATCATGTTAAATTTAGGATTCATAAAACCACTCTATTAATATAACCACTCTTTAAAAAATTAGATTCAAAAGAGGAAGAGAAATTAAATTCACTTACCAGATTTTTAGAAGCCATTGAACAAAGGTTTTATATCCTATTTTTAGTACCAAATTCATTACTAGAATCTAAACCAAATTTGTAACTCCATCCAAATTCCATTGTTTTTATTTTATTTTTTTTCATTTATATCTATTTACTAGGTCACTATTGGGTATTGGGATGTTGGGCTTGATGTTCCCTCTTTCTATATACTCATAAAAAAACTTTATCATCATCATTACCCATTTTTCTTCCTCTATTTTGAGGGAAATTATTTTTGTTCCTTCTTAAGTATCCATTATTTATTATTCTTTGGGAAATCTATACAACTTGGTCTCTTTCAATGATTTTTAATTCATAATCATAAGTTTGAGCGGTAACATGCACTTTTTAATTAAAATTAATAACTTTACTTTCAAATTATCATATTGAGAAACATTTTTCAATTCTAATTCACATTACAATAAGGTTATAATAATCTCATTTAAATTATATTCTTTTAAAATTTTAATTTCTTAATTTTCTACCATTTTATAATTCCATTTCTTTATTAAATCTCTTAAAAATTGTTCAACTAGAATATAATTATCTTATCTTTCTCCCAAAGCACTCATTCTATTTATAATACTTGTAAATATATGAAACATTTTATTATCTCATTATCCCCTTTTTAATTCCCAATACTCAAAAACATAACATTCCCAATTTAGTTTTATAATCTTATCAGATCCCATATGATTAAGTTTTAGTATTTTCCAAATTTCATGAGTTGTTTTTCATGAGGAAATATGACTATACACATTCCTATTTATTAAAAAATATAAAATATTCACAAATTTGTAATTTAGAACATAACTTACTATATCATTACCAACTAATATTTTAGGATAAACTTTAGATAGCTTGTATGGTTTCACCATGATTTTCTAGCTATCAATGCTCAAGTGTTTAAGAAAATCCTTCATGGAAGATTTCCAATAGCAATAATTAGTTCAATAAAGGAGTGTAAGTCTTTGAGGTTCCCAACAATCATTTTCATTCACTACTTCCATATAAAAATAGTTATTTTCCCCTTAACTATTTAATTCAGGATTTGATTAACAAAAATAATAGAAAAATATACTAAATCTAGGGAACCTTCTCAGATACCAATTTGAGGTCCTTAATTAGAATGACCAAATGGTTAAGAGGGGGTGAATTGACCTTTTTAAAATAATTTAACCACTTATCAAAGATAAGTTAATGTAGTGGAAAAATAAATATAATGGAAAATAAATTTTTTTATAGTAGTTCACATCTAAATGATTTTGTTATACTAATCACCCCTCTCAGAAACTGAGAGAGATGAGACCTATTATAATAGACTATCTAAATTTGGAAAGGAGATGACAACCCTTTTATAACTACTTTCTAACCCTTAGACACATGATCCAATAAAAAAATCTTTTGCGCACCTGGTGGCTTGACCCGATCACCAAACCTTTCAAAAAATTGAAGGCATAAACCATAAGATTACTTTTGATATGGCGGTAGAAACCACAACCACCTTTTAACCAGTCCAAGGCATAACCAAATCCCCAACATTTTTATGGTTATGGTAAAACCTGGTTCCTAAATTTTGTTTGAGAGTCACAACCCACTATCATACCTTTTAACGAGTATATAACTTGATATAATTACACACATATAAAATAATAGAAAAAATTAAAACCATAGAATTAGAAAGATAATTTAGGATATAAGTGTCAATGTAGTAATGTTCACTCTAACAAAAAATAATCAAGCGATTATACTTTAGTTTAGAGTAGTAGTTGATAATCAAAGTCTGTATCAATTGAATAGTTCAAGAATATCCTCAAATAAATATATTCTAATCTTTATCTATTGAACTTATTATATAGAGTTCTTCTATGCATAACTGATTCAAAGCATTAATCCCACTGTATTTCATCCTTCCCAAAGAAAAATATGATTTATTTCTTTGAATGTACATGAAAAACATACTCACATGGGTGAATTTGAAAATATACAATACTAAAAACATACAATACAGTGATAACATACTAGAATAATTAATATAGTACCAAAGAAAAAATAATTAATATTAATGTCCCTTTTAAAATTACCCTAAAGTATGTGATAAAAATTGTTCAAATTCCATCCACTTTAAATTTGATACTCACATTTTTCCCATGAAACTGGTATGCGGATTCATCCCATGGATGAGAATTTAATCCTGTATATAATTCTTCAAAATAAAATTCTTTAGTATTGAAATAATTAATAAGTATTTAAGGAATAATTATGTTAAGATAAACATATGAACCAAGAATGCAATAATTCAAAATATAGAAGTATAAATAAAGTATATAATATTTTTAACTAAAATAAAAAATTTAATTAAGTGGTTTTAGGTTTTCTATAAGGTTGGTTAAACACTTCTCTGGTAGTTTATTTTTTTTCTCATTGTCACTTCATTATTCTTCTTACAGTCACTTTATTTTTCTTCACATGATGACTTAATTTTTCTTCATATGGTAACTTATTTTTTTTATCATGCAGTCACTTCATTTTTCTTCATTTAAAACTTCACTTGTCTTCATGTAGTCACATTATTTTTCTTCATGTGGTCAATTAATCTTTCTTCATAAGGTCACTTCATTTTAATTCATACGATCTATTCATTTTTCTTCGTAAGATCACTTTATTTTTCTTTATGTGGTCACTTTATTTTTCTACATTTAGTTAGTTACAGACTTTGTTAAAATTTCATTCAAGGTCACTTCACTTAATGTCACTTATCATAGTCATGTAAAAATTTCAATTAAAAATTTCACTTCATAAGTCCACTTCACAGTGTCACTTCACATGGTCAATTCAAAATGTCACTTAACAACACATATAGTCACATGATTTTCTTTATGTGGTCAGTTAAGTATTTACCTAAATATGAAAAAAAACAAAATTTAAAAACCTTATAGTGTATGATCATTTATAATTATTTCAATTATCAAGAATAATAAAAAATAAATTAGATCAAGTATCAAATTTAATATATTCACCATCCTTTTCTTACACAGTTACCAAGGACCCCTTGAAATTGAAAAGTGGTTGTATCATTTCCATAGATCTAGTGAGTTGATTTATCTAAAGTGATCTTGAGTGTAACTTAAATTTGGATTATTGGTTCTTTGAAATTGGTACTATTGGAGTTTGGAATGGATTGAGGTTCTTGATATGGTCCTAATTTTATGTGTCCCATGTTTCTCTATGGATCCTCTTGTGTGAAATGTTTTTTTATGTTTGTACTTATGCTGCAATGTTTGGTCATGTTTCTTGAGTCTTTCATGTGATACTTCCTCTTGTTGGGTTTTAATAGACTGAACATGGGTGAGTATTGGATGTGTGTGGTTTAGGTGAATTGGATGGATGTGGCATTGATTGAGATTATTCACTGGCTAGTGTTGGTTTGGATCTGTTATGTTCACTAATAGGTGGTAACTAAGGTATGAAGTCTTAAACCACCCCTTCTATTTAGTTTATGGCTCGAGGTCTAGAACAATGTGATTTCTTGATGATTCATTTTTTTATTGAGGTGTTTTCTCCTTCTTGGTGGTATGGTAGGTTATGTATTTGGGTGACCATTCTTGAAGGTCATTTGAATGATTCCTAGTGTTGTTCTCTTTTGTGGGTTTGATATAGTTACGTGGGGTTTGGTTGTATTTAGTCGTGTTTGGTGGTTCCTATGGAAATTATTTGAGTAATCGTGATTATTTTGATAAAATTATTTTTTTTCGATTTTGTTGAGAGGCCTTCTAGTGTCTCCACCACTTTAGAATAATTCTAAATCGCGGGGAGACCTATAGAAGATATCCATATTTTGAGATATCAATGTCTATGGTGATGAGTTGGCTGAGTTTAGAGATGTCCATGGATGTTTCAGTATTTAATTCCAGTGTTTTAAAGAATTTTGGGTCTGATTAATTATATTATCATAGGACCATGTTGATATTTTTACCCTACCGCCTCTTGTGTAGGTGTTGGCGTTTTTGATTTTCCCTTGATTATACTTTTATCAATGATTTTTTAGTGGTAAAAAGTGGCATGGTTAGGATAATTATTACCACCACATGTCATTATTGGTTATTATTTAATATGACTCTATATTATTTTGGGATTATTTATTTTTTTGAAAATTTTTGTTTTAAATTTTAATATTTTGGAATTTTTTCCTCTATGAATGGTTTCTGTATAATCACCACACGATTTGGTAAATCATATAGGTGACCCTTACATGGGTGCCTCGATTGTCCGGGTGACCCTTATATATAAACTTATTCCATGTTTGGTCTGTATGAATAGTTTTTTGGAAACTGTGTGATTACACATACATTGGGATTTTTTAGTCTATTTTTTTCTTACACAGTTCATGGTGAATGGGTAGTACATGGTTTGGATCAAACCATGTGAGTCTCAGGAGGAACCATGTGATTCATTTTTATATAAGGATGTTGTCATGTGTCTTGATCATGGTTTGTAAAAACCATGTGTTGAAACAATGTGAGTGTGTTTTTTCTATCCAGTGGCTTCTGCATAGTTGGTGCATGGTTTACCAAATCATACAACTTAATTGTACGATATTCCTATTTTTAATAAAACTTGAAATTATAAGTTTTAACACCCTTAATTTTAAGGTTATTTACCTTTGTTTTACCCTTCTCTTTCTTATATGATATAGGGTGCATGAAGTGGGATCCCTCCTCCCTTTTTTACTTTGATTTTTTGGCTATTCTTCCCCAATTTCAAGTGGATTCTTCTCAATAATCCATTTATTCTCCTTATTTTCCATTTATTATTATTTTCTCCTATCTCTCTTGGCTCACATGTCTCCAATGAACTCTAACGGGGTTTTCAGTTGAGGATATGGTTTGGGGTGGTTCTAATATGAGTTTCTTGTTGTTTGGGCTTACAAAGGGCGTATTCTTGCTTGGTTGGGCATTCACCATCATGGGATACATGTTTTAGAATGGTTTCAGAATGAATCCACAAGGTTCAAGGTTGGTATTTTTGCGAATTTCCTTTAAATGTAATATCATTGAGTGATTTTTAGTTTTAAATGCCTAGTTTTGTTAAATTATGCCTTTATGTGATAATTTGGTTGGATTTTATAAATGTTTTCAAAAGTGGATCACTTGTCATAAAGGTATTAGATGGTTTCTATTTGTTTTTAAAGTATTTTTTGAATTACAAGTATTTTTAAATAATTTTTAATAGTCTTTTTTAAACTGGGCATAATTTTTATAGTGTTTTGGCCTTGTTTGGATAATAAATTAGATAAAAATGTGGGTTTCCTTTAGAAATATTTAAAATGGATGAAATTGAATTATTTTGTCAAATTGATTTGAAAATGTGATTTTTCATGAATTTAGTTTAAAGATATGTTTAAAATGAGATTTAAAATGGGTATTAAATGGTGGGTGTAGAGATTTAGTGTTCTAATCACGTTTTAGAGTATCATTTGGAACTTTTAAGAGTCTTTTCTCAAATTTTTGAGACCCTTAATTGAGATACTATATTTGATTTAATGTTATGTATTAAGAACCCTTGGGGTATGTTTATTTGGTTGTAATTTTATTAATACTCATGCATTATCTATTTAAATAGGGGATGTTTATTTGAGGTTGTAGGAGGAGATATGAGTTTAACTATAAATTTTTTATTTGATAAAATGATGATCACTTGTCAAGTTGTTTTCTGACCTCCACCTTGGCTTGTCATGGGAAATTGGGTAGTTAATAAAAGGTTTTTTTATGTGTGTTACACTAGTGTAGTGGTGATCATTAGTTAACTCCCTAGTAGAGTTAGACACTCCTAGGGTTTATGATTTCCCAGTGACCTAACGTGATGCCAAATAATGATGTTTTTATTGCAATATGGGGCCTCTAAATAAAGTGTTTCTAAGGAGATCAGGTCCAATATCACTCTAGTTAGATCCCTAATAGTTACCTATGATGCTTATATCTTTCTTAGAATTAATTAGGGGATAATAATATTTATCATTTGTTTATATCCACTACATTTTGATTTTCCATGTCACCATTATTCTAGTTGTTTGTTTTGGCATGTCTTATTGATGTTTGGTGTCATGCGTGATTACTATTAGTTTCATTCATGATTATTTTTCACTTTAAAATTGATTTATAAAATATACTCTAAAGGGGTTTTTTAAATTAAAGTGATGGTTCTCATAAAAATCATGGTTGTAAACTTATTTGAAAAGTGTAAATGGACTCCATTTTTTATTAAGTTTTTATAAATATTCATCTTCCCACTTTGAAAGGTGTTTTGATTATAATTGTATTGAATCAACAAGAATATTATAAGATGGGGGTTGTTTTATAAAAAGGAATTGAGGTATGATATTTTGTTTATTTTAACTTTGGGTGAAAAATCTATTTTATATTTATATTTTAAACCAACATTAATGAAATATATTTTGAAAGGAAATGGTCCGAACTCTTTAGTTAAATCCTATTCAAATTGTTTTTTCACACCCTACATATACCATTTGGTGTATATAGATCTTATGTTTTCTCTAAGGTTTCATGGTCTCTCATTTTCATGAATTATGATTGGTTAGGACTATTGATGGTTAGTTTTGGGACATGATGAGTAACCATGGGTCATGTGGAGACATTTATGGAAGTTTTGTTTTTTTATTTCTCTTGGGATGTTTGTGTATCAAACTTGCATGACCATATAATTCTTTTAGATTATTTATATATATGTGTATGTATACCTCTGTTCAATTTATTCATTTTTGTTATATGAGTTATTATTATTTTCAACTTCTATGAGTTATTTTGATTTATTGTTTCTTTTATTTTTTCATTTTGTTATTTTGATGGTTTGGATGCCCAATTTATGAATGGTTTATGCAGAATTTCCAGATGAGAACCTTTTCATAATTATTGTTGATATGAGGGAAAAATCATTCCCAAAAACTTGTTCTTAATACCCAAACACTAATTTGTATCCCGTGGGGATCGATAATTCTCTTTAGGACATGTGGTGAGGTAGGTCGAATTTTGTGTCAGGTCAACCCTGGTTAGTTCATTACATGATCTCTAGTAAACATAGAAACTTACTTCTTTGTAATTTTAAAATTTATAGTCATCATCAGATAATTATTTAAACCAGTATTAATAACAAACACCTTTATTTAATCATGCCAATATTTTTAATCATTTCCTTAAAAAATCAGAGGATGATTTGGATTTATATTATCAATAAATCAAATAGTTATTCCAGCCATGAAAAAGATAATATTTTCTCTACTATATGGTTAGTTAAAGAAAACTGAGATATTTTCAATAAACTAAATACTATGTCTTGGTATCAATAAAAAATAATTTATTTTAGAACTTAATATCATTGGACTCTAATACCAAGTGATGATATTAGTAAAAAAGCAATGAATCATAAAACCGGGTAAAGTTAGTCTATGATACCAAGTGTTTCCCCAGTAAAATAAAGAAGGATGACTATAAGAGGGGGTCAATTATAGTCTAAAAAATGACATACATTTTATATCCACTTCAATATTTAATTTTATCAGAAATACAATATTCTGATCAAGTCACAATTTATGAGAGTATAAAAGTACATGAATTAAATTATAAAACTATTTAAATTTCAATATCTTAAATCAAATGTAATAAAGTAATGTAAATTTAAATCACAAAAAAGTTTAAAAATGATATATTGAATTAGTATTATAATATATAAAATCTAAAAAGGATACTCTTACTAAGACACACTTTAAATCAAAAGTGCAAGGAGGATCGATAAACCGGATCCAAGGTATCTTGTATTCTTATCCTCAAAATCCCTTGACTATAAAACAATTTAAAGGTATCTCTATATTCATATCCCTATAAGCTCTTGATCAAGACGATTGGAACAAAATTTTTCTTCCCATCACTAGAAACCCTTGATCACACTGATCAGATTCTGGTCAGTCTTCTTATCCCAGGAATCCCTCAATATCGATGATCAAAATCAGAAAAAATACAAAGGACCTAATATCATTACAATGAAAAACCTCACATAGTGGTATCTATTAGTTGAAAACATAAAAAGATAAAGATATTCTAATTATAAGAAATATCATTAGTAATTACATACACAAATTCAAAATGACCAGAAGCTTTAAAAGTATCAAAATTAGTCTTAATTTCATCTTATTTTTCTAAAATATGTGGTTCTATTTATATACAATTCTATAACTAACTCCAATAATCATATTTCACATTCTTTGAGGTTAGTTTTAATGGATTTAGAACAAAAAACTCCATATTATTATGGATTCAACATTACAATAAATTTTCCAATAATATAAATCTATATTGTTACAATGATTCATCTTTCAGTGAAATTAATATGGAAGGAATTATCAGTTCCCTAGTTTTACTCACTTTTTATTTCAGTTTCAATTTTTGGAATTATTTTATTAAAAATTCATTCTGCACATATAGAACAATTAAAACATAACTTAAAGTAAATTCGAGTTCTTATTAAATGCATTTTTATTTTTAAGATGAATGAAGAAAATAAGTAATTAAATCAAAAAATATGTGTATCTCCTTGGTTGGTTTCACCTTATATTGAGTCTCACACCATATCCTCTAACTAGGAGTTCCATCCTTTACAAATGTTTACTCACTCATAGGTGAGGGGTTCTATGGGATTATGATTGCATAAAATAAACCTTGGGCATGCAGGTCCATACATAATAAATAAGAGGGGATGTTACACACATCATCATATTTAATTTAACAATAAATTATTATATAAAACTATGAAATAAAATAAAATTATATAAATAAAACTCATAAAGAGGTTGTTTAAGATCATGATTAATAGAAACATGAAATGACTACATATTTAAACTTTCTTGAATTCATTTAATTAATCCAAATTAAGATAAATTTACTTAAATTAATGAATTAATCTACTAATTAATTAATTATCTTAATGTCCTATGTAAACAGTCTTTGAGATATGAAAAAATTCCCATCTTGTATTTTGAAAATAAATTTACCTCTAATTTAAGAATAATTAAGTACATTCCATGTACTAACTAGTTCACACGACATGTGCACTTTTATGTCATATTAAATTAATTATTGGAAGTTAATATATACGTGGTGTGTACAATGAATGTAACATGTAATATACATTCAAAATCATATTATATCCATGTTTAGAATTTAATTATTACATGACATGTTCTATCACTCAACACATCATGTAACTTATGTTTTATATGATACTTATTGTGTACTATGTACTTAAATGGTATGTATTCCCCCATGATGTGTTTTTACATACATAGTGTGTTGCTTCATGGGTTAAGATTTGTAATCTTTGTGGTGTATATTTAAAGAGACGATATTTGATAAAAAATAGGGTTGATGATACGTTGTCTCTAATATGTCCTTAAGAAAAATCTTGAGCTTATGTTGCCACTAACATATCCTTAAGTATAACATGAAAATAAATTTATAAAAATATATCATTATGAAAAGTCTTAGAATTATGATGTCAGTAATTTTTTTATATGAATGAGATGTATTTCTTGAGAATATGTTAGCTCAATATATGGTAGACTTATGGTATGGTTGAGATAATAATCCTATCCATGATCGTGGGAAAATGAATGATAACTATTATCATTCAAGTATTTATTCCATATTGGTCATCATTTAAATAATTGTTACCTGTGATGTAACACATGGAAGTTTGTTGCATTCATTCATATGATGCATGAACTAGATTAAACATTAACTCATGTTTTAAAACACCTGGGTTAATAAAACCTTACCCGAAGAACATCCTTGTGTGCTATTAAAGGCATACTTATATAAGGAGGTATATGTGTGTGAATACCCAAAATCTTGATCAAAACTCACTAACCTAAAGACCTATTCATATTAATTATTTTCATTGTGAGGTGAAAGAACATTGTGGGTATAATGTGGATCCCATACAAATGTCTTATGATTCAGTTTCAACTCTTGGATGCCTCTGAATGTGGGAGTCCTTTCATTTCCACTCTTGTGATCTTAACCAACCACATACAACGAAGATGGATGTTTCTATGGATATTTTGTGTATGGTATACATTTACAAAGTTCCTTATTTCTAGTTTTATACATGAAATATATAAATTTTCATGGAGATCTTGGTTTGGGTTACTTATTCACTTCTTATTCACCTAATAATTGTTATTAGACTCCTATAAAACCCATGAGAGGTATCAAAACCAACCATGTTTATCAGATTCATGAGATCGTGTTTTGAAGTGCAGAACATTCAGTTTGGCATTATGTTGTGATAACATAATCTCAAATTTGATATTTACATTACATTATAGGATAATTTAATGTGATGTTCTATGATTAACATTATATTATGTGACAATATAATGTAGGACACTTCTCCTTGATAATAAGTTATGCAATTACGTAGTCTCAAGGGGGTCCCTAATGTTATGATTATGTGATGACATAACTCATATCAGGTTCACTAACACCATGTTATACGATAAATATAATCTTAACTTAAATCATAAATTTACATTACGTGATAATTTAATCTCAACTTAGACCTCAATATTACATTTATGTGATAATATAAAATGAAGTGCATAGTTTTTATTACTTATAAATTGATTATAAATAATGATAAATGGTATTTGAGGTATATTTATTAATTTATAATAAGCTAAAAAAATTAATTAATTATAAATTGTTTATAATTAATTAGTTAAATGTTTATGAAACATTTATTAATAAATATTATATAATATTAAAATTTAATGTTTAAATTACTTCTTCTAAATTATATGGAATTCCCCATGACTTAGAAATAAAGTTTTTATTTAGAAATCATAATGGTAATTTATAAAGTGTTTAGAAGTTATATAAGTAAGGCTAAAATATAAAATTTTTATATTTAAATATTATGAATTATCTAAAAAACTTAATTTAAAATTCTTATATTAAGATACTTATTATGATATTATATAGACCACTTCAAAATAGTTTTTGGTGATTGATATGATCAAGGTTTAAATAACATAAAGTATGTGATATTTAGATTATATAAATGATTGTAGAATAGAAATTAGATTATAAAATATTTTTAATTCATAAAAATATCATATATTTAAATGAAATTACATAAAATGGATACTATAATGGGTTTTATATTATAAAATGAATATAAAGTGTTTTATATTCAATATTATGGAGTTTCCATAATGATTAGATAATTTAAAAAGTGTTCATAACTAGCATTTATTTATAAATTTTTCATAAATATCTATATCATGTTTAAATATTTGAAATGTTTATTTATTTAAAGGTTATTATCTTATTTATTTGTAGTTATAAATTTTTTATATTATGAATATGTGTATTATTTAGTTTAATTTCTAAAATTATACTAGTGATTATCATACATGTATCTAAGTAGTTACATTATGAGTATGATAATGGATTTAGTTTCTAGCTTCCTTGAATTCGGTTTGTAATTAATGTAATTATATTGGATTTAGTTATTGAATATAGTTTATATATATTAGGTGTTTGAGTCATGATTAATTTTATTCTATCTTGATTAAAGTATCACTAAGTAGAGGGACTTTGGGTCAGACTTCCCACTCACCTGGAGGCTTATCTCTTATTTTAAAAAAGTGAGGGTTTGTTATCTATAACTGCGAGCTTACACATGTGGAGTTTTTCAATTTCATATAATTATAAAACTTTACATAAAAAGTTTATGCAACTAATTCATAGGATGGATCTGGATATGTGTAAATATATTTTATTAATTTTGGGTGAGTAACACACACTGTGAGTTATCTAAAGTGTTGCACATCAATATGGTATAACGTATTGGTTTTGTGGAAGGAATATAATTCCAAAAGAAATAACTAAAAGTATGAATACATAAAGGGAATAACATGAGATAATATGGAGAGATTAAAACCCCCTTCAAAAATACTAAATGATAGATTGCTTCTAAAGAGGCAATTTTCAAGACCTTGATCATTCCACCAAGTAGATTCTACCATAGTAGGGTTCCCATGGATTACCTTGTGTAATGAATAGTTGAAATGGATAACCCAGAGAGTTAGGTAACCCAATACCAATATTTTACTTACATTACACTTAGCTGGAAACCCTAATAATTAGGACACTGGAGGAATATATTTGCTTTTATCCATATATTGGATTGTACAAAGTGTTATCTGCTCAACTATCCAAGAGGTATATATGATATGATTGGGATGATGCCCTACCTAAATAGCTAAGTGGTGAGAGGAATTCCAAAAGAAACTAATTTCTTAGTGAAATATAGATCTTGGCCCACTAATGGGTCTAATGAATTTTTAAGGGGTTATAATTTTAGCAAGAGATAATTTAATAAAATTCATTATTAAATGGTAGTAAAACATGATAATCATTTGGAAAATGATTCTGTTGAAGATAAATGCAATCATAATCATCAAGCTTAGCTTTTAGATCAATCTTACAGGAAAGAGAAATTCAATTTAAGAATAAGTTAATTGGGAATATGATTCCTAGGTTCTGGTGTTGTATTGGTTGTACACTTGGGTAGAAGTTAAAGATGAAAGAAAAAAATTTAGTTGGAGATTCCAATAAATTTTTTAAAGTATCTAATTAAGTTAATTTTAAATTAATGGAGTAATTAGGAAGGAATTATGATTCCATGTGATGGGATTTTTTAAGATATCTAAAGGGGTTTGTGAAGCTCTATGGAATTTCCATGTAATGTATCCATGTTATAGAAATCAATTCTTTTGTTTTAAAGGGTATATGATACCAACTATATATTTTGAAGTGTTGTAAAAATAAAATAGTTCAAAAATAATTGGAACAATTGATAGAGATTGTAGTTTTCATTTAAATAATTATTCAAAGAGTTGTTATATCAAATATTTGAATGTAAACTTATGCATCAAGATCATGCGAATTTGAATAAAATATGTGTATAGTTATCCCATATCTCTTATATATTAAGAGAATTTGTTTGTTAAAAAATAATTGTTAATGAAAATATGAGATAATGAATACAATACAGATGGTTTATGAGTCATCCAATTCTATAACATTATTTGAAAAGAAGACATAGATAAAAATGTTTTATCTAAGATAAATGATTTATAAAAATATTTTTTAAAATATAAGGGAAGATTTTCCCACCACCAATAAATAATATATTTTAATAAAGTACTATTTTCAAATAAAATTTATTTAAACATATATAATACCATATATAATATGAAAAAAATGGTTTCTTGGTTAAATATTCATACTAAAAGGAAATAAGTGTTATTTCCTACCACAAATAAGTTTTTGTAAGAGGCTAGTGAGAATATGTTTGAACTTAGAGAAGTGAAAAGTTGACAAATAAAAGATTATTACTATCTAAAATTAAAGTGACTCCACTTGATATCCTAAAGAGTTTAGGATATATCACAATAAAAAGAAATGCTAACAGTTAAATTTAGTTACCACGAGAAAGTGAATATTACAATTTCATGAAGGATCATACTAATCAAAATAAAAAGTAAATTACACTTAATATCTTAAAAGAGTTTTAGGGAATGATGTTAAAGAGAAATGAAAAGGGTTATATTTAGTTACCATAATAAATTAAATGTATATTTATCCTAAAATTATTTTAGGATGTGTTTATAAGTGATAATATAAATAATTACATTATTTAAAAAAAAATATTTCAAGGGAAAAATTTGATGTAAATGATTTAAATAATGTTGATGATATACTTAAGAAAGAGTTTTGAGTAAAAAAATAAGTTATTAATATCATAAAATTTGATGTTATAGAGTTGAAACTTTATTTCTTCATATATTTTAATCACTAAATAGATTAGTGCGAGGGTTTTATCAAATAATCTCATAGATATGTGATAGGAATTACATATGTTGTAAGGAGTTAACAAAACCCAAGAAATTATAGAAAACAGAATGCTAATATAATAATTTCTCATATATGATGTGATATAAAGGTACTTATGTAGGGTTTGTTAGTTATTATTAAAATAATTTTAAGGATACAAAATGTATTATATAAAAGTAAATATATATTATATTTTTGTTTTTAATTAGCCATATAATGTATATATTAATATAAATTTCATGAAATTTAATTATAATTGAACTATAAAAGTAAAAATTTGAGTTATCCCTAACCAATGTTCACCCGTGAGTATTATAGGTTATGAATAAATGTTTTTGTTAGTGCGATTAAGATTCTTGTATAGAGATACAAAAAATTCTCATGAGGCACACAAGTGTTTTTGTACACTAGATAATCCATGAAGTGCACCATATGGAATTTTGTTCAATACTTATTTGGTATAATAGGGGTTTATGGATAACATTCTATCCCCATTAAACAAGTTTATAAATATACTTATCATGATAACCTTCACACTTTGATATCTTTCCATCGCAAGCCATGAAGGTTAGCTAATTAGGTGGAGGTTAGTCATTTTAGTGATCATAACATCAGTTGGAGCTCAAATAAGATGAGATTTTTCATATTCTATGATGAGTATTACATATGGTCCCTTTATTAAGATAGATTTTTGATGTGTGTGGCCAAATGTAAAGAGTTGGTTTATTAAATATTTTAATTTATTTATTTAAATGTTTAATTAATGCAACACCGAAATAGATGTAACACATATGATTTGTTACAAAGAAGAAACATCAGGTTTCGACTATATAAGTGGTACAATCTCTTCCATTTCAAGTGGAGATGCGGTTGTTTGGATCACATTCGTTAAATTCTACTATTATCATCAGTTTCATGAAAAATTCTTGAATATATATTTTCCTAAAGTGTTTTTCATCATTTACAAAGAAGTTTCTAGTACCCCATTAACATTCATGTATCCTCTTGATACGAACAAGGATCCATCATATGGTGTACTTAAATAGAGGTAAAAATCATTTTTTCTACTTCGGTAATCTTTATCAAGCATAATATTTATGAAGATAAAATGGAATATGCAACATTTTCCATTTTATAAGTTCTCTGTTCATCTCTCTTTTTATAATATAATGCATGTTTGATTTATTAAAAATAGATTCATCTATGTTTGGGTAATTTTCTACAACCAATAAACATTAGATGATTAAATGAAACCCATTAGTGCTATCAAAGTGAGTTTCTTCAAGAATCCAAAGTGTTTAATTGATTGGTTTTGGAATAAAAATGAAAAATAATGTTTTCGTAAAACTATTGTTGTGTTTAAAACCTTTACACAAGTTGTTCAAAGGTTAATTTAATTTACCCTTATGTAAGGAGGATTCATAAAGGTTACATACTTACAAAAATGTGTTAGATAAAGGTAAAACAAATACTTACCTTTATGTGAAGGGTTCGCATAAAGGTAGTTCATATATTTCCCATGTCACATAAAGGTAATATTAAGGTTACCAATACATGAGTGGTATGTGTAAAGGTGTTTCCTATACCCAAAGGGTTTTTTTTAATAAAGTTATATGTTGAATAAATTTAAACAACATTCTTTATGTATAGGTTGTTTCTTCCTACCCTTATTCATATTTATGTTAAATAAGGGGATTTTCTTTTAACCCTTCCACATAGTGTCTGCATGAAGGTAAGAGTGGTTTACCCTTACACAGAGTGTCTTTGTTAGGGTAAAAGGTGGATACCCTTACATAGAATAGGGATTCTACATAAGGTTAAACAGAAAAATATTTAATTTTTTAAATATTTAAATGGTTTATTAAAATCTTATAAATGATGATAAAAGGTATTTTGGGAATATATAATTTATTAGGAAATTATAAATTAATTAATTAGTTGTAAATTATTTATAATTAATTAATTAAATGTGTATAAAAAAATTTATTCCCAAATATTAAATGTCAATATTTAAAAAACCTTTTACCTAATTTTATGGTATGACTTATGATATATAAATAAAAAGTTTATTTAGAAATCATAATGTAATTTATAAAATGTTTACAAATTAAAAAATATATGACATCTAGATTATATAAAATGTGTATCATATAAATTGAACTGTAAAAGGTTTATAATTCATGAAATATCATATAAGTTTCATATAATATAAAATATAACATAGTTTATGTTGAAATGAATATAAAACTGATTATATTATTGATAATTTATAGAATATTTATAATTAAAATTTAACTATAAATTGTTCATGAATAACTATCTCTTGTTTTGTAAAATAAAGAAAATGATTATTTATTTGTTAAATTCCTTTAATATTCTTGTTATTAATTTCTTTAAGAAATGTGAATATTGTGTATGCTTTATGTTTAACTGTTAAACTACTTATAGGAGTTTCAGACCTACATTGCATACTAGGTATAACTCTATAAATTTTAGTTTTCAACTACCTTGACCTCACTTTTAATTTTGAATTATGTGATTAATAATAATGTTTGAATATTTATTGTGCATATTAGGTGTTAAAGATTTCATGAATTGGATTCTATATTGGTAAAATTCTCCCTGGGTAGAGGAACTTGGGGTTGGACCACCAATTGTCTTGAAGGCTTATTCTATGTTAAAGAAGTGAATGAAGTTGAATATATGTCACTTTGGGGTTAATCATGTAGAGATTTCCAGTCTCATATAACTCTATACCTTTACATGATTTTTTAATGTACCTTATGAATATAATGCATTTAAATATGTTTGAATATTTTTGGCTTCTATTCTTGGATTAGTTACACAAACTTTTTGGTTGTGTAAAGAGTTACACATTAATGTGGTTTGAAATAATTTATTTGGTGGCTGTAAAGGGTATTATAAAAATAAAATATTAGAATCATGCATACCCAAAGGGAATAAAACATGATAAGATAAAAATATCATTAGATGTAATAATTATAAATTTAATATGCATATGATGTATATTAAATTGGTGAGATAGAAAAGCCCATAAATACTAAGTGTGAGATTCTATCCAAAGAGATAATTTTCAAGACCTTGATCATTAAACTTGGTATTGCTGAGCTTAGGATGAGTACCCATGGATTATGTTGTGCAAGTAATGAAAGACACAAGTAACTCAAGATTTTCTTATTAGGGAGGTTGAGATAACATGAGGATCCCTTGATTATTCTCTCTTATGTTATTCTTGGTTTTTTGTTTGGGATACACTAGCTGGGAAACCCTAAAGGTTAGGATACCAGAGGAGTAGAGTTGATTAAATCCATATGATGGATTAGATAAATAATTATCCACTAAAAAATATAAGAATCATAACTATTATGATTAGGATGATTCCCTACTGAAATAATCATGGATTATTTATGTGAACAATCCAATTTATGTCATGTTGAAATATGGATCTTGGATCCCTAAATGGATTTGATGTTTGGGTGATCATTTTTTAGGGGGATAAATTTCATTTAAAATCATCAATGAAAAGATATAACATATGATACTCACCAATTGATATTAATTTGTTGTATATTATGGAATAGTTAATCATTATCATATTAAGATCATTAATTGGTATGGCCTATCAAATATTCAATGATTGGTATCTAGGATTGATAATTTTTTTTCAAGGAGAAACATTTGGAGTACTAGAATGTGAATATTATAGAGATCAATTCCACTATCTATGACTCATGGGTATTATATACTTGTTGTGCATCACATATTTTTGTTTGAAAAAATAGACTCAGATATGGGAGGAAATTGATAAAGGGTGAAGTATATGTTTATGTCAATAATAAAGAAAACGTTTTTTCATTAAAAGTTCACACTTTTGATCTAATTCAACTCAGATACTTAATCCTTGAATTAAAAAACTATCATTATGTTACTGCCATGAATATGAATTTTATTTCTATGTCTTATTTGGACGATAAGTGATTCCATTCATTATTAAGAACAAGAGTTTTTCTATATATAATATTGATATATTTAATGGATTTTGGAATATAATTAATGGATTATATATTCAAGATATGGATAATACTATTTATAACATTCATAATAAGATGTTCAGGGTTAAATATAATCCCACCTACCTTTGGAATTTTCTCTTTAGAAATACAAAAGATAAATATGTTCAAAGACTCTATAGAGTTGGATTGTGGGACTCATTCAATTATGAATTGTTTGATACTTTGAATCTTGTTTATTGTAAAAAATGACCAAATCACATTTTGGGAGAAAATTTGAAAGGGATAGTAGACTATTGGATCTCATACAAAGTCACTACTACAAAAAGTCCTTTAACAGTGCTAAAAATGGCCTTTATTAGTGTTAGATAATAATTGACTATTAGAGTGTGGTTAAAATTGCTAGGCTTTTACCATTACTGATAAATGGGTCCTTTATCGATGATAAAAAGTGTTAATAAAGGTACCTTTTATCAGTGATTGTAGAAGCACTTATAAAAGTCCATATTTATCAACAATTTTATTTAGCGCTGATAAAAATACCCTTTATCTACACATAAAAATTCATTGATAAATTGTCCCTTTATCACCACTAAACAAAAGCACTCATAAAAGTTGTCTTTTATCAGGGCTAATAATGTATTCCTTTATCAGTGCATTTAGAATCACTAATAAAGGATTGTACTATAATGTGCTATAATAGCACACTATAACCCCAAAAATAGGGCATACTTCAGTGTGTTGTAATTGTAAAATACACAACAGAAACAACAAAAAAAATTATCAAAATCAGATACAAATATAGAATTTAATTTAAATAAAATTTACAACATAAATATAAAAAAATAACACTATTATAGAGAAAAAGAACGCACCTGTATAAAATAACAAACCACCCATACTCGATAAAAATAAATAACCTATATAATAATATAATTGTTATGTTTGTAATAATATAAATAAATAAATTAAATAAAAAAATGTTAATTTTAAAATAAACTTTTATTTATACTAGGAATAATGTGTATCTAATTGAGTTGCAATTGATTCTTGCACATCACATCCTTTCTTATTATTCTTCAAGAATTATCTCTATGAAAATTAAATAAATAACTATAAGATAAATATGATAAGGAAATTAATTAATTAATAGAATATAGAATTATAATAAAATAATCTAGGCTCATTTTCTCAATTTTGGTGATGTGATGTACATTTTAAACTAAAATGACACATATATAGTGAAAAGATGCACTTAGAGTCATACCAGTAACATCCTACATTGGATTGAGGTGCGGATGATTCCTACTAATCAAAAATGACTTATGGATATTTTTCCTAAAGTATAAAAACAATATGAATGCATTTACTCACTTTTGAGTACATCACTTGGTTTTTTTACTAAAATATTATTATAAACATGAAACATGTACTTTGATTCATACCGGTCACATCGTATGTTGGTTTTATGTGATACTAATTGATATATGTCCCAAATTACTTATGAATCATTTTCTTAAATTATCAAGACAATATGAGTGCATTTTTCCATTTTTTGATGAGTGATACTTTTTGAACTAAAATGTCAATTCTAAACTAATAATAGACACTTTGAGTCATGTTAGGAACATCATGTATCATATCGAGATAAAGATGATTCCTACAAATTGAAAATAATTTATGGATAATTTTTTTAATGTATTAAAATAATATTTATGCTTTTTCTCAGTTTTGCATTTGTTAGTTGTCTTTTTTTACTAAAATTAATGTCAATTTTAAATAAAAAGATGCACTTGGAGTTATACCAACAACACCAAGCATCAAATTGAGGTTAGGATGATTCCTTCACATCAAAAATGACTTATGGATCATTTTCCTAAAGTATCAAAACAATCTGAATGTGTTTTATCCGTTTGGAGTAGATCACTTTTTGTTTTTTTTACTAAAATATCATTTTGAACTGGAAACACATACATTGAGTCATAAGTGTCACATAGTATTTTTTTTACATAAAAATAATTTCTACAAATTAAAAATGAATCATGAATCATTTTACTAAATTATCAAGACAATTTGAGTGCATTTTCTTAGTTTTTAGTGAGTGACACTTTTTGAACTAAAATGACAATTTTAGACTTATAATGAAAAATTTAATTTATATCGAGCACATCATGTATCATATTTTGGTACATATAATTCTTATACATCAAAAATAACTTATGGATAATTTTCCCAAAGTATCAAAATAATCCGACCTTATTTTCTCGGTTTTGAGTATGTCAGCTGTCTTTTTTATTAAAATTAATGTCAATTTTAAATAAAAAGATGCACATAGAGTCATTATGGTCACATTGTGCTTTATATTGTGGTGCGGATGATTACTACATGTCCCAAATTACTTATAGATAATTTTACATAAGTACAAAAAATAATCCTAATGCGTGTGTTCAGTTTTGAGTACGTCACTTGTGTTTCTTACTAAAATGTCATTTTAAACAGGAAACACACACTTTGAGTCATACCGGTCAGATCGTACGTCATTTTAATATGAGAATAATTCCTAAATGTCAAAAATGAGTTGTAATTTTTTTTAATAAATTATCAAGACAATCTGAGCACATTTCTTTGGTTTTCAGTGAGTGAAAATTTTTGAACTAAAAAAAACAATTTTAAACTGATAATGGACATTTTGAGTCATCTTGGACACATAGTGTATTACATTGATGTGTGTATAATTACTAAACATCAAAAAATGACTTATTGACCATTTTTATAAATTATAAAAAGAATAATAATTCATTTCATCCTTTTTGAGAATGTCTGTTTTAACACCCCAATATTTCTTAGTACATTATTTCTTCAATGTAATGCAATAACTTTCACTACACGCAACACTGAGTTCAAGCACATCACGACTTACCAAACTAGCCGTTCAAAAGCGGTTAGGAATAGTATTAACTGAATTTTGAACATCATATAATCCTTATAATTTTAGAATCCATATTATGAGTTTCTTAGTCATAAAGTAAGAACAAATTCATTTTTTTTTCAGATAAAAGAATTATTTTTCAAATAATGCAATTTTCCCGCCTTTTAATGGAGAACCCTTTTTAAATACAATATTTGAAACTTTTATATATTAAATTTGAAAAAATAAACTTATTCTTTAGAATCGGGACATAAGAATTTAGTTTCAATAAATTTTGGTATTTTTCTGATAACCTTTATATTTAGATGAATAGTGAAAAATACTATATTTTAACTAAAAACATTTTTTTAATCAAAATAATTTATAGTGTTGAATTATAAATTTTAATGTTTTGTAAGTATAATTAGATTATATTTTTACCCTTTAATCCAATTTTGGTCATTGAAATTAATTTCACATTGAAATTATACATAAACAAGTGTCAATCTTTTGATAGTTACTGTTTCTTAAAAACACGCTATTTGTTTTGACAATGAGAATTAATTTTAAATTAATTAATGAAACTTATATGTTTTGAATTTGGTAAAATAGACATCATTTTTGGATTCAGAATATCAAAATTATCTTCGGTTTATTTTTTGGTATTTTTCTGAAAACTTTCAATTTATGATGAATAGTAAAAAACACTAAGTTATTTGTTAAAACCGAATTTTTATTTAAATAATTATTTATTTTATTTAAATTTATTTTAGGTCAAAATAGATACATAATACCTATATAAGTTCAATGTAATTAATTAGAGTTAGTTTATAATAATTTTAGATATATAAAAGTTTATTGAACTTTTCACTGTCTTTTACCCATATCCTAGGAGAATTTGCAAATTCACATAAAACATAATTTTACCGCTTCTGTGAGTGGAATTTTTAAAATCTGAGATACACGGTTAATATCAAGGAGTAAAATGTGGTTCAATAAGATAAATATAATTTTTGGTGAATAATAACTTTTTACTTTTATTTACCGCGATTAAAAGTAAATAGGGTAATTTAGGGTAAAAATGATATTAATATTATCCTAACACATGTACTAATTCTATTGGACAAGTTTATCTTGAATGGAAACAACCTTAGGAATAAAATATTATCATTTAGGTCCACTTGGATTATATTAGGACATTTATTATTGTTTAATTCAAAGAAGAGTTAAAAGAGTTAAAATCAATGTTTAATAACTAATTTTTTTTTTATATAGGGTTATACATAAGATAAATTCGATTATAAATCTGAATTAGAAAGATAAAAAGATTTCATACATAATGTTATTTTATTTATAATTTTTAGACATTAAATAAATAAATTTATTTATGACAAAATGATGATGCAGTAATTACCTAATTAATGAAAGAATCAAATAAATGGTATTATAAATATTAAAATAAATATAATTTCAAAGTTTTTTTGACATCCAAGAATTTTATAGGTGACTATGACATGTTAGGTCTGATTAAATGTATCTTTTTCGAAGTAATCAAGTTGTGATGACTTTCACAAAAACAAAATACCAAATAGTGTCAAAATTGACATAAATTAATATTTAAAACAAATACTATATTATTGGTTGATATAATATTCCTAAAAATCCAAGGTTAGGCCAAAGGACTTATATAATTATAGGTTTATCATTAATGGACCACTTGGGGATCTATTGGAATTATATATCCTGTTTATTAACTATATAATATAAAAATACAAAGAGACATGGTAAATGTCAAACTAATTAACTAAGAGTTAAAACTAAAAGATAAGGTTAATAAAGAGATCCAAAATTGTCTAAAATCTATTGGTTAAGTTTATTTCGACCCACCACAACCTTATCATCTAAATAAATCAATTTTTATCCATTATAAACCGAATATGAATTTATTATAAAATAATATTTTATGTTTTTCTTAAGGTTCCCCTCACCCCTTTAATAAAAGGGCACTAACCCTTCACTCTAATTCACACCTTCTAAGCCATTTGTATCGGCCAAAGCCTACCCAAATACCCTCTAAACTATCCTCCCTTAAGCCTAGAGGCCTTAGTTTGATCATAAATCCTACCTAAGGAGCCCTTTTGATCAAATCAAAAGGAAGAACCCGAAGAAGAGGTAATGATTTCACCACCCTCTTTCAAGTTCCTTTCTTCTTCCATTTCCTTTTTCTTTGTTGTTTCCATTATAAAATAATAACTCCAGTATCTTCTATATATTGTGATGTTATTATAATTATGTTACAACAAAATTCATTATTATATCCACCCTTTTAATGACATGTCACCATACGTGCGAACGTACAGCTTACCGTCTCCACGTCATGGTGTAATTGTTATTCAATACATTATTATTTGTATGGGTATAATAATGATGTGTATTTGATGTAAATAATAAATATAACATGATAAGGATTATTTATATATGATATAACAACCAATTATATATTATTTTATTATCAAAAGAATGATATTTTTGCTCGTGCATACGCATGGATTACCGTCTCCACGACGTGATGAGATTCATTTCCAAGTTCACCATTCATCGACGATTATAAAAATATATATTAATAATAAGTATGTAATATATGAAATAATAATGATAATGGAGATATATATATTTATATGTAAGAATTTATGTACTTACATATACCTTATTCACTTACTTCCGTTAAATACTATATGAAAAATGAAACAACATTTATGCATACGTACAGACTACCGCCTCCATAAACAGTGTTTTCCATTTCATATATATTTCTATTATACATATTTATGTTCTAAATATATATGATATATAAATCATGTTTTATATTCTTGAAGTATTTAAATCATTATCTAAGTGATACAATCAAGAGTAACAAGTTAAAACACGTACGATAAAGAAATCGATTATTACCCGAAATATTAACATAACATGGAAATTATTTTTAAATGGGTAGTATAAAGTCATAAATGAATATTGTATGATATCGTAAATATTAATATGGTTCTGGTATAATTTAATAAAAAACTATAGTCTTCATACAGGAGGTTAAACGTACCCTCGACTAAAGGAAAGTGCAAGGTAAGGGGTTTTCATCTCACTCCTTATTCCCTTGAGATTCATGCCATATTTCCACCATTACATTTTGTGTGGTGTATAAACTGCCCATAATTGTATTCTTTGTGTAATAAAATTTAATTTATGTGTATTTACATATTAATTATATGATACCTCTTTCATGGGGTGTATGTTTCGTAAGTTACCAAATTGGTAAGGGTTAATTTCATAATCTCATTATTATCCGAGGTTGTTTTTACATAAATATCTACTGGGAAATATTTATTATCCATGTACATGTTTTATGAAAGAGTTTTCAAAGGGATTATTTTAATTGATTTTTTTACTAAAACATCATTTCAAATGTTTTAAATATTTATTCTTCTAAATCTTTCTCATTAATGTCCATGTATTCAAAATGGGTTTTAAGGATTTATTTATATGGACATGAATGTTTTTAAAATGTTAATTCCTTTAAAAAGTTTCAAAGTGGTATGGGATACTTTGATTCAAAAATGTCTTTAAATGACTTCTTTTCTAAATTGTGTGACTTTTAAATGTTTTCATGAAAAGGGGTATTTCTCTCAAAGAGTTTTACAAATCATTTTCATCTATGTCAAAATCCTTTAATAGATTTTAAACATGTTTTGAAGTTGATTTATCATGATACAAATCTTCTATATTGTGTTGCAGGTTTTGTGATATGTTTGACTGTGGATGTGTTATTTTTATACCATTCATGGTTTATGGTTAAAGTATTTACATTTCATATGCTAGTTATAATACAAATGTTTATGTTATGCTTCAACATTTTCATATGAGGAATGTATTGGACTTAGTAAGTGACGGGTGGAGCCCGCTATAGCTCCTCGATACATTGGTAGGTCTCATGAGACAACTAGAAATGGAATTGGCCGAGTCCCTTTCCCAATTTGATATATGGTTTTGGTCGAGGCCTTAATCATTTTTAGATGTCTTGGATGAGGCCTTGATAAAATGTTTCAGAATGTCTGGAATTATACATTCCCTCATTATGGAAAAAATATTGATGGTTCATGTGGTCATTCAACTAGTAGAATACCCATGATTATGTTTTATTATGGTATTATTTACTCATCTCATATTCTTTCCATAAAAGTATTCATGTTTATTATTAGTAAAGGCATGCGGTTTCAATTATTTACCATGATTAATATTTATGTTATCTTTAGCTGTATTGCTTACCCTTACTAAGCATTTGTGCTCACCCATTTCTTATGTTTCATTTTCCTAGGATTCCAAGAAGTGTATTATGACTGATATGCAAGGTTAAGATAAAGGGAATAATGGAATTCTCAAATAACTATTTATGCTGTGTTTTATGTTTTAAATTTTAATGTAAATTTAATGTATGTAATCTATTTTCCAAGACTGCTAAACTGATCGGTCCTTTGGGACCTGATTCCTTCTAATCATGCTACTAGCTTCTTTTTCAAAGGGGTCTTTATTTGGATTTTTTGTGCTTCATGATTTAATTTTAAGTGTGTTTTTTATTTTCAAGGATTTCTTCATAAAGTAGTTTCTTTTCATTGGATGTTATGTTTCCGTTTTTACATAAGACCTCCCAGATGACCATGATCTCCCAATGCTGGTTTTCCTCTAATTTTTCTCTCATCCACCTTCTCCCTTCATTGGTTGATTGCACACATATTGTTTTAAAAATTTGAGCTGGTTTATATACATATTTTAGAATTGGATTGGTGTTGTATTACTCTCTAGTGACAATTGGAACCACCAATAAGACCCTTTCTATTTTAGTGTAGAGAATCCATGGGAAAGAAACTCCTTCTATTTTTTATTTTTGTTTAATTTTTTATTGGAAAGGGATTTATTTCACACTTCATTAATATTTGATAGTACTTGGAATGTTCTAAAAAAATTATAGCCTTTGATAATCATTTTAAAAAATAATTAGTGTTTATTTTATTTTTGAAAACAATTCCTCCACTTAAATTCATGTACAAAATCACTTCAACAAGTGGTGGGTTTTTCCAATAATAAACCTGAAACACATGCACAATGGCTCTTATATTAAGTGAAGAGTGTTGTGTGAAATTTTCAAAATTTTTTCTCAAACACAACCTAGGTTTGATACTCATTCTAATCCATTTCTCAATAATTTTATCATTTTCAAGCGAACACTTCATCTCCTCCTCTACAAAGGTCTCTGCCTCTACTTCCGCCTCCACCTTGGTCTCCAACTCCTCATCCAAACTCGTTTATACCATTTACCAAAAATTTTATTTTTTTAGGTCATCAATTATAAACAAATTTATTTCCTCTATTATGTAACACCCCAAGTTTCTATGGTACGATTCTCTTTGAATATTACAGTAGCGTGTGTTGTACGCAACTTCGAATTCTAACACACCGCCGCCAATCAAAGTAGCCGGTATGAATAGTAATACCCACTTTTTGAAATTTTGTAAATTTTATCTTTCAAAATGGACTTCATATTTGGATTCGGAATATCTAAATTATCCTAGGGTGAATTTTTGGTATTTTTATGAATACTTTCAATTTTTGATGAATAGTGAAAAAACACTGAGTTATTGTTTAAAAACGATTTTTTATTTAAAAAAGTATTTATTTTATTTAAATTTAATTAAGGTCAAAATAGATAAATAATACCTATATAAGTTCAATTTAATTTATTGTAGTTAGTTTAGAATAATTTTAGATATATAAAAATTTTATTGAACTTTTCATCGTCTTTTACCCACCTCCTAGGAGAATTTGAAAATTTACATAAAACTTAATTTTACGGATTCTGTGAGTAGAATTTTGAAAATCCGAGAGACATGGTTAATTTCAAGGAGTAAAATGTGGTTTAATAAGATAAAAATATTTTTTCGGTGAATAGTAACTTTTTACTTTTATTTACCACGGTAAAAAGTAAATAGGGTAATTAAGGGTAAAAATGATATTAATTTTACCCTAACACATGTCATTATTATTTTGGACAAATGTATCTCAACCAAAAACAACCTTAGGAATAAAATATTATAATTTAGCTCCACTTGGAATAGATTAGGACATTTATTATTATTTAATTCAAAGAAGAGTTAAAAGAGTTAAAATCAATATTTAATTACTAAAAAAAATTTAATATATGGTTATACATAAGATAAATTCGATTATAAATATAAATTAGAAAGATAAAAATATTTCCTACATAATGATATCTTATTTATAATTTTTAGACATTAAATAATTTAATTTATTTATGACACAATGATGATGCACTAATTACCATATTAGTGAAATAATAAAATAATTGATATTATAAATACCCTAATAAATATAATTTGAGACTTTTAATGAATTCCACGAATTTTATATGTTAATATGACATTTTATAGTTGATTAAATGAATTATTTTCAAAGTAATAATGTTTTTATAAATTTATCAAAAACAAAATACCCAACAATGTCAAAATTGACATAAAAGAGTTTTTAAAACAAATATTATATTATTAATTGATATTTAATTCCTAAAATTCAAAGGTTCAGAAAAATGACTTATATCATGATTGGTGTATCATTAATGGACAACTTTGGGGTCGCTTGGATGTATATAGTAAGTTATTCAACTATATAATATAAAAATACAAAGTGACATGGTAAGTGTCAAACTAATTAACTAAGAGTTAAAAATAAAATATATGGGTAATAATGTGACCCCAACCTATCTAAAATCTATTGGTTGAGTTGTTTTCTACCTATACCCACCTTACCCTTTAAATAATATTCTTGGGATCCATTAGAGACCGAATATAGATTTATTATAAAATAATATTTCTAGCTTTTCCAAAGGAGCCCCTCACCCCTCTTTTAAAAGGGAACTCCCCCTTCTCATTAATTCACACCTTCAAAGCCATTTTTCTTAGACAAAATCTGCCCAAATATCCTCCCAACTTACCTCACTTCAACCTAGATGCCTTAGGTTGATCCTAAATCCAACCTAAGGAGCCTTTTTGATCAAATCAAAAGGAAGAACCCAAAGAAGAGGTAACGTCTTAACCACCCTCTTTAAAGTTCCTTTCTTCTTCAATTTCTTCTTTCCTTTTTATTTCCATTATAAAATAATAACTCCATTATCTTCTATATATTTTGATGTTATTATAATTATGGAACAAACAAATTCATTATTCTATCCATCCCTTGAATGACAAGTCACCATACGTGCGTACGTACGGCCTACCGTCTCCACGTTGTGGTGTAATTGTTATTCAATATATTATTATTTAGATGGGTGTAATAATGATGTATAATTCATGTAAATAATAAATATAACATGATAATGATTCTTTATATATGATATACCATCCAATTATATATTATTTTAATATCAAAAGAATGATATTGTCGCTCGTGCGTACGTACGGATTACCGTCTCCACGAACGCGATGAGATTCATTCCCCATCGTATCCATTCAAGACTAAATTTTATTGGATGATTAAAAATAATATTTAAGGACTTGATATCATTGTGGATATGAATAAGATACAACCTATCCATAAAAAACATGGATTACGTAACAAAACAGGCAAAGGAAAATGAATCCATTAACACCCGAAACGACGATAATACTAAGATGTTATTAACTAATAAATATTAAAAGATCATATATGATATAATATTAATGTATATGATTCTTTTATAATTTAATAACAATTATTTCACCATTATACAGGAGGTTAACAAACCCTCTACCAAGGAAAATTACATGGTAAGTGTTTATTTCACAACCTCTTCATTATTCGAGGTTGTTTTTATGTAATTATCTACTGGGACCTCTTTATCATCCACATCCATGTTTCTTAAAAATGTATTTCAAAACATTCGTAATATTTTACAGAATATCGGTTAAATTCATTTATACCCTTTTTTGAATTTTATAAGAAGTTTATAAAGGAATCTTTCCGTCGTTTTCCAAACAAGGTCCTTTTTAACCTTTTCGACATAATTAAGGTAAGAATGTTTTTTAAATTATATAGAGTATGCGGCTATTTTATGCCGTTATAAATCGTCAAAGCTTCCATTACAATATTATAAGAATATTTTCAAAGTAAGTGTTTTATTTTATAATTATGTTACTTTTAAATGATTTAAAAAAAGAGACATTTCTCTCAAATAGTTTTGATTTCATCTATGTCAACATCCTTTGATGGATTTTAAGCTTATTTGAAGTAGAGTTATTATGATAAAAAACTTACATATTGTATTGAAGTTTTTGAGATATGTTTGACAGTGGATGTGTTATTTTTATACCATTCATAGTTTATGGAGAAAGTATTGGCATTTCGTATGCTAGTTTTAACACTAATGTTTATGTTCTGTTTAAACCTGTTCATATGAGGAATGCATTGGACTTAATAAGTGATGGGTGGAGCCTGATATAGCTCCTCGATGCATCGGTAGGTCTCATGAGACAAACTAGTGTCTTGGCAGGAGGCCTTGACAAAATCTTATTGGTAGTCTTGGCATGAGGCCTTGACTATGTGGTTATGATTGTCAGGAATTATTCATTGCATCATTATGAAAGTGGTTATTGAAATTGCATGTGATTATTCGATTAGTGGAATATCCATGTGAATAAGTAAATGCAATTATTTAATTTTATCTTTTCCATATTATGCTGAAGTTCAAGTTTAAAAGGCTTTTGTTTTAGTTATACATTGCCTTAAATGTTTATGCGTATTTATGAAAGTTTTCTCTATATTGTTAACCTTACTGGGCATCTGAGCTCACCCCTTTCAATGTTTTATTTTCTCCAGGATGTGAAGAAGTAATTTATGAATGACCCACAGGGATAGTATGTGGGGATATGAGTGTGGACTATGGAGACTATGTTGTTTTAGTTTTCATTTTTATGATGTAATGTAAGACTTATGAATATATCTACTGTTTCCAAGGCTATTAAACTAATCGGTATTTCGAGTTTTGATCTTTTTTTTGATCATGCCAATGTTATGTAATAACGCACCGAATCTGGGTAATTGGGGTTGGGGTGTTACAGTTGGTATCATAGGAAGTTTAGTACAAACCTTGGAAGCTAGATTTAGATAAACTATGATTAGAGCACATAACCCTAAGATAGACTTTGAGGATTAGTATAGAAGAACATCCCAGAATTTTGGTATTGTAGAGATTTTGTGAGTTTTCGAGCAATAAATCCCTATCTAGATACGAGCAGGTAGAGGCGGCTCTGGCACAGATGTACCTAGGGGTAAAAATCGAAAACACCCCTTTGAGCTAGACTCGAACGGGAACTAGTGCACGACAACGGGACTTGCTGCACTCTTGGTTATGACACTCCCGGGGGATATGATTAGGATTATTCACATTTTCTTTACAAACCATTATGAAGGGTTTATGAGTATATACTTCCTCAAAGAAAACATTTTTATGATTATAGATTATATCCATAAACTGTTGAATCTATGTTAAGTGTTTTGCATGTTTTGAATTATGTATTTTTATTCATAAACTAATCTAGTTTATGAAATTGTTTAGAAATGGAGCCTAGTGGAAGGAATGGAAACCGTATTAATGCACGCACTCCATGTAGGTATTTCCCTCCTGCTCAAGATAATTATAGTGGGGCTAGTGATGAAACTGGTTCTAAACAGCTAATCACCATACTGGGACAACTCACTCGGGTTATGAATAATAACCTTACCCATATGGAGAACCCTGATCTGAAGTATGGAGGATCAATGTTAGATCGCTTCATGAGGAAACAACCACCAAAATTCAATGGGAGTACAAATCCCTTGGTAGTTGAGCAATGGATAAATTCTCTAGAGAAAATATTCCAAGCCTTGGGGAGTAGTGAAAGGGAAAAAGTTATCATGGCAGTTTACCGCCTCACTGAAGATGCGGATCAATGGTGGTCATTGATACAAAACACGAAGGAAGATGATGAAGTATCAGATATGGAATGGAGGGAGTTCAAAGAGATGTTTTTAGAAAAATACTTTCCTCGAGACCATCAAGCATATATGGAAATGCAATTTCTGAGTCTAAGACAGAAAGAGGATGAGAATGTCGCAAAGTATGATTCTAACTTTACAAGGTTAGCGAGGTATACTTTAGATTATATATGTAACCCAAGAAGTAAGATTGATCATTTCTTTGATGGGTTAAAACCATTTCTCCATCAAGCATTAGTCTCACAAACCTTCTCGTCGTACGAAGATATTGTCTCGTGTGCTATCAAGAAAGAAAAGGAATTCTCCAAGTCTTATGAATTTAAAGCAAAGCAAGAGAAGAAGAGATCTGCTGATCAATCTGGAAATGGAAATAAGGGGAAGAAGGGAAATGTTGAAAATCTATCCTACAGTAAATTTGGGAAGAAACACCCCGATACTTGCCTAATAAGAATGGGAGTCTGTTACAAGTGTGGTGAAAAAGGCCACCAAGCTCATGATTGTAAGGGAAAGAGAGTTACTGTCAATGTGGAATTCTATAATTGTAGAGAGATGATACATTATGCAAATGAATTTCCTAATCGTCAGGGGAACTTGCCTCAGAAAAGGCCAAGGGATCAATTCCAAGCTTATACTATCACTACTGCTAAGGTAGAAGCTCCGAAAGATGTGGTGGAAGGTAATTTAATGGTTTCATAAAGTTTAGAAAATGATTTATTTGATTATGGATAATCACATTGTTTCATATCTTCCCAGTTTTCTAAAAAAATTAGACATTTCCAATTTGATTTAACAAGAGAGTTGTCAGTCAAAACCCCTATGGGATGTATCATTACTACAAAGTTCTGTGGATCTGTTCCCATTAGGGAATATAAATGTTCTTTATCTGCTGATCTCATCGTCATACCCATGACTGAATTTGATATAATCCTCAGTATGGATTGTCTTTTAGACTATGATGCAAAGATTTATTGTAAGAAGAATGGGGTTACGATTTTTGATGATGATGATAAGGACCACCTTATATTTAGAGAAGAATCGTCACCACCTAATTCTTATCTAGATCCACCCCCAGTAGCTCAACTAAATTTAATTATCGGGTAGGAAGAGAATGAAATAACTGTGGGTGAGGAAAGGAATGTTCAAATAGAGGATGTACCTATTATGAAAGAATATGTAGATGTGTTTCTGGAAGATTTACCTGGACATCCTCTAGAACGAGAAGTTGAGTTTTCCATTGATTTAATTCCTGGATCAAGGCCTATATCGAAGAACCCTTATAGAATGACCACTGTGGAATTAGTTGAACTAAAGAAACAACTAGAGGAATTGATTAATAAGTGTTTTATTCACCCTAGTGTTTCTCCATGGGGATCCCCGGTTCTTTTTTTGTTAAAAAGAAAGATGGATCTATGAGGTTATGTATTGACTACAGGGAGATCAATGCTATAACAATAAAGAACAAGTATCCCCTACCTCCCATTGATGATTTATTTGACCAACTGCATGGAGCTCAATACTTTTCAAAGATTGACCTTCGATCAGGATACCATCAGTTGTGTGTGAAGAAGGAAGACATTCCGAAGATAGCATTTTGAACATGGTACGAGAATTACGAGTTTACAGTAATGCCTTTTGGGATAACTAATGCACCCTCTATATTCATGGATCTAATGAATATAGTTTTCAAGGAATATCTTGATGTCTTTGTAGTGGTATTTATTGATGATATCTTGGTATAATCTAAAAACTACAAATATCATGAAAATCAATTGCGCATTATATTGAAGACTCTTAGAAGAAATGGATTATATGGTAAGTTTAGCAAGTGTGAATTATGGCATCTGGATATTTCTTTTCTTGGCCATATTGTCTCTAAGGATGGAATTTCCATTGATCCTTCTAAGACCAAGGCAATCCAAGAATGGCCAGCACCAATGAGTATAACCGAGGTACGCAGTTTTATTAGTTTAGCAGGTTATTATCGATGTTTCGTCCAGAATTTTGCCCGATTGGCTAACCCATTAACGAAGCTCAAACATAAAGGGGTTAAATTTGTCTGGAAAAAAGAGTATGTAACAGCCCGAGATTTTATGAAAAATATTCTTTTTATTTTATTAATGTCTTGTGTTGTACGCTACACCAAAAGGATCTTGCACAACACGCATCCTTGACTTGCCTTGCATTACACGCAATCGCAACCTTCCTCGATAGTGTGTGTAGTACGCAATAACGAGTTTCACTAAACAGCGATATGCTATTAAAACTAGCCGTTATGAATAGTAATAACCACTTTTTGAAATTTTGTAAATTTTATTTTTCAAAATGGATTTCATTTTTGGATTCGGAGTATCGAATTTAGCCTAAGGTGAAATTTTGGTACATTTCGGATAACTTTCATATTCTGATGAATAGTGAAAATTACTAAATTATAATTAAAAACAACTTTTTTAATCGAAATAATTAATAGTGATAAATTATTAATTTGAGTGGTTTTAAAGTATATTTAGAATATATTTTTACAATTTAATACAATGTTGGTCATTGGACGTAATTTCACATTTAAACCTGACATAAACAAGTGTCAATCTTTTGATAGATATTGTTTCGTAAAAACACGCTATTTGTTTTAATAGCGGGATTTAATTATAAAATTAATTAATTCAACTTCTATGTTATGAATTTGGTAAAATAGACTTCATTTTTGAATTCGGAATATGAAATATAGCTTAGGATGAAATTTTGGCATTTTTCTGAAAACTTTCAATTTTTGATGAATAGTGAAACCACTAAGTGGTAGGTTAAAAACTGAATTTTGAATAAAACTTAATTTTACCACTTCTGTGAATGGAATTTCGAAAATCCGAGAGACACGGTTAATATCAAGGACTAAAATGTGGTTCAATGAGATGAAAATAATTTTTGGTGAATAGTAACTTTTTACTTTTTTTTACCGCGGTTAATAGTAAATAGGGTAACTAAGGGTAAATATGATATTACTATTACCCTAACACATGTCCTAATTCTATTGGACAAGTGTAATTCGACCAAAAACAAACTTAGGAATAAAATATGACCATTTAGGCCCACTTGTATTAGATTAGGACATTTATTATGAATTTATTTAAAGAAGGGTTAAAATAGTTAAAATCAAAGTTTAATAAGTAAATCATTTTTAATATGGGGTTATACATAAGATAAATTCGATTGTAAATATTCATTAGAAATCTAAAAAGATTTCCTACATGATGGTATTTTATTTGTAATTTTTAGACATCAAATAATTTAATTTATTTATGACACAACGATGATGCAGTAATTATCTTATTAATGAAATATTGACATAATTGATGTTATAAACACCAAAATAAATGTAATTTGAGATTTTTTATGAATTCCACTAATTTTCTAGGTTACTATGATATATTAATGTTGATTTAATCAACTTGGTTCGAACATATAATTCTGTTATGACTTTCACAAAAATCATATATCAAATAGTGTCAAAATTGACACAAAATAGTTTTTAAATCAAATATTATATTATTAATTGTTATTTTATTCCTAAAAATCTAAGGTTCGGCCAAATGACTTAGATAAGGATATATATATTAATAATAAACAATTTGTGGTTCGTTTGGCATGTTATAGTAAGTTTATTAACCATATAGTGAAAGAAAACAAAAAGACACGGTAAAAGTTAAATTATTTAACTTAGAGTTAAATCTAATTGATAAGGTTTAAAATAATATCCAAACATGTCTAAATTTGATTGGTTGATGAGATTACAACCCTATCTCATCTAATCTTCTAATATGAGTCATTTTTGGAGGTTTTTAAGTGGGGTTAGATTTATTATAAATTAATATTTTTAAGAATTCCTAAGGTGCCCCTCTCCTCCCTTATAAAAGGGCACCTCCTCCCCCTCCTCCTCACACCAATTTTGAGCACTCAAGCTCGGCCAACCCCTGCCATTTTCTCCTCTCCACTTTCCTAGAATAATCCTAGAGGTTCTGGTCTTCTCCAAAGACCAATCTTAGTTCCTTAAGTGGAGGATTCAAAGAGGCGTTCCAAAGAAGAGGTAATATCCATTACCGATCTTTTCAATTTCTTTCTTCTTCAACTTCTTCTTCTTTAGTTGTTTCATGATAAAGTAATAACATCAGTATTACTTACATACTGATATGTTATTATAAATATGAAACAACCCTAATTCACCTTCTATCCATCCTACGGAAAAATGAAATCACCGCGCGTGCGTACGTACGGAATACCGTCTCCACGCCGTGGTGTAATCTATTTTCCACCATCACCTTACAAGGATGGGTATAATGGTGTAATGAGTTACTACATATGATTATTATGAAGTAATATTGATACTTAAATAATATATATATACTCCAATACAATTCCACGATCATAGGAACGATATCATCACTCGTGCGTACGTACGCAATACCGTCTCCACGATGTGATGCGACTCGTTCTACATGATCTTCATTTCATAATGATTATATAAATGAATTGAATGAATGAATATGGTATATACTACACTAATACCATTCTGGAAATGAATTATCTATAACCTAAAGATAAGAATAAGAATTTATTCGACAAAACACGCATAAGAACAAAAAGTTATAAAGACCCGAGTAACAAGTAACAATGAAATATTACTAACAAGAAGCTAATAATATGACCAAATATGATATCATATCAATATGTATGATTCTGGAATAAGTCAATAACATTATTTAAACCATTATACAGGAGCTTCGGACACGTACAAAGCTAATCGGACCTAAGGTAAGGGAAATATCACAATCTCATTTTTATTCGAGATTGTTTATTCGTAAGTATTTACTGGGGTGTATTTTATCATCCACATCCATGTTTCATCAATATGTAAATCCACCTACAATTGTTTAAATCCATTTTTACCCTTCGGTGAGTTTTTAGTAAAAGAAATAAAAGGAATCTTTTGTCGTTTTTCGTACGAGGTACTTTTTGACTTTTCCGACAAAAGTACGAAGAATGTTTTTTTTAACTTATACGGCATGAATAGATTTTTAAAACATTATTTCCAAGAAGCTTCCTTTACAAGTTCTCAAGTTTATTTTTAATCAACTTCTTTTATTTTAAAGTTATATGACATGTTATGAAAGGAAAAATGTTTTTGAAGAAGAAAGGATATTTTCCTCAAGAATGGAGTTCAAGTGTTTTATCAAAATTATTTTCCATCTAAGATAATAAAGGGTTCTGTTTTTATCCCTATTATTACATTGATTTGATCATGTTGTGATGGAATTATTTTTATGAATTCCTTTATCTTATATGAATTGATTTATGATGTTATGATGTTTCAAGAATCCCATTTTTGTTACATGTGTTATGCGATGATGTATGTTTTATGATTATGTGGCACACATAAGAAAGGATTCATTAAGAGATGGGTGGGACCTATATCTCCCTCCAATGCATTGGGTAAAGATTTTATATCTCATGAGATAGACATGGCTGGAACGGAAGGTTATTTCGGTTCAGTGATACAGGACTGAAACGAGGAGTGAACTCGGTTCAGAAAGGGACTTTGTCCACTAAGATAGTCTTGGCAATGAGTCATGACTAACAAGAAATGATTTTCCATGATTATGTGTGCATGCCACAAAGTTTCAAGTTTCATGTTATGATTATGGGGATCTCATTTTCACTTCTATGATTTGTTCCATGTTAAGATATTATGATCTCTTTTGCAGGTTGTGATTTTCAAAAAGATATGATATGATTTTTATTTCTTTTGTATACCCTTACTGAGCATTTGAGCTCACCCTTTTATGTTTTCTTTTCCCCAGGATATAAAGAAAGGTTTTAGGTAAAAAAAAATGGAAGATCTTTACGGGAGATATTGAAGATCTTTCACCAGGATTAGAAGATTATGTTCCGAGTTTCCAAAGACACTAAACTATTACGATCCTTTAGTGTGTGTTTTTGTTATGTACTAAGTATTCCGCAAATGTAATGTAATGTCCATGTACGTCAGGATACGGGTCTCTACAGAGTATGAAGAATGTTTTGAAGAACTGAAGATAAGATTAGTCAATTATTCTATATTGACTCTACCATCTGGGAATGATGGGTTCGTTATTTATAGTGATGCATCAATGAAAAGACTTGGTTGTGTCCTTATGCAGAATGATAGATTTATTTCTTATGCATCATGACAGCTGAAAATTCATGAGAAAAACTATCCTACTCATGATCTTGAGTTAGCTGCTGTGATCTTTTCTTTGAAGATATAGAGACATTATCTCTATGGTGAGAAATGTGAGATTTATACTGATCACAAGAGTTTGAAGTATATTTTCTCACAGAAATAACTCAACATGAGGCAAAGGAGATGGCTTGAACTACTCCAAGATTGTGATTGTATGATACACTACCACTCGGGGAAGGAAAATAAGGTGGCAGATGTTTTGAGCAGAAAGGATCATGGAGTTTTGAACGTGATGATAATTGAAAGGTATCCTATTTTCATGGATCTAGTGAAGATGGATATGGGAATCACCATGGAAGGTGAAACATCAATGATTTTTCAAATGGTTTCCAAACTATATTTACTAGAAAGGATAAAGAGTTCTCAGACCGGTGATGAAGAGTTATAAAGGAAGATTATTGCTGTGAATGATGGGAAATTGAGTGACATTGTGTATGAAGATGGAATTTTGAAGTTTGGGAAGAGACTTTGTGTTCCCGATATACCTGATATAAAAAGAGAGTTGTTGGATGATGCTCATAGTTCTAATTTCTCTATACACCCTGGGAGAACCAAAATGTATAGAGATTTGAAGGAACATTTTTGGTGGGACAACATGAAGAGGGAGATTGCAGATTTTTGGTCAAGATGTATGGTTTATCAACAAGTGAAAGCTGGAAGGCAGTGGCCTGGTGGAGTATTGAAACCTCTTCCCATACCTGAGTGGAAATGAGATAATATCACGGTGAACTTTGTCATGGGACTACCAAAGAGTCCTATAAGGAACGATGAAATATGGGTCATTGTTGATTGTCTTACCAAGCCAGCACATTTTCTTGCTATAAGGGAGGATTTACCACTTGAATGTCTAGAAAGGATATATATTAATGAAGTTGTGAGATTTCATGGAGTACCCCTATCGATTGTTTCTGATCGTGATCCTCGTTTTACTTCAAGATTTTGGAAGAGTCTTCAGAAGGCCTTAGATACTGAACTTCGTTTGAGCACTGCCTACCACCCTCAAACTGATGGACAATCAGAACGAACTATTCAAACCTTAGAAGACATGTTGAGATCATACTCACTTGACTTTCAGGGTATGTGGGATCAATATTTACCACTGGTAGAATTTTCCTATAACAATAGTTTCCATAAAAGTATTCAGATGGCACCATATGAAGTGTTGTACAGAAAGAGATGTCGCACACCAACCTGTTGGGATGATGTTGGTGAAATAAAACTTGTTGGCCTGGAACTAGTTGAGGAAATGATGGAAAAGTTAAAGTTAATCCAAAACCACATCAAAGAAGATCAAAGTAGGCAGAAGAGCTATGCCGATAATCGAAGGAAGGATTTGGAATTTCATGTAGGAGATCATGTTTTTTTGAAAGTATCTCCATGGAAGGGAGTCATACGTTTCAGTATTGAGTCCGAGGTACATCATACCTTTTGAAATTCAAGAATGAATTGGGGATATAGCATACTATTTGGAAATGCTGCCAAATCTCTCCAAAGTTCATGATGTGTTCCACGTATAACTGTTGAGAAAATACATACCTGACCCAACGCATGTACTCACCTATGAGGAATTAGAACTGGAACCCGATCTATCTTATTTTTAATAGCCTGTCAGGATTCTTGATACGAGAGAACAAGTGCTGAGAAACCGGATGACTCGTCTGGTAAAAGTTCTATGGAGAAACCATAAGATGGAAGAGGCAACGTGGGATCCTGATGAACTTATGATGAAGAATCACCCGGGTCTTTTTATGAAGTAATATTCTAGCAATTTCGAGGGGAGAATTTAACACCCCAAGCTTCTACGGTACGATTCTCTTTGAATAATACAGTAGCGTGTGTTGTATGAAACTTCGAGTTCTAACACACCGCGACCAATCAAAGTAGTTGTTATGAATAGTAATACCCACTTTTTAAAATTTTATAAATTTTATCTTTAAAAATGGACTTCATATTTGGATTCGGAATATCGAAATTTTCCTAGGGTTAATTTTTGGTATTTTTCTGAATACTTTCAATTTTTGATGAATAGTGAAAAAACACTAAGTTATTGTTTAAAAACGAATTTTCATTTAAATAATTATTTATTTTATTTAAATTTAATTAAGGTCAAAATAGATAAATAATACCTACATATGTTCAATGCAATTCCTTGGAGTTAGTTTATAATAAATTTAGATATATAAATATTTAATTGAACTTTTCACCGTCTTTTACCCACCTCCTAGGAGAATTTGGAAATTTACATAAAACTTAATTTTACGGCTTCTGTGAGTGGAATTTTGAAAATCCAAGAGACACGGTTAATATCAAGGAATAAAATGTGGTTCAATAAGACAAAAATAATTTTTGGTGAATAGTAACTTTTTACTTTTATTTACCACGGTAAAAAGTAAATAGGGTAATTAAGGGTAAAAATGATATTAATATTACCATAACACATGTCCTAATTATATTGGACAAATTTATCTCGACCAAAAAACAACCTTAGGAATAAAATATTATCATTTAGGTCCACTTGGATTAGATTAGGACATTTATTATTATTTAATTCAAAGAAGAGTTAAAAGAGTTAAAATCAATGTTTAATTACTAAAACATTTTTAATATAGGGTTATACATAAGATAAATTAGATTATAAATATTAATTAGAAATATAAAAATATTTCCTACATAATAGTATTTTATTTATAATTTTTAGACATTAAATAATTTAATTTATTTATGACACAATGATGATGCAGTAATTACCATATTAGTGAAATATTAAAATAATTGATATTATAAATACCCAAATAAATATAATTTGAGACTTTTAATGAATTCCACGAATTTCATAGGTTAATAGGACATGTTATATTTGATTAAATGAATTATTTTTGAAGTAATAATGCTGTTATGAATTTATCAAAAACAAAATATCCAATAGTGTCAAAATTGACAAAAAAGAGTTTTTTAAAAAAATATTATATTATTAATTGATATTTAATTATTAAAAATCAAAGGTTTGGCCAAAGGACTTATATCTTTATTGGTGTATCATTAATGGAACACTTTGGGGTCGTTTGGATGTATATAGTATGTTTATTAACTATATAATATAAAAATACAAAGTGACACGGTAAGTGTCAAACTAATTAACTAAAAGTTAAAAATAAAATATAATGTTAATAATGTGACCCAAACCTGTATAAAATCTATTGGTTGAGTTTTTTTTAAACCTATCCCCACCTTAACCTTTAAATAATATACTTTTTAGCCATTAGAAACCGAATATGGATTTATTATATAATAATATTTCTAGCTTTTCCAAAGGAGCCCCTCACCCCTCTTATAAAAGGGCACTCCCCATTCTCATTAATTCACACCTTCAAATCCATTTGGATCGGCCAAACTCTACCCAAATATCCTCCCAACTTCCCTCACTTAAACCTAGAGGCCTTATTTTGGTCAGAAAGCCAACCTATGGAGCCATTTTGATCAAATCAAAAGGAAGAACCCGAAGAAGAGGTAACGTCTTAACCACCCTCTTTAAAGTTCCTTTCTTCTTCAACTTATTCTTTCCTTGTTATTTCCATTCTAAAATACTTAATCCAGTATCTTATATATACCGTAATGTTATTATAATTATGGAACAAACAAATTCATTATTCTATCAATCCCTTGAATGACATGTCACCATACGTGCGTATGTACAACCTACCGTCTCCACGTTGTGGTGTAATTGTTATTCAATATATTATTATTTAGATGGGTGTAAAAATGATGTATAGATCATTTAAATAATAAATATAACATGATAATTATTCTTTCTATATGATATACCATCCAATTATATATTATTTTAATGTCAAAAGAATGATATTGTCGCTCGTGTGTACATACGGATTACCGTCTCCACGAACGCGATGAGATTTATTCACCATTGTATCCATTCAAGACTAAATTTTATTGGATGATTAAAAATAATATTTAAGGACTTGATATCATTCAGGATATGAATAATATACAACCTATCCATAATAAACATGGATTATGTAACAAAACAGACAAAGGAAAATGATTTCATTAACACCTGAAACGACGATAATACTAAGATGTTATTAACAAATCAATGTTAAAAGATATTATATGATATCATATTAATGTATATGATTCTTGTATAATTTAATAACAATTATTTCACCATTATACAGGAGGTTAACCAACCCTCGACCAAGGAAAATTACAAGGTAAGGGTTTATTTCACAATCTCTTCATTATTCGAGGTTGTTTATACGTAATTATCTACTGGGACCTCTTTATCATCCACATCCATGTTTCTTAAAAATGTATTTCAAAACATTATTAATATTTTACCAAATATGGGTTAAAGTAATTTATACCCTTGTTTGAATTTTTATAATAAGTTTATATAGGAATCTTTCCGTTTCTTTCCAAACAAGGTCATTTTTAACCTTTTCAACAGAATTAATGTAAGAATGTTTTTTAACTTATATAGAGGATGCGGCTATTTTTTGCCGTTATAAATCATCAAAGCTTCCCTTAAAATCTTATAAGAATATTTTAAAAGTAAATGTTTTATTTTATAATTATGTTACTTTTAAATGATTTAAAAAAAGAGATATTTCTCTCAAATAGTTTTGATTTCATCTATGTCAACATCCTTTGATGAATTTTAAGCTTATTTGAAGTTGATTTATTATGATTCAAAACATCCATACTGTATTGAAGGTTTTGTGATATGTTTGATTGTGGATGTGTTATTTCTATACCATTCATGGTTTATGGTGAAAGTATTGACATTTCGTATGCTATTTTTAATACGAATGTTTATGTTATGTTTAAACCTGCTCATATGAGGAATGCATTGGACTTAATAAGTGATGGGTGGAGCCCGCTATAGCTCCTCGATGCATCGGTAGGTCTCATGAGACAAACTAGTGTCTTGGAACGAGGCCTTGACAAAATCTTATTTGTAGTCTTGGCACGAGGCCTTGACTATGTGGTTATGATAATCTGGAATTATGCATTCCATCATTATGAAAGTGGTTACTGAAATTGCATGTGATTATTCGATTAGTGGAATATCCATGTGAATAAGTAAATGGAATTATTTCATTTTATCTTTGCCATATTATGTGGAAGTTCATGTTTAAAAGGATTTTATTTTAGTTATACATTGACTTAAATGTTTATGCTTATTTATGAAAGTTTCCTCTATATTATTATACTTACTGGGCATCTGAGATCACCCCTTTCAATGTTTTACTTTTCCCAGGATGTGAAGAAGTAATTTATGAATGACCTATAGGGATAGTATTTGGGGATATGAGTGTGAACTATAGAGACTATGTTGTTTTAGTTTTAATTTTTATGATGTAATGTAAGACTTATGAATATATCTAGTGTTTCCAAGGCTACTAAACTAATCGGTCTTTCAAGATTTGATCTTTATTGTGATCATGTCAATGTTATGTAATAATGCACCGATTCTGGGTAACTGGGGTCAGGACGTTACATATTATACTTCTCCTTCAGAAATAGATCAAAAATAATATATAAGCATTCTGGCACTAATGTTTCACACCCCAAATATATTTCTAAGGTCATAGCCCATACTAGATCACAAACATAGTAGGTAGTCGCCTAGTGTTTTATTAAGAAAACATTCTCACATCATGTACACCGCCCACTCGTATCTAAAAAAATTTATTTCTTATTTTGAGTATGAAGGATGTTGAAAATATTGGTAGTACTGAGAAAATATAAACAAAAAAATTATTAACCTATATTTTTAATGAAATTTTAATTACCTTTAAAAATTTCCTATTTGGGGATACTGGACTTTTCAGTGTTTATGATCTCTCTCATAAATTTGTAAACATAATATCCATAGTTTTTTCCATTATCTTACTTCAGAAACTATAGAAACATTGACCAAAATAACTAAATTGTTTTGAAATATGTTTTGATATTTAGATATTTCTATATATACCTTAATTTGTTTCTATTTGTAGTAATCTATAGAATTTTTATGCTCAGACACTGAATTTATGCCATGATATAGCATATATTTAGTGACGGCCCTATCATAAAAAAATTCTCATTAAAACACAAACTAAATCATATAATTCGAATTTTATCTATAAATATTGATTAAAGTGTATTATTAATTCACAATACACATCATGTGTGGTTAGTTTGTTGGATATCCATGCATTGGATCCAAAAAATAAATATTTGGGGTATCTAGATTGACTGTGATCAACATCCATTTCTACCTAAAAAGAAAAAACAAATAAGTAATGAAAAAATAAAAATATATTTTATGTGATTAGATTGTAGAGTTTTACCTAGGAATTTAAGGTATAGAAAAGAGTCTGTAGTCTTTTTTTTCTCAAATTCTTTGAGTAGTTCATCTTTTTTCTTTATAATTTAATCATTATCCAAATAAAGTTTTTCTATATAAATGATACCGGGATTAATGAATCCAAATCATTCTTTGAATGGTTTTTTAATTTATATAATAGTAATATAAATTACTGTAAAAAATATGAATAATCATTAACTTTAATAAACATATTATCTCACTCTTTGGACATACATATTATGAAAATATACCTTATGTATGTATTCACAACTGAGACTCCCATCCATTCATTCTTGAGAATCTCATTTATACTCTAGAGACCAACTTCTTCTATCACGAAAGATCTATATATTTATTTTTCATATGGAATTAAAGTCATATTTTCATCTTTAAATGTGGTCTCTGAATGTCATTGTAATGATAATAAATGTTTCTCTAGAACTAGTGGGGAGACTGTACTCCCGAAAGGTCATTTTGATTTCTTGGTTGATTCACTAGATTGTCTTGATCTGAACTTCTATTTACCCATTGGTTTATCCATATATAATATCATAACTCACTTCAATTCTTTTTTCTTCAACTATTATAGGTTTTCCATATGAAAAAATTTGTTAAATACATACCTTATGAATATTTATAAGATTAGATAGCCATGCAATGAAAGTTCTAATAGCATCATTAGTTGTTGTAATATCCAGTTCATCAAGTGGAACAAGAAACGTAGCAGTCAACTCATGAGATACCTTAATCCTCACTCTGATGTGATATTTTAGGAGTTATTTCAAGTGTAGCTTGTATCCTAGGATATTATACACCATACCCCTCACAATAAGGTGATTCATGGGTGTTGAAAGATAAAAATCACATACAATTGTAACCTATATAATTTTAGTAATATAAAGTTATCAAAAGTTGTTTGATTCAAATTTAGGAGAAAGTGTAATGTAAAAAATTGATTTCCTCAGGTAAGGTATACAGTTGAGGATAATGACTAGCCTCAATGATAGGGGGTTCATTTAGTTCATGTGTGACTCTTTTTTACACCACTTGTTCACTTTGATCCTTTCTCATATATTGGTCTTCTAAACCAGACTAGACAATAATATCTTAAAAAGTATCTATTTATGCCTGAAATCCTTTAACCATATTATATGTATCTTCTTGTGGTTTTATCTTATTGAAATATGTTCAAGGAGACACTCCAAAACCTAATCCTTTAACATGACCATATTGTTCTAGCCGCTACAAAGCTACTGAAAGTAGTTTTTCTTTTGGTATGGTTGTTATCGATCCATGTTTCTAAACTGTATAAAAAATATAAGAATAAATAGATATTTTTGTGTAATAATATTATAAATAATAATTAATTACTGTTATATCATACTTACACATGTTTAATACTTTTTTTTCATCAACTAGATTACCCTCCTTATTTACACTAGCCTCCTTCCATAGAAAATGACATGGGATGGAAGTGAATTCAGATTTTGATTCATCAATTTACATATAAACAAAGGAACATATGTTGTTTCATATTACGTAAAACTTTTATTATTGATTTAAAATGCATACCAATTTCTTCTCTAGTGAAGCATACCCCATCCTTGCTTTGCGATAGGGGTAAATTGGTTTTTATGAATGTTATTTATTTTTAGCAGTCTTTTTCTATTTCATAAATTAACAATTTTTAATCAAATTGGATAAAATAAATAATTTAAAATAATATATTAATGACTACAATTCACCTGAAATGATTTATAATTGCACCGATTGATAAATTTATTCCATGTTTCTTTCCTTATAATGCATGCATAACTAACTAGTGGGTGGGGATTTTATTTCCCCTCAAAATCCCTAAGATGTAACTTGGTAAGAAGAGTATGGAATCCTTTTTGGGATTTTCCAGTAGCCATTAAAAAAATTTCATTCAGAAATATTCTAAAATAAACAAACTCTACAATGAATAATAATAATTAAATCAAAATTCCATCATATAATTTTTCGGTAAAATAGAGAAAGTATATCATAACATTATCATTATATCTTTCCAAAGGGTTTTATTCATTATAGATTGGACATGGTTGTCAGGTTTCTGAGGCCCGTAGTGGAACCTAGTGGGTCGGGGAATTTAAAATTTTTCATCGCCGGATCGACGGTACTTGTCGTCGCCGAAGATCTGAGCCCTGGAGAGGTCCGAGGATCTCGCGTAAAGTATAAGGAGCACAAAATTAAAATGAAGAAGTACCTGTTACAAATTTGAAGCCGCGGTCGACTGCAACTAGTCGATGGAAATCGTTTCTTGAAGGATCCAAAATTAGGATCCCTCTAGATCATCCACACGTGCTCCAAAAATATGCTGGAAAGTCGATCGTCAAATTCCAGGTGCTAGCGTAGCGATCCGACGATGCTTTCGACATCCCGACGATCACCGCATTGAGATGCCTATGATGCCGAAGAGAGATCTTGATCCGAACATCTTAGATCGAGAGCTTCTCTCTCTAGAGAGCGAGAGGAGAGAGAGGCTCTGGATTTCACTCCATGAAAATGAGTGAATAGTGAATTACACACCAAAGATAAAGAGCCTCCTCTCTTATTTATAAGGACGTTGATAAATACCCGGTATGGTTCCCCAGCCCCCGTTTATTTCAACTTTCACTAAATAAATATTTTTTATGAACTTAACTGCACCAATATTATTTATTATTTTTATCACATACTTTTAATATATATATACAATATATTACATGGTAAAATCCAAGCCATTTAACTCGACTCACTGCCCCGCTTAATATTAAACAAACCTTGAATATTAAAATAATATTCGTTCAATTAATATTTTTTGGTATTTACTGAACTCATAAATACATTAAATAAATCCAATCCCAAATATTAGTGACTTGAATATTAATGAATTTATTTAATTCATCGGTGATCGACAACTTGGACAATGCTCAGACCCCATGGCAGGGACCACTATGTCCATATACCTATTCAACTGAATAGGGAAGATTCTTGAATACGCTATTGTGTGTGACCCTCTAGGCAATTATCTCAATAGCAGTGAATAAAATCCATAGACCAAGTTTGGAGTCTACAAACTCATTATGGACCATAAAGAGATAAGGATAATCATAGCAATGACTACCATCCTACGAACACTGACTGTGTACTATAATCTCTTTGTCATTAAATATCTCATAAAGCAGGACGTACTCTTGTGTCATCGTCCTTATCTTTATTTATTATTTGTTAATCTATCCGGATGGATTTGCCTTTCTACTACTTTGGCCAAATACTTATGAAGGCGACACCATCCTGATCAACCAGGTTTGAGATATAAAACTTCCTAAACTTGGAAGCAACAAATCATTTCTTGACCATTTAGCCAATGTCATACCACCAACGACGCACCCAACACAAACTACCTTGCCACGACATCACCATCATGGTTTTTGTCCTACATCAAAGTATGTAATAAAATGATATACATTGGTAATGGTCTCAAGTCAGGAGACCAATACACATGCCCATAGATAGGAACAACCAATGCCACCCAAAACATGTGGTGTTCCTATTGGCAGGTCTGTCCTCATGATCTCACAACTAGAGATCACCAAGTGTGAACTTCATGAGAAGAAGTCTCAATGCTTATGAGCCCCTAGTACCTAATTGTTAGACATCTACTGTGTCTAGTCAGTAAGATGTATCTAGACTATAAAACATATATTTAAGACCAATGTCATTGTATCTCGAAGTTCTCATTATAGACTGGGATCTGCTATAACCTCTCGACATGACAATTAACCTTTGGACTTTACTATTATTATAGTGGAAGTAGAAAAGTATGCACCATAATGGTAAGATAACATCATGCATAGCTAACTAAATGTGCACATGATATGGTAATCAAAAGTACTACATAGTTGGGTCTAGGGCACCCATTATTTCAACACTCCCACCTGCACTAGATCCAACTTTCTAGCTAAACTTGTTAGCTACTCACATGATAAATACCATGCTTATTTTTAGTAATGGATTTAATTGATGGGCCTGCCACATTTTCACTGTGGGGAATATCTGCTATATGCAACCTCATCGGCTTGAGCAAAACTTCTCAAGATAAGGTATCTCCGATTATATTACTTTTGTCCATTGTCATAACTTGAAAACTTGGCTAGTAAGAATATCATAATTCTCATTATGATAATACTTTTCTCACTAGGTGAGAATCGAAGAACTAGAACAAATCATTGTGATATATAACTGCTTCTTATCTGCCTTAGAAGCTGCAACTTACTCGGTATTTTGGCTATCACTATCTTTTATGAACTTGACTCACTCATCTCATTTTCCTAACTGCGATACTTGATCAAATTGATCTAAGGATTACTAGTTTGTGTCCTATAAAAACTAGTATACCTTCCTCTCCATATTCTAGGTACATATCAATTTTACTTTCCAAAGTACAAGATGATAGTTCTGACTGCATCACTTGAAGTGCTCCTGGAAATTATTGATATCTGCCTATAATAAATTATATCCTGGCAGAATCAATTATTGTACATATTATGGCATATGTGATTGATCCATCGCTAAAGAATATGGTATCAATTCACAACTTTAATATCTTCTTATGTTTCGAACATGTTAACTTGAAGATATTAATCCATGTGACATAGGCAACAGTTCTGAACTTGAATTGTTCCAACTTTTATTTTTCAATACAATGTCACTATATGTATGATTGATTAGGACCAAGAAACCTTTGCATCTACCTCAGTGGATCCTATTCCCTAGAACATAGGTTGCTACTTGAAGTCAATCATTTGAGAATTGCTTTTAACCTGATCTTATCTAACTGTAAGATCAAAATCTGTTTTCCATATGTTGCTGAACATATTTCATTTGGAAAACATTTGTGCTCCCACTAACCTTTGGTAGACACAAGGAAAAGATTCATTTATAATGAATGCTCTAAGATCTTGTTTCTTACTTTAATCCATAATTGGATTTCAGTAAATTTCAACCATTATTGGCATCATTTGATGCCATCATCTCTTTCTGGTTGCATCGTATAGAAACCTTCCATGAAAGATGATCTAGACATCCAATGAACAATAAAATGATCATAGAAGTTCAGCTATGACAAGTAAAATTATAATAGATTTAGGTGTACCGACTTGGTATAATGAATCTAGCCTTATTGGTACTATACTTGTACCATCCATGCATCATTTCATTTGAATACCCACTACAGTATTCAATTTATAAGCCCCTTTGCAGTTTGATACATGGAATCCATTATTGAATTTTAGTTGATCTTGTCAATCTTAGATCATTTCCATATACTGCTTACTTGTATGATTTATTATTCTTAATGAATAATTTATCATTGACTGTGATGAATATAAAACAATCACCATGGTTTCATTCTTCCTACGCAATATGTGTCTCTAGAACATGCCTATTCCACATGTACTTGTGGAACTTGTCCCTTATGCCAACCATTTTTGGATCTCGAGAATTGAATAATTCCAAATCAATTCATCTCCCACTATCTCTAATAGAGATGTGCACCCTTGTATAGAAATGTAGTCTAATACTTGACTACATCTTTTCTATCTTAGGGATTTTGGTAATATCTTAAGCAACTGTTAGGATAATTACCTCAAATGCACAACATGTTTAACTTGATGCATGTTTGTTTAAATCCTAACAAACGCTTTGCATCTAAACACATACTATGACATAATGAATTTTTCATCATACCATGACTCATATGATATCCATTTTTCATTTTAGTTGGCATATTGGTTATGGGTTTAAGCCGTTATTTGCAAAGCACATCCTGAAATATAATGGAAGTTTCTGCAGGTTGTAAGATTGATACAACGTACATCATAACTTTTATGTATAAAATGTGCTTTTATGAATTTCTCCACACTACATTTTGTTGATCAATGTTAATATGTAAGACTCTTCATCGATCCTCCTTATGAACATCAATACGATGATGTAGATAAGGTAACATGCATTTAAGAATTACTCCATGCTACATTATCATGATCTATGATTGTTTGGTCAAGATATTATTCGGCATGCCAATCCGAAGAAACTCATATCTTGTTACCAAACTTATACTTCACTGGTACATTCCTTAATGACTTAAATTAATCTTATGAAGCATCTTTACCTCTTTCTTTCTTTGTAATAGTTCACACTGTCTTGTTGAACTAACCTCAGAAAGCTTTGTGGCATACCTTTATTTCTAAAGGTTTCTTTGTCTAAACTAAGGATGTCAATAATACCAAAGGTGTTTAGCTATGCCGAGCCTAAATACCATACTGGGTATATAGTTGACATCCAATTTTAGTTTTACTTGACAAAAAATCACATTGCCACAACTGGGTAGGTCTTACATTTTATATTCATCATGTATTTCCATTTATTGAAGTAGCAGTGAACTATTTTTCGAGTATGTTACCACAAACAACATTCATTACAAAACATGGAATAATGTCTCATCATGTCCAAACGGGCACATGAGATAAATGTTTTTGGTTATACTCCACAACTTGTTCATTTTGAATCAATCACTTGGCAAATAGAAGTTATGTGTTTCTCACCGCTGACTTAGGAATCACCCTTTCTTAGCTGCTTGGAGAAGACACTTTACTTCTAGTAATGTTTCTATACATGCTTGGTTACTATATTTAAATACATTTGTTATTGGGATATTATATTCAGTACCCAAGAAGTATGTTTGAAACATTAATATACTTGATTAATATAAACTGAACGAGAAGTGTGTACTTGCTTCTTGTATTTCAGTTTTTAAACTTCCATGAATTCATTTCATTAGGTGATACAAATAACCCACTGTTAAATAACAAACCACTTTTCTTTGAAGGGAATCATGAAGGTGCCTTTGGCATAACTTTCCATAGGCCTTTTAGCCTTGTCATTCAATTTATTCAAAATAATAATAAAAGATGGCGTTATCTCCAATATTCTTATTACTTGGAAAATGTTACCTTAAAGGTAATGATGCACTTACTCTATACCGTTCGTTTGTACCTTCAAGTGAAACTAGAGTAAATGGGTGTAAAAGGTATAAGAATGGGATGGAATAAAAGATTGTGAACTATCTTTCACTTTACACAATCTGAGTATAATCATCACATTCAAATCTTGCTTCACATTCTCCTCGAAAGGATCTTGGATATGAGGCTACATGTAACATCATCCATGTCTTGATGTAGAAACCACAACTAACATCTGAATTTTATGATAGTATTATGATAGATCCATCATATTCTTGACTCATGAGTCTCCTGTAAGCAGTTTTACACCCTCTCTTCTTAAGGTGGCTTAACAGGTTGAGACATAAGCACCTTGAATTTCCATTATGGTAGTAATGTGCGTGAGCGGCTATACTAATCTTTGGAAATTTGTGCTTAGTTTAGACATTAAATTTGTCCAATAATCATCTCAGTTTTATTGTGGTATTTCTTTTCATTATCTACAAATATACTTTAGTAGATTGTACTTTTATTCTATTACCAATTTAGACATAATTGATTAATTTAATCATTAAATGTCTTCCACTAATTTTTTAGAATTCTAGTAACCCTCTGTACTAGAATTGGAATAATCTTGAGTATTCTAGTTGCAAGGATCCATGAACCTCCCTCATAGTCTATAAGATATGGCTACACCACTAATCGAAGGGTCCAAGGTAGGCTTTTGGCTGGCCAACCGCATTAACTTGCGGTTCCTTGATCTGTTGAGTGAAGTCCCACCTTGAAAAAATCATTTACTGATTTACTCAACGCTTGCCTCTAAAATTACAACAAGTTAGCTAAGGATATTCCATTGATGAAATTTTAGTTAAGTCGACCCACCACACGAATAAGAACTCCTTGGTAGTAAGAGGCACCCTCAGTGAAGGCATGACCGGTACCTCGAACACCCGATTTTGTTCAAACTTGAATGATGGAAGGCTGTTTGTGACTTAATATTTTCATTGAGGGTTTTATTAGTTTTCTCTCGACGAATGTGATCCATTTCTATTAAACTTGTTCATCTATGTTGTCATGCTCACAACTGAACTTTAATAGAAAAACACACGCCGCTTCTTTATGCATTTTGTTATCTATTATTTTATGTATTTTTTCCCACTATTCTAAAATGCATAAATTAATAAATAAACACATAAAGGAAAACTATTACCCGACTGGTCTTGAGCATCTAAATGACCTAAGTGCATCGTACCTGAGTTGTATGCTTGACTATTTATGCAGCTTTCCCTATCATGTATATCAGCTGGTCTTCTGGGGCATCACCATGTATTGGAGGGGTCGACGTCACGTCTTGGAGTACCACCTCGTCTTGGTGGAATCTACGTGTAATATTGCACCATCGTGCACCGCCTCATCTTGGCAGGGTCGACGTCACTTGTCGTCTTAGTCTGAAATACAAATATACTCGCGCGCAGGCGAGGGGAACTCATGTATAAATGTATATCATATAAATATTGGTCATGCATGCCCATATACATTTTAACCGAAAAATAAAGATGATGCACCGACCATCTATTTAATTAATTTACAATCATCACACTCTTTTAAATAATTAATTAAATAAATAATTAAATGCAGACATACAAGGGTCGATGCTCAAGATTAGCAGACAGGTAAAACAAAGCGTGATAAAAATTAAAATTCAATAATTAAGTACGTGAGTTTATTTAGTTAAATTAAATGAATTAATAAATTCAAATAATTTAATTAATTATCGGTCCTCTAATTAATTTAATTTTAACGCGAAAATTAAATTAAATTAACTTAATTCAATTTAATAATTAAATTGAATTAATTTTATCCAGGTATTAAAATAATTAACCAAAATTAATTTTAATTAATTTAATTTATAAAATAAAATAAAATAAAATAATTTAATTAATCTTGATTAATTTTAAATTGGTCAATCCCTCGAGAACACCGTTGCATGGCCTTTGTGGGTCAGGCCAAACCTGCGTAGGGCCATACCATGGCTGAAATGGGTCGAGCTGATCCACCCAAACCCATTCCAGGATGGGTAGGTCAGCTCAGACCGTTTCGGGGCCAATTTGGTTTTCTGAAATACTTGCAGACAAAATAATACCTCTCGGGTGTTGACCAAAGGCATGAAAAAGTGGCGGACAATGCCAGAAGTACAGGAAGGCAGGCGACGGCCTCTCCTGGTGCTGGTCGGCCTATGTTGGTCACGAACTGACTGACGCAGAGGTCGCAGGGTGAGGGAGCCGAACCAGGGGGTGGACCGATGCTGCGGACTGCACGAAGCTTGCTGGTCTTCTAGTTTTCAATGCCGAGGAAGGTCGGCCCTATGCGAGAAAAGACCTGGGCGGTGTGTGGGATCTACTGAGAGCCGACTAGGGTGCTGCATGCGGTGCATCGTGGTCTTAGCCGGAGGAGACAAGGAGGAGGCCCAAAAGGCCTACTGACTCCGGCGATGGGTCGAGGAGCACGAGGGGGCCAACTACGTGAGGTGCTGGCAACATCTAAGGGTGCGACGACGACTGGAGAATGAGCCTGACATGGGATGGAGAGCAGCTTCACCGAGGATGCTCGGCCAGAGGGGTTGTGCGGCAGTTCTGCGGGAGACCGTCGAGGGGTCCGCTGGGAGAGGGGCAGGCCTGCGGATGGAGGAAACAAGGGAGGCGGCCGCGGCTTGCAGGTGCGGCACCCTGCTACTTTGCATTGCCTGAAGAAGAAGCATGCCTGGGCAGGGGGCTCAGCTGGGGTGCACTGTGCGGGTCCACCGGAGGAGTAGGCAGCGTTGCATGCACCGCTTCGGTGCTGCAGCTGTGCGCCGCGTGGGGAAGGAGGGGTCCGATCGGACCCCTGTTTCTCCTTTTTTTAAAACCACCACCCAACCCATTTTTTACTTATTTTTATTTTTTAAATCAATACTTCTTTTGAAGTCTTTGTTTTCCCCCTTTTTTTTTATTTTTTTATTTTTTTTGAAGTCTTTTTACACCCCTTTGAGTCAAGTCACCCCAAAAACTCTAAAGGCTAAATAATAGCCTTTCAATTTAATAATAATAAATTTATTATATTAAAATAATAATTTATTATTATTTTATTATTATAATAATAAAATAATTATCATAAATTAATATTTTATTATTATTACACTATAAAAATAAAATTATTATGAAAATCATAATATAAAATTATAATTTGATTTTTTTTAAGATGGACTAAATAAATTCAAAAAAAACTTGATTTGTTCTTCAGGATGGAAAAATTAATACTCGAGATCAAATCACATATTCGATCCAATCCGAAAAACTAAACTGACCATAACTCGGTCATTCGACATCGGATCGACGTGCAGTTTGAATAGTTGGGACCGCCTTTAAAACCCCTACTTAATTTTATGAAAATTAATTTTATTTGGCTTAGACAATTTACGATATCCCTCTGATACCATAGTTAGGTTTATAGGGCCCGTAGTGGAAGCTGGTGGGTCAGGGATTTTAAAATTTTTCATTGGTGGATCGATGGTACTTGTCATCTATGACGATCCAAGCCCCGGAGAGGTCCGAGGATCTCACGTAAATTTTAAGGAGCACAAAATTAAAATGAAAATGTACCTGTTTATAATCTGACACCACGGTCAACTGCAACTAGTCGATGGTGATCGTCACTTGAATGATCCAAAGAAGGATCCCTCTAGATCATCCACACGTGCTCCAAAAATCCCCTAGAATGTCGATCGTCAAATTCTGGGTGCTAGCACGGTGATCCGACGATGCTTTCGACATCCTGACGATCACCGCATCGATATTCCTACGATGCCGAAGAGAGATCTTGATCGTAACATCTTGGATCAAGAGCTTCTCTCTCTAGAGAGTGGGAGGAGAGAGAGGCTCTGGATTTCACTCCATGAAAATGAGTAAATAGTGAATTGAATGCCGAAGAGAGAGTGCCTCATCTCTTATTTATAAGGACGTTAATAAATACCCCGTAGGGTTCCCCGACCCCCTTTTATTTCAATGTTCACTAAATAAATAATTTTGACGAACTTAACTACGCCAATAATATTTATTATTTTTATCACATACTTGTAATATATATATATATATATATATATATAATATTACATGATAAAATCCAAGCCATTTAACTCGACTCGCTGTCCCGCTTAATATTAAATGAAACTTGAATATTAAAATAATATTCATTCGATTAATATTTTCCCGTATTTACTGAACTTGTAAATACATTAAATAAATTAAATCCCAAATATTCATAACTAGAATATTAATGAATTTATTTAATTCATCAGTGATCGACAACTTGGACAACGCTTGGTCCCCGTGGTGGGCCCCACTATGTCCATATACCTATTCAACTGAATAGGGCATATTTTTGAATAAGCTACTGTGTGTGACCCTCTAGGCACTTATCTCGATAGTAGTGAATAAAATCCACAGACCAAGAGCAGAGTCTAGAAACTCATCATGGCCCCTAAAGAGATAAGGATAGTCATAGCAATGACTACCATCCTACAAACACTGATTGTGTACTATAATCTATTTGTCATTAAATATCTCATAAAGCAGGAGGCAATCTTGTGTCATCATCCTTATCTTGATTTATTATTTGTTGATCTATCTGAATGGATTTTCCTTTCTACTTCTTTGGCCAAAGACTTATGAAGGCAGCACCATCCTGATCATCCAGGCCAGATATATACAACTTCCTGAACTTGGAAGCGAAAAATCCTTTCTTGACCACTTAGCCAATGTCATACCACCAGCGACGCACCCAACACAAACTACCTCACCACGACATCACTATCATGGTTTTCATGTTGCATCAAAGTACGTAATAAAATGATATAAATTGGTAATGGTCTCAAGTCAGGAGACCAATACACATGTCCGTAGATAGGAACAACCAATAACACCCAAAACATGAGGTGTTCCTATTGGCGGGTCTGTCCTCATGATTTCACTACTAGAGATCACCAAGTGTGAACTTCATGAGAAGAAGTCTCAATGCTTATAAGCCCCCAACACTTGATATTCAGACATCTACTGTGTTTAGTCAATAAGATGTATCTATACTATAGAACATATATTTAATATCAATGTCATTGTATCTCAAGTTTCTCATTATAGCCTGGGATCTTCTACAACCTCTCGACACGAAAATTAACCTTTGGAAATTACCATTATTATAGTGGACACAGAAAAGTATGCACTATAATGGTAAGATAACATCATGCATAGCTAACTATACACATGATATGGTAATCAAAAGTACTACATAGTTGGGTCTAGGGAACCCATTATTTCAACAATGGTGACATGAATTAATATAAATCGACACATTAATCCTCATTGTGACCCCAACATTACTAATGAACATTGACTTATTGGGGTCAATAGGTTGGCTGCATTGATTCCAACCAAACTCAAATTTTATACCCTTACTTATTTTCTTGATAATTTTATTCAACATTGTGATGTTGCGTAATTGTTTTTTTCATCAACGTGTTGTAAATACCTTAATAATTTTGTACTTTCAATATCAACAGTCTGTTCTTCCTTTGGATTGGTAATATAATCATGTGTAGAATAAATTGTTTGTATGAGTAGTCAAATATTTAATTTGTCTTGAATAAAAATAACTAAACATAAATAAAGGATTTTATAAGGGTCGTATCCATTCTCTATTGAAAAATTTATGAACTCTTTAATTCCATCATTATACACTTTTTTCAAATGATTATCATTCATCCATTTTTAAGGAAATGAGTAATTTAATTTAAGAAAATAATTACTCCACTATGGTAGGTGTAATACTCTAAATTCATCTAAAGGTGAAAGTTATAAATAACTACCATATTCATCAGATTCAACTCCCAAATAGTTATTATTTCATTTTTTTCTTGAGAATCATTCTCCACCTCTTCTAGACATGAAACTATATGGCTTGAACTACTCTGTGTAGTAGTCATCCCATACTGGGTAGTAGTGATTATTTTGGATGACTACTGCTCATAGTAGTTCAAGAAATATAGAAGAGATTGGGGACTTGTCTCAAGCAAAAAATGCAACAATAACTGTTTGGGTGATGAATCTAGTGAGTATAATGGTTTTCCCCTTAAAATTTTTTAAATTACCCCATATTAATTTAAAATTTAAAACCTCATCTCAAAATTATAAAAGGTTCCTGACACTACCATGAGAACATAAACTCATCCCCATTGAGCTGAACCGACTCTAATCTATGTTAATAGTCCTTTTCCCTCACCTGTATCTCATATATAATATCTTTATGTCCACTGAGGTTCATGTGTAGGGTGTGCGTATAAAAGTAAACAAGTGAGTACTAATAGGCCCCCTGAAATATATAACAATGAATATATTTGAGTATATTTTCAAAGTAGTAACACTCAAAATACACATGTAAGTCATGTCATTGTGTACTAACCAGGACACCCAGATAATCAAATGTACCTACTTCATTTCATACTAGTTAATTATACTAATCATACTATATGTTTATACCATTGTTGTTACATGACATTAAAATCATTTCACTAATAAGAAGTTAACATTTTAATCATAGGATGAGAAAAAATTATTTATCTCCCTTTGGAAATAACCACATCACAGTACCATGAGATTTGACCTCAAACCCCTTGCATCTAAGAATATCTCTTGGAATAACCATCACATGTACTTATTGCATCCAAATCATGAAATGGGTATAACATAACCATTTTTTAGGAAGTGAATATGAAATATGGGGAAGTCTTAACAAAATTGGTTCCCATAGGAAAGAACTAAACAATGGGTGCCAAAATACATTAGTTAAACCTAACTTCTGAAAACCCATAAAGAAGAAGAAACAACAGCAGAAATGTCACATCACCCTCACCCAAGCCCTCGATGAATCGCTAACCTTTCTATAGTAACATAAATTCTAACACACCATACCTAACCCTCACATAATACCCATCATATTCTAATATATGATACTCAAATATTATCTATTTTAGGCATTGATCATCTTTCTCAATGATCACTCGTTAGATAATCTCATAGTCTACAGGCTTAATTTGTCACTGACACACCTCAAATCACAATACAAAGTTATCTATATGATAAACTAATCTGTCATACCCTTTATTGGTTATCCCACTAGGTTTTAAGGAACTATACTTGATTTTATACCACATATCTAACCAATACTAAGGTGATAACATAATCCCTATTAGCACATCACTACCCTAAGAATCAATATAATCAAAACATTCCTAGGATGATCATTTAAAAATATATTTTCAATACTCCATATTCAAACTCCAAATTCATTATACCTTCAAAACACCCATTCGGAATGAAAGAAAAAACATTCATTAATCATCCTAACAATCATTTGGTAAATTTAATATACCTTAAATGTTGTAAAAATATTAATAAGTAAATTAAACATACTTTAAATGTCAGGAAAAAGAATTATAATATTTACAAGACACCCGTTTATCCAAAAATAATTCCTCAGATATAACACCAGTTAAATACTCATTCAAGAAAATTAAACATTCCTTAGTTGTCCTGACACTCATTAAATAATCATTCAGTCAAAGATATCACCTAATAAACATACCTTAGACACCCATTTATAAGTAAATCAACAAGATTTATAACACCCATTCATCAAATAATCATACAAGAAAACCATAAGTCAAAAAAAAACTATCAAATACAATAGACCCTGGATGTGTGAAAAAATAGAACTATGATTAATAACCATAGAGAACAATCAAAGAAAAGAAATGGTAGATGAAGAATAAAAATGGGAAGTTGATGATGATAGTGGGAATGGTGACAACTATTGCACTAAAAATGGAAAGATCCATGAGTGAAGGTGGAAATAAGAATTGTAACAATGAGGAAGAATGAGAGAGACCAATCACAAGTAGAGTTATGGGAGAAAAGAAGTTGGGTTCGTCATGGTTGAGAACACCACAATAACAAAAACCACAGAACCCAAACAAGAAATCAATGAGTGAGGAGGAGGAGAAAATAACATACCTTGGATTCTAGCCCTGATTCATTAGAGAGATCATAGAGGACTAGCACCGAATGCATGGGAGTTATGTGAAAGCTTGAGAATCAGAACTAAATTAGTCGTGATTAGGGTTCTTTTAAATAGATTGGGGAGACCGTTATCAACGCTTCCTAAAAAGTGCATAAAAATTCCTTTTATCGATGCTAAATTAATAAGCACTGATAAAAGATATCTTTATCAGTGCTTTTTTAGCTTTGATAAAATGCTTCTTTATGAGTGCTAAAGGTTTTGCTCTGATAAAGATACCTCTTATCAGCGCTTCTTTAGCATTGATAAAGCTCAATCTTTATCAGCAATAATAAAATTCATCTTTATCAGTGCTAAAACTTTAACGTTGATAAAAGATTTATAATTATAATTATAAGTAAAAAAATTCGTAAATATATTTATATAATTATATATTTATTTATAATGATATTATAATTATTTTAATATATAATTATTTATTTATAATTATATAAATACATTTTAAAAAAATTATATTTTTTATTTATAGTTATAAATTTCTAATTTTACAAACATAGTAAATATACATTTATAAATATATTTATAATTAAATATATCGGTGAATATATTTATAATTATTTATTTATAATTATAAATAAATTTATGTAAATTTATATATTTATAATATATATATAAATATATTTAATATATATATATATTTATATATATAGTAAATATATTAATTATTTGAATATATTAATTATAATTATACAATTATTTAAATATATATATATATTTATTTATAATTATATAAATACTTTTTTAAAAACTAATATTTATATATTTATATCATTATATATAATTATATATATATATATAATAAATAAAAATAAAAATAAAAATAAAAATAAAAATAAAAATAAAAATAAAAATAAAAATAAAAATAAAAATAAAAATAAAAATAAAAATAAAAATAAAAATAAAAATAAAAACTATAACTATAAATACAAATATAAATATAAATATAAATATAAATATAAATATAGTAAATATATTCATTATTTTAATAAATTTATTATAAATTTATTATTATTTAAATATATAAAATTATTTATTTATAATTATATAAATAATTTTTAAAAAATAACATTTATTTATTTATAATTATAAATATTTAAATATATAACTATATTAAATATACATAAATTTATAAATATATTTATTAATAAATATTTTTTTAGAAATATATTTTCAACATTATTAATGAATATATAATCTTAAATGGGCGTATCTTAAAAATGAGTGACATTGAATAATTAAAAATGAGTACACTTTAAAAATATTGAAAAATGGATAAGTTTTATTAATTAAATATAAATCATTAAGAAAATATGGATATATATTGAAGTAAAGATGAATACATATTGAAAATACCAAAAATAGAAAATAAATATTTATAAATAAATAATAGATAACAGTTAAATTCAATAAAAATAAAAAATAAAAAATAAAAAATAAAAAATAAAAAATAAAAAATAAAAAATATTAAAATTGGAGATACAATACCTAACTATAATTATATTAAAAATAAATAGATAAAATTTTCCAATTAAAAAAATAATATATTAAATATATCATGCATGTTATAATGAAATTCTAAAATGAATATTAAAATTTGAATAAATTACATAAATATCCGGTGTAAAAGTTTCTGTATAATCTTTCATTAATTGGGTAAATATTTGTGTGTGTGCAATGAATTAATTATGTATATGTATCAATGTAACACATATTTGATATATGTTAAATTGAAAAATCAAACACCATTCTATTATGACCATTACTTGATGCAATTAGTGAGTATTTTTAATTAATATTAATTTGTAATCATATACCACTAAATATATGACTTATTTAATGTAAGTGAAAAAATATTTTGTATTATATAACTCATATTTTTGGAAATATTATTTATATATATATATATATATATGAATATATTTCTATATTGAATGTAGTAATGAATAACTTTGTATAAAAACCATTAAAAATGAATAAGACATTAATATGCTATTAATTATTACATTTTATTCATTTTATATATTTATATTTAATATATATTATTTATTACTATTTATAATGTATATATATATATATATTAAACTCATTCATTCTTATTAATAATTGTTTCATTAGTAATTTTTTTAATGATTTTTTAATTTATACATTTTTAATTTTTTTGTGTATAACAATTTATTAATATTTAGTTTGTTTAATTATAAAAATTTATTAATTTTATATATCTTTATTTAATATATACTATTCAATAATATTTATAATATATATATATATATTTACATTAAGTTTATTCATTTTTATCAATAATTATTTAATTAATAAAATGTTTAATATTTTTCTTAATTTACTAATTTTGAATTTTTATTTGTTTAATTATTTCATTTTATTCATTTTACATATCAATATATTTAATATATACTACTTATTATTATTTATAATTTATGTATATGTACATTAAATTTATTCATTTTTTTAATAATTATATACATAATAAAATTGTATTTTTTTTAATTTACTCAATTTTAATTTTAATTTGATTAATTATTTCATTTTTTGGGACCTTTATCATCGTTAAAAGTGCTAATAAATTATTCCCTTATCAGTGCTAAAAATAAGTCACTGAAAAAGGTTATCCTTTATCAGTTCTAAAAAATAGGTTAATAAAAGCTACCCATTATTAGTGCTAAAAAACACTCATAAAGAGTACATTTTATCAGTACTTTTTTTAATGTTAATAAATGGAACCATTTTCAATGCTTTTTAGCACTGATAAAGAGAACCTTTATCAGTGATTTTTACTAGTGCTGATAAAGGCTAGTGTTGTTAAAGGTTTGTTCTGTAGTAGTGAGTGATGTATGTGGACCAATGAGTGCTCTAAAAAGTAGCGGTTATAGGTGATTTGTTACTTTAATTAATGAATTTGGTTTGTATAGTTTTTTTTGATGAGACACAAGTTTGAAACATTAAAAAGTTTAAAGTTTTTCATAAAGATGTATAGAATTAACTACGAGAAAGTATTAAGATTCTCCAATCAGATCTCCGTGGTGAATATTTAATCTAGTAATCTATAAATCAATTGAGGGATTAGGGAATTGTTTCTAAACTTACTCCTATTATAACACCAAAATGGAATGTTGTGTCTTAAAGGATGAATCGTAGCCTGTTAGACATTGTTCAATCAATGATGAGTTTTTGTGACCTTCCAATTTCATTTTGGGGTTATTCTCCAAAGACTGTTGATTTCTACTAAATTGTGTTCCATATAAAGCATTCATGAAGACACTATATGATATATGGACTGGGAATCATCCCAATATGTATTTTATAAGGATTTTGGGTTGTGAAGAAAATAGACAATGTTTTTATTTTGATAAGATTTACTCTAAATTTGATAAGTTCTTATTTGTTGGTTATCCCAAAGAAATTGTGGGGTATTATTTCTATAACCCTACTTAAAAAAATTATTTTTAGCCTGGAGTGGTGTTTTCATTGAGAAGGAACACATGATTCAAGATTTCAATGGGATTAAAGTTGAAATTAGAGAAGTTTACAACCAAAAAATAGGAAATGCTCCTCAGATGGAAGTTAAGTGGGTTCTACAAAGAGTTGTGGAAGAATAACTGACTCGAGTTATACAAGAACTTCAAAGGTCTGGTAGGATTCATCAAGAACTTGAGTGATATGGATTTCTCAAGCCTATTGATGGTGAATTTATATTCATAAGTAATGAACATACTTCCTTCTGAGAGGATATTAAGAGTTTTGATTTTGAGAAATGCTTAAATTCCATGGAATCTGAGATGGAGTCCATATACACTAACCATGTTTGGAAATTGGTGGATACATATGAAGGGGTTATGACCATAATACATAAGTGGAGTTTCCATAATAAAACTAACATGGATGGTAGAGTTCCCATCTATAAAGAATTCCTAATAGAAAATGGTTACAAAAAGATTCATGGTATTGACTATCAAGAGACCTTTTCACCTGTTGTGATGATAAAGTCCATTCAGATTAGTCTTTCCATACCAGCTCATTTAGATTATGGGACATATCATATATATTTTAAAACCTATTTCTTTAATGGGTATTTAGTTAAGTATGAACAAATGATATAACCAAAATGTTTTGAATTTCCAAATGAGTCTATTAAGGTATACAAGTTTCAGTAGTCTATTTCTTTACTAATGAAAACTTCTCAGAGTTGGAATATCTAGTTTGATAATGAAATCAAAGGTTTGGATTCACCAAGAATGTAGATGGTTATTGTGTATATAATCATGTTAGTGGGATTATAGTAATAGTTTTTGATATTTTAAGTTAATTACATACTAATTATCAAAAATAAAATCCCAATACTTTATTCTATAAATGTATGGCTTGGTATATTTTTTGCAATGAAATACATGGGTGAAACACCTTATATATTGGACATGAAGATATATAGATATATATCTAATAGGTTTCTTAGAATGAGTTAAAGAAAATATATTGGTAAAGTGATAAATCAATTTAGCTCAGGGAACTCCAAAAGTGGGTCTTTACCAGTGTTGTATGTAACGAATCATAAGAAAATTCAAGATCCTTTTAAAGAGTTATAATGGATGGGTAGGTTTCCTTATGCGTTCATCATAAGATCTAACAAATATGCCATGTTATGCACTCAACTTGATGTCATTTATACTTTGATTATAACAAGTAGATAATAATAAAATCCTATATAGAGTCACTATATTTCAATAAAAAATCCTTAAATACATGAGGAGTACTAAAGATAAGTTCTTGGTATTTAGAGGTGAGGAAGAAATTTGTGTAAAGGGTTACATAGATACTTGTTTCCAATATAACAAATATGATATGAGGTCTCAATCTAGATTTTTGTTTTGCCTAAATGGTGGAGCTATAATTTAGAATAGTTCCAATATACCCACCATAGCAGACTTGATAATAGAGGTAGAATATATCGATGAATCAGATGTTGTAAATGAATCTATTTGTATTAATAAGTTTATTTATGAAATTAGAGTGGTTCCTAGATTTGAGGTGGAAATTGATCTATATTGTGAAAAAATGGGGTTGTTTCATAGGATAATGAACCTTGAATATAACGAACCCGGATTAACCTACAAGGATATTACATCATTTTAGATGAATATTCAACACATTACAAAAATACATTCCTAAAGACCATAAAAGTTTAGTGTCATTTGAAACTTGGAAACCTAATATTATAACTTGGAGAAAGATATTCAACAAATCCCTTTAATATCTTCCCCTTTAGTACTACTACTTAAAACCTTTATTAATAACCTAGAGAAAGGAAACATATGAAAGTGGTGAGCTTAGATACTCAGTATGGGTAAACAAGGAAGATATGTAAGAATAACATGTGCATAAGGGTATGAAAACATGATCATAACAATATAAGATCATACCTTACATATAAAAGATCAAAATCACGAGTCATGGAATAAATTTTGGTGGTTCACAATACATTAGTCATTAATAAATTAAAGAACATGATTCGTGAGAGTATAAAATTAGCATAATATATAGACTTGTGAAATACACATAAGCATATAAAAATTTACCTATAAGTAAAGTCTCATTTACAAAGCTTATTATGGAACTTCATGGGGACTACACCTACTGGATATGACACACCACCATCCTTATTTATAGTCCTTTCTTTATAAGGGATCAAGTTTCCCCATCTTCCCATAGTGGATTGGGTTTCCCCATCTTTCCATAGTGGATCGGGTTTCCCATCTTCCATAGTAGATCGGGTTTCCCCATCTTCCATAGTGGATCAAGCATGTCAACTAGATTCCAATCATTATCTCATGAGATATAAATCTTTACCCAATTCATTGGAGGGATATATATTTCCCACCCGTCACATGATAAAATCATACATACATGTGCCAAAAGATAATAAAACTTGCATCATATCACAACCCATATAAAGAGATGGGTTTTATAAACATAATATTATTACCCACGAAATAAAATGGATATCATAAACATTTCATTATATCATTTCCTATGGAAAATGGATAGGTCTCATAATCATTTCATCAAGGCATAACCCATGGAAATAAGTGAGGTTCAAAAGCGTATAACCTATAGAAGAGAAATATGTGTCCTAAACATCATTCTATCAAAACATATACCATTAAAGAAAGAATTTTAATGGTATTATTGGATCATATTTCCTATAAAACATATACTATAACAAATTACTTCATCTTATATGGATAAGGATTTTGAAATATTACTTGAAATATTTATTAAGGAAAATAGAATTTCTATGAAAATCCTTTTCATAAACCATTTCAAAAATCCTTTCCTTATAAAGAAAGACTTACAATTGTATTTAAAATATTTCTTGAGAAAATATCTTTTCCACTTTGAAAAAAACTTTATAAAACATAAATAAATTTTAAAACCTTTTTTATTTAAAATTGATTATAAAACTTATAAAGGAAGCTTTAAAATATTTTGAAAAACTTATTATTTGAAAGAACCTTAAAAAATCATAAATAAATATTGAAAACATTTTGAAAATTTTTTTATTTGAAAATAATTTTAAATATTAAAAATAATTCAGGAAATCATTTTGATCATTTTATTTTAAAATAAACTTTTGAAAAAATATAAATAAAGCTTTGAAAATCATTTAAAATACTTTTTAAACATAATTTTTTTGAAAACATTTTTCTTTGAAAAACAATTTAAAATAAAAAAATCCAATATATTGGGAAAACATTTTATTTAAAAATATCCTAGTAAAAATAAAATGTAAGCTTCAAGTAAATGATAATCATGACGGCAAGTAAGCTCTTACATGTCAAACATTCCTTTTTCACCTAAAAAAGTTTAGAAAAGTGTCTTGATGAGATAATAGAAAAAATATTCCTTTTAATACCATTTTATAAAAGGTAAAACATGGGTAAAAATTACCTTTAAACATAATAGTATAATATTAAAACATTTTTTAAAACATTATTATAAAACATGGTTATGAAAGAACAAGGATTTCTGACCAAAATGAGAAATAAAGTCAGATTTTTATAAAAACATTTTCTTAATTACTTTGCCGATTTGGAAACTTTTGAACCATAAAATCCATGAAATAATGATAATAAGAAGGATATTTAAATACAAATAAATTTAATGATAATAATAATGTAATGAATTCATGTTAAGTATTTACACCACACAAAAGAAATGAGTGGTGAATAAGGCATAAGTCTCACAGAAATAAAAGTGAGACAAGAAAAACCTTACTACTTTAGTAATTTTAGAATAATTATCTCCATGAAATAATAACATCAATTAAAGATCTTAATATCATTAAATAATTGAAACTAAAGATATAAAATTTTATAGGACAGTTTATATGCCACACAAAAGAATCTAGTGGTGAATATTTCAGGTATCTCACGGAAATAAAAAAGTGTGATGAAATTCCCTTAGCTTAAATCTTGACTTTATTTGTACATGTTCAAAACTACTGTATAATAAATAGAAGTTTTTTATAAATATACCAAATAACCATATTATTATATATAATACCATATATGATTTTACTATGACTTTATATTACCTGTTTATTAAAAATTCCACGTAAATGTTACGTTTTGAGTAATATTCGAGTTGTTTTTTGTATATGTTTTGACTTATATTATTATTGATAATATTTATTAGATCAGGATTAAATTATTTATATAATGTAAAAAATTATACAAATATCATATATATTTAGTATATACATATTTATAATAATCTATAAAATATATAAATATGAAATAGAATACACCATTCATGGTGACGGTAGGCCGTACGTATGCACAAAAGTTGTTTCTGTTTTATTATCATTTTGAAACAAAGAAAGTAAATGATATATATATTTTCATTACAGTACCATTATTATTTCATATATATCATATAATTTTACTAAACCCATCCTTAATACATTCCATTTAAATTCTGAATGAATCACTTTACCTTGAGGAGGCGGTATTCCATACATCCACAAACGAAGTTATCGTATTTAAAAAATAGAAATAATAAAGGTATATTTTATATAATAATTAAATAAGAATAAATAAATCATAAATATAATATATATCATATAAAAATATTATATTCATCATAATTCCCAACCATGAGAGGTGGTAAATTAAAAACGAACAACATCATTTTGCACGAGGCGATAGTTCTCCATACACATGAACGAAAAGTTTGTTACCCATTAGATGGAAGTGTGTGTAAGTGAAGGTAGAAACATAAGGGGAAAAATAATAGTTTATTGATAATAATTTCTTTATTATATAATCATGGAATAAAAATATTTTAGGAGGTGGATAATGAAAATAAAACAAAAGAGCTTGTGTAAGGATGTTACCTATTCTTGGGGTAACTCCACTTGGTTTGCACCAAAGGGATTACTTGATTGGATTGATGGTAAAAGGTAGGATTATAAGATAAATTTAGAGTTGTTTTGAGGACATTTTATCATATTTTGGATGATCCAAATGGCTTTAGAGGTGTGAATAAGTGGGAGGGGTGAGTTCCTTTTTACAGTGGAGGAGGAGTGATATATTTGTAAATTTTTGAAAAGGGAATTCCACCTATATTTTTCCCATGTAAAGTGGATCCAATAATGGTAAAAATAATAGAGAATGGAGAATAGGGTCTAAATATGAATATAAAATGGATTTTTTTTATAAATTTATAGGTCATTTTGTGCCTTAAGTTTAAGGTTTATTCCTTTTCTAGGCTAATTTTTCTTTTAATCACTATAATTAATTCTAATCACTCTCACTAATGTTTTTGGTCAAACATAACTTAAAAATTTTATAAATTATAAATTATTATGATTCCAAATATTTAATACATTTTTACCAATTCAAAACACATAATTTACAGAAATTAATTTAAATTTAATCCCACAGACGGGACGAGATGACGAGTTTTTAAAGTAAAAGGGTCCAAAAGTTTAAAATGTTTTTATATCCAATTTAAATGAGAAATTAGTTCCAATAGCCTAAATTGGATTAATATAGGTATAATATATCTAATTATAATTTAAAACCAAATTAAAATATAATTTAACTATATAAATAAATTAGATGAAAAAATAGTTTTAAATTACAATTCAGTGTTTTTCACTATTCATCAAAAAATGTAACTTCTCAAAAAAATTCCAACAATTTATCCAAAGTAAATTTTGAAATTATTATATAAAAAATAATTTTTTTAAATAAAAATTATAAAAGTGTCAAAATTATATTAAAAATGAGTTCTCTATTAAAAGGCGGTAAAATTAACTTTTAGAAAAATACATCTTTTTATTCATAATATTGGATTTATTTTTATATTATACCTATAAAATATACTGGATGAGTCTAAAAAATATTTATTTAAAATATAATATAAAAATTTTATTGAAGAATTTATTCAAAAGTGTTTTGTTTAATTTATTGCGATAAAATTATGTTTTTATATAGAAAAATAGTTTTCTTAGAAAAGTAATTTATTTATTTTCAAATAGTTCGTACATTCATTTCTACTAATTTATATTATAAGTATTCAATTTATATGTGTGTGTAAATAATATTTTACCAATTTAGTTAATCTTATTTATATATTTTGTTCAAACAGATATATGGTTGTTATAATAACATTTTTAAAATAGTATATTGTAGTTCTGTAAAACTCTACCTTGCATGTAACACAAGATATCGAAGGGACTCAGTATTGTATATAATATAAGTGAAACATAGTGTTGTGTGTACCACATGCAAATCTAAATATTTCATGTAGTGAAATATTAACTTGGTGTGGAATACAACACAAGCCAAACTTGGTGTTTTGATATAACAAAAGATATATTCAGTGTTTTGTGAAATGAAAAAAATATCAAAAAGATTTAAATTAATTCAAAAAAACAAAATTAAATAAATATATAGGATTTACACTCTACCCCCCTTAAAAAGAATTTCTCCCTAAAAATTCATCTATTTTATGAATGGTTTATTACTTAAATTTTCTTTCATAGAAACCCACATTATAAAAATGTATACTAAAACTTTCTTTAAAAGGGGAATTTATAAAAATAACAATTACCCAAAGTAACTCATAACTGGGTTTCCACATAGGAGAAATTAAGTGGAAATTGAAAACATGAACATTGAATAAAAAGGAAAATAGTCATAGAGATTGAAAAATATCACTGATCACAAGAAAGTGGGTGATCTAAAGAAAGTTGACAGTAACAAAACCATAAACTGAAGAAGAATGAAAGATGTCATTAATATTATCAGAAATGATGATAAATGAATAACCTTTTGTTTCAATATCCTTTCCTAAAGTCGAATAACCTTCACAATATGATATAATTACTTTATTTCAGTATAATATCACCCTTTGCTAGTATATTGAACAATTTTTACATCATCTCTTATTCCAAAAATGAAGGTGAATTCATCATTTTTGAAGCACTAACAGATCATGTGATCTATAAATAAAATGATGGGTGTACGATCCCAACCTTTTATAAAGTCATATCAGGTGATCTTTTTAGGTAATTTTTGTTGTTTTGAAGTACCTTTGATTTGAAATTGTTGTTTGAGGTGTATTTGGGAGTGGTTTTTAGAAAAATATATGGATAGAGGGATATACATGGTTTTCTCATGGTTTGAAAAACCATGCACCCAAACCCAGGTAACCATGAAAACCATGTGAACCTGGATAGTGAGGTCTACACGGTTTGTGCATGATTTCGTTAACCGTGCTCTCCTACTAGGTGAAACAGTGCGCTCAGAACAATTTTCTACAAAAATTCATTTTAAAACCACCTGAACCCCTGAAACCCATCTATTTCAACCTAGGCTAGGGTTTTAAGAATTCTAGGCTATCCAAGAGCTTTACAAAGGGATTCCAAGGTGATCCAAACACCTTTGTTTAAGATTGAAAGCTCAGATTGAAGATCTGCTCTCTTTTTGATAAGTGGATTTCAACCTGATGATTCTCCCATTCTTTCCCATATATTTCCTTGATCTTTTCATTAAAGATCTCCACTTTTTACATGGATCTAAAACTATTCGTTGAGATCTAGGTCTAGGATTGTGGATCTTGATCTATACTTTTAAGATCTTGATGCCTTTGTTCTTAATTTTGGGTTTTGGGATTTAGACCTGGATCTTGATCGAAGTTGTTATGCCTCTTAGATTTTTAGAACTTCTGTTGGGCTATCGTCCAACAAAACACTGAGTTAGGTGGTCTAAATAGAACTCCCATAGTCATGGATTTGATATGTGAATGTGATATTAATGATTTTCAAGCATACCTTAGTGATTGTTTTCCTAAATTCTGTTAATTCGAAATGTGTAATTTTCATGTTTATGTTTTGGATACATATATGATTAATTGATTATTTAATCATGGGAATATGGGGATTCAAAAATAGATAATTGATTTTGGGAAATTGTTTATGATTTGAGATATTGTATTTGAGATATTGTATTTGAGATATTGAATTGGTTGTGTTTGAGATAATTAATTGAAGGAATTAATTATGAGATAATGATTTGGCTATGTTGAGATAATTAATAGAGGATTAATTATGTTCCTTGATATTTGATTAATATAATTAATTATGAGATTAATTATGATAAGTTGAGATTTTATTTTGATAACTAATTGTGGAGAATTAATTATGGAATGAGATTTCTGTTGTTTGATTAATTAACTGATGAATTAATTAATGGTTTGTGTACTTAGTTAATTATGGGGTTAACTAATGGAATTTTATTTACTTAATTGATTATTGGATTAGTAAGGGAATGATGTGGTTAATTATTTATGAATTAATAAATGATGTAAATTATTGAGAAAGTTGGTGATAGACATGGCATTCTAGACCAATGGAGAAGTTGGGGTGTTAGACATGGCTTTATACCCCAATAGTTGATACAAGTGCTCGTGATGTGAGGTGGTAGTCATGGCGATCTACACCAATTGGGAAAGTGGGTTGTGAGACCTGGAAATCTACACTGATTGAAATTTTGGTTGTTAGACATGGATTTCTACACCAATCTAATGATAATGATGAATTGTGAGTTGAACTAGAGACATGAATAAAACTTGAGTCTAATGTGATTATAAAAGAAAATGTGAAAATGTGATAAATATTTAATTATTCATTTTATTTATTGATTCATAGAATTGCATACACTATCTTTTGACTAGAATTGTTTTAGACACCGTTGGTGGTGGCCTACTGAGTTCTACTCACACCCTATTCGGGCACCTGATCAGTACCCGAGAAGACTTTGTTGTTGTAAGATAGGATAAGGGTAAGGCCCTGGGATAAATTAATAATTAGGGATGGAGCTTGGGTAAGGGAACGAGGTATAGTTTGATAACTGCTTTGGAGTCATTGTGTCTTTATTTTCAGTTTCATTGTAGACATTTGACACTTTCATTTTCATAACATGCTTTCCCTTTCTATTGAGTATTGATTAATCTGTTTTGACTATCATGTGTCATTGGTATTATTCATATTATTTATATGCTTCCACACTTGTTTAATGTTTTTTTCTTCCATTAGTGTTTTACTCTGTTAAAAGAGGGTATAGTCTCCCCATGACTGATTTACCAAACCCTCACTACTTGTCAGCACCCTCTAGCATACAAGGAGGTTCACTTGAGAGCATGTGTCAAACCGGCTCGGGGCACCATTGTGTGGAACCCAGGTCAGGATGTTACAAAGGTGTATCATAGAATAATTTTTTTCTTTTTTTCTTTTGTCTTACTAATTTGGAAAAGGTAGACATGAGACTAGGAAGAGTTGGGGATTGGTAATGAGGTAGTGCATGGGAGTTGTAAACCCATGTATAGGGGAAAATCTGGGTACTAATGGTGGGATTGTTGGGATTACTATTTGTTGTTATAGTTGAATATTATTTCACCCTGGGTGATGCACTTGTGGTGTGATGTGATAATGGTTTTGGAGAATTGTTGATTATTGATTCATGGCCTAAAGAGGCACAAGATTTGAGTATGCATGCATCATTCTTGGTACTCTGGGTTATTGTGACATGAATCATTTTAGGCACTCACGGGAAAATGGGTTATGGGTAAGTTGTTGAACTTGAACTGTTTTCCTTGTTGTGAGATTGAAATGGAAATGTTCCTAACATGAATTGAGTTATGTTGTAAAATGATGTAAAATGAGAATAAATGGTTGTTAAATGAGAAACTTGAATAATGAAATGGGTTTGATTAACTAATTGATGAATTAATTAATTATAAATTATGTAATTAATTAATTGTGGGAATTAATTAATGAGAATGTGATTACCCTTGTTAACCAAGACATAGGAGTAGTATTTTTAAGGGTGGTGATAGTGCATCGATGTTGACCGCGTGACAAGAAATATGGAAAATACATGTTGAAACTTGTTGTGTTTCTTTTTACTCTTACGTAAAGGTTATAAGGTTGTGTTATGAGACCAAAGACTTGTGTTTGGAATTGTAGAGATTATGCCTCTATGATGCTTGTTGATAGGGAGACCTAGGGATATTTCTTGGAATGAACTTCCAAACAGGGGACTTGAGGCACCATTAGTGACATCTGAGGAGGAAGGGAAGCAGTTCCAATAGAACTTTGCTCATTTCATGCAATTCATAGAGAGAGACCCAATGTGGGTTCTTAAAAGCATGTCTAAGTTGACAAGGTACTTTAAGCTACAACACCCTATAACTTTAACTAAATATAGTGGAATTGAGGTGGATGAAGTCTGGAATGAATCCATATAGATGATACTTGAGCATTTGGAGACTCCGACTGAGAGGAGGGTCATGCTGGCTTCTTATATGCTATGGAGATCAGTGAAGTACTGGTGGGACATTCATGTATTATTTGGACAGACTGATGATATGTTATGGAAGGAATTTCTAGAGGACTTCTTGGAACACTTCTATCCAGAGACACTGAGACAAGATAAGGCTTCAAAATTTGTGCATCTGACCCAAGGAAGCATGTTCATAATGGATTATTCTGAAGGTTTCATAGATTTACAGCGTTTTCCTTCAGCGTTGGTAGCAGATGAAAATTTTTCGACAAAAAGATTTGAGGATAGACTTAGGTGTGAAATTTAGTCCTAGGTGAATGTATTTAGGCTGAAGAAGTTATCATAAGTGGTGAATTAGGATCTCATCTCAGAGGGGAACCTGAAGGAGGCTTCCTGTATTGGACATGTAGCTATCCCTGGATGATCAGGGAGTGCTCCTTCCAAGAGTAGGAAGCATCATTATGGTAACCTTAGTTAGTACATTGTAATAAAAGGTGGATAGTTAGGAGGAATAGTTGCACTAGACCTTACCCATGTGATTTTACACTAGTGTTTTAAGCTGAGACAATATCATAAACATTATCCTTGACTAACAATCTAGTGCTGATATTGTGGCAAGAAAGAGCACCTACAGAGGTTCTGTAGGGTGAAGCGACAGGCTGGTGCTGAGGGAGTAACTACTCTGAGTCAAAATGTGGGAAGGGGGTCTTCTACACCATATAGGTCTGGTAGTTGGAATTATACTAGCAGAGGTAGTAGAGGTAGTGGATGTGGTGCTTCAGGGAAAGAGTGCCCATATCAGCAGAGTTGTTCTACTCAAGGGAGTTAGATGGCATCACAAGGAAGAGAGAAAGATAGTTATATGAATTATAACCTACACTTGTGTAGAGAAAGGTTGGGCCATCGACAATGAGAAGTACTATTCTAGTAGCTTTTACTTTTGCTAGTTTCTTTTTTGATACTGGTGCCTCTAATTCTATTATATCAATAATTCTTGTTAATGGTTTGAGCCTGAAGATGGAGTTTGTAGGCAGAGTAATGAATATTAACACACCATTAGGAACACAGTCTAGAGATATTTGTTTATGCAATGAATGTTCACTAGATATTAGAGAGCATAATTTTCTTTGGGATCTCTATGCCCTTGATATAATGGGATTCAACCTCATTATGGGCATGGACTGGTTAGTCTCATACCGAGCCCACATCGATTGTTATCGAAGGATATTGACATTGGTATCTCCTAAGGGTGACTAGTATGTCTTTCATGGAGAGTGGGATATCCAGGTGATTAGAGCAGGGTCAATTTTTTAGAAATTGAGAGAGCTCACAACCCAAGTTGCTAATATTTTGCTTGATGATGGGAGTGGTAGGCAAGACATCCTTCCACTAGTTGTAGAGCTGCTTCAGGATGTTTTTCCGAAATACTTGTTAGGGTTTTTGCTGGAGAGAGATGCGGGGTTCACTATTGAGCTCATGCCGGGGGATGAGGTAGTATCTATTCCACCTTACAGAATGGAACCGACTGAGCTTCAAGAGATCAAGTCTCTGTTGTAGAAACCGGAGGATAAGGTGTTTATCCATCCAAGTACGTTGCCTTGGGGATCACCTATGTTGTAAGATAAGAAGGCTAGCAGGATTTTAAGTTTGTGTATCGATTACTGGAAACTGAACAAAATGACCATGAAGAACATATGCCCTCTTTCACGTATCAATGACCTGTTTGACCTGAAGGGGGATTGTGTGTTCTCAAATATCGATTTGAGATTAAGGTATTATCAAGTGAGAGTTCAGACTTCTGATATATTGAGAACTACTTTTAGGAGTAGTTATGGACTTTATGAGTTTATTTTAATGCCGTTTGGGTTGAAAAACACTCCAGTAGTGTTTATGGCCTCGATGAATAAGATCTTTCATCCCTACCTAGATTAGTTTGTAGCAGTGTTCGTGGATGACATCGTGGTGTACTCTAAGACTCATTATTATCATTCCCAAAATCTTGATATCAACCTAAATACATTGAGAGAGCATCATTTATATGACAAGCTATCTAAGTGTTAGTTTTGGATTAACCAGGTACAATTTTTGGTGCACATCATGTTGGAAGAAGTTGTGATAGTGGACCAATATAAAGTTCCGGTAGTGGTTTCTTGGGAGCAACCAAAGAATGTTTTTGATATCTAAAGATTTTTGGGATTAGTAGGTGGTTACAAGAGGTTTAACTAAGGCCTTTTCCAATTGGTTTCACCTCTTTCAAGCTTTAACAATGAAGGGAAAATCTTTGATTGGACATAATCATGTGATACTTCATTCCAAGAGTTGAAGAAGTGATTGACATCAGCACCAATCTTGATCTTGACTAAGTCAGGTGAGGAGTACATGGTGTATTGTGATGCTTCTGGGATCAGAATTAGAGCTGTGTTGATGCAAGGGGGTCGACTTGTTTCTTTTGGGTCTTGGCCGTTGAGGCCACAAGAATGAAATTACCCTACACTTGACCAGAAGTTGGCAGCTGTGGTTTATGATCTTAAGTGTTGGAGACACTATATTTTGGGTGAAAATTTTATTGTTTTTATAGACCACAAAATCTTGAAGTACATCTTTTCACAGCGCAACTTGAATCTTCAGCAGTGAAGATGGGTAGAGTATATGCAATAAATTTGATTTTAAACTAGCATATACACCTAGAAATTGGAATAGTGTGGCTAATGATTTGAGCAAGAAGACTCATAATCAGTTGGTACATGTGTTGATTGTAGAGTGGAAGATGATGACTTTGCTGGCTGAAATGCATGTGGTGGTTCAAGAGAGTTAGGAGAAGATGACTCTAGTTTCAGTAGCAGTGGAGTCTACTCTCTTGAGACGAATCAGGGATAGGTAGTATGAGGATCCATAGTGTTTATCCTTGATGGAAAGCCTTGAAGGTGGGGATACACCTTCATACTAGATGAAATATGGGGATGAGGTCATCTATATGAAAAATCAGGTTGTTGGGCCTATGACCATACGAGAGGAGCTCATGTGATAATTTCTTGCCTTGAAGTGGATAGTACATCCAGGTTTGACCAAAATGTACCATGACCTATGATGATAGTTTTGGTGGATTATCATGAAAAGGGAAATAATAGAGTTTGTGGTGAGATGTATCACCTATAAGAAGGTGAAGGAAAAACATCAACGACCTGGAGGTCTATTGCTGGTGTTTTTTATTCCAGAATGCAAGTGGGACGCCATGACTATGGATTTTGTGGTGGGTATTCCAAATATGATTAGGAAGAATGATGCTATTTGAGTCATTGTGGACCGTCTAACGATGGTAACACATTTCTTTCCAATTAGGGAAACCTTCATAGTAGAATAGTTGGTAGAAATGTATGTTTGGGAGATAGTTCATTTGCACGGGGTGCCATCGACTATAGTTTCAAATCACGATTATTTCTTTACTTCATGTTTCTTATAGGGCTTGCAGAAGGTGCTTGGAACATAGATTTTGTTGAGTATCTCTTTCTACCCACCGACATATGGGCAGTAAAAGTGTACCATACAGGTGTTATGGGATATTCTTAGAGCATGTGTGTTTGACTTCTGTTGTTCTTAGGAGAAGCACTTGGGTTTAATGGAGTTATCCTATAACAATAGTTATCAGGTAACTATACATATGGAACCATATGAGTCACTTTATGGTAGGCCATATAGATCACTGCTATGCTGGATGAAGGTGGGTGAGTCAGAGTTGTTGGGACCGAGTCTCATGTAAGAGATATCAGAGAAGGTGCAGCTGATTTGGAAATGTATGGATATGGTTCAGAGTATGCATAAGTTGTATGCTGATAGTTGGAGATTACCCCTAGACTTTACAGAGGGTGATCCTGTATTCTTTTTGGTGTTGCCTCAGTTGGGTCATCATAGGATATAGAGGCAGGGCAAGTTGGTGCCCAGGTTTGTGGGACTGTTTAAGGTAGTGGAGAGAATCAAACTAGTGGCATACCGATTGTCTCTTACATAGAAATACAGTGCTTTGAATGATGTTTTCCTTGTGTCACAACAATGGTGGAATCACCCCAACCCTTCTCATGTGATCTATGTGGATGAGGTTGACCACGAGATTGATGAATCCTTTGAGGAGCATTTGATATGTGTTCTAGATAGTAGTGAAAAAGTGTTGCTGGGAAAGGCCATACTAATAGTTTGGGTGTTATGGAAACATGGATGGGTGCAAGAGGAAACTTGGGAAAGAGAAGTAGATATTAGGGTTTAATGGCCCAATCTTTTTGGATCAGAATCTTAGTGAAGTTCGGAAGTGTAGCTCAAGGATGACCTATTATAAGGTGGGGTGATTGTAAGATCTTGGTCTTTTCTAGAGTCATATCAGGTTCATTTTTCTAGTACTTTTTGTTGTTTTAAAGTACCTTTTATTTGAAATTGTAGTTTGAGGTGCTTTTGAGTGAGGTTTTAAAAACAATCTATGGATAAAGGGTTGTGCATGCTTTGGGAACAATTTAAAAAACTATGTGCCCAAACCCAGGTAACTGTGCGATCCACACAGACCTGGATAGTGAGGTCTACATGGTTTGCACACAGTTTCCTTAGCTGTGTGCCCCTTCCAGGTGAAACCACGCGTGAAAAACAATTTTCTATGAAAATTAGTTTTAAAAGCACCCGAAACCCTGAAACCCATTTATTTCAACATAGGTTCAAGATTAAAGAATTATAGGAAACCCCCGAGCTTTCTAGAGGGATTCCATGGAAATTTGAACATCGTTATTTGTGATCAAAATCCCAGATTGAAGATCTGCACTCTTTCCTGTAAGTGGATTTTATCCTGATGCTTATCCCATTATTTCCTCTATCTTTCCTTGATATTTTCATGAAATATCTCCACTATTTACATGTATTTAAACCTATGTGTTGAGATATATACCTACGATTGTGGATCTAGATCTAGATTTGAAAGATCTCGATGCCTTTGATCTTAATTTTGAGTTTAGGGATTTATGTCTAGATCTTGATCAATGTTATTGTGCTAAACAGATTTTGGGGATTTCTGTTGGGCAATCATCCATCCAAAGATTGAGGTAGTTTGTCAAAATCAAACTCCCATAGTCATGGATTTGATATATGTATGTGAGATTAGGGATTTTCTAGCATCCCTTAGTAATGCTTTTCCTAAATTGGGTTAATTTGGAACGTGCAATTGACATGTTGATGTTTTGGAGATATAGATGATTAATTGATGATTTAATCATGGGACTAAGGGGATTCCCAACTAGATAATTTATTCTGGGAAATTTTTTATGATTTGTGATATTGTATTCGAGATATTGAATTGGTTATGTTTGAGATAATTAATTGGGGGAATTAATTATGAGATAATTATTTGGCTATATTGAGATAATTAATGGTGGATTAATTATGTGCCTTGATGTTTGATTAAGATAATTAATTGTGAGATTAATTATGAAAAGTTTATATTTTATTTGGATTATTAATTGCGGATGATTAATTATGGAATGAGATTTGTTTAGTTTAATTAATTAATTGATGAATTAATTATTGGTTTGTGTACTTAGTTAATTGCGGGGTAAACTAATGGGTTTTGATGTATTTAATTAATAGTTTTATTAGTTTAGGAATTATGTGGTTAATTATTTATGAATTAAGAAATGATGGAAATGATTGATAAAGTGGGTGTGAGACATAGTGTTCTAGACCAATGGAGATGTTGGGGCATTAGACATGGCGTTCTACCCCAATAGTTGAAACAAGAGCTTGTGATGTGTGGTGGTAGACATGGTGATCTACATAGATTGAGAAAGTTGGGTGTGAGACATGGTAATCTACACCGATTGAGATTTTGGATTTTAGACATGGCGTTCTACAACAAACTAATGATAATGATGAATTGAGAGTTGAAATAGAGACATGAATCAAACCCGGGTCTAATGTGATTATTAAAGAATTAATGACAATGTCATAACTGTTTAATTACACAATGTATTTATTTCTTCAAATAATTACATGCACTATCTTTTGACTTGAATTGTTTTAGACATTTTTGGTGGTGGCCTAATGAGTTGTTTTCACACCCTATTCGGGCTACCTGATTAACACTGGAGTAGAATTTTTTGTTGTATGATAGGATAAGGGAAAGGCCATGTGATAGATTTCTGATTAGGTATGGAGAATGGTTGAGGGAACCGTATTGGGTTTGGGATCCTCTTGGGAGTCACTGTATCTTTATTTTTAGTTGTATTGTAGACACTTGACACTTTCATTGTCATAGAATGATTTCCCTTTCTGTTGAGTATTGTATTTTCTATTTTGACTATCATGTGACATTGTTATTATTTTGATTATTTATATGATTCCACACTTTTTTATTGTTGTTTTCTTCTGCTGGTGTTTTACTCTAATAAAAGAGGGTATAGTCTCCCCATGGATGATTTAACAGACCCTCACTACTAGTCGGAACGCTCTAGCATAAGGGGTGGCCCACTTGAGAGCATGTGACTGACTGGATCGGGGCATCATTGCATGGCACCCAGGTCAGGACATTAAAAGGGTCATTCCATATGTATTTTGTTAACATCACAATAAAAGGTTGTCACATGTTATCCAATATTCATAAATCCTCTCATGGTGAGATAATACTTTAATCTCACAAACTTTATCCAAATCTTAACATAAACCTTACATAAATGGTTAACCTTATAACCCTTCTAAAATCTGAAAATCCAAAACATTAGAAATAAGTTCACTAAATTTCTCAAAAATAGCTTAGCATTGATCCCCAATACATTATAAATTAGCTCTTGGTTGTCACATACCCTACATGTGAATAACTTCATCATGTTTTCTCTTGAAGCATGGTAATAAATTGAAATACCATAAAACCTTATTGAAAACATGCATTATTTCTTATTACAATGATTATTGGATATATTCATTAAATCAAAAAAAATTGCAAACTTCATCCATGATAACACAAACTAATTTTTCAACAAGTCCTTTATCAGTTCTAAGGTCATTGATACTATCCAATTTACTTTTTCCAAATCAATCATCACTTTATCCGATCTAAAAAAGAGTTTCTCAGCATCTTGAACACATTAAGGGTTACCTTCCCTTAATAAAAATATCACCTTTCCATGAAATCACTTATCTACTTCATCAAAACCATTTAACATATCCTTTAAAATCCTTAATGAAAAACTTATACTAAAAATATTTATATATTTCATTATTCGTATAATATAATCTTTGAATTACAAAACCTAAATACTTCATTCATCCCACTTCCTTCTCAAACAATTAACTAAGCTTTGTTGTCTTATTCTTTAATACCCCTTTCCTAAAATATGAAATACGAATCAGGTATTAATATTGATCATACTCAATTTAATTATTCTAATATATAATACTGTTAGAACAACAAATAACTTTCATATATTGTTCATGGTTTCTTCATCATTAGTATAAAAACCATTACATGTACCACCTTGGTGATTGTATTAATGAGCCTTCCACATAGGAAATCGATTTTCATAATGCCCATACTTTCAAAATTTAAAGCATTCATCAATTGAAAATAAATTAGGGAGGCCAATATTTCCATCCATTTTGTTAACTGATCTATTCATTTTCCCTTTTCAGTCACTTGCTTTGTGTCCTTATTTTCCATAGTAAAAAAATCTTCTTATTCCTATAAGATATTCACTTGGGTGATTCTTTCCACATTCTTGACACAACGGAAACTAAATCTTCTTTCCGTGATGGTCGCCATTACGCAAAACCTTTGTTAACTATTTCCTTTTCTTCTTTGGCGATTCAGAGATTTGGTTAAGGTGTACATTATTAATCTTGTAGCCTGAAATCTAATTAGGAATGATTAAAACATCCATCACTCTAGTGATTATCCCATTTGACTGCTCATCAAAAAATTATCTATCACATTAAATCTTAACCCAATTCCTTATGGTTCCATCCATTGAATAAAAACATAAATCAAAGTGTGAGAATCACTTATGAAAGGTGAAAACTACATAATCATCAAAAATCACTTATAAGATTTCTAAATTATGACACATTACTTTAAATCTATGAAATCTTGGGATTATCCTTAGAGATCCCTAGACATATCCTTAGAAATATCCCTAGATATCCCACTAAGTTTTCTCATCCTAGTTTCCAAAGTTATAGTAAACCTTCCATTTGATACCAATTATAATGACCCAGTCCTAACAAAAATATATATTACAACATTTTAGTTGAATATTTAGCACATTAAAAAAATACATGCCCAAGGACCGTAATAATTTAGTGTCTTTGGAAATGTGGAAACATAATCTTATAACTTAGTAAAAGATCTTAAATATCTCCCTTAAAGATATTCTCCCTTAGTACTTCTACTTAAATCCTTTCTTCATAACTCGAGGAAAGGAAGCATATGAAAGGGGTGAGCTCAGATTCTTAGTAATGTTAAACAAAGGATATATGTAAACATAACATGAGAATAAGGCTATGAGAACATGATAATAACAATAGAAGATCATACCATTCACATCAAAGATTATAATCATGAGTCATGAAATAAATATTGGAAGTTCATAAGATAAGAATCATAAGGAAATCAAATAACATGAGTCATTAGAGAATAAAATAGGCATAATACATAGACTTGTGGCATACACATAAGAATATAAAAAATTTACTATAAGTAAAGGCTCATTTAAAAAACTTATTAGGGAACTTCATGGAGACTACACCTACTGGGAAAGGAATACCACCATCCCCAGTTGTATTCCTTTCCTTATAAGGGATTGATGTAATGACCTGGACCTCCCTGGTCCATTACTTTGTCAAAATCTAGTGTTTCAGGTGTTCTAGGAGGTAACGATTGATCTTGTCGGTATATCAGCATTGATAGGTTGGTGTTGGTAGGTTAAGGCATTGGTAGGTTGAGGCATTTGTAGGTCAGGGTGTTGGTAGGTCAAGCCATCAGTAAGTTGGGCATTGGTAGGTCAAGGAGATGGTGAGTTAGGGTATCAGTGGGTCGGGTGTCAGTGAGTCATGTTGGTGACTTGCTTTCAGTGAGTCACATCAGTATATCAACATTGGTGGCTCTTCCATCGGTGGCTCATCCATCAGTGGATGATCCTTCGGTGGCTCCGCATCGGTGGCTCATTTGTTGGTGAATCAACATCGGTAAATCACCCATCAGTGAGTAATTTCCAAATTTTCCCAGTTTCTCCAGTTTCTCCCCTTTGATGTTTCTTTTATGTTAAATTAGTAAAATGTTGTATTTAATGAGTTTTTGGGCTGTTTAAAATGGTATTTATATTCTAAAAACCTAAATCTTCCATTGACCCCAAACCGCATGGTCTTGATTGTGATCTGTCTATAATGGCCTTTAAAACAGTTTCCTCCATAGATTTTGGATCTAGCCTTTCTAAATCCAAAATCCTCCATTCCTTTGAACCCTTAAGCTTTATCTTGGGGCACTAAGTACCTTTCTTCCCCAAGGAGTCATGCGCATGTACTGTAGAACTGACCCCTATTTTTGATGCAAGGAAGAATCGTTTATCATATGATTTTCCAAGTATAAATTTCCTTCATATCTCTTTTATTTGTTCATTATGCAGGGTTGGTGTACTCATGTACCCTTTTGAATACAGTTGGCCCCAAATTTAAGGAAGATAATAAGTAGTAATAAATAAGGGGATGGTAGTAATATTATGAGGATCAATTTGTTTTATATGTTATCCTTGATCCATGCCATCTTTTGTAAGGACTGTATGCCTTCTAAAAATCATAGTCATTAGTGGTCTCTGTTTTGGAACCTGTATGCTTTGTAAATCACTGCTGTAAGAATTAAAATATGGTTAATTACACATATTAAGTTAATTATATGTATTCCCTAGGATCAAACTTATTCTATGATCACCCATGTTTTATCAAGTGGAATGAAATCACGAGTGCTACTAAATCTGAATAAACCTTGCCTTGTTGGTGTGGTTTTGTGCTATGTGTGGTTCTATTTAGCTTGTGTCTGTGCTATTCAGGTGGTGTTGTGGTTGGGAGTGTCGTTGTGAGTATAGGGTGGTATGGGTGGTGTAACGGTATCTCAGGCTAATAGATAGATAGATTGTGGAATGGATGAACTTGTTATGCAGTGGGACTTCATCTGGGTAGTGGTTGGGTAGTAGTGTTTCAGGACTGGGTTATGCCATATTCATGTTTATGGGTGTGCTGGGTGTAGTCTTTTAGTGTATCAAGGTTGTCGAGTGTGGTAGTAATGAGGTGTATAGGGGGTTTTACTTATTGAGAGGAAGGAAATGGAGACATGAATTTGAAGAATGGTGGTGGTAGTGGTTGAATTGGCATCCGAGACAGGGGAGTGTGCAGTGGAACTACAAGATGGTTTATTTCTATTTATTTCACTGAGTGTGGGGTGTTTCTTATAGCGGGGCTACCAGGGATGGTTTAGGAGAGATTATTTTGAAGAAGCATAGTGTTAACTTGAGTGTGCCTTTTTCCCAGAGTTTCTAGAGACCGTTATTTTATGAATGGGGGTTAGAATGAATTATTTTACCTCATACCTTCTTTATTTGTTTGGATTTGGTAGTGGTTGGTATGGTTAATCACCTTATAATGTTTGTAGTGTTTGGGAGTTTCTCGGGTAGGGATGGAATAGATAAAAAAATTGATAAGGTGGAGTGAAAATTAGTTAAATGATTTGGATGGAGGTTTGTTTCAAGTAATGTCTTGTAGTGAAGCAGTGTTCATTTATCAACTTATATAAGTGACCATCATTTATGTTGGTATGTTCATTTAGGGTTAGAAGAAAGGGTAGTTTTGGTGTGGTCTAATTGTTGTTTTGAAAATCCATAGGTCGGGCTGAGTGTTTGGTACCTATATATATACATGTAGTTCCTTGTGATTTCAATATGCACCTCACCAGTGTAGTTAACTATGTTCCGAACACCCCTTAGTTATGGGGGCGTGTTTCCTTTCCCATGATCCTGGTGGGATAATGGATGGATGGTTATTGTCTCTTCTCGGGTCCTTCTTCTAGGCATTGGTAGCCCTATAATCTTCAGGCAGGTTATGGTGTTGTTGTGAGGACCTGCTGTCTATGGGTGAGGTGTGATTCCTTGATGTCTTCAGGATGAGATACATTTTACTTTCCAAGTAATCTTTAGGATGAGGTTGTGGTTTTTTGGCCCAGTTGGATGCGGGTGGGATGTGATGTGTTGGAGTATAGGTGTTTGCGGGCGGGATATCATATGAGGCCCAGGTGTGTGTGGGCAGGTTGTGATTGTGGGGCTTGTGGAAAATCATGGTAGCATCAGAATGTTCACCATTTGATATGAGAAGTTAACTAGTGGGAAGTGGTGCAAGGTTCCCAAATATCAACGTGTTTGTTACATTACTTTACTAGACTTGCGTTATTTGGTGATCATGCCTTGGTGAGGTTGGGGTGGATAGTATACTATGTTAGGTGATTTTGAGTTTCTATTATTTTATCATAAGGACATTAGTATGCATATCCCACTTATGCACGAGTGACTTTGGGTTTTCCCTATTGAGTATACCTATATGCTCACCCTACACATATAATTTTTTATTGGATTTCTAGTGAGATTATGTGGACTATTATAGATCTTACTAGATCAGACGTTGGGGATATTTTTTTGCATCACTAATTAGTTTTATTTTGGTACCTACATTGGAGTTTCCATGTATTTCTCACAGTTTTACTTTAAACATGCATGTGGGATGGATTTTATTTTCTTTATATATATATGTGTGTGTGTCTTAGGGTAGTTTGAGGTTGATACATCTTATCCCCCAATCTTGGTTACTATAAAAAGGGTAATGCCTCTCATTTTTGTGATATTTATATAACCTTGGTGTTGTTCTCCATGCCAAAGCCTGTTGGAGGTAGGAATCAGGGGACATTATCTCTCCTTAATCTTGAGGAAGGAAGGTCTCAACATCTTGCTATCACTTCCCCCATCTTGAAGAAGTCAGATCTTGATAGAATGGTATCATAGGATGATGGTTGAGAAATAGGATGGATTTTGGAGTTAGGAACGGTGAGGATTTCATGGGTTGGTAGGGAAATAGTGTCAGGTGATCTTAGTGTATGACATAGGCCAGGGAAGACCAGTTAGGACATGGGATTTTAGCCCCCCCTATGATCTGATGCAAGGAATATGAGCTTACAGAATGACCAAGTTAGGCTACATTGATTGTGGGTTATAGACCCTAGGAAAGGTACGTGCATCATGATGACTTGTGTTCTTATTTGTTTTTGGTGTTTCAAGAAATTAAAATAAACAATAAGTTAAAATGAATCCTAAATAAATTCTATACTACCAGGTCTTTGGAAATTCATGTTTACCTTTCAACTATGGATCCCACTGATGATCCATGAGTGGCTCAAGTAGTGGAAGATTAGTAGGATAATTTGACTGATCGATAGAGGGTTGATCTAGAGGCAGAGGAAAATTAGTGGCCAAAGATGCTTCATGATTTCCAGTGGTAGACTCTGAGAAATCAAGAGGGAAGTGTCTCAAAAATGGAGACGAAGAGTTGGCTTGAGGGGCCGGTGATCAATTTCAGCTTGATCTAGGATTTGATAGATTACTGGGTTCCCCTAGAAGTGATCCATATGTAGGGAGAAGCATGTCAATAGTGGACACTTTACCTTCGAGAGAGGAAGGAGGCCGGTGTTCTATGGGTCTAATTTTAGGAGTTCTGGGAAGAATTCCTTTCTTTGATGATGAAGGCTGAGAAGAGTTAGGAGCTACCCTCCCTCCAGTAGGGGAGTATGTTGATGAAAGATCTAGGGACTAAGTTTAAGGATCTCCTTCGCTTTACCCTGGACCTCTTTCCATATGAGGATTCTCGGGCGAGATGCTTAGAGGAGGCACTTCATCCCTCCCTCTATTACATAGTTACTAACTTCACCTTGATGACATACTTAAAGGTTTAGGATAAGGATTAGGTGGTGAAAAGGATTCACTCATGAGGAGTTTTACCATGAGAGGGGATCCATCAGAGTTATTCAAAGGGGAAGGCTATCAACAACAGTTCTCTAGAGTCAGGACCTTCCAGGTTATAGCTAGTAGGGAGCCGACCTTAGTAGTTTCAGTTATGAATTTCTCGTCCTCATCCTTTTCCCCTTGGCTTGGGAACAAGGTGTTTCAATTGTGATGGTCACATGCACATTTAGATTTAGTTCCCATTTTGAGCTTTGTATGGTGGAGGTGGGAAGGCACAACACCCACCTCAACATCAGTTGTCAGCCAGGCTATTTCAGCAGCAGGGATAGAAGGATCCCACTCCATTGAGGGGAGAGGGAGAAGGTAGAGGCCAACCTGAGGGTGTTCCAAAGGGACCTCGACTCGAGCATAGTTGGGGAGGAAACAGATAGCAGGGGGGTAGAGGAGCTGGGCATGGTCAGTTTCACGCCATAGAGGCAATAGTTTCAACAGGCCCAGAGATCGTTTGAGGTATGATCAGTGTGTTCAGTACTCTTGCTTGTGCTTTGTCAGATTTGGGAGATTATCACTCCTTCATTACACCCGTTATGGATCATGATTTGGGACTATATTTAGAGATAATTTTCATACCCTTGCTGTTGAGTACTCTATTCAAATGTTAGACTAGTTTGTTTAATGTTTAACAGGGATGTAGTTTGATGTTGGGGCTGCATCAGTCTAGTGGGGACCACTATCCGCTATAGATGCAGCCGTATGATTTTATCATGGGCATCAACTAGTTGTTTTTGATGCATTCTATTATCGACTGCTTCTGGAGGAGAGTTGTGTTTTAAGATGTAGACAACCAACATGTAGCTTTCTTTGGAAAGAAGAGTTTTTAGGTGGGGAGTTGGCGTGTGAAGACTCTTCTTTCCTTGTTTGTCGAGATTTCAGTGGAATCATTGGATGCAGAGATAGTGGGGGCTCCCAGAGTTATTGGGGAGTTCTTGGATGTTTTTCTCAAGGAGGTTGTGACTGTACCCCCTCAATGTTACATTGAGTTCAGGATAGGCTTGCAACCCGATGATTCTCTAATTTCGATGAATCCTTATAAGATGGAACCTTCTGAGATGTGGGATCTAAGGATTCATATTTACCATATGATGAAGTAGGGATTTATACATCCCAGTGTGTCACCGTGGAGTGCTCCCGTCTTGTTAGCGAAAAAGGCATATGGTGGTCTGAGGTTGTGTATAGACTACCAGAGGTTGAACCATGTAATGGTCAAGAACCATTACCCTCTCCTGAGGATACACGATATTTTTTTACCACTCTAGGGGAGAAAGTTGGTTTTCTATGATCGATCTATGAGATTGGTATCACAAAATGAGGGTGAAGTAGGATGATATCCTGAAGACTACTTTTAGGTGAAATCATGGGCACTTCGAGTTCGTGATTATCATGTTCGGTGTTATGAATGTAAAAGTCATGTTCATGGGTCTTATGAACTCTGTATCTTGTGAGTTGTTGGGTAGGTTCATAATCATATTTATCAATGACATCCTGATCTACTCAAAGTTATAGGAGGAACATACCGAGCATCTCATGACTATCCTAGGGGTCCCTCGACACCACCAGCTCTACGGAAAGCTTCCCAAGTGAATGTTTTTAACACGAGATGTCCACTTCCTTGGAAATGTGGTGTCTCAATAGGGTGTGGTAGTGGACCCCTTAATGGTCAAGCAAATCATTTATTGGGAAATACCAAAGAATGTGGTAGAGGTTCACAATTTTCTTGGTTTGGTGGACTACTACCAGAGATTTGTACCTAATTTATCTCGAGTAGCAGCTTCACTAATAGATCTGACTAGAAAGATCAATGATTTTGTTTTGAGAGAGTAATTACTGGTATCATTTTGATATATTAAGGGGAAGTTGGTCATTGCCCTGGTGCTCAGGTTGCTAGAGGAAGGGGCGATGATTGAGGTGTTTTGTGATTCTTAACATTTGGGCTGGTGGTGTGTGATGATGTAGCAACAAGGAGTGATCTCCTATGGGTATTGGAAGTTACTTCCCCATGAAATTTACTATTCCACTCATGATCTGAAGCTAGCAGAAGTCGTGTTCACGCTAAATATGTTACAACATTACCTCATTAGGGAGCTCTTTGTGGTCTTCATGAATCATAAGAGCTTGAGGTACATCTTTTTGCAATGATATTTGAACTTGTGGAAGTGGAGTTGGATGGATTTTCTCTAGGATTATGATTTTGAGATCTCATATACCTCAGTAAATGGGGATGTTGTGCCTGATGATTTGAGAAGAAAGTCATATAAGGAAGTGATTTAGAAATCTATGACCGCTTGGAGAGCAATGGAGGAGTTTAATTCCTTGCCCTTAGATGTAAGAGTGGATAGAAATAGAGGATGTCTATTTTAAATGAAGATGTAGTCATCTATGAGGCGACATGTGGAGGAGTATCAGTGGGGAGACTCGGAGGTGGAGGTGATGCATGATCGCTTTGACCAGAGTGATGCTCCTGAGGGATGGTCAGAAGATGGTTAGAATCATAGGTTGTTCCATGGAAATATTTTTTTACCAGTGTAAATTCATGAGGGAGTTCTCCCTGAGTTTCCCATATCACCCTTAGGAGTACCCCCATGAGTTTCCAAGATGCACCGCGGCTTGAAAGAGCAGTTTTGGTGTCCCGAGATGAAGCCAGCTGTGGCATAGTTTGTGACAAAGTGATTGGTGTGCCAGTAAGTGAAGGCTGAGAACCATGTTCCCGGTGGTTTATTGCATCCCTTATATGTCCCCAAGTAGAAGTGGGATGACATCTTGATGGATTTTTTCATGGGGATACCCAGGGCTCCGGGAATCTGCGATGCGATCTAGGTAGTAGTGGATCGACTGATGAAATCGACTCACTTCTTAGTAATTAAGGAGTCGAGCACAGTGGATTCCTTGGAAAGAAGGTATGTGGATGAGGTGGTGAAGCTGCATGGAGTTATGAGATCCATCATCTCAGATCAGGATACACATTTTATGTAGTGATTCTAGGGGGGATTACAGCATGATTTTGGCACTTAGTTACACCTCAACACTACTTTCCACCCTCAGATAGATGAGAAGATAGAGAGGACCATCCAAACATTAGAGGAAATGCTGTAGGCATGTTTTTTGGACTTTAGTGGGTCTTGGGTGTGACATTTTACCTTGTTAGAGTTTGTTTACAGTAATATATATCACTCTTACATTGGTATGGATTCATTCGATGCTCTATACGGAAGGCCGTACCATTCACCCTTGTGGTGGACAGAAATTCGGGAGTAGATGAAGGATGCACAAGACCGGTAGAATTCATATGTAGATCGTAGGAGTAGACCCTTGGAGTTTGAGGTTGGGGACCACATGTTCTTGAAGGTTTCCCCTCGACGTGGGAAATAGATGTTTGATAGAGAGAGTGAGATTTATCCCAGGTTCATTAAACCTTTCGAGGTGTTGGGATGATTTGGAAAGGTAGAATACCATCTGGCATTGAAAACACAATTAAAAGGGATCCAATTTTTTTTCTTGTCTCCCAGCTTCGTTGGTATCTTCACAATGACTCCCATGTCATTGATTGGGGAGAGTTGGATATTGAGGATGACACAACATTTGTGGAGTGGCCAGTAGAGATCCCGGATCATTAGGAGAAGGTGCTGCATGGAAGGATCATTCCCTTAGTTCATGTGATGTGGAGGCATAGTGGCCTAGAGGAGAGTACTTGGGAACATGAGACACAAATGGGTACTCAGTACCCAGAGTTGTTTGAGTTTTTTCTTGTGTGTTTTGATCTATGATGCAGTGCTTGAACCATGTTTGTTATAAGGTGGGTTGATTAATTCTTTCTTATTGTGTGATGAAGTCATGACATGTGAAAATGGGGAGACCTAATTCCTAATCAAGACACATTAATGTTGATGTGGTTAAACCGATGCGGGCGAGTTAATTCCACCCAGAGTAGATAGTATCTTTACATGGAGTAAGGAATTCCCAAATTCACGTGTTCAGATAGTTGGTGTTTGTGTAGGGTATCTTTTTAATGTTTGGGTTAGCAGATATGGGAGGAGGTTTCCTTGGATGTTGAGGTTTCACTCTAGCTTTCAAACAATATAGGGTGGATTATCCATGAGAGGTATCTTGCGGGGTGGTTGTTCGGACCCCTCTTTATTATGGGTTTGGTTTTAAATTAATGAGGGCAACAATAGTTTGAGAGGTATCTAATGTAATGGAACGAACCTCCCCAATCCATTAATTTGTAAAAATCTAGTGTTTTGGGTGTTTTGTGAGGCAATGATAGCTCAAGTCGGTATATTAGCATCGATAGGTTGGAGTCGGTAGGTTGAGACGTTGATAGGTCAAGGCATTGATAGGTTGAGGCCTCAGAAGGTTAAGGAATTAGTAGGCCAATGTGTCGGTAGGTCGAGCGTCAGTAGGTCGAGGCGTAAATGAGTTGGGGTGTCAGTGGGTCGAGCTTTGATGAGTCGCGTCGGTGACTCACTGTTGGTGAGTTTCTTCAGTGGCTCAGCATCAGTGACTCATCTATTGGTGGCTTAGAATTTTTGGGTCATTCATTAATGACTCCGCATCGGTGACTCAACCATCAGTGATTCATTTATAATTTTCCAAGTTTTTCCAGTTTCGACCCTTTTATGTTTCCTTTTACATTAAATGAGTTAACTTCCATATTTAATGAGTTTTTGGGCCATTTCAAATGGTATTAATCTTATAAAAACCTGAATATTCCGTTGAATTCCAAAACACATGGCCTTGATCGTGATCTGGATTTAATGGCCTTTAAAATAACTTCCCCCAAAGATTTAGGATCTGGCCTTTCTAAAGATAAAATCCTCTATTCCTTTGAACCCTTCCTCTTTCTATTGGTGCAATGAGAACCTTTCTTCCCTGAGGAGTCGTGGACTTGTGATATATAAGTCTGTTCAATTTTCCCCTAGAGTCCTTCCTACTGCTCACGTGACCCCTAGTTTTTTATGCAAGGAAGAATCATTAATTGTCTGTCGTTCCAAGTAGGTATTTCCTTCATCTTTATTTTAATTATGCATCATGTGAGGTGGGTGTGCACATGTACCCTTGTAAATACGGTTGGATCCAGATTTAAGAAAGATAATAAGAAGTAATAAATAAGGATTTGTGAGTACGATGATTATGATTAGTTTGTTTTATATGTTATCCTTGATCCCTATCATTTTTTGAAAGGGTTGTATACCCTCTAAAAATCATGGTCATTGGTGGTATCTGTTTGGGAACCGGTATGCATTTTAAATCTCTTTTGTAAGAATTCTAATATGGTTAATCAAGTATATTTAGTTAATTATATAGATACCCTAGGATAAAACTTATTTTGTGATCACCCCTATGTTATCAAGTGTAATTAAAGCATGAGTGTTGGTAAATATGAATAAACCTTTCCTTGTTGGTGTGGTTGTGTGCTGTGTGTGGTTCTATTTAGCGTGTGTATATACTGTTCATGTGGTGTTGTGTCTGGGAGTGTGGCTGTGAGTATGGGGTGGTAAGGGTGGTGTAATTGTATCTTGGGATGAGATATTGATTAGTTATGTAATGGATTAACTTGTTATATAGTGGGACTTCATTTGAGAAGTGGTTGGGAAGGGGGGGCTGTAGGACCGAGTTGTGTCATATTCATGTTTATGGGTGTGTTGGGTGTGGTGTTGTGGTGCACTAGGTCTTCCTGGGGTGGTAGTAATGAGGAATTTTGGGAGTTTTACTTGTTGAGAGGAAGGACAGGGCGACATGATTTTGAATAATGATGGTGGAAGTGGTTGAACGGGTGTCCAAGAAAGGGTAGGGTGTAGTGGAACTACAAGCTAGTTGATTTCTGTTTGTTTTTCTAAGTGTGGTGTTTTTCGTGAAGTGGGGATACCAGCGATGGTTTTGGAAAGATTATTTTAAAGAAGGATGGTGTTACCTTACATGGGGATTTCTAACAGAGTTTCTAGAGACCTCTATTTTATGAATGGGCATTAGAATTGATTCTTTTACCTTGGCCCTTATTTCATTGTTTGGATTTGGTAGTGGTTGGTATGGATTATTCACCTTATAATGTTTGTAGTGTTTGGTAGTTGCCCGAGTAGGGATGGAATAAATAAACAAATTGATAAGGTCGAGTAAAAATTGGTTAAATGAATTGGATATGGGTTTGTTTCAAGTTGTGTATTGTAGTGAAGCGACATTCATTTATCGACTTACGAAAGTGACTATCGTTAATGGTGGTACATTCATGTGGGGTTGGCAGCAAGGGAAGTTTTGGCGTGGGTTGTTTTTTTTGAAAACCTATAGGTCGGGTTGAGTGTTTGATACCTATATATATTTGTAGTTCCTTGTGATTTCTATACACACCCACTTGCGTTGAGCACTACGTGAAGAAAACCCTATTATTATGGGCGAGGGTGTCCTTTCCCCACATCTAAGTGGGAGGATGGATGTATGGTTATTTTCTCTTATCTTCTCCATATTCTAGGCATTGGTTTCCCTAGACTCTTTGGCCTGGTTGTGGTGTTGTTGTGAGGCCCAGGTGTCTGCGGGTGAGGTGTTATTCCAAGGTATATTCAAGATGACATAAATTTTACTTTCCCAGGCGTCTTCAGGATGAGGTTTTGGTTTTTTGACCTAGGTGTCTATGAGTGGGATGTGATGTGTTGTGGCCTTGATATTTGCAAGTGGGATGTGGTATGTGGCCCATGTGTGTGTGGGAAGGTTGTGACCATGGGGTTTGTGGAAGAGTGTGGTAGCATCATGATGTTCGCCATTATGGATGAGCAGTTAACCGGTGGGAAGTGGTGTGAGGTACCCAAATATCTATGGGCTTATTACTTTACTTGACTTGACTTGCATTATTTGGTGAGTTTTTCTTAGTGAGGTTGGGGTGGATAGTATACCTTGTTATGTTTTTTTTAGTTTTTTTTATTTTCTCACAGGGGCATTAGTATGATTCTCCCACTTGTGCATGGGTGACTTTGGGTTTTCCCTACTGAGTATACTTGTATACTCATCCTACATATATAAAACTGTTTTCAAGTTTCCAGGGAGATTATGCAGACCGTGCTGGACCATACTAGCTTGGACATTGGGGATGGTTGTTGTGTCGCTGCTTAGTTTTATTTTGGTACTTTGGAGTTTTCTTGTATTTATCTTAGTTTTACCTTAAAAATGCATGTGGGATGAATTTTGGTTTCTTTATATATATGTGTATTGTGGTTTTTTGAGGTTGATACATCTTATATCCTGATCTTGGTTACTATAAAAGGGTAATTACTCCCATTTTTGTGAGATTTCTATACCCTTGGTGTTGATCACCACCCCAGGGCCTATTGGAGGTGGGGCTCAGGGGTCATTATCTATCCTTTATCTTGAGGAAGGAAGGTCTCAACATATTATTATCCATTACCTCATGTTGAAGAAGGTGGGTCATGACTATTGGGTTTCCCCATCTTCCCATAGTGGATTGGGTTTCCCCATCTTCCCATAGTGTATCGGGTTTCCCCATCCTTCATAGTGGATTGGGTTTCCCCACATTTAATAGTGGATCAAGCCCACTGACTTGATTACCATCATCATCTAATGAGATATAAATATTTACCCAATGCATTTTTGGGAGATATAGGTCCCACCTGTCACATGATAAAATCAGAAATACATGTTCCTTAAGATAATAAAACTTGCATCATATCATGACCCATAAAAAGATATGGGTTTCATAAACATCACATCATAATCCATAAAATGAAATTTGTATCATAAAATAATTACCTATGGAAAAGATATAGGTATCATAATCATTTCATCAAATCATAACCCATGGAAAGAAGTGGTTTTCAAAAGCATATAACCTGTAGAAGAGAAATGGGTGTCATAAACGTCATTGCATAAAAACATAAACCATTCAAGAAAGAATATGAATGGTATTCTTGGACCATATCAATAGTAAATCATAAACAATAACCAAGTATTCCATATTATATGGAGAATTATTTTTAAATATCACATGAAACTTTTCATAAGGAAAATAACCTTTATTTGAAAATCTATTTCATAAATCCATTTCAAAAAACAGTTTCTTATAAATAAAGATTTAAAATTTCACTTAAAAAATTTCTTGAGGGAAAAATATTTCATTCTTTGAAAAAAAGTTTTTAAAACATAAAGCTTATTGAAAACCGTTTTCTTTACAAATATATTTGAAAACTTATAAAGGAATATTGAAAATATTTTGAAAACCTTTTCCGTTGGAAACTCATAAAGAAATTTTGAAATTGTTTTGAATTTTTTTTGAAATTTTTTTTCTTTGAAAGTACATTGAAAAATTAAAAATAAGTCTTGAATTAAATTTGATCTTTTTTCTTTGAAAATTACCTTTTAAATGAATATAAAGGAAGCTTTGAAAATAATATAAATCACTTTTTAGACATAAACCATTTTTAAAAACATTTTTATTTGAAAACCACTTTAAAATAAAAAAATCCACAATATTTGGGAAATTTTTTATTTAAAAATAACCTTGTAAACTCACGAAGTAAGATTAATGGAAATTATTTTCATGATGGCAGGTAAGTCTGTACTTCTTGAACATTCATTTTGCACCTTAAAATGTTTAGAAAAGTACCTTGATCATAAAACAACAAAAAGATTACTTTTAAAAATATTTTTTAAAAAGTTAAAACATTGGTAAATTTTTCTTTAAAAATCATAGGATAATAGTAAAAAAAATTTGAAAACATATTTAGAAAAAATGATTTTGAAAGAACACATATTTCCAACCAAAAGGGGAAATAAAGTCATATTTTAATAAAAACTTTTTATTAATTATACTAAGTACCATATAGTGGTAAAATGGTACAAATACATGAAGATATCATGGATAAAAATATGATAATAATTTTCATGAGTGTTCTTGATATATTGGTCATAATATTTCATCAATTGAAGCATAATCATAAGCAATCCTAATAAATAATGATATTGTAGTAATAAACTCTTACCACTTTGGTAACATTGAATCACAATCCTCATGAAATAAAAAAATTATATTAAGCTTAAAATATCTTTAAAATAATGATATTAATGATATAATAAGGAAAAGTTCAATATATACACCTCATAAAAAATACAGGTGCATAACATGGCATGTATCTCAAAGAAGGAAAATTGGGACATAATTACTTTACTGATTTGGTAACTTTTGAACCGTAAACCCCATGAAAAATATAACATAAAAGGGATATATAAATAATCATAAATTTAATTATAAGAATCTTATAATACATTAATTGGAAGTATATACACCACACAAAATAAAAGAGTGGTGAATAAGGTATAAGCCTCACATTAATAAATTCGAGACGAGAAAATCCTTACTACTTGAGTAACATTAGAATAATGATCCCCACGAAATAATAAAATCAATAAATATTTTAATACCATTTAATAAATGAAATTAATGATATAAAATGTCATAGTTCATTATAAAAACCACAAAATATAATCTATTGGTGAATATGACTTGCATCTCCTGAAAATAAAAAGTAAGATAAAATTCCCTTACCTTAAGTCTTGAATTTATTCTTAAATGTTAAAACCTATTGTATAATAAATATAAGTTTATTATATATCTAAAAAATAACCATATTATTATATATAATACCATATATGATTTTATTATGACTTTATATTACCTGTTTATTAACAATATCGTGTTAATGTTACATTTCAAGGAATATCCGCACGCTTTTTCATATATGCTTTGACTTGTTGTTCTTGATACTCATATTTAGATCATGATTTAATTATTTAAAAAGTGTAAAATATGATATAAATATCATATATTTATTCAGTATATAAAAATTTATAACAATATATAAAATATATAAATATGAAATAGAATACACTGTTCATGGAGATGGTAGGCCATACGTACGCATGAATGTTGTTTCTATTTTTTTACCGTATAGAAAGAAAGAGATTAAATCACACACATACATATATACATAAATACATATATATAATAATTAAAATAGAATTATTCTTTCATATATATCATATAATTTTACTAAACCCATCCTTAATACATTCCATGTAAACTGTGAACGAATCACATCACATTGAGGAGACGATATTCGCGACATCCACAAACGAAGTTATCATATTTACAAAAAATGGAAATCATGAAGGAATATTTTTATGTAATAACTAAATAAGAATAAATAAATAATAAATATAATATATATCACATAAAAAAATATGTCCTTTATAATTCCCACCCATGAGGGGTGGTAAAGGAAAAATGAACAACATCCTTTTGTGAGGCGGTAGTTCGTCGTACACACGAATGATAAGTTCATTACATATTAGATGGATGTGTGTGTAAATTATAGTAAAACCCTTAGAAAAAAAATATATCAATATATTTAGGATACTGAGGTTATTATATAAACATGGAATTAGAAGATTTTAGCTATGAATAATGGAAATAAATCCAAAGATCTTGAGGAAGGATGTTGGCTCTTCTTTCATTAACTCCTCTTGGTTTTCACAAAATGGCTTCCTTGACTGGATTTATTCCCAAATTGATGCTTAAAGGATGAATTTAGGGATTTTGGGAGATTATTTTTGAATATTTTTCCAAGAAAAAGGGCTTTATAGGAGTGAATAAGTGGGATGGGTGAGTGCCTTTTTAGAGTGGGGGATGGGTGACATTCTTGTAATTTTTTTAAAAGGGATTTCTACCCACGTTTTTTCCTTGTAAAGTGGATCCAATAATGGTAAAAATAAGATAAAAGTGATTATAGGGTATAAATATTAACATAAAATGTATTTTGGAAAATTTTATAGGACATTTTGGGCCATAATTTTAAGGTTTAGTCCTTTGTTACGCTAATTTTTCTTTTTATAGTTGTAATTAATTTTAATCACTTTCACTAGTACTTTCGATAAAAAACTAAGTTAACCTTATTATAAATTATAAATTATTTTTATTCCAAATATAGAATAAATTTTTACAAATTCCAAACACATAAGTGTAATAAATTAAATAAAATTGAATCCAGTTGATGGGACGGGACAATGAGTTTTTAAAGCAAAACGTCCAAAATGTTGGATTGTTTTTATATCAAATTTCAATGTGAAATTTGTTCCAATGAACTAAATTGGATTAATTGAAATATAATTTTACCTAATTATACTTTTAAACTAAATTAAAATATAAGTTAAATATATAAATAAATTATACTGAAAAGCAGTTTCAAATTAAAATTTACTGTTTTTCACTATTCATCAAAAAAGAAACATCTCAAAAAAATACAAAAAATTTACCCAGATTAAATTTTGATATCCCAATTTAAAAAAATAATTTTATTTTTTTCAAATAAAAATTATAAAAGTTTCAAAAATTATATTTAAAATGGGTTTTCCATTAAAAGGCGGTAAAATTACCTTTTAGAAAAATACAACTTTTCATTTATAAAATTAGATTTATTATTATCTTATACCTATAAAATATATTTTATGAGAAGAAATTTTTTTATTGAATATATAATATATAAATTTTATTTAAAACCTTAATCAGAAGTGTTTTGTTTAATTTATTGAGATAAAATTGTGTTTGTACATAGAAAAATAGTTTTTTTAGAAAAATATTTTTTTATTTTCAAATTGTTCTTACATTCACTTATACTAATTTATAACCAAAGGATTAAATTTATATACATGATTAAATCATATTTTTTAAATTTAGTTAATATTATTCATAACATCCATTCCAACGACTAGGTGGTAGTTATAATAATATTTTAATAATAGTATATTGTTGTTCAGTAAAACTTGGCCTTGTGTGTAATGTAAGCTATCAAAAGGACTCAGTATTGTGTGTCATAAAATTCAAACATAGTGTTGTGTGTAATGTATGATAATATAAGTGTTTAATGAAGTGAAATGTTAACTTGGTGTTTCATATAACGCAATCCAAACTCAGTGATTTCATATAACAAAATCTGTATTCAGTGTTGTGTGAAATGAAAAAATATCAAAAAGATTAAATTAATTCAAAAAATATTCAAAAAATCTAAGTGTGTTACACAAAACTCACCAAATGGAAAAAATCCATCAAAATACCATCTTATATGAGATATCATTTATAGTGGTGATATATGGATTAATTTGGTGTCTATAGAGGAAAATGTAGTAGATTTGTTAAAAAAACCATTACTACAACAAGAACTGAGGGTCATGTAAAATCTATAGGTATAAGACACATAAGATATTTTTTAATGGTTTTAAAATGTATCATGTTATTATAATAAATTAAATATACTTTTATTATTCATTAATGTGTGTTAAAATTCATTTTATATGAATGGGAAAATGATAACATCCCATCAAAGTATGACCTTTAATTATCCCAAACAATTGATCATTATAGTGTTTTATGGGTTGTAATGATATCATAATTTTTTAATAAATATAATTTTTTATTTATTTAAAAGATTTTTACCTGAGATATGGATAATTGATTCATGAGGTACTAATTAGAGACTTATTACTTGCATTGAACCACTAAATTTTATCACATGGAATGACATAAAATCATCGATATACTTAAGGTTGTATGCTTATTATCAATCTTTTATACCTGAGGTTGGAAAGACAAAAAGAATTAGGAACTTCATACTTTTATATCCTACTTAATAAAGTTTGAAAATAACTTAGCTAATACAGGGGTGGTTGAGTATATTTATGATCATGTGATTGGTTAGATCACAACTAAGACATGATTTTTCAACTTATATGACAAGTAAATACATCCAAACCTTAATTTATTTATACTAAGTAAATTCATGGCCATTATTAGTTGTGTCACATATGATATTATCAATTACTTAGATTAGGTACTTGTGATGTACTACCTAGATATATGAATGACATGTGATGTATTGATCGACTTTGTCAGTCTTTTTTGAGAATCAAGAAAAGATGATTTGGATATAATATATTGGTGTATTCCATGTCTAGTGGTCACTCAATGTCATGGAAAAAAATTATTATATAGGTATACATAAAATTTATATAATGCATCTTATAGTGTAAAAGTTCATATAGATATATGAGTATGTTTGATAGAGATTACACTAGAACTCTTAGTAGGTTGGGAAGCACTGATGCTTCGAAAGAGGATGATCTTTTCTTACACAAATGAAATATAGATTTGATAGTTATTTTCAACACTTCTAAGGATTTTAGGGTAACACGGTTAAACCCTAATAAAATATTGGACAATTTGTTTGTTAAAAATTAAGATATTTTGATGAAAAAACATATCCAAAAGTGTTTGGATAGATTTAAAAGGATTTGTAATGTTTTGAATAAATTCCTTATGATATTGTTGTGAAAGTGGGAGTTTTTTGGATGTGTACTAAAATGTACATGCATAAGATGCATGTAGAGATGCATATGGTGCATGGAGTATATATATATATATATTATATTATATATCTATTGTAGATTTAATTATCTTTCACAAAATTTATAAATAACAATAATAAAAAATATATGTATATATATGATTGATATATTATATTAAATATACATGAGATTCATATACAATTTCATGTGACGCAATATCTCTCTTAAATAGTTTCATCTTTTTAAAATCAAAGATTTTCCCTATTAAAGATTTTTATTTATTTATTGAAATGATGAATGAATTATACACCAAAAAAAGAACACATATGATGAATTATAAAGAAGAAGTGTCATGATTTAGTTATATAATAGATGTGATCTCTTCTATTCCAGGTGGTGAAGTGGGTGTTTGGATAAATTTTTTTCGATGTTACTAAGATCATCAGTTTCATAAAGAGTTATAGAATCTATCTTCTTAATGAAGTGTTTTTTTATCATTCACGATGAAGGTTCTATAACCCCTTAAACATTCAAGTATCCACTTAATATGATCAAGGATCCATCTGAAAGTGTTCTTATTTAGAGGAAAATTTTTTTTTCTTCTAATTTAGTGATCCTTATCAAGAATTATCTTTGTGAATAGAAAATGGAATATGTTACATTGGCCATCTTATAGGTTGTATCTTTATCACTATTTTTACAATAGTATGCATATTTTATTTCTTAATGATAGTTTCGATTGTGTTTAGTTTGTTTTCCATGGAGAGTAATCATTAGATGATTAAATGAAACCCATCAAAAATTATTTTAGGCTTTAGTGAATGTGGGATATTGAAAGTTATGATATTACCTAAATCATAGGATCAAGGATACATTACCACTAATTTATCCTTAATAATAATCTTGAGGATATGTAGCCATTAAAATATCCTTAAGAATAGCATGATAATACATTAGTTTCAAAATATTCTTAAGAAAATTCTTAAAATTATGATTTCACCAATATATTGTGATATGCACGAGATGCATATCTTGAAAATATATTGGCTCAAAATAAAGTGTGCTTATAGTATGCATGAGATTTTGCTGTTATCCGTGATTGTTGGATACTGAATGATAATGGTTATCATATAATGATTTATTCCATGTGGGCTATCAATTAAAGATTTGTTACGTGAGATATAATGTGAGGAATTTTGTTACATTCATACATGAGATATCCTTGAGTACAATAAAATGGGTACTACCATAAGATGGTATGTGTATGTGACTACCCAAAAGCTCAGTCAAAACTCCCTAACCTGAAGCACTCTTCATCTCCCCCTTTTCACCACGAGACACCAACACATTGTGGGGGATAATTTAGATCCCATACAAATGTCAGATGATTCAATTTCAACCTATGGATTCTTCTGAAAGTGTGAGTCCTTTGATTTCCACTATTATGATCTTTATCATCTACATATGATGAATGTGGATGATATTGTGGATCTTTGGTATACAATACACATTTACAAAGTTCTTAATTTCTAGTTTTATACATAGATAATGTAATCTTAAATGGTGATATTGGTTTGATTTTCTTATTCATTTTCACTTCACCAAATAAGTGTTACTAGACTCCCATAAAACCCAACATGTACGACCAAATGGAACATCATATATATGAACATCATGTAGTGTTATAAATGTATGTGAAGTATATAGAGTGTATGATAATTTTTACACATTATGTACTTATAAAATTTATTCATTTAATAATTATTAATCATTTAAATCTACGCAACACACAAAAAATAACTCAGCATGAACCTAGTGCAGAATGACACCCATCACAAAGTGTGTGCAGCTAGTAAAAAATCATGCAGTTTATGTCTTTATTTAATTATCTATGTGTTAAACCACATGAAATTCAATTATCGATGTGTATCTGGCCAGATTTTTCATATTTTACACAACATGTATACCTATCTACATACCATGTAATCCATATCTAGCCAAGTCACTTGGATCACTATCAATACACGGTGTGTAATGACACCATGTGGTTAACCACTTGGCATTCCATCATTTATATAGGTTCAAAACAATGTGGGGGTTATATGGAATGTATGAGAGATACATTCCATGTAATCCATTTCAAATCATGTGCAATGATGGAGATTAATACATGACATGTAATGACACCGCACACCGATTCACATGGCATATCATGGTTATCATGGCCCCTATGTTGTGTTATTGACCATGAGTGAACAATTTGTAATTTATAAATAGATGATGTGTATCCATATCATGTATCCAACATACTTGGCACCTCTAGATGGGATTTTCTAGCATTCTTCAGTTTTCTTATACTATTCTTGATCATATTAATTCATATGAACATGTTATCATGAATTTTGTATTATGGATGAAACTTTTTAAATGAAAAATAACAAATGAACATATGAAATTGATCAAGAAAATTATAAATATTTCTAAATTATAATGTCGCCACTATGATACCACATGAAATTTTTATATTACAACAGAAGTAGTAATCTGATTCCTATATTTGTTCTTTTGTCAAGTCCAATGGACAATTAATAAGAAAATTAATGAACAAAACCAAAAAAACTACAAGATATAATATTTCATTTAAAATATATAATAAATTTAAAATAATAATTATCTTTAATGTGATAATTATTCTTAAAAAATTTACATTTCTACTCTAATTTTGTTTTCATTTCCATTGAGAATCTAAATGAGGACTATAATGACTTGTACCTTAAATAACCCATAATTATGAGTCTAATAGAAAGTATTTACCTTTATTATATTCACATAATATTTTTAGTTTAGAGTTTTGAAGAATTAGGGAAAATTATTTCATATAAAAACCTTAAAATAAAAAGTGGATACTTTCACTCAATATCAATTTTTTTATACAAATATATGATTTATAAATTTAAATTCTTGTTTCATTAAAAATATGTTGGATTATTTTAAGATGAATCCACTTATCATGAATATATATCGTTTAATAGTTACTAATTACCATTAATCCCTATGATTTTGTTTTTGAAAACATGTGATGAGTACAAAAAGATTAGTAAGGGATAAAATGGAAAGAAACTCATCAGTCCATTTGGTAAATCATGAAATCCCTTATAAAATTTTCCTTTTATATAATTATCTTTGAGATAAAAATAATCATTTAAATAATCAATAATTCTATTAGTAAATATTTTCATAAAATATATCAAAAAAAAATCTTAAAGTAAAAGTCGTAATCATGAGGGTTTCTTGTAAAACATGAGAACTCATGAAAACATTTTCTTGAAAAAACATAATTTTCACCATTAAAAGGGGAAAACATTCCTTTAAATATATTATCATTATATTAAATTATGTAATCATAATACTTTCATAAAAACTCATTTCAAATAATGAAAAATTCATGTAGGTATCTTGGGATATCATTTTCATATCAATCATACAAACACTCTTACAAATAGAATAATCTACTAAGTAAATTATGACATAATTCTCCTAAGAACAAAATCATTATCTAATGCATTGGAGAGCAATATGGGGATCAACTATCATCATGAAAAAATTAAAACAACCATAAAATAAATAAAACATAAATAATATTTCATTTACATCATAAAAAACATAAAATATTCTTTTAAGCACATATGAAAAATCACTTTCCGGCTTCACACAAAAATTATGATGAAAATCATTTTTCATTGAAAGATATTAAAATGAAAAATTCCCAGATGATTGTGAAATAGGATATTCTATAAAAACCCATGAAAAATTATAGATTAATATTTATAACAAATAATATCTCTCATTTTTTGATGTGATCTGTCTTTCAAATGAACTCAAGGAGGCACATGTTGAATCCCTCTAAATCCCACTAGAGTTCAAGAAAAAAAGTCACTATAGCTATGGTCAATCGAGTGGAGACCATGTCCTCAGAATGTCATTTTTTCATCCTGTTCATTGATCAAGATCATAAGGAGGTCATCTACATGTACATCAGACTCCTATATGTATCAGGTAGACTCTATGATGTCCACATCCAATGGGATTTGATTTATAATCGTTTAAGATCAATCTCATCCTAGTTCGAACCCTCCTATTTTGGGTATATGGTGAAGGGGACCTATCTCCCACAAAGTTGGCCATTCATGGGTATGATAAGCATGGGCCAAGACCTCTTGGAAAGATCAAAATAAAATCCCATTTTGGGGAGCTCACATCTGATGCTGAGTTCAAGGTTTTCCAGCAAGACACCACATATAATGTCCTAAATGGAAGACCTTGTCTCCACAGACACTTGGTGGTACCTTCAACATTCCATCAATGTATGAAGTACCCTATAAATGGAAAATTCGGCATACTACATGGTGAAAATTCCCCCTTTAAGACTTGTAGAGCCATATATGATAAAAAAATTTATATAATAAGGGAGGAAAGAAATAAATGGTGAATAATGATATAAAAGTTTCATCCCCTAATGGAATGGGAACCTCTCATATTAATAGTTAGAGTATGCTCGATAGAAATTATGTGCTCCCCATAAATCTGGTCAAGGTAATAGATATAGTCCTAGAGTACAAATCCTCTCCTGTCCAAAGTGATAGTGTGAAAAACAATCAGCTCTGATATCTATCTATAATGACTTGGGTGGTAGGGGATGATAATGTCTCTTTCATGGCCCTTCTCACCCTGTTAGCAATGGATAATCCCCTATATTTCCATCTTCACCTAAAAATGTCTCCAGAGACTCAAAAATGGAGGAGGATAAGGATGACCTCAGGAATTCCCTCTAGAATTTGAGAAAGGTGTCTCCACTACCATCGATGATCTTATGGAAATAAATCTAAGAATATAAGAAGACCCATAACCTACTCAGAATAGTACTTCCATACCCCTCGCATAACAAGATTTGTACATTGAATTTATAAATAAACACTGATATGTGTTTGTTTTTAACTACACAAGAAATTCCCAAACTAAATCTAGATATTTCTACACACCATCTCAGACTACCCGATGAGCAACAAGGCTTCAAGTAGGAATTCAGGAGGATACACCCCTCTCATGCCACCTATTTAGAGGTAGAAATTGATAAGTTGATCAAATCCAACTTCATCTAAGAAGTGAAATACCCAAGACAGATTTACAATATCATCCTCATAAAGAAAAAGAATAGAAATATTAGGGTCGACATTGACTTTAGAGACCTTAATCATCATTTCCTGAACGTCAATTTCCCATTTCCGATAAAAAACCTCTTGATTGATTCAACTACTATATTCTAATCCCTTTCCTTAATGGATGGGTACTCGAGGTACAATCAGATCATGATGACCCTTGAAGATGAAGAAGCCACTAACTATAGAGTGCCTTAGGGAGTCTTATACTATCAAGTCATTCCCTTTGGATTAAAGATCATTAGCACTAGTGTTCCATGAATCAAATATTTAATCCATTATAAGGAAAGATAGACAAGTGTTATGTAGATCACCTAGTTATTAAATATTGAAAGTTATGTGATCACTTCAAGGATCTGCAGACAATCTTCAACAAGCTGTGATAGACCATTTTATAGATTAACCCACTAAAATACACTTTTAGGGTAACATTAGGAAAGTTATTTGGATTTTTTGTATTCCACCATGGCATTGAGTTTGATCCAGATAATATTAGTTCTATTTTAAAAATGTCACCACCGAGAAATCTCAAATAACTAAGGGGACTCCGAACTAATGGGACTCCGAGGGAACCTTGCCTATATTCAATGATTCATAACCAACCTAGATGATAAAGATATCCCCTACTCCAGGATAAGGAGTAAGGTAATTTAGGATCAATGTGAATATGAATATAAAAAATCCTTCAAAAGTATCAAGCATTACTTGTTGCACCCACTGGTTTTGATGCCTCCGGTGGAAGGTAGGCCACTCATATTATATGTGGATTCCATAGAACGCTCACTAAGAACCATACTCACACAAAAAAATGACGTGGAAAGTTAGAATAGTCTCTACTACCTCAGTTGGATGATTCTAGGTATGGAGACTATATATTATAATATTGAGAAGAACTTCCTTGCACTCATCATTATAGTGAAAAAGATGAGGCATTACTTACAACACCCCAAATTCCATCTGGTCTCTCCTATTGATATTCTCAAGTACATCCTTGACTCTTCTATATTGACTAGGTTCTTGGATCAATGGGTGGTTATTCTATAGCAATATCCAATTTGGTTCATATCACAAAAGCCAATGAAAGGGAAAGCATTGGATGATTTCCCCACATCAAATCCTTCCCTGAAAAAATACATTGGAAGACACTGAGCTTCCAGATGATGAAGTAATTTATTCCCCTGACACTCCTCAGACATGGGATATATACTTAGATGGTGCCTCATGGTGTCCCATCAGCACAAGGTTGGAAAACCCAAAGCTCAATCAGGTTGGTCTTGGGATTGTATTTGTATCTATATATTAAGAACTTTTCCTCTTCTCTTTCTCACTATTTGAAGGCTGTATAATAATGAGGTTGGGTATCAATCCCTCATATCTGGATTGTAACTATCCCTATAGTTTCACATAGTCTACCAAGATATCAAAGGTGACTCAGAATTGGTGATAAAGAAAATCAATGGTGAATATTCCATTAAAAGGGAATAACAAGATCCTCTCACTAGTTATGTTAGGGGACTAATGGAAGAGTTCCCTTTTGAGCTCACATTGCCTCATGTTCCTCGATCCTAGAATGATCAAGATGATGAATTGGCTAATGCAACCACCATCCTGGATGACCCTGGTCACGAGGCATAAATCTTCTATATCAGGCATCAAAGAATGATCACATTGATAGTTATATGCGATATGATAGAAATCAATTAGGTCAGTGCCGTCCTAGATCATGAATAACCAATGACCACCCTAGGATGGATGGATCCCATAATCTCTTTTCTCCAAAATGGTATTCTCCCAAAAGATAATGACGAAAGGGAACCTATTCAGCACCGGGCATTAAATTTAATTTTGTTGGATGGTCCAAATTAGTAGAAATACCTTTACAAATGAGGATTTGATGGAATCCTACTCAAATTCATAGTATAAGGAGAGATTCTCACTATCATGGAAGAAGTACATGAAGTCTCTTAAGGTTCCCATCAATCTTGGAATAGGATTTCCAACCAAATCAGGAGGTTGGGATATTACTGGAAAACCAGGATACAAGGATACGTAGAATTCACCAATAAATGTTTTGTGTGTCAGATTCATGAAAAATTCATCTATCCAAACCTGGAATTTCTACATACAACTAAATATTCCTGACCATTTTCTATTTATGGAATGTATGTTATCCCCCAGCCATAGCGAAGTAGTTCAAGTACATCCTTACTGCTACCAACTTATTTTCCAAATGGGATGAGACGATACACTGTAAGGAAGTAGGGAGGAAGAATATCATTAACAACTTAAATTCCTATATCATCACTAGTTTTGGGGTCCCTCACACAATATTTATGGACAAAATAGCCAAATCTTGTTCTAAGGAGTTCATGAGACTGTACCATGAGGAGAATATTGAATCGAATCACATATATCACTATCATGTAGTTGAAAATGGATAAATAGAGAATAAGACTCTATCATATATACTCCAAAATATAGTGAATATGGATAAGAATTCTTGGTCAGATAATCTCCTCCATGCATTATGGGCCTATCTTATGACCACTCATACTGCCACACAGGTGACACCATAGTCATTAGTGTGTGGGACCAAGACAATGTTACCCATAGAGGTCCATCTACCTTTGCTCTAAATAGACATTTTATAACAACTATTAGATTATGAAAAATCATAAAAGAGGTTTAAAAAATTGGAATGGATAGATGAGAAAAAGTTTCACACACTACACAACTTGGAGGTCCATAAAAATTGGATCACACATGCCTTCAATAAGAGGGGTTTTCCATGTTCATTCCTCCAAGGATAACTGTTGCTTACTCTTAGAGCCTCGATGATACTGGGAAATAATCTCCCAAAGATGAAACCCAAATGAGAATGAAATTACATTATACATAATTTCTATCTTAATGGAGCCTACTCATTGTCCACTATGGATGGGGAGCATCTAACACCACCCACTGATGCGATATTTCTTAAGAAATACATTGCATAACTATCATTATATGGGAATCCACATCAGAGTAATCCCTGCCATTCATATTGACCAAATGAAGTTAAAATGAATGAAATTTTTTTTATATACATGATGTTAAACTGTATAATCATTTCCTAACATCAAGATGTTAAACTATATGATATATTAAGTCCCCACCTCATGACATAAAACTACATAGATCCAAAACCTCTCCCCTCTTACACGTCAGGTGATCCATTTCCTTACTGCAAGACATTGAACTAACTGACCCAAATAGATTTACATACAACTTGATTCTCATTTTTCAAATTAGATATATAGGGACACATCAATTCAATATCTTAGTCCAACCACTACATAATGAAAAATTCCTTTGTTGTACCCTCAACCACCTCTGTATTGTGAAGAAAAACCTTTCTATTCCTTTTTTCTCACACTGAGCATAACTCACATGAGGTTAGTAATTTTAGTAATGGATTCCAATCAATTTTAAGGTATGAAAGTACATGGAAGGTCCATCATGATCATAAATGAAAGACCATAAAATTAAAACCACGAGTCCTTTCCACATGACATTAAATTGGATGGTCAATGTATTTTATGAATGACATAAAATTTCATGGTCCCTTAATAACTATGTCTGGATTGATTCCTGTCATCATAGGATATGTAGTGATGCTTGAATATTTAATACTGGGCTCAACAACAACAATCAACAAAAACAATTCCCACCTCTCCATATGGACCGGACCGACAAAGAGAGAGTTTCTCACTCAAGAAACATGTGTTACTTGATTCCTTTCCTAGTAGGATATGTAGTGATACCCATTTTTCCAACACTAGGCCTAGTCATAAAAAATAAATATAAGAATGTCTCCCTCTTTTCAAGTGGGTCAAACCTATGTAAGGAAAATCATTAAGAACTATATGTGGATTGATTCCTATCACCATGGGATACACAGTGACACCCACAATTCCATTCATGGGCCCAACCGAAATACCATCATTTCACATTGAGGGATCCATATCCACACCACATAATGTTAAAATGTAAGACCCTTTAGAACTACATGTGGTTTGATTCTTATTATCATGAGATAAAAAGTGACACACAAACTTCCACCCTTGGTCCCAACCATAACATTTCCATCTATTCATGTTGGTTCACGTCTATCCTCACTATACGATGTTAAAATACATGGGATTCCAAGAACTATGTGTGTCATGAGTCCCATCATCACAAGATATGTAGTGACATAAAAATCTCCAATCTTGGGTCCATATGTAACGTACAATAAGAAATACACCCTAACTGCATAGGAACCAAGTCACACAAGCTCATTTTCGTATGGACATGCTAGATCTACATGTGGATTTCATGTGTACATAATATATCATGCCAAAATTTTTCAGATCGGTTCCCACATACTAAACACATGATGATAAACTTCACAGAATTATGACTTTACTGCATGAAATTAAACTTCAAGGAAAACATCTTAGTCACATGACATTAAATTGAATATAAAATGTCCTTACTACATGATGTTAAACTCCAAAGAAAACATCCCCACTATATGAGGAGAAAATGTGGTGATCATCACCCATTTTCATTCCTTATCGAAGGACCATAAGAAACTTATCTCAGTTAACCAAAGTAAAACGTGATTCTACCATATTTAAAAATCACATCATTACATGCATCACAATTCATGTATTGAGTACCTCAAGTTACTACAAGACTTTAATATCCCTTAGAAATGAAATGAGATCTCTTGGTTTTTCCATGGTATTAACATAGAAGGGATTGAGACCCACCAACCAGTGAAATATTTTCCCAATATAAAGGGATTTATAATTCTTGTGATTCCAACATCATCGAGGCAGAACTCATCAGTTTAGCATAATCTGAAACTCTCCCCATACGACTATCCCATATCATTACTCATGAATTTATAACTTTGATATGTGATTTACAACATTTCCATCTCTTTCTTAGAAGGATGTTGGAGTTCTCTTGACCCTAGGAATCCTAATTATTATCTTGTGTAACATTACCCATATTAGGTCTATATGAGTAATGAACTTAAATTGCCCGCACTTTGGATAAAGCTATATGTCCTTAAAATCTAGCCTATAATGGTCCAAATCGAAAGACCTTAAACTAATTGTGAAAGAGATTAAAAACATATCTGGTTGAGAGATAGAAAAGGGAATCCTAAGAAAAATCCAAGTCTTTCTTCTCTAAACTCTTCATCATCAGAGTTTAGGAAAAAATTGGGGCACAAATGAAAAAGGCATAAATCTCACAGGGACCTCTTTGTGGCCTTAATAAAATATGAGTTATGCTTACTGGACCCTCCGGTACAGGAAAAATTTATATTAATATTTTTTCACATCTCCTCACCACGAGAATATGTTTTCTAGGTGGTGACACAACTTTTATGGTGCTCAAACCCTTATTGGATATTACATTCTCCATAAATAACACTTCATGATTTGAGTGATTTGGGTCACTGAAAACCTCTCATAGCCCTTAGAAATGAAAATATATCTCCCAGTTAATCTATGATATTGACGCATAATGTCTTAGTCTCACCAACCAGAGACATATTAGCTCTATAAAGAGGGCTTTCTAATCTCTATGAGATTGACGTCACCAAGGCATAACTTAATACCTTAGTGTGGTCTATACCTCTCCCAGTGTGACTGTCCCATATCATTCTCATGACTTGAGCACTTTGGACCATGATTTATATTCCTCATACTGAAATATCCAAGTGGATTCAACATCATCGACATTATGTCACCATTTTTTGTACCCTTTATCATGTTCAGAATGAAAAATTCCATTCCATAACCTTTGATGGACCACACCTCATGATTCAAAACCACATGGATTAGGGCTCGAGATTCATAATCAAGAGACAAACTTCCCTAGGGGGATAGAACCCTTAAAAGATAGCATCCCTCCCATACCCAACCTCATCATTAGGAAGTTTGAGTCTTCATAAATCTTTCATAGCCCTTAGAGTGAAGTAGAGATCCTCTTCACTTGCCCATGCAACTAAAACAAAAGGGACATGACCCACCAACTAAAGGCATATCCTCATTCCAAGAAAAGATCTTTAATCCTTGTGAGCCCGACTAACACCATAGAGGAACCTAGAACCTTAGAGTGTTGTGTTTCATCCCTAGTATGAATGATCCTACCCATTTCTATAGACTCAATATTTTGGGTTATGACTTACATCACCTACACTCCAACTATGTAGGCAGAACTAACATCCTATGTATTTCTACCTCAACCCATACTACTTCCATATATCTTCCATGACCCTTGTAAAAGAGTGGATATCAATTTTTTTGGTCCATGATATCAATGAACAAATTATTTTACCCACAAACTAAAGGTATATCCTCCTTGAAAGAAAGGAACTCTTATCCTCATGAGCCCTAGAAACACCATGGAAGAACACATCACCTTAGTGTGTTTTAGGTCATTCCTGGCATGTCTGCACCATATTCCATGGCTGTCGACACCAAATTCCAAGCTAAAAGACCCCATCAAGGTCCGATCCTAAAGACCCTAAGAAACTGTACATCAAGGTTTGAGGTAAAATACCCTAAAATATAGTACATCAAGTTCTGATCTAAAAGACCCTAAACTATAGTACATCAAGGTCCAAGATAAGAGACCCTAAACTAAAGAAATATTAGGTCCGATCTAAAATACCATAATCTACAACATGATTGTTATTTAGACTTAAAAGGACTGTAAGGCTCACACCATGGCCTTAGAATAATCAAATGAATCTAGCCAATCCTATCATCTTTGTTGAAATATGGAGCACTCTCCATTTTGGAAAGGTATCCTACCTAGGAAATCCTTCTATAAATCAGGTGATCTAAAGATAACTGGAATATATACATTAATAGAGAATCTCGTGTTTGTGGGAATTCATGAGTACTTATCAAAAGGAATCTGTTATGATTTAAATATTTAGATCTTGACATTTAGGTTTACTTGAAATTTTGAAAAGGATGGGTAGTATTGGAAATTCTCACAATAACAGAGAAATGAAATAACATGCACATCATAAATGAAAGAAAAATAGATAGTGATATGGTAATTTTAGAAAATTCATTCATTCATAGTGTGAAAATATAGGGATGAATATCCACATTTTGGAGTCTCACCAAAGTCTCAAAAAATGGAATACATCATAGGGGTTGGGCTAAGATAAATTTCAATTGGAAATTTTGGCAAGATAAGTAAGAGTCCAACAAGAAGTTTCAACGAAAGAATAGTGTGCTGATCTCTCTACTTCTTCATTTTATACTCTAGGATGAAGAGTCTTGATCAAATTCATCAACTCATTAAACCTCATTTAGGCGGTTTCCAAGAAATCTGATGATGTTGAAAGATCAGACCCTAAATGAGCTATAATTTCCACACATATCCATATTTACATATTCCAAGAATCCATATGAGCCTATAATTTTAGTATCAACTGATGAATCTTCTCCAATTCCTCCAAAATATCCACAATATTCCTAGAAAGATGATATTTATCTACAATATTGCGACAACCTAAACTTTTGAATAATAATTTGTTTCCCAAATTTGTGTGTTATTTTATTTTTTACTCAAAAAAACTATATCCTTTTATTAATTAAGTGAGTATATTTGGAATGTGACCATCGAGTTTTGACCATTATATGACCATTGGTCAATATGTACACCGAAAATAATAATAATTTTTAATGTTATAATTTTTGTTCAAAATAGAAATAATAATGGATAATTAATGTAGAAAGAATAGTCGATGGCCTCATCTAGCAGACTCAGGCTGTACGAATCCCATCTGTCGAATATTGGAAAGGAGGTAGCATCACTGGGATTTTCTCTGGACCAAGCCCAATCTAAGCTTCAACATGTTAAGCTTGAATGTAATCGCCTTCTTGAGAAGTTCAAGCTGATAGAAATCACCACTCTGGCAATGTTATCTGGGTCACCCCAAGACTCTATCACCATTTCACACCTTACTCTTAGGTCCTATGCAAGTTTTATAAGGGGATATATAAGGATTCCTTAGTTACTTTGTGTAATCCTTTGGTATAAATAAAATTGTTATTTATTAATATGGTAAAAAAATTGAATTTCAAATATCAAAATAAATATAGGATGAATTTTTAGAAGTTTAATATTATTGATGAATATTGAAAAAAAAGTATTTTAAATTTTTTTATACATTAAATAATTAATAATGTGAAATGATTTTCAAAAAATGGACATATACAGTTGTGATCAGTAAGAAATTTAGAGTATGATAAGATCAAATTAATTTTTGGTGACTAGTAAATTATGAATTGTAATATTACCCTTAAGAATAGTAATATTGATAATTGAATAGTAACCTCACTTAATTAAGTATAAATATAATTTAGGCATATTGAATGGTAATATCATATAATAACATAAGAAAATAACTATTTCGGAAATTATTTGTTAAGTATTAGTATTTTTTTGGGTAAATACTGATATTAATTAAAAATTAAATATCTAATAAATAGAAAATTAATTTTAAAAAATGGAGTTCATTTTTTAATTTATAACATCGATATTAGGTTAGGGTGAATTTGTGAGATTTTTATAAAATGTTTTGTTTTCCGGTGAATAGTAAAAATATAGTTTTTGAGTTTTCGGTATGTTTTTGACATCATAATGATGCAATTTGTAATTTAAAATTATGGTAGAATAATTTGGATTAAAATATTATATGAGGTGTCCCAAGTGGCCAAAACCATGGGTAGGCCCATGTTTTTGAAAATACCATCGATTAGGTGTCCTTGGAAATTAATAAAAAATTCCCTCTCTTTTAATATATATACCAAGTCATTTATTCATTAAAAATTCCCCCTCAACTAAGATATGGTCTTTTTACCTCCCAAGGAGTCCTCCCAAGGTGACCAACATCTACCAAGGTCCCAATCTTTGTGTTTTATATGTTACTCTTCAAGGTAAAGGAACCTTTCACCCTCCTCTTTTAGTCAAGACTAATTTTATGTTATGTATTTTAATTTACATTTTTATATGTTGGGGTATGTTATTATATATCCTTATTAATTTCATTTTTATTTCCAAATTATGATATACCCTTTATTCTCTCATCAAATGATTTTATGAATTTTTAACCGACACTGTTAGGCTTCTGATTTTTCATAAGGAAATTCTAAACATCTCTTTTTTTTCCATTCAAGATCAATTCTATGTGGTATGTCATTCAAGTTTCCATAAAATGTTATTATTTACATTATTTTATGTCCCTATAGAATATTATTAGTCTTAAATTAATGGGTAACACCTTTACCCTATTTTTAATGTTTTCTAAAACCATGTTGTGTAACTGTTATGATACAGAATTCTCATCTCCAAATCTCTCTCTTTTTTTTCTAAGAAATTATTGTATTTTATTATTATGAATAACTAAAACTATTTCATTTCTAGGGGTATCCATCAAGACATAAAAATGATATATTTTATTCTATATTTTAGATACATAAAACCCTCATTCTCTTTCTGTGTGTTATAAATTACATAATGATCAGGCTTTTAATCACTTTTTAAAACGTCATAATTTTGATATGAAACCCATTTATTCTATTCTATTTGGGTAATTTATGAATTTTTTTAATGATATATGTGGATCACATGAAAATAAATACATATTAAGGTTATGCCCTGATAGTGCTTTAATGCATTGGGTGAAGAAATTAATCTCTAGATATGACAAGTTTTATGATACCTTGGTGAATAAACTTGGTAATTTTTATGACACCATGAGGATGAACCTTGGTGATATGATTATGACTGTATAAATTAAATGTTGTATCCAAATTTTAAAAATATTATTCATGTTCTAATTATTATGATATGTCTCTTCTCATGTCTTTATGATATTTCCTCATGTTCTTATTTTATTCTCTCATGTTCACAAGTAAACAGTTTTCCCTGTTTTCCCTTATTAGGCCTTATTCCCAACCTTTCCTTTAATGTATGTCCCAGTTTATGAGATGTAGTAATTGAAATTAGGATGAACATTTCAATAATCCTTTCAAGAGGATTAAAAGTGTGTTATATGTTTTCATGTATTATGTACCTTATTTCCAGGACACTAGACTTTAAAGAACATCTATTTGTAAAATGTAATGAAATGTTCTGTAATAAAAGGCGAGATTACATAGTTGGTATCAAATTATAGTTTAGTTATTTGTGGAAATTAAGCTTTGAAAACTTTAAGAAGAACCCTATTTATATGTTTATATATAGTAAAACATACTAGTATTTTGGTGAAATATTAAGTAAGTGGTTTCTGAACAAATAAATCCCTGTTTGGATACAAACAAGTGGATGCAGCTCTAGCATAGATGTATCTAGGGGTAAAACCTAAAAGTACTACTTTGAGCTAGAATTGAACGAGAATTGGTGCATGACAACATGCCTTACTGCACTCCTGATTTTACACTCCCTAAGGATATGTTTGGTTAATTATAATATATTTATGAATCATTATGAAGGATTTATAGAGAAATGTAATTGTTGTTAAAGAATAATATGTTTAACCATTAATTTTTAAGACATAAAATTACTTTATAGTTAAAATATTCATAAAGTAAATAAGCTTCTCACTAGGGTTTTATTATTTTAGAAAATGGAGGGAAAAAGGAGGAATGGTGAAAATGGTGACTGTAATGGACCTGGTGCTGATGAACCTCTGATGGAAGATGGAATGGAAAATTTCTTGAGAATGATTAACTAACTAACTCATGTTATGGGAAATAATTTGAATCAATCTAAGAGGCCAATTTCACCATGAAGGGAAAAACTTTCTGTTGATTCCTTTATGCGTCAATGGCCACCAAAATTTAGTGGATCTATCAACCCATTGAATTCTGAACAGTAGATAAAATTTATTGAAAATATATTGTTTTCTCAACTATTCAGAATAAGAGAAGGTCACCCTGGTTGTTTTTCATGAAGAGGGACAAGTTGATCAGTTGTGGGAACAAATTAAAAACATAGGGCCAAGAGTAGAGTTAGAAGCTATGGAGTGGGAAGAGTTTAGAGGATTCTTCATCAATAAGTATTTCCCTTGTTTGATGAGAAAAAAATGGAGGAGGAGTTTCTCGATCTAAAGTAGAAGAAGAATGAATCTGTTGGAAGCTATGAGGTGAACTTCATACAAATTTACCATTACACCTCAATCATTATCATTAATCCTAATGGGAATGTTGATAGATTCTTTGGAGGACTAAGACCTCATATGAAGAATAATCTAGCCAAATGATACTATGATATCTATGAGGATATCATGAAGAGTACTATGATAGTCAAACTATAGTTTGGTGAGATGCAGTGGTTTGAAAAATCCAATGAAAAGAAGAGATCAATGGATCTAGGCTTAGAGAGGAGATTTTATTATTGAGGAGGAAAGAAAGTTCAATGTACCATGTATAATAAATGTGGTAAGAAGACGTTGGGGAACTTCCTACATGGGAGTTGGAAGTGATATAAGTGTGGAAGAGATAGCCATATCACATGGAATTGTTGTAGTGAGGTGAAGCTGCAACTTCTCAACACTAACGACAAAGAGAAGATGGGGCATTCCCTACCTGAAGTCCAATGCTTCAAGTGTGGAAATATTGGGCACTTTTCCAATCATTTTTCAAATCTGAGGGCAGTGAAGGGGAATCACCATCAGCCTTAGCAAAGGACAATGGGTCAAGGTTATGATTTTTCTATCACAATAGCTGATATTGAAGTTCCAAATGATTTGGTGTAAAGTACTCTTGTTTTTCTCTCAAATCTAGAAAGTACTTTGTTTGATTATGTTTATACACATTCATTTATTTCCTCTATGTTTACAAAGAATTTCGAATCAATCCCTAAATTTTTAAAAGTAAAGTTATCGGTCAAGACTCCTGGTGGGATTATCCAAGAATCATTAGTGTTTAGAAACTCTAGTATTTAATTTAGTGAGAATAATCTTATCTTAAATCTAGTAGTCATTCCCATTTTGGAATTAGACATTACACTTGGGATGGACTGACAGTCAATGTATATTCCTAAGATAAAATGAATAAGTAAGGAAATCTCAGTAGTATTGAATGGGAAACCTACAGTTATCTTCTAAGGAGAGATATCTCAAACTGATTTTTTCTAGAAGAACCTCATATAGCCTTATTTATGGAGTTTATTGGTAATGAAGAAGAATTAAATGAGAGTATAATGATATAAAATATCCCCATAGTCCAAGAATACATTGAAGTATTTCTTAAATATTTACCCATTCCTCCCCTAGAAAGAGAGGTAGAGTTCTCCATTGAACTCATACCTATATCTCATCCGATATTAAAGAACCTGTATAGGATGGAAAATGTGGAGCTGTAGGAATTAAAGAAAAAACTACAAGATATTTTGGAGAAGGGGTTTATCTGATCGAATGTATCTCCTTAGGGTGCACCTGTTCTCTTTTTGAAGAATAAGGATGGATCAATGCAGCCATTAATTGATAATAGAGAACTGAACGGGATCACATTGAAGAAAAAAATACCCTCTTCCAAGAATTGATGTATTATTTGACCAGCTCCGTGAGGATCAATTCTTCTCTACGATTGATCTTCGATATGGTTATCATCAATTGAGGGTAAAGAAAGAAGTTATTCCAAAAACTTCCTTCCAATAAATATATGGTCATTATGAGTTTTTTTGTTATGCCCTTTGGCTTTACTAATTCTCCTGATGATTTTATGGATTTGATGAATTGATTTTTTAAGGACTACCTTGAAAACATTGTGGTTTTTTTATTGATGATATTCTTATGTATTCCAAAAGTTATGAGGAGCATGGGGATCATCTAACGGTTATTTTGAAAACTATATGGAAGGACATGATTTTTGTTAAGTTCAAAACATATGAATTTTGGTTACAAAAATTTTCTTTCTTAGGGCACATTGTAACCAATGAAGGAATCACGGTTGACCCTACAAAGATAAAGGTTGTAGAGGAGTGGCCTCATCCTACAAAAATAATTGAGATTCTTAGTTTCCATGGATTAGTGGGATTTTATTGGTGGTTTTTGAAAATAATTTCATGAATTTATAATCCACTAATAAAGTTATCTCGAAAAGGGGTAAAGTTCATCTTGACAAATAAGTGTGAGGAAAGTTTCCAAGTGCTGAAGAAGAGATTGGTTAGTGCTCCCGTGTTAACTCGGCCCTAAAGCAGAGAAGAATTTTTTATTTTTAGCGATGCATCTTTGAACGGTCTTGGGTGCGTCCTCATGAGAAATGAAAAAGTGATTGCTTATGCATCTCAACAGTTGAGGACTCTTGATAAAAACTATCCTATGCATGATTTTGAGCTAGATGCAGTTGTTTTTTCACTGAAGATATGAAAGAACTATATTTAGGGGGATAAATTTGATATATACACATACCATCAAAGTTTGAAGTATATTTTCACACAAAATTAATTGAACATGAGATAGAGGATATGGTTGGAACTTATTAAAGAATATAATTGTTCAATTTATTATCATACAGGAAGATCGAAAAAAGTCACAAATTCATTAAGTAGGAATGACCCATTTGTTCTATCCATTATGATGATTCAAAGAGATCCCTTGATCCAATACCTAGTGAAAATGGAAATGGGAATTATAAGGGAAGGGACACCATCAACCCTATCCCAAATTATTTCCCAACCTTCATTACTATAGAAGATCAAGAAAGCTCAGGAAAAATATCCTTTGTTACAAAAGAATCTTAATGGTGTGAAGGATGGGTAGTTTCCTGAGTTCAATATTGATCAATAAGGTGTTTTGTAATTTGATACAAGACTATGTGTTCCATCTATTCCCAAAATAAAGAAGGAGTTGATGGATGAAGATCATATCTCTACTTTATCTATATATCCTAGAAGCACAAAAATGTATAGGGACCTTCATGATCATTATTGGTGGGATAATATGAAAAGGGAGATTTTTAACTACACTAAAAGGTTCCTAGTATGTTAGCAAGTCAAGGCAGAGCGACAACTTCTTAAAGGGGTATTGTAACCACTACCCATACCAGCTTGGAAGTGGGAAAATATCCCTATGGAATTTGTCACTTGTCTCTTGATAACTTCGAAAGGAAACAATGAGATATGAGTTATAGTGGACCATCTCACTAAAACTACCCATTTTATATCCATTTGGGAAGATTTCTCTCTTGATAAACCTTCCAATATTTACATGAAGTGGTAAGGCTGCATGGATTTCCACTTTCTGTCCTATTTGATCGTGATCCAAGGTTCACATCAAAATTATGGATAAGTATTCAACAAGCTATGTGTTCTGAATTGAATTTCAGTATGGCCTATCACCCCTAAACATATGGTCGATCTGAAAGTACTATTCAATCACTCGATTACATGTTGAGAACATGCTCAAGGGAATTTAAAGGTGGATGGGATCAACATATCTCACTAGTTGAGTTCTCTAACAAATATACTTTTCACTCGAGCATTATAATGGAACCCTATGAAGCTATATATGGGAAGCGATGTATAAATCCTACTTGTTGGGATAAAGCTTGTGAGAGAATTCCTCTTGGGCCAGATCTTGTGCAAGAGATGATAGAGAATGTTCATGCCATCTAGCAACACATTAAGGCAGCTCAGAGTCAGAAAAAGAGCTATTCGGACAACCGTCGAAGGGACTTGGAGTTTGATGTTGGTGACAAATTATTTCTTTGAATTTCACCTTAGAAGACAGTCATGAGGTTTGGGAAGAAAGGGAAGCTCAACCCTAGGTATATTGGCCCTAATGAAATCCTTGATCGCATAGGAGCAGTGGCCTATCAGCTTGAACTTCCTCCAAATATAGCACAAGTTCATGATGTCTTCCATGTAACCCTCTTGAGGAAGTTCATACCTGACCCTTCACATGTAATAAATCTAGAGGTGGAACAATTGGAACATGACCTCTCTTATGAGGAGCTGTTGATGGGGATCTTGGACCATAGAGATAAGGTTCTACACAATATGACTTCCCACCTTATTAAAGTGATGTGGAGGAACAAAAAATATGAAGAAGAAAGGTGGGAACTAGAGGAGTATACGAGGTATATGTGCCCACACCATTTATCTTTTGAGGGTACATGTTGAAATTTTGGGGATGAAATCTCTCAAGGGGGAAAAATGTAATGACCTTAACTTTTGAAAAATATTTTTTCCCTGAATTTGTGCGCTAATTTATTTTATACTCAACAAAACTATATCCTTTTATTAATGAAGTGAGTATAAAAGAAATTTGAACATCAATTTTGGACTGTTATATAAACATTGTTCAATATGACCATTTAAAATAATAATAAGTTTTAACGTTATAATTCTTGTTTAAAATATAAATAATAATGGATAATTAATGTAGAAAGAATAGTAGATGGTCTCATCTTGTAGACTCGGGCCATATGAAGTCCATCTTTCAGAGCTTGGGAAGGAGGTAGCATCACTGGGCTTTGCTTTGTACCACACCTAATCTAAGCTTCAACATGTTAAGCTTGACTGTAATCACCTTCAGGTGAAGTTCAAGCTGATATAAATCCCCACTCTATCAAAGTTGTCCGAGTCTCCCCATGATTCTATCACCATTGCACACCTTACTCTTAGGTCCTATACTGGTGTTATATGGGGCTATGAAACGATTCCTTAGTTACTTGGTGTAATCCTTTTGTATAAATAAAATTGTTATTTCTTATTATGATAAAAAAATTGAATTTCAAATGTCAAAATAAATATAGGATGAATTTTTAAAAGTTTCTTATTATTGGTGAATATTAAAAAAAAAGAGTATTTTAAAATATTTTTTATACTTTAAATAATTAATAATGTGAAATGATTTTCAAATAATAGACATATACATTTATGATAAGTAAGAAATTTAGAGTCTGATAAGATCAAATTAATTTTTGGTGAATAGTAAACTATGAATTGTAATATTACCCTTATGAATAGTAATATAACTAATGGATTATTAACCTCACTTAATTAAGTATAAATATAATTTAGCCATATTTAATGGTAATATTATATAATAACATAAGTAAATAACTATTTTAGAAATTATTTGTTAAGTATTAGTATTTTTTTGAGTAAATAGTGACATTACAAAAAAATTAAATATCTTATAAATAGGAAATTAATTTCATAAAATATAGTTCATTTTTGAATTCAAAACATTAATATTAGGTTATAGTGAATTTGTGAGATTTTTTTAAAATGTTTTGTTTTCCAGTGAATAGTAAAAATACAGTTTTTGAGTTTTTGGTATGTTTTTGACATCATAACGATGAAATTTTTAATTTAAAATTATGGTTGAATAATTTGGATTAAAATATTATATGAGGTTTCCTAAGTGGAAAAAACCATGGGAAAAAACTATTAGCAATCCCATGGTTTTTCAAATACCACCGATGAGGTGTCCTTGATAATTAATAAAAACACCCTCTCTTTTACTATAAATACCAAGTGATTCCTTCATTTTCATTAATTCAAAATTCCCCCTCAATGAAGATATGATATTTTTACCTCCAAATGAGTCCTCACAAGGTGCCCTAAATGTCCCAAGGTCCCGATCATCGAGTTTTATAAGTTACTCTTCAAGGTAAGGGAACCTTTCACCCTCCTCTTTTAGTCAAGACTTATTTTATGTTCTGTCTTTTAATTCCCATTTTCATATATTGGGGTAAGTTCTTATATATAAATATTGATTTCAATTTTGTTTAAAAATTATTAGTGACAATTTTCTCTCTCATCAACTAATTTTCTAAAATTTTAAGCGACGCCATTAGGTTGCTGAATTTTCATTAATAAATTTTCAATTTCTCTTTTTTCCATTCAAGTTATCTTATATGTGTTATGTCTTTCAAGTTTTCATATTCTGTTCTTATTTCTATTTTATTATTTCCATATACTATATTATTATTCTTTTATTAATGGGTGACCCCCTTCCCCTCTCTTTTTAATGTTTTCTAAAACCATTTTTCACAACCGTTATGTTGCAGAATTTTCATCTCAAAATATCTCGCTTTTTTTCTCATGAAATTCACATATTTTCTTATTGTGAATACCCAAAACTATTTAATTTTAAGGGTTTTAATCAAGAAATAAAATTATATATTTTATTTTTGAATTTAAATACATAAACCCCTCAATATATTTCCAAGTGTTATGAATGACATAATGATCATGTTTTTAATCACTTTTTAAAACGTCCTGATTTTGATATGAAACCCATTTATTTTTTTATATTTGGGTAATTTATGAAATGTTTGATTATGATATATGTGGATCATGTGAAAATAAATACATATTAATGGTGTGACCTGATAGTAATCCAATTCATTGGGTAAATAAATTAATCTCTAGAGATGACATGTTTTATGATACCTTGGGGAATAACCTGGTTAATTTTTATGAAACCTTGGGGATGGTCCTTGGTGATATGATTTTTAATGTCTAAATTAAATATTTTAGTCCAATTTTTAAAATATTATTCAAGATATTATTATCATGATATATCTCTTCTCATGCCTTTATGATATTTCCTCATGTTGTCATTGTATTCTCTCTAGTTCACAGGTAAATTGTTTTCCCTATTTTACCTTATTGGGCCTTATGATCAACCTTTATGTTGATATATGTCCCCAGGTTATGAGATGAAATAATTTTACTTTGGATGAAAATCTCAAGATTAATTTCAGGAGGATTAATATATTGTTATGTGTTTTCTTGTATTATGTGCCTTATTTCCCAGACACTAGACTTTAAAGATCCTCTATTTGTAAAATGTAATAAAAAGTTATGTAAAAAAGGCAGTATTCCATAGTCGGTATCAAAGGATAGTTTAGTTATTTTTGGAAATTAGGATATGAAAACTATAAGAATAATCCTGTAGAAAATTTTTTATATAGGAAAACTTCCTAGTATTTTGGTGAAATATTAAGTAAGTGGTTTCCGAAAAAATAAATTCCTATATAGATATGAACAAGTGGATGTGGCTCTGCAACATATGTATCTAGAGGTAAAACCCGAAAATAACACTTTGATCTAGACTCGAACGAGAACTGGTGTTTGAAAATGGGCCTTACTGTACTCCTAGTTGGACACTCCTGGGGTATATGTTTGGGTAAACAGAAGTTTTTTATGGATCATTATGAAGGATTTATAGAGAAATGTAATTGTTATTAAAGAATAATATGTTTAAGCATTAAGTTTTAAGATATAAAAATCCTTTATAGTTAAAATATTCATAAAATAAATAAGCTTCTCATTAAGGTTTTATTCTTTTATAAAATGGAGTGCAATAGATGGAACCATGCAAATGGTGACCGCAATGGACCATTTGTTGATGATCCTCCGATGGAAGACGAAATGGAAAAGTTCATGAGAATGATGAACCAAATAACTCAATTTATAGGAAATAACTTGAATCAAGATGAGAGACACATTACACTATTAATGGAAAACTTTTTGTTGAGTCCTTTATGTATCAATAGCCCCCAACTTTCAGTGGATCTACCAACCCATTGACTGGTGAACAATGGATCAGATCTATCGAAAAGATCTTTTTTATGCTCTGCTATTTAGAATAAGAGAAGTTCACCATGGATATTTATCGCTTAGAGGGAGAATTTGATCAGTAGTGGGAACTGATTAAAAACATGAGGCTAAAAGTGAAGGTAGAAGCTATGGAGTGGGAAGAGTTCATAAGGATATTCTTCAAAAAGTATTTCCTTCATTCCATGTGAACAAAAATGGAGAAGGGATTTCTCGAGCTAAAGCATAAAGAGAATGAATCTATTGGAATATACAAGATAAACTTCATAAGACTTTCCCGTTACACCTCATGATTTTTTGTGGATCCTAATGGGAAGGTTGATAGATTCTTTGTTGGACTAAGACATAATCTGCGGAAGAATCTTTCCAATCAAGACTATGATAGCTATCGGGAGATCATGCAGAGTGATATGAAATTGAAACTAGAGTTTGGTGAGACGTAGTGGTCTCAAAAACCCAATGAAAAAAAGAGATCAATGGATCCAAGCTTAGGGAGGTGCTTTGGTTAGGGAATAGGAGGCATGAATGTGAAACATCCCCCATATAATAAATATGGGAAGAATCATTCAAGGAACTTCCTCCTCAGGAGTTAGAAGTGCTACAAGTGTGGAAGAGATGACCATATCAAACAGAATTGTCATAGTGTGGTGAAGACTTAACTTTCCACCACTAACAACAAAGGGAAGATGGTGAAGTCCCTACCCAAAGTCCAACGCTTTAAATGTGGAAAACATGGGAACTTTTCCAATCATTGTCCAAATATGAGGGCAGTGGAGGGGAATCAACATCTTCCTCATCAAAGGATAAAGGAGCATGTTCATGATTTTTCTATCATAAAAGTTGATATTGAAGCTCCATATGATGTGGTGGAAGGTACTCTTGTTGTTCACTAAAAGTGAGCAAGTAATTTTCTTGATTATAGTTCTACGCATTCCTTTACTTATTCTATGTTTGAAAAGAATTTAAATCAACCCCTGAATTGCTAAAAGTAGAGTTATCAGTCAAGAATCCTGGTGGGATTACCCAAGAATCATCAATGTTTAGATACTATAGTATTTACTTTAGTTAGCACAATATTATCCAAAATATAGTTGTCATTCCCATGCTGGAATTCGACATTATAGTAGGGATGGACTGGATCTCAAAGTATAATACTGTGATCAAATGAATAAGTAATAAAATATCAGTATTGTCGAATGGGAAACCTAATGTTATCTTCCAAGGAGATATATCTCAACCTGATATTTGTCTAGAAGAACCTCATATAGCCTTCTTTATGGAGTTGATTACTAAATAAGAAGATGAAAATGATAGTATAATGATAGAAAATGTCCCCATAATCTAGGAATACATTGACGCATTTCCTATGAAGTTACCCAGACCTCCCCTAAAAAGATATGTAGAGTTATCCATTGAACTCATACGTGGATCTCTTCCAATATCAAAGAACCCATATAGGATGAAAAATGTGGAACTGGAGAAATTAATGAATCAAATCCAAGATCTTTTGGAGGAGGGGTTTATCCAAATGAGTGTGTCTCCTTGGGGATCACATGTTCTCTTTGATAAGAAGAAGGATAGATCAATGCGGATATGAATTGATTATAGAGAACTGAACGGGATAACAATGAATAAAAAATACCCTCTTCCAAAAATTGATAACTTATTTGACCAAATTCATGGTGTTCAATTGTTCTCTAAGATTGATCTTCGATCTGGATATCATATATTGAGGGAGAAAAAAGAAGATATTCCAAAAATTTTCTTTTGATCAAGATATGGGCATTATGATTTTGTTGTTATGGCCTTTGTGTTGACTAATGCTCCTACAATTTTTATGGATTTGATGAATAGAGTTTTTAAGGACTACCTTGATAAATTTTTGGTAGTTTTTATTGATGATATTATGATATATTACAAATATCGCGAGGAGCATGAGTATCATCTAAGGGTTATTTTTCAAACTCAATGGAAAGATATGATTTTGTGAAAGTTTAGAAAATATTAATTTTTTTTACAATAAGTTGGTTTCTTGGGGCACATTATAACCAATGAAGGAATCATAGTCGACCCTACAATGACAGTGGTTGTAGAGGAGTGGCCTAAACCTAAAAAAATAACTGATATTCATAGTTTCCTTGGATTAACAGGATATTATAGGTGGTTTGTGAAAAACTTTTCTTGACTTTATAATCTACTAACCAAGTTATCTCGAAAAGGGGTTAAGTTCATTTGGAGAAAGGAGTTTGAGGAATGTTTCCAAGAGATGAATAAGAGATTTTTTACTACACACATGTAAAATCTATCCTCAAGAGGAGATAGATTCATTATTTTTAGTGATTCATCTCTGTAAGGTCATGGGTGAGTCCTCATACAAAATTAAAAGATGATTTCTTATGCATCTCGACAGTTGAAGACTCTTGAGCAAAGCTATCCTATGCATGATATTGAGCTAGCTGTGGTTGTTTTTTCTCTGAAGATATGGAGCCACTATATTTATCGGGAGAAATGTGATATATACATAGACCATCAATATTTGAAGTATATTTTCACACAAAAGGAATTGAACATGATATAGAGGAGATGGTTGGAACTTCTTAAAGACTGTGATTTTTCAATTCATTATCATCCCGGAAGAGCAAACAAATTTGTTGATACATTAAGTTGGAAAGACCCAATTGTTTTTTCCATGATGAGGATTCAAAGAGATCCCTTGATCCATGAAATAGTGAAAATGGAAATGGGAATTATAAGGGAAGGGGCATCATCAACCCTATCCCACATTATTTCTCAACCATCATTATAAGATAAGATCAAGAAATCTCAGAAAGAAGATCCTTTGTTACTGAAGAAGATTGAGGCTATGAAGGATGGAAAGTTTCATGAGTTCAATATTGATCAAGAAGGTGTAATGAAATTTCATACAAGAATATGTGTTCCATCTATTCCGGAAATAAAGTAGGAGCTAATAGATGAAGCTCATAGCTCTACTTTCTCAATACATCCTGGAAGCATGAAAATGTATAGGGACCATCATGATCATTATTGGTGGGATAATATGAAAAGGGAGATTGATGACTACACTATAAGGTGCCTGGTATGTTAGAAAGTGAAGGCAGTGAGACAACTTCCTAAAGGGGTATTATAACCACTACCCATACCAGCATGGAAGTGAGACAATATCACTATTGACTTTGTCACCGGTCTCCTGAGAACTTCCAAATGAAATAATGCGATATGGGTTATAGTGGACCATCTCACCAAGACTACCCATTATTTCTATATTCAGGAAGATTTTTCTCTTGAAAAACTAGCTAGTATTTACATGAAGGAAGTGGTAAGGCTGCATGGATTTCCACTTTCTTTTGTATCTGATCATGATCCGAGGTTTACATCAAAATTATAGAGAATTATTCAACATGATTTATGTACCGAAATGAATTTTAGTACGGCCTATCACCCCTAAACTGATGTACAATCTGAAAGGACTATTCAAAAACTTAGGGACATACTGAGAACAAGATAAATTAAATTTAAAGTTGGATGGGATCAACATCTCCCGTTAGTTGAGTTCTCTTACAATAATAGTTGCACTTGAGCATTAAAATGGAACCCTATGAAGATCTACATTGAAATATACAGAGAAATCCAACTTGTTGGGATGAAGCTGGAGAGAGAAATATTCTTGGACCGGATTTTGTGCAAGAGATGATAGAGAAGGATCATGCCATATGACAACACATTATGGATGCTCAAAGTCGACAAAAAGGATATACCAACAACGGTCGAAGGGAATTGAAGTTTGATGTTGGTGATAAAGTATATCTTTGAATTTCACCTTGTAAGAGAGTCTCGAGGTTTGGGAAGAAAGGGAATCTCAACCCTTGGTACATTGGCCCCTATGAAATCATTGAGGTCATAGGAACGGTGTCCTATTAGCTTGAACTTCCTCCAAATCTAGCACATGTTCATGATATCTTCGATGTATCCCTCTTGAGTAAGTACATACCCAACCCTTCACATGTACTAAATCTATAGGTTGTACAAATGGAACATGACCTCTCTTATGAGAAGCATCTGGTGGAGATATTGGATCGTAGAGATAAGGTTCTACACAACAAGACTACCCACCATGTTAAAGTGTTGCTGAGAAACCAAAAATATTATGAAGCCATGTAGGAACCAAAGGAGTCTATGAGGCAGAATTACCCACACCTTTTCTCTTCTGAGGGTATGAGTTAAAATTTCGGGGATGAAATTTCTTAAGGGGGAAAAATGTAACGACCTGAACTTTTGAATAATATTTTGTTTCTTGAATTTGTTTGTTATTTTATTTTTCAATCAAAAAACATTATCCTTTTACTAATTAAGTGAGTGTAATTCAAATGTGACCATCAAGTTTTGACTAATATATGGCCATTGGTCAATATGACCATTGGAAATAATAATAATTTTTAATGTTATAATTGTTCTTTAAAATAGAATAATAATGGTTAATTAATGCAGAAAGAAGAGACCGTGGACTCATCTAGTAGACTCAGGATATACAAATCCCATCTATCGGAGCTTGGGAAGGAGGTAGCATCACTTGTATTTGCTCGAGAGCAATCCCAAGTCAAGCTTCAACGTGTTAATCTTGAATGTAATCACCTTTAGGAGAAGTTCAAGCAGATAGAAATCATCACCCAGGTAATATTGTATGAGTTTCCCTATGATTCTATCACCATTGCACACCTTAATCTTAGGTCCGATACAGGTGTTATAAGGGTCCATGTAACGAGGCCTTAGTTACTTTGTTTAATCCTTTTGTATAAATAAAATTTTTATTTCTTATTATGGTAATTTTTTTTGATTTTCAAACTTCAAAATAAATTTTGGGCAAATTTTTAGAAGTTTCATATTATTTATGAATGTTGAAGGAAAAGAGTATTTTAAAATAATTTTTATACTTTAAATAATTTGTAATGTAAAATTATTTTCAAAAAATGGACATATACAGTTGTGATCAGTAAGAAATTTATAATCTGATAAGATCAACAAAATTTTTGGTGAATAGTAAATTATGAATAGTAATATGACCAATGTATTAGTAACCTAACTAAATTGTGTATAAATATAATTTAGGCATCTTGAATGGTAATATAATATAATAGTATAAGTAAATAACTGTTTCCAAAATTATTAGTTAACTATTTGTATTTTTTTAGGTAAATATCAATTTTACATAAAAATTAAATATCTCATTTTTAGAAAAATATTTTCATAAAATAGAGTTCATTTTTGAATTCAAAACATCTATATTAGGTTAGGGTGAGTTTATCATATTTTTATAATTTTTTTTGTTTTTTAGTGAATAATAAAAATATAGTTTTCGAGTTTTCAGTGTGTTTTATGACATCATAATGATGTAATATGTAATTTTAAATGTTGGTAGACTCATTTGAATTAAACTATTATATAAGGTGTCCCAAGTGGACAAAACCATGGAAACATTCCATGGTAAAGCCCATGGTTTTGCAAATACCACTAATGAGGTGTCCTTGAAAATTAATAAAAAAATCCATCTCTTTTACTATAAATATGAAGCCATTACTTCGTTTTATTTAATTGAAAATCCCCCCTAAAAAATATCTAGTTTTTTTAACTCCCAAGGAGTCCTCTCTAGGTGACCTCAATCCCCCAAGGTCCCGATCATTGAGTTTTAGAAGTTACTCTTCATGGTAAGGGAACCTTTCACCCTCCTCTTTTAGTCAAGACTTATTTTATGTTATATATTTTAATTTCCATTTTCACATGTTGTGGTATGTTATTATATATAATTATTTATTTACATTTTATGTAAAAATTAATCGAGACCCTTTTCGCTCTCATGAAATGATTTTATGAATTTTTAAGTGACACTGTTAGGCTGTCGAATTTTCATAAGGAAATTCTCAGCTTCTCTTTTTTCCATTCAAGTTCTGTTCTATGTGGTATGTATTCAAAGGTTCCATACCATGTTATTATTTATATTTTATTCTATCTCTATACTATATTATTATTATTTTATTAATGGGTTACCCCTATCCCCTCTCTTTTTAATGTTTTCTAATACCTTGTTGCATAGCTGTTATGCTGCAAAATTTTCATCTCAAAATTTCTCTATTTTTTCTCAAGAAATTATCATATTTAGTTATTGTGAATAACCAAAACTATTTAATTTATAGAATATTCATCATGACATGAAAATGATATATTTTATTCTGAAATTGGCTTACATAAAACCATAATTCTCTTTCCATGGGTTATGAATGACATAATGATTATGTTTGTAATCACTTTTTTAAATGTCATGGTTTTGATATGAAACCCATTTATTTTATTCTCTTTGTGTAATTTATAAAATGTTTTATTATGATCTTTGTGTATAGTAGGAAAGTAAATACATATTAAGGGTTCACTCTGATAGTGCTCTATTGCATTGGGTAAAGAAATAAATCTCAAGATATGACATGTTTTATGATACCTTGGTGAATAATCATGGTAATTTTTATTCACCCCTAGGGATGGACCTTGGTGATATGCTTATGAATGTCTAAATTAAATGTGTTATCAAAATTATCAAGATATTATTCAAGTTATTATTATCAATATATATCTCTTCTCATTCTTTTATGATATTTCTGCATGTTGTTATTGTATTCTCTCAAGTTCACATGAAAAATGTTTTCCCTATATTCCCTTACTGGGCCTTATGCTCACCATTTCCTTTGATTTATGTCCCTAGCATATGAGATGTAGTAATTGAACATAGGATGAACATTTCAATAAGAATTTTAATAGGATTAAAATATTGTTATACGTTTTCATGTATTATGTACCTTATCTCCAAGACACTAGACTTTAAATATCCCCTATTTGTAAAATGTTATGAAAATTTATGTAATAAAAGGTGTTATTCCATAAATATCATGAAAATATTTTTCACTCATGGCCAGATCTTTTTGAGTCAATAAAATTTGGTTCATAATTTCATATAGAGGCTATCAGTCAAAACCACCTCCCCCCAAGTCAAGAAATTACTGATGAAGTTGTTCCCCTTGGTTGTGGAATACTTACATGGGGGTCTCAATGATCAATGTATGAATATGTTTCTAGATCAGCCAATATTGTCCCTTAACCTCTACAACTGATGGTGTAAGCATGGAAGAAAGAGGAATAACCTATTGAACCAATTAAAAGATAGGAGAAGAATCCCTATATTTTCTTTTCTCAACATTAATATCATCTGTATCCTGTATAGGAAGATTAATTTCCTCAATGAGGTTTGTTTAACCATTAGAATAGTCATCACTTGAATGCGGTCACTTTATTGACGTCTTGATCAGATCTTTTATCAACTCCATTATCACTAAAAATTATTGGGTTGGGGATGTAAAGTGTATGTCCACATGAAGAACCAACTGGTTCAGTACACCACCTAGATAAGATGCTACCCAAGCATGGGCATAATCCTAGGTAAGGAAGGTGAAAGCATTTTTTGGTGGGGGTATGATCTCAACCTCAATATATTCAAGTTCTAGTATCTTCCAAAATTGGTGGATGACCCTAGGATTTCTCTCCCCTAAAACATCAACCATAGGAAGAGGGGAGAGCCTTTGAGTGTAGCTAAACCGAAGAGCGAATCAATAAGGTGCATATTATTCACAGATAACTAGCTCATCCACCATAGCTATGAGAACCCCATCCCGAAGGTAGCTCATTTACGAACTTTAATCAAGGGAACCGATGATGTTATCAATAATCAGTCTAGCTGGTGCATGGAAAGGAGTAAAATCGAAGATTTTAGATTGTATTAGCACATCATTAACCTCAATGGGGATTGGATACAAGGCCCCAAACCCTTATATATTTATTATTCTGGGGAGGGATGAAGCATTAGGCATCTAGGAGGTGTTGTAATATTCATAAAAATGAAAGTGGTCCCCTATCCATCCAAATAGAAACTGGAGAGGAACTCTTTTCCTAAATGGGGTTCTACCTTGCTGAATATGGCCCATGAGTTGGTAAAGTTTTTCAAGGACTAGTACTGCCAAATTGAGACTTCATCCTTCCACAAGTCTCACCTGTATCACCAATGTAATAACTTGGATCCTTGAGAATGTGTCTCTTGTCAGGAAAATCCACCCATTCAAAAACAAGGTTATAAAGCCTACCAACCTAAGGTCTAGAGAGATCTATGAATTCAATCAGTATTCCCATGAGGTATAATCCTTAGATTCCAAGATAGACCAATATGATCCAATTCTATCATGGACTTACTGATAAGGGAACCAATGAGGGCATATAGTAGTGTTCATGTCCCTACTGCAGAAAAAACATACTTATCCAATCCTTGAAATAAATCAGTGAACTTTTTGTCAGATACTTCCTCAATTTCTCTTTCACGATAAAAATCATATCCCCCATGGAAACTAGGCTATTCAAGGGATCATCCCAGACAACTGTTTCATGAAGGAATTAATCATAAATCTCTCCAAGTGGGGGGATAGAAACTAGTTGGTTGATGTCCCATAAGCTGATATCCACTTCACCATGGGATTGATGGAATGTGTTGGTACTAGGGCCCCGACGATTGATCATCTCTCGAAGAAGGTCGGGCTAGCGGTAAATAATTAACTGGTAAATCCACATATCTTTATAAAGATGAACTCTATATAGCTGATCATCAAACTCTATGTAAATTTCCCTAACAGAAAAGGGCCTTGTCCATTCATTATAAAAATTACCACCATGACAGAGATCCTACTTCGAACCCCATCTAGTGCTGATATTGTTCAAAGAGGATGAAAATATACTCAAGTAGCTATGATAAATGGGTTGATGAGAAAAATAACAACCATATGGACCTAAGGAGTATTTTTACAATATATAATATAGCCCATGAAGTCGAGCTGTGATCAGTTGACAGTCCTTGGTAATTGTCATTTGGACACAGTTGAGAGAAGTCGAAACCCAACAAGATGGAAAATTAGAGTCTGTAGGGGGGATGGGATAATCATTTAACAAACCAAACCTATATAGGGGAATTCATTGAGATAAAGGATAGTTGTAAAGCTCATATGATAGGAACCTCTTCAGACACTATTTATTAGTATATAAATGATATTGAGGGTCGATGTGGTGATTCAAAGCAATAATTTCCCATTGATTGGCTATAGATTAAGAAGATTGATGAGAACCAGAAGTCATCTGAACAAGAGTAAGTAGAATATATACAACAAAGATAATTTAAAATCTTGTCAAAAGGAAAAGACACAATGAACTGGAATCATCATTCACATCGCATGAATCAAAAAGGGATTGATGGACTACATAAGAAGTTCACAAATCACCTAAAACCCAAATATAGAGGGCACACGATAGGGGAAATGTGAGATATTTCTATATAAGGGGTAATCAGTGAAATGAATGGATCTCTTTCCCCCTATATAAAGGTAATTTCATGTAATAACAAACATCACCCATGAGATGAAACATCACCCAAAACACCAATTCATGACACCACCAAAGACTTGTGTGGGCATTTACTTTCCTCAAAATAGAGCCCATGTCCCCAAAAACATCACTCTTGAGGGGGGGGGGGGGTGATTTTTGACACCAGAAAATGAGAATCAAATAAATTTACAAAGGAATACCTGAATATGGGTATTATTTTCCCTACAAAAGAAAAGAAGGGAGAAGGTGGCCAAAGCTCTCGGATTGTGTAAGAATCCAAGACGCTTGCAATCATATGACCATCATGGGGTCACATGAAGGAAACAAGTGCATGAGTTAGTCTATATAAGTTCACGAAGTTTTCCTAATTATAATTCCTTATACTTACCCAAAGGCACCTCAAACATCCGACAGTCATGCGATGACCGTCAGATATGCTCCCCTAAGCTGCATGGCTTGTCAGCGGTGAGCATATAACAACCCAATAAAAAAATCCTTCAAAAATGGGAGGAAATATTTATGAAAGGTGGAGGTACCTAGTTTTCATAAAAATCATGTGACACATCAACAATAAATATAACAGTTGTCTTTGAAAACATTCAAATAATCTTGAGAGACCCCCAGGTCTTTGTAAAATAAAACAAAGGAAATAAAAGGAGGGGAGGTGGAGACCACTCACAGTTGTTGAACATCATGTGACACACCCATGGCGACCCACATGGCACTGTGAGACCCTAGTTCCATGCTCATCTCATCTTGAAAAAGCAATTCATGTTGTCAGCTTCGACATGAGAAGCGCCTCGGGTATGTCTAGGAAACATCACGCTCCCCATTTAGCTACTTAAGTAAAAACAGATGGATTTTCCATGAAGTTACCACACATATCTATATAACCTTTATTGGTCAAACGATGCATCATCAATAGGTAGATTAATTTTCTTTGACATTACACATTTAATCTCGCATGAGTCCCCAAATTTTGTAAAATTAAAAAAGGAAAAAATAAGGGAGGAGACAGAAGCCACTTGTGATCATAAAAACGTTTTGATACACTAAGGATGACTGTAACATGACTTCATGATACCCCTTGATAGGGAAAACTGATCTTGCAAAGTCCCACTAGAAATTCTTCCTTGTCTTGTGAAACAATACATACAAGTCGATTGAATCCATGAAAAGTCCTCCTCGCAGCCATATCGATCTCATGAAAGGACCATGGACATGTCAATATGAAAATATGAAAGTACCTTGGCCTATCTTCCTAATCAATCAAGACCCCATAGATCAATAATAATATGATAAAAGGGGCATTTATAGGATATATTTGTGGTCATTGGAAGATACGTGACATCCTTGGAGTGATCCTCGATAAAGGCGCATGACACTAAACCCCTTCACTGACTCTAGCCTATAGTCATGCGATATGAACCGCACAAAGCTAAGAACAATAAAGGTGGTGAGGCCTATAAATTCCCTACCCACACCTCAAAGAATGTGTGTATTCTTTCAAATCCAAGCACATCATCACACCCAAGTACTAGGGAATATTTCTCAGAGTGACTGATGTCATGACTGGCAAGTCTTCCATTAGGTAATATGCTAATGAATAGCTAGAGAGATCATACGCCATGCATAAATCACTTCGTGTGATCATTCATATATCACAAAAAGTAATTTTGCAAATTTTTGGGAAGAACATACCACACATATTTCAGATCATACTAGACTCAAAATAAAATAAAACTAAATAAATCTTAGGCATTCACAATATAAGGGCTAGAATAAGATTAAATTTAGAAGACATAAGGAAAACAAGTTCGTTGAACCTCATGCGCTTCATGTGAACCATAAAAGTCACATGAAAACACCATGGAATGTTGTACAGATCCCACAACACTCCTTTATCATGCAATTTGGGTCATGCGAATTTTTTTGGACTTGTTAGATCAAGTCACACGGTCCCCCCATACACACCACTTTATTCTAGAGAATCCCTATGGGATCATCATCCAAGCCTTGAAAAATTCTTCAGATACATTTTATAACACATATAACAATTCCCACTCATTTCAACTGAGTCTCACAGTAGAATCTGGGCTTGTTTATGAGCTCTCATGATACCATCTAGGAAATTTAGTCGAGACTCACGACACCCTCTAGAAATGTCGGCTAAGTCTCATGATTCCCTCCATGAGTGTCAACCAAGACATGAGATACCATTTAAGACATGTCATATTGACTCTCATGACACCCTCTATATGTTTCAAAAAACTCTTGTGAATGACACCTGTGTAAGTTAGCTAGATCAGGCGACACCCTCTAGAAAATCCAATCAGGTCATTCGATGTCATCTAGAAAAAATCATTTGGGTCTTGTGATGTCCTCTAGACAAGTTATCCTTGATAATGATACAACATTGGGATGTGCCTCCCAGGTTATGTGAAGTCCTTTATAAATACCAAATAGATCATTTAGTTGTCTTTGGATATTCCAGGTAGATACTCTCCTACATATTAGGACAAGTGGACAATCAGTGCATGTTAGGTAGGAAAGCAGGCCAGATCAGTAGGGAAACCTTAGAGTGTTAGCCCTAATCAACTGAACTATGATGAATATGATTCCTACCATAGATATGATATGTAGGATGTATCCATGAGGCTAGATCTCCACACAAAACATCTCAATGGTTGTCCCAATACGTAAGTCCCTCACCTACCAAGCAATGAAATTGATCATTTTCTATCCCTTGTCTCTCACACCAAGCATATCTCATGTTGGTTTAAAAAGATAAAATAGTCATATCATTAGCATAATGATTATCCAAAATCCATGGAAAACTAATTATGGAATCCCCAATAAGTGGAATAAAACATTCACCTCAACATAATTGAAACCTCTGAATGTAAGCCCATATCAATTGAACTACAAGAAATTTGATTCTTACAATAACCAGGATACATAGAACACCTTTCTAAGTCCCGATCTCAAAAAAAAATCCATTTCGATGTAAGACTTATGTAGATGTTGTTTCAACCATAAGTACCCAATCATTACCATGGGCTGATTATTCTACCTCGTCCATCAGCAAACTGAGAAATAAACTGAATTATGGTGGCTTTGATTCCTGCTATAACTAGGATACATATGATATCTTCCTTTTACCCGAGCTCTATAATAAAGCCTCTTAGGGTGGTCCCAAATCATAAGTCCCACATAATGAGAAATAAAAAATGATCACTTTCCATACCTTGTTTCTCACACTAAGCATAGATCACATGGTCTTAGGGAACTAAAATAATCAATTCATCTTCACCACGAGTCTCTACAATGACAAGGTAAACCGTAGTGTGTAAGACTAAAAAAATGAACTATAGAAACTTTGATTCTCACCGTAATCGGGATACGTAGGAAATATCTCCAGGACTAAAGCTTGAACACCTGGTGTCCCAGAGAACCTATATAAGTCCTTTATCCATGACGTTAAACTACACTGGTCCAATGAACTATGTTGGTTTTTATTCCTGTAATAACCATAATACATAAGAAGCCTCATAATGGATCAATCCTCTCCACATAATATTAACCACCTTCTTACATGGAAGAACATTCTGATGCTCTTGGTTATAAGGCTTCAACACATAAGCAACCACTCATTACTAGAAAATGATGGAGAACCTCATTTACATATATATGGATTCTCTGAAAAGACCACATTATTTTTCACATGAAAGATAATTAACCCATGATTTTTTTTCTAGGGTAACTATTCCCGTAACAGGATCAGGAAGAGATTTGTGAAAATATCTTAAATCTATAAGATTGTACCAGAGTATGAAATAATTCACCCCAAAAGGGTGAAATGAGCATAACGTCCCATCCTATCGACTAATGAGAGTCACCAAGAGTAATTGGGACTAAAAACCTAGATGACCACCTACCTTTGGAAAGAAGGTCTGTATCCAGCTTAAAATGAGGGAACCACTGAGAGTTTCCAATAAGAGTGAAAACTATAATATGATGTTCATGATTGTACACAACAAAAAACCCCCCCCACAATCAACCATCAGGTCAAACCAAACCCACTTTAATGAGGATTCCTGAACGTGCCTCAAATCCTAAAAAAATAGGAAGGTAGAATATTTTTCTCTCTAGGTATTAAGAGAATTCTCTAAATTTTTCCCATTGTGTACAAAAAATCTAACCCTCTAAAATGATAAAAGTTGGAATATATACCTTGGATTAATATTTGATAATTGTGTAATGGACCATTATCAAATATTAATTCTAATTTATTCCCCATGGTATTAGTAATAATTATATTATTATTATTTCTATGACTTTCATTAATATAAATATTATTTGTTAAATAAAAAAAATATTTATTTTAATGTTATTAAATAAAATATATCATTTCCATCAGTCCATAAACCCGGTCCATCAATCCTCTTGAAAACTTTTTAAACCATGATTAATAAAATATTTATTCAATGAAATATTTATCAATAAATAAATAAATATTATATTCACTAAAACCATGAATAAATATTTATTTTAATATTCATGTAACTAAATAATATTTATACAAATCTGTTCATTAAATTGTTGAATAAATTAATATTTATTTATTTCCATGTGAATCATAAATAAGAGATAAAATTCAACTAAAATATTCTAAGCTTGAATATATGGTGATTTAATTTATGAAATCAATTTAACTCGAATAATTATTATTCTATAAGCTGACAATAGTATATATTATTAAAATAAAATTCAATATAATTTAATGAGATTATGGGTACACTTAGTGTGTGACACTTTAGGACTATTTCTCAATGTGATTAGGTGAACTTACTTAAATTCCAAGATCAACATCTAGAAACATGTCAAATCACCCATAACGAAATAAGTTAATGTCACAAAACAACCTTCCCATGAATGATATTGTGTAATATGATCCCTTTTTTTCGATGTCCCATCAAGTATGATTCATACTTTTGTCATCACCCCACATTATTGATTTATCTTTGTTTGATTTTCTAAAATTATCTTGTCGATGGACTACCATGGACATGGATTTAATTAGATAGCTCCATTTCAATTAAAGGTGTCTGAATCCAAGCCTATTTGTCATCTGAACTAGTACCGAACACAGTCTATGGAATGACCTAATGGGCGTTTCTAATTCCCATAGGCTGACAACAAGTGCTTGGGTATCAATGACACAACATGGTATTGATTTACCCGATTTTATGAACATAAAACAAACAACAAGTAAATAAAATGAAACTAAAAATTCCTAACCAAATAAGGAATATAAAATTTTCTAGATTCAAGTTACAACATGAATCCAAAACCCAAAAAGGGGCTGCAACAAAGGGAAAAAATATTCCCAAAACACCATATGACATGAGGAGCATCTCCTTCAATCCACCACCAATAACATCACACAAGGATAAATGCTTGAAACTCGAACCACCATCTCCAAAAGCCTTGAATTTACCTGTGTCAAACATAACCATGTCTACTAACTCCCAAAGGTGTAAGTAGAGTGTGAGAAAAATCCCAGTTGGATGCCAGCCAATAAAATATACCATGATATAAACATTATAATATAAATAAACTTGAATTTTTTATAAAAGTAATTCTAGAGACAATTTTATGGAATTTTTTTTAAATAAAACCTTGATTGATTTTGAAATAACCATAAGGTATACTACATGCTAACGATAAGTGTGATATCACCAGAGATCACTAGTCACGTGAGAACCTTCTAGGAACTAGCTAGAAATGGGGATCTAGGTACATCCTATATGAAGGAAAGAGTGGTATTGAAACCACGATCACTACATTCTCATGCACAATCAACTAGGAGGAGAAACCCCATGGTCCTAGTGGCCTCCAATAATCATAATGCTTAGTTAGTGTTGTAGCATCGATCTAGTAGAAAAAATATAAACAAACCTCTTACAAATCACATATCATACTAGTTCGAGTCTTCTCACCAAGTTACCCAGGTTTCCCTTTGTTCTCAAGTGTGTTCCACATGTCACATAACACACCACCTTAACATTTTTCAATTCAAATAATATAACACACACAAGATTCCATCATTTTCACACCCAAAATACTCTTTTAAAATAAAAAACACACCTAAATAATTTCAAGACATGATTTGAACCACTTACATGATTTAATAATCCACTTTCACAAATTATAAAACACCCTCAATAGGCACAACAAGGCTTTTCACAAGAAATTCACTCAATTTCAAATGGAAAAACCATTTTCAAACCAAATTCATATCAAATACTTTCAAAAAATCATTTCTAATCACACACATAAATCATAGAACACATCATAATACTCAATAAATCATAATAAATTATCCTAATAATTTTTAAGCACATAATCACCTACCTTGGGGGTAGAAGGTCCTAGAATCCGGTGTGAAAATCACCCCACACCTCAACCACTCCTCAGGGAAACAATATCCAACCCTAGATAGTACGATCGAACCCCAAAAATCAAGATCCAACCATAAAATCAGAACCCTACCTGCTAGAGGAGAGGATCCCCAAAGGAATTAGAAGAAAACCATAGATTGGAGGAAGAAAAAAGGATAAGAAGGTTTACATGAGTAATTGAGGAAGAATCACACCAAACCAAGAACAAAAATGGATCCCCATGGGAGGGGAATGGAGGGAGGGGGGTGCCTAGGGAGGAGAATTCTGAGTGGGGATGAAAAATGAGGGTTTAGGGGTTAAAATTGGGGATATATAAAACCTGAAACCCAATTTTTAATGATATGGATAGGCCTCACGGTTAGTCCGCATGATTCTATTAACCGTGCAGTAATCGAGTTTCCCTCATTGTCCCAAACAGAACCTTCCAGATGGCTACCGCACGGTCCGGAAAACCATGCACCAGTCATGCAATAGTTTCTTCTTCAAAATGGCCATCGACTGTATGGGTACCTGGGCTGAGGCACATGGTCATGCATTGGCCATGTAGTATCTTCTACCTCAATAAGCTACCTACATCACGATTACTTGGGTAGGGTGTACGGTTTCCACTAATCGTGCACCAACTATGTTTTATGGTCTTCTCACCCAAAATTTTCCATTTTTCTCTAAGAATCAATGGAAATACAAAGGGAAAAAGGGTGAAAGAAAATAAATAGAAAAATAACTCAAAATAAAATCATGGATATGACAATTCACGCAACCAAAAAAACTTTCTATCCCCAGAAAGTCAATTCAAAGCGTGGTCGGAAAATAAGAATGGATAATCTTGCACAACCTAAGAATTTTTCTCCCACTATCATGCACATCATCACCTTTCTACCAAATGACATAGACCAATGGAATATACTTACCATGAACCACTTTCTCTTGAAAATCCACTATCCGCACTCGCTATTCAAACATGGATAAATTAGACTCCGTCTCCAATTATTCCCAATTTAACACATTAGATAGATCTGGATTATATTTCTTCAATTGGGAGACATGTAATATGTCATTAATTGAATTCAACTATATAGGAAGATCCACACTATATGACACCTTTCCAATCTTCTTGGTGATTTTGAAGGGACTAACAAACCTCAACATTATCTTCTCATTCTTTGCTAGATGACAATAACCCAAATGAGTTTCCACTTTCATGAACACCCGGTCACCCATAGAAAACTCAAGATCTCAATGCCTTTGAATTTCAATAACTGCTACCTGATTAACATGACTTTCTCAGATATTTCTTACATAAGGCTTGACCCCAATAGTGTGGTCTCACCTAACTCATCCCCACACAAAGGAGACCGAAATGGCTGAACATAGAGCACATAAAAAAGAGACATATGGATATAATATTGGTATCTATTATTATAAATAAACTCGACCAATCCCAAATGGCTATCCCATGATCCCCAAAAATCCAAGACACATGCATGAAGAATGTATTCCAAAATAGGATTCAACCACTCCATCTAACCATCATTTTGATTATGGTATATAATACTCATCTTTATTTTCAACCCTAATTACTTTTGATGGACTTACTAGAACTAAGAGCTAAAATAGGGGTCTATATCAGAAAAATTGCAAACAACACACCATGAAGCCTTACCACCTATTGAACATACATTCAGCCTAGATCATCCACTTTTTCCAAATCTTTGATCATAATGAAATCGGTTTTGTTTGGTCAAACAGTGGATTACCACCCAAATAGAATTCCTTTATTGATGTGTAAGATGAAATCCATGAATTAAATCCATGGCAACCTCTTCCCACTTTTAGGTTGGAATTGGTAATGGTTGAAGAAAACCAGAGCGTCTTGGATGCTCTTATTTTACCTATAGGCATATATAGAACCTTGATATGATTTAAAATATATCTAACAACATGTCTGGACACCAAAACTTCCAATGAACATCATCGTTCATATTGTTAGATCCATGATGAACAACCCACTAAAACTAGTGTCTATCCTGCATCACCACCTTACTCATAGACAATGAGACCACAAAGTAGCCCTTGAAACATATAACTCCCTCAGGAGAAAAAAACCAATCACTAGGTGTCTGCCCACCCTGAAGAAACTACATAGACTGCTTTCACAAGTCATCACCGGGCTTGTCTTGCCGAATCAACTCCAGAAGAGAAGGAGCCAACTGAACACTATCTAGGAACAAACCTCCACTGAGATCCTTTGTTTTAAAGTGAATCTGGGCAAAGATCCTCATTAAGGTCCACTCATCACCGAACTTCCTCAATTATTGCACTAGCACCTTTATTCTCAAGGCGTTATCCCGGACATTACCCTTTCTTGGGGTATAGAAGATATCGAAATCAAAACCCAATAGATACTAAATCACATGGAATTGACTCAAGTTAAAATACTTTTGGGAGAATATGTAGGCTAAGATTTTATGATTATATTAGACCAAAAATTTCTCCCCAAAAAGAAAATTATGCCATGTCTTCTGGGAATTCATTACCACTACTAACTCCAGGTCATGGGTCAGGTAGTTCTTTTCATGTGGCCAGAGTTAGAAAGAGCCATATGCCACCACATTATCATCTTGCATGAGAACATATCCGAGGCCCCTACTAGAAGAATGAAAACAAAATAAGTAGCCCTTTCCCAATTCTGTCAAGATCAATACAAGTGAGGTAGTTAAATTCCACTTCATCACCTCAGAGGACACTTTTCATTTTGGGATCCGCTCAAACTTCGCCCATTTTGGGTGAGTACTGTCAGGGACGAAGCAAGCTGTGAGAATTCCCAAACAAACCACCTATAATAACCTACCAGGCCATGAAAGATCCTAATTTCAAACACGGTCTTCAGCTAATCCCATGACATAACTGCCCAGATTTTCTCAAGGTCCACCAAAATACCTTGTTCTGAGATCACATGGCCTAGAAGCTTCACTTCCCTAATCTAGAAATTTCACTTTTAAAACTTTTCATAAATATGATGGTCTCGGAGCATTCCCAACACAATACTTAGATGATTATCATGCTCTTATATTGATCTAGAATAAACCAAGATGTCATCCATGAATACCACATTGAAAGAGTTGAGATAATGGTGGAATAACCTATTCCTGAGTGCCATGAAGACCACTAGAGAATTCATCAAACTGAAAGGTATGACCGAATAATAAAAGTGGTCGCACCATCATTGGAATGCTATTTTTGGAATAGATGCCTCTTTCACCCTGACATGGTGATAATCTAAATGAAATTATATCTTAGAGGACCACTTTTCCCCCAAAACCGATTGAACAAGTCATCAATTCATGGTAAAGGATGCTTGTTCTTGGTGGTTACCTTATTCATATTCTGGTAATTTATACACAACTAAAGAGACGCATCTACTTTCTTCGAAAATATGACTGTGAAGGCCTAAGGAGAGATGCTTGGGTGAATGAAACCTTTGAATTCCAAATCATCCATTTGTATGTTTAATTCACTCAACTCGATGGGGGCTATATGATATGAGGGAAGAGATATGGGTTTTGTTCCTGATGCCAAATCAGTCGAGAACTACACATCCCACTCTGGGGGTAAACCTGAAAATTCATATGGAAATACTTATGGGAACTTGTCCACTACAAGAGGTAATCTAGCCTGAGGAGAACTACCATTATCCTCCAACACGAGTGATGATAACTTAAAAAAATATTACCCCACTCCAAGAGTAGAAATTCGGTACGACCCGAACAGGGATCCCATTCTACAAGAAAAAATTGAGTACTCCCACCTGGTGAAATGAAACATACATACTGCCTATTAAAATTGATATATTATTAGAAGTGAAAAATACAATCCATGCTAAGGATTACATAAAAAGTGTCTATATCCTAGACTAGGAATTCCAATTCTAGTTCGACCACAAACATAGAGAGTGCACAATATGGGAACTTGAGACCCTGCTCCTTCTTCTTACCCAACAGTGTTACAAAATCCATCACATAAGACACGATTTTGGTTATAAAACTCAATAGATTCCCAAGACATGCATACATTAAAAAACAAAATAACCAATATCAAACAAAACAACTACTATAGAAGATACAATCAGAATGGTAACTTGAATTGTTGAGCGCCCTGCATCTGGCCCCATTGGTGCTTGGTCCATGGCATGAAGATGCCTAGTCTTTTTTTGGGTCTGAACATGACCATTGACTTCTAGATATTTCCTTAACTGAATCTGACTAGAATAGGATTTGGTACTACCTCCACAACCACCGAATCGAGATCCCACCATCTTGGATAGTTCTAACTGAGATGACATCTCCTGGGAAGAAATAGATCCCACCCCACTATAGAATGGGTGAATCACATTGAAAAAACATTATAGGAGTCCTGTAGCTCCACATCAATCAAAAGGCTTGGTAGGGGATTCACACGTAGGCCGAGTGTGTCCTACCTGTCACAAACTAGATCACACTGTCAACCAAACCAGCATGTGATCTGGTCCATGGAAAATATCAAAGGGAATTTTAAATCCCCAAAGGCTGGAACAAGTTCCTGAGTATCATAAATAAATATTTTAGAATGATTTACCTAAGTTTAGAAACATAAAACAACCAACAATAATCAATAAACCAAATCAAAAACTTTTCACCGAACAAGTCTTAAAAAAATTAGAATTGAATTACAAAGTTTAAAAAAAAAATTCTAAGATGGAAAAAACTAAAAAGGAGCATCAATTCCCAAAAAAAAACAACCACATGGAAAGGGTACATCACCATCAAGTCATCTCCACTACACCACACTAAGGATGGAAGCTAACAACCCGAACCACCATCTCCAAAGGCCTTACCTTTACCTGTGTCAAACATTACCAAGTATAATTACACCTAAAGGTGTAAGTAGGGTGTGAGACTAAGCCCAATATAATTACACCAAAAAATATTCAATGGGATAAACATTTTAAGACACAAATATTGCACGTTTTCATAAACATGAAATGATAGTAACAATTTCTAAGAGATGCAACTTTAAATGAAAACAATTTTCAAGAGGGAAATTTTAAAGAATGGACTTTTTTAATGAAAATGAACATGATTATGAAATTACTATCCAAACACACCATATTACAATGGTAATTACAATATAATCAATTATAACTAGTCATGGGAAAACCCCTAGACACTAGTTATCTTTGGGGCCTTATGTACATCGTATCTCAATGCAATGGTAACCGTAAACAATAACCTTCTCATGCACAAACCACTAGGAGGGGAGACCCCAATGGCCTAGTGGTCCCCAAACATTATCATAGTTTAGTTAGTGTTTTCATTTTCAGTCTTTCTAAGTGAAACAAGGAAGAGTCCACTACCAGATCACAAGCATACTAGTCCTATTCCGCCAACCTAGATACCAAGACTTACCTCTTTGTGCTCAATCAGGTTCCATATGTTATAAAATAACATTTGCACATAAAAAAACATTTCTAAATAATACAAACACAAAACAGTAAAAAAACAAGTTCCTCACCCTCAATGTAACTTAATAAACCCTTTAAAGATTTTATAAAACAATTTCAAGAGGTAACACAAGGGTTTTCATGCAAAATCCATTCAAAAATACATGTTTAAGGCCAAACACCCTACTATACCAAACCAGAATTGGAATACCTAACACCATTTGATAAAACAATTTCATGAATCATAAAATAACCCCACATTATACAACAAGGAATACACATGAAAAACATCCAATTTCATGTAAAAAATCAACATTAAAATTAATTAACGGCCAATAAATGTTACAAAAAATGGATTTCTCACCAAAAAATGGACGGGAGAAATGAAAAATAATTTGACCAAAAAATATTGATTCATCAAAGAATATTTACACATGGAATCACCAACCTTGAATATCAAAAACCACAAATCGTAGTGCAAAACTTCAACCACACCACAACTGCAGTAAAAGTGAGTGATAATGAACCCTAACCAAGAATATTTAACCAAAAAACTCAATATTAAACTATAGGGATGAAACCCTAGCTTTTGGAAATTTAGAACCTCAAGAAAGAGGGAACAAACCCTAAGGAGAAGGAAGAAACTTGGAAGGAATTCACTTACTTGAAGAATCTTGAAGTTTCCCCACCAAAACCCCCTTCAAAAAACGACTTCCAAGGAAGCTTGAGGGGGGATTGGAATCCTTACATGGATCAAATGGTCAAATGGTGGAATAAAGGCATGCATTAGGTTTATTTTTGGAAGGAAAAAATAGTAAAAATCCTTTTTTTGACACCTTGACACTATGCACGGTTTATCCGTATGGTTTAGTAAACCATGCGGCCAAACTATATAGCCTGTTATGGACACCCAAAAACCCTCATTTTCTTCAAAAATTCAAGGGGGATACTAGGGAAAACCTAGGGGGAATGTTATACCCACAATAGAAGATAAAAATACCTTAAAATGAGGACACAAAAGTGAAAATTCTTCCCACCATGAAAACACTCCACCCCGGAAATGTCAACCTGAAACTTGATATTTATAAACCATTGAATTCCACTCCCAAGTCTAATGTACATCATTCCCATGCTATCAAAGGACCCGGACCAGTGGAATAGACTTTCCATGAAGCTCCTTCTCTTGGGAATCCACTATTCGCACAGTCTGTTCAAACACTGATAAATCGGGCTCTATTTCAAACTCTTCCCAATTCAAAATGTGGGGAAGATACAGGTTGTACTTATTAAATTAGGAGACATGGAATACATCATGAATAGATTTAAACTAGGAAAGAAAACCTAACATGTATGCCAACTTTTGAATTTGCTTGGTGATCTCAAAAGGTCCGACATACCTCAAAATTAGCTTTCCTTGCTTTCCCAAATGATGATGGGCCAAATAAGGGGCCACCTTCAAGAATATCCAATCACACTTATAGAACTCACGATCTTGATGCCTTTGGTCAGAATAAAATTTTTGGTTATTTTGAGCTATCAATAATCATTGTCTGATCAACATGGCCTTCTCAGATATCTCTTGCACATGGATCTACCCCAACAGTGAGGTATCACTTACCTCATCCAAACACAGGGGGGACCGAGAAGGACAACCATAGAGAACCTCAAACAGATCCATTCTAATAGAGTATTGATAACTTTAATTATAATCAAATTTGACCAATCACAAATTGCTATCCCAAGATCCTCTAAAATCCAAAACGCATTCAGGAAACATGTATTCCAGAATGTGATTTTCCCGATCCTTCTGATGATCTATTTGAGGATGGTATGTTGTGATCATCTTAAAATGTGACCCCAAAGCATTTTTAAGTCCTTCTGAAAAATAAGAGGTAAAATTGGGGTCTCTATCAGAGAAAACTTATGATGGAACACCATGAAGCCTTAGCACCTACTGAACAAACAATCATTCCAACTCATCCGCTTTAGCTGTATCTATGATCAGAATGAAGTGGGATGATTTGGTTAAATGATCAATCACCTACCAAATACAATTCTTACCCTGAGGCGTATGAGTTAAGTTGATAATGAAATCCATGGAATTCTCATCCCACTTCTAGGTAGGAATGGGTAACGGCTAAAGCAAACTAGAGGCCCTTTGATGCTCCACTTTTACCTACAGACATGTATAGAATCTCAAATAAAATTAATCTATGTCTTATCTCATACCTAGCCACCAGAACTGATGAAGGACATCATAATACATTTCGGTAGCTCTATGATGAACACCCCACTGAGATTGGTGGATATCCTACATCACCAACTTCCTCAGAGACAACAATACCACTGAACGTTCCATGAAGCACAAGATGCTCTCAATAGATGAAGACCAATCTGTATACATCTCTCCACCATGAAGAAAAAGTAGAGACCACTGAAACATCTCATCACTTGGCTGCTCCCACTGAATCAACTCTAAATGAGAGGGAGTTAACTAAACGCTCTCCAAGAACGCACCTCCATTGTGCTCCTTGGTATCCATGTGCATCTGAGCAAAGAGTTCCATAAAAGTCCACTCATCACCGGGCTTCCTCAAATCCTACACAGGTACTTTTCTTCTCATGGCGTTAGCCACCACATTACCCTTTATTGGGGTATAGAAAATATCATAGTTGTAACCCTCCAAATACTCTATCCAACAACGCTACCTCATATTAAGTTCATTTTGAGAGAAGATGTAGGCTAATCTCTTATGATCAGAGGAGACCACAAACTTCTCCCCAAAGAGGTAGTGATGTAAAGTCTTCAAAGAATGAATCATTGCTTATAACTCTAAGTCATGGGTTGGGTAATTCTTTTTAGGTGTTTAGAGTTGGGGAGATCCATATGCCACCATGTGATCACCCTGCATAAGTGCACACCCAAGACCCACACCTGAATCATAACAATACTCCACATAGCCCTTTCTAGATTCTGGAAAGATCAACACAAGGGTGGTAGTCAAACCTCGCTTCAACTGATCAAATGATGCTTGAAATTCTAGGCCCCATTCAAACTTCAACCCTTTCCAGGTGAGCACAGTAATGGCTGAAGCATGCTGAAGGAAATACCAAACAAAATGCCTGTAGTAACCAGCTAGTCCAAGGAAATACCTGATCTCAAACAATTTATTTTGGTGATACCATGACATAACTGCACTGATTTTCTCAGGTTCCACCAAAAACCCATGTTATGAGATAAAATGACCAAGAAAATTCACCTCCCTGATCCAAAATGAGCAGTTGGACAACTCTACATAAAGGCGATGATCCTGTAGAGTTCCCAACACAATACAAAAATTATTCTCATGATCCTATTTGGATTTGGAGTAAAACAAGATGTCCTCCATTAATACCATAATGAAATACTTGAGATATTGGTGGAACACCATATTCATGGGCACCATAAAGACCGCTGGAGAATTGGTCAATCTGAAGGGCATGACCAAGTACTCAAATTGGCCCTACTTTCTTTAGAAGTATGTCTCCATGATATCTACATCTCTCACCCTAAATTGGTGGTAACCCGAATGCAATTATATCTTGGAAAACCACTTTTACCCCTTCAACTAATCAAAAAAGTCATCTATTCTGGGAAAATGATATTTTTTCTTTATGGTTATCTTATTCAGCTTCTAGTAGTAAATGCACAACCTGAGGGACCCATCGACCTTATTCAAAAAAAGAACATGAGTAGCCCAAGGAGAGATTCTTAGGTAAATGAATACTTTGGATTCAAAATCATCTAGCTATATCTTTAATTCCCTCAACTCATTAGGGTAAATATGATATGATTGAATAGATATCAACTATATTCTCAGTGTCAAATCAATCGAGAACTCCATGTCCCACTTCGGGGTAATGCCTAAAAAATCATTTGAAAATACCATTGGGAACTCATCCACTATATGATATAATCCAATGTCAAGAGCATGACAATCATCCACTAGCATAAGATATGAAAACTAGAAGATAAGGTTTCCTAATTTTGGGAGTGGGGTCCCACATGTCCTGACCAAGGATCCCATTCCCAACGAAAAACACGAGGACTTCCATTAGTTGCCATAAAAATCACTTTCCTCCTATATAAATTGATATGTTCTTGAAAGTGAACTAGCCAATATATGATGAGGATTACATAAAAATGGTCCATATCCAACACCTCGAGGTCCTATTCTATCTCAACCCCTAACACATAAAGTGAACATGATGGGAACCTGAGACCTTGGTCCTTCTTCTTACCCAATGACGTCAACAACTCCATCACGAAAGACAAAAACTCAATTGAAAAAAATAAGAGGATTAAAAATATGATAAAAGCTAAAAGAAAAAAATTCACTAATATCAAAGAAAATAAAATCTATAGAATATTCTATCAAAATGGTGCCTCAAACTGTTGAAGGTCCTGCATTTGATCCTGCTAGTGCCTAATCCACAACATGATGTTGCCTATTCTCTGCCTGAGAATGGATGCTATCCTGAGGCTCTTCTCTGAACTAGATTTTCCTAGAAAATGATCTAGACCTACCACTATGTCCACCAAACCAAGATCCCAACATTAATGAATTATTCATCTAGAGACATCATAGTTTGGCAAAAATCAATACCAACATTATTTGATAAATTTTATTTATCTAAAGAGACCCAAGTCACTCAACACTATATTTCCCAATATTTTCATAGTTTATAAGAATATTTATCAAAAAGATTCCACCAATTTAATTTATTGGGCTATATCATTACACTATGTTTTTATCATTGGTATCAAAATTAAATTATTAAATTTTTATACAATTATAAGAGGATAATCCATTATTTCATGAAAATTTCCCTATTATTTAACAAGCCAACTATTATTATATTTTGAGAATCATATCACAAGTATTCATCTTTCACTTTTCATAATTAATATATCTTATTTTAATAAATAAAATATTTAAATATATTATAATTTTTATCCTTCCCAAGTCTAACCAAGTGGTAAATGCTCCCCTATAATACCACATGAGACATGATTCAAAACTTGGTATCCCCCAATTTGGGGATATTTCTAGATGACACCATGATGGGGTGACAACCATGTTATAGGGTAGAAACCATGATGGATGGATGAGGTCCACGATGTAAGAGGGTAGGTGCTATGGTGTAAGAGGGAGGGTCACAGCACAATGAAACACTATGGTCACAATGTTCTAGTCACTATGTTGCAGGACGACAGGCCATGAAAAAAGAGGCGAGCCCTATAGGGCACTATGGAATAGGTAGGTGGGTCATAATGTAGGCTATGTGGCTTGCAGAGTGTGGTGACATTGGATGGTTATCAATGGTGTGGTGATGAGTTTTGGGTGCTGGGATTTCATGTTTTCAATTTAAGGGGTTTCATACATGTATTTAAGGACTTTGTTCCTCTGTCATTTCATGTAAAGGTTCCCTCCCAAATTAATTTAAAAGAGGTTTATGGGTAAAACCTACCTTGTTTCAATATATATATATATATATGCTAAAAAAATATCTCCAATTATTTGAATTTTAGTAACACCCTTAAAAATAAAAAATACATAAAAGAATAATTAATTTTAGAATAGTAATTAACTCATCGATTTAATTATTTTATCATTTCATCAATATCTAGCTCCGGATATCTAGGGTTTCTCCCATGTACGTTCCTTTACCACCATCTGTCCCTCTTGGTTGGGATTTATCTTTTTTTGGAGAGCTCTTGGTTAGGTATTCTTCCAACCCAGGTAGTTCCTTCAATATTTCAGCCGTCGCCATCCATTGTGGCTACTCCCTCGACTATTTGTCAATGTCTCTATTGATCTCTATTGTTCACAGATCTAGTTTGTTCAATATGGTTCCTCAGAGGTCAATCTACGAAAATATCCTTTTGCTCATCATTTTCTCACGACTGTTTGATTAGGAGAGACCTCAACTTGTAAAAAACACTTTGTCATTGTAGCTTTCTAGGTGGATCGGATGCCGATGGCATTGTTGGTGTTTGGAATGTTGCCTGGTCCATAATCTGGACCTAAGAATTGGGTACACTGTGGGATGGGGTAAAAAATATGAAGTAGTGGAAGATCCAAATTTTAAATCATATTAAAATTTAAGAAACAAATTTATTTATTTGAATTAATTGGAATTAAATATTATTCAATTCTACTGGAATGCAATTACAAAAAAACTAAAATAATTCAAACCCATAAGCATTAAATCAAAACAAAATATATAATAATAATTTACTAATAATAAATATAATTTGAAATTTAAATAAATAACTATATATATAATAACACTAAATAAAACTTAAAGTATATAAATAATTAATAACTTGTAATATGTTTATAAATATATAATAACTACTAATATTTTTTTTAACTATATACATTTTTTTTACATTTATTCACTCTAAAATTGTCGGTGAAAATTTTCATTGAAATGTTACGTTGTTTTTTGTATATTAATATTTTAGGTATGCATACACTAAAAATTTGCATTAAAAATTCCCATTGAATTTTTTTATATTTATAATAGGAAATATATTATGAATAGGGATTAAACTCTAGAAATTTCTAGTAAAAGTTTCCATAGGAAATTTCCAGTGGAAATAAATAGTGGAAATTTCAAATGGAAATTTCCATAGTTTATTTTTGAATTTATATACTCTCACTTATAATTTAAGTTAAAGTAAAAACTGAAAATTTAAAATGAAAATTTTATTTTCAAATTTCCGCTATAATTTTCCAGTGCAAATCTGTATTGTTTATTCATGCATTAATCAAATTTCACTTGTAATTTAAGCAAATATTTGAATTGAAATTTCTTTATGAAAATTTTCATTATATGATCCTAGATAGTGAAATCAAACTCAAATACATGAAAAAAATATCATCAATAGAATCAAAATGCAAGAAATAACTTTCACTGAAAACAAATCATACTAGGAATATAGTTAGCGCAACAAACATAGATTCCACTGATAGATTTAAACATTCACTGTCAGTCTTTATGGGGAATTTTCAATGGGACTATGTGAATTTATAGTGTAAATTTTTACTTAAAATTATATTGTATATTTATATTTATATATATATATGTATTTATATATACTTACAATCAAATTTTGTATTGTGAATTTGACCTAAAAATTTTTAGTATATATTTATATTAGTGGGGATTTACAGTGAAAATGTAAAGTATAAAATTTTAATGAAAATTTACATTGATGTTTGTATATATGTATTAAAAATTTAAACTGTAAATTTTCACTTGATATTTATAACTGAATATTACCATGTTTATCTGCATTTTTATGTTTTTCTTTGTGTTTTTTCATTGAAAATTTCCATCATACATTTAAATTTTAATGGGAATTTTCCTTGAAAAATTGTACTATGAACTTTAAAAAAAATTTAGTGGAAAATATGTATGGAAATTTTCCAATATAAATTTGAATGGAAATTGGAAATAAAATTTTATATTGGAAATTTCCACTAAAAATTTCCAGTGGAAATTTTCACTAAAGGTTTTTTGTATAAATTTATAATGAAAATTTATATTTTTAATTGATGTATAAATATATCTTCATTGTAATTTAATGTATAAATTTGAACTGCTAGTTTAGGTTTTCACCAAAAATTTACATTGAATGTTTTCACTAGAAATTTTCAGGGAATGTCTGTATTAGAAATTTCCATAGGAAATGTCCAGTTCAACGTTTTTATGAATAATTACATTTTTTTTGATGTGTTAATAGTTTTGAAATAAAAATTTAAATGTGAATTTATTTTATATTTTTTTATATTCAAAATTTAAGTTTAACTATAATAAAATTGAAGTTGAAATGTGCACTCAAAATTAAATCTCATATTTACATTTACACCCATCACCGTAAATTTTCAATTGGATGATGTGAATTTCCAGTGTAAATTTGCATATAAAATATATTGTATATTAATATATGTATATATACATATATATAAATTTCACACGAAAAATTTAATGTAAAACTTTGGAGTAAATGTTATTACTGTGATAGGTACACACATTTACAATAATCTTCATTTCAAGATTACATAGATGAGGATCTTGGGAAGAAATGTTTTTACTTACACATGATTTATAAAGTGTTTAAATACTCTTAGGAATCCCTAAAATTCACAGAATAAGTTTTTAATGCAAATGTTCAATGCAAATTTCCAGTAAAAATTAAATTTTTTATTTATGTATTGATATTTTTTCATTATAATTTGATGTGAAAATTTGAAATGTAAATTTCTAGTGGAAATTATCTTCTGAAAATTCCTTATTGAATTTGAAGTTTAATTTATAATTTTCATGTTGAAAATATAAATAATATATATATATATATATAATAAATATCATAATAAATATTATATATTTGTGTATAATAAAAATTATATATATATTTATATAATTATTTTCCATGAATAATAAACAATATATATTAATTTCATTATAATAAAATTTTAAATATACATAATACTTTTATTATGTATATTTATATTATTAATAAATGTCAAATAATTAATCTATATAATAATTATTGTTGTAAATATATGTTTATATCTATTAAATATTTATAGTAAATATTATATTATATATATATATATAAAGAATAAGGAGCACCAGCAGTGTGAAAATAAAAAAACAAGAATGGATAGAGGACAAAATTTCAGTAAAAAAACCTAACTTGAGGGTCTGGTTCAGGTGGGGAACATAAGATGATTTAAATCCCTTGTCATCCACTCTAACTTTCATTTTCTTTGTTTTCAAGTGTGGAGAGCTTACAAACATGAATATATATATATATACATATTTACAATAATAATAATATCCTTACTATTTTATATTATATCATTATTAATACCATTTATTTACTAATATATAATCAAATACATTAATAATATTTAACATTTAAATGAAAAATGTGTTTAGTAAAAAATGTTTAAATGTTGATAAACAAAACATTGAGGGGAATCTGGTCAAATAATAATATGAATGTTATATAATAAATTTAGAAATGATGTTTAAAGTAATAAAATATATCAATTATTTACATGGTTAATTGAAAATAAAACCAAAGTTCAATTCAGTATATATTATCATTTCAAGTATAATAAATCATTCCTACAATATATTGTTTAAGAAACATATGAAATTTAGATCTCATTCTTAACATGTGTAGAATTAAAATATTAACACACGAATATGCAATACTATGAGTGACATTAGAATTTAATTTTGATACTTGAGTGTGTTTGATAGAAAATTTGTATAAATAATATTATGTTGTCGATCATCAAATAAAAATAATCATAAATTTATCAATGAAGTAACAATCACCTAACAAACAAGGCTATATCTGTAAAAATGTGAGTGATAGAGAATGTGAGAAGTTTTTTAAGAAAATTTGTGTAGTGTTGTGAAATCAATCGAACACATAGTGAATCCACAAAGAATTTTGAAACCGAAAATGTAATATTGATCGTAGGAGAAGCACATAATTGACAAATTAAGTGTCAAGTTTGTGTATGAGGAGGGTGATGAAAAATATAAATACAAATATAAGAGAAATACATGAAGTAAATAAAATAACACAATGTAAGCCAAAATTTCTCAACATTTCATTAACATATCATTATATATATAGACTACATGGAATCTAATCCAATAGTTGAAAATAATCCCTACAATATTTAGTCCAATCGCTATAATTCCAATGATTAAAGAATATGGAAGGTTGGCCATTATGAGGGAAATTTATTTTGAATTGAGGAGTCATCATTATTATCATAATTATAACATCCATTTAATAATCATTCCTAACACCCCCTGGATGTCATAATTTCATGGAATATTTTTTAATATTCATTAAAAAACACTATGTTAAAAATAAGTGAATCCAAAGTAACTGAATTCCATGTCATGCCTCCTCATTATAAACCTTACCAAGAAAATATATAAGGAAAAAACATGATTAATGGAAAAAGTATTAAACCTTCCCAACTTCCCATGATTATATCATTTAATTTTATCTTCAGGACATCAAAATATTTAATTATGTATTCATGATGTGGTAGGAAGAGAATAAGAAATAATGTATATTCTAATTGAATATTATAACTTATGGTGATGTAAATCCATTAACACTAATTATAGATGTCCATAATAATTTATGACATTCTCTTGGATATCTATTATGATGTACGATTTCCTTACTAGAAAAATCATAAAAGAAAAAACCTTTAATGGAAAACCCTTTATTGGGAAAAAGGAGTACAATAACATCAAGTCCCTATAGTGTTTCCTCTTTAAAATCCATATGAAGAAAACCCAATGAAAAAACATGATGAAGAGGAAAAGAGTACAATAGTTACACCTCCATCTCATAATGATCATCACTGTTACATTACATAATGTCCATGATCAATTCACAATCAAAACATTTGGTTTTGAATTTTGGAATAACAATAATTGAAACCCTTTAGATTTCAATGAATAAGGAAGAACATTACATTGTAGTGTAATATGATTTCTTATTACTTACAAAGTAATTATGTTCATGTGCATGTATATCCTTCAAGGATAAATAAAATGTTCATTTATATTTAATCCGTCTGGGATAAGTATGTTCTTCATCAACACCTCATGTATTAAATATCTCATTCTTTGAATCAAGATGTTTAATAGATAAGGGTAAAATCATTCCAAAATTTAATATTTCATCTTTGGGAAGATTGATTTAAAATACAAGGACATTCCATAAAATTTCATAATTAAATAAGTCATTTAATTTAGAAAACTCTTTGAGAGTTTAGATGTTTTTCCAAACATATTAATAATATGATTAATAGAATGATTAATAAAAATCATGGGATGATAAATTCAATTTATATTTTTCCTTATACTAATATAGATACATGAAATATATCTTATTCTGATCACCCCATAATTTATATGGTTGAGTGAAACTTTCATAACTTTCAATATAATTTTGGAATTTAGAACCCTTCAGGGATTCGTATATAGATTTTGTAATCAATAAAAAGTTATATCATAAATTATAAATAATCCAAATATATATATAAATATCCTAATATACAAGGAAGAATTTTTCTTATAATAGGATCATTAGTATTCAATAGTCTTGAATGTTTGGATAATCAATCTAAAACATTATATGTGGAACATATCATAAGTTCATTTTATAATTTTTCCAATTATTATGATGTTTACATCTATTAAAATCCATTATAGGTGAGTTTTTAAAGCATTTAAAAAATTAAAATTTTTATCAACAATATTGAAAGAGATCTCATAATTTTTCTGGTACTGATGTCACTTTAAGGGTAGTATCTAAAAAGATATTTCATTGTGTAACATCCCAGATAAATAAGGAATAAGACACTTTTAATATTTATTAATATTTGTGAATTAAATATTAATTTTATTTTAAAGGGGTTGCTATGTTCGATAGCATACCCGACACGCAACAACATGTTCCTTTGAAATCTTACGTTGCACACAAATAATATAATATTATTATTTTAAACGGTAGTAAACTCTTAGCCATTGTATTGACATGAATGATCAAAACTAAATAAAATATGATTATACATGTTTTTTAAATTTATTTACATTGAACAATAAAAGTTAGAGGCTTAAAATGTGAATAAATCTAATTTTAAGCATAATTTACATTAAAAGGCCGATTTATCGACTTTTAATAGAGAACCCTTTTTAAATATAGTTTTCGTCACTTGAATACATTATATATTACCAAATAAAATCCTTATTTATAATTGGGACATCAAAATTTACTTTGGATAATTTTTTGGTATTTTTCTGGTAATGTTCATTTTTTAATGAATAGTGAAAAATATTTTATTTTAATTTAAAAGTGTCTTTTAATATAATCTATTTTTATGGTTATATTATCTTTTTAACTGGTTTTAAAGTGAAATTTAAAAATATTTTTACCATTTAATCCAATATTGGTCATTGGAATTAATTTCACTTTGAAATTGGACATAAACAAGCATCTATCTTTTGATAGTTATTATTTCTTAAAAACACGCTATTTGTTTTGATAACATGAATTAATTTTAAAATTAATTAATGCCACTTCTATGTTTTGAATTTTAAAAAATGGACATCATTTTTTAATTTGGAATATCAAATTTATCTTTGGCTGAATTTTTGGTATTTTTCTGAAAAACTTCAATTTTTGAGCAATAGTGACACAACTTAGTGGTAGTTAAAAAAACTGTCTTTTTCATTTAAATGAAATTTTACCACTCCTGTGAATTTAATTTCAAAAAATCTTACATAAATGGTTGTTATCATGAAGTAAAATGTGGTTCAATAAGATGAAAATAATTTTTGGTGAATAGTATATTTTGACTTTTATTTACCGTTGTTAAAGGTAAATAAGGTAATTCATGGTTAAAAGAATATTATAATAATTCAAAATTACCTTAACACTTGTCCAAAACTTATTGGTTGAGTAATAAACGACCATGGACATATTTGGGTCATTTTTCGGACCCCTTTGATCCACTTGTAAGTGATAATGAGAATTTAGATTAATTAATTTAAAGTAAAGGTCGAAAAGACATAAACAAAAATATTTTAGTAATTAATCTGTATATGGTGTTATATAAGTCCTATTTTATACCATTAATATTATTTGTAAATATGAAACGATTTCCTATATCATGTTATTTTTTTTATAATTTTTAGACATCAAATAAATTAAATTATTTATGACACAATAATGATGCAGTATTTACCTCATTAATAAATGATTTAAATAAATAAGATTATAATGATTAAAATATTATCCAAAACATGTCAAATTATGATTGGATGATTTTATTTCGACCATGAAACATCTTAGATTAGAATATAATGATTTTTGGATCATTAGAAACTGAATATCATTATATAATAAAATAATAGTTTCACACTTTCCTAAAGAGCCCCTCCTCCCCCTTATAAAAGGAGACCACTTCTAGGCAATTCCTCACACCTCTCAAGCCATTTGGCTCGTCCAACCTCTGCCAAATTAAGCTCTAAAAATACCTCTCCTCCTCCTAGAAGCCTTACCTTAGGCATAAGTCACTTCAAGAAGTCCTTTGGTTCAAACCAAAGGGAGTTACCCAAATTAAAGGTAATGGTTTCTCTTAAATTGTTTTCATTTATTTTACTTCTCCAACCCCTAAACTCTTTTTATTTATTTATTTTGTAACAAAACCAGTATCCTCAATATAATAGGATTTTTTATAACAATGATTCGAACTACACTTACACACACCTCCATCTAATGGATAAAGAACATAATGTTTCTGTGGATGACAAACTAACGCCTCTCGAAACGATGATTGTTCAATTACATCTTACTGCATCTCATGGTGGCCATTATAATGGAAATATATTTATATATGATATATATTATGTTAATGATTTCCTCATTCTTATGTACTTACCATTTATATTATGCCTTTATGGTTTCCATAGTGGGTAAATACAATAATCTCATTTGAGGAAGTGCGAACTACCACCCCCTCAAAGTGATTTCATTCGTTAATGCCTTATGTGGGATGTATAAAGGATGGAGTTAACAATATTATATATGATATTATACTGGAATTATAAAATACCTATGTATCATTATGTTTTATTTCCATTAAAATAATAAATAGAAATGAAAGTAGCGTTCATGCGTACGTACGACTTACCATCTCCATGCCGGTGCATTTCATTTCTTACCTCTAAATGTTATGTACTATTATAAATACATGTATATACATTGATATATATGATATATATGATATATAAATCATGAATATAATTCTGGATATAATGAACCTTTGACCACATGAACAACATGTAATTATAAGAAGTCCAATTTTGACTCAAGTACCAAATATCGACAAAACGAACATTATTAACTTAAATGATTACATAATGTTTATAACATGGTAATAAGTGATATAAAAGTAATAATAAACTTGAAAAAGGTTCTTAAGAAATTATAAATTTACTTAAGTTTAGTATTCAGGATATTAAAGAACGATCGAGTCAAGTCAGACACGATGTAAGGGATCTGACCTCTCTTTTTCTTTTCAAGTACTCTCTTTTATGTCATTTCATTTATGATCTATGTTATCTTGTTAGAGGATGTTCTTTTATATTAACAATACTGTAATTTTTATTTTCATATGATGACATACCCCCTCTTATTCTTATCAATTAATTTTAAGAATTTCTAAGTGGCGCCATTAGGCTGCCTAATTTTTGTATGGGATTTTCTTATCTCACTTTTAATTCCGTGAGATTTCCATTGTTCGCCACTTATTTATTACATGAGGTGTAATGTTTACTTCCATTGATATATATTACCATGATTAGATTTATATTCATTGTATTTTTTGATTCATTTTTTGGTTATTAACTTTTGGTCATACGACTCAATTTGAATACAATGAAGTAAGGGTTTTTCATCTCACTTTTTATTCCCGTGAGATTTATGCTACATTGGCCACTATTTCATTTTTTGAGGCATATGTACTACCCATGATTGTACTCTTTGTGTAATATAATCTCATTTATGAGTATTTACATCTTCATTGGATGATCCTTATTTCACGTGTCATATGTTTTGTAAGTTACCAAATCAGTAAGGGAACTCCTTAACCCATTCCCATTCTTTGGGTTGCTATTCTCTTTTTTTATTTATGTCATCCTATGAATATGTGTGAATGAACTATGATTGTTTTAAACTTAATATATACTAATATTTGGTGTATTTATATTTTTCACACATAATTATGAGATTGATTTATCCTTAATTTAAAGATACCATCTTTATAAGGTATTTTATCTCAATTTACATTTCCGTTGAGACTTCATTATTATTATGCACCAATTCACTCTTATATGGTGTATATACTATCCTTTGAAATATTATATCATGAATACCTTTATTCTCATGATATTATAATATTCTGATTCAAATTTATTCTTCAATTATTTCTATTGAAGTGTCCCTCTTTTTGTTAAAAAATCTTTAACTAAAATATCGTTTTAAATGTTTTAAAGATTTATTCTGCTAAATATTTATAATTAATGTACATGTTTTTAAAATGGGTTTTAGGATTTATTTATATGTACATTAATGTTTTCAAATTATAATTCATTTAAAAGCTTCAAAGTGGTATGGGACACTTTGATTCAAAAATCTCTTTTTAAAAGGTTTTGAAAATGATTTGATTAAACATTGTTTATTTCAATATCTTGATTTGATATATTGGAACATGGAAATGTTATCTTTACTTTATACATGAGTTATATGTTATGATTATGGTATGGTTATTGGGCATTGTTTACGTATACAGGTGGTTCCGTGATAAACCTAGGGTGGGTGAGCCCAAGATAGCTCTCCAATGCATTGGGTAACGTGGCAGAGGTAAACGTGAATGTTTCTCCTAAGAGATTTAGGGAATATTCTGTGATGGGTATTCCAATTGTGACTCCATATGTAGTTGTGATAACTACAATGTAAGTATGTTATGAATTCTATAAGTTACCTTTATGATTTATGATTTCTATGTGTTATTCATTAATATTATGAATTTGTAAGGTATGTTATGATTGAAAAGTATTGGTTTCATTGATTTGTAATTATTGATGGGATAATGTTTTCTCTCCTTATTTTATAACCCTTACTGAGATTTTTATACTCATCCCATGTTTTTGAAATGTTTTTCACAAGACTTAAAGATGAATAGGGTTAAGGAATGGATCAAGGAAAAGTCATGCTGTCTAAAACATGGAACTAGACATGTTTATTTTCAACAGTTTTTATTTTATGATAAAATGGATAGTGAGTAGTATTGTCTACATGTAATATTCATGTTTTATGTATTAGTTATGGATTAATTCTCTAAAAATCTAAACCTGAAAAGATCCTCAATTTGAATTATTCGTTTAATTCAAGATTATGTAATGTTTTAAGGCTGGGTCCTTATAGTTGGTATCGGAGGTCTGTTTAGACAAATTTTGGGATTAGGAGTTTTTATTAGACACATGGTTAGTTTCTTTGTCTATTATTTTAGTTAAATCCTTGTTTTATAATTTTTTTAGATCAAGGAAAGTCAGTTACAAATGGAATGAGGAGGATCTCAAATGACATTTCTATCTCTTCCTAATGACATGCTTGCAATAATTATTGCAAAGTCATGTTCGGATGATTGTGAAACTTTTTCTAGCATACAACTCCCTTGCAGGTAGTTGTTTGCGATATCAAAAACCTCCACTGTACCTCGTTATCAGCGTGGATCATGGGTTGTATTTAGAAAAAATCCTATTTTCACAATATTCTCATATTTTCAAGAAAGGTAAATATTATCAAGGCATTTTCAAATATTTTACATTATCCAAGATTTTGAAGCATATTATGATTTTAAAAATGGTGCTGAATAAGGAGACCCTTGCCTAACCTATTAATATTTGATTTTAAAATATAGTCTCTTAGAACATACTTATGGTATTTTAAAAGGACTGTTAATTGAATGTTTCAACACAAATTTGGTTAGACTATTTTATAGAAATCATGTTTTATCAGATGTTTTGAAATTATATGTCATACATGACTATTTTCCAAAACTGTTTTTCTATGAACACCCATATAACCCATGTTGTACAAGGTGTATTTGGATGGACGAAGAAAATGATTTTGAAGGATCTCTAAATCATTTTTGCAATGCATGTACCTTCTACCTATATGAACAAGATGACAATGAAACCAAATGGACGCCATGATCAAGGTATGATGTTCTTCATTTTGGGGATTGTTTTATTTTATCATTTGGTGGTGAAATAATTCTTAAATAATTAAGATGGTTAGATCACAATGAATTTGGGGGAAAATGAGAGGTATAAGGAAACCATTGAGGTTAAAACATGTTAGGGTTATTTGTGAGTTTTATAAAAAGGACAACCCGTAGGATGGGTGACAACCCATCGCATCTGGCAAGGCTGTAGGAATCGAATCCACAATCGAAGGGCGATAAGGGTGCATCACCTACCACTAGCCTACTTAAAGACCCTGGTTAGTATGACTTATTATTTTTAGTAAAATGTTTTTATGGAACAATAATAACATGATTTTTGGAACTTATGTTTTATCAAATGGATATACTTAGTATTGAAAATGATTTAGTGATTAAGTGATAAAAGGTTATTGTGGAAGACGTTCTCTCTTTTGAGGAAACACTATATGCCTAAGTAGGATAGAATACTCTGGGATTTCAATTGTGGAATAATGGTTAAAATTATAGTTTGGAAGAATATATGTTTTTATTATGGACACATGATGATTTTATTTATTTACTAAAATGATTAACCTATCATGGGGAATATGTTATTAGGTTAATTACTTTTCAATATGAGACTTTATGAGAAACTGGTGTTACTTGGAGATAAATGTTAAGATGTATCTTGGAAGTCTATGTAATTAATTCCATATGTGATTTGGGTAACAATAAAAGTTTGGATTACTTTTGAATAATTTTAGGGACAATTATTTATTGAATAGTCTTTGTTGAACTTTGGGTTTTGTTAAGAAAAAGTTTGGATATTAAGAGTAGTTTCTCTTTATATAAAAGTTTATCCTTTTTCGGGATTATCTGATCTTGTACTAAACATTTTGTTTTTAGTTTATATCTAAAGACAAGTGAAATATATAGTTCATCTTTTTTGGATTATTTGATTCTCTTGAAGTTTATTTTAGCACTTTTAATGTAAACAAGTCATCTTGAATACTCATCGTATGGAGGAAATATGAGTTTGTGTTAGAAATATAGTGAAGGATAAAAGTCTAAATGAAAAGTAATTGTGTTTCCTTATGTTTTTAGTTAAGCGCAAAAATAAATTCCTCAATGAAAAGTAACTTAAAATAAAAACCTTGTCTGTTAATGTTTCCTAGTGGGAAATCAAATACTGATTAACCCATCACATGTTTGTGATTTTCTGGTGGTTAACTTTCTCCTAAACATGTTTTCTATCACTGTCTATCAGAACTTGATGGTTTGTTTTCTCCTCCATATCCATGTTTTCATGGAATCTTAGTATGGGTTAACTTGGGTGACCTTTTTGCTTCTCTTTCTTTCTTTTAAAGTGATAGTTTTATTGACTTTTTTTTCCGATGCAGGACTTTGAATGATGTTTCCAAGCCCAATTTTAAAATTGCGAGGACGTAATTCCCAAAAGGGGGGAAGGATGTAACATCCCAGATAAATAAGGAATAAGAAAGTTTTAATAATTATTATTATTTGTGAGTTAAATATTAATTTTATTTTAAAAGGGTTTCTATGTTCGATAGCATACCCGATACGCAACAACATGTTTTTTTGAAATCTCACGTTACAAACTAATAATATAATATTATTATTTTAAACGGTAGTCAAGTCCTAGAAATGTTTTTGGTAGGAATGAACAAAACTAAATACAATATGATTATATATGTTTTTTAAATGTATTTAAATTTATCAAATAAAAGTTAGAGGATTAAAATGTGAATAAATCTAATTTTAAGCATAATTTACATTAAAAAGAAGATTTATTGCCTTTTAATGGAGAACCCTTTTTAAATCTAGTTTTGGTCACTTTAATACATTCTATATGACCAAATAAAATCCTTCTTTAGAATTGGGACATCAAAATTTACTTTGGCTAATTTTTTGGAATTTTTCTGGTAAAGTTCATTTTTTTAATGAATAGTGAAAATATTGTATTTTAATTCCAAAGTGCCTTTTAATCTAATTTATTTATATGGTTATATTATCTATTTAATTTGTTTTAAAGTGAAATTGAAATATATTTTTACCATTTAATCCAATATTGGTCATTGGAATTAATTTCACTTTGAAATTGGACATAAACAAGTATCAATCTTTTGATAGTTATTATTTCTTAAAAACACGCTATTTGTTTTGATAACGGGAATTAATTTTAAAATTAATTAATGACACTTACATGTAGTGAATTTGGAAAAACGTACATCATTTTTTAATTCTGAATATCAAATATATCTTAGGCTGAATTTTTGGTATTTTTCTGAAAAACATCAATTTTTGATGAATTGTGACACCACTTAGTGGTAGTTAAAAAAACTGAAATTTTCATTTAAATGAAATTTTACCACTCCTGTGAATTGAATTTCAAAAAATCAGACATACATGGTTGTTATAAAGAAGTAAAATTGGGTTCAATAAGATAAAAATAATTTTTGGTGAATAGTATCTTTTGACTTTTATTTACCGCGGTTAAAGGTAAATAGGGTAATTCATGGTTAAAAGAATATTATAATAATTCAAAATTATCTTAACACTTGTCCAAACCTTATCGGTTGAGTCATTAACGACCATGGGAATATTTGGGTCGATTTTGGGACCCCTTTGATCCACTTGGAAGTGATAATGAAAATTTAGATTAATTAATTTAATGTAAAGGCCGAAATGACATAAACAAATATCTTTTAGTAATTAATTATTATATGGTGTTATATAAGTCCTATTTTAGACCATAAATATTATTTGGAAATATAAAAATATTCCCTATGTCATGGTATTTTTTTTATAATTTTTAGACAACAAATAAATTAAATTATTTATGAAACAATAATGATGCAGTATTTACCTTAATAATAAATGATTTGAATAAATATGATTATAATGATAAAATATTATCCAAAACATTTCAAATACTGATTGGATGATTTTATTTCGACCATTAATCATATTTTCTTCGAATATAATTATTTTTGGACCATTAGAAACCGAATATCATTATATAATAAAATAATAGTTTCACTCTTTCCTAAAGAGCCCCTCCCCCCCTTATAAAAAGAGACCACTTCTAACCAATTACACACACTTCTCAAGCCATTTTTCTCGTCCAAACTCTGCCCAATTAAGCTCTAAAAATCTCACTCCTCCTCTTAGAATCCTTACCTTAGGCAGAAGTCACTTCAAGAAGTCCTTTGGTTCAAACCAAAGGGAGTTAGCCAAATTAAAGGTAACGATTTCTCTTAAATTGTTTTATTTAATTTTACTTCTCCAACCCATAAAATCTTTTTATTTCATTCTTTTGTAACAACACAAGTATCCTAAATATACTATTATATTGTTATAAGAAGGATTCTAACTACACTTACACACACCTTCATCTAATGGATAAAGAACATAATGTTTTTGTGGATGAAAAACTAACGCCTCACGAAACGATGATTGTTCAATTATGTGTTACCTCCTCTCATGGTGGCCATTATGATGGCACTATATTTATATATGATATATATTATGTTTATGATTTCCTTATACTTCTGTAATTCCCATTTATATTATGCCTTTATGGTTTCCATAGTGGGTAAATATGATAATCTCATTTGAGGAAGTACGGACTACCGCCCCTCATGGTGATTTGATTCGTTAATGCGTTATGTGGGATGTATAAAGGATGAAGTTAATGATATTATATATGATATTATACTGGAATTATAAGATTATTATGTATCATTATGTTTTATTTCCATTAAAATAAGAAATAGAAATGAAAGTAGCGTTCATGCGTACGTACGACTTACCGTCTCCATGAACGGTGCATTTCATTTTTTACCTCTAAATGTTATGTACTATTATAAATACATGTATATACTGGATTTATATGATATATATGATATATAAATCATGAATATAATTCTGGATATAATAAACCTTTGACCACATGAACAACATGTAATTATAAGAAGTCCATTTTTGACTCAAGTACCAAATATCGACAAAACGAACATTAGTAACTCAAATGATTACATAATGTTTATAACATGGTAATAAGTGATATAAAAGTAATAATAAAATTAAAAAATGTTCTTAAGCAAGTATAAATTAACTTCAGTTTATTATTCATGATATTAAAGAATGATCGAGTCAAGTCGGACACACGGTAATGGATCCGACATCCCTCTTTCTTTTCAAGTACTCTCTTTTATGTCATTTCATTTATGCTCCATGTTATTATGTTGTAGGATGTTATTTTATATTCACCATACTGTATTTTTTATTTTCATATGATGCAATACCCCTTCTTACTCTCATCAATTCATTTTAATAATTTTTAAGTGGCGCCGTTAGGCTGCCGAATTTTTTTAAGGGATTTTCTTATCTCACTTTTAATTCCATGAGATTTCCATTGTTTGCCACTTATTTATTACATGTGGTGTAATATGTACTTATATTGATATATATTACCATTATTAGATTTATATTCATGGTATTCTGTGATTCATTTTTTGGTTATTAACTTTTGGTCATACGACTCAATTTGAATACAATGAAGGAATGGTTTTTCATCTCACTTTTTATTCCCGTGAGATTCATGCTATATTTCCCACTATTTACTTTTGTGTGGCATATGTACTGCCCAAGATTGTACTATTTATGTAATATACTCTCATTTATGAGTATTTACATCTTCATTGGATGATCCTTCTTTCATGTGACATATGTTTTGTAAGTTACCAAATCGGTAAGGGAACTCCTTAACCAAATTCCCATTCTTTGGGTTGATATTCTCTTTTTTTATTTATGTCATCCTATTAATATGTGTGAATGAACTCTGATTGTTTTACACTTAATATCCACTTATATTGGGTGTATTTATATTTTTCACACATAATTATGAGATTGACTTATCCTTAATTTAAGGATACTGTCTTTATAAGGTATTTTATCTCAATTTACATTTCCACTGAGACTTCATTGTTGTTATACACTAATTCACTCTTATATGTTGTATATACTATCCTTTGAAATATTATATCATGAATCCCTTTATTCTCATGATATTATAATGTTCTGATTAAAATTTATTCTTCAATTATTTGTATTGAAGCGTCCCTGTTTTTGTTAAAAACTCTTTAACTGAAATATCGTTTTAAATGTTTTAAAGATTTATTCTTCAAAATATTTATAATTAATATCCTTGTTTTCAAAATGGGTTTTAGGATTTATTTATATGGAAATTAATGTTTTCAAATGATAATTCATTTAAAAGCTTCAAAGTGGTATGAGACACTTTGATTCAAAAATATCTTTTTAAAAGGTTTTGAAAATGATTTGATTAAACATTGTTTATTTAAATATCTTGATTTGATATATTGGAATGTGGAAATGTTATCTTTCCTTTATACATGTGTTATATGTTATGATTATGTTATGGTTATTGGGAATTGTTTATGTATATGGGTGGTTCCGTGATAAACCTTGGGTGGGTGAGCCCAAGATAACTCTCCAATGTATTGGGTAATGTGACTGAGGTAAAAGTGAATGTTTCTCCTTAGAGATTTAGGGAATATACTATGATGGGTATTCCAAATGTGACTCCCTATGTAGATGTGATAGCTACAATGTAATTATGTTATGAATTCCATAAGTTACCTTTATGATTAATGATTTCTATGTGTTATTAATAAATCTTATGATTTTGTAATGTATGTTATGATTGAAAAGTATTGGTTTCATTGATTTGTAATTGTTGATGGGATAATTTTTTCTCTTCTTATTTTATAACCCTTACTGAGCTTTTTATTCTCATACCAAGTTTTTGAAATGTTTTTCACAAGACTTAAAGATGAATAGGGTCAAGTAATGGATCAAGGAAAAGTCATGCTGTCTAAAACATGGAACTAGACGTGTTTCTTTTCAACAATTTTTATTTTATGATAAAATGGATACTGAGCAGTATTGTCTACATGTAATATTCATGTTTTTATGTATTAGTTATGGCCTAATTCTCTAAAACTCTAAACCTGAAAAGATCTTAAATGTGAATTATTCATTTAATTCAAGATTATGTAATGTTTTAGGGCCGGGTCCTTATACATTATTTATATATTCAATTTCCTCCTCAAGGGAAAATATATTTTTTACTTCCTACTCATGATGAACAATGATTTTATATAACCATTCAACCACACTTCTTGTGTGTATAACTAGACTATTTATTTTTAACACTTTACATTCATGTAAGTGTTGTGTGCATATTGTTAATGGTTCCATATGAGCACTTTGTATATAGCATGTGATACACAATATTTATTTTAATCAACATGCATATCATGTATTTTATACTCACTAGCAGCAAATTACACACATGATAATTTAGTAGATGCATGTTTCATATAGTACTTAAATGGATTAAATGTTAGGTGGGTGAACCCATATATACTTCCTAATTAGATCTTTATAAATATATGGGAATTTTTTTTCCAAAATAGCTACTAATGATATAAAAAACATACCTAAAAAATCAGTACATCATTGTAAATTATTATACCAGGTAATTTATAATAACCTAATGAGAATGAATTAATTGATAATTTAGTAGACATGAATCCATTAAATAAATTCACCGTTCTCCCCCTGATGGATCTCTAGTATGTTATAATTAAATTGATGCTCGTGTATACTTGAATAAATATCTTTCATTATAGCTGATCATGGATGGAATAAGCCATCATGTCATATATGTAAAGTTCTATGATTAATAAACTTCTAGGTTACCATTATTGATTCAATTGTATATAAAAAAATCTCTATAATCACTTTTTAGGAATTATTGTTACATATTGAGGCACCTCTTTTATCCAATGTCTCCATATGATATTCTTTTTTAAGAATATCATTTGATATATGTCATCAAGATTTAGGTATAAAAAGGTATTGATAATTTTTACTACCATATAGTAATATTATCTCTCTTCTAGAGATGTTAATTAATTTTCTCTACTGATAAATGTACTTACACAATCATATATTGACTCATATATGTGTTCCTTTGAAGAATTTAATCAAAATAATATTTATAATGATTTTTCTTGAAGATTGACATATATAACATCTCTAGGATATTTCATTGTGCATACTCATATTTGTCATTATAATTTTCACTTATGGTGGTTGATACAATAATTATATAATCATAATGGGTTAGGCCCCTCACCAAGCATATTATTATATATTTTGGAAATTCTATCCCAAATATTGTTTTACAATACATCTAATTTGGAGTGGAGCCCCCATGTATTTTAAAGCTGGTGAATGTGGTAGTGAGAACCAATGTGTAAGAATATTTTGGATTCACAACACACACCTTATCACCCTCCAAAATAATAACATCATTTACTTTACCAAATGAAGGAGAAATCATTTAATCAAACTAAATCAACTCTCAAATATTTATGTTAAAATTATAAGTATGAGTAGCACAAATCATATCAAAAATTTTCATGAATAATTTCATTTTCTTCAAGGAATGAGAAAATGTAATCACATTTACATCGATGAATTCATTCATACATTGAATTTCATGATTCATGAATGGTAATTAAATATTTATAAATAATGATCATCTTTCATAAAATACTATTTTTATTTATTATTATAGTCATTGTTTTAACCACTCTAGATGGTAAAATAATATTCGTAAAATACATAGGATTTTAAAAACAATGTAATTTAATCATCTTATTTATGAACTATGAAATTTAAAACATCCATATTAGGTGATAAATTCAAATGGATTACTTGAGATGATATTGTTAATTCATAATCAAATGACGAATAATAATATTTCCCTTGATATTGTCATTGTAATAACAATAATTGATAAATGAAGATATTATTCAATGTAATGTAAAAGTATATTATTTTTATATCATCCTTTAGGGACATGTTATCTTGTAAATGTTAAAAAAAATTAATTATTATGTGTAAATATTTTTGGTCATTAAAACAAATCTAGTGGTAGTATTGATATCAATTTAAACAACCATAGAAAGATTTCCATTCAAAAAACAAAATATTCACCTAGATCATGATTTAAAATAAAATCATGTACATTTACTTTCACTTAGGGGGATGAAATAAATATTTTTTAACAAATATTCTTATTAATTTTAGGGAATATAATGAAATTATTTGTGTGAGTTTTATACTATCTTCAAGAAAATAACATTAATATTCAATCACACAATTCCAACAATTTCATCCACTTTAGGGGATAGATAATCTAAAATATAATTATGATTGTGTTTCATGAAAATTTAATTTCTCTCAAACATTTTATAAGAAATAAAATGAAAGATAAAATAAATAAAACAATATGACATTTTAAAAATAATATTCAAAGTAAATATCATCTCTCTCATGAGGGTTTATACAACATAATAAAAACTGGACCCATTCAGGGTGAACAAAGGAATAAGAAATATGAAATTTCATGGTTCATGGAATGATCAGAAAACTTTGGCTCGACATATGTAGAGTATGTGATGTTCATTACTGGTTAACAAATTTCAGCTCGATGTACGATAGGTACACAATGTATATTATTCGACCACTTCAGGTGACATCATTTTTTCGTTTTATGAATGGTGTTTGTCTCAACATCGTCAACACCAAATATTAATCAAATACATTATCTTTAGGGAATTGAGTGAAATTTTTCATTTGTGAGTCATTACAGTTCTTCAGAAGCTCATTATTTTTCAAGTAATAAAATATTAAGAATAACATATATTATTTTAAAATTTACCAAGAGGTAAAAAATAAATGTAACAATATCTGACATAGAAAATAAGACTCACCTCTACTTGAATGAGTGGCAGTCGATGATAGGGATAGAATCCGTTTCATCATGCTACACAATATAGAGAAGACGATCATGTTGAAATTTATTTTGAAATTGATTGAACAACGATTGAAACTATGGAGAATATTTGGAACTAAAAATGTATGATCGATCATATGTGAAGCACATCATTGAAGAATAAATCATCAATTTTGCGTAAGATAATGGGTATGAAAAATAAAAATAAAAATACAATATAAATAGAAGAAGTAAAGAAACAATCACAATGAAGAGCCAAAAGTTCTCACCGTGTCATTAACATATCATCATATATATATATATATAGTGCATGGAATTAGATCCAATGGTTGATATTAATCCCTTCAATATCCAATCTAGCAGTTGAAATTCCAATGGTGAGAAAATATGGAAGGTTGGACATTATCAGGGAAATTTATTTTTAATTGAGGAGTTATAATTATTATCATAATTATGGAATCTATTTAATAATGTTTCATAACATGTAATTATCAATAAATAAACTAAGTAATAAAAATCTAGATTTACCCATGGAATAGTTCACCACTTAAGTATTCTTAACCCAAACGAAATGGGTTGAAATAACATCCTTTAAAAGATATACATTTAATTATATCTTTGGTACATGAAATTATCTAATGTAGAATAGAAAGTCAGCTAATAGTGATATTAAACATTTCAAAGAAAAATAACAAGAGGGAACTCATAAATATACCATAATCTTAACCATTAAGTCCTACCATTTATGAGCCAAGCCTATTAACTTCCCAAATTAGGAGACTTGTTTACTACAACTAGAAGAAAAATATGGTAGGATATATCTATTAAATATAGATCAAAATAGAATTAAATTTTAGCACAACCTCCATATAAAACCCCCTTACCACCAGTGATCAACTAAAAAAAAATGGAAATTGGTTATTAAAATATAAGAAAACATACCATTGAGTTATAGATCATTAAACTATGGTTATTAAATTTTGATTAGAACCTTATCATTTTGAATCATGCACCAACAAAAAATATTAATGTTGTTTTTTGGTGGGCGGTGGGAATAAAATATTCCAAATAAAATAATTCCATTTTCAATAAAATCTATAAACTAAAATTATAAACATGAATGTCATGTTCATGTTTTTATATTAGATAATTATCCACTCTTGTTAGTTGAATTTTTTTATTCAAACTCTGAAAGGGGTTTCCACTCTAACATTATGATATCAAAAAATTTATTACTATAAAATCATATAAATGAAGTAAGATAAAAAAATTAATGAGAATGAGAAATGATATGAAAATAGAAATCAAAAGGCATAATATATTATAGGAAAATAGATTTAAACCATATCTAAAAAAATTGTAAAAAAATATACCTAAACTACTTCGCAACACTAAATAAATTCAAAAGAAAGAATTATAACCCAGAAAACATATTAATGTTTCAATATTAGCACTTACTTTAGAGAGTATAACACCAGGTTAGAATATGTCTGAACTATAGTATGCCCAATGAGTTAGTGAATGTAAAATTGGTATAAGGTATATATCTTGGTACCCTTTTATTCAAGATTATTTTGATGATCTATTAGGAATATTTTAGGATTATAAATCAAAGGATCACCCAATTCCACCTGAAGGATACAAGTGACTAGAATTACCATTTGGTTATGACTAAAGAGTTGTGATAATTTCATCACTTATAACTCAAGAATAATTTTCAAGTCAGAATAAGAGTAAAGAGGATAAATTACCATGATATTTCATATAAAAATATTATTTTTATAGAAATAATGAAGAGTAAAAGGTTTCTTACAAAGTGGAGATTGATCAACTCAATGTAGTTGTTGATTTTTTATTTGGATATCATGTAAAATTCACAGCCCAAATAGAAATAATGGTTTATGATACTCAAAAATATAATTTATTCAATATTTAATCTCAATTAAAGTGATTTTCATAGTTAAAATTTACTACAAATTTTATTGAAAATTTTATAAATTTTTGTCATCAAGCGAGCCAATCATGTTCTACGACTGCACCTTTACTAGATAATAAATGAGGACCTTACCTTTTGTTCCTTTTATAACAATTAACGTAGCATCAAATATTTGGCCAAGAGTTTTAAGATGTTATTTTTTATCATTATATGTAAGGTAGTTCATCTAAAAAACAACTTAAAGGATCATAAAAAATAGAATTTTAGACTAGAGAATCTACTTTGAAGGAGATGTTTGATAAGGAAAAGAAAGATAGTAGTAAATTTAAAAAAGAAAAATTAGAAAATAGTCTCAACAATATGAAAGGAGTTCAATAGGAAATAGAAACGGACTAATAAATCCATAATATAATTATGAAATCTATTACTCAAAAATATCATTCAATTTAAAACAAACAATGATATATTTTAAAGTCTAATGATTAACTATTGAAGTTAAACCCCCTCACATATTTGATAAATTTTATAAATGATCATATAAAAATAGGTTGAATATTTATTTTTTTAATAATACGAATGTTGAGTGTTTAATTTCAGTTGGGAAAATATTAATTATAGATAGAAATTTCCTAAAAACATTTGGTACCTTAATCCTAATTTGAAAAAAATATAGAGTTTGAAAAAAATATACATATTGTACATTAATAAATTATAAATTAATAATAAAATAAATAAATAAAAGTTAATAAATTTAATATAAGGGGTTTTTGTAGTTTTATTAAATTCAAATAATTGAAAACAGTATAGTACAATAATTATGAAGTTGACTCAAAATCACGCCATTGGGATATAAGGAGATACACATTCAATTGTTTGATATTTATTATAATATTTTATATAAAGTGTAAAATTGTATTCCCCATAATATTAGGTGGGATAATAGGATGTATTCCACTTTTATAATTTTTATTTAGATAATTACTTATAAAAACAACACAAAAATAAGTTAATTAGACTAAACCATAAAAACCATAACTTATTTTTATAGAAATAAAAATTTTAGATTTATTTATCATATCTAATATATACAATAAAAATAAAGCAAACTAGTGTCAAAATTTAATATCAATTATATCTTCCACCATAGAACAAAATTCAAGGAAATAAAAATTCTATAAACACACTGGCTTGGGGAATTGACCCCGCGATCTTCCCCTCCTCCCCCAAAATGGACAAGACCATATAGGTAAATTTACAACTCAGAGTATACATACCTTTATAAATTAGGAATAACTGATGGTACATATGGGATTCCCAACCGTACGATATGATCATTTTTTCTAATTTTATTCTAAAGGATGGTCCTGCATAATTTGAAAAATTAAAATAGTTAAAAAATTAAAATTTATCTCCAAAAAATGTTTGGTCTTAATATGAATACAATTGATATTTATAAACATGTTTTTTAAAACTCTAGGATTTACCCTTTTTTCACTGGTAGTATCATCATTATCCATCAGAATTAATTTTAATAAATTGTGTTATAGAAAAAATATATAACTATTTTAATTGGGAAATAAAGGTACACATTCTAAGAGATAAAGACTCTAAAAATAACGAAAATCAAAGGAGTCTTTTTTTCAGTGGTATTTTAGGAAAATGATTCATCATACACGGAACTGTGCTGATATGATAGAACAAACAATTACTTATTAGGGAATGTCTTCCCAAATTTTCTTTCCTTCTCTCACCACTTCTAAAATATGTAAATAATAGAGGAATATTGTAATATAATTTAAAGGAAATAGGATAGAATATATGTATTGAATTTATTATAATTAAGAGAAAATGATTCCTAGGAGAATTTATTGGTATTATATTTAAAAAATCCACTAAAATCCATTTAGACAACAAAATAAAATACATTGATGTTTGGGTAGGGGAAGAGGGTTAACTAATCCAACACTATTTCTTATGCCAGAGATGATTCTAAATCTTGTGAACACTTGACCAACCCCAAAAATAATACAACTTGTATAGAGAGTATACATATCTAAACTAAAGTATATACCATGGTAGAGGTGTTAAAGCAAATAAGGGATTAATTGTTTTGGTAATAAAGTGTCATGTTTTCATGTAAAATAACTTTTACAAGGAATATAAATTCATTATAACGTATATACTTATAAAGTATGCCACTAGGGAAAATAATACAATATACTAATGTCCTGAAAACATACAAAGAGAATATATATAAAATATCCTATCAGGGAATACAATATACTAACAGTGAATGGAATGACTATTCAGTATGCTTACAATATATAAAATGAATATTATAAATTCAATATACTAACATTTTATATAAACATATATAAAACGTGAAAACATATATGAAAATATATGAAGATTACACATTAAAATAACATTACATGATTAGGTTAAAAATATTCAAGAGATATTAATTGAAAATAACAATGAACTTTCATCTCAACATCACCCAGAAATAATGCTCATAAAAGGAAACATAGGTAATAAAAAATAAAATCACGTTTGTAATGTTATTAATAATAATGAAAGAATGTTAGAACTCCATAAAAGAAATAAAACAACATTCCCTAATTATTATATAAGACAAAAATATGGATTCAATATATGATTTCCAAAACAAAATCAATAACTTGTTAGCATAAGAAAAATATTAGTATACTCATGGAAAAAATACTTAAAAACTGACTAAAAATAAGAAGAAAAAATAAAATATATAAAAAAACAACAAAAATTTATAGGCCAAACAAAAAGTGGGGTGATGATACAGTATAATAGAGACACACTCTTAGGTGGAAGCACATAATTCACAATAGAGGGTAGTGTCTCTTTAATAATATCTATAGTAGGTTAGTCCTTCATAAAGCCTGAACGATTGTTTAATATAACCATTTTCAATAAAATTATCAAATAATGTGAAAGTGGACTAAATAAAGAAAGTTTATAATCATTAATTGCTGTGCATATGTGTCAAAATATATCAAAACATAGACAAAAATTTATTAACATACAAACTATCATGAATATTTATCAACCCAAAAAATATATGCCAAAACCAAATGTGAATGTAGCTACCCACTCCCAATTATCCTACTCTGCACATGAAAAACACCCCTTTTATAGAGTTACTTAATGAAAAAACATATTTGTATTCTTATACATAATATTGGTTTATAAAAAACACAATATATGGTATCTATTTAAAATAAATTTGTTATAATATTTTCTTTAAATTAATAGCATAGATAATTCATAATGAAGATAAGTATTTTTGTATGCATTATCGTTTTACAAAACACAATTCATATGTATTTTTAGTTAAAAAATATAAGGCACAAAGTTTGTATCAAAATATTATTATAATTTTTAATTATATGAGAAATTAGAAGTGAGGTATAGAATTTTTTTTGAAATAGAAAATTTACATTTTATAGAAAATATATATATTATCATTCTTACTTTCATTTTAAAATAGAAAGAATAGATGTTTTAAAATTATAAACAAAAAATGATGAAAAAATATATTTTATATGTGCATATTTTTTTATCACAGATCTCTATTTTTTATAGAATCTGTTTAAAAAATATGAATTATGATATTTATTGGTGGTATATAATAGATGATGTATAAAGTCACATTAAAATACAAAATGCAAAGATTATTTTGAAAATCAAAATTGAAAAAAAAACCAGAATATGTTTTGAAAATTAAGAAAATAATTTGTTTGAACATATGAGGAATGGAATTTTTTAGAAATAGATAAGGTATAGAATGTAGATAGCAGTTATGTATTATCATGTGTTTAAATATACTGTACACATGATTTCATAATGTATCCTTTTTTGAATGTTTTGACTATTGGAAAAATTGGATTTATCCAAAATTTTATTTCCTTTAAACATATACCAAAAATGAAAAAAGATTCATTTAAGGTAATAATAATACGGTCCATGAATAATTGATATGTGAAATGAAATTAAAATAATCAAAATAATCATAGTTAATATAACCTACTACACAGTCATTTTTCATTGCGTCACTAAAATGATGGATGGGTCAAATTCAACTTCAAAAAATATAGTCATCTATTTAGAAAATTCATCTCAAAGTTTATATTTTTTATGATACCTTTGTATAAAATGTATGATAAAAATAAATAAATTCATCATAAATTTATATATAACTTGAATGAAGTATATAATTGAAAAACAATTCATCATATAGTACTATTTTCATCCCTTTGTTTTTATTTACTTAAGATTTAATTGGTTTTAGTTTATATAAATGTCCAATAATATCTTCCAAAATATTTAATCAAGTAAGAATGATAACAGATGAATTCAAATTTAAAAAATTGCCAAGTTGAATGTTTTTATCACGAAGATAAATGTTTTATAATGTTTAGAAAAATCTGGAGTTATGGTTTTCATATTGTTTGAATATTTTGATACATAAAACCACATTAAATATAAAAACCAATGTAGTGAAACATTTTAATTGGATTTATCTTGACAAAAAATATTCTCATTATTGTCTTTAATGTATTTATATAATAAAAAATGAATGTTTTTTTTGAAATCTATAAAATTGATGTTATTCTATTATTGTTTTGAAAAAAGATACAATTATCAAAATTATAACTATACATATAAATTATGAAAAATAATTTTTGAATATATATTAGAATCCATATTTTAATTTTAACTTTAATGGTTTGGAAGGTGACTTAGTGTTAGGTAGTGGAGCGACACAAAAATTACCTAACATTCAATGGAATGTCACATAACATGTTGTTATTAGAAATTTGTAACAACATGTTAGAATAGATGTTAAAATAAGTGAACAACGACATCACAAGAAATTATATTTATCTATATCACACTTTTCAAAAATCATATTTATATACAAGTCACCAATTACATGGTTTTAATAAAGATGTACAAAAATATAAAATAAAGTAACATGATAAAAAAAGTTGAATATTTATCCATGTTCATATTCATGGAAAAATAAATTAGTATTTAAAAATTTATTATACTATTTTTAATGATTATTTTTTTCAAGAAAAAGGTAGATATTAATTTTTACAGAAAGTATTAATTTTTTTGGAATTATAATATACATGTTAATTTTTTTATGTGAATCGAATTTCAAAGTTTAATTTTATGGGCTATTATATGAAGTCAAAAATAGAATAATATAAGGGGTAGTTGAAATAAAAGTTGAAAGAGTATAATATAATTTATAGGTTAAATAATAAATTATAATAATCGGAATGCATTAAAAGGAATACATATATAACATATGTGAAATTACCTATCAGGTACTCTTTAAGAACTCTATTTTGAATGATATATAGAAAATGAGTGAAGTCGAATACATAATATGAGGTTGATCATATTTTTTAATATATAATAAAAAATAATAATGTAATATATGGAAATTATAAGTGTAAAAAATCATAATACAAATGGAAATTATAAGTTTACTTATAGTGATGACTAAAATAGATTTACCATTAATATTTTCGGACAATTGATTACTATAGTATATGAGTTACCTTATTACTGATTACTAATTATTGTAAAATAATTAAAAGATTTTTTAATCAATGAAACTAATTTAACATGACATTTATAGTTATAATTATGATGGTAAATTTGATGTGGAGGTAGAAAAAATGACAAGCGTTAATGTTAGATTCAATGTAATGAAATTTCTAGTGGGAAGTTTAGTTGAACCTAAAAAAAATATAGAAAAAAATTATAATGAAAGAACTTATATCAATTAAAATTTAATTATTATGATAAGTACAATTGGAAAATTATTTTCCCTTATCATTTTATCCACTGACCGTATTCCAATAGTTAGAGCCATAAAATTTCTCCTAATTAAGTATTTCAAATTTTAATTATTGTTTTAAAATATAAAAACATAGTTAAAAATTTAATTATTATATAACATATAAACAATATTAAATAAGTGTATACCAATATAAAGGAAAGTATATAAACAAACTATGACTAGGTAAAATTTATAATTTAATTCAATTTGAACTATTTGAGCATATAGAAATTTATTAATCCATATGTACTTGGAAAATGTCTGGTATGTTTCTTATTTTAGTTAAGGGGAAATAAATACATAAAACACATTAGTAAAAATTTGTGAATACATAGTTCAAAATCAAATTATAAAAATAAACTGATATATATCTTAATAATATAATTAAATATTCACAAACCTAAGTGGTGGGTATTTTTTATGACATTGATATTATCTATGGTAATTAGGCTTCATTACAATTTTATTTTAGTTGAAAAATTTTCATTAGATCCTTTTTATTACACATTAATGGTACATTGATAATATATGATTAATCTAATAAAAAAAATTTAACATTAAATTAAAATAATAGTTGAAATTGATTTTTTAAGAAAAATTCTATTATAAAGAAAGAATAATTAGGCAGAATCAATATAAATAACTTAAATATGATAAGGGTGATAGTTAAAAATGTATACTTGAAAAATGGAATTTCAAATGAAATTATTTCTGTATAAATTAAATTATTACAAAAAACTATAAGCTTGAAATTTCAACCAGTTAATGCAATACCAAATGGTAGGAAAATAAAATCATAAAACTATATACTATCAAAGTAGGATCTATCTGAATGGTTAAAAATAGTAAGTAATTATGTTGGCATCATAAAACCACATAATTGAAAAAACATATAAGAAAAAAATAGTTAAACCTCTATTAACATTAAAATAAAAAACATTAAATATTAGTTACGATACCCATGGGTTGATAACCTAGAATTCAAAATTAAGGAAAAAATATATGTATACATGAAATCTTTGTGAATATTGAATTTTGAAATTTAATTTTTTTGAATCTCTGGGAATGAATAATGAAAATATGTACAGTAAAAGATTAAATTTTAATTAATATAATATAATTTAAGAAATTATAAATATAAACTATTAACACCTACGATATTGAAAACTGTAATGATAATAATACATACAGTGAAATAATAAATAATAAATATTAAATTAAATAATATAAAACAAAATTTTTAAAGAGTGGATATTATAATAACATATAGTGAACCTATCAGAAGTATAAATTACATACAGTTAGTATTTAGAGAGTCAATATATAAAAAACATATAGTTAATAATTTAAGAAAATGTATATGATGAACATATTGGTAAACAAATATCTAAAAAAACGTAAAGTCATAAAAAAGGTGATATGGAGAGATTTGGTGAAAGATGCACTTTCAAGTGATGTGATGTAATTTAGAAAAATAAGGTACATTATGTTTGAGAATTTGGGTTTAATTTATGTTGCCCTAAACAAATTGAAGACTTGAAAGGAAAATTCAATCATAAAAAACCCTAATTCACGTACAAGTCATGTTAAACTAAATAGTGAAAATTATTTTTTTCATGCATGGAATTTGTGATAAGTGAAATTTCAGGGAATCTTAATGTAGTTTTGGGTCACATAATTAGATAATAAGATCATTGTGACCTTATCCAATACACTTCCACACCATAATGGTGGATAACTTATGAGTTTGACATCTTGGATTGTATAGAAACCTTAATAAAAATTTATTTGTATCCACTACTGTAAACAATTATGCATCACTTAATCACATATTATAATTTAAGGGGTTTTAGGGAGACATGATTGATTCAATATGAAATGAATGTGGGGCAAATATTCTTGATGTAAAGGGATAAATTTATAATCAAATTTACTCAAAGATACATAGGGGAAGTTATCTGATTAGGGTTTCTAGAAATTTGATTCAATAGGATGAGTATGCTTGGAGAGCACTGAGTAGATGGTTATTCATGATAGAGGTGATGAGATAATGGATGATTAAGGTTCTGGATATCTGATGAATGTGGGAAAAAGGAACTTATATAGATTGGGAGGGCTGAATTCATTGATATAATTAGAGGAATATATGAGTGATAAATCAAAAAATGTATAGTCAATAGGTGTATGATAAATTATGCGGTTTATTATATCTATAGATATATATGTTATTTTAATTAAATTTAAAAAGAAAATAAATTTTCAACTAATTCATAAAATTATTAAATATTTGAGGATTTAAATGTTTCTATCTATATATTTCCCTTATATAAAAAATTATAATTTTCCATGGTTTTAGTGATACTCAGGGTCAAAGTCAATTTATTAATAGTTCAACATGTATTTCATGAAAATAAATTGTTTTTATTAATAGAAACCATACATATTTTTATTCTTCTTAGTATAAGATAAAATATGGTGGATCATGTGAATGGTAATTCTTCATGGTTTGATGTCCATAACAAAATTATCAAAAATGACAATAAAAAATATATCAAGATTATATCTAAAAATTAAATTTGGTATTCTACCAAATTTATATTATTATAACCATTATTAAACAAGGATTAACATATATAGATAATCATTTATAGTGGTTATTTATACACTTTAAAAACATAATGTGAATTTTTAGTATGTTAAAAATCTCTTATATCTATTAATATAATATTTATTAATAAATCTGTTCTTCTAATGTGAGTTATTCTATCAATTATACACCCTAGTTAATATTTCTAGGATATCTCCCATCCTAAAATTATATAATTCCAAACATACATAATTTTAGATTATTTATCATGTAGGCTCCTAAAAAGAAATATTCACCTTGTTAACATGGATTTCACTAATTAGTCATTTTATCTAAATTGACTTAATTGGGAATAATCTACCATGATTTATCTATGAAAACTAAGTTTCTATATATCTAAAAAGAGAAGAAAATCAAATGAATAATGGTATAAAAATAAAAAGTAAGGTTCTACTAGTAGCATACAACCATGGAACAACTTAGAGAATAGAAAGGGAGAGAATATCAATAATAATAAAATACAATGTATCAAAATTTCTCAATACACTCAATAATGGGTTATAATTTAACACTTTTACCTTTATCCTAAAATTTTTCTCTCTCACTATTTAAAGCGATTAACACTTCATAAAAATAGAAGGAATTTGAATTTGATATATACCATTGGAGTTCCCCACTTAAAAATGAGATTTTTTAATTCCTCCAAATCAGATCTACAATAAAAGTTAGGGGATTAGGGGGTGGGGGTATATTATTGGTTTATATTTTAAAGATTCCTATAATTATACATCTATCCCATTCTCTTCATTTCTCCCACTCCCATATCAAAACCTAGTTTAAAATTAAATATAATTTTAATAATTTTTTTAAATTTTATTTAAGGTTTTTATATTTTTTATAAATATATAAAAATAATTAATTTAGTGGTGATGTGAGTCCTATAATTATCCTCAAATCAATAAAAATTTAAAAATCCTAGTGTAACATAGTTACAACTAGGGTTATATCCATCAAACCTTACCTACACTCAACGTCCTATATGTATCAATATTTTTGATGGTTCATATTTAATAGAAGATTGAAAAAATGGGGTGTGGTTGGTGTTGTGACTTGAAATATGGACACTAAGAATGTATGTAGTGTTAAAATAACACGTTAGTACTCAAAATAATAATTATATCTACCATATCATTACTCTAATGAAATTTTTTCAATCAATTTATTATACTCAGTGAATTGGTCCATATCACTCATCACTCACCTCCCCTTATTTCCTATTATAAGGAACTGATACACAATAATCACATGCACACTGATTCCTCTTATCCACATATGTACAGTAGTAGACATCACAACTTATCTTAGTATGAAAAGTCCTAACTCCTCCACCCATTTGGATGAAGGAATGAAGTACTCCCATTAAAAATTTCATTAAATCATGAAAACAATACCCATTATACTTCCCAACTCCATCATATGAAGAAACTTATAGTGAAGGTAAACTATGATTATTCATAACAAAAATGAATAAGGATAGATCCTAGAGGAAGAGGGACCATCACCACAACCAACCACATTAACTACTTTCTATTGCAAGAGAGAAAAAAAGTAATAAAAAATAATCATATTTTAAAATCAAGGGACTATAATAGGTAGCTCTCCATCAGAATATTAAGAGAGTTATCTCCCCATAACCATATAAATTAGTGTTGAAGAGGGAGAGGGAACATAGACTATTATATGATGAAAATTAGGAAAGAAAATAGTAAAATTAAAAAATCTAGAATGTTGAAATAAATTTCCCTAGTGGAACTTTCTATATTTATCATCTTCTCAATCAAACATGGGTTATCATGATGATTATACATATTACCCTTATTTTATAATTTTTTCCTAGCTTAGGTTTTAATGCCCAAGATCGGTTCCTCTTATCTTTCCAACATCTTTCTCCACATGGATAGGTTGTTGAGATTTTAACTAATTTAGTTAGGTAATAGGTATAGTGAATCATTGAAGGTCCCTAGGGTAATTTTTTTTAGTTATGTGGATTCCCACATTATCAATGGTTGAGATCATCTTTTTCTTCATCTCCCATATGAGTACAATTTGGAAGCTTTATGAGGAAATTTGGTGGGGCAACAATGCCCATACAACATAGCCTATGTTGTAAATGTGAGTGTGCATTGATGAAAGTTTGTAATTGGCGCATGCCTGTCGTAGGGCGTGGCAAAACAATTTTTTTACTAAGTTAAAATGTAGTTAAGTGGTTGACCTAGGATGTCTCCCGAAGAGGAGTGCACACAAAATGGGTTGTCACTTTAAAACGGGGGTAAAAATGTTGTGAATGGAAATTTGAAATTCAAATGATTGAAAAACAATGAAATTAAAAGGGTGATTAGGTCAGGGTCGGTTTCCTAATTATAATGCTATCCTTGTTCAATTTAATTCAAACCTCTTCTTCTTAGTTGATTAAAGTGAGTTTCCACAATCGTTTCCTCTCACTTCCTTGGTGAAATTGTTATTGTGAGAGAAAACCTTACCAAGATCTCGGTTTGGTCAACTCTCCTTCCATGTGTAAAATAGTTGTATTGAATATCCTTAATTGAAATGGGAAATACCTGATCAGGTTTTGTTTATCCCAAACAATCATGAACATTCACTACACCTTTTACACGTACTGACGATCGTCGAGTACTTCACCACTAATTCCTGGTTTATTCCATCGTATATAAACCAGAAATTAGTGGAGGGAGATATTGATTATTTTACCAAGGCAAAAATAAATAATGGAATTAATATTCAAGAACGATCGCACTTGATTATAAAATCCGCTATAAGAAATTGAAAACAACTTTGAAGAAGAAAGAAATTTATTCAATTACGTCCAAGAACTCAAGCATTACAATATAGAAAACCAACCCTTCCCCAATCACTCCAAAAGTTTACCCCACCATGGTAAGGGTAATCGAGTTGAATGGGGAAGAAGAAGGCATTAAAAAACTATGAAAAAGAAAATAAATAAAAGAGAAAGCTGAAATGTTCTCCTTCTTGGTGTCCCGGAAGGAATGGGGTGGAGAATGGATGCTTTGAGAGGGTGGAGCTCTCCTCCTTTTATAGCCAGAATTCTTCCCCCGAATGTCTACGCGTTTTTTCCCAATTAAATGACATCTTCACGCGTTGATCCCTTCATTAATGTTGTTTATAATTCCCTTGTCCGTGTCCCCTCAAAATTTCAGCGGATTTGGACATGTATTCCGAGAGTTATGGCCATTTTACTATGAGGATTTATTTTGTCCAGTCAGACTCTCCAAAACGAACTCCTCCGGATTAGGGTGCTTTAATGACCCCATAAACGGCCAATTCACTCGGTGATTCCTTCATAAAGGATGCTCCAAAACTCCTTGCGCGTACACCCACCGAATTTCACAAGATGTTTCCCCACAGTGGATGAGTTATGGATCCCAAATCAAAACTAGGCAGAACTGAAAACAGTTTTCTTGATCCAACTTGTGATCTTTTTTTGAGCTTCCATATGGCCGATTCAGATTTTGGTCCAAATATATTAAATGAATCCCTGGATGTGTAGAATTTGAAAAAGAAAGAATTTTTCAATTTAGATCAGTGTAGATAATGTTATGGCCAATCTACAGAAATAATTTAAAACTGTTAAAAATCCAAAATGGCCAATTTTTACTATTCAGCTCAAAATAACACCATTATCAAAAAAATGAAACAATTAATCTTAGAGGAACAATTTTGTGGGTTTAAAACAATGATATTCAATATAAATTAATTTAAAATATTTGCTCTATCAGTAATCTTAACCATGGGATAGAGGTAAGTGAATATTTTCTCAAAGAAGAATATAAGGTAGCATCGAGGAATGGATGGATGTTGGTGTTGGCCCATAATGTAATGTTGTTATTCCTTAATGTTATATCACCGAGGCATTCAAGAACCCCATAATATAGTGTCACAATGCATAGAGAGTTGGTGAGAATATATAAAATTTGTTGGGGATTAATGTTCCATTGGATGAGAAATGAAATTTCTATTGGATTTTAAGACTCATTTGGTCAATTAGTATATTGTGTGTTGGCCCTTTAATATTTTTTTGAGGTGATATGTTGTTCTGTTTAGTAAAAAAAACTGTGTTGGTTATCAACACATACTTATGTAAATTAGTGAGGTAATATTGATGCATTTATGCATTGTGAAGGTATTACATGAGATTATGTTAGCATGTTACTCCTTCCACAAGTATTTTTATCAGAATTTTTTGGATACCGTATATAGCATGGGAAACTTGTGCAATATTATGTTTGTGGTTTTATGTATTCTAGAGTCTTAACACGAGACAAGATTATAACATCAACACTATAAACATTTTTTAATGATTACTTTGTATCCTCAAGTAATTTAATCCTTCACATGGATTAATTTAGATACTTTCATCAATAAAGCATAAAATTACATAAATATTAGGTATTTACAAGGAATAAAATCACAAAATATCAAACAAACCATAAATATCATGATTTCAGGTTGTATTAACATTAAGGTACAGATTCATAACTACTGAAAATGTAGTAAATTACTATATTTTTTGAATTTTAACGGTATATTATCAATGAATTATTGAATAAAAATTAGAAAATTTTGGGTTAAATCACTCCCCTGCTCTTATATATTTACACTCCTGGGAAAATAAATGTATCTATAATTTTCTATACATTAGATTCTACACAAAGAGTTCAATTCCTCCCAGGTTAATCCTTAAATCAATGAAAGTTAAATGAAAAAGATTATCTAAATCATAATTCTAACATACAATACCTTATTAAATCCATTTCCTATGAGTTCTTAACCCTCTACTTACATTAAATCTTCCTTGATATATCTTATGTAATGATATAATAAGTAATATTCCCCCTCTTCAACCGAGATCAGAATTCCCTTCACCCTCTATTCTCCTTTTCAAATTTTTCTCAAGCCATGTATGTGAATAGAACTTATTCTATGAGTTGGTATAATCTAGAACTAATTCATTCCAAATGGTAGAAACCCATCAAGGTTATTAATTATAACAAATACATAGAAGTAGGATTTGGACAACCAAAACTAAAATTTACTTAAATCATATTAATGATTTTTTACACACACCCTATGACAAGTTATCTCAGTAAGATTTTAGTCAGATCCCAAATTCTCATTTCACTCTAGTTTATATGAGTTATTATATTTTTATATAATTTTTGTCCCTATGGTGCTACTTCTTCATAGAAAATTATTCACCCAACTTGAGTTCAAAATAAAAAGGTTTACTTTTCAAAATACAAACCACCTAAATCCTTTTTAATTAATTTTCATTCATCCTATACCTCAAAAGGGATTCTATGTTACCAATGTGATTGATCTCTAATATCGAAAATGTACCATACACCAATTTTTCTCAAATCCCAAAAAAACACTCCAAAATCAAAATAAAAAACGATATGCACAATCCTATAGTTTGTTTAAATCACTCCCCACACTTATAAGTTACTAACAATTAATAAAATATTAAATAGTGTTCATAAAATATAAAATAGGTAGAAAAAAGTATGTACATTCATAACATAATGATTATTACCTTAAGAAAATTGAGTTTAGATCCTACTTACAGCCTTCGACAATGCTACAATGAAAATTATAGAACATAGTCAATTTATTGAATAGAAAACTAAAAATATATGGAGATGGGAATAAGATTCGTTCAAACCATTGGTGAGTGCTATGTTTTGACTACTTATAGCCAGGTAGTGATAATGACTTTTCCTCAATCGGATGGGGGGATTATTTGATAAAATCCATCACATTCTATTAGTTTTAATGGACATAACTTTGAAATATATTTAGAGGTATCCATGGGTAATTGAGTGAATTTAAACCCCATATGCTATGAATTTATTCTTAAATAAAGAGGGTGGTTAAATGTAGGGTACCTACTATTCTAATACAATTTAAAGAGTTTTAATATCCATTGAGGTCACCTTTTCTAATGTACATAGTGATTTATCATCTGGTTTGGGTTGAGATGATTTTTCTCAACACATTCTACAACTTTATCATCTTTCTCATAATACCCTATGAACAACACTAGGGGATCCTCAATCATCTTATCAAAATTTTCCATCCATTATTTTACTTCTTCAACTTCTAATTCATCTAAATCTCATAAAAAATAATATTCATTTGTATTTTTAGGAAAATTTAGATTAGAAGGTAGTTTATTTTAATTAAGTTAAAATATAATGAATTCATGAGTGAAGTATCTCCCTCACTTTCATCATACATTTTTTCTTTGTACATGTACATGGCCTTTTAAAAAACATTTTCTAGACCCAAATGTGGATATTTAGTATTCTCTTTATGTTAAAAAATCTTTAGTTTGATTTCCTCTTTTCCATACATGGCATTCTAGGTGGGATTGGATACTTAATTCTTTAATAAATAGGGCTCAATTTATGATTCTTTATGGAAGTAATTTTACTTGTATTCTTCAAATATTAATTTTCCTTCCTCAAACACCTTAGTAATTGGATAATTGGGTGTAATAATCTATTTTTTAAGATCATAAACTTAATTTATATCTTCGTCACTTACAAGAGGGAATCACATTGCTTCCTCCATTAACTATTATCTCTTCTACTACTGGAGGGTATTGTTATGCTGGACTATCATGACCATTATCTCTTACATCTCCTGAATCTAATCATATAGAAGTCTAAAAACTCACTCTCACTATAATGACACATTTCTTGATCACTTTAATTTAATTAAACCTTGAATAGTTTACGTGATGTAAGGGAGAGGTTGTTTTAATTTTTTGGTTTTGGTTGAGTTGTAATTTTTAATTTTTGGATTTAATTTTAAACATTGATATTTGAGGATTTAATTAAAGCTGTTTTTAGATATAGTTCATGTTTTTAAGGGTTTAGAGGTTCAAGAATCCATAAAGTGGTTTCATCTATAACCCATGGTTGTAGATGACACTGGGTACTCAGTGAGCAAACCAGGGGTTGGGCCCCTCTTTTGGTTCCAATAGGGTACCAATTAGCCCAAAAATGGTTACCCAACAGGCCCAGTCTTGTTTTTAATTTAAAAGGGACCTTTTAGTCATTTTTATTATCCTATTTACCCCCCAATTGGGGTTTCTTAGATTTTGTTTCCTCTCTAAAAACCATAACACTCTTTAGGCTCTCATTTTCCACTTATTCCCCATCTTCGTGCCTCTTATTCCAAAGGATACTTAAGGTTATTTCTTCCACTAAATATAAGGTTACACTATACTACCCCCTTATTTTTTATCTATCCATATTTCCTATTTATTTTTAGTTGGGTTAGATACATCGGTTATTGATTTCACCAAGACTTGGTGAAATCACCTCTTACTATTGGCCTTACCATCCTTTTGTTTTAAATGATCCTCTTTGAGTTGTTTACCTTTGATCTATCATTATTGTGTCTTGAAGTGACTTTGGTGGGTTATTTACTAGGGTTAATATTGTTGTAGGTTGAAATTAAAATATATTTTGGTTATATTCTTTGGGTTTTTAGACTATTATATCTTAAAAGTTATTTTTATAGTAATCTTACTTGGGTTTATTAGGGTATTAACTTAATTTATTTATGGTGTTTGATTTATTAAATTTTATTTTTTAATGAAATATTATATAATGATGTTTAGGTGATATTTAAGGATCATTGGTAATTGTTAAATCTCAAAAATGAATATGATTAGTGGTATCAACTCTTGGAGTGAATATTTATGCTATGACAACAATAGTTTTTTTAAATTAATAATCAGAGATGATAAATTATTCATAGAATTATTAATGAATAGTCAAAAAATGTTTCTTTATTATAACAAATTAAAGTCCTTTGAAAGTGATTTTTATAAAAAACTATGTGTTGTGTGGAATTGTAATTTCTTTTTTAAGACTATTTCATCAAAACTTATGAAGATTATTTTATTATTGATATTAGTGAACTACTTGATCACTTAAAAATTTATATGTATTAAATGAGATTCTTATATTGGTTGTCATCATATTTTTTCTTATTATAATATAAAACATTATAACTTGATATGTATTAATATTATTTTTTAACTAGTTAATAATAATGAAATCCTTATTAGCCAACTTAGCAGGTTGTATTTCCTTGTTCGCTAAACTGTGAATAAACCTTTAAACATAAAGTTCAAATGGTGTTACCCTTAGTTAATTAATCACACTTTTACTTTAACCTGTACTATATGACACTAAGGGAGATTATTTCATACCACTATAACCTAACTGAGTTATAAGACAAATATATAAACATAACTTTTACTAAGGGTTACATTAGTGGAAAGGTGATGATGGGGCTAGATAGGTGGAATAAAATGATGGATTTTATATGTGTTTAGACCATACCATAGGAATAAATTTTAAATAAAATTAAATATTTGAACTCTAACTTGTTTTCCAAACACCAGACATAAATTTGATTTCGGTAAGCTTTGGGTATTTAATTCGTATCGTAATTTTTATAAAACTAACATTCCATTAGGAAGAATGAATATTATTATTCATGAAAAATTTGGGACTTAAAAGTAAACTTTTTAAAATTTATTTTAATGTGTTACCCATTTTAAACAATAGAAATAAAGTATACTATTTCCCTTAACTTAAAGTGTCACCTTTAAAAAGATTTTTTTATTAAACATGTTTTAAATAGCTAATTCGTAATTTAAATTGAACCATACCATTTATACATGAATTTAAACTCAATGCTTGAGTCATAATTAATTTTTCCTTGTGTAACAAAAGGTATATATTATTTATGACCAACACCATACTAGTCCTAATACCCATTTCAGAACAAGGTATTACACATATAAGTGTTTACACTATATTTCATTGACCTTTGGTGAGCTTTGAGTTATCACTCATGATTTTTCTTCGGTATGATATGATATTCCATCCGAGTTTCATAAGGAAACTTATATATCATGACCTATGAAATGTTTGGTATTGAATTTATAACTTGTGTGTTATGATAGTTTTGTTACCATGAACTAATATATTAATTATTACATGAATTTGTTTAATTTTAATTATATTATATTATTACTACAGTGGGTGTTAGTGTTGGGAATGTATACTACTCTCAATTTAAAGAGTATGATAATTGGTATAACTAATTTGTTGTGGGCATGGATACAACTATGATAGTTGTTAATCGTTCTAGTGATATGGTGTGTATATATACATATATTTATTCCATATAAATTATTAAGAATTTAAAAATTGATATGGAGTATGAAGATTGGATAATATCGTAATGACTTTAATTTGTATAACCCTTCCCTATTTTATGGAATTAGATGATTCCCTGAATATTGTATAAACATTCCTCTTCCCATGGGATGATCTTAGGAGATAACTCTATAGGTAAACGTAGTTGCGATGAGCTCAAGATTTCAATACTCTTATCATGGGTTAGATGAGATACAAGATTTCCCAACCTCCAGCCTGACATCAATAATGATATTTCTTGAAACAAGTAAATTTAGGCGAGGATGCTCATGGTATATGAAGCCATTTAATGTTTCTTACAGATTTTCTATTAACTATCTATTTACTACATTTTACCTGATATGATTATTTTTATCTCAAATTATTTTATTATATATATATGTAAATGAGTATAGGTGCTCATGCACACACCTGATTATTTACTACTGAGTTGAGGCTCATCAGTGGTGAACTATTGAGTATATATATTTTCAAACCCTGTATAGACACTTTAATAGACATGTAACTTCACATGCTATATTTCAGGTACCTTATTATTGGTGGAGTGTTTATAGTTCATATATTCATGGGCATTATAGGAGTCAGACCATTGTGAGTCTGAGTCACAAGTGGAGTCTTTTAAAGTTACATACAGATGAATAATGAGGATTTATGGGGGCTATTTTCTATTGTTTACATGGGTTTTTCACTCATGAAACCTAAATTTATTTGGTACTTAATTCCAAGTTTATTTTTCTCAATTGATGTATATTGGGTTATGGTATTATTAACATAATTTATAGACTTTATATGAGAGTCTATTTTGGTTTAATTTGTATAAATTAATTATATAATAGTTTAATTATGTGTTGTAATTTTATTATATTTAGTAAGTACACCAATGGAAGATAGTGATGTTTGGGTCTCTATGTACGATGTCTCCTACGGTCATGCTGGATTTATTATAGGCTATATGTAATTCCAAAACATTGATTATCCAAAAAAATTCATGAGGATGCCACAAGACTCATGCACACCTCTATACTTGCAAGAGGCTTCTGAATTGAAGCAAGAGTATAAGGGTGTAGAGGTGGGTATATACCCTTAGTAATAATATCCATACACCATAAACAAACTAGAATATAACATCTCATAATATCACAGTGGAAGATAATGAAACAATAGTTTAGTAGAAAATTTCAACCTTGACACGCATATAAATAAACCAGTCTACCAATGTGGAAATACAAAACATAATATAAAATGTGTAAGCAAATAGATAATTTAACATCGTCAAATTCTCCAGAGTCTATCTTAGTTCCTCTATCAGTTCCATGCTAAAAATCTCATATTTATTTAATGAGACCCTTTCCCTTACATGGATCCCTAATCATGAATTTTGTATGTGAATCAAGATTCATGTGAAGGGTGTGAGTAATAAAACCTTGTCATACACCACTGATGAATCCTTAACACGATTTCATAATTATATAATATGTATTCCATGACTAATGTTAGTGTGAAAGAAATATTTAACAATCTTGTGCTGAGTAAGCATGTGATAACCAAGCTACTATGGGCCCTGATCGTACCTGATTCATCTCTATTCTAGAATGATGATCTGAATGGAAGTCATAATCATAGTAATCCACACTGCTACTGAATATCTTCATGTAGCTTCAATGCTGGAGAGCGAGGTTGGGCCACATGGTTGTTGCACCATGTCTCTATCACGGTACAATCCAATAGACCATAATATCCTATCTATGCCTATGGTCGAGCCACATGGCCATCACACCCCAATTCTATTGTCTTGAGCCTGGCCTCAAGGACATCATACCCCAACCCTATGTTCAAGTCTATTTTCATCATCATCACATGGAATTTACACTCCCCCTATATTGGACAACCATACTATGATGGTCCACCTATTTTGAGTACTTTTATAAATACCACCAAAGGTATGATAATAATAGATAATAGGGTAGGTCATATATAGGTAAAACATAACACATTCACATAAGATATAGTAGTATCATATAAGCACATGTGATCAAAATCAAATATGGTTTAACAAGATACACAAGCTTACTCATGGGATCAAGCATCATTTATGAGCCTTATACGCTACACATGAAGACACATGTGATTACAATCAAAAATGATCATTCAAGTTATGCCAACATGATAACTATATCAATGAATAATGTTTATACAAGGGCCTTGAATGGTAATGAAATTCGTTCCTCATTCTCTTTGATGATAATCTTTGAGACCTATTAAGAGATGATACCTGTGTCACTCAGGCACACCAAACTAATAGATCCCACACACTAAGGATGCCTATAACTAATCCTAACTCATCCACATCAAGGTTATTCAAAATTATTCATGGGTAATCTAGGATAAGTAAAATAATTCCATACCTCTCAGTTTCATCCAACATAATAATTCCATAACTCTTAGTTTTGACACATGCTATCTTTACTTTTGAATTCATCAATGTCTTTGACTAGGAGTCCCCCAAAATAAAACATGGTTGACTATAGAGAAATCCAAGGTTCAAATCATTATATCTTCATATGATCAATTCCTACTATGATAAGTGGCCAACTAATTTCTAATTATATGTACACTCTTAGAGTTATCCTATGCCATGATTGACCCCAAAATTATTGTCTCACCTACCTTATGCTAACATAGTGATGGGAAACATTCTTGACCATAAAGAGTCTCATAATGTTCCATTTTAATTTAATAATGGATGATTTTTTGTTGTGAAATTAACCAAGGATATGTGATCATCCCATACTTTATTGAAATCTAGGACACTTGCCAATAATATATCCTCTAAAATTCAGATTGTCCACTCTAACTATCTAACAATTTGAGGATGATATGCTATACTTAGTTTCAACTAGGTACTCAAAGCCTTCTGCAAGATCTTCCAAAATATTGACGTGAAATGCATATGTCTATCTAAAACAATTCTCAAAGAAGATCCATAAAATCATAAAATTTACCCTACATGTAACTTCCATAACTCATCCACTGAAAGGTTCTCTCAAATAAAAAAGAAATGATCCACTTTCATAAAATGATTGACTATCATCCAAATGAAATCATGACTCCTCAGAGTCCTAGGAAAGACCATCAATATGCCCATTAACACATTATCCCATGTCCACATAGGCATTGGAAGTGTCTAAAGAAAACCAAAATGATACTGATACTCAACATTTATTCTTTGGTAGGTAAGGAATCATGAGAGAGAATTAGAGACATCCCAATTCAAACCTAGACACAAAAACCAACTTTAGATACCATGGTAAATATTCATTGACGTCATATTCATTTCACATGTCAAATAATGCGAGTCTCTCATAAAATACTCTCTCATGGAGGAAATATTAAAAATCCACCCATGCACACTGATCACATCATCACCATCTACTAACCATACTTGGACTAAGTCCCTAGTTACCAATAATTATCACCTCATTGAACTCTCATTATCCAAGTATTATATAGTCTTCACTTGATCCTCTAATTAATACACGACGACCAAAAGAAAACATGTTACAGTTATATGATCGTCAGATGAATCCACAAGCCATTCTTCCATCAAACACACACTCTATCAATATATATATTTTTCATTTTCAAATCCACTTTAAAGGGTTGAGTTTGAACCAAAAAAATAACCATTATAACAAAAAAATTATACACCATATGAAATAACCAAAATATTATTGAATATTTTTAACTTGTTCGAGTCATGTACCCATTATAATTTCTATTCGATGGAGACGATATTTTCCCAATCATCTATAATAAGTTACTCATTGCAGTAATCAATCTTGTCCATGATCATGATGAATTATTATTAGATAATATTATTTTCATTAAATCTATTAACTAAGGCATGGTGCTGATTGTTGATCCAAATAAATTATCTCTCATTACTATCAACATTTAGCAATCCGCCAAATATTTTGGAAGCATCATCTTGTGAGGAATTTATCCTCCCAATCTATACCATTTCTTCTTCCATGTAATACATTAACAGAAACATAACATAAGTTTAAGAGGTTTTATGGGACTCTACTATAGTAAAAATATCTAAAATTCCTTTAATTATCATCAAGCACCGTTTGTTAGGTTATGGTGACTCACCAATCCCCTACATCTATGATGTTTTTCTATAGAGAGAATCATTAATTGTATTCCATTTACATGGAGTTTAGGATATATCAAAGTCAAATTTATAGAGATAATCTACCAAAAATATATTTTTGATGTTTAGATACCACTGCGAGAAGATATACTTGAGGATCTTTTTTTTCTGTGTAAATAAATAACCACCCGATGAAGGGATAATGTCACCAACACATCAGGCTATAGACCATATCTTCCTACTCTATGTCATGCATTGAGTTGTTCTAATCATGGGGTCATAGCTTAAATAACACATAAACCACTAACTGATCCCTCTACATCAGCATAGATCTTAACCCAATATCCAAGGCATCATGATACACTATGTAATTGATGCCAAGATCTAGAAGAATCAAAATTTGAGTTGTCGGTAATCTAATCTTAAGGTTAATAAAGTCCTCCTCAAACTGATCAATCCATTCAAAATTCATCCCTTATTTGTATTTTCCGTCACTAGTTCATCCAGATAGAAGAATTTTTCTCTATAAATATTTGATATTACCCCACAAGCCCAAGGAATCTCTTGATTTCAAACACATTCTTAGATCATTTGCAAGATATCATGGCCTCTACCTTCACCAATTCCACTAAAATACCCACCTCATAAATCTAATTCTTGATGAACCACACCTCATAATTCTAGAAGTGACATTTTGTTATTTTGGTATAAATATGTTGCACTTAGAGTGTACTCAACACATTCTTAAGGTTTCTATCATGTAATTCGTAAGTATGTAAATATATGAGGATATGATAAAACAAATACCCAGAAAAAATAGTTGATATATGGGTGAATATATTGTTCATGAGATATATGTACACTATTGGGGAATTGGTCAAATCAAAAGGCATGAAAACATATGAATACAATCCATATCTACTCTAGAACACCGTATTATAAATATCCTCCTATTTTACCAATAACTTAGTATAGCTAGAATGGATATCAATCTTAGAGAAACATTGGGGTATCCATAACTAATTAAAGGGTTCATCAATTGTGGATAATGGATACCTATTCTTCACTGTAACCATATTCATATTCATGTAGTCCACATAGAGCTGTAGACTACCATCTATCTTCTGGAAAAATAATATGGGAACACTCTAGGGAGACATACTTGGTCTGATAAAAACCTTCATCTTTAGGTCATAATTCTGAATCTTAAGTTCTATCAATAAGGATTCCATGATATGAAGATAAAGAATCAAAATAGGCTACACTCTCAGTGTGAATTAAATTTCAAACTATAGTTTTGGTTAGGAATAAGACCGTAAAAGTCACCTGGAAAGACATTTTGATAGAGATAAAAAACATGGGAAAATAAAGTTAAACCTATAAGTAATTCCACCATGAGAGATAATCTTGATACATGATCCATGATATATCAAATCTAGCTCAAATCTTCTCCCACTCTACTATATTCCACATCCCACTCCCCAGTCATTAGAAACTTCTCTCCCATGTGTGAAATAAAGGATACCCAACTTTAATAATAGTCAATATGAGAAGAAAATAAATTTATCCATTCATACTAAAAATCACACCAAATTTTTTCATTTCAAGGATCCTCAAATCCAACATATGTCCGTAGTCGGCAAAAACCAAAAGACACTCTTAACATCTCTGGAGACGATCAATGTTCTTCCCAAATGGTGTGTCAAGAGTAAGTAAATCAGAAGATAACTTAATAATTCAAGGATAATGATAACATGATAAAATATTAATGAATGGTAAGTACCAATATAAAATATAGTTGTATAAAGAGTATAGATGATGAATATTGTACCCTTAATGATCGATAGTCCCTCTTCATAGACAGTTGGAACCTGGTCCATCGCATACACATGGCCTATCTATGATCCACAACCCTAGCCCTAAGGTGCACGAATCACTTGAGTTAATGTTGTATAAAGAGTATAAACATATTGATGAGGAAACCTGATAAATCCTTAGGTCATAGTTAATTCATTTCCTTTATTGTTGTGGAAACCTAACCTCAAATATCTAGAGAAGAATTACTATAAGTGACCCATCTTCCTATACTTCCAACACTTTTCCTAATGTTATGAGTAGAACGTGCAATGTTGTATGAACTTTACATAGTTGAATCATTAAGAAACTACTCTAGAGGGGTCTAAATAAACTATACTCCACTTAACTTGATTTCCGCCAACCTTTTGGGGGTTCTTAATCTTCCTCTTCTTTCTACTAGAGGAGACACCCACTGTAGTAGTAGGAGGTTCACCTGCCTGATTACTAAAGGATGGAATAAAATCAGCTACCTGATCCTCCTATAGGCCCTTTTCAATAGTCAAGGACATCATAGAGATGATGAGTATACCATTAGTTCAAAACTATTGACCATCCATATGATATCAGGGAAAAGACTGATCTCAAACGTCCTGTCCTTCTATGCCTCATTTCTGATTAGGAGGGGAGAACAAAAAGTAGTTCAATGAAATGAGAAATGTATGTATGTGACATTCTATAATTTCCAGGACCATTACTTTTCTAGTTTTATGGTTAGAGAGTTCTTAGAGCAGAGTAGATGAGGTTTGTTGAAGTTGGAGACATGGAATAACTACATTATACCTTTTACAGTATAAAATATGATTTTATACTGTAAGAATTTGGTTTACAGATTATACTTAGGGAGTGGATGGGCGTGAAAAAGGGTTTCACACCATAATATGTGGATTTATGGATTAAGTTAATTCTATCAGTAAGCACCATGTTTTTCATCAAAAAATAGTTTAAGGACTACATGTTGGTTTTACGGTTTAATATTTTTAGGATTTTGGAATTTACAGTGTAAAATTTTAGTTTACAATATAAATTAGGTGAGTTTCAGGTTGAATATAAACCTAGTTCAAATGATTTTTCATTCATTTGGAAACTCATATCTCTCTTACTTTGGGAGAACCTTAGATAATTTTTAGAGATCTTCTCGTCCCTTTCATCATATTTCAATCTATGGGTTTTAGTGGTCAAGTTCTAGTGTTTATTAGTAAGTTCTTCTTCTTTACACATTGTTTTCCTTGCATTATTATTTTAAGAATATGATTAAGTGTTGTTGTTTTAGTTTGGGGGTGATTTGGTATATTTTTTTATGATCCTTTGATGTGGTGAAGGATAATCTATCATTTTCTAGCATGGTTTTGGATTGTAGGTTGTTTCTTCCTCTCCCTATAGTGTGCAGTGATACTAGAAAGATTCTTTGAGATATGGGATCATCATTCTCTTCATTTATATGTCCTATATGTGGGGATGACATGTTTTTTTATTTTCTTTGGGTGGATATTAATTGTTAACATATTAAAACTAATTAATTTTCATGTCTGAAATTGAATGGTATGGTGAGATATCCCATGCTTTACTACTTTGAAATATGTTTGTGATGTTATTATGACATGTTGTTTTCTTGTTGAAAATAAATGATATTAGTAACCTTGTTTGTGCTTTAATTGGTACTTTTTTGAGACCCTTTCTATGGTGTTGTTTGATTGCTCCCTGAATAAATGTATAAAGAACATATATTTGGATAATAAGTTGGATTCCCATGGAAACCTATTTTTTTTGATAATAACCACGTTAAATAAAGAAGTAATGTAATAAAATCCCTTGAATAAATTTGGAATTCGGGATGTGTGTTATGGTGTGTGTTTACTCTTGTTGTGTTTCCCTTTATGGTTTAGGCTATTGTGTGATGATGGAGGTGACCTATTGGGCTATGTGTTGTGTATGGTTGTGATGTGGTGGTTTGATGGAATATATGCAATGTGAGAAGTTGTGAGATGTGGTGCACAATGGTTGTGATGTGAGGTTGTGGAAATTAATGGTTATAATGAGTAGTGGTGATGCTGTGTGGTGGTGATGTGTGGTGGTTATGTGTGGTGTTTGTGTTGTGAGATGTGATATGTGCTATTGTTTTCTCAGGTTGACTTTGTTGATGTCATGTGGTGATAATGGTGGATGTGTAATGTTGTGGTGATGGTTATGTGAGCTGGGAAAATTGTTGTGTGGCATGGTTATGATATTTTCCTAGTGATCCATGAAATAAATGATGATTATGGATGAAATAAATAAATTAATGGGGAGTAAATGGATGTGTGGAAGATGGATAAAAATAATTTAATGAAATAATAGATTGTGTAATGTGAAATAGAAAGGCTAAATGAATAAAATTGGGGGAATATGTAACTTAAAGTTTGAAATGTTGCATGTCTTGTGTAGTGGTTGTGTAATGTGTTTCGTATAGTGGTGGTAGCATTAGTGATGGTTGATGTGTGGTATAACAGTAGTGATTTGGTGTATGCTGATGCTGTTATTGAGAACCCATAGGTTGTGTATGGTGTGTTATCTATATATCATGCATGTTTATTCTATTTCTATTCAGGACACAATTGAGTTGAATGGCCTTGGCAATGCTCAAAGGTCATGGGTTTTGGGTGTTTTCCCCAATATCTAGTATGGTGGTGATATAGATGGATAGTTACCACCTCTTCCTCACTCTTCCTTCAAAAGTGGTAGTGATGGTTTCTTCAGGTGTGATTTGTGGTGATGGATAAGGTGTTTTAAAGTGAGATGAGATATGATTCTTTTGTGATGATATGTGATTTGTGGTGGAGGTCATGAATATAGGAGGTGGACATGAGTTTGATTTACTTCATCTTCATGATTCCTTACTGCTCTGGTTATATGATGATATGTGTTGGACCAGGTGTCTTTTGGTGAGATGTGGTGTGGTGATGCCTGATACTAGCACAAGATGAAATACCTTACGAGTGTGGGGGTAGGGTGGGATTCATCCCGACCCACATCAAATATATCCCAAGTGTCTTTAGGTGATATGTGAAGTGATGTGATGTGTATGGAAGGGATGATAGAACTAGACGTTCGATTTTGGGGTGTTAGAGTAGTAAATCATTGGGGAAGTGGTAGAAAAGAACCTTTCTTTCTTATGATCTTGATGTTATATTATTATATTGGATGTGTGATTTGGTGAGTGATCTGTTGTGAGGCTAGGTTCTAGGGAGTTGACCTGTATAGGTGATTTTTAGTTATTATGTTTGTTCACTTGCACATTAGGATGCTATTTTCACATGTGCACTTGAGACCTTGGTTATGTCCCTATTGAATATACCTATTATGATCACTATATATATTTATAAACTATTTTTCAATTTTCCAAGATCTATTTTGGAATTGATATGTACGTTACGAGATGGGTTGGAATTGTTATTGAGTCACTTCTAGAGCCTTGTATTTTGGAATATTTTGATGGCTTTTATAGGTATAAAATTACTTAATTCATGCATTGTGGGATGGTTTTGGGTTTATCTTATATTATCTACCAGATTTGTTGGGTATTTTTATCCTATATATTAATCTTGTTTTCTTTATATAGGGTAATGCCTCTCATACTATGAAATTTTTATACCCTCAATACTAGTCGCCAACTTGGGGATTACTTGAGGTGGGACTCGGGGGGGGGGGTGATCATTATCTCTCCCCCTTCATTGAGAAATATTTTATAGGAGGGGCTCATGCCAGACTGGTATAAGAGGTATGATTGATTTATGGTGTATTTTGGAGTTATTTCCTTTGAGGTTTTCTTGGGTTTGTAGGGAAATAATGTCATCCAATATTGATACTTGACATAGGACAAGGAGATCCATTATGACACCATATTTTAGGGTCCCCCATAATCTAGTTTATGGAATCTGAGCTTATTTAATGACCAAGTGTGGTGGATGTATTTTTAGGGTAGAGACCAAGGATAGTTATATTCATCATTATTTTTTTTCTTTTTGTATGAATTGGGTTTTTGGGGGAAAATAAACTGAATTAAATATATAAACATTGATAAAAATTACATGCTACTAGGATTAGTATATTCTCATTTCTTTTCAATAATGGATCCTAATTTCATCCATAAGTGGATTAGGTAGTTGTGGTTAGATGGATGATCCATTTGATCTTTGGAGGGTTGAACCTATAGAGGAAGATGAGGCTTGACAGAGGGATTTGTGTGCCTTTCAATAGAAGAGTTTCAGAAATTATGAGGGGATCATCTCTAATCTGGAGAGAGAGATGGCTAGAGGAGATTGAGATAACTTTCAATATGATATGAGCCTGGAGTAATTTTTGAGGGTTTTTGACAGTTAGTTAGATGTGAGGAGTTTCGTGATAGTGGTGGATGTTATTTCTTGATGACTATAATGAAGAAGGTGTGATGTGGTTATACTTAAAGAGGGAGTTCTAGTATGAGTTCGTTTAATTTATGATGAGGGAAACAGTAGGAATGTGATTATCTCTCTTAATTATGGTATATATAGCATGAAAGAGTTTGGGATCATGTTCAAGGACCTTTTACAATTCTTTCTAGATGTTTCCTAACGTACAGAGGAGGTTTTGCGTCAAGTGATCAGGTATGTGGTCACACCGTTTATACTCCAGATGTATCTTGTGTTGTAGAAAAATTATGATTTTATCAATTAGATGTTTTATATGGGATTTTATCTTTTATAGAGTGTCCAACATGGTTTTTTTGAGGAGCATAGCTTCAGGTAGTGGGACGAGGGTGTTTAGGAAGTCAGGGTTCCAATCAGTGGGGAACCTACCATGGAAGATGTACTTTTGTTCTTCAGGGGAAAGTGGCTCTCAAGAACATATGGAAGGTTTCCCATTTTCATGTTATGTATATATAGGACATTGGAATCATCAGTTCTGGTGCCCAACCACCCAAGGAGGCCAGTATTAGGTGGGTGTTTAGGTTTTTTTCGGAAGTAGTAGTACTTGACTCCAAGGTAGTTTCAGTAGCAGGGACTGCAAGAGTTTGTTCAAAAGTTGAGAGAAGGTGAATTTAGTATAGAGGATACTCATGATGGTCCCCATACATAGGAACCTAGGCCAAATCATAGTTTAGGAGGCCAATAGTAGAGAGGTATAGGAGATGGTCATGGTCAGATTAATGCATTAGAGGTAGTAGTTAAAGTAGATCCAAGAATTGTTTGAGTTACGATTAGCTTATTTTATACCCTTGTGTGTACTTTGTTTGATTCAATTGCCTCACATTAATTTAAAACTCCCAGTTTGGTTTGTTATTTGGGACTATATATGAATATTCATCTGATTTCCTTGGTGTTATCTGTGTAAGTTGGAGGTAAGGTTTCTTTTTTTTTTGATGTCTGTTAGGGATGTAGATTAGTGATGGGGAAATTCTAATCAGTGGTGGATTTTTTATACTATAGATATAGCCATGAAATTTCATCCTTATCATGGATTTCTTGTCTTCCATGTATAAACTCATCAACTATTTATAGGGGATATTTTTTTTTCATGTGGAGGGCCAATGAGTGACATTCCTTGGTAAGAGAGGTTATCAGATGGGTGGTAGGAAATTGGAACCTATTTTGTATTAGTTGATGGATATATTAGTGGAAGCTCAGGTTGGGGATATTTCCAAGGTTTGGGATGAGTTATTGTATTTTTATACAACATAGGTTATGGAACTACCCCCTGAACACGATGTTGAGTTCGAGAGAGAGTTACGGTTGAGTGCATGTCTAATTTCAATGGATCCGTATCAGATGGTTCCTATGCATCTATGAGAGTTGAGTTCACAGATGTATGAATTGATGTAGAGGGGTTTCATCTGACCAAGTGTGTCACCATTGGGTGATCCAATGTTGTTTTCCAAGAAGGAGGAGAGTATTTTGATGTTTTGTATAAACTACTAGTGGTTTAAACATGGGACTACTAAGAACCAATACCGTATTTTAAGGATAAATGACCTATTTGAGCAGTTGAGAAAACCTAGACAATTCTCTACAATCTATCTAGGGTCTGGATATAACTTATTGAGGGTGAAGGATGAAGATATTTTGAAGACTATGTTCAGATGTAGGTATAGGAACTATGATCTCTTATTTATACTGTTATGTGTTACAAATGCACTTTCCATGTTCATGGGGCTTATGAACTCCATGTTATTGGAGTTCATGTACTAGTTCATCATTGTATCCATCGATGGTATCTTCAGCTACTCGAGGTCATAATAGGAGTATGTTGAGCGTTTCAGAGCTATTTTTCAGGTCCTTCGACACCACCAGCTCTTCGAAAAATTTTCCAAGTGTGATTTCTATACATGAGGGTTGTGTTTCCTTAGATATTTGGTATCATATTATGGTGTGTAGGTAGATCTATCGAATATCTAGGAATTTTTTTCTGGGGAATCACCCAAGAACGTGGAAGAGGTTCACATTTTCCTTGGTCTTTCCATCAATTATCAGTGGTTTTACTCTGTTTGTCTCAATTTTTAACTCAAGTGATTGAATTAAATAGAAAGGATTATGTTTTTGTGTGGAGTGATTAGTTATAAGTAATGTTCAGTTACTTGAAGGAGAGGTTGATTAGTGCTCAAGTTCTTAGGTTTTATAAGGAGGGTGTGTTTTTTGAGGTTTTATGTGATGAATTCCATATATGCTTGGGATGCATGTTTATGTAGAAGAGGGAAGTAATATCTTATGGTTCTAGTTAGTTACATCTCCATGAGTGTAACTATGCTAACCATGATCTTGAGTTGGAATTAGTTGTGTTTGTGATAAATTTTTGGGGGAATTACCTCATTGGTAAGTATTTTGTGGTTTTCATGGACCACATGAGCCTAAAATATATTTTCTCTTAGTGAGATATGAATCTTTACTAGAAAATGTGGAAGGGAGTTCTTTAGTGTTATGATTTTGATATATCTTAGACCATAGTAATGGGGAATGTGGATACTAATGCATTGAGTTGGAAGTCCTGATTGGACGTATTTCATGAGTCTACCAATGTCTAGAAAGGGATGGAGGATCTTTATGAAATGTATCTTGCGGTCAGATATAGTGGTTTCCTTGGATGTATTTTTCTTATTACCTTGGATTTTTCCATGATGTGGAAGGTGGATGAGTCTCAATGGGGAGACTTAGAGGTAGAGGAGATTCATTATAATGTTTTTCATGGTGATTCCCCTAAGGGATGGTCATTGGATGATTATAATCAGATGGTATGCCAAGAGAGGCTGTTCATTCCATAGGCAATAGGAATGGGAGTTCTCCAAAAAATTCCCGTATCAGATTTACTATTATATATCAATTTGAAAAAATGTATCATGGATTGAGGAGAGAACTTTGGTTTCCAGAGATGAAATGGTCAGTGCTATAGTCTGTGGAAATATGTGTGTATTGTTATTAGGTGAACATAGGGAACCGTGTAATTGGTGGTTTTTTGTAGTGCTTGAGTGTTTATAAGTGGAAATGGGAAGTCATCTTGATGGATTTCATCATTGGGTTACCCTGATCCAGGGATGCTGCGATATAGTCTAGATAATAACAGACCTATTGATGAAGTCATATTACTTTTTGGTGACCCATGAGCCAATTACTGTGGATGTCTTAGAGAGGTGGTATGTGTATGGTGTGTTTAGGATTCATTGGGAAATAAGGTTCATCATCTATGATTAGGACCCTTGTTTTAACTCATAAATATGGAGGGGATTGAAACATTATTTTGATTCTCAATTTCAACTTAACATTGCCTTTCCACCCCAAGAATGATGGGAAGATGAAGTGGACCATCTGGATGATAGAGGATATGTTGCAAACATTCATCTTAGACATTAGTGAATCTTGGTTAATGTATGTTCCCTTGTTTAAGTTTTCATACAATAATATTTATCACACATCCATTGGTATTAACACATTTAAGGTGTTTTATGGGGGTTCATTTCAATCTCTTTTATGCTAGATGGAGGTTGGGGAAAAAAAGTTATTGGTATTGATGTGGTGCATAGAATGAGTGAAAATATCTATTGGTTAGATAGTGGATGAGTGTAGTTCATGACCATCAAAATGCTTATGTCAATCATAAGTGGAGGCCCTTATAGTTTGATATTGGAGACCTTGTGTTCTTGACAGTATCCCCTTGGTGTGGGAAGTAATGGTTTGGAAGGGGGTGTAATATTTATCCCTGGTTTTTTGGACCATTTTAGGTGTTGGGGATTGTTGGAAATGTAGAATATCGGTTTGCATTACCACCTCTATTACATAGGATCCAAAACAACATCCATATGTCCCAAAATTTTTAGTATCTTCCCGATGAATCACACATCACTGATTATGGAGAGTTGGATATCAAGAATTATGCAACTTTCATAGAGTGGATGGTAGAGATCCAGGGTCATTAAGAAAAGGTGCTTCATGGATTAACCATTCCACTGGTTTACTTGTTGTAGAGGCATGGTGTTTTAAAGGTGATTACTTGGGAGTGAGAGACACACATGTGCCCCCAGTACCCAGATCTATTTTCGGCTTTCATTTATTTTTTTGGGTTTTCCTGGATGTTTTGTTGATGGTGTTGGAGTTTGTTCACTAGAACTTACTTCTGTGTTCATTATGAAAATTTTTATTCATAGTTTTTAATATTAATAAACTCCTTTTAGAAACATGATTTTTACGCTATGTGATATAATATGTGATAATTTCTATTGAGTAGATGTCACATTGAAAGGTCATAACAGTTCCCCACTACGATGAGAACCCAGAAGATCCCTAAAATTATTCTTAAATATATATTTTATAGATGGATGAAATCATATGAGGAACACAAATGATACAAGCTATCAGGGGTGGTGACACATATGACTTTGAAGAACCTTCACATAGTGTACACCCTTGTTAATATCAAGTGTATAATATTATGAGAATGGGACCCGCTCGTAGGAAATCTATATTTATATATGTCATTGGATGTCCTTATCTATGAACATGTGTATTGATTCTTATACATTAATATTATTATTAATTATTATTATAAGTTGTGTACTTTTTTGTATTTATGAAAACCATGATGAAATATATTCATGGTGAGGTAGGATATATTGGGTGTGTCATGAGTAATATCGAATTAATGAATAATGAGAGAGAGGATTTATCCCTTCTGTTCTTTAAAAAAATATGATATCTTATACCCTTCGATGTAAATTATATAGCCTAAATAAAAACATGGCCATGGTGTTCTATATGAAATTTTGAGATATATAAATTCAAATAAAGATACATTTAGCACATAGGTTGGTGGCACCAGCGTGCAGCTTCTTGATTAGAGATATTATTATAAAGAGATTATATTACATACTAAGCATTTGTATGAGGTATTATGTCATTGATTCATTGAATTATTTATCTATGGATGTCATGGTGTGTTTCTAGATTCAATCCTTCGACTTTAGGATACTTCACCTAATGCCACTAAGAAAGAGGCCTAGGGGGTCACACAATTAGTGTATCCATAATCTTAGTTAAATAATATATATTATTATTTATTATTTAAAAAGTTGAATAAATATTATTTTCCCATGTGGTTTAATAATTATTCATGTTTTCTTGATCTCATATATTCCATCACAAGTTATTCGAGATAATATTTTGTGGTAAAAATATTTAATACATATTTATTTTTTATTTAGTGAATATAATATATATTTATTTATTTGTGAATAGTTTAGTGATATTTATTTAATAAATAAATATACATTACTCAGGGCCTGATAAATATCATTGAGGAACGAAGGACTGAGCTTAATATTCTTGTGATAAATAATATATATATTTAATATTATTTGATTGAATAATATTTAAATTTAATTTACAAGTTAACTAAATTCCAATAGATAATATATTTTTTATTACTATAGGTATAATATTCTATAAGGGATTAAATAAATAATAAGGGCATTTGTTCAATTATTTATTTCGAATACTAGAGATATACAAACCGAATTGTATTATTTTCAAAGAGATCCAATTCATTTGTTACACTCAACAAATCCAAGTAATCCCCTCAATCCCTAGAGAGACCCCTTATCTGAGAATTTTCCCATTAATGGAGAGAAATATTCCTCCTCCTTCCACTTTAGCGTCAAGAGAGATCAAGGATAATCCTTTGGAAGTGATTCTCATGGAAATAAAAGGAAAATAATGTAAGTGATAGGATATACCGTGTTGGAACCTGAATATTTCTACAATGACATTAAGAGATTTGTGGAACACATGGGGATCCCCGCTAGAGGAATATACTATTGATTCCTATAATACAACATCAGTACAATGCAGAACTATTGTCGGATCCGTAAAATTTAATAACTCATGCAAGGTAGTCCTTTAACTGATTAAATTAATTTTAAATAATATGTGAAGATCCAATGCTTGGTTCCAATGTTCTATCCTTTATATGTTTTCTTTAGTTCAATTCCATTGATCATGGAATTAATTGTCATTTAAATATCAGAATGATCACTGATGATGACAAAAGAAAAGATGGGCATGATCCATCGCATTCTTCTACGGTGACTAGAACCGTGAAGTGGTATCAAAGGGCCACATAATTCTTTATAATTATTTAAATATCATTGATTTAATTATGAATTTATAATTTATTTTTCAATTAAAGTTTAATTTTTCTTTAATACTAATTGTGATATATTATTATTTCTATTTCGTTTCTCATAAATATAATAAAATTGATTAATTTTATGAATGAAATAAAATTTAAGAACACATCTGGAGGTGCTGAGGAATCTATTCGAATAACACAAGAGTACACACCTTATAACCCATAGGTATACACTGAATACTAGTGTTTAATTCAATAAGAATTAATTCGTAATTAATTCAAGGTGTGTTCATTTATTACATGTGGTGCCTTTAAATATACAATGTGTGTCGACCAAACTATCCTGGTACATGGTCAACCATAGTATATGCCCTGTAGCCCACATACACAACATGTAGTCATTTAGTCATATATGGGATGTGTATCTTCTTATACGAACTACCTAAATGGAGACTGTGTAATTAGGAGACCACATGTGAGGTAGCCCTTGTAAAGGTTCTATACTAAAATTCTTCCAAGGCATGGATACACACCGAGTCCTTAGGCATGTGCCTCAGATAGACGGTGAGAAACTTACACGCTGTGTAGTAGGATTGTACATTAAATTTACTTATACCAAATTGTGCATAATTAAAATTCAGTTATTATGATATATAAACCTTGTCAATAGGTGGTTGTGTGTGGTCATTAAGTTTATAGGATATTCCATGTGATGGGATCTAATATATATAAATATTTAATTAATTTCAATGTAATGTTCATATTTTCATATCATGTATGAGTTGTATTATAGTTATTACTTTGCATACAATGAAGCATAAAACGTGATAGAAAAATCATGTAATCTATGTAACCATTAAGTTGATAGTGAACATTATAAATTTATGTGATAAATTGTGTTTGCCACATGTCACAAGAGTAAACAATATATGAGTATAATAATTTTTGGGTTGTTCGGATGGGTACTCATCATTTTTCCTCTAAGGTACATTTATACACATAGTTAATTTTAAATAATTTTATTTATTTTTTTAAAATTATTATGAATTATAATTTTATGGTAGTTTAGATTAGAATTAAGATAAAAGTGTTTATTAATTAAAAGAAGATAATTATTTGATTTGAAATCTTTAATAAGAACTATTAAAATTGAATGAAATTTTTATTAAATGCATAAATCATTGAATACTAATGGATGATCATGAGCTTAGACCAAGACCTGTTTATGCTATTGGTTTCATTTAATTTAAATTAAATTGTCGACCTGTATGTCATCTCCCATCTCATTATGTAAGGGTATATTTTCCAATGGATTATTTTATATAAAAAATTTGTTTCCCTCACATGCGTGTGACTAAAAGAATATGTAATGGATGGAGATCCCAGGTTAGTGGAGGTAGTTCAATCTTGGATTTGCAGTGAAACCAATCCAATAGAGATATATATATGGATAGGTGGAAAGATATTTCATGAACCTTTATTGGTTCAAGGTGTTTTCCCCTAGGTTGACAATTAGTTTATCATCCCCTAAATAAACTAACCATTATTAAAAGCTCATGATTATACCACTTTATTATTTTATTTCAATCAAGTTTCATGGTTATTTTATTATGGATGTTTTGTCATGATCACATGAATTAATAAATTAACAACAATGTAATATAGAACGAAAATAAATTGTATTATATATAAATATTATCTAAGACATAGTTAATAACTTAAGTAAATACACTTAATGTTAACATGCATATAATAAAGGTAATAATTGAAAATTTACACATAAAATGATTAAATCCCTCAATAATATATATTATGTCAGTATATCCTTCCAACACATTGGTTAAAATTGAAACATAGTTCAAAGTTATTGACCAACCAATGTTGGGGTGCTTTCAATTATCTTGGAATAATAACATGAATTTTGGGTTAACATAACTTAGTTTACATAAAGGGTTGTCTACCAAAGTATGAATTGGTGTAATTGAAAGGAAAGAATAGTTGAAATATAATTTAAGGATTTTAGGATTGAGGAGTCCAATCAAAAGATTAAGTAATTTTGAGTTAATGTAGTTAGAAACAGAAATGACTAACTAAAACCATTCATGTTTCTTGAACATAAAAGGTTAGGTAACAAGAAGAGGAATATGGATCCTTTTATCTAGTATGTACAAGAAAAATATATTCTAATACCAATGGTGAGGGTTTTTGGGTTTCGATAGAATAGTATGATGTTAATGTGTATAATATTTATTTGTTTTTCTAAATTTTATTAGATAAAGTACTAAAATTATGCTCATATTATTTGTAGAAATAATAATAAAAATTAATTCAAACATATCATTTCAATCCATACTTGATAATAATAAAATTATCACCAACAAAAATTTCCAAGAGTGGAAAACTCACTTAAATGTTATCATACGCCATGAAAGGAAATTATATGTTCTGGAAGAACCTATTCCTAATGCACCTAAAAATAAGGCTAGTGATGAAGTGTTAAATCTATGAGAAACATATGAATTATTCCACATATTCAAAGTGTTTCATGCTACCATCAATGACCAATGATTTTTTGATGCCACATGAGGGCACAGATGCATATAGAACCATGTCTCACCTTTGGGGTATTTATCAAGAGAAGGCGAGGCGATAGAGATACAAGATAACCAACGCTTTGTTTATAACTATTATTGGAACTTCTTCCCCATTTTGGCCTCATTTATTCAAGCTTATTGGATAGACTTTATTCTTATAAATAGTAGGGATTAAATTATAAGATGATTTGAACATAGATCTCATAATTTCATCACTAACTAGGACCTTCTCTAGTTTTATTATTAAATACAATATGATAAAAATGAGATGAGTCTTTTAGAACATCTTAATTTGATTATCCAACTAGATAATGACACGTGGTGTGATAAACCTATGGTCCTTATAGTCAATAAGAAAATTAAGAACAAGGTGATAGGGATTAAGACTCATAATAAATCTAAAGCTACCGAGCACCATCCTTCCAAGAAGAGGAAGTTCTAGAGAAAGGGAAATGAAAATGAGTCAATATGTTTTTCATGTGGAATGCAAGTCCAATGGAGGAAAAGATGCACCCAAAAGAAAGGGGAAGCTAAAGGGTCATTCATTATCAAGTTTAATCTTTCAATATCTACACATTGGATATTAAATATATCTTGTGGTTCTCACATCTATATCCAAATGATAGAACCGAGTAGATTTCCAAATATTTCTAGAGGAGAGGTGGATTTGAGAGCTTAAAATAGTGTGTAGCTGGCTGATCTACCCATTGGTGACTACCAATTTAAACTTAGAATAGAAATGATTTTGGTTTTAAAAGATTGTTATTATGTACCAACCGTTACCAAGAACTTAATTACCCCATCGTTCCTTGATAAAGATAGGTTTATTTTCACGTTTGGAAATAATTTTTTTTTATTTTATAAAGACGATATATGTTATGGTATGACATATTTAAATTATAGACTATGTATTAAATTATTAAAACCATGTAATAGAAATAGATAATCAATTAGGTTCACATTAATCATATAACAACCAACTATGGAATCACCATCTTGGTCATGTAAAGGAAGAGAATTTTGATAAATATCTGTCAATATGGTTATTTGGACTCTTCTGAGCTAAAACCAATTGAAATATTTAATTCTTGTTTGTAGGGAAAAAAATGACCAAACCACTATTTGGTGGACATGGTGAAATGGTGTCATAGATTTTAGGATTAGTACACACTGATGTTCATGGAAAATTTTCAGTAGAAGCTATATGTGGGTATTCTTACTTCATAACTTTTACTGGAGACTTGAGTAGATATGGATATGTCTACTTAGTTTGAATCCTTTGATAAATTCAAAGAATTATAGAATTAATTAGAGAATCAAATTAGAAATAAGATAAAGAATATTCGATTAGATAGAGGTGGTGGATATCTTAACCAAGAGTTTATCGACAATATATGGGAGTTTTTGATTCTTTATCCACTCACTCCACCTTACACACCATAGTGAAATGGTGTTAGTAAAAGGAGGAACCATTACTTGTTAGACATGGAAAGGTATATGATGAGTCATGTAGATATTCCATTATCTTTTTTGAGATATTTATTACAAACTATGATATACACATTAAACCGAGTACCAACTAAAGAGTAAAACAGAATTCCCTTTCAGTTATTGAGTGGAAAGAAACTCATTTTTCCGTATAAATGTGTATGGGGTTGTAAGGAATTTTGTAATGCATTATTAGGAAACAAACTAGAACCTCAGGGAATAAATTTTATCATTATAGTTTATCCCAAGGAAATAATGGGATACTACCTATAAAACCCCCAGATAAGAAAGTAATTGTCCCTAAACAAGCCATTTTTCTAGAGATAAAGCACATAATCAAGAAGGATAGTGGGGGAAAGATTGACTTTGATGAATTTGATGCTCAAGATACACAATAGTTGGTAGAGGGACATATTCCATAGGTCCCCAAGGAAGAAGTAGTTTCTCAAATATAAGTATTTCATAGGTGCACCAGAGAGGTTAGATAACCACAGAGATATGGGTTTCAAGTCACCAAAGATGGTGACTCATTATTGGTTGATAATGAAAAACCACTCTCTTATAAATTGGTAGTAGAGGTATTAAAAGATACAAGATGGAAAGAATACATGAATTCTAAAATGGATTCCATATATCAGAACCATGTTTGTGTTCTGGTTGAAGCTCTAGTTGATGTAAACCCTGTAGGGTGAAAATGGGTATTCAATAGAAAACTAGACATGGAAGGTAAATTAAATACCTATAAATCAAGGATAGATTCTAAAGAGTTTAATAACATCAAGGAATTGACTTTAATGAAACATTTTCACTAATTTACTTATTTAGATCCATCATAATTCTACTTTCTATAGCAGCTTTCCATGACTCTAAAATTTGGAAGATGGATGTCAAAACTACTTTCCTTAATGGGGACCATTTGGAATATGTATATATGAAACAACCCTATGTTTTTTTGACTCTAGTTGATGAAAAAAGAATTTACAAGTTTCAAATATCCATTTATGGATTGAAGAAACCATCCAGGTCATGGAACGTTTGATTCCATGAATCTATAATATAAATTTTTCTTATTTTGAATGAATGTTAAACATGTGTTTATAACAGGTTTAGTGTGAATATGGTCCTTATCCTAGTAGTATATGCTGATGAAATATTACTTATTAGAAATGACATACCAGTATTATTGTCTATTAAATACTAATTAAAAAAGTTTTTCTCCATTAATAAATTGGGTGAAAAAACCTATATTATTTGGATAAAGATCATTCATGATAGATCCAAGATGCTATTTGGACTATGTAAAATTACTTACATTGACGAGATACTAAAGAGATTTAGTGTAGAATAATATAAGAGGGGATTGGTTCCAATGTCCCATGGTATACATATTTATTAGAAAATTTGTCCTTAGAAATAATAAGATAAAAAACAATGAGTAAGATCCCATACACTTCAGTGATAGGATCAATAATGTATACTATGTTATGTAATAGAATTTATGTTGCCTATGCATTGAGAATGGTAGATATATATCAAGAAGATCCAGGAGAACAAAATTGGGATGCTGTTAAGTCCATCCTTAAGTATCTAAGAACCAAGGATAATTTTCTAATATATGGAATAGATGAGGAACTTGTCATCATGGGTTATACTAATTCTAGTCTTTAAATAGATCAAAATGATCTGATGTCACAGTTAGGATATGTATTCTGTTTCAACGGAGGAGCCGTGAGTTTGAAGAGTTCAGAACAACCATTCACTTCTACAAAACCTATGTTTTACAATAATGATATTTATCAGCACTAGAAAAAACTCAGATAAATGGAATATTGATCAGTGCGGATAAATTCAATCTTTTATCAACACATTATTATTAGTGCTGATAGAGGGTACCATTTATCAGTGCTTTATTTTTAGCACTGATAAATATTTCTTTCATTAAATTTTTTTTAGCACTGATAAAGGTCCAAATAAATGAAATTAAATAATTAAATAAATAAAAAATAAAAAATGTATTTATTTAAAAAATATTACAAATTTTATTAATTAAATAATTAATGATAAAAATGAATAAATTGAGTATACATTATTAAATATTAAACATTTTATTAATTACAAAATTATGATAATTAATGTTTTTAAATTGTATATATTAAATAAATGTATATAAATATGACTAATATATTATAAAATATATACTATTCACATTAAATAGTCATATATTTATTGAATAACGGTTTATAATAAAATATTAATGTGAATTAAAAACATTGGCTAATTTTATAGTGCTCAACATATAATTGAATGTCCACTGATTTTTCAATTTAACATAGATCAAATCTATGTTATACGAATTTCATATATAAATAATTAATGAATTATTATATACAATTCACACCAATAAAACTTATCCATTTTTTCAATATTGTTAAAGTGTACTAATTCTTAATTTATTCAATTTCACTCATTTTTAACATATATGCACGCAATTAAAATTATATATTCATTAATATTGTTTAAAATATATTTGTAAAAAAATCTTTATAAATAAATATATTTACAAAGGTACATTTACTATATTTATACAATTATATATTTATAATTATAAATAAATAAATATTTTTAAATGTATTTATATAATTATAAATAAATAATTATATATATTTAAATAATTATTAAATTTATAATAAATTTACTTAAATAATGAATACATTTACTATATATATATTTAATAAATATATATTCATAATTATATAAATATATATAATGATATAAATAATATTTTTTAATATATTTCTATAATTATAAATAAATAATTATAAAATTATAATAAATATTTTTTAAAAAGGAATACATGTACTATATTTATATTTACATATATTTATTAATTATATATAAATATTTATAATTTTATATTTATAATTTTAATTATAAATCCTTCATCATCCCTTAAGTAATAAGCACTAATAAAAGAATCTTTATTAGTGATTTTTTTCACACTGATAAATATAAAGATTTATCAGTTGTAAAAAAACTAATAAAATTAGAATTTACCCATGCTATAATTTTATCACTGATAAATATTAATTTTATTAGTGCTTTTTTAGCGTTAATAAATATATACCTTTATCAGTGCTAAAAAACACTGATAGAGAGTCCTTTTATCAGCGCTTAAGTAATAAGCACTGATAAAAGTGTCCCAATCTAATTAAAAAACCCTAAACATTTACGAATCCATTGTGATATTAGATGATTTTTGTGGAATCCACCCGCTACCAGTGCTCCTCCTTAGTGAATCAAACATTGAATCACACCACACGACTACATCTCGAACATCTCATCTAACATCTATTTTCTGATTGAAGTTATGGTTTCCATAGAGGGTTTTAGATTTTCTTTAACCTAGTGATATTGGGCATCCAATTTTCTATTTATATTTTTGGTTTCGTTTTTGATTTCTTCTTTGGTGATGTTGTTATTTATGGTCTGGTGAATCTATACTAGCAAGGTAGGCCATCCAATTTTCTCAGTTTCTAATTTTGATTCAACTCTTGATTTCTCATGGAGAGTTTGTTGTTTCTGGACTCGAAAGTGACACATGGAGTTTTTGTTGTTGTTTTATTTTGTTCACATTTCCTAAACTAATCACCCAAAGCTTTCATACACATTTTTCATTCCTTATTTTATCAATGCTATTACATACATGTGAAATTTTAGAAATTGAAAATAGGGATTTTGTGTGTGAGGGAGTTGAAGGATAGTTAAGGGATTTATTTTATATTATACTAATTCATATATTCTTTTTTCTACTTATCTAGGTTGGTGTGGGAATCCAATGTATGGATGCATCAGGAAAGTTATTTATATTAGTTTTATTTTCTTGGGCCAAATCTTTCCCACTATGTTTTTTATACCCTGGTGCTTTTTGTCAGCCTGAGGGGAATCGAGAATGTCCCTTGGACACTATCATCGTACAAATTGGGTGTTTTATATATTGTTGTCTTAGGTTTTTGGGAATCTATATCTATTGTTAAATGTGATGTACCTTTTATCAATAATCCAACTTTTCACAACTCTACACTTTTTAAAAAATCTATTTTATTTTTCTCTATCTTTATATTAATCCAACATTATTTACAAATACTTTTAATTATAACATATGAAATATTATACCTTGATGCAATGTACTATTTTCCTATTACATTATAAATTTTCATCATCATCCTATTCCCCCTCTCTCAATAATTTACAAAAAAATATCCTTTTGAGATTACCCATTTATAGTTATACCACTTTTTGGAGACCTATATACCACTATAAGATATTATAATTTCTTGCTCAGAAATGTAGATTTTCAAGAATTTTCCCACTTTTTGAGTGTTTATTTAACTAATAACAAGTGGATTTCCCAGGAATCACATTGATACCTAGCTACATGAACTGTAGAAAAGTAGTATGTCAATCATTTTTACAAAAAAATGATGGAATATAATGAAGATCTTCCAATCCATGATATAGATTGAAATTCCATCCACAACATTTGAAAATTTTATTCAATTTTCACTGGGTGTCAACATGGGTTTCCAATACTCCTTTTGAAATCTATAAAACACGTCCATAACATACATGGATTGGGAAATAAGTATCCAATGAATTCCATGATTCACCTATAAATTAAGGAAATGTCAACTCACTAATCATCAACATTTAAACTTTGGTCATTATTAGTGTAGAAAATTATTATCATCATTCAACTCTTGGACCCCTAAATATTATGTCACCCACATTTATAAACACTTTCAATATATCCATAATTTTTCATGTAATGATTATTATTAATTCCTCATTTTCTAAATTAATGGTTCTTTAATAATTAATCTATCCATCAATACCTAGTTCTTAGTTCTTGTTTCAATTAATACATCAACTTTGTTAATTTACAAACATTATTCTCATATTAAATAATGAAAAAATATGTTTTTGTTTGATATAAACATTCTATTTGTGCAATCCATTTGTAAATATAAATTTTACATTCAGTTGGAGTACCTTGAATTTTCTTAGGATTGGACAGTGTGGTGATATGACATCCCAATAGTCTTGAGATGTTTTCAAAAAGTGATATTACATTAATTTTAAATTTAATAATTCCTTAGGTTGCTACATCACTTATTTAAATAACTTTTTACATCTTTTAATTGATTTAATGAGAGTTTATTATTCTTTTTATCATATTTTAGTTTCTTATTACTCATTAATTTCCTATATTATATTTTCATTTTTTAAGCGATTTACGAATGATTTTATGTGGAGTAATTATTTCCTCAAATTAAATCACCCATTTTCTATAACATATTAAAATTATTTAAAATAATCAAATGTTGAGTTTCCCTTATTAATTTTTTTATAACTTTAACTTTTGATAATAAATATGTTATTTGTATTTATTTATATATTATATAAAATTAATCTTTTATTAACCCAATAGGATGGATATTAACTGAAAATGGATGCATGCTAATCATTTAAAAAACAAATATGAATATGGATATAAATATTTCATCATGTTTTCAAGATAGCATGAAAACGACCCTTCTAAAATCCTCTAGCCATGTTTACATTGTTTTTATTCAATAAAAATTAGTCTGAAAGAATTGGAATAACATTTGATTTCTCATATAATAGGCCAATGCTATAAATTTTGGACTAGACACATGAAAAAATTGAATGTGGACATCGATTGGGATGATACTAGGGTTTATGAATCATTTGATATGAATACCTTTGTAAACAATTATGGAGCTTTCATGGAAGAAATGAAAATGGAAATTGAGGATGAACTTCATGATTGTAAAATGTTGTTTGAGGATTTAAATAACTGTTCCGAGAAACTATTGTGTACCAGTTGTACTAAATACACCACATATTTAGCTTTATTGAAGTTATATATTGTGAAAGTTGGTATTATATGGAGTGACAACAACATTACAGAACAACTTTGTCTTCTAAAAGCTATGATACCATATGAAAATGAACTACTGTTCCAAATATATGACACTAAATGAATGTTACATTCATTGGGATTGATCTATAAAAAAATAAATGCTTGTCTAAATGATTGCATATTGTTTCTCAAGGTCCATGAATCACTTACAAAATTCCATGAGTGTGACACAGATGAATATAAGAAAAACGAATGAAGTCCTTCAAAATCTGTATAGTACATTCCTATCATTACATGGTTTATAAGGCTACATGGATTTAAGGAAACCACGATAAAATTAACAAGTCATGAAGATACAACAATTAAAGATGGAAAACTACGACATCTAGCAGATTCTCCTTAGTGTATGAAAATTGATTATGAGTTTCCTAAATTTTGAGATGAGATGAGAAACATTATTCTTATGTTATTTACATATGGAATAAATCCTTTGGGTGTATAGTGTAGTACTCATAGTACATGGACCTCCATGTTGGTAAATTATAACTTGCCACCATGGTCCTACCTGAAGCGCAAATATATTATGTTATCTCTACTTATATCTGGACCAAAGTAACCTGGTAATGATATTGATGTCTATTTGGCTTAATTGATCAAAGATAAGAAATTGATGTGGGATACATGTGTTAAAATTAATGATGCTTATAGAAGTGAATAATTCACACTGAGGGTCATATTGTACATAAAGTTAAATAACTTCCTTGCTTATGGAAATTTACTAGGCTATAGAATTAAAATAATGTAAGGGTTTCCAATTTGTGAAAATTACACATACTCAGTTCAGTTGAAACATTCCTTGAAGACTAGGTTTTTAGGATATCAGAAATTTTTACCTCGATAACATAAATACCGATCCTGGATGAAAACATTTGATGGGAATGTCAAAAAATGTAAAACACTGTCTCCCAAAATGGGCGATCAACTATACAAAAAAGTAACAAATATTGACTCTATTTTAAATAAACCTTTTTTGAAAAACCTAAAAAATCAGGTTGGAAGAAGTGGTCAATTTACTTTGAATTACCATATTGGGATTTTTTATATGTCAGACATTTTATTGATGTTATGAATATAGAAAAAAATGAATTTGATAATGTTATTGGATCATTACTAAATATTCGTGTAAAAACAAAATAGGCCATTAAGGAAAGTTTGGACTTGATTGAAATGGGGATAAGGGAAGAGTTGGCACTGGTGAAGGTTAAATGGTGGAATTTGTTTTCTCTAGCAGCTTACACTCTATCCAATCATGAAAATATTCAATTTCTTCCTTTTCCTTACTAGTGTAAAAGTTCTACATGGGTTCTCATCAAATATCAACAATAGAATATCAATGACTAAAATGAAGTTACAAGTACTAAAATAAAAAAACTTTCATGTTTTGATGTAAGATTTAATTCCTATTGGTTTCCATTTCATTCTTCCACAAAATGTACAACATACATTAATCAGATTATGATTATGTTTCAAAACCATATGAAGTAATGTTTTAGACACAACGAAGTTTACCATCCCAAATAAAGAGATTGAAGTATTATTATGGGAATTATATATATTATTCCCACCATAATTATTTGATATAATGGTCCACCTAATGGTTCAATTGTTCAGAGAGGTTCAATAATGTGGCCTTTTCCATTATAGATGGATGTACCCCATTGAAATGTATAAGAAGATTTTGAAAGGGTATGTCAATAATCAAAGTCATCTAGAAAGTTGTATTGAAGAAAAATATATTGTTGAAAAATATATTGAATTATTTACCGATTACCTTTCAGATATTGAAAGCATCAGTCACCAAAAGTCTAATATCAGAGAACACATTATGGGAGAAGGGATTTCCAGAAGATATGTTGTTAAAATTACTTTGATAGAGAGGTAACAAGAACATAATTACAAATTACATAATAGTGAATATGTTGATCTATACATTGAATCCCACAAAGATATTCGTAGTGATTTGAATCAATCAAGAGCTAAAGGATGGATATAAAATACACATAGTCTATAGTTTATAAGATGGTTCAGAGATCAAATTTATAAAGAGTTATATGAAAATATGAATTGAATTTCCCAATGACTTCAATGTCTATCTAGAGGACTAAATTAAAATTTTATATGTTACACTGTTTTTGTAATCAATTGTTATATGTTCTATACAAAAGAACACAATGAATTTAGTATGATGAAAAATAGTGGTGTTTTTCTTGTGGATGAAGAGATGCACATATCTGGTTCCAAGGATAGAAATCCAATTTATGAAAATATGTAATATTTTGAAATTATCAAAAATATCTACATGTTGGATTATAAAACATTTCAGGTGCCACTTTTCTGTTATAAATGCGTTTCAAATATCAATGGAGTGAAAGTTCATGAAATTAGATTTAAGAAGGGGAATTTAATTTTGGAAGGGGGAAAATATGATCCATTCATAATGGAATCCAAGGAAATGAAATTATTTTATTTCTTTGATCCAAACATCAAGAATTGGTTGATTGTACTACTGGCGACTTAGAAAAATTTAGAGTCTAGTGGAAATTCAATCAAGGATAACCCTTTCATTGGAATATCACAATTAGTTCATGTCAGTCCCAATGTAGAAAATGTCTTTTATGTTAGAGGGGACAAAAAAAGGGATTTGGATTCTTAATAGTGGAAGAAAATCCCTGAAACCTTTAAAAAACTAAAGAGGGTTCAATGATAAGGTAAAATTGTTTTTTCATATATTATTTGTTTCCTTATAATATTATATGTTCTCCACTACATTAATATAATCTAAATTAAATTTTTGACTAGTCATACAGAAAATGTATTAGTCACATGATGGAAGAACAAACTATAATGAACGAAACCCTTTAGAGTGATGTGAAGGTAATGTTACAATATACTTTCTCTATTTTAATGAAAAATTATATAATGAAATGTTGATTGAATTTACATTTTTCCTTATAGATTTAGTTTATTTTAGAATAGTTATATGCAAGTGTCTTGCATTTGTAGGAAGATAAACGACACTGTCTCTGCTCAATCACAGAGCTAATCTTGATTTTTTTAATGTAAAAACATTTTCTATAGAATTAAATTATAGTTTCATATTTATGTTTAATTTATTTATTTATAGTATTACTCACATAATAATTGTTCTCTAATATAGGTGGATTTTTTTATTCGAGTTGGGGTGCTCTGTCAAACATTCATGGTTATTATCCCTCTAAACATTTTCAGCCATGTAGTGTTGTATTTATCACTTTCTTTCAAGTTCTCTCCACTGCCTTTGTAGGAAGAGAAACAACACAAAATCTAATCAATTAAAGAGTTATTATTAATGTTTTCATAGTAAAATCAATATCCAAGAATTAATGTATTGTTTCATATTTATGTTTAATTTATTTCTTTTTAGTATTACTCACATAATAATTGTTTTACTCTATAGGAGGATTATTTTGTTTGAGTTGGGGTGCTATTAACAACATTCATTCTTATTCTCCCTCAAAACCTTTTCACTCCTACAGTTATTCATTTATCACTTTCTTTCAAGTTACCTCCACTGCCTTTGCAAGAAGAGAAATGAAACTACCTCAACTCAATTATAGAGGTAATCTTGACATTTTTAGAGTCAAATAATTGTCCCTAGAATTAATATATTGTTTTGTATTAATGTTTAATTTATTAATTTTCAGTATTACTCACATAATAATTGTTTTCTTATATAAGTGGATTATTTTGTTCGAGTTGGGGTGCTCTATCCAAATTTCATACTTCTTCTCCCTAAAAACCTTTTCAGCCCTATATTGTTCCATTTATATTTTATTTAATGCTCTATCCATTACCTTTGTAAGAAGAGAAACGATTCTAACTCTACTCAATTATAGAGGTAATCCCGATGTCTGTACAGTGAAATCCTTGTCTATAGAATTAATATATTGTTTCATATTTATGTTTAATTTATTTATTTTTAGTATTTCTCATATAATAATTTTTTTCTTATATAAGTGGATTCTTTTGTTTGATTTGGGGTGATATGTCCAACTTTCATGCTTCTTCTCCCTCAAAACCATTTCACCCCTACAATGGTTAATTTATCACATTCTTTCAAGTTACTTCCAATACCTTAACATGAAGAGAAATGATACTGACTCTGTTCAATTAGAGAGGTAATATTGATGTTTCCACAATTTCATCATTGTGAATATAATTAATGTATTATTTCATATTTATTTTTTATTTATTTATTTTTAGTACTACTCACATAATAATTGTTTTCTTATATAGGTGGATTATTTTGTTTTATTTGGGGTTCCATTTCCAACTTTCATACATATTCTCCCTTAAAACCTTTTCACCCCTTGTTTGATTCATTTAAAACATTATTTCACGTTTCCACCACTACCTTTGTAGGAAGAGAAACGATGATGACTCTGCTCAATTACAAATATAATCTTGATGCTTGCACTATAAAATCATTTTCTATAGAAATAATTTTTGGTTTCATATTGATGTTTAATTTATTTATTTTTAGTATTACTCACATAATTTTTTTTATTCTTATATATGTTTATAATTTTGTTCTAGTTGGGGTTCTCTATCCATATTTTAATCCTTTCTACACCAAAACTTCTACAAAATTCTTCTCCCTCAAAACCTTTCACCCCTTATGTGTTGACATTTATCACTTTACATAAAGATCCATCCACTATTCAATCCTAGATGTAGTCTTGATATTTTCATAGTAAATCAATTTTTCATATAATTAATGTATTATTACATATTTATTTTTAAATTATTTCTTCGTAGTGTTACTCATAACAATTGTTTTCTTATACATGTGGATTCTTTTTTTCGAGTTGATGTGGTTTGTATTAAGATGCTCATGCAGTTTTGGAATTTTGACAAATAAAGTCAATGGAAATCATAGTAACATTGACAATTAGGATTTTTTTGAGACTTTGGGACATGTGGTAATCATCCACACCTCAATCTGAAACACTATGTGACTAGTATGACTACAAGCACCTATTTCTAATTTAAATTGTCATTAATTTTAGTAAAAAAGAAAACTGTCATACTCAAAATCGAGATAACATATTCATATTATTTGGATACATTAATACAATGATCCATAAGTCAGTTTTGATGTGTAAGAATCAATATCCCCTCAATTAGATACCTAATGTGACTGATATGACTCAATGTGTTCATTATCGGTTTTAAATTGACATTTGACTTTAAAAAGTGTCACTCCCTTAAAATAGAGAAAACAATGTTATATATATTTTTGATAATTTAGTACAATGGTACATAAATTATTTGTGATTTGTAGGAATCAATCTCAAATCAAAAGGATACATGATGTGATCTGTATGAGTCAAAGTGCATGTTGCAACTAAAAAATTACATTTTTGTGAAATAGACAAATGAATTACTCAAAATTGAGAAAGCACATTCATATTCATTTTATACTCCAGAAAACTATCCATATGTGATTCGATATGTGGATGAATCTATTTCACCTCAATCTGAATCACGGTGTCACTGGTATGACTCCATGTGCATGGTTTTATTTAAAATTGACATAAATTTTAGTAAAAGGCCAAATGTCCTAACCAAAACTGAGAAATTAAAATTAAAATTGTTTAAATACGTTAGGGAAATGACCAATAAGTCATTTATGATGTGTAGGAATTATCCACACCTCAATCTGATACATAATGTGATCAGTATGAGTTAAAGTATGTGTTTCAATTTCTAAATGACATTTTAGTAAAAAAGAAGAGTGCCATACTCAAAACTGAGAAAACAAATTCATATTGTTTTGAAGCTTTAGGAAAATTATACATATATCATTTGAGACATTTATGAATCAATCAAACCTCAATATGACACATAGTGTGACCGGTATGGCTCATAGTGCATCTTTTTATTTAAAATTGTCATCAATTTTAGTAAAAAGGCCAACTGACCTACTCAAAACTGAGAAAACACATTCACATTGTTTAAATACAATAGGAAAATGTTCCATAAGTCATTATTTATGTTTATTTATCATCCGAACCTCAATCTTATGAAAAATGTTATCGGTATCAATCAAAGAGCGTGTTTCAATTTTAAAAAGGCATTTTAGTTAAAAAGATAAGTGACAAACTCAAAACCAAGAAAACACTTTCAAATTGTTTTGAAATTCTAGGAAAATAATCCCTATGTCATTTGTGGAGAGTATGAATCATTATAACCTTAATAATATGTACAATGTGACCAGTATGACTCAAAGTACGACTTTTTATTTAAAATTGTCATCATTTATTTTTTAAATGGAAAACTATCCTACCCAAAACTGAGCAAACACATTCAGATTATTTTTATACTTCACTAAAATGATATATATGTCATTTTTTATATATCGGAATTATAAACACATCAATCCTGTACAGTATGTGCCTATTTTTAATCAAAGTGTCTCTTATCAGTTTAAAATTGGTGTTTTAGTTAAAAAAACGTCACCCAATGAAAAATGATCAAATGAACTTATATTTTATTACAAATTTAGGTAAACAATTCATAATTAATTTTTGATATGTAGGAATATATTTCACCTCAAACTGGTACACAATGTGATCAAAATGTGTCAAAAGTGGGTGTTTCCAGTTTAAAATGACATTTTAGTAAAAAATACAACTGACTTACTCAAAACCGAGAAAACACCTTCATATTATTTTGATACATTAGGAAAATGATAGAAAAGTTATTTGAGATGTTTTGGAATTTTATTTACCACAATCTGATGCCCGATGTGATTGGTATGACTCCATGTGAATATTTTTATTTAAAATTGACATCAATTTTAGTAAAATTAGCACTTTAGGTTAATTTATTTCTTTGTATTATTAATAAATTATGATTTTATTCTTATATAGGTATGTTATTTTTCTTGAGAAGGGGTGGTTTTTTCAGAAATTACATGATTCTGGCCAATATTAAAATATAAAGGAACATTGATATTTTTGAATGTTTATAATAATTTGAATTTATGTAATTTTATAAACCAATGTTTGAAATGTCTATAATATTGTGCTTTTTTTTGTTGTGTTTTTTTAGTAAATTTCATATCATTTAAATCTTGTATAGTTACTAATTGATGTTTATATCTGGTGTGTTTTTGGTGATTCAATATGCTGTTACAACTTAGTGCAGTGGTGTTGCAGTGTGCTGTTACAACACACTACAATATAGCCTTTTATCGGTGCCTTTCAAAGAAATGATAAAGGAAACCTTTATCAGTGGTTTTTAAAAGAACTAGTAATGCTCTACTTTATCATAAATTTTAAAATTTTTAACAAAAGTTTCTTTATCAGTTCTTTTGTTAGCGTTGACAAAAGAATCTTTATCGTCACTTTGTTTAGAGCTGAAAAAGACCCCTTTATCAGCACTGATTCATCACTAATAAAAGACCAGGTATTTTAACCTTGCTCATGTAGTCCACACTTTTTAATGCTGATAAGGGTGATTTGTTGTGCTGTTAAAGGCCAGTTTTTTAGTTATGATTTTCACTAATTCTACCATAGAGTCTGATTATATTGAGGCTTCTAATACAACCAATGAAGTGATTGAGATATGAAACTTTTTCTCAGAACTTGATGTGGTACATGTAATTAAATAACCTATCCCATTGCATTATGATAATACTACAATGATGGATCTTGAAAAAGAGCCAAGGCCACATAAACTGACAAATCACATACTCTGAAAGTATCACCTCTTGAGGTATTTTTTTATAGGGGTGATGTGGTAATAATTAGGGTTCCCACATTGTAAAATGTGGAATAACCCTTGAATAAAGGTCTATATCATCATAAGAATTAGTATAATGTGAGAGGTATCAGTAGTAGTATCTAGTTCAATTCGGATTCTGTTGGATTTGGTGCCATAAAACCTACTTATGTGTGATTTATGATAACTTTTATTCATAGGTTTGAGTATCAATAAACTTCTTACCACATCATGATTTTTCTTATGCATGACATAGTATGTGATATTATCCTAAGAGTACCTGTTGCACTGAAAGGTCAAAATAGTTCCCCACTATGATGAGAACACCAAAGTGCCATGATATTATGCTAAAATATATGTTCTATAGTCAAATGAAATAATTTGAGGGATACAAATGATATAGTCTATCAGGGGTGGAGACTCATAAGACTATGAGGCACTTTAAAATGGTGTATTCCCTTGTTAATATCCAGTGTAGGATATTTTGAGAAAAGTACCCGCCAGTAGGAAATCCACATTTATATGTGTCATTTTATGTTCTTATCTAAGGACATGGGTATTGATCCTAAGAATTTAAGATTATTATTAATGAGTATTATAAGTATTGTAATTTTAGGTATTGCTGAAAACCATGATGAAATATGTTCGGGGTGAGGCAGGATATGTTGGGTGAATCACGAGTAAAATTGCATTAAAAAAAATGTGAGAAATTATTTTCCCTTATTTTTTTAATGGAAGTTGATATATTAGTCTCTTTGATGGAAATGATATAGAAAAAATAAATGCATGGAAATAGTGCAATATAGGGAATTTTGATTTCTATAAAGTCAAAGAATGAGACACTGAGCACATAGGTTGATCGCACCAATGTGCAGCCTACATGATTACAGATGTTATGATAAAGGTATTATATTACATTGTGATATTCTGTATGAGGTATTATGTTGTTATGAGACTAACTTCATTATATATGGGCGCCTTGGTGTGTTGCTAGATGCTAACCTTAGAATTTAGGCTGCTTCACCTAACACCACTTAGAAAGAGACCAAGAGGGTCACATAGTAAGTGTATCTAGAATATCAGTTAAATAATATATCATTTTTTATCATTTAAAACGTTTAATAAATATTATTCCTAGACATTGGGTTAATAATTATTCTTGTTTTCTTTATCCTATATATTCCATCCCCAATTATTCCAGAAAATATTATTTGATCAGAATATTTAATAAATATTTATTTTCGTATTTATTGAATATAATATTTATTTATTTTTTGGGTAATAATGAAGTGACATTTATTTAATAAATAAATATACATTATTCAAGGCCTAATAAATATTGTGTAGGAATGGTGGACCGAGTTTAGTTGTCCAATGAGAAATAATATATATAATGAATATTATTTGAATAAATAATATTTAATTTTAATTATCATGTTAATCGCTTGTCGAGAGATAATAATATTATTATTATTATAGGCATGGGTTTCCACAAGGGATTAAATAAATAATAAATGGAACATTTTCAATTATTTAATTCAAACCCTAGCGGTATAGAAACTCAATTATATAATTTTCAAAGAGATACAATTCCTTTATTTTATGCAACAAATCCAGAGAATCTTCTCAAGCACTATAGATATCCCTTATCCAAGAACTCTCCCAAGAATAGAGTATAATCTTCCCCCAAAATCCAATATCGATTCAATATATATCAAGTAAAATCATTAATAAGTGATTCTCATGCTGATTAAAGGAGAATGATGCAAGTTATAAGATCTACTCTGCTAGCATATAGAGATTCATATGACGATGTTTGGAGATTTGTTGTACACATGTAGATCAAACCTATAGGGAATTTTCTCTTGATTCCTAGAACACAAGGAAAACACAACATATATCTATTATCATATCCATTAATCAGGAAATAATTAACACAAGGTAGTTATTTAACTTATTAAATTATTTATAAATAATATGTGATGATCCTACACATGTTTCTATCATTCTATCCATTTTCTTTTTTTCTTGGATTTAATTAAATTGATCATGAAATTAATCATCCTGTAAATATATGATTCATAATCGATCATGAAAAAAGAAAATTTGGGAACGAATCATCACAAACTTCCACTACACTCGGAACTTATAGATGTACCTTAATGTTTTATGATATGTGATTTTTCCCGATGTTTTGATTTGCAGTAAAGCTTATAACATATGAATAGAGGAGTGCCTCAATCCTAATCATGACACGTTATACTATAAAATGATTAAAACTATGAGAGGAAGTTAGTACCACCTAAAGAAATAATATATTAATATAGAAGGTGGAAATTTTTGATTTACATGCCTTGGGAAATGTTGTGTGTTAGTCATGGTAGTGGTTGGATTTGGATGTATGGAGGTTGGGATGTTATTGTGGATAGATGTGTGGAAATGAGGTGGTTTCTAGTTAGTGTTGTATGATGTGATGTTGTGCCCAGTGAGAGTTGGTGATGTGGTTTTTCAAATATTCGGTTATGTGGGATGTTTTGTGGGAATATTGATTTGAATTTTTTAGCTGGGTGTATTTTGAGATGTAATGAGATCCTTGTTGGGTATCTCATGAGGTGGCTTCTCAAACCCCAATCCTTCTCATTTGGTTTTTTTTGATTCTTGAGGGAGAGAATCATTTGAGAGGTATCTAATGTAATAATTTGTTCCTTCCAGACCGATTACTTTTCTAGCTTTGTGGTTGGAGAGTTCTTAGAGGAGGATATATAAGGGTTGGTGGAGTTGGAGCTGTAACCAAATTTCTAGACCATAAAAGTGATGTTTATAGTATAATTCTATGGTTTATTCCTTATATGTTGTAAAGGATTATGTGTGAAAATGGGTTTTACTTTGTGAGATATGGATTTATGATGTATGTTAATTTCAATCCAAAGTGCCCTGTTTTTCAGAAAAAATGATTCTACAACCTCAAGGCTGGTTTTACGACATAAGCTTCATAGCCACGTGGAATTTCCATCACAAATTTTTAATTTACGTCATAAATCAGAAAAGTTTTAGGTTGTTTATAAACCATGTTCTCCTAATTTTTCATTCATTTGAACACTAATCTCACTCCTATTTTGGAAAAAACCTAGATGATTTTTAGAGATCTTCTATTCCCTTTACTCTTGATTTGATCCATGGGTCCCGATGAGTGAGTTATGCTGATCGGTGGTGAGTTTTTTCTCTTCTCATATTTTTCCTTGAATTTTTCATTTGAGGATCCACTGTAGTGTTTTTATTTCAGTTTGGGGTGATTTAGGTTGTGTTTTGATGATCCTTTGATGCAGTGCAGGTTGATCTATCATTTTATAGTGAAGTTGTGGTTTGCGAGTTGTTTCTTATTCACCCTATGGTGTGTAGTGTGACTATAAATCTTCTTTGAGGTTGGTGATCCTCATTTTATTCCTTTATATGTTCTATGTATGGGGATTTGACTAGTTTCTTCCATTAGGTTGATAATAAGGGTTGACATAATGAAGTTAATTAATTGGAATGTTTGATATTGATGGGTATGGGGAGATATCACATGCTTTAGACCTCTCCAATCCATTTTTTATTTTATAAAATCAAATTTAAGGTTTAGTGGGAACCATACATTCCAAAAAACAAAAAAATCAATAGAGATCCAAATAAAAAAATTTAAAATTCAAACTGTGCTTCAACTAAATCCAGAATTTAAAATTTGAACCACCTCCGGTAATAAGTTCTGACACAAATATTCGACCATATAGTTGTCCCAATAAAAAATCTTCATCATCATCATCATCATCACATTAAAATTATCAACAATGGATGGCCACAACCATCACTTCCACCCCGAAAACCTTGAAACATACGCATTAGATGAAGACACATCGCTTGAGAGACCACCACCACCATCATCACCCGATCACCACTGAAGATGATAGCTTGGATAAAAGAAGACCCTTCAACCTCTCCATCATAAAAACAACACCATAGGCATTGCGAACCAACATCTTCATCTAGAAAACACCTTTTTAGTGATGGAAAATTAGAGTAAAAAACAATCAAACCAAACCATAAACATACTGAAGGGAGAAACTATGAACGTAAATTTCATCACATATAACAAATATCAAACGAGGACAACCACTTATTGGATTAAAAAAATCATTTGGTGAACCTCTTGGAACACCATCGACCAATCAAACCTCACTTCCCAAATCCTCTATGAAACCACTATAGTAGACCAATTTGGCGATCAATGAAGGAATCAGAATCCAGAGTAATGTTAGAATCGGGATAGGGCCTTAATAGAGATGAAAATCCATCACTAGGCCACCAATCCTAACAGATGAAGCCACTAAATTGAAAAAATCACACCTAAAACAACACTAATGGATCAACATTGCTATGATGAAAGAACCGAGAATGGATGAGACCAGACACAGGCCGAGCACCAGAGAAACCAATGAAACTCAACCTACAAATCCAAAATCTCACCATAAAATCGATTCACCAAACTGGAATGGGGTCCGAAACGTGACTATAGGGAGGAAAGAGTATGAGAATAGAAAATTAGGGCTTCAACCGTTGGAAGGGATGCAAAAGTTACTGAGTGAGAGAAAAGAAGTAGAAGAATCCTAAAACATAGAAGAAAGCAAGGAGAAACAGAGAAATTGAGAAAAAGGGGTGGGAGATGGATGAATGGATGAAGGGGGGGGGGGGAGAAAAAGCTGAAGAATAAATTTTGATACCTATTTTACGTGATAATGCACATGATAAATAAAGCGATAATGTGATAAAAATCCCAATAATAAATTTGGAAGTTGGGATGTGTGATGTTGTATTGCTCAGTGTGGTTTGGGTTATTGTGCGATGATGGATGTGACCATATGGGCTATGTGATGTGTGTGTACATGATGTGATGGTTGGTTGGCATGGGTGTAATGTAGGAATTTGTATGATGTGGTGTGTAGTGGTTATGATGTGAGGTTTTGGTGCATGATTTTTATGATAAACAGTGGTGACGATGTGTGGCGGTGATGTATAGTGGTTGTGTGTGGTAGTTGTGTTGTGAGATGTGGATGAGATGTGTGATGTGTATTTTTTGTTGTGGAATAACTTGGTTGATGTGGTTTAATGATGATGTTGGATGTGTGGTGTTTTAACTATGTTTATGTGAGTTGGACTAGTTATTGTGTGACGTGGTTGTGATAGTTTCATGGTCATCCATGAAATAAATGATGATTCTAAATGAAATGATTAAATTAATGGTGGTGGAAATGGATGTGTGGGAAATGTATTAAATTAATTTAATAAACAAATGGGATGTTCAATGTGAAATGGAAATGATAAATGAATTAAATTGGTGGAACCTATTACTAAAAGTGGGAGATGTTATGTGGCTTGTGTGTAGGTTGTGTGATGTGTTACATATATTAGTGGAAATATTTGTGATAGTTGATGTGTAGTATAGTGGTGGTTATGTGGTTTGTTCTAGTATAATTGTTGAGAACTCATAGGTTGGGTAAGGTGTTCTATCTATATATCATGTATGTTTATGTTGTTTCCATACACTCCCCACATGATTGGGATTAACTTACCATTTCTTAGAGATTTTGGGTTCCAAGTGTTTTCCACAATGTACAATATGGTGGTGGTAAAAAGGTATAGATACCCCTTCTTCCCTACTCTTCCTTAAGTAGTTTTAACCTAGGTGTCTTCCAATGAGAAGTAGTGATAACCCGTGTGTGCTTGGGCGATATGTGATACAATGATGTTGTGATGAGATGTCATTTATGGTGGGGGTCATGCATATTAGGGGGAGGAAAAAAGGTTTATTTCGTTCATGTAAATGATACCCTAATACTCCGGTTATGCGGTGAGATGTGATGGCGTGAGTGTCTTTGGAAGAGACGTGGTGTGGTGATGTTTGATGCTAATATAAGATGCTTGAACATTCAAGGGTGTGGTAAGTAGGGATGTATCCTGAACCACATCATAAATGGCCCAGGTTTCTTTGGGAAAGATGTCATGTGTTGTGATGTATATGGAAGGTATGGGAGAAAAAGACATTTGACATTGGAGTGTGAGAGTGGAAAATTAGGGGTAAGTGGGTGTGGGTAACCTTTCATTGTTATGATCTCATTGATATATTGTTATATTAGATGTGTTATTTGGAGAGTGGACCATGGTGAGACTAAGTTCTTTTTTGTTAACCAGTATAGGTTCTTTTTGGTTATGTTGTTTGTTTACGGAAGCATTAGAATTTTGTTTTCACAAGTGCATTTGATACCATGGTTATGTCCCTACAACGTATACCTGTTATCCTCACCCAACATATATAATCTATTTTTTAGGTTTCCAGGATACCTTTTGGGATTGAGATAGAAATTACTGGTTGGGTTGGATCTATTGTTGATTTTCTATCCTAGCCACGACTTTTGGAATATTTTAGAGAATTTTATATGCATTATTTTACATTATACATGAATTGTGGGATTGATTTGGGTTTATCTTATATTATCTTCTAGATTTTTTGTTGGTTGTTTTTCTATATCCAATTTTTGTTTTATTTATAGAGGGTAACTCCTCCCATAATATGATATTTTTACACCCTCAGTGCTAGTATTCAACCTAGGTCCTACTAGAGGTGGGACTCTGGGGTCATTATCTCTCTCTCTTCATCGTGGCATGTTTGGTGGGAGGGGTCATGAGAACATATATTCCATCATGGATCCCCACTAAATATCTATGAATTAATAATAATGATCCATATTTTTCATTTTTAGAAAAAATTCCCTAGATAACAGGTTCTTGAAGGCCTCCCAAGAAATACCCTTGCATTTGTCTGCTTCTCCCCAGACACACCACCATCTCTTGGTAGGTCCTTGAAGCATAAAGGAAGCCATCTTTACTCAATGGTACTATAGAGTCTCTACTAGATCATATATTCCCTAAATTAATTTAACTAATTAATCAACATCTTAAGGGCCTCAAATGCCCTGAAACAATAAAAGGTGTTGGATTTGAAAGTCCAAAGCATAATCGACCATATACTTGAAAACTCCTCTACCATGAATAGTAACTAAGCATAAGTATCTTAGATGGGGTTGTCCTTATATCTAAACCACTAGAGTGGGTGTAAGAATATTCTCCTACATGTTTGGTGGTATAACTGGGATTTCCTCCCTTGCAGGAGAATCCTAACAACTTTTCTAGGTGGCCCTATAAGATAACATCAAGAAAATATTATCTAAACTGAAAAAATCTTCTTAGAATGTTTTTATAAACTTACTTAAGATAACAAACAAATTAATTCATAAGAACACACAGTGGATATATGTTAGATGGACTATCTTAGGAGATACCCACCCATAAGGTTTAACCCACCCAATTATACCCAAGGCTCAAGACTAGTCCTTTACACCTTCACATTATTCACAATAATATATATACAAAATATAACAACATTAAAAATATAAACCAATTAATTGTATAATATATATATCATAAAATCATAGAATATAGGTATATCACAAAACAAAGCACAATTTAAGGCATTTAATTAAATAATTATTATGAAGCTCACACAATGTATATATATGACGTGCAATACGGAATCCTACTCATGAGGAATGAATGCATAAAAATCCCATAAAACTATAATATAAATCCAATCACTAATAACTTGATGTTATGATACACATGAGATTTCCAGAAAAACAATAACTTCTGTACCTGAGTTCTACGTAACCTATCTTCTTTCTACTATAACCCTAAAAGAAAAGAAACGAAAATTAAATCTTTTGATTCCATTTTTTAATGCCCCTAAATACATTTCTTGAGAAAAAAAAGGATGGAGACTCTACAAGACCTCATGCACAACTCCTCATATGCAAGAGGATACCAATTAGCGTGGAGAGTTTAAGGGTGCAGTGAGAAGACTATACCCTCAGGAATCATATCCATACACTGTAAACATATCAAAATATAAAAACATAAATATCACTATGGATGATAAAGAAAACATGATAATATAGAAAATTTCACCCATTTCACACATATAAATAAACCATGCTTCTAATGTGGAAATCCAAACCATATTATAAAATGAGTAAGTATAAAACTAAAGAAGCATCACAAAATCCCTTATAGTTTATCTTGGTAATGATATAATCTACTTGATATATAGATAATCTATCTACCATGGGCCCCTTTCCCATACCTAGATCCCTAATATTGATGTACTCACCAACATAAAGATTCCAGTGTAGGGCGTGAGTAATAAAAACTAATAGGACTCCACCAATGTGTACTTAACACGAGTGCATAAGTATGATAGATGTATTCCATGGTAAATGTAAATTCAGAAGAAATAATTAAAAATCATGTGTGGATAAGTCTTGCTCTAAAAAAAATTCCATGGGTCCAAAACATAACTTCTTTAGCTCCATCCTGAAATGATGATTCGAATGGAATTCATAATCATAGTTAACCACAAGTCTAATGAGTATCTCTGAGCAGTTCCAAGGCCAAAAATCCCGATAAGGAAACATGTGAGCACATCTTGTCTCTATCATAGGTCAATCCAAAATAAAATCATATCTAATATACTCCCAGGGTTGGGAAACGTGACCATCACCCCCCACTTCTACTACCTCAAGTCTGTACTCAACGTTGGAATGACCCTACCCTAGGTCTAGGTCTATTGTTATCATCGTTGCATGGTGTACAGACTCCACATATAAGGGATAACAATACTAATTTGATCCACCTATAACAAGTATTGGTAGAAATGCCTCTAAAGGAATTATAATCACACAAAATAGGGCAGTTTATATATTGGTAAAACGTAACACATTATCATGAGAGAGATTAGTAATATACAAGAACATGGGATTATCATCAAACATAGACTAACAAGCTCCATAATAATACTCCTAAAATTAAATATCATATATGGGTCTAACAGGCCACACACACACATTCATTCCCAATCAAACATGGTAATTCAACATACACTAATATAGGCATTATATAAAGGAAAAAAGGACAGAAAAGGGACCTAAATGGTAAGGAACATCCTACCTCAATCTAGTTGATGACAAACTCTGAGACCCATTGAGATAAGAAACCCGAGTCACACCCATGGACCAACTGGATCGATCCTACATGCTAAAGACCCCCAAAACCAATCCCAAATCAACCATATAAATGTTCTATAACAATATTAAAGATAATTTTACTCCATGTAAAAGAAGTCCATACCTCCTATGTTTTTACAATGATACTATATCCAAAATTGATTGAACTAGAGATGTTCTTATCCTAGGTACATATATCGTATGAAAGAAATGATGGGTTGGGTAAGCAGACTGACCTAGACTGACCATGAAGACAGTGATGGGCCATGATCTATCTTTTTCACTATTTCTAATGTGCAAAACATTCTGTATCCTGCAAGGTCATACAACGTAGTTGATAATTCCATGGGACACGATTTCCTTAGAGCAGTTTGTGTTTACCTAAGACATTTTATGAGATTGAGGACCCATGTGAGGGTGCCTACAATATAGGCTCTATGAAGTCACCAATCCATACCAAATACTATCCTCCTATCCTACTTGAGATGCTTTAGCTTAAACCTACAAACACGAGCCTCTGCTTAACCTGTATTTATAACCAAGTGAGAGTCTTCTTGGGCACCCTAGTGTAATGGAAACCCATGTAGGGTGTGAGTACATAAATCAGTAGGGAACAACCAATGTTGTGTCTTACTATACTAGTAATGTAGTGATATGTGCATGTGGCATTCTCAGAATAAATAAATATTCAATATAAAAAATAAATAAATAAAACCATATTATCTACTTCACCCCAATGTCATGAAATCTCTATGAATGTCACAAAGACCATGATAACACCATACCATAACCAACCTAAGGGTGTATAAGTATATCAGGTACCCTCCTAATAATCATAATTTATTCTCAGGTCTAAGACCTCGATCGACTATACCATCTTCATGAAATGTCGAAGTGCCTCTAAGCATGAACATCACCTCATGAGAAACTATATCCTCCCTTTGGGGATCCTATGCTCACACTACCATCGTAATGAGTATAAATTTCTAGGGAATCACCATGAATCCCTCTCCCTCAAGCTCTTAGTATGAACACCATGTTAGTATCTAGGAGTTCTCAATGTTAGGAAAATGTTTCATTACTAGGAAGGGGAAGGCTCAAGGAAATCCTATATGTTTAGGTGTGATTTATTCTGAGGATACCCATCATGTGAAAGGGAATACGATACCTATATTCCATGATCAATCTTCTGGGAATCCAATACACTCATCTCCTTACCTATTCCATCACTAGTGTTTCCACCTAATCCTTTCACGTTATCCTAGGCATCAATCTGGGGGATCCAAACATAACCCTTTAGATGTCCAAAATCTATGATCCTTGATATTTTCCCAGCCAACACCTAAAACATCTATTCGAATCTCATGTATCATGGAATTTTACAATGGTCTATTGATATCTACATTAAAATCCGGCCACCCAAGAATTCACCATGGAATCAAAATATCCGAGGAATCCTTTCTATCACAATATTTCCTAAGCATGTGGTTACATATGTTATGATTCTAGATCACATGTACCATGACTTGGAATCCTCTCCCACATCAACCGAATCATTTTATTGTATCCTACCTAGTTATCTTACCCCAATATACCATAAGTACATATCCCAAACGTACTTGTAATATCATGGTATCATCCATATCAATAGGTGATTCTTGGGCATCCCAAGCAATCCCATCAGTGATGGACCCAATGGCTAATTCCCAGGTAGCCTTGCCAATCACATAACATATAAAAATACTAAAATAAATATATCAAGGGATAGATGAATGCCAACACCATCACACTATCCACATCCACTTAGGCTCACATATTTGGTGCAAGTTCTACATGACACCTTATACCCTTCCTACCCATAGCCATATACACCCTCTCAGGGTTATCTCCAAAAGTGGAACCCACATGGGTCCCCTAGGTCATCACTATAGTGGATTCATCCAACTCAGGACCCTAAATAACAACTGGTCTGTCAGGCCTACACCTGATGCTCAGAGGGATATCATCCTTCATCACCATTAAATTAATTTCATTGCCTCACAAGACTTATGGGTACACAATTCTAGCGATAATACCAAGATATGGATTAGGGACCTTCTCTATATCTAGGGTCACTCAAGACTAGTCAACTTACACGACCTACCCACCTTTTCTATGGTCTGTCTACCTTGGATAAGTCAATCATAAGGGACCTCACCTGACATACTTAGGAAATTTTCCTTAAGTCACATCACACCCCCTTTTAGAGCTATCTAGGTATCTGGGGACCCTCTTAGTCCTAACTTCGGGCATCAAAAACTGAAGTGTTAAGCTAGTTCCGGGGTCCATCGTGGCCCAACAACCTAGTCTCTTAATTTTTTGGTACTCATACAATTTAAAATTTTAATTTAAATCAAACTATTTAAATTAAATTAAACACTTCAATAATAAAAGGGTTCATCTCCCTACTGGTGAGTCCATACAACCACATACATATAAATAAAATTCATAAATACATGGGGATATTAATAGTACCACCTACCTTTTTTTTAAAGATTTCTAAATTAATTCCTCAGCCCAAAATCTCACTATCCAAGTATGTTCATGGTCCAACCAAGCACTCCTCATTATCTTAGACCCAACCTCAATCCAATGATCCAAAATTAATTAATTATAAAATTTATAATTAATTAAACCCTTTAAAATTGAACAATCATAATTTCCAGAAACTCTCCTGATAGGCCCCTCAAATTAAAACCACAAACAATAACCCATGGTAGGTATCAAGTGAATGTAGCTACTTGGGTTTTGCTGTGTAAGACTTTGGAACATTTATACGAATATTTTGAAAGCCAGATGTTGAGTCTATACAGGATTCTAGGGATCGAAGATCCTCAGTGTAGTGGTATTAAAAATATTAAAAATATTTTATCATATGTGCACAATGTTTTAGTAAAAGTATAATAAATACCAATATGAGTATCATATTAGAAAGATGAGACCATAGTTGAGTTTAAAACATGGGTTCTATCCTTGGTGTGACAGAATGTTTTTCAGCATGAGGAGATTGGTTGAGGGTGTGTTGACTGGAGAGTTAAGGATATTAGTCTATTAAAATAAAAAATATCCTCCCCACCCCCTTCTCATGTATAGAAAAGGGAGATCAAGATCACCCCCTTGGCTGACAGATGACCTAAGGCTAAACAAAATTTGGGAGGTGTTTTTGATTCCCGTTTTGGATGCCGATCATCACCAAATCATTCAGTACTGGATTCTAATCATTTTTTGAACTATAATCTTTGGAATTTCACCGACGGACAAGAGGATTTGATTTTTAAGTCCTTATTCACCTTTTGATGCATTTTTTAAGGTTTTAGAGCCCTTATATGATTTCTAGTGATCCCCTGGGTGTAGATCTATCGGTTTAGTGGAAACCAAGACATTTTAGGAAGATATTTGGGAATTACCATTCATAATTTTCAATCAAATGGTATATATTTTAGGGACACATATGATGTGTTCCTCCAATTCGGAGAAGATGATCTTTTGGGGACTACACTCCGTGTACTAGGGTTACACACCATATAATTTTCTTAGTATATTCCATCAAGCGTATCTCTTTCTCTGAGGATCAAACTCAGTCCTACAAGTATCCTATCCTCAAAATGTTTCCACAAAGAACATTATGGAAGCCTTTGTGGTGGATTTTTAAATACCACATAGTGTGTTTTGGGAATGACACTGCATTAGAGATACTTGATCATGGGAAGTGATCAAGTTTGATCACCAGAGAGATTTTGGGGCCAGTACCATTACCTATCATCTCACAATGTGGGTCCCCATAGACTCTATAGGCTATTAGAGTGGTGGTCCCCTACTATCAAGGAATATGTCCCCTACCCAAGGAGGAGTTTCGACATGTAGCATGATGAGAGTAAATCTCATTTTAGCATTACTTGATCGATGCTGGAAATAATTTTGTTTTTTAAGAGTGACTTTAGGACTGGTACTTCCCTCTCATACGAGGGTGCATGTTTTCATTACCTCTCATATCGGTAGAGACAGAACTCCTCCATAAAGAGCACATGTACTCAACCAACAGATTAGTTCTCTCAGGTTGAGTACTCCCCTGTTATACCAGCGTGCGAGTACTCTATATCATTTGTACAATTAGAGATAGAGGTCCCCTTTCATATTTGGTTTCCATCCCTCTATACTCATTGTATTGGTATATTTGGTACTCCACTAAGGTACTAGGGTGTGGTTCCTCTATCAATGGAGTTGGTACCCCCTATCATATCAGGGTGTGGGTTCTCTATATGTGATGTTCAAATAGATTTGGTACTCCCCTTTCATACCAAGTGGTGAGTCCTCTATTACATGGTTAGTACCTCCTTGTATTGTTAGGGTGTTGGTCTGCCATTTTGATTGTATAGGTATAGACGGAACTCCACTATTCCCAGGGTATGAGTCCTCTATTGACAGAATAGTACTCCCCCATCAATGATTAGCAGCGGGGAGTAGGTCCTCCATGGGAGTAAGAGATCCATCGGATGTGGATCACAGTTATGAGGAGTGATCCCTCTACTTATTATGCACAAAACCTAGTTAGGTGGAAATGTTCCCTTAATACAGTGAGGTGTAGGACTGTCCATATCGGTTCTTTAAAGGTTTTGTGGGATGGTTAAGAGTTATTACTCCCTTGACTGTAGGGAAAAGTGAGGTGTGGGTCGCTATATTCTTTTTAGGGAGGTTACACATGGTTCACGATCTGGAGTAGTAATGCTTCAACTGTGTGTAGTGATGAGGGGAGGGCCTCTCTAATTGGGTTCCTGTGATCATGCATGAAATTAAATTCAATGTGGATAAGACCTCTAGTGCTCGGTGCTAGAGTTAGACCTAGAGTTATATTCCCAATGAAGTGTATTATCTAAGATGGGCCATCATGTATGGAAGGGTTATTCCTAATGAAGTTTATCTCTTGGACATGCCATCTAGTATTGTAGGATGGTACCCAATGAGGGTTATCTCTTAGATGAACCATATGGGATAGACAGACACTAGAATCATGTTCTCTTGGACAATTGTTTCCATTGAGCCTTGAGTAGAATCTCGTGGCTATCTATGAGGTCAGAACCTCATGAGACATAGAGATTGAGATGAGTATATATATGTGATTCTAGGAGTCCTTGAAGTGTTGTCATATTTTTTGTTTAATTCACCATATTGATTAAGCTGAAAAGTAATGTATTTCCAAGGATTGGTCAAGATGGGGATTCTCTCTCATTGGGTTTCCTCATCTGGCAGGGTCAAGTAGAATATTGACTTTTATTTTCTCCCTTTTATCTTGGTTTCTTGGGGTGGTTACTGAATATTGTTATAATAACCTTATCATGGGATTTTACCACACATGTTGTGTCTTGTGTAGATGACAGGGCTTTTTATAGAGTCCCAAGAGGACCCGGAGCTGGCGAAGCATAGTGACCTAGACAAACCAAGGTGTTTACTAGTGCTTGACTATGGTATGCGCTAGTGTTTGCATTTGACAACGATCCCCTTCATCTGAGTAGGTTGGATTCTTTTATAGTTTTTAGTGGGATTGTATTTTTCTATTTTCCTTTTTTTGTACTTATATTGTACTTTGTTTTTGGTGTAAAAGTATACATTCATATTTGGTTTCAGTTTTTATTATCTTTATACTATTTCATGGAGATGTATGTGGGTGGGTGAAAACAGGTACCATAGGCTAAGGTGTCCGAAGTGTGTGATATGCCTGCTTGGAACTAGAATCTATCCCGTGGAACTTTAGTGGTTTTCTTGGGTCAGTCATGGACAAAACCTCAGTTGGTCAGGTCATGATAGAGGTATCCGAGAAGGTTCCACTTTGGGACCACAGTGTATAGGACATCTATCTGTGAGTTTGGTTTGTGTTTTATAGAAATAATGTTAAGCTATCCCAAGCTCATATTTTAGGCTAGGGACTCTAGTTTTGGTGCGATGATTGACATATCCATTCACGAGGACTCTGAAAACTTTCTTGTTGACCCGATATATTTAAGAACAAGTCATAAAAAATTTTGGTACATGAATCATATGGGTTTGGGTTGTGGGTTCTATATACTTCTTGAGTCCACTCCCCATATATACTCTTTGACCATGGCATTTCTTGATTATATTATCGGATTCCACCAAGATGAAAAAAAGATAAGGGTCCATGAAGGGATTTTGATTATGATCCACCTGATGAAAAGGCTTCTGTACAAGGCTTTGGTCCTAAGGAAGTTGCTATGTGTGGTCCTCCAGTTTATCCAACACCCTTTGAGAATCATGTTGTTCTGAGAATTCAGGACAAGGATGTACATAGGATGAGTGTGATTCATGAGTTCTAGAGGTAGATACCTCCCAGTTATCAAGTTAATCATAACCAAAAGAAAGATGATGACTGGATTGAGGTAGTCACAAACATGTTTCACCTTGTGAGGACACCTCCTGATCAGATGGTGGTCTTACTGGAAAATATTATATAGGACTCATCCAGGAGATCATGGAGTCTAGGGACACATACCCACAATGAGGAAACACTTGTTGGGGGGAGTTTGAGTGGCTCTTTAAAGATGAGTTTTATCCAGCCACATTGAGATCAGTGTGTATCCAGGAGATTCTATAGATTTGGAAGGGTATCATGTCCGTGGAAGAGTACTAAGTGAGGTTCACAAAACATTCATGATACTCCTTGAATATGGTTTGAGATATATTTTTTTAGGGACAAAAATTTTAGGAGGGCCTCTAAAAAGACATATAATTAGGTTTAGTCTCATTTTCCTTCTCTCTAATGTGGGGGTGATGGAGTAAGATCTAGTTATAGAGAGATTACAAGAAGAGGTATGGGTGGATGGAGTTGTTAGTAGTTATCATGAGGCTAAGAATTCTGTAGTAGTTGGAAGACATCAGTCAATAGGATCATGGCGTTGGAGGGATATCTATCCCAAAACTCACACATGTGGTTCAGCAGAGAAGGATTTATTTTTGGGAAATTGGTCAACTACAGAAGAGGTGGGGGTTATGATTGTGATATATAAAGATATCTCATGTGAGATTGTATAACCCACCATGCTGGGAAGAGGGAGACGATCGATGGAATGACCTGACAGAGGAAAATTTTAGATTATGGAGTTCTTCATGATAGCAAACATTTTAGAGGAGAGGGAAGAGTAGGAGGAGTTGGAAGACAGTTCATGATATTTCCACCACCACCCCATAGTAGTTCGTTCTAGGACCAAGGAGCAAAAGGACGGGGGTGATGAAAACTTTAGGCTATATAGGCTTATGACCAAGAGGCTCTGAGGGTGATTATATGTACTCTCTATATCCTTTATACTTTCTATATTAGTATTTTTAGACACTATTTTGAGGTACTCTATTGTTTCCACTTATTTATTGAAATTCAACCAGTTAACACATGGTGTCAGTAGATCCCTTTGGTAGTTTATTTTGACATAGACTCAAACTCAGGAGAAATAAGGACACTTTCCCCTCTGTGATGCATTCTGATAATATGATTAAAATCATGAAGGTGAGATATTTTCACACAAAGTGAATAATTTCATGGTGTGGTGGATGAGTTCCTTTGAATTTTTTTGTTTGGGTCAGTGTTTTATGTTAGGAGGCTTGCATTTGGAGGGTCTGGTAAGACCTTATGTGTGAAATTGGGAAGAACTACATGGTTCATTGGTACCCTCGCAATCTCGGGGTCAGATTTGTGTACAAGAAGCTTGCGGTTGGCATCGTGAATTTCTTCTAGGAAAAAAAGATAACTACAGGGATACATCAATATCTACACCAGGATAGAGAGTTGATATACCACTAGACCCTATGACTATAGATAGACTGGTTGGATGGTGTTTTTACCACCTAATATTGTAGAGGATACATGTTCTCAATTTTCTGCACAATGTCAATCTAGATTGAGCTGGATGATGGGTGTGGTTTTTCCTTTGTGGTTCCCTTGAGTTCATGCTTTTTGGAAGTGTGGGAACCTCCTGGAGAATTCACTAGTGATGGAGTCCCAGTATATAGATCAATTTATCTCCTTCCACCTAGTCTTTCAATATTTAGAGATCAAAAACCTTAAGGTGGGGATGATGTAGCAGATCAAGTTTTTCTATTTAAGACTTTGTAAAAATTTATAGGGATATTTTCGAAGCCAAAAACTATGTTGGTGTAGGATTCCAAGGCTCAGAGAGCCTTGATGCAGTGATATTAAAAATACTAAAAATATTTTATCAAAAGTGTATAGTTTTTTTGTTACACCCCATCCTCAGATACTCCTTCATTTTATTCATATCTCAATGTTGGATCTTTTGGTTGAGGTTCGGATTGAGTGTTCAAGAAAATAATTTGTATTTTGGTGGTTTAGGTTTTCTTAAAATCATATTCATAGTTATCGTGAGTGTTATTGGGTGAAAATGGAATGGTGGAGAGTTTGGGACACCCACGATGTCACAATATTGTTTTTAAATCATTGAAGGATAATTTGGTGGGTTTCTCTAGTGTTTGGGGTTTCATTTGAGGTTTTTGACCAATTTTAGGGGTTTCATTGTCTGTGAATGGTTTTCCCAAACCATGCCACTTAAAACTAAAATGTTGCATATTTTTCTAGTAGCCCTCACACAGTTTTCACATGGTTTACCAAACTGTGCATCATAACCATGCATCCAATTACAAGATTAATAAATTTTTATTTAGAAACATGTTTTGGGAGATTACACCTCTAAAATGAAGCCCTACCAGTTGTGAATTGACTAGTGGATCCTCCCACTTCATCCTCCATCATTTTTGGGGAAATTTTTGAGAGATTACTCAAAAAATCTTGATGATTCTTCATGTTTCCTTCCTCAAATCTTCTCTCCTTCTCTTCCCCTCTTTATTTCAGGGGTTTCATTAGGGGTATTATTCCATTAAAAAACCCAAATCACTAGGGTTTATGTTTTTTTCCTTTGGATCTAGGTTGTGAAAACTGTCTATGGGGCGTAGATCTCTCCTCCCTTGAAGTTTCATTGCATCCGCACACCATTAAGGTTTGTGTTTCAATGTTTTTCCTATCCAATTGAAACCATTGGGGATTAAGTGTATTATATTAATTTTTCATTACTATTTTAATCCTTATAATTATTATCTATAGTTCATTTTTGTGTTTCCTTATTGATAAAATTTGGAGAAATGTTTTTCTATGGGTTTTATTCATTATGCCTATAAATCTATGCACATAAGGTGTTTGATAAAATTCCTTTTGTTTTATAAACATGAAATTTATCCCTTGTTGAATTTTTTAGACCTGGTTTTATATATTTTCTTTGATGAAGAATGAATTGGATCATGAAATGTGATTTAGGTGCCTATTTATGGCTTTATGTTTTATTGTGAAATGTTTTGGAAAGGTTCCTCGGGTTTTTAAAATGTTTATGAGAGATCTTACAATTTGTTGGTTTAAAGGGAAGTAGTATTTTTGGAAAAATGTTTCTGGGTATTCTTATAGATCTAAAAAGGGTTTCATTGGATATTTTCACATCCATGGTTTTACTAGGTGCACACATGTATGGTTATTCATGTGAAAAAGACACTTAAAAATGATGTTACACATGAACCTTTATTTATCAAATGTTTTCTCTTCTCTCTCACATTATCTTCCTTCTAAAATGGATCTTTGATTTCTAAAAAATGTGTTGGTATTTCATGTGGCTTTAAAATTATTTTTAACGTGTTCTTTAAAATTTGAAACATTGGGTATCTTAGAACATTATTGGTTTCTAAATGAGTTAAAGGCCCATTTTGGCATGTCATATTTAGAAAAGGTTTTAGAAATGATTGGGGAATGTTTTGGTAAATGTATTTGGGCGTGTAAACACAAAGGACCATTTGGAATTATACTTTTAAAGGTGATGTTGTGTATCAATATTTGAAAAGAGCGTGGTTCAGAATATGTGAACACCCAATTGGAAACTTAAAGAGTTTTTCAAAATGGTTTGAATGCTTATGTGATGTGACATCTTGGTTGAAACTTTGGTGACATGTCCTATTTTTGTATATATGTATGTGGGAACCTCTATTGGTGATATTTACCTTCATGGGTTATCATATATGGGGTCCGTGTTTGGGGTATGCAAGTGCGGTGAGATGAGTCATGTGTGTGAGGGCCTCCTACTTACACAGTATTACTATTAAGACCGTGGGTTCCTAGGCATCTTTTAGATGATCGAGTGACTGTTTATTATTATCCCCTATGGGATATGTAGGTACCATCCTAGAGTTATGGACAATCTAGGAGGGATTCACCACTAGTGATGCTGTGAGAGCATCTAGTTGGTTATAGACATAGTGGCTTTACCATACACCAACAGGTGGTTCCGAACTGAGTATATCTAGGGGTCTTCTAGGGATGCTTAGGATTTCCAATGTTTATTATCCGTATTTTTATTTACTTTATACTTTATTGAATGTTCATTCGTTCAGTTTATTTATTTCTAGCATAGCCTTGGTGTTGTGGATCTAGGTTTTTATTTTTAATGAAAAATATATTTTCAGTGTGGAAACATGGTGTTCATCATTTGAAGAAGGGAATGAAATGTATTAATTTTTGAAAAGTAAGAAAACCTATTTTTATAACCTTATTTAAAAACTAGTGTTAATTGATTATTTTGGGAATAGAAACACATGGAATCCTTAGTGATTTCCAATGGATCTATCCAGATCCCACCCTACTTGTGCCATTCAGTGTTGGTAGACCTGAGCTGTTTTGTGGGTTTAGCTTTTGTTCAGGTTCTTCTTGTTTGAGTTATCTCTTGGAGCGGGGTGGTCTTGTGGTTGGTGGTGACAAAAAGGTCACATGGGGTTTGTGTTAGTAGTTTTTTGTTTTATTTTTTGGTAGCTTTTGGTTCTTTTAGTGTCAGTTTTATTCAGTTGTATTTTTATTAGACCAGATTGTTCATTTATTGAGATTTAGCTGTGGTTATATTTTCTTTATTTTCTATTTTTTATATTTTGATCCAATTTATTATGGGATAAATCATTCATTATTGTTTTATTTTGTTTCCTCACACTAGTTTTCAGCCTATTGGGATCATAAACACCCTTCAGGCCATGTCATAGGCTTGGTCGAGTGTCAGGTAAGATGGCATCCCAGATTGGTTCATGAAAAAATGGTATTAGAGGAGGTTCTTGTTATTTGGGGTGCCTGGTTGATTGATAATAGGTATTTTGGGACTCAGGAGGTAGGAACATGATGGGAATAATGAACCCTTGATCATTCTAGACCTCGAGACACCTGGGGTAGCATGGGATTTGAGTCTTATGTATTGAGTTGTTTTGGACCGAGGGATGAAAACAGAGGTGAACCGACTGAAGGACCCTAGAACACCATGAGATAGGAAGGGTGAATCAGGGTGTGAAATTTTTCTTTTAATCTAATGGATCTTGTTTCCACGTTGATAGGAACCTATTATACCATTCTAAAGAGGATGTTTAGAAAACAAATAATCACATTCAAAGAAATGACCCAGTAATTTTACCTGGTTCACCACTAAGGGCTACATCCAAGAAGAATACACCAAAAGTGTGTCAGTTGTAACCAATAACCACTAATATTCACTAGTTTTAGATTACAAGAGTTTATCACTGTAACTCTGTGTCAGGAACACTACATTTTCAATGTATTTGGGAAAACACACTATGCCCCTCAGATCACTTCTGTTGACTCTGCCTTGCTCACTGCATTTGAATAATCTTTACTCAGTTTATCTACTTGAAGATCGTTTCAATGGAGTATCATTAAATCATACACCCTAAAATATAAATAGATGCTCTTTTGAAGTCCCATTTTTATCCACATATGTAATTTAGTTTCCCTCACATTTATTTAATTAATTTTTCAAACTGATTGGTCAACTTTTTCAGGCTTCCTTGAGTGTTCTGCATATCACTTTACCTCCTCCGCATACTGATTTGTGGGTACAGTTCGCAGATCACCTACTCTGCAAACTACTACTATTTTTTCATACCACACAACACCTTTACGAAATTCCCTACCCAATGTACTTCCTTACTTTGCATACTACTTAGCTTCTCCACATACCTCCCAGCCCCATGTACTACATGCACTTCCTGCGCAAACTGCACTCTCTTTTATGGACAATTTTTCTTTCATAGATGGTTCTCTCCGCATACAATCTTCTCATCCATGAACCACTTCTAAATTCACCAAATTTCTTCATGAAATTTTTATATCCAATCCAGTAGATTAATAAAGTGGATTAATTCTCCTAAAATAGGCACATAACTCACAAATTCTCCTAATCTGATTTACCCAAATTTTCAATGTGGGATAATCTTCCCTGCATACTAAACTCTATCCATGTACTATATTCCTCCATTGTATAACACTCCTATATCACAAACTTCATCAATCCCATGAACCTTAATCCTTCCACGTACCGCACTCCTTTGTTCATATACCTACATTGCGAACAAAATTCAGTTTTGCGAACTGCTCCACATACCATTCCCATGAATCCGTACACAGTCCATGAACCATTCCCGAACATGGTTCATGGTCCATGTCTTGAGTCACATGGTTCTCTCCATTTTATAAATTCATTCTCCATTCTTCATGCCATATATTCCTATAAACAGATTCCGGATTTTGAGGCCCAGAAATTTGGTAAACAATGGGAAACCACACCACCTTCAATACTGCTTTAATCCTAAAACATATAACCACATTCCTTGCAATCTGGCTTGTCATCCATGTGCATATTGACAAAAAAAAACATGCCATACTCCATTGTTATCAACAAACAACCTTAGTTCCAACACTGAAATCATGTCATAGCCTCACATGGGGTGGTGACCCATGTAGAGCCCAAGTTATAGGTTCAAGGCCCTCAGTGTTACGACTTACATGGGGAACGACCCACCCCCATGTCACTAGGTTAGGTATAGACAATGATCCCTCATTATGGTTACTCATCGTCGATCATGTTTCATTTTGGTTCCAGTGGGTATAAAAATATGATGAAGGTGAAAGTGAATTTTGAAACAAAAATGGATTTAAAAATGGAATTTTTTTCATCCAATGGTTTTAAAATAGTAACAAGGGTTTTGAAACCTTTAATGTTTTTTGGGTTGGAGAATTTGGATTGGAAACATCCCTTGGTATTCCTTATGGATGCTGACATGTGGATGGGTATGTGGGGAATTTGCATGTGGGCATGTGAGGAGGGAAATGGATGGACACACAGGTAATGTTTCAAAAGATTCCATTTGGTTTGGTTTTGAAATTAAAGGTTGGAATTGGTTTTATATAGTGTATTTGAATGAAAAATGATTTCGGAAATTTTTTATTCTTTGAAAAAGGGTTTTTGGTATTTGGGAATTAGCCTTGAAAGAAGGCAGTTTTGAATTTTTTTAAAGGAAAATGGTGGTTTTTGAAAAAGGATTTTTTGGTAGTGTTTTTTTACTAGGATTTTGAGCTAGTTGGTTTTGGGTTTGAGGTGTTCCTTTTTATTTTTTCCTTGATTTTATGTTGGAATTAGTTTGTTATTTTCATGTTGCTCATGAAATTCCACCCAAAAAGGTCTCCAAAATTTCTGACGAGTCATGCCCGATTCCTGTTCCTTCTCACGTATTTCCTATTTTCTATGGCGATCAAGGTCCACTTGAGGGTATGGAGTGTCTTGAAAAGGTTGAGCATGTTTTCAGGTTGTTGGGAACTCCCAAAGCTGTTAGAGTTCATTCATTTCGAAGTTTCTTTGAGGGTACAACATTAGACCAGTGGGATTTGGCTGCCCCATCCTCAATGCTAGGTGAGATAACATGGTAGGTGTTTAAGGCCACTTTTTTCCAGTAGTTTACACCAGAGGAGGAGAAGTTGAGAAATGTGGTAGAGCTGTGGAATGTTTGGCAGGGTCATCGGTCAGTAGGGTCTTATGTTAACCATTTCAAGGAGTTGGTTCCCTATTCCTTGGAAGTTGTCTTAGAGGATAAAATTAACGCCCCTCTACTTTTTCTAGGGTCTTCATCATGAAATTGTGGATAAAGTTCTCTAATATGGTGAAACCTATTTCAAGAGGTTGGTGGATGAGGCTTTCAAGGCTGAGCAAGTTTTTGGGGTGTATTCAGTGGTTGTTGGTTCTCATGAAGGTCCCCCATCTGGTGAGTGGGTTGTGCCTGAGGAACTGGTTTCTAAGAAAATTTCATTGTGAGATTCAGATTCCAGTTCGTCAGACTGTTTGCTTGTATGTTTCCAGTGGGTCTGGTTTGGTCACCCAAGGCCGTCTTACTATATTAATTTGAAGACTTGTCGCCGCTGTGGATACTTGGGTCATTTGGAGAAGTTATACATAAAGAACTATCTGAAATGAAATTCTTAATCAGAGGATGTGTTGCCTGACTCTGAGATAGGAGATGCTTTAGCCAGCGAAGCCCCAACCACAGGTCTTGGGGTAAATCACACACACAGTCAGGAGTTTCCTAGGGTACTAGAAGCTCAGGCCTAGTCATTTTTTCCAAACTATTGTTATTCTATTGTTTTCTGTTCATTTATTATTATAATGGTTTGATGGACATATCCTACCATAATTTAAGTGTCTTCATTTATTCTAAATTTGGATTCTAGAATAATTTTTTTTCAATAAGGGTTGTTGACTATAGATAAATGAGTTCAATTGGTTTTGGTTTTAGTCTCTTCAAGGCTAATTTTGGAAATACCAAGGTTTTGAGAAGAGTATGAGTAGTAGGGTTAATCCTCTTTTTATTTTTAGTTTAAACTATTATTGTGAGTATTTCCTCATGTTGGAGGTATATTGTTTGATGTTAAGGATTGTTTAGATTTTCATTGGTGTTGTTGATAACCATTGTGTGGATGGTTTTCGACCCTTGTTGGGGTTTTCCCATTCAGGCACCCATTATACCAAATTTCTCTATAGTAGGTTCTTTGTCTGGGTCCATGGGGTGGAGTCATTCTATTCATACTATAAGTTTGGTAAATCTTCCTTAGGATTTACCGTGGTCCCCCCGGGGGGTGGTGTGTTGGGGTATTGAGGTTTTCAAGTTAGTTGAGTTTTTGTGGTGGGGAGAACCCTCTCGCAATCTCCCTCAGTCTTGGGCTTTGGTTTCTTCTTGAATCAGTTAGGTGTGACCTATAGAAAGTAAGTTCATCCTGGGATTCCCAGTTTTCTTCGGTTTTGTTTGGTAATGGACACAATTCTTGATCATATTTTGGATTGGTGAATATCTGGCGATAGAAAGTGTCAGTGGTGGGGATAATTGTCACACCCCAACTGCAGATACTCCATCATTTTATTTATTTCACAATGTTGGATATTTTAGTTGAGTTTCGGCTTGAGTGTCCAACAAAAGTCTTTCTGTTATGGTGGTTTAAATTTTCTTTAAATCCTATTCATGTTTATCGTGAGTGTTATAGGGAGAAAATGGAATGGTGGTGAGTTCCAGACACCAATTATGTCATTATATTGTATTTAAATCATTAAAGGATCATTGGGTAGATATTCCGTAGTGTTTGTGGTGTCATTTGAGGGTTTTGAACAATTTTTGGGATCACAAAGTTTAAGCACGGTTTTCCAAAACTGTGAAACATAAAACTGCAATGTTGCAGATATATCCAGTAGCCCTCGCACGGTTTGTGCACAGTTTACAAAATCGTTCCTCAAAACCATTCATCCCATTATGGGATTAATAACTTTTGAGGTAGAAAACCATTTTTGGAACTTCCACCACTAAATATAATCCCTACCAGTTGGGAATCGACCAGAGGAGAGTTAACCTTCATCCTACATCGTTTAGGGGAACTTTTTAGAATATTAATCCAGAATTTTAGGTGATTATTCATGTTTCCTTCATCAAATATTCTCTCATTCTCGTCCCCTCTTTTTTTCTAGGGTTTTATCTAGGGGTATTATTCCATGGAAGAACCCTAATCACTAGGGTTTATGTTTGGTTTATTTTCCATTGGATCTAGGGTGTGAAAATGGTCCATGAGGATTAGATATATCCTCCCTTGAAGTTTCATCGCATACACACATTGTCGAGGTAGGTGTTTCCATGTTTTTTCCTTTCCAATTCAAACCATTGGTGCTTGGGTGTCTTAAATTAAATTTTAAATGATATACACATCCTAAAAATTCTCATGGATGGTTTATTTTGGTGTTTCCTTATTGAGAGAATTTCGAAAAAATGGTTTTCTATGGGTTTTCTTAATTGTGCTTATAAATATAAGCACACAAGGTGTTTGATAAAATGCATTTTGTTTTATAAACATGGAATTGAGTCCTTGTTGTATTTTTTAGTCTTTGGTTTTATATATTATCTTGTTTTAAGAATTAATTGGATCACGAAATGTGAGTTAGGTTCCTATTTATTGATTGATGATTTATAGTAAAATGTTTTCGAAAGGTTCCTTGGGTTTTTAAAATGTTTATAAGAGATGTTACAACTGTGTTGGTTTAAATGGAATTAGTATTTATAGAAATATATTTTTGGGTATTCTTATGGATCTTCAAAGGGTTTATTTGGATTTTTTCACATCCATAGGTTCACTAGGTGTACACATGGTTGGTCATTCAAGTGAAAATGACACTTAAAAATGATGTTACACATGAACCTTGATTTCACAAATGTTTTCACTTCCCTCTCCCATTATATTACTTCTAAAATGGATCTTTGATTTCTAAATATTGTGTTGGTATTTCATGTGGATTTAAAATGATTTTGAATGTGTTAATTAAAATTTGAATCATTTTGTATCTTGGAACATGTTTGGTTTTTAAATGGTCTAAAGGCCTATTTGGCATGACATACATGGAAATGGTTTTAAAAATTATTGGGGAATGTTTTAGTAAATTTATTTGGGTGCATAATCATAAAGGTCCATTTGGAATTGTACTTTTAAAGGTGATATTATGTGTCTATTTTAGAAACATGAGAGGACCAGTTTGGGATATACCTAACACTGAGAGGGGCGGTGAATTAGTGTTGGGGACTTTTGAAACCAATTCCATCTTTTTATCCCTGTACCTCCTGATCTATTTGGATCTTGATTATATTATTCTCTTTACCCTACTTCATGCAATAATAAAAAGGAGTAAATTTTTTCACATGATATTTTTACAAGGTTCACTACTCAATAAGAGAAGCTACATCCTTTCCATGCATGTGAATGAATAGTTCATAGATTCTCCACTATAATGTGATATACTATTACAGTGGCTTGACTTAGAAAATAATACTCTCGTTAGTGTGGTTACCCACACATTGGAGGGGGGATGGAAACAATACTCTTCCCTGAACTGGTGACAACCTTTTCCAACTTGCATCTCCTTGCTAGTTCATTATACTGCCTCTCAAGAAAGTATTCTCCCCGTTGAATATAGTTTGCAACACCAATAGATTCTTACACCGAATGAGTCATATTGGATGTCACACTGCTACTTGATCTTCTAATATTCACTTTTTATTTTCTTAGCATCCGGAAAGTGACCCTCTTCTTCATTCCCAGCAGAAAACCTGAAAGTTGGACAATCTACATCTATTACTTCTTCAGTGTAAAACAAACTACACTGAAACTTATTCTTCCTCTTGCTAGAATCAAAAACCTCATTCTGTGATTGTCAAAACAATGAGGAGGAGAAAAAATTAGCATAATCATAGTTAATATGGCATGAATAATTGTGTATAAGTGGTCCATGATTCTTCTTCTTCTCTAGTTCCTTATGGTGAACCACCTTGCTCCTTCGCGAACAGTGTACTGGGTATGGTTAGTGGATTGCCTCTTCAAAAATCATCTCTCCTCCATGTACCATCCCTACTTTCCTTCTGCGTACCAAAACATATCCACGTTCCATTACTGATCCGCATACCACAACTGCTCCACTTACCGCACCTACTCAGCGTACCGTGAGTGGTTCGCCTACAACGCCTGCTCTGCATACCTTCACCTGCTCCGCGTACTGTGCTAGAACCGTGTACCGCACCAACTCCACATACTGCACTGGAACCGTGTACAATGCCTTCTCTTCTTCCATATACTACACCCACTATATTTTTATATATTGTCCCTGCTTCTACAAACCACTCTCTTTTCGTGAACTATTCTCTATTCGCGGATTGCCTTCGCTTCCACATACCTGAGATATCTTAGTGTATTGTGCCTTTTTCCTCTATGTACAAGACTTCCCCTTATGCATACTGAACATCCTCCTCCACATAATAGAATTCCTCCTCAGCGTACCAAAATTACTTTTCCTGTTATGAATCCATGCAAGAACCTTTAACGAAATTCCTTTTGCGCGAACCACTTCTCTTACGCGAAATCTGCCTTACGAACCACTTTTGGGCTTCATTGAATTTCTTCCTTGAGTGAAGGATGTTCTCTAATGATAATTGGACACACATAATGATGGGACAAGAACTCCTAATATAGGAAAAAATGTGAAAATTTCACTAATACATTTTAACCAAATTTTCAATGTGGGACAACCTTCACCGGATACTACTTATCCTGCGTATTACAAGCCTCCACCACATACTGATTCTCCTTTCATGAACCTTCACTTCGTACCATGTGTCTGCTGCATACCATTGACCTTCTATGTACTATAATCCCGTCGGTCTATGTACAACATGTCTTCCTCCAATGATGATCCATCCTGCGTACCGCAACTCCTTCCACCACGTACCATTTTCTGATTCTGCAAATCGCTCCGCATACCATTCCCACTGTCTCGTACGCTATCTTCATACCATGCTGGGAACATGGTATGCAGTCCATATACCATGGAACGTGGTTCTGATTCTTTTCAAATTTCCTTATCCATTCCACATCTCATTCACTCCTTCGATACATACTTTGGCAAGAACACCAATGCCACTTTACTATCTTCTGGATTTCATCCTGAACTTCATATACCTTGATATATATACTTTAAATGATCAACTTTAGTATCTCCAGATTGTTTTTAGTAATGTACTAAAAATTCCCTTTCTTCTAGTAGCATCATTCTATACAATCAAAACTAAATATGATTGTCTTCACCTTTTCTCCCACTTTTCTTCATAAGGCTTGCATCACAAGTTCTCCAACCAACTTATGATCTTTGCGAAATATAGTCAAGTAAAGAATCATATGATTTTATAAAATGTGAAATGCAAGGCCATCTAAAAATTCCAAGCCCTTCTACTCTCTCTCTTCTTCTTTAACGATCATTCTCCACTTCATGCAAATCATATGAATCCTTTCTTCAAGAAAGATATCGTAGGGTTCTCATGCAATCATGATGCATTTCATGACCTTATTCAAATCCTCATTCTTCATTAATCAATATCAGATGGATGAAACTTCACCATTATTCATTGTTGTAAATAATTTGTCACCATTGAAACAAGTTCTTTGAAATTAGGATCAATGCAACGATCATTTGAATTTACATCATGGAGAATTTCCCAAGTAATGAATTCAATGATTTAAATCCATAAGAATTCTCCAGGCATCATTATTTCAACCAACCTCCATAAAATTTGGAGCTCTTTGTTCCTTTTGACTAGCATTGAAAACTATTGAAAAAAAATACAAATTCATACACAATGTGGTCCCAACAATCTCCCCATTTTTATTTTGTTTTCAACACCTTAAGGTTCTCTCAAATGAATGTGTCAATGTGACTCTTCTCTCTCAACTCTACTTATTTCTCTCCCTTAAACATTCATTTCATTTATCTCCCCCTTATTGACATGAAATAAAAAGTTCATTGGAAAAGGGTATAATTCATACATAAGAAATGTGCCCTCAATAATTTCATTCTAAGACTACTTGAGCCATTTTTGGTGTAGAAAAAAAGAGGATTTGATTTAGACAAAAAAGATGTCCATTACCCATTGATCATGGTACCACATGAGATGAGAAGTCATGTATTTGTCTTCAAGGGACTTTCACTTTCATTCTAGGATGAAGATGTTGTATGTGATATGAAATAATCAAACTGGAACTCATTTTACAATGAAATATCCTTCGAACAATCATCAGGGTAATTGAATTTGATACCAACTGAAGTTGATACTAGTTGAAATAATGACTATGGCTTCTTCTTCATCTTTTCTCCCCCTCAAGGGAACACTTCTCATCACTTATTTTCAGGTTCTCTCCTTGAGAGCTTGCTTCACCTTCAATTCCCTGTATTAGAAGAACAAATAAAATACACAAAAGATTTATGGGAATAAGGTAGATCCTTATTGCTTCATCAATGTGAAAAACAAGGTTGAGATGATTTTCTCAACCCAGATGCTCCATTCTTCACACTTTCACAACTGATCATCAGTGCTGACTATGATTGTGTTGACCTCAATATTTCATCTATCTCTTTGTGTGTGAATATTCTTTCTACATTAGATTTTAAATCACTAGAATCTCCTAGTGAAACATTAATCCTATTGGGGAATTATTTTTGGGCTATAATGAATTCAATGCATTTTGAAATAGTTAGTCCAACCTTGTTTCACCTTATATGCAAAAAATTCGTTGTCTTCATATAGAATATTATTTTTTTGCACTAGTGTTTCCCTGTGAATCTTCTATTTTTCTCCTTCTTTCTAAATCTTCTTCCCAGATAACCAATAAGTCATTAGGAAATGAAGTTTTAAGATTTGATCTTCCACATGGCTTTTTCTAAGCATCATCCTTCTTAGAAGTTCTTTTGGATGCACTACCATTCACCTTACTGTATTTGAAATCCAAGGGCTTCTCATCTTTCCTTCTTGAAGTCTTCTTGGGAGAATTTTATCTTACTACATTATTTTTATTTATTCCCAAGGCTACTTCTTTATTCTTATCTAGATTTTGTGATCTTGTTTTCTTATCAGCTTTGGGCACCTGTTGAGACGAACATGAACCGAACTTGTGACCACTCCCATTGTAAACATCACACATGTTATCAAGTATTCCAAATCTATTTTCAGTAAATAGATGCTTTTGTATTTTTGGACGTTACTTATTCTTCATTGGGTTCATACCCCTTGAGATGTTCTTTCCACGTGATTTTACATTTAAGAGATTCTACTAACAATCTAGTGAACAATGACCATGTATTTTTCAGCACCAATATTGACTAAAAGACCATGAATTCTTGATATCTTCATTATATTGTTGCTGAGTATTATTCCTGATATGTTTTCTTTATGTGGGGAAATATCATCCATATTTTTCTAATCCACCCTTGACATGGTGGTAGGTATCTCATAACCTTTCATTATCCATATTTGTTTAAATTTTTTCTTCCAACCTACACTTTTCGTTGAAACAATTTCATAAAAATTAGTACAAGTTGGTATGGATGGTACCTTCTTCTCAGCTACTTGTTATATATCAATGATTGATTCCATGATATTCTTATCACATTTTGTAGGTATTTTGATAGTAGAATCCTCTAATGAACATTGGGTACCAACAACCACTCTTCCCTTATTTTGTGGAGACTCAATATGTTTCTTCTCAAGATTGGTAAACTGAGCTTGCTATTCTAGGCATCTCATATTAAGGATGAATTTATGGTCTCTAATAATATTCATCTTCTTTTCACAAGCCTTCTTTAATCTTTCAACTCCATATTCATGATACTTTACTTTTTTTTCGTAACAAAGAGTCATGTTCTTGAAATTCTTGTACTTTTCTTCCAAATATATCTCCTTGAATTCATTTCTCCTTATTAGCTCTTTTTCAAGTGCCTGGATCTCCTCTTATAGAGTCTTATTGACTCCCTATTTTTCTTCAACTTCTTTGATCCATTCTGAATAACTCATTTCTAATTCCACCTCTGTTGTTTCAAAGGATCCAACTTGTCTAGAGAGATTTAAACAATCATAAATCTTTTCTTGTAATACCTTATCCTAAACATCATTTTATTCTTCTAGTTGGGTGATATTTTATTGAATTCATTGAAATAATCCACAAATAAGTGAGAAAATTTCTTCAAGGATGTGATAGAGAATCATTTTAATCTTTAAACTAAAAACTCTTGATAGTTTTTTGATTGATCATCACCACTTGTGAAAGAATTTTCATCATGAGAATAATTTCCAAATGTACTAAAACTTACCTATTGATCACTTGATGTAGGAATGTTATCCATCTTCTTGGTGAAAACTTGAGCAACCTTATCATTAATTTCCATGGCTGTTATATCTTCTTTCTCCACAAGGTATGGAGATCCGAATGCTTCATCTTCTTTAGATATGAGAGTATTCATTTTCAACTTTCTCTTCTCCTACTTTTTCCTACTCATCATGGTCTTAATAGATAAATCCTTCTGCGCAGAGATAACTGAATATTCACTAAAATTTAACTTCATTGATAACTCATGAAAGAAACTTAGGTCTTCAAAAGAGAATAAATTCACTATAGAGAATCCAGAAGAGGTGAACCTCTCACTAATACAAATTAAGAGGACCAGTTTGGGATATAACTGACACTGAGAAGGGGGTGAATATGTGTTGGGGAATTTTGAAACTAATTCCAACTTTTTATCCCTATACCTCTTGACCTGTGAGGATCATGATTCTCTTATTCCCTTTTCCATATCTCATGCAATAATAGAAATTAGAAAACATATTCACATGATATTTTTACAAGTTTCACTGGTCAATAAGAGTCGCTACATTCTTTCAATTCATGGGAATGACCAGTCCATGGATTCTCCACTAAAATGCAATATGATGTTACATTTGATTGAATAGGAAAATAATACTCTATTCAATGTGGGTCCCTACACTTTAGAGGGGAAGATAAAAAATCATCTTCACTGAACTAGTGGAAACCTAGTCCAACTTACTACTCCTTAATAGCTCTTTATAATGCCTCCCAAGACAGTCTTATCCATATTGAATTGGGTTTGCAACAACAATAGAGTCTTCCACCTGCTGAGACCTATTGGATTTCACACTCTTGCTTGATCTTATACTATTCACTTGTTACTTTCTTAGTAGCATGCAAGTAACAATCTTCTTCTTTCCCAAGAGTAAACCGAAAAGCTATACAATCCTCATCTCTTACATCTTTAGTGAAAAACCAACTACACTGAAAATTATTTTTCTTTTTGATAGAATCAAAAATCTACTTTTTTGGTTGTCAAAACAATGAGGACCATCCAAGCTTAGAATCATTAAAAGTTAATATGGACTAAATAATTGATTATAAGTTGAACATAATTCTTCTTCTTCTCTTGTTCTTTACAGTGAACCACCTTACTTCTTCGCGAACTATGTACTATGTATGGTTAGTGGATTTCCTCTTCGTGAATCGTCTCTCCTCCACATATCATCCCTGATTTTCTTCTACATACCAGTCCTTCTCCACATACTGTGATTGCTTCGTGTAACATAGCTTCTCCACTTACCGAACCTTCTCAATGTACCGGGACTACTCTGTGTACAGCTCCTGCTCTGCGTACCTGCATCTGCTCCGCATACTGCGATGGAACCGCGTACCGCACCTACTTCGCATACTATATCATAACTACATATTGCGCCTGGTTTGATTCTGCGTACTACCCACACTCTGCGTCATCATACTATTCCTTCTTCTGCAAACCAAACTCTTTCTATGAACTATTCTATATTCACAGACTGACTACACTTCAGTGTCCCTGAGCTTGTTTAGTGTACTACGTCTTCTTCCTCCATATACCAAACTTCCTACTCTATGTACCAGACTTCCTCCTCCGTGTACCATACTTCCTTCTCTGCACACCAGAATTCATTAGCAGGTTATGAATCCCATCAAGAACCTTTGGTGAAATTCCTTTCATGCGAACCACTTCTATTATGCATAATCTACCTTGAGAACCACTTTCGAGCTTCATTGAATTTCTTCTCTGTGTGAAAGATGCTCTCTAATGATAATCGGTCACACTTAATGATGGGATTAACACTTATTATATAGGAAATGAACTCAAAAAATTTCACTAATTCATTTTACCCAAATTTTCTAGGTGGGCAAACCTTCATCTGATATAGCTTATCCCGCATATTGCGAGCCGCCACTGTGTACTGCTTCTCCTATCACAAACCTTCACTGCGTACTGTGTGACTGCCACATACCATTGACCTTTTGTATATAGAATTCCTTCCAGTCTGTGTATTGCATCTCTTCCACCAATGGCGATCCATCCCACATTCTGCCACTCCTTCCACCGTGTACGATTTTGTTATTCCGCGAACCACTCTGTGTACTGTTCCAGCTATCTCGTATGCTGACCACATACCATTCCAAAACCTGGTACGCAGTCCATGTACCATGGTATGTGGTTCCCATAATTTTCTAATTTCCTTTTCCATTCTTCATCTCTTTCACTCCCTCAATACCTACTTCGGGAAGAAAACCAATGCCACTTCGTTATCTTTTTTATTTCTTTATGAACTTATTCTATTGTGATATATATGCTTTGAATGATCAGCTTCAACATCGTCAGATTTTCCAAGGAAGGTACTAAAAGTTCCCTTTCTTCTAGCATCATCAATCTTTCCAATCAAAAGTAAATATGATTGGCATCATCTTTTCTCCCACTTTCCTTCATAAGGATTTCATCACAAGTCCTCCAAAAAACTTATGATCGTTGTGAAATATAGACCAATAAAGCATCGTTTTATTTTCTGCAATGTGAAATGCATGTCCCTCTTAGAATGACATGCCCTTCCACTATCTCTCTTCTTATTCAACCATCATTCTCCACTTCATGAAAATCTTATGATTCTTTAATTCAAGTAAGATCTTTCATGGCTCTCATGAAATCATGATGCATTTCATGACCTTATTCAAATCCTCATTCTTCCTTAATCATCCTCATATGGATGATACTTCACCATTATTCATTATTGTAAAAAATGTGTTACCTTTGACACATGTTATTTGAACTAAGGATTAGGGCAACAATCGTCTGAATTTATATCATGGAGAATTTCCCAACTATGGCATCCAATGCTATGAATCCATATCAATTATCCATGAATCAATACTTCAACCAAAATCCATTAACTTTGGATATCCTTCATCATTTTTACCAGTATTGAAAACTATTGACAACAAAGACAACTTTATACACAATGTGGTCCAAACAAAAAGAGCATGGTTTGGAATATGTGAATGTATGATTAGCAAATTAAAGAGTTTTACAAAATGGATTGAATCCTTATGTGATATGATGAATTGACTGTCACTGTGATGACCTGAAATATTTATATAAATATGTATGTTAGAACCTATATAGGAGGGATTTATCATCATGGGTTATCATATAGGTTGTCCATGTTTGGGGTCGGAATGTGCGGTGATATGAGTTACGCATGCAAGGGCCTCCAACATACACAATATTACTATTACCACCCTGGGTTCCTGTGCATATTTTAGATGATCGAGTGACAGTTTCTTATTTTTTGGGACCAAGTTGGATGGAGAAGGAAGTAAGAAGAGTTTGTTGTTATAGAGTTTTGTCTTTTGTTGCCAAAGAAGATAAAAAAATTAACCTGGTAAAGGACTTGAAAATTAGACGATGCTTTGCTGATATGTATTTCAAAAAATTAATATGTTAGGAGAACTTGTGATAAAATCATTATGAAGGAAAGGGGGAGAAACAATGATGCCTGTCATATACAGTTTTTATTGGAAGGAATGATGCTGCAGAAGATAGAGAAGTTTCAATACTTTCCATTGTAAATATGATGATTTTAAAGGTGTTTGATCAAAGAATATATATCATGATATATATGGTTCATGATGAAATCAGTTGTTTGTTGAATATTCTAGATTATAATGAAGCAGAATTGGCATTCGTTCTGATGTAGATTTTAAGGTGGTGATGTTTCCCAATGTTTACCAAATTTATGAAGGTGAAAATCAGGAGACAGAGAAGTGTGATTCTGGAAAAGGATGATGCTTGAAAGTTTCAATATGGATTGGTATGTTGTGAAAAAGTGGAGTCCTATGATCCAAATATCAAAATCTGGCAACGGAATGACAGACATGAAAGATTTGTTTTTGCGCGCAAGATTGAAGGGAGTTTGAAATGTTGCGCGCAAGGCATGATTCGAGGTAAAAAATTTGAAAACTGACAAAGGAATAAAGTGCATTAGTGATTCAAGAAGTGTGTGAAAGATTCAATAAGTGGAAAAAAGATCAGGTTGGTGTGAAAGAGACTTATGTGCCCAATGCGATGTCAAATGGGGTTTTGCGCGATGCGTTAGGATCTTGCATGACACATCGAGATTTTTGTGCACAGGGTGCGAAGTGATCTATAAATAAGAAGTGACCCCCTAAAATTTTAAAAAATATCAACACTTTAATAATTCATGTGATTTGAAGAATGGAAGAATTTTAAGTAAAGGGATGTGCACGAAATAAAGAGAGTTGCACATAAGAAAGAGTGGTTGTGCGCAAGATTGAAGTTTCATGCAAGAGGTGATTCATGAAAAAAGTAAAATCTTGTGCGCAAGGAATAAAAGTTGTGCACAAGACACCTATAGGGGTGCACTTAAGATTTGGGTTCTTCATAGGTATTCAGTTGTGCATTTGATAATTCTCAATGGATTCTAGGTATGAATGTAATGACTTGTACTTCAGAGAATACATATGTTCAATTCTAAAGAACAACTGATATACTCTAATTCCCTATTTGTGCTAAGAGGGTACACACTCACTTGTGGATTGTTTTCCATGTTCTACACGAGTGTAAGGGTATATCCTACTCATTGTAATCCACATCAAAGGATTGTTTTCTAGTGGATTATGTGGAACTAGATTATTTCTGTTCTATACCAAGGATATAGCTACTCTTGTTGATTAGTGAACCTTGTAAATATTGTGTTCTTGTGGTTGTGTGTTTTCATTTGGGAAGATACTGTTTAATAGGAGGATAAGGTTGTTTCAAAAAGAAACAAACATAAAAAGAAAAATATATAACTAATTCACCCCCTTCCCATCTCTGTGGTACTTAGATCCTGACTGGGAACTTCATTATTATCCCTGATTAGACAGGTTGGTACCCTGATGGAGTTGTGGACATTCCTGGAGGGCTTCGCCACAACTGAAGCTATGAGAGAATCCAGTTGGTAATAGACATAGGGGCTTCACCATATGCTAGTAGATGTTTCTGAACCAAGTATATCCAGGGGTCTTCTACGGATGTTTAAGATTTCCGATGGTTATTAACTGTATTGCTTGTTTACATTCTGCTGCATTGGATGCTCAATGGTTTAGTTTATTTATTTTTAGTACAGCCTTGGTATTGTTGATCTGGTTTTTTATTTTAAATGAAAAATATATTTTCAATCTGGAAACATGGTGTGTATCATTTGGAATAAGGGAATGAAATGTGTTTATTTATTAAAAGGAAGAAAACCTTTTTTATAACCTTATTTACAAACTAGTGTTAATGGATTGTTTTGGGAAATGAAACACGTGGGCTATTTGGTGATTTCTTACTGAGATGTCTAGCTTAGACCCTACTTGTTCCATTCAGTGTCTGTAGACCCGAGATGTTTTTCAGGTTTAGATTTTGTTCAGGTTCTTCTGGTTTGAGTTATCTCTTGGAGAAGGGTGGTCTTGTGGTTGGTGGTGACCAACATGTCACATGGGGTTTGATGAAGTTTTTTAGTAGCTATTTGTTTTATTCTATTATAGATTCTTATTATTTCAGTGTCTGTTTTATTTAGTTGTTTTGTATGAGAACTGATTGTTCATTTATTGAGATTAAATTGTTGTTAGCTATGCTTCATTTTCAATTTTATATACTTTGATATGATTTATTATCAAGATTAACCATTCCCTATTGTTTTATTTTGATTCCCAACACTATTTTATAGCCCATGGGGATCTGGAACACACTTTAGGCCATGTTGCAGACTGGGTCAAGTGTCGGGTCATATGGTATTCTGGATTGGTCCATTAAATTTTTAGTAAAAGTATAATAAATTCATATCAAAGTCTCGGATTAGAAATCTGAAACAACGATTGAGTTCGGAATACAAGTTTTATCATAGGCATGACATAAAGTTTGTTTGCATAGAAAACTCATTTCAAGGAACATTTGTATGAAAGTTGATGATATTAGCTTGTTAAAGTAAAATAATATCCACTACCCCCACCACATTCTCATGCGAATAAAGGGATAGTAGGAGACCCCCCTTGAGTGGAAGAAGACCTGAGGCTAAACTCAAGTGAGGAGGTGTTTTTTATTCCAATTTTTGACTCCAATCATCACCAGATCGAGTTATAGTGTCTTCCGAACATCATTTTGAACCCGAATCTTCGACTATTCACAATGAGGTTGGATGATTTGAGTTTTAATTCCCAATCCAAAATATTTTGTGTTTTTAAGGTTTTAGAGCCCTTATATGATTGCTAGTGATCCCCTGGGGGTATATCTAATGGTTTTGGTGGTAACATGGGCATTTTAGGTGGCTCATTGGAAATTTCCATTTGGAATTCCGGATCACTTGGAGTGTAGTGCAGGGTCACACATCGTGTATTATTCTCTTTTAGAGAAGATGAAATTTTGGGGACTACACATTATGTACTAGGGTCACATTCCATGTACGAGGGTTATAAACAGAATATTAGGGTTACACAACATGTAGTGATCCTAAGTCGTGTGATCAAGGGAGATGGAAAAGTGTGTTGTGTAATCAGACATGGCTGTGTGATTGTACATGACCGTAGACATATACACGGGGTAAAAAACATGGGTACGTGTTGAGGACATGGCCAAGAGGATAGTTATCTAGGACACGATATGTACTAGGGGTACACACTATGTTGGAGACACGGTTTGCTGAGCCATGTGGAGAAGAACACGGTATGGGCCTCGGTGAGGTGAGACACACTGTGTACATCATGCATATGCTGTGTAAGATGACATTGCCACCCAATATATACAAAAGAAAAAAACTATGTATTCAAGATGGGTCACATTCTGTGTCGACCCCAATACATTTCATGTACTATTCTTAGGATATAATTCCCAGAATATCTCCCTCATCGGGGATCAGATTCAGGTCTTCAAGTAGCCTATATTGAAAAGATTTCCATGTAGAACGTGATGGTAGAATTTATGATGGATGTTGAGATATGACGTGGTGTTTTTCCATCATGATGCTACATTAGAAGTGCTTGATCATGGGTAGTGAATAGTTTTGATCGTCGGAGAAAAGGTGGGGTCAGTACCCTTCCCAGCTATCTCAAGATGTGGGTCACCTTAGAATATATAGGCCGATAGAGAAGTGCTTCCCTGCTATCAAGAAATGGGTACCCTAACTAAGGAAGAGTTTTGATGTGAGTTGTGATGAGTGTGATTCTCCTTTCAAAGATTCTTGAATGTTTCTAGAAATTGGGTTGGTTTTTCTGAGAGATGTTGGGGCTGGTACTCCCTTTTCATACTAGGGCGGAGTTCTCCTTTACCTCTCAGATTAGTAGAGATGGAACTCCCCCATAGAGGGTGTGGGTCATCTAACCATAGAGTAGTTTTCTCAAGGATGGTACTACCCTATCATATTAGGGTGATGGTCCTCTGTACCATTTTTATAGTTGGAGAAAAATATACCATATCATATCAGGTCTTAGGCCCTCCATAATTGTTGTGATGGTAAATTTTGGTACTCCCATGAGGTTTCACGGTGCAAATCCTCTATTTGTTGAGTCAACACTCCAGAATCTTACTAGGGCATGTATACTCAATATCTGATTTTCAAATATAGTCGGTACACCCCTATCTTACTCAGGTATGGTTCCTATATTCTGGGTTCAATAATCCCCTGTTGTGTCAGGGAACATTCCCCCATTGTGATTATTTAGGTTGAGACAAAAATCCTCCATACATAGGGTCAAGATCCTCTATCAATGGAGTGGTACTCTCCCATCTATGAGTTTTAGTGGGGAGAAGGTCCTCCATGGGAGTTAGATCTCCATTGAACGTGGAGCACAACTACGAGGAGTGGATCCCTCTACATTTTATGCATGAACCTAGTTTAGAGATAGTGCAACCTTAATACGGGGAGGTGAATGACTCTAAATATGGGTTCTATAGAGGTTTCAAGGAATGGTTAGGATGTAGTACTCTCTAGGATATGGGGAAACGATGAGTTATAGGTCACTCTTTACTCTCTCTTCAGAGAGGTTGCATGTGGGGCATGGTCTAGAGAAGTTATTCCTAGACTGTGTGGAATGGTGGGGGGTGGGATTCTCCAATTGGGCTCCAATGAGTTTATTCATGGTGAAAGACAGTGGTGATATGACCTCTAGTGTTGGGAACTAGAATTGGACCTAGAGAGCTATTCCTAATAGAGTGTGTTCTCTGAGATGGATCATCAGGAATGAGAGGATTTTTCTCAATGTAGTGTATCTATGATACGTTCCATCTAGGGTAGTAGGATTGTATTCAATTAGCGTTTTTTCATAGATGTGCCATCTGGGATGGTAGGACTTGTGGAGTGTAATCTCCTAGACGAGAATTACCCTTGGACAGAGAGTATAATCGTATCGATGACTATGAGGTTGGAACCTCATGATACATAGAGTCTATGATCAGTGTATCTAGGTGATTCTAGGAGTCCTTGTGGTATTGGTACATTTCTTGGATGACGTACCATGTGGATTGATCTGACTAGTCATGTATAGTTGTGAAGTGGTCGTGTAGAATACTATGTTTAAGTCGATCCCTATTATGTGTTTCTTGGGTGCCTAGTAAGTATTTTTGTACTCACCCCTACGTTGGATTTTTCCATACATGTTGTATCTTGTTTAGACCATAGGATTTTTGATAGAGTCCCAAGAGGACTCAGAATAGAAGAGCATAGTTATCTTGAAAAACTAAGGTGTTTACTGGTGCTCGACTGATGTGTTTTCCATTGGTTTCATTTGATAGTGATCCCCTATATCTACGTAAGTTGGAAAAATTTTATAGTTTTTAGTGGGATTGTGTTTTTCCCTTTTATAATTTCAATACTTATATTCTAATCTATTTTTGGGATAAGTGTATGCATGAATTTTTTTTGTTTCAGTTATTATTATATCTTCACAATTACATGGAGATGTATGTGGGTGTGTGCGAATAGGTACTATAGGATAAGGCCTCTCGTGTGTGTTATATGACTACTCAGTGCTGGATTACATCCATTGGCATATTGGAAGTAGGCACAGGTTAATCGTTTCACAAAACCTGGTGAGATGAGTCATGATAGTGGACCCCAGACATCATCTCGTGGAAAATACATATTAAGTTCCGTCGATAAAAAAATTTAAAAAATTTATTTTTTAAAAAACCCTAAATAAGTACATAGAATGAAGAATATTTTATAAGAATACAAATGGAGACTAGATGAAGTCATATTAGGATACCTCTATGCATGAAATGTGAAATCCCCCTCAAAATTATGGGATTTCACCCTTATCTGGTGAAATATGTATTTTCAATCTGAACTCAATATCACCAAAATTAGTATGGTGAGGGAGTAAAAATAGTGGAGGAAGGTTAGGAATCCCATACCTCACATCCATTATGAATTCAACTCAATATCAGCCTAGAATAATGGTGAAAATAGGGGGTAGGTCAAGCTGAAATCACCTTCCCACACACATCCATTAATCCAAGAAAAAAGAGGAGACCCCATTATAAAACCATAAAAAAACTTTCACGGTGTGAACATCAGACTCATTTCATGAATCATTGGGGTAGAGGGTTTCCCCATATCACATAATTTCATTCCATTAATGCACCATTCATTGTGTGAATGACTTGCAGTAGGTCCATAACAACACCCTAGACTCCCGTTCCTCCTCCAGTGGCACCCAAACCCCCATGTCTTCACCTAAGCCTTGGGACCCATCTAAAACCACCCTTTTGGGTTTTTATAAACCTCATAATACCATTATGATCTTCAATAATCAAAACTAACTATCTATTAATCCAAAAACACAAATTCCATTTGGAATTTTCCAACTTGTATGTAGATGGAGCATTAAAAACTCCACACTATAACACTTCTTATACCCAAGAAGTCTTTTTAGCTATTTAAATTGTGAACATGACATACTTGAGTCTCCAAACCATGATCAATTCTCCCTGTTCTACAACAAAACACCGAATTATATTCTAGTGTGCAACCCCAAGCATAATTCCATCACAAAAAGCCATTAACAATCATGTACTGAATATTCATGTTCCCAGAAAGTTACCATGAGACCCGATCATACCATCTTTAGATCCATTCCAAAAGGATGATCTTAACTAAATTCATAATTGTAGTTAGTAAAAAAGCTAATTTGTATCTATGATCAGTTCTAAGGATGATTATCTAGGTTGGAAAACTGGTACATCAAAACCAATATTTATCATAGGTCAAGACATAAGACCATCATATCCTTAGGATTGGGCCACACAGCTGTCACACCCCACTGCTGCTAACTTAGGTCGGGCCCCAAGGTCATCATGCCCCTACCCTATGTCCAAGTCCATCTTCATCATCATCACATGCCATGTGTACTCCCCCTCTATGAGATAACCATGCTATGATGGTCTAGCTATTCTAAGTACCAGTATAAATTCCTCCAAAGGCATGATAATAAATCACAACATGGCCTAGCATATATAGGGAAAACACAACACATAATCATGAGAGACAATAGAAATTTAAAATAACCTTTGATCAACATAAAAAATGAAAATTCAAGCAACACTATAATAAAAATCATTTTAATAAAACAAGGTTATATAATAGCCCTAAATGGTAAGGGACTTACCACCTCAAGCTCTTTGATGATAATATTTGAGAACCACTGAGATGTAATACCTTATTCATGCCTGTGAACCAACCAGATCATGCCAACATGCCAAGGACCCATAGAACTGATCCCAAGTCAACCAAATTATGGTTATAGGATAATATTAAAGGGAGTTATAGTCCAAGGGAAGAATTACATAACTCCCAAGATCCATGGTGTTTCTATAATTTTATGCCTACACCTTTTATACTATGGTTTGGCATGCCACATTGGGAGCTTGGTTTATTTATATGTATAACATGGATGATTTTTTTAATAAATCATGTTTACTTTATCTTATATTATGATATTATTTTTTTATATTTTATTTATGTTTATGATGTAAATATATGATTATTGAGGGTATAGCCTCTCCACTACACCCTTAAATCCCTGCCACTAGTGGGTAGCCTCGTTTTTATGGGGAGAAATGTATGAGATCTTATAGAAACTCCACATGAGTTAATGAACCATCCAAGATAACCAAATAAACTAGTATATGAGTGAACCCTAACATGGAATGAAGAGAATTATAAATCCCGATGGGATAGTGACTAGCATCTGGGATTCATGAATGGTCAAGGGGAATGATTTAGCCACAATAATAACCAAACAATACAAAATTAGTAGATAAAAATCCGTAACAAATTTGTATCCCAAAAAAATTACCAAGAGTGAAATATTAAAAAACGGGAAAGTACATAATTTGATATGAAAAAAATACTAAACATCACAAAAACCAACAACAACATTATCCACAATATCTCCTTATATAAAATGGATCACATACTACACCTATCTTCGCTAACTCCCATGGTCCTGCTATCAAGAGCACCCACTACCACCAAGTAATGCTTCCCCTTTTCTTAGACATGGAAAAATAAAGTCTACATACAACCAATGGAATTTTTATGCTGCAAGAAACACTATCCCAGCAGGATCCCTAAATCATTCCATGATCATTCCATATCAAATAAAATAATTATGTTCAATTTTAAATAAATCATTAAATTGTAATATATTCTAAAATTTACAATAAACAATTCTTTTCAAATCATTTCAAGGGAAAGTATAAAACAATATTTAATAAGAATTTAAATCAAACAATAATGAATAATTATCTTGGTCAAAATCTAAATAATAAATCATTTTAAAAATACTAGAATGTATAATTCATTTTCAATACCAGTATTATGGTTATAATTCTTAAGGTTATTTAGTTGAAACCTGAAGGATCCATACAGATCTTGATGAAATACAACTCTAGGTGTGCACACTTCCCTAGATGTCAAGCCTAGGGGGAATAGGAGTCCATCCTAATGAATGAACTCTCTACCCTCATAAATGTTTAGTTATAATTGTCATCATTAATTCATTTCTTAGTAGAGATAATACAAGGATAACATGATTTTCCTAGACTACCCACCTAACTACTTAGGATCCCATGTTCCTCAATGAAATCAATCACGGGAAATTCATTCTTCAAAAAATCAATTTCATCAATCATTTTTCAAAAAACCCTAAACAAGTTTCAAACATTCCATTTAATTTTAAAAACCATCATTAAATGGTTTAAATTAAAACCTATGCCTTTGAAAACATATAATTTCATTAAAATTATGTAGAACATTGCATGAATTTATTTCTCAAAAATCATCATAAAAATCATTATTCAAATCACCCATTTCAATTCAAAATAATTTTATAAGAATCAACACTTTATTTCCAAATAAATTTACAAATAGGTTGCATCACAAACCGTTCCATTTGAATTTTTTTAATAATCTCAATTAATTATCTAGAAATAAATTTAAAATCTATTTAAATTCAAACAAAGAACAATAGCTTCAATTGATATGTAATATATTAAAAAACCTCCTACCTCAATCCACAATATCAATAATCACCAACAAGGGATCTATAATTGGATAGATGAAGGGTTAGTACCAACCAAGAGGAGATCCAAGAAACACAATTCATTAATAAATATATGGATAATAAATGTAAATACCATGAGGGTTCTATAACAATCCCAAATCGATCAAGTCACAACCTTAAATCTAACATCAATAACCCAAATATAAGGTTTTAATCATAGAAATAAGAACATATCTAGAAGAATAATGAATAATCATAAATAATAGACACATAGATTATAAAAACTAGACCCAACACCCAAGAATCCATCAAAATTGATCACCGGGTGACAAGGAATATCCAAAATCTCTAAGTTGAGTCTCCTTTGTTGAGATCTTATTCCACTGGATGAAGAATGTTGCAAAATGAACGAGTTTTGGGTCTTAAAATAAAAATTCAGATTAATTAATTCACATCACTAGGATTTGTAGCCTAGTTAGGAAAACCAAGTTCCAACAATCTTCCGTTTCTAGGATACTGGAGAAGATGCATGGTTTGAAACATAGTTTCAATACTCTGAACCAAACATGTGAAATGAATTTTTCCCAAGTCACATGATTTGAGGGGATGGATGCATGGTCTGGACTAACCATGCACTTAACCATGTACCCTTTTATAGTACTCCAACAAAATATATATGGTTTCTTGGGAATAATAACATAGTTTGACGTAATCATTTTCTAACAATGAACAGGTCCAAAAACCTCAAAAAACATCCAAAAATTTCCCAAAAAAATTAAAAAAAGACCTAAAGTAAAGATGGTATAAATAAATAGACACAATTACTTAAAATAAACCATATGATGTTAAAATTATCCCCACCATGTTTCTTTCTACCCACATAAATCATCATCATGATGAATGATCCCCAAAAAATTAGTCCACTTCTCCTTCATTATCATATCACACTCCCACATATCATGATAATACAAAACAATCTACCATAGGACATTGACCAATGGAACATGCTTACTATAAAACGCCTTTACTTGATAATAAACTATTGGAACTTGCTACTCAATCATGGTCATATTGGGTTTCACATCAAGGTCATCCCAACTCAAAATATAATATGGTTATGAAAGATATTTTTTAAGCTGAAACACATGAAACATATTTTGGATCAAATTCACCAATGGTGGGAAGGCTAAATGGTATGACACATTTTCAATCCTCTGAAAGACCTCAAGAATACCCATATATCTCAGTGAAAACTTCTATTGTCTTTAAAGCCGTCAATGACCCATCCAAGGTGAGACTCTCAAGAATACCTAGTCACCAAATGAGAACTCCAAAGGACATCAAAAAAATTTAATGGATTTCTACCTGCTCTTATCCGTTGCCAACTTCAAATAAATCATCTTTATCTTCACTATTATCTCCCAGACCATGTTTGGCCCCACCAAAAAAACTTTTCCAATCACCGACCAATAGAGAATAGATTTACAAGGATAGAATTATAAGGCCTAAAAGGATTCCATTTTAATGGATGAATGGTTGATATAATTGAATGGAAATTTATCGATTCCGAAATGGAAATCCCATGTTTCTCTAAAGATATTTTTGTAGGCATGAATCATTTCTTCAATATTTGTTATAACTCATCTTATATGTATACTCATCTAAGGATGGTACAATGTGCTTAATCTAACATGAGATCCCATAACCTCTTGGATTACTCTAAAAAAATAATATTTGAACTGGGAATCCCTTAAAAAAAGATAAATATAACTCCTTGAAATCCTATAATCTCCTATACATATAGATTTCCAAAAAATTAAAATTTGGTGGTATCACAAATAAGAATAATGTGATCCAATTTGACTAATAAATAAATCACCACCCAAATAAAATTATTTCCATGAGAATTATGTGAAAAACAAAAAATGGAATCCATTGATATCTCATCCCATTTCTATGTCGGCAAGGGGAGGGGTTAATGCAGACCACACAATTTTTGATGCTCAGCCTTGATCTGGTTATAAGTATAAAAACAAGAAACAAAATAAATTATGTATCAATTCATACTTGGCCACCAAAACTGATGTATCATATCATAAACCATATTAGTCATTATTGGGTTAACCACCAACTAGGAAATATGAAACACCCCATCATAGTCATTTTCATAGTCTATAAAATGACATATGGTTCCTAATCCTAAGGATTTCCTTTAGAGATAGTGACCATTCACCGATGGTATCCCCATTATATAAATAATTAATTATGCCTTATAAGTCATCATTAGGCTCCTTATCTTATAGGATAATCTAAATAAGAGTGTATATTAACTAAACACTTGGTAAAATATACCTAGTCTCATTGTCCTAGAATCCCAAATGAATGTGAGAAAAGAGTTCCATGAGCTTACAATCCACTAAGGATTCCTTTATAACCTGGGATGAAAACATCATTATAAGAGTTTCAACAACAATGTTTCCCTACATAGGGGTGTAGGAAATTTTAAAGTTGAAATATTTTAGGTAATCCACCCATCCCCTCCATATGAGATTCAAATATTTCTATGAAAATATATAACTCATGTTATTATGATCGAGGTGATGGGAAGAATTTCCCTAAAAAGGATGTATCACCAACTATGAAGGGTGTGAATGACAACTATGAGTTTTAGATCACATGTTGGATAGTTCTTATCATGTATAAAAATCTAATGAGATATATAAGACACAATGTGACCACACTATATGAGAACACAACCCAACCCTAATCCAAAAGCATCACAAAATACCATGTATACCTTCCCAAACCCTGAAAGAGACATCACTGGATTTTAAGTCAAAGGATGTTTTAACTAGTTAATGGGAGTATGATATTTCTAATACCAAATGAATTTTACTCCCTTACAAGTAAGTGTAGTCAATGGAGAATCCAACTTGAATAAATATTTCATGAATCAATGATAATACCTCACTAAACCCAATATTCTATAAAGATCAAATATATTCCACGATCCCTCTGATGATAAGAAATGTTTTACCTTTTAAAGAAAAATTGAGATGCTATGTTCCAAGACCATGTTCCCCAAGAACTTAACCTCCCAAATATAGAAATGGTACTTAGACAACTTGGAATAAATCTATATATTCATCAAAATGATCAAAGCTTCTCTAAAATAAAGTACATGATATTCCTCAGTTTTTTAATTATCCAATATGACATCCAAGAATCCCACAACTAAAGAGTCTAGATCTGAGAGACTGGGAGGTATGATTGAGGTGTTGTGAAATCATGATTTGGTTATAGAGTGTGTAATTCCCTGAAATTTTGAATAATATTTGTTCCCAAAATTCTTATTTCATATCATTTTATAATCCACAAAACTATATTATTTAATTAATGAAGTGATACTGTAGGGTTTCAACAGTTATATGACAGTAGGTCAATATGACCATTGGTCAATATGACAGTTCGTCAATATGACCATTGGTCAATATGACCGTTGGAAACTAAACTCTTAACATTAGTATTGTTGTTTAAAAATACAAGTGATCTTGGTTAATTATTTCAGAAAGAAGAATCGATGGCCTCATCCAGTAGACTCAGGCCATATGAAGCCCATATATCAAAGCTTAGGAAGGAAGTTGTGTCATTAGGCTTTTCTCTAGACCAAGACCAAGAAGAGCTTCAGCAAGTGAATCTTGAATGGAATGTCTTACGGGAGAAGTTCAAGCAGATAGAAATCACCACTCGGGCAATGTTGTTTGACCCGCCCCAGGATTCTATCGCCATAGCACACCTTACACTTAAGTCCTATGATGGTTTTATAAGGGGATACGTAATGAGACCTTAGTTACTTTGTGTAATCCTTTAGTATAAATAAAAATTTTATTTCGTCATTGCTATATTTTTGTAATAGATTTTCTTAAAAAAGTATATGTTTAATTAAGATAAATTTGATAAATTTGTTTTAGAATTAAAAGTTTTACTTTTCAATGATTTCTCATACATAGATAATTATTATGGTAAAATATACATCATTTTTGAATTTCAAATGTCAAAATTAACCTAGGCTGATTTTTTAGAAATTTTCTATGAAGTTTCAATTTGATGAATAGTGTTTTATGGAAAGTGTTTTTGTTGAATAGTATTTGATGAATAGTGTTATTTTGATGAATTGTATAAAAATATTTTAGTATTTAATAACTTTTTCTGTGAAATGATTTTCAAAAATCCATTATACGTGGTTGTCATCAGGGTGAAAAAATGTGGTTAAATAAGATCAAAATAATTTTCTTGGTGAAAATTAACATACCCTTATGAATAGTAATGAATAGTAAATCGGAAAAAAAAAATATAAAAATCACCCATGAATGTATAAATACAATTTGGGCATCTTAAAAGTGAAAAATGATCATTGTATAATTTTTGGTATTTTGTATGTCAAAAATATTTTATTTAAAATTTTATAATTGATTTAAGTATTTAAAATTAAAATTTATTTTCATAAAATGTAATCATAAATTTTTACATTATTGTCTTATGGTAATAAGATAGTTTTATGGGATCTTGATTAATATTTCAAGGTGTTAGTTATAGTTTTAGAGTTTTTTTAATAAATAATGAATTTACATAAAAATTAAATTAAAAATATTTTGAAATTTATTTTCATAAAATGGAGTTCATTTTTGAATTTAGAGTATCGATATTAGGTTATCGTGAATTTATAATATTTTAATAAAATGATTTGTTTTTCGGGGAATAGTCAAAATACAGTTTTGAGTTTCGATGTGTTTAATGACATCATTAATGATGTAATAATCATGGTATACTTTTGAATAGTATGATATAATCTTAGGTGTCCCATATGGCCAATACCATTGGAAAATACCATGGGAAAGCCCATGGTTTTTCAAATACCACCGATGAGGTGTCCAATGGAAATTAATAAAATATTCCCTCACTTTGGCTATAAATACCATTCCATTCCCTAATTCTTTTTATTCCAAAATACTCTTCAATGAATCTATGGTATTTTTACCTCCCAAGTAGTCCTTACAAGGTTCCCTCATGCCCCCAAGGTCCCAACCTTCAATCTTTCGAAGTTACTCTTCAAGGTAAGTGAAACTTTCACCCGCCTCTTTTAAGTCATGACTTCCATTATGTTATGTATTCTAGTTTCCATCTTATTATGTTGGGGTATGTTCTTATATATCATTATTAATGTAAATTTTATGTCCAAATTATGAGAGACCCTTTCCACCCATATCAATTGATTTACTAAATTTTTAAGTGACGACGTTATGCTGCCAAATTTTCTTAAATGATATCACATTTTCTCTTTTCATTCTTGTTTCCTTTTCATGTGGTATGTCATTCAAATATCCATAATATGATCTTATTTATTTTTAATTATGTACCCAAACTATGTTAGGATTCATTTATGACTGGTTTACCCATGTACCCTCCCTTTTAATTTTTTCTAAAAATATGTTATGTAGCCGTTATGCTGCAGAATTTTTGTCTCAAAATCTCTCTCCTTTTCTCAAGAAATTATCTTTTATTATTTATGCGAATACCCAAATATATTTTCATTTCTAGGGGTATTCATAGAGACATAAAATTGATTTATTTGATTCTTTAATTGACATAAATAATACCATCACTACCTTTTCATGGGTTATAAATGACATAATGATCTTATTTTTATGCTCTTTTAAAACGTCACGATTTTGAAATGAAACCCATTTATTTTACTCTCTTTGGGTTATTTATGAAATGTATGATTATAATATATGTGGATAACATGAAAATAAATACATATTAAGGGTTCTCCCTGATATAGATCTAATGCATTGGGTAAAGAATTTAATTTCAAGAGATGGCAGGTTTCATGATTCCTTGGTGAATAACCCTGGTAATTTTTATGACACCTTGGGGATAAACCTTGGCGATATGTTCATGAATGTCTAAATTAAATGTTTTACCCACATATTAATGTTATGATTCAATTTCTTTTCATTATTATATTCCTATACTTCCATTTCTTATGTCATTATGTTTTTCATCAAATTCTTATTGATATCACAAGTTAACTGATTCCCTTGATTTCCTTACTGGGCCATCTGCTCACCCTTTACATTGATGTATGTATCCAGGTTATGAGAAGAAATAACTAAACTTATTATGAACCTTATATGAAGACTTAAAAGTGTATTAGAATAATGTTTAATGTTTTCATATATATTTTTCCTGATTTCAAAGACACTAGACTTTAAAGATCCTCTATTTGTAAAATGTAATGAGAAGTTATGTAACAAAAAGGCGGGATGCCATATTTGGTATCAATGGATTTTTTATTTATTTAAGTTAATTAGGATATGTAAACTTTAGGAATCAATCTATAAAAAGTTGAAATATAGGAATAATTCCTGGTATTTTGGTGAAATATTAAGTAAGTGGTTTCTGAACAAATAAATCCCTGTCTGGATACGAACAGGTGGATGTGGCTCTGGCACAGATGTACCTAGGAGTGAAAACTCTGACAAAGAGTTTCTGGCTTGACCCAGGGTAACCTGGTACACAACAATGGGACTTGATTCACTCTTGGTTTGACACTCCTAGGGTATATTTTTTGTAACACCCTGACCCCAGTTACCCAGAGTCGGTGCGTTATTGCATAACATTGGCATGATCACAAAAGATCAAGTCTCGAAATACCGATTAGTTTAGTAGCCTTGAAAACACTAGATACATTCATAAAAGTTACATTACATCATAAATTGAAAAACGATAATAACATGGTCTCCATAGTCCACACTCATATCCCCTTCTGACTATTCCTGCAGGTCATTCATAAAGTACTTCTTCCCATCCTGGAAAATATTAAAACATTGAAAGGGGTGAGCTCAGATGATCAGTAAGGATAACAATATAGCAGAAGCTTTCATAAATAAACACAAACATTTAAGGCAATGTACAACTAAACAAAATCCTTTTAAACATGAACTTCAACATAATATGGAAAAAATAAAATAAAATAATGCCTTTTACTTATTCACATGGATATTCTACTGGTCGAATATTCACATGCATTATCAATAACCACTTTCATAATGATGGAATGCATAATTCCAGACTATCATAACCACGTAGCCAAGGCCTCGTGCCAAGACTACAAATAAGATTTTGTCAAGGCCTCATGCCGAGAGACTAGTTTGTCTCATGAGACCTGCCAATGCATCGAGGAGCTATATCAGGCTCCACCCGTCACTTATTAAGTCCAATGCATTCCTCATATGAACAGGTTTAAACATATCATAAACCATAACACAATCATATCACATAAAATAGGCATAACGGAAACATAAAATTTCCAAATTTCAATCACAAGATATCAATACAACACATTGATATAATAAAAACTTTATCAAAACCATTTTCAATACCAAAATAAAAGAAAATTAAAACTTTGTAATTATTTTTCATTTAAAAAAAGTTATGGCTTATAGAGGAAGCTGAAACTCAAATAATAGTCATGGCGGCAGAGAATTCATTGTTGCCGCATATGTAAGAAAAAAATTCCTTTTTTAGTTTAGTAAAAATGCTTCGTATATAAAGATTCCTTTTGAATAAAAGTAAAAGTCAAAGGGGTTTATACACCGTATAAAGGAAAGTGTGTATAAAATATGCCTCAATGAAAGGAGATTGAGACGAAGTTCCTTAAAAAGAATTTTTTTTAATAAAATAGATCTATTATGTGTATTCACTATAATTACACATAAAGAAAGTTCAAATACAAGATAGGACATAATAATATCATGATGTAATTTGAAAGTATGAGACTAACCCAAGGAACGGTAATTGGGTTAAGAAGTTCCCTTACCTCGTGTCCAACTTCACTCGACCATTCTTTAATCTCCTGAATAATAAACTAGAGTTAATCTATACTTTCTTATGAACCCTTTTCAAGTTCATTATCCCTTTTATATCACTTATTACAATGTTACGAAAATTATGTAGTCATTTAAGTTAATAACGTTCGTTTTTTCGATCTTTGGTACTTGAGTCAACAATAAACTTCTTATAATTACAAGTTGTTTATGTGGTAGAATATCCATTATCTCCATAATTATATTCATGATTTAGATATCATATATATCATATATATTCAGTATATACATTCATTCATAATATTATGTAACATTTAGAGGTAGGAAATGAAATATACCGTTCATGGAGACGGTAAGCCGTACGTACGCATGCACGCTACTTTAATTTCTATTTCGTATTTAATGGAATGAAGTTATAATTATATAGAGGTATAATATAATTCCAGTATAATATAATGTATAATACCATTTATTCCATCCTTTATACATCCCACATATGGCATTAACGATTCAAATCACTTTGAGGGGGCGGTAGTCCGCACTACCTAAAATGAAAATATCGCGTTTACCCATAATGGAAATCATAAAGGTATGCCATAAATGAAAAATACAGAAGCTTAAGTAAAACATAAACATATTATATATTATATATAAATATAGTGACATCTTAATGGCCACCTTTTAAGGTGTTATATGAGTGTTGAACAATCATCGTTTCGTGAGGCAGAAATTCGCCATCCACAGAAACAATATGTTCTTTAACCATTATATGAATGTGTGTGTAAGTGTAGCTAGAATAATTATTATAAAAACATAATAGTATATTTAGGATACTGGTGTTGTTACAAAATAAATTAATAAAAAGAGTTTAGGGGGTTAGAGAAGCAAAATAAAACATAAGAACACAAGAGAAAACACTACCTTTAAAACGGGTAACTATTTTTGATTTGAGCTCAAAGGCTTCCTTGGGAAGACTTCTGCCCAAAGTGAGGCCTCTAGGAGTAATAGAGGGAAGTTGGGAGATTATTTGGGAAGAGGTTGGCTGAGCCAAAAGGCTTATAAGGTGTGAATAAGGTGGCAGTGGTGGGGGCCTTTTATAAGAGGAGAGGAGGGGCACTCTTGGAAATTCCTGAAATGTTACTTTATTATATAATGAGTTTCGGATTTTAAAGGTCCCACACTTATATATTTCGAGGATAAGGTGATAAGGGTTTCGAAATATACTCATCCGATTTGTTTTTGACATGTGTAAGTCTTAGATTTTACATTATCTTTTCATTTTATTTAAATCGTTAATTAATGAGGTAGTCGCTGCATCATCATTGTGTCATAAAAAATTTAATTTATTAAATGTCTAAAAATTATAAAAAAATATCATGATGTATGAAATATTTTTTTATTTCTATTTAATATTTATAGTAAAAAATATGACTTGGATAACCCCATTTAAAAATTGTTTTAGTAGAACAACTCATGTTTGTGACATTTTTATTTTAACATTAAATAAAACGTTTTTAATGTCATTTTCCTACCAAAGTGGCTCTATGGGGTCCCCAAGTTGACCCATGGATTTTATTGGTCGACCATGACTCATCCAATAGGGGTAGGAAAATTGTAAAGGTATTTTCATATTTTTATAATATCATTTTACCTTAAATTTCACTAAGTACCTTTAATCACGATTAATTAAACTTAAAAGTTACTATTCATCAAAAAATTATTTTAATCCCATTGAACCAAATTTTACATAATAATGACAACCATGTATGTCAGATTTTTGAAAATCAAATCACAGAAGTGGTAATGTTTCATTTAAACGAAAAATCAGTTTTTTAACTACCACTTAGTGGTTTCACTATTCATCAAAAATTGAAGTTTTTCAGAACAATGCCAAAATTTCACCCTAAGCTATAATTGATATTCCGAATTCAAAAATGTTTTCTATTTTAAAAAATTCCAAACATATAAGTTGCATTAATTAATTTTATAATTAATTCCCGCTGTCACAACAAATAGCGTGTTTTTAAGAAACAATATATATCAAAATATTGACAATTGTTTATGTCCAATTTCAAAGTGAAATTAATTCTAATGACCCAATTGGATAAAATGGTAATAATATATTCTAATTATACTTTAAAACCACTCAATAGCATAATTTATCACTATAAATTATTTTTATTAAAAAGGTTGTTTTTAAGTATTTTTCACTATTCATAAAAAATTGGAAGTTCTCAGAAAAATACCAAAAATTCAACATAGGATAATTTTGATATTCCGAATCCAAAAATGAAATCCATTTTGAAATATAATATATATATATAATTTCAAAAAGTGGGTATTACTATTCATAACTACTACTTTGATTGGTCGCGGTGTGTTAGAATCTCGAACTTGCGTACAATGAAAGTTATTGCATTATTGAAATAAAAGCGTATCGTAGAAGATCGGGGTGTTACATTCTCCCCTCCTTCAATAAATTTCATCCTCACAATTTGAAATTTTTCTTTGATAATAAATGGTTGAAAATAGAAAATACCTTTGTGGAAAACACACATCAGAAATAAGGTTAATAAAAATATAACTTTAAAAGCAATAAAGATAAGTACAAAGGTCACCCGAGATAGCCCATACTAGGATTCTACGAAAATAGGGATACGGAAGAAAAAAAACCATCAAGGTCTGATAGAGAGTTGTAGATAACTGGATTAGGAGAAAGTTAACCAAAATAAAATCACAAACTTGTGATTGGTTAAACGGTCATTGAATCCCCAGTTGGAAAAGTTAACCGGAAAAGTTTTTGTTTTAAGTTACCTTTTATAAAGTTGAGGAATTTATTTAGGAGATTTACTAAGAACGTAAGGGAATATACATACTTGTCATGTAGACTTTCATTCTTTAATAAATTTTTTACCTTAAACACGTCTTTCACTATAAAAGGTAACATAACTCAAAAATACTCTATTTATCATAATTTTATAAGGTTCCAAATATTAATACTTTCCATTTAGATTTGGAAAACTCCTTTTTAATAACCAGGGAATTCCTGTAGGCTAGTGGTCGGTAATAAAGGCCTGTCGCACTATGGTTGTGGGTTCAATTCTGGCATCTTTGTCCGACGCGACATGTTATCCCCCAACCTGCAGGTTGTCCTTTTCCTAAAAATATAGTATTATAATATTCCAAAAGTAATCTTCAGAAATGTTTTAACCTTAAACAATACAATCCAAAGTTAAACTTTATCCATTCCAACCTTTATAGTTATCCAAAATACCCCTACCCAGACTTTCTCTAAAAGGTCTCTAAATTCCAAAATCAATTGTAACATCAGATTCCCCAAACAAAGTAAAGTTTATCTTATTGTCACATACTAAAAATATGATTTCCTTAATCATATTAAAATATTAATGAAATCAAAAAGTACTGCAGTACAATCCTTATATATATCACATTATTCTTATAACCAGAATATAATCCTTGAGTCCAAAATCACCAATACATTAATTATTCCACTTCAATTGTAGTAACAGCATAAGATTGTCCTTGATCCCTTGGCCTTTTCTGAGGTAAGTTTCCCTGACGCTTAGAACATTCATTTGCATAATGCCCCATTTCCCTACAATTGTAGCATTCAACATTGATAGCCTCTTTCTTTCCCATGCAATCACGCGCCTAGTGACCTTTTTCTCCACATTTATAATAAACTCCCATTCCTTTTAGGCAAGTATCAGGGTGATTCTTCCCACAATTATCACATAATAGAAAATACTTCTTTCCCTTTTCCCTTTATCTATCTCTTGTTCCACCGTTCTCTTCTTCTCTTTCTTTACTTTGTTGTCATAAGACTTAGAGAATGCCTTTTATGCCTTGATAGCACACGAGACTATATCTTTGTATGTTGAGAAAGATTGTGATACTAATGCTTGACGGATAAATGTTTATAACCCATCAAAAAAACGATCAATATTACTTCTTGGGTTACATATATAATATGCAGCATGCCTCGCTAACCTTGTAAAGTTGGCCTCATACTTTGCGACATTCTCATCCTCCTTTTGTCTCAGACTCAGAAATTGTCCTTCCATATCTGCTCGATGGTCACGAGGATAGTATTTTTCTAGGAAAAGCTCTTTGAACTCCCTCCATTCCATATTTGATACTTCATCATCTTCCTTTGTGTTTTGAATCAGCGACCACCATTGATCGACATCTCCAGTGAGGCGGTAAACTGCCATGACAACTTTCCCCCTTTAGCTACTCCCCAAGGCGTGGAATATTTTCTCTAAGGAGTTTATACATTGCTCAGCTACTAATGGATTTGTACCCCCATTAAATGTTGGCAGTTGTTTCCTCATGAAGCAGTCTAACATTGATCCTCCACGTTGCGGATCAGGGTGCTCCATACGAGTAAGGTTATTATTCATAATCTAAGTTATTTGTCCCAATATGGTGATAAGTTGATCAGCACTTGTTGTATCTCTAGCTCCACAATAATTATCTTGAGCAGAAGGGCAATCCCTACACAGAGTGCGTGCATTGATACAGTTTCCATTCCTCCCACTAGGTGCCATTTCTAAACAATGGCATAAACTAGATTAGTTTATGAATTAAAATACGTAATTCCATAATTTTAAAACACTTAACATAAATTGAACTGTTTATGGATATAATCCATAATAATAAAAAAACATCTTTGAGGATGTATGTACTCATAATCCATTCATAATGGTTTTTAAAGAAAATGATAATTATCCTAAGAATATCCCCCGGGAGTGTCATAACCTAGAGTACAGCAAGGCCCGTTGTCATGCACCAGTTCTCGTTCGAGTCTAGCTCAAAGCGGTGTTTTCAGGTTTTACCCCTAGGTACATCTGTGCCAGAGCCACCTCTACCTACTCGTATCTAGACAGGGATGTATTGCTCGGAAAACTCACAAAATCTCTATAATATCAAAATTCTAGGAAGTTATTTTATACAAATCCTCAAAGTCTATCTTCGGGCTATGTGCTCTAATCAGAGTTTATCTAAATATAGCTTCCAAGGTTAGTACTAAATTGCCTCTGATACCAACTGTAATGCCCTGACCCCAGTTACCCAGAGTCGGTGCGTTATTGCATAACATTGGCATGATCACAAAAGATCAAGTCTCGAAAGTCCGATTAGTTTAGCAGCCTTGGAAACACTAGATACATTCATAAAAGTTACATTATATCATAAAGTGAAAAACTATAATAACATGGTCTCCATAGTCCACACTCATATACCCTTCTGACTGTCCCTGAAGGTCATTCATAAAATACTTCTTCACATCCTGGAAAATATTAAAACATTGAAAGGGGTGAGCTCAGATGCTTAGTAAGGATAACAATATAGCGGAAGCTTTCATAAATAAACGTAAACATTTAAGGCAATGTATAACTAAAAAAATGCCTTTTAAACATGAACTTCACCATAATATGGAAAAAATAAAATAAAATAATTCCATTTACTTATTAACATGGATATTCTACTAGTCGAATATTCACATGCAATATCAATAACCACTTTCATAATTATGGAATGCAGAATGCCAGACTATCATAAGCACGTAGCCAAGGCCTTGTGACAAGACTTCAAATAAGATTTTTTCAAGGCCTCGTGCCAAGACACTAGTTTGTCTCATGAGACCTGCCAATGCATCGAGGAGATATAGCGGGCTCCACCCATTACTTATTAAGTCCAATGCATTCCTCATATGAACAGGTTTAAACATATCATAAACCATAACATAATCATATCACATAAAATATGCATAAAAGAAACATAAAATTTCCACATTTCAATCACAAGATATCAATAAAACACATTGATATAATAAAAACATTATCAAAACCATTTTCAATACCAAAATAAAAGAAAATTAAAACTTTGTAATTATTTTTCATTTAAAAAAAAGTTATGGCTTATAGAGGAAGACGAAACTCAAATAATAGTCGCGACGACGGAGAAGTCTTTGTTGCCGCATAAGTAAGAAAAACATTCCCTTTTTCGTTTAGTAAAAGTGCTTTGTATATAAAAATTCATTTTGAATAAAAGTAAAAGTCAAAGGGGTTTATACACAGTATAAAGGAAAGTTGTGTATAAAATATGCCTCAATGAAAGGAGATTGAGACGAAGTTCCTTACAAAGAACATTTTTTTAATAAAATAGATCTATTATGTGTATTCACTATAAGTACACATAAAGAAAGTACAAATATAAGATAGGACATAATAATATCATGACGTAATTTGAAAGTAGGAGATTAACCCAAAGAACGGAAATTGGGTTAAGAAGTTCCCTTACCTCGTGTCCGACTTCACTCGACCGTTCTTTAATCTCCTGAATAATAAACTAGAGTTAATCTCTACTTTCTTATGAACCATTTTCAAGTTCATTATCCCTTTTATATCACTTATTACAATGTTACGAAAATTATGTAGTCATTTAAGTTAATAACGTTCGTTTTTTCGATCTTTGGTACTTGAGTCAACAATAAACTTCTTATAATTACAAGTTGTTTATGTGGTAGAATATCCATTATCTCCAGAATTATATTCATGATGTAGATATCATATATACCATATATATCCAGTATATACATTCATTCATAATATTACGTAACATTTAGAGGTAATAAATGAAATGCACCGTTCATGGAGACGGTAAGATGTACGTACGCATGAACGCTACTTTAATTTCTATTTCATATTTAATTGAATGAAGTTATAATTATATAAAGGTATAATATAATTCCAGTATAATATAATGTATAATACCATTTACTCCATCCTTTATACATCCCACATATGGCATTAACGATTCAAATCACTTTCAGGGGGCGGTAGTCCGCACTTCCTTAAATGGAAATATCGCGTTTACCCATAATGGAAATCATAAAGGTATTCCATAAATGAAAAATACATAAGCTTAAGTAAAACATAAACATATTATATATCATATATAAATATAGTGACATCTTAATGTCCACCTTTTAAGGTGTTATATGAGTGTTGAACAATCATCGTTTCATGAGGCAGAAATTCGACATCCACAGAAACAATATGTTCTTTAACCATTAGATGTAAGTGTGTGTAAGTGTAGCTAAAATACTTCTTATAACAACATCATAGTATATTTAGGATACTTGTCTTGTTACAAAATAAATAAATAAAAAGAGTTTAGGGGTTTGGAGAAGCAAAATAAAACATAAGAACACAAGAGAAAACACTACCTTTAAAACGGGTAACTCTTTTTGATTTGAGCTCAAAGGCTTCCTTGGGAAGGCTTATGCCCAAAGTGAGGATTCTAGGATTAATAGAGGGAAGTTGATAGAGTATTTTGGCAGAGGTTGGAAGAGCCAAAAGGCTTATAAGGTGATAATAAGGTGGTAGTGGTGGGGGCCTTTTATAAGAGGAGAGGAGGGGCACTCTTGGAAATTCATGAAATGTTACTTTATTATATAATGAGTTTCTGATTTTAAAGGCCCCAAACTTATATATTTCGAGGATAAGGTGATAAGGGTTAGAAATATACTCATACAATAGGTTTTTGACATGTTTAAGTCTTATATTTTACATTATTGTTTCATTTTATATAAATTGTTAATTAATGAGGTAATCGCTACATCATCATTGATTCATAAAAAATTTAATTTATTTAATGTCTAAAAATTATAAAAAAATATCATGATATATGAAATATTTTTATATTTATAAAGAATATTTATAGTCAAAAATATGACTTGTATAACCCCATTTAAAAATTGTTTTCGTAGAACAACTCATGTTTGTGACATTTTTATTTTAACATTAAATAAAAAGTTTTTAATGTAATTTTCCTACCAAAGTGGCTCCATGGGGTCCCCAAGTTGACCCATGAACTTTTTCGGTCGGCCATGACTCATCCAATAGGGGTAGGACAAGTTTAAAGGTATTTTAATATTTTTATAATATCATTTTTACCTTAAATTTGACTAATAACCTTTAATCACGATTAATTAAACTTAAAAGTTACTATTCGCCAAAAAATTATTTTAATCCCATTGAAAAAAATTTTACTTCTTAATGACAACCATGTATGTCGGATTTTTGAAAATCAAATCACAGAAGTGGTAATGTTTCATTTAAACGAAAAATCAGTTTTTTAACTACCACTTAGTGGTTTCACTATTCATCAAAAATTTAAGTTTTTCAGAACAATTCCAAAATTTCACCCTATTCTATAATTGATATTCCGAAATAAAAAATGTTGTCTATTTTACAAAATTCAAAACATATAAGTTGCATTAATTAATTTTATAATTAATTCCCACTGTCACAACAAATAGCATGTTTTTAAGAAACAATATATATCAAAAGATTGACAATTGTATATATCCAATTTCAAAGTGAAATTAATTATAATGACCACCATTGGATAAAATGGTAAAAATATATTCTAATTATACTTTAAAACAACTCAATAGTATAATTTATCACTATAAATTATTTTTATTAAAAAGGTTGTTTTTAAGTATTTTTCACTATTCATAAAAAATTGGAAGTTCTCAGAAAAATACCAAAAATTATACATAGGCTAATTTCGATATTACGAATACCCAAATGAAGTCCATTTTGAAATATAAAATATATATAATTTCAAAAAGTGGGTATTACTATTCATAACTGCTACTTTGATTGGTCGCAGTGTGTTAGAATCTCGAACTTGCGTACAATGCAAGCTATTGCATTATTGAAATAGAAGCGTATCGTAGAAGCTCGGGGTGTTACATGTTTGGTTAATCATAAGATTTTTATGAATCAGTATGAAGGACATATAGAGACATGTAATTGTTTAAGCTTGATGTTTTAAGAAATAAAATTCTTTATAGTTAAAATATTCATAAATGGAATAATTTTCTCACTAAGGATTCATTTTTTTAGAAAGTGGTGGGAAATAGGAGGAACTGTGAAAATGGTGACCACAATATACCATGTGATGATGGCCCTCCGGTGGAAGCTGGAATCGAAACCTTCTTGAGAATGATGAATCAACTAACTCAAGTTATGGGAAATAAATTGAATCAAGTTGAGAGACTAATCTCACTATAATGGGAACAAATTTATATTGAATCCTTTATGCATCAATGACCACCAAACTTCAGTGGATATACCGACCCATTGATTGTTAAACAATGGTTCAGCTCTATCGAGAAGATATTTTCTGTGCTCCACTATTCTGAACAAGATAAGGTTACCTTGGCTGTTTACTTCATAGAGGGAGAATGTGATCAGTAGTGGGAACTGATTAAAAACACAAGGCCAAGAGTGGAAGTTGAAGCAATGGAGTGGGAAGAGTTCAAAAGGATATTCTTCAACATGTATTTCCCTCGATCGATGATAATAAGAATGGGGGAGTTTCTTGGGTTGAAGTAGAAGGAGAATGAATTTGTGGGAAGCTATAAGATGAACTTCAAAAGGCTTTCAAATTAAACCTCTATCTTTTTCATGGATCTAAATGTTAAGGTTGATAGATTCTTTGGTGGCCTGATACCTCATCTACAGAAGAATCTAGTGAACTGAGACTATGATTACTATGAAGAGATCGTGCGAAGTACGATGAAAGTCGAATTGGAGTTTGGTGAGATGAAATGTTTTCATAAATACAATGAAAAGAAAAGATCAATGGAGCCAAGCCTAGGGAGGAGCTTCGATCAGGAAAGAGGAGGCCAACAAGTGAAATGTCCCACATGTAATAAATGTTGGAATAAGTTTTCTTGGAACTGCCTGCTTGGGAGTGGGAACTTCTATAAGTGTGGTAGAGATGACCATATAGCGTAGAATTGTCGTAGTGAGGTGAAGCCAAAAATTCCCAACACTAACGATAAACTGAGGATAGTTCAGTCCCTACCTGATGTGTAATTCTATAAGTGTGGACAACCTGGGAACCTTTCCAATCAATGTCCAAATATGAGGGCAGTAGAGGGGAACCACCATCAGCCTCAACAAAGGCCCATGGAGCAAGGTTATGCTTTTTCTATCACGACAGCTGATGTTGAATCTCTGAATTATGTGGTGTAATGTACTCTTGTTATTATCTCAATGTTAGAAAGTACTTTGTTTGATTCTGGTTCTACTCATTCCTTTATTTTCCCCATGTTTGCAAAGAATTTATAATCAACCCCTAAATTTCGAAAATGTGTGTTATCAGTCAAGCCTCCTAGTGGGATTATCCAAGAATCATCAGTGTTTAGAAACTCTTGTATTTAATTCAGTGAGCACAATCTTATCAAAAATCTAGTAGTAATTCCTATGTTGAAATTTAACATTATCCTAGGGATGGACTGGCTCTCAATGTATAATTCTAAGATCCAATGCAGAAGAAAGGAAATCTCAATAGTCTTGAATGGAAAACCTATAGTTATCTTTCAAGGAGAGATATATCAAACTGATCTTTGTTTGGAAGAACCTCCTATATCCATCTTCATGTAGTTGATCAGTGAATAAGAAGAAGGAAATGATAGTTTAAGGATATAGAATTTCCCCATCATCTAGGAATAAATTGACGTATTTCATAAGGAGTTACCTGGACCTTCCATAGAAAGAGAGGTAGAGTTCTCTATTGAAATCATACCTGGATCTCATCCAATATCAAAGACCCTGTATAGAATTGAAAATTCAGTATTGGAGAAATTATGGAAACAAATCCAAGATCTTTTTGAGAAGGGTTTTATCCGACTGAGTGTGTCTCCTTGGGGAGTACCTTTTCTCTTTGTAAAGAAGAAGGATGGATCAATGCTACTATGCATTGATTATAGAGAACTGAATGGGATCATAGTAAAGAAAAAAATACCCTCTTCCATGAATTTATGACTTATATGACCAACTTCGTGGGGATCTATTCTTCCCTAAGATTGATCTTAATTCTGGTTATCATTAATTAAGGGTGAAGAAAGAAGATATTCCAAAAACTGCTTTCCGATCAAGATATAATCCTTATGAGTTTTTTTATTCCCTTCAGACTGACTAATGTACCTGCTATTTTTATGGATTTGATGAATAGAGTCTTTAAAGACTACCTTGATAACTTTGTGGAAGTTTTTATTTATGATATTATGACATATTCCAAAAGTCGCGTGACCATGGAGATCATCTAAGGGTTAGTTTGAAAACTCTATGGAAGGATAGGATTTTTTGAAAGTTCAGAAAATGTGAATTCTGGTGTCAACAAGTTTCTTTCTTAGGGAACATTTTTACCAATGAAGGAATCATTGTTGACCCTACAAAGACAAAAGTTGTAGAGGAGTGGCCTCATCCTACAACAATAAATGATATTCGAAGTTTCTTTGTATTAGCTGGATATTATTGGAGGTTTGTGAAAAAAATTTCATGACTTTATAATCAATTAACCAAGTTAACTTGAAAACCAGTCAAGTTCATTTGGAAAAAGGAGTGTGAGGAAAGTTTCCAAGAGGTGAAGAAGATATTAGCTACTACACCCATGATAACTCTACCCTCAAGTAGAGAAGGATTCATTATTTTTAGCGATGCATCTCTGAAATGGCTTGGGTGCGTCCCCATGAAAAATGAAAAAGTCCTTGCTTATGCATATCAACAGTTGAAGAAACATGAGTAGGACTATCCTACGCATGCTCTGGAGTTGGCTGTTGTCGTTTTTTCTCTAAATATATGGATGCACTATCTTTATGGGGAGAAATGTGATATATACACAGACCATCAAAAATTGAAGTATATTTTCACACAAAAAGAATTGAACATGAGATAGAGGAGATGGTAGGAACTTCTCAACGACTATGGTTGTTAAATTCATTATCATCCTAGAAGAGCAAGAAAAGTCGTTGATGCATTAAGTTTGAAAGACCTAGTTGTTTTTTCTATGATGAGGATTCAAAGAGAACCTTCGATCAATTACCTAGTAGAGCTGGACATGGGAATTTTAAGGGAATGGAAATGATCAACCCCAACCAAAATTATTTCTCAACCGTCGTTACTAGAGGAGATCAAGAAAGCTCAGTAAGAAGATCCTTTGTTATAGAAGAAGTATGAGGATGTGAAGGATGGGAAGTTTTCTAAGTTAAATATTGATCAAGAAGGTGTAATAAAATTTCATAAAATACTATGTGTTCTATCAATTCTGTAAATATAGAAGGAGCTGAGGGATGAAGCTCATATCTCTAAATTCTCTATACATCCCTAGAGTACAAAAATGTATAGAGATATTCGTGATCATTATTGGTGGGATAATATGAAAAATGAGATTACAAACTACACTTCAAGGTGCCTGGTATGTCAGCAAGTGAAGTCAGAGTGAAAACTTCATAAAGGGGTATTGCAACCACTACCCATACCAGCATGGAAGTGGGACAATATAACAATGGAATTTGTCATTGGTCTCCCAAAAACTTCCAAAGGAAACAATGCGATATGGGTTATTATGGACTGTCTCACCAAGACTGCCCATTTTATCTCTATTCGGGAAGATTTCTCTCTAGATCAACATTCCAGGATTTACGTGAAGGAAGTGGTAATGATGAATGAAGTTCTATTTTCTATCATATCTGATCACTATCCAAGGTTCACATCAAAATTCTAGTGAAGTCTTCAATATGTTCTAAGCACTGAATTGAATTTTTGTACAACCTATCTCCCCAAACTGATGGCCAATCTGAAAAGACTATTCAAACACTCGAGGATATGATGAGAACATTGCAATGGAATTGAAAGGTGTATGGGATCAACATCTCCCATTAGTTGAGTTCTCTTACAACAACAACTTCCACTCAAGCATTCAGATGAAACCCTATGAGGATCTATATCAAAAGTGATGTAGAACTCCCACTTTTTGGGATAAAGATGGTGAGAGTAAGCTTCTTGGGCATGATCTTGTGCAAGAGATGACAAAAAAGGTTCATGACATTAATGAACACATTTAGGCTACTCAGAGTTGTCAAAAGAGATATACCGACAACCGTCGAAGGTACTTGAAGTTTGATGTCGGGGACAAGGTCGTTCTTTGAATTTCACCTTGTAAGAGAGTCATGAGGTTTTTAAAGAAAGGGAATCTCAGACCTATGTACATTAACCCCTATGAAATCCTTGACTGCATGGGTCTAGTGTCCTATCAGTTTTCACTTCCTCGAAATCTAGCATAAGTTCATGATTTCTTCCATGTATCCCTCTTGAAGAAGTACATACCTGACCCTTCACATGTACTAAATCCAGAGGTGGTACAAATGGAACATGAACTCTATTATGAGGAGTAGTAAATGCATATCTTGTATAAGGCCCCAGCCTTAAACCATACTTAATATTGAATTAAATGAATAATTCACATTGAGGATCTTTTCAGGTTTAGAGTTTTAGAGAATTAGAACATAACTATTACATCTTAAAAGATTACAAAGTAGACAATTCTACTAAGTCTCTATAAAATAAAAACTCTTAAAAAGAAAGATGTCTAGATTCCATGTTTTAGATAGCATGAAATTCCCTTGATCCCATCCTTGACCTTATTCCACTTTAAGTCCTGTGAAAAACATTTCGAAAAACTTGGGATGAGCATAAAAACTCAGTAAGGGATACACAAAGAATAAAAACTGTTAGTTTATCAAAACAAAAAGTAAACCATGTATACTTTATCAAAGTAATACTTTTCACCTTTATGAAGTAGTAAAAACTCTTCACTGAATAAAATATCATTACTTACCTTTTTGTAACGAAAGGATTACCATAAAACCCATATAAAGAAAACATAACATATATAAAGGTAACTTGGGACATAAATATACTTAAGTGGAATAACCATACGGTAGACTTCCACACATATCACTTAATGGAATAGCCATTAGGCCAATTTCCATACATACTTAATGGAATAGCCATAGGACCAACTTCCATACCCAATGCATTGGAGGTTATAACGTAACCACCTGTCCTGGTATTCACGGCACCACCCGTCATATGGTTTATAACGTAACCACCCGTTAAAATGTCCAAGTACCAGTATAAAATCATAAAACATAAAACCAATATAATGGAATGATAACATTTCCACATTTCAATCACAATATATCATAAATATATTGACATAATAGAATCCTTTTTCAAAACCATTTTCAATACCAAAATACATAAAAGAGTATATGGTATTTATTTTATTCTAAAAACATTACGGCTTGTTGAGGAAGCCAAAGACCAAATAATACTCGCGGCAGCGGAAAAAGGTCGTTGTCACAGCGTACGTTAAAAAACATTCTTTTTGTCGTCTAGTAAAACGCTTCGTAGAAAAAGATTCCTTTTGTATAAAAGTAAAAGTCAAAGGAGTTTATACACTGTATAAAAGAATGTTGTGTATAAAACGAAATATGCCTCAATGAAAGGAGATTGAGACGAAGTCCCTTACCTTGGGTCCGACTTGACTCGATCGTTCTTTAACGTCCTGAATAATAAACTTTAGTTAATTTATACTTGATTAAGAACCTTTTTAAAGTTCATTATTCCTTTTATATCACTTATTGCCATGTTATAAACTTTATGTAACCATTTATGTTAATAATGTTTGTTTTGTCAATATTTGGTTCTTAAGTCGAAAGTTGACTTCTTACAATTACATGTTGTTCGTGTGGTCAAAAGTTCTTTATATCCAGAATGAAATTCCTGATTTGGATATCATATATATCATATATATCCAGCATATACATGTATTTATAATATTTCATAATCATTTAGAGGTAAGAAATGAAATGCACCGTTCATGGAGACGGTAAGCCGTACGTACGCATGAACACTACTTTCATTTCTTTGTCATATTAGTGGAATGAAAACTAAATGAGAGTTATGTATATTTTAATTCCAGAATTATATTCATAATTTAGATATATCAGTAATTATATATATACATTATATACATGTAATTTTAATAGTACATTACATTTGGGGATAAGAAATGAAATGCACCGTTCATGGAGACGGTAAGCCGTACGTACGCATGAACGCTACTTTCATTTCTATATCATACTTTAATGGAAAGAAATAATAATGATATAGAGGTATATTATAATTCCAGTATAACATCATATATAATAACTTTAAATCCATCCTTTACACGTCCCACATATGGCATTAACGAATCACATCACTTTTAGGGGGCGGTAGTCCGCACTTCCTTAAATGAAGATATCATGTTTACCCATAATGGAAACCATAAAGGTATGCCCAAAAATGAAAAATACAGAAGCTTAAAAAAAACATAAACATATTATATATCATATATAAAAATAGTTACATCATAATGGCCACCCTTGAAGGTGTTAAATGAGTATTGAACAATCATCGTTTCGGGAGGCAGAATTTCGCCATCCACGGATACCGTATGTTCTTTAACCATTTGATGTAGTTGTGTGAGAGTGTAGCTCAAATAAATATTATAACAACATCCTAGTATATTGAAGATACTGGTGTTGTTACAAAAGAAGTAAATAAAAAGAGTTTAGAGGGTTGGAGAAGCAAAATAAAACAAATGAACAAGAGAGAATGAATTACCTTTAAAAGTGTAACTCCCTTTTTATTTGAGCCTAAAGGCTTCCTTTGAAAGGATTCTTCCCAAAGGGAATCCACTAGGATGAGTAGAGGGATGTGGAGAGAGTAATTGGGCAGGGGTTGGCCGAGCCAAAGGCTTGAGAAGTGTGTGAAATGAGGTAGAGGTGGGGGCCTTTTATAAGAGGAGAGGAGGGGCACTTTTGGAAAGTAATGAAATATTACTTTATTTGAAAATGTGTTTCGGTTTTAAAAGGTCCCAAATTTATATAAGTCGTGGATAAGGTGATAAGGGTTCGAAATCCACTCATCCAATTAGTTTTTTCCATGTGTAGGTTTTAGATCTTTCATTATCTTTCCATTTTATTTAAATCGTCAAATAATGATGTCATCGCTGCATCATTATTATGTCATAAATAATTTAATTTATCTAATGTCTAAAAATTATAAAAAAATACTATGATGTAGGAAATAGTTTTATCTTTCCAATGACTATTTATAATAAAACTTTGGACTTGTGTAACCCTACTCAAAAATTATTTTAGTAAAACAATTTATGTTAGTGTCATTTTCACTTTAACATTAAATAAAAATATATTAATGTCATTTTCCAACTAAAGTGGCTTCATGGGGTCCCCAAGTTGGCCCATGCCTTTTCTTGGTCGGCCATGACTCACCCAATAGGTGTAGGACAAGTGTCATGGTGTTTTCACTTTCTTATAATACCATTTTTACCTTAAACTACACTAATTACCTCTAATTGTGATTAATGAAAAAAAGTTAATATTCACCAAAAAATTATTTTAATCTCATTGAACAACATTTTACTTCTTAATGAAAACCATGTATGTCGGATTTTCAAAATTCAATACACATTAGTGGTAAACTTTCATTTAACTGAAAAATCAGTTTGCTTGATTACCACTTAGTGGTTTCACTATTCATCAAAATTGAAGTTTTCCAGAAAATTACCAAAAATTCACCCTAAGATATATTTGATATTCCGAATTCAAAAATGAAGTCCATTTTAAAAAATTCAAAACATATAAGTCAAATTAATTAATTTAATAATTAATTCCCGCTGTCATGACAAATAGCGTGTTTTTGTGAAACAATAAGTATCAAAAGATTGACACTAGTTTAAGTCCGATTTCAAAGTGAAATTAACTCCAATGACCACTGTTGGATTTAATGGTAAAAATATTTTCTAATTTCACTTTAAAACCAATTCAAAAGATAATCTAATCATATAAATAAATTAGATTAAAAATATGTGTTGAATTAAAATACAACATTTTACACTATTCATTAAAAAAATGAACTTTATCAGAAAGGTACCACAAATTTACACAAAGTAAATTTTGATGTCCCGATTCTAAAGAAGATTTATATTTGTTCTAAAAGAATGTATAAGAGTGATCAAAACTATATTTAATGACGGTTCACCATTAAAAGGTGATAAGTGAACCTTTAGTGAAAATTAAAGTATATATGCCTAAAATTGAACTCTTTCCGTATTTTAAGCCTTTATCTTTTATTGGGTAAATGTATAAACATTTAAAAACATATCTAATCATATTTTAGTTATTTATATCCATTCCCGCCAGTACAACGGCTACTCGTTAACTAACATTTAAAATAATATTATTTTATTACTTGTGTGCAACGTAAGTTTTCAAAGAAACTCATCGTTGCATACCGAGTACGCTATCGAACGTAGAAACCCCTTTTAATTAAAATTAATATTTAAATCGTAAATATTAATAAATATGAAAATTCTTTATTCTTTATTTACCTGGGATGTTACATCCTTCCCCCCTTTTGGGAATTGCGTCCTCGCAATTTTATTCACTTATCAAATTAAGTGGGGGTATTTATCCCTCATAGCATTTTCATATTCCCACGTTGCCTCTTAAATCACATGGGTTTTCCACAAAACCTTTACCTGATGAATCACCTTATTCCGTAACACTTGCTCCATGTGGTCAAGAATCTAGACCGGTTGTTCCTCATAAGATAGGTTCTCTTCCAGCTGAACTACCTCTGGGCTCAAAACATGAGATGGATCTGGCATATACTTTCTCAACATCGAAACGTGAAAAACATTGTGTACATGAGATAAACTCGGAGGTAAAGCCACTCGGTATGCAACTGATCTAACTCTTTCTAGAATTTCGTATGGTCCAACCAACCATGGAATCAACTTTCCTTTCTTACCAAATCTCATCACACTTTTCCAAGGAGAAACTTTGAGAAAAACATGATTACCTACCTCGAAAGATAGATCCTTCCTCCGGTTATCCGCATAACTTTTCTTCCTACTCTGAGTAGTTCTCATGTACTTCTGAATCAACTGAACTTTTTCTGCCATCTCTTCTACCAATTCTGGTCCCATCAGCTTCCTTTCACCCACTTCATTCCAAAATGCTGGAGTTCGACACCGCTTCCCATATAATGCCTCAAATAGTGCCATCTGTATACTGTAATGAAAGCTGTTATTATAAGAAAATTCAACCAAAGAAAGATGTTGGTCCCAACTTCCCTGATAATCCATCAAACAAGCTCGTAGCATATCCTCCAATTTCTGAATTGTTCGTTCTGACTGCCCATCTGATTGAGGATGAAAAGCTGTACTAAAATTTAATTCAGTACCCAACGACTTCTGAAGGCCTTTCCAAAAGTTAGAAGTAAACCTGGGATCACGATCCGATACAATGGAGAGAGGAACTCCATGTAACCTGAATATCTCTTTATGATACAAACGGGAAAGTTGATCAAGAGAGAAAGTATCTCGTATAGCAAGGAAATGAGCAGATTTGGTCAAGCGATCAACAATAACCCAGATTGCATTATTACCTCGAGATGTCCTCGGTAATCCCACAACAAAGTCCATGGATATGTTTTCCCATTTCCACTCTGGCACTGGTAAAGGCTGAAGCATCCCTTTCGGTAACTGCTGCTCTGCTTTAACCTGTTGACATGTCAAACACTTCACAGTAAAATCAGCAATGTCTCTTTTCATTCCATCCCACCAGTAATACTCCCGCAGACCTCTGTACATCTTAGTACTGCCAGGATGAAAAAAACAACTCATTCTTCAACTGTGAATCATAAGGCACACATAACCTCTTCACAAACCTCAAAACACAAAGACAAACATATCCAAGAACTCATGGAAAATTTTATTCATAAGGTCCATGAATACAGTAGGTGCATTGGTTAACCCAAAAGGCATAACTACAAATTCATAATGGCCATATCTAGTACGGAACGCAGTCTTCGGAACATCTGCTTATTTTACTTTCAACTGATGGTACCCCGACCTCAAGTCAATCTTCGAAAAATACTGAGCTCCCTGGAGCTGATACCACTTTATTCAATGGACCAAAATCTGCTGAAGTTGTTGCAAAGGATTTTACCACCCCTTTCGGCTTGTAGTCTAACTGCTTCCCATCGCTCAAGCTCCTTGTCAGACACTCGTCTACATAATGACCCATTTCATTACACTTAAAACATCTTACCGTTGGCTTTTGATTTCCTGCTTGATCATCTTCCTTACAGTTACGAGCAATATAACCAAACTTACCACACCGAAAGCACTTACCAGACTTGTATAAACATTCTCCAAGATTCATTTTACCACACTTCTCACAGGATGGATATTTGGTTTTCTTACCTCCTTGCTTCTTTGATGAATTCTTCCCCGTTTTCTGCCAACTAGACCTCTTTTTCTGTTGTTTGTCATAGAACACCTGATCATCAGCAAACTCCATTTCCACCTTCTCCGTACATCGAACAAGTTTTTCGTAACATTTGAACTCACGAGAAGCTAAATCCCTTCGATACTTTGGCTTTAACCCTGAGTAAAAATGGTTTATTTTACTATCAAGATCTCGTATGAAGTTTGGAGAATACCCTGCCAATCGAGTGAACTTTTCTTCATAAGCAGCCACTGAATCATCCTCCTGCCTCAATTCTAGGAACTGTTTTTCCATCCTAAGATGAACCACCTTAGGAAAATATTTCTCAAGAAACATACCTTTGAATTCGTCCCAATGAAGATCCTCAATCTCATCACTATCCCTTATATTTTTCACCATCGACCACCACTGATCAGCTTCACCTTCAAAACGGTAAACAGCAAGACTAACCTTTTGATGTTCTGAACACCCCATGACATCAAAAATCTTTTCCAGTGCTTTAATCCACCCTTCAGCTTGCACAGGGTCAGATGATCCTCTGAATGATTGGGGATGTTGCCTCATGAAATGTTCCACCACTGACATGTTGCTCTGCGGTTGATCTGGCTGATCTCGTGCATGGATACCACCACCATTTATAGCCTGAGTCAACTGTGTCATCACTGCAACAAACTGTTCAGTTCCAATTCCGACAATCTCAGGTTGCTGATTTGGAAGGTTATCTTCCTCCTGATGTCGTCCCAACATAGCTGCTTTGTTTCCTCTGCGGAAAACCATTCTGAACACAGAAATATCTTAGGCTAAGCAACATGGTAATCCGTAAATGCTATATCATTTCAATTATATTATAATTTAACACTTTTCTAACTCCTAAAGTTGTCTAAACCGTCCTCTGATACCAACTATAAGGCCCCAGCCTTAAACCATACTTAATATTGAATTAAATGAATAATTCACATTGAGGATCTTTTCAGGTTTAGAGTTTTATAGAATTAGAACATAACTATTACATCTTAAATGATTACAAAGTAGACACTTCTACTAAGTCTCCATAAAATAAAAACTCTTAAAAAGAAAGATGTCTAGATTCCATGTTTTAGATAGTATGAAATTCCCTTGATCCCATCCTTGACCTTATTCCACTTTCAGTCCTGTGAAAAACATTTCGAAAAACTTGGGATGAGCATAAAAACTCAGTAAGGGATACACAAAGAATAAAAACTATTAGTTTATCAAAACAAAAAGTAAACCATGTATACTTTATCAAAGTAATACTTTTCACCTTTATGAAGTAGTAAAAACTCTTCACTGAATAAAATATCATTACTTACCGTTTTGTAACCAAAGTATTACCATAAAACCCATATAAAGAAAACATAACATATATAAAGGTAACTTGGGACATAAACATACTTAAGTGGAATAACCATACGGTAGACTTCCACACATATCACTTAATGGAATAGCCATTAGGCCAATTTCCATACATACTTAATGGAATAGCCATAGGGCCAACTTCCATACCCAATGCATTGGAGGTTATAACGTAACCACCTGTCCTGGTATTCACGGCACCACCCGTCATATGGTTTATAACGTAACCACCCGTTAAAATGTCCAAGTACCAGTATAAAATCATAAAACATAAAACCAATATAAAGGAATGATAACATTTCCACATTTCAATCACAATATATCATAAATATATTGACATAATAGAATCCTTTTTCAAAACCATTTTCAATACCAAAATACATAAAAGAGTATATGGTATTTATTTTATTCTAAAAACATTACGGCTTGTTGAGGAAGCCAAAGACCAAATAATACTCGCGGCGGCAGAAAAATGTCGTTGTCACCGCGTACGTTAAAAAAAACATTATTTTTGTCGTCTAGTAAAACGCTTCGTAGAAAAAGATTCCTTTTGTATAAAAGTAAAAGTCAAAGGAGTTTATACACCGTATAAAAGAAAGTTGTGTATAAAACTAAATATGCCTCAATGAAAGGAGATTGAGACGAAGTCCCTTACCTTGGGTCCGACTTGACTCGATCATTCTTTAACGTCCTGAATAATAAACTTGATTTAATTTATACTTGATTAAGAACCTTTTTAAAGTTCATTATTCCTTTTATATCACTTATTTCCATGTTATAAACATTATGTAACCATTTAAGTTAATAATGATTGTTTTTTCAATATTTGGTTCTTAAGTCGAAAGTTGACTTCTTACAATTACATGTTGTTCGTGTGGTCAAAAGTTCTTTATATACAGAATGAAATTCCTGATTTGGATATCATATATATCATATATATCCAGCATATACATGTATTTATAATATTACATAATCATTTAGAGGTAAGAAAGGAAATGCACCGTTCATGGAGACGGTAAGCCGTACGTACGCATGAACGCTACTTTCATTTCTTTGTCAAATTAGTGGAATTAAAACTAAATGAGAGTTATGTATATTTTAATTCCAGAATTATATTCATAATTTAGATATATCAGTAATTATATATATACAATATATACATGTAATTTTAATAGTACATTACATTTGGGGATAAGAAATGAAATGCACCGTTCATGGAGACGGTAAGCCGTACGTACGCATGAACGCTACTTTCATTTCTATCTCATACTTTAATGGAATGAAATAATAATGATATAGAGGTATATTATAATTCCAGTATAACATCATATATAATAACTTTAAATCCATCCTTTACACGTCCCACATATGGCATTAACGAATCACATCACTTTTAGGGGGCGGTAGTCCGCACTTCCTTAAATGAAGATATCGTGTTTACCCATATTGGAAACCATAAAGGTATACCCAAAAATAAAAAATACATAAGCATAAAGAAAACATAAACATATTATATATCATATATAAAAATAGTGACATCATAATGGCCACCCTTGAAGGTGTTAAATGAGTATTGAACAATCATCGTTTCGGGAGGCAGAATTTCGCCATCCACGGATACCGTATGTTCTTTAACCATTTGATGTAGTTGCTTGAGAGTGTAGCTCAAATAAATATTATAACAACATCCTAGTATATTGAATATACTGGTGTTGTTACAAAAGAAGTAAATAAAAAGAGTTTAGAGGGTTGGAGAAGCAAAATAAAACAAATGAACAAGAGAGAATGAATTACCTTTAAAAGTGTAACTCCCTTTTTATTTGAGCCTAAAGGCTTCCTTTGAAAGGATTCTGCCCAAAGGGAATCCTCTAGGATGAGTAGAGGGATGTGGAGAGAGTAATTGGGCAGGGGTTGGCCGAGCCAAAGGCTTGAGAAGTGTGTGAAATGAGGTAGAGGTTGGGGCCTTTTATAAGAGGAGAGGAGGGGCACTTTTGGAAAGTAATGAAATATTACTTTATTTGAAAATGTGTTTCGGTTTTAAAAGGTCCCACATTGATATAATTCGTGGATAAGGTGATAAGGGTTCAAAATACACTCATCCAATTGGTTTTTTCCATGTGTAGGTTTTAGATTTTTCATTATCTTTCCATTTTATTTAAATCGTCAAATAATGATGTCATCGCTGCATCATTATTATGTCATAAATAATTTAATTTATCTAATGTCTAAAAATTATAAAAAAATACTATGATGTAGGAAATCTTTTTATCTTTACAATTACTATTTATAATCAAAATTTGGACTTGTGTAACCCTACTCAAAAAGTATTTTAGTAAAACAATTTATGTTAGTGTCATTTTCACTTTAACATTAAATAAAAATATATTAATGTCATTTTCCAACTAAAGTGGCTTCATGGGGTCCCCAAGTTGGCCCATGCCTTGTCTTGGTCGTCCATGACTCACCCAATAGGTGTAGGACAAGTTTCATGGTGTTTTCACATTCTTATAATACCATTTTTACCTTAAACTACACTAATTACCTCTAATTGTGATTAATGAAAAAAAGTTACTATTCACCAAAAAATTATTTTAATCTCATTGAACAACATTTTACTTCTTAATGAAAACCATGTATGTCGGATTTTCAAAATTCAATACACATTATTGGTAAACTTTCATTTAACTAAAAAATCAGTTTGCTTGATTACCACTTAGTGGTTTCACTATTCATCAAAAATTGAAGTTTTCCAGAAAATTACCAAAAATTCACCCTAAGCTATATTTGATATTCCGAATTCAAAAATGAAGTCCATTTTATAAAATTCAAAACATATAAGTCAAATTAATTAATTTAATAATTAATTCCCGCTGTCATGACAAATAGCGTGTTTTTGTGAAACAATAAGTATCAAAAGATTGACACTAGTTTAAGTCCGATTTCAAAGTGAAATTAACTCCAACGACCACTATTGGATTTAATGGTAAAAATATTTTCTAATTTCACTTTAAAACCAATTCAAAAGATAATATAATCATATAAATAAATTATATTAAAAAGAGGTGTTGAATTAAAATTCAACATTTTACACTATTCATTAAAAAAATGAACTTTATCAGAAAGGTACCAAAAATTTACACAAAGTAAATTTTGATGTCCCGATTCTAAAGAAGAGTTATATTTGGTCCAAAAGAATGTATAAGAGTGATCAAAACTATATTTAATGACGGTTCACCATTAAATGGTGATAAGTGAACCTTTAGTGAAAATTAAAGTATATATGCCTAAAATTGAACTCTTTCCGTATTTTAAGCCTTTATCTTTTATTGGGTAAATGTATAAACATTTAAAAACATATCTAATCATATTTTAGTTATTTCTATCCATTCCCGCCAGTACAACAGCTACTCGTTAACTAACATTTAAAATAATATTATTTTATTACTTGTGTGCAACGTAAGTTTTCAAAGAAACTCATCGTTGCGTACCGAGTACGCTATCGAACGTAGAAACCCCTTTTAATTAAAATTAATATTTAAATCGTAAATATTAATAAATATGAAAATTATTTATTCTTTATTTACCTGGGATGTTACATCTTGGATCATAGAGACAAGGTTCTACACAGGAAGTTTATCCACCTTGTTAAAGTGTTTTAAAGGAACCAAAAATATAAAAAATCCACGTGGGATCCTAAGGAAACAATGAGGAATAAGTATCCAACCCTTTTTATTCCGAGTGAACAAGTTGAAATTTCAGGGATGAAATTTCATTAGGGGTGAAGAATGTAACGACTTGAAATTTTGAATAATATTTATTTCCAAAATTTCTGTGTTGTTTCATTTTATACTCCACAAAACTATATCCTTTAATTAATGATGTGATACCATTGGATATCGACTGTTATATGACCATTGGTCAATATGACCATTGGAAACTAAAATCTTAACATTAAGATTATAGTTTATAAATACAAGTGATCTTGGTTAATTAATATAGAAAGAAGAGTTGATGGCATCATCCGAAAGACTCAGGGCATACGAAGCCCATCTGTCCAAGCTTGGGAAGGAAGTTCTGTCACTAGGCTTTGCTCTAAACCAATCCAAAGATGAGATTCAACATGTGAATCATGAACAAAATCACTTAAGGGAGAATTTTAAGTTGATAGAAATCACCACTTGGGCAATTTTGTCCGAGCCGCCCCATGATTCTATCACCATAACACACCATACACTTAGGTCCTATGCATGTGTTATAAGAGGCTATGTAAAGAGATCTTAGTTACTTTGTGTAATTATTTTTTATAAATAAAATATTTATTTCATCATTCATATTTTTTTGGATTACCTTTTCTTAATAAAGTATATGTTTAATTAAGATAAATATGATAAATTTATTTTAGAAGTAAAAATTGTACTTTTCAAAGATTTCTCAAACATAGGGAATTATTCTGGTAAAATACAGATAATTTTTGAATTTCAAATGTCAAAATTAACCTAGGCTGAATTTTTCAAAATTTTCTAAGTTTTAATTTGATGAATATTGTTTTTTTGATGAATAGTATATGATGAATAGTGTTTTTTGATTAATAGTATAAAAATATTTTATTATTAAATAACTATTTCTGTGAAATGATTTTCCAAAATCCGTTATACATGGTTGTAATCAGGGGGAAAAATGTGGGAAAAAAAGATCAAAATAATTTCTTTGTGAATAGTAATGAATAGTAAATTGGCCAAAAAATAGGAACTTCACCCATGAATGTATAAATACAATTTTGACATCTTAAAAGTGAAAAAGAAATCATAGTATAAGTTTTCATATTTTGGTATGTCATAAATATTTTATTTACAATTTTATAATTGATTTAATAATTTAAAATGAAAATGTATTTTCATAAAATGTAATCATAAATTGTTACATTATAGTCTTATAGTTATATGATAATTTTATGGGTCCTTGATTACTTTTTCAATGTGTTACAAAAGAAGTTATAGTTTTAGTGTTTTTTTGAATAAATAATTATTTAATTTAAAAATTAGATTAAGAATATTTAGAAAATTATTTTCATAAAATGGAGTGCATTTTGGAATTCCGAGTATTGATATAAGGTTAGGGTGAATTTATGAGATTTTTATAAAATGTTTTGTTTCTCAGTGAATGGTGAAAATAAAGTTTTGAGTTTCAATGTGTTTAATGACATCATTAATGACGTAATAATGATGTAATCATCCTAGTATACTTGTGAATAGTGTGATATTCTATGAGGTGTCCCAAGTGTCAAATACCATGGAAAAATACCAAGGTCAAGCCCACGGTTTTGAAAATACCACCAATGAGGCATCCCTTGGAAATTAATAAAATATTCCATCATTGTTGCTGACAATACCATGAAATTCCCTCATTACTTTCATTACAAAATCCTCCTTAATGAATATATGGTATTTTTACCTCCCGAATAGTCCTCCCTAGGTTTCCACAAGAACCCCAAGGCCCCACCTTCAAGCTTTAGAAGTTACTCTTCAAGAAAAGGGAACCTTTCACCCTCCTCTTTTAATTCATGACTTCCTTTATGTTATGTCTTCTAGATTCCATATTATTATGTTAGGGTATATTATTATATATCATTACTAATGTAAATTTCATGTAAAAATTATGATATACCCTTTCCACCCACATAAATTGATTTTCTGAATTTTTAAGTGACACCGTTAGGCTGCCAAATCTTCATAAAATAAGTCACATTTTCTCTTTTCTTTCATGTTTTCTTTTCATGTGGCATGTCATTAAAATATCTATACTATGATCTTATATCTTCTTAATTATGTACCCACACTGTGTTATGATTTATTTATGAGTGTTTTACCCTTGTCCCCTCTCATTTAATTTTTTCTAAAAACATGTTATGTAGTCGTTATGCTGCAGAATTTTCGTCTCAAAATCTCTCTCTTTTTCTCAAGAAATTCACTTTTTGTATTTATGGGAATACCCAAATCTATTTTAGTTTCCAAGGGTATTCATAGAGACATAAAATTGATCTATTTTATTCTGGAATTGAAAAAAAAATCCTGATTCCCTTTCAATGGGTTATAAATGACATAATGATCTTATTTTTAAGCACTTTCAAAACGTCACGATTTTGAAATGAAACCCATTTATTATACTCTCTTTGGGTTGTGTATGAAATGTATGATTATGATCTATGTGGATCACATGAAAATAAATAAATAATAATGGTGCACCCTAACAGAGCTCTAATGCATTGGGTAAAGAATTTAATATCTAGAGATGACAAGTTTCACGATACCTTAGTGAATAACCTTGGTAATTTTTATGACACCTTAGGGATGAACCATGGTGATATGTTCATGAATGTCTAAATTATATGTTGTATCCACATATTCATGTTATTATTCATGTTATTTTCATTATGATATTCCTATACATTCATTTCTAATGCCTTTATGTTTTTCACAATGTTCTTATAGATATCACATGTAAACTGATTCCCTTGCTTTCCTTTCTGGGCCTTCTACTCACCCTTTCATTTGATGTATGTCTCCGCGTTATGAGATTCAGTAATTGTACATAGGATAAACCTTTGATTAATCCTTAAAAGTGTATCAGAAGAATATTTAGTATTTTCATATATATTTTTCTTGATTTCCAAGACACTAAACTTTAAATATCCTCTGTTTGTAAAATTTAATGAAAAGTTATGTAATAAAAAGGCGGGATGACATAGACTGGGTATTCTGGTCATAGTCATTATAAAGTGGTATCGTTGAAATGTTAGGTCATAAGGTAGTTTTTTTGTTTTCTTTGATAGGATCTTTGTAACACCTCATGCTTCCACGGTATGTTTCCCTTTTAATAATGCAATAGCTTGCATTGAACGCAACTTTGAGATTCTAACACACCGCGACCAATCAAACTAGCCGTTATGAATAGTAATACCCACTTTTTGAAATTTTATAAATTTTATCTTTAAAAATGGAATTCATTTTGGATTTAGAATATCAAAATTAGCTTAGGGTGAATATATGATATTTTTTTTGAAAACTTTCAATTTTTGATGAATAGAGAAAAACACTGCGTTATTGTTTAAAATCGAATATTTATTTAAATAATAAATTATTTTATTTAAATTTATTTTATGTAAAAATAGATACATAATATATATATATTTTCAATTTAATTTATTGAAGTCATTTTGTAAGAATATTAGATATATAAAATTTTATTGAACTTTTTACCGTCTTTTTCCCACCTCCTATGAGCATTTTCAAATTTTCATAAAACTTATTTTTTTCCACTTATGTGAGTTGAATTTCAAAAATCCGAGAGACATGGTTGATATCAGTAAGAAATATGTTGTTCAATAAGATGAAAATAATTTTTGGTGAATATAAACTTTTTATTTTTATTTACCACGGTTAAAAGTAAATAGGGTATTTAAGGGTAAAAATGATATTATTATTACCCTAACATTTCCTAATTCTATTGGATAAGTTTAATTAGACAATAAAAAACCATAGGAATAAAATAGGATCATTTAGGTCAACTTGGATTAGATTAGGAAATTTATTATTATTTTATTTAAAGAAGAGTTAAAAGAGTTAAATTTAAAGTTTAATAACTAATCCATTTTTAATATAGCGTTATAAATAATATAAATTTGACTATAAATATTCATTATAAAGATAAATAATTTTATACATAATGATATTTTATTTATTGTTTTTAGAAATTAAATTATTTAATTTATTTTTGACACAATGATGAGACATTAATTACCTTAATAATGAAATATTAAAATAATTGATATTATAAATATCCAAACAAATATAAATTGAGACTTTTAATAAATTCAAAAAAATTTATAGGTTAATATGACATTTTTTAATTGAATATATGAATTTATTTCGATGTGATGAATTATTTAGGAATTTATAAAAAATAATTTATTAAATAATGTCAAAAATTGACATAATTGTGTTTTTAAAATAAATACTATACTATTGGTTGATATAACATTCCTAAAAATATAAGGATCGGCCAAAGGGACTTAGTAATATTATATATATCACTAATGAACCTATTGGGGTTCTCTTGGTAGTTTATAGTAAGTTTATTAACTATATAATATAAAAATACTAAGAGACATGGTAAATGTCAAACTATTTAACTAAGAGTTAATTCTAAAAGATTAGGTTAATATGGTGACCCAAACCTCTCTAGAACCTATTGGTTGAGTAGTTTTCAACCTATACCCACCTTATCCTAGAAAAAAATTAATTTGGAGCCTTTATAAAATAAACATGATTTTATTATAATATAATATTTCAATCTTTTCCTAAAGTTACCCTCTCCCTTATTAGAAAAGGGCACTTCCCATTCTCTATAATTAATACCTTCAAAGCCATTTAGATTGGCCTAACCCTGCCCAAATATCCTTCCAAATATCATACCTTCATCTTTTAGGCCTTACTTTGGCCAGAAATCCAACATAAGGATCCCTTTTGAACAAATAAAAAGGAAGAACCTGAATAAGAGGTAAATATTTCATCACCTCTTACATGTTCTCTTCTTATTCCAATACCTATTTCTTTGTTGTCTCCATTATAAAATAATAACTCTAGTATCTTCTATATACTGTGAATTTATTATAAAAATTTACATCCATATTCATTATTCTATCCATCCTATAATTGACAATGTCACCACACGTGCATACGTACGGCTTACCGTCACCACGTCGTGGTGATGTTTGTTATTCAAACACATCATTATTTGTATGGGTATAATAATGAGTATAACTGATGTACATAATAAATATAAAATTATATTGATTCTATATATATGATATAACATCCAATAATATATTATTTTAATATCAAAAGAATGATATTGTTGCTCGTGCATACATACGGATTACCATCTCCACGAACACGATGAGAATCATTTCCCCATCGTAACCATTAAAGAATAATTTTCATTTGATGATTAAAAAGAGTGTTTAATAAAATAATTTTCATTTTATGATTAAAAATAATGTTTAATAACTTAATATAATTCTAGATATAAATCAAATGCATTCTATCCATAAAAACATGGCTTATGTAACAAAACATATACAGGAAAATGAATCAATTATCACCTGAAACGATGATACTAAAAAAATATCATTAACAAAGCAATATTATAAGATCATATATGATATCATCTTTATGTATATGATTCTTTTATAATTTAATAACATTGTTTTAACTATTATATAGGAGGTTAACATACCATCGACTAAGGAGAAGAAGAAGGTAAGTGTTAATTTCACAATCTATTTTTCATCCGAGGTTGTTTTTATGTAAGTATATACTGGGACTTCTTTATCATCCACATCCATGTTTTTTAAAAATGTATTTCATTTTTTTACTATTTAATAGAATGTGGGTTAAATTCAGTTATACCCTTATTTGACATTATATGTTTTGAAAGGAATCGTTCCGTTATTTTCCAAACAATGTACTTTATGACCTTTTCGATAATATTAAGGTAAGAATGTTTTTTAACTTATACTGAGGGTGTGTCTATTTTACTCCATTATAAAATCATCAAAGCATACCTTAGAAGCTTATAATAATATTTCCAAAATAAATGTTTTCTTTTAAATGGTTTCAAAATAAAAATATGTATTTATTTCAAATAATTTTCATTTCATCTATGTAAACATCCTTTGATGGATTTTAAACTTTTTTTATTTGATTTATTATGATACAAATCTTCCATATTGTATTGAAGGTTTTGTGATATGTTTGACTGTTTGTGTGTTAGTTTATTCCATTCATGGTTTATAGATAAAGTATTGACATTTCATATTCTAGTTTTAATACGAATGATTATGTTATGTTTAAACCTTTTCATATGAGGAATACATTGGACTTAGTAAGTGATGGGTGGATCTAGCTATAACTCCTCAATGCATCAGTAGGTCTCATGAGACAAACTAGTGTCTTGGCACAAGGCCTTGAAAAAATCAAATTTTTCGTCTTGGCACAAGGCCTTGACTATGTGGTTATGAAGTCGGCATTATGCATTCCATCATTATGAAAGTTTCTATTGATATTGCATGTGATTATTAGACTAGTAGGATATCCATGTGAATAAGTAAATGGAATTATTAGATCTTATCATGGCCATATTATTCTGAAGTGTACTTTTAAATGGCGTTTTTTTAGTCTTATACATTGCCTTAAATGTTTAGGCTTATTTATGAAAGTTTCTGCTATATTATTATCCCTACTAAGAATCATAGATCACCCATTTAGATGTTTTATTTTTCCCAGGATGTGAAGAAGTATTTTGCTGTTGACCTACAGGGATAAGATAAGGATATAAGTGTGTTCAATAGGGGATAAAATGTTTTTGATGTTTTTATTTCATGATGTAATGTAAAACTTGGGAATGTATCTAGTATTTCCAAGGATACTAAACTGATCGGTGGAACATGATTCCTTATATCATGCCAAGGTTATGTAATAATGCACAGACTCTAGGTAACTGGGGTCGGGGCGTTAAAGTTGGTATGAGAGTAAGTTTAGGACAAACCTTGGAAACTAGATTTAGATTAACTCTGATTAGAGCACATTACCATAAGATATATATTGAGGATTGGTATAGAAGAACTTCTTAGAATTTTGGTAATGTATAGATTTGGTGTATTTTCCGCACAATACATCCCTGTATAGATATGAGTATGTAGAGGCAGTTCTGGAACAAATGTAACTAGGAGTGAAAACTCCAAAAAAGAGTTTCAGACTTGACCCGGGGTATCCTAGTACATGACAACAGACCTTTCTGCACTATTGGTTACGACACTCCTTGGGGATATTCTTTGGATAATTCACATTTTCTTTAAAAACCATTACGAAGGATTTATGAGTATATACCTCTCAAATAAATTTTTTATGATTATGGATTATATTCATAATTTTTTCAATTTATGTTAAGTGTTTTACAAGTTTGGAATTATGTATTTCAATTCATAAACTAATCTAGTGTATTCTATTGTTTTGATATGGCACCTAGTTGAAGTAATGGAAACCATACCAACGCACATAATCCATGTAAGGATTTCCCTCATACTCAAGATTATTATAGTGGATCTGGTGATGCAACTGGTGCTGATCATCTTATCATCATACAAGGAAAACTCACCCAGGTTATGAATAATAACCTTACCCATCTGGAGCACCCTGATCCACAACGTGAAGGATCAATGTTAGACCGATTCACGAGGAAACAACCACCAAAATTCAATGGGAGTACAAATCCATTAGTAGCTAACCAATAGATAAATTCCGTAGAGAAAATATTTCATGCGTTGGGGAGTAGCAAAAAGGAAAAAGTTTTCATGGAAGTTTATTGCCTCATGGGAGATGCAGATCAATAGTGGCCATTAATCCAAAACACAAAGGAAGATGAAGAAGTATTGAACATGTAATGGAGGGATTTTAAAGATATTTTATTAGTAAAATACTTTCCTTGTGACTATCGAGCGGATAGGGAAAGGAAATTTCTGAGTCTGAGGCAAAATGAGGATGAGAATGTCGCAAAGTATGAGGCTTACTTTATAAGGTTAAGAAGGCATGCAATAAATTATATACATAACCGAAGGAGTAATATTGATTGATTGTTTTATGGGTTAAAACCATTTCTCCATCGAGAATTAGTCTCACAATCCCTCTCATCGTACAAAGATATTGTCTCATGTGCTATCAAGACAGAAAAGAAATTATCTACGTCTTATGAATTCAAATAAAACCAAGAGAAGAAGATATATTCTGATCACTCTGGAAATGGAAATAAAGGGAAGAAGGGAAAGGATAAATATCTATGCTAAGGTAAATTTGGGAAGAAACACCCTGGTACTTTCTTTAGGGTAATTAGAGTCTGTTACATGTGTGGTGAAAAAAGCCACCAAGCTCATGATTGTAATGGAAAGAAAGAGGATGTCATTGTTGAACGCTTAAATTTTTGAGAAAAGGGACATTATAAAAACGAATTTCCTATGCACCAAGGGAACTTACCTCAGAAATGTCCTAGGGAGCAAGGTCAAGATTATCCAATCACTACAGTTGAGGCTCAAGCTCTGAAAGATGTGGGGGCAGGTAATTTAATGTTTTCCTCAAGTTTTCCAATGCTTTATTTGAGTCTGGATCATTGCATTGTTTCATATCTTCCCAGTTTTCTATGAAAATTAGATATTTTCAATTTGTCTTTACAAGGGAGTTGTAAGTCAAAACTCCTAAGGGAAGTATCATCAAAACAATGTTTTGTGAATCAGTTCCCATTAGGGAAAATAAATTTTCTTTATCTACTGATCTCATTATCATACCCATTATTGAATTTGTTATAATCTTCAAAATGGATTGGCTTTCAGACCATGATGTGAAAATTTATTGTAAGAAGGAGGAGGTTACCATTTTTGATGATGATAAAGAGTACCTAATCTTTAGAGCAGAAACTTCACCACCTGATACTTATCTAGATCCACCCCAGATGTTCTACTAAATTCAATTATTGGGGGGGAAGAGAATGAAATAATTATGGGTGAGGAAAATAATGTTCTAATAGATGATTTACCTATTGTGGAAGAATATGTTTATGTGTTTCCAGAGGATTTACCTGGACATCCTCCATAATGAGAAACTGAGTTTTCCATTGATTTAATTCCTGGTTCAAGGCCCATATCAAAGATCCCTTATAGAATGGTCACTGTGGAATTAGTCGAACAAAAGAAAAAACTAGAGGAATTGAGTAATAAGGGATTTATTCTCCCTAGAGTTTCTCCATGGGAAGACCCTATCTTTTTTTTAAGAATAAAGATGGATTTATGAGGTTGTGCATTGACTATAGGGAGGTCAATTCTATAATAATAAAGAACAAGTATCCCCTACCTGGAATTGATGATTTATTCGACCAACTTCATGAAGCTCAGTATTTTTCAAAGATTTACCTTTTATTTGGATATCATCAGTTGTGTTTGAAGAATGATGATATTCCAAAAACAACATTTCAAACCTGGTACGTGCATTATGAGTTTACAGTAATGCCTTTTGGGCTAACTAATGCACCCTTGGTTTTCATGGATCTAATGAACTGAGTTTTCAAGGAATATCTTGATGACTTTGTAGTGGTATTCATTGATGATATCTTAGTATACTCCAAAATCTACAAAGATCTAGAAAATCACTTACGCATTATCCTAAGGACTCTTAGAAGAAATGAATTATATGGGAAATTTAGCAAGTGTGAATTATGGCTTCAAGATATTTCTTTTCTTGGCCATATCAACTCTAAGGATAGAATCACTATTAATCCTTCAAAGATAATGGAAATCCCAGAATGGATAGCTCCGAAGTGTATAACTTATGTACACAATTTTATTGGTTTAGCAGGTTATTATCGACATTTCGTCCAAAATTTTCCCAGTTGGCTAACCCATTAACCAAGCTCACACGTAAAGGGGAGAAATTTGTTGGGAAAAGAGATTGTGAATAATTTTTTGAAGAACTGAAGAGAATATTATTCAATGCATTTATCTTGACTCTACCATCAGGGAATGATGGGTTTGTTATTTATAGTGATGCTTCAAAGAAAGGACTTGGTTGTGTCCTTACGCAGAATGATAGAGTTATTTCTTATGAATCACGACTGCTAAAAATTCATGAACAAAAATATCCCACTCCGGATCTTGAGTTAGAAGCTGAAATCTTTACTTTGAAGATATGGAGACACTATCTCTATGGTGAAAACTGTGAGATTTATACTGATCACAAGAGTATGAAGTGTATTTTCTCACAAAAATAACTGAAATTGAGGCAAAGGAGATGTCTTTAACTACTCAAGGATTATGATTTCACAACACACTACCACCCGAGGAAGGAAAATAATGTGGTAGATGCTTTGATCGGAAATGAACATGGAGTTTTGAAAAAGATGAGAGTTTAAAGGGATCCTTTTTTCATGGATCTACTAAAGATGGATACGTGAATAACCATGGAAGGTGAAACATCATTACTTTTTCAAATGGTTTCCATACCATCTTTACTATAGAGGATACAAAGTTCTTATACTAAGGATGAGGAGTTTCCAAATAATATTAAAGCTGTAAATGATGGGAGATTGAGTGACTTCGTATATGAAGAGGGAATTTTGAAATTTTGGAAGAGACATTGTGTTCCGGATATACCTGATCTAAAAAGGGAATTGTTGGATGATTCTCATAGCTCCAGTTTCTCTATACACTTTGGGTGCACCAAGATGTGTAGAAATTTGAATGAGCATTTTTGGTTGGACGACATGACGAGGGAGATTGCTGATTTTGTGTCTAGATGTATGGTTTGTCAACAAGTGAATGCTGGAAGAAAACTTCCTAGATGAGTCATGAATCCTCTTCCCATAAAAGTGTGTAGATGGGATAATAATACGATAGAATTTGTCATGGGTCTACCAAAGACTCCTAGAAGGAATGATGAAATATGGGTCATTATTGATCGTCCTACCAAATAAACACATTTTCTTGCTATAAGAGAATATTTACCACTTGAACGTCTATAATGAATATATTTTAATGAAGTTTTAATACTCCTTGGTGTACCCTTATCGATTGTTTTTTATTGAAATCCCCGTTTTACATCATGATTTTGGAAAAGTCTTTAGAAGGCCTTGGACACTGAACTTGGTTTGAGCACTGCTTACCACCCTGAAACTAATGGAAAATCAGAACAGACTATTCAAACCATAGAAGATATGTTGAGATCTTGCTCAGTTGACTTTGAAGGTATGTGGGATCAATATTTACCTCTAGTAGAATTTTCCTATAACAATAGCTTCCATTTAAGTCTTCAGATGGCACTATATGAAGCATTATATGGAATGATATGTCACACACCAACTTGTTGCGATGATATAGGTGAAAGTAAACTCGTAGGTCCAGAACATGCTGAGGAAACGATTGAAAAGGTGAAGGTAATTCAAACCCACATCAAAGCAGCTCAATGTAAGAAAAAAAGCTATGTCTATAACACAAGGAAGGATATGGAATTTCAGGTAGGAGATCATGTTTTCTTGAAGGTATCTCTGTGTAAGGGAATAATACGATTCAGTAAGAAGGGTATGTTGAGTCCCAGGTTCATCAGACCTTTCGAAATTATAGAGCGAAGTGGGGTTTTAACTTACCATTTGGCTATGCCGCCAAGTCTCTCCAAGGTTCAAGTTGTCTTCTACATATCAATGTTGAGAGAAAACATGCCTAACCCAACGCATTTACTCACCTATGAGGAAATTGAACTGGAACATGATATGTCTTATTGTGAAGAGCCTTTCAAGATTCTTGATACCAGAGAACAAGTGTTGAGAAACTGGACGACTCGTCTCGTAAAAGTTTAATGGAGAAACCTTAAGATGGAAGAGGCAACATAGGAACCAGAGGAACTTATGATGAAGAACCACCCAAATCTTCTTGTGTGGTAGTATTCTAGAAATTTTGAGGATGAAATTATTTGAAGGATGGGAGAATGTAATACCCCAATCTTTCACGGTACATTTCCCATTGAATAATTCAATAGCTCGAATTGTACTCAACTTCAAGATTCTAACACACCACGACCAATCAAACTAGCCGTTATGAATAGTAATACCCAATTTCTAAAATTTTATAAATTTTATCTTTCAAAATGGACTTCGTTTTAGGATTTGGAATATCGAAATTAGCTTAGGGTGATTTTTTGGTATTTTTCTAAAAACTTTCAAATTTTGAGGAATAGTGAAAAACACTACGTTATTGTTTAAAACTGAATTTTTATTTAAATAAATAATTATTTTATTTAAATTTATTTTAGCTCAAAATAGATACATAATTTCTATATATGTTCAATTTAATTCATTGGTTTCATTTTGTAATAATTTTGGATATATAAAATTTTATTGAACTTTTTATCGTCTTTTACCCACTTCCTTGGAGCATTTGCAAATTCGCATAAAAATGAATTTTACGGCTTCTGTGATTTGAATTTAAAAAATCGGAGAGACACGGTTGATATCAATAAAAAAATGTGGTTCAATGGGATGAAAATAATTTTTGGTGAATAGTAACTTTTTTACTTTTATTTTCCATAGTTAAAATTAAATAGTGTAATTAAGTGTAAAAATGCTATTATTACTACCCAAACACATGTAATTATTCTATTTAATAACTATAATTCAACCCAAAACAACCTTATAAATAAAAATCATCATTTAGGTCCACTTGGATTAGATTAGGACATTTATTATTATTTTATTTAAAGAAGAGTTTAGAGATTTAAATTTAAAGTTTAATAACTAAACCATTTTTAATATAGCGATATACATAATATAAATTATACTATAAATATTAATTAGAAATATAAAAATATTTCCTACATAATGATATTTTATTTATAATTTTTATACATTAAATAATTTACTTTATTTATGATCCACTGATGACATAGTAATTACCTTAATAATAAAATATTAAAATAATTGATATTATAAATATCCAAAAAAATGTAAATTGAGAATTTTGATGAATTACACTAATTTTATAGGTTAATATGACATGTTTTGATTGAATATATGAATTTAGTTCGAAGTAATAGAGTTTTTTTAGGAATTTAATAAAAATCATTTATTAAATAATGTCAAAACTGACATAAATGAGTTTTTAAAACAAATACTATATTATCGGTGGATATAATATTCCTAAAAATCTAATATTCGGCCAAAGGGCCTTAATAATATTACATATTTCATTAATGAACCTATTGGGGTTCTCTGGGCAGTTTATAATAACGATATTAACCATATAAAATAGAAATACAAAGAGAAATGGTAAATGTCAAACTATTTAACTAAGAGTTAAATCTAAAAGATAAGGTTAATATGGTAACCCCAACCTATATAAAACATATTGGTTGAGTTGTTTTCGTACTATTCCCCCTTACCATCTAAATAAATCATTTTGTAGCCTTTAGAAACCGAAAAATTATTTTATTATAAAATAATATTTCACTCTTTTCCTAAGGTTCCCCTCACCCCTCTTATAAAAGGGCACTTCCCATTCTCTAAAATTCACACCATCGAAGCCATTTGGGTCAGATAAAACCTACCAAAATATCCTCCCAAATATCCTCCATTCATCAAAGAGGCCTTACTTTGGTCATAAAGCCATCCTATGGAGTCCTTTTGATCAAATCAAAATGAAGAACCCGAAGAAGAGGTGAATATTTCATCACATCTTTCAAGTTATTTTCTTCTTCCACTTACTCTTTCATTGTTGTTTCCATTATAAAATAATAAATCCAGTATCTTCTATATAATGTGGAGTTATTATAAAAATTGTAGAACCATAATCATTATTTTATCTGGTAAATGACAAAGTCACCACATGTGCGAACGTACGACTTACCGTCTCCACGTCGTGCTGAAGTTTGTTATTGAAACACTTCATTATTTGGATGTGTATAATAATAGGTATAAATGATTTAAATAATAAATATAACATGATAATTATTCTGTATATATGATATACCATCCAATTATATATGATTTTAATATCAAAATAATGATATTTTCACTCGTGCGTACGTACAGAATACTGTCTCCACGAATGCGATGAGATTCATTTCTCCATCGTAACCATTCAAGAATAAATTTCATTTAGTGATTAAAAATAATTTTTAAGAACTTAATATCATTCTGTATAATAATCAAATACATCCTATCCATAACAAACATGGCTTATGTAAAAAAACATATAAAGTAAAATGAATCAATTAACACTTGAAACGATGATAATACTAAAACATTACAAACAAAGCAATATTATAAGATCATATATCATATCATATTTATATATATGAACCTCATATAATTTAATAAAAATGTTTTAACTATTATATAGGAGTTTAACAAACAATCCACTAAGGAAAATTACAAGGTAAGGGTTAATTTCACAATCTCTTTATTAACTGAGGTTGTTTTTACGTAAGTATCTACAAGGACCACTTTATCATCCACATCAATGTTTCTTAAAAATGTATTTGATTTTTTTAAATATTTAATAGACTATGGGTTAAATCCATTTATACTCTTATTTTACATTATATTTTTTAAAAGGAATCTTTCAGTCGTTTTGGAAACATGGTTCTTTATGAACTTTTCAATAAAATTAAGGTAAAAAGCTTTTTTTAACTTATACGGTGGGTGAGGCTATTTTAAATCATTATAACATCTTAGTATCTTCCCTTACAAGCTTATAATAATATTTCCAAAATAAATGTTTTCTTTTAAATTTTTTCAAAATAGAAAGAGGTATTTGTTTCAAATAATTTTCATTTCATCTATGTCAACATCCTATGATGGGTTTTTAAACATGCTTGTAGTAGATTTATTATGATACAAATCTTACATATTGTATTGAATTTTTTGTGATATTTTTTATTATAGATGTGTTATTTTATACCATTCATGGTTTATGGATTAATTATTGACATTTTTTATACCAGTTTTAATATAAATGTTTATGTTATGTTTAAACCTTTTCATCTGTGGAATTCATTGGACTTAGTAAGTGACGGGTGGAGCCCACTATACCTCCTCGATTCATCGGTAGGTCTCATGAGATTCACTAGTGTCTTGGCACAAAGCCCGGACATAATATCATTTTTAGTCTTGGCACAAGGCCTTGACTATGTGGTTATGAAGTCTGGCATTATGAATTCCATCATTATGAAAGTTGCTATTGATATTGAATGTGATTATTCGTCTAGTATAATATGAATGTGAATAAGTAAATGGAATTATTTTCCTTTTTCCTTTTCCAGATTATGCCAATGTTTAAGTTTTAAAGGATTTTGTTTCAGTCTTATATATTTCCTTAAATGTTTATGATTATTTATGAAAGTTTCCTCTATATTGTTATCCTTACTGAGCATCAGAGCTCTCCCATTTCTATGTTTTATTTTTCTCAGGATGTGAAGAAGTATTTTATGGTTGCCCTGTAGGGATAGGCTAATGATATAAGAGCGTTCAAGAGGGGGAAATGTTTTTTTGATGTTTTTATTTCATGATGTAATGTAAAAGTTGTGAATGTATCTTGTATTTCCATGGCTACTAAACTGATCGGTCTTTTGGGACATGATTCCTTGTATCATGCCAGTGTTATGTAATAATGCGCCGACTCTGGGTAACTGTGGTCGAGGAATTACAATCTATGACCATCGTCACATGAGAAGTAATCCATAAAAAGGCCTTATCAACTCCTTTTTGGTGGATTCTCAAGTTATTAGGGGATATATAGGTAGTTATTATCCACCATAAGTTTTAGTGAGGTTCTCATTTTGATATCTCGAGTATGATCTGGTGAAACTCAAGAAGTATTTATGGTTTGATTGGGAGACAAAGTCTTTTGTAATTATACATCATATAGTCTAGGGAAATTTTAGAACTTATTTACCTCATTTAGAATATAATTAATATATCGGATAGAACATAATTAATTAAATAACATCTAATAAATTAAATGATGATTTATTATATACATTATTATGTGTTATATAATCAATTAAATTGATTCACACACTAGTTTGATTTCATATAAGTAAAATTTCTCAATTTATTTTCTCAATTGACCGTGATATCAAATTCATGTTGTACCCTTTATTTATAATATATTTTTTACACTTCATCATGATACCTTCATTTTAATAGATTTTTTTTAATTTCTATATAGATTATATAAATAATTATTATCCCTATTTCATTTTAATTTTTTTTACTTTTGAATATCACATTATTACTCACTAATGGTTTTATCACTAATAATGTTATTTATTACTTATATATTTGTGTTTTGAAACCTATTATAACTTATATACCCAAGAATAATAATTGTTTTCTACTTTATATGTATTTATAGTGTGTTTTGGAAATTTGATTCCTATATATTGGTTTTTTTACTTATACTATGTTTTTTATTGTATATAAGGAGTATGAAATAATTTTAGTTCTTTCAAAAGTAAGAAAATGGATTTAAAAACAATGGTTTAAATAGGAAATTCTTTTAAAATGTTTTTGTTACTAAAAAATAGAGATTCTTTATAAATTGAATTCAAAAAATCATTTTATCTAAAATTAATTTGTTAAACAAGATATTCCATATCATGTTTTTATAACATTTGTAATAAAACTTTTTATTCTCTTCAAAGAAGTAATATGGAGAACTATTTCCTAAAACGAGTACATATGATATTTTATGAAAATAAATGCTTCAATAATTAATTTAGGTAATAAATATAAAAATGAGAATTTATCCATTAATAAAACATTTTATAATGAGATGGTTTAGTAAATCTCTATGCTTTTAAATATGATCTTAACCTGTAGTTTTGGAATTGAAATTTCACTTTGTAAACAAAATTTTAACGTGAATGTGATTTTATAAATGAAAATTTAGTGGAAATGCATATATTCGATTCCCTAGTCTACTCTTATGATGGAGAGTAGTATAATATCATGTGTTATTTGGTTGGGGGGGGGGGTATTTGGGGATTTAAGGTATAGATGAGTATCTCTTGGGTATTGGGATCTTTTGGTGTTGTAGGACAGTTCTATTTTTGGGAGTCACACATCCAAAGTGTGGTGAGTCTTTTGGAGTAATAGTGTTTTGTTAGGAGTGGATCATTTTTTCATGTTGTTTTTTTATTATATTTTTCATTTTGATATGAGATTTTGAATTTCTTGTCTATCGTATAGTGGATGCCTTGGCCTATTCACTGAAGATTTTTGATGGATTGGGGTTCATGTGAGGTATTGAGTCTTTAGTTGAGCATCACCTTGGACTTCTTGAGGATGAGAATTCATTTATTGTGGAGGTTATAATGGAAGTTTCCCATTAACTTGAATTTTGTTAAACCATGAGGGGTCTGAGTGATGAAAGTGTGAACTCATTTTGATTTTTTAGTTCGAATTGAGAGGTCACACAACATGAAAAGGAGGATTTATGGGTTATTTTAAAAATAACATCTAAATGTTTTGTTTTTTATTTTAGGGGTATTTTTAGAACAACACCACTAATTCGCAATAGTTTATTAAAATCTACTATAATTTAGTGGTGATTAAGATAATTGTTAATTCTAAAATTTTATTTTATTTTTTAATTTTAACGGTGGGTTTTAAAAAAAATTCCTTGAAAGTAATAATAGTCAACGAGGATTATTTTTAATTAACTAAAACATTAATTACTTATTAATAATTAATAATTTATAGCTTATAATTTGTTACTCAATAATTAATCATTATTAATTATTATTTATTTATTAAAATTTTAAGATAATTATGAATGACTAATTATTAATTATTAAATATTAATTTTTTACAAATGATTAATGATTAATGATTATTTATTTATATATGTTTATATTTACATATAAATACTCACAAATATATCTATATACATAATTTTTGTTTTTATATAATTATATTTAGTTATATATATATATATATGTATATATATTTATCTATATTTATGTATATTTATATATATTTATATATATTTGTATATATTATGTGGATATATATAAATATAGATAATTATATGCGTATATATATATTTGTGCATATTTATATGTGTTTTTGTATATATATATGTATATTTATAATTATATTCAATTATATATATACATACATATATTTATGTAAATTTATTTGTAGTTATATATGATTATATATATTTTTCTATTTATGTGTATATTTTGTATATTTATGTATATTTATGTATATTTATGTATATATATTTATATATATTATATTATATGTGTATATCTCTCTATCTACCCGTGTTTGTTCATGTGTAATGGCCCATATCAATAAAAGTTATAAAAGTTATAGGAAATGTTTTCTTCTCCTCGTGGGATAGTTCTGTGTTTTGATATTCGTAATTCTAATTCTGAGAGTTGGAGCTCACTTATTTAGTGTTTTATTGTGTGGTTTAAGGCCCGAGTAGTTGCTCAGGTGTTCAGGTGAAGCATGATAACTTTGGGTGTAAGTTGGAGTTTTTGGAAGGATTTTTACCCTATTCCAGGGTATGGTCTGAACAGTTCAGTGAAAAACATGCGACCCTTTAATTATTAGGGAATTTTTAGTTCAGTCTCTACAGTGCATGAATGAGGTGCATAGTTTATGAATGATTTGGAGGGATCTGTACAGGTTCCAAAGAAACCTTGTGGGGTGAGTGTTCTTCTAGTTCAGGTTACACAATTTGTTCATGGCTAATAAATAATTGTGCGACAACCTTGTGAGGTGTTGCAGATGGGTTCCAGTTCCATGTTTCATAGTTGGTGCAAAATTAGTAAACCATGTGACCAAATAGCATGAGATCGTTTCCTTAGGCATTAATGACCGCACATTTTAGAAAACTTTGTGTGAAAACCATATGACCTACCCAATTTTTTTATGTAGTTTAAAATTCACACTTTCCCATTTTTATTTTTACCTCTCCTTTAGATTTTCTCCCCTACACACAACCGAACCAATGGAACCCTATCTCCTTGGTTTTTTTCTTTGAACAACTTGACTTGGAATAGTTTTTTCGGCATTCTTAGACAATTTAAGGTAGGATTATTCTTCCCCTCAATTAATTCTTCATTTTCATGTATAGTTTTTATTTTTTATGTGTCTAGTCTTGTTGTTCAATGCCAATTCAATCATATCATGGTGGAATCAATTGATTTTAATGAGTCTTTCAAATGGATTGGTGATAGAAAATACTATTATGATGAGGGCACACAATTAGTTATTTATTTGGTGAAGGTATGATTCCGGATGGATTTTTCGATGATTTTTCAATTATATTCATATAAATTTACATGTAATCATGTTTCACTCTAGATATTTTCCTAAGTTGATATTGAGGGCATTGAATGGGCCTTCAGGGTTAGGTTGGTTGTTATTACAGTGAGACGTAATGGAGCTGCAAGTTTTTAGAAAATTATTACTATTATTTTATTATTAAATAATTAATTATAAATGGTTATAATTAATTATTATTTTTATATGGCCCGAGATAGGTTCCTAGGGTGTTGGTAGAGTGTGGTTTTAGGCTTGAATCTTGGACATTTTTACCAGATTTCTTTTTCCATTTACTATATCAATAATCATTTATTAAATTTTATAAATGATTATGATATTGTTGAAAACCCCTTTAAGGATGTTACGGTTTGGTTTAGGGAAGCATTATTTTTATATGTCCCATAGAGGGGTTTTTATTCTTAACCCCCCCCCTCTTGGAATGTAATTCAAGAAATCACCCCATGTGTCTTTAGGTGATGCATTAATGTAGGGAATGGGAGGAGTTATAAGAATTTTCCTCACCTTGAAACCATTAGTGGAATTTCTGTACTTCCTCTTGAGTGTTTCTTTCCATGCAAGACATGTTATTAAGGACCATGAGTTCTTACAAGACATCGTGCAATACATTGAGTTAGTCGAGGTTGGATGAGATGTTTCCCTTTTTTGGGTTTTAGAACCCCTTAGATGGTAGGTTTGGGATGATACCCCTAGGGAGGGTCATTCATTGGATGGATAACTTGGTAGTGTATGCCATGGGGTTTGATTGTAGAGTTATTTGGAAAATTCTTAGAAGTCAGGAATACATGGTTTAATGAATTATTTTTCTTGTATGACACTTGGATATTGGGATTGATCTCTTGTGGTTTGAGTGGATGGTTCATAAAATGATTACTCGAGGTCTTTTTGGTTCAAGACTTCAGAACAGGGTGACACTGTGAGGTATCAAGCATGAATGGGTTACATGGATATGATATTTTGAAAAGGTATAAGGGACCCTTAATGATTCCCTTATGGTCTGTGTGTTTCTTAAGGATTCCGTAGTAGGTGAGGTGGAGGCCATGGATGTGTTGAGTGCTAGATTAGCCAGACGAGGTATCCTATGTCCATCTTGGCCTGTACTTTGATATTGATGTGATCTCGGGGACCTATGTGGGTTCCCCATGTTATATTAAACCTATATAAGGTTGGTGATCAGATTCAACATTGGAGACTTTTGGTGTCCCCTTCAAACCCTGAGATCTATGGTGAGAGTCATAGTGGATGTGATTATAATGATGGGTGCAAGTGTTGGTCTATCTGGGTTTTTGGCTGATACCATAGATTGTCTAGGTAGTTTATTTCTTAGGTTTTAAATATATAAGTATACCATTGATAAATTACAAGATTGGCCTTTGGACCTATGTTTGATGGGATGCTCTCCTCTACTTATTGGTGACCTAATTCTAGGGAGCTAATTAATGATTTGGATGAGTGAACCCCCTCTAGATCAATTTTTGTATATGATTAATGGTGAATATTCATGGTCCTGAATGGTTATAACGGATCAAGGTTTTATTCGATCACCCTTAAAGGTTTTAAAGCCAGATTCGTATTACAAGACAACTGATTTGTGGACAGGTTCTCTCTGTGTTAGTTTGAGATCCTATTGTTAGTTGAGACCGTGTTATTTGAGTCATAGGGCCTGGTAGTAGTGTATGTGGTTTTATTGGGAGCCTATTCTTGTGCCCCATGATATAACATTTGTTCATGTTATTTTTAAGTGTCTTGGATCCGCATCACAGTCTAGATGATTTACATATTATTGAGTGTCTTGATGAGCAACATGATCTAAGGATCTCGAATTTAATTAGACTGGGCTCAGTCAATCTCAGGTGGTGTCAGAATTGAGGATTGATAAATAATGATTTTTATTCATGTTATTGTTGGTTTGTTTATTTATCTACATATTTATTTATTTATTTTTATTCCAAGGATTATATTTCAACTAGGCTAGGCATATCACATTTTCATTCAATTGTTGTGATAATAGATGTTAAGTACCACCATTATGGGGGTCATACTGAGGATTTATTTATAACACCTTCATGGGAACTTTAGTGTGTGTGTATAACTTATGTATGATTGATGGTTGTGAACAGGTTATAGTGGATATGGCCAAGGCCCATTGTTTCATGATTGAGTGGGATCACTTCGACAAAGTTCGAGGATTGAATTGAAGTAGTTTGAATGTTGTCTGTGATTGTGTTTGAGATTCCACTATGAGATGTAAGTAGATACTTGTGTATTTTTTCTTCTATTTATTATGTATGTGTGTTCAAATCAATGGGATACTAGTTTATGTGCTAATCACAGCCCTAATTCTATATAATTAATTCCTTTTATTATATAATGCCTCTATTTCAGCTATTTATTATGAATACTCTAATGGTTATGGATGTATAAGTGTTTTTTTATTTTCCAATGTTATTGTACATAGATTCAATGGAATAGTATCCTCATTAAATAGATTAGGAACTTAATGCTTGTTATATGTCTCTGGCATATGAGGATCTACAGTTAATGCGGTCAGTCGACATAGGCCAGTTTTTATAGTGTGTGAGTGTGTGTGTTTTTTAAGTATCTTTATATGTGTTTTAAAATATATATATATATAATTATCTTTAATTGTATATATATATTTATTGTTATATAATTATGTATATTTATTTATAATTATATATATCTATTGATATTTATACACATTTATGTGTATTTATATTTATATATATTATGTGGATAAATAAATAAATATATATATATATATATGTTTGTTTGTGTGCTGGCGTATTTTTGTATATTTATATGTCAATCGAGGGGAAACCATGTATTCAGTCTTCAGGTCTCTGAGCCTTTTGGAAACCCATGTTTTAAGGCTTCTATGCCTCTTGGCCTTCAAGAAATGTATTTTAGTAAAATAGGTCTAGTGGTTGCTTGTCATTCCTTATATGGATGGATAAGGCGTTACCCATTTGGGTTCCTGTGTGTGTGTATTGTTTGGTTTCTTATAATCTCCTCTCTCTTAATGTATATATATATATATTACGTGGAAATATATAAACACACAATTTAATTTAATTATATATATAATTATTCATATATAATTTATAAATTTATTTATATCTATATATATTTACATATATTTATAGAAATTTATATATATTATGTTGACACACACATACATATTTATATGAAATTATATTTTTATATAGGTTTATTTATAAATTATGAATAAATACAGACACAGACACACAGATATATATATATATACATGTATTTATCTTCATATATAAAATTATAATAATTTTTTAGTCCCCACATGAAGGGATTTGGGAAGTGATAAAGAATTTTCAAAATAACCAAGAGGTTAGAGGTTCGAATCTCATCATACACATATATATGCATGATTTTACTGGGTGGGTATAGATGGTCCATGGTGTGTTGGGATTGGGGTGCGGTGGGCCTAGGAAAGGGTCTACTTGAGATAATAAAAAATAAAAAATAAAAAATTAGAGAATTATAAATTAAAATACTAAAAAATCACAGAAAATAAGTAAAATGTCTCTAAATTAAAAACCACCACAAAAAAATTTCTAAGATAAAAATTCACTATGACTTATAGAATGTGTCTTGAATCATTTAATAATGGTTTAAATCACTTTTAAATACCAAAACAACTACCATGAAATACTATTTTTTACATTTCCTTTTTCAATTATGAGATTTAGTTTTCGAATATAATATTTTAGGATGGAATTAAAGGTGTTTTAAGGCATGGTTTGAGTTATACATGGAAATTTATAGATTTGGAAATCATATAAAGGGGTTTCAACTGCATCTCTAGGTTTTATACGACACTAGGTAACCATTGGGTGCTTGTTAGGTATCCGATGAGACTGCTAATGTTGTGGGATATTTGGTGGTGCTAAATTGATTTTAGGGCCCCCAAATTAGGTACCTGGCTAACTCAGGTCAAGAATTTCATTAAAATAGGTCAATTTTATCCCCTTTACCTTTCCTATTTCCTCTAAATGAGGATTCTTAGTTTTAATTTCCCCTATAGTAGTTGTGAGGCCCTCTACAGATCTTTTTGTCCACTTATTTATTCCGTTTATGAATTTTGATCCAAGGGTGATGCAAGAATATTTCTAACACTAAATATAAGGTATGTAACCACCCAAACCCCAGTAGCCCAGAGTCTAGGGTTATTTTATTTGAATGGAAAAGATACAAGAGATTACATAACAAAGGATAGTTTTGTTTAGTAGTATTGAAGAACTAGATATATACATGGTACCCTTATTACATTGGTAATTAAACATAGATCATGAGAAAGGAAAATAAAATCCATCCTTGAAACTTAATCAATGATTTATTATTTATAACCTAGGGAAGTAAAAAATATAAATGGTGAGATCGAACACTTTTTAAGGGTTACCTGAAAAAATAACAATTGAAGAAAATATAATAAGGAATAATCATAGTGGAAAAGTAAATAAATGGAAAATACGTGCCATTAATAAACTAAGAATGTATATGAATCCATAGATTTTTTCATAGTGAAAATATCATGGAATATAATAATTGAATACTGAATGAAGAAAATTGTTAATCATTTGATGTCATGTATCTAGAACATGAACTGTTATACCTTCAAGACAATTTAAGTATCTAGGAAGAAACCTATCTAATTATGCTTGGAAACAAATAGTAAGGGTTTTCCACCAACCATTCTGTCCCGTGGGCCATATCAATGAATTAGGGGGGGGGGTATAGCGGGCCCCACCTATCACTAAAAGTCCAAAGCAGTATTAATAGATAGATTCAATTCATGAAAAATGTGGCTTACCAAAATATCTGTATTTGAGCAGAGGATACAAATTCATTAATATTTCCCCAATTAAACTACATTCAAAGAAAACACCATATGTAAAAATGGTACATATATAAGGAAATAATAATATAAATGGTACAATAAATAAATATATTTAATGAAATATTCTATTAATGATGATCACAAATTAAAGTAATGTATATATACACCACACACAAGAAATAAGTGGCGAATAAGGCATAACCAAAGGGAATATCATAATGGTGTCCATGAAAGAATGGATTTAAATCATACATGGACATTAATAATGGAAAATAGCCGTATATAATGATAAATAAATTCCAAAAGAAGTAAAAACATGTAAAAAAGTGTTTAAGAGACCCAAGAAATGAGTCACTTTTGTGTGGTTTAAGGGAAAATAATAAAGAGAATTTAAAATGGAAATGGTAGAATTGTTTTTATAAAATCAGAAATGAAAAAGACAGTTTTTTATGATAAAATTAGTTATTTTTGAAAAACATTGTTTGCTTAAAATATATTATGTATGGAACTTGAAAATGGGTAATAAATTGGGATATTCCCCTTTAATCAAGCTTTCTAATCTAGAGGAATTGAAAATGGATCCTTCTAAAACATGTATTTCCACATAAAATAAAGAATAATTGATCTAGGTTCATTCATGTGGAACAAACACATATAATGTATGAGATGTAAATATTAAAAATAAATAATTAAATTGGGGTAAAGAGAGAGAAAGCATAAACAGAATGAAAAATGGAGGTTTAGGGAGAATCCATTACCTTATGTACAAAAGTGTTCTACACTTTCACTTAATGTCATGGATAATGAAATTAGATTCATTAATAATTTATTTAATAACCACTTAAACAGTTATTTTATTTAGTATAATTTTATTAAGTTCATTTATTCTCTTTTTGAAGAGTTATAAGATGTAATTTTTTCATTCAAGAGTTTTTGTTTCCTTGGTTTTCATGATTGGTTCACCTGTATGCATGTATGAAAGGTAATATAAATTGGGAAATAATTCTGTAGAATTGAAATTATATGTTATTAATGGAATTAAATAATATTAAAATGTTCTTATATGAAATTTTTGTTTCCATATATGAGGATTATTCATGATAAAATGTTAACGATGAATGTTAGTTTATTTTAGTGAATTCTTGATTATCACAAATTAAATTTTTATTATTATTTAATATTATGCATATATACTAGTTATAGAATATTAAATAATTTTTAATATACATTTTAAAATATGGTATAATGATTATAGTGGTTTTATGACAAGACATGAATGTGGTATTGGAAAATAAAAATGAATTGTCCACGATGGCTGTAAATCGACACATGATCGACGATATTTTCATTTTTAGAATAAAATGGAGAGGATAAGGGGTTTGATGGTGGATTTTACATTAAAAAAAATAAAATTACAGTATATATAAAATATGGAGTTATCATGAATTTTTGGATAGAGGAGGTGAGTTAAGTATCATAAAATAAATGAAATTGAAAGAAAAATAAAGGGAAGGATTAAGGGTTTTACCTCGTGAATTCTTCTCCTTGAGAACCTCTTTAAGGGACTTGGGTTTGGTCTTTTATTGAGACTAGATGCTTCTAGACATGAGGAAGAGGTTTTGGGGAGGTATTTGGTATAAATTGGACATTATTCATTGCTTATCATGTGTGAGGAGAAGAGGTGGTGAGGGGTGGAATTTTTAGTGGATGAGAGGGGCGTTCTGTGATAATTCTATTCATTTATTTATTATTTTAGCCAAGACTATTAATAGTGATAATTAATTTGACTATATATAGTTAATAATTCACGTGATTTCGAATCAATGGGTTATTACCTTATCCATACATCATCTATAGCTCAATAATTTATGTATTTGGCTAAAATGGTAAATGCAAAAAATTATCGTTTTTCACTATGCACTAAAAATTCAACTATTTCAAAAAATACCAAAAAATTACCCTAAACATTCTTTAAGGATTAGAATTTAAAATTGGAATATTTTTTTGAAAATTATTTTCTATATATAAGAAATTTAATTTTTAATTAAAATCACAATTTATTCGAAAAATAACGATTTTAAATTTATAAATGATTTTTTGACACTTTGAAAAATTAATTAAGGTATTATAAAATTTTCTTACAATAATAAGAAAAAAAATTATGAATCTATTTTATAAAAATAAATTCTTTTTAAAATCATTATATTAATTATAAAATTTTAAATAAACATTTATGTTTCACAAAAATACATATAATTAATTTATTATTTTTAAAAAATTTATTTACTTAAACTTTGATATAATTATATCATATTTCCATTTATAAGATGCTTAAATTTTATTTATACTTTCATATGTGAGGTTAATATTCTATTGTCTAGATTACTATTCCTAATAGTCACCTTACTATTTCAATGATCATGTTAATATTTAATAGTATATCACTGTTTGATTAAGCTCAGTGTTGTGTAAAACATGAATATAAAATGGATTGAATTTATTTAAGAATATACATAACATAAAATCTAAGGGTGTTATATTCCTCCCTCCCTCAAAAATTTCATTCTCAAAATTTTTTATGAATATTTCCTTCTAAACGGATGAGGATGGTTCTTCTTTATAACATCTTTTGGTTCCCATATTGCTTCTTCCATCTTATGATTTCTTCAAAGAACTTTTACCTGTAGAGTCTTATGATTTCGCAATAACTTCTTTATTGCGTAAAAATAATCAATTGACTCTTTAGAGTAAGACAAATCAGTTTCCAGTTCTGTTTGTTCATAGGTGAGTACATGTATTGGGTCTAACATGTAGTTATTTTACAATGATATGTGGAACACTTCCCGAAATTTGGAGAGACATGGTGTCATTTCTAATTTGTAAGATACGACTCCAATTCATTCTATAATTTCAATTGGTATAATCTACAAGTGGATCAATTTCCCTTTCATACTGAACCATATAGAACCCTTCCATGGAGATACATTTAGAAATACATGATCATCCACTTGAAATTCCAAATGCTTTCTTCGGTTATTAGTATAAATATTTTTCCTACTTTGAGCCTCTTTGATACGATCCTGAATAGTCTTTACCTTTGTTATTGTCTCATCAATAATTTCTAGGCGTATAAGTCTCCTCTCACCAACCTCATCCTAACAAGTTGGAGTAAAAGATCTATTTCTATATAATGCTTCATATGGAACCATTTGAATACCCGAATGGAAAATATTATTTGAATAAAACTCTACTAAACGTAATTACTGATCCCAAATACTTGAATGTAAATTGATCATGATATCAATGTTTCTTTTAATGTTTGAATATTCCTTTCATATTTTCCACCAGTTGGGGGTGATAATAATTAATTAAATGAATCTCAGTATCCAGAGCCTTCTGTGGAATATTTTATAATTTTGATGTAAAATGAGGATCTCGATTATACACAATTGATAGATGCGTACCATGAAGTCTTACAACTTCATTAATATAGTTTCTTGCTAGTCTCTCAAGAGGAAAATCGTCTATTATAGATGAAAATGTGTTCTTGGTTGTCCTATGACGAGGTCCATCCTAATGTCCTCCCACTAACACATAAAAATAGGTAGAGGTTGCTTGACTCCTATAGGATTTTGTTTCTCAACCTTCACTTGTTTAAAAACTAGAAACCTTGAAACACTGTCAGAAATTTCCCACTTAATATTATCCCACTAAAAATGTCACTTCAGATATCTATACATCTTTGTACTACTTGTGTGTAAAGGGAAATTGGATCTATGAGCATCATCTAATAGTTCCCTTTTTAGATCTGGTATTTATGGAACTAATAAAATCATTCAAAATGTCTAAACACCATCCCCATTCAAGAAGTCTTCCAATATCCCTTCCATAACAAATTTAATTTTCATTTTAAAATTCTCATCATTTTATTGATATATTTTTATCATTTCTAGTAATGATGGTTCCACAATCATTTGAAAAAGGAGTGATGTTTCCTCTTCCTTAACAATTCCCATATATATATTTACTAAATCCATGAACAATGGATCTTTATAAATCCTCATTTCGGCTATAATTCTTTGATATTTCCTACTTAATGAACCTATTACCTTATTTTCTTTTCCAGGGTGGTAGTGTATTGAGAAATCATAATCTTTGAGTAACACAAGCCATTTCCTTTTCCTAATGTTGAGTTCTTTTTATGTAAATATGTATTTACAAATCATTTGATCTATATATATCTCACTTATTTAAACATAGAGATAGTTCTTCCTTATATTCAGAGAAAATATTACAGCTACTAAATCTATATAACGAGTTGGAAATTTTTTGATGTGTCTTAGGCATGATTGATGTATATATAATAAATTTAACATTTTTCATAATGAAAAACCCAATCCATTCTTTGATGCATCACTGTATATCATAAACCCATCATTTTCTAATGTAACAGTAAAAATTGTAGCATTGACTAATATTATATTCAATTATTCAAAACATTATATACATTATTTTTTCCAAATGAACTTAACCCCTTTACAGATGATATTGGTTAATAGGTTTTCTACTTGGAAAACATTATAGATGAAATTCTGATAATAAGTCACTAGAAAAATTAAAGTGAGTACCTCAGTTGTGCTCGTTGGTGTAGACCATTATTGGATTACTTTTATCTTCGTAGGATAAAATGATACTCTATACTCAGATACAATATGTCTAAGAAAAGAAACTATTTGAAGCCATAATTTACACTTTATAAACTTCCCATATAACTCTTTTCTTTTAAGAGTCTTCAAAATAATCTACAAGTGGTTCTCATGGTCCTCATAGATTTTGATGTACACATACATATAATCAAAACATATCACAATAAAATTATAAAGATATTCCTTGAATACTTTGTTCATTAGATCTATGAAATTATAAGGTGAATTAATTTGTCCAAATGTAATTACTGTAAACTCATAATGTCCATACCTAGTTCAAAATGATGAATTTGTAAAATCTTCCTTCTTTATATGAAATTGATGAAATCCAGAATGAAGGTCAATCATAAAAAAATATTTTTCTCCATGAATTTGATCAAATACATAATCAGTATGAGACTGAAGATACTTATTCTTTATTGTAATAACATTTATTTCTCTATAGTCAATGCATAGCCTCATGGATCCATCTTTCATCTTAACAAAGGGGATATGTGATCCCCATAGAGAAACACTAGGGAAAATAAATTCCTTATTAATCTAATCCACTAGACATTTCTTCAACTCCACTATTTGAATGTTTCCATTATATATAGAGTATTTGATATTTTTCTTGCTTGAGGAATTAGATTAATGGTATATCCAACTTCACACTCTAGGGGGTCCCCAGGTAATTCCTCAGGAAATAAATCATTGTATTTTTGCATAATTAGTACATCCCCAATTAAAAGAATACTTTACTTATACATAGATGTTGTTTTCTCTTCCTCCCCAAGAATTTAATTAATTAGAGCTACTAGGGGTGGATATAGATAAGAATAATATGACGGTGTTTCTTCTCTAATGATAATGGATTATAAATCCTCCTCAGGGATCGTAATTTCATTCATCTTATATTAAATTTTCGCATCATATTTTGAAATCTAGTCCATAATAAGTATTATATCAATTTCAACAATGGGTATGGTGATAAATTCAATAAGTAAAGAACATTTATGTGTTATAAAGGGGAATTATTAGAACATTTATACTACAATGAGACATACCTTAGGAGTTTTGACTGATAACACCCATGTTAAATCAGAAGGTAAATGTCTAATTTTCTTATAACACTTGGTAGATATAAAAGAGTAAGATGATAAAAAATAAAATAAAGCATTGGATATATTTTAAGATAGGATTAACATACTTGCGACAAAATTATTGGGTACTTCTACTTCAGCTATCGTGATCACATATGCTTGGACATCTCCCCATGGCCTCTTCTATGAAAGATTCCCCTAATGCTTAGGATATTGATTTGAATAATTCCCAATTTCATTATAGTTGATGAATTTGACATTATTTATTTTTCCTATATAGTCATTAGCTCTACAAACCTTTTATAAGTAATTATAGAAAACTACCCCTCCTTTCAAGAATTTACTAGGAGGATTATTTCCATAATTTCCACATAATATAAATTTATTCATTCCCTTATCTTATTTGATGCTTCAATTTTTTCCATGGTTAGCAGAAGATCTATTCTTCTCATGATTTCCTATGAACATAGAGGATCGAGAAAATTACTTATCTATTTTTATGGCACTTAATACTATTTCATCATATGATGAAAGTATTTGTGAATCCAATTCCCTTCCGAGACATAGCTTAAGAACTTAAAATAAATGATCAATCTTGTCTTCTGAATAAATTATAAAAAATATAGAGTAACGGGATAGTCTTGTTAAGGTATCCTCATAATCTATAACACTCTCTTCTTTCCTTTTCTTAAATCTAAGTAATTTTCTCTTCATTTATGTTCGTTTCTCAGTAAGGAAATATTTATCGAATAATGTTTCTTTAAATGTTATCCATTCCATTTCTTCTATTTCATCTTACTCCTAAATATTTTAGATCAATGAACACCTTTGATCATCGTCTCCCTTTAGAAAATATACTTATATTACTACCTTTTAATTTTCATTTCATCCCAATGCCAAAAATATATTCTCAAGGGGCTTGATCCTCTACTCAACTGCCACTGGATTGTTAGTTCTACTAAAGGATGAGGGATTTTTTAGCATGAAATAATCCAAAATAGTTGTAGTATGGTTATTAGTTACAACCTGAGTAAACTTTCCTAATATGGTCATGATTTGATCAGCTCCAAAACCAATTGTGTTGAATGTAATATTGGGGGAAATACCTACATTGTTTGTGGGTATTGATTCCCATACATCTATTAGGAAACATCCCTAAATAACAGAACACACTAAGTTAGATAATAATCATCATGAGTGTTGAGAAAAAATTAATTATTAGATATTATTATAATTCTCTTTTTTACTTAATATCAAGGTCCCAAGGTATCTTATAAACATGATATAATAGCAAATGTAACATCTGTAACCCTAGTAGTCTATAGTTGGTGGTTATTTTATTAAAATGGTATAGATACAAGATATCAAATCACCTTGGATCAATCAGTTTAGTAGTCCTGAAGAACCATATGCATATGTGGTACCCTTATTACATTGGTAATTAAACATAAAACATAACAAAGGAAAATAAATGCATCCTCATAATATATTCAAATATTTCATGTTCAGAACTCGGTGAAGGAAACCAAATGAAAGGGTGAGATAAAACACTCAGTAAGGGTCACATGAGTCAATAATAAATGAATCAAAGAAAATAAGGCATAATCATAATATCAAGGTAAATAACTGGAAAAAACATTCCATCAATAAACTGAGAATATAAATGAATACATAGTTTTTTTTCATAGTGGAAATCTCACGGAAAATAATAACTGAATACTGAATAAAGATAATGATTAATCATTTTCCATTAAGTATCTTGAAAATGAAAAATTATACTGTCACGATGGTTTAAATGTGTGGGTTGAAACCTGTATGATTATTCTGGGAAATAAACATGAAGGGTTTTCTTCCAACTATTTTGTCTCATGAGACTCGTCGATTCATTAATGGTATATATAGGGCCATAATTATCACTTAAAGTCCAAAGTATTTTTTATATGTAGATTCAATTCCTAAAATATATGGCTTATCAACATATCCATATTAAGTAGAGGATACAAATTCATCAATTTTTACCCAATTAAAACAACATTAAAAGAAAACACCATATGTAAAAATATTTCCTAGCTAAGGAAATAATAATATACATGATACAAGAAATATATATATTTAATGAAATATTCAATGAAGGATGATAAAAAATTAAAGGAAAGTATACATACACCACAGATAAGGAATAATTGGTGAATAAAGAACAACAAAATGGAATATAATAATGTTTTCCATGAAATAATAGATATAAAATATACATGAAGATTGGAAATGAAAAATAGACATAGATCATGATAAATGAAGTCCAAATGAAGTGAAAACATGTAAAAAAGTGATTAAGAAACATTAAAATGAGCCTCTTTAAAACTGTTTATGGGAAAATAATAAAGATAATTTTAAATAAAAAAAGGAATAATTGTTTTTATAGAACTAGAAATGAAAAAGATAGTTTTTAGGATTAAATGAGTGATTTTATAAAAATATTGGTAGCTTAATTCTGAATATCGATAGTCCTTAAAAATGTGTATGAAATTGGGAAGTTACCTTTAAACAGGCTTGATTATCGAGCGAAATTTAAAATAGATCTTTATAAAACATGTATTTACATATAAAAGAAAGAATAATTGTGCTAGGTTCAACTGTTTGGAACATAAAAAAATAATTCAAGAGGAGTAAAAAAGAATAATTACAAATTACCTTAGTGGTAAATAGAGAGAAATTATAACCCAAATGAAAAATAGAGGTTCAGGGAGAATCCAATACCATATGTCTGAAAGTGTTATTTACTTGAAATTAATATCCTGGATAATAAAATTAGATTCATTAATAATTTAATTCATAACCTCTTCAAAATTTATTTTATTTTGTATAATTTTATTATGTTCATTTATGCTCTTTTTTATGAGTTATATGTTTCAATTTTGTTGTTTGGTAGTGTTTGTTTCCTTGGTTTTGATGATTGATTTACTTGTATACATGAATGTAAGATCATGTAAAATAGAAATTAATTATAAAGAATTGGAATATGTTATTAATGGAATTAAAAAATATTAAAATGTTCTTATATATAACTTTTTCCTGATATGAGGATGATTCTTTATATAAAATGATGATGAGGAACATTAGTAATGTTTGGTGATTTTTTGATTATCACAAACTAGTTTTGTTTTATTGTTTAATATTATATATATATAATAGTTACAGAATAATAAATAAGCCATAATATACATTTTAAATTTTTTTAAACCATTATAATTGTTTTATGTCCATCCTTGAAGGTGGTATTTAAAAATGAAAAATGAATCATCCATGATGGCGGTAAATCGACACATTAAAGATAATATTTTCATTTATAGAATAACAGGGAGAGTAGAAGGGGTTTGATGATGGATTTTACATTAACCCCATAATATTATAGTATATTTATTATAATGTAGTTATCATGCATATTTGTATAAAAAAGGTGAGGTAAGTATAACGAACGAAATGAAATTGAAGGAAAAAGAAAGGGAAGGATTAAGGGTTTTATCTTCAGAATTATTCACCTTGAGAACCTCATTAAGGGACATGGGTTGGTCTTTTATTGAGACCAGAAGCTCTTAGAATTAGGGAAGATGTTTAAAAGTGTTATTTAGAAGAAATTAAACATGATTCAAGTCTTATATGGTGCGAGGAGAAGAGGTGGTGAGGGGTGGTATTTATAATGGGGGAGAGAAGTGTTTTTTTTATTATATTCATTTGTTTATTATTTTTACTCAAGACTATAAACCATGATGACTATTTTGAATAAATACAGTAATTAATGCATGTGATTTAGAACCAATCGGTTATTACCCCATACATACATCATTCGTAACTCAATAATTCAGGTATTAGAATAAAATCATAAATACCAAAAGTTAATGTTTTTTCCTATTTAGTAAAAATTCAACTATTTCAGAAAAATCAAAAAAATTCACCCAAACCATTTTATAGTACATAGAATTAAAAAAACAGACCATTTTATGATTTTTTTCTCTAAATATGAGAAATTTAATTTTTAATTAAAATCCCAATTTATATGTAAAATACTGATTTTAAAATTACAAATGATTTTATGACACTTTGAAAAATTAATCAAGGAATCCTAAAATTAACATTCAACCATAAGAAAAAATAAAAATTTCTGAATCCATTTTAGGAAAATAAATTATCATTTTTATCATTATATTAATTATAAAATTGTAAATAAACATTTTTGTTTAACAAAAATACCAACTATTAATTTATAATTTTTAAATCATTTATTTACTTAAACTATGACATAATTATATCATATTTCCATTTATAATATTCCTAAATTTTAGTTATAATTTTATAGGATATGTTACTATTCTATTCATCCAATTAGTATTCCAAATCCTCATCTTAATATTCATAACAGTGAAAATTCTATTTCAATGGTCATGTTAATATTTAATAGTATATTACTATTTGTTTAATCTCAGTATTGTGTAAAAAATAAGATATTGAATGAATTGAATTTATCTAATAAGATACATACCATAAAATCTTGGGGTGTTATAAGGTAAGACTCTTCTTCTACCCCCTTTTTTCGTTATAATTTTTTTCATTCCCATTTCTTCTTACTTGGGTTTGAGATTTTGGATGATGATTTCATTAAGCCATGATGAAATCACTTATAAGAATAGGTATTCCCCTATAACTATCTTAAATAATCATCTTTTAGTTTTTCCCTTTGGTTTATGATTGTTTAGAGTTAAACCAATTGGTTTTTGTTTCATTCTAGGGTTCCTATAGTTGTAGGGTAAAATTAATTGATGTTTAGGCTGTTCTCATTGAGAATTTAGGTTTTCTTTTCATTGGAATTATTTTTAGAGTAACTTTTCTAGGTTTTTTAGTGATTAATTTCGTTTTTTTATGGTTTTTTATTTTTTAGTGTCCTTTGATGATGAAATCATACCAAACAATGTTTAAGGGCTGGTAAAGGGTCATTTAAAATGGTTAAATCTTTCAAATGAATATGGTAGAGGGTATAAACTATTTGGGTGTATTTTTAGTCATTTCTGGGATATGTTTGTCACTGTTTTCAAAAATTAAAAAATAAAAATGATCTATTATTTTTAAAACTATAATTGAATGATTTAAAAATGTGATTTTATTATAATAAATTAATGTCCGCTGAATGTGAGATTTATAAAAAATCATTTGGTGGGTGGAATTATACATACTTATTTTAAAGACTATTGTTTGGTCCCCCAATGATAATTGATTATTAAGAGAGAGAGAGTGAATAGACTAGTAATAAAAATTCAATGAAATTAAATTAGAGTAAACATGAACATACACAACCAATAAGAAAATTAAAACAGGGAACATAAAACTTTTTTGATAGTAGTTCCGATAAAATTGATCATATATATACATTTCACTTATCTCAACTCAACATGATAAATTCTATGCATTGAAAGGTCCTAAATTTTTAAGGAGAGTCACAACCCTATTAATTATTTCCTTTTCCTATGGAAGCACAACCACAAAAAACCCTAAATTTTTAAGGAGTGTCACGATCTGATTACAAAAATAATCTCCTATATAGGTATAATTAGATATGTGAGTTGAAATTATTTAGGAAGGAAGAAAAAAACTAGTATATAGTTCAAGAATAGATTAAGGAGAAAAAAAATTAAGTATCATGACTCAAGAAAAAGGTTAAAGTAGTAGAACTTTTATATACTAATAACTATACCGTTAGAAATGTAATAGATCATCAATCCAAGGTAGTAAATATAAGGAAATATTTTTATTCCTTGAGAGTCATTAAACTGTTTTAAAAATATGTTTGTAGAAAGATTAAAAAGTTATTTCATGTTATTTGAATCTATATTTATTGGTATCAATATCAGCCTCTACACTCTTTAAATATAATCTATAATAACTATACAATCATTATTAGTTAGAATAATTCAAAATTATAATAATAACAATGCCCATAATTATTTATTTGATTATCATAAAAATTAAAACATCATCCAGGTTCTAAAAACATATTTATTTGAATAAAAAAATTCTTCAAAGTTGACTAAGCCTTTAATTTCATCTTTTAACAGCCACAAAATATCCAAAAAATCATCGATCAGAGTATCCATTAAATCTTACATTTTATTTTGCATCGGAAAAATTTTAAATATTAATATCATTAAAAAAATATGAAAAAAGATAAAACACATAAAAACTGTATTAAAAAGTTAAAACAACTTTTTATGGGAACAATATATTTTAAAAAATAATCTAGAATCAAATACGTCATTGTAATCATCTAGAATAATCAATAAAATATCAAATAATTATAAATAGATAAAAAGAGAGTACAAAATATATTTCTAAAAATAATAATTATTTTAAAGTGTATAATCATATAAGGATCATTCACATTGTGTTTATAAAATTTATATGGCTAAATAACCTCATAAGATTCTTTTTTGAATGTTTATACTTCATAAAGTTTATGTTTTAGTGTTAATATCACAAGGTTTAGGTGTAACAACACGTGATTTTAGTATATATTTCTCTTTAAATATATATTTTTCAAATATATTATTTCACACACAACAGTTAAATAAAACTAAAATTGTGTAAATTTTTTAATTAATAAATATGAATTTTATAATATAATAATTGAATTATTAGGTATAAAAATAATTTACTAAATTATGAAACATATAGAAAAGGAATCAAGCATTAGAAGTCTTCACTATTTGGATCATTTTTTTATCTTGTAAAGGAGGTGGTTTCACTAGGGTTTTACCTATAAAAATCTGAATCTAAACATCAAAAAGTACGGATTTAGAAAAATCACCTACAAGAGAAGTTCAAGATCAAAGAACTCACTACGAGATCTTAGCTAATAAAACAACCACACATGACTACCACTAGTCCATATATTACACATATATATTATGCAATGGTCATGAGGTATTTTGTTATTAGTGGTTAAGATAATATAAATAAGTAATTTTAAATTTAATTGAGCATTTTTATACAAATGTACTAATAATATTCACCTTATACTTAAAGAAACTTTTTTCTAAAAATTGTTTTCACATTATGTTTTCTTATATTAAAATAAGTTTTCTTCACATTAAACATTTTAATTTCCTAAAATAAACATTATTCTTGGATTGGACGTTTCATAATTATCTAAAGGTGAATTTAAGAGATTTTTCAAAAAAATTGATTTTTTAGTGAATAGTGAAAATTTAGTTTTTACAAATACAATAAATTTTATGACATAATTAGGATATTAGTATGAATTAAAAATATATTAGACAATTTCCTACACCATAAATTAATTTAATGAGTAAATTAATTAATTTTAAATTAGTATGTAGAATCTAGATATCTATGTTGGAATTTTTTGAAATTAAGTTATATATTATTCTAATGAAAAATATTTTGTTCATTTTACTTTAATTAAGTATTCATAATGATATAATATGTTTTTTATTTCATTGAAAGTATTATATTATTAATTTTTTAATCATAAAATAATAAATATCATGAGAATCAATACTATATCAGATTTTTGTAAAAATTCATTTTTATATATAATTTTTTTCTCTAAAAATGGATTTTGTTACCTTAAGAGGACTTTTATTAAAATGAATTTTTACCTCTAGTAAAAATTGATTCTTATAAAATTGTTTTATAATCTCAATTAAACATGTATAGATTATTTAATTAAAATAAATTCATTTTTTTTTATAAAAAATGAATTACCATGGTAAAATTTAGCCACCTTATAAAAGGTTTAAATGGTGAAAAAGGGGTTAAATTAAGTGATAAGGCAAAAAATATCATGAATGCTTATATATAATTGATCTTTTGAATGAATTATAGATATATTCTATCCTATATTCAAAATTTGACTTTTTTGGAGAAACTTCACTTGAGTATGAATTTTATTTTATTTTTATAAATAAGTATCTCAAAATGTGAAACTCCTTTAATTAATTAAAGGAAATCTCATATTCCCACCTCAAAATACACATTTTTTAGTACCTAAAAATCAAAAACTCTCAAACTAGGCTCCAAAATGGACAACGTAAAGTCCTGATGGGTGTTCCCAATTCCCACAGGATGATGATTGGCACCTGGGCATCCAACAACAATAGTGAATGATTTTTCCAACCAATTACAAAAGATGAGTAATATATATACATAGAATGAGAACCACAAATGAATGATGACATAAGAAAGAGTGAAAATTTAGGGTTACAATATATGGTAACATGAGAAAAACCAAGTTACATGTCCTAAAATCATCCAATAGAATGTTTTCCCAAACTGATAACTATAACTTCGTGAGACATGTGGGAAACATCCTACCATCTCAACAATTTCTACCAAGACCCAAATGACATAAACATTAATTCCTTATTATGATGTCTTTCCCTTTCCTGCATTAGACAAAACATGGTCTACACACCCTAAAGGGAATGTGTTGGGTGTGGACTAAATGGGATCACTAGGATCCCACCCAGGTGTTCCATAACAATTCATTGTTTAATAATCTCAATTTGATCAATTTAATTGAAAACATGTAATGATAAGAAGTTACATAGTTGTATATCAAAATCATGGAACACAATTCCCTTTTTTTACAAAACTTTCATAAACTAGGATACGTAGTTTTAAAGAATAATTTTAAATAATCATTCACATCAACCAAATCATGTACCATATCAATTCAAACTTGGAAATAAAAAGAAAAAATAGAATGGAAAACACCCATATGACATTCCGGCCTGAACCACTGGGTCCAATATGGATAGTACGTGATCTCATGTATGCCTCCCCTTATGAAAGAGGATACCGAGTAGAAGTGGGCGTATATGTATAATAGTGGGGAGACTATAACCTATGTATCAAGTCTTAGAACAATAATAAATAAATAGTAATAGAAATAAATAATTAGAGTAATAATGCAGAGTAGTGAACTAAACATTTCATATAAATAAAAAAATTCCAATGTTTAAAGCTTGTCAAGAAATTAATTAGATAATATATAAAGAGATAAAAAAAAATTAAAATTTTTACAGGTTTGTCAGATTCTACCCTAACCCACTTTTTATCTATGCTTTACTGACCAACTATCCACCATAGGTCCCTTTCCCTTCACTGGATCCCGGGTCATGAAATTTATATGCGCACCAAATTTCCTGAGAATGGTGTGGGTATAAAGAATTAGTATGACACCAACAATTCTTCATTAAAAAGTGTTGACATGAAAAAGAGTGTATGACATAATGATAAATAAGTGTATACACCCACAACAATCAAGTCAAGAGTTTGTGTGCTAACCAAGCTTACAAAAACCCCATCTATACTTACTTCAGTTCCATACCATAAAACATTGAAAAAATCATGGTAATATATTAATGTCAGATCTATCTTCAGGCTACTCAATATCCGTACATGACTAAGCTTGTAGGAAAAGACACACTAGTTCATCTAGCCCTGGCACTATCTCTAGGTTAGGTCACCTAGACCATCATGCCCCATTTTTGCTACGCAGGCCTGATCACCCATTATCATAACATTCAGGTTTGATCACACATGGTCATAATGAACCTATGTTAGGCCACACTAGTCCATCATGCCCCAACATCTATCTCAACCTTGTCATCAAGTCTCATGCAGCATCTAAATTCGTACCCCCTATTAAGCTACCGAGCTATGACAGACCCACATGTCACTTTATTATCATTTATAGAACAATGACATATCATATACCAAAAATATTATAAGGAAATAAAAGAATCATGCATAAACTATCATGAGTGTGAGAAAAACCATACACACACACACACATGTAAGCAACCCAATATGGCCAAAGAACATCAACATGCATAATCATAATATGTCAATCTAGAAATTCTCAGGGATAAACATACAACCACCTTCATCACATGCAAATCATTGATTATTATTTTATAAATCACATACCATGATACCATCATATACATAATCCCAAATGCAATGTAACTTCCTACCTTAAAGTCGCTGACGTCAATGAAAGTTTTGTCAAAGGTGTCTTTACTCAAACCACATTCTCACACAAAACGAAAATATGACTGAACTCTAAGGATTCCAAAAACCAAAACTAGATATTTTATTTGTAGGGGAAATAAAATATTTCATCCAATAAAAATTTATATCTCTTAGATAATTTTTGAATTATCATTTAAGTCCAATACATGAATTATAAATTTTACCCCGAATAACAATCGTCTTTCTATAATTATCCTCTGATAATTAATTATAAATTATTTTTTATAATTATTTTTTGATAATTTATTTTAAATGATCCATTTAAGATGTGAAAAATTGTATTAAAAATACGATGTTTCTATAAAAAAAGTATTTAGCTTCTTCTCGTGGAGATCAAACTAATGAAAGTAATTATGTGTCAATCTGACTATTATTGGAAAAGTTATTCAAGATATAAGTTTGGTACAAAAAATAAAATAAAATAAAAATATATATAAAAGAGAGAGGGAGACAGAGGAGGAATGAGAGAGGGCTTTCCACTACACCCAAATGAACCAAATTCCATTTTATGTTATTTTATTTTTATTTTATTTTTATTAAATTTATTCATTCATTTATCACTTAATTATCTAATTTATTCTATACCATTTTTAACCATGCGCCCCCCAAAAAAGATTCCATGTTTTTTTAACCTCGTTAAAACATATTTAATACACCCTTATTAAAAATAAATTTTAAAATTCATTTATATGTGTACATATACACCTCATATATATAAATTCCCATATATAAATATAACCATTACATACATGTTATATATATATACATACACATCCCCCTTTAAACCAGCACTTGTGAGTGTGTTTGTAAGCACCAATACACACACACATACTCTCAAACATATATATATATATATATACATACACATATATACATATACATATATATACACACACACATACATATACATGTATATGCATATAAATATATTTAACAAATAGATACTTGTTATATACATATACACATTCATATATACACCTGCACATGTCTATACATATACCATTTAAATTTTCATATGAGAATATTATTTTCCCAATAATAATAATAATAATAATAATAATAATAATAATAACTCCAATATTAATTATTATTATTATAAAAACTGACATCATTTCTATCGTTAAAATTTTAAATACAACTTCCATTAAATTTATATAATAGTTAATAAATTACAATTAACTACACATTTTAATTTATTTAGCATAAGTTAATAATATCACTATTATTATATGACCTCCAATTAATAAATATTCTACCACGGATAAATGTTTCTCATTAATTAAGAAAATTTAATTACAAATGTAATTTCCATTTTTTATTCAAAACAAATAATTATAATAAAATAATTATTATTAATTTTATGTACGATGTAAGAAAACACTCTACATGTACAAATATTATATCACACTTTGGGTAAAACCTGTATTCCTGACCTAATGGTTGTCTTATATTTCACATATGAGACATTATTTTGGGATATAAGGCTTGTTTTTCTCTCGAGGCCTCTGAGCGGCATCTTCCCAAGCTCCCGCGGTGGCTAGGGTTCCACATCCCCTCCTTTTCCCCTTCCCCATCCAGCCTAGATCGGCTCGGCTCCTTTGGGCCTCAGCTTGGCGTGTCGTCTTCATGCATTATGCATATTGGTTCTGAGGTTCGCTTCTCTGGCTTCTGCTCCCGGTGGCGTCAAATTGGTTGTATTTCGTCCCGCGGCTTGGCATGCTCGTGGCTTCCGACGATGAAGTCTATTCGACGAAGTCTCTATGGTGGCCTGGTTCGTCTTAGCGCCCTTTCGTTAGCGACGTCTCAATTTAGATCTGTCAGATCAGTTACTCCGGTTCCAAATGCATTCTGTCTCGGTTCTTCCGCCACATCCTGGTGTCGCCCCATGTTGTTCCGGCGAGTTTCCATGGGGCGTGACTTCGTTCTTCAGTTTCAGAGGGGGGTGGGATTTTTAATCTTGCTGATTTGTGTTTTCTGTAGGGTTAATGCTTGATTGCTTCTAGATGTGATGTTGGTTTTTTGTTTGGATTTGGATCTGGATTTATGGTTTGGGTTTGGGCTGTTTCGGCATTGCGGTGGTGGCGTGTTCCAACAATGGTGGAGTGTGAAGGATGGTTGTATGGTTTTCTGAATTTTCTGCAGTTTTAAGGGAGGAGTTGCATCTGTGTAGCTGTTGGTTATTTGCGTTGAATTGGGGGAATGGTTTCTTGGAATTGTTAATCATTGTAGCCTTGTGGGTCAAAGTTCGAGAGTCACTGCATCTTTTACACAAGGGGTTGCTCGAGATGATGTTTAAAGAAGGGGGTTTTCATTCGATCTTCGCTTTAGAATTGGATGTTTGAGAGGGTATGGGTTTTCCATCGATTCTAGGCCCATTCATTCTTGCACGGGATGGTTTTCCTACAGCGAGGAGTAGAAGGAAACTAAACTCATTGTTTTTTATGCTGGGTGGGGGCTCTTCTAGGGTGTCTTGATGTTGTTTTCCCTTTAACATTTTTACGGTGGTGGTTTGGTTGTTTTAAGTCATGAAGTCTTCTATGGTTTCTCACCTTTTCCTCAAAAGTGTTTGAATAAAAAAAATTTAATTTTCAGTCTTTAAATTTTTTATTAAAAATAGTAAATAAATTACCCTCACTTGTGATGATACCAAACACACAATGCAAACATAGCATATGTTTTTAATAAGGAAAATACCCTATTATGGATTGAATAGAAGCATCATATTTACCATATGAGACACCGTTAGATAAATATTTCATTTTTTTGGGAGAAATCACACATATGTAATATAATATATTTAATATTTCTATCTTATCAATACCAATGCTCTACATGCCTTGGAATCTCATGCCAACTCAACACCTAACTCTAAAAAATATGACATATAATATTCCGAGTTGATAAGATGGATTTTAACCTAATAAAAATCCATTAAATCATTTATTAAGTTATTTTTTTGAAATATTAAGTTTTCACATAAAAATAGTCATAAATTATTAACAAAGAGTGATTTTATTATCATTAAAAATCGATATATTACAATTATACCCTTTTATCAACTTCTTATCCTTAATAAGTTGATATTACGGTCTCAATCAATCAACTCAGGCCATTGAGATCGAACATCATCCTCACACTACCACATCTCTTCCTAGATCCTTCCATGCTATAACCAAATTCCGATGTGTGGCTCTATCTTCTCTTGTATGACTTTCTCACTATGACCTAATATTTTCATCGAATTCCCTTTGTATGATACATCTAGTTCAAAATAAATGTCTTCATAGTATATACCATGCACATGATTTGGAGTGTAACTCTAAAGTTGGAAAATGTGGAACATTTCATGAATTCCTCTGTTATACATAGGAAATATTATATTTTATAACAATGTCCCCACCCATTTAGTGATCTTAGAGTGTCCCACAAGAACATGGTGCTAACTTTCCCTGTTTTCTCATATATTGGTACTCCAACTGAGGATTCACTCATAATGAAAACATGATCACCCACAGAGAAATCCAAATCTATCCTCCTATTACTGTTATATGATATCTACCCACTTTGAGTAGTGATTAACCTCTTATGAATCAGCTACACTGTCATAATCCAAGCTGATGCACCATCCAACCCGATGCCCGACCTAGTCTGTGGCATGGCCCAATGTTGATTCCTAAATCCCATAGGTTGGAAACCAGTTCATGGGTACCAAAAATACAATTTGGGAACAATATTACCCATTTATACAATAAAAAACAACCCAAAATGAAAAGGAACATAATAAATGATAACCAAAACCAAATGAGGTAGAACAATTTTCAGATTCAAATTTTTACAAATTTAACCAAAACCCAAAGTTCCACTATTGAAACGAAACAACTAAAACATCCCAAAATAATCCATCAAACAAGAGGTACATAAAACTCAATAAACCACCATCACCACATATATGAAGTGGAACAATAGCAACCAGATCTCCCATCTCCACCACGATACATCCTTCCTTTATGTTGGTCATGTATAATAAAGTCTACATACACCCAAAGGTGTATATAGGGTGTGAGACAATGCCCAGTATAAATCCAACAAAAATAAAATATTCCATGCTATAACATTAGAATAAAAATCAATATGCAAATTTCCATTAGAATATTTGAAATATTTCTATGAAAAGATTTTAAGGAAAACTTTCTCAAGAATCACTTTTTAAGGAAACCCCTTTTTAAAAAATTATATTGCTTGAAATAAAAATGTACACAAGGTATAACATATGATTATGAATAGAACCACATCACATAAGAATCATATCACAAGAGATACCCATGTGAAAATATGTACGGGTAACTATAAATAGTGGGACCTTATGAACCCCATACCATGGGGATCAAAGTCCTCCAAATCATCTACCAACAACGCTCCTGTGCATGAGCCAATAGAGGAGATCCCATCCCAAAGTTCTAGTGGTTTCAAATTAATAATCTAATACCAATATACTTCCCATGTTTAATCTTATAGAGGGGACAACATCCTATAATTCTAGTGTTCTATGATCTTATCACATGTTTAGTTAGGGTTGTAGCATCAATCCTATAAGATGAATCTGGGCCACAACCATTTTCAAATAAACTAGTGTACCAGTTTTCATTCTCCAACCTAGATACCAAAGATTCAATTAGTTATAAAATTACATTTCACATATCACAGTGGTCAACAGTTTCACATCCACATTCCAAGAATTATCAGTACACAAGGAAACCACCACTTTCACATTTTCATAGTTTCACATTGATTCAATGATCAAAATATCACCTAGAAACTGCCATTGTCCATAAAGAAAACCACTTACCATTTCTCATGCACACCAGAAACCATTTGGAATTACATTTCTCGCCACTTTTACAATTTATGAAAACCATTTGGAAACATAACAAGAATAACACATATAGAATCCAACCATTTCCAAGGGAAAATCCCATTTTGAAATCATATTCACATTAAAACTATTTTTAACATGATTCAAATTAAAAACACACATTTAAGTTTAAAAACAAATAATCAAACAAGAAACCCATTTATCTTGTAAAATACACAGTTTAAACACATTTACACATTTAAATCTCTTTGAAAAAACATTTTCACACCTTCCACATAAGGCATTAAACATATTTAAGAAACGGAACAGTAAGGCACACATGAAACACAACCGCTTACCTTTAGAAAACACATTTTAATCACATATTCATCTCAAAACCATTCCAAAATATATTTTTCACCACAAAAATAATCCGTAAAATACATTTAATAATGATAACAAGAAAACCAAACTCATCTAATAATATAAAATCATGGAACCACTTACCACACACTTAGAAACTTCTAGAAACCAAAGTGAAACCAAAACCACACCTCAAAAAGACCATATAAAAGAAATATCAAACAAAAATAGTCATTATTTAACCCAAAAGACATTAAAACCCCTCTTAAGGCCAAACAACCTATTGGAAAATAAGAATTGATGAATGTTGGAAGAGAAACGTTAGAAATATAGTGAAATCAATAGAAAAATGACTTTCATTATGATTCCTTGATGAACTGGGACACAAAAACTAATAGGTTGACTCTCAAGAGGTCCAAGATGGCGTGGAGGATTCTCCCAAGTCTAAAAATCCCGAATGGTCTGGATGTGAGGTGATTTTGGGTAAAAATTGAAGAGGTAAAAAGGTAATTTTCCACTTTTTAATGACCTGGAAAGGTCACACATTTAGCCCGCACATTTTTCCAAACTATGTGGCAACCATGCATGCCTCACAATCCAAGAGGAACAAAATTCATACTTTTCCCACGTGGTTGGACTAACCATGCACCAACCATGTGGTTTCCACTATCCAAAATGGAAATTGGTTGCACAATTACTTGCAGGCAGGTTACCGATTTCACCTGACCGTGCGCTAACCACGTGCCACCTACTGTTAAGACCAAAGATTTCCATTTACACCAAAATTTCATGTGTACCCCAAGGGATAAATGAAAGACATAAAAGAAACAAAATAATACCTCAAAAAATACTATATGTGAAAATTTTCCCTACTATGAGAAGTTTCTACCCTCGTAAATTCACTCTAAAGCTTGATCAGTGAATAAAAATAGATAATATTACTCAACCCAAGACATCCACTCTTATGTCTCATGCACATCATTACTATGTTACAAAAGGACTCAATCTAGTGGGATGTAATTCCCTCAAAGAACTTTCTATTGATAGTCCATAATCCGTACTGGCTATTCAAACATAGAAAAAGATGGCTCCAATTCTAACTCTTCCCAATTCAACACATGAGATGAATCAAGTTTATAATTTTTAAGATGATGGAAATGGAACACATCATTAATTGACACTAACTGAGAAGGAAAATCTAACTTTTATTCTACCTTACCAACTCTCTTAGTAATCTCAATTGGTCCAACCTACATTGGCGTTAGCTTCCATTGCTTACCCAAACAATGATGACACAAGTGAGGTGCCACCTTCAAGAAAACATAGTCATTAATATAAAACTGTAAAGCTTAGTTTCTCTGATCATCATAAGACTTATGATGGTTATGTTCTATCATCAAACACAATATAGTCATCTTGAATTTATCAGACATTTCTTTTATAAGGATCGGTCCTAACAACGAGGTCTCACCCACCTCATCCCAACACAAATGAAAATGATATGGGTGACCATAAAGAACCTCAAAAGGAGACATCCAAATCATGGATTGGTAACTATTTTTATATGAAAACTCAAACAACCCCAAATGACTATCCAATGAATCTATGAAGTCCAACACACATTCCTCGATCATGTCTTCAAAAATATAATTTGTCCGCTTTGTCCTTCCATCTGTTTGATCTTGGTATGTCATGATAAACTTGACCTACAAACTAATCTCCTTTAAAAGGCCTTCCCAAAAACTGTGAGGTAAAAAAGGGGTCCCCATGAAAACCAATTACTGAAAAAACACCATGAAGCCTCAAAACATCCTAAACATACAACCGAACAAACTCATCCACTTTGGATGGACCCCTGATTGGAATTAAACATGATGATTTGGTCAAACGGTCAATCACTAACCAAATGGATTTCCTCCTATGCAGTGTACGAGGTAATCCAACAATAAATTCCATAGCGATCTGATCCCACTTATTTGTAGGAATACGTAGTGGATGAAGAAAACTAGAGGGCCTTTGAGGCTCTTCTTTAACCTGATGACATGTGTAACATTTCCGTAAAAATTCAGCTGCATCTTGCCTCATACTTGGACACAATAACTACCAACACACATCATAAAACATAATGGTAGAACCAGGAGGAACACGCCACTAAGACTGGTGACTACCCTGCATCACCACCTTCCTCAATGACAACAACACCATGGAGCCACACTTGAAGCACAAAACTCCCTTATGAGACAATGACCATTCACAAGGTGTCTATCCACCATTTAGAAACTACATAGAAAATTGAAAAAACTCATCACCAAGATAATCCCACTAAATCAAATCTACAATGGAAGGAGTCATTTGAAAACTGGAAAAGGACACACCTCCACTTTTCTCCTTGGTCTCTAGGTGCATCTGAGAAAAAAATCCCTATCAATGTCCACTCATCACTAGAAATTTTTAGAAAATTCATTAGAACTTTCTTAATTAATGCATCTAACACCACATTACCCTTACCCTGGGTATACAGGATATCAAAATAAAACCCTTGAAGTTATTAGGCCAAATGAAATTTCCTCAAATTCAGATATTTTTGGGAGATAATTTAATCTAAGCTCTTATGATCCAGATAAACAAAAAAATATCCACAAAAAGATAATGGCTCTATTTCATTAAGGCATATATCACCGTTTCTAATTCAAGGATATGGGTTGGGTATTTATTTTCATGTGGTTGGAGTTGGCGAGATCCATAAGCCACTACATGGTTATCCTACATCAGCACACACCCAAGAACCATACATGAGGCATCATAGTAAACCACATATCCCATTCCATATTCTGAAAAAATCAAAATAGGGGTTGTTGTCAACTGCTTATTAATATCCTCAATGGATACCTGACACTTTGAGATTTATTCAAAATTTACCCCTTTCTAGGTAAGAACTTTAATGGGTGAAGCCAGCCAAGATAAATACCATAAAAATTCCTGTAATGCCCTGTGAGGTTTTAAAATTTTCGAATTTCAGACACATTCGTTGGCAATTCCCATGACATCACAACATTGATCTTCATGGAATCCACCTAAACCCATCATTATAAGATCACATGAACCATAGAATTTACCTCCCTAATCCATGAGGTACATTTAATTTTTTTTAGAGATGATGGTCCTAATGGGTTCCCAACACAATTAATAAATTCTAATCATGCCCTTTTTTATTCCCTAAATAGACTAGGATTTCATCCATGAATACCATGAAAAAGGAATAAAGATAACAGTGGAAAACCCTATTCATGTGCACCATAATGACTTATAGAGAATTCATCAACCTGATAGGAATGACTAAATACTCAAAATTGTGGTATCTATTTCTAAAGGTTGTTTTTAGAACAAACAGCTATTTAAGTATAACTTGATGATACCCATAATGCAAGTCAACCATGGAAAACCAACTTTCCCCCTTAAGATAAAAAAAGGAAATCAATACGGGGAAATGGATAATTGTTCATAATTGTTATATTATTTAGCTTATAGTAATCAATACAAAAATAAAGAGATCCATGATCCTTTTTAGAAGAAAACATTATAGAGGCCTAATGTGAGATTCTTGGGTGATTTAATCACTTAGATTTTAAATCAACCAGCTGTTCCTTTAATTACCTCAACTCGGTGGGGGTAATATGGCATGTGGTAAGTGATATAGAATATTTTCTCAGTTCCAAGTCAATTGAGAACTCTACATCCTGATCTAGAGAAAAACTTGAGAAATACTATGAAAAAACCCTTAAGGACTCATACACAATAGGGGTAATCAAATATTAGGGGTACCATCATTATCCTACAACATGAGAGATGATGTTTGATAAACAAGGCTTCCCAATTTAGTAATTGGAGGTTTATAATATCCTCAATACGGATCCCATTCATCTTAAAAAACTTGGGTACTTCCATCAAGTTCTAAAAACTCATTCGCCACCTATAACAATCTATGTGGACATGGAAACACACCATAAAATACGTACCAAGGATAATGTCAAAAATGGAAATTTAAAAAACTGTAAAATCCCAATGTAGCTTGACCCATGAAATGGTATGTGATAATTTGCACACTTGAGACCCTGATCTTTCTTCTTACCATGTGTTGTTACAAACTCCATCACATACGACATAAGCTCAGTTGGAAACTTTAACACATCCACAATATGGGAATAAAATAAAGAAACTGATTCACTTGTATAAAATAAGGAAACAATTAAATATTATTCCATAATAATAGTACCTCAAACTATCATAGACCATTCGTCTAATCCCACTAACACACATTCCACAACCAGAAGTTTCCATGTCGCAGCTTGACCCTAAGAATGATCATTGGCCTATAATGTTTCCTCAAATTGAATCTACCTAGAGGATGACCCTGTCCTAAAACTGTGACTTCAAAACCAAGAACCTACAGTTCTGGATGGTTATGACTGGGCTTAAATCCCTTTGGAATCCATAGATTCTTCCCCACTTTGATATGGGCATGCCACTCTACAAAATAGTTTTATGTTCCCCATAGATTTGCACCGAGGACAAGGCATGAGTTGATATGAGAACACAAATCCCATATGACCTTCCATTCCAAACTAATGGAACACAAATTAAATAACATCAAAGTCTACAGATGAAGAAAACCAGGATAGAAGGACTAAACTACCACCTCCCTTCTTACCCTTCTTGTCCCGCTTTCTCTTCTTCTTAGATGAAATACCACTTCCCATTACTGACACTACTCCATATAAACTAGTATTTCTTCCATGGTCAATTTTTACCATCATTCCATGATCAAACACCTCATCATAAGTATTTATCTTTAAAAAGAATACCTGAGATCAAATTTCTGGCTGTAAAACCATCTTGAACTTTAAATTCTCTAGCTTCTCATTGGAAATGATCTCAGATGCATACCAAAATAACACTTCTTAGAGGTTATCAAGTTACATCATGGTCTAGTCTCGATGGATAATCAAAAAAACTCCCAAGACCTAGAAATGTCCAAAATATCAAGACAATACAACTCATTTAATATAGCCTTGAAATCTTTCCAACTCACCTGCTTGTGATTTACCGCTTGCACCACTGAGTACCAACACTTCCGACTGAGAACACCCCACAGGAATGTATAGAATTTCACCCTAAATTCCTTCTAATTGTTAATAAAATCTAACATCATATCTATCTTCTCAATCCATTCCTCAGCTTCTCGAGGTTCCGTGATTCCTTGAAATGAAGGAGGCTTGTTCTTGAGGAACTCCTAAGATTTATCTTTTCTAGGACATGGTTCATCTTCCCTAACCCAAGCCGGACCAAATATCACTACATGGCCCAAATATTTGATAGAACAAACCACTACTTCCACTAATATCTAATTTATTAGTGAGGGAGAAATCTCTTCGGTCTCTTCCCGTGGTTTCACTAGAATTTTCTGAGGATCCATTTTACTATAACAAGAAATAACCTCAAGGAAAAATACCAATACAACAATTATGAAAATTTTCAACAATATCTAAAAATACCCAGACTTTATTAAATCAAAACATAACCAAATACATCATAGAAATACCAACCGAATCACTCCACCCCAACCCAGTGTCCATATACAGTTTGTAGCCTGTAGGTCTCACATTGAGGAGAAGTCAAACCAAATTTCCAACATCCCATAGTGACTTGAGTCCTATCACAATGTGTGTTGGATAGACACCACACTCGCAACTAGAATCTCAATCCCCAACAATCCTATACCAAGTCTATCCACACTCTTTCCCCAAATAACATGACCCAAAATGTGAAAAACATGCTTTAATATAATTTTTTCACGAACCAAGCCAGAGCACCATCCAACCCAACACCAGACCCAGGTTGTGGAATAGCCTAAAGGGTGTTCCTGATCCAAATCGGCTGGAAACTAGTGCTTAGGTATCAAAAGTATAGTTTCTTAATAATTTCACCCATTTATAAAATCAGAATCAACCAAAAATAATTAAAAAAAATAACTCGTTACTATAACATAATGAGGTAAAAAAATTCAAATTCAAAGTTCTATGACATAATCCAAAACCAAAAGTTCCATAATAGAAAGGAAATAAATAAAAGAACCCAAAATAATCAATGAATCAATAGGTAAATCACCCTCAAGACACCACCATCAGCACCTACATGAATTGGAACACTTTCAACAAGATCCACCATCACCACCAAGATACATAATGCATTTACCTAGTTCATACATAATAATGTATATATCCATCTAACGATGTATGTTGGGTGTGATCCAAAGCCTAGTAGGATTATAACCAAAAGAAATGATTTCATGGTAAAAAATTATAAGATAAATCAAAATGAACATTTCTAGGAGAATATTGGAATCATTTCTAAGAAATTTTTTTTAAGGAAATCCCTATCAAGAATTTTGTTAAGGAAAAACCTTTTTAAAAAATAAGATTTATTCAATTAGAAATGTACACATAGTATACCATATGGTGACAACTATAACCATAACACATAAGAATAATGTCACAAGAGAGCACCATGGAAAAATCCCTATAGCTAACTAGGACTAGTGGGACCCTATGAACCTCGTACCTCAATGATCGATGTCCTCCAACTTAACTACCAACATCATTCCCAAGCACAATCCAATAAAATGGATCCCAACCCAAATGTCTAGTGGTATACAATTAATAATACAATAACAATAATATCTACATGCATAAGCCACTATAGGGGATCCCATCCCAAAATTCTAGTGTTATCGTTTCACTTCACATGTTTAGTTAGTCTTGTAGCGTAATTCCTGCTAGATGAATCTGTGCCTCAGCCACTTCTGAATCAACTAGTGCACTAGTTCTAGTTCACCCACCTAAATATATGGTATTCTATTTATCAGAAAATTACATTTCACATATCTCATAGGTCAGGACTTTCTCATTCACATGCCAAGCGTCATAAGTAGACAGGGAAATCACTTCTTTCACATTTTCACATTTTCACATTTTCACATAGATCCAATGATCATAAGCTCACATTGAAATGACCATTTTCCATAAAAAACCATTTTACATTTCACATACACAAAAAACCATTTGGAATTACTTTTTCCACCACTTTAATAATTTATGAACCCCATTTGTAAACATAACCAGATGAACACGTATGTAATCCATCCATTTCCGTGGTAAAATACAATTTCAAAATCATATTCACAATATGAATATTTTATAACATTCTTCAAAGTTCAATGAAACATTTAATGTGCACAATAAATAATCCAAAATGAAAAAAAACCCATTTATCTTGGAAAATATCATTTTTCAACACATTCACACATTTAAATCTCTTTGAAAACACATTTTGCATGTTTCACACAAGGCATAAAAAATATTCAAGAAATACCACAAGAAGGTGCACATGGAACATATCCACTTTCCTTTAGAAAACCCATTTTCATCACATGAGCATCTCAAAACCTTTACAAAACATATCTTTCACTATCAAACTAAACTATAGAACACATTTAAACAAGAAGGAAAGATAGAGAAACTCATCTAATAATGTAATATCATGTAACCATCAACCTTACACATGGAAAATTTTAGAAACTAGTAAAAAACCACATCCACACCTAAAAAAGACCTTATAAAGGAAATATCGAAAAAAGTCCTCAATATTTCACCCAAAAACGCAACATCAAACTCTCTTTATGTCAAACAACCCACTGGAAAATAGTAACTCAAGAATGAGGGAAGAGTAACCCTATAAAGATAAAGAAATCAAGGGGAAAAGAATCACTTGATTTTTCCTTGAATAACCAGGGAAAAAACCACCAAAAGGATGATGCTTAAGAGGTACAAGAAGGCTTGGAGGAAGCCCCCCTGGATGAAAATCCAAAAGGGGGAGGATGTGGTGTGATTTAGGGTGAAATTTGTAGAGGTCACAAAGGTAATTATACAATTTTTAATGACCTGGACATGTCACATGGTTATCCCACATGGGTTTCCAAATTGTGTAGCAACAGTGAGTCCCTCACTATCCAAGAGGAACACACCGCATGTTTAACCTATATAGTTTGAGAAACTATATACCAACTGTGTGGTTACCACTATCAAAAATGGAAATTGGACACCTAATTACATGAAAAAGGGAATATGGTTTCCCATAACCATTCACCAACCATGAACCTCCTAATATCATGTATAAAATCTCCATTTTCACCCAAAAATCATGGGGAACCCAAGGTATAAATGTGATAATGAAAATAACTAAAATAATACCTCAAAACAAAATCAAGAATGTGACATAAACTCTCTCAGAGGTCTCTTGTACCAAAATGGGGCCCATAGTTGCTGCATCACCCACTTCATTCCATCAAGGTGGTGAATGAAACTACCTCCTATAAAGAGACTCTTAAGGTGCTAAGGCTAGGTGATCCCTCTATACTCTAACAATGTCCAGAACACAAGTTCAATTCATATCCTTCTGTATTCATATTGTCCACTCAGACCATCCTTCTATCAAGGTATTTTATATTGTGATCAATCTCAATGGAGTCCCTAGGGCCTTCCACAAGGCTTAAAAAAACTAAAATGTAAAACATTAATATATATATATATATCAAAATAAATAATCAAGGGAACTAATCCAAATCATACTATCTCAAAAATATAAAACGTTTCTAGTTTGATTACTGTGTAATTCTCTATGATCGTTAAAGTGTGGGGAACTTTTATGATCTGATCGATAAACACCCAGACTTTGTTCTAACTGCTCGAGGTCTTGGGTAAACCCATCGCAACGTCCACCATGAAATCCTCCCACCTTGTGTTATGTACATCCATCATCAGTCTTGTACATATGGAATCATTGAATACCACTATCTCAAATAAATGGGTTTCATGTTGTCTCCCAATAAAGTATTCAATTAAAGGTAAGTTAGGGAAAACATAACTATACTGATAAGTAAATTCTAGACACATATCATAGATATAAAAAAATAACCATTATTAAAGAAGTATGAAGCTCAAAAATATGCATTCATGACCATACCTCATAAAATAAAAAGAGGTGTCGATGATCCCTTTTTTAACAATGGTTGTCCGCAACCAGTTTGGCATGAAAAATCAGCTTTCCTCGTATTTGTTCATAAATAATCATCGGAAATTCCATTGAAAATTTGGGGTATTACCACAAATCTACCCCATTAGAGTCAATTATTGTATATTGGGGTCTTTCAAAATATCAATATGGGTCATGTCATATTAGAAATAATTGTCCTTAAGATCTGCTGAAGTTCCAAGAGTTCATGGGCACAATACAGATTCATTGTACCCAAATGGAACTCTTAAAAAAGTTTTTTTAATGTTTATCAAATTAAAACCTTCACATATTTTGGAAAATTTCATCACACCCCACCACTTCATGGTGGTTCCTTGTAGCATGAACACTGCCAGTTCCACTATTCAGACCCCAGGTGTATTAATGAGATCAAAAACATCCTTGATGATGCGAATGTCATCCTTTGAATCCTACAGTAAAACAGTTCCCTAAAAGTCTATAGGATGAAAAAGCTGGGAGTCTCTAGCATATTCAACCATAGAACTTGGTGGTAAGACTCCCAGATGGAGTGAGACAACTACATATACCATTGGGAAAGATGAAAAAACATGCTATGGATAAATTTGATCCGCTGGTGGTCTCACCAAACATATGTGAGTCAACATATTTTATAATATAACTAACATTAGATGCATAACAATTCCTAAACAGTCTATAGGGTCTCACAAAGGCTTTCCTAATAGTATACCCTTAACCCTAGGCTTAACCATAATATCAATAACCCTTATATTTGTTCCTCCATGTTAGTCAAATTCATCATATATATACTAACACAAAAACATGAGCAGTTCAACTAATTTATTCCAATAAATATATATCACAACATCATGTTAACACAGATATATCACAAAATGATAAACATTCCCGAAATGATAGTAAAAATAAAGGAAATCAGTTAAATAACTATTATGCACCACAACAACAAGTTTATGCATGGAATGTGAACCTATGTTCCTATTCATAATGAATTAATCTGCATAAAATATGATAAATCATATATTAACATCATGTGTGTCACCAAAGGTGATTTTAATATACTATAATAGTTAAACATAAATTCCCATTTTATGGTAACTCAAAGGTCCACTATACAGTTCTAGATAGAAAATGATATAGTTCCCCTACCTAAGTATCAATCATCCTATATTTTTCTAACCTGTAACGAATCAAGGAAAATAGAAGAAATAAATTAATAATATTAGTCCTCTGATACCATTTTGTATCATCCCTACTCTAATCACCAGGTCCATACTCGATGTTATACGACCTCATGTGTGCCTCCTCATATGTACGATTCTTCCCATGATAAATGTGGATCTAATTAAAATAGTGGGGAGAATATACCCTCCAAATTTAGTTATATAAAATAATAAATAAGAAATAATAACAATAAATAATCAGAGTAATCATTTGAAATACATACCTAAACATGTCGTATAAATAAATAGCTCCCAATGTGGAGAGCCTATCCTTAAAGTAAGTATTAGATACAAAATGATATAAATAAATAACTACAAAAATATGGCTCCTCTAGAGTCTATCCTAATCCACACATGTTTTATACTCCACTACTCGACCATCCATTAGAGGGCCCTTTCCCTTCACCTGATCCCGGTTCACAAAATCTACAAGCCCACCAAAATTCCCAAGTAGGGTGTGTGTATAAAGACTTAGTTGGACACCACCAATGAATCCGTACCATGTTTTCACATGAATAAGAGTGTATAAAATAATAATAAATAAATTTGAACATATGAAACATTCAATCCAAGAGTTCATATGCTAATCAAGCCACCAAAACCCCCAATTATAGCTACATTGGTGTCGTGCTAGAAAACATTGGAACAATCATGGTAATATTTCAACAATATAGCTAACCTCAAGCTACTACATATCCACCCATTTCCATGCCTCTTAGTTAAACCACACTAGGTCATAATTCCCAGACACAATATCCAGGTTAGATAAAATAGACCATCATGCCCCATTGTTGTCGCACAGGTATGATCACTCATGATCATCATGACCAGAACCATTAAATAAGGTTCTGATCACTCATGATCGTGATTCCCCTAGGTTGGTCCAGACTAGGCCATAATTCCCCATCATCTACCTCAGCCTCACCATCATGTAACATACAACGTCTGAACATGCTCTGTCTCAAGGGAAACTAAGCTGCAACCGGCCCACATGTCACTTTGGTACCATACATAACACAATAAAATAAATTATACAAAGAATATTATATGGAAAAGGACATCATAAATAACATATCATGAGTGTGAGAATATCCATACACACACACATGTAAGAAACTCAATGGGGTCTAAGTACATTAACATGCATACTCATAATATGTCAATCAATAAAGCCCCATGGTTATACACAGTCCCACATGCCTCACCTATCAAGCACAGGTTAGTACAACATAAATCACATATCATGATAACATCATATGCATGACCCAAAATACTAATTAACTTTGTAGCTTAAATATGTGCACATCTACAAAATATTTGTTAAAGGTGTCGTCATCTGAAATACTTTCGCACACCAACTAGAAATATGAGCGGACACAAGGATTTCTAAAACCAAAACCAACTATTTTATTTCTAGAAGAAATAAAATATTACATGTGATATCAATTTATATCTCATGGATATTTTTCCTAATTATCATTTTAGGATAACACATGTGTTTTAAATTTCCCCTCAAGAACAATTTTCTTTCATTAATTATCTTTTGCTAATTTCTTATTAATTATATTTTTATAAATTTATTTTTGATAATTTATTTTAATTGATCCATTTAAAATGTGAAAAATCAGAGGGAGAAAACCATGTTTCCTTTTAAAAAAGTAGGATTTAACTTATGATCATCGAGAAAACCCCAATGGCACCGAAGGCATGTCAATTTGATCAGTATTGGAGAATTTATCGAAGAGAGATGTTTGAAACAAGAAATAAAATAAAATAATATATATATATATATATATATATATATATATTTGAGGGTGATCCGGGATGCATGAAAGAGGGATGTCCACTGTGTAAAAATGGACCAAACATCATTTTATATTATTTTATTTCATTTTCTTCAATAAATTAATAAGTTCATTTATCACTTAATTTATTTATTTCTTTTCTCTCATTTTTAACTATGCACCACCCCTAAAATCACTTCCATGTTTTTAACATCTTTAAAACAAATTTAAAACACCCTTATTAAATATGAACATTAAAAGTAATTTATATTTGTATATATTCACTTCATATATATATATAATCCCATATATATATATAACCAATATATACACGTTATATATATATAGATCTGTATATACACCAACAAATGTGTGGGTATATATATATAAACACCAACACATATGTGTGTATATATATAAACACCCATATATATATATATATATAAAATCCTGAACACAAACACACACTCATACATATAAATATTTTTAACCAATATATACTCATTATATACACACCCATCTATATATACACCCAAACATGTATATATTTATACACCATTTAATTTTCCGTACATGAATATTATTTTCACAATAATAATTATAATAATATTAATAATAGTAATAATAATAATTATAAGAACAACAGGAACACAAAGATTAATTTTTATTATTAAATGAACTCACATTGTTTCCACCACTAACATTTTAAATATCACTTCCATTAATTTCCTACAATAGTTAATCCATTCATATTAACCACAAAGTTTCATTTATTCAGTTCAAGATAATAATACTTAACTTATAATATAACCTCTAAATAAATAAATATTCAGTCATTGAGAAGCATCACTAATTAATTAATAGAATTTAATTACACTTGTAATTTCTATTTTTTTCTTCTACAATAATAATAATAATATAATTATTATTACCCATGCACACAATGTAAGTAAACACATAACAGAGACAATGACTATGTTATTCCTAGGGAAAACCTACATTTTTTAACTAAGGGCGGTCCTGGATTTTTCATATGATACCAAATTTAAGAGATACACAATTTTTTCCTTTAAACATTATAATAAAGATATTAAATAAATTACCCTCACGTGTGATGTTACCAAACATCTAATGTGAAATTTTTTTATGTCACACCTAAGGTAAATGACACAATCTATATTTAATGAAAGTATTTGATTTTCCATAAAAGATAATGTTTGATAGATATTCCAATATTTTAGAAAAAATCATATATGTGTAACATAATATATTTAATCATTTTTATTTTATCAATGTTGAGGACTTATGGGTCATAGAATCTAATTCTGACACAATGCCTAACGTTGAAAATATTCCTTAGAATATTATAAGGTGACAACTAGGCTTTTACCCTTACAAAAATCCTTTAAATCCTTTATTATGTGTTTTTATTGAAAAATTACAATTTAACATAAAAATTGTCTTACATTATTTACAAAGAGAATTTTTATTATCAATATAAATTGAGGATATTTCAACCATAAGGATAAAATAAGGTCAATATAGCTAGGTCACACATACCTATATCTCAATCAAAGAATAGCATGCACTCAAGTCCTTATATATCATGCATCAAAGTCTAGGTAATAGAAGAATACCCCATAAATTGAACCCCCATACAATGTTAGTCAATTTCCTAGTGCTATAGTATCTATGATCTAGGAATGGTGGAGCACCCTATAAAGTGACCCCCTTACAATACCAATAAATGTGGCCCAATATTACACCTTCTCCTTAAGTACCCAGGGATCCCATGTGTAGTATATATTAAATCAATTTCAAAGGGATTTCACAAGTACAAAAAATAAAAAATAACAATTTATTTATTAAAAAAATTATTTGAAAACCAATTTCACAATCCATTTTACAACAATTAAAAAATATTATTTTAAAAAAATGAGGGGAAACCAATATTTTCTATAAAACCCATTTATGCACAGAAATAAATCAATTATGAATTATGAAAACTCATTTATAAAATTATTTAATAAATCATGACAGTTAATTTCATTCAATATAGGATTGAGAGGAAACCACCTACCTCAAGCATGGGTCTCACCCCACCCACAACGAGATCCACACACTAGAAATGGAAAATAACTCAAGATAAATGAATATAGGACCTATTATAAATTACCATATATTATTATTAAATTTTAAAAAATAAAATAGTCGATGTAAATAATAGATTAATTCATACCTCAATGTTCACACGTGCTTCCCCATAATCAATAATAGATCCTGAATTTAGTTGAAAAATGGACAATAAATCTATAAAGGATCAAGATTGACCACAACATGATTAATAGATTCCAAAAGTATAGCCTAATCACACATATAATTCCTTGTAGAATAGAAAATAAAACAAAACATTTTAGGGATTCAACTAAATTTCTAAAAAAGGGGAATCTAATCAACTGGGGATCAAAACACCAAATAAAGGAGGCCAGAGGGGTCTAGATCACCCAAAATATTTTAGAGAAAACCTTAGGTATAGGGAAGAGAGGAGGAAGGATAATGGGAGAAGATTTAGAAATGGAAAACACTTAATTCATTAGAATAAGAATATTTTATAGAGTTAATTATGAATTAATGATGTGAACTTTTGAAATTTCTAATACATTGAAGAAATCATCACCTCAACTTGAAATATCAAAAAACAAGTTCATGATTTGAATATAATTTCACATCATGAATGATTTTCATGTCTCAAAAACCACAATCATGGATTCTATAGAGAATTAATTGAAAATTTAAATGTATATTTCATAAAATGAACTATTTCCTATATCCAACATTCAACCCAATCCCTTTAGAAAAACCGTGGATCATCCCCGACGCCCATAAACCCAAAGGATAACTTATTAAACATTAAAAAGATATAATAAATTAACAATAATGTTATACATTTTCTTAAACTTTATTTGGAATCCTAATCCAAATCATCTCCCTCACAATCCTCTCTCACATTTGGGAACCTTTTATCTTAAAAAGAATTCCTTAATAACTAATTTCCCAGAGGCACTTCAATAGGAGACTTAGGCTCTCAATATACAATATATTTTCTTATTGATTAATTTTCTATTTATTCTAAATATATCTATTTTTTAATTTGAGTTATCAATTTAATAACATGATTTAAAAAATATTAATATTTTGAAAATGTTAAGCTATCACTATTCAATAACATGTTCTAACTCATTCAACTGTTATAACATGTTCTCATCTTGGTCTATTTGAAAACTTACATGGATAATTCTATAATTTTTATCTCAAAAATAACTAATAAAACGTAATTATTAGTAATAGTGTAAAATAATTATTAATTTAATATGTTTTAATAATTTTAATGTGTTAATTTTTCAAATTATATTAAAAAATAAATTCAATTACTTTGTTCACTCAATAACCATCGAATAAAATAATTTTAAGTGTTTTATAAAAACACTCAAAATAATTTTTATCAAATTAATATAGAACTATATAAATATATCAAACACAAGAATTAACTTATCATAAAAATTATATAGGTGATGGTCCCATGAAAATGACTCATCGACTTGAAGCGCCAAACTGAATCATGTAACAGAAACATTATGGTTGACACCCAAATATTAATTTTAATAAAAAATAATAAATATATGGGGTATAAGGAATTATAAAAATATAGTATAGAATATAATAAATATGAATAAGGTTTTTATTAATAGTAATAATAAACCTAAATTTGTTATATAGGGAATTTAGATGATTCCCGAGCAAGTGGGAGTCCAGGGTAAGGGTTTCATTGTCTCAATTTACAGTTATTTTGGTAATAAAGTTTCTTCCTAGAACATACTACTACAGGTTTATTTTATTCTAACATTTAATTATTATTTATATTATTTTACTTTTCTCTTTAGGGAAATTACTTTATTACATCAAAATATCATTCTTTAATGGATTTCATTCTTTATAAGGACATTTTGTTGTTAATAATAATCAAAATTATTTCTAATGAATCTTTTTAATCCATATAAATATTCTTTATATTGTTTAAAAACTATTCTTAAATACACTTCAACAATTTTTTAATTTCATTTTCAATTATATTTTATTTTTTAAAAATCATTTGAAATGAATATTTTCAACATTTTACATACGGGTAACATTTTACTTTCTTTACAATAGTGTGAAAATAATATTTTTAATTTTTACCACTTGACCACATTAACCTACTATCATAAACATTATTCATTATTGATCTTACTATCAAAGTATTCATATTTTTTAATCAATATCATATTCATATGGTTCATTGAATTTTTCATTTTTTAAAAGTTAACAAAAGAAAAGGATATTCCCTCTTGTTTTCTAATGAATATTTATAATGCTTTTAAAATAGTATTTTTCATCTATGTAAATATCCTTTAATGGTTATTATTTTTAACTGGGGATATTATCAAATGATACCATCCACCTTATTACTCTAAATATCTTATGATAACATTTTAAGAAATTTTTTTGTAAAACTAGTTTCATTCCATTGGTTAACTAAGCTATGACGAAATTTTGATTACTTCTAAGTTATTGTGCAAAACATATGTATTTTTTATCATTATTTTATGATTGGAACTTAAATAACCTTATAATTAAATAGGTAAAACTTTATATATCATGATATAGTTATAGGAAATGTGTTGTGATGGTCAGTTTACTATGGTAAATAGTTAGTGATGCCAGATCCTCTATGATAATGTGAACCATCTAGTGATTCCTAATCCAATATTTTTTTATGGTATTAGTAGTTATCCTTAAAATATGATATGGTTTTATGATAATGTTTGTGGAATATTTCTATGTTATTCCACATGCCTATGTTTTTCTCCATAGCCAAAGATCATTACTTATTATCAAGTCATTCTTATTCCATGGAATGTTTATGACATTTTGAGGTTATATTTCCCTCTACCATGCCTTGGGGCCAAAAATTATTATTCCAAATTTTAAAATTAGTTTTTTCTCCCGTGTTCATGTTTATTTATCTTTCCATCATTCTAAACATTATATACCATTTAATTTTTTTCCCTTACTGTGCATTTGAGATCACCCTTCTTTTGTTTCCATTTTGACTATGAAATTATGTAATAGATTATGTTTAGAATGGAATTATATATATATATATATTTGTTTATGTGATATGTTAGATAATTAATGTAGAATAATATGTTTGTGTTACCATTGTACAATAACAATTGGCCATTGGTTCTTTTGGATTGTGTGATTCCTTTTGAGATATAATGTTTAAAGTATGAAAATGATGTAAGTTATATGGGTATTATGCTTGGGTCACCTCATTTAGTATTAGAGTATTATTTAATTATTTTTTGAGTATTATGTTATGTATCATAAGAAAACACAAATTTTATAAACCTAGGTTAAACAAAAATTGAACCAAAATTATCATAGTATAAGAGTAATAAATCATAGTGTAATACACTCCTAATATGGAAAATTAAAATTTATATAGTTTTTCAATCTGATTATATTAAGATATTATTTTTTATCACTCATGATAAACTCTTTTGGTTTTAATAAATGAGTAGAACTAAGATAAAATGAGTTAGTAGTGGGTGTGAAGGAAAATCCAGTGATTTTACCCCCTAATTAAAACATTAGATTGGAGATTGAGTAAAAAACCTCATGGAAATGATCACTCAAACATCTGAAGAAATGAATAATAATGTGAACCTTTTTGAACTCAGGAACAAAAAAAGTGAGGTACAAATTTATATAGATTCCATTATATGTGAACATCCACTATACTTTAGTGGGTCTTATAACCCTATAATTTAAAAAAAATGGATTAATGCAATAGGAAAATTATTTTTCATCCCCTAGTGATTGTACCATGTGAAGTAATTTTACATTACATTTATTGGATGGTGAGGCTGAACAATGTTGAAAACTTATTAAAAATATGATTAAAAATTAAAAAACATGACCTTATGAAATGATAGGAGTTCTGGAAAATACTCTACATAAAATATTTTTCTTGAACTCTTCACATGGAAATGCAGAATGAATTCCAAGAGGAAATAAGGAGAATTAATGAATTAGTACCAACGTTAAAAAATTCATGAGACTCATAAGTTATGCCTTTATTTTTATAATTTACACTTAAAAGATCAATTTATTCTTTAGATTCCTGAAACCAAATATTCAAAAAGAACCAATTATAAGATACTTCAGTAGCTATGATGAAATTAATAGATGTGCAATTAAGGAGGGAATGAAAACTAAATAATCTCAATATTCTCATATATCTAATGATAAGAAACAAAAAATAGAGTTTTATGGAAACTTGAATGAAAAATCCCAAGTAGGGAAGAAAAATAAACCGCATATATTCCAAAGTTATGGGAGGAAGAAAAAAAGAAATTTCTTGAAATGAACCTAAAGATTATTTAAGTGTTGAAGTATTGGCCATTAATATCATGAGTGTTAAAATGGGATCAAGAAAATGGTTAATGTAGAAGAGGAAAAGATGGACCAACCAATAAACAACACACATCAAAATGTCTAAAATAAAAGGATTATAGGAACTATGAAAACTAATGACCTAATACAAATTCTAATAAGGAAAATTAGAATCTATATGATTGAAGACTAAGGGTTTCAGGACCACCTCCCTTAAAAGGAACCAATCATAGGTTAATAATAATTTAAGAAAGATAATAACCCCTGAGTCCCACCTCTAGTAGGACATGGTCTAGTGATTAGTATCAAGGGTATAAAAATATCACATATGGGAGACATTTCCCTTAAGAAGAATAAATTAAGAATGAGATATAGGATATAATTCACTAATAAAATCTATTAAATAGAGAAAAATGGAAATAAACCCAAAAAATATCCCGCAATCCATGTAATTTCACATAGATACAAAACAAAGTCACTAAGTAAAATACCAAAAGATGATCATACCTCATCAAATAAATAGTCCCAAGCTCAAACCTATAAATTTCCAGCCTGGTCTCTATCTCCCTCTTGATAGCCTATAAAATAGTTTATATATACTTAAGGTAATAATAACATGTGTACCCAATATTACCATACCCAAGGACTCTCGTGAAAATGTGAGAAGAACATATTATGTCCCTAACGAAAAAATAGTAGAATCAACAAGCACCTATCAATAAACTAGTCCCCACCCTCACAAAGGCTCACTAACCAAATAATTCATCCATGTACAGTAATTTAAGAAGAATTATATTGATAAAAGGTTACTCCACACTTCTTCCCTGTTTATTTTTTTCTCTCAAACCCCAACATGGTATGTCCTGGCGCTCCGATCCCTTCTGAATCCATCAACCTTATATCAACACAAGCCACATACCATCAAGAAATCCCCAGCTCTCAACCCTTGTATATCACTATGTAACATCCTCACCATAACCATATCATATTCTATAAAAATCACATCCTCATCATCCCATAACCATTTTCATAAACTAGAATAGTAGGCTATCACAAACATGAAGGACATCAACCTCATGATATCCTCTTACCATGCATGGACTCCTCTATAAAACACATCATAATCTCATCAATAATCACCCCTAGTAAAATAAAATTTCATGTAATCACAAAATATGCTTAATAACCTCACTAAAAAGAGAGATAAGGGAAGAGATGGTATCCTTCCATTCATCCCCAAAAACCCGAATGACTATAAAACACTCAGTACCTAAAATCTTTGGGCGTCAGTGGAAAAAAATGACTCATGTGTTGAGTATATATAAATCATATGGAAAATAAAATGTTTAATATATACGAACAATAACAACCTATGGTTTCACACAACCAAACCACCTAACCATTATAACCACTATATTACCACTCTCATATGCCAACACTATTTCCAAAACACTAATAAAACATCCAACCCCACTTTCACAGAATGAATCCACACATCCAAACATATCCCCACATTAACTACATTAATTACCAACCATATAATTTTTAATTTATCATATTCCTATATTCAATCCAAGCCTCTATATTCCATTTACTATTCATTTATTCATTCATTTCCAGCCCCAACAACTTAATCAAACCAAAATTTATTTAATTAAAACTTACCATTTTAATGCATTCCATAACTACCAGGAAACAACCAAGACAATATAGAATACCATATACCAAACCCATACTAAATCCATGATCCCACATCAAACATAGTCACTACAACCTCAACCACCGCACAACCATATCATACATCGACCCACATTATAAATCATGTCAACCAACCATATTTTATCTACCCAAAAAATTCTAACTCTAACCTAGTTATGACTACCAGAGGTAAAATAACCATAAGTTACACACACCCCACATAAAAAAAACCTGAAAATAATATAAATATACAAAAAATACTATGTTTTAAAAAACCAAGTTTAAGATTCAACAAAAGGGTTTCCATCAATTTGTTTCAATATTTATCATGGGAATTCCGCATAATTCTAGATTTTTCAGGAGAAATAAGTTCATTATAAATATATAATTTCCAAAACATTTATGTTTAGATGTGGTCAAATAATAAAAATAAAAAACATTTCAATGACATGATAGTTTTATCACCAAAGAAGGATCCCCAAAACCATGATTTTTAACAAGGAAACAAATATATATGATCCTTAAATAAAAATCATCAAACAATTAAAATCATTTTAGAGACTCCCATACCCTATAAAATTAATAAATATAAACATCATTATCTTGTTCTAAAACCCATACTATCCACCTAATAGAAATAAATGTAATGAAATTCCCATCAATAAACATAGTAAGAGGAGAGAACGCGGTTCCCCTACCGCGATTGAAGCATCAAAGAGAACCACAACCCAAAAAGGTATAAATAAGAGTTTAAGAAACAAATAAACTCCAAGGATAAATCCCCAAGATATAAAAACATAAAAAAATCACTAAAAAATTCTCAAACCATGTCTAAAATAGAGCCACCCATTGCTATGCTCATCCATGAAAAAAATAAACTAATCAGAATAGAAATTAGAGATGATGGGTGATCATACAATAATAAAAAAGAATTTATCCAATGATTAAAGGATTTATAATTCAAAAATTAATGGATTAATAGGGCTAGGGAGGAATATAAATCACCTAAAAACTCCAAGGGAGAACAAAAAAATTTAATTAGGGAAGAGATGACCTCCATTTTTTAAGTGAATCCCACTCTACTTCACTATGGTGTAGTGGATAACTAAAATGATAGTGGTCAGTCTATAAAAAGGGAGGTTAAAATATCCCATGACTATTTCCCCCTTTTCCACCCATTTTTTAAATAGTATTTAACCACTTACATTCCCTAGACCAAGATGTGATCCAAGAAGTAGTGGTTCTTACATCATCATCCATGGATAAACACCAAGACCTGACACAAAAAGCATGGTTGTTTTCTCTCACCATACCGAAGGAACCATCATGGTTAACTCATATTTCCATTTTTTGATAGGACCCCCATGATTGCTTGCCCCTACTTGGGAATTTCATAGTTTTCCATTTTATATATGGTGAGATCCTGACCAAAATGGCCTCCACCTCGCCCACCACCAGGGTGTCGTGACCCCCAGAAACGAAGCCTTGGGAAACCAAAAACGAAATGATGGTAAGGTCTAGAACATTACTTGTGATTCCTGTCACACTATTGTCATTCTCAAGAGTCAAAACCAACATATAATAAATAACAGAAAGATGGTCTGATCAACCATCCCATTAGATACTCTTCAAGGATCTTATTACAATTAAAACACCGCGACCATATCATAGCAACCTCAATCCACATATCTTCCTTATAGCCATCTATATATCCATTTTAAAATCCATATATACCAATACAAAAACCACAAAACTATCAAAAAACCTAACCCCAAGACCACAAATCAAGTAAATACACACTCCATGTCAAGATATCTTCCACTTTGGGTGGTACTTACTTTCCCACATGGTTTTGAAAAATTTCAGAAATATAACGCATCTTGATTGGGAAGGGTGTTTTCTATCTTTATGTTTTGGAATACATGTAACACACCATCAATAAGGATATAAAAAATACCTCCAATATTTACAATGTTCAAACATTACATCACCCATGTAAAGGATTATTAAACTAGAACTCAAAAAAACATGGTGTACTGAGAATAGATTTATGCCTCACACTCCCATGTACTCTCCTCTAGGACAACATTTATATAAATAAGATGAACCAAAGGGATGGTTAATCCATGAAATATATTCTCTTTATGGATTGAATTTCTATTGGTCACTCCATGAACATCACATAAACCATGATATTTATCTCTCCCCTATCAATGGAACAAGATTCATTATAAAGATATAGACTGAGAGAGACATGTTGAAGAATTTGTAGATATTTTACCTATATAGAGGAAGTTACAACTATTAATCCACCTCAATACCATGATCTTGTATAGCAAACATTCTGAAAAACCAAGGTGACAACTTACTTTGTTGACCAAACCAATGTTTCCCACTTTAAGGGGAAACCATTAGTGGTATCCAACCCCAAACTCCACGGGCCTCCTACTATGATTATAATAATAATTATAATAGTCTTATTACACCATTATCCATGCATGTAACATTCTTTACCTTCTCGATTTTACTTTTCACCACCTTAATACCAAGTGAAGAAGACTTATCAAGCATAGAGACATGGCCTCCCTTACAACACCTCCAATGGATTCATGATGACGGATGAGTGATGGTAGTTGTTGTAGGAGAAATAATCTACAGGAACATTATCTAACCACGACCAACTAAAATCCAAGATGAATGCTCATAAAATATCCTCCTGCATCAAGATGTTCTGCATTTTCTACCCATCTTTCTAGGGGTGTAATGAAGTGCTAAGGCATATTTGTGTGTCAAAGGTTCACTAAAATCCTCTCTAGAATCATGAGGTATAATGAGAATCATAGTATGCGATAATTTATCTTGGAACTCCCTTTATCCATACAAATCATCCACATACCTCCTCTATAAAGAATCCATGACACTAAACTCCCTTATCACAAAGAACTGAGTTTATTTTATCATTCAATCCATGATTACCCCGACAACATCACATACTCCTCAAAATCAGGGTAATTTGGTGATGAAATTAATTTAAATTTCTTCTATTTACCACTTAGGGTACCCAAGGGTTGTAACTGACCAACATGAACATGATGCTCTACCTTTTTCTACTAGAATACCAGACATCATACCACGAACCCTACCACAACCTATTTCACTCTAGGATTCCATAACTATATCCTCAAAACAAAATACATTTTGGATAACACTGGGTGAATTACTAAAGGTGATATATGAAAATCCTGAAGTAATCCCTCATACATCATAATTGGGATAAACATACTCTAGAATATTAATCAATAATGTTCATCCTCCAACCACCCTCAAGGGTGTCACCCTAAATAACTCGACCCCACATCACTTCCACCTTTGGGTATCCCAACTGAGAATCCTCCACCTCTTCATCAGAGAATACTATACTATCCTCTAAAAAAAGTAAACTATAATTTCAACTACCATTACACCATGGTGGATGGCTACCAAGTCCTCCATCACCATCCAGAAATTCCCCAAATCATGAATAACATCCTTTAATGGAATCTTACATAGTGTGCCAACTAAGAAATTTCATTTCTATAAGGTATAAAAGATATTTAATTTATAGTCTAGAAGAAATTCTACCCACCTCTATTTCGATTTATTTAGATCCCACCAAGATAAAATGTACCTCAATATACTTTGATTAGTGAAGACCAAAAATCATTATTCAATGAGGTAATATTTCCACAGCTTCATGTAAATCATCCTTACACCAATTATAGATCAAGTTCCAGATAGTTACACATGTGGGGACATAATTTCCTACACCCATAAGAGTTTTTATCCTACTACTGCATCAAGGTATATACCAATAAAAATAGAAATCAGAAAAAAACCTCAAACATAACCCCTTCCTTTGGTAATTGGAGTACCATACCACTTACTAACTTCCTGTTCAGGTAGTCAAAAACTACCCGACACTGTCTAATCTAAGAAAAATTCAAGTCTTTTTTGGTCAATTCCATAAATAAGGACACAATCTGAGAAATATAGAACAAAAACTTCTGATAATAACCTGAAAGTCCAGGAAAGTTGTAAAACTATTCCACCTTATTAGGAAACATCAAAGATACGACTACTACAACCTTTTATGGATCCATAACTATCTCTACAGAGACACCACATTCCTAAGGAAAAGTACCCCCATGTCTATAACTTTCACTTGGTAAATTTATCTTAGATTTGGTGGTGTCTAAGGACATGTATGGAAATATTGAGATGATTGACATGATCCTACTTGGACTTCTAGTAGATCAAGATGTATTCAATGAACATGAATATGAAATGGTCTGAGAACACATAGAACTTTTAGTTCATGATACCATGGTGAATTTGTGAAATTGAATGGCATAACTAAAAACTAGAAGTTCAAATACCTCAAGTTAAAGGTAGTTTTCATAATATCCTCCTCTTTCACCCTCAACTGAGGATATCCAAACCGTAGATCAATCTTAGAAAACCAATTGGATCCCCTCATCTAGTCAAAAATATCATCAATACTTGGATGAGGGTAATGATTCTTGAGTGTTAACTAATTCAACCTTCATTATTATATACACATCCTTAGACTACTATATTCCATCTTGGAAAATAATACTAGAGAACCCCAAAGTGACACACAAGGGATGATAAAACCCTTCTACATCATATAATCTTTTTAAATAATCAATTTATGAAACTAATAAGGCTATATCTGATAAGGAGTCATTGAAATTAAAGAGACACATGGTTGAAACCCCATCGCAACCTCAATATTACATTGAGGGGGTGGAATCACAACCTTATCGGGAAAACATTCAGGTATTCCTAAAAAATCTAGGAGCCTCCACCATCTCAGTTCCCACTTACATTATTGAAAACTCTTCTGTCAAGTAAAAACTAGGATCCATATGCCTACTTCCCATCCATTCACCCCACTCACTGATGAAAACTGCACGTTGACCATCAAAAATATAGAACAAAACTCTCCTCTAGAAGCAATTGATAACCATATTAAAGGAATAAAACCTATACATGTTGAGGACACCACAATATAACTATATATATAGGAATAAAAAATCCCCACAGAACTAATGGTACCCCATCATTAGTATACAACCCCAACACACAACAAACAAGTAGGTCTGGCCTCTTACTAGAATAGTTAAAACTGTGGGCATGAGAAGCCTCTACATAGATAGTCCCAAAGAAAAAACTAAGGTGGGTGTAATAAAGAATAATGGGGCTTCTAAGTTAGAAAATTAAACATGAGAGTAGATTATTATCTAATAGTACATTTGGTGATCTCTGCTTCCTCTAGTGCTAGGATCTCTATGAAATTTAATTTTCCACACCCATCTACTCTGCCTTGCTACTATCATCAACCACTATATTCATACTTAGTTCAGGGTTACTGAATATGGGAAATCCTTTGGTCAACCCATATGTACCTCATATCCTCTCTGTAGAGAATGATATTTATTTCCCTTTTATTAATAAGACCCCACTATAATCCGTCGCTGATTTCGATGGCAAACCCGACCACCACCACCATACTAATCCCTAAGAACCACTGGGATTGATATTGGTAATTTCCACAACCCACAGAGACAATGAAAACTAGTCCAGAACCCCCACAATGCATGAAAGCTACCCACCCAAAAACATGAAATGAATCTACTAAGGTGACTCCCCATTGGTCGAAACCTAAAAGGCCATACCTGTAAAGACCCATAAAATTCAAGGGAATTTTTTTCTTAATTTCCTTTGGGATTTTAAAAGAACGCAGTTTCTGATGGCATCGGTGTGCCCGAAATCAATTTCCAAAGATTAGCTCGGGTACGTTCAGTAAACGAACGAGCGGGTTTTCCTAACTTCTGAACCGGTGCTCGGAATCGAAATCTGTGGGCACCAATGGAATCGCAGCGCTAGTAATTGCTTAGGAACACCTTTGTTGGAGTTGCGTTTGCTCGGGTGAGGTTATTAATTAAATGGGTTAACTAAAGAATCAAATAAAATATTGTGCTACACATTTTATTTCTATTCTAGGCAGTTTAAACCTATGCTTGGTGGTTGGAGTGGGACCCACTAATATCCTAACTCCACTAGGTAGGATATTAGTGATGTGGGGCCCACATGAGTCCCACCCCTTCAAATCACTTTTAAGCTCCCTCTCGTGCATTTAATATGTAGGTCACCCGCACCCATTTTAAATACTAAGTCAACTCTCTAAATTAATGAATTGAATTAAGTTATTCAATATAATAAATTCATGAATTCATTTTGAATTTTGAATTGAATGTTGTCTTGTGTGTGTTAATTAAATACGACAAAGTCTTATTTCTTTAAGGGTTATTCCGTTGTGCGAGAAGGTTGGAGAGGATTTGATCAAGCATTGGAATCCTCATCTTTCTCCTTGAAGAACACGAAGAACACACCGTCACTGATGAAGAACGCTAGCCTCCGACGAAGGACGAAGAATAACATTGTTTCCTCGGAGATCGACGACGTGACACCGTGTACCATGACGCTGACGATCCTCCTTCCGCGATGCTATCTTCCGCGACGTCCCTTTCCCGCGATAAACCTCGTTCGATGACTTCATTGAGGTAGGGGTTCAGAATTTTGTTCGTGATTATTCTTTCTGTTCTTCGTCATTTATTTAGGGCCGCCTGTTATCTTTTTAACGGGAGGAGGTCGGACCACATGAACAAGGCCGACCCTCCTTCCCCTTTGATGTTGTTCGTTGCGGCTCGAAAGAAGGATGCGCGGTGCAAAAACACAGCGCGGAAACATAGAGGAATGTGGCCAAGAAGCACGGCGTCGTCGCGCCGCGCTATTGAGACCTAAAGAATCTCCGACCGGAGTCAGGCCACGGCAAAGGGGCGCGGCGCCGTCGCGCCGTGTCGGAAAACCATGAAAGGCCGCGGCCGGGGCGGAGGGGCGCAGCGCCGTTGCGCCGCGCCGGTCGGACAAAGGCCGCGGCCTTTGGCAGCGGCGGAGCTGGGGAGGTGGCCGGAGATGCCGGCCGCCGGTGCAAAGGGGGCGGGACCGGCTGGTCCTGCGGTGACTCACCGGCCTGTCAAGCCGGCCGGTTTCTGAGAAGCCCGAGGGTAGTAAACCCCGGCTGGAAAAAAGGAGCGACCCGGACGTGGGGCCGCAGTTTCAATCAGGGGGTAGCGCCCCCCCCCCCCCTTTTCCGCGACAGCTCGGCCGAGTTGATATGTCTGGCCATGCGGTCGCGTCCGCGCCATGCCAACCGGCCGCCCAGGCTGAACCGGCCAAACCGGGTCGGGCCGGGCCGCACCGTCTGGGCCGGGCCGCACCGTCTGGGCCGGGCCGTGCCAGTTGGGCCAATCCACGCCCATCGGGATGGGCTGTGCCCTAAAGGTCCAGAACCAGACCTGGTTCGGGTCGACCCAGTTTGGCCCGACCCAGGGGTCTTGGGCCGGGTCGGTCTGGGTCCAAAACCCCATATTTTCGGACAGTTCCGTTGAAACTCCCGTATCTTGGGCTACTGACCTCCGATCGACGCACTGTCATTTGCGATGTGATCCTTGGATCGAGATGGTTGTTTCAGTATATTACAATCAAGGTTTTAGTGAACTTTGGATATGGCTGGGTTGGTTCGAGCCCGAAACCAACCGGGCCCTTGGAGCGGAAATGCTTATAACTTGAGCTCCGGACGTCTGATTGATGTACCATCAACTTTTTTGGATTCATCTTAGTGAGATGGACCTTTAGGCTTACTACACTTGAGGTTTGGATGCAGTTGGAGTGCGGTCGGGTTGGTTTTGACTTAAAAACCAACCAGGCCCCTAGAACAAAAAATCCAATAACTCTGAGACCGGGCCTCCGGTTGACGCACCGTCTTTCGTGTTGAGTTCCTTTTGTTGAGACGGAACTTTGGGATACATCAACTCTGGACTACATGTGAGTTGATGTATCGACCCCCTTTGGCTCGTGGAGCGGACCCTCCCAGAAACGAGCAAGCTGTGTGCGGGAATCCTAGAGATGGCTGCGACTGCGACGACGACTGCACTGAAATCCTCCGTGGGTTCGGCAGCGATGAAGACTGCACTGAAATCCTCTGTGGGTTTGGCAGCGATGAAGACCATACTGAAATCCTCTGTGGGTTCGACAGTGATAAAGATTACTATGAAATATTCCGTGGGTTCGACAGTGATGAAGACCGTACTAAAATCCTCTGTGGGTTCGACGGTGATGACTACTGTTCTTGTATCCTACGTGGGTCTGGCAGTGTTTCACTCTGTTCTTGCTATCCTATGTGGGTCTGGCAGAGTAGCTGGTCTGTATCCTATGTGGGTCTGATAGCTTAGCTGGTTTAGTATCCTACGTGGGCCCCAGATTATATGAATCAACGGCTATATCTGATCATCTCCATCAGCTTACGAAGAAGTATACACGTGTGAGCTGAGTCTTGACTTTCAATCATTATCTTAGATATGATTGAATTACTTTCCTATGTGTATTGAGTTGTACTTTCCTATGTGGATCGGTTTGTGTTTTCCTGTGTGGACGTGATCAAACTTAGTCTCGGATGTTGGAGCCGAACTGAAATTGATGACATAGGTATATGTATGGTCATATACCCAATTAGTGTTGGTTGTTACTTTTTGATTGTATCTTTCCGTTTTGGATTATCCTTTGTGGATTATGGGAGACCTTCGGGGGTCCTGGGGTCCATAATGAGTAGCGTATACTCACCCCTACACGGGCTATGCCCGCACTACGTTGTGTTGTATGTAAATGATGGACAACGCTGATCGGGGTTGAGGATTGTGGAGCAAGTCGGTACCTGGGGGTGGACCACTGGGTGGGACGTACACGGAGCGGACGGCTGGACCCGAGGAGATGAGGAGGCTATCTGTACCCACCCTTCAGGTGGGACTTCCAGTGGATGACTCGATGTTGCTTCTTTACTTTCAGTTGCTGTACTTATTTCCAATTGTACCTTACTTTCAGTTTGGGTTTGTATTCTGGCCCATTTACTTTCCACACTTACTATTGTATCCAGTTTTACTTAGTGTATACTTCTGCTTGCTTATTCTGTGGTGTTTTTTTACTTTATAAAGGAAATTACTTCCCCTTTTTTTCAGGATTTACGCCTTGGTGCTAGTCGCTATCCCATGGCCTTTGGGAGGTAGGCTTGGGGTAGTCACATCACGGGTCCCGAGGACGGTTCTTGACAAATTGGTATCAGAGGAGTTTGGTTCTATCGCAGAACTCAGGACTCTGATATTTCTTCTATGTGAAGCAATAATGTTAAGGGTACTGAGTGTGGTTATCAGTCCAGTGAGTCCAGTGTTGGTGCGGCAGCCGACGTATCTGCACACTAGGACCCTGACTTCTGATTTCTGACTCAATGCACGAAAACATTGATTGCATGTGTGTTTCAAAATTTTTCGTTGTGATTACTTTGTGTCAGCTCACCAGGTATAATGTTTGACCGTGGCACACATGTTTCTTTTTAGGATGGCCCCACGACTTCATCCAGCTAGGGTTCCGAGCTTTGTGCAAGACGACATCCCACCGAGCGACGAGGCCTCGGTGCACGACCCTTTTTCAGCGGAGGCACCGGCGGTGCCTCTACCCACCGAGCCACCGGTTCCACCAGCCCTAGCCGCTGAGAGTGCACATCGCCTTAGTGAACTACATGAGTTTCAGCGTCAGAGACCGCCCAGGTTCCACAGGGAGACAAACCCTCTGGCAGCTGAGGATTGGCTGGAGGCAGTTGTGCGAGTTTTCAGGTTTGTGGGGACACCGGCCGACCTCATGGTGATCCTCGTAGCGAGCCTCCTAAACGCGGCAGCATGCAGATCGGGGAGCTTGATGCTCCAGGTGCACGGTGAGGCATCTCTCCTCTGGACGGACATTGAGATCCTCTTTCACTCGGAGTTCGTCCCAGTCACCCTCTGTGCGGTGCAGATCCAGGAGGTTCTATAGCTGCAGTAGGGCAGCATGACGGTCGCCCAGTACTCGGCGAGATTTACCGATATCTCGCGCTATTCGATGGACATGGTACGAGACCCATTCTTCCGGTCCCAGACCTTCGAACAGGGACTGAGGCATGAGATCCGGGCATCAAAAATCTCTCTCAACATTCCGACATAGGCATGAGTATTGGAGCGAGCTCTTCTCATAGAGAGCTTTCTTGCTGAGCCTGCGCCAGCAACGAGACCTACTGCAGGGCAGCACGTAGCAGAGTCGTCTGCAGCTGGTAGTCGACGGATGTCACAGGGGTCCAGGCGGACCAGACCATCAGGGAGATGACCTCAGGACACTGGCTCAGAGGTGCAGGGCACACGATGTAGAGCCGGCCTTCCGAGGAGTAGGCACTTCTTTGCATGCCGTGGGTAGAGCCACATGGCTCGTGACTGCCCGACCCTTCGTGCAGAGGAACAGAAGATAGTTGAGGGGCCACCCAGGCAGAGGCTCAACCATGGCGGTCCGCCGAGAGTAGGCGAACGAGGCAGGGGATCTGGCCGAGCAGCAGGTGGTGGGAGAGACTTTGAGGCTTTACCACCACCACCACCAGGAGGTCCACCCCGAACAAAGGGAGCTAGTGGGCAGAGACAGGCTCAAATTCAGGCAGTGGAGGCCTACGACCATGACATACCAGAGATGATTCGAGGTAATATCTATGTCCACTCCACCCTGGCTGCAGTTCTTATAGACAGAGCAGCGAGTCATTCTTTTATTTTCGCTGCCCTTGTTCGGAGCTTAGAGATTTTGATAGAGCCGTTGGCTCGATCCTTATGGCTAGAGACTCCTACGGTAGCAGACTCGATGATTACGCACTGGTGCCGGCAGTGTGAGCTTACTCAAGGAGGCGAGAGCTTTGGCTGGGATCTTCTTGCAGTGGCGTCGAGGCCTTACGACAACATCTTGGGCATGGATTGGTTATCTACAGTCCATGCTCAAATCGACTGTATTAGGCACAAGGTGCGGTGTGTACGCACCGACGGGAGCAGGTTCACCTTCACCGGTGAGAAGGGAGCATTTGCAGCATAGGATGGAATCACGTAGAGGAGAGGACAGCCCATCACACATTAGTTGGCTAGCCTCATCCTAGGAGCAGTTGACGTGCAGAGTCTGAGTTTTCCTCTAGTGGTGGATCAGTATGTAGATGTTTTTCCTGACAACGTTCTAGGACTACCTCCTCACAGAGAGGTAGAATTTTTTATTAACCTGTACCCCGAGACAGCCCCGATATCCACTCCAGCAAATCGGATGTCTCCCGTTGAGCTTCGAGAGCTACAGGTACAGCTGGAGGACTTGCAAGGCAAGGGATTCATCTGACCCAGTATTTCACCATTAGTTTCCCCGATATTGTTCGCCACGAAGGGAGATGGGAGCTTGTGACTGTGTGTCGACTATTTTCGCCTAAACCAGGTGGCCGTGGGGGACAAGTATCCACTACCAAGGATTGACGACCTCTTTGATCAGCTGAAGGGAGCACAATGGTTCTCGAAGATATACTCAGGATATGCTATCATCAGCTCAGAGTTTGAGACGAAGACATGCAGAAGACGGCCTTCAGATGTCGGGATGGCCACTATGAGTTCTTGGCTATCCCATTTGGCATAACCAATGCTCCATAGGTGTTCATGAGTCTCATGAACAAGATCCTTCATCCATACCTCGATTGATTTGTCGTGCTCTTCATCGAGGAAATATTTATATACTCGACCACTGAGGAGGAGCACGCCAACCACTTGTGGGTTGTACTAGACACACTCTAAGAGCACCAGCTTTATGGTAAGCTCTCGAAGTGTTTGTTCTGGTTACATGAGGTCCACTTCTTGGGACATGTCATCTCGGAGGTGGGAGATGGAGTGGATCCTGCGAAGATCGAGGCAGTGCTAGCTAGGGAGCCACTGAGGAGCGTGACGGAGGTGCGGAGTTTCTTGGGTCTAGCTGGGTACTACCAAAGATTTGTGCCAGACTTCTTCAGAGTTGTGGAACCACTCTTAGATTTGACAAAGAAGGGGAAACTCTTTGTGTGGTCAGACAGATGTTATTAGAGCTTCCAGGAGCTGAGACAGAGATTGACCAACACACCTATCTTGATGCTACCAGAGGAGGGAGTGGGGTACGTAGTCTTCTACGATGCATCATGGAACAGACTTGGATGTGTCCTGATGTAGCAGTGGGCAGTGATCGCCTATGGATCACGTCAGTTGAGGAAGAATGAGCAGAACTGCGCTACCCATGACCTGGAGTTAGTAGCTGTGGTCTTCACTCTGAAGATGTGGCGACACTACCTGATGGGCGAGTGCTTTACAGTCTACTCTGACCACCAGAGTCTCAGGTACATCTTCTCGTAGAAGGACCTTAATCTGAGACAACGGCGATGACTCGAGTTCCTCCATGACTATGACTTTGAGATAGTCTATACTCCTAGAAAGGGGAACGTAGTAGTCGATTCCCTCATCAGGAGGACGGTCATTCAGCTACTCGGGGAGGCGACCGAGCAGCTAGCCACTTTGCAGATATCCTTTGTGGATAGAGATGGAGCAGCCTTTCTTCAGTCACTCACAGTCACTCCTCCACTTCTTCAGCGGGTTAGAGAGGCACAGCGTGGAGACATTGACTGTGAGATGCGGCATGCACAGATATCCTCAAGACATGCACCTGATTGATTCTATGTGGGGTGAGAGCACATCGTTTTTTTTCAGAGGACGTACCATGATACCAGATGCTTTACAGGAGTAGGTTTTGAGGGAGTTTCACACTTCCCCTTTAGTGGTACATCTAGGAGTTGCGATGATGTACCAGGATCTCAGACGTCATCATTGGTGGCCGGGTATAAAGAAGGATGTAGCTGAGTTTGTTTCTCAATGCCTCACCTGTCAGCAGGTGAAGACAGAGCACCAGGTACCAGTATGCTTGGTGTAGCCCTTGGAGGTCCCGAAGTAGAAGTGGGATGAGATATCTATGGATTTCGTGACTGGACATCCACGTACTTCCAGAGGTCATGACTCCATTTGGGTGATTTTCAACCGACTCACCGAGTCGGGTCACTTCTTACCCAACAGAGAGCAGGGCTCAGTGGAGATCTTGGGACACCTCTACGTTCATGAGATCGTATGGATTCGTGGTGTGCCATAATCTATCGTCTTCGATCAAGATGCTCACTTTACTTCTCGACTTTGGAAGGGGTTGCAGGAGGCATTCAAGACGCAACTACATCTGAGCGCCGCCTTTCACCCTCAGACGGATGGTCAGATAGAGAGGACCATTCAGACTCTCAAGGACATGCTTAGTGCATGTGTCCTTGACTTTGGTTGCAGTTGGGAGGACCTCCTACCCTTAGTGGAGTTCACGTACAACAATAGATACCACTCCACCACTAGGATTGCACCATACGAGACATTGTACGACCAACCTTGCAGATCACCTCTGTGCTGGACAGACCCTGGGGAGTCCGCAATTGTGGGACCGGAGATGGTCTAGGCCATGACAGAGAAGGTCCTGGTCATCCAGAAGCAGATGAGGATAGCTCAGAGTTGGCAGAAGTCTTTTGTTTACAGGAGGCAGAGGGCACTATAGTTCGAGGATGGGGACCACGTCTTCTTGCGGGTCTCACCTCGACGTGGATTACAGAGATTTGGCTGGGGCGGCAAGTTATATCCTCGCTTCACCGGACCATTCCAGGTCCTCAACAGGATAGGTGAGGTGGCTTATCGCCTGGATCTACCACCTCAGTTGCACCGAGGGCACGACATCTTCCATGTATCTCAGCTGAGTAGATACGTGCATGACTCGACGCATATCATCGAACATGGGGACTTGGATATTGACGATGGGGAGAAGTTTGCGGAGGTCCTAGTGGAGATTGAGGATTGATAGGAGTGGGTCCTACGTGGGTGGTCAATTCCTCTAGTGCGCATCAGATGGCAGCATGGGAACCTGCAGGAGAGAACTTGGGAGCGGGAGGCTCAGATGCGTGCTCAGTACCCACATTTGTTCCCCTAGTCTATGATATATCTTTACGGGGACGTAAAGCCCTAAGGTGGGAGAAATGTAAAGACCTGTAAAATTCAAGGGAATTTTTTTTCTTAATTTCCTTTGGGATTTCACAAGAACACAGTTTCTGATGGCATCTGATTCCGAGGCCCGGTGTGCCCAGAATCAATTGCTGAAGTTTAGCTCGGGTACGTTCAGTAAACGAATGAGTGTGTTTTCCTAACTTTTGAACAGGTGCTCGGAATCAAAATCCGAGGGCACCGATGGAATCGCAGCGCCAGTAATTTCATAGGAACACCTTTTTCGTAGTTGGGTTTGCTCAGGTGAGGTTATTAATTAAATGGGTTAACTAAAGAACAAAATAAAATATTGTGCTACAGATTTTATTTCTATTCTAGGTAGTTTAAACCTATGCTAGGTGGTTGGAGTTAGACCCACTATAATCCTAACTCCACTAGGTAGGATATTAGTGAAGTGGGGCCCACACGAGCCCCACCCCTTCAAATCCCTTTGAACCTCCATCTCGTGTGTTTAATACGTAACTCACACGCACCCATTTTAAATACCATGTCAATTATCTTAATTAATGAATTGAATTATGTTATTCAATATAATCAATTCTTGAATTCATTTTGAATTTCAAATTAAATGTTGGATTGTTTGTGTTAATTAAATAAGACAAAGTCTTATTTCTTTAAGGGTAATTACGTTGTGCGAGAAGGTTGGAGAGGATTTGCTCAAGCCTTGGAATACTCATCTTTATCCTAGAAGAATGCGAAGAACACACCGTCACTGATGAAGAACGCCGACCTCCAACGAAGGATGACAAATAATGTTGTTTCCTTGGAGATCGATGTTGCGACGCCACGTACCGTGATGTCGATGATCCTCCTTCTGCAATGTCGTCTTCCGCGACGTCCCTTTCCCGCGACAAACCTCATTTGACGTCTTCATCGAGGTAGGGGATTGGAATTTTGTTCGTGATTATTCATGCCGTTCTTCGTCTTTTATTTGGGGCCGCCTATTATCTTTTTAACGGGAGGAGGTCGGACCGCACGAACACGACACCCTCCTTCCCCTTCGATGTTGTTTTTTGTGGCTCAAAAGAAGGCGACGCGGTGCAACGACACAACGCGAAAACATAGAGGAATGCGGCGAAGAAGCGCAGCACCGTCGCGCCGCGCCGTTGAGACCGAAAGAATCTGCGGTTGGAGTCGGGCCGTAGAAAAGGGGCACGACCTCGTCCTGCTACGCAGAAAATCGACGAAGGGCCACAGCCGGGGCGAGCCGCGGCGGAGGGGCGTGGCACCATCGCGCCGCACTGGTCGGACCAAGGCCGTGGTTTTTGGCCGCAACGGAGCAGGAGAGGCGGCCGGAGCCGCCGACCGCCAGTGCACAGGGGGCGGGACCGGCTGGTCCCGCAGTGACTCACTGGACAGTTTCTGAGAAGCCCGGGGGTCGTAACCCCTAGCTGGAAAAAGGGAGCAGCCCCCACGTGGGTGCTGCTGTTTCAATCAAGGGGGCAGTGCCCCCCCCCCCTTTCCGCAACAGCTCGGCCGAGCCGAACTGTCTGGCCATGCGGCCGCGTCCGCGCCAGGCCAACCGGCCGCCCAGGCCGGGATAGGCCACACTGGTGGGGCCGGGCCGTGCCCTAAGCGGCCAGACCCAGACCCGGTTCGGATCGAACCAATTCGGGCCGACCCATGGGGTCTTGGTCCGGGTCGGCCCGGGCCCAAAACCCCCTATTTTCGGACAGTTCCGTTCAAACACCCTTATCTTGGGCTACTGACCTCCGATCGACACACCGTCTATTGCGATGCGATCCTTGGATCGAAATGGTCGTTTCGGTATAATACACTCAAGGTTTCAGAGAACCTTTGAAAGGGCCAGGTTGGTTCGAGCAAGAAACCAACTGGGCCCTCAGAGCGGAAACACTTATAACTTGAGCTCCGGATGTCCGATTGACATGTCGTCGACTTTGTTGGATTTCTATTAGTGAGACAGACCTTCTAGCTTACTCCTCTCAAAGTTTGGATGCAGTTTTAGTGCGGCCATTTTGGTTTTGACTTAAAAACGAACCGGGCCCCTGGAACAAAAAAGCCAATAACTCTTAGACTGGGCGTCCGATTGACGCGCCGTCTGTCACGTTGCGTTCTTTTTGTTGAGACGGAACATTGGGATACATCAACTCGGGACTAAGTGTCAGTTGATGTATCGACCCCCTTTGGCTTGTGGAGCAGACCCTCTAGGAAACAAGCATGCTTTGTGCAGGAACCCTAAAGCTGGCTGCGACTGCGACGACGACTGCACTAAAATCCTCCATGGGTTCGGCAGCGATGAAGACTCCACTAAAATCCTCCTTGGGTTCGACAGAGATGAAGACCGTACTGAAATCCTCCAAGGGTTTGACGATGATGAAGACTGCACAGAAATCCTTCGTGGGTTCGGCAGCGATGAAGACCGTACTGAAATCCTCCATGGGTTCAACAACGATTACTAATGTTCTTGTATCATACGTGGGTCTGGCAGTGTTTGGCTCTGTTCATGCTATCCTATGTGGGTCTGGTAGAGTAGCTGGTCTGTATCCTATGTGGTTCCGATAGCTTAGCTGGTTTTGTATCCTACATGGGTCCCAACTTAGATGAATCAGTGGCTATATCCGATCATCTCTATCTGCTTACGAAGAAGTATACCTGTGTGAGATGAGTCTTGACTTTCAATCATTATCTTCGATATGATTGACTTGATTTCCTATGTGTATTGGGTTGTGCTTTCCTATGTGGATTGGTTTGCATTTTCCTTTGTGAACATGATCGAACTTGGGCTCGCATGTGGGAGTCGAACTGAAATTGATGACTTAGGTATATGTATCGGCATATACCTAAGTAGTGTCGGTTTTTACTTCGTGATTGTATCTTTCCTTTGTGGATTATCCTTTTTCGATTCTGGGAGACCTTCGAGGGTCTCGATGTCCCTACTGAGTAGCGTATACTCACCCCTACACGGGCTATGCCCGCACTACGTTGTGTTGGATGCAGATGACAAACAACGCTGATCTTGGTTGAGGTTTGTGGAGCAAGTTGGTACCTGGAGGTGGACCACTGGGCGGGACGTACATGGAGCGGACGGATGGACCCGAGGAGCTGACGAGGCTATCTGTACCCACCCTTCAGTTGGGACTTCCAGTGGAGGGCTCGACGTTGCTGCTTTACTTTTACTTGCTGTACTTCTTTCCAGTTGTACCTTACTTTCAGTTTGAGTTTGTATTCTAGCCCATTTACTTTCCACACTTACTATTGTTTCCAGTTTTACTTAGTGTATACTTCTGCTTGCTTACTCTATGGTGTTTGTTTACTTTATAAAGGTAATGCCTTCTCCTTTTTTCGGGATTTACGCCTTGGTGCTAGTCGCCAGCCCCTGGCCTATGGGAGGCGGGCTTGGGGTAGTCACGACACGGGTCCCGAGGATGGGTCATGACAATAGTATTTGACATTAGCCATTGATAACCTTCCTTATCAAGGAACCATGCTATATCCCATCTTATGACAACAATCCACATGAGTTCATTCCCTTGAACACATCCACCTTTTTATGTACCTCCAAATATATTGGAAAAATAAATTGAGTAACCACATACTGGATAGATAGATGAAGTGGCTCATTAAGACAATATATATAGGACTCCACATCGGAAAAAAAATATCATGTGTGAAATGAAAAAGGTCCTTAAACCCAATACCATGCACTAGATAAAACATGATCCCCTAATGAAGAGAAAGTATATTCTACCTATTTGTTTCCTTAATCATTTAATATAGTAATTACACCCATAATTCCTGCAAAAAGTATTCCCATGAAATGTTTGCATCTTTCCACTCCTTTTGATACAACATCCACCATTAATGGACTACACCCTCATGCGACTAACAGATAATGGAACCTAATAATCTAACTACACGTGAATCCAACCAAAAGTGATCCCAAGCTCCTCCAACCAGAACTCTTCCTCTAGATAATTGAAACTACCCTCATAATTTTCCAAATATTTCTATTGAAAATCATGTAACATTTTCTGCCACTACTAGCCCTCCTTAACAAGGTTGACCCTTCAGCGGTCAACCATGTCATCCAGATGAACCTTGCCATCCCAAAACACATGAAAACAACATCTAAGAGTAATAACTAATAGGAAAACCAGGATTAACTAATCTAAATATTATGAAATATTATGTTCAGGTAATTAAATTAAATTTAGATTCATGAATTCACCACATTCAATATTAAGAACAAACATGACGAACACATGTTCCTTGACTTGGTATCAACCCTGAAAAGACAATATTGAACTTTTCCATTCAAATAACTCATAATAATTACATAAGATCAAGAGGGGACCTAAAATCCTATTTCATACCGAATATACCTAGTCCATATCTTGTACCAAGGATTTTTTATTTCATTTCCCTACCATCCCTTACGGTGCCCACAAGTGTCTAAAACTGTACCCTCTATTATCTCCCAACCTAAACCTTTAATACCACTCTTTAATGATACCTAACTCCAAAGGTAACCATTATAGGATGGAAATAAAGTATGAGATATAATAACCACTGAGTCCCACTTCTAATAGTCCCCATTTTGGTGACTAATATCGAGGGTACAAAAATCTCACATGTGGGAGGCATTAACATCAAGAATAATAAAGTATGATTCAGAGATATGATATAAATAACCAAGTAAATCCATTACATAAATAAAAATTGAATGAAAATGAAAAAATCATCCCATAATTCATGTAATTTTATACAAATAAAAAATAAATTCACTAAGTTAAATTCCAAAATACAATCCTATAGCAGAAATTCAACTGTCCCATGATCTAAGCTAGATATTCCTATATTGGATTCTATATCCCTCCTAGTAACCTGGAAAATAGTTTTTACATACATTAGGTGTGAATAACATATATACTTTGTAGAATCAAAACATATTAATCTCACCCAAATGTGATAATAGTATACTATTTTCCTAGTGAACAAACAAGTGAATAAATAAGAACCAATCAATCAACTAGTGCCTCAATTAACTGAGGATCACTCACTAAATAATGCATCAAAGTGTAGTAATATATGACGAATCAAATTTATAAAAGGGTACCCACACCAATTCCACAATATTTTTACACTCATACCCAAACATTATATGTCCTGATACTCCCATCCCTTATATATTCATTAGCCTCATATCACAACAAGCCACATCACATCAAGCAAGCCCCATCTATCAAACCATGCCAATAACTACATCACAACATCACCATAACCACACCACAATCCACAACCATTAAACCCTCAATATACCATAAACACTATCATAGACCATAATAGTAAGGTATCATTAATATAAAGGACATCAACTTCATCCCCTCCCCCTACCATGCACGAACCCACTTTCAACCACATCATCATCTCATTAATAATTACCCTTGGTTCACTATAATTTTAATCTATCATAGACCGTACATAATAAACTCACCAAAAAGATAGGTTTGGGAATATGGGTTAGCTATAAATCCATCATTTCCAACATATATGTTTATGGAAAACACCTAGAATGCAAAAACATTGGGAATCAATGTAAACACACGACTCTAGTAAAATAAATCTTGAAATAAAAAGGAAAATAAAATGAATAATAGATACAGATGATCCCAAGCTAAAAGTTTAAAAAACCAAACCACAAAACCACTACAACCACTAAATTAAAACAATCACATTCCAACACTACTACAAAACCATTAACATCCCATTCATCCCCCTTTTCCAAGAATTAAACCACACATCAAAAAATATGACCACATTAACCACATTAATTACCAACCATATAATTTTCATTTTGAATTTTTCCATATTCATTTCAAAACATTTTATTCCATTTAACAATAATTTTTTCATTCATTTCTATCCTCGACTACTTAACTCAACCTAAATATATTTAATTTAAACTTATCATTTTCTAGTATTCCATAACTACTAGGAAACTACCAATCTGACACACAAAACAATTAACCATAACCCTCTAAATGTCATTCCCTTTCATAACATATAATCACCACAGACTCAACCACCATAAAACCACATCACACGTCAACCCACATCACATCTCATGATAAACAACTATGGTTCCATTTCCAAACACATTCCACCTGAAACTCGGTAACCACCACCACTTGTATAATCCCTAAAAGGTCCACACACATCACACCGAAGCAACCTGACATGTAAAAAATAAAATAAAATAAAATAGATATTTATAATTACACATTATAGATTTGAGAAAAGGGATTTCATGAATTTGTTTCAATATTTAGTATGTAAATTCTCACACAATTCCAAGTTTTATATGGGAAAATGGTTCATTGGCCATAAATAAGTTCTTGTACTTTTATGCATGAGTGAGGTCAAATTATCAAAACAATAATAATTTCAATTCATGATAGTTTTAACACAAAAGGCTCCCAACAACCATGATTATCTTAAAGGATGAAACATGGATGATCATTAAAGAAAAATCTTAAAAAATGTCAAAGAATTGCATAGACTCCTTTCCCCTTTCAAATTATAATTTAGACACATCATTATATTTTTTATGTAAACCCATAATATCCACAAAAAGAAATTAAAAGGCATGTAATTTCCAATGATGTAAATAAAATGAGTAGATAATGAGGATCCCATACCTCAATTGATGTTTCAAAGAGAAACATCACTCATAAAGGAAAAAAACAAGATTAAGCCCCACCAAAATTGAAGGAGAACTCACAATGATCTAATACCACCAAACCATCATTAATCCTTGCTCAAGACAAACCCAAAAAGACCCCCCCACTACAATAATCCACCTAGGAAAGAATAAAATATTATGAATGAAAAATATTGAACAGGGGAGATCACACCATGATCCACAAGATTTGATCCAATGATCAAATGGTTTAATCTTCACAACGGAATGGATAAAGAGTTATAAGAGGGTTTATAAATCTCCTGGACCTCAAATGGAGAAAAAATGATCTAAATAGTGGTGCATTGAACCCTTTTTCAGATCTGAATACCAATAGAATCCACCTAAACATGGTGGAATACCAAAAAAAAACCATGGTGGGTCCAATCAAAGAGAGATCTAAATCTCCTTGGGCCATATCACCGCATTTTATTAATGATTTAGTGACATTAACATTAATGTGTAAAATGTATTATACATGTATATATAAACTGATACTGAGATCTTAAGGTATATGTTCTAACAAAAATAGTTGAACATACGCAAAATGAGATGGTTAGGATCAATTAATGATTATGATTTCTCAATACAATACCATTCAGGAAAGGCAAACAAAGTGACTGACGCTCTAAGCGAAAAATATAATCTTGATGAGGTTTGAAAGGTACTAAAACTTTGATGATTTTTAAATTATGGATATAAAAATCATAATGTATGGTATAAAACCTATATTTTATAAAATTATTACTCAACTATATAACTATGAGAGGATTTAAAAATCCTAACATATGGATATAACACTTCAAAATGTAGAAAATATTCTAGAGGTCAACCTTTATAAGGATGGAATTATAGGGTTTGGATCCTAGATATACAACCCATACAAACTAGAATTAAAGAATTAAATTTAATATGATAAACATATATCATCCTTCATTATTAATCTAGGAATTTTGAATATATATAGAAAAATTAAGAAACACTTATCGATTGAAAACATGAATGGTTAGATTGTAGAGTATATATCTTGAGAATTAGTATTTAAACAAGTAAATGATGAAGGTCATGAATATAAGGGGATGAGGAAAAAATTGATTATATATATAAAGAAGTGGGGAAAATAACCATGGTTTTTTTCATTGACCTCCCAAATAATCCTAAATTTAATTATTCTATTTCTAAAGTTATTGATCAACTCATGAAGTTAGTACAATTCATTACTATCCATGTGGATTTATCACTCAATAAAATTTCTATGTTACACAAAAAAGAAGTGGCAAGGATTTATCAATTGACACTTTCAATTATATAATATCAACATATGATGTTCAAATCAATATTTTAAAGGAGTCTATAACAAGTACTTCATATAGATCTAAACTTTCACATTGCATATCTCCCTCAAACCGATGGTCAATCTGAAAGGACCATTCTAACATTTGGGGATATGATAAGATACTTCTTAATAAAGTTTAAATTAATTTGGTATCAATATATTTCTATGATATATTTTTAATATAGTAATAGTTTCCAATCTGGCATATAAAAAACATTATATAAGGCCTCATATGGGAAGATATACAGAACTCTGACATGTTGGGATAAATTCAGGAATAAGTAGGTTTTAGGACTAGATCTTGTACAAAAAATAATGGAAAAGTTTTAAACCATTAAATGAAATATTAATGTATCAAAAAGTTTAAAAAATAGTTATATTGATAATCATTGATAAGATATAGAGTTTATATTTTGTGACAAGGTGTTACTATAAATATATCCTTAGAAGTATGTAATGATATTTTAGAGTGGGAAGTTGATCCCTAGGTACATAGGTCCCTTAATGATTCATGATTGTGTTGGTACTATATCTTATCACATAGTACTCCCTACACATCTATAAAAATTATATGATGTATTCCATGTATCACTTTTGATGAAGTACATACCATATCCATCATATGAACTAAACTCGAAATTTCTATAGTTGTAACATGATCTCTCTTATGATGGACTACTGGTAGAGATCCTATAATGAATAAATAAAGTGTTTTGGAACTATATCACTCACTTAGTCAATGTTTTGTGGTGAAATCACAAGATTTAGGAAGCTATGTGGTAACCTAAGTATGTAAGGATAAAAAATTATCCTCATTTATTTTTATCTAAGTAATGAAATTTCAAGGATGATATTATTTTTTAAAATGGGTAGAATTTAAAAACCCCTGATTTTAGTATATATTTATCCTAAATAAATATTTTCGAATATTTTGTTTCACATGCCACAGAAAAGAAACAAAAAAACATATACATTTTATAAGTATTAAATACAACAATTTTAATATATTCATTTAATTAACTGGTACAAATAAAAGTAACTGCATTACGAAACCAATAAAAATAGAATAATGTATAATTACTCTTAGTTATGAGGGTAATTTGTCTAATCTTTTAATTGAGGTGGAATCAATAGGGATTTCCCAATAACAATCATAATAATAACTTTAACAAGTATGGATTGAGAGAAATATCCATTGTGGGAAGTTTAATATCCTGGAAATCACTATATGATCCATACTAGTTAAACCACCACCCATGACTACCATCTATGCATATATTCCCCTTAGATATTATGCAGAGTTTATAAGGGAATTTTCAAGAAGAATTTAATATTGAACCTCTATCTAACATATTGTTTTCAAAATAAAAAACACTGTTTTGTGTTTCTAAAATTCTTATTTGAGGGAATTTTAGACTCATTTTTTGGAATTTTAGTCATGAATTTGATAGAATAAATGGAAGTATTAAACTATATCCAAAGGAAACATGATGATTTTATTAATGTATTGGAATTATATTTTTTTATTCATTTAGATCATGGACTGAAGTTGGAATATAAATTGAGGTCTATATAAAAAAGACCTAGATTCCATAGTTGAAGATAAAACTCTACAGACCATACAAGATTGATAATATAATACCACCGGCTAGTTGGTGGAAGTTGAAATAGCCTCCACCTAAAGAATAAGACCACCAAATTGACTATTGAAGATCCATAGCCAGCTAGTGATCATTATAGAGGTGCTGAAATTGGACGAAATCCGACCGACTAGCCCCTAATTAGTAGAAACTGTCCATTTGAATTTTTAAAGAACATGTATGATTAATTTTTCCCACCAGAATGTTGGTGAGTTGCACTGGGTAGCCAGTAGCATCAATACATAAGATCTATGGGTGTAATTATTATGGTAAAAAATGATTTAATTAGGCCTTATTCGGCTTCAATGAACCCTTATGAATTATATAAGATTCATCATAATATTTTAAACTATTTATTGGAATACTTGGTGAATTTTAAGATCTACCTAAACCTCTATTACATCAGTGAATGAAAGTTACTCAATTTAGAATTATATCTTTGAAAAATGTTTGGAACACACAAAAGGGTATCTCTAGAAAATGATCTGAAAGGATATATTATTTTATCATCTCTATATCTCTTATATTTGTTGTGAAAATACTTATGACATATTAGGAGAACATATTTGTAATGGTTTTTCTCTATGAAACATTTCTTCTTCTCATATAATTCTGCAACCATTTCTCACTACTGCAAAAGTGAGGGTCATGTTCCATGGTTATAGAAGACGTATAAGAGGGTTCTCATAACCATAATCATGAGTCACAAGTTTTTAAATCATTTGTGAGGTTATGGTATAAATAATATAAACCTATCAATCCAAGGAGAGGGGGTATAGAGGATTAAATAGATTTATTATTGATTCCCCTTATCAAAATATGTTATATCTCTTTTTAATTTATGTTTTTCATCATTCAAAATTGATATGCATAATTTCATAAATTTTATACATCCATTTACCCTGTGCATAATCAATCAATTTATATTTAAATTTTCATTCAAATATGTATCAAAATTATTTTTTGACGATATAAATTTCATTTAGTTTTGAATTTAACTATTACATTAATTTTTAATAGAGAAATGAACCCCCTCTTACCATCTTTCTCTGACCAACAATTTGAATCAAAATGTTATTTTTATTTTTAATAATATTATAATTTTAAAAAATTTTGTTTTAAAATATTAACCAATTTCAAAGATTTATCTTTTTATAATGGAATATAACTATTATTATCTTGCTCATATTTTTTAGTATAAGTATTATTCCAATTGGAAAAATATTATGTCAAACTTTCTTAGTGACTTGAGTTACTATGTTTGGAATATTTTTATGCATAAATATACTCCTCCTAAAAAATAAAAGATAATAGGACACCAGATAATATTAAATCATTTGAGCTAACTGGAAAATCAATGAATTATTTGAATTTAAATGTTGGACAAAATAAATTTAATAATGTTTATACATGTATAACTGCCCATGAAATATGGATATTTCTATGAGCCACTCATTAAGGAACCAAAAAAAATTAAAGATACTAGATTAGACTAGTTTTGATAGGATTTTTTAATATTTTATATATATCTAACTGAATCCATTACTAGTATGTTTACAAGGTTTAATTAAATTTTCAATAGTTTAAATTACTTGGTGATTCTTTTTCTATTGAAATTTTAGTAAAAAAGATACTCTGAGTCCTACCAAGAAATTAGGAACCAAAGGTCATAGTCATGCAAGAAGTGAAGTACATGAAGAAAATAGTAGTTGTAGAATGTGTAAAATCCTTAATGACATATGAAGTTATTATAAATAAACAAGCTAATAATGATTCAAATGAATCAAAATATGAAAATAAATCAATTTCCTTCAAAGATACAAATAATTATTCATATATAGGTGAATTTTAAAATTTTTCTTGACTCACAAAGAACATGAAAAAATTATTCATGGAAATTAAATATTAAAATTAAACCAATAAATTGAATAAAAAATTGAAACTATAAGTGACAACTATGAATGTAAGAAAATGGGTAACATCAGTTCATAATACCCATTCTATAAAAATAAGGTTAAAGAAAATAAAAAATTTAATTAGCCGATTAAAGTTACAACCGGGAGTGTAAGAGATGACTCCATGAACTCATTTTTCACAACCTCTTCAAGTGACTCATCTTCTATGTGAATTATGACATATTCTAATAAAGAAATTGAGGTTAGTTACCCTCTTCACATTTCTACTCCTATTCCCATTCTCATAATTCACCCCTCTTATTATTCTTACTTCTCTAAAAGTCACCTAATTATAAAGACCTTAAATACAATCATGTTCAACTAAAAAATGGTTTTGAAGAATATACTTTATTATAAAGACTATATCATAATAAATACACTCAAGTGATTAATGAAATAGAAATTATTCAAAAAGATAAGACAATGGATATTCAATGAAAAGGATGAATTATCCATGAATGTTAAGAATAGACTGGATGTTAATAATCTATAATATACAATAAAATACCTTAATTTATCTCTCTAAAATTTCACTCAAGGTTAATATAATATAAAGAAAAATTTGGGCTCTGAAAAAACATGGAAATGAATAGGTCTGTCTTGGTTTATTAAATCATGCAAGCATAAAAAAAATCCATAAAAAACCACTTTTATTAAAAGTTTATTGAAAGATAAGTTTTGAAATAATTTTAAAGGATATCTAAATTTAATGTATGAATGTGATTGAAATAATGAATGATATGTGATGAAAAAATAAATTTATCTTTCATTGAGAATTCCCAAAATAAAATCTCATACTAAAAATATTTATATACCTAAATATTTATTTGCCGACATTATTGGAACCAAGTTTGATTGGGAACCAAAATGTTTATTCATTTGATTTTTTATTAATGTTTTCTTGAGAGAAAATAATAATAGGAACAGTGATAACTAGATTGTGGTTTCTCAAGACACATGTGTGGAAACCTCTCTAAATTAAATCAAATTGATAAACTAGAAGGAGGTCATGTCACCTTTGGTTATAACACTTGGGATAAGAAAATAAGTGAAGGTAATATCTTTATTTAAAACTAAAATATTATTAAAAAAATTATTTTTCATCTTCTAGAAATATAAATTTTGAATTATTGTCCAATTTTGTGAGAGATGTTTTAAAATTTCATTCAAAAATTATTTTTTCAAATCTTTTAACTCAGAAGGAGAAATTTTCTTTTATTTATTATAATGTTAAAAATTATTATAAAATCAATTTAAAATACATAGCTAGCCAAAATTTAAAATTATTGAGCGAAAAGGTTATTGATTTATTACTTTGAAATAGATGACTTGGTCACTATAACTAACACACTTTTTGTACTCAACTATTATCAACTAATATGGGATTTACACAAACTAAATTTCAAAGATGACATAATTTATGAATCATTAAAGTATGGTATGAAACTAAAATCTTATTTTAAATTTAGAAGGAATTTATTCTTATAAATATATTGAATTAAGTCATCTTAATTTATTTGTATATTTTAAAATTGAAAGTCTCAGAGGTAATTCATATACTTTTTTATTGTATATCTCTTTACAAGATTCTCTTGGGATTACTTCTAATCTCATCAAAGTAAATATTTAAAAATGTTCAATAAGTTTATAAAAATGTTGACAATGAAATTTTTTATAAAATTATTTATATTCAATGGGATCATTGAAAGTAATTTTATAACAATTAATTTTATGTTTCATTCGATTCTTAAGTCTATAACCAATATTTTTTATATTCCTTAAACTCCCCAATAAAATGGGGTAGTAAATAAGTGAACCAAAATATCCTTGAAATTGCTCAAACTCTTTTTAATGGGTTTAAATTCCCAAAATTGTTTTGGGCTGAGGCCTTCAATTGATATTTATTAATAATTTATCACATTTTCACATAACCATTTTTGAAAATACCCCTTTTGAACACTGGAAAAATAAAAAATTAAATTTTTAATTTTTAATTTTTTTTATTATAAATGTTTGATTCTCAACACCGAAGACAATATACGAAAATGTGATTCAAAATTTGATGATGTTTTCTTTATTGGGTACTCCAAATCAATCAAGGTGTACCAATATTTATCAAAAGGAATAAAATGTTGGAAAGATCAAGTCATGTTTTTTATGAAAAAATTTTAAAATATCATTCTCATTTTTTTGAAAATGATGTTTTAAATTAAAATGAACCATTTAATTATAAATAAGTTCAAATTAAACAAGAATCACCTTTAATTTATTTACCTATGTATTTTAAAAAACCAAATACCATACCCTTGAAAATGTTATATTAGATTTTCAATAAGGAATAATACTATTAGAATGGTCCTAAATGAATTTGGACATCGTGCTTTCATCTCTAACTTGGAACCTAGAAGATCGATGACTTCCTTACGGATGAAAATTTATTTCTTTACATTAAATAGGAACTAAATAAATTCACTATAAATGATGCATGGACTCTTGTGGAAGGGCCTAATGATCATTCCATCATAGGATCTAAACGGGGTTTTAAGAATAAGATAGACGATCTTGGTAATATCACTAGAAATAAAGATTATCTAGTACCTAATATTTATAACCATCAATGAGGAATAATTTATGGTTAAACCTTTGAACACATTAAATATTTACCCTCTATTAAAATCTTATTACTATTCACCTCTTACTTAAATTTTTAACTCTTTAAAATGGATGTTAAAGTCATCATTTTAAATGGTATTGTTAACAAAATAGTTTTCTATGGAATAACAACCTGGTTTTGAAAAATTAATATTTTCTAAATAATTTTTTAAAATCAACTAAATATTTTGTTGGTTTAAAATAATTCCATTGGAATTGGTATTAATTACTATAAAATTTTATTTCATTAAATATTTTTTAAAAGGGAATAGTTTATTCAACTTTTTCTAAAACACATCTCAAATGAATTGTTAGGTGTCAAAATTTACATTAATGTGGTTTTTTGGATCTATAAATGATTCTATTTGTTTTCAATTTTTTATTTAATGAAAAATGAATTTGAGATGAGATTTATGGGTGAAATCAAATTCCTTCTTGATAATCAAATTTCTTAAAATAATGATGATATGATTTATAAACTAAGTTAAATAGAAAAATTAAATCTTAAAATGATTCAACATGGATCAATAAAAGAAAAATTATACACCCGTGAGTATAGAGTGCATGATATTGTTGGTTGAAGTCTGTAAGAAGATTGAAAAATATATTTATACATGTATGATTTGAAGACTCATTTATCTTACTATGACCCGACCTGACATCATATTCAGTGTTTATCTTTGCCAATGCTTTCAATAATATTTTATGGAATCTCACCTCAAAAACTATTAAAGGTATTTTTCATTATTTTAATGGAACTAAAAAAATTGGTTTGTTTTATCCAAAAGGAACTTATTTTAAAATAAATAGTTTTTCTAATGATGATTTTATTAGATGCCAATGATTTATGAAATGTACAAGTTGGGATTTATACCTATTTAAAAAATATATCATGTCATGTAATGGTGATAAGAAAAACTATGTTTCTCTTTCTATAGCCAAAGCAGAATATGTAGCCACTAGGAGTTGTTGTGCTTAATTAATATGGAAAAAACACACTCTATTGGACTTTGGGATTATATATGACCATATCCTTAATGGACGTGATAATACAAGTGTCATTAATATTTCCAAAAATCCTATTCATAACTCTATCACTAAACACAGTTATAATAGAAACTATTTCCCACAAAAGCCTCATCCCAGTTGTTGAGGGATCAACAAGTGCATCCAAGAGACCCGAGTTCAAATCTGGGTGGAGACATTATTTTTTTGTTACTATAGCTATACTATAGTAGGTACTCTAGCAGCCATAACTATTCATACATTTGGGATTTCATGCCAACAGTTTGGTCCTCAGGTCCTTCAAGGCCTTTTGGCCTCCAAAGGCCTTTAGTCCAATAAGGATTTCAGGCCATCTTATGGCCTTTGGGCCATTTCAAGGTTTTTGGGCCACATGAATTTGTGGTTAATTGACCAGACAGACTCTCTAAGGAGTAGACTCCAAATGAGGATTCAGAGTAGGCGCATTCACTAGAGTGGAAGCTAACAGATTTGGAAGAACGAGAGAGAATGACATTACCATCTAGACCAGCCTATGAATTCATGTGATTCCTAGACAAGCATACATGGGAAGGTGGAGATCTAACATGATGAAGTGAAGTTGGGGAGGAGAAGTTCCAAGTAGGTATAGTCTAGATTAATTCTTTTAAGAACTTTGGGTCATGTAATCTCTAATCTTACATGAATTTTAAGGGTTCCCCCTCATCCCTTGAATGGGTAATTAAAAAAAATGAATAAAAATAAGGCCTTTCGTCCATTTAGGTACTATAGACACTATTTCGTTATATATCACTTCTAAAAGGGATATATATTATTGAAATTTTTTATAATGGACTTTTTGAAAATAGATATTTTCACTAAACCTATAAAATTTGATAATTTTGATTTCATTAAAGTAGAATTAAGAATGGTATGCTTCTTACTCTTTCCATTTGACCATGGATAACACGATAAATCTTTTTAAAATTTATTTATCTTGAAATTGTTTTATAATGTTTAGTCTCTCTATTAAAAGAACCCAATTCTAGATTTATTATATTTTATTATTATTATTTCTCTCATGAATTTATCCATATATCTCACTTGTGTTCTCATTTCAGTGGGAGACATATCTCTTAGATTATGAAATTTTCCAAAAGAGATAGTTTTCTTTTTAATATTTTCTTTTAAATATTTGTTTTTCAAATTCATATTTTATAAAATAATAACTTTTTATTATTTTATGTTTTTAAAATAATTTTTTTCCAAACATTAAATACAATTACTGTGTTGTTTTTTTAATCCTTTTATAAGACTTTTATGACTTATTTTTTTATATTTCATAATTATTTCGAAAAAAATATTTTCTAGTTATCATAAAGAAATATTAATGATGCGTAAAAATATCTATATATAATAGTCTCTTATAATGTCTTTTTTAGTTGTCATTTAATAAATGAAAATGGGAGGACACTTTAGATGTATTTTTTCACATTCAAATGACCTCATAAAATATAATTCAATGAAGGAATCAATCAATGTAGGTAAAACCACTCCTTAAGGGAATGAGGGTTTTGGAAAATATATGTACCAAAATTTTCAATATCATTATCATTCATTTCTCCATTCCCTTTATATTTTATTAACTTTTTATACCAATCTTCTAAAAAAATTTCTCTCTTATTTTTTTAAATTTTCATCTCCCTCTCCCTCCTTATGAAATGGATCTATTAAGGAAGAGTTTGGAAGCTAAGAAATGTTTTCAATATCTATGTTGATATTTTAAAATCTCCTTTAAATTTCTCATTATTGTTTCTTAAAATATTTCTTGTTCAGTATTTTACTTTCTCGTATTTGTTATCTTTTTGATAATCACAAAGTGGGAGAAATTTATTTATTATGGGTAGATCGTAGTTTTATTAAAAATAATGGGATATTTATTATTTTACATGTTATTTCTTAATTCTTTGATAAATGGGGAGTTAAATTTTTTACTCTCATTTGAAAAATGGAATGTTTAGTTTATTTACTTGTTAAGAATATTAAATATCTTATATTTATTGATATATTTAATACTTTGATATATTTTCACTCTTTATTTACACTTCATATATCTTTTTATTTAAAGTGTTTGTGATCATCAAATATGGGTAGATTTTTATAATGTTTTCTCGAATAACGATTTCATTATCATAAACTCCTTTTTGTTTCTATAATTATCATATGGGGGAATTTCAGTCACCTATTTTTTACTTTTAGGCATGAATTTGATTGAATAAATGAAGATATTGACATCTTTTCAATGGTAACATGATAATATTTTTAAATTCCTTGAAATTATTTTTCCCATGCCTTGAGATCATGGAATGAAGTTGGAAAATCAATATAAGTACATGGAAGGAAGTATATGAGGCTATAGTTGAAGATAGAACTATTAAAACAACACCATCTAGCCGATATAGTTCCATCGACTAGCCAGTGGTATTGGAAAGAGTCTCCTCATGCCTCATAAGACCACTTGTCAGCTGGTCGAGGATCACCAGCCATACGATGATCATTATAGAGGTGCATAAGTCTTCCAAAAGGAAAATGGCCAGACCCTAGCCAATAAAAACCATCCAATGAGGTTTTTTTTGAAGTAGTATTCTTTATGTATCCCATTAGCCATTTGGTGAGGTACATCGGCTCGCCAGTGACGGCAATATAGAAGATCTAGGGGCTGTATTTGTTATGGTAAAAAAAATTTAATTTGGTATTCTTAGTTTTCAATAATCTCTTAGATTTTTAGAATCTTATTAGAATTTTTAGATCCTATAAATAAGAATCTTGGGTATCTTGTAAGATCTATCTCAACCTTGATTTCCCTAGTGAGTGGTAATGCCTTAATTGTGAATTTTAACTTTGCTTAAAGTTTGGAACACCTAATGTAAATCTCTATAAAATCATCCCAAAAGATCTCTTCTCTCTATATCTAATCTAAATTTACTAAATAATTATGATATATTAAGGGAGTATCTTTATAAGTGGTTTGTTACAAGAAATCCTTTCTTCTTCACATCTCCTTCTATAATGGGTTCTCAATATCGCAAAAGTAAGGCATGTCTTCCTTGGATATAGATGAATTTCAGTAGGGTGTGCATAACTATAATCTCTATAGATAGGTTTCTTGATCACCACCAAGATATATAGAGTAATTAAATAAACCTCTCAACCTGAGGGGTGGATATGTAGTGTCTCACATTGAGCTATTCCCAAACTCCTTTATCAAAATGTGTTTGTGCCCTCTTTATGTTTTTTTACTTTGCACCATTCAAAACCGATAAACATAATGTGATAAATTCAATATTTATGTTTTAGATATGAATGCTTACTCAATTTATATTATAATTAACATTCCAATATGTATAACAATTATTCTTTTATAATATAAATTTTATTTAGTTTTGAATTTACCTTTTTCTTTAATTTTTAAAACTGAAATTTACAAACTATTGAAATATTTATTTAACCACCATTTAAGATAATATAAATATTTAATTCTTAATTTAATTAATAATTTTTATACGAATTTAATGATAAGAATAATTTTATTCTTAAAGTACTTTTTTAGAAATATTTTTTTCCAAAATATTTTTCCTAATATAAAAATTAATTTTTATCACTTTTTGAATTTTATTGTTATAATATAAACTTAATTTTTGGAATGAGAATGTAAAAATTAGATTAGGTTTAATTTAGAAATTTTATAAAAAAGATTATTTTTAAGTGAATATTGAAAGTATAGTTTTTAAAAATACTGTAATTTTTATGTAATAATATTGATATAAGAATTACTTAAAACTATATGAATCATTTTTCAATTCCGAATGGATATATTTAGAGATACCAGTGTGGGAGTGAATCAAGTGTCAGTTATATTTACATAAACCAATTTATTCTTTTAAATATTCTCCACCCCTTTGACCTTTTGAAACTATGCGGTCGATTCAGACTCAATATGATATAATTTTATTCACCTAAATCTCATCCACCACATGCAATAAAATAATATAGGAATATAAATCATGTATTTTTTTTACTATGTTCAACCCTAATGTTAGAAACCCACTCCTTTATATGTTTAACTTCAACTAATACAAAAATTCCATACTAAAACATGTAATCAATTATAAGTGGATTGTGGGATATTTTAATCTGAACCCTCTCTCAATAGATTTAAAAGGTGAGTGAGTTCACAAATGACCCATACAAATTGATCATTATATTTTACAAGTGATCACTACTCCTTTGGGATACTTATACTTTCTCCCACATGTTCTTCTAGTAACTCCTTGTTTCCTGAAGTAGATCACAGTTTTGTATAGGAATGTTGCAACACCAAAAAATACTCACAAACCTTATATATCAGATAACAGGGAATTAATGAATATATTTGAAAATATACATGAATCTTTTGATTTGAATATTTTATGGATTCTAAATCCCCAGTAGAAGTTAGTTACTATATTTATCAACTTTTACTATGATTTACAGTAGCACAACTTGACAGATTTACCTTTTTTATTTTATGAAACTTAGTTAGTTATTATTTTAGAATATTCTTGATAACTATGATTTTGTTATTGAGATTGAATATATCTCTTGGGTTTTTATTCTTCTTCATCCCTCAATAGGTTCATGATTTTCTCAATTAACTAAGTCTCACACCAGCGACAACCCCTCTAACTTCATTATATGTTTTCATATTCCTCAATCTTTTCACCTTATCATGTGTATGAGAGGATGCATTTAATTGATCATTTGAATTAAAATATCCAAAAATGGGAATCTTGGATACCATTAACATGCCTTTAAAAATTATTTTTATAAAATACCCACTTTTATTAATCATTATATTTCATTTCTTTTTAACACAAATGATATTCAAGAAATACCATTTCTTTCTCTCAATATCTCATTTTTCAAACTCTAATAGATATTCCTATATTTTATTTTCCACATTAGCCTCAACTATTCTTCTTTTAAATGTTCGACAAAAAAACTTTACCAGGATCTATAAAATATGAAACCACATCATTAAAATAGCTTAAACTTCTCCATTTTTGGTTTGAGTAATCTTTTAAGGTTCTGTAAATTTTCGGCAAGATAATCAATATAAAACTCATATTCTCCAAATAAAATCACAATAATTACTATTATTTTTATGAAATGTGGTATATTCATGATTTTAGGATGATTTATATACATAAATCATGAATTTGAAATAATATAAGTTTTTTTTATCAAGAAACTCATGTAGTTTATAAATCCTTAAAATCTATTTTAAATCAAGGATTCCCTAATATTAATGATGTTTATAACAATAAGAAATATCCCTGACATCATAATTTTTTTTATTTATTAGAGTTAAATAATTTTGGAATGTCTAATTTTCATTCATCTTTGATATTCTTTCTCATATCATTAAGGACCATCTCCTTATATTATTTTTACTTGAATCACACTGTATTATCTGTGTTTTTAGGTTTGTATCCTTATAAAAAAACTCTTGTACACTTATAATATATTTTACATTTGTATGTTAAATTTTATAACTTAATTTTTATTTTAAATCCAAATTAATTTTTCACTATGTCATGAATGACTAACACATATACTATAGATGACACATATGAAAGGCAACATGAATCATACATAGATCTCAAATCACTTGTATAAAACACTTCGTATGGGTGAATAACTTACACTAAATTCACAAATGACATATACAATAATTCTAATAACCAAAAAATAGAGTCATAAATGACTCATATACTAGTAAAATGACTCATATACTGAATATATTTCACACACACACACACAGAGCTTGATTTTTTAATTCTTCTTATCTCTTCTGTGATGACACATACCCATAACAAAAATGAATCCTAAAGAGTTTAGGAAATTAATTATGTTGTGACGTGAATTTCTATAATTTTATAATTTTTATTCCAATTACTCATATATATATTCTAATACATATCCAAATTCTCATCTTCTAGCACTTAAATTCCAAAATTGTTCATGGTAAATCCAAGTCACTATAAAAAATCACATTCCTTATCCAAAATTGTAAAAAAATAATCCTAGTGTTTTAAAATTTATTTCAACAACTTACAAGATCAAAAACCTTTATATGGTTCCTTTATTCATCATCGCTTTAATCTTCCATTTTAGGATAAATATTTCTTATTTTAAAAATATTTCACAAGCTACAAACAACATCAAATTTCTCACCACCTTTATAAATGTTGTAGATAGTAATTTAAAATCCTTAGTACATTTCTAAGCCATATATATATATAACCTTTATCTTTTATTATATATTTTTCAAGTAAATTTAATTTCATTGATAGATTGTGTTACATGCAACACAAAATTTTAGCAAACCGTGATATACAATTAATATAATTATTTTAAACTGAAATTTATAAACTGAAATTTAAACATAGTGGAATTAATAGGAATAGATTTTGTTTTTTAAAAAAATAATTATAATTTTTTTATATAAATAAATTTTTTTTACAAAAAATTAATTAATTTTTATAATTTCCTTTATGTGCTCTGAAAATACTTTTTTTTAAAAGTTTTTATTGATTTTTGTAAAAAAATTATAAATGTATTTTTTGAAATTATTGAAAATCAGTTTTAAAAATTAAAATTAATTTTCTAAATCTTCAGATAAAAATTATTTTTAATTGAATTTTTAATATTTTTATGAAAATATTAAATCTTCATTGAATATTAAAATATACAAGTTTTATTAAAAATTGCTTTTTTTTAATGAATTTAAAAGATGAATTTTATTTTAATATGGGTTTAATAGAAATTTTAGTAAATATATATATATTTATTAAACCAATTTAGGTCATTGGAATCTAATTCAAGTTAATTATTATTATGGATAGTTTTTATACTAATGAAAATTTTCTCTTTAGCAACCCGCTTTTCATCACATCTATAGGATTAATTTTAAATTAAATTATTCCTCTGATGTGAATAGAATTTATAAAAATTGATTAATTATTTTTAATAATTATAATTAATATTATATAATATGGTCAAATTAATTTTTCATAATAATGATTAATAAAAACCGTAAAAATTAGTTTCCTCAGTCATGGTTAAAACTGGTTAACCAGGAGGTTGAACTAAAATAATAAGGAAGAAAGGATCTATAAACTTTTACAATTATAATTTTATATTCATATAGAGACCTTATATCATATAAGGTTCTATAATGAACCATTGTAATCAATATTTGAATGTGTAAAACGTGGGTATACCTTTTTCTTTTCAAAAATTACATGTGTGTCCTCTCCCCCACTTGTAAAAGGGAACCACCTATCTGAGAAGATTCTAACTTCAAATGGATTTTGGTTATCCAATAACTTCCAAAATATATTTCTTAAGTACCTAAACAAATCATAGAGACCTTATTTTGATTATTAATCCCTAATAAGAATTTTTTTGGTGGAAACATTAAGAGGTTGTTTAAAAAAGAGATATCATTCTTAATATAGTGTTTTTTGTTTTATATCTTATTCAACCTACATAAAATACCCTAAAAATATGATGATATCATTAAATAATTATCTAACATACACTAATATGTTATTATGTTTATGGTATAACCAATATCTATATTCTCTTCCATCAAATGAGAAATGAAACTGTTGGTCATGCATACGGCGGACAACCACCTCACGAACCGATGCAATTCATTTTCAATCAATACCTCTTACAATTGGTTATAATTATAAATTTAAAATATTTATATAATATTTATTATATAATTATAATTATATAATTATAATATCACAACTACCTTCCTACCTTCTAATCTATTGGAAAATGATAACATTGCTTGTGCGTAAGTGTGGATTGCCGCCTTCCTGAAGTGATGTGATACATTATTTCATTTTATATTTAAATGGATGGTAATAAGGATTGATTTAATAAATATATACTATATATATGATTTATAAATTATCATTTAAATTTTAATTAATATTTACCTTTTTCATTCCATCTATTGTGAAAATGGAAACAATGTTCTTATGCATGTTCGACCTACCTTCTCTATAAACGGTGTAATTCATTTTATATCTCTAAAACTTATGTATTAAAATAAAGACATATATAATGAATATATTTTATATTTATATCATTTTTTAATATCCCATATATTATTAAATAATATTCAAATTAAAATCACTTAAAATACAAAACCAAAACATACATGAAAAATGAAGTAATTGTTAACCGAAATGATATTTTAAAAAAGAATTATTAATAAAAAGGTAATAAAAGGTCATAATTAAATAATATATGGATTAATATATATATAATCATGGATATATAATATATTTATAATAAAAACTATTTTAAATATAGATGAGTTTTGAAAGTGTATGTTGAAATTCAATACTTGAGGTAAGGGATTATTGTCTCCAATTGTCTTCTTTGAGACATATGTTATGTTATGCACCCATATTATTTTAGGTGGCATATATAAAGAGTTTTTTTTTAATTTTATATCATAAATATATTTATTCTTATGATATTTAATGTTTCATTTAATGTTATTCTTTCATGGGTCTTATGATTCAAAAGTCACCAAATCATGTAATGGATTTTCATCTCACATTTATTTATATGAGAAACATTCCATATAACCAAATGTTTCTTTAATGTGTGTTTATATACTACACACGAATGTATTTTATGATGGTTATTATCAAAATTATGGGTATTTATATATCTAGATATATTTTTTATTTCAAGGTGCTTATAAATCAAAAGTAACGAAATTGGAAAATTTTAATGTAACAATCTCATTATTTATTAGGATTTCATATGATTAGGTTTATAATGATGAAATATTATGGTATATATCTCAATAAATTAATTTTTTTATTATCTTATGTTTATATATAGATAATACATGTTTTCCTTTCATTTTTATCTATTTAAAACTAAACATACCAAAAGATTTTTTTTATAAAAAACCGAAGTTTTATCTCTTGGGTCGAAAATGATTCTCTTCCACATACTTGTTTTCTAAAAAAATTTTAAATGAAGTTTCTAAAATTATAAAATTGATGTTTAAATAAATTTTACCCATGTTTTATTTTTTACAAAAATTGTTTAAAATTAATCTTCTTGTCATTTTATGATCGAGGTACTTTGGAATTTTTATCAGAAATGTAAAATAAATATATGTTTTAACATGTACTATAGGAAAAAAAATTCCACCATAATGAACAATAAATTATTTGAAGATTAACTTACAATATTTCAAATTGATTTTCAAATAAAATGTTTTCCTAAATATTTTAGAAATTATAATATTTTAAAGAAGTGATTTTAAAATGGAAATGATATTCTCTTAAAAAATGCTCCATGTAATCTTTCAAAACTATTTTCCATCTAATATTACATCCTTTTATGTTACATAAGATTTAATGGGTAAATGATATAATGATACCATCCTTATTCTTTGTTTGAATTATTTTATGATTATGATAAAAAATGATTATGAAACCTCTTTATTTTCCATGGGTTATGCTATGATGAAATGTTTAGTAAAACCATTTCCTTATTAGGGGATAAGATATGATGAATGTTTTATGATATTATTGAAAAAATATGTGTTTTATGTGATGGGTGGTACCATTATCTCCCTAAAATTCATTGGGTAAATATATGCATCTCAAGAGATAATTATGGGAAACAATCTGATGTGATTGATCTGTATTGGGAAACAATTGAATGTTCATGATCTACTATCGGAAACATGTCAGTGTGCTTGATACACAGTGTAACACCCAAATAATATATGTTTCATATAATGGTAAATTTTATATTTTAGGTTACCCATTAATCGAACAAACCGGTTTCTTATTGAAAAGTAATAATTAAATTTTAATTTACTACGAAATAAAGTAAACACACAAATGAACGAAAGGTATTATATTCAAATGGGAACACCATAGTAATTACAATACACTGAGATCAAACAGAAATTAAGCTAACCAAAGATACCAATTAAAAACCCTATTAAGATTATAGGATGACCAATTAAAACAACAAGAACCCCGAGAAGACGATAGGGGTCCTTGTTATCCATCATAATGAACATAAGAATGGCCGAAGCCACCACAACCACACTAAGAACCAATGGTATGACACAAACCATTTTCTTCAATCAACTTGGGTTTTAGGACACCCAATGTCATAGTTTTATAAGAAACTAATCTGAATATTGCCTTAGGGTGACCATAGAATACCAACAGTTATAAAAATAGTCGTTGGCCACTTTGGATAATTAATTGAAAACATGGTATATTTAGTTCTTAAAATATGTGTATATTTGATTCAAATTAAAATTTTATGATGCAGTTATGGATTACATCGAATATTGATATTTTAAAATATTTTATTGACATTATTTTTGCGATATTTTAATTATACAGACAATTATTTGATCTATTATATGGTTTACAAAAATATGATATAAGAAGTTATAATTATACAAATAAACTCGTGGAATATATATATATATATATAATGTCAAAATTAAATATATTATACATACCTTTAAATTAAATATATATTATAATACCACTATAATGATAATGTAAATGTTTAATAATTTTATCTTATAAAATTATAATTAATAGTTTTAAAATATCAATTATGATTAGATTCTTTTTTTTATTATGATTTTTGATTAGTGAAATCCTTATAAAATAATATGACTTTTTTTGTATTAAATTTAAGCATAAAAAATATTATATAAATCTTTAAATTTTATATATAATGATAACAATATTATAATAATAATGATAAAATGATTTTAACTTTTAACTTATATTAAAATATGATAACATGAATTATGATAGATTTTTGAAATAATATTAATTTCAAAAAAGAAAAGAAAATCCCGAAATGGATTAGGGTATCCGTGAAGAGGTGTCCTGATTTTGGGAATCCTATTTTAGGCTTTCGAGGGGTCTCTTTCAAGGGTGTCAGGGAGTATGTCGTGGTGCGAGGCAAGGAAGTCGAGGTTCCATGGTGTCCGCCGTCAACGTCGTGGGAGAAGAGACCTGGCCGGGGGCCGATGGGATGTCGTCGAGCGGTGGTTGTGCGCCTGACATTCAAATCCGAGGCACTAGATGAGGTCCAAGTTGAGCCAATCCGAGATGTGGTGGCTTCTGCAAGGAGATCATTTGCAGTCCAGGTCATGAGTTCCAGATCGAGTCGATGTCGAGGATTATCGGTGCGACATCGAGCGAGTCTGACCGGCTAGGTTTTCGAAACTCTCGGCCATAGATCGAGGTTTGTATTGTTCCATAGATAGGGTGTTGACCGAATCAAATCTTTTAGATCCTTTCGAATTTTTTCCATACATTAATGTTTATCAGCACGCGGTTGTGATCTGATTGTCTTTTTTTTCAACACCCTTTCACTATCACATGACTTCTTAACATATCATAATAATTCATAGGTTGTCTTGCATTGAGATTATGAACCATGGATGGATAATTGTTGTTCATTATTGGATCCTTTGTAAATTAAAGGCATTGTCTATTTCTTTATTCGCACAAGAGGACCTTGTTTTGGGAATAGTCTAATCCTTGACTCGTTGTGGCTTTTCCAAGACTCTGGTACCCAACTATCTTCACAATTTACTTGATTATTATTTTCTCATCCATAGCTTGCAAGATTGAACCATTATTTATATCACCTTTTACAACTTAGTTTGGGGGGAGGCAAGTAGGGTGAGGTTGTGCGAGACCAATTTTATTTTCTAGATGGAGTCTGCATGAGTCTGCAGCAATAGAAGACCTTCTGTTTGGCTTCATCAATCCAGTTAAGGGGATATCATCACTTATTTTATAGTGCAAAACTAATTTTTACGTACACTGTGTTTAATAGGTTATACTATATGTATATATATATATATAGATTTTTCAGTACTGGAATCGTCACTCTTCCTCTTTTAAAATAAGGTGTCTGGATTAGAAATGGTATTCTTTTGATGGTATAAGGGATTGATTTTATTCGGTTTATATCCTGTATTATACATTATATATATATATAATTTTAAAACCTGTATATATATATATATATATATACACCTCAAATCCTCCTTTTTAAAGGCTTCCAAAGAGATTACTCATGTTTTATAGTAATTTATGTGATGTTGTTTCTGAAAGGTTTCCACTTAAGCCAAACCCATTATATACTATGAGTATACTCAGGTGTCTATGTATTTATATATATAGTCCCAATCATATTCTATTTTTATGATTTCCAAATAATTCAGTATATTATACTAAGATTTATATATATGTAAAGGTTATTTTGAATCTACTTTTAACATGTAAATCCATTATGTGAACTTTTTATATATATAACTATATACTTATATATATTTATGTATTTTAATACAAATCAATTATAGTTTTTATCAGATGAATACCCAAATTTAAATAATATATTTTTTGTGAACCATGTTTTGGGTTTATGTGTAATTATGTTATAGTATAAAACCATAGTTTTTATATATATTTATGTACATAAGGCTACATGAATATTAAACCTTATATGGTTTTGGTTTTAATCAAATAAATGGTTGGAGGTATTCAGATCTTAGGGAATTTACTGGGCCTTATTCAACTCATGTAAAAACCCATATATACGATTTGTGTATATATGGTTATGTATATATGTATTTATAAGTTCAATTTCCAAAACCCTAATTTCTAGTAATAACTGTCAGGACTTAGTTAATGTTTCGATACATGTAAGATTTTAGTGTATTCTTAGCCAATATGTATTTTTTATAAGAGTATACACTAATGATCTTGTATAATTAAAGTAGTAATTCTAACATATAACCTTGATGTAATTTATGATTTAAAAGAATGTACTTCATCTTGGTACTAGAGGACTAAGAATTTATTGAATCTTGTTATCACATTGTATTATTTTATTGTTTAATAATAATTCTATTGCAGTGAATGTTAGAAATTATTCTGGTTAGGGATTAATTGCAAGTTCAGTGACATGTTTATCACAATAATTAATGTCAATCATTTTCTTGAAGTGTCTCATTTTCATGTATTGGAATTTTAAAGAGTTATCATTCAACACCCCTTGTGGAAAACCCTACCATTTGATGTTCTTTAGCAATTATCCTGTGTACATGGATTGTTTGTTAAACCATGCCTTCTTTTGATTAATTATTCCTTATTTTCAATGTTATCTGCCATGTCATGTATTAGTAGACCAATTGTATAATAGTTTCATTGTCCATATTATTGATCATAATGCTTTCATATGACATACCCTGATAATGAACTAAGAACTAAATTATCCAAAGTGGTATGGGACACCTTGGGTAATGAGAAATAAAATTAAATATTCAATGTGGTATGAGACTCCTTGAATATTAGACTATATTGACATATGAAGAATGTATTGGACTTCCGGGTTAAGTACCGGTTAAAAGAAAGCCCTCCAGGTTGGGGACTGGTTAAAGTAAGCCCTACAGGTTGGGGACTGGTTAAAGCAAGCCCTCCAGGTTGGGGACTGGTTAAAGTAAGACCTACGGGTTAGAGACCAGAAAAAGTAAGCTCCTCGATGCATCAATAGTTCTCGAGACAGTCAGATTGGGTTATTACCGTTAGGTCAATGCACAAGGCCATGACACAGAGACCATGAGTCCTTCAGTATACATTTTCTCGTTATGTTTTAGTATGTAAACAACCAGGTGATTATTTTGAATATAGGAATATCCTTGGTTATAGAACCACTACCTATGAGTATAAGATTAAAGGTCACATGGTGTATAATGAGACGGTGATGATGCATGATCATTTTACATTTCCATAATTTTAATGAAAATATTATCATTACATTTATCAAGTTATATTGTGCATTTTTATAAGTTGTGAAATTGTTTATGCACAACTCTGATAATGTCCATTCTTAGTAGTACTTTCATACCTTTCATGTTATTCTTAATTTACATTGTACAAGTCATGCACTTTTGTACAAACATTCTTACTAGATTTTAGTTAAATGTTAAAATACTTGTGTATAAAATGCTTTAATTACTTTATAGAGGTCATTGAAATGTCATGATGTTTTCTTCAAAGGAATAATTTTGATGTATGTGAAAGTATTTTCAAAGTATGCTTTCAAAATCTGTATTAAGTATTTTCAAAACCCCTTACATAGTATTTCAACGTTCACGCTACATTTTAAATGAAAATTTTTCTGGTATCAGTCATGTCTTTAATGAAGTTTTGGAATGTAGCTGGTTTTTTCCAGAACCTGAACATCACAATCCCCTGTAGGATGAGACATGACGTGATTTTTTAAATGAATGTAATGTAATAATTATGGTACATCGTGTCTCATGGGAACCGGCTCCGGGAATTTGGGGGGCCAGGTCCTTACACATAATGAGAATCTTGTGGTGATTCTTGATCTATTATATTATGGGAAACAAGTAGGTATTATTGATCCAAAATGATTTTATATCCTTAGTAGTTAACCTGGACATGTAAAACAGTTTCTATAATTATGATAGAACCATAATTATATTAGATGAACATATGGTTCATGATTGATTTATTATGATTTATATCTCTTATGATAAAAGCCCTAGTACAAAATGTATAAATATCATTATACATTTCACATAGGTTATTTATAAATGATGTGAAAAATTATGTATAATGATTTATGATTTCGATTATAGGATAACTGATGTGATAAATAAAGTATCTCGTTTCATCACTTCAGTTACTGAATAATTAATAGATAAATTCATGTATATTCATTTATCACATCCGTTATAGGATTTATCACATGATAAAGGATGTATCATACTTTATCACAATAGTTATAGAATAACCAATGTGATAAATACCATTTTACGTCAGTTATATATAAAAAATGATGTTATAATGAAAATCTCAATTCCTTATAATGTAAGTTATTTTATAACCAACGTAGTAACTCAATTTATCATTCCAGTTTTTATACAAATAATGTGATAAATCAATAAAATTTCGTTATAAAATAGGTTATATAATAACCTATGTGATAAATAATTTAGAATTTTATGAATTCTCGATTTGATTATTTTCAGTGTTTTTTGATTGGGAGAAAGAAAACTCAGTTCTCTATCACGCGGAAGCCCTAACCTCATTTCTTTAATATAATGGCATCAAACCTTGATTTCAAACTTCATTTATTCTCATTTTCATCAGCGCATTCAATCTAATCATCTCGATACTCTCATGTTGGCCTCACATACATCTTTTTTGGATGCTCAATGTCCTAGATGCTCAAACTCTCCTTTTTTCAATTACATTTAATAAAATATAGAATTAACATATTGTTTATTCTCCTTATGCTATCCCATATATTCCATTTACATGTATCCTTGAATATAATGATAATACTTTATATCCTTTCATCATGGTGGATTATTTCTCATGGTCATAAAGTTCTACCAGTACCTAAATAGAGGGAATATCGAACCCTACATGTAGTGTACTTCGAATAGGGATGAGTAGGAAATGGATCATCATACATTGTTATTCAACCATGGTGTGGTTTATAATTACATAAATTATGTAAAATAATGAAAATATATATTTTTATTGTGGATTTTTTTCATAGATTTTGGAATATTAAAAAATTTATATTTTTAGAGAACATATGAAAATTACAAAAGGAACACATCATTATTTATTCATTAAGTGGAGGGAGAAATTACAAAATAATTAATTTAATATTTGATTGAAGTCAAAGGTAACATAATTATTCTTTTTTATATGAAAAAATCATAAGTACCTATTTAATATTTTATGTTTATATATGGAAAATCTAAGGTTTACCAATGGATGATCTATGTGCTAAAATAAGAGAATTTTCATTTTGTCGGCACAATATGTCACCTGATTTTAATGCAATGGATTCCAATGAATTTAAGTTAATTATAATTTGTTTTTTATGAAATAAAGAAAAAATAGCATGATAGTATCATGATAATCACAAAAAAACATTGTTATGGTATTACACCAGACAAAACCACAATGTAGAAATATGTTGTATTATGGGGTTTTTTAAAGAGGAATTTAATTATATTTCTACCCACATGGTTCGGTTATAATGATGAAATTAAATTGGTTTGATTCAATGACATGAAAATCTACGTATTTATATAGTTTTATATTTATATTTTTTGATATAAAATTTAATAGTCATACAAATGAGCATTAATTTTTACTTGAACAGATAGAGAAGTGTTTTACATAAATGAAATATTAAACCCCCAATTTTGTGTAGTTTTTGATGTTATTATATGATATATTTTTGATAAAGGCCTTGATGATACTAATGTGTTGGATGAACCTATAAGTATTGACTCAAATGTTTACTTTGAGGAAAAATTTGTTTCAACTGTTAAAACATATTATGAATTCGAAATTATAACAGAGAATGAATAGCATTCACACACTTGAAAGTATTTAGTTTATATTTTTCTAACATGGAATATTTTTTTAAACTATTATACATGGTGAATAATTAATTTTATTATTTATATTATTCATATTTTTTTGTTTAGTCAAAACATACTTACTAATGAAATAAGAAAAATATAAAAAATAGTTATTTTTATATATGATACCTAATTGATTTTTTTAATTCCATATGGTTCCCTAATTGAATCCATCATTGAAAAAACAAGTTACAAACTCGTTGAATGAGCATATATATAATATCCCAATGGGTGTGTATATTAGATGCCAAAATTTATAGTATAAATATACTTTCCTTTGTAAATTACTTCCATGCATATATTTTTATGATTTACCATTTATATATAAACTTATATTCCTTTATTGTATAGAATTTAGAATTATATTTTTCAAATACACAAATATTTGTTTTAGAATTAAAAAGTTTGTTACTTTCAATTTATGGGATATTTCATATAAATTTAAAATTGTATTATATTAAAAATATATATAATTATGATACTTGTTATAGATAATAATTAGTTGAAGTTCGATTATGGAACTTCAAATAAATGGCGAATATGAGGAAGGTGTGGATGGTTTTTTTGGAATTTTCTAAACAAAATGTTCTAAACAACAACATATTTTTCTATCCCTGCCTAAAATGTTAAAACATGAAGAAGTTTAAAATCATAGAGATCAATGATAATTTTATTTTTCATGGCATTAATCCATGTTTCAACCCTTGTATTTGGTAAGGTGAAACTAGGCAGAATTTTGAATCTCTTGAAGATGATGATTTATAAGATGATAAGTCTGATAAAATTGAAGAAATGATTCATGATGTTGAATTAGAGGAAATTAATAATAATTTGAAATTTTAGTGTCTATATAGATATGATGAAAAAAATTTTATTCAGGTAGTACAAACATTATAGTTTTGTCAATAATGATTGGAATGATTAACATGATGGAAAAACATAGATGGAGTGACAAGAGTTTTACAGAGTTAAAAAAATTATTGAAAAACATTCTTCCTATATATAATTATATTCCCAATTTACATTATAAAGTGAATAAAATAATATTCATGATAGGATTAGGGTACAAATAAATACATTATTTCCCAAATGACTGTGTCCTATATAGGAAGGAATACAAATTTCATTCAGGTTGTCCTAAATGTGGCATGTCATAGTATAATTTTAATGAAAAATCATAGGATGATTTAAAAGTTATAAAGACCCTTGCCAAATAATTTTGGCGTCTTCATATAATTCCTCATTTGAAGCATTAATATAGTAATTCACATGATTCAAAAAGGTTAATATGGAATGCTGATGAGAAGATATGTGATTGAAAAATACATCATCCAACTAATTGTACACAATGTATTTTTACCATGTCATTTCATCTCGCATTAATATTGTGTAGTTTTCATTCATTAATGTTATTTCAAATTTCATTATAATTTTTTTTATCATTTTAGTTAACTATAAAAAATATGAATGAAAATGTTTTACATCTAGTTTAATTAACCTTTTGTTTGATAATTGTTAATTTTTTATTTACATTTGTATGTAATTGTTGGATTTGTATATTTTTGTACTAATTGGTGTTACATTGATTTGTCAGATAATGACTGATCAATCCCCTGATCCACCACATATTTCTGGATATGATCATACTCAATATATGAGGAGGAACGTGCAACTTTTTCAATTGATGAGCCTCATCATCCTTCTTTACATGAGACATCTACATCCATGGGGTTAAAAAAGAGTTCGAAGGTTGGTAAACATAGAACCACACATTCACTTAAATTATTAGTTGCCAGTATATTAGAACAAAGGATACCAATAGAATTTGATTGTAATGATATTCCAAGAGGTTTGAATTCCAAACAATTCAAGAATTTTGTATCAGTAGAGGATAAAAGAAAAGTTAGCAATTTGTTTAATGATTGGTGTAGTGTTGCCAAGGGGACATTATCACAATTGTGGGAGACCTTTTTGGTAATATTTTTTCTTATTGTTTAACTTATCTTGAAATGTTTATAGTAATATATATATTTCCCCTTCTTATTAGAAAACATATACCTGATACTGGAGGAGTCAAGACGAAATGTTTATCGGTGGCTTCCAGAATATAGAGGGACTTTAAATCATCCCTCACATCACAGTTTATATTTTGGGAATAGGCAACATGAAAATCTATTTGATATATATATATATATATATATCCTTTTATAGATGAAGATACATGTAAGTAATTTTTTGAATGTAGATGATGAAAAGACTTTTTGGTAAGTTAAAGGTTAAATTTTAAGATATTTTTATATTAATTACAATGTAAATGATTTATTTATACTTAATTATTAATTTATAGCAATCAAGGAGATATCACCAGGAGATTAAATGTAGAAATGTATACTCTCATGTGAATTTTCAAGGAAGGTATACGTTATTAGAAGAACACACGATAGAAGAAAAAACATAAAAATATGGGAGATAAGTCATCATGGTCTCTAGAGGTCTCCCCTCTTTCCCCCCACTAGACATGAAAAATGAATGAGGGATCAAATGAGAAAAAAGGAAATATCTTATAGAAGAGTCACGATTTTTAGATGATAATATTGGTAGATTTTTATTTATTTATTGATGTTAAATAATCTCTTTATATATTGTGATTTGGATAGATTTCGTTAAATATTACATATAGGATTCTCTTGAGGATTAGAGCACAGATAGGGTCTTTATTGTTGAGGGTACAAAGGATATTTTATCGACAAATTGGAATGGATGAAAACCCGAGTCATGTACAAGGATACATGGCAGGTGTATCAGTATGAAAAGTGTTTCGACATTTGGAATCATTTTTAAAGGATCATGTTTATAAAAAAATAGAGTCTTTGGAATAGAAAGTTCAGTATAATCAAATTAAGATAGAGGAAAAGATCTGAGCTTCAATGTAGTCAATGTTTGCATACATGCAAGGATAGTTTCATCATGTTAATCTAACTCCTCCACCTTCACTACCAGATCTCACTCCTCCTTTTTATCCTACTCACACACCTCTACCTCCAGACCCCACTCTTTCTTATCATACCCATACATCCTCTCCACCACAACTTCCAAGTTACCACGAGTTATATGTTATTGATCATCATAATATTGATTAATATGGGATGATATATTATATTAGTGATACCATTCATCATTAGAAAATTGAGATAGAGAATCATAGGGTCACTACACATGATATTATAGATAGATAAAAAAATACATTGTCCTAGAGATGAGGTGAGTATAGTTTGAAAAATTATCGATCATTTTTTAATTTTACCATCTATACTACTTAGATATATTTCCATGGAGGTTTGTCTATATGTTATATTTTATTTTTTTTTTATTAATTTTTCTTTTCATTTTAATGTATATATATTTATCTATTTTTATAGTAATAATTTAAAGGCAATGAAATACTGTATGGGAAAAAAATTCAAAGTGTCATGAATTCGAATAATAATTTTAGTAGTCTTGATAGATTGTCAATATACTCAAATTTTTTATTCGGTGTATATGATATTCCAATTGATACTAATGTTTTTGGGAGTACAATGTATATAGGGTTTTTGAATACTGATATCATGGATCTTGTATCTAGAGATCAATTGGGCATCAACACAATGAATTTTTTTCCATGTAAGTCGATTACTTTTTTCCCATTCCTTTAATTTATTTAAAATGTATAATATTACTTGCTTTGTATTAGTATATATATATAAATTTTATAGAGCATGAAAATATTGATTCATATGGATTTATGGACCCACAGTATATTTATCATATATCTCTGATAATGATCGATGTGGAAATAACATTTTATCTAGGAGAAATATTTTTAAATAATGTCATCATTCACAGTTTGATGTATCTATATCTTGAAGAGTATGAAATTTTTTTTCTCACAAATTGTTATATTTCACATAGCATATTAGAAAATCGTATTAATTTTTTTTAATATTAGTGGTCATCTAATATTGGGTGTTTTTTGTCCAATAGAGAAGACATTGTACTAGCTGTGCTCTATCCATGGTGAAGTGAGAGAACATTTTCTGAATGTGTTGATCACATTAGTTTGATTATTTTGATGCTTTTTTATATTATAATGAATATAATTTATTTTATTTATACTTTTTTCAAATAGGGGATGGAATTTATTTATAGATTTGACAAAAAAGAATACCTCCAAGATCTAATTTAAAAAAGATTAGGTGAATTTTCATTGAGAATTACTAAATTTTGGATATATTACTTAAAAATGATATTTAGAATTAAAATATCTTGGAAAAAGTGTCATAAAAAAGAAGGTGGAAATGAATGTTGATATAATTTTGTAAGATTAGTGTATGAAATAATTTCAAATAGGACATTTACAATGTTTCATCAGGATAGATTTCATTATATAGTCTTCATTAATTTTTCATATGTTTTATTTAAAATTCATGTCAAACGCATTAAGTATTATTTTGTAGCTTTTTGATGACCCATGACAATCAAATACAGAGGATTTGAGACATTTAAAAATTTAATGGGATATTCATTTTAATAGTTTGAATTTTTTAATTTATTTGAAATATACATTGTAAATTTGGATATTCATTTATAACTGTCTTGCTGGTTGTCTACTTGTTCTATTTATTTTTTCTATTGTGGGTGGATAATGAAGAAGATTCCATTTTTAATTTTTTTAATGTTATTTATTTAATAACTAATGTTAAAAATGGTTTTCATCAATAGTTATAGGATAAAAGTTGTGAAAACATGATAAAAAATATTAAATTACAACGTCGGTTTTAGTTAACCGATATGAAAATGTTATTTACATTGTTTCCTCCAATAATGTCGCCTAAAAACCAACCTGGAAAGGCATAAAAACATTAAAAACCATTTATGCACTAATGATTTCTTTGAAATGATAATGTTTTATACCATGAATTATGTTTTTGATATTTTAAAAATTGGGTATGAACCTTGAAAGTTTTGATTAATATTTCATACCCTTATTATTATCTTATATTTTTTTTATTATCATCAATTTTTATCTCCCATGTTTAACCTTATTGAGAATTTTAGATCAACCTTTATTATGTTTCCTTTTACCAGGTTATGAAGAATGGTTTATATAGGGTATGTCTGTTAGGTTTACTAAATGAGAAGATCATTATAGTGGATGTTGACTATCTTTCATAAAATAAGAAGTATTTGTATCTAGTGTCCATGTAAATTAATCCTTTATGATACTCTTTCATGTATTTGTGAAACGTTTTTAATATTCATAAAATTTATGTAATATTTATGTGTGATAATTAGGGGTCAAAATAATATATAATTGTTCAATAATAGTTAGATAAAACATCCAAACCCTAGAATCTATCCATCCAAGTCGTTATAGGAAGTACTAGATTCCTCATATCATTACCCATGAATGTATGGTTTGTAGCATCACCAACCATTAACCAGAAAATGGGGAATACCATAATCTACAAGTAGTGGGTGGATATTTACTCCATTAACCAAGACATCTCCTTTGTATAATTTCATTATCAAAAAAGATAATTGAAAATAAATTCGACTTCCTCATAAGGGATCTTCACTTTTGATCAACCAAAAATGATTTTAAGGAGAAAACAATAAATTTAAAATAAGTATGTAAAATTTAAAAATCTATTCATTACATTTTGGATCCTAAGTTATAATATATTCAAATAAAATATATTTGGGGAATTTTACTCCAATTAAGTATTCACAATGATCTATTTTGGTTTGGATTACCTTTAAAGTCCATTTTCTGAGGGTCAAGTTGAGAGGTGAAGTCCCGAGGGCAGTGTGTTTTCTAAAATTTCTTTAGTTTAATTATGTTCCAGAGTAGAGTATATATTTTTTACTTATATAAACAAATAAATATCATATAAGTTAATACTATACTTTTTTTGTGTGAATTCATTTTTATGCTTAGAAAGGATTTTTCTAAAAATTATTTTTATTGCGGTAAACATACTTTTATTAGAATTAATATTTAAAAAATCTGAGAATTTAATATTTTAAAATTGTTTTATAATTTTTAATTTACATTTTTAGATTAAATAATAAGTTCCATTTCATTTTTTTTATAAAAAATCAATTACCATAGTAAATGTCAATCACATCGGTAAATGATTAAATGATTTATAAAGAGTGGAATTAAGAGAAAAGGAAAAAAAATAAAAAAAATAATATCTATAATTTATTGGATAAGGGGATTATATAATTGCCTTATCCTATTCTCAAATTTTTATATTTTGTAGTAACTTGACTTGAGTATGTGTTTAATTTTATTTTAATAAATAAAAATTTCCAAATGTTTCACTCCCCTCATCTATAAAAGGGACTCTTCTCTTCCCCCATAAACACACACATTTCCTTTAAAATACTATTTAATACTAACCCATATTATCTACCTCACAATAATCTCTCACTTTTGGGATCCTATGGCCCCAAAATAAGTCTTAAAACCATTCATTTCCAAGAGGATCTTCAAGAGGATATTTAAGCTCTCAATGTAAGTGATATATTCTTGTAGAATTTTTTTATATTTATTTTACATTAAAAAAAACAAAATTTGATTTATAACTTTAAAACCATGATTTTTAAAACATCAATATTTTTTAAATTTTATATTATTACTATGAAATAACATGTTTTTACTCATTCAACTGTCATAACATGTTCTAGTTTTGGTCAGTTTTACCACCTATATTGAAATTATTATAATGTTCATCTATTGAATGTAAAATAAATCTTAAATAATAGTAATAATATATAATTATAATTAATTTAATATTATTCTATAATTTTGGAGTGTTAATTTTCAAAATCATAAATAAATTCAATTCTTTAATTAATTCAATAACCATCGAAATGGGATATTTTAAGTGTTTCATGAGAACATTCAACATAGGTTCTATGAAATGAATAAGGACTCTAGAACTATACCACATACATGAATAAATTTATGAGGAAAATTATGGAGGTTATGAAACCATGAATAGGACTTGAGGACCAAAACCACCAAACCGAATCATGAATATGAAACATAATTGTTAACAACCAAATATTAATTTTAATAATAAATAATTGATATATGGTTAAAAAATAATTATAAATAGATTGTATAAAATAAATTATATATGAATAAGGTTGTTATAAATATTAATAATAATCATAAAATTTTTATATTGGGAAGTTAGAGCATGTCTAGTCATGAGGGGATCCACGGTGAGGGTTTCATTGACTGAATTTCCATTTTTTGTGTCATAAAATTCATTCTTTGGTTATAAAATTCTTAGTTTATTTTATTTCACAATTTATTCATTATATATGGCATTTTAATTTTCTCTTATGGTAAAATTACACCTGTAAAATAAAATCATCATATTTCATATATTTTATTCTCTATAAAGATAATTTTTTTAGAATAATTATCATCCTTTCTAATGAATCTTTTTATTCCATGCCCATATTTTTATGCTAATTTAAGAGTTTTCTTATCTATTCTTAAATTATTATTTAAGGAAATTTTCATTTATTTTTGATACTTTATACAATGTTTTTAAAAGGAATATTTTTATTGTTTTTTAGATGGTTCACATTTTACTTTCTTTACAAAAGTGTGTAATGTTAATTTTTAATCATTTACAAATCAACTAAAATTTTCTTATATCTTCATATATTATTAATTATTACGATTAATTTCCTATTTTTCATGTTTTTTAAATGAATTTTCTATTCCTATCATTCAATGAAATTTTCATGTTTAAAATGTTACTCAAAGAAAAAGGTATTACTTCTTATTTTCCAATGCATATTTCAAATGATTTTATAAAAGTATTATTTATCTATGTGAACATCCTTTAATTTTTTTATGATTAACAGGGGGAATGATATAATGATACTAATGTTCCTAGAAATATTTATACCACTGAGAAGTATAGATAGAATCAATAGTGATATTTTATATTTTATTTTCTCTTAAAAATAACCTCTACAACTTGTTAGAGTATTGATCCGATCAAATTTATCACTTGACTTTACTCACATTAAAATATATGAAAGTTAAGATACATGCATATGTTTTTTATGTGGTTCTATGCTAGTGTGGGTGACTAATTCCATTCAATATAACATCCCATTGGTATATATAGCTTAAAAATAAAATTAAGTTAATAAAAATGAGACAACTTCTATTAATCTGATTCTATCATCATGATAGGTAATTATAATGGTTCCAACCAGTTACAATGAATAAATATTATTCCGAGCTAAAAGAAGATATTAAATTTGAAGGTAGCTCACAAAAACTCTATCTGAAATCTCAGTCCTCTACCTATACATCCGATGTGCCTCTAACTAATATATTATAATCGGATGTGTCTTATTCTAAATCTAGTCTGCCTCAATTCAGTTCACCTTAGTTCAAAATGCCTATGTATAATTCACTCTATCATTTTCAACTATATATGGTAAAATTTTATATAAAAATATTATTCAGACGGAGTTTCCTTGACTGAATTCTAATGCTACTTATCTAAAAAACACTCTATAGATTCAGATTATTGAAAATAACATCACCAACTCTATATATCACTATTCCATCACAACATCATATAGGTGATCATCCTCCAAAAATAATGGATTAAGTGTGGGAAAAATTTTAATTATCTAGCTCAACTCAAATTTCATTAGACCACCATCAAATTCTCTGAATGTTAGGATTCAATAAACATCATATAAACATACTTAAATATTATAATCAATAAAATAATTTAAATATTCCTATATATGGATAGATTTATGAATGTTGGAAGAACTACTAAGGATGAAAAAATTATTTGACTTTAAAATGTTTATTCAAAGTCTATCATGTATCTATCTAGTGATATTATCTATCATCAGTTTGATGATCCTCATAAGAACTCCTGTATTTGGGAACATGTTGTTTGATGTTTCATTTTCCAATTCTTATCAATCCAATAATCTTGGTCTATTATACTTAGGCTTACTCCATGTGACCCTATTCACAAGTTTCATATAACAGTTATACTTATAGAAGTTTTTAACAATTATTTTGTTTGAAGTGTTGGAACCTCCCTGTACAATCAACCTATATCCTCATAGACTTCATACAGATCATGGATCACTAACCTCAGTTTTCTATAAATTCACATCATCATCATATATTGTATTCTATTTAATTATTTCTCTTTCTAGAATTCTTTATAATAGTCAGTTCGATACATATTTGAATTTCACTATTTCCAGAGCTGCTCCATCTAGTGGATCTTCATTGATCATCAATTCTCTCTCTGTTTAATGTAATTTATACTTTTCTATATAAAACACCTTCTTACTTAAGATTTGTAACTCATACGTTATAAAAATTGAATTTTGTAGTAAAATTCAGGAGCCACAATCTATTTGTAAAAAATATAACACTTTCTATAAACACAGAAAGAATCATGTATATCTTTATGATGTTTGGTGATTCAAATCAATTTAATGCATCATATGAATTATATGAGTAGGGAAACAAACATTTTTAAAAAATAATTTTTCTAAAACAAACACCTTTACAAACATGATGTTGAAAAAAATATAGCAATCAACCCAAAGGGTCTTCAATCCCCCTGGATTTTTTAGAAACATTTTCAATACTTTTAACAAATCTTCTCTCAAATTCCATCTTACCATAGCCTTTCCCATAGAGAGTGTCCAGACACGACATTGTGAGTTTGTGAGATTTTTTTAAGGAATTCCATCCCCCAATGAAAGTAAATTTTGTGTCCAGGATAATTCAAAATACCCCTAAATTTTTTAATCCCCATTTTTATTGTAACACCATCTCCAAATTCAAAAAAGATAGAGTAAAAAGTTGTACTTATTCCCCCCCTTTTAAATAGAATCCAATGAAATATGGGTGGAACTTCTTAATAACTTTATTAAGTCAATGGTGGAGGATGAACATGTATTTTATTCCTCAATTTCTCAAATATTTCTCTTGGAATAGATTTTGTTAAGACATTGAAAATTTGATATTTTACTGAAATATACTCAATAATTACTAGGTGGAAACAAAATAATATTATTCTACTATACTCAATGCAACATAATTTTTTCTTACTATATTAACTCAACCAACATTATTCCAAGATGAAATTTCCCCTGGATGTTGATTTTTTATCATTTAAATGTATATCTCAATGAGCATCAGTGAACCAATGAAAGGTCATCTCATTATTTCTTCTATAAATCATGTCATAATTAAATGTTTATTTAACATAACTATGTATTATATTTATGTAAATCATATCTGATCCCTTAGGATCACTCTGATATCTTGCACATAAAGTTATAATATATGTAATTTTGGGTCTTGATGAAGTAATATAGAGAAATCATTCAATAAACACATGAATACCCTTTTGATTCAAAATTTTCCTAGCTTCATCCTTACTCAGTCTCATACAAATTAAAATAGGATTAGAACCTACTTTTTAATATAGCATGGTAAACAATTTAGAAACTTTTTATCATAAATTTCTTACAAGTGGGATATATTTCTTCCTTTCTGTTGTACTTGTAATCCCATAAATAAATTCAACTCTTTGAGCAATTAAATCAAAAAGTTAATCTTTACTTGATAAGAAAATTCTTCACTACCTTTATCCCTATCTCCCATAAAAAGTATATCATCAATGTAAATAATAAAATCAGGGTAACCATGCTTATCCTATTCACACAATAGATTATATAAACTTTTTTTTTCCTTTTGAAAAGTTCAATTGCTTCAAGAAATTTTCATGTTTTGAATACCAAGTATGAAGGGCTTGTTCTAACCCATACAAATATATATTTAGTTTACACACCATGGTTCCATCATTATCACATATGAACCCACGTGGTCACCGAATATAAATTTCTTCTTAAATTTCACTATTTGATAAAGCTATGATAAAATCCATCTGATATACACTGTAATTTCAATGAGCATAAATAGATGAATTTTTTTTGATAGTTTTTATCCTTACAGTAGGGGAAACAATTTCTTCAAAATCAACACCATTCACCCATGAATTTCCTTTTAAAACTTAGTATTCATTATTTATTTGAAATTTCTCCATGTTCATTTAGTTTATTTATGAACACCTATTTTTTTTATATAACATAATTTCCTTTTGGACAATTAAAAAGATCCCATGTGTCATTATTATCAATTTGATCCAACTCTGCATTAATCACATATAACCATTCTATAAATTCATCAACCTATAAAATGGAATATGGTTACACCTGTGAGATATATGACATCCAATTATCAAATATTATTTTCAATATTATATAAATTGGAGTTTTTTGGGTTTTAATGACATTATTGGATTCAACATATTTTTTTAATGTTTGTAGTTTTTTTGTTTTTCTTCCGGTCTTACTTTCCTTATTACTGACTGACTGCAAATTAAATTTTTATTTCAAAATCACTTTTAAGAAGAAAGTGGGAAACCAGAGTGAAATCAAAAAAATAAAACCCAAACATTCCTCCACATCTGAGATCATCAAGACCAAATAAATTTCAATTTAAAAGCACAGAAAATATTCACCCAAGAAATAAAAACAATACGATCAGTGTCCACCTTCTCGTAGTTGCTCAGCTAGTTGTCCCGTACAAATATGCACATGCCTAGTGCTGATGGAAAGCACCATAACCTCTCAAAACATCCAAATATAGATAGCGATGATATGAAGAACCATCCCTACTATGAACGTCTTTTGAAACAGTCCCTTGAAAATAAACTGAATGCATCATCTCACGTACCAAGGGCGCAGTGCCACAAGTGAACACACATCATCAATTAACAAAAACCTAAAAAAATTGATCTTCACCAAAATAGAACAAATAAATGGTCATTATACCTCCAACAGCTTTATTGAGGAATCCCTTAGAGTCGCCATCAACCGAGACCAAATTCAACATCACTTCCAGCAAACAACCATATTCCTCCATCCACCTGTAAACTGATAATAACAACAATGCATAATAAACCAAAAACCAAACACCACAGAAATCAGCCAACATTGGATAATATCAAGAACTTTCTAACAGAATCATCAAGCCTCGCCGAAAGCCGAAAAACCATAAATTCATAGGCCACATATTCAGCAATATAAAAACCAACATGAATGCAAGAACTATGCAATTGAATCGGAAAATACCAAACTAGATGACTGTAAAGAAAACCCAAAGTAGAAGAAGATCACTAGACCACCCGACGGTAGCCCGACCACCCATATCCTATCGCCTCCACCTAGAAAAAATGTGAATCCCATGATGAATCACCCACTGGACACCCCGGAGAGAATATGGAGACCTCCGACCGCTAGATCTGGAAACTCAGATGCGGATCAGAACCACACCGCCTTATGAGACACTATCCCACGATGAGGAATCGAGTGAGGAGAGGCCAGAAATGGTGCAAAGGTTGACCGAGACCAATAAGTGCCACAACAAGAAGAATCACCACTAGATCTCACCGAGTACAGGAGGACCGCCACGACAACTCGAGGAGAAAAAGGAGGCACTGAGAAAACCCAACGAGACTGTGCCCCTTACGGCCTCATTGACTCAACAAGAGGTAATACATTCCTTATTACTATATTTTTCAAAATAAACCTATATAATATTAAGTTCGCAGTCATCTTACTTATCATTAACATGTCTTGAAGTCATCATTCTATCTTTATTTTCATTATCCCAATCATCTTCAAAATATTTTTTAAGGTGGAATGATTTTCAACAACCTTGATATTGATGGAATCTACCAAATTATGCATATATTTCTTCTAGAGATTTAAATTTTTTCTATTGAATGAATATCCCATGAAAATACATTCTTCAGCCTTTTCATTAAACATTACTATGTCTTAATTTTTTATCTTAATTAAGAAAGGACTCCCAAAAACCATTAAGTAATTCATTTTATGGGTTTTCTTATAAAACATCTCATAGGGATTTGATTTGATTTTAGTTTAACCAAACATATGTTTTGAACATGTGTAGATATTATTAAAATATCTCTCTATAATAAATTTTATTGTTTATATTCAATATACATACTAATTCCTATTTAAAATAATATTATGTTTTTTGATACATTATTTTTATGAGGAGTATATATTTATCTTTATTGTTGTTTAATTAAATTTTTCATTACATATTACTTGAAAAAGTTACTTGTGTAATCATTTCCATAATTTTTATTTTGATTCAATATACATACATCCTTATTTTTCCAAACATCAAATCAAAAATTCTTGAACAAATCTCCATCCTCTAATTTATGTTTCAAAAAAATTATGATAGTCAACAAACTGAGATCATCAATGAAATTCATAAAGTAAAATTCTCATTTTGTTTTTTATTATGTCATCATCCCACTTAAATTATAGTCTATGAGATTAAGAGGTCTGGTTGATTGAATTTTAACATTCTTATGTGTTCCACTAACCAAATTTCCATTCATGAAAGTCAAAAAAAACAACATAATATTTCCTTTTCAGTTATTGAAATACTCTTACAATATGTACCATAGAAATTATTATCATACTCATCTAGCCAAGATGCCCAAGTCTTCAGTTCTGTAAATTTTTTTCATCCTCAGTACTATAATAATAATAATTATATGGATCTATAATCTCGAATAGATTCTCACGAGTTCTTTCTCCGGAAATATATTTTTTTATATATTTCAAGAATAAGATAATATGAGAATCTTTTATTATGATACATTCCTTAACATAATCATTGAATTGGATAATCCTCAATAAGTTATTATTAAGCCTAAGAAAAAACAAAACATCCTTTAACTTTAGATTATGAGATTCAATCTCAGCCATGCAAATTTCTACTATTTTTAAGGAACTATCATTTCTAAAAGTGACTATTCCACCCTCACTTATTCCATATTTTCCATGATTTTCATATCACTCATCATATATGAGGAATAAATACTATCAATAATCAATGAACAATTTTATCTAGATTTTAGAGAAACTCCAACAATAAAATATCTAACTTCAATTTTCTTATTCCAAGCATTCTTTTATTTTTTTTGATATAAAGAATTTTTCTAGGAAGTGTTTTCATATATTCTTTATCTTAGTGACCTGGTTAGTTACACCATCCAAAAAATTCATCCATATAGTCAAATCAAATATTCCTTGAGAGTTTCTCAACATATGGTTTCTTTTATTCTATATTATCCTTCGACCATGGATATTTTCCTCATTTTCTTCCAATATCACCCCTTAGTTCATAGTTACTCTCAGGGAGAGAAATGTTTCTCCAAAAATTATACACATTTTACTCATATGTATATAAAAATACTAATAATATATATTGAACCTATATATTCTATAGAAGTATGATTTTTCTATGGTATAAGTATTTTTATATTAAACATTCTTTAAAGCATTTTATTTCCTATGGCATGGGAAATAATTATTTCAGTAGTTATTTTTAACTTCTTTTGATTTTATGTGTTTTTCATAACCTTTTTCAAAGAAATATTTCCCATTTTTATTCTTAAACCTACATGGTTAGTAAAAACAGAGGAAATTTAGAGTTTAGTTAGTTAAGATTTAACCTGATTCTTTTAATGAGATCTCTTCGTGTCTTGGAATGTTTCTTCCATTACCTTATAAGATTTTTCAAAATTATATGTATTCTTTTTCAAGTTATTATCATCCTTGAGAAATATTGATTATGTATTACAAATATAATATCCATTAATAGTAATTATTTCATCAAGATATTTAATCATATCTCCTTTTCCACAACATTTTTTTCATGAGATCCTTAATTCCCTGTATGTACACATATTACATTTTAAGAAACTCTTCCTTTCCTTAAACTTTCTTCTGATTTTTTTTCTTAAATATTCTATCTTCTTTCTTGATTTTTTTCTCAGGACATTATAGAAGTTTTGATATGAGATGATATTCTCTATAAGTTTCATCACCCTACTTTTAAATACTGTTTGAGCTTTGGTATTTCTTTTTGAACATGATCCATGAATGTTTTTAAATTCTTTGGGTTTTTTTAATGAACTGTATTTAGTGTAGTCATACTCTACCAATTTACTCAATATACTTCTTTTATGTTTTTCTAAGAGATTTTTCTTAATTGCAAAAAATTTATTATCTTACATGGATGTTTTTATCCACTTCTTCCTATGAGATTTTTATTTTGAGTCATTATCATTAAACCCATCTGTATTATTTTGGATATTTATTTAAAAAATTTTAATTTCTCCATACTCAAAAAATTTAAGTGGGAGTTTGACTCTATACGTTCCTCTACATTTCTAGTAATTTTAAAATATTAGATATATGATTCTATAATTTACTTCAATATCATCCTATTTGTATTCAAATTTAGTAAGGTCCATTACCTCATATTTATGTCATCATATTTTTATTTTCCTTATATATATTAAGAATATATCTATTCCTTAATCATATTTTTGAAATATTTATCATTCCTCATTTCAAATGAAACAAGTGAGTTATGAAACTCTTCGAGGGATAAATCATCTTTATCTTCTAAAGTAGAGAATGTAGGATCACACCTATCTAGAAAGATACTAATTAATTTTTTAATAATAGTTTAATCTTCCATGAAAACCTCAAATCATTATATGTTACTGATTATTTCTTTAACTCTGGTGAAATAATAATTAATAGTTTCATCTTCCAATATTATGATATCTTCTATCATTCTTATCCATATTTGGAGTTTTTCTTCCTTTAGTTTTATAATTCCCTCGAAGATAATTTTAGGTTTGTACCATGATTACTTTTACACCATGAGATACATCACCTTTATATATATTTTTTGTATTGTAAAGGAAAATAACATTCTATTATTTTCCATAAACCATAAGATATATTTTTTGAAAAAATTTCATAGGAGGAATTTTATACATGGGTTGAAACTCTATAATATCTGCATCAATCACCTTTAGGGAATTAAACAGATGATTGGGTATTATTCTATATTTCAATGCATAAATATTTTTTTCTATTAAAGGTATAAATGACTCTACTATTAATGGATTTGAGATTATACATGATAAGTAGAATACAAATCTTACATAGGGAACCTACCTAATTGTATACCACTATAAGTTCCTAGTTATTTTTAGACCATAGAGGGGGGGGGGTAGAATCAGTTGGGATATTTTATAAATTCCATTCTCCTAAAATTAAAAAATGTTACATATTAGAGTTTCAATCATCATAATTTTATCACTCAACCATACTAGTACAAAATTATTAGAAAAAAACATTAAAAATAAGTTTTTATAAGAGTCACCCCTACCATTGGTGACTACATAATTTTTGTGTTGACTACTATCAGTCTAAGAAAATTATATTTGTAATAAAGTGAATAAAAATAATCCAAAACCCGTAAATATCCTTTTATCTCCCCATATGTAATTACACTATATCCCACTATTAACAAAGTTTTCTTATACTTTTGAGGAAAAACTAGATAAGAAATTTGAAAATATATCACAGAAACACTATTTGGAATCTTTGTCTAACACCACTCCTTCTTATGCTTCTCTATACAGTACACCTTTATTAGGTGTGGCTCAGTTTCAATATGGTATACCTCAATATGGTGCACCTCAATTCAACACACCTTTGTTTGATGCACTCTATCCCTATCACCTTTTTCTAGTACCTCTATCCAGTCTATATAGTTTCCAGGAATAGTAGAGGTATATGCTGGATGGTTCCCAACTATACTTTTTCCCATGATCTATGATTAATACAAGATTTAACACAACATTGAATGTTAGGATCAATATAATTAAATTAAAGAATCAGAACAAAGAAATTATGCCAGAACCAGATGGAGGACCATCACATACTATATATAAATAATTTAATTAATTAAAATATTAACCTTGTTTGAATTATTTATTCATAAATGAATTAGGAAAAAGATATAAATTTCTACGTCATTTCTTTGTAGTAATCAAGTGTAGATTTCCTCTAGCAGTGTTCCACATGTGTTCCAAGAATATTGAGATATCACCGAAATAATCTCCAAGTGCTAGCACGATAGATCCTTGTGCTTATGTCTTCTGCCTTTGATTTCTTTGAGAACGAATCCTAAAGAATTCTCCTTGATCTTGTGGAGTAGGGTTACTCATTTTTCTTGGGAGTTTTCTTTAAGAAGGGATCTCTCTAGGCTTGAGATAATTATCCAATTTTTTTGTTCAAGACACAATAAAAGAATTATCTCTCTGAGAAAATAACATAACTAGGTTTATATATCACTAGGGTTAAAATAAAATAATTTCACAAGGGCCCTTCATTAATTATTTAATCCGACGGAAACCACATGTCAAATAATAATAATAAATCATTATTTCTCAACTTGCGCTTAGCTTTTGTGAATTCTAATTAAATATAATTTAATCCAATAATATTTATTTTTTATTTTTTCTCAATAGACCTAAAATCTCTGTCTTTTATTCATCCATAATATTTATCAGACCTTGAATAATTTCTATTTATTTATTAAATAAATTTCAATGCATTATTCCCAAATATATAAATAAATATTATATTTGATAAGTAGAAAACTAATATCTATATGCAATAAATCATAAATGAGTAATTTCTAAACAATGCACGAGAATAAAATTTATTCAACCTGTTAAATAAAAAATAATTATATATTATTTAATAGAGTTTCTGGTTAGAAATAGTGTGTGATCGTCTAGACCTTTTTCTCAGTTTCATTAGGCGAAGCAGCCTAAAGTCCAAAATTAGAGTCTAGAAACACACCAAAGAACCCATAGATAAATAATTTCATGCCACAATTAAATGTTTACTCATATAGATTATTACTGTGTAATATAATCCCTTTATCTCAATATCTCAAATCATACAGGTTGCATACTGGTTCCATCTACCTATGTTCTCGATGTCTCTTTCTTTGACTTCCCAGATATAGAACATGCTTATAAAATACCATGGATATGGAATTATTTAACCTATATAATTTACATCAAAGGGACTGAGATATCAACTTCCATTAAATAATAGAAGGGAAAAATCCTTTCTCACATTATTCATTAATGCAATATTACTTGTGACGTACCCGAAGTATCCTACCGCACCGCAAACATCCACTATCATAGTTTTATTCAATACATATAAGTGGGTGAAACATAACACTCATTAATAATAATCCTAATGAATAATTCTCAATACACAAGTTTATATATTGGAACATCCAATGGAACAAGAAAATGTGGATTTCATACTGGTGGGTCTCATTCTCATAATATCATACAGGATATTACCAAGGGAGTACATCCGGAGAATGTGCCTCAATGTCCTTTGAGTCTTCACCCCTAATATTATTTTTCATTTTGGTATCATAAATGATATAAAACAGTTATATAAAATATATTTAAGAATAGTGTCATAGAACTTTTGGGTTCTCCTCATAGCAGGGAACTGTTGTGACCTTTTAGTGAGAGAGGTACCCTTAGGACATTATCACATACTAGGTCATGCATAAGAACAATAATTATGTGATAAGAAGTGTATTAATATAAAATAAAATGGATACATGATTATCATGAAGTAAATAGAAGTTTTTTCTAGTTCACAAACTCCAATGGACTCCCACATTCACTAGATCCTACTAATAACAACCCTTAGTCTACTAGCTCTCACATGATACTAATTCCTATTAAAAGATAGGACTTTAGTCAAGTGGTCTACCACATTATATTTTATGGGTACTCTTCTCACTGTAAATTCACCCCTATGATAAATATCCCACAGTAGGTGATACTTTTAGAGTATATTTTTTGTCTATTTGTGTGACCTCAGCTCTTTTCCAAGATCCACTGCAGAAATATTTTCACAATACAATGTGATAAGTTATTTACAACTAGGTACCACATCAAGCTCCAAGAAAATGTTCTAAATCTAAATAGATTCATTGGATACATGAGAATCCACTATATACTCAGAATACATTAATGAATCTGCGAAAATTGCCTTCTGTGAACTCTTCCATCTTACATCTGCTCTGTTAAGATAGAAAATATATCTTCATTATGACTTCAAATAATTCTAATATATTATAAAAATGTGCATAAGTATAACCCCTAATGATCGACTCCTCCTCTCCCCCATACACAAGGAACATATCCTTAGTTTTTCTTAGAAACTTATGGATAGCCTTAACAATAGTCTAATACTATTCTCCTGGTTCTACTTGATATATTACTACCATTCTCAATGCATAGGAAATATCATGTCTAGTACATAACATGGAATACATGATAGATCATATAGCTGAATCATATGGTATATTACTCAATATCTATTCCTCTTATTATGTCTATGGAAACATTTTCATAGAAATATGTAAAGTATGTGACACTAAAACCAATCCCCTCTTGGATTGTTCCATACTAAATCTCTTTAGTATCTTGTAAACATATATACTTTGTCATTTTCCAAGAATCCTGTTGGATCTATCATGATTGATCTTGATCCCTAGAATATATGATACTTTTCATAGGTCCTTTATGGAGAAAAACTTTTCTGACCAGTCCTTAACAGACTGTAAGAGTGGCATTTTATTTAAAATAACTTATATTTCATCAACATATACTACTAGGATAACAACCACATTCCCAACAAAACTCTTATAAACACATCGGTCACATTAATTCTTTCTGAAGCCAAATTCTTTTATAGATTAATCAAATTGAATGTTCCATGACCAGGATGATTTCTTCAATCCATAAATAGATATCTGTAACAAATAATTCCTTTTTTCATCACCTAGAGTCACAAACCCTTCTGGTTGTGTCAAATAGGCATCTTCTTAAAGGTTCCTGTTAAGGAATGAATTTTTTTCATCCATCTTCATAATCTTATAATCATGGTAAGCTTTTATATCAAGTATAAATCTAATGTATTTAAACATTGAAACTAGTGAAAAGGTTTCATCATAGTAAATTCTATGATTCTGTTTAATCCCTTTATCCACTAGCCTTTCTTTATAGGTATTTACTTTACCATCCATTTTTAGTTTCATCTTGAATACCCATTTTCATCCAACTTGATTTACATAATATGGTGCATCATCTAGAACCCAAAATTTGTTTTGATACAGGGAATCCATTGAATTTTTTTTGTCTTATCTCCATCTTGTAGCTTATGAGCTCTCTACTGCCTCCTTGTAGGAGAGTGGATTATCATTGTCAACCAATAATGAATTACCATCCTCGGTTACTAGAAAACCATATTTCTTTGATTCTCTTACCTATCTTACACTCCTACGTAGTACTTGTGTTTTAGGAACTACTTCTTCCACAAGGACCTAAGAAAGATGTTTTTGTATGAACTCTTGTGTATCTTGAGAATGAACTTCGTCGAAATCAATCTTTCCCCCACTATCCTTTTTTAGGATTATCTCCTTCTCAATATAAATGTATTTTATGGAGATATTCACTTTCTTTCCAAATGGGTTGTATATGTTGTATCCCTTTGTTTCCTTAGGATACCCGATAAAGATACACTTCATTCCCCGAGGTGGAAGTTTATTTCTTGATTAGGCCTTAACAAACTCCTCATAATCCCATAAACATGTATGAAACAAAATGGGGTTCTTTCTACCCCATAACTCTAAGGTAATTCCATTTGCCTCTTTAGTTGGTACTCAGTTTAATATGAATGACACTATTTTTAATGCATATCCCCAAAAGGATAATGTAATATCTACACGAATTATCATTTTCATTACCATTCCCAACAAGGTAAAATTACTACATTCACTAAAACCATTCCATTATGGTGTATGAGATGGAGTGAGTTAAAATATAATCCCCAAATCCTATAGAAATTTGATGAACTCTTGATTAAGATATCCACCACCTCGATCCAATTAAATATTATCTATCTTCTTATAGAGCTGATTCTCTACTTAATTCTTGAATTACTTGAAATTATCAAAGGAATCAGAATTATAACTCATAAAGTATATATTTATACATATATATATGCAATTCATCATTAAAAGTTATTAATTATGAATATCCACCTCTAACTTCTATAGGAAATGGTCAACACACATCAATGTGTACCAAACCAAGATTTTATGTGGCCCTTTCAATATATCCGCCAAAAGCTCGTTTGGACATTTTAATGTTGTTTCTAAAAAATAAGTTAATTATAATTTATGTTCTTTATCTAAAAAAATTTGTAATAATGAAATAAATATTATATTGACTAGTCTCCCACTATTTTATTGAAACCCAATAACCCTCACTATTGTCTTCAAAATATTCTGTTTCTTGGGCATCCTATTACCAAGGATCAATATTCCCCTTCTTATTACCTCAAATTTGGTTATTCTAGAAACATTAATGGTTTTAGTTAGGCATTCCAAATTCAAACTGCATTAACTCAATATTCCTTGATCTGATTAGTGGACTCACCAATCTTGAAATCCTTAAATTGGATTTTCTAAACAATTGGCTCTCAGTTACACCAATTCCTACTTTGGTAGTCAACCCTTGATGTGAACCATATTGATTAAACCCAAAAACTCATGTTATAACTCCCTAATAATTTAAATCACCCCAACATTGGCAGGTCAAGCACATTGAAATATGGTTCTACTTTATCTGATGTAAGGGAAATTTATGCCAACTTAATAATTTATTGAGGGAATTTATCCTTTTAATGCTTAAATTTATAATTATTTACTTTATTAAATTATTTTTAATATTAGGTGGATTCACTTAATTTATTAACCATGTCTTAGATAACATTTACACATAAGAAATTTTTTATTAGCTATATCTTTCATGCCTGTTAAATTCATTAATTATGTGATCACAAAAAAAATCCATAATGAAATAACCATACAACTTGATAGAAATATAATAATAAAGTGGTGTGATAAAGATATTTACAAATGTATAGTTTAGCTAGAGGTTGATAAACTAACCATTAACCTATGGGAAAAAACACCTTGAACTAATTTAGGGTTCATGTTTTAGCTTTCCACCTATCCACCAATGTATTTCCTTGGATTGGTTTCATCGCGACTCTGAACAAGAACCACCTCCACTAGCTTGGGAGCTCTATCTATTACATATGCTTTTAGTCACACATAAGTTAGGGGAAAATGGGTTTACATAAGAGAAACCATTGGAACACATGCCATACATAATTAGAGGTGAGAAGGCATGTAGGCCAAAATTTTAATTAATTAACTAATTAAATAAAATTAACCACATACAACGGACTATTATAGATAATGATCATCCACATGCCTGCAACAAATTATGCTTTTAATAAATCTAGATATTCAATTCATAATAATTTTTATTTAAGATAAATCATGCTTAAATAAATTAATTATCATATTTAATTAATCAATTATTTTATCTTAATTCTCATATGAATTTCCTTGAGATTCCCATCCATTATATTTTTCAACAAAATAAATAAATTCATTTAAAGTTAACTATGTACATAAATGTACCTTGGAGGAAATACAGTAAATTCCTGTCTGAATCAACCCAACATGTATTATAATCATATACTTTTTTATTCTGTGTGACATGTAACATACACAACTTATCACATACTTTCATGAACTATATTTCAAGGATGAGTACACAAATTAAATGATTTTTAGACTCATGTTTTTCTTAAATACACAAAGAGTATCAACTTGTAATACGACGTGTACACGATATGTAGATCTAAAAATTATTTATATTTTAATTAAACATTGAAATATTTATTTATATTAAAACCTATATCATGGAATGTCTCATGTTTATGACCACACATAAGTAAACATATCATGGTTTACATAGTAAAATAAATAAATTTAAAATTAGCAGAACTTGGTAAAAGTACATGGCATGTTGACATGATCTATATGGTGTGTGCAACTCACATCATCTATCGGAGACACACACCTAGGGACTCAAAATGTATTCTATGCCTTGTAAAATTTATATTACACATCATTTCCAAGGGGCCACATTCCATGTGAACTTTTTGTTACACGGTCACCAGTCAGGTAAGTTGTGTATGGTAGACACTGCCCATTTATGACTCAAAGGGACTACACATTGTGTGTGTGGGATACACTGCATGTAGCTCGACTGACTGTGAACCATTAAATAATGGTTAGTATATTTCTAAATAATATTTTAATCCATGAATAATATTTAATTTATTTTTAAATAAATTTTGATGCATCGAACATGAGTACACTATATGTAACTCGGGTGACAAAGTGTGTAGTCGGTTGTTATCCGACCAGAAACCTTGGTACCTATGAACAAGTTCTCCATTTTATTTTAATAATTAAATTAATCATCTCTATTATATTTATGAGAAAAAAATGAGGAAGAATCAGATCACACAAATTGGATTAAAATAAATATTAAAATTGAATTGAAAAAACTAAATTAGAATGAGTAAATCACCAGTGTTATCAAATAATTATAAATAATTATTCGATTCCTTTGGTTCCACATGTAGGTTCAAGTGTAGTGGAAGCACGCGATGGGATGTTACCAACTCTGATTTTTTACAAGATGGATGATTAATCCATGATATAACCCAACATTGAACATCACGATCAAAAAAATTAAATCGAAGAATTTGATAATAGAAACTCCACTAAAACCAGATGGAGGATCATCACACAATATTTATAGTTAATTTAATTAATTAAAACATTACCTTTTTCGGAATTCTTTCTTCAATAATTAATTAGGAAACAAATCTGCATTGATGCGTCGTTTCATTGTAGGAATCAAGTGTGGATTCCCTCAAACAGTGACCCACACGTGTGCTATGAATGTTGAGATGTCGCCTAAGGAATCTCCATGTGATAGCTTGATATATCCTTGCGCTTGCATCATCCAAATTTTATTTCTTGAGAAAAAATTCCAAAAAATTATCCTTGAACTGGTGGAGGAGGATTTCTCTCTTTTCTTGGGATATTTCTTCGAGAAGGGAGCACTCTAAGCTTGAGAGAATTTTCCAATTCCATTGAAAACTACCCAAACAAAATGAATTGTCATTGTGAGAAAATATTGTAACTAGGTTTATATATCACTAGGGTAAAAATAAAATAATTGAACAAGTTCCCTTAATTATTTGTTTAATCCTAGTGAAACCCCAAGTAAAATAATAATAATAATATCAACATTTCTCGACAAGAACATAACATGGTAATTATAATTATATATTATTTAATCATGTAATATTCAATAGTTATTATTTCTAAACAGACCAAAAATCTTGATCTCCCATTCCTCCATAATATTTATTAGACCCTGAATAAGGGATATTTATTTATTAAATAAATATCACTACATTATTCTCTGAAAAATAAATCAATATTATACTTACTAAACAGTAAATAAATATTTATATGTGATCAACCATAATTGAATAATTTTTAAACCACATATGGGAATAATATTTATTCAGCATGTTAAATAATAAATATTAATATATTATTTAACTGAGATCCTAGATACACATAGTGTGTGACCCTCTAGGCATATTTCTTAGTGGTATTAGGAAGTGCAGTCTAAAGTCCAAGGTTAGCGTATAACAACACGCCAAGGCACCCATAGAGATAGGAGTAGATGAAACAACTCCATGTTACCTCATATAGATTTTTACTATGTAATATAATCCCTTTATCTCAACATCTTAAATCAAATAGGTTTCATGCTAGTTCCATCTACCTATGAGCTCGATGTATCTTTCTTTAACTTTCCAAAAATATAAATTTCCTATAGAAAACCATGACCATGGATTTATTTAGGATATATCATTTCTATAAAACGGCCTAAGATATAAACTTCTATTAATGAACTCAAGGGGAAAATTCTTGCTCTCATTATCTATTAATGAAATATTACTCATGATGCATCCCACATATAAAACCTCACTATGAACATCTTTCATCACTATTTTCATCAACATATCCAAGTTTGAGACTCATAATACTCATAAATAATATCCTTAAATTATAAAGATCAATACAAAACTGCTCTTATATGAACATCTAATGACACAAGAAAATGTGGATTTCCTACTGGCGGGTCTCGTTCTCATAATATCCGACCGGATATTACCAAGTGTATACACCATGAGAAGGTGCCTCAAATTTCAATGAGTCTCCACCCCTAATAGCCATTTTAATTTGGGTCCCTCAAATGATATCATCTGGATATAGAACATATATTCAGGAATAGTGTAATATAACTTCAGAGTTCTCATCATTGTGGGGAACTACTATGACCTTTTAGTGATACAAATACTCTTAGAACATTATCACATACTATGTAACATATAAGAATGATCATAATGTGTTAAGGGGTTTATCAATATTCAAAACAATGAATACATGTTAATCATAAAGTATAATGATGTTGGTTCTAGAGAAACAAATCCAACAGTATAGCTTCTTTAGCTAAGAGATTCTTTGTATGGACGATCATGATACTTTTCTCATAAAAACTATAGTAATTCAGATCTCTAATAATAGAAGAATCTACTATATCTCAAACAATTCCTTTTCCCCTTTATGTAGGAACTCATCCTCTGAAAACCAAGGAGGAAGATCAAGCTAAATTTCAATTCTCCCTCTCCATTCAATTTATATTTGACCACTCTCAAAATCCATAAATATCCCAAGTCAAAAATATTCTTATAAACATGATTAAATCTTAGATTCAATTATATTATTCAAATATCCTTAAATCTCACTAGATTTATGAACATTAAAATAAAAACGCATTATCATCACATTTTTTTGTATTTATAAATTTTACACAAATTATTTCAAGTATATATATTGTGATATCATAATTTATCCATCCAATGATCCTTTTAAGTACTCATCCATTCGGGAACAATTTGTTTTTTGTTTTTTTGTCTAGTAATTATCAATTCAATCATCTTGTTTTAGTACACTTAGGATTAATTTATCCAAAGTTTATTTAAACTTATAGACTTACAAAATATTATACAATTTGATATATCTAATGTGTGGTAACCTCTATATCTGGTCATCCTAAATTAATTCAAACTTCATGAAATTCTCGATTTTATAACCTTAGTCTGGTATAACTTCACATCTACATCATCTGATATAGTCCGTCTTATGATTTCACTATCTGATATGATTTAGAATTGTCTTTCCATATTGTCTTTAAATTTAAATCTATTCATAGATAATTGATCTAGTGGAACTTCATTGATGATAAATTCTCTATTTTTCTGATGTAATTCATACATTTTTTTTGAGACATATTTATACTTAAATCTTTTTTCTGCTTTCAACCACAACTTTGTAACTTAAATATTTTACAAAATGACATTGTTCAAAATCTTTGTGAGTGAAATGATTTTTGTAAAACTTCTCCCCTTTGAGAAAACACAGCTATAATTATGAATAGCTTCATTATTTGGGTAATTTGAAGATCAGTATATCATGATATGACATATTATAGTAGGAACTCAGAATTCATAAACAACTCATTTTCTTAAAAAAACATTCAAATAATTTATTTTGATAAAAAAATAAATTAGTCAACCAAAAGGATCATCAAATACCATCAACCATCTTAGTATTTAAGAATTATGATGAAATTTATAGAAGTTTTCAGGAAAACCATTTCTTTCAACAAGTTATTGAAGATATAATGAAATAATGATTATTTACATGTTCTTACAGCACACATATATATGTTTTATCATTATGTGATGGGCGATCCGTGTATCTCTCTCTGATGAATTTTGTAAATATTGATATATCATGATACAATTGTGGGTAATGATTTATGATTCTTTATCAAAAATGGGAAATATGAAGTGATGCTTTATCCTCTATGATATGAATAAATAGGTAGTGATGCTTTATCAATTGTGTCTCCAATTGGTTTGAGAGAAGATACGAGGGTATGAAAATGGAATCATGATTTAACTAGTGGTAGGGGATATCTGAGGTTAGGTCACCATTTCTAAAATTGAATTAAAATACAATCCAATTAAACTATTTATTTCATATTAGAATCCCACTAAACACGAGATAAACACACCCAAAACACTTTCCTCTCCGAAGCCAACCCAAGTACAGTACAACCTTATTTAATTTAGGATAAAATGTAATTTATTAGAGGACCATGATAGATCTTCCATTATCCCAAATTTATTTTTGTAGAATACAATTCTATTTCTTGACTTTATTTAAAATTATTTCAACTCATGCCTTAGACTAATTCATCTCACATTGTTGGGATTGATCTAGTGGTTAAACATACAATCTTGGAAAGAATTCATATCTTAAGAATAAGTAATTAACTGGAAATGGATTATTTTAATATCCCATTAATAAATTTTCCAACCTCTTCATCATCATCCAATGGATTTACTATAGGTGGTGAAAAATAGAAAAAAAATTATCTTGACTAAATTGGGATTTTGCAGAAGTGTATGCACCAAATTTAAAAAAAAAACTAGGAATTACAAATGAATGTCTAATAGGGTTTGAACATAGAACATGAATGATGATTCTCATAGTAATATTTATTATCTTAGAAGGATATGATCTTAACATAAATATCGGTTAATTTTATAATTTATAAAGCAATTTCAAACATGGAGGAGTCTTATAAGATCAACTCAACTAGAAGGTATTTCCATTTTATCTTGAAGGAGTATCCAAGGAATGTTTGTACGATATGAATCCTAGAGAAGTCACCCCCTGAGATGAACATCACAAAGATTTTATCTAGAAATATTTCCATACCTCAATGAGTGCATAAATGAGGAAATAAATTTTAGGGAGTAATAAAGTGAGTTGGGAAACCCTCTATGAGTTAAAGGAGATATTCAAGTGATTAAATATATCCTTTCAACACCATCCTTATAAATATCACCATTTACTAGTATACCCTTAATATGGATTAATATATAGTTATTTGAAACTTCTAGAATCTTACTTTATAAGATAACTTGTAAAGACCCATAAATTTCAAGGAATTTTTTTTTCTAAATTTTCTTTGGAATTTTACAAGAGCGCAGTTTCTGACGGCACCTGATTCTGAGGCCCGGTGTGCCCGGAATCATTTTCTGAAGATTGGCTCGGGTACGTTCAGTGAACGGACGAGCATGTTTTTATAACTTTTGAGCCGGTGCCCGGAATCGAATTCTGAGGGCACCGATGAAATAGAGGCACCAGTATTCGATTAGAAACGCCCATTCTGGAGTTGCGTTTGCTCGAGTGTGGTTTTTAATTGTCGGGCTTAAAGTTGAGAAATAAAATAATTTTGCGACAACTTTATTTTATTTCGCTTAAGCCACTTGGAAGCCACTTGAAGCCACTTAAAGGCGGCTTGAACTGAGTTGAACTGGATAGGATGCTATCCAGAAATATCCTACCCCATTGGTAGGATATTTGTGAGGTGGGGCCCGCACGAGCCCCGCCGTTTCTTTCTGCTAAGAAACGCACCAGCAAAAACCCGTCTTAATGAAAGTCAACTGACGCGTTTCTTAAAATATTAACAGACCATTTAATTGAGCGGTTTATTTCGTGAATTAAATGGGATATTTCTTTCGTGAATTAAATGGGTTGTTTCTTTCGTTGAATTAATTAAACGAATTGATTAGTCGTTTATTAACCAGTTTTCAAATTCGTTGACGTAATAATAAAATAAGGCCAATGCACGACCTCTGGTTATTTGCGCGTTGAGAATATTTGAGAGGACCCTTGTATCTTCTTCTCCCTCGCGAAGAACATGAAGAATGCCGAACCCGGAAATCGACGACGCTTCCGTCCGAGACGTTCTTCCCCGCTCCGATCTCCGGTCACCAACCGTTTGAGGTGAGTGATTTCGGATTTCCTCTCAAGGTTCTTTTGGTTTTAAACAAAACAGAAATTTAAATATTAATAATTTAAATCCGTTGTTCTTGGTCCGTTGAGCTCGCCGACTCAACGCCGGATTCCGCGACGACACGACGCCTCCCCGCGACGACGCTATGATCCCTCTCTTCCGCGACGAGCTTTTCCACGAAGAACGCTCGCGTGCGACGATCATCGAAGTAGGGATATTATAATTTGGAATACCCCTCTTTATTCCCGTGAACGTTCTTTAAAAATTAAAGAACCAGTTCAATTGAACAATTTTATTTTATTAAAATTGTCGGTTCATGTGTTGAACAAAATTCTCCCGTTTGTTTATATCTAACGCGAGGGTGCGGGCCAAACGAACACGGCCCGACGACCCTCCGCCGTTCATCGTTTTGTGCGGATTTGACGGGCGACGACGGAACGTGCCGCAACGGATGTTTGACGATCCCGCCGTGAAGAACGAGTCCCGGGAGGAGCAATGGCGTAGACGGGAAGAGAATCGGACCACCGGAACGATCCCGGTGGCCCGCGGAACTCGCCGGCGGCGCGGGTTGCCGGCGCGGCGGCGCCGGCAGTCGGGAGCGGCGGCACCCCGGCCTGTCGCCGGACAGGCCGCCGCGGCTGAAGTTGCGGCGGCGGCGGCACCCGCGGTTGCGCGGGTCCGGTTCCCTCGTACGCGGCTGAAGCCGCGTCCCGACTCAACGCGGCCCCACGCGGGGGGCCGCGACACCACCTGGCCGCGGGGGCGGCGCCACGCGTGCCTCGGCTGTTCGGCCGAACCGGACCAGGCCGGTCTGACCGGCCGGGCCGCGCCCTGGCCGGACTGGACCGGGTCGGACCGGGTCGGGTCGAACCGGTTCAGGTCGACCCGGTTCGGCCGACTCCTAGGGGGGGTCGGGCCGGGTCGGCCCGGGCCCGTACCCCCCCGCCTTCGGACGAACTTCGTTCAAATGGATGTATCTTGAGCTACGGGCCTCCAAACGACCCACCGTCAGCGGCAACGCGATCCTTGGATCGAGACGGTCATTTTGGTATATCGCACTCAAGGTTTCGGAAAACATTGAATTCGGACGGGTTAGTTCGTAGACGAAACCAACCGGGCCTTCGGAGCAAAAACACTCATATCTTGAACCACGGACGTCTGATTGATGTGTCTTCGGCTTTGTTGAGTCCCTCTTAGTGAGACGGATCTTTTGGCATACTCCGCCCAAGATATGGACGCAGGTGGAGTACGGTCGGGTTGGTTTTGCCTTAAAAACCAACCGGGCCCCTGGGACGAAAATGCCAATAACTCTCAGACCGGGCATCCGATTGACGCGCCGTCTGCGACTCTGAGTTCCTGTTGACGATACAGAACTTTTGAATACATCAACTTCGGACTTTGAGTCAGTTGATGTATCAGCCTCTCGGCTCGTGGAGCAGACCATCCCGAACGAGCTTGCTGTGTGCGGGAACCCTAGGCTGGCTGCGACTGCTACTTCGACAGCGACGACTGTGTAGAGATCCTCCGTGGACTCCGACGACGACCGTGCAGAGATCCTCAGTGGACTGCGGCGATGATTGTGTAGAGATCCTCAGTGGACTGCGATGATTACTGCACTCAGCGATCCTCCGTGGATCAGTGCTACAGGTCCTGCGTGGGCCCGGTCCTGTGTGGGCCCGATCCTGTGTGGGTCCAATCCTGTGTGGGTCAGCGCTCAGTGGTTCTGTGTGAGCCAGCGCCTACAGGTCCTGCGTGGGCCCGGTCTTGTGTGGGCCTGATCTTGTGTGGGTCTGATCCTGTGTGGGTCATTGCGGTGGTTAGTTACCTATCGATCCTTCGTGGGTCCGACGACTTAGATGGATCAGTAGTCATCTTTATCGTCATCCGAAGAAGTATACCTGTGTGAGCTGAATCTTGTGTTTACTCTCCTTTGTGGATTGTGTTGAGCTATCCTGTGTGGATTTGCTGTTTACTCTCCTTTGTGGATTGTGTTGTGCTATCCTGTGTGGGTATACGTTTTGCTTTCCTGTGTGGACTGGGTTGTGCTTGGGCTCGGACGTTGGAGCCGAACGGGGAATTGAAGACTTAGGTATATGTATGGGCATATACCTAAGCCGCGTTAGAAGTTACTTCGTGATTGTACCTTTCCTTTGTGGATTATCCTTTGTGGATTTCGGGAGACCTTCGGGGGTCTCGGGGTCCCTACTGAGTAGCTTATACTCACCCCTACATGGGCTATGGCCGCACTACGTTGTGTTGGTTGCAGACAACGGACAGCGCTGACCGTGGTGGAGGCGTGCGGAGCAGGACATTACCTGGAGGTGGACCACTGGGCGGGACGTACTCGGAGCGGTCAGGTGGACCGAGGAGCTGTGGAGGCTATCTGTACCCACCCTTCAGGTGGTACTTCCAGAGGATAGCTCGACGCTGCAGTTTTCCCTTTTCAGTTGCTGTTTTTCCTTTCAGTTGTACTTTACTGTTGCGCTTGTATCTCCGGCCCCTTTTACTTTCAGCACAGCTTGTACAGTTTTTACTTAGTGTTTACATTTCCACTTGCTTACTCTGTGATGCTTGTTTACTTTTCAAAGACAATGCCTTCCCTTTTTGTTGGGATTTACGCCTTGGTGCTAGTCGCCAGCCCCTGTCCTATGGAAGGCGGGCTTGGGGTAGTCACGGCACGGCCCCGATGGTGGGTCGTGACCAATTTGTATCAGAGGTGGTCAGTTCTACCGAAGACTCTGATCTTTCTTCTGTGTGAAGCAATAGTGTTTAACGTATTGAGTGTGGTTATCAGTCCAGGGAGTCCAGTGTTGGTACGGCGGCTGACATATCCATACACCAGAACCCTGACTTCTGATTTCCGACTTAATACACGAAAACATTGATTGCATGTGTGTTTCAAGTTTTCTCTGTGATTACTTGTGTCAGCTCACCAGGTATACTGTTCTGACCGTGGCATACTTGTTTCCTTTTCAGGATGGCACGACGACAGCAGCCAGCTAGGGTTCCTAGAGTAGAGCGTGACGACAGCCCGTCGAGCGATGAGGCCTCGGTACAGGGCCCGTTGATAGCAGAGGCATCGGCGGTACCTTTACCCGCCGAGCCCCTGATGCTTCCAGCATTGGCAGCTGACGACGCACGACGCCTCGGAGCTCTGCACGAGTTTCAGAGCCAGCGACCACCCAGGTTCCATGGGGAGTCGGACCTCCAGGCAGCCGAGGACTGGCTGGAGACGGTCGTCCGAGTTTTCAGGCTAGTGAGGACACCAGCAGACCTCATGGTGATCCTCACGGCGAGCCTACTGCACGCAGCAGCAGGGCGATGGTGGAGCCTGATGCTCCAGGTACACGATGAGGCCACCCTAATCTGGACGGACTTCGAGAGCCTCTTCCGCTCAGAGTTCATCCCGGCCACCCTCCGGGCGGTGCACATCCAGGAGCTTCTTCAGCTGCGGCAGGGCAGCTTGACGGTCGCCCAGTACGCGGAGAGGTTCACCGACCTTTCTCGCTACTCGACAGACATGGTACGTGACCCCTTCTTCTGGGCCCGGACCTTCAAGCAGGGACTGAGACACGAGATCAGGGCATCGCTGATCTCCCTCAGCATCCCGACCCAGGAAGGAGTACTGGAGCGAGCCCTCCTGATCGAGAGCTTCCTGGCTGAGTCCACAGCGAGACCTACCGCAGGGCGGCAGATAGCGGAGTCATCGGAAGCGGGTAGCCGACGGATGACTCAGGGTTCCAGGCGGACCAGACCTTCCGGCAGACGACCTCAGGACACTGGCTTAGCAGTGTAGGGCACTCAGCACGGAGCCAGTCTTTCGAGAGGCAGGCAGTGCTACGAGTGCGGTGGGCAGGGCCACATGGCTCGTGACTGCCCGACCCGTCGTACCGAGGGGCAGCAGATGGTGGAGGGACCGCCCAGGCAGAGGCAGAGGGTCGACCGTGGCGGTCCGCAGGGAGGAGGCGGACGAGGCAGAGGAGCTATTCGAGCAGCAGGTGGTGGGCGACGCTTTGAGGCTCTACCACCACCACCACCAGGAGGCCCGCCCCGACCACAGGGAGCTGGCGGGCAGAGACAGGCGCAGCTCCAGGCAGCGGAGCCCTATGACCACGGTGCGCCAGAGATGATTCGAGGTACGATCTGTGTCTATTCCACCCTTGCTGCAGTTCTGATAGACACAGGAGCGAGTCACTCTTTCATAGCCACTGCCCTTGTTCGGGGCTCGGAGATTCCGACGGAGCCGTTGGCTCGATCCTTGCGGCTAGAGACTCCTACAGGAGCAGACTCGACAATTACGCACTGGTGCCGGCAGTGTGAGCTTACTCTAAGAGGCGAGAGCTTCGGCTGGGATCTTCTTGTAGCGACATCGAGGCCTTACGACGTCATCTTGGGCATGGATTGGTTATCTACGGTCCATGCTCAGATTGACTGCATTAGGCGCAAGGTGCGATGTGTGCGCACCGACGAGAGCAGGTTCACCTTCACCGGCGAGAAGGGAGCCTTAACAGCACATGATGGACTCACGCAGAGGAGAGGTCAGCCCATCACTCATCAGTTGGCTAGCCTCATCCTGGGAGTAGTCGACGTGCGGAGTCCCAGTTTTCCTGCAGTGGTGGATCAGTACGCGGACGTCTTTCCCGACGACGTTCCAGGACTACCTCCTCGCAGAGAGGTAGACTTTTATATTGACCTGTACCCTGGGACAGCCCCGATATCCACTCCAGCATATTGGATGTCCCCCGCTGAGCTTCGAGAGCTGTGGGTACAGTTGGAGGACTTGCAGGGCAAGGGGTTCATCCGACCCAGTGTTTCACCCTGGGCTTCGCCGATTTTGTTCGCCAAGAAGGCCGATGGGAGCTTGCGAATGTGTGTCGATTATCGTCGCCTGAACCAGGTGACAGTGAGGAACAAGTATCCGCTACCCAGGATCGATGACCTCTTCGATCAGCTCAAGGGAGCACGGTGGTTCTCGAAGATAGACCTCAGGTCAGGCTATCATCAGCTCAGAGTTCGAGACTAGGATGTGCAGAAGACGGCCTTCAGATGTCGGTATGGCCACTATGAGTTCCTGGTTATGCCTTTCGGCGTAACCAAAGCTCCAGCAGTGTTCATGAGCCTCATGAACAGGATCTTCCAGCCATTCCTCGATCGATTTGTCGTAGTCTTCATCGACGTCATCTTGGTGTACTCGACCACGGAGGAGGAGCACGCCTACCACTTGCGTGTTGTACTAGACACACTCCGAGAGCACCAGCTTTATGGAAAGCTCTCGAAGTGTCAGTTCTGGTTACCTGAGGTCCACTTATTGGGGCACGTCATTTCTGAGGCGGGAGTTGCAGTGGATCCCACGAAGATCGAGGTAGTGCTAGCTTGGGAGCCACCCAAGAGCGTGAAAGAGGTGCGGAGTTTCTTGGGCCTAGCCGGATACTATCGGAGATTTGTGCCAGACTTTTCTAGAGTTGCGGCCCCACTCTCAGTGTTGACGAAGAAGGGGAAACCCTTCGTGTGGTCAGACAGATGTCAGCAGAGCTTCCAGGAGCTGAGGCAGAGGTTGACCAGTGCACCTATCTTGAGGTTGCCTGAGGAGGGAGTTGGATACGTAGTCTACTACGATGCATCAAGGACCAGACTCGGGTGTGTCCTGATGCAGGAGCGGGGCGTGATTGACTACGGATCATGTCAGTTGAGGCCGCATGAGCAGAACTACGCTACCCATGACTTGGAGTTGGCAGCAGTGGTCTTCACCCTGAAGACATGGCGGCAAGATCTGATGGGCGAGCGCTTCACTATCTTTTCTGACCACCAGAGTCTCAGGTACATCTTCTCTCAGAAGGACCTGAACCTGAGACAGCGGCGATGGCTCGAGTTCCTCCAGGACTATGACTTTGAGATAGTCTATACTCTTGGGAAGGGGAACGTGGTAGTCGATGCCCTCAACAGGAGGACGGGCATCCAGCTGCTTGAGGAGGCGACAGAGCAGCTAGCCGCCTTGCAGATATCCTTCGTGGATAGAGACGGAGCAGCCTTCCTTCAGTCTCTCATAGTCTCTCCTCCACTTCTACAGCAGGTCAGAGAGGCACAGCGTGGGGACGCTGACTATGAGACACGGCGTGCACAGATATCCTCGGGACAGGCACCTGATGGTTTCTCCCTTGGAGCAGAGCACGATGTCCTTTTCAGAGGACGTACCTTGGTACCAGTTGCTTTACGAGAGGAGGTGATGAGAGAGTTCCACACTTCTCCTTTGGCGGTACATCCTGGAGTGGCGAAGATGTACCAGGATCTCAGACGTCAGCAATGGTGGCCGGGCATGAAGAAGGCTGTGGCAGAGTTCGTTTCGCGGTGCCTCACCTGCCAGCAGGTGAAGGCAGAGCATCAGGTACCAGCAGGCTTGGTACAGCCCTTGGAGGTCCCGGAGTGGAAGTGGGACGGGATATCTACGGACTTCGTGAATGGACTTCCACGCACTTCCAGAGGTCACAACTCCATTTGGGTGATTTTTGACCGACTCACCAAGTCGGCACACTTCTTACCCATTCGAGAGCAGGGCTCAGTGGAGAGCTTGGGACGTCTCTACATTCAGGAGATTGTACGACTTCACGGTGTGCCATCAACTATCGTCTCCGATGGGGACGCTCGCTTTACTTCCCGGCTTTGGAAGGGGTTGCAGGAGGCGTTCGGGACGCGGATACGTCTGAGCACCGCCTTTCACCCTCAGACGGATGGTCAGACGGAGAGGACCATTCAGACTCTCGAGGACATGCTCTGCGCATGTGTCCTCGACTTTGGTCGCAGTTGGGAGGACCACCTACCCTTGGTGGAGTTCGCATACAACAACAGCTACCACTCCACCATCGGGATGGCACCCTACGAGGCGTTGTACGACAGGCCTTGCAAATCTCCTTTGTGCTGGATAGACATTGGGGAGTCAGCACTTGTGGGACCAGAGATGGTCCGGGCCATGACAGAAAAGGTCCAGGTCATCCAGGAGTGGATGAGGACAGCTCAGAGCCGGCAGAAGTCATATGCTGACAGGAGGCGGAGGCCACTAGAGTTCGAGTATGGCGACCACGTCTTCTTGCGGGTCTCACCTCGACGTGGTTTGAGGAGATTTGGCCGAGGCGGCAATTTGTCTCCATGCTTCATCGGACCCTTCCAAGTCCTCAGCAGGATTGGCGAGGTGGCTTATCGCCTGGCTCTACCACCTCAGTTGCACCGGCTGCACGACGTCTTCCACGTATCCTAGCTGAGGAGATACGTGCACGACCGGACGCACATCATTGACTATGGGGAGCTAGACGTGGATGACGGGGCGACTTTTGCGTAGGTCCCAGTGGAGATAGAGGATCGACAGGAGCGGGTCCTACGTGGGCGATCGATTCCTCTTGTGCGCATCAGATGGCAGCACGGGAACCTCCAGGAGAGCACTTGGGAGCGGGAGGCTCAGATGCGTGCTCAATACCCACATTTGTTTCCCTAGTTTATGATGTATCTTTACGGGGACGTAAAGTCCTAAGGTGGGAGTAATGTATAGACCCATAAATTTCAAGGAATTTTTTTTTTCTTAATTTTCTTTGGAATTTTACAAGAGCGCAGTTTCTGACGGAACCTGATTCCGAGGCCCGGTGTGCCCGAAATCATTTTCCGAAGATTGGCTCGGGTACGTTCAGTGAACGGACGAGCGAGTTTTTCTAACTTTTGAGCCGGTGCCCGGAATCGAATTCTGAGGGCACCGATGAAATCGCAACGCCGGTATTCACTTAGAAACGCCCCTTCCGGAGTTGCGTTTGCTCAAGTGTGGTTTTTAATTTTCGGGCTTAAAGTTGAGAAATAAAATAATTTTGCGACAACTTTATTTTATTTCGCTTAAGCCACGTGGAAGCCACTTGAAGCCACTTAAAGGAGGCCTGAACTGAGTTGAACCGGATAGGATCCTATCCAGAAATATCCTACCCCCTTGGTAGGATATTTGTGAGGTGGGGCCCACACGAGCCCCGCCGTTTCTTTCCGCTATGAAACGCACCCGCGAAAACCCGTCTTAATGAAAGTCAACTGACACGTTTCTTAAAATATTAACAGACCATTTAATTGAGCGGTTTATTTAGTGAATTAAATGGGCTGTTTCTTTCGTGAATTAAACGGGCTGTTTCTTTCGTTGAATTAATTCAACGAATTGATTAGTCGTCTCTTAACTAGTTTTCAAATTCGTTGGTGTAATAATAAAATAAGGCCAACGCACGAACTCTGGTTATTTGCACATTGAGAAGATTTGAGAGGACCCTTGTATATTCTTCTCCCTCGTGAAGAACACGAAGAACGCCGAACCCGGAAATCGACGACGCTTCCGTCCGAGACGTTCTTCCCCGCTCCGATCTCCGGTTACCAACTATTTGAGGTGAGTGATTTCAGATTTCCTCTCAAGGTTCTTTTGGTTTTAAACGAAACACAGATTTAAATATTAATAATTTAAATCTATTGTTCTTGGTCCTTTGAGCTCGCCGACCCAACGCCGGATTCCGCGACGACGCGACGCTTCCCCGCGACGACGCGACGATCCCTCTCTTCCACGATGAGCTTTTCCGCGAAGAACGCCCACGCGCGACGATCATCAAAGTAGGGATATTATAATTTGGAATACCCCTCTTTATTCCCATGAACGTTCTTTAAAAATTAAAGAACCAGTTCAATTGAACAATTTTATTTTGTTAAAATTGTCGGATCATGTGTCGAACAAAATTCTCACGTTTGTTTATATCTAACGCGGAGGGTGCGGGCCAAACGAACACGGTCCGACGACCCTCCGTCGTTCTTCGTTTTGTGCGGATTTGACGGGCGATGACGGAACGTGCTGCAACGGATGTTTGACGATCCCGCAGTGAAGAAAGAGTCCCAGGAGGAGCAATGGAGCAGATAGGAAGAGAATCGGACCACCGGAACAATCCCGGTGGCCCGCAGAACTCGTTGGCTGCCGGGTGCGGCGGTGCCCCGGCGCGCCGCCAAACAGGCCGCCGCGGATGAAGCTGTGGCGGCGGCGGCCCCCGCGGACCTGCGGCCGCGCGGGTCCGGTGCCCTCGGACGCGGCTGAAGCCGCGTCCCGACTCAACGCGGCCCCAAGCGGGGGGCCGCGGAACCGCCTGGCCGCGGGGGCGGCGCCCCGCGTGCCTCGGCCGTTCGGCCGAACCGGACCAGGCCGGTCCGACCGGCCGGGCCGCGCCCTGGCCGGACCGGACCGGGTCGGGTCAACCCGTTTCAGGTTGACCTGGTTCGGCCGACTCCCCGGGGGGGGGGGGGGGGGGGGGGTCGGGCCGGGTCGGCCCGGGCCCGTACCCCCAGTCTTCGGATGGACTTTGTTCAAATGGCTGTATCTTGAGCTACGAGCCTCCAAACGACCCGCCGTCAGCGGAAACGCGATCCTTGGATCTAGTCGGTCGTTTCGGTATATTGCACTCAAGGTTATGGAATACTTTGAGTTTGGCAGGGTTGGTTCGTACACGAAACCAACCGGGCCTTCGGAGCGGAAACGCTCATATCTTGAGCCACGGACGTCCGATTGATGTTCCACAGGCTTTGTTGAGTCCCTCTTAGTGAGACTTATCTTTTGGCATACTCCGCCTGAGGTTTGGATGCAGGTGGAGTAAGGTCGGGTTGGTTTTGCCTTAAAACCCAACCAGGCCCCTTGGACGAAAATGCCAATAACTCTCAGACCGGGCGTCCGATTGACGCGCCGTCTGCGACTCTGAGTTCCTGTTGACGTTACGGAACTTTTGAATACATCAACTTCGGACTTTGAGTCAGTTGATGTATCAGCCTCTCGGCTCGTGGAGCGGACCCTCCCGAACGAGCTTGCTGTGTGCGGGAACCTTAGGCTGGCTGCGACTGCTACTTCGATAGCGAAGACTGTGCAGAGATCCTCAGTGGACTCCGACGACGACCGTGCAGAGATCCTCAGTGGACTACGGTGACATCTGTGCAGAGATCCTCAGTGGACTGCGATGACTACTGCACTCAGTGATCCTCCGTGGATCAGTGCTACAGGTCCTGCGTGGGCCCGGTCCTATGTGGGCCTGATCCTGTGTGGGTCCGATCCTATGTGGGTCAGCGCTCAGCGGTTCTGTGTGAGCCAGCGCCTACAGGTCCTGCGTGGGCCCGGTCCTGTGTGGGCCCGATCCTGTGTGGGTCCGATCCTGTGTGGGTCATTGCGGGGGTTAGTTACCTATCGATCCGTCGTGGGTCTGACGACTTAGATGGATCAGTGATCATCTTTATCGTCATCCGAAGAAGTATACCTGTGTGAGCTGAATCTTGTGTTTACTCTCCTTTGTGGATTGTGTTGAGCTATCCTGTGTGGATTTACTGTTTACTCTCCTTTGTGGACTGTGTTGTGCTATCCTGTGTGGGTATACGTTTTGCTTTCCTGTGTGGACTGGGTTGTGCTTGGGCTCGGACGTTGGAGCCGAACGGGGAATTGAAGACTTAGGTATATGTATGGGCATATACCTAAGCCGTGTCAGATGTTACTTCATGATTGTACCTTTCCTTTGTGTATTATCCTTTGTGGATTTCGGGAGACCTTCGGGGGTCTCGGGGTCCCTACTGAGTAGCTTATACTCACCCCTGCACGGGCTATGCCCGCACTACGTTGTGTTGGTTGCAGACGACGGACAACGCTGACCGTGGTGGAGGCGTGCGGAGCAGGACAGTACCTGGAGGTGGACCACTGGGCGGGTCGTACTCGGAGCAGTCAGGTGGATCGAGGAGCTGTGGAGGCTATCTGTACCCACCCTTCAGGTGGGACTTCCAGAGGATGGCTCGACGCTGCAGTTTTCCCTTTTCAGTTGCTGTTTTTCCTTTCAGTTATACTTTACTGTTGGGCTTGTATTTCTGGCCCCTTTTACTTTCAGCACAACTTGTACAGTTTTTACTTAGTGTTTACTTTTCTGCTTTCTTACTATGTGGTGCTTGTTTACTTTTCAAAGGAAATGCCTTCCCTTTTTGTTGGGATTTACGCCTTGGTGCTAGTCGCCAGCCCCTGGCCTATGGAAGGCGGGCTTGGGGTAGTCACGACACGGCCCCGAGGGCGGGTCGTGACATAACTCATAAAAAAGTACCATGTTATTGTAAGAGAATTTATAGAGATAATTTCCCAAAATTAAAAACAATGTGGTATATGGAATACAACAGGATGGGTACATGAGGTGAAAATATCTTACACCTATTTACTTGAGAATGAATTTGAAAAACAAAAGTATCATATAATAAATTTAATTTTCAAAAAGGTATATGAAATTAAATCTACCACACCTCTAATAGTTGTAAAACATTAATACTATGAAGAACACTATACTGATGGTTGGCCAAAAGTTCCATAAACTAAATGTTGTGATTCTATGTACCAAAGGAAGTACATAGAAAAAATATAAAGAAATCAAGGATTCTTATAATATTTTAGTAGTCGATATGGATCTAGGAACCAATAGCATAAAATAACACTCTTCAAATAGGGTTTCCAACTACCACCTTTTCAAAGGATCCATCCTCATCTTTCTATAAGTTACAAACAAGGGAATAATCAAGAAACGTCAATGAAGGAAATGATGATATAACTCATGGTTTCACAAAATAAGAAATAAAATACTCTCTATACTCATGGATTTTAAACTAAGGAGCTCATACATAATTCAGTTTTCATTCCATAATCCCTGATGCTCAGGGAGGTCTGAAGTAGTGGAGACTTGAAGCATATTCAATGAAAATAAGGTTATAATAATGTGGAAAGGAACCCATATAATTATAAATAATAATACATTCATTACTGTCTTTATTTTGAGGTAGTATATTAGCCACCATTTTTCCCTACCTCTAAGTGTGACTTACCTAAATGCCTTTTCTAGGTAGTAGCCTGAATTTTCTAATGAGGTATACAAGATACCATAAAACATTGGAATTATCTGAGATGGAGTCAAAGAGAAGTTGGGAATCTCATTCCACATATCTAATGAAAATTTTGAAAAGTTTTCATTTAGAGAGACCATTATGTAGTAATATTTTCTCCACCCCAATGGAGTTTCCCTCCCCATAATAAGTATTAAAACCAAGAAGCACTCATCATCATCCATTGTGGAATAGACCACCTCCTCCCATAAAAACTTGTAAGTAGAACCCATCAATATAGGGCTTCATTCTGGCATTGGGTGAGGTCCACCTGACCCATATCCCTTTTCTATCCCAACCATTATTTTCTATGATTTCCAAGACTCTTGGAACTAACCCCTACTAGTTGAATTAATTATTCCACCTAAAAAGGGAACACCGAATTCCACATTCATAGATAACATGTGTGCCTGAATGAGCATAAGAGAGCACTGAGTGCCTTACTGGAATTTATTCCTTTCCACTTAATGCACCCAACACACCACAGAAAACATCATGCTATTATATTTGACATCACTTCCATGTTTCTGTACCACTAATATCTAGGATGAACTAAAATCTGAGCTGGATCCTCCCTATACTTGAATTTCCAGTCACTTGTGTATGAGATCCCAAATGAAACATGACTAGTCTCATTAAAATAACAGGTGTCTAACCATCTCCATTTTAGAGTCCATATATCACAAGCAATGCAATTCCAAGTAGATATAATTTCTCTAAATATTATCATCAGTCAGAATATCCTTTTTTCAATTTAAAAACAAGTAATTTTATCTTTTTTGGGATATCCTTGCACCATAGAATACTCACCCATTCTATAGTCTCCAATAATGGATGCACCATGGCACAAAAGGACCTCTTACTAAAAATAACTGAGGTTGAATCTATTAAAGTGAACCTATTAAGTTCATTAATCTGGAGGATACTTTCATGATGGGTTTTGTGTTTATTTTTAAGGGTATAATTAATAAAATATAGATGCATGATCACTTAATGGAATGACATATCGAAGACTCGACATCCTGGAAAGTAGATTGTATGACCACCCTAGTAATCTTTCCAAAATCTAATATATCCATGCCCAACCATCCTTCATACTTTTTATTTAAACATATCAGAGCCTCATATCCTGAAATGATCCAAGATCAAGTTCCATCCATAACTCTCCACCCAACTAACCCAGTCTTCCCCATATCTATCTTTCATAAACCTTTCCTAAAGAGAAATCCCTTCGACAATGTCCTCTGATAGATTATCTTATAGGATTTTATATATCTCCATTATATTTCTTAGATTAACTCTTCCAACTAAAATCTATTTTTGTATTCTTTTCCAAGGGTAAAAAGGACACATCCCCTCTTGTTTTTTGTCCCATATAAATGATTTAATTATTTTCTCAAATTTTTAAATGATACCTTTGAGTGACTTGATTACTGAAAACATGTGCATTGGAATGGACGTGATAATGTTGTTAAAAAGGTCAATTTTTCCCTTGAATGAGAGAAGGTGATTATATTATTTGTAAACACGAGCTCTAATACGGTTGATGAGGCTATCAAAATGACATTTTTTTATTCTCCCTAAAAAATGGGAGCTTCTAAATACTCCATCAGATGATTTCTTCTTTGAACGCCTAGATATTCCGTAATTTATTTAGCATGCAATGTTGATCATCCTTTTGAAACATGGACAATGATATTTATATGATTTAACCACTACCCTCTCTAGTTATTGCAAGTCATCAATGTATTGTAGAAGCTGTCGATAGATTTTCACTTTCAATTAATGAAGAATAGTATATCATTAGGAAATACTAGGTTCCATATTATTCCAATCACAAAAATATTTTTAATGGAATAATTATCCCTCTCTCAATATCACATTTTATATTCTTGGAGAGAGACACCTGATCCATAATAAATTGGCTGGTAAATAATGGGTCTCCTAGTCCTAATCCACAATCTAATTTGAAGGAACTAAATCATCTCCCCATTAGTGAAATCAATATCCCTATAGACATAAAGAACAATAAAAACAAACAAAAACCCCACTATGTGAAGTTGACATGCCTCATTAGCTTTGAAATGTAACCCTACTACATTTGATTATATGCCATATCCATATTAATCTTAACAATGATGGTAGAACCAAATGAATTCTAGTTGATTTCATTCATTATATAATTTGTAATAATAATAACACATTGAATACTATTACATTTAATGATCCCCTGTTGTTCATCTATGATGATATTTGGAAGCACCATTCCTATCATTCTGTTAATGAGACTGGTACAAATTTTGTAAGAAAAGTTATAGAGGTGTATCTTCAGGTATTGGTTCATCGTGATTGGGTCCTTGAACTTCATAATTAGAATTATCTTAGAGGCACAAACTGCCCTTGTGAGTTCACACACTCAGAATAAATCCTATACATATTTGAACAACCATGGATTAATAACATCCCATGGAGAAATATAAAAGTAACTTAGAAATCCATCTGACCCTAATGAACTTTCGACATTCAAGGATAAGACTGCATCCATGATATCCCTTTCTCTAAGAATGACTCCCATGTATCCATTATCATTTTTTCCACTACAATTGGAGTGTTTTATAATATTTTTTCTAACAAAAACCCACTTTCATTTATATTCTCTTCTGAATTTGGAGTTTCCACAGAGAAATATTTTAATTCATTTTCAAAGATGTTACCGGCTACCTCCAAATCATCCGTATAAGTACAGTCATTCAACAAAATGATTATTCTTCTCAAAATACTTCTTTCCTGAATTCATTCATGAAATATTTAGTGTTTTTATCCCCCTACCAAATCCATATATCCCTATACTTCTACATCACTATTCTTTAAATGGACACCAGTTTCTAAGAAAAAAAGGCTTTTTTTAGTAACAATTATAGAAATGATATCATCATCCTAAATCTCTTGAATAGACCCCTATATAATTTCAATATAATTATTAAAATATTCATTTCCATAGTCACTTTTTAGGAAATTGAAGTTCCATTCCATTATATTATCTTTTAATCTTTTAATATGATCACTAAATCCTAACCATTCAACTCCTTACACTGGTTACCTTCATGATTTCATTACTTTCTATAAGAAATTATCATTATGATCCCAGCTTGTAGAATATAAGAAATCATATTCATACTCTTATCCCTATTAAGATGTATCTTAGGTGATTAGTGTTCTTATAAAACTCGAGTAATTCGAGTAACATCAATTTATGGAAAATATTTTATACCTTGACAATTGGTCAAAAAATGACCGAGTCTTCTCTGTATTCATCTAATCCACTTTTTACTGTTAGACCATGTGTATGGGTCCCCTAAAATCCCATTTACATATTCTCATTGAAATCCAAAAAATCCTTAATGTACAACATGAATAATGAGGAGAGTATAAATACTCTACTCTTTTCTGACACATCTGTAATACTATTGAAATGCCCACCAACAAACCAAGAAAGGTTCTCTTGGTGGAATGTTGATTGTTTTTTCCATAACACCTTCCTAACAACAATATAAAACATCATGTAAACAAATGAAATTTTATATGAGGTCCCCACTTAAGACACCTTATTCATAATTCATTGAAAATATATCTCTATAGTTTCTAATACAACTCATGGTTTCTGAATATATAAACATGGTTATTGAATGGTATTCATGCATGTTGTTCTTGAATCCAAGATGACTTACCTTGGTGAATTTGGACGGAGTCTATAAGAATAATTTTTTTCTCTAAGAAAAATATTCCTCGGCCCTGATGAGAACTTTCTCCTAAAGGGTTATCAAAAGATCAACATCCACATAGAAGTGAGGAGTAGGTGAGGGCTATAGGCTAAGCATCTCCTCACTGACTTATAAAAATTCAGATAGCACATCACCCACACTTTCAAGGATGGATATATTATGGTTTAGAATATGGAGATTGGGAAACATTACCCACACAACTACTAATCTCAAATCTCTCACCAGATGCATATCTTATGTCTATTGGAAAATAGAGAATATCCATACACTACATGAGTGTACCTCTCTAGACTATGCCATCATAAATTCTTCCCTAGAGAAAATATGAATACATAAGGAGCTATCCCAGATTGAGAAAACCTCCACTGGAGAATCGAGGCCTGAGGAACCCAAAAAGGCTTTAAAGAAATAGTTTTATGTTCGCTCACAACCAAGTTTTACAACCAATGACTAGTGGTTGTAATCTATAACTTCATCAATCTTTATCATTGATATATCCACAATTGGATAGTCCTCTACCTAGTCAGAGCATTTGGGAACACTCAAAATTCCTAGAGCTTATGGGATATGAGACTAAAGCACTATCCTCCAAGGATCCAAGAGAGTATCTCAGGAGGAACTCTCATACTGAGCTCGGAATATATACATGTATGGAGATGAACTAGGATCATGCTCTGACGAAGGCCATATGGATAGATCTAGAAACATATAAGGGAGGTTTGTATAATTTCGATAGGTGTCAACAAGGTATCAATAAAAATGGACAACAAAATTTAAAAACATAGGGCACATGGAGTGTGTTCTCTCCCAATCCCACAGAACCCATTTGAAAACAATTTCTTATTTGTTCCCTTTAAACGTAAGGAGATTAATAAATAGTTTGGATAGTTATTTTTACTCTCAATAACATGTTAAATCATGGATAAAATAAGATTCATGAAGGATGAATTCTTATCCAAAAATTAAATGTCAATTATATTTCATTGAGTAGTTAAAGAGTGATAAATAAAAGTAAAGAACCCCCATCACATGCTGGAGCTATAAGTGAATAGCCCACTAAATCTAAAGAATCTATCCATTGAAATAAACCTTAAGAAGTATTATCAATGGAATAACCCCCATTAATGTAGTAAAAGGGAAAATCTAAAATGGAATAATCCAATCAACCCAAACATCCATTCCAATATAGAGTTATAACACCCAAGAAAACCAATGAAGACACACTACAAAGAGAGACTATAGAGATGTTCAAAAAGTTATAAATAAAGATTTTTTTGATGGAATACATTTGAGATATATTAATATTTGTGAAATTTATCGAAGACATTTTCACTATATAAGTGATATTAGGATAATGAAAATGTAAATTTAGGTAGAAATGTCTCTTACCTTGTTACCCCACAAATTCTTTGGGAATTTTAAGGCCCTTGTACATTCACTCACCATTTCACCAAATTAGAATTTAATTTTTCCAATGCATCATGTGATTTGGTAGAATAAATTATTATAATTACTAACTCTATTTATTAATCCCTATATATGGAATACCTCAATCCAAACCTAATGGTTATCAAAATTTCTAACCAAACCACTTCCTATCCATTTGGGATTATAATGGATGTTCTAGTAAGTCAAAATTGATTTTTCCCAACTAATTTCAATATTTTGAATATTTAGAAATAATGAGATAAATTTAATTTTCTTATCATCCAATGTAGGAAATTTCTCAAGACTACCAAAACAATAATAAATGTTAATTAGGGAACCCTTTTAATGAATTTTGGAGAACATAAAATGAATTTTAATATTTTTGGTTCAATGAAATATACCTATGTGGAGAAATTTGTGTTTACAAATAACCGTTATGAGTTTTCTTTTTCTTATAAAGAAAAGATTGAAATTTATGATGATGTAATATACATAGAAGAATATTTATAAACACATGATTTCTTTGATGATTTTTTTGGAAAATGATCCCCATCCAAAAAATGTGATGTGAATAGATATATGTTTTTTATGATATTTATTTGGATGGTTTATGAAAAACTATCACAAAAAATTATACTTTGCACAAACATGTTAATAATATGGATAAAGTTAATATCAAAAAATCAATAGTAAACCCCAGTAAACTAAAATTGAAGTCACTTATATTGAACTTTAATTGTGATTTTCTTGAGGAAAATGGGAAACTACCAATAATTATTTCAAATAATAAAATACCCAATCATGTGATTCAAATTATATAAATTCAAAAAAAACATTATGGATATAGAATGGAAACTAGGAGACATTATAGGGATTATACACACCGCCATAAGGCATTATATTTTATAATATTGTATATCTAAACTTATGAGACAACACTAAAGGAGGCTCAACCAAATCCACTTGAAAGTTATAAAAAAATATTTAGAACTAATTTTAGGATCATGAATCATATTCCCAATCATAGAATCCAAGTGGGTTAGTCACATTCAAAATTTCCTAAAGAAAAATGTCTATACAATTTTTAGACTAAGAATAATGAATAATTGCCCATAATGATTCAAAATAGTCATAGAGTCTTCATTATCTTCAATAAATTAGACCATGCGACAAGAAAACACCACCTACCCATTCTATTTTTAGTCCAAATTTTTGAGATAATTACTATGAAGGGTCACTGATTTTTTATTGAAGGATTTTATTGGTATTATATGATTCCAATAACTCTATAAAAATAGTAAAATATTGTATTGACCTGCCCCATTGCTATGTTTACTTACCAAAGAATTCCCGTTGGTCTTTAAAATTATATAGATGCCACTAAAATGTGTATGCGGGTAATTTTAAGATTTAATTGAGAGATTATTAGTGGTATTATTCAATTATTTTTTATTTATAATTTTTTTTTGAATCTTTTCTTTTGAGTGTGGAAAACGTTTTTAGAAAATAAATTTAGAAAAAATAGGGTTTTGAATTTTTAGGAAATTATATTTTTTGGTAGAAAATGGAAATATTCTGGGAAAAGTAATTTATAATAATTATATCGAGACTATCAAGGATAACTTTTTTGTGTTTTCTAAACTGCCTTATCACACCACTATGAGACAAATTCCGAAATTTTTAGAAAATGTTGGTTTTTGAAAATGAGTTATTAGGGACTTTAGTAAAATTTATTTTCCCCTAACTAACATACTCAAAAAGGATATTGATTTTGTATTTTATGATTTATACATGTTGTTTTTTGAAAATATTACATAAATCTTGATCAAATACCCCTATAATATTTCCACCAGATTAGAATTTTGAGTTCAAGATACGGTGTGATGCCTCTAAAAAGGCTGTAAGAGTCGTGTAGTCCGAGAAAATTTATAGACAGAAATAATGTTAACATACTCTTCTCAAACCCTAAACATAGATCAAATAAATAATATAATAACATAAAAATATATTTCTTTCCAATTTATTTGGATTTAGAAAAATTAAGGTCTTATTTATGGGGAAGTAAAATAACTTTTTACATTGATCATGTAGTGCTGAGATATTTGATTAGAAAGGATGATAAAAACCAAGACATATAAGGTAGATATTGAAATTGTAATAGTTTTAGTTCAAAATCATGGGGAAAAGGGCTATAAAAATTTGGTTATTGATCACATGAGAATATTACCTCACACTGATTAGGTAAATCCACCAATAGATAGAAATATGGATGAATCCTTCCTTAGTGATAAATTGTATGAATCTACTAACATACCCAGGAATTCTAATATAGTCAATTTTACCATAAAAAGGGACCTTCCATATTTAATAAAAATTAAAAATATATATTTAGATGTGAGTTAAATTATTATGTATGAAAAGATCCATATTTTTGGACTATTTTTAATAACCATGTAATCATAAGGTTTTTCCCTATGGAAGAAATTAAAATTTTACTTACATTGTTTCATACATAGGCTTGGAGAGGACATTTTTTACTATAGATAACTACAAGGATAGTGTTATAAGATGGTTTATTTTGACCTTAAATATTTTAAACTCACATTAGATTTGTAAATCCTACCTAAAATACCAGTTTACTAGTTGAATTTCTGAATGACATTAAATTTACAAAAAACCATTAATTTTATATGAAATATTTCACGTATATAGATTCGATTTCATGGGTAATGTTTTTTATATCAATTTTTTTTACAACATATTATTAGTATTGGATAATGTTTCAATGTGTATTGAAGAAAAAGCAATCACATATAATGATTATATGGTTCCCATTGAATTTATAAAAAAAATTATTTCTAGATTTGGAGCACCCTAAGAAATAATCTGTTACTAAGGAATACGCTTATACAACAAGAACATCGAATACTTAATGAAGAATTATATAGATCACCATATGAACTCAAATTCCTATCACCCATAGAAAAATAGGAAAGTAATGAATTCCCAAATAGAGATAAAGATAATTTTTGATAATATAGTATAACCCATTAGAAAATATTAGCACAAGAAGATAGAAAATGAATTATGGAATTATAGATATAGCTATAATATACCCTTAGTTATTTACCCATAAATAATTATTTATGTAAGGAACTATCAATTTCATATTGAGATTCAAAATAAGTCTTATTGGGATAAGATGAAGGTAAACCAAGAGTTTGGAAAAGTTATAGAGTAGTAGAAGCTAAAAAATGATAAAACTTAATGAAATGAGACAAAATTATTAAGAGAATTCACTACTATATAGGGATATTTCCAAGTATATACATGAAAAGATATTCTAGAATATAATATTTGTTATTATATAGAATGTGTTAATGTTATCCTCAAGGATGGATATTATTCCTAGTAAACTCCATTCCAAATAGACTAGGACATACGTTATGACTAACACCTTTTCCGTTTTGTGTATTTGAGATCAAATAAGAAAATTCATAGTATCCATTCAAGGTGAACTAATGATAAGTGAATCATTACCCCTAGGAATTTAATAAATATCCAATAAAGGATTCCAAAATCCTCCCTTATTCTTTTGAATAATGAACTGATAGGTTTCCTCTTTACATTACACTAGTCTCTATCTTTTTATTTTAAATTTGTGTTTCTTAATAAACACATGTTGGAATTAATTGGAATGGTTTCTCAGATAAGTGTGGGGACAGGAAAAATTTACATAGGATGTAAATAATTTTTCTCTACTTTTTGGGATGTTTCTCTATTTTTTTGGACTAAAATAAAAGAAATCATAGTGTTCAAAACATCATTTCATAGTCTGTACATACATTGTACATTCTTTTCGAAAAATTTAAAAGCATATTTATATAAGAGAACTCGATCGTAATGTTTTTATTCCTAGGAAAAATACCATGATAGAGTGAACAAAATTAATTAGTTATGAAATTAGGAGATTTAAATTATTGGATAGAAAATTATATGATTTTATTCATTGAAATATGGATTTAGAACTAGGAAACATATTTTGAGTGAAAATATCTTTATGGAATTAAAAATTTTATATTATTTCACAATAATTTAGAAAATAATTTAAGTTAACTTATCCATTAGAAACAAATAAAACCATATAGATCCAAATGAAAAATTAAATTATATAAATCTACTAAAATTAGATTTAAATTGTAAATTTGGATCCCATGGTGAATCTTTGGGACTGTAATCACTGAGTGCATGAGTAATGTCATTTTTATTTATCTAATATGTTATCTACTTGGTTATTTTCACAATAATGGCTGGAAAAAATAACAAATTACAAATAGTAAAAAAATTTATTATTTAGGTGAGGGGAATATTGAACCCAGATTAAGAAAGACACAATTGACATATACAAATGTCTTTTGAGTAATACCAATGAAGTGGAAATTGAAAATTTTCTTTAAGAAACTTAAGAGAAATGGATAAATGAAAGTTCCACTTGATAAAATTATAATGGCTTATAAATATATAATTATTTCACTTATTTAATTATAATATTACCTTAATTAATATAATAAAGTTAATTAAAGGCATAAAGGAGGAAATTGTATTTAAAAAATAATGGAATTTGTAATTTTCCCCTTGTATTAATTTTGTACTTAAGTCTTGGAGGGGAAATTCTATTCAAATAGTTTAATTCACTATATTTCAACTGAGTGAAATAGTTTGAGTGTGGGGGTTATGATATCCAAAATTTGATTAATTTTAAAATATTTTTATTTATAAATAATTCCAAATTAATATAAAACCTATGTAATTAATTTATTTTGGATAATTTTTGGAAATATAGAAGTTACTTGATAATTGAATAAAAACATTTCTTTATTTTAATTATTAAAATATTAAATTTAATTATCAAATCAATATTTTGATTAAACTTTTGGAATAACATTTTTGGGGGATTTTAATTATTAATTTTTTTTTAATTTGACAATTAATGGATTTAATCCATAATTTTAATTGTTTTATTACATTTTGAGTTAAGTAAAATCTATAAGTGGATTTGAATAATGAGTTTAACTTGTTAATTGGATAATATTCATTATGTTAAATGTTTTTATCTGGATATAGACTGCATTTTATTTTTATTTTCCATATTGTAAGTAGAAGGAAAAATGAAAAAGAAATGTTGTAACATGAAGAGATTCATGGTTTCCATGCTTTCCAATTGACCATGCTCTAAATTTTTTGATTTCATCAGCCGATGATAAGAAGGATATCCATGATACCATGCTTCGGAAAATTGAAATTGCATCTTGTGATCACATGAAGGGTTTTACAATTGACTGGATGGAGGGACAATCAATTAAACATAAGAAATAATTTCTACTGACCGCATGTGAAAATCTCAAATGTATGAAAGGGGAAAGCATAATTGATCTCACCGAGGGTCCTACAACTGAAGGAAGAGAGCCCCCTCCAAACTAACAATAAGACATATCTTTAAGATAAAGTACCTTCAAGATTTTTCTATTTTTTTTAGAAATCACCTGCATAACACTTCAACCTTGAGTGTAAGGATTCATCATTGAGTGTAAGACTTGTTATAAGGGGTATTTTAAGACTTTTTTGGTTGAGTGTATAGATTTTACCATAATCCTAATACTTTAGGACATTCAAAATTTCAATGAATCACTAGCTTAATACTTCAACTACTGGTATAATACATCAACCATGTGCATAAGTCTTTGTTATAAAGATTCTCAAACTTTGTAGCTAGTTATAAAGCATCACTACATCATAAGGATTTATAGATTTCTAAAAAAATAATATTTTGGAAATTTCAATATGATAGTATGTCAAGACATCGACTACTACATCATTACCCGTGATATGATTCCAAGGCTGGATCAATTAAAAAAAATCAATCCCACCAAACTCTTAGGCATAAAATTTTCCATAACTGAAAGCTGAACTGTCTCCAACACATGCATATCATATCCTCACATGAGGTTTCCTCTAGTGGAACTTGACTTCAACTGTGCCTCATCACAAATAAGAACCTTTTCACATATTATTTTTGAACTATTATAGAGATTGATACTAGAAAGAGTGTAATGATTTAATATTCATGACTAAAACCATAATGATCTTTGAGTTGGATGTGTGTCGATCATTGAGATAATGAGAGTCCACTTGGGCTTAAAATATATGTTGATGAATATTTTGAAAGTTATAGAATTAATTATAATGTAAAATAATCATGTTATGATCTTGTGGTAAATTTTTAAGTGCTATAAGAATCTATGAACATAGTTCTATAAATAGTTAACTGTTAACTAAATGAAGAATAATTTTTTTTATCAAGCAGTCGGATACTGTTTTCCATGTTTTCTATTAATTTTGTGATAATAACTACAGTGATAGAACACTAATACCATAGTTTCTGATCTAAGGATTCTCCACTTTCCCATGTTGATGAGTTCTACATTTTAACTGAATATATTGTATATAAATCACTCTGGAATTGTTCAAAATATTTAGACAAGAGGATATTTCATTATATCTAAACATTTTGTATTCTTCTTTACTATTCATTAGATTTTTCATGAAGACCACTTTGGTTCTCTTTAATAATATTTATTGTGATCATTGGGATCATCTAATGGTGACTGGATGTATCAGATCCCCATGCTAGGGATATTAGGTGATATAAGATCCTTGTAATCTCTTTTTCAAGATGAAATTTCTAGGAGTGGACAATCAAGTGAGGTATCAATTGGTTAGGGATAAGATATGGGATTAAAATATTAAAATCATGATTTAAAAGGAGGTGTGAGGATATTTAGGATATGCCACAATTTTAATAATTTAATAAAAAAATAAATGTAATTTAATTTTTGATTTCATATTCTGAACTAACTAAACAAGATAAGAACACACATGAAACATAATCTTCTTCTGAGACAACATGATACTATTAATACTTAATTTATTTGGGTTAAAAAATTTGTTTCCTTGTAGCCTTGTGCTAGGTCATCCATAAGACATGCAAATAAGATGTGTATGAGTTATCTATTATTATTTCATTGGTTTTTCTATTAATGAAAACTCTTTTTTTGCTCATATATCCATGTCTAGTTTTCCCTAATGATGTATGATGGATTATGGTATGTTTTTATTACATTATGGACCTTACGCGAGATTTTAATTTGGTTTTATATATAAGAATTCATTATATAGTTTTTCCATTTTGTAATTTCCTTATAATCAATTTAAAATGTGTTCATATGGTGAATAATAGTGTTATGTCTAGATGTGGGCTATCCACTAGGGTTTTATTAGATATTTATAAGGTAATATGTTCAGTTTGTCTTTGTTTTATAATGTCAAAAAATGTATCCCAATTATATTTAGTTAAACCCCAATTTTTCAAAAAAAACATTTATCATTTTGGATGGGTTCTTGAGGTATTATGACATCATGATCTATGTATAGAATTGGTATTAAAAACTTGTGAATTACACCCTCACTGATAGATCAGTTCTATCATTTTTCTCTTACTGGTATGAGTATTTTTATTTTTTTCCTGGGATTTATTAACCTATAGAATACTTTACTAGAATTATTGTGAATTTATCTTGTTTATATTATCCATATTATATATCTTATTCCTATAAAAATTGGATTGTGTAGTGATCTATGTACTGAGGTAATAATTTATCAGCCAAAATTTTAATACTATTCTATGATATTAATTATTTTGGAGACATACTATTGTAATCCATTTTTTTATATGAATACTAGAAACATATTTACAATGTAAATAATAACCAATGATTGACATGAACTCGTGATAATGGTTCTAGATAGTGATGTGATCATACCTTATCTAATGGTTTCTTTCCACATTAGAATTTATGATCTAATTATTACAGTAAAGGTGTAGACCACAAGTTGTCTTATGAGGAGGACCATAATTTTTTAGTATACCTATATTCACTTATTATATTTTATAAGGAAATTTAAATCTAAAATGATGGCATGAAAAGTGTGGTGTATTGAAAAAACTGAAATATAGAGATATAATGAACATATAATTTTTTTAAGAATAAATAAACTACCACATGGATTAGAGCTTCTAAGTTCCTTCACACTCACACCCAATTTAATCTCATCCTAGATTAATTATCAAATATCATCATATGCATGAACATTTCTCACTGATATTTTGATTTTATGGATGCATAACTCACCTAATAACCCTTAAGTATTCTATACACCCTCCTCATATATAATAAACTATTAACACACATCTCAATTGGGGGAATATCCTACTAGATTACCTAGAATTATACTATACTCTTCTATAAATAAATCTTCTAGTTACATCATATATCATTGTACTGAGTGGAGGAAGGAAGAATGGGGATTCAGTGGGATAAGGAAATATATATTAAGTGAAGTTGGGAAGCATTTTCACCAACATCTCATCCCTAGAATTTCCAAAATCCTTAGATATAGAGCATGACACTAAAACATAATGAATTGGGACTGAAAACACACATAGAACCTCTCTTATATAATCCCTTAGGATATATATTCATGATCATAGAGATATATTTTACATTTAATAAATAGATAAATGAAAATGTTTAATAAGTAGGAATACCGTATTATAAATATAATCAATGTAAAATAAAAATAAATTAAATTAAAATACTAATCTAATCCCACAGATGGATTGTAGGGATCACCTTTAATGGGGACCCCTCCTCAATTTATAATATTCACCCCATAATTAAAATAAAATAATTGATTATAAGTTTATCTATTTCCCATGATACAAAATATTACTCTCCTATTAGGTGATTTCAACATGGCCTTCTCATTGGTAAATTAACTAATATGGATAAAAAATGATACGAGTCTCTCGAATTCTCATTTGGTCATGCATGTTACCCACATGTATTTTCTTAATCACTAATAACCTACAATAAATCATATTTTTACTATACAGGTTTACGATATGTTTTCAACACAACATAATCAGTTTTTGATATTAGGAATTCATTAGATGGATGGTGAAATGTAATGTCAAAGGTTGAGGGTGTCATTTTGTGCAGATGTAGTGTCATGATGGAGATTTATACTCTATTGTAACTTCTTAAGATTATGTATCTGAGGTGTCTGATCTTCCCTCAAAATCGGGCCTCATAACATGGAGAGTGTTGGGTTGGGAATATAATGTTCATTGGGGAATAATAATGAATTGTCATGAGTAAACTATCTTGGTAAGTCAATTAAGCAACCATTGGCATGAGAATAATGTCAATATCCCCTGTGAGACTATATTGATGTTGGGACATATTATCAATGCCTTATATAAGATAATATTGGATCTTGAAAATAATATAGGGATCCCACACAAGGTATCATTACATATGAAAAGTTATGGGGGAATGTTTTTGTGAGTTTTCATTGGCACAATAATTCCTTGACTATCGCTTCTACTAGGCTATATCGTTATCCTATTATACTATCATAGGAAATGGAGGATCCCTTTTCTTGTATATGTTTCTTTTATTTATCAACATAAATTAAATATCCCATCTGATTTCCACTCTCTTAATGGATTCATTCATCCTACTTCACCTATAGAAACGCCAAAACACACAAATAAATGTATAACCATTGAAATAAAATTTAAAATATTAATTTCATCCCTAAAAAAATAGATTTAGTTAATTTTTATATTAATAATAAAAACTTATTAATGTATTTAAAATTTTATTCTAACCCATTCATTGTAAAAACAGAGGGTATATTTTCATTGAATTATTGAAAAAATATTGAAATTTTGTGATGAATCAAGTGAATATTTATATTTATATTTACGGTAATTTTTTTAGTCATCCTAAAGTGTAAAATACATATAGAAAATATAAGATAATTTTTTATATCCTTAAAATATATATAGTTTATAATAATATTATTTCATTATATATTTTAGGAATTCAAAAAATTGAAAGCATTATTGTTACATATAAAGTGACTAAGAAACTAAGGGAGGCCCATATATTAATATGTGAAGGTTGTTTCCACAACCTATAACCATTTCTCCCTAATGAAACTAATATAAACATGGAAGTAACTTGACAAGGAATATTTATAGAAGTTATAACATATTCACTTAATAAAATTTAGAATGACATAATCAATATTCACTTTAATTCCCATAACATCTATTTTGTGCTAATAAAAAATAAAACAAAATTTAGCACATAAATGTGTTGTTAGAATGTGATAATTTTTACTCTAATTATTAATTGTGTAACAAAATATGATAATTAATTCATGTCTTGTGACATTTTAAAGAAATTAAATTTTTATGGATTTGATAATAATTTAACATATCCCCCCTTTATAAATTTTAACCATCATGAAAAACACAAACATAAATTCTATCATCAATCACATTAGTGAATTTATAAAGATTATTACCATTATGTTGGGTATATTTAAGGTATAAAACAACCACAATATCATTATCTTATTTATCATCGATTTTTTGGAATAATAGAGTGAAATATTAAATCATTAAAATTGTGGAAAAATATAATCCTAGAATCTTGTTAAAATAATAAAAAGAAAACAATTATAGGCATGTTTGTTTATAGGACCATAAGAAATGTCGGTCTGTAAGACCATGAGTATATTATGTGACGGGAAACTAAAATTTCCTATAAAAAAAATCATGTGATGGGATTTAAGTAACATGTAAAGGTAACAACATCATGGGATTACCACCACTAGAGTAGAATAATGTAAACACATGATGAAAGTGTTGATCACCATGATGAGAAACTTGTCACTAAGGATTGATGAGGGGAAAATTATTGAAATAATTAATAGTGTAAATTAGTATTAGAAATGGGAACCTTAGAAAGGGATCATCTCAAAAGACACACAAAGTGAGAGGGCCTCACCACCTGAGAAGAGTTGTAGTGAAGAAAATTATCACACTGAAGGTATCCTAGAACATTGTATTCATAACTGAATTATATTCAAATATTATTATATAGAGAAATTGAAGCCTATGTGTTGGAATTTTATACAAATTTATATTTTATCGGACTTAAAAATCCCATTTTTTGAGTTAAAATTTTTACGGGGTCAGTGATGGAAGCAAAGGGGTCAGATTAAAGGTTAGAGGATACAACACATCACTGATACTAACAAGGGTTACCGAGGTAGATCCATCATGGCATGGAATAATTATTTTGAAATGGTTTTATGTTTATCCATTAATTGTTTTGACTTTTTTTCTCTAAGATTAATATTATAACCATCAATATCATAGTCAAATATATACCTTCTATTCCTATGAGTTTTTACTGATTTGATTTTTTTCATGTATAATTATAATGTTCTTGTTTCAGTGTTGTTTATCCATCCATTCTGTAACAATATGAGGGAAAACATTTATGAATGATATAAATTAAGAGAAACATCCCAATAAATATATATATATATGAGTTTCCAATGGAAGGGAAATGAAATTGAAGGAACATCGCCTTCATTGGAAAGAAAGAGACTCTATATATGAATGTTTCTATTATAGGTCAAATTAAAGGAGAACACTATTGAAACATCCTTGAATAAACATCTTGGAATAGTTTGGGAACCATAAAAGTTGAACCTAAAAGGAAACTACCACTAGGGAGAATAAGGTAAGACAAATGGAAGATATCAACTAAGGGGGATAATTACAAATAATCAAATGATATGAGAGAGAACAACTTGAGACACTAACCTAGATAAACCATTATACATATGAATCTTTCTTATCCATTGTAATCCATGTTTTAATCACTCGTGAAATATCAATTTTTTAATATTTACAATATCATCATGATATAATTGTCTCAATGAGGAATGCACAATATTTTTTGGTATTGTTATTCTTTCACACCTTGTAAGAATTTAAGAATTGAAAACAAACTATGTTTGAATTTAATTAATTATTTTTAGGATTTAATAAATATTTTCAGTCCTAAAAAATAACTAAAAATGTAATTTTTTTATCAGGTTAATTATCAAGGGTTGAAAGCATGGTTTCATATGATAGGTTTCTTCCTGGTTCAACCAATAAATACCTATCTTAAGTCATCTATAGGACTAAGAATGACACCCAAATCCCATCTCTGGTTTCATAATATAATTTTAACACCACTTCTTTCTTAATTTTAGAAAATATTAAAAATAAATGTTATTACTTCCAATGTGTTAAGTATAAGTTTACTGTTAGTAATAAAAATTGATGTCATAAATGAATTTAAATGTTGGTTATATATGAAACAGATTTTTAAAACCTTATAAAAATACCCTATGGTTGGTTTTTCCATGTTGGTTATGAAAATATCTAGAATTAGAAGATTCATATAATATTGTCTATTTTTATATCTGATTTTATAGGATAATTTTCTTATTGGTTATTAAAATAAAAAATAGCGATTTTTATAGATTTCTTTTAATGTATGATAACAACCATACTATTCCTCAGATAAAAAACATGACAATAGTAGTCATATGAGATTATTAAAACAAAATTATGGAAGAAAAGAAAAATTCTAGGTATATTTAGTTAGATTAATTCATATTATTTTAATTACTACTGGTTGTTCCTTCGAAATCTAAATATTTTTTTCCTGATGTTCATGTTCTTCAATATTTCAAAAAGGAAGTACTCAGAGGGATTTTTTAACATTTTCCTCTAATCACTCTAGTATATATCCGAGGTAATTTGAAAAGTTTTCATTTTATCCCTTTAAAATACCAAATAATAATGTTTGGTCATAAGTTCTACTCTGTATGACAAAGTAATCTTCACTAGCTGCACCAAGAAAGTGAGAGTCAGTAAACCAATCTATTTTCAAAAAATAAAATAATCGAAAAAGATAAATAGTGATATAAGTGTTAAAAATACTGTGTGATACGAAAGTACTTACTATAATTAGTTGGTGGAGAAATGGTATAACTAAAAAAAATTAGATCAATAATAATTGAGGTTTGATAACTAAGGAATGGTTAAGAAGAACCAACGACTAGTTGAAAATAAAAGGAGGGAGGTGGGTTGGAAAGAAGCATAATTCGGGTTTGAAAATAGTGTCTGAAAAAATAAGGAGTAATTTAAGAACCATGTACTATAAATTTATTATAATACATTAGCATCCGTTTTTTTGAAAACAATTTTATAAAGATAATTTTGATATTTTTTAATTAAATAATGTTAAAAACAATCTTTATCTGACTTTTAAAATTGGTAATTTATTAATTGATGTCAATTTATTTTAACATTGGTTAATAAATAAAATATATTAGAAATATAATATGGCTAAATATTATTTTGTTATTTTTTTTAATAGTCAAATTTTTTCACTGGAATCAAGGTAATATTCACTCAAATATGATATACATTACCCATAACGAATACTTAATCTCACCAAAGGTATAATAAATACAAAATAAATAATTAATACACATAATCATTGTATGTGATTCCATCAAATACTACAAACAAAAATTCAATGTTTGTAGAACAATCCCTGTTGTTAAACTTATGAATAACTCAAAAATATAAAATAAAGGACTCTAACACCAAATAACCTCACCATACTCAATCTAAGGCCTCCTGATTCCAACTCAAAATCTATCATGAAAACCGAAAATATAATATATAATGTCTGTGTGAACATATTTTTATAAATATTAGGTTCCTCCTATAGAAATATCATGTGTGAATGTGAATGTAGAATATTGATTTATCTATAACGGAGACAATAAATCTAAGATATTCAAGCCCATATCAACGGTATGTATTCTTCCATTAAATCTCACTTCATATACATTCCACATAATTCATATATATATATATATATATTAATTTACATAATAAAAATACATCAAAAGGGGACCCATGAACCAACCCCCACCATCATCCTCACCAAAAGTCCAAATTAGTAAAGTATTGATGTTCCCATCCCTTTATCACATCAACCATGGTCCACAATGTACATCCATGCAACTAACCATGTCATAGTAATCTACATAAAATATATTCCTACAACATATATGGGAATAAAAAATATATAAAAGGTGACATATAAGGGTAAGTGATTGGTCATCTAATATAACATGGATATTGGGCCACTAAAGATATAACACCAATAGTAGTTTCACAACATATGGTATAATATAACATCTCTATTTCTATAATAGAAATATATATAATATAATAATGAAAAGGCTATCAGAGGTGTATGAAAATTTATTAATTACCTATTTTTAATTTTTTTATATAAGATAACAAAGTTTTTCACCAAAGAGGTGAAAATATTAATGTTTTCATAATTAGTAAAGAATGGGTTTTTGTTTTTTTATATGAGATAACCCAAAAAAATTTAGACATATTTTACTTTTTATAAATTAATTTAGTGACTTGTTATGTGATTGGATTTTTTATTTCAATTATATCCCATCACTAAAATGATTAATAATTATTTTTATTACTTTATTAGTGAGAGAATACATAATCACTTCTCCCTCATCAATGGTTGATAATTAATGTGATTTCAAAGTTATTAATGATCACTACTAACTGATTCCTTTGTGTGCTGGAAGATATCATGAAATCACCTTAATATATCACAAATGGTTTCTCAAAAAATTACCCAAGTAACTCTTAATATTTCAAAGATACTCTTGTTAAATCCAAAAAGATCCACTACTTACCCACATGTATCATCAATCACTAGATTATTTCCCACTAAACCATTGCTACTATAATACAAATAATCAAGATCAGGTGGATGGAAAACATAATTTAGAAACAGCAATAGAAAACAATGAAATAAACCATGCAGAGATTATAATCACAACTAATTAAATGTCCTAGCACTAAAACCAAAGCTCAAATAAGAGAATAAAAATTTATAATTGATTTTTAGACTAGAGAACAAACAATATGTTTTCCTCTCTACTATCCCAATCACTAAAGGGTAATTATCCCTCTAGAAAGTGGGTTATATCCATAGAAGAAAAAATATAATAGTACTAAAATACTATAAGAATAATTGAGTGACTGAACACCTGATCTTGATAGACTCATTCTCGTTAAAATGATTCATCATTCCTACCATAATATCAGTAATGATTCATCATTTTAAAATATTTGTAATATATCCTCCACATGGATTGGAATATTTTCTCTGAGATTTATGGTTTTCTATATATATAAACACTTAAACATTATTTTCTCCAGATCATAAGATGCATAACCTGTGTGTTTCATTATTTCAAATTAATTTAAGTATTCATGTATAAAAAATATATCCTAATTCCCTTGACTTTATAGAGCTCCATATAGTATAGAAAATAACTCCATGATATTAGTTTTTATTGAGTATATTTTCTTTCGTGAAAATTTGTTCTCCTGGATTAAGAAAGTTCAATATTTTATGCATCATGAGATTCCTATGTATGTTGTTCATCAAAATTTCTCCATGTAAAGAACCATACTTGAAATCTCATTCATGTTCATATCACGATTTAGTAAAATAAAAAACCTTACTTGAGTTCCACGAAATCTTTTATAAGTACCATAAAGTTTAAAATATTTTAAATTTATATTGGAAAAAACCATATGTATCACCAATTAAATATTATTTGTGAGAATAAAAAATTATATATCATATAATATATTTTACTTATCTTAGGTAATCCGGAATTGTATCATATATGTCAGAGGGAAGCTCAGATCCTTCCCTCTCAATGGATAAAGAAAATTCATTACATATCCGGTAATATTTACTACATACCAAGATGAATTCCTTACATATCATCTGGAAAATATTACATATCTCTTTGAATACCATACATACCACCAAGTATATATTGTGTTTCATATTGTTAGTTTCCCATTAATTTTCCAAGTCTATCCGATTTCTTTATTATATCAGTTTCTGTTTCCTTTTACCTTTAAAAAAAATTATGGGATAATAAATCGATAGAGATTAATTTTATTTTATAAATTAATAAAATCAATTAAATTCCAAAATTTTCCCATTTTAATCAATATTCACACAATCCAATAAAACTACCCTTTAATAAAAAAAGTCTCTAAAACAAAATTTATTAACTAATGTGAGGGAATAAAATGAATTAAATATCTACAAAATATAATAAATTGTTTTTCTCTATCAATTCCCAAACACATAAACATTATATTCATAGAAAAGTTAACATAAAAACTATTACCTATGTAATTTTCAAATAAAAATCCAACATGAATTCATTTTTCAATACCTAGGTTAATGTTTCGGGTTTCGTTCTAGAAACGCCCAATGGTTCCGTATCCGATGACGCGTGGACCGGCATTCCAAAGGTAGGCGTTCGCCAGATGGTCTGACCAGCGACGCTTAAGAACTCACATTGGTTGAGAGGAAGGGAAGTCAGGCTCATCACACCCTTTTGAGGGGAATTATTTCATGCTTCAGGACTCTCTTATATATTTAAGACGTATTCATATGTTCGGGAATCATTGGTTTATACCCAAACATAGTATCCATGGATTTAACCCTGGCGGGCAATGGTCAACTGGGCGCAGGGGTTCGGAATCACTTATGCCTGAGGTTTACCATCCCTCGTTGGATTAATGACCCCGAAGAGTCGGAAATCGATTGAGGTGGCACCAAGAATGGTGCGGTGAACCGATGTGAAGATTGTCGGATCAACCGGTTGTCGGGCTAGAACCTCTTGGAGGCTTCCTAAGTACCCTTCCTAGGAGACAGGGATCAATGTCCACGTAGTTTGTGCATACAGTTTAACGTCATGCTGGACGGGGGCATACAGTTTAATGTCATGTTGGAAGAGGGCATACAGTTTAACGTCATGCTGGACGAGGGTGGAACTCGACGTGAAGAAATGACCGAGTGGTGGGCTTTAACCTCATGGAGGCTTCCTACGTACCATGCCTTGACATGGATCAAAGTCCATGTAGATATCTTAGTGGGGATTACACTCTAAGGAGGCCCATAAGAGGATTTCATGGACGATGCTTACTCTAAGCCCACGTGAGTCATGCTCGGTGTGAGAAACAAGAGACAATAAGGATCAAACTATCATGTCATGAAAGGTGTGTCCGTGAGAAGTGGAGTGGGGCTTACGCATGGAGCGGCCCAGGCGACAAAGTGCAGTGGGAGAGGGAAAGGTGGTGCTCCTCTGCCCATTTCGTCTCTTGTAGTGAGTGAGGGCTTCCTTCTGATGGGTATTTTACTACCCCCGAGGAGCCCTTAACAAGTGGAGGGGCAGAAAGGGGATTCCCAAGCTCAGACTCCACACTACCATGGGAATGTGAACCCATGAATGCTTTGAGAATATGCTCAAGGGTCTGGGAAACCCCTTTACCTCTACTTACCGTGGGTATGTGAACTAAAATTGGCACGCTGATGCACCTAAAGGTTACACCACACGGGTCCGGCGGCTCTGGTGGAGGCCTCATCTCGGGGCCGATGAGCAAGCCAATGAGGAGGTTGTGGAGGATCAGACCAGATTGGAAGGATTTTATTTGGATCAGGGAACAGGAAATCCGAAGGCTCTGAGGGGCCACACATATGATGGAGTGGTGGCGCCCTTCACGTAGGAAGGTGCTACGCGGATGGAAATGTCGTCCGTGAACCAGGGTGGTCCGCGGACTGAGGGGAATCACGCGAACTAGGGTGGTCCACGGACTGACTAGCATCCCGCGAACCAGGGTGGTTCGCAGCTTTGGGTTCAATCCACGAACTAGGGTGGTTCGCGGAGGGTTTCATGCAGGCAGGGCGGCCAAGGGCGGTTCCGGTCGGGGGTTCTTCTGTCGAGGCTTCACCCGCGTAGGAGGGTGCTACGCAGTGCGACCAATGGGAAAAGAGGCATAAACATTGTGGTCTGCGGGGAATTTATCCACAGAGGGGTTATGGTTCACGATTTTCCTTATTTTTGTTATTTTAGGTTTGCAGTTCACCAAGTTATTTTGTATTTTCCAATTCCTTATTAATTCGTATACCTGCTGAGGTTCGCGAATGGGAATTTTTCTATTTGCAAAATCCGAAGCCTTCCATTGACCGATCTCCTTCAGAATCTCCAATACCTCTGAATCTGATCCCCATCCCCTTCCCCCTGCATATCCTTTTATAGATTGGGGAAATAGATGTATCTATGGCCCCGCGGCACCTTTTGAAGAGGCCCATGACGGAAAACCCGGTTTACAGCTAACTTGGTCAATCCGTAATTCGCGGTGGGTATTGAGTGCTCCCCCCCTACGAACCGAACTCAGGGAGTTCTTCACAGCCACGGAGGGTTCTGCCTCCATTCCACGAATGACAGCAGATGTGGCTTGAACTGGTTGACGTGGTCCACTGTTGGGGTGGTTCATGATGGTGAACCGGATCGGTGCCCATCCTACCTCACGACCGCGGAGGATTTCCCCCTCCATTTCACGAACAATGATAGTTTGCGGTGGGGGTGCTTTGCGAGGCTTGGCCACGTCGCATTTTCATGGGACCGGTCCACGGACCGGTCCTGCTTGTGTCCCTTCATTGAATTTTCTCCATTCTTTTCCCCAATTCTTTTCGGTATTTGGGTAGAATCTCCTTTGCGGATTTTTCATGACCCTACAAATGACCCCATTGGAATGGGGTCTGATCAGAACGAAGAGGAGGACATTACGATGCTAAGTGGTCCTGAAACTGAGATGGTTTTTGGTAGAGAGGTGGACCTTGTCGGGGACCACAACTATAAATACAGGGGGGCTTCATTTGTCCTTTACAAAATTCGTCGTGAAACCAAAGCCCCCTCGCCTCCGCGTGCTCACTCCTTTCTGAAGTGCATCGTCTGTGAATCGGTAGTGACTTCCACAAACCATTCCTCCTTCGCGGTCGCCTTCACCCGCGAACCATTTTCCCATCTGCGAACCATTACTATTAATTAATTATAAAGTAAGTCATGACGGGCTGCAGAGGAACTTATATCGTGGTTTTGGTTCTCCGTGGTTTCGATGCTCCACGGACTAAAAATCTCTTCAACTTTAAAAGTTTCTAAGTCTTTCAAACTTAATCACTTAAATTAGGGATTTAAATTCTGCGGAGCAACCTGGTTCATGGTTTCCTGGCCAATGCTCCGTGGGCCAGGGTTTCGCGGGCTGCTTTCGTGAAGGGCTGGCTCACAGGATGCTGTCATCGTGAACCATCCTTCGAGGCCTCCTTGCAGACTTTTCTTATGAATGTTCATCAACGCTATTTCCATACAGCTGGTATTTTTGTCTAGATTTTATTATCCCAGACTAACCATTTTCCTGGTCTTCATTATGTAGGTAGAAAATATGGTTCCTCCTCACCCTGTGCCTAGGCCTGCTGTCGAGCCCCTGTCAATTGGTTCAGGGTGACGTTTAGCTATGATTTTCAGAGCGGAGAACATCCAAGAGGACCCTAGTCGGTCCATCATTCCTGACGATGGCGTCTTGAATGATTTGATCCCTCCTGAGCTCCTGGATGACCTATTATCAAATCAGCTTCTGCATCATGGATTCGGTCTTCAAGATGATGTCCCTATTCCACTCACTTTCTTAGGTCTTCCTTCTCCTTTCATGGAAGCGTCATCCAAATGTATTCAGGTGAACCTTACCCAATCGAGGGAGATGGTTTCCAACTATGACCAGAAATATGACTTTATCTTGAGAGGATCTGTTTGGACCCAAAGTGATCAGCACGCTCGAGACTTTTTGTAGGAAGCCCTCTTCAAGAGTTACCCTTCTAATATCAACCCCACTCGAGTAGATCCTAACGTGTGGTGGATTCCTAGGTGGGATATTTGATTTGGTAGGCTCTTCTCACATGACAGGGCCTGGGCTTTCTGGGACCATCATCACTGTCGGGAGTCTACCGAATCACTAAAAGCAGTCAATTTATACTCTACAGTGTGGGTGTCCCAATTTTCTATTTACCCACCATCCTTGGTCCTTCCAGACCTACTCAGTTGCGGGTGTTCAAGCACTAATACTTTCCACCTCTCCCATGGTGAAGTTGGCAATAGTCTGTGGGATATCCATAAATCAGGTGGGCTCCCGGTCATCGGTGAAATGTATGATGAATTTCTGCCTGCCCCAAATTCATGGGACAACGTCGAAAAAGTTCCTTTATTGGCGAGAGAACTATTTGTTATGGTGGAGCAATCACTGGGTCAAACCTTGTGTTCTTGCTCTCTTATTCCCTATAGTACCTCGATAGGGTTATTTCTGAACATTGTTGGTCTTGTACCAAAGATCAAGCTCCCTAGGATCCATCCTTCTCAACAATCATGAACCTCCCCAGGTTCCTACTAGGCGGTTCTGGAGGCAGGAGACTACATTTCATGGGGTTATGAGGTGCACCCCGGTGTGCCGCCTATGCTCCGGCTGGCAGGTTTGTTTGCTATGTTCCTGAGAGGGTGGTTATTCCCTTCTCAGGATATTAATCCTGGCATCAAGACTTGCACCCTGATGATTGCAGCTGAGCTAGCAGAGGGCCACCTGGTGAATTTGGCCATGTACACATTGGCTCGTATTTATGAACAGTTGGGTCACATGCAGTAGGGCGGGCCACCCTTCTGTCTGAGCGGGCCATTTCAATTTTTGTACGGCTGAGTAGTGGATCACTATCGCTGTCAGGAGTATCGTCACAACATGTCCATCTTGCTTCCTACCTTTCTGCCTACCCTACTGGATATAACTGGGGTACTCTTGAAATCCCTCAGCTCTGGTGAAGTCCCCGAGCTTCTGAGTGACTTATCCCAGTTTTCTTTCACTCCCTACCCCACCCCTTCTGGTATCTTAGTTGAAAACCACCAGGGAATCCTGGAGGATCATTCCTACATGACCTCTCTACAGGATGTATTTCTGTCTGCGCGGATCGAAGGGGTTTCTCTGTGTGAGCTCTATGTCCCATATCGTTTCTCTCACCAGTTTGGGTGTGTGCAAGTCCACGTTTCCCTTCCACCTCCTCAAGCTCGAGGACTGCACCCGACCATCCTTAGTCAATGGTGGCTGATGCTGACATGGGAGGGATCTAACACGAGCATTCCCCTTCCTGTTGTGGGGGTGGACGCCAGACTTTCCATGGAGTATGCAATGTCATGGGAAAAATACAATCCTGATGGGGTCCAAGGGAAGGCCATCCAGTAGGTTCCCAAATCAGGGGGAAGTGTGGCGGGTGGGTCCACCGCACCTTCCTCATCAGCTCTAAGGGAGGATCGATTGATGGCTTGTCGATCAAAGATACTCAGGGGATTTTCCTCCCCCATTCCTACGATGGCCAAAGTTTAGACAGGTTCATCCTTCTTGGACCTGGATGAGGACGACCCTGTGGTTTCAGGTCCCAACGAGACAATCACGGAAGTTTTTTCAGTTGATACCGGGCTTAGCAACCTGACCCGCAAGCCTGAACTGGGGTTAGAGGCTTCATACTTTCCAGTTTCGAAACCAACTTCTAGTGAGCACATGCCTGTGCTGGTTTCAATGCCAGATTCCGCCCCCGTGTTAGTCGGCGAGGATACCAAAGATCCTCATGTCATGGCGGACCACCAGGTGGTGCGCAGGTGGTCCGTACCTCGGATTTGCGTGATTTTTGTCGAAACCCCTCTAGCTGAGTTGGCAACTATGACTGAAGCTCTTCGACAACTCTTCTTGTGTTTGGGGTCTGGTGGCTTTGACTCTCGGCAGCTCCATTCTCTTTCTTGCCAAGTTGTCATGGCCCATGAGGAAGCTGCCACTAGTGAACACAAACTCGCTCACTTTGCTGACACTCATTGCGGGACCCGAGCCCTGGAGGAATCCATGATACAGCTCCATCAGCTGATAGCGTAGGAGGAAATATCTCAAGATCAAGTGGGAGTCCTATCCTCTGAGTTGCAAGAATGTGAAAAACGGGCAGTGATGCTGAGGGATCAGTTATCTTCTATGAATGGTCATCTTGAAACCACCAGAAAAGGGATCAGTGATCTCCAAACAATAGTGGAGCATACTCGTCCGGTGGCTAAGGTTGAAACCAGGGAGAAGGCCATGTTGGAACAGTCCTGCAACGACCTCTTCCACACAGTCACTGATTTGGTGTAGAGAGCGATTCATGCTCCTTTATAACTATCAGAGCCACTCTGGTTACCTTTGTTTTACTTACCCTCTTCCCTATCTTTTTTTTTGTGAGGGAGAGACCCCAGCTTGTGGACATCCTCCCTTTTTGTTTGAATGAAATACAGTCTCTCTCAATCACATGTTGTTGTGAAATTGGAAAGTTACTAGAACAATTATTGTATAAATAACAACTCAATGAACCAGAATCAATCATAACCCAGGAAAACAAACTCTAACTTTTTCCTAGACCATGGGATCCAGAGAGTATAGTTTGACTATTTCTGGGGTTTTGTTGAAAAACCCCACAAACGTTTTGTGTTTTCTTTTTAATGCCCTGATTTTTCCTGGGCCCATTTCGTGTGGACCCAGCGGGTATAACCCGGATTTTTCTTAGGTCGCCCTTTTCGGGTTTTCATCCTAATAGGCTTTGTGCCTCTTTTTCTTGGGCGGTATAAAGTCCCGCCATCAAGACTATCATTACTGATGTTTTTGGTTGAATAGCTTTGACCAGATATGGTGGGGAGAGGGTCCCAATGGGGTTCAACTGATTAAAATATGTCTCAATACTCATCAGATGCTCGTGGGGGGGTGTTTAAACTTGAATGACATGTATGGAACCTCTCAAGGCATGGGAGCCACGTCGGCGTACAGAGGTAGGAAGAGCATTGCCTAAGGAAGACTTGCCTTTGGTAGACGGGCCAGGGGCGATCAATATGTAGAGCCGCTAAAGGCATGGTATGCATAGTCATACAATGGTGTCCTTAAGTAAATTACAATCCATTTATGATGGCCAGGGGACTTCATGGAAGTCCGGCTCATGGAAACCACGATGGGTGGCTTGGAAAATTATAAAGACCACCAGGGGTGTCTTAGAAGGGGAATGTGACATCTGAAAGGGTTTTGGGAACATATTTACTAATCAGAAGCGTGGTCAGGAGACCACTTCCATACGCATTTAGTTTGCGTAAGGGATGGTTGAGGCTTGGCGTAGTTTAAAGTCATGCAGTAGGGACATCATTTAAAATGGAATGACTTCTCCTGGTCCTCGGTAATCTTGTCAGAGACGTTCCACCATATTCAGGCAGGGTTGTGAAAGAAGTTAGTAAACTGTTGCTTAGAGGGTTTCTGAATCCCAGGATAGACATGGGGGCTCAGAGGCCAAGAGGAGTATGGAGAGAAGCCTCACCTAAGGAAATCTTGCCTTTGGTAGATGGGCCAGGGGTGATCAATATGCAGAGCCGCTGAAGGAATGGTATGCATAGTCATGTAAAGGTGTCCTTGGGCCCAGGATTTTATTCTCTCGATAACCGAGAAACTTCAGGGAAGTTGAGATTTGCGACCACCAGGGGTGGCTTATGAGAGTTCGGATTTTTTCTGAGTACAGAGTATGGTTTATGATGAGAGGGTGCCTTGATATGGGAGAGACATCTAGACTGAACTTCCCGAGAATGGGTGAAGTAATCCCTTCTCACGTGAGTGTGAGACGGTGGCTTGTGTCGGTCTGACCCGTGCACTGAAGGACAGAGAAAAACCTCTGTTCCTTACTGATCCCGTGGAGGGTTTGACCGTGCATTTTAGCGTCATGTGGAAAATATGAAGAGTGTTATTAAAGGATGTTGTGCAGTTTGTCATCATGCAATGAGGATGAGGGGCATTTTCCTTTCTTTTTCCAATGCTGTGCAGTTTAACATCGTGTAGCAAGGAAGATTGACCATGCAATTTATCGTCATGCGGTAAGGACGAGAAGCATTATTAAACCAGTGGAAATGCTTGTTGTTGGAGGAATTCCGTTGGATTTTTAATGCTTGGTCATTGTAGCCTTACGCCAAGCGACCAAGATGTACTCTATGCCATTTGACGTCATGCGGAAAGGACTTTGTTAATAAGGCTGCTCTTGGTTAGAGTGTAACTGGGCCTGAGTATCCTGGCATGTCCAAGACTTAGAGGGGGGGTTGATGGTGTATATCATGGTTCTTTGGATTCTTGGATTAGGAGAGATGGTATGGAGGCTCTGAGGCCGGTAAGCGTACAGATCTAGGAAGAGTATCGCCCAGGGAAATCTTTCCTTTGGTAGACGGGTCAGGGGCTATCAATATGCAGAGCCGCTGAGGGCATGGTATGCATAGTCATGCAAAGGTTTCCACAGGTCGATGGATTTCCACTTCTGATGGTCATGAATGGTTATTAAGATCCACAATCATCCAGGCCACGAAGTCTGTCAAAGGGAAAGGAAATGTCTGAAAATGTTAGGAATACTCAACCCTGGTTGATGTTAAAGCATAAAGAGCTCCCTGCGCTGATTTATCTTGCTCGCGGTGGTGTACCTTTACTCCATGCAGTTTAACGTCATGTGGGAAGGATGAAGTATTCATAGTTTAGTGGTCATAGAGCTCGGACCATTGGGTGACTATTGTTGTAGTCACTCGAAGGATAACTAGGTCAGTATGCTCTGATATACTTGGAACAAGGTGGTGGATGAAGGTTGTAAACTGTAACTTTGAGTTTTCCCAGATTAGGAGGCGTGGTGTGGGTTCTATGAGGCCGGTAAGCGTACGAATCTAGGAAGAGTACAACCCAAGGAAATCTTTCCTTTGATGGATGATCCAGGGGATATCATTATGCAGAGCCGCTGAGGGCATGGTATGCATAGTCGTACAACGGTGTCCCCGGGTCGATAACTTTCCACTTCTGATGGCCATTAATGATTACGAAAATCCGAGATTTCTCACAGTGCAGAGCTCGACACGTGGGGATAATGGTGTCCGAGCATACAAGAAACATCTTCACTGCAATTGTCCATTGAGTCAAAGTAGCCTAGTCATTTCTTGATGTTCGCTGATGTGGTTCGCTATGTGAACCACTGGAAGACACATAGGCTAGCAAGATAGGGGTATCCTGGAAACATTTTGATGAGAAAAGGGGAATGAACGTGTGAACCACTACTCCATAAATTTTTGGATCGGGAGATGTGATACGGTGGCTCTGAGGCCGGTAGGCATACGGAGCTAGGAAGAGTACCGCCCGAGGAAATCATGCCTTTGATGGGAGATCCAGGGGCAATCATTATGCAGAGCCGCTGAGGGCATGGTATGCATAGTCGTACAAAGGTTTCCTCGGGTTAATAACTTTCCACATCTGATGGCCATGAGTGGTTATGAAGATCCGCACTTATCCGGCTCATGGAGTCTGATATATGGAGAGGATGTATCCAAATGTGCATGGAGTATCTCCAACTCTTATCGCCATGTGTCTTGGGTGGGTCGCGACGAAGTCCGTGCAGTTTAACATCATGCGGTGAGGACGAATTCCATGCAGTTTAACATCATGCGGTGAGGACGAGGTATACACCCCATGTAGTTCTGGCCCACACATTGGGTAATGGGGCATCTTTAACATTACTGTCCATGTAGTTTAACATCGTGTGACAAGGACACACAAATACACCCCGTGCAGGCCTAGACCCTATATGGGAGAAAGAGAGCATTTTGAAATCTCGCTATCCATGCAGTTTTATGTTATGCGGTAAGGACAAGAAGTACACCCCGTGCCGGTCTGGTTCCTACACGGGGGGATATGGGATTTTTTGTAGAAGTTGCTGGGCCAGGATAGGGAATCCCATCATCGCTACGTATCTTGCAAGGGCAGGAATCATGACATACGTAGTTCTCTGCAAGAGTGATACACCCCATGCAGGTCTGGTCCATAAACAGGGGGAGAGGGCATTTTTTTAGAAGTGGCTGGGCCAGGATAGGGAATCCCGACGTCACTACATATCTTGCAAGGGAAGGAATCAAGCCGCACGTAGTTCTCCGAAATCTATGCAGCTTAACATCATGTGGTGAGGACGAAGTCCATGTAGTTTGACGTCATGCGGTGAGGACGAAGTCCATGCAGTTTAATGTCATGTGGTGAGGACGAGAAGTACACCCCGTGTAGGTCTGGACCGTACACGGGGGAAAGGGCCTTTTTAAATCATTATTTTCATTTGGGAGTGGATGGGACAGGATAGAGGATCTCGGCGCCTCTATGTATCCTGTGAGGGTAGAAATCAAGCCGCACGTAGTTTTTTGCAAAAGTGATACACCCCGTGCATGTCTGGTCCATACACAGGGGAAAGGGGTATTGTTAAAACTTCTTTTCTGTGCAGTGAGGACGAGGGATACACCCCGTGCAGGTCTAGTTCGTACACGGGGGAAGAAGGCATTTTTAACTTTTATTATCCGTGCAGTTTAACGTCGTGTGGTAAGGATGAAATCCATACTGTTTAATGTCATGTGGTTAGGGCGAGGGGTATTATTGGACTCCATGCAGTTTAACGTCATGCGGTGAGGACGTGAATACATGTCGTGCATGTCTGGTCCGTGCACGAGGGAATGCGAATTTTTGTTATTCTTTTTGAGGTGGCTGGGCCAGGGTGTGAAATTCTGGCATCACTACGTATCCTTCGAGGGCAGGAATCAAGCCTCACGCAGTTCTCTGAATGATGTACACCCCATGCAGGTCTAGTCCGTACATAGGGGAAGAGGGAATTTTTAAATCATGTTGTCCGTACAGTTTAATGTCGTTCGGTAAGGCTGAAATACTCTTAGTTTAAGGTCATAGAGTTTGGACCATTGGGTGCTTGGCAGTTTAACATCATGCAGCTCGGACGAAGAGTACACCCAGTGCAGGTCTGGTCCATACATGGGGGGAGGGTCATTCTTAACTCTTATTATCCGTGCAGTTTAACGTCGTGTGGTGAGAATGAAGTACTCTTAGTTTATGGTCATAGAGTTCGGACTGTTGGGTGCTTGGTAGTTTAACGTCATGCAGCTCAGATGAAGAGTATTGTTAAATGATGCTGCACAGTTTATCACCATGCAATGAGGACAAAGAGTACACCTCATTCCTTTTTTTTCTATCCGTGCAGTTTATCATTGTGCGGTAAGGAAGAAATTCTCTTGGTCTCTATGTGAAATACTTCATCAGGAATCTCACATTGGTAGGAGCCGTGGTGAATTTCTCATCCATGGAGACCAGGGAATATGCTCCCTTGGAGTAGACCTTGTATACAACATATGGTCCCTCCCACTTGGGTTCCATCTTTGGGGGTTTCTTGCTGGGTATCGTTGGGGTCCGGAGGACCAACACTAGTTCTCCCTCCCAGAAAGACCGAAGATGAACCTTTTTGTTGAAGGCTCGTGCAATCCGGTTCTGGAACACTTCCAGATGGTGCAGAGTGTGCAGCTGCTTCTCGTCTAGCTATTCCAATTCACCTAGCCGCTTTTCTGATTACTCATAGTTGGATAACTGATCACAAATGGAAACGTGGAGCGATGGTTATTGGAGCTCAATGGGTAGGACCACCTTGGTGTTGTACACCATGGAGTATTGGGTAGCCCGGGTAGCATTGCAGATTGTGGTTCATTAAGCCCACAACACATGGAGGAGTTTATCCAGCCATGACTTCTTATCATTGTACACCATTTTATGGAGAATATCAGACAGGGTCTTGTTGAAAGATTCTATCTGTTCGTTGGCCGTTGAATGGTAGCGGGATGAGTGGTTATCCATGATACCATACTCATGGTATAGCTTCGCCAATTCAGTAGAGCAGAAATTGGTGCCATTGTCTATCATTATTGTATGAGGGACACCAAATTTGGTGATGATATTGGTCTTCACAAAGATGACAATATTTCTTGCCCCGACTTCCTAGAGGGGTATGGCTTCTGCCCATTTGGAAAAGATGTCGGTTGCTGTGAGGATATACTTCAGCTATTTGGGCATGGTGGGAGGATATGGTCCCACGATGTCCATCCCCCAGATGAAAAACGGCCAGGAGTACTTGGCTTGATGAAGTAACTCCCTGGGTAGGTGTATAAAGTTGTCATGAATCTGGAATGAGTGTCATTTTGCGGTAAAACGCTCGCAGTCTCATGAAATTGTAGGCCAGTAGTACCCAAGCCTTCGAACATGATGGGAAAGCTTGGTCCTTAGTTGATGTGCTCCACATGCTCCTGCATGCACTTCTGTCATTACGATAGCAGTTTCATCTCCATCAATGCATCTGAGGAGCACTCTGTTGAGGCCCCGTTTGTAGAGGACCTCTTGCTGACCCACGCCACCATATAGGACAAAGATAATTTCCCTCCTTCGTATTTTCTCTCCTTCATCCCTGTCTGATAGAAGTTCTCCCCATTGAAGGTAGTTTGCAATGGGGGGTCGTCCAGCTGGTGGCAGGAGCGCATGGCTCAGGGACAGGACTGAATTCATGGATTTCCTCTGTCTTGGCTTGAACAAACAGCAATACCATTCAATGGTGAGCAATAAGGACGACTGTTTCATCCTGATCTGGATCAGCTAGGGCTGTGGCCGCGTTGTCTAATGCATCAGCCTGAGCATTCTGAGACCGGGGGATATATGTCAATGCTAGCTCTGTGGAGAACTCAGCCATTAAACCTCAGACATGGTCAAACAGGGGGAACAAATCCTCCTTTTTAATAGCATAGTCAGCATTTACTTGCTTGATGACCAGCTCCAAGTCACCTTTTACCTTAAGGTGTTGTACTTGTTCCTGGAGTGCGAGCTCCAGACCTGCAATGAGAGCCTGATATTCCACTTAATTATTTGTACATCCCTTTAATAGGAGGAAGGAATATGGCAAGACTTCCTTTTCTGGGGACACATGTATTATCCCCAGACCCACTTTATTGAATCTGGGATCCTCCATCCTCTTCCCGGTTGGGCTTCAGGACACGCCGTCGAAGTACATTTCCCATGCTGGGAGCTCCTATTAAACCAAGAAGATGTCTTCATCAGGTAGCTTGGTGTCTGCTGCAGTGGTACCTGTCAAAGGGTGCTCTTCCAGAAAGTCTACTAATTCCTGGCCATTGATGGCTCTCTGAGGCACGAACCGGATGTCGAACTATTACATGATGACCGCCCATCGGGATAGGTATCCGTTTAGCATCGGGCGACTGAGGATGTACTTGAGCGGGTTACTCCGAGAAATCAAATGGACTTCATGATGCTGCAGATAATGTCGCAGCATTTGATCTGTGATGTCCAGGGCCAAACAGCTCTTCTCGATATTTGAGTATTGAGGCTCAACATCAATCATGGTTCGACTAAGGTAATAGATAATGTTTTTGCTGTCAGCGTCATTCTTTTGTGCGAGGAAGGCTCCCAGTGACCGCTCTAAGGCTATCATGTACAAGATGAGAGGTCTTCCTTTAACCGGGGGCATGATCACCGGTGGTCTTAAGAGGTACTTCTTCAAGTTTTCGAACACCTCTTGGAAGTCATCCGTCCATTGGTATGTGACCCCCTTCTTCATTAACCTTGTGAAAGGAAAACATTTTCCTGCCAGGTTGGCTATGAACCACTAATATAGGCTAGGTGTCCTTGGAATCCCCTCAACTCAGTGAGGTTGCGGGGAGGTGGCAGGCCAAGGATAGTCTTTTTCTCCTCAGGGTCGACTTCGATGCCACGATGGCGTACAACGAAGCCAAGGAATTTCCCTGAGGTAACCCCGGAGGCACATTTAAAGGGGTTCATCTTCAAGCTATGCTGTTGGAGTTTGTTGAAGATTGTCTCAAGGTCCGACAAGTGACCCGAGTGCTGTCTGGATTTGAACACCAGGTCATCCATGTAACATTCAATGAATTTCCCTAGGAACGGCTTAAAGATACGATGCATGGCATGATGATATGTGGCGGAAGAGTTCTCGAGACCAAAGGGCATGACCCTGTAACATAATACCCCTTGAGGGGCCCTGAAAGCAGTGGATTATTCGTCTTCTCAGGCCATCCTGATTTGGTTATAGCGGGAATAGCCGACCATGAAGGACATAGCCTCATACCTGGCCATTGCATCGATTAACAACTCAGTGATTGGAACCGGGAAGTCATCTTTCAGACAATGCCGATTAAGATCATTGAAGTCAATGCAGATGCAGATTTGCCCATTCTTTTCCTTGACAGGGACGATGTTGTCCAACCAAATGGGGTACTAGACCTCTCGAATGAAGCCTGATTTAATGAGCTTATCGACTTCAGCCTCTATTTTTGCGGAATGTGAGGGATGCGTCCTTTTGGCGGCCTATTTGTAGCCTCGGTGGTCTTTAGGTAGATCCAGGTGATGCGTCACTACTTCATAATCGAGTCCCGGAATCTCTGGGTAATTCCAGGAAAAGATGTCCATTTATTGCCTTAGGAAAGAGGTATATACCTCATGCTCCTCGAGAGACATGGCTGCACTAATGAGAGTGGGCCTCGGGTCTTCCTCGGTACCAAGGTTTATTTCCCTGAGTTCGTCCATAGTGGTAGAGATACCATCCTCAAACACAGGTGGTGCATCCCTGAGATCTTCCCCCTCTTCTTCTTGCAAATCCTCATCTCCTTGACCTGATGAGGAGAGTGCTCCGGACACGAGCTCTTGGGAGTCTGGAGGCAAGGTGTCGTGGGTGTCCTTTTTCGAGTTTTCATCCCCAGATTGAGGGTCAGCGGACGTTCCCATGTTGTCATACTCGGCTGTTATGGCTGAAGTCATGAGGACATCTGAGTTCATGTCCGGACTTGAACTCGTACCCTCCACATTGTTGTTGGGAAGGACATAATCTCCACCAATCTTCTTTAGGGGGTCATCAGGAACCATTTCCAGGCCATTTGGAGTGAGAATCCAGTTGACACCATCAACCAAAGGCTTAATTTTCTTTTACTCATAGAACCTGGTGTCAATGTAATGTGACTTGGAGAGCTCGAAAGGTGCCTTGTCAGCGTCCAATGTTCCACTTTGTCCATTGACGCAGTACTTGATACACTGGTGGTAGGATAAAGGAATGGCCATGTGCTTATGGAGCCACAGCCTTCCCAGCAGGGCATTGAATGCTATGCTCTTTCGGACCACAAGTAATTCTGTGTAGGCTACCAGGTCACCAAAATGGGTCCTTAGCTTAAATTTTCCCATTGGCTTCTATTCATTACTATCGTAACCCAACAGAGTTGTGGCTGAGGGAATTAGATCGTCCTCACTCTATCCCAACTTTTGGAGTGTTCGTAGGGGAAGGAGGTTAACTCCAGATCCATTGTCTATAAAGACTTTCCGGATCTCAATACCATTCAGTGTGCCAGACACATTTAATGGTCTGATGTGTCCTTGCATGATGGCATCCTCATCCTGATTGGTGAAAGAAATCAATACATTGCATTCAGCCAGTCCGGTCTCTGTCTGGTAAATCTCGATGGCAGCTACCTCAGCTTGAAACTTTTGGGGGCTGATCAATGCTTCGATAAGAACCTCCCTAAGGTCAGATGACAAACTTAGGGCATCCAGGATTGACAAAATGGCTGGTAATGACGCCATTTGCTTAAGGATGTCGTATTTTTGCTCCAGCAGTTGATGCTTCTCTATTTGCGGGAGAGTCTTAGTGGGTGCTTTGGGAGATTGAGCATTTGACGAGGAGGGACCAGCCGCGGGGACATATGTCTTTGGTGTTCCGGCATTTTGAGGATTTTTCCCAGCTGATCTGTTTGTGCGCACTAGGAAGCTAGACACTTGTTCCTCCTCTGGTGGGTATCGTAGGACAACAGGGCCAGAGTGGCTGCTTGTGAAGGTGGAGGGGAATTCCTTCTCCAACTGAGTCCGTTGAAGGTCCCTCCCATGAGTTTCCGTGATATTAACGATTTGAGACGGGGTCCAACCATAGGGTTGGTTTCGGCTGTGGCTGTGCCTCCCCTGGTATCCCCTGACTCTGCGATTCCTCCTCCCGACTCTTCGTGCAGGGAACTCGGGTTCGTAACCATACCCTTCGTCAGGGAATGATTCCATAAGTTTGATGACGTTAATGGAACCAAATATTGGTTCTTCATCCTCTGACAGGTCAACCTGGTCGGTCGTCCCTGATGGTGTCATTTGGTGGGTCAGTGCCCGTGGAACCAAATTCGAGGGCATATAATCTGCTTAGGTCGGGGATAACTTTGGCCCCGTTGCAGACCGATCCTTTTGCGATTGTTTCTTCCTTCTATTCCACTTGGATGACCGGCTCATAGGGGATTGTGAGGCCGATGCTTTCGACTATGTGGTGTTAGGGGTTGTTGGCGTCAACACTGGCTACCGTAGTTGAGAATAGAGTATGCCCTCGGCTCGGTCGATAGTCTTCCAAGTTATCCAGTCATCAAACTTCTGCCCCTGCTTGCTGGTGACTTTCTGCCGCACCTCCTCTTTGTCAGAATCAGTGGTAGAGATGTATGCCACATGTGCTGGGGGTGGTCCCGGCTCGAATTGTCCGGATTCTACCATCCTCTGAAGGAGGTCTTTGAAGACGAAGCACTCTTGGATATTGTGCCCCAACATTCTATGGTAGGGGCAGTAATCTGGCCTGTCCTCGTGGAAGACCTATTCAGGTTTCCTCGTCTCCTGGAGGCGGAGCAACTTGCAGTTCCTAGAAAAAATGAAGTAGTAGCATTCTTGATCATCTCAGAATGAGTATAATTTTTGTCTTCATTCCTCAAACTGGTTCCACTTCGGTCATCGCTGATCATCCCATTTAGGAAGAGGCGGCCGCTGATATGCAGGGGGCCCTTGATGATTTGGTAGAGGCATGAGTGGTGGATCAGGCATAGGGGCCGGCTTGAGCGTGACATCAGACGCTTCAGCTCTAGGGGCTATTTTCGCAGGAGATTGCGAGACTATTCGGGACTTTGAATTAGTCCACTGCAGGGAGTCCTCAATTCTCTCGGCAATGGCCGAGAGATGTCAGATGCCAGTGGTACACTCCACTGGTATGAGCGGTGTTCACATCTCATCTCTAATATTATCGATGCATATGGCTAGCATCTCATCTTGAGGAATTAGCCTGTTTAGAGAAGAGTTTAGACCTTTCCATCTAACAATGAAATCTGAGACCCTCTCATTCTCCCTTTGCTTGTAGTTCATGAGGTCACTAACTATTGTTTTGGGCAACGTCGAGCTGAAATGGAACAAGAACTGCTGTCAAAGGTCATCCGAGCTCTTTATTGACTGGGCTGGCATACTTGTGTACCAGAAAAAGGCGGATCCTTGCATGGTCCATACGAAGAACCTGAGTTTCACTGCTTCTTGTTGTTCTGGGGTTCCCATAATAGGGTCGCAATAGGATGCGTAGTGCATCAAATGATTCTCCGGATCGCCCGAACCATTGAAAATAGGGAATACAGGGCTCCCAAAATTGGGTGGAGGTGGTGTGTTGGTCACCCAATCTGGGTAAGGTTTCTGATCTAGCTATATCGGAGCACGTAGACCTTCCATCGCTTCCAATCGAGCTATTAGTGCCTCTATGGTGTTGGTGAGACCCTGGTTTACATCCTGTTAGGCCCAGTCCTGGGCTGGCGTAGCCCGAGGCACTGCCTGAGGATCCGGATTGGCCGGCACCAAAGGTGCATATTCCGTTTGGGGCACCCTCGGAGGGTTCGGGCGTACTTGATCTGGTTTCCGCCTAAGTGGAGGGAAATCTTGGTATTCATCATCCACATTTAGGTAGTTGGACGAACCAGGTGCCTCATTGGGCAGGAGCCCTGACCGTGCTTCTTTTGCCGGAGCAAGCCTTAGCCTTTGAGGTGCACTTGCTAGGAGTGCATGATGTGGCTTTTCCTGCAACACACTTTCAATAAGGCGGTTCCTCTGGAGTAGCTCGGCGTTAAGCCACCATAATTATTTCATCTCCTCTTCCTGTCGAGCGAATCTCTCTTAAAGCGTGAGTGGATCTTTTTTGTCGAGAGAAGGAGGAGGGTTAAGGGTAACCAGTCCCTTATCCTTATCCATATTGGAAGCTCGCTGTGTAGGTAGAGGAGGGTTGGATGGAAGGAAGACCATATTTAGGGAGGCCCTCTGGTTTTGGGTGTGCACACCCGGGGGTTTGTTCTGAGTCACAACATGATCGGAACCGTCGTCTCATGATCCATCCAGATTTGCATTTTCCCCGGTGTCATTCATGGGGTTAGCCTCTATGGCGTTGATGAATGAATATCACAGGGTGGCGGGGACGTGGTCTTCCAAATGGGAAGAGGATCTCCCGCGCCTTTTTCTGGCCTTCCCTTTCATGGCCTAGGATTTCCTTCGGACTTCTTGACGAAGGGTGACGCGGAGAGTTCTTTGATGCAACCTTACGATGTGCCTTCCTCTCGGAGGGGATGATGATTAAAATAATGGGATAGGATGGTAACGTCCTCTTCTGACTATCCTCCCTAGACGATAGAATACTGATTCTCGTGGGAGAGGTTGTTGTTGAGGGGGTAATAATGCCCCCAGCCCTGAGGGATGGGGTTGGCTTCGTTCCCTAGACATTGAGTCTCCTCCTATTTTTATTGGTCTTACTGGGGTATTTTTTATTAAAAATGCCCCCAGCCATACCGGATGGGGTTGACCCTGGATTCCGGCAGTGGCTGCTGCTATCATGACCTGCCTGATATCGCATGCCCCCATTCGGGGGTGAACCAGATTTGGTGCTGAATTCACCTGTGAATCAATCCCTTCTGTGGACTCAGAAAAAGATCATTGATTGGCCTCTCTTAGGCGAGAGGCCCGTTGTATGCTCTTGGTGGCCTGATTCAGGAGTTATTGAATGGCTTGTTCCCGTCGGGCCAGACGATTCTGGGACTTACTCAAGGCCTGACTCTGTTGGGTGTGTTGCCTCTCCTGAATAGGGGGACCACTCGATTTCCATCTTGACGTCATAATGTTGCAAGACACCATGCCGAACAGGTTCTTCTGGGCGGGGAGCGGAGTGAAATGCAGACCTCCATGTTCCCCCCATCCCCTGATATGGAATCTCATTGGAGTGTCACCGATGAGGCGGCGCAGTCAGTGTAGTGCATGGAGGCAGGCTATCTCTATGTTTCCTTTACGTCTCTCAGGGCACTGTCGTCGCGCCGTAAGAAGGGCCTCCAGGTCGATGTGACGCAGGAGGACCCCTATCGTCCTGACATGGTCTACATACCCTTCATAGGGAAGGAATCTTGATTTCAGCTAGCGGAGGGTCGTCTATATATTATGGTAGATGTTGTGCATGCATTCATCTGACAATTCTCTGGGTATATCGAACTGATAGGTGGATGTAGACCAAAACATAACTGGTATATCATTTCTGGATAGTCATTTCCTCATGTGCAACATGTCGACATACTCATCCACTAGTGATTCCTCAACCTGGTCATCCCAACTAATAAACTCATTGTCAATGTGGTCGGAGGTAGTGGGACCGGTAGGTGCTGAATCATTATGTGGGCGGTTCTGAGGTGGTTCAGAGGATGAACGTGGCCCTGGAACGTCTCCTGATCGAAGAAGGGAGTCTTTAGCGGCAAGCTAGGAATCTGACATGCTCGATCCCATCCTCCGGAGTTCCTCAGCATACGAGGACTTTTCTGTTCTTGATTCGGCAGGGGGAGGACCTTCCTGTCGATATGATATGCCATCGCGGGGAGGACCTTTGCAATGGCGGTCGTAATGGAGAGGACTACCACTACTTCTTGATGCTTCACTGCATAGAGGACTTTTGAAGTGCACACCCTGGGGAGGACCTCCAAGGTGTGTCCCAGCAAGGGGAGGACCTTCTGGCTACGTAGCGTTGTTACGGTGAGGACCTTCGCAACAACCACCATCATGGTGAGGATGACCATCATGGATTTACGTTTGATGTGCATCCTGGGGAGGACCTTCAGGACACACTGCGGCAAGGGGAGGACCTTCTTTTCTCTTGGGGCCAATGCGAGGAGGGCCTTCGCAATGGCGGCCATGGGGGTGAGGAATACCATCACAGCTGTGGCAATGGCGAGTACTACTATTACTGCTGCCGTAGGGAGAATATCTGTGGGATACATCCTGGGGAGGGCCTCCAGAATGTACCATAATAAGGGGAGGGCCTTCTTGTTTCTTGAAGTCTCTACGAGGAGGACCTCTGTTATCAGGGTGGCGAGGACTACCACCGTGATCTGATGCCCAGTTGCACGAAGTGTCATTGCAGTGTAACCCCTGGGGAGGAACTTTAGGGAAGGCCACAACAATGGGAGGTCCTTCTTGTCATAATGAGACGGCACAATGTGGAGGGCCTCTATAGTTGTGACTACAATAGCGAGGACTACTATCACAATCTGTGGTCCCACTGTATGGAGAGTGATTGAAGTGTATACCCCAAGGAGGACCTTCAGGGTGAACTGCAGCAAGTGAACGACCTTCTTGTTGCTCGATCTTCTGGTCACGTGGAGGGTTTCCATGACTCTTATCAAAAGAGGAACTCTCGTGATCGATCGTTATATGCCCGTGGGGGAATCCCCCACGGGTGCTCTGGGGAGGACCCTCAGAGACTCTGGTAGCTATATTTCAAGGAGGACCTTCACAACTGCTACTGAAACTTCCATAATATGGTAATGGGTAGGAAATATTCTGAGCCTGTGATGTGTGTTTAGCAGAGTTGGGAACCCCAAATTCTAGCCTAGCGGAGTCATGAACCCACTCTTTATTTTCCGGCTGCCTTCGACGCATTCGGGGTGCTTTCTTGTGGGTTGTCGGGACTGTCTACTATTGATAATGGCCTTCACCTTTGGGTCCCTATCTAATTGGGTCTCATGATTCTGTTGGGATACTCTGAAGAACATCTTGACTTTTAGCAGGGATATATGCTTGCTCTGGAGCATCCACCATGAGGAACGGGTGCCCCCAGTTGGAACGAGTGAAGTTTCCCGATCCGGTTTCCCTTGCATCGATGAATATGGCCGGAGACCCTCCTGGGTAGAAGCAGGGATATAGATCTACTTCGAGGCGGATATCTCATCTCTTATATGAGTCGCCTCAATTGGGGAGACGGGCTCACGGGCCCGAGTCTTTGCTGTTTCCACTGACGAAATTATATTCTGGCAAGTCTGCAAGATATGATCTGGGATCGATACCTACTCCTCCATCATCGCCAGGATATGTAGGGAGACATCTTTGACTGTAACAGGTATGAAGGCCCATTCTAGTAGCAGAGTAGGAATATCCTGCTCAGTTCCTCTAGTGTTCAGTGGGTACTGACAATTCTCCTGTGTCGGGGTAGGTGAACGAATCGGCCCCTGTACCAGGATACGCTGGTTTATCTCTCCGTTCTCCGCCACATCGGGGTGTCCGACTTTACTTGAATCGGCAGGGAGTTGGCCCTGCATATATTGGTTTCCCACCGTATCAAGTCAGTGGCCTTTGTTGGCGGGGAGACGTGACCGCCTATGAGTTTCCGTCACATCTGGGTGGCGGGATTTATTGATCGCCACCATGTAAGGATGGCGGGCGTCAGAAGCATCTGCTAGGAACTGGTCCTGCAGGCATTGGGTCACCACCACGTTAAGCTGGTGGGCTTCACGACCCTGGGCAGGGAGAGTTGCCTGCCGGGTAAGTGCCATCCTGCATGAGCGATGGGCTTGATGGAGCTCAGCAAGGATGCGCATCGTCTCGTATGATGAGGCCATGTCTGGATGGCGGGCTCGGGAGGAGAGAACATGTGTAGGTGCCTGTTCGTGGTACGTCTCCATGGCTGGGCAGCGGAGCTCCTCCTCAGGGACCAGGGTGATGACCAGTCCCTGATTGTATGTACGCCACCCTCGTCGGGAGGTCCGAGGGGCTGGAGCTCGGGGAGCATGGACCTGAATCCTCGGGGAAACATCCTCCTCGGCGCGAGGATGTTGAGTCGCGGCGTGGCCACGATGACACCTTCCGGTGGGGGCCTTGGAGCAGAACCCCCATTTGGCAAGGATGAAGTCCTCAGCATCGACCTCATATGCCTCCCTAAGATAAGGGAGGTATGCATTGTCCCGTTCCGGGGAGAGACTCCCAAAACAGTTTGAGACGGCAACAGGGGCCGTCTGGACCTGCCTTTGCGGACGCTACTGGGCAGGCGGCCGGCAAGTTCTGGCAGACTGAAGGGCGTGCATGGCCGCCTCCACCGTTGGGAGAGTACCATTCACGTGGTACTCTCAGATCAGCGCGTCCGAGACCCAGTTCTGAAGACACTGGGTGGGTGACGGGGTCCTCCGTAGGTGAGGATGTCCGGTCCTTGCATTGTTGGAAGTGTACGTTTGTGAGTTCCATTGCGATTCCATTGGATCGAAGGGGGTTCTGAAGATGGTACCTGTAAATTTTTTTTAACAAGTACACAGAGCAAACCCGTAAAAGCAGCATCTCATGATCCCATGCATAATTAGTTACCTTGATTCTCCCTCATTATGAGTTTAAGGGGGAACAGGGTGAGATTAAGTTAAATCCGTCATGTTTGGTTAAAGATTCACATCGGGTTCACCATTTTTGTTTCGGGTTTCGGTCTCGAAATTCCCAACAGTTCCGTATCCGATAACGCATGGACCTACTTTCCAAAGGCAGGCATTCGTCGGATGGTCTGACCAGCGACGCTTAAGAACTCACATTGGTCGAGAGGATGGGAAGTCGGGCTCATCACACCTTTTTGTGGGAAATTATTGCATGTTCCGGGACTCTCTTATAGATTTAAGACGTATTCATATGTTCGCAAATCTTTAGTTTATACCCAAACATAGTATCCACGGATTTAACCCTGGATGGCAATGGTCAACTGGACGTAGGGGTTCAAAATCACTTATGCCCGTGGTTTACCATACCTCATTGTATTAATGACCCCGAGGAGTCAGAACTTGCTTTAGGTGGTACCCATAATGGTGTGGTGAACCGATGTGAAGATAGTTGGATTGACCGGTTGTCGGGCTTGAACCTCTTGGAGGCTTCCTACGTACCCTGCCTAGGAGAAAGGGATCAAAGTCCACATAGTTCGGGCATACAGTTTAACATAATGCTGGACGGGGGCATACAGTTTAATTCCATGCTGGACGGGGGCATATAGTTTAACGTCATGCTGGATGAGGGTGGAACTCGACGTGAAGAAATGACCGAGTGGTGGGCTTGAACCTCATAGAGGCTTCCTACGTACCATGACTTGACATGCATCAAAGTCCCTGTAGTTTTCTTAGTGGGGCTTAGACTCTGAGGAGGCCCATAAGAGGATGTTATGGTCAATAATTACTCTAAGACCACGTGAGTCATGCTCGGTGTGAGAAACAAGAGACAACAAGGTCAGACGATCTCGTCGTGAAAGGTGCGTCTGTGAGAAGTGGAGTGGAGCTTACGCATAGAGCGGCCCAGGTGAAAAAACACAGTGGGAGAGGGAAAGGGCGTGCTCTTATGCCCATATCCTCTCTTGCAGTGCGTGAGGGCATCCTTCTTATGGGTATTTTACTATCCCTGAGGAGCCCTTAACAAGCGGAGGGCTAGAAAGGGGATTCCTGAGCTCAGACTCCACACTACCATGGGAATGTAAACCCAAGAATGATTCAGTAATCTACTTAGGGGTCGGGGAAACCCCTTCACCTCTACTTACCATGGGTATGTGAAATCAAAGTGTCATGCTGATGCACCTGAAGCTTACACCACACGGGTTTGGAAGCTCTGGTGGAGGCCTCGACTCGGGGCTGATGAGCAGGCCAATGAGGAGGTTGTGGAGGATCGGACCGAATTGGAAGGATTTTATCTGTCTTGGGGAACGGGAACTCCGAAGGCTCTGAGGGGCCACACGTAAGAAGGAGTGGTGGCGCCCTTCACGTAGGAAGGTGCTACGTGGCTAGAAAATCTGTCCATGAACCAGGGTGTTTTGTGGCTTTAGGTTCAATCCGTGAACCAGGGTGGTTCGCGGAGGGTTCCATGTGGGCAGCAGTGGCCAAGGGCGGCACCGGTCGGGGGTTCGTCGGTCGAGGCTTTGCCCGCGTAGGAGGGTGTTACGTGGTGAGAAGAATGGGGAAAGAGGCATAAAATCCCATGTCCGCTGGGAATTCATCCGCAGAGGGGGTATGGTTCATGGTTTTCCTTCTTTTTGTTATTTTAGGTTCGTGGTTCATCAAGTTATTTTGCATTTTCCAATTCCTTATTAATTCGTATACCTGATGAGGTTCGGGAATGTGAATTTCACTACTTGCAAAATACTAAGACTTCCTTCGACCGATCTCCTTCTGAATCTCTAATCCATCTGAATCTGATCCCCATCCCCTTACCCCTCCATCTCCTTTTATAGAGTGGGGAAAGAGATGTATCTGTGGCCACGTGGAACTTTTTGTGGAGGCCCATGACTGAAAACCCGGTTTACAGCTGACTCAGTAAATCCGTAATTCGCGGTGGGTATTGAGTGCCCCCCCTCACAAACCGAAATTAGGGAGTGCTTTACGGCCACAGAGGGTTCCGACTCCATTCCGCGAATGATAGCGGATGCAACTTGAAGCAGTCGATGTGGTCTGCGGTTGGGGTGGTTCATGATGGTGAACCGGATCAGCGCCCATCCTGCCTCGTGACCACAGAGGATATTCACCTCCATTTCGCAAACGATGATGGTTCGCAGTTGGGGTGCTTCGCGGGGCCTGGCCACTTCACTTTTTCGTGGTACCAGTCCATGGACCGGTCCTGCTTGTGTCCCTTCTTTGAATTTTCTCCATTCTTTTCCCCAATTCTTTGGGAGATTTGGGTAGAATCTCCTTTGCGGATTTTTCAGGACCCTACAGTCACTCATGCTTATCATACCTCCTACAGGTTAGTTATTACACATTCTCCATGTGTTAAATTCATTTAATTTAATGTTTTTACATCCTCCCATGATTATTTTTCATACATACTTTGAAATATATCTATTATCACACAAATTCTGAATTTTAAGGAATGTTTTTATCATTCCAAAATCATATAGGAATCGATATAGGTGTGTTTTATTTCTAAATATCTAACCAATGAGTCAACTTCAACTATTTATAATGAAGTATTTATTTGGTTATTATGATGATATGTTTTTGTAGGTGTTGATGTTAAAAGTTTTGAGGTAGAATAGGGTGGCCTGGCCTTAATTAAAGAAAAATGAATGAATAACAGTTTACACTCAAGAATATTTTCCTTGTTCAATGAACGATATCTAATCCACTATCCAATCTAGATATCTAAAGAGCCTTAATTATGCCTCAAATTCCCCAATGGTTGTTGACTGGTAGCAAGGTACTAATCTATCAAGTGAGGATACTATACCTTCAAATAAGGGTAATAAAATTGTGAAAAATTTACCAAAACATCCATAATAAAATCATAATATGGAATATAAAATAATTAAATTACTTTAATAAAACATATTATGTGCAAGAATAAATTCATACAATAATACACTAACTACCCACTAGGACAATTTCATATTCAAATAACAAAAATTACAAAAACATAACACACACAATGGACCTAATTATTTCCATAGGTTCCACACACCCTATCTCCAAAAATTCATCAAATCTCACTAGACCAATCTGCTAAACATATTATGCTAATCCTGAAATCATGCAATGAGGTTTTCATGCACACAAAGGTGCTTATGCAGGGTGTGAGAAACAAATCACATTAAAGTTTCACCATTTTTCCGTAGTATACTCTATTATATATTTGAATCCATGGAGATGAAAATAAACATGTCACATAAGTGAATCATAAATCATGTGCAACCAAGTCACCTTTACTACATTCACATTAGGTCATTATGTGTCAACAAGGCCACCACAACATAAGACCTTACATAATTCCATACCATACTGAAATTATACCTCATCAATTCATTTTATTCCGTCATACCCGATGTCTATCTAGTACCTAAATACCTTGGGAATGGAATCATTAAAACCCAAACCCACTGACTGAAAGAACATGGAATGGTAATATGTCCAAATCTATACCCATTCCATATCAATAAATGTAGGATCCATCAGTTTTTCCTAATTTCAAACATGACCTAATCCTCTAACGAGTGGTCCTTGACCCAACCCTCAGGCATTCCTTGATCAAATATTCTAAAGGAATGTTATATCATCCAAAATGTTTATTATACCCTGACCTTTCCCTATCATGGGTGTTCCGTAACCCAAGTCTCTAATAGAAGGGTAAAAATTCGTAAACAAAAGGGTTTCTTATATCAATCACAACAATACCATATACACCATATCACTCGTGGGGAGGCCAAGACATGGGACCCATCACCCCAAATAAGTAATATTTAACCTATCATAAGAACAATAACACAAATACACATGAAATATCACCCCAGTCTAGAACTCCATTAAAAATATCAAGAACCCCTATCCTAGCCCTTGACTATCCACTCATGTTGCAACACATCTCATCATGCCCGTTGGGGATTCCACCAGGGTCCTCCAGACTCTTATTAATATTTGTTCACCAAAATAAGACCGTATTCATCACAAATGTTGTTTACTAACCTAGATTCCACTTTAATATAGTGCTCTAGGCCTATTGGGAACATGGACATAGGCACGACACCCCATATAATGAAGGCTTTCGACTAGTGATAAGGGTTTTATGAGGTTATATTAGGGAGACTATACCCTCTTCTGGTAATAATAATAATGGTCTACATATAATTATTGAAATGGAAGAAGAAGAATCTCAATGAAAGGAATATAAAACCATCATAAGAATAATAATCAAAAAATAGAATAAACATCCAAACGGCCTAAAATTCTGTTTTTAGACACAACATACTATAAAAAGTCATACAAGATAATAGAAATTCACGGTCTCTCATGGAAAACCATATATATACATAAATATATAAAGAGATCATGCTACTTCAAAAAGTAAACTCTAGATGATGTAAGAACCACCATGTTTCCTTTCCATCCATCCCTTATGAAGTAGTAAAACTTGATCATAAAGGAATATCTACTCAGATTGATCCCTTACCAGGTTATAAAGAGATAAATTCTATATGCATCCTGAAGGGATTATGTAGGGTGTGAGAATAAATATCAATATTCCACCACCACCATGTGCCTATATTAAAACCATAATTATGAATATGGATTCTGAATAAATAAATAAAAAGGAGTTACACACCCATTTAATAAAATACCCACTTCCCTTGTGCTCAACATTCACAAGTTAGTGTTTTACCATCATTGTCTATTACTGATATAAGTCTGAATATGAGCCCCTAATTATAATATATTTCATACAACATGTGTTTATATATATATACTTATAGTGGCGAGGACCCATGGATTAGTTCCCAAGGAATCCCTTGATGTGTACCATAGTCGGTGAACCCTCTGGTTCCCCTGATAATCATGTCAACGGAACATCATTCCATCCATCAAGTAATGACATCTGAACTACATGATCAAATAATAAGTACCAGGTCCCCTAGAAATCTTCTTTGAAAATCACCATAAGCTTGAACCCCAACATCCTGAGGCATATAGATACCTATCCTCTAATAAATAATCACCCTCATATTGAAGAAAAACATCCTAAATAATGGTGATATTCACCCTCCAAAGTCTCGTACAAATGGTCTCAAGCATAATAGTGAGTCACATCCCCCAACTGATGGCCTCATCACTGTCAACTGATAGTCTATCACCACCCATGAGAATTTCTATGGTGAGAACCCCCCAACACCCTCAACATATCTAATGTTCAACATCATCCCTTGATCATCATTATCTATGATGCCTCCCCCAAAAGAGTGTCCAAAACCACCTCATCTGTATCCTATCTATGTTCATAAAACCCTAACAGTGCATCGACTAACAAGTGGTGAGTAGGAATCACCAAACATACCTACGCCACATCATCCAACACCTCATGACCCTATGACCATGTTGGTAAATCATGATAGTCAAGACCATATCATATCACATAGTCCAAGCCCTCATCATGGAAACCTCATTTCTTTACTCTGATGAACATGTCACCTAAACCAATGATCAACATCACCCATTTATCCTAGGACACACACAACATGAAAAATTTCATTACCTAAAAATAGGTGGTCAACACCACCTAAACCCTCACTACATTCCTGTCACATTCCCATGGGAATAATTATATCAATATGAATAACTAAATAAAATCAAATTATACACTCATCCTAAAATTAAAAGGTTTGCAGAAGCCCCTTACCTATATTTACCACTTATAGGGTAGAAGGATCATTCCCACAAGAATCTCACATAATTAATTTAATTTTTTATTAACAAGAGTTAATTAATTATGCTCTTTCTCAATCAAACCAAACTGTGTATATAAAATAACCACTTAAATCACATGAAAAATCAATGAGAAATATAGGCAGTAATACCTTATAAATGTAGGATCTTGTTTGTCTGATATCGACCACTAACTAAAGTTTAATCAAGAGAAATAAGTTTTTAGATCGAAATAGGTTTGGGACTAGTCCCTTTATTAAAAAAAAAGAAAAACAGAAACTAAATTTTTATTGGGTTAAAGGAGAACCCATTTTATAACCTATGGACTATCGGCATGTGAACTTGGGATTGAGTGGCCTAAGATCCAATTGATACAAATAACCTTACAAGTAAACCCATAAAACAAGATCAAACTCGCTTGAAAAAAGAAATGGACATAGACCAATGACCCTAAAGGACTAGTGATGATACAATGGTCCAATTGTCAAAGACCAAAAAATGACTCAAAGGTCCTGGGAAAATGAGAATCCAAAACAGGCTACCTAAAGTGAGTCCAGGACATGACCACCCTCCACCCCAACCTCCGTCACTAGTATAAGGCACCAAGGCCATTGCTGGAACTCCACCAACATCTCTTCATCCTTTTCGCCAGCCTGTATTGAAACCCACCTCCATTGTCATCCGTAGGGACAATTCCACCCTTCACCAGCACCATACCACAACCATAAAGATGCTGACCAGAACGAGTCCAAAAATCCAAATATAAAATGGATTTGAGGATGGAGACTACGAAACCCATGGAGGGTCTCTGGAGATGAGGAATCCCAAAAACCAACAGCACAGACACTGTCACCCTTCTCCAACCCAATTCCATCATAAAGATCCTCACTATATTGATTTGGTATCACCAGATCTGAAATAGATCATTCCATAGTGTGAATAAATAGAGATGATGAAAGCCTTTGAGGGGGTCCAAAACATGGTATGGGAAGTCCACTGAGGTCCTACCAAATCAAAAGCCACCATTCCAAGGGGAGAGGCCCCCAAAAAATCCTCCAGTGTGGAAAACATCACTGAAGAATCCTCCAAGGGGATATTATATTGAGGAATCTACCAGGGGTGTCACTACTGATGAAGCCGTTGTGGGTGAAACCCTAAGGGATGTTGGGAGCTCTCTATTACATCCTGTATCTCTCCATAACACAAATATCATGTATCTATATTAGTGCTTTAGATGAATGAACTAAAAATATGGTAAATATTTTTCAAGAATTTATAATTCCATATGGATAGATAAATATAAAAGGGAAGCTAGAAAATTGACATTCTTACCAAGATTCTACCAATGCGACTGAAGAATATTGAATCGGAGTTTGAATGAGAAAGTTGGATCAAATCATTGGTGGGATAAAATTAGACGATCTCCCTTTGATTTGTGTGTAGGTGGAAAGTAAAAGGGTGGTAGAAAACCTAAATAGAAATTTAATAAAATAAATGATCTGCACAATTTGGATGAACAGTTTGGCTAAACATCCCCCAACCATGCAGTGCTAACTGTCCAAGCATCCCATTTCCCATGGTTAGGCGCATGAGTTTCCAAATAGTGCGTTGACCATGTGAATATACTATATTAAAAACTATATAGGTGTTTCATGGCCATGCAACCCCACCTTCATTGTTTTAAAAACCGTGTCCAATTCCACTAGAGTGACTCACAATTACTCATACGAGGCCAGAAGGTTGGTCCATACCAAGTTCCTCAGCCAGTTATTTCTTTAAACTGATTTTCTGGGGTATGACACCCAAAAAAACATATTAAACATTGAGGAACTCTTCAGGAATTTAATATATTGAAAAATAAGATTTTGTTCTATCAAACTCTCAAAATTTTGTTCAGGAGATCAAAAGCAATATTGGTCCACTCACTAGACAAAATGTTTTAAAAACCTTGGTAAATTACAACCCACTCAAAAAACTAGGATTTTTTAGTCTCCTCACCAAAACATAGCTCACCCTAAAGCTATCAATATATACCTGAATATGGTACCAAAAACCCATATCATCTAAATAAATCAATTCTACCTTGGTTATTAGGACACATGTCAACTTCCCTCAAGGTGTCCCCTCATTATGAGTTACCTACCTAGTTGCTTCCCGACCAAAATAATCATTATGATGGTCCACCAACCACCCATATACATTAATGTCCTCCCACGATTCATCATCATTCATTATCCTCATAAAATGCTCAAATAATTTATATGTCATACATGACACTCATCAAATCCCAAATCTCACTATATGTGAATTGTATTCAATCCATACACAACACTCACCCAAAACCCGCATCTCATCAGATTCCTGAGATCCAACATCTCAAAATAGGGAAAAAAATAACCCCACATCATATATACATTTTCATTCCCATCAAAATAACTATGCCTCAACACCTCATATATAACCTACATCACATCAAAGCCCAGATGCCTTCACACCTCACATAAAAACCGCTTCGTGTCAATGCCCATAATAAGTCACAATACCAAGGCACCTCATATATATATATATATATATATATATATAATTTATCATAACCATGATTTAAACCTACTAACAAGTTTCTAGATAGACCAAAATCAATATTCATACACATCGTGCACAAAAACTGGCCAAATTCAAAACAAAAATAAATCCAATTATGCCCACGAAGAACATATAACTATCATAGGATCCTCATATTTCTCTGAACCAGGTAGATCCATAATATACACCTGGATTGAAGCTTGACTACCTAAGGCCTATCCTGCATGATTATCTACACTAGCTACCAACCACTGACTCCACTATTGGGTCCCACTATCTCTGCTACAACCTCGACCTGCTACGGAATTCCTACTACCAGCTCCTCGTATTACTCTTAGTCCTACCTTGGATCCCCAAATATAATCCTCTCCCTGTCTCTTTACTATTTGATGAGGCTTCCAATATAACCTCTCAAGATGCCCCATTTGTCCACATGCTCGATACTCCTTTAGAGGATTCTCAAAATGTGTCCATAAATATCCTGGATACACACACTAGAAGCACATAGCTGAAGAACCACTCTGTTGTGGTCCACCTAAATCTTTTTCTGGGCTACCCCACTGAGACTCCTCATGGCTCTTCTTCCTACTACATGAATCATCACCACTCATGTCAGTTGATGTTGTTACCGGACTTGTATAAGACCTATCCGTCAAATTTCCTTCGACTATTAGCACATGATTGAAAACCTTTGTGAAAGAGGTCAGCTTGAAGATGTTCACCTGAAACTTGATCGCATGCCACAATCCATCCTCAAAGAATCTTGGAAGAAGTTCTTGAATAAGAATTCCTCTATATCCTTTAAAGAAAATCCCTCCTTTCAGGTTGCTTGAACTTGTATGTCCTACTAATTATTTTTCAGTCTTCTAAGTGTTTAAGTCACTAGCTTTACCCCCAAGACTGGGGTTGCCTCATGCTGGTCCAAAATAGTCTGAAATGACTCGATACAATTATCTTAAATGTATGGTACACCCTATAACTAGAATAGTGGGTGTTTATATGACTAGAGATCGCGAGTCAGATGTTCCATAGAAGGATTATCTCCCTAATCTCCCTGGTCGATACCCTTTATGACATGAACAAGGATCACCCTAATATTCTCATCATGAAATGTCCCAAAGTCTACTATCCACTACCATCCTACTTATATTGGTTCATGTACCTATATATCTATATAATGCAAACCCTTCTAGGCCTCATCCCAAAACTAATGGCCTCATCCCATACACTGTCATGCGACACCATATCACTGGCGTCCTAACGATCCATCAGATCTAGCCTAGTTGGAATCCCACTAAATACCAATCATGTGGTTGAATAACCATAATAGAATATATATATATATATATATATACATATATATCCTATATAGGTAAATTTATAAGATGAAGTGAAACCTCAGCATCCCTATACTCACATGCCACACCATGTGACATGACATTCGACCTCATGGCCCCTTATCTACCCATATCAGGGCTAGGCATCAAGCATCGATTTACTCCTGGCCCCCTACATACCCACATTAGATTCAGGCATCACATATAATATATCAATTCGAGGAAGATGAATAGAATTCCACTAAATAGGCTATACATGAAAACACTATTTAGCTTCTATGTTGAAACTTTTAATAAACCTACCCCCAATCATCATCCCTGCATACCCTTATTAGGGTCAAGCCCATGTATCACATGAATATAACATCACATAGATTTCATTGGATCCACATACATATTATGGCAGAGTAGAATTCCCCCAAAATGTGGCTAAACAAGAAAAGTCTATTCCACTTCCTTTATTAAAACATTAAACAACCTAACCCCTTCTAGAACATTTCATGTTCCCTATGAAAATATCAAGAAAAATACATCATGTGAACCTAAATGCCTATCATGATGCGAAATCAAATCTTAATTTCCATACGAGGACAAGTTTGAAAAGACACATAATATTTAACATCACACCCAAGTGTGACACTCTTGGTGGAAATTAAATCAACTATAAAAACACATAGCAAAACATGTATTTCCCACCCCTAGAAACATGGATTTTCCCCATGCATGGGCCTACAAGAACCCAAACATGAGGACCTTACCCATTCCTGAATACAACCTTTCCTTCAATCTACCATAACCCAAATAGTAGGATCAAACAAGAACGAAATAATTTGATATATTTTGTAACTGATCGAATTCCATTTCTATTTATACCCAATTATTTTTATTCTACAAGTAAACCCCAACAAAACGTTCTCTAATACCATTTTTAGAACCCTGACCATGATTCTACTTTAAAATGGTGCTCTAGGTATGTTGGAAACTGGGCCATAGGCGCACCTCCTCATATGCCAAAGGCTACTAACTAGTAGTGAGGGTTCTATGAGGTTATAATAGGGATACTGTACACTCTAGTGGTGATAACACTAAAAACCCGTATATAAATTTATTAGTGGAAGAAGAAACATATCTGTAGAATAAAAATAAAACTAGTTTAATCTTAATAACCAAAGAAAAGAATAAATAGGCCAAGTCCCTACAATACCAGTTTTTGACCAGACATGCTATAATAGGTCATATAAGATAATTGACACACTAGGTCGCCCATATAAAACAACACCCACACACACACACACACATAAAGATATCATTATAATAAAAAATGGAAATTCCAATTGATGAAAGAACAACCGTGGAACCTTTCCATCTATCCCATGATAAGTAGAAAAAAATGATCACAAAGGACCATATTTTGATCCAGATCCATTAATTGTCCTTAAATACATAAATCATACACACATCCTGACAGAACCATATCGGGTTTGATAATAAAAATTAGTAGGCCTCCACCAATGTGTAAATATCTTATACCCGTAATTATGTAAGTTTATAAAAAATATATAAATAAAATTCATTTCACAACCATTTAATGAAATAATTACTTACCTTATTCACCATATCCATAAGGAAACATCGAACATACTTTGACCATCATCGAAATAAGTATGAATACATGCCCTCACATATATATGGAATACATAACATATATGTATATATATAATTACAGTGTATAAGATCGATGGATTATCAGCCAAGGAATTCCCTAATGAGTATCATACTAGGAGAACCCTTAGGTTCCACCTATAATCAGGTTATCAACACCTCATTCCATCAATCAAGTATCATCATCTGAAAAACCTGACAAAATAATAAGTCCCCAGGCCCTTGGAAAACTACTATGCAAATAATAACTAATACGAAGCATAAAATCCCGAGGAACAATGATACATATCCTATAACATATAATCACCATCATCTCAAAGCCTAACCCCACATGGTATGATGATATCCTTCCTACCATGTCTCATCCCAATGACCTTAAGCAAAATGGCGAGCTTCTGGCCCCACCTAATGGCCTCATCACCATAAAATGGTGGTACATCACATTCAATGTGGATTTATACAATTATCACCCCCAATATATCCAAAGGAAAACACCATATTCTATGTTGCATGATCTACGTGGGACTCCCCCCACAATTGTGGTCAACACCACCTCATTTTTGTTCTATCTGTGCGAACGCAACTTTAATGATGTGTCGACTAACAAGTGGTGAGCGATAGCCACCAAAAATATGCAAGACACATCACCTAGAACTTCATTCACCAATTACCATGTCACTAAATCTTTTTGTTCAACACCATCTCATATCAAATAGTCCATTCCATAAACCTCTTGACATCATCACTTCAATATGATAACCACATCACCTCAACCCATGATTGACATCACTCATGTATCCTAGGCCACTCCGAACCTACAAAACAATGTCACCTAAGTTTAGGTGGTGAAAAAAATCTCACTCATTAATCCATTCCTTTCACATTCCCATGGAATAAATTAAATCAATAAGAAAATTTGAATTAATAAAATTTAAACACCCAGCCTAAACTACCCAGGTGGGTTCATGCCCCTTACCCAGCATGACCAGTTTTGGGTAGTAGGACCATGCCCCTAGGAATAAAACATCATAAATATAATAATTAAAGAACTAGAATTAATTAATTATGGTATCTCTTAGACAACCCACATGACGTATATCAAACACACCCTCAAAATACCCCTAAAATCAGGGATAAATCTAGGAACCACCTACCATATACTTTTAGGCACTCTCTTATCTCATATCCACCTCTAACTCAATCTAAATCTAGAGAAATAATAGTTCTAGATGAACATCCTAAAAATAAGGTAAAACATATTTCATTGATTTAACACTCTATATGGTAAGATAAATAGAGAATAGATTCTTGTGGATTGAAGGTATTACATAGATGATCCCAATGAGACCGACAATGATCAAATCAATTCTCAGTCAAGGAAGTTGTCTCAATATTAGGTAGGAGATAAATGGGAGTGGATACACTATTGTGGATATGGGTGGTGAATAAAATAATAGGATAAAACAATAATAGAATGATGGTTATTTTGGTAATTTCACCAAAATAAATGAGCCACATAGTTTGGCTAACCGTGTGCCAATCGTGCGGTGCTCAATGTCTAAGCAGCCCACTACACAAGGTTAGGGACATGGTTTTCCAAATAGTGTGAATACCATATGTAAAAAATAGTAGAGGTATTTTAGGTCCATGCACCCCAACCTATACAGTTTGTAAAATAATTCCTAGTAACACTTGAGACCCAAACAGTTACTCCATGGAATCTGCACAGTTTTTCCAAACCTCGTGACTCTATCATCACATTTTCTAATACTGATTTTATGGGATCCAACAAACATTAAATTATTACAAAACCATGAGACACATTATAAGACTTAAACCAAATCTAAAAAATGATTGGGTTCAGTAAAACTCTCAGAATTAGCTTCCAAATATCAAAAGAATGGTTGGTCTGCTCAACAGACACAAAAATTAAAAAAGGTTTTGAAAATCTGTCCCACTAAAAAAAATTGGATGTTATGACCCCACAATGATTTCATAGCTCATTGGATAAGCTATAACATATCCTCTTTAGTCATGTCCGAACCCTGTCAATATTCCACAACACTTATAGTACTACTACCAAGGGACCATCCTAATTTATTGTGCTCTAAGCCCCCTTGTAAACTCAATGCTAATCCCCAAAAAATTCCCATGCCCCCTAGTTTTTATCCTACAAATCCTCAGGGATATATTTCAGCATTTTACTAAAAGGATATACCTATCTATATCACCTCATTTAGTCATGAAGTACCCATACCACACACAAATATCATTGAGTCCTAACCCACCCTATGAAGGGTTTCACTCACTAAGGATGATACATACTATCACCTGACCAATTTTAACTCGGCTAAAACTGGTTGAACATGCTCGACTAGCCCGAGGTAAGAAATCCCAAGCTACCTGTATCATTCATCATGTCCAAATAACACACAAGGTTTCTCATCAACTCAACCAACACTCTCTCCCCTTGGCGACAAAGTCATTAGGTAATCCCAATTCCCCCAAGTGGTAAAGATCACTCAACCCAAGAATAGGAGAACCAATGTTTTCCTATATCTTCCATGCATCCAGTAATAGCCCCTATATATTCTCCCCAAACCCATGAAATATGCATTAAATAGGATATCATGTATAAAAATGAATATGAACTTATATTAGAGGGACTACATACCACCATTTTGGAGTTACCACCAATGCCACGATCCATCGAGACTTGGAAGAGACTGTCCATGACTCATCTAAGATAATACCACCACCCTACCTCTTGTATCAAATGATACATAATAGATAATTAATAACACAAATTCATAATTAATTATTTAATTAAATCCAATGATTCATATCTGACTAAAACACATTGAACTTTGTTATCTCCTTGAATCATCAACTAACCTCCCATAGAAGGTTTTTGGAACATCTAAACACCATGTCATCCAAAATCCCTAACCACTAGAACCCATTCAATTGATAATTTCATCAAATTTCATCAAAATCCCAAAATTAAATAGTTGAAGAACTTTACTCTATTGAAATGATTAAATACAAAAAGTGATCAGCTTCTTGGGACATTTTATAGCCCCCACATGCAAATGCCTCATCCATTCCCCCCAATTCCACCATTCTCCAATGGAATAAACCTAAAAATACTATTTAATCCACAAAAAATTAGGGGTAATGGATGGAGACAAAAAATAAATACAATATATGGAGAGATTTAACATATATCTCTACAGAAAACCACTGAAACCACCCTCGCTAAAGGGGGAACCAAAGGGGACTAAGGGGAAATAGATTCAACTAAAATGATTCTATTTCACTAATTAAAGCCCCCAAAATGAAAGGGATATACTACAAAAATATTATCTTTCCCCAAATAAAAAAACCACCCCAACACCATTCACAACATGATTCCCAGGTTCAAGCTGTGAACCACTCATGCTAGCGGGGTCCTCAATCTCAGTATGAGATTATCATGACTTGAACCCTTGTTATGTGTTGTGAAATATTTATGCAGTGGAACTCACTCATCAGTTGACCGAGTTCATGGAATGAATTTATATAGACAAAAGAATTTCCTCTTCCCAATCCATCCATCCCTTCCCCAACATTCACTCAAGAAAACATACCACTATTGTGTCCTGAGACCACACAAAAAAGGTCAATTTTGAGATATCCAAATATCAAAATTCCCAATTTGAGTCATATTTCTCAAAATTAAACCTCACTAGATCATAAATTCAAAATCTCTCTTGTATTTTCAACCTGTAGTGATGTTGTTCCTCAAAAAAACCTCACCATAAGGATTTGAATCCCAATGAAGACATTATAATCCTTGATCCACATCTCTTGACCATCCCCAATCATAAATTCACCACCAAAAACTCATGTTCCATCTCTGAATGAAAAACATTCTTTCATTTCATAACACAAACCACCAAAAAAACTATTCACCAAATGCTAAGGCACATGCTATCCATACACATTAATACTGGGATGAAACTCAATCACACCCATCTATCTTTATACTCTAAGGAATATTCACCTAATTTACCTTGATGCTTATGGTGCTTCCCACCACAAGACTCCACTCACAAAGGATAATTTTAAAGCTTGATGATCCCCATCATAGGAAGGGACTATGTGAAACACTTTTCTAGATGTCCACTAAACCACAAAACTTGATCAAAAATTGCTATTAACAAGTCTATAAACTCATAATGTACAAACATGTATAAAAACACCACTCTATTCACCTATGTGTAACCTTTCTTGAAAATGCTCTCTTTCACCCTCAAATGTTCTACCTCAACACCACTGAACAAAATAATGAGTAATTAACCCTTAGAGGCATTGTTATGTCATATAAACACCACAGTAAAGTTTAAAACTGACTCTCTTTGTAATTCCATGGTTGGTTCACCAACCACTACACCAGTCACCATGCTCTCACCATGAGCAATGATGTACCTTAGATATGAATCACCCTCAAATCAAACCAAACCCACCCTAGTGTAATTGATATAAGATTAACTTTGACCTACACCACATCTGAATCCAGAATATTTTAATCATTTAGTTAGTAGATTGAATCTTACCTTTCCCACACACACATATCCAAATGTCACCTCAACCATCCACTGACTGATCACGCCACCTCCATGAACCTTACGGCGTGAGTGTCATTCTTTCATGATTAATACAATCCTACCCACTATAAGGGTATAATTTTTATCACTTGAAGAATCCAAATGTCTATCTTCATTTTCCACAACCTATCCATTACAACATATAATGACTAGACATGACCATCCCACTCACTCCCGAGTTCTAACACAAAGTTCCAATGATTCCCATTCCTACCCTAGTAGGAATGCTATTATCGAAAATCCATTGGTGTTATCTTCACCAAATATCTTCCTTTATAGAAATACATGATAACTAAATCAAATAGATTCCATCCATACACCTCCATAACAATACCCATGTCAAGGATCAAAACCTCAGACCACCACTTCTACTCACATCTCACTATTACGCTTCCACTACAACACTACTCGAGTTTATCCATAAACTGAAAAATTCTCAATGGACACAAACTTGTCATATTTCATGATCCAAAACTCAACCATATACCAAACATTCCCAGCATTCACCTTCCCTTCAACATTGATAATTTTTTGAAAAGGTCATGGAAATGCTCACTCTCCTTCTTAGGAAGAGTGATCCATTGAGAATCCTATCATTGGTTCTCTCCCGCTATACTATACAGTCACACACAAACCCAATGATTTAAAAATTTTGTATAACTTGACCACAAAACCAACTTAAACTCGCATGTGTCAAATCTTGTATATCATAGACTCATGTGCCTAACTCACTGACCATTCCCTATTCACATGTCAGTCACATCCAATATCCCAAGGCATGGCACTCATGACAAGGCTAGCCATACGATCACCCACCACATGGGAGGAATTACAAATACATAATCTTATACTCATATTACAGCCACATCTACAACTAATAGGGCAGGAATCCTACTGATTCTTTCCTCTCAAATATAGCATAGATACCAGGGGAACCTCCTAGGCTCTTACATCACAACCCAAGGCATATCACTCATGCCTTTCTTGATTACTCAGTTTGATTAAGTGGATTTATAGCAGGGATTTATATGGAAAAGAATTATATCTGTTTTTTTGACACTTAAAATAATTTAAAAAATCCCAATAACCTACAAAGGTCCACATATATTGGTAAACTCTTCCCTTACTCGAATCATTCCTCAGACATCACATTCCAATATTTTACCCACTATGGTTCCATTTACAACAAAACAAATACCTACACTAACCCACTAAGGGTATACATACATCCCTTAAAGAAGGGAAAACATTTACACTACTGAAGAAACTCATCACTAGGATCCACATGACTTACCGTCATATAAAATTTCATTTATTAGATGAGCTTAATTTTACTAATAAGTTATTTGGGAAAAGAATTATAATTTATTATTGAATATTAAAAAAAACCCCCATCATCAAAAAATACTATCACATACAGTCAAGAATATATCATGTGAGTCCTACCTACCAAACATGATGCCAGAACATGGGCATTTTTCTAATGGTCCATGATATGGAAAACCATAAATTACAACATATAACAAACTCATCATATTCAATAAACATCTCATTCATAACAAAAAAAACAAAAAAACAATCATGTTTACCAGATAACCACGACTTCCCACTCGAAAGGTGGTCTTGAATAAATGGTCTATGGTCCATAAGAAATTCAAACACATTCCTAAATTTCATTTCTACCATCTCACAATGTCATAAAACCAAAAAAGCCTTTGATACCAAATTTAAACACCCTGGAATAGAACTACTATCTCATCTGGATAGCCATGTTGGCTCAAGAATGCCTCCCTATACCCTAGTGGTCGCTAACTAGTAGTGAGGGCCTAATCCATATTGCGGGGATATTATACCCTCAAATTAGATGCATAGAATAATATAAAAATAACCAAAACATCCACAATATAAAAAAAATATCCAATATCAAAGAAACACAATTCTATAATAATGTGTACCCTGCTAAAGCATACCATCATACAATAAGGCCTTCAGAAAAATTTGGTTTTAATTATAGGGTGTGAAAAAAACATCCTACGGTAGTCTCACTAAGTGAACCTTATATATTCCTTTATATAACTATATGAATAAGTAATAAAATAGACATTCCACACAAGAACACAAGAAATTGGTTAATATCCAAGCCACCATGACTCCTTGATATCCACCAGAGCACCATACCACTAACAGGCCATCAAAACACATAAATAAAACACCATTTTGACATGTAAAAACTAATGTATTACTTATACGAGTCCGATTTCTAAAAAAAAACCTCACTAGATAAAAAATTAAGATTCTATTGTGAATTAAAAACCCATAATGATGTGGGTAGTTTCAATTTTTCACTCTCCCTTACAATTATCAACCTCAAAACTCTTTTATATTTTCAAATTTAATTTATATATAAACAATTCCAGAAACACAACTATTTATTTTCAATTATTCCTTCAGTATATTTTTTTATACTAATTATTCATTGTTTTTTTCTTAAAGATAGAGTTGAATATCTAAACATCAAATATTTGTGTGAACTGCCTTACCAAATTTTTAAGGATATATTTCATTATCTTTCCAAAACCCGATGTTTATTTCTATATATTCCCTCAAAATCGGTTCTCTTACACACTTTAGTTCATCTATGATTTTGAATTTACTTCTACAGTTGGTTTGTTTGGGGATTTAGGCTTGTAATGTTACTAAATAAAGTGGGTTTTCATGAATTTTTGGGGTTAGTTGAAGGGCCAAATATAATAATGGGTTTCAAAAGAGGTAAATTTTACAAATGTGTTTTCAGAAAAAACAATTACTTAAAAACATTCAACACAATTTAGTCCATTCTCCTATATTTTTAAACGATTTATCTATAAATTATGTTTAATCAATATTCAAGTGGTTTTTCCAAAAAAATGAAACAATTGTAATGAAGATATCAAGAAATATTTAGAATCCCCTTACGTGGTTATTTTATTATTTTATCATGTATCATGTAATAAGTTTCAAAAAACAATAGTCGTTTTATAAATTTCATAAAAATTTAATATGGAACCAAGTTTATTTATCATTAAGTTCTGTTAAATTAGCTATATTTAAATTATGTCCTCACAATTTTAAAAGGGTAATGACTTAAAAAGGATTTCAATTTTAACTCAATAGGATTCAAAATCTACAAAATATATATATAAAATATACCAAAATGAAAAATGAAAGAATAAAAATTGAAATTATAAAATATAGAATGGTTTATCTCACCCAAAATAGAATTATACAATATCCTAAATTAATTCCATTTTACAGGAACAAATTAAATATATTGTAAATTTAGAAAAAAATCAATAAGGTCAAGGAAAGTTATAACCTAGTGGTTTTATTGGTAGAATGTTTTGGGGATTGTGAAATATTCCACTAGAGTTTCCATAAGATTTATAAAATATTTATTCATCCATTACCCATTGATAATAAAATTACTTTTCTCTCCTTATTTTTTTATATAAACAACACTAAAAGGATAAAAATTAGGGATAGTAAATAGGTCTTCCCATTGTTAATTAATTTTACCTAGAATCATCTTTAGTATTTAGTTATAAGGCATAAGATGGTCTCTTTGGGGAAATTCTCTAGGTTGAATTGTCATTTCAGGTACTACTCCAATTATCACCATGTAAATTATGGAATTTTTAAATGATGCTCTACTTATTTCTTCCATATCTTGATTTTGAGATCTCATTTAGTTTACATCTTTTTCCAAATCTAATTTTATCTCTTTGACATCCCCATAATCTTTATGTTCTAGATCCATGTGAATATAACAAATTATCCCATAAATCAACTTGTTTGGGATCATTATAATTTGATTTTTGTATGTTGTTATGTAATCTAACAATGGGTTTTCTTACCATTAGATCTAATCTTTCTTCTTTATCGTGATATATATTTCCAAAATTTGTTTGATTTACCAATTTTAAACTTAATATTTTCTATTTATTTATGAATAATAAGGGTTGGATATTTTTTAGGTAACTAAATATCTCCCAATTAAATATATCCTGATGGTATTTCAAAATTGACCCACTTGGTAACTGATTATTAGATTTGGGATTCCAAATATATAGAGGATATTAGTTTTCACAAATGAAAAAACAACAATGAGTCGTCAATGTTGTTGGACTTGGATTCAATGAATTTTGAAACTTAATCCACATCCAATAATATCTATAAATATAAAAATAAAATGGGAAAGGATCATATAAAATATTTTCCCCTTTTTTCAATAATTTCCTTAAAAAAATTTGGTCTTTGAGTCATTTGTTTTATTTTTAAAATATTTCCCATGAATTGTCATTGATCACATTTTTTTAAAAAATCATGTGAATATTTAAACAAAATTAACAAATATATTCTAGTTTATAATAATATTCCTGTATTTCTTTGGGTTATAAAATATACCCTAAAATAAAGAGTGTGGGAAAACACTAATTACAATGGTACTTCAGATTCCAGAAAACAGAACTAGATCATTTGGTGGGTATAAATTTTACAAATATATATATCACCCCAAATAGAAAATTGGATTTATTCATATGTCTAAAAACATGTTTTTATTTTATATATTATTTAAGATAAGAATTTAATAGAATATTTAATATATCCGTACACCATAGTAGGTTTCCTTCAATGAAATAAAGTTGTTCTCTTGGAATGAAGTCGTTAAGTAGATATTTTTTGGGAATCTCCCCCTCAGTTATATGAGTTAGACAACATAAATGATCTACCACTTAATTATAAACACCTTTATAATCCTTTATACCTAAATTAAACTCATAAAGTAATAACACTCATCTTAACAGCCTTAGTTTTTCAAATTTCTTCTACATCAGACACCTCAGGGCTGCATGGTAAGATAAAAGAAAAACCATAGTTCCTATTAGATACAATTTTAATTTTTTAGGAAAAATAAAAAACCATTGAAAAATCTATTTTAGTGTGGGTATTGTTATTTTGATCTGAATCGTGTGTTCTTTAATGATTGGAAATAACATAACCTCTTCCATTAAATTTCTGGGACAAAACTACCCAAACTATCTGGTTTGAAGCATAAAACAATTTTTAAAATGGGTTGTTTGAATTATTTGGATATATAACTTGTTACATTGTTAGTTTACAAATTATATAATTAAAATATTTCATATAATGATCATCAAAATTAAATTCAAAACATTTTTTTAAATTTTCATAAAAGTGGTAGAAAAATATTATAAAATATTTTATTGATATTCTATATAATACTTCATTTCGTAAAATGATCAAACATGTTTCATACAAGTTGGGTAAAGAAAATAACTGTACATTATAATGTTTGATTTTTAAGACACAATACCATTTTGTGAAATTATATGTCCATATATAATTCCTCTCCCAAAAATGAAATGAATGTTTTAAAAGATGGGCATGATTTTTTTTTCAATATAGGTTTTCAAGACTTTATCAATATTTTGAGAACAATTAATAAAGGAATTCACAAAAAAATCATCATAAAATAATTTTAAAAAATACTTAATTAAATAATAGAAAATTCATACCATGAATCTGTGTAATGTACCTAGAACATTAAAAAATTAAAATGGAATCTATTTTTAGGGAAAAGGTTCCATTATGATAGGTTAATATTTTCTTCTATAGGTCCTCAGGTTTAATGGACACATAGAAATATCCTAAAAATATATCTAAAATATAATATTTGGTTTTACATAAATCTTTTCATGAATTTGGGTAATAAATGGTAGGGAAAATGATATTTTATTATTACTTTATTTATTTTCCTATTGTCATTATAAACTCTGTAGATATTTTGGTTTATCATAGGGATTAGAACATTTTTCACATTATTCAAAATGGATAAGCCAAATTTGGAAGGCACTATATTGATTAGACATTACCTTATAAATTAAAAAAATATGTAAATAATTTATTCCTCTAAAGAATTTTAAATTTTTTTAACCACTTCCATTATTGTTCGGTTAAGTCTCATCTATAGTTGCCTAATGGGGTTTTCATCACGTTCAAGCATAATTTTATGCAATATGATTTCACATATAATTCTAGGATTGAATCCCAAACTCCATCCTTTATATCTCACATTTTCAATTTAAATTATACTCATTTTTTATTGATTAAAAGACAAGTTCATTTAAATAATTACAAGTACATTGTTTCCATCCATTACAGACATGTACATTAAATATGGTGGTAGTGGATTTAATTCTAGATTTGGGGGTCTACATAATGATGAAATCATATTGGTATCATCAACCAATATATACTAAATTTATTACCTAAAAGATAAATTATCAAATTATTAATTGTTTAATAAACAATAAAGTCTATCAAATAAATTTTAATATACCTTAGAATCATATGTCTGCACGGAAAATTATTATTTCACCAATTTTTTTTAATTTTTTTTCAAATCCCATTTTCTTACCAAAATAAAAAAAATTATTCCAATAAAAATCCTCTCCATATGGATTAGATATATCAAAACGTAAAGTGTAAAAAGTGAGTGATCATTCAGTGGGTATATCATAAAATCAAATATATTAATGTGAACATTGTTTTATTGAAATAATATTTTCTAGTGTACCTTTATAGACATTGATGATTTTATTATATTAAGAATTTATATGCCAAAATTATGGTCTAATGAGATAGTATACTATATTATTCCTTGTTTAGAAAAAAAATTCATTTATAAAGACCAAATTATTAATTATCACTAATACATCTCCAATAAATACAATTATAAATTTATTGGATCTGTTGGATAGTTCGAAAACAATTCTTGTTGTTTTAATCTCTCCCATGAATAAATAAGAAATTAATGAATGAGGCATTACAATAATAGAATCTCATTAATCACATATTGAGTCTATGTAAGACATGGATCTAACTGTGAAAGAAATATAAATTTTATCTTGGAATTAAAATTTGGTTGGAAGTTTTTCTGTGGTCAATACTGAAACATTACTAAAAAAATTCACACTTCCATTCCCATGAATTCATTTTTTACATAATTACATGACTAATTTTGAATATTTGGTAATCTATTTAAGTGTTTCAAGAAGAGGTATATTTATTTCAACCTTTTTGAAAGTTTCTATAATTTTATTTTGGATTTCTTCCACATGGATCGTATTTTATTGTATCATTCTTGAGAGAAATAAAAGCGTAATATTTTCATTTTTTTCTTTAACTTTTTAATATTTTTTGTTTAATTTTATATCAATATTCTCCGATTTCTTTTCCTTTTCTTCAATGGTTTTCTTGTAATATTATAGAATTATTTTTGTGTCATATTGGATCACCTTATTAATCTGGTTTTTTAGTCTCTCATAATTCATTAGATTTTTTATGGATTATTCTAGTAGTTTCCCAGTTTTTTTTCATTAATTCTACATGGCTTCATAATCCTATTTTATTTATTTCATTTCATTTATAAACCCCTCAACTATTCAATCTTGTTGGTTCTTTATTTTGTTTGTGAAATAATTAAAGGCTTTTTATTTGATTTATTTCTTTGAAAGGGTAAGTGTTGAATAGATTGGTTATATGGTTTCTTGAAATTTTATTAGAAATTTAGAGGTTGGTATAATAGTGTATTTTATGGTGGTTTGACCTAGTTTTTTTAATTTATAAAACCACATTGTTTTTGGTAAATTGCCTCTCCAACCCTATATTGATGGTGGAAAATTACCTTGTAGATAAGTAGTAGAACTACATTAAATTTCCAACATTTCATCAAATTAGTTAGTAAAGTTATTTGGTTAAGAAAATATACCCCATACCTACTTTGGAATGAGTTTCTAATTTGATTAATGAAGGGGCGTCTACCAAAACAATGTGTCTAGTTATTAATGTTTGGATTCAAGTAAAGGTGAGTTAGCAGATATTAACTCATGAAATATTCTTGTTTCAGTACCTATTGCACCAAACTATTGATAATTTTGAGTTATATTCTTAATCAATTTCATAGCCTCAGTTGGCGATTCATCAATCAACGATGCTCTGAAAGATTCTTTAAGTAATTTTTTATCTCTATCAATAATTCCTTGATTGAAGAAAAATAATAAGGGATGTTCCTTTCATTCATGGTGTGTGTATCTCTTATATAACATCATAAATATTTCCCAATATTCATACATAATATCTCTCAATTATTTATTGATTACATAAATTGCATTTCTCAAGGAAGTGATCCTTGAATATGGAAAAAACCTTTGGATAAGAATATTGTGAAGGTTATCATAATAGTTGATTTCCTTATATTTCGGTTTTTAGATCCATTAATAATATACTTATTTTATAGATAAGGGGAATGATATCCACTTCACTTGATCATTAACCACTCCTCATGGATTAAATATTAGACAGAACATTGTGAATTCCTTGGTGTGATTGTTTGGAAATTCTCTTAAGAGTATATGAATCTTAGGAAAATGATTAATCGATCCATTTTTTAGATTCAAAATCATATTGTTATGTTGGAATGAGAATATTATTATTTTTTCTGAAATAAGGCACACACATATCTCTAAGTATTTTCTTGAGATTTATAACCATGAAATTATATTCTTAACGAACACTTGAAGTTTCACTTGAGCATATCAATGTAATGTATTCAAAACCCAATTGAAAATTTCCAATGTTTCTTAATTATCTCACTCATGAAAACAAGGTTCTATTTATATCACGATCAATAGTGATGTTAGACTAGACCATGTGAAAACCATTATCAGGCTTGAAACTAAATCTAACAAAATGTGGTATTATAAAATATTAACTTATGATGCCCAAATAGAGATATTGTAATGAAATAAAACACTTCTAGGAGAATAAAAGATATAATATTGGATGGTGGAAATCCAAAGTTGGAAATTTGAAGTTACACTTGATTAGATTGAAGGGAGAAGTGTGGTGGTGAAAAGGACATACATAATAGTAACCTTGCAATGTTTCTAAAAGTATACAAGGTTAAATAGAATATTTAATTGATTTAGTGGATGTCATTGACTATGGAATGGGGTTTATATTAAGATAAATATATTATAGACTCATTATGACATTGATCTAAAGGTGGTCACACAAGCTGCACCGGCTTGACTCTATAATAAATAGTCTGGTGGAAATATTTTTTAGATAGGATATTGTAGTGTAATGATATTTATATTCCTAAATAAAAAGATATTGTAGCATTCCCACATGGAGTATGATTAATTTTTGAACCATATAAACAATTATTTTATTCTTTTTCATTTATTTATTTTCATTATTTTTTTAGATATCATTATCTTAGTTTCTTTTGATTTTGGTGTTGTTGTATGGTGGCATAGGCACAATGTGTCTTCTATGTATCCTTGAATAATCTACCAAAGTTAAGTATTATAATTAATTTTAGTCTTGAATGTTTGTTTGTATTCAATTTTGGGTGGTCAAAAGCTTTATTGAACCCAACAAGTAGTATCTTACCTTTAGTTGTAGATCATTGATTGATTAGACCCCAACCAAGGGATTTTAGAGCACAGTTTAGTAGCATCATTATAACCTTATCCTAAAAATTTTATTACGGTAAGTAGTTATTAATCCACAATACATATTGTGAAATTTATTGGGAGTTCTTGGATTATAGAAGTTATGGTGTTCGATGAAGTTATGTTTTGGGTAGAGACATTTAGCAGAATGAATATTGGATTTTGGATGATGTAGATAAATTATTGTCAACTATTAAAGGATATTGATATTTAATTTACAAAATACTATGCCATAAGTGATGAAGAATGAATAATGGTAAGATTTTTTTAAGATTTCAATAGGGTTTATCTAGATACCACTATCCCAAAATGTGTCTTATGACACCCAAGAGGTAAAGAAAACATTAGAACATATAAAGAAACTTTGCAATATATATGAGAATCCATCAAAAATGAAAAAGGTTGTATTATTTAATTGGTTGTTTGGAATGAGAATGTTTGAATGGAATCTAGTATCTGATCACATCAATGAATTCAAAATGATAAAAGGTCTTTTGGAATCAATAAATGTAAAATATAGAGATTTGGAGTGGGTGTTGTTTTTACTCAAATCATTCCTATAATATTTGGACTTGTTTGTTACCACACTAAGTAACTAAAGTGGTAATTATAACCTAGTATGGTTTTAAGGGATATAATTGTGATTGAGGAACTTTATTCAATGGATATCTAGGCATCTAACAGTAAAACCTATAATGTGGAAAGTAGGTATGTTCTATAACGTGGAAAAGTCATAAGAAAGAAAAATGAATAATAATTAAATGTTGTGGTAGTTCAAAAGAAGGTAGTAAATGTAGAAAAAAAGGCTTAATATACATAGATATAACTAATTTTTTATGAATATTCATTACATTATAAATTTAAATTCCCGAGGACTATAATATTTTAGTGCATTTGTAATCTTGGAACACAATATCTTCGAACTTGGTGAAAGATCTCCAAATTATCCCTTAAATTTATTCTCCTTAAGTATCCCCACTAAAACCCTTCATCATAATTTGGGGAAATAAAACATAACAAAGTGTGATATTAGATTCTTAGTTGGGTAAATAATAGATATACTTAAGCATAACATGAACATAAGTGTATGAGATCATGAGTATAACATTTGAAGATCATACCATTCGTATGAAAGATCATAATGATGAGTCCTGGAATAAGGATTAAAAGTTTGTAAGACTTGAATCAAAAGTATATAAAATAACATGAGTTATGATAGAATAAAATTGGAATAAGACATACATTTGTGTCATAAAAATTATATAATAACATTGTTAACATGTATAAAAGGAAACACTTCCACCCATTAAGTTAAGGATGTGAAATCATGCACTCACATAAACTTATGGTCAAGAAACAAGGTCTATGAATCAAATTGTGAACATGAAATTAGGTTTATAAATAACTTTATAGAAGTGTAATATGGACCATGAATCACATTATGGACATGAAATTAGGTCTGTGCATAACTTTTTAGTAGTCAAGGATCAACCCTAATACCATGTTAGCGAACAATACCCATTACTGAAATGGGTTCACTTCCCATTTCGTCAATGTATATATCATAAGATATAAATATTTACAAATGAATTGAAGTCATATATAGGTCTCAACCATAACATAATGAAATCACACATATGTTTTCAACAAAATAATAAACAATTCATCATATTAGGACCCATAAAAAGTGATGGGTTTCATAAACATCATATTATAACCCAGGAAATGAAATGGGTATCATAAATATTTCATTATATAATAACCAATAGAAAATATATTGGTTTCCTAATCACATAATCATTGAATAACCTATGAAATTAAGTGGGTTTCATACTCATTTTATCATGGAATAACCCATTGATGTGAAATGGGTGTCATAAATATCATCTCATCAAAACATAATCAATACAGAGAAAGAATATGAATATTAGCCTTGAATCATATCCATAGTAAGGTATGAGTACCACCAAAAGATGGCATCTTAGATGGAAAATAATTTTTAAATATCATTATATAATTTATCGAGGGGAATATCCTTTCATCTTTGAAAATATATTTTTAAATCACAAAACATATTGTAATCCTTTTTCATTGAAAATAACATTGAAAACTGATAAAGGAAGCTTTAAAACCCATTTTAAACACTTTTTGAAGCATAAAAAACAATTTAAAATCCTTTTTATTAAATAAATATATTAAAAATAAATTTAAAACATTTAAAAACTTATTTTAAAACATATATACCAAACTTGGATTTTGAATAAAATAGATTTCCGTCCGAAGAGAGAAATAATGTCAGAATTTCTTAAAAACATTCTTAGCTATATTAAGTACCAACGTGGGGAAAAAAGTTTCCATTAGTTGAATATATAATTAATAACAATTGGATATGAAAATTGATGAAAATTATTTATATTTAGAACATATGATTTAAATATATTAGAAATAATAATATATAATCTCGATAAACGGTGAGATGGGGGGGGACGATACCTTACTTGCCTAGTGTCTACTCTCGGTCTCTCGACTCACCATATTCTTTTTAGTGATTTATCCAATACCGGTGGTGACACATAATTTCTCCTCTCCATCTTATTCAACCTTACTCTTTATATGTTTGTTCTCTTCTTATTCTATGGAGGTATCACATTTTCTCCACTCCCTCCCCTGATTGGCTGATCTGGTCATACACACTCACGTCTATCATGGGTGGGTGTGTTGGTTTTTCAATTGGGTTTGGGACTATAGTAGCGGGGGATAGGGAAATGATAGATTCTATATTTTAGTGGATTCCTTCCATGAATCTATTGATCCTTTTGGGGTTCTCATTAGGGTTTAATCCCAGTTTCTTTTTAGGGTTTCCGTCCCATTTTCCCCTCAGTCATTCCACTTTCATCTAGTTTTGGGTTCTATCATTACTTGTATATTATTAGGGGTTCATCCTATAGTTTCACCTCAATCATTAGGGTTATTATTTTTGTTCATACATTATCCATGTTTTCCTTTTGGGGTTCATTCCCTTTTTTCCTAGGTTCCCTATAGGGTTTCTTCCCTAGTTCAGTTTTCTATATACAGATTTTTTTCTTGTATGCGGTTTGGGGTTATGATGTGTTGTTGCTTATGGTCTTTGGTTAAATCTATTTTTCCCTTCAAAATGTTTTTTTTCAGTGTTTCTAGGTGGTCATTAGTTGCATGAGGTGGAATTTTGTGGGGATGGGTTCCTCAGGCGGCTAGTGGGTTTTGGTTGGTTCACGACTGTGATGGTGAGTTTCGATGGATATTTCAGATATCGTTAGAGTTTTTTTAGTTTGTTTTTAATGCACTTTTTGATTCATGGTGTTATTACCAATGTTAATCCTTATATATTATTCTAATTACAACATCTTAAGTGGTTCAGTGACATAGTGAATGATAACGACAATGATTTTATGTATCTCGACGATGATGAGGATGACTTATCTATGACAATGACAGTTTCCGATGGTGTCTCTCGACAGTGATGTTGTTTTCATTACCGGAAACAATGATGGATTCTGGTGGTTCACTACGATTATGAATATGGTGATCTTGATGACTATGGGAGTTTGGGATGGATGGTTCTTGACAAAGATCTGATGGTCGACGTCTTTGGTGTTAGAGGGTGCGTCTCGAGTTGATTCTGGGATCGATGTGTGATTATGGACTTACTATTTTTTGGATTTAAAAATTTTAAATTGTTATTTCATATAATTGGAAGAATAATGGATTCAAGGATGAAGATCATGATTAATATATGTAAGGTGGATGGCTTCTTCATGACCAGATTAGGTGGGCACGTTATGCAGATTGCAGGTGGCCTGAGTTTTGGTATGTTGTTTTCAGAAATTTGATAGTTTGATGGAACTGTTTTATGGATTTTGGAGCAGGTGGGATATGGTGGTTTTAAAATCTTGAGGGTTTTAACTGGTTGTATATTTTTTAAGGTCACACTTAGCCTTTAAATGTTTTATTATAAAATAAAAGAATATGGATTGTATGTTAAACAGTGAGATTCTAATAGAAAACTCTTACCACTTTGGTAAACATGAATCATAATCCCCATTAAATGATAACATAAAATGAAGATACAAATATCATGAAAATAAGTATATTAGTTATATAAAATTTCAATGTGGAAATATATACACGTTTTAAATGAATATAGGTTAATAACATAACATGTGTCTCAAAAAAGTAAAATTGAGACAATATTCCCATACCGATTTGCTAACATTTGAATAGTAAACCCCATGAAATAGAGATCATAAAATATATATTTAAATACCAATAAATATTATCATAAGAATTATAAAATATATTCACAATCAGTATAAACACTATATAGAAGAAAGATGTGGTGAATATATAATGGGTCTCACAAAAGTGAAAAGTGAGACACAAATTCTTTACTACTTGAGTAAGTTTTGAACCAATAGATTTGGAAAAGAATAAAAAAAATGTAAATTAAAATATCATTAAATAAATTAAATTCATGATATAAAATTTCACAAGGTACTATATACACCACTCAAATGAGATGAGTTATGAATATAGAATAACTCTCACAGAAATAAAAGTTAGAATAGAAATCCCCAAACCATAAGTCTCGACTTCTATTGTACCCATTCAATCATCATGTATAATACATATAAGCTTATTATATAGATTTTACATAACCAAATTTAATTATATAATACCATATATGATTTTCTAGGGATATTTTATTATGTGTTTATTAAAAATTCCATGTTAATGTTATGTTTCAGGTAATAGCTGGTTTGTTTTTCGTATATGTCTTGACTTGTTATTCTTGGTACACATTCTTAGACCATTATTTTATTATTTATAGAATGTAAAAAATGATATGAACGTCATATATATTCATTATATATATATATATATTTATAATAATTTATTAAATATAAAAATATGTAGTAAAATACACTGTTCATGGAGATGGTAGGTCATATGGATGCATGAACATTGTTTAAATTTTTATGTCCTATTGAAAGAAAGAAAAGTAAATAATATATATATAAATTATAAGTACAGAATAAATTTTATTTCATATATAACACATATTTCTCTTAAAATCGTCTTCAATAAATTCCATGTAAGGGTGAATGAATGACATCACTTCACGAGGTAATAGTCTGTCGTACACATGAATGACGTTATCACATTCCCACAAAATGGATAGAATGAAAGTATGTGTTATATAATAATTAAATAAGAATAAATAAATAATAAATATCATATATATCATATATAAACTCTAATTATATAATTATTCCCAACTTTGGAAGGTGGTAATTGATGAACGAACGACATCAGTTCACGAGGTGGTAGTCCACTATATACATGGACGATGATTTCATACCCAATTTTAGGGAAGTGTGTGATGTTATAAGTTGTAAGAATAATATAACAAAATATTAATATATTTAATAAGATTTTGACATTATATAATCCTGATATAAAAATAAATGATTTCATTTGAGTAAGAAATAAAACAAAAATGTTCATTGATGAACGTTACCTCTTCTTCAGGTATCTCCTTTTGGTTTGCAACAAAGGACCTCCTTTGATGGATTTATTCACAAATTAAAGATTATTGGATGATTTTAGGGAATTTCTGAGATTATTTGGGTATGTTTTGGATAATCCAAATGGATTTAGAGTTGTGAAAAGTGGGGCTGAGTTCCCTTTTATAGTGGACTAGTGACATTCTTGTAAATACTAAAAGGTAAACACTATTGGGAGGTGAATCTTACATAATTTACCTCTAATGATGAAATATTTTATTGAAAATGGTTATATGGTCAAATTATGGTGAGGAAATGGGTTTTGGAGAAGTTTATAACTCATTTTTTTCCTCTATGTTTAAAGGTTAGTCCCTTATTAAACTTGTTTTTGTCTTATTTGTTGTGATAAATTTTAAATGTTGTCACAAATCATTATGGTAAAAAATTATATTGGATTTTTAGAAATTATGAATTTTATCTTATAAATATGGAATCAATTTTTCTAAATTGAAATTATAGAATTGTAGTAAATTAATTTAAAATTAATATTGTAGATGGGATGAAACAACATGGTTTTAAAGTCAAAATATTCAACGGTATAAAATGTATTTAAATACAATTTAATTTTGAAATGGATTGAAATTTACTAAATAATATTTAATAATTAATAAATGAACTAATTATACTTTAAAACAAAATTAAAATATAATTTATCATCATATATTAATCATATTAGAAGTTAGTTTTCAATTAAAAATTACTATTTTTCATTATTCATCAGAAAATGTAATTTCTCAGAAAAATAGAAAAAATTAACCCAAAGAAAATTTTGAAATTACGATTTAAAAATGGATTTTAATTTTTCAAAATAAAATTCATAAAAGTTTCATAATTTTGTTTTAAAATAATTTTTCCATTAAAAGGTTGTTAAACTATCGTTAAAAAACAACTTTTATGTGTAAAATTAGATTTATTCTTATATCATTCCCAGAAAACGCATAATAATGATGTTAAATAGTTGATTGAATGTATAATATAAATATTTCATTAAAATAATTAATCAAAATTGGTTCGTTAAGTTATTGAGATAAAACTGGTTTGTTCATAGAAAAATAGTTTTTTAGAAAAGGAATTTCAGTATTTTCAAATAGTTATTACTTTTATTTATAACTAATTTATTTCTGAAGAATTAATTATAAAAAAATGAATAGTAAATTATTTTCTCAATTTAGTTAATACTTTTGATACTGTAAATTCCAATGGATAGGTTATAACTATAATAATATTGTTATAATATTATTTATAGTATATTATAGTTTGGTAAAACTTGGTTTTGTGAGTAATGAAAGCTATCGAAGGAACTCAAAATTTAGTGTTGTGTTCTGTGTACCAAAATAGAAACTATGTGTTGAATGTACTTCAATTATAACATGGTTTTTCATATAAATAATTCATAAATTGGTCTAGTTTGCAATGAAATCCATCAAGGAAATTAAATTCAATAAAAAATTTAATTCCTAAAAACTATGGGTGTATTATTCTACCCCTCTTAAAATGAATTTCAACTGCAATATTCATCTTGGTCATTAGAGGTTTAACAATTAAAATTTCCTTTCATAGAAACCTAAATCTTGATAATTAATAATACAAAATACTTCTAAAGGGGAAATTTTAAAACAGAACGGTTTTCTAAAGTAATTTGTAACTAGGATTTCACATAGGATAACATAGGTGGAATGTGAAAATATAGACATAAAGGGGAAAACTAACACCCAAATACTGATGGAATGTGATAGAGAATATTGATAAATATAAATTGTCCTATAAAAGGAATGTTAAGGGTCTGAAAACCATAAATCTGTCATGACTTATAAGACCATAAATTCAAAAATAATGAAGGTATTATGGTCACATTTATTTATTAATATAATTTTTGTAAATTTGAGGAAGTATGTTACTATATTCACAAAAATAAATTATACTTGATAGGTTTCCATTTCATAAGCATAATTTCACCCTGTGGTTATTCCAGGATCAATTTCCACTCCAAATCATACTCCATAGAATGATGTGAATTGTCTATGCCTAAAGTAGTAACAGATCATATGATCCATAGATAGAATGACAAGTCATCCTATCTATATTTCATTATCATTAATAAAAATGACCATCATAAGTAATCCAATATGAAGAAATTATCATACAGAGAGATAATAATTTAATCTATTAAACCATATCTGAAGATTCAAGTAAACCATTCCTTAAATGGTTAACCTTGTAACCCTTATAAAGCTCTTGGTTGTCACATACCAAAAATTTGATTACATTCATCATGTATTCTCTTAAAACATGATAATAAACAAAATTAACATAAATCATTTTGGAAAATAGCGTGCTTATTCCCATGATTACTGGATATATTCCATAAATCCCAAAAAGTCATAAACTCCATCTAAGATAGCATAATCCACCTTTTCAACAAATCATTAATATATGTACAAGGTAATAAGTACTTTATTCTTATCCAAAATCTATTTATTCAAACTAAAATCCATTTTATCAGGAATAGGAAAATGGTATGTGTTACCTTCCCTTAATGTAAACATGATATTAAATCACTTTCCCAAGTAATCAGTATCATTTAACATATTATTGAAAATCCATAAATAAAAACTTCTACAAACAATCGTTTTATACATCGTGAGTCATATAACATAATCATTTAATTCCAATACACATACACTTCAATTATCCCAATTCTTTAGAAAACCATAACTATAATTCATCATCTTATTCCTTAATACTCCGTTCCAAAATATGAAATAAAAATCAGGACTTAAAATTGATTAATCTCAATTAAATCATTTTTATAAACAATACGTTTGAACAAAATATACCATTCATATGTCATTCTTTGTCTCTTAATTATCAATAAAAAACCCATTACTCTTACATCCTTTTTGATTTCTATCATGAGATTTCCACCTAAGTCATTGATTTTCATAATGCATATACTTTACGCTCTTAAAACATTAAAATATTTATAATACCTAAGGTAGACCAATATTCCCATCCATTAAAACAAATAAAATCTTCATTTTTAAATGGAAATTATATACTGTGTGGCCTTCTTCACCCCACATAAGACACCTTATCATTCCATTTGAACATTCTCAAGTGTTCTTATTCACAAATTTTTGACATATAGGATACTGAATCGTCATTCTCACAAGGTTACTTACACTTGATATCTTAGAGAACTCTTTGATTATATTCTTTATGGAGCATGAGAGTTGGTTAAGGTACACATTGTTAATCATGTTCCATGAAAATTGATTAGGTATGATCACAACAATCTTCACTCTAGTGATCCTCCCATTTTTATGATCAACAATAATTTTTTCGTCACATTCAACATTAAAATTCTTCCTTTAAGTTCCCTCCATTGACAAAAACCAAAAATCATAGTTTAAGTAACACTTATCAAAGAATAAAACAACATAATCATGAAAATTTACTTATAGTATTTCTAAATAATGACACATTCATTAACATCTATGACACATTAGACTTTTCATTGATCATACATGATCATTATCCATTTGAATCCTTCATGACGGTTCATAATGAGTTTAGGAATTTCCTGAGCATATCCCTCAGGATTGAGAAACTAGGTGTGCCCTAACGCCCATTGTCGTGCACTAGTTCTCAATCGATTATAGCTCAATATATTGTTTTAATGGTTCACTGGTACAAAAATAACCTTTAATAGCATTGGAAATTTTTAGTGCAAGAAAAGAGTGCTGATAAAGGGTAACCTTTATTAGGGATTTCATGTATCACTGATAAATGTTACCATTTATTGGTGCAATATTTTTATCTTTGATAATGTGTACCTTTTATCAGTCCTTTATTTTTAGTGATGATAAAGGGTTGCCTTTATCAACACTTTTTAACACTAATAATGGTCCATAATAAAATGAAATAATTAGAAAAATAACAAATTTAAAAAATATTATCAACTTTATTAATTAAATTATTATTGATAAAAATGAATAAAACAAATATATATATATATATAATAAATAATAATAAATAGTATATAATAAGTAGATATATATGTAAATTGAATAAAATTAAATAATTAAACAAATAACAAAATGGGTAAATTAAGAAAAAAATTAAACATTTAATTAATTAAATAATTATTTGATAAAAATGAATAAATTTAATAAACACATATAGATTATAAATATGGATAAATAGTATACTATATATATAGTATGAATAAATTTTAATAAATATATTAGGTGCTTGAGGGTACAATTACATTCAAACACACATGCACATACCACTCACACATGCCAGAAAGACAGACCATAACCCCCCTCAAAAGGGATATCCCACCCATAAAGACTTATTTAATTAGTACATGGAATGTAGGCTTAGTGGGAATGAAGCTGACTACATGGCCTAAAAACCTAGTGTAGTGTCATGCCTGCCTACATCACAGCCTTCCTGTATCATGCCTACGTCCCCACCTGTCTGTGTCATATTAATGTCTTATTCATTTTTGATGTTGTTTTATTTTTCAATTTAACATATAACAAAAATGAGTTACATTTATTTCACATACTTATATTTAATTAATACATTTTATATACAATGCACACACACAAATATTTACTCAATTTATGGAATCTTATATGGAAATACATACACCTAATATTTATGTAATTTATTCAGATATTAATATATTTTATAATTTAATTATAACATGATACATTTAATATATTATGTTTTTAATCCATCTATTTTACTTATATTTTTTTTAATATTATTATAGATAGTTATTTTTCATTAATTTCTAATAAATTTTTATTTTTTTATAAATTTAAAAATTTTCTATTATTTATTTATATATATTTATTTACAAGTTTTAGTATTTTTAATATTTATTCATATTTAATTGAATATGTATCCATATTTTTTAAATAATATATAATTAATTAATAAAACATATCTATTTTTTCAATATTTCTGGAGTGTATTCACTTTTAATTATTCAATTTCACTCAATCTTAAAATTCTTGTATTTAAGATTGTATATTAATTAATAATATCAAAAATATATTTGTTAATAAATATTTATAAATAAATTTCTTTTTAAATATATATTTATTAAACATATAAATTTATTATTATTTTAAAAAAACTGATATTATTTTTTGAAAAATATTTATATGATTATAAATAAATAATTATTTATATTAAGATAATTATAAAATTACAATAAATTTATAAATATAATTTATAATTTCTATGTATACATACATATATATATATAAGTTAAGTTCGGAGCCTTAATTTATTCAGAGAAGGGGGCTATATTACAATGAAAAGAAAACAACATACAATGTAGTGATGTACTCGGCGAGATTGAACTTGAGACCTCACTGAGACCCATATGGGGAATCTACCACTGAGCTTCACGATAGGGGATATATATATATATATATAATTATATAAATATATAATGATATAAATATCTAAATAATTTTTCATGTGTTCATATATTTTATGTAAATAATAATTAAATCATAAAAAATATATTTAAATAATTAATATATATACTATAATTTTATTTATATTTATATCTATATATATTTATTAAATATATATTCATAAAAGTATATAATGACATATAATGATATAAATATATTCCTCATTATAATGTTACAATAAATATATTCGAATAGTCAATATATTTAATATATATATATATATATTTATTAAATATATATTTAATTATATAAATATAAATAATTATATAAATATATTTATAATCAAAATGGAAAATTATATATATATTTATAAATGTATAATTAAAAAACTATAATTTTTCTAATTTTTTTGGTAATTATAAATAAATAAAAGATTTATATAATTATAAATTTATAATAAAATATATATAATTATATAAATATGTTTACAATTTTTTTAATTTATAATTATAATTATAAATCCTTTGTCACTGCTAATGTTTTAGCACTAATAAAGGTTCCTTTTTTCAGGGCTTCCTTGGTGCTCATAAAGATAGAGGCTTATCAATGCTAAAAAGTGCTCATAAAAGGCATATTTATCTGTGCTAAAACTTTAGATATGATAAATCTAGATTTTTATTAGTGCTAAAAAAGTGAAGATAAAGATATAATTTATCAATGCTTATCAATTTAGCATAGATAAAAAGTATGTGTATCAGCACTTTTTTTAAAGCACTCATAAAAGTGTCCACAATCTATTTAAAATTAGCCTAACCACTACTAATTTAGTAATGATTTTAAATCTCTCATGAAACATCCCTGCTTATGGTACTCCTCATATACATTCTCATTGAAGAATTAAGGCTATTATTTATTATATATTAATTTATACTTTTCATTTCTCATTGATTTCTTGTTTTGGTTCTATGGTTTTCGTTTTTAGCACTATTCTCAACAATGAAGAACCCTAATTCTTCACAGGACAACAATGACTCATTATTCTTCTTAACATCGGTATGGAAATGCCTCCCATAGAGGGATTTCCATTTCTCAGTGTTTAATTGGAAGTCCAACACAGTGACCAACATAACATTTTCCATTCTCACTGCCCATTTTGACATCACATTGTTTTTATGCACTCTAATGTAACTTTACACCACACCATAATTGTTTACATATCTTAGGATTCTTTTGATAATGGTTATCCTAAAAGGAAATTATTTTTGTTTATTGTCTAGCACTATTATCATGTTACTTACAGTACAACCATTGAAATATGTGTGGTGCTTTGAGTGATTTTTTAATTTTATATACTGTTAAGTGTTGTATTTTTATGTCCCTAAAATATTTATGCGCTATATTCCATTCTATATCCAACTTTAACGAATTATTAGTTCCCTTAGGAATGCTAATTGGGTCCAGCGAACAACATATCAAATATATGGGCAGTTGTATTTATTTTCCACCATGTCCATTATTAGTTGATCTACTATGTGACTCTCTAATTCATTTTATATCCCAACACACATGGGGTTATTCTATAAATTCAATCTGTACATTATTGAAATGTAAAAAACATCATCATAATATCAATTTTCATAGATAACTAGAGATTCATAGAAATATGGTTTTAAGAAAAATTAAACAATATTGTTTTCTAGCAAGGTAGATAATAATGTTGGAGGTATACTATGATTGATTTATGAATTTTTCCTCTTATATTCCAATATATTTATTCTCCTTGTTTATGATTATTGAAAATTATCTCTTTATCTCGATCTAATGAATATAGGGAAAATATTTATTATGATAGGTTTTCTAAAATTACTTCTGCTCTATTAATTCTACTTCACCCATCATATACTCATAATACATAAGAATCATTTATATTCTTATTAAAATAATTGGTATACAATTATAATAACATTCACATAATCTAATGAATAAATCATTAAAATTATCATATCCACTGACTTAATACATTGAACTATAATTAATATATATAAGGACCTTCTAAATAAAATAAATTATTTTTTCCTGGATGATTTCAATGTAAAATAGTTTATTATTTGGAAATTTTTTATATTCCTCATGATATAGGTTATTTTTTATAATATGGTAAATTTTAATTATTAACTGGTTTTTTGGAACCCTATCATTTACAATTTATAAATATCTTTTCAAAATAAATTAATTTCACATTACATGTGTTGTTTGGTTAGTTTCTCCACATTCCAACCATTTTGTAAAATGGAAAAGAATATATCACAACATAAGTGGTAAATATTTATGTATAAAATTGAAAATTTAATTATTTTATTATACTACATTTGTGATGTTTAATATTATTTATATTTTTAGAAATTGTTTTTAGTGGTGTTAATTATTATGAAATATTATAAATTAGTTGAAATGATTGATTTTATGATATATTTATATAATTTATTTTTAATTGTCGATTTTTTATAACTATACTACGTGAGTAATGTTGTTTATATATATGTGGAAAATATTATATATATTATATGATGTCTAATTTTCTAGTAAATAACCTCATTGGGGGACCTCTTATTAAATTTATTTCATATTTGGAGTGTTAAGACAAACAGATTTATGTAATAGGGATTATGATGATATTATTGATACATTATAATGTGAGTTAATATAGAAATGTTAGTGAATAATCAAGGGCTAGGGTGAGGGTGATGTGATAGTTGTGTTATCATTTGTTCTTCTTTACAGTTTGTCAAAAGTTGGGTTCATGTAATGTATTTTGGAACCCATTGTGTGGTTCTTTCATATAGGAACCAATTATGTTATGGCCTCCCCATATATCAAAATCACATCCAATGAAAAAGGCTATATTATACAAATTTCATGATTTGGATACTATAAGAACATGTGGTGGTTATCCCTAAGGGATAGTTTAGGATACCAGGTGTATGAGGTCGAATGACATGGTATATGTGTAAAGTCCTGGAATTTCCAGGTAATTTTTATTAAATATATTGAAATTTTACGAGACCGTGGAAATTGACGGCATGTGATTTCGAGGCGCGGAGTGCCTAGAATGAAATTCAGAAATTCTTTTGAGGTATGTATAGTAAATGTGCGAGTTAGTTTTTCTTACTTTTGAACTGGTGCTCAGAATTGAAATCGGAGGGGACCGTTGAACTCGCAGCGTCAGTATTCTCTTAAGAAGACTTTCACCTCGATGGCAGTTGTTCGAGGGTGAAAGTAACTTTTTGATGTTTTTTTGGAAATAATAAAATAAAATAATCCCACATTTAATTTTATTTGTTGAAACCCCCTCTACTTGAGTTAAGGTTGTGGGGACCACCCAAGTCCTCAAAACCTCCCAAATATGAATTTAGGGGTGGGGACCACCTGAACCCTCTTAATGGGGGAGAAACCTCTCAACGTCCCCAATTAAATCTTTGTGTCAACATAAAAATTAATTTTTAAGTTTCCAATTAATTTTATGGGGAAACATAAGAATTTAATGTTAAGTTACCAGTTAATTTTATGTGACAACATAAAATTAAATGTTAAACTATTATTTAATTTGGTTTTTGCTACTTATTTTATCCTTGGTGGAATTGGGGAAGGGATTGGGAGAATTGAGAGACAACTTGAAAGATTATCCTCTCCAATGAAGAATGCCAACTAAGAATGTCCATGAAGAACGCCGACCTCGATGTTGACCTTCTTCCTCGAGACATCCTCCAACAGTGGACATATTCATTAATAAAGAATAAAATCCATCGAAGAATAATAATCCAATGAACGAGCTTGGGATAGGAGGCATGTGATAGGCACGATGAACATCGACAACTTCAAATTCTCTCTTCGTCGTCAACAATCAAATAAGGTAGGGGTTTATTTGTGTATGAATACTTTTCCCATCTTCTCCCCTTGAATTATTTTTTGGGATTGGGAATAAATCTTTGCGGTAGGTTGTAAAGCTTCACGTTCTTCTTCATGTTCTTGTTGATCCATATGCTACCACCCTAACGTGGAGGGTGCGAGCCAAACAAACATGGCCCGACCCTGCCACGAATCTTGTGATGTTTTGTGGTGTTGAATGCGATGAAGGGGACGACACAACGACACTACCCTTGGCCATTGCCACCTTGAGACCCTCGTGCCCTCGCAGCACCCTCGTGGTCGAGCCACTCTGCGGCACCCACGACCACCGTGCCTCGCGGCTCTACCACCTGCGGCCCCTCCAATGTGCCCACAACCACCACCGTCTGGGACGAGTCGCCACTACCGCCCGGGCAGAGCCGCCTCCGCCATCCGTTGGACCGCCATCGCAATCCGAAAAGCTACCAGCCAAGCCACCCTCGTCTGCGCCACCCGTGACCTTCTGAGCCGCTCACGGACTTCTGCGCCGCTCTGGCAGAGCTGCCTGAAAACATTAGCACCGCTCCGGCCGCGCCACCCACAACCCTCTAAGCTGCTTCAGCCGAGCCACCCGCAGCCCCGAGCCACTCCGGCTGGGTCACCCTGCGGCCTATGCTCTCCTGTCCAAGCTTCCCCATCCGAGTCGCCCTGGCAAGTCTCCCCACAACCTCACTCCATCCGCGGTCAAACCCTCGTGGTCCCTCACGACCTTCTGGACCACCCAGTGGGCCAGGCCCACTATGGCCCACTTACTTATTTTGGTAATAAAATTGGCACAAGACGTCCATTTGAAGAAATTTTAGTGGGATTGGAAATCTTGGAGTGAGACGGTCCCTTTGAGTACACCCCACTGGTGTTTTGGGTAAATACAGGGAACGATCAGGTTGAATTGAGCACGAATTCAACCGGTCCCCCAGGTCTAAAAGACTAATAACTCACAGACCGGGCATCTGATTGACGCGTCGTCTGATGCGTTGAGACCCCAATGTTGTGGAGGACCTTTGAGATGCTTCTTCATAAGACTTTGAGGCAGTTGGAATATTGACCAATTGTTTGTGGATTGAGCCCTCCTGGAGATGATAGAGCATAGTGCGGGAACCTAGTAGCTGGATGAGACTTGAAGACTACTGTCCTTTTCGACTCAGAGTGACTTGATAGGCCTAATGGGGAGCGCCTCTATGTGATGAGGCAGACCCACGGTGATGACTGCCTCTGTGTAACATGGAAAATATATGGTACATGACAGGAGGGGTACCTCAGCTAGCCATAGTGGGGAGCTCCTCTGTGTGACGTGGTAGACCCACGATACTCGACAGGAGGAGTACCACTGCAAGTCACAAGGGGGATCGCCTCTGTGTGACGCGACAAACCCACAATGGGGAGCGCCTCTGTGTAACACGGAAGACCCGCGGTACTCGACTGGATGAGTACCTCATCAATCCAATGTTAGTGGGAAGCACCTCTGTGTGATGCATCAGGACCACTATACTCGATAGTGGAGGTGTTCCCTAGCAGTTGAGGTGGTTGATGATGTGACTGGATATGTTCCTTGTTACTACCCCTAGAAGAAATCTTGGTGTGAGTTGAGTCAGTATCTATGTGTTTTCTTCATGATTGAGATGGATTACATGATAACATAGGTATATGTATGGGTATATACCAAGGTAGGGTTATCTATTGATTTCATACTTTGAGGTTTATCCTTGGTGGATTTTGTGAGACCTTGAAGGTCTGAGGGTCCCTACTGAGTATCATTATACTCACCTCTACACGGGCTATGCCCCCACCTTGTTGTGTTCGATGCAGAGGATAGATAGTACTGAATGGGGTTGGGAGTACTAGGACTAAAGGGTGCCTAGAGGTGGACCATATGGCATGTCGGTACACAGAGGAGACAGGTGGATGTGGAGTGATGTGGAGGTGATCTGTACCTACCCTTCATGTAGGAACCTCGAAGGACTACCCATTAGCTGCCTTTTTCTCTTTTTCAATTGTATTGTATTTCAGTTGTACTTGTACCTTTGCTATTGGGCTTGTATTCTTACCCCTTCACTTTAAGAACTCTTCTGGTAATATAGTTTTCTTGTGTTCGTATCTTGTTGTGTGCTTGGTTATGTGAGTTTTAATTTTATTAAGGCAATGCCTTAACGGTTTTAGGGAAAACGCCTTTCGATGCTAGTCTCCATCCCCTAGCCTATAGAAGGTGGGTTTGGGGTAGTCACAACATAGGCCCCAGTGGACGGGTCATGAAAAATTGGTATCAGATAGTCGGTTCTACCGCAGAACATTGGACTCTAATATTTTTTTAATGGTAATAGTGTTAAGTGTAGTTTGTGTGGTTGTCATTTTAGGGAATCCAATGTTGGGTCAGTGACCGACATATCCATATACCAGGACCCTAGCTTCTTATTTCGGACTCAATGCACAAAAACACTGATAGTGTGTGTGTTTTGAAGAGTTTTCTTTGTGATATTTGGAGTCATCTCACCAGGTATAACTTATTGACCATGGAACATCTGTTTTTTTTTTCAGGATGCCTACACGCAGATAGCCAGCTAGGGTTCCGAGAGTTGTATACACTAATATCCCACCGAGCGACGAGGCCTCACTGCAGGGCCCTCTTCTAGTAGATGCACCAGTGGTACCATTACCTATTTGGCCACCGATTCCACCCGCCCCAACAGTAGAGAGTGCACACTGATTGAGCATGTTGCATGAGTTCCAATGCCAGAGGCCACCTAGGTTCAGGGGAGAGATGGATCCAGAGGCAGCTAAGGATTGGCTGGAGGCTGTGGTGAGAGTCTTTTAAATCGTTGGGACACCAGCCGATCTCATGGTGATCCTTTCCGCCAGCCTTCTACGAGCAGTAGCAGGCTGATGGTGGAGCTTGATTCTCCATGTTAACAAAGAGGTGACTCTTCTCTGGGAATACTTAGAGAGCCTGTTTCGGGTAGAGTTTGTTCCAATGACTCTTCACGAAGTGCGCATACAAGAGCTTCATCATCTGTAGAAGGGCATCATGACCATATCTCAGTATTCATTGTGGTTCAGAGACCTCTCACATTACTCCATGGATATAGTATGGGACCCATTATTCAGGGCCTAGACCTTTGATCATGGGATCAGGTGGGAGATCAGGCCTTCGATGATCTCAATCAACATCCCGACGTAGGCGAGGGTGTTAGAGAGAGCTCTCTAAGTGGATATTTCCTTGCTGAACAGTCACCAGCAGCGAGACCCAACACCAGTCATCATGCAGTGGATTCTTCTATAGAAGGTAGTAGACAGATGTCACAGTGGTCCAAGAGGACCATACATACAGGTGGGCGACCGCATGACTCAGGATCAGTTGTGTAGTGAACCCTAGGCAGAACTAGTTCAGCAAGGATCATGCAGTGTTACTCATGCAGTGGGCAGGGCCACTTGGCTCATGACTGTCTGACCCGTCGTATGGATGATCAACAGATGGTCGAAGGAACACCTAGGCAATGACAGAGGTTCAACCAAGGAGGTCCGCAGGGAGAAGGTGGACGTGGCAGAGGAGATGGCCGTGCAGCTGGCTGTGTGCGACGATTCGAGATGTTACCGCCACCACCACCAGGAGTTCCACCTCGACCACAGGGAGTAGGTGTAAAAGGGAGAGATCACCTCCAGATAGCTGAGTCTTATGATCATGTCACTCTGGAGATGATATGAGGTGTGATCTATGACTACTCCACCATAGCTACAGTACTTATAGACACAAGCACTAGTCATTATTTTGTTTCCACTACCCTTGTTCAGAGCTCGGTGATTCCTATGGATCCATTGACTTGATCCTTACAGCTAGAGACTCCAACGGGAGTGGATTCAATGATTAGACACTGGTTCCGGAAGTTTTCACTTACTCTAGGAGGTGAGAGCTTCAACAAGTATCTCCTAGTAGCAGCATCGAGGCCTTACGACGTCGTCTTGGGTATGGACTGGTTATCTACAGTCCATGCTCAGATTGACTATATTAGGTGAAAAGTGAAGTGTGTCTGCACGTATGGGACAAGTTTTACCTTCATCGGTGAGAAGGGAGACTTTTTAGCATAGGATGGACTTACCTGGAGGAGAGTGCAGCTGATCCCTCATTAGTTGGCTAGCCTTACCCTCAGAGCAGTTGATGTGGAGAGTCTGAGTTATCCTGTAGTGGCGGACCAGTACGCAGATGTTTTCCTTGATGATGTTCTAGTTCTACCACCCCATAGAGAGGTGGACTTTTATAATGAATTTTACCTTGGGACGACACCGATATCTTCACCAGGGTATCGGATGGCTCTCGTGGAGCTTTGCGAGCTGTGGGTACAGCTAGAGGACTTGCAGGGGAAGGGATTCATCCAGCCTAGTGTTTCCCCATTAGAAGCCCCGATTTTGTTCACCAAGAAGTTAGATGGGAGCTTGAGGCTTTGTTTTGACTATCAGCACCTAAAATAGGTGACTGTGAAGAATAGGTACCCACTCCTGAGGATTAACGATCTCTTTGATCAGCTGAAGGGAGAACAGTGGTACATAAAGATAGACCTCAGATCCAACAATCCCCAGCTCAGTGTACGAGATGAGGAAATGCAGAAGATGACCTTTAGGTGTTGGTATAACCATTACAAGTTCTTGTTTATGCCATTCAGCATGACCAATGCTCCAGCAGTGTTCATGGGACTCATGAATAGAATTATTCATCAAAACCTTGATCGCTTTGTAGTAGTCTTCATCGACGACATTCTGATCTACTCGACTATTGAGGAGGATAATTCTTATCATTTGCGGGTAGTACTGGACACACTCTGAGAGAACTAGCTTTATGGTGAGCTCTTGAAGTGCAAGTTCTAGATCTATGAGGTTCACTTTCTGGGACATGTCATATCAGAGGCTGGGGTTGCTATGGATCCAGAAAATATTGAGGCAGTACTTGCTTGGGAGCCACCTAGAAGTTTGAAAGAGGTACGAAGTTTCTTGGGTTTGGCTGGATACTATCGGAGATTTTTACTAGATTTATCTAGGGTTTTATCACCAATATCATCCTTGACGAAGAAGGGGAAACCCTTAGTGTGGTTGAAGATATTCCCAAAGAGTTTTTAGGAGCTGAGGTAGATGTTGACTAGTGCCCCCATCATGAGGCTTCCTAAGGAGGGAGTAGGGTACGTAGTCTACTAGGACGCATCAGGGACTGGACTCAGATGTGTCCTGATGCAGGAGTGAGTAGTGATCACATATGGTTCTCGATAGTTGAGACAACATGATCAGAACTACACTACACATGACCTAGAGTTAGCAGCAGTGGTCTTCACCTTGAAGATGTGGTGACACTATCTGATTGGTGATCACTTTACAGTGTACTCTGATCATAAGAGTCTCAGGTATATCTTCTCTCAGAAGGACCGGAACCTGAGACAATAATGTTTTCTTGAGTTCCTCTATGACTATAACTTCGAGATAGTCTATACTCATGGTAAGGGGAATGTTGTTGCAGATGCACTCAGTAGGATATCTGGTACATAGTTTCTAGGCGAGGTGATAGAGATGCTAGCTGATTTACAGATATCCATTGTGGATAGAGATGGATCATATTTTATTCGATCTATTAAAGTCAATCCCCCACTTCATCAGAGAGTCGTGGAGGCGTAGTGTGGGGACGCTGACTATGAGGCTCGACATGCTCCGATATCCATAGGGCAGGTACCTAATGGATTTTCAGATGGTGGGGAGCACATTATCTTCTTCAGTGGATATACCATGGTACCAATTTCACTTCAAGAGGAAGTGTTGAGGGAGTTCCACACATCCCCTCAAGCAGAACATCCATGAGTAGCGAAGATGTACCAGGATCTCCGATGACAACACTAGTGGCTGGGAATGAAGATAGAAGTAGAAGTGTTTGTTTATTGGTGCCTCACTTGTCAGCAAGTGAAGGCTGAGCATTAGGTACCAGAATGCTTGGTTTTTCCTTTGGAGTACCTAGAGTGGAAGTGGGATAGGTTATATGTGGAATTCGTGGCCGGACATCCACGCACATCCCGGGGTCATGACTCGATTTGAGTGATCATCGACCGACTCACCACGTCGTCCCACTTCTTACCGATCAGAGAGCTGGGTTCAGTAGAGAGCTTGGGATGCCTCTATGTGAAAAAGATTGTATGGCTACATGGAGTACCCTAGAAAATATTCTCTCATCCTATTGTGCATTTTACTTCCCTACTATGGAAGGGGTTGCAAGAGGCTTTCAGGATGAAACTTTGTTTGAGCACTGCCTTCCATCCTCAAACGGATAGCCAGAATGAGTGGACCATTTAGACCCTCAAGGATATGTTGCGTTCTTTTGTCCTCAACTTCGGTCGCAGCTGGGAGGATCACTTACCTTTGGTGGAGTTTTCATAAAACAACAGCTATCTCTCCACCACTGGGATGGCACCTTTTGATGTGTGGTACGAGCAACCTTGCAGATCACCTTTGTGTTGGACTTACCCAGGAGAGTCAGCACTAGTGGGACTAGAGATGGTAAAAGCTACCATGAAGATGGTGGAGATCATCCAGGCGAGAATAAAGACTTCACAGAGTAGGAATAAATCATATTTTGATAGGAGAAAGAGACCTCTGGAGTTCGAGTATAGTGACCACGTCATTCTACGGGTACCACCTCAAGGAGGTTTGCAGAGATTTGGTCGAGGTGACATGTTATCTCCGAGGTTCATCAGACCTTTTTAGGTCCTCAGTAGAGTGGGAAAGGATTTATACCTCTTATCCCTTCCACCTCAGTTGCACCAGTGGAAAGACGTCTTCCATGTTTCCTAGTTGAGGAGATACGTGCATGAACCTTCTCACATCATTGAACATGGAGAGATGGACGTTGACGATGGGGATACTTTTACAGAGGTTCCAGTGGAGATTGAGGATTGACAGAAGTGGGTCCATTGTGGATGGTCGATACCTGTGGTGCGTGTTCACTAGAAACAATAGAACCTCCAAGAGAGCACATGGGAGAGAGAGGATCATATGGGTGCTTAGTACCTCCACTTGTTCCCTTAGTTTGAGTTGTGGTTTATGTGGATGTAAAGCCTTGAGGTGGGGAGAATGTAAAGACCCAGAATTTCCATGTATTTTTCTAAATATATGGGATTTTTACGAGTCCGCAAAAATTTACAGCGCATGATTCTGAGGCCTGGAATGAAATTCTAAACTATTTTTCAGATACGTTTAGTAAACGTGCTAGTTGGTTTTTCTAACTTTTGATCTGGTGCCCGGGATTTAAATACAGGGGCACCGTTTAACTCATAGTGCTAGTATTAACTTAAGAAGACTTTCACCTCAACGACAGTTGTTCGTGGGTGAATGTTAATGTTTGTGTTTCTTGTGGAAAAAAATAAAACAATCACACATTTTGTTTTATTTGTTGGAACCCCCACTACTTGAGTTAAGGTTGTGGGTACCACCCAAGTCCTCAAAACCACTCAAATTTGAATTTAGGGGTGGGGACCACCTGACCCTTCTTAATGGGGGAGAAACCATTAAACTTCCCCAATTAATTCTTTGTGTCAACATAAAAATTAATTGTTAAGTTACAAATTAATTTTATGTGCCTAAAAAAGAATTAAATGTTATGTTACCAGTTAATTTTAGGTGACAACATAAAATTAAATGTTATGTTGTAATTTAATTTTTGTGTTGGCTATTTCATTTCTCCTCGGTGGAATTGGGAAAGGTATTGGAAAAAGTGAATTGGGAGAGAACATGATGGACTATCCTCTCCAATGAATAACGCCAATGAAGAACGTCAACGAATATTGTTGACCTCAACATCGACCTTCTTCCTCAATACATCCTCCAATGGTGGACAGCTTCATCAACGAAGAATCACCTCCATAAAATAATGTTAATCCGATGAATGAGCTCGGGATCGAAGGCGTTTGACGGGCACGAATAACGTCGACAACTTTACTTATTGCTTCTTCGTCAAAAATCAAACAATGTAGGGGTTTATTTGTGTATGAATACTTTTCCCATGTTCTTCCATTGAATTCTTTTTCGGGATTGGGAATAAATCATTGCGGGGGGTTGTAAAGCTTGACGTTCACCTTCAAGTTCTTGTTGAGCCATATGCTACCACCCTAACGCTGAGGGTATGGGCCAAACGAACATGGCCCGGCCCCTCCACAAATATTGGGATGTTTTGTGGTGTTGAACATGATGAAGGAGAAAATGCAACGACACCGCCCCACGACCACCACCTCCTTGCCCTTGTGGGACCCCCACGGCCAAGCCGCTCGGCGATTGTTTCTTTTGGAAATGGGAATGACCTAGTTTGTTTAAGGTTCAAACTTTCCAGTCGATTTATAATGGGTTTATTCATAGAACTGGAAACAACCATTGATTCTATATCCATTTGGACAAACATTCCAAAGGTATGTTATCATTAGTTGTGGATCGATGAGGCTTAAGAATTTGCATTGGTCGAGAGGATGAGAGGTCAGGCTCATCACACCTTTTTTGGGGGGAATTATTGCATACCCCGGGACTCTCTTATAGATTTAAGTTATTCACGAATCCTTATTAATTCACCAAGCATGAAAATGAGATTTCCTTTAGATTCGACAATCAATGATTGATATGTAAGAGATTTAGAGAATCTTTTATCTGTATTGGAGGTTCTTCATCGATAGAGAATCATCCGTATGTATTGGAGATTCTTAGTCAATGGTATCCTTCAATATATTATATAGAAATATCCTGGTCATTATGATGATCATACTAATTTTAATGCCACTCAGTGGGTCACTTGACACTTATTTTTATTCAGAAAGATTGGGATTATTTCAGAGTTAGGATCATACCTGCAGATGGGATACCTACGTATCCCCATTAAAAAAGAATTAGAACACACATAGTTCGATAAGAAGGATATATTTTAATGTCATATGGGATAGAAAAGTATTAATGAATAATGGACTTGAACCTTAGAAAGGCTTCCTAATTACTCCAATTTTAAGGCAGAGATCAAAGTCCACGTTGTTCGGGTGAAGAAGTATGAGGTTTATGCGTGATTAATGACCCAAATAGATATGTCATGATTACTTTTACATTATAAGCTCATGTGAGTCATGCTCGATGTGAGAAACAAGAGGTATCAGTAAACCTGATGATTGTTCCATGAAATATGCAGTCATAAGAAATGATGTGGGGCTTACGTATGTATGACTGCCCAAGTAAATGAAGACCTAGACTTACTTTAGGAAAGAAGCCCATGAGCAGGGTCCATAAAGGTATTTTATACTTTATGGAGATTTAGAGTTTTAACCTGGGGCTTACTTCTGAGAAGGAGGCCCAAATTAAAAAAAAGGGACTTATGATTGGGGCTTATTCATGAGAAGGAAGTCCAAATCAACAGAATTAAGATTGGGCCTTATTCCTGATAAGGAGGCCCAATGTTTAAAGAAACTATGATTTGGACTTACTCCTGAGAAGGAGGGCCAGTTTAAGGGGACTTATAACTTGGGGCTTACTCCTGAGAAGCAATCCGAAATAAAAATATCTTCTCATCTCAAAGGATGAGGTTATATTTGAAACCCCTAACATTGGTGACATAAATCATTTAAGTCAAGAGGTTTTGGGAGAGGTTCTCATAGAATTCCTTTCATATAAGGAAGCTAACAAAGTAACCATGCCATAAATGGATTTGAAGAGGGTTTTAAATGCTATGTCTTGAAGAGGAGAGGTGGATTTGTGGAAAGGAGGTGACTAGAAAGGAGGCGCGCAAGTCCTGGTCGCGCAGGTAGACATGCGCGACATGTGTCACCTTGGGCGATAAAGAATCTATAGGGTAATACATGGGAGACGTTGAACTCAAGCCTTTAGTATCATCTCTAGATTCTTCCAGAAGGGTGGCGTGCAAGTTTCCATGAGAGGGAAAGCTGGTGCACAAGTGTTTTCATTTCCCTTAAGGGATGGACACTTAGGCACGCAAGTATTGATGAGTTCTAACACTTAGGCCTTATTCATCCTCTTTAGAGCATCCCTTCTAGGTAAATAATTACCATATAAGTGTGCAGAAGACTTCAGACAAAGACTTGGGCGACCAGAGCTAGAATTTGAGTTTTGGAAAATTCGTCCTCGAAATTGGGGGCCCACAAGAGCTATTTATAGGCCATTGGGAACCTTGGGTGAAAAAATAATAGGGTGTGCATGTTAATTGCGCGACCCATAGGTGACACACAAGTGAATTGTGCGGTACGTATGAAGCTTGTACGACTTCCTCCAAATGGGTTTCGGGTCTATGCCTTTGTCAATTTTCGATGTTCTTCAAAGGGTGACCCTCATTGTGTTTAAAGTATTCCCCTTTGCCATTCGTTGGACTCTATGATGGAAAGGAGCATCAACCAAAGTCCCCCCCCCCCTCAGAGTTGGATTAGAAAAAGGAAAGAGGATTTAAATCTGAGGAAAAAGAGAAACCAGGGTTCAGCGGCGCGTAGGTTTTAGGTGTGCAGGTTCTGACGTGTTGGGTTGCAGGATCGCCTATATATATGGGCATCACTTATCGCAAACCATCCTTCCTTCAAAGCTTTTGAGCTCTCGTTGCGCAAGTGTTTTTCTTTCCTCAGTTGATCCCTCTTTTTAGTGTCGTGCTTCACCCGTAAGGATTCAGAATTGTGCGCCATCATTAGCATGACATTACTTGTGTGGCAATAATTGCGCGGAAAAACTTGCGAAGAAAAAGATGCACGCCTTAATGCCTTAGCTGTTTTTTTGTTTTCTTCACAAATATTTCATAAAAACAGACTTTACTTAAAAGTTAACTATTTGATATTTGTGCAGATTCAATGGCTCCTAAAAGAATTGGATCGACTGATGAGTTGGCCAGAAAGAGAATAGATGATATGATGAACATCATCAGCCATGACAATTATGATATCTGCGATAGCACTCTCCCAGATTTAGCTAAGTACTTGAAGAAATATCATGAAATTTCCCACAGAGCATCTAATTGCCTTTATATGGACATGGTCATCTGCAAGGAGTCAACATTCCAGAGGAAAAGAATTATATTCCTCATTCCTAGTTTCAGACTTACACCAATTTATCTTTGGAAAATTTCTTAGTTGTAGGATCATTTGTCAATGCTGTAATAGTGGAGAAGGCATTCATAATGCATCATAGACCATGTGCTCCAGATCTGAAGCATCACAAGCCTGAGCTGCAGTCGCATTGCTCTCCCTCTATTTTCCAAAATTCTCAGATGGACCAATCCAAGGGATGGAAAAAAGAGTTGGGATTTCCCTCCTAGAGAAGGTGTGAATCCGACTTGGATGTGGGCATATTGGGTGCGACAAACCTCTATAGAGTGTGTTGAGGATCTGAAGGGAGCTACAATATATGATGCCATCTGGGCTGGGCAGACATATGTATAGAGGAATGATAATTTTGTGCCGGAGCTAATCAGCCACTAAAGCCCAGAAACCAATTCGTTCCATCTGACTCTTGGAGAAGTAGGCATCAAGTTGTGCGATGTCTACATGTTCTCGGGGGCCCCAATTCTAGGAGATAATTTTGATGAATTCATCCCCCCAAGGTGACCTGGAATGATTTGGAGAATACTCCGGATTTGGATTGAGGGTTAATGAAATTTTTTCAAAAGCTTAAGAAAACCAAAACCATTAAAACCCACCCTAGAAAAGATATCCATCCAGAGGAATGGATGGAAATGTCTCTAATAAAGAAGAAGGATAAGGGGCCCACCTGTACTCGTCCAACCGGCTTCCTCGGAGTAGTGAAGTGGGGTGCTCTTGGCACTTTCTGGCCAACTCTGGAAGCGGGAGAGTTTGAAAGGTGGGGGAATGAAATAGATCAAAGAATCCAAGAGAAGACCTGTCTGGCGGGCTTCTTAGCCTTGTGGCTCAGCGTTTATCTTCTGCCAGTTAGGGATTCGAAGTGAGGCATCAGGCCAGGGACCATCGTTATTTCAACCAAGTTGGATGAGAGAAAAATGGTTCGGTTGGAAAACCCAGTTTTGGCGTAGATTCAGAGGATCTTACTCCATGTCTATATGGGTAAGTCTCCTTTGAGAACAGTGGGACCATTCTAAATATTGTGGGGGTGGATTGCCACTCACTTCAGGACATACGCTGTACAGAGCGGAGTACAGGTTCCGGGAAGTTCTTTTAGGCCATCAGGGTAGGCATTTTATGGAATTTCTCCATTGTCCCCCAATTCCTATGATCTAAAAGTGAGGCGGAGCATGTTCAAGTAATTTCATTTCATTCCTTATGGAAACCCTCCAACTGAGTGGTTTGTTGACAATGTAACAACTAGCCTGGAATTGAGGTCATATATGATGGATTGCAGAGATGGTGCATTGGCCATCAGAGTTGATGGAGAGATTATATGTGATTCCTATTCTCCATATAGATTGTCATGCCAATTCAAGTGTCGGTAGTAGATTGTTGTATCCTCTCCAGTGCATGTCAGGTCAGAGCAACATCAAATTGTTTCCCGACAACTATGGTTGATGACAGCTATGGAGAAGACTGGGGAAGTGTTTGATCTACCATTTACTGGAGCGGAGAGTGAATTGACTACAGGATATGCTGAGAACTGGGTAGCATCATACCTAGCAGGGGTATTGAATCTTCCAGTCTCCCCAGTGGGAAGTAAAAAGAGAAGTGTCAGGAAAGAATCCTTTCATCTGGAAGGTGACTATTCCTCACCCAGAGCTGATTAACCGGGTTCTTCACTTGGGGCTGATTCACTGGATTCCCAGGATGGGGATGATGAGGCATGACATGCGTCAAAATGACCTCGTTCTAGATATAATTCTCCTGCCAGAGTCAAGAGACCTACTCAATTGACTCATGGTGAGTTATATCATTGATGAAATTTAGTCACCATTATTTTATAGAGAAAAAAGTTTCATTTTCTTATCCTTTATCTGTGATCGCAGGAGCATGGAAGAAGTTGAAGTCCCAGATTGTGGGACCCTCCTCGTGGCCTTCTGGTGTACATTCATAATTTTTACGACCAGAGGATGTCCAAACATGGAGGAGTTTAAATTGTGATGCTGAAACTACCTAGATGGACTTATGCGAAGGGATACATATCCCCGAAGTGGGGGATCTCTGTGCTTCTGCTGATATCTGCATCAAGGATAACCCCAATGATGTGTGGGCTTACATCAGAGAGCTGGAAATTCTCATATACTCCACTTATGATTCCATTCCTATCACCAAGTGGGTGAAGGAAATGATGGATCGTGGAACCACTGAGGGGATTGGTGCTTCAGTAGACGAGGAGTGGCACGATTACGTGGCTCCTGAAGATGTAAATTTATTTTCTTATTTTCTTTGCAACTTGATTTCAGTCAAATCTTTGTCACTCAAGGAAATCACTTTCTTCATCTTGCAGCTTGTTAAGGAATGAACTGCTGAGGTCCCTTCACTACAGTACAACCCTGGTGGCACAGCTCTTGGAGTCCTTGAATCTCCTCGTGAGCTAGGCGAAGTGTCTCCTGGCCAGTAAGTCATGGAAAAGGAGTTAGACATGACTTTACACTCTTCGATACCAATATTTGGAGGTGATGATGTCAACACACCCAAAAAGTCAATGAACCAAAGGCATCGAAGGAAGAAGTACAAAGCTAGACGCTTCATCAGTAGTGGTAAGTCCTTCAGATAGTCATGAATCCTAACTCATGAAAAGGTTGCCCATACTTCTTGGTATTGCAAGGGCTTCTTCGATTTCCCCTTTGAGGGAGAGGACTGACCCTCCTCTGAGGACGATAGAGGGTGATGGTGAACAATCATAAATTCATGCTGACTTGGATGCTCCTGAAGAATATATGAGAGAAGAAGAACCAACGTCTATTCCTAGTACTGCTCCTGTTGCAGTTGCAAGGAAAGAAGAACCTACTTCTGGTAAATTAACAATACTTCATAGATCGTTGAATGAAAATATCAACTCACTTCCATTCTATGATGCTTTAGGTTCAACACATGAAGCAGAATCTTTGGAGACCATTGTAACAGACTTCACAATTTTCTCTGAGGAAGCTATCAGGGGTCAGATGTCGCAGGAGGAGGGTCGCCAAGAAGACATGTCAAATTCTCACACTGGTGAGACTAACCAGGAATCTGGGATATCACAGGATGAAATCATGAAACATGGCGTGTATTTTGAAGAAATTTTAGATCATGTTATATTACCATGTTATTTAGAAGATTTTGTACGTGAGTGTTATCCTTTTTCATGTTAATTTTTTTACTACATCTCAGACCATGACTAGTTGAAATGTGCAGTTCTGTCTGAGCAAGCTACTGATCTGCCAATGCCTGAAGGGGGTAGAGACAAACCTGTCATTATAGAGATTCTAGCTCAAGTGGAGCTTAACCCAATAGAGCTTCCTAAAACCCATCCTTAAAATCCTGTTGAACCTAGGAAAGACGGGGAGGAGCATTATCATGATGCAGATCTACCATTGGGTAAAATATGCTAATATTTGTGGTTGTACTTAATTTTCAAGAAAGATAATAAACTTTTTTTATCCTTTGAAAATAACCAAATATTTCAATTGACTATTAAAGGCCATCAACTTTAGGGGCTATATCCAAAGGTGAAGCCTCAGCTTCAGCCCCAATGGAAGTAGAAAGTGAAGTACCAAGGGTCAGTGGGGAAGGAGAAGAACATGAAACTTCCTTAAGTGCATTAATCCTGAACTATATTCCCCCATGTGATAGCGATGCTAAATCAGACCTAGAGGTGCAAAAGGCACTTTAATTCTCACATCACAAGGCACGTCAGAATACATGGAAAATCGTGTCTGAAGTGCCTCTTAATGAGATGTCTTCGAAGATCCCACGACTAACATCCTTGTTCTTCATGCAGGGACTTGGTGGTTTTGGATATCAAGAGATCCATACCGCGGTGAAACAAGTCATCTTAAGGAAAGAGCAGAAGAAAAATTGCCTTCAAGATCTGACCAGAGTGAGGCTGCTGACCAATATCGGCGAATTCGAGGCTACGGTGTCCCAAGCTAAGGATGATCATGTTGCAAAGATGAAGGAGCTGAAGCATAAGATCACGAAAAAAGTTTTCCAGCAGATGCACCTTCAGCAATAGCTAGATGCCGTTACTGGGAAACTTGAACAACTTAACAATTAATTGGAAGGATTCCAAATGGATGGTATGAAAGCCATCGTAGATGCCAAGAAAGCGCTCCATAAATCTGAAAAGAGTGAAGCTGGTCAAGTGAATGAACTTCATGTGGCTGCTGATGAAGCTCGGTATGCCGTAAATGAAATGAAAAGTTATGTTGAAAGCCCCTTGTAATTCTTGAAAAAGGGAAGATACTCCAATTTCTGGATTTTCTTCTAATCTTGTGCATCAATGAAAAAGACATTTCATCTTCAATAATTTGTACCTACATTCTCTTGCTAACTACTTATTTTTGTTTACCTAAGACAATGGGCCTAGTAAGCACAGTTTGATTTTTTCTAGGATTATACAAACAACCCCACAATCATTGCATCTTTTTATTGCTCAATATTGCATAAATCATACAAAATGTATGTTTAGAAAGCTAGGACTCGAATTTTGTTCAGATTTCCTTTTATAGGTTCCCAATTTAATGAGTACCCTGTCTCTTATTGTGAGTTTAATTTCATGCATGTCTAACAGAAAAAGGCTAATGTTTAAGGTCGAATAGCTTTGACATAATGGATTAAAATTGACTCAATTACTTGATAATTTATTTGAAAACATATTATCACATTCAATTATGGGTGAAAACATGTAAAACATGACTTAAGAAATTTTGAATATGAGGGATGATATGAAAAAAGGGCTAAAAGGCATCAGAGGAAGTATTTCCTAAGATTGAAGTTACCACTATTTGAAAAACTTGTTTGGGGTTTGAATTATGCAAGGCCACATAAGGGAATTGGTTGCATAGTCAAACAATAGAATCTTTTGGATGACAGTTCCGTTATGTAGACTAATTATGCAAGGACACCTAAGGGAACATGCTGCATAGTAAGGAAAATGAACTCTCAGGAATTTTACTTTTCTATTCCTAAAAGCAAGTGAAAGTTTATGGAGATTCAAATTTACCAAATCGTAGAGTCTTCTATATGGAGAGAGGTACTTGAATATGGAGAGGGTATTCCCAATAAATATTGTCAAAGAATTGGATGAATGTCACTCCTACGAAGGTCTGACCCAAACATAGGGAAGGGAAATATAAACCATAGACTTGAATACATTCAGATCATGAAAAAGGGCATGTGACAAATATGTTAAGGATGGCTATTTTTGCAGATCCCTACATATCATCGTTAATACCAATAAGTTCAAAAGAGGTTTCCCCCCCAAGAATGAAGTTACCACCATTTTAGAAACTTGTTAGGGGGGTTGAATTATGCAGGCCACCTAAGGGCATTGGCTTCATTGTCAAATAATATCATCTTTTGGATGACAGGTCCATTATGTAGACTATTTATGCAAGGTCGCCTAAGGGTACATGTAGTATGGTCAGGCAAAAGAATTCCCACGCATCAGACATTTTTTACCAGAAGTCAAGAAAAGAGTAATGGAGATCTGGAAGTATTTAAGGTTTGGAGTAGGACACATAAAAATGGGTATTGTCCAATGCATGATGGAGAAAAATAGACAAATGCTGACCAAATTCATGTTGTGGCTGGGTCCTGAATTGAGATGTTGTACATCACTACATATCTCATTAGGATGAGAATCAAGCTATACGTAGTTATTGAAATACAGTTTAACATCATGGGGGGCGAGAGCATAGGAGATTGTAGATTAGGGTTATAGAGATCAGACCATAATGAGGGAGACACATTGTGTGATTGTTATAAACATGATGTGAATAAAGACCGGGGTTTTCATACCACAATCATGTGCTCGCAGGGGGACTTTTCAGCCAAGGGACTAAAAGTGGAGTTTGGGGTTAGGCCCAAGGACTTGGGGCTTGATTCAAGGGATGCTCTAATGTTCCTACAAATCTCATTTGGATGGGAATAAATCCATATGTAGTTCCTTAAATATCCTATGTACAGATTTGGTTCGTACAAGTGAAGGGTGAAAGGGGACTTTAGTGCAATGATGGTTGGACCCAAGAATAATGGTTCGAGAATTTCCAGGTATGCACGTAGTCCTTAGAATATGACAAGATTAGAGATCAATTTCAATAATGATTCCCTCTTAGGTGAGGGTGACAGAGACTCTAGTAGTTTATTGTTATACAAGACAAAAGTTCAAATAGTTTAAGGTCATATGCATGGAACGGTGATGCACAGTTTAGCGTCATGTATCTAGGACGTATTGTTATGCAGTTTAATGTCTTGTAGCGAGGACAACGGGGGACTGTATAGTTTAACGTCATATAGCAAGGACGATAGTGAACCAATGTGAAGATATCGGTTTCGGGAGGGGGGGGGGCTTCACGGATCAACATCGTATTAGATAGAGGTGAACCGACGTGAAGATATAGGTTTTGGGCATGAATTTCAAGAGGTTTCCCATGTACCAAGACTAGAAGGCAAGGATCAAAGTCTGCATAGTTCGATTGAAAAAGAATTGGTGATTGAGTTGTACTTGAGGACAACGACCTGAAGATGGTGTTGGGACATACGCGTGGTTAGCGGCCCAGAGAGGGTGTTATGGTTGAAGCATACTCTAAGTTCATGTGAGTCATGCTTGGTGTGAGAAAGAATAGGTATCAAAAACCCTAACGATGCATAGTTTAACATCATGTGGGACAAAGGGTGTTGTACAGTTTAGCATCATGTAGCTAGGACATATTTTTGTGTAGTTTAATGTCTTGTAGGACATGTGCAGAGTTTAACATCATGTAGGAAGTATTAAGGGACTTTTTCATAGTTTAAACATCATTTAGGAAGAACATGGACAGTTTAATGTCATATAGGATGTATAGGGAACTATTTACAGTTTAATGTCATGCAGGACGATAGCATTTTTATTACACAAAATACTTCTTCAGGAATCTGTCATTGGTATAAGGATATGTTAAATGAATCATGTTAAAAGAACCAAAGATCAATTCTTTATCTGATGAAGATTTTGCCTGATTAACCAGTTCAGGTTGTGCCATTTGGTGGGGCAGTGCTGGTGCTTTTGTAGAAAATGGCATAAAATATGCCAAAGTCAAATACAACAAAGGTTTTTACACGAGTTCATCTTCTTCTAAAAAACTCTTCTTTCTTCAAATTACGCTGCTTCTTTGAGGATTTTCCTTTTGATGAAGGGGGTTTTGTTGTGGCATTCATATCAGAAGACATAGATGGTTTATTCAATTCTGTTCGTAAAATGTCATGAGTTTGGTTGATCATTTTCCTGACCATCCAATCCTCATATTTCTGCGCATTTTTAATTTTGACTTCATGACACTCTCCTTCTTCCTATGGATCAGTAGCAGTAACACATGCTACCACGGCTGAAGAACCTTTTAGTTTTGTTTGTCTAGATTCCACCATATTTTTCAAGAGGCCATGAAGACAAAAAAATCATGAATGGGATGCACCAACATTTGATGAAATGGGAAATAATTGGGGAGATCTTCATCTGCTTCCTTGTTCGGCCTTTTGGGCCTTAGAAACTAAACCAGATTGCTTTATAGAGTAGAGATGAAATATCCAGGAACTTGTTTATTCCGGAAAGAATAAAATTTTTTCTTCTAATCTTCAAACTATTTCCGCCTTTTATCTATTTGATCATCTTGATGAGGCGACCGTTGTTTTTTATGCTCAGGAGGTGGAGCCCTCCGATATGATGATAGTTTTGAAGTAGAAGAAGGTACATGTGTTTGTTTAAGTGTGAATGTAGCAGTCTCTGCTTTCCCTATTCTCCTTCCTAGAACTGATGGGATTACAAAAGTTTTAGCCTTAGTCTTTATAATATAGTCTTATATCTTCCAAGCAATTGAAGGAAGATCTTGAAACCCTCTTCTGTATTTCACAGGGATCAATGGTGTGCATAATTTATCACACATATTTTCCACACAGACTGGCAAAAACTCTTCTTGAGGGACTTATAAACTTAAGGAATATGTTAATACCTTCCAGTGGGCAATGAAATCTAAAACTCTTTTAATTTCACTTTTCATTAAATTTTTATGATAAAAAACTATCATCATTTGCAACGTTGAACTAAATTGAAGAAGAAATATTTGAAGGAGATATTCCCACCAAGTAATTGATTGAGATTGAAAAATTATATACAAGACAAAAGTAGTTCCTTGTAATGACTGCACAAAACACCTGAGCTTAACTGCTTCTTGTTGTTGAGGAGTTCCCATCATAGGATCACAACGAGAAACAAAATGTGTTAAGTGTTGTTCTGGATCTCCCAAATCATAAAAAATTGGGAATGTGGTATTCAAAAATTTTGATGGGGGAGGGATTGCATCCACCCATTAAGGGTAATCTCTCTTTTTTGGTTGTACTTGTGCATGCTTTCCTTTTATAGATTCCAACCGAGATGTTAATGAGTCAACGGTTGTCATTAATTTTTGACAAACATCCAGTTGAGCTTGGACCTGAGCAAGTGCAATAACTAGAGTTTGGATGGTTGTGGCGACCAGTACTACCATTGATGGTAGTATTGCCAGTTGCTGTCGCGTATGTCCAATAGGATTGGATCTATGAGGGTGTACTTGTAAAGGGGGATATTCTTGATCCATACCAATATCTGCAACAAATTACCTTGATTGATTATCTCCATCGTGCTTAGGAGGAAGACTACCTTTAAGTGGTTCTACATTTAACCTCCTCAATTCATTAATTTCTTCTTCTTGCTTTACAAACATTTCCTCTAATGAGAGTGATTGGACTTCTCTAGAGGTAGGGTGGAAATGTAACCTGAATTTTACTTTTTTCTTTGGCATATGCCTTTCTGGAGTATGCAAGGGAATTACCCAAAGGAATGTCTTTCCCCTGGGAAACCCTATGTCTTTTGGTATGCACACCTCCTTCATTAATTTCCATGTGTACAACCTCTTGAACATAAAATTGTTCATCTAATCCCTCTGAGTGAGCCTGATGTTCTGGGGGATTAGTGACAACGACATTGATGACATTTATCGATTCATAACGCATTACATCCCTTCCGTCAGCGCTTCTGAGATACTGTCTTCTTCCATGTCCTTTATGAGACATTGCCTTTTGTTTTGTTGATCCCTCAGGAACTTCTGGATGAGCCGTAATTTGGAGGGAATCTCCTGATAATTCGGCCCTGCGTTCCTCTTGGGGCTTCTTCCCTAATCGAGAAAACACTAACTTTCACTGAGGAAGAGATTGAGAATTTTAAAAAGTCCCCAGTCCGGTGGACTGGGGCTGGTCCTATTTTTCCTGCTCAACTCCTTGAATCATATCTGTTGATCCCAAGGGTTATATTAAAAGAGTCCCTAGTCTGGAAAGATGAGGTGGCTCTTAAGCTGCTACATCTGAAACTTTCTTAAAATCTCTCCTAATTTTACAGACTTTAGTCCAGACATTCGCCAGATGCATCATCCTGTATCCACTCAAATCACCTGACTCTGATGGCCATTGGATTATTTCTGAAACCTCGGTCACCTGATGATGTTCATTCTCTAAACGAGAAGCATGTTTGATATTATCATTTTCTTGATGTAAGATAAATTCGAAAACATGTTCTTTATATGTCTCACTTTGGGAAGAACTAGTTGAGTCCTGTTCTTGGGAAATCCTTTGATTACGCACAAAACCAGTTAAATGTGGCCAACCATGGGCAATAAAATTTCATGATACCACTTTTGGTGGGATTTGTTTACTAGAGAGCATAGTGAAATGCAAATCTCCATGAACACCCCATCCCTTGATATGAATACCAGATGGGGCATTGGTAATTAACTGGAGCAACCTTTTCAACGTGCTAAGGCATGAACACTGAAGGGATCTCTACTACTTTTCAACCATTGGATGTCAGGATACTGAGAGATATTCCAAGTCAATTTGGCATTACAACCCTTATATTATCTTGACATGGTTTTGATATTCATCATAAGATAATATTTTTTCTTATATGTGAAAAAGAGTTTTCCATATGTTGAGACAAATATCATGAATACAATCATCAATCGACATTTATGGAATATCATACTGAGAGTCATCCAAAATCCAAAACATGGCTGGTATTTCACCTTTCTCCAGTTGTTTTCTCATATTCCGCACTTCCTCTTTGACATTTGATGAAGATTTTTCAACTTGATTGGACCAAAGCTGGTGCTTCTTTTTTTCTTCATTAGATTCAAGAAGATGGGTAGAGAATTCATTCACTACTGGAAAGATGATCTTTCCCAACACTTCTATACCAACGGTTTGTAAAAACCGTTGGTATAGCTACCTTTTCCCAACAGTTCAACAAAACCGTTGGGAAAGCCATAGATTTCCCCACCTTTCCCAACGGTTTGACAAACCGTTGGGAAAGGTCCACTCTTTCCCAACCGTTTATGCTAAACCGTTGGGAAAGGGTGTGTTTTGAGCCTCTTTCCCAACGTTTCACCAAAACAGTTGGGAAAGAGTGAACTTTCCCAACGGTTCACCAAAACCGTTGGGAAAGGGTGTGTTTTGAGCCTCTTTCCCAACAGTTCACCAAAACCATTGGGAAAGAGTGACCTTTCCCAACGGTTCACCAAAACCGTTGGGAAAAAACACCCAAAAAAAATCCTTCGGCCTAAAAAGACTCAACCCACCCCTAACCTATCCCAACAGTTTTCAAAACCGTTTGGATAGGGCTATCTCAACGGTTTTGAAAACCGTTGGGATATGTTCTTTAATTTTTATCCAAATCTACTAACCGAGGACATTATATAAATCAAAATTTTAAATAATTATGATAATACATATATATATTTACGAAATTATGTTTACAAAAGTGATGTTAGCTTAGTGGTTAAGTCGTTCGATTATAAACAAGGGGTCCTGGGATCAAATCCCAGCAGATGATTTATTTTTGGAATTTATATACCAATGGTTCCATTACCGTTGGTATAGATTTCATATTACCTATACCAATGGTTTCCAAAACTGTTGGTATAGACCTATCCCAACGGCTTACTTGGATATTGTTCTCCAAACCGTTGGTATAGGCTATACCAACGGTTTGGAGGCCTATACCAACGATTCCAAAATGTTGGTAAAGGTTAGTTTTCTAGTAGTGATTTTTCAAAATTAGAAGATGAATGACCCATGGGTGGTTCGGAGAATGAACTATACCACAGGCTATCATCTGATTGAGAAATTATTTTACCTGCTAGCGGTAAGGCATCAGACATGACTCGATTCACATTTTCAAGTGGCGTAAGATAAGAGGGTATTCTCGTTATTGCATTGTCCCCTGAATAATTTTCCTGGAAATGCAAATTACTAATATGGAGAGGAATTTCACAGCTAAATTCATCAACATGTGGAGGACCACCATGGTGGGTTACAACAAAAGATGAAACCTCTTGCTCCTTGGTCTTCTGGCCACACAGAGTGTTATCGTGGCTCTCATCTGAAGATGATACATTGAGATTGACAGAATTTTATTAAAGCAAGCCTTCATGAGGAAGTTTCTAATGAAGACCTTCATAATTATTGTTGTTACTTCCAGAATCTGGAAATGAGAGAGTAGAATCATGAGTTGCAACAGAAAATTGTTGGAGGGCTTTAAGAACTCCAGTATTAAGCAAGGCATTATTGCAGATTGGATCTTGATTTTTCAACTGTGTTGGATGGGTCTTTTTCATGGATGCCTTCTTACTCTCTTTGGAAACCACTTGTTGACGAATGTGGTTATGATGGGCAGGTGTATGTCCCTGCTCAGGAGAAATGGTCAGGTTAGGCTGATTATCTCCATTTAAATCGGGTGTGTGTGCCCGACTTGATTGTCCATATGACATGGGGGAGTATGCCCCACGACCCTCCTGGACTGGAACATAGGTGTGTATCTACTATGGAGTGTCTTGTTGATGAGTCAGTCCACTTATAGGCATAGATTTATGTTTCCTTCCCTATGATGTTGCTGAAGCTTTTATAATACTCTGATAGGTATCCAGAATATGGTCTGGGATTTTCTTCTGCTCTTTCACCATTGTTAGAATGTGCTTGGTGACTTCAACTGCCGGAATGGGAATATACATCCATTCATGCTTGGAGTAGGTGTGTGTTCCTGCTCCTTTCCTCCTTTTCATGTCCATGAATTCTGACAGTACTCATGGGTGGGGGCAGAAAGTTATGTCTCCCTATTGTTTGTCATTGGAGTTTCCAATTGACGTCTTCGGGTGCTACCAAATGAGACTATTGGTTAGCTTGATGAATTGATGGTTTATATTCCTGCTGATTGTTCTACACCAAATATGATTGATGATTTTCCTTCAATACTTGAAGACAAGACTGCTGACAGAGTTGGTGAGTGTAAGCAGGTGTATGTGCTTGTTTACAGGTGGTCACCAAATTTTATTAGCAAGCTTCTTTGGTTACAGTCAAACAAGCCTGCAGACTGGCTGATGATTTATAAACAGGTGTATGTGCTTGCCTATAATACACCACCGGAATTTCCTGGCAGGATTGGGGTGATACTGCCAAACGAGTTTGCTAGGAAGTGAAATTAGGACGGACGAGTGTATATGCCCACTCATTGTTTTCCATCAAGTTAGATTTATCGACTTCTCTGTAGGGGACAGAAATAAAAACCTACTCCCAGTTAGCTGAATTTCACCTCTGATGAGTCGTCTTACATGCTCGGGTATGAGGGACCTAAGCCGAACACCTAGAGGTGATACCCTCATTATGTTGAGGGTGCACTACCACACGAGTCTGATGGTGATTGTCGATGGGAGTCCTCAGGAAGGGCTCCTGTCTTTTTGAACTGAGGCCTTGAGTAAACTCTTCATTCACCACCCTATAATATGGGAGGGACTGGTTGTTTAGTTCTGGGGATATTGACCTGAAACGGTTGGAGACGGTGGTTGGCACCACCTACTTCCTGACCATTGGTCGTCGCTTCCTGGACAACCAGGGTGAGTTGTTAACTTAGAGGGCCTTTCTAGTGGCCTCCAAAGTCAGGATGGTACCGTGTTGATGGTATTCCCTTACCAATTCATTCGAGACCCGGCATTGAAGACTGTGAGTAAGTGATGTAATCCTCAGAGCAGATGAGGATCCAGTAGGAGTAGCAGCCGAGGCATTCACATGTGTAAACTTTAAAGAAGCTATTCTGTGTTACAGAGAGATCTCGGAAAAGAGTGCATGTTTGATATAACAGACATAATCAAGATAGTTTTTTCCAGAATAAATCTTTTGTATGAGAACATATGTTATTGATGGCTTTTTTGGCCCTCATATTGAGATTAATAGGGGCCTAACAAATAAGTAAAACATCATTTATCTTGGTTAAGGATTCAAGTCGGGTTCACCAATTTTTTGTTTCTTCTAGAAATGGGAATGAACTTGTTTGTTTAAGGTTCAAACTTTCCAATCGATTTCTATTGGGTTTATTTTTAGAACCGGAAACACCCAATGAATCTATATCCATTTGGACCTACATTCTAAATGTAGGTGCTCATTAGTTTTGGACGGATGAGGGTTGATAATTTTCATTGGTCGAGAGGATGGGAGGTCAGGATCATCACACATTTTTTGGGGGAATTATTGCCTACTCCGGGACACTCTTATAGATTTAAGTTATGTTCATGAATCCTTATTAATTCACCAAGCATGAAAATGAGTTTCCCTTTATATTTGGCAGTCAATGATTGATATGTATGGGATTTAGATTATCTTTTATATGTATTTGAGGTTTATCATCGATAGAGAGTCATCTGTATGTATTGGAGATTCTTAGTCAATGGTATCCTTCAATATATTATATAGAAATATCCTAGTCATTATGATGACCATACTGGTTTTAAAGCCACTCAGTGGGGCAGTTGAAGTTTATTGTCATTCAGAAAGAAAGGGATTATTTCAAAGTTGGGATCGTACCCGTAGATGGGCTACCTACGTACCCCCATTAAAAAGGAATTAGAACCCACGTAGTTCGATAAGAAGGATATATTTTAACGCCATATGGGATGAAAAAGAATTAATGAATAATGGGCTTGAACCTTAGAAAGGCTTCCTACGTACTCCACTTTTAAGGCATAGATCAATTTCCACGTAGTTCGGGTGAAGAAGTATGAGGTTTATGACTGATTAATGGCCCAAAGAGAGATGTCGTGATTAATTTTACACTCTAAGCTCACTTGAGTCATGCTTGATGTGAGAAAAAAGAGGTATTAGAAAACCTGATGATTGTTCCATGAAAGATGCAGTCATAAGAAATATTGTGGGGCTTACGTATGTATGACTGCCCAAGTAAATGAAGTCCAGGACTTACTTTAGGAAAGAATCATAGGAGCAGGGTCCATAAAGGTATTTTGTTCTTTATGGAGATTTAGAGTTTTAACCTGGGGCTTACATCTGTGAAGGAGGCCCAAATTAAAAAAACTTACTTATTATTGGGGCTTATTCCTGAGAAGGAACCCAAATCAAAATAATTAAGATTGGGGATTATTCCTGAGAAAGAGGCCCAATGTTTAAAAATACTATGACTGGGGCTTACTCTTGAGAAGGAGGCCCATGTTAAGGGGAATTATAACATGGGTGTTACTCCTGAGAAGGAGGCCCAAATAGAAATATCTTTTCATCTCAAAGGATGAGGTTATATAGGAATCCCCTAACTGTGGTGACATAAAGCCTATAAGTCACGAGGTTTTGGGAGAGGATATCACAAAATTACTTTCAGATATGGAAGCCAACAATGGTACCATGCCATAAATGGAATTGAAGAGGCTTTTAAAGGATATGCCTTGAAGGGGAGAAGTGGATTTTAGGAAATGAGGTGACTAGGAAGGAGGCACACAAGTATCGTTCTGGCGCGCAAGTCCTGATCATGCAAGTTGACATGTGCGACATGAGTCACCTTGGGCAAAGAAGAATCTACAGGGTAATACTTGGGCGGCATTTAACACAAGCCCTTAATATCATCCCCAGAGGCTTCCATAAGGTTTTCCCGCAAGTTTCCTTGAGAGGTAAAGGTGGCACGCAAGTTTCTTCATTTCCCTTAAGAACTGGACACTTAGGCATGCGAGTATTGATGAGTTCTAACACTTAGGCCTTATTCTTCCTCTTTAGAGATTCCCTTCTAGGTAATGAATTACCCTTGAAGTGTTCAGAAGATTTCAAACAAAGACTTGGGAAACCAGATCTTGAATCTGAGTTTTGGAAAATTCGTCCTCGAAATGGGGGGCCCACAGGGGCGATTTATAGGCCATTGGTCACCTTGGGCGAAAAAAGAACAGGGCGTGCAAGTGACTTGCGCGACATGTAGGAAACTTGCGCAACTTCCTCCAAATGGGTTCCTGGTCCGTGCCTTTGTCAATTTTTGATGTTATTCAAAGGGTGACCCTCATTGTGCTTAAGGTATTCCCCTTTTCCATTCGTTGGACTATGTGATGGAAACGAGCATCAACAGCGGTACCCATGCCGACCACGCCCTGCGGGTCCGCCACACACGGCCCCGCCACGCGGCCCACACCCACTGCTATCCAGGCCGAGGTGCCGCCAACGACCAGGTCGAGCCACCACCATTGTCCACCGAGCAGCCACAGCCATCTGTAGAGCCGCCACCATCATTTGTCGAGCCGCCATCGCCGTCTACCTAGCCGTCGGCCGAGCCACCCCAGCCGCACCGCCCACGGCCTTCCGATCCCCCCGCAATCTTCTGCGCCACTCCGTCTGAGCCACCCACGGTCGTCCATGCCGCTCCGGCAGAGCCGCCCGCGACCCTCTGAGTAGCTCCGGCCGAGCCCCCTGTGGCCCTAAGTAGCTCCGGCCGAGCCACCCCGTGGGCTCCACCCTCCTGGCCTAGTCGCCCTAGCCGAGGCGCCCTATAGCCTCACGCCATCCGTGGATGAACTCCCATGGCCCCTTGAGGCCTACCGGAATGCCCAATAGGCTGAGAAGAACCCAACGGGCCGGGTTGGTCCGACCGGGCCAGACTGGACCCGGGACCACTATGACCCATTTACTTCTTTTGGCCATAACATTGGCATTGTACGTTTGTTTGATGAACCGTTAGTGGCATTGGAAATCATGGAGCATGATGGTCCCTTTGAGTATACCCCATTGGAGTTTTGGGTTATGATGGGTAACAGTCATGTTGGATTGAGCATGAATTTAACTAGGCCCCTGGGACTAAAAGGATAATAACTCACATACTGGGCGTCTGATTGACATGCCGTTTGATGCGTTGAGACCCCTATGAAGTGTCGAACCTTTGAGATTATTATTTCTGAGAATTCGTGGAAGTTGGAATATGGAAAATTAGTTTGTGGAGAGGATCCTTCTGGAGACGAGTGAGCATACTGCGGGCACCCAGTAGTTGGCTGAGACTTTACAATTGTAGACCTTTTCGACTCGGATTGGATTGACAGGCCCAGTTAGGAGAGCCTATGTGTGACGCGGCAGACCCATAGTGGGGAGAACCTCTGTGTGACGCGGCATACCCATGGTACTCGACAGGAGGGGTACCTCAACAGGCCACGGTGGGGAGCACCTTTGTGTGACATGGAAGACCCACGATACTCGACAGGAGGAGTACCTCAACAAGTTACTAGGGGGAGATTCTCTATGTGATGTTGATTACCCACGGTGGGGAGTGACTCTATGTGACGTGGAAGACCCCCGGTACTCGATAGGATGAGTACCTCAATAGTCCAAGATTAGTGGGAAGTGCCTCGGTGTGACGCAGAAGGCCCACTATATACTTGATAGATGAGAGGTTCTCTAGTAGTTGAGGTGTTCAACGATGTGACTAGGGATGTTCCTTGTTACTACCCCTAGAATAAATCCTAGTGTGAGCTGAATCAGTATCTCTGTGTTTTCCTCATGATTGATATGGATTAATTGATAACATAGGTATATGTATGGGCATATACCTAGGTAGGGTTATCTATTGATTTCATACTTTGAGGTTTATCCTTGGAGGATTTTGTGAGACCTTGAGGGTCTCGGGGTCCCTAATGAGTATTCTTATACTCTCTCCTACACGGGCTATGCCCGCAACTCGTTGTGTTGGATGTAGAAGAAAGACGAAGCTGACTAAGGTTGGGAGTACTAGGACTAGACGGTGCCCAGAGGTGGACAATATGGTGTGTCGGTACACCGAGGAGACAGGTGGTCGAGCAGTGTTGTGGAGGTGATATGTATCTACCCTTTTGGTAGGAACCTCGAAGGATGACCCAGTAGCTACATTTTTCTCTTTCATCAGTTGTATTTTATTTTAGTTGTACTTGTACCTTTGTTGTTGGACTTGTATTCCGGCCCATTTACATTCAGCACTCTTTTGGTTATACACTTTTCTTGTGTTCGTATCTTACTGTGTGCTGGGTTACATGAGTTTTTAGGTTATAAAGGCAATTACATCCTAGTTTTAGGGAAAACGCCTTTCGTTTCTAGTCACCAACCCCTATCCTATGGAATACAGGCATGGGGTAGTCATGACATGGACCCCAAGGGACGGGTCATGACAACATGTGATGCAGTTATTTATAGAGAGAGATAAATAATTTTTCTCCTCCTATGATTAAAAATGTTTACCTCTTCTTAGTGAAATGATTTGAATTTAAGGTAATGACCATGGTGTAAACTCGTGGTTTGATTAGTATTATTCACTAGTATGAAATGATGTTCATACATTTTATTATCAAGGTATCCTGGTTAGTACACAATGACACGACATACCTATGTATTTTGAGTGTTACTACTTTGAACATATACTCAAATATAATATTTTTTGTATATTTTAGGGGCCCTATTTGTATTTAGATGTTTATTTTTATACTCACACCCTCCATATGATCCTAGTGGATATAAAGGGATTATATTTGAGATACATGTGGGGGAAAGGACTAATAATATAAATTAGAGTATGTGTAGCTTAGTGGAGACGAGTAGATGTTATTCGGGATGTGTTAGGGACCTTTTAGAATTTGGAAATGATATTTTAAATATTAAATTTAGATGTAGTAATTCAAAGAGTTTGAAGGAGATGACTGTCATCCTGACTAGCTTCATCTCCCAAATAGTAATTATTACATTTTGTTGATGGATACTCATCCCCCATCACTTTTATGTATCCTAAACTACAATGAGTAGTAGAAATCCAAAATGATCACCGATAACTAGTATGGGATGACTACTACTCAGGGAGGTTCAATCAACATAGGTTCCTGTCAAGAAGAGATTGACAATGAGTCTCAAGAAACAAAATTCAACAATAACTATTTGGGAGATGATGTTGATGGGGATGAATGTTGTGTATAAATTTCACCATTGGATTAATTTAGAGGAAAAGCCTACACTAATGGAGTAATTATTTTATTAAAATCAATTACCCATTTCCTTCAAAATGGATTCACACAAATTATTTAACAAACGAGTATGAATACATAGTCAAAGAGTTCATCATGTTTTCAGTAGAGCATGAATACGACCCTTCTGAAATCCTTTATCTATTCTGACATTGTTTTTATTAAATACAAATTAAATGTTTGAATACTCAAGCTCACATTGTCTTCATCACATGACGATGTTTCCAAACCTAGGGAAGAACAAATTATTGATGATAAAAATGTAAAATTATTAGCATAACAATAGCATGTTGATTAAAGAAACAAAAAAAACACAGAATCATAGTGTTAAATATCATTATCAAGGAAAGAATTTAGGGTATATAATTTGAGGTTGGTTGTAATGAACATTGACAACCTATTGAACCAAATAAGTCAATATTTATTAGTTTTTTTGGGGTCACAACAAGGGAGAATGAGCCAATTAATATTTATTCATGAATCTATGTCTATCCTGTAATGAAAGAAACCATTTTGAATGATATAATGGTAATGTTACAATATAATTTATCTATATTACTGAAAAAATATATAATGAAATGTTGATTTAATTTTCATTATTCCATGTTGAGTTTGTTTATTTTAGAATATTTCCATAATAAATTTATCTTAATGGCCATTGAAAAATCCCATAGTGGCTTTCAGATGATTCTTACCAAGTTATATCTTGCAGATACTAAGGGGAAATTAAATTCCCACCTACAAGTTAGTTATTCACACATTATAAATCCGGAAACATTGACTTGTTTCATAAATCATCATAATGAGGGATCATTTCAGTTGTATTTTAGTCGATAACATATTATTTGAAAATATTTATTTTATCCAATTTGATTCAAAATTTTTAATTTATGAAACAAAAAAAGAGTTATGAAAATAATGAACTTTCATCAAAACCAATGTACCCATATCGCAATGTAGGGATGGGGTAAACTTCACTAGATAAGGATTTATTATGTATTTTAAATCAATAGTAAGATTTTTGTGTTATATGAAACAAAATATGTTCACTAGCTTATATGCAGCTTAATGAATTAAAATCTGTAGCCACTTCCATATCAAGTCATTTGTTATGGAAGGTGGTTAATGTAAATAAGGAGGGTAAAATAGTTGATGAAAACAGAAAAATATTGTGAGAAACATGTTTTTGTATAAAATGATTGTAATTTATTATGATTTAAAGCAGTAGTACATAAAAATATATATTTATGTTCATTTTCTATATAGTTTAGACATAAGAATCAGTAGTGACCATACCATAAGAAAAACTACTTTTGGTATCTTTGAAGTAGTCAGAATAATATAGTTGCATTGGAGGATAAGTTGTTGAATTATCTCCTAAAACATATATCAGGAAGATAAAACCACATGAAGTTACAGATAATACGGTGAAATGATTTCATAAACAAATATAATCACAACAAGATAATATTGTATAGTCTGGTTTGTTAGACCAATGTATGAGAATGGATCAAAGAGAATAATTGGTGGAACAAATATCCACACAAGAACCAAAGGGCTCCACTAGCTTTGATACTAGTCATCCCCCCAACCACATAAATTACCTGATCTACACAATTTTTAAATTTATATTTATTCTAAATTTTAATAAAAAACATATGATAATGGTATGTTACAAAAATTATAGAGGGTACCATTCTATGTGATTTGTATCAATCAAAAACCAGATAACACCTTGTTGTGAGGGGTACAATGAATAAAATCACCAAATAAAAGATACCCAATAAACACCTCCTAAAATATCACATGAGAGTGGGGATTGACGTAGTTAATGAGTTCATAACTGGGTTTCCTATTACACATAAAGATCATGACATTACAATGGTCAACAGTGCTATTGTAAATTTAATAGCGTGAATGTCTACTCTTATAAAGATACATGAGGTATGTCCTTCACACAAAAATCATATTAAAAACCTACTCCTATTGAGGAAAAAAGGCCTGAAGAAAGTTATAATGTTATAGATGGATAAACGTTGGGAGAAATGGAAGGTTAAATCAATACAATATAGTGAATCAACCAAAAAATAAAAATGAACTTTTGAGAGTACCTTCTCCACACCAGTTTCATTTTAACAATTATTATCATTAAAAATTCATATAGTTACCACATTTAAAGATGAAAATATGTCTTAAATACCATATGAAAAAGAAATATATATAACATTCATGACTGATGTAATTGGTATTGAGAATATAATTGACATTCCCAAGTATTAATTGTTGTCCATGTCAGTTGTGAATAAACTAATAATGTACATTTTCATAATATGTCTATCCAAATAGTGAGATAATATATTTATTAAATCAAATAACTATTTATATTTTCTATAGATATTTATATTACTACTATATAAATGGAAAACTCTGTGAATCTTGGTTTGGATTCATTAATACATGTATATTTTCTACAAAAAATATATTTTGGATTAAGAAGAAATTGAGAAGAAGAAAAATGAGCTACTTAAAGCATTTGAGAAAAAAATATTAGACGATATAATTTTTGGGGCCTATAACGCAGAAGTAAAACTCTATAATATAATAAAAGAAATTATTTTTTTAATTTTTTATTAGTTATTTGTTTTTTAGGCATAATTGGATATTGATCACGATCAATTTTGAGACCCTAAAGGTTTATTTTTTGGATCTAATGCATGGATATACATACAACCTACCACACATGGCGTTTATTTTCAATTTTCAATACACTGTAATTAAAATTTTATAGATAAATTTTTAATTATATTTTTCAGTATATGTTTTAAAAATAATTTTGTTATGATAGGATAGTATCTAAATATAGGCCAAATCATAGCATGAGGTTGTGGTTTGAATAGATAAATCCTACATATTACTAGAAATGGATATAGGTTAATGTAAATAAAAATATTTAACTATCAACACATATTTTTTAAAAAATTACTTATTTTGTTCAATTTTTATGTTGTGTCGAAGGAGGATAATAGAAATTATTTTCGATATTATGTTTGTAAAATTATGAGAGAGATCATAAATTATGTATATACATGCATCCCCCAATAGGTAATTTCCTAAGGTAATTGTAATTTCATTAAATATATTTATTATTCATTTATTTGTCTAAATTTTCTCAGTACTATCAACATTTCTGAAAATGTTCATACTCGAAATAAAAATTAGGTTTTTTAAAGATGAGTGGGAAGTGTACATGTTGTCAGAATGTTTTAAAACAAAATATTTAGGTGATTACCATCAATTTTTGTGATATAGTATGATTTATAACCATAGAAATATATTTGGGGGTGTGAAGCATTAGTTTCATAATGCTTATATTTTTTTGATCTATTTCTCAAGGAGAAGTATTATGGAGGAAATAATTTTTTTTATATATTCTGACATATAAACAATATAATTATTAGGAAATGGAGGAGGCGGAGGTAGAAGAAGAGGAAGAGGCATAATTGGAGGTGGATTCTGAGTTAGAGATCGAGATGGAGGAGGAGGAAGAGGTGGAGAACAAGGTAGAAACCAAGGTTTAGGAGGAGTTAAAGAACTAGATTCAAAAAAAATATATAAAGGGAAATTAAATAGAATGGGATCAAAAGAAGGTTTTTTTAGAATAATTGTAAACAATTGATAATATTTTCACTTAATATAAGATCCATTGTTCATGTTTTTCATGTCACTTATGGAAAAAAGGTTTTCACCACTTGTTTAAGTGATTTTATATTGGAATTTAAGTGTATGATTTTTTTAGAAACTAAACAAACATGAATTATTTTGTAAAATAGTTTATCATAGGCTATAATTTATATTATCACATTCCCAATAATATAAAATATTACAAAATTTTGAAAGAAATCCCCCACCTTAGAGAAAAAACATATGTAGTTTCTTTCCCATGAATTCTCTACACTACAAAGAAAAGGACTTAGTGGTATAGCCCATGGTTACATTAGAGTCGAACATCACAAATCCAATCACCAAATAGGTATATAAACCGACTCAAATTTTTGAATAAATATGTGTGTAATAAACCACTGATGCCAGTAGGTTTATGAGAGAACTAATAGTGGAAAACCAACATTGAGAGATCATGGTCATCGAGGAGGGGTAGTGTTGAAGGAAACAAGAAATAATATTGAAAGAAATAACCTTATGATGAAATCCTAAAAAATGAAAAAAAATAATTAAATGGAATCATGAAACACATAAATTCTAAATTAATACACCTTTGGAAAAAATCTAGTAGCATGATCCAAAACTTATAAAATGAACTAAATAAATACAAAATTTCATCGACTAAATGATGAATTTTATGAAAATAAAAATTTAGTGGTTTTAATTTTATGGGTGGTGGAATTATTTGGGTTATTCCATCATCAATTAGATGCATGATATAATATCACAAATGACTCTAAAATCCATTAAAGTAACATTAATTATGCATGTAATAATTTCTTATGTAAAATTATCCATGTTCACAAGCTCATTATTAGGAACTCATCATTATTATTAAAATGAAACATGAGAATAAGGATATTCCCATTTTGATGAAAAAACAATTATGATATTCTGTTAGAGTTTATCATCACCCAGAATATTGAAAATGATATACTAATCTATAGAACAATATACGAAGACATAATTGATGCACTAGATTTTTGTGTCATTTGGATCCTATAAAAGTATATTCTAATTTTTAATACTATAAAAAATGGGAAAACAATTTATAATGGATTTTAGTGTCTAATGAAAATACATAATTGGTAATAATGATGTTTTTTACATTAACGAAGTTAAATAGTTTTTCATGTAGTTAGTACTCTCTCTGATGACGAAATGGTAAGATAGATTTTATTATGTTCCATAAAAACTCATATTTTAATATTTATTTTAGTTCAATCGTAGAATTATGATAGGTTTACAGAAATGGTTATTATTTTATAGGAATAAAGGAATTTCTCAACAAGAATGAATCACTCCTATACTACGATCATGCACCCAACAAGGATGATTCAATCATGAAGATTAAATTTTATTTTTATTCTCTAATGCATTTAATATTATGGGATATTAGACTATAACATTATTAGATAACCCATAGTATTAAATGCACTATAAGGTAAAATGAAATGGTGGATTCATACATATGTAAAAGTAATACATGATGTACCTATTATGACTCAAATTTTGTGGTTTTAGTAAAAAATTGATATTTTATTCATGTATTATTTCATATTTATGTTTAATTTATTTATTTATAGTATTTATAACATAGGAATTTTTTTGTTATATAGTTTGATTTTTTTATCAATTTAGTTCGGTTTGTTAAATACTTCTCATGATCATGAGAGATTGGGATTCTAGGATATAACAAAGATAAAAACAATATGGAAATGGGTCAACAATGTCTTCCAACATCATGAAAATTAGAATTCATACTACTTATTTAGTTAGTTTTGTAACCATTTTATCTAGTATTTTGACGTTAATTTCTTTTTTTTTTGTTCTATTATTTTTCTTTGTATATATCTTTTTTGAAGTTATATTTTTCCTATAATCATCAACAACAAGACATAAAAGAGATAACACAATTTTTTTGGATGATGAATTTCAAGCATAACATAGTTTCTTATTCCATCCAAATGGAACATTTATTTATTTTTTTGGCTTGGTGAAAATGTTTGAAATAAGAAAACACATTACAAACTCAATCATCCACACCATAATCTGATTCACAATGTGTCTGACATGACTCGAACAATATGTTTTTAGTTTATAATTTAAATTTTAGTTAAGAACACACATAACATACTCCAAATAAATAAAATTCTTTTAGATTATTTTTATACTTTATAAAAATTATCCATTAATCATTTATGATGTATAAGAATCATCCACACCTCAATCTGATACACAGTGTGACCGGTATGACTCCATGTGTTTATTTTTATTTAAAACTTGCATTTATTTTAGTATAAAAGGAAAATGATATACTCTAAATGAAGAAAATTAATTCATATTATTAGTAGACTTTATGAAAATTATTCAGAAGTCATTTAGGTCATGTAGGATTCATTTTTACCTCAATTAAATAAATTATACTCCCAATATGACTCAAAGTCTCTATTATCAAGTCAAAATTGTCAATTTACTGTAAGAAGTTTCACTAACTAAAAAATAATAAAAAACACAATAATTTTCTTGATAATTTAGGATGGTGACTCATAATTCATTAGGGATGTGTTGGAATTAGTCCAATATCAAACACACACATTATGTGACCTGTATGAATCAAAGTGTGAGTTTCCAGTATAAAAAGACATTTTAGTAAAAAACACAACCGATATACTCAAAACCTATATAACACATTCATATAGTTTTTAAAATTATTAAAATGATCCTTCTGTAAATTGGGGCATGTAGGAATTAGCATTTCCTCAATCTGATGCAAGGTGTGACTTGTATGACTCCATGTTCATCGTTTTATTTAAAATTGACATTAATTTTATTAAAAAATAAAATTTTCATAGTAAAAACTGATAAAACACAATCATATTAATTTTATATATTAATATAATGATCAATATTTAATTTCTTATGTATAGGATTCTGCCTCACCTCAATCTGATACATGATTTTCATGGAATGATTCAAAGTCTCTATTATCAAATTAGAATCGATAGTTTATGAAAAAAAGTATAACTCAAATGAAATCTTTGAAAACAAGCTTGTATTTTATTTATAATTTAAGAAAGTGATTCAATATTAATTTTTTACATTTAGGAATCAGTTTCACATAAACGGGTGTGTTTCTAGTTTAAAATGACATTATAGTAAAAACAAAATTTCCATACTGAAAACCAAGAAAATACATTCATATTGTTTTGATACATTATTAATATGATCCATAATTCATTTGGGATATGGTAGAATCATCTAAAACTCAATGCTATGCATGGTGTGACCAATACGTCTGCAAGTGCGTCTTTTTAATAAAAATTGACATTATTTTTTGTAAAAAAGGTAAATAACATAATCAAAATCTAAAAAACACATTTGTATTGTTATGATACATTATAAAAACTAAAACTATGTCATTTGTGACATGTAAGAGTCTTCGTCATCTCAATTCGGTACATTATATGGTTGGTATGAATCAATGTATTATTTATCAACTAAAAATTACAATTTTAGTTCAAAAAGTGTCCCTCACTAAAAACCTAGAAAACATGCAAAGATTGTATAGATAATTTATAAAAAAAAGATTAAAAATTCATTTGTGATGTGACAAAATCCATATCATGTCATACCCAAAAATGAAGTGATTAGTATGACTCATAGAGAATTATTCCAGTTTAAAGTGTCATTTTTGTAAAAAAAACAAATGATGTACTCAAAACAATGGAAACACAGTCAGATTGTGTTTACACTTTAGTAAAATGATTTATAAGTCTCTTGGGATGTTTTGGAATCATTTTCACCTTAATGTGAGGCATGTTACGATCATTATGACTCCAAGTTTGTGTTTTTAATATATAAGTGTCATTTTAGATTATTATTCCCATCACATCCCATAAACCATGAAAACGAGCATAGATTTTTTTTCTCATCATTATATTTTCTATTAATTATCTAATTTCTTTACCATTTTTATCTTAGACTTATTTAGTTAATTTTCATTGAGACAACTGTCGAAGATGAAAAACAAATGGTATGACATTCAAGAATGAACCACAACTCAATCTAAAACACATTTTTCTTGGTATGACTTAATGTTTTATTTAAAATTTTCACTTTCTATTTAATTTATTACTTTATATGTGTTATTTTTCTCTAGAAGGGGTAGGTTGTCCTTTTATATAGGATCATTGTTTATTACTACAATTTTTTTTATTATATTCATTTTTTAAATTTTATTTCATTTAAATTAATAATTTGTATACGATTTTAAAAAAAATTAGTACTATTTTTTGTGCTATAGTGTGCTGTTACAACAAACTTTAGTATTCCATATTTCTGGTGTAATAATGTTCTTTAAAATCACACTGTAGTATTATATTTTATCAATTCTAAATGAAATATATGATAAATTATTTCTATTATTGGTGCTTCTAAAATCACTGATAAAAGCCTATGACTTTTAACCATGTTGTGGTAGTTAGTACCTTTTTAGTGCTCCAAAAGGCCTATTCTAGCATGATCCACATCCACTTGTAGCATCTAGACAAGGATGTGTTTTTAGGAAACCACTCTCTATATCCCTTAACAAAATTCCTAGACATTTTCTTATACTTTAACTCATCCTTAAATGTATCCTTAGATACATCCATAGACTTATCCTTATACATATCCCATGGGATATCACTAAAGTCTTTTCATCCTAGTTTCTAAAGGTAGACTAAAACTCCCTTTAATACCAACTACAGCTACCAATTCTTAATATATATGGAAAATACATCATTTTATATGAATATCCATCATAATATAAAATTACATGTCTTACAAACAAAATAGTTTAGTGTATTTGGAAACATGGAACACAATATCTTCTAACATAGTGGAAGATCTACAAAGTCCCCCATAAAAATCTTCCTATTTTTTACTCATACATTAAACCTTTAATGTTAACCTAGGGAAAGGAACCATAGAAAAGGGGGACAAGAGATGATTAGTAAAGGTAAATTAATGATATTGGTAATCATAGCATGAACATAAGGGTATGAGAACAAGATCACAATATTTGACGATCATACCCCACTTATCAAAGATCATAATCAGGAGTCATGGAATAAAAATTTGATGTTTATAATACATGAATCATTAGTAATTCATAGAAAATTAGTTCTAAGAGCATAACTTTGGCAGAATATATTGATTTTTGGCATACAAATCATCATATAACATTGTGAACATGTATAAACAAAAACATGTTCACCCATTTAGTTAAGGATGTGAAATCAGGCCCATACATAAAAATATGGACATTAAACCAGGTACATGGATAACATTGTGAATGTGACATTAGGTTCACACATAAATTTATGACCATGTAAGAAGTTCTATGCATCACATTATGTGCATGAAAGCATTTCCATGCATAACATTTTATTATTCAAGGTTCACCCCCAAGACCATCTTAGTAGAAAATGCCCTCTATTGAGTTCGGTTCGTTTCTCATTCCATCTATTTCTATCTCATGAGATATAAATCTTTCCAAAATGAATTTGTGGGAGATATAGGTCCCACCAAACATATAATTAAATCACACATTTGTGTTCCACATTATAATTAAACATTAATCATATCATGACCTATAAAAAGAGACGAGTTTCAAAAACATCATATCAAACCCCATGAAATAAAATGGGTATCATAAACATTTCATCATATCATAACTTGTGGGAAGGTTATAGGTTTCATAATAATTTTATCTTATAATAACTCATGAAATTTATTGGGTTTAACAATAATTGTATCAAGTTATAACTTGTGGAAGAGAAATAGTTTTGATAAACATCATGCCATCAAAATATAAACCATTTAGAGAAGGAATATGAATAGTACACTTGGATCATATCCATAGTAAGGAATGAGTAAAACCAATATATTTCACCTTAAATGAAAAATTGAAATATGATATAAAACATTTCATGAAAAAATATCCTTTCCACTTTGGAAAAATCTTTTTAAAACATAAAACATTTTGAAAACCATTTTCCTTGAAAATCATTGAAAAATAAAAAAGGATGCTTTGAAAATAATATTTCAAACTTTTTAAAACATTAAATATTAATAAATCCATTTACATAAAAAATATCTTTAAATATCTTTTTAATAACATTTCTGAAAACATTTTTAGCAAACATGTTTTTAAAAACAACTAATTCTCACCGAAGTGGGAAATGAGGTCAAATTTTCATAAAAATAATTTCATAGTTATATTAAGTGAAAATGATTGAATAATGGTACCATTACTTGAAGAAATAATGAATTACTATAGGAGAATAAAATTTTTGAGAATTTTTGAGAGTTAGACAATGAGATTTCAATATTGGATAATTGATCATAAATAATCTCGATAAACGGTGAGATTGTTACATAATACTAGAACAAGTTAGGTAAAATTAAATCCTAATCCACATGAAAGAATAATAGTACATAAAGCTTAAAATATAATGAAAATATTAATATTCATGATATAATATTTCAAAGGATAAATATATACACCTCGTAGAAGAATATATGTGCCTAACATTATATGTGTCTCAAAGAAAGAAAATTGAGAGAAAGTTTCATTACAAATTTGGTAACTTTTGAACCATAAAACCCATGAAAGAGAGATCCTACAAAGGATATTTAAATATAAAGATATATTTGGAGAATAATAATAAAATATATTCTTGGATAGAATATACATCACATAGAAGAATGCGGCAGTGAATATAGCATATGTCTCACCAAAGTAAAAAGTGAGCCAAAAATCACTTACTACTTGAGAAACTTATGAATCATGAGATTCATGAAATAAAAATATCAATTTAATATTTTATTATCATGAAATAAATTAAATTTATGATATAACATTTCATAGGTCAGTATATACACAACGCATGTAATGTCTTAGATTTTTTGTGTGTTATTTTTGGATATTATATGGATTACTTTTTAGTCTATACACTAAGAAGACATGTAATAATGAGGCTCAGGGTGCCCAAAATAAATGTTTCAAATATATTAAATATATTAAAAATCATTAAATCTTAGCTTTCATGAAATAGGGTAATTTATCATGAGTGGAGGGATGAATCAGAAATTTGAAACCAAAATTGAGTTTTGAACAGAAGTTTTAACCTAAGCGCAACATAATCATTGTAGGTGATGGTCGTCTATGTAAAATTTATCTCATGCATAAAATAAATTAAAATAAATAAATACATAATTTTTTTATATTTTTTACTTATTTAATGGTATCTTATTTAACTATATGGCTATGGATTTGGAGCCTAGTTGGCTACTAAACCATGGAGACCTAGGAGCTATTGGGGGAGATATTTCTTGGAGAACGATAATGAATTGGGATCAGATCCTTAATAATTGAACCAATGTAGTTGGAGGATCTTTTCAATGATGGGGACACAATCATCATTCATCTATGATTTATCCAAAATCCAGGTAGGCTATTTGTCTTTGTGAGTTTCCATCATGTTCTTTAATCCTGAGAGAATGTGGATCAATTCCATGAACATAATTGATTCACACATTACCTACTGATTTAATTTGACGGAATTTTTTATATTTTTTAATCCCTATTAATCCATCCTTTTCTATGATAATGAATCTTGGATAAAAGAATAATGGATGAGGTTCGTTCCTCAAATTTTATGGCCAGTGGTTTCCCCCTATATTCTTCATACGTTCATCATGGGAATTTTTTTGGTCGTCAGTTTGATGTATAACAAGTATTAGGTTGTTTAATTACCATTATTTGGTGAAATATATTGATATCAGGGGTTTGGTTTTTGATCGATGATGTGGTTGAGGTGAAATTGTGGCAGTGGATAATTAGGAGTGGAACAAACATATTTGTAGATCCCATTCTTCTTGGTTTTGATGAACGCTGATAGATTTTCCCAACGGATCATTTTCCAAGTAGATTTTGGGACAAAAATACCAATGATAAGATGAATAGAGGCTAATACATAACCCAATATATGATTTCCATAAAATATGGAGGCTCTAAAGAGGCGCGGGATGGAGTGAATGTTGATCTGGAAATCATGTGCCACATGATGTGTACTTCGGGATTACACACCATGTGGGCCCCCTGGCTATGGCACTGGGGTTTCAGCCTGAGGTAAGGATCACACAACATCTGAAACATTTCAAACTGTGTTTGAAACCTTTTGGGTGTCTTGGTATTTAATCTTTATATTATATAGAAATGGGTAAATGTACACGGCCTGATGGAATGCCTTGAACTTTTACACGGAAATGGCTTGGTATGCATAGGCCGATACACAGACACGACCTCGATACAAGGACATATCCAAGTGACATGGGAAGGATACCATGTGTCTCTAAATTCCATGTACCCCTTATACATTCCATTATATGGAGAATATATATCTTGTGGGTATATTCCTCATGGGCACGCATGGGGATAGCTGGGCACGTCATGTATCCCATGGTACATGCCATGTACCCCCTTTAAGACTGATTTCTGCCTCTTTTTATTATTTATTTAGACCATTATAGGTTAATTGTGTTACCCTTGGGCCTTTCCCTTGAGGGAACAGTGCGTAATTACATCTATATCTCTAGATTGTGATCGCATCTTTAGTTTGAGTGTCAAATAGATTTGTGGTGTCCCTCCGTGATATTGTTGTATGATCCTCTATCATCCATTGCTCTATAGGAAGAGATTGTGGAATATAAGTGACCAGCATTGGAATGGAATTGATCCCCTATCTATATGTTTGTATCCCTGTGGTTTTTTGAATCATTGGAATATAATCTCCTACGTAGCAGGTCGATCCATATTAGGTTCATGGTGTGTCCCAGTTTTTCTGGGTGTGAACCCTATTATTATATCAAAGTGTTCTTAAAAAAGTGATCATTCATTGGGTGGGACCCAATGATATATTCATCTTTGTTGAGTGTCTATGATGATAGAATGTCTCATGGAGTTTATTCTATTGGAACGAGAGTTTCTTCAAGAAGAATCTTGTGGATGGAAGTTGGTTATGACCTCCTAGTGGCATGGTGTCATTCCTGATTATATCATTATGTTTCTGTAATAAAGGTATTGTTATATATAGTATTTAGTTGACTTTACTTTGTGCTTCAGGTATAGTGTTTTTGTTGTGTCCTACTATTTGTGGGATATGCCTACCCAACACTGGATTCCATCTGCTAACTAATTAGAGGTGGGCATGGGGTAGTCACGAGTCAGACCTCAGTAGGTCTGGTTGGCATAGAGTGCTAACAGAGTGCGGTTATACCTTACGACCAAGGTCATTTAGATTAGTTTTGGGAAATGGTGTTTAGTTTTTTGAGTACATATTTCAGGTCAGTGAATCCTATATTGGTGCGGTGGCCGATGTATCCATACACGAAGACACTTATCACCTAATTTTCAACTTGACAAATGTATAAATTTGTTGGAGGGAAAATATTTGGTACATGCATCATATAGGAATGGTTTTTTATTATATGTAATTCTAGATTCATCTCCCCAGATATACTCATTTTACTATGGTACATCAATCTTTAATTTTAGGATTCCTCCATATAGACAGCCATCCCAGATTCCACTTCATGATCACGAGAATGATTATCCAAGTGATGAGGCATCGATATAGGGGCATGTACAAGAGATAAAACCATTAGGTTCTTTACCATATACACCACAAAAAATTGAGAAACATCTTGTGTTTCAAGTACTAGTAGAGGATGATTGAAAAATGAGTGTGTTGCAATCATTTAGAAGGAAGTGACCTCCCAGTTTCTATATTGTTATAGTCTCCAAGGTGGATGAGGTCTAGATGGAGGTAGTCAATTTGTTTTTCTTCCCTGTGAGGATGTCGGCATATCAGATGATAGTCCTTGGGATGAGCCGTTTTCAAGTCTTTTTTGGGTGTTGGTGGAGCATAGTGACTTAGTCACATGATGAGACAACTCTCTCACTGATAGAATTTTAGTGTCCCTTCAAAGAGAAGTTTTATCCAACCACTTTATGATCTGTTCACATACAGAAGATTGCATATGTATAGTAGGGTAGTAAGATCATGGAAGTGTATCTTGTAAGGTTTACTTATATATCACATTACTCCTTAGATATGGTGTGGGACAGTTCATCAAATCTTGGACTTTTGAGTTGGGCTTGAACCAAGACATTATGTCTTTTGTAGTATCCCTTTTCATTCCCACCTATGTCGGGGTGATTGATTGTGCCTTGTTAGTGGAGATATTTCTTGAAGAGAAGACACATGTAGTGGGATATGATAGTGGTAACCCACTAGATGATACCTCAACAGTAGGTACCCAATGAAAGTAAAAGGGATCCAAGCATTTCAGACACTTAGGGAGGTGATCCCTAGACTTAAGGATAGTATTGCATGGCTCTCAGGGTGGCTCAATTTAGCCTATGGATAAAAGATATTTCTCCTATGATGGTCGAGGTCATCTGGATAGAGATTGTACAACATGTCATACAACTAACATTGTGAAAATAAAGGGACCATCGGGGAAGAGATAAAGGTAAGACAAGGTTGTTTTTTAAGGAGGAAAATGTAGTAGCGGGGATAGAAGTGTAGTATGAGGTTGTTAGAGGTTCGAACTATTTCGACCACCACCCCAAGGTTGTCTATTACAAGCTCGGGGATCATGTTGGTATGGATGAGTCCTACTGCATGCTATGGAGACCTATGACCCCGATACTATAGGGATTATTAAAGGTATTATCTATGTATTTTCAACTTTAGATATAGTATTTATAGACACAGGTAGAATTCATTCATTCCTTTTCACTTTTCTTGTTCGAGGCATAGATATTCTGATTGAGCCGCGGGCTCAACCCTTGCAGTTGGAGACTCTAACCAGTGGTGACTCGACAATTACACACTTTTTCCGATTGTGTGATATGACACATGGAGGTGATATTTTTTCTTGAGATCTCTTTTTTGGTAGCAATTAGTCCATTTGATATAATCTTAGGTATGGATATACATATTTCATGACCATATTAAAAGTTCTTGGTGGAGGAAGCGGTGTGTCCATTGTGACGGAATGATTTTTTCCTTTATGAGTGAAATTAAATCCTCGGTAGAGCTGGATGGGATCAGAAATGGGAGAGTGAGGACTATAAATCACTAGTTGGCTAAAAATGATCCTGGATCAATGTATACTTTGGGATATCATTTTCCAATAGTGATGATAGTGTATGAGGATTTCATTCCCGAGGATGTATCAGGTTTACCTCTCCACTGAGAGATAAACATCTGCATCGACATTTATCTCAAGATGATACTAATCTATTTACCAACATATCTGATGGATCCTGTAGATATTTAGGGTGTGGTTAAATTTGGAGGAATTCTAGGAAAAGGGATTTTTGTGACCCAACATTCCCCCAGGGTATCCCTAGTGTAGTTTTACAAGAAGGCATATGGGAGGTTGGGGTTATGTGTAGATTTTTGATGCTTGAAACAGGTGAACATAAATAATAAGTATCCACTATTGAAGATTAAAAACCTATTTTATAAGGTGATAGGGGCACAATGATTCACGAAGATTGATCCCAGGTTAGGCTATCACTAGATGTCAGTACGGAATATTATTACATGGAAGATGAAATTCAGATGTTTCTACGTTTACTATTAGTACATGGTGATGCTTTTGGAATGAATAATGATCCCAATATGTTCATAGGACTCATGTAATGGATCTTCCATACCTTCCGAGATAGGTTCGTATTGGTCTTCTTCGATTAAATCCTAGTGTATTCATAATCCAAGGAGGATAGCATGATACACTTAAGGAGGGTCATAGATCAACTCAGTGATCAACAAATCTACAGGAAGATCTCAAAGTTTCATAATTGGATTTGAGAGGTCCACATTCTGGGACAAGTCATCACTGAGGATGGATTAGCAGTAATCCTAGAAAAGGTTAAGGAAATTCCTGCTTGAGAGACACTCTAGAGTGTTACTAATGTGCGGAGTTTCCTTGGGATGTTAGGGTATTATCAGACGATTTCACCCGACTTATTTAGTGTTGCGACACAATTAGTATATTTTAATTATAAGGGGAATCCTTTTGTGTGGAAGTAAAGGAGTCATTAGTTATTTCATAATCTGAGTTAGAGGTTGATGAGCACTCCCATCATTATATTTCTAGAGGAGGGAATCGATTATGTAGTGTTATGCGATGCACCACAAACCAAACTTGGTTATGTTATGATGCAATGGAAGGAATATATTACCTTTGGTACATTCTAGTTGATACCACATGAAAATAATTACATGACCCATAATGATAAGTTATTAGTTGTAGTCTTTTCTTTGAAGATGTGGGGACACAACTATATGGGAGAACTGTTTATCATTTACTCTGACCGTAAGAGTCTCAAGTACGTATTCTCATAGAAGGATCATAAATTCAGATAAAGGTGATGGCTAGAGTCTCTCACAGACTCTGAGTGTCATAATTTTTATAATCCTCGGAATTGGAACATGGTGGTCGATGTCCTCACCATGATATTTTGTTCCCAGTTGATTGTTGAGGTGTTCGAGCGATTATCCTCATTATAGTTGTCCTGCATGGATAAGGATAGTTTTTTATATCTTCTTTTAGTGGTCATTACCCCACCACAATTACAACGTATCGAGTTTCTTTAGCATGGATATATAAAAAAAGGGACATTACATACTTAGATATCTGATGGATACATTGAAGGATGGGATTATGTTATACTTTTCAGAGGATGGATGAGGGTACCTTTGTTGTTTTAGGAGGAGGTATTTTGAGAGTTTCGTACATACACTTTGGTGGTTTATAAAGGTGTTGAGAAGATATATAAAGACCTCAAAAATTATTTTTGGTGTGAAATTATGAATAAGGGAGTTATAGAGTTTGTCTATCAATGCCCCACTTCTCAGTTGGTGAAGGATGAGCACTTGGTTTTGATGGGTTTAGTACAACCCATTGAGGTGCCAGAGTGGAAGTGGTATGGGATATCCTTGGTATTCATTGTTCTATTTCAGTATATGTCTATGGGACATGATTTAGTCATGCTGATCATAGAATGAATTACCAATTCATCCCACTACATATCTATTCAAGAGAAGAGTTTAGTAGAGATCTTGAGAAACCTCTACATGCAGAAGAAATTATGACTGTATGACTACATGGTGTTCCCTTGACGATCATCCCTAACAATGATTCTATATTCACGTATCAGTTATGGAGGAGATTATAGAAGGATTTTGGGACTCAATTGTCCTTCTGCATTGAGTTTCACCCCCAGAATGATGACCAAGAAAAGTGTACTTTCTAGGTCTTGGAGGACATGCTAAAGGCATTCATGTTATACTTTTCCCACAGTTGGGAGGTTAACCTCTTCTTGGTGGAGTTTTCATAAAAAAATAATGCATTCTACCATTGGTACAGAACAATTTGAGGATTTTTATGGGATACCGTATAGGTCACCAATTTGATTGAATAATCTATGTGAGTCAGCCCTCATGGGCCTGAAGATGGTGCAATCTACTATAGAGAAGGTGTAAATCATCCATGAGTGGATGAAGACTGCATAGAGCCATTAGAAGTCTAATGCTGAATAATAAAGAAGGTTTATAGAGTTAATGGAATGATTTCATGTATTCTTGAGGGTCCCACCATGATGTGGATTAAGGATATTTGGACACTGTGGTAAGTTATCTCAGAGATTCATTGGTCCCTTCTAGATATTGTGTAGTGTGGGCGACGTGGCCTACCACTTTAATGACCCGAATTATAATAAATGATGTTTCCCTTTTTGATTTAATTAAAATTTTTATTATGTAATATGGTTATAGAAAATACATGCACTTCCTCGGTTGTATCTTTGGATTTAAAATAACGTTAAAGAATATTACCATTGTTAATATAGCTGTTAAAAATTGATGACATGATTGTTATAAAAATCGGGCTTTAAAAAATCCAATTGACAGAGAAAAAAGAAGTGGTGAACTCATCTAGTTGGATTATACCATATGATTCCCATTTACCAGGGCTTCAGTTGAAGATAAAATTAATAATATTTTACCTTAACCATCCCAAGCTGAGAATCAACAACTTATGCATGAGCAAAACCATTTATGGGAGAAGTTCAATCTCATCGAGATCACGACCCAAAACATTTTCACTGAACAACCCCATCAAAGTCTCACATTCACTCAACATACTCTTAGGGTGTATTCTAGTGAAATAATGGTATATTTATCATTAACTTAACAATATAAATATATATATTTTATAGAATAATTAATTTATTTTCAATTTTATAATTACTTTATAGAAGATTTTTATTTTGATTCAATTAAATAGAAATTATATTTTCAGTAATATTTAAATTCAATTAAGGGGTTTATTTGGTTGAATTAAGGGATATTTGAAATATATATTATTTTAATAAAATGTTCTTATAAGACAATTTTTATTATCTATAAATGATCATATAATATTTATGAAGTGAAATGTACTTTTTATAAGGGTTCAAAAACTTTTATTGTCATTAACCAAGAATATGTCAATAAATGTCCAATATATTTTAAAAAGTGAAAATGAACATATTTTAAAAAATTATTTTGATAAAAAGATTTTTTTTTTGAAAAATAACACTGAAATTATCCAATAGGAATTTTTTATTAATTCTAGGAGACAATCGATTTTTTGGCAAAAAAATTAAATACCATATAAATATATGGTGTGTTTCAAGACATCATAATGATCCAAAGATGATTTAATAAATAATATAATTTTCATAATTAGAAAAATATATGTCTTAATCTTAAAATAATGTGACTTTATGTTTACTTGACTAATTTTATAATTCTTTTATGAATCCTACAAAATATTTAAGATATTTTATAGTTTTAAAATCATTTATATAAAAGTGTGAATCACCACCACATAAGCAATAGAATTATTTTTATATATTAAGACCTTTTAATAATAAAATAAATCAGACCTCCCCAATTTGAAAAAAAATCCTTGGAAAAAACCTTGTGATGGTTTGTGGTTTTGAAAATTTTATCATATAGAGTCCAAAACCTATGTTTGTGAAATATTAATGAATTCCCATTTAATTTTCTATATGAACCCACCAATCTCCCAATTCTATTATCTAAAAATACATAGTGAACATCATTACTCTTCCATCACCTCTCTATAATCATCCCTATGAATCCCAAGCTCTCACAAAACCCCTTCTCAAGATTTTGGATGCACACATTCTAGAAAGGGTTCTTTCCTTTCTCATATTTATCAAAGAAACATTATCTTGTTATCCCCATATATTTTCAATTACTAATGATGGGGTATTATTTATCACATCCCCCATACTTCCCTTATTATTTCAAAATTATAAGATACACCTTTCACTCTCATTAATACCTCCCATGTACACCTATTACCATACCAAAATTTTGTATGCATCAATTTCTTTCTCTTTTTCTTCAAGCTTATTTATTTTCATATGGATAATTTTTTTAATTATAAATATATGGAAATATCCTTCAATGTCCATATAACTATCCACTTCTTTTTCATATAATGATATACCCATTTGGATGTCATCACCCCAAATTAAGAATTTTTAAGTGACATCATTTTGCTGTCGAATATTCATAGAAATCTTCTAGTCCAATCCAATTGTGTAGTGAATACCATACCCATTTACTATCAAGGGTTTTTATGTTTATGAACATATAGATTATTATTTCAGACATACATGTATTTATTTCACACTCCTTGATTTTGGGGTAAATTAATATGATGAATGAATCGATATTTTATTATCTATGTCTAACAATTAAGCATGAAAATGAAATGAAAGTGACGGGGTCACCCAGAATTATATATTGCCCTAATTCATTGGGTAATGGTTAGTATGATGATACGTCTTGTTGGGAAAAAGTGTAAACCTGATTCCATTATGGGACCTTTTTAATTATGATGTCTTGGCAATTACCCTTGACATATGATGAAGTATTTTACGTTTTTTCCACATTCCCATGTTTCTTTCATGTTATCATGTCATATAATGTCTTATCATTTGTGTTTATGATTACCACTCTTTTTATCACCTTTGATAATAGTATTTTCTAACATGTATTACCTTATACGAGTTTTATTCCCTTTCTAGGATTTATGGTTCACCCCCTTCTTATGTATTTCCCTAAGTTATCTAATGTAATTTTAAGCTCAAGTTTGTTAAATAATTTTTTAATAATTTTTTTATAATTGATGTTTAATGATGTAATTAAATGTACCCAAATCCCAAATACAGTAGACTTATCAATATTTTGGGTTTTAATATGTGTAATTTTATGAAATTAAATTATCTAGTAATATATAATAATGAGAAGGATTGTTATAGTTAGAAATTGAGAATAGGTTTAGTTATATTTGGGATTAGGGTTAGAAAAATCGAGTCAAAGCCTTATGGAAAAATACATCCTACTTACAACGGATCACCTGATCCCTTAATCACAAATAATGGATCAACTCCATTGATAAGATATTCTCCAACCTTCAATGTTCCAAAGAAGAGAAGGTTACATTGGTTGTTTATCATATGGAGGGTGAAACTGATCAATGGTGGATATTGATCAAAAATAAAAATCTTGAGGAAGATATCAATGTAATGGTGTCACTAATTCAAATATTTCCTTTATCTGTGCTAGAAAAGGGAATTAAGAGTGCTAGAAAAGAGCTGTTTATTCCAGAGAATATAGGGGGTCCCTTTTATCAGTGTTTCAAAAATCACTGACAAAGTCCCCTTTAATCAATGCTTTAAAAAAGTGATGATAAAAGGGGCCTTTTATCAGTGCTAAAAAAATGCTCATAAAAAGGTCCTTTATCAGCGCTTTATTTTATCACTAATAAAGGACACCTTTTATCAGCACTTTTTTTAAGCGCAAATAAAATTAATTTTAAAAAAAAGTAAAATAGAATATATAATGTTGGGAGGGGGGGATTTTAACAGGGCTTGACCCCCCCCCCCCCCAATATCAGCGTTAGGCGAAGCCCCGTCCCTCTCATTGCACGCTGCCTTTGCCCGCGTAACCCCCTCCCACTTGTTCCTATGACCCTTGCTTCCACTTGAACTCAAACCTGAGACCTCCCCCCTTGTGCGCTTGCACCTTTTCCACTATGCCATTTACTTTTTTCTCTATTTAATGTTATATCTAATTATATATATATATATAGAGTTATATTTATTCATATATTAATATAGATTCATATTAATATAAATATATTTAGTTATATTAATACATATATATCTATTCATATATTAATATTAATATATATATATATATATATATATATATATATTTATTTATTTATTCTTATATTAATATATATTTATATCTATTTATATATATATTTAGTTATAATTTTTTATCAACATAATTATTTTTATATTAATATATATTTATAATATTATTTTTAAATACATTTATAATATATGTTTTTTATGTGTGTTTATAAGTAAATAAATAAACACATACAACACTCACACACACACAAAAACTCAAAAACACACACAGATGCACATATATATATATATTTATTTACGAATAAATACATATATATGTGTATCTGAAAAGCCATAGAGTGTTAAAACGACCATAACATCTAATCTAGATGTCCATTTCAACTCCACAACCAGGAAAATCGACGAAAATGAAACAATATTTGATATGATATGTGGTATAGGCCTAGAAGACATCCGGTTCAGAAGTTATACCTATTTTCATGTTAAACAATCAGGGTATCCCCACTAAAAACTCAGTTATGGAGGACTTCTGGACCTTTTTAGGCCTCACAAAATGTGAAATAAGGCTCCATTGGGTCCTTATCATGTAGAGATCGTCGCAATATTCGATTTGATATGCTTTAGAGCCCAAACAGACACCCAAATATTTTAATATTTTTTAGAATTTTTTTGTGTCTTCAAATTTTTATTAAATGTTTATTAATCGATGATAATTAGAAAATTATTATATAGTAATAATTTTTTTAAATATTTTAAATCCATATTCACTCAATTTCATATATATTAAATGTAATAGTATATTTATACTTATCTAAAACATATTTAAAAAATACACATTACATTTATATCAATATAAATATAATTATTTAACAATATATTATTTTTCATTATTTTTTTTAAATTTATCTGTGATAAGAAAAAGAATGGTTAAAGCCCCACCCCTTATCAGCGCAGCTAAAAAAAGTGCTGATAAGGAAGACTCTCTTAGCTGCACTAAAAAAGCACTGATGGGGGGGTCTTTATTAGAAAGTGCTGTTAAAAGAGACCCTTTATCTGAGTTTTTTCTAGCACTGATAAAGCCCCCCCATTATTAGCGTTTTTTTTAGCGCTGATAAAGGGTGGAGCTGCGAAAACCCAGTTTTGTGGTAGTGTGTGAAGGATTTTGAGAAAAAAAATTTAGATAAATATTTTCATGCACTCTCCATCATAAATTGGAAAGTAATTTCCTTTTCCTCTAGAAAAAAGAAAACAAATCTATTAGAGAATACGAGGAAAACAACACAAGACTTGAATAGTATGCCTTAGGCTTTGTCGTTACCCCGGAATGAAAGATTGACCACATATTTTTTGGGATAAAACCATTCCTACAGAATGACCTAGTGATGCATGACTTTGATAACTATAAGGGAATTTTCTGATGTGACCTAAATGTGGAAATGGAGATCAAAATTTTTTTTGGGTATCACAGGGGTAAAAAAAATAATGTAGATATCAATTCTGGTGATCTAATAGAGATTTCTAATTGTTCCATGAAATTTAAACTTCTCACTTATAAATGGAATTGAAAGAAGAACCCTAGAAATTTCCTGAAGGTGATGAGGAAATGCTTTAGGTGCGGGAAAGAAGCGAACCTTTCTAGTGATTGAAGAATGGAGAAACTCGCTACTGTGATAGAGTAAAGGAATGATATAGTCATCCCTCATCATATTTTTCATTTCTATAACTTCAAGGAACCATAACAATTTAAAAACCAAAGCACTAATCCAAGGGTTTTCAAAGATAAACCACAACCTCCAGGGCAACAAGGGAGATATTTTTCCATCACTTTCAACGAAGTGAATCCCGACAATGAATTGCAGATAGGTAAACTAGTCATTAATTTATGAATTGTAAAAATACTTTTTGATAGTAGTTCTACACAATACTTCATATCAAGAAATTTTTTTAGATCTATTCAAATACAACAAAATAGAATTTAAGTATATATGTCAATGAAAAAATGGGAAATTTTTACATCCCAAGTATATAACTCCTACCCTATCAATGTTTGTGGGAAGAATTTCAATGGAAACCTTGTCATAATCCCTTTGGTGGAATTTGATTCAATTATGGGCATGGATTGGCATTCCCTATATAGAGCCAACATAAATTTTCCTCAGAATTAAATCACTCGTCATATTGAAAATCATCCTCATAATTTGTACAAATGCAAGGGGAAGGATGAATATTTTTTAGAACCATCATCTCAAGATAGATATTCCTGGCCTATGAGAAAGCGTATCATGTTCAAATAATTGATTCTAGTGAATGAATCATCCTTACAGACATTCCCATGGTGAGGGAATATGTTTAAGTGTTTTCAGAGTAATTCCTTGGTCTTACTCTAAGGAAATATGTTAAATTTTAGACCAAGATTATACCTGGGTTGTTACAATTAGAAAAGACTCAATGTAGAATGGATGTTTTGGAACTTTATTATTAGAAGAAACAACTATAGGAGAATCTAGATAAAGGTTTCATACACCCAAGTTCTTCACCATGGGGTTCACTATTCCCCTTCATCAAGAAGAAGTATGGGTTAAATTGACTTTACATCAATTATAGTGATGTCAACAAAATCAAGATAAAGAAATAGTATCCTCTCCCTCATATTGGTCACTGATTCAATTTGAAACATGTATAAAAATAATTTTCCAGGTAGACCTATGAACAAGAAATTACCATGTGAGGGGAGAGAATGAGGATATCCCCCGACTTCATTTCATAAAAGGTACAGGACCTATGATTTCAATGTAATACATTTAAAACTCACTAATTCACCATAAATAATAATAGACATGTCAAATATAGTCTTCAGAGACTACCTTGAAAATGTTTTGGTAGTTTTAATAGATGATATTTTAATGTACTCCAAATGTAAAGAGGAGAAAGAGGATCATTTGAATACTATGGTAAAGACCTTACCAATGGAAACGATTCATTCCTTGTACAAAAAATTTGAGTTTTAGTTGAAGGGAGTATCTTTCTGGGGGAATATAATACCAATAAATGAGATATATGTAGACCCTTCAAAAATAGAATCAATTTAAGGATGGTTAAGGAAAACATCTTTGATAGATATCCATAGTTTCCTTGGGTTATTAGGACAATATAACCAATTCATGCGAAATTTATCGCAATTTTGAAAACCTCTCATGAAGAAAACACAGAATGGAGTCATGTTTTCTAGGAATGATGAATATAAATAAATCTTCAAGGAGTTGAAATTTAGTCTTATTACTACACCAGTGCTCACACTACCCACAAGTGGAGGGATTTTTATGGTATTCAGTGATTCTTCTAAGAAGGGCCTCAGTTGTGTGTTGATGCAAAATGGAAAAGTCATTGTTAATGCTTAAAGGTAGTTGGATGTTCGTGAAAAAAACTAACCAACACATGATCTACAGTTGAATGTAGTAATATTTTCATAAAAATATGGTGTAATTATTTCATTGGAGAGATGTGTGAAATATATATGTATCATAAACATCTCAAGTATATATTCAAATAGAAAGAGATGAATATCCACAAAAGAATATGGTTAGATCTGATAAAATACCATGAATTCTCAATCCCCTACCATCCTAATAAATAGAATAAAGTGGAAGACACTAATCCGAAAGTATCTAATTTTTTTTTATTGATGGAATAGGTAGAGATATTATCTTCATAGATTTGGAAAGGATGGACATGAAAATAATAAGGAAAATAACATCATAAATCCTTTCATGAATGATTGATGAATTGTATCTTCTAGATAGGATAATGGATTCTCAATGATTTGATGTGGGAATTCAGAAGAAAGTGGAATCTATATAAGTTGGTAAATCCTTGTAGTTAAATGATATTGATGAAGGTATTGTGATATTTGGGTCAATACTATGTGTGCCATCAATTAATGAGTTAAAAAATAGGTATTAGATGATGTAAATAGATCAACCTTAGCCATCCACCTAGGATGCCAAAATACATATCACGATCTATGTGAACACTTTTAGTGGGACAATATGAATAAAGAGATTGCAGAATATACATAATAAGGTCTTGAATATCAGAGAGTGAAAGAATAAAGGAAAAAAATACAAGGGGATGATGCAACCATTACCCATACATACATGGAAATCAGAAAAATCCCCATTGAATTTTCACTGATCATCCAAAGAAATCAAGATGGAATAATGATATATGGGTTCTGTAGTATTATCTTTCCAATACTACATACTTCATTATGATACAAGATTAATTCTCACTGAATATATTCACACAAATATAAATTAGTTAAGTGGTCAGTATGAATGGAATACCACTATCAATTTTACCTGATCAAGATTCATGATTCACCACTATGTTCTGGAGGAGTCTCTAGCACGCTTTGAATACTGAGTTGAACATCATCATGACCTATCACCCTCAAATTTATGTCCAATCTAAGTAGACTATCCTGAAACTTGAGGACATGTTGAGATCATGCACAATTGATTTCAATGGAGGATGAGATCAACATCTTCCTCTGGTCGTGTTCTCTTAAAAAAATAGTTTCCACATGATGATATAAATTAACCTCTATGAAGACCTTTGTGGGATGAGGTGTTGAACACCTACAAGATCGGTTGATGTTGAGGACAAAAACATATATGTATTGAAATGATTGTGGAAAGGGGGGAAAAGGTTGAGATCATTCAGCAACACATCAAGGATTCTCAGAGTCGACAAAAGTGCTATGATAAAAATATTTGATGAGAACAAGGGTTTGATGTTGGAGAGATGGTATTCCACCACATATCTCCATGGAGGAGTGTGTTGAGATTTGGGATGAAGGGAAAGCTTAGTCCATGATACACTAACCCCTTGGAGATCATTGATCGCATTTGAGTGGTGGCATATCAACTTGCACTCACACATAACCTATCTCTAGTTTATGATGTATTCCAGGTGTAACTATTGAGGAAGGACATACCTAATTCCTCACATGTGCTCAATCTATAGGTGGAACCATTGGATAATGATCTTTCTTATGAAGAGATGTTGGTGATGATCTTAGATTATAGTGACAAAGTTATATGAAATAAGACAATGCACATTGTCAATGTGCTATGGAGAATCCAAATGTTTGAAGAAGCATGGTGGGAACTGAAGGAAGTAATGAGAAAAAATTACCCTCTTATGTTTTACTGGGGGGTGAAATGAAAATTTTGAGGGAGAAATTTTTAAAGGGGGGAGATTATGACGACATGAACTGTTATAAGTGATGTTTCCCACTGTGGTTTAATTAAATGTATTATTATGTAACATGGTTATATAAAACACATGAACTCACTTGGTTTTATATTTGTATTTAAAAGACCATTATGAATATTACCATTGTTAATATATCCATTAAGCATTTTTCACTTGATTAATATAAAATCTGGTTTTTAAAAATCCAATTGACACAAAAAGGGAAGTGATGAACTCATCCAGTAGGATTGTACCGAATGTTGACCATTTATTGTAATTTTAATGGATATAGCATCACTAGGATTATCCCAGAACAGGACCAAGATGAGATCCTATATCTTAAACAAGATTGAAACTGTTAATGAGTGAAGTTCAAGCACATCAATATCACAGCACAAACCATGTTCGTTGAACGACCACATGAATGTCTAACAATCACAAACCTTGATCATATGGAATATTTCGGTGTAATAAAGGTATATGTATCAATGCATTAATAATATGAATATGTATATCATATAGAATAATGAATTTATTTTAGTTTCTATTATTAGTTTATAAATGATTTTGATTTTGATTCAATTAAACACGAATTGTATTTTCGGGTAATATTCAAATTCAATTAAGGGATTTATTTTTTTGAATTAATGGATTTTTGAAATAAATAGTATTTTAATAAAATTTTATTATTAAATAAGTTTTATTAATTATAAATTATCAAATAAATTTTATGAAGTTTAATTTACTTTTTATAAGGGTTCAAAAACTGTTATTGTCGAAAACCTAATATTTTATAATAAATATTGAATATTAATTTAAAAGATAAAATTAACATAATTTAAAAAATTATTTAAAAAAATGAAAAGTATTTTTGTAATATGAATGTGAAAATTATCTCATGATGATTTTTTTAAATTTTTTTTGAGATAATCGAATTTTCTGGTAAAATATTAAATATTTTATTAATATACGATGTGTTTCATGACATCATAATGACAGAAAAAATCATTATATAAATACCATAACGTGTATAATTGAGAAAATATATTTTTTACCCTTAAAATAATGTGATTTTATGATTACATGAATAATTTTATTATTCCATTATGAATCCTCTACAATATTAAATATATTTTAGAGTTTTAAATTCTTTTATTTAAAAGTGAGACTCACCTCCACATAATAAATGGAATCATTTTAATATATCAGGAGATTTTCCTAATTAAATAATTAAAACCTTCCAACTTTGGTAAAAACAATAGGCAATAACCCAGTGAAGGTTTGTGGTTTGTGGATATTTTATTATATAGAGTCCAAAACCAAATTTTGTGTAATATTAAAGAATTCTCATATCATTTCCAATATAATCCCACCCAATCAATAAATTTTCATCATTAAAAATAATTCTATAACATAATTACTCTTCCATCCCCTATTTATAATCCTCCCAAGGAACCCCAATCTCTCAAGAAACCTCGTTTCAAGATTTTGGATCAACACATTCAAGTAAGGATTCTTTCCTTTCTCATCATAATCAACGTTTCATTATATTGTTATGCAATTTTATTTTCAATTAATAATTGTGGGTTATGATTTAAAACATCCCCCATAATTCCCTTGTAATTTTCAAATGATGATAGACCCCTTAGTCTCCCATTAATCCCTCCCATGCACAATTGTTACCATGCCATATTTTTGTAAGAATCATTTCCATTCTCTTTTTCTTCAAGCTTATTTATGATCTTATGACTTATTTTTGTAATTATAAATGTGTGATCATGTCCTTACATGTTCCTATTACTATACACATAATTTAAAAATTATGAGATACCCATTTATATCTCATCAACCCCTTTTATGAATATTTATGTGGAGCAATTTTGCTACCAAATTTTCACCGTGATTTTCAATTCCAAACCAATTGTGTAGTGAATACCATACACATTTACTATAACGGTTTTCAAATTTGTAAAAAATTACCCTATGAATGGTAAATTACATGCATTTATTCAAAACTCCTTTATCATGGAATAAAATGTGATGATGATTGAATGCATGATTTATGATCTATGTGGCACACTAGAGAATGATAATGAAATGAAAGTGATGAGTGTGCCAAAAATTATATAGTGATCCAATGCATTGGGTAATGTTTAGTATCATGATACATCATGTTGGGTAAGAGAGTAATCCTAATTTCTCTATGTTACTTTTTGCATTATGATGTCTTGGAATTTATCCTTGACATTCGATGCAATGTTTTAAGTTATTTCTACATTCCCATGTTTTCTTTTTGTTATCAAGTCTTATCATTAATGTCTATGATTAGAACTCTTTTAATTCCCCTTGATAAACCTATTTTATACAATGTTTTTAGTTATGAAATATTTATTTCTTTACTTATCTTTTTGTATAGAACTTTTATTATGTATTTCCCCAGGTTTTCAAATGTAGTTTTAATCTCAAGAATTCTAGTGAAGTTTTCATTAGAGATGTTGTAACTCATGTTTAATGTTGTAATGAAATATACCCAATTCACAAAGATACTAGACATAACAATATTTTGGTTTATATTAAGTGTAATTTTAGGTATTTAAATTATGTATTAATTTTTAATAAATAGAATGTTTTTATACAACTTATCTCTACCACTGTAGTTGGATCAGGTATACAACATCTTCCATGTGTCACATTTGAGGAGGTACTTGAATGGACCGTTACACATTACTGACTGGAGAGAGATGGACATCACGGATAGATATACCTTTTTATATTACCCGGTGGAGATTTAGGATCTCGAGGAGAGGATACGTTGTAGGAATTAAATTCCCATTGTGCATGTATGGTGGCTACCTGAGAATCTTTTGGGGAGTAGATATGAGTGAGAGACAAAGATGAAAGATTATTACACTCAACTTTTTTTGTAGGTTATTCTATTTTTGGGACCAAAATCCCAAATGTGAGGAGAATTTAATGTCCTAGATTTTCTATGTATTATTTTTGGATATTATATGGATTTTTGGGAGATCATATGCTAAGGCAGAGTGCGATTCTGAGGCTCGGTGTGCCCAAAATAAATTCATGAAATATAACAAATATATTAAAAATAATTCCTGAAAAATATTCCTGAAAAGTTGAATAGATCTTGAGTGGGGGATATGATCAGAAATATGAGGGGATTTCATATTTTGGAATGCGGTTTATAGCCTAGGTGCGACATAATATTTTTCAATTTAGGATTTTTGTGAAAAATTCTTCACTGGAGTAATTAAATGAAATAAATAGTTTTTTATATATTTGATGTAGCAACTGATATATCATTTATGTATATGGATATTAAAATTGAATCAGTGTTGTAAACTAATCCCTAGAGTCCTATGAGTCATTTTAAGAGAGAATTCTAGGTAAATGACAACAGATCGGGATCAGATCACAGATCGTTTCCCCAACTGAGTTCGAGGATCCCAATAATGACAAAAACCCAACCACTATTTATAAATGATCTATCCAATCATGAGGTAGGATGTTTTACTTTTTTATTTTCAATCCCATTCTTCAAACCTAATAAATAATGGATCAATTCCATGAATAGAAATGATTCTCACATCATTGGTAGATAAAATTTGGTGTAATTATTTAAATTACTTATTTATTTATCAATATTCATTCATAATTTTATATGATAATGAATCAAGGAAAAATGAACATTTTCAAGGTTTGTTCCTAAAATTTTATGCCTTGTGGTTTTCTCCCTTTGTTCTCTGAATGTTATTCGTGGGTGTTTTCTTTTAGCCCATGGTTCTATGAATACTTGGTATTAGGTTCATGATTGATGGTGTGGTCTAGGTGAAACAACTATGGTGGATAATCCGGAGTGGAATAGAAAGATTTATGGATCTTTTTATTCCCATTTTTAATGAATGGTGACAATTTTTCTTAGTGGATTATTATCTAAGAAGATTCAAGAACGATAATTCAATGATCAGACAACTAGAGGCTTGACAAAACCCCGATCTATAGGTTATGGAAAAGGGGGAGGATATAATTTGGAGAGAAATTAGATTTGGAAATCGTAAGAAATGCATAATGTAGTTTTGGATTACATGAAATGTGGGCCCCCTTGATACGGTGCTTGGGTTTTGGCCATATTTAAGGATCACACAGTGTGTGAACCCTATCATAGAGTGTCTGACCTCTTCCATGTTGCTCAGAATGTACCTCTAATAGTACACAAACACTGGAAAATTACATGACTATATAGAAAAACACGCACTTGTACACAAACATAGATTAGTGTACATTGTCCGATACAAGGACATTACCTCAGTACACATACATGGCCAGGAAATACGATAAGGGTACCATATGTATCTACTCATTGTGTAATCCTTCAACACACTATGTATTTGGAGACTACATGAAATTTGAGTATCTTCCACATGGGCATTCTTGGGGATAGATGGACATGATGTTTACCCCCAATTACATGACATTTAGCCCATTCATGTGTTCTTGTGGATCTTCATTTCGTTAATTTGGACCATTATAGGATTAGTGTGTTTTCCATGATGCTTTCCCTCATGGGAACAATGCGACATAACATCCATATCATAGGACTATGATGCCCTATAGAGGTTGAGTCCTAGATAGTGTTGTGGTTTCACTCTATGAGACTAGAGTGTGATCCTCTATCATCCTTTGTACCCTAGGTTGAGTTTGTGGAATTAGCACAGCCACCCTGAGTAGGCTATTGATCCTGCATCTAGTAGGCCTTATCATTTTGTTTTGAGGAATCATTGGAATATGACCCCCTATGTAGAGGGCTAATCCATATTTGGGTGGTGGTGTCCGCAATAGTTCTGGGCATGACCCCCTATCTGTGTATCCGGCTATTTTTATACTAGTGAGCTTTCATTGGGAGGGATCCAATGAGTTGAATATCTTCATCAAGGGTCTATGATGATGTCAGGACTCATAGAGAGAAATTGTCTTCTAAATCATGTTGTTTTGAGAAGATTCCTATGGGTAGAATTTTTTTACAACTACTTGGTGGTTTCATTTCTTTCTAGAGTATATCTGGGTGTTTGTGTTATAAATTGATTGTTACATCTTGTATAGATTATACTATACTTGTTTCTTCTTGTTTTTGTATTTTAGGGGTGTCTTATAGATTATTTTTATACTCACTCCTATATTGTATTTCCCTACATTTGTTCTGACATATGTAGATGACTACCCTTTTGATGGTGTCTTAGGAGGATAGGGAGTGAGTAGAGCATAACTGGATCTTGAAAAATAGAGGTGATTTTCTAGGTCATTTCCCCTTTAAGTTTAGTGTTTAGTCCCTTAGTAAACTTGTTTTTATCTTAATCGTTGTGATTAATGATAACTGTTTTCACAAATAATTATTGTAAAAAATTAAGTTGGATATATTATAAATTAAGAATTATTCTAATTAAAAATATGGAATAAATTTTTCAAAATTTAAATTATGGATGTTTCATACATTATTTTAAAAATAATCCCATATAAGTGACGAAATAATGAGTTTATAAAATGAAATTGTTGAAAAGTTTAAAATGTTTTTTTATCCAATTTCAATATAATTTTTTCTAGAATGACTTAAATTTTAATTTTTTATTTATAATTTAACTAATTATACTTTAAAATCAAACTGAGAAAGAATTTAACTATATAAATAAATTATACAAAAAGTTGGTTTTCAATTAAAATTCAGTAATATTTATTATTCATCCAAAATTGAAAATTCAGAGAAATTTCTTCCAAAATTCGCCCTAAGATAATTTTGAGATTAATATTTGGAAAATGAATATTATTTCATCAAATATAATTTCTAAAAGTTACAAAATTTAGTTTTAAAACTAGTGCATCATTATAATTCTATAAGAATTATTTTTAGAAAAAATAATCATTTATAAATAAAATTGGTTTTATTATTAACTCGTGCTTATAAAATATATAATATGGATGTTAAATAGTTTATTAAATATATAATATATTTATTTAATTAAAATATTCATCAATTTTTTTAATTTATTGAGATAAAACATGTTTGTTCATTGAAGAATAGTTTTTCAGAAAATGAATTTCATTATTTGGAACTAGTTCTTACTTCAATTTCAAACTAATTATTTTTCAAAGAATTATTTTTATAATCCTTGATAAAAAATATTTTTATAATTTTCTTAATCCTTTTCATACTTTCCATTCAAATAGGTATGTTCTTACTATTATAATATTTTAAATATAATATTAATAGTATATTGTAGTTTGGTAAAACTCGATCTTGCGTGTAACAAAACTATCAAAGGAACTCAAAATTATGAGTTACACAAGCCAAAAATAGTGTTTCATTCACTAAAATCTAATGAAAGTGTTTAAGGTAGTGTAATATTAACTTGGTGTTTCATATAAAGAAATCATAACCTGGTGTGTCATGGAATTCAATCCATCAATAAAATATAATTTATTCAAAAATAATTAATTCATAAAAGCTTGGGGCATTATAGTTAAATTTATTGGTGTTATTGAAAGAAATGATATTTAAAGAAATATTAAAACTAATGAAGAGTAGAATCCAAGAAATATTCTTATGGAAGTGGATCTTTAAATTTGATTTTGGAAGATATGAAAGTTCTACTATTATATAATAGTAGCCCACTTGAGTTTTGTGTAATTGGATCTCGAGCATCTTTCCACTCAAAATATGAGTTAAGGAATTTGAGAAATTATACATCTATAAGTGATGGTATGTTGTATATTAATGATGATATAGATGCTTATATTTTAGTAATGGGTGATGTCTCTTTTTGAACAAGGAACAAAATTTTGTTGGAGTTGTGAGGAGTGTGTCTCATATTAGTATTAAAAAAAATTAATCACTAAAACATAAATAGATGATGTTGTTTTCTATAAAACATTATGGATAGAGAATGGATAAGTAAATATAGTTCCATGGTGGTGAAAAAAGGAGAGAGGGAAGAAATTTTTTTACTTTAATGGAGTATCAAACAGTTCAATGCATGTTGGAAAGATAACATTTTCAAAGTTATGGAATAGTTTTCCAGTTTACATGAGAGAGAAATGAAAAAAATACTAGCTAATAAAGGAGTTTTTAATATTATAATAATATAGAGTGGAATATACGAAGATTTTTTCCTTATAAATTAGAAAACAATTTCATCATAAAATATAAAGTAAGACACTAAAGAACCAAAAGGTAAATTTGGCTTATATGAATATATATGAAAAAACTCCAATTCGTTCTAATATAATATCAATCTACTATGTTACATTTATCATTGAAGTTTTGTAGAAGGTGTGATTGTTCTTTCTCATGAATAATTTCAGGGTATTTGATACATTAATTCGATGGAAACCCCTAGTGGAAAAAGATTTTAGATGAAAACTAAAGTGTATAAGGTTTGACAACGGCAGTGAGTATAAAAGCATGGATTTTTAAAGGTTCTACATAAATAAAGGAAACTTGTTTGAGAAGACTATACCAAGTACTCTATAACATAATAAAATCAAAAATAGGATAAATAATAGTTTAGTTGATAAGTAAAGGAGAATGAGAATACATTCTAGTTTTCCAAAAGAATTTTGGGCGGAGGTAGTGAATTTTGTTGTCTAATTAGTGAAAAAGGGCCCATTATCTTTGTTAGTGTATGAAATTTTGGAATCCAATTGTTTTTGAAGAATTTTTTAATTAACCCATCTCAATTATTTTGGTATAATTTCCTATATACATTTATATTTCAATGAGAGGGACAATCTAGATTCTATGTGTTGAATGTGTTACTTTATAGGACATGACAATTGAAACATTAGATTTCAACTTTGGAAAAACTCTAAAAAAGTTATTATAATTAAAAATTAATTCACAAAAAAAATATCTTTTGGAAATAATGTAACATTATATATTTCAATGACGGTATTAATGTTTCATTGAAGGTCGCAGTTCTATTAAATAGAAGTTTGAATATTTCAAAGGTTATAAATTATTAATGGATTATTATAGTATAAAAAAATTATATATAATTTGTTCAAGATAATATTAGAGTTCATTGGAAATTGTAAAGTCTACTAAAACAAGAGATATTAAGGACTATATAAGATCAAGTAAGATAATTGGAAGGTGAAGTTATAGAAATAATAGTTATGGAAATAGTTGAGTCATATAGACAACTACAATGATTTTCCTGGATTAGGCACAAAGTGAAAAGGTATGTAAGTGATATTAATTATTTTATACTCATATATGATGGAAAATCCAAGATCCTGGGAGATATTACAAGTATAAAGGACTCCAAAGTGTTTGAGTATCCATAACGTATAAGATTACATCCTTACAAGTGTCCAAAGGATGGTATCTATGAAAAATGATTACTGGGATGAAAATACTTTCCAACCAATGGGTTTATTGGTTGAAGGAGGAAGAAGATAATGAAACAAGTTACAATGAATGTCTAGTAGTGAAGGGGTTTCAACAAAAATAGTTTTTTAATTTTCCTTGATCATTTCTCAAGTATTTCAACATAAAACTGTTTGGACAGTGCTCAATATGGTTGTAATAGAATGAATTTATCTAGAGTAGTCTAATGTCAAGACCTCATTTCTTCACGGGGATTAGATAATGAAATTTATATAGATTTTCTGAATGGTTTCATGGACAAATGGAACATAGGTCTTATGTAAAAACTAAATTATAGCTATTTGTATTTGATGAAAGAACCATGGAAGGGAAATAAAAATTTGAATTCCTTTGTCTCTAAATAAAAGTTCACATGAAAAAATGATGCTCATTGTTATTTTCAGAAGGTGTATGATAATGGGAGATTCACCAACTTGATTCTCTATTTTGTTTAAATTCTTATTACTAGTGTAATGATTTATAGTTTTGATGGGATGTGTGGTGCATTTTGTGAAGTATTCATGATGATAGATATCATTATGGATAAAAAGATATTAGGGATGTTTATTTTTATGGTCTTAAATTTTTATACCTTGTTCTTGATTCAATATGATTATATTGGGAAGGTAGTGAAGCACTTCAGGATGAGTGATGAAAATCCAGCTTTCACACGCTTTGATGGAAATTTTAATTTGATAATAGAGGAGGATCCATAAGAGAAAAAAATTCTGGGTACATGGTAAAGGTTTTTCACTGGTAAACACTAATAAGATTCATGAATTCCTTGGTTTTTACTCAACTAGAAATTGATAAAGTAGTGGGTGTAATTATGATATTCATGGTAAATACTTTAAAAAAGAGTAGGAAAGTAGTAATTTGGATTCTATACTATCTAAAGGGTTTCATGAATTATATAGTGTTACTTAAAAACTAATGAATTATTATATGTGTTTGTATACTTATACTTATTATGATATTTAGATACTCATATAAGTACCATGGGCAATGTGTTCACTTTTCGAGTCATAACCAGGAGGTGTATTTTGAATAACCAACTATTTGTTTAACATTCCATAAAAAAGTGAATTATAATATACTAATGAATTCTAGGAAGGAGTTACACTGGATGAAGTGGTTATTGTAAGATCTCAGAATATGGTTGGATAATATGGTCATGTTAGATGGTTCACAATGTTAAATAGCTATAGAAAATAATATTATGTTTCATTCTTCGGTAAATCGTGTTCAGTTAAAAAATCACTTCAACAAAAAGTTGTGGGAGGACAGGGGATGTATCTATGTAAGAAATATGAAATTCAAAATCCAATAGATAAGTTTCCTAAGGTTTTAGTTAGGGATTTGTTGAGTTAGTGGCATGTCTTAGTCGACTGGGATGATTTGAAATATAGTGGGTGAACCATGTGACTATAAAGCATGTTTCATTATGGAATTTTTTTTATATTTATTGGAGACTTATGTGTGAATCAAGAAAATGATTATTAAGTGGGAGATTGTCAAGACTAACCATTTGAAAAAAAATTTATGGATTGGAACTAAATTTAATGGGAGGAGATATTCTATAATACCGATTTTCGATGATTGGATAGAGATGGTGGTGATATGACCAAAATGTACATGATATCAAAAGATAGTAACAAGATGGTGGAAGTAGGAATAAGTAAATTAGAAGTTTCCATTGATGATTTTTACTGGATTAGTGTGAATGTGAAAAGGACTTTAAAAAGTGTAACCTTATGATGTATTAAAACCAGGGAATGGTTTACTAGAATAAAGTATTTTGGTATTTTGTGTATTTTACTTTTATTGGGGGAGTCCATGAAGAATGGGTCCTAGTGGACTCTCTCCTACATTGATGGGAAGGATATGGAATTGGTTTCACCAACTGGACTCTATTATAACTAGTAGGATGGTAGTATTTTTTCAATTCACTATTGTATTGTAATAATATTCTGATTCCTTGATAAAATGATATTTTTGAATTCCCCTCTATATTTTGTATTCCATTTGAACCATCTAGATATTTTTTTTAATTTTTTCCCTTTATATATTTTGATCATTATCTAAGAGAGTTTATATTTTGAGTTCATATTGAAGTGGGAATTTTTGGTAGAGAATCTTAAATATGGTGTTTATATTAATTTTTAGTGTATTGTTGATATAGGTTTATTCCAATACATTTTCCTCTATACAAGTTATGATGGAGTATCCTTTTAGTGGTAAGAAGTTTCATCAGACTGAACAAGTGAAAAGATTATTGATATGAGATCTAGTCATAAAAGTTATTTAGTTATCTATTCTGGAATTTCCACCCCCTCATAAGAAATGACGTTAGTTTTTTGGATCAAATATAATGGGTGTGAAAAAATATATTAATATCTCAAGGTTATAATAAGGTATAGAAGATACAAAATTTTGTCTCCAAATTTGGGAGAAAAATTATGTTTTTATAGTTAGAAAAAATTGGGATTGGATTTGTTTTTATTTGGGAGAACCTAAGATGTTTGAAAAATATTTTATTTTCTAAAAGTGTATTTAATTATTATTTTATGGGTTAGTTTACACATTGATATGTTACCATAGTTCTATATAATTAATCATTATCGTTTTTAATTAATCAATGGGAGATTCTATAATTTATTCTCTCTCATAAAGGGTTGATAGTGAATGTGGATTTATAATTATAAATGATCACTACTGACAAGTCCCCCTTATTATATGTGTGGGAAGATGTAACGTAATAGATTTAATATCTCAATTGTATTACCCCGTCAAATTACTCAAGAAACACCTAATCGGGAAGAGGTACTCTTAAGTAATCCAAGGAGATCTATTGTCTTCATCACCCATATGAACAATCAATAAAAATATCCACACTAAAAAATTTCCATTCAATTGTATATAGAAAGATCAAGTGGAGAAAGAAAATAATTCATCAATCCAAGTATAAAATATTGAACTGAAATATAAATTGAATATAATTTCATCCAATTAAACAACCAAAAATTGAAAACTAAGTATAAATAACATAAAATAATTTATTATTCATATTTAAACTTAGTAATAAACCGAATGTTCTATTTTATGCTATATCAATCACAAAAACGGTTTTATACCTCCATGAAAAAGGTTACAAACTCCACATACATCCAACTGAAACCTCCTTATATAGATTCATCCTTAATTATTTTATAATATTGATGATTCCATGTATAGAGAGCTGTGGGATATCTCCTTGACAAGTATTTGAATATTTTCTCCGAGATTTTTTGTTCCTTACCAATTTTTTATTGAATGTTCCTTTTTTGGATTTGTAAACTAATTTCATATAAGATTCATTATTTATTAATTCAGTAAAACATTAATTGAAAAAGATTATATCATAGTTCCTTCAGCATTATTGGTCTCTATGTAGCATAATGATGGTCTCCACAGTAGAAGTTATTATTGATTATACCTTCTCAAGTGACAAGCTATTCTCTGGGTTTAACACTGGTCATGATTTTGTACATGCTAATATCTCTCTGTATGTATCTGTGCCAAATTTATTTAATTAAAAAACTTTTCATGACATCTCATTCTTGGTTACTTCTAAATCAAACAAATGAAAAAATGTTTTGTAAGATCCAAAAAATATTATGTAACTTCAAAAAAATATTATGTTTTTTCAATACAACTGAGTAAAATCCATAAATATCACTAATTAAATGTTATATTTGAGAATAAAATTTCTTTATATCACTAAATATATATTCCATTTCATACATATAATAGGAAATATCATCTTCTTCCTTCCTAATGGAAAAGGAAAATTATTTATGTAAAATGGAATTTTTCTTACATACCATGATGAACTCCATACATAAGATCTATAAAATATTATGTATCTATTTGAAGATCTTAAATATCACCATGTATATGTTACATATTATTGTGTGAGCTTTCGAACACATTTCCAATTCTACCTGATTGTATTACTACTTCATTTGGCCATATCCTTTACCTTTAAAACAAAAAATCAATGGTTTATAAATTGTTGGACATTCATTTTATTCAAGAAATTGATAAAATCATTTAAATCCACAATTTTTTTTATTTTATTCAATATTAATTAAATCCAATGAAATTATACTTTATTTACAAAATAATAAAAAATTAAATTTATTAATAAATTTGAACGGATAAAATGAATTTAAAATAAACAAAATATATTGAATTAATTTCTTCAATAAGATATCCTCACATTCCCTTATACTTGAGTAATGTCTTACCATCGTATATCCATTAAAAAATATAACCACTGAAGAATGCTGGAAACCCATAATTCTAGAGGAGAATTACACATAAAATTACAAATAACTCTATATATTAATTAATTATATATATATCTTGGAATTTGAAATAAAAATATTTAGAATTTAATAGACCTTACATTTTTCTCTTTCATCTTCCATCTTTCATATTTATATCCTCCGAATACTATCTTTTTAACCCATTGATTTACCACACCAAAAAAACCCTTTAAAATTATATATTCAATCCCCAAATCTCTGGGAATAAAAATCTTTTACAAACATTCATTATCTATAATGAATACAAAACCCGGTTCTTAATTTCAATGTGGTACAAAATTCCATCTTTTCAATTTTTAATCATTCTGATTTATAAATATGATCTTCACCATTTGAAAACTCCTTTATTATGAAGGAATCCCTTGAAAACTAACCATATTTTCATTTTACCACCTTTTTGGGACCATCCTTCTTCATCCTAAACACCCATTTGTTAGTTAGTACATTTATAACATTGGGCAGTTCTACAACATTGTATATTTGGTTCTTAATCAAAGTCACCATCTCATCCTCCACAACATGCTGCCACCTTAGTCTAACAGGATGAGAAACTGCTCCATTGTATCCTTATGGCTCCCCCTCATCAGTCAACAATAGGTACTCCAACTCAAAAAAAATTGTTGATGGAAACCTTCATCATGATGATCTTCGAACCTGTGAAATTTTTGGTTTTGTAAGAATAACATCACATAGCTCCTATTATGGTTCTTCAACATCATGTAGAGTATATTGAGTCTCCCTTGATCTATATCCTCCTCCACTTCCTCCAAGTCCACTGCTGATGATGCTTCCAACACCTCCTCCTCTTCATTGATTGGTGGTAGTAGTACAATTGTTGGATTGATAAATGATTCCTCCAAAATTTATCATTTATACATTTTAGGATTTTTAATGTCCACAGTAATCTAGTTCCCTTGGAACCCAATATCTATACTGCTGATCACCTTCTTCTCCTTCGGTTCATAAAGATTGTATCCAAACTCCATATCTCTATAGATGATGAATATGCATGGAGTAGTTCTTTTTTATAGCTTCTTCCCCAGTTCAATGGATACATGTGAAAATGGAAATCATCCAAATACTCATAAATGAGAGTAAGATGGATGTTTATTAGGCCGTGTCTTCTATGGAATCTCAAAATTCAGCAGGACCGATGGTGATCTATTGATGAAGTAGATCCCAACCTAAACCACTTCTCCCCAGAATGGATTGTGCAGCTTAGCCAAACACATCATGATTCTAACATTCTCCATGATGGTTCTATTAATTTTTTATGAAACACTATTTTGTTGTGGGGTGTGTGGGACTGTCCGCTCATGTTGGATTCCATGACTCCTACAACATGCATTAAATTCCTTGGATGTGTACTCTCCTCCATAGTCTGATTAGAGAAACTTTAGATTCATTCCAGTTTCGCACTCCACCTTGTCATGGAACATCTTAAAGTAGTATAATACTTGGTCCTTCATCAACAATAAGATCACCCACACCCTTTACGATGAATTATCAATAAAGGATAGTAAATATTTTTTACCTACGGGTGAATTAGCTTCCATGGGTCCTCATAAATTCGAGTACACCAGATACAACAAATATGATCTCTATGAGGAAGCTATATTGAATGATACTCCATGCTACTTTCCATACAAGAATAATTTTCAAGGATCAAATGATGCATTTTTATTAATACTGATGTGCTTCCTCTTCATCAGGGTAGATAACCCTTATCCACTCATGTGACCGAGTCTCTTATTCCACATATTGGATGGCGTATCTCCATCCATTATTTTGAGGATGCATGCACATATCTTCACATGAGTTTTCTACAACATACCACATATGTGTCCTCAGGTGATGATGATGGATCATTTTATCATCTTTCATGCTATACTGTAGAAGATGTTGTCATAGACTTGTTGACCAAAGGATGATGTGATAATAGATTGAGTCTAAGTCTTTTAAGATTCCAAACATCCTTCAGGGTTATTTTTATCCAATGTTTGTCTTGGAATGGATATCACTCATGCCAAAAATATCTGATGAACTTTTATTTCCCGTATTTACTACACCAAAGTCACTAGATTTATTGGTCAAGAAATACTAATTATGTTGAGTGAGGTGGTATGATTATATAGTATCGGCCACCGATTATGTTTCCTGGAAACTTTTATGAATGAATGTCTCTTCTGCATCTTTGGTAAAACATAAAACTTCTCTGGTGATACTCACATGTGCATCTCTATTTCTTCTTTTTTGGTTTCTAATTATTCCATTTTATTGTAGAAAATTTCAACAATTCTTCTCCATGGGTCCCACCGTGAAATAGTTTTACCATTTTTATATTGGCCTCCTACAATCTAGGGATCTTCCTATAATCTTTCTTTGACCTCCAATTCCTTCCACTCGAAGACCTCCTTGTAGTCTCCCCCTGATTCTCTAGGATGAGAGCTTGTGTATGGCTGTAATATTCATCCTTACTTTGGGCCTCCTCATTAATCATTGAATTATTTACCATTTCCGGGGAATGTTTTCCTCCGGGTGATGAGTTTCTGAATGAGACGATTAGTGTATCACAACTATCGGGAAGTGTGAAGAGTAAGTGGTTTAACTAATATTCATCATTCAGAGTCTTACCGGTAGCTACCTATTGGTTCTCTAGGATTGAAACTCACTAGTGTTCCAATCTATAAGGATTCTACTCTATAGTTGATGATTCATCAATAACATCAACTAGGGAATCTTTTTTTAAGTGATCATGGACTGGTACATATTTTTCCACACCATCCAATGTTTTTACATTCCAGTATCTTGTTCAATATAGTGGTTGATGATGAGATCATTCCATTACCAGATTAGACCGATCATATTCTAATTCAGATTCCTTCATTCTTATTTATAGTAGGCATCAGAGTTGACTCCCTTATTATCAACGAGGTCAAAAATATATTTTTCATTAAGGAGATATTCCATTTGAGACTTCCAAATGGAGTAGTTAGAATAAGTCGGCTTGATCATCCCTTATGTGGATGATCCCTTCGTTCAAATTCAACTATGTAAACTTTTATGTAGAATATAGAAAAAATTTTTCACCATGGTGTCTGAAATGGTTGATAACAGTGGAATCAACTCTTGGGTCATCAAAATAGGATGTCGATTGGTCAAGGTAACATCAACTCAATGTCAATAATCGAGAGAGGATGAAGACATGGGGATGATGTGGCATGAATGTGGTGCTCCGAAGCAGATATCACAATCTCACTAGAAATGTCACCAGTACCAGAATAGTACCTTCTCCTGAAAGGGGGTACAATAGCACTCGATGTTTGGCCAAAATTGGAATGATCCTAGAGATCTTTTTTATCACTGTCTTGTATTTTTTTGATTCCATTAGAATATGATCAACACGTATATTCAAAATATTCCTTCAAATGTGGATTCTGAGAAAATATAATTTTTTGGTTTCCAGAAAACTCCATTTCTCACTATCATTGAACTGGAAATGACTAGGATCCCACCTTTTGTGATTCTATGATCGTGAAGAGAGATTAATGTAATAGAATGGGGTTTAAAATGGTATTCATTTAAAAATTATTAATGGTTAATAGAATATACTCTCTGCACCTCTCTCTCTCTCACACACATAGAGCTATCTTGGCTCTCAAATAGGAAGAATCTCTCTGGGTTTGATTGATGAATAAAGGAATATCTCATGGCCATCCTAAAATATCAATGGTTGGGTTTTCTGGTTTTACATAAATCCCCCACCAAAACCCACCAATCTCCACATACCATAGTGGGTGGAGTTGGTTCACCATCCACTTATCCAGACAGTTGGAAAGCTCTACCAAGCTCCTTAGTCATTTCTTTATTTCCTATAATTTTGAGGGTTCTAGTTGATTACTATAATCCTGAGTGTGTTGACAGTAGTTTTACCTTTTCCATGTCCTTGGAAGAGTTTAATGCTGTTACAGACTATCACAGGTGAACTCTGATGGTGAAGCTTAAAGGAAAGTGCTCTACCATGTCGATCTTCTAGCATTTTGTCATCTTCTAGTGTATTGCTTCATATTTAGTGGTCTGTGTTCTCAATCATAGATACATAAACATTAATATTCAATACCATGAGGAATTCATATATTCATATGTGATGTGTGTTTTTTCATTTGGAAGATGGGACTTTTTCATTTTTGGGTGGTCGATACACATTTATTTAAGAAAGGACCCAAAGTTGGATGATGTTTTGATCTAATTTCCTAGTATTCTACTCCCCTTCAAAAATAAGATTCTATTGAATGGAATAAAAGACTACATAGGTTGTTTTATCTATAGTGTTTAAGGATACACTTCTCATTAGAGATACCATAGTCTTGTAGATTTTTGTTGAAATGGATTTTTCTTTATCCCTCCTCCACTGCTTCATTTTTTATGGCACTGAAATTTTTTATATAATGTGTCCTTTACACCACTAAGGTGGGATCTACTCTGAGTTTCACTTTCAAGGTCATATGTCTTCTATACTAAGAAGGTGTATATGGGGAAACTCCTGATTTGGTAGTCATTAGCCCCTTTGATTCAAGCCTTTCTGTCGATTTCTTACTGTAGAGCACCGTAATAGTGATCTTCAAGTTCCTTTTTAGATATATTTACTTTTATGTTCTTGTAGCAAGACCCTCAGGTTCGACAGGATTCCAAGGACTCCTCTTCTAGGGTTTTGGTTCTTCCAGGCTATGAAGTCCCACCTTTAGCTTCTAGATATATGAATACTACTCTCTTTATTTTTCCTAGTCAACGAGGATAACATGTTATCTTCTCCAATAGTTTTATTTGATGTTCCCCCAATGGGTGTTTCTCCTTCAATAGGCTTATATTATGAGGATTATGTCACTAAGGCTATATTTATTTAGCGTCTTCCCAATCATAAAATAGAAAGTGTAATGCCCCGACCCGAGAAGCCTAGCGTTAGTGCCTCACATTATTACATTGGAATTATTATAAGGAATAAAATTCTAAATGACTATTCAGTTTACAAGTTTTATAAAACAATATTATATTCATGATACACATATTACATTGGGAGATAGATAATAAAACACGATACATAATAAAATGAGATGAAAAAAAATTCTTGAATGATTTTTCAAAGATTCATTCTTCATAACTCGGTGAAATGAAAAAAATAAGGGTGAACTAAAATGTTCATTAAGGGTTAAGTTTAGCTAAATCTATCATGAATTAATAATGAATAATAAATATGGAAAGGTAATAACTGAAGAGACTTTCCATTTAATCAATAAAATATGATTGAAAATGAACCCATAGATATTTTCAAAGAAAAAATCACATGGATAATAATAATTAATGAATTATCAATAAATGAAATGTTTAAATATTGTGCATCATGTTTCTGAGGAACATGATAACTTTACCATCAAGATCCATATTAAATAAATTTTCTAAAAAACTTGGTAAAAACCTATCATATTTGACCAACTGATTTTGCCTCAAGATTCTACCGATGCATCAAGGAGATTTTATTATGAAATCCCAAAACCGTGTAGTGCATGTAAAAATCATTCCTCTTATATATAAATGATCTATTTAATTAATTTACAAAATAAATTTTTATAAAATATTTGTATTGAGTAAAATATATGGATTTGTCATTATTTCCCGAATAAATCAAATAACTATCAAAGTGAACACCGTATGTAAAAATTGTATATGGTTTAAGTAAAAATAAAATACATTTCATGATAATATGGATATTTAAGATAAATATAATTTACAATAAAAATTATCATAATAAAGTGATTGTTTCATTATAATGTTAACAATTACAAAAGAATGTGATATTGGATATATAACTTTTACCAGATGGTAATTTTCAAGTCAACCCCCTGGATGTGATAGTTCTAAGAGAAACATAAAATACCATGAAGAATTAGTGAAACATTATATTAAATTAAAAATAGGTAGTATATATACAACATTAAATTTAACTTGTGCATAATAAAAAATTAGTCTCAATAGAATGTAAATTGAGACGAGGTCCCCTACATTGTGTTTTATATTGGGAGAACGCCCTTTAAAATCCTCTATAATGGTTTGAAGTATGTTATTAAATTATAAAATAAAAACAATAATATTTATAATATCATATATAATCTTATAAAATCTTATTACCCATTTGTTGACAATCTTTAATTATTTTCACCATTTTAGGTTTTAATTATCCTGTTTTTCATGTATCTTTTGAGTTGTTATTTTTGTTATTATTATGTTTATAATGATTTAGAAATATTAAGAAGGTAAATAATGATACTAATATAATATATATTCATTATATATTTAATAATAATAATCCATAACCTTCTAATATATAAATTTAATGCACCGTTCTTGGAGATGGGAGGCCGTACGTATACATGAATGTTATTTTCATTTTCGTATAGTATTAAAAGAATGAAAATAAAATATTAAATATTTATATAATAATTATAGTTAATATTTGTTTCATATATACCACATATATTTATTAAAACCATTATGTATCCATTTTATGTATATCATTAACAAATCACATCACTTTGAGGTGGTGATAGTCCACACATCGACAAACAATGTTACAGTATTCTCACAAAATGTATTTCCTAAAATTATGTTTTATAAAAGGATTAAAAAATCATGAATATATTGTAAATATCATATATATCTCATATAAACTATAAATACATCATTATTCCTAACTTTCAATGGTGGTAAAGGAATAACGGATGACATCAGTTCATGAGGTTGTAGTCTTCTGTACACATGAACGTTTATTGTGTATCCCACTTGATTGAAGTTTGTGTGAGTGTTAGTAACACCCTCAAAATAACAAAATATTAGTATATTTAAGATAATAAGGCTATTATATGAAAATTTTATAAGAATAATTGAAGGTGTGTACATGTAAATGAAATAAAAGTGATCGTTGAAGAACATTACCTCTTATTTAGGTAACTCATTTTGCTTTATACCAAAAGACTTCCCTGTATTGATTTCATCCAAAAGAGAGGCTTCTAGATTGGTGTGAGGGATGTTGTTATATTATTAGGGTAGGGTTTTTAAGATCCAAATGTCTTGATATGTGTTACTAAATGGGAGGTTCATATGCCTTTTTATAGGGGAAGAGGAGTGACATTTTTGTAAATATAAAAAGTTATACAATATTGGGAGGTATCCCTTATATAATATTCCTCCAATAATGAACCATATTAGTTACAAGGTATGATATTATCTAAATATGTCTAGAAAAGAGGTTTTAAACATGTTTCTAGGTCATTTTATCATTTAAGATTAAGGTTTATCCCTTTGTTAGGCTAGTTTTTCTCATAATCGCTATTATTAGTTTTTACGTCATTTGATTCATTCTTATCCAATTCCAATAAAATCTATTGGATGCAAAAATATTTTATTAAATAAATAAAATATATAAATTTCATTAAAATCATTAAATATTATTAATTAATTTACTTATTTTTGATCGAATTCCTTTGGGAGCATAAATGTATTTTTTTCATAAAAAACATTTCATATATATTCAATTTGTTTGTATTTTCATTTTAATTAATTGGTAACAAATGAATTCATTTTATATTCATGTACACAATATATTTTTATAATTTAGTTAATCCTATTCGTAAATTCAAATTTAATGGCTCGGTTGTACAATTTTATAGTAAATAATAAAATATAATAAATGTATTATTGTGCGGTGAAACTCGATTTGGCGCATAACTCAAGCTATCGTAGTAAGTTATTATTGTGTGTAACACATGAAAACTAAGTATCACATGTATTGAAATATATAAAATATATTTAATTTATTTTAAAATAGACAATATATTGTAATGTATTTTTATGTTATAATCCTTTCTACACTTGGTGTTGTGTGTCATAAACACTATTGAATACAATATTAATACATTAGAATTGAGAGGCGTTTCAGAATGTCCGATGGAGAAGAATAATTTTTTTTAATCTTGATGCATGAATTTAATTCGTTTTTCAAAAGTGTTTGATCCACCCCCACTTCTTGGTGTAGGTTTATCAATGAAAATTTTCCTTGACGATTTGTTTAAAATTGAGGAAATGTCGATCACTGAATTATTATAGCCCCACAACAACAATGTTGGAAGAATTTATTTGGTTAATTTTAGATTGAAGATATTTAAATGACTAATATTTACATACCTATACTATTGATCAAAATTGGTGTGATTCACACCAATTCAATCTCACCATTTTGATCAATGGAAACCTTGATTCGATCAAAATAAGGCAACTCTTGGATAACAGGACCTAATTATATTTCAAAAAGATAAAATCCAATCATTATGACTAGTATCTTATTCAGTCACATGGTTTTCCACCTCATCAATCCAATCCAAAAAGTATGGGTCCAATAATGAAACTTTAATTAATTTATTTTTATTAATTAATTTATAACAATCCCCTACTTTTATTCATAACGATTTAATATCCAAATCACAAGTAAATAATTATACATAATAAAGGTATATTTTAATTTAAACATTCACTTAATATCAATATATCAATGTATTATCATATTTACAAGGATTTAAAATATAAAAGTTCTCAATATTTATGTTAAACTATGGATATCATACATACAATTATCATTCCATCCACATCTCACTTTACAGATTTTTTATAACCACGTGCTTATAAACTTTTCATGAACTCTTTTAGGAGTAAACCCATAATCTTGTGTAAGAAGTCAGAACACTTTTAAATTCACATATGTAAATTATTACAATGTGCTTCTTTTATTAAAACGCTCCTCTCATCGAGTCTTAATATTTTTTTAAGATTTTATATCTCAAACTCAAGTAATAATAGAAAATATTAACATAAATTAGTTGGGGTTATAATTTTAAATTTAAATAATCATTTTCAAAGCTTGTTTTTGCCTATTAACCACTTTTATTAGGATCAACTAATGAGAATTTTTGGTTTTTCATTACAAAAATGATTTGTTTTATGTGTTTTAACACCATATATTTATTAGATGTATGAGTGATCTCTTTCAATAGATATTTTGTAAATAGATCCATATGGTTTTTACACTATCTCATATATAAAATAGTAATAACACAATCTTATAACAATTGTCTCACACAATCAGGTATCAATCTTTTTTGTCTAAACATTCCATTACACATGAAAATGTATTATTTTGATAAATTTTTTTCATGATAAAAAATTATAGATTTAAGAGGCATCAACTATTCAAAAATCTAATGTCCAATAATATATTCCTAATCCAGTCAGTTTCCTTTACACATGCTATTAGGGTGATAAACTATAATTTCATGGTAGAAAGTGAAAAACATGTTTTTTTATTGCTAAACAAATATACTACGCAACCTCCAAGTGTAAACAACCATCCAGATAAGGATTGGTTATCACCAATATTTGTTATCCAACTCACATTGGTGTATCATTATAATACAAATAGATAATAAGTTTTGTAAAAACTTAAATCATTAGTTTTTATCAAGTATCCAATGATTTTCATTATACATATCCAATGATCCACACCAGGATTACTAATATATCTACTAATCTTTCATACTAAGAAGAAATACCAAGTCTAATACAATGATTTACAAATATTAATAAACCTATCTAACATGCATAATATATTTGATCTATGTAACTAACCATATTCATAAATAGTTTAACACTAGAATAAAATGGATTATTTGCATCATTGAAACAAAGATGGTCAAATTTATTGAAATTTTTTATATGTAATGATAATAACTTAAAAAATAACCCAAACTATATTTTCTAACTATAATACCTAGAATAGTATCAACTATTACAAGATCCATCATTTTAAACATAGTGGACACATAATTATTTTTCTTATTTATACCAATAAAATTGGTTCCAAAATTTAACATATCATCGGCATATAAAAACACAAAAACTTTATATTATTTTTTAAACATTGAAAAACACATTTATCAGTATTTTTATGAGTATAACCCTGAGATAAAATAATTTAATCATTTTTTCCATTCCATATATTTAGAGCCTATATTAGTCCATAAATAGATTTAACTTACATACTTTCTTTTCCTAACCTTGTACAATGAAACCTTCTTTTTGTTCCATGTAAATTTGTTCGTTTATGTATCCATTTTCAAAATTAGTTTTAACATTCATTTTATGGCCAATAAAAATTATTAATTGAAGCTAAACCAAATAAAATTATTTTTGAATTAGTCCAATATACTAGAGCATGAGTATCAAAATAATCAATCCCTTCTTTTTTTTGAAAACATTGGAAACCAATATTGATTTAAAATCTTTAATGTTACCTTTATAATCATACTTATTTATAAACATCCATTTACAACCAATAGGGTTTGATCTTATTGGAAAATCTTAAATGAACCAAGTATTATTCCCCATAATGGAATTAATTTTATTAGTAATAGATTATTTTTATAATGTAATATCTCTTGAGGTCATATATTCTTTTTATGTCCTTGGGTCAATTTATGTAGTCAATACCATATTAATTTTATTCAGAAGATTATTATTTTGATCTCTCTTGTCAAAGAAAATGATTGAATGAAGAAAATTAAATCTAGATGTAAATGTTTCTCCATCCAACATATTGTAATCGTTTTATATTCAAATCAATAATCATTATTATTAATTACTATTTTATTTTAACTAGATAAAGTACAAGAGATAGGGGCATGAGGGATAACCTTCTCCACATCATATTTATAAATATTATTTTCAAAAAACTCTACATACCTTGATTCAATGATGACATTTTCTTGAAATTACATAACTCTATACTCTTTTCTATTTTATACATAACCAAAAAAGACACCGTCAATAGATCTTAGACTAATTTTAGTTAGTTTAGTATCCAGAAATATATAGTAAGATAAACACCCCCAAAATTTAAAATATGAACGATTTATCTTCTATATTTCCAAATTTTATATGGGGATAACATAATTTTCATAGAATAAATCCAATTGAAAGTATATCATGCAACTAATAAAGCTTAAACCCATATATTTCAGGGTATCATAGATTTATTAATCATTCAATTTACCATTTCTACTAAAGTATGATTTTTCTTTTCTACTAAGACATTTTTTTGATGTTTGTAAGGAGTGTTAATTTAATGAATTATACCATGTTGTTTATAGAACTCATTAAATTCAGTCATAATGTGTTCAATAACACTATTTCTTCATAATGATTTAATATGTTTAATTAATTGGTTTTTAACTTCAGCTTCATATTTTGTTCGTATAATATACATATGTAAATATCTATTACATTCATAAAAATAGTTATGCAATTCCTTTTCCTCTATGAGTTAACAAATCATTTAATTAAAAAATATCACAATATACTAACTCTAATATATCATAATTTATCACAAAACATTGATAGGGGGTTTTAACTATTTTATATTATAAACCTTATTAACATTTATTAAATTCATTTTCAATGTTAATTAATTTTAGTTATTAATTAATTTAATTAAATCATAATTAAGTTGTTCCAAATGATCATGATATAAATTAGAGGACTCGATAATGTAAGCATAATATTCAATTATATTATTAATAGATATTTGATACATTATATAATTTGAGTACCACTTCCCCATACATATGGTTCCCTTATATAAGATAACATTTTTATATTTTAATGAAACCCAAAAAAGATTCTTACACTGTAGATCAACAAAGACTGAATTGTTTTGAATATTTGGTAAATGCATCACATTTAGAAGAGTTAAATTATTCCCAGATGTAAATTATAGTTTCGTGCTTTCTCTCCTAGTGACATTGATGCATGAATTATTTCCAAGATGTAATTACTTAATCATAGTTCTATCATTAATTTTTTTAATATCAAATGTCCCTATAAAACATACATATTTAATAATGAATCAATATACCATCCCATATTTATTGAAGCCATATTAAATTTGGATATTATCAAATCTAGATTCTATTTTGTAAACAAGTCTACTGTGGGTTTGTGAAATTTTTTTTGATAGTGACATTACCTTATAAAATTCCATGGTTTTCCATAGACAAAAACCCTGCTTTGTTTTTGGAAGGATTTCCATTGTTTTTGAATTCTTTAATTGTCTTTTTAACATGTGAGGAAGAGTTTGGTTGTTCCTTTACCTAAATGATATTAAACTTGGTATAATGTTTCAAATACCTAACCACATATCTCATAATTAATTCTTTTCAATCTGAAGAAGAATTGAAATTTTTCCAAGGAAATATCCTCACTCATTTCAATGAGTGATTTAACAATGACATTACACAAAGGTGGAAATTTATAAATAATTCCTACCACTTGAAAAGTTTTTGGTGTATTAATATTAAGGGAAAGAAGTTTTTTTTTTTGAAATAACATGGATTTAATGACCTTTCTCTGACACTGAATTGTTATCAACCTTCTTGAAGCTAAGATACTTTGTGGTAATAACTTTATTAGTACCTCCTTCCTAATATTTTCACTTGAATTCGACTACATCCCATATCTCTCAAGAAGAGATAATTTGGATAAATAGTCATTAATATAATTTTATGTTGTGTTGAAAATATTTCATTGACCCAAAACTCATCATATTCATGTTTCTTCCTCACTATTTGAATCTTTTCCACTTGAGTCTCAGCAAAGGGTGTTGTAACACCCTGAGTGTTTTAGAATAATCTTTTTGAATAAATTATAATTCTTTGATGTATTTCATTACATGATGCACGAAGTTAATATTACTTTATATAAAAAAACTATTTTTATATTGCATTAAATGAAGAAAAAATTTTATATTTCATTACACACAATACTTAGTTAACTTATGATACATGAAATAATGACTTTCTTTAACAACATATGTATACGCCGGATTGTTTTTTACCAAATAATATTAAAATTAATTTTTAAAATTTAAAGTATATCTTAGAAATTAAATTTTTGGTTATTAATATGGTTAAATAAATTATGAAAATATATGGTTTAATTAATTAACTACCAATTAATTATAAATGAAAATAAAAATCAATTAAATGTAATGGAAATGTTTTAGTAATCACACTATTTTTTTGCACCCAAAGGTGTTTTATTCTAATAAATTAAATTAATTTCTATTAGAAAATGTTATTAATAAAATTTTTATATCATATAGTAAATATAGTTTTTTTCAATCATCTAAGAGATTTTATTGGCATTATATAAGAAAAATTCCTATTTTATGCGTAAAAAATTATATTTTTCAGAAGCTAGTTTTACTGCCTTTTAATGACACAGTTTTTTAAAATAATATTTTGAAACTTTTTGAAATTTCATATGAAAAAATAAAATTCATTTTTTAAGGTTTAATTTAAAAATTATATTATCTTCATTTTTTTATTCTATGAAGTTTCATTTTTTGATGAATAATGAAAAATAATGAATTTTAATTGAAAACCCCTTTTTTATTTAATTAATTTATATAGTTTAATTATATTTTAAATTGGTTTTAACCAATAATTAAATCATATTTAAATATATAAATATAATTTAGGTCATTTGAATCAATTTTACATTGAAGTTGGATATAAAAACATTTCGTACTTTTGATCTTTTTCACATTAAAAACCCATAGTCTCATCTTGTATGCATGATTAATTTTATTTTAATTTCTAAATTTTATGTGAAATTAATTGGTAAAAAATGATTATATTTTTAAATGATAATAATTTATATTTTCAAATAATTCTAAACTAATTTTTTACCATAATGATTAGTGAAACTTATAAAATTAGTCACGATGAAATGAGAAAAATGAGATTAGTAAGATCAAATATTTAATCATAAGGAGAAATATGGCATGGAAACTTGTAAAAAATTTGTATGGAAATATTTTGATTATATCCTTTATTTTATCTAAAATGGTTCATTATTTGTGGTACATGATGTATGTGAGACCTCCAAATAGTATTTACCTTTCAGTATTTACAAGAATGCCACTCCTCCTCCACTATAAAAGGGCACGCAACCTCCTCACTTATTCACACATCTCAAGACATTTTTCTCATAAAAAACATGAAAAAATAAAAAATAATATTTTCTAACTTCATCCTAGAATATTACTTTTTGAAAAAATATAAACCATTAAGTCATTTGGTACAAACCAAAAGGAGATACTCTAAGAAGTGGTAACGACCATCAAAGAATGTTATTGTTTTATTTCTTCTTTAAACCCATTAAATTATTTTCATATCAAGATTATATAATAAAATAAATTTATTAAATATAATTATATTTTTTATGTTAATGGTGTAACCTAAAACCACACACACATCTACCAAATGGGATATCCAATCATCGTTTGTGTGTACAGCGGACTACCGCCTTGCGAACCAATGTTGTTCGTTCTTCCATTACTGTCTCTTAAAGTATTGAATAATGATGGAAATGATGTTTATATATGATATATATAATATTTATTATGTATTTATTCTTTTTAAATTATTATATAACACATACCATTATGATTTCCATTTTTTGAAAATATGATAACATTGTTTGTGTGTACTGTAGACTACCACCCCATGAAGTGATGTGATTAGTTCACACATTACATATAATGTATTAAGGAAGGATTTAATATAATTATATAATATAAATGGAATAAAAATTCTAACATAAAGTTAATATATATATATATATATATCACTTATTTTTTTTAATGTTACAAGAAAATACAAACAAAGTGGATGCGTACGTACAACCTACCATCTCCATGAATAGTGTATTTCATTTCATACCACTAAATTTTATAAGTTAATAAAAATTCATTTATACTAAATATATATGATATTTATATCATGGTTATCATTCTGGATATTATGAAATCATTTTCTATGTATGAGGTCTGAAATTAAAAAGTCAAAACATGTGTGAAAAACAAGGTAGTTCCTATAAGAAAAATAACTTAAACATGGAATTGTTAATAAAAATATAATATAAATTCATAAGTAAATAATATATATTATCATATGTGTGAATATTTTTCCTTCATAGATGTATAGAAAAATTATATTTATTATAAATGAGTTTTTAATGATTTTGATTGGAATCAAGGCTTAAGGTTAGGGGGTTTCTTCTCTCACTTTTATTTCTGCAAGAAATATGTAATATTCTCTACTAATTTATTTAATGTGGTGTATACTCTACCGTATTATATTTTATATCATTAATTTAATTTATTTAATGATATTAAGAGTTGAAATTTATGTTATTATTTCATAGATCTCATAATTCAACTCTTATTAATTTAGCATGGGATTTTAATCTCACATTTAATTTCTACGAGTCATGAGCCTTGTTCACCACCCATTTCTCATATGTTGTGTGTGTAATGCATGTGGATTTATTTTAATAATTGGATACTGAGAATTATTTTTATTTTATTATCCATTATATGATCTCAATTTAATGTTGTTTAGGATTCAAAATATATGAAATTGGTCAAGGATTTTTGTCTTAATTTTCCTTCTTTGAGATGTATGTCATGATATACACCTATATTATTTCATGAGGTATATATAAATCCCATCTGATATGAAATATTGTGAATTTATGTATAATAATTAATTTTTCGTATAACATTTAATGTTATTACTTTATGGGTCTTATGATTCATGGGTACCGATGTGGTAACAATTTTCAGTTACAATCTCATCGTTTATCAGGACTGTTAATGATTATGATTCCAATGATAAAATATTATAAAATATATATCAATAATTCTCATGAAATATAATATTATCTATTTATTCATGATAATTTAAATTAAAGGTACCATTTCTAAACACTCTTTTACTAAAAATACTTAATAAATATTTTTATGGGAACCTGACTTTATTTCTATCCTCAGTCAGAAATAAGTGTAATTTCGAAACAATATTTTCTAAAAAAATACACACTATTTTTAAATGAAATGTCAATATAATTTTAAAGGAAAATAATTTTTAAAATGTATTATGTTTTAAAAAATATTTTCTAAATATTATTATATAATTTTTCAAGGATATTTTTTGAGGGAAACATTTGAAAAATGTATCATGTTTTAAAAACATATTTTCAAAGGTAATGTTCTTTTTTATGAGAAATGTCCTGAGTATCCTTTTGAAATTATTTTCCTTCTAAGATGAATTTTTTGGGGTTACTTAGGATTTATCAGGGATATGATACAATTATTCCATTTTTTGTATTTTTCTAAATTGTTTATGTTTATGATGATATGTTATTTATGAAACCCATTTCTCTTCCATGGGTTATAGCATGATAAAAAAATTATGAACCCCACTTCCTTTATTGGGTTATTCAATATTGAAATGAATTTGTAACCTATCTATTTTCCAAAGGGTATGACAATATGAAATTTTTATGATACCCATTTCATTTCATGGGTTATGATATGATGAGTTTTTATGACATTCTTTTAGGCATAAATAAGGTTTTCATTATGTGATAGGTGTAAATTATATCTCCCTATATTGATTTGGATAATGATAAATGTAATATGATATTAGAGGGTACATGAGTTGTTAGTACAAGACCAAACACAAGAGGTAAGATGGGATGTTATCTCAGGAATAAAAACAAGAGGTAACACAGGTTTTTAGTCCAAGCTTGAAAATAAGAGGGTACACCTGTTGTTAGCCCAAGATTGAAAATAAGAGGTTACATGGATTGTTTTCCCAAGATTGAAAACAAGAGGTTATATTGGTTGTTAGACCAAGACTAAAAACAAGAAACTACATAGGCATATGTATGAAGCTCGAAGGAGGTATAAAATTGGTCAGACCAAGCCTAACGCATTATAAATGTCTAGGGGGCCAGTATTGACAAAAGCTTTTCTATGCTTAGGTGTATCCCAAAAGTCTATTAATTAGGATAATGTAATGAATTCATGACCCATGTTATTTTATTTCCTTCTGATTCATGTATTATAAACTACCAATCATTATGACATAACTCAGGACTATGATCTTTGATATGCATGGTATGATCTTAAAATTTTATGCTCATGTTCACATACTCTTATATTCCCATTATGTCTATGTATCTTATTTATTTAACGTTAATGGTAATCTAACTCACCCTTTATTATCATTACTTTTTATAAGTTATAAAGAATGGTTTTATGTAGGAGAAGGTTAATATAGTTGTCGTAAAAATTGGAGATCATTATTCAAGTAATAAGATTGTGTTTCATGTTTTTGAAGACCCTAAACTACTACAGTACCTAGGCATCTGTTTGTGTAATGTAATTAATATTCATAATAATGATGTAATATACATGTATGAGAAGCTTGGGTTGCAATATTTGGTATCAAAGTAATGGTTTAGTTATCCTTTGGAAACTAGTATGAGAAAACTTTAATGATATTCCAATGGATATTTTTAATGATATGTATAGGGATATATCTAAACATAACTCTAATGATGAGTCAAATTTAGGAAATTTTCTAGAGTACTGGAAAATGATTGAGAGAGTGGTTTCTCTAAAATTACATCCATATCTAGATACTAATCATTTTTGGGGATCTAGAATAGATGTATATAAGGGTAACAACCCTGAAAACACCTTATTAACCTACAATCTATTAGGAACTAGTGCATGATAATGGGCCTTATTGAACACCTATTTTGAAACTCCTCGAGGATATACATTGTTAATTAACAAATTATTTATGAACCATCATGAAGGATATAAATAGATTATGACATGAATTACCAAGATTAAGCCTTTGGTTTTATATATTGAAAATATACTGTCATCATTTAGACATTCTATAAGTGTTTTTTTATGATTATGTGTTTCTCTACTACTATTAATGTTATTCAATATTTTATTTATTGTTTTAGTTAATGGTTGGAACATAAAAAAACATGTTAATATTAAATTATATTTACAATTAAATGAAGTTTCTCTTGAAAAACTAATTGTTATAGGAAATGGAATGGAGAGCATTGTTTCTATGCTCACACACAATTATAATGAATTGAATCTTTTTGAACTTCCATATGAGAAAATGAGGGAACAATGTTCTATTGATTCCTTCATTATATCCAATTTTTTTGTGGTTATACTAATCCAATAATTTCTGAAAAATGGATCAATACCACTAAAAGGATATTTTCTATTCTCTAGTATTCAGAGAATAAAAGAGTCATTTTGGTTGTTTATTATTTAGAAGGTGAAGTAGATTAGTTGGTGGAACATTATTAAATACATGAGGGAACAAGAAGAAATTTAATCTATAAAATAAAAAGATTTTAATGAGAATTTCTTAGTATGTACTTCCATATAATTATATGAAAAAATATAGAGAAGTAATTCATATATCATAAAGGGAAGGATGATGAATTTGTTGGTAATTATAAAGAAAATTTTACAAGACATGTGAGGTGAACTTTTGGAATTTTCATTTATCATTATTTTATTGTTGACCAATTCATCAATTAATTAAAACCAAATCTGTAAATGAAATTAACTATAAATGAATTTGGATTATATGATTTTATTTTTCAATGTTGTATTAATGTGGAAATTGATTTAGCAGTTATGTATCAATCTTATGGTTTTGGTAAGAAGATAAAAAATGCAATTCTAATAAAAATATAATAACCATAGAGAGAAGTAGATGAGATATAATATTTTATCAACATGTTCTAATAAACATGGATTTAATTGCCTTCATGGGAATATTAAATGTTTTATGTGTGGAATGGAAGGTCGTTGAGTGGATGAATGTTAATGGTATAAGAAAAATCCAGCTAATAACGTGAATAATGATAATTCCATACAAAATGCACCTCCCACAATCTACTGTTTCAATTAAAAATAATTTTAGAATTTTGATAAAAAGTTCCCAAATATAATGGTTAATAATGGTGATCAATTCCAACAACCTCTGAAGACAATATAAAAAGTTAAATCTTATGAAGTCACAATGTATAATGTGAATCATGGTAATTTGAGTACTCCATAGTTGGGAATTTCATGGGGGATTTTATGAAAATAAGATCTATACAGATATTATTGTTCATCCTCTAGTGAAACATGATATGATTCTAAACATTTATTGTCTCTCTCTACAAGGATTTGAAAGTAATTAATTCACCTTGATATTATACCAGGGGAAGGATAATCCTAAGATTCCAATAGAAATGTTTTTATAAGATAAAATCATATTTAAGAAATAATGGGTGAATTGTCCATTGGAAGAATTTACGTTTTCAATAAGTATTTATGGTAATTCTATAAATTACCGTGCCTCAAGAGAATAAATGATAATGGTATTCACATGTATTGTATGTGACCATCAATAGATACTTTATGATATATGGGGATCAATGAAAAAACTATTTTGATAAATTTTTTGAACTTATTTATAAATATTTGGATTTTCATCTTTCAGAAGTGTTAAAAGGTTAAACAATAATAAAATGGTTTATGTTAAACATCAAATGTGGTTTTAAATATTATTTTATTATCATATCACATGAGGTTTTATTTATATTGGAAAACCTATGCAAACCATGTTGATGTGATGTTAACTAAAGACCAATGGAATTACCTATCATTATATTTATTGATCTCTTGATATATTAATTTTTCAGGAATGAAAAGTTTAACTTCTTTTCTTTAAGTTAGTTATGAAGTGTAAATTGATAAAGGAACAACCAAAGGGTGATATTGTTCATATCAAATGTAATGAAATAAATGTATGTATATCTCCTTATTAAAATTCATCAACATTAGGAAAATTGTCTTGAAATAAAATGTATCCTTGTTATCATCATTTTTGATATTATCAATGAAATGTTTCAATCCCTTTTGGTTTATGACTTTATGATCATTATATTTATTCTGACCATGTTCTTTATCACTCCCCCTGAGTATTTGCGTGTTATTTTTCCACTTATATGTCTATGATTTCTCTTTCCACCAATGTTCTCATATGTAGAAACCTAGTTATGAGTTAATTTGGGTCACTATTATATTACCAAATTTCCTTTTAAAATAAGTTTTAGTATTAATTTTTACGATGTGGTATTTTAGGGAAGGGATAGTCAATATTAAACCTTTCAGGACACATATTAATTTCATGTGATAATTTCATTATAAGCGGGGTAGACTGTAACACTATGAGGTTTTATGAATTAGTATTTTTTAATTAATTAAAATTATTTAAAATATTAAATTTTAAACTACAAAAAATTTAGATTTATTTATGCACAACACCATACCAATATTTCATTACATAAAACACTGACCTTATCTGATATTACACACAACACTAATTTGGCTTACGTTACATGCAATATTGACTTTCATTGATATCTTATGTACACGCAAGAATCACTTTTACCAAATAATACAACTATTATTATTATATAGAAAAAATTATATTTTAGACATTAAATTTACAATTATAAATTTTATAAGAAAATTTATGAAAATTTATGGTTTAGTTCATTGGTTACCAATTAATTAGAAATTAAAATAAAAACCTATTGAAAGGAAAGGGAATTTTAAAAAAAATTATTTTTATGCCCCAAAGGAATTTTATCCTAATATATTAAATGAAATTATATTAGTAAATCATATTTTGGAAATTAATATATTATATATTAAATCAAATTTTTTTAAATTCATCAAATATATTTTATAGGGATAAAATGAGAACCAATCCAATTTTACTCATGAAAATATTTATTTTTTTAAGGGTAGTTTTCCACCTATTAATGGAGCACTTATTTTAAAAATATATCATGAAACTTTTAAAAATATTATATGAAAAAATGAAATTCATCTTTGAAATTTTAATTTCAAAATTTTCCTAGGATTAATTTTTGATATTTTTTAATATGATTCATTTTATTAATGAATAGTGAAAATGATGAATTTTAATTGAAAACCAAATTTTAATTTCATTTATTTATATAGTTAAATTATTTTTTCATTTGGTTTTAATGTATAATTAAATAAATTTTAAATCTATTCATTCAATTTAGGTAATTTGAATCAATTTCTCATTGGAATTTGATATAAAAATTTTCAAACTTTTGAATGTTTTCACTTTAAAAACCCGTTGTCTCATCATGTCTGCATGAATAATTTTAAATTAATTTATGTCACTTATCTGAATTGAATTTGGAAAATTTGATTCCATATTTTTAATAAGAATAATTTATACTTTTTAATAATTACAACAAAAATTTTTCCCTAATGATTAGTGAAAATAGTTAAAATTGATCACAGCGATTAAAAGAAAAATGAGTTTACTTAGGACTAATATTTAAACATAAAGGAATAAATTACCTATAAACCTTTCCAACCCCCATTTTATGCCCATATATATATATTATATACCATCTTTTATTGAAATCAGTTCACTAATATAGGCACATTATGTAAGGGAGACCTCGCAATGGTGATTACTATTTGGTATTTACAAGAATGCCACTCTGATTCCAATGTAAGAGGGAACTCACCCCCTCACATATTTACACATATATAACCAATTTAATCATTGAAAAAATGACCAAATAAACTGAAAACAGACCTAAATTATCCATAGAATCATTAATTTTGGAATAAATCCATCCAAGTACGTCCTTTCGTACAAACTAAAAGGAGATACCCGAAGAATAGGTAATGTTCAACAACGAACATTTTTGTTTTATTCCTTCCTCAAATCCCTCAAATTATTTTCATATAATTATTATATAAAAATCTCAATATATTAAATATAAATAGTTTTTTTTATGTTAAGGGTATTTCCTACAACCACACACACTTCAATCAAATGGTATACAAAATCATCGTTTGCATGGGTGGCGGACTACTACCTCTTAAACCAATGTCCTTCATTCTTCCATTACCACCTACTAAGGTCAGTAATAATGATGGAAATTCTATTTATATATGATGATAAATGTATTTTACTTATTTATTCTTATTAAATTAATATATATCAGAAAACATAATTTTTTACATTTTTTGAGAATATGATAACGTCAATCGTGTTTACGGTGGACTACAACCTCGCAAACTGATGTGATTCATTGACTCGTTAAATGGGATGTATTAGGTATGGGTTTAACTGAAATATGTGATATAAATGATATAAAAATTATAATTTAATTATAATATATTTATCTATCTGTCTATCTATCATTTATTTTTTAAAATTTGATAAGAAAATGAAAATAATTTTCATGCGTACGTATGGTCTACTATCTCGATAAATAATATATTTCATTTCCGATCACTAAATTTTATGGGTTAATATAAATAAACAAATTATTAATACATATTTTATTTATATAATTATTATAATTATGGATATGATGAAATCATGATCTATGTAATATTACCAAGAATTAAAAGTCAAAACATGTACGAAAAACAAGGCAGTTCTTACCCAACACATAACATATACTTGGAATTGTTAATAAATAGGCTAGATAACATCATATGTAAATCACATATGTTATTATATATATGAATATGGTTTATTGAAAAATTTAATATATATATATATATACTATACAGGTTGTTCAAATGAGTACAACAAGAGTCAAGACATAAGGTGATAGGAATTCCAGTCTCACTTTTATTTCCGTGAGACTTATGCCATATTCATGATTCATTTTTGTGTGTGGTGTCTGTAATACCCTATTATAAGTTATAAAATGAAATTAAATTATTTCATGATATTAAAATGTTTTGATGATGTTATTATTTCATGGATATAATGATTCAAATGATACTCAAGAAGTAAGGGATCTTCATCTCGCTTTTATTTTCTCTAGGACACAATCCATGTTAACCACATATATATTGTCTATGGTGTGTTTAATTCACATGAATTTATTTAATTATTATTATAATAGGTATTATTAGGATTTAATTATCCATTTTATTATATTAATTTCATGGGGGTTTACAGTTTAAAAGTTACCAAATTAGTACAAGATTTGTGTCTCAATTTTCTTTCCTTAACAAATATGTCATAAAATGAACCTATATTATTTCATGAGATGTATATAGAACCCCTTTTAAATTTAATATCATGAATTTATATATAATAATTATATATTAAATTAAATTTCATGTAATTATTTAATGGGGCTTACGATTCAAGGCTACAAAAGTTGTAATAATTTTATGTTACACTCTCATCGTTCTTGAGGATTATTTGTCTTTAAAATATTAATATATTAGGATATATCTCTCAATAATTATCTTTAATTTTCTTCACCTTATAGGATTCATGGAATATTCAAGTAATCATACCATTTAGAATACTTTGTTATAGAATATACTTATGAAAATATTTTTATGGGAACCCGACTTAATTTCTTAATTCTGTGGTAAATCTGTGTTCTTTCAAAACATGTTTTTACCAAAAATATTTTTAAAATGTTTTTAAATGATATTTTATGAATTTTTTCAAGGAAAATGTTTTTTAAAATTTTTAATGTTTTAAAAATGTTTCAAAATGTATTTTATATCTTCATTTATGAGTTTTTGAGGATATATTCAATAGAATATGTTTTCAAAATGTTTTATATTTTAATAAATAAATTTCAATGAGAATTGTCTATTTTCATCAAAAAATGTTTTAAATTATTTTTAAAAAATCCTTTATATTTTTTCATGTTTATTTTCAACGAAAATTATTTTATTTATGTTTCATATTATAAAATCTGATTTTCCAGAAAAATCTATATTCCTTTATGAAGTGTCCCCAATATCATTTTAAAATACTTTTCCTTATAAGATGAAATTATATGAGTTTACTTATGATATATTGGTGATATTATTCAAGGATTCCATAATTATTATTTATTTTAATGGTTTGTTTTAATAATGAAAAATTATTTATGAAACAAGTTTTTCTTCAATGGGTTATACAATGATAAAATGATTATGAAACCCACTTATGTTCATGGGTTATTCTATGATAAAATGATTATAAAATCTATCACTTTTCCATAGAGTATGATATTATGAAATGTTTATAATATCCATTTAATTTCATGGTTTATAATATGATGAATTTTTATGATCTTGTGGCACGTATAAATTTGGTTTTCATTATGTGATAGGTGTTACCAATATCCCCCTCCAATGAATTAGGTAATGATAAATGTTATATGAGATCATAGGGTATATGGGTTGTTAGCCTAATTTTTAAAAAAAGTGAGTACATGGATTTTTATCCCATGTATGAAGAAAGAGGGTGCATGAGTTTTTACCCCAATCCTGAAAAGAAGAGGGTACTTGGGTTGTTAGCCCAATCCCAAAAATAAGAGAGTACAATAGTTGTTACCCTTAGAATAAAAACAAGAGGGTACACGTGTTGTTATATAAATCCTAAAAACAAGAGGGAACATGAGTTATTGGACCAAGAATGAAAATAAGAGGTCACAAGGTTCATTATACCAATTCAGAAGTAGGAACACTGATGGTCTTCCAAATCCTAAAACGTTATAAATGTCTTGGTGTTTATACATGACATAAGATTTTCCATGTTTAGGTGTATGTCACAAGTCTGTGAATTATGACAATGTTATTCTTCTATGACTAATGTTCTTTTATTTTATTATGATTCATGTCATATTAAATAATAATCATTATTCCATGACCCATGAATATGATCTTTGATATTCATGGTATGGTATTAAAATGTGATTCTAGTGTTCTTACACACTTATTTTCATGATAAGATTATGCAACTCTTTTATTAAGCCTCAATGATCACCTAAGATCAACTTTTCTTATGTTTTATTTCCATATGTTAAGAGGGAAGGTTTTAAGTAGGTTTACTAAATGATAATATCTTTTGGGGGAAAATTTAAATATCTTTCTCCAAGTCATAAGATTGTGTTCCTTGTTTCAAAAGATACTAATATATTATAGTTATTGGGAATTTGTTCATGTAATTGAATGAATATTCCTAAAAATGATGTAATATCCTTGTATAGGAAACAAGGGTAACTATAGTAAATCTATCAGAATTTGTTGTTGGGTTTTCAAGAATGGGGTGATGTTTTGGTTTTAGGATGTCAAAACTATTCAACACCATAAGATGAAAATTAATCTTATCCTTCCACCATGATAATTTGTTTCCAAAAAAATGTTCATGTTTTTCTATTTATTTGTTTATCATTTTAGGGGAATTCAATTCCTTATTCTTGTTTTTCATCATTAAATCCCATTTTAATATAGGAAAATAGAAATGAAAATGGATAAGAAAGCATGAATTTTTAATCTTGATTCATAGGTTCTCAATTGAAATTTCCTTTAAGGATTTGAAAATGACTTTGGGAATGTGAAACAAAAAATTTCAACAGACCCAAAACACCAATGTTGGGATGATTTATGTATAAAATTTCAGATTTAATAGATTAAGATGGTCACTATTTCCATCAATTTCTTTATAGATCAAAATCTATGTTATTTTCCATAATTTGGTCTCACAGTTTTGATTAAAGAACACCTTGAATAAATCCTAAAGAGAAAATACAGGGATTGGGGAACCTCATTGGATTTCAAAAATTAAAAATCCTATCATTATGACTAATCAAACCATTAGATGGTTTTTATTATTTTTTTAAAATTTATTATTTTTTTATGATATATATATTTATATATATATATATATATAACATTTTACTGAATGATGTATATTTTTAAAATACATTATAATAATTTTAGCATATACATTTTTAATGGAAAAATAATTCCCACAACCCCTTTAGATAAAGTATGTTATTTAAGGATTCTCCCTCCACTTCCAATATGGGATTCCACCTTGTTTTCCACCTCATCAATATAAGAAAAAAAGTGTGGGTCTAATCAAAAAAACTTTTATTCATTTATTATATAAATAAAGCTATAAAATTTTTATCTTATTGATGTTATTTAAATAAGATTGGATTCAATTGATCCTCTATTTTCATCCCTCATAGTTTCTCTAGAGTCTAAATATGAAATTAAAAGTTGTGTCTATTACCTAGTAAGAGGTGTCAAGGAGGATTTCAGTTTTAGGTGTCTTCCCGAGGAGGTGTCTTTGAGTCTGATTCCTATAGAGGCTCTATTTTCATCTCATGTTAACCAATTTTCTATCGACTCTTCCAATAACTAAGCTATATTATCCCATGTAAGTAATTAAATTTAGTTACCCTTTCCTCAATTTAGTATTTTAATAGAAATAAATCTTCTTCTGTGTTTAAAGGAGTGAATACCTGATATCAATAATCATATCATTCTATTACCAATTCTTCAAACTTCTTAGTCCCATTTTATGAAGAATTAAATTCATAAAAGGCACCATATTTCTTTTCCTCATAACTTTTTGGTATATCAGGTCCTCAATTCCATGTCAAAATGTGAGTTTATTTCGTATAAATTTAGTATAAAACATTTATTAATTTGTTTTATTATTGAACCAAATATAAAGGAAAAATATATTCATTATTTTTCAACCAAACTCCACATTGGATGTTGAATTAATGGAATCCTAATCAATAACCTCATTTTATTCTTCTAGAATAATTCTTTAAAGGTTATCCTTATCAACTCCACAAACCAATATATTATGGTTGAAGTGATCCACTCTTCATTCTCAACTTATCTGTTCTTTATTTATGAAAAAGTTATATGTTTGAAAGAGAAAACCTTTGAAAACAATACTCATAATTCAACCCAGTTTCTAAAATAGAGATCATAATAGTTGATTTCAATACTATCCTTACTCAAAATTATAATAAGGGAGTGAGTTATAATTAATGGAAAGCGATGTTTGATTTAAAAAAATTTCAATTAGACAAAATCCTTTTAGATCTTAGGTTATTAGTAGATAATTATACTGGGTGTATAATAAATGAGTTGTTAGAATAATTGGATTCATCTAGATATATTTATTTCTAACAATCAATGGATTGACACTTTTTCTTATATATGTTCTATACATGTGGATCGATCTCTTCTAAACATTTCTCCACTACTAATCAAGATTAACAACTTAATAGAAGTATTTTTTGGTTTTTAATTTTTCAATTTATAGATTCAAGATCCCAAGTTTAATAAATTTTCTAATTTTCATAGCATGTTCAAGTGCATGGGAATTTAGGAATTTTGTTACAAAATAATATATATATAGATTGAAAGTATATTTATTGGATTGGGTTACTGTAAGAATAAAGCATCTGTATTGTCTAGAAAATTTTCAAATTTAAATCAACATTCTCTATATAGTACTATGGGTGATACGTTATGAAGATTATTCTGCGACTAATGGATAATAAATGTCTCTTAATAGATCTGTTTCTCGAGGAAGAGAGAGAGGCTAAAAAACTCAAGAACGATTTGGATAAAATAAAAAATAAAAAATAATTCATATCTTTATTATTTCATCAGTGAAAGGAAATATGTGTGGAACCTCAACATGTTCCATAATGATATGTCATTTACCAGTGATGTTGAGTTGGAGGGTCCTCATGTAGTGTAACATTTTTCATCCTTATTTATAGGAATGCATTAAGGCCTAAGGGATATTTTAATGGACTATACATAAATATTACATATTGTAGTGAATTTAAATTATAATTCACTTTATTAAATTCTCCAAGATATAATAGGTATATATTTTTATAGTTTTAGGTTATAAATATTACATAAAAACATATATATACAATGTGGAAACGTCAAATCAGTATCCATTTTCCAATAATATACAAATTCTAAAATGAAACATGTTTTAATTTGATGAAAAATATTAGTGACTATCATCTTCAATATTCATGTCCCTTACACATCCTTAATCCCTATAATAATCATTATAAAACATGGGGTGAACAAAAAACATTCACTATGGGGCATAACAATTCATAGATAAATCATTAGTCCATAAACACTTATAAAAATTTCCCTTCTTCAGAATAAAAATTGGGCTTAAAATAAACATTTAATTACCCCATAAATCTCATTATCTACCCAAGTAATTTCAAAATACATTTCCAATTAAATATAAAATGAAAAATCAAAATCAAAATCATGAGGTTTCTTTGAAATCATGAAAAATTATTATATCCTTCTTGAAAAAGTTATATTTTTCAACCACACATTGTCATATAAACCTCCATTTTCCATTCGAAAAGTATAATACTTCCAAACAAACCCTATCAAGAACTGATAAAAAATGTTGGTAACTTGAGGAATCATTTTAATATCACTCTTATTTATAGAGTAACCTTCAGGTATACACATGGTATAACCATTACAATTAAACTTGGAGTAACCATCATAGTTTCACTTGAAATGTCCATCACAATTATTACAAGTATAAACATCACAATATATTCCCATAATATTTTAGGATAAACATAATAGGTAAAATCCATCAATTTACATAACTAATTGGGGTGCTATAATAGGCTCACACATTCTGGATTTATAATGTAACCATCCATGATCATAAATACTTCTCAAGAACCATAACATAATTCCTAAAATATTTCATCATAAAAACATTATTTTCTCCATATGAAAACATTTTTGGATATTTATACAGCCCTTCCTTTTAAAACACATTTCTCAAAACTGAAGTTCATAAAGTAAATGGAAAGTTGGTTTTTATTTTAAAAAAATTAAAGCTTATAAAGGAATATAAAAAAACAAATAATGGTTATAGTCATGAGAAAGGTCACTGTCATCATATATGTTAAAATAGAACATTCTCTTGACTTTTTTGTAATTAATGTTAAAAAAATCCATAACATTATTCCATTTGAAAAATAGTGAAATAATTTAAAAGAGAAAAAAATTTACTTTTTCATTATTTTATTTACATATTAATTAATACATAATATTATTTTTAAAATTGGGGAATGGATGAAAATATGTGTTTTAAGGGAATCATTAAAATATAATTTTTAAAAGAAAGTCCCTTACGTAGTGTCTGACTCATCAAGTATGTTATGTATATTATCGAATAATAAAATAATGTTAGTTATTGACTTCCTAAAGAACAATTTTAATTTTTATTATTATTTTTATTTCACTTTTTACCATTTTATATAAAATTATTTAATCATTTATGTTCACATCAGACATTCTAATGATATTCGATACATAAGACAGAAATGAGTTCGGTTGGTAGAATATGGTCAATGTGGTCATTTTTTAATAAAATATAGAATAATAGTAATTAAATAATAATTTTTTTATTTATAAATAATAATTCTAAAAAAATCATCATAAATGGTTATGAAAAAAGAACAATGTCACAATCATTGAGACGGTAGGTCATACATATTCATGAGTAACATATCCATTTTTCATCAGTTATTATAGAAAGATGGTAAGTATCTTTTTATATTTAATTAGTTATCATAATATCATATTTAACATATTATATCATTAATTATAATTATATATATCATCTAAGTGATTTGGTGTTAAAAAAACTCACATCCCTTTGTGGAGGTGGTATTCCACATGTACACACAAACAATGTTATCATTTTTCAATGAAAGGATATGAATTAGATTAAATAATATATTTTCCATTAATAATGATAAATATGATATTATTATCATATATATACCTTAAATACATCATTATAACCAGTCTTGAGAGATGGTGATGGAAAAGGAATCACATCGGTTCCTATGGCGGTAACCCTCCGTTCTCACAAATGATTAATTCCTCCAATTTGATGGAGGTTAGAGATGGATATTTTTTATTAAATTAAAATAATGACATCTTAGTATATTTAAGATAATTATTTTTTTTATTTTACCTTGTTTTAATAAGATTATATGTTGGTGGAAGAAGAAATAAAACTAAAACATGCAGTTAAAAATTATACATCTTCATAAATTCTTCTTTGATTAACACATCAGTCCCTCTAAGGTTGGTATTATTCCTAAAAAATATAGAATGATTTTATGGATTATAGAAATTTATTTGGGTAGGTATTGGAAAAAAATAATTAGTTTTTAAGTGTAAATGAATGATATGATGTGGTTCCCATTTATAAAATAGGGGAGGGGCAATTTTGGAAATCAAAAAATATTAAATTGATATAAATTAATTTTTATATTAGAATGAAATAAATTGATTTTATAAGATTATAATATAATTATAAGTCTAAATCATCACATAAAATGAAATTTGGACTAGTTTGGATCACATATTTACCCTTACCATTTTATATTAACCCACTGTTGACCCATTGGAAAATTTTGCAATATTAATCTTTTCTACAATTTAAGGGTTAATAGTGTTACAATATAATTAAAAAATACTTATAAATAGACTGTGGATGATTTTATTATTCCTATCCCATTCATTTTTAAAATATAATATTTTTAGGAATTTTATGTCATTTAATAAAATATTATTTTAATAAAATATCAATAATATCATTTTTAGAACTATCCATTTTCATTGATTTTTTGAACATAAAAAAACCATGGAATTGGAAATTAATCAATCAAAATATCTTTAAAATTTTCAATTTTTCCAAAAAACTCCTGGATCACATTAATATTTTTAAATTATATTACATTTAATATTGTTAATTAAATTTATTTAAATTTCCCTTAATTGATTAACTACAGATTCAGCATTGTGAAAGAATTTATGATAATTAAATATTCACTAAAAACTAAAAATAATTTAACTTGATAAATATAAATCAGTTATTTTTATAATGATTATTTTAAACAAACATATCATCTTTTTAACTCCATGTTAAAAATATTATTCATGGTAGGTCCTGGGGGGTACAAATCACATAATACTGAAAGTGTGGTGGTTTGAAAGAACGACCTCCTCAAATCACAACCACTAGTAAAAAAAAGGAGTAACCACTAAACTATGCCCCATGGGGCTCAAAGTGTTAAACATATTACACTTGTCAAAAATAATATTGTTTCATTTTTTTCTTTTCTTTAAATAAAATATTATAATGTTTATATTCACATCCAAATGGGAACAAATACCAATTAACCTATTATTAGATGATTATGGATGAAATTTAATACTAAAATGAAATTATGTCTAGTTTTCGGGTCATTTTATAGTCTTTATCATTTTTTAACTTTAATTACCCAATTTACCCTAAACTCTGGTAAACAATTGTCAAAAGTAAATATTAATATTGACAAAAAATAAAAGGGACCTATTTACGAAGATTAAAACCAATGATTCCAAACATGGATTCAATTTTTAAAAATTCAAATTACAAAATTTCTAGAATTTAATTTAATATTAAAAAGGAAAAACACAATGAAAAATTGTTTTTCAAAAAATGCCCTTTTATGTATAAAATGTTTTATTGTAAATTAAAGTATACAATTTCTTTGAAAAAATGATAATTATTTTAAATAATAATTAAATAATTAAATTTATAAAAATAAATAATCATTGTTTTTTAATTTATAAACATTTAAAATAAGAAAAAAGTTTCAATAAAAAATAGTGTTTTCACTATTCAGTGAAAAATAAAACATTTTTGAAAATTGTGAAAAAAGTATCTTCTAATGATTTTTTCATGATGAATTTATAAATGATGTTATTATTTATGAAATAAAATTATATAATTTTGAAATAACTATTTCAAATAAAAATATCAAATACATAAAAATCCAATTCTATTTGAAATAAATCTTTTTTTATTTCAATTGACACATTGTCTAATATGATAATAATGAATATAACAATATAAAATAATAATAATAAATATATATATGAAAATTTTTAATTTATAAATTAACATTGATTTTACATAATTCAACATTTTTAAAATTACATGCTCATAATTTTATTCACTTATTAAAAAAGTGGGGATACCTTTCCCTCAAAACATTTTCAGACTCCCGTGTTGCTTCTTTAACCAAACAGTTTTTCCAAAAAAAACTTATCCTTTTGAATTACAATATTCCAAAATAATTTATCTCTATGTTTAAGAATATAAATGGAATATTTTTCATAATAAAGGTTCTATTACATATCAACTACTTCAGGGATCAGAACATGTAATGAATCTGACACATACATTCTTAACATCGAAACATGAAAAAAATTGTGTACCAGTGGTAAAATTAGAGGCAAGGGAAATCACCAAGAAACATATCAAACTTTATATAATATTTTATATAGTACAATGAACCATGGACTTATCTTCTCCTTTATACTAAAACACTTAACACTTTTCAATGGAGATAGTTTAAAAAAAACCTGACCAGCAACCTCAAAATAAATATTTTATCCCTGGTTATTTGTGTGACTTTTCTTCCTACTCTGAGCTATCCTCATATGTTTTTGAATTAACTTTATCTTCTAAACCATTTATTCTACCAATTCTACTCCCATAAACTATATTTCTCCTACATCATCTAAAAAATTTGGAGGCTGACATAAATTTTTATATAATGTGTCAAAAGTTTACATCTTTAAACTAGAATGAATAATTGAATAATAAGAAAATTTAAATAAATAAATTTGGTGATCCCAATGTCACTGTTAATCCATTTAACAAGAATAAATAAATACTTTCAAGGTATAAATTGTTAGTTTGGGCTGTCAATAATATTGAGGATGAAAAGCTATACTAAAATTTAATTCATTACCCAATAAATTATGAATTCCTTTCAAAACATTTTAAATGAACTTGGAACCATGGTAAGATAAAATAAAGATAGGAAAACTATATAACCACACTACATACTTAATATATATCTATGAAATTGGATCTAAATACAAATTATCTTGAATGGTGATATAATTCATATATTTAGTTAATCAATCAACAATTATCAAAATCTAATTATTACCTCAAGTAGTTTTTTGAAATCCCACCATAATATCCATAGATACATTTTCCAATTTTCACTTTAGAGATAGTAAAGGATGAATCATCTCCTTCATTAATTTCTATTATTCCTTAACATATTAATAATTGAAAAAAATATCTGATGTTCCTATATCTATATGGGAATGACAAGGATCAAATAATCTCTTTCCAAATATTAAATAACAATATTTATTAATGTTAAATCCTATAAAAATGCCCTTCTTAATAAATTCTATTTTTTTCTATATCTCACGCTCTTCCTTTTTTATCTTGTTTAATTATTTCTAAAAGATATGATTGTACTGACACCTGAAACAAAATAACAGATGTTCCTGTATCCAAAAATTTAAATCCAAAATTCATCCAATAATTAACCAAAGGGTTGTATTCAAAATTTAATGTGATTAAGGCATAATTTCATTTTCAACTCAATGAATCAATTACTTTATTTTAATTTCCCAGATAATAATGAATTTTTAAATCATAATTATTTATCATTCCATTAATCTCCATTGTCTCAGGTTTAACACATTATAATTCAATATATACAAGAATAATTTTATGACTAGTATATATTTCACAATTGGTTCTATATAAATGATATATCTATATTTTTAAATCAAAAACTATTTCTACTAATTCTAGATCATGTGTAGGATTATAAAAATCTTGAGGATTCAATTTTCGTGATACATAAGAAATTTCGCAGTCATTTTATTTTATAAAACATCCTAAAACCCTTAAATAAGATTCATTATAGATGAAAAATTATCCATTTTTTGAGGAAAAAAATTGTAGTTTTAACGAATATTATTTTTAGTTCTTGACAATAATCATAAAATTCTTTTATCCAAATGAATTTTACTCCTTTTCATGTTAATTTAGTTAGTGGGATAGATAATAGTGAAAAGTTTCTAACAAACTACCAGTAATAGCCTATAAACTTAAGAAAACTAAAAATCTTCGTAATATTTTTAGGTATTTTCTATTCATATACTAGTTTAGTATTAGCAGGATCAACTATCAGGACCTTTTTATATATAATGTTTCCATGGAATGAAATATGTGATAACCCAAAATCACATTTTATAAATTTTACACATATATTCTTTTCTTTTCGGGTTTGTAAAGACACAGAAATTCCATGTAATTGTTTTTAATTAAATGGAATTATTAAGAGTCTACGAAAAGTGACGACACGTGATTTTGAGGTTCAGAGAGCCCAGAATGGATTTATGAATTTTTTAAGGTACGTTCAGTTAAACTATGGGTGGTGAATTCTATCTTTTGAAGTGTTGCTTAGATTAAAAATCCAAGGGAACCATTGAATCTACAGTATCAGGATTTTCATAAGGGAAGTTTAACTTTTACCGAAAAGGGTCAGACGAAAAAGTTTATTTTTGTACTTTACAAAATAATAATAAAATAACTCAAAGAGTTATTTTATTTCTTTCTTGTAACTATTTACTGGTGTTGGAGGGACCGCTGGTTTGTCAGTCCATTAAAGGGATGGTTACACTTGGTTATGTAACCCCACCATTCGGAGAATTAATAGGTTCACTGATTCAATTCATTAATGAACCTCATTAATTGTGTGGTGTATTGATCCTCTATTTCATCTTTTTAAACGAAGCTCAGGCATGGGATTTTGGAATTCAAGAGAAGAAACTATGACAATGTGTCGTGATGTCTTCCACCAACCTTGATTCAGTCTTCGAAAACTGTTGGAGGATTCGACAACATGATCTAAAGGATTTGAACATTCTCCTTCATCTACAACACCCTCGGATGTGGACACTCCTTCCTCACCCACAAATACTTCTAACAAGCTCGAGGTAGGGGGTTTTGTTGTTTAGTTTATAATTTTAAATTATTTTATTTTCTTCCCATGTTAAAATGAAAACGCAGAGGGTGCGGTTCGAGGGAACAAAGCCCGGATCATCTGCTATTCTTGGAATGGTTTTGTTTCTTCATAAGAGACCGATCAACAACACGAAATGTCCTACCTGAGAGCAACACAATGATGGATGCATCCCAGGTGGTTCGTAGTTGTAGTTAGTAGAAGAAACGGATCTTCGAAACATTACCATAAGCCCACCAAAGCTTTGCTGGTGCAGCAACGTCAGCCACCGGAGACGGAAGTGGTCAGCACCCATCGGTCACAAAGAAGTGGTGGTGCCTAAAGGAAATATAGCAAAAAGGGTGGTCGCCCGATGGTTGGTACGTTGACAATGGAAGCGTGTCGTAGTAGGGCTCTGTAGAGGAGGGCCACAGCTCGGATCCATGGTGGTCGGAAGGGGTTGCTGGCCATCATCGGCCACGTTGTCACCAGGTGGCGTGGCGGGGCATCGTTCTACCAAGGAAGGCTGCGGAGGAGGGCGAAACCTCACCCTGCAAGTCCCATGGGTGAGCATACCCCCATGCCTGAACAAATGTCTTGGTGGTTCTGTGGCCCGACGGGCCATGCCCAACCAGGTGGGATGGGTCGCACCCATAGCCCAACTATCCTGGATCACTCCCAGTGTGCTGGACCAGGCCCATCCAAATCGGGACATGCCCAGCGGGTTGGGTCGGGTCGACCTGACCAGATCAGACCGGATCCAGACCCTTTTTGGCCCGGTTACGCTTAAATGGGCATATCTACTAAATCAAATGTCTGTTTGATGAACCGTCTATGGCACCAGAACACTTAGGATGAGACGGTCCTTTTGAAATACTTCACATGAGTTTCAGAGAATATTGGAGTTTGGCTGGGTTGGATCATACATGAATCCAACCAGTCCCTCTACATAACATGCATATAACATACTGACCAGGTGTCCGGTTGAGGCGCCGTCTATTATGTTGGAACCCTTATGACATGGCAGTTCATTTAGTAACTTATTCGTGGGTCTTTGTTCCGGTTAAAATATGACTGATGGCTTGAGGATGGAATTCTCTCAGAATTAATCGTGCTAAGTTTGTGAATCCTATGGTTGGCTGAGACGTGAAAAATGAATAGTGATCCTATGTGGATCAACATGGAGAGATCCTATGTGGATCAGTACTGAGTGATCCTTTGGAGATCCACACCGAGTGATCCTTTGTGGATCTGCACCGAGTGATCCTATGTGGGCCAGCAGCAGAACCTCATGGCAGAATAAGATTATGTAACTTTATGAATAAACATATGTTCTTTTTTAATTAATATAATCCTCTTGTGAGCGACCTTTTACTTTTTTGATATGTGATTGAGATAATTCATTGTGGGTTTCTCTTTGTGTATTTCTGAGAGTCATTAGGGGGTCTCGGGGTCCCTACTTGGTATGGTTATACTGACCCCTACATGGGCTTCACCTGCACCTAATTGTGTCTTGTGCAGACGACAAACATCTTTGACTGATCATCGAGGAGCCAGGACTTGACGGTGTCTGGACATGTTCGACTGATGTGGAGAGAAACAATGACGTGATGTATCTGCCCTACATATAGGATCCTTTGCGGATGTCCTTAGGATCTATTTTCCCTTTTTTCTATTTTTCCATTTTAGTTGGGCTTCTATTCTGGCCCCTTTTCATCCGTACTTACTTTTACACTCTATGGTGGTTTTTAGTTGTGGTTGCACCTTTCTTCTTCCATTGTGTTTTACTTTTTCACAGTGTACCCTATCTGTGTATGTAAAAGTTTTTAGACAATGCCTTACCATTTTAACAAAATGCCTTTCTTGAGCTTATCACCAAACCCTGGCATTTGGAAGGCGGGAATGGGGTAGTCACTGCACATGACCTGGGGGATGAGTCATGACAAAGTAGTATCAAAGGATTCAGTTCTACTAGAATAACCAAGAATATAGGTTTTTAATGTTGCAATAGTGTTATGTGTCTTAAGTTCAGGTTTCTGTTCAGGGAGTCCAGTATTGGTGTGGTGGTCGACCAATCCATACACCAGGAACAAAAATTCTTATTTTCAACTTGGTAGATGGAAACATTGTCTACATGTGTTTTGAAAAAGCTATTTTTCATTTGATCTCTTATAATCAACTATACAAGTATAACTTATTAACTGTGGTTCATCTGTTTTCATTCTGGATGTCTCCATGTACATAGAAAGACAAGATTCTAGAGATAGAACCTGATGATGGACCACCAAGCGATAAGGTGTCAGGGAAGGGCCCTCTTACAGTGATGGAACCTTCAAGTGGTGTACTAGTAGCACCACCACCCATGGGGATGAATATCACTCCTGACCCACTAGTAGACTGTGCACACAGACTAAGCACATTTCACTAGATCTAGAGACAGAGGCCTTTGAGGTTTCTATGAGTGACAGATCCCTAGTTAGCTGAGGTCTAGCTAGAGGCTATAGTATGATTTTTTTCTGTTTGTTGGGACACCAACCAATTAGATGATGATCCAATTTGATAGCCTCTTCTAGGTAATAATAAAAAGATGGTGGAGTCTAATCCTCCAGATGCATGAGGAGGTGACACTATCCAATTTCCACTTTGAGACCCTCTTCAGGGCCAAGTTCGTACGAGTGACATTACGCTCAGTTCCTATCCCGGAGCTACGACACAAACATCAGGGTAGCCTGACTGTGGCATAGTACTCAGCAAGATTAATTTACCTCTCTCACTACTCTACTCACATGGTACGTGACCCATTATTCAGGGCCCAGTCCTTTGAGAAGGGTCTCTGAAGGGAGATCATAGCGTTGATGATATCTCTTAATATTCCAATGCATGCTGGAGTGCTCAAGCATTAATTGTTGGTGGAGAGATATTTGGCTATGTAGGCACTAAAAGTGAGATCTGGAACTAGAAGACAGGTAGATGAGTCATCTTCAGTAGGAAATAAGATGATGACGCAGTGTTCCAAGTTTTCTTGACCTTACAGAGGATGACCCAAGGACACAGGGTCGGAGGTGCGGAGCTCACGAGGAAGAGGATTTCTTCTGAGGACGAAAGTATATTACTCTTCTCTAGTCCCAACCAATCCTAGGAAACTACACACCTCGGTCACACTGCTGGGTGGATACCAATCATGCACAACCTTTATCTTCGCTGGATCCACCACAACTCTAGCCTCCAATATAATGTGCCCCATAAAGTGGACCTCCCGTATCCAGAACATGTACTTTGAGAGATTACCATAAAGCTTGTGAAATCGGAGTGTATCCTGAACTATCTACAGATGAGTAGCATGCTCCTACTTTGATGCCAAGTATTCCATGATGTAGTTAATGAATACTATAAGGAAATGATTGAGGTAAGGCTAGAAGATCCTGTTAATGAGTTACATGAAAACTATCGGAGTGTTAGTCATGCTGAAAGGCCACACCATGAACTCTTAATGGCCATACTAACATCTAAAGGCTATCTTCGGTATGTCAACATCTCGTACCATGAGATGATGACACCCTAATCTGGGATGAATCCGAATGCAGGAGACAACTGTGATTGCCTACAGCTCATGAATGCTGAGGCAAAATCAATTGAACTATGCTACCCATGACATAAAGTTAAGAAAAGTGTCCATTTCCCTGAAAATGTGGTGGAACTACTTGATGGGTGAATGATTAAACATCTACTCCGATCACAGGAGTCTCAGGTATATATTCTTAGAGAAGGACTTGAACCTGAGACAACATCGATGGTTGGAGTTCCTCCAGGAATATGAATTTGAGGAAGTCTACACTCCTAGGAAGGGTAACATAGTAACAGATGCACTTATCAAGAGGTATGGTCTATAGTTGCTGAGTGAAGTGATAGAGCAACTAGCCTCCTGATAGATATCCTTCGTGGATAGAGATGTAGCAGCATACCTCCAGTCTATGACTCTAACTCCTACACTCCTTCAGCGAGTTCAGGAGTCGTAGCTTGGGGATGTTGACTGCAAGGACCAGTGTGCTTTGATATACTCAGGAAAGTAACCTAAATGATTTTATAATGGTAGGGAGCACATCGTTCTCTTTATAGTACACACCATGGTACCAATGAAACTACGAGAGGAGGCATTGAGCGAGTTTCACAGATCCCCTATTGATGTACATCCATGAGAGGTGAAGATGTACCAGGACCTCTAGTGTCACTACTGGTGGCCAGGGATGATGAAATCTGTGGTATAGTTCATATCATGATGCCTCACTTATTAGCATGTGAAGGATGTGCATCAGGTACTAGCAGGCTTAGCTTAGCCACTTGAGGTGACACAATGGAAGTAGTATAGTGTATCCATGGACTTCATTACAGGGCTACCACATATGTCCAAGTTCCACGATTCCATCTAGGTGATCATTGACAGACTCACCAAGTCGTCCCACTTCACACCCATCCGAGAGCAAGGATCTGTAGAGGGCATGGGAAGCCTCTAGGTATAGGAGATTATACAACATCACAAGGAGCCATCGATGATCATCTCAGATTGCGATGATACTTTTACATTACTCTTGTGAAAGGGATTACAGGAGTAATTCAGGACTCATCTACGCTTGGGCACCACCTTTCATCCTCAGACAGATGTTTAGACATAGCGGACAATACAAACACTTGAGGACAGTCCTGGTGCTTGCGTCCTAGATTTTGGTTTTAGTTAGGAGGACCACCTACCACTAGTGGAGTTAGCATACAATAATTGTTATCACTCCACCATCAGCATTGCTCCATTTGAGGCCCTGTACATGCGACCATGTAGATCACCTCTATTCTAGACAGACCTAGTGGATTCCGCACTTATGGATCCAGAGTTGGTATGGGATACCACGGAGAAGGTGTGGAACATCCATGAGTGGTTGGAAACTACAAATATCTACATGAAGTCTTATTCCAATTAGAGACAGATACCCTTGGAGTTTGAGGAGGGAAATCTTGTCTTCCTATGCGTCTCACCCGGATGAGGATTGCAGAGATTTGGCCCAGGGGGAATGATATCTCTGGTGTTCATCAAACCTTTCCAAATTCACCACAGATTATTCAAGGTGGCGTACTATCTAGCTCTTCCCCCACAGATTCACTGGGCACATAATGTTTTCCATGTGTCGCATCTAAGGATGTATGTGCATGATACATCAAACGGTATCGACTATGGGGAGCTAGACATCAACGATGGGGCCACTACTGTGGAGTTCCTAATAGAGATAGAGGATCCAGAGGAGTGAGTCCTTTTTGGGAGGTCAATTCCTCTGGTGCGAGTTCGGTGGCAGCCTCAGAACCTCCAGAAGAGCACATGGGGGGAGGAGGCTCAGATGCATTGTTAGTACCCCCTCTTGTTTCCCTTGTTTTGTTGTAGATTTTTGGGACAAAAAGACCTAAGGTGGGGAGAACATAAAGACACAAAAATTACATGTAATTTTTTTAATTAAATGGAATTATTAAGAGTATGAAAAAATTGAGGGCATGTGATTCCATGGACCAATGGTCCTAGAACATATTTTTGACCTTTTTTAAAGGTATGTCCCTTAAACGTGCGGGTGGAGGATTCTTTCTTTTGAACCGGTGTTCCGATTAAAAATACATGGGAACTATTGAATCTGCAGTGTCAATATTTGATTAAGGGAGGTATATATTTGACTGGGAAAGGGTCGGATGAAATAGTTAATTTTTTGAATTTACAAAAAAATAATTAAATACATATAGAAGTTATTTTATTTATTTCATGTAACTGTTGAGTGGTGGTGGCAGGACCACTGGTTTGTTAGACCATTAAATGGACGGTTACACTTGGTTGAGTAAAAAAACCATTGGAAGAATTAATAGGTTCATTAATTCAATTCATTAATGACCCTCATTAATTTTGTTATGCGTTGATCATATCTTTTGTCTTTTTAAATGAATCTCGGGTATGGGTTTATGGAAAACAAGAGAGTATCCTCTTACAAAGTGTCACAACATCTTCCACCAACCTAGAATGATGTTTCAACAACCATTGGATGATTCGACGTTGAGCGCCAAAGGATGTGAACCTTCTCCTTTGTCTGAAACACCCTCATATGTGGACACTCCTTCCTCGTCCACAGTCACTTCTATCAATCTCATGGTAGGGGGTTTTATTGTTTAATTAAGAATGGTAGATTATTGAATTTTCTTCCCATGTTAAAATGCTAATTTGGAGTGCACATGCCAATCATACAAGGCCCAGAACTTACACTGTTGATGGAAATTTTTTGTTTCTTCCTGGCAGACCGACAAATAGTGAGACAAGGCCCTCCTAGTAGCCACATAGTGATAGAAGCGTCCTAGGTGGCACATATGCATAATTGTTAAAGGAAAAATACCTCTAGAGTTTCACAGGAGGCCCACGGATGGTTCGTCAGCTCAAGTGACCAGAGAAGGTTGCGGCCGACACCTTCCGACCACGAAGAAGAGGCGGCATCCGAAGGCACTGTAGTGGACAACGGCGGCCGACCAACACTGGACACATTGGAAATGGAGGCACACTATGGTAGCGCGCCATGAAAGAGGGTCGGGACAGCACGCTGCGGAAGAGGGCTGCGACTCCGAGCCATGATAGACACAAGGGGAAACTAGCCATTTCCTGTCGTGTTGTCACCAGGAGGCCCGCTGCAGAGGAAGGCCACGATATCGAGCCCTGATAAAGGACCAACGCCCCACGGGTCCCACAAGTGACCGGTTTGAGCGGATAGGCTAGGAGGGCAGGGCCATATGGCGCTGCTACTTTAGATACCCAAAAGGCTCAGTGTTTGGGAAGGGGAGCGGACCACCATACCCGGATAGGTGGCCGAGTTGTTCCGCAGCCCAGCGGGCGCCATCCTACCGAGTGGGTCGGGCTGCACCCGCGGCACAGAGAGCCTCTTCCATGACCCAATGGGCCAAACCGGGCCCATCCTAATTGGTCTGAGCCAAGTGGGCTGGGTCGGGTCGATCTGACCAAGTCGGACCGAATCCAGACCCTTTTTTGGCCTAGTTAGGATTAAATGGGCGTATCTACTAAACTTAACATCCATTTGATGAACTGTCTATGGTGATGAAACCCTTAGGAAGAGGTGGTCCATTTGAGATACTCCGCGTGAGTTTTGGAGAAAATTTGAGTTTGTCCAGGTTGGATCGTACCCGAATCTAACAGGTCCCTCGACACTAAAATGCCTATAACTTAGACACAGTGTCTGCTTGATGCACTTTCTATTGCATTGGAACCGCTATGACTTGTAGGTTTATTGGGTTACTTCTTTATGTGACTTCGTTCTGGTTGAAATACAACCAAAGGCTTCCGAAGTGAATCCTCTTGGAATCAAGCATGCTATGTGAGGGAATCCAGGGGCTGGCTGAGATGTGAATATTGAATAGTGGTCCTATGTGGATTAGCATTGTGCGACCCTATGTGGATCAACACCAAGTGATCCTCTGTGGATCAGCACCAATGGATCCTATGTGAATCAGCACCGTGCGATCCTCTGTGGATCCGCACCGAGCGATCCTGTGTGGATCAACACCAACCGATCCTGTGTGGATAAACACCGAGAAATCCTGTGTGGGTCAGCAGTAGAGCCTCATGACAGAATAATGTGATCTATCATTAGGATTAAACATCTATACTTTTGTACTTATGTTATACATGGTGTGAGCTATCTTTTTCTTTTTTGCTTTTTGATTGAGATCATGTTTATTGGTTTTTCCATTGTAGAATTTTGAGAGACCTTAGGGGGTCTAAGGGTTGCTACTGGGTATTGTTATACTCACCCCTTCACGGGTATCACCCACACCATGTTGGGTCTTGTGCAGACGATGAGAAACTTTGAATGACTGTCAAGGATCCAGGACATGATGATATACAGAGATGGCCGATTGACACGGAGAGCCGCAGTGATGAGATATACCTACTTTTCAGCTGGGATCCTTGGTAGACTTCATCATGGTTTATTTTCCCTTTCATAGGGTTTTCAATTTCATTTGGTCCTGTATTCGGGCCCCTTTTCTTCAGTACTTAGTTTTACACTCGGTGGTGTTTTTTTAGTTGTGGTTGCACCTTTCTTCTTCTGTTGTGTTTTAATTGTGCATAATATACCCTGTCTATGTGAATATAAGTTTTCAGGAAATGCCTTCCCATTTTAGGGAAATTCCATTCCGGCTCTAGTTTCTATCCCATGGTCTATGGAAGGTGGGCTTGTGGTAGTCACGGCACAAGCTCTGGGGTACGGGTCGTGACAGGGTTTATAGGAAAATCCTTATATTTTTTTCATGATCCTCTTAAATTTTTGAATAAATCGAGATATCATAAATAATAACAACTAAAAACATATCCAAATATTCATTTATGACTCTATTCATATGATCCATAAATATAACTAGGGAATTTATTAATCCAAAGGGAATAACGACAAAATCATAATTCATGAATCTCAACTAAAATGTTATTTTCAAAATTTCATCCTAAGTCACCTTCAACTTATAGTAAATAGACAATTGGACAACCTTAAAAAAATATTGAGCTCTCTATATATGGTTATAAAAATTATCAACTAGAGGAAAATGATACTTGTTCTTTAAAGTGGTATTATTTAATGCTCTGTAATAATTGAAAATCCCCATGGAGACATTTTTTAATAGGAAAAATAATATCACCCCATGGTGAATTTCTAGGACGAATGTATCCTATATCAAGAAATTCGTTCAAATAACTTTTTAAACCCCTATGTTCATCTTGATTTTTTCAATAACGGGGTTTTGAAATTGGATTAGATTCATGAAGTATTTCAATAGTAAATTTAACTTCTAGATAAGTTATAACACTAGGAATATCATTAAGAAAAAATTCCAGGTATTCTTTTACTACTAGAACAACATTAATCATTACATTTCCCTTATTATCGATAATATATAAAAGATACATTTTCTTAACATCTTTTAACAATTTCTCATCTTATTGGTGAGTTATCAAAGGTATGGGATAATTATTATATAAAAACAAAAAATATTTTTATAAAAACACTCTTTAGGTCTACAATCTATTATTTCATGGTAATTGGAATTCCAATGCACGTCCAGAATAATATCAATCTATACTATGGGTATGAAAAAGTGTTTGTAGGTCATTTATTTCCACATACAATTATAGAAATATTCTTAAGATTTATTTTTACCTTCATTATTCCCCCTATGTGTTTTTACCATATGTTGAGGCTTCATTTATTTAGGTTTAATTTCCAATTCACCATAGAATTTTTAAAAAATGAAATAATTCATAGATACTGAATAAAAAAATAGATTAACAGAATCTGAATAAAGATAAATTGTACTAAATAGAACCTCATTTTATGGACTAACATCTGGGGAAGTAGTTACAAATTATTTCACCCCACCATTATAAATATAGACTAGCTAATTCCCACCATTTATGTTCTTTTTCAAAATCCCATGTGCAAAATGACCCATCTCATTAAATTGAAAACATTTTATAGTCTATTTATCTGAATTGGACATACCACTACCATGATAATTTCTATTGTAATTATGAGCCATTTTCCAAATCTTACCACATTGAGAGCATTTATAACTCTTTATAGGAAATACCAAGTTTGATTTTTCCACAAATACCACAAACTAAAATATTAATGTTCTTACCATCAGATTATATTAATCAATTATTACCCTTTCCAACCACCCAGAACTCATTTTTTTACTAGTTTTATAAGTACACATGATAAAAAAACTGATCTTATGCCATCTCAACGTAATTCACATGTTTCAAATATGTTTTGAATTAATGGGATTCCAATGAACTTCGATATCTTGGATTCTGTCCTAAGTAAAAAAAATTAATCATACTATCAAGATTGTGGATAAAATTTAGTGTGAACCTTTCCAATCGAGTGAATTTTTCATTATATGTGGTCACTAATTATTCCTCCTTTTGTTTCAACTCAATGAATGTCTTTTCAATCTTTAGTCGAACCCCCTTGGGAAAATATTTCTCAACGAAGATATTCTTAAATTCTACCGATCAGAATGCCTCAATTTACACTCTTTCCATGATATTCTTGACTATTGACCACCACTAGTAACCTTATCCTTAAAAATAATAAATAAAAATACTTAAAATTTTTATGATATGAATATAACACGATATATAATATCTTTTATAAGGATTTAATACACCCCTAATCCACCACTATTTAAAAATTTTCACTAAATGTAAGACGGTGTTTCCTCTTAAAAGGTTCCACTATCAATATGTTCCCTTTTGGTAGATATGGTTGATCTTTGGCATTAAATACCACTACAATTTATATAATGCATCAACTGATCCATCATAATAGAAAACTTATCTTCTATAATTCTTTCCATTCAATGTTGTTGATCCTGAAGGATGTCATCCACATTGTTCCTTCCTATTTTAGCTTCCCTGTTACCTCTGTAGAAAAATATTCTAAACAAACATAGTTTAGACATAATAAACAAGGTAATATTAAGTGATATATCATTTCAACTTAATCATAATGTAAAATGTTTTCAAAGTTACTATATTAAAATTATCCTAACCCCTAATTGTTTCTAAACCTTACTCTAATGCCAAATGTAAGGACCCCACTTAAATATTACAAATTCTAGTGACATTAAACTAGAATCCAGTTTCTTATATTTCGAAATATCTCTATGTTTTACAATTATAAAGATTTTGGTCCATAATATTACATAATAAACCCATATATATTGAATTTGGACACTTCTAATCAGTATCATTTTTCCAGTAACATAAGAATTTTAACATGAAAAATTTATTATTTTCATGAAAAATCATCATGAATTTCAACTTAAATTATTCCATTATTTTAACCATCCTTATTCCATGTTAACAACATTTTAAAATGAGCTATTAGAAAAAAATTAATAGTAGGATATATAAAGAGAAATAAAGTGTTTTTATATAAATACTTATAAAAAATTCCTTTTTCTATATAACATTTTGACTCAAATTTAATATTTTATTACCCAAGAAATCACCATACCCACCAAAATATTTTAATAAAAAAATAAAAAATAAATATTAAAGGAAAAATAAAATTCATACTGTTTCTTTTAAATCATGAAAATCTCATAATAATTTTTTTTTGAAAAATTATAAATTCTAACCTTGCGAAGTAGCATGTACTTTTTTTACGATGGGAAATTATTAGATTACCAATAAAACTCCATATAAATCATAGATAATCCATAGAGGTAACTTGTTGTGTCATTTTTATATCACTCTTAATAAAGGAGTTACCCTGATGGTTAAACATGGAATAACCACTAGGGTTATACTTGGAGTAACCATTAAAGTCACACTTGAAATAACTATCACTTTTATACTTGGAATAAGTATCATAGTATATTATCATAATATTTTGGGAGAAACCAAATTGGTTTATTCTATCCTATTAGCCAATGTATTAGAGTGAAATATTAGGCTTAACCATTATCTATTTATAAAAATAAAATCGTCTTCTTAAATAATTCCAATGAACCATAACATAACTACTAAAACATGACATCATAAAACAATTCATTCCACCATAAGAAACATTTTCAAATTTTTATATATATTTTTTCTTTAAAACCCATTTTCAAAAACAAATGACCACAAAATAATGATAATTAAATGTTTTATTTTAATAAATAAGAAATATTATGACAAAATCGAAACAATAAATAATGATTTCGATGGTGGAAAAAGTTACAGTCACTATATATGTTAAAATAGAACATTTAATTTTCCTTTTTGTAAAGGATGTCAAAACAATGCATTAAAATATTAATTTTGAAAACTATAGATAAAAATTAAAAAGAGATATAAATACCACTTTATAATTATTATATGTCCATATTAATATATCCATAAAATAATTTTAAAAATATGCAAATGGAATAAAAAGATAGTTTTAAGGGAAAATTTAAAAGATAATTATTATAAGAAAGTCACTTACCTTAACTTAGAGTCATCACATACGTTATTTATATTTATGAATAATAAACCTTTGTTGGTTATTTAATTTCTTAATAATTTTTTAAAATTTTATTGTTCTTTTTATATCAATTATTACCAAGTTATATACAATTACTTAATCATTTAACTTCACATAAGATGCTCTAATGATATTTGATACATAAGTCCAAAATGACTTTGGTAGTTTGAATGTGTTAAGAAAGGTAATTATTAAATAATATAAAAAATAATAATAATTATATAAATATCATTTTTATATATAAGTGATTCTTAACAATCTAATCATGACGTAAGGTTATGAAAAATTAACTATATTATAATCATGGGGATGATATGATATACATATGCATGAGAAACATTTCCAATTTCCAATGATCATTATAGAAAGAAGGTATGTATAATTTTATCTTTAAATAATGATTATAATATCATAAATATCATATTAATTATTTGATTAAACTTTTATATATAATCGATGTGATGTGGGGATGGAAAAGGAATCACATTGCTTCATGGAGGCGGTATTTCACACGTATGAACGAACGCTGTAATCATTTTTTTGTGAATGCAAGGGAAAAAATGTAAAGGATATGTTATATTTTAATAGTGATAAATATTTTACTAATATAATATATATATGTTAAATCCCTCATTATAACCAGTATTGAGTGATATTGATACTAAGTGAATTACATCGCTTCGTGAGGCGGTAGTCCGCCAAACACATGAATGATGATTTTCGGTCCCATTTTAGAGTGGTTTGAGATGGATAAAGTCTATTAGATTAAAATAATAACATATTATCATTTTTAGGATACTAGTATTATTATTTTATCATGTTTGAATAATATTTTAAGGAGTCCAAAGAAGAAATTAAACCAAAACCTGTGGTTAAAAACTACACCACTTATTTTGAAAGTCTCATTTGATTAATACCATAAGTCATATATGGATGGAATTATACCTAAAAAAATAAGTATATAATGAGGTTATGGATTATAATAATTAATTTGGGTAGTAATTGTATGATATATATTGTTTTTTATGTATTAATAAATATGAATAATTGGGTCACTTTTAAAACAGAGTGGAGGGGCACTTTTAGAATTATAAAAAATAATGAATTGATATAAATTAATTTTGAAGTTTAAATGGAAAAAAATTAATAATATTGAACATTAATGTTATTAAGAGTTAAAATAATCTCATATAATAAAATTTGGACATGTTTGGATGACATTTTTTTCCTTACCTTTTTTTAAACCTTTATTTTCCCTTTGGACAATTACCCCAATATTAAAATTTTCTACACATTAAGGGTTAATAATATTTATATTAAAATAAATAAAACACCTAAAAACCCATGTGTTATTTAATTAACCCAATACTAATACCATTTACAAATATATTATGTTTATTATTTTTATATAATTTATTCAAAAATTATTATGCTAAAATATCATCTAATTTTAATTTTAGAACTATCAATTACTTTGATTTTTATAACATCAATAAAAAAAGTAATTAAAATATAATCACTTGACATATCAGTAATACATTATAGTTATCTAAAAAAATCATGAATCACATTAATTGTTTCATATTATTTTAATTTAATAAATTTAGTATCATTTATGTTATTTTTCCATTAATTGAACAATTACCCCATCAGTATTGTGTAAGCATTTAAGGTAAATATTTATTAAATAAAAATTAAAAATAAATTAGAATGATAAAGATAAATAATTTTTAGAAATTATTATTTGTAAATATACATATCTAGTGTTTATCCCCATGTTAAAAATATTGTATTTATTAAAACCTAGAGTTTTTCATTTTGACATTTAAGTAAATACAATTTTAAAAAGATTATAGTAACATAAAAATGTCTAAAAAATGATATATAATCGAATATTTGATTATTATGAACTAAATGAACTCAAAAAATAAAATTAATTCATGTTTCTGGGTCATTTTATAGTTCTAATTATTTTATTTTTAACTTTAATGATCTGATTTACCCTTATTTGTGGTTTCTGAAATTACCAAGGTTACTATTTATTTTGACCATAAATAACGACAATTATTTACCAAAATTTTCACTAATATTATATAGATGTAATAATTTCTTAATATTCTAAAATAATTAAGTGGAAGAATTTAATTTAAAAATGAAATGGAAAAACAAAATGAAAATAGTTTTTCAAGAAATATGAAATTTTATGTATAAAATGTTCTTATACTAAATCTGAGTATAAAATTAATTTAAATAAAATAATAGGATTATTTTAAACCAAAATTATATAATTAATATTTTAAAAATAAATTATAAAAGAATTTTAATTTATATATACTTTAAAATGAAATATAGTATTGAATAAAGATCAGTATTTTCACTATTCATGGAAAAATAAAACTTTTCAGAAAATTATTAGCAACTCATTTTAAGGTAATTTTTAAATATTTAATTCATAAATGAATTTAATTTTTACAAATAATTTTTTTAAATTTTTATATTTATTTTTTTAGTAAAACCATCAAATACATACAAACCCAATTTGGTTAGAAATAACGTTTTTTTCCTTTTGAATAAAAACTTTTATAATATTTTTATAAGGAATATAACTCGATAAAATATAAATATTGAATATATATATATATATATGACAATTTTTAAAACCAAATTTCGTTGCCTTTTTATATATATTCATCCTAGTGAGGTTTAAGACCACTCTCTCTTTTATAATTTCCAACATCTTATAAAGGGTCATCATAATGATGTCATGAAAACCATCCTTTAGAAGAGGTAGATAAATGAATACATATTTAATATAAATATGTATAGTTTGTTAGGTTTTGATTGATTTGTTATATTATTTTATATTTCTACATGGTAGATAAATAAATATGTTATTGTATCCATACTTGTTTCTTCAAATCAAGTAATCATTAATGAGATTTATTGCAAAAATATTCATGTCCTAAACCCCAAGGAATATAAAACTAGTTATATAAATAATTATCCTCACCTAATATTATGTAATTACCCCTAAACAATTATTGACAAAATTCTAAATGTTAGAGTCATAAACTTCTTCCCCAACTTTTTTTGTAGATTAAAATATAACTTTAGTACCCCCAATTTTTGGTATGTAACACTTTATTTGTGTTATTATGGTTATAACATATAACGGGTAATTTTGGGAGAGTTTGGTGAACATTCAGTACGTTTTGGGGGCTAAAGGAGGGGTGCATGGGCTTTGCATGGTTTATCAAAACCATGTGGACATCCTAGTATAAACTGTGCGAAATGGAAGGTTTGAGGTAGAGAGAATTGTAACTGCTTGCACATGGTTAGGGAGACCCTGAGAGGAGGCCATGGGGGTCTTCCTAAGTAGTAGATAATTCATGGTTAGCACACTCTTTGTCTAACCATGCAAACTGACCGTGCACATGGTTTAAGTGAGATCCTGAAAAAGTGGATCTCACACGTATTTTCCTCTATGTAACTCATTTTTGTACCAGTGTCCATAACCCATGATTTATCTTCCTTAATGGTAGAAGAACCAATACCAAGTGATTTTTAGTCAATAAAAAGGAATTACTTGGTGTTTTGAACCCAGTTTCTTGAGGTAAGTGATCGTTCATAATATTTCTTGATCTGTTTCTTATATCTAGTTAGATATACTTATCATATCTTCTTGTATTTATTAGATATACACCCATTATGGGTAGATATATGAGTGGGGAGTCAAAATAAGTTCAGTTGTGGTCTTGATATTTCTAGGAGAAGAGATCTATGGAGGTTTTGTGAAGAATCAACCACATTTTCTTAAGCGTTCTTTATCCACTGTCATGTTTCGTCAAAACTTTTGAGGTAGGTAGTTTCTCCCCCCCCCACTTAGTAGAACTAATGTTCATGCTATAAATTTGAATATATTCTGTTGAATTGGATTTGATTTGAATATTTATCCATTTTGGGAAACCATTCTTTGTGATTTTCTATCACATTAAGGAAATTTAAAAAATGGTGTATTTTGAATAAAGTGATTTCGTTCTTGGTTTTAAAATATAAATTTTAAAATGGGGTTTTTGGGAATTCTAGCACGTCTATTTTTGTAGATATTTTCAATAAAAAGGGGATATTTTAATGAAATGAAATGGTTGTTTTGAAATTAGTTTGTTCTTTGGTTTTCAATAAAAGTACAGTTTTATTGAAATGGTTTAAAACAGTTATTTGGAAGGGTTTTGGGAGACATTGGGTTTTGAGTGAGTTCATGTTTTAAATGCCTATAAATAAGGGATGTGTACCATTATGGTACAAGGTGTGTGACCTTATATTGGGTGGTGTGTACCATTGGGAAACAAGGTAATTGGATGAGAGAATACTTAGGAGTATGGTACTATTGGATAAAGCATGATTTTGTGGTTTTGTTGTGAATTTTGTAATTATTATTCCAAAATAATAATAATAATTGGTTTAATAATACTTGAATTCCCATTTTTTGGAAAATAACTGATTGGGAATTGGTTTCATTTTTCTTTTTTTCATTTGGTTATAATTTGATTTTGAACTTAGTCATATTTGGTTATAAACTGTTTTGGTAAATTGTTTTATATAAACTATTTTATATAATGTGATAACCATTATATCTTAATGGCATGTGTAGGGAAGTCATTGGGAAAACCTACTGAGTTATATACTCACCCCTACTTTGGCACTTTGGTTCTTTTGTAGATGCTACCTTCTGGGAGATGGGTAACGGTAAAGTATCTCACTTCTTTAGCATTATGATGTGACACTTTGGACTACATGGGGATGTTGGATCATGGAGCTTGTAGAGAATGGAGTATTGTTGTCATCTTGGGGTTTATTCGTTGTCTTCGAATTATTTACATTGATGTTGGTTTTCCTTCTATTGTAGCATAATATTATTAGTTTTTATAAAGTTAATTATTAAAATGACATAGTTTATTCCATGCATCGTATAGTGAACTATATTTTTGGTTTTTTTGGGTTATTGGTTTTAGTGATTAATTGTAAAATCATCCCCCACTAAACTTGAAACACTTGAGTATTAATTTCCTACATTTGGAACCTTGGGGATGTCACATCAGGCCTAGTAATGAGTCATGATATTCTCAAGACAGTGGGAATTATCGGGTAATTAAAAATGGTATCAACTTCTTCGGTCCTTTTCCTAACAAGTATTCATCAATTTTCATGGTCTTGGAGTTGAAATTATTACTTTTCTTTTCCTTGGGTTGGAATCATAGAAATCACCAGGATTATCATAACTTGAAATGTATAGAATTAAAGGACATAGAAAACCCTTTTAGGTTGAACTTCATTTTACTGGGGTTTTGGATGCATAATTGTTTTGGAGACACTTCTAGAATGTTGGAAATAACATTGTTATAGGTTTATTGCATGATAAGATCACGACATGCATTGTAGTGGAATGAAATCCCACTAGGAGTGAATACATCATTTCAAATACTGATTCATGTTGTGTATAGAGTTCTGATTTTTTAAAAAGTATGAAAATGTTTTCAAATGAAATAATTTGAGAAAGCATAGATGTTATATTTTTGAAAAATAGATTGATTTTCAAAATCAAGAATAATATTTCTCAAAAATGGTGGAAATGGAAATAGTTACTTTTTGGGAAAAAATGTCATGATAGTTGATGTGATAGGATTTGAAATGTTAATACATCAGTTTCTAGAGAGTGGGATTGACATAGTTTGTGGTTGGTTTAGAAAATGGTACTCGATAGGCGTCGTCGAAACCAACACGTAGAGGATGCGGAGAATATGTTTTCACATGAACCACATGTGATCCAAGTGATAGTTCAAAGTATTGTCCATTCATTTCAAGTGGTGGAAACGTGGATCCAGTGGAATGAGCCAAGGCATTTGGATCATACCATCCAGTTCATGATGAAGAATCAACCTATCTTCTGGGCTGATGCTGAACCCAAAAAGTCAGAGGTGTGGCTGAGTAGGATGAATCATATCTTCAATTTCATCAGCACACCATAAGAGCTCAATGTCAATCTAGTTACTTGTTTGTTCGATGATCTTGCACACCAGTAGTGGGATTTTGCAGTGCATGCTAAATAGGAATAAGTCCTTACATGGGATGATTTTGAGGAATGTCTCAACAAACAATTCTATCCTCACCCATTAAAAATCAAAAAAATGATGGGCTTCATCAGTCTAAAATAATTGAATCTATTTATCCAGAAATATAAAGCTAAATCCATGAATTTAGTGATATTTGTATGAAAAGTTGAACAATTTCATCCTTGATGGAACATGTCGTAGAATCATGGCTAAGGTAGGATATTAAATCAAAGATTGTAAAGCTATGAATAATGGATTATATAGAGATGGTGAAAAGAGTGACTGTGACAGAACTTGATATCTTGGGATCTGTGGGAGGAGGTATGATGATACGTACATGGAATGGATGGAACTCAAATGTCGGGCGCAAGTGTAAAAGGGACACTTATTTCCAAAGTGGGAGTGTAAATCAGAATCAGAAGGTTGGATCAGTGAAACTTCCCCCATAACCCAAGAGAATAACAGTTTTTTTTTCAAATGGGGTTCATTTGAACATATATAGTGAGAGTGTACGAAATCACCTTGAGAATTCCATAACTACCAGAAGATGGGGGTATCATCGGTGCTATTGTCACAATTCCCTAAGTTCAGGTGCTCGAGACACTTCTCAAGCATCGTAAGCATCGTATGAATCGACAGGGCGAGAACAATACAATCTGTCTCCTCAGTAGAGAAGAGCTATCCATGGTGATTCTCGAAATACAATGACTCATCAACCAAGGAAATGTCATCAAGTAAACAAGGAGAAAAGTGCAATAATGAAGCTACTCTATGGATCTGAGGTGATGATTATTGATGATTAGGTTGGACCATCTATGGTGAGAGGTACGATTATTTTCAATTCTACCCTCCTTCAAGTTTTCCTCAATACTGGTGCATCACATTATTTCATTTATTCATGTGTTGTTGATTTGTTATATTTAAAGTTGGAAATGATTCCTTCTATTTTAATACTAAAAACGTTTATCCGGGAAAGAGATTGTCAAGTCTTTATGTGTATATCATGTACTATACCTATTGATCGAGTTGAGATGGAATGGAACTTCTCAATGTTGGAAATGGATGTATATGATGTTAAACTGGTTATGGATTGGTTGAAAATGTCCAAGTATCACATCGACTCTTATAGGAGAATAATTATTTCCATGTGTGAGGACGGCATCTAGAATCTCTTCGGAGGAGAGATGATAGTAAGGAAAAGTGAAAAGAGCTTGATGGAAGCAACGGTGGGAACAATATCTTATCATTCTAAGCATTGACTTTGGAATAAATGTATGAGATAGAGGAAAATAGTTTTCCTATAGTTGTGGATCAATTTCTAGATGTCTTTCCCAAAAACATCTTGGGGTTACCACCTCTAAGGGAAGTTGAGATTACGATTGATCTCCTTCCAGGGACTAGATATATTTCCCTTCTATCTTATAGGATTGAACAAAATGTGTTATAGGAATTGAAATTTCAATTAGAGGAGTAAGAAAGAATGGGTTTCATTTGGACCAGTACATCATTTGGGAAGCACCGATCTTGTTCGGGAAGAAAGAGGATGTAACTCTTTTTCTATGTGTTGATTATCATAAGTTGAACCAAGATATGATAAGAAATTATATCCAAATTCATTCATTTATGATATGTTTGATATATTATGGTGGCTTATAGGTCCTCTTGAATTTAAATGCAATTAGGATATCACCAATTTCAATTTCAAAATGAATACAACCTAAAGACATATTCTAGAAGTAAATATGGCTACTACGAATATGTAGTGAAGCCTTTCAGTATGAAGAATGTTCCAGCAGTATTTATGGATTTGATGAATCGTATATTTATAAAATATATGGACTCTTTTGGTGCGGTGTTTGTGGATGACATCTCAATTTATTCAAAGACAAGTTTGGACTATGAGGAACACCAGGAAACAATTTTACAAATCACGAGAGATCACTGTTTGTATACCAAATTATCAAAGTGTGGTTTTTTTATATCATAAGTACATTTTCTTGGACACATTATTTATGATAATGGCTATTCTATTGACATTGAAAAGAAAGAATCTATTATCTCGTGGAAACCATCGAATAATGTTAGCAAGATATAATGTTTTCTAGGTCTGGATAGTTACAGCCGACACTTTGTGCATGATTTCTCTTGACTAGCTTCTCCAATGACCACTTTAATAAATAATAATGCTCCATTCCAATGGAAATAGGAGTGATAAAAGTATTTTCATGAACTACAATTTTTTCTTACATTATCACATAAAATGACTTTTCCAGAATCAGGATAGAGGTATGTGGTGTACTGTGATCCTTCAGGATCATGGTTGGGTTGTGTTCTCATGCAAGGATACCATGTGGCTACTTATGGGTCAAGGTAGTTAAGGGTTCATGCGAATAATTTCCCAAAACAATATTTAGAGTTATATGTTGTCTTTCATGCTTTAAAAATAAGGAGACACAATCTCTTTGGTGAAAATTTACTCTATTCACGGACCACAAAATTGTGAAACACATTTTCTCACAGTGATATTTGAATATGAGGAAGATGAGATGGATGGAGTATCTTAGGATTATTTAATTATACTTGATGTATATACCAAGAAAAGGGAATTAAGTGGAAAATTCATTGAGTAGAAAGTCATATGCTCAGTTGAAAAAAGAATCCTCAGATGAATGGAAGTTGATGTCGGTCCTAGCCGACATGCATGTGGAATTTGAATACCAAGGTGATGTTGTGATTTTATCTTCTGATATGGTTGTTCCAGATTATGTAAATATTGTCAAAGGGGAATAAACATCTAATGTATAATGACATGTTATATGTTAAAAACTCAATGGTGGGGAGACCATTGAGGTCTGGAAACTTAAGGGGAGTTTAGTTTTGTGTTTTAGAGATCAGATGGATGTACCTATGGATTTTTCGGAACAACTCCTTCATGATTACAAAAATTCAAGATGGGCAGTAAATCCCAGCACACATAATATGTATAAGGAATTGAAGGTACAATTTTTCCGGTGTGACATGAAAATGAAGGTGTCCGAGTTCATCTTGTAGTGCTTAACCTGTTATCAGGATAGAGAAGAGTATCAGAGACCAATGGGTATGTTGCAGTATTTACCTATTCCAATGTGGAAATGGGAGCAGATTGAGATGGATTTTTTACAGGTCTCCCAAGAATAGTTTAGAAACCCAATGCCATATGGGTGATAGAGGATCGACTTACCAATTAGTCCCATTTCCTTCCAATTCGTGATACTCGTACGGTAGAAGATTTTCCCAAAATATATATCTAAGAAGTGGTAAAGAGATATGGTGTACCAGTTTAATTCTTCTCAGACAAATATCTGTGGTTTACATCTCTTTTATTGAAATCCTTATAGAAATCCCTTGGCACTCAGTTGAATATGAGCATAATGTATCATCCTCAGACAGATGGGTAATCTGAACGGATGATACAGACATTGGAAGTCATGTTTTAAGCTTGTGTAATAGATTTTGGTGGCTCATGGGAGGAGAAATTACCCTTAGTGAAGTTATTATATAATAACAACTGTCAAGACTCGATACATATGGCTCTCTTTGAAGCATTGTATGGACGTAGCCATCATTCTCCACTATGTTGGGTGGAAACAGGTGAAACATCACTAGTTGGGTAGCGCTTTTTACAATAAACAATAGATAATATCTAGTTTTTTAGAAAGAGGATTGAGATGGTTCAGAGTCGTCATAAATCTTATGCAGACCATTTTAAAAGGTTGTTGTCATTTTCCGTGAGTGATCATGTTTTCTTGAGGATCTCTCCACGATATTGACATTTTCTTCTCGGGAAGCAGGAAATGTTATCTCCTAGATACAAAGTTCCATTAGAGAAACTAGAATGGGTTTGAGAGGCAGAATTTTAGTTAGAATTACTGAAACAGTTCATTCCAGTGCATAATGAGTTCCACATATCTCCGTTGAAAAAGTATCAGCATAATCTTGGCCTTGTGATCTGATGGGATCATGTTGACATAGAGTCAGATGATTTGTTGATACATATCCCGGAATGGATTTTGGATCGGCAAGAGGAAGTCTTTCATTGAATGAGTATCAGTCTGGTGTGGGTTTTATGGAAGCATGGTCATATTTAGGAAGAGACATCGAAACAGGAGAAGGAAATGAACAAGAAATTGTAACGCCCATATGTTTTTATGAAATATTTAAATAATTTTAATTTTTTAGTAGCTTTATTTTCATTCCATCATTTGTTTAAACAGACTGTGATATGGTCTTATTATAAAATTACAGTTATAGACTAGCCATGAGTTTAGAGGGAATAATTACGACTAACTTATGAAAATGCATTATAAGAAATATAAATCAATTACATATTTTTATTTTATAGTGAATTACTTTTGGTAATGAAATTAATAATATATATATATATGGGTTATATACTTAATAAAATATTTTTTTATTCTCATTCAATGGATATTTTAGTCATAGGTTATGAATAAAACCCTATTTGATGTATTTTTCTAAAAAAGGTTAATTTTACACTTTTGAATGGAGAAACCATTTTAAATTAAGAGATTGACACATTAATATTTTGTATTTGACAATATAAACATTTTATTTTGAAGTGGGGTATAAAAATTTACTTTGGATAAATTTTTGTTATTTTTCTGATAACTTTCATATTTTGATGAACTGTAAAAATACACTAAATTTTAATTAAAAACATATTTTTTTCATTGAGATAATTTATATGGTTAAGTTATCATATTGAATTCTTTTAATGTATAAGCATATTATATTTTTACTATTTAATATAATTTATGCCATTATAATTAATTTTACTTTGAATTCATAGGTAAAAACATTTAGAACTTTTGCAATGTTTTAAATTTTAAAACCTGTTTTTTCAACAACAGGATTTATTTAAATTAATTTTGGCAACTTTCGGGTTTTGAATTTTGAAAAATTGATTCCATATTTTTAATCATTAGGTTTAAATTATGTTAATAGGATACTTTTATTTTTGGGAATTATGAATAGTTACTTTTGTAATTATTTTTATTACCATGGTTAAAGGTGAATCAGGTATTTGAGGGTAAAAATAATATTATAAAATTACCTTAACACCTGTAAAAATCCTATTAGATGATTAAATTTGACCATTATAATCTATTTTTTGAAATGGAATCACTTTATTTCCACTTACCTATGAAAATGAAATGAATGTAATAAAAACTAATGAAATGGTCAAGTGTCACAATCTCTTTTTATATAAGTGTATTAATTTTAATATATATATAACTAATTGATAAAATAGATTATATATAGTCTCTATAATTCTAAATTAATTACCCACGTCCTAAAAATTTATTTATAATTTACTGATTAAATAATTACCATTAATTATGACAAAATAATGATGTTGAAAATATTTGGTTAATAGAAATATCAAATAAATTGTCTTAAAAATGTGAAAATAAATATCATATAAACTAATTAATGATATCCATAAATTTTCTAAGTGAATATGACATTTTAGGAGTGTATTTAAATTTTTTTGAATTTATCTTATGTGTCAATTTTATTTAATGTCAAAGAAATTAATAGTATCCAAATTGACACTATAGATATTTTATAAACATAAAATTTTGTTAAATTATTTAAATATCATAAAAATATTTATAAATTAAATAGTGATAATTAAAATGTCTAAAATATAATAAATTATCCATTTACGGTCAATTAACACAACATATGTAAATTTTCATTTCCAGTAAATATTTATAATGTTATTACCAAAATTAAACTTTAATAGAATAACTAAGGGTCAATTAAAAAGATAAGGTTTAAATTGACAAAATAAATTTTCCAAAATTTATTTGTTGATGAGATTATGACCCTATATATTCTCATATTTTAATTAGGGACACTTGATTTTTTTGGGTAGGGTTTGATTTTATTATAAAATAATATTTTTGAGAGTTTCCAAAAGTTCCCCTCAACTCTCTTATAAAATGGAACCTCCTTCCTCTCCTCTTTACTCTATTTTGGGATTTCATGCTCGAAAAAACCTAAATCATTACTCTTCTCAACTTCCCTAGTTTCATTCTGGAGAATCTGATCTTCTCAAAATACAAACTCTAGTGCCCTAAGTGAAAATTCAAAAGAGGCACGTCGAGGAAGAGGTTATCTCTTCTACCGATTCTTTCTAATTTCTTTCTTCTTATACTTCCTCTTCATTAGTTGTTTCATTATAAAATAATAATTTCAGTATCACTCATATAATGATATGTTATTATAAATATGAAACAACCCTTTTTAACCTTCTATCCATCCTACGAAAAAACAAAATCACCACACATGCGTACGTACGACTTAAGGTCTCCACGTCGTGGTCTAATCTGGTTTTAACCACCACCTTACATGGATGGGTATAATGGTGTAAATAATACCTATATTTTATTAATATAAAATTATAAAAATTCTATGATACTATACACCATCCACTTCAATACCATTCGACACTAATGGGAACGATATCGTCGCTCATGCGTACATACAACTTTGCATCTCCAGAGCGTGATGTGATTTGTTCTACATATTCGTCATTAATCCATGATTATATAAATTAATTGAATTAATAAATATGATATATATTATACTAATACCATTATTTAAATTATGTAACTATAACCTAAAAATAAGAACAAGAACTTATCCGAAAAAACATATGTAAGAACATAAATTAGTTAATACCCAAATAACAAGAAACACTGAAATGTTATTAACAAACAGATTAAAATATGAGCATAAAAGTTATCATAAAAATGATTATGATTCTAGAATAAATCCATAACATTATTTAAATCCTTATACCAGAGGTTCAGAAAAATATGGAGCATATCCAACCTAAGGTAAGGGATAACTTTTCCAATCTCAATTTTATGTGAGACTGTTTATTCGTTAGCATTTACTGGGGTTATATTTATCATCCATGTCCATGTTTTTTGAACATGTTTTCATAAAATGTTTACTATTATTACTTGTATGTTTAAATTCATTTTTACCCTTTTTTGAATTTTACCACATGGTATGGAAGGAATCCTTCTTCTGTTTACCATACGAGGTACTTTTTGACTTTTCTGGAAAACAGACTAGGAAAATGTTTTTCTAAATTATAAGGCATATATAGATTTTAATACTTTAATAGAGAATTATTTTAATGAATCTTAATTTACAATTTTTCATTTTTATTATCAATTAACTTCTTGTCTTTTAAAATATCACAAGATGTTGAAAAAATAAAATGTTTTTTAAGAAGAAAGGATATTTTCCTCAAGAACTAATTTCAAGTGTTTTATCAAAATTATTTTCCATATAATATTATAAAGGGTTATGTGTCTATCCATTTTATTAATATTATTAGATTACGTTATGATGTAATTATTTTTATAAAGTCCTTTTATCTTATATTGATTATGTTATAATGTTCTGATGTTTAAGAATCCCATTTTATTTCATGGGTTATGATATGATATATGATTTATGTTTTTGTGGCACACATAATAATGGTTTCATTATGAGATTAGTGGGACCTATATATCCCTAAAATTATAAGGTAAATATTTATATCTCCAGATATAGACATGGTTGGAACGACAAGTTAATCGAGTTCAATGATACAAGACAAGAACGGTGAGGGAACTCGGTTCAGCAATGGACTTTTTCCGCTATGATGGTATTGGAAACGAGACTTGACTAAAATGAAATTATTTTCTATGATTATTTGTGTATTCCACAAAGTTTATTGTATTATTGTATTATTATTGGGATTTCATTTTACTTCTATGATTTATCCCATGACATGATATTATGATCTTTTTTGCAGGATAATATTTTCAAATGTTATGTTCTTATGAATATGATATGATTGATATTTCCATTTTTTAACCTTACTATGAATTTGAGCTCACCATTTTGTATGTTTATTTTCCCCAGACCAGGAAAAATGGTATTAAATACGATATGCCAAATTAGATTCTAGTTATGATGAAATAAACAGGAGACAATGTAGAAATTTTATGAGACCGTTGTTTATGTTTGCCTGTTTCTAAAGACACTAAACCAATACAGTCATGTCATGGTTTGTTTATATTTTTTTAATAAATATACTTCAATTAGGAATTAATAACAATGTATGTAATGTATGGGTCATTATAGAAGTGGCCAAAATTCTATCAGAGCAGCAATGGATTTCTACTTTCCAATGACTGAATGAAAATTGGTGGGGAGAATGTAGTAACCTAATTTTATAGAACACAACACTTTATTTGTGTTGTTATGGTTATAATGTATAAGCAGGAATGTTCGGAGAGTTTGGTGAACATTCAGTATGTTTTGGGGGCTAAAGTAGAAGCGCACATGCTGCACACGATTTATCCAAACCGTACGAACATCCTAGTAGAAATCGTGCGAAATGGAAGGTTTGAGGAAGAGATCTTTAGCACGGTGTCCATTCGATTATGGAGACCATGAGAGGAGGTTGTGAGGGGGTCTGTCTAGGATTTATGTAATGCACAGTTAGCACAAAATTTGTGTAACTGTGTGAAATAATAGTGCACATGGTGTAAGTGAGATCCTAAAAATGAATCTGACATGTTTGTGCCTCCAAGTGGCTCATTTTTCTTCCTATGAGGCCATACCTCGTGATTTATCTTCCTTGATGGTATAATATGGTCTAACATGTTTTTCTGATTCAATATGAATGATTCCCTTGGTGTTTCGACAATGATATCTTGAGGTATGTGATCGTTCATCATCATTCTTGATCAGTTTCTTAGATCTACTTTGATATAATTCTCTTTTATTCTTGGGTTTTCTTATATACACCCGTATTGGGTAGATATATGATTGTGTAGTCCAAATAATTTGAGTTATTATCTTTATATTTCTTGGAGAAGGTATCTATAGAGGTTCTGTGAAGAATCGACTTGACTATCTTAAGTGTTATTCGTCTGTTGTCATGCTTCGTAAAAACCTTTGAGGCCGGTGGCTTCTCACTAGACTCCACTTAGTAGAACTGATGTTAATTTTTTCTAATTTAATATATTGTGTTTAATTTGTAGTTATTTGGATGTTTAGTAATCATTGTAAACTCTTCTTTGTGATGGTTTTGAAAATTTGGGAAATTTAGAAAATAGGGTGTTCTGAATAATGTGCTTTAGTTCGTGGTTTTAAAATATGGATTTAAAAATGGTAATTTTTAATAATTTTGTCATGTGAATTTTTGTATAATTTTTCAATAAAATGGGATGTTTTGTTGAAGAAAATGGTTGATTTGAAATTGGATTATTCTTTTCTTTTCAATAAAAGTTCAGTTTTATTGATATAGTATGAAATGGTTATTTGGATGGGTTTTGGAATACATTGGGTTTTATGTGTGTTCATGTTTGACATTCCCCTAAATAATGTACATGTACCATTGGGAAACATGGTGTGTGACCCCGGATCGGTGGCATGTGTCATTGGGACCGAAGGTAATTAGATGAGAGATCGTTCATGCGTATGGAATTTTCAAATGAAGCAAGCATGTGTGGCTGTGTTGTGAACTTAAGAATGTGTATTGCAGAATAATAATCAGAATAGTTTTATAATCATTTATTTTCATTTTATTAAAAATAAATTTCTAGAAATTGGTTCATTTAGCTTCGTTTTCACTTAGTTATAATTGGTTTTCAAACTTGTTTAAATTTGGTAATAAAATATTTTCGTAAATTTTTTTTATATAAACTGTTTTATATAATGTGATAAACATTCTATCCTAGTGGTGTGAGTAGGGAAGTCATTGGGAAAACCTACTTACTTATATACACACCCCTACTTTGGATCTTCGGTGATTTTTCATATTCTACCTTATGCGAATTCGCCAAAGGTAATGCATCACACTTTTTTAGCACCATGTGGTTATACATTGGAATGCTTGGTGATGTTGGAGCGTGGATTATTGTTTTTATCTTAGAGATTATTCTTTGTCTTCCCATTGTTTACATTCATGTTGGTTTTTCTACTGTTGTATGATACCGTGGTTGGTTGTTATAAAGGAAATGATTAAAATGACTTAGTTTATTCCATGCATCATATAGTAAAATTTTTGTTGTTGGTTTTTTTGTGATTGTTTTTAGTCTATAATGGGTAAATCCTCCCCCACATACCTTGAAACCCTTCAAAATTAATTTCCATCCTTTAGTGCCTTGGTGATGTCGCTTAAGGCCTAGTAATGAATCGTGGTATTCTCAAGCCAATGGTAATTAGAAATCCATTACAACAACTTTGTAAAAGGAATGATTATTCAACATTCCATTGGTTTGGTGTAGGAGATGTTATTAGATAATGAAAAGAATGATAAAGGAAACAATATTACGGTGAAGAGAGACATAGAGAAATCTTATGAAATATTTTAGTGGGATTTTAACTTTATGTTCATAATTATATTCATTTTCTTAGAATAAGGTTTTAATTTATTCATTCAAAACCATTATTCCCCATGGTTTGTCATCTCTCTTATTAGAGGGAAGTTTGGATTCTTAAAATTAATGTGAAAACTTCAGCATAGCGATACCATCTATCCTATATTCTTTATCATAAAAAAAATGAATTCTTAGTAGGAATCTGAAAAATCCAATTACAAATGGGGTGGTGGGATTTATTAATCGAAATTATGGTTTTTTATGTATATCATATCTATTTTTTTGAATTTAATATGACAATTTTCCTAAAAATATATCCATATTTCTATCCCAAACTTCAAAGAATAGTTTCCCTCATATTGTAACTGGAGTTTCTATCATATCGGTATCTCCAAAAGAAGTGTAATAATATCTAGTTAATGTACACGTATATAGACTAAACTCATTTTCATATAGATTACCCTCTTTAAAAGGATATTTCTCATAAATTATCTTGGAGCTCTTTTGTCTACAAGAAGAATTAAAATAATCTATATTATTGATCTACTTGAGGGAATAAAAGGTCACATATTAAACTACATGATCCTTTTTTGTATTAATAGGTGGGATTACACTCATTTATAGTGTCCTCGCTTCAATTATTATACTTGAGATATCAGTTATAATTTCCTTACATAAATTATAGTTATTGTTTTCCTATGGGATTCTTAATAAGAAGGAAAATTCTATTTAGTGTCTTGGACCTAACATATAAAACCAATAGGAAAATGGGTGTTCAAAATCCGAATTCTAGAGGAGTACATGAAAAGTATGCAAGAAAATATGGCATGGGAAGCTCTTGTGGGTTATATATGCCTAAGAGTGATCTTTATACAATCTACTAATTGTCCTAATATTATTAGTGTGGTCCTTGATTATGGACAAAATGATTCTGGGAAAAAAATTAGGTTGGTTGAACAACTTGATAGATGTGATTCTATATATTATTTTTTGTTTTGTGTCATTAAATACAAACAACTATCATAATTTGATACATGTAAAACAAAACTCATATGAATGGTAACACATTTTCCAAAACAAATATATCCCTATTAAATATAATTTCCAAGGATGGAGAATTAATCATAAGGTTATTCTAACTAAATATTTTTTCAATGATGAGGTATTCATTTGATAGAAAAGTGCATTCATTCAACCACTAAAATAGAGTATGATGTTTTTTTCATCAAAGATGCTGACTAATCATGTTACACCAAACACTTCATCAGAAATTGTTTGGCTAACACCATATTCCATTGAGACCTTATCTAATTTTTGAATGCATTGTTTTATAATAGTGGTGTTTTATCCTTTTAATTATGATCCCATAGAGTTTCTTTTATTGCTTGATGATGGGTTATATGGGAGGCTTACAATGAAGCTACATACTTGAGTAAATGTTGAAGAACATATTACCTAAATATAAAACATGTATATGATTCATAATTATATAGAGTACATGTTATTTCAAGATTCATGTATGAAATAAGACTCCATGAATTCAACACCCATTAATAAAATGTGTTGTGAAATATTAATAGTATTAATATTATAATGAATCGGTTGGTCAGAATGGCCCGAAGGCCTTCATTTTTTTTTATTTTTTTATAATACACATTTCAAAAGGGTGGGTGGGAACCCCTATAATTCTCGAAGGATTAGATAAAATTACAAGACCCATACGTCTTAGAGGGGATCACCCAGACAAGACAACATGGAACTCCTCATCCCTAGCATATGTCATGTTATCAGTACTCCACCTTGGTAGGGCTATTCGGCTACATATCCTATGTAAAGCTACCCATGCCCTATAGAGATTGAAATTTCATACCCTCTCATTCTTCCCATTCTGGTTAGCTCTACTCTAGTGAATGTGCCTTCCATGAATCTTCTTCTAAATCCTTTTTCCTGGAATCCTTCCTAGTAGATCTTCATCATCATGTGTCCTGAAGGCCTTGGGGTGGGCCAAAGGCACATTACTACCACCGTACTACTATGGCACTACTATAGTAACCCATAAATATGTCTCAACCCTGGTTTGATCTCGGGTCTCTTTGATTCACTTGTTGATTCCTCACCAATCGGATGAGGCTCATGTGATTATAATGAATATATCTCATTTAAATATATCCTTTATTAATATATTATATGAGATGTAATTAATGAATGGTGTTTTCATTCATGAGATGAATGTACTAGCCATGAAATTTACACACGAGCTAAAAACACATGAGTAAATATAATAAATGTTAATCATTATCTTTGATAGTTTATAAAAACCGATGTTATATGATGTCACTGCTTGTGTATGATCTAAAAATACATGGAATAACCTTTCCATCACCACAATCTTTATTCATTCATCTCTATAGCATTATTGGACCTATTATGTCATGGAGGAATGATGGATATCATCCATACGATGGATGATTTAAGAACAATTGTAGATACCTATGGGTAGATGATTTATTTAGGCTACTATATTTGTGATCTTTATCAATCATATCAAATGAATATCAAAGGTTGCAGATTCTCTTAGGTGTTTAGTGAAATATTTATAATACAATATCATTTTTATTTATCATTTTTCATTTTTCATGCATGGTATATCCTTAACAATGGGTCTAAACCACTTTTTTAGGCTCTAATAATTGTTATTAGACTTTGATGAAATTCTTATGTTTTATTATATGGGACCCTGACTTAGAATTAGGAAATTTTTTATTTAAATAAATAAGAGACCAAAAGTACAGCATTATTTTCATGTTTTTCAAATAACCTAGTTTTTTACCCTTATATATATGGGATATATAGGAATTACGTATAAAAATACATCACTACATGCATAAAGGTCAGCCTTGATTACCCTTACCCAATAATGTAAAATCAAGGCTTTCGTTTACATGAAGGGTTTTTGTAAAGGTAGTCTGGATTGCAACCCTTACATAATTGGTTTGTGTATGTTCGGTACAGAAGGTTATGATAGTGGTTAACCTTACTCATAGTGGTATATTTGGTTTTAAAAGTGTTACTTAAAGGAAACCCATGACTTACAATTATGTGAATGGGCTAACATAAGGGTAATTTGGGTTTTTCTATTATTTCATAAAGGTTATCTGGTGTTTTAAGACATGTGTAAAGGTTATAGATTTTGAAAAAGGGGATATATTATGGTTGTGAATTTGATACCATTATTAAGGCTTTATAATTCCTAGGTAACATTTATGAAGATGACCCATTAAAGGTATACATCCTATTAAATTTACACAACATGTTGTTTCTGAGGTTTGTAAAGGTTAATAGTGATTTACCTTTACAGAAAGGCTCCCAGAAGGCCTGTAGAAGGGTAAAGGTTGTATACCCTTATAATGAATATGGAATCTACGTAAGGTTAAATAGAAAATTTTTTCTAAGTTTTTGTTCGAAATTTTTTTAATGAGTTTAATGGTTCATAAAATGTTTTTAAGTAACTATTAATGTTATTTTGGGAGTATTTATTTTATAACAGATTTATAAATTAATTAATTATATATAAATTATTCATAACAAATTAAAAAAACTATGAACCATTTTATTCCCAAATATTTAATGGTAATATTTAAATACCTTTTAATCAAATTATAGGACATGACATATGATCTAGACATAAATGCATTTATTCAAAAATCATATGTGATATTTCTTAATGGGATATAATTTTTGAAAGAAATCGAAAATATAATATGTTTATATTTAATTATGAATTTTTTATTAAAAATTAATTTTATTCTTTCAAATTAAATTATCTTTATCCTGACAATATTTAAGCCACATAACCAGTGTTTTTCTGATTAATATGATCCGGTTTTAAATAATGATGTTGTATATGATATTTAGACTATGAAAAATGTTTACATAATAGTAATTGGATTATAAAAATATTATAATTAATATAATATAATATATTTAAAAGGAAAATACATATAAATATAAATATTAAAATTTTCATATTAGAATGGAAACAAATATGTTTATATTAAAAACCTTAGTATGTATATAATGATAAAGCAGAAATTATAAAAGGGTTTTAGTAAGATTTTTTTAATAATTTTTTCATAAATATTTATCTCATGTTTAAATATTTTAAATACTTATTTATTTAAATGTTATCACTCATTTTATTCATAATATTGAATTGTATATATTATGAATTTCTCTATGTCCAAATATATACAATATATTACTTCTAGGATTGAACAATGCATTCTCATTCTAGGATTTACTGTATAATAAATGTGTTTTTCATATACCTTGATCATGGTTTTCAGTTGATGTTATTAGCTTGAATTTAGTTGTATAATATAGTTTTTAATATTATGTGTTAGAGTTTTGATGAATTGTTTTGTAGCATGATTAGTATCTCTAGATGGAGGGACTTGAGGCCAGACTTCCCAATTACTTAAAAGAATATAACATTTCTAGTAAAGTGAATGAGGTTGAATATTTTTTAATTAGGGAGTAATCATGTAGATATCAAAGATATCATATAATTATAAAACATTACAGGATGTTCTCTTGTAACTTATGCATCCGATGCATTCAAATATTCATGAACAAACTTGAATTCTTTTTTTAGTTGAGTAACACAAAATTTTGGGTTGTTTAAAGGGTTACACATAAATAGGATTCAAAAATACTTATTAGTTGATGGAATATGATTCTAGAACAAATTACAAGAAGCTTTAATACAAAAATGATAATAACATGGGTTAAGATTGTGAGATTAAAGTAACTTTCAAATACTAAGGGAGAGATTCCTTCCAAAGTTAAACTTTTTAAGACCTCAATTATCCAACTAGGTTGGTCATACTAAAGCTGGTTTCCCCTAAATTATCTTGTTAAAGGAAACAATTTATTAATTTACCCTAGATTTCTCTATTGGCTAGGTCATGATAAGGATAAGTGACCATGGATTATCCATTGTTAGCTTATTTTTTGAATTTTACTTTGTTACACTAATATAGAGACATAATAGGTTTAGGTTAATAGGGGAATTGAGTTGAGCTTATCAAAATTAAGTATTAGAGAATGACTTTTCCACTCAACTATATTAGCTTCACAACTATTGTGATTGAGATGATACCCAACCTAAATAGCTATGTGATATGATAAACACTAAAGTGAAATAATGATTATAAAAATATGGTTATGGAACTACTATTGGATATGATGGATTTTAAAATGGGTTTATAATTTTTATGGGATTTAATTTAAAAAAAAAACAATCATTTAATGGTTATATAACATGACACACATCTGATAAAAGCATCTTTTATAGATTATATCATTATCATTAAGATAAAATTTTAAAATAGCCATTGAAATGAGAATCATGAAATAATAAAATCATATGACTAGTAACTTATGAAAATTTCTTAATTCATGTATGGTGATTTAAGAAAAATCATTATGGAAAATTCTATTTTTCGGAATAGACCCTTCTTGAGTAATCAAGTAATGAACATTTCCAACAAGTGAATCACTATTCTAATGGAATCAGTGAGTGATTCATTTAAGGCCTCAATGTAATTAGATAAAAAATTATCAAATTAATGTTATTCTCCACTTATGTACTCAATATTTTTGGGTGCATCATTGATTTAATGAGTTTTAGTCTAATATAGTCAATATGATAGGGTATATCAAATGATATTCAATATAATTGAATTTGTTAAATTAAATGAAGAGACTAAAGTTTTATAAAAAACATTATATATTATAGAATACAATTCTATGATTAAATAAGATACATGATATCAAATATATGATTTACATGTTTTGTTTGTATAAATAAATCAAAATCAAATCCTAAATGATGATTTAATGTAATAGAGAAAAGTGTTTTCTGCATTGATAAATTAAAAAATTCTATCTTGGATAGACTTATAATAAGATGTTTACATATCTTATTTAGAACATGAGAAGATAATATAAAAAATATATTCGTAAATTAAATTGGATGTGGTTTTTTGATACACATAGTTATGATTTATTCAATTCCACAAAATTCAATAAGGGGAGGCTGAAAATGGTTTTCTCTAGTTTGGATATTTATTTTATTGTAATCTATGGAAAAGATCTAATAATATTATTGAAATCATTGAACTTTTAAAAATACAATCAAAGTTTTGGGAATATATATATAAACTATTTATATGATTTCTAGGATTTATGACATTGTATAGATAGTACTAGTTGGTAAAATATCCAACAGGAAGAAGAAAATTGGGTTGAAAAGTTCAAAAATATTTCACCGAGAATCCAATCAGAGACATTGAAACCAATGTTTTTCAGGAAAGAGGGATAATTATTCCATATTATAGTATCATCTAATATACATGAAGGAGTATTATGAAACTCCATGAAATTTCCTAGTTAGGTCAATATATTTTATAAATTAATTCCTCTATTTTGAAAGGTATATGATACCAAATGTATATATTATAACGTGTTGTAAATATTCATGACTTCAAAATAAAAGTGAGAATTGATTGATCATGTAGTTTATATTCATTAGATATTGTAAATAGTTACTACATTGATAATTTTAATGTAAAGGGTTATATGTATCGAAAATGAATCCAAGTAAAATTTGCATATCTTCAAATCATTACTCTTACATGATAAGAGAACATTTTCCATAACAAAATTTTTTTAATAGATGATTAATTTAATACACCAGGTATATGATTTATAGGGTTCTATAACATGTTCAAATAAGATTAAAGGGATATATTTGTTTATCTAGGACAATGTGTTTGTCCATACATATGTTAAATTACAACGAACTCTGTTCCCACCTCCCATAAAGTATTTATTTTAATATTGTATTACTTTAAATAGAAAATTTTAAAATCATAAAGAGTACCCCATATTACATGGAAACAATAGTATATTTTTTAAAAAATTCACAATAATAGGAAATAAGATTTATTTTGAAAACAAAGAAGGGTTTGTGTTTCATAGAAGATATTATAAAAAAGGATACAGTGTCTATGAGGCTGGTTGGATTATATTTAGAGCTGTATAAATAAAAAGTTTACTAATAAAGGATTAAATAATCTAATGTTAATGTGATTTCCATTCAATATCGTAAATATTTTAGGATTTGTGATTATAATGAAAATAGTGATGTGTTACATTTATTTATCATAGAAAATGGATATCACTATTTCTTAAAGGATTATTATAGTATAATATTAATTTATTTTCACTTAATATAATAAATTAGTTTAGGATATGTGGTGATAAAGAAAAATGTAATGAGTTACATTTAGATAGCTTGGAAAATGAAAACACTATTTCTCGAATGATTATACTAGTTAAAATATAAAGAATTCAACACTTTATCCAAAAAAAATTGGAGGACAAGTAAAAAAATAATTTAAGTAGCTTAATTATTTCAAGGAATGCTTTCATAAAATATGTTCCCAATAAAGATGTTAATCAACATAGAATGTTTTCTATGTTGATAACATAATATGATATTGTAACATTTGATGTTGTGAAATTAAAGAAGTTTTAATATGTTCAAGAAGTTGAATAGTTAGGAATATAATTCCTAAATCTCACCATTATTCAAAATAGTTTACATCATAGATATATCTAACTAAATATTTTAGAATGAGGGTTTTTTCTAATGTTCATGTAGATATGTGATCGGGATTACATATGATGTAAGGTGTTAACAAAACTCTGAATGTCTAGCAAACATAAGGTTGATCTAGCAATTTATCATATATGATATGATAAATTGGTGTTTATATTGTTTTCATAAATATTATAAAATATTTTACGAATTTTAATATTTATCATATTAATGGAAACCTCCATTTTATCATTATTTCACATTGGATATATATATATACTTTTCTTGAAGTGTAATAATAAATGACCTCTCAAAGTATGAATTTGAGTTAATCACTAACATATGTTTTTCGTAGATTATTATAAGTTATGATGATATTTTATGGTTAGTATGAGTTGGATTCTTATTTATAAAAACAAAATATACTTATGAGACATGAAATAATGAGTACAATTCTTTGTGTGTACAGGATGACCCATTAGGTATACCACATGTCTTTGGAATAATATAGAGCATGGATCATATTTGAGTCCCCATAACCTGTGGTTAGAAAGATACCTAGAATGAGAACCTTCATATTTTTATACCCTACTTATAGAAGTCTACATATTGAATTAGTTAAAACATGAGTGGTTGGGTATGTTTTAGATTATGTCTTCAGTTAGAGCATAACCAAGATGGGATTTATAATCTATTATGACGAGTATGGAATATGGGCCCTTGATTGAGAGAAACTGTGGGAATGTCTGTTTGCATATATATGTTGTATATATATGTAGATAAGAGACATCTGATGTTCTTATCTATAAATATAAATGTAATGTAATGTATTTCTTTATAAAATCTATCTATTATAATAGAATCGAGAACACATTAGTTTTCTATATGAGATTGATGTTTTCTGTGTCCAATGGTCAATCTATGTATTGAAAAAAGGTGATATATGGGAATGAATGTTTTTTAGGACATATAATGGTGGAAATAGGTATAGTGGTTCATATGGTTGATGGGGATCATGCCTGACCAATTTATATCTTGAGTAACATTGACGCTTTGGTAGAGGTCACCCTTTGATTACATATATGAATTCATATAATCATATTTTTTCTCAATGATATAAAGGCCCATGAGGTCACAATATATGGATTATTGAATAGGGATTGTTTTTTACTAACAATGTTACTTAAATAGGGTTTGGAGTAAATCCAAGATGTTTTGGATGGGTATTCATGTGGTATTACATACGATTTAATAAAAGGTAAAGAAAATGATAGTTTTATTATTGTGTTTTGGGAAATATCCAAAATGAGTTTTGGATATGGGTTCATGATTTATTATATATGATACATTATAAGGTGAAATGACCAAAAATATGTTAGGATTCAGTGAAATTGGGAGTTTGAATGAGATATTCCTTAAAACTATTGCTTTTATATGATGCATGGATATATCCAGTGCATGGTATACTGAAATGCATGCATGAAATAATATTTCATGCATGAAACTAACATTAATTTAAAGAGAAGTCAATTAAAATGTGTTTTTATATTTAAATGACTCAAAATCCTTTAAACCTATAATTTATTAATTTGTTACATGGGATGTATTACAAAATAGAGTTTACATTCATGAGGTGAATACACTATACATGGAATTTACAAATGCTTTATAAACACAAGAGTAAATGAAATAGTACTTCATGAGTGTCCTTAATGAGATATATAATCTATTTCCATATGATTTAAGTGTGTTCAAATGATTTAATTATTCTAGGACAATAATCTATATCACTAGAATATCTCATCCTTTTTTTATAAATTATAGGCTCTAGAAGGATGTGGAGGAAGGATAGATCTCATCGATATGATTTATTATTCACGGATAATTTATGGAAACCCATAGAGTGAGGATGTATTTAGGAATATCTTTTAGTGATCATTATCAATTATATCAATATAATATCATATTTTTTGATGATATTTATTGATAGTTTATTTTATTTACAATAGTTATTCATTTTGGTTTACTGGGTTTTCATTTATCTTTCATGGGAGATCCTCATCAGGGGGATTAAATATCTTTTGAATGTTTTGATAATTATTATTAGACCTAGGAAAATACCTTCAACTATATCAATTTAAATTATCTCGAAATTAATTTATTGTTTATGATTAATGAGATGGGTTCATTGAATATAGTGAGTATATTTCCTCCCTTAGAGTAAAATTTATTAGATACTTATAAATCATGTGTAAGATGAATAAAATCAAGTGTAGGGATGATGGGTGCACTGGAATTCACTTAGAGTGTGATTTAAGTTAAATATAGATGGTTCATGTGCTGAGGGTATTATGTGAGGTTGGGGTATCCACTGTGATTTTCAAGATTTTATAGCTTCATCACCCAATACCTTCTATGTGAATGGTAATTCCCTCATCATGTAATCTGGGCTATGATCAATAGGTTTCTTCATAAAAGAATTAATATTATTCATCCTTTCTATGCAAAATAATATCTAATTATCCCTTTTAAATTATTTAATGGATTTTATCCATTTAATTGGTCCATCACATACATTGTTCTGGAAAACAAGTAACTAATACATCAATAGATAGTTATTTTCCATTCCTAACATGATTGTTATAAGATAGTAGATATTATATCCTTTAATGGTTACCCCTTAGTCACTTTTAATAGTTTATATTGATAGGTTCTCTTTCATTAGATTTTAATAATATTGTGCTTGGGGATTTTCTTAGAACCAAACAATTCTAAACTCTATGAGCCTTAGTTATGAAATTATTGAATTTAATAAAAATAATTAGTTTTTTAGAGTAGGGGTATCAACTATGATAGTAAATTTATGTGGTGATAGTGGGACCACCATCCCTAAACCCCAACCGAGTCAACTCAAATACTAAAAAATCTATATTGTATTCTTTATTAAATCTACATTCTCTCTATTCAACTTTTATATAGTTTCATCAAGAGATCTTATACTATCCTCTAAACAAGTAATAGAAAAATATATGATTCAATATAGTTTACATTAGTTATATATAATTATGGAATCACTATAGTTCCATAATAACTACTTAGTATCAAATACAAACCTGTACTAATCACCCAACATTCCTTGATAAAAGTACCATTTTCCCAGAGCCATGACACTTCATCAAACTATCATTAGAATTATATTTTCTATCATCCAGTCTATCTACAGTATCTTCCTCACTCTCCCTTAACTAATAAGTATCGATATCATATGACTCTATATAATAATAAGTTATAATAAAATAATAAAAAATGTTAAATAAATTTAAAATATTTTAATTAGACAAGAAAAAAACTGATCATCACTTGTGTATGTCTCTCACCAACAATATTCTTGGTTTAAGATCAGTGTAAATATACTTCTACACCTTAAACTTCATAATATAATATATAAATTTAATATTAAAATATAAATGAATAAAAAACTAACGTTACTTACTATATAATAAGGATATAGAATAAAATTATTACCCCCAATTATATGTGTGAAATACCCCCTCACTCAACTCTTTTGACGTGAATATGATCAATGAATAAATTTTTTGTGTATCTAGAAGGTGTATAATACATACGATGACTATAAGAAAATATAGTTAGGCTAATGTGCAAAAAATTATTTATAAAATAAAACCATTGAATCACCCTGCATAGAAATCCTCATAATTTTGTCACAAAACAGATGAAAATGTACACACATGAAGGCCTTATATGCCTCATATATGGAGATATTCATCCTTCCCTCAATAAGAGACCATAAAAATAGGTTAGTAATTATTTAATTTTTAAATAAAAGAGAGAATTTATTTTTATTCGATCTAAGGATCAAATATTTGATGATTTATTTTGATGAGATCCATATACCATGACACATAAGGATAATAATATACTTCCATAATATCATATCTACTTGAACTATGTCTAAATGTGAAATTTTTTAATAAATTATATTGACTATATAAATTTTTATTTTTATTAAATATATATTTTTGAGTGTTTTCTTTCAATTGTTTTAAGAATCATTGATTTTATTTTTTCCAAAACTAGTTATCCCACTTTGGAGATTACTTTCAACCTATATGGGTTTTTAATCCCCCACTCTTCCACATTCTAAGAATTTATGATCTATGTCCCACCCTTCTTCATTTTCATAAACAAATTTTATTTTTCATGAAATCAATATCATTCCACCTCCACACTCCTTCACATAAATTCTCTTTGGCCACTCAACCCCTTATTGTAGAAATTGTTTACTATAATGGGACTAAAATACTCTAAAATAAAAGGTTATTGGGGGTAAAATCCCCCCAACATAGATGATTTAGAGTTTGGTTTTTATTAATTTGAGCTATAGTTCATCTATAGTTATATTTCAAAAATTGATGAAATAAGAATTTACATTAAAACAAATGATTGATAATATTAATTAATGATAATTATAGATAACAATTATTTTAACTTACTTCCTAAAATGAAGATCTGAATACATTGATTGTTTCCACTCAAGAACTGAGTTTAGAATTATCAATATGGTAGGGACTCAACTATTATGAATTGATTATATAGTATTAACATCCCTACCTTGTTGATCATGTGATATAACAAGGGGACATAATAAAGTATTGTGTCCTTGAAAATCCATAAAAAAGATCATCCTAGTTGAAAACAAACATATGAAAATAAATAAATAAATAAATAAATAAATGTATATAATGTTAAATATATATTTTTTAAAAATAGAATATTTTTTCTTAAAATTAATTAATAATTTTTCATAATAGTTAATATATAATCATAGTTATTTTATTAACTTGTTACACCTAATTATTCATATTTATATTCATCACCATCTTCATAATCATATTAATCATCACCTTTAATTTCTATAAGATTTACATTTTTATAATATTTTATTGTTGTAATTAAATAGTATACTTTTTATATGAATTTTCTTCACCATAAAACATAAATTTCAAAGTCACATCAAGGATATATATATAACATCAAGTTAGAGAAGTATTCAATGATGAATTTTGAGAAATTTCAATATTTTAAATTTATTTAGAACCATTATTATTTTCAATAAACATATTTCCAATAGATTTTATTTTTGTTTCACTACACAAATAATTTAAATATCTCATATAATAACAATAATTATTGTAATAAACATAAATTACTTTATATTCAAACTTAAATTGAACATTTTTTGGTTGATTAATTATATACTTAATGTCAAAAACTCAATGTCTTGGATGAACATGAAACCCACAATCAATATCAAACCAAACTCACTCAAAAACAATGAAAAAGTTATAAAAAAGATAAGTACGCTCAATTATATTATCAAAATTACCATAAAATTTAAATTCAATTTCATTGTAATAAATTCATTTTAAATAGAACCAATTATTCATTGATTTTTTTACTTTCTATATATGCACGTATAAAATTAAAATCCATTAATAACATAATAATAATAAGGGTTTAAGAATTTATATGGTGTGTTACTCATTAAAAATAACATAATATCAATTTTATTTTCATATTGTGATTCCTAAAAATATTTATATATATAATTATTATAATATATTTCATATAGATTTCATATGTTTGGAACTCAAAAAATTTAACTTACTAGTGTGTGAAATCACAAAAAAAATTATGTTGTATGATTTATTCAAGAGAAGCTAGAAAAATGATTGAGAATTTTTTATATGTACATAATGTAATATATAAAATAAATAATAATAAAAATATTTTTGAAAATAATATTAAATAAAAAAATAAATATTAGCACTTACTATTTGAATAATTCTATTTCATGAAAATCGAGTAGAATATATGTATGAGATCATTAATGTATATCATCTAAAATATAGTGTTCATGTTTACCACTGAAACAATGTCCCAATTAATTAAACATTGATATTTCATTACCTATATAATTATCATTATTTTACTAATTACAAAAAATTATATTATGTTTTTGAACTAAATTTTTATTAAAAGTAATATGTGTAAAAATTGAAAAAAAAATTCAAGCAATAATGTCCCTACAATAAAACTACAATTTTTATATACGCATCTCTCAATTCATTATATCCATAAAAATTTTACAGTCTCTCCATAATTTTCATTATATAAAAAAATTTATATTAAAATTTTCACCGAATCAAACATGGTCATTGAAAATATTTTTTACAATTTACTAATGCTTTTAAAAAAACACTTATTATAACTATGATAACTCATAATGTTATGATGAATCTTAATTATCATTGAAAAAATGTGATATTTTGTTCCACACATAGCAAATTAATGAATTTATAAATCCTCTATGAAAAATAGATAGTGCTATTTTCATTACAACATGACAATCCTAATTTTTAACCCACCAATATGATTATTTCTAAAAAATCATTATAATATTGAATTTTGGACATTAAGATTCCTAAAATATACAATTCATTGAAGGAATGTTAATTTTTTCTTAATCAACTCTTGGATACATTAAACATTTCGGTTTTTCATTTTCCAAAAAATCATGTTTTGAATACATATAATATTAGATAATTCCTTACCAATTTTTATGAAATTTTTCATTTTTCCCAGAATGTCTACAATAATATATGAAATTTTATCAAATTAGTTCTTCTAAAAATGAATTAAATCTAGTGTGTGATAGATAATTTTCTAGAATATAGTAAATCCCAATTTTTTTTCTTAACTAGTTATGATGTCTCCCAAAACTGGTTATTGTTTTTGGTTATTTTATCATTGAAACAAAATAAATATAAATCAATGAATACATGAAAGTGTTCACCTAAAAACATAAGAGTATTGATGGAGGTTCATCTCATTCAACTATACCTCTTATAAGTTTTTTTATTTCTTTTAAAAATATGATCAATGGGAAGATATCTTTGATGAAAATAACAAAAAATAGTTTTTCTTTAATTAAAAGCCTAAAGGAATTACTATCTCCTATTTACTTTGAAAAAGATTTTGGACCATGCGTACATCATATATATAACCTACCATAGACTATAAATTCAATAATATTAAAAAATAATACTAATTTCAATGTAAAATTTTAGTATACAAATATATCATGTATAATTATACTCTCACTCTATAATAATTTCAACTCATCAATCAATGATGTAATATAAACATCAATATTCTTCATTGAGTGAACATGAAATAATATTTCTAAAAATATAAATTTTTTATTCATCAACGTCTAAGAAGATATGTTTTATGGTGTTATTGAAACATTACAATAATAATATTAATTACTATTTTCCCTAAAAATAAAAAAAAACATTTATAGAAAGACCTTACCATAGGTTATAAGGTTTTGAAGTAAAATAGGGATACAACTGGTCATGATATTTCGATTATTCACCACCACATGGATAATTTAATCTTATATTTCAAAAAAATATCGAATTTATGTCTTGTTTGAGCGAAATTATGTTTCTATATAGAAAAAACACTACAATCTAGGTGTAATAGGAAAATAAATCAACTATTTTATTGAAAAAGTCTAATTTTCCAATGTTTTATTTTTTTGTACAATAGTTTTCCATATGTTGGATAATTAACTAAAGATTCATAATTACCATAATATATCAAAAAAAATTTAGAACATGCATTAATCTTTTAATAACTATGATCAAAATTATGTACTAAATTTTTACATTCATATAAATTTATGTGTAATATATTTTTTTCAGAAACAAATATTTAACAAATTTAAATCCCCAATGAAAATAGATAATAGACATTACAAAATTATATTTCATCGCTATATATTTTATAATAACTTTTTATTTACTTATTTTCATCCAAAATATAAGGACACCTTTATGGATTTTGTATAATGAAAAAATTGAGATAATTATAATTGATAATTTGAACAATCTTTATAACTATATATTTATTGAAAAGGTTGTCCAATAGACACATGTAATAAACTTTTAAATTCTTATGGTGGAAGATATTTTTTTTAAATTCCCTCTAAATAAAAATCAACATGTACAAATCTAAAAAAACTATATGTAATCCAAACAATAATAGAAGAACTCAATTGGTATCAATCTTTTTATATCTCTTGAGATCCCAATTATTACACGAAACAAAATTATCCATTTCAATTTAAAAATATTATTAAATGATTTAAATTTAATAAAAACATCAACACCCTAAATGTATCTAGAATTTATATAAGAAAAATGTAGGTTTTTTTAATGGCATATAAATCACTGGATTTTAAATAGAAACAACTATCTATTTTCTTTATCATTTAATTTTTAAATAAATTTTAAAAATAAATCTTATACCAAAATTACACACTACATAATAATAAAATCATATTCATAATATAATAAAATTAATTTAAATTTTTAATTATATTTTTTTGTTAATAATTATTAAATGTAAATTAATTAGATAATATAATGATTTTAATTATGATAATAATTTAATTATATTATAAAAACAACCATCTTAATTAGTAAAGACCCCAACCTTTTAGTACATAGTTAGTGGATACTTTATTGCATTGGAACTGGATACAATGAATCTCATCCCAATGGACTAAATAATTTAGTAATATTGGTAAAATAGATACATAATTTAATCACATATTGTAACATATAACATAAAGTAATACATAAAATTTCCTTTTATAACACCATAATTCCATTTATCATATCCCTGCATATTGGTCATAAAACACTACCTAGAATCATGGGGAAAAGAAACATAAGAAATGGGTTAGATCTAATAATCAGTAATGGTTTGTGTAGAAAATAAGATATCAAGAATAAATTTGGAAAATCCAATATGAAATGGTATATAACAGAAACACATTCCATTCAGTCAATTACATTAGCATAATATGGTGGCATGAATAAAAGATGATAAAAAAATTCCATATAAATAATCACATGAGATTGAAACTTAACAATGGAAATTTTATATAATAAAATAAACACATGAAAATCAATAAATAATATCAAAATGTGGTAATACATAATTAAATATTTCATAAACATACCATCAAGGCTTGATGCCAATACATCTTATATAAATGGGAATACCCTTGACCAAATACCCAAGTTGGTTTATATCATGAAACCAACTAATAAATTGAGTGGCTATAGAAGGCCCCACCAATCACATAGTATGTCTAATGAATTCGTTATATGAAAAGGGTGAAGCAAAATCAACCCAATCATTCATATTAAAAAACTGGCATATGAAATGATAACTATTATCCTAGTTAATAAAAATAATCACAAACTATTTAGATTAATACAAATGGCATCATCATAGTACATCCCCTATCAAGCTGACCATAAACCATATATAATAAAAATAATGTTATTATAATTTCAATAGATCCCCAAGTTGAATATTGTTTCTTCTATGTTGATGAATATAAATTCCATAAATAACATTACAAACATTATTGAGGAAAATAACCTTTCCATGTTAAAAACAGCATTTTTAAAACCAAATTGATCACTAAATATTGTAAAAAACATATCATTTGAAAATAAATATAGTAAATTATTGCTGAAGCTTTAAACATAGCTTTTTCATAGTGGTGAAATTTTTTTTATTCCATACAAAATAAAAAATATTCCATTCATATTTATTTAATAGTAGTAAAAAATTATGTTGTTCAGATAATGACACGAAGATTTATTTTATTTTTTATTTTTTAAATCCAATCATGGGTAAACATATCTTTAATAAATAATAATTATATTTTTAGAAGAATTTTTTAATTTTTTTAGAAAACATATATTAGGAAGAAAAATTATTTTTGACTGAAGTGATTAATAATGATAGCTTTCTTAATAACAATTATCAATAATTTTGAGTAAAAATAACAAATAAAATTGTAAAATAACATGTGAAATTATTGAAAAACTATAGGATAAAAAAGTTCAACAGTTTTTTGAGAGTTATATCATTATGTTTCATCATTATAAACTTAATTATAAAAATTCCCGATAAATAATGAGATTGTAACATAAACCCTTACCACTTTGAAATATTTTGAATCATATTCACCCTCAAAGGATTAACTTCAAATTAAAGTTTAGATACCATAAAGATAAATATATTCATGATTTTACATATTAAAGGGTCAATATATATTATACAAAAAAATAAATAAGTTGATATTGTGGAATATGTGTCATCGAAGTAAAAGTGAGACGAATAACCCTTATCGCTTTAGTATTCTTTTTAATCGAATGAACCATTAAAGAATAAAATCAAATGATAATTTAAATATCATGTAATTAGTGATATTCATGATACAAAATATCATATGGGGATGTATATACACAAAAAAAATGAGCGGTGAATTTTGAATAAGTCTCCCCGAAATTAAATAGAGACTATAAATCACTTAACTCAAGACCAATTTCCTTCGTACGTGTCCTTAATTAATTTATAATAAATATAGATTAATTATAAATATACTAAATAATAAAAATAATATATTTCATAAGATATATTATTTACTTATAGTATTTATGACCCATTTATTAATAATTATTTTTTCTAATAACTGTTTTAGGTGATAATTACATCGTTTTTCATGTATGTTTTGGTTCGTTAATTTTGGTAATTTTACTTTTATCATGGTTAAATATTATCTATAATTTTAACTATGATATAAATATCATATATAATCATTAATAAATATTTATAATATTATATAAATTTTAGATATGGGGAACATAAGTTACATCATTCATGAAGACGGTAAGTCGTATGTATGCATGAACGTTGTTTATTTTTTTACAACTGATGAAACATAAGAAAGTTAAATAATATCTTACCTTTAATTAAACATTATTATATAAAATATTTAACTTATATTCATTAAATATATGCTTATTACCATTCTTTTCAAAACGGAAAATGAAAAACATTTCACATCGCTACATGAAGGCTTCAACCCACATGTGCGAATGAGTGATGATATTGTTTTCCAAAAGATTGGATGATAAGAAGTTATATGTGATATTATAATATTAGAAGTATATTTATATAATAAATATTATATATATATACTAAATCCATCATTATATCCATCTATGATAGGCGGTTATCAAAAATCAATTACATCAGTTCCCGAGGCGGTAGTATGCCTTACACATGATCCGAGATTTCATTTCCCATTTGAAGGAAGATTAGATTGATATTGTTGTTAAAATAACAGAATAAAATCTCCGTATATAATAGATAATTATTTTTATTATAATATTATAGTTTGAGGATATTTTAAGGAGTTATAAAAATAAGTAAAATGAAAATTCTTGGTAAAGAACGTTACATCTTCTTTAGAAAACCTCTTTAGGATTATATATAAATCCTTCCCAGATTGGTCTCAAGATAAAAAATGATTATAGTATGTTTAAAGGTATTTAATTGATATATTTGGGTACTTATTTTCAGAAGAATAATACTTTGGGAGTGTAAATAGGAGATAATAGGGGATGAACTATTATAAGTGGGGAAGAGAACCCCTTGGAATTTTTGAAATGAAAATTTGACACCCAAAATTCTCACATTCCAAAAAGATATAAAATGTCTCATTATCTAACCATTAATTATATATTATCTAAATAGGGCCATATAATTTGAATTTCACAAGTTTATAGGTCATTCAAACAATATATTTTTAGTTTAACCCCCGGTAAACCCATTTTATCCTTAACAACAGTAATTAATTATTACTATTATTACAACATATTAGGAAAAAATTCAATTTTACCTTATTATATAATATTATTTTTTATTATTTAAAATACAGAATTCATTGTTCCAATTCAATTCATAGAAATGATATAATTTCATTTATAATATACAAACAGACATGATGACAAAGTGGGTTTCCATGGAAAATGCTTTCATATGTATAGAAAATTAATTATTGACATAATTATTTAAATTGTTTTGTTTTTTTAATAAGTTTTTTAAGTAGGTGAATATTAATTTTGATGTCTGTTCACAAAGAATAACAAAATAACCTTTTAAGTAATTATTGTCTTTTCGAAAACATTTCTTTTTCTTTCAATTGATTATTATTTTATTTGTAATAAATTATTAATAATTGAATTTATTTTATAAATGTGTAAAACATATAATTATTTTAATCTAGTTATTCTTATTAATACCCTCCAATTTTATATCAAGTTTATAGCAGTATATTATGTTACAGTTCTTCACACATGGGGTTGTGTGTATCGAAAACTATTGAAGAGATTAAATTTTAAAAAATATATTTCTTAGTTAGTTTAATATTGGTGTATCACGTCAAATATGAATTGGAACAAAAAGTTGTTATTTTAGAATCTTGTGGTTTTATATTCTCCTCACCTTCAACAAGTCATGGGCTAACAATTGAACTTTATCATGGTAATCAAGGGTTTTCCAACTAAAAATACCTTTATTGAAAACCCACATTATAAAAAGGGATAACAAAAGTTTCTCTTGGTAAGACAGAAATGGAAGTCTATTGTTAATATATAATAACACATAACTAGGTTACCATTTAGGAAAAAAATAGCGTGAATTGAAAATATGGACATAGAAGAAAATCATAAATAATTAAGGTGAGTGATATAGACCATTAATCACAAGAATGTGAATGATCAAGGTAAAGTTGATGAAAAAACTATAAATCGTTGATGAGTTTAAAGACCGTTTATTATTTATAAATGAAGTTTACTGGATAATTTTTTTTCCATGATAATATTCCTTAAGTTGAGGGATTCTTTTACTATCCTGATATAGAAGACCAAAAAAATTACACAAACTGTTTCATCCTTTAGTTATGATTTGATAAATTATCACTTCATTTCTCACACCAATAAATGAATATGAAAGATGAATATTTTATTCCTAAAGAACAAAAATTAACTTTTAATTGATCATATGATCTATAAAAGAGTTACAATTCCTTCAGTATTTATCTTAATATTTACCAAATCCAAAATGGTTAACATGAGTAATCTAATATAATACATCAATATCTTAACCCAAAGAATAAAACCCAATGTTCAAATTAATTTACAACATAGGTATTCATCCATAAAATATTTTAATTAAAAATAGTTTCATATGAACCAAAAAATAACGTAGGCTAGTGGTAGGAATTTCTCGTTTCTCATCTTTTAGTAGTGGGTTCAAGCCCCACAAACTTGTCAGAATTGATTGGTTGTCACCCATTATGTGGTATTTCCTTTTTCTAAAACCATATTAATATAGTTTCTATAACATTTCAAAAATATTATTAACATTTTAAAAAAATATCATTGGTAATAAAATCTCTTTTAAACTATGTGGGTTTTCATTATAACATATTCTTTTCACAAAATTAAATTATCCTAAAATGATTATTATTACCTAATCATCCATGAAAATATTAAATCTTAAGTTTATCAATAAATTTAATATTATATGAATGTAATTTAATGTCATTTTTCATTAAATAACATTTTCTCAAAATATATACTAAACCAATGGGTTATATTTCCATAAATATCCCCAAAAATATCCTTAATCTTAATAAACACCCATCACATAATGACTGAAAAGGGGTATTTATGGCATCAAATTTATGATCACCATTAATCTCGGAATCCCATGAAGGTATCCATAATTTCTAAGTAAATATTATCTGAAGATCTATATGCTTCCAAAATAAACATAATTTTGAGGTGTTTAATGATTAGTATAACAAACATAACATTTTTAAAAACACTCGTACACCATAATTATTGAATCCAAATATACAAATAATTTAATCTTTACACTTCAGATATATTAATAGAATATGATTGACCATGATCCCATATATTCTATTAATATATTTTCCCCTTATTCTTAGGGAATTAATTTTCATAGTGACCCATCTCATAATAATTGAATTATTTCAAATTTCTAGCTTGTTTCTTTCCCTTTTAATCATGAGAAAGGTGGTATTTCTCTCAACACATGTAAAAAACTACCATTCCCTTCAAGAAAATACTCGAGTGTTTCTTTCCACAATTATCACATATGGTAAAATCCTTCTTTCCATTCTTCCAATTATCATTTTTTTAAATACCATCACATTATTCTCTGTCTTCCATTTAAATACATTACACTTGGATAATTATCTCTCTATCTTGATAGAATAATATATTATGCCCTTATATAATGAGAATGGTTAGAATACTAGTTATATTTAAACCATTGGCTTGATCCCATCAATGAAATCATTAATCATACTCTATTGATCATATACGTAGTCTGTAATAGTATTTTCTAAACTTGTAAATTTTTATTCATACATAGAAACGTCTTCATTGTAAGTTCTTTATTAAACTAATGAATTGAAACACTATATCTACTTGCTTCTTGCATGGAAAGTGTTTTTACTAGATGATCACCATAAAATACTTCCATACCATGATAACTATTTGCTCCTCATCCTTAGTGATTTGAATAAATTTCCACCAATGATCCACATCCGTTCAGAGATGATAAAATTCATTGAAAACCATTTACCATTAATTATTTCCTAGAGTGAGAAATATATTCTCTAAGGAACTTATCAATTTATCAGCTACAAATAGACTTTTAGTCCTATTAAATTATGGAGGTTTCTGACAAATGTATTGGCCTATCATTTTTAAACCATGTGTTGGATTTTTAGGGTAATCTATATAAGAAATGTTATTGCTCAAAACCCGAGGCATCTACCCCAACATTTTTAATAATTTGTTTATTTCTAGTTTTAGCTATAACCCCAGCTACCTTATACTTCCTAGAAGGGTAATCCCTATATAGAGTATGTGGATTTATATAGTTCCAATTCATTCCTATGGGATCCATTTAAAAAAAATTATACAATTCATTGAATCATATTATTTTGAAACATCAAATTGCATCCAAAAATGTGTGAAATACCTAACATAAATTGAGGATTTTATGTATTTGTGATCCCTTTATCATAAACATGGTTTCTTTGACACAATTTTAAAATGATAATTATTTTTTCATATACATATTAATGGTTTTTAAATAAAATTATAATTACCCTTGGAATATCCCGGAAGAGTGAAAAACAAAATATTTAGTAAGGCCCATTGTCATGAACCAAGTGATGATAGAGTCAAATATTGATTTACCCTTTTCTGAGTTATTAATACTAGGTACAACTATCTTAGAACTGTATCCTCTTGTAGTATCTAAATATAGATTTATTCCATGGGAAGACCTCATAATGTCTTCCTCACAAGAACAAAATATTGTTTCGTATATTCTTATCCTCAAAGACTATCATGGTTTATCTTCCCTTATATAATTTTCAGTAAATCCAGTTCTCAAACTACTCTGATACCAATTATAAAGAAACCGATCATGTTTTCTCATTATCAGTGGTTACATTATTACATTGACACTAAATATAAGGAATCACATCCCGAAGGATGAAATAGTTTAGTAGAATTGGTAAACAAGATACATACATGAATATGATATAATAAATGAATGCATAAAATAAAACACATAATTTTATTTGAAAACACCACAAATACCTTTAGCATATACCTGATTATCAGTATTAAAAAACTTCTTATAATATAGGGGAAAGAAAACATAACAAAGTGGTGATATCTAAAGCTTAGTAATGGTATTAGTGAAATGGAATATATCATGAATAAATAAGGTATAATCAATATTTCTAGATAATGAACTAAATCATAGGCTAATCAGAAAATAATGATCATAATAAAGTAGGAATAAATGATGATTAAACAATGACATATAAATAATCTCATGAGATTGAAAAATAAAAATAGATACTATAAATAATAAAATGATCACAATAAAATCAATAAATAATATCATAATGATTAAATTCATAATTCTATATATCATAAACATACCATTAAGGAATCATCTCAAGATATCTTTCATAAATAGTTAGGTCCTCGACCAAATACCAAAGCTAGTTTGTCTAATGAGACATATTGAAGCATTGAGGGGATATAACAAGATCAACCCATAAATTACTAATGCAAATTAATTTCTCATATGAAATGGGTGAAACATAATAAACCTAAAAATTAATATTAAAAAACTATAATAAAAAATGTTAATTATTCCCCCAATCAATATACATAATCATAAACCATCAAGACTAATATAAATAGTATCAATATATTAAATCTCTTGTAAAATGGATCATAAACCATATTGAGAAATAATAATGATTGTAACATTATAATATAACCCTATATGAGTACAACTATCCTATGGTTTATTGAATTTGATGAATTGAAATTCCAAAAAAGAGAACATTAAAAACATTCTTGGGGAAAAAATCTTTTCCACTTTGAAGATACTAGTTTTAAAACATAAGTGTTCAAATAATATTTTAAAACACATTTTATTTGTAAATATATTTTAAAAAATAAAAATTAATATTTAAAACATTTAGTGGTTATGAAGGTGGGAAATTCTACTCATGTTGTACACATTAAAATCCAAGATTCCATTAAATTTTTTTGTAGGTAATATCAAAAAGTACCTTATTTAGAAAAATGCATGTATATTAATTTAATTGTTTTAAAAAAGATAATAATGTTTTCAAATTTATTTAATAACTCATTTGTATTATGTTAATTTTTTTAAAATATTTTTGGAAAATATGGATTTGTAATAAAATGGATTTTCGACCGAAGAGAGAAACATAGTCAGTTTTTCTTAAAAAAATTTCTCAAATATTTCGATTACCAAATTGTGGAAAATGGAAGAATAACATGAGAAATTTATAAATAAACATAGTATAATAAAATTCAGGATTTTATTTATATTTATATCATAAAGTTTCATCATTATAAATTTAATCATAAATAATCATGACAAATAATGAGATTGTAATATAAACCCTTACCACTTCGGAAACTGTTGAATTAAAATTCCAATGAAGGGAATAAATTAAAATGAAAATTTTGAAACCATAATTATAAATATATTCATGAAATTACATGTCAAATTGTTTGTATATACTTCACATAAATGAAATTTGCAGTGAATATGGTATATGAATTGTCGAAATAAAAGTGAGATGAGAAACCCTTACCATTTTAGTAATATTTTAAATCACAATATCCTTAAAAAAGTAACATCAAATGAAAATTTAAATTTCATGTAAATAAGTATATTAATGATATAAAATTTGAAAGGGTTAGTGTATTCACCTCCAAAAATAAAAAAGTTTTGTATTTGGTATAGGCTCTCAGAAATAAAATAGAGGCTAGAAATCACTTACCTTAGGTCTTATTTCCTTCATACATTTCCATATATCACTAAAAATAAATATATATATTAGTTATAGATATATTATAGAACCATAATATTATATTTAACACCGTATATTATTTAATTATATTATTTTATGACCTATTTGTTAACAATTCTTTGTCAAAATCACTGTTTTTGTGGTAATTGCTTCATTTTTCTTGTATGTTTAATTTGGTAATTTTGGTCCACTTACATAGATCATGGTTAGTGCATATAAATAGTGTTATAAATGAGATAAATGTATATATAATTATTATATAATTATTTATAATATTCCATATAATTTAGAGACATCGAAAATGAGTTACATCATTTAGGGAGATGGTAGACTATACATACTCATGAACACTGTTTTTGTTTTCCCAATAGACTGAACAAAAAAAGATAAATAATATTTTACCGTGATATAAAAATTATTAAATAATTTTTTTAATTTATATTAATTTAATATAGACTTATTACCATCAATGTGAAAATAATATTAAAACATTTCACATCACTACGTAGTGGCGGTAGTCAACACATACGCATGAGCGATGTTACTGTTTTCCAACAAAATGGATGGTTAGAAGGTATATTTAATATTATAAATCCATAATTATATAAATGTAATAAATATCATATAAATATATTATATACATCATTATATCCATCCATGAGAGGTGATGATGGAAAATGAATTATATTGGTTTCTAAGGCAAAGTCTATTGTACACACAATCAATAGTTTCGTTTCCAATTTGATAGATGTTGAGAATGATATATTTTATTAAATTAAAATAATGAAATTTAATTATAAATTATATTCTATAATTATTACTTTTTAAAAATTATGAATATTTTATGGAGATAGAAGCGGTAGCAAGATGAAAATGCATGGTTAATAACTTTACCTCTTATTTGGACAACCTCTTTAGGTTAATACCTAAAGCCTTCATAGATAGGATTTTTTATCTAAGAAATGACTCAAGGATGTTGGGAGAGAAGTAATGAAGATAATTTTCTAGGTGTCTTATAAACTAAAAACTATTTGGGAGTGTGAAGAGAATAAAATAGGGGGTGTACTTTTATAAGAGGGGGATAAGACAACCCTGGGATGTTTTCAAAGAAAAAGTGATACCCCCATTTTTAAAATTACCTAAGGATTAGAAATGGATCTTTATAGAAAAATGATTTATATAGTGTCAAAATATGGCTATAAAATCATAATTGGACAAGTTTTTAGGTTATTTTAACCCTTGTATTTTTGATAAATCCCCAGTAAAACCGTTTTAACCGTAACCATAATAATTAATGATAAATATTTTTACTATTCATTGTCACCAAAAATGATGTTAAACATATTATAAATTATTAATTATTCTAATTAATAATATTTAATTCATTTTTTTGAATTCAATTAACAAAATTGGATGAATTTAATTTAATATTAACCTGATACATGTGTCAAAAATGTGCTTTTCTAATGAATACTTTTTTATAAGAATAGAATATTTTAATATTAAAATTTAATATAAAATTGATTATAATGAACTAAATTGGATTTACTATAATATAATTTAACTAACAATACTTTTAAAACAATTTTAAATCAAAATCTAACTTTTCAATGCATTAAACAAAAAAATAAAACATTAAATAAAAACCAGTATTTTCATTATTCATCGAAAAACTAATCTTTTCAAACAATTCTAAAAAAAATTCTGATAATTTTGATATAATGATTTAATAAATTATTTTTTATTTTTTCAAATAAATTTTATAAATGTGGGAAAAATTAATTTTAAATTATGTGCGCAAAATATGGATGAAACTACCTTATAAAAATATACAGTTTTTAGAAAATATTTCTTTTTCATTAAAATGATTTTTATTTTACTTACAATCAACAAATAATAATTGAATATGTTTTATAAATGTTTAAACACTATAATTTCCATAATTTATTTATTCTTATTCATATCCACCAATTCAACAACTATGTTATAATGGTATATAATGTTACAGTTCATTAGACTCAGGGTTGCATGTATAACAAGCCATTTAAGAGATTTAATTTAAAGAAATATATTTCATAGGTTGATTAAGTCCAGTTTTTCATGTAATTTACAGTGTTGAAGGAAATGATCGTCTCTTAGAATATCAGGGTGCTACAAAATTCTTTTAATTAATTTTTTTTAATTTTTTTAATTTGTAACTTTGAAATTATTTAAATTTAATAAACTCATTTATATTCATTAAATGAGTTTTTCAATTACATTTTCTAGTTATATATATATATATATTAAATTCATTGTTGAAATTATTTTTAAATACTTATATTTTGTCATCATAACTATTTGATTTATTATAACTAATTTAATAAAATTTTATCATATTATATTTTATTATAATTTGTAATTAAATTTAATTTAAAATAAAATTTTGTCATTTTTTAAATAAATATTTATTTTGAAATAATTTTTTATCAATTGTTTTTATATAAATTAATTATAATTTATAATAATTATCAATTAAATTATATAAATTAAATATTTGAAATAAATAAATAATTATAATAAAGTAACTAAAATTATTATAACATGTTTTATAATATATATATTTTAATTAAAATTAATTTAAAATAATTATTGAATATAATTTTTAAATTAATAATTATTTCAAAATATTTTTTTAATTTTTCAAAATACTTCATAAAAATTAATTATATCTCTAAAATATCATTAATTTGAATACATAAATTAATTTAGTTTTGTTGTTTAAAAATCAGATGAAAATTAAAATAATTTAATATCATTTCATACATTAAATTAAATAAAATTATAAATATAACAAGTAATAAAAATCAACTAACCAATTAAAAAAATTTAAAACCTAATGAAATGACTTCATAATTTGATAAATATAAAATATCAATTAATAATTAATGAAAATAATTAAGAAAAAAAATTATTTTCAACCAATAATAAATCCATCTGGTGTTACAGATCTAGATCCAAAACATATGGATTCAAAAATATATATTAGAAATAAAATTTTTAAAATGTAATAGGGATTAAGGACCAAATTTCATGGTTATATGTATATTTATTTTTTACAATTTGAAATAATGAATATGGGATATGTATCACTATTAGTCAAACCACATTTAAAACATAATTTTTTAATGATAACAATTTATTGTGAATTATTATAATGGAATTTTTTGTTACTCTTATTTTCAATGGATATTACATCCATTACAAATACATATCATCATTTTTTATTAAACCAATGGTCGTATGATTTTTTTGTGCTAAAAAATATTATATATATCATTCAATAAAACTAGTTTCAAAATTTTTTAGAATTCATATATTACATTTAATTTAAATAGTTTAATTTTATCACTGCAACTAATTACATTTTGTGACATCATATGATGATCCGCTAAAAAATATATGCATGCCACAACAAAAGCGAAAAAAAACTAATTTTGAGAAAATTATTCTATCGAAAATAGTTGATGCTATTAAATATTTTTTCAATAGATTCTCCTTCAATCACAATAACTAGTTATCTTAACTACTATTTGTGATGAATAATGTTGTTATCACTATTACACCATCCCAAAAAACTTTTTTTTTATGTTATGCACCTTACATATCATCACACACTAGTTTTACTCCCACCAATACTCTAACATATATAAATTAAATTAATTATGGATAATAATTATGATTCCTTAAAAAATTTAGAAATAGAATTTTCAATGTTTCCCATTGAAACTCTACCAAAGGGTAACGTTTTCATTCCAGACTCAATTGAAATATTAGAATGTTTTTGAGAACATCAATGCAGAAAAAATTACTCATTTATCAATTAATAATATAATTATTAAACGGAATAAAAATTTCAAAAACTCAACTAAATGAATATTTATATCTTCATCCCAAACATTCCATAAAAACAAATCATTATTGAAAAAGCTTAAACAAATCCTAAGAACATAAAATCATCTCGATTAAAAAATTTCATAAAAATCATCTTATAAAATTCCATCTAATATCATCAATAAGAAGTAATAAAAATAGAAAATGCTAGTAAATATTTATATAATATTTGGAAAAAATGTTGAATTAATTCATTCCCTAGGATAAATATCACTAAATGAATATAATGTATTAACAAAATCTTCTCTATACGATCATGAATATCTACTGGTCATTCAACACATGTCTCATCTACATCAATATCCATATTGTTAAAATTAATCACATGTGATGTATCTTGAAGATACATCTAAAACTGAGATACCTAAAAAATTATCATGAATTCACTCTAACAATGGAGGTAGAACCAACTTATTTTCAACTTCCCCAATACACCCCAACACCAAGAATTTTTGAATAAAACACAAGCAATGATGACTGTTTATTCCAAATCTTTTCTTCTTGAGATAAGGATAAATAAATATAATATGATCACCATTAATAAACTCTATTGTTCTCTTACAATTATCCACAAGTTATTTCTATTAGCTTTATCCCTCATAATTTATTCTAAATTGGTCTATGAAACTATATAATATGTTAGAACTAATATTTTTCAATTTTTCGGCATAAACCATCACTATGGTGATAAAAAAGATTATCCATAAAATTCCTCATTTTATTTCATTACTATAGAAATGTGATCATTATTATTGTAAGATAAATCCACCATTGGTATATTATCTTCCCATGATGTAGAAAAATCCATGATTCATGCAGTCAAAATTTCCTCCACTATCTAAACCATGATTCCTATTTAACCATTAGTTTAGGGGTAAAATATTTTACTAGGGAACAACTATATACTAGAATCTTGTTTTTGTTCCCATCATATCTTGTACATAAATCAATGATCATGATTTGAAATAATCAATCAATGGACTCCATGATGATTCATGACATTTTCTATATATATTCCTACTAAACACTTGACCTAACAGAACTACTAAATTTGTATAAAAAGTATAAATTTTTATATCCATTCAGTTATAATCTATATTTAACTATAAACACTTAATTTCCCTAAAAATCCAATTAAAACGTTAAAAATAGCTTCATCCAATAAGGAATACTCAAAGTCTAGAATAACGGAGGATAATCCCTCAAATAGTGTTGGAAATAGTAATAGAACCCCGTAGTAAACACTATTCTATAATATATTAATGTTATCATTATAGTAGAGATTAATAATTATATTAGATCTAACCAATTACCCCCAAAATGGGTATTACAGCCCTGTGTACTTTATGGACTCATAAATAATATCTTTATAGACTTTACATCAATGTGTACTATAGTAAACATTTTCCAATTGTACATAACTAGAACAATAACAAAATTGGTTGTTATAGTACTGTGTTGCTTTCTGAGTTCATCCTGGACCTAGGGTGTATGATAGTGTGTTCTCCCTATTTTCATGATATCCATAAATAGTGAAACTATTTATCCTCTCTATGGATATAGAGATTTATCTCAAACTATGAAAATATATATTTTTACATTCTTCTTCTTATTCTTTCTTTTCATTTTTGTCTTCCACTTACTCTTTTCTTGAGTCATTAGTTACAGATAGTCCTAGAAATTCCATTACCGAACTTGATACATATCATTAACCAATTTACATGTAATAAATTTAGCTATAAATATTTCCCCTATTATATTTATCCTTGTCCACTATAATTTCCACTAAAAATAAAGATATAAATATCACAATATTTGAGTGACAAAAGGATTCCCCATTATAATAAAATATGATGTTCATTACATCCATATTAACATATATAGAGTCTCCATAGATAATATAATTTCCTCACAACAATTTCTCTGGGTCTCATAACTAAGAATCAACTACTCTCTATATAAAGGAGTAATCCAATGTTCTAATATATAATAAACCCCTTCCGTTAACCAGTTGCATGTTTTAAAAAATAATAGTTTACTTCAACATAATCTTACACTAATTTTTAACTTCATTACACTAAAAAACATAAAAAAAATTTATCGGTCTTGACTATGATATTTCACATTCTAGGGATATATGTGATCTCAAAATCATAATCATGGAGAAAATAAAATAATTTGTTTTTATATAAATCCAATCCTATTTTTGAAATGTATATATAGAATGATTTATCATTAGTAAGGGCCAAAAAATTATCATTAAGAAAATAAATCCTTTATAACAATTGGGTGACTACCATTTACACAAACTGAATATCAATGGTACCATATTGACATTCACATGGTCTAAATTTCTATAACTATATAAAATTATTTCTCTATTCTGCGTCAATACGCATACCAAACACAAATAAAAGTATTTGTTATTGAATTTAAATGGAAAAATAATTACAATAATACATTTAAATGATAAAATCCAAAGGTTGAAGAATGTTATTAGGTGCCCAGTTCCTCATATCCAACTCCATATTTCGCCTGTGGGCCATACTCACTCCCTGAGCTACTGTAGGACATGAGATACAAACAAGATAATGTAACCTATATCTATTTAAATTATTATAATCTATATAAAATATATTTATATTAATATATTCATTAATTATTAATGATATATATCAGTTAATGAATAATAATTACACACCTACTTTTAAGAATAAAAAAAATTATATTTACTAGAAGAAAATTTTTTGAATTTTTAATACCAAGTATGTAATTTTAAAATAGAAATGTTTTAATTTTATAATAAAATATCACAAAGGAAAAAAATTATTTTCATAAAATGACTTCATTTTGGGAATCATCATCTGGAAGTTATCTTAAGGTGAATTTTTTAATTTTTTTTCAAGTAGTTGATTTTTTACTAAATAGAAAAAAAAATACAGTTTTTATGATTACCATGACTTTTATGAAATAATTTTTATGAATGAATAAATTAAAAATTTATGAATCCTTTTCTTCAACATAAAATTTTATTAAGGAGTAATCCAAAAAATTTAAAAATATTAAGTTGAATTTATGAACTTATATTTGAAATTTTAGAACATAATTAAATTTTATCCATCTAAAAAATATATTTTGATTATTTTTATTTAATGGGGTCGTTGATAGGTTCCATTTAGTTTTAAATTTATTTAAATTTAAATAAATTTATTTTAGTTTATAATAATCCCATAATGTTTTTTGGCAATCAATTTCACCCAAAAGAAGTTGGCTTAAAGAACAAAATCAATATTTTAAGATAAAAATAGTCCAACCGTAATTATGAATACCCAATAAATCTCATATTTCTCTCCACTATAAATCCATTTAGAATTAATTTATTCTCATTTAACTTATTAGTAGTTCCTACAAGTAGTTTCTAGCTTTGTAGGTGTTCCTCATAATATTTATGAAGCAAATTTTCAATGTAAGTGTACCTAACTTCTTGTCTACCTTTATTTTTTACAGTCCTTACATTTCCTTTAATTTCAATGATAAATATTACCCTGATTCTATATTATAAATTATATATAATATTATCTATTAGAGATCACTATTACCTCCCATTATAATATATTCAAAAGATATTATAATACTTAAATAACACCATATCTATAAAACATCTAGAAATTTTGGTAAAGAAGGTGTGGTTTCCTAGTAATAAAATCTCTATTTGGATACATACAAGTGGGCATTTACTCTAGACAGTATACACCTTAGAGTAATTACACTTATTATATTGGTTGGGAATTAATTCTACCTTCACTCAAGGCATGAAAATTGATCACAAATATACACCTGGTATGACACTCCTGGGGGATATGATTCGGATAGTTCATAAACTCTTTTGAAAACATAATAAAGGATTATTTTCTAATGATAAAAAAACACCATGATGTTACATTTAGTTATTGCCTTATTATTATCATTTTTATAAGGTTAATTACCATTAAACTATGGATATCATATTTTTTATGAGTACCATGACATATTCATCAAGATGGCCATATTATTATATTAAATGGGTAAATATTGATATTCTTTATATCCATTATTTCTATATAGAATACTATTTATTTCTTATCCACAACTATGTATGAGGATCATTTGGGAACATTATGATATGTATTGGGTTGTCCATTATATTAATTTTACAGACTCATTAGATTTATAATGTGATGGGTGGGGTCCGAAATTATATAGCCCCTCGATGAATCAGTAGGTCTCATGCAACAAACCGGTTGGGTGTTTGACCCATTTATATATGATGTATTATAATGAGACCACGAATGTATTTTTATGTTGTCCCAAATTACGTATTACATCACTATGAGATCATTTATTATTATCCATTCATTTATTTATTATTACTTAATATAAGGATATATTACTCTCAAAAATTAATTTATTATAGAATTTATTTATTCATACCATATTATTTATTCCTCCCATATTATTTATTTCATACTTTTTTATGATAGCTTCCACTATATTCTTCCCCTTATCAAGAATCTAATCTCACCCATTCATATTGTTTTCTATTGCCCTAAGAATATTATATGATTACTATGTGTGACAAATAGATTACATAAGAACAAATAATATAAATTTCATAAATTGATATGATGTATCTTCTGTTATCAATTTAATGTAATTTTCATTTATGTACATAGTTTCTTGAGACTGCCAAACCGTTGGATCCTATGTTCTATGTATTTTTTATATGTAATAAAATATCCATTGGATCTAGGTTATGTTAGTTAAGGTTTTACATTCAGTATTGAAGTAATATTAGCAGAAAACATATTAATAACACTTTGTTTTAAATAGTGAAAAAACCTTCTCAAAACCCATTAGAATATTCTAGATACATTTATCATTTTTTAGATGAATTAATAATAAATTTATAGGAATTATATTCTATGAAATATAATTCATAGTTTTATTCATGAAAAAATTGTGTGTATTTTAATATTTATAAATGGAACCTGATGCAAGGATGATAAATTATTTCAAACCCCACAATTAATGTAGATATTTCAGTCTTGAGAAAGTTTATGATGATAGATTTTGAGTAAATAAATTTATAACTATATTAGCGCATCTGGCTCAAGTTATGTATCATAACATTTATCACATGGAATAACATGTTACACCACAACATGGGGTAATAATTTTGGACCAATTCATCAGGAAGTATCCTTTATTATTCAATGGAACCACAAATCCTTCAGTCATAGGAGAATAGTTCAAATCCCTAGAAAATTAATTATTTTATTTGGGGTATAGTGAAAGGGAGAAGGTATTCTAGGATGTATATTGTAGAAATGTTTATTTTGATCAATGGTTTTCTTTAATTCAATGCATCAATATGGAATATAAGTTAGGGAATATGTAATCGAAATTTTTTAAGGTGATGTTCTATGACAAATAATTTCATCATGAGAAATGAGTAGACATGTAAGGGATATTATTGAATCTAGGAAAAAAGGGAGAGGAATATATTTTAGAGTATGAGGATAAATTTACAAAGTTATAAATACTTGATATATACTACATGTGTAATTCAAAAAGAATTATTGAGCACTTCTTTGATGCATTAAAAACAATCCTTCAAAGTGAATTAGTATCTCAAAAAGTTTCCATACATGTGGTGGTAATGAATATTTTTTTCATGCCTAATAAGGAGTTCTTGAAGTTTTTTAATTTAAAAGGGATTTAAGAGTAGAATAGGTCTATTTTAAACCATGTTGAAATAATTCGTCAATGGAGAAGAAGGGAATTGTATCATTTATTATATAAAAAACTATGGGACGAAATGTTAAGTGTTTTTCAAAAAAGGAATGAGAGTTTGTTTATAGTGTTAAGAAAATGTTTATCAAGTTCATGAGTGTAAGGAATGTAAATTGGGAAAAATGTATAATGATTTAACATTGCATATATGGAAAACTATTCAAATCAATAACCCAACCATCAGGGAAACCAACTTGATAATAAGGAATGATTTAAAATCTATGATAATTTTATCACAACATCATAATTTGAGGTTCCAAATGAAGTTGTATCAGGTACATTGATCATAAACTCAATGTTAGATATTTCATTATTTGATTCCATATCTACACACTCATTCTTGTCTTTTAGGTATTTTAAGAGAATTGAATCATCCCTTGATGCCCTAAGGAAGGAGTTGTTTGTAAATATCAAAATATGGAGATATTATAGAAATGGTAGCTTATTAGTATTCTTATATTAAAATTCATAGATGTAACTTAGTCAAAAACCTAGCTGTTATACATATGGTTAACTTTTTCACAATACAAGTTATGGATTGTCTCTTAAAGTATAATGAAATAATTTATTTTTTAGAGATGAAGAAAAAAAATATGAGTTTTGTATTGAATACCTTGTATTTAGATGAGAGGATTCATTACCTGAGTATTTTTCAGAACCACCATCAGTGGCCTATATTAATCAAATTATTAGAGAGATTGAATTAATGAATGGAAATTATATCCATATAATATAGGATTCACCTATTTTGAGGGATTATATTGATGTATTCCTTGTGTAATTACATGGATATCAACCTAATCATGATGTTGAATTCTCTATTGATATAATCCCAAATTAAAATCCCATTTCAAAACCTCACTATTTAATGGATATGGTATAATTAGAGGAATTAATGAATAAATTATAAGAGGTATGTGATAAGGAGTGTATATAACCTAGTATTACACCTTCAAGAGTATATGAATTATTTGTGAAGAATAGTTATGATTCTATAAGGTTAAGAATTTACTATTGGTAAATCAATTCCATTACTATAAAGAACAAGTATCCATTAAAACAGTTTAATGAAATATTTGATAAACTTCAAGGTTCATAACAGTTCTATAATATTGATCTCTATTCTGGTTATCATCAAATAAAATTAGGTAGGATATAAAAAAAAAATTTATACAAGGTATGTTCATAATGATTTCATAGTAATTCCCTTTGGGTTAGGAAAAAAATAGTTTCTACTTATGAATTTAATGAATATATTATTCAAGGATTATCTATTTTTTTATGGTATCTAGATATAATCTATGTTCTGTGAAGATCATGAATGACACTTACATATTTTCCTCAAGACTCATAGATATGAATATATATATATATAAAATAAATTTAGGATGTTTGAATTCTATCAATAATATGTTTCTTTTCTAAGACATATTGTCTATAAGTATACAATATTGGATGATAGTAAAAATTAAAATTTGGATAAAGAATAAGCAATTCTAATGAATATAACTGAGATACATAGTTTTTTCGTTGATCTAGTTACTATCAGTTTCTTTTTAATTTTTTCCTAATTATATAATATTTTATCCATGATGAAGGTTAAAAGGGTTAATTCCCATGGTTAAAGGAATGTGAAAAATGATTTAATGAATTGAAGAAAATATTTATCAATGATCTCGTATTGATTGCTCCATTAAGAAAAGAAGAAATTTTCATAAATAATATCACATCACAGAAAGGGCTTGGGAATGTCGTTATAAAAAATGATAGATTTTTTTCTTATGAATTAAGGAAATTGATGACCAATATAAAAAATATGAAATTTTTTATCATGAGTTTGTAGTTTTAATACTTTAATTTAAAATATAATGGTAATATCTTTACAGAGAAAGATGTTTCATATATACTGATCAATTTTCATAGGTATATATTCACATAGAAAGAGTTCTAAATGATACAATGAATATGGTAAAAACTATAAAAGGAAGATGATTGTGCAATACACTACCACCTTGGGTAAAAGAACATGGTGGAAGTTTTTTTGAGTTTCCAAGATCATGGATTCCTATATATGATGAGTATGGACAAGTATAAAATATTAATGGATTAATTATTGTTAAATATAGAAACTATTAATGGGAAACATCATGTATTTTCTATGTAATTTACCAACCATATATATTAGAGAAGATAAAAATTCCTCAAAAACATGAAAAGGATATATGAAATAATATTAAATCCCTAGAAGATGTGATATTAATATACTTAATCTATAAATATAGTGTGTTGATGTTTTGAAAATGACAATTTTTACCATTAGTACCTGAGTATAAGTGAGAATTACTAAATTAAACTCATAACTCAAATTTCCCTATACACCTCGGTAGACCCAATATGTATATGGATCTATGTGATCACTTCTATTAAAAAAAATATAAATAACAAAATATTTTATTATGAATCAAGGTACTTAATATGACAATATGTATAGGATGAGAGACGAATCCAAAAGATCATGATGAAACCTATCCCAACAATAATGTTGAAGTGGGGTGGTATCACAATGGGATTTGTTACTTGGATACCTAATACATCTGGGAAGAATGATTCCATGTGGGTTATTTTGGATTGACTTACCAAGTCCACACTTTTCCTACTAAAAGGTGTATTTACCCCTTGACAATATTTCACATCATTATTTAAATCAAATTGTGAGATACCATGGTGCTCCATTTTCAATTATATTTCATGTTGACCCTTATTTCATATAAAAATTTGGGAGGATTCATTAAAATTACTTTAATATTGATATACATTTGAGCATCTCATAACATCATAAAGAATATGGTTAGTCTGAAAGGATCATTTAAACCTTATATGATGTGACAAGGCCGTGATAATTGATTTCTGAGGAACATGGGATAATCACCAACATCTGGTGGAATTCGTTTATAACAATAGATTCCATTTTAGAATACAAATGGAACCTTATGAGGCCTTATATGGTAAATGATTTCATATTCAAAATTGTCGAAATAAAGTTAGAGAAATTTGGCCTGTTGGGCTTAAAATAATTGGAGAAACAATTGAGAAGGTTTGAGATATCATGAATCATATGAATATATTAGAGAAGATAAAAAATATATTCTAATAATTATAGGAATGAATTTTAATTACAATATAATGATCTTGACTTTGTGGAAGTATGAAAATGTAAGAGATTTATATGGTTTCTAAAGAAGGGAACATTATGTTTTAGGTATATTAGAACTTTTGATATGTTGGAGAGATTTTGAGATATATATTATAATTTATGTTTTCCCCCAACCTCTCTAAAGTGAAAAATGTATTCCTTGTATTAATTTTATGAAATTACATTCCAAAACACACTGATGTACCAAACACTAAAGAAATTGAGAATGAACATTGACTTATCCTATATTGAAGAGATTATCATTTTTCTTATTAGTATAAAAAATGTGTTATAGAATCAGATAAACTGACTGGTGACTGTTCCATGGAGAAAAAAAGGATGAAGAAACTTGGGATCCTATGATAGAAATGAGTAATAATTAATCTCATTTGGGTTAGTGTTTATGTAAACCCCAAATTTCAATGAAAAAATTATTTAAGGGGGTATAATGTAAGACAAGATATTAAAATAAGGGAATGTAACCACTATTTGTTAAATTTCCAAAAACATATTTTAAATACTTTTATAGTAAAATAATTATTAATTATTTAAAAAATATATTAATCAATAAATATTAATCAAACACATATGCCTCATAGTAAAACAAAAATTTACTAAAAGTAGAGTCTGAGAATTTTTTGTGCTTGATGCAGAATTTTTAAATACATAGGTGTTTTATTTAATACTTAAATTTAATATATATAGAGTATTATTTTCATAACAATGATATTTTATATCATAATTAGCATGTTTTACTTAGATTAGGATGATTTTTTTGTATTTTTTTTTGACAAAGTTGTTTTCAGTGAATAGTAAAAAATATAGTTTTTATGCATACAAAATTTTTTAAGACATCATTATAATGTATGCATGAAATAAAAATTTATAAATTCTTTTTAAACTTTCGTTTTAGTAAAATAATGAATTTAATGTATTAAGTTGAATTTGTAATCTTATATTTGACATTTCGGAACAAAAATTACATTTTATCCTAGTAAAAATATTTTTAGTACTGTTTAAATTTAAAGAGGGTGTTTGGGAGGTATAATTGATTTTTGTATTGATTTAATTTTTAAATAACCTTTAATTGTTTAATAATATTACAAATAACTCTTGATAAAAAATTCCTTCCAAAATCAGCTGTCTTAAATAAAACAATTATCAATATTTTAACCGAAAGATACCATCCATCATGTATAAATACTCACTCATTATACCATTCCACTCCACTCTAAATCCACAGAACATGAATTCCATCTCATTTCATTATAATGAGTGTCTCCAAGGAGTTTCTATGGGTGTAAGGTGTTCCTACAAAACATTAAGAGGAAAATTTGATAGGAACAAGTTCTTTACCCCTTATCTATATTTATTTTTGAAATCCATATATTTATTTTTATTTTTACTAATAAATTATTTCATTCTTCATTTTTATAAATTATTTAATATATTATCGACGAGTGACCATAATTACCTCTCAGTATACTATATTAAAAAAAATTATAATGCTCAAAAACCCCAAAAACCCTAAAACATTATAAAATTCCAGTAATATAAAGAGGGCGTGGATTAAAAAAATGATACCCATGGTTATATACAAACTAGTGGATACTATCTCTACCACTGATTTAGCTAAGGGATATAAACATGGAAAAAGTAGGTTGAGTATTAACTCAAACTTTACTCAGTACATCATAAGAGATCCTAACTGCACACCAATTTGACACTCCTTGGGATATGATTTGGATAATTCACAAACTCATTACTAACCATAATGAATCATTATTTCATGTTGACATCCAAACACAAAGAAATTACTCTTCATTATTACATTTTTATGATTTATTTGATAAGTGGAGTTTTCAATTCACTGTGAATTTTCTATTGTTTTTATGTTTATTACGGGATATTCACCTATATATACATATTTTTATATGGAATAGAGAAATATTGATATTCCATAAATCCATTATTTCCATATGAAAGTATATTGATTTCTTATACATGAATATGTGTGAGGATACTTTGGGATCATTATGATATGAAATATTTTATCCATTATTTTCATATGATGGATGCATTAAACTTATTAAGCGACGGGTGGGACATGGAATTATATATCCCCTTAGAGTATAGATATGTCTCATGAGATAAAATAGTTAAGTACATGATATAATCCTTACCCGTTTATGTTTAAGTTACTGGAACAAGGCTTTGACCCCATGTTTATGATGTCTAACATTATGCATTCCATCACTATGAGATAAGTTATTGTACTCCATGAATTTATTTATTATTACTAAATATATGCATATATTATTCCTAGAGATTCATTTATTTTGGACATTATTTATTCCTTCAATAATATGTATTCCATGCTTATGTATGGTGATTTCTACTACATTCTATCCCCTAATGATCAACTCGCGTCACCACTTCATATTATTTTCCATATATCTAATAAAAAATTATGATTAATACTTGTGAAATATAAATTATGTGAGGATAAAAAATATTGTTTTCAGGTTTTCATATGTTATATCATTAGTTTTCAATTTAATATAATGATAGTTTATGTATATAGTTTTTTGAAACTTTCAATATTTTGGATCTTATATTATATGTATTTATTCCAATGTAACATGATATATATAGCCTTAGGATACTGAATTCTGGGTGTTATAGTTTCCCACCATACTCACCAATGTGTTATCCCTCACACGTTCCACTCTATTTTCATGTTGCACACACTTTTTAGAAGAACTTGGTTCCCTGATTGGTTACTAGGGACAATATGAGTGCCCAAACCCACTACCTATATAAAGAAACCATGATCCATTATTTTTATAGTTTGTATAAAATAAGTGAAAGAGAATCATTGGAAACATTTGAGTATAAGAAATCAACAATAATGCCCCGACCCCAGAAGCCCAGAGTCTGTGCATTATTACAGAACATTGGCTTGATAACAAAATATAAAGTCTCGAAAGACCTATTAGTTTAGTAGCCTTTGAAACACTAGATACATTAATAAGTCTTAGATAACATCATAAAGTTACAAACTACAATAACATAGTCTCCATATTCCACACTCATATCCCCTCAGACTATCCCTGTAGGTCATTCATAAAATACTTCTACACATCCTATGAAAAATAAAACATAGAAAGGGGTGATCTCAGATGCTCAGTAAGGATAACAATATAGCGGAAACTTTCATAAATAAGCATAAACATTTAAGGCCATGTAAAAATAAAACAAAAGCCTTTTAAACTTCAACTTCAGCATAATATGTCAAATATAAAATGAAATAATTCCATTTAATTATTCACATGGATATTCTACTAGTCGAATAATAACATGAAATATCAATAACCACATTCATAATAAGGTAATGGATAATTCCAGACTATCATAACCACATAGTCAAGGCCTTGTGCCAAGACTACAAATAAGATTTTGTCAAGGCCTTGTTCCAAGACACTAGTTTGTCTCATGAGACCTAAAGATGCATCGAGGAGTTATAGCGGGCTACACCCGTCACTTACTAAGTCCAATGCATTCCTCATATGAAAATTTTGAAACATAACATAAACATTCGTATTAAAACTAGCATACAAAATGTCAATACATTACCCACAAACCATGAATGGTATAAAAATAGCACATCCATAGTCAAAAATAACTCATTCAATACAATTTGGAATATTGTATTGTAATAGATTAACCTAAATCAAGAATAATGTAGGATATTGACATAGATGAAAATAATCATCAAAACTATTTTAGAGAAATATCACCCTTTTTCATGAAAACATTTAAAATTCTCATTATTTATCAAGAATACATTTAAAATAGATTTTTGAATCAAAGTGTCCCATACCACTTTGAAACTTTGAAAATTAATTTTAATTTTAAAACATTAATGTCCATATCAATAAATCCTTAAAACCATTTTTAAAACATGGACATTAATGAGAAAGATTTAGAATAATAAATCTTTAAAACATTTTAAAATGATATTTTAGTTAGAGTTCCTAACCAAAATAGAGACACTTGAATACAAATAATTGAGGTAATCCAAACTTTGTAATATCATGAGAGTAAAGGGATTCATGATATACTATGTCAAAGTACATTATATACACCATATAAAAGTGATTTGGTGTATATTAACAAATAAGTCTCAATGGAATGTAAATTGAGATGATATCTCTTATAAAGACCATATCTTTAGTTTAAGGATAAATAAATGAAATAATTATGTGTGAAAAATAAAAATAAGCTCAATATGATTGGATATTCAGTGTAAATCAATCCAAGGACATTCACACATAATCTTGTAAAAACAACACCAATGAATTAGATATTTAACTCAATAAATGGAGATTGAGTTAAAGTTACTCTTATCAAGTTCATATCAATGACTTGAGAATTTATCAATGGAGTGATTATGTGTATAAAAAGTATATCCACAGAAATTGGAGTGTAAATTATGACATTAGAAAATAAATAGTGATTCCATGCATAATCTTGGAGTAAAATAATCAATGAAGTATGCATAAAGCCGAATGAGTGGAAATTGAAATTTGTAATTTCCTGACCAATTTGGTTACTTATGAAACACAAATACCACAAAATATGGATCATAAAATGATGATAAAAATACTCATAAATGTTTGTATATTACATAAATAGTACAATCATGGGCAGTACACACACCACATGCAATAAATAAGTGGTGAACAATGGAAATCTCACAGAATTAATAGTGGGATAAGAAGCCCCTTTGTACATTTTCCTTGGTAGAGGGTAGTTTAATCTCCTGTATAATGGTGAAATAATTGTTATTTAATTATACAATAATCATATACATTAATACGATATCATACATGATCGTTTAACATTGATTTGTTGAAAATATCTTAGTATTATCATCGTTTCGGGTGTTAACAGATTCGTTTTCCTTAATATTATTTGTTATGTGAGACTTATTTTTTATGGATTGGATGTATCTTATTCATATCCTGAATGATATCATGTCTCTAAACATTATTTTTAATCATCAAATGAAATTTAGTCTTGAATGGATGTGATGGGTAATGAATCTCATCGCGTTCATGGAGACGGTAATCCGTACGTACGCACGAGCGACAATATCATTTTTTGATATTAAAGTAACATATAATTGGATGGTATATAATATATAAAGAATAATTATCATGTTATATTTATTATTTACAAGAATCACACATCAATATTATACCAATCCAAATAATAATATATTGAATAACAATTACACCACGACGTGGAGATGGTAGGTCGTACGTACGCACTTGTGGTGACATGTCATTCAAAGGATGGATAGAATACTAAATACGGTTGTGCAATATTTATAATAACATCAAAGTATATAGAATATACTAGAGTTACCATTTTATAATGGAATTAACAAAGAAAGAAGAAGTGGAAGAAGAAAGGAACTTGAAAGAGGGGGTGAAATCATTACCTCTTCTTCGGGTTCTACCTTTTGATTTGATCAAAATGGCTCCTTAAGTTGGATTTATGAAAAAAGGAGGGCCTCTAGGATGACGTTAGGGAAGTTGAGATGATATTTGGGCTGGTTTTATCCATGACAAAAGGATTTTAAGGTATTAATTTGAGATAAGGGGAGTTCCCTTTTATAATAGGGGTGAGGGGCACCTTAAGAAAAACATAAAATATTATTTAATAATAAATTCATATTCGGTTTATAATAGCTCCAAAGTGACTTATTTCGAGGATAAGGTAGGGATGGGTCGAAATCATTTCAACCAATGGAGTTTAGATAGGTTTGGGTCACTATATTAACCATATCATTTATATTTAACTCTTTGTTAAATAGTTTGACATTTACCACGTCTCTTTATATTTTTATAATATATGGTTAATAAACATACTATATACATCCATGCGAACCCAAAGTGGTTAATTAATGATAAAAATATCATTACATAATTCCATTGGACTGTTATTATATATTGAGGAATAGAATATCAATTAATAATATAATACTTTTTTTAAATACTCTTTTATGTCCATTTTAAAACTATTTAATAATTTATTTTGGTTAAAATTCTTAGAACGTTTTTAATTAGAAATAAATTAATTTTATCAATCCTAAAATTTCATATTAACCTAAAAAATTAGTGGAATTCATAAAAATCTCAAATTACACATATTTGGATATTTATAATATCAATTATTTCAATATTTCATTAATTAGGTAATTACTGCATCACCATTGTGTCATAAATAAATTACATTATTTAACGTCCAAAAATTATAAATAAAATACCATTATGTAGGAAATATATTTAGATTTATAATTAATAATTATAATCAAATTTATCTTATGTATAACCCTATATTAAATATGTTTTATTTATTAAACTTTTATTTTATCTCTTTTACCTCTTCTTTGAATTAAATAATAATAAATTTCCTAATCTAATCCAAGTGGACCAAAGTTGTTGATATTTTATTCCTAAGGTTGTTTTTGGTCGAATTATATTTATCCAATAGAATTAAGACATGTGTTAGGGTAACAATAATATCATTTTTACCCTTAATTACCCTATTTACTTTTAACCATGGTAAATAAAAGTAAAAAGATACTATTCACTAAAAAATATTTTTATCTTATTGAACCACATTTTACTCCTTGATATTAACCGTGTCTGTCATATTTTTTAAATTCCACTCACAGAAGTGGTAAAATTATGTTTTATGTGAATTTGCAAATTCTCCTAGGAGATGGGTAAAAGATGGTGAAAAGTTCAATAAAATTTTTATATATCTAAAATTCTTATAAACTGACTCCAATGAATTACATTGAACTTATATCAATATTATTTATCTATTTTGACCTAAAATAAATTTAAATAAATAATTATTTAAATAAAAATTCGGTTTTAAACTATAACTCAGTGTTTTTCACTATTCATCAAAAATTGATAGTTTTCAGAAAAATACCCAAAATTCACCCTAAGCTTATTTCAATTTTCTGAATCCAAAAAGGAAGTCCATTTTGAAAGATAAAATTTATAAAATTTCAAAAAGTGGGTATTACTATTCATAACGACTAGTTTGATTGGTTGTGGTGTGTTAGAACTCGAAGTTGCGAACAATACATGCCACTATATTATTCAAAGAGAAGAATACCGTAGAAGATTGGGGTGTTATATTCTCCCCTCCATCAATAAATTTTGTCCTCACAATTTTTAAAATTAGTCTTGGGAATATAATGGAAATTCCCACATCAGAAAAAGAGTCAATAAAACTATCACTTTAAAAGAAATAAAGAGAAGTACAAAGGCCACCCGAGATAACCAATACTAGGATTCCATGTAGAAAAACAAGGATATGGATGATAATCTAAGTGTAATGTTCTGATGTAAAGGGATAAAAACATGATCCGGAGAAAGTTAACAACAAGAAAACCACAAATTTGTGATGGGACAAACCATCATTAGTTTCCCAGTAGGAAAAGAAAATAGACAACATTTTTTTTAAGTTACATTACATAAAGATGAGGAATTCGTTTATGAGATTGACTAAGAACATAAATACATATACTTAATTTTTAATTAAAGTTTCATTCTTTAATAAATTTCTACTACTAACTCATCTTTAAAGGATGAGTATTCAAGAAGACTCGGTCACACTAGATGAGCTAGATTAAACTTCTTATAGAATCACATTATCCACGAAAGAAAAAACTATATATTTAACTTGTCTTCATAGATTAATCAAAACCTTAACAATTATTATAAGATCTGATGATCCCCAAAAGGACATTCCATTAGAGAAATAACCACTAATCTTAATTTCTAAAATTAAAACAACAATACCCCAAAGTTAAATAAATAGCATTCAATAATCAATTGTCCTTAAAATCCTTAAATATAATCCAAACTAATATTGAAGCCCAAAACTTAGAAGAATTTGGTTATGTAGTCTTCCAAAATAAATTGTATCTCCAAATGACATCAACTACTAATAAAATCACATTCTTAAAAATAATTAACCTAATCACATATTATCTATTATAGTTTAATCATTTCCATAAGTAACCCACATCACTATAAATCCACAATAAAAACATATTTAATAATCCACCATTTCTTATGAAATAAAATCCCGTAGTATTATATTTTCCTTGGGCGTATAGTGTTCCCAACAAAGGTAACACCTTCCAAAATAACATTTATCACTTAATCACGAAATCATTTTCCTATAATAACGATATTAATTTGATAAGAAAAAAGTTCCCAAATCAAATTATTATGGATCAATAAAATTATATAACTAAAAATAATTAGCCACACTAACTATGGACTTCACATAGTCCAGGGGTAGGAGATAAATCTCAATCTCATTTTGGTTGTGGGTTCGATTCCCACATCTTTGTCTGACGCGACGGGTTGTCACACAGTCTGTGTGTTGTCCTTTTTCAAGAACAATATTTTATAACATTACCAAAATGAGATAAATTCCTCAAAATAACCATAACATAATTTAACCACAAATGTTTTCTCATTCCTTGCATATTCAACCCAAAATATAATAACTTGTAATTTCCTCAAACCCAATGATCATATGGAACCAAATGGCTATTTATAAGTATATCCACAAGAGAAAAGATAAGTCTTCCCCAAATATCTTTCTCACATGGAAAACTATAGGGTTAGAAATACAAGAGAAAATTATTCCAAATTAATCCCATCAACAAGGAGTAATAATACTTTTAAACATTTCTCTAACCATTTATATCCACATAGCTTCTTCTTTGACCAAGAAAATATCCTATAGAATAGGGAATTCACTCGGGTAATGGAAAGGTCGCATAAATTTACGGCAAATGACTGTAAATGGATTCTTGGGACCATTTTTATTTTCTTTCATACTATTCTTCATTTTTCCTCGGGAATTATTCACTTTATTTCCTTCTTTCCCGCACGTAAATCATTTCACTGTTCCATTGAGACACTTTCCTGGGTATCTCCTTCCACATTTCCGACATGATGGAAATTGAGGATTCCTTTCTCCATGGTATTCACTGCTGAAGCTCTAATCATTCATCGCCTCTCTCTTCTTTGTTGAGTTCGGGAGTTGGTTAATATATATGTTGTTGATCATATTTTTGGAAAACTTATTTGGCATGAACACGATATATTTTATTCCAATCAACATTACATTTTTTTCTCATATCCACCACCGTTCCCACCTTCTTCATCATCCTAAAAGTTACTATGACTTCCTTGGAATCTAGTCATTGACTAAAACCAGAAACCATTCTATGAGTAACAGTAGTCATAAAATCATTTAGAGAATATCATAAAACCATATTCTCAATTTGAAACACCTTAAGATTAACCAAGGTCATTTAATCTCATATTATATTAAAATACGTCAAATTTGTTTGTAAAGAAAATGTAAATTATCCTAAGCATATACCTTGGGTGTGTCATAACCAAGAGTGCAGTAAGGCCCATTTTCGTGCACTAGTTCTCGTTCGAGTATAGCTCAAAGAAATGTTTTTGGGTTTTACCCCTAGGTACATTTATTATAGAGCCACCTCTACCTGCTCGTATCCAGAAAGGGATGTATTACTTAGAAAACTCACAAAATCACTACAATACCAAAATTCTAGGAAGTTCTTATATACTAATCCTCAAGGTCCATCTTAGGTATATGTGCTCTAATCAGAGTTTATCTAAATCTAGCTTCCATGGTTTGTACTAAACTTCCTCTGATACCAACTATAACACCCTGACCCCAGAAGCCCAGAGTCTGTGCATTATTACATAGCATTAGCATGATCATAATAGATCACATCTCAAAAGGCCTATTTGTTGAGTAGCCTTGGAAACACTAGATACATTCATAAGTCTTACATTACATCATAATGTGAAAAACTACAACAACATAGTCTCCATAGTCCACACTCATATCCCCTCAGACTATCCTGGTAGGTCGCTCATAAAATACTTCTTCACATCATGGGAAAAATAAAACATATAAAGGGGTGAGCTCAAATGCTCAGTTAGGATAACAATATATCAGAAACTTTCATAAATAAGCATAAACATTTCAGGGAATGAATAACTAAAACAAAAGCCTTTTAAACTTGAAATTCAGTATAATATGGTGAAGATAAAATGAAATAATTCAATTTACTTATTCACATGGATATTCTACTAGTTGAATAATCACATGCAATATCAATAACCACTTTCGTAATAAGGGAATGCATAATGCTAGACTATCATAACTACATAGTCAATTCCTTGTACCAAGACTACAAATATGATTTTGTCAAGGACTTCTTCCAAGAAACTAGTTTGTCTCATGAGACCTACTGATGCATAGAGGAGCTATTGCGGGCTCCACCCGTCACTTACTATGTCCAATTCATTCCTCATATGAAAAGTTTGAAACATGACATAAACATTCGTATTAAAACTAGCATACGAAATGTCCTTACATTACCCACAAACCATGAATGGTATAAAAATAGCACATTCACAGTCAAACATAACTCATTCAATAAAATTTGGAAGATTTTATTGTAACAAATTAACCTCAATTGAGAATAATAAAGGATATTGACATAGATGAAAATAATCATCCAAACTATTTGAGAGAAATATCACCCTTTTTCTTGAAAACATTTAAAAGTCTCACTATTTATCAAGAATCCATTTAAAATAGATTTTTAAATCAAAGTTTCCCATACCACTTTGAAACATTAAAAATGAATTTTAATTTTAAAACACTAGTGTGCATATAAATAAATCCTTAAAACCATTTTTAAAACATGGACATTAATGAGAAAGATTTAGAATAATAAATCTTTAAAACATTTTAAAATGATATTTTAGTTAGAGTTACTAACCAAAGGAGAGACACTTGAATACAAATAATTGAGGTAATAAAAAAATTAATATCATGACATTAAATGGATTCATGTTATACTATGTCAAAGTACATTATATACACCATATAAAAGTGATTTGGTGTATAACAACAAAGAAGTCTCAATGGAATATAAATTGAGATGAAATATATTATAAAGACCGTATCCTTAGGTTAAAGATAAATCAACAAAATAATGTGTGAGAAACATAAATATAGTCAATATGATTGGATATTCAGTGTAAATCAATCAGAGGATATTGACACATAATCTTGTAAAAACAACACTAATGAATTAGATGTTTAACATAATAAATGGAGATTGAGTTAAAATTACTCTTATCAACTTCATATCGATGACTTGAGAATTTATCAATGGTGTGAGTATGTGTATCAAAAGTATATCTACATAAAGGGGAGTCTAAATTATTACATAAGAAAATAAATAGTTATTCCACACATAATCTTGGAGTAAAATTAACAATGAAGTATGCATAAAGCCGAATGAGTGGAAATTGAACTTTGTAATTCCCATACAGATTTGGTAACATAGGAAACATACATACCATGAAATATGGATCATAAAATGATGATGTAAATACTCATAAATGAATGTATATTACACAAATATTACAATCAGGGGAAGTACACACACCACATGAAATAAATAAGTGGTGAACAATGGAAATATCATGAAATTAAAAGTGAGATAAGAAGCCCCTTATATTGTATTTTCTTCCTTGGTCGAGGGTTGTTTAATCTCTTGTATAATGGTGAAATAGTTTTCATTGAATTATACAAGAATCATACACATTAATATGATATCATATATGATCTTTTAACATTGATTTGTTGATAATATCTTAGTATTATTGTCATTTCGGGTGTTAACAGATTCATTTTCCTTTATATTATTTGTTATGTGAGACATATTTTTTATGGATGGGATGTATCTTATTCATATCCAGAATGATATCATGTCTATAAACATTATTTTTAATCATCAAATGAAATTTAGTCTTGAATGGATATGATGGGGAACGAATCTCATCGCGTTCGTGGAGACGGTAATCCGTACATACGCACGAGCGACAATATTATTATTTTGATATTAAAAAAATATATAAATGGATGGTATATCATATATAAAGAATAATTATCATGTTATATTAATTATTTACATGAATCACACATCAATATTCTACACATCGAAATAATAATATATTGAATAACAATTACACCACGACGTGGTGACGGTAGGTCGTACGTACACACGTATGGTGACATGTCATTCAAAAGATGGATAGAATACAGAATATGGTTGTACCATATTTATAATAACATCACTTTATATAGAAGATACTGGAGTTATTATTTTAGAATGTAATTAACAAAGAAATATGAAGTGGAAGAAGAAAGGAACTTGAAAGAGGGTGGTGAAATCATTACCTCTTCTTCGGGTTATTCATTTTGATTTGATCAAAAGGGCTCCATAAGTTGGATTTATGACCAAAGGAGGGCCTCTAGGATGAAGTGATTGAAGTTTAGAGGATATTTGGGAAAGGTTTGGCCATTCCAAAAGGCTTTTATGGTATGAATTTGAGAGAAGTGGGAGTTCCCTTTTATAAGAGGTGTGAGGGGAAACTTTGGAAAAACTTAAAATATTATTTTGTAATAAATTCATATTCAATTTATAATGGCTCCAAAGTGACTTATTTCGAGGAAAGCTAGGGATGGGGCGAAATCCTTTCAACCAATAGATTTTAGACACGTTTGGGTCACTATATTAACCTTATCATTTATATTTAACTCTTAGTTAAATAGCTTGACATTTACCATGTCTCTTTGTATTTTTATAACATATGGTTAATAAACATAATATATACATCCAAAAGAACACCAAGTTTTTAATTAATGATACACCTATAATTAATTAAGTACTTTTTCCAATCCTTAGATTTTTTGGAATATAAAATCAATTAATAATATAATATTTGTTTTATAAACTCCTTTATTTCAATTTTGACACTATTTAATAAATTATTTTTGTTAAAGTTCTAACAACTTTATTAATTCGAAATAAATTAATTTAATCAATCATAACATGTCATGTTAACCTTGAAAATTAGTATAATTCATAAAAAGTATCAACTTACATTTTTTTGGATATTTATAATATCAATTATTTTAATATTTCATTAATTATGTAATTACTGCATCACCATTGTGTCATAAATAAATTACATTATTTAATGACTAAAAATTATAAATAAAATACAATTATATAGGAAATCGTTTTAGAGTTCTAATGAATATTTATAACAGAATTTATCTTATTTATAACCCTATATTAAATATGTTTTAGTTATTAAAAATTGATTTTAACTCTTTTAACTCTTCATTGAATTAAATAATAATAAATGTCCTAATCTAATCCAAGTGAACCAAATAGGTTGATACTTTATTCATAAGGTTTTTTATGGTCAAGTTGTACTTATCCAATAAAATTAGTACATGTGTTACGGTAATAATAATATCATTTTTACCCTTAATTGCCCTATTTACTTTTAACAGTGGTAAATAAAAGTTAAAATTTACTATTCATTAAAAATTATTTTTATCTTATTGAACCACATTTTACTCATTGATATTAACCGTGTCTCTTGGATTTTAGAAATTGCACTCACAGAATCGATAAAACTGTGTTTTATGTGAATTTGCATATTCTCCTAGGAGATGGGTAAAAGACGATTAAAAGTTCAATAAAATTTTTATATCTCTAAAATTATTATAAACTGACTCTAATGAATTAAATTGAACTTATATAGGTATTATGTATCTATTTTCACCTAATTATTTAAATAAAAATTTGGTTTTAAACTATAACTCAGTGTTTTTCACTATTCATAAAAAATTGAATGTTTTCTAAAAAATACCAAAGATTCACCCTAAACTTATTTCGATATTCCGAATCCAAAAATGAAGTCCATTTTGAAAGTTAAAATTTATAAAATTTCAAAAAGTTGGTATTACTATTCATAACGGCTAGTTTGATTGGTTGTGGTGTGTTAGAACTCGAAGTTACCTACAACACACACTACTGTATTATTCAAAGAGAAGCATACCGTAGAATCATGGGGTGTTACATCTACCCCCAGTTCCTCCATGCTTTGCCTTTAGGTATTTTTTGACACTAAATTATACGAAAATGATGAAGGGGAAGGGTATATTTCTATTTTAATGATTAGTATTATTCTGAAACCACTTTACCTATGCCATCACAAATACTAAGGAAATGGGAATTTTTTAGTGGTTCTCTTAAGAAATAAAGGAATTACACCTTAGTGCCTAATTATACATGAATAGATCATGCCCAGTGTATCACTAAATAACCTCCACTAGTTCTGAGCGGATATGGAATTAAGAAAAAATTATATTAGGAATTTAAAGTATACCTATGTTCAATATTCGAACCATCCTTAATATGGGACCCTTGTCTGCATTATTTATGTTTCAACAAACTAACCATTTGAACAAAACTAGTTTCCCTTCTCGTAAGTCTTATAGCAGAGGCCCTACCAAGTTCCTAGTATTTTCCTAACATAAAATCAACATGGTTTTCCATTTTTACTAAAATACCTATATGGGTTCCTCATTATCCTATGTCCATTGATGAAGATAAAATAATTTCCAAATATATATTTCCAACACTCATTAGTCTAGAATAACTTGCTACTAAGGTACCTCTTCCTTGGCCACCTCCATGCAATCTCAATATATATGAATGGGTTATTCACTACAGAGATCTCCCCTTTGATCATGTATTCAATGGATAATGGGAAACATGAATATACAATAAAATTCTTTATTGTGTTTTATTCTTAAACAATATGACCCTTTCTATTTTAAAAAGTACATGTTACCTTGATAAAAAGGGTACATATTCATTAAAAACTAGTGAAACTCTATCTAACCCCTGGGCTTAGTGACGATATCATCCCTTTTGAACCATCAGTGAAGCAAACATGTCATGGTCCTCCTATTATATGTAAGCCCCTAACCAACCATCATCTATCTTATCAACCATGTTGAAAAAGAAATGAATACCCATGTGTAAGTCTCACACAGACCATTGATAAGTTCTTTTAACATAGTATTCCGATATGTATGACATTAAATTGGATAACTTATAATCCAATCCACACAATGCTAAACTACTCTGATATAATCCTTGTAATATAACCTCAAATTATATGAAATTATGGTCCCATATTTATAACCCAATGAGGCACCTCATATGATTTTATTTGTATGACCATTAAAGGTGCTTCATTGTTCCATGTTTCAAAAACATAAAACACATGTAATTGGTCATGGATGAATAAAGTTAATGAAAACCAAAAAAAATCATTAAACACAACCATTTAAAGTAATCCATTCCCTATTAGGTGGAACCAAAATTTATAGGTTCTAATTACCATTATTGGGATACGTAGGAATACCCTATCATTGGCCCAATTCCAACTCTACAACACCCACCAACTCTTTGGATGGAGATAAATTTAAGAGTTCCCAGTAGCATGAATTTAAAACATATTATAATCAACCAATATGGAGATAAATAGAGGGTCTATAATATAAATATATATTCACATGGATTCATGAAAATTATTTATCACTCTGATGACCAATGTAAAAGGTATTGTTACTGGGGATGATTTGAATAATATGTTTTACATTTATAGGAGCATCCAAGACTAGGAAAATAAGACCCATAAAGGTATGATCTAACCAACTATCCTCTTGGACAATATTAAATTCAATGATTCATTGTGATATTCCAATGAACACATACCTTTGTAAAGAAGGACTGCGTCCCAACATGAGACCCTGGGAGAAAACATGTAAGGGAACATAAATGGTTATGTAGATGAGAAATACTTTACCAATGAAAGATATTTATTCAACATGAACATCTTGTTGTGATACTACATTAATAAGTTTATTTTTATTTTGTTATTTCCCCTTTAGTATCTCTCTCTACATCTAAATGGAATCACTAAACACGTCATGACATGTTAATTTTCCCGTTCTAGTCGATGGGAACCACATGACGCCTTAGGATATAACACACCACTAACTTATGCATGGGATGTCCATAATTTATACTAGGACCACTATATCTTTAAATTTATAATGAATTCTACCACTAAACTATCACCTCCAATTCTATATTGTTTCATACTTGGTGTAGGAAAGTCATCTTAATGGTTTAGTCCCAACTGTGGATGAATATCCTAAGATAATTTAGTTGATAAGACCCCGTAGGCCATCTCACAAAATATATTCCATGAAAAAGAAAGTTTCATGTGATTGTATATCCAAACACATCAAGAGTATGTCCCCATAGGATAGAAAAAATTAACCGACTTATCATAGGGAGGTAGTATAGGACATAAACTATGTCCCCACTGATGTTTAAAAGCTTTCTACGAGGGATCATTCCACTCATCATAGATTCTAGTGTCACAAAACTGTGAATCCTCACGAATATTCCAAGGAGTTCACCTCAGAGTCACTAGCCCTAGTTTTCAATACTTGGGAACCCAAGAATAGGTAATACTGGGGGGTGTTGGCCATTTAATCACCCAAGAAGTTTTACACCCCTATTTACATTTACAATAATTGACCTCATCGATATATCCCACCACATACTGAGAGGGAAGGATTATAGTCAACAACATCATTTCCAACATCTTGTGACCCTGATTATGAGTGATTTTCTTATATCAGTTTCCTAAATTAGAAAATACTGTATAAAATCTCACTGAGGGAAATCTATAATCCAGGAGTAGATCTCTACACAAATGAACATGACATCCCTGAGGCTCCTTGGAATATTTTAGTAGTGGCCTGAGGATTTTTCGACTCTACATGAATAAGAGATGTAAACTATGGCTACATAGGTCCTCTTTATGGAATCATTATACAAAACTCTAGTGGTATACCCAAGACCAGGTTCTGTGATTATCCACCCCATAATACTGTAAGTAAAAACTATAATGGTAATATTTAAGAAGATTTTTTGGAGTTCCTCCTCATAGTTCCAAAATCAGCAACTGTTGAGGTCCTTCGCAGACCATCTATTAAAAAAAATTCCCCACAACCACCTAATCAATAACTCTAAGGGTCATCCATATAGAACCAATTATAGAGTTTCTCCTTGTGAAACTGAATAGATTAGTTGTGAAAGTCCTCCTTATACTATAAAACATAATATCATTGACCACATAGGTCCTTCACATGGTCAAATAAACCTATTAATTTGTGAATTTCATCCTCAGAGAACCCACTATGGAGATCCTCACCACAATACTATGAAAATAAATCACAATGATCTTCCTCATGACACTATTTGTGAATATCCGTCTCATAATAAAAATTTTGGATGACAATGAGTTCATCCCATAACCAACCCACAAAAAATTATTAACCATAGATTTCCTCATCCTATATCCCAAGAAAATAATTTTAGAGATCCTCCCCATAAAATACATTTTATTGGTCCTCTATGTAGTAAAAAATAGTTTACATGAATATCATCACCATAAAGAAAAAAAATCCATAACCATACAGTTCCACCACATGGAAACCATGTTAAAAATCTAGAGGTACCCCCTAAGGATCAGGTTTTAGGGGTTCCACCTATGATTGAGAATTGATCTAGAATAGATGCCAGTACCATGATGGTGAATCAACAATAAACTATTGAGGTCCTCTACATGGAACTCATTATGATGTCCCTCCTCATCATACATCAACTTATAATAAAAAAAGTCTTAATTATATTAAAGATATTGTATATTTTCCCTCATATCAAGAGGAATGTGAGACAGCAAGGCCAACTACATCAAGTGTATCATCACCAATAACCAGTTTATCAACGTGGGGAATGATAAATCTAAGATAATAATCATTATTTATTCCTCCCCCAAAATGTGTACCCATTAATGAGGATGAGGATACTCAAAAGGATCCCACTTTTCTAGAAAAATTAGTAGAGGAGTAATTTTAATGGTGAGATAAGGTTGAATAATCCCTCACTACAGATAAATATAACTTCATGATCATGTGAAACGAACTTGATGGGGACTAAATTTGTCCTTATTTTATCCCATTTCTAATCCCAAATAGGAAATTCCCAAAGATATGATAGAGGAATTGACACCATACATTAACCATAACTTTTGGATGACTCTGCATTATCTCAAGACTAAATATCTATCTTAGATGGAATATATTAATAATGATAATATGATAAAATAGATTTCCTGCCATGTTGTATTGGATTAATTTTAAAAGGATGGATTCCATAAGTTAAGAATAAAACATTTGCGTCCCTAATATAACTACTTCATAAGTTTTCAGAAAATATATTTGTCTCTCCTACCCCACCTAATGAGAGTATCATAGGGAATAGAAAACATGGTGTTCTTAATTATAAATATTGATCTAGATAAAAAGTTTCATCATAAATAGAATTTTAAATTATCATCACTTTTTTAAATGTTTCTGGTCTTGGGTTTGTATATTCTAGATGATCTATTCAATGAAGTCTCTCCATTGTTAAATCCCAAAAAAAATTACTTAATTGGAGTGATCCATATAAAAGGACTTATATCATGTTTTGTGAAAGGAAAAGTAAGCATCTTATTTTATGTATAGAAATAATAAAATTTTAGAGTCACCTTCGGTGCTAAAAATCTATAGAATAGAAGTGGGGTTTCATATAGCTCCTTCAAATATAAAGGTTAAATATGTAAATAAGGCCATGAAATCATTCCTAATGAAATTAAAATATTAATAATATGATGTAGTTTTGGGTGACATTTTACCACTCCCCCACCATTGGAATCATAAAATTTTCAATGAAGCCTGACCATAATGCAGTAGATAAAATTATACACTAGACCATAGGGATTGGGAATTATTACCTCACCCTAAACTATGGACGTCTTTCTTTTATATATAGTTAGAATATTCACAACAATAACAGAAAAAGTTTTTTCCATTAATGTTTGTAAATTTATATTCTTCATTAGTAGGAATTTTAATAAGATATATTTATGAATACCTCAAGATTTCCATGAATAAACCACATATAGGGGAACATGTTGGATAGTGAGAAAAAACTCATAGGGCTCCCTAAAAAATGGTCCACAAGTCAATTATGATGAAATACTAATATTAAAGGGCCCTCCCACATTTTCTTAACAGATGATATGGTTCTCTACCTGAATATAAATATCTCATTGATCTAAGAAAATGACTGAATCCTTGCACTATATAGTTAATGGAGTGGTCAATCCATTAACTGAGAAAAGAGTAGTGTTTATCTCTCAAATTCACATCTATCTTCTAGGGGAATGTGAATTACAGATAGTCTAGGAAAATAAAAAAGATTATTCCCCATGGATTATCTAGGATCACTAATCTCCCTAGGAGGAGTTTAGATACCTCACTAAGGAAATATTATTGATAAGATCTCAAACTACATTATTAATTGAAAAACTACTTCATTTAATTTGGCGGTCACATCACCATGGTTAGGAGCATCATATCCTCCATCCCCATGCATTTCTTGTCTTCTATCATTGTTCCTACACCTATCCTACATAGAATTGAAAAAATGACTTCTGGTTTTATTTGGGATGTCCATAGATAAGGTAAATGTCATTGGAAATCCCGACATAGGATGGATCGAAATGATGAGTGTTGAGGAATTGACCTGCGAAGTGTCACTAAAACCATGGATAGTTTCCAAGAAAGATTATCATGAGACATTATGGAAGGGGCGTATTTCTAGGGGAATTTTATTCACAGAAAATATGGGAAGTGTATGGTTGGTCTAGGGGTAGGAGTTCCAGGTTATGGAACTCAATTAAACATCACTTACCTATCCTTAAACAACACTCTCACTGGATTATAGGATATGGATCAGCTATTGGAACATGAATTGGATGAGGGGGATTCTAGTATAACCTGTTTCCCTATACCATATATCTCTTTTGCATAGGCCAGTTCATATACATCTTTTATCGATGCGACACTTAATCATCAAGAGCATGAATTATTCAACAACATCTGGACCAGTTCGAAACTCGATAGACTTGTTTTTACCACCTCCTATTTCAAGATCTTCTCAAGGAAATAAAATTTGTAGATTTCCTATGGGGAACCTATGATTATTCTAGGGGTGATTCTCTATAGATCAAGGAGATTTTGGCTATGTTCTTCTTCTTACTTTGGTGAATCCAAAATCATGCCTTTTATACTAATTAATTGGTGCAATGATGAGATATCTCATTGGCATCCAAATTTTGTTGTTTCTGCTGACCTAGTGAATATACCTTCAAAAAATTTCATCAATGTGGAATGTGTGGCTGTTGTGTGGAGTGATCTTGGCACATTTTGAGGAATTTGTGATCAAGATATCCCTAGAAATAATTTTCTGTATAACTATTTTCATGATTCACGGATCAAGACCTAATATATCAGGGAACATATGATATTCATGGCCATTGGATATTATGGAATTCCCACAAAAGTGGCGACACAAGGAGAAGTGCAGTTTAAATTTGGACATTATTGTCTTGGTACATTCCTTAGCGGTTGAATTGGATCCTCTGTTTAAGCATGAGGTTACCTACCCTTCCCTCCATTGGCTCTTTCATGGAAATATCTCTACTAGAATGACTCATGGATCCCCATCACAAGGGAAATGGGTTTGATGGATTCCACCTATTATCGGTCTCAAAAATAATATTGATGGGTCCTGGATCTACCATATCATGTGAGGGGGAGGGGTTTTCCCCAACCAGGACAGATCTATTATCATTGCAATGAGTGCTTCATTTGGAACTGGTGATTCTCTCCTTGCTAAATCATTGGCGATGAAAGAGGGACTGTAACTATGCCTCTCTCACAATATATCGATTTTAAGGAAGGAAACATATTCCTACATTCATTAGGGGTCTATAAAAAAGGATATCTCAATCTCTTGGCCTATCATTTATATTATTCATGGATTTAGAAACCTGATTTTCAGTCACATGGAAATTACCCACATGTAGAGAGAGGGTAATATGGTTGTCGATTTCCTTGCCTCTCGTGATTCTCGGATCAATTCATGTACCACAATTAACCCTACCAGGTCCCTTCCCCATCAATGTGTGAGTCTTGTGACAACCATTTCTCTTAGACTAAAATATTTTAAGCCCTCTTTACTTTTTTGGACCTTTCCCCCTATTAATAAAATTTCTTAATTTTGGATGGATATAAAGTAGTAGTTATATCCAAATTGCACCTATATGAATGTAATACTCTTTATGCTGAGGAGAATATTGACCAATATGATGTTTATTAAGATAATTTTATTTTAATAAAATCTAAATTTCTCAAATGAAATTAAACTAAAGAGTGTTAATCCATGGTTGAAGAAGATATATCTCCTCTATATAACCCCCCTTTTCAATAGGGAGTCTCTCCCCTAGTAAAATAAGAATCTATTCATCCGAATAACCAAGGGGACAGAAATTTAGTATTTTTATACTTAGTGACTCTGTAGTATCCATATTTCCCTCTCTTGGGGAAAATAACACTACTTTTATAAGTTAGATATCCTAGGATGACATAAGATGCTTATAAAAAACAAAAAAAAAGATATCTGACCTTATTAGGATCCAACCACTAGCTCTACTATGGTATCACATAAGGTAACGATGTCAATAGAACTCCATGACTCCATTGAGTCCCTTGGAACTCAAATTGAAGCCATATAGAGGATATGCTATTAAAATATTCAATAGAGGAAACTATATCTAGAGCAGGTGGACTTGAATCCATCTCTTTTAAACATTATAAACCTCAATTTCTGGATATTCAATGGTATAAGAGATCATAAGTAGAATTCCAGACACTTTATATCCAAATGCAACCCTATAATAGTAATTCTATCTCAATAGGAATTAAAAAAGATAATGTTATTTACAAAAACCCTAGAAGTACCAACATTTTTTTAGTAAAACAATCATAAATCGATTCGATCACTAATTGGGAAAATATTTAATGAATGTTATTTTAATACTTTAGTGACACACTATTGAAGATAACAATACTAAAAATATAGAATTGATAATAATATGAAAATTATAAACTTTTAGACATCATGAAAAGGACTAAAGGTTTAAACTATTCCTTAAATATGTATCTTCCCCAAGAGAATATATTATATAAATATTCATAGAAAGTCTCATTGATGAGTTTTAAACAATTTCCATTCCCTGGAAGCACCTTGGTGGTTTCTGGGAGTTTGTAGTTATAACATAGTTCCTAGAAGATAAAATTTGATGTTCCAAAACCAAATATCAAATGTCTCCACTGGTAAAAGGGAAGAAATATAATTCAGTAAAAACTAGGGCTTTTATTCTTAACATATTGCCAATTCTAGCTCGAATTCCTAATCCAACTCAATATCATGTGGTGCCTCATCCTGAATAAAAGTGAAAACAATAGTGTCCTCATTAGGAGGTAAACACGTATTAATATCATCAAAACATTAAAGATAATTTTTTTATTCCATCCTAAAAGAGAAGGATTTGATATATTCATCACTACCATAGAGAAACACATGATTAAATTGAAAAATATTAGAAGACCCAACGATGTAAATCTAAATGATAGCCCAAATTATGACCCCTTATATTAGATATCTAGGTGAAAATAATATAATGATTCATATTCAAGGATATTTTTTAATAAATTATTGAATTTATGCATTTAAATTGGGGTGCACTCTAAGAACAAGTGACCTATTCCTTTACTAACCCAACAGAAGGAGAGGGAGAAAAAAATGTTTTATGGGATAATTTTTTTAAAAAATTTGTAGAATTGATGTCTGGGTAATTGGTCATCTAGGAATATAAATAATCATAGAATGAATAAATTGACAATCCATGACCCCAATTACCTTTTTCATTCTTTAGGTGGCATATTTATCACTACATAATTCCCTGAGTCAAAACAATCCATGTTGAAAAAAAGAATAAGAAGAGGAGCTCATATAGGAACAAAATATGGTCTAGACCCCTCTATATTTCTTAACCCTATTACAAGGAGGATAAGAAAAACCCCCACTAAATAGAACCTTAACATTATAATCATCCAAATTAAGCTTTTTCTTTGTTATCCACTTGATAGAACCATTCTCTAATGAGGAGGACTCATATATACCCATGTTCCTAATCGATAATTAGGGAATACACTATAGAGGATGAAGAAGATAAAACCACAGTAGTTACCAATGGTTTGGATTCATCTCCTATAAATTTATATATGTATCTATGACTTGATGATATGTTCTCCAATGAGATCAACTGGTATGTCAATCTGAACATGAATCCGCCAGGGATCATCCAGAACCAATAATTCTGAAATACCAACTAGAAGATAGACAATTTTCCAGTAAAAATAAAAATATGGGATGGGTTATTATTCCCAAACCACAGACGAAAAGTATTTCCACTATCTATAGTCAAGGAATGGGGTTTCTAGCACATTCATCTTTAGAATCTATGCATTCACGCAAGTATATATCTCTTGGATGGAAGTAAAACCCCTTAGTCTAAAAGTATCACATTTTTCGAATATTTTTATTATCCCATCCAATATATTAATCCTGGATTACATTAATAATTAAAAATAACAAAGATAATCTCTTATTGAGGATCTTTTAGGGCCTCAAGAGTTCTATAATGAAGTTTGTACAACTAATATATTGTGTAGTGACTGGATCCACTGAATTCCTCACAATAATTTCATTCATGGAACAAGAATTGGAATCTACCAAACATGGGGTATATATGGACCCTGTAAATTTACATCAAGTTTGATGATATTTATATCCAGCTTGAACTGGTTGATAATGGTTCTATAATAAAACTGATCCAAATATAAACCCTTCGACATATATGACATATCAACATTTTTTTGTCTCAATACAAAATCAAAATTCATGGGAATGGAAAAAATAGAATAATGGTCCCACAAGAGGATCAAGATGAGGTATCAGTTAAAATTGCACAGTTATAATTCCTAATTTAGGGTACATTTCCAAGACATGACTTTAAACATCTTGTTGGGAAGTCCATATATCCAAACACACAAAGAAATTTCACCACCATATCAAAATTGCCTAAAAATACTCAATTAAGGAGAAGGTCAGGGTATTGTATGGTGACAAATCCCATATCTAGTCCAATGAATCTTATAAGATAGTCATTAGAAACTATAAAAATTGGGTAAATAACTTAGTATAAATAATGAAATTTCTATTGTTACTCTTAATTTTTTAGAAATCACTCAAATTAATTAATGGAGTAAACATAGTAAATATTTCATGTATCCATTGATCAAATAGAGGTGAAAAATTCAGATCAAGGATTCATTGGGCCACATTGGATGATGAATTAAAATCCCTAATTACTTTACTCTCATACAAGGGTTAATTAGATTATTCCATTATGAATCCACCATTGATTGAGGTTAAGACCACCAAATAGTCCATGTAGATCATTTATTCCAACGATCACCTCTAATTGAACATAGTTTTGATTGATACTCAATAAACCTAACCAAGGTCATTTTATTGACTAGACATGAACCATTGAAGAATAACATAATGTTTAGGAAAATTTTCTTTTATTCTTTCTTGGTGAAATACACTAGATGATCTCCTCCATTCCAATAAAGGATGTGATCCTAATGTAAGTAACAACTCCACTACACCATATCCTAGATCTTGAGGTTCTATGTGATATTATTATCATTATAAAAATGAATAGGAAGATTAATAAATCAAGGGTGGTTCTCAAACATTTTAAGAAGGTTTGCTGACCACTGTCAAAGCACTCAGGTTCGTGAATTGGGGTTTAGGGGAAGATCCCTAACTTATGTTGATTAGTGCCTTTATTTCTTTATAATAATAATATAAATATATAAATTTCATAAATAAAATGTAAGATCTATATTCGTATAATTATATAAAAATTACCTAGGTAGATCCATATGTGATTATCCATTATTTTTTTCTACTAAAAAACCACCAAACTATAAACAAGTAAGAATGTGATTGCATCTATCCCATGCTATGATTTTTGATGCCAAATTTGATATTATAATAAAATAAAATGTCATAGAAGAATATAAACATGAATTTTCTTAATGATATCATCCCATTGATGAAAAATAATGATAAAATAATATTATTCATTGATTTTTGGGATCTAACCAACAATTCCTGAAGGATTCATTCCATGTTTTGATCACATAACTATCAATTGATACAATGAGTGGAATACAGTACAATAAATTATGGGTTAGTATTATAGCTAAAACGAAATCAAAATGACCTCTAAAAAATGTGAGACAACTTTCATTAGGGAACCTAAAGGGGTAAACTATTACAAATAAGTTACCTTCATCTTGAACAATATTGTTACTACCTACCAACATGTAATGAAGAATATTTTCATGTCCTTTCCAGGGATAACCATAAAATTCTATGTGGATGGTTTTTTGTGAAATATTAACACTTTTGTGATAATATTACCAATATAAAATTATTATTTTATAAACTATGTAAACATAGATTGAAGGTAAACCCTATAAAATGTGATTTAGGGGTAATATTTGGAAAATACCTTGGATTCATGATATGAAATTGCATCGTCAAAGTGACCCTAGAAACAATGATGGTGATAATTGATATGATACCTACTCAAAACCTTATGTAATTGAGAGGACTTTGGGGAATCTGTTCCAACATCAAGTTCTTCATAGAACACCTCATCGATTAGTGATTTCCCTTCATGATGTTAATTTAGAGGGGGGGTATCTTATGAGTGGGATGATAATTGTATGAATTCCTTTAATTAAATAAATAAATATAATATATTCCCTTTGGTCTTGAGGGTTCTCATAGAAGGAAACCCCATATTACATTATATAGTAACCTTAGAGAGATTTCATGGTTCCCTATTTACAAATAATAATGAAATAGACTTGTATAATTTTCTATATTATCTCATAAATAAATTCATAGATGTTGATATATAGTATTGTAATATTGTGAATAATCAACATACATTGATTTTTTCAATGAAGAAGTTGCAAAAATATTTTTATCCCCATTTTCAACACCTGGTGATAAATTGGTGTTCTTTATTGGTAAATCCTTCTAGGAATAAGAGATGTACTTAAATTGTGGTTCATAGGGTCTGATGGGAAGGATATGGAAAATATGAATGTCAACAAGGTCAAATTGAGGATCATGATTTCCACCCTACTGATAGAGGTTATGCCCTATTCCTTTTTGTTTCCAAAGGGATGTACAAAAAATGAGTTAGAATAATGGGCCAATGTTATAATCTTAGAAATATCTTTATAAATAATATTTTTTTTCTAATCAATCAATAATGGTCATTTGATGTTTCTGATCAAGAAAATAATAATTAACCATACCCTCATGAAGAAAGAGTTTATTAATTTTCTTGATTATATACAAGGGTTGGTGGAAGAATTATCCTTATAGAAAACATTACCTGACATCTGATATTCATAGAATTACTAAGAATATGAATTTACCAATTTAGTAACAACCCTAGAAGATACAGACTAATATGAGAATACCATTTAGATTTAACATTACAGGTTTGTATCACTATTTATTAGTAATTTTGTGGAAGAAATAAATTTAATCAAAACTGTCAGAAAACAAAGAATACATTTACCCTAAAAAATAAGTGAAATAATAGGTTGGATGTCTCATATAGTATAGTACATTCAAAAATGGTTTCTATGATAGGATTGATCCAAAAATAAATATATTCATTGGTGGGTTTTAAATTTTATTCTTTAGGATGGACCAAATTCCGATAAGGTCCTCTATAAATAAGGCTTTTTTGAATCCTCCTTAGGTGTATTAAAGGGTGATATATCCGTATAGTTATATAATAAAACCATGATGATGAATGTTTTTACCCCCAGTTAGAAATTAATATATTCCATCAAAGTAGGAGGATTGAACACTTCTATCCATCAATGATGTAGTAATTCTAGGAATTAATGAATAAATTTTTTTCTTGTAAGATACTTTCAATTTCATCCATAAAACTAGTTAATTATTACACACAAAAAATCTTGTCCATTTTTCAAATGGGGAATTTAATTCATATTTTTATTCCTAGTAACCCAAACTAGGAAACACATGTTCATTCTTCCTACAACCAATTTCTTCTCTAGGTTAGTTATGCAGTACCCCAGAAGGTTGTCAGAACCATTGATGCCATAAATTTCATGAAGTATGAATTATTACCAGATTTTGAGTTCCACACACAATAATAACCAAAAATTAAAACATTTGTATGATTATAAATTGAAGAGGATATACCTGTAGTAAAGTATCCAGTCTAACCACTTATACCACTACCATGAAGTGAAAAATAGATAGATATAATATTTCAACAAAACTCTATTTAGAATCTTCCTGAATATCACATATAAAGAAAAAGAATCTTGGTTGGGTAACCTCCTATATAATCTATGGTCTTATCAAACAATTACCCATAACACCACATGAACATCTCAATAATCATTGGTTTATGTGATATAGAATGTTCACCAGTTTTATGTTTAGTTGTTAAAAGACCTCCAAAAAAATAGTTTAAATCACTAAGGGGGGATTTAGTTTGTGGTTTACCTCCTTTTTAGTGTTTCGCTATATAAATAACCCTCATATTTTAATTAAGTTACTTTGTATCACTACCAAACACACAAACATTATCATTATAATATATTTATAATGTTCACCTCTCAAAATGGTAAGGTTGACCCTTATCATAATTTTGATTCCACCCAGTAAAAACCACTCACAAGTATTTTTTTAATGAGATGTTAATAACATGAAACTCATGTTATACACTTCTACCAATTGTGATGTGTACTTCCTACAACATTACAAAGAAATTTTTTTTCTTGATAATAATAAATCCATTAACTTAATTAAACATCCATAATGTTGTTTCAATACCGATTTATCTTCCTTTTTTCAACTTATTTAACTACTTCTATATTTTTTCTCATAGGGATTATCTCTATTTGTAATCAATTAAATTCATATATATTATTTCTTATTTATACATCCGCTATTTCTAGAATAATAACGAAATATTGATCAATTTTAAATTTGTGTTTCCAATTCAAATTAAAAACATCAACTCCATCCAAAAAACATTCAACTTCTCCCACTTAATATTGAACTATTGGATCAATTATGATATCTTAGTCACCATTAATGAGTTAAAACACCATATAGATCAAATATGATAGGCTCATGGTTTATCAATAGAGATACACCAATAGATCCACTCAAATACAAAACATTCTTCACATCACGACATAAAATTTCATATTTGGGGAGTTTTGGACCTTATTTTAGTTCAAGTATACTGAATCAATTTATGATATTATTAAAAATGTCTATAACCCTAAAATTTTATCTCCTTTAGATTTTTAACAAGCAAATTTATATCTCACTACAACTTGTTACATGATGTGTAGCTCATTATTTTAGACAACCTAGTCATTACCTCCCTGGAAACCATCCCTTGAATTTTTAAGGATTTATAAAATTATTCACTAATACAAGACCACATAATTTTTTCAAACCATTGTTTTATATTGGTAAAAGTATCTCAAACCATAACATGATACATGACATGTATCCCCCTATGTTTAATCTCAAGCAAAATCTGATCCATTTCTTCTGTTGTGATCAACACCTTGATGTTCTAATAACTTCTAAAAATGGTTATAAATACAAGACCAAAGCATGACTCTCACCATTTTTATTCCTAGAAAACTTATCTTACATATATCTCCAATTCTACATCTATGTTTCCCTCTTTGTCATCATTTACAACAAGTAAAACATTTTACAATAATTCCAAATAAAATTCTTATGGGGATTATTATCTCCTCATTTCCATGACACACCTAAGACCAACATTTTTCGTTAATTCAAGAATGATTTATTATATCAACCAAAATACATAATAATATATAAAAAACACCCAGGATAGTAGCCTATAACACAGCCACAGTTGTCGTGCCACCCTATATAGTTGTGCTCTACTCATGTACAACCCCACACTCTTCCTACCACTACTGAACTATATTGGTACCATGAATCCTTCTATACTTTTTCCCTTAGTTGGATCCCACATTTGAGCTCAGTGAACTATCCCTAGGATGTATGAATACTTGAGTGTGGGGATGTCATAGAGATATGTAAATTTATTATAATAATGTCTATTCTTTTTCCCCAAATTTCTATTCCACAAATCCATGGCATGTCATTAAAGCTCCATGGAATAGTAAAAGAAAATTTCTCTTACAAAATCCTTAAAAATCCCATGTTTCAGGAATCAAATATATTTTCTATTCCTATTTAGTCTCCACACCCATTTTTATGTACAATCATGATATGGTGATATCACATGTAACTCAAAAATCTTTTATCTTCACTTTTTAATCTCAAAACACCTTACTTATTATTTTAATTATTCCAAAATCATGGAAAAAGCTTCAAATAAAATAAATAATCGGTAATCTCCTAGGGGTTAACATGATTTATTTGTTAAATTCAAACTAAAACACACCAATAATATCCACTTCATCACGCCTTCTCTATACATCCCTCAATCATAATAATCATTCACTAAAATAATTGTCATATATAATATCAGGTTCAAAATTATCCCCTATTCATTTTTTGGACAACAAGGAATAAAAAAGTCATTGAAACTCAATAAATTTTCCAAATAACTATTACTAAATAATTCTAAGACAATGAGAAAAAACTATGTTTACAAAAGAATAATTTTTAAGAATAATATAATGATTTCTATAATAAGTTACTTATATTCATCTCAACACAACTTTAGATAATCATGGAAATAGTTGATGAAATAAACATTTATTCCACATTAATAATCAATACTTTTTTCCTATGTATTATAGTCATTCATAGGACCTATTAATATCAATTCCTATTATCAATCTTAACCAAAATGGTTTAGAACTACTCCAAAAAAGTCTCATAAACCCAAGTGTTTTGCCTCACATCATTCCCCCTTTAACAAATTTATCAAAATATATTCCCCCAATGTAATATAACATCATCTGATTATAAAAAATACTTATTAATTGATTAATCACTCAATTTAGTTTTTTATCCCTTTTTTAATAGATTAAGAATTAAATATATAGAGATTAATGTATTCATTTTTCCTATTTCCAGGAAAAGTCTAATAAAAATGTTGATAGAGTGTGAAAAAATTCAAAACATTATCTTTGTGTGGAATTTCATTTAACTCTTTCCGTGAACCCTAGGTTTTTAAACGTTTCCTATGTAAAACATTTGGTGAAAATATCATCTAACTTCTCATTTGTTGAAAAAAAAATTGTTTTAGAATATTTCATTCCAGAAGATATTGGATGAATTTACACTTTATATAAATATGATTCAATCTTTAATACTGAAATAGTATTCATGAAAAATTTGTTGCACATTAATTATCACTCCCAAAAATTATTGGTAACCTAAACTATTCCATGAGATCTTCTAATTGACTCCTTATACACATCAATTCGGTTGTGTATTTAGTACCATCCATATAATCTACTTCATCACTTCTTAAGGTTCTAGAACATTCTTTCTTAGTTTTTCAACATACACACCAATATGATAGGAAGAAAAATCCACTAGATATAGACTATATATTATCAAAATACCCTACCATATCTATATATGTTAACCAAATATATCAATCTAAATTTTCTATCATATTTTAGTTTGAAATATATTATGACTTCAATTTACATGGAAATAATTTTCTCTACACACAAAATAAGTTGATTTTGGTTCAACATGATACTTGGAAAAAAGGGTAATAACATTGATAATATCATATTTTGAATATATGAATTATAATAAACATCCCATAAGATTTTATAATTCTCTTTGGTCAATTTTTTATTCTTCCATATCATTATTCTATTTATCCCCCAAAAATGGGCATGCAATCTTGTTTTTAATCCTCCATGACAATATTATTTAGATTTTATTGAGAATATTTTTTTTATAGAGAAAAATGTGACCTACCTATTGTCTTTTTAAATATATTTGATCAACTTGGAACATGAAAAATGTGTGTATAATTCATTCTTAAAATATTTACAAGAGTGGAACTCCTCCACCCTATTAAAAGGACAACACATCTCCCCCTTATTACACCTATCAAACAACCTAGGTTCTACCAAGATCTTCCAAATACATTACCAAATTCCCTAATCTAATTCTTAATGCTTACATTTTGGTATAAATTATTCCATGAAATCCTTTTGTCACAATCCAAAAGAGTTACCTGATTAAGAGGATACATCATCCCTCAAGATCCTTTATTTTATTTTCTTTTTTCACACCTAAACTATAATTATTCAATGATTTTATGAAAGAATGTATTTTAAATATTCTAATATTTTATTTATGATAATTTTTCTATTTACACTTTCACACACTTCCATATAATTGTTAATGAACAAACTATTTATGTGTATGAAGAACTACCACCACACTAAATGATGATTGTTATTTTTCCATTACAACCTATCATGGTGGATATTATGATGGAGAATATTTTTATATATGTAATATATTATATTAAATATTTCTTTAAGATTATTTATTAATTTTAAAAAACATATTTTTTTAATTTCATTTTTCTGTAAATAAGATAATTTTATTTAAGGAAGTGTGGAATACGACCCCTTAAAGCAATGTGATTCGTTCACACACAACATGGAATGAATTATGAATTTTTAGTGAACTTATTATATATATATGATATAATAATTCTTCTGTAATAATTATATAAATACATATATACACATATATTTCTTTTACCTTACTTCTTTCAATACCCCAATAAAAAAAAGAAACAATGTTCGTGTGTACGTATGACCTACCATCTCCAGGAATAGTGTATTACATTTCATAAATATATATGAAATATATTATTATAATACTTATATACTGAGTATAAATTATATTTAGATCATTTTTAAAATTTTTGAATTATGATATATGTATATGGACAAAAGATATAATAAATTAAGACACATGCGATGAACAAAGCAGATATTACCTGATGAGAAACCTTAACATAGGATTGTTAATAAGTGGGTAATATAAGATCATAATAAAAATATATATGGTGTTAAATATAATAATATGGTTATGTAAAATATTTATAATAAATTTATATTCATTATACATTTAGTTTAAATGAGTACTATGAGAGTTAAGACACAATGTAAGGGAATTTCATCTCACTTTTATATCCATGAGATAAATGCATTAATCACCACTCACTTCTTTTTGTGGTGTATGTACTAAAATTAATTTATTATTTGTCTCGTATTCTTAAATTTTTTTGGTATTAAAATATCCATTTTGTGATATTACTTTAACAAGTTTTATGTTTCAAAAGTTACCAAGTCAGTAAGATGGTTTTTCCTCAGTTTACCTTCTTTGGTACCCATACCATGTTATGAACCTATTTGATTTTCTATGAGGTGTATATACATCCATTGAAATTTTATTTCATGAATATATATCCTTTAATGAAATTTTATGATTCATGTAATTTCACTTTCTTATATGGGGAGTATGGCTCGAATTTACTAAGTGATAATGGTTTGCTGAAATAATCTCATCGCCTTTTGAGATTCATTATGATTATGCCTCCAATGATGAAATATTATAATGCATATCTCATGAAAATTCATGAATTTTATTTTTATATGGTTATTCATGATATATTAATTTATTTGAACGATGTTTATACTCTTTAGTGCATAATATTATTATGATATTTTAAGAATGTCTAACTTTACCTCTCTCTTTGATCGTAAATCTATATTCTTTCACAACTATTTTTTCTAAAAAGGGTTTAATTTTTTTTGGAATTTTTTATATGTTTTCAAATTATTTTAAAAGAAATGGTTATAAAAACTTTTTCAATATTTTTTTATAATTTTTCAATATATTTTGAATGAAATTATTGTTAAAATGTTTTAAATATTTTTTTGTATGTTTTGAAATATTTTAAATGAAACAGCTTTCATAATGTTTTCAATATTTTATTATATGTTTTATAATTTTTTTCAAATAAAAATATTTTTAAAACTTTTTGAAGATTATTTTATATGTTTTTAGGGAAAAAGTTTTGCAAAAAAATTTCTAGCTTAATTTTACTAGTTTTTAAGGGAAACGTTTTCTAAAATGATTTCTAAGAATTATTTCGTTATTTTAAAAAGATTTTAAAAAAAATATTTTATGAAGGGTTGATGTTTTTAAAATCAATTTTCAAAGAAGAAGGGATATTTTCCACATTAATTTTTTCTAGATGATATTTTAAAATTGATTATCATATAATATTACATCTGTTGATGTTACTCATTCCTTTATTGTAAATGGTCTAAAGGTTCAATTTATATTCATTCACTGAATGGGTTATTCTTGATGTCATGGTCTTTATAAAACCCATTACACGTTAATGGGTTATATGTTTAGGAAATCTATTTCTATTCCATGGCTTATGATTTTGATGAAATGACTATGGAAAATTTATATTTTTCTACAAGTTATGATGTGATTACATAGTTATGAGAATGATTTAATTTCGTTACCTAATATATGATAGCTTATTATTTTTTGTCACATGTATGCATTATTTCATTATGAGATTTGTGGGACCTATATCTCACTCCAATGTAATGGGTAAAGATTTATATCTCATGAGATAGAATAAGATGGTCAAGGGAGTGAACCTTTACTACTATAATGGCCATGGGATTTAACCATGAATACCAAGATGTTACGAGGAGTGAACTCATGATACTATGATTCCCATGGGAGTGAACCATGACTACTAAGATGGTACATGGATTGAACCCACACTACAAAGACGGTCGTTGAAGAAATGCCTTTTCTATTATAGAAATCATATTATATTCTTATGTTTCTTTCATAATCCTTTGTTTTGTTCCTATGTCATGCTATCATGGATTGTGTTCTTTATTTTTTTATGATTTATGTCTTACAAATTTCCATGATTTATGGAATGATTCATGTTTATGATCTTTTATATGAAGAGTATGATCTTATATTTTCATGTTCATGATCTCATACAATTATTCTCATGATTATGCATACACATCTCCCTTGTTTTCCTTAACTAGGAATTTGAGCTCACCCCTTATAATGTTTCCATCCCCTGGTTATGAAGATATGTATAATGTTTGATGTGTATAAGAAGGGTGATAGACATGAATAACCTAATGGGAGATAATGTAGCTCACTTATCTATCAGTGTTTATGTTTCTAAGTTTCCAAAGGCACTATAATAGTATGGTTTTTGGGCATCTATTTTGTATAATGTGTTAGTTATTCTAAAAATTTTATATAATGTTAATATGTGAAAAGTTAGGGTTTCTATAACATTTTTACCAATATCTAGAATTTCAAGTACTACTTAAAATTTTATGTTATACCCTTTTGTGAAATGATAAACCTCCCTGAAATAATTTTAGAATCCAATCATGCCCCACATTTAAAATTTACAAAATAAATAAAACAAATAGTATCAAAAATCACAAAAAAATATTTAAATTTTAGGAAATACCAAAAAAACTACCTAGGTTCAATGGAAATAAAGCATGAAGTCCTCACCTAAGATAGTGTATGCCCCCAAAAATTTCAAGGGACTCTATGAAATCCCTAGTTAAAAATATCCAAATGAAGAAGCCACCACGAACACTAAATATGACTATATAATACCATAGTTTTTATGGAAGAGGAAGAAACCACAAGAGAAGTGAAAAGTGGGAATGAAAAATTATAATGAATAAGAAGGAGGGAATTATCTTGAAAAACCTACTTGGAATCAATAGTAGAAGAGCTAAAAAACAAGAAGGGATTAAGAATAGGGATCCATCCTATTCACCCAATGCTGGTTGAATTATATAGAGGAGGGGGATGGGTTATACCCCTTGAAATAGGACAGGGGAACAAAGAAAAATTCACCATAATATTGAATTGGGAAACTCACATGATTTGGTATCATGGTTTAGAGAACCTTTTTGTAACCGTTATTTTTCAATATGTTATCCTCTTCACACATTCATGGTTTGGATGCATAGTTACTCTTAAACATGATCCAACAATCAAAATCACTCCCAAGATAAAAAATTAGATTCATGGTTTCTACTATGAGTTTCATAACCCATGAAATACCCATATAGGATGAACCATAATCACATTTGAAATAAGCTAAAGTGGCCCTATGAGTGTGTCCGAATAAGCATCATCACATTATTTCTTCTAATTCAGGCATGGAAAACCATGTAAAAAAGTAAAAATTCCATAAAACCAAAATTAAAGCTTTAAAAATATAAAAATATAAGTTCCACAAAATAAATTGAAGTAATGTAAAAAATATATACCTATAGGGACACAATGTGAGACACTTTCTATATGCCTCTATTGAAGAATAATTATCATAATGTGGTTGAATCCAACTAGTTGTTACTTGAAAACATAAAAACATATAGATATAATATAATACAACAAATTATTCTTTTATTTATAGTATATTTCCCATATAATGTGGTAATCCCCTTGATGTTCACCAAAATATGGATTTCCATTATATACAGTACAAATTTAGTGAAAATTTATTCAAATATATTGAAACTCAAGTCCTCTAAAGTCTAAAAATAAGAACACAGTGGAGGGAAACATTCCCTTAATACCACATAAAAAGGAACCAATGGAAACACTAGAAATATTTGAGAGGGGTTGAATAGGTGATTTAATTTTTTTTTCTTTATTTCCTTATTCAAACAACCATAATCACTTATTAATGTTATTTTAGATCATTTATAAATACAAAAAAAATTAATGGAACAACATATTTTCATTGTTCACCTCTCAAAATTGGAAGTTTAATCCACGGAATGAATCATATTTATATGATAAAATATCAATCACTTGTATAAACATGTAAGTTAAACTATGTGGGTAATATCCTTATAATCATCTGATAGACATATATCAACTATGATGAGTTATTCCTATACTATTACAAGGATGAAAAATTTCATATCAACAACAAGAAAGCCATCAATTTATTTAGAATTCATAAAAATTATTTCAGTGTTGTTGTTTATTCCTTTCTTCTTCGATATATCTAATTAATATTCATATTATCTCACATATATTTTCATTGAGTATACATTATTTTGCACATATATATTCAATATTTTTTATACTTTCACTTTTTCTAACACAACATCATTATTTTTATCATTTTAAAATGATAATTTCAAATACAAATTCAAACCTTCAACTTACTTTAACCAAATTTCAAATTCACACAATTTAAATTAAACAATTGGATCATTTAGGATCTATTATTCACCATTGATGGAGTAAAATTATTTATCTAATCAAGTATGAGACTACATTAGGTCATAAATAGATCCACACAACTAGATATAATAAAATCTAGAACTTTATAATGATGATGAATTTATCATTTATCACCACAGTGTGTTGGAACTTATTTTGGTTCAATAGTAAAAAATAACTTTGAAACTGTTATTCAAAATTTTATGCACCACCACATTCTTTGTTATTTTAATTTTAGATAGGTATATTAATTACACACAATGAATTATTCCGTAATGCGTATCTCTCAGGTTTATTTTACCCAACTATATCCTCATTGATGGAAATCAAACCTAGAAATTTTGATGATTTTAGGAAACAATCACCAATAAATGACCATGACATGTTACCCAATTATCATTTTTGGATATGTTAAATTTTATAATTCCATAGAAAAATTCATTGAATGTATATCCTCATATTGAATATATGGTAACTTCTATTCCATTTCTTCTCTTGTGAATAAAACCTTCATATTCAAATGACAGCTTAAAATAGTTAAAAAAAATAACAAGGTGTGGTCCTGACTGATTTTATTCCCAGAAATATCCTCTTACATAGATGAAAATGGATACTATTTTGGTATGTTCTTTCATGTCATTTCCAAAATATTAAACATTTAGTCAAAACAACTTGTGAAATTCCAATTGTTCTGATGATGTCCTTATTTAAATTTTTTTCTTGAAACCCACATTCAAATTTCATTTTAAATAACTATGGTATATCAAATTAATAATGAGACTATTGGTTAAACGAATCTTATGGAAATTACATGTACTAGGAACATAGCTATCGTGCTACCCAATCTAGAGGATCTCTATCCCTACACCCCCTCAATTTTTTCCTGCTAGTCCTAACTTATGAAATAACCCAATATACGGACATACATGAATCTCCTGAATGGATCATACCTATGATCTTAGATGGATACCCTTATAATGGATGACAAATCGGGTGTGAGGATGGATTAGATTGTTTTCTAAAAAATATTAACTCTCTATATAAATTTTCCATTTGTAAATTTTCAATTCCATAATACCATGACATGTTTTTAATGGTTCACTGCATAAACAAGGAATATTTCTCAAAAAATGATCTTCAAAATTTGCATGTTTTTTTATCAATGTTTATTCACTTCTTAATGATTCTATAAACATGTTTTGATATATAACCATGATGTGGTGATGTCACTAGAAACTCAACTATCTTTGTAATTCTCTCTTGAACCTCAAAATTCATTCCATGTTCGTCAAATCAGTCCAAAACTATGTAACAAGATTCAACTCAAATTAATTATCATGATTCACCAGAGTTTGAAAATGAATTATGTGTTGATAAAAAAATACATGACACCAATAATATATACTTCACTATTTCTTCTCCCCACAACCATTGATTACAAAAATATTCCCCCAATCAACAGACATTTTTAAAAAATATTGGGCTCAAAAATATTCCCTCACATTGCATCACTATTTTCAATCAACAATCCAAATATAAGTAGTCTTAGATATGGTTGAATGAATTAGAGTAACATAATGATAGAAGGATATATACAACACACAAACAAAATTTTAATCCGAATCATGTTATGTAATTTTTTAACAGTAAGGTATTCTTCAAGTCATTTTTATAAGGAGAACTAGTACTAGATCTGAGAACTCATATGATACTCAAGAAGAAACCCTTGAGAAATGGGAAGATATGAGATGGAAATTACAACATATATAAGGTTTAGATCAAAAGATCTTACACCTTGATTAATGTATATTGTGAGTGTGTCAATCCTACTACCACTACATGGTTCCTCAAGGGATACTTTTCTTATCTTCAAATTATGATCATGAATGGCCACTTCACATGTATTTAAACTACATGGAAATAGTCCAAGTAATATGATATTAAAATTTTTGACACTAATTTCCTTGGTGCATGAAAATAAAAAAAACATGATATATTCCATCCCACAAAACCATAAACTAATCAGAGTGGATTCTTCTATGAGTCCTGATTCCCTTACAAACAAGAAAAATTATTGTTAGAGTTCCTTGTGTGTGGTTTTAAAATTTCAAGTCAATTTTTTTTCATTAACCCCACACTTGCATGAAGCCATTTTATTTTCCCCACACATGATCTAGATCTATGATAGGAAAAGTTTTTAGAAATACTTATTATACGATTATTATCATCACATGATAGATAGTGATTCCAAGGACTCATATATTGAGACCACCCAAAAAATCCTCTTTTTAACTAATCCTCTACTCCTTCATAGTCGAGTTTCATTCAATAACCTACACAACAAGACAAAACCATCCTATATTAATAACTAAATTTAAATTTATTATTGTTATTTTAGGATACATAGTTACTCAATGATTTGATGAAGGGGTTTTCCATAAATCATGTATTTCGGAGTGGAAAATTCAAGAGGGGGTGTATTGAGATACTAATGATTTATTTATTTATAGAAAATTTAAAAACATAATTTCACAATTTAATTAAATTATCTAGTTAAAAATAATAATAAATAAACATATTTTAATATATTTAAATTATTCTCAAAAGCATGTTCACAACTTAGTTAAAATAATTTTGGAAAGACACTAAATTTTGAAACAAATCTAATCATATGAAAAACTATATATAAAATAGTAGTTTAAGTTAACAATCAGAGTTTAATTTTTTCTAATAGTTATATAAAACTAAAATAGGTTTTACTTAATGAAATAATAGATAAATACAAGTAAACAAGTTACAAAAAATATATAAAATCATAATATTACATGGGGGTCTATATAATAGCGAGGAATAATCCCCTACAATTGGAAAAAAACTTCTGTAACATAGATTATTCCGGAATTAAATTATCTACAACCATGATCATGTTTTAAAAAAAACAACACACAATGTTTTCCAGGAACAATTCTTCTTCCCCACTTATTCAGGGGATAAAACAAGTCCATTTTATATATGGAATATTCCATAGTTTTCAAATGGAATAATGTTAATGAAAATTTCGAGAGAGTGTCATGAAATCTCTAGTTTAGTAAAAGAGACCATTTTTTATTAATATAATAATTAAAAATAAACACATCTCAGATATTAACAAAAAATAGAAAGAGTTGGAGATTAGATATGAAAAGATGTTGTGTTCCTCAATTGTTATGGTATTAGTTGTGTATGAGTTTTTGAAGATCTTCATGAGAAGAATTTGTAATTTGTTCACTTATATTGTAGTGAAATAAAGTATCTCAAATATTTTGAAAATAATCCTTCATTCCTTTTCAGTTTGATATAACTGTATCTTTTCAATCTTTTCAAGTATTATCCATGTACACTCACCAATTCTCATACTCTTCTTATATAGATTTGTTTTAAGAGTAATCATTCTTTAATCCATTTTCTTCTATTCCTAATTCAACGCCTTAAACTAGATCTTGCGTAATTAATTTTGAAATTGATTATATATAGCCTTGGTAACTCTATTGGTGGTAGATGTGTCGATGGAAACATCTTGAAATAATGGTTGCAGTCTATAATAGTAGATCATTAGTTTAGAATGATCTGAGGTCTAGGTTCACTAATAGTATCAATGCTGTGTAGATTGTGGTAGCACAACCTGATGTTATCATTATTTGTCCATAGATCATCCTGGTGGTAGCACCATTCAACTATATCAGTAGTGGTATCTTTTCTTGGATGGTAACAACAAGCGATGAATGCAAATATTAATGGAAAGAGATATTGATGATTGAAATGTCTAATAGTCATGGTAGAAAAAGGATAGAAGTACCATGCAATGGTTTTAGTTCTTGGTGGTGGCTCAATTTTACTAATTGTACAAATTAGCAATGGTAGTACTTTTTAATTCATGGGAAAAAGAGTTTTTTATGGTAAATTAACAATTATAAATTTTTACAAATTTGGATAGAATATGATTTTCTATCATAAATAATTAAATATATTTGAAATATAGAAAAAATGATTTGTATCATTAAAATAAAGAGGTTCTCTATAATATCCCCCTTTTTTGGTGATCACAAATCCTGGAATTTTAAAACAATATATAATGATTTAATATGTAAATGTTGAAAATAGATGAATATTATACGTATCATTTCAAATCCAGATGTGATGCACAATGGTATCAAATTATGTTATAAAATTATTTATATGAAATTATATTCAATAAATTAATTCCCCTATTTGGTTTATCAAAAAGGATAAAAAAATTATAAATATAAAAAAAATGAATATACGAATGAAAGAAAGTAGGGGTTCCCCACTAATCATTAACTAGTACACAATACATCATAAAAAGGATAAACCAAAACAATTCTCTATCGAACACTAATTTGAATATAAGGAATCATCATTCTTTCTTATATTGGAAGGATATACCATCTCATTTCCATTTCCAATGAAATGTGTAATATGAGAGGTGGAATGTGGATTTGGAGGTGTAGGTGGCCACAATATAATGCCAGAAGTTTCCCTCGGTATTTGTTGTCTCCCAACTTCAATATGAGAAAGCCTAAAGGGGATCACTGTAATAGAAGTATACTGTAAAGTTATAGAGAGAGGGGTATAAATGAATCTAGTCAATGTAATGGTTGTGTAAGGATCACTAATAGAAATCATTTCTTTCCAGGTATTATATAGAAAATATTCCATCAATTCTAAAAACTGTGTAATCAAAAATCCACAATGCTTCATTTAATGGAAGAAATCAACAAATTCTTCCCTAAAAATCTTGATAAGAGGTAAAAATGTATTCATCTAGGTCATTTTATCCTCTATGGCCCTAGTCTTAGGTGGAATTCATAGGTTCCAATCCAATAAATTTAAATGATAATTTTTCTCATGATTTGTATAAATCCTAGAAAGATAATACTTTATAGCCCTAGTTATGGTTTTAATATCACTCCTAGACCCATTGTAGAATTATATAATTAGTTCACAAATATTTCTACCATGTGATTTTATTTTATTATGTCCTTCTTGATTAGAGGAAGAATATTTACCCATAGTAGTATGAATATCCTCATTAGAGGAATATACAACAAATTCATCTGGATCAGGTCTAGGGCCTACCACATCCCTTTGTCTAGTAGGGTGATAAAAATGTTTGAATATTTTATAAAATTTATCATTAGAATACACCCATTTAATTGTCCAAGGATTCTAGATTACTTTCATCCTTTTATAGTTTTCTTGAATTAAGAAAAATCCACCATAAATAGTTATATTCTTTTTACCATCAGTTACAAGACCTTTGTCCTATAACAAAGAAGATATAATTTTAGGATAGTACACAGAATTTGACTTATAAGATGGTTTGAAAATCTCCATTATGGGAAACATTAGATATATAAAAAGGTTAATATTATCCTCTGTTTTCATAAGGATTAGAAACAAGTATCATGGAACCTCATGATGCTAAACTCCTCCTTATAACTAAGAATATGTTGGATAAACAAAAAGAACAAATGAAATTCCCTATCAAAATTCATTGTAAATGGGATTCACATAGTTGAATTCCCATCCATCACTAAAAGGAAAACCAAAATTAAAAAATCTTCATGAATGAGAAATGAGCCTTGATAATCCTCATATATGCCTATGTTAGGTATGATCAGGCATTTTTTCCACTTCTTCAGTGTAAGAATAGTATATCTTACTTATATCACTGTCTTAATCACAAATTTCATTTCTCAAAACACATACTCTAAAAATAGATAAAACTGGTGAACCAACCTAGGATATAATGTTTAGTCAATCCATGAGAACAATTTGATCCATTCTTGGTCCTAGATCACTTTCAGCACAAGCATCATTTTGGAGACTAACCGTCAACATCTATTTTATTTCCAACAAAAATTCCCTCTAGCATAAGAATCAGATTATTTGGATCTGTGGGACAACTAGATTCCCATCATTATTTCATCGAAGGTCATGGCTCATTAAGTGAAAAAAACTGGACATTTTATATGCACCATTTTCATAATGATTTGATGGTTGAAGGATTAGTGCATAGATGTTCGAGAGAGAAATGGAGAAGGAAAGTGGGTTTAAAGGGAGGCATGCTTTAGAAAAGGATACTTTATAATTCCATGTTCATTTATGATATATATTTTCATATAAAGTTCAAGTGGTTGGTAAAAATTCCATCAAGCTAATGTTTAGTGCTATGAACTCAAGAGTTATATAACCTTTTCTAAATGATCTCTCAAAAATAGAACTCTTATATCAATATGTTTTGTCCTAGAATGAGACACATTATTCTAAGAGATATTTAACAAAAAATATTCATAAACAAGTATTGTGATATATTGAAATTTATATCCATAATCGAGTAAAGTGCATTTCATACACATAATCTATACATAACAACTTCCTATATCTATGTACTCATCTTCAAAATTAGATAATTCTACAAAGCTATATTTATTAATACACCATGAAACTGCATGAATTTATTGTACTGTAAGATTTTAGAATGGATATATGAGGTGGGGGTGAATTATAGTTCAAAAATTATAGACTAAACACAAAACACAATTCTACATAAGTGGAAACGATCGAACTCACATACCATCATATGATTTGAGTGTTGGAAATAGAACCAATACATGTTCAATTATATCAATATGTGTTTATTAATTTCATTGTAACACCAATAAAATAAATTTTTATGAAGATATGTATAAAAATATGTTTTTAAAAACATTCTCAGTGGAAAATAAATCTTGTGCAAACAAGAAATGAAAAAAGCTTATATTATTAAGAATGACTTATAAGCTTATAAAAAATTTACTCTTTGAACATAAGAGTTATGGTAGTCATAAATCCTGACTAATAATATCCATATTTTTTTACTTATTATAAGTTCTATCCTTCCTTAGAGAGAAATCCCTCAATATAATGATCAGTACATATATGTCTTCCTATCCTTGAAATCCCTCGATTAGAACTATGATGGGACATGTGATTAAAAAATAAAATAGGACATATTGAATTAAAATCCTTACAAGTATTCCTTATATTGTAAACTCTCAAATGATTTAAAAATACTAGGAATGTAGTGTTCATATAGAGGAATCATTAGAAAATTTGAGTTTTGAATGCATTATCTAAAAACTATTTAAAGGAAGTACTATATATCAGGGAACCTCCAATGATCATATTTAAAAGTTAGTTTCAACAAAATTGCACAACAGACACATTGATAGACTGGTTATCGATCTTTTCACTTCATTTTTACTACATTAATTAGTTTTGAACAATCATAATTCTATTTTAGATTCCATCGAATATAAAAAATCTATATACTCTGATTATAAATGTTGGATAGTCTGATAAACATCCTTATTATTTTTTAATTCGATCAATGGATTATCGGTTGGTCTGATGTATTAATACCAATGTTATCCCAATGGTCTAGACATTTTTTAGCATTGAAGAAATGATATAGTCCAACCAATTTTAAGAAAAATATCTAACCAATTAATTGGACACGCCTTTAATCCGATGGATCAGATTGGAAAATAAAATATTATATTTGATTTATATTAGAGAAATTTCTATGATCGATAGAAAGTAATGTTTTCTAAAAAAACATAATATAACAATTTGGGAAATATTAATATAGTAAACATGGTTTTAATAAATTTATTGTGGCTTCCAAAAATAAGGGAAAAGTAGAACTTTTCTATTTTAACTCAATAATCTCCCCCTTTTTCGAAATCAAAAAACACACCATTGAAAATGAAAACTAAAAACATTGAAAAACATATAAATCTTTTTTAATATTAATAACATAAATTAAATATTTCATTTCATAACTCCCCCTTATTTTAAGAAATATTTATGATATGATGAGAAGTAATAATACTTTGGAATCTCCCCATTTTATAAAATATTTCTTATAAATTTATCCCCTTCTATAACTCTACCCATAAATATATCTCTATTATGAATTTTCAAAAACTTATCTTTTTTAGGACCTTTCGCCCTTATACAAATCTTCATTATAATTCCCCCCCCCCTTTATATTTTCATAACTAAGAGGGAAATTATATAACCTGATATGTTATAATGTAATATCAATCAAAACAATTGTATGTGAATAATATCATCATCCAAGAATTAAATGGAAGAACATACATCAAAATAAAATTTGAATACATTCAAACATATTGAATTTGGATAAATGTTTATTCATATTTAAGTACCATTCAAAATGTTTCAAAATATTACATAAAAAGTACAAAATAAAATATAATTTATTTCTTCATTACTTTTGTTTACGATCACCTTAATTTTCTTGAACTCATCATGATCCTTATGAGCCTATGTGACTAAATACTATATCTTTATAATCCAGTACTCCATCCCTGAAAATATCCAAATTTATGAAATTAGTCTTTCCATATAATTAGGAATAATTTTATTTTATTCCTTCACAAGAAAAATATCATCTTCACATGTTCTAAGTCATCTATTTATTAACACAAAATAGTAAAACTTTTCATTGAAAATATTTTCCTCCTCATTACATTCATTATTCATATATATTAATTCTTTTACTATAATCACATGATACAATACATTGGTATACAAAATTTCAAAAGATTCAGTCATTTTGAGAAAAGGTATCTTGACTTTATAAATAGATCATCATGATCCCTGTGATCACTATCAACTGGGTTGAACAATTTAATCATCTTATTTTATCAAATCTTTTAAACATTGGTATTTTTTTAGAAGGTTTAAAAATATTCTTGAATGAAAACTATAGATTCTATAAAAAAAATTAGAGACTCGGATTTTTCATTAAGACTATTCTAAATCAGTTTACACCTAGCCTCTAATTCAGGATGATTTGGAATCAAATCACATAACCTATTCATGGTTTGGATGATTTAATAAAAAACATGTTGTGAAATGGTAGCTTATGAATCCAATTATCGTCACAAAACATTATGAGCATGTGTTCAGGAGGTTTTGACATCTTCTATTTCAATCATCTCAACTTTGACTTTACTTTTCCAAGAAACATTTTATTCTTCTGATACTTTTGAAACGTCTATTATTTAGGTGATCGAAATTTTTTAGATACTTTGGTTTGAGTTTTCTAGTCATATTTTTCTTCCATTAAAGTTGAATTTCATTCATATTTTTACAAATAATTTTCTTCTTTTGATCCTTCTATGACTTCATCCTTATTTTACTGGGAGGGAAAATGAGTTGATGATGTAGAGGAATTTAAGGAAATATTCTTTTTATTCATATCCACATCAAAATCTGTTTCTTCCTCATCATACCTTTCCACTTATTCTTCATCTTCTTCCCATTATTCTTCTTATTCCTCTTATTCTTCTCATACATGTTCTTTCTTTAACTACCTGATCGTTCTAAGAACACCCTTACATTCTTTTATAGAAACCAATTATTTTTTTCAACTGAATATACAACTCAACATTTATGGTAATTTATATGGTAACTTATTAAACTATTTATATTTTATTTTCCCTTATAATTATATATAAAAACAATTATTGGAATTACGATTGTTTCTTCAAACTATAGTTTGGTATTATGTGGTTGTTGATTAACAAGAGTTGGAAGTTCTTCTAAAAATTGAGAAACTGAAGGAACTGGATTCTCTAAAGCTATTTCTACATTATCTATTTAACGTTTTACAATATTATGAAATGAAAAACTTATTTTTATTTTATTTTTAGTTTTTAATTATTTTATTTCATCATCTGTATGAATATTTAAGGCTATGGAACAATCATATCCAACCCAAATTTTTGACCCCCAAATTTCTTCTCTGACTCATGTTCCATGAGTTTCTTGAACTAATCATCCACCATAACATTTTGATTCATTTTTTTTCTTCATAGTGGAATATATGAATTTTATTTTAAATTTACTATATTCTTTATCTTTTACTATTTACTATTCTTTTACAAGACATAAATCAGACACTATTCTCTTAACTTTCCCTACAATGTTTTTTTAACTTTGAGTCAAAGACTAACATCATTCTTAATATGGTTTCTTCCCAAATCAAGGAAAAACATTCTCTTATCAGATAAATTTTATTACCAATATTGAAAACCTCTATTAAATAAAAAAAAAATTGATAAAATGTGGAAACATAAAATTCAAGGACTTCATCAAGGATTTCATAATTCCTTACAATATAATGAATAAAAACATCCCCATGTTAATTTTCCACAAATTCAAGAAATAATATAAAACAAATAAATTTGATACATTTAGGGTATATTGATCATGGTTTCTTGGTATGATATATCCATCCATCTATAAAGTAACCACCCTTTAATTTTGTGTCAGATGGGAATCTTTTGTGACTTTATCATATGGTAGAAACAATTATGCCTCATCTTTTGATCAAATTCCTTGTTTAGTTTTCCTAGAACAAATTCCAAAAACCATTAAAATAAATCATATTTTTAAGAATAGAGTCATAATTTTCATAATATTATTTGGTGAATAATATTTCTATTGAAACATACAACTTTTCACAATCAACCCATGTTTCCATCTGGCTGATATTTATTATGGTGATCAGAAGAATTCCAAACAATCTGTGTGAGAACTATAGTGGGTGGAGAGAGTTGGTGGTGAAATATCTAAAATTGGATGCGGGACATGGGATTTCCCACCATTATATATTAATGAGAATCATCATTTTATATTCTAGAAAATTTTAAATGGCTCAAATTGAATTTCTTTTTAATCCAACAGTTAATATTTATTTGCAGAATATTTTCCAATATAACTTTGAACTCTATATGTTGGTTTTATGAAAAAACATAATTAGATTATTGAATAGTTTTATTAGAAGAAATTTAATATTTTTTTAAAAAATAAAATATTCAAACTAAAAGAATATATAAAACAATAATTTTAAACAAGATTAATTTGTAAGTACAAAAACCAAAAGAAGAATACCTTTCAAGGTGGAATTGTTTAATCAGTATAAGTAAACTATTCGTTTTTTGGTTTTTGTAATAGATAGTGATTATGATAAAATTTATAGAAAAAAAATGTCTAGATGGATTTTTAATAAATTTTGAGTCTCACAATTTTTTGTTCAAAAACCATTTTTATAATAAAATAATTGTACAGTAATTTTTTTTAAAAAAAATTAGTCTGAAAAATTTTATAATAGATTATGATACCAAATATTTTTGAATCCAAATAATCATTTACAATGAAATTTGGATTTGGAGAGTTTTATGCAATATAATGACTCCAAAAAATTTGGTTAATACCTTTTTATATTCTGAATGTAAATATGAAAACTATTTTTTTTTAAAAATTTAAAATTTTTGGAAAAAAAGATAAAAAGGTATAAGAAAACATAATGTTTTAGTAAAACAATAAGATTTATAAAAACCATAACATATGTACTTACCCTACGAAAAGGATTTAATAAATGTAAGGATATTTTCAATGAATAATTAGATATGAATAATCACTTAACATCAATCATTTATAGATTATGTTTAATATATTCAAATCTATTAGAATGAAGAGGTTTCAGTAAAAGATCAGCAAGATGTTCTTATGTTCTGATGAATTGTAAAATTATATCCCATTTTAGGATTTGATATATAATTAAATTGGAATTATGTATATTTTTTCCCACATGAGTTATGTGATTGGTTTCTACAAAGGTTAATGTCACATGTGTTATCACAACAAATTTCTTTTAGTATAAGCCAAGACATTGTCTGTTGAGTGTGTGTTGCATCCATAGCACTTGAGCACAACAACTTCCAACTTCTACATATTCAGCTTCAATAGTGGAAAGTTATATTGAGTGTTTTTTCTTAAGAGTCCTAGAAAATAAATATTCTCCTAATATATGACTTTCTATGGAAGTAATTTTTATATCCATTATACAGCAACAAAATTCAGCATCCAAAAAACGTTTTTGTTTAAAATCTATTCAAAAAAGTAGAAAAATACTAAATCCACAGTTCCCTTATGGAAATAAATAACTCTTTCTATAGCTTTAATATGGGAAAATTTGGCATTAGAATGATATATTTCAGATAAGGATACTAAAAAAATTAAATTTGGTTGAATATCTATTAATTAATGTAAGATAACAATCATAAATCTAAAAATATTATGATCAACTTGTTTTCCAGCTTTATAATGATCTAATGTATTTTTTGTTTCGATAAGAGTATTGATGCAGATTTAGTCAATAAAAAAAAATTAATAAGATATTTTATATACTTATTTTGAGATATAAGAGTTCCTTCAGTTTTTTGGGAAATATGAAATCCTAAATATTCTATTAACTCATTCATGATACTCATTTCAATCTTAGATTTTATAACATTTAAAAAAGAATCTTCTAATGAATTTTGAGTTTAACCAAATATAATTTCATTAACATATATTTTTAAAATCATAATATTTTTTTTAACTTATTTTAGAAATATATTTGGATCCACATATCCCTTCAAAAAATTAGTTTATACAAAAATATAGTTAACCTATCATACAAGGCTCTAGGATGTTATTTGAGTCTATAAAGTTCCTTCGTAATTTATAAACATGTTTTGGATGTGTTTTATTTTCAAAACTAGGTGTTTGGTCTATATAAAATTCTTCCTAAACATATACCTGAAGGAAATAACACTTCACATCTATTTGAAATATTTTGAAATTCTAGAATGTTGGATACGCTAAACGTATACAAATATCTTCAAGTCATACTACCAGAGCATGAGTTTCTTCATAATCTATTCATTATTTTGGAATATAAAACTTATAAACAAGTCTATATTTAGTTATTATTATTACCCCATTTTCATCACTTATATTCCAAAAAAACCCATTTTACTTCAATTACATATTTCTCTTTTGTTTATTCAACTAAATTTGAGACTTGTTTCCTTTCAAACTCATTGATCTCATCTTTTATTGATTTTATCCAATCCCCTTTCACCTAAATCAACATCATGATTTATTGGTTTTAATTGGTATAAGAAATTTACATGATCAATTTCATTTCTCAAATAACTTCTAGTCCCAACTAGTTGATCTATAACACCAATTATATTTTCACATGGAATATTCCAAATAAACAAATTATTGGTTTTCAAAATCTTATTCATCAAAAATTGGTTTGAAATAATCATGAAAATTAAATTAAGAATCACATTCATGGGTTAATTACTTACGAGAAATAATTTCTAACGTTGGATGAAAATCAGTTTTATAAATAACATAAGATGATGTAGGTTGGGGTTTTTTGAAAACAAAAGGACCAATTTCTTCAAATTTACCACGTACTATTTCCTCAAAAATAGTTTCATTTTTATAAAAAATTCTATAATCATTACTAGTTATTGAATAACCTAGTAATATAGCATCATCAAAATTCGGAACAAGTTTATCTAAATTATATTCAGTATTCAAAATGAATAATTTTAAACCAAAGTCTTTTAATTAAGAAACTTTTGGATTTCTTTCAGTCCACAACTCATAAATTGTTTTATTATTAAAAGATCTAATTAGAACTCGATTTATATCATAATAAAAATTAATCACTGATTCAGACCAAAAAATTTTGTAATTGAGTATTCACTCAACATGGTCCTTGTAATATCTTAAAAAACTCCATTATTTCTTTTAACTACACCCTTTTACTATGGTGTTTTATGTTTTGAGAAGTTATGTATAATACCTTTCATATGAGAGGATGTTTTAAAATAATAATTTAAAAATTCTCAATCACGATAACTATGAATAGTTTTCAAGGATACAATTTTCTTATTTTTAACAATGGGTATAAAGTATTTAAAATAACTAAGGGATCCATATTTTTCTGATAGAAAACAGACCCATGTGTATATAGTGTTATCATATAGTATGAAATATACATATTATTTTACAATATATCTTTCATTTTTTTTAGGACCAAATATGTCAATGTGCACTGACTATAATGCCTAAGTATTTGAAACTTCACTAATTTATTTAAAACATGACTTAAATTGCGTTCTAAATTGATAATGATCACAAACATTAAATGTATCAAACCTAATTTCTGTAAAATCCTTCACTACTCATTTCTTTTTCAACATAGATAAACTTATATGGTTTCATTTCACTAACCATCTCTCCATAACCAAAAATTATCTTCCATCACATTACGATAGGGTAATTCTTGGCTCATATGGTTTTTAAATTTTAAAGTGTAAACAGCCTCATACCGAATGGATGAACGAGTAAACATATCTCTTAAACTACATATAGTGTATTTTTAATTCCTAATGTTCACAAGATAAAATTCATCACATAATTGAATTATTCATATATGTTTTTGATTAATCCAAAAAAATTATACATTAAAAATTAATTCTTTCCAAGAAGAACAATATTATTGTTGGTAAAAAAATCCATCACGACATTATTGAAGTATTTTTGAGGTGATTGTGTATGTTGTGAAAGCAAGACTCCATTTTTTCTAACAAGGTGGGTTTCCATGATTTGTTTTTTGATATGTCATGTTCTCAAGATGATTTTCAAGTTCACGGGATGATGTTAACAATCTATGTTGACAAAAGAGCCATGAAAAATGAATGGATGAGCTAGAGGCACTATAAAAAAATCAAAAATAAGGTGGTACTGTTTTCTAGTTTTTGCCAAAATTATGTGCCTAAAAATTGTAAAATGAATATAGGTATTGTTGGAAATGTGAGGTGCACACGAAATTAGTGTGGTGCATGAAAAAATTGAGAGATGTGCGAAAAATGTTGAAATGTGCACAAAATTGGTGTTGCTCACAATAACGATTTGGATATTATTAACACAAGAGGTGTTTCAGTATGAGAACATTGAAAAATGGAAAATGTATGTAGTGCGTGAAAAATTGGGACACGTTCGTGAAATATGAAGTTGCGTGAGAGAGGTCTGTGCACCCGAAGAGGGTTTTTCATGACACAGATGGGTTTTCACACAGGGGTCAAGATTTTCTATAAATAAGAGGTGACCCCCCACATTCATTGCAGATCAAACCTTAGAGAGAATATGAGAACTGGAGCATAGAAGAAATTTTTTTAAAATGGAAGTGCGTGAAATATTTGGAGGTGGGTGTAAAATTGAATGTTTCATGTAAAATTGGAGGCTTCAAGTAAAAATTGAGGTTGTACGTAAAAGTTGACTTTTTCTGTACATGTAAAGGTTGCACACAAAGTGTATTAGGGATTGTGTGTAAAAGGGGAGGTTTTTATAAAAAATAAGAAAATTACATGCAATTCATGGTAAGGGCTGCCCGTAAAATTTGAGGTTGCTGAGTTCATTTCGATGGTAAGGTGGTATTCATCCGTGGATGACTGAGGGAATCTAATAGAAAATCCATATACTATGGTGGATGCATTAATTAGTGATAATGAAGGGACCTACATGTCCAAAAACAATGAGTGGATCCTTTCCAGAGTAGTAATAAAAGGAAGAGGAAGAAGGATACCTTTCCACAGGTAGTGAGGTAGAGAGAGACACACTGGGAGTGACCCTTGGGAAAGTATTGAGGTGACCCTAGACATTATAAAGGTAGTGATCCTAGGAATAGAATGATCTAGCCTAAATATTGTAATCGGTAGTGAGCTTTAGTATATTTGTTACATCGTCACAAAACTTATATATGCTTCTTGGACGAAGCCCAGTGAGCGTGAACCAAGTAAATATTTGTGCGTCAATCTGCTTGCCTTCCTAAATTACAATCCATGCATCATCATCAGACAAAGACTGAAAGAATAAGATCGGTATTAACACATAAGTGAAAAAAAATGTGACCCTTATTATAAAGAGTTCAATATACAGTGGGGTAGGAATAATTATTTAAATATTATCCATACCCAAATTCCCCCACCCTCTTAGGGTATCTAGGGCCCTTTTTGTCAAAAAAATTACCTATACTGATGATTTATCCTTAATAATTATCTTCTATAGTTACTTTTCCACCTTTCATATTAATGATATTCTTAAAAAAGTATTTGTTACTAGTCATATGTCTTGAGAAACAGCTATCCATGAACAAAATTTTATTATTTTTTGTACTTTCCTTATCTTCATGAAAATATTGATATGATTTTTTCATAACCCAAACATTATTTGGTCCATTATTACCAAAAAAATAATATTTTATGTAACAACATTTTTCCAACATTACCATGTTGAAATAATTTCATTTAGTTAATGAAGTATGATTTAAGAAAACTATAAGACTGAACTTTATCTGAAAAAATTTATTCTTTCCAATTTCCACCACGTAAACATTTTGTACAAAATGAGTAGTTTTAGGAAGAAAATAGTTATTTCTGAAAATAGGTTTTTGGATAGTAAAAACATTTTCAAAAATATTAGTATGAGGTCTAGTTTATTTATATATATTATCTAAATTTTCCTTCCTAGAATTAAAAATATAATAAAGATTCTATGAACTAGATATTGTAGACATTACTTTAACAGAAATGTTCTTATCTTTGTCAATGAAAACATAAGAACTAATTTTCACTTGTAAACTATTTTCCTTAAAAATTTATTTTTCAAAATCATTAGAAATATTTTATTTTTAAAATTGTGTTTTATCAAGATATCTAGAAATATCTCATATCTCATTAATAATGCTGGTTATCCTTGAGTCTTCATTAACACTTTTTTTGGTATTATTAATTTCTTTATAAACATTATGTTTTTCATTTTTTTCAAATTTAGAAATCCAATATAATTCATCATAAATAGGAAGAGTGTTATCCTCTCATATGAGGAATATTCTTCATCAGAGGATATTGAAATAATTTCATTACTACATTATGGTTAGTTTGAAATTAAAGTATGATTCATATGGGATTTAGTAGTTTTTACCTTTATCCTATGAAATCTATTTACCAAATGTATTTCAGCAAATAAACCAATGTACATCTATCCAAAGATTCATTATCTGATGATTTATCTAAATATCTATCTCCACCACTAGCACTGCAAGTGTTAGAAGACTATAGAACCTTATTTATTTTATAATTAAAATATTTCAAAACATTTATATCAGAATTAGTTTCTTTCTTTTCCTTATGTTTAAGCTTAGGATAATCTCGTCGAATGTGTAGTGTCTTCTTATATTCATAACAAATAACTTTTTTATATTTTTTCTTTTTATTCTAATCCTTATGAATGTTCTTTTATCAATATTGAAATTTATTCTTTTCCATGTTTTTATACATATTTATAGTATGATTTGAAAACTCATGTTTAGTTTTTTCAGATAAACTACTATAAGTCTGAATAAAAAATTTCTTTTTCGTAGAGGATTTCATAACATACATAAGTGAAAAAACGTTAAAAGGGAAATTATTTGTTGGTGAGAAAGAATCTCTTACATTATAATTTTTCATCATTCCAGTATCTCTTTTTAATCTACCATAATATTGCATTAGAGCTCCAGTAATATAACCAAGTGTTAAATTTGTAATCTTACTTGTATCTTCCACAGTTTTCCTTTTGGATTCCCATTTATTTGGCATGATTTATTTAATATTTTAAACTAGGATTCCATATGTGAGATCCTTATATCTAAGAGAATGAAAAGTAGTCAAAATAATCATTAATATTTGATACATTTTTTTGATAATGTTTCTCGATGTACCAAATCGATGTCTTGATAGTCTTCTCTCCTCATAACCCTTCTAGTATCAATATATTTGTATGTTCCGAAATGATTGGTTTCTATATTTTTTCATATTCTATTAGTGGCTTCGCATGAAGATATTTGGTTGTATATATTCATCTTCATAGAACATAAATGAGTATTACTTACTGTATAATTTAGTTGATATTATTTTTTTTCTAGATGAGTAATGGTAGTAACTTCTTTATTAGGAATATTATAATCACCTATAATCATATTAAAGTTATCAACACGAGTATTGATAATAAAATTCTTCATCCAATCTCTCTAATATTCAAAATCATCACCATCAATTATAGGTTGTATCCTTGGATTTAGATTTTATAGGTTTCCAAAATTTAACCCATCCATAGAAAATATAATATAATATTATTTCTATAATGACGCCTTGGGGTAATAACAATTTTTAAACAAGAAGATTATAATAAAACTAAAAGTTAATGAGAAATGTAAAAACACAAAAAGTATTCTGTATAAACTTCTTTGGTTCCAATTTTTAGATCATAAGAGATTATGATGGCTGTGGGGGGTGAATTGTAGTATAAAATCATTAAACTAAACACAAACACAATTACTATTAAGTGAAAATTGTCTGACTTACATATTTTCTGAGGATCAGAGTGTTGTAATCGGAACTAGAAACTATCAGATTAAACAATATGTTTTATCTCCTTCATTGTCACATAGATAAAATAGTTTGTTATAAATATTTTTATAAAACTATATTTATAAACACAAGTACAATGGAAAATAAGTATTTAATAAACTAGAAATATAAATGAATATATTAGTAAGAATGACTTACATTTTTATAAAAGAATTTATATTTTACCTTAAGAGTTAAGGTTGTCATAAATCATGAATAAAGATATCAATAGTTTTATACCTACTATAAGGTCTCCATTTCATTAATAGGAATGACCTTGATACGAAAACATGTATAGTTATGTCTTCCTATCCCAAGAATCCTTCTATATGAGGATAGGTTTTTGTTTTCTATACCAGGAAGCCCATGATCTGATGAATTATTTTCCTTATCTTCCTATCCCCAGAATCCGCCAATAAGTACCAAAACCAGACATACAGTAAAAAAGAAAACAATTCTTAAGGAATTAAAATACTTACAATTATTCCTTAGAACATAAACTATCCAAATAATTATAATAAATAAGAATGAGGCATCTTTGCAATGTAATCTTTAGATTATTTGAGTTGATAATGCATTAGTACCAAACTCTTTAAACAACCTTCTATTTATATGTTATCCTCCAATGATCATATTTCATAGTTAGTTGCCATGGTTTTGAAAAACATGCACCTTCAAAACTTCATTCTTGATCTTTACAACTAAGAAGGTTCTATTCTTAATTTGTCCAATATTGTTTAGTTTTGCAAAATTACAATGTTATTTTATATTATTTCTGATAGAAATAAATCTATATACTTTGAATATGAACATTGGATAGTTTGATGAAATTAGTTAATGTTTATCAATATGATCAACAGAATAATATTCCTTTCAACATATTGACACAAATTTTAATCTGATAGTCAAGAATTCATTCTGGATAATTGATAATAAATTAGTCTAACCATTGTTCAGAACAAAATAGAATCTAATTAATCAGACACACCTTCAAACTGATGGATTGGATTGGATAACAAATGTTTATATTCATTATATATTAGAACTACATATATCATTGGTATATAGTAATGTTTTCTAAAAAACACACTAAAACACTTTGGTATATATAAATTTTCATAACACAGTTTTAAGTTTTTTTTATTTCCAAAACTAAGGAAATTAAAAGGAAGAAAGAATTGATTTATACTTGAAAACATTCATAAAAAGTGATATTTTCTAAAGGATATTTTTCTATCTACCATACTAATACCAAAAATATTAATATGAGTAACTCACTAAATCAAATTCATGTACTATAGGATAAAACAATCCTAAATTGGTTGAATTCTGGAGATTTTTAAAAATTCTTTTAAAAGAAAGTATGTGTGATTATTTTGTATTTTCTTGAAAATGGGCAAGAATACAAAAACTAATCATTATATCATGCGGAATGATATTTTAGTGTAATAAGAATCCAAGCATAGCTCTATGAGTGGGTTGATCAACTGTTTTCCAAGATTCATCAAGATTCAACTTGCAGCTAGTACTCATAAGAGTATCTCTACCTTTAGTAATATCCCTTCCAAACTGTTTTAAATGATATTTAGTTTACTAAGTTTGATTGAAAATAATTCCATATTTATTTTAAAAAAATATTAAAAATAAAGAAGAATTAAAGTTCTCACATCTAACTCATTTCAAATTCACTTTTCCTTATTTTAGAAAACTCAGTACATAAGTTATTTTTTGAAGATAAAAAATAATATCACTACTGGAAAAACAATTTTATGTGATAGGTTATTTGCAACGGGAAGAGGCGCCCTGTCGTAAAAATGTACGCGCAGATTGGCGCATTGTCGCACCAAACCGCACGAAAAGGTATTTGCGACGGGTAGGCCCCACCCATCGCAAATACTGGGAAACAGTACGTACTAGTTGCGACGGGGGATCCCTCGTCGCAACTAATTCAACCCCGAGATGGTATTTGAGACGGGACCCGTCGCAAATACTCAGTGGCGGTAAAGGGTTATTTGTGACAGGATGTTGTCCCATCACCAAAATTTGGTCGACAGGTAATTTTTTGCAGCCATACCCATTGCAAATAACCTTTAAACCATAGAACGTACTTAATGCGACTGACGGTATTTCCGACGGGTCCCATTGTAAAAATATTATTTGTGGCTGGAATCTCGGCGTAAGTAGTCCCGTCGCAAATAATTTAACCTATATATACCCCCATCTATTTTTTCTTCTCTCCTCCCAAATTTCTTCTTCCTCTGCTTCTCTAAAGTCAAATTTTAGAGTGAAAATTTTTGAGAGTTAGTTTTTTTATGAAGAAGTTGTGAAGCCGCCTACAATTATAAGAGATCAAGTTTCAAGGTATTTATGTTTTATTCAAATTAGTATTTATTTCATTTCTTTATATTAATTTTAATTATTGTTCATTAGTTGTAATTAAGTTAGATTGAAATTGTTTTGTCATCAGTATCTATTTTTAATAATAAAATTAATCAATTTGTACTAATTCTCAGTAATTAGTAATAATTAATAATTATTAATGGTAATTATTAATGCATATAAATTATTAGCGGTAATTAGTAACTAGTAGCTGTATTGTGTAGTAATTAACAATAATTTACACTAATTAGTAATAATTAGAAATAAATAGTAATAAAAAGAAAAAATATTAATTAATATTTATAGTTAGTAATAAATAGAATTAATTAGTAATAATTACTAAAAAATACTAACAATTAGTAATAAATACTAATAATTAATAATAAATACTAATATATAGTAATAATTACTAACAAATAATAATACATACCAATAAATAATAATAAATACTAATAATTAATAATAATTACTAATAAATAGTAATAAATACTAATAATTAGCAATATGTTCTAATAAATAGCAATAAATACTAATAATTAGTAATAAATACAAATAAATAGAAATATATTTTAATAATTAATTATTAATAGTAAAAAATATTAATAAATAGTAATAAATAGTAATAAATAGTAATAAACAGTTATAAATAGTAATAATTAGTTATAATTAGTAATAAATACTTTAAAATAGTAATAAATAGTAATAAATAGTAATAATTAGTAATAATAAGTAATAATTAGATATAATTAGTAATAAATTGTAATAAATTGAAATAAATACTAATAAATAGTAATAAATATTAATAAATTGTAATAAATTGTAATAAATAGCAATAATTAGTAATAAATACTAATAAATAGTAATAAATAGAAAGAAATAGTAATCATTAGTAATAATTAGTAATAAATAGTAATAAATAATAATAAATAGTAATACGTTGTAATAAATATTAATAATTAGTAATAATTAGTAATAAATAGGAATAAATATTAATAAATATTAATAAATATTAATAAATAGTAATAAATAAAAACAAATAGTAATAACTAGAAATAAATAGTAATAAATAGTAATTGATAGTACTTAATAATAATAAATAGTAACAATTAATAATAATTAGTATTAAATAGTAATAATTATTAATAAATGGTAATAAATAGTAATAAAATTAGTAATAATTAGTAATAATTAGTAATAATTAGTAATAACTAGTAATAATTATAAATAATTTGTAATAATTAGCAATAATTAGTAATGATTAGTTATAATTTTCAATAATTTGCAATTAATAGTATTAATTGGTAATAATTAGTAATAATTAGTAATAATTATTAATAATTACTAATATTTAGTAATAATTAGTAATAAATAGAAATAAATAGGAATAAATTGTAATAATTAAAAATAATTATTAATAATTATTAATAATTTGTAATAATTAGTAATAGCTATTAATAATTAGTAATAATTAGTAATAATTAGTAATAATTAGTAATAATTAGTTATAACATGTAATAATTAATAATAATGAGTAATAAATAGTAATAATTAGTAATAATTTTAATAATTAGGAATATTTAGTTATAATTAGGAATAAAATGGAATAAATAGGAATAAATAGGAATAAATATGAATAAATAGGAATAAATATGAATAAATAGTAATAAATAGTAATAAATAGTAATAATTAGTAATAGTGAGTAATAATTAGTAATAATTAGTAATAATTATTAATAATTATTAATAATTATTAATAATTAGTAATAATTAGGAATAAATAAGAATAAATAGGAATAATTAGAAATGAATAGCAATAAATATTAATAAATAGTAATAAATTGTAATAATTAATAATAATTTGTAATAAATAGGAATAAATAAGAATTTATAAAAATAAAATTGAATAAATAGTATAAAATAGGAATAAATTGGAATAAATTGGAATAAATAGGAACAAATTGAAATAAAGACGAATAAATATCTATAAATAGTAATAAATAGTAATAAATTGAAATAATTAGCAATAATTAACAATAATTAGCAATAAATAGAAATAATTAGCAATATATATCAATAACTAGAAATAATTAGCAATTAACAGGAATAAATAGAATTAAATAAAAATCATTAGGAATCATTAGGAATTATTAAGAATAGTTAGGAATCATTTGGAATCATTAGGAATAATTAGGAATTACTAGGAATAAAATCAATTGCAATAAATCGTAATAACTCATCACAATTTCCCGTGGATTGATGACAGTTGTTTTGATCAATGACTCTTCTACTTTCAACTCTCATAACTCAAAACATTGTAAAAAGTATGCTTCTATGTATGCATATCCAATATTTTAAGCTTGAGTTTGAATATGAATTCATATGACCACATTTTTCATAATTTGTTTAGGTAGTGACAGTTGCAAGAAGAAGATTCATCAACAAAAAGGTGGCTCTTTTTTCTGACGACTCATTTTCTTGCATATTTCTCACACTGAAATCACAATAAAGAATCTTCTCAGAGGTATGTTTATAAATTCACATATGCATTAGAATGAATACGTGTACCTCTGAGAACATTCTTCATTTTGATTTCAGTATGAGAAATTTGCCAGTAAATGAGTCGTCTGACAAAAGAGTAGTCGTCAATACACTGGAAATTGTGTCACCCATAATTAATGGTAATTATTAAGAAGTTGTTGTAATTATTTATCTTCTTTTTTTGGATAGTGTTTTCCAAATTTCAAGTTATTAAAAAACAATAATGATTTTATATTTTGTAGAAAAATATGGAACAAGGAAGTCAACAACAGTAATTATTGGATGATCATGCTTGGATAAATTAGCGTAGAAATCCAAATAGTTCTGGTTTATATACTATATAAATTGAGGGTGATGAAGCATTATTATAATTTGCATCATCAAAACCATAATTTGGTTTAGAAGGCACAATTAAGTGTCAATGTAAAAAATATTCTCTCAGAGCGTTTGAAACATTTGAAAAGGTTTGGGGACATCTCTTACAGTTTGGTTTTCAACCAGATAAAGTTTTTTCTTATCAACAGGGTGAACATAGTTCCAGATATGATACTATTAACTTGATTCCAGATCCATCACAGTTTCAAAATTAAGTACATGATGTTGTAGTTCCATCTATTTATCAAAATGAATCTATGGATGATATTGATTTAACTCCTGAGTTGGAACCATCCAAATATTATGAGTTGTTGAGGTCTGCTAAGGATTCACTATATCCTGGTTGCAAGATAAGAAAATTAGAAGTGGTTTCAAAATATATTGTTATTAAAACAGATAATGCAATGTCAAACCTCTGTTTCGATCGTATATTTTCTTTGGTTAAAACACAGTTACCTGAAGGAAATGTGTTTCTTGGAAATTACTATGAGAGCAAGAGGCTAGTTCGTAATCTAGGCCTTAGTTATCAGATGATTCAAGCTTGTGAAAATGATTGCATCTTATATTCTGGTGAAGTTGATTCATTGGATATTTGTCCCAGATGTGGAAAATCAAGGTATAAATAATCTCAACTGGGGATGTATGGATTGATTTCTGTAAAACCGTTTAGATATTTCCCCCATTACACCCATGTTGCAGCATTTATTTATCTCTCATAACACAGTGTCAATGATTTCATGGAAAAAAACCAAGATTTTATCTGATAAAATCTTGAATCATCCATCTTATGGTGATTCATGGAAACATTTTGATCGAATGTATCCGTATTTTTCTTTATATGACTAAAATGTGTGATTGGGTATTTCTACAAATGGTTTTTGTCCGTTTGGTTCTTATCATAGTAAGTATCCATGTTGTCTTGTATTTATAACTCTGTACAATATACCTCCATGGATGTTGATGAGGGAGACCTATATATTTTTTACCTTATTAATCCTAGGACACCTGAAAAGAAATATTGATATTTATTTAAAACCATTGATTGATGAGTTAAATTCATTATGAAGTAATGGTGTTAGTACTTATTATATTGTAGAAAAACAATATTTTATATTAAAAGCTACATTGATGTGGATGATCAGTGACTTCCCAGCATATGGCATGTTATCTTGATAGAGTACACATGGTCTGAAATCATTTCCCTACCATTTGAAAGACAACAAAGCCTTTTTGCTCGTCAATGGGAAAAACCATTCTATTTTTAATATCATCACATATTTCTTCCAACCGATCATCCTTTTTGGAGGAACAAATCTCAATTCAAAAAAGGCACAATTGAAAGGGATGAACCTCCAAAAATGATCTTAGGTACAAAGTTAAAATAAGTTGTATTATTATTACCTCCCTTCATATTTGGGCCAATATTAAACTAGTATAAAATTCATGGCTTTGGGAAAAACATAATTGGATAAAACAGAGCATTTTTTTGGATCTTCCATATTGGTCTGATTTATTGGTCCACCACATATTGGATGTCATGCATATTGAGAAGAAATTTTGGATAATTTATTTCATTCAGTTTTGGATACACCTGGTAAGACTAAATATAATATAAAAGAACAATTAGATCTTTCCCAAATATCCAGATGAACAGAACTTGATATTTTTCAAAATTTCAAATCAAAGAGGTTAATGAAGCCCAAAGCAGCTTTTACATTGTGAAGAAAGATTTACTTATTATTTTTTTAGTGGATTTCATATTTGAGACTTTCAGATGGCTATGCTTCCAATTTGGGAAGATGAATTAAGAATGTTCATATTATGGGATTAAAATTCCGTATTATCATATTATTGTGGAAATAATTAGGCCAATTGGATTTATTGGTTTTTTGAATTCTATGATTTGGGATTCGATAACAGAAATATCATTTCTTTTTCAATACATTTTTACAGTGAAAATAAACTATGATGCACTAAGTAAACTAGAAGAAGATGTTGTTGTCATTATATGTAAACTATAAAAAATATTCTTACCGTCATTATTTGACTCGATGGAACATCTGATATTATATTTTCCACATAAAGATAAATGTGGAGGTTTGGTATAGTTTTGATGGATGTACCCATTCAAGAGATGCATGTAGAAATTGATGAAAAAAGTATGTAACAAAGAATCAGATGAAGGCTCAATTGTTGAAGATTATTGGCAAGAGGAAATTGATTTTCTTCCTCCCATTATTTTAAATCTGAATATCCCTCAAAATAGAACAACATGAGATAGAATGAGGGTAATTTTGATGATGAAATGGAAAATCAATTATCAGTTTTTAATCATACATATCTTGGATTTGTTGGAGTTCATGATCAATGGATTTCGGATGATAAACATCACAGAGATCATACATATGTTCTTCTTAACTCTGAAGAAGTGACATCATTTGTACTGTGATGGATTCAATCAATTTTTATATAATTTTTGTTACAGTAAGAAAACATATTTTATGAGTAGGTTATATGATAATCAAATAAAGAAACAGCTTCTAGAAATTACAACAGCTGGTATTGAAAAATGCCGATTTTTTCCTCAATGGTATCAAAAATTGTTAACATAAATTTCTGATGGTTTAATATATCAACTCAGTTTATTATTTATCATATTGATCATTGTTTTACAATTTTTCTGATGTCTCAACATGCTGATAAAATTGATAAGTGACACTGTATCTTGAGGAACACACCATCCAAAATTGTTAAATCTTATAATGCCTATGTGGTGAATGGTTTTCGATTTCATACACGTGCATATGAGGAATCAAAAAAAACAATGAAAATTGGAGTTCACATGAGTGGATCACATTGTAGAGAAACTAAAGATGACTTTTATAGAATATTGGATTAAATTATTGAACTGTGTTTTCTAGGGAAAAATTACATAGAACTGTTTAAATGTTGGTGCTTAGATATTGAGAGAGTCTTGCATGTTCATCCGATTCATGGAATCGTGGATGTTAAATATAAAATCCTTCTTATAGTAAATGAACCATTTTTACTGGCTCAACCGGCACATAAAATATATTATGCAAATTACAATGTTACATGATGAGTCCTAAGTGATTGGTGGAGCATAATAAAAATGAAATCTCAGGAAAATCAGTTTACAAAAAAATGAATGTGGTTCCAATGAAGTACAAGGAATTTAAATGTTTCAAGAGACTACTCAAAATCCATATTTTTTATAGAGACCTGAATATCGATGATGACACCCCACAATTAAAGGTCAATGGTGACGATGATGTTAATAATGATAAAAATGAAATTAAAATGGAAATATACGATGAAACTAAAATAATATGGATATTGATGACATCGATGAGGAATATGAAGACATTGAAATCATCAGATATGAAGATGATGATGTAAGTGAACATTGATAGTGTTGAATTCTGGTTATAATCATAACTAATATATATCTATATATAATAGTCATTTTCAACTATTAGCTAACAATAATTATTTTGTGTTTCAGATGGACACTGATAAATTTCATGAGTTGAAGGAGGCGAAGCTACCTTTGGATGAGGAGGATTTGGGATCATCTGTCCCCCAGCCTACTGGCAGTTCATGGGGTACATGGAGGTGGCACGGTCTCACGCGACTGATTATTCCTAACCCTATCCTCGAGTGACGTCCACGTCTTGGTTTCGATCTATGAACATGGAGGTATGGAAACCTATGTATTTTAGTTAGCATTAATTAATTTACATAAATACTAATTTCCTGATTATTTGTAATTTTTTCATTGTTTGGTGCATGTAGCTATTGGAAAAAGGAGCGTTATCTTGCACAATTATTTTTCTCAGCCAAGGATCACATGGGAACTGATTCCTGTTGATGTGTATCTTAGAATGATCAATCATTTTCTGTTATGTAAATACATAATATTTATTTTTAAATGTATTTTATTAATAACATAATTTATTTATAGTTTTTATAGTATCGCATCTATGATAGCATGCGTGGTGCTATCCATGAGGCATGAGAAGTGTTTATGCGTGAGTGTTTCCATCATTGTTTGTACAATTTGAGAAGGACATCCATTAAGAAAGAAAGAGTTCCATTATTTGATGAGTCATGTATAGCCCACCGACCAGAGTACATTTTATCTCACATTTGGTATGGATTATGTTCACACTGGTTGAGTGGTGGATTTTAGAGGAGATCTTCAATGGGCTGACCGAACTGGGGGAGACAGGAGGTGGCACATCGAGCTGGTAACCGTACATTCAGTATGCATAGAGAGAATCTGGAATGTATCTTTTTTAAATACTTTATATTACAATAAATATATATAGTTTATTTTATATCCATATTGGCAGTCGAGCATCCCGATATTATAGAGTTTGATATTTATCGAAGGATGTACAATGATCTAACCACTGGAGATAATAGAGGTGATCGCCAGTGTCAGAGTGTTGTCAGAATTATTTGTTTTTCAGTTTGAAAATTAACTGCATATAATATTTTCATTATTTTAATTTCAAATTAAAACTAAAGGAGTCATATGAGGCCATAACCTCTCAGACCCGGGCTGAGAGTCAGGCTGAGACGGCTGATCAGACTAGTTCCCACCATTTCGATGAGGATACACGGATGCAGGTGACCCAGTATGCCTTCGAGAAGGGCCGAGTAGTTGGTATCAACTCTCATTTGACTTCTGATACTTATTATGGAACTGCTCCGATATCAGCATCTAGCTCGAGAGGAAATCATGGAGAGGTATCATCTTCTGGCTCACAGTATCAGGAGTAGTTTCCAGATCAAACTGAGCTTATAGAGAGTTTTATGAAGTAGCAATAAGAGATGTGTCAGGAGCACAAGGAGGACATGCATCGATGGCAGCGGTAACAGCACGAGTAGATGGAGTACATGCACCTTATGACTCGTAGTTTAGGGATAGTGTTTCCTCCACCATCCCATACAGCTCCTCCAACTCCTCCAAAAGACTATTCCTTAGTGATTTTTTTGTTCTGTTAAAAAACTTTGAATCGAACATTTGTTGTAATATGAACTATTTTCAGTTTTTGTATTTTATATTAGTCCAAATATTGCATAATTTAAATTTTTGTATTTTTTTATTTAGTTTTTTTATGTATTATTAATATTATAATTTTAATATATCTTTATTTTATAAATAATAATTTTATTATTATTTTATGATTTTTTATATTTTTTTGTGAATTTTGGGAATTTTAATATATTTTATTTTTTTTATATTTTAAAAATATTAATATTATTTTTAAATTAATCATAACATTATTATTATTTTTTATTTTATAAAGTATTTGAAAATATTGAGAATTTTAACTTTTTTTTAATTTAATAATATTAATATTATTTTTTCATTAATCATAATTATATATTTTTATTTTATTATGTATTTGCAATGAGGCCTTTTGCGACGGGGTCCCATCAGAAATAGAATATATATATATTTGAAATTTATTTGCGACGAGTGACTTTACTGTCGTAACAGGTTTATAACATTAACCTATTTGCGACGAGCTCGTCGCAATAGCTTCTTGTATATATAATGTATTTAATTGGAGATCTATTTGTGACGAGACCGCTTCCTATTGCAAGTATTTTTTTTTGTGATGGGCCTGTCACAAAAAATATTAGTTACGACGTTATTTTCTACATTGGGCAATTTGTGAATGGACCCTGTCGCAAAAGAGTTTTTTCGATGGGATCCCATCATAAATAGCCCGTCACAAATAGCCCAAATTATAGTACTGTATTATCAACATAAATGTTTTCTACTAAATCATTATTTGAAATTATTTTTATAAATAAATTAGGTCACCTATTTATTTATAAAAAACATTATAAATAACAAATGAGATGATCTGATCATATGATTCACTAAGAGTTTGTTTTAAATCATATAAATCTTTTATTTAATATCAAAATGTGATTTATAAAGAACGGGTTTTGAAATATAGGAGATTTTTCTATAAAAAAATATTCAATAATATAACCATTAATGAATTCACTCTAAAAATACATTTGATATATTTTGAAATTAAAATTTGATGTATAGGAAACCAACATTATAATGGCCTTAATTCTAGCTACTGGGGAAATGATTCCTTAGAGTGAAAACCTTCTTATGGACTATATCATTGTTAAACCAATATTGTTTTATTTATAATTATATTTCGTGAATCATCTACCTTTATTCAAAACACATATTTAGTGTCAATAGTAATATAGTCTATGGGGCCTTCAACTAGTTCAAATACATTATTTTTTAAAAGTTGAATTAAATATTATTCCATTTACATTACCCAAATTGGTTATTAATTAAATCATTAATTTTATTAGGTTATTGCAATTAAAAGAAAGCTTGATGTTGAACTAGATATATATTATAATATCCTATCTAAGTTTCTTTATCTAGTCCACCTACAGCCACATATAAGGGATGATACCAATGAGTTATAATAGCTCTATGAAGATAAGTACATAGTACTTCATTAACTTATACGGTTTAAAGTTCAAAGTGTTCATTTAGAACAAGAATATTTTTCTGCAGGTTTTACAAGATTGTAACTTGGTTTGACATTGATTTTTATACTTTGAATTACATCCTCTATATTTTATAAATAGGTATTAAGATCATGTGGATATTTCTCATCAAATTTGACATGTAGAAATTCGTCAACAATCCTAGTCCTTTTATTAAACACCCAGTTTGATTTACTAGTGGTAGAATATCTAAGGATTATTACTTTATCACACTTGTAAGAAAACTTATCTACATTCTCTTTGGTTTCTAGTATAAATACATTACATCTTAGAAATAAAATGTAACTAACATTTGATTTTATACTATTCCATAATTCAAAAGGGTAATTCTTTATAAGAGGTCTAATTAAGACAATATTGATTATAAATCTATTTTTACTCATAAATTCTTCCCAAAAATAAATAGGACAATACTACTCATTGAGAATCTACTGGGAAATTTTTTGAACTATTTTATTTCTTCTCTTTACTACACTATTATACTATAGGGTCCAAGGAGTAGAAAAGTTATGATTGTAGCCATGTTGTGAGAATAATAATTTATTCTCAGGATTTTCAAAATCATAGACATGATTACTTTTTTAGGACTTAATTCATTACCCCATAAATTTTCTTATATATTTGTCATATTGAAAAAATAGGAATTTTATTCACTCATTTAATAAAGGAAAAACACCCATATATATATTTAATAATTATCCACTATAAAATTATATTTACTTCTTGATAAACTAGAAACTCTAGATTGTAAAAAAAAGTATATGTGTAGAAAGACTAAAGATGTTGTAGGTTAAATATATCTATTTTGTTTGAAAGAGATTTAATGCAGATTTCCATTTTTACAGGGATTATCAAATTTGATAATATATAATTTTAGTTTGGGTAGATCTTTAACTAAACATTTCCTAGTTAGCATTTTAATTGAGTGAATATTCAAATAGCCTAGTCTCTTATTCTAAATACAAGATTCTTTTGTGAAAGAAAATTAAAAATGAAAAAATTAGAGAAAATAATGAATTTAAACAAATGAAAATAAACAATATCATTTCATACTGCACAAAATAAATAAATCATGTTTGGAATCTCGGTATTTTTGAGAATTATTTTCAAAAATAACACGAAAACCATCATCACACAATTCTAAAATTATAATATTATTATATTTTAGTCCATATTCAAATTAAACTATAGAAATTAAAATAGTATTTGGGTTATAGATTTAACTGAGACCAATTATCTCCCCTTTATCATTCTCGCCAACTATGACATGTCCACCATCCACTATAATTAAATTTTGGGAAATCTGAAATCATTAGTCATATTTATGGAACATGAAATATCCATACATAATAGAGTTTTAGTAGTACTATTCAGGCATGTTAGATTTAAAAAAAATTAATCCAAAATTCACTTTGGTACCCATATTTTATTGTGTCCAAAAATGTTAATAATAAGTTATTTATGAATCCACAACTTTTTAGCTGGTTTCGTATAATAATAATATATAATAATTTCAAAGATAAAAATATTATTTGGTCCAATTAAATAAAAACTACTAAGTAAAATTGAATAACTAGAACTTCAGAAAACTTGTTTAATTAATTCGCCTATATCTAGGTTGATACTGAATCGAAGTGGTATACATAGATGAAGGGTTTTTTCCAAGAATCAGGGTTAATTTATTCCTTCCATTAGTGGACCTCTCTGTATATTTCTTTAATTTATAATTTTATAATTTAAGCTCATTATTTTCTTTATGATGTTTTGAATTATTATCTTTACCAATTTTGAAAAAAAAAATTAATGTGGGAATATGGTGCATGATGCTTCTTAAAACATTTGATTAAACATTTATTTTTATTCAATGTTTCTTTCAACATGTAACAATATTAAAATAATTCAACATTTGACATATTTTTATTGCTGAATTAAATATTATAAAGGTTTAAAATATGATAAGGATATGCAGGAAAACATTGAATGCCTTAGACATGTTTTTTATGAAACACATATTGGCTCTATCATTTTTGTCTCCCATGGTTGGGTTTGAATCACTTCATATTTCATCTGAGGCACTCTCAGTGGCTTTCATAGACATTTTTTTATTTTTTTCCTTTATCCACATGATTTTTATTATATTTTGACTTGAAAAAATATTCTTTAATGTATCCTATTCTCTTATATTCATAGAATATTACATCATTTGTTGAATCATCATTTCATAAATATTTTCTCCAATTCCATCTATTATAATATTTACCTTTATAATTGGGTTTCTTGAAAAAAGTATTCTTTATATAAAAATTCTTGAAATTTTTGGCCAAGTGAGCCATATTTCATCACTTTTTGATGTTGATTCGTCATCACCAGAACATCAAGAATTTCTCTATTATTTTTTTGTTTTACTAAAAGGTCTTAAGGGATAATAAACATTTTTTGGTTCATTATCTTATTATTTCCACTTTGATTTTATCCTCATATATCATTAGATTTAGAATATTCTCTTTCAAAGTTTGATTTCCAATGTCACATGATTCCCATATTGAAACTAATGTTCCTCTCAAACTATTTGGTAAACATATGAGAAGTCTCCTCACTATATATCAACTATCAATAATCATTCAAAGTGATTTCATTATGTTCATTATTTCATTGAACCTAATATAAATATTAAAATTAGGATAGTTAGGTTTCCTTTAAAATGTATAATATTTAATAGAAAAATTATTTATGATCATTTCTTAAACATTTGTAGTTACCTTATGAGAAGCAACCAATGTATCCAAAATTTATAAATCACTCTTTCAAGATGATATTCTAGAGAATTCATCATCTCCTAAGGCATAATATAGGAAATTCATATATTTACAGTTATAATAATCAGAATTCTTAGTAGCATCACTCCACTATCTTCTAGGTACTTTAGGTAATTCATATTTATCCTCAATAATAGTCCAGATATCTATTTCCATGCTATCTATAATAATTTTCGTTTTAATCTTCCATTGAGAATATTTAATTCCATTAAAAAATGGAGGCAAACTAGTGGAGGTTTTTTATCTATTTTTATCAAAAAATAATTTCATTTTGATAATATATAAATTTAGGATATTTAAATAATACATTATCAAAATAATAATATTTTTTAATAACATGGATACCAAATGATGGTTAGAGTGCACAACATAAGATGGGGATGAATGTTTTTTGTAATAAATGTTATGTTTCAAAACTACTTAAAAACTAAATAGCCAAATTTAATAAATTCACCTTGTTAAGAAGAAAATTATAAATATATAATTTGATATTTTTAAAATTTATCTCAAATGATCAATCACTGCTCCATAAAAAAAATTGGGAAATTTTATATCTTTTGAATCAATAATACTTGTATAAAAAACTATATATAAAATACTAGTTTAATCTAACTGTTGGTGTTTACTTTTTACTAATGGTTTTTGAATCCTAATTTTTATTATTTAAATTAATTAAAATAGCTAAACATAAATATAAAAGTAACAAAAAATATATCATAATATTAAGTAAAAAACGGTTCAGCCTTATGCTAAGAATTAATCTTATACACATTGAAATAACCTTCTTCTAAGAAGATTATTATAGAATAAACTAATCCACAACCTAGACTGGGTTTTACACAGAACATAACATAATAGTTTCCCTAAACAAGGCCTCTTCCACACATATTTTTGGGATATAACAATTACATGTAACACATAACCTTTTCCACTATTGTTCGTGTGAATAGAAATGATGAAATTAATGACAGATTGTCAGGAACTCTCTAATTTAGTACAAGATACTTTTTTGAATATATTGAGTATAAAGAAACACAAATTGAAAATTAGTATAAAAATAAAAAAATTAAGAGATTATATATTATAAAATGTTTCTGTTTTAAATCTGATGGGGTTGAGTTGCTGAGTAGTCCTTGAAAATCTTCATGTAAAGAATATATAAGGTTTTCATAGAATGTTAAGTGTGATGAAGTATTGTAAATGTTCTCAAAAAATCCTTTATTATGTGTCAGTATTATGGAACATTATCTTGTCAATATTTTCATGTATTCAACATGCACACCTCTGAACTATCACCATATTTTCAAAAAAGGGGTTATTTTGAATATATATTATTCCCCATGATCCAATTATTCATTAAAAATTATTAATTAATTAATATAGATCATTTTATTGAGATCAAAATTTGAATGAATAAATTTTTCTTTAAGTCTTCCATGGTGTTGTTTTAATAATAATCATTCCTAAACATATTCTCTCCTACAAAACATCCAAGGCCTTAAACTAGATATGGTAAAATTAATTAAGAAATTAATAATGGATATCCAACGTATCTATATTGGTATTAGATTACTTGATGGTGGAATATTGAACCGGTGGTAGTATCCTATGATGTTAGATCACTAGTGGTACAATGATCTAACCTATCAGAGCATTGATTGTAGAAATGATACTGAAGTAGATTATAATGAATTTATAATAGCATTTTATAGATGTAGATCATCCCAGTGGTAGAATTGTTCAACTATATCAGTAGATTTATATTTTCCTTTATGGAAGCATTTAGAAATGGTAGCAGATACTGATCATGGAATTAATTAATGATAGAAATGCATGATTATAATGGTAATAAACATACAGAAGTACCGTGTGATGGGAATAGTTCTTAGATGTTTCTCAATTGTACAAACGGTAAAAAGGAGAGATAACATAACTCATTAAATGATTGTACCTTAGATTAACTGATGGTAGATCAACACTTATCTAAATTCTCACAAAATTGAACATGATATTTTTTACTATTATAAAACATTAAACTTATTAGAAACATAAAAAACCTGACTTTTGATATTTAAAATAATTAGGCACTCAAAAATCCCTCTAAATTCAATCCTAGTTCTTAGTATATTAACAATTCTCAATGGTTTTACTACAATAGTTTGTCTTCAGAATGAATCCATATCACTTTCCCCTACACATGATAAATATTTTTTTAGTAATAACTTTTTCCAATGAAATTTATATCATTATTTCTATCCTCAGATGATACATAAGGCTATCTAGGTCATAAATACTGGACTCATATATATAAATATCAATATAATGAAACTTATATATCACTATGGTTCCTAAGAATACATTTCTTTCACATCTAGTTTTCCTCTAATGGATCAAAAAATGGATGAAACCATTCCATTTTTCATAAAACTGAGATAAGTAAATAAAAATAAATTATAAAAATAATGTGTGGCTTTATTCCTATTATTTTAGAATACATTTTAATTTTCATACCTCTCAATCTAGGTCCAAACACAAATATCATCAACCATATATCCCATTATAGTGTTTGGGTTCCCATTATTAATGTTAGGTTAAATATATTTGTCTCTATTTTGGGAAAATATACTTTCATCAAGAACTATATGTGGCTTGATACCTATTATATCGAGATATATAGGGAAATTGTGATTGAAATATGGGTCCAAAAAAACATACCATCAACTTCAACACCCAAAGTGAGGGCCTTTTCCAATCCACAAAAAGTTATCTATATTAATTATACACCTAGAAAATATATCATGAAATAAATATCTCCCATAATGTAAATAGCCATGATAATTTTTCTAGTTCCATTCTTATACTATAATTAAAAAATTCTACTATTGATACAATTTATATCTTTTCCCTATTATTCTTGGATATGCAGTGACATCAATATCATTTACCTTGAACCCAACTGTAGATTACATTCCTATATTATTTTTTCCAACAATACTTTTTTATACAAATTAATAGTGGGTATTCAATCATTAACCATGTGATAGGGTAAAGAATTCCCACAAACATTGGTTCTCATATCCATTTTAGTTTTTGATCCCTCTCATTCTCCTTAGGTTCATAAATATCCATAAAATAGGATTAATTCATTAGAATCTCACATGTGCATGAACTTTATCTATGTAGAGGCCATATAAAAAATAAGAGTGGCATGATTCCAAGAATTGTTGGATATGTGTAGTTATCTATATTACCTATCAAGGACAAGACATAGTTTTCTTCTATTTGAAACCCATATCCCAGTGTATATTTTATACTAAATACCATTATGTATTTATAAACATGGAAATAATATCACTAATGAGAACAATATATAGATTAATTCCAATTATTTTTGTAAACATAGTGATTTTGGAATGATATGTATTTTCCCCAAGGCATATCATTATCCACATACAATCCATCTCAATATTCCATAATAGCATATCGTAGGTCATTTTTAGACTATGAGGGTTCCAATAACCTTTTGAAGACCCTCTTATTATATACCAAAAATTGTACCTTATGTGTTTGAATATAAAAACCCTTATTGATTATTTTTATTGAATATATTTAATTATAAAATGACATATCTACTAGGTAATGATATTTCTACTAAATATCCATCCAAAAAACCACTGGTATATTTTTTTTCTTATGGATAAGGCCCTCCATACCTTTCTTCACCATCAAAAGTAATGTGGTGGAACATGTAATTAAAATTTGTTCAATGAATATACCTATCAAGATTTTTTTATTTCATAATCTCATTAATAAAAAATTTCATGTTACAAATAGGTGGGTATGGAAGACATTGAGAGGATGTATGAATCTATGTTGGTAGCTTATTGATCGATTAATTTTTTTACATTTTATTGACTTTGAACATATTTAGTGAATGGATCACATTTTAATTTATCTCATTGAGTATTTATACAATTACATAGACAAGAATGAATAATAAAAAAGAACATAAATATTGGTTAATGTCGTTGAACTCCAAAGTGTATTACTAAACCATTAATGTGTTGTTTTTATTATCCTACTCACAGAAAACTACCATTTTATATTCATGAAAAAGATCAGGAAATGGTATATCATTCTCCCTATATTCCGAGAACTAACAAGGTATAATACATTAACCAACTTGAAATTAATCATGCTCTGGGACAATCTAATACTTTCTTGATAAAATATTTGTTTTAGGTTACTCCTATTTGATATTGATCAATAGTGTAGGTCTTTTCCCCTCATGGATAGTATGTGTTCGATCTTATTCCATCATAATAACAATCATAAGGGCTACCACAAACACTTTAGATTATATCATATATGAATACCTTTGGATCATCCCCTTATTTATTTAGACCATATAATTATTAGTATAAATAATATTGGGTTCTTTTATATTATTCTTCTAATTCTTCTTCAATGCACACAAATTAGCTGTTAAAATAGAGTTGGAAGACTCCTTGTCTTTAACATTATAATGAAATTTGATGGATATAGTGTCAGTTCTATCATCTCATTCATTTTTTGCATAGAATATACATATGATATCAAAGTTGGATAATTTAACTTATTCTTATTCTCCTCCTCCTCCTTCTCTCTCTATATATGATACAGATGTAGTGTTAAATCTATATATATATATATGTGTGTGTGTATATATATATAATACCTAAATGTGTAAATATTATTTCCTATAAAATTTCATTTATTCTTAGTTTTTGATCTCATTTAAAATAACTAAATAATATTCATATTATTTATTCTAATAGAGGTATCTATTGGTCTTCATGTGATATCAAATTTATCAGGATTCAATATTAACTTTAAAGATTTATAAAACCTCCATGAAATAAAAACCTTTTTATTATAAGAATATGTTTAGTAAAACTATAATGTTCATAAAACATCATATTGTTCTATAAATATCTCTAATAATATCTCATATTCATCATGAAATTTGACAGAGTCGTCTTTTATGAAGTGGAATGATCTAAAAACTGAGAACCAAATATGGCTTGCCTTTATTTTCACATATGGATTCATTACATAGACTCCCCATTCACGGTGGAAATACCTTTAATCTTCCACTTTTTAAATCACCCAAACTAGCAGAAAAAATCCCGATTATATATATAATCATAAGATATAAATAACTAAAAATGAAATTAAGTACCATCTAAATTTTATTTCATCTTCCAAAAGTTTATCTTCCAATGATTTCTCTTATTAATTTTTATATTTCCGCATGATCTGAAATTTTTTCTAACTGATAAATCATATATATGGTAAATAATATATTTTTATTACATTTCTCCCATGCCTTTTTTAAATATCCCCTAATCATATCCTAAAATACTCCAAGATACAAATATAATACACTTACACATTTACATGTATCTCATGACATTGCTAATTTTTAGTCTGTAATGCTTGAGTTACCTTTACACATTTCTAAGAAGAATCATTTGTTATTAGGTGAATTGATAAATTATCAAACTCATCACTCTAAATAACCCATATGAAATGGGAAAATGAATTTTAAAAAATCATTAGAGAATCAAAGTTACTATTCTATTGTTCCTAATGAATCATACAAATTCACTTATTTATTTTAGAGTTATTCTTTCCAAATGATTGAGATTAACCTTATGTATTTTCTAGATGACTCTTATGTGCATGACTATTAACTGTTATAATTTTTTCTATTTTATATTCATCAATCCTAGTCTTAGAGTTACTATTACAAAAATTCTCAAATGACTCTTTAAAATTCCCTAGATACCTTTATGCATACAAAGAACTTATGTACATAGGAAATTTTCACTATCTAAATCTCTATTATCAAACTAGTTTGGTAAAATTATGAATTTTAACTCTAGAATTGAATATTGTATTAAATTATTTGAGTATTAAATTAAATGTGTTCAATCTATATCTAATTAATTAAATCCACAATTAATTGTCACTTAAATTTTCCCTAACTATTATGAAGTATGTTAATATTTCATCAACAATTTCAAAAAATATTACACTTTTTTAAATTAATTTAATTATTTAAGCATCATCCATATCTATTTCATCATGAAACTTCCGTATTTATTTGAACAACACATCATATGTATCTTCTTAGTTGTTTTTTCAACTTGTTTATAGAGATTTAATTTTCTTCAATAACCAAACTCCATGGAAATTAATTTCTTCATCTTATTCAACTCATTTTAAATAGATTCATCACATAAGATATTAAGTAGAAACATATTCCATTAGATTGTATAAGTGAATAGATATAAAAAAATAACAGGAGTGTCTTCCTTTTTTATAGGAATAATGAAAAATAACTTGAATCCTTTACCACATAAATTGTTGTCTAATCTCACATCCTGGTTTAAAGGTGTGTCACCAATCCTTATTCACTTAGCATAAGTAAAACCATTCTTGGGAACTCGTATTCCCTTAAAAATCATGGTTTCATAAGTCAACTTATATGTTTTCCTTGTTCATTACATACTGACATCATATATATTTCCTTCACGTATATGGCACTCATTGAAAACATAAAAAATACAACAAAAAGTGGTTTAAAAAAGTATTCTATATTATATTTGTTCTTAATTATTCCAATATATATCTATGTGAACCTCACTCAGTATAGAAAACTAGACTAATTGACTTATACAATAAATAAATATCTTATTTATTCAACATGAGACAGAAAATAAAATTTTACAATAAAAAAAAGTAACTAGTTGTAAAATTTTTACTAAAATGGTATTAATATATTAAAAAAATTCAAAAAAAAAACTAATATATTTCATCTTATTATAATAGCCTTAAATAATATCTAAATTCTAATTTTTGTGATCGAGATTAAATAAATTTAACCCACATGATATAAAAAATGATTATTTTAATAAAAATAATGATGGAACAAAAAAATTATTTTCAATGTTGGGTTTTCACAAAATTTCGAGAATCTAGATTTACCTAAAATATTACCTTAAGATAGCTTCTCAAAATAGTTCATTAGATCAAGTGATAAACTATATATGTCTCCCCATAAAGGAGTCCCCCAGATTCTATTTATCATGGTGAGGATATTTATAAAAAAAGTACATCCTGATGTGAAATTTCAAATCAAACCAATATTATAGAGACCCAATCCATTACAATTGTAATTGCAGGATTTTATGCATAATTAAATATCAAATTATAATCCAATGATCGTAAAGTGTATTTTCTTTGTGATTAGGTACATAATTAAACATCATGATTCCAAATTATGAACATAATTTATTTGTTATTCATAAAGAGATCCTAACTTACTTTGAGTACTAACATAAAAATAGAATAACCTGGGGATACGATGAACAAATGGATGAGCTAAAAGCTTAGTAGAGGAATAAACATAAGAATAAATCATAGCACATGGGTTAGAAGGCATTACATAATGATATAAAAATCATGGAACGTAATTAAATAAAAGGAATCATAATAAGGGAACATTAAATCATGGATTCATGGTAATATTGATGCAAAAAAAACATGACTTATGTATCAGTCAATGCTTGTTTCACCAAGAGGATTATGAGTCAAGGCTAACCATGAAAACTGTTTCACATGGAGCAGGAGTCAAGGCTAACCACAAAGACCGTTACACAAAATGTCTCATGAGATTAAAAATTACCTAATGAATTGGGGAAATATCTTGGAATACCCTTTATAATATGTTCATCAATATCTATTCCACATGAAGAATCATACTTAAGGAATCAAACATAAATATAATGGATGCCAATGTAATGAATTGGGAACCATAATCATATCATAAAGCATAATAAATGGGGGTGTCATAAAAGTGTCTATAAAAGATACAAATTATTTCATACACATACATTCATAATGGAAAATAGGCATATATCATGATATTTGATGTCAAGATGAAGCGATAACATTGAAAATGTGTATTAAAGAAACTTTAGAATAAAAACATTTTAGTGTGGTTTAAGGAAAATATTAAAGAGATTTTAAAGAATACAAGGGAATAATCATTTTTATAAAACCATTAGTGAACCAAGAATTTTTTAATAATAAAATTTTGATTTTATAAAAATAATGGCGGCTTAAAACTTAATATAGAGTTCACTTGAAGTTTGGTAAGAATTTGGGAACATCCCTTAAATCGGGCTTTCTTATAGGGAAGAATTGAGAAGGGAACCTTTTAAAAACATGTATATACATAGAAAAGAGGAATTAATGGATCTTGGTACATGAGTTCATAAAATATACATAGAATTCTGAAAACGTAAAAAAAATAAAGATAATTTCATTTTTGTAAAATTTGAGAATGTATAACTTGAAAGAATAATGGCGGTTCTGGTAGAATCCCTTACCTTAAGTCTGATGGGGTTCTTCACTTGATCTTAATGTCTGGGATAATAATATTAGATTCATTAATTAATAATTCCAAAACCCATTAAACATGTATTATATTTATTATAAATTTATTAATTACATTTATGTTCTTTTTTTTTATTTTTCAAGAGGTTAAATTTCATTGTTTTGGAGCATTGGTTTCCTTGGTTTTCATGATCAGTTTACTTGTATACATGTACGATAAGGTGTATAAAGTTTGTATAATTATAAAAATTTGAACATATATGATATTAATCAAATTTAATAGGTTAAAAGTTTAATATATAAAATTATTATTGAATTATGATGAATCATTAGATAAATATTTAATGATAATCATTTGGGTTTATTTTTGAAGTTTTCGATCACAAAAAACTAATTTGGTTTCATAAATTAGTATAACGTGTAAAAAATGATTCTAGAAAATTATATAAAATATAATAAAAATATTATAATAATTTTCAACCATAAAAATGGTTTCACAACCATCCATTAATATGGTAATGGAAATTTAAAACCCTATAGTACTTGAATGTGATAAAATAAAACATCATAGATGATGTTTTAAATTTTAGTATAAAAAGAGGTGGAATGAGGGATGAAGATGAATTATTCCATTAGAATAATAGTGTTAAATTATATGTAATTTTTTGTTCTTTTAATTAAATTTGGAAGTGGGGAGGTTAATAAATAAAAATAAAATAAAGGAACTTGAAAAGAAATTAAAACAAATTAAATGAAATGGAAGTGGGTTTTACCTATTGATTCCTTTTTCTTGAGAACCTTCTTAGGGGATTTTTTTTGTCTTTTATTAAGACCAAAATATCATGTATTTGGGGTAGGGTATTGGGAGGATATTTGAGCAAAATTTGTACAATGATATAGGCTTGAGAGGTGTGAGGAGAAGAGGTGGTGAGGTGTGGTATTTATAGATGAGGAGAGGGATGTTTTCTCATTATTTTAATCAATAATTTATTAATTTTTTAAAAAAGAAATATTTATGACTCTTGAGACCAAATATATTAATTAGTGCATGTTAATTTGAACCAATGGTAACTTACATTATCTCTGACTCAAGCATTACTCAAAAATTCATTTATTTACATACACTGTAAATTGTCGTATTTCAATATTCAACTAAAATTCATCTGTTTTATGAAAATATAAAAAATTCATACAAATTATTATTCAATTTGAATAATTCAAAAATTAACTCCATTTTATCAGTATAATATTCTAAATATGAGAAATTTATTTATTTTATTAAAATCCTATTTTACATAAAAAATACATATTTTAAAATTATAAATGATTTTACAAAACTTTAAAAAAATTAATTATAGGGTCATAAAATTGTATTATAATAATATGAAAAAAAAAATAATTTATGAATAAATTCTTGGAAAATAAACTTTCTATTTAAATTATGGAATTATTAATAAAATTATAATTTAATATTTATGATTTAAATAAATTCCAACACTTAATTAATAATTTTTAATATATCTATTTAATTATAATACGAACTAATTATAAGATATTTTCACTTATACGATGGATATATTTTTTTACTTTCATTTGTGAGGTTACTATTCAGTCATTTGGTTAACTATTCATAAGGGTCTGGTTACTATTACAAAAGGCCAAGTTACTATTACTCTGGTATATGTTCCTTAACTTCTATAAATGGTTTCTATTTCATTAATTATTCATTTATAATGTTTATATTTTTTTATTAATGTGATTTTATGTGATTATACTATATCACATAATTATAAGAAGTGGATTTTAGTGATAAATGTTTTGGTTTGTTACATTCTTCCCCCCTATTGAAAATTTTCCCTCGAAATATAGTTTTACATTCGACATTGGAAACAGGTGTGGGTACTTTTCCTTCATCGCTTCCTCCAGTTCCCATGTCACCTCTTCTTACTTATGGTTCCACCATAGCACGTTGATCTAGTGAGTAGTCATGTTGTATAGAACATTATCTCTATGATCCAAGATCTTCACTAGATAATCCTCGTATAAAATATCATTCTCTAAATATACCACCTATGAATTTAATACAAGTCAGGGGTTTGTTATTTACGTCCTCAAGAGGGATATGTGGAATACATCATGTACTTGAAACATGGTTGGTGGAAGTGAAATTCAATAGGACACAACTCCAACACGATCAAGGATCTCAAAGTGGCCGATGTACCTGGGACCTAGCTTCAATTTCTTCCCAATTCTCATGATCTTCGTACATAAAGATATGTATAAGATTACCATGTCTTCAACCATAAACTTTAGGTCTCATTGATGATTGTTAGAAAAACTCTTATATTGACTTTGGGCTACCATGATATGTTACTGAATGGTTGTCACATTCTCCATTATTTATTCAAACCATTTCATGTCCAAGTATCTTACATTCATCGACTTTATTACAGTATGCGGGTGTTATACACCTTTTCCAATAAAGGGATTCATATGGAGCCAAACATATGTTTTATTGGATATTATTATTATATGAGAACTCAAATAGAAGCATATGTTCATCCCATCCTCCATTAATGTCCATAGAACATGATATCAAAAATTTTTATTTTTTCTGAGTAGTTCACTCATATTAGCCATCAGTTTGAGGATGATAGGTTGTATTTAAGTTTAGCTCAGTTCTTATAGAATTTTGTTTACTTTTCCAGAATATTGAGGTAAATCTCAAATCTTGATCAGATACCATTGATAGTATTAATCCATCCAACCTTACCACCACATTGATATATACCCATTCAAGTTGATCCAGTGAGAATTCCTCTAAAATTATGATAATTTGTGTTGTATTTGTAAGATGATCCACAATAACCCATATAGAATTTTTTATTTTGGATGTATTTGGAAGTTCAGTGAAAAACTCCATGGTGATTTTTTCCCATTTGAATGTTGGTTTGGCTAATGGTTCTGCCATACCATTCGACATTTTTTCATACATTACTTATATACATACCACGAACATTGATATATATATATATAGTGATATCCTTTTTCATATTTTACAACCAAAATTTCTCCTCGAGATCATGATACATATTTGTTCTCACTAGGTGAATAGAGAAGGATAAGCCATGTTTGTCATTCAGAAGCTCATTATATATCTCTGGGTTGAATGGTACACATATTCTTGACCCAAAATATACATCTCCTTCTTCATCAATCTTGAACATAGAGGATTACCTATATTTGATAGCATCCACCTTTTCTAAATTTAAACATCATTTATTTGAGAATCCTTTATTTTATCTAGAAGGGATTTTTGAGAAATAATTTGAGAAAGGATTGATGATGTTCCCACCATAATGATTCCCATTTACATATTTTATATTTATAGGAATATTGGATCCTTATCAATTCTTATCATTGATAATGATGTAGGATCCTTTATACTTAAAGAATTTTCCACCTTATTTTCCTAACTAGTATGGTAGTTGATTGAGAAGTTGTAATCCTTGATAAGCACAACCATATTCCCTAGCACATATTATTCTCCTTCTATGGGAATATATATTTGAGACTCTTATGTTCAGTATATATTTCACACTTCTCCACTAGATATTATACCTATAGATTTTCAATTCAAAGATCACATCTACCAACTCCATATCTTGTGTATGATAGTTTTGCTCATGAATTTTCATCATCCTTGAGGCATAGTCCATCAATATAAAAATTTTCATTAACACATAGCTGAATCATTTCTTTGAGGAATTTTTGTAAACAACAAAGACTCATCCACATTCTTGGATTGTGAGTACTGACGTCATGATAAGCCTCATTTTGATATCCTTAAATCATTCCTCACATTATTGAGTCTAGAAAAAATTCACTCCCTTATGTGATAGATTTGTTATTAGGTTTGAAAATCATGGGATTTTATTCAAAAATCATCGGTAATACCCAGAAAGGACAAGGAAACTACATATCAATATTCCAAAAGTTGACACGGCCCACTCTTCGATTGAATTTATACTTGAAGGGTCCAAAACATCTCTTTGACGGTAAAAACATACCCCAATAATGATACTTCCCCCATCCAAAACTCACATTTACTATATTTTAATATAGTTACTCCTTTCTTAATGTCTGTAACATAGTATTGAAAGGATCCTCATGTTCATCCTTTATCTTGCAGTATATCTGAATATCATCAATAATTAATTCCAAATATTTGTCTATTTATACTCAAAGATGTTATTCATTAAATCCATGAAAATTGATTGAGAATTAGTTAGTCATAATGGAATCACTATGAATTCTTTGTTTTCGTACCTTGTTTTAAAGGGTGTATTGGGAATATATACCTTCCTCACCTTTAATTTATGATATCTTAATTGATTATCCACCATAGATAAATAAATTTCCCCATATAGCTGATCAAAAAAAACATATATCCTTGGTTGATGATACTTTTTATTTATCATGATTTTATTATGCTCATGATAATAGATGTAGAGGTGCATTGATCCATCTGTATTATTGAAAATGAGGACTGGTGTACTCCATAGTGAAGTAGTCATGAATATGAGACCCTTGTCCAAATTCTCTAGAAACTACTTCTTTATCTCTTCTAGCTCTATAGTTCCAATTCTATAAGGTGTATTTGATATATGTAGAGATATTAGAATAAATTTATTTGATAACTCATCCTCTAGATCTGGTGGATGTCTGGTAAACTCTTACGTGAATACATTTGTGTAATCCCTCATGATGGGAATGTATTTGACCATCATCGTATCCATTGTCTCAATCATTTTAGTGAGATATGCATGCTCATAAGAAATTAACATTCACACTTCAGAAGATGATTCGGAAGGGGATTCATCTTCCTCTTTACATTTTTAATGATATATTGGATGCTTTGTGATGTGAATAGTGATGTACCTTTCCCAATAGTTGATGTTGGATTTGTATAATGACAGTTATTCCATGCCCAAAATAGTATAATCTTCATAAATGGAAGTAAGACAGTATTTGATGGGGGATTTAGTAAAAAATCATTAACCAGGGAGGAGTTATATATTTTGGATGCAATAATTCCCCCATATTATATTCTCACAGATAACTCAACCTCCATATATTGAGGTGGTGTTTGAATATCTCTACTAAAATTTCAATATATGAAAGAATTCAAAGAACCAGAGTGAAATAGTATGTTGACTATTTTGGAATGAATAATTATCATACCTATCACCACATCGTTTTCTAACTCCACATCAGATGTAGTGCTAACATATTCCCTTCTTTATTACCTTGGAAGTTGTTGTTTATTTCCTCTAATAACCCTAGGCATAGGGTATTGGTTTTCAAAATTACCATGTTTCTTATATTTGAAACACTTCACTACAGGCTGAGTTTTTATCTAATACTTCGTTTACTCTTCTAATCAAGTGTAATCCATCAGGTCCCTTCATTAGTTCTTATTTATATTATCTATTCTTCCACATTTGATTCATTTCCTAGTTCACTTTAGGTAGTTCCTTGGATGCTTCTTCCCATAATTTTGACACATGGTATATTTAGTCTACTTTCCATCATTGGATTAATTTGTTGATCTACACATAATATAATCCATTTTATGCTTGTTTTCACCAGGCCCACAAGTCCATTGAGAGTCTCTGATCTCCATTTTATCTTTGAGGGAACATCAGAGAAGCTCCTCTTAACTTTCAAAGTCTCAAATTACCAGTTATTTTCATAGACTCAAATTTAGTTTGTTAAATAACTATCCACCTTACGTTTAGTGTGCATGAAAAATCTTGAGGATTATCTTGAAATCCTTGTAATTTTTTCTTCATACTCCCTAATAGACTCATCTTCCTTCGCCTAAAGTCCATGGAACTCTCTTTCCATCTTGAGATTGAGGTTTTGGGGAAAATGTTTATTGAAAAACATTTTATTGAATTTCTCCCAATCCAAGGAATCAATTTCCTCCTTGGAATTTGTATTTTTGACCAGTTTTCATCAAAAATCAACTTCCCCATAAAAAAGATAGACCCTCAATCCAAATTTATCTTCTTCTTAGAACTGGATGATAGAGAACATGTTTCCAATGGAGTTATTCCATTTTTATATAATGAGGTGATTAAAAGATCCACTAAACATGAGAGGCTACTTCCATAAGAAGGATTTGATGGAAACTTAATCTTTTCATGGAGGAGACAGTGGTTCCACAGGATTCAGGTTATTATTCATAACATGAGATAGCTGAGCAAGCATAATAATAAATATTTGAGCACCCATTACAACCATATTTGGCATATTATTAGGGAAATAATCACTTTTCCAATCACATTGATTTTGGGAACATGTTATTCTATTTCCCACCATTAACTTAGAAAAATAAATTTCTATTTGGGGGATTGAATACATATATGATTAACATAAAAAAAAATGTATACATAAAATGATAAAATCATAATGGGGAAGTATATCCTAATTTATGATTCCCTGTGTTTCAAAATAGGTTATTCATGATCTGTTTCCTAACATATATTCTAATGGTAATTTTCATTATTCCCTTAATAATTTTTTTGTAATTATCTTATGAATTTACATATGTATATCCCCGAGGAGTCTGAAACCAGATTCCCAGAAAGACCATTTTTATGTATGAGGTTACCACAAGCCTAGACCGGAACACCTTATCAGATGTTTTACTATTAAGTACATCTATGCCATAACAACCAACAATATTTTTATATATATAAGGATTAATTTTCATGATAACCAAAATAATTTATACGTACCAAAATTTCAGGTTGTTTTCTTATAATTTGTCTTATCCCAATTGCTATTACTAAAATGTTCTATTCATACAAGCCCAAAATAACTAGACCATACGTCAAAAAAATAGTTACCAAATTATTACCCATGTAATTACATGATTTTAAGAATAAATAGACATCAATATAAAATACAAAGATAATAAAGTATAGTTTATTGGAGATTATGTACATAATTAAACATCATGATTATAAAATAATAATATCTTTTACATAATTAAACATCATAATTATAAAATAATAATATCTTTTACTTAATATTCATAAATATATCCTAAAATTTTGGAGCCATTACATTATAATAGGATAAAATAGGGATAACTTGAAAAAATGGATGATCTAAAATACCAATATGGAATTAAACATTAGAATATAGCAGAGCACATGGGTTAGAATTCATAATATAACGATATAAAAAGGAATGAAACCTGATTAAATATAAGGAATAATGACATAGGATCATATAATCATGGATTAACAGTAATGTTTTAGAAATATAAAACATGACTTAAGCATGATTCAATGCTCATTGAAACTAGAGTAGAACAAGTCAAGGTAAACCACAATGACTGTTGCTCATGGAGCGCGAGTCAAGGATAACCACCAAGACCGTTGCACATAACTTCTCAAGAGACTAAAAATTAGACAATGAATTGAAGAAATATTTGTATGAACCCATCATAACATGTTCATTTATATGTGTTCCACATGAATAATCATACATAATTAATAAAACAAAATCATAAGGGTTACACATGGAAATAATTGCGTGTCATAATCAAATCATAAAGAATAATAAATGAATGTATCGTAAATATGTCTATGAATGAAAGGAATTAAATCATACATGGACATTTAAAAATGGAAATACGAATATTTCATGATAATTTATGTAAAAATTATGTTATAACATCTTATAATAGTATTCAAGAAACATTGGAATTAAAACTTTTTAGAGTGGTTTAAGGAAAATATAAAAGATAATTTAAAGCATAAAAGGGAATAAACTTTTATATAAAACTAGAAGTGAACCAAAATAGGTTTAATAATAAAATGAGTTATTTTAGATACTTATGGTTTAATAAAATTGATTATATAGTTAACTTTAAGTTGGTTAAGAATTAAGGAAGTTCCCATAAATCGATCTTGCTTATTGGGAAGAATTGAGTGGGGAACCTTTTAAAAAAATGTATATCCTAAAAATGAATGATGTTTGGATCTTGATACATGAGTTTGGAACATATAAAAAGAATGTACAATATGTACATAAAAATATAGGAGAATATAATTTGGGAAAAAATAGGGAATGAATCACCCAAATGAATAATGTAGGTTCAGGTAGAATCCCTTACCATAAGTACGAAGGTAATCTTCTCTTGATCTTAATTTCTGGGATAATCAAATTAGATTCATTAATTAAAAATTTAAAAATGATTTATAAATTTACTTGAATTATTATAACATTATTAATTTCTTTCATGTCCTTTTTTATGGGTTAGGAGGTTCAGTTCATCTTTTAGGAGGGTTGGATTCCTTGGTTTTCATGATGAGTTTACTTTTTTAAATATACAAATGGTCATTTAAAGTGGGGGTAATTATCTGGAATTGAACAGATATGTTATAAATGATAAAAATGATGTTAAATTGGTACTATATATCATTTTTTTATGTAATGTGGACAAATAATTATATAAATAGTTAATGATAATCCTTTAGGTTTATTTTGGCAGTTTTCGATTACAACGAACTCATTTTGTTTTATAAATTAATATCACATGAAAAAATGATTCCATAGAATTAAATAAGATATAATACATATATTATAATTTGTTTCATCTATAAAAATGTTTTCAGAAATATCCTTTAATATGTTAATGGAAATTGGAAACTTCAACGTTGTTGAATGTGATAAATTAACACATCATAGATGATGTTTTCAATTTTAGTATAAGAGGACGAGAAAAGATTGATTATGATGAATTATTACAATAAAATAGAAATATTATATTATATTTAAATTATAAAAGTAATAAAACCAATTTCATGATTTTAGTTGGGGATAGAAAATGAAATAAAATAACATGAACAGAAATAAAAAATAAAAAATGGTTTTCCTCTTGATTCCTTCTACTTGAGAACCTCCTTAAGGGAGTGGTTTTTATATTTTTTAAGGGAAAAAATATTTTGGAAGTGGGGATAGGATTGATTGGATATTTGAAAAAGAATTGTAAAAGGATCAAGGATTTTGAGGTGTTAGGAGAAGATCTAGTGAGGTGTGGTATTTATAGTGGAGGAGAGGGGTATTTTCTCTATATTTTACTAAATATTTTATTATTTTGATCAAGATAGTAAATAGTTAGGATTTTAGATACTAAATAAAGTAATTAGTTCATTTTAATTTGATCAAATGGTCACATAAATCATTCATAACAGAAGCATGACTCCAAAATTCATTTAATTACATATATTTTAAATTCAGAATTTAACTATTCATAAAAAATTCTAACATTTTAGAAAAAAATTAAAAAAATTACAATATCAATTTTATGATGTTTATAATTAAAAAATAAACACCACTATATGAAAATAATTTTCTAAATATGAGAAATGTAATTTGTTTTATTAAAATCGTAATTTACTTGACATGTACAGATTTTAAAATTATAACTGATTTTATAAAAATTTGAAAAAATAATTTAGGTCTCATAAAATTATCTTAAAATCATAATAAATAAAAATTATAATTTCTGTATATATTTTATAAAAATTATTTTTCTTTTAAATTATAAAATTAGTCCTAAAATTTCAATTAATTATTTATAACATACAAAATACCAACACATAATTAATAATTTACAAAATATTTATTTACTAATTATATGATATAATTATATCATATTGTCAATTAAAATATGGATAAATTTTATTTATAAATCTTTGGGTGAGGTTTCTATTTATTTATCAATTTCACTATTCATAAGGGTCATGTTACTCTTATAATGATCAAGTTACCATTCCTCTGGTATATGTTCCTTAACTTTTATATACGCCTCTTATTTCATTAATTCTCCATTTGATATCATTTTATTATGTTATTAATGTGATTTTATGTGATTATACTATATGAAATATTTACAAGAAGTGAATTTCAGTGATAAAATTTTTGGGTCATTACAAATGTGGTGACTTCTATAGTAAGTTTCAAGTTCTTAAAAACATTCCTATTTTCTCAACCCCCTTAGAATACATGCCTTATATTAAATTTCCTCAAAATAAAATATAAATATAAGATAAATGATAAGGAAATATGGTTAAACTACTTTTCATATTAGTGAGGTCAACTACACTAATAGATTCTTATCATACATGACACTCAATTATTTTCATCACCACATTTTCCAGAACTCTTATCGATTTCCCAAATAATATTATAGGTTGTATGATCCTTTGGAAACATGGTCTCATTCCATCAGTAAATAAATTATTTTTGTGGAATTGTTTTATTTTCATTTTCCATCAGAGATCATATACTCCCTAATTAAAGATTAATCATATTTATTATCTCATAATGATCAAGATAAATGATTATCAATACGTCTATCCTACTGGTATCTTCCACAAAACACCTCACGATATATTGTGTTATCATTATTTGAAAATATTTAATGATATTTTATTCACTCACCTATATTTTTTATCTTTACATTAACACTTGCCTCAACTTTTAATTCATTCATTTTTATATTCTTTTTCAATTTAAATAGAAAAATAATAATTCAATATTTTGAAATATTGTTATCATTATTATATTTCCCACATAGATTCTCATTAACAATCTAAACCAAACCAATACTTTAATTTTTAACTTATAATGATTATACCTTCTACTTTAGTTTTCTCTTATAAATAAAATTATCCAAGTATTTTTTTATAAGATTCCATTGTGTTTTATATACCCCAATAATAGAAGCATCTTTTTCTACTTGGTATAATTTTTTTTGGCTTCCTAGGTATACATTGAAATGTATTATTCTTTTATTCTTTTCCCAATATAGCCTCATCTTACTTATTCAGATTCAAGGTTATTTTAAACTAAATTTTTAATCACTTTGAGGATTTATTTTTACGATCAATTAATTTTATTTTGTTTTTGTTTTTTTCATACATGGAATTTTCCTAATCATTATGAAATTATTCAGTCCCGATACCACTAAACTAGTGTCTATAGATGGTTCTCCACATGAACTCAAGAATATATCCCCATTCAATTGAGGCTACATAATTGTTATGAGGGTCTATAAGGATAACATGGGGAAAATATAACCTCTATTTAGAGTAGACCAACAATAATAAATAGTTTCAATTATATAAATCATCTGAATAAAAATCATAAAAAAGATAGAGAAGTTAAAATAAAATTGAAAATCATCACATACTATAACAATAATGGGTATATTATATAAAACGATTTCCCATTGGAAAATCATATAAAAATTGGAATAAAATTTAAAAATTAAAGATAAAAAATATCTCATTCCAAACTAGTCCCAAGTCTAGCCATGTCCCATTTTCTATATTCAAATCTAGCATGAAATGAAAAAATTATTCACTGATCCATTCAATAAACCTATAAGAGATATACAATAGTATTTTTCTTAGATACCCATGTGACATGGAGACTTAAGAAGGGTGTGAGAAAAAATAAGTAGGCCACCACTAATGGTGTCCCAGTAATAACAAGTCAACATAAAAATTCCTTTTAGAAGTGCTTCTGATAAATGATTCCCACATCAAAAACAATAAAAAATATAAACAAAAACATGGCCTCCAATATCTTCCTTTGAGGTGACACCCAAGGTCCAACCTACATATTTTTAGTACTTTTATATATTTATCCATGTTAAAAATCTTGTAACATATGGTTAAAAAGTATAACACGAATGAAACTACAATCATATAGCATATGGGAATATGTGGGGGATCTATTGGGTCCCCACATCAAACATAGTCATACAGACTCCATAGAAGACACCCATGAAATTATTAATAATTCCATCTAGAGGACTATATGGAATCAAACCTTGGAATTCACTAAATCATTTCCAAGGAACCACTATTCATAGGAATTCAGTGTATGATGTTTTATTGGAATCTAAGACCACACCCATGGAATTCCATATCATATAGTGAAACCAAATCTGGGGAGCTCATTCCACAGCATTCATAAGGGTACCTTACGGTTATACACCATATTTATCTATGGATTACATTACATAATACATCACCTGAATCTAATGGGGATCCACCCCAAGGAAATTAAAGTAATGGATCTATGAGGAATCCTTTGTAGCTTAAGGCATTTTTTATCATTAGACATTCTTGAATCCTAAGAGGAATAATCCCATGGAATTAAAGAAAGAACCCTGATGGAAATAAAATTTACTTGATAAATTCAACTAATTTCACATCATGAACTCAATATAATGGACTCCCCAAGTAATTACACCCCTAATAGCCATGAACATAATAAAATCACAGATAACTAAATCCTTATTCAACATGAATCTATTCTTGATCAGGAAAAATCACAATAAGATCCCACAAATTAATTAAATATAACCTTTCATCTCAAAAACAACTTATAATTTTCAAATTATTTATTAAATTGGATTTCATTCACAAGCTATGAGGTAAAATTCCTTATCAGTTATTTATTATCACTCGATTTAACCAATGACACCTTTATAATATCACTTAAATTCAAAAGATAAGAAACCTTATTATATAATTCTATACTAATTCCAAAACGAAAATCTACCACTTTACTCAATACTTGGATCATTCCAATTTCTCATGTTCTTTTACGAAAGTCCATTCAAGGACAATTCATAATTTTCATAAATAACAATTTCCACTCCCTTAAATAGGTATCTAGGTTAAATTCTATTTTAAAATTTTATCTCACAATACAAATTATACAATTCATTGTCCAACGCATTCTAACATTATTTAGGGTTGTGAAATTCCATTTCATAACTATTGATTCCAATTATAGCTTATCACATAACCCTTCAAACTTATCAAACATTTCTCACCCCAAGCCCATTATTTGGTAAGTACCAACTAAGGTCATCCTTAATGAAACTAACGTTTTATGTGGTTGATAGCATTTTAAAAGGGAATTCAACTCGACCAAATTAAAATTAAGACACTTAATTTAATATAGGCCATCAAATTATATGGCTCTCTTGGATTCATCATGAATAAAACTAGAAAAACATCGAGTTTGAAATGATGGCTCAACTTGAATAAGAAAATGAAAAGAAACCAGAAGAATATACTGAAAATAGTTCATATACATCTAACTCTCTAATTCCCCTAATGAAACCTAATTTAGACTCAAAAGAAGGGATATACCAATATAAAAAAAGAAGAGAGGAGGAGGGGTATATGGATTTTTGAGTGAAATGTGTTGAGAAATAAGGGGGAAAGAATGTAAGGGATCGGGGAAATATCAATTTTCCCTGATTTAAAAAATTTGGATGCAGGCCCCTACCTCCCTGATGGAATCCACTAGCTAGCCGGTGCTGGGTCATCATCTTACTGATGATCCTAATATCCCTCCCTGGCTACTTCCAAGGATACCGACTAGCTGGTGTATACCGACTAGATGGTGGTACAGTACCATCTTTGTAGAGACCCAAAGATTGACGTACATGTAAATTACATTACTTTTGCGGAATACTTAGTACATAACAAAAACACACACAAGGACCGTAATAGTTTAGTGTCTTTGGAAACTCGGAATATAATCTTCTAATCGTGGTGAAAGATCTTCAACATCTCCCATAAAGATCTTCCTTTTTTTTACCTAAAACCTTTCTTTATATCCTGGGGAAAAGAAAACATAAAAGGGTGAGCTCAAATTCTCAGTAAGGGTAAACAAAAGAAATGTCAATCACATCATATACATAAGAACATAACTTTTGGAAATCTTAACCTACAAAAGAAATCATAATTTCATAACATGGGATAAATCATAGTAGTGAAATGTAATCCTGATAATCATAACTTTAAACATGAAACTTTGTGGCATACACACATAATCATAGAGAATCATTTCTTATTAGCCAAGACTCATTTCCAAGACTATCTTAGTGGACAAAGTCCATTTCTGAACCGAGTTCACTCCTCATTTCAGTCCTGTTTCATTGAACCGGTATAACCTGCCATTCCAGCCATGTCTATATCATGAGATATAAAATTTTTACCCAATGCATTGGAGGGAGATATAGGTCCCACCCATCTCATAATGATACCATTCTTATTTGTGCCACAAAATCATAAACCATACATCATAGCATAACCCATGTAATAAAAATGGGATTCTTAAACATCGTGACATCCTAAAACAATTCATATAAGATAAAGGAATTCATAAAAATAATTCCATCACAACATAATCAAATCAATTTAATAATAGGGATAGAAACAGAACCCCTTATTATCTTAGATGGAAAATAATTTTGATAAAACACTTGAACTCCATTATTGAGGAAAATATCCTTTCTTCTTCAAAAACACTTTTCCTTTCATAAAATGTCATACAATTCTAAACTAAAAGAAGTTGATTAAAAATAAACATGAAAACTTGTAAAGTAAGCTTCTTGGAAATAATGTTTTAAAAATCCATTCATGTCGTATAAGTTAAAAAAACATTCTTCTCGTACTTTTGTCAGAAAAGTCAAAAAGTACCTCGTACGAAAAACGACAAAAGATTCCTTTCATATCTTTTACTAAAAACTCACCGAAGGGTAAAATTGGATATAAACTATTGTATAATGATGTAAATATTACATATTGAGGAAACCTGGATGTGTATGATAAAATTCACCCCAGTAAATTCCAAAGTATAAATAATCTCGGATAAAAATGAGATTGTGATATTTCCCTTACCTTAGGTCTGATTTGCTTCGTAAGTGTACGAACCTCCTGTATAATGATTTAAATAATGTCTTTGACTTATTCCAAAATCATACTCGTTGTTAAGATATCATATATGGTTCACTTATGACTTTATTTTACTCGTTCTTTTGTAAATTCCATGTTAAAGAGCGTTTTGGGTAAAATCGTTTCATTTGTCGTCCGTGTTTTGAATTGTAATTATTCATATGATTACTAAGATCATGATTAATTAATTCTATAATATAAAACATGATTTATATATAATATATATTCAGAATATACATATATATAATAGATCAGTAAATGGAAAGAAATACATTGTTCATGGAGACGGTAGGCCGTACGTACGCATGAACGTTGTTTTCGTTTCCTTATTGAGTTGAATGGAATTAAGTAGATGACATACATATATATACACATAAATAAAGTATCATTATTATGTCATATATTTCATTATTACTTATTATATATACTTTATAATCATTCATGAATGGTTAACGTGGAGAAGGAATCTCATCACGTCGTGGAGACGGTAGTCCGTACGTACGCACGAGCGATGATATCGTTCTCATGATCGTGGAATTGTATTGGAGTGTATGTATATTATTTCAAAATCAATATCAATTTACAATAACCATATATAGTTATTATGTACACCATTATACCCATCCAAGTAAGGTGGTGGTGGAAAATTGATTACACCACGGCGTGGAGACGGTATTCCGTACGTACGCACGCGCGGTGATTTCATTTTCCGTAGGTTGGATAGATGGTGAAATAGGGTTGTTTCATACTTATAATAACATATCAGTATATGAGTGATACTGATGTTATTACTTCATAAGGAAAAAACCTAAGAAGAAGAAGTGGAAGAAGAAATAAAGTTGAAAGAATCGGTAACGGACATTACCTCTTCTTTGAAGCGCCTCTTTGAGATCTCCTTTTAGGGCACTAAAATTGGTATTTTAGGAATACCAGAACCTCTAGGATGTTTCTAGTGAAGTGGATAAGATTATTTGGCAGGGTTTGTCCGATCTTGAAGGCTCAAAGTAGTGTGAGGAAGAGAGGGAGGAGGTGCCCTTTTATAAGGGAGGAGAGGGGCACCTTTGGAATAACTAAAAATATTATTTTATTATAAATCCAAATTCGGTTTTAAATAGCTCCAAATTGATTTATTTCGAAGCTAAGGTGGGTATGGGTCTAAATCCTCTCATCCAATGGAATTTAGACAAGTTTAGGTTCCTATTTTAACCTTATCATTTATATTTAACTTTAAGTTAGATAATTTTACTTTTATCGTGTCTTTTTGTGTTCTTACACTATAAGGTTAATAAACATACTATAACAAGACAAAAGAACCCCAAGTTGTTTATTATTAATATATATAACCTTATCTAAGTAATTTAGCCGAAAATTAGATTTTTAGGAATAAAATAACAATTAATAATATAATATTTGTTTTAAAAACTATTTTATGTCAATTTTGACACTATTTAGTAATTGATTTTTGTGAAAATCATAACAGAATTATTAGTTCGAAAAAAGTTAATTAAATAAATACTAACATGTCATATTAACCTATAAAATTAGTTTAATTCATAAAAAGTCTCAAATTATATTTATTTGGGTATTTATAACATCAATTATGTCAATATTTCATTAATAAGATAATTACTGCATCATCTTTGTGTCATAAATAAATTGAATTATTTAAAGTCTAAAAATTACAAATATAATATAATTATGTAGAAAATCGTTTTATATTTCTAATGAATATTTATAGTCGAATTTATCGTATGTATAACCCTATATTAAAAATGATATACTTATTAAACTTTGATTTTAACTATTTTAACACTTCTTTAAATAAATTAATAATAAATGTCCTAATCTAATCCAAGTGGGCCTAAATGGTAATATTTTATTCCTAAGGTTTGTTTTGGTCTAATTACATATCCAATAGAATTATTACATGTGTTAGGGTAATAATAATATCATTTTTACCCTTAATTACCCTATTTACTTTTAACTGTGGTAAAAAAAGTAAAAAGTTAATATTCACCAAAAATTATTTTTATCTCATTGAACCACATTTTACATACTGACATCAACCGTGTATCTCGGATTTTTGAAATTCCACCCACAGAAGTGGTAAAATTAAGTTTTATGAAAAATTCATTTTTTTAACTACCACTTAGTGGTTTCACTATTCATCAAAAAATGAAAGTTTCCAGAAAAATACCAAAAATTAGGCCTAAGATATATTTGATATTATGAACTGAAAAAAGATGTCTATTTTACCAAATTCAAAACATATCAGTTTCATTACTTAATTTAAAAATTAATTCTCGTCGTCAAAACAAATAGCGTGTTCTTAAAAGATAATAACTATCAAAAGATTGACACTTGTTTATGTCTGATTTAAATGTGAAATTACATCCAATGACCAACATTGTATTAAATTGTAAAAATATATTCTAAATATACTTTAAACCCACTCAAATTAATAATTTATCACTATTAATTATTTCGATTAAGAAGATTGTTTTTAATTAAAATTTAGTAATTTTCACTATTCATCAGAAAATGAAAGTTATCTGAAAAGTACCAAAATTTCACCCTAAGCTAATTTCGATATTCCGAATCCAAAAATGACGTCCATTTTGAAAAATAAAATTTACAAAATTTTAAAAAGTGGTTATTACTATTCATAACAGCTAGTTTTAATAATATTTTAATAGCATATCGTTGTTTAGTGAAACTCGTTATTGCGTACTACACACGCTATCAAGGAAGGTCGCGATTGTGTGCAAGGAAAGTCAAGGATGTGTGTTGTGCAAGCTCCTTTTGGTGTAGCATACAACACAAGACATTAATGAAATTAAAAAGAATATTTTTTCAAAATATATCGGGGTGTTACAATCTTGTTGTAGCCTTAGATCTATTCTTGAACTCTTATTTTTTTCTGTGACTCCTCTATCCACCCCTTGAGCATTATTTCACATGTAATTACACATGTAAAAAGTATTCTATACTTTTAATTGTCCTCTTGAATCCATGTTAATAAAATACCCCCTACACCAAACAAAAACCAAGTTCCTTCTTAAAATTTCAAATGGATGTATGGACATGGGAATTACATACTACCCACCATAGAACATATCATCCCAAGGATGTCTTACTGGTCATGAAATCCCATCATCTGACCTACATCAATTTTCATTTGATACTAATTATCTCATTACATTTTCAAATTTTCAATTCTCATCAATAGACCATCTTCCAAAACCATGTTCTCTAATTATGAAAGAATGATCTCCTTATATCATTTATTTACAAAACACTAAGACAATGCTTAACTGGGCCCATTTATCTCAAGAATCAAATATGTTTCCATCCAAAAAATTATTCTGCCTATGGTTCCCCCACCATTTGACTTAGTGTACAAAATAAAATTTTGACACATGGTGCCTCCCACTGGTAGAGTTTCTAATCAATACACATTTTTAAGGGTCTAATATCCTTCATAACATGATTCTTGAAACAACGTACCTCAACACACTTGAGAAAACCAGTCTAAATATTAATTTTCTATCTTTTAATCCTAAACAAATGTGTCTATACCACTAGTAAAAACCCAAAAAAAAATTGTTTCCTCAAAAATACATTTCCAATAGCTTAAACACGGTCGTCATATCCCCAATCAATCAACCAATGAAATGATAACTCTCCACATATGATAAGTCATAAATAAAATATTCAGACCTCCATTGTCTAACTTATCTCAATGATTCTCTATTTTCACTACCAATTCACATTAAATAACTAGAGTACAATGCGTTACTCACTAGAGGAATCCTATAATCATCCTAATACACTATGATTTATCATAACCTTGATGTGGTTACACTATAAAATCACCAAAAACCCACATTATCAAATACTCTATCACTTGAGTACCAATGTTCAACCATGTTGAAATGACTTTGTCAAAACATTCACCCTAACCTAGAAATAACCACTCCAGTTCCAAATAGGATCACATAAAAATTGAAATTCATAATTCTTATAAGAATACAAATTCAATTAAATTCATACACATAATGAAATGTTATTCCTTCATAAACATCAAGAGATTAGTCTCGTACATCAACAACCCTTCTCACATAAGGGTTACACACCCATGACTAAAACAATAGTCCCTGCCATAACATTTTTCTTTTCATCATTCTGCTGGGTAAACACCCCGATCTCACAACACTTATTTCATCCATTATCGAACTCATAGATCAAATGTGGCCAGCCCCATTCACACCTGAGCGCTACTCAAACCACCAAATTTTTTTGTTCCCAACTACTAGAAACCATAATCTACCATCATTATGAATAATATCAATTGAGGTTCATACCCTCTATATATTATTTTGGGATCCCCATCATATAGCATTCCTTACACTACTCCTCGAGAACAGACCCTTGATGGGCCCTTATATCTACACACACATGGAACTCCTCTCAAGCCATGCTAAATATCCTATTTAACCCTAACTAGGATTGATCCCTTAAGTAGACCATGCCTCAAAACACCAATCCAAAATGATTCATCCCCTCCCAACTGGTAGTTTTTTTTTCTTCTATCCAAAAAATGGGCATCTCTAACAATAAAGTCACCTTATGGTCATTCACCCTTAGCTCACACATGACCACTCACCGACCCAAAAATTGATAGGTATTATGATTATATGACAAATTTTCTTAATCCCTCGAATGAAATAGGAACACACACCACAAAACCACCAAATCAAGAATCTTAATTCAAGCACCCAAGAGTCACATCTCATCCAAACCAGGCCTGCATGCCTAAACCAATGGCCAGGATAATACATATATGAGGCTCTCATAACTGGGATTACTCTCATTAATACTCTTCAAAATGAGAAAAGTAACTTGTAATAAGGTGTATCACATGACCTTCCACCAAATGGAATCATTCAAAATCTAAAAGGGTCTATTCCAGCATACACCAAGCAGATGGAAGAATATTTCAAATGAGATAGGGCCTGACACACTACTAGAATTCAAGGCATTTGCGACGGGTTATTTGCGATGGGATCCCGACGCAAATATTCTTTAGCGACGGGGCCCCGTCGTAAATAGCCTGTGGAAAAAAAGGCCATCGCAATAAATATTATTTCTGATGGCCTCGTCGCAAATAATTTTTGTTGCGGTGGGAAATTGCATCGTCCCAAATAATTCTCTGATTACATACATTATATATATATAAGCTCTTTTACGATGGGCCCATCACAAATACTTTTTTTTGACGGGCCCATAATACCGTTGCAAATGCTTTTGGAAAATATTTTTTTAGACTATTTGCGACGAGCCCGTCACAAATAGTATTTGCGAGGAGCCCGTAATCCCGTCGCAAATACCATTTTTAAGAAAAAATTATTTAGACTATTTGCGACGGGATCCCGTTGCAACAGATCCCATCGCGAATAATAAATAAATTTAAACAAAAATAAATTTAATAAAATTTTGATAATTGAAAAATTAATTTTAATATTATTAAAATATTATAAAAAATAAAAAATAGTAAAATTCTCAATATTCACAAAAAAATATAAAAAAAATCAAAAAATATTATTATGATTATTGGAAAACTAATTTTAATATTAATAAAAAAATAATAAAATTAAAAATATAAAATTCTCAATATTCACTAAAAAACATAAAAACAATCATCAGATATTATTTTGATTATTGAAAATTTAAATTTATTATTATTAAAATAATTAAAAAATAAAAAATATTAAAATTCTCAATATTCCTAAAAAAATATAATAAAATCATAAAATGTTATTATTATTATTATTAGTAAAATAAACAAATATTAAAAAATATAATACTGAAAAAAACTATTTAATGAAATTGTGATTAATGAAACAATAATATTAATATTATTAAAACAAAAAATACTAATATTGTCAATATTCACAAAAACAAATCATAAAATATTAAAAATGAAATTATGTAATAATTTCACTGATATAAAAGACAGAAACTGTAAATAGTTCATATTACAACAAATTTAAATTCAAATGTTTTTGACGAAAAAATCACTGGGGGTCGTCTTCTGGAGGAGGTGGAGGAGCTGAAGGAGTCGGTGGAGGAAACTCAATCCCTAAACTACGAGTCAGATGACGCATGTACTACATCTGCTCTTGATGTTGCTGCTGCCATCGACACATCTCCTCCTCATGCTGCTGCTGCTACTTCCATCGACGCATCTCCCCCATGTGCATCTGTTTCTACTCCTGCTGCTGACACATCTCTTCTTGCTGCTTCTGAAAACTCTCTATAAGGTCATTCTGAACTCAGAACTACTCCTGATACTGTGACCAATAAGATGATTCCTCTCCACGAGGTCTTCTCAAGATGGACGCTGACATCGCAAAAGTGCCATAATAAGTACCAAGAGTCACGTGAGAGCCGATACCAACTACTTGGCCCTTCTCAAAGCCATACTGAGTCACCTGCATCCATGCCACCTCATCGAATTGGTGGGCAATGGTCAGATCAGTCGCCTCGTCCTGACCCTCAGCATGTGACTAAGAAGTCGCAACCTCATATGACTCCTTCAATTACAATTTGATATTAAAATTGTGAAAATATTATATGCAGTTAATTTTCAAACTAAAAAAATAAGACTAACCACAATCTGTCATTGGTGATCACCACTAATCTCTCCGGTGGCTGGATCACTATACATCCTCCGATAAACATCGTACTCTCAAATACCGGGATGCTCGACTGCCTATATGAATATAAAATAAACTATTTATAGTTGAAGTTATATTAAATATTTTAAAAAAATAATTTCCAGATTCTCTCTAAGAGTACTGAATGTACGTCTACTAGCTCGATGCATCACCTCATGTCTCCCCCGGTTCTGCCGACCCAATGAATACCTCCTCTGAATTCCACCACTAAACTAGTGTGCACATAATCCATCCCAAAACTGAGATGAAATTTACTCTTGTCAGTGGGATCTACACAACTCATCAAATACTATTGCTGTTACTTTCTTAATGGTCGTTTTCTCAAATTGTGCAAAAAATGACGCAAACACTCACGCATAGCCACCTCCCATGCTGCATGGATATCATCACGCATGCCATCATTGATGGGATACCATAAACCCTAAAAATAATTTATTATATCTAGTTATTAATAAAATAAATTTCAAAATAAATATTATTTATTTACATACCAACCAATGAATGTACATGTCGAGCTGCACATCAACGGGAATTTGTTCGCATGCGGTCCATGGCTGAGAAAAATAATTGTGCAAGATAGCACTCTCATGTCCAATAGCTACATGCGTAAAACTGTGAAAAAAGAATAAATAATAAAAAAATTAGTATATATAAAACTAAATTAATGAAATCTAACTAAAATATACAGGTTATAATACCTCAGTATGCGTGGATCAATGCCAAGACATGGACGTTGCTCGGGGATAGGGTCAGGAATCATCATTCGCGCAAGACCCGCGCCCCTTCCACATACCTCCTGAACCACTAGTAGGCTGAGGGTCAGATCATCCCACATCCCCCTCATCCAAAGGTATCATAGCCCACTCTAACTCACGCAATAGATCAAAGTCCATCTGAAACACAAAATGATTTTGTTTGCAGATAGTTGAAAATAACTACTATATATATATATATATTAGTTATGATCATAACCATCATTTAACTTTTCCAATGTTCACCTTTATCATCATATTCATATCTAATGAAGTCAATGTCTTCATATTCCTCCTCTACATCATCAATATCCATATGAGATTCACTTCCATCATCTCTTGTCATTTCAATTTCATTTGTAACATCATTAACATCTTCATCATCATGGTCCATTAATTGTGGGGTGTCCTCATCGATATTCACCTTTCATTGTGAAAAAGATAGATTTTGAGTAGTCTCTTGAAAAAATTCAATTTCTTCCACTTCAGCAGAACCACATTCAGTTTGAGTAAATTTATTTTCCAGAAATTTCATTTTTATTATTCCCCACCAATCACGTTGGTCTCTTGAAGTTGTACAGTACTTTGTGTAATAAATTTGATGTGCCTGCTGAACCATTATAAATGGTTCATTTACTTCAAGAAGAATTTTATATTTAGTATCGACGATTTCATGAGTTGGATGAGCACGCAAGCCTCTCCTAGTATCCAGACACCGAAATTTAAACATCTTTATGTAATTTTTTTCCAAGATAACATAGCTCAATAATTTCATCGAAAATGACGTAAAAGTCAACTTCAGTTTCTCTATGATTCGATCCTCTAAAAAACTCCATTGTTCATTCTTTTTTTTTTTGATTCCCCGTATGAACGTGAATAAAATTGAAAACCATTCACCACATATGAATTATAAGATTTAACTATTTTTTATGGTGGGTTACTCAATATACACAGTCTCTTATCAATTTTATCAGCATGTTGAGATGCCTGAAAATTTGTAAAACAATTATCGATATAATAAATAGTAAAATGAATTGATATTAAACCATAAATAATTTATGTTACCAACTTTTGAAACCATTGAGAAATTTTTTTTGTCTGCGTTCTTCAAGAGCTGCCGCTATAATTTATGGAACTTGTTTCTTGATATGATTATCATATAACCTACAAATAAAATAATTTTACATACTGCAATAGAAATTATAGAATAGGTCATAGAAGCACTCACAGTACAAATGATCTCATTTCTTCACAATTGAGCAGAACATATGTTTGAGCTCTATAATGTTCATCGGCTGAAATACATCGTTCTTTAACTCCACAAAAGCCATGATTTGGCTGATTAAAAACTGATAAATGATTGTCCATTTCATCATTAACATTTCCCTCATTTCATCCTAGGAATTTTTGTTTTGAGGGATATTCAGATTCTAAATAGTGAGAGCATAAAAAAGAAATTCCCTCTTGAAAATAAGCTTCAGCAATTGAGACTTCAACTGATGCTTTGTTACATACTTTTTTCTTCAATTTATGCATGCATTCCTCAAATGGATACATCCATCGAAACTGTACTATACCTCCACATTTAGCTTCATGTGTAAAATGTAATATCATATGTTCCATTAATCCAAAGAAAGCAGGTGGAAATATTTTTTTCCAGTTTACATATAATTATAGAAACATCTTCTTACAGTTTTCTTAGCACATCGTAGTCTATTTCCGTTGCACAAATGTCTCGAAAAAAATATGATATGTCAATTATCAAATCCCAAATCATAGAATTCAACAAACCTCTGAATCCTATCGGCATAAGTATTTCCATTATAACATGAAAATCATGTCTTTTTAATCCGATAATATGACCATTCTTAACACATCTGCCCAAATTGGAAGAATAGCCATCTTGAAGTATCAAATATGCAATCCACTAAAAAATAATAAAAGACTCTCTTTGGACAGTGTATAAGCTGCTTTTGGCTTTATTAACCTCTATGATCTGATATTTTCAAATAGTTCATGTTCTGGTCACCTGAAAATTTGGGCAAGATCTAATCATGATTTTACAGTATCTTTGGTCTTACCTGGTGTATCCAAAACTGTATGAAATAAATTATCAAAATAGTTCTTCTCAATGTTCATGACATCCATCATGTGGCGGACTAACAAATCAGACCAATATGGGAGATCCCAAAAAATGCTTTATTTTATCCAATTATGTTCTTTCCCAAATCCATTAATTTTTTGTTGGTTTACTGTTCGCTCAAATGTGATGGGAGGTAATGAAAATACAACTGATTTTAACTCTGTACCTGAGATAATTTTTAGAGGTTCATCCCTTTCAATTGTGCCTTTTCTGAAATGAGATTTGTTCCTTCGAAAAGGCTGATCGGTTGGAAGAAATATATGATAAAAGTCTAAATAGGAAGTTTTTTTCCCTAGACGAGCATAAAATCTTTGTTGTCTTTCATACAGTAAGGAAATGATTTCGGACCAGGTGTATTCCAGCCAGATAACACACCATATGCCGGAAAGTCACTAATTGTCCACATCAATGCATCTTTTTATGTGAAATTTTGTTTCGCATCAACATCATATGTACTAACAACATTACTCCACAATGTATTTAACTCGTCAATCATTGGTTTCAAATAAACATCAAAATTCTTTTTCGGATACCCTAGGATTAATAAGGTCAAAAAGATATAGGGCTCCTTCGTCAAAATCCATGGAGGTAGATTGTACAGATTTATAAAGATAGACCAACACTAATACTGACTACCATAAGAACCAAATAGACAGAAACTGTCAGTAGAAATCCCCAATCGCAGGTTTCGGGCTTCTAAATCAAAAGACGGACGCAGAAGATCAAAATGTTTTCATGAATCACCATCAGATGGATGATTCAAGATTTTACCTATTGAAATATTGGTTTTGTGCCATGAAATCATTAACACTGTGTTATGAGACATAAATAAACGTTGCAGCCTGGGTGTAAGGGGGAAATATCTCAACTGTTTTACAGGAATCGATCCAGACTTCCCTGGTTGAGATTATTTATAACTCGATTGTCCACGAGATGGACAACTATCCAACGACTCATTTTCACCCAAATATAAGATGCAATCATTTTCACATGCATTAATCTTCCGATAACTAAGTCCTAGATTACGAACCGACCTCTTTCTATCATCGTAATTTGTAGGCAACACATTTCCTTTAGGTAATAGTGTTTTAACCAAAGAAAATATATGATAAAACTGTTGTTTGACATTGCATTATCTGATTAAATAGCCATAAATTTGGTAACCACTTTTAATTATCTTATCTTGCTACAAGGATATAATGCATCCTCAACAGACATCAAAAACTCATTAAATTCAGATGGTTACAACTCAGGAGTTAAATCAATATTATAGTGGGTCTCATTTTGTTGAATAGATGGACCTGCAACATCACGTACTAAATTTTGCAACCATGATGGATCCAGAATCAAGTTATTAGTATCTTCCCTAAAACCATATTCATCATGTTGATACCAAAAAACTTAATCTGGTTGAAAACCAAACCGCAAGAGATGTCCTCCAACCTTGTCAAATGTTTCAAATGTTCTCAGAACACATTTTTTACAAGGACACTTAATTTTGCATTCTGAAACATATTCTGGTTTTGATGACGCAAATACTAAGAAAGCTTCCACACCCTCAATATTTACATGATTTAAACCAGAACCATTTGGATTTCTACGCTGATTTATCCATGCGCGATCATCTAATAATGACTGATGTTGACTTCCTTGTTCCATATTTTTCTACAAAATATAAAATCATCACCGTTTTTGAATAATTTGAAATTATAAAAATACTATATGAAAAAAGAAGATAAATAATTACTACTACTTCTTAATAATTAGCAGTAATTAAAGGTGACACCATTTCCAGTGGATTGATAGGTACTCTTTTTTCCGACGGCTCGTTTACTTGCATCTTTCCCCCACTGAAATCTCAAAGAATAATCTGGTCGGAGGTACGCATATTCATTCTCATATGTAGGAGAATGAATATACGTAACTCCGATGAGATTCTTCGTTGTGATTTTAGTGTGAGAAAGAAGCAAGTAAAGGAGTTGTTAGACAAAAGATCCACCTTTTCGTTGATGAATCGTCTTCTTCCAACTATCACCACCTGAAAACATTATAAAAAATATGAGCCTATGAATGCATATCCAATCTTGTGTATACCAGATTGAGTATACCTGTGTAGCAGTACAGTTTTCATATTGTATTGAATCAATGAGAGTTGAAAGGAGAAAGGTTATCGAGTAAAAGGAGTGTCGTTAATCCACTAGAAATTGTGCCAGGTTCTTGGAATTTATTAAAATTTATTAAAATTTCTTTCTAACTGTTCCTAACAAATTATTACTATTTATTACTAATTATTAATATTTATTACTATTTATTTCTAATTATTCCAAATTATTACTAATTAAACTTATTTATTAATAATTATTCTTATTTATAACTAATTATTCATATTTATTACTAACTATTACTATTTATTACTAAATATTACTATATATTAATAATTATTTCTATTTATTAATATTTATTACTATTTATTAATATTTATTAAAATTTATTACTATTAGTTACTATTTATTACTAATTATTACTAATTATTACAATTTATTACTAATTATTACAATTTATTCCTATTTATTCCTAATTATTCATAATTATTGCTAATTATTCCTAATTATTGCTAATTATTCCTAATTATTTCTAATTATTCCTAATTATTGCTAATTATTGCTATTTATTTCTAATTATTGCTAATTAGATCTAATTATTCCTAATTATTCCTAATTATTGCTAATTATTACAATTTATTCCTATTTATTTCTAATTAATGCTAATTGTTGCTAATTATTGCTAATTATTGCTAATTATTCCTAATTATTGCTAATTATTCCTAATTATTCCTAATTATTAGTTTTTATTAGTAATTATTACTAATTATAGCTAATTATTAATAATTGTTTCTAATTATTACTAATTGTTGCTAATTATTCCAAATTATTGATAATTATTACTAATTATTTCTAAATATTACTAATTATTAGTATTTATTCCTAATTTTTTTTAAATATTACTAATTATTATTATTTATTACTAATTATTACTAATTATTACTATTTATTCTTATTTATAACTAATTATTCATATTTATTACTAATTATTACTATTTATTACTTACTATTACTATTTATTACTAAGTATTTCTATTTATTAATATTAATTTCTATTTATTACTATTTATTACTATTTATTACTATTTATTACTATTTATTACTCTTTATTACTAATTATTACTAATTATTAGTAATTATTACAATTTATTACTAATTATTACAATTTATTCCTATTTATTAATAATTATTCCAAATTATAGCTAATCATTTCTAACTATTTCTAACTATTGTTATTTATTTCTAATTATTTCTAATTAGTTCTAATTATTCCTAATTATTCTTAATTATTTCTAATTATTACAATTTATTCCTTTTTATTTGTATTTATTGCTAAATATTGCTATTTATTGCTAATTATTCCTAATTATTTGTAATTATCAGTATTTATTAGAAATTATTACTAATTATTAGTATTTATTTGTAATTATTTCTAATTATAGCTAATTATTACTAATTATTACTAATTATTCCTAATTATTTCTAATTATTCCTAATTATTGCTAATAATTTCTAATTATTGCTAAATATTACTAATTGGTAGTATTTATTTCGAATTATTAGTAAATATTACTAATTCTTAGTATTTATATCCTAATTATTACTAATTATTCCTAATTATTACTAATTATTCCTAATTATTACAAATTATTCCTAATTATTACTAATTATTATTATTTATTAAAATTTATTGCTATTTATTACTAATTATTTCTATTTATTACTAATTGTTGCTAATTATTGGTAATTATTCCTAATTATTGCTGATTATTGCTATTTATTTCTAATTATTGCTAATTATTGCTAATTATTGTTAATTATTACTAATTATTGCTAATTATATTGCTAATTATATTGCTAATTATTGCTAATTATTTCTAATTATTACTAATTATTGCAAATTATTACTATTTATTTCTAATTATTGCTAATTATTCCTAATTATTGATATTTATTGCTTATTATTTGTATTTATTGCTAATTATTAGTATTTATTAATAGTTATTACTAATTATTAGAATTTATTACTAATTATTACAATTTATTACTAATTATTAATATTTATTACTAATTATTAAAATTTATTACTAATTATTACAATTTATTTCTAATTATTATTAATTATTGCTTATTATTGATAATTATTACTAATTATTGCTAATTATTACTTATTATTGCTAATTATTTATAATTATTGCTAATTATTCCTAATTATTGCTAATTATTCCTAATTATTGCTAATTATTACTAATTATTAGTAACTATTACTAATTATTAGTATTTATTCCTAATTATTCATAATTATTCCTAATTATTACTAAATATTCCTAATTATTACAAATCAATCCTATTTATTATTATTTATTTCTATTTATTACTAATTATTGCTAGTTATTTCTAATTATTGCTAATTATTGCTAATTAATGATAATTATTGCTAATTATTACTAATTATTACTAATTATTCCTAATTATTACTAATTATTGCTATTTATTTCTATTTATTGCTAATTATTTCTAATTATTCTTAATTATTGCAAATTAGTGCTAATTGTTAGTATTTATTAGTGATTATTAGTAATTATAAGTATTTATTACTAATTATTACAATTTATTACTAATTATTACAATTTATTACTAATTATTATTAATTATTCCTAATTATTAAAAATTATTCCTAGTTATTACTAATTATTACTAATTATTCCTATTTATTACTAATTATTCCTATTTTTTACTATTTATTACTATTTATTACGAATTATTGCTATTTATTGCTAATTATTGCTAATTATTGTTAATTATTCCTAATTATTGCAAAATATTACTAATTATTGCTAATTATTACTAATTATTGATAATTATTACTAATTATTGCTAATTATTGCTAATTATTGCCATTTATTTCTAAATATAGCTAATTATTTCAAATTATTGCTAATTATTCCTAATTATTAGTATTTATTGCTAATTATTAGTATTTATTAGTAATAATTAGTAATTATTAGTATTTATTACTAATTATTAAAATTTATTAATAATTATTTCAATTTATTTCTAATTATTTCCATTTATTACTAATTATTATTAATTATTGCTATTTATTGCTATTTATTACTAATCATTGCTAATTATTACTAATTATGGCTAATTATTCATAATTATTACGAATTATTACTAATTATTAATATTTATTTCTAATTATTCCTAATTATTACTAATTATTCCTGATTATTACTATTTATTCCTATTTATTACTTTTTATTGATATTTATTTCCAATTATTATTAATTACTACAAATTAATTATATACATTACTAATTGTTGTTAATAATTAATAATTACTACTAATTATTAAAAATTAATACTAAAAATTTCAATTTATTAGTATAAATAAATACTAATTACAAAACAATTTAAATTTAATTTAATTACAACTAATCAACAATAAAAAAATTAACAAAAAAATGAAATAAATAATAAATTAAAAAAAAACATAAATACCTTTAAGACTGATTTTCTATTGATGTAGAAGGTTTCACAACTTCTTCGTGAACAAAAAAAATTACTTAGAAAAATTCTCTCTCTAAAATCCGAGTTTAGAGAGAAACATGATCTAAAATTTGAGAGGAATGAGAGGAAAAACATATGGGTGTATATATTGGTTAGATTATTTGCGACGGGATACTCGTCGCAAATCGTCTTTTTGTGAAGGGACCCGTCGCAAATACCTACGCCCACATTAATTACTGTCGGCGGTTAAAAGGTTATTTGTGATGGGACCCGTCGCAAATAGTCCCTACTGACACATCTTTTGTGTCGGGACGACATCCCGTCGCAAAAATCTCTAAACTACCGCCGGTTTTTTGCGACGGGGTCCGTCGCAAATACTTAACTATTTGCGACGGTGGGATCCCACCGTCCCAAATAACCTTTGCGCGGTTTGGCTCACTATCTGCGCCAAACTATTTGCGACGGGAGACGTAATCCCGTCCCAAATAGTTGGTTATTTGCGACGGGTCGTTATCGTCGTCGCAAATAACCTCTTGTACGGACATTTTGCGACGAGATTTATTCCCGTCGCAAAAAAGTCCTTTTTTCCATAGTGACACATGACTACTCCAACCCAAACCCCAAAAGGTGATACCAAGTAACAAAACCGCAAGACCCTTCACATTCATAACCATATAAGGAATCACCTCACCCATTCCGTACACCCAATCACACCTCATAAGCACCAACCAAATCTATAATCATCACTTTGATTTTTTATAGATAATGAGGGATCACCTCTGTACCGTCCGATCTCACTGAGACCATGAGGTCACACCTCTACTGTGACCAGTTCTTAAAACCTGAATAATTTTACAATGAGTTGAGAATCACTAGTTATAGGATCAAACACTTTACCCTGAAACATATAATGCTCTCAAAATGTCACTTACACTGACTAAAGTCAACCCGAATTCTCTCTTACTAGAGGCGTGAAACGTCAGACATATCTAGGCTGAGAGTATGATTACCCATCAACCTAGTTTCCATTTCAATAATTCCACAGAATTTTAATATGTTTAACCACATATTAAAATAAAATTCACCAATATTAGGGATTGGAATCCAAATTATTCAAGTCGTGGAAACTGGAAAATACAAAATACAGTAGCACTCAGGGTTCTTAAACATAAATACCCCAAATCTAAGCGGCCCCAATCATGCTCTAATAAATAAAAAAATCCTTTACAAAATAATTACAACTGTAAAATAATTTATAAGAATAATATATCCCTTAAATTGGTTACCCCAAGGTATCACTACAAAAGTAATCACTATAAGCACTATGTCATATCAAAGTGTTAACCAGTACATTTCACTTAGTCCATCAGTCAAGGTATTACTAAATTCAGATCTTATAGAGCAACATGAACACTCAGATCAAGGTCACCAAACATCCAACATGCCAAAAATCTAAATAATTGCCTTAAATAATGGTGTGAACCAAAAGCACCCTCACAGGGGACTATATCTCATTTACCAGGTCGCAGTACCCCCTCGGGGTTTATCTCAACACATAACCTAAAAACCTCATAACTCAATCACTCTCACTAGCCTCAAATACCCATACACAGGGTCACATGAATCAAATATTGTATCTAATTTACCATAGACATTTTTCACATAAAAAAATTCAACTTTTTAATCCTTTATCATTTCAGATGGTTCACAACCTAGGTTTATTTAATATGAATAAGATTCACCTGTTAAGAGGGAAAATTCCAAATAATTTTATTAAAGTAAATTTATTTATACAACACATTATTTTCCCTATAATTCATATCTCTTATGTATTTACATTACAAAAAATTTAAAAAGATCACATTTTAAATTTATTCACATTCCATTAATTATAAAATTTACATACAGCTTTTCCTGGATTAGTCAAAATTTTCCACCAATTCTCAAGCATTCATTAAAGAAAATTCTATTATCAATGTTTGTGGAGAAAACCACACAGGTTTATTAATAAGACATTATTTAATCCAGATCTTCATTTAACAAATAATTTATTTCTTCGAATTTATCACAGAACCATCCTATGAATTTTTCATGTAAGATGCAAATATAATATTCTATAGACAACATCATGTAAAACCATCTTGAACATTTAAACAACCAAACCAATTTTACGGATAATAAATATAAATAAATGAAATATCCCGATAGGTAAATCACATGATAATATAAATCAAATGATATAATATACCAATCATTGGGAAAATATGTATGATATAAAACACTTATGTTTCTAGAATGATGCATGACCACACACTCTACAATCTCATTACATATTGATCCATGAAATAAATACTATAATCCCATAAAATCGAAAACAAAGTTCCACATACAAGGTGAAACTCAAATAGAAATATAACAATGAATTCCAAGAACAAAAAGTCTCATCCATGGAAACATAGGATTCCCCCATGCACGGTTTGATCACTCCCAGGAGCGAGATCATTAACATGTTCCAACACACCCCTAGTCTCCTGGATACTATCCAATAAATATTAAGACAAAATAAAAACACATGATACTATTTCATATCACCCATACCCAGATTCAACTAAATAGGTTCCCCAGGCTGGTGTGTCAGATGACCTAAAGCGCACCTACATGTATTCTATAGATTTTTAACAAGCGGAGAGGGTCTATAGGGATATTGTTGGGAGACTATAACCTCTCCTAATAGTATACCAAACAACTAAAATAATATGAAACATATAAATCAAATAATTATCCATCGTAGATATGGTATACACGTGATAATAAAAGAGTGCAACACCACATGATAAAAAAATAATGGGTATTCTATACAATAACAAGACCCCCCATGGTGGATCATATATAAGGGGGAAAATACCCAAAAAAATGAAACTATGAACTCATAAAAAAAATTCTTGAGACCATCCTACTCCCATCATCCATACTCTACTCCAGCATGTGATGAAATCATTATTTAACATGCTTGTCCCTAAAACTGTATCCTATTAATAGTAAGTCTTATACTCAGGTAAAAAAGTTACATGGAGGCATGAGCAGTGTGTGGGTATAACTATGTATTCCCACATTAATTATATCCCTTAAGTAAATAATCATCATAAAAAGTGTATATATAGGTGAAAATTAAAATAAATTCCCATATAACCAAATGAAAAACAAATAAATAAAAACACAGCCCCAATATTAGACTACGTGGTGAAACCTCAGGTTGTCACTATCCACTTTGGAAAAAAAAACCTGTATTTCTATCCGTGGTATATAATATTGAATTTCTAGTTCCAAGGAAAACTGCCATTGAAACCACTATGTAGAAGGACATGGGAATTTTTGGGGGATCCACTTGTTGTTTCTATAAAATCATGTAATCCAAAATCCTTGGATTTTATCTAGGATAATCTAATCAATGCATTTTAGGTTAATCCAATGAATATAACCTTGGAATTATCTAAACTAAATCCATGTAACCACTAATATAAATAATTGAAAGTATTAGGATTCGCATGAATCTAGGTCTAAAACAATTATTATTCCATCTCATACAGTCAAAATGAATCCAAGGAGCTCATCCCATGACATTCACAATGGTAAATTTAATGAAATATATGAAAATTTTCTTGGAATTCAATATATAATACTTCACCAGAATCCATTGGTGATTCACTACTTCAAAATGATGAATCGTTGAGGAATCCAAGGCAGCTCATGTAATTCCTTAGCATGGGAAATACTTGAATTTAATAAGGCATCCTATCATGGAATTCAAGTGAGTCTCATAAATGAATAGATAATAACTCGAACATTGCACCCATTTTATAGTAATAATTAAATCTAAGGGATGAATCCCAAGGCATTCCACCTATAATAACTATGTACTTTTGAATATAAAAAATAACCAAATCCCTATTCAATAACCCTGAATTTCTCCTAGAGTAACATAAATACCGAAGCCGGTGAAATTATTCAATATCCCTTGTCAAATTATAAAATCATTATACTTTTTCTAAGGCTTTATTAAATAGGATTTAATTTAGAAGCCTTAATATAAAACACATTATATGTTTCTTACTGACAGTTTATTTTACCAATATTGTTATTCATCATAAAACTTTATTTAAAATGTTAGAATCTATCCTTAAAACATTTGGTTACAATTTCATATCCACAATTTACCACATTACTCAATATTATTGTAATATCCATGGTTTTTGTGAATTTTTTTTCCAAATTAATCTAACATTTTCGATATTGTTTCATTTCACAAAACATTGTATATAGATTTTGATATATAAAAGCAATAAGTTTGGATTGCATTATATGATAAACCATGTTAATAGTGTTCTACTCGAAACACTTAGATTAAATTAAGGAATATGAGACACTATTGTTTTTTTTGTTTTACTCCTAATTACGAATTTCTTTTTTAGCTAGCGTAACATGCAAGGCCTAGTTTTACCAAAATACAATATATTATTAATATTATTATTAAAATATTTTTATTTCAACCATGTAGTTGTTGGAATAATATTTATGAATAATAATAAATTAATTATGAAAATATGATTTATAGATGTATATAAAATGAATTCTTTGGTTATAAATTATTATAATTGAATGAAATAACTATTTGAAAATAAAGAAATTACTTTTCTATGAAAACAATTTTTCTATGTATAAATAGAATTTTATTATAATAAATTAAAGAAATTATTTTATTAATTTTTATAACAAAATAAATATATATATTATGTATTAAATAAATATTTTTTATACTCATCCAATTTATTTAATAGGCATAAGATAATAATAAATCCATTTTATGAATAAAATGATGTAGTTTTCTAAAAGTTAATTTTAACATATTTTAATGGAGAACATATTTTAAATATTCCTTATTTCACTTTTATAATTATTATTTTACAAAATAAATATCATTTTTTAAATCCTAATAGAAAAATATACTTTGGGTAAATTTTTAGTGTTTTTCTAAGAAGGTTTATTTATGGATTAATTGTGAAAAGAAACTGAATTCTATTTAATAACTTATTTTTAATCTAAATAATTTAGAGGGTTAAATAATATTTTGAATTTTTTTTACATTTTAATTTTATAAATTTTAAATAAATTAATAAAATTTAGGTTATTTTAACCAACTCTAAACTGAATGTCGATATAAAACCATTTCATTCTTTTGAATATTTTAACTTTAAAATCATATTTTACATCTCGCCTGCAAGGTTAAATTTAAATTAATTTCTACCAGTTATATTTTTGAAATTTGGGGAAAGGGATTCATTATTTGGATACAAAATAATATATAATTTATAATAAAGTAAACATTGATTTTTTTACCAAATATATTAGTGAAAATGCCAAAAATTGTTTTAGCAGATAAGTGAAAATTTAGCTTAGCAATGTACTAAACCATAAACATAAGGCCAAAATGACCTAGAAACATGTCATAAATACATTGGATGTTCATATATATACCCTTTAAACTATTTTCTCTTATTTTTACCTTTATTGGAGCTGCATTACATTGGGGAAACATGGGTGGAATTCCCTTTTAAAAAATTTACATGAATGCCACTCATCCTTTATAAAAAGGCACACACCCCTCCCACTTATTCAAAACACTAAATCCATTTTGATTGTAAAAAATTTACAAAAAATTATTCTCAAAATACCTAAATTCATGCTGTAATACTAAATTTTTGAATAAATCCATCCAAGGAGTCCCTCTAATTAAAAACTATAATGAGTTACCCAAAGAAGAGGTAAAATCATTCCTCAAGATCTTCTGTTTTATTTTCAATTGTCACCTACTCAAATATTTTTATTACAAGATTATATAATGAAATAATTATCCTAAATATAATTAAATTTTTTTTCTAGGTGTTCAAAATACACCTAAAAACATTTCCATCTAATGGGTAACAAAATTATCGTTCTTGGGTACGACGAACTACCACCTCACGAAACAATGTTGTTCGTTATTCCTTTACCATCTATCAAGGTTGGTCATTATGATGTAAATTATAATTTTATATTATATATATATATAATATTTATGATTTATTTACACTCTTTTAATTATTATTTAAATATACCATCATGAATTCCATTTTTGAAATATGATATCTTTATTTGTGGATGTGTGTACTACTGCCTCCTCAAAGCGATGTGATTAGTTCACACATTACATGGGATGTATTAAAGATGGGTTTATTAAAAATATATGATATATATTAAATAATAATTTTACTGAAATAAAATAAATATATATATAGACATATATTTCATTTACTTTCTTTCTTTCAATACGACAAGAAAACTAAAACATCTGACATGTGTACGTACGACCTACCGTGTCCATGAACTACGAATTTAATTTCATATATCTATATTTTTTATATTTATATTAATATTTATATAAATAATATATATTATATATAAATCATGTTTTATGTTATATGGATATGTAAATTATGATTTATTTAAGGGGATCAAGAATAAAAATTCAGAACATGTATGATAAACAAAACAGTTATTACCAAAAACGTTTCTTTTAAATGGAATTGGTAATAAATGGGTAATGTGAAGTAATAAGTGAATCATATATAGTATGATATATAGTAATATAGTTCTTTTATACATTTATATTAATACTTATATTTATTATATAGGAGGTTATAATTATTATGAATAAAGTCAAGACTTAAGGTAAGGGTTTTCCCACGTCACTTTTTATATCTGTGAGATAAAAGCCTCATTCACCACTAATTTATTTATATTTGTGTATATAATACCCATTAATGGATTCTATGATTCTTATACATATATTTATGGGTATTTTCATATACATTATATGAAATTTTCTTCATGGGGTTTATGGTTCAAAAGATACCAAATTGGTAATGTAATATTTCTCTCAAGTTGTCTTACTCGAGATACATGCAATGTTATGCACCTATATTTTTCTATGAAGTGCATATAATACTCTTATGAAAGTTATATCATGATTATACTTATTTAATTATATTTAAGCTTTATTTTATTTCACACTCTTCTATATATTATGATTCAATGTTACAGAAGTGGTAATAGTTTTTTTCTACAATCTCATCATTTATTAGGAATGTTTTTTACAATGGATCCATTGATGAAATATTTAAATCCATACCTCAAAAAAAATAATGAATTTTATTATCCTTAGGTTATACTTGAGATATTCATGTATTCACTACTACAAATATGGCCTTTATTTGTGCGAGAAAAGTCGATTAAAAGAAATAAAAAGGCACGGTTAATTGAGGCGAAGATAAAGGGGGTCCCTTTTATCAGCGCTCTGAAAAAACTGATAAAAGGCACCTTTTATCAGCACTTTTAGAAAGAACTGATAAAAGTGGAAAAAAGTATTAAAGAAAATAAAAATTATATATTTTTTCAATTATTGGGGGCTTTAACTGCACTTGAATCCCCCCATTAACAGCTCCCACCGCCCATGGTAGCCCACGCACGCCCCAGGACATCTCCTCCCTGCCCCACCCCCCTTTAAAAGCGCAAGGTAATTCCACGCACCTACGCCCATGACCTGCCTCCCCCAGGATTCGAACTTGAGACCTCTTGCCTACGCGCCTAAGCCTTTACCACTCAACCATATTACTTTTCTTTTCATTTATTAATATAAATATTTATTTATATAGATATTTAGTTATATTTACTCATATATAAATATATATTTATATTAAGTTATATTAATATATATCCGTATAATAATATATATATAGTAATATTAATATATACAGAAATATATAGTCATATTAATATATATATATATATTTGTATATTAATATATATTTATATCTATTTATATATATATTTAGTTATAATTTTTTATCCTCATATTTATTTTTATATTAATATATATTTATAAGATTTGTTTTAAATACATTTATAAAATATGTTTCCTTATGTGTGTTTTTATAAATAAATAAATACATACATACATACATACATACATGAATACATACATTCAAACACCTACACAACACACACACACAAAGATAAATATTATATGTATATATATAGGTAAAATTATAAATATGTATATATATTTAGAAATATTATGTATTAATATGTATATACAAAAGTGCTAGAAATGGGGTCTCGAAAAACCAAACAAATCACAGTCACTGAAAAAGAGACAACTTCTTTTCTGGTTGTCCGTTTGAGCTTCGTGGATAGTTGAACTGAAGCTCATAGAATGAAGTATGATAAAGCAGGTACCAGAGGCTGAAAAAACACACAAATCAGAAGTAATGACCGTTGTATGAAAAATTTAACAGGGTTCCGAACACTGAAACTAAGTTTTGGAAACCTTGTGTTGGTCTCTTGGGATTTTCAGGTCCTAGAATTGCCTAAAACTATGTCACTCTCAACCTGCCACCTAGATGTGTTCTCTTCCTTTGATTTGATATGTTATTGAGCCCAAACAGACACAAAGATATAATGTTTGGTCTGTTTGAAGATAGACTTTTTTGGAGTGTCATAACTGATATATCATTCATTCCTCTCATCATCTAATGGTTTCGACTAGACGTGGTCGTCACTCATTTCATTAGATTCGATTGGACTGGTTGTGGTGATCAAATGGACTACCAGAGTAGAAGTTACGCCCATTTTACTGAGTTGCTGGTTTTTTAGGTTTTTTGGAGATAAGAGAGTTTCAAGATTTCAATTGACAAAAACTTCTGCTCCGAGTGTCCATTTTGGCTCTACCACATATCAATTCAAAGTTTGTGAAATGTTACACACTCCAGTTATCACTAAAACCACTTCTCACGTTCATTTAGTTTTAAAAAGGACCATAAACCCTCTGAACGGTCATATGTTTGGCTCTGGGGGTCTGTTTTATCATAACATCTACTCCAGGTGTCCGTTTTGCCTCAACCACATATCAAATCGAATCTTAAGACCATAAATACACTACAGTGACCAATATAACACCTTATCATATTCTTCAGGGTATGAAAATGTCCTTAATCCCTACAAACGACCATAATTTTGGCTCTCGGGTGTCCATTCTGGGTCTACGATAGATCAAATCGATATAAAACATATTTTAAAAAATATTTATTAAATTTATATCAATATAAATATACTTATATAACAATATATTATTTTTTATAATTTTTTTGAAATATAATCATTTATCAGTGCTTTTAAAATGAACGCTGATAAAGGGGACCCCTTTATTAGCACTACAAAAAGAAGTAATGATGAAGGGGGCCCCTTTATCAGTACAAAAAATAGAGCTGATAAAGGTGGGCCTTTATGTGTGCTAAAAAAAGCAATGATAAATGGTCACTTTTAAGAGAACTTTTTTAGCACTGTTAAAAGTGCCCTTTATCAGTGCTTTATTTAGCGCTAATAAAGGATGGTGCTTCCCTTTTATCTTTTTTGTAGTAGTGACTGTTACTATTTTTTCCTCTTTGGTAATGATGATAATTAAGAATTTGTTTAATTAAAATATGAATTTATTTATCCTTTATATCGAAAATCTATGTTCTTTAAAAACCATGTTTTCTAGAAAGGTTTCCAATATTGTTTTTGTTTAAAAAGTGTTTTAATATATTTGAAAATCTAATTTTAAAAGTTTCAAAAATTTTATATTTATATAAAATTATTTCAGTGATTTCAAGTTTTCATTATATGTTTTCAAACCCATTTTCATGAAAAGTGTTCTCTAAAATGATTTCAAGCCATTCATTTTTTCTTTTAATGTATTTTCAAAGAAAATGTTTCTAAACAATTTTCAATATTTAATTCTATGTTTTAAAAGTGTTTTAAATGAAAAATGTTTTTGAAATATTTTTGAAGCTTCCTTTATTTGTTTTGATATCCATTTTAAAAGAAAAAGGGTTTCAAAATGCTTGATGTTTTAAAAACCATTTTTCAAAGGGGAAAAGATTTTTTACTCAATAAATGTTTTAAATTAAACTTTACGGAATTCTATATAAGAAAAGTATTTTTGAAATGGTTTTAAAGAATTTATTTTTAGGGAAATGATATTTTCCACAAGAAAATTTCCGTGTGATCTCTCAAAATCCTTTTCCAAATAAGAAGACACACTTTTTTATATTCTATGATTTTATTCGGATATAATAGAAGAATATCATTCATATTCTACCATTAATGTATAATGGTTTTTAAAGATATTTTTGACACATTTTTCTATTCCACGAGTTATATTATTTTGAATCCCGCTTCTTTTCATGGGATATGCTTTGATGATATCATTATGAGACCAATTTCTTTTCTATAGGTAATTATATGATTAAATATTTAGGATACCCATTTAATTTCATGGGTTATGATATGATAATTTTTTATAATATTGTAGCACATGTATATATGATTTTACTATGTGATGGATGAGACCAATATCTCCCACAAATGCATTAGAAATGGTGGATGACTCAAGAGTATATAATTTATGTGTGAACCGGACTATATGTTCAAAATGTTATGCGTGAACCTGATTACATGTTCCCAATGTTATGCATAGACCTATTTTCTTGTCCATAAGTTTATGTGTGAACCTGATTGCATGATTACAATGTTATTATTGAACCTTATTACATGTTCACCATATTATTCATGAACATGATAACATGTTAAAAATGTTATTAATGTACTTAGTTTTAGGTCTATAAGTTTAGGTGTGAACATAATTACCTATTTAGAAAGTTTTGTGTGAACCTAGTTACATGTTGAAAATGTTATACGTTCTCCCAGTTTCATGTCCATAAGTGTATGTGTGTTCTAAATTTCATTTACAAAACTAAATTAGTGAACGTGTTTCTACTTATACATGATAAAAATGTAATAATATGATTTGTATGATAAAATTACTTGTATTATTCCTATGTTATTCTTTTAGGAATTATGTTATCTTTTACTTTATCATTCATGTCGTATGAACATCCATTCATTATTCCATGACTCTTGATTATGATCTTTGATATAAAGGGTATTATCTTATAATGATACATTCTTGTACTCATACCCTTTATGCTCATGATTTTGATTAAATATCCCCTTGTTTAACTTCACTGTTAATCTAAGCACATCTTTTTATTATTTATTACTTTCCCTAGGTTATGAAGAAATTTTTTTAATTAAGATGAATAATGTGGAATATCTTTATGAATATGTTTAAGATCTTTCCCCAAATTATAAGATTGTTTTACATGACTCAAAAGGAACTAAACTGTTATGATCCTCAGGAATTTATTTTTGAAATGTGTTGATTATTCATTTAAAATTATATAATATCCATGTATGTTAATCATGGGTTTCTATAGTTGATATCAAAGTAATGGTTTATTCAACCCTTGGAAACTGGGATTATAAAAATTTAGTGACATCCAAATGGATACATGTAAATATATTTCTAGGGATGTCTCTAAGGATAAGCATAAGGTGTTGTAGAGTTAAAATTTGGTGTCATGGATTATGAATACTGTATATAATTTTCAATGATTATGTGGTTTTCACCTTTAGTAAGTGTTACTCACGCTATGCTTTCTATTATTAGGAAATAGATGAAATTGTATGGAACAAGGTTAACATTTCATGTTTTAGATGTGGAAAGTATGGGAATTATACAATTGATGTTGTAAGATGAAATATCTGGAAGTTAATTAGGAATCTGGTATGAGTATTGGTTTTATTGTTGAAAATGAAGAGACTGCAAATGACATGTGAAAGATATGGGATTTTATTATAGTAATTTTTACATATAATGTAAGAATCCAAATTATATTGAGGAACCTTAAAACATGATTCATATTTAATATTCTAGGAAATAGGTATTAATTAATATGATTATTAATCCTAAGTAATGGTATAAGAATAAATTTTCATGATTTAAGTGTATATGTTTTTGAATTTAAAGATTATGTTATATCAATCAAGAAGTATATAAGGATTGTTTTTAGAAGTTATTCTTTAAGTGTTAACAAGAATATTTTACATGGTAATGGGTACCTAGAAATTGATTTAATAAAAGGATTAAAATAAAAAAAGGTACCCCTTAAATGTTTCTATGGATGGGAATATGATATTTTATATGTATAAGAAGATGATGTTATAGATTAAGTAAATTGGACGGTATTTAGGTCCTAAAAATTGATTGGGTATTTGTTGAAAACATAGGATGTGTTATCATAAATGTAGTTTAAAACATCTTGGATTTATGGAATATATCAAATATTTTTCAAAATAACGAAGCATGCTTGTTTTCCAAATATATTAATGATAATTCATCACATTACCATGTTTCAATAGATTATACGATGATGGTATTCAAAAGTATGGAAATTAAAAACCCTGAGATAATTTATTATATATGGGGGATTAATGTTATTCTGATTTAGTGACCATATTTATAATGTTTTGGACATCCACCATTCTGAAGGGTTACATTGTTAACTATTTAAGAAATGGATTAAGTTAAACTTCAAATGAGGTTTTAGAGATTAAAGTATTATCTCACAATGTGAGGATTTATGAATATTGGATAACTTATGTTAAATATTTAACTATTATTCTAACTAAATAAATATGGAATGAATTATCATTATACTTATTTATCTTAGGATCTGTTAGTTATTTAATGGAAAAAATATAACCTTCAATTTTTTTAGGGTAAGCATTGAAGTGGAAATTTGTCAACACACAACCATTGTGTAATATTTTTCATATGACATGGAATTAAATAAAGTAGTTATATCTCCTTATGTTTCTATATAGTAAAAGAGTTCCTCAAATCTATGAAAAGGATTTGGAAAAAATATTCATCAAAATACATTCATTTCTATTGAACTGATGACGTTATAAATCATGATAGATTTATTGTTTTGAGGCCCTTACCATTCCATTGATCATTCACATGTCGAGGATCAATGATCATTATCACTAGCTATAATTATTTTCACTTTTTATCCATGTACCATATTCACTCCAGACCTAGGTTACCCTATGTGGAATCCCAATTCTTTGTTACTTTGGGTAACAATTATGTTTCTAACTTTCCTTGTTTAAAGGATGTTTTGCTATTTATTTTTATAATGTGGGTTTCTATGAAAGAAAAATGCAATTATAAAACCTTTGATAACCCAGATTAATTTCAAAGGTGAAATTCATTTTAAGGGGGATATAATGTAACACCCCTGATATTTTTTTTGAAATATATTTTTGAATTAATTAAATATTTTAGATATTTTTCATTTTCCACAACACTAAATATATATTTTTTATACGAAAGCATAAACTTAACCCTGCATTCTAACTAAAAAAATTTAATCTTAATCTACATGTAATGATTATATTAAATTTTGGTATACAGAACACTATGTTTGGTTCATGTTACACACAATTCTGAGTTCCTTTAATATGTTTTGTGACACACAAGGTTGAGTTTTTCCGAACTAGAATATATTATTAATAATATTATTAAAATATTATTTTATCTACCACTAAACTGTTTGAATGGAATATAAAAATAATATTAAAAAATTGTGAATTTATGATTTACTCATGCATATAAAATGAATCCTTTTGTTATAAATTAGTAGTTTTGAATGAATTCACTATTTAAAAATAATGAATTTTTTTCTAAGAAAACTATTTCTCTATGTACAAACAAAATTTTATCAAAATAAATTAAACAACACAATTTTGATTAATATTTTCAAATATAATATATATATTATGTATTTAGTCAATATTTTTGATATCCATCCTATTAGTTTGACTAGTATAAGATAATAATAAACCATTTTTTATGAATAAAGAGATATATTTTACTAAAAGATAATTTTAACATATTTTAATGGTGAATTTATTTAATTTTTTGACACATTTATAATATTTATTTATAGAAATTATCTCAAATTTTTATAGTGTAATATCAATGGTTTCTTTGGGTGAATTTTTGTAATTATTTGACAAATTTTCATTTTCTAATGAACAATGATAAAACACAGAATTTTAATTCATAAAAACTTTTTAATTTAGAAAATATATAGGGTTAAATTATATTTTGAATTAGATTAAATGTATTTTCAGATAAATTTTACATTAATTAATCCAATTTTTTTCAATGGATTAAATTACACTTAGAAATTTGATATAAAAACATTTCAAACATTTGAACATTTTTAATTTAACAACTCGCTTTGTCATCCTGTTTGCGGGATTAAATTTGAATTAATTTCCACCACAAATGTAAATATAATCTGTAAAAATAGATTACTTTTTTTAGTAAGAATAACTTATAATTAATAATATGTTAATATCTTTTTTAGACCAAAAATACCAATGAAATTGATTAAAATTAATTACGACGAATAAGAGAAAAACTAACATAAGAGAGGATTGAAAATTAAACTTATGGATAAAAATAACTTCATACCTTGTCCAAAATGAGTTGGATATTAATATTTAGACCTTATAAACCCTTGGATCATATTTTGACCATTATTGGAGTCACATGACATGGAAAAAACATGGGTGGAATTCCCTTTTCATAAAATTTCATGAATGCCAATCCTCCTCCACTATTAAAAGGAACACACCCCTCCAACTTATTCACACCTGTCAAAAAAAATTCTATGAAATATTATTACAAATTCTCCTAACAAAATAACTGAATTGATCCTTTAATCCTACATTTTTTGATATATCTATCCATGTAATCCCTTTGGTGAAAATTATAAGGAGATACCCAAAGTAGAGCGGATATCATTCGTCAAGATCTTTTGTTTTATTTTCATTCTCCACCCTCTAAAATATTTTTATTATTTTAATATATAATAACCTATGTATCCATGATATAATGATATGTAGTTATTCTAAGTGTTTTTCTTACACTTACACACACTATAATCTAATTGGTAACAAACTTATCATTCTTATGTATGGAAAACTACCGCCTCACGAAATGATGTTGTATATTAATTTTCCCTTACCTCCTCTAATAATGGAAAATTATGATGGAAACTCTATTTTTATATGATATTTATTATTTATTTATGCTTATTAAATTATTATATAACACATACCTTCATGATTTCCATTTTTTTAAATATGATAACTTAGTTTGTGGATGTGTTGACTATTGCCTCCTCAAAGCGACATGATTCGTTTATAATTTGCATGGAATGTATTAAGGATGTGTTTAATAAACGTATTATTAATATATATTTAAATTATTAATTTTAATACAACTAATATATATATATATATTTTATTTTATTTCCTTATTTTAATATGATAAAAAACTCAATCAACGATCACAAGTTCGTATGACCTACAATCTCCAAGAATTGTGTATTTAATTTAATATATATATGTATATAATATAGGTTGTTTTAAATATTTATATAATAAATATATAATATATATAAATCATTTTATACATTTCTTAAATTATTAAATCTACTTCCAAGTAACGTGATCAGTAATAACAAGTGAAAACATGTAAGATAAATAAGGGGTTATTACCTAAAATATTGCTTTAACATGGAATTGTTAATAAATATGTAATTTAAAGTCATAAGTGAATCATATATGGTATGATATATAGGAATAAGGTTCTTTGTTATATTTATAATAAACATTTATTTATTATATAGGAGTTTCGAATGGTTATGAATATTTTTAAGACTTAAGGTAAGTGCTTTCACTTCTCACTTTTTATATCCGTGATATACATGCCTTATTCACCACTAATTTATTTTTTGTGGTGTATATACTAAAAATAAATGTATTATATGATTATTATACTTAAATTTTTCAGTATTTACATATTCATTTGATGATATTTATTTTATGGGGTCAATGGTTCAAAATCAACCAAATAAGTAATGTAATTTTTGTATCATGTTTCTTTATTTGGGCTTCAAGACATGTTATGAACCTATATTTTTCTATTGGATGTATATATTGATATTTTTACATATAAAATCATAAATATACTTATTTAAAGATATTTTATGTTTCCTAAACATTTATTCTCTCATGTTGAGTATGAGTCAATGTTATGAATGTTGTAACAGGTTATTGCTACAATATGAACATTTATCAAGATTGTTTACAATTATGCTTCCATTGATGAAATATTAGGATGAATATATCAAGAAAACTCATAATGTTTATTATAATCAAGTTATCCATGATATATTCACGTATTAGTACCATTTTTATACACTTTTTTCATTAGATAACTATGAAAATATTTTTATGAAAATCCAACTTTATTTCTCCTTTCGATCGTCAATCTGTGTTATTTCAAAATTGTGTCTTATAAAAAAGGTTTTATAAATTTTTATGGTTAAAAAGGGATTTATATTATTTCCAAATATTTATTAATTGGTTTTAAAAATATTATTTTTAATGAAATTTATTTCATTGATTTGATTTTTTTTATGTTTTCAAAATCATTTTCTAAAAAAGGGATTCCCAAAATGACTTCAATACCTGTTTTAATGTTTTTAATGTATTTTCAACGAAAAAGGATTTCAAAAATGTTTCCATGTTTTCTATATGAGTTTTAATGTTTTTCCAAATAAATTTTTTAAACAATTATTTTCATGATTCAATTATAGGTTTTCGATGATATTTTAAAAGAATTTTTTTTAAAAACTGATTATGTTCTAAAAAAAATTTCGATGTAGGAAAGATATTTTCCACAATATATTTGTTAAATGAAATATTAGAGCTTTATTTATAAGAAACAAATTTTTTGAAATGGTATTATAAAAATAATTTTCAAATAAAGGCTATTTTACTTAAGAAATATTCCATGTGATATTTTAAAATCCTTCTCCATCTAAGATGACAAACTTTGTTACAGTTTATGATTTATTTGGGATATGATACAAGAATAAAATTAATATTCTTTATTTAATGGATTATGTTTCTATAGAATTATATTTATGAAACTAATTTCCCGTCCATGGGTTATATGCCTTTCCCACCTCCTTTTCATTGGTTTTGATTTTAGGAAATGATTATGAGACCTTTCTCTTTTGCCTGGGTAATGATGTGATGAAATATTTATGATACACATTTCATTCAATGGGTTATGAAATTATAATTGTTTAAAATATTTTGGAACACATATTTATTATTTTCTTATGTTATTGGTGGGACCTATATCTCCCTTCAATACATTGGGTAATGATTGATGAATCATGAGTATATAAGTTATGCGTGAACCTGATCACATGGTCAAAATTATTTATGTTAACCTGATTACATATTCATAATGTTATGCATAGACCTGGTTTCATATACATAAATTTATGGATGAACATAGTCACATGTTCATAATTTTATAAGTTAACCTTATTACATGTTCACAATGTTATATGTGTACTTATTTTCATGTTCACAATATAATGAATGGATCCGCTTTCATTTACATAAGTTTATGAATGAAACTGATTACATATTCAAAATGTTATATGTGAACATTATTATATGTTCAAAATGTTATGTTTGGACCTAGTTTCATATCCATAAGTTTATGATGTGGCCCGATTTAATTTCCATAATTAAATTAGTGGACATATTTGTACTTATACATGTTGAAAATTTTATAAACTGATATGTATGCCACAATTCCATGTATTATTCATATGTTATGATGTCGTGGATTACGAAATTGATTACCTTATTATTCTTGTCTTAAGAACTTCCAATCATTATGTCATGACTCTTGATTATGATCTTATATATGTGGGTTATGAGCCTCTAATGATTTTATCAAGTTCTCACACACCTTATAATCATTATATTTCTTACATATATCTTTATTTACCCTTACAGAGTATTTTATATCATCCCTTTCTCATGTTTTCATTCTCCATGTTATGAAGAATAGTTATTATGTAGGATTAGAAAAGGGGTATATATTTATGGAGATATTGAAGATATTTCACAAAATTTTGAATAATGTGTTCCATGATTTCAAATAAACTTAAATATTATGTTCATAAAGCATACATTTCTATATTGTGATGAACATTCATATAAAATTATGTAATTTACATGTGCATTAAGCCTAATTCTCTATAATTATGGGTGCTCCAATGTCTCATGTTCTTTCAAAGAAATCTATTCGACCACAATTCATAATTTTAACAAATAAATTTTTCTATTCCCTTATATAATTTTACAATTTACTCTCAAAATAAAAAAGGTCAAATTCAATGTCTCAAACATTCTCACATTATCGATGGTTATAAAATTTCATTTCACCAACCTCTATTCCAATTATAGCTTCTCAAATAAACCATATAACATGACAACAATTTCTTACCCCCTGACCATTCACATCCAATTCCCAACTAAGTACATCACCCATGTAACTAATGTTTTATTTGGTTTAAGTCATGTTAAAAGGGAATTTAACTAGAAATAATTCAATTTAAAACATTTAATTCAACTAAGAGCCTTAATAAATGTGGTTGGCTTATCCCTATCATACATACAATTCGAAAATAAAAAAAATTGTGAGTCAAAATAGATTGACCATCTATATCATGCCAATCGAGTCCCAATCATTGAAAATTATCCTCCAGTTCAGTCAAAATATGAAGAAAATGACAAAAAAGAACAATTTCTTTAAAATTTAGAAAATAAGTTAAATCATAACACCACGTAATGGTAAGATAAAACTTAATTAGATAAAAAATGATTTATATTAATACACTACCTCTCAAATGCCTTCAATTACACTCAATTCAGAACATGAACAATGGAGATCCCCCCATGGGAAGAGAAGAGTGGAGGATGAACTTATGAATCTATTATTCACTGAAATGTGGTGAAAAATCAAGGGGGTGTACTTAAGAGAAAATAACGAAAAGAACATTTTCCCTTGAGAAAAATAAAAAATGTTAGAGGCCATTATCTAGAAACTTGACTCCCATAGCTAGTCATTGGCCTCTACTATCTATCAGGTGCCAGGACCATAGAGTATCCAATTATCCCAATAACCCTCCCTAGATAATACTAGGGACATAACAAAATAGTGGTGTTGTAGTATCATGTTTTAGTCTTGAATCCCTTCTCATGTCTGTGGTTTTCTACAATGACAACTCCATCCACCCTTTGATCATTATTCCATGTGTAATTACATGCATACAATGTTTTATAACCTTTGATTTTTACTCTCAAATCTCAGTTTAGAAACATGGTCCTCCACCAACAAAAAAATGTTCTCTTTTAAAACTTCAACTTCCAGTATGAATAAGGGAATTATACTTTTTAATCTATTTTAGATAAATAGATCATTTCCATTAATCTATGTTCTTTTATTTTTATAAATCATTATCCCTTTTATAAAGTATTTTCATTTCATATATGGGATGGTACATTAATCCAACAATCCAAATCCTTATGCCCAAACATGTTACCACACTTCCAATAACCAATATATTCATATATTTTCATTAATTCAACTATCTAGTGTGAATAGAAAACACAATGTTTTTATAATTAATTACCCTTATTTTGGGATACTTTTTATGATAAATAATATTTATCATACTCCAACCACCTTTGATGATGTGGTGGTTTCCTCCTTAATTATATTCAATTATCATTATATTGATTTTGTATTTAAACATACATTGTTCATTAAAACTGACCATAGAATAATCATTAGTTTTTGATATGGATGATATCATTTTATATTAAGATTCTATAGATTGATAATTAGCTTGTCTTAAGATATTCTTCACACTAAATTTAAATTTTTTAGAATATTAATCTTCCCAAGTATTTTATATGGAAAAATGTCTTTTATGAACTCATTTTCAAGACAATGCTTCAACTATTTCCTAATTTTTTAGTTTAACCTCATGATCAATACATTTCATATTGAGAATATACTTCTCATATTCCACTAATTTGAATCTATTATCACAAATATTCCTGATTTTTTATCATTATATTCTTGAATTTAATTCCTTTCTTATAAGGAAATATCAATATCTATAATCCCATTGTCTATGATTCCCAATTGAGAATGTTGTAATGTTTACCGTTCCAATACATCTATTCATTATTAGTTTGATGATTCCGAAAATCCATACTATTATTATGAAATTTATGTTAGGTGTTTCAGATTGAAATTATATTAGCTATTTTCTCAAGTGTTTATCCTACTACATACAGGTACTTTGTCATATGATATTCAAAGAACAAATTCTGTTTCTTGAAATAAGAAAGTGTCATGTAAGACTTTATCATAACATGTTTGATTAATGAAAGATAGTTCTTTCATAATGATAATATGAAAATAAATTTATTCTTTTAAGTAGAATATTTGTAGTCAAAAGAATTTTATGAAAAGTAATACTTTATCATACACTAGAGAAATAATCCTATTATATGCTTGAAGCTATTTATCTTATGAAATCGAGCTTATTTATTTTATGAAATTATATCTAGTGATACAAAGTATGTTTAGCTGATATCCGATGAATATATGATAGTATATAATGTCATGATTACATTGGTAATCTCATGATAAGCCATTTCATACAATTTCACTATATCAAAGTATTATTGTACTTTTAAAGTAATGACCAGACATCACAAGACTTACCATAAATAAGAAAATTTAGAGAGTGATAATATATATGATATTTCTATTAAAAAAGAAATTCTGTATTTGGAAAGCACATGTAATACTTACTATTCTTATTTTATCAGTATTTATGCATGTCTCATTCAACTTTTAGAGTTATCCTATGCTTAAGTTTGGAACATCATATAAAGGTAATAGTGAGATGCAACTCAAAAGAGAGAAGAATAATTTAAAATAAAGAATGAAGGTTTCCTTCCTTTCTCATGTCGAATAAAAAAGTTCTAATAAATTTGAAAATCCATTTTTCTAAATGATAATCTAGACATATTAATCTATTTCCCTTAATATCATCATATTCTTTACTAGAGGATTATCTTTTCTCTAGATGAATATTTATCTACAATGAGTTTTCTCTTGCAACTTTATACCACAAAATTTTCTCAAATATTGTATCTTATTTATTGTGGTTTCACTATATGATTGAGTTTGGTTAAGACTATGGTTATATCTTTTAATGGTACATCCTGGTTGGAATATCTTATACCTTTTAATTAAGTGACAACTGCTTGTACTCCGCTGGGAGACCCCAACATAATGGCTATTTAGTGAAAATCATCAAGCTCAAGGAGTAAAGAATTAGTTGAGTGGACTAGAGGATTCATATTCCTTGAACCACTATAAACCTTTGTGTTCATTTGTCTTTCTACATGATTTATATTTTAGTTTCTTATACTCTTAAGAAAAATAAATTCAATGCATACTTTGAAGAGGGTGGTATAAATTTCCAAGAATATTTTAATAACACAATTCACCCCTCAAGAGTTATTCAGTCAGTCATTATCTGAGACAAAATTTGGTTTCAGAGAAAGTGACTCTCCAGTTCACAACTATTAAAAGTAGAAGTACATAGAACTATCATTCAATGAACGATATGGAAGATAATAGAGAAGGTATGTTAATGGTTAGAGTTTTTACTTCAATGGTGAAAACTATAGTTTTTAGAAAGTTTTTATGATCATCTATCTAAATAATCATGTTTTGAAAGTCAATATCAAAGAATCAAATCCTTATGAAATTTCTATGATAGAACCAGAATCATGAGATGAAATATCTAATGTGAAATATGATCTAAATTCTAAGGATATGAATACTATTGTTTTCGGGTTAGGACCAGATGAGTTATATAGATTCTCTCAATTTAAAAAACACATAAAATATGGAATAAAATAGAAGTATAATATGATCATACTGATAATGAGAAATCTCTTAGATATGATACATACAAGATTAAGTTAAATACTTTAAAATGGATGAAGTATATAGTATCACTCAACTAAATGGTAGAATCATTGTGATCATAAATAACATTGTTTCTCTAGGAATGCCTGTCACTGAACCCAAACAAGCATTAAAATTTATTAGAATATTACCACAGTAGTGGAGTGGAATGTTATCATCTATGAGAAAATATGAGGAGGTCAAATATTTCAAGATAAAATATCTCATTGGAACTCTTATGATGTATGAAGCTGAGATAGAAACTGAAAACGAGGATCCCATAATAATCAAAAAGTAAAATCTTATCTTAAAATCATCTACTTATAATATTGAAAATAATTGAGGTGAACAAATCTCTAAAGTATCCGAGGAAGAAGACTTCTCACGAAAAGCTGAATCAAATGATGAGAGTTCTAAATTATCATGAATGGTCAAAAAATGTATAATAAGATACAAGAATTTTAAAGTCTATTCAACCCGCATAGAAATCATTGTAAAAATTATAAAGCATTTAGATACTAGGAATGAAAATATATAGGACATGTAAAAACCGAATATCTATGAATAAAATAAGTAAAGAAGACAGAAAATACAATATTTAACCATTAGATATTAATTCTTTGTGTAGAAAAAGTATAAATATTTTAAATGATAAAATTGATGAATCATGGATTTAGAATAGAAGGCTTGGACACTAAAATGTTCATTCATTTAGGAATGTTTCTAAAAGGAATAATATTTGTTACTTCCATGATCATAGATTTTATAGAAGGAATCTATGTGATGTATACTAATTGGAAAACAACATAATTCATCATTCAAATTAGTTAAAGAAGTTACTAATTCTAAACCTCTTGAAATTATCCACATTGACTGGTATAGATTAACTAGAACTACATGTCTTTATATTAAGACATTTTCTTATGTTATAGTTGATTATTTTTCTATATTTACATGGTTTTACCTTTTATGAAGAAAAAGTGAAGCCCATTCAATTTTTATTAATTTTTGAAAAAAAATTCAAAATGAAAAGGATATAAAAATCAGGTCTTTAAAAAGTGATCATGGAAAAGAATTTTAGAATCATGAATTTAATTCTTACTTTTCTAAGCAAGGAATTAAACACTCAATCTCTTCCCCAAGGTCATATCAATTGAATAGGGTTGTCAAAAGGTGAAATAGTACATTAATAGAAATTTTTAGGACTATGTTATGTCAATATATCATGCCAACTCATTTATGGGCTAGAGAAATTTACAAATCGATTAATATCATTAAAAGAGTTCTAATATGGCCTATTTTAAATAAATCACCCTATGAGTTTTGGAATAAAAGGAAACACAAGGTAGGATACATCAATGTATTTGGGTGAAAGGTATAAATCTTGAGCACCGAGGATAATATTGGAATGTTTGATCCAAATGTTGATGAAGGTTTATTCCTATTCTACTCTACCACTTCTAAATATTATAGAGTTGTTAATAAAAGGTTGATGATAATTGAAGAACCAACTGGTGTGAAATTTCATGAAAGTGGTCCTTTAGGTCAAAAAATGACTCAAATTGATGATCTAAATGATTTAGTTGATGATATGATTTCTAAACATTTCTTTCAAGAAAACAAGGATGATGATTAAAACATGATTACTTTAAATAAAATCCAATGAGGGAAGACACTAGAGAACTAGAAAGTGTGTTTCCAAGAACACTCAGGAACCTTTAAGACTATCCTTTAGAAACAGTTTTAGGAAACCAAGATGATGGACAAAGAACCAAAAGAAATTTAGGAAATTTATTATAATTCCCTACCTTTCTATCCCAATTAAAACATAAATCCACAGATAAATCATTTTGAGATCAAATATGGGTTTCAGGAATGCAAGAAGTGCTACTTGTTTTTAAATAATGGATGGGAACTAGTTGAAAGACCCATGACTCATGCTATAATTGGAACGAAATGGATTTTTAGAAATAATTAAGATGACCATGGTAGAATAACTATAAATAATATAATATTTCATTCCAATGGATATAATCCAGAATAAGGAATAGATTATGTGGGATCCTTTTTCTCCCATAGCTAGATTAGATGCTATTAGAATTCTTCTTGAATACAGATCCTATAAGAATTTTAAATTATATCATATAGATATAAAATCTATCTTTTAAATGGGTTTTAATGAAGGATGTTTATCTATAACAACATCCTGTTTTTGAATATCCAAATTTTCAAAATTTGATGTTTAAACTTACCAAATCTCTATATGGACTTAAATAAGCTCTAAAGGGATGGTATGAAAGATTAAGTTCTTTAATTAAAAAAAGGTTTACAATAGGAACAATAGATCCTACACTATTTAAGAATACTTGTTTTTATGATATTTTACTGGTAGAAATATATGTATATGAGGTGATTTTTGGATCAAAAAATCAAAATCACTGAAATGATTTTTCAAAACTTATACTAAAAGAAATTGAAATGAGAATTATTGGAGAACTGGGAAATTTTTTAATATTTCATGTTTATCAAAAAGATTTTATAAATATTTTAAACCAAAGAAAATACATACATGACTTACATATGAAGTTTGGACTTGATGAAAGTAAGAGTTACTCATCTCATATAAGTTCCAATATCAATCTTGAATCAAATAAAACTAGAAAACAATTTGAAAAGAAACATTCTATAGAACTATCAACTGTGGAAACTGAATATATTGCCGTAGGAAGTTGTTGTGCACATGTGTTATGGATGAAACACAACTTAATGAATTTTGGATTAAATTTTGACAATTTTCTAGTTATATTTGATAACACTAGTGATATTAACATCTCAAATAATCAAATAAACCATTCAATAAAAAAGAATACTGTATTAATACAGTATTTCGTAATAGATCGTACATAGAAAGGAGATGTATCTATAATTTTTCTTCATAGAAAAACAATTAGAAGACATCTTAACTAAATATTTAACTACTAAAATAATTTATTTTATTAAATATGAATTAGTTATGTTTAGATTTTTGATGTAATATTTTATTCTATATATATCTTATATGTAGTGAACAAGTTATTTGATTTATTTTAATACCTCTTTGTTCCACCGTTTCAAGTAATGGTTAGATCCCATAGGATTTTTCACATATTTTTAGTAATAATTACTATGAAATTAATGTGTTTCCCCTCATTTATCACAAACAGAAAAAGGGAGAGTGAGTATCAACTTTATGCATGAAACGACCCACAAATCCTTTGAACAATACTTTCTATTTCCTCAAAACCTTGTTAATCTATCCCTCTCGACCATCCAATCCCTAAACCATCTACAAATGGACAAAACCAAAGGATCATATGTTGGTTAATCCAGAGAGATGAAATAATAACAGATATTTAGAAATTATTGGAGTAGAAAATCCATAAATTTCAAATGGTTGCACAGAACCAATATGTTATTAAAGAAGGTTATAAATCATCAAGGATATGAATATGTTCTTGATAAATTTTGAGCCCCTATATATTATATAAAATAATATCATGAATTATATGAGTGTGTGACTTTTCAATTTGGAAATAATGAAGAAAAACTCACTACAACAGAAAATAATGATGACCTTTCAATAACATTGGATAAGCTGGATAATGCTAAGAAAGTTCCTCATAACGAATATCTATTATTTTAAACCTCTCTATCTTTTATAGATGGTGTTACTCTAGTATAAATCTTGAAATCTATTTTTTTGAAATACCCTTATTGATAAGAGGTAAGAAAAGAGCCTAGAACCATGAAGGAAGGTTTTGGGAGAATGCATTCAGTCCAAGATAATGAAAAGAAATGGTTAGTTTGAGAAAATTATTTTCAAGATTTTTCAATGCATTAACTAGTTATTATTGAAAAAATTGTCAAAAAATAATGATATATCTTGAGATATATGTTCCAAATTAAAAATTAGTCCTTAAATATATATCCTTATTGAAAAAAGTTTTCCCTAATATTCTGAAATACAGGAGTTTTCATTCATGACAATGATGCTATGTAACACCCGAGATTTTTATGAGAAATATTTTGTTTTTATGTTATATAAATCATCAAAGGAATCTTTCAATACACACAACACTAGCGTGGATTTCTTTATATGCAATCACGACCTTTCTCGATAGCTTGCGTTGTACGCAATACAGAGTTTCACTAAACAACGATATACTATTAAAATATTATTAAAACTAGTCATTATGAATAGTAATTTCCACTTTTTGAAATTTTATAAATATCATCTTTCAAAATGGACTTCATTTTTGGATTTAGAATATCGAAATTAGCCTAGGGTGAAATTTTGGTATTTTTCTGAAAACGTTCAATTTTTAATGAATAGTGAAAACACTGGGTTACTATTTAAAAACCGACTTTTTATTTAAATAATTATCTATTTTATTTAAATTTATTTTAGGTAAAAATTGATACATAATATCTATATAAGTTCAAAGTAATTCATTGGAGTCATTTTATAATAATTTTAGATATATAAAAATTTTGTTGAACTTTTCACCGTCTTTTACCCACCTCCTAGGAGAATTTTTAAATTCACATAAAACTTAATTTTACCTCTTCTGTGAGTGGAATTTTGAAAATTTTAGTGACATGGTTAATATCAATGACTAAAATGTGGTTCAATTAGATGAAAATATTTTTTGTTGAATACTAACTTTTTACTTTTTGTACCATGGTTAAAAGTAAATAGGGTAATTAAGGGTACAAATGATATTATTATTACCCTAAAACATTTTCTAATTCTATTGGATAAGTTTAATTCGACCAAAAACAACCTTAGGAATAAACTATGACCATTTAGGCCCACTTGGATTAGATTAGGACATTTATTATTAATTTATTTAAAGAAGGGTTAAAATAGTTAAAATCAAAGTTTAATAACTAAATAATTTTTAATATAGGGTTATACATAAGATAAATTCGACTCTAAATATTAATTAGAAAGCTAAAAATATTTCCTACATAATGGTATTTTATTTGTAATTTTTATACATTAAATAAGTTAATTTATTTTGGACACAATGATGATGTAGTAATTATCTTATTGATGAAATATTGACATAATTGAGGTTATAAATACCCAAATAAATGTAATTTGATACTTTTTATGATTTCCATTAATTTTATAGGTTAATATGACATGTTATTATTGATTTAATTAACTTTTTTTGAACTAATCATTCTGTTATAAGTTTCAAAAAAATCAATTACCAAATAGTGTCAAAATTGACATAAAATAGTTTTTAAAAGAAATATTATATCATTAATTGTTATTTTATTCCTACAAATCTAAAGTTCGCCCAAAGTACTTAGATAATGTTATATATATTAATAATAAACATCTTGGGGTTCTTTTGGCTTGTTATAGTTACTTTATTATCCTTATAGTTTAAGAAAACAAGAAGTCACGGTAAAATTAAATTATTTAACTTAAAGTTAAATCTAAATGATAAGGATAAAATAGAAACCTAAACTTGTCTAAATCCTATTGTATGAGATTATTTCTACCCATACCCACATTATATTCGATATAAATCAATTATGAGCTATTAAAAACCGAAGATGACTTTATAATAAAATAATATTTTTAGTTTTTCCAAAGGTGTCCCTCTCCTCCCTTATAAAAGGGAACCTCCTCCCTCTCTTCCTTACACCACTTTGAGCCTTCAAGCTTGGCCAACCCCAGAACATTTCTCTTCTACACTTCCCTATAAACATCCTAGAGGTCCTGGTCTTCTTCAAAGACCATCTTTAGTGCCCTAAGTGGAGGTTAAGAAGAGGTGCTTCAAGGAAGAGGTAATGTTTGTTTTCAATTCTTTCAACTTTATTTCTTATTCTACATCTTCTTATTTATTTGTTTCATTTTGAAGTAATAACATAAGTATCACTAATATACTGATATTTTATTATAAGTATGAAACAAACCCATTTCACCATCTATCCATCCTACGAAAAATGAAATCACCGCACGTGCGTACGTACGGAATATCGTCTCCACGCCGTGGTGTAATCTATTTTCCACCACCACCTTACTTGGATTGGTATAACGGTGTAAATAATAACTATATAAGATTATTTTATTGTGATATTGATTCTGAAATATTATACATACACTCCAACACAATTCCATGATCATGGGAACGATATCATCGCTCGTGCATACGTACGGAATACCCTCTCCATGAAGTGATGCGACTCATTCTACATGATCTTCATTGCATAATGTTTATATAAATGAATTGAATGAATAAATATGATATATATTGCACTAATACGATTCTGGAAATTAGGTATCTATAACCTAAAAATAAGAATAAGAATTTATTCGACAAAACACGCATAAGAACAAAAAGTAATAAACACCCGAATAACAAGTAGCAATGGAATATTACTAATAAGAAGCTAAGAATATGACCATATATGATATCATAAAAATAATTATTATTCTAGAATAATCCAATGACATTATTTAAATCATTATACAGGAGTTTCAGACACTTACGAAGCAAATCGGTCCTAAGGTAAAGGAAAATCTCACAATCACATTTTCATCCGTGATTGTTTATACTTCAGAATTTACTGGGGAATATTTATCATTCACATCAATTATTCCTCAATATGTAATATTATTTCTATCCTCCTACAATTGTTTAAATCCAATTTTACCCTAGGTGAGTTTTTAGTAAAAGATATGAAAGTAATCTTTTGTCGTTTTTCGTACGAGGTACTTTTTGACTTTTCCAGCCAAAGTACAAGAAGAATGTTTTTCTTTAACTTATACCGCATGAACCGATTTTTAGAAAATTATTTCCATGAAGCTTACTTTACATGTTTTCAAGTCTATTTTTAATCAAATTCTCTTAGTTTAAAATTTTATGACATGTTAAGAAAGGAAAAAAAATTGAATTATAAAAGATATTTTCCTCAAGAATGGAGTTCAAGCATTTTATCAAAATTATTTTCCATCTAAGATAATATAGGGTTCTATTTCTATCACTATTTTTACATTAATTTGATTATGTTATGATGGAATTATTATTATGATGTCCTTTATCTTATATGGATTATGTTATGATGACATGATGTTTAAGAATCCCATTTTTTATTACATGGGTTATGCTATGATGTATGATTTATGATATCTGGCACACATAAGAATGGTATCATTATGAGATGGGTGGGACCTATATCTCCCACCAATTCATTAGGTAAAGATTTATATCTCATGAGATAGACATGGTTGGAACGGCAGGTTAATCCGGTTCAGTGTAACAGGAATGAAAAGAGGAGTGAACTCGGTTCAAAAATGGACTTTGTCCGCTAAGATAGTCTTGGCAATGAGTCTTGACTACTAAGAAATGATTCTATATGATTATGTGTGTATGCCACAAAGTTTCATGTTTTATGTTATGATTATTGGGATTACATTTCACTACTATGATTTATCCCATGTTATGAAATTATGATCTCTTTTGCAGGTTAAAATTTCCAAAATGATATGTTCTTATGAATATGATATTTCTTTTGTTTACCTTTACTGAGAATTTGAGCACATCCTTTTGTATGTTTTCTTTTCCCCAGACCAGGAAGAAGGATATTAAGTACGATATGTCAAAAAGGGAATCTAGATATGATAAAATAAAATGGAGACAGTGTAGATGATTTATGAACCAGTTGTTTATGTTTCCCAGTTTCTAAAGACACTATACCTATACGGTCTATTCCTGGTTTTGTTATATGTTGTAATAAGTGTGCTTCAATTCTGAAGTAATAAAAATGTATGTAAAGTATGAGTCATTATAGTTGGTATCAGAGGAAAGGTATAGTTAACATTTAGAAATTAGGACGTGAAATCCTTAGTAAGAACCCTAAGGATAAGTCTAAGAATAGAACACAATCTTAGTGTTTTAAAAATGGCCACGAACAACCCATGATAAGACCTTAAGTGTGAAATTTTATTTTTGATTATGTGGTTTTCCTATTATAATTAGTGTTTCTCACACTATTCTTCTTGGTTTTAGTCAATGGATGGAACCCGAAAGAACCGTGTTAACAAGGAATGCGACGGGCAATGCAATGATTGTCCCCTGAGCAACCAAATGTTATGGGAGCTAGAATGAAAAATATTTTAGCCATGCTCACACAACTTTCTCATGCTATGAACCATGCAGGACTTCCAAACGAGAAAAGGAATGAGAAAAAAAATTTAAACCTTCATGAGGCAGCGTCTACCCTTATTCAGCGGGTCTACTGATCCATTAGTTTCTGAACAATGGATCAGTACTACTGAAAAGATATTTTCAGTTCTTCAATGTTCTGAACATGATAAAGTCATCTTAGCAGTATATCGTTTAGAAGGTGAAGCTGATCAATGGTGGAATCTTATCAATAATACGAGGCCAAGAGATGAAATTGAGTCCATGGAATGGGACGAGTTCAAGAACTTATTTTTCAATAAGTACTTCCCTCATATTCTTCGAACAAAGATGGAGAAGGAGTTTATTGAACTAAAGCAAAAGGATGATGAATCTGTTGGTACCTACGAAGAAAATTTTACAAGACTTTCAAGGTACGCTTCTGGGATTATTATCCAACTAGAGAGTAAGATCGATCGATTCTTTTGTGGCTTAAAACCAAGTCTTCTAAGGGCATTAGCCATAAGGGACTTCAATAGCTACGAGGAAATCATTCAATGTTCTCTTAAAGTTGAGAAGGAGATTTGAGTAACCCATCAGTCATATGGGTCTGATAAGAAGAGTAAAATGGAATTCAATGGAAAATATAAATAGCACACTAAAAAGAAGATGAGTATTCCCTTATGCTCAAAGTGTGGAAAGAAACATGGAGGGAGTTGTCTTAAAGGGACAAGTAAATGTTTCAAATGTGGAAAGTAAGGTCATCGGGCATTTGAATGCTTCAATGATGGGAAGAAGATGTCTAGTGATGCGAACAAAGAAAAGGCTACACAGAGTGAACCTCCTACAATTCAATGTTACAAGTGCAAGGAAATGGGGAATTATGCCAATAAATTCCCTTATCCAAGGGTTGTTGATGATGATCGACATTAACAAACTCTTTATGATAAAGACCAAGGAAAGTCACATGCAATTTCTATCAACGATGTGGAGTACGATAACGAAGTGGTGAAAGGTACACTTATCATCCACTCTAAAGTAGAAAATGTTTTATTTGATTCTGGATCCACCCACTCTTTTATTTCTGAATAATTTTCTAAGGGTATTACAGTATTACCTCAACAATTAGATGTTGAGTTAGCTGTGACAACTCCTAATTGCACAATAGTCACATCAAAAGTTTATAATTCTTCTCTGATGGAAGTTTGTGGGAAAGTGCTTCCAGAAAATCATGTGATCCTTCCTATAGTGGAATTTGATGTGATTCTTGGCATGGATTGGATTTCTTTATATGGATCTCATATCAATTTCCAAACAAGGGAAGTCACATTTCATATTCCAGATCAATCTATGATCACCTATCGATGTAAGGATGAACATAACCTTCCAGTGGAAATTTCTTCCATCTTATGGGTCTTGATTCCACTAAATGGAGGTTATTTATCTCAAATGGTTGGTGATAAACTCATGATTAAGAATATTCCCATTGTACGGGAGTTTTATGATGTCTTTCCGGATGAATTGTCTGGTCTTCCACCAAATCGTGAAGTTGAGTTTTCAATAGAACTCGTACCGGGTACTTTACCTATTTCAACGACACCTTATAGAATGACCCCAATTGAGTTGCAGGAATTGAAGAAGCAACTCCAAGAGAATCTAGATATGGGATTCATACGCCCTAGTGCGCCACCTTGGGGAGCACATGTTCTATTTTTTAAGAAGAAAGATGGATTAATGAGACTATGCATTTATTATTGAGAACTTAACAAATTCACTATCAAGAACAAATATCCTCTCCCATGCATTGATGACTTATTTGACCAACTACGTGGAGCTCAATACTTTTCCAAGATTGATCTTCATTCAGGGTATCATCAATTAAGGGTCAAAAGGGAGGATATACCAAAGAAATATTTCTGTACAAGTTATGGACACTATGAATTTATAGTGATGCCATTTGGTCTTACTAATTCCCCTGCTCTCTTCACAGATCTAATGAATAGAGTCTTTAGAGACTATCTTGATTAGTTTGTGGTAGTCTTTATAGATGATATTCTTGTCTATTCAAAGAGAAATTAAGAACATGAAGATCACTTGAGAATTATATTTAAGACCATGATAAAGGAGAATATGTATGCCAAATTTACCAAGTGTGAATTTTGGCTTCAAAAAGTTGCATTTTTGGGTCACATAATCTCAAAAGAGGGGATATCTGTGGATCCAGCAAAAACAGAGGTTATCGAAAGATGGTCGAGACCAACAACAGTAACCGAGATCTGAAATTTTCTTGGTTTGGTTGGATATTATCGATATTTTGTGAAGGATTTTTCACGATTATCTAATCCACTCACCAGTTTGAATAGGAATGGAGTTATGTTTGTTTGGAAAAAGGAATGTGAAGAGAATTTCATGGATTTGAAAAGAAGGTTATCTAGTGAACCTATACTCACACTTCCTTGTAGTGGAGAAAGGTATGTGATCTATAATGATGCATCCAAGAAGGGGATGGGGCGTGTTCTTATGAAAAATGATATGGTGATAGCTTTTGTCTCACGACAGTTGAAAATCCATGAGCAAAATTACCCAACTCGTGATTTGGAGTTAGCTGCGGTAATCTTTGCATTAAAGATTTGGAGGCATTATCTTTATGGTGAAAGGTGTGATATTTATACTGATCATAAAAGTTTAAACTATATTTTCACTCAAAAGGAGCAGAATATGCGTCAAAGAAGATGGTTGGAGCTGATTAAGGATTACGACTTCTCAATTCATTATCACCATGGGAAAGCAAACAAGGTGTAAGACTCATTAAGTCGACAAGACCATGCTATCTTATCCATGATGAGGATAAAAAAAGATCTAGTATTTATGTATTTATAAAGGATGGACCATGGAATTATAATGGAATTGGAAAAATCGTGTCTTTCTCAAATGAATGTTCAACCATCTATACATGTGAATATTAAAAAGGCACAAAAAGAAGATGTAGAGTTACAAAAGAAGGTGAGAAATGTATTTGAATTCAACCTTGATTGTGATGGGATAATAAGGTTCAAGAATCGGGTTTCCGTTCCTCCCATACTAGAATTAAAGAAGGAGCTACTGGATGAGGCTAATAGTTCTTCATTCTCTATTCATCCTAGAAGCACGAAGATGTATAGGGACCTAAAATAGTACTTCTGGTTGGATGGCATGAAAAGAGATGTTGCTGAATATGTCTCTCGATGCTTGGTTTGTCAGTAAGTTAAAGCTAAGAGACAGAAGTCTAAGGGGATGTTACAACCATTACCCATAACCGAATGGAAATGGGAAAACATCACTATGGACTTTGTCACTAGACTTCCTAAAACATCCAAAGGCAATAATGCTATCTGGGTCATAGTTGATCGTCTTACAAAGTCAGCACACTTCATTGCTATTAGAGAGGATTTATCTCTGGATCATCTTGCCAGGATATATGTAAAGAAAGTGGTAAGATTGCATGAAGTAGAACTTTCCATTATATCTGATCGGGATATGAGGATTACCCAAAATTTATGGCGAAATCTTCAGCATACTCTAGATACAGAGTTGAGTTTCAGCACTGCTTACCATCCTCAGACAGACGATCAGTCTGAGAGGACAATTCAAACTCTAGAAGATATGTTGAGAGCTTGCTCTATGGATTTCAAATGTGGTTGGGATCAACACCTACCTTTGGTGGAATTTTCTTATAATTATAAATTTCACTCCAGTATTCAGATGGATCCTTATGAAGCCCTCTATGGAAAGAAATGCAGAACTCTAACTTGCTGGGATGAAGTTGGGGAAAGAAAGCTATTAGAACTTATCTTGTTGATGAGATGGCAGAAAAGGTCTGATCTATTCAACAACACATAAGAACAGCTCAAAGTCGACAAAAAAGGTATGCCGATAACTGAAGAAAAGACCTAGAGTTTGAAGTGGGTGATAAAGTGTTCTTACGAATATCTCACTGGAAGAGAGTAATGAGATTTGGAACGAAGTGAAAGTAGAGCCCTAGATATATCGGTCCTTTCAAAATACTGGATCGTGTTGGGAACGTAGCTTACTGTAGAGACCCGAAGCCTGACGTACATGGACATTAAATTACTTTTGCGGAATACTTAGTACATAACAAAAACACACACACAAGGATCGTAATAGTTTAGTGTCTTTGGAAACTCAGAATATAATCTTCTAATTGTGGTGAAAGATCTTCAACATCTCCCATAATGATCTTCCTTTTTTACCTAAAACCTTTCTTTATATCCTCGAGAAAAGAAAACATAAAAGGGTGAGCTCAAATGCTCAGTAAGGGTAAACAAAATAAATATCAATCACATTATATTCATAAGAACATAACATTGTGGAAATCTTAACCTGCAAAAGAGAGCATAATTTCATAACATGGGATAAATCATAGTAGTGAAATGAAATCCCAATAATCATAACTTAGAACATGAAACTTTGTGTCATACACACATAATCATAGATAATCATTTCTTATTAGTCAAGACTCATTGCCAGGACTATCTTAGTGGACAAAATCCATTTCTGAACCGAGTCACCCTCGTTTCAGTCCTGTTTCACTGAACCGGTATAACCTACTGTTCCAGCCATGTCTATCTCATGAGATATAAAATCTTTACCCAATGCATTGGATGGATATATAGGTCCCACCCATCTCATAATTATACCATTCTTATGTGTGCCACAAAATCATAAACCATACATCATAGCATAACCCATGTAATAAAAATGGGATTCTTAAACAACATGACATCATAAAACAATTAATATAAGATAAAATAATTCATAAAAATAATTCCATCACAACATAATCAAATCAATGTAATAATAGGGATAGAAACATAACCCTTTATTATCTTAGATGGAAAATAATTTTGATAAAACACTTGAACTCCATTCTTGAGGAAAATATCCTTTCTTCTTCAAAAACACTTTTCCTTTCATAACATGTCATACAATTCTAAACTAAAAGAAGTTGATTAAAAATAAACTTGAAAAATTGTAAAGGAATATTCTTGGAAATAATGTTTTAAAAATCCATTCATTTCGTATAAGTTAAAAAAACATTCTTCTCGTACTTTTGTCGGAAAATTCAAAAAGTACCTCGTACGAAAAACGACAAAAGATTCCTTTCATATCATTTATTAAAAACTCACCGAAGGGTAAAAATGGATTTAAACAATTTTAGGTGGATGGAAATAATATTACATATTGATGAAACATGGATGTGGATGATAAAATACACCCCAGTAAATACCAAAGCATAAACAATCTCGGATAAAAATGAGATTGTGATATTTTCCCTTACTTTAAGTCTGATTTGCTTCGTAAGTGTCTGAACCTCCTGTATAATGATTTAAATAATGTCATTAACTTATTAAAGAATCATATTCATTGTTATGATATCATATATGGTTCACTTATGACTTTATATTACCCGTTCTTTTGTAAATTCCATGTTAAAGAAGCGTTTTGGGTAAAATCGTTTCATTTATCGTAGGTGTTTGGACTTATTGTTCTTGACATTATTATTACTTATATAATGATTTACTTACTTCCAGAATATAAAACATGATTTATATATCATATATATTCAGTATATATATATATAATAGATAGATAAATGAAATGAAACACACCGTTCATGGAGACGGAAGTCCGTACGTACGCATGAACGCTGTTTTCCATTCCTTATTGTCTTGAATGGAAGTAAGTAGATGACATACATATATACATAAATCCATTAGCTTTATAATGTCATATATTTAATTATTATTGCTTATATATACTTTATAATCATTCTTAAATGGTTAACATGGAGAATGAATCTCATCGCGTCGTGGAGACGGTATTTCGTACGTATGCACGAGCGATGATATCGTTCTCATGATCGTGTAATTGTATTGAAGTGTATGTATACTATATTAGAATCAATATCACTTTACAATAATCATATATAGTTATTATTTACACCATTATACCCATCCAAGTATGGTGGTGGTGGAAAATAGATTACACCACGGCGTGGAGACGGTATTATGTACGTACGCACGCGTGGTGATTTCGTTTTCCGTAGGATGGATAGATGGTGAAATAGGGTTGTTTCATACTTATAATAACATATCAGTATATTAGTGATACTGATTTTATTAATTCATAATGAAACAACCTAAGAAGAAGAGGTGGAAGAAGAAATAAAGTTGAAAGAATCGGTAACGGACATTACCTCTTCTTTGAAGCACCTCTTTGAGATCTCCTTTTAGGGCACTAAAATTGGTCTTTGAGGAATCCCAGAACCTTTAGGATATTTCTATGGAAGTGGAGAAGAGAATTTGTCAGTGGTTGGCCGAGCTTGAAGGCTCAAAGTGGTGTGAGGAAGAGGGGGAGGAGGTGTCATTTTATAAGGGAGGAGAGGGGTACCTTTGGAATAACTATAACTATTATTTTATTATAAAGTCAAATTCGGTTTTAAATAGCTCAAAATTGATTTATTTCGAAGATAAGGTGGGTATGTGTCGAAATACCCTCATCCAATAGAATTTAGACAAGTTTAGGTTCCTATTTTAACCTTATCATTTATATTTAACTTTAAGTTAGATAATTTTACTTTTACCGTGTCTTCTTGTTTTCTTACACTATAAGGTTAATAAACTTACTATATCAAGACAAACGAACCCCAGGTTGTTTATTATTAATATATATAACCTTATCTAAGTCATTTGGACTAACCTTATATTTTTAGGAATAAAATAACAATTAATAATATAATATTTGTTTTAAAAACTATTTTATGTCAATTTTGACACTATTTAGTAATTAATTTTTTTGAAAATCATAACAGAATTATTAGTTAAAAAAAATTTAATTAAATATATAGTAACATGTCATATTAACCTGGAAAATTAGTGGAATTCATAAAAAGTCTCAAATTATATTTATTTGGGTATTTATAATATCAATTATTCTAATATTTCACTATTATTGTAATTACTTCATCATCATTGTGTCATAAATAAATTAAATTATTTAATTTCTAAAAATTATAAATAAAATATCATTATGTAGGAAATCTTATTAGATTTATAATGAATAATTACAATCTAATTTATCTTATCTATAACCCTATATTATAAATGTTTTAGTAAATAAAATGTGATTTTAACTCTTTTAACTCTTCTTTGAATTAAATAATAATAAATGTCCTAATCTAATCCAAGTGGGCCTAAATGGTCATATTTTATTCCTAAGGTTGTTTTTGGTCGAATTACACTTATCCAATAGAATTAGGACATGTGTTAGGGTAATAATAATATCATTTTTACCCTTAATTACCCTATTTACTTTTAACCGTGGTAAAAAAAAGTAAAAAGTTACTATTCACCAAAAAAATTCATCTCATTGAACCACATTTTACTTACTGACATCAACCATGTCTCTCGAATTTTTGAAATTCCACTCACAAAAGTGGTAAAATTATGTTTTATGAAAAAATCATTTTTTTACTACCACTTAGTGGTTTCACTATTCATCAAAAAATGAAAGTTTCCAAAAAAATACCAAAAATTAGGCCTAAGCTATATTTGATATTATGAACTCAAAAATGATGTCTATTTTACCAAATTAAAAACATATCTGTTACATTAACTAATTTAAAAATTAATTCTCGTCGTCAAAACAAATGGCGTGTTTTTGAGAGATAATAACTATCAAAAGATTGACACTTGTTTATAACTTGTTTAAATGTGAAATTACATCCAATGACCAACATTGTATTAAATTGTACAAATATATTCTAAATATACATTAAAACCAATCAAATTAATAATTTTTCACTATTAATTATTTTTATTAAAAAAGTTGTTTTTAATTAAAATTTAGTAATTTTCACTATTCATCAGAATATGAAAGTTATCCGAAAAGTACCAAAATTTCACCCCAAGCTAATTTCGATATTCCGAATCAAAAAATGAAGTCCATTTTTAAAAATAAAAATTAAAAAAATTTAAAAAGTGGTTATTACAATTCTTAACGGCTAGTTTTAATAATATTTTAATAGCATATCGTTGTTTAGTGAAACTCGGTATTGCGTACTACACACGCTATCAAGAAAGGTCGTGATTGTGTCTAATGAAAGGCAAGTCAAGGATGCGTTTTGTGCAAGCTCCTTTTGGTGTAGCGTACAACACAAGACATTAATGAAATTAAAAAGAATATTTTTCAAAAAATCTCAGGGTGTTACATTCTACCCCCCTTAAAATGAATTTCGCCCTCGAAATTCGTCGGGGTTATAAATGGTTTACTACTCGAAAGTTTCTTTAATAGAAACCCACATCGTAAAAAGGAATACCAAAACCAATATTTAAAAACAAAAGTATGAAACGTAATGGTTACCCAAATAAACTAATCACTGGGTTTCCACATAGGTGAAAATATGGATATGGAAGAGAAATCTAACCATCATGTTCTGATGGAGAGTGGTAGAGAACATGGCTATGGAAAATCCAGCAATCAAAAATCCATAGATTTTTGATGATATAAGGTACCATCTAATTCATCGAATATAAGGGCACCAGGACAACATTTTTGGTTTTCATGATCGTTTCCCTAAAGTTGATGAAATTGGAATTAGAAGAAATACTTTCGTGATTTCAGTATAGTCTCACCGTTGGTCGTTCTTTGGACAATTTCCACTTCATCTCTTAAAGAAATGAAGTTGAATTTGTTATTCGTGATGTGTTATCAGATCATGTGATAGAATGATGGGTCATTCCATCTGTCTCAACCAAAAGGTTAGAAAAGTTATAAAAAAATACATAAGTCCATCTATAGTGAGATTAATGATATATGGTTCCTAAAATGGACTTATACTTCATATATCATACTGATTAATATAATAAAACTAGTTTCTACTAAATAGGTACTTCCTGTAGGCCAGTGGTAGGTGATAAAGGCCAGTCGCACTTCGGTTGTAGGTTCGATTCACACAGCTTTGTCTGACGCGATGGGTTGTCGCCCGTCCTGCAGGTTGTCCATTTTCTAAAACTATATTACTATAACATCCCATAAATAATATCGAAAAACTTCTATCCATAAACAATACTAACTTATGTTCAACATAATCCATTCCAATCTTTAGGCTTATCCATAATACTACAGTCCACTCTCATAATATAGTGAAAATGATTACCAGATATTTAATACCATTGTTGATCCCCATATATCATAAGATATGTCTTGTTAGTCAAATTGAAAACATGTGAATACCTTAATCATGTATTCTCTTGAAGAATGAATACCCATTAAACCTTAGTGAAAACATGAATGCAGTCAAAAGTTAACTCTTTCCACACACCAAAATCCAAAAAATATATATACTCAAACCATGATATAACCTTCTCCTTATATCAGTCATGAGCTCAGGAATACATTTAATTTTCTCCTTATCCCTTCATTATGCGCATATCATCTACATTCCAAAAATATCTGAATAACCTTTCATGGATACTGGTAACATTAATCATACACTTTCAAAACTCAAGGAAAGACAACGGTGTAACAATCCTTAGATGTCTCTTTATTCCATAGTACCATGAGATTACTTATACAACATTACACAAGATAAACATGTAATCATTCCACTACATTCTTAAACCATTGACTGAGCTTCAATAATTCTTTCATATCACATATCATTTGTAGTTTCTTCTTCATCATCAACATAAATACTACCCATACGACCATACCGATTCTCTTCATGAGACTTTCCCTTAGGGCATTGGTTTGCATAATGCCCGTACATTCCACATTTAAAACATTTAACCATTGTTGATGTCGTAGAAATACCATTATCCTCATCCCTGGTGTTAACTGAACCTTTTTCTTTGCACTTACTGGATTTGTGTCCTTCTTTTCCACACCCAAAGCATCTTCCAGTTCCTTTGAAACATTCTCCTTGATGCCTCTTCCCACATGATTTACATTGGGGAAATTGAACTTTCTTTACTCTATAATCATCATGAAACTCCATATTTCTCTTATTAGCCGAGTCAGGAAACTTACCAAATTTTACATTATTGATCATATTATGAGATTGCTGATTCGGAATAATAATGATGATTGGACTTCCAAATCCCATTTCATTTTGTTTCTCATGAAGAATATCATTCCATTGTCCATCATATCCTCCAATATCGTGAATCATCTTGTTTCCAGCCATTTTCTAAAACCCAAAAAGAATAGTGTGAGAGGCAAAAATAATGTTAGGGAAAACAACATAGTAAAGGGGGATTACCTTCAATATCTAACATCTTAGGTTTAATTCTAAGATTGTTAGCGCAATTCTAGGACTATAACCTATACTTATACTTATCCTTAGGGACATCCCTAGACATACCTTAGAAATATCTCTAGGGATCTCACTAAAGTTCTCACATCCTAGTTTGCAAAGGATGACTAAACCTATCCTCTGATACCAACTGTAGAGACCCGAAGCCTAACGTACATGGACATTACATTAATTTTTCGGAATACTTAGTACATAACAAAAACACACACACAAGGATCGTAATAGTTTAGTGTCTTTGGAAACTCGGAATATAATCTTCTAATAGTGGTGAAAGATCTTCAACATCTCCCATAAAGATCTTCCTTTTCTTTACCTAAAACCTTTCTTTATATCCTGGGGAAAATAAAACATAAAAGGGTGAGCTCAAATGCTTAGTAAGGGTAAACAAAAGAAATATCAATCACATCATATTCATAAGAACATAACATTTTGCAAATCTTAACCTGCAAAAAAGAGCATAATTTCATAACATGGGATAAATCATAGTAGTGAAATGAAATCCCAATAATCATAACTTAGAACATGAAACTTTGTGGCATACACACATAATCACAGAGAATCATTTCTTATTAGTCAAGACTCATTTCCAATACTATCTTAGTGGACAAAGTCCATTTCTGAACTGAGTCACCCTCGTTTCAGTCCTGTTTCACTGAACCGGTGTAACCTACCATTCCATCCATGTCTATCTCATGAGATATAAAATCATTACCCAATGTATTGGAGGGAGATATAGGTCCCACCCATCTCATAATGATACCATTCTTATGTGTGCCACAAAATCATAAACCATAAATCATAGCATAACCCATGTAATAAAAATGGGATTCTTAAACAACATGACATCATAAAAAAATTAATACAAGATAAAATAATTCATAAAAATAATTCCGTCACAACATAATCAAATCTATGTAATAATAGGGATATAAACAGAACCCTTTATTATCTTAGATGGAAAATAATTTTGATAAAACACTTGAACTCCATTCTTGAGGAAAATATCCTTTCTTCTTCAAAAACACTTTTCCTTTCATAACATGTCATACAATTCTAAAATAAAAGAATTTGATTAAAAATAAACTTGAAAACTTGTAAAGGAAGATTCTTGAAAATAATTTTTAAAAAATCCATTCATGCCGTATAAGTTAAAAAAAACATTCTTCTCGTACTTTTGTCGAAAAATTCAAAAAGTACCTCGTACGAAAAATGACAAAAGATTCCTTTCATATCCTTTATTAAAAACTCACCAAAGGGTAAAAATGGATTTAAACAATTTTAGGTGGATGGAAATAATATTACATATTGATGAAACATGGATGTGGATGATAAAATACACCCCAGTAAATACCAAAGCATAAACAATCACGGATAAAAATGAGATTGTGATATTTTCCCTTACCTTAAGTCTGATTTGCTTCGTAAGTGTCCGAAACTCCTGTATAATGATTTAAATAATGTAATTAACTTATTACAGAATCATATTCATTGTTATGATATCATATATGGTTCACTTATGACTTTATATTACCCGTTCTTTTGTAAATTCCATGTTAAAGAAGCGTTTTGGGTAAAATCGTTTCATTTATCGTAGGTGTTTGGACTTGTTGTTCTTGACATTATTATTACTTATATAATGATTTACTTACTTCCAGAATATAAAACATGATTTATATATCATATATATTCAGTATATATATACATAATAGATAGATAAATGAAATGAAACACACCGTTCATGGAGACGGTAGTCCGTACGTACGCATGAACGCTGTTTTCCTTTCCTTATTGTCTTGAATGGAAGTAAGTAGATGAAATAAATATATACATAAATCCTGTAGCTTTATAATGTCATATATTTCATTATTATTGCTTATATATACTTTATAATCATTCTTAAATGGTTAACATGGAGAATGAATCTCATCGCGTCGTGGAGACGGTATTCCTTACGTACGCACGAGCGATTATATCGTTCTCATGATCGTGGAATTGTATTGAAGTGTATGTATACTATTTCAGAATCAATATCACTTTACAATAATAATATATAGTTATTATTTACACCATTATACCCATCCAAGTAAGGTGGTGGTGGAAAATAGATTACACCACGGCGTGGAGACGGTATTATGTACGTACGCACACGCGGTGATTTCGTTTTCCGTAGGATGGATAGATGGTGAAATAGGGTTGTTTAATACTTATAATAACATATCAGTATATGAGTGATACTGATGTTATTACTTCATAATGAAACAACCTAAGAAGAAGAAGTGGAAGAAGAAATAAAGTTGAAAGAATCGGTAACGGACATTACCTCTTCTTTGAAGCACCTCTTTGAGATCTCCTTTTAGGGCACTAAAATTGGTCTTTGAGGAAGACCAGAACATCTAGGATATTGATATGGAAGTGGAGAAGATAATTTGGCAGGGTTTGTCCGATCTTGAAGGCTCAAAGTGGTGTGAGGAAGAGGGGGAGGAGGTGCCCTTTTATAAGGGAGGAGAGGGGTACCTTTGGAATAACTAAAACTATTATTTTATTATAAAGTCAAATTAGGTTTTAAATAGCTCCAAATTGATTTATTTAGAAGCTAAGGTGGGGATGGGTCAAAATAATCTCATCAAATAGAATTTAGACAAGTTTAGGTTCCTATTTCAACCTTATCATTTATATTTAACTTTAAGTTAGATAATTTTACTTTTACCGTGTCTTCTTGTTTTCTTACACTATAAAGTTAATAAACATACTATATCAAGCCAAAGGAACCCCAAGTTGTTTATTATTAATATATATAACCTTGTCTAAGTCATTTGGCCGAACCTTAGATTTTTAGGAATAAAATAACAATTAATAATATAATATTTTTTTTTAAAACTATTTTATGTCAATTTTGACACTATTTAGTAATTGATTTTTGTGAAAATCATAACAGAGTGATTAGTTCAAATATAGTTAATTAAATCTATAATAACATGTCATATTAACCTATAAAAATAGTGTAATTCATAAAAAGGCTCAAATTATATTTATTTGGGTATTTATAATATCAATTATTCTAATTTTTCACTATTATGGTAATTACTCTATCATCATTGTGTCATAAATAAATTAACTTATTTAATGTCTAAAAATTATAAATAAAATATCATTATGTAGGAAATCTTATTATCTTTATAATGAATATTTACAATCGAATTTATCTTATGTATAACCCTATATTATAAATGTTTTAGTAAATAAACTTTGATTTTAACTCTTTTAACTCTTCTTTGAATTAAATAATAATAAATGTCCTAATCTAATCCAAGTGGGCCTAAATGGTCATATTTTATTCCTAAGGTTGTTTTTGGTCGAATTACACTTATCCAATAGAATTAGGACATGTGTTAGGGTAATAATAATATCATTTTTACCCTTAATTACCCTATTTACTTTTAACCGTGGTAAAAAAAAGTAAAAAGTTACTATTCACAAAAAATTATTTTCATCTCATTGAACCACATTTTACTTACTGACATCAACTGTCTCTCTAGGATTTTTGAAATTCCAATCACAGAAGCGGTAAAATTAAGTTTTATGAAAAATTCATTTTTTTTTACTACCACTTAGTGGTTTCACTATTCATCAAAAAATGAAAGTTTCCAGAAAAATACCAAAAATTAGGCCTAAGCTATATTTGATATTATGAACTCAAAAATGATGTCTATTTTACCAAATTCAAAACATATCAGTTATATTAACTAATTTAAAAATTAATTCCCGTCGTCAAAACAAATGGCGTGTTTTTGAGAGATAATAACTATCAAAAGATTGACACTTGTTTATAACTTGTTTAAATGTGAAATTACATCTGATGACCAACATTGTATTAAATTGTAAAAATATATTCTAAATATACTTTAAAACCAATCAAATTAATAATTTATCACTATTAATTATTTTGATTAAAAAAGTTGTTTTTAGTTAAAATTTAAAAAAAATTCACTATTCATCAGAATATGAAAGTTATCCGAAAAGTACCAAAATTTCACCCTAAGCTAATTTCGATATTCCGAATCCAAAAATGAAGTCCATTTTGAAAAATAAAATTTTAAAAAAAATTAAAAAGTGGTTATTACTATTCATAACGGCTAGTTTTAATAATATTTTAATAGCATATCGTTGTTTAGTGAAACTCGGTATTGCGTACTACACACGCTATCGAGGAAGGTCGCGATTGCGTCTAATGAAAGGCAAGTCAAGGATGTGTGTTGTGCAAGATTCTTTTGGTGTAGCGTACAACACAAGACATTAATGAAATTAAAAAGAATATTTTTCATAAAATCTCGGGGTGTTACACTTACTGATTGGCGCTTCCACAAAATCTCCCTCAAGTTCACGACGTGTTCCATGTATCTCTCCTGAGAAAGTACATAGCCGGTCCTTCACATGTACTCAGCTCAGAAGTTGTACTGCTAGAGCAAGATCTTTCTTATGAAGAACAGCCGATAGAGATTCTGGATCGTAGCAAAAAAGTCATACGGAACAAAATCACTCGCTTGGTGAAAGTTTTATGGAGGAACCACCAATTAGAAGAAGCTACATGGGAGGTTGAGGATATGATGAGGGAGAGGTATCTTCATCTATTTTTTACAAAGTGACGAATTTCGTGGGCGTAATTCATTTTAAGTGGGGTAGAATGTAACACCCGAGATTTTTATGAGAAATATTTGGTTTTTATGATATATACATCATCAAAGGAATCTTTCACTACACACAACATTAGCTTGGCTTGCTTTACACGCAATCATGACCTTTCTCAATAGCTTGCGTTCACTACGGGAAAAATGGATAATAGCGACGGGGTATTTGCGATGGGCCACTATTCCTGTCGCAAATAATCTGTTATTTGCGAAGGGTTTTTTACCCGTCGCAAATAGTTTGGCGCGAAATGCGTGCCAAACCGCCCGAAGTTTATTTGCGACGGGGATAGAACCCCGTCGCAAGAAACCGGCGGCGGTTAAAGACTATTTGCGACGGGAATAGTTGCCCATCGCAAATAACCGTTTTAATGCCGCCCATAATTAAATGCGGTCAGGGTTTTTTGCAATGGGGTTCTATTCCCGTCACAAATAACCGGCGGCTGTTAAATACTATTTGCGACGGGCCTGCAGTCCCGTCGCAAATACCCCAGCGGCAGGGGTTATTTGCGACGGGGCCCGTCGCAAATAACTGTTTTAATGCCGCCAATCATTAAATGCGGTCAGGGTTATTTGCGACGAGTCCCGTCGCAAATAAAGATATTTGCGACAGGTTTTCCGTCGCAAAAAAAGCCTGTCGCAATTAATCTAACCTATAAACACTGCCAACCATTACAATTTTCCCACTCTCAACTCTCAACTGTTCCAATTTTTCCACTCTAAATCTTTTACGACTTTCAGTTGTAAATTTTTTTTCTGACTTCGAGGATTCAGTTGGTGGTGTTCTACAATTACAGCGGCTCGACATTGACATCAAGTTTAAGGTTTTTATCTGAATTTTAATTTAATATTTACTTTATTTATTATATTTATTTAGTTTAAATTTTTAGATTTTTTTTCTGATTTCTAATTAGAAATAATTATGAATAAGTATTAATAATTAACAGTAATTAGAGACAATTAGACACTAATTAATTTAAAATAGTTAGCTGTAATTACAATTAATTAGTAGTAATTATGAAAAATTAAAATTAATTTGAATTAATTAATAATAATTAGAAATAATTAACATTAATTAGTAATAATTTATAATAATTACCAATAACTAGTAATAATTACCAATAATTAGTAATAATTAATAATAATTCCAAATATTCAATAATTGCCAATATTTGTCAATATTTTTTCCAATAATTACAAATATTTACCAATAATTGCAAATAATTGTCAATATTTACCAATAATTAGGAATATTTACCAATAATTAGGAATAATTACCACTAATTAAGAATAGTTACCAATAATTAGAAATAATTACCAATAATTAGGAATAATTACCAATAATTAGGAATAATTTCCAATAATTAGGAATAATTACCAATAATTAGGAATAATTACCAATAATTAGGAATAATTACCAATAATTAGTAATAATTACCAATAATTACCAATAATTACCAATAATTAGTAATAATTCGTAATGATTACCAATAATTAGTAATAATTACCAAAAATTACCAATAATTACCAATAATTAGTAATAATTTCCAATAATTAGTAATAATTACCAATAATTAGTAATAAATAGTAATAATTAGTAATAATTATCAATAATTAGGAATAATTAGTAATAATTACCAATAATTACCAATAACTAGTAATAATTAGTAATAATTACCAATAATTAGCAATAATTAGTAATAATTACCAATAATTAGTAATAATTCGCAATAATTACCAATAATTACCAATAATTACCAATAATTAGTAATAATTAGTAATAATTATCAATAATTAGTAATAATTACCAATAATCAGTAATAATTTCCAATAATTACTAATAATTAGTCATAATTATCAATAATTACCAATAATTACTAATAATTAGTAATAATTACCAATAATTTGTAATAATTACCAATAATTTTTAATAATTACCAATAATTAGTAAAAATTAGAAATAATTACCAATAATTACCATTAATTAGAAATAATTACCAATAATTACCAATAATTAGTAATAATTACCAATAATTACCAATAATTACTAGTAATTAGTAATAATTATGAATAATTACCAATAATTAGTAATAATTACCAATAATTAGTAATAATTACCAATAATTAGTAATAATTCGTAATAATTAGGAATAATTACCAATAATTGGGAATAATTAGTAATAATTAGTAATAATTAGTAATAATTACCAATAATTGCCAATAGTGTCAATATTTACCAATAATTCCCAATACTTGTTAATATTTACCAATAATTAGAAATATTTACCAATAATTAGGAATAATTACTAATAATTAGTAATAATTAGGAATAGTTACCAATAATTAGGAATAATTACCAATAATTAGGAATAATTACCAATAATTAGGAATAATGACCAATAATTAGGAATAATTACCAATAATTACCAATAATTACCAATAATTACCAATAATTACCAATAATTACCAATAATTGCCAATAATTAGGAATAATTACCAATAATTAACAATAATTACCAATAATTAACAATAATTACCAATAATTAGGAATAATTACCAATAATTAGGAATAATTACCAATAATTACTAATAATTACCAATAATTACTAATAATTACCAATAATTACAAATAATTACCAATATTTACCAATATTTACCAATATTTACCAATATTTACCAATATTTACCAATATTTACCAATATTTACCAATATTTACCAATATTTACCAATAATTAGGAATAATTACCAATAATTAGGAATAATTACCAATAATTAGGAATAATTACCAATAATTAGGAATAATTACCAATAATTAGGAATAATAACATTATTACATTATTAGTATATTTTATTATTAATATTAAAATAATATAATTTTCTATATTATATACAATTCTCCTTTCATCTGTGTGTTTGCTGTCTCCACATGTAATATTTGCATTCTTTTTCAAAATTATCAACCTACTCACCAATGGAGAGGTGAAAGTGAATGCAAATATTACATATGGAGACAGAATGTTAAACACACAGATGAAAGGAGAATTGTATATAATATAGAAAATTATATTATTTTAATATTAATAATAAAATATACTAATAATGTAATAATGTTATTATTATATAATTAATATTTATGAAAAAATAATATTTGTATTATTAAAATAAAAAAAAATTATATAATATTAAAATTATCAATATTTGTAACAGGTTTTTCTTTATTCTCAACATATTCAATTCTTAAAGGGTCAATTTTTATGTCTATCTCAATAAAAAGTTTATGTCAGTCGTGTCTGATGTAAACACTATAATTATCCTTGCTTGAGTGTTTTTTCTAACAAATTATTCAAAACCAGTAATGCTTTTATATTTTATAGAAAAATATGGAACAACGAGGTCGTCAACAGTCATTATTAGATGATCGTATATGGATAAATCAACGTAGAAATCCAAACAGTTCTGGTTTAAATCCATTATATATAGAGGGTGGGGAGACTTTTTTATCATTTGCGGTATCAAATCCAGAATTTGTTTCAGAAGGTAAAATAAAATGCCCTTGTAGAAAATGTGAATTGAGAATGTTTGACACGTTTGACAAAGTGGGGGGACATCTCTTTCATTTTGGTTTTCAACCAGATTATGTTTTTTGGTCTCAACACGGTGAACGCAGTTCCAGAGTAGGTGATACCAACTTGATTCCAGATCCATCCCGGTTTCAAGATTTAGTACATGATGTTGCAGGTTCATCTGTTCAACATACAAAAACTCCGGCTGATATAGCTTCAAATACTGAGTTGGCACCGTCTGAATTTTATGAGTTTTTGAGGTCTGTTGAGGATGCATTATATCATGGCTGCAAGATGAGAAAATTAGAAGCAGTTGCAAAATTTGTGGCTATCAAATCAGATAACGGAATGTCAAACACCTATTTTGACCAGATATTTTCTTTACTTAAAACACTGTTACCCGAAGGAAATGTTTTGCCTACAAATTACTATGACAGTAAGAGGCTGGTTCAAAATTTGGGACTTAATTGTCAAAAGATTCATGCATGTTCAAATGACTGCATTTTATATTCTGGGGAAAATGATTCGTTGGATAGTTGTCCCACATATGGGCAACTGAGATATAAAGAAGGGAAACATGGGAAGTCTGGTTTGATTCCTGTAAAACAGTTGAGATATTTTCCGCTTACATCCAGACTTCAGTGTTTATTCATGTCTAAGAATACAGCGACAATGATGTCATGGCATAAAGCGAATATTTCAACCGATAAAAGCTTGAATCATCCAGCCGATGGTGATTCATGGAAACATTTTGATAGAGTGCATCCATACTTTTCTTTAGAAGCTAGAAATGTTCGACTGGGCCTTTCCACTAATGGTTTCTGTCCGTTCGGATCTTATGGTAGTCAATATTCACGTTGGCCTGTTTTTTTAACTCCGTACAATTTACCTCCATGGATGTTGATGAAGGATCCATATATCTTTTTGACTTTACTAATTCCAGGACATCCGAAGAAGAATATTGATGTTTATTTGAAACCATTGATTGATGAATTAAGTTTATTGTGGACTACTGGTGTCAGTACATATAATGTTGCTACGAAACAGAATTTCATACTGAGAGTAGCATTGATGTGGACAATTAGTGACTTCCCGACTTATGGGATGTTATCTGGCTAGAGTACACATGGTCAGAAATCATGCCCATACTGTATGGGAGAGAACAAAGCATTTATGCTCATTCATGGAAAGAAACCTTGTTATTTTGACTGTCATCGCAGATTTCTTCGAGCTGATCATCCTTTTCGCAGAAACAGATCTCATTTCAGAAAAGGAACAGTTGAAAGGGATGGACCTCCAAAAATTCTATCAGGTTCGGAGTTAAAATCAGTTTTTATTTTTATTACCTCCCATCACTTTTGGTCCCACAATAAACCAACAGAAAATTTCTGGTTTTGGGAAAGAACACAATTGGATTAAACGTAGCATATTTTGGGATTTTCCATATTGGTCTGATTTGTTGGTCCGCCACATGTTGGATGTCATGCATATTGAGAAGAACTATTTTGATAATTTGTTTCATATAGTTTTGGATTGGCCAGGAAAGAGAAAAGACAATGTAAATGCACGTTTAGATCTTGCCCAAATTTGTAGGCGTACAGAACTGGAACTATTTGAGAATGTCAGAACAGAAAGTTTACTGAAACCAAAATTAGCTTATACACTGTTTAAAGAAAACCGTTTATTATTTTGTCAGTGGATTGCAGATTTAAGACTTCCAGATGGTTGTGCATCCAATTTGGGTAGATTTGTAAAGAATGGTCATATTACTGGATTAAAAGGTCATCATTTTCATGTTATAATGGAAAGACTTCTACCCATTGGATTAAGAGGTCTATTGAATTCTATGATTTGGGATTCCATAACAGACATGTCTCAATGTTTTCAGGAAATTTTTGCGGCTACAGCAGATTATGATGCTCTATGAAAACTTGAAGAAGATGTTGTTGTAATTATATGTAAACTGGAAAAAATATTTCTGCTGTCTTTCTTCGACTCAATGGAACATTTGATGTTACATTTTCCATATGAAGCCAAATGTGGAGGTCCATTACAGTTTCGATAGATGTACCCATTTGAAATATGCATGCAAAAATTGAAAAGAAAAGTATGTAACAAAGCATATGTTGAAGGATCTATTGCAGAAGATTATTTGTAAGAGGAAATATCTTTTTTCTGCTCCCATTATTTTGAATCTGAGTATCCTTCAAAACACAACCTAATGGGACGGAACGATAGGAATATTGATGAAATCGACAATCAATTATCTATTTTCAACCAGCCAGAGCTTGGTTTTGGTGGAGTTTATGAACGCTGGCTTTCAGATGATGAACATCATAGAGCTCATACGTATGTCCTGCTCAACTGTGAAGAGATGACATCAGTTGTACTGTAAGTGTTTATATCACTTATTCTATCATTTATGTTACAATAAATAACCTTGTTTTTTATAGGTTGTATGATAATCATATCAAGAAACAAATTCCACAAATTACAGCAGCTGCTCTCGAAGAACGCCGACAGAAAAATTTCTCTCAGTGGTTTCAAAAACTGGTAACATAAATTCTTTATCTTTTAGCAACTCATTCAATGTATAGTTTACTATATTGATAATTATTTCACAAATTTTCAGGTGTCTCGACATGCTGATAAAATTGACAAACGGCTGTGTATAATGAGTAACCCACCTTCCAAACTTGTTAAAACTTATAATACTTATGTGGTGAATGCATTTCGATTTCACACACATTCATATGGGGAATCAAAAAAAAACAATGAACAGTGGAGTTAGCTTGAGAGGATCTCATCATCAAGAAAATGAAGTTGACTTTTATGGCATACTTGATGAAATCATTGAACTCTGTTATCTTGGACAACATTACATAACCATGTTCAAATGTCGGTGGTTGGATACCGAGAGAGGCGTGCGTGTTCATCTGACTCATGGAATCATCGATATTAAATGTAAAAGTGTTATCACAGTAAATAAACCATTCTTATTGGCTCAACAGGAACATCAAGTTTATTACGCAAAGTACTGTGCTACATCAAGAGACTTGACTGATTAGTGGAGTATAATAAAACTCAAAATTCGAGACAATCAGTTTAGTCAAAGTGAATGTGCTTTCACTGATGTGCAAAGAATTGAAGTTTTTCAAGAGAGTACTCAAAATCAATCTTTTTTAAAAAGAGACATGAGTATCGATGACGACACCCCACATTTAAGAGTCGGTGATGACGATGATGTTAATGATGTCACATATGAATTTTAAATGGTAAGAGATGAAGCAACTGGAACTCGAATGGATGTCGATGATGTTGAGGAGGAATATGAAGATGACATTGACATATATGAATATGATGATGAAGATGAAAACTGATAGAATTCCTTGGTAGTTATATACAATCATAACTAATATATATGTATATATAATAGTAATTATCAATTATTTGCTAACAACATTAACATTTTGTGTTTCAGATGGACGGCGACACATTTCGTGAGTTGGCGGATGCTGACCTGCCTTTCGATGCGGATGAGTTGCTGGCAGATGAACCTCAGCCTGCAGGCGCTCCAGGGAGTACGCGGAGGGGGCGCGGTCTTGCACGATTGATGATTCCTGACCCCGTCCTTGAGCGACATCCACGTCTTGGGTTTGATCCACACACACGGAGGTGTGATAACCGGTGTGATAACCTGTGGATTTGACTAAGATTTCATTAATCTATTCACAAAATAAATGTTTATTATTTTTACAGTTTTCCGCATATAGCAGTCGAACAGGGCAGCACTATTTTGCGCAACTATTTCTCTCAGCCTTGGACCACATGGGAGCAGATTCCCATTGATGTGCAGCAGGCCATGTTCAGCCATTGGTTAGTACGTACGTAAATAAATAATTTTTATTTTTGAAAACTATTTCATTTCTAACTTGATATTTTGATTTATTTGTAGGGTTTATGATATCCGATCGAGGATACCATGTGTGACGCCATCCACGAGGCATGGGAGGTGGCCATGTGTGATCGCTTTCATCAGTTTTTTCACAATTTAAGAAAAGCTGCCACGAAGAAAGTAGGAGTGTCAGATTTTGACGAGTCATGTAGAGCACACCGACTAGAGTACATTTCATCCCATGTATGGGATGGATTATGTGCGTACTGGTTGAGTGATGCCTTTCAGAGGAGTTCATCGGTGGGGAGACAGAATCGGGGGAGATAGGAGGTGACTCATCGAGCTGGGAGTCATACTTTCAGTACTCATAGACAGCATCTGGTACGTACATTATTTATAAATATTTTATATAACTATAAATATTAACAGTTTATTTTTTATTCTTATAGGCTGTCGAGCACCCCGATATTACGGAGTACGACGTATATCGGAGGATGTATAGTGATCCTGCTACTGGGGAGCTCAGAGGTGATCATCAGTGTCACATCGTGGTCAGTATTATTTGTTTTCAAGTTTAAAAATTAACTGCATATAATATATTCACAATTTTAATTTTAAATTGCAACTACAGGAGTCATATGAGGCCGCAGCGTCACAGACCCAGCCTGAGAGTTAGGCTGAGTCATCAGATCAGACCACTGGACATCAGTTTGATGAGGCGGCATGGATGTAGGCCACCCAGTATGCCTTCAAGAAGGGTCGGGTAGTTGGTATCAGTTCTCGACTGACACCCGGAGATTATTATGGAAGCACTATGATGTCAGTGTCTAGCTCGAGAGGAGCTCGTGCATCTTCTTCTGCTACACAGTATGAGGATCAGTTGCGATCTCAGACTGCACTGATAGAGAGTCTCTGACAGGAGCAGGTGCAGATGCGTCAGTAGCAGCAGCAACATGAGGAGGTGCGTCGACGCCAGTAGCAGCTGTACGAGGAGCAGATGAGTCGGTGGCAGCAGCAGTAGCAGGAGCAGATGGAGTACATACGCCGACTCACTCATGCTTTAGGGATGGAGTTTCCTCCACCAGCATCTGCATATCCCCCCTCCCCCCTCCCCCATCCTTCAGATTAGAGTTTGTTTTTATGTTATAAAGTTTGTTAAATCAAAATATGAATTTTTTTTCTATTCGTAGTTTCTGTCTCATTATAAAATATTAATAATATTATATTTTGAAATAACAATATTAATATGAATAATAATGTTATTTATATTTTATAATATTAAATTTTATATATATATTAAATTTTTATAATATTATAATTTAATTATATTTTTTGTAATATTTGAATTATTTTAATATTTGAATGTAAAATAATTCTATTATTTTTATATTAATTGAAATAACTTATTAATATTTTTTTTATTTATGAATTATAATTCTAATATTATTATATTAATTAAAATCATTTATTAATATTCTATTATTTTTTATTTTTGAATTATAATTCTATTATTATTATATTAATTAAAATAATTTATTAATAATTTATTATTTCTATTTGTGAATTATAATTCTATTATTATATTAATTAAAATCATTTATTAATATTTTATTATTTTTTATTTTTGAATTATAATTCTATTATTATTATATTACTTAAAATAATTTATTAATAATTTATTATTTTTATTTGTGAATTATAATTCTATTATTATATTAATTAAAATCATTTATTAATATTTTTTTATTTTTGAATTATAATTGGATTATTATTATATTAATTAAAAAAATTATTAATAATTTATTTTTTTTATTTTTTTATAGTATTTGCGATGAGATACTATGCCCATCACAAATAGTATTATTATTATATTCATTAAAATAATTTATTAATATTTATTAAATTTTTCTAAAAATAGTAATTGCGACGGGCCCATCGTAAATACTATTTTAAAAAGTTTTTTACAAATATACGGACTAATATTTGTGACGGGAAGGATCGTCATCGCAAATAATACCTTTAGCGACGGGCCCGTCGCAAATAATTGTTGTTGCGATGCCGTTTTACGCAACGGGCTATTTGCGACGGGCCCCCATCGCAAAAGCCTATTAGCGACGGGCTCCCGACGCAAATGCCCCGTCGCAAATGCCATTATTTCCAGTAGTGGTTGTACGGAATACCAAGTTTCACTAAACAACGATATGCTATTAAAATATTATTAAAACTAGCAGTTATGAATAGTAATACCCACTTTTTGAAATTATATAAATATTATATTTCAAAATGGACTTCATTTTTGGATTCGAAATGTCGAAATTAGCCTAGGGTGAAATTTTGTTATTTTTCTGAAAACTTTCAATTTTTGATGAATAGTGAAAACACTGGGTTACTATTTAAAAACCGACTTTTTATTTAAATAAATATTTATTTTATTTAAATTTATTTTAGGTAAAAATTGATACATAATACCAATATAAGTTCAAAGTAATTTATTTGAGTCATTTTATAATAATTTTATATATATATAAATTTTATTGAACTTTTCACTGCCTTTTACCCCTCTCCTAGGAGAATTTGCAAATTCACATAAAACATAATTTTACCACTTCTGTGAGTGGAATTTCGAAAATCCGAGAGACACGGTTAATATTAAGGACTAAAATGTGGTTCAATGAGTTGAAAATAATTTTTGGTGAATAGTAACTTTTTACTTTTTTACCACAGTTAAAAGTAAATAGGGTAATTAAGAGAAAAATGATATTATTATTACCCTAACACATGTCCTAATACTATTGGATAAGTTTAATTAGACCAAATACAACCTTAGGAATAAAATATGACCATTTAGGCCCACTTGGATTTGATTAGGACATTTATTATTAATTTATTTAAAGAATGGTTAAAATAGTTAAAATCAATGTTTAATAACTAAATCATTTTTAATATAGGGTTATACATAAGATAAATTCTACTATAAATATTCATTAGAAAACTAAAGAGATTTCCTACATAATTTTATTTTATTTGTAATTTTTAGACATTAAATGATTTAATTTATTTATGACACAATGATAATGCAGTAATTATCATATTAATGAAATATTGACATAATTGATGTTATAAATACGCAAATAAATGTAATTTGATACTTTTTATGAATTCCACTAATTTTCAAGGTTAATATGACTTGTTATTATTTATTTAATTAACTTTTTTTGAACTAATCATTATGTGATGATTTTCAGAAAAATCAATTACTAAATAGTGTCAAAATTGACATAAAATAGTTTTTAAAACAAATATTATATTATTAATTGTTATTTTATTCCTAAAAATATAAGGTTCGGCCAAATGACTTAGATAAGGTTATATATATTAATAATAAACAACTTGGGGTGCGTTTGTCTTGTTATAGTAAGTTTATTAACCTTATAGTGTAAGAAAACAAGAAGACACGGTAAAAGTAAAATTATTTAACTTAAAGTTAAATCTAAATGATAATGTTAAAATAGAAATATAAACTTGTATAAATTCTATTGGATGAGATTATTTTGATCCATCCCCACCTTATATTCGAAATAAATCTATTTGGGGCTATTAAAAACCTAATATGACTTTATAATAAAATAATATTTTTAGTTTTTCCAAAGGTGCCCCTCTCATCCCTTATAAAAGGGCACCTCCTCCCTCTCTTCCTCACACCACTTTGAGCCTTCGAGCTCGGCCAAACCCTGAAAATTTCACTTTTCCACTTTCCTAGAAACATCCTAGAGGTCCTGGTCTTCTTCAAAGACCATATTTAGTGCCCTAAGAGGAGGTTAAGAAGAGGCGCTTCAAAGAAGAGGTAATGTTCGTTACCGATTATTTCAAATTTATTTCTTCTTCTACTTATTCTTCTTTAGTTGTATCATTATGAAGTAATAACATCAGTATCAATAATATACTTATATGTTATTATAAGTATGAAACAACCCTCTTTCACCATCTATCCATCCTACGGAAAAAGAAATCACCGCGCGTGCGTACGTACGGAATACCGTCTCCACGCCGTGGTGTAATCTATTTTCCACCACCACCTTACTTGGATGGGTATAATGGTTTAAATAATAACTATATATGATTATTGTAATGTGATATTGATTCGGAAATAGTATACATACACTCCAATACAATTCCACGATCATGGGAATGATATCATCGCTCGTGCGTACGTATGGAATACCGTCTCCACGATGTGATGCGACTCATTCTACATGATCTTCATGGAATAATGATTATATAAATGAATTGAATGAATAAATATGATATATATTACACTAATACCATTATTGAAATGAGGTATCTATAACCTAATAAAAAGAATAAGAATTTACTTGAAAAAACATGCATAAGGACAAAAAGTAATAAACACCCGAATAACAAGTAGCAATGAAATATTACTAATAAGAAGCTAATAATATGACCATATATGATATCATAAAAATAAGTATGATTCTGGAATAATTCAATGACATTATTTAAATCATTATACAGGATGTTCGGACACTTAAGAAGCAAATCAGTCCTAAGGTAAGGGAAAATCTCACAATCTAATTTTCATCCGAGATTGTTTATACTTCAGAATTTACTGGGGAATATTTATCATCCACATCCATGTTTCATCAATATGTAATATTATTTCTATCCTCCTACAATTATTCAATTCCAATTTTACCCTTTTGTGAGTTTTTAGTAAAAGATATGAAATGAATCTTTTTTCATTTTTCGTACGAGGTACTTTTTGACTTTTCTGGCCAAAGTATGAGAAGAATGTTTTTCTTTAACTTATACGGAATGAACGGATTCTTAGAACATTATTTCCATGAAGCTTACTTTACAATATTTCAATTTTATTTTTAATCAACTTCTTTTAGTTTAAAATTTTATGACATGTTAAGAAAGGAAAAAAAAATTTGAAGTAGAAAGGATATTTTCTTCAAGAATGTAGTTCAAGAATTTTATCAAAATTATTTTCCATCTAAGATAATATAGGGTTTTGTTTCTATCCCTATTTTTACATTGATTTGATTATGTTGTGATGGAATTATTATTATAATGTCCTTTATCTAATATATATTATGTTATGATGGTATGATGTTTAAGAATCCCATATTTTATTACATGGGTTATGATATGATGTATGATTTATGATCTTGTGGAACACATAATAATGGTATCATTATGAGATGGGTGGGACCTATATCTCCCTCTAATACATTGGGTAATGATTTATATCTCATGAGATAGACATGGCCGGAATGGCAGGTTAATCCGGTTCAGTGAAACATGACTGAAATGAGGAGTGAACTCAGTTCAGAAATGGACTTTTTCCACTAAGATAGTCTTGGAAATGAGTCTTGACTAATAAGAAATGATTCTCTATGATTATTTGTGTATGCCACAAAGTTTCATGTTTTATGTTATGATTATTGGGATTACATTTCACTACTATGATTTATCCATTGTTATGAAATTATGATATCTTTTGCAGGTTAAGATTTCCAAAATGATATGTTCTTATGAATATGATATTTCTTTTGTTTAACTTTACTGAGCATTTGAGATCACCATTTGGTATGTTTTCTTTTCCCCATGTCAGGAAGAAGGATATTAAGTAAGATATGCCAAAAATTGAATCTAGATGTGATAAAATAAAAGGGAGACAATATAGATGATTTATGAACCAGGTGTTTATGTTTCCCAGTTTCAAAAGACACTATACCTATACAGTCCTTTCCTGGTTTTGTTATATATTGTAATAAGTGTGCTTCAATACGGATGTAATGACAATGTATGTAAAGTATGGGTCGTTATATGCTATGAATTCTCATGGTTTAACAACATTGAATAAAATTATTTCTAGAAATATTGGCTTACATTGGGATTCCTCTTTGAAAATTTTCTTTCTATAATGTTGGATTTTGGAAATGTACCCTAACCAAATTTTGGGAGAGCATTCCAATTTGGATAAAAAACTGATAGTGGTAGAAGGATCTCGTCATCGGTCTATGATCAAGAAATATGTGATAAGTAAGAATAATATCTTAATTTAATGAGGATGTTTAAGATTACTATTATGATAATTTCTCATGAAATTGGGCAGGAAAGCACGCATCATGTTCTTACCTCTTCACCAATCTAAAATTCAAATGAAAGGATAATAACACCAATCACTCAAATGTTCTCCATTGGTCTGGGTAAGACAATATCAGTTAGGTCAAAAATATATCTATTTCTTGTTATGTATCACGATAAACAAAATGGATAGAATTATTAAAGAAATAATTTGATGAAACGTTTCCCAAGAATCACATCACTAAGTTGAAATACCAAATTTTGTCGAAAATCAACTTGTTCAAGAAAAGAGTATAAAAGTTCTACAGGAAAGGGATTCCACTACTCCACATGAAACTCCAAATGAAGAAAGATATGAAGCTAAAAGAAATATCTCTAAAAGGCCTTAAAAGAGCCTCTCTAGATTAGTAACTGAAGCTTATTCCCCCAAAAAATTTACGTATTCCAAATCTAACATAGTATAAATTACATATTTGTTACAGTCTCTTTTTCAAAAATGATCAGAATGAAAAGTTGTTCGAAGCATACTTAGTTCATACATTTTGTCAAGTCGTTTGGAACAAGATCAAGTTTTAGAATCTATCACTATAGCTGTTAATTTACATAAATTTGAATTTGTGACAAGAGATTTATGTCAAAAAATTAATAAAACAATTGTTGATGAAGTCAGAAGACGGCCAGTTGTGATGAAGGATAATATTGGAGCGATTGGTAAATCAACAAAAGAGTTAAGTTCAATGCTCAGTAATAGCAATTATGAACTTCAAGAAACCTCCTTACAAGTAAGGAAATAAATTTTTTTCATTAACCTAATAGGAATGATAGTTAAATATTTTATGAAAAACAATGGTGAAATTTAGACGAAAAATGATGGTCTTCATCAAGTAGTTATTTAAAACCTCAAGAAAAGTTTCTCTGAGGATGAATAAATGAAATTTGATGATTTTGAAAAATCCAACGACAGAGATGATCCTTATAAGGAAAATGAAATTATGTATTCCATGGGGATGTCAGATAATTAGGTGAAAGTGTTGAAGTACTTGATCACTTGTTGTGAAAAAAAGTAGACCTCCAAAATTCTATTGGAAATTTCCCTTAGTGAAAGTGAAAGGGTTTCACAAGTATTCTAGACTACATCATGAATGACTTAGTCAAAAGAATTTATTCCTGTGAGGATGAAATTTTTCAAATACATGAGAGGAGGATACTTGGACCCTATATTTATAATCATTATCCATTGGCCTCCAAGCATGTCAAAGAATTCTTTGATTCGTTAGTAGATCAACCTAGGGAACATCAATGTTTTTAAATAGATACATCTTTATTCTTCCCTGAAATATTCTTTAAACTACCCATTTCATGGAAATATAACATTGACATAGTGAGAGAATAGAAATATTTTTGAAAAATTCAATCATATTCAGTCCGTTTTTCTCGATCTAGTCTTGTAGCATCCTCACTGACATTAGGGAATGTTGTTGGTACAATAGATAATGATCTTCAACCTTTATCTCATGAACAAACCCTATCATTCATGAAACCACCTCCAAAAATCTATTTTCAAATAGATAGTTTAAATTATCCCTCGTGATGTTCATGATGTTTGTGAAGTTCATTTTCTTAATGGATGGGCCTTTCCAAAAAATTTGAATTATGAAACGCTTCTATGGAATTTAAAATTTTTCATTAGTTTTATCCAACATTTCTTTTGGATTTTTATGATAACATACATTATTTTTTTTAATAATATTACTACATTTATATTACTAAACATTAACTCTAAGAATGTTTATTATTTTGATAAACATTTAATTTCAATTCATCGATTTTATTATTTTCTTATTCTATTATTTCAATGATTAATTATAAAATATTCATTCTACCAAATATATGTTTGTTTATTGATACATGTGTCTAGTATAATATTTTTCTTTCTAACACTTTTTTTAGATATAACAGAAATGTGGAGAATAAAAGGAAAATACAAAAGTTATTGGGGTTTACAAAATTATTTCATATTTCAAAAGGTGAATTTTTTCCCAATTAAAAAATAAAAATATATTCCTTTTTGAAAAAATTAAATTTAAATTTGAAAATATTTTTCTTACATTTAATTGTCTTTTTGCTAATCAAAACATGAGATATTGTTTTAAATTATATTATTCCAATATATCTCTTCTTTATGAGTTTTGATGATTCACAAAATCCCTACATTTGTTGTGAGAAGTTTGTTAAGAGTTTCATTTTTTTATTATCTTATCATATGTTCTCAAGTTTTTATCTCACTGCATACAAGTAAATTATCATACGAGTTTCAAAGAACAAATTCAGTTTCTTGGAATCAAAATGTATTATTTATTAATTTATGCTACAATGTTTGATTATTGAAAGAAATATATTTTAGAATGAGAATATTAATTGACTTAATTTTTTTAATAAGAATATTAAAATTAAAACAAAGTTTTAAAAACTAAGACTTTATATTATGTTGGAGAATTATCTTAAAATATGTTGAAGGCTATTTTTCTGTTAAATATAGGCTTCTTTATCTAACGAAAAGGTATCTGTCGAAGAAAAATATGTTTCTCTTATATCCAACAGACATCTAATAGTATAGAATTTCATGATTATATTTCTAATGTCCTGATAAGTCATTTCATAACTATTGAGTATACCAAAAGATGATTATCCTTTTTAAGGAAATACCATACCGTTCAAGACACACCATAAATTGGAAAATTCCGTGAATGATAAAATATCTGACATTGTGATTATAAAATAAATTCCATACCATGAAAGTTAATTTCATACTCTCTATTTACTATCTTATCAGCACTCCTACATGACTTATTAGACTATTATATTTTTCATATTCTTATGTTTGAAACAACATATGAAAGTAATAGTCAGCTACATGTAAAAGGAGAGGAGAATAATAGAAAAGAAATAAGTAATGTTGTCTTACATTCCCACGTCGAATTAAAATGATATGTACATATTGGAAATTAGTTTTTCTAAGTGATAATATTATCATCTTTATATATTACAATGGATATCATCTCGAGATTCACTGATAGATTATCATTTCCGAGGATGAATCATCTTCTATTGTTAGTTTCTAATTGAAGCTTTATGCCACAAATGATTTCTTAAATATTGTATCTTAATTACCATGCTTGAACTCTATGTATGAGTGTGGTTTATAATTTGTATAGGTCCTGTAGAGATATATCTGAGTTGAAATCTCTTGCACCATAGTAATATGGGAAAACTACTTGTATTTAGATGGGATCCCCAATAAAAGGGTAGTTTAGTGAAAATCACCAAGCTCAAGAAGTAGAGAATTAGTGGAGTATATTATGGGATTTCTGTTCCCTGAACCACTAAAAACCTCTATATTCAATTATCTTTTTACATGTTTTACATATCCACTGTATATACTCTTAATAAAGATAATTAGACATAAATACATTTAAGTGGGTGTTATATATTATAAAGAATCATTTAAGAACCCAATTCACCCCCCATCTTGAGTTATTCAGTCAGTCATTATCTGGGATAATATAGAATCCATGATAATTTTACATCATCTATTGTATGTATATTTTCCTTCAAGATTTTTCTAGGATTAATCATTTTCATTAATTGTATTATTCCATTCATTCTCAAATGAGGACAATATTTCTTCATGTTTTATATTTTATTACTAATGGAACCAAATAGTTTATAGATATTTACTTAAGTCAATACTCTTCATTCCAATTCCCTCACACACCCTTTCAACGCTTCTTCAAGCTAGGTGATCTCCTCAAGTATTATTCTAAAGGAGCCATGAATAAATGGTACTATTACCCTTAGGCATTTTTATAGTATATCCTTTAAAAAATTGTATCATCTTATGAACCTATAAATATTTTATAGGTATATCACCATAAAAAAAATATTTAAAAGAAAAATATTTTATAGGTATATTACCCTTAGGAATTTTTATACTAAATCTTGGTTTTTTTAAAAGAAAAATATTGACAATAAATAATAGGTATATCACTATAATGCGATGAGGTTGAAAGGTTATCCATATTTTTTTTTGTGCATTGGACTACAATTTAATATTATTCCCTGCCAACACTATGTTTTGGTGAATTAAAACATTGGGAAACTGATTTATTTTCCATGTTTTCACAAGTCAGACGATTTCTTTATTCTATTAAATTCATTATTCTTTTAAATTTATAATTCCTTTATTCATTAGTGATTTGGATAATAAAAAAAATCTAATCAAATGTTGAATCCTATTTTACGGTTATGTATATAATAGAAGTATTTTAAGATAAATTATATATATTTAAATCTTTATATTGATGAGGATCTAACACGATATTGAACTGTGTGCTCAGATACCACTTGGTAGGATCAATTAGGTAAGATAAACACTGAGTTTGGGGGTGAATTATTATTGCTGACATATTAAATGTTTTAAACATTAACCTTATTTTAGATATCCACTTATTTATAAAGTATGAATCAGATATTATTCCTCAATAATAGAAATAATAGGGGCCACCTCCAACAATTAAGACTCCATGAGAAAAAAATACCACAATCTTGTCTTATTGCTTCTTCATAATATATAATTATCAACATAAACAGTGTTCATTTCTCTATTTCTCCAGTTTTTTCCTCAATGCTGAAGGATGAACTCTTGAAACTATGATGGATAATTCTGGGGAATTAACACAAATTATATATTGGATGGTTGTAATGTTAGTTACCTCTTATCTTTTTTAAACATCATAGAATATAGATATGATTGAAGCATTAGATGACCATTATCAATCTTTCAATTCTTCTTATATATATATATATATATATATTAATAGATCATTTAAACATTACATCATTTAAAATATCATACAATATTACACATCAATATAATTTTAAATAGTAAGATAATATATCTATTATATATGATGAATTCCCAGTATATTATTCATTATAAAATATTTAATTTATCATGGTTCTATATCTCATTTAAATCTTCAAAAAACATAAAAGAAATTAAACCTGGTTCAATTTCATGAAGATGTGTAGTAAACTATCACAATAATGTAATATCATATTTCAACTCTAAAATATCCTTGAATATCTCTTACATATCATGCACTATTGTATAGTCTACTTCATGTGGCATGGAAAGATCAAAAAATCAAGAACCAACATTGTCTTCCATTTATGATCATAGATGGTTTTAGGATTTGAAGTCCACCTTCATAGTGCTTAAACATTTCATCCCCCTATTTTTATATCACTAAAACCAATAGAACAAAACATTATTATATCATTTATTATCATATTTAAATCACCATGTAACATATCAACTATCATATGATTTTTTTCTCTTCTAATTAAAATTAATCTTCCAAATATATTCTACTAATCTCTTGAACTGGTCACCCTCTAACATTTTTTCTAATTGATAAATAAAAAATTACATATATGATATATTTTATATTACACTTATCCTATGAATTTTCTAATCTATACCCAACATGTCTTGAAAGGATCTTACATAATAAGAGAATACTCATATGAATTTACCTATATCCCAGGACATAGTTAATTTTAGTCAGCCATACCCAAATTATCTTTACATAATTCATATAATAATATTATATTTTTTGTTAACTCAATACATTTTTGAAATTATTCACACTAAATGACCCCTAATATAAAATAAATTAGGTTTATAGTTTCACTGAAGAGTCATAGTTAATCCTTTTTCACTCCAGTTTAACCTTTAGAATGCACGTGTTTATATCCTAATTACTCATATGAAAATATTTAGATGACCATTATGAATTTTATAAATTAACCTTATGCACATGATAAATGACTATTAAGCATTTTTTCCTTCATAAATTAAAAACCTGATTCTCAGAGCTACTATTATGAAATTTATCATAAATCTGTTACGCATTTTTACAAAATTACACTTACATGTACAATGAAATCCTTGACTTAGAAAATTTTAATATTTTTAATGACCATATGGAAATTACCTAGAAAAAATTTGAACCTTCGACTCAAAAATTTTATAATTTCAAATATGATGTCAAAAATACAATGAATGACTTCAGGTCATCTCAAATAACTTGAATCATATTTAATAAACCCTAAAATTTTCTCCAATGGTTATTGAGAATAAAATATTCCACATATAATTTCAATAAAATTCTAGTTCATTATGTTAATGTAATTATTTAAACAACATTTAACAGTTTCTAGTAATGAAATATTTTTATTCATATGAACAACACTTTGGATGAAAATTATTAGCTTGTTTTTCAGATTCTTTATAGAGATTTACAATTCCTCAAAAATAAAACTCCATGAAATTTTATTTCTTAAACTCTTTCAAATATACATAAGTAGATCCATTAAACCAAATATTTAGTAGTATAATCTAAATTTAACTTCTAAATATGGATGAATCTATATCAACAATAAATAGTAGTATATTCATTTTTCATATGAGTAAAGACATGAAACTCATTTCCATTTCTACAAAAGTAGTGGTAACATCTCAAATCCATGATCTGTGGTGAGTCTCCAATACTTATCTACTTAGCATAAAGTAAAACCTTATGTGGGAAATATTCTTCTCATAAAAAATCTTGGGATATTCAATATTTATCAAGCCTATCCTTTTTCATTAGCTATTAACATCATGAATATTTACATTAAGTATATAGAAACTTATTGAAAGTAAATAAAAAATTGTATTAAATGCATGGTACTCACTAGGTTAAATTCCTTCAAATAGTATCCTAGAAAAAAAATTATTTTATATTTTGTAGTCTAGAACCTTGAATTTCCTAGGAAGAATTATAATCCTTTGAAAAATGAAAAGATAAAAAACCTATCAGGTTAAAAAACTAAAAGGGGAACTTGAGAAAAATCCAAGCTTATTCCTGTTAAGGGTCTCCAAATTCATGAATTTGGAAAAAAATTTGGGGTAAAATGAAAATATATAAATCTTATAGGGATCACCATATGAAACAATAAAAACATAAATCTATGATCACTAGGATCATCCACTTAAACAAAGGTTATATCACCCTTCTAATCTGAAGATATATTTTTTTTCAAAGGATTCAAGTTGGATTCATGAAGGTATAATTTGAGGGAATTTGGATCATTTTGATAATTCAAATCCTCATGAAAACCCCCCTTCATAATTATTAGTATGTAGAGTAATTAAACTCTCTCATTTCTAAATGGATTATCCTTGGCTTATGGTGATGGTAAATGTGCCAGGAATCTTGGAAACTTATATCATTTCAAAAGAATATTTTTAGGAGGAAATCAACCGAATGAACTAACATTATATTATAGTGATGGTGAATATACCACATGTTTTATCTTCTTATACCCATGTGACAGTATAAGTTTATGAGGAAATCAACTTCTTTAGAATTGTCTCATATAATTAAAACAACTTATGGAAATTTTATTTCGGTTTCATAATCATTATTCTTATATCCATTGAATGACACATGTATTTAGGATTATGGATTGAAAAATATTTTTCATCATTTAATCACGTGTTTGGATGTAATTATTTACCATGATCTAGTCCCATACAATGTTCATGTGTATTAAGTTATTATTTTATTAGTGTTTTTTTGTGTTCTTTATATTATCATGGATTGATAGTCAATGAAACAATGATTATTGGGAATTCCAAAGAATATTTGAAACATGATATTCATTTATAAAATTAAATAAGAGTGACATCCACTAGTTGAAATCTCTATTTAAATTTAGTTAAAGGGGAAGGAAAATAAAAAATATGGATCATTCTCATGATTATATAATAAGAAATGAATTGAAAATATAGAAAAGTGATATGATAGGATTTGTTTGTCCAACACTAAAAATTTGTTAATTTCTAATTGGAAGAAATGATATATGATCTAATACCCACTCAACAAACATATTTATATATATCCAAAAGATTAATTTAGATGATTCATGTGACTAGTTCATGATTTTTACACTTGATTGTATCACCTAAAACTGTGAATTCTAAAAATTATTTTCTCACCCCTAATTTGTGAGACTCATATTCCTCAATTTACATTGTTTTTTATCCACCTAGACATAAATTATTGATTCCTACATTGTTTTTTTTTCTACTTCTGGGTATCATATTCCACATACATGATGCATCCGAATGGGTTATTGAATTCTTGTGGGTTGCAGTCTGATAATATTTTTTCCCAAACAACACTTACTACTATGGAATTGTATAGTGACAATCCTAGGATGGTCCCATAGGGAGCGTAACATGGTTTTTGGGAGTCAATGGATTAAGACCCTTTGGGGTAGAAGTCCTTTCAAGTTTGTTTATATTTGGAAATTACTAAATCAATAGTGGTTGACGGTTTGTTCAATTTAGATATAGGGATCAAGATTAATTTCAAGTATTTGTTAGAAGTAATATATTAATCCTAACAATGGTAGGATTCTAAGGTTTAGGCTGCAAAGAAAACAGAAGTCGCTCGATGACTTTGGTCATGTCTCCTAGTTCTACAAGGAGGAAACTATTCCTTTTTTGGGAAATAGTGGAAACCTTGATGAATTAATCTTGAATTCTATAGAATAAATTATCTTAGGATACTGATCATAGACTAATCAACTCCAATAAGGATAGGGTCGTTCACTTGAATATCCCATGATGGGGGGTACTAAATTGAATTGGATAGACATTGAGTATTTGTCAGGATAATTATTCCTTAAAGCTACCAAGTTTATAATTCATATTTATTGTGATTTTATATACACATAATCTTGATCCCTACCTATGGGTGGTTTATCCAATCATAGAAGTTTATAATGAATATAAATAAATAAATAAAACCATGATTATATTGCAATGAATGATGGAATTGAAATGGTGAACACCCATGAAATGGTTTAGATTCACAAAATAGAATGAGCATGAAATCGGGATTAACAAGATGTCAATCACAATTAAATACTTACATGGAATAAAATAAGAAATGGATCAAACATGATTTCATTGGTAATTTATTATGAACTATGGTGTGAATGTGAAAAATAAATGAAGGAGATGATGAAAACAAAATCCCCATCACTTGTATTAGAATAAAATATTGAATCTGAGAAGAAAGTCTATTTTTGGATGGAGTGAGTCGAAGGAGACATGATTGGGAACAAAGGAACAGAGGAATTCTACCCTAGGATTCTCTTCAAACCAGTACCTAATTATTTTATATATAGGAAAAAAAATTCATTATGAGTAATGGATTAGATGTCGTATAATGGACTATCAGTTAATATCACTGTGGTTTTTGAATCTTACATGTATTTCACATGTATCCCATCCAAGATATGAGTATTGACTGCTTTCACATATATACTTATGCCACACAACGTTTACTGGATTTTCTGGTGTATCTCCAGAGCATATTCTTTATTGAAAGGGTTTGGCTAGGTTAATGTTGTGTATCCTCCATTCACAACATGTAATGGCTTCTTCCCCTTCTCTCTTCATGACTTGGTTCATGGTCTAGTATATGTTATGAAATCTTATTACACGATCTGTACTAATGTTTCATGACATGTAATTGTTATTTTTCACTTTTTCTACATTTCTTCTTTTGAAATCCAACAAAGCCTTATTCTACAAAATTAATCACATACCATGCATGTTATCGAATAAAACAATTAAAATTCATAAGAAAATGGTAGAAAAAATTATATACGAATTCGGCTTATAAAATTACCCTACACTTGAACCATATTTTATCCTCAAGGTAAAAAGATTCAAAAGTGATTTCAAAAGGATAAGAAATTTTTATAATAGTAATCATTCATTATGTCGAAATAAATAAAACTAAGTGTAACCATAAAAATTTAGTTTCTAGTATCATCCATGAAACTAAAACCATTCATTACTCATAGCTCAGTTGTTTAAAAAAATTATCATCATTTAATCACAATCTTTTAACTATTACTTTAATTAAATAACACTTTGTAATTTACCTCTGAGTGAATCATACCAAATCACTCGGTGTAAATCGAAATTAGAGTTATGATCATACCCATAGAATATGCTCTTAACCATTGGCTTTCATTGGTACTATCATCTCCACTTTGAAATGACAAGTACAAAAATAGTTATGTGGGATTCAACAATTAGGTTCAAATGACTCTAAGGAAGTGGGTTTGTTGGTAAAAAGTGAAAATTATGCTCAAAACGAGGGTATGATCTAAAGTATAATGAATGAATTTCAAGAAATGTTTACGAAAATAACTCATTTGGAAATTCTATTCCATACTCCCAATAGCTCAGGTTGGATCCATATATATATCCAGTAAGTACATAGAAAGTATCTTGTTGCCTTCCTTTTTCTTCTGTATTTCAATTCATTGAATTTACTGTATAGAACATATATCATATCCATCCCATTACCATATATTACCCTTCAAGGGATTCATCAGTCTAGAAATTGTGATTTTTAACATCCCATGTTCATGACCTATGTCATCTTTTCTTTTATTTTTTATTTTTTAATGTAATAGAAAAAAACCAATGTACTAAAATGTAAATATGGATAAAAACCAAATAGTATAATGATTACACCATACATCTGTATAAAGATAAGAATCTGAACTATCTCGATGACTCCACCAAACTTGTTCAATTGTAAAATCATGCATTATACAAGGAGCAGGGTAGGAAGGGAAAATCGTCTGGGAATAGATTCATCCTATAAGGTCATTCATGGAATCTACCGGATTAATGAAGGAATGATATAAGGTTGGTATTAGGAAATAGTGGCTATACAATGATTTCCTCAATCATTTAAAATTTATACTTATTCAATTATTTCCTCAATAAGATCTTATTGGATGTTTTGGTAGGTTTACATATCCCACGTTTCACTCAAGAAACATGATCAAAAAAAGAACAAACAACTTAAGGCTCAGATACCTCTCAAGTAATGAGAATAAAATAGAAAATGTAAATGACAATGGGTATTAAACCAAGTAATGAGCTAATTAATCTTAATTTCAAAAATATAGAATTTCAATTATATTTCAGAGATTAGAAATCATTCTAGAAATCTTAAGTAGAGATAAAAATGAATTCTATCAATTCTGAAATAACATTTTATTTTATTTTAATGGGAATAAAATTTTCCTTTTTAAAGAATGAATATAATTTCTAAAAGATGTCTCATAGATAAGTGAGAACAACAAAAAATTTGAGTGTAATAAAGTGAAAATTCTTCTAAACACCCCCAAACATAGAAGGAGACAATTTTTTCCCTATCCATGTAATTCTAGTGGGAGTTTTGTAGAAAATAAAAATTGAAATGGGATTTGAAATAATTAAAATTGTGGGAATCAAGAGATCCCTGTATAAATTTTTATGCCAAGAGGGAATTTTGGTTGTCTCTATGATGGGTTTGAGTCACCTAAAAAATGTGTAATATAGAAAATATTGCACTAGGTGAAATATTATTCCACGTGTTTAAAACATGATAAATGTAGTAGAATATGATGGTGAATAGTGTGGTGAACAAAAACAACTAGTTGTATTTAAATTTAGTAGTTTTTTCTTATATATCTCAATAAGGGATTGAAAATCAAAATGAAAAAGACCCAATAACAAAACCTCTTTAAAAAAAATTACCAGCCATGGTTTTCCTCCCATAATGCGCTAACAGGATGTCATCATCTTGATGGATGGACCTAAAAAGCATGCAGTATGGTCCATTGGTTTAGTGGATCCTCTTGCGTTTTCAGCTACTTATGGCCACATATTCTTGTTCAAAATATCTCTTAACAGGGTTAATTACAATAAGGGTAGTAGTGTAAGCATGAGTAAGATTTGTAAAAAATGTAATCATAGCTCGGGGTGGTTGTTGCTGGCATGGATATCTCAAGAATGATCTTGAAGATAGTGTTATATTTCTACAACTTTATGGGTAATTATTTTCACTAGAAAAGAGGGTGTAATAGGTCCATCGACAACCGTGGATGACTCAGAGGGGCTAGAAATAGACATTAAATTTTATTAAAGAGAAGACAATCAAACTGACTAAATAAAACAAATAATGCAAAAATCATTCATTGTATATATATATAAAGGATCCTTAAAAATTATGGAATATACGTTTGAAAAAATGAAATTACCATCCCAATCAAAAATATATAAATCCCAATGACAAATAAAAAAGTCACATCAGTCGTTAGGGACCAAGATCTCCTCCATCGTCAGCCCACCTGCTAGTGGGGATGAAAAAGGTAGGTATGGATCATTGTCTGTGGCAGTAGCATTAGTGGGAGGATCAGTGCTGGATGGTGGAGTAGAATATATGGATATATGGGATGGGGTGGGTGGTGGGGAGGTCTATATTTGTAAAGAGGTTAAGGGTCTCACATCTTGATTGATGAAAGGTACCTCTATGGTTGTATCAGTGACTATTATCTTTCCCCACTGTGCATGGTCAGAAAAATACTCGTAATGGGATGAAGGGTTAGTAATATTGGCTGGAAGGTTAGGATGGGTTACAGGTGGTGTGGGAATGGTAGAAGATGAGGGGATGGTAGAGTCTAGTGGTGGTGGAGTGGTGAACTAAATGGGGTTGAAGAAAGGGAGATGAAGATAAGTTGAAATATGGCATATGTTTTCCTCACTAATGGGATGGGATGGGTGGGTGGAGGGATGGTGGATGATGTGGTGGAATATGTAGGTAGAGGAGTGGGTGGTGCAGGTGGGGAGGTAGTTTGTGGCTCCACTGGTGGGTCTGCTACCACTGGTGGTTTTGCTACAGTGGTGCTACCTTCTACATGCCTGGATCTAAATGTTAAACATCGTACTCCCATACTAGTAGCAGCGTCTTGTGAAGCAACATGAAATTGATGTTCTAAATATGTCATATGGAGGTGACATGCAGTTCTATTTAAAAAACTCAAAGGTACCTAGAAAAATGATAAATAAAAGACTCTCCCATCAATGTACCATGATTCTGATGGGAATGGGCTTCGTAATAGTGGTATAACTGGGAATCCATGTGGATGGTTAGGCCCTCCCAAGGATGATATGAGAATAATCACATCGATATGGCTAAAACTCCCATGAGAATCAACCCCGAACAACCATATTTCTATCATCGATCAATGTAGAATCTTTATGTCTTGAACTCGCAGTTGGGTAGATTTTATGATGCGCGGGTCATGGGGTAACTGAGGATCTTGGGAAATTAGCTCCCATAGTGGCTGAGAATCTGCTCACGTTGGCTCTAAATGATGTGTCAGAACAATATCTGATGCTGAAAATTCCACTATATAGATTTCGAGGTTGATGTCGAACTCTAAAAATGAAAGATCATGTGGAAAACCACCCTGGAAAAAACTCCGGCTATTAATGACCATATAAAAAGTTGATATTAACTTCAGAAACAACTATATGAATGTATCCTCATGAAACTCGATAATGATGTCGATATGGAGTGTCTCCTAGAGGTCAAGGAATACATCACTAATGTTAAGCCTGGCTAGGATAGGTAGGTCAATGGTCTTATTCATCTACATTGTCATGGCCTACAACATGATTATATTTACCTAATGATTTGGGTGGGTGAAGAAGATAATAGGATGAAGGAGGAGGCTTTCGTCACTGGAGGTGGATTTGGACTTTGTCTGAGAAGTTGGAGATATAGGGGTTGATTCAAGTGGTGAAAAGAATTTGGAAGGTGATGAAAACGTAGCTCCATGTTGGTGCTTCACTAATGACTGCTTATCAATGTCTTAGGATGATGAGGTGGATGTTGGGGTTGCTTGATTCTTGTCATTGTAGAAGGGAGGGAGGTGCGTTGTGCACACGGGTCATGCAAGGAGAAGGGTGTGGGTGGTGAGGTGAGAAGGGTGGGTGTGGCAGTTTGTGGTGTGTGTGGTCGAGAGTAGGTTGAGGGTGGTGAGGAGAGCTCGAGGAGAAGTAGAGGGGTGTTGGTGTACTGATGAGAGGAGGCGAGGTGAAGGGCCGAGGAGGGGGTGTGGGTGTGTAGGAGTTCTCAATTGGGAGGGAGATGCAGAGATAAAGGATGTAGATTTCCGACCTAGGATCACGACAAATATTTTTCAAAATAGTCTCATAGAACTACATGATGGGTAATAGTGGTTCATGTAGTGTACTAGTGTATTAAAATGAGTATTGGGATGAAAAGAGTACCCATCATGTAACCATGTTACATGACATGAAATTCAATATTTTATCTTAAAACATTGTTCATTCCTTTCTTTCATCTCCAAGAATATCTGAAAATTATGTAATGCTATACTAATCTTACCTAGTCTAAGATATACTACCAAGTGTTCCCTCTCACTCAGTGATTCCTATAATGTTGAGATCTTGACTCAAATATTTCTCATTTGAACATGAGGCTCATGACACAGCCCTACAGAAAGGTTCTGGGAATATTTTCAATCTTTGACCATTCACATTAAAAGGTGGTCCACCATATCTACAAATTTTTATGGTATCATATGTTAAGACATGAACAACTTCAAAAGGGCCTGACCATCGAGATTTCATCTTATCAGGGAAAATATTCTATCGTCAGTTAAATTGAAGGACCGTATTTCGTAGTACAAAGATACCTCTTGTAATGAGTTTATCATGCCATTTCGTTGATTTGTCCTTATAGATCATAGTATTATTGTAGGAATCCCTCTTAATCACTTTTAATTAGGATATCTATAACTTCCTAGATTCCCCATCTTTCATAGAATCTGAATTCAGTTATTTAATCTCCCAAAACCAATGATGCTCCAGCTCAACTGTGAGATGACATGGTTTCACATAAACTAGTATAAATGATGTTTTGCCTATGGGTGTCTTATATAAAGTGAGAAATTCCCATAGTACATCATCTACTTTGAGACACCAGTCACTTTGGCTTGTATTTACCATCTTTTCTTAAATTTGTTTAATCTCCAGGATTTATAGTTCTACATGGCCTCTTGTTTTTGGGTGGTATGGAGTTTCTGTATTATATATAATTCTATATTTCTCTAGTTATCTTCTCATATCTTTGTTTGTGAAGTGTGTTCCTCGATCAATAATTAGTATTACTATAAATCAAAATTTTGTTTACACATTATTTTTCATATTGTTTGGGACCACTTTCACTATGTCATGTGAAGTTGCTTTAGTTTCAACCAATTTCGAGACACAATCAACTCCAACCAGAATGTCTAATTTTCCATATGAAGTGTGAAATGATCCCATGAAGTATATGACCCATGATTCTATGTTTTCTATATCCATGATATGATTTTACTACATCTCAATCCTTTTTCCAATGGTTCCTGTCCTCATTCTTCTATCACATCTTGGGTATAATTCCCTTGCGTCTTAGTGTATCATGGTCTAGAAAAGTCCAATTTGTAGAAATTTGTCTACTGTGCCCTCCGGTCCATAATGTATGCCAGCCGGTGACATGTGAATCAACTCAATCACATTTTGGGTTTTATTCTTTGGAATGAAACATCTCAATAATCCATCAGCACCAAACTTGAACAATAGTGGTTAATCCCAATAGTAATGTATTTGTAATTCCAAGAATCATTTCCTCTGTTGATATGAGAAATATTGATGTGAAAAGCCTATGGAATGATAATTCACAATATTAGAGAAATGTGGTTTAATCGTAATGATAAAAGGGGGTTCATCAGGGAAATATACATCAATGTCATCCTCCTCATACTCCTTGAAGAATGACAATAGAATTTGGGATAGGTGTTGAGAAATGAAATTTTATGTTGCTTTTGTGTCATTGATTACAATCCCAAACTCTTGCAGTAAGAAGATCTGTCTTATCAACCTTGGTGTGGAATACTTCTTGTTCATCAAGTATCTTAGGGCAGTATGATTAGTATGTACAATCACCATGAAAAAAACCATAAAATAACAGATGTTATCAAAGGCATTTACAATGAAAAATAGTTATTTATATGTAGTTGTGTAGTCCAATTGAGACTCACGTAGTGTGTGGATTTCATAATAAATGGGAAAAAATATCATTCCAATCTGTTTTCCTAACACATCACAAAAAACAAGGTTAATGTAATCACACATTAACTCAAATTCATTACCCCATATTGGTGAAATGATGATTTGTGATTATATCAGGCTTTTTTTCAAAACCTTAAAATCCTCCTAACATTCCTCACTAATTTCAATAGGGACTTATTTTAATATTATGTTCTTTAATTAGCCTGAATTATTTTTAATTTATTTTATGAATCATTAGTAAAATCAATCATGCCCCATAAATCTTATTATTCCCTTCATTGTTTATGGTTTAGGAAAGTCCTTAATGAATTTTATGTTGTATGGATCAACCTATATACCTTCTTTGGAGATCGTATGCCCATCTAAAATTACACCTTGGATCATAAAATAAAATTTATCCCAATTTAGGACTATGATTTTTTTCGTAGCATGGTAGGACTAATTCATGATTTATTAAATAGTCCTCGTATGTTCTTCCATAAACTGAAAAGTCGTCCATAATATTATCATGAAAATATTTGGCCATGTCATTGATAATATGTTTCATGCATCTATAAAATGTTTTTAGAGAATTTCAAATTTCTAATGACATTCTCCAATAGATAAAATTATAAAATGGTCATGTGAATGTGCTCTTCGAGTAATCATCAGGGTCGAATTCAATTCAGTTGCATCCTGAATATCCACCCTATAAATTGTATAATTATTGTCTCAAAAGTCATTCCAACATTTGATCTATGAATGGTAATGGAAAATGATCCTTCATTCGTGCTAAATTTAGGCATATGTATTCTTTTTAGACTCTCCATCAAATGATGGTGCGTGTTGAAATAATTTCATTTTCATTAGTTCTTTAGACAGTGAGAACACCTGTAACATCTCTATTCTAGATGCCGCCGAGAGGAGCCCTGTACCCGGTTGGTCACATGGCATCAAGTGCATTTTCCCAAATTCTAGAGGCTACCGACTAGCAGTGAGGGCCTTATATGTGATAGTGGGGAAACTATATCCTCATTGGCAGAGTACACAACAGAAGTAAACATATACATAGAAGAGCGGAAGTAGTAATAATGACATACATCAGAAAACTAAGGGTATAAAATGGAGAACATATATAAAATGATGGATAATACATATGTATAGGAAAATAGAAAAACAAGTCACAATGTTGGAATACAATAGTGCTAAACTAAAGTGAAAAATAAAGCAGATAAACACCTCAGTATCTCAAGACATAGCTTGGTCCCATTCTCTCAAGATCCTCAATAGTCAAGTACCTGATGTTGAATGGCACTTTCCCTTATCTATACCTACAACATTATAATCTATTTAGGCCCAAAAACAAGGCCCAAATAGGGTGTGACACTAAATCCCAGTAGGCAACCACCACGAGATCTATGCCTAACAGTCAGTGAATATATGGAAGGTATAATACGAAATGCAGGAAACAAGGAAGTACTCAGCAGAAAACAATCCACAGTTTCAATGCATTTAATCACCACATAACATGAAATAGCTAATAAAAGTAGATAAACACAACATGTAACCCTATGGGAAGTACCCATAGCCTATCCCCTCTTGTCCTACCTAGAAACACAAGCTTGCAGCTAAACACAACGTAAACCTCTTGGAAGTACTCACAGCCTATCCCCTCTGGTCCTACCTAATAAGAAAAAGCAAAACTCTAGGTAGTACACTCAGTCTAACCACTCTGGTACAACTTAATCATAGACTCTCTGAGGAATCACTCACTGTCAATTCCACCTATAGTCTCGTATCGGTACAAAAGGCACTCTGGGGTCATAGTCAATGCCTCATTCCCCCTGTGGACCGCATCGAGGAACTGCAGAAACTCTGGGGAAGCACTCAATGCCAATTCCCTCTATGGCCTCACATCGTAAATTATAAAGACACTCTGGAGAAGCCCTCAACATCCATTCTCCCTATGGTGTATACCCCAGGTTCTCACAGCCATGTGTAAGTCAAGAAAGTGTAGCATTTCATAACGTCCAAGGTAATCCTCATGAACTACTTGGCTATCATTCTAACGCACAATAGCATAACAGAACAACAGTCACACCATCCAATAATACTAGGCATGGGAAAGCAAACAACAGCCTAATAGGGAAATAAGACCCAAAGGTCAAAACAAGAAAAAAATGCATGTGAAATACATCCAAAGCACAAAAATTCACCCTATTCACAATCAATAATAATCTACTCAGGCATACCAGTATAACATAGAAACAATAGGGAAGAAACGGTAAAAGTGCAATACCAAATTCATGGGTATTGGGAAAATATGCACATAAAACTCAAATACATTCAATAGAAAGGCACAAACCAACTACCCTAGGGTTAGGATATTTCTATACATGATCCTCAAAGCTCAAATCACCTTAGAATGCCATAGATCTAAGAAAACGTCTAAAACGTTCAACACAGGATATCTTACGAGAAAGGAGAAATCAGAAGATGATGCTCTAGGAGAAGAGAGAACTCACCTATGCGATTCCAACGCATCCAATGGTGTTCGAATTAGAGGATGGATGGAGGATCAGGGGATCATCGATGATCCGTGGTCATATGGGTTCTCTTTGATGAATGAGACGTAGAAGAAGAGCATTTTGGCTATTAGACGTGACCCTAGTGCGTTTAATGAAAAAAAAGAAAGTACACAGTATGTACATTTGAAGTACACAGCGTGTACTCACCTTTTCCGTACTCCACATTGAGTGGCCTCCAAGTCACTCCCACACGGCCATGAGTGTGGCTTCTACATGACAAACACACAGCATCCTGCGGTAAGGCTGTACACGGCATGTACTCATAAAGTACACGGCATGTTCATAGAAAATTTCCATAATTTCCCTTTTTTCATAAAAAGCAAACAGAAAAGAAAAACATACCTGAAAAGAAGATTTCGGTTCTTAAAAACATCCAACCTTATAGAAATTCGTCTCGGTATTTCGCTAACGTGGCGTAGAAGAAGAAACCTCGAATAGTTCATGCCATTGTGCTTGTACATCAGCCTCCCTAAAAGACATTCAACAGAAAGGCACAAACCACCTACCTTAGGGTTTATAGATTTCAATACAAGAACCTCGAAGCTCTAATATCTTTTGAATTCCATATATCTATGAAAATTTCTAAAACATTAAAACCATGATATCTCACGAGAAAGGAGAAATCAGAAGATGATGCTCTAGGAGAAGAGAGAACTCAATGTTTCAATTCCAACACAACCAAAAGTGTTCTAATCGGAGGAAGGACGGAGGCCTGGGGGCTCGTCAAAGATCCACAACCGTACAGGTTCTCTTGAACGAATGATACCTAGAAGAAGAGAATTCTAACTACTAGATGCAACCCCAGTGTGTTTAATGAAAAAAAATAATGTACACAGCCTGTAATTTTGAAGTACATGGTGTGTACTCGCCTTTTCCGTACTCTGATTTAAGCGGCCTCCAATTTACTCCCACAAGTCTATGTGGTTGGAAACTTAATGGCCAGCACATGGACTCTTGCGACAAGGTATTACACGGCGCATACTCATAAAGTGCATGGCATGTACATAGAAAATTTACAGAATTTTCCTTCTTTTTCTTCAAAAACGACCATAAAGGAAAAAATACCTGAAAAGAAGATCCAGGTTCTTACAAAGTTTTCCCCTTAAAGAAATTTGTCCCGGAATTTCCCTAACGTGGCATAAAATAAGAAACCCCAAATAGTTCCAGCCACTGTGCTCGTACATCAGCCTCCCTCTCCCAAGTCTCCTCCTACACCCACCCGTGCTGCCATATAAATCGTACCGGAGGAATAGACCGGCCATAGAGAACCTTTGCACTACGATCCACAATTTGGATAAGATGCTCCTCGAACGACGCACCCACTACAACCTCAAACTCCTTGGGTTGAAAGACATGAGACAGGTCTGAAAAGTAACATCAAAGCTGAGAAACGTGGAAGATGTCGTGCATAGATCGGTACCTCTGATGTAACTGAAACTGATAGGCAACCGACCCAACTCCCTCCAACACATAAAACGACCAGATGTATCTCATTGAAAGCTTACCTTGTCTCCTAATCCTCTTGTGTCCCAACCTCGGTGTGACACGCAAGGAAACCTGATCCCCAACCCCGAACTCCAGAGGTCGTCTCCGCTGATTAGCATAAGACTTCTATCGAGATGTGTAGCATACATCCTCTTCTGATTCAACTCTATCAGATTTATGGTCTCATGAACAAGAAGAGGTCCCAGCAATGGTTCCTCTCTTACCTCATGCCAACATAAGGGTGATCGGAATGGCCTACTATACAAAGCCCCATAAGGGGCCATCTGAATACTTTTTTGAAAACTATTGTTGTAGTAAAACTCCATAAGAGGTATATGCTTCTCCCAAGAACCTCCAAAATTTAGAATGCATGCTCAGATAATATCCTCAAGAACCTGAATCGTACGCTCGGACTGGCCATCTTTCTGGGGGTGGTAAGCTGTACTAAAAAGTACCAGTGTACCCAAAGCCTTCTGAAGCCCCTGCCAGACCCGAGAAGTATAACATGCATCCCTGTCTGAAACGATGGAGTGTGGAACTCCATGTAGACATACAATCTATTAGATGTACAACTGTCGCAGCTCATCAACACTGAAGGTTTCCTTGATAAGCATGAAGTGGGAAACCTTTTTGAGTCTGTCAATGACAACCCAAACTGCATCATTACCTCGAGGTGACCTCGAAAAACTGATCACGAAGTCCATCGCGACATCATTCACTTCCACTCAGAAATTGGTAACTGTTGTAAAAGCCCTACTGGTCACTGATGCTCCGTCTTCACTTGCTGACAAGTGGAGCACCTCATGATGAAACCAGCAATGTCCTGCTTCATACCTGTCCACCAATAATGACAGTGTAGATCAGGATACATATTGGTGATGCCAAGATGATCTTCCCAAACTGAGGAATGAAAATCTTGCATCAGCTCCTCGCGTATGTTTGTTGGCACCCAGACACATCCTTTGGAATGAAAGATCTCATCCTCTCTTATGGTCCATCCAGGAATAGGGTCCTCTCCTACCACACTCTCTCTTAGGACTAGGCCTTCAGAATTTGATAGATGCCTCATTAGAACTCGATCAAGAAGAGTAGAGGTAACAACTACAATAGAAAGAAACGTCTACCCCTGACTATTTTACAACTCCAAATGCATCTCAGAGAATAGATCCATAATCTACCACTCACTAATGGCCTCCCGAACTGACTGTATCTGAGTCCTCCTGCTCAACACCTCAGCTACTAAGTATACTACAGGATTTCAACCTTTTACCAACGGTTCGAAACTGTTGGTAAGGGCCTGGAAACCATTGGTATATTATATACCAACGGTTTCCCAAACTGTGGCCAAGTAAGACATAGGTAAAGGCTTATACCAATGGTTCTGTGTAAACTATTGGTATAGGTGTTAGTGTAAGAGATATACCAACGGTTTTGTGTAAACCGTTGATATAAGTGTTAGTGTAAGAGATATACCAACGGTATCACAAACTGTTGGTATATGTTATATTCATCCAAAGTATATGGTTTTTAAAACCATTGGTACTTGTTTTTACCAACAGTTATAACAAAACCATTGGTAAAATATACCTCAAAATACTATACCAATGGTTTTTAAAACTATTGGAATACATCTTCTCAGCTCCACTGTAGCCAGTAGCCCTGCACCTCCACAACAACACCTCCATAACAGCAAGCAGCCCCCTCCAACCTGAAACTCTCCATGACCTGCAAAAACACATACACACCCAGAATCTAAAAGCCTACATGGGATGTTTAAAATTCATCCAGACTTCAGAGATTTAGAAATTTATAATTCATTCCTCACTCAAACCACAACACAAGAGAAAAAACCACAATCAAATACATCCATAATTGAAATGAAATAACACCCATAACACCAATAAGAAATTAACATCCAATACATACAGAATCGAATACAAATAATAGTATTCAAAATTTAGAATTCATTACCAATACTTCCTGAATCCAATACATCCAAAATTCAGAAATTTAGAATTGAAAAGTAATAACACCCATAATAGTATTCAAAATTTATAATTCACTCCTCACTCAAACCACAACACCAATACACAAAAGAGAAAAATCCTACATGTTATAGGAAGCACATGGGATGTTTACTCATGGTCTTGGGTCGACTATCTTAAAACCAACAGAAAAAGCATTGGTAGTGTAGATTGGGTAGAGTGGACAAGGGTCATGATACCCATAAGATAGAAAATGGTATTGGTCATGTGAATAAACCTAAGATGAGTTATAGGAAGCACATGGGATGTTTATATTACACTAATGGCTATGTATCCATGTATAAATGGTTCCTGATGTGTTAGTGGGAAAAATTGGCCAATCTTAACATATGAGATGGGTTACCATAATAGCTTACATGTTATTCATAGAATTTTCAATTGGAACAAGTGGGTATATGGGTAATTGTAATTTGGTCTCCTGGGTGTGATGTGAGATTAATCCCCATTTTGGATAGTGGGTAGGAATATTCAATTATGACTTTGGTATTGGGTTCCCAAAGGGACATTGGTTTGGTCCTGGAATTCACTGTTTGAGGATGGGATTGGCGTATTAAATGTCATGTGTTTTAGAATAGTTGTAGGAGTTCCTCACATGAGAAGTGGATTTTGTGAGGCTGGACCATGGATCCTTATGTTAAAGTATCAACAAAATCTGATTACGTTTGGTCAGTTTTCTGTATGCCAATTGTTTTCACTGAATATGTTGTCCATTTCAAACAAAAGACAGACACTTCAAGTGATTACGGCCACACCATGCCTCAAATTGAGGCTAGGTTGACTCGTACATGTCACGTATTACCCATGGATTGTTGTCCTAAAGTATCAAGACAATCTGAATGCATTTGGTCAGTTTTACCTATGCCAGTTGTTGTTTTCACCTAAAATGTTGTCCATTTCAAATACAAGTGAGACACTTTGAGTGGTACTGGACACATTGTGCCTCAGATTGAGGCGGGGTTGACTCATACACGTCAAAAATGACCCATAGATCATTTTTCTAAATTTTCAACACAATCATAATACGTTTGGTCATTTTTCCTTATGCCAGTTGTTTTTACTGAAAAGAGTATCCATTTTAAACAAAAGAAAGACACATTGGGTGGTACCGGCCACACCATGCCCCAGATTGAGGCGGGTTTGACTCATACACATCAAAAATGACCCATGGATCCTATTCCTAAAGTATCAACAAAATATGAATGTGTTTGGTCAGCTTTCTTTATGGTAGTTGTTGTTTTCACTTAAAATGTTGTCCATTTAAAATAAATGTGAGAGACTTTGAGTGGTACTGGCCACATCATGCCTTCGATTGAGGCGGGGTGGACTCGTACATGTCAAAAATTACACATGGATCATTGGGATAAAGTATAAACACAATCCAAATCTTTTTGGTCGGTTTTCCGTATGTTAGTTATTGTTTTCACTTAAAATATTGTCCATTTCAAATAAAAGTGATACACTTTGAGTGGTACTGGCCACATCATGCCTCAGATTGAGGCAGGGATAACTTGTACACATCACAAATGACCCATGTATCGTTTTCCTAAAGTATCAACAGAATCCTAATGCATTTGGTCAGTTTTCTGTATGCCAGTTGTTGTTTCCACGTAATATTTTATCCATTTCAAATAAAAGTGAGACACTTTGAGTGGTACCAGCCACACTGTGCCTCTTATTGAGGTGTGTTTGACTCATAAATGTCACAAATGACCCCTATATCATTTTTCTAAAGTATCAACCCAATCCGAATGCATTTGGCCAGTTTTCTATTTCCCATTTTTTATTTTCACATAAAATTTTGTCCATTTCAAATAAAACTAAGACACTATGAGTGGTACCAGACACATCGTGCCTTAGATTGAGGTGATATTGACTCTTTCACGTCACAAATGTCCCATGGATTGTTGTGCTAAAGAATAAACACAATCCGAATAAGTTTTTTTGGTTTTCCGTATGCCAATTGTTTTTACATTAAAGAATATCCTTTTCAAATAAAAGTGATACACTTTGAGTGGTAACAGCCACACCGTGCCTCGGATTGAGGTGGGGTTGACTCGTACATGTCAGAAATGACCCATATATCCTTTTCCTAAAGTATCAATAGAATCCTAATGCATTTGGTCGGTTTTCCATATGTCAGTTGTTGTTTTCACTTAAAATAATGTCCATTTCAAATAAAAGTGAGACACTTTGAGTGGTACTGGCTACACCGTGGCTTGGAATGAGGTGGGTTTGACTCGTACATGTCAAAAATTACCCATGGATCATTTTTCTAAAGTATCAACACCATCAGAATCTGTTTGGTCGGTTTTCTATATGTCAGTTGTTGTTTTCACTTAAACTATTGTCCATTTCAAATAAAAGTGAGACACTTTGACTGGTACCGGCCACATCATACCTCATATTGAGGTGGGATTACTCCTTACACCATAAAAATGACCCATGGATCGTTGTGCTAATGTGTCAAGATAATCCGAATACGTTTGGTCGGTTTTCCACATGTCAGTTGTTTTTATTTAAAAGAGTATCCATTTCAAATAAAAGTAATACACTTTTTATTGGTATAGGACACACCATGGCTCAGATTGAGGCGGGGATGACTCGTACACATCACAAATGACCCATAGATCCTTTTCCTAAAGTATAAATTCAATCCAAATGTGTTTGGTCAGTTTTTCATATGCCAGTTGTTGATTTCACTTAAAATTTTGTCCATTTCAAATAAAAGTGAGACACTTTGAGTGGTAACAGCCACACCATGCCTCAGATTGAGATAGGGTTGACCTGTACACGTCAAAAATGACCCAAGGTTCATTGTGATAAAGTATCAACACAATCAGAATGTGTTTGGTTGGTTTTCCGTATGCCAGATGTTGTTTTAACTTAAAATGTTGTCCATTTCAATTAAATTGAGACACATTGAGTGGTACCAGCCACATAATATCTCATATTGGGGCGGGTTTGACTTTTACACTTCATAAATAACCCATGGATCGTTGTGATAAAGTATCAACACAATCTGATTACATTTGGTCGGTTTTCCGTATGTCAGTTTGTTTTATTTAAAAGAGTATCCATTTCAAATAAAAGTGATACACTTTGTGTGGTACCGGCCACACCGTGCCTCGGATAGAGGTAGGGATGACTCGTAAATGTCACAAATGACCAGTGGATTCTTTTTATAAAGTATCAATTGAATAATAATGTGTTTTGTCGGTTTTCTGTATGCCAGTTGTTGTTTTCACATAAATTTATTTCCATTTCATATAAAAGTGAGACACTTTGAGTGGTACCGGCCACACCGTGCCTCAGATTGAGACGAGGTAACTCATACACGTCATAAATGACCAATGGATCCTTATGATAAAGTATCAAAACAATACAAATGCGTCTGGTTGGATTTCTATTTGATAGTTGTTGTTTTCACATAAAATTTTGTCCATTTCAAAAAAAAAGTGAGACACTTTGAGTGGCACCCGACACATCGTCCCTCATATTGAGGCAAGGTTGACTCGTACACATCACAAATTTCCCATGGATCATTGTGCTAAAGTATCAACACAATCTGAATACGTTAGGTCAGCTTTCCGTCTGCTAGTTGTTTTTACTTAAAAGAGTGTCCATTTCAAATAAAGGTGATACACTTTGAGTGGTACCTGCCACACCCTGCCTTTGATTGAGGCGGGGTTGACTTGTACATCCCACAAATGATCCATTGATCCTTTTTCTAAATTATCAATAGAATCCTAATGCATTTGGTTAGCTTTCTGTATGCCAGTTGTTGTTTTTACTTAAAAATTTTTCCATTTCAAATAAAAGTGAAGCACTTGGGTGGTACCGACCACACCGTGCCTCGGATAGAGGTGGGGTTGACTCATTCACATCACTTGGGAATTTTGAGTGCTGTCAAGTGATGATTAAAGATACAGGTTATTATAATCCTATTCTTGCAGCCTCTTTTCGATTAGGGTTGTCACTCTTCTCTCATATTCTTCTGAATATCTAAAACCGTCTTTTCCTTTGGGATTTAGGGTGAATCTTGAACAGAGCTTATATTGGGATCTGAGACATCGAATTAAGATTGTGATTGTATCCAGAATCAAGGTATTTGGTCGGTGCTTGGTACTGAAGTAATAGTAATGGAATGCTAATTAGATTGGGATTTAGGGAGAATCTTGAAGAGAGATTAGATTTGGCTCAGTGACCTTATGATTTAGTTATTCGTCTGATGATGTCAGTGATACATAGTTGTGTGAGGTGCCCAGTGGAGGATGAGGATATATGTGGTGAGGGTTATGCATGGTAGGAGGAGGGTGGGGGCTTCCAGGGTCCAGGGAGGAGGGTGGGGGGCTGTCCATGGACCAGGGAGGAGGGTGGGGTTGTCCGGGGGGCTATCTGTGGGGCTATTTGCGGGGATGTCCGAGGTTCAGGGAGGGGGGCTGTCCAGGGGGCTTTCCGGGGGGCTGTCCGGGGGGCTGTTCTGGTTCCTGTCCAGGGGGGCTATCTGGGGGCTGTCTAATGCACTAGAATAACAATCTGTTGTGGCAGTAACCATAACATCATCACATTGTGTTCTCATGTTCATTGCTTGTTCAGTGACAATAATTTTCTACCCATTGATCACAATTGATTTATAGTAATGAACCGCGGTATTTAGACCAAAAGCCAAAGCTCTTATTTCCTCAGAGAGAGAGTCAGCAGGAAAACTCAATACCTTCAATATAAATGAATATTAAACTTAATTAAATATTGATTTAATTATTTTAAATAGTAATATTTTTACCTTCAATTTTTACCATGTAGAAAACTCATTGCTATGAAAAGTCTCCCTCTTTCTCAATGATAAAGAACAATGATTTATATTTATCATTGTTTTATGTTCCTTGTAGATAAAAATATAAATAGTTTTTTAGATATATATTTAAGACATACATATTCAATTTAGTTACCTGATGTAGTCCTTGAACAAATCACAGTTGGAAAAAATTGTGCAATGTGCCATCTCTATCACTTCAAGGCTTAATGTCTTCAATGTATATGATCCAGGAATTCCTTCTATTTGAGGAAGTGATGTAAAACTGGGTTCAATTTTCTCATACTATTCTTCTTGATTTCTCATTGGTCTGTTCATTCATATTGTAAGATCAGACAAATACATTGAGCAGAAATCCATACATTCTTGAGCCAAGTCACTATTCATGATAGAACCTTTGGGATGATTCCTGTTTCGGACATAAGAAATTAATGTGTAAAAATTTCTTTCATTTGGATACATCCAGAAAAACAAACAGGTCCTCTAAGAAGTATTAAAGTTGGAATATGGACAGTTCGATGCAGCATGCATGTGAAAAAGGATGGAGGAAATATTTTCTCCAACTCACACAAAATTAATGGGGCATCTTTCATCATTTTTTACCAGAATGACTTGGACAACATTTTGGCACAATGTTCTCAAAAAAAATGGCACACCTGAATAATAGTCACCCTTACATTATAGGTCAAAAGATGACATATTGCTATTGGAATCAACTCATGCAGTAGAATGTGATAATCATGAGTCTTCAATGATTTTAGCTTCAACTATCTTCTGTTGAACCATATATATATGTTGCTTGAATAGCCATCAGAAACTCTAACAGTCTCTAATACATCCAGAAATTGTTTTTTTGTAGATTTCATCACATAAGAATCACATGGAACTTTCCATTTATTTTCATTGATACACACAGGATGCAATTCTGGTCTGATGCCCAAATCCACCAAGTCACGCTGAGACCGTAAATCAAATTTTGTCTTTCCCTTAACATTTAGAAGTATCAAAAGAAAAATTTCACATATATTCTTTTCAATGTTCATTACATCTATACAATGACGTAAAAAATTGTTTGGCCAATAAGGAAAATAAAAAAAGGTACTCCTCTTCCTCCAATTGTAACAGGTTTTAGTGGAAACATTCTTTCTCTTTCCAGATTTCATTTGATCCTTCATTAATGAAAAAATGAAATATTTCAATTCATTAAGCACATCAGTTCCAGACATACGCTAAGGTGGATCATCAGTCTCTGTTGTATTATCAAATCTTCGACGATTATTTCTATAAGGATGGTTTATTGGAAAGAATAATTGATGTCCCATAAAACTAAAACTACATCGATGTTTTAGTCTTCTAGATCGTGTATTCTTCATAAAAATAAGACATGGTAGTTTTCCCTTTGTGCTCCGTCCAAACATCATTGCATAAGCTGAAAAATCATTGATCATCCACATAATTTCAGCACGCATCTGAAATATGTCTTTCGGATATGCATCGTATGTGCGCACACCCACATCCCAAAGAAGTTTCTACTCTTTTATTAAAGGTTATATGTATATGTCAATATCAATGTATTGATCAGAAGGTCCAGATATGAGTATAATAATGAATGTGAAATTTTTTTTCATACACAACCATAGGGGAAGATTATAAATGTGTATAAAAACTGGCCATGTGCTGTGTGAAGTAAGCATCTACCCAAACAGATTCAAATCGTCGCATGAAAGACCCGGCCTCACATTATGCACGTCAGCTGTAAAACCAAAACATCGAGAATCAAATCTCTACCTTACAAATCCATATATAGGTTGAACCAACTCATCATTAGTCTTCTTTCTCTCGGTGTCATGCCATCTCATTTTTATAAATATTTTATCAGACATTAAAAGATTCTGGAGTCTAGGGATCAATTAAAAGTTCCACATTACATTTTTTGCCCCACGGGATGGTATTCCATCAGATTTTGACTTCAAGCATGTTGTTCCACATTTTATACAATCATTTCGTTCAGTGGTTTCCTCCCATAATAAACTACAATCCTTCGGGAAAGTAGGAATTTTGTTTCTTGAAAATCCATGTTCCTCAACTAACATCAATTCCATATAGTGGATTTAGGGAAAATCTGCATCATATGGAAGTAAATCCTTCAAGAATGTATGAATGTAATCGAATGCTGTATTAGAAATCCCATACATAGTTTTCCTATGAAACAATCGGAATAAAAATTCCAGATTTTTCATTTTATCGCATAGTTGATATACTGGAGTCGTGGTAGCATCATTCAATTTTTTCACCCTTATAATATCATCATTTTCATTAGACGCATCATGTGTGCTCATATCTACATCTTCTTGGGTCAAGACTCTTTTCTTTTTCATGATGATGAATAAACGGAAACCATTCATATAAAAAATTCTCCACTCCAGTCCTCTCATTTGATTCATCAGAAATTTGAGACTTCATTTTCTCCCCATTGTGATACCACACGTAGTAGTTTTCTTGAAAACCATATTTGGTTATGTGGTAGCTGACTTCATCATGGCTCAACCAAGGTCTTCCAACACAATTGGAACATGGGAAGTGTATGTGACCACTATCTAAAGCATTGTGAAATGAAAAATCCAAAAAACTCTCCAAAATTGTTTTGAAAATTGCTTGAGATCCGATCAGTTTCATACATCAAACTTATATCCATTTTGTAAAAAATAATTTTTATAAGTCATTTCATCAAAACCAATTCAATAAGATTGAAGTTTCATCTAAAATATATTTAAGTAAACAAGAATTTTTAAGTTTATATGAAACCATAACTAACACAATACTCTATAGGATAATCATAAAATAAAAGACAAAAAAATATATTTAAAACAACAAAGCATTGAAGAACTATACATGAGGGTACAAGATAATGTACACTTGTGGAGGAGAATTATTCAGGAGTTCACTAAATTTTTGATCAAAGCAATTTTATATTTTAATAGATAATTTGAGTGAACACATACATTGCCCAAGGGGGAGGGAGTGTCCAGGGGGTGGCGGGGCTGTCAAGGGGGGTCAGAGGTGTCCAGGGGGTGGGGGTTGTCTAGGGGGGTCGGGGTGTCCATGTGGGTGGGCTGCCAATGGGGGAGGTCGGGCTGTCCAAGGGGGTAGGCGGTGTCCAGGGGGTAGGGGTGTTCAGGGGGGTTGGTGGGTTGTCCAAGGGGGTGAGCGGGGTGTCCAGGGGGTGGGAGGGGCTGTCCAGGGGGTACGGTGTGTCCAGTGGGGTGGGAGGGCTGTCCATGGGGGTGGCGGGGCTATCCAGGGGGTAAGGGTTTTCCAAAAGGGTGGGAGGGTTGTCTATGGGGTGGGAGGGCTATCCACGGGGGGTGGTTGGGCAGTCCACGGGGGGTGTCAGGGCTTTCTAGTGGGGTCGGGGGTGTCAAGGGGTCGGGGGGGCATTCCAGGGTTGGGGGAATCTGGGGGGATGGGGGGTGTCCGAGGGGTGGTGATCGAGTGTCCGAGGGGGGGGCGTGGGAGGGCTATCTGCGAGGGTGGAGGGGGGCTTCCCATGGGGGTATGGGCTTTCCATGGGGGGTGGGCGGGCTATCCACAGGGGTGGAGGGGCTGTCCAGGGGGTCAGGGCTGTTCAGGGGGAGAGGGGATTTCTTGGGGTTTGGGGGGGGGGGGGGGGGGGTTGTTCAGGGGGTACGAGGTGTTCAGGGGGTGGGCGGGCTTTCCAGGGATATAGCGGGGCTATCCAGGGGTACGGGGTGTCCATGGGGGCGGTAGGGTTGTCCACGGTGGTGGGGGCTGTCCACATGTGGAGGGGGTGTCCAGGGGGTGTGCATGGCTGTCTAGGAGGTACATGGTGGGTGGGTGGGTTGTCCATGGGGTGGTGGGGTCATCCAGGCGGGTATGGGATGTCCAGGGTGGGTGGGCGGGCTATCCACAGGGTGGGGGGGATGTCTAAAGGGTACATGGTGTCCAGGGGGGTGGGAGGGCTGTCCATGAGGGTGGAAGGGTTGTCCAGGGGGTCTGGGGGTCCAGGGGTTCTAGGGGTTACGAGGTGTCTAGGACAACCCACCCCCACCCCCATGGACAACCCACACCCCCACTAGATATCCCCCCTCACCCACTAGACATTCCCCTCCTTGGACAACCCATACCCCCTCCCCGACCTGGATAGCCCCCCCCCCCCCCCCAGGATAGCCCACCCCCTCACTGGACACCCACACCCCCTCCCCTACATCCCCCCCCACCTGGACAGCCCACCCCCACCCTCACCTAGACATCCCCCCACCCGGACAGCCTCCCCCCCACTTAGACAGAAACCCCCCCACCCCACCTGGATAGCCCACCCCCTTCCATTGACACCCCACACCCCCTCCCCCACCTGGACACCCCACCTAAACCCCCTTGGACAGCCCACACCCATCCTTGGGGCATCCCATACCCCCCCCCCCCACACCCCTATAGCCCCCTAGAGCCCCTACCCTCTGGACAACCCACTCCCCACCTATACAACCCCCACACCTGGACAACATCCCACAACTATCCCCATACCCCTCTTATACCCCCTTATGGTATTTTTATTTAAAATCATTTTATTCATTAAGAAATCCAAACTATCATGCATTATCAATTTCACTATACACAAAACATAAATCCCCAATAAACATAATACATAAAACCCCACTAAACAAAAAACATAAAACAAACATAAAACAAACATAAAACAAAAATAAAACAAACATAAAACATACCCTTTACCCCACAAAACAACATCCTAAAACAATCCCTTTACCCCTACACTAAACAAACCCCACTAAACAGACCATTTAGGATGTATGAAGTGTAGAAAAAAAACATAAAACAACTTACTAATTCTAACAGCACTAATTATAATTTACCCAAACATCACCAATTCTAATTTACCTGAAATCAAAACAAAACATTAAACATAAAATAAAAATAGGAAGAACAGTAAAACTAACTTACTAATTTGAAGTGTATAAATAAAAATTTGTTTGAATGAAGATGGATCTTCGGATGGAAGGTGTTTCGAGGCCTAGAAGACTTCAGGATGAAGTCTGTATTAGTTCTGCAGTTGGTCGTACTGGGAGTTGGGGCGCTGGGTATTTGGGGGAAAACATTCGCAACAGTTTTTAAAAACCATTGAGAAAGCCTCTCATTACCAACAATTTATTAAAACCATTGGTATATGATAGAGGAAGGGAATCTTTCTCAACGGTTCTATCAAACTGTTGGGAAAGCTTAATTATTTAACACATTTTTCAACGGTTTGAGCAAACCGTTTGAAAAGGTGTCATTTTATACTATATACCAACGATTTCATCAAACCATTGGTATATATCCATTGGGAAAACCACCATTTGCAGTAGTGTTTTCCTTTCCCAGGCGTATAGGTAAGCTCAAAGTCAAAGGACTGATGGTACTCAACCCACCTACGTTGTATCAAATTCGGATCCCACTAAGTGAAGATGTACTTGAGACACTTGTGGTTGGTGAAACCACAACGTTATCTCCCAGAAGATAATGACTCCAACAAGGTAGGGCATGAACAACAGCTGCCAACTCCAGATCATGGGTCAGGTAATTCCTCTCATGTGGCCTCCACTGCTAAGACCCGTACACAATGACTCAATCTCCCTACATAAGCACAACTCCCAGCCTGATTCCTGATGCATCACAGTATACAGTATATCTCTTTCCTGGATCTATAAAGACTAGTATCGGTGCTGAATTCAACCTCCCTTTCTGCTCTTGAAAGGTTGAATCACTGGAATCTGACAATAAGAACTTCACACCCTTCTTAGTCAGACCTGTCATTGGTGTAGCTAAGCATGAAAAGTCTTGTATGAAACGTCTATATTATCCAGTCAGCCCTAGAAAACATTTCACCTCAAAGATGTTATTCGGATGCTCCCAAGAAACTACTACCCTCACTTTCTCTGGGTCTACTGATACTCCTGCCTCTGAGATAACATGACCCAAGAAGTGAATCTAACTCATCCAAAAGTGGAACTTTGAGTACTTATCATATAACTGATGCTCCCTAAGTGTACTCAAAATGATCTCATGATGGGTAGCATGGCCGTGTCGAGTATGAGAGTACACCAAGATGTCGTCTATAAAGACCACCATTAAGGAATCCATGGTTGTATGGAACACTCAGTTCATCAAATCCATGAAAACTACAGGCACGTTCATTAGACTGAATGACATAACCAAGTACTCGTATAGACCATAACTACTCCGGAAGGCTATGAGAGGTATATCTGATGGTTTAACTCGCAACTGATGGTAACCGGATCTCAGGTGAATCTTTGAGAACACTCGGGATCCTCAAAGATGATAAAAGAGATCATCAATCCTGGGCAAGGGATATCAGTTCTTGATTGTCAACTGGTTCAACTTTCGATAGTCCACACAAAGCATGGGGGTACCATCTTCCTTATTTGAAAACAGGACAGACAAACCCTAAGGAGAAGTACTAGGTCGGATGAAACCCTTTGCTGGAAACTCCTCCAACTGCTTCTTGAGATCCTAAAACTATGGTGTAGCCATCCTATAAGGAGGAATAGTCACCGGTGCCGCTCCTGGAACAAGGTCAACAGAAAATTATACCTCGCACTCCGAAGGTAAACCTGAAACGTCTTTTGGAAAGACATGTCTGAAACGATCCACCACTGGAGGAAAGTCTAACTGTGAATTCACCTGGTCGTCCAAATAAAGAATAGCTATTTGGGCTGTAACTCCTCCCAACCCATGATTCTCTGGACCTACTCTAATCACCTGGACATCCTATTAGCCCCTATGAAGAAAGGATCCACCCTATAGTGATATGAAACTCACCCTGCAGCGATTACAGTCGATGAATTCCTAGAAAGGAACTAGCCAATCTATTCTGACAATGACATTATAGCCTTTCATCTCTAGGACATAGAGGTCCAATAAAAAGTGACACCCACTAACCTGTAGAGGGAACTCTCTGCACTGATGTACACTAGCCGTTCTAATACCCAATGGAGTGTCTAGTGTCAAGATATCAGTAGAAGAATATATGAAAATACCAATGCTCTCCATGAAAACAACATAGATAAAGCTATGGGAAGCCCCTGTACATCCATATCTGTTGTCTGATCACCACCTGGAAACTGGCATAGGGAGGAAGAACATCTTGGGGGAATGACTCTGCATGGTCAAGAGCACACCATAGATCAAGATTTCCAATGATTGAAAATAAGGAGTGCAAGAAGGGAATAGGAGAAAGAAAGTAATCATGTTTTACAAAACATGACTATATGGTGTGTCTATTTATTACACGACGTGTTCCCTGAAGCAATTTACATGGGTGTGTACTCCTGCCTATACTAGCCGTGTAACACCCCAAACACATGGCGTGTTGTCTTAACACATGGCATCTACTTGAATCTTATTCCCCTGCACGATTCCTTCTACATGGTTAAGCCTCAAAGATCTCCTAAGACAAGACTACATGACCTGTGCAAGGTAGACACAACATGTACGACACAAGATTTACCTATCTCGTGTTGTTAGTGACACGACCTAACACACGGCTCACACTACATGGCATGTTCTAGATGGACATGTCATGTATGAGAAGAGATAACACTATCCCATGTTGTTCGTGACATGGCTGGGTACCTGGGTCAGACTACACGGCGTGTTCAACATGGACATGGAGTGTATATCTTAAGGTCTTATCTGTCCATGTTTGTTAGTTACACGTGCGGACACTGGGTCAACACTACACGGCATGTTCAACTGGTACATAGCGTGTTCCCACTAGACTTTCCCCATCCCGTGTCTCTACCCACATGAAGTATGACATGGTTAGAGACTACATGGCGTGTACATAAAGTACACAACATGTACTTAAGAAAAAATGGTTATTCCTGAACAGAAGAACAAATGGCATGTACTTAACATTACAGGGCATGTATTCTGGGTTTTTCCAGAGAGTAATCCTCAGAAACTACTCCAGACCCAGAAAAACACTGATAAGAGCATTGAAAGTGCCAAATTCTGATCCGTGAGGGCCCATACTCCCCGAAAACCAAAGTTTGACATCTTGTACAAATTATAACATAGAAAACAAGGCAATGATCCACCAAATTCCGGTCCATGAGGGCCCATAACACCTCTAGAACCAATTTTTGGCATTCATTCATGAAAATATCTACACAAAACAATACCCTATCAAACAACAGGTATTTTTTTATCAAGGAAACTATCACAACAACAAGCATAATTTACAAAACATCTATCACAACAACATGCAGTCACTAATGCATCCTAGATGTCATGGAAAAAATTCCTGACGGGTGATTTTTATTAAGTTCCTATATGATGCATGAGATGGCATACCCTCATCTCATCAGGTTGCAACAGAAATAGAACCTCAATAACATAAATAATAACATCAAAAATCATGTGAATCAATCAAGGTAAAATCAAATAAACTGTAATAATCGCAAAACACGAAAAATTCCCATTAACGGGGTAGATTGGATTTTCCCTATACATGAGTTAGCTACTCCTAGGAACAACTTATTAACAAGTACTTATTCCTTCCTATTCCTGGAAAAGGCTCCAAATTGTAAATCAAGAGAAAAGAGTACCCTATGTTACCACTTTGTAGCATCCCAGTTCCAGAAGCAATCTAGAGGCACCCCGTACCCATTTGGTCACATGGCCTCAAGCGCATTTCCCCCAAGGCTAGAGGCTACCGACTAGCTGCAACGGTGTTGGGTGTGATAGGGGGGAAACTATGTCTTCATTATCAGAGTACACAGCAAAAGTAAACAAATACAAACAATAGTGGAAGCAGTAATAATGACATATAGAAGAGAATTAAGGGTATAAACTGGAGAACATATATAAAATGATCCATGATACATATGTCTAGGAAAACAGCCAAACAAGTCACAATGCTGGAAAACTACAGTACTAAGCCAAAGTGCAAAAGAATACAGATAAACTCATTATCATCACAAGCCATAGCTTGGTCCCATTCTCTCCATCTCCACAACAGTCATGTACCTGAAGTAGAAGGGCGCATGTCCTTATCTATACCTGCAACAATATAATCGGTTTGGGAACAAAAGCATGTCCCAAACATGGTGTGAGACTAAATCCTAGTAGACAACCACCACGAGATCTATGCCTAACTGTCAGTGAATATACAGAAGGTAAAATACGGATGGTAGGAAACAAGGAAGTTCTCACCAGTAAACAATCCACAGTTTCAAAGTAGTCAATCACCACACAACATGAAATAGCTAATCAAATCATTTAAACATAATAGGTAACCCTCTGGGAAGTACCCACAGCCTACCCCCTCTGATCCTACCTAGAAACACAACCAAGCAGCTAAAAACAAGGTAACCCTCTGGGAAGTACCCACATCCTATCCCCTCTGGTCCTACCTAACAAGAACAAGCAACCCTCTGGGAAATAAACTCATTCTAAACCCTTTGGTTCAGCTTAAGCATAGACTATCTGAGGATGCACTCACCATTAATTCCCCCTATAGTCTTTTATCTATACGAAAGGCACTCTGGGGAAGCACGCAATGTCTCATTCACCTTGTGGCCCATTTCGAGGAACTAGAAAAACTATGGGGAAGCACTCAACATCAATTCCCCCTATGGCCTCACATCGTAAATTATAAAGACACTCTGGAGAATCCCTCAATGTCCATTCTCTCTATGGCTATACACCAGGTTATCACGACCCTGTGTAAGTCAAGCAAGTGTAGCAGTGCATAACGGCCAAGGTAAACCTCATTAACTACTTGTCTAGCATTCTATAACACAACATCATAATATAACAATAGTCACACCATCCTATAATACTAGGCTTGGGAAAGTAAACAACAGCCTAACAGGAAAACAAGACCCAAAGGTCAAAACAGGCAAAACATGCATAGGAAATACACTCAAAGCAAAAAAATTCACCCTATTCACAATAAATAATCATCTACTCAGGCATAACAGCATAGCAGAGATACAATAGGGATGAAATGATAAACTTGAAATACCGCGTTCATGGGTATTGGGAAACATGTCACATAAAACTCAAATACATTCAACAGAAAGGCACAAACCACCTACCTCGCAGTTAGGAGATTGTTATATGGGAACCTCAAAGCTCAAATCTCTTAACAATGATTTTGATCTAAGAAAATGTCTCAAAAGTTCAACCTACGATATCTCACTAGAAAGGAGAAATCAGAAGATGATGCTCTTGGAGAAGAGAGAACTCACCGATGTGATTCCAACACAACAAATGGTGTTCGAATCGGAGGATGGATAGAGGCCCATGGGATCGTCAAATATCTGTGGCTGTATGAGTTCTCTCAGATGAACGATACCATGAAGAAGAGAATTCTGGTGATTAGATGCGACCCATGTGCACTCAATGAAAAAAAAGTACACGGATTGTACTTTCGAAGTACACGGTGTCTACTCTCCTTTTCTGTACTCCACATTAAGTGGGCTCCAAGTCACTCCCACACGGTCATGTGTGTGGATACTACACGACCAGTACATGAACTCTTGCGGCAAAGAAGTACACAGTATGTACTCATAAAGTACACGATGTGTAATTATAAAATTTCATGAATTTCCATTTTTTTCCTCAATAATGACCAGAAAGGACAAACATACCTTAAAAGAAGATTCAGGTTCTTACAACACCATTCATAGGTGTAACTTGTAGGGGGATCACACATTCACTATCAGATATAGAAAATACTATTATTGCATCCAAGATTTTTATCACTACCTTTTTTATGACATCCTTCTTCATTGGGGTGAGCCGTATTTGAGGTTGATGTCATGGATTTACATATTCTTCAAGTTGAATCTTGGGAGTTCATTCTCTAGGATTGATTGTTTTGATGTCTACTACTCCCCAGGAAATTGAATTCTTATGTCTCTTCAAAACTTCATAAAATTTTGATTCTTGTTCCTATTATAGTTCAACTCTGATAATAACAAGTAAAAAGGTTGACACTCCAATTTATTAGTACTTAAGAGTACTGGGTATATGTTTTAGTTATACCTTTGGTTTTTGAGTGACGGAGGGGATGAAAGGTGGTAAGGTATCCCTTTTGAAAGGTTCTATGAAACTTACTTCATCAAAATACTACTCTTATTACTTCTATGAGAGTTAATCTTCATTTTTTACTTCAATGGCCATGTACTCATCTCCTTTTTGTGTATGAGAGATGGTGTTTCTATCGACAACATCATCTGGTTGTTGGAAAACATGAACCAGGTTGACCGATAGTTTTTATTCTCTAACATGGAAGAAAATATTCCACAATTAATATCTATAAAAGCCTTTACTAGGCCATGTAATGGACTTCCAAGTATAATGGGGTTGTCACCTTCTTATTCAATTTTCATAACTTGGAAGTCTTATGGAAAGATAAACTGTGAAATGTTAACTAAAACATCTTCAGGAATGCCCCTAGGGAACTTCACTGATCGGTTAGTGAGTTGTAGTACCTCTCGAGTTTCTTTGAGTAAGTGGAGTCCTAGCTTGTTGAAAACACTCATTGGAATTATGTTGATGTAGACTTCAAGATCGTATAGAGCTCTTATACGCTTTCATTCTCCAATAGCACATGGAATTGAAAAACATCCAGGATATCCAATTTTTTGGGATATTTTTTGCTACAAAATAACATATCATTCTTCATTATGACATCAAACCATGATCTTATATCTTTATTTTTTGTATTGTATTTCCTTGAGAAATTATTCATACACTATCATTTGAGAAATCTCTTCTGAAAATGGTATGTTAATGTGCAGTTTCTTGAACATCTCTGAGAACATTCTATATTAGACCGCATATCTACCTTGTCTCACATTTTCTAGGAATATAATAGGTGTATTTTATGGGGGTGGGGAAACATAAATTGGTTCCTCGGGTTTTGTAAGAGTTTGGTAACATTTAGTTGGTGATAATTCTTTTGGGGTGGTTTTCACTGGTAATTCTTCTACTTCTACTGGATGTTGTTTCTTTGTCTCTTCAGGTTTCCTTTCATCTCTTCTGCTTGGTTGTTGAAATTCTAATATCATACAACTTCTCAACACTAAACATTTAGATTCTTCCCTTGGTCATGTATTTGTATTCCCAGGTAGGATGCCTAGTAATCTATCTGAAAAAGTCTTCGAGATTTGACCCATTTGATCTCAAGCTTTCACACAGTAGCACTTTTGTTTTTCATTTCCATTTATTGAGATTTCATTATCTAATCAGATATTTGGATGAATGAAAGTAGGAGGTTTTCTAGGTTAATTTGATGAGGAGTAGATTTTAGTTTAGGTCAAGGATGAGTGGGATAGAATTGATGTTGAGATATTTGTGGGAAGGGTTCTTATTGGATCTAATGATGAGGTCTAGGAACTAGGTTCATAGGTGGATACCTTGGTGGTCCTTGATTTTGATATGGTTTTTAACCACTTTTCTATTGAAAATATCATTGATTGTTCAGTGGTTTCTGTAGAGTAGGCCTATGCTGGTAGTATTGATGCCATTATTCAAAAGGTGGGTTCTATTGATTGTAATTGATTTAATTACAATCATGTTTGTCTTAAAATCCTACCTTGATATACTAAAAATGATTCAGTCAAACACACTTCTCACATGATTGTATCTCCATTACAGGAGCATGAGGGGGTTGTGCAACATATATTTAAAATTATTCGAGCTTTTTTGTGAGCACATCAACTTGAACATATAATATGGTCTTTTAATCCACATAATGGATACTAGGTTGAGGTGTTCCATGATCACTTTCCCACATTCTAGCATTGTGAGAAACACCATCAAGAATTGCTCATCCGGTTTCTGGGTTTTTAAACATCATTCCTCCATCGGCAGCAGCAACAACGACAGTTTGTGCGGCTGGATGGAGTCCTTGGTAGAATGTATGTAACTGAATCCACATGTCCAGTACATAGTGTGGAAAATTCCTTATTAGCTCCTTGAATTTGTCCCATTCTTCCCATGAATATTCCACACCAGACTATGAAAAGTTAGGAATGTCATTTCAGAGCTTTCATGTTTGAATTTTTGGAAATTATAGATCTAATACCTTCTTGAAAAGATCATTCCAAGTCAGGATTTACTCAAGAGATTGAATTGTGAGCTAGTCTTTATCTTTGTCTCTTAGAGAGAATAGGAATATGTGTAGTCTCATTGTATCTAAATAGCCTCCCAAGTTATGAAAGATATGTCCACCTTCCTGGAAGTTGGAGATGTGTTCACTGGGATCTTCTTTTTGAAGTCCACTTAATATTCCCTTATTCTGGATCATATGAATGAGTCCATGATTGATTTAGAAGGTATGATCGTGGATGGGAGGATGAATGATTCTTATATCGGCACCGTGGATTTATGGCAGACCATAATCCATGATGGTTCTTAATTAATGCATTATGTCCTCTCCATGATTAATTTGTTGTTGGTTATGAGGGTTTGGTAGGTTGGGTCCCACATGATTGTTTTGGTTAGCCATTTTGGACTGAAAATGTGAATAAAGATATATTTCAATCTCATGATCAAAGGTTATAGGCTAGTTTGTATCATGGTTCTTTTAAAGAGTTGGTGGACCTTGATACATTCACCAGAAAATGAAAAATGGATTCAATGACATCTCGTAATGAGAGAAGGATATGGGGTTAAGGAAAGGTGATCCTATGTTTTTTTTCAGAGTCTTAATTGCATAGCGCTTCTTCCCCAACAACAATGCCAAAATTTGACCCTCCTGCATGTGTCATAGAATTCACACTGGCTATAGTCATATTAGATTTGTTTTCCCAAACATCAATTAAAACTATGGAAACGTATAGTGATAGTTTGAGGTTAGTCCCTTGCTGGGCGTAACATGATTTTTGGGGTTCAATGGCTCAAGATCCTTTTGGGTAGTAGTCCATTCAAGTTTGTTTCCATTTTGTAATTACTTGATCTATGGTGGTTGATGGTAGCTTAAATTTAGAGAGAGGGACTGAGATAAATTTAGGGAATCTATAAGAAGGACGATCTTTATTATAATCTTGTTAGGGTCTGAAATTTTAGGCTGTAAAGTAAGTGGGAGTCACTAGTCGACTTTGTCCATGTCAAGTAGTTCTCCCTAGGAGGTAACTATTCATTGTTTGGGAGATAGTGGAAACCTAGACACATTTAGCTTGGATTCTAATGAATAAAGTATGTTTGACTATTGGTGATAGCTCAATCTAAACTGACTATGACAGGGTCCTTCACTAGAATATCATGTGATCAGGGGGTTCACAAATTAATTAGATAGACATTTATTATTTATCCTGATAAGTATCCCTTAATGTTACCATGTTTATAATTAAGATTTATTGTGATTTCAGATACACCAACTCTCGATCCCAACCCATGGGTGGTTTATCTACTAATGGTAGCTTGGGATGAAAATAAATAAATAAATAAAACCATTTTTATATGCTACGAATGATGGAATTGAAATGGTTTAAACCCATGAAATTATTTAGATTCACAAAATTGAACAAGCATGAAATCATGATTAACAATATGTAATTCAAAAATTAAATTCTTACTTGAGATAGAAGAAGAAATGGATCCTTCATGTGTTTAAAATTAATTGAGGATGAATGATAGTAGAGATAAAAAAAAGTAATTGAAGGAGATTATGAAAACTCAATCCATGACAGTTGTATTGAATTTAAATAACGAAACAGTGAAAACATTTGAGTCTTTTAGGGATAGAGTTGAAGGAAAGACGATCAGGAACAAACTCATAGAGGAACTATGCCCAAGGATTCTTTTCAAACTACTACCGGGGTTCTATATATATAGGTGAAAATTTTCCTATTGTGTAATGGATTACATGTAGTGTAATGGCCTATCCCTTTATATCTCCACAGTTTTTGAATCATACATGCATCTCATGTGTATCTCGTCTGGTATATGAGGTGTGACTACTTTCACATTGTGTACTACTAAATCAAGATGTGTAATGGATTTTCAGCTGTATCCCTAGAGTAGATTTTTCCTTTAAAGGGTTTGAATAGGTTCATGTCATGTATCATCCATTCATGATGTGTGTTGTTTTCATCATCTTCTCTCTTTATGAATTGGTTCATAGCCCGATGTATGATGTGAAATCCTATGAAATGACCTGTACAGATGGATCATGACATGTTATAGGTAAATTCTGAACGTTTTCTACATTTATTAGTTTGAACCCTTCTGAATCCACATTCCTGTAAAATTCATCACATACCAAGCACATTATTGTATAAAAAATTAAAATCCGTTATTAAATGTTGCTAAAAAGTATAAATTAATTCATCTTATTAATACTCAACCTCATACTTTGTTATCTTGAATGTATGTATATTTATTTCATAAAAAATTAATTGATCTGTGATATCCATTATTCTTTTGACAATAGATTAAAATTATCATTATTTGAATCCACTTGTGCCTAGTTCCACAGAGATTTACTGGTGGAAATCCACCTAATTCTACGACATGACTATGGGATTCTGAGTTATTAATGCCTAATAATTTTATGATTCCATTTTACATATTATTAGTTTTATAAAATGAACTTAAAAACCAAGTAATTATTCATATTCTAATACATGAATTTATTTTGATATAAGTTTTTTTGGGGATAAATATTTTCACTACTGATAATGATATAATTGAAACTGAACTTAATGATTTTGTGTCAAGAGGGGATTACTCTAGGGAAATCAGACTTGCATGGATTCCATTAACATATTTCATAACATATAGATATTGTGGTGTTTAGTTGGTGTCTTATTATGGATTATAATAAACTAAAATACCATGATATTTTCGGTGTATCTCATGTCCAACAATCATGGAACCCGTATATATGAAATTATATTCCTATTATAGTTCACCACAGACATCCCCCGTATCCTTTAATGGTGGACCATGTGTTCTTCGGGTGAATCCTCTCAAAACCACACCGTGATAAAGTTTAGTCTATGGTCAAGTGAACTCAAAGGATAGACCAACTAAATCATTCACTAGGGAAACATTATTGATGCACTGAAATCTATGTGCCTAAATATTGATCAAAAATATAGTATGAACAAAGGTTGTTACTGATTATGAACCTAATTATAAGGATTTGGGATGACCACCTATATATATATATATATAAATTGGTTTCCAAACCAATATGGAATAAATAGATAAAAAATACATACCACATCATATCTTTCTACGAGTACCCCATCCTACAGTATGATTTTATACATGTGGTCATCTTTTGAACCCTTAAAATAATTCATTCGTATTTCAATGGTATCTTGGTAAGGGGAGGAAAAAAAATTTATATATATATATCTATATAATGTAAAAGGTCTTTTGAATCTATAATTATTGGTCACATGCCTATGATATCCAATAATGTGGTCAAAAAGGAAAACTGAGGCCCCAAAATAGTTTTCAATATGTTGTTTCCACTTAGATGTGTCATTATCCAATGATGAAGAATCTAAAATGAACTATAAGTAATGTGGGGAGTTTCACCCCATTAATCTTGATAATACACTTAGTCCAACCTCCCCAGTTTTAGTATGATAAGTTAATGTTCCCTACATATTTTTGGAGTGATATATTTTTTCAAACATTTATTAGAATTAGGGAATAAATATTTTGATATGTTTGGATGTGGTTAGTGTTATATCCACATGGTATTTTATAGATAAATTCACTAAGGGGGGTGAATTAAGGTATGAAACTCATTCTTGTATCCCTAAAAAACTATGAAACGCTCACATTCCTAATCAATATTGACCTCACTAGTTAGTAGGGTCACTCTTGTGTAGTCATGTTAAGAGATTATTTGATTAACTGGTTTACTTATCTTATCCTTATTAAGATAATATTAATGATCCCTCATTCTGAAGGGCCAAATTGATGTCTTTTAGAATATAAGTAAAGTATGAATACACGACACACATGTTTTACATTGTTCATATGCATTGGGCTATGTCTAAGGAGCACACACCATTGTTTTTTCGATGTGCCGGAATCCTTTAATAATATTTTATTTGTTGATTTAAGATAGGTCAATCATATGATTTTGGTCACCTCCCTTATATAATGAATAGATGGATCACTACCACCCTATGGTAACTCCATTTGTCCTATCCCATTGGTCACTACATAGGGAGTGAATTATTTCTGGATCACTGGACAATGCAGGACTTCATTATCTAATAGTTTTTTCAATAATTAGATTTCATTGATCTTCATAGTACCCTTTAAAAAATTATTATGAATTCCACTATTGTTGTAGCTACACTTAACATATTTAACTAGTCTTCAAGGAATACTAACTTCTTTTGGAAAGTTCTTTTTGAAGTGAAAATTTCTTACTATGTCATGAAACATAACACAATGATGAAACTCAAACCTTTTGTGAAACGAAACATTAAATTTGTTTGAAAAACTCAAAACATTTTCAAGGAATGCAATATTTATCAAAAATCTAACCTGTAGTGAAGTTTTCTAAACCTTTGTGAAACCTCTTGGTCATATTGACACAAGTTCATTCTTCAAGAAACTAATGTTCTTCTAAAATCATCATGTCAGAAAATAATTTGGGAAACTCTTTCATAAATTCCTATACTTTATATCTTCAAAACGTGAGAGTTTTTAAAATTAGGGGGTTAGTGTCCTATTAATAGGACTTATCATCAAACCATTAAATTTTCATGGACACCATCACATTCCCACAGAACTCTTTATTCGTATTCAAGAAGGTCACTTTCTTCATGAAGCTTCAACTTAATTTTTTATAGTCATGAAATATACTAACTTTCAAAAAAATATAAGGAAACATTAATAGTGTTGAAAATTAATTCCTTTTACCTTCACATCTCAGAAGTATTTTTCAAAACATTATTTAAAAAATCTCTAAAAAATTTTTATCAAAATTTCCTGAATTCCATGACTTTTCCATATTTTCATGAATCAGTCATGGAATTCTGTATTTTTTAAAAAATCCTACCATTCTATAAATTTGGCACCATAATAATTTTTTCATCTTAGGAAAATGATACCACCTTATACGTGAAACCTTTTAAAAAATTTACAGATCTTCTATACATTTTAATTATGTCTTTTTTGACAAATCTAGTCAACAATCATATTAGAAATCTAGAACTATCCATTTAATGATGGAACCTAGTCTAGATACTTCTCTTAATTCGATATAATCAACACATCTCTTAGTATTATCATTATCATCATTCCAATATCACAAGTTGCATTATGCAATCTACAACTTTTCCATTATTGATTACTCTACATTATCTTAAAACTATCTCATCACCAACTCAATAGGGTTGATAGTGATATGGTTTTCAATGAATCTAAAAGATAACATATATAAACAAAAACAAACATTAGTGTCCAAAATTATTCCCCTTTGGGTTTTTTGGAAAATATCTCATGAATCATTGTTCTCTATCCTCATAGATACCACTTGATAAACCAATTTGGACACCAGCTGTCTAATAATTAAAGTAGAAACTTTTTATTATTATTGGTGGTGGATATAAACTATTGCATAATGTGTGGAACACGAGAAAACCATTTCTTCAACCCCGCCAGGTAGCTTATTTCGTAATAAGGTCCCTATGTGATCTATCATAATTTAATGAAAATACATAGCATCATCAGATTTGCAGCCTTCACTTACCACTCCACTTATGAGGGGAAAGGTTTGAACTAACACATATTCATGATCCTTTCTTCTCCAAGAGGATCAATGATCCTTTATTATCCCCATTGAACATAAAATCCAACTCATACAATATTACATATGTCCCAAATATAAAATCTCTGTAACATGTACCATAGGAAACATGGGTTTCACTTTTAGCATTATTAATATTTTCCCCTTTAATTCTTGATGTCAAACAACATAATATTTAATGATTAAATGACAATTTAACCACAAATTCTATCATTGAATTTTGTATTATATTTCAATGATATTGGTAGGGGTATTTTTTCATATCCCCCTTTATCAACAAGGTCAATTCATTTGATAAGGACAGACAATACCCCCCCTTTGATATGAAAATCCTCCATTGGTTAGTCCCTTTGGTTATGCAAACAAAACCAATTCTCCACCTATATCATTTCTTCTCATGTTACAAAAGGATTGGGAATACTCTCCAGCTTTAAAATATATTTTATCTATAGATGCCATCAATAATATTTTTAGTGGGTGAACATACCACTTAGAAATGATCCATCAACAAAATCTCTAATACTATTGAGTTAAGACTCATTATTAGAATGAATAGATAATAATTAAAAAATATCATTGCTTTATATAGGACTCACTTACTCCCACATATCTCAAGAAGACAAATAATATTAACTTCTTTCAAGGAATTCTTTCATATTTCATTTTTCATCTCTAGAGACCCAGCTATTTCAAAATTTTAAAATAGTTGCCATCTATCATAGATACTTATATAATGGATGTCACCAGTCATAGAATATTTATTAATTAAAAATAATGAAATGATGACTCATTTGTTCAAATTTTGATATCACTTAAAGGGTTATAAATGGTAAACATTTTCTTATCTCATCCATATGGTTTCCTCCATTTATTTTTCAGATATAATTTGTCATATTTTCATCTCAAAACTCCCATGGATTTCTCAGTTTTTTCAATGAATATATCAATAAAATTCAACATGAGAGTTATCCATATATAATATCCTATTATAACCTAATAATAGTCAGATTATATCACAAGATAAATGAAAAGAAAATAAAAATTTAGACCATATTTTGTTTCCAATTCAAAAAAAATTATTTCATCATGAATCAATGTTCAAGAGAAAAGGTTCTATTAACCTCAATGATTCATGGATTTTGATAAAACATACAATCAATTGAAATACCAACTTTCTATTCCTAATTCCAATAGTTGAAACTCCTAATTACTATTTTAATTCATCCTCTTTACTAATTCTTTAATATTCTCGATACAAAAAAAATTAAATTGTATTGAATTCAAATAGTTTAAGTTATAATGAGAATACAAACAACACTTTTCATATCTTGATGAAACTGTCCCATGGATAAAATATACCCTAAAACCCGATTCACATCAAAAAATAGTTAATATAAATTGAAAATATAGAGATAGGGTAAATTTCACTTAATCAAGTAAAGTAATGAGGTTGGTCTCGATAAAACAACCCATCATTATCACACATTCCATTTACCTTTTTTATATCCGAGGAAAGGAATTTCATCACCCCAAAAACCTCTTCTTATTCACAATAATTATTCATGCTAAGACTCTCCAATTCCTTATTGTAGGATCTCCTTTGAGAGATTACACATACACTATCTTTATTTAATATTTTTTTGGACATCCTATTTCTTGACATAGGAATTTCTGTTTCATCATAGATTAACTCAAAAACTTTTCTTCCTTGCATACTCTTTATAATAAGGAACTCCTCACACATTACTGATTGGGTCCTTCTTCTCAAAATCTTCTTGAATATATATATAAACCTTACTTATTTATCATATTTCATAACCGAAGCATTTATTCTGGATGTGTCTTTCATATGATAATCTTTTCGATTCTTTTTAATTTTCCGAATCATCTTCTTGTCTTTACGTGAACCCTTTGGTTCATGAACTAATTTTGATTTTATGTTTATATCATAGGTTCCCATTTTCATAGGAAAACCTATTTTTATACTCTTAGATTTTCATTTAGTACAATTTTTAATCTCATATAGAAATGACTTAATTATCTTCTATTTGATAGGAAAAGTAGCCACCAATGAAATTTTTTTCCACGGTGAATTATTCTTTTCATTCTTATTCATATTTATGAAACCTAAATAAAATTCATCCTTTTTTCCTTCAGATTTATTAAATTTATTTACAAGAGGGTTTCTTTGAGTAAATTAATGTTTGTTTCTAATAAACCACTCATTGATCTCCATTATATTCTTCCATTCTAGTAAATATATTCTCTAACATAACAGAATTTTTTAGTTAAAACATTCCTCCTCTTAGTCATACGAATATATGATTTCCTTGAAAGACGTTAATTTCCCTTTTTGATATAATTTATAGACATATGAACTTGATAAGATCAAATAAATCATCTCCAATAATAACCATACCTCATGTTTTCATGCCTCGATTGATATGTTATTTGAAAACATTTTTTTCTTCCCACAAGCCATTATGCTTCTAAGAATATACTCATGGAATGTCCCATTGATCCATAGTAGTAGAAAATAATGGCTACATTCCTCCAAGAGTGGTCTCATTTGAGTTTGGAATGATGATTTCACTTAATTTCAAACTCCATATTTCCTTTTTTGTGGACTCTATATTTTGATTAATCCATGAGAAGAATAATGGTTTAATCAATGAAGGTTCTCAGGCTCTATTTGAGCTCTTTGATATTCCCATCCTTCTCCTTCAATTGGGAAGTCATCTACCTTATACCCAATCTTTCTTATTTTCAAGATTTTAACCAGTTTTCATGTTTTTTTTTGTATTGATAATTCTATATTTCATATCCTTATCTATGTACATCTTTTTTTAAAATTCATGTGAATTTTTATCATGTAATCCACATTGACTCTTCATATTTTCACCCATCTTCACAATTTTATCATTTTGGTCCACCTATAGAAGACTCAACCTTTATTTCACATCAGCCAACTCTAACATGTGTTTAAAAAACTCATCATTCTTGGACCTCATATTTTGAACCTCATTTGAGTCAAGGATCTTTTCTATGGAACTATATTTAGATTCGTTCACTTTAAATATAATATTTTGTAACTCCTTAGACTATGTATCATTATTTTCTCAAAACAATTAGAGATTTCAATCATTCTTTTATTGAGTATTTTCAAATTTTGACCTCAATTACCATAACATCAAAATGGATCCCTTGAGATTCATTATTATTCATTATATCTATTTTTTATTCCTTCTTATCCTGGTTAATATTATAAAATATATGGACATATTCCACAATTTTATGTCCTAATATTTTATCAAAATCAATAGTTCTAACAATTCATAGCATTTCAGCAACCTCTAATAGTCCCATTGAATCATTATATAAACAAGTAGATAAATAATCAAATTAATCCACACCATTTGTTTGTAAGTTCATTGGTTCATTTATATCGATGAAACACTCCTCAAATACTATTCCATAATAATGAATTCATTTGGATATTGGATTATTCTTTATAATATTCCTCTTCTACATGTCGTATGTGCATAAAATATTTCAACTCCAAAAATATATGGGATCAATTTAGACATATGAAAATTTAATAAAATAAACCTTTCATTTTATTCCAATAGTTGGACCCATATAGAAAAATAGTGAGAGATTCTGTTGGGGTGAATCAGTGTATGTAACTAATTTTTGTTCTCCTACGTACTTATGAATCTCTCACATTCCTATCTACTCTTTACCACAATTGTTTGAAGGGTCACTTCTGTGTTATCCTCTAAGTGATGTTATATTTAAATATTGCTCCTGTATTAGACTTATTCATATAATTTTAGTGATCCCTCAATCCATATGTTCTGATTTAAATCCTACAGAATGTATCAAAATCATGCAAACATGACACAAGAATTTTACTTGGTGCACTTGTGTGTGTATTCATCCAGTGACAAAAACCAATGTTATATAGATGTTAAAAATTTCACTAATTATTTTATAGTGGTGGATTTTTGATAGGCCACTAATATTCCTATGGTCACTTCACTTATATGATTTAGGGTCATCTCCCTACCACATGAGGTAAAATCCCTTTTTCCTCTTATTTTTCTCACTACTCAGGGGGGGTTGTATGGATCATAGGCCAGTGTGTGAATTCACTATCTGATTGTTGATACATTGAATAATACTCATTGATTCCAACAATACTATTTTACAAAATATTTATGAATTTCACTATTTTATTTTTTGTAACATTCATTATTAAACTAGTATTCAAGGTACACTAACTTCCATTGGTAAAGTCTTCATGAGGAACCAATAACATTCTTTTTCAAAAAATATTACACATTCATTAAACTCAATTCAATATCAATACTTTCAAAAAGTTTAAAATTTTCCAACTTATATGAGTCTCGTATTCTTTCAAAAAACTAAAACCTTTCATGATGTTTTCTAAACCATCATGAAATACATTAGTCGGATTGAAAAAATCAACTTTTTCCTGGAACTTATGTTATTATGAAACCATCATTTAATAAAATCCTTCACAAAAGTATTTCATGAATTCAGAGCATTCATATATCTAACAAGATAGTATTTTTCAATGATATGGGTAGTTGCCTATTTATGGACCTTTCCACCTATTCAATAAAATGTTTAAGCTCACTACCACATTTTTGAGAAAATATTCATTATTGTTCTTGAAACACCCTTTCATCGGGAAGCTTGTGGGAAATTTTTTATAGTCACAAAACATTTATCCTTTAAAATTTTAAGCTTAATAGTCTTTTAAGAAATTTTGTTTATTAATATATAAACATTTTATAAAAAATTCATAAATTTGATGCCTTTTCCATATTTTCTTGTGATAGTGATGGAACTACATATTTCTTGAAACTCTTCATGTCCTCCTAATTTGGGACCCCAATTTTTTTAAATCATTAGGAAATGAAACCACCTTATATATGAAACATTATAAAAAACTCCAAGATATTCCATATGATTGAATTGATGATTTTTTAGCATACCTAGTAAAAAATAATTCATGAACTCCACAATTGTACGTTTTGTGTTGTAACCCTATCTCGGTTCTTTTATTTATTTTGTATCTTCATCCCATCTCTCAGTATTTTAATGACCTTTATTTATGGATCACACAATTCATCATTAAATCTACCATTTTCCCTTTATAGAGAACACCAAATTCTCTTAAAACATTCACCTCACAAACTAAACTGGGTTGATTGTGATAGGGTTGTCAATTAATCATATATATGACACATTGGAAGAACAATTCCCATTTTACTCTAATATATTTGGATGACTTTCAAGAAGAAATGGGATAATTTAACTTAATATGGAATTTTGATTTTGAGGTGAATAAATATGGATATGTTCAGGATCCTATAAGGTTGAAACAACCATTTTTGTATGGTTGGGAAATGTGTCTACTTATCATGTATGATTGAAACATCAACACCATAAGTTTGAGACACATTCATAGAAGGTTCATATAAGACCTCATATGGGTGTGAAACATATAAGAAAGGTTCAAACATAACAATATAAGGATGAGACACATGCATGTACGATTTATATGAAACCCATAAGTTTGATACACATGTACATAAAGTTTGGATATGAATCATTAACATTGGGAAAACCATTTGAATGTTCCATGGTGACCTTATTAAGGATCATGAATTTATAGAATTATTTAATCTCGAGAATTGAAAATATTATATATTCCAATGATTAGATACAAATTCTGATAATGTTTTATGTGTTATAATTCAATAATTCAATACTATGATGAATCAAATTATTTATATTTTAGGTCAGATCAAATGGTAGAACTCTTACTTCAGAGATCATGCCATGGTTTCATTAAAGGAGCGTTGATCTGAGGGTCACATCGCACAACCTTTCCAATATGGATGAAATTTAATTTTTAATATATTTCATAGAGTCTTTGATGGTATAATTTTAAATATATTCTTAAATATTTAAAATTATTTTTTGAATGGGATTAAATAATTATATCATGAAATATTCATGGGGATTTCAAATTTAATTTTTTGAAAAAATTAATTTTCAGTTATATTAGAAGAAAACATGAGGTTACTGAGTAAGGAAAAACCATGAATAAAATTGATGGGGAATTTTTATAATAATTATAGATATAATATTAATTTATTTCCAAAATTGTAAAAATAATAAATGGGGAATATATAATGGTGTGTTTATTCATAGTGGAAGTTGTTAAACAACTATATCGTATTGATAGAGAGAGAGAGAAAAACCAAATAACATAAACCTATTCAATAATCATCAATTTTAAAGAGCTTGAGGTTAGATGATCTTATTTATATCAATTCAAATGCTTACTATTGAGTGTGATGTTGATACTTTTCATGATTTCATCTCCAATGCATGATGAAAGTGTCTTGAAGAATGAAGAGAAGGAGACAATGTGAGTGATTTAGTATGGAAACCATTTTACTGGTCAAATATATCTCTTAAAAAGATATTTTTTTTGATTCCATGGAATTTGATAGAGAATAAAATATTATATTCTCTCAAGATTTTAGAGATAATATAAAATATATTTACACAAAGATAAATAATTCTTCATATTATTATTGTTTTTATACATGTTCATGGATGCATTCAGCCATTATATTGTACTATCCATTAAAAGTATCACAAGTATCAAGGGATAAAACTACGGTCACCAATAATCAAATGTATATTTTTATATTCAATGTTTTAGAACATGGCCTGAACCCATCCTGTATTAGGCTCTAGCATTGTGGATGAACCTTTTAAAAATCCATTATGTGTTGTGCGTTTATTTATTCAATTGAATATGAGGGGAGATAGAGTTTATATTGATTAAATTGATACTATAAATGGTTATAGTGGTTCAAATATAATATGTAAAAACTGTTCCATTAGTTTACCACCATCTCAGTGCTACTTAAATTTACTAGGGAATTTAAATTAGATTTATAGAAAAACCAATTCTATAAGAGGTCCAATTTTTTTATACAAATGTGAATGAAAAGAATAATTTCAGTGAACAATGGAGGAGTTTACATTATTTATGGAATGAAATTTCATGTATTGAAGAAGTTAATTTTACATTTTATACTATCACATGGACTTGATGTTAATGATTTTGTAACAATTATTTTCCCACATATCGTGATAGATGATTCTATGAAATTATGGAAAGAAATAAATATGGGGGAAGATGGGAAGGAATAAAATGATATATTAACTTCCATATATATTAAATTATAAAAAAGTGATGGGACTGAAAAATTATAAATAAATTTGGGGAAAAATTGGAAAATATATATGAGGGGAATGTCAAGATCATTGATGATGATTTATAGATTTAAAGTGAAAAATTTGAAGAAATCTGAATGAATGATGATAAATTATTGAAGAATTATTTACTCATGTGAATGAGGGTTTCAATAATATTAGAAGATTTATTAATAAATTGTAAGACTTTAATGTTCATAATAATGTAATGAGAAACTTTCTGATTAGTTATGATCTTAAGATCATATATTTAAAGAGATATCCGAAATTTCATTAGACGAGTTACATAATACCCTTCTAAATTATGAGATGAGAAAAGATATAATTTCCAAGAAAATGGATAATGATTTAATGGAATTCAAATAAATTATAATAAAATGTTTCAAATAAAAGAGGCTAAATATTCTAGTGGTTCATATGATGATGATGAGAGTGAAAGGAATCATAAAAAGGTTATGGCCTTTATCTAAGAAAATATTAAAAAAGTAAAATGTGAACATAAAGGGAATATACCAGTCAAATTCTTTAGTTGTGGAGCCATAATTAATTTTTCTAAATAATCATCAAGAAGAAAAAAATGGTTTGTTACCTGATGAGTAAGAGGAGGAAGAGACTCCGCAATGAAAATCGAAGGACGGATCAACTAATTAATACATTAAATTTGATGAAGGAAGAAGAAGCGTGCAATGAAAAAAAGACGATCAGTATAATAATTAAAGAATAATTTTATTATTAATCTATAAATGGTTATTATAAAAGTAATTTTACTCTAAAAAATACAATATAATGGATTATATTTTCAAATTTAATGGAACTTCAAAATTTAATATTGATAATGATCTGGATGATACCTATATGGTATATATATTGAGGAGTGAACTTGATGTTTGTCTTGAGGGAAACCCTGAAAACATAATGGAATTTATATATATCTATAAAGAATACCATAAGTTTAAAAATGATGAATATGAGTAACATTGTATAAAAAATGTTCATACTAAGGAGATTATGCTTCTCAAGTTGAAATTCATTGACTAAAGAATAATTATAAAATAATTGGAAAAGTAGAAGGATTCTCATGAATGAGATATTAACAAGGATATTCATGGATTATTAAAGATTATAATACACATGTGAAAATACTGGATGACTATAAAAACAACAATAATGTCATGTATGAGACATCAAAATGGATTGAGATATTTTTTTCATCAATTTAGGTGTAATTTTCACCTGTTGTATTGGAAAATTCCCAATATAGTTTTCCAAATAGTATAGTTTTTAAATTTATTTATATGAAAACCTTATTTGAGAAAAAACACCAAAATAAGAAAAATACAACTATTGTAGTCAATAATTTGCTTAAGAATAATTTTTCCTCAAAACCAATACTGAATATGGATCATATTACACTAAAATTATAATAAAAGTTTTAACGAAATACTCAACAGATTCACAGAAGTACCAATTTCAAAGGCTACTACTGAAGTTATGGTGTCTAGGGAAATAAGTATTATATTTGGTTGTATGTTATATATATCCCATGTAATTATATAAAACTGTAAATTAGGCGTGGATACTCTTAAATCACAATAAAAAAAGGTTGTAAGGATATTAAATATGTGTGATATTTTTCCAATGGTACCAATTCAGAATAGATGTGATGGCCTTAAAAATATTTTTAGAAGCTTTGGATGGAAATATCACTATTTTAGGAGTGTATGACCTTCATTCCAAGTCATAAACAATATATTACCTAATCAAATAAGATATAAAATAAAAATAAATTTGATAAGTCACTTATTATTAAGGTGGCTCTCAAAGAAAGCCAGAGGAGAAAGGCATGGATCCTTGAGGGTTGATGATTATCACACATAACTGGGAAAATATCTAGAAATAAATTTGTAAAAATGATAGTGGAGGAATAAATTTCAACAAAATGTCCCTGGAGATCAAAGGAATCGGAGAAAATTAAATTGAGACCCAATAATAAAATTAATTTTTTTATGGGATCAAACTCAACTTGTTTAGTGTCATTCAGCTATGTGACATGATAATGATTTTATTTTTAGAATATACACTCACATAATTAATAAAATAAAATATAGAAATATTATTAGTATACATGATAGGTCCACTTGAAACTCCATTCTGGATTAGAGACTAAAAAAATTCCATTAATTTCAGTTCAATGGAGGAGAAAAAGGTATGGAATAGAATGTTGGGTCATATTTTTATAGAAGATTTAAAAAACCTTGAAAATTTACATGTAACATCCCAAGAATTTATTTTATATTATTTTAAACAAATATTATGTTCAATATAATGTACCAGACACAACACTGATCTTAAATACACTATGATATACTATACAAATATTACTATTTGAATACGACTATTATAACCTAGATGCTAGGTCGGTTGGTATTATTATGAGTAACGACATTATGAAATATATATATAATAGTTAACCAAAAAAGTAATTATTTATTAATTATAAGGAAATAATTTCTGAACATTCAATTATATTAAAAATATTATAAATTTTTAATAATAATTATGTATAAAAGGGCATTTTTCTTCAAAATAATGTTTCATTTATATTTTATATTTTACATTTAATATATAATTTATAATATTTAGAGGATTAGATATATTGAAATAAATTATAAATTTAATTTATTTAATTATCATTCATAAAATTATTATTAACTGTATAGAAATGATGATAAAATCATTTGATGGTGAAAAACGATACTTTTTATAAAACAATTTTTAATTGAGTAATGTAGTTTTATTATAATAAATTATATTTATCACTATTGATTATTTATTTTGATAAAACAATATTGGTAATATATTGAATCAAATAAATTTTAAATCATTTAATGGATTTTACTAGGCATGGAATTTGAATAAATTCATTTTATGCTTCTAAAAATATATTTTTTGCTTTTAAAAATAGTTTTTATACATCCTGTGCATAGATATAAGATGTATTTTCTTCCATATTTTGAAATTTTATTTCAAATAATAATAATAATTTTTTAATTCATCATTTTATATTTTTTAAGGTGATTTTTTTGTGGTTTTTCTTGAAAGGATGTTTTTTTGGATGAATGGTGAAAAGGTGAATTTTTCAAAATACTGTAATTTTTATGACATCATGTTGATGTAATATTGAATAAAAAATTTATAAAATGTTTGTATCGATGAAATATATGTATAAGGATTAAAATAAATAATATAAATACATTATGTAGAATTTGGAAACCCATTCTTGATTTTTGAAACCTTACATATATTTTATTATAATAACAAACAATATTTAATTTGTTACCATTAATGGTGTGGTTCAATGATTCTATTTGGGTTTTGAATGTTTATAATGTAAAATAAAATTAAATAATTTTATAATATGAAAATGAGTTCATGTATGTAACCAAAACATAAGAATATTTAGCCCAAGTAAATGAAATTCATTTTTGCACAAAAGAATAATTATTTTAAAACTATTTTTTATGGTCTTATATTAGAATTAATTTCATCAAACTCTAGTAATTGATTAATTAAAGTTATATAACATATTTAGAACCATCATAATTAATATTAGGTAATAATTTCAACTTTATTTTTGTCCATATGGAATAGATACCAGGATGAAAATCATGTTACCACAGTACGGGTTAAATGGGTTAAAGGGGGGTTAACCTAAGAGATATGGTATAAAATAATATAAAGAAACATTTGTAAATATCATTTGATTATTTTACTTATACATTACCATTTTGATATTAAAAAAATTATATTTTTTGATCCACTTTAATTTATAGATACATTTATTATATAAAAAAGTTTCATGTATTTACATGTATTCAACCCACCTCACTTATAAAAGGTGACATGCTTTTATCAATTATACGCTCCACTTGACCACTATAGTTTAGCCAATTACTACCCAAATACCTTTCCAACTAATATTTTAATGTAATTGTTGTCCCAGTATCACCAAAACTACTTCTCAATGTGTTTTTGGGTATAAGAAAATGGAAGATACCTTAAGAATTGGTAATTGTTTATTCTGATAAATTTCACGTTTATTTCTTCTTTAACATCCTAAAAATATTTTATAATGATATTAAAATGACGTAATTCGTATCAATAAAATAATTAAATGTTTTCATATTATTTTTATAACAATTTTTTACCTCCTTTTTTTGTAATGTAAAATAAAAATTATACTCATGCGTTAGTATAGACCACCATCTCTATGATGAAATATACATTATTTTTCATCATTTTATGTCATGGATGGTTACATAAATATATATATATATATATATATGTATTTAATGGATTAATATGTCATTTATAATATATGTTTTATTTTTTAAAAAAATATTATCAAATTGTTTTACACTCCCATCTATAAAAAATGATATTCTTACTCTTGCATATGTGTTGACCATTACCTCTATTTAGTGATGTGATTCGTTTTTCATTTCCACCGTTAATAGAATTTCATATGGAAGGATTTAATGGATATATATGATTTTTATGAAATAATTATTATTCTATAATGAAATTATATTATCTTCCTACTTAACTTCACATTCACTAGAAAATAATATTGTCATTCATGCGTATGTTCGGACCACCATCTTAATGATGTGATGACGTTCATTTTTTATCAGCATATTGTATTAATTGTTACAAAAGGGTATGAAATGAATAATTATTATATTTATGAAATTATTAATAGTCTATAGATTATAAAATCACAATCAATGTGCGAGGACTATAATCACCGAATTGAAACATACATAGGAAAAATAACTCTTAACAACACAAATGTTGATTTTATTGATGAACTATTAATAATGGCTAATAGAAATTAAAAGGGAATGATATTTTGTAATATAGTTGTCAATATAGTTTTGGGATCCATTTATAATAATTCTAAATTTATTACAAATGGTTTTATGAGATAATATAATTAAATTCAGGGCACGAGGTAAGGGATTCTCATCTTAATTTTTTCTCTTAGAGACATAAAATATAGTGTGTGGTGTATATTGTCATGAACTGACCCACCAAGGCCCCATATAGGCTAGAAATAAGCTAAGGGTGAAACCCCCATTCCACCACCAATATTGGAGGGGATTTTAATGAGAACCTAGTATGCATATAACTAAAATGGGAAGCTTTATCCTAAATTACCTACATGCACGCACACAACTAGTTCCATGCAATAGTGTTGAGATATAATAAAATGATAAAATATCTAAAGTGTAATAAATTTTTGAAAAAAAATAATTTAAACTAAATTTATGTGCATCTTGTTAATATATAATGCATAAAGGTAAAATCCATTCCCAACTAGAAAAGGGGTCACACCCTAACAATAAAAGGGAAGAAAGGAAAACAAAAGAGTGTATGACTCACAATATTCAAGAATGGGCACCAAGCCTGGCCAGCAACTCCATGTAAAATTGTGATTTTCTGATACTGTATTAACTTAAGTTAGTCCGATTAATATTACATATATGAGAATAGATCATGATGATGTGAGTATTTACATACCTAGTAATATGCCCCAATAATCATAATTAGAAGAAATAAAAATAAACAGTTCACTCAAACCATATGGTACGTGGGTAAATAAACCTAGACTCAAATATTCTCTTACGTAAACCCAAATGAAGAGGGAAAGAGTATCTCTATCCTCATTTAAATATAATACCAATGAATCTCCCAACATCTCCAAAGGTCATATAATCTTGGAATGTAGCATGTGTATCCTCTCTAGAATGAGTATGGATGACCCACACCTTGTTTTTGGGTAGCATACTAGAGGGAGAAATAAATAAAATGGAGGGATGAATAGCTACTGGAGATTAATTATGGGGAGTAAAACACTGAATATAGAGTACTCATACCCTTTATATTGTGGAAATTTCCATATCTACCTATATTAAATATTTCGGGGACAAACCACCTAGAGATAAAGAAGAATACTAACCCTTGTAACACTCCTATGATCACACCCAAACAATTCCATCGGCAATGAATCACTAAAAGAAGCATCTTTTTTATAGCACATTATGTCATACCTCTATTATGTAAATGAATGACACCATCACATACTATGTCAAAAGCGACTAATAATAGTATACTAATGAGGTCAAATCTGATTCTTGATGACGAATATAAAAAATGGTGATGTAGTTAGAAAAAGTACATGGTGTGTACATAGGGTCACATGGAATGTGAATTCTCCTAGACACCAGGGTGTTTCCTCCTCTGAACATGTCATATAAAACATTGTGTCTCCAAATGTAATGTCACTTTGGTGACCCAACATTTATGTTCAACTAGGGTCCTGGGTGATTTCTATTTGTATATGACTCAACAAACCATGTCCCTATATACGGTGTGTACCTTGAGGGACATTGTGTGTTTGTACACCTAGGGACATGGTCTAGTACCAGTAGAACCTATCTTGTCTAACCAGGTAGGATTACACTAAATATTTCCCCATCAATAAGGAATGTGATGCTTAACATGGTTCAATACCCTACCTACAAAGATAACCTAAGAAACGTGAAATCTATTCCTATGGGATATAAAGTGTGTAATTGTGTTTTTCATATACACTGAAGCATGTAGTACTGAAGATAAAATATCCACCATTACCAATTATTCCACAGGTATTTGACTAACATAAAATAGTTGAATCTATAGGATTCCATCATTGATAATTGTTTCCTGGCCTCTGGTGGCTAGAAAAAAAAGATTCATGTTACCTGACTTGTAACCATCACACCTCTTGTAACCTTTCGGGGTCAGGATCCATGAGTAAATCACCAAATATATAAATCCATCTTGATCAACCCATATAATGTTAATCCCTATATCATTTTCACAATTAACATGAATCTAGTGGATTGATTGTTTAATAATATATCCCGAAATTGTTGAATTGTGTCCCTATTGGACAATGAAGAAGAACACCGATAATAGTGGAGAAAAATGAAAATGAAAAAAAAGTGTGACTGTCATTGGCCAATGTGATTCTAGCCAAAGATTTTAAACTTAATAAAAAAGGGAGAATCAGGGTTACAATATATATACGTAATTAATTTCAAGAACAATAATTAATTATACGATAGTGTTAAGAATAAAGAGATTAGAAATAAAGAAGATATAAAATTTATTCTTGAAAATTTAATCTTAGAGTGGAAATCCACAAAATAAAGATCCATACATCAAGAATCGATTTGTCAGTGGCTAAGAACATTTCCTCCATAAATGATAATGAGGATCCCATTGCATTCATTGTTTGTCTCATTCATCACCTCAATTTTAAACATAGATAAATGTTCCCTCCATTGACAATTCCAATCATCTCACATACTCCTATCTAATATCATAATGTTATTTGACTAACCATGAAGATTTTTCATCAAAATGAATTTATATATGGGGATTAGTTTTTAATAAATTTAGTAAAATAATTGAATATATTAGATAATTTACCTAATGATGCCACCAGAATCTACCTTCCACGAAGCATATAATGTTGAAAAACTTTATATTTCTCCCTGGGGCAACCATGAATTTTAGAAAAAACTATGGTCTCAAAATTCCCACATGAAGTGTTGATCGTGTGAAAAGCCATTTATTCTGAAAAGACGATGGCATGTGATATATTATTTATTAGTTTTTATAATATATCAATTTTTGGGTCCTTATACACAATAACAGAGTGCCAAATCCAAGTAAAAGTCCAAATATATATATAAATATTTAAAGAATCAAACTATAGAAATTAATGTTATTACATTCTTCCCTCCTTCAATCATTTTTTACCAGAATAGAAAAAGATATAAAAAAGAAGGGGGTAATGAACCTACATTTGGATCTCATGCTCATAGAAGCTCTCATGTTTGATCTCATGATTCAAAATCAAACGAATATGAGGAATAATCCACTCAAGAAATATTTTCTCACACTAATATTCAAATTTCACCAGGTGCTATGATAAGCATTCTCCATCATCAATGTCTAGCTCACCAGAGTCAATAATTTGTGATAGTTCACGTGAATATTTATTCTTTTGTGACATAAGTAATACATAATTCAGTCACCATAACTTTTTTTAATTACAAGTGCTAAAAAACCGATGCAACCCTCCATTGGATCTGTAATGACTCGACCAACTTCTATGATAGCTTTTTACCATGAAAAATCTCTACGATCCTTATCGTGGAGAGACTGTAAGGAAAGATTTATCTCACTTATCAATCTCCAATGGACTATAGAATTTGTCCATATATGACTTCTATCAACTATATGTTATACACACATTCTTAGGGATAACCCAAACCTTATATTTTATTTCATTCACCAGTTCTTGACTGAAAAGAGATGTCGCACCGTTCACATTCTAGCTCAAGGGTGACCAATATGGTCTTCTAAACGGGGCCTCTAATGGTTGCATGTAAATATTCAAGTGATAGTTATTTTTATGGTTAGACTAAACTAATGGTATGTGATACTAAAAACAAAAAATGAATTCCAACACATATGAACTTAACATATCATTCAAAAACTGGATGGTCTACTCTGTCTGTCCAATAATCTTGCGGTGGATCATTGTGATCATATGTAGATGAGTCACGAAAGCCTCCAAAAAAACTATCCATAACCATTAAATGAACAAGAAAATAATGGATATATATTTTATTCATGGGTAACCCACAAAATTCATATGATCTCATGCATATGAAACCAACCTAAACATTCAATTGAACTCTGGTCGTTGATGGAAATAATGTGTTCCAATATGGTAAGTCTATCAATAATCACCCAAATAGTGTCATGTATTCTCACTATCTATGGAGTCCCCATAAAAAATTCCTTAAATATTCAATACCAATTCAATTCTCAGATCTCAATATGTTCATTCAAGAAAAATTTCAACTAGTTTTCATCCTTTACCTACTGACGCATGAGACACCGAGATATAAATTCAACAATGTGTTTCCTTATGATAGCACACCAAAACATCCATCAAAAGTCAGTGTACATATTTTACAAACATAGATTGACATATAATGGGGATTTATAAAATTTCCTCAATAAATCCTCATGAAATGTGACTATAAGCACTATATTTCCTAGAAATATAATGACATGCTCCCCACCTTATGACAAATCCGTTGAATCTCTTAAAGATATCTGATCATGAAAAATATAATAGTTGAAATATAAAAATTTATCTACTCTAGTAAATAGAATAATTATTGTCTCAAATACCATATAATGGATATAAGATACACCCCAATCCTCTACAATGGTTAACTTCAATGAGGAAAACTACTATGAAGCATCCTCCACCAAGTGGGAAAGAAAATTCCTATTAAGGGAATCTTCCACAATGTTGGACTTCCCAGGAGTGTTGACTGTATCGGAGTCTTATTAATAGATGATCTACAACCAAAAAATCTTTCTAATGTTGAGATCTTTTGGGGTGATGATGTACCTAATATTATTGTGGTATGAGTAAACAAAAAAAATTCTCACCCAGAGGATAATTCCTCTATACCTTCAAGGAAAAGACTACATCTTTGAACTCCAATTCATGGTTTACGTAGTTCAACTCATGGGGAATCAACTACCTCAAGCCATAAAAAATAATTACCAATATCTACATCCACATGAATATAACCCCTGATCTAGAGTCATATAAAAACACTACATACTCAACTCCCTACTTTGGTAGTCTTAAAATAGGAGCACTGGTCAACCCCTGCCTTAGCTCCTCGAATGAACTTTGACAATGATAGATCTTGGAAAAGAGGTGACACTCCCATGTATATTCACAATTAAAGAACCACATTAATTCTTTTGAGATACAAAACTACACTATGCTCAGATAGGACATTCCCTCAAAAGTTAACCTCTTGGATATAAAACTAACACTTCATGAGATTACAATATAGATGGTTCTCCAATACTAAGTCTTGTACTATCATAAAAATCGTTGTAGTATCCTCGAAGGACACAGAGTATATGGGAATATCATTGATAAGGAAAACTATGAATCAGTCCATATATGGTTGGAAGATACAATTCATAAGTTCCATCAACAAAGTGAAGGAATTAGTCACATTGAATGAAAAAAATTCATAATGCCCAGAGCATCCTCAGAATACAGTCTCTGAAATATCTTCCTCATGAAACACCAATAGATGGTACCTACCTAGAGATCAATCATTGTAGACCAACATAAAACGTTCATGTGATCAAAAATGTCGTCAATCCTTATTAAGGGAAACTTTTTCTTAATCCATACCTAGTTTAGATGATGGTAAGCAGTGAATAGTATCAAACTCAAATCCATGTTTTTTCATAAACAACACCAAAATATCCCATTGGTATATGATGGGTCTCATAAAAAATTATCTCAAAGGTATTCCATTTATACCATTAACTCCCAAATCTCAGTAGTGGCTATATAATAATCCACAAAACATATCCATGTGGTCCCAGGGTGAAATTAGATATAGAAGTCAATCTCTCGCCTCATAGGTAGTCCCCTAAAACCAATAAGGATGATTTTTATATAATACTCCACTACCACTAGAAGCAATTTCCCTAATGATCCTTCTTCACTAAGGGATAAATTCACCAACTAATCTGTGGAAGGTTGTAGCTTTCAGCTTACGATCCCCACTCAGTCGTCTATTATATACCTCTCACCAATGAAGGATAATCCTACCCAATATGTATTAATTCATCTAAATCTACCACAATGACAATAAATATGGGCATGAACTATGGATTACCAGTCCGTATACAAGATGAAATCATAAGGTTTCATCATAATGACAATGAGGTCCCATGAGAAACACTCCCCACTAAGAACCAAATCCTATGTCCCTCAAATGTGTGCTATAGAATAATATATCTCAATTGAAACCTATAGCCACAAATGATGGGACAAAGACTCTAATCGAATCTCTAATACTCACAATAGGGATATATAGATTAAGGATTGAATCATGATTGTGCCTATAAGTACAAAATCTAATGATGATATGACAATATTGCACCTCGTATCATCTCATGAGAATCATGATCATATCCCTCTATAGTTTCCAACGATATATTCCCATGATCTCGAACCCTCTGAGCCTAAAATGGTCCACCTAATTTTTTTGGTTGATGTGGGTTGTACTATTGTCCTACACGTCTAGCTCCTCCCTCTGGGGCTCTACCTACTCCTCTATTTGCACCGCCTCCCAGGGGGCTTCCCTAATAATTCTTGGTAGATCCCTAGTCACAAATATACATCTAACATGGAGGACTATCCACCATGTGAACACTATTAGTAGAATAGAGAGTCGACGATCAAGGTACATGTTTCCCCACTCATCAAAAGAGTATAATAATCCCTATCCATTATGATTGGATCCTCTAAGAGTACTATGTATTCTAAATCCATGTGTTTGAGTCTTTCCATGATTATGAATCCTATGCTAAGACCTTAACTATAAAGTACCGGCCTTAAACATTACTTATTATTGAATTAAATGAATAATTCACATTGAGGATCTTTTCAGGTTTAGAGTTTTAGAGAATTAGGACATAACTATTACATCTCAAAGATTACAAAGTAGAAACATCTACTCAGCTTCCATTTTTTTCATAAAATAAAAATTCTTGAACAAAAGATTCAAGTCTAGTTCCTTGTTTTAGACAGCCTGACTTTTCCTTGATCCCATCCTTGACCCTATTAAACTTTATGTCCTGTGAAAAACATTTCAAAAAAACTTGGGACGAGCATAAAAAGCTCAGTCAGGGTTATAACAATACGGAAAGAAAACATTAGTCCATGTATACATAAGAATCAATGAAATCATACATTACTCATAAAACATAAGCACGTTAGCATACCTCATGAAATCATAAGATTTATGAATAACTCATAGAAATCATAAGACATAAAGGTAACTTGAGTCATTTGTAACATTCTTACGTAGGTAGTAACCCTCATGGTTACGTTTGGAATACCCATCACAATATATTTCCTAAATCTCTTCGGATAAACCTTAACGTTTAACCCATTCGCGTTACCCAAGGCATTGAAGAGCTATATAGGGCTCACCCGCCCTTAGTTTATCACGGAACCACCCGTATTCATAAACAATTCCCAAGAACCACAACATAATAATAGCACATAACATAAGCATAAAGGAAAGATAACATTCCCAAACTGCAATAACAATATAACATTTTAAGATATTGAAATAATGAATTCATTCTAAAAACTATTTTCAAAACCATTTAAAACATTTAATAAAGAGATTTTTGAATCAAAGTGTCCCATACCACTTTGAAGATTTTAAAATTTTAGTCCATTAATATCCATATAAATAAATCCTTAAAACCATTTTGAAAACATGGATATTAATGAGAAATATTTATAAGAATAAATCATTAAAACATTTAAAATGATATTTTAGTTAAAGGGTTTTTAACAAAATGGGAGACACTTGAATACAATAATTGATGAATAACATTTAATAAAAACTTTATAATATCATGAGAATAAAGGGATTCATGATATAATATTCCAAAGGACAGTATATACACCATATAAGAGTGAATTGGTGCATAACAACAATGAAGTCTCAATAGAAATGTAAAATGAGATGAAATCCCTTATAAAGAAAGTATCCTTAAATTAAGGATAAATAAATCTCATAATTATGTGTGAAAAATATAAATACACCCAATATAAGTGGACATTAAGTGTAAAACAACCAGTGGTCATTCACACATATTCATAGGATGACATATTCAATAACTACAAGTTGAACCCAAAGAAATCGAAATTGGGTTAAGAAGTTCCTTTGGTAAAATTCGACAGCCTAACGACGTCACCTTAAAATTCATAAAATTAGTTGATGAGAGATAAAATGTTATCTCATCACTTGGAAATAAAATTTAAATCAATAAGGATATATAATAACATATCCCAACATAAAAATATGTAAATTAAAATACATAACAAAATAAGTCTTTTAAAAAGAGGAGTGTAAAAGGTTCCCTTACCGATTTGGGCAACTTTCGAAACGTAAACCCCATGAAAGAAGGGTCATAAAATGAAGATTTAAATACCCATAAATGAGATTATATTATAAAAATAGTAGAATAATGGGAAGTAAATACACCACACAAAAGGAAATAGTGTCCAATGTAGCATGAATCTCACGAGAATAAAAAGTGAGATCAAAATCCCCTTATGAAAATTCGGCACCCTAACGGCACCACATAAGACTTCCAAAAATAGATTGATGAGATCAAATAGGGTCTCTCATAGTATTAAAATAAAATTTATAGAAATAGGAATATATAAGAACATCCCCCAACATAAGAAAGAGGAGCTTAAAATAAGTTACATAAAAGAGAGTACTTTAAAAGAAAGAGAGAGGTTGGATCCCTTATCTCAAGTCTGAATTGTCCTGTTCGTTTCTTTATATTCCTTAATAATAAACATTGGTCAATTTATAATTTCTTATGTACCTCCTTTAAATATTATTATTCAGTTCTTATCACATATTATAATGTTATAATAATTGGTTAATAATGTGAGTTCATATCAGACGTTTTTGTTGATGTTTGGTACATGAATAAAAAATGAACTTGTTTGAAAATGATTGTCCATGTAGTTATAAGTAAATCATCTCCAGAATATTATTAATGATTTAAATATCATATATATCCATTATATATTCATTTTATACTATTCCATAACATTTGGAGATAAAAATAAATGAAATGCATCGTTCATGGAGACGGTAGGCCGTACGTACGCATGAAAGAAACTTTCATTTCTTTGTCATATTAATGGAATTAAAAATAATTGAGAGAGATATATATTATCATTCCAGTACAATATATATGTTATATAGGTCACATAATTTCATTAATTTCATTTTTTAGACATTCCATGTATTGCATGAATGAGTCACATCACTTGAGGGGGCAGTAGTCCACACTTCCTCGTATGAAATTATCGCAATTACCCAACATGCAAAGCATAAAGTAATGTTTTAAATATAAAATAAAGAAGAATATGGGAAACATAAATACCATATATATCATATATAAAATACAGTGACATCATAATGTCCACCATGAAAGGTGTTAAGAGAAGATTGAACAATCATCGTTTCGTGAGGCAGTAATTCGCCATCCACAGAAACAGTATGTTCTTTAACCATTAGAAATAGGTGTGTGTAAGTGTAGCTCGAATCCTTCACATAAAAACATCCTAGTACATTGAAGATACTGGTGTTGTTACAAAATAAAGGAATAAAAATAGTTTAGGGTTTTGGAGAAGCAAAATAAAACAAAAGAACACAAGTGAAGACATTACCTTTAAATCGGGTAACTCCTCTTTGTTTGAACCAAAAGGGTTCCTTGAAGAGCATTATGACAAAGGTGAGGCTTCAATGATGAAGAGATGGATGTGGAGAGATTAAATGGGAAGGTTTTGTCCGAGACAAAGGCTTGAGATGTGTGAGTAAGGTGGTAGAGGTTTGGGCCTTTTATAAGGGAAGAGGAGAGGCACTCTGGGAAAGTTATAAACTATTACTCTATTATAAAATGTTTTTTGTATTTTAAAATGGTCCCAAAAGGATATATTTAGAGGATAGGGTGATAAGGTTTCGAAATCCACTCATCCAATAGGTTTTTGACAAGTGTAAGACTTAGATTTCACCCTATCTTCTCATTTTATTTGAATCGTTCATTTATGAGGTAATCACTACATCATCACGGTGTCATAAATAAATTAATTTATTTAATGTCTAAAAATTATAAAAAAAATATCATGATGTAGGAAATATTTTTATATTTATAATGAATATTTATAGTCAAAAATATGACTTGTATAACCCCATGTAAAAATTGTTTTAGTGAAACAATACAAGTTTGTGAATTTTTAATTTTAACTTTAAATAAAAAGTTATTAATGTCATTTTCCAACCAAAGTGGCTCCATGGGGTCACCACGTTGACCCATGGATTTTCATGGTCGTCCAAGACTCATCCAATAAGGGTATGACATGTTTCAAGGTCATTTCATATTATTATAAAATTATCTTTACCTTAAATTACACTAATTACCTTTAATCACGATTAATAAAACATTAAAGTTACAATTCACCAAAAAATTATCTTAATCTCATTGAAACAAATTTTAATTCCTAATGACAACCATGTATGTGGGAATTTTGAAAATAAAATCACAGAAGTGTTAAAGTTTCATTTAAATGAAAAATCAGTTTCTTTAACTACCACTTAATGGTTTCACTATTCATCAAAAATTGAAGTTTTTTAGAAAAATACCAAAAATTCACCACAAGATATATTTGATATTCTGAATTCAAAAATGATTTATATTTTAAAAAATTAAAAATATATAAGTTGAATTAATTAATTTAATAATTCATTCCTGCTATCAAAATAAATAGCGTGTTTTTAAGAAACAATATCTATTAAAAGATTGACACTAGTTTAAGTCCAATTTCAAAGTGAAATTTATTACAATGACCACCATTGGATTAAATGGTAAAAATATATTATAAATACACTTTAATATAAATTAAAAAGATAATCTATCCATATAAATAAATCAGATTAAAAGGAGGTTTTGAATTAAAATGCAACATTTTCACTGAAAATGATCTTTATCGGAAAAATAACAAAAATTTACACAAAGTAAATTTTTATGTCCAGATTCTAAAGAAGGATTTTATTTTGTCAAATACAACATATAAAATTGTCAAAATTATATTTAAAAGGGGTTCTCCATAAAAAGTTGGTTCATCGACCTTTTAAATAATATTAGAAGATTTATGATTAAAATTGGATTCATTTTCATTTTAAGCCTCTAACATTTATTGGATAAAAGTAAAAATATTTGACAAACATATATAAAATTTTGTAGTTAGTTCCATTCATTCCCACCATTACAACAGCTAGGAGTTAACTACCATTTAAAATAATATTATTTTATTATTAGAGTGAAACGTAAGATTTCAAAGAAACTCGTTGTTGCGTATTGGGTACGCCATCGAGCATAGAATTCCCTTTAAAGTAATATTAATATTTTATTCACAAATATGGATAAATATGAAAATTTCATATTCTTTATTTACCTGGGGTGTTACATCCTTTCCGCCTTTTGAGAATTGCGTCCTTGCAATTTTAAAATTGGGCTTGGAAAGTTCATTGAAAATACCACATCGGAACAAGAGTCAGTAAAACTATCACTTTAAAATAAAGAAACTGAAGTATAAAGGTCACCAGAGTTAACCCATACTAGGATTCCATGTATGAAAACATGGACATTGAGGAGAAAAAAAGGTTCTTGTTCGGATGGAGTGTGAAAGAAAACATGTTTAGGAGAAAGTTAACCACAAGAAAATCACAAACTTGTGATGGGTTAAATGGTATTTGATTCCCCAGTAGGAAAAATTAATGGACAACATTTTTGTTTTAAGTTGCTTTTCATTGAGGAATTTATTTATGAGCTTAACTGAAACATAAGGATTTACTAGATTTCTTACATGAACTCATGTTTTCTCCAAAAGACGAATATTTAGGATGACTTGTTCACATTAAGAGAGCTATAATCAACATCTAGAGAATCACCTAATCCACAAAAGAGAACTATATACTTCCCATGTCTTTAGACCTTAACCAAAACTAAAACCAAAAATGTTTGTATGAGATCAGATAATACCCAAAAAAGATAATCCTTTATAAAAAAATCTATTCTTAATCTCCAAAATTTGTCAAAAAATACCCAAAGTTCAACATAGACCATTCAATAAACATCTATACATAAAATTCATCAAAGTAATCAAAACTAAGAATGAAACCCAAATCTCTGAAGGATTTAATCACGTAGTCTTCCAAGATAAACCTTAACATTTATCTCCAAATAACATCAGTTACTCTTAAAGTCTCATACTGAAAAGTAATTAACCTAATCACATATCCTCCATGATAGGTTACTAATTTCCATAGATAACCCAAAATCAAATTATTCTAGATTCGTAAGATCATCTAACTAAAAAGAATTGGTCAAACTAACCAGGGACTTCACGTAGTCCAGTGGTAGGCGATAAATATCAGTCGCACTTTGGTTGTGGGTTCGATTCCCATAGCTTCGTCAGACGCGATAGGTTGTCACATGGTCTACGTGTTGTCGTTTTTCGAAAACTACACAATTCTTATAACATTCCCAAAAAAAGCGATAAAATCTTCAAAAATAACCATAACATATTTTAACCTCAAGTTTATCTCATTCCTTTCATATTGCATCATATCATAGAGTAACCAATGATTACCTAAAAAGTAAGGATCATATAAACCCTAATGGTTATCTTTATAATTATTACCTGAACTTCCACATCAAGTTGGTTCTCTCGTACATGATGCATTAAAGAAACTCACCAAGGTTCAAGTGGTTGATCGTGACTCCTGATAATTGGTTTATAATAACCACAAGATTTCTCATTGAATCCCCCATTTCATCCAGTCTCTTAATCAGAGAACCACCACAATTTCCTTCAAACCCATTGTCACTTTGGTGCCTGCTAGATCCATCCATTTACTAAAACCAAAAAGGTCAGTGTGAGTATATCAACAAAATCATCATGTACTAAAGAGGAAGATAAACACTAATATATACTTAGTCATTCACTTTATCTAAAAACTATGACTCTTTATGAAATCCTATACATTATGGTAATGTCACTTATGCTTAAAGAATACCCTAACATCTAAAGTTATCTAAACCGACCTCTGATACCAACTATAAGGACCCGACCTTAAACATTACTTATTATTGAATTAAATGAATAATTAACATTGAGGATCTTTTTAGGTTTAGAGTTTTAGATAATTAGGAAATAACTATTACATCTCAAATATTATAATGTAGACACATCTACTCAGCTTCCATTTTTTTAACAAAATAAAAACTCTTGAGCAAAGGATTCATGTCTAGTTCCTTGTTTTAGACAGTCTAACATTTCCTTGATCCCATCCTTGACCCTATTTAACTTTATGTCCTGTGAAAAACATTTAAAAAAACTTGGGATGAGCATAAAAAGATTAGTAAGGGTTATAACAATGCAGAAAGAAAACATTAGTCCATGTATACATAAGAATCAATGAAATCATACATTAGACATAAAACATAAGCACGTTAACATACCTCATGAAATCATAAGATTTATGAATAACTCATAGAAATCATAAGACATAAAGGTAAATTGAGGCATTCATAACATTCTTACGTAGGGGTAACCCTTATGGTTAAGTTTGGAATACCCATCACAGTATATTCCCTAAATCTCTTTGGATAAACCTTAACTTTTAACCCCTTCGTGTTACCTAATGCATTGGAGAGCTATATCGGGCTCACCCGCCCTTAGTTTATCACAGAACCACCCATCTTCATAAACAATGCCAAAGAACCACAACATAATCATAGCACATAACATAAGCATAAAGGAAAGATAACATTCCCACACTGCGATAACAATATAACATTTTAAGATATTGAAATTTTGAATCCATTCTAAAAACCATTTTCAAAACCATTTAAAACATTTAATAAAGATATTTTTGAATCAAAGTGTCCCATACCACTTTGAAGATTTTAAAATTTTAAAACATTAATATCCATATAAATAAATCCTTAAAACCATTTTGAAAACATGGATATTAATGAGAAATATTTATAAGAATAAATCATCAAAACATTTAAAAAGATATATTAGTTAAAGGGGTTTTAACAAAATGAGAGACACTTGAATACAATAATTGATGAATAAAATTTAATCAGAACTTTATAATATCATGAGAATAAAGTGAATCATGATATAATATTCCAAAGGACAGTATATACACCATATAAGAGTTAATTTGTGCATAACAACAATAAAGTCTCAATAGAAATGTAAAATGAGATAACATCCCTTATAAAGAAGGTATCCTTAAATTAAGGATAAATCAATCTCATAATTATGTGTGACAAATATAAATACACCCAATATAAGTGTATATTAAGTGTAAAACAACCAGAAGTCATTCACACATATTCATAGGATTACATATTCAATAACTACAAGTTGAACCCAAAGAAATCGAAATTGGGTTAAGAAGTTCCTTTGGTAAAATTCGACAGCCTAACGGCGTCACCTTAAAATTCATAAAATTAGTTGATGAGAGATAAAATTGTATCTCATCACTTGGAAATAAAATTTAAATCAATAAGTATATTTAAGAACATATCCCAACAAAAAAAATATGTAAATTAAAATACATAACAAAATAAGTCTTTTAAAAAGAGGAGGGTAAAAGGTTCCCTAACTGATTTGGGCAACTTTTGAAACGTACACCCCATGAAAGAAGGGTCATAAAATGAAGATGTTAATACCCATAAATGAGAGTATATTATACAAATAGTAGAATAATGTGCATTACATACACCACACAAAAGGAAATAGTGGCCAATGTAGCATGAATCTCACGGGAATAAAAAGTGAGATGAAAATCCACTTATGAAAATTCGGCAGCCTAACGGCGCCACATAAAACATCCAAAAATAGATTCATGAGGTAAAATAGGGTCTCTCATCATATTAAAATAAAATTTACAGCAAGATTAATATATAATAACATCCCCCAACATAAGAAAGAGGAGCTTAAAATAAGTTACATAAAAGAGAGTACTTTAAAAGAAAGAGAGAGGTTGGATCCCTTACCTCATGTCCGACTTGTCTTGTTCGTTTATTTATATTAATGAATAATAAACTTTGGTCAATTTATAATTTCTTAAGTACCTCCTTTAAATATTATTATTCATTTCATATCACATATTATAATGTTATAATAATTGGTTAATAATGTGAGTTCATATCAGACGTTTTTGTCGATGTTTGGTACATGAATCAAAAATGAACTTGTTTGAAAATGATTATCCATGTACTTATAATTAAATCATCTCCAGAATATTATTAATGATTTAAATATCATATATATCCAATAAATATTCATTTTATACTATTCCATAACATTTGGAGATAAAAATAAAAGAAATGCACCGTTCATGGAGACAGTAGGCCGTATGTACGCATGAACGCTACTTTCATTTCTTTGTCATATTAATGGAATTAAAAATAATTGAAAGATATATATATTATAATTTCAGTATAATAAATATTTTATATAGGTCACATAATTTCATTAATTTCATTATTTATACATTCCATGTATTGCATGAACGAGTCACATCACTTGAGGGGGCGGTAGTCCACACTTCCTCGTATGAAATTATCTCAATTACACAACATGAAAAGCGTAAAGGTATGTTTTAAATGTAAAATACATAAGCATATGGGAAACATAAATAACATATATATCATATATAAAATATAGTTAAATCATAATGGCCACCATGAAAGGTGTTAAGAGAATATTGAACAATCATCGTTTCGTGAGGCAGTAATTCGCCATCTACAGAAATAGTATGTTCTTTAACCATTAGACGGAGGTGTGTGTAAGTGTAGCTCTAATAATTCACATAACAACACCCTAGTAATTTGAAGATACTGGTTTTGTTACAAAATAAAGTAATTAAAAGAGTTTAGGGGTTTGGAGAAGCAAAATAAAAAAAAGAACACAAGTGAAGACATTACCATTAAATAGGGTAACTCCGGTTGGTTTGAACCAAAAGGGTTTCTTAAAGAGCATTATGATAAAGGTGAGGCTTCAATGATGAAGAGAGGGATGTGGAGAGATGAAATAAGCAGGGTTTATCCCATAAAAAGTCTTGAGAGGTGTGAGTAATATGGTAGAGGTTTGGGCCTTTTATAAGGGAAGAGGAGGGTCAGTCTTGGAAAGTTATAAACTATTACTTTATTATAAAATTCTTTTCAGATTTAAAGGTCCCAAAAGGATATATTTCTAGGATAATGTGATAAGGTTTCTAAATCCACCCATAAAATAGGTTTGTTACAAGTGTAAGTCTTATATTTCACCCTATCTTCTCATTTTATTTAAATCGTTCATTTATGAGGTAATCATTGCATCATCATGGTGTCATAAATAAATTAATTTATTTAATTTCTAAAAATTATAAAAAAACATCATGATTTATGAAATCTTTTTATATTTCTAATTAATATTTATAGTCAAAAATATGACTTGTATAACCCCATGTAAAAATTGTTTTAGTAAAACAATACATATTTGTGACATTTTAATTTTAACTTTAAATAAAAAGTTATTAATGTCATTTTCCAGCCAAAGTCGCTCCATGGGGTCCCCAAGTTGACCCATGGATTGTCTTGGTCGTCCATGACTCCTAACATAATGGTAGGACATGTTTCAATGTCATTTCATATTATTAAAACATTTTCATTACCTTAAATTACACTAATTACCTTTAATCGCGATTAATAAAACATAAAAGTTACTATTCACCAAAAATTATTTTAATCTCATTGAACCAAATTTTACTTCATAATGACAACCATGTATGTTGGATTTTGGAAAATCAAATCACAGAAGTGGTAAGGTTTCATTTAAACGAAAAATCAGTTTCCTTAACTACCACTTAGTGGTTTCACTATCCATATAAAATTGATGTTTTTCAGAGAAATACCAAAAATTCACACTAAGCTATATTTGATATTAAAAATTCAAAAATGATTTCTATTTTAAAAAATTCAAATTATATAAGTTTCATTAATTAATTTAATAATTCATTCCCATTGTCAAAACAAATAGCGTGTTTTTAAGAAACAATATCTATTAAAAGATTGACACTAGTTTAAGTCCAATTTCAAAGTGAAATTAATTCCAATGACCACCATTGGATTAAATGGTAAAAATATATTCTAAATACACTTTAATCTCAATTAAAAAGATAATCTATCTATATAAATAAATCATATTAAAAGGAGGTTTTGAATTAAAATGCAACATTTTCACTAAAAATGATCTTTATCGGAAAAATAACAAAGATTTACACAAAGAAAATTTTGATGTCCAGATTCTAAAGAATGATTTTATTTTGTCAAATAAAACATATAAAATTGTCAAAAGTATATTTAAAAAGGGTTCTCCATCAAAAGGCAGTCCATCGACCTTTTAAAGAATATTAGAAGATTTATGCTTAAAATTGGATTCATTTCAAATTTAAGCCTCTAAAATTTATTGGATAAAAGTAAAAATATTTAAAAAACATATATAATAATTTTGTAGTTAGTTCCATTCATTCCCGCCATTACAAAGGCTAGGAGTTAACTACCATTTAAAATAATATTATTTTATTATTAGAGTGCAGCATAAGATTTCAAAGAAACTCATTGTTGCGTATTGGGTACGCCATCGAGCATAGCGTTCCCTTTAAAGTAATATTAATATTTTATTCACAAATATAGATCAATATGAAAATGTCATATTCTTTATTTACCTAGTGTGTTACATTAACGACTGATTCCTACTAGTTGCTATAGATGTTCATCCCCAAGATTTCTATTGTCCGCTAATGCCACCTAATGTCCCTCTTCTATAAATGTTTCAATAATAAAATCCCAATCCAGTATCCCTAAATATGTTGGAAAGCATAACGGGACCATTAATTCTCATATTTATTTGTGAAGGACTAGATACAACTTTTACACAATGAAGTATCAACCCCAATCCATTTTGAACGAATAGATAATGAGGAATCTAACCCTAAAGACATACTCAATAAGAAATAGATCTCTCTACCATAGCTCAAGAGGATCCTAAATCAATATTGAGTGAAAGCTCAAAAGGTAATACTCATTATAAAAGAATTGTTCAAAGTCTATCCATGAGAGCATCATCACATCATTGGTTCTAGTGATTAGACTCCAGTAGCACCATGTTGCCCCATAAAAATGACCACTTTCATGAAAACCCATTTGATTGAGCAGGGTATCAAAAAGATGGAAAACTCCAAACCACTCATTCAATCTATTAATTTACTACCCCAGCGCCAGATTCACCATGAAAACTAAGTGTTATATATCTCTAAAACTTTTATTAGATTCTATGATTTCATGCATCATCATCCAGATCCACTAAATCTATTAGTTTCCCAATATACATTCGATAATCCACCAGAATCCCTGGAGGTGGATCCATGCATTTCCCATATGGTGGAAGAACTTTTCTATTACCACATGGAGGAAAAAACTAATGAAGCGATCCCTAAAATAAGGGAATGTCACTCAAAAGTTCATCTTCAAGATCCTATATTAGTATCCATATTGGTTTTCAGCATAGAGGCTTTTTGAATTTAAACAATATGTACCATGGTTAGATGAGAATATCTGGGGAGCTGACTGAAGATGGAAATGAAGGAAAAATATCCAAAATACTTTAAGATCCATGTACCATTTATTTACATTGAACCTATTCCTCAACATGCAGAGATGATAAATAGGTATTCAGAGTCCTTTTGTATGGATATGCTAGTCACCAAATGACCACTGGGTTCCTTGTTCTGAGAGATGAAATCAAGAAACTCATACACCATTTCCATATTTTTCTATACAATCCTTATGAATTGACCATTTTGAAACTATTACCTTAGGATGAAACCTTTTTATACCACTATGTCACAACCCAACCCACTAGGTTCCCTCTTTGGATAACAGTTAGCTGAGGGTGACACCCCAAGACCACATCCAAAAGGACAGGGGAATGAGGCAAGTGTTGTGAGGGAATCAAACAGAAATAGGAGGCCTTATCCTAAAGTAACTATACCTACACACATAACCATATCTATGAAATATTGTAGATATAAAATAAAATATTTTAACATCTAGAGTGTAATCAATTCATGAAACAACATCTAGGGAAATACATCAAAGTGAAATAAGGTAATATAAAAATTATAACGGGAAAAATACTGACCCGTAGAAGAGTTACCAACCTAAAAATAAATGATAAAAATTTTAATATTAATTGATTTCATCTCATAGTCTCCAAGGCTAGACACCAAACATGTCCAACACATCTATGTACCCCAAAAGTCCTCTGATGCTAAGTCCACCAAAGTCCCATCCAATCAGATTGTTTTCTATGTAAGAAATGACACATGTGGGAAAAAATGTATTGGTGAGTATATACCAACTGAGTATGATTCCCTGATAACCAAGAAGTGATGAAGTATAAATAAATTGCTAGTTTAACCAATAAAGAAACTAGTTCAAGAAACCCAAAATAATATATAATCATAATAAAACCCAAATGAATAGAGAAATAAGATATTTACCCTCATTATTATCTAAGAAAAAATAGTCCAGCTACAGATCCAATGGTTCCATCTCCTAGCCATGAATCATCTATAAACTCTCTATAATGGATATAGAAGACCCATACCTAGACACTATGTGGTGTAACTAAGGGAGAAATAACTCTAATGGATGACCTGTTTTCCACCATATATCAATGATAGATAATACCACTACATATATGGATGATTTAAATCCTATGTAATATCGAGGAGTTCCATATTTACCTATATTAAATATATAGATGACCTACCACCTAGAGAGACATAGGAGTACCAACCCCAGTTACACTTTGATGACCACACTTGAACACTTCCAACAAATAATCATGAATGAATAAATAATCTCTCTTAAACCACCTCAATTCTTACCTATTACTCCAAACTAAATGCCACCATAACATACTAAATGAAAAAATACACATAATTGGCTACATGTGGTCCAGAATATGAGTACTAAAGAAGGAGATATACATGGTAGATTTTCCTAGAAAAAGTAAAAAACATATACATAGGGTGACATGGAATGTGACTTTTACGAGACACCATAGAATGTACTCCCTTGGACAGGTCTTGGGAAACCATGTGGATATACATGGTGTAACCCTATGAGGACATAATTTTTATGTTCACCAATAGTATTAGGAATGTTCTCTCACGATGTGTCCCTAGGGGTAAATGACATTTTTGTCCACATGGGGTCTTGGTAATGTGCCCTTAATACAAGGCATGGCTACCTGTGCTGGGTCAAATAGCATATGGGCCCAACAACATGGAGTATAATGCATAACATGGGTCAAAAACCTAGCTTCCATGAAATCCCAATACACAGGTTGTGTGTTCCTATGGGATAAATGGCATGTAGTCGCATTTTTCAAGGATAGTGATGTAGGTCATCTACTGGATTCTAAATTCTCCATTAACTCTATTTTCATCACTTTTTAACAAACATGAAATGGAAAATTCCAATATATTTATTCATTGATAATAATTTCTAGACCTCTGGTGGCTGGAAAATGGGATTTTGGTTATTATAGGTGTAACCATCTTGCCTCTAAACACTATTATAGTTCCTGATCCGTGGATCCACGAATCATATCCAAAAATCTATCTCAACGTATCAAAAAATATCACAAATAAAATATGGATCTATTACAACGGAACAATTCCAATGGTTAATGAAAACTATTTGAATTGTTTTTATATATCTACGATTTTATTAAAACCATAGGTATATCCTCCCCCAAATCTAATTCTATTAGGATCATCTCTCCTTCCCCCACAAACCCTCCTCTCCCCAAAAAACTATCTCCTAGAACAATCCATCCCCGATTATCCATTGTGCTTATCCCTGTCACCAAACAACTTATCACTCTCCAACCCTATTCTCCCCCATTTCTTCTCTCCTTTTGATTCCATAATTCCAACTTGGGCTTTTGTGCTCATCCCACTCAAATCCGAAAACCCTCCTCGACGTTACAGTTCCTTCTAATACAGTCATTCCATATTGGACTTCTGTCCTCTCTGTTAACACTCAAATACCATTTTTTGGAATGATATTGGTGGTTTGTGGTTGGATTACCAAGGTTTAGTCTCTAATTCATTTCTCTTTATTTCCATGTAGGTTTGAACTCCCCAATTGTGGTTTCGTCGAACCCTAGTTGAAGGGTTTTACTAGATTTTTGAGGCTTTATTGGTGTTTAGGGTTCATGGAAGTTTCATTTTTGTAGTGTGGCCATCCACCATAAGATGGGATGCATTCTAGATCATGTTTCTGTGGTTTGTATTGATGTATGAACTATTCCTTGACTGTAATCCCTATCACCCAAAGATCTACTCATTCTTCTCTTTGGTGTTAAAGGCATTATTATTCCATAGAGATAGATTTGATCTCATTTGAACTTTGGATGATATGGAATGACCTATAGATACCTTATAATGTGGGATGTCTTTTGGATGAAATTTCATTTATCTATTTCAAACCTATATGTCAGTGTTTAAGATGATACATTGGATTCTTCAATAAATAGTACACATTTTTCCCGATTTCTTCATTTTAGTTTCTTACGAATTTTTCACATCTCTATCCTGGTTGATAATCCATATGTAATTTTATATTCTTTTACAAGATCTAATAATTTTTATTATAATTATTTAAACTCCAACAGTTGTATCATAGAAATTCCATGAATTTGATTTATGAATACATGCTTGAGATGAAGAAGGAAACAAAAATAGAACATTATTTTCAGTTTTATTGAAATTTCAATTTTACTTTATGTATTTTGGATCTACCTAATGGTTATCAGTTTTACCAATACATTGAATGGTCCACATATGTGACATATCCACTTACCCTTTAATAATGTAGTCTATCTAAGGATAGCCCAGTATTATCCTTACATAGAACTATTTGAATAAATATCTTCATATTTTACCCTTGTTAAGATAAATTATGTAACCCTTATGTAGCATGTTTCTTCATAATGTAAATGAAATTACTCTTAAGAAGAATGGTTTTATGTAAAATTATATTTTATATTACATTTTCATTGGAAGCTTAATTTTATTGAGTTTGAAACATTGATCGTAATTCATTTAGTGTTGGATGAAACCTATTCGAAAACCAATGACACATACTCTATTCTTAATGAATCATTAAAAAACTCAATTCACTCTTACACTTATCATAAACTGACATACACTTGATCTCATTCACCCAAATACTTAGAATTAGTGTAAACGTTACATGCGATTGAGAGACCTCCAAATAGATCAGATATGACCATTAAAAAATTTACTAAGTCTGGGAATAACCCTTATGAAACTCTACAATATTCTAGATTATCTTTTAGTGGAGTGTAGTGACCTAATGTGATTATGGAACATTAGTGTTACCTTTACACGGCATACTGGTTTTCTATTACATGGAATCTTGATGACAATTCAACTTGTCCTTGATTTTATATTTTCCCTCATGCACCTCCTGTTTACCTATGCACAAGTATTAATTTACCGCTATAAAAATAGTAAATTATCTTCACACATGTCTTTTCTAGACCAACTAATTTATATGCATCCATAACATTTACCCTTATGAAACTTCTGTAATTCCAGACTTCATCAATTTAGAATCTAGAGCCCTTTCAACTCAACTCGAGGAATTCTCTTACACTCTAAATACTCTCAAAACAACATGATATATACTATAGAGAATTTTTTTACCCATAAAAAATTGTTTTTAATTATTTAAATTCTACCTCACCAATAATTATCCAAATCACAATGAATGCTACATTGAGGCCATCCAACCAGGGTTTTTAATAAGCAATACATAGACTTATTTGAATTTATGAGGGAATTAAATTCAGAAAAACTAGAACATATTCACACACATGTTCAATGATTCTTATACTTTCCATGATGAAAAAAATATAATCATACATGGGAGCATAAATCTACCACAATGTAATTGTTGTCAATACCACAACACACCTCGAAATTCAATATATGTTCTCATTTATTTCACATCCCAACAATAACCTCAAAAATATATTGTTCAAGGTATAAAACTCTCCTTTTCTCCTTGACATTCACAATACCCCCTTTATAAAAACATTTATTATAAAAAAATGGAATTTTTTTTATTAAAATACCGATTATTTAATATTTTTAATGATGTTTAAAAAATTATTGATTTCATGATTTTGAACACTTTAAAATACATTAAACATGTTTTCCTCCCTAGAATGGGATGAACCCCCATTATCCTCATCATGGTAGTTTATATACTAAATGGTGAGAATATTTTATTGTTATACAGTAGTGATAGCCTCTTTAAACTCTCCTAATATTTGATTCTTTCAATTCCCTAGATGTTAGTTAGCATCAAATGAAATGGGATAGTGAGGGGTACTTTTCCCTTTAATTGGTCCTAGAATTTTGATAGATTTCTCTCTACTGAGATCTTCCAAACAACCCAAATTTATCATTGGGATAATTTTTAATCCCCTTTTTCTAATTATATCTTCATTTATCTTTTTAGACAACCTAATGTTCTATCTTTTTTCAATAGGATTATTGTGTGGTAAACTTTTATGGAATTTGAAACAAAGTGAAATGAAACTTTATATTCTAGATTCTTCTTTTTCATCTTTTCATTTTTTTTCTTGGTAGTAATGTAATACTCTCCATTTCAACATGACCGGTTACCTTCCATTCTCATAAACCTTAGGATTTTTTATTTTATTTCCTCCTAAACAATATTTTGTCCTTTAATTAGATCTCTATTTTTTCTCATGTAATTTAGAACAGATTTTATACTTCTTATTTGACTCTTCTAATGTTTAGAAATCATTGGAGAATTTTTTTATAATTCTCACTTTTATATATCAAAATTATGGTATTATTTCTATTTCTCACAGAATTTAATCTTATATTTATTAGTTTTATCTCATGTATTCATTCTAGTTCTATGTTAATCACATGTTCTTATAATAATTAAGGTATATATGCCAAAACATCCCACAACACCAATATTTACCATAAAACATTGATCATAGAACAAATTGGGGAGTCTATATAAGAAATTATACTTTCTACCCTAGCATCATGAAACCATTATTTATCCTTCTCTAAAGGCAGTATTTTTGGTTTTCTTTTACTTGATTTTTACTTTATGTTTGAATAACCTTATTACATATTCCTTTAGACCAAACACTAATTGTTTTTCCATTAGATTATATAATTTAAAAGAGAACATAATCAGTGTGGTTTGAAAAATTAAGAGTTTTATACCATTACCTTTGGTATATCCTTCTTTGAAAACATGGATAATTTAGCTTGACTCTCTGATTCTCTATCATAATCTTACCTAATATTCCTGAAAGTATTTTTAGAATTAATCTGTCAATATTGTGCCTCATTCAATTATTTCTCTTTTAAAACATTATTTTCATTATTTTCATTCAGGATAATTTCCTTCCCAATAATTCTTACCATGGATGTTATGATATTTATAATGAGATCACTCTTATTTACTTCCACCTTTATTAATTATTTATCATTCCTTTTAATTTAATTTTTATTCTGGGTATTTTTCTCAAGAAATAATTCCAATTTTTTCGTGGCATGTATTCAGTATAGCTCTCTTATCCTCCATAATTATTACATGAAGAATATATATGTTTTTAAACATGAGAAATATAGGTTTTATGTTCGTGAGAGAAAGCTTAATAATTATATTCACTCAATGAAAATGATTTATCCACTGATTCACTACTCATAATATTTTTATTGTCCATTATTGATGATCACTTCTACATCATTGAATAGCCTCTTATAGAATTTTTTTCTTATCTTCTCCAAGATGATTATTTACTACCTAAATAATTTTTTTCTTCTATATATAACCCAAATTCTATTTTTGACATATTTTCGTAGTTTGAGGTGAAATGAAAAACACATTTACATTTATAAAACCATAAAGAGTGTTTTAATTTATATGTTCTTAGTCGCTTTTTTAACAATAAAATTACAAGATCCATCTCCCTCTTTACATGAACTCATTCAAACTGAATAATATGAAATTGAATCAGCCAAACCTAATTTAAATATAAACAAACCATATTAAATAAGATTATGAAGAGTAAACCCAAAATGAGTTGAACTAAATAATGTAACACCATTCAAACCCATAATAGAATGAATAAAAGAAAATAAAAAATAGAATGATTTAATAAAAAATTCAAAAACGTACAAAAAATTACTAGTATAAATGTAAATCCGATCATCCAAAATAGATATAGAATGATCAAAATCAAGAAAATAGAATTCAAATAGAAAAAATTTAATGAAAAAAATTGGACCATGTCTTACTAATCTAAATTTAACTAATCCAAAATTAAAAATGATGAAACAAATTGAAAAAAAATATAATGAATTCAATCTTATATGATCACAAATGAAATGAACTAAACAGAACTAAAGCTAACATATATAAAACAAATGTAATCATACTGAATCGATTGGAACTCAAATGAATGAAATTTCCTAAGCTAATATAAAAAAAACAAGATGAACTAAATATAATGAAAATGCCCCAAAATAAATTGTATCAAACAAAAAAAAGAAACTGAAACATGATAGAGACTTATAATATACCATTAAAAGGATGTTTAATTTTTAATTAATAGTAATTTACTATTTGATAGCATCATATTGAAACTTGGATCTATTACCTCTTTACTTGCAGAAGCATGATTTGACCCATGGGGAATTTTCCTTCTTATATGTTGGGTGGTGACTTGTATAGTCACATGATACATGTATATTCTAGTTTAGTTTGTATTTTATTTTCATTATAGCATCAGCCACTTCGGCCTTTTACATCTTTATTAGGATAAAGGGTTTTTTTATTCTTTGAAGATGTCCAGAAGGCCATTAGAGGCGACTACATAGTTTTAATTTTAGGGGTTGGAGATTGAATTATTGGAGATATTAATTAGATTTTTTAATTTTTGTATACTTTTAGACTAGGTCGCTTTTGTTTATTATCTTTTCCTTTGGTGTGGACACTGGATGTGCGGATGGGTCATGACGAAGATTGTTCATTTAACTGGACCTGTTGCATCAACTGAATATCGATTATTCATATCCGGTGAAGGATTCAGTTATCATGAATCTAGAAATCCCATGAAAACACATATTGTCTCCATGTTGAATTCCAAAGCATAAAATTAGGTGACATATTTTCTAGATATTTGAATAGTTAAAAAAATGAAAAATCAATCAATTACAAACATAAAATTTATTTATGTAACTCAATTCAAAAAATCTACAACTTGAAGATAATTTTCATTCCTTCTCCATAGTTCCATTAGTCAACTAGTGGAAATCTCACTTATCATATATTTCAAAACAACCATCAATTTTTAAAATATCATATAATAGAACATCATACAATCCACATCAACATTCATGTATCATCTTGACAATGATTTGGATTCTCCTTAGATTTCTTGTTTTAGGGACAAAACCTATACTAGTGTGCCACTTTTTTTAAAGATTGTAATTACTTGTTCAATGGATCTTCTGTGATCCAATAACATATTAAATTTTCGATTCTCTATTCACTCATCCATATCCACATGACAACCATGCCAATGAATCTATCCTATTGTAATATTCTTTTACAATATTGAACTCTCCTTCTGAATCCTTCATCCATATCTGGAATCATTTACAACATTATACCATAATTATGAATCACATAACATGAGTCCCATGATTTTTTACAGGTCATTAATTCCTTAAATGATTTATTTTATTCACAAAAAACATCTGGTCCTAGATCACTCTCAGGGTTATGTCCAAACATCACCTTATGTATATCTTTCTTGTTGAAAAATTCTTCAATGAACACATTGTATTGTTTGGATACAGTGTGCGGTACAATGTCCAAAATCACTGCATGGCCTCCTGGGAACCCTTTAGGAATATGAGGATTATGTTTTATAAGATTCTCCTTGAACTAATACTCATCCATGCCTCCAACCACACACTATCATCAGTATAGGTTCCTCCCTCCAATAGTATATTAAGTATTATGGGGAATCTTTTCTCCTTAATACAAGCATGGAATTATTCTGTATTCTAATCACCTTCTCAAATCCACTTTATTTTCAATTGTTCACCAAAAAATTGCTATTTCCTAGGAATCATGTCCTCCAAGATGTCCTTATTTATAGTGTGTTCACCGAACAATGTTTCATTGTAGTAGTCTTTGAGACTGGATTTTAGTTGGTCAATGTCTATATTGAATACACATTTATCTCCTGATAATGGGGGGGGATTCTTTCTGATCCATTCCTAGAGATCATATATGAGAAGTCTTATTCTATTGTTGAGCCCAATCCATGTTCTTCCCTTCCATGATTCAGTCATGAACAAATGATATCCTTGATTGTTGGTCCACATATTAGAGAAGTTGAAGCAATTTTGCCTCTCCTACTTGGAGGATAAGGAAACCCAAAGTGATGAATGATCATATGCAATTTTTTCACATGAGTTACCTTTTCTTTATGATAGGAAGAGATTTCAAGACATTCAAAATTCATCTATCATGAAAACTCCATGTTCAAATACCCCTATCTAGTTATTGCACCATGTGAACCGATCCCCGATGTATCTTATATCCATAATCCCTTTTCTAGACATGATCAAGAAAAATTCCATGCTAGAAGATTGATGGAATACTCCTCTACCTTTATTTTCATTCAGATCTAAAAAGATATTATTGTATCCTACAATAATCCAAATGAATTCCCCTAGATCAAAGGATATTATCCCACGCCACCTGGATTCTCTTATCTGAGCGTCACAGCTTCTATAAACCAAAGAAAAAAAACTAATACCATCTTAAGATACTTTCATAGTGATAAACCAGTCTTCTAAAAGTATCAGTTGGATACCAAAAGACCTATATAAACATGTTTTGAGGGATGGTATGGATGGATTCACACATTATTACTCTGCACGCATATTTTCTGAATTTGGTAGAGTGTTTCTTTTGATTGAACATAGAAACAATGAAATTATTACTATTCTGAATTTTAGTAGTGATAAAATATATTTTCCCAATCACCTAGGCCTTAGGGGTTTGGATTGGGATCATTGATCTTGTTGTCTCCTAACATTGGCCCAAGGCATATTAGCCCCTTTCATCAAACAAGATCATGACTCTTGAGTGTGTTTGGATTGAGATCTCAAACAAACTATATTATTCTAAGTCTATGAGAATGTTGTAGGAGTTGAGAGAACCTATGATTGAATTTTAGCACACCTTGACACACTAGGAAATTATTGTGGAGACATGCTGGGAACATCACTCATTGGGGGAAAACATGGTATACACTCCTTCATGCATGAGGTATTGGGAAACTCTGATATGAGTGGATTCAACTTGTGAGGCCTGAGTTAGAAGTTTTTTTTGAGTATTATTGTTAATTATATAGTTATTATAACACATTGTAGGGGGATCCTGGGGGAGGAGGCCACTATCTAGAGGGACCTAGATATGTAAGAGGAGAGAAACAAATGTGGGGGGTGTTTTCTAAGATCTTTAAAGAAAAAATTCAATTATTAAACCATAATTATGAATCCAATAACATTATATGATGGTGTGGAGAGTTTTGTATGGAATTTTCCATTACTTTTTTTTTATTTTGGGTAGGATACTATATTGGGGTGGTGGGATGGATGATGCATTGGAGTGGTGGGATGTTGTAGTGAAGTGGGGAGTTGGGGATGATGAAGTGGAGTGGGGGATGCTATAGAGAAGTTGGGATGTTGTAGTGGAGTGGGGAGTGTGGAGTTGGGAGTGGGTAAGTGGGGAAATATGGTAGTGGAGTGCGAGATGTTTTAGTGGAGTGGGGAGTGCTGCGGTGGATGTGTATGTTTTTTATAGGTTTTGCTGGTAGCTTCTATTTTCCGCAAATAGTTTTTTTGGAAAAGAGGATATTACTAAGGTTATTAGATCCATTTGTATAATGTTAGGGAGTGATATATCACAATGGTTTTTATAAAACCATTGGAATAGAGAAGTGTTGTTGGGATGTATATATACCAAAAATTCTTGAACTGTTGGTATACATATATTCCAATAGTTTAATGGAATATGTTGAAATAGAGTTGCTTGGTGGGCACTATGTATACCAGCGGTTCATGAACCATTGGTATACATATATCTAAATGGTTTTATAGAAACAATTAGAATAGAGTAATTTTAGACAGACCTATTCCAATAGTTTCATATAAATCATTGGTACAGGGATATTTCCACACCCTGCATGGAAATGGTTCCCAAAACAATTGGGATACCCTATCCCAGAAGTTTTAGGGTATATTCAATTGGTTTCAAACTGTTGGGATAGGTAATATTTTCATTAGTGAATATCCCTATGTTTTTCATAAAATCATCATGAATGTGGGGGTTTGATCACACTCAAATATGGTCTATCATTGTCGAATTGTGACCCCATGGACCAATGATGATGAAGACAAAGAACAATATTGAGAAAACAACAACAAAAATGTGACATCATTTTTTCAATGATATACCATAAAATGATTTTAAACAATAGAAACAACCTGTGACCGTAGGATTCAATAGATATATTAAATTATTTTTAGGAAAACTAATTAATTTTGGGCTCATGAAAATAATGAAGATTGCATAAATAAAGTAGATATAAAATACATGCATGAAAATTTAGTCATGGGGAATAAAAAAATAACAAGCCTTAAAACACGATTCTATTGATAATTGGTGAAGAAAATTTACTCTAAAGATAATGATGAAAACCTCATCTTGATCTACATTAATATCATGAATCCCCCAGATTGTTTGTATTCAATCCACATACATGCTCTTAACAACACCAAGGAAGCTCACTTCCACCTCGATAATCTTCCATAGTTATACAGATGACCCCATAGATTCATTATAGTGACACGTTTTTAGAGTGTAATTAGGTTATATTCCATCAATTAAATAATAAAATAAATCTTTTAATTTACATATAACACCCTCAAACATCTATCATTAGTTGAACATCTGATGTCGACCAACCTTATATAGTGCCTAGGGTAAACCCAACTTTTGAAAGACAATTTCAGTCTTGGATTTCTTATTTGAGTTCCCAGTAAATTAAAAAAATAATTTATTCTATGGATATGAATTTTAATGATTTAACATATGTTAATATATTTTAATATATTAATTCTACCTTCCAGAGACACCCAAAACATAATTCCAACTATGAGGGAAAGTCTAGATATATATAAAGAAATATTCACAGAATCAAACTACTAAAACAAAAGTTGTTATATATATAATACCCATGAATTTTAATTATAGTTATTTACATGAAACTTTTGGGTATTTTAAACATCATATAAGTTTCTCTCTTCTATGAGGATTCGATTCAGTTATTACCGATACTACAAGGGTTTATGTTATAATCTTTTGTATTTTAATATATATCTATATTTAAATTTCCATTGTATGAAATAATGTGATACATATATTTTAACCCACATATATTTTAGTATCCTGGGTTTATTTATATCTACATTAATTTTACATTTCATTATCCTCTCTTTGGTTCTCAAGGAGACTAAATTAATGTTTTATAATAAAAACAAATTGTATTTCTCATTTTTGGTTGCCAATAATTTTCCATCATATCAATGTTCCTAAATATTGAATTTAATGTTTTTCTATTAATTAAAATGTTTGATTAATGTATTTTATAGTATATTTGAGTTTATTTAAAAATTATTGAAATGAAAATGATTAATTGTTTCGTATGAATCAGTTCGAATTTTTTTCAAAAGTGAAATATATTGTTTTTTTAACAAATATGGCATGTATGTATTTTCCCATAACCATTTACTTTATTCATATTAAAGTTTCCTTTAGAATTTTCAAATTTTTTACAAATAAAACCATGTTCCTATAATTCTTTTAATTTTATATTTTAAAATATACCATGATAAAAGGGATGTTTTCTCTGGATTTTCAAACCAAATTTTAAATTCTTTTATAAAATTGATTTTTCATCTATGTCAACCTAATAGAGGATTATTATGATTTATTAGTCATATACTCTAATTATTCTATCCAATTAGTTTATATGGGTGGATTTTGATCATTATTGATTATTTATTTTTTTATGATACTCGTTTCTTTCTCATGGGATAATTAAGCTATGATGAAAAGATGAATTTTTTTATTATATTATGGCACACTTATGTATGGATTTTATTATATAATTGGTGGACCTAAAATTTATATATACCTCAAATTAACTTGGTAAATTTTGATATCTCATTCTTTTAAGGGTATATTAGTATTTTCCCAACCCTAAGTATTTATATGAGTATTTATCCCAATTCCAAGAAGGTACATGATTGATTCTCCTAAGACTATTATGTGATGATCGTCTTGGTGTGTTTCCTTGACATATAATTTTGTATAATTGTATTTATAAAAATATTATTATGTAATGAATTTCTTTGGGGATATCCTTGATATATGATTTATAGGCTTATGTTTCCATATTTTTATGATACATTCTAATAAAAATGTTATTCAAAAATGTATTAGAGTTATATGATGTTCCACACAATTATAACTTATGTTTTATCTTATAATATAACTGTATTACATGGATCATAATTGGATCTTTATATCTTTAGGAAACACCTATATGTACCATGATTATGTTCTCATACCATCATGAATATCTTACATTCACATATGATATTCTAATTGAGGCCTCACACATTTACCCTTAATGAGGATTTGAGCTCACTATTTTCTTATGTTTTCATTCCACAAGTTTATAATGAATTAAATCTGGTATGATATATCTTTATAGTTTTAATTTTTGGGGAATTTTATGGGATATTTTGATGTATTATTCAAGAAAAAAAATCAATGTATAATGGGAAAATTCCCATTTAATGAAAAAACATATTTTTTTACATAAAGGGTTTTTGATAAATGTTTAAAACTATAAACCTAAATGGTCAAGGGAATTTATGTAACTCAATTTCTTTATTGATATTTTAATTATATATGGTTTAAATTGGTTCCCTTCAGTTGGTATCAGAGGCAATATGTAATGAATATGTTATTAGCACTAGAACTAGGTGTATAGGTCTCATGATACATTAGGATGTATTGAAAGATATTCATCACCATGAAAGATAAAGGTAAAAAAATATGGGAGATATTACACAATAGAAAAATAACTTAAATATATCATAAAATGGTGGAAATACATTCCACCAAGACTCTTAAGTATATACTTTTAGGTATGTGAGGACCCATGAGACATAATTCAAAAAATTGTGATCTATATTTCAATAAATTTATTGATGAATTTACTAGAATAAGTAGTTTTATGTTTAAAAATCCAAAATTCAAAGTATTGTGCATGTTCAATATTTTCATAATAAATGTTGAGAAAGTGTTGTGGATGGGAATGAAGAAGTTAAGATTTTAAAATAGGAAATAATTCAAATGATGATAATTTTATTATTATCTTGAAAACCATTTTATAATGCATCAGTGTAAACCTACTTATACAAAACAAATAAATGTGGTAGTTGAGAGTAAAAATTGGAGTTTGATCAAGATAGGGAGAACTATAATGTCAGAACATGAAATCACACAATTTTATTATAGGGAATATATTGTACCTAGTTATTTATTTTAAAAAAATATCACATCTAATACCAAACTCTAATATATCCTCTTTGGAGTTTTATTATAAGAGGATGCCCAATGTGAGACATGATAGGGTATATGTTAGTACCAACCTCATAAAAATAAAAAAAACCTATGCTGGGAATGTTTGATGAAAATTATGTGGAATGTATTCTTTTGGGATACCTATTAAGTAGAATGGGATACATATATTGGATAAATTGGATTCACAAAGTGTTTGAAAGTTATTATGTGAAAACTATTGAAGAAAAACCTAAAATTAATGTTCTAGAAATAATATATTATATATATATATGAATACAATGATATGATTTCCGGAAAATTAAGTGTTGTGAATGATAAAATTGAATTGAAGCATGTTATTATTGTCTCATAACTGACTAATGATAAATATAAGGCTACAGATAATAATTAAATGAAGTATCAATAGATGAAAAAACAAGTATAATTTTAAAATTTCACTAGGATATAGTCTACACCATTTCAAACTATAATAATAATGAGATGTGACAACTAAGAATCTCTAATTTCTCAAATAGAACCATAATAAAAGGATTAATATATCAACCATAAAGAGTGTGTTTGAGTTTTCAATGAGAATCTTGAACAAATATAAAATAATAGCACATTATATTTTATTCCAAGACAAAGATATAATAATTTCATTGGAACCAAGTGGGTGTTCAAGAAAAAATTTAATGATAAAGGGTAATTAACAAGAAACAAGTAAGGTCTTATTTAAAATGGAAACTCTCATGTGGATGGTATTTATTTTGAGGATACATTTGTTCTATTTGTATGTTTTGAGGATATGAAAATTATCCATGAATTTTCATCTTATAGGCAGTAAAAAATATATGAAATGGTTTTCAAATATATTTTCTTAAGTGGTGATCTATTATAAGAGGTATACATTTACTAGAAATAATTTTTTGTTCCTAAGTATGATTTATCTGAAGTGTTCAAATTGAAGAAGGATTTATATAGGATGAAATAGGATCGATGAGACTTGTATTAAATACAAGATATCAACTTGAAAATATAAAATTTATTAATTAAAAATAGGATAAAAACATATATAACATGTAAATAGTGTCAGTTAAACTTATTGTTATTGTGTATATTGATGAAATCGTCATTAGATGTGATTAAAAATTTTCATGAAATGAATTTTCAAACAAATTAAGTTGATGTTTGAGATTTCCCTCCTACATGAGCATTGATGCATCATGTGTTTACAAGTGATGTGAGAATATTTTTTATCCTATGAGTAGTATAGTAAGGAATTTTTGAATAATTTATCTTGGGAGGACTCAAAACTAGTGTCTTCACCCAATAAAGTGGGACTAAAACTATTTAATAATATATAAGGTTAGAGTGTTAATCAAATATAAATCAAAAAATGGATGGAATATTTGTTTACATTAATGAATCTAGAACTAATATTTTCTATGATGTCAGCCCATGTACTAGATATCTATGTGACTAGAATGAGTCACATATTATGGATATTAAATGAGTTCTTAAATACATCAACAAGATAACAAAATATTTGTTTCAATAAAGGATACTAAGGGATATAAATACTTCTAATTTCATATATACTAACTGGGAAGTGATTATTATGATATAAGGTACTCATTAGGTTAAATTTTCCCATTGGAAGATATTTTTGTGTGTTTCAGTAGTAATTAAATAATAACTCGTTGAGATTTAGTAATATATAGGAGAAGTATTTGGATAATACCCATGCATTCACATAGATAATAAGTATGACAGAGAAACCTGATGATTTAAGGGTGGAGGTTGAAAAATCTATAATAATTATTTGTTATAATGTAAGTGAAATTAGTTATTCTAAATGTCCAATGAATCACTCATAGTCCAAATACATCAACATTATGTTTGATTTCTATAAAGGGAGGGTGATTAATAGAGATATAATGTTATAATTTACACATTTTTAAACTAGTTGTATGATATTTTAACCAATTGTTTCCATAAAATATATTTCGGAACACGAGACTTAATATGACTGTTTAGTACTCACCTATCGCTTAATATGTTTTTATATATCTCCAATGTGCCTTGGATCGTGTTGTTAAGGGTGGGGGGGATAATTTCAAAATTCATTTCTTGATGAAGTGCATATTTTGTAATTAATGGTGTTGATGTTAATTTTCAAAATGGTATAAGTTTATTTATATCCTGTTCAATTTATAATTTAGATTTTCTCTTATTTTAAAAATGGTGAGTTGTTTGATGTGATGAGTTCTTGAATAATGGGGGAGTTCAATTTAATTACATTGCCCAATAATCATTTTCACCAAGGGATTAAATTCTATAAAAAACACTAGGATATCCTACTGTGTTCTATAAAGAAATAGATAATGTGAGATAGGCTATGATTTGATGAGTCATGAATGGGTTGTGGAGTTTTGGAAATAGTTTAGTATGGTTTTAAAAAAAATCCATAGGGGAATGGGGAAGTGTTATTGGAATTATTAGCGGGGATTTTATTTATTTTTGACCATTTCGTAGTAGTTTTTGTTATGTTCTGGGGTGTGCAGCGGAAGCCGGTGGGCTGGGGATTTTAAAATTTTCATAGGTGGATCGACGGTACATGTCAACGCCGATGATTTGATCCCCACAGAGGTCCAAGGATCTCACGTAAATAATTAGAAGCACAAAACTAAAATGGGAAATGTACCCATTTCAAATCCAAATCCGCGGTCGATTGCAACTAATCAATGGAGATCTTCACTAGATGGATCCAAAGTAGGATCCCACTATATCATCAACACGCTCTCCAAAAATCCACTGGAATGTCGATCGTCGAATTTCGGGTGCTAGCATGGTAATCTGATGATTCATTCGATGTCCCGACAATCACCTCATTGAGAAGACTGTGATGTTTGAGGAAGATCAGGATCCAATCTCCATGGATCGAGGGCTTCTCTCTCTAGAGAGCTGGAGGATAGAGAGGCACTGGATTTCACTCCATGAAATTAGTGAATAGTAATTTTCACAAGAAATCCACTGGAACGTCGATCGTTGAATTCCGGGTGCTAGCACGGTGATCCGACGATGCTCTCGACGCCCCAAGGATCACCACATCGAGATGAATTCTTTACTTGAGGAAGATCGTGATTCAAGCTCCATGGATTGAGAGCTTCTCTTTCTAGCGAGCTGGAGGAGAGTGAGGCTATGGATTTCACTCCAAGAAATTATTGAATAGTGAATTCCACCCCAAGGAAGAGAGCCTCTTCTATTATTTATAATAGAATTCCAAAATACCTGGTTGGGTTCCCTGGACCCCAATTATTTCAATATCCACTAAATAAATAATTTTAATGAACTAAACTATGTCAATATTATTTATTATTTTATCACATAGATGTAATATATATATATAATATATTACGTGATAAAATCCAAAACATTTAACACGACTAACTGCCCCACATATTATTAAACGAACCTTGAATATTGAAATAATATTTGTTCGATTAATATTTTTCGTATTTTCTGAAGTCGTAAATATATTAATTAATGTAAATCCCAAATATTCATAATTTTAATATTAATAAATTTATTTAATTATTTTGGTGATCGATACATTGGACAACACTCGGACCCTGTAGCCCCCCCCCCCCATGTCTATATACCTATTTGACTGAATATGGAAGATTCATGAATATGTTATAGTGTGTGACCCTATATGCCCTTATCTCGATAGTAGTGAATAAAATCCAGAAACCAAGAGCGGAGTCTAGAAATCCATCATGACCCTTAAAGAGATATGTATTGTCATAGCAATGACTATCGTCTTATGAACGCTGACTATGTACTATAATCTCTTGGTCATAAAATATATCATAAAGAATTACACATTCTTATGTCATCTTCATTATCTTGGTTTATTATTTGTTTATCTATCCAAATGGATTTTTCTTTCTACTACATTGGCCAATGTCTTATGAATGGATCACCATCCTGATCACCAAGGACTGAGATATACAACTTCCTGAACATGGATGTGACAAATTGTTTCTTGACCATTCATCAAATGTCATAGCACCAATGATGCACCCAACATAAAATACCTCTCCATGACTTCATTTCTATGGTTTTCATTCATCTTCAAAGTATGTAATCAAATAGTACACATTGGTAATGATCTCATGTTAGTAGAAAAATAAACATTTCCATAGATAGGAACAACCAATGACACCCAAAAACATGTGGTGTTCCTATTGGCAGGTCTATCGCCATGATCTCACTACTAGAGATCACCATGTTCGAACTTCATGAGAATAATTCTCAATGCTTATGATCCCTCAGCACCTAATAGTCATACAAAAACTATGTTAAGTCAGTGTGATGTATCTCGACAATAGAACATATATTTATGATTAATGTCATAGTATCTTGAGGTTCTCATTATATCCTGGGATCTGCTATAACCCCTCGACATGACAATTAACCTTTGAACATTACCATTATAATATTTTATGGAGAAAAGTCTAAACTATAATTGTAAGAAGACATCATGTATAACTAACTGTACACATGATCTGGTAATCAAAATTACAACATAGTTGGGTCTAGGGCACCCACTATTTCAACACTCCCAATTTCATTATTGACAACTTGTTAACCAAAATTGTCAGTTACTCACATGAAAAAGATCATGCTTCTACTGAGTAATGGATTTAACTACTGGGCCAGCAACATTTTCACTGCATGGAATATCTTCTGTATGCGGCCTCATATTCTTGAGTAAAACTTCTCAAGATTAGGTATCCTCAATTATATTACTTTTTGTCCATTTTCATAACATGAAAATATGGCTTGTAAGAATATCAGAATTTACATTATGGTAATACTTTTCTCACTAGGAGTGAATCCATGAACTGGAACAAATTGTTAAGATTGATAACTGTTTCTTAGTTTCCTTATAAGTTGCAATGTACTTGGTATTTTTATTTATGGATACCACTATCTTTTATGATCTCGACTAACTTATCACATTTTCCAAACCATGATACTAGATAATATTGTTCTAAGGATTACTAATATGTGTCCCAAAAAAACTAAGTTTCCTTCCTCTCCATATTCCTGGAATATATCATTTGTATTCGCCGAAGTACAGGATGACAGTTCTGACTGCTTCACATGCAGTGCTCCTGGATATAGTTGATATGTGCCTACTATAAAGAATATTTTGGAAATATCAATTATTATACATAACATGTCATATTTTATTGATCCATCGCTGAAGCGTATGTTATAGATTCATAACATTAGTCTCTTCCCATGCTCTGAACATTTTAACCAGGAGAGATTAAGCCATGTGTCATTGGAAGCAATTCTAAACATGAATTGTTCCAAATTGTATTTTTCAATACAATATCACTATGTGTACGATTGAATAGGACCATGAAACCTATGGATCTACCTCAGTAAATCATTTTCCCTAGAACTCAAGTTTCTACTTTAAGTCAATCATAAGAGAATTTCTTTTAACATGATCTTATATAACTATAAGATCATGTTCTGTTTTCCATATATTTCCAAACATATTTCTTGTGGAAAATAGTGATGATCCCACTAACCTTTTGGTTGACATAAGTAAAAGACAAATTTATAATGAATCCTCTAATATCTTGTGGGTTACATTAACCCATATTTGGATTTTAGTAACTTGCGACCCTTATTGGAATAATATTATGTCGTCATCTCTTTTTGGTTTCATCATATAGACACCCTCCACAAAATATGATATTGACATCCAATGACCAGTAAAATGATCGTAGAAGTTTATCTATGACAAGTAAAATTCTAATGGATTTAGGCATAATAACTTGGTATAACCAATCGAGCCTTATTGGTACCATGTTGGTACCTTTCATGTATCATATAATTTGAATACCCACAACATTATTCAAATTATAAGCCCCATTGCAATTTGATACATGGAATCCATTATTGAATTTTAGTCGATCTTTTCAAAATTAACTCATTTCCTTATACTGATTACATGTAGTATTTATTATTCTTAACGAATAATATATCTCTAGTCATGATGAATATAAATCCATCACCATGGTTTCCTTATTCTTATGTTGTATGTGTCTCTGGAACATGCCTATTCCACTTGTACTTGTGGAACATGTTCCTATGTCAACCATTTGTGCATCTCGAGCATTCACTATGTCCACATCAATTCATCCCCCACTATCTCTATTAGGGATGTGCACCCTTATATAGAAATGTAGTCTAATTCATGACTACATCTTTTCTATCTTAGGGATTTATGTAATATCCTAAGAAACTATTAGGATAATTACTTAGATGCACCATGTGTTCAGATTAATACATATTTGTTTATATCTAAACAAATTATTTGTATCCCAACAAATCATCTCTGACATTGTGTGTTTTTCATCATATAATGACTCGTATGATATCCATTTGTCATTTTAGTTGGCATATAGGTTATGGGATTTCTCCATTATTTGCAAAGCACATCTTGAAATATAATGGAAGTTTCTGCAGGTTGTAACATCAATAAAACTTACATCATATCTTTGATGTATATAATGAGAATTTAGGAATTCCTCTATGCTACATTTTTTCTAACAATGTAAACATGTATGACATTATCATCGATCCTCTTTATAAACATCAATACGGTGATGTAGATACTGTATCATGCATTTAGGAATTACACCATGCTACATTATCATGATTGATGATTATATTGTCAAGATATTCTTCGGCCTGTTGATCCGAAGAAACTCATATCTTCTAACCATGCATATACCTCACTATAGAATTCCTTAATAACCGAAAGGAATTTTATTAAGTATTTTTACCTCTAGATTTCTTTGGTATATTTCACACTGTCTTGTTGAACTAACCTTAGAAGCTTTGTGGTATACCTTTATTTCTAAAGGGTTTTTTTCTATACTAAAGATGTCAACAATACCAAATGTATATATCTTTTCTAAGACTAAATACAATACTATGTATTTTCTTGACATTAACTTTTAATTTTAATTGACATAGAACTATATTTCCACAACTGTGTAGGTGTTACATTTTATATTCATCATGTATTTCCTTTGATTGAAGTATGTCTGAACTATTTTTTGAGTATGTTACCACCAAAAACATTCATTCCAAAACATGGAATAATGTCTCATTGTGACCAAATGGGCACATGAGATAAATGTTTTTGGTTATACTCAACAACTTGTTTAGTTTGAGTCAATTACTTGGAAATTTGAAGTTATGTGTTTCTCACCGCTGACTTAGGAATCACCCTTTTTAGCTGCTTAGAGAAGACACATTACTTCCTATCATGTTCCTATACTATATTGGTTACTGTATTTAAATACAAATATGTTATTGGAATATTATATTCAATCCCCAAGAAGTATGTTAGAATCATTAATATATTTGACGAATATAAACTGAACGAGAAGCATGTACTTGCTTCACTACCGGAAATATGATCTATATCAATGGTTTTGGGAAAACCATTGGTATACGTCACTTATTTGGACCTATACCAATTGTTTTGGCCAAACCCTTGGTATAGGTCCCAAAATCATGGAACCAATACCAACGGTTCTCAAAACCATTGGTATAGGTCTATACCAACAGTTTTGAGAACGGTTGGTATAGGTACATGTATTTTTAATGAAATATTATTGTAGAGGACATTAAATAAATCAGATTTTAAAACACTTATGATAATAAATATATATATTTTTGAAATTATGTTCACAAAAGTATGTTAGGATATTGGTTAGGTCGTTCAATAAAAAAGAGGAGGTGTTGGGATCAAACCAAACGAATGTTTATTTTTTTTAATTACATATACCTACGGTTTTATAGAACTGTTGGTATAGATTTTCATATAATAACTTATACCAACAGTTTTTAAAACCATTGGTATAGGTTTATACCAACGGTTTTCCCAAAACTGTTGGTATAGGCCTATCCTCATGGCTTACTCGGCAACAGTGCTCCAAATCGTTGGTATAGGGTATTTTTCCAGTAGTTCTTCTTGTATTTTAGTTTTTAAACTTCCATGAATTTATTTCAATATGCGTTGAAAATGACCTACTATTAAGTAAACATCCACTTTTCTATGAAGGACATGATGAAGGTGCATTTGGGATAACTTTCCATAGGCCTTTTCGCCCTGTCATTCAATTTATTCGCCATAAGAATAAAAGATGGTGTTATATTTAGTATTTTTGTTACTTGGTGAATGTTACCTTTAAAGGCAATGGAGCACTCAATCTATACCAATCATTTGTACACTTAAACGAAAATAGAGTAATTGGGTTTAAAAGGTATAAGAATGGGATGACATGAATGATTGTGTACTATTTTTCACTTTACACAAACTGAGTGTGACCATCACATTCAAATCTTGATTCACTTTCTCCTTGGAAACTTCTTGGAGATGAGACTTCATGTAACATCATCAATGTCATGATTTAGCGACCACAACTAACATCAAAATTTGATGATATCATTTTGACAGAACCATCATATGTTTGATTCATGAGTCTCCTGTATGTAGTTTTACAACCTCATTTCTTGAGGTGGATTAACAGGTTGGGACACAAGCACCTTGATTTTCTGATATAGTAATAATGTGCACAAGCACCTATAATATACATGGAATTTTGTGCTTTTTTCAACATTATATTTTCCCAATACTTATCATTGTTTTATTGTGGTATTTCTTACCACTCTTTTCAGAAAATCATAAGCAGATTGTACTTTAATTTTGATTACCAAATGTGACATTACTGATTATTTAATCATTAAATGTATCCCACTAATTATTCAAATTCTAAGAACCCTCTGTACTAGAATCAGAAAACTCATGAGTATTCTAGTGGAAAAGATCCACAAATCTCCCTCATAATCTATAATATATGGCTATGCCACTACTCGGAGGGTCTATGGTAGGCTTTTGGCAGGCCAACTGCATTAACTCGTGGTTCCTTGATCTGTTGAGTGAAGTCCCTGATTCAAAAATCATTACGGATTTACTCAACGATTTCCACTAAAATTACAACAAGCTAGATATGGATATTTTTTTTAGAAATTTTAGTTAAGTCGACCCTTCACTCCAATAATAACTCCCTGGCAGTAAGAGGCACCATCAGCTATGGCATGACTAGCACCTCGAACACCCAGTTTTGTTCAAACTTGATTGATGGAAGGCTATTGTGACTTAATCTTTACTTTGAGGATTTTATTGGTTATCTCTCTCAATGAATGTAATCCATTTCTATTAAACTTGTTCATATATATTGTCGAGCTCACAACTGAACTTTAATAGAAAAACACACACTACTTTATAAATTTTGTTATCTTTTATTTTATGTGTTTTCTTTCTATTCTAAAATGAATAAAATAATAAATAAATACATAAAGGTTAAACTAATACCCGACGGGTATTGAGCATCTAAATGACCTAAGGGCATCGTACCTGAGTCGAATGCTTGACTCTTGATGGAGAATGCTCTGTCATGTATGTCCACTGATCTTTTGGAGTATCGCCACGTCTTGCCGCGGTCGACATCCCATCTTGGAGTATAGCCTCGTCATGGAGGGGTCTATGTCATTCGTCGTCATCGTCTGAAGTGAAAAGGTACTTGCATGCCGGAGACGGGGACAAGTGGGATGAATGTACATAATATAAAAATTGGGTATGCAGGCCCTTATTGATTTTAACCTAAAAATAAACATGATGTGCATACTGTTTATTTAATTAATTACAATCACTGCAATGAGTTAAAATAATTAATTAAATAAAAGCAACAAACATGGGTCAATGCTTAAAAGCAGAATGCGTGTAAAATATAGTGCGATAAAATTAAAATCCATTAATTTGTATGAGGGTTTATTTAAAAAAATTAAATTAATTATTAAAATCAAGTAATTTAATTGATATTCGGTCCACTAATTAATTTAATTTTTAATAAAAAAATAATTTAATTAAATAATTTAATTTAACTAAAAAATTAAAATAAATTTTATCCTTGGGTGTTGAAATAATTAACCAAAATTAATTTTAATTAACTTAGTTTAGAAACTAAAATTAAATTAACTAATATAATTAATCTTGATAAATTTAAATTTATCGGTCCGTGAAACACCAAGGCATGGCCTGTGTGGGTCGGCCCAAACCCATGAAAGACCCTATTAGGCTCTGCAAGTGCATATTGGGCTGGACCGATCTTCCCAAACCCGTTCCTGGTTGTCTAGGTCCGCCCGAACCATTTTCAGGACAAATTTGCTCTGCGGGAATACATGAGAACAAATGAAGGTACCTCTCGAACCTTGATCGCGCATGATGCGTGCCGGTTAGCTAAGGCGTGTGGCGTCTGTAGCGCCGAATCGAGCCACGAACCATGGAGACTAGCTAGCTGGTGCCGTAGCGGCCATCACTGTCTGGAGAAAGGGAGGCCAGAGGTGTGTCTGCTGCATCGGGGAGTTGCTGGTCGGCCGGGATCCGACCAGGTTAGTGTGTCCGAGAAGCCAGTACGTGGCTGCTACAGGACGAAGACAATGCCAAAGCCGTCCATATGCTGGCCGACCTGTAGGGAGGCTGCCGGTGTAGTCAGGCAGCTGGTCCGGCAGGGAGGGAGGTATGGTTGCAGGCTGTGGAACCCTGCTGTCTGCGCTGCGATGGGAGGCGACCCTGGGTGGAGAGTGACCACCTCTGGGGTGTCATCGGCAGTGCTGCGGTAGGTCCAGAGGAGACCAGGACCAGCACAATGTCGGCTAGGGGTCTTCGGCGCGGGTTAGCAGGGACGACAGGAGAGGCCGGAGGCCAGGGGATTCACGGCTACTAGGTCTCCATAGGGGGCACTGGGGCTCATGCTAAACATATGGCGAGGGGACCAGACAGCCGAACCCTCTGGGGTTTGACGACTTACTAGGTCGGAAGGCAGGCGTGGGGGTGGTCCGCGAGCCAGCTGGAAGGTGAGGCATTGGGAGTGGGTGCAATGGGAGGCAGTGAGTATGCCACAGGGGAGGTCGGGGCTAAGCTGTAGTTGCTGAAGAAGAAGGTCGACGGATGGTGTGCACCAGGGTTGTGTCCATGACGGGAAGGCAGAGTGGGATTTCTCTGGTGATGTGGCCTGGAGAGGTATCGGGAAGTGGAGCGGCGATGGCGGTCAGACAATGTGCCCTGGCTGGTTTCACGCTATCCTAAGGAAGGTGGTGGAGGGGGTCGGCGCGGACCCCCCTGTAGCTCCCTTTTTTTATTAAAAGTTTTATTCCATTAAAAAAAAGTAAGACATCCCTTTTATTTTTTTTTATTTGAGTCATGTCTCCTTTGCCCCTTTTACATTTTTCCAAACCCAAAATTTCTAAAGGAAAAAATAGCCTTTTAATAAAATAATAATAAAATTATTATCATAAAATAATAACTAATTATTATTATATCATTATAATAATTAAATAAATATAATTAAAATAATAAAATTATTATGAAAATTACTAAATTGTAAAATTTACAATTTTCACAATTAAATTTATTTCGGATGAACCAATTGAAACTGATTAGGTTCAGCAATATGAAATATATAATTAGAACCTGAGATTATACCACACATTCGATCAAATATAAAAATTTAAACTGACCATAACTTGTTCATTCGGCATCGGCTCGACGTGCGGTTCAAACTGTTAGGTCCATCTTTGAACCCTCTACTTAATTTTATGAAAATTACAGTTATTTGGATCAGAAAATTTATGTGACCCCTTTGATACCACTGTTAGGTTCTGGGGCACGCCGTGGAAGCCAGTGAGTTGAGGATTTTAAAATTTTCATCGGCGGATCGACGATACTTGTCGACGATGACAATCTGATCCCCGGAGAGGTCCGAGGATGTCAGGTAAATTATTAGGAGCAAAGAACTGAAATGAAAAACGTACCCATTTCAAATCCAAATCTACGGTCAACTGCAACTAATCGATGACGATCATCTCTTGAAGGATCCATATCAAGATCCCTCAAGATCGTCCACACATGCTGCAATAATCCACTAGAACATCGATCATCAAATTCTGGGTGCTAGCGCGGTGATCCGACAATGCTTTCGATATCTTGAAAATCACCACATTGAGATGACTTCGATGCTTGAGGATGATCTTGATCCATGATCCATGGATCGAGAGCTTCTCTCTCTAGAGAGTGGGGGGAGAAAGATGATTTGGATTTCACTCCATGAAATGAGTGAATAGTGAATTGAACCCCAAGAGAGAGCGCCTCCTCTCTTATTTATAGTGGAATTCGAAAATACCTGGTTGGGTTCCCCGACCCCTGTTTATTTCATAATCCACTAAATAAAAAAAATTGACAAACTAAACTATGAATTTTTTTTTTATTATTTTATCATAAACATGTAATATATATATAATATATTTCATTATAAAATTCGATCCATTTAACTCGACTTGCTGCCCCGCTTAATATTAAACGATCATTGAATATTTAAATAATATTTGTTTGATCAATATTTTCTCATATTTAATGAACTCGTAAATACATTAAACAAATTAAATCCCAAAAATTCATAACATGAATATTAATTAATTTATATAATAATTTTGGTGATCGATACTTTGGACAACACCCAGACCTAGTGTAGGGGCCCCCATGTCCATATACCTATTCGAATGAATAGGGAGGATTCTTGAATAAGATATAGCGTGTGACCATCATGACCCTTATCTTGGTAGCAATGAATAAAATCCACAGACTAAGGGTAGAGTGTTGCAACCCATCATGGCCCCTAAAGAGATAAGGATAATCATAACAATTACTACCATCCTTCGAACATTGACTGTGTACTATAATCACTTTGTTATTAAATATCACATAAAGCAAGATGCATTATTATGCCATCGTCCTTGTCTTGATTTATTATTTGTTGTTCTATCTAGATGGATTTTCCTTTCAATTGCATTAGCCAAAGGCTTATGAAGGAAGCACCATCTTGATCAACTAGGCCTGAGATATACAACTTTATGAACGTGGAAGTGACAAATCCTTTCATGACCATTCAGCCAATGTCATACCACCAATGACGCACCCAACACAAACTACCTTTCCAAGACTTCATTGACATGTTTTTCATCCTGCATCAAAGTAGAAATCAAATAGTACTCATTGGTAATGGTCTCAAGTCAGAAGTTCAATACACATGTCCGAAGATTGGAACAACCAATGACACCCAAAAACATGTGGTGTTTCTATTGGAGGGTGTGTCCTCATGATCTCACTACTAAAGATCACCAAGTGTGAACTTCATGAGAAGAAATATCAATGCTTATGATCCCCCAACACCTGAAAGTCATACATCTACTGTGTCCAGTCCGTGAGATGTATTTGGACTTTAGAACTTATATTTATGATTAATGTCATAGAATCTTATGGTTCTCATTATAGCCTGGGATCTGTTATAACCTCTCAACATGAAAATTAACCTTTAGAAATTACCATTATAATAGCGGATTCGGAAAATTCTACACTATAATGGTAAGAAGACATCATGTCTAACAAACTATACACATGATCTGGTAATCAAAGGTACTACATTTTTTGGTCTGGGGTACCCACTATTTCATCAGGTTTGAATAATATTTTTTAGATGTTTGGAATTAGATTTGGATGATTTTAACGAATCTGTATGATTATTCAAAGTAATCTAAACTATGATTTTGAGGTGAATAAATATGGCCAAGTCCTGGATCTTGTATGGTTGAGAAATCTATATCCAAAAGGTTGTGATAGGTGTCCAGTGATCATATATGGTTGATACATAATCACAATAAGGTTTAAAAACATGCAAGTATTATTTCATCTAGACCCCATAAGGATGAGGAACATGCATTGAACGTTCACATAGGACCCCATATGGTTGATGCAAATTCACATAAGGATTATAAATAACCCCTTAAGGTTAACACACATGCACATATATATCAAAAGAGAATCCATATGGTTTTCAAAACCTTTGTATGGATAGAAAAAGACCTTAGATGGTTTAAATTATGATACAAGTGTTATTATTCATTGTTAAAACTCTAAAATAAATCAAATTATCATCTTTCTATTAGATATAAAATGATAGAACTCTTACTTCATGGATCATGCCCAAATTCCATGAAAGAAGATTGGAGATGAGGTAAATGTCACACAACCATGCTAGCATCGATGGAATTTAATTTGCAACATATTTCATGGAGTTCTTGATGGGATAATTTTCCTAATATTATTATATATTTAAAATGAAGTATTGACTAATATTAAATGAGGATATCATGAAAAATTCATTGAGATTTGAAATATAAATATTTACAGTCATTTATTATCGATTATATAGGAAGAAAATTTGATGTGGTTGATAAGGGATTCGTTGTTACATAACTTTATGGTGGAATTTCAATAATAATAATTGAAATATTGTTCCAGTATTAATTGGAATATAAAAATTATGAAATGATGAAGAGAATGTGGTTCAATTATTTTGAGATGAATCTGATACACTATTGTATAAGTGTTATATATATATGTAGATACATATACATATACATACATACATATATATATATATATATATATAAAGAACATATACATGTTCCATATTCATAAATTATGAAGAGATAAAGGATAGATAAATTTATTGAAATTAATTTAAAAATTACTATGGATAAGGAAAGAGATCATTTTCTTGCTAGCATGCTCTCATTCATGATGAAATCATCCAGAATAACATTGAGCATGTTCCAAAAAACATGATATAATATTGAAACCATTATATATATTGAACTATTATCAATGTAATATATATTCATTGGTGATAATGCATCCCATATATAGAAATTAATTTTATTCCTTCAAGAGTGAGGAGATCATTTAAAAGCTATTGGTTACATGATAAAAAAATACTCTACATTGTTATTATCATTGTATGAGGTCAAGGACATATTCTAAAAATACATTTTATATTCCATTAATAGTATTTAAATTATTAGGTATGGATGATTATATAACTTATAATAACTTTTATATTAGTAATAATTTAGTTCATTGATCGCAACCAAAAACTGGCAAGGATTGGGCACTCACGTTGAGTCCGAACCTTGTAAAACCCATTATGGGTTGTGGATTTCAAAGTGGTAAAGAAAATGACCTCGGTATTTGACAAGGTTCTCTTGTATCCTTGATACCAAATTCTCACCCATTATAAAAGTTTTCTCTCTTATTAAAATTTCTGTGTATCTTAAATATAATAACTACACCAGAGAAATGTCTATAAAATTCAACATAACCAATGATTTTGGTTTAACTTTAAAATGATTTGATAAACCCATTCTATATATTTGTTGTTATATAGAATGTATTAGTAAGTGTTCTGATTATTTCTAAACAGTTGTGTTGTAAAATTCATTGGTCACTTTCCTTTTGGTATTAACCAATTAGACAATAAAAATATCATAGAACATGTTATAAAGTTAATATTGGGAAGAAAATGAACTAATTTATTCATATTAACTTCAACTATGTTTAATAGACCCCTTTAGAGAATATAGGTCCATAAAATATTTTTCTAGGTATTATCTACATGGTAAAATTCATTACATATCCCACTAAGAATATAGAATCCACAATTCTGCTAAACTTCCTAGAGACTTATACCTAGATTCACAAGATAAAGGTAGAAGATATTGTTTTTAGAATAACATTGGTTGACTAACTCAGTGATGATATTTAGATGATGATAAACTTAGAATTGTGAATACAAAATGTCTTCATATATCTCGGTGGGCCTATGATGAGGTATCTAGATTAAACCACCTCATATATTACCTCTTCCTAAAACATTAAGGACACCATCCCATCATACATGTAAAAATATTCAGAATAGGCTACTCATAGGCCCAAATATGATTATTGAAGAAGGAGATATGATGGGTAAATGTTCCTATAAAATGTATGTAGTATGTACATAGGGTCACAGAGCATGTGAATTTTCCTAGACACCTTGGAATGTCCTCCCAGGGACATGCCTTGAATAACTAGGTGGCTCTACAATGAGTATCTCTATGATGACATAAAGTGTATATTCACCTAGGGTCTTTGGCATGTGCACATGGCACATGGGTCAACTAGCTATGTACATCTATTTTAGGTGTCCCTTTAGGGAAATGGATGGGTTTTTACCTAGGGTATTGTGAATGTTCCCTCGACAGAATAATAGGATACATATATTGGTTAATACATCATATGTCCCCTATTAAATAGTTTATAATACAAAAATTGGGTGAAAATGATAGCTTCCATGAAAACCTGAGATACAGGGTGTGTGTTCCTCTAGGATACATTTCGTGTAATCGCATTTTTCAAAGATAGTGAGGTAGGTCTACACGTGGATGAAATATCCTATATTCCCTCTATATAAACCACAATTTAACACACCTAAAATGGTCAATTCCATTGAATTAATTCTTTTATAATCATTTTAAAAACCCTACAGGCTTGAAAATGGGATTCTGGTTACAAGAGTGGAAACCATCATGCCTCTAAACACCATTCAAGGCCCCGATCTATGAATCCATCCTCCTTATCCCCAAATCCATCTCTATATATCCCAAAAAAATTTATCCATATTTTTTTTCATAAAACCATATTAAATCCGGGGGACCGATCACACTCAAATCTGGTCTGACAGTGTCGAATTGTGACACCATAGACCAATGATGAAGAACACCAAGAATAATGGTGAGAAAACGACAAGAACAATGTGAGATAATTTTTTCCAATGAGACCCTAGAAAATGATTTTAAACAGTAGTAAAAATAGTGACTATAGGGTAAAATAGATTTAATCAAATAGGTTCAATGATATTAAATAATTTGGGGCTCATGCAAAGAATAAAAATTGCACATATAAAGTAGATATGAAATCCATGCTAGAATATTTAGTTAAAGGATATAAAAAAAACAAAATAAAAATCCGCAAATTAAGAATATATTAATCATTTGTGAAGAAAATTTTCTCTGATGATGATTATTAAAACCTTATCACGTTCATAATTCTTATCATGAATCCAGTAGATCGTTTTTTTGATCCATGTACCTGCACTTAACAGCATTATGGAAGCTCACTTCCTCATATATAATCTCCCATAGTTATGAAGCTAATCCTATAGATTCACCATATTGAAATATTTATATAGTTTTATTATGTTTTTGGCCATTATATTAATAATTAAATAAATAATTTAATTTACATATAACAACCACCAACTCCACCCATCCATTGAACATCCGACGTCGACCAACCTTATGTCACGCCTAGGGTAAACCCTGCATATAAAAAACAACCACGTTATCAGATTTACTATATGAGTTTCCAATAAATGGTAAGATCATTTATTATATGGATAATAACATTAATGATTTAATATATAATAATATATTTTAATATATTAATTCTGGTCTCTAGAGATATATAAAGAAACATTCCAAGGATCAAACTACATAACACAATGTAGTAATATATATACTACCCATGAATGTATTTTATGATTATTTTCATGAAAAATATAGGTATTTTAAAATCCATATAATATTTTCACTTCTATAAAGATTTGATTCAGAGATTACCAAAATTGTAAGGGTTTATGTTATAATCTCATTTAATTTAATGCTTATCTATGTTAAATTTACGATGTTTGAAATTATGTGATATTATATTTTATACCCCATATAGATTCTTATCATATTTTTTCTTATATGTATTTTATGTATTATTTCATATTCCTCTCTTTGGTACTCCAGGCGACCAAAAGAATTTTTTATTAGAAAAACTGGCTGTATTTCCCTATTTTGGTTGCTATTATTTTTCCTCCATATCGACATTCCTAAAAATTGATTTTTAATTTTTTACCTAAATTTAAATGTTTGAAAAATTTATTTTTTATTACCTTGTATTTTATTTATAAATAATTAAAATTGAAAATGGTTAAATATTTTCTATATGAATAACTTTTGAATTTTTACAAAAATAGAAAAATAATGTTTTTTTAATTAATATTGTATGGTTAGATTTTACCATAAAAATTAACAATATTCATCATGAATTTTCATATTCATGATTGAAAGGGTTTAAAATGAAAATAAAATTCTTATCTTTCTTGTAATTTTAGTTTTTAAAAGATACCAAAAGAAAAGGGATGTTTTCACTTGATTTTAAAAGATTATTTTAAATGCTTTTATAAAATTGATTTTTCATAAATGTCAACATAATTTGAGGATTATTATGATTAAATAAAAATAAAATCAAATGAACCCTTAAAATTATTTTATATTTGTGGATTTTGATAATGATGTTTTTATGGAACTAGTTTCATTCATTGGGGTTAATTTAGATACAATGAAATGATGAATGTTTTTATAATATTTTGTCACACTTATGTATGGTTTTAATTATATGATATATGTCCCTAAAATTATATAAATGTAAATAAAATTTGGCAACATTTTATAATTCATGAATTTAAGGTTATATGATTATTTTTTACAATCTTAAGAAGTTATATGAGTTTTTATCAGAATCCTAAGAAGGTACTCGAGTGGTTCACCTAAGACTATTATGTAATGAATGTCTTGGTGGGTAGCCTTGATGTATAATTTGGTAAAAATTTGGTTAGATAATGTATATTATGTAATTAATCTCCTGGTGGGTAGCCTTGGAATATGATTTATATATATATGTTTCCACGTTATTATGACATATTCCTGTGTATAAGTTATTCTCTTATGTATGATAATTATGTGATGCTCCACACTATTAGAAATTATGTATTATCTTATAAAAAATATATATTCCATGGATTTTAATAAGGTATTTACATTTTTATGTATGACCATTATATACAATTATTATGTTCTCATACCCTTATCAGTATATTACATTCACATATGATCATTGAAATGATGCCTTAGGGGTTTACCCTTACTGAGGATTTGATCTCACTATTTTCATATGTTTACATTTAAATAGGTTATGATGAATGATATCATGTACAATATATCTATAAGGGTATCATTTTATTTATTTTTTGGGATATGTTGAGATCGTCATATAGAATAAGAAAACCTGTGTATAATGGGAAACTGCCAATTTTATGATAAAAACATGTTTTTTGTTACATAAAGGGATTTTGATAAATGTTTAAAATTATAAACCCAAAAGGTATTGGGTATTTTAGTGAATAAATGTTGTTTATTGATATTATAATTATATATGGTTTAAATTTATCTTTTTTAGTTGTTATCGGAGCCAATATGTAGTGAATATGTTTTTAGTTCTTGAAACCAGGTGCTCGAGTCTTAAGATATCATAGGATGTTTTGAGAGAATTCCCTCATCATGATACAAAAGGTAAAAAATTTGTGACATATTACAAAATGAAAAAATAACACATGTTTATCATAAAATGTTGGAAATCCAATCAACCAAACCTATTGAGTTAGTACTTTTAGGTATGTGAGAATCCATGAGACATAATTTCACTCTAGGTTTTCTATATTTCAAAAAAAAATTATAGAATTTACTATAAAAAAGACTGTGATATTTATAAATCCAAAGTAAAATGTAGTATAAATGTTTAGTATTTTCATAAGAAATGTTTAGAAATAGTGGGCTATGTGGTTTAAGAAATCTAGATATGAATATGAGAAATAATTGAAATGTAGATCCTTCTAATCTTACTATAAAAACCATGTTATAATGAATTAGTACAAAAATAGATATAAAAAACAAATAAATTGGGTAGTTGAGAGGAAATATAGGCATTTGAAGGAAATAAGGATACCTATATTATCAGAACATGATATCACTAAATTTTATTAGAGGGAATCTATTTTTCATTGTTTTTTATTTTCAAAAATTCTTCCAATATAATTCTAAACTCAAATATAACTTATTATGTGTTTAATTATAAGAGGAATCCCACTATGAAAAACATCAGTGTATTCAGTAGTACCTACCTTATAAAAGTAAAATAAAACTATACAGGGAATTTATAATGAAAATTATGAGGAAGGTATCATTTTGGGATACCTATTATGTAGAAAGGGATTATTATGTTGGATAAATTAGATTAAAAAAGTTGAAGAATATTATGATGTGAAAATTATTGAAGAAATCCCAAAATTAGTGTTCAATAAATAGTAAGATTTTATGACATAGATAAATACAATGATAAAATTTCAGAAAAATATAGTATTATGCATCCTAAAAATTAATTGCTTCATGTAAAGGTTGACCCATTACTAATTAATAATGAATAAAAGGTTTCAAAGAATAAAGAAATGAAGTATCAAATGATGAAAAAACAAGTAGAAGTTGAAAATATCAATAGGATCTAGTCTACACTTTTTCAAATGAGAATAATGTTGAGATGTGACAACCAAGAAGCTATAATTTCTATAATAAAACCAAAATAAATTGATTATTCTATTAAGAAAAAATACTGGATTTGAGTTATGAATTATAATCTTTATCAAATAGAAAATAATATCACATTTTATTTTATTCTAAGTATATGATATAGGAATTTCATTGGAACCAAGTGGGTTTTCGGGAAAAAAAATTAAATGATAAATGGGAAGTAAGATGAAAAAATTCAAGACATATTTAAGGGAAACTCTCCAGTTGTAGGTATCTATTTTGAGGATACATTTGATAAATTTGAATGATTTGAGGATATCTAAATGTACCATGAATTTGCATCTTATAGGTAGTATATAATTTATAAAGTGGTTGTCAAATATTCCTATATGAATAGTGATATATTATAAGATTTTTACATTGACTAGCTTAAAGGTTATGTTTCTAATAATGAGGTATCAAAAGTGTTCAAATTGAAGAAGTATTTATATAGGTTAAAAAAGGATCCAGGGGAATTGTATTAAAACCTATATATCTACTTTAAAAATATGAAATTTGTTAAAGTAAAAGTGGATAAAAACATACATATCATGTAAATAATGTTAGGTACACTTATTTTTATTATATATATTGATGGAATCATCTTTATAGTTGATTAAAAAAGTTATTGATTTTTTTTTTAAAAAAATGATGTTTTACATTGATATTTCTATTCTACATTATCATAGATGCATCTTGGATTTACAAGTGATTTATGAAGGGTTTATATCCAAAGAGAATTATACTAAATAATTGTTGAAGAATTTTTCCATGGAGGACTCAAAACCAGTGTCTACAACCATTCAAGTCAGACTACGATTGATTACTAATGCTAAATGTCTATGTGTTAATAAAATATTATTTAGAAAATTGGTTGGCATCTTACATTACCTCAAAGCATATTGAACTGATATTTTCTGTGATGTGATCCTATGTCCTACATATCTATGTTATCTGAATGAGTCACATATTATTTAAGTTAAAAGAGTTATTAAATACATTATTGGAATAACAAAATATATATTTCTATACATGAGATGATGGGATTTAAATCATTATAATGACATATATGCTAATATGAAAAGTGATTATTATGATAGAAGGTCTTAAAAATGTTAAATTTTCCTATTGGAAGATAGTTTTGAGTGTTTCAATTATTAAGAAATAATTACTCAGTGATATTTAGTAATATAGAAGCTAGGCATTTTGATACCACCAGTGCTTGTACACAGATTACAAGGATGATGAAGAAACATGATTATTTAGGGTTAGATATTGAAAAACCACTCAAAATTATTTATGATGATAAAGGTGAAATTATTCATTTTAAAAATCCATCGAAACCCTCAGGGTTCAAAGAAATCCATATTAGGATTCATTTAAATAATGAGGGGGTGGTTAATTGAGATATAAAGATAGAATTTACACATTTTAAGACTAGTTGGATGATATTTTCACCAATGTTGTCCCCAAATATATATTTCTGAACATGATACTTAATATGACTGTTTAGTCCTTCCCAATATCTTAATTTGTTTTGATATATCTCTAATGTGCCTTGAATCATGTGGTCAAAGGGTGAGAAATAATTACACAACTATTTCCTTGAAAAAGTAAAAAAAAATCATAAAGGTGTAGATGTATATTTTAAAAAGGGGGAAAGTGTATTTAAATACTTGTCAATTTATAATTTATTTTTTATATTATTTTAAAAATTCAGAGTTATCTTATGTGACATGTTCTTGAATTAAGGGGGAGTGCATTTAAATTACTAGGAAAAATATTTATTTTTAGAATGGGATGAAATTTCTTAAAAAATGTAGGTTATCCTATAAGGTTCTATCATGAGATATATAATGTGAGATAGGACATGATTTTACGACTCATTAATGAGTTGTAGAGTTTTATAAATAATTGAGTAAGGTTGAAAAACAAATCCAAATGTGAAGATTTAAGTTCTACAGAAATTGTAATATGATATTTTATTTATTATCGACCATTTATTAGAAGGTTTGAATAATTTATTTTAGAGGTTTGGAATTAGATCAGGATAATTTTAATGAATCCATAAAACAATTAAATGTGACATAAAATTTTGATTTTGAGGTGAAGAAATATGGTCAAGTCTTGGATCCTGTAATGTTGAGACAAATATATCCAAAAGGTTGAGACAAGTGTCTAGTGACCATGTCACGTTGATACATAATCACAGTAAGGTTGAAAAACATGAATGTGAAGCTTATTTTGTACCCAATATGATGAGAAACATGAATGGAAGGTTAAAATATAACCCCATAAGGTTGATATATATTAACACAAGGATTATACATGACCCATTAAGGTTAACACACATGCACATATGGTTCAAAAATTAACCCATAAGATTTTGAAAACCATTGTAAGGATATAAAATGAACTTAATATGGTTTAAATGATGATATAAGTGTTTTTAATCATTAATAAAACATCATGATAAATATTTTTTTCATCATTCATGAAGATATAAAAGGAGATAACTCTTACTTCATGGACCATGCCAAAATTCGTTGAATATAGAGTCAAGATGAGTGATATGTCATACAACCATGCTAGCATGGATGAAATTTAAATTCCAATATATTACAAGGTGGTTATTAAGGGAGAGTTTTCCTAATGGTATTAAATATTTTAAATGAAGTATTGAATAAGATTAAATGAGGATATCATGAAATATTAATATTTATTTAAAATATAAATAGTTTATGTAATTAATTATCAATTTTATTGGAAGAAAAGTTGATGTGTTTGATATGGGATTAACTAATACATAACTTGATGATGGAATTTATATACTAATAATTTAAATCTTATTCCTGTATTTGTTGTAATAAAAATTTTATGAAACATGGAAGAGAAAGTGATGCAATTATATTGAGAGGAATCTGATACACTATTATATAATTGATATATATATATATATAAAGAACATATAAGTATTTTGTATTCATGGATTATGAACATGTAAAGGCCAGATAGTATTATTGAAATTAATTTATACACTTCTTTTAGAGAAGGAAAGAGATCATTTTCATGCTAGCATGCTCTCATTCATGATGAAGTCATCTGAAATAATAGTGAGGATGTAACAACATGCACACAATAGTATTGAAACCATTATATATATTGAAATACTCTCAAATGATGATGTATTAATTGGTGTTAATTTATCCAATGTATAATAATGGATTTGAGTCCATCAACAGTGGGGTGATCATTTAAAATCCAATAGTAATATGATAAAGAATACGATACACTATTACTATAATTTTACAAGTTCATGGATTTATTCTAATATAGTATTGTATAATAAAATGATAGTATTTAAAGTATCACATAAGAATGATTCCATTACATGTAATAATGATTATATTAGTAATAATGTAGGTCTTAGATCTTAACCCAAAACTGGATAGGATAAGGATCTCAAATTGAGGTCAAACCTTGTAAAACACCTTATTGGTTGTACATTTCTTTTTTCGATCTCATATAAGGAAATAATGAGTTTATATTGAGTGGATAAGTACTATAAAATTTCATCAAGGTTTAATTCAAATATAATTTAGAAAAATATTACTATTTATTCACCCAACAATCCTAGTTCTACTCAAAATGACCTTGATGTTTCAAAACATTATATTGTATCCTTGATACCAAGTAGTAAAACATTATAAAAGTGTTATACCATACTCCAATTTGTGTGTATCTGGAAGATACTTAATACCCCAGGGAAATATCAATAAAATATTATATATCCAGTGATTGTGGTTTAACTCTGATATGTTTTGATAACCACATTCTATATACTGCCCTTTATCTAGAATGGACTAGTAAGGGTTATGATTATTTCTAGGCTACTGGGTTGTAAAATTACATAGTTAATTTCCCTTTGAGTTTAACCCATTATACCATAAAATTATTTTGGAGAATGCACTAAAGTGAAAATTGGGAAGCATATGAACTTATTTCTACATATTACCTTCAACCTTATTTAATATATCCACGTCCAGAATATATGTCCACTAAATATTTTTTTAGGTATTATGTATAAGGAGAAACTCATTATATATCTCACTAAGAATATAGAATCCACCATTCTGATAAATTCCACATATAATTATACCATATTTCTCATATTATAGGTAGATGATATTGTTTTTAGATGAACATTAGATGACTAACTCAGTAACGATATTTGTATTGTGATAAACTGAGATCTACGATAAAAAAATGGCCTTATATATCCTAGTGGAACAAATATTATAGTTTCACTCAACATTGATCTGATTCAAAACTAAATCCATGGGAACTCATTTGATAAATCATACCCTGTGTGATGATCCCATTATAGAATCCACCCACCCTATTGAATATGTTTGGAAAATCAATTGATAACCAAGTATACATGAGTGAACCAATAATTTACATGATAATAACTAATCACTATCACTAGAGTATCATTTTTCTTTGAATAATTCATAAATGGTATACCCATAAAATGATATGTTTTTCCATGTGATTCCTTGAGATAATGAAATATGTGTAGATAGATGTCTGATATGTAATTATGAAAATATTTTCAGCGGGAAGCCCAAATTTGTATTGAGGTATCATATGTGATAATGGACAATTGATTATATTTTTTCCAAGGAGACTTGAAATGTCTTGATGACATTTATGGAAGGGAACTATGAGATGAGTTCAAAATCTTTTATGTTTTTATTGATATGGTTTGAACCTTCAATTCTAGTAATAGTGTTTGAGTATGCTTCCATTTTCCCCAACAATATTCAATATTATTAGCTGAATTATGGCATGAAATAAAATATAAAGATAACATGAGGATGAGAGTGTGGGAAAAGGAACAAAAATATGTTGTAAACTAATTCAACAAATAGGAACTTCCTCCCTATACTGTTTCTAGATCATGATGCCTAGATCATATGGACCGATTATTAACATGAAAAATTTCTTTTCAAGGTCATTATGTTACATTATCCTTGACATATTTTCTCATAAATGTAGTAAATTCCCATCCTTCCATGTTTGATAACTTCAACCCCACTTTTACACTCTCTTACCTACACATAGTATAGAAAATGAAGTAGAACTCTAGGTATATTGAGAGATTAGTGAATGATTTGGGGGAAAAGAGATGGAGTTATCTATAGTAGATGTATATGTATTGAATTTGATAATTCATGTTAATCAATTAATTAATCCATGTTCCATAAAATGTACACATTATCTGAGTTCATTACAGCTCATTTTACCTATCTATTTATGGAGATCCCACATTCACACCCAATTAATAATTACAACAATTTTTTGTCCTATTAATGTTGATCAAATATAATTATATGGGGGAAATTGTATTGTGCCTAAAATTTAACAAATAATAAATTCAACAAATTATTTTTTAAGATTGAATAAAAGTGAGAAAAGGTAACTAGGATCCAAGTTCCGTACAACTATCTCAACATATCACTCATGTTCACTTCTTAGCCATTACTTCACACGCCTCTCTTAGTCACACACTTATTCACATTATTCCATCTTTGTTCCCACAATACATGCCTTGTATATACGAGGTGGGTTCCCTAATCAGTTTTAGTGGTCACATGAATTCCTTGGTCCCATTGAATATATGATGACCCCTATCCGCATATTTTTATAGTGTGTATGATGTCTGATAGAGAAGCCTCAACTAAACCTATGCAAAAGACATACACACCCAAATCCTCTTAGCTTCCCCATTATTGAATTTTCCACTCCTAAATAAGGGGAAATTATGGAATAGTGGGGTATTATGTATTTTAATGATTATAATAATTGTAAGAAAAATTCTAATTGTTTATAACCACTAGTAGGTTGAATGTTTTAGAAAATGAACTCTTAAGAAACAAGGTTATGCTATATTGGTTCCTAATTCCCTATAAAAAAGTCACAATTATTATATCCTTAATAAAAAAACCCTATTCTCATTTGGTATCTAATTTATCCCCATTTCAAATAGGATCCAAACTTAGTGTTCGATTCTATCTATAAGACCTGATATATATAACAACCAAGAATTCATCATTTGAGTAATTTCATGACAACACTTAAAAAAAACTGAGATACCATTTTCAATGGTCTTCTACCAGAGTTTTATCTTAGTTCCTAGTATTCACCCAATAGGTTAATATTAAAAGAGACACATTTTACTAGGTCACATACATGTGAATACCAATCACTTAGGTACTTTTTTTTGAGATAAAATAATTTCATAAAAGGACATAGAATCACTCTTTATCTTGTACCAACCCAATACTGAATTACATATTATTAGGCCTCCTCTTCCATGGCCTTTAAAAATGCGTGACTGGGTTATGCATGCTAGAGTGAAGATATTGATCTTTTATTCCTTTTACAATTGGAATATATAATTTTATATAAAATTTTAAATATGTTTTCTACTTATCCTATATATGACTTAGGGTTTTACCAATCATGTGTTTCCTAATAAAAAAGGTCTTGATCCCCAAGAAATTAGTTTAACTCTTTGGGACCCTTGTACTAAATTATAATATCATCAACTATAACCCAAAAATGATCTATACATATCATGGAACTTTAACTCTGTATAATCCCAAAACCAACCCTTATCCATTTCATCATCCATGTTGAACTAGAAAGGGGTTATCATGCATAAATCCCACAGAAATCATAACGTGGTTACACTCACATAGTAGTCCATGTTGCAGGAATTTAAACATCATAACATATATTCCATTCTATGTTATTATAATCATATAAAAACATATCCTGGTCATATATCCATAAAATATATTCATCATCGTTCTAGATACTTGATTGGAAAAGGTCCTTTATATGGTCATCGTTGGAAATCTATAAAAGGAGTATCATTGGTCTTGGTTACATGATATTATAAGGAACATGATCTGTCATGATTTATTGACCTCAAAAGGAACCACAATAGTACTTTTAACATGACCTTAAAATTTATGAAAAATCTCATTAAGAATTATTTAACGTTGTTGGTTCTGATTCCCTTCATAGGGATACAATGGAAGCCCTTATTAGGGGCCTGATCCGAATTCCACAACAACCACTGCCTCCTCTATTGATGGCCAATTTTACAATTCCCATCTGTTTGGATATAAACCAAAGTATAATTAACCAATAAAGATAAGTATGGAAGGTCTCTAATTCATATACATGTTCACATCATTTCATGGTAAATATTGATCGCTCTCATTACCAAGGTAAATCATATTGTTAATAAAAATCATTTTAGGAATATCTCTAAAATCGATAAGATAGTCCAAGACAATGTAATAAATCTCTATAAAGGATGGTATTATATTTAATAATATAGACCAATGTGAAATTTAATGAGTAATTAGAATACCCCAGAGGCCATATTCCTTTAAAACAATGGTTTTCATCCCATCATTAATCTATGGGAATAAGAATATGGTGGAACAAAGTGATATCCCAATAAACCTAAAAAATAGCCCCTCTTTCATGTAAAAAAAGAAATATATCACCAGTTAACTTCTCTTTAGACACTAGAATTATTATTTAAAGTTCCCTATCCTAAATAAATAATGATATATCTTGGTTTGATATGATAAAGGAATAACTCTCTAGGGGAAATTAGACATGAATTTCAAATGAATTCATACTAAAAAAGAAAACCGTTCTCATCAAAAACATTATTAGGTACCTCTCATTAAAATATCAATTTAACCTATAATGGATCCATTGAAACACATTTTTTAGAAATTATAGGTATGATGAAATTGGAACTCATACATCAAGTTGTGACAATTTAATAAATTTTAATAAAACTAATTTTCATAAATAAGTACAAAAACTGTTCTCCAATGTTTAAATTTATCCCTTCTATCATTGAATAAACAAATATATCATTAAAAATACATAAACAAATAATCAATAAAATATCTAAATTCAATTCGAATTAATCTCATTAATATTATTAGTGAATTAAAAATCTAATATATTAATTTACAAACTAAAAATTATCATAATGAAATTTGAAAATTGCCTTTAGAATGCACACATACTTCACTCTCGTATGATGATATCTCAATGAAAATTTAATTAATAAGCACTTGAAAAATCCAATCAACTAGTAAAATAAATACTCAATGATCAAAAGAGGATAATTTTACATCATTATATATAGTAAAATCACTAATAATATTTTGAAAATATTATACGTCCATAATAATTTTCAGGGAATAATAATAGATAACCCCAATGAGAAACACGAAATTGAATGAAAACTCTCTTAAAAAATTTATCAAGATAATTATAAAACATTATAATCACAACAAATTTCATCCATTAAGTGAACATAGAGATTGGTGATCAAAAAATAGATATATCCCAATATAAAAATAAATCCTCCAATATGAAGTTAAACTCATAAATTCTTCAAGGAAAGTATTTAAAACTCAGAAACATAAAAAAATACACCACATGTATCTCAACTAAAAAAATAATTAGTCTCTATAACTATGAAGAAATAATATATACCCATATACATCAAAGACACCCATTTATTATCTTCTTCACTATGGATTACTACATGATCACACTTAATTCTAGTAAATATAACTATAAAATTAAAGAAATATACATACAATTTCACAAAATACAATAAATCTAGTAAAATGATGACAATGATGTTTATACATATAACCAAAATGTTATTTGATGTGAAAAATTTCTCCAAAACCCACAAAAAACTACGAAACACTTCACTAGAATCTGTTGACATCAAATATAGGTATCAAACATCATGGTGATTATAACAACAAAAGTTCTTATAATACATTTCTATGTAAATTATTATTATCAATGATAGCTTATTTCAGAAGAAATACTGAAATAAAATGTGTCATGATATATTATACGAATAAAACCTATAGTTAAAATATTATAATCAATTATAAAAATTCAATCAAAATAGGATTTAGAAAACATAAATTTTAAAAATGTATTTTTCAATAGAATATTTTTTTCATTATATTTATTATTATTTTTAATTACATGGGGTCTTGATAGGGCATAATCATTTGGTCTGAGCAGATGGTAACATTAGGCATGTCGGGGTATCTCTAGATACTTGGACATATCTGGACTCTTGATCATAGGTGACATGTATTATTAACCCTAGGATAGATTCCCAATGTCACGAAAACTTGAGGTCTCCAACATTGATCATGGAATATATTATGAAAGTGGTTTGTATTCCAATGTTTTCCTCAGCATCCCATTCTTAACAAAGGGTATTCCGTTAGTTTAAAATCATGTTTAGATGGTTACCCTGAAGTCAGTCCATATGAGGTTTTCCTCTAGAATATAATTTTAAACATGAGGTAGGCCATGAGTCTAATGTCTTGTAGAGACAATATTATGATGATTATATCCTACCTTACAGACATATTAATGATGTTCACCCCCAAGAGGGAACAACTAGATGGTTTACTGAATGGGTGTATCAGAACACCCAATGAGAGCTCATCCAAGTTGGTGCATCTCTTAAATAGATAGTGTCACACCGTGAAGGCTAATATAGACACCATTGAGGGAATATTAGGGTGGAGGAACCTAAAGAGGGGGACACTAGATGGATGGATAAGGATACCCAATGAAAGCGGACCAGGGATGGTGTGTCTCATAATGAGAAGGTTTCACCCTATGAATGTTGATCTAAACTCCACCGATGGAGGAGCAAGGAGTTGGACCACAATGAGGGGGACACCAAAGCTTAACACAGGATGGTATTGAACCACATGATTCTAATATATACCCAACATATAATACAAGGATAAAAACCCACATTGTTTAGCATGGTATGGCATGGGGCTTGCACATGGCAAGATACCATTCATAAGTGGATCTCTCTTGATTGGATGATATGGATTATATGATTATTATTCATAGTTATCTACTCATGTGTTTGTAAGAGAAGAAATGAGATGATAGTAATGATATCATCGAGATGTGGTGTCCCAAGTTAGAATTAAGATGGTCATGGAGGGATTTTTGAAAGAATGGATGGAATATAGAGAGTGATGGGTTTTTGGGCTTGAACATCAGGGAGGCTTCCTATGTACCATGTTTAGAAGACAAGGATAAAATTACGTGTAGTTCATGATTTCATTAGGGATTACACATGGAATGATTCCATTTAACATGATTGGGATTACACGTGGTTAAAACCACAAATGGATAAAATAAGATGATGTGACTTCATCAGGATAAGTGTGAGTTGATGGATGAATTGATGACAGATGGATCCAAACATCGTAGGGAGGTGGATCTATGGGATGTGTCTCATAAAGGGAAAATATCACATCATGGGGGTATTCCCATATGAGGCAGAATTATAGTTTACCAGGTGGATAGATACGAATGACTATAGTGGAATATCTAGGGTGGGGTGTCCCATGAAGGGATGATAACACACCATGATGAATGATATGAACACCACTATTGGTGGATTAGTGAGGGTGTACCCCTAAGAGGTGGCACAATGGTTTAGTGATGGTTGCAATTGAATATCATGGAGGATCCTATATAACCTACCAAGGAGGTAGGGTTTGAATCTCACATAGTTTGAGAATCACATGTAGTTTAACATCATGTGACAAGGAAGATAGAAACAATGTTTAATGTCATAAGGTAAGGATGATTGTGAACCGAAATGAATATAATTGTGTCAGGTTTGAACCTCTGGGTGGTTTCCTACGTTTCTTAGATAGTTGGGAATTAATGTCACTGTAGTTCTGATGGGGGTTATAGGGATTACATATGAAGATGAATCCCAATAATGTATTGTGGGGCTTACAGATTTAAGGTACCCAAGTGGAACCAAATGATATTTGACCTCTGGATGAAGCATGAACCTCTCGAGATGTAGTGGATCGAGGAATTGATTAGGATAGAAATGGATGATAGAAGAATATATGATTCTGGAAGCGAACCACCAGGAAAAGGGCACCATGGTTTACCAATGGTTGGGATTGGAACTCATGGAGGTGTGCTATATAAAATTTTAGAAGATAAAGATAAAAACCCACATAGTTCACTGATTCTGGGATTACACATGGCTGGTGGCCCATGGAGGTGGAACCTAGGGCTTACTCTAGGATGGATGCCTGGGTGACACTATAGAGAAAAAATAGTGTGAATGGGGCTTATGGACAAAAGTTTCCCGAGTACCACTATAGAATGAAAATGGTATCAATGGGTCAAAACATGGATGTTTCCCATAATTTCTTCCATGTCTGACCATGAGGTCATTCCAACCAGTTGGTGGGTTACGGTATATGATTAGAGATTACACCTTATATGGAGGCCCATAATGGTTGTTTTCTATTTTTATTAGGAGGATGCATCTTATTCTTGATGCATATGGAATCCTATTATTGAATAATTGGGAATACTATAGTTTAATGTCTTTTAGTGAGGACTGTTGGCACCTTATTCTTGGTGTATAAGGCATATCATGTTTTTCTCAAGAGGAAATTTATGTTTCACATTTAGGGTAGAATATATTATTTAGTCATGTAGAAAATAAAATTAGGCGGAAGAGGCATATAAATGTCTGGTGTGGGTGTTACGCAAAATAGGCCCTTTTTAGATTAACCTAGAATAAGAATTAGGATATGGGGTTAGAATAGTTTCTTGATGAATGGTTTGACTCAAGGTACTTAGCGAATAAAATATGGGATTTTAAACATATGACATGGGAAAGGGACCAAGAGGAATATGTGGACTGAATGTGTTTCAAGGGGTGAGGATTAGTATCTCAAATAACAGTATTATAGAGATAAATGTTGCGGCTGTATAGGGGAACAACCCCAAATATAGCCTACTCAGCACGAAAAGATAATGGCTCGACTCTCTATTTTTCATGGGGATCCGTGATGGTAGTGATGTGACTGACCCAGGGGGCCATGACCATAGTCTGGCACTAATCCAAAGAGAGGGTGAGAGGGCACAGAAACCATGGTATAGGCTAGCATGCACTAAGGTAGGATCTCCATGAATTATAGGGATTGACAAAGAATGGGGGTTCATGGAGCTTAGGGTCATTCAATGGATTCCCTGATTCATAGGGGGAGTGATTAATGAAGGAAGATTGCTTCGTGAATCCTCAACTCCCCAAGAGGTTCTTCCTCCTTTGGGAAGGGAATATGACTTCACAGATGGAATCTCCACATGGGGTGGAGGATCTCAAGAACCCAAGGGATATTGCTTTGTGAAGCATAGGAGCTCTGCAGAAGAGGATCTCATAGAGCACATGAGCTCCATGAATTTAAAGAGTGAGGGTGCAACCAGCTATCATATCCTGCGGAAATGAAGTCATGAGGTGAGTATTTATGGGAATTAGGGTCTCGTAGTTCAAGAAATATATCTATGAATCAAAAAGGGCATCATGGAAGTCATGAGGCTCATCAAACACGCAGTTCCTACCACCATATTTCATTATGATTGTGGAGGGAACTTTATGAACTAGAGCATTGTGAATGGGCTCCATAAACCATTTTTCCATCCAGTCATTAAATACCATAACATTTAATCTATAACTCCATTCTGTCTCCACGAACAATCAAATAAAAGCCTATTAAATTGAATATGATAATGAATCAATTGTAGAATAATTCATTTCATCATTTAGAATTGTTTTTGTGTGCTAAAATAAAATATTAAATGTCTTGAAACCTAGTTAAAATATGTTTTGAAATGATATTTAAATTACGAATAAACTTCATTCCACCCCAAAATCTATTATTTATCACTTTTTGTGCCATTTAACATTGAATAGTGTCATTATAATATTGAAAAATAATGTATTTTCACCAATGTGAGATTTTATTAACTTATAAAAGTGGACACATCCACCCATTCATTCCACACACTTTAAAATTAATTTCATTATGAGAATTTAATTTTTTCCTCATTGAATAATCTCAAATTTGTATATTTATCTCATATAAATTAGTAATCCTAATCCCTTTATTTCCAATATTACTTTCAATAAAATTTGGAAGGTCTCAATGTTAGTATTATATAATCTTTATACTTTTATTCATAATATTTATCTTCCAAAACTAACATATCATTTGTTATATAATGACCTTAGTATCATTATTTTATCAAAATATAATTATATTAAAGGAAAAAATATTATATATTCCTTCTATACAACTTATAAAAACAAAATAATGTAGACAAGGACTGTAATAGTTTAGTTTCTTTGGATACTCAGAACATAATCTTCTAATCGTGGTGAAATATCGTCAACATCTCCCATAAAGATCTTCCCCTTTTGTTTTCTTACCTAAAACCTTTCTTTAAATCACGGGGAAAAGAAAACATATAAAGGGTTAGCTCAAATGATCAGTAAGGGTAATCATGGATAAAATAAAACAAATCATATACATTTTAACTTAAAAACATGAACATAATGTTTAAACATCAAAATATTGGTCAATGACATAAAAATTACAGTACATAAGGAATAGATCATAAAGAAACATTAATCATGATAAAATAGCATGGGAATAAAACATGTGATTTTGGAAACCATTAAGCACATGATATGATTTCCATAGTAGCCAAGGCATTGTTGCCAAGACCATCTTAGTGGACAAAGTCCCTTTCTGAATCGAGTTCACTCCTCGTTCCAGTCCTGTATTACTGAACCGGATTAACTTACCATTCCAGCCATGTCTATCTCAGGAGATATAAATCTTTACCCAATTCATTGGAGGGAGATATAGGTCCCACCCATCTCATAATGGAATCATTATTACTTGTGCCACAACATAAACATAAATCATTCATCATAACCCAAAGAATAAAATGGGTTCAATAAACATTATCCCATCATAAAATAATCCATATAAAACAAATAGATATCATTTAATAATAATAAAAGTTAAACCATGTAAATAATATATACATTATACTTGAAACATAATCATACTAAATAATGTCATCTTATATGGAAAATAGTTTTGACATAACACTTGAAATGAATTCTTGAAGAAAATATCCTTTCTTCTCCAAAATCATTTTCTTTTCTCAACATGCCGTACAATTTTAAAAGAAAATAATTTTTTTAAATGATCATGAAATCTTGTATAGTAATCTTCATGGAAGTAAGGTGTTAGAAAAATTTAAAAACCCGTTCATGCCGTATAAATTAAAAAAAACATTCTCCTCGTACTTTTGTCGGAAAAGTCAAAAAGTTCCTCTTATGGTTAACAAAAGAAATATTCCTTTCATAACATGTGGTAAAAGCCAAAAATGGGTGAAAAGGACTTTAAAAATACATAAAAACACTTTTATAAAACATGTACATGGATGATAACAATAACCCTAGTAAATACATACGAATAAACAATCTTGGATAAGAATGAGATTGGAATAATTATCCCTTACCTTAGGTCCAATTTGCTTCGTACATGTCCGAACCTCCTTTATATTGATTTAAATAATGTTATTGACTTATTCCAGAATCATACTCATTGTTGTGATATCATATATGGTCATATTATTAGCTTCTTATTAGTAATATTTCATTGTTACTAGTTATTCGGGTGTTTATTGCTTTTTGTTCTTATGCGTGTTTTGTCGAATAAATTCTTATTCTTATTTTAGGTCATAGTTAACTCATTTAAGAAATGGTATTAGTGTAATATATATCATATTTATTCATTCAATTAATTTATATAATCATTATGCCATGAATATCATTTAGAACGAGTCGCATCACATCGTGGAGACAGTAGGTCGTACGTACGCACGAGCGATGATATCGTTCCCATGATCGTGGAATTGTATTGAAGTGTGTGTATAATATTTAATAATCAATATCACTTTACAATAATCATATATAGTTATTCTCTACACCATTATACCCATCGAAGTAAGGTGGTGGTGGAAAACAGATTACACCACGGCGTGAAGACGGTATTCTGTACGTACGCACGCGCGGTGATTTCGTTTTCCGTAGGATGGATAAAAGGTGAAATAAGGTTGTTTCATATTTATAATAACATATCAGTTTATAGTTAATACTTATGTTATTACTTTATAATGATAAAAATAAATAAGAAGAAGTAGAAGAAGAAAGAAACTTGAGAGAATCGGAAGAAGAGATTACCTCTTCTTCGACGCACCTCCTTTAAGACTTCTATTAAGGAAGTAGAGTTGGTATTTTGAGAATACCAGAACCTTTATAATGTTTATAGGGAAGTGGAGAATAGAAATGGGAAGGGGTTGGCCGAGCTTCAAGGCTCAAAAGGGTGTGAATAGAAGAGGGAAGGGGTTCCCTTTTTATAAGGGAGGAGAGGGGAACCTTTGAAAAAGCTTAAAATATAATTTTATAATAAAGTCATATTCGGTTTTTTATAGCTCCAAGTTGATTTATTTCGAAGATAAGGTGGGTATGGGTCTCAATACTCTAAAACAATAGATTTTAGATAGTTCTGGGTCATTATATTAACCTTATCTTTTAGTTTTAACTCTTAGTTAATTAGATTGACATTTACCATGTCACATTGTATTTTTATATTATATAGTTAATAAACTTTACATATGCATCCAAGAGACTGAAAATTGGTCCATTAATGGTAAACCTATCATGATATAAGAATCTTGGCCAAAACTTATATTTTTAGGAATATAATAACAATTAATAATATAATATTTGTTTTAAAAACTATTTTATGTCAATTTTGACACTATTTGGTAATGGATTTTTGTGAAAATCATAACTGCATGATTAGTTCGAAAAAAGTTAATTAATTAAATACTAACATGTAATATTAACCTAGAATTTTTTTTAATTCATAAAAAGTATCAAATTACATTTATTTGGGTATTTATAATATCAATTATTTTAATATTTCATTATTTAGGTAATTACTGCATCACCATTGTGTCATAAATAAAATATATTATTTAATGTCTAAAAATTATAAATAAAACACCAATAGGTATGAAATATTTTTAGCTTTATAATTAATATTTTTAGTAGAATTTATCATATGTATAACCATATATTAAAAATTATTTAGTTATTAAACTTTGATTTTAACTATTTTAACCCTTCTTTAAATAAATTAATAATAAATGTTCTAATCTAATCCAAGTGGACCTAAAGGATCATATTTTATTCCTAAGGTTGTTTTTGGTCGAATTACACTTATCCAATAGAATTAGTACATGTGTTAGGGTAATAATAATATCATTTGTACCCTTAATTACCCTATTTACTTTTAACCGTGGTAAATAAATGTAAAAAGTTACTATTCACCAAAAATTATGTTCATCTCATTGAAACACATTTAAGTCCTTGATAATAAATGTGTCTCTCGGATTTTTGAAATTCCACTCACAGGAGTGGTAAAATTAAGTTTTATGTGAATTTCCAAATTCTCCTAGGAGATAGGTAAAAGACGGTGAAAAGTTCAATAAAATTTTTATATATCTAAAATTACTATAAAATGACTCCAATTAATTACATTGAACTTATATTGGTATTATGTATCAATTTTGACCTAAAATAAATTTAAATAAAATAAATAATTATTTAAATAAAAAGTCTGTTTTTAAATAGAAACCCAATGTTTTCACTATTCTTCAAAAATTGAAAGTTTTCAGAAAAATACCAAAAATTCACCCTAGGCTAATTTCGATATTACGAATCCAAAAATGAAGTCCATTTTGAAATATAAAATTTATAAAATTTCAAAAAGTGGGTATTACTATTCATAATGGCTAGTTTATATAAAATTTTAATAACATATCATTGTTTAGTGAAACTCGATATTGTGTACAACACATGCTATCGTGGAAGGTTGCGATTGCGTGTAAAGCAAGACAAGTCTGGGATGCGTTTAGTGCAAGTTCCTTTTGGTGTAGCGTATAACACAAGACATCAATGAAATTAAAAAGAATATTTTTCATAAAATCTCGGGGTGTTACATTCTACTCCCCTTAAAATGAATTTCTCCCTTGAAATTCGTCGGGGTTATAAATGGTTTACTACTTGAAAGTTTTTTTCATTGAAACCCACAACGTAAAAAGGAATACTATTACTTCATTTTAAAAAGGGAATTTAGAATCATAATGGTCACCCAATGTAACTCAGCATTGGGTTTCCACATAGGACAACATAATTGAAAATATGTATATGAAAGAAAAATCTAACCATCAAGTTCTGATGGAGAGTGGTAGAGAACATGGCTATGAAAAAGGCAACAATCACAAAGACATAAATTTGTGATGATCTAAGGTACCATCCGATTCATCAGATATGAGAGCACTAGGACAACATTTTTTTGTTTTCAAGATCATTTCCCTAATGTTGAAGAATTTAAATTAAAAGAAATACATACTTTATTTTGGTATTACCTCACTGTTGCTCATGTCTTGAACAATTTCCACTTCATCTCTTAAATAAATGAAGTTGAATTTGACTTCTATGAAGTGTTAGAAGATTATGCGATAGAATGATAGGTCATTCCATCTATTTCAATCGCAAAAAGTTTAACACAATTTATTAAATATACAGAAGTCCATCTATGATGAGATTAATCATATATGGTTGCTAAAATGGACTTATACATCAGCTATCATAGCGCTTAATAAAATAAAACTAGTTTCTACTAACTAGGGACTTCCAGTAGGCCAGTGGTAGGTGATAAAGTCTTGTCGCACTTCTGTTGTGGGTTCGATTCCCATAGCCTTGTCTGACGTGATGGGTTGTCACTCGTCCTGCAGGTTGTCCTTTTTATAAAACTACATAATTATAACATTCCATAAATAATATCGAAAACAGTTCTCGCCTTAAAAAATAATAACTTATGTCCAACATAATCCATTTCAAATCTTTAGGCTTATCCAAAATACTTCTGTCCAATTACTAGAAATGACATCTACCGAGCATCTGAATTTCTTCATTTGTCCCCCATATATCATAAGATATATCTTGTTGTTGGTCACATTCCAAACATTAGAATACCTTAATCATATATTCTCTTGAAAATTGAATACCCATTGAACCTTAGTGAAAACATGAGTGCTGTAAAAAATTAACTCCTTCCACATAACAAAATCCCAAAATTTCTATATACTCAAACCATGATATCACTTTGTCCTTATATCAATCTTGAGTTCATGAATACTGTCAAACATTTCATTTTCTTCTTATCCCTTCATTATGCACATATCATCTTCTTTCCAAAAATATCTCAATCACTTTCCATGGTTACCAGTACCATAAAATTATTGAAAACCACAATAGACCAATAGATAAATATTCTAATATTCAATGATACTATATACAACATTATTTTGGAATTCCATTACATAAACACTTAATCATTCCACCACATCATTTTCATATTCAACATCGCCAATAGTGATCGCATGCGACTTCCCTTTGTTCTTTGACTTAAGTGGTTTCTCATGTCGATCATCATTAACCCTTGGATTAGGGTATTGATAAGCATAATGCCACATTTCATTGAACTTGAAGCATTGAAGTGATGGTGGTGCGTTCTCTGTAGTATTTTCTTTATTCACATCATTAGAAACCCTTTTTCCATTACTTCGACACTCAACTGCTCGATGACCTTATTTTCCACAATTAAAACATTTTCTAGTCCCTTTAAGACAATCTCCACTATGCTTCTTTCCACACTTTGAGCATAAAGAAACATTCATCTTCTTTTCACTATTGTTCTGAGATTTCTCCTTGAACTCCATCTTTCGTTTCTTGTCCAAACCATGAGATGGATATGTAAAACCAACTTCCATTTCTACCTTGATAGCACAATGCACAATTTCTTCATAGCTACTTAAGTATCTTATAGCTAATGCCCTTAGAAGACTTGGTTTTAAGCCACTGAAGAATAGATCGACTTTACTTTAAAGTTGGATGATAAAGCTAGATGCATACCTTGCAAGCCTTGTAAAATTTTCATCGTATATACCAACAGATTTAACATCCTTTTGCTTAATCTCAAGGAACTCCTTTTCCATATTTTTTTGATGAATATGAGGGATGTACTTACTGAAAAAAAAGTTCTTGAACTCGTCTCATTCCATGGATTCAATTTCATCTTGGGGCCTTGTATTCTTAATTAGAGTCCACCACTGGTCTGTTTCACCTTCTAAACGGTAAACAGCTAGAATGAATTTATCATGTTCCGAACAGCGAAGTATGGAAAATATCTTTTCAATGGTACTGATTCATTGTTCAGCAACAAGCGGATCAGAAGACCCATTGAAAGAAGGTGGATGTTGCCTCATGAAGGACTCAATAGAATATTCTTCCCTTCTCTGCTCATTCGGAAGCCCAAAATGATTCATATCTTGCGTAAGTATAGCAATAAGATTTTTCACTCCATCTCCCATAACTTTGGTTTGTTCAAGAGGACAATCATTACATTTTCCATTACATTGATCAAAACGGTTCCTTCGGGTTCCATCCATCATCTAAAACCCAAAAAGAATAGTGTGAGAGGCAAAAATCATGCTAGGGAAAACAACCTAATAAAGGGGGAGTACCTTCAATATCTAACATCTTAGGTTTAATTCTAATATCATTACCGTAATTCTAGGACTATAACCTATACTTATACTTAACCTTAGAGACATACCTAGACATACCTTAGAAATATCTCTAGGGATCTCACTAAAATTTTCACATCCTAGTTTCCAAAAGATAACTAAACCTTTCCTCTGATACCAACTATAGAGACCCAAATCTTGACGTACATGGACATTAAATTATATTTGCGGAATACGTAATACAAAACAAAAACAGACACACAAGGACCTCAATAGTTTAGTGTCTTTGGAAACTCGGAACGTAATCTTCTAATCGTGGTGAAAGATATTCAAAATATCCCATAAAGATCTTCCCCTTTTGTTTTCTTACCTAAAAGCTTTCTTTAAATCTTGGGGAAAAGAAAACATATAAAGGGTGAGCTAAAATTCTCATTAAGGGTAAGCATTGATAAAATAAAACAAGTCATATACATTTGAACTTAAAAACATGAACATAATGTTTAAACATCTAAATATTGGGCAATGACATAAAAATGGAAGTACATAAGGCATAGATCATAAAGAAACATTAATCATGATAAAATAGCATGAGAATAAAACATGTGATTGTGGCAACCATCAAGCACATGATATTATTTCCTTAGTATCCAAGGCATTTCTTCCAAGACCATCTTAGTGGACAAAGTCCCTTTCTGAATCGAGTTCACTCCTCGTTCCAGTCCTGTATTACTAAACCGGATTAACTTACCATTCCATCCATGTCTATATCATGAGATATAAATAATTACCCAATGAATTGGAGGTAGATATAGGTCCCACCCATCTCATAATGGAATCATTATTACTTGTGCCATAACATAAACATAAATCATTCATCATAACCCAAAGAATAAAATGGATTTCATAAACATCATCCCATCATAACATAATCCATAAAAAACCAATGGATATCATTTCATCATAATAAAATTGAAACCATGTAAATCATAGATAAATTATACTTGAAACATAATCATAATAAATAATATCATCTTAGATGGAAAATAGTTTTGACAAAACACTTGAAATGAATTCTTGAGGAAAATATCCTTTATTCTTCAAAATCATTTTCTTTTCTCAAAATTCCGTACAATTTTAAAAGAAAATAATTTTTTTAATGATCATGAAATATTCTATAGTAAGCTTCATGGAAATGAGGCATTATAAAAATTTAAAAACTCGTTCAGGCTGTATAAGTTAAAAAACAATTCCCCTCGTACTTTTGTCGGAAAAGTCAAAATGTACCTCATAAGGTTAAAAAAAGAAATATTTATTTCATAACATGTGGTAAAAGTCAAAAATGGGTGAAAAGGACTTTAAACATACATAAAAACACTTTTATAAAACATGTACATGGATGATAACAATAACCCCAGTAAATACATACGAATAAACAATCTCGGATAAGAACGAGATTGGAAAAATTATCCCTTACCTTAGGTCTGATTTGCTTCGTACGTGTCCGAACCTCCTGTATAATGATTTAAATAATGTTATTGACTTATTCCAGAATCGTACTCATTGTTATGATATAATATATGGTCATATTATTAGCTACTTATTAGTAATATTTCAGTGTTACCTGTTATTCGGGTGTTTATTGCTTTTTGTTCTTATGCGTGTTTTGTCGAATAAATTCATATTCTTCTTTTTGATCATAGATACCTCATTTAAATAATGGTATTAGTTTAATATATATCATATTTATTTATTAAATTCATTTATACAATCATTATGCAATGAAGATCATGTAGAATGAGTCACATCACATCGTAGAGACGGTAGGCCGTACGTATGCATGAGCGATGATATCGTTCCCATGATCGTGGAATTGTATTGAAGTGTATGTATAATATTTAAGAATCAATATAAATTTACAATAATCATATATAGTTATTCTCTACACCATTATACCAATACAATTAAGGTGGTGGTGGAAAACAGATTACACCACGGCGTGGAAACGGTATTCCATACGTACGCATGCGCGGTGATTTCGTTTTACGTAGGATGGATAGAAGGTGAAATAAAGTTGTTTCATATTTATAATAACATATCAGTATATAATTAATATTTATGTTATTACTTTATAATGAGATGACTAAAAAAGAAGAAGTAGAAGATGAAAGAAACTTCAGAGAATCGGAAGAAGAGATTACCTCTTCTTCGACGCACCTCCTTTAAGCCTTCTCTTAAGGAAGTAGAGTTGGTCTTTGGAGAAGACCAGAACCTCCAAAATGTTTCTAGGGAAGTGGAGAAGAGAAAAGGGTAGGGGTTGGAAGAGCTTCAAGGCTCAAAATTGTGTGAAGAGAAGAGCTAAGGGGTTCCCTTTTTATAAGGGAGGAGAGGGGCACCTTTGGAAAAAATTAAAATATTATTTTATAATAAAGTCATATTTGGTTTTTAATAGCTCCAAATTGATTTATTTAGAATCTGAGGTGGTGATGGGTCGAAATAATTTCAAAAAATAAATTTTAGACAGGTTTGGGTCATTATATTAACCTTATCTTTTATTTTTAACTCTTAGTTAATTAGATTGATATTTACCATGTCACTTGGTATTTTTATATTATATAGTTAATAAACTTACCATATACATCCAAGAGACCCAAAAGTGGTCCATTAATGATAAAAATATCATTATATAAGTATCTTGGCTGAAACTTATATTTTTAGGAATATAATAACAATTAATAATATAATATTTTTTTAAAAAACTATTTTATTTCAATTTTGATACTATTTGGTAATGAATTTTTGTGATAATCATAACAACAAGATTAGTTCTAAAAAAGTTAATTAATTCAATAATAACATGTCATATTAACCTATAAAATTAGTGGAATTCCTAAAAAGTATCAAATTACATTTATTTGGGTATTTATAACATCAATTATTTTAATATTTCATTATTTAGGTAATTAGAACATCACCATTGTGTCATAAATAAAATAAATTATTTAATGTCTAAAAATTATAAATAAAATACCATTAGGTATGAAATATTTTTATATTTCTAATGAATATTTATAGTCGAATTTATATTATGTATAACCCTATATTAAAAATGATTTAGTTATTAAACATTGATTTTAACTATTTTAACCCTTCTTTAAATAAATTAATAATAAATGTCCTCGTCTAATCCATGTGGACCTAAATGGTCATAATTTATTCCTAAGGTTGTTTCTGGTCGAATTAAACTTATCCAATAGAATTAGGACATTATTTAGGGTAACAATAATATCATTTTTACCCTTAATTACCTTATTTACTTTTAACCATGGTAAATAAAAGTAAAAAGTTACTATTCACCAAAAATTATTTTCATCACATTGAACCACATTTTAGTCCTTGATATTAACTGTGTCTCTCGGATTTTTGAAATTACACTCACAGAAGCGGTAAAATTATGTTTTATGTGAATTTCCAAATTCTCGTAGGAGATGTGTAAAAGACGGTGAAAAGTTCAATTTTTTTTATATATCTAAAATTACTATAAAATGAATCCAATTATTTACATTGAACTTATATAGGTATTATGTATCAATTTTCACCTAAAATAAATTTAAATAAAATAATTAATTATTTAAATAATAAGTCGGTTTTTAAATAGTAACCTAGTGTTTTCACTATTCATAAAAAATTGAATGTTTTCAGAAAAATAAAAAAAATTCACCCTATGATAATTTTGATATTCCGAATCCAAAAATGAAGTCCATTTTGAAAGATAAAATTTATAAAATTTCAAAAAGTGGGTATTTCTATTCTTAATGGCTAGTTTATATAATATTTTAATAACATATCGCTGTTTAGTGAAACTCGATATTGCGTACAGCACACACTATCGTGGAAGGTCGCGATTGAGTGTAAAGAAATCCAAGTTAGGGATGAATGTAGTGCAAGATCCTCTTGGAGTAGCATATAACACAAGACATCAATGAAATTAAAAAAAATATTTTTCATAAAATCTCGGGGTGTTACAAAAGGGATGATATCATATGCTCAGTAGGGATTAAAATATAGCAGAAACTATCATAAATAATAATAAACATTTAAGGCAATGTATAAGATTAAAACACAATCCTTTTTAACAAAAACTACAATAGGATTTAGAGAAGTTTAGGTCACCATATTAACCATATCTTTTGGATTTTACTCTTAGTTAATTAGTTTATCTTTTACCATGTCTTCTTTTTTTATTACACTATATGGTTAATAAACATACTATAAACTAAAAAACGAACCTAAAGTGGTTAAATAATGATATATATATCATTATATAAGTCTTTTGGGTGATCCTTATATGTTTAGGAATATTATACCATTTAATAATATTATATTTGTTTTAAAAACTCATTAATGTCAAATTTGACAATATTTAGTATTTGGTTTTAGTGAAATTAATAACTGCATTATTAATTCAAAAAAATTAATTGAATCAACCCTTAAATGTCATATTAATCTTGAAAATTTGTGTAATTCATCAAAAGTATCAAGTTAAATTTATTTTGATATTTATAATATCAATTTTTTTAATCATTCATTAATAAGGTAATTACTGCATCATTATTGTGTCCAAAATAAATTTAATTATTCAATTTTTAAAAATTATAAATAAATTACCATGATGTATTAAATTTTTTTATATTTATAATTATTATTTATAGTGGAATTTATCTTATGTATAATCCTATATTAAAAATGATTTAGTTATGAAAATTTGAATTTAACACTTTTAATTCCTCTTTAAATAAAATAATAATAAATGCCCTAATCTAATCCAAGTGGACCAAAGGTGGAAATATTTTATTCCTAAGATTAAATGTGGTCGAAAAAAACTTATCCAATAGATTTATGACATGTGGTAGGGTAATTATAATTTCATTTTTACCTTTAATTACTCTATTTACTTTTAACTGTGGTAAATAAAAGTCAGAAAGTTATTTTTCAAAAATAATTATTATCATCTTATTGAAAAAAAATTTAATTACTGAATTCAATAGTGTCCCTCTTATTTTTGAAATTCAACTCACAGAAGCGGTAGAATTATGTTTTAAGAAAATTTTCTAATGTTCCAAGAAGGTGGGTAAAAAACGTTAAAAAAATTCAATAACATTTTATACATAGAATTTTATTATAAAATGAATCCAATGAATTACATTGAACTAATATAGGTATTATGTATCTATTTTGATATAAAATTAATTTAAATAAAATAAATAATTATTTTAATAAAAATTCCATTTTTAAACAATAACACAATGATTTTTACTATTCATCGAAAAGTGATCATTTTCCAAAAAATACAAAATATTTACCCAAATGTAATTTTAATATTCTGAATCCAAAAATAATGTCTATTTTACTAAATTAAAAATATATAATTCTCATTAATTAATTTAAAATTAATTCCTGTTGTCAAAACCAGAAAGCAGGTTTTTGAGAAGTAAAAACTATCAAAAGATTGACATTTGTTTATGTAAAATTTAAAAGTGAAATTAAATTAAATGACCAACATTGGATTAAATGATAAAAATATAATATACTTATTATTCAAAAAAATTTAAATGTATAATTTAACACAATAAATTATTTTCTTAATAAAGTTGTTTTCAATGAAAATTTAGTATCTGTCACTATTCATCAAAATATGAAAATTATCAGAAAAGCATCAAAACTTTATCTAAACTAAATTTTTTATGTACCTCTTCTATAGAATAGGTTAATTTCATGAAATTTAATTTATTAAAGAGTCAAATATTGTATTATAAAGTATTTTCCATTAAAGGGCGGAAAAAATGCATTTTTTGAAAAATATTTCTTTTATCTAAAAAATTAAAATGGCTAGTTTGATAGGTCGGGGTGTGCCAGAACATGGTGTTGCATATATCACAAAATATTGTATTATTCAAAGAGAAATGTATCATAGAAGAATGGGGTGTTACATTCCTCCATCCTTAAAGACAATGAGTCCTTGAAATTTGAAATTTATCTTCAAAAATAAAAGGTAAAAATATAAAAAATACCTTTGAAGAAAACCCACATTGGAAGTAGTGTTAATAAATTTTAGTCTTAATAAGGGAAAAAGGGAAATGAAAAAGTCACCACCAAATTATAATTCTGAGTAGGAGAACATTGGATGAAAATATAACTAGAGGGAAAACATAAATATTTATAACGAGTGATTCAGTTCATAAATCACAAACAAGTGAATGGAAAATTGAGGGTCTCAAATCCATAAATCTAGGATGAATAAAGTAAGATATTTGGACAAAACATTTTTGGGTTTAAGATCCTTTCACTAAATTTTATATATTAATTTATTCATAGAAAAAAAAATACATGATAAGAAGAGTTCCATTCATTATCTAATTTCTACCACAAACTCATCTTTCACTCTAAATGATGTGTATTCGAGATGACTTAGTCACACCTGAAGTGCTAGAATCAACTTACAGAGAATCACATAATCCAAATAGGATGAATTATATATTTCCCCAATCATTAGAGATTAACCAAAACCAAAATGGTTAGTAAATGATCAGATGATCCCCAAAAAGGATAATCCTTTGGAGAATGAAAAAATAATAATAATTTCTAAAATTACACCCACGATACCCAAAGTTCAACAAATACCATTCAATAAACAATTGTTCTTAAAATACTTCAATATAATGAAAACTAATATTGAAACCCAATACTATGAAGAATGTTATTACATAGTCTTCCACATTAAATTGTATCTCCAAATAACATTGACTACTCATAAAGTCACCTACTTTGAAGTAATTAACATAATAACATGTTCTCGATGATAGGTAAATAATTTCCAAAAATAAACTGAATCGATATAAGTCTATAATAAAAACATAGATAAAAATCCAACATTACTCTTCAAATGATATCCCATAGTATTCTATTTTTTAGGCATATAATGTTCCCAAAATAGCGAACGTCTTTGAAAATAACATTTATCAAATAATCACCAAATAATTTTATTATACTAAGGATATCCATTTGATAAAAAAAAGATCCCAAATCTAGTTATTATTGATTAATAAAATAATTTAACTAAAAATATATAATCACACTAACCAGGGACATCACGTAGTCCAGTGGTAGGTTATAAATACCAGTCATACATTGGTTGTGGGTTCAATTCCCGCATCTTTGTCCGAAACAACAGGTTGTCACATGGTCTGCATGTTGTCCTTTTCAAAAAATATTTTTTATAACATTCTCAAAATGAGATAAATTCCTCAATATAACCATAACATAATTTTACCACAAATTTTATCTCACACCACACATTTTCATCCCAAAATTTAATAACTTGTAATTACCTCAAATTCAAGGATCAAATAAACCCTACTGGTTATTTGTATCTATATCTACAATAGAAAAGATAATTCTTCCTCAAATAGAATTTTAACATAACAAACTGCAGGGTTACACATACAAGAGAATCATCTTAGAAAGTAATCCCATCAATAAAGAGAACTAATAATTTTAAACATTTCACTATCCATTTATTTCCACATATGTTCTTCTCTGACCAAGAGGTTATCCTATAGAATAGGTCATTCACTTGGGTAATGTCCAGGTCCCCTACAATTAGAACAAATGACTATAAATGGATTCATGGGATCATTTTTATTTTCTTCCATAGTACTCTTCATTTTTCCTCCACAAGTAATTACTTTATGTCCGTATTTCCCACAAATAAATCATTTATTTTTTCCATTGAGACACATTCCTAGGTGTCTCCTTCCACATTTACTACATGATGGAAATTGAGTTTTCTTTTCTCTGTGGTCCCATATGTTCGAGCTCTTTTCATTCACCGCCTTTCTCTTCTTTGTAGAGTTTGGGAGTTGGATAGTATATATGTTGTTGATCATATTTTTGGAAGACAGATTCATCATTAACATGATATCTTTTATGCATATCAAAATTCCATTTTGTTGATCATTTCCTCCACCGTTCCCACCTTGTACATCATTTTCAATGTTATTATGACTTCCTTGGAATCCATCCATTCATTAAAAACAGAAAGCATTGTGTGAGTATCAATAGTAATAAAATAATTTAGAGAATATCATAACACATTATTTTCAATCTAAAAAACCTTAGGATTAACCAACATTTTTTATTCTCATATTATATAAAAATACTTCAAATAGATTTGTAAAGAAAATTTGAATTTTACTAAGAATATCCACTGGTAGTGTTGTAACCAAAAGTTTATCATGTCATGTTGTCGTGCACTAGTTCTCATTCGGGTCTAGATAGAAGTGGGGTTTTTGGGTTTTACTCCTAGGTAAATGTGTGCCAGAACCACCTATACTAGCTCATATCCAGATTAGGATATACTGCATGGAAAACCAACATAATATTTACATTACCAATTTTTTTTAAGGTTCTTCTATACTTATCCAAAAAGTCTATCTTAGGGTAATGTTCTCTAATCTGTGTTTTTATAAATCTAGTTTCCAAGGTTTGTACTAAACATCCTTTGATTCCAACTGTAACAACCCAACCCAAGCTACCCAGAGTCAGTGTATTATTACATAACTTTTTTATGATATCAAGAGACCTAGTCTTGAAAGACCAATTAGTTTAGCAGCCTTGGAAGTTCTAGATAGATACATAAATTTTAAGTTACATTATGAAATAAATAAAAACAACATTGTGACACCTATGAAAACAATCATATCCATTTTCCTAACCCTATAGGTTAAACATAATATACATCTTCACATCTAGGTAAAAGAAAACATAGGAAAGGGTTGAGATCATATGCTCAGTAGGGATAACAATATAGAGGATACTATCATAAATAATCAGAAACATTTAAGGCAATGTATAAGACTAAAACACAAGCCTTATAAACATAATATTATACATAATATAGAGAAGATAAATTTAATAATTCTATTTACTTATTAACATAGATATTATAATAGTTGAATAATCACATTTAATATCAACATCCAGTTTTATAATGATGGAATGCATACTGCCGGACATCATAAAAAAATATTCAAGACCTCATGCCAAGACTACAAATAAAATTTCCTCAAGGCCTTGGTCCAAGACACTAGTTTGTCTTATAAAACCAACCAATTCATTGGGGAGCTATAGTGGGATCCACCCATCTCTTAATAAGTCCAAGGCATTCCTCATTTAAAAAAGTTAAATCCTAATCAAAACATTCGTATTAAAAATAGCATACAAAATGACAATATTTTAACCACAAACCATGAATGGTATAAAAATAGCACATGCATAGTCAAACATAACTTATTCAATATAATATGGATGATTTTATTATAATAAATTAACCTTAATTTAGAATAATGAAGGATATTGATATCTAAGAAAATAAACATAAAAACATTTTGAGATAAATATCCCCATTTTTATTGAAAACATTTAAAAGTATCACTATTTATCAAAAAGACATTTAAAATAGATTTTTGAATAAAAGTTTCACATACTACTTTGAAACTATTAAAAGGAATTTTAATTTTATAACCTTAATGTCCATATAAATAAATCCTTAAATCCATTTTTAAAACATGGACATTAATGAGAAATATTTAGAAGAATAAATCATTAAAACATCTAAAATGATATTTTAGTTAGAGTTCCTAACCAAATGAGGGACACTTTAATACAAATAATTGTGGTAATAAAAACATTATAATATCATAAGAATAAAGGTATTAATGATATACTATGTCAAAGTACATTATATAAACAATATAAAAGTGAATTGGAAGATAACAATAATGAAGTCTCAATGGAATGTAAGTTGAGATGAAATCACTTATAAAGACATATCCTAAGGTTAAGGATAAATTAATGACATAATTTTGGGTGAAAAATATAAATACACTCAATATGATTATATATTTTGTGTAAATAAATCATAGTACATTCACGCATATTCTTGTAAAAACCACACCAATGAATTGGATGTTTAACTTAATGAATAGAAATTGAGTTATAATTACCCTTATCAAGTTCATATCGATGACTTGAGAATTTATAAATGGAGTGATTATGTGTATCCAAAGTATATACACACAAAGGGGAGTGGAAATTTGTACATAAATAAATAAATAATGATTTCACACATAATCTTAGAGAAAAATAATCAATGGATTTTTCATAAAACCAAATGAGTGGAAATTGAAATTAGAAATTCCCTTACTGATTTGGTAATTTAAAAACATACACCCCATGAATTAAGTATCATAAAATGATAATTTAAATACCCATAAATTAAATTATATTACACAAAGAATACAATAATGGGCAGTACATACACCACACAGAAGGTAATAGTAGCTAATATAGCATGAATGGCACCGAAAAAATGTGAGATGAAAACCCATTGCAAAGTATTTTTGTAAGAACCCAGGTTTTTAGAACGGGTCAAAATCCCGACACATTTTAAATTTTTGACTTGCTTAAGAGGAAACTGGAGAAAATGGGATGTTTATGAAAATTTCCAAACTACACGCCATGTACTTTGAGTACACGCTGTGTATGTGTAGGCGAGTGACCTACTATGAGCTAGACGAGTACATGTCGTGTGATGGCCGTGTAGAAATCTCTTAATACATTGTTTTGAGACAGGTCGTCTACCCTTGGCCATGTGGAGGCTATACATGGCATGTAGCCCTGATGGATGGGTAGAATTGTTTATCCAAGTACACACCGTGTTCCTCCTGGACACGCCGTGTAGTCTAGCTATGTATGAGAGAAATACATGGCGTGTGGGTAAGTCAAAGAGGAAGGGACGAAAAACCATGTACACACCGTGTATCCCTAGGTACACGCCATTTACTCTAGTTGGTGGGTTCTGGAATGTAATTCGGTGGAATTCCAGCTGTCATGTGAACTTTTAAATGATATACACGGTGTGTATTCCTAAAGTACACACCGTGTAGTGTATTTTTTTTGCTTCAAAATGGGCATTAGCCTTGTATTGAGGAAAAACCTCATATGTGTCACCTTGTTTTGCGAAACAAGCCAGAAGAACCTTAATTCTCTCCCCGGATCTTCGTTTGATGTTCGATTCAATCACCGATAGATGCATTGGAACCCCCTCGGTAAGGCCTCAATTCCCCTTGAGCCGTTTTGTCTAATTTCTGTTCTAGAATGACTTATAGGGGTTTGAGAGGTTTTGATTCTTTTATAGATCTACCACGTTTTAGACCTAATTGGAGGTTGTTATCGGATGGGTAGCATCGTACGAGTCTTAGGTAGGTGGTGCTTACTTCCTTTTGTGTTTTCATGGCCTTTTGGGTGACGCGGTCTTTGACGCATTTTCAGTTATTTTGAGTGGGAGCTGATTTTATCTAATATTTCATATTATGTTGTTTATGGACCTATGGGATACCTTTGGGTATGCCATGTTACTAGTTTTTCTTGAGCGGGGCCAGGTGAGGGGCGGTTTCTCATCCGGGCATTTTGGTTGGGGGATGCCAAAATGATTTAATTTGAATTGTTATAAACAATTGAGTTTAGTGTTTTGAACTTGATATAAATTTGTTAGAGGCATTCAAGACCTTAATGCTGGTATGGGACATCACCTTGCATAGTGAAATTCAACTATTAAGTCCCGCTTCAAATGAAGAATTTAACTTAATCAAATTTAATATATAAAATTGTAAAACATTGGATTATAAAGGGTTTTCCATTAAAAGGAGGAAAACTGCATTTTTTTTGAAAAATACTTCTTTTATCTGAAAAATTGAATTTTTCCTTATATTATGTATAAGAAACAAAAGAGATGAATGTTAAAATTATATGGGATATATATAAAATTAAATATGTGGGTATTAATATTTAGAACTACAATTTCAATGGCTAGTATTATATATCATGGTGCGCTTGAACTCGGTGTGGCATACATCACACGCTATTGTATTATTAAAAGGGAAGCTTACTGTGGAAGTTTAAGAGGGATCTATCAAGATCCATATTGTATTGATATTTCTAGAAAGGGGTTTGGAGGATTTAAAATTGGTTATTATGAGCCTCAAAGACCTATCAATTCATGTAATCACGAGTCAGGGTAGAGTGAGAGGTAAAAAGTGGGTTGATGAATTTTCAAAATAATTTTCCTAATAATAAAAAATCACATGAACGATTATAAAAATTGTGTTCCCTAACCTTGTGCCCCACAAATTGGGTTCATAGTGAAAACCCATACTTCCTATGTTTTCATGTGTTAAATTGGGTGGGAACATGGTTTGGTCAAACCATGTGCCAACCGTGCATATCGCATAAATTATAAAAAATAAAACCACAATTTCACCCGATGAAACTAGAGGCAAACCCCCAAAAAATAATGATCATTAATTAGAGACAAGGATTACCTAAAGGTAGTTACCATGTTGTTAATGTTTTCATGAAAAATAACTAACATAATAAAAATATATATAAAATCTAAATATAATATAATATTGAATGGAACTTATTAAATGGATTATATATGAATATGGTTCCGAATATGGTATTTTAATAAACCAAATTTTATTATTCCATATGTTAGGTTCATGAACAGAGTGAATCGAGAGCATGGAAAGGGGTTTTTATCTCAAATTTTTAATCCTTCTGACATATTTATCATAAAACACTGTGAATTATTTGTAATGGTGTATCTAATTCCACATTAATATTATATACCATGTTACTCTCACTATACTAGATGTTTATTTTTTTCATTTGAAATTATTTCCTTCAATGGATTTCATTTTAAATTTTACTTGAGCCATAATATATTTCCTAACTAAAATGATTCCTCATTGAGTCAAATATTATATAAATGGTAATGATCTTATAATCCCCATTTTATCCTTTTTTCATTTTTTGTTGTAAATATATATTTTTCTCCCTGTATTTTACTTAATTTGATTAATATAATTTTTAATGGATTTACTTCTCAGATAAAAAATATTATATTTGTAAGAATAACTCCCATTCTTTCCAATATATCTTTATCCTCTATATGAATTTTTCCGTCCTATAAATGTTTTTTTTCACATTTTCATAAAAAAATATATGGATTAATTAAATTGATACTCTTAATTATCATCCCCAATATTCAAATGGAAATTTAATTTTCAAATTTAAAATTTGAGTTTTCAACAGTGAGGTTCTCAAAATAATGAATGGTTTTATGTATCATATATATCTTCCTAATATCTGAATCCATACTTTCTTAATAAAACTGTTACATATTTTTCAGGAGAAAATTATTTTATTTTTCATATAATTAAATGTTTCATTATATCTCAAAATTTTTATTTTAAAACTTTTAAAAAATATCTTCCCAAAAGTAACTGGGGACTATATCTCATAACCATTTCTTATAAGAAGTAAAGAAAAACTTATTTTAAATTATTTTAAACAAGAATGAATTTATCATCATTTTAATCATTTTTCCCATGTTTCATGGATTTAAAATTTATTTTATCTTTAAAATTTCATTTATATTTATTAAAAATGATTTTTGTAGAAAAAAATAATTTTCGTCAAGAATTACAATGTATATTTCTAATATTCATATAAAAGTATTATTCATCCACCTGTCGATTATATACCATGAATCCCCAATTGAGAAATGTTAAATCTCCATAATAAAATTTTTTCATCACTACCTCTATACTTCTTAATCAACTTCAATGTGTAACCAAAATTTTTCTTCAAGCATATTTACTTAATAAATACACTATTCTTGATTCCATCTGATTGAAGGGTGCCCACAAAGACTCAAATAACTAATTAGTTTTGAAAATTAATGACTAAATTGTATAACCCTTATCTGTACAGGAAAAAAAAATATTATTTATTTTCATTATTGAATGTTATTTCCTAATAAATTCACAAAATATATTCAACTATACAATTATAAAGCATAGATTTATCATGTTCATTAGTGGAATTATAATTTTTTTTCTAAAATGACTTCATCTTAAAGAGGTGTGAACACCATTTTTTCCATGGGTTATTTATCATTTGATTGATTTATCATTGAACACATATACAAGGATGACGATGGGTGGGGTCCTATACTACCATACAATTCATGTTAATGTTTATATCAATTGATCTCCACATGGTACATGAGAGGATTTATTTGATGCTAAAGCATTCACATGATGATATATCCTAAGACAAAGAGTATAAAATAACATTAATCCCAAGCCAAAGTGTATATATGAGGATTTATCATAAGACAAATCATAAACATGAGTTTTTATTCCAATCCAAAGGGTAATGGGAGGATTTATCCTAATCTAAAGGGGTATATGGGGGTGGGGGGTTACCCCACGCCTATGTATACATAGAAGGATTATCCTAAGCCAAAGAAGTTAAATGGGTGATTATCACAAGACTACAATGTGATGAATTAATTAGTGGATAACCATGACATATGATTTCTATGATTATATTTATGTCATTTTATTATGTGACAATCATGTGCCTATGATTTTTCTCCATCTCATATGATTATAATTTAATGATTCTACCATATTTTCCAATGATATTTTTTTTCATTTGAGATTACAAGTACATTTTTCATTAATAGTGAACAAATATTATTGTTTCATGTTATTTTTAATAAGAAATTTCTCCCATTTCCTTGTTTCCTAATATATTTGTGATCTAATACATGGTGAAACTATGATACTTTTACTTTAATGATCATTTGAGCTGACCTATTTCTTATGTTTCCTTCCACAGGTTATAAAGATAAGTTTAACATGTGGGAAATCTTTAGTAGTTTGATTATGAGGAATTATTTACAAGTTTTGTAAAATAATAATCCTATTTATTTAGTCCTTAAAGACTATAATCCAAAATATTCTCTGAGTTGTTGGATATTATTGTGATATGTAATACTAATGTGAAATTTGGGAATGTTTAATTTAGATAATCATACTTTATGTATGTAATGACCCAATATTTTGGATCCATTAAAATTCATACTATGTTATATATCTTGTTTCACACACAACAAAAAAAGTAAAAAAACAACAACATAATATTAAGAATAAAATATTAATAAATCTATAATAAATACTAAGATGATAAATAATTAATAGTTATCAACTTTTCCAAGGTAAATTACTATTATATGTTCATATGGAAAATGTTATTTTCAATAAAATAAGTCTTATTTATATTATATATTTTATTCTAAAAAGTAGAATTTATAATATTTAGATATTAAATTTTATAAAATAATATTTATTTGTTAATTAAAAATAAAAAAACATAACTTACGATATGTAATCTGTATTTTTCAAAAATAATTTCTTTTTTTGTGACTAGTGCATAATACTAAATTTTTATAACACCATTACTTTTATATGACATAGATGTTTTCAAAACCATTTCAATATTAAAAAATTCATATTATAGAGTATAATAACAAGATTTAAAATACTGTGATGAATTTATAATCCCATTACCAGTATTTTGAATATTTATGGAGCATTTTAATGAGAATTATTAATTTAATGCTTTTCTTATTTATGTAAAGTCTCACAATATATTAAATTGAATTGGTTCCATATTCCTACTTGAAACAAGACATTTGGAACACCTCCTCATATTATAGAGGCTTATAACTAGGACTGGGGGTCTAAGTGGTACCATGAGTAGAAAATACCCCTATTTGAGTGAACAACGAAAAATAAATAACCAACCCTCATACACACCGGGGTATGCAAAAGTAATAAAAAAATAAACAAAAATGAACATTGTAATGAGATGAAATTTAGTAAGGTTCTAAAAAACCATGGTATACATGAAATACTGATTTTCCATTGGGATGATCGTATATACAAGATAAAAATTGAAAATAATTACATATAGATCAACTTCCAACACCTCTCCATTCCCCAAACCAAGTATCCAATACACTTATGACCTTCAAAAACCCAATCATTATACTCCATATGACTGACTATGGTTAATAATGATACTCTATTCCACTACCATATCCATCATGCATCTTTACTAAACCTAAAACTAGACACAAGGTCTGAATTCATATTGAGGTGCATGTAGAGGAGGTGAGAAATAAATCTCTGCTTTCCACCCCCTACAATAAACCTATAACCTACTCTGATAAGTGATTCTCTTTCAATATTCATAGAATAGATAAAAAACATCAATAAAGTAAAAAAACCACCTTTGATCACTAAGTCCACAAATTTGATCGACTATACCTATTTTTTCCAGCATCATGTGTCTCTGAGAAAGTCTCAATGACTATGCATTCCAAGTAACATGCGGGAACCACATTCATAGAAGACCCAACCAAAACTCTTTCCTTCACTCGTGTTATCTTACATGGTTCCTAAAATCATATTTCCAAGATACTTAAACCATGATAATGTACTAAAAATACCATGGGAATCTGTTCAATATGTAACCCCTATATTAATGTAAATACTTCTAAGAGCACCATTCCAACACATATAGCATACCTAAAAAATAATTTTACCATGAGCAGTAGTCTAGTAATTTATCAATGGATTTAGAGAATCATTCAAATATCACACTCCACCAAGTAAACCATAAATTTTTAGAGAATCAATCAGACACATAAACTATAATATATACAGTCATTTTATAAACCCTCACTCTCTCACATAATCAATATAGTATAATACTCATGGCTAGAGTATCTATCTAATATATTAAACACATGTGTGGAATGTCATGTCCACTATTACCAACCATATATTTGGAAAACCATGTCCTCTAACCTAATCATTATATGTGGAACACAATGTCAAACATTATCATTCATATCAATGGAACACCATGTCCATTAATCTCATTCTAATAAGTAGATCCTCATGTTTGATACATGGAACCATACATGTGGAGTGGAATTTATAAATATTTAAACAAAAAATACCAGTTCATAAAACTAAGATCTAATAAATAAAAACCCACCCATATCAAAATTATATTGAGGCAGAAAATGACTCCTAAAATAAATAGAATAGAAAAAACATATCAAGGGCTGGTTGAACACCCATGTATGGAATCACATATCAGCCCCATCAAATCACACATCAGTTTAAGTCCCAAGGGGATACCCACAACCATTACAACCAAAATGCAGATAAATGATCACTTTCAGTATATCAATCATGCACCCTATTATCGTCTTGGTTAACACATAAATAGAGGCATCTCACATGGGATCCTCTGAACTGTTATGCTTTTGGAGGTATTAATTTTAAAATCCTTGCTCACTACTAAACTCTGATACCAATTTAAATCAATTAGTGGTCACACATAGAATAATATAATATCTAGAATATCATAATCTCACATTCCTAAATGGTTGTAAACAAAATAAATGATATGGACTCAATCACATTCCCCCTACATGTCAATCTAGGTTGGCCCATTTACCAAACATGTCCACCCCCTCCAGTCACAACACAGTCCTACTAACAGGGTATAATCTCATTCCAACACTAATCAGGGACTCCAACAGATTCAGGAAATTTCCTTAAATCATTATCCTGATCTTTACATGGATATAATCTCATGACTCACTCTAATGGGACAAATAAACCCACCTTTTGGAGGAGCAAAATTTTTCCATAACATACTCACCCCATACTATGACTTAATATTCCACAAAATTCCTTAATGATTCTACCTTGACGTTCAATTTGAAAAAAATACTCAAAATAGAATCCTCTTATGTTCAATTAGGACTACATTGAATATAATCACACAAAACACTTAAAAGGAAAAAAAGGGGATATAAACAATGCGTACATGGAGTAAACAACATTTACTTCATATCATAAAACATAGCCATGTACTTCCACTTATTTTAGACACACCAAGGGTATGGCTGTGTACTACAAAATGAACATGACCTACATGGGGTCTGGTCATATACTACTACATGGACAAGGAACACCAAGGTTCTGTCAGTGTACATATACATGGTAACGTACCCCCTCTATATGGAGTGTTTTCCCATATACCTTGCACACTACCATATCCCACTACATGGTGTTTAATTCTAGTACACAACATGTAAATCCCATATATACATCTACCTAAGTACTCGACCACATGGAAATTCCCCAAAACATGATGTGTCCACTATGTAGAAGTCATGTAGTTCCAATAAGTAACTATTTATGAATAGGAAGAATAGACAACATGTGTTCCAGAACCACATGTCATGTGATTAGGATTTTCAAATGGGAAACCCTACGAGCCACTTAAAACACCCATTTTCCTTAGTATGAATAGATAAACCCCCTAGGGGTATATAAAAGTAAAAAAGGCCATTAAAACATAAAAATAATACATATATGGATATTAGTGCATACAAATAAAAAACTAGACTACATAATGGTGAAAAGGATGATGTTTTACGTCCAAATCCTTTATCGGAAGCTATTTCACATTTATCTGGTCATGATAACCACAATGGGAGAGGTATATAGACATATCCATGCCACTTCCATATAGGTGTGAACATAAATTGATAAAAAATCCTTCTATACCCTCCTTCCATGAATAGAAATACAAAATAGGTGGTGTGGGGTGTTTTAATTTAAAATTTTATTAATAAAATAAATTAAATTCCCATTTAAAATGCTCATCTCGAATCTAGAAACCCACAGAGGGTTTATACCTTTCCTACATATAACCACCCATTCAAGAATCAATTATATGGTTGAGAGATCAATATGATTCTCCATTAAAATGATCCATCCACACAAATATGAAAGAATAATTTAATATTTAACTAATTAAATATTTAATATTATTCCAATATTTTAACGGATAAGAATTCCACAGAACTCATATCCTAGAGTAAAATATCTTTAGCAAGACAAATATAGCTATTAAAAACTATCTGAGATCATATTTATGGGTAAAATAACCATTTTTCCTCTCACAAGCAATCAAAAGTAAACATTCAAATTTTTTATAAAATTCAAAATCGAGAAAAACAAGGGTATTTTCATATTATATATAACATATTGAAATAATTTTTTTGTTTTGTTTATAGTTAAATAAATAATTTTTGGATAATACTAATTATTTTAAATTCAATTTAATACATGGTATTTATAATTCCATCCAAATAAAAAATATTTTTTTAAATATAATTTTCATAAAATAGGTTTTACGTGTTGTAAAAACCAATGGTAAGATTAATTTCTCTACACATTGAAAGTCTATTTTACAATGTGATTCATATATTTTAGATAGTAATTTTAATTCTATTCAATATTTAAAATTTCTTTTTTAGGTATAAAATTTATGTTATTATGATTTATGTTAATTATCACGATAGTGGTGAAATAATTATTCTTAAATTATTGTTTTATTAAAATAAAATAATATTTACAGTATAAATTAAATTGAAATAAATTAAATAATGTATATAATATGATTTATAAAAATATAAATAAATATATCAACACTTATTAAATTACTAGTAAATACAAAATAAGATTAATAATCCATAATGGTCAAAATGACATTTTTTCTACTAAAATTTTTTTTCTAAAAATTGTCTTTTTTTTTAAAAAAAAGTTAATTTTATAATATCTAAAAATTGAATTCAATTAATAAAATGTTAAATTTAGTTTCAAAAAAACCAAATTTGGTTATATGGGTTATGTTATATGCTTAGTAAAACATAAATCAACTTTGTTAAAAACTAGTTACCCATATTAAATGCAAAAGATCAAAATTTGAACGAATAATAGTAAAATCCATAATAAATGTTAACAACTAGATTTTTCAGTTATTAGAAACCCAAATATTCCTAAAAATATATAATTTATAATCTTTCAATCCTTCTATCTTGGAATAGTCTCATGGATTTATTAAAATATTAGGGGTATTTCCAAAATTTCATTTTCCCGCTCTTATTAGAGTGGATCACCGACACCCTATCAATGATATATTTCTATTGAACAACTCTATGAATATACTCCCTTTTAATCTCCATATATTACTTTACCACAAAAATAATTCAATATTCACTCATATTTATCCTAATGCCTTCAATTTTAAGGGGCTTCCAAGGGAAAAATTAAGTCTCCAATGTAAGTATTATCTCATTATTATGTTTTTTCTAATATTAATCTTAAAAATATATTATTTCCATAATAATATGATGAATTAAATATAATATTTATAAATTTTTAAATATTAATGTTTTAACACATATTTATCCATTTTCATCAACTTAGATAAATAAAATAACATCATTATTGTGTGTCTTGGACTACCGCCTCCATTAGGAGACATCATTTTTTTGTTACAAAGATTCATAAATACTTATAATGGTGGAAACGGTTAAAAATATATTTTATATATCATTTTTTATTATTTTTAAATTTAAATTTAATATCCTAATTCTCCCCTATCATTCACTATTAAATGAGAACACTAATCATGTGTATGTGCACATTACCGCCTCCACAATGAAACATTTTATGATTTTCATCTATATTTTTATTATTTATATAAATATATTAAAATATTAATATATTTTCAAAAAATATCATTAATATTCTTTTATAATGATATTTTTTACATGAAATATCTCATTAACCATACTCTTTAATTTACTTAAATAATGTTCAAGTTGGGGTTGATTTAACCAGCTAAGTGAATAATGATTTAAAATCTAATTATGGTTGAATATGGGAACATGAAAAATAATTTAATTATAAAACATTAAGTAAATAATTATTATTATATGGTTGGGAAATATTCTTTAAAGTATTTAACTTACTATCAAATTAACATTTTATTTTCTAAAATTACCGAAATAATGCACTATCCATTCTATTTACAAATAAAATAAAAAACAAATATTGAATGAAATAGTAAAATCTTAAATAAAAAAAAATTATATATTATTAAAACATGAGTGATATGTAAATAAATAAATTGCTATTTAATGATGGGTAATGACATCAAAATTTGTAATCTTGTGGTGAATTGTTGAGGTTATTGGCACACAATGGCCAAAATGCGCTATTACTAATTGATATGATCATGATAAAGATTATAATAAGGATTATAAATGTATAATATTTATAATAAATTATAATAAATGTTATTTAATTTAAATATTTTTGTTTAATAATATATTGGAGTGACATCAACAAAACAAGGAAATGGGGGCATGGATTTCAAAAGTTCAACGTCATTGAATAATGATTGGAGGTTTTGTTGTTATTGCTCTTAGATGTGGTGTAGAAACATCGAAAATGAATAATTTCATCATAAATTTACATTGATGATTATATATAAATCGTTATTTCAGAACCATTACTATATAAATTTGAAATCTATTCACAAATAAAATTATAAGGGGTTCTGTGTCTCAAATTGGAATCCCTGAAGACATGTATAAGAAAGTCACCTTGATTTCTATTAAAGGTTGAAAATACTATCTTAATATCGTTTTTGTCATAATATTATTATATTTAATTATTTAATGTTTTTTTTGTATTATTATACCTCTCATGGTGTTTTTATAAAAAAATTATAAATGTTATAGGGGTTTCGTCCCAAATTTTTCTTCTTTGAGACACACATTATTTTATGCACATAATTACATTAAAATGGTTTGTATAATACCTATTGGTTACATAAAATCATGAAATATATTTATCAGAGTAATTCATTTTCAATTTTAGGGTAACTCCCCTTAAATTATATTTATTTTAATTTCAATAAAGTTGAATGTTTTCTACTTGAAACTAAATTTTAAAATTGAGACATCTAAAATATGAAAGCACGTTGAGGATTTCATATAGGCATTCATTCTAAGATCAAAATAATTTTTTTCTCCTCTGGATATCCTTGGTGATTTTTTTACTATTTACGTTGATTTAAACTGGAAGATTTATAATTTTTTAAAATGATGTGGTTTTGAAAGAAAGTGTGTTAAAAATGGAAATTACTTTTATGCTAAACTCTAAATTTTTTAAAGTTTATCCTTATATTTATTTTAGAAATTTTAAAATATCATTTTAACCTATGTTGTAACACCCCAAGTTTCCTCGGTATGTTTCCTTTGGAATAATGCAATGGCGTGCATTGTACACAACTTCGAGATTTTAACACACCATAACCAATCAAACTAGCTGTTATGAATAGTAATACCTAATTTTTGAAATTTTATAAATTCTATCTCTCAAAATGGACTTCATTTTTGGATTCATAATATCGAAATTAGCCTAGGGTGAAATTTTGGTACTTTTTGGATAACTTTCATATTTTGATGAATAGTGAAAATTACTAAATTTTAATTAAAAACAACTTTTTTAATAAAAATAATTAATCGTGATAAATTATGAATTTGAGTTGTTTTAAAGTATATTTATAATATATTTTTACCATTTAATATAATTTTGGTCATTGGACATAATTTTACAATTAAACCGAACATAAACAAGTGTCAATCTTTTGATAGTTATTATCTCTTAAAAACACGCTTTTTGTTTTGACAGCAGGAATTAATTTTAAATTAATTTCTGCCACTTCTGTGTTTTGAATTTAGAAAAATGGATTCCATATTTGTAATCAGGATATTCAAATTGTGTAAATAGGTAACTTTTATTTTTAGACATTTTGAATAATTACTGCGGTAAATATTTTATTTACCATGGTTAAGGGTAAATCCGATAAATAAGGGTTAAAAAATAATATTATAATAATACTAAATTACCCTAAAACGTGTCTTAACCCTATTGGTTGATACATGGTCGACCATGGGCATCTTTGGGTCTATTTTGGGACCCCATGGATCCACTTGTAAGTGATAATGACACTTTATTTTAATTAAGTTAAAATAAATACAAAAATGACACAAGCATATATCTTTTAACAAAACAATTGTTACAGAGGGTTATATATGTTGGATTTTAGATTATAAATATTACTTATAAATATAAAAATATTTAATACATAATGATATTTTATTTATAATTTTTAGACATTAAATAATTTAATTTATTTATGACACAATGATGATGCAGTAATTACTATAATAGTGAAAAATCAAAATAATTGATATTAAAAATACCCAAATAAATATAATTTGAAACTTTTAATGAATTAAAATAATTTTATAGGATAATATGATATATTATTATTTATTTAATTGACTTTTTTCGAAGTAATCAATATGTTATGAGTTTCACAAAAATCAACTATTGAATAGTGTCAAAATTGACATAAAAGAGTTTTTAAAACAAATATTATATTATTAATGGATATTAAATTCATAAAAATCTAAGGTTCGGCCAAGAGACTTATATCATGATAGTTGTATCATTAATGGACCACTTGGGGGTCGCTTGTATGTATATGGTAAGTTTATTAACCATATAATATAAAACTACAAAGAGACATTGTAAAAGTGAAACTAATTAACTTAGAGTTAATACTTAAAGATAAGGTTAGTATAAGTACCCAAACCTGTCTAAATTATATTGTTTGAGTTGTTTTCGACCCATCCCCACCTTAACCTTTGAATATTCAACTTTGGATCCATTGGAAACCGAATATGAATTTATTATAAACTAATATCTCTAGCTTTTCCAAACGTGCCCCTCACCCCTCTTATAAAAGGGCACTCCTCCTTCTCATTTCTTCACACCTTTAAAGCCCTTTGATTTGGCCAAAACCTGCCCAAATACTATCTCAACTTCCCTCACTACAACCTAGAGGCCTTATTTTGATCATAAAGCCAACCTAAGGATCCCTTTTGATCAAATCAAAAGGAAGAACCCGAAGAAGAGGTAATGTTTTCACCACCCCTTTTCAAGTTCCTTTCTTCTTCCACTTCCTCTTTCTTTGTTATTTCCATTATAAAATAATAACTCCAGTATCATATATATACTGTGATGTTATTATAAATATGGTACAACCATATTCAGTATTCTATCCATCCTTTGAATAACATGTCACCATACGTGCGTACGTACGGCTTACCGTCTCCACGTCGTGGTGTAATTGTTATTCAATATATTATTATTTGGATGGGTATAATAATGATGTGTAACTCATGTAAATAATAAATATAACATGATAATGATTCTGTATATATGATATAAAATCCAATTATATATTATTTTAATATCAAAAGAATGATATTGTCGCTCGTGCGTATGTACGGACTACCGTCTCCATGAACGCGATGAGATTCATTGTCCATCATATCCATTCAAGTATAATTATCATTTTATGATTTAATAATAGTATCTAAGGACTTGATATCATTCTGGATATGAATAATATACATCCCATTAATAACGAATATGGCTCACATAACAAAGAATATAAAGTAAAATGAACCCGTTAACACCCGAAATGACGATAATTCTAAGATATTATTAACAAATCAATGTTAAAAGATCATATATGATATCATATTAAAGTAAATTATTCTTGTATAATTCAATAACAATTATTTCACCATTATAAAACAGGTAAACCTACCATCGACCAAGGAAAAAGTACAAAGTAAGGGATTTTCTTATCTCACTTTCAATTCCGTGAGATTTCCATTTTTCACCACTAAATTATTGAAAGTGGTGTATTGTGTACTGCCATTTGATATATATTCATGATTCTATTTATATTCATGTTATTTTGTAAATCATTTGGTGGTTATTAACTTTTGGCCATACGACTCAGTTGATTAACGTGGTAAGGGGTTTCTTATCTCACTTTTAATTTCGTGAGATTTCCATTGATCACCACTTAATTATTGCATGTGGTGTATGTGTACTGCCCATGATTGTATTAATTGTGTAATATACTTTAATTTATGGGTATTTACATCATCATGGTATGATACTTATTTCATGGGTGTATGTTTCGTATGTTACCTAATCGGTAAGGGAATTTGAGATTTCAATTCCCACTCATTTGGCTTTACGCATATTTCATTGATTATATTTCTCCATGATTATGTGTGGAATCACTATTAATTTAATTATGTCATAATTTACACTCCCCATCCTGTGGATATAAGTTTGATACACATAATCACTCATTGGTAATTCTCAAGTCATTGATATGAATTTGATAAGAGTAATTTTAACTCATTCACCATTTGTTGAGTTAAAAATCCAATTCTTTGGTGTTGTTTTTACAAGAATATGTGTGAATATAATTTTATTGTTTTACACTAAATATCCAATCATATTTAGTGTATTTATATTTGTCACACATAATTATGTCGTTGATTTATCCTTAACCTAAGGATACGACCTTTATGAGAGATTTCATCTCAATTTACATTCCATTGAGACTTCTTCGTTGATATACACCAAATCACTTTTTTGTGGTGTATATAATGTACTTTGACATAGTATATCATTAATCCCTTTATTCTCATGATATTACAAAGTTTTGATTACCTCAATTATTTGTATTCAAGTGTCTCTTTTGGTTAGAATCTCTAACTAAAATACCATTTTTAAATGTTTTAAAGACTTATTCTTCTAAATCTTGCTCATTAATGTCCATGTTTTAAAAATGGTTTTAAGGATTTATTTATATGTTCATTAAAGTTTTAGAAAATAAAACTCCTTTTAAAAAGTTTCAAAGTGGTATGGTACACTTTGATTCAAAAATCTACTTTTAAATGGCTTCTTGACAAATAGTGTGACTTTTAAATGTTTTCAAGAAAAGGGGGATAATTCTCTCAAATAGTTTTGATGATTATTTTCATTTATGTCAACATCATTCATTATTCTTGATTGAGGTTAATGTGATACAATACAATCTTCCATATTGTATCGAATGAGTCATGTTTGACTGTGGATGCGCTGTTTTTATACCATTCATGGTTTGTGGTAAAAGTATTGACATTTCGTATGCTAGTTTTAATACGAATGTTTATGTTATGTTTGAAAATGTTTATATGAGGAATGCATTGGACTTAATAAGTGACGGGTGGAGCCCGCTATAGCTCCTCGATGCATCGGTAGGTCTCATGAGACAAACTAGTGTCTTGGAACAAGGCCTTGACAAAATTTTATTTGTAGTCTTGGCACGAGGCCTTGGATAAGTGGTTATGATAGTCTGGCATTATGCATTCCAACATTATGAAAGTGGATATTGATATTGCATGTGATCATTATACTAGTAGAATATCCATGTGAGTAAGTAAATGGAATTATTTAATTTTACCTTTGCCATTTTATGCTGAAGTTCAAGTTTAAAAGGCTTTTGTTTTAGTTATAAATTGCCTTAAGTGTTTATGCTTATTTATGAAAGCTTCTGCTATAATGTTATCCTTACTGAGCATCTGAGCTCACCCCTTTCAATGTTTTATTTTTCCCAGGATTATGAAGAAGTAATTTATGAATGACCTGCAGGGATAGTATGAGGGGATATGAAGACAAGATGTTTTTTATGATGTAATGTAAAAAATTATGGATGTATCTAGTTATTCCAAGGCTACTAAACTAATCGGTCTTTCGAGACTTGATCTTTCTCGTGATCATGCCAATGTTATGTAATAATGCACCGACTCTAGGTAACTAGGGTCGGGGCGTTACAGTTGGTATCAGAGGAAGTTTAGTACAAACCTTGGAAGCTAGATTTAGATAAACTCTGATTAGAGCACGTAGACCTAAGATGAACTTTGAGGATTAGTATAAAAGAACTTCCGAGAATTTTGGTATTGTAGAGATTTTGTGAGTTTTTCGAGCAATACATCCCTGTCTGGATACGAGCAGGTAGAGGCGGCTCTGGCACAGATGTACCTAGGGGTAAAACCTGAAAACACCGCTTTGAGCTAGACTCGAACGGGAACTGGTGCACAACAACGGGACTTGCTGCATTCTTGGTTACGACACTCCCGGGGGATATGCTTAGGATAATTTACATTTTCTTTACAAACAGATTTAAGTAATATATACATAAGATGAGAGTAAATGACTTTGGTTAATCCTAATATGTTTCAAATTGAGAATATGGTGACATTTTAATCTCTAAATGATTTTACGACTACTATTACTCACACAATGCTTTCTGGTTTTAGTCAATGGATGGATTCCAAGGAAGTCATAGTGACTTTGAGAATGATGTACAAGGTGGGAACGGTGGTGGAAATGAGAAACAAAATGGAATGTTGATAGGCGTAAAAGATATCGTCTTTATGCCAAATCAGTTTTCAAAAAATATGATCAACAACATATATATTAACCAACTCCCAGACTCAACAAGGAAGATAAAGGTGATAAATGATAAGATCTCCAGTAATGGAGACCATGGAGAAAAGAAACCTCAATTTTCATCATGCAGGAAATGTGGAAAGAGACACCCAGGAAAGTGTCTCAATGGGACAATGAAATGTTTTACGTGCGGGAAGGAAGGACATAAAGTGAATAATTGCCGAAGAAAAATGAAGAGTACTATGGAAGAAGATAAAAATGGTCCCAAGAGTCCATTTACAGTCATTTGCCGTAAATATAGGGGACCTGGCCATTACCCGAGTGAATGTCCTATTCTATAGGATATTTTCTTGGTCAAAGAAGAAGATATGTGGAAATAAATGGTTGGAGAAAAATTAAAAAGTATTAGCACTCCTTGTTTATGGGTACTTTGGAATAATTTTCTCTTATATTTGTAACCCCGCAGTTTTCCATGTTAGAATGATATTTGAAGAAGAATTGTCTCTTCTCTTGTGGATATAGGTATAAATAACCATTTGGTTTTATATGATCATTGGGGTTTGAGAAAATTATAAGTTATTATAATTTGGGATAAAAATGAAAAGTATGATATAACATTTGTGATTAAATTATGTTATTTTGAGGAATTTATCTCATTTTGGTAATATTATAAAATATAGTTTTTGAAAAAGGGCAACACGTAGACCATGTGACAACCCGTCGCGTCGGACAAAGCTGTGGGAATCGAACCGACAACCAAAGTGCGATTGGGATTTATCGCCTACCACTGGACTACGTGAAGTCCCTGGTTAATGCGACTATTTTTTTTGTTAAATGATTTTATTGATCAATAATAAGATGATTTGGGTTCTTATGTATTATCAAATGAATACCCTTGGTATAGGAAAATGATTTGGTGATTAAGTGATAAATGTTATTTTGGAAGATGTTTGCTTTGTTGGAAACACTATATGCCCAAGGAAAATAGAATACAATGGGGTTTCATTTGTAGAGTAATGGTGGATTTTTATCTACGTTTTTATTGTTGATTTATAGTTATTTGGGTTATTTATGGAAATTATTAACCTATAACAGAGAATATGTGATGATGTTAATTACTTTTAAGTATGTGACTTTAAGAGTATTTGATGTCATTTGGAGATACAATGTAACATGGGAGACTACATAATCAAATTATTCTATGATTTGGGTTTCAATATTAGTTTGGATTATATTAAAGGATTTTAAGGACAATTGGTTATTGAATGGTATCTATTTAACTTTGGGGTATTGTTGGTTTAATTTTAGAAATTAAGATTAGTGCATATTTATCTCAATGAATATCCTTTTGGGGGATCATTAGATCATTCACTAACCATTTTGGTTTTGATTAATCTTCAAAGACAATGTAAATATATGGTTTATCCTGCATGGATCATGTGATTCTATAGAAGTTTATTCTAGCTCTTCCAGTGTGACCAAGTCTTCTTGAATACTCATCGTTTAAAAAAAAATTGAGTTAGTGGTGGAAATTTATTAAAGAATGAAAATTTACTTAAAATGTAAGTATATATCATAATTTTCTTAGTCAATATCATAAATGAATTCCTCTTCCTTATGTAATGTAACTTTAAAAAAAAATGTTGTCCGTTTACTTTCCTACTAGGAGACTAATGGTCGTTTGTCCTAACACAAGTTTGTGGTTTTCTCATTGTTAACTTTATCCAGATCATGATTTCTATCCCTCTCCATCAGAACTTGACACTTAGTTTATCATCCATATCCATGTTTTCTTACATGGAATCCTAGTATGGGTTATCTTGGATGACCCTTATACCTCTCTTTCTTTCTTTTAAAGTGATAGTTTTATTGGCTCTTTTTCCGATGTGGGACTTTCCATTATATTCCCAAGCAAAATTTTAAAAATTTCGAGGACGCAATTTATTGAAGGAGGGGAGAATGTAACACCCCATGTTTCCTCGGTATGTTTCCTTTCGAATAATGCAATGGCGTGCATTGTACACAACTTCGAGATTTTAACACACCATAACCAATCAAACTAGCCGTTATGAATAGTAATACCTACTTTTTGAAATTTTATAAATTCTATCTCTCAAAATGGACATCAGTTTTGGATTCGTAATATCGAAATTAGCCTAGGGTGAAATTTTGGTACTTTTTGGATAACTTTCATATATTGATGAATAGTGAAAATTACTAAATTTTAATTAAAAACAACTTTTTTAATAAAAATAATTAATAGTGATAAATTATGAATTTGAGTTTTTTTAAAGTATATTTAGAATATATTTTTACCATTTAATATAATTTTGGTCATTGGACATAATTTTACAATTAAACCGAACATAAACAAGTGTCAATCTTTTGATAGTTATTATCTCTTAAAAACATGTTTTTTGTTTTGATAGCGGGAATTAATTTTAAATTAATTTATGACACTTATGTGTTTTGAATTTAGAAAAATGGATTCCATATTTGGAATCAGGATGTTCAAATTGTGTAAATAGGTAACTTTTATTTTTAGACATTTTGAATAATTACTGCGGTAAATATTTTATTTACCATGGTTAAGGGTAAATCCGGTAAATAAGGGTTAAAAAATAATATTATAATAATACTAAATTACCCTAAAACGTGTCTTAACCCTATTGGTTGATACATGGTCGACCATGGGCATCTTTGGGTCTATTTTGGGACCCCATGGATCCACTTGTAAGTGATAATGACACTTTATTTTAATTAAGTTAAAATAAATACAAAAATGACACAAGCATATATCCTTTAACAAAACAATTGTTACAGAGGGTTATATATGTTGGATTTTAGATTATAAATATTACTTAGAAAGATAAAAAGATTTACTACATAATTATATTTAATTTATAATTTTTAGACATTAAATAATTTAATTTATATATGACACAATGATGATGCAGTAATTACTATAATAGTGAAAAATCAAAATAATTGATATTAAAAATACCCAAATAAATATAATATGAAACTTTTAATGAATTAAAATAATTTTCTAGGATAATATGATATATTAGTATTGATTTAATTGACTTTTTTCGAAGTAATCAATATGTTATGAGTTTCAAAAAAATCAACTATTGAATAGTGTCAAAATTGACATAAAAGAGTTTTTAAAACAAATATTATATTATTAATTGATATTAAATTCCTAAAAATCTAAGGTTCGGCCAAGAGACTTATATCATGATAGGTGTATCATTAATGGACCACTTGGGGTTCTCTTGTATGTATATGGTATGTTTATTAACCATATAATATAAAAATACAAAGAGACATTGTAAAAGTGAAACTAATTAACTTAGAGTTAATACTTAAAGATAAGGTTAATATAAGTACCCAAACCTGTCTAAATTCTATTGGTTGAGTTTTTTTAGACCCATCCCCACCTTAACCTATGAATAGTCAACTTTGGAGCCATTGGAAACCGAATATGAATTTATTATAAACTAATATTTCTAGCTTTTCAAAAGGTGCCCCTCACCCCTCTTATAAAAGGAAACTCCTCCTTCTCATTTCTTCACACCTTCCAAGCCCTTTGGTTCGGCCAAACCCTGCCCAAATACTATCTCAACTTCCCTCACTACAAAATAGAGGCCTTAGTTTGATCAGAAAGCCAACCTAAGGAGACCTTTTGATCAAATCAAAAGGAAGAACCCGAAGAAGAGGTAATGTTTTCACCACCCCTTTTCGAGTTCCTTTCTTCTTCCACTTCCTCTTTATTTGTTATTTCCATTATAAAATAATAACTAAAGTATCATATATATACTTTGATGTTATTATAAATATGGTACAACCATATTCAGTATTCTATCCATCCTTTGAATAACATGTCACCATACGTGTGTACGTACGGCTTACCGTCTCCACGTCGTGGTGTAATTGTTATTCAATATATTATTATTTGGATGAGTATAATAATGATGTGTAACTCATGTAAATAATAAATATAACATGATAATGATTCTGTATATATGATATAAAATCCAATTATATATTATTTTAATATCAAAAGAATGATATTGTCGCTCGTGCGTATGTACGGACTACCGTCTCCACGAACGCGATGAGATTCATTGTCCATCATATCCATTCAAGTATAATTATCATTTGATTATTTAAAAATAGTATCTAAGTACTTGATATAATTCTGGATATGAATAATATACATCCCATTAATAACGAATATGGCTCACATAACAAAGAATATAAAGTAAAATGAACCCGTTAACACCCGAAATGACGATAATTCTAAGATATTATTAACAAATCAATGTTAAAAGATCATATATGATATCATATTAAAGTAAATGATTCTTGTATAATTGAATAACAATTATTTCACCATTATACAGGAGGTAAACCTACCATCGACCAAGGAAAAAGTACAAAGTAAGGGATTTTCTTATCTCACTTTCAATTCCGTGAGATTTCCATTTTTTGCCACTAAATTATTGAAAGTGGTGTATTGTGTACTGCCATTTGATATATATTCATGATTCTATTTATATTCATGTTATTCTGTAAATCATTTGGTGGTTATTAACTTTTGGCCATACGACTCAGTTGATTAACGTGGTAAGGGGTTTCTTATCTCACTTTTAATTTCGCGAGATTTCCATTGATCACCACTTAATTATTGCATGTGGTGTATGTGTACTGCCCATGATTGTATTCATTGTGTAATATACTTTAATTTATGGGTATTTACATCATCATTGTATGATACTTCTTTCATGGGCGTATGTTTCGTATGTTACCTAATCGGTAAGGGAATTTGAGATTTCAATTCCCACTCATTTGGCTTTACGCATATTTCATTGATTATATTACTCCATGATTATGTGTGGAATCACTATTCATTTGATTATGTCATAATTTCCACTCCCCTTCCCGTGGATATAAGTTTTATACACATAATCACTCATTGGTAATTCTCAAGTCATTGATATGAATTTGATAAGAGTAATTTTAACTCATTCACCATTTGTTGAGTTAAACATCCAATTCGTTGGTGTTGTTTTTACAAGAATATGTGTGAATATCCTTTGATTGTTTTACACTGAATATCCAATCATATTTAGTGTATTTATATTTGTCACACACAATTATGTCGTTGATTTATCCTTAACCTAAGGATACGGCCTTTATGAGAGATTTCATCTCAATTTACATTCCATTGAGACTTCTTTGTTGATATACACCAAATCACTTTTATGTGGTGTATATAATGTACTTTGACATAGTATATCTTGAATCCCTTTATTCTCATGATATTACAAAGTTTTTATTACCTCAATTATTTGTATTCAAGTGTCTCTATTGGTTAGAATCTCTAACTAAAATACCATTTTTAAATGTTTTAAAGACTTATTCTTCTAAATCTTGCTCATTAATGTCCATGTTTTAAAAATGGTTTTAAGGATTTATTTATATGGACATTAAAGTTTTAGAAATTAAAACTCCTTTTAAAAAGTTTCAAAGTGGTATGGGACACTTTGATTCAAAAATCTACTTTTAAATGGCTTCTTAACAAATAGTGTGACTTTTAAATGTTTTCAAGAAAAGGGGGATAATTCTCTCAAATAGTTTTGATGATTATTTTCATTTATGTCAACATCATTCATTATTCTTGATTGAGGTTAATGTGATACAATACAATCTTCCATATTGTATCGAATGAGTCATGTTTGACTGTGGATGCGCTGTTTTTATACCATTCATGGTTTGTGGTAAAAGTATTGACATTTCGTATGCTAGTTTTAATACGAATGTTTATGTTATGTTTAAACATGTTCATATGAGGAATGCATTGGACTTAATAAGTGACGGGTGGAGCCCGCTATAGCTCCTCGATGCATCGGTAGGTCTCATGAGACAAACTAGTGTCTTGGAACAAGGCCTTGACAAAATCTTATTTGTAGTCTTGGCACGAGGCCTTGGCTAAGTGGTTATGATAGTCTGGCATTATGCATTCCAACATTATGAAAGTGGATATTGATATTGCATGTGATCATTCGACTAGTAGAATATCCATGTGAGTAAGTAAATGGAATTATTTCATTTTACCTTTTCCATTTTATGCTGAAGTTCAAGTTTAAAAGGCTTTTGTTTTAGTTATAAATTGCCTTAAGTGTTTATGCTTATTTATGAAAGCTTCTGCTATAATGTTATCCTTACTGAGCATCTGAGCTCACCCCTTCCAATGTTTTATTTTTCCCAGGATTATGAAGAAGTAATTTATGAATGACCTGTAGGGATAGTATGAGGGGATATGAAGACAAGATGTTTTTTTATGATGTAATGTAAAAAAATTATGGATGTATCTAGTTATTCCAAGGCTACTAAACTAATCGGTCTTTCGAGACTTGATCATTCTCGTGATCATGCCAATGTTATGTAATAATGCACCGACTCTAGGTAACTAGGGTCGGGGCGTTACATATGTTGATATTTTTCTTCAAAGTTTTTGATAGAAAAGAAATTAATGTTTTTATGGGTTATTTAGATAAAGAAATTATTTTTAAATATTCATATAAACATATAATTTTTTTCATCATTGTGTCATTTTTTAAAACATATTCTCTACATTTAAATATTTTGAAAGGAAGGTATTTATATTAAAATTTTATAAAATGTTTCTTAAAAAATAATTTTAAATGATCAATTAGATTATTTCACCAAAATTTGTTTCCCAATTACCCCCTAAATTATTTTTTAATCTATGTATACATCCTTTGAAATATCTTATTCCTAAAAAATGATACACTTCTAATAATATTTTTTGTCTTCCTTATCTGGTTAATATATGAAAAGTTATTTTCTTTCAATGAAATTTTTCTTCACTACCCTTGTTATTTTTAACCAACCAATATGTATGGGAATGGTTTTTATTTTATTTCCTTCCCAACCTGAGTACCCTATTCATGATTCATTTGGTTGACATGTGTTCACTTAGTTGCATATACATTGGTAGATTGAGGAATTTTAGAATATACTATATTCCCATTACCTATATGGTGTAAATACCATATATTATCTTTTAAGGGTATTTATAGATAAATTTTAATTATTTCATTTGATATCCGTTTATTTTAAATGTGTTTATCTTTATTATTGATGGAACTTTGAATGATTCCCTTATTACATTGCATTTTTAGAAGCATAATAAACTAATTAGATTTCCATGGGATCATTATGTGATGATTTAGAAATGTCATGAAACCCATTTCTATTTCTGTAGGTTATTTTATAATGTGGTGATTTTATTATGAGGCATAAAAATTTATGGATTATATAATGCGTTATACTTATATATACCTCCAATGAATTGAGTAAATGATTATATATCATGAGATAAAAATGTTATTTGAATAGGATAATGAATAGATAGGTTCTCAATGGGTGACTGTGAAAACACTAGTAGAAAATTTTCGAATGAATGGGTTCACATGAAGGTAGGTTAAAAAATATATGAAATCATATTTCTATGTTTTTTCCACTTCCATTCATATTTTCATGTTTTATGATTCAATTATTTTTACTAATATTTCCACACACTTTTGATTCATGTCTTAGGTTATTCCATGTCTTAATCCATGATTTGTTATCAATTATTTTTTGGTTATTTATTTTATTATGTATCCTGGTTATTTCAATATATTCATATTATGTTAACTTATGATATTGGATTGTTATCACTTATGTTCACCTTTATTGGGAATCTGAGCTCACCCCACTCATATGTTACATTTTACCCAAGCTTTAAAGAAATGTATCATGTAAGATGTGTCTATAAGGTTATCTTATGAGAAGAATTCAAGGGATATTTTTGAGGATTTCTAGGGAATATGTAATCAATTCTATAGTAGAAAATTTTCTATTAGTTGAAAAATAAGATTTTTGTTAGATATAGTTTTTCGTAATTATCTGAAAGTCTAAAACTAAATTGTTTTGGAATAAAATATTTTAATTATTTTGTGTAATTATAAAGTTATTAGTTTTAGAGAATCATATAATCCAAGTTAATTTGTAAATATATGTGTTTTTTGACACTGGACATAAGAATGAGGGTCTGGTGTGCCTCTGTTGGTATCACTAGAGAGTTTATTTATTTTGGGGATTTAGTTTAATTTTTTTATTTGGAAAACATTAATTTAGTGAAAACCCCCAGGATATGACTTAGGGATACATATAAATATCAGAAACCAATATGGTGTTTTGGTAATGTATAGATTGTGGGTTTCTCCAAGAAATTATATACCTACCTATGTACAACATGTGGATATAAGTTCCAGGAATGATGTACCTAGGGGTAATAACATAAAATGTAAGATTTGGTAATAAACAAATCATCACCTAGTGCATGAAAAATATTCCAACATCACATCTATTTAGATAATCTAATTGATATTTTATAGTTAATACACATTCTCACTAAGGAACCATTATATTGTATTTGAGTTTGATGTTAACTAACTAGGGTATGAAAACTAATAAAAAAATGACCATTGGTAACCTAGGATTGAAAATAGAGAGTCAATTATAGATATGAAAGTACCATATGTAAATAATAATGGTGTTTTGGGGGAAGAAATAATCAGATTGATTTTTTCACATTCTGATTTTATATAGAATCCCAAAAATTTTGGTTTTTGTATTCTTCTATTATAGGATAAGAAAAACGAATCTGTGAAAGGTTTGTATCCTGAAACCACTGTGTATTATAACTAAATAAGGGTTTATACTTAAATGGTTTAGGATTATGTGAAATATATAAGGATAATTCTTCTGAATATTTTCTTTAAAGGATTTTAAACATATATTTAATGGTATCAATAACATTAAAAAGAAATTTTATGAAAATGTTATATTTTTTTGGGGATAACCCTCAGAGAAAACGTGATTACGGTATGGATAAATCTTATATTTATTATATTATATATTTTGGGGTAATAAATGGTTGATTTCTTTTTATGAAAATAATGTTAGAAAATAATGATATCCATAGAAATGATTATTTATTTACTGAAAAAGTGATCCATGATATTTTTTGTGAATTTTATCTCATTTTGATATTATTTAATTTATTCACTAGGGTGTGAAATTATGAACTAGTGGTTAAAAAAACTGAAGATTAAATATAGATTTAATTTTTGGGGGAATATACTTTTTATTTTTGGTATAATCCCTTAGAGATTCAAATAGATTCAGGGAATGTATATTTTGGGGAGTGTGTATTTTGGATATATACATACATTTTTATATTATTATATGATATATTAATGTTATTTTTTGTAAGACAAGTAACTTATTATTACATAATAGAGTTTCATATAATTAATATTAAGAAGTTATATCCCAAATGAAAAATATGGTATGAATTCAACTGACCACTTTCTTTAGTGATTAATAAATAAAATTTCAAAGTTGTAAAATAATTAATATGTATATACACATAAAGGTTGATACCATTTCTTTATAAAGTAGATCAATTTATTATAATCATCTCAGAATCTCGAAGAACCATATGTATTCACATTTAACAATACTAGATATCCCCAATGAGGAATACTCATCTTTATAAACCTTTTCACCTTCTACTACTATAACATGCCTCCAAATACCAATTCTCTATGGTATTAGTAATGTAATGTGGAATATATATGATCTTCGTGCTTCAAAAAATATCAATTAAAAACCAATTCTCATGCTCGGGTGGTAACCTTATGAAATATATAGTCAATAAATCATTAATCTGATCAAATGTGGGATAAAATATTGCATGAAATGTATCCATATCAATCAAAATAACATTGATGAACTGGGTCATGATCCAACATTGCTATTAATGGTTAGATATTGAATATATGGTCTATATATTGTATTATATAATTTTGACATAATCATCAACCATGATAGATATAATCTATATAATTATTTTATAATGGTTATAACAATCTTTAAGAATATACATCTAATCCATAATGAAGTTTATGTTAAAACAACACATCCCTAAAATGAAGAAATTCCAGTGGAATATGTAATCCCTAATCCATATAGAATAATTTTGTTACATTCTAATATACTGGGATAGTTCCACTAAATGGGAATCAATCAGAAACACACTGGATAGGTACTCCATGGTTATATCCAAGCGATCATCAAAAGGAGAATATATCAAATATTATGGTGAACCTATATTGAATAATGTAGATTCCATAGAATAAGTTATCAAAACTATACCTCTAACCATAAATGGACAACATCATGATATGTAAGAGTATCCTTAATATCATTCAATTGGCCTAAAACTTATCCTTGACCTTATTCATGATTCCCCTATGAATAACCTCCCAACTGATGTTTTTGTCTATACTATAGGGAACTACATCCACCACCAAAACTGAAATTGACTATGGAACTCTAGTTATAACTTGTATTTGGAATACTAGATCCATATCCTAAAACCTACATCATAGTAGATCATCTATCATTATTTATTACAATGAAATCCTAAAATATTACAAAATATTCCCCATCCTCCCACATAGTTGATACTCAATAGGTGTCTAGGTATTCTAGGAGATAATATGACTAGGATTTCCACACTGGTAACACACTCTTGAACCTCCACTCTATGGTGGAAGAGATAAACCATTGCTCTAGATACTATATATGCCACAAAATTGGTGTAAACCATTGAACTGAAAATTATTTCCACATAAGGATATAATACCATTTAGCTCAGTAGAGGATAACAGAAATAAATATTTACCACTACACTAGAACCTCTCAGATATAAAGCCATATTCAACACTTATATAAACTATAATAAGGAAAAAATATTCACTTGAACTCAGATAGAGTATATTAATCCATTATCATTGAGTATATCCCCAGATAACTTATCTCTAACCCACATCAAATGAAATAATTGTTGATATGAAAATAAAACTACAGACTCCATAATTGATATCCCTATCTTATTCAAATTCATGAACACTCAGGACCTATTATCCCCAAGGATTGACTAGAACATTTACCCTTATTTAGGATCCTCTACGATATGAGGGACTACTTAACTACCTATAAAGAATATAACTGGTGAAAAGTATTTACATTTACTCAAATATGGTATATTAAGCCATACTCAATGTGTATATCCATTGGTACCTCATCTCTAAGCAATGTCATGAAAAAAATTGTTTTTATTTATATCACACTTAATAATCCCTAAGAGGAAACCCTCTCCAAGTGAAATGCATGGACTCTCCAGGCCTATTTTCCCCTAATGTATCTGGTAATAAGTGGTATAAAAAATGGTCTTAAAGATCCCTCTAGGTTAATCTAACATGTAGGTCCACTTAGACGGGAATATCTCATGGGATGTTATTATGACCATATATTATATAGTACCCTAACATTAACATCCTCTGAAGAGGAATCGTTAAATGATCAAAAGTGTTTTTATTTGGATCTACCCATATACCAGTAGTATCAAGGACACCCACAAATATAAAATAATGTATGTGGTCCATATAAAACTCTATTATCATCTTTTATATTGATTCTAAATCTCATAGAGTCTGTCTTTCCATATACTGCATGACTAATAGTAATCTCCTATGGCATTAATCATCCATCATCAATTCCAGTGAAACATTTGTTTCCAATGAATATAATAATCATACATGTACACCCATACTATTTTAGTTCTCTAATAGAGGTTATCAAAGTATAATTAATTTTCAAATTCTAACACATTCAACCAAAAAATTATCAACACATTCAGTATCATTGATCAAAGTGCTTTTTAATAATATTATCAACACACTACTATATATACACATCCCCATACAACAAGGTATCAAGATATGTGCACTCTATCTATACATGAAATACCATTCCCTTGGTAATAAGTGAATACATATAAGATCCATAACATTTCATTTCCATTTTGTGAAAGATTAATAAATATATTGTTCAATTAAAGGTATATAAAAAACATGTGGTAGAGGAAAGAACTTTATAAGATTCCATTGACATTATATTTAATTGATAATTATTGAACCATGATAATTAACCATAAGGAATAACACTAAAACATAAAAGAAATCAGTTAGGTAATATGACATGATTAATTTATATAGGAAAATACTATATTAGTTCTTGATGAAACATTAAACAACCATCCCTAACCAGAGTTATCAATCATGGAAAAACACAGGAAGAATATGTGAATACTACATTCCTAACACTATGCATGAATATATTCCATAAGAAGACCATGGTATAAGAGAAAAAATCCAATAAATCATAAATGAAATTCAAAGTGTATTATATTTATTAAATTAAACCAACCCCAATGAAATATAGAATAACCATCCCGTCCCTGGTAATATAGACATACCTGTAACACGGTTTGATATTCCTATTGAAAATATCCATACCAATATCAGATAGATTGATATCTCTTGTCATTCATAAGAAAATAGTATACCAAAAAAATAACTGTATATCTTCCTTGACCCAATTCACAACCATGATGACTAGATAGAGTAACTAAATAGCTCAAGAATATTTCCGTATACACAATATGCCACAAACTAGATTCAGGGGTCTATTTATATTGTGAAAATAATATATCCCTTAGAATGTATAACAATTAATAATATCAGAAGTAAAAATATAAACATTTATTTATATAAACCATTATAAATCAACATCCTATCATAATGATAATAAGAAAATATATCTACTCAATCTATATAAATATAGAAATCTGAATATGTTATAAAAGTTCACAATAATCAATTTGATTCCCCATGGGATGATTATATACATATTGGAAAATAATAGTAAAAAAGTATTAAATAGGGTAAAGAACATAGAACTTGGCATGAGTCTATAAATGGTCCCATATCTTGTACTTTATTTCAGTTAAACAGATCTACAATCAAGCATAGAGAACGTTCCCATGTCCGGACCTGCAATCCTAAAGCCAACTCAGGTACCCCCAAAATCATATTCAATAAGTGAGAACACCTTCTTAGGCCACCAAAAATAGTGTCCCAAAATATATCCAGTCTAAAAAGTGAATGTTGATGTGGAATAATAAATAACTAAAAGAATATATAAATAAACCATAAAAAATCCTTAGGTTCTATTATGACACATGAGAATAATTATAAATATTTCATCTATTTCCAAATGTCTTTGAGAATAATGTATCACCACCCATGGGGCATGAATTTACACCTTTTAACAATCTCATATATTTCATCACCATGAGGGGAAGAGAGAGTCTCCCTAGAACCATGTCTAGTATATCATCGCCTAGGAGGAAGAGTGCCTCACCATAAAACCATTTTCAAAATATCATCACCCATAGGGGAAGATCCCCCCCTAATGAAACATTTCTAATATCTCATATCCTAAAGATGAAAGGTTAAATTAACTAGAACTATGAACAATGTCACATCATACATGGTGTAGTGAACACTGACTAAGAACCATCCCTTATCTCTCTAGATGGATATCAATTGAACTTATAGTAAATATAATGAAGTTAGAGGTATAAAAAATAGTTCATAATTTAATATAACAACATAATAAATAGTTCACAATTTAGGTTTTTAATCCCTATAATCACTTTATAAACAATTAGTTTGTTTCAATAATTTAATATGAGACATAAATAATATTTCACCAATTAATATTGGTATATTACAAATGTTTCTAACATTCCACATTTACAACCCATTCTCATCCTTGGGATCATCCTAAGGATTCAATGATCAAATTAAAAGGTTATCATTTCACATAGGTCAACCATATGGTATCTTAATAAAATTACCATCTTAAAAATATGTGACACACCTTAGTTGGAAGCTAATGTTTTAGGCCTTATAGTTACTTATGGACAACTCATTGACCAAATAATGTGAATTCACAATAAACAAAAGCAGGTACCATTTATCTAAATTTTTCGTTAATAAAACATTATTTCAACATAACCACACATTATTCAAATATAAAAAAGTTTTTTAGATGTTAGGGATAGTTTATAGAACGACCACATTGTGATTATATGAATGTTCTGACTGAATAAAAATGCTTTATTTATTCCCAAATAGCAAGAATCAAGAAAATAGATAAAGACTCATGGATTATCCAAATATTATATAACATAAATGCAGGAAAATATTTAATAAAGATCTCACAAGGTGATAAAAAGATAAAAATGGTAGAAATATAAGGAGTTCTTATAATATTATAGAAAAAAGGACTAAAAAAAATTTTATGTTTAATTTAAACATTTTATAAATATTTTTATAAATATGGAAAAATTACACCAAAATAAATTTTTAAAAAACATTACGACCCTAAGGTATCTCCCTCAAATAACCTTATATATCAAAAATCACATATGTGGACCATTATGTATCATCAAATGGAAATAATTATGCATCATCCATAAAGAATAAAAATTAGGGACCCTTATATAAGGGGTGACCCATACATATCATGGATTTTACAGTTACATATCATAGTGTATCCCTAACACATTAACATTTAATAACAATTATATATCTAATAACCGTTACGTACCACATAATTGAAATTTCATTTCATAGGGTCTCCAAATCATATCCAATTTTCTCAAAGTAGAGGCCCCTTAAATTTGGGGATACTTACATATTGGACCATTACATATATGATTTTATCTTTTTTTTTTAAAAAAATGAACCAAATTTATGGTGACCTATATATATGATGACCCTTACATATCCACATACATAATAAATATTTCTCAGATGTAATATATTTCATTCATTCATAATATATTACTCATACATATTATATTTTTTCTATATTTAAGATATTTTCTATTAAAAAAAATTCAATGCATAAGATATTTTCAATAAATATTGGTTTTTTAAATATAATAATATATACATAATAAATATTCCACATACATTATACAATTTTTCATAATTATCATTTTTATGTTAACTAGAAAAATATATATGTAATATATATATATGTATATTAATACAAAAGGTTTTTCCTTTAGCAGCAATAACCTATATGTAATATTTTTATCCATACAAAATATATATTTCCTATGTATGGTTCTTCCCTTAATAAAAAAACAAATGAAAAATATGTGTATTCATACGTAAGTAATTGGACATTGAAATAATTTCTAAAACCTTCTAAAACACCCAAAATTTTATATTATTCACCTGAAAAATTTACAAACTCTTTTCAGCACATATAGACGTCCTCCAAATATTCTTATAGATTAAATAGAAACAAAGGTAGCCTCAATCTGATTTCATTCATGATTCATAAATCTTGGCCTATACCAACACCCTATACACCTCTACGGGGTTTCGATGCACACACATAATCCAAGATCCAACATGAACCACTTTCAAATGTCTAAATATCAAATATTAGACCAAAAACTCAAAACATCATATATTTGAAAAAATCGAATAGTTTTGTACCACAATATTATTTGTGGTGTTTTGATGTTGGATTAACATAATCTAATGGTTGGACTTAACAATACGTTGGCCTATAACAAATTGTATCTCAAATAATATTTGAATTTAAAATTTTTATTCAAATATCTATATCTCAAATACCATTCTACACAATAAAACTTATTAAATAAATTATCTAATTCTATATGTATAATGATATTATCATTAGATCCATGATAGTCAATAAACAAAATTTCAATGATTGGATTAAATTGTAAAACCTAATTATAGAGGAAAAAATAACAACCATGTTTTGATAACATCATAACCTCTATAAAACATGATATTATAGAAAATATTTCTATTTAAATAATTATTCCTTATATATCATACATTACACAAAACATCGTGTTTAAATGAACCACACTACCCTATTTAAATATTATTATTTAATGTTATAGTTGTAATATAGCCATTAAAATAATAATTTTGAATATGATTAAATATTGTATGAAATGTTTATAAATTTCATACTCTATATAAATTTAATGGAAAATTATTAGTAAATAACCACTCAATTTTTGAAAAGTTATTATATCTTTCCAAAATACATCTTCCTCAAAAATGATAATATTAATTTTTGTAGGAAATTATTTTAATTATTTGAGATTTAATAAAATTTATTTAATAAAAATAATATCAATTTATAAATAATCATATCAAAATTATCATAGGGAGAATTTTTTGATATTTCTAAAAGATTGATTTTCCAATGAATAGTGAAAGATACTGAATTTTATTGAAAATTGTATTCTTATTTTAACAATTTACAAAGTATGAATTTTTAAAACTGTTTAAAATGAAACTAAGTTATATTTTATAATTAATAATATAATTTTATCATTTATAAATAATTTTAGCGTTTCATTCGTTATAAAAACATTTTTAAACTTAAAAATTCATTTCTATAAAATCTATTTTTTCATTGCATTTTATGAACTTATATTAAAAGTAATTTATATTAGTTATAGTAATTTAATTTGACTAATTGAAATTAATTTGGTATCCAAAAATTAAAATTTATTATAGGATAATTTTTTTGATATTTTTTTTATAAAGTAAAATTTTTAGTAAATAGTAAAACAAATTACACCTTTTTTGAAATAAAAAATCTTTTATGATATCACCATGACATAAAATTGACATATAAATCACGGAAAATATTGAGAGGATAATGTATGATAAAATTATACCAATATAGTACAAGAAAATTCAAAAAATATTAATTATGAATTTTAAATAATTAATATGATGATCATTTTCGTTGTTGACGCAAAGCATGTGAACCTATAGAAATGTAAAATTTGGTATTCTAAAGATAATATTTCATATGGAATAATTTATTTCTCAACATTTTTAACATATTAAGTATTATTGAATATTTTTATTGTCATACACGATTTTTGGTGTTATATTATACGTTTCGTATCAAAATTCATGTGAGTTGCTTGCGTAAGGTCAAAAAAGTAAAAAAACATATTAAATAAGTCATCATGACATAGATATGAGTCAATATAAATACATAAATTATATTAATGGGTATTCAGATAATACAAATATTATTTATACTTTGTTAATTTATTCATAAAAAATAGTTATTAAATAAATACCTTAAATTCTTATACAACACTAACTGAGTAATTATAAAAGTAAATGAATAATATAATAAGGTGTATTATAAATATTAAAAGTATCATAATTTTATGTAATTAATAGGATTCACAAATTTTAGAGAAGAATATGACATTTTTATAATGTATTAAATTACTTGGTTCAAATTTACTTGTTGTTATGATATTATTAAAGAATAATTAATGAATAGTTCCAAAAAATGTCATTAAATGATATTTTAAAATAAATTATATTTTATAAAATAAAATAATTTTTTGAAAAACATAGTTTAAACAATGTTACTAGGATATTGTTTATATTATCAACCATTGTCAATTTTTTCAATTTATAGTATGTATTTTGACCCCCAATGAGTAAACACACTAGTTGTCGTGATATGTTTGAAAAGGAGCAATGGAGGGTTAAAACAAATAGATATGGGTAAAAAAATTATCAACAAAATTTGTAATTATTATTTTGGAAAGTTAAATTGAACCTAATCACCTTTCTTTTATAACTGGGTTACTTAATTTAAACTTTTCCACGAAAATGACTTATATATTATTTAAATCAATTAATTTTAAAATATTTCCTACTCTTTGTTTTTAACATATTTTATTTTTCAACATAGGGTAAAAGTAAATTATGAATGAATATATGGGTTTATTTTTATATTAATTATATTAATTTCATTGTATAGATTTTTTTTTTATTTTTAGGTAATTATAAAATGACCTTAATTACATATGAATCATTGATGTAATATTTCACTCTTTAATAAACAATTATTATATGTAATATTAAAAATATTAATTGTGATAACAATTGGACGATTAAATACGAAATTTTTTTTATATTTCTTATGAAATATTAATATCATTTTAAATAATTATATTTTAATTCACTATTTTTTATTTTTTTATTTAATGTTAAATTAATTAAATAGTGTCAAAATTGATAGTGATATTACATTATCAAAATAAAATTATATTAAATTGTTGTTAATAAAATTAAAATATTTAAATAATATAGATTAGATATGATATTTTAGAAAATGTAATTAATATTCTATTTAGGGTCTTATTTTCATCATATATTTAAAAATTACAACCCTTTTATATTGAAAAATTTGTTAGTGCAGCAAAAATTTTAAATATTTTTCTAAGTGTTATTCAAAATAATAATGTTTAATATTGAAAAAAATCTAAATATTATATTGTTTTATGGTAATAAAAACCTATATTACCTTATAATATAATCCATTTCTATTTTTAGCAATGTGTTAAGAATGGATTTATTTTAACATAATCTTTTGAGGAATTCAAAATGATCCCCGCACCACAATTATAAAAGGGAACCTCATCCCTCACTTCTTCACACAAATTTGAGATTTATAAACTGACTAAAATCGACCAATTTTCAAACTAAAATTAAATAGACAAATTTTATAGGTTCTTTTGTTCCCAAAATTCCAACCCTAAAGCCCTTAGTGGTGATCTAAAGGTGCCATTTCAAAGAAGAGGTAATCACCTTACACTAACACTTTCTTTTTTTCGCTAATTTATCTTCTATAAATGTATTGTAGGTATCATAATATATAAAAATTAATATCATAAATATTATTATTTTTTATTATTTTGGAAATAACAATATATACAGTCTTCCACATCAAATGAGAAGTGAAATTATCGCTCGTGCACACGTACGACATACTATCTCCACATTACGATACAATTAATTTTTTATCTGTATATTTTATGTATGGATATTTTGATGGGTATAATTTTTATATATGATATTTATGAAATAAATATAATTATGAAAATATTATATATCATAAAACTACTTAAAATCCAATCCTTTGGAAAATGATAATGTCATTCGTGTGGGACTTCCACCTCTATAAAGCGATGTGATTTGTTTTTAATATATATTTTAATTTTATTGTATGTATAGATAATTTGATTAATATATATGTTATATATGATATAATAAAGATCTAATAAATTTTAATTTGTATTTACCTTTCTTTCATTCCATCTGTCAAAAAATGATAATAGTGTTCATACCTATGTTGAGCCTACCGTCTCCATGAACGGTGTAATTATATATATATATATATATATATATTTAATGGTTTAATTTAAATAAATATATTTATTACATTTATATCATGATTTACATTATTGATATTGTGAAATCAGGATCAAATTAAAATTATTAAAAATACCAAATCAAAACATACTTGAAAAAAAGTACTTATTACTTTTAAATGATTTAAATAAGTAATTGAAAAAATTGGTAGTAAAGGGATATAATAAAATCATATATGGTATGATATATATAATTAATCATATATAAAAAATTTAAAATATAATTATATTTAATATATAGTGGGTTCTGACATATATGAATTAATTTAGACGCGACGTAAGGGTTTTATTTCACAATCTCATCAATATTCGAGGTTTTTTATGTTTATGTCCCAGTTGGGTTATATTATTAATTCATATAAATGTTTTCTAATAATTACTAAAATAAGATTTCCCAGTTATCATATGATTTTAATGAAATTTTTACACATGTTTTAGTTTTTATAAGATGCATTTAAGGGAATATTCTATTCATTTTTAAGATGATGTATTTTATGAGTTTTCTAAAAAATATTGAAGTAATGTTTTTTTATCTTATATGTTATGAATGAATTTTTAAACCATTTTGAATAGTTATTTACTTGATTATTCCTTTAAATTTTCCAATTCATATTTTTAAATAAGATGTTTTCTTTTATAATTGTATAATTTTTTAATAATATAAGTGATTTTAATAGGGAAATGATATTTTACAAACAAAAAATTCTATTTTATAGTTCCAAATAATTTTCCATTTAAAATGAGATATGTTAATGTTAATTAATATTTTATTGTTATATCATCCATGTATACCAATTTTATTATATCCCTAGATAGTTTATGTTTTTTTATAAATAGGTGAAATGTTTATGAAACCCATTTCTCGTCAATGGGTTGTAATATAATGAAATGTTTAATAGACCTATTCCATTTCCATGGACTTTAATTTGTTTTAATGTTTGTAAAACCAATATATTTTCATGGGTTCTAATATGATTGATTCTTGACGATCTAATGGCACACATATGTATTATTTCCACTATGTGATGGGTGTGGCCTATATCTCTCCCAAATGTAGTGGGTAAATATTGATATCTCATCGAATATATAAGTGTAGAATGGGAAGTGAAACCAGTTTAGTAAGGTAATTTTCCCACAATTATAGTATTGGGGGTGAACCATGACCACTCGGATGGTTTGAGGAGTGAACCCATTACACTATAATTTTTTTTATAAGATCATTTACTACTAGGGTAATGATATTCATCATTTATTTGTGTTGAATGATTCTATCTATTATACATATGTTATGATTTAATGGTTCATGTTATTTGATTCCATTATGATTCATGTCTTATGTAAATTCAAGATTTTTTACATTCCTTATTTTTATGATATTTTTTATGTGTGGTTTTGATTTAAAATATTAAGAAAATGTTCTTTTGCCATTTTTCTCATATTATGAGTACATTAGCATTAACATCTCCCTTTTTTTCCCATACTGAGATTCTGATATAATTTATTCTAATGTTTCCTTTTCCTAGGTTATGAAAAAAAAGTATTAAGTACGATATTTATAATAAAGGGTTCTATTAATTAAGAAATATGTGGTAGAAAATGTTGAAATTTTAGGAACCATTTTTTTCTACGTTTCCAAATTTATTACACCAATATGATTCTAGAATGGATTAAAATGTTATATAATTAATATTCATCTTTTAATATTTAAAATATATTAATTTAAAATATCATTTACTATAAATTAAGTGTAAAATGAACCCTCCCTTAGGTATAGTATTGTGAATTACTCCAACAAAAGTATTCATTTCACTCAATTTAGTGAAAAACATTAATATAATAAAAACGTTTTTTATAAAATAAAAATATGAAATCCAAAACATAAGAATAATTAATCTCAGAAAATTAATGATAAATAATAATATAATATATATAAAACTAATGAGTAATGGGATTACGAATCCCATAATAACAACATTCTCCCTTAATTCATTCTTATATTCCTCATATTCCTCCACCTTTGAAGACATCAAAACTAGATATAATATAAAAAAAATAACTATATATAATAAGGGATATAAATAAGTAACCTAGAATAAAACAAATTTAATAATACAAAATGGAAAGTGAAAAGGATAACTCGATCAAGATTTATCTCCTCCAGATCCTTTATATTTTTAAAAATTTGCTAAATCATTTAGGTATCATTTAACCCTTTGTGGTAATTGTTACTACCAAAGTAGTAAGTATATCATCCAAAACGAATTCACTAAAACAATAGCTTCTAAAACAGCTTGAATAGATAAAAATTATATATATTTTCTTCCATTTTTTAATTTAATATCTACAGATTACGGATCCTCTAATTATTTTGTTGTATCATAATTTAAATGATAGTAATAATTCTGAAGATCACCTCCTATTAAATTTTAAATCAATATAGAGTTGGTATATCTAATTTCTTCTACTAAATGTGGTGTAATAATAGTAGATGGCAGAATAATACCTTTAATAGTATTCATAATATGATATATTAAAGATGAAATCGACACAAAAATGTATATATTAGTTACTACATGTTGAGTACTAGTTTAAGGAAATAAACTTATATTTTGTTTTTCGAAGTATCTACCTAATAAAGTAATAGTATGTTGTAAAAATGTTTTAGATATAAATTGAGTAAGTTGATTCTCCTCTTCATCACTACCTCATGGTATAAAAATAACTCTTACTCTCTTTATGCTCTTAGAAAAAATTATTCTAAGATGATGCGAGTTTATTTTATTGCATTAATACTGAAAAAACTGTTAATAATATTTCAAATTTTTATCCTTGTAATTCTTAATCATTTTCATTAGAAAAAAATTCTTTGAATGAGTATCTAGAAATATTTACCCCTTATAAACTTTAATATATTTAGAAATCTTTATTATTTATTTATTTTTTGTACCACCCTTATTAATTGAACTTTCATCCCTCTATGTAGAATCTGGTTGATTTTGAGTGGGTTTCAATATCTTTCTTCCTTCATAAAGAGTAGTGTTTGACTTCTCCATTGTAGATTTATAATAATATCATGAATTTTTTATTAAGGTATAGATCATTTTAATTTCAATTTAAATCTCTTTTTTTCTCAAATAAAATTTCCTTAAGGATTAAAAAAGATTTAATTCGATTTCATGCTCATTTAGAGCCCAAAGTATCACGTTTTGGTGAAATAGGATGTGGAACATGGTTGGAGTATGGTTAGTATTAACCATGAAGTTATACTATGTTTCTCAATAAAGAGAGGATCATAGTTAATGTAACTATGCACCGGGGGCCTCATGAAAAATGTGAATCCTTTAGTATGTTCTGGAGTTAACTCACATGTATTTTTAACTATGAGTTGAACTGTGTGAGTTTGTATTCCTTAGATTGTAAGAACATGCGCCTTGTGTATGATTTGACCAATCATTCGACATGATTGTGTGAGGTGAGGCCAAAAAAAATTTCTACCTCATAGTTTGTATATGGTTTAGAAAACCCTATGGACAAACCTTGTTCCCCTTAAAAGGGTAAAATGACTAGTTTTACCTCCACCCCTCATTTATTATCCTTTTTCACACACACCAACCTATTCCTCTTGAGATATCTCCTTCACTCTTCCTCTAGGATTTGAGTTATCTTCTTCATCTAGAGACTGATTCAAGCTCTATTAATCATGTTAGATAACCCTCAGTAATTATAGGACTCTTCTTCTTCTTTTTCACATATTATCCCACTATCGTTGATGAGATATCCAGTTGAGCTGATATTCTTTTTTTAGACTGTTTTTTTGGTTTTCCATTTCATACCATTATAACTAGAATTAGAGGTTGATAATGAATGTTGATTCTTCTACAAGTATAATGTATGTGTACATTAATATTTGATAAATTATGTTATGTCTATAAAGTGGTAAATGTTCTTCATGTTATACATTATGTGAATTCCTTATAAAATGTGGATTTTTAATTAAATTTATATACCTTTATGAGATACTCACATATTCCCAAAATTTTGTTAGAAGATGTGTCATCCCTCAAACCACCCCTTGGGAGTGTCTTGTTAAAATGACTTTATGATTATACCATTGTTTATGTAATCAAACCACCTTGTACGTTTGGTTTGTCATACCTCATTAATTATTAATTCACTAAAACGTGAATGGGAAGACGATGTCACTTTCCCCTTTTGAGTGGTGGAGTTATCCCATAACTAAATAGGATTAGATTAAAAGTGAAATGGAATAAATTTATCACAAGGAACTTGATAATAGATGATCATTATCGGACCATATATTGACCATTATATAATATTATAGGATGGCCTACCATGGGTATGTTTTAGATTCCCCACCACAATTTTCCCATACTACCCATGGGATGCCACCCAAATCATTGATGAATATTCCAAGAGATAACACCACTCTTAGAGTCGATTCTTGTCATGATTATATGAATTAGTATATGGGGTTTTATTTAATCATAATTCAATTTATATAGAATTTACAATGCCTTAGGTTACCTATTTTGGTCAGATTGATGTCTTAGAACATGAACTGAATCGAATTTTCTTCTTTGGATCAATTAAAGTATATCCCGAAGCTACCTGGGACTTGTTCATAGGGGTAAATGCATTTTTTTTATAAAACTGAAATATATATGGTTCACTACTATATTACACACAACCCATATTCTCTAGCTTCACTGAAAATAGATATGAGTTTGTTCAACATTCTATGATCACAGTTTTACTCATTTAGATTACACATTGATGTCTTTTCTATATTCCTTGAGACCTGTAAAATAATTTATATTTATATAAATTATTACATTTTCATAGACATGCAGGCTTAGGCTAAAGAAGTTCGAGTCGAAGGGTATCCCCAAGTAACCCAAGAACACTAGTTGTAGTTTATTTATGGCTTTATTTTATCATTAAACCTACACAATATTTCATTTTTTATTTATCGTCCATATTATATTAGATACCACTGGTGGTGGATGATTGAGTTTTACTAATACTCTATTTAGGACACCAATTTTCATCCAAAATGACCAGATTAATGTCAGTTGGAAAAAAAAGAATCTCATAGCTATGGATGCATGACTTCTGTTCTAGGATGGGGATTGGTATAAGATTATTTAAAAAAGTTCTCAGAATTCTCTTAGAGTTATTTTGGATCTTTTTTTATATTTTTTGATATAATGTATTATTTTAGGCCAATTTAACTTTCCCTTTAATCACTTTTTATTGAATCATTACACGATTTGCCTATATATGATACTATCTATGAATATTATATTATATAGAGGGTTATTGTATTACACTTCCAAATTTTTCTTCCATTATTGAATTCATTATTACTATTGTTTTTATACACTCTAATGAAGGGTATTGTATCCCCAACATATCACTTTAGAACATTGATTCTATTCACCCGCCTCTGTCATCTGGGGTAGCACACTTGAGACTATGTGGTGAACCAAATAAGATTATTTCTATGTAAACGAGTAACATGACATCACAAAGTGCTATTATAGGACATTTATTCATTGACATACTATTTTGAGTAGATATAATGAAGACTATGGGTCCAAATATAGTAAAGAGGTAGTTCTTCGAAGTAGATAACCCCCATATAAAGAATATCCATGTTTTATGGGATGATATGTTTTTTTGTATTGGGTATTCACCTATTACAATTGTAATTACTCTCACTATAGTGCGGTACACTTGTTTTATGATGTTATTATTATTATGTATTTTCTTTTCCCTTGTCCTGATATAGAAGGGAAGAATATTTCATGCATCATTATTGGCACAAAAGGATTTATGTGTCATTGATATTCCATGTCTTGTTTACATTATTAGTTATATTTATTGTATCATATCATATGGACCTTGATTTATATACATGTAAATGGGCTAATATATCTTACATGGTATGAATAATTGGTTATTTTAAGTGTTTTCATTAATATATACATTTCTTACTACTTATATTGGAGGTGGCACCATAACTATCCAATAATCAGAAGTTTATTCCATGTAAATTATGTAAATTTTACTAATCATTAATTTTATTGAGATAAAATGAATTCCAATTTTAATTTCTAATGTTTTTTCCTATATAATATGGGAATGTAGATCTATATTATTGAATAGTCGTATATGACTTGTGACATCTGAGTACCATTTTTAAAGGTCACGTTTAAGCTATATAAAGTGGAAATTATATCTTATAAAACTTATTCAATTATAACATGTGATGGTAAATCATAAAAATGGTCATATATATATATGAAATTAATTAATTTTAATTCATAAATAAAATGGTTATTTATAAATAGTGATGCCAATTACAACTTAATAGGTGTTTTCCTCTATAATGTGCAATTGAAACTCCACAATATGGGTCCTATATTTTGAACCGTATAACCATGAAATTAACATGAATTTGATAATGGTTTTTGGGAGTGTTTCTTGTGAATATATGTGATGTGTTCTATTATTAAATTATTTCTTCGGTCAGGTTCTTGTAATTTTGGATTTATTCCTCCATTAATTCCTTTTGTCAAACACTCAGAGTGTGGTGGTGACCAATCTCTTGAGGTGTTGGGAGACAGAAAACCTACGATATCAATAGTTTTTCCACCACTGAAACCTCCAGTTCTCCATATATTTGGAATCAACATCTATATTCAATAGGGATACCTATTGTTAGTTCAATCCATTTTGGAAGCTCTATACAATGTACTAACTATTTAAGAGTTGAATCGAGAGTTCCAACATCAGCACCCTCCCACCTTTTCAAGTGAAGGTAGACCCCAGGCTACTGAATCATTAATAGCGGCTTTTATTTTCATATTTAATCATATAATGACACCTCCATAAATGAAATTGAATATCAAAACATACATTCTTAGAGGGTTTATAATATGTGTTGGGGTGTTTTAAACTTGGTAGATTGGTGATGATTTATGGTTTGAAGGGATTTAAAATAATTCTTATAATACTTTTTCATTCCAGATATGTTAAGAGGAACATGAGCTTGACGATTTATGCACCAAGATTAGGAAACAATGTTTACTACTCAGATTATCTAACAGATCTATAATTATTTCCCACTCTACATGGTAATGAATTTTCTAGTGGTAGGTGATTTGAGTATTGGATTAGGTATTCTATCAGATAAAAGGTAAATTTCTTTTATTTGATTACCATTTCATATATGATGATTATATCCTCATATATTAATGAATTATTTGGTATATATCATGTGTTGGCTATGGTAGTACAACACCTAGGTAATTAAGCAGTTTATCTTGTGGAAGGAAGGATCACATAGAGTTTCATATTCAAGGTTGTGGAAAATAAATTGTTTTCACTGGTAGTAGTATGGTATGCCATATGTGTGGGAGTCTAAGACACATGAATCCCTAGTGAACTAAAGACCCAATTTAATTTCAATATTGTGACCAAAAGGGTATTATTTATAGGATATGTTGGAGTTTTTCCAAAATTCTCAGTGATAAAGGATCATCCCCAACTCCATGATTTGTAGTAGGATTTGTACCTCAAAATTTGGTAGGGAGTTGGATGATCATTGGATGTTTAGGATTACATGGAGGTTGGGGTCATGGAATTTAGACACAAGATATGTAGTTCTAGTAGAGATGAATTTATCACGGTAGTTGAATTGTAACTCAAGGAAACAGATTAGGCTTGTAACACATTCTGTAGTTGACACACAAGGAGAAGAGTTCCATGTTGTCTATAATATGAGGTATGATCTTAGTGTACTTTTCTTTGGAATCTAATATTTTTTACACACATTATATAAAATCATTCATATATATATATATATATTATTTTAATGGAGAAACTTGGACCCAATATATAGTAATTCGATGGAGTGATGACTCTGAATACTATAATGGGAATCTAGTCTGTGGGTGTACACTATTATAAGGAGTGGACCATTTAGACCAGTGGGTGCAGATTCTTTGGGAACCTCTTCATCTTTGAGATGATGGGATTTTATATCTATCTAATGATGGATTAGTTAGTAACATTTAGTGCCAATGTCTATTTTTATCATCAATGGGTGCCTTCCACATTACCAGAGGGAATTAATTATATTAATAGTGGTAAATGGGTCATATCAGAAACACAATATAGATAATTAAATCAAAGGCTAACTGGAGTGTTTCATATATTTCTAACCTTTTTTTAGAGTGATCAAGGATTACAAAAAGCTTCCTTTTCTATATTTGTGGTGTGATTCAAAGATATTTTTAGAATTTAATTTTCAAAAATAACTCATGAGGAAGAGGTAAATATCTATATATATTTTCATCTGGGAGTTGAAATTAGATCCACTATTACATATAGAATAAATTCCACTAAAGTAATGAAACTCAAATGGATGCCAGATGACCTGGAAGAAAACATGTTTTTATAAACCTGTATTTCTACTTTTATCCTTCTAGTACTTTTTCCCAAGAAGGAAATGGGGGCCATTGTCTATGTGTAGAATACTAGGGGTCTAATCAACTAACCATTAAAAATTTCTAGCCATATACTCATATAGATGATATATTTTACTATCTCCAAGGAGTTAGGGTTTCCTCAAAGAATTATTTGAGGCCCCGTTACCATTAGATATTACTTTGAAATTCATATATAATTCATATAAACTTTAGTAGTATATATGGATTATATGAATCTTTCTTTAATGTGGTTTGGTTTCAAGAATTCATCAACTATCTTTATCTACATGATGAATTAGGTTTTCCACCCATACTAGGATTCCTCTGTTGCAGTGTTACTGGATGAAATATTGTTGTAATATCAATAATGAAAATATCATCCCAATTACCTTATCACATTATTTAGTACACTAATAAAAAATCATATATGTTATGATCAAAAAATGAAATTTTTTTATAGATAAAGTTCACCTTTTTTGTCACATATTTTTCAAAGAAAGAATATTTGCGGATATTGAGAAGGTGAAAGCCATTGTATCTTGGGAGTATCTTATGAATGTTTTTTTGATATTCATAGTTATTAGGTGATAGAGAGTTACTATTGGTGTTTTAATTAGAAAATTTAATGAATGTCATCACCTCTTACAAGCTTGAAAAGGAAGGTTATTAAATTCATATGGTCTTAAGCTTATGGGAAATCCTTTTAGGAGATGAATGGGAGGATAAACATTACACCGATTATGGATTTTCCTAATCCAATGAGAGGATATATTGTTTATTGTGATGCATCAAGAATTGGGTTTGGAGAATTTTTTATGTAAGGATATTGGCATATGGGGTTCATGATTCTGTAGTTTAGGATTCATGAGCATAATCAGATGATGATTGACCTCGGGTAAGTAGTAGTGGTTCATAGTTTTAATTTTTTGAGGGATTGTTTTTTGGAGGAATGGTTTATTGTATAGACAGACCAAAATATCCTCAAATTCATAATAAATCATCCATATTTGAACCTCGGTAAAATAATATGGATTGACCGCCTTCAATCCATTTACTTTGATCTTATTTATATATATGGGAAATGAAATACAATGGTTCATTATCGGAGATAGAAGACTCAAACACAATCTATTAAGGAAGCTAGTAATGAATGGAAATTTATGTACTTGTTTTATATGATGAATCTGGAAATTTAGGATATTAATAAGAATCTTGAACACATATCTCTATAAATTTCATCTTAATTATTGGATGGATGGAATTTGGGGTCACTTTTAAATCGTGATGTTTTAGTCATAAGGTAATTTGTTTCAAGTGATGACCCAATGCCTAGTTTTAATATCGATAAGGATGAGATCTTATGTATTTAGGGATGTGTTTGGGTTATAAACAAGGTGTGATAAGAATTAATGTAATAGAATAATTCTTTTAAATTAGAAATATATCCCAATGTTTCCATTATGTACCATGAATTATACAACACAAATTTTTGTCCTAGTATAAAAAAGTAGATATCAGGTTTTTTACTCAGTATTCCACCTTTCAGAAGGTGAAGGAAGAAAACCAGTGACCTTATAGTCTTTTATAGTTTTTAACTATTTTGGAGGGAAAATGGGATGAGGTCACTATATATTTTTTAAATGTCTTTCAAAAATCACCCTGATGTAGTGATGCAGTATGGGTAACAATGGATGGGATGATGAAGGTTTCATACTTATTTCCTATCACGAAGACCTTTTAAGTGGAAACATTTGGAAGGCTATATTTTCTTGAGATTATATTCCTTCATGGTGTACCCAATACCATTATTTCATACAGTGATTCATAGATTACATTGTAGTTATATAAATTTTTTTAGAATGATTTATTTTTATAGGTACTTATGTGTACAACCTATCAACCATCAAAAGATTGTTAGTTCGATAGTACTATTCAGGTGGTTGAGGGGATTCTTAGGGAATGTTACCTTGATTTTAGAGGCTCATGGGTGAACCAATTACCTCTTGTTGATTATTCTAATAATATAATTTTATAAGAGACTACACTGATGGATCATTATGAGGACCTATATGGTAGGCTATGCCAATCATCTCTGTATTGGTTAGAGTCAGGGAAGGAAGGCATAATATAACCATGTGTCATTCCAAATAAATTATACAATATACAACTAATCATGAATAATATGGATAATTCTTTTTCTAGCAAGATCTCTTATGATGATCATCATAACGGACATTTAGTGTTCATGGTGGGAGATCATATATTATTACATATTTATTCTAGATAAAGGAATCGACAGGTTCAATGACTGGGTAATATGGATCCAAGGTTCTTTGGTCCCTTAGATATTTTAGAGACATTCTGGATGGTATCTTATTAAATAGAATTACTTTAGAGGTACCTAGACATTCATGTAATCTTCCATGTTTCTCATCTTCATCATTATCATTTTAATATACCTAATTCTTTTGATTTAGATGAATTTGATTTAGATTATGATCCATATATTGAGGATTATAATATTCTTAAAACTTATTATAGAATGAATACTCTAAAAAACAGTTCAATTCATGTAGTTTGGGTGTTATGGAATAACAACCATGTAAAATATTTGACCTATGAGAGGGAAATGGATGTACATGCTTAGTGGCTGGAGAAATTCTTCAGTGAAGAAGAACCATCCTTAGGGAATCATGATGAAAAATATATTAGGATGTTTGGTTGTAATATCCCATTTATTCATTGAGTTATGGATAATTTTTATTCTAGTTAAAATATTTTTTTTCTACAGTACAAATGCCTAACTGATTAATTAAGTATTCCATAGGTTTATGGCTTATCTAGAGCACCATGTTTCATCTTTTGGAGAAACAAGTTGGGGTGCATGGTTGTTTCATGATAAATATTAATTATGATCCTTAACCATTCAGCCAAATAAAGGAATGAGAATTGTAATGTAAACTAGAAATGCAGAACTTGTAATATGTTATTAAGGTAACTCACGTGGTTTGCATATAGTTTTTATAACCATGCCCACGAACTGTAATAGGGTGGGAACCTAGGATTACAGGAATTCATGGCCAATTAATAGTTTTTATAACATTTTGTCTTTTTAATTCAAGGAGAATCTATAACATCATATGTTTTAATAATGAAACACTATTTTCAATAGCGTTCAATATACGCTACATCAAGCATAAACAAACAACTAAATATTATTATTTAAGTTTTACAATTATAACCTAGCTGTTGGAATGGAGGGAATGAACAGTATCAACTGAATTATGAAATTATGGTTTAAAAATGTTTAATTAATGATTCATTTGTTACAAAATTAATTGAAATTGGAAATAAAAAACCGCATTGAATATAAAGGATGTGTTTTTATGAAAACCTAATTAAAAGAGAGTAACTGTGTTCATTAAATCATATCACCCATTATGTATTTTTAATTAATGTATAATTTATGTTATATATTAAATTTAATGATTAAAATTCATCTTATATGTTTTTTAGATATGATATAAGAAAATAATTAGTTTTTTTGGATAAAAGCTGTATTTTTTACAAAATACACTTTTACATCCTTTTGATGGAGATCCATTATTAAATATATTTTACCCACTTTTATATGTTCTATTTTAAAATATAAAATTCTTCTTTATAATTGGGGAATCCAAATTTAATTTTGTTAAATTTTGAAATTTTTACAATCAAATTCATTTTTAGTGAATAGTGAAGAATACTACAATTTAATTCAAAACTGTCCTTTAGTCTCAATTATTTATATAGTTAGATTATAATTATAATTTTTTTATAAAGTGTAATTGCATTAATTGTTTATCATTTAATACAATTTTGTTCATTGGAAGTAATTTAACATTTAAATTGGACATAAAAACATTTCAATCTTTTGATAGTTTTTACTTCTAAAAAACCAGCTTTCTTGTTTTGACAACTGGAATTGATTTGAAATTAACAATTAAAATTTATATGTTTTTTATTTGAAAAAATTTATGAAATATTTTTAATAAAAAGAATAAAATTATATAAATTTGTACCTTTTATTTTTTGATATTATAAATAGTACCTTTCGTATTAATTTTTATTGACCACAATTAAAAGGTAAATTAGGTAAATAAGGGTAAAAAATAATATTATAATAATATAAAAATATCATAACACATGTCTCAATATTAATGGATGAGACCCTAGAGACAAAAAAAAAAAATCCTTTTTACGAATTTTTGGCATTTGGGAGCCACTTGGGTGTGATAATGACATGTTATAATTAATAATTTAATGTAAAGTGAAATATAACATAAACATGTATATTTTTACTAAAAGTTTCTCAATATTAGGATATATAATTTATATCATTGACTATAAATAGTAATTATAAATATTAAACTATATCCTAAATCATGGGAATATATATATATATTTATAAATTTAATAAATGTATTTATTTACGTCACAATGATGATGCAATCATTAACTTTTTGATGAATGATTCAAATAAATGATATTATAACTATTAAAATAAATGTTAATAGAAAATTTTGTTTCCATAAATGATTTTTTTGGATGATTATAACATGTTATATATGAGTAAATGTAGTTATTTTGAATTAATCAAGTATTTATGAATTTAACAAAAATCAAGTACTAAATAGTGTAAAATGGACATAAATGAGTTTTTAAAATAAATACTATTTTATTAAACAATATAATATTCATAAAAATATTATATACATCCAACTGACATAAATAATGTTAAAAATGTTATTAATGATCCAATTTTTGTTCTTTTTTCATTTTATAGTAATTATATTAATTATATAGTGTAAAAATACTAGAAGACATAACAAGAGTTAATTTATTTGACTAATGGTTAAAGCCAAAAAATAATGTTACATTTGAGACCTAAACATTTATAAAACCTATTAGATGATATGATTTATACCCTTAATCATATTATCTAATAAATATATCCCTTTTATCAATTATAATTCTAAAACCAATTTATAATAAAATAACATTTCAAGACATTCCTAAAGTGCCCCACCTCCCACTTTTAAAAGACCACCATCTCTGTCCAACTAATCACACCTATTAGTCCACTTTTATCATTCTACTTCTTCTCAAATAGTCTCTAAACAAACCTATATTCCTCCTAGAATCCTTACCAGTGGTGTTATACAATTACTGAAACCCTTTATGCTCAAATCAAAATGAGATACCTGATTTAGAGGTAATGTATTCTCTCAATATCCTTTCATTTATTTTCCTTATCTAACCCCAAAACACTCTTCAATACATTATTTTATAAACAAAATAATTATCATAAATCGACTATTATGTTTCTATGATTCGTTTTTGTCCAACACTTACAAAAACAACCATATAAATGATATAGAACATACTTTTTCTGTATACGGAAAACTACTACCTCACGAAACTAGGATTGTCCAATTTTATCCTATCACCTAACATGGGGGCCATTATGTTGGAAAGGTATTTATATACTATATATAATATATTTTTAGTTTCTATATTATTCATAAATTTATATTTACAATATATCTTTATGTTTTTCAGAATGATTAAATACGATAATTTCAATTGAGGAATTGTGGACTACCACCCCCTCATAGTGATATGACTCATTCATTCCATACATGGAACATATAAAGGATAGAGTTAATGAACCTATGTATCCTATAAAACATATAAATTAGACACGAATTCTAACATACCTATTTATCATTTTGTTTTAATTCCATTAATATGACAAAGAAATGATGGTTGTATTAATGTGTATGTACGACCAACCGTCTCCATGAACGGTGCATTTCATTTATCATATCATAATATTATTGATTATTTTAATAAAATAATTACAAGATATATATGATATTTAAATCAAGAACAATATTCTAGCGATAATGGACTTTTTTCCACATACAACAAGTTCATTTTTGACTCATTTACCAAACAATGACAAAATGTCCGATATGAACTCAAATAATTAACTAATTACTATAACATATCAATAAGAAATATAAAATGAATAATAAACATAAAAAATGTTCTTAATAAATTATAAATTAACCTATGTTTATTATTCAGGAATATAAATAATGAACGAGACAAGTCATATTCTAGGTAAGTGAAATCCTAACTCAATCTGGTTTCATTGTATTAAATATCCATGTCATTGGTTTTTTTTCAAGAATATGTTTGAATGGCCTATGACAATTTTATATTGAATATCCAATTATATTGGGGGTATTTATATTTTTCTCACATAGCTATTTCACTGATTTATTCTTAATCTAAGGATAAAATCTATGTAAGGGACAACATCTCAATCTTCTTTCATTCAGGCATATTTTGATTATATACACCTCCTATTTTATAAAAGGTATAATGGAACCCTTTTAATATTAATTTAATTCAATGGATTTAAAATTGATTATTTTTCTACGACGTTTTCTTATAAATGTCCAAATTGAATGTTTTTGAGTATACATGGCGGCAACGACATTTCGGTTTTCGTGACCATTATTTATTAATTAGCTTCCTCTACATGTCGTAATGTTTTTAAAAAGATAATTATATATCATCTTACTTTTTATGTATTTTTTATTGAAAATGTTTTTGATAATGGATTTATCATATGAATATTTTGAAATGATATCTTATGATTGTCATGTTAAAATTTTATTTATACTTTATTCTTGTTCATGTGTTATGATTATGTTATGGTCCTTGGGAATTGATTATGTATATAGGTGGTTCTGTGATAAACCGAGGGATAGTGAGCCCTTGATATCTCCCCAATGCATCGGGTAATGTGATAGAGGTAACCAATATGGTTTTACCTAATATATTTAAGGAATATATTGTGATGGTTATTCCAAATGTAAACATAAAATTTACTCCTCATATAGCTTTGAAAGCTATAATGTAATTATTATATGTATGAAACGAGTTAAATTAATGTTTTAAGATTTCTATAAGGATTTTAGGAATATAATGATGTCATGATGTATGAAAAATAGTTTATTTTTTGGGTCAATATTATGATTTGTGAAAAACATTTCTTGGGTTTTAAATATTCATGGACTAACGGTATTGCTCATTATTTTATATTACTTACTAAAATTTTTATGCTCATCCCATGTCATTAAAATTTTGTGAACAAGATATTAGAATGAGTAATATAAAGGTATTATTCCAAAATATTTTTATCAAAAAAAAATCATTTTTTATTTAAAGGGTTTCCTTCAGTAGAGAAAGTGGTACTAAGTATAACTATCATAATGTAATGTCTGGGTCTATTATGAAATAGTTATGGCCTAATTATCTAAAATTATAAACCTTAAAAGATCATCAATCTGAATTCTCTACTTAATTCAAGACTATGCAATTTTTAGGGAAAGGGTCTTATAGAAGCCTCTTGGGATGTTTCAACCACATGGGGAGTGCATAGTTTGGAAAAACAATGACCAAACCATATACTAATTAAAAATGAGTGAAATAACCATTTGTACCTCCATTCCATTGACATTTTACCCCTCCTTTCTCCTTCTCTTTTACACAGAACAATCTCCTCCAATTGTGATATCTACTTCAATAATTTTCAAGGGATTGAGTTATCTCCCTCATAAAGTGAAAAATTAAAAAATTCTTCATCTTGTTGTATCTCACTCAGAAATAATAAGACACTGCAGACATATTCTCTAAGTTTATCTCACTGTCTATAACATGATCTTCATGTCAATTAATGTTCCCTCTATTCAATATGTTTTTCTATTTTTCCATGTTCTACCATTGTACCTTGAATCATTGGATGATACTAGAAGATGAATCTTCTACTTCAAAATGGTTTTTGGTCTATGAATTTTTCATTAAATCATTGATGTCTATAATGTTCTACATTATGTAATATTCTATATATTTTTGTGCCAAAAATAAAATGTAAAATTATATTAATTATATGTGTAAACCTGGTTGAGATACTCCCATAAACCCGTTATGATGTCAAATGTTGTGAACTCGACTCGAACCATCCTTTTCATGTGCCTATTATATTCCATTTACACATCTAATGTTGTCTATGAGACCAATCCACAACTATATTCAGGTTTAGATTTTCTTCTTAATTTAATGGAATGATTATTTAACTAAAACATGACTAGAAAGACCATTTCACTTTCAAAATTTGAATTTTGGAGAAAGACTATGCCTAAATACGATTAATTTAAAATTGAAATAGAATAAATGTATCCCATGGAACTTGTTAACTTATGAGTTTCCATAGATCTTATTATGACCATTATATAATGCTATATTATGTCATACATTTGGAATGTTTTGGATTCCATAGCTGTGTTTTCCCAGACTACCCAGAGGACCCTACCTGATTCACAGATGCATTTTCCACGATTTGACATCTGTTGTAGATTAAATAATTTTTTAAAATATATGACTTCATGAACATGAATCCTTGGACTCATCTTTTATATTCTTCTAAAATTATAATTCCTTGGATTATCTCCATGGATCAATGTTTTTGTCCTAGGATGTGGACCCCCTCAAATTATCACCTTAGGCTCTAATAAATTACAACGTTAGGCTATATGAAACTTTTTCCTATTGATTAGAAGATTTAATACTATAAAAGAGAAATGTTGAGGGTTAAACCTTAGACTACTCTCAACCCCTTATCACCAATGTCACCACTGATTTTTGGGATTTTTTCCAACCTTCTATGATTATGGTTTTCCTCTTATGAAATTAAACATGGACAACTTGGTTATAGGGCTCAGTTCAAATCTAGTACTGAATATATATATATATATATATGATTAAATGTTCTCAGACAATCCAACTTATGCTGAAGCCGAATATGCATCCTCTAATAATCCTACCTGATTGAGTACATATTATATTAGTGTATTTTTTTCATTTTAACTCCATTCTATTTAATTTTCTATTCACATGATGGATTATAATTAATTCCATTGGTGGTAGCCTACTGAGTTTTACTCACACCCTATTCGAGAACTGATTTATACCCAAATATACCTCATGTATATAGGTAGATTTAAAGGGAAGCACCTGATTATGGATGATTTCCTTCTCTTATAGGATGTGGATTAGTAAAAGATGACTGGGCCATATGATCAAGATAATATTATAGATTTTTTGGGTCCTTTTTTTAAATTTTGTTATCATGTATTATTTTTTTCCTGTTGCCCCGTTCCATTTTCTCCCATTTTTTTTTGCATCCTGACACCTGCATTTTTTATGTGATATTGGTCATGTTTTTTATGTTATATGGATAATTATTTCCTTTCCACTAACTTATTTTTTTCTAATGTTTCATTTGTTATTACTATCACTATTCTACTCTATGATAACGAGGGTATGGTCTCCCCACCATATTACTTTAGACCATCCCTTCTAGTTTGTATCGTCTAGTGTATGTAGAGGTGTGTTTGAGGATATATGGACAACCATGTTCAGTTAATTATTAGTGAATTGGCTCTAGGATGTCACCTTTATTTTTCTTAAAAATTTATCCTAGGCACCTCAGTCTCTAGTAATATATATTTTTTATGTATTTACTTTCATATATTCATTTTTCAATAGAGGAACTACCATAGTAGTCTATCAAGCATCAGATTCAAAGAAGATAAAATTACCCACATTGGCTATAGCTTCCTAATGTTTAGTTTTTTTATAAATAGATATATTTAATTAGATAAAAAATAATTCAAAATGAAATAGATGCTATTCTTGGATTGTTTCATGAAATTCCCAATATTTATCATAATTTTATATATTTTTTCCCTCAGCTGTTGAATATCCTATTTTTCCTCATTAATCCTTTTATCAGTGTTATTATTTGAGATAAATTACATCATCACTTTTTATTCCTAATTATCTATATCATTAAAATAACTTTCACTTGAATTTTATTTTCAAGATATATGAATTTCACTCTGAACATATCTATGGGGAAATTCTAGTGTTGCCTCACTATCATGTGTCATAGGGTTTATAGGGGTTTGAGTCCTTAACAAGTCCAAAAGCATCATATATATATGATTTTTAACAAGGTTCATTTGAGATATATATGTAACCTAGTAATACATAAACAATACATGTCTCCTCCTTCATCATATTTCAAATACAGTAATAAACTCATATATCCAGTCTAGAAAATTGTTAGTTAATAAATCTTGCATAAATAATTTCTCAATTAAATTTTACATTTTATAGAGATATCGAATATATCTTTCATGACATAATTATCACTAGATTTAGTGTATTATTAAATTAATAAATTGAATTAAAATAAAGTAGAAAAGTGATATTAAACATGATCATTTTTTCCTAAACTTATAGAAAAAAGTTTTTAATAACTTCTTTGTCAATATATTCTGGGAAGTCAATTTAAACATTAGAAGTCATTCAAATACAGATTGAATATATAACTTATTTGGATTATATTCTATAAAAATGATTATTTTAAATAATATCATTATAGCTTATCATAAAATTCCTAGAATAATCAAGGTAAATAATTTTAGCTATTTCCCAGAGATGTAACTCAAAATCTACTCAATGTACATAGGATATTATCATATCACAATATATATTTCCTAATAATTTGAAATTTATATATAATTATCTGAATAATTGATTAAATACTATATCATTTTCAATAAATAAGAAAATAAAAATTGAATTTTAACTAAAAAAATATAAAAATATAACAAATTTTTTCACATTTCCACATCCACCATTCTCCTTAAAATTATTTTTTACCTAATACAATTATCATTAAATTACCCTATACCATCAAAGATATTCTCTCCATACAACATTGAATAATAATATTTTTTGTGTGGATACTTTCTTATTTGTAAAATAATAAATTGTTTGTTTCTTTTTCATTCCAACGTGCATAATAGATGAATATTCATCTAAAGAATGATCTCAATTATAGATATAAGAATATATTTATTTATTATTTCCCTTTATCAAACTGAAGTTAAATATAAGAAAAAAACATAATTGTATTTTTTATAAAATATTTTATTTTATGATTTTTAGAAATAAATAACCAAGGCTTCATAACTCTAAAATATTACTTTTATTTGAAAAATAATTAAAATTGATTTCAAAAAAGTGAATAATCTATTAAATTTGAAGAAACGAATTCCATTAAAATTAATTCATTAATGATTAATGAGTTATAAGTAATACATAAATAAATATATGTCCCATAGTTAATTTAATATTGAAACTATTTTTTAATAATAGTTAATATCTTAACATGGAATTGCCATCATGGAATAGTAGTTCATCCCATCATGAACTTTCATCACTAGCCTATTGTAATAGTGTTGCATCTATAGGATCCATATTAAATTCATTTAAAGTTCCATTAAGTCTCTAGACTGTGTTGAGATTATATCAAAAAATTGAAATGAATTTTGAGATGACATAATTTCACCAATTTTCTACCAAAAAACACAAAATAATGTTTTTAGGGTCATAATAAGATTATAATAAAATTAAGATAAAATTACATTTATAATTAAATAATGAATAACAACATAAGATAACATTATATTCTGATACTATCTAATTATTTGATGAAAATACAATTTGAAAATTTAATTAATACTTATAAGAAATCACCTCCCAACGCTAGGTCCAATGTATGCTTATATTCCGGAACACACAACAATCTTAAGATAATCGAATCCTAGGGTTGAATGCACATGTCATTGTCAATTTGATTCAAAAACCTATAAATTTCATAAAACCGTAATACATATATAATCTTAAATTATAATCAAAAGATCATTAAAAATAAATCATTATATGTAGAATTTGTTTCTTCTAAAAAATTATAGAATCCACTATCTTTTGTAAGTTTTTTAGCTAGAAATTATTGTAATGGATTTAATTCCAAACAGATATCACCTATCTCTATATGGTATCTAATGAAGTGATATATTAAATAACATTTTTTAGTCCTTAAATAATGAAATGAGATCTTTTTAAAATATATAGTTGCCGAATGGACGCAGATAATTAGTATCTTTTCATAAATAATATAAATAGTTGGAAATTTATATCAAATTTAATGGTTTTTTACAAAATAAAAAACTATTGACAAAGAATATGATTCATTAAACACCAAGATACTAAAATATTATTGACAAAGTGAAATATTCCACTGGTACTCTATCTATTATTTTTTCTTTACTAAAATATGATTATTAACATTAAATAAATTCAAATTATGTATTACCTAAATAAAAAAAATCCAATGTTAAAATTATATTTCACTTACTTAAAAATATGATTTTCTACACTAAAATAAATTTTTATTGTATTATCAGGGAACATTTTACACATGTTATCATTTTATATTTAACTATATCTAAAAGTTGTTAAATACTAAAGGGTTTAAAATATTCTTATCAATGTTTTATAATAAAAATATTTAACAAAAAAGTCATCATTCATCCAAGATTAAGTATTCATCGGTGTAAAAATTCTCTTAGAAGAATTTACAATAAATATATATTTATTAATTCAATGGATTAGTTACATTGATTTAGGAAAATCACATATTCTAATAGATGGATTCAAAATGAAAAAAATAATTTAATATATACTAGGATAAAATTTTCAATTTATTAGTCATCAAATCTAAAACTCCATAGAAACGTGTATCACTAGATGAACAAAACAATATACCATTCATATAAATTTAAAAAAATTTATAATTCTTGTAAAATGACTTAATAAAAAAATTGGGGAAATAATATACTTTATCAAAATCAATCATTATAAGAATCTCTAAAAACCTCCCATACGATTTATGTCGTTCATATTTTAGTGTATAAAGAGATTTACTATTCTTAAAAATATATTTGATGTTTTTATCATGACCTAAACATATTTTTTTCATATGAAAAAAATTTCAATAATAAATCATTTCATAAATTTTGTTTTACAACCATATTATATAACATGAAACCTTGAGGTGCGGCCAACTCCTGTAATATTTTAATAGATCCTCACCTTGAAACTTGTTTGGAAGTATCACATTGTTCAAACCTTTCTGATAGGTGATATAAATAATTTATATTCAATAATATTCAAATAATTTTATTCCCATGTATTAATTATTTAATTTAGTTTTGTAGAGTTTTTAATTGAAGCATAATTTAGTTGGATTATGTGAATATTATTTTAAATTACTAAAAATTTGAATTTTATTGAATTGTTTAATTTTTTGAATTAAATTAATTGAAAAATATTAATATCTCTATAAATTTTTAATTTTAAGGATAATGAAATGTGACTCATGTAGCAGAAGATGGAAATATGGAAAGAACAACATCATTTTTTTAGGAAATAAACTTTTTCTCTATATGTAAGATTAATTTTCAGTTGAAAATCAATTAAAAATTCGTATAGGTTTATATGTAATGTTAATAAAAATTCCTGTTATGTGAGGTTATTGAAATTGATATATAATGGTCCCATGGATGATATATAATGGAGCCATGGAAAATATATATGATTTACCACATTATATATATGAACTTATGACTGATATGCACAATATAACAATATTTCATTGAGAATAATTTGGGAAAATGTTTCAAAGTAATATTTAATAGTTTTCAATGAGACAAGAAATAAATAAAGGATTATAAACACTCACATTGATATTTAATAATATATCATACTCATATGGGAATTCATAATAGCACATTAGATGAGAACTTTAATGATAAGGGTAATCATGTTAGCATATATGAGATGATAACAATATGTAAGAGTCCCACTTGAACCTTATCGGTGATACATACGGTTTTATACATTTTTGAAAATAAGAAGAAGATGATATCATCAATAAGTCATTAAATTCTCAAGATTACATAAAATATTGTTAAAAACCATAGAACTCTCAAGTCCCAAAAATTTCATCGAAATCCTTATTCAAATAAGATTGTAATGATTCCAATTATCCTTTTATAGAAATATATTTTTCATATATCTATTATAAACCATACATTAAATACATAGTAATTCAATAAATAATTATGATGAATAATATTTAAATAAAGATAAAATTAAAAGATAGAATATTTTTTTTAATTCTTGAAATATTGAAGAAGATATTAAATACAAAAGAGGTCAAAATATAGCAAATATTAATTTCCATTTATAAGGGGTTGAAGAATTTTTAAAAGGGGGTATATGAAAAAAAAGGGAATCGATAAAAATGTGAGTTATTGTTCAGTTTTATACATGATTTTTAGTATTATTGTTTTTTAACGATTGAGACCTCTCATTTAGAGGTATGAATCACTTTTTGGGGATTTGAATAGTGGAGATAAAAACAATCTTTGAATTATTATGTTTGGACATTAATAAGTTATTCTTTGATTTTTATTTGATATCAATTTTTAATGTGACTTGTTAAGTCAAATTTTATTTTATTTGAATTATATTAATCACAATATTCTCTACATTTGTTTTTAACTTCTTTTATCCCTCTACTTTTCCATTCCCTTATAATATTGAATTGGTATGGGTTTATGTGGAATTATTTTTCCATTATTGATAAAATTGTGATATGTTACAACCAAGCCTCAATTATTGTAATTTAACATTATATTTTTATAAAACTAAAATATAATATAAATTTATCATTTTATGAAACAAAATTATAAATTTATTGGATGAATATCAATTTTCAACATACTTTTCAAAAAAAATCCTAAAATGAGTTTTTGACATTTTCCCTTTGAAATAAGATTATATAAATAATTGAAAATGTAGTTTTTAAATATTACAACATTTAGTTATAATAATAATTTATAATGTAAATAATTAACAATTTATTGAATATAAATTTTATACAAATAATGATAAGATCATATAGAGGTAAAAAGGAAAATTGTTTAGAAAACGTTTTTTTTCTTCTGAAAATTATTTGTTGTTTCAAATGGAATAATGTTTAACCACTTTTATTAATTAAAATAATGTTTTTTGTCGAATTATTTAAATAATATATATAAATATATTATATCTAAATATATTAATTAAAATCCATATAATTCTGAAAACTATTTATATATTTAATATAATGTAATATTATACATCAAAAATTTCATTTAATAAAAAACAATATTCACGATTTGAGGGTTTATATTTTTAATTAAATTCCAAAAAATCTGGAAATTTAATGTATTAAAATGTATTCCATAATTACATTCCAAATAATTAATATTATATAATTCTATTAAGTTAGTTTTTTTTTCATTTTCGATAGGAATTTTTTTAAAAACAATTAACAATAGTTAATGATAAAACAGGTTTACATGGTATATTGATATATAAATATATGGGTCAAAATGAAATTAATTATTTCTAAAACTAAATTGGTTGGTTCTATTTCAACCTTTTTATTATCCCATTCACTTATGCATTATTTTGTAGACAAATTTCCAATAATGTGACATGAAATTATTTAAAAACTTTTAAAATTGCAGGTGTTCCACTCACCTCGATTATAAATGGGAACCTACTCTACTCAATTATTCACATATCTCATGGATGTTATCTCAAGAAATAAATGAAAATATATATCTGAAAAATAAATTTTGGTTTTCTATAGGTCTTGGTATTTCTAAAGTAACAACCCTAGTGTCCTTAATAAGAGATCCAAAGGAGGTTCTTCTATGAAAAGGTAATTTTTATTCACAAAGCTCATTATTGTTTAATTCTACCTTTTCTACCTTTAATCATGTAATAAAAATTATATTATAATAGCATTAGTATCTATGATATATTGAGATTTTATTATATATATATACATCCCTCTCCTTCTCCATCAATGGGAAAAACCCATCGCTCTTGTGTACGATGATCTATTGCCTCACGAATTGATATAAGTTGTTTTCCACAACCAAAACACCTGGATAGTGATAATGACAGAATCAATGAATATATACGATACATATGAAATGATATTGATTTTAAAAATTAATATATCATCCTCTATATTAAACATTTACCAATTCATGGAATGATAACATTGCTCATGCGTATATATGGACTACTATCTTCATGATGTGATGCGATTCATTTTTCTTCTCCAAAATTCCGAAATTATTTTAAAAATTTATATAAAGAGTCAATATGACATTTATAACATTAATATAATTCTGTATATGATGAATATAGATCCTATATAGGAGAACTAGAACCTCCATGACAAAACATGCATTAGAAAATGGTGTAGTTAAAACCCAAAACAATGGTAATAGAGAAATATTACAATCGAATGGGTGAAAAAATATTATATAGGGATCATATATGATATCATAAACCTAAATATATATATTTTTATGAATTAATAACATGTTTTATATAATTATACAAAAATTTAAAACACATTAAACAAAACCAAACCATGAGGTATGTGATTTCGTCTTTATTTCCCCTCCATAGATATATATTTATTATTATGCACCAATTCTCTTTTATGTGTATTAAATATTTAACTTATAATTTATTTAAAATTAATAACTATTTATAATTTTTTATCAATGTTTAAATTTAATTCAACTATTTCAAGGGGTTTCAATTTTAATAAATGCTTAAATGAAAAACCAATTGTATTCCTCTTTTAATGGAATATATTTTTCTTCTATATAAATAATTTTCAAAACTATTCCAAAAAAGTCCTTTTTATTAATAAAGTTATTTCTTAAGGAAATTTTATGCTATATTTTACTTTATAAAAATTATGTTATGAATATTTTATTGTTTTCCAAAAGGGTCTCTTTTATCTTCATTTTAAAAAATTCAAATAGAATGTTTTTAATGTATACTGTGTTTATGGACATTCCCAATATCGTAATTGTTCAATTAAATATATCTCCCCATACATGTTTCCAATTGATTTAAAAATAAAAATCTTTGAGGGGAGATTATTTTAATAGTTAACTTACATTTTATTTTGTTTCCAAATGACCACATCTTATTATGAAATCTATATTTTTTTTATAAATTTATGGTAATGTCTCATCCCTTAATAATTTTTTTGGTCTTAAATTCTATTGAAAAATTAAATTTATTATAGTAATTGGATATTTAATTTTCCATAAATATTCATATAATTTCTTTCTTGTAATTTATTATCTCCTAAACTACATTATATTTTTACATACGGTGCTTTACTATGAAATTTATTTGATTGACTGGGGAAAATATTAATAAATATGTATTATTTAATCAATACTAATATTTAATGATATTTCATATTTTTTAGAATATTAATTGATCAATAATTATATTAGGAATGTATTGGAAACTTAGATATTGGTTCAGCTCAGTTATAGATAGCCCCAAGATCCATCAGTAGTCTCATGGGAAGAATCAGATGGCCAAATTAAATGATATTTTTAGGGTATTCCAACCCATAAATTAATATATCATGGTGAAAGGTACTGATGATTTAGATATCATTATGTGAGATATAATGTTGTCCAATATTTTGATATCACTTCATTAAGCATTCATGTATTATTATCTATTTGATTTTTTCATTGATATTATCCATAGATCTATTTTGAGCTCAAGTTATTAATTAAATGGAATGGTTCATAGTTATTTATACTTTCATATTGATTATCCATTATTTACTCACGATATATTATATTTTACATAAACTTATTATTCATTTTACATCACTCTTATTTTTTTCCTTTCCTTATGTTATAGATAATAATTCATTGAATGATTTTCATGGTTGCAGAAAATATTGTTTCATTATGTTTTATAATCTATTCCCAATTTAAAATGGTTATCATGGATGAATCTATTAATATTATGATACTAAAATGATTGGGACATTGTGATTAGAACCCTTATATATATATCATAATTTAATAAATTATCCACATTCTTTAAATTAATGGTGTCTAGGTTATTACAGTAAGAATCATAAGTTTAGTAGAAACCTTGGGAACTAGATTTTGAAAAACATATACTTAGGAATATAACCCTGTTATATATTTTTATGATGATTATATAATAACATCATAAATTTTGGTAAGGTAGAGGTTATGTGGTTTTCCTAGAAATACATCCCTGTTTGGATACTCAAATAGGATATGGTTCTAGAATAGTTATACCTAGGGGTAATAACTCTAAAATGGACACATTTGGATCTGATTCTATCATAACCTTGTATACAGAATGAGGCCTTTCAAACCACCCATTTTAATAATATAAGGGTATTATATTTTGTCAATTCAAATTTTCATCCCTATCCATTATGTAGTATTTGTAGATATACTTATATTCTCAATGAAAACAAGATTATGATTGGAATATTAATATGGATATTTTTTCAGTATTTTTCAACTATTAAATCAGATTTATATTTATATATTATGATTTAAAATTTATAATTTGATAACATAATACAGTATATGACATTTTTTAGAGATGGATTTGAAAATAAATAATGGAATAAGGCTCATTATCAATATATAAATTTTCTTACAATGAAAGAAAATACTTCTAGAGTTGGTTTAGAGTAAATCCAGGCTATATTAGGAATTCTGACAATGTTTATGACAAATAATCTTTCCCAAAAGAATATTCATGTTGTTCCACAGTGTGATTATCCTATGTTGGATAACATCATGATAAAAAATCCCCATTAATTTCATGGAACTACAATTAAAATGTTATCAAAGAAATAGATTATGTATCTTATAAATATATTTATATTGTTGGGATTTTATAAAATGGAAAATATTATATTGGTAGTATATTGTTTCAAATGATATGTTGATGAATGGTTATCATTGATCTTGGATACTAGTGTGGAAGAGGAAATATAACACATGGAATGGATATATTTTAATGATAGGTTCTTTAAAAAGTATTCCCCCTATGGAAAATGAACTAGAATGATAAGAATATTCTCAATATAAATAAAAAAGAATAAAAAATGAATTAATTTATGTAATGTAAAAATTATGGAAAGAAAAATCATGGAAATTAATTGAAGGGAAATAATGTTTTTTAAAATTGTTGAAATAAGTGTTATATGGATCATGAATGTAGAGGGAAGAAATATAACATTTCTATCCATCATTTGTTATACATTGTAATGGGTAATTATTCAAACCTGTGTCCCAGGAGTTTAAGGAACTTTCCCAAAAAGATGACAAGGGTAGTAGTCCAAGGTTATTTGATCCCAATAACTGAGGTTTTAGATCCAAAATATGTGGTCATAGGTAAATTAATCATATATTCAAATTTAAATAAGCTTTATTGAACTTGGTATTCCGAAAATCATTTATATCTTCCATGATTCCAAGAAAATTAGATATTTTCCTAGAACTGCAATATGTTAGTTTTTATTCAAAACTCATAGGTTAAATCCCACTATAGTAAATATGGTTCATATAGTTTCCATTACGACACATAGACATTCCATTTTATGAACTTTATAAACATACTTATGGTTGACATTAATATAATCCTTGGTATGGAATCAATTTTAATTTAATTTAAAACCTTTATTACAAAAGTAATAAAATTACTAATCATGATGTATTTGTAGAATTATTTATCTTTACTGTAGAGGCTAAATCATGTGATTCATGTATATATCAACCACCATTTCATCTTTGGAATGAGAGTCTTTTGGAATAAGGGAATGAAAAATAAATATATTTAAAATGTAATCATAAAATTGGGGGCGTAGCTATTGTATATGAATATATTGATATATTTGTTATGGATTTACTAGGATATCCATAAGAGGACGAAGTCAAGTTTTTTATTGATTTAATACCAAATTAAAGACTCATATCAATATCTCCCAATTAAATGTCCAATATAGAATTAGTGGAGTTGAATAATCAATTAGTGTATTTGGGTGATAAGGGATTAATTCATCATAGTGTTTCACCTTGGGGAGCCCCTATTATTTTTTTTAGAAATAGATAGATCCATAAGTATATGAATAGATAATATGGATGTAAATTAAATTTGGATAAAGAACAAGTATCATGTACCTTGTATTGATTAATAATTCAATCAACTTCACAAATCCCAATATTTTTAAAAAATAGACATTTTCTTTGGGTATGTTAAATTGTTTATAAATAAGGAAGTTATCTCAACAAAAAAATTAAAATTATGATAAGACATTAATAGTTTAAGATAATTACATTTGGATTGAATAATTAACCATATATTATTTGGAATATAATAAAATTTTATTCAAGAAATATCAGGATAATTTCTTTAATGTATTCACTGAAGATATCTCGGTCAAATAATAAATCTATAAGGACAATGAGAATCACTTTTAGATCATTCTTGATAATCAGTGGAATATTGTTATATAAGAATTTAAAAACTGTGAATTTTGGTGAGAAGAATTTTCTTTACATGGGAATAATTTTTTCAAAGGATGTTATATTAGTTAACCCTATAAAGGCAAAGGTAGTAACATAATAACCTACACCAATGAACATAACCAATTTATGTGGTTTCATTGGTTTGGTAGGTTAATATTGGTGATATGTTGAAATTTTTTTCTATTATCTAACTCGTTAACCAGTGTTATATGTAAAGGGGTTATGTTTTTATTGAAAAATTAATGCATAGATTGTTTTAAATAATTTTAGAGGAGATTTTTCAATTATTATATTTTAACTATAACATAAAAAAATAATAGATTTTTTATATATAGTGATGCATCCACGAATGGACATGCTTGTGTGCTTATGAAGAATTATAATGTCATTTTATATGCATCATGGTAGTTGGTGAATCGTGAATAAACCAACCTAACTCATGGTATTGAGATGGAATCCATAATCATCTTTATAAAGAAATGGAGCATTATCTTTATGATGAAATACATATGATATACACAGAACAAATGATTCTAAAATACGTATTCCGAAAATAATATAAACACGAGGTCATGGTGATGGATCTAATAACTCACTGATTATTATTTCATTATACACTACAACCTAGGGAAGGAAAATAAGGTAGAACATGCATTAATCATGAAATATAATGTTGTTCTAACACAAATAAATATTTTCAGAGATCATATTATAATGAATATAGTAAATATGGGTATGGAAATTCTTATGTAATGGTAGGAATCACTCCTTTTTCAAATGATTGAAAACCTTATTTTTTGTAAAAGACAAAATGTTACCAGTACGATGATCATGATTTTTGAGAATAATATTCATGCAATGAATTAATGGAAATTGATCGACATTGTTTGAAAAAAAAGGAATTTTAACATTTTGAATTATATTATGTGGCCCATCTATACATGGAATATAAATGGACTTTTTTATTATACTCATCACTTGAATTGATTTATACATTTTGGTATCATCACTATGTATAAGAATATCATGGGAAAACATTGGTGGGATGACATAGAGATTTAAATTGCTAATTATGAATCAATATTATTATTTTTTCATCTTGTGATGGTTTATAGATAGAATCATATAAGATTCATATATACTCTGCCATCTTCCAACATGGAAATGGGACGAAATTATTACAGGAATTACTAAAAGACTATTAAATAATCCTACAAAAAATAATAAAATTTGGGTTATTGATGATAAACTAAGAAAATATTCACATTTCCTTGATATTAGTGGTGATATTCCCCTTTATCACCACAAAAGGATCTATATTAATATAGATATAAGATGTAATGGTACACATCACTCAATCTTATCAGATCCAAATCCACGACTTACATCAACATGATGGACGAGTCTTCATAAATCCCATGATACTGAGCTTCATTTGAGCACTTCCTACCATCCTCAAAATTATGGAAATTCAAACATGACTATTCAAAAATTATAAGGAATTATGAGGTCATTCTCACTATAAATTCATTGTATATGGGATTATTATTTACTTTTCATTGAGTATTACTAAAACAATAGTTTCCCTAAATGTATGAAAATGGTATCATATGAAGAATTATAGAGAAAAAGATGGTGTAAACCAACTTTTTTGGATGATTTTGGGGAAAGGAAACTTGTAGGACTATAATGTATTGAGGATTTAATGACTATGGTAATGAAAATTCAGACTCACTAAATCATTACAATGTTATCTAATGATTTATGCTGAGAATTGGGGGAATGATTTCAAATTTCAAATGTGGGATTGGGTTTTCTAGAAAGTATCTCTATGGAAGGGTGTTATAAGGATTGGTGAGATAGGGAAACTAATCCCCATGTACACCATTTATCACTCCCCTCATGGGATTGGTAGCACTCCTTTGTTAATCACATATACCATTGGTTGATTCAAGGGAATCATGGATAACTATATTGATGTTTAGTACACATGGTGTGAAGGAAATTTTTTTGATGACATTCTTGATTTCAACAAAATAGTAGGGGAGGGGATTACAAACTACTCTAGTCCCAGGTCTTTTCCTATGAAGGGATAAAACCTTGTCAGAGTAGAATCTCTTAGTCTTCATTAATTTTATCCTCAACGACCTTCTGGATTTGGCTTAACGCATTATCTATGTACTTCTTAATTCTTATTTTTTATCATCACTTTAATTAAAATTTATATTATGATATGGGATAATTGTGGATACTAGAGTATTCTATTATGAAGAAATAACCTCATCTATTTTGATGTTAATATGAATGAAAAATACAAGGATTATTTTTTTTGAGGGGTAGAATGCTACATATGAGCCTCTATTATAGAAAATGAATATTATATTTTAATACAACTATAATAAATATATTATTATAATATTTAATGAAAAAAAAATCCAAATTTACTATTATTAATATTTACTTTAAATTTACATGGTTTGAATAATCCTAGAATCATTTTTAGAAACTATCCCTTCAAAATATTCTTTTGTGAATAATTCAAAATATATTTTTTCAATATTTTTCAATTTATTTATAATAATATGCAATAATAAAAATAATGAGAAATTTAATTACTATTATTTTTGTATAAAAAATATAACATTATATTTTGGTAAAAGGGATATATTTTAGAAAACTTTTTTTAGAAAACTATTCAAAAAAACAATAATGTTTATCCAATTTAATTAATTAAAATAATATATAATGATGAAAATTTTCAATGAAATTATTATATTATATATGTAAATATTTTAATTTAGTTCCATATATTTTTTATTACTAGTTATATAGTTAATATAAGATCATCTTATGCACGTAAAATATATTTATTGAAAAACTGTTTTTCGATCTGATTTTCAAAATTATTTTTTTAAATTAATTTATTCTACTTATATGAATTTAATTTTATAAAATGTATTCCATATTTTTAATCAAAATAATTTCAATTGGTAATAAGTTCCAATTATTATTTTTCATAATAAATGGAAATAATTTTAAAAACTAATTATCGCAGTTAAGGTTAACAAAGAATTATCGAGGGTTAATCTATAATTATAAGTATTAAAATGACCTAAACACATTATTAAACCCCATTGTATAGTTTCATTTAAACCATATAATTTTACTATTCGAACATGAGGCATTTTGGGCCATATATCCAATAAAGGGGAATGTCTTTATGGAAAAACAATTAATATTAAATGTGTTCCACTCACCTAAATTATAAAGGGTTACCTCCAACCCCCACTTATTAACACATCTCAGTCCATTTATCTCAAAAAACATCCAAAATATCTCTATAATATCTCTATACACATTTTATTGGATATTTTATTTGAAAATAACCATCTTAAGGTCTTTAATAAGAGATCCAATGGATTATTTTCTAAGTGAATGTAATTTTTATCACCAAGATCATTATTTCACTAATTTTTTTAACCAAATTCAATTATGTATTAAAAATAATAATTTAATAAAACCAGAATATCCCATATACATATTTTTTCTTATTTTTATTTTAAAATATTTATCCATCACATTCTCTATAAAATGTAAAATAAAACCATCGCTCGTGTGTACAATAGACTACCAGATAATGAACCAATGTAATTTTTTCCATCACTAGATCCAAATAACAGTAATAATTATTAAAAATGAATATATATGATACTTAGGAGATGATATTTATTCTATAAAATTAATATATGTTCTAATTAATTTCTCTTTTACATTTTAATGAAATTAATTTTTTTTCTCATGTATAGATATGGCCTACCATCTCCACGAAGCATTGTGATTCCTTATTCAGGTGAAAAATTAAATTATAATTATAAAAATTATTATAAAGACTAAATATTATATTTATGTCACGACCCGTCCTCGGGGCCCGTGCCGTGACTACCCCAAGCCCGCCTTCCATAGGCCAGGGGCTGGCGACTAGTACCAAGGCGTAAATCCCGGTAAAAAGGGAAGGCATTGCATTTGTAAAGTAAACAAGCACCACAGAGTAAGCAAGCGGAAAAGTAAAAACTAAGTAAAAACAGAGTACAACTGATGTGCCGAAAAGTAAATGGGCCAGTATACAAACCCAACTGAAAGTAAAGTACAACTCGAAAGGGAAAACAACAACTGTAAAGTAAAAGCCGCTACACCGAGCTGTCCACTGGAAATCCCACCTGAAGGGTGGGTACAGATAGCTCCAATGCTCCTCGAGTCCCGCCGTCCGCTCCGAGCACGTCCCGCCCAGTGGTCCACCTCCAGGTACCGTCCTGCTCTGCAAGCCTCAGCCACGATCAACGCTGTCCGTCGTCTGCAACCAACACAACGTAGTGCGGGCATAGCCCGTGCAGGGGTGAGTATAACGATACTCAGTAGGGACCCCGAGACCCTCAAGGTCTCACTAAAACCAACATGGATAACCACAAGAAGATCTCAACAGATAACCTCTACTTAGATATATGCCCATACATATACCTAAGTTATCAAGTAACCCATCTCAATCATGTGGCACACACAAGGTCAAAAGTCTCAGCTCAAACCGGGATTTTCATCATCGAAACCGTAACTGCTGAAGAGCTCCGCCTCTGGAGTATACAGTGGTCCTGTCACAACTCCGAGGTACTGCCCACTAACTTAAGACTGCTGTAGTACTCCACCTATCTAGTATTGCGGGCCAGCCGCTACCACCAAGTGCTCCCATGTGCCACTACAACCAAGCGCAACGCTATCGTGGGTCTGCCGCTACAACCAAGCGCTCCTGTGTGCCGCTAAAACCAAGCGCACCTCTGTCGTGGGTCTGCCGCTACAACCAAGCACTCCCATGTTCCGCTACAACCAAGAGCACCTCTGTCGTGGGTCTGCCGCTACAACCAAGCGCTCCCGTGTGCCACTACAACCAAGAGCACTTGTGTCGTGGGTCTGCCGCTACAACCAAGCGCTCCCGTGTGCCGCTACAACCAAGCGCACCTCTGTCGTGGGTCTGCCGCTACAACCAAGCTCTCCCATGTTCCGCTACAACCAAGCGCACCTCTATAACACACCGAGTCATTCGATCAGCAGTCGTCGGGTCTCAGTCAGCTACACGGTATCCGTGCTCCGCCCGCTCGTCTCTGGGAGGGTCCGCTCCACGGGCTACTGGTCGATACTCCAAGTATCACAAAGTACCGCAAGGAAGTATCTAAAAGGACCACCTCGTCATTGGGGTCTCAACGCAACAGACGGCGTGTCAATCGGACGCCCGGTCTGTGAGTTATTATCCTTTTCATCCCAGGGGCCCGGTTGGTTTCGTGTGCGAACTAATCCGGTCGTAACTCAACTATACCCCGAACACTCATAGGGTATACTCATAGGGACCGTTTCTCAACGTGATCACCAACTCCGCTGACGGTTTGTCAAACGGACGTCTGGTCTGAAATATATCAGCTTTTCCGTTTCAGGGGCCCGGTTGGATTTCAGTGCGATCCAACCCGGCCACTATCCATCTGCATCCAAAACTCGGGCGGAGGATGCCAAAAGTTCCGTCTCATCAAGAGGAACTCAACGCAATAGACGACGCGTCAATCGGACGCCCGGTCTGAGAGTTATTGGCTTTTTCGTCCTAGGGGCCCGGTTGGTTTTTAAGGCAAAACCAACCCGACCGTACTCCACTTGCGTCCAAACTTCGGGCGGAGTGAGACAAAAGATCCGCCTCACTAAGAGGAAACTAACAAAGCTGACGGCACGTCAATCGGACGTCCGTAGCTCAAGATATGAGCGTTTCCGCTCTGAGGGCCCGGTTGGTTTCGTGTACAAACCAACCCGGCTGAACCCAAAGTATTCCGAAACTTTGAGTGCGATAAACCGAAACGACCGACTCGCTCCAAGGATTGTGTTGCCGCTGACGGCGAGTCGTTTGGAGGCCCGTAGCTCAAGTTACGGGCGTTTGAACGAAAGTCGTCTGAAGACGGGGGGTCCGGGCCCGGGCCGACCCGGTCCGACCCCCCTTGGTTGGTCCGAACCGGGTCGGGTCCGAACCGGTTGGCCCGGCCCGGCCCGGCCAGGGCCGGTCCGGCTCGGCTCGGCTGAGCGGCCGAGCGGCCGACGCGGGGGAAAGCCGCCGCCACGCGTGACACCCCCACGACACCCGCGGGGTGTCGGCCAGACAGCCGGACGCGCCGCGTGACAACCCCGCGACACCCGCGGGGTGCCGCCCTGGACACCCGCGGGGTGCCGCGTGACAACCCCGCGGCACCCACGGGGTGTCGCCCTGGACACCCGCGGGGTGCCGCGTGACAACCCCGCGGCACCCGAGGGGTGTCGCGCTGGACACCCGCGGCACCCGCGGGGTGCCGCGCTGGACACCCGCGGGGTGCCGCGCTGGACACCCGCGGGGTGCCGCGCTGGACACCCGCGGGGTGCCGCATGACAACCCCGCGACACCCGCGGGGTGTCGCGCTGGACACCCTTGGCACCCGCGGGGTGTCGTCGCCTCCGGCCGCCGGCGCCGCCGCGCCGGCGACCCGCGCCGCCACCGGCTTCCGCGGGCCGCCGGAGTCGCTCCGGTGGCCCGTTTTCCTTCCCGTCTACGCCGTTGTTCCTCCCGGGTTCCGTTCTTTACTTCGGGATCATCAAACATCCGTTGCGGCACGTTCCGTCGTCGCCCGCCAAATCCGCACAAAACGAAGAACGACAGAGGGTCGTCGGGCCGTGTTCGTTTGGCCCGCACCCTCCGCGTTAGAGATAATCAACGGGAGAAAATAAAATGTTCAACACATGAACCAACAATTTTAATAAAATAAAATTGTTTCTTTGATTCCGGTTCTTTAATTTTTAACGAATGTTCACGGGAATATAAGGAGGGGTATTTCCAAAAATATAAAATCCCTACCTCGGAGTCGTCGCGCGTGAGCGTTCTTCGTGGAAACTGCTCGTCGCGGAAGGTGGAGATCGTCGCGTCGTCGCGGAAGGGCGTCGCATCGTCGCGGAACATGGCGTTGAGTCGGCGAACTCAAGCAACCGATCGAAGATCCGTCGCGGAGGAAGAGACGTCGCAGAAGAACGTTGTCGGCGTCGCGGATCACGGCGTCGTGTCGTCAATTTCCGGGTTCGGCGTTCTTCGCATTCTTCACGTTCTTCGCGTTCTTCGCGAAGGAGGATGAAGGTTCAAGGATCCTTTCTCAACGAGTAATCCTCCAAAAGAAAAAGGTTGGTCTTATTTTATTATTACGCCAACGAATATGAAAAATGGTTAAGAAACGATCCATCAATTCGTTGAATTAATTCAACGAAAGAAACAACCCATTTAATTCACGAAATAAACCGCCCAATTAAATGGTCTGTTAAGATTTTAAGAAACACTTCAGTTGACTTTCATAAAGACGGGTTTTCGCGGGTGTGTTTCTTAGTGGAAAGAAACGGCGGGGCTCGTGCGGGCCCCACCTCACAAATATCCTACCAAGGGGGTAGGATATTTCTGGATAGCATACTATCCGGTTCAACTCAGTTCAAGCCGCCTTTATGTGGCTTCAAGTGGCTTCCAAGTGGCTTAAGTGAAATAAAATAAAGTTGTCGCAAAATTATTTTATTTCTCAACTTTAAGCCCGAAAATTAAAAACGACACCCGAGCAAACGCAACTCCGGAAGAGGCGTTTCCAGGTGAATACCGGCGCTGCGATTTCATCGGTGCCCTCAGAATTCGATTCCGGGCACCGGTTCAAAAGTTAGAAAAACTCGCTCGTCCATTCACTGAACATACCCGAGCCAAACTTCGGAAAATGATTCCGGGCACACTAGGCCTCGGAATCAGGTGCCGTCAGAAACTGCGTTCTTGTAAAATTCCAAAGAAAATTAAGAAAAAAATTTCCTTGAAATTTACGGGTCTTTACAAATTATTTAATTAATATAATTATATAAATTATGTACATATATCCAATATACAATAATTGAACTTCCATGAAAAAACTTACATTAGAAAATAATGATATTCACATACAAAACAATAGTAATACTGAAATATTATTAAAAAAGGTGTTAAAATGTTATAAAATAATTATACATGAATTTATAAGTATTAATATAGATTATTGAAAATGTAATAACATCTTTAATTCCATTATACATGAGTTTTAATCATTTTCAGCTAAAGGTAAGCAAGAGGTAATGAAATTCAACTCAATTAACACTTCATTGAGACATAATTGTAATTTTCCACCTATTCCAGTTGATAAGGTGTATATAATACCCATTTTATGTATTTATAATGAATACATATTTATTAATGATGATTACTGTTTCAATTCAAGTCTATTTTGGAGAGGTGTTGTAATTTAATAGTTACGAATGATGTAATTATTTGATTTATAATATCAATTTTTTAGTTTGCTCATTTTTTGTTTAAAGAATATATATAACATATTGTTCTTTAAAGGAAATGATATTATAAAAATACCTATATATTTGATGAACTCGTGGTCATAACATATCACTAAATAATTAATTATTCATATCTCCTACAAAAAATTAACTTTCTTATGATAACAAGATATTGATGTTTCATTTAATATCCATATTTTTTGTATTATGGATATGATTGTATACAAAAAATGTACCATTTTTACATATAATGATTTACAATAAATGTTTTTTGATTAGCAGGGGGAAATCAAGATAAATGTGTTTTATTTACTGAAAACAAATATTTTTTGATAGGGAATATTTTTTGTAAATTTAATTGATCATTGAATATATGAGGAATGGATTGAAAATATTGTTATGTGTTGGGACCAGATATAGATATCCACTCAATGCATCAGTAGTCTCATGATAAAAATTATTTAGGAAAGTTAAATGGATTTTTTTATACCCACCCATCAATTAAACTATTTTTGTGAAAGGTATTTGTGGAATAAATATTATAATGATTGGTATCTTGATAAAAAATATTAAACTTTTCCATTATTGGGAATTTAATTATTTTTATACATGAAATTATTAAATTAATATTATCCATAGATTCAGTTTTTTCACAAGTAATTGATTAAATCAAATGTGATTTCAGTTATTTACCATCCCATATTTATTATTCCTTATTTACTGATGATATATTCATCTTTACCTGACCTTACTAATAATTTTAGCAAACCCATGCTTTGATTAATTTTCCAATATTATAAACATGAATTTTTTGAATGAGTTTTTTGGATGTAGAACATGTTCTATTTTTTATAGTAATTTATTCTCAATATATATTGGGTATAATGTATGTATTTTATTCTCAGACTACTAAAATGATCAGTTATTTTGGATTTTAAAACTTGTATGTATATTGTTGTAATAAATTATCCTCTAGCTCTATGATACTAGAGTCGGGGTATTTAATTGAAGGGAATTAGAGATTTATAAATTTCCCGAGTTCAATTTCACCAAATTATGGTTTTCATGATAAATTTGGGGGGATTCAATTGACCAGATATTTATTTAATTGTTTGATATCTTCCCACATTCAAAGAATGAATGATCAATTTTTAGTGATCCCTAATAAATCAAAACCCACACTCACTATCATTAATAGTTGAGAGATAAGATATTGTGTATTCTGTCATTGATTTAATAATAGTAAAAGGATTAATCAATTTAATACTATTACAATATAGATATTGGAAATCCAACTTTGAAACTAATCACCTAATATATTATTCTTAAATCACCATTGTTTATCTTATAACTTAACATAGTATTCTAAAATAAAACATACCATTAGTTAACAAATTTTATCAAAATAAATTTACATCCCTCCTTAGAGAATAATTTTTCCCCACTAAGATATAATTTGACATTATGAAACTACAATCCTCTACCCTACAACATGATACAAGCTTCAAAATAATTCTGTTATTTTCAAGTAGGAGTTATTTATTTACTATATATAATTTTTATGATTCTATCTACAACTTTCATGTTTTTTCATATTGATAAAGACATTGAATAAAACAATCTTACCAAACCTAGATTATTAATAAAAAATGAAAATTTGAAATTAGATTTTTTAAAAATTTTATTAACAGACTAAATTGAAACATCAAGTGTTCACTATGAATCCAAGACCGTGAAATATCAAAGAAACAAACCATAAAATATTTATGGGAATGTTGTTTCATTAATCAAAATAATTAAATTTTAATACTTATAAAAAAATATGGATATTCATTAGAAAAATAATTTGGTTTATCTTTTTTAATGTTTTTATGTAATTATAGTTGCAGATCCAAAAAAGAACATGAAGGAATTCACTATGTTGTGTTCAATATTAATGCTAAGGAGAGTGCTTGATGAAAAATATTAATTGGTAACTTGTCCATTATATTTGAAATTAGGATCCATATAATGATTATAAAACCTATTTCATTAATAATTTAATTACGCAGATAACCTTCATAGGGGGTTTCTCCTAAGGTCCGTACCATAATTAATGATAACTATCCTAAGAAAAGTTACTTATAAAAATAATTAGCATTATGAGAGATTTTTCATGAGTAGTTATAAAGATTAATAATTTGAGTGAAATATATCCGCAGTAATAATTTATGGAAAATCATTTCCCAATTTTACATTGTTCAAGCTATCATTGATCGTGTTATGAATGTTTTGGATAAATCATCGGGAGGCGCATTGATTGAAAATCCAAAAGTTTAATCTAGAAGACTTATTGAGAATTTAGATCAAAATTAGAAGTATTTTTTAAGAAGAGATACTAATAGAAGAGGAGTTTATATAGTTAAATATATTGAATCATCCTCATTTGAATCTATACATTCGGAAATCTGAAAACATTGGTAAAAAATGGATCTTAATAAAAAATGGATCTTAATAAAAAATGGGAAATAATTACACCAGTAAAGGTCTATGATATTTTATCATCTAATAATCATTAAATGGAAATACATAATCAAGTATTGGAAAACAAAATATATATATATGAATATAAAAATATGAAATTTTAATAGTCCAACCAAGGATAGTGTGACACTTTCTAAGTCTAATATGGAATTTAAAATAAACAAACTCAGTATAGACCACACATTCAACCCCAAAATCAATAACATCCTCATATTTAATCTTGCTTCATAAAACCATATAAAAAATAAAAATTCTTACATCCATCCTTTTAGATAAATAAATCCTTTCATGAACATTTGAAATGATCATATCCACATGTATAGACCTAAACAAATCCAAGATTGGAGGAGTTGAGAAGTGTGATAGAGGAATTAAATAGTTATCTAGGAATACCTGATGAAATTATTTAAAAATTCATAGAAAGCATCAAGATCAACTGATTATAGATCCCAAAATTAATGTGAGCATTATGACAATAAAGAGTGAATCAAATTTCACTCTATTTCCAAATATAAATTTATGCCTAAACATCCCTACAAACAATATTTATGAATATAATTATAAAAATATTGATGAGTAATGATAAATGAAACCTGGAAAATAATATAACTAAAATAAAAAACATTCACTTAACATTTCCATAATGAATCGTGCAATCCAATAAGATTTACATGGAATAAATTCAAATTTAAATTATAGAGACCTATTAAATCATTAAAATAAAAATACATCTTTTCAAATACATAAATAAAATCACAAAATATTTCAAGATTCTATTGTAAATTAAAAAAATATACCTTAGGGAAATAAGAGTGAATTTATAGATAACTGGTATCTCCTTGATCAAGATATAACTTATTTCAAAATTTAATGTTCATAGAATATTTTCTATTCATTTTATAATATGATATTTTTCTTTCATAGATTCATTTTATGATTTTAGATCTTCTATTAATATAATGACACATTATGTCATTTCTTTTTTATATATGGTATAGAATAAATCCAAAAAAGAAGTTATCTAACTATCCAATAGATCTTCTACATTACTAGAATGATTTCATGAAAACATCTTAGTGAGAGTGAAAAAATTTACATTCTTAGGTTAATTTTATGTGCTGAACATGGATAAAGATGGTAAAATTCTCATTAAATAGTTATTATCCAAAAATCTATCCTAAAAATATTAAACATAGTCATAATTACCTTTAAAGGTACTCTAATAATTTAATTTTGCGAAAAAATATAAACATTAATATTTTTTATTCTTTGAAATATCTGTTTGAAAATAACTCAATTCATTCAATCCAATATTTGATAAATCTAATCCACATGTGTAAACTTTTTTATTTATATTATAGTTGTCATTTGGTTAACCAAATTATATTTCAACTTATATTAATTTTATTTGGATAAAATAAAAAATTATATACAACCATTTTTAGATGATGCAACTACTAATTTCATTGATGGAATTAATTATTTATTCAATGAGGAAATAGTTGAAACATCATATGATATATTGGAAATTAAACCATTTTAGGTAATTAATCCCAACATTCTCTTATCCCTAATCCATCCCCATGTTTTTAATTAAAAAATTTTCTCCAAAATGAAGTTATTTATTTTTAATAGAATAGGATAAGATAATAGTAATCATTACTAGAAATAAAAATTTTAATCATGAAAAAAACTAAAAAAATATTTGGAGAGAAAATTTCATGAAATATGTTGGAAACTTAGAGATATTATTGGGATTAGTTATAAAATTTTCATTCCCCAAAAATTTCTCGAAAATGATACAAATCCTCATAAGAAAACTCAATGGAAGCATAATACAGTAATGATGGAAGTAGTGAAAATATTAATTAAGAAACTATTAGAAGAATAAATAATTGACCCAATTTAATTATATTTGGGTTATTCCAATTAATATAGATTCCCAATAATTCTATACTTATCATTTTAAGTAAAGAAATTAATTAATTCATTTCTATATGTGTCTAAAATTGTTGGACAATATAATTTGACTACATAAAACTGAATCAAGCCAAAAAAGGTTCATTTTCCCATTCCATTTGTTGAAATATTTCTTCAAATACCATAATATAAAACCTAATATTTCTTCATATATAGATTTCAATGATATTTAAAGGTCCCCATTAAACATTATGACAAATAATATAAAACCTTAAACATTCCTTCTGGAATATTTTCCTACATGGGAATTCCATTAATATTATTTAGTATTATAGATACATTTAAAAGAATAATGATATGTATATTATTTGATATAAATGAGTTCTATTTTAAGGTATTACTGGATTAATTCACTTTGATGGAAATTAATTTTATCGATTTTAAGAAAATCAAGATAAGGGGCCGAAACATGAAACATGTACTAAAAATAATCTTGTCTTGAATTTTGAAAAGTATCATTTTTTGGTTTGTGATAATAATTTTTAGGGCATGTAATTTCAAATAATGGTATTGATGTTGATAAATATAAAATTATTGTTATCAAGGAATTTCTATACATATGTTTTTTGAAACATGTTGGATCCATTTTAGAACATGTCATATTCTGGAGAAGTTTCATCAAGTATTTTGGTAATATTTATTTCCAATTTATTTATTACTTTTAAAATATTCTGATTTTATTTTTAAAAATCATTATTGGAAATATTTGGATGAGCTAATGTAAACTTACCACACAACCAATCATACAACTATCTAATTGGTGGAACCTGTTTAAACTATTGTTCATTGATTTAAATCATGATCTTATAGTAATTTTCCCTAAATATTTAATGAATAAACATAGCATTATATATTCCTAATAAACATTTGATATATCTCAAAACCATCACAAGACCAGTGAAAATGTTTTTTAGATATTTTTCGGTAGATAAATCCATGATATATTTTCTTAGTATTAATTTAATTTTGTTCTCTTTATATGTAGAACATAGGTACCTAATGAAGATAACAGAGAAAATTAAATTGTTGGTTAGGTTGATGTTAGTAACACATATCTTTTATTTATTTATAAGGGATAAAAAATGTTTCGAAAATCAAGTTGTATATCACTTTAAAAATCCTCCCAAACACAGTCTATGTATAAATTACAGATAATGAAGAACTTAATAACTATATTATAGGTTAGTATATTTATTTAATTGGAAGGGAGTTACCATGGTATGCTAATATGATAATTTTTTTTCATAAAATATAATGTTACATCCCATATAAATCAATAATAAATTTTATGAATGAAATATGAATCAAAGTATAATATAATGGATGATATATTTTATATGAATATTTTATTTGAAAAAATTATTAGGAGATTATTTATTGAAATTAAAGAAAGTTGAATTATATTTTTTTGACTACATTTTCTTGTAGATGATACATTGGATCTAAATTGACTTCTAGGAATGTATATAAGTCTAGAAAATACAGGCTCACACTATTTAAATATTTTATATAGTTTTTTAAGAAAAATGACCAATTAAAAATCACTAGAAGGATATACAAGATAAAATAAATGAATAAATGATTATTCAATTTTTGTGAGATCATTATTTTATAGGGTATATATTATTGAGGACACTTTCTTATTTATAATGGAAAATATAACAACCCATTAGCTAGAAATTATGTTTCAAAAAGGGTCAAATTGAAATCCACCAAAACAAGGGATTCAAATGATTTTTATTATTTTTTAGGATGAATATCTTCTTTTTAATTGGAAAAATAATTGAAATAACCAATGGAAAAATAAACCATTTTTAATAGGATTATACAATCACTAATAAAGATATATAGAGTGACCTAAAAAATTAAAATCCCTCTTTACAATATATAAAAATAAATTATAATGTTTCCTATAATGAAATTAAATTAATACTCGAAAAAACAATCCAAAAAGTCATTTAAATTGGAGAAAAATTATGGAAGACACCATGTGGTATTGGAAACCATCCTATAAAACAAAAATATGAATTATATTATATAATTTTATTTATATGAAAAGATATCATTTTCCTATAGGGCCAAAATATAAATCATATTGGCTATTAAATAATATGAATGTGGATTTGGAAAAAGTTGTATAGGAAATGAGAATTCCTATTCAAAAAATAGAAGAAATAAAGAGATTATAATGTGTGAAATCCTTAATTATTAATGATTTAACATTAGTGGAAAATTTTATGATGATTCATTAAATATATTTTCATCCTAGATAATAATTTTCTCTTTACAACTCTAGAATGAAATTAATGTTAGGTAAGCTTTGTTCTAGATTGGAAGGACAATTTACCATCACTTACGTCTACCCTATTAAGCTTACTCATATAATTTAATAAGGATAGAAAAACCCATTAACTATCAATGTATATATTCTAAATAACTAAATCAATCATATATTAGAAACACCAGTAGAGGAGGTCACACTCCTCTAACTCTTATACAAGTAAAACCCCCAAGATATTGCTTTTTAGAACCATTTTGATAGTTTTAGTTATATTGAATCATCATAAATAGTAATTTATTGTAGAATATATTAAAGACACAACCTCATTCAAATTTGGGGTAGGTGAAACCGTTTAAGTTTTTTATTTTCAAATTATATATATATATATATTTTAATTTTTTTTTGTTTTATGAATTATTGTAAACTTTTGAGATCATATTTAATTCTTATATATGTTTAAAATTTTGGTTTTTTTATGAAAATAATTTACCCCGAGAATCTCAACACATATTTAATATTTAAATAGAACAATTATTATATTTAATGTTTTGGAAATTCATGGTAATACAACTTTTTTTTGAATCCCATTCCATGAGGTTATGTAAAATATTTTTATCACCATCTGAGAGGCTTATAATACATTTTTTACATCATCTATACAAATCATTCGTTTCCTAAGATAACTATGTTATTCTTGAATAACCATAATTTTTCATGAATTCTAGTTGAAATCCTAGATAATCTTGATACATGTTTTGAAAATTACTAAAGACATGATTTGAGTGAAAATTCCTTTTACAATTAACTTCTATTCTGTACTACCATGTAATTTTACCATTTATATCCACTAGAAACCATGAAAAAACTTTTTATATAACCATAATTAAATCCGGAAGTCCCTACCTACCTACCTAAATATGTAAACACTTGATTATAGTCGATCTCAAGTCTTGGTAAAATCTATTTAATGAGTAGATCTTGTGTAACATAATGTTTGAGAAATGTGTGGTGTAATTTATACATAGAATTTAGTTATGTAAGTTTACATAATTTATTTATGATCATATATTCCTCTTTACCTTTTAAATATATTTTCTGGTATAATTTTAAAAAGAAAAATGAAGTATAAGTGAAATGAATATGATAAATGAAAAATAAAAACGAAATATTTACTGTTGTTAAAGTGATATATGCATGGAAATAAAATGAGAATCATAATGATATAAATGATTATCATTAGAAATGGGAGTGGTGAGGATATTATTATTGAGTATAGAATTGTAATTATGCCTTTTACTTCATTTTGATCTCAAATATTCCTCATTCTGCCTCAGAAGTATTAACATTAGAACATACAAAAATTTATCAAAAGGATAAACCTAAAACATAACCATGAAAAAACATTTAATTCACTCAGTTGGTGGATATTTTTAAACTTATAGAACTTATGTTTACCCATATGTGAGTTTTTAATGTGAGAAACTTTTATTGAAATTCCATCATTCACTGATGATATAAATACTTTTAGGAATGAATATATAAATTAGTATAATGGAATAAAGGAAATGAAATGAAATGAATTTAATTCATATAAAAAATGGAATTGAGAACATATAGGATTATTGGTATGTTTTAGTGGCCTTAATGTTGAAAAAGGAACTCACAATGTCTTGTGTATTGATTTTATCTTGAGTAATATTTTTGATGTTCACTTGTATAGTATTATAAGGTTAAAGTGTGGGAGAACTGATAAAGGAAATAAATGTGTTATATTTCATTATTATTTAATTCCTTTTATTAAATTGTATTAATTTATAGATTTATTTTTCTATATTTTTTTAATTAAAAAAATATTTCGTTATAATTTTTGAATATTTCTTTATGTGGACGAAATTTAGAGATGAATTAACATACTATATTTTGGGAATAAGATGAATGGAAAAAACATGATAATTCATTGTATTAGTTTTTTGAATGAGAAGATTAATGTGACTAAATTAGTTTAAGTTGGAATTATATATAAGAAATCACACTGGTTACTATGGAATTGGAAAAGGAATATGTATGTAAAAGAAATTTTGAAACTACACATTATTGAAAGTTTAGAATTTTCACTTCTTAAAGTTTATAAGATCCTCTGGTTTTTTAAAATTTTTACTATGTCAACTTTTTAAAATAAGAGAAATTAAATTTCCATGGAGAAGAAAAAACAAACAAGTAAATGTATCCTAGAAATTACAAAGGTTATTTATCTAATATGTAAAAGATTCCAATTTATACATAATTTCCTTTAATTGGTATGTAAGAGTTTTACCACATATCTAATGTAAAATTGTGAGTAAATGAAAAAGTCATGTGGAAATTATTTCAAGTCGAAAAGTAATATGCTAGGGTTATAGAACACTCAACTTGATATATTAGAGTTAATTTTCTTCAAAAACATATTTGTAAGAGTTGATCAATTTAAAACTTTGATTCATATGGGAAATTAATATTCCATATAAGATATGAGTATGGCAAGTAAGTGTTTCACCAATAGATTTTATATTACATGTATGGTTTTATAATTTTCAATAAAAAACAATAATCTTAAACACACCACTCATCCCCATCATATTCTCTTATCTTACTAATCTACTATCTAGAAAATATTCACTCTCAAGTCCTCCCAAAACCATTTATAAGTTTAACTTATGCTATGTAAAATGATACCCATTGCCCATATCCAAATTTTTTATTCTCATTTCATTGTTCGAATTCATGATATGAATCTAAGGGTGTTTAAGGGAACAAGATTGTGAAAAAAATATTAGGGTATTAGGTATTCAAAGATGATATATTTGTAGGAATCCCGATGTTTTCTAAGAGATATTCCAAAAAATGAAGTTAAAATGTCATAATGTATTACTTATATTAATAATTGAAAAAATAATAAAAAAATGGAGAATGGGACCAAGGAGTGACGAAATCGATCAAATTTTATGTTTTATATTTTCTATAAAGCTATATTTTTTCCATTTTTTGATACATATAACGTCTTACATGGATTTCTAAAACCCTTTTGTGGTTTTGAGAGTTTTAAGGAGATCTATTTTATATTTTTTTCATCTTAATATTAAAATAAAATTCTACTAATGTTATTTTATCTTAGTTTATAATGTTAATATATTTAGTTGAATGTTATTATATTTGGGTTATATATCATGACCTATTCTATACATTGAGGGGAAAAAACTATTTTATCCCTCTACATTATACAACCAATATATAATTAAATACACATCATTTTTTAGATAATTATTTATCACTTACTAATATGAGTATATAAATAATTAAATATTTTTAAGATTTCTAAAGAGTACCTTCACCTGATTGGGAGATTCTTGAGTAACTTGGGGATATCAAAATTTTAAGATATTTAGATGATTGATATTATCCCACACTTATTGTAAGGTGTATTCGTTTGTAATGATCACTAATGGTTAAAAACTAAATATCCTGAACACCCCTTAGTGAGATAGAATTTATTTTGGATTCACACTTTGAACATAATAATGTAGGTGGATTAATCAATTTAAAAACACGATAACATAATAATTGGAAATCAATCCCATTAACCAACATAAAAATATATCACATGATCAATCATCTCTTTTTTATTTTCAAATTATCATTTTCATATTTTATTTTTTCTTCGTTAATTATGATAAAATAATTTTCACCCCTATTTAGTGACTAATTTTGGCCCCCCCTATGGTATAGTTTATCTTTTGTTAATTTAGGGATTTTTGCATAACCTCCTGATATTTGTGTCAGTTTCAATTTTCGATAACCATGAGAAACTATTTTGTATTTTGTTCATGAAATCTGACTAGATTCATTAATATTATACTTAAAAACTAGCTCTAATCTATTTTTTCATTGGGTGAATAATCTAATTACCATTATTTATTCATTATTAATTGATTATGGTCATATTAAATAAAAATTTCCTAATTTAGGTCCTTTAAATCTTATATAACTTCATTTGGAATAATAAGTGAGATAAAAGTTTAATTTCCAGAAGTAATTATTAAAATATTCATAGTTTTAATTCATGAGTTAGAATCTATAATCATTCTGTTAATGGGTGACCTCTAACTGTATTTAACATCCTCGATTGAACGGGTTGATCCCCCATAAAAATTATATCTATATTAATTAGCCATCTTACATGATGAGATTATTTTATATTAAAACTAATGAATTATTTGTAAATATTCTCTTACATGATAAATTTTTCTATAGGATCCTACTCATTAGACATAACATGAACATATTACTTAATAATAACAATCCAATTTTTATATATTTTAAAATGTTTAAATTAGTTATAATATCCTAAAAATATAACATTATTATATTTGGAATCAAACATTAAAAATTTCCATTAGGTTGTAGAATAAACACTTTACTTATAAAAACTCTTAAATAAATAATATTAGGGTTGGTTCCATTCTATATTACATAATGGGTACTTCTTGTGAATATTTATGTTTATAATGTGATTTGAAATTTATAAATATCCACATAAACAACATTTTGAAAAAATATATTGGTAAATCATACTCACATTGCATGATCCTTCTTGTTTCTTAAAGAATCACATTCTTCCTATATAATACTCTATTTTTGTTGAAGTGTCCAAGGGGATGAAAATAGTGATGGTTTCCACTCCATTTTTAAAATATCTCTAACAATTTATCCTACAATCCATCATTATGATCACAAATAATTTGGATGATCCAATATCTTTTCTTATATTGAATAATATTTATTTGGAAGAAAAATTAGATAGTCTTTCACTTTTTTCAGCTAGGTAATATACCCATTAAAATCTTTTTTACTCATCTTAAAAAATTCATACTTATTTTTGTATGATCGAAATAACGATGTAGATGCTCAATATACAAGAGGGGGGTGAATTTTACACATTAAAAAATTCCTTAAACAAGGAAAGATCTAAGTTTAACAAAGTTAAAATTAGAAAATTCACAACACCTCTAACACCAACTGGAGAATTGGAACAAGGAATGAAGTTATAATCTTCAAGTTCTACACACTTTCTTAAATCTGGAATGTGATTCCGAAAATCCGGTAAAAAAAATATGGATCCAGAAAGTTGGTTCTGGAAATATGGATCCAGAAATTGAAACTTAACCAAAGATTACAATATGAGATTCGACCATAAAGAGTATAGAAAATAAATGAATTATAATACAAGTGTAAAGAAATATAAGAAGGTTATACTTTCCTTACAATACAAAATGCTGCGGAAAAACTTGTAACAAAAACAAGTAACAAGATATTGATATTTTAACCCAAATATAAGGTTATCCAACAACATTGGATAAAGGTCCCATGATTTATACTTTCAAGAAAGTCTGTCTTACCCACACCTGGGTAAGCCCTCGATATGAAGATCAGAGTCTCTATCTTGCTATCCCCCCAAGACCTCAACTTCAAGGTAGTTGGAACCTCTGTCTTCCTCAGCATGGAAGCCCTCGATCTTCAAGGTAGTCGAAACCTATGTCTTCATATCCCCAGAAGCCCTCGAATGTAATCACTAACATTCGGAGTCACACGAAGCAATCTGCACAAGGCAATGTTTGAACACGTTGTTCAAACATTTTGCACAAAGCATTGAGAGTTAATAAGAGCCTCTCTCTCTAGAAATCACTTCAACAAAACATAGTACAAGATCAGTGTCAAAGTTGTAGCTTCTTTTCAAATGAGCTCCTATTTATAGGCGATGCTCCAACGGTCAGCTCCCTCCTCCAACGTTCATATTTTCCTTAAATTTTGGATGTACCTGCACACGTGTCACTAAACCAACGGTTAGTTAGAAATAGAATGGATGACATCGTTTTATAACAAAACACGTGTAACTGAAAGCACAACATCGTTTTATAAAAAACGTAAAAAATCAGAGTGTAAGTAAAAATTTCGTAATGTAAGCAAAAGAAAAGTTCAGAGTCTAAAAAAATGGAATTTAGAGTCTATAATAGATTGATATTTGGATTTTGTTGTATAGAAATTCGGAACCTAAATTCTGTAGAAATCTGGAGTCTGAATTTCTAAGGAAATTCGGATTCTTGTTTCACTAGAATTCAGAATATGAACTTATAGAGTTCGGAGTTGAACTTGTAGAAGTTCATATTCGAACTCATAAAAGTTTGGAGTTGAACTAGTAAAAGTTCAGAGTTGAAATCATAAAATTTTGGAGTCGAACTAGTAAAAGTTTGGAGTCGAACTAATAAAAGTTTGGAGTCAAACTCATAAAAGTTAGGAGTCGAACTAGTAAAAGTTCAACGTCCAGATTTCAGAGTTGAACTTTGTTAGAGTTCGTATCCAGAATTTGGAATAGAACCTTATTAGAGTTCGTATCCTGAATTCAGAGTGGAACTTTATTAGAGTTCGTATCAAGAATTTGAAGTGGAAGTTCATTACAGTTCATATCCAGAATTCGGATCATAAAACAGAATACTTCATATCTAATTATTATATGATTTCGAGGTTTTTGATATGAATCTGATTTTTATACTTAAGAAAAATATTGATATGAACAATGAAAATATGGTAGGTGTAAATTCCTTTGAGAAGGAAATTTTCCTTATATAAGTAAGATATAGATTTGCTTAAGTATAGGGTGTTTGTGATTTTCAAAACAAGAAAGAATGGAAAAAGTCATAAGGAAACCCTTATTGACTTAACAATCTACCCCTTTTTGGAAAGCCCAGACAACCTTATTAAAAACAATATTAAGTCATAGAATAGATTTATAGACTTTGAAATTAATGTTTATCTCCCTTTGTTAATGGATAATGTTGAATACTACTAACTTCCCCTTAGGAATTGAAACTCTAAGGATCGTATTCTAGATTGTGGGAATGAACTTTTCCTTATAAATGTGGAAATCTTCTTTAATGAAGACTCCCCCTTAGATAAACTCCCCCTTACTTAGGAATGTTTACTCTATGTTTTAGAGGACTTTTCTTTGTCTCCTTACAATTAATTTTCCTTCTCCCCCTTTGTGATTTTCAAAAACAATTTGAGGGAATAGAAAAGATAATAAACTACCTGAAATATTAGTACATAGTAACAAAAGATACAACCAACCAAAATTTCATTAGAGTTGAAATAAAATTTACAAGGAAAGAAAAATGCAACAAAAGATAGGATTTTTCTATTTTCCTTACTTTTCCTTCAGTATTAGATTCTTCAACTAGGTTTTGAGATTATTTAAATCTTTCTGATCCTCTTCAGCTTGCTTCTCCAAAGTTGTGATCCTTTTTTGTTGAGATTTAAGCACCTCTGCCTGAGTCTTCAAGGCCTCTTCCTGCATCTTCACAAACTCACATTGCTTTACATGTCTTTCTTGGAGCTCAATCAAATGATCTCTATCCCTTAAAAAATATTGAGCAAGAGATTTAACCTTATCATTCAAGTCCTTCACTTGTTGATTCTGAGAATTTTGTGCAAGGATTATCTTATCCTAAAGATTATTTATCTTTTCATCCTCTTTATTAAAAGAATCTTTTACCTCATTCTGAAAATTATCAAACTCAACCCAGTCTTCTTCAACTTTCTTAGACCACAATGTCTTTTTTCTGCATGATTTTTTGTGAACATCATAATTGATAATGAAATTTCTATGATCAGCCTCAATCTTCAAACACTTATCCATCACCATGGTTAAGGATTTTTACTTCTAATTCAGAATATGTTGTAGCATCTGGCATCTGGAGTCTACAGTGGGAAAATCGGAATGGTATCCGCCAACTTTTTCAAGGACTCAACAACAAAGTCATGACCCTATGATGATGATTCCGAATGAGACACTTTTCTTGGGGACTGTTTTTCTTCAATTTTCACCATTTTACTTTTAGAAGAACCACCAAGCTCCTTCTTTCTTATAAATTTTTTTTTTGGTTTATCCATGAGCACTTTCATACCTTTATCAGTTTTCGAAATGGGTTGATCATATGGAGATTCTTCCCCACTCTCTGATAGTTGAACAATCTTGTCTTCATCTATTTTCTCCTTTTCTGCTCCTTCCTCATGAAAATTCTTCTCATAGGTCTCTTCCTCAGAAAATTCATACCCTTTCTCTTCCTCTTCCTTATAATCATCTTTGTTACCTTCTTTATCAACTCCTTTTCCCAGAGTGACAAGTTTTGTAGATTCAGCCTTTTCTTGATAATCCTCAACTTATTTGATCAAGTCATCCATATCATCACTTCTTTCTTTTACTTCTTCTTATTCTTCAACAACCTATTCCTATACTTCTTCACCAGCTATTTTCTCTTCTTCTTCAACAACCTCTTTCCCTTTGGACGTTTTCAGGGTGAAGTACTTTTTCCCAGGAGTCTGTGGTAATGGTTGGACATCAAAGGTTTCTTGAATGGGAATCTTCTAAGAAGCCATCTCTATTGCTTTCAAAAGAGATTTAACAATCTCTTCTTCTGAAATCTTCTTCTTCATATTTTTCTCTTTTACTTGTTTTTCTATCTCGTATACATCTTTTTATCTTAAGGCCTTAGCCTCATCAGGGCCCAATCCAAACTGTGGATCTCTTTATTTCCTCTACTCCTTATCTTCCCTCCATTTAGCAGCCACTTCATCTGGGTAGGGTTTTTGTTTCTTTGGCTTTGATGGTGCAGATTGAGTTTCCATAGCTTTCTGAGTTTTGTCTTCAGCCACCACTTCTTTCAACATTCTCTTCTTCCCTTCCTTTTTAGATGGTTTTGGAGTTTGTTGATCTTTCTGAGATGCCTCAGCCTCTTCTCCGATAAAGGGTATAATTCTCCGGATTCATCAGAGAAAACCCATCTTCATCCTCTTTAATGTATCATCACTAACCAGCATTACCTTGAAATTTCATTTCTTGGAAGCTCAAGAAACTTTAAATGAATCAAGACATCTGATGATAAGATTAAAAAGAAAGGCCATATACATTATGACCTGAGCTTTCAGATTACCCTCTTTAATATTCTTAACTGTAATCAAAACAAGCCTAATCAAATTCAACTTCCGTAGATTTACCAAAAAACATAAGATGTATATATCACTCTTCTTGAGATTATCCTTATCACCCCTTCTCGGTACTAAAAAACCTTGTACCCAAAGTTTTAGAATCCGATTATTCGGAGAGATATGATCAATCTTAGCAGTCTTGGAATCTTTATGTCCAAGGCATTTCAATGCCTTCAATTTGTTAAAACTTCCTTGCTCATCCGGAAGCTTATGTGAACAAAACTTAGCTTCACCGTTATAAGATAAACCCACCAAGCTTGTAGCCTTAGTTTAAGATAATTTGTATGTCTTCCATTAATACTTGAAAGAAAATAACTCTCTGCCATCTTCCATAAGGAAGGAAACAGACTCGTAGAACTCAACAAGAAAATCTGTATAAACCGGATCCTATTTCTCTAACTTTGATAAGAAAACATCCTCCCAGCCAGCCAATCTGATATTCATAGATATAAGAGAATCATAATTGAAGAAACTCAGATGCACTAACCTCTCCCCTATAAACTAACCATTTTGAGATAGGATTCGTAGTTGACATATCCAGAGAAGTAGCATCAACAGACATTCGGAATGAAGAACTCTGGATGATTCGGAACGAGATTTAATAAGGGAGGCAGAACTTCAACACGCAAGAGCTTGAAGATCTATTTGGGACAACCATCAGGGGTTCCATTTATATAGGTTATGGATGTGACCTTTGAGCTACCAAAAACCATCTAACGGATGAGAAACTCTCTGATCTGACCTGACGGTTGAAAACATACCCGCAAGGAAATTTTGAATCCTATATTTTGAGGTTTTAGGAAAAACAATCGGATTTAAGAAAACTAGAATCGGAGAAATTTTAAAACTCATAGGAAAATACCACCAAGAAAAATATGACTATGAGAACATAAGTTAGGAAATAATACCTTTTGGATTGGCCATGATGTTTACTCGTAATATGTGATATTATTATTGAAGAATAATTTGACTATAGAAAACTATCTATGAAAAAAGTAGAGTGAAAAGACTTTGATTACCAAAAATCCAGTACGAAATGTATGAGTACAAAAATCTCAGAACGAAATGTATGAGTACAAAAATCTCAGTACAAAACGTATGAGTACAAAAAACTCAGTACGAAAAGTATGAGTACGAAAAACTCCGTACGAAAAGTATGAGTACAAAAACTCAGTACGAAATTTATGAGTATGAAAAACTCAGTACGAAAAGTATTAGTACAAAAAAGTTTCGTTACGAAAATTCCAAGTACGAAAATTATCATTACGAAAGTTCCAGTTCAGAAAATTTCCATTATGAAAATTTCAGTTCCAAAACCATCATTACGAAAATTTTAGTTACAAATGTTTGAAAAACTGACTACTAAAATTTTGATTACAAAAGCTTAAAAAAACTGACTACAAAAATTTTGATGACAAAAAATTGAAAAAAAATGACTGAAAATTTTGATTAGGCTAACAAGAAAATGTACTCCCCCTATGAAAAGGAGTTTATTACTGTAAGGATAATTGTTCAATAAGAAGTTAATGAAGAATTATTACCTCACGTTTATCATTCCTAACTTCTGTTTAATGTATACAAATCTATCAGAGTGTAACGATTTTGTGAAAATGTCAGCAAGTTGATCTTACGTTCTAATAAACTGAAGAATGATATCTCCTTTATTACTTGGAACTGTGAACTAAACATTTATCATTCCTAAAATTCACATGGTATCATTCATCACATAATTGGATTATGCTATAGAGGTTGTGCTTAAGGCCCTTAACAAACAAAACGTTTGAAATCAATGTTTTACCAAGAAGAACAATATTACCTATACCAACGATTTCTCCCTGAGCACTATCTCCAAAAGTTACTTTTCCTCCTTTCGGCTTGATAATATTTTCAAAATAGTTTTTTTTACTATTCATATGCCGGGAACATCCACTATCCATGTACCATGTATAGTTTTTGGTACTTTCCTAATTTTCCTGAAAATAAGAAAAAGTTAGGTTTTCGGAATCGAGACTTGCTTGGATCCGGAATTGTTAGATAAATTTTTTGGGGTATCCACATTTGTTTGAAAAAATATGCTTTATGAAGCCTAAGAGATTGAACTCTATTCAAAGAATAGTTTTTCTTCCAATTCCCACCACTTTGACACTTAGTGAAAAACGAGGCTTTTGAAGGAACAAAATAGTTGTTTTTGAAAATCGGTTTTTGGTGAGTATAACCTACTCCAATAGTGTTTTCTTGAGGTTTAATTTGAGAATATATCTTGTCAAAATTTTCCTTCCCAGAGGTAAAATTTTCAAGGATCCTCTTAAGAGAAAAAATTTCAGATTTCAGTCTAATGACTAAATTCCTATCCTCAGGAATCATTTCCTTAGAGTTAGATTTTTCCTAATTTTTTTTATCATTAAAATAGCATTCTTAAGATCTTTAGAAAGTTCTTCCGTATCATAATTTTATTTCTCAAGGCCTTTAGAATGTTTTCCTAAAATCTCTTGTTTATATCTAAGATTTGCAGTAAGATCTGAAATCTCTTTTGTAAGAATTTCTTCCCTAGTATTTTCCTTGTCTAATTTCTTAGAAATTTTACAATTTTTTGCTTCAAGTAACATGGGAAATGTAGATACTTCTTCATATAAATGTTCTTCATTTTCTGAGGATGAATTATCTTCATTAGAAGTACTATTTTTGGAATAGTTATTCTTATCAAGAGATAAATTTTTTAAATCCTTGGAAGAGCATACATTATCCATAATACATGTATGTGGAAAATAATTATTAGTAACAAATCCCATATTCTTCTGAGATGATGAATCATATTCAGAAGATTCACTTTCTAAAGAGTCTCTATAGCTAGCACTCCAAGTAGTATTAGCTTTCAGACTTCTCTTAGCTTTAGCTTTGTAAAACCTTTTCATGTTCCTTTCAGAATGCCTCTCTTTTTTTCTTTCTTTTTAAGCATTGGGAAATCAGGTCATATGTGTCCACTTCTCTTGAATTCATAGCATGTGACCTCTGAATCTTTCTTATCTTTCTTTTCCATCTTCTTATACTTGGATTTAAAATTTCTTTGACCAGCTATCTTGTTCATTCTTCGATCAAGATTTGCCAACTCATTTTGTGAGACTTCACTCTCACTAGATTCGGATTGGATAACAACCTTCTTAGATTTGGATCTAGAAACTCTCTCAGGAGTCTTAGCTCTCATGTGATTTGATTTTGTAGTAAAAGAAATAGTACCATTCCCATTCTTCTTTTTAATGTTGTCAGCATCTCTCTTCATCCCTGTTTCATGTTGAAGAAGAGTCCCAAAAATATCATCTAAGGATATTTGAGTAACCATCCTATTCTCATCAATAACAGTTCTCTTTGATTCCCACTCATTGGTCATAATATCAATGATCCTATCAACAAGAGCTTCATCATCCAGGACTTTCTCTCCCATAGATTGTAATCTATTCACGATAGTCATAAATCATTGTTGCACCTTAAAAATGGGTTCTCCATAAGGAATGTTAAAACCATGATACTCAGCTCTAAGCATAGCTCTTCTAGTCTCAATCACTTTAGATGTACCAAAATGTTTAACTTCAAGTTTCGTCCATATACAGTTAGCTGATTCACAAGAAAAAAATTGGCTATATATGTTCCTAGTCATTAAACATAGTAAAGTATTGCGTACCTTAAAGTTGAGATGATAATCATGCTTCTCTTGGTTAGTAAAAGCACTAACTTCCTTATTAGGTAATTGATAACCTCCAGAAAGCATAACAAAATTTTCTACTCCAGTATTGATAAAGAATGTCTTAATTCGATCTCTCCAATACTCATTATCATTACCATCAAAAATTGGTGGTCTTGTAGGATTTAAGTTGTCGATGGAACCAACATTCATTCTTGCCATCTTAAAAAAACTTTCTACAAAAAAACTTGTTAATAAAAAAAGTTTGTATTCAAGGAGAATATTCCTAAGCAAGGAAAAATATAGAACAATGAAAAACTGAGCAGGAAAAACTTATATGTGAATATAAGTATTTCAGAAACCTCCTTTTATACCAATTGTAGGATTGCAATAACAATGTAGATTCTCAATATACAAGAGGGGGGAGGTGAATTATACACGTTAAAAATTTCCTTAAATAATGAAATATATATGTTTAACAATGTTAAACTAAGCATATTCACAACACCTCTAACACCAATTGGAGAATTGGAACAAGTTATGAAGTTATAAACTTCTAGTTCTACAAACTTTCTTATAAATGGAAAGTAATTTCGAAAAACTGGTTCTGAAAATATGGATCTGGAAAGTTTGTTCCGGAAATATGGATCTAGAAATTGAAACTTAACCAAATATTAAAATATGAGATTCTACCATAAAGTGTATAGAATCTAAACGAATCATAGAACAAGTTTAAGGAAATATAAGAAGTTTATACATTCCTTACAATAAAAAATACAGCATAAAAACTTGTAACAATAACAAGTAACAAGATATAGATATTTTAACCCAAAGATAATGGTATCCAACAACCTTGGATAAAGTTCCATTACTTTATACTTTCAAGAAAGTCTATCTTACCCACACTCGGGTAAGCCCTCGATACGAAGATCGGAGACTCTGTCTTTCTATCCTCGCAAGCCCTCAACTTAAATGTAGATGGAACCTATATCTTCCTTAGCAAGGAAGCTCTCGAACTTTAAGGTAGTCGGCACCTCTTTCATCCTATCCCCGGAAGCCCTCGAATGTAATCACCAACATTCCGAGTCGCACGAAGCAATCTACACAAGGAAAAGTTTCAACAAGTTGTTCAAACTTTTTACAAGAAGCATTGAGAGTTTATAAGAACCTCTCTATCTAGAAATCACTTCAACAGAACTTATCCCAAAATCAGTGTCAAAGTTTTAGCTTCTATTAAAATGAGATCCTATTTATAGGCGACGCTCCAATGGTCGGCTGCCTCCTCCAACAATCATATTTTCCTTAAATTTCATAGGAACTAGCACACGTGTCACTAAAACAATGGTTAGTTTGAAATAGAATGAACGACATAGATTTATAACAAAACATGTGTAACTGAATGCACGACATCATTTTATAACAAACTTAACAAATCAGAGTGTTAGTAAAAAGTTCGTATTGTAAGCAAAAGAAAAGTTCCGAGTCTAACAAAAATGGAATTTAGAGTATATAATAAAGAGATATTAGGATTCTGTTTTATATGAATTCAGAACCTGAATTCTGTAGAAATATGGAGTCTGAATTTCTAAGGACATTGGGAGTTTGTTTTCACTAGAATTCAGAATCTGAACTTACAGAGTTCGGAGTCGAACTTGTAGAAGTTTGGAGTCTAACTCATAAAATTTCAGAGTCTAACTAGTAAAAGTTTGGAGTATAACTCATAAAAGTTCAGAGTCAAACTAGTAAACGTTCAGAGTCGAACTAGTAAATGTTCAGAGTCGAACTCGAAAATGTTCAGAGTAGAACTAGTAAATGTTCGGAGTCCAGATTTCGGAGTTGAAATTTGTTAGAGTTCGTATCCAGAATTTGGAATGGAACTTTATTAGGGTTCATATCCAAAATTCGGAGTGGAACTTTATTAGAGTTCATATCCAGAATTCGGAGTGGAACTTCATTACAGTTCATATCTAGAATTCATATCCTAAAACAGAATGCTTCATATCAAAGTATTATATGATTCCGAGGTTTTTGATATGAATCTGATTTTTGTACTCAAGGAAAATACTGATATGAATAGTGAAAACATGGTAGGGGTAAATTCCTTTGAGAAGGAAATTTTCCTTATATAATTAAGAAATATATTTTCTTAAGTATAGGGTGTTTGTGATTTTCAAAACAAGAAGGAATGAAAAAGTCATATGGAAAACCTTATTGAATTAACAAATTTCAATAAGATGCGAAGTATGAGTTTTCCCAATAAAATCAAAAAAACAAAATGAAGTGTTTTTTTGTGTGTCTTTAACTTCGTTATTATCCAAAAATAATCCTTTTGGTTATTTCCATTATTTTATAGATCAAACAAATAAATCTCTTACAACTTCGATTCAGGAAGTTTTAGTACACTTTGATGCTTAGATTACTTGTAAAGAATTGTGAAATTTTTATTCTCATTACTCTTACGACATAAAACACAATATTTTTATATATAATTTAATCCCATTAAATATTTATTTTTTTTGTTCAAAAAAATTTAATTGTACATGAATTATCTTTATGGATAACATGAAATAAGGAAAAATCATTTTTAATAATAAATAATTTATCATTTTATAATTTAAAAATAATTCTATTGTCAAATAATAGATAAATATTTATCATATTATGATCCAATCCCTTAACAAATATTTTTTTTAATAATCGTAGAATTTAATATACCAAACTCACTAAACCCTTTTACATAGAATTTATAATTTTTTTCCAAATGTGAATTTAGTACCATCATTTCTATTTTAATATATAAATGGTGAAGGATATCCATTTATTCTCTTATATAATCCATAGTCTATATACCACACATTCTTATTTAGGAATAAAATGAATCATTACTTAATGGATAAAATAATTATATATCATGGTTCTCTTGAAACTTTGGATCTAATTGGATTACCCATACTATTCATAGGTACAAACATTGATTTCAAAAAATTATTTACAATGATCATACTATAAAAAGATTTAGCTATTTATTCCATAGTGTCGTATAAAGATTTTGATACCTAGGGAAGTGTTAACTAGAACAATGTCACTAAATTATACGTCTAAACATGTAACACTAGAAAACTACCTTCTAATGCTCTCAAAAAAATTATTATATATCTTTGTAAATTTTACACCATAACTTTGTCCATCCTTTTTTTGTTCAACATTTTCAATGACATATTATTTTCCTAGATCTCCCTGGATTTTACAATAGTTTCCAAATATTCTTTCAAACTGTTGATCTCACCATTAATATGCTCATTTTCCTTCTGAAAAAAATCCAAATAATCTCATTTTGTATTAGAAAATACTCTTTAACTTATCATTCTCCTGTGAGAAAAAAATATTCCATCAAAAAGACTTTTATTACTTCTATTGGTTTCATTAAATAATACATATATTCAAAAAATATATTTTCAATATTTTTTATCCTTTTTTTAACTTATCAAAAATGTTTTTATAATAATCAGAATAAATTCTATAATCATAGTTATAGTAAAAAAGGAACCAATAACCACAATCATGAATTCCATGAAACTCTGTTTTGAATATTCTCTCCCAACACAATATTATTTACTTGAGTTTTAATATTTATTACACCTCTATGCTATATCGATTTACCTTTTCTATTTCATCATGAAATTTTAGTATTTTAATTATTAATAAAAAATAATATCTAATGTATTAATTTTATTATTTACACTACCATTATGTTTTCTTTTACAATCACCAATTTAATTATTTCCTCTGAATATTATCTTATATCATCCCTTTTTCTTCATATATTTTTGAAATCCTCTCAAAAGTAGTGATATTTCATCTTTTCGACATATATAAAACTCAAAATCATAAGAGTATGATGAATCCACATTTATAAATTTTAATGAAATTTTGTTCATTTTTATTATGTCTTCTAATTTTTTCTTGAGCCTTAAATCAAATTATTATAGATAACCAATCAATTCTTAAACTACACACTCTATAAAGTTCTCCAATTATTTAATGGATACCATTTATGAATTACACTTCATCATTTGTTATCTTAGAAATATTTCAACCATGAACATGTTGTAAAATGTATCTCCATGTCCACTCACATTTTTCACAATTCTTATCAAATAATCAGAGATTTTATTTATAGGGTCATTCTCATTCATCATGAAGTATTAGTACATAGATTTGTATATTCAAAATTTAGTTATATTTAACTTTTCAAAACCATAATGATTTTCTTATACAATAATACAAATATCATGAATAGTCTAAAAAAAATACATGATTACATATATTTTTTTCTAATTACATAATAATTAATATTCATAATTTTATAATTTAAAATGAACGAAGAAAAATTGTTATCAGTAAGAGAATCCGGGTGTTGATCTATAAATGGATAAGGTTTTAACATTTAGGTCTAATTCTCATTCTACTATTTCTTGAGATAATCTCCAATCCCCATTTTCTAGTTTCTGTAGTCATTCATATAATATATGGGGGGATTTTGTAGAATTCCAAAGGTTTTAGAATTGAAGTCAAATTCTCAATGATCAATTTTCATCGAAAATTGTAAAAAATAATGAATGCTAGTTATCAGATGGGTAATAAGAGAATATATACATTAATATGGTTATATAAGAAGTTTTTGACACACTTAAACCACTTATACCATAATTTAAAGTATGTTCTCCTGAAAGAAAATAAAATGTAAGGGATTTTTATCTCACTTTTTAAATATGGGAGATAAATGTCAAATTAACCACTTAATTTATTTATGTGGTGTATCCACAAATCCCTTTTGATAAATTATATCATTAATATTTTTATCTTCATGTTATTTGAAACATTCATTAAATTTTATTTATTTATGAGGCTTATGATTTAATATATTTCCACGTGGAATGGGGAACCATACAATGTTTAAATATTATTCACCTAAATAATAATTATAATTGAAATTCAATTATATTTTAATTCAAGGAAATTAAATAACCAATTTTCAACAAATATTTATATTTTCCTCCCCACTGGTTATTGCTGAACATTTTGAAGTATTAGTACCATTTTCATACTCTTTCATACTCAAAATGTTTTAGAAAATGAATTTAAAGAAAACGCAACTTCATTTATCTCTTTTGTTAGAGAACTTATTTTCCTTTAAAAACAATTTTTTAATGTTATTTCAAAAACAATTTTATCATTTTAAAAATTATTTATTAAATTTATTTTTTTTCTTTTTTATTTTACCCTTGTTTTCAACGGAATATTCTTATTTCTTTTTAAGAAAGTAAATTTTCTAATCTTTTTACCATGTTAAACGAATTTTTTTAACCATTTATAGTAAATATAGATTTATTCTCCATAATTTCATTGAATATTCCTTTGCATGTTAAAAAGGATAATTTTTTAATAAAATTATTTCTAAATATAACTTCAATGAAATGGTAATTTAAATTTTATTTCAAAATAAATAGATATCTTATTCAAGAATGTTTTAAGATATATTTCATAGTATTTATATTCTTCAAGGAAAAAACACTTTATTTATACTCCACTTTTTATATTTTGTATTAATCCCATCCCTATTATTCCTCTTTGTGTCCTATGATAAATTTGGATAATGATAGTATTCACATTTAGTACATTAGTTTCTTTTAGACCCCATGAAATATCCAACTTCCTAGGATCATTTGACATTGAATTTACACATAGTATCCATATCATTTTCATGGATATTATTATTTCTTGAACTATATACCATTTTCCATATTATTTTCACATTGAATGTTATTTGATTTTTTAGGGAAATATTGAAAAATTTGTATCTTATTTTAAACACATATATTTTATATGTCATATTATATATATGATATTAATAATACTTTTTATGGGTATTACATGGGTAGATGTCCATTTAAGGTAATCCCTTTGGGTTCGGGAGTGGTTAATGAAAGCCCCTCGACTCATAAAAATTCTCATAGGATGAATTTAGTGGGTGAAAACCCCTTAGAGTTTGTTTAAAAATTATTGTGGCATAAAATATCTTTTGAAAGGTCTTGAAATTATAGTTTTATTCAGAAAAAACAATTTGGTTTGCAACTAGTTGGTTTTAAACTATCTTGTAAATGGTCTTGACGGTAGTGGTTACACATACTTAAGAAACATAGCGTCGAATTATTAAGCATTTCACTCATTAATTTTTAGTTATTATTTACCCATGAGATTTTCTGTCGACATATTTATGAATACATTTCATTTTCATTTCATTGATTAAATGAAATGTGTTTCAGTTTCTTACATATATATATATATTTATTTTTCTTCATCTAGTTATTTAAATGGAATTTTATTTCATTTATTTACCTTTACATTTGATTATTCTAATTGATTCATTTCTTCTTCCACTGTAATTTACCATTATTGAGCATTTGATCTCACCCTTATTATGTTTCCATTTTCCAATAATCATTAATGTGTGATAAGAAAGATATCAAATAATGAACTAGATGTAATAATATTTCTATATTAGAATGAAAGAAAAAATATATGTTTTAATTAGGGTATTCATTTATAATATAAGGGTCTTGTTTGTATCTGGTTTACCAAGAGTAATAAACTATTCGGTCCTTCAAGATTTGATTCATTGTAACCATGCCAATATAATTGATTATAGACACTAGCTTCAGGCTTACTAGGGTTGAGTCGCTATAGTTTGTATCATAGGATACATAATAGAATAATTGGAAGTTGATTTTTAAAAATTATGTTTGGAGAACATAACCCTAAAGAAGAATATTTTTATAAGTATTGAAGAGCTTCCTGTAATTTGGATAGTGTATAAATTATGTGGTTCTTCCTATAAATACATTCATGTCTAGATTCTACAAGTGTATTTGGATCTAGAATATAATTACTTTGGATTAAAAACTATAAAAATGTGTGTTGGACCAGACTCGATGTAACCTGGTACACAATAATGATCCTTAACTCACACCTGGCTTGACACTCCCGGGGGATATGATTAGGATAATTATGATTTTCTTTAATGGAAATTATGAAGGGTTTTGACAATTAATGTACTAGGATAAACCTAAGGTGTTTTAGATTGAAATTAATATGTCATGTTTTCGATAGTCTAAAATGATTATATTTTTTTCATTATGATAATTAAGGCTGACACAACGTTTTTTTGGTTTTATAAAATTCCATCTTCAATAGGATCAACCGTAATCCATGTAAGAACCTATGGATGATGTATTTATGTATTTAGAACATATATAAAACCACTGTTAAAATTATATTTAGTTATTCAACTTGTTTCAAGGATTTCCATCAAAGTTATTTTGGAAATAATATTAATCTGGTTTATGAAAAGGAAAACATGAATGCTTGATGAGAACCAATGAAGTTTTTAACGGTCATGAGACTTGAACAAATGACTGAGGGATAATAAGGGTTCAACTCTAATCACTTACCTACATAATTCCCTAGCCAATATGTCATTGTTTTTAGTTGAAAAAATTGATAAATAATTTTTAATGATGAACTAGTAATGTATCTTTTTAGGTTTATAGATTAATGTATTAACTATATTTTCATGTTGGAAAAGATACAAAAAAATTTAAAAACATCTAACATTAATTTATGCCTTATGATTGGATACCCATTTGACGAAATAAGGAATGAATTATAATTTGATAGAAGCACAAAAAAACGATGAAATAATGTCTATAGTAATATATCATGTAATACAATTCCACATATACTTCGGAATTATATGAATTACTCATCACTAGGAAAATGATTGGAAAAAAATGTCCTAATACAATAATTGTTTATGATCCAACAGTCTTATAAATCATTAAACATTTATGGATTTGCGACCCTCAATGTTCCATTGGCCATTCAATTGTTTTTGATTGATGACTAAAATCACTCCATATAAATATTTACACTTATTATCGATGTACATATCTATACATTCCACTAATTATATCCTATTTAGAGACCCCTTTATATTTTATTCATGTTTCCTTTTTTACTTATCATTGTCTCTTTTCATGATGATTTTGTACAAACCCTTCTCATGATGTAGAATTTCCAAAATATGTAATATCATATAATATACTAAAAAGATTGTGTTTATGTATGAATAGAAAAATTTTACTATGGTGGGGAGAATGTAACACCATGAAATTTATAAAGTAATAAATATTTTATTTGATACCATGTATGACACGAAACACCAATCTCATAAGATAATATAATAACATTAGAATTTGTAATAAATTTACTATTTTAAATAAATTAATTATAATTTTTAGAATTCAATGCATAATAAACTAATTTATAACATGTATCGCATAATACAATGTTTCATCAATGTCTTACATTACATTCAAGTCTGAGTCTTACTAAACTACAAAATATTATTAAAAAAAACTCTTTAAAAAATATGATATAACCTAGATTCTAAATTAGATGTTGTGAAAAGTATTAACTAAATTATGATAATATATTGTTTACAGAAATATAAAACCAATTCAATGGTTAAAAATTAATTATAAATGAATATAAGAACAAATTTAATGTAAAGGGTATTTTTATAGAAAACTATTTCTATATGCACAAATGATCATTGTAAAAATCAATTTTTATGTGGTGTGGTTGATTTACATCATAATAACACTGAACAATTCTTCTCTGGCTCTTGGGACGGTGAACTCTCCGCTCATAATCGGATTTCGTGAAATAGTTCCCTTGAAGTTATTGAATCGAACCCTAGGTTCTTTAGGCTATGAATTGAGGCATGAAAACATTTTATCATAGACTGACACAAATCGCAAGCATCTGGATCCTAGAAGCATAAAGACCTAAGGTTACGTATTGTCTAAATATGGGGTTTTTAGAGATTGGAATATTGTTTATATTGGGATAAACACCATTCATAAATCCATTTTGTCAAATGAGTTGGAATTAAGTTTGTCGATTAAGAGATTTATTAATCTCAAACTAGGGATCCTTCGATTTCTGAACAGGGAGCCATGGTTTGACCCTTATCCATTGAATAATAGTGTTGTACAATCATATATCTGTTTCAAATGGATTAACTGGGTATTTTGGCATCCCAATATCCCTTATGATGTAGCCAGGGCTGTTTCCACTCAAGTTAAGATTGATAAGGAGACCAGATCAGTCAGGTATGGTTATTTTTTCAGCCTACTGGTCGAATTTGATCTCCCTTTGACTCTTGTTGAGAATGTTTACTTAATTGACAATGACATTAAATTTTATCCTGAGATAGAGCATGAATATGTCCATGAATTTTGTCATAATTATTCATACATTGGACATACTAAGGATAATTTTAATTAAGGGATTAAAATATCTATTTATAGACATTATGGAAACTTGGTTGACAAATGTAAATTAAAAAATACATCTGTTGGTAAGAATGAAGCCTCTATTGGTGTGAAAGATGATACTCAGCCTTTAATTTCTAAGGTTTCTGTAGTGAATGGGGAATGAAAATGGGGGCTGCCTATTTTGCTGAGGTATTGGATGGGAAACATGGACACTCTCATTCTAAGTGTCATGTGGATGGTAATGTGGGTGTTCCACTAGTTTCTTAATGAGCTTCCCTAGTGTCTAATATTCCTGTTTTACACCAAGGGGAAGATTACCTCTTCAAATGGGGTGATGTGTCAAATGATAAACCTTACAATGATGCTAATACTGACCGTGTGATACTATAGGAGGATTAGTTCCTCTAGAAAGGGATGTTCATATCAGGTTTTACACATGTTTCTACTGCTGTGGATAATATGAGAACTTCTTTGTCAGTTTCTTCAGTTGTGACCACTGTTAATGATTCTGGGTGAGCTAGAAATGTATAGCTATCTGCTCATGATTACTTTAATCCCATTGTGGGTACTTATATGGCTACTAAATTACATTCTATTGCATTATTGAATACAGATAGTAGTAATTGTAGTAGGATTTCCCATTCTTCTTGTCCTACTTTATTGGAAGTTAGTGTTTCTGATATGAACATGGAGGATGAAATTCTTGGTAATGAATCTTGGAAGGCTGATAGCTTACTGCTTCCTGCTCAGGCAGGTGCTCATCCTATTTTGAGTTCTATTATGGTAGAGAAGACTCATGGTGTTACAGAAGCTAAATCTTATGTAACATCCAACATCTTCTCCATGATGGGGTCGATTAATTATTCAGATTTTGACATACTCTACATGTATATTAGAGACCAAAAAGGTAATAAATCCTTGATATCTTTTTTTCTAATTCTTCTACTTTGGATCAGGATTCCAAACCAGATCTTTTGATTTGGAAATTCTCAAGTGTGGATTTGATAGCCAAGAGGGACATTGTAGATGATAATGCACCTATAAAAGATTCCCAAGCTAGTGATCATGTTGTGGATGAGTATGTTGATGATCATGGTACTAACTGGAAGTCCCCAAAGTAGTATAGTAGGGGAAGGCATCCAAAAGGACTCACTGGATGTTGTGGAAGTGGTAGAAATAGTGGTTGAATGTTGTGTATCTTCACCTTGTTTGGTGCCCTATTTTGGCACATTGATCATGTCCCTCAGTTTCTCATATATATAACTCTTTTTATTATACTAATTTTATGGGGACGTGGATAATTCTATGGTATGGGCTATTTGATTAATAAAGACTCAATTTTATAATTTTTTTGAACATCTATAAATCTTATATTCAAAAATATACATAATATTTGAAATAGAAACATAAAAATTCAGTTAGTTTAAATTTATATTATTTTTCTGTGATGTTTCATTATTTAATGAATATTGAAACAACATAAATTTTTATTCGAAACTATTTTTTAATCTAATTTATTTATAAGGATGAATAATATTTTTAAATCCTAATAATGTTTAATAAAATTAGTTTTTTATAGATTAATACAATTTAGTTAAATTTAATCAATTTCACTTTGAAATTGAAAGTAAAAACATAGAAATATTTTGAATATTTATATTTTTAAAACTGACATTATCGTCCCATCTTTGAGATTAATTTTAAATTAATTTCTATATGTAATTTTTTATTAATTAGGTAAAATGGATTGAACATTTTTATTCAGAATAAATTATAAATTATCATAAGGTCAACATATTTTTTTACTGAAAATATTAGTAAAATTTATTAAAATTAATTATAACGATTATGGTAAAATTATGCATAACCAAGAAAAAAAATTAATATTAAGATCCCACACGACCTAGAAATTTGTCCAAAAGCCATTGGATGGAAATAATTAGCCACTATACACTATTTTTTCACGTTTTAAAAGAATTGATGTAACGCCCTCTAAATTATGAACATAATTTTATTAAAAATATATTTTATTAAATGAATTTATTTACATTATCCATGGAAAATAATAATTAAAAAGTTAAGTAATTCAAGTAATTAAATTATCATACTTATGTTCAATTATAAGTATTATTTATAGTTTCCAAATTTACAAAAAATTATAAAAATATAGTATTATTTTCTTTAAAATAAAATATTATTAATAATTTTATTTGAATTAAAAAATTTATTTTAAAATTTAGTTAGTTAAATATATTGACGGAGTAAATTTATTATTTTATAAGTATATGTACATATAAAAAATATTATAAATATATTGATAAATGAAACTAATTTGGTTTAATAAACATCGATTCTCACAAAAATAAATAAATAAATAAATATATATACATTCATATATATATATATATATGTATAAGATATACAAATTTTTAATTTTGAATTATTAATTATGATTAAATAATTTTCTACAACAACTACTTTTAAAAAATTTGAATTATGAAAAATTACTTCTCATAAATATACTATAATTATTAGTTTCTACTTATAAAATATGTTTATATTATAAAAAATGTTTTTCTAAATGTTAAAATAAAACATATAATATTTATATTTTGATAAAACATATATAAATATAACTTGACTTTAAAATTGAAACTAAAGAATATGTTAGTACATATATTTTCTTCATATAAATAAATTATATGATATAAATTAGTAATTATATAATAATTATAATAATAAAGGATGAACCAAAAAATTGAGAGAATCGTGTTTAAAGGCTTTTGTGGATTATTTTAGGGTTTTTTGGCATCAGTGTCACACTACAAGGAGGCAAGGCTATGTTGAGAGGGTCATCAACAGGTTGGAGGTCGAGCCACAGGGAGAGTCTCCATCATCGAGCGTGAGGTGGGACTGAGTCGGGTTTTTCACAGGGGTTCGCCTTCGGAGAAGGATGGTTCGAGTGGAATTAGTGTAGGGTTCCAATCATGGTTGGGGATCCGAATAATTCCAGATTTTAAGATTCAGAATCTTCATTATCCTAGACTAGGGTATGTGTTTTCTTATCCCAAGTTATCGAATCTAGGTTCCCCTGGATGTTTTTTAAGAATTAGGATTATTGTTTTGTGTTCTTCTTTCGGATTATGAACATAGTATGTTTAAATATGGTCTGTTTCTGTCAATTTGGATTGTAAGTTAATGTTAATTTTGATTTGTTTCATTCTATTTTTTGCATGGTTTTGTTCTTTTCTCTTTCCAATGGATGAAAAATATAAAATGATAGAGTAAACATTCAATATCTATCAATATTGTAACTCCCAGATGTTTTCGTGTATTATTTTCTTTAAATTTTTTTGAATCGTTCAGTAGATTTCTTTGCAGGAAATCATGAGTTTAAATGAACTATGAGATTCCCTTAATATAAAATTATCCTTATAGCATAGTTGTTATGTCAGTGATAATAATAATAAATAACTTATGAAAAAGTATTATGAATTCATTGGCTATTAATTATTTATGAAAAATATAAATCAATTAGATATCTATATTTTTTAGTGAATTTCATTTGGTAATGAAATTAATGGGATATATTTTTTATATACGTAATATAATATTTTTTAAATTCATCTAATGGATATTGTATTCATAGGGTATGAATAAAACCATATTATTTCTATAAGAACCTAATTTTTTAACGGCTAATTTTACACTGTTGAATAGAGAATCCATTTTAAATTAGGATTTTGTAACATTAATAATATCTATATGTCAACCTAAACATGTTGTTTTGAAGCGCGATATAAAAATTCACTTCAGAAATATTTCTTATATTTTAATGATAACTTTCATGTTTTGATGAATAGTAAAAATACGCTAAATTTTAATTAAAACAAATTTCATTCAGAAAAATTATATTGTTAAATTACTATATTTAATGGTTTGAAAGTATAAATAGGAATTATTTTTACCATTTTATATAATTTATTTCATTTTCAATAATTTTAAACTGATTTCATATCTATAAGCATTTCAATCTTTAGAAATGTTTTAACTTTTAGAACCCATTTTCTCATTTCAACAACATGAATAATATTAAATTAATCACTGCATCTTCTATGTTTGGAATTTTGAAAAATTTATTATATATTTGAAATCATAAGGGGAAAATTGTTTGAATAGGTACCTTTTATTTTTGGACAATATGAATTGTATTTTCAGAAATTTTATTTACCATGGTTAAAGGGTAAATCTGGTAAATAAGTGTAAAAAATAATTTATTAATATAAAAATATCGTAAAACATGTCCTAATCCTATTAGTTGATAAATTTCAGTCCATGGGCATCCATGAGTCTATTTTTGGACCCCATAGATTCACTTGGACGTGAAAATGACATTTTATAATAATTAATATAATGTAAAAATAATTATAACCTAAACATATATCTTTTATTAAATCGATTTTAATTTAGAGTAATGTAACTAATCTGTATGATTATAAATATTTATTAGAAAACTAATATAATTTTCTATATAATGGTATTTTATTTATAATTTTTAGAGATTATATAAATTGTTTTATTTATGACACAAATATGATGTAGTGATTACCTAAATAAAGAAAGATTTAAAAAAATTAATATATAAATATTTAAACAAATAAAATTTGGATATTTTTATGTCATACACGAATTTTATAGATGTCATTGACTTATTATCTTGGTGTTAATGGATTATTTTCATAGAAATAATGTTTTTACGAATTTTTAAAAAGTCACGTCTGAATAGTGTCTATAATTGACATAATTCAAAACATAAAAAAAAATAGTTTATTAAATGATATTAGAATCCTAAAAATATAATATGCGGAGAATTGTTAATATAAGTCAAAATATGTCATAAATATTTTTTTTGGGTTTTTTACATTATATGGTAATTACCATAACCCACAAGGAGTAGATAACATGATATCACGGTAAGATTAAAAAGGGTAAAATAGGGGTTAAACCAAAACGATATGGATAAAAAAAATTCCATAGTTCTATAAAAATTATAATATGACGTTTATTCAAACCAAAATCATCTTATCTTCAAATTAATTATGTTTTGGACAATTTTACATTGATAGTTAATTTATTATAAATTAATATTTTTAGGAGTTTCGTAATGTTCCCCTCTCCTCTCTTATAAAAGGGAACATCCAACCTCTCATATTCTCTCCATTTTGAGCCTTAATTCTTGGACAAACAGTGAAAATTTCTCCGATAAAATTCCTTATTTATATTGTATAGGTTCTGGTCTTCTCATAAGTCCTACTATAATTCCATAATAAGAAATTTATAGGAGTCATGTTGAGAAAGAGGTAATCTCTTCTATCGATTCAATAAAATTTATTTCTTTTTATACATCATCTTCATTAGTTGTTTCATTATAAACTAATAAAATCAATATAAAAAAATTCACTGATATGTTATTATAAATATGAAACAACCCTATTTCACCTTCTAGCCATCCTATGAAAAATGAAATCACCACGCATGCGTACGTATGACATACCATCTCCACGCCATGGAGCAATCTTTTTTTTAACTACCACCTTACATGGATTGTTATACTAGTGGAAATAATAACTATATATTATTATTTTAACATGATACTAATTCTGAGATACTATACACCATTCAGTTCAGTACCATTCAACAATTATGGGAATGATATTATTGCTGATGCGTATGTACGGCTTACCATCTCCACAGTTTGATTTGATTCATTATACATAATCTTCATTAAACCATGATCATATAAATGAATATAGCGAATAATAATGATATATATTATACAAATAACATTCTATAAATGAAATAACTACAACCTACAAAGTGGAATAAGAAGTTATCTTACAAAACATATGTAAGAACATAAAGCAGTTAATACCCAAATAACGAGTAACATTGAAATGTTACTAACAAACAGATTAAAATATGATCATAAATGTTATCATAAAAATGATTATGATTCTGGAATAAATAAGTAACATTATTTCAATCATTATACATTATTTTCTGATTACATCAAATCATATCATACTTATGGTACATGATAACATTACAATCTTATTTTATACGAGATTGTTTATTCTTTAGTACCTACTGTGTAAATATTCATAACCAATGTCCATGTTTTCTAAAAATATTCTCATTTTTTTACTATCCTTCTATGTATTTTTAATTTATTTTTACCCATTTTTAGTTTTACCACATTTTATGCAAAGAATATTTCTTTTTTTGACCATACGAGGTACATTTTTACTATTCCGGCAAAAAATAAGGACAATGTTTTTTATAACTTATATGGCATTAATGAGTTTTACAACTTTATAACGCCTTATTTCTATGATGTTTCCTCACATGTTTAAAAGTTTATTTTCAACTCAATTATTTTATATTAAAATTGAATGATAGTTTGAGAAAAGAAAATGTTTTTAAAGATGAAAGGATATTTTCCACATAAATGAATCTCAAGTGTTTTAATAAAATTATTTTCCATCTAATAATAAATAGGTTTATGGTTCTATCACTATATTTACAATGATTTTATTCTGTTTATGATTGAATTTTATTTAGTAAATCCATTTGTCTTATATCAATTATTATATAATGATGTTTAAGAAACCCATTTTACTTCAGAGGGTTCTGCTATGATGAATGTTTTTATGTTTTTTAAGAACACGAAAGACTGGTTTCATTTTGAGGTGGTTGGGACCTATATCTCATTACAATTAATTGGGTAATGATTTATATCTCATTAGATATACATGGATGGAACAACAAGTTAATCTAGTTCAGTTATATAGGGCTGGAACGAGGGGAGAACATGGTTCAGTAATGGGATTTCTCTACTATAATGGTCTTGGAAAAGGGCCTTGAATAATATGAAATGACTTACTATGCTTGGGTGTGTATTCCAAAAAATTCCAGGTCTTATGTTATTACTATTGGTATTACATTTCTATTTTATGATTTATCCCATGATATGATATTGTGTTATTTTATATTCATGATAAGATTTTCAAATGTCACATTATTATGAATATGATATGAATTTTATTTCATTTTTTTACCCTTACTGAGCATTAGATCTCACCCTTTTATATTTTTCTTTCTTCTAGGACTTGAATAAGTATATTAAGTATGATATTCCAAAAAATATTTTAATAATGATGAAATAAATGGGATACAATGTAGATTTTTTATGAACGAATTGTTTATGTTTCCCAGTTTCTATCCACACTATACCTATATGGTCCTGCCATGATTTTTATATGACGTAATAAATATACTTCAATTCTGAAGTGATATCATTTTATGTAATGTATGGATTGTTATATTTGGTATCATAGGAAAGGTATAGTTAACCTTCGGAAAATAGGATTAGAAATCCCTAGTAAGCACCATAATGATATGTCTAAGTATTGAATACAATCATAGTGTTTTAGTAGTGGCCATGGATACCCTATTCTGTAAAATAATGTGTGAAAATTTGAAATTTTATTCTTGATTATGAGGTTTTCTTATTATGTTTAGTGTTTCTCACACTACGCTTCTTGGTTTAAGGAAACGGCTAGAACCTGAAATAACCACATTAATGGTGATTGCGATGAGAAATGCAATTATTGTACCCCTAAGAAACCAAATTTTATGGGATATGGAATGAAAAATCATATACCCATTCTCACAAAACATTAACAATCTATGAATCATGCAGGAATTCCAAACTAGAAAAGTAATGAGCAACATTATATTGAATCCTTAATGAACCGGTGTCTACCATAATTCAGTGGGTCTTATGATCTATTAGTGGTTGGAATATGGATCAATACCACTGAAAATATATTTTCAAATATACAATGTTCTAAACATGATAATGTCATCTTAGTAGTATATTGATTGCATGGTGAAGCTGATCAATGGTGGAATCCTATCAAGAATACGAGGCTGAGAGATGAAATTGAGTCCATGGAATGGGACAAGTTGATGAAATTATTTTTCAATAAGTAATTTCCACGTATTCATAAATCATAGATGGAGAAGTATATCCTAGATCCTAAAGAAAAGGATGATAAATCCCTTGGTACCATTGAAGAAAATTTTACAAGACTTGCAAGGTATGCTTCTGGAATTATTTTCCAACCTAGGAGGAAGATTAGTCGATTCATTCATGACTTAAAACAACGTCTCTGAATGGAATTATCCATAAGGGACTTCAATAGTTATAAGGAAATTGTTCCATGTGCTCTCAATATGGAGATTGAGATCAGAGAAACCCATTAGTCATATGGGTTGGAAAAGAAGTGGAAAATTGAATTCAAAGGAAAATTTAAAGAACACACTGAAATGAAGGTGTTTTTTCCCTTATTCTCAAAGTGTGGAAGGAAACATAGAGTAAATTGTCTTAAATGAACTAGTAAATGTTTTAAGTGTGAAAAAAGGTCATTGGGAAATTGAATGATGATGTGATGGGAAAAAGATGTCTACTAATGAGATCATAGAAAATGATACACAAAATGCACGTCCTACACTTCAATGCTACAAGGGAAAACAAATTGGTCATTATGGGAATCAATTCCCTAATCCAATGGTTATTTATGATGATCAACATCAAAAAACTATTAAGGCCTATTTCAAAAGAATGTCATATGAAATTACTATTAGTGATATGGAGTACGAGAATGAAGTGGTGAAAGGTACACTTACCATCAATCCTACAGTAGAAAATGTTTTATTTGATTATAGATCTACCCACACTTTTATTTATAACGAATTTTATAATCGTATCATTGTATAACCTCATCAATTAGATGTTGATTTATCTGTGGAAAATTTTAATGGCACAATGGTCGCATCAAATGTTTAAAACTCCTATCCAATTTTTGTTTGTTGGAAAGATATTCCAGCAAATCACTTGATCCTTCTTATAGTGAAATTTGATGTGATTCTTTGCATTGATTGGATTTCTTTATATGAATATCATATAAATTTACTAAGAAGCGAATTCACATTTCATATTCCCAATCAATCTATGATTATCTATCTGTTTAAGGATGAATTTAACTTTATAATGGAAATTTCATCCATCTTATGGTTCTTGATTCCAATAAATGAAGGTTTTTTTTATCTGAAATGGTTGGGAAGAAACTCACGATTAAGAATAATCCCATTGTACGAGAATTTGATGATGTATTTCTGGAAGAATTTTCAGGTCTTCCACCAAATCATCATGTTTAGTTTTCAATAAAACTCTCACAGGGTGATATATCTATTTTAAAGGTACCTTATATAAGGGGCCAGATTGAGTTGGAGTAATTAAAGAAGAAAATCCAATAGAATCTTTCAACAAGATTCATATTCCCTAGTGCATCACCTTGGAGAGTACATAATTTGTTTGTTAAGAAGAAAAATGGATCAATGAGACTCTACATTGATTATCAAGAACATAACAAGATAATTATCATGAAACATAACAAAATCACTATGAAGAAACAATATCCTATCCAATGAGTTGATGATTTATATTACCAACTAAGCGGAGCTCAATACATTTCTAAGATTGATCTATGTTCAAGGTATCATCAATTAAGTGTCAGAAATGGGGATATACCAAAGAAGACATTCCTTACTGGTTATAGACATTATGAATTTATAGTGACACCTTTTGGTCTTACTAATTCCCCTTCCATATTCATGGATCTAATGAATAGAGTCTTTAGAGACCATCTTGATCAGTTTTTGGTAGTATTTATAGATGATATTCTTTTTTTTATTAAAAGAGAAAGGAAGATCATAAAGATCACTTGAGAATTTAAATGAATACCCTATGAAATAAGAAACATTATTCCAAATTTACAAAGATTGAATTTTGGCTTAATAATGTTTCATTTTTGGGTCACATAATCTCAAGAGAGGGGATATCTGTTGATCCATCAAAAACTGAGGTTATTGAAAAATGGTCAAGACCAACAATGGAAACTGAGATCAAGATTTTTCTTGTGGTGGCTAGATATTAATGACATTTTGTGAAATATTTTTCATGATTATCTAATCTACTCCCCAATATTACTCAAAAGGAGTTATGTTCGTTTGGAAGGAGGAATGTGAAGAGAATTTCAATGATCTTAAAAGACGGTTATCCAGTGCACCCGTGCTCACACTTCTTAATAGTGGAGAAATGTTTGTGATCTATAGTGACACATCCAAGAATAGGTTGATGTGTGTTCTCATGAAAAATGATACGTTGACTTCTTATTCTTCACAATAGTTGAAAATCCATGACCAAATCACCCAACTCTTGATTTGGAGTTAGTAGTGGAAATCCCTGCATTAATGATTTGGAGGCATTATCATTATGGTGGAAGGTGAGATATATATACTGATCACAAAAGTTTAAATCATATTTTAACACAAAAGGATTTGAATATACGCCAAAGAATATTGCTGGAGTTGATTAAATATTATTACTACTCAATATATTACCACCCTGGGAAGACAAACAAGGTGGATGATACATTAAGTCTACAAGACCATGGAAACTTTTCCATGATGAGGATCACAAAATATCCAATATTTATGGATTTTCAAAGGATGGATCTTGAATTTATAATCGAAGGGGATAAATCTTATATTTCTCAAATGGATGTTCAACCATTTATACAAGTGAAGAATAAAGAGGCACAAAATGAAGATGTAGAGTTAACAAAGATGGTGAGAAACATTCATAATTTCAACCTTGATTGAGATGAAATAATAAGGTTCATGAATCGGGTTTGTATTTCTGCCATCCTAGAATTAAGGAGGGAGGTATTGGTTGAGGCACAAATTCATCATTATCTATTCACCCTAGAGGCACAAATATGTACAAGTACTTGAAGTAATACTTCTGGTGGGATGGAATGAAAAGAGATGTCACCAAATATGTCTCTCGAATATTGGTTCTTCAGTATGTTAAGGATGAGAGACAGAAGTCTAAGTTGATGTTACGACCATTACGAATAATAGAATGGGAATTGGACGACATCACTATGCCATTTTTCATCAGACATCCCAAAATATCCAATGGCATTAATGCTATCTAGGATATAGTTGATCACCTTACGATGTCGGCACACTTTATTCCTATTAGAGAGGATTTCTCTCTTGATTAGCTTTACTAGATATATATAAATGAAGTTGTATGATTGGATGTAATACCACATTCCATTATATCAAATTGGGATTAGAGGTTTACTTTTATTTTCTAGAGAAGTCTTAAATATGCTCTAGATACAGAGTTAATATTCATCACTTCTTATCATCCTTCGACAGATGGTCAGTCTGGGAAGATAGTTAAAACTCTAGATTAAATGTTTAGAGCATGCTCTATGGTTTTCAAAGGTGGTTGGGATAAAAAACTACCATTGGATGAGTTTTCCTACAATAATTGCTTTCAAACTAGTATTTAGATGGCTCCTTATGAAGACCTCTATGGAATGAAGTGTTGAACTCCACTGGCGGGGATGCAATTGGGGAAAAAGAAATTATGACCTGATCTTGTGGATTAAATGGAATAAATGGTCAGATTTGTTCAAAAACACATAATAGAAACTCAAAGACAAAAGAACGTTATGCTGAAAACCTAAGATAAGACCTAAAGTTTGAAGTGGGTGATAAGGTGTTCTTAAAAATATCTCCCTGGAAGAGAGTAATGAGATTTAGAAAAAAGGGCATGATGATACCTAGGTATATCAGTTCTTTTGAGATACTGGATCATGTAGGGAATGTAGCATACTGATTGATGCTTACATAGAATATCTCTCATGTTAATGATGTGTTCCATGTATCTCTCCAGAGAATGTAAATACCTGATCCTTCAAATGTACTAATCTCATAAGTTGTACTGCTGGATCATGATCTTTCTTATGAAGAACAACCGATAGAGATTCTGGATAGTAGTGAAAAAGTTCTACGAAACATGACCAATCATTTTGTTAATGTTTTATGGAAGAAACACTTGTTAGAAGAACCTACATGGGAACTTGAGGATATGATTGGGTAGATGTATCCTCATCTTATTATTTCCAAGTGATGAATTTAAAAGGAGAAATTTAGTTTAAGGGGGTAGAACATAACAACTAAATGTTTTTATGAAATAATTTATTTAAATAATTTTTTATCCTTCAGTATCTTTCTGTGCATGAAATCACGAGTCTAAATGATCCACAAGATTCCCTTAATATTAAATTATCATTATATATTTTATGTTTATTTAGTGTTAATAATTATAACTAACTTATGAAAAAGCATTATGAATTCATTGACTATTAATTATTTATGAAAAATATAAATCAATTAGATATTTGTATTTTTTAGTGAATTACAATTAGAAATGATATTAATGTAACTAAGGAGATATATGTGTTATATACTTAATAAAATATTTTTTATATTCATCCAATAGATATTTTAGTCATATGGTATGAATAAAACCCTATTATATGTATAAGAACATATTTTTTAAAGGTTAATTTCAAATCTTGGAATGGAGAACCCATTTTAAATTAAACTTTTGGCACATGAATAATTCATATATGAAAAAAAACATGATATTTTGAAGTGGGATATAAAATTTTACTTTGGACGAATTTTTTTTATTTATCTAATCACTTTCATGTTTTGAGGAATAGTAAAAATACGCTAATTTTTTTTTAAAAACAACTTTTTTCAATTGAGATAATTCTTATTATTAAATTATAATATTTTTTAGTTTAAATATATAAATAGTATATATTTTTACCATTTAATATAATTTATTTGATTATCATTAATTTTAAATTGAATTTATAGGTAAAAACATTTTAATATTTTCCAATATTTTAAATTTTAAAACCCGTTTTCTCATTTCATCAACGAGAATAATTTAAAATTAATTACTATAAATTAGATATTTTGAATTTGGAAAAGTAGATTCCATATTTTGAATTAGATGGTTCATATTTTGTGAATATGTACCTTTAATTTTTGTAAGTTATGAATAGTAATTTTAGTAATTATTTTCTTTACAATAGTTAAAGGGTAAATCAGGTAAATAAGGGGAAAAAATAAAAATTTAATAATATAAAACTACCCTAAAACATGTTTTAATCCTATTTTTTGAGATATTTCTAACAATGGGAATCCTTGGGTCTATTTTTGGACCCCATGGATTCATTCTGATGTTAAATGGACATTTTATAAGAATTAATTTAAAGTAAAAATAATTAATAACTAAAAATATATTGTTTCCAAAATTGATTTTAATATAGGGATATATAAATGATCTCAATGCTTATAAATAGTCATTATAAATATAAATATATTTCATACATCAGGGTATTTTATTTATAATATTTAGAGATTATTGAAATAACATTATTTATGAAACAAATATGATGAAGTGGTTACCACATTAATGAATGATTCTAACAAATGAATTTATAAATATTAAAAAAAATAATTTGGCTATTTTCATTTCATCCCTAAATTTTCTAGATGACATTGAAATATTAAATATTAATTCATTCCTTAATTTTAAAGGAATAATGTTTTTATAAATTTTTAAAAAGTCAAGTATGAATATTTTACAAATTTTTCATAATTTATAACTTAAAACATAAAATAGTTTATTAAATGATATTAAATTCCTAAAAATTATAGATTTAGAATACTGGATAATATAAGTCCCAATATTTCATAAATAACTTTTTTGGTTAGTTTGACATTATATGGTAATTATAGTAACCCAAAAAGTGTAAATAATATTATATCATAGTATGGTTTAAAAGGGTAAAATAAGGTTTATAAAAAAAAGATAAGGAAAAAATTATTCAAAACCTTTTTAAAAATTATTGGATAATGGTTATTGAAACCATAATCACCTTATATTCTAATTAAATATGTTTTGGGAAATTTTTATTCAAAATATAATTTATAATAAATTAATATTTCTAATAGACTATTAAAGTGCCCCTCTCATATCTTATAAAAGACCACCTCCTACCTATCCTCTCACTCCATTTTGAGCCTTCATGCTCTACTAAATCCTACTCATTTCTCTTTTAAACTTCCCAAGTAATATTGAGGAGTTTCTGGTTTTCTCAAAATACCAACTCTATTTCCCAAAGAATAAATTTAAAGGATGCACGTTGAGGAAGAGTAAATTTCTTTTACCAATTATTATAAATTTATTTCATCTTCTAATTACTATTATTTAATTGTATAATTAAAATGAAATAATATAAGTATCAATAATTTATTGATATGTTAATATAAATATGAAACAATCATATTTCATCTTCTATCCAACCTATGAAAAACAAAATCACCATGCATCTATATGTACGACTTGTTGTCTCCACGCCGTAGTGTATTCTGTTTTTCACCACCACCTTACATGGATGGGTATAATGGTGGAAATAAATATTATATATGATTATTAAAACATGATACTAATTCTTAGATATTATAAATCGACCACTTAAGTACCATTTATAATTATGGGAATGATATCATCACTCGTGCATATGTATGATTTACCATCTCCACAGTGTGATGTGATTCATTCTATATAATATACATTAAACCATGATTATATAAATGAATTGAATGAATATATATGATATGTATTATAATAATACTATTCTGTAAATGATATAACTATTTCTTAAAAAGGAATAAGAACTTGTCTGAGAAAACATACACAAGAACATAAAGCAGTTAATATCCGATTAACGTGTAACAATGAAATGTTAATAACAAACGGATGCATATATGATCATAAATGTCATCATAAAATATATTATGATTCTGTACTAAATCATTAACATTATTTAAATCATTATACTAGATGTTCTAATACATACGAAGCATATTAGGCTTAAGGTAAGGGATAACTTTTTTAATCTCGTGTTTTCAGAGATTTTTTATTCGTAAGTATCTACTGGGTATATATTTATCATCCGTGTCCATATTTTCTAAAAATTTTCTAATAAAATTTATACTATTATTCTATGTATGATTAGATTCATTTTTACCCATTTTGACTTTTACTATATATTTGGGAAGGAAATTTATTTTCTTTTACCATATGATGTACTTTTTGACTTTTTTGGCAAAAGTACAAGGAGAATGTTTTTTTAACTTATATAGAATGAACATGTTTTTAAATATTTGTGACACCTTATTTCCATGATGTTTCCTCTATATGTTTTCAAGTGTATTTTCAACTCAATTATTTTCTTTTAACATTGAATGATATTTTTCAAAATGAAAACATTTTTTAAGATTAAAGGATATTTTCCTCCGGAATGAAGCTTAAGTGTTTTATCGAAATTATTTTCCATCTATGATTATGTAGGTTGTTGTTTCTATCCTTGTTATTACTATGATTTTATAGTGTTTCTGATGAAATGTTTTTTAGGAAATACATTTGTTTTATATCAATTATGATGGAATGATGTTTAATAATCCCATTTGATTTCATGGGTTATGATATGGTGAATGTTTCCATGTTTTTGTGGCACATGTAAGAATGGATTCATTATGAGATGGGTGTGACCTATATCTCCCTATAGTGCATAGGGTAAATATTTATATATCATAAGATATACATGGATGGAATAGAAACTTAATCTAATTTAGTGATATAAGGATTTAATAAATAGGGTACTTAGTTAAGTAATTGACTTTGTCCGCAATGATAGCCTTGGAAAAGGGCCGTAAATAATATGAAATGATTTAATATTATTATGTGTGTATGCCAATAAATTTAATGTCTTATGTTACGAATATTAGTATAACATTCTATTTTATGATTTATCCAATGATATGATATTTTGATCTTTTATATACAAAATTGGATTTTCAAATGTTATGTTCTTATGAATATTATATGCTTGTTATTTCATTTGTTTACCGTTACTGAGCAATTTATATCACCCTTTTATATGTTTATTTTCCCCAATACATAAATAATGGTATTATGTATGATATGGAAAAAAAGAGTCCAAATATGATGAAATAAATGGGAGATAATGTAGATGTTTTTTAAACCAAATTTTTATGTTTCCCAGTTTTTAAAGACATTATACCTATACGGTCCTACAATGGTTTTTTATATATTGCAATAAATATAATTCAATTATTATGTGATATAAATGTATGTATATAATGGATAGTTATAAATTTTTTCGGCCAGTTTTCTTTATTTCTCTACAAACCAGCATGCCCAACAAGCTTGGTATGTTTGTACACATAGTAGTGTGGTTGGATATAAAAGTTCTCATTTTGAATTTTTAATGGGAAAAACCAATTCAGCCTGCATGTGTGAAAATGGAAGAATGTAAAAGTCTACTATATTTTTATTCTATAATACAGGTAAGGGATATTGTTTTTATATATTCTATTTTTACAATCGAATTATTTAGAATTTTAATTTTTCATATGAAATTGTATTGATTTAAAAATGTTTCATCCATGTGTGTTTTCTTAGAAATTCTAAATCTGTGACACGTATATCAAATGGATTTTTTTGTGATAATTTTGTTTACTCATTTCATTATTAACTAAATGTTTTCAAATATATTTTTTCATGTTTTTCAATTCTGGTTCTTCAGAATTCTTTGTAATGGAAAATTATTTGTTTGATGATATATTATTTTTGATATGACAAAATTATCTTTTAAAATATTTATTGTCAAATTAATATTTTAGGAATATTTTTTGTGATAAGATCTTATTTTTTAGGAACCTATCAAACTTATGATTTTATTATTATTGTCAAACTTATTTTGTAAGGGATTAATTTTTTTCAATTATAACTTGTAAGGTATTTTATTTTTATTATATTTCTAGTTATTCTATATTATAATTACAATTTTTTGTGTTAAAAATTATCTCCCAATTGAGAAAATTATGTTTTAGGGATAATCTGTTCATTTAATTTGTTGAAGCGAATCAAATTACTATGGAATTTTCAAATTGATTTCCAATTTAATTAGTAACATTTTATGATTTGAATATGTTAGTTTAAATTTTTATAATTTTTATACATATTTTAAAGAGAAACTTTATTTCTTTCTAATCATTAACCATTATTTATATTTTCTTCTGGTTATGTATTATGATAACTTATGAATTCAGGTTCTATATAAGGGGAATAATTTCAATTTCTTTCCTAATAATTTTTTTTAATCCATTAGAGATTAAATTTTTACTATAAATAATTATTATAGAATTTTATTATAACAATATTAAAGGGTGTAATAAAATTTATTACTAGTCTTTTAGGCTTGATTGTCATTAAAATTTTGAAGGATATGCATAAATTAGTATTTTTTCCTAAATTATTATTTTACAACTCATAAATGTTAAGGAATATTACATTTAACTATATCAAACTATGTGTATTTTTAAATATATATATATAACTATGTGTGATTATTTAAGGGTGTATCTATTTTTTCAAGTGTTTTTTAAAATTAATTTTTATTGTATAATGGAAGGTTTCATTAAAAATAGAATTATTTTCTTGAATTATCAATCCTATGTATGATTTCGAAACAAAAATTCCACCAACACATAGGAAATTAATTGTTTTTTTAAAATTAATTCATATTAATTCATCCAATGAATATTTTCAATTATTGAAGTACTGATCAACCATGTATTTACTGTGCGATGATGAGTGTAGTGAATTCAATATCAATACACATGTATATATGGATGAAACTATTATTGTCATGTTTAAAATACTATTGTTGATTAATCTTCATATTTTTAAAAATTCACATAACATGTAATCATGTTTTATCAAAATTATGGGTGTCTCATCTGTATATTAATACAGCCACATGTAATGATAATATTTGATACCCGTTGCATTTAAAATAATTTTTTGGTTTCACCTTTATGTTTTAATGGTCTAATTTCAAATAAATAAGTACACCAACTTCATTGAACGTGTTTTATTTTAAAGGTTACTTTTGTTGATTTATTTGAAATATGTAATAAGTTAAGAAATTTATAATGTGTGACGGGAAATTTACTATTTCTATTTATATTTTCATGTCCTCAACATATGTAAATAATCAATCCAGAAATTGTGAGATCAATATATTCTCTTAAGATACATTTTTAAATTATCACTTTTTAAAATGAATTACATGTGTTAATAAAATGGATATATAGAACATAAATGATTAAAATTATTAAGATTTTATGTAAAGTTAAATCACCTGAGTTTTGGTGTCATCAAAACTCACTAGTGATTCCCACGAGAATTTTATATATATATATTATTTTATGTATGAAATTTGGTGCCACATTATATTTACCCAATGATATTCTCATTTAACAATGTTTTTTCAAAAACAAAAAATTATTCTATGCTCATGTGTTTTATGAATACACCATGTATTTATATATATAAAATTTTATGGGAAATATGATGTTTTTTATTTTATGAAATAATAATATAATCAAGGTATATTTATATATACAAAGGATATAATATTTATTAACATGATATAATTCTTAATCTCACATTTAAAAAATAAATGTGCATAACATGTCATCATGTTATTTTAATTTTATGGATGTCACATCTTCTTACAGTCATGGTCAGACATCAAGCATAACATTGAGACATCATTCGCTCATAATAAAATAATGGTTTCAAATAATTTTTTTTGATTTTATCAAGAATGTGGATTTATATAAGAATTGAAATGTTTTATTTATTTTTTTTCTATCTAAAACTTATTTATTAATTCTAAAAGATTATTTTGAGAATACAGACCAATTTATGCATTTTTGGTTAAATGTGCATTTATTTCATTACTCATTTTATTGGCGGCTTACATATAAAAACAATTATATCATGTATGTGATTAAACATTTATGATATTATAAAGACTGGGAATTAATTTTTTTGAAGTGGTATCTGACACTTTTGACTGATTAAATATTATGTACCTCAATAATTTATCAAGGAATATATTTTAATCCATGAATACAATTTAAATAAATCGATGTTGTATGAGACACATTGATTTAAATATGTACTTTTAATACTCATATGAGGAATGCATTTGACTTATTATATGATGTGTTAGGACCGTTATAGAATCTCCATGAATTGGAAGGGCATTTGGGACAACCTAGGACTTGGAATGAGGCCTTGAAAAATTCATTATTTATGGTGTTGGTATAAGACCTTGAAAAAATGGTTATATATGGTCTTGGCATGAGGAATTGATAGAATTTTTATAATTTCCTTAATTATTCATTCATTCATAATGATTCTAGTAATTGAGAGATCATGTGATTATTCTAATAGTAGAGTAACCATGATTAAAAATCATTCTCCCATGAACATGTATTAAGCAGTTATACATTTTCAAGTGCACATGGAATAATGTTTTATTTTTATTTATATCATTTATCAGGAAGGGTTTTTTATTCATTTCTAATCCATAAACAATGGTTATGAACATATCCATTATTTCAGGGTTTTTATACATGTGGTTTGATTTCATTTTATAAGAAAATCCAAACAAGTATCATTTCAGGTGAAAAACTGTGTCTCCATACCCATCATGTCCTATATAATTATGTATGGTCATTATTTAACTTATAAGTCTCATCTAATGAATTTATACTCCAGTGCGTGAATATTATATAATTTATTATATTTGTAACTCATAAATATGTGTAGCTACTTTGAGAAAGAGATTACCCAAACATCTATTTTAGAATCTCTCAAAAAAATGTTGATGACACGATATGAGAAAAGATAATTCCATTATTCAAAACATGTAACTGAAAGAAATATTTTCAAAGAAAAATTATTTCTTTAGGGTTCTGTATTTAAACCCCTTACTACAAATTTCTAATTCCCACCACTTTTTTACGATTAATTTTCACATGTCACATAGAAGTACAAAATTGGGCATCATCATTTTTATGCACATAAAAGCAATGTTTTGTTCTTATCTATTTAATTTTATTGCATCTCTGATAGATTATAAAGATTTTATCTAACTCTTTAGAAGTTGGATGAGTAAAAGGTCCTATGATATGTAATGTTTAATACTAGGTCCTTATAATTGGTATCAAAGGAATGGTCTAGACAACTCTAGATGACGGATATTTTTATCTAAATAGTAGAGTTTTGAAATATAACAATACATGTTTTCTAAATTTTAATGATGAAAATTCAAAATTGTTTTTAGTCCGACAAAAATATTTGCGTAGAGATAATTCTTTTGAGCGGGGAATAATGTAACATTTCCATAATTCCAAACATAGTTTTATTAAAAATATATTTTATTAAATGTCTTTATTTATCTTTTCCTTGATAATAATAATTTAAAAATTACTTATTTCAATTAAATTAATTATAATACTAATGGTTAACTACAGGTAAAATTTATAGTTTTCAAATTGATTTAATCATTTAAAAAATATATTTTACTATTTTCATTAAATTATTATTAGATTATTACATTTAATTAAATAATGAAATTTAGTTTAAAAGTTTGTTAATAAAATATATTGAATGATTAAATTTCTAATGTTTGATAGATATATACATATTATGACTATTACAACTATCCTGAGAAATGAAACTAATTTGGTTTAATAAACATCGATTTTCACAAAAATAAAATTATATATATATATAAGAAATAAGAAATTTTAATTATGAATTATGAATTATGATTAAATTATTTTTATAAAAGTATTATATTTATAAAATTTGAATTCTAAAAATTAGTTTAAATAAATATACAATAAGTATTATTTTAAAATTATAAAATATTTTTACATTATAAAAAAATTATTTGCTAAATGTTAAGGTCAAATATATAATAATTATATTATAATAAATCATATAAAAAATTATTTTTGATTTTAATATTGAAATAATAAACTATGTTAGTACAAATATAGAATTTATATAAATAATGTATATTAAAAAAGTTAGTAATATAATAATAATAATAATAATAATAATAATAATAATAATAATAATAATAATAAAATAGATGAACAAAAAAATTGCGAATCTCGTTTAATGGTTTTGGGGTTTTTAAGGGTTTTTGGGCATCAGAGTCGCACTATAAGGAGGTGAGGCCGAGTCGAGTAGGTCGGATGTGAGTTGGAGGTCGAGCCGTAGAGAGAGTCATGGTCATCAAGCTCCAGGTTGGGACTGATTCAAGATTTTCACGGGTAATTTCCTTCATAAAAGGATGGTTCAAGCAGTGTCGATGGTGGGTTCCAGTAGTGGTTGGGGATTCGATTCAGTCCAGATCTGATGTTTCAGATAATATTTGAGCTAGATTTGGGTAGGTTCTTTTTATCCCATGTTTTTGAATCAATTTACCATGGGTTGTTTTTTGGAAATTAGGTTTGTTGATTTCTATCCTTCTTTTGGATTATGAAAATTGTATGTCTAGACTTGGTCTATTTCTATTAATTTAGATTCTACTATAATGTTATTTTTCATTTTTTTCCATCCATTCTCTTGGCTAGTTTTCTACTGTTCTCTTTCCCATGGATGAATAGTATAAAATTACAAAGTAAACATTTGATATCTATAAATTCAGTGAAACATTTTTATTTCTTTATCAATAAACTAGCTTGTTGTACGAGTTGTGTATTTCCGTACACATAGTAGTGTTGTTGGCTATAAAAGAACTCATTAAGCTTTTGAAAAGAGAAAAACAATTCAGTTTTCATGTGTGGAAATAGAATAAGGAGAAAGTGTGTTGTATTTTTATTCTCCATTACAGGTAAGCGATATTATTTTTATAAATTCTACTTTTAAAATCGAATTATTTTTTAATTTTTATTATGTATGTGAAATTTTATTATTTTAGAAATTTCTCTTCCATGTGGGTTTTTATAAAAATTATACATTTGTGACATTTATTTTAATGTTGATTTTATTTCTGTGATAATTTTTTTCATTGTTTTCATTATTAGAAAATGATTTCAAATATCGTTTCTTTATTTATCTGGTCATGTTATTTAGAATGTTTCAAAAGATAAAATTATTTACTAGAAGAAATATTTTTTTGAAATGATGTAATTATTTATTTACATATTGATCTTCAAATTAGTAATTTGTGAACCATGTTTGTGTTAGGATCTAATTTAAATAAAAACTTTAAAACTTAAGATTTTATAATTATAGTCAAACTTATTTGGGAAAGGAATAATATTTTTTAATTATAACATGTATGGGATTTTATTTTAATTATCTTTGAAGTAATTCCTTTTTGTCAATTCCAATTTATTTCTGTTGGAACTATTCTTCCAATTGAGAAAATTATCTATACGGGATTATTTTTTATGTGGAATTCATTGAAGAAAATCAAAATATTCTTGCATTTTTAAGCTGATTTCCAATATATTTAGTATCTTTTTAGATGTGAAAATGAAAGTTTAAAATTTTGTTTTTATTTTTATAATTGTTTTAATAGAAAAATTAATGTTAGTTAATTATTAACTCTGAATTGTATTTTATTCTAATAATTTATTATAATAACATAAGAATTATGGTTCTGAATAAGTGGAATTATTTCCATTTGCTTCCAAAAAAATCATTATTTAATTATTCCATTAATGTTCATATTTTTACAATAATTAACTATTTACATATTTCAAATTAATTTTTTGTAAGGGTGTAATTAAATGTACTACCAGATTTTAGGGAATGATATTTATTAAATTTTAGAAGGATATGCATTAATTATTTATTTTGTCAAGAATTATTATTTTACTTATAAATAATGTTATTGGAGATTACATTTATTTATATAAAACTATGTGTATTTTTAAATATAGATATATATATGGATATGTGTGATTATGTAAGGGTGTATCTATTTTTTCATGTATTGTTTAAAATTAATTTATTGTGGTAGAATAGAAGGATTCATTAATAAGATAGTTATTTTCAACAATTACTAATCCTATGTACGATTTCAAAAAAAAATTCCACTTACGCATAGGTAAATAAAAAAATTTATGTTATAATATTAATTAATTTTAATTATTCCAATGATTATTTTCATTTATCAATATTTTTCTCAACCATGTATTAAATCTATGATGTTGAGTGTTGAAAACACAATGTCAATATTAATGTTTATATGAATTAAATGGTTATTATGATGTTTAAAATTTTATTGATGATTTATTATCATATGCCTATAAAATGAAAATAACATGTCATCACGTTTTATCAACATTAAGTGCATCATGTATTCATATAAACATGTTCCCGAGTTATGCTTATCGTTAACACCCGGTGCGTTTAAAATAATTTTTTGGTTTAAATTTTATTTCTTAACATTTTAAAATAATGGAAATGTAGGATTTCCCAACGGTTTAGAACTATTGGGAAAGGCTGTATAACCGTTGGTATATGTTATACCAACGGGTCTGCAAACCGTAGGGAAGTAAGCCGTTGGGAAAAGTTTTTCCCAACGGTTTGCAGTGAACCGTTGGGACAGGGTGATGAAAAATTACCCTATCCCAACGGTTCTGGAAAACCATTGGGAAATCTTTTTCCCAATGGTTTACAACTGTTGGGATACAGTGCACAAAATTATCATGTTTTTCCCAACAGTTTGGAAAACCGTTGGGAAAAACCCAACATATCCTCTTTCCCAGCGGTTTAGAACCCTTGATAAAAGTGTTTTTACCAACGTTTCTATGAACCGTTGGTAAAACAAGACGTACACATTCTATGCCAATAGTTTTGAACCGTTGGCATAGCCTCTTCTGGGAAAATTGCACAGCAGCTCTGCAATTTACCCAATAGCTCTCCAATTTGACCACCGGCTCTCCAATTTGCCCACCAGGTCTCGTTTTGTGGGTTCCCTCTCATTTTCAATCCAATTATTGTACCTGAAATAAAATAACAAATTCATATAAAATTATTGTACCTATAATAACCAACTAACACTTACATATAGAGAACAAATTAATACACATTTAACATATAATGGTGGAACTATACACATCCATAATTAAATTAGAATTCATAATGTAATTATAAACATACATAATTTATTTAGAATTCAATTTAAAATTTAGATGACAATTATATGTGGAATCCGGAAGTAAATTCGTAATTTATCAGTTTTTTGTATACCATATATTTTTACTTGAAATAATGTCCATTTTAAACATAATACATACATATAGAGAGTTACCGGCCACACCACACCTCGGATTGAGGCGGGGTTGACTCATACACGTCACATATGACCCATGGATCATTGTGCTAATGTATCAACACAATCCGAATGCGTTTAGTCGGTTTTCCGTATGCCAGTTGATGTTTTTCAATTTAAATGACGTACTTTTGAAACAAAAGGCATACACTTTGAGTGGTTCCAGCCACACCGCACCTCGGATTGAGGCAGCGTTGACTCATACACGTCACATATGACCCATGGATCGTTCTCCTAAAGTTTCAATGGAAACCGAATGCGTTTGGTCGGTTTTCCATATGTAATTAAATTGTTGTCCATTTTAAGCAAAAGAGATCCACTTAGAGTGATTTCGGCCACAACGTGACTCAGAATAAGGCAGAGTTGACTCGTACACGTCACATATGACCCATGGATCGTTATTCTAAATCATCGACACAATCCGAATGCGTTTTTTCGGTTTTCCGTATGCCAGTTGATGTTTTTTCACTTCAAATGGAAACCCTTTGAAACAAAAGATAGACACTTTGAGTGGTGGCAGCCACACCGCACCTCGGATTGTGGCGGGTTTGACTCGTACACGTCACATATGACCCATGGATCGTTTAGCTAATGTATCGACACAATCGAAATGCGTTTTGTCGGTTTTCCGTATGCCAGTTTATGTTTTTCAATTAAAATGACGTACTTTTGTAACAAAAGGCAGACACTTTGAGTGGTGCCGACCACACCGTTCCTCAGATTGAGGCGGCGTTGACTCGTACACGTCACATATGACCCATGTATCATTCTCCTAATTTTTCAATGGAAACCGAATGCATTTGGTTGGTTTTCTGTATGTACTTAAATTGTTGTCAATTTTAAGCAAAATACAGACACTTTGAGTGGTGACGGCCACACCGCGCCTCAGATTGAGGCGGGGTTGACTCGTACACGTCACATATGACCCATGGATCATTGTACTAAAGTATCGACACAATCCAAATGCATTTAGTCGGTTTTCTGTATGCCAGTTGATGTATTTCACTTCAAATTATGTCCTTTTGAAATAGAAGACAGACACTTTGAGTGGTTGTGGCCACACCGCACCTCGGATTGAGGCGGGGTTGACTCGTACACATCCCATATGACCCATGGATCCTTGTGCTAATGTATCGACACAATCCGAATGCGTTTGGTCGGTTTTCCGTATGCCAGTTGATGTTTTTCAATTAAAATGACGTACTTTTGAAACAAAATCCAGACACTTTGAGTGGTGCCAGCCACACCGTGCCTCAGATTGAGGTGGCGTTGACTCGTACACATCACATATGACCCATGGACCGTTCTCCTAAAGTTTCAATGGAAACTGAATGTGTATGGTCGGTTTTCCGTATATACTTAAATTGTTGTCCATTTTAAGCAAAAGAGAGCCACTTAGAGTGATTTCGGCCACACCGTGCCTCAGATTCAGGGGGGGGGGGTTGACTCGTACATGTCAAATATGACCCATGGATCGTTGTTCTAAAGTATCGACACAATCTGAATGCGTTTGGTCAGTTTTCCGTATGCCAGTTGATGTTTTTCACTTCAAATGACGTCCTTTTGAAATAAAAGACAGACACTTTGAGTGGTGGCGGACACACCGTGCCTCGGATTGAGACAGGGTTGACTCGCACACGTCACATATGACACATGGATCGTTGTGATAATGTATCGACACAATAAAAATGCGTTTGGTCGGTTTTCCGTATGCAAGTTGATGTTTTTCAATTAAAATGACGTACTTTTGAAACAAATGGCAGACACTTTGATTGGTGATGCCCACACCGCACCTCGGATTGAGGCGGAGTTGACTCATACACGTCACATATGACCCATGGATCATTATCCTAATGTTTCAATGGAAACCGAATGCGTTTGGTCGGTTTTCCATATGTACTTAAATTGTTGTCCATTTTAAGCAAACGATAGACACTTTGAGTGGTGGCGGCCACACCACGCCTCAGATTGAGGCGGGGTTGACTTGTACACATTGCATATGACCCATGGATCGTTTTTCTAATGTATCGACACAATCCGAATGCGTTTGGTCGGTTTTCTGTATGCCAGTTGATTTATTTCACTTCAAATTATGTCGTTTTGAAACAGAAGTCAGACACTTTGAGTGGCGGAGGCCACACCGCTCCTCGGATTGAGGCGGGGTTGACTCGTAAACATCACATATGACCCATGGATTGTTGTGCTAATGTAGCGACACAATCCGAATGCGTTTGGTCAGTTTTCCGTATGCCAATTGATGTTTTTCAATTAAAATGATGTACTTTTGAAATAGAAGGCAGACACTTTGAGTGGTGTCAGCCACACCATGCCTCAGATTGAGGTGGCGTTGACTCGTACACGTCACATATGACCCATGGATCGTTATCCTAAAGTTTCAATGGAAACCGAATGCGTTTGGTCGGTTCTCCGTATGTACTTAAATTGTTGTCCATTTTAAGCAAAAGATAGACACTTAGAGTGATTCCGGCCACACCGTGCCTCAGATTTAAGAGGGGTTGACTCGTAAACGTCACATATTATATATGGATCGTTGTGCTAATGTATCGACACAATCCGAATGCGTTTGGTCAGTTTTCCGTATGCCAGTTGATGTTTTTCACTTCAAATGACGTCCTTTGGAAACAAAAGATAGACACTTTGAGTGGTGGCGGCCACACCGCGCCTCGGATTGAGGCAGGGTTGACTCGTACACATCACATATGACCCATGGATCATTGTGATAATGTATCGACACAATCCGAATTTGTTTGTTCAATTTTCCGTATTACATTTGATGTTTTTCAATTAAAATGACGTCCTTTTGAAACAAAATGCAGACACTTTGAGTGGTGGCGGCCACACCGCGCCTCGGATTGAGGAGGGGTTGACTCGTACATGTCACATATGACCCATGGATCATTGTGATAATTTATCGACACAATCCAAATGCATTTGGTCAGTTTTCCGTATGTACTTTAAATGTTTTCCATTTTATGAGAATCCTCTGTGCGGGGGGTTGTTCGGGGTCCAAGGAAGAGGGTGGGGGGGTGGGGGGGGGGGGCTGTCCGGGGGGCTATATGGGGGGCTGTTCGGGGGGCTTTCTGGGGGCCTGTCTAGGGTCCAGAGAGGTGGGTGGGGGGGATGTGCGGGGGGTTTTGCGGGGGGTGTTCGGGGGGTTGTCCGGGGTCCAAGGAGGAGGGTGGGGGGGCTGTCTGGGGGGCTGTCCGGGGGCTGTCCGGGGGGCTGTTTGGGGGGCTGTCTGGGGTCCAGGGAGGAGGGTGGGGGGGCTGTCCAGGGGGCTATTCGGGGAGCTGTCTGGGGGCTGTCCGGGGCTGTTCGGGGGGTTGTCCGGGGTCCAAGGAAGAGGGTGGGGGGGGGGGGGGGCTGTCCGGGGGGCTGTCCGGGGGGTTGTCTGGGGTCCAGGGAGGAGGGTGGGGGGGGGGGGGGGGGGCTGTCCGGGGGGCTGTCTGGGGGGCTGTCCGGTGGGGCTGTCCGGGGTCCAGGGAGGAGGGTGGGGGGTTTTCTAGGGTCTAGGAAGGAGGGGGGTTCCCAAATACACAACCTCTAAAAGACAACAACATCCATAAAAACAGATAATATATAAAAATAACTCAACTCCAATACTATACTACGAGTCTCGATAAATCCAACAACTAGAATTGATTAAATATCAAATATCAGTAATATCAGTCAAAAATGTAATGGATCAACATGTCCCACATCACCATCACCATCATCACCACCATCACCATCACCCTCGTCTTCGTCCCCATCATCATCCTCTCCCTCACCCTCCTCCTCGTCCTCTCCCTCCTCCTCGCCCTCGCCACCCACCTCACCCTCCTCTTCTCCCTCCTCTTCCACACCAGACTCCTCACCATCATCATTGTCAAGCTGTACATCGTACTGACCACCACTATAACTACCACATGGTGCACCGTATATAGAACGTATCGATGATATATACTCATTAAAAGCTGGGCTAGCCTCTGTTGGAAGTGTAGGACGTAGAACTTCAATAAATTTCCTAAACGCACTGTTTTCCCTAGCAGACTGATCTGCCATCTCTGTGGCCCTTTTTCTCAGCCTGTTCTTCCTGTGCCCTAACTTGCTGCAGCTCAGTGACACAACAGCTCGTACCTGAGGAGGGCCAATACCTCATCGGGGCTATCCTAGGTCGGCAGCGTACTCTGCCAGAATGTTCCTCTCCCAACACCTGATGTAAGTGATCTGTTGGCCCAAAATTGTCTGGTTCTTGGGCATTGAGGGCCTCTAAAGCAGCCTGTTACAAATATAAATATATCATTAACTTATAAAATAGATATTAAAAAAATAAATTCAACAGATTAAAACTTACAATCTACTGCTGAGTCGCTTTGTTGACGGCACTTCCATCCTTTTTCGGTCTACTCGAGTAAAACAGTTTTGCTCGAGGCACGCGTCCTTCTATATTTTGTATTTGCCTCTACAATGACATTGAAAACTAAAGTTATATGAAAACTTTAGCAAACTATTAAATAATTAAAGAAACAAAATAATGTGTAATTCGTAAAGAAAACTTATAAACAATTGTTATACCTGCTTCCACTCATGATCAGGCATCGTAGTGCGTCCCAGTGTGTGGAGGCATTTTTTTGCATCAATGTTCTTTTTATTTTTTCCAGATGATTCATAAATAAAATTTGAAAATTCAATAGATAGTATTAATGAAAAACATGAAAGTTATTATTTAAATAAATCAAATTTTATTAATACTTTAAACTGGGTACTCTTCCAATGATTAATCATATGATGATATTGCTTTATAGGAAAATCATCCACCACTGGTACCGCCTCTAACTTAGTGGAAACTCTAGCAACCCAACCAATATACAACTCATGCTTGTAGGCTCTCGAAAGCTCACCTAAATCCTTTAGATGTTCCAATCGTGCACCCTCACCATCGGGAAAATTACATCGAAGATGAAATCAAAATATTAATTCATATAAATACAAAAATAATTCATGGAATTAAATAGAACATATTTTTTTACCCATATCTCTGCCCAAGCTCTATCCTTGACCTCATGTGGAAAATGTCTCCATGATAGCGGGCTGACGGGAATGATGTCGGAGTATTTGGCAAGTGTCGCCAAAAAACTCTGACATTGCTGCCCTGTTTTCTCAACCATTTGGTTGTCTTCATTATAATCCACCATAACCTGTGTGTGGCGGTTCCACACCGAACACATGCATGTACACCCCCACCCACGCCTCCTGTCAGTAGATGTATCTATCATGAAAGAAAAACAAATATTTTATCAAAACATGTTATAATGAAAATAAATATTTCTATAAAAATTTGTTAGGGTTCTGTAAATATACCTGTGACGGTCTGATCGCTGAGTGCCGCTGGATCCACAGAAACTGATGGAACACCATGTGGTGGAACAGGAGTCAAAGACGATGGAGTATATAAGCTCAGAGAGACAGAAGTAGAAGGAAAATAAGATGGGACAGCTGTATGACTGGATGCTGACTGAGGAGTGGGAATCATCATGGGATGTGAAAATGATGGGCCAGAAGATGCAGAAAGTAGCGAAAACATGGGAGGCCTAAATATCCCGTGTGTCTCTAATGAAACACCGGGATCAGAATGTGGGAAGGATGACATGTCAGTGGGAGGGGCAGGGTCTAGTCGGGTACGCGCAGGTGCTCGTCCACCTCTGGTACGAACCCTCCTCGTACCACCGACCAGAGTACTAGGACCAGTACTAGGCTCCTCGTCGAATAACTGTTGACGTATAGGTGGATCCTAAAAAAATTTTTACAAAAAAATTAACCACATGACATTATATATTCTTTAAATATATCAATTTGAAGTAAAGTACTCACTGTAGGCACTAATGGTGGAATTCCCATCTCTGTCATTCGACGATCGTTCTCCATCATTTTTTTCCTTCGTCTCTCTTCAATTGGCTTCATTTCCTGCTTTTGAAAACAAATATGTAATTAATTAGAAAAAGAAAACTAATTTTTAACCCAAAAAACTAAATATATGAGGGAATAGGGGGATTGATAGGTAATTTAGCTATCAATTGTTTTAGAAGAGCTTGAATGGATTAAATAAATCATACAAGTTGTAATGTTCACCAAGTTAGGAATATTGTTTTACTATGTTTTAATACAGTTCAATTCCAAATTATAAAATGCAGTTCAAATAAAACTGCAACCAATAAACATTGAGAATTCATATAATGGTCAATTAAGCTATCAATTGATTTAGAATAGCTTGAATGGATTTAATAAATCATACAAGTTGTAATGTTCACCAAGTTAGAAATATTGTTTGACTATGTTTGAATACAGTTCAATTCCAAATTAGAAAATGCAATTCAAATAAAACTGAAACCAATAAACATTGAAAATTCACATAACGGTCAAGTCAGCTATCAATTGTTTTAGAAGATCTTGAATGGATTTAATAAATCATACAAGTTGTAATGTTCACCAAGAAGAAAACTCTTTTCTATGCAAAGTCTCTCTCCTTCTCTAAGATAAAGAATGATGCTTCCTATTTATCATTATTTTATGTTCCCTGTAGATAAAAAATATTAATAGTTTAATAGATATATATGTAATTTATAAATAATAAATTTAGTTACCTGATATAGTCATCGAACAAATCACAGTTGAACAAAACTGTGCGATGTGCCATCTCCCGCTCTTCATGGCTTAATGTCTTCAATGTATATGATCCAGGAATTCCTCCTGTTTGAGGAAGTGATGGAAAACTGGGTTCAATTTGCTCATACTGTTCTTCTTCATTTCTCATTGGTCTGTTCAATCTTGTAGTAAGATCAGACAAATACATCGAGCACAAATCCATACATTCTTGAGCCAAGTAACACCGTTCACGATAGAACCTTCGGGATGATTTATGTTTCAGACATAAGACTTTAATGTGAACATATTTCTTTCAGTTGGATACATCCAAAGAAAAGAAACAAGTCCTCTGAGAAGTATTTCAGTGGGAATATGGATAGTCAGATGCAGCATGCATGTGAAAAATGATGGAGGAAATATTTTCTCCAACTCACACAAAATTAATAGGGAATCTGTCAAACATTGTTTTCAAGAAAGACTTGGAAAAACTTCTTAGCACAAAGATCTATAAAAAAAATGGCACAACTGAATAAACAACCACCCTTACATTATTGGACAAAAGATGAAGGATTTCTGTTGGAAGCAACTCATGCAGTAGAGCGTGACAATCATGAGTCTTCAAATATTTTAGCTTCAACTCTCTTCTGTTGACCCGTTTAGATATGTTGCTTGAATAGCCATCAGGAACTCTAATAGTCTCTAATACTTCCAGATTTTTTTTTCCACAGGTGTCATCACATAAGAAGCACATGGATGTTGCCATTTATTTTCACTGATACGCACAGGATGCAATTCTGGTCTGATGCCCCAATCCACCATGTCACGCCAAGATCGTAAATCATCTTTTGTCTTCCCCTTGACATTTAGATGAACCGAAAGCAACATTTTCGCATATATTGTTTTCAATATTCATTACGTCTAAGCAATGAATTAATAAATTGGTTGACCAATAAGGCAAATCAAAAAAAGATACTCTTCTTCCTCCAATTGTAATAGGTTTCAGTGGAAACATTCTTTCTCTTTCCAGATTTCATTTGACCCTTCCCGAACGAAAAAAATGAAATCTTTCAATTCATTAAGAACGTCATTTTCAGACATACGTTGAGGTGGATCATCGGTCTCTATGGTATTATCAAATCTTTGACGATTCATTCTATATGGATGATCCTTTGTCAAGAATCGTTGATGTCCCATAAAAGTGAAACTACAACGATGTTTCAGTCTTCTAGATCGTGTATTCTTCATACAAACTGGACATGATAGTTTTCCCTTCGTGCTCCATCCAAACATCACTGCATAAGCCGAAAAATCATTGATCATCCACATAAGCAAATCACGCATCTGAAATATGTCTTTCGAACATGCATCGTATGTGCGTACACCCACATCCCAAAGAAGTTTCAACTCTTTTATTAAAGGTTGCATGTATACATCAATATCAATGCCGAGATCAGAAGGACCAGATATGAGTATACTCCTGAAAGTGAAAGGTTTTTTCATACATAACTATGGGGGAAGATTATAAATGTGTATAAAAACTGGCCATGTGCTATGCGAAGTAAGCATCTACCCAAATGGATTAAAAACCGTCGCACGAAAGACCCAGCCTCACATTACGCACGTCAGCTGCAAAATCAAGATGTCGAGCATCAAATCTCTGCCATGGAAACCCATCTGTAGGATGAACCAACTCATCATTAGTCTTCTTTCTCTCAGTATCATGCCATCTCATTTTTATTGATATTTCATCAGACATAAAAAGATTCTGAAGTATGGGGATCAATGGAAAGTGCCACATTACTTTTTGTGGAACGTGGGATGATGTTCCATCAGATTTTGACTTCCAGCGG